>CM028131.1:634520000-639627500 GCA_016271365.2 Neoceratodus forsteri
CAGTCGGCTCTTTCAGGCCGTAAGTGCATATTAACATTTCTTCTTCTTGTTTCTCAGTGATGTTTTACTTCAGGGGACATGCTTTGGAACGAACTGAGAGCTACAGGATGCAGAGGGGAGGATCTGGTCCCCTGCAGAGATTTTTCTCTTTCCTAAGCTGGTCTCCTCCGGGCTTCCTTACTCCTGGGCTGTACCTCCTGATGCTGATAGGTAGGCAGGAATCAGACCTCTGCAGCAGGGGACATCCATCCCTCCACTTCCTCTCTTCCTCAGTTTACTTCCTGCCTTAAGACTGGCAGGTTCTCTGCAAGCAGAGCTCTGCCATGTGGCAGAGCTGAAGACAGCAGACTGTAAGTCAAGCAATTTGGATTTAAGTTTGGATTGGAACCGCAAGTGTATTTAAGTTCTCTAATGTGGGTTCCAGTCTCAACCTTGCAAGCTGCACAGACTGACCCCATTTCACTGCGTTGTTTTTTCCCTGCACTTTCGGCACTCAATCTGAAGTGAAAGTCGGTTATGGGGAGTTAATCCGGCACCGGAATGCTTAGAAAGCAAAAAGTCGGTTGTGGGGAGTTAAGCCGGCACCGGAGTGCTTAGAAGGCATGTTTGGCCACATTCCATTGTGTTGTTTTTTTTCTCCTGCACTTTAAAATGGCACTGAAGTGCTTGGGAAGCATGACTGGCCTCAATCCATTGCGTGGAATTTTTTCTCCCACGTTTTCTGCAGTCTGAAATGCTTCTTCACTACAGGGAAGTTGCTTTGGGGAATTAAAACAGCAGATGTATCTCCACCATGCACCGGAGTGCTTACAAAGGATATATCTCCTCAGTGCAGTGAAAGCCGGGTTATGAGGCAAAAACAGCACCGGAGGACTTGGGGGAGAATATATAGCCATACAAACGGCGGCCCTGTATTTTTTTCCCATCGGCGACCGGCATTCTGCTCGTATCTGCCGCTTGGCGATGGTGGGCCAGCAACATGACAATTCAGCTCGTTGACATACAGGGACTTTTCGTCAACCAGAGCTGCAAGGTAGGAGGAGCCCTAATCTGATGTGCTATGGGGCATAGGGAGCTGAAATCGGAAGCAAACCGTGAGCGGCCGGCAATCCGATCTCCTCAGCTACTAGTTGAAGGTGGACCTGCGGTGTGGTTTTAGCGGCTCGTCTGTCCCAGGAAATTTCATTGAGTGCTACAGCGCAGGAGGAGCGCTATTACAGAGCTTTGCTTAGCGTTCTGCGCCCCCACCAAACCGCAAGAAATGATACTCAGAGGGTTGTCTGCAGAGACTCCCCAGAGGCTGGATTCTCGCATAGTCTGAGGATTAAAATACATGTATGGATTGCACAATCGTAAATGTGGCCAGACCACCCTAGAATCGATCCTCCAATTTTAAACCTAACCAGGCAGTCTATCACCTCGGCTGAAGGAGGGACTTCTCTCTGGGACCCAGGGCAGAGAAAAGAAGGTGCCTCGCTCAGCATCAACAACGTCTCAAGGTGGCATCCGCCAGTCTTCTCTCCCTAAGCCTCTCTGTGAGGGGCCTCAGTTTTTATTGGTCTGGCTTCGGCTTATGCAGTAGATGTATAAGAGAAGGCGGTCAGATGCGCAGGTTACACCATGTTTCTTCTCACCTCGGCTTACTGCAACCTCTGGATTCGGGCCTGGCAAGCAGTTGCCTCTGTAAGAGCCAGTTGGTTATTGTACCCAGTGAAGGTAATCTTCTTTTGTGGCCCAGCCATGAAGGAGGCAGTGAGGGATTCTGGGGAAATGACCAAGGTGCACATGCCTCTCCAAGAGGGATTCCGGGGAGATCACCAAAGGTGCACATGCCATTTCAAGAGGTGGGGACCAATCTTCAGTCCCCAGATGACTTCTTCATTACCAAGATTACCTTAAGGGTTAAAACACTAATGTCTTGGAGGGGAAACAAGAACACGCTATTCACACTTCCTCCAGTAGGGGCAGGTTTTCAATAAACTCTCCATGAATGGGCCCAAACCGAGTTGGACAGATGGGCCCAAACTGAGTTGGACAGAGTGGTCGCAGACATTAACAGACAGGTTGCCTAATCAAGCCCCCTCTCTCACAACCCATCTGAAAGACAGACAATTGCACAAGGGGGATTTTACAGTCTACTGCAGATTTTCAGCAGTTGGAGGCTGCTTCTTCCCTCTCTTCATGTGCCAAAATGCACATGGGGGACTCGGGTCAGTCCTAGATCTCATATTTGCGAACAGTTTTTTCGGAGCAGACCCTTCAAGGTGGAAGCCTTGTCATCAGGGAATCGCAAAAGGGAGATTTTTTCCAGCTACAATAAATCTGCAAGATTCCTATTTGCATATTCCCACCCAGTAATGGCATACGCTCTATCCCAGGTGCATAGTGGGAGAGCAGTACTTCCGCTTCAGACCCCGATATCATGGTCTTCCTCAGACTCACGAAAAGTATTTAGGATGCTAGTAGTGGTCATAGCCCGATTAAAGGCCCCACAGCTCAACCAAGCATTACAAGCAGTGGCAGAGGGAGTCGGGTGCCTGTCGGCGCATGTTTTTCATCATCTACTGGAGAAAGAATTCCCTAAGTCCAAATCAGGACACAAGGTCCACCCCCGAGAATAAAATTTTAGTTATCTGCTAAAACTCATTAAGGAGTTTCACAGGCTGCTCAGCTAACTGCTTATTTTGTCACACCGCTCATTGAGACAGATTAAACCCTCTCTCCAGTGACAGTCCCAGAGGTCAGACATCATGACGGGACGCAAGGTGGCCCATCCATACTAAGTCTGGAACACGACCAATACAAGCCTCAGGAGCTGAGGAGGGCTCACCTGCATCAGCTGTTGGCACCGGGCAGGGGATCGCTGTTAAACACAAGACACAGCATAAACTTCCCTGAGCGGCGAACAATAGGCCATGCCCAGAGGCACTCTGAACAGCAGTTCCTCAATCAGGATAGCCTACTTCCAACTGACAGTTTGTCAACGCTGACATACACCGAACTTCAGGGCGACACAAGAAGCTTAAAGATACTAAAGGAATACCCTCTTTCAGTGGCTTGAGCACCACTGAGTGATGTGCATACCAGGACAGGAAAATGCCACAGCAGAATGACTCTGTCACAACGTTGTCCGGCCAAGGGAATAGCAGCTGAAGGGCAGTGCCTCCCACATCCAGACAGAACAGTGGGGCAATACTCAAACAGATCTTTTCGCCAGTTTGCACAATTCCAAGGCAAAGCAATTCTGTTCCCTGGTCAAGTATGATCCAGAGGTGGCTCAGGGCACTTTTTCCCCGTAATCTGGGATGTGTTCAGTCTCCTGTAAGCCTTTCCTCCAATATCGCCTTTATCAAGAGTTCTCCACAGAGCGGCTTTGGGGAGGACAGTCATCATTCCAGTCTGTCCCTTATGTCTTGCCCGCACTTAGCTGGTTATCACTCACTGGTCAAAGCGACCACCTGTAACATTCAGGTTCAGCCCGGACGTTCTCCTTCAAGTCCGGTTCTGCATCCCATGTCAAAAGCTTGTCTCTCTAGGCCTTGAGATGGAGTGGAAAAACTTTCAAGGAGCTATGCTACAGAGCTCCTGTTATTGACATGATGAGGAACTCGTGTATCTCTTTTTCCTCCAAAGTGCATTATAGAATCCAGGGAGGTTTTTGGTTCTGGCTTCATTCCAGTCACTTATAGAGTATCCCAATATATCTGCCTTTACTACTGCAGTTCCTTTACGATAGATGGACAAAGGACTGCAACCAGCCACCTTTCAAGTTGGAGTTTTCTGCACGGGGGGCACTCTTCACAGACTCTGGGGAATTGCTGTGCTCATATCCCCATGTCTGGTGGTTCTAAAGGCAACAACATTAAAACGTATTCCTTTACACCAAAGCTACCACCTTGGAGTAATAATATGGTTCTAAAGGCTGTGACCAAGGTCCCCTTTAGAGCCTTTTAAGGCATCCATCAGCATCTCCAATAAAGGTCGCCCTCTTTCTCAAAGCTATTGCTTCAACCAGGAGGACCAGCAAACTAAGAGCATTGCTTACCCAAGAGCTGTACTCTTGTTCCTTAGGCTAGAACGGTTCCAACTTTTGTTTGCCAAAAGTTATGTCTCCTCTCCATTACAATCAAGGGTTCATTCTTTCCTTATGCCCACTCTCTAAAAAGCAATAAGGAAGGAAAATTTCATACACCTGACCTGGTAAGAGGGAGAAAAGCATGCATTAAGAGAGAGGAAGCTATTAGCAAAACCTCAAGTTTATTCATGCTAGCTACGGGCAAAAATTTTGGGTAGCAAGGATTTGTTGGGCTTTATAGCCAGTCGGATTCTATCTGTCACCTCCACAGCTTATGATCAGGCCAGAGTAACTTGCCTAGCCCACTGAGAGCACATGCCCCTTTGCGGGCATAATTAGTGGCCATCTGATCATCCATTCACTCATTTTATTTAAAAAAAAAAAAAATTCACTGGAGGTGATGTCATCGCTGGAGACATCATTGGCCGCATAGTGCTTCAGTGGTGGGGAACCCTTCTGGGTTTTTGACATTCTTCCCACCTGGGACATCTGGGGACGTACTGCTGTCGTATATCCCAGGAGTAAGGAAGCCCGGAGACCAGCTTAGGAGAGAGAAATCGAAATTTAAATACCTGTAAATTTTCTTTCTCAGACGGCTGGTCTGAAAGACATCCAACAACCTCTGTTCCCTGGCCACTGAGGATGTCGTAGTTTCCCAGTCTGTTCCTGGCATGTTTAAGTCCCCCAACACCACCACCCTTCCTCTGCCCAATCTGCAGTGTCTCCCAACATCTGCCACTAGACTCTCCTCCAGCTCCTCCGCCAGTGCAGGGGGTCTATACACCACTCCTATTTTTGCTGTCTTGCCCCCCTCCCCCCCCCCGTTATCAAGGTGACCCAAATCACCTTCACAGTTCCCTCCGCCTCCTCTACTCCTCCTATGCCAATGCAGTTTTTGACTATTATTGCCACCCCTCCTCCCCTTCCCTCCCACCGTCCTTCCTGAACATTGTGTAACCCTCCAGGTTCAGGTCCCTGCGGTGGCCCAGGTCTCAGTGACCACTGCCACATCCACCTCTCCCTTAGTTAGCATCGCCTGGTGCTCAGGCATTGTATTGGCCAAGCTCCTGGCATTTAGCAGGACTGCCTTCCATCCTTTCCCTATACTTCCATTACCCTGTTTGCGTTCCCATGGGGATTCCGTCTTCCCTTGGTCTGCACCTGACCAGTCTGCCTTTTCCCGCATTCCTCCAGCTCCCCAGGGGGGTGGAGACAGAGTCCCTCCTTTATTGGACCCCCCTCGACAGCCTCTTCTCCCATCCCTCCCCCCTTCACAAGTTTAAACCTCACCTTTCACCAATGAACCCCTCTATTTTCCACTTAAGGATTTCCCTTCCCTCCAAATTGAGATGGAGCCTGTCTCTAGCATGCAGCCCCTTATCCTCCCAGGTCTCCCCCAATCCCCCATCAACCCATACCCTCTGGCCCCACACCACTCCCTGAGCCACTGGTTTATCTCCCTAATCTTTCTTTTGTGTTCCCCACTAGCCCTTGGCACTGGCAGGATTTCCGAGAAGGAAATCGCACATTCTGTGTCATGACAGACCCTGGCAAGCTTCCTAAACCTTGCCTGTTTTCTCTAGCTCACTGTTTCCCTCAATGTCATTGCTACCCAGGTGGACCAGTATGTCTTGGGAACCCCCACAATCCTTTGCCAGCTGATACACCTCATGCTTGGCCCTGTGCACCGTTAGTCCAGGGAAGCAGGCTTCCCCCTCCCTATCCCATTTGATACCCCTGATCATGGAATCCCCCAACAGGAGCACTCTGACCGCTCCTCTTTCTCCATCCTCTCCCCCCCCCCCTGTCCTTCATCCTTTCTCTCTTTTTTTTTTTTTGTAAATCTAGTTTTTATTAAAAATGTTTCCAGCTTTACATAGTCACAACTCCATTCATCATTAAACATGCTCTTAATTAATTTGACAGGAGTATATGTTATATAGTAGTGCATATTGGCGGAAGTTGGTGCATATTCTTACACCAGCAGAACAACATTTCATTCATTTGCATTTTACTTTTATCATAGTCTGGTCATTCTCCGTGGCCCTCTGCCTCCCTCTTCCCACATAACTTACAGGTCCCAGGGATTCCCCTTCCTCCCTCTCCCCTATCTGTATAATAGAGCCCAACCTGTGGGTGAGCTTCCCTTATGTCATCCGTATAAGGGGGGATAAGGATGCCCAAGAGAGCTCATAAATTTCATCTTTGCGTTCTAAGGGACAAATCCCCGGTCCTTGGCCATGGCATATATGAACCACCTGCTGCATTTCATTGAACATAGTGTTGCCTTATTATTCAAGGAGTAAGTAATCCTCTCTGCTTTGTAGACACCATTTACTATGGATCTCCAGGATTCTATGGACAGGACTGTAGTGGTAAGCCAGCATTTAGTTATTGCCTTTTTCGCAGCAAGCAACATGATTCCCAACAGGGGGGCATTGTACAGGCCTCTTAATTCTCGGGGGGGAATACATGTAGCAGAAACGGCTCCCCTGTCCATGGGATCCCCAGGCCCCAGTTTTCCGCTAATTCTCTCCGAAGGATCTCCAAAAATGGTTGCAATTTAGGGCACAGCCAAAAAATGTGTGAATGGTGGGCAGTCATCTCCCCACCGTGGTGCCAACAGGAGGCCGGTGTGGCACCTCTGAAGTGAGAGATAATGGTCGGGGTGCGAAAATACCTATCGAAAAGCTGCCAGGCAAAAAGTCGCCATATGTGTGAGCAGGTAAGTTTGGAGGAGGTATGGCAATTGGAATCCCATATTGCCCTAGTGAGGTGGATTCCCAATTCTGAATTCCACCTTTCCATAATTAAGTATGTATTCTCCCCTGAGGTCTGCATCAGTGATTTATATATGACCGAGATGGCATGTGGTAAGTCATTAGTTCAGAGCACCTGCAGCAGCAACTTCATCAGATGTGGGTATCCCTCTGGGTTATGTACAGTGGTGGGGAAGGAGTTGATATAGTGTCGTAGTTGTAGGTACTGAAAAAAGTCCATGTTCCGTAGTCCAAACTCCTGTTGGATCTCAAAAAATGTTTTGAGTTGCGGTCCCTTGAAGAACTGTGTTAGTTTATTGAGGTGTAAATGTCTCCATTCACTAAAGGTGTGATCAATTCATCTGGGGTGAAAGTCTTCTAAGAGGCCTGTTGGGGTTAATAAAACTAGGTATGGGGTGAGTTGCAAGGCTTTGCAAATAGCGTACCAGGCCTGGATTTGGTGTTGGATCCAGGGGTTCATGGCACTCCGCTTGAGGGAGGGGGGAAGGTTTCGATAGAATAGTGCTTGTTCCCAATCTGAATTGGGCATGATGCCCTCTTCCATCTCCCTCCACCGGGATAGTGTGGTGGTGGAGCTTCTCCGGATCAGGAACGCTATATGAGAGGCCAAGTTATACAATTTAAAGTCGGGGAGTGCCAATCCTCCCTTTGATCTGGGAAGGGTAAGGGTTTTGAATCCCATTCTGGGTCGCTTGCTAGCCCATATGAATTTGGAAACCACAGCATTCCATCTCCGAAGCAGTTTTATTGGAAGCCGAGCAGGTACATTTTGAAAAAGATATAGGGCCCTCGGGAGTATAACCATCCTTATCACTTCCACCTTTTGTATCAGGTTCAGAGGAAGAAGGGCCCATTTCTCCAAGTCCCTTTCCATCTGTTTCAAAAAAAAGGTCATAGTTATGACGAATTGTGTCTTCCGCTTTGTGCATCAGGAAGATGCCTAGGTATTTTAGTTTGTCCAGTTTCCTTCTAAAGGTATATCTCTTCTTAAACCTCTCTTGGGGGTCAAAATGGAAGACAAGGGCATCAGTTTTGCTAGTGTTAAATTTATATCCTGAACAGGCCCCAAATTCCTCCAGTATATTAAACACTGTTGGTACAGACTCTGTGGGGTTGGAAAGAAAGAGGAGGACATCGTCCGCATATAGAGCTATCCGGTGTTCTGTGTCAGACACCTTCACCCCAGTAATCCCCGGAGCCATTCGTATAGCTTGTGCCAGTGGTTCAGTAAAGATAGCAAAGAGGCCAGGGGACAGGGGGCACCCCTGCCTTGTGCTTCTTCCCAGAGGGAAGTAGTCAGAGTGGTGCCCGGAAACCTTTATACATGCCTGTGGGGACGAATATAGAGCCCTGATGATGCCAGTGAAGTGTGGGGGGAAGCCCATCCTCTGCATGGCGGAGAAGAGAAAGGGCCAGGACACCCGATTGAACGTCTTCTCTGTGTCTAAGCTGAGGAGTGTGCTTGGCTCTCCATTGGTTTGCATTTCCTGAACCAGGTGTAGGGCTCTACCTGTGTTGTCTGTAGTAGACCTAGCGCTCACAAAGCCCATCCGGTCCAGATTGATCAGGGTTGGTAAGACTGCACTGAGTCTTCAGGCCAAGATAGATGTAAAGTATTTATAATCTGTGTTAAGGACTGAGATGGGCCTGTATGAGCTATATTGGAGAGGGTCCTTTTCAGGTTTGGGGATCAGGGAAATGGTCGCATATGCCCAGCTTGCGGGGCCCTCACCCTGCACCAACTTGTTCAAGGCATTTAGCAAAAATGGGTTTATAGACTGTAATGTGCATTTATAAAATTCTGCCCCATACCCATCGGGACTGGGGGCCTTCTGGGTTTTTGATCGGGTAATCGCTGCAGCCAGTTCTGGGGGTGTGATAGGAGCTACGAGGGATGCCTGTTGGTCTTCAGAGAGCTTAGGGAGAACTAGTTTGTTCAAAAAGGTATTGATTTGATTAGAATCTGGCTGATTTTCAGGTGTGTAGAGTTCTTTAAAGTATTTTATAAATGTGTGGGTGATATCCTTAAGTTTAATTAGATGATTGCCTGTGGTGGGGTCTTTAATGGCTGCAATCGTAGATGCCTTGCGTTGTCCATGTAGCCTGTATGCCAATAAGTGAGAGGCCCTGGGGCCTATCTCGCCATATTTCTGTTTTAAAAATGTTAGGGCCATTTCAGTTTGAATGCATAAATCATCAAACTCTTTTTTTAGTTTGTTTCAGCTGGCCCAGCACAGAGGTGTCACCCTGCTGATGAGCCAGCTGGAAGAACTGCACTGTTTTCTCCAAAAGTGCTTGCTTTTCTCATCTAGCTTTGGTAAGGTGGGCCGTGTACTTTATTAGGTGTCCACTAAGGACCGCTTTCAGGGTGTCCCACCTCATCACCGCTGAGGTATCCGGGTGCATGTTATCTGCAGTGATCTCCTCTATTTTATCTTTAAGGAATTCCCTGAAGTGCTCACTTTTGAGGTGGGCTGGATTAAACCTCCACCTAGTACGGCGTCTCTGTGCCCCCATCGCCAGGCAGTCACCACCGGAGCATGCTCTACATGCGCAGTGGCTCCCACTTTGGCATCAACCAAGTTACCTAGATTTTCTTTTTGTGTGTAACAATGGTCTATGCGGGTATAGGTGCCATGAACTGCTGAGTAGTATGTATAGCTTCTGGCACCGGGGTGCAGGGATCGCCACACATCCAGCCACCCCATCTCCTGGACAGATCGCTTAAAAAAACTTCTGAGGAGCAGGCTGCCTTCCTCTCTGGGCCTTTGTGGTGTCTAGGGAGGGGTTAGGGGCTATGTTGACGTCACCTGCTAGTAGTAGAATCCCCTTGGTCATAGCAACTACTTGTCCAGCAGGAATTTAACAGTTGAGGTGTTTGCCCCTGGTGGGAGGTACATGTTTGCCAGTGTGACCTCTTGTTCCTGTAACCACCCTTGAGCGATTATTAGCCTCCCCTCTGGGTCTGCCCATTCTTTAACTAATCTGAATGGTGTATGAGATGAAATCAGGATGGCCACCCCTCTCCTCCTACCCCCATTCCCCATTGCTGAAGAGTATACCTTAGCGAAGCCTCTCCCCTTTAATTTCCCATGTTCACTTTGAGTCATATGCGTTTCCAGGATATACACAACCTCTGCTTTAGTCTTTTTCAGATGAGTAATAACCCTAGCCCTCGTAATGGGGCTCCCCAATCCGTTAATATTCAAAGAGTAAACCGTTATCTGCTGATTATAAGAATGAATAAAGTTGTAGATATTCACCTAATAATACATTAATCATTATGACTCCTGTTATGGACATTAGATACCTGTGACCATCTTTTCTTTGCTTACAAGACAGTTACTTTGATGCGACCAGTGCCAAATGGCAACTTACTTGTTGATGCAAACCTTGAAGAAATATCCGGTCACTAAATCTGTGACCAGTAGCGAAAACTAGTTGGGAATAAGTCTCCCCATCTCGGCGTGACCATAGAAATGTGGGCCAACTGGACCAACGTAACCAAACTGGTCACACATCGCGAGATGAAACTTCCATCGTGGTGGTCATACATCATGACCTTGGTGTGTGTTCGAGACACTCACCTGTGCTCCTGTTGGTGTGTTGAGCGTTGGACACCTCTGGTGCCACTAAAGGGGTTGGGGTAACGGGTGTTAGGGACGTCACTCATACTCCCATTCCTCCCCAGTGGTTTGTCTCTCAGGTGTTAGAGATGTGTATGAGTCTGGGGGACCATTGGGGGGGGGTCAACTATTCAGCCGATCCTGTCATGTGGACTGCACGCCTGGACCAAGTCCTGTGTCGGCTGGGGAAGGGAAATACACAAAAAGAAAAAGGGTGGAGGGAATGCACTTTGGATTCCTTTTGTTGTGCACCAGTAGTTAGGTAGTTCACTTCTCTCCCCTCTTACTTAAGACTAACTTAGGCAGCAATTTATTTTAACTAGGCGAACCCCAGATCCCTCCCCTCCTCCAGCCATGTTAGTAGTTAAGCAGGTAGACATAAATCTCTGTCCCAGTCAAGTTGGAAAAGTGCTGGCCATTGCCTTCATTACCTCACCACTAGGGGATAACGGCACGCTGGCTGAGGCCGCCTTAGGAAGAAACAGAAGAATGGGGAGGGTCAGTAATGTAATTTAGTCGGGAGGGTGTCAGTATAGATAGAGCAGCGCTTCACCTCAAATCCTTATTCTTCAGAATTATTAGTATGAAAAGAAAAAAGGAAAATTTTAGTAAGACTGGGACTTATCTGTGTGATTGCTGATAAAGAATGCTCCTGGAAGTCCAAGTTTGTTGCTCTGGTTGGATGTTGATGTTATCTGCCAAGTCTGGGACACTTCGCATGTCAAGGGCCAATCAGTCCTCTGAGTCCCGTAGGTAAGTTTTCCCCTTCCATCAGTTCGGTTTTGCAGAATTTCAACGAGGTAGTCCTCTTTTAGTTGTCTGCACAGGAGGCATGTCCGTTGAGGGAGAGTTCTGTGGTAGTTGGCGAAGGGTGATGACGATCTGTTGAATTGCTTCCTGCTCCTGTCGCCTACGAGCTTCCCTATCGCTTTTATTCCAGACAAGCTGCGATAGTTTAGATGCCAGTGATGCTTTCGGACTTGAGGGACCCTGCTGTATCACGATGATCCTATTCTTGAGCTCGGTCATGGCATCCACCGCTGTTTCGAATGCCTGGGCACCTTCTGGGAAGTGGACTATCAATTTAGCGGGATAAGGGGTGCGGAACCGAAGCCCTGCATGATGGGAATGTATTGCTTCTGCCGTTGCATTATCTCGGGGACATAATCATTCCCCAGATAGATTTGTTATGATTGAAAGAGCACTACCCCCTGCCTCCATGCTGAGTGTAGTATGGTCTCTTTTTCTTGAAAGCGAAGGAACCGCGTGAGGATGGTACGAGGGCGGGCTCCTTGTGCTGGCTTAGGGCCTAGAGTACGGTGCGCTCTCTCCAGCTCTAAAGTCAGGGTCTCTGGATGCTGTATGGCTTCTTGGAGGAGTTGCTTGAGAAATTTGGTAATTTCTGGTCCCTCCGCACACTCCAGGACCCCAGAGATACGAATATTATTCCGTCTGGAGCGGCTCTCTGCATCTTCCACTCTTGCCTGCAGCCCCTGGATTTCTTGGTGCAGCTGGACAATCGCGCGTTCTAGGGACATGGATATGTTGTTCATCCACACTGTCTGGCAGGTTCCTTGCCGCTTTAAATCTTGCTGGAAGGTCTTCAAGCTGGCTCCTCCCACCCACCCGGGTGGTAAAACTCTTGGCTCTGCCTCGTGGTGCCAGATCTTCCTTACCGCTTGGAAGCTCAGGTTCCCTCCTTAACGCTCTGCGTGATAGACTGGATCCTAACTCTTCGGTTCGTCCGAAACTCGTTTTAAAATTCTCAAGACTTCGTTCTTCCTTTTCCCTCATGGCTGCGATGGACAAATCGACTCCCGGTTTTCAGCGGTGCCCTTGCGGGCAGAAGATGTCCAGGATGGATCCACACTCCACGTGCGTCTACTGCCTCGGCCTAGAACATGACCCACAGGCCTGCGAGTCATGCTGTTCGTTCTCGGCCAACGTCCTGGAGTACCGCGCTGCCCGGTTGAAGCTTGGGCGCCCCGTGAAGCGCTATCTGCCGGTAAAGTCGAAAGAGGCCCGTTGGGTGGTTACTGCGGTGGCTGGCTCGGCTGAGCAGCTTGAGCAGATGATCGCCCTCGAGGAGGAGGCGGCCCAGGCCGCATCTTCCTCCTCCTCGGTCGCAGCATTTATCCCGCTCTCTTTGGGTACCTCGTATTCTGCTTCGTTCAAGGAGCTTTGCCATTCAAACACCATGAAGTCTTGCTATATTATGATAAATGCAGTCAGCCACTGCAGCTGAACTGCCCCGGAGAGGAAAGAGTTAACTCCAGAGAGTCTGGAGTTCTACAGCGCGAGGGCGCTATACCAAAGCTCTATCTGGCAAGTTTCAAATGAAACTGTCAGATTCTTTACTCCGCTTCACTGAACAGTCGCTCCGGAGATCAGCTCCTTCACATCGGTTCATTTCTCGGTTCAAGCGAGTATTTTCGGTTCATTTGAACCGGCAAAAGTATTTATTTTACCGCATTTCGGTTAAAAAGCTCTATCTGGTAAACCGTAAGTAGAATATTTAAAGTCTGTGTGAAATTCAATTATCGGTTCGGTTTTGAACCGATCGGTTGCTTAATTTAACGCTTTAAAGTGTTGGTTGGGCTTTTAGAGTGCGGTTCCGTTCTTATTGGTTCTAAAAACCTAGCTTTTAAAATAGGTTTTTCAAATACCCGTGACACGGTTAGGAACCGATAAGGATGTCTTGCCTGGCACTGCCATCAAAAGGCAAGTTTTTGGTTAGGCTGGCATTATGTCTGAGAAACCCAAAAACCGGGCCCACTGGGTTTCAACACTGTGATGTCTGTGGGGAAGCCTTGCCAAGGCTGACCCACACCACTGTGTTTATTGTCTGGGGCTGACCACCTCCTGTCAGACTGCCAGGTGTGTAAAAATTTCCCTGCAGCCACCCTGGAAAAGAGATTGGGCCGGCTCAGGGAACGAGAGGCCAAGAAGTCCGCTGACCCAGATGGCCAGCCCTGTCCAGTACCCACTGGACCAGAGGGAGTGCCCTCTGACCAGGGCGAGACTTCCTCGGGCAAAAGGAAGGCTGGTTCAGAGGAACCAGTCTCAGTGAAAAAGACAAAGAAATCAGTAGGTTTGGAGTCCAAAATTGTCTCTCCAACTGCTGCAAAAATAGCTAAAGCCATACAGATTGTCCAGTCACTGTCTCAGGGTCCTGCCGAACCACCTATAGTTGGTAAAAGGTTGGTTCGTTCAGTGCCAGTGGTTCAGGAGTATGATGTTGAGGAATTTTATGAACCACAGGAGGGGGAGGAGGAATTTGTTCAATACATGTGTGGCTGGGAGGGTCTGGACGTGCCCATTGAACCGGACATTTCTCCAGACAGACCTTTAGAATCTCCTCCTTTTCTGTCTGAGTCCCCTTCTCATTTTATGTTTTACAAAAAGGTTGCAGAAACCCTCCAGCTTCCTTTAGAGGAAGCTGTGGATGAGCAAGAGGAGCCTGATTATGTAGAAATGATGGATATACCAGAGTCTAGGAGGTTGTCTATTTCTTTGCATAAGTCATTTAGGAAGCAAACAACAAAGATTTTAAAAATCCTCATTCTGTCCCTCCTGTAGATAAAAAATGGACAGAAGATATACTTTGTCAGGCTCTGATACAGACTTCCTCACTGAGCAGTGTAGTCATGTAGGTGTGGTACAAGCTGCAGCCTGTGACAAGGCTAATATTCCTCTGGCCTCACATCCTCCTGATAAGGTTCCAGGAAGATTGATGCCATGGCGAAAAAACAGTATATGGCAGCTTCTTTGGGACTCAGGCAGGCAAATTATATGGCTTGTGGCTAGATATCAGAAATCTAGGTGGGACACAGTATTGCAGTTAGCCAAGCAGGCCCATGGCCAGCTGGCTAGTGAGTTGGAACAGGTGGCTGCTGATGGCATTGAAGCCTCTAAAGTCAATTTCATACTGCTGTTGATGTTAATGATGTTTCCTCTAGGGTCATGGCCACTTCTGTAGCTTTCCGTGGTTGACATGGCTCAGATGCACTAATCTGTCCCAAGATACCCAGTCAAAGGCTATGGATTTTCCTGTTGTGGGTAATTCTCTGTTTGGGGAACAAACAGAAGACTATATGAAAAGATGGATGAATACAGAACTACTACAAAGTGCCCAGGCTAAGGAGAGCATGCCACTCCACAGAGGCACGCTCCCAGAGGTAAGGGCAGGCCTTTCCACAGGCCTTTTACCAATTTCAGGCCTCCTCTGCAATTGCACAGAGGGGTTTCTTTAGAGGCAGAGGTAGATGGGGCACAAGTAAACCATCCCCTCCCTCAGCCTAAGGCTACTGCCAAGCAGGCACCCTGATGGGGTGCCCAGGGCCGATTCTCCTGTACCAGTGGGGGGCAGGTTGGTTTATTTTAGCCAGAACTGGGTGTCCCTAACTTCAGACAGGTGGGTTCTGGAGGTAATAGGCCAGGGTTTGGTTCTCAGCTTCAAACAGTTTCCGAAGATGAGAGCCAGACATTTTCCACCTGCAAATCCTTCAGAAACCCTTGCTTTGGAAGCAGAGGTTTCTTCTCTTTTGGACTGCAAAGCAGTAGAAAGGGTCCCTCCTTGCCATCAGGGCAAGGGGCTGTACTCAAGATACTTTCTTACCCCAAAAAAGACAGGAGAATGGCGGCCCATTTTAGATTTAAGGTACCTGAACAAGCATCTTTTGAAACCAAAGTTCAAAATGTTAACTCTGGCAATGATTTTGCCCTCCCTGAGGCCAGGGGACTGGTTAGCTTCCTGGACCTCAAGGATACCTATTTTCATGTTCTGATCAGGCCTTCTCACCGAAGTACCTCAGGTTGAACTACCCTCAGGCCACTACCAGTTCAGGGCAATGCCCTTCGGCCTTACCTCTGCTCCAAGGGTATTCACGAAATGTCTAGCTGTGGTAGTGGCTCATTTAAGAAGGCAAGGGATTGCTGTGTTTCCCTACCTGGACGACTGGCTCATAGTGGGTCAGTCCCCAGATCAGGTAAAATCCCATTTGCAAGTCACTCAGCAGCTTCTCACTTCCCTGGGATTCCTGCTGAATTTACCAAAGTCAGTTCTCGAACCAGTTCAGGTACTAACTTTCATAGGTGCAGAATTGAACACAAAGTTAGCCAGGGCATTTCTCCCCTCGGAAAGGGTAGACAGACTCATTGCCCTAGCATCCTCCTTTACCCTGTGGGTCTCTCGACCAGCAAGGCATTTTCTGCAACTCCTAGGGCACATGGCTGCTTCCACAGCTGTAGTGCAAAGAGCAAGATTCCAGATGAGGGACATTCAGTTCCATTTGAGGGCCTATTGGTCTCAAAGGAGGACCCCCTTTCAAATTGGTTCCAGTGACCCAAACCCTGATCCTGGCCTTACACTGGTGGCAGGATCAAAGCAATCTCAAACAAGGGGTTCCTTTCATTCCCGTTTCCCACTCCCTCATCCTCACCACGGATGCTTCCTGTTAGGGTGGGGGGCTCACTTGGGCGACCTGTCCACTCAGGGAGTGTGGTCTCCCAGGAATCTCTGCTCCACATCAATCTTTTGGAACTCAGAGCTGTCTTTTAGCTCTTCAGGCGTTTTCAGCTTCTGTCCAGAACAAAGTAGTTCAAGTCAGGACAGACAACACCACAACAATGTGGTACATCAACAAGCAAGGGGGCACTCTGTCATCAGCCTTGTGCACCGAAGCAATGAAGTTGTGGTCTCTGGCTTACTCCCTGAACACCTCCCTGATAGCAGTTCACCTTCCAGGGAAGGACAATGTCCTGGCGGATGCCCTCAGCAGGATTTCTCAGGGCCATCACGAATGGGCTCTGAATCCTCAGGTGCTGGGGTCAGTCTTTGCCACATGGGGCACCCCTCAGATCTTTTCGCAGCCCCAGACAACCACCAACTTCCTCTGTTTTGTTGCAGGCCTCCAGTGCTGGGATCATCAGTCCCCCTGGACGCCTTTCAGTTGGATTGGAAAGGGAAGTTCCTGTATGCCTTTCCCCCCCTTTCCCCTTCTTTTCAGGGATTATTAGTAAAATCAGATCTCAGCCCTGCAAGGTGATTCTGATTGCTCCAGATTGGGCCAGGCAGCCCTGGTACCCACTGCTTCTGTCCTTGACAGTCCACCCTGCCCTGAGCTTGCCCAGAGTCCACGACTTACTGGCCTGTGCACAGGGAGAGTGTGGTATCCGGACCTCAAATCCCTCCATCTCAAGGCATGGCTCTTGAGGGTTAGAATTTGCTGACTTACACCTTTCTCAAGGTGTTTTGGATATTTTAAAGGCTTCAAGGAAGCCTTCCACTAGGGCCACTTACAATTCTAAGTGGAAAAGGTTTTCCATCTGGTGCTCTGAGAAGCAGATTATCCCAGAATCTGCTGATCTGCCCATTTTACTGGACTATCTGGTCCATTTAAATTCCTTAGGCCAGCTACCTTAAAGGTTCATCTGGCAGCTGTCTCTGCTTTTCTGTCAGCAGGGAAGCCTGCTTCCTTTTCTTCTCACCCTGTGTTTTCCAAGTTTTTTAAAGGGTTACTTCACACCAACCCTCCTTTTCGAGAACCAGCTCCCGCCTGGGACCTGAATGTTTGCATTGCTCAGTTAATGCAACCCCCCTTTGAGCCTCTGGCCTCAGCAGAGCTCAAGTTTCTGACTTGGAAAACTGTTTTCCTAGTGGCTATCACTTCTGCCAGACGCATAAGTGAACTACAGGCCCTCTCAGTGGAAGAAGATTTTCTCTTTCCACAGAGATAAGGTAGTCCTCAGGACTAACAGAAAGTTTTTGCCTAAAGTGGTTTCAGATTTCCACCTGAACCAATCCATCTCTCTTCCAGTATTTTTCACTGAGCATTCTTCCTCAGATGAGAGGAGACTGCACAGCCGGGACGTCAAGAGCCTTAAGCTACTATTTGGAGCAGCACCAGGGTCACAGGTTCGAATCCTCCAACTCTTCCTTACCTATGGCGAGGTTGGTAAGGAAACCTGCCACTAAGAGGACAATTGCAAGGTGGATTGTCTCTTGTATCCAATTTTATCAAAAACTAGGTAGAGAACCCCCCTCAGGACTGAGGGCTCACTCCACCAGGGGTACAGCTGCATCTCTAGCGGCTGCTAGAGATATTCCCATTCTGGAAATCTGTCAAGCTGCTACTTGGAAAACAGTTCACACTTTCACCAAGCATTATTCCCTGGATATTCGGTCCAGGAGAGATGCTCGTTTTGGCACAGCTGTGCTTCAGAGCCTATTTCCTAAGTAGGTTCTGACCCTCCTCCATGGAGGTACTGCTGTGTAATCTGCATTTGTCATAATGTAGCAAGACTTCATAGTGTTTGAAGAAAAAATTACTCACCTTAGTAATTGCTTTTCTTCTCATGGAGTCTTGCTATATTATGACCACCCTCCCTCCTGCCCCTCTCAGAACTTCTACTTGGGTAGGGGTGGCAAATTAGTGCAAGCACTGTGTCATGCCATTGTAGTTCTTCCCTTCACCCCCTTTATTTAGGGTTAGGGAATTAGGTATTTCTGTTTTAAGTAATATGTTGGCCCCCTTCCTGGACTTGAGTCTTTTAGGGAAGGGGGGTCTAATAGTGCTTGTTAGGGAGAAACTAATAATACTATTATTCATTGTTATTATTATTATTGCTGTTTATATTGTTGTTTTTCCTACTAGTAGGTAGCCACTTGGCTAACGTAGAGTTTTCCACACAGACTTTTGCTTAGTGTTAGCTTCGAAAAGATCTGACAGTTTCATTTGAAACTTGCCAGATAGAGCTTTGGTATAGCGCCCTCGCGCTGTAGAACTCCAGACTCTCTGGAGTTAACTCTTTCCTCTCCGGGGCAGTTCAGCTGCAGTGGCTGACTGCATTTGTCATAATATAGCAAGACTCCATGAGAAGAAAAGCAATTACTAAGGTGAGTAATTTTTTTCTTCCCTTTCCATAAAGGGAGAGGGGCCATCGGGACATTCCTCTCGGTCCAAAAAGAAGGATCCCAAGGGTAAGTCCTATTGTCGGCGTTCGTGGGAGCGGAAGAGGTCCCCTTCCCCGGACAGCAGACCGTCAACTTCGGTCGAGGTTGCGGCTAAGGCCGCTGGCTTCACTGCGTACCCGTCAGGTCAGCCGGCCGAGACACCCGTCGACGCAGTCGAGATTTTTCTCGACCCGTCGGATGGATTGTCAACTGGTGAAGCCAACAACCCTTCTTCGCCGGTCCCCCTGGTGGAAACCGAGGATTTGTCTGCGCCCTCGGTACAGCAGTCCCTGGTTAAGGTGTCCGACCCGAGGGAAAAGCGGGTGTCCACTGCTCCCTCCCAGGCCTGCCCTCGGACACACTGAGGGTCTCGGACCTCTTCTTGGTCCAGCCGATCCCGCCGACATCTGCGGTCTCGGCACCGAGGTAAGCGGCAACGCCACTCGTCCACGTCTTCCTCCTCTGATGAGGAGAGGCTTCGGCGCAAGTTGCGTCGACGCTACGAGGAACTGATGTGGCAGCAGTTACTTTTGTCCGGGAGCAAGTCGACACCGACGCCTTCCCCGGCCATCAAGTGGCTGTCACCCGAATGGCCGAAACAGCCTCTCGCTGCAGTCAAGATGCCCAAGCCTGGGCTGGTTGTTCGGCTGAAACCTGCTGCCCCACTGATTGTGGTGGAACCTCTGCCTCCACAACCGAAATCGGGGCTCCGACCAAGGACAGCTGGTCGGGTCAAGGCCTTCCCCACAGGTTGTCGGTCACCCTCACTCCCGACCGTCCTCGGCAGGTGGAGGGTGGCTCAGGCCCTAGGCAGCTCTTCGCGGACTCCTCTGAGTTCGACGACGACTCCTCCCTGTTCTCCAGGCCGGTTGATCTGGAGTCCTCCGGGGGCCAGTCACTGGACGAAAGCCCATCATCCTTCGTGGGTTTGCTTCGGCTCATCTTGGAGTCCACCGGGATGCAGCTCGAGCCCGTATCCAAATGGGCCAAGTATCCCCTGACAGAGATACTGGACCGAGGGGATTCGACCACGGAGGCCTTTCTGGTGGCTGAGGCCATTGTCGTTACCTTGAGCTTTGGCAGTGGCCAGCTTCCTGTCCTGTGCCCTTGGCCCAGGAAGTATCACAGTCCCTACCGGCTCTTTGCCGGGTTTTCGAGCACCCTCTGCGAGGGTTGGTCACGACAGCGTTTTCGGCGTTCGGGAGCGCTGGGGCGTGAACAAGCCCCCCCCCCGACAAGGAGTCCAAAAAAGCTGGACTACACCGGGCGCAAGGTGTACGCTGCATCCTCCCTTGGCCTCCGCCAGGCCAGCTCGGCCGTGCTGATGGCACACTTCTCCCACACCCTCATGGGCTCCCTGGATGAGGTGATCCTCATCTCCCGGCCGACCTGCAGTCCACGGTCCGGCAGGTTCGGGACCAGGGCAGGGCGGTGGCGAAGCAGCAGCTCCAAACAGCTCTGGACATAGGGGACTCCTGTGCCAGATCGGTTGCGGCCGCGGTGGCCATGCGCTGCAGAGCATGGCTGAGGATATCCACCTTCACGGCAGATACCCAGCACAAGTTGGCAGACGTCCCCTTCTTGGGGACCGACCTCTTCGGCCCTGGAGTGGAAGACCACCTCCAGCGGATCGAAAAGTCCAGTGCCACTCTGGACTCGGTCACCTCCACCCAGAAGGACAAAGGCCGCCGTCAGCAGCAGCACCAGGGCCAGCAGGCTCGCGCTCGGCATCCCAAACCCAAGCCCGTGGCTTCCTCCAACAGGAAGCAGGGAGGTAAAGGCCCAGGAGGTCCCTCGGCCGGTCCCTCCTCCAAGCCTGCCCAGTGACGGGTTGAGGGGTGTCGCCCCCAGCCTTGTCACTCCCCCCTGGGTTCCACCCCATGGGGGGATGGCTCCGCCAGTTCCTTTACGCCTGGTCCGCTATCACCACGGACCGCTGGGTGCTGGAGGTGGTAGGAAAGGGCCTGCCTCTGGAGTTCGAGCAGACTCCACCCTTTCGAGCCGTCGCCCCTCGGGGGGCTACGGGGTCCGCGGCCTCGCTATCTGCCCGCCGAGCCGATATTGCCCTGCTTCTCGAAAAAGAGGTGATCAGGAAGGTGGCGGATCCTCCTCCAGACCTGGGGTTTGTGTCCAGGTATTTTCTGGTCCCAAAGCGGATGTGGGCTGGTGCCCATTCTCGATCTGCACAACCTGAACAGGTTCCTAAGGTCTCGGACCTTCAGGATGGTCACTCTGGCTCAGATAATCCCATCCTTGGAGCAGAGGCATATGGTTCTGTTCCCTGGACCTCAGGGCAGCGTTCTTTCATGTCCCAATCCGTCCGTCTCATCAGAGATTCCTCTGCTTCAGAGCGGAGGGATCCCTTTATGAGTTCCGGGCCATACCCTTCGGCCTTTTCCTAGCTCCCAGGGTCTTCAACAAATGCATGGCAATGGTGACAGCATTCCTGCGGCGCCGAAGGGTCCAGATGTACCCCTACCTGGACGACTGGCTGATTTCAGCCCCCTTCAGAGCGGAGGTGGAGCAGTCCAGAGATCTGGCCCTCCAGGTTTGCTCTCAGATTGGCCTCCTCATCAACGAGGCCAAGTCTGAACTCGTGCCAAAGCAGGTGATACATTTCATTGGGGCAGAGCTCGACTCTCTTTGAGCCAGAGCCCGGCTCCTGGCGGACAGGGCCAAGGTTCTTTTCTCCTTTGCCCAGTCATTTCAGGTTAGGTAATTGTGCCCTGCCCGGGACTTCCTGTGCCTCCTGGGCCTCATGGCGGCCTGCACCAGTGTGGTCCGTTGGTACATGCGTCACCTTCAATGGGGACTGGCCAGCCAGTGGTCACAGCACTTAGATCCACTGGATCAGCTAGTGACAGTGACCCAGAAGATGTGGAACACTCTCCAGTGGTGGACCGTTCCGGCACATCTGCAGGAGGGCATCCCGTTTGTCCGCCCCGAGCCGACGGTCTCTCTTTCGACTGATGCCTCTTTGATGGGTTGGGGTGCCCATCTGGGGGAGCACAGAGCACACGGCCTCTGGTCCCCTCGGGAGTCCCGATGCCACATCAACCTGCTGGAGCTTCGAGCGGTTTGTCTAGCCCTCACCGCCTTCGCTCCATTTCTACGGGGTCAAGTGGTTCAGGTCCAGATGGATGATACCACGACCATGTACTACCTAAACCGCCAGGGCGGGACGCGCTCCATGCCTCTGTGCAGGGGAGCTCTCCGCATCTGGTCTATCGTGCGTAGCCTGGAGGCAGATCTCCTCGCCATTCACGTGGCAGGAGCCTCCAACACCCTGGCTGATGCCCTAAGCCGGATAGGGGCTGCGTCTCACGAGTGGTCTCTCCTGCCGGAGGTAGTACAAGATCTCTTCTCCCACTGGGGCACACCTCAGGCGGACCTGTTTGCCTCCAGGGAGAATGCGAACCTGAGACTATTTCATGCCCGCCCCCCTCAGCAGGGCTCGCTGCAGGTGGATGCCTTCTCGAGGCCGTGGACCCCGGGCCTCTTCTACGCCTTTCCCCCATTTCCCTTGATCCACAAGGTGCTTCTCAAGGCGAGGAGGGACAAGGCGTAGGTGATTCTGGTAGCCCCAGACTAGCCCCGTCAGTTCTGGTATCCAGATCTCCTCAGTCTCGGCTCCAGGCTCCCGAGGTGGCTTCCAGCCCGCCCGGACCTGATCTCAGTCAATCAGGGGAAGGTATTCCATCCGGACTTTCAATCCCTGCACCTGACGGCCTGGTTCCTGAACGGCTAGAGTTCCAGGCCTTGGATCTTTCCAACGACGTCCTCAATATCGTTGATGCGTCCCATAAGGAGTCGACCAGAAAATGCTATGCCTTTTAATGGAAGAGATTCTCCATTTGGTGTCAGGACAAGGGGTTGGACCCCTCTTCCTGTCTGTAGGCTAGCATTTTGGACTACGGCTTCGGTCGATGACCCTTAAGGTGCACCTGGCAGCCATCTCTGCCTACCGGGTGTGGGCCAGCAAGCAGTCGGTGGTGCAGGAGAAGGTGGTCGGGCACTTTTTCAAAGGCCTTGATCACATATCCCCTCCGGTGTGAGAACCTCCACCTCTGAGGGATCTACTGCTGGTATTCGCCAAGCTCATGGGCAAGCCATTCGAATTGATGCACAGGTGCGATATCTCCCACCTGTCGTGGAAGACCGCCTTCTTGGTGGCTGTAACGTCAGCCAGAAGGATGGGAGAGCTCCGGGTGCTTTCCATCAAGTCTCGTTATCTGGTCTTCCACAGGGACAAGGTTGTCCTTCGCCCCTACCTGAAATTCCTTCCGAAGGTGGTGTCAGAGTTTTACCTGAATCAGGTGTTGACTCTGCCGGTGTTCTACCCCAATCACACCTCAGAGACGGAGTATAGGCTCCATACTCTGGACCCTGGAAGAGCGTTCGCTTATTACAAGGATCAGATGGCTGAAGTTCGGGGAGAGGTTCGCCAGCTGTTTGTCACCTAGGCTGAAGCTGCATCTGGCAGACCTGCAGCCAAGTGGACGATTAGCAGGTGGGTCACCTGCTGCATAGATCTGTGCTATAGGTTGGTGGGCATGGAGCCACCCAAAGGGATAAGAGCTCATTCTACCCGCCATACCGCTGCTTCGGTGGCTGGTTCTAGAGGCGTCCCTATCCAGGAAATCTGCAGGGCTGCTACCTGGAAGTCTGCACACACCTTTATATCCCATTACCACAGTGACCTAGAGTCACGCTGGGATGCTGGTTTTGGGACCTCGGTTCTCCAGTCCTTATTCCCCAAGTAAGTATCGGGGGTGTGCGCCTTGCCTCCCTTCTCCCGGTGAACTGCTAAGAGTCTACCAGACAGTGTGGATTGAACAACATATCCATGTCCCTAGAAATACAGGTTACTCACCTGTAACAGGAGTTCTAGGAGTGGTATATGTTGTTCATCCACACGACCCACCCAACCTCCCCGGCTTCGCGCAACCTGGCTTCCAGTGGGCTAGGTCTGGTGTTATGGGGTGGAACCGAGGGTTTTAGCACCCGGGTGGGTGGGAGGAGCCAGCTTGAAGACTTTCCGGCCCATCTTAAAGTGGCAAGGAACCTGCCAGACAGTGTGGATGAACATCTACCACTCCTAGAACTCCTGTTACAGGTGAGTAAGCTGTATTTCTTCTCTAACGGTGGCTTTTAGTGCATCCCACAAAATTGCTTCTGTACTGGTAATATGAGCATTTTCTGTCAGGAACTGGAGGATTCTTTTTGTTATGTCTTGAAATTTTTTGTCTTGTAACAATAATGGATTAATTCTCCAGAGTGTGTTTTTTTTTTTCCCTGTACTGATATTGTTCTGGATTCAATAAATTTAAACAAAACATCTTTATGTGCGTTTCTCCCCCCAACATTTTCTTATAACCAGTGAACATCACAAACCCGAAGAATTAATGGGTGGTGGTCTGAAAGTAATTTGGACCCAGTGGATATGTCCCGCACCTTGGAAAAGTGCTCGTAAGTTGTAAAAAAAAAAAAAAAAAAAAAAAAAAAATTCTAATGGGGAGTAATAGGTGTAACCAGGGGAGGTTGGGAAGGTCCTGCCCAAATGTCTCGTATTCCCAAGTGGTCCAGGGTAATCCTAAAGTATTTTGCCGCTTATTTGATCGGTGTTGATGGGGGTCTGAACAGTCCATTTATGGCGAGAGAGTCAGATTGAAATCTCTAAATTAAGTTGTCCCTGTAAATGGGTAAGAAGGAGGAAACAAACCTCTGGATAACTATTGGGGTTTGTGGGGAAAATAGGCATTAGCTATTGTAACCTGCTGACTATATAGGAGACCCTGTAATAGTACGTATCTGCTCTGGGTATCATTCCAAGTATTAGTGACTTCTAAGGGTGTCTCGGAGGGGACCAATATGGCCACTCCTCTCTTGCGTCCTCTAGGGTAAGCCGAGGCATAGACATTGTACTCATTCCCCCAGTTTAATTTCTGGTATTTAGAGTCAGGAAGATGGGTTTCCTGAAGGAAATAAAGGCATGCTTTTTGCCGTTTTAGATGTTGCATGACCCTATATCTCTTTACAGGGTTATGAAGACCATTTATATTCTGAGAGTATATTTGTATTGAGTTAATGGCCATGGTAAGTTGCGCAACTCATATTGTGTTTCTGTTTCGTCCCTAGGTGTCTAAAGTCTGAAATAACGTCCCGATCACTCTCCACCCCACCGAAGGCAGGTTGTTGAGGCAAGGAACACTCCTCCTGTACTGATATTGTTCTGGATTCAATAAATTTAAACAAAACAGCTTTATGTGCATTTCTCCGCCCCCCCCGACATTTTCTTATAACCAGTGAACATCACAAACCCAAACCCGTGATGTTCATAATAAATTAACTCAGTTTCTCTCCTACTTTTAGTTCCCCCAACTTGTACATTTTACGTTAACAATTAGTGTGAACCACAGAAGGTTCTGGGACTGGCAGCTATATAACATACAATAGCCTCTTGCCCATTGTGTCCTAACGTAACTTGTATACATTATGACTCCCTATGGGGAGGTGCTTATGAGAAGGACACTCTGCTTACTTCTGTCCTGATACTCCTGAGAGCTAGGAGAGGAGTTTGGGGATAAAAGGCCCTTTCCATGGAGATAAGTACAAAGAATCAGCAATATCACCCCCAGTAGGGTGAAAGGTGTAATTTCACCCTTCTTTGGTTCCGGTATTTCCCACATTGAATTCCCCAAAATGTGGGGCTCTCTGGTCCTCCTAGTTATGTTAAAACATTGGCATGTCTGTAGTTGGAAAGTGTATATATAAGCGTTTCTCCTGCAGATGGATTCAGGTTATTTTGAGACTCTCAGACCTTTACTTTCTGTGTTATTAAAGAGAGTTCTATCCCCAGGGGCAATATTAATTTGGGTGATCGTAGGGTGGGTCTAGTTTACTTCGTCCAGATCCCATCCTGTACCACCCAATCTGTAATATAATCACGGGGGCAACACAACCCCCAGTCAAACAATGATTGCTGCTATTTGGGAACTTTTTTAATGCTATCTGTATCAAACTATTGCTATCGTTTGAGATATCCCTCGAGGTTCTAGTTTCTTAAACTTTAGTATCATGTTAAGAAGCATATCTCTGTTTCCAGGGGGTTCACTAGTGCTATCGTCCTTTAATCCGTGATACCAATTTATGAAGATTATAACTACCATTCAGTCCCCTGTGTAATATTTGAATTGCCACGTGCCACCTCCCCCCAAATCCTACATCCACCAAATTGTGGTTAAGGTCAGACAGTCCAAACAATCTCCCCCCTCCCCCCCCCAGAACATTCACTTATACTGTCCGTTGATAGGACTCACAGAGCTAGTCCAGGCAGGTTCTCCTACCAACCCTGTGCACTCCACAAACACTTCTTTCCTGAATATTTGTAGGGTGGTGAGTCACAGCCTGAAGAATCGCCACTTTAACAGTTTACAATATCACTGTGGCAAGGGTTAAGAGATCTTTCGTGCTCATATGTCTCTCCTCTTTCCCCTGGTTCCACCCACATGGTTTGGGAGCGGAAAAAAGTGTGTGTGGGGGGGATCCGGAAGAAGACCGAGGCAGGCTGAAGGCCGCAGGGAAGCTATGAGGGTAGGAGAAAAATAACTTCCAAAGTACCCCTTAGCCTGGGAGCGAAATCCCTGCCATCTAGAGGTATCAAGATCGTACTCGTACAGTAGTTGATTTCAGGAGAGCGGACTTCGTGGGTATAGGTAAGATCCTAAGGGAGAGGTTGCACATAAGGCCGGATATGGATGCTGAAAGTTTGTGGGATACCATTAAACAAGGGGTGCAAGAGGTTACTAGGTCCTGTACTAAAGTAAGGCGTAAGTATGGAGGAACTAGCAGGCCATGTTGGTGGACCAGGGAAGTGCAGGAAGTGGTGAGGGGGGAAAAAAAGGCTGCCTGCAAACGTTACAAATGCTATAGGGGGATAAGGAGCGGGGAGTATGAATTATTGGCCAGGAAGGTTACCAGAGTGGTGAGGGGCGCTAAGGCAGGGATGGAGAAAAAGCTGGCTAGGGATATCCAGAGGGGGGAAGGGATTCTATAGATACATAAGAGAGAAGAGAAAAGTGAGGACACAGATCAGTAGGATTAAGATTGGGGGGGGGATGGGCTCAGGATGTAGGGCATCAGGCAGAGGTGCTAAATGACTACTTTGCCTCAATCTTTGCAGGGGGTGGCAAGGGATCCTTACAGCCTGATGGGTGTGATGAGGAGACGGCAAAAGCAAGAGGTCAGTCTCAGTCTGAGACCAGAGGATGGAAAGAGGATAGGGAACAGGCTGGGCCAGATCAAGAAGGAGTAGGATGGTTGCATGAGGGAGTGGACTGGGGGGAGAAATCACAGTTGATATGGTGAGGGAGGCCCTTCGGAAACTAAAAACAGATGAAGGCACCAGGACCGGATGGTTTACACCCGAGGGTTTTGAAGGAATTGGCGGAGGTACTGGTAGCTCCACTGGCAGCACTCTTTAACGCCTCTTTGCAGATGGGATGGGTGCCACAGGATTGGAGGGTGGCTTATGTAGTGCATATACATAAGGGGGGGGTCTCGGGAGGAAACGGGGAATTATAGGCCTGTCAGTCTGATGTCTGCGGTAGGCAAAGTAGTGGAGGGCTTTATCAAAGAGAGGCTCGAGAGGCAGTTGGAATGGTTAGGACCAGGGCATGAAATTCGCAAAAAAAAGTACATGCCCACAGGGGCATGTAAGCAGTAAAAGTACATGCCCAGGAGAATTTTTACATGCCACCCCCCTTTTTTTTTTTTTACATAATTTCATTTTGTGATTGTAAATTATAAACACAACAAAACAAACTGGCTGTGTGTTGTTGTCTGAATTATTTATGTACCTTTAACAGATCCTTGTATTTAGAATTTAAACAGAGCAGCTGATTAAAAATCTTAACAGCCGCAGATCTTATATCAAGCAGAGCTTTCTATTTCGATAGTCCTAGTATCAGACTCCCACAACAACGAGTACTGTACTAAACTAAACATTGTTACCTATTTTTTAGGTAGCCCCATGTACCTTAACTAAAGAGTAGTTGTAAAAGAAACTTTCAACATCAATAGATTTTATTGAAGAGAAATGGATCTTTTTTTTTTTTTTAGATTACAGGTACTTCTCCACACTAGTAGCTTGTTGTTAAAAAGCTTTTAGGAAACTATATTTAACAGAGTGAGAGATTGATTTTCAGTAGGCAACTCAAGCAAGTCACAAATTGAAACTTGTAGTGTTATGTTATGTAACTTTTAAATGGACTTTTTGCAACCTTTACTGAGGCACACACAGAGCCAGAGACATAGAGCAGAACTTTTTTATAATTATATTCTAAGTAGTTTACACAGTCAGTTCCTGTAGCTCCCTCCTTTCCCAAACATTCAGCTACCTTCCTCAGCGCCCGCAAATAGTTAATGAGCTTTTTTTAGATGTCTGGCATTAAATTATTTGACTTGGCTTCAGATAGGTCAAGAGCTCAATTTTGTAAAGATGGTCCCTGACTGAGAAGGAGTTTCTTTTTAAACAGATTAGACCCCCCAGCAACAGGGAATAATTAGTGATCAACTACTTAAAAAAAAAAAAAAAAAAAAAAAAAAAAAAAAGATGCTGCCTTCAAAATGCCCCAAATTGTTCCCTCATTGTAGACCTGCCCTTTTTATTCTAAAAGGTAATGGATTAGACATTAGAACACACACACACAATCGGACTGAGACTGTATAATTAGTAGGTAGTTGTAGTGTAGTCGAGTAGCTCCCTTCACAGTCTTTTTTCAAATAGCTACATCCTCAGTTCAAAGAAGTTATACAGAAACAGAGAGTTTTTCTGTTTGATGGCTTGGTATTATATTATGTGGTAAGCAGCAGGTGAGAGGTAGTCTGTAGTCCAGATTTTTATTGACAAACAGAATAGCAGATTTTCCCTGCAAATTCAGCTACTAGGCTGACACTGTGTGACTGGCTAGATAGAACGAAGAAAACAAAAAAAGACTACTGCAGACTGCAGAAAGCCTGGGAATGGCCACACGCACACACACCCCTCACTCTGCTGCAGTTTAGTAGTAACGTTGCTTTAGTACTGCCTGCCTCAGATATTGGAGTTGCTAGGATCCCCAAAATGCGGTGCCTGCCACTGGTATCTGAGTGAAGTTTCAGAGGTTAGTTTAGCTTTCAGTGCTTGAAAATCAGTCAGTTATCTTCCCCACCCCCTTCTTGTCACTCAGACGTCATTTTTTTTCATTCAATAAAAAAACAAGTACCTGTAGCTGCAAGAGGTTGATGGTGTTCCCCTTCCTTTTTCACACCAATGCTGATCCTCATAATCATAATTGTCATAATACTTTATTTTTGTTCTGTTCTTGCTGCCACTTTCATCCATTCAATGAGAGACCTTGCCTCCCCTCCAGATACAGACCTTTACAGTCTCACCCACCTCTCCCACCCAAGAAGACCCCCGTTCCCCTCTAACACTCCAAAGCAGTGAAAGAGCTCTTAAGAGCTTTTAGTTTGGTTCTTTTTGTTACTGACAATGCGATCGGCGATCCGATTCCAAGTGCTGCACAGCACGAGTCACGACCTATCTTAGCGCGCTTTGCAGCAGTCTTCCATCACACAGACTGAAGGGGGCGGGCGTACTATCTCACTGCAGTTGGCAATTGGTGTCTGACTACTCCTGCCCACCTTCAGTGTGACGGACAGACCAGTTACACATTCTGAATGGATGTAGCAGGTGCCAGTCTAAGAAGGGGGACTTCAGATTGCTTATTATCTCACCCAAAGGAACCCTTCAGCTGACACCACTTCAGGACATCTCATGACTAAGTCAGAGTGTCAGCACTGCATCTACGCTCGTTCCGATGGCGCCCCCGAACTCACATCGCTGATCGGGTATGGGGGGACCAGAAGACAACAACGAGGCAGATATTAAAAATGGAGCTCCACACAATTACCTTTGGTGCCCAACTGGGCAAGCACTAAACAGTACTAGGTGTCCTGACGTAATACTGCCTGCCCTGGGGCACCTAAGGTATAGGAATTTCGCACCCCGGTTAGGACACCAGAATGATAAACAATATGGCTTTGTCCCGGGGAGATCGTGTCAGACCAACCTTGTAGAGTTTTATGACTGGGTGACGGGAGCCTTGGATGGACATAGGCCAGTGGATGTCCTATACCTAGATTTCAGCAAGGCATTTGATTCGGTGCCCCATAATGGATTGATAGCAAAAATGGGGGGAGAGATGGGGGTGGGAGGACAGGAACTCAGTTGGGTAGATAATTGGCTTTCGGGGCATCTACAGAGGGTTATGGTGTGTAGGATACTCTCCTCCCCCAGAAAGGTAATCAGTGGGATCCCTCAAGGTTCAGTATTGAGGCCACTCTTGTTCGATGCCTATGTCTCGGATATAGGGAGGGGGGTTAAAAGTAGGTTGAGTCTCTTTGCAGAAGATTCAAAGCTGGGAGCACTGGTGGATTGTGAAGAAGCAAGGGAGTCAGTCCAGAGGGATCTGGATACCCTGGAGGGGTGGTCAAGAAGGTGGGGGACTGAAATTTAATGCCAGGAAATGTAAGGTACTTCACTTGGGGGTAATAAAAACCCAGGCCATGTATACACCCGGGGGGGCCGGGGTTGTCACACTGCACGCCACATTGGGAGAAAGGGATTTAGGGGTGGTGGTTGATGTCAAAATGAATAACTCTGAGAATTGTAGAAGAACAGTAGCCAAAGCAAACAGGATACTGGGCTGTATAGCCAGGGGTATTACGTCCAGAAGTAGGGGAGGTGATCCTCCCTCTGTATAATGCCTTGGGGTCAGGCTGCAGCTTGAGTATTGTGTACAGTTCTGGAGACCTCATTTGAAGAAGGTCATAGTGCTGCTGGAGAGGGTTCAGAGGAGAGTGACCAGGATGATTCGGGGCATGGAAGGGAGGCCTTATGAGCAAAGACTGAAGGAGCTTGGGCTTCATTCACTGGAGGAGAGAAGGGATAGAGGAGACATGATAGAGTTTTCAAGTATGTAAAAGGAATAACCAGGAGTGGAGTAAAGGAGCTGTTTAGGTTAAAGGGGGGGAGCTACCAGGGTCATGAGTGGAAGATGGAGGGGAAAATTACGGGGAGTGTCTGAGGCATTTTTGCACTGAGAGGGTGGTGGAGCCATGGAATGCGCTGCCTGTGTGGCTGGTGGAAGAGGGCACAGTGGAGGGCTTCAAGAAGGGGTGGGACAGGTATAAGGGGAAATCTGAATAAAAAGACTCTCTTGGGGGCTGGGGCGGGGGGTGGTAAGGCGAGCAGCCACTAGGTTGCTGGCTTTCGAGCAGACAAGACAGACCATTTGGCCTATTCTGCTGGCTCTTTAGTATGTTAGTATGTTATGACAACCTCGCCGAATTTTAAATAAACATCTATAAATTTTGTGGTTGTCTGGATCTTGTTAAGGCGTCTCCACCCTCCTGCCACCCCGCTACCTCTCCCCTACACTTCAGTCTCACCCCCCCAAACCAGTTATGGGAAAAGCTTCACAAGAGAGGACGTTCTCTCTGAACAGTACCTCAGGTGCCTACAGTTGAGTTGCGATATTGGTTCAGACATTGTATAATTTCTGGCAAGGACATCTTTCCTCTCTGTTGTACCTCCTGTATAGACTGCTCCGATTGAGATTTCACCATGTCCAGCGTTTTATCGTTGACGATCCCCCCATGCTGATAAGTCCTCCGCTGCCTCAAGTGCTGTGGTATACATCTGTTGACCAGTAGGCAAGAATACTGTAAGTTTGGCAGGGTATGGGGTCCTGAATCATATTTTCTGGGATCTTAGTGCTGGAAATAGAGGGTTGTAATCTCCTCATTGGCGCTGCGTACAGGATGCATAATCGTTGTCGGAACAGTATGCGGTGTTGGCCTAGCATCACTCGGCCCTTCTGCCAAGCCTTTCTTAGTATCAGCTCTTTAGCGGTCTTGTGTCTGGCCAAGTGGGTTTAGGGCCGAGGGCTCTGTGTGCTCTCTCTATGTCGAGCTGGAGGCTGGGGTCAAGTTCTAGCACTAATCTGAGGAGGTAATCGGCCAAAGCCAACACATCAGTCTCTTCCTCATATTCAGGGATGCCAAATATGCATATGTTGCGGTGCCTGCCTCGATTTTTCTGCAACCTCTTGCCTGGATGCCATAGCTAGCTGCTCATTTGGCAATATTGTAAGTGAAGACTCTAGTTTGTCTAATTTATTTGTATTTTTGGTAATTTGTTGGTCAGCCTCTGTTATCTGTGTTTGTAATGTACCCATCTCCGCTCGCAGATCTTGTATTGTTTCACGGACTTCATTACGAAATTCAGCAATTGCCGGCAGTATAGTGCCTGTGTTGCCCTCTGGTGGGGTTTTCTTGTGTTTGGCTGCGTTTGAGGAGGACTTCTTCTGAGAGGATCCCTGATTTGGTCTGGCCTGGTGTTCCGATTCTTCCGAGCCTGGGTCCTCTGTTTCTGTTTCGTCCAACAGTGTTTGGTGCGATTTCGGTGAGTAGTTGCCATATTAGAGAAGGATCACCAGTCTTGTTTGTATGTATCGCAATTTTATTCCTTTTTTTGATTTTGGTGTCCAGTTTCGAGTATTGAAGATGGAGAGCTCCTCAACCGCACATACGGGAACTGGAAGTCCATTCTATCTATAATTTCTAATTTTCTATTTTGTAACTTTATTTTTAAAAGTTTACTGCAATACAGTACAACAGTAAGATCATAGGTAAGCAAATTTACAGTTGATAAACTCTTAAAACAATACATTAGAGCATACTACATTGTGACAGTTGGGGAATGGCTGTGCCCCAATTCGTTACTTCACAGAGGGGCAAGCTGAAATATGTCCATCCGAAAATAAAAGCTAAATAACCTAGTCTACCATGAACATGGGATAATTCATACATATAGGTAAAACAACATTGTTTTCCCTTATTCGAACCATATGGCTTGCTCCCCCTTGCCCAAAATATTTAAATAAGAAATAATAGGCAACCCCACAGGGGAAGGAACCCCCCGTACATTCGTAGTTATTAACTCCTTGCAATCCTCTAGCAATAGAGAACCCATTAAGTATTCAAATAAAACACAATTAAAGCTGAATTTAAAGTCACTGGCTCCTTAGCCCTCCACAGGCGGTAGAAAAGGGGGGAACTCAGTGCAGCTATGCCCGAAGGAGACTCTGTAAGGCACGAAAAATGAACCTTGAGGAAATGGAAGGGGAGGTTTTAGGATGACACCAGAGGGTGCCGCCATATTGTTTAGTGTAAGCGCCATCCAAACAGTAAGGAAAAAATCAGTATAAAACATTCAAGATGCGTACTGCACAACAGTTAGTCCCACAGTAGCAGCACGTACACAGTCCCGTATGTGACCAGGAGTAAAGTAGATATAGCACCAAGCCATGATGTACCTCCATCCACTCCACTAGTAAATTGGATAGAAACACTCACTCAGGCATTCTCTGCTTCTTCATCGGAATCCTGGTCCTGCCGTTGAAATTCTTTTTCCAGTTTCTCCTAAAGTTAAACAGCTTCTTGATATCAGAAAATTGGTGTGTCTTTTCATCTTAAGGCTGGCTTGCATAAACAAAAGATGCTGGACACCCAGTTGCTGCAGTCTAGTACAGACCCTGTCGAAACATTTGCATCTGTCCAGTCTCATAACTGAGGCCGGGGAAAAGGTGAACCTGACTCTTTCTCCATTCTGATGGGCCCTTCTGCTTAACCTTTTTGCAGGATATCATCTCGCTCCTTGACTGTCCCCAGTTTGACCAAAATAGTATGGGGTTGGCAGTCATTGGTCAGGTGATTTGGCTCCTCTGGGGGTGATCCAGTAACATTTTAACACAGATGGGACAAAGGGCAACTGGTAATGATCTGTCAACCAAGTGGCAATAAAGGCATTCAGATTGTCCCCTTTATCACCTTCTGGAAGGCCCAGGGTTCGTACATTGGATTCCCTGAGGGAGTTTTCCAAGTTCTCCAACCTTTTCCTAAGTAGAACATTCGCCTTTGTTAAGCCAGTTGTAACTTTAAGCACCCGATCGGCCATTTGGGTGGCTGTCTATCAGCCGCAAGGGAACCAATTTTAATGTCCCATCGACTTAAGTTGATCTTGAAAATCTGCCATTCGCTTATTGAGAGATTGTATAGCTCACAGCAAGGCAGCATTGGTACGCTGAGAGGGATCTCCATCTAGTACAGGCTGTTGATCCTCTTTGCAGGGTCTTGGTTGTAGCTCTTTCAGCTGGGCTCCCTCTCCGCCTGCAGCCGCCTGTTTGTTTGATCTGCCCATGCTGAATGTCGTGAACAAAAACAGTGGATGTTTGGTATTGATGAACTCAGCAAAAGTTCTATCGACTAAACTAGAGTTTATAGCATTTTTAAATTGCTTTCAGAGTTAGTTTGTAATATTTGTCCTCGAATAGTGCAGAGCCTCTGGGAGTTGTTGCTCCTTGCTCGGCAGTTGGCCACGCCCCCCTCCCCCCAAAATTCTTTTCTAAGATGATGCAGTGTGTATAATTCAGAGTTGCCTGCCTGATCTTGATCATGCGTATAATATAGTGAGGTTCCAGATTGATGGTGTGTGAATGGTTGAGCACAGTATCCATATTCATTGTTTAATTATTTTTGTCTGCTTCCAGACTAGTACAGTAGAAGCCACTTGTTCAGCAGCCTGGTGGTGGCCTTTGCGCCCATCCCTTTTATCAGAAGTGCAAGTTTCTAGTATTGTACTGTGATTTTTATTTGTATAACCGACTATTTCTGTATACTTATTAACCATGTTCCCCATTTAGACTGCTTCAGCTCCCATTCACCCCCTTGCTTAGTAAACTGGCATGTCCACATATAGTGCTGTGCTGTACTGTACTATACTGTATAGTGTAGATTTATTAAGTTATTGTAGAGCTTATTTCTTGCATTTGGGACTGCAGAAGAGAATTGCGTGCTGCCTGATTGAAGCCGTCTTTATAGTGTGGCGCTTTTATTTTTTTCAACGTATGAAACGGGAGAGAGGCAAGAGAGAGGCAGGATGGAGACTGTATGAAGCACCTTTTACTTGCAGGACAGAGACCGTGTGAATCGGCAGAAAAGACAGTCTGTGTGACCCATGGTTAATCTTGCGGAACAAACAGTGTCGAATTCAGGAGCAGCACTCGTGCTGGTGCCAGAGCTTGGAAGGGGAGGGTAAAGAGAGCAAGGGGAGGGGAGTAAGCACACTGGTTATCAGAGTTTGGAGCTTGAAATCGGGCATAGAGGATGCATGGCAGAGGGAGATAATGCTGAGCTAGGAAGATGGGATGATGCGATGCACACCTTCTTAGATGTTAAAGGACTAGCGAGTCTATTAGAGGGATTTGAGACGGACATGCCTTGGCAAGATCATCCCAACTAAGCAGCTGGGACCTCTAGGAAATCCCCTTTAAGCAGTTGTGGTTTCCATAGAGTAACAGCCATTTAACTGGTTCCCAGCGGGATGTCCTAGTAAGGCAGATGTCCTGATTATCTGCATCCCAATTAAGTGGCTTGTGCTGTAGTAGGCATTTGGGGATAGAATGGTAATGGATACTCTTTCGTATCTGCATTAAAATAAACAAAAACATATTGACATTTGTTATTTATAAATACATACCATTTTTGGGCTGAAAAGGGCTGTTTGGCCCACTTGGTCTGCCCATTTTCTTCCCCTGCCTAGTGTGTCCTAGCAGACCCTACCTGATCCTTAGGACTGTTCAAACAACATGAAGTCTTGCTATATTATAGACATTAGCAGTTTGATCCAGCTCTAGAACTGCCCCGGAGTGAAATGGTTAAAACCATTCCAAAATAGAATTTTGGCACGAGAGCAGCTCTATCTGTGTCATTTCAAACTTGAACTGTTAGATTCTTTACTCTGCCTCAGTGAACAGTCGCTCCGGAGATTTCTCCTTCTGCTCGGTTCATTTCTCGGTTTAAAAAGTGTTTTCTCGGTTGGATTTAACCGAGAATAGTTTTATTTTAACCGCAAAACCGTTCGGTTCAAGCTCTATCTGTGGTAACCATAAGTAAATGAAGGTTTTGTCTGTGTGGAACTTGTAAGTTATCGGTTCGGATTTGAACCGATCAGTGGGTTTAAAACTCATTTATAGTTACTATTTTAGAGTGCGGTTCCCGGTTCTTATCGGTTCTAAAAAAAAAAACGGATTTATTACGTTTTTTTCCAATACCCGTGACACGGTTAGGAACCGATAAGGGTGTCTTGCCTGGCACTGTCAAGTAAATGGGCACGCTTTTTTGGTTAGGCTGGCATTATGTCTCGAGAAACCCAAAAGAAAACCGGCCCACTGGGTTTCAACACTGTGATGTTTGTGGGGAAGTCTTTGCCAAGGCTGACCCACACACCACATGTGTTTATTGTCTGGGGTTTGACCACCTCCAGTCAGACTGCCAGGTATGTAAGAATTTCCCTGCAGCCACCCTGGAAAAAAGATTGGGCAGGCTCAGGGAACGAGAGGCCAAAAAGTCCGCTGACCCGGATGACCAGCCCGGTTCGGTGCCAACCGAACCAGAGCGAGTGCCCTCTGACCAGGGCCAGACTTCCTCGGGCAAAAGAAAAGCTGATTCTGAGGAACCAATTCCAGTAAAGAAAACAAGAAAATCAGCAGGCCTGGAGTCCAAAATTTCTTCTCCAACTGCTGCAGAGATAGCAAAAGCCATACAAATTGTCCAGTCACTGTCTCAGGGTCCGTCCGAACCACCACTATCTGGTAAAAGGTCGGTTCGTCTGGTCCCAGTGGTTCAGGATTATGATATTGAGGAATTATATGAACCAGAGGAGGGGGAGGAGGATTATGAACAGTATGAATGTGGCTGGGAAGGTCTGGGTGTGACCATTGAACCGGACATCTCCCCAGACAGACCTTTAGAATCTCCCCCTATGCTGTCTGAGTCCCCATCTCATTTTATGTTTTATGAAAAAGTTGCTGAAACCCTCCAGCTTCCTTTAGAAGAGGCTGTGGATGAGCAAGAGGAGCCTGATTTTGTAGAAATGATGGATATTCAGAGTCTAGAGATTGTCTATTCCTTTACATAAGTCTTTTAGGAAACAAACAATTAAAAAATTTAAAAGCTCCTAATTCTGTGCCTCCTGTAGATAAAAGATGGTCAGAAGGTATACATTGTCAGGCCCTGATACAGAATTCCTTTCTCAGCAATGCAGTCATGTTAGGGTAGTTCAGGCTGCTGCCTGTGATAAAGCATATTCCCTTGGCTTCACATCCTCTTGACAAGGATTCCAGGAAGATTGATGCCATGGCAAAACAGTATATGGCAGCCTCTCTGGGACTCAGGCAAGCAAATTATATGGCTTATGTAGCTAGGTATCAGAAATCTAGATGGGATACTGTTATGCAATGGCCAAGCAGGCCCATGGCCAGCTGGCTAATGAACTAGAACAGGTGGCTGCTGATGGCATTGAAGCCTCTAAGGTTCAGTTTCATGCTGCTGTGGATGTTAATGATGTTTCCTCTAGGGTCATGGCCACATCTGTAGCTTTTCGTAGGTTGGCCTGGATCAGGTGTACTAGTTTGTCACAGGATACCCAGACTTAAGGCTGTGGATTTTCCTGTGGTGGGAAATTCTCTGTTTGGAGAGCAGACAGAGAATTACATGAAGAAGATGGATGAATATAGGACTACTTACAAGAGTGCCCAGGCTAAGGAGCGGCAAGCCACTCCTCAAAGGCATGCCCCCAGGGGTAGGGGTAGGCCTTTTCACAGGCCTTTCTACCAGACTCAGGCCTCCTCTGCCTATGCTCAGAGGGGTTCTTCAGAGGCAGGGGCAGGCAGGGGTGGGCAGACCTGCTCCCACCCCCCAGCCTAAAGCTCCTGCGAAACAGGCACCCTGATGGGGTGCCCAGGGCGATTCTCCTGTACCAGTGGGGGGCAAGCTGGCTTACTTCAGTCAGAATTGGGCTTCTTTAACCTCAGACAAGTGGGTTCTGGAAGTAGTAAGCCAGGGTCTGGTTCTCAGCTTCAAAAAGTTTCCCAAGTTGAGAAGCAGACTTTTTCTACCTGCAAGTGCTTGAGACCCTCGCTCTGGAAACAGAGGTCTCATCCCTGTTAGCTCTCAGAGCAGTAGAAAGGGTTCCTCTCCTGCATCAGGGCAGGGGTCTGTATTCCAGATACTTCCTTACCCCAAAAGACAGGAGAATGGCGGCCATTTTAGATCTCAGATATCTGAACAAGCATCTTTTGAAACCAAAGTTCAAAATGGTAACTCTGGCAATGATTTTACCTTCCCTAAGGCCAGGGGACTGGCTAGCCTCCCTGGACCTCAAGGATGCCTATTTCCATGTCCTAATCAGAAGATCCCATCCAAAGTACCTCAGATTCGAACTGCCCGCAGGTCATTACCAGTTCAGAGCAATGCCCTCGACCTTCTCTGCTCCAAGGGTATTCACAAGTGTCTAGCAGTGGCAGTGAACCACTTAAGGAGGCAGAGGATTGCTGTTTTCCCTATCTAGACGACTGGCTCATTGTAGGCCAGTCCCCAGAACAGGTAAAATCTCACCTGCAGGTCACCCAGCAGCTTCTCACCTCCTGGGTTTTCTGCTAAACCTACCAAGTCGGTTCTGGAACCAGTCCAGGTACTCACCTTTATAGGGGCAGAATTGGACACAAAGCTAGCCAGAGCCTTTCTTCCCCAGAAAGGTAAGGAATTTAGTGGCTCTGGCCTCCTCCTTCACTCTGCAGGTCTCTCGACCAGCAAGACACTTTCTGCAGCTCCTGGGGCACATGGCTGCATCCACAGCTGTTGTGCAGGGAGCCAGATTTCAGATGAGAGACATTCAGTTTCACTTAAGAACCTTTTGGTCTCAGAGAAGAGACCCCCTTTCCAAGTTGGTCCCAGTGACTCGAACCTTGATCCTAGCTCTCCAGTGGTGGCAGGATCAGAGCAATTTAAGAGCGGGGGTTCCCTTCATTTCCCTTCTCACGACTTGACTCTCACTACAGATGCTTCCCTTCTGGGTTGGGGAGCCCACATGGGCTACCTTTCCACTCAGGGAGTGTGGTCCCCCCAGGAATCTCTGCTCCACATCAATTTGCTGGAACTCAGAGCTGTCTTTTTAGCTCTTCAAGCTTTTTCTGCATCTGTCCACGACAAGGTGATACAAGTCAGAACAGACAACACCACAACAATGTGGTACATCAACAAACAGGGGCACTCGGTCTTCGGCCTTGTGCACCGAGGTAATGAAGTTGTGGTCTCTGGCTTATTCCCTGAACACTTCCCTCATAGCAGTTCATCTGCCAGGGAAGGACAATATCCTAGCGGATGCCCTCAGCAGGATTTCCCAGGGCCATCACGAATGGTCCCTGGATCCTCAAGTGCTGGGGATAGTTTTTGCCAGGTGGGGCATCCCTCAGATAGACCTCCAGTGCTGGGCTCAGTTCCCCTGGATGCCCTTCTTCTGGATTGGGAGGGGAAGTTCCTCTATGCTTCCCCCCCTTTCCTCTCCTGTTCAAAGTACTAGTCAAAATCAGATCTCAGCCTTGCAGGGTGATTCTGATTGCCCCGGATTGGGCCAGGCAGCCCTGGTACCCACTCCTTCTGTCTCTGACAGTCCATCTTCCCCTGTGCCTCCCAGGAATCACAATCTGTTGACTTGTGCCCAGGGAAGGGTTTGGTATCCGGACCTCAAATCCCTCAACCTCAAGGCCTGGCTCTTGAGGAGTTAGAGTTGCTGATTTACACCTCTCTCAGGGTGTTCTTGAGATCTAAAGGCTTCCAGAAAGCCTTCCACTAGGACTACTTATAGTTCTAAATGGAAAAGGTTTTCCATTTGGTGTGCTGGAAAATATTTCCCCAGAATCTGCTGAATTGCCCATTTTGTTAGATTACATGGTACATCTTAATTCCTTGGGTCTCAGACCAGCTACCTTGAGAGTTCATTTGGCAGCTGTGTCTGCTTTTTGTGTCAGCAGGAAAGTCATCCTCTTTCCTCTCATCCTGTGTTTTCCAAGTTTTTAGGGATTACTCCATACTAATCCTCCCTTTCGGGAACCGGCCCCTGCTTGGGACCTTAATGTTTGCATTGCCCAGTTAATGCAACCCCCTTTTAAACCTCTGTCTTCTGCAGAGCTTAAGTTCCTAACTTGGAAAACTGTTTTTCTAGTGGCTATCACTTCTGCCAGACGCATAAGTGAATTGCAAGCCTTGTCAGTGGAGACTGACTTTATTTCTTTCCACAGGTATAAGGTAGTCCTTAGGACTAATAGGAAGTTTTTCCTAAGGTGGTTTCAGATTTCCATCTTAATCAATCTATCTCCCTTCCAGTATTTTTCACTGATCACTCCTCTTCGGGTGAGAGGAGGTTGCACAACCTGGATGTTAAGAGAGCTCTTAGTTATTATATAGAGTGCACTAAGGTCACAGGTTGAATCCCTCCAACTTTCCTTACCTATGGTGAAGTTGGGAAAGGCAAACCTGCCACTAAGAGATCAATAGCCAGGTGGATTGTCTCTTGTATCCAATTTTGTTATCAGAAAGTGGGCAGAGCCCCGGTTTGAGGGCTCATTTTACCAGGGGTACAGCTGCGCCTCTAGCTGCTGCCAGAGATAGCCCTTTATTAGAGATTTGCCAGGCTGCTACTTGGAAACGGTACACCTTTACAAGCATTACTCCCTGGATGTCCAGGCCAGGAGAGATGCTCGGTTTGGCACAGCTGTTCTTCAGAGCCTATTCCTAAGTAGGTTCTGTCCCTCCTCCATGGAGGTACTGCTGTGTATTCTGTTAATGTCTATAATATAGCAAGACTTCATGTTGTTTGAAGAAAAATTACTCACCTTAGTAATGTTGTTTCTTCTAATGGAGTCTTGCTATATTATAGACCTCCCCCCCAACCTGCCCCTCTCAGAACCTTTACTTGGTGGGGTGCGGGCAACTTAGTGTGGGCACTACTTATGCCCTGTTAGCATTTTGTCCCCTTTGGGACTTTGGGGGTGTGTATGTGTACGTGTGTGTGTGTGTGTGTTTTATTATACTTATGTTCCATTTTCATATTGTTAGAATGGTGTTAGTATTTCTGGTCCCCTGACTTGAGTCTTGGGTGTTGGGACCATCAATGGTTGTTATTATTTAGGTAGCCATTTGGCTAGTGTAGGTTACAGCTTCCACACAGACCTTAGTGAGTTTGGCTCGTAAAGATCTGACAGTTCAAGTTTGAAATGACACAGATAGAGCTGCTCTCGTGCCAAAATTCTGTTTTGGAATGGTTTTAACCATTTCACTCCGGGGCAGTTCTAGAGCTGGAACAAACTGCTAATGTCTATAATATAGCAAGACTCCATTAGAAGAAACAACATTACTAAGGTGAGTAATTTTTCCTTTCTGCTCTGTCCCTGTATGTTCTGAGTTGCAGAATCCAGAACTATACCTTCTCCGCCTGCTTGTGATGCCCATCTCTGTGCACCACAGCATTCCACTGGCCCTGCCAGCTGCCTTATCCCACTGCCCTGCGACTTTGGGGTCATATGATATTATAACCCCAAGGTCCCTTTCATTCATAAAAATATAGAAACATAGAATTTGATGGCAGATAAGGACTGCTTGGTCCACCTAGTGTGCCCATTTTCCCTGTCTTTCATATAACGCAGATCCTAAGTGATCTGTGGCTCACCCCCCTTTCCTATTGCTAGGCTTCCCTTATGTCTATTCTATGCATTTTTAAATTACCCTATCGTTTTTGCTGTCACAGCCTCTGCTGGTAGGCTGTTTGTGCATCCACCACCCTTTCCATTAAAAAATACTTCCTCATGTTACCTGAGTCTACTCTCTCTATTCTTGTATCACGGTCCCTTGTTCTTGAACATCTTCTCTGAAAGATGCTACTCTCTTGCACCTTATTTATATCCTTGAGATACTTGAAAGATGCTACTCTCTTGCACTTATTTATACCCTTGAGGTATTTGAAAGTCTCTATCGTATTTCCCTTCTTCCAGAAAGTACATATTGAGGTCTGCTAGTCTCTCCTGAAGTGACTTCTGGTGCAGCATCTGCACCATTTTCGTTGCCCTTGTCTGAACCGCTTCTAATCTGTCTATATCCTTTTGGAGATACGGCCTTTTTATACTCCTGGCTTTCTTTACCCTGGAGCATGATTTTACACGAACCCTAGCTGCCATATCTTTGACCACTTCTCACATTTTCTAGTATTCTGATATATCTATTATTTTCTCCACCCTCTCCTGAGTATCAGCCCTGTTGCAGATATTGGTGTCATCTGGAAAAAAGGCATACCTTCCTTCCAAGCTGTTCTGCGATGTCACTTATGAAGATGTTTAACAGGACCAGACCAGTCATGAACCCTATGGCACTCTGCTGGTCACTCTCCCTTCATTAGGCCTGTTGAAACTTAACTCTTGGTTAAGGCACCACACAAACTATAAACACGTAAGCAGTAACACTCGTCTGTGCGTGCGGTTACTGGTACATATCACTCCCCAAACACTCTGGGTTGGAGGCACAAGGTGTTAGCTGAACACCTTTCAACTTGGGGGGTGGTAACCAGGAAGCACAGCAAGTCCAGGAGTATGGTGTTATGTTAATCACCCTTGGGGTTTAATGTTGCACAGAGCGTAGTAGAGTGTCTCATGCCCTTAGGAAGTGATTAAGTGATCATTAACACAGCTCCTGGGAGTGCCTTCTTAACAGTGTCAAACATTGTTCATCATGTAAGGCAAGTATGTTAATGACATATTAACATAAGTCTGCTAGAATGCATGCAGCCAATTAAAAATCCCTATTTCTCAGATCCTTTTTGTGCTTTGTTTGGGGTCTTTTTCTATTTTGTATTTTTTGTATCCCACCCATTGACTTTGAGAGGCCTTAGCCAACTTGAAACGTCATGCCGCTGACGTCCCCCTCCTTTGATCTATGGTTCTGGCAGCACTGCTGCCTTTGGTCACCCATAGGGCGGTGTTCCGGCAGAGACCAGACTCCCTCCCATCCCTGAGGAAGTGAGTGTCCATGGGACACTAAGCCATCTTGCCCAGTCGGCTCACCATCCTAGGATTGTTCCCAAATGCAGTCAAGCGGTGGTGCTACCATTGTGTCTATAGGCTGGCTTTACACAATTTGTCTGTTACCATAATGATGTGATGCCATAGAGAATAGGTTCATACACATTGAGCAATGAAGTATTAATATGCCAGTCAGAGTGAGTTCACTCATTCATCTGTGACGAAGTGGAATGCTGACAGGAAGAATTCATGTTCCATGGTAGTCAGGCTGTACATGGCAGTGTAACGGAGATTAACGTCAAACTGTCAGAATGCTACTGCCAATCAGAATGGAGCACTTATGTGACTTTAGTTTTTAAATATTTTCTGTTAATGCACTGTCCTGTCATTGTTGATCAGCAGCATCGAAAAATAAAACGTAGAATTTTTTTTTTGGGGGGGGGGCATTTAGCTCTCCCAGTCTGCCATGATGGTTCATACTTTGTCTCTATCTGCAGGTCATGAATGGTCTCTGGCAACTGTCCATCATGTCTGCCCATTACCTAATATTTCCACTTTATTTTTTCCAATATTTCGGACTTTAGATCCCTCTTGTCAGAGGGTGTCACAAGAAGTGCACCAAGGGTCTTTCGCCCTAACGTCAGTGACTTTCATCCCTCACAGCGGCCATTCAACTGCAGTGACACGTGTGATCACTCTAGTGGCAGTATTGATGCATAGGACAGTACTGTTCCACCCAGGATATAAGAGAGCATCCAGTGTGATGCTCAGTCCTCCTTCCCACCTGCCAGTCCATGGACAACCCAAGTTCGCTCACAAACTCGTTATGTCGGTGTTGCGAGAAGCATTTAGACCACTGAGCTGACAGGCCTGCAGAATGATTCAGAAATGCTTTGAATGCATATCATTAATAACACAATTAGATCTAAAATAGTCAACCCAAAATGTCAGAGATGACTTCTAAATTATGAGTCTTGAGCAGTTGTTTCTTGTTATCAACCAATGTCCACTCTGTCCATACCAACTGTGTGTTTTCTGTGAACAGATAAAATAAATAGAAAATGAAATTTTGTGATTACAACTTTAAAAACAAATTGAATAAATGCATGTTAAAATGTATTTATTTATTTATTTTTTGTATATTCTATTTTTCTCCCTCTGCAGCCCAGGCATCCTTCCGGGGTGCTCGCTCGACAGAACCTCTACTCCCTACCTGAACCCTTCATCTCCAGATGGACTCCCCCGACCATTCAGGCAGGCCTTGCCCCCCCCCATCACCCCCCCGGGGCAGATCCGCCCTCCCATGGCGGTCTATCTGAAATTAGAAAGGCCTTACCTGGGTGATGGGTCAGCTGTGGAGTCCTCTGGAGTGACGGGCCAGCGGTGGGATGTGGGCCTGTCCCTAGAGCCCCCCTTCATCTCCACGGTGCTGCAGCGGGTTTTTCCATGTAAGTGTCCCTGGAGTGCAGCAGTGCAGTGACGCCAGCGGGTGGACCTCAGACGCTGGCTGCACTCCCCACTTTGGCCGTAAGCTGTGTAGTGCCTCTGGTTTCCACCGGGGCCACTACAGTGCCGAGTGGGCCTGGGTCTCTTCCCAGAGAGGAGGCAGTCCTCTGGACGACGATCCTCTCTCTCCCCTCACCGACCCCCAGGACCCAAGCTTGTTCACGAATTCGGGTCGCCGGCATGGCACAAGATAAGACGACCAGCCACCGGGGCTGGCTGCTTTTTATTCAAAAAAGATTAAACCACCACAACTGTCTGCTTCTCCATCCTGATTAGACACTCCTAGAACACCCTTTATGCATGCATGTATGCCAGCTACCCCATGTGCAAATATTTAGTCTTTTCACTTTGAGACTCATTTTCTCATATTGTTTTGGTGTGGGGTTGTTGGGGAGGTGGATTCTTGTCCATTTTCAGAAGACTGAGTCCAGAAGGGTCTTGTAGCTCCAAAAGTGGACAAAGCCAAAGGACCATGCAGGATATATATCCAAGGGTTTTAACAAAATTCACAAATGTGCTAGCTTCTCCGCTGACAGCTTGTTCAAAATCTCACTGAAAACAGGCGGGGTTCCAGAGTACCAGAGAAGGCTGGTGTGGTACCACTACATAAGAATGGCAGCAAGAAGAGGCACTGTTAAAGGAAAAGTTGAAGAAGTATCTTGAAATCCTGAATCAGATAATGCAAAATAGATTCACGGGTGGGGGGGGTTAGAGTGGTGGTCCGGGGGGGGGGGGATTCTAAGGACATGGACATGGTGCACTTAACCACACTGTGACAGTCTTCCTTTCTCTCTCCTAAGCTGGTCTCCGGGCTTCCTTACTCCTGGGCTGTACCTCCTGATGCTGATCCACAGGCAGGAATCGGACCTCTGCAGCAGGGGACATCCAGCCCTCCACTTCCTGTTCTCCTCAGTTTACTTCCTGTCTTGCAAAGAGCAGGTACTCTGTAGCAGAGTTCTGTCACTGTGGTGACAGGGCTGAAGACTTCAGGACTGTTAAGTTTGGATATTTTTTATTACACGGACATCCACAGAGAGCAGGAATGGGTGGATCAAGGCAAAGCCCACTCTCTGCTCTTAGCGGGCTCCAGTCTCAGCCGTGCATGCTGGACAGACTGGTCCCTCTCAGTTGCCCATAATTCCACTCTAGCTGTTTTTCCTCTCCAAGGACTTCATTTCAGTTGCCCATAACAACGCTGTCTTGGCATACAGGGGGTACCGGCCTCAGCCGTGCTTGCTGGACAGACTGGCCCCTCTCAGCGCTTCTTCCGTGCTGCCACAAGCTTAGCATGCATCCGAGCATAAAGGAACGCCATTTTCTTTTTCTCGCGCAAAAAGCCTCCCATGCTAACGATCTTAGTGGCGCTGCCGCCCCCCCCCCAACGACACACAAGTCGGTCAGAGGATGGAATGGAATTATATGACAAAAAGGGGCTTAACGATTTTTAGCGGCGCTGTTCCCCTATTACACACAAGTCAGGTCAGAGGATAAACGGAATTGTGGCGCGAATGGGGGAGACTCGGGCAGCGGAGGGGATGCTACACTTGGAGAGACTGAATCCAGGGCGGAGAGCCTCAGACCGAACCCAGGTCACAGTAGCACTTCCTGTGGTAGTACCGAGGCCTTTGGGCTCCCAGCAGCTGGCAACGCTACTTGCAGGCAGCGCAGAGTTTGTCTTCGAGCACCCGGGATGACTTAAGAGTCATCGGAGACCATTACCGCTGCTCAGGCCATCAGATCCATCACTATGGCAGCAGTGTGCTCTGGCCATCAACGAGCTCCTGGGATTTTCAACTTGTTGACGGAGGCCTCATTAAGCTAGCGGCTCGGCTTTCAGGCTACCCAGACAATTTTTCCAGGGGCAAAGGCGCCTTTAGGGAGCATTTCTTCCTGTCAACGAGCGCTTTGGAGGGGTCAGCTCGTCGACGGAGGCTGCGAGGAACACAGCTAGTCAGGCGGCAGTCTGCCCAGGCCATCAACGAACTCCTTGGCCTCTCAGCTTGTCGATGGGGACCTCATTTAACTTGCGCCTCTACTAACCGGTCCCTTAGCGGCACAGCCCGTCGATGAGCACTGGGTCAAAGGCTCATCCACGGAGTCCCTACCAGGAGCGAATGGGGGAAACCCCCATAGGCGATTTATGCCAGCCACTCCCTACACTTTCAGGGGCAGTGGCCGTGGGATAGCACCTCGGGGGCCTTCAATAAAGGACCAACCTTCTTGGGCAATACAGCTCGCAAAGGCCTGCAAGCCAGGAGTCCTGGTGACCTCACATTGGAGTTTAATTTTCTGCTCCCGGTGTCCTCACATTGGAGTTTTAATTTTCTGCTCCAAACCCTTTTTTGGATCTGAGAGCCAGACCACAATGGAAAATCTGTTTCAAGATACAGGTCCTATCCCCTAGCACATGGATTACTAGATCTTGTGGATTATGAGACTGGCATGGAGTGCATGGCGTACCCGCCAGCAGCAGGGGATGACATACCCCCCAGTGTATACTAGGACAAGCCTGGCAGCATTCCTCCTAGACCCACCTCAGTTGCCCTCCAGTGCTACTCTCTGTTTATCATCTAGAAGGCATGTCTCTAGGTTCACCTGAGTTCGACAAAACATTCAGAAACTAGGCCAGGCCACTGCAGGATGGGCTTTCTGGTTTCAAACCCAGAGCCCATCGGGACCCCATGGTCAGGCAAGTGGAGGTATCCCTCATACAGACCATTCAGGCGTCCGCAACATCGCTCATGGCTATGACGGTCAGTCTTAGTTTTTTCACATTTAGCCCTATGGCCAATCCCTTCAGGTTCAAAAAAAAAAAAAATTACCTGGCACCTACTTAAGGTCTTGCGCCTGGCCTAACTGCAGTTCTGGGGTTTGGCTTAGGCAGTAGAGGTATGAGAGGAGGCGGTCAGGTGTGCAGCTCGCACCATTTTTCTTCTACCTCCGGCTTGCTGCAACCTCTGGCTTCGGGCCTGGCAAGCAGTTGCCTCTGTAAAAGCCAGTTAAAAACGTACCCAGTGAAAGTAATCGTCTGTGTGGCTTGGCCATGAAGGAGACAGTGAAGGATTCCGGGGAGATGGCCAAGGAGACATGCCACATTAAGAGGCGGGGGCCAATCTTCAGGCCCTAGATGCCCTTCTTCATTATCAAGGTTACCTTAAGGGTTAAAACACTACCTTCTTGGAGGGGAAACAAAAACATGCTATCCAGGCACATCCTCCAGTAATGGACAGATTTTTAATAAACTGTCCATAAATGGGCCCAAACTGAGTCAGGCTGAGGGGTCATAGACATTACCAGCATGGGTCACCTAATACAAGCCCCACCCCCACCACCATTTTCGCTGGCAACCCATCTGAAAGACAGGCAACGCTAGGCCAGTCCTAGATCTCAAATTCCCGAATAGTTTTGTTCGCAGCAGACCCTTCAAGGTGGAAACCTTGTCATAAGTAATCAGTGAGTCACAAAAAGGAGATTTTCCGGCACCCGTAAATCTGCAAGATGCCTATTTGCATATTCCCATGCAGTAATGGCACACGTACTATCCCAGATTCAGAGTGGGAGAGCAGTACTTCCAATTCAAACCCTACCATTGCGGTCTTCTGAGACCCATGGACAGTATTTAAGGTGCTAGTAGTGGTTATAGTCCACTTAACGGCCCCACAGCTCAACCAGGCATTACACGCAGTGGCAGAGGTAGTCGGGTCCCCTATGGCACATGGTTTTCCCATCAACTGGAGAAAGAGCTCCCTAATTCCAAATCAGACCTTGATCCACCTGGGGGGCTCACATCATGACACAAGGTTTCTGCCCCCGAAAACTAGATTTTGGGATCTGTAATTGCTCATCAAGGAGTTTTGCAAGCTCCTCAGCTGCCTGCTTATTTTTTCACACAGCTCATTAAGATGACTAAGCCCTTCCTCCAGGGACGGTCCCAGAGATCAGAGGTCATGAAACGACACAAGTTAGGCCATCCGCACTAAGTCAGAATCGCGACCAATGCAAGCCTCATGAGCTGGGAAGGACTCGCCTGCATCAGCTGTTGGCACCGGGCAGGGGATCGCTGTTGGACACAAGGTACAGTATAAGCGTTTGAGGGGGGAACAGTAGGCCATGCCCCGAGACACACTGAACAGCAATTCCTCAATCAGGCTAGCCTGATTCCAACGGACAATCTGGCAACGCTAACATACACCGACCATTAGGGCGAAACGAGAAGCTCAAAGATGCTAAAGGAATCCCTTCTCTTTCAGTGGGTTGAGCACCACTGAGTGATGTTTGTATCGGGACAGGAAAATATCATAGCAGAATGACTCGGTCGCAAGGTGGGTCGACCAAGGGATCACAGCTGAAGAACAGTGCCTCCCACATTCAGACAGAATAGTGGGGCAATACTCAAACAGATCTTTTCGCCTGCTGGCAGAACTCCAAAGTCAAGCAATTCTGTTCCCTGGCCAAGGACGAACCAGCGGTGGCTCAGGACACCTTTTCCCCATAAACTGGGATCTATTCTGTCTCCTGTATGCCTTTCTCCAATACCGCCTCTATCAAGAGTCCTCCACAGAGTGGTCTTGGACAGGACAGTCATGATTCAAACACCATGAAGTCTTGCTATATTATAACAATAGCAGTCAGCCACTGCAGCTGAACTGCCCCGGAGACGAAGGAGTTAACTCCAGAAGATCTGGAGTTCTACAGCGCGCGGGCGCTGTGCCCAAAGCTCTATCTGGCAGTTTCAAATGAAACTGTCAGATTCTTTCTCCGCTTCACTGAACAGTCGCTCCGAGATCAGCTCCTTCAGCTCGGTTCATTCTCGGTTTAAAAGAGTAGTTTTCGGTTCATTTGAACCGGCAAAAGTCATTATTTTTACCGCATTTCGGTTCTAAAGCTCTATCTGGTAACCGTAAGTACAAAAAATTCAAGTCTGTGTGGAGAATTAATTATCGGTTCGGTTTTGAACCGATCGCTTGGTTTTTTCTGTCTTTTAAAACTGTACTGTGGGTTTTAGAGTGCGGTTCCCGGTTCTTATCGGTTCTAAAAAAACCGAAATTTTTACGGTTTTTTCAAATACCCGTGACACGGTTAGGAACCGATAAGGGTGTCTTGCCTGGCACTGCCATCAAAAGGGCAAGTTTTTGGTTAGGCTGGCATTATGTCTGAGAAACCCAAAAGAAAAACCGGGCCCACTGGGTTTCAACACTGTGATGTCTGTGGGGACGCCTTTGCCAAGGCTGACCCACACACCACTTGTGTCTATTGTCTGGGGGCTGACCACCTCCTGTCAGACTGCCAGGTGTGTAAAAATTTCCCTGCAGCCACCCTGGAGAAGAGATTGGGCCGGCTCAGGGAACGAGAGGCCAAGAGTCCGCTGACCCGGATGGCCAGCCCGGTTCAGTACCCACTGGACCAGAGGGAGTGCCCTCTGACCAGGGCGAGACTTCCTCGGGCAAAAGGAAGACTGGTTCAGAGGAACCAGTCCCAAGTAAAAAGACAAAGAAATCAGGAGGTTTGGAGTCCAGAATTGTGTCTCCAACTGCTGCAGAGATAGCTAAAGCATTCAGATTGTCCAGTCACTGTCTCAGGGATTTGTAGAACCACCAACAGTTGGTAAAGGTTGGTTCGTTCAGTCCCAGTGGTTCAGGATTTTGAAGTTGAGGATTTTATGAACCACAGGAGGGGAGGAGGAATTTGATCAATATATGTGGGCTGGGAGGGTCTGGACGTGCCCATCGAACCGGCATTTCTCCAGACAGACCTTTAGAATCTCCCTATTCCGTCTGAGTCCCTTCTTTCTTTATTTTTACAAAAGGTTGCAGAAACCCTCCAGCTTCCTTTAGAGGAGGCTGTGGATGAGCAAGAGGAGCCTGATTATGTGGAAATTATGGATATTCCAGAGTCTAGGAGGTTGTCTATTCCTTTGCATAAGTCATTTAGGAAGCAAACAACAAAGATTTAATAAAAATCCTCATTCTGTCCCTCCTGTAGATAAAAAAATGGACAGAAGGTATACTTTGTCAGGCTCGGATACAGACTTCCTTATTGAGCAGTGTAGTCATGTAGGTGTGGTACAAGCTGCAGCCTGTGACAAGGCTAATATTCCTCTGGCCTCACATCCTCCTGATAAGGATTCTAGGAAGATTGATGCCATGGCGAAGAAACAGTATATGGCAGCTTCTTTGGGACTCAGGCAGGCAAATTATATGGCTTATGTGGCTAGATATCAGAAATCTAGGTGGGACACAGTATTGCAGTTAGCCAAGCAGGCCCATGGCCAGCTGGCTAGTGAGTTGGAACAGGTGGCTGCTGATGGCATTGAAGCCTCTAAAGTTCAATTTCATACTGCTGTTGATGTTAATGATGTTTCCTCTAGGGTCATGGCCACTTCTGTAGCTTCCCGTAGGTTGGCATGGCTCAGATGCACTAATCTGTCCCAAGATACTCAGTCAAAGGCTATGGATTTTCCTGTAGTGGGAAATTCTCTGTTTGGGGAGCAAACAGAAAATTATATGAAAAAGATGGATGAATACAGAACTACCTACAAAAGCCCAGGCTAAGGAGAAGCATGCCATGCCACAAGGCATGCTCCCAGAGGTGAGGCAGACCCTTTTCCAGGCCTTTTACCAATTTCAAGCCTCCTCTGCTGTCTCTGAAGAGGGTTTCTTCAGAGGCAGGGTAGGCGTGGCGCTAGTAGACCGTCTCCTCCCTCAGCCTAAGGCTGCTGCTAAGCAGGCACCCTGATGGGGTGCCCAGGGCCGATTCTCCTGTACCAGTGGGGCAGGTTGGCCTATTTCAGCCAGAGCTGGCTGTCCCTAACTTGACAGATGGGTTCTGGAGGTAATAGGCCAGGGTCTGGTTCTCAGCTTCAAATATTTTCCAAAGATGAGAGCCAGGCATTTCCCACCTGCAAGTCCTTCAGAAGCCCTTGCTTTGGAAGCAGAGGTTTCTTCTCTTCTGGTCTGCAAAGCAGTGGAAAGGGTTCCTCCTTGCCATCAGGGCAAGGGGCTTTATTCAAGATACTTTCTTACCCCAAAAAAGACAGGAGAATGGCGGCCCATTCTGGATTTAAGATACTTGAACAAGCATCTGTTGAAACCAAAGTTCAAAATGTTAACCCTGGCAATGATATTGCCTTCCCTAAGGCCAGGGGACTGGCTAGCTTCCCTGGACCTCAAGGATGCCTATTTTCATGTTCTGATCAGGCCTTCCCACCGAAAGTACCTCAGGTTCGAACTGCCCTCAGGCCACTACCAGTTCAGGGCAATGCCCTTCGGCCTTACCTCTGCGCCAAGGGTATTCACAAAATGTCTCGCTGTAGTAGTGGCTCATTTAAGAAGGCAAGGGGTTGCTGTGTTTCCCTACCTGGACGACTGGCTCATTGTGGGTCAGTCTCCAGGTCAGGTGAAATCCCACTTACAAGTCACCCAGCAGCTCTCACTTCTCTGGGATTTCTGCTAAACTTACCAAAGTCAGTTCTGGAACCAGTTCAGGTCCTAACTTTCATAGGCGCAGAATTGAACACAAGGTTAGCCAGGCCTTTCTTCCCTCGGAAAGGGTGGACAGACTCATCGCCTCCTGGCATCCTCCTTTACCCTGCGGGTCTCTCGACCAGCAAGGCATTTCCTGCAACCTCGGACACATGGCTGCTTCCACAGCTGTTGTGCAGGAGCAAGATTCCAGATGAGGGACATTCAGTTCCATTTGAGGGCCTATTGGTCTCAGAGGAAGGACCCCCTTACCAAATTGGTCCCAGTTACTCAATCCCTGATCCTGGCCCTACACTGGTGGCAGGATCAAAGCAATCTGAAACAAGGGGTTCCCTTCATTCCCATTTCTTCCTCCCTCACCCTCACCACGGATGCCTCCCTGTTAGGGTGGGGGGCTCACCTGGGCGACCTTACCACTCAGGGAGTGTGGTCTCCTCAGGAATCTCTGCTCCACATCAATCTTCTGGAACTCAGAGCTGTCTTTTTAGCTCTTCGGATCTTTTCAGATTCTGTCCAGAACAAAGTGGTTCAAGTCAGGACAGACAATACCACCACAATGTGGTACATCAACAAGCAAGGGCACTCGGTCTTCAGCCTTGTGCACACAAGCAATGAAGTTGTGGTCTCTGGCTTATTCCCTGAACACCTCCCTGATAGCGGTCCATCTCCAGGGAAGGACAATGTGCTGGCGGACGCCCTCAGCAGAATTTCTCAGGGCCATCACGAATGGGCTCTGAATCCACAAGTACTGGGGTCCGTCTTTGCCAGTTGGGGCACTCCTCAGATAGATCTTTTCGCGGCCCCAGACAACCACCAACTTCCTCTTTTTTGCTGCAGGCCTCCAGTTCTGGGCTCAGTCCCTCTGGATGCCTTTCTGTTGGATTGGAAAGGGAAGTTCCTGTATGCTTTCCCCCCCTTTCCTCTCCTTTTCAGGGTACTAGTGAAAATCAGATCTCAACCTTGCAGAGTGATTCTGATTGCCCCAGATTGGGCCAGACAGCCCTGGTACCCTCTGCTCCTGTCCCTGGCAGTCCACCCTGCCCTGAGCCTGCCCAGAGTTCACGACTTACTGGCCTGTGCACAGGGGAGAGTGTGGTATCCGGACCTCAAGTCCCTCCACCTCAAGGCTTGGCTCTTGAGGAGCTAGAATTTGCTGATTTACACCTTTCTCAAGGTGTTATGGATATTTTAAAGGCTTCAAGGAAGCCTTCCACTAGGGCCACTTATAATTCTAAGTGGAAGAGGTTTTCCATCTGGTGCTCTGAGAGGCAGATTACCCCAGAATCTGCTGATCTTCCCATTCTTTTGGACTATTTGGTCCATCTGAATTCCTTAGGCCTTAGACCAGCTACCCTGAAGGTTCATCTGGCAGCTGTCTCTGCTTTTGTGTCAGCAGGAAGCCTGCCTCCCTTTCTTCTCACCCTGTGTTCTCCAAGTTTTTAAAGGGTTACTTCACACTAACCCTCCTTTCGGGAACCAGCTCCGCCTGGGACCTGAATATTTGCATTGCTCAGTTAATGCAACCTCCTTTGAGCCTCTGTCTTCAGCAGAACTCAAGTATTTAACTTGGAAAACCGTTTTTCTAGTAGCTATCACCTCTGCCAGACGCATAAGTGAGTTACAGGCCCTGTCAGTGGAAGAAGATTTTATCTCTTTCCACAGAGATAAGGTAGTCCTTAGGACTAATAGAAAGTTTTTGCCTAAGGTGGTTTCTGATTTCCACCTGAATCAATCTATCTCCTCCCAGTATTTTTCACTGAGCATTCTTCCTCAGGTGAGAGGAGACTGCACAGCTTGGATGTCAAAAGGGCATTAAGTTACTATCTAGAGCGCACCAGAGGTCATAGGTTCGAATCCCTCCAACTGTTTCTTACCTATGGCGAGGTTGGCAAGGGAAACCTGCCACTAAGAGAACAATTGCAAGGTGGATTGTCTCTTGTATCCAATTTTGTTATCAGAAACTGGTAGAGTACCCCCCAGGATTGAGGGCCCACCCACCAGGGTAAGCTGCGTCTCTAGCGGCTGCTAGAGACATTCCTATTCTGGAGATTTGTCAAGCTGCTACCTGGAAGACAGTTCACACCTTTACCAAGCATTATTCCCTGGATATCCAGTCCAGGAGAGATGCTCGGTTTGGCACAGCTGTGCTTCAGAGCCTATTTCCTAAGTAGGTTCTGACCCTCCTCCATGGAGGTACTGCTGTGTAATCTGCTATTGTTATAATATAGCAAGACTTCATGGTGTTTGAAGAAAAAATTACTCACCTTAGTAATTGCTTTTCTTCTCATGGAGTCTTGCTATATTATAACCACCTCCTCCTGCCCCTCTCAGAACTCCTACTTGGGTAGAGGTGGCAAATTGGTGCAAGCACTGTGTCATGCCATTTTAGTTTTCCCTAACCCTGTTTTCCTTTGGGTTAGGGATCTAGATGTTCTTTTAGGTTGTTTTTATTGCCCCTTCTTGGACTTGAGTCTTGGGGGGAAGGGGGGTTCATATGTGCTTGTCAAGGGTGGTAAAACGAACCATAATACCATCAATCTTTGTTATTATGGTTCTGGGTGTTTCTTTGTTGTTTATATTGTTGTTATTACTACTAGTAGGTAGCCATAGGCTAGTGTAGTTTTTCCACACAGACTTTTTCCGTCCTTTGATGTTGGCTTCTTAAAGATCTGACAGTTTCATTTGAAACTGCCAGATAGAGCTTTGGGCACAGCGCCCTCGCGCTGTAGAACTCCAGATCTTCTGGAGTTAACTCCTTCCTCTCCGGGGCAGTTCAGCTGCAGTGGCTGACTGCTATTGTTATAATATAGCAAGACTCCATGAGAAGAAAAGCAATTACTAAGGTGAGTAATTTTTTCTTCTAGTCTGTCCCTTATGGTTTTTCCGCACTTAGTTGTTTCTCATTCATTGGTGAGGGAGACCACCTCGAACATTCAGGTTCAGCCAGGGCATTCTCCATCAAGGTCCAGTTCTGCACCCCATTTTAACAACTGGTCTCTCTCTAGACCTGGAAAGTGAGTGGAAAAACTTTCAAGGAGCTATGCGGCACAGCTCCTGTTATTGACATGATGGGGAACTCGTGTGTCTTTTCTTCCTCCAAAATGCATTATAGAATCTGGAGGAAATTTTGGTTCTGGCTTCATTCCAGACACATACAGAATGACACAATATAATCGCCTGTACTACTGCAGTTCCTTTAAGACAGATGGACAAAGGACTGCAACCAGCCACCTTACAAATTAGAGTTTCTGCACTGGGGGCACGCTTGACGGACCCTGGGGAATTGTTGGGCTCATATCCCCATGTCTGGTAGTTCTTCAGGCAGCAGCATTAAAACATCTTCAATCCACCAAAGCTATCACTTTGGAGTCTTAATATGGTTCTCAAGGCCATGACCAAGGCCCCCTTTAGAGCCTCTCAAGCCATCCATCATGCATCTCAAAATAAAGGTAGCCCTTTTTTCTCAAAGCTATTACTCCAGCCAGGAGTTTCAGCAAACTCAAAGCATTGCTTGCCCAAGAGCTGTACACTCGTTCATGAGACTAGAACAGTTCCAATTTTTGTTTGCCAAAGTTATGTCTCCCCTCTATTACAATCAAGGGCTCATTCTTCCTTCCTTCTGCCCACTCTCTAAAAGCAACGAGGATGGAAAATTTCATACACTAGACCTGGGAAGAGGGAGAAAAATGTACATTGCGAGAGGACGCTATTCACAAAACTTCAACTGTGTTCATGCCAGCTAAATGGGAATGAAAAAAAAATTGGGGGCAGCAAGGATTCAATAGGCTCTATTGCTAAACGGATTCTATCAGTCACCTCTACGGCTTATGATCAGGCCAGAGTAGCTTTCCTGGCCCGGTGAGAGTCCATGGCCCCCTTCGTGGGCGTAATTCAGAGACGCATCGACAGCACACTCTCACTGAGTGGCCTTCTGATTCATCCATTCACACACACTAAAAAAAAGTTCTCACTGGAGGTGATGTCCTCGGCAGAGGCATCCTTTGGCCGCAGAGTGTTTCAAGCAGTGGTGAACCCTTAAGGGCTGTTGACATTCTTCCCACCCGGGACATCTGGGGACGTTCTGCTTTTGTATATCCCAGGAGTAAGGAAGCCCAGAGACCAGCTTAGGAGAGAGAAATCGAAATTTAAATACCTGTAAATTTTCTTTCTCTGACGACTGGTCTCCGGGCTTCAGATTCCCTCCCAGAATGTGTATAGTTGGCTGGCCTCATGGCCATATATGCCTTAAAATTCTTGTTTTTCGTTCCCAAGTTCTTGTAGTAGTACCACATTGGATTGCTTTAGGAAGAACTGAGGAGAACAGGAAGTGGAGGGCTGGATGTCCCCTGCTGCAGAGGTCTGATTCCTGCCTGTGGATCAGCATCGGGAGGTACAGCCCAGGAGTAAGGAAGCCCGGAGACCAGCCGTCGGAGAAAGAAAATTTACAGGTATTAAATTTCGATTTCCCCTTTAAGTCTAGCCGGAATGCCATCAAGCTAAGCTCCTTCCACCCACCAGGGTGTTGATCTCCTCGGCTCTGCCCCATGATATCAGATCTTCCTTTCTGCTGGAAGAGTCAGGTCTCCTCCTTTGCAGCTCCGTGCATGCAATGTAGGCCAGTGTTTCTCTTGTTTTTTCAAGCAATGTTTTTCTTGAAAAGTGGAGTGTGACAAATCTCAGTCTGGTCTAGGATTTGAGAGGTTTGTCGCCTGCAATCAAAAAATGTCCCAACTGGGTCTGCACGCTTTGTGCATCTACTGCCTCGAAGCAGGCCATGAACCGCAGGTTTGTGGGCTGTGCAAAACTGTGTTACCTTCTTCTCTCGAGGATTGGCACAATCACTTCCTTCTCAGTCGGCTGGACAAATGGGACCCTCTGGTCCACTCTAAGGATGTCCGCAAAGTGCTCTCAGCTGCTGTGGGTTCGACCTCCCAGCTCACAGCCCTTGATGAGGCGGCACAGACTGAGGCAATTTTGTCTGCATCTGCGCCGCTCCTTTTTGGGCATGTGCCAGTCCTTACAGACCATTGAGAAGGGCCCTTCTCAAGGGTACAAATCTAAGAAAAACAAACTAACCTGCTGTTGGTCATGGGACTGTGAACGGGCATGCTTTTCTCACTCCCGTAATTTCCTTGACCACTCGACTGCTGTCGAGCTCCTGGCCTCGGCTGAATCTTCCCTGGTTGAGGGTCAGGCTGCTAGTTCCAGTATTCCCTGTGAGGTTTGTTGGCTGTGACGCAGTCTGACCAGCTGGTCAAGACTTTTCTTAACCGGACGACCTGTTGGAAGACTACGAGGATGGCTTGATTTCTAGGACTCTGGTCCTTTCAGTCCTCACTCAGGAGGGGCAGGAGAAGCCAGCCGAGCTGGCTGCCCCCTCCCAAGAGATGCACTCTTCTGGGACACAGCAGAAGGATCCAATCTGTGTCCTGTACATGACCCCTTCTCCCACATCCCCTTGCTTTCGATGCTCTAGTCATCAGTCGAGATCCTTGTCTCAGTCAAGATCGTGGTCTCGGGGGCAGGGATCTTTAATTCCCATGCTCGGCCTTCAACCAGGAAGAGCTGTCAATGCTCCTCTTTGTCCTCAGATGATGAGAGGCTCCATCACAGGTTGCAGTGGCGCTATGAGAAGCCAGTGTGGCAGCACTGGGTCCTTGGCCATGACAGGGCTCTTCCGCAGGCCACCATGCTTTCCTGGTCGTCTCCACTCTGGTCCAACCCTCTCTGGTCCTGCCGAGTCTGGTAGTGCTTATGCCAGTTTTTCCAACAATTCTGGTGGAGCCACCGCCCAAGCAGCCCTTGCGGGAGCTCCGACCAAGGCCACTCATCTGGCTACCAGTCTTCCCGGTCGGTTGTCCATTCAAATCATCCACTCAGATGAGGCTGGGGTGGCTCACAGTGAGAAACGGCTGAGGGCGGTATTCGAGGAGTCTGGTCTCCGAATGGTCCTTTGTGCAGTCCTCCAGGATTCGACCGCGAGTCGACCAAAGGGTTCTCTACTGAGCATGATCTGTCTCCTTCAGGGCTCTGCTCTGACTGATCTCTGAATTGATGGAGATCCCCACCAAGAGCTGATCAAGAAGCGGGCAGAGTACCCCCTTATGGAGATCCTCTACCAGGATGATTCCCTGAGAGTTGCCCTTCCTGTGGCAGAGGCTGTCTTGGGTCTTGCATTGGAACTTTGGTAACATTCAGCTTTGTATGCTATGCCTTTGGTGCGCATGGTGCGCAAGTATGTGCCAACAGTTCTCTTCCCGGTTTTTTGGGCCACCCTTTGGCTGAGGGACAGGTTGCTGACTCCATCTTTTGCAAGACTGGGAAACGCTGGGGACATGGACAGATCCCCCGACAGGGAGTCTAAGAAGCTGGATCATGTCGCGAAAAAGGTCTACGCTGCCTCCTTCCTGGGTCTCTGTCAGGCGAGTTTCGCCTTGATGATGGCCGATTTTCAGACACACCTGCATGGGTGTCCTGGACCATGTTCTTCCCCACCTTTCTGCGGATTTGCAGTTTTGGTCAAGATGGTCAGAGACCAAAGTTGCTCCCTAGCCAAGCACCAGCTTCAGACAGCCTTTGACATCGACAACTCCTGTGTCCAGTCTGGCTGCAGTGGTTGTTATGCACCGTAGAGCCTGGCTGCGAATTTCCACCTTTACAGTAGATACCCAGAACAAACTGGCCGATGTCCCCTTCTTGGGCATCAGCCTGTTTTGGTCCGGGGTGGATGGACACCTTACTAGGACTGAGAAGTCCAGTGCCACCCTGAACTCGGTAAGGTCCTCGCAAAAGGACCCCAAGGGACAGAAGCTGAAGAAGAAGCCCTTTCTGTCCCTGCAGTACAAACTGCAGCACCCCTAGCCGGGGCCATCCCGAGCTTGATGACCTTCGTCCAAGTTTGCCAGCCAGGGCTCTAAGAAATGCAGAGGCTGGGATGGCAGTGTCCCTTTGGCAGCCAGTGCCGGGGCCTCCTACACTGCTCCGCAGTGACAGGTCGGGGGCTGCCTGCCTCCTGCCCATCAGGTTCCTGCCTCAGCTTCCCGTGGGAATTGGCTTTACCATTTGTGGCACAGTTGGTCTGCCATCACTTCGGACAAATGGGTTCTAGAAGTAGTGGGTTGAGGACTGCCTCTTGACTTTGATGCTCTCCCGCCCTACTGAGCTCATGCCCTTTGGGAGTCTGTGGTGTCTCAGGGCATGCTGTCCACCCTCTGGGAGGACATTGCTCAGCCCCTAGACAAAGGAGCAGTAGCCCATGTCATGGATCCTGCGGCCAGCCAGGACTTTGTGTCCAGCTATTTCCTGCTCCCAAATGGATTGGGGGGGTTTTGGCGCCCCCATGCTGGTTCTTCGCGATCTGAATCAGTTTCTGAGGAGGCGCAAGTTCTGGATGGTCACTCTGAACCAGACAACACCATCTCTGCAGCAGGGCATGTGGTTCTGTTCTCTCGACCTCAAAGACATCATCTTCCACATTCCAGTCTGTCCCACTAGTGGTACCTTCAGTTTAGTGCAGAAGGTGTTCTTTGAGTTCAAGGTCATGCCTTTCCGCCTATCCTCTGCACCCAGGGTCTTGACCAAGTGCATTGCAGTGGTGGCAGCCTTGCTAAGGCAGGGTTCATTTCAGATATTTATTTACGTGGGACACAGACCCACTGAGTGTTTTAAAAAAAAAAAAAAAAAAAAAAAAAAATTCATATTGTTCAACTGAGCCCAGATTCATAAAACAGTTTAAAACCTCTAACAGTGAGCAGGTTGTCCCCAAGGTAGAAGAAGAAGAAGTGGATCAAAATTACAAACTGTGTGCCAGTTGTCCCAATCCCCCTCCCAAAAATGAACCCTGCTAAGGTGGCGTGGAGTTCGGGTCTATCCATATCTGGATAACTTGCTGATTGCCAGATCATCTCAGGAGGCTGTGGAATGGCCCAGGCTGCTGCTTGCTACGCTGATGACCCAGATTTGGAAGCAAGCCTAGGTTTCGGAGGGCTGGCCTGGGGGGGGGGGACATTAAGCATCCTGTGGACTACTCTCCTCCTCTGGGGCGGGGGATGGTGGAAGCAAAGGGTCCGACAGCTGCTCGGTGGCTTCTACTGGAGGCAGGGTAGATGTCTGTGTATGTGCCTCTGATGTCATTGCATGTCCCTCCTCCTAAGGCAGAAAATGGGCAAAACCTGGGCTTGGCAGGATGCCGCCCACCTTGCTCCGCAGGCCCCATACCACTGACCTGTGGCACCCCTAGAAACCGAAGTCCGGCATCTGCAGGGAGGAAGGTGTTCCTCCTGAAAGCCTCACTTGGGGAAAGCCAGGAAGAAACACTGCACGAAAATCCCGGGACATCCTACGCCAACAAGGTCAGGTGGGCCCGCTGGTGGATGCGCCTGCCTTCAGTGGGAACTGGCCCGACAGTGGTCTCTGCATCTGGGTCACCTAGACCAACCATTCATGGTGACCCAGCTGATATGGGATGCCATCCAGTGGTGGCTTATCCCAGAACATCTAGCTCAGAGCAGACTATCACTCTGACGACCGTTGTGTCTCTGGTGGGGAGCGCATATGGGGGCCCACAGATATTGGCTACCCAGGGAGTCCCGATACCCATCAACCTGCTGGAGCTTCCTGCAGTGCGTCTTGCTCTGATGGCATTTGCTTCATTTATTGGGGTCCAGGTTGTGTAGGTCCAGATGGACAATACCATGACCATGTACTACCTCAACAGGCGGGGCGGAACACATTTGCTTTGGTTGTGGCGGGAGGTTTCTGCATCTGCACCCTCGTTCGCAGCTTGGCTGCAGATCTCCTGGCAATTCATGTGGCTGGAGCCTCTAGCCAGCTTGTGGATGCCCTCAGCCAAGTGGGTGAGGCATCTCACTAGTGGTCTGTGCATCAGGAGGTGGTGGACCACCTGTTCTTCCTGTGGGGTACTCACCTAGTTATACTGTTTGCATTCTGGGCAAATGCAAAGCTGAAGCTGTTCTGTGTGCCCCCCCCCCCCCAAACACAGTGTGGGATACTGTTGGGGGAAGCCTTTGTGAGGCATTGGACTCCAGGTTTCCTTTATGCCTTTCCTCCCTTTCCCCTGAGCCACAAGGTGTTGGTCAAGGTGAGGAGGGACAAAGCGCAGATGATCCTGGTAGCCCCAGACAGGCCGCACCAGTTCTGGTACCCAGATCACTTCAGCCTTCACAGCAAGCCTCCGTAGTGCTTGCTTCTGCACTCGGGCCTGCTCTGTTGCCACCAGAGGAAAGTCTTACACCTGGACCTTCAGTCCCTGCACCTGACAGCCTAGTTCCCGAGCAGCTAGAGTTCCAGGCTTTGGGTCTCTCCCAAGAGGTTCACAATGTTGTGGAAGCCTCCTGGAAAGAGTTGACCCGACCCACCAGTGCTGTGCCTTCAAATGGAGGCGCTTTTCCATAGAGGCCCTGGCCACACTACATCAGAAAAATCCCTCTGTAACGTTACAGAGGGTCCAAACCGTTACCGTAACGGTTTGCGTTACACTGGTAACGTCACAGAAAGTGTTTTCAAAACCGTTGTTGAAAACTGATATTTTGGACTTGTCTACACTACATAAGTAAAATCTTGTAATGTTATCAGTGGTAGGGTGGATGCACTGTAACGTTTTGGCCGTGTCTACACTGCACTGAAAATCTGTAACGTTTTGAAACTGGTACAGACTGAAAACGTTACAGTGCATCCACACTACCTCTGAAAACGTTTTGAAAACGTTACAGTATTTTACTTGTGTAGTGTGGACTGGGTTAAACAGAGCTTTGAGACCATTACAGAAACCGTTGTTGAAACCACCTCACAACAGGTTTCTGTAACGATACCAGTGTAAACGCAAACCGTAACGGCAACTGTTTGGACCCTCTGTAACGTTACAGAGGGGATTGCCAAGGGTAGTGTAGATGGGGCCTTTCAGTCTGTAATGGTTTCAAAATATTACTGATTTTCAGTGCAGTGTGGACAGGGCCTTAGTGTCAAGGCAGGGAGCTAACAATAAGACACGGCAGGGTGTGGGTTGTTGATTGGTAAGAGCACACCCCCAGGTGTGTTGTTGGGCACGAGTCGCTCGCGCCGAGTGACTACAGCAGCTGGATAGTGCTCTTATCAATCAACAGCCCACACCCTGAAGTGTCTTATTGCTCTTATAAAATGGGAAACAACTATTTCTATAACAATTAAACAAAACTCTGGACACATTATTAAAGATTTAATAATAGTATGTTATGTTATTTAAATATGGTGAAAAATAGTCCCCAGACTTGGGTAGAGGAGTGGTAAAATTGATTGAATAGCAACTCACTGAAAAATGCTAAACCAGTGAGCTGAAGGGACAGCAATGTATTATTTGAGCAGTTTGGGTCTGCCTCTACCTATGTAACTGTGTTTTCCCACCTTTTCTGTTTGTTTATAAAGTATTACTGTATTGCCTACTTTCTTCATCCCGTCTCCGCTTTTCCCCTCATTCAAGACATAGAATGTTTACCGTGGAATACAGGGATTCAGAATCCTGCTTGGTTCCGCTGGTAGAATGTTACTCTCCTAACATACTGTACACACAGACAATAAAGGCATTTTTTAGAACCAGTGACTCAGTTATTTCATTGTCAGGGCAAGCAGAAGAGATTTCCCTGATGAGCAGGTAAAGACAGAAGGGGGATTTTTCACTATTAGTAAAGAAACAGTTGTAATGGAAACTATAAACAATACTTAATGTTTCTAATTTATTTATGTGTGTAAGGAGAGTGTGATGATCAGGGAAACGATGTTTAATTAATTTGTTTTATTTTTTATTTAAGGTAGTTTTATTTTTAGGGCCCAGTTAAAGGTTTTTACAGTGTAAAGGTAGCAGCCATGTTTGTGATGGAAGATCAGTTCTGGTTGCAGAGGGACTGATGGAAGATAGTTCTGGTTGTAGGAGGCCTGATTTGCTCATTGTGTAATGTGGTTTAGGACCAGGATGACTGTGTGTATATAGAGATTTAATGTACAGTCAGCTGATGTCTCTTGGCCAATGAGAATTCTAGATTTTTTCTTGCCATTTTATAATGCAATAAATACAAGCATCTCCCGTAGGACAGTACATTCTACTTATAAGACAAGTCCTTTTATGACATTTCAGTATTACTAGCACTCCTAACTTGATACATCATATGGGGTTTGTCTAAAATAACATTTTTATTAGCAAAACAGAATATCTATGGGCTATTGCTGCCATGAGTGGGGGAACCTTTAATAGACGTAGTATATATGCAATTGAATCACCCCTATGATAAGTGAAAACATCCCCATTAACCAAATATAAGGCAGATCAAGATATATTTAATAGCGGGACACTTTCTCGCCACCCCACATCACCCGCTTCAGTTACTCTAGTGCAGCAAAAACAAATATCCATTAACAAGTCGTCTAATAATAAAATCTTTAAGGGTAAGTACCAAAATCACTCTTAACCTATGTTTGTCCGAAGATTAAACTTTCAACATGTTAATCTTTTAAACATTTTAAATTCCTCTAGGGGAACGAACCTACCAAGAGGAAGTATAGCTACAATGTAGCTGTTAATTGCGTCATAACAAACATTGAAAGGAGACTCCCTTAGGCCTTAAAACTATACAGGTAGAACTCCAAACAGTGCACTTTTAATGTTCCAGCAGAGCATAAAGATAACTAGGTGCATATTTTATAATACTGAGCGCTAAGCATGGAAGAGTCACAAAAATGAAGGATTCATCAGTCCCAGACTCTGTTGAGCACCACCGCCGTTTAAGGACATACTAATTTTAATCCTCTAGGTTCAAGTGTCCTCCTTTCTCTTGGAATCTGACTCCGGGCCCCGTGTTGTGCAGTCCGCCTCAATTTTTGCCAACAATTTCCCTGCATCAATAGGGTCTGAAAAATTAAAAGTCTTGGTGCCCTAAACCACCTTCAGACTTGCTGGCATTAACAAGATGTGGTGAACCCCAAGTTGGCGAAGCCTTGATCTGATCCCGTCAAACGCTTTGTGCTGTTGTTGGGTGGCATAGCTGAGGTCTGGGAAAATGTGAATGGAAGCCTCCTGCCTTCGAATTGGACCCTGTTTCCTTGCCACTTGCAGAATACTATCCTGTTCCTTCATGGATCCCAAAACGACCAACTCCGCACGTGTCAAAGGATTCACACGGTATGCCTGTTGGATCGAGATTGGTATCTTGAGCTGCATCTGCTCAGGAAGCCACGACTCAAGAAAGCTGCATAGAACTTTTGTCCCCCGCCTCCGGTAGACCAATTATCTGGATATGAGACACCCGCGAACCATTCTCTAGATTTTCTAGGCACCGATGGAGTAGCAGATTTTCCTTGACCAGACCTGTTGTGGCCACTGAGACTTTCTCTGCTGTTTTGCAGGCCCCCTGAGCTACCTCCTCTACCATGGTCATCTTTGTTTCCAGCACAGTTAACCGTGAGGTAGTGTCATCCAGCTTTTTACCTATTACTTGTATGGCTTTAAGTAGTGCAGCATTCGAGGGTTGATTGAGAGAGGATTCTGCCACTTCTTTATCTTTGTCCAGGCCTAGCCGCGTTTCTTTTTGCCTGGCATCATCTCCTCCAGCAGTCGTTTTTGTGTGACGCATGTTGAGAACGTTGATTCTAACCCCAGTAATGCTCAGTATATTCTTAACTTTATGCAGTAAGCCTGTAGGGTTGGACTGCCTGGAGAGATGGAACACATGCAAATGATGGAACACTTTGCACGTGAGCATCTTTCAAACACTGCCTCTACTAACTGCCTGTGTTCTAACCTCTTCAGACTTTTCTCTCCGCCTGAAAAGTCTGGTTGCTCGGAGTCCCGTTTGTCCACTTTCTCCTGCGTGAAGAAAACATCAGATACTGTATAAGTCTACTTTTCTTGTTTTCATTTACTGCCTCTACTATTTGTTTGTCTAGATAATCTTATTTACGTTAAATTGTTGGTTCTTCTCGGTTCAGTATAACTGTGGAGGAACCGGGTTAGTTCTATATTAAAATCGGGGTTCTCTGACTAAAGAACCACCTATATTTTCTTTAATTTTGCTAAATTGTAGTACATCTTAAACCGATAAATCTCGGTTACTGAACCGCTATCTCGGTTCCGTTTTAAATAAACGGTCCAGTTCCATCGGTTCCTCTGTGGTTCCTGAAAAGATTTTTTTTTTTTTTTTTTTTTTAATTTGGGTTTTTTTGTTAGCGGTTGCTAAATTTTGAATATGTCTGAAAAACCCAAAAAGAAAACCGGTGAGCCCGGTTTCAAAAACTGTACCCAGTGTGGAGAGGTCTTTGCTAAGGCGGACAAACACACAGTTTGTGTGGTTTGTCTGGGTTTTGACCATTTAAATGAGGAATGTGAAGTATGTAAGACATTCCCTGAGAGAACTGTTGAGAAACGCCTTGAAAGGCTAAGGAAACAAATTCCTAGGGGTTCCTCTGGCTCTAACCAGCCGATACCCCCAGACATTGTGGCTGAACCCACACTTTTTTCAGATCTTCCCTTGTCAATCTTCACCATTCATTACTTCCTGGGTGTAAGCCGGAGGCGCGCACCCGTCACGGGAGCTTTTTTTTTTTTTAAAGTTGCCTAACGCCCCGCCTCGAGCGACGCCATGCCGAGGGGCGGCCGTTAGTAGCGACCGACCTCCTCCAACTCAGTTCTGTTTCTCCGCCGAGGCAGCACCTGCTCTGGGCGCCCATATTTTGACTGCGCTCTGCGACTCTCTTTCCCGCACACTCGACGCCAATCGGTAAGACCGTTCTTTTTTATTTCTAAAGCGGCGCCGGGTGTGCTTTCCTACTGTTTTTTCTTGTTGATTTCGCGTTATGTCCGGTTCCGGAGCTAAACGTGTTTCGAAGACGGGCCGCGCCCCTATGCGTCGGTGTTACTGTGGCCGGCATTTCTCCGTCTCGGACCGGCATGACGTTTGTCTTCGTTGCCTGGGACCCAACCATGACATGGATTCGTGCGACGCCTGTTTCTCCATGGACCGCCGTGTCCTCGAAGTCCGTGCGTTCAAGCTCGGCAAAGCCCCCGCCGACTGGGACGACACAGCCAAGGGATTTCTCAGGTAAGGTCTCTAGGCCCTTCCCGGTCCCTCCGGGCCTATACGGTCTGAGGAGGAGGGGTCTCTGCCTTTCTTGCCGAGGAGGAGGCCCTTCCAGTGTGTCGGGAGCTGAGTCCCTCCCGGCCGCTGGCGCCGACACCGCCTGGGCAGTCACCTCTTCGGAGGTGCAGGCTCCCGTGGCGAGGCCTCGACTTTTGGCCTGGCTCGGTGGATTCGTCGACGCCCTTCGCGCCTGCTGATCCTGGGCGCTCACGGTGCCAGGATCGATGTGGCGCCGCTTGGCGCCAGCGCAGTCCCGGCGCTGCTCAGGCGCTGTGATCAGAGCGGCGCTGCTGGCGGCGCTGGCGACTCCCGGCGCGCCTGCTGGCGCGCTGGTGATCGGGCGGTGCTGGCGGTGCCGCTTTTGGCCTCGGTGCCGCGGCGCCGATGGACAAGGCGGCGCCTGCTGGCGGTGCTACTCGCCAGACGCACTCCGCGCCTGTACCTTTGTCCTCCAGGCGGTGCCGGGCTTTGCCGGGCGCCGCTGGGGTGTGTGGAGCTAGGCCTGGCTGTTACCGCGTGAAGGAGGCGAGCGGCGCTCCTTGGTACTGGGCCGCTTCAAGGCCCTGCGGGCTTCAGGGACTCCCTGGGTGGCTAGCATTGAGGTCCTTGCTGGATCCGGGTCTCCTCGGAGGGGCGATGATTCAGACATGGACCCATCCTGGCAACCCCACCTCGGAGTCTGGGTCCCCGTGGCTAGAGGTGCCAGGCGCGGCGCAGCGGGCCTCCCTCTGTCCCCCTTCCGCTGCTCCCTGAGGGTTCCCCGGCTGGGTGGCTGGAGCCCCGGGGCAGGCGTGGGGTGAGAGGGGAGGCTCCTCTGGAGGCCCGTGACAGCTACCACGGGGTTCTGTTGCCCTCTAGGGACAGGGGGACGCTAGTGGTCGAGGAGGAGGGCCCTCGGAGTCCGGGAGGTTGAGGGGCAGGGGGTCTGTTGCTCGGTTCTTTGGCCACCCAGGGGGTGGCAGGAGCCAAGTGCAGAGCCTCGCCTCCCTCCAGGGTTCTAGGTGTCCTCCGCGGGCCAGCGGACTGCCTCTGGATCCATGCAGTCCCAAGGCTGCCATAGGGGAGGTTCTCCCCAGGGCTCTTCCAGGCCCGCCTCCCAGAGTTCTGCTCTGCGGCCTGGTCTGATATCTGGGATCCTCTTTCCAGGGCCCTTCCCCGGATTCCAGAGCCCTCGCAGAGAGCAGTTACCCTCCGTGAGGTGCCCCTCCCATCTCTCTGCCTTCACCACCCCCGCTCCCAGGCCATGTCGGTCCTACGGGTCCGTTATCCTGGGGGCAGTTCAGGGGTTCTGCGGCAGCCTTCCCCTCATATGTTAGATACATACATGAGCGGGTCTTTCGACTCTCCCCACCGCCGCAGGAATCCTCTGGGCATTCCAGTTCCCCATCATCCTCGTCTCCCTCCTCCGAGGGAGAGGAACCCCCTGCTCATCTGTCCTCCGATGCTGATTTCACAGAATATCAGCGTTTCCTCTCGAGGATGGTGAGGGATCTCCGGATTTCCCATCGCTCAAGAGACAGTACCGAACGGGAGACGCCAGTGAATTCCTTTGGTGAATTCAGTGCCCAGCATCTGGTGGTACCTTCCTGGCCTATCCCTTCCAGGAGGCGTCTATCCGTCATGGCAGTCCCTGCCGCTTTCCCAGCCCCGTGGACTGCCAGCGAGGTATTGCCCCTCTGAGTCTCTAGGTTCCCTTCCCAACCCGTCCTCAGGTTTGGTATACCTGGATACTCCTTCTGGGCGCCGCTGCCTGGCGCCACGACCGCCCACGGTTCGGACTCTCTCCAGTTGGACTGTTGAGGCGAAGAGTGTTCTCTGCTTCTCGTGCGAGTGCATGTATTGCATCACATCAGGCTCACCACGCTGCCTACAACCGGCATCTGTGGTCGATGATGTCCCAGCTGCTGGCATCTATGCCTGATACGGAGCAAACCAGACAAGCCGTTGCCCTCTCCGTGGTAGGCCTGGAGCTGGCAAGACACCAAGCAAGGGCATCTTATGACGCCAATGAGGTGGCTTCCAGGCTTGCGGGGACAGCGATCTGCATCAGGCGGACGGCATGGCTTCGTCTTTCCAGGTTGTCACCCCTGGCCCGGCGTAGGGTGATTCGCCCGCCTCCGGGGACCGTCTTTTCTGTTCCAGAGCTAGGAGACTTTACAGGGCTCCCTCCGTCTCCTCGTCCTCGGGAGGCACCTCCTAGCTCTTCTCCCATAGGCTTTCTGAATAAGCCAGGGTCTTCTCCTTCTGTTTCTCACCAACAGAAGGCTGGGGGTCTTGTTCCCTCAGGGTATGGCCTCTTCCCCCTCCAGGGGAAGAGGAGCTTGATACTCACCCAGGAAGTAATGAATGGTGAAGATTGACAAGGGAAGATAGGAAAATTACGTACCTACCGTAATTCTTGATCTTCTCTTGTATCTTCACCATTCATTACTTACACCCGCCCACCATCCCCTCAGTGGCTTCTTCCTGTGGCTTCTCCACCTCCCGTCTCCTTCCTCTCTCTGCATTTATATAAAATATAGGGAAAATTGCTTCATTTTCAAAAAAAAATAACAAAAGTAAAAAAAAAAAAATCTTCTTGGGGGGGGGGTTTAAAATCCAGAAAAATTATTTACTCTAAGATTCATGGGCCATCTCGTGGATTGCATTGGCGATCAGACTGCACAACTATCTCTTGCTATTCTTATGGCAAGATACCTCTGGGGTTGTTTGGCCTGGCTCAGGCTATTCAGTTTTGATCCTGCAATCCCGTGTTCAGATAGTTGCCCTGAAATCTAATCCCCCCCTCTCTATTCTTGCCTTGCAGAGCAGAGGAACGAGTACGTCTATTCCTTTCTCTTCTAAAAAAAAAAAAAAAATGCTGAGGGAACTCTCTCCGACTGCTATAGGCATCTTGGTATCTGGGTCATGCATCTAGTAAAAAAAAAAAAAAAATTTTTATCTGTGTAAAAAAAAAAAAAGGAGAAATCAAACAAGAAGGCAAATGAGAAGGTAGGCTATCCTTCTCGCTGTTTTGCTAAGTGGTTTCTCCCTTTAAGTGTCCTCCTGGACAATTTTTACAGTAGAGCTCTGCTGACCATATCCAATCTTAGCCAGCCTAAGCCTTGGCCGGCCTTAGCCAGTCAGTCTGGGTCCCGTTTCTTTCTTGGAACGCCTGAAAGGCTTACATTTTCCATTTCTAAACCCCTGAGCAGCGCTCTCATGCTGCGGGGGTTTTATTCTTCCCTCCTCGGCTGTCCTCCAGTTAAAGGCCTTCCACGGCCAGGAGCCCGAGGTGGGTGTCAAGAACAATGGCATGTTGAAGATGAGGACTATGCCCTTCTGAGTCTGTCTAGCGGGTTCGGTGAACCTTCTCTTCAGCTCTATCTCGGGATTCTTGCTTCCCTTTAGTGAAGCCTTCAGCCAAGCTAACTATGCTCGTAGCATTCTGGTCCCTTCAACATCCCATCTCTCTCTCTCTTTCTTCTTCTTCTTCTATTTTCTCATTTCCTTACTCATCTCTCCTCCTAGAGTCGCCCAGGTAAGGAGGCCCTGCACCCCTAGGCTAGGATGTTCTTATCTCCTCTGTCCTTCCTCCATCGGCTTATTCCTTTTCAGTTCATTCTTCCTTGCTTTGCTATCCCTCGGCTATCTTGCCTCGCTATCTATATTTCTGCTTTCATTTTGCCTCTCCGGCTCACAGAACTGAGTTGGAGGAGGTGGAAATGCTACTGCTGGCCGCCCCTCGCTGCCTTGACTCATGACGTCGCTCTCGAGGGCGGGGCCGTTAGGCAACTTTTAAAAAAAAAAAAAGGTTCCCGTGACGGGTGCGCGCCTCCGGCTTACACCCAGTAAGTAATGAATGGTGAAGATACAAGAGAAGATCAAGAATTACGGTAGGTACGTAATTTTCCTTTCCTGCCCCTGAGACGGGCACAAAGGGAACTAAAAGAGCAATTGAACTGGCTGACTCCCCGGTTCCTGCAAAAAAAAAAAGGAAAGAAATTAAAACGCACAGAACCCTTGCCTGTCAAACCGGGGACTTCTGTGACTACTCTGCCTGTACCTACAGCACAAAAGATTGCTCAGGCTTTTAAAATCATTGTCTTTACAGGCAATAGTCCCTCCTCAACAGCCTCCTGCCCCCCCACCCCCGTCCCCAGGTTGGCAGCAATTTGCATCCTCTTCCCCAGAAAGTGGGGGAAGAAGAAGACGAAGAATAATAATGATGTCTTAGGATTTTTTGTCTCATTTCACCTTTGTAAGAAGGATGGCAGATACTCTTGACATCTCCAGCACTGAGAAAATTGAAGATGAGGTGGAGTACTTAGGAATGATGGGGTTAACACCCACAAAGGCTCTCCTCCTTCCTGTCTATAAAATCTTTAAAAAGGATGCATTAAAGATTTTACAGGCACTAAATTCCACCCCTGCTAAGACAGGAGGATGGATAAGAAGTACCAGCTGGAAAGGGAAGGAGCTGATTTTCTCTTCTCCCACCCCAACCACCAGGGGGTCATACAACAGGCTGCCTGTGACAAGGCTAGGGTCCTTTTGTCCTCGCACCCTCTGAACAAGGACTCTAGAAAAATTTAAAGTATGGTCAAGAAAGGGTACCTGTCAACCTCTGGCTATGCGTCAGGCTACTTTCCAGGCATATAGATACATAGACAATGTCGGCAGATAAGGGCCTATGGCCCACCCAGTCTGCCCATTTGAGCTTGTAAGTTCAGTTTATGTTTTCCTAGAAGTTTGTTGTCCCTTACCCCTGACCTCCAGAATTCCTTTGTCTATCCCATGCATTCTTAAATCCCGTGATTGTTTCAGCCTCCACCACTTCCTCTGGCAGGGTGTTCCACTTGTCTACCACCCGTTCTGTGAAGAAATTCTTCCTCATGTTTCCTCTGAATCGTCCTCCCTCCAACTTCATCCCATGCCCTCTAGTCCTGGAACATCTTTTTCGCTTAAAAATAGTGTATTCCTGCACCCTGTTCCTCCCTGTAAGATACTTGTATGTCTCTATCATATCCCCTCTCTCCCTCCTCTCCTCTCCTCCAGGGAGTACATGTTCATTTCCTTCAGCCTGTCTTCATAGGACTTGTGATGCAATCCATGCACCATCTTTGTTGCCCTCCTCTGAACCTTCTTTACCCTGTCTATGTCCTTACGAGGTAAGGTCTCCAGAACTGTACACTGTACTCCAGGTGGGGCCTCACTAGTGTCTTGTATAGCGAATTATGACCTCCTTTTCCTGCTGGTGATGCCCCTGCCTATACATCCCAGCATCCTATTTGCTTTACCTGCTGCCTTGTCACACTGTTTCCCTACCTTGAGGTCATCAGAGATGATAACCCCAAGATCCCTTTCCTGCTTGGTGCATGCTATATCCTCACCCCCAACTGATATATTGTGCCAGGGTTTTTGTGCCCCATATGCATTATCTTGCACTTCTTTGCATTGAATTTCAACTGCCAAACCCCTGACCATTCTTCAAGTTTCTGCAGGTCCCTTCTCATTCTGTCTACACCCTCTGGTGTGTCTACTCTGTTACAGAGCTTTGTGTCATCAGCGAACAGTGAAATTCTGCCTTCTAGGTCCTGCGCAATGTCACTGATGAAGATGTTGAATAGGACCGGTCCCAGCACTGATCCCTGTGGTACCCCACTGGTCACTCTTCCCTCTGTGGAGTGACAGCCATTTACCACCACCCTCTGTGTCTTGCCACCCAGCCAGTTGCCTACCCACCACACTACTGTCCTGCCCACACCCATATTCCCCAGTTTGTGTAATAGTCTTCTATGTGGCACAGTGTCAAAGGCCTTGCTGAAGTCCAGATCGGCCACGTCCACTGCCCTCCGCTGATCCACCTCCCTAGTCACCCAGTCACAAAATTCAATGAGGTTGATCTGACATGACCTCCCCCTGGTGAAACCATGCTGCCTTGGGTCCTGTAGTCCAGTAGTTGACAACCAGATGTTCCACCAATCTCTCCTTCAGTAGTGCTTACATGATCTTCCCCACTACCGAGGTGAGGCTGACTGGTCTGTAGTTCCCTGCTTCCTCTTTGTTACCACTTTTGTATAAGGGGACTACATCTGCTGTCCTCCCCTGTTTCCAGTGATCGGCTAAACAGGATAGCCAGAGGTTCAGCCACCACCTCTCGTAGTTCTTTAAGGACCCTGGGCTGCACCCCATCTGGCCCCATTGCTTTATCAACTCTTATTACTTCCAGTTCTTTCAGGACCCTTTCTCGTGTAAAGGGACTTGTGTCCATTTCTGCACCATTCTCACCCTTGTACTCCTTCAGACCCATTACCTCCTCTTCCTCAGTAAAGACTGGGCAGAAATACCTGTTCAATATGTCAGCTTTACTGTTGTCATCCTCCACGCTCCCATCCTCCCCTTCAGTCTCACTATCCTCCCTTTGTCTTTCTTTTTTCACTTATGTACCTGTAAAGGTTTTGTCCCTCTACCGCTGATTTTGCAATGTGTTCTTCTGTCTGAGCTTTGGCTTCCTTACTGACCTCCCTGCCTCCCTTTGTTTCTCCTGGTACTTCTCCTATCCCCTTCTGCCTGTGTCTTTTTGTATTGCCTGAATGCAATCTTTTGGCTTTCACTTTCTTTGCTACCTCTTTGGAAACCATAATGGTCTCCTCTTCCTTTTCCTCTGCTAACCTGCTTAATGCATAATTCTGTTGTTCTTGTAATCTCCATTTTAAATACTGCCCACTGTTCCTCAGCCCTGATTCCTGTCCCATTCGCTTAATGCCTCTTTCAAGTATCTCCCATTTTCCCAAAGTCTGCCCCCTAAAATCCAGGATCGTGTTTTTGTGTGGTTTGGTTCTGCTCTTTCTGTGATTTCAAACCACAATGACTGGTGGTCACTGTTCCCCAGGTGCTCCCCACTGTTACCCCATCACACTGTCCCTGTTTATGAGCACAAGGTCCAGTATTGCCTTCTGCCGAGTTGGTTCCATGACCAGTTGCTTAAGGAAGGCACCCTGAAGGAGTCCAGGATAAATCTGCTCCTAGTTGATGCTGCTGTGGGATGCTCCAGTCCACGTCTGGAATATTGAAGTCTCAACCAGTACTACCTCACCTTGTCTGCCATCCTTTGGATGGCTAGCATCAGCTCCCTATCTGTTTCTTCCTCCTGGGCTGGTGGTCTATAGACCACACCTGTGCGGATGGCTGTCCCCATTTTCCTTTCCAGCTTAACCCACAGTATCTCTTCCACATTTTGTTCCTCCTGGATCTCTGTGGCCCTTACGTCATTTTTCACATACAGTGCCGCCACTCCTCCCTTTCTGCCTGCTCTGTCTCTTCTGAATATGTTGTAGCCAGGTATGGCCATCTCCCAGTTGTGGTTATTACACCAGGTTTCAGTGATGGCCACAATGTCCAGGTCTGACTGCACCATGACAGCCTCCAGATCTTCCATCTTGTTGCTAAGGCTCCTGGCATTTGCACACATGGCTTTCCATGATTTGACCTCCCTAGACTGTTTTGCTGTTCTACTCCAGCCCCTTCCTTGGTTGTCTTTTATCCCTGGTTCTCCTTGCTGTCTGCCCTTCTGCTGAATTTTGCCCCTTTCTGCCTATCCACCTCTTGGGCACTAATCTCCATCTTTTGCACACTGCTTTGCAGAGATAGCCACTCCTGTGGTTCACTGGTTCCACTGCTAGCTGTGGGGGGTGAGCAAGTAGGTACCGTCCTTGCTGGCCTGCCACCCCCCCTTGCTAGTTTAAACGCTTGTCAATGTAGCATTTAAACTTATCATTGAGTGCTTGGATTCCCCTCCAGGATGGATGCAGGCCATCAGGCTTGAGCAAACCTCCATCCCTCCAGGTGGATCCCCAGTCACCAATGAATCCAAACCCTTCCTCTCAGCACCAGTTCTTCAACCATGAGTTATGCTGCCCAGTATCAAAAATTCCTGTGGCAGTCAGTCCTGGCCATGTCCCAGAAAGCTCCTTCACCCTTGTCAGATGACACCAGCAGTACCTACAGCAGGGTTATTCTAGGGGCAGGGGCAGAAGGGTCTCGAGGCGAGGGTCTCATACCCAGCCTCAGCCACAAACTAAACAGACCCCCTGAAATGCAGGCTGCTTTCTTCCCACCTGTCGTGGGGCAGACTCTCCCACTTTCTCCAAAATTGGCTGAAAATAACCACAGACAAGTGGGTGTTGGAGGTGGTGGGACAGGGTCTGTCTCTGGAATTCAAGTCCTTTCCCTTTCAAAAATCCATAGTATTCAGCTCTCCCTCCCTAGCAGAAAAAGTGCTCTTGGAGGCAGAGGTTCGAAACTTACTGCAGTTAAAAGCAGTGGAACCAGTCCCAAAGTCTCAAAGGGGAAAGGGCTTCTATTCCAGATACTTCCTTACCACAAAGAAAAGTGGGGAGTGGTGGCCTATACTGGATTTAAGAGCTTTAAACAAGTTCTTAAGAAAACCAGAGTTCAAGATGGTAACTTTGGCTCTGATCCTGCCAACACTTCAGAAAGCAGACTGGTTGGCATCACTGGACTTGAAAGACGCCTATTTTCACATCCCCATAAGAGTCTTACAGAAAATACCTCAGATTCAGACTCCCTTCAGGTCACTACCAGTTTTCAACCCTACCTTTTGGCCTTTCTTCAGCCCCAAGGGTATTCACAAAGTGCCTGGCAGCTGTAGTGGCACATCTTCGTGGACAGGGAATAGCTGTTTTCCCTTACCTGGATGACTGGTTGGTAGTGGAAAAATCTCCTCTGCAGGTGCAGCAAGACCTGAAGGTCACTCAGGACCTCCTGGAGTCCCTCGGATTTCTAATAAATCACAAAAAGTCATTCTTCACTCCTACACAAGTGCTGCACTTCATAGGAGCAGAAATCAGTACCCTACAGGCCAGGGCATACCTGCCCCTGGAGAGGGTAAAAAAACATTCAGATAATAGAAAACTCTTTCAAGCTCCACAATTCAAAAACTGCAAGACAGTTTCTTCTGCTATTAGGCCATATGGCAGCATCCACAGGCACATTCCTAGGTGCAAGGTTTCACATGAGGGACACTCAGTTCCATCTCAGGTCTCACTGGTGCCAAAGAAAAGATTTCTCAAAGCTCATCCCAGTAACAAGGTCACTGCTACAGGCCCTCTTGTGGTGGAAGGAGGAATCAAACTTAAGGCAAGGAGTTCCCTTTCAAAAAAAGAATCCTTCAGTGATCCTCACAACAGATGCATCCCTCTTGGGCTGGGGCGCCCATATAGGGGATCACACAAGTCAGAGCACTTGGTCAGCCTCAGAGTCTCTTCAGCACATAAATCTCCTGGAACTCAGAGCAGTGCTGCTGGCTCTAAAAACCTTTGCTCACCTAGTCAAGGGCAAGGTTGTGCAGGTCAGAACAGACAATACCACCACAATGTATTACATAAACAAGCAGGAAGGCATAAGGTCAGACCGCCTCTGCTCGTAGGCAATAAGGATTTGGACTCTGGCCTATTCATTAGAAGTGTCTCTGCAAGTAATTCACTTGCCAGGGAAAGACAATACCCTGGCAGATGCCTTGAGTCAAATAAACCAGGCCCATCACCAGTGGACCCTAAACAGGCAGGTGGTACAAGTTATTTTCAGAAGGTGGGGTACTCCAGAGGTGGACTTGTTCACATCCCACCAGAAACACCACCTGCCACAGTATTGTTGCAGACCTCCAGATCAGGGAACTTTTCCTCTGGATGCCCTCAGTCTGGAATGGTCAGGGAGGTTCCTCTATGCTTTCCCTCCTTTCCCTGTCATTTATGGAGTACTGGTCCAGCTCAGATCCCATACAGCATCTCTGATCTTGATAGCTCCAGACTGGCCGAGGCAGCCATGGTACTCTCTTTTGCTCTCAATGTCTGTTGCGAATCCAATACATCTTCCTCGGAGGCACAACCTATTGACCTCCAATCAGGGAACCTTATTGTACCTGAACCTCAAGTATCTCAATCTCAAGGCTTGGCTCTTGAAGACTTAGAATACGCTGATTTAAAACTTTCTGAACCTGTCTTAAGTATTCTAAGAGGTTACAGAAAACCCTCAACTACAAAGAATTATTCTTCCAAATGGAAGAGATTTTCTATCTGGTGTTCGGGCAAGACTCTGGTTCCAGCCCAAGCTGGCTTATCAGAGGTATTGGAGTATCTCGCTCACTTGCACTCCCTGGGTCTACAATCCAGTTCGTTGAGGGCCCACCTTGCAGCAGTGTCTGCTTACCTCTCTGCTGGGAAAAAGGTGACATTGGCTTCTAACATTATTTTCAAAAGGTTCTTTAAGGGACTGGATCATCTGCATCGTCCTCACAGGCCACCAGTCCCAGTTTGGGATCTGAATGTGTGTGTAGCTAAGCTGATGGCTGCCCCCTTTGAGCCCATGTCCACAGCTCACCTTAAATATGTCACTTGGAAAACAGTTTTCCTAGTGGCAATGACTTCTGTAGGAAGAATCAGTGAGCTTCAAGCTCTCTGTATTGATCAGGACTCTATCTCCTTTCATAGGGATAAAGTAGTCCTCAGAACAAACTCTGATTTTCATTTAAATCAATCTATCACCTTACCTGTCTTTTTCACTGAGCACTCCACTTCTGGTGAAAGGAGGCTGCACAGTTTAGATGTGAAGAGGGCCCTTAGTTATTACATGACCGCCACTAAGGCTCTTAGACAGGATAGAAAGCAATTGTTTCAAACAACATGAAGTCTTGCTATATTATGACAATTGCAGTTTGTCCCACCATTAGAACTGCTTTCCATGAATGGAACTTAGAGCACGAGCTCTAAAGAGAAGCTCTGTCTGTGTAGTTTCAAACCTGAACTGTCAGATTCTTTACTCCGCCTCACTGAACAGTCGCTCCGGAGATTTCTCCTACTGCTCGGTTCATTTCTCTGTTTAAACAGTGTTTTCTCGGTTCGATTCAACCGAGAATAGTTTTATTTTAACTGCAAAACCGATCGGTTCAAGCTCTGTCTGTGGTATCGTAAGTAATTCATATTCTAATTCTGTGTGGAACTTGTAAGTTTTATCGGTTCGGTTTTGAACCGATCAGCTTGGGTTAAAACTTAAAGTTTTACATTTGAGATTTTAGAGTGCGGTTCCCGGTTCTTATCGGTTCTATAAAAACCAGATTTCATTACGGTTTTTTCCAATACCCGTGACACGGTTAGGAACCGATAAGGGTGTCTTGCCTGGCACTGCCGTTTAAAGGGCAAGTTTTTCTGGTTAGGCTGGCATTATGTCTGAGAAACCCAAAAGAAAAACCGGCCCACTGGGTTTTTAACACTGTGATGTTCTGTGGGAAGTCTTTGCTAAGGCTGACCCACACACCACATGTGTTTATTGTCTGGGGTTTGACCACCTCCAGTCAGACTGCCAGATTTGGAAGAATTTCCCCAGCCACCCCTGAAAAGAGATTGGCAGGCTCAGGAACTGAGGCCAAAAGTCCGCTGATTCGATGGCCAGCCCGGTTCAGTGCCAACCGAACTGGAGGAGTGCCTCTGACCAGGCTAGACTTCCTCGGCAAATGAAAAGCTGGCTCGATGAACCAGTTCCAGTAAAGAGAATAAGAAAGTCAGCAGGTTTGGAGCCCAAAATTTACTCCAACTGCTGCAGAGATAGCAAGAGCTATTCAGATTGTCCAGTCACTTTCTCTCCGTTTCCGTCCGAACCGCCACTATCTGGTAAAAGTCGGTTCCATCGGTTCAGGAATATGATGTTGAAGAGTTTTAGAACCAGAGGAGGGGAGGATGATTATGAACAGTATGAATGTGACTTAGAGGTCTGTGTGCCCATTGAACCGGACATCTCCCAGACAGACCTTTGAATCTCCCCTATGCTTTCTGAGTCCCTCTCATTTTATGTTTTACAAAAGTTGTTGAAACCCTCCAGTTTCCTTTGGAGGAAGCTGTGGATGAGCAAGAGGAGCCTGATTTTGTAGAAATGATGGATATACCAGAGTCTAGGAGATTGTCTATTCCTTTGCATAAGTCATTTAGGAAACAAACAATAAAAATCTTAAAACTCCTAATTCTGTGCCTCCTGTAGATAAAAAGATGGACAGGAGGTACACACTGTCAGGTCCTGATACAGAATTCCTTCTCAGCAATGCAGTCATGTTAGTAGTTCAGGCTGCAGCCTGTGATAAAGCTTAATATTCCCTGGCTTCACATCCTCCTGACAAGGATTCCAGGAAGATTGATGCCATGGCAAAAAATAGTACATGGCAGCGTCCTTGGGACTCAGGCAAGCAAATTATATGGCTTATGTAGCAAGGTATCAGAAATCTAGATGGGATACTGTTATGGATTTAGCTAAACAAGCCCCTGCCAGCTTGCTAGTGAGCTGGAGCAGGTGGCTGCCCGATGCATTGAGGCTTCTTAGGTGCAGTTTCATGCTGCTGTGGATTTTAATGATGTTTCCTCTAGAGTCATGGCCACATCTGTAGCTTTTCAGTAGGTTGGCCTGGCTCAGGTGTACTAGCTTGTCACAGGATACCCAGTCTAAGGCTATGGATTTTCTGTAGGGAAATTCTCTGTTTGGGAGCAGACAGAGAATTATATGAAGAAGATGGATGAATATAGGACTACCTATAAAAGTGCCCAAGCCAAGGAGCTGCAAGCCACTTCTCAGAGGCACACCCCTCAGGGTAGGGTAGGCCTTCCACAGGCCTTTTACTAAACCCAGGCCTCTCTGCTTATGCTCAGAGGGGGTTCTTCAGAGGCAGAGGCAGATCGGGCGCGGAGGCCTGCCCCACCCCTCAGCCTAAAGCACCTGCAAGCAGGCACCCTGATGGGGTGCCCAGGGCCGATTCTTCTTACCAGTAGGGGCAGGTTGGCTTACTTCAGTCAGAACTGGGTGTCTTTAACTTCAGACAAGTGGGTTCTGGAAGTAGTAGTAGGGTCTGGTTCTCAGCTTCAAAAGTTCCCAAAGATGAGAATCAGGTCTTTCCATCTGCAAGCTCTTTAGAGACCTTTACTCTAGAAGCAGAGGTCTCAACCCTGTTAGCTCTCAGAGCGGTAGAAAGGTTCCTCCTACACCAGGGCAAGGGTCTGTATTCCAGATACTTCCTTACCCCAAAAAAGACAGGAGAATGGCGGCCCATTTTAGACCTCAGATATCTGAACAAGCATCTTTTGAAACCAAAGTTCAGAATGGTAACTCTGGCAATGATTTTGCCCTCTCTAAGGCCAGGGGACTGGCTAGCTTCCCTGGACCTCAAGGATGCCTATTTTTACGTCCTAATCAGAAGCTCCCACCGAAAGTACCTCAGATTCAAACTGCCCTCAGGTCACTACCAGTTCAGAGCAATGCCCTTCGGCCTTACCTCTGCCCCAAGGGTATTCACAAAATGTCTGGCAGTAGCAGTGGCTCACTTAAGGAGGCAAAGGATTGCTGTTTTTCCCTATCTGGACGACTGGCTCATTGTAGGCCAGTCCTCGGAACAGGTAAAATCTCACCTGCAAGTCACCCAGCAGCTTCTCACCTCCCTGGGCTTCCTGCTAAATATACCAAAGTCTGTTCTGGAACCAGTTCAGGTACTCACCTTCATAGGTGCAGAATTGGACACAAATCTGGCCAGAGCTTTCTTCCTTAGAAAGGGTAAGGAACTTGGTGGCTCTGGCCTCCTCCTTCACTCTGCAGGTCTCTCGACCAGCAAGACACTTTTGCAGCCCTGGGGCACATGGCTCGGCCCACAGCTGTAGTGCAGGGAGCAAGATTTCAGATGAGAGACATTCAGTTTCACTTGAGAGCCTATTGGTCTCAGAGAAGAGACCCCCTTTCCAAGTTGGTCCCAGTGGCCCGAACCTTGATCCAGGCCCTCCAGTGCTGGCAGGATCAGAGCAATTTAAGACTGGGGGTTCCCTTCATTCCCCTTTCTCACACTTTGACCCTCACTACGGATGCTTCCCTCCTGGGGTGGGGAGCCCACATGGGCGATCTCTCCACTCAGGGAGTGTGGTCCCCCCAGGAATCTCTGCTCCACATCAATTTGCTGGAACTCAGAGCTATCTTTTTAGCACTTCAAGCATTTTCTGCTTCTGTCCAGAACAAAGTGGTACAAGTCAGAACAGACAATACCACAATAATGTGGTACATCAACAAGCAGGGGGGCACTCAGTCTTCGGCCTTGTGCACCGAGGCAATGAAGTTGTGGTCTCTGGCCTATTCCCTGAACACTTCACTCATAGGTGTTCACCTTCCAGGAAAGGACAATGTCCTAGCAGATGCTCTCAGCAGGATTTCTCAGGGCCATCAAGAATGGTCTCTGGATCCTCAAGTACTGGGGATAGTCTTTGCCAGATGGGGCACCCCTCAGATAGATCTTTTGCAGCCCCAGACAATCACCAACTTCCACTGTTCTGTTGCAGGCCCCCAGTATTGGGCTCAGTCCCCCTGGATGCCCTACTCCTGGATTGGGAAGGGAAGTTTCTTTATGCTTTTCCCCCCTTCCCTCTCCTATTCAAGGTGTTAGTAAAAATCAGATCCCAGCCTTGCAGGGTGATTCTGATTGCCCCAGATCGGGCCAGGCAGCCCTGGTACCCACTCCTTCTGTCCCTGACAGTCCATCTCCCCCTGTGTCTCCCCAGGAATCACAACCTATTAACCTGTGCCCAGGGGAGAGTTTGGTATCCGAACCTCAAATCCCTCAACCTCAAGGCCTGGCTCTTGAGGAGTTAGAATTTGCTGACCTACACCTCTCTCAAGGTGTTCTTGAAATCCCAAAGGCTTCTAGGAAGCCTTCCACTAGGGCTACTTATAATTCTAAGTGGAAAAGGTTCTCCACTTGGTGTTCTGGGAAACATATTTCCCCAGAATCTGCTGATTTGCCCATTGTGTTAGATTACATGGTCCATCTTAATTCTTTGGGCCTGAGACCAGCTACCCTGAGAGTTCATTTGGCAGCTGTCTCTGCTTTTGTTTCAGCAGGAAAGCCATCCTCTTTCCGCTCAGCCTGTATTTTCCAAGTTTTTAAGGGATTACTTCATACTAATCCACCTTTTCGGATCCGGCCCCTGCCTGGGACCTTAATGTTTGCATTGCCCAGTTAATGCAACCCCTTGAACCTCTGTTTTCTGCAGAGCTTAAGTATCTAACTTGGAAAATTGTTTTCCTAGTGGCTATCACTTCTGCTAGACGACAAGTGAGTTGCAAGCCTTGTCAGTAGAAACTGACTTTATTTCTTTCCACAGGGATAAGGTAGTCCTCAGGACTCACAGGAAGTTTTTGCCTAAGGTGGTTTCAGATTTCCATCTTAACCAATCTATCTCCTCCCAGTGTTTTTCACTGAACTTTCTCTTCTGGTGAGAGGAGATTGCACAGTTTGGACGTTAAGAGGGCCCTTAGTTACTATATAGAACGTACCAAGGGTCACAGGTTCGAATCCCTCCAACTTTTTCTCATTTATGGTGAGGTTGGGAAAGGGAAACCTGCCACTAAGAGATCAGTTGCCAGGTGGATTGTCTCTTGTATCCATTTTTGTTATCAGAAACTGGGCATAGATCCCCCCTCTGGCTTGAGGGCTCATTCTACCAGAGGTACAGCCGCGTCTCTAGCTGCTGCCAGAGACATCCCTATATTGGAGATATGTCAAGCTGCTACTTGGAAAGCGGTATACACTTTCACCATTACTCCCTGGATGTCCAGGCTAGGAGAGATGCTCGGTTTGGCACAGCTGTGCTTCAGAGCCTATTCCTAAGTAGGTTCTGTCCCTCCTCCATGGAGGTACTGCTGTGTAGTCTGCAATTGTCATAATATAGCAAGACTTCATGTTGTTTGAAGAAAAATTACTCACCTTAGTAATGTTTCTTCTAATGGAGTCTTGCTATATTATGACCTCTCCAGCCTGCCCCTCTCAGAACTTCTACTTGGGTGTGTGGGCAGCCTAGTGTGGGCACTATTTTATGCCCTTTTTATGTGTTTTCACCCCTTCTTGGGGTTTGGGGTGTGGTGTTTTTCATTTTTTCCTTATATTTCTCTCATATTGTTAAATTATACTATTAGTTCTGGTCCCCTGACTTGAGTCTTTTGTGTTGGGACCAGCAATAGGTGTTAATATTTAGGTATCCAGTTGGCTAGTGTAGGTTACATCTTCCACACAGACCTTTGTGAGTTTTTGCTCGAAAAGATGTGACAGTTCAGGTTTGAAACTACACAGACAGCTTCTCTTTAGAGCTCGTGCTCTAAGTTCCATTCATGGAAAGCAGTTCCAAACTGCAATTGTCATAATATAGCAAGACTCCATTAGAAGAAACAACATTACTAAGGTGAGTAATTTTTTCTTCTGACCTATGGGAACCCCAGGGCTCAATCCTGGGCTCTCTGCTTTTCTCACTTTTCCTCAATAAGATAGAGGGAAACTGCACCAGCAGCAATCTCATTCTATATGCTGATGACACTATCATATACTGCAGTGACTCCCAACCTAGTGTCATCTCAACAAAACTGCAGGATAGTGTCTCTACCCTTGAGGCCTGGTTCTCCGCAAACTCCCTTAAACTTAATGATGAAAAAACTAAAGCCGTACTGTTTAGCTCTAGACGCCTGGGCTCTGACAGAAGTCTGCTTCTCCAGATCTGCACCAGCCAAGGAAAAAGAGTTGGTCATGCCCAGCTTTAAATATCTTGGGATCCATCTAGATCAAGAAATGACCTACCGATCCCATATCGATTCCATAACCAGGTCCCACCCATCAAAAGCTTGGCCTCCTTTACCGTCTGTGAAACTCTCTATCCTCTACTGCACGCCATGCACTTGCCTGCTGCAATCTTCTCCCATCCATCCTATACGGAGCCCCACTGCTGCAGTTCCTCCGTGAGTCCAAATACAATAAACTTTCCATACTATATAACTGAGTGGCTTGCTTCGCCACAAACTCCTCTCCTAGGAGACATCACTGGGAGGCCCTAAAGGAACTTAACTGGCCCACTCTCCGGCACAAACTAGACTATCCTGCTGCTTGTCTGCTAGCCTTCAAATCACTAATCTTGGTCCCCTCCCCATCTTCGAGGACTATTCTCCCCCAAAAGACAAACCCGAACCCTGAGATCAACTGCAAACCACCCCCTCGACATCCCTAGGACGTGCTCCAACTATGGCAATCGTTATTTTAAATTTGCTGCCCCCCACCTATGGAACTCCCTACCACCTAGCTTGACGAACTCAACCACCCTCACCCAGTTCAAAAATGGACTAAAACTATATCTTCAAACAACATGAAGTCTTGCTATATTATGACACATGCAGTGAGTCCCAACCTTCGAACTGCTCCGGAGGTGAAAGAGTTAACTTTCCATGCCAGGCATGGAACGGTGAGCTCGAGCTCGGTTGAAACTCTGTCTGTTGTTCTTCAAACTCAAACCGTCAGATTCTTTACTCCGCCTTACTGAACAGTTGCTCCGGAGATTTCGCCTTCTGCTCGGTTCATTTTGTCGTGTTAAAGTATCGCTCTTTCTCGGTTTTCGACCGAATTTAAACCGCAACCAGTCGGTTCAAGCTCTGTCTGTGGTATTTGTGAGTACTAGATAGGTTTACATTAATTCTCTTCTGTGTGGAACTTGTAAACTGTTTATTGGTTCGGTTTGAACCGATCAGGTTGTTTAAAATATCTTAATCTGTGATTTAGAGTGTGGTTACCGGTTCTTATCGGTTCTAAAAAAAAATGGATTTTATTACGTTTTTTTTCTACGACCCGTGACAGGGTTGGGAACCGATAAGAGGGTCTTGCGTGGCGGATTGCCATAAACGGGTAAGTTTGGTTAGGACTTGCACTATGTCTGTGAAACCCAAAAGAAAAACCGGGCCCACTGGGTTTCAACACTGCAGTGTGTGTGGGGAAGTCTTTGCCAAGGCTGACCACCACGCCACCTGTGTTTACTGTCTGGGGTTTGACCACCTCAATGCAGACTGCCAGATTTGTAAAAAATTTTCCTGCAGCTACCCTGGAAAAGAGAGTTGGTAGGCTCAGGGAAAGGGAGGCCAAAAAGTTTGCTGACCCGGATGGCCAGCCCGGTTCGGTTCCAACCGAACCAGAGGGAGTGCCCTCTGACCAGGGCGAGACTTCCTCAGGCAAAAGGAGAGCCGACTCTGAGGGGTCTGTTCCAGCAAAAAGGACTAGGTAATCAGCTGGTGTGGAGCCAAAACTTTCCTCTCCAACCGCTGAAGATATAGCCAAAGTGATTCAAATTGTCCAGTCGCTTTCTCTGGTTCCGACTGAACCGGCACCATCAGGTAAGCGCCCGGTTCAGCCGGTTCCACCGGTTCAAGATTATGATTTAGAGGAATATTACGAACCAGAGGAGGGGGAAGAGGAGTATGAGGAGAGTGAATGTGGATTTGAAAGTCTGGATGTGCCCATTGACCCGGACATCTCCCCAGACAGACCTTCAGGAGTGTCTCCTCCTAGGCTTTCTGAGTCCCCTTCTCATTTTATGTTTTATAAAAAAGTGTCTGAAACACTCCAGCTCCCTATGGAGGAAGCTGTGGATGATCAAGAGGAGCCTGACTATGTGGAAATGATGGATATCCCAGAGTCTAGGAGACTGTCTATTCCCTTGCATAAATCTTTTGGGAAACTGACTTTTTTTAAATTTTAAAAACTCCTCACACTATACCTCCTGTGGATAAGAGAATGGACAAGAGGTACACATTGTCAGACTCTGATACGGAGTTCCTTTCACAACAATGCAGCCATGTTGGGGTAGTGCAGGTTGCAGCCTGTGACAAGGCAAATATTCCCTTGGCTTCACACCCCCCGGAGAAGGACTCTAGGAGGATTGATGCCATGGCAAAGAAACAGTACATGGCAGCATCCTTGGGACTCAGACAGGCAAATTATATGGCTCATGTTGCTAGATATCAGAAATCCAGATAGGATACTGTTATGGCTCTAGCAAAACAGGTCCCTGGCCAGCTTGCCAAGGAGCTGGAGCAGGTGGCTGCTGATGGTATTGAGGCATCCAAGGTGCAATTCCATGCTGCAGTGGACTCTAATGATGTGTGATCAAGAGTCATGGCTACATCTGTGGCACTTCACAGAATGGCTTGGCTCAGATGTACTAGCCTGTCTCAGGATACCCAGACTAAGGCCATGGATTTTCCTGTTGTGGAGTAATTCCCTGTTTGGGGAGCAGACAGAGAATTACATGAAGAAAATGGATGAGTATAGGACCACCTATAGGGTGCACAGGCCAAGGAAGGCAGGCCACTCCTCAAAGGCAGCTTCCCAGGGAAGGGCAGCCTTTCATAGGCCTTTTACCAAGCCCAGGCCTCTCTCTGCTTATGCCCAGAGGGGTTCTTTGAGGAGAGGCAGAAGGGTGCCAGCAGGCCTGTTTCCACCCCTCAGCCCAAAGCCCCTGCCAAGCAGGCACCTCTGATGGGGCTGCTAGGCCGATTCCTCAACTACCTGTAGGGGCAGGCTGGCTTACTTTGTCCAGGACTGGGAGTCTCTGACATCAGACAAGTGGGTCATGGAAGTAGTAAGCCAGGGACTGGTTCTCAGCTTCAAAAAGTTTCCAAAGATGAGAACCAGATCCTTTCCACCTGCAAATCCACCAGAGGCACTTGCCCTAGAAGCAGAGGTCTCTTCCCTCCTGGCTCTCAGAGCTTTGGAAAGGGTTCCACCCCTACACCAGGGCAAATGGTTGTACCCCAGGTACTTCCTTACCCAAAAGAAGACAGGAGAATGGCGGCCCATCCTGGATCTCAGATACTTAAACAAGCACCTTTTAAAACCAAAATTCAAAATGGTGACTCTGGGAATTATTCTACCCTCTCTAAGGCCAGGGGACTGGCTAGCGCCCCTGGACCTCAAGGATGCCTACTCCATATTCTCATCAGAAGCTCCCATCGAAAGTACCTGGTTCGAGCTGCCCTCAGGCCATTACCAGTTCAGGAACAATGCCCTTTGGGCTCACCTCTGCTCCAAAGGTATTCACAAAATGCCTGGCAGTAGCAGTTGCTTCTCTAAGAAGGCAAAGAATTGCCATCTTCCCTTACCTGGACGACTGGCTCATAGTGGGCCAGTCCCCAGACCAAGTCAAGTTACACCTACAGATGACTCAGCAACTGCTCACTTCTCTAGGTTTCCTTCTAAATCTTTCAAAGTCAGTTCTAGAGCCTGTCCAGCTCCTCACCTTCATAGGCGCAGAGCTGAGCACAGAGAAAGCCAGAGCCTTCCTTCCTTTGGACAGGGCAAGGACCCTGGTCTCTCTGGCCTCCTTATTCACCCTGCAGGTGTCTCGACCAGCAAGGCATTTTCTACAGCTCCTGGGGCACATGGCTGCTTCTACAGCAGTAGTGCAGGGAGCAAGATTTCAGATGAGGGACATTCAGTTCCATTTGAGAGCCTTTTGGTCTCAAAGGAAAGACCCTCTAACCAAATTGATCCCAGTGACTCGAACCCTGATCCAGGCCCTACAGTGGTGGCAGGATCAGAGCAACCTGAGACAAGGGGTTCCTTCTGTCACTCAGTCTCGCTCCTTAATCCTTACTACAGATGCATCCCTCTTGGGGCGGGGAGCTCACATGGGCGACCTCAGTACCCAGGGGTTGTGGTCCCCTCAGGAATCTCTGCTTCACATCAATCTGTTGGAACTCGGAGCAGTTTTTCTAGCACTTCAAGCTTTTTCCAAATCTGTTCAGAACAAAGTTGTGCCGGTCAGAACAGACAACACCACCACAATGTGGTACATCAACAAGCAAGGGGGCACTCGGTCTACGGCCTTGTGCACCAAAGCAATGAAGTTGTGGTCTCTGGCTTATTCCCTGAACACTTCCCTTAAGGCAGTTCACCTCCCAGGCAAGGACAATGTCCTGGCAGATGCTCTCAGCAGGATTTCCCAGGGCCATCATGAATGGTCACTGGACTCCCTGGTCCTGGAGGTGGTATTTGCCAGATGGGACACCCCGCAGATAGATCTTTTTGCAGCCCCAGACAATCACCAACTTCCCCTTTTTTGCTGCAGGCCCCCAGTGTTGGGCTCAGTCCCTCTGGATGCCTTAGTTCTCAATTGGGAAGGGAAGTTTCTCTATGCTTCTCCCCCCTTTTCCTCTTCTGTTCAAAGTGCTAGTCAAAATCAGATCTCAACCCTGCAAGATGATTCTGATTGCTCCAGATTGGCCCAGACAACCCTGGTATCCACCTCTACTGTCCTTAGCAGTCCATCCTCCCATGTGTCTTCCCAGGAATCACAACCTGTTAACCTGTGCTCAGGTGAGGGTTTGGTACCCGAACCTCAAATCTCTCAATCTCAAGGCCTGGCTCTTGAAGAGTTAGAGTTTGCTGGTTTACATCTCTCCCAAGGTGTAATGGATATTCTGAAGGCTTCTAGAAAACCTTCCACCAGAATTACTTATAATTCCAAATGGAAGAGGTTTTCCATATAGTGCTCTGGAAAGCATATTTCCCCAGAATCTGCTGATTTACCCACAGTCCTGGATTATATGGTCCACTTAAATACCTTGGGGCTGAGACCAGCTACCCTAAAAGTGCATCTGGCAGCTGTGTCTGCTTTTATTTCAGCAGTAATCCTCTCAGTCAGCTCACCCTGTATTCCCCAAGTTTTCAAGGATTGCTTCACACCAACCTCCATTCAGGGACCCTGCCCCTGCATGGGTCCTTAATGTTTGCATTGCTCAGCTTATGCAACCTCCCTTGAGCCTTTGTCTTCAGCAGAGCTAAGTACTTGACTTGGAAGACTGTGTTTCTGGTAGCGATCACTTCTGCCAGACGCATAAGTGAATTTCAAGCTTTGTCAGTGGAGCCTGATTTTATCTCCTTTCATAGAGATAAGGTGGTCCTCAGGACTAACAGGAAGTTCTTGCCTAAGGTGGTTTCAGATTTCCACCTTAATCAATCTATATCTCTTCCAGTGTACTTCACTGACCATTCCTCCTCTGGCGAGAGGAGGCTGCACAGCTTAGATGTGAAGAGAGCCCTTAGTTACTACATAGAGCGTACCAAGGGTCACAGGTTTGACTCCCTCCAACTGTTCCTCATTTATGGTGAGGTTGGTAAAGGGAAATCTGCCACTAAAAGATCCATTGCCAGGTAGATTGTCTCTTGTATCCAATTTTGCTGTGAAAAACTGGGTAAGGTTCCTCCCTCAGGCCTGAGGGCTCACTCTACCAGAGGTACAGCTGCTGCCAGGGACATCCCTATTCTGGAGATATGTCAAGCAGCTACCTGGAAAACAGTTCACACTTTTACCAAGCATTACTCCCTGGATGTCCAGGCTAGGAGTGATGCTTGGTTTGGCACAGCTGTGCTTCAGAGCCTATTTCCTAAGTAGGTTCTGTCCCTCCTCCATGGAGGTACTGCTTTGTAGTCTGCATATGTCATAATATAGCAAGACTTCATGTTGTTTGAAGAAAAAATTACTCACCTTAGTAATGTTGTTTCTTCTATTGAGTCTTGCTATATTATGACCTCCCCCCTGCCTGCCCCTCTCAGAACCTCTGTTTTTGGGATGTGGGTGGGCAGTGCAGTGTTGGCACTTAGTAGGTACCCACCTTGTTGTTTTTCACCCCTCCTTTTTTGGGGTGACTTGGTGTTGTGTTTTTCATTTTTTGGGTCTCCTGACTTGAGTCTTTGTTTTGAAACCAAAAAATGTGTTCTTATGTTTAGTAGCCAGTTGGCTAGTGTAGGTTTACAGCTTCCACACAGGACCTCAGTGAGTTTAGCTTGTAAAGATCTGACTGTTTGAGTTTGAAGAACAACCGACAGAGTTTCAACCGAGCTCGAGCTCAGCGTTCCATGCCTGGCATGGAAAGTTAACTCTTTCACCTCCCGGAGCAGTTCGAAGGTTGGGACTCTCTACAAATGTCATAATATAGCAAGACTCCAATAGAAAAAACAGCATTACTATGGTGAGTAATTTTTTCTTCTCAACCTTAGTCTCTGTGGTTGTAACCGTTGGCTCCCCAGGCCAGTTTCGTTTTTGGCCACTGCACTGCTTTGAACAATCCCTCTAATTTTGTCATGGATTTCTAATATGGACCAACTTGTGTTAACTGATTACCATCCCTATACACTGCTTCCAATGTACACCGGATGTAACTAATGTACATACTATGCATAATGTGTAATCCATACACACTGTATATATTATGTGAGTCTGAATGAGAACCAGACTTCTACCCCTGTATAAATATTGCAAATGTAAAACTGTGTAACAAATGTAACTACTGTATATAACTGTTTTCAATATGTCCTTTTCTGTAACTAACTCCGGGTCACTCCTGAAAAAGGGACCATTGGTCTCAGTGGGCTTACCCGGTAAACAAAATTTAAATAAATAAATGTGGGAAAAGGTAATCCAGCCTCAAAAAGATCTGTTTCTCGTTGGATAGTCCACTGTATCCAATTCTGTTACACTAGTGCGGGCAGAGAGCCCCCACCAGGATTAAGGGCTCATTCTACAAGAGGGACAGCTGCTACTCTAGCAGTAGCCATGGACGTCCCATTACTGGATATATGTAAAGCAGCTGCGTGGAAAACAGTACACATCTTTACAAAGCACTACAACCTGGATATTTTATCCAGAAGTGATGCTAGGTTTGGCACAGCAGTCCTGCAACGTCTGTTTCCAAAATAAAGCTCTGTGCCCACCTCCAGGGATACTGCTTGGTAGTCTGCATAAAGTTAAGAATATACTGAGCATTACTGGGGTTAGAAGAAAAAATTACTTGCCATAGTAATTGTTTCTTCTCAGTGATGCTCAGATATTCTTAACTTCCCTCTCTACCTCCCCTTCCAGAACGTCAGCCTCTGCACTCCGCATGCTGGTGCCACTTATCACTTTACACCCTTGGGGGAACATTATCCTCTGCACCTGTTCAAGCAGGTGAACAGAGCTCATTGTGTTTATTTTTGGTAAATTTTTCTGGCATGTTGTTCTAACTTATTTAAACTTTTTTTTCATCCAGTTGGAGGATTATTTTTAGTAAAATCCAGATTATTGGGTAACTCCAATTGTAATGACAAGAATTTCTTAGTATTATTACATTATCCTGAGCCATCTTTTCAGACTGCTTTATAAAATCTGAAGAGGTTAGAACACAGGCAGTTAGTAGAGGCAGTGTTTGAATGATGCTCACATGCAAAGTGTTCCATCATTTGCATGTGTTCCATCTCTCCAGGCAGTCCAACCCTGCAGGCTTACTGCATAAAGTTAAGAATATCTGAACATCAGTGGGAAGAAACACAATTACTGTGGTAAGTAATTTTTTATTTTGGTATGCCCGAACTCCATAGCAATAACTGTAGCTTAACTAGCTGTTTTTAATAAGTTAAGATCACTTTTACTGCCCCAAAAAATAGCAAAATAAAACGTATAGATGTGGAGCTGAGATGAAGTGCTGCTTCCAGCTCGGTTGCTAGCCACGTCCCCCATCGGCTAGCATTCTGGACTACCTGTGGTCCCTCTCCCAGTCAGGTCGGAGGTCGACGACCCTCAAGGTGCACCTGGCAGCCATCTCTGCATACCGGGTGCAGACTGGTATGCTGATGGTGGTGGAAGAGAAGGTGGTCAGGCACTTCTTTAAGGGCCTTGACCACTTGGCCCCGCTGGTGCGTGAACCAGCACCACCTTGGGACTTACTGCTGGTACTGGCAGTGCTCATGGGCAAGCCATTCGAACCATTGCACAGTTGGGATATCCCTCACCTGTCATGGAAGACTAACTTCGTTGTGGCCATCACCTCCGCCAGAAGATCAGTGAGCGCCAGATGCTCTCTCGGTGGAGTCTTCATATTTGGTGTTCCACAGGGACAGGGTTGTCCTTTGCCCCCAAACCAAAGTCCCTCCTGAAGGTTGTTTTGGGAGTTTCACCTTAACCAGGTGATCAACCTCCTGGTGTACTTCAATCCAACTTTGGAGGCCGAGCACAGTCTCCATATGTTGAACCTGAGGTGAGCGCTCGCTTGTTATATGGAGCGCGTGGCTGGAGCTGGGGGAGAGGATTGCCAGCTATTTGTCACCTACACTGAAGCCGCAACTGGCAGACCATCAGAAAGTGAACAACTGGCAGGTGGATGGTATCCTGCATCAGTCTCTGCTATAGGTTGGCTGGTAGGGAGCCTTCTGTAGGGCTTTGGGCTCATTCCACCAGACATACTGCTGCCTCAGTGGCTGCTTCCGGGCATGTCCCTATCCAGAAGATCTGCAGGGCTACTACCTGGAAGCCAGTACACACCTTCATTTCCTACTACCTCATTGACCTTGAGTCATGCCGGGATGCTGGTTTTAGCTGGGATGCTGTTCTCCACTCCCTGTTTCCAAAGTAGAGGCGTGTGCCTTGCCCCCTCCTCCCAGAGAACTACTAGTAGTCTGGTGTGGATAAGTGCACCATATTCACGTCCCTAGAGATGAGGGTTACTCACCTGTAACCGGAGTTCTATGAGCGTGGATATGTACAGGGTTCGACCTTAACATAGAATTACTAGTCCGGGGCATAGTGCAGATTGCCTCGGACTAGTGCAGATGCCTCCATACCTGTCTGTGTGGGCTAGTGCAGTTTTGGCATCTGACGTCAGCTTCTGCGGCAGCAAAGGCCGATATTCCCCCGATATTCCGATTGGCTAGCCTAGCAGTGTAATGTTACACAAGCAGGTAGGGAGGGCCAAGCAATTGTAATCGGAACAGCACTGGTAGCCGACGCCAGAGCAGAGGCTACCAATTGAATTGAGCTGCAGGGAGAGGCAGGAGAAGAGAAGAGCGTGTACGTGGATGGGCAGGCTGATAATGTGATTGGGCAGTACAGTGTTGTTGAGCCTTGTCATTGGCAGCAAGCATGGCTGGGAGGGCTTAGGTGCTGGAATGGGGAATAAAGGGTGGTGTTTGGGACGCCGAAACGCCAAACCGCGGAAGATGATTTGAAGCAGAAGGCTGGTGGCAAACTTGAGGACGATCGGTCAGCGTCGCGAACAGTCTTTGGCATCGTCGGACTGGATCTTGCCGGGGATTCACGCCACGGAAGCTCAACTACAGCGTGACGGTTGCGGCAGCGTAAGGTGATGGTCCAAATCAGTTTCGGGACTCGGGACTGTTTTCTGATCTTCTCTGGGGGTGTGGATTTGAAAATCAGAGGGGCAGACTGGGAGCTGGATCACTCGACTGCTACAGAAGAACGCCAGGGTCAGACAGGTACGGTCATTCATTTATTTTCAGAGGTTTTGGGCGGCAACGATGTTGTGGTGGGCAGGTTTCAGGAGAGGAATAGCTGTGCTAGTGTGCTTTTTTTTTTTTTTTTAACTGCCTATCCCTCCGATTGCTTGTTAAGCTAACTGCTTGCCATTTGATTAAAGCCTGCCCAGCAACTGTGGTGCTAGGTGTGTAAAATGTCTAATTTTACCATTTATTTTCTTCTGTTTATTCATTGCCTGCAACTGGGGTACTGTGGCTTACTGTGGGCTAATGTCATGAGGTTGTTCTAATTTGTTGTGCTGCTTAGTTCATTCATGTTTGAGTGTGTGGTTGTGGGGAGGGTGGTGTGTTGTTCTGAAGTTCTGTGTGGGGAGGCAAACTGTCAGTGCGCCAGTCTTTCTTTGCAGCTTCCAAACTGATTATGCCAAGCTCCGGTAAGTGTGTTTCTTTAAATCACAGCTGTTTGGGGCTTTGAGGTTGCGTGGGGGCAGTGGGGAACTCTGTGAAAGTGTGTTCTGGTCTGGATTTGCCATTGTTCTCATCTGATATTAAATATATTTTGCATTTTGCAAAACAGTATGTCACATTGGCTAGTTACATTGTGTTCTGCTTTACAGCTTCTTCCCGCAGTTTCTGTTATGTTGTGGAGCTAATGCTTTGGGGTGCCATTTCAGACCTAAAATGTACTGCTTAGTTGAATCATTCTGGCTACAATTACAAAGTGTGGTAACCGTATCCTGGTTTGCGGGGTATGGGGCGGTGTTTTTGTAGTGAGGTTCTATCATTATAGAGCTAGCAGTGATAGTTGAACTTTTTTATTTTATAAATTGTTTTTTTTTTGTACACCATAGAATCTTCACCAAAGTCAGTGTAAGGGAGTGGTGTGGGCAGGGGTCTGTGGTTGGGAAGTCGGTCAAAAAAGACAGACACTTAATACACAGACCTGCACCATCCATAACAACAAGTTAGTACAATGTGGAAATACTTCAAGGAAGTGAGCAATCCAGCTGATTAATAAAAGAAAGCGAACAGAAGAAGAGAAAATAATTAGGGATCGGGAATATGATCGAAGTAAGAGAAGCCGTTGCTTTCAGACAGCCTGGCTAGAAAAATATGAATGGCTCAGATACAATGCCAGTAAAGATGTGATGTTTTGTAATTTGTGTCAGAAGCATGATGATCTGCAGTCGGGCAAGGGGGGAAATAAAAAATAATTTTCGCCGTGGAACTGACAACTTCAGACTGGAATCTGTTACTTCACATGGCATAAGTGAATGTCACATTAGGGCCAAAAAAAAGAGTATGCCTTCAAACAACATGAAGTCTTGCTATATTATAGACATTAGCAGTTTGATCCAGCTCTAGAACTGCCCCGGAGTGAAATGGTTAAAACCATTCCAAAATAGAATTTTGGCATGAGAGCAGCTCTGTCTGTGTCATTTCAAACTTGAATTGTCAGATTCTTTACTCCGCCTCAGTGAACAGTCGCTCCGGAGATTTCTCCTTCTGCTCGGTTCATTTCTCGGTTTAAAAAGTGTTTTCTCGGTTGGATTTAACAGAGAATAGTTTTATTTTAACCGCAAAACCGTTCGGTTCAAGCTCTATCTGTGGTAACCATAAGTAAATGAAGGTTTTGTCTGTGTGGAACTTGTAAGTTATCGGTTTGGTTTTGAACCGATCAGTGGGTTTAAAACTAATTTAAAACTAAAAGTTGCTATTTTAGAGTGCGGTTCCCGGTTCTTATCGGTTCTACAAAAAACGGATTTATTACGTTTTTTTCCAATACCTGTGACACGGTTAGGAACCGATAAGGGTGTTTTACCTGGCACTGCCGTTAAAAGGGTAAGTTTTTGGTTAGGCTGGCATTATGTCTGAGAAACCCAAAAGAAAAACCGGGCCCACTGGGTTTCAACACTGTGATGTTTGTGGGGAAGTCTTTGCCAAGGCTGACCCACACACCACATGTGTTTATTGTCTGGGGTTTGACCACCTCCAGTCAGACTGCCAGGTATGTAAGAATTTCCCTGCAGCCACCCTGGAAAAAGATTGGACAGGCTCAGGGAACGAGAGGCCAAAAAGTCCACTGACCTGGATGGCCAGCCCGGTTCGGTGCCAACCGAACCAGAGGGAGTGCCCTCTGACCAGGGCCAGACTTCCTCGGGCCAAAGAAAAGCTGGTTCTGAGGAACCAATTCCAGTAAAGAAAACAAGAAAATCAGCAGGTCTGGAGTCCAAAATTCCTTCTCCAACTGCTGCAGAGATAGCAAAAGCCATACAAATTGTCCAGTCACTGTCTCAGGGTCCGTCCGAACCACCACTATCTGGTAAAAGGTCGGTTCGTCCAGTCCCAGTGGTTCAGGATTATGATATTGGGGAAGAGGATTATGAACAGTATGAATGTGGCTGGGAAGGTCTGGGTGTGACCATTGAACCGGACATCTCCCCAGACAGACCTTTAGAATCTCCCCCTATGCTGTCTGAGTCCCCATCTCATTTTATGTTTTATAAAAAAGTTGCTGAAACCCTCCAGCTTCCTTTAGAAGAGGCTGTGGATGAGCAAGAGGAGCCTGGTTTTGTAGAAATGATGGATATTCCAGAGTCTAGGAGATTGTCTATTCCTTTACATAAGTCTTTTAGGAAACAAACAATTAAAATTTTAAAGCTCTAATTCTGTGCCTCCTGTAGATAAAAGATGGACAGAAGGTATACATTGTCAGGCCCTGATACAGAATTCCTTTCTCAGCAATGCAGTCATGTTGGGTAGATCTTCCTTGTCAATCTTCACCATTCATTACTTCCTGGGTGTAAGCGAGGCGAAGCACCCGTCCGCGAAACTTTTTTTTTTAAAAAGTTGCCTAACGGCCCTTCCTCGAGGGCGGCGTCATGCGTCATCTCTTGGCAGTGGCCGTTAATGCTTGACCGACTCCTCCTCCAACTCAGTTCTGTTTCTCCCGTCGAGGCGCACCTGTTCGCGGTAGCTAACCGAAGTCGTATCCGACTCCTTTTCTACACTCGGCGCCTACGGTAAGACTGTTCCTTTTTCTTTCCCTTATGAGGCGCGGTGTATTTCCGACTGATGTTTAATCTTGTTTATTTCGCGTTATGTCCGGTTCTGGGCCGAAGCGTTCTTCTAAGGCGGGCGTGCCCCTATCGTCAGTGCTCTGCTGCGGCATTTCCCTCGTCTCGGACCGGCATGGCGTCTGTCTTAATTGCCTGGGACCCAACCATATAATATGGATTCGTGCGGCGCTTGTTTCTCGATGGACGTCGTGCCTCGAAGTCCAGCGTACAAGCTCGGCAAGGCCCCGCCGACATTGGGGGAGACCCAGGCGTGCTTCGCGGGAATCTCGGCGAGATCCTTAGGCCTTTCCCGGGTCCTCCTCCCGGGCCTATACTGGTCCGGGAGGAGGAGGGGTCTCTTCCCTTCTTGCCGAGGGGAGGCCCCTTCCGCGTGTTGGGGAGCGTCAGAGCCCCTCCGGGCCGCAGCGCTGACACCGCCGGCAGTCACTCTTTCGAGGTGCAGGCCCCCGTGTCGAGTGCTCTTGGCTGGGCCCGCTCGTGGACCTGACGCGCCGCCGGGCGCTGCTTTGGATCCCGCCGCTTATGGTGCCGGTGAAGCGGGCGCTGCTTCTGCGCTGTTAGATCCCGGCGCCGCTGCAAAGCCGTGATCGGAGTGGCTGCTTCGCGGGCGCCGGGCGGATCCGGCGCTCGCCGCGGGCGCCGTGATCAGGGCGGCGCCACATGTGCTGCTTCGGCCTTTGGCGCTGCTCGCGCTGGCGAGATTTGCGGCGCTGCTGACGGTGCCGCTGCTTCCTCTCGACGCTGGGCGGGGCCGGGCGCCTTCCTCCTCCGGGCGGTGCCGGGTCTGCCGGAGCCGCTGGGGGTGGGCCTTGCATGCTGCCGGGCGTGTTGGGGGCGAGCGGTGCGCACTGCTACCGGGCTTCAGTCATGCCCCTGCGGGCTCGGGACCCTGGGGTGGCCAGCATCGAGGTCCTGCTGGTCTCGCCTCCTCGGAGGATGATGACTCAGATGGGACCCATCCTGGCATCCCCATTCTTCGAATCTGGTCCTGGTGGCTAGGGGTACCAGCGCGGCGAGCTGGCTCCCTCTCTCTGTCCTCGCTGCCTCCTGAGGGTTCCTCGGCTGGGGTGGCCGAGAGTCCCGGGGCAGACGTGGTGACGGAGGGGAGGCCCTCTGAGGTCCGGTGACAGCTACTCCGGGTGCTGTTACCTCCTCTGGGGTTAGGGGAACGCTGTGCGGGAGGAGGGCCCTCTGAATCAGAGGGGTTGAGGGCAGGCGTCCTGCTGTTCGTTTCTTGGCCACCTCAGGGGTGGGCAGGAGCCGAGGGCAGAGCTCCGCCTCCCCCAGGGTTCTAGGGTGTCCTGCGGGCGCTAGGTGGACTGCCCTTCTGGGATCCATGCAGTCTCAAGGCCACAGGGGAGTTTCTCCCCAGGGCTCTTTCCAGGTTCCGCCTCCCCAGAGTTCCGCTTCATGGCCTGGTTTGATATCCGGGATCCCTCCTACTAGAGCTCTTCCCGGATTCCAGAGCCTCGCAGAGAGCAGTTGCCTCGTGAGGTGCCCCTCTCCCATCTCTCTGCTCACCCCCCGCGCCCCAGGCCATGTCGGTTCCCACGGGTCCGCTATCCTGGGAGCAGTCTAGGGGTTCATGCGCCTTCCCTCATATGTTAGTTACATGCATGAGCCGGTCTTCGACTCTCCCCTACCGCCGAGGAACTCTGACATTCCAGTTCCTCATCATCCTCGCCTCCCTCCTCTGAGGGAGAGGAACCCCTGCTCATCTGTCCGATGCTGATTTTCACAGAATATCAGCCGCTTCCTCTCGAGGTGATGCAGGAGGATCTTCGATTTCTACGCTCGAGAGACACACCGAACGGGTGACTGTGGAATTCCTTGGTGAATCTTGTGTGCCCAGCATCTAGGGGGTGGTACCCTTCCCGGCCTATCCTTCCAGGAGGCGCCTATCCGGTCCTGGCAGTTCCTCGCCGCTTTCTTCCCAGCCCCGCGACTGCCAGCCGAGGTATTGTGCCCTCTGAGTCTCTAGGTTCCCTTCCTCAACCCGCCCTCAGGTTTGGTATACCTGGATACCCTTCTGCTGCTCGGCTATCGCACCGGCCCACCTAGATTCGGACTCTCCAGTTCGACTGCTAGCTAAGAGTGTTCTCTCTTCTCGCAGGCGAGTGCATGTATTGCATCACATCAGGCTCACCACGCTGCCTACAACCGCATCTGTGGTCGGCGATGTCCCAGCTGCTGGCATCTATGCCTGACACGGAGTCAAACCAGGACAAGCTGCTGCCTCCCTCTGTGTGTAGAGGTTTGAGCTGGCAAGACACTGCGCAAGTGGGCACTCTTATGACGCTAACAGAGGTGGCTTGGCAGGTTATGGGACAGCGATCTGCATCAGGCGGATGGCATGGCTTCTGTTTCTCCAGGTTGTCACCCCTGGCCCGGCGTAGGGTGATGCGCCCGCCTCCGGGACCTGCTTTTTTTCATCCAGAGCTAGGAGATTTTTGCAGGCCCTCCGCCTCCTCAGTCCCTCGGGAGGCACCTCCAGCTCTTTCTCCCACTTAGGCTTTCTGAATAAGTCAGGGTCTTCTCCTTCTGTTTCTCACCAGCAGAAGGTCTGGTGGGTCTTGTTCTCCTGGTATGGCTTTTCCTCCTGGGGAAGAGAAGCTTAGGTTTCACTAGGAAGGTATGAATGGTGAAGATTGACATGAAGACAGGGAAATTCACGCACTCACTGTATTTCTTGATCTTCTTGTATCTTCACCATTCATTACTTACGCCCGCCCACCATCCCCTCAGTGGCCTCTCTTCCTGTGGCTTCTCCACCTCCCGCCTCCTTCCTCTCTGCATTATATAAAATATAGAAAATTGCTTCATTTTCCAGAAAAAAAAATCTTCTTGGGGGGTTTAAACTCCAAAATTATTTACTCTAAGATTCATGGGCCATCTCATGATTGTACTTGGCTTATCAGACTGTGCACAACTATCTCTTGCTATTCTTATGGCAAGATACCCTCTGGGGTTGTTTGGCCTGGCTCAGGCTATTCAGTTTTGATCCTGCAATCCTGTGTCTGTAGAAGTTGCCCTGGAAATCTAATCCCCCTCATTCTTGCCTTGCAGAGCAGAGGAACCATATGCCTGTCTTTCTCTCTTCTAAAAAAAAAAAAAAAAAAAAAAAAATGCTGAGGAACTCTCTCCGACTGCTATAGGCATCTTGGTATCTGGGTCATGCATCTAGTTATCTGTATCTGAAAAAAAAAAAAAAGGGAATAGAGAAATCAAACAAGAAGGCAAAATGAGAAGGTAGGCTATCCTTCTCGCTGGTTTGGTTAAGTGGTTTCTCCCTTTAAGTGTCCTCCTGGACAATTTTTACAGTAGAGCTCTGGGCTGACCATATCCAATCTTAGCCAGTTTAAGCCTCCTATTTCTGCCTTTAGCCAAATGTCTGAGTCCCGCTTATCTTGGAACGCCTGAAAGGCTTACATTTTCCATTTCTAACCCCTGAGCAGCGCCCCATGCTGCTGGGGTTTTATTCTTCCTCCTCGGCCACCCTCCAGTTAAAGGCCTGCCAGGAGCCCTAGGTGGTGTTGGCAACAATGGCATGTTGAAGATGAGGACTCATGCCTCCTGAGTCTGTCTAGCGGTTCTGTGAACCTTCTTCAGCTCTATCTCCGATTTGCTTCCCTTTAGTCGAGCCTTCAGCTACAAGCTAACTATGCTCAAGTAGGCATTCTGGTCCCTTCCAACATCCCATCTCTCTCTCTTCTTCTTCTTCTTCTATTTTCTCATTTCCTTACTCATCTCTCCTCCTAGAGTCGCCCAGGTAAGGAGGCCCTGCATCCCTAGGCTAGGATGTTCTTATCTCCTCTGTCCTTCCTCCATCGGCTTATTCCTTTTCAGTTCATTCTTCCTTGCTTTTGCTATCCCTCGCCATTCTTGCCTCGCCATTCATATTTTCTGCTTTCATTTTGCCTCTCCGCCTGACAGAACTGAGTTGGAGGAGGAGTTGTCGCTATTAACGGGCCACCGCCAAGATGACGCATGATCGCGGCCTCGACAGGGCGGGCTAAGTAGGCAACCTTTTAAAAAAAAAAAAAAAAAAAAGCTCTCGCGGATTTGGTGTACGCCTCCTGCTTACACCCAGGCAGTAATGAATGGTGAAGATACAAGAGAAGATCAAGAATTACTTAGGTACGCACTTTTCTCTGTGGCTGCTAAAGCCTGTGATAAAGCTAGTATTCCTTGGCTTCCATCCTCCTGACAAGGATTCCAGGAAGATTGATGCCATGGCAAAAACAGTATATGGCAGCTCTCTGGGACTCAGGCAAGCAAATTATATGGCTTATGTAGCTAGGTATCAGAAATTAGATGGGATACTGTTATGTAATTGGCCAAGTGAGGCCCATGGCCAGCTGGCTAGTGAACTAGAACAGGTGGCTGCTGCTGGCATTGAAGCTCTAAGGTTCAGCTCATGCTGCTGGACGTAATGATGTTTCCCTAGGGTCATGGCCACATCTGTAAGTCTGTAGGGTTGCCTGGCTCTGTGTACTAGTTTGTCACAGGATACCAGACTAAGGCTATGGATTTTCCTAGAGGGAAATTCTCTGTTTGGAGAGCAGACAGAGAATTACATGAAGAAGATGGATGAATATAGGATCATTACAAGAGTGCCCAGGCTAAGGAGCTGCAAGCCACTCCTCAAAGGCATGCCCCAGGGTAGGGGTAGGCCTTCACAGGCCTTCTACCAGACTCCAGGCCTCCTCTGCCTATGCTCAGAGGGGCTTCTTCAGAGGCAGGGCAGACGAGGTGGCAGAGCCTACTCCCACCCTCAGCCTAAAGCTCCCTGCGAAACAGGCACCCCCAGGCCGATTCTCCTGTACCAGTAGGGGGGCAGGCTGGCTTACTTCAGTCAGAATTGGGCTTTTAACCTCAGACAAGTGGGTTCTGGAAGTAGTAAGCCAGGGTCTGGTTCTCAGCCACAAAAAGTTTCCCAAGTTGAAGCAGACTTTTCTACCTGCAAGTGCTTAGAGACCTCGCCTGGAAACAGAGGTCTCATCCCTGTTAGCTCTCTCAGAGCAGTAGATAGGGTTCCTCCCTGCATCATAGGGCAGGGTCTGATTCCAGATACTTCCTTACCCCAAAAAGACAGGAGATCATGGCCCATTTTAGATCTCAGATATCTGAACAAGCATCTTTGAAACCAAAGTTCAAATGGTAACTCTGGCAATGATTTTATTCTTCCCCTAAGGCCAGGGACTGGCTAGCTTCCTGGACCTCAAGGATGCCTATTTCCATGTCCTAATCAGAAGATCCCATCGAAAGTACCTCAGATTCGAACTGCCCTCAGGTCATCAGTTCAGAGCAATGCCCTTCGACCCACATCTGCTCCAAGGGTATTCACAGTGTCTAGCAGTGGCAGTGGCCCACTGGAGGCAGAGGATTGCTGTTTTTCCCCATCTGTACGACTGGCTCATTGTAGGCCAGTCCCTCAGAACAGGTAAAACTCACCTGCAAGTCACCCAGCAGCTTCTCACCTCCCTGGGTTTTCTGTTAAACCTACCAAAGTCGGTTCTGGAACCAGTCCAGGTACTCACCCTTATAGGGGCAGAATTGGATACTGTTAGCTAGAGCCTTTTCCCCAGAAAGGGTAAGGATTTAGTGGCTCTGGCCTCCTCCTTCACTCTGCAGGTCTCTCGACCAGCAAGACACTTCTGCAGCTCCTGGGGCACATGGCTGCATCCACAGCTGTTGTGGGAGGCAGATTTCAGATGAGAGACATTCAGTTTCACTTGAGAACCTTTTGGTCTCAGAGAAGAGACCCTTTCCAAGTTGGTCCTAGTGACTTGAACCTTGATCCTAGCTCTCCAGTGGTGGCAGGATCAGAGCAATTTAAGATTGGGGTCCCTTCATTTCCCTTCTCACGACTTGACTCACTACAGATGCTTCCTTCTGGGTTGGGAGCCCACATGGCGACCTTTCCACCTCAGGGAGTGTGGTCCCCAGGAATCTCTGCTCCACATCAATTTGCTGGAACTCAGAGCTGTCTTTTAGCTCTTCGCTTTTCTGCATCTGTCCACGACAAGGTGATATAGTCAGAACAGACAACACCACAACAATGTGGTACATCAACAACAGGGGGCACTGGTCTCGGCTCTTGGACCGAGGCAATGGTGAGTGTCTCTGGCCTATTCCTGAACACTTCCTCATAGCAGTTCATCTGCCAGGGAAGGACAATGTCCTAGCGGATGCCCTCAGTAGGATTTCCCAGGGCCATCATGAATGGTCCCTGGATCCTCAAGTGCTGGGATGGTTTTTCCAGGTGGGCATCCTCAGATAGATCTTTTGCAGCCCCAGACAATCACAAACTTCCTCTGTTCTGTTGCAGGCCTCCAGTGCTGGGCTCAGTTCCCTGGATGCCCTTTCTTCTGGATTGGGAGGAAGTTCTATGCTGCCCCTTTCCTCTCCTGTTCAAAGTACTAGTCAAAATCAGATCTCAGCCTTGCAGGTGATTCTGATTGCCCTGATTGGGCCAGGCAGCCCTGGTACCACTCCTTCTGTCTCTGACAGTCCATCTTCCCCTGTGCCTCCCAGGAATCACAATCTGTTGACTTGTGCCCAGGGAAGGTTTGCATCTGGACCTCATCCTCAACCTCAAGGCCTGGCTCTTGAGGAGAGTTAGAGTTTGCTGATTTACACCTCTCTCAGGGTGTTCTTGAGATCCCAAAGGCTTCCAGAAAGCCTTCCACTGGGGCTACTTTATAGTTCTAAATGGAAAAAGGTTTTCCATTTGGTGTGCTGGGAAAAATGTTTCCAGAATCTGCTGAATTGCCCATTTTGTTGGATTACATGGTACATCTTAATTCCTTGGGTCTCAGACCAGCTACCTTGAGAGTTCATTTGGCAGCTGTGTCTGCTTTTGTGTCAGCAGGAAAGTCATCCTCTCCTCTCATCCTGTGTGTTTTCCAAGTTTTTTAAGGGATTACTCCATACTAATCCTCCCTTTTCGAACCGCCCCTGCTTAGACCTTAATGTTTGCATTGCCCAGCACGTAACCTCTTTGAACCCTCTGTCTTCACAGAGCTTAGTTTCCTAACTTGGAAAACTGTTTTTCTAGTGGCTATCACTTCGCCAGACGCATAGTGAATTGCAAGCCTTGTCAGTGGAGACTGACTTTATTTCTTTCCACAGGGATAAAGAGTAGTCCTTAGGACTAATAGAAGTTTTTGCCTAAGGTGGTTTCAGATTTCCATCTTAATCAATCTATCTCCTTCCAGTATATTTTCACTGATCACTCCTCTTGGTGAGAGGAGGTTGCACAGCCTGGATGTTAAGAGAGCTCTTAGTTATTATATAGACGTACCAAAGGTCACAGGTTTAATCCCTCCAACTTTTCCTTACCTATGGTGAAGTTGTGAAGGCAACCTGCCACTAAGAGATCAATAGCCAGGTGGATTGTCTCTTGTATCCAATTTTGTTATCAGAAAGTGGGCAGAGCCCCTGCTGTTTGAGGGGTTCATTCTACCAGGGTACAGCTGCGCCTCTAGCTGCTGCCAGAGATATCCCTTTATTAGAGATTTGCCAGGCTGCTACTTGAAAACGGTACTCACCTTTACTCACATTACTCCTGATGTCCGCACAGAGAGATGCTCGGTTTGGCACAGCTGTTCTTCTTGTGAGCCTATTCCTACGTAGGTTCTGTCCTTTCTCCTGGAGGTACTAAGGTGGTTCTGCTAATGTCTATAATATAGCAAGACTTCATGTTGTTTGAAGAAAATTATCACCTTAGTAATGTTTCTTCTAATGGAGTCTTGCTATATTATAGACCTCCTCCCAACCTGCCCCTCTCAGAACTCTCTACTTGGTGGGTAGTGGATAACTTAGTGTGGGTACTACTTATGCCCTGTTAGCATTTTGTCCCTTTGGGGTGTGTGTGTACGTGTGTGTGTGTGTTTTATTATACTTATGTTCCATTTTCATATTATTAGAATGGTGTTAGTATTTCTGGTCCCTGACTTGAGTCTTGGGGTGTTGGGACCATCAATGGTTGTTATTATTTAGGTAGCCATTTGGCTAGTGTAGTTACAGCTTCCACACAGACCTTAGTGAGTTTGGCTCTGAAAGATCTGACAGTTCAAGTTTGAAATGACACAGATAGAGCTGCTCTCGTGCCAAAATTCTATTTTGGAATGGTTTTAACCATTTCACTCCGGGGCAGTTCTAGAGCTGGATCAAACTGCTAATGTCTATAATATAGCAAGACTCCATTAGAAGAAACAACATTACTAAGGTGAGTAATTTTTTCATCTCTGCCATCCCAGCTACGAGCACTGCAGAGCACATGTTGAAGACTATGAACCAGGCAACTCTAGATCGGCTGGAAAAACTATTCCAGACTTGTCACGCCATTGCAAAGAAAGGGCGTCCCTTTAGAGACTTAGCATGGATGTGCAGTCTGAACTTATATGAAGGATTCGACCTGGCTCAACATACCTCTAAATGACAAGTATGCACGCTGTTTCATTCACTATATTGCAGAGGTGGAAATAGATCTCCCCGAGAGAGAAGATAAAGAGCACAAAGTTCCTTTCCTCATCAGCGATGGTGGCACCACTGACTCTTCTGTTGCGAGGCCGAATTGTTCATAAAAGGGTTTGCCACCGCAGGCAAAAGTGTGTAATCAGCTGGTGGGCCTGCAGACTGTGGCAAAAAGCTGATGCTCATTTAATAAAAGGCTATACAAAGAGTTGTGGAAACAAAGCTCAATATACCAGCTGAGGGGGGTGGACAAGAAAACTGGTAGGTTTTGGCAGTGATGGAGCAGCTGTGATGGTCGGCAGGACCAATGGGGTAGCTACTCTGAAACAAATGCAGCTCTTGCGGCAATCAGTACACTGTTGCCCACTTTGAGTTACCTACAAGGAGCTTTGGAAACCATCCCCATTTATACAGATTACAATCTGTTGCTGCATGTGTTCTGCTTCTACCACAACTGACCGCTAAATAGGAGCAAAGTAAAAGAAGCATACGAAGCGCTACAGATGCGTCCTTTACTTCCGACTAGAGTTGGTGGCACACGATGGCTTCCTCACCTCCATACGGCTCTGCAGATTCTGCTGAAGGGGTTTCCTGCTGTAGTTCTACACATGACTCAGGTACATTTTACATGATTCTGTAAACATATGACATGTGGTTTTAATTTGTGTGCATTTTTAATGTTTCTGTTTTGTGTTACAGATGCAGCAAAGGCAGGGTGTGAACCTGGAGCAGATGAACAAAGCTGCAGGCATACTGAAGATCCTTCGGCAGGCAGATGTCATGAAATTCGCACACTTTATGTTTGATGTCGTCGGTGTTCTTTCAGTTCTATCCCGTGTGGCCCAGGAGAGGGATGCAACTGTAGCTGATGTGTTTGCAACTATGCAGTCAACCCTGGAAACTTTAAAAACATATAATACAAGGTGAGTACTGTGGTATGAGCTAAAGAAGGATGCAATGATCTGCTAGCAGCTAGCCTAGTAGTATTTAATTTTTCAATGTATTTCCTTTTTCTTTTCTCCTTTAGGCCGGGACCAAAGGAACGACAAGTGGAGGGTGTCACAGAGCTGCATGTGACAAACACTGGTAGGGAATTCAGATAACACTGCTGTCCATAGTGCTACTCAAAAGTTTGGAGGAAAGTCTGCAGGATCGCTTTCCTGATGCAAGCCCACAGTTTTACGCGTATACATAGTTGCCAGCATCACCCTATGGCCAGACAAGGACAGTCAGCAAGGTAGAACTGAATTTATTGTGGGCAATTAGATAATTGTGCTGGGAATGGCATGGATGGTAGGGACAAAAAAATTCTAACATTTTTATTTTGGGGTGTTTCAGAATTTGGAAACCAGGAAGTGGCCTTGATTGTAGAACACTATGAACCAGTCCTAGAAGGTGCTACTGTGAAAGCGGACGGATCGAAACAGAGGGACTATGTTGAAATCGAACTGTATGCAAGGTATGTGAACGCTTCTTTATCAATTCTGAGTTGAATGTATGTTTAAAGAACTTATTGCCTTATTTATAGGAGAAAGAAAGTTAATACGTGTGTAAGTTGTCAGTGTGTTGAATGCTTCTCATTTGCTTCTTTCTTTTTGTTTTCCAGATTTGAGCAGATTCAGTCTGACTTGGGAGAAGGTAATGTGCGACCAACAGAAGTATCCCAACATCCTAACTCTTATGGATCTTCTGTTGACACTGCCTGCAAGTTCAGCTGAGGCAGAGCGAGGTTTCAGCCAGTTGAAGCTGACAAAGTCCAACCTGCGTTCCAAGCTGCAGTCGGACACAGTGACAGACCACATGGTGGTACAAATGAATTCCCCAGACATTGACAAGTTCAATCCCCAAAAAGCAATCTGCCTTTGGAACAGTGGAGGACAAAGGAGGAGGCGGCCACAGACTGGAACAGTGTTGGCACGACAGCAGGATGACTATTCAGCAGACTCACAAAGTGACTGTAACACTGACTGTGACAGTGATGTCAGTGACATTAGTAGTGTGACTGAGTATCTCTCAGACTCCCAAGATGAAGATGCACAAATTGAACCCGGAGTCACGCCATGTCAATCCTTGAAAAGAACATTTTGGGAGTTGTCTGATATTTATTATGAGTCACAGAATGTTTATATTTTGAAACAATTGGTCATTTTGTGTGTAACTTCATCTTTGTATAAACGTAAATAAATTTTTAAACTGTAATTGCTTTCTACATTTATTCATTGTGTTGTGAGTAGAAAGCACATGATGAGTCTGACTGCGGACTAGTGCAAATCACTGCGGGCTAGTGCAATTTTAGACTGACCTGTCCTGCTGGCTAGTGCAAAAAAAGTTAAGGTCAACCCCTGGATATGTAGTTCATCCACACTCTTTGGCATGTCCCTTTCCCCTTTAAATCTGGCTGGAAGTCTTCAAGCTGGCTTCTCCCACCCACAGGGTGGTAAATACCTCGGCTCTGCCCCATGACTCCAGATCTTCCTTTCCGCTGGAAGATTCAGGTTCCCTCGTGCTACTTATGCAGTATCATGGGCCCTGGATACTAATCGACGGTTTTCACCGCAATCGTTTTCTTTGAAACTCGTGCGAGTTTACGATTCGATCCCGAGCCGCATCGACATGGAGGACAAGTCGCCCGCGGTTTCGCTGTGTCCCTCAAGTGACAGAAAATGTCGCGTACCGATCCCCACCTCTCGTGTGTCTATTGTTTGGGTGTCGTGCATGACACCTCTTCGTGCACCATTTGCTTGGCCTTCCATCCCAATGTTCTGGATGACTGCAAGGGGCGCCTTAAGCTGGGGAGACCGGAGCTTCATAATCCACTGGTGAAATCGAAGGAGGCAAGGTGGGCAGTTTCCGCGGCCGCGGGATCCTCCGAGCAGCTCCGACCTGATGGCGATTGGAAGAAGAAGGCCTGCTGCTCGCCAGCCGAGGTTTTTTTCGGGTCGCTAAACCTTGGCCTCTACCTTCACAGGATCCTTTCAAGAGTTGTGCCTGTCTCTCCCCACCAGGGGTGAGGCGCCCTCGGGTATGCACTCCTCCCACCCTAGAAAATGGGACAAGAACCCTAAGTCGTCTTCTCGGGAGAAGACGTTCCTGGGACCGAGAGATGTCTGAATCCCAGGACCTTGCGGTCTCTGCCTCAGTCGAGATCGCTTCCTTGGCCGCTGGCTTCTTGGACCTTCCGTCAGGCCAAGGCACCGAGGCAGAGGAAATGGCCGAACCGGCCGAGATATCTCTCAACCCGATCGAGTCGTTGTCGCCGACCCCAGTCGACGACTCATTGGAGAGGACACCTATCCTTTCCTTCCCCGACGAGGAGACCCAGCCCTCGGGTATCCTGATCGAGGGACAGGAGCTGGAACCTCAGTTTTCACAGACTCCTGCCTCTCCCGAGCGAACAAGCCGACCCCCGTCTGTCTCGATCGAGGACCAGGACCCCTTCAGTCGAAAAAACGAAAAAAGGTCCCAAACACACTCGGAAGAGGCGTCGCCACCGATCCTTATCCTCCTCGGATGAGGCGGGACTTTGACGGAAGCTCCGGCGTTATGAGGACCTTATGTCGCAACAGCTAATTCTGACTGGTCATAAGCCGGCTCTGCTGGCTACACCGGCCATTTCTTGGCCCCAGCCTCTGAGGCCGACGCCGACCCCTATGGAACCAAAGACTCCGGTTCTTCCTCCGGTAGGACCGGCACGCATTCCTGTTCGGCCTGTTCCGGTCTCCCCACCAATTTTGGTGGAGCCACCGCCTAAGCAGCCTCAGGGAGGGGCTCCTCCCTCAAAAGAAGACCGGACAGATACGGGCCTGCCCTGTCTGTCCATCACTGTTGTCCCCGATCGCCCTCGGCGTATTGAAGGGGACATAGGCGGGAGACCCTTGTATCCCGACTCTTCGGACTCTGATACCACTGGTCTACACTCACACCCCGACGATGAGTTGTCAGTGACAGGCTTGGAGGAAGATCGTTCCTCTTTCCAGGGCATTCTCTGCCTTATTTCATAGTCAACCGGTATGCACTTGGAGCCTATCCCAAAAAAGGCGGAATATCCTCTCACGGATATCCTTAGGAAGGGGATACTCCGACGGAGGCCTTCCCAGTGGCCGAAGCCATTGTTGGCCCGGCCCTTGAGCTATGGCAGCACCCTGCCTCTTGCCCAGCTCAGTCTGCCCGCATGGCTCACAAGTACACTGTACCCATGGGGTCCTTGGGTTTCACAGAACATCCCTCGGCCGAGAGCCTTGTGACTGCCTCTGTGTTTAGACGCACGGGTAGCTCAGCGGATACTGGCCGCCCTCCGGGCAAGGAGTCCTAGAATATGGACCATTCTGCCCGGAAGGTGTATGCGGCCTCATCCTTGGGCCTTCGTCAGGCCAGCTCGGCAGTGATCATGGCACACTTTTCTCTCACGCCCTCTTGGGGTTGCTAGATGAAGTCCTCCCTCATCTCCCAGCTGACATGCAGACCACGGTTAAGCTGGTAAGTGACCAGGGCCGTGCTGTTGCAAAACAGCAGCTCCAGACGGTCTTGGACATTGGAGATTCCTGTGCCCGCTCACTAGCAGCCGCAGTGGCCAATCGCCGCAGGTCCTGGCTGAGGTTATCTTCTTTCCCGGCGGATACTCAGCACAAATTAGCTGACGTGCCCTTCCTTGGCACCGATCTCTTCAGTCCGGGAGTGGCAGGTCACCTCCAGTGCATAGAGCAGTCCAATGCCACCTTGGATGCCACTTCTGCAAAGGGTTCTTCGGGCAAGAACCAGCAGAAGCACAAGAAGAAGCCTTTTCGGCACTCTTCTCCTCCGGTTAGACAGCCCTCCTTCCAGGGAGGTCAACAGCAACAGCAGGCTCAAGCTTGGCACCCCAGGCCCAAGCAGGGTCCCCAACAGCCCAGAAAGGAGGTCCAGGTGCCGGTCCAGGAGCCTCCTCCTCCTCCTCTAAGCCTGCTAAGTGATGGGTCAGGGGTGGCTACCCCTACACCCATTACGCTAGTTCTGGGTCCTCCCGTGGGGGGCCGGCCTTGCCACTTTCTTTCTGCCTGGTCCGGTATCACTTTGGACAGGTGGGTCCTGGAAGTGGTCGGTCGGGGACTGCCTCTAGAATTCGAGCAGTACCCTCCCTGCCGAGCCCGTGCCCCTCGGGAGGAAAGGATCTCAGTTTGCACTCAGTAGGCCCTTCGGGATGACATTGCTCAGCTCCTCCGCAAGGAGGCGGTAGCTCCAGTGCCGGATCCTCCTACAGACCCAGGCTTCGTGTCCAGGTACTTCCTGGTGCCCAAGCGGACGGGGGGTTGGTGCCCCATCCTAGATCTCCACTACCTGAATCAATATCTCAGGTCTTGCACCTTTCGGACGGTAACTCTGAATCAGATCATACCATCTCTGGAGCGAAACATGTGATTCTGTTCACTGGATCTACAGGACACATTATTCCACGTCTCAATCCGTCCTCACCAGCGGTTCCTCCACTTCAGGGCAGAAGGGACCCTCTACAAGTTCCAAGCCATGCCGTTCGGCCTGTCATCGGCCCCTCGGGTCTTCACCAAGTGCATCGCAGTGGTGGCGCCCATCTACGGTGTCAGGGGGTTCGGATATACCCCTACCTCGATGATTGGCTCCTGCCGGGTTCCTCCCTGCAGGAGGTGGAGAGGTCCAGGGACCTGGCCCTCTGAACCTGTTCCCAATTAGGCCTCCTGATCAACGAGGCCAGGTCGGAACTCGTGCCCTCTCAGGTGATGGGCTTTATCGGGACAGAGCTCGACTCTCGTCAAGCCAGAGCTCGGCTCCCGGCTGACAGGGCGGAGGTTCTTTCCTCCTTTGCCCAGTCATTTTTGGTTGGGCACTTGCGCCCTGCCCGGGACTTCCTGCGTCTTCTGGGTTACATGGCGGCGTGCACCTCAGTGGTCCATTGGGCCAGATTGCACATGTGCCCCTCCAGTGGGAGCTGGCCACTCAGTGGACTCGGTGTCAGGGTCAATTCGACCAGCTAGTCACTGTCACCCAGGAGATGTGGGATGCTCTCCAATGGTGGACCGTCCCAGGTCGTCTGCAGGAAGGGATCCTGTTTGTCTGCCCCGAGCCGACGGTCGTTCTCACGACCGATGCCTCTCTCATGGGCTGGGGAGCCCACATGGGGGACAACAGAGCCCACGGGTTCTGGACCCCTGAGGAGTCCCGATGCCACATCAACCTGCTGGAGCTCAGAGCAGTCAGTCTGGCACTGTCAGCTTTCGCTCCTCAGCTCCGGAGTCAAGTGGTTCAAGTCCAGACGGACAATACCACGACCATGTACTACCTCAGCAAACGGTGGCATGCACTCCCCTCTGCTGTGCAAGGAGGCGCTCCGGATCTGGACCCTCGTCAGCCGGTTGGAGGCAGATCTTCTTGCCATCCATGTGGCAGGAGTCTCGAACCAACTGACGGATGCTCTCAGCTGCATAGGCCAGACATCCCACGAGTGGCCTCTCCATCCAGAGGTAGCTTACAATCTGTTCTCCCATTGGGGCAAACTGTTGGTGGACCTGTTTGCCTCCAGGGAGAACACCAAGCTGAGGCTGTACTATGCCCGCCCCCCTCAGCAGGGCTCGCTGCAGGGGGATGCCTTCTCGAGGCCGTGGACCCCAGGCCTTCTCTACGCCTTCCCTCCATTTCCCTTGATCCACAAGGTGTTACTCAGGGTGAGGAGGGACAAGGCGAAGGTGATCCTGGTAGCCCCAGATTAGCCCTGCCAGTTCTGGTATCCAGATCTCCTCAGTGTCGGCTGCAGGGCCCCGGAGTGGCTTTATACATGCCTGGACCTGATATCATTGAACCAGGGGAAGGTATTCCATCCGGACCTTCAATACCTGCACCTCACAGCCTGGTACCTGAGCGGCTAGAGTTCCAGGCTCTGGATCTTTCCGAGGATATCTACGCAGTTGTGCAGGCATCTCATAAGGAATCGACCAGGAAATGTTATGCCTTCAAATGGAAAAGGTTTTCCATTTGGTGTCAGGGTAAGAATATTGACCCCTTATCCTGCTCTGTGACTAACATTTTAGACTACCTTTGATCTCTCTCCAAAGGGGGTCTACGGTCATCGACCCTTAGGGTGCACCCGGCAGCCATTTCCGCTTACCGGGCGCGGGCCGGTCAGTCGACATTGGCACAGGAGACAGTGGTGGGGGCGGTTTTTCAAAGGCCTGGATCACATATCCCCTCCGGTGCGTGAACCTCCACCTCTGTGGGATCCTTTGCTGGTTTTGGCAAAGCTCATGGGCAAGCCATTCGAACCCATGCACAAGTGTGAGCTCTCACACTTGTCGTGGAAGACTGCCTTCCTGGTGGCTATCACGTCTGCCAGAAGGACAGGGGAGCTCCAGGCACTTTTGGTGGACTCCCGTTATCTGGTCTTTCAAAGGAACAAAGTTGTCCTGCTCCCCCACCCGAAATTCCTTTCGAAGGTGGTGTCAGAGTTTCACCTTAACCAGGTGTCGACTCTGCCGGTATATTACCCTAACTACACCTCGGATGCCGAGTAAAGGCTCCATACCCTGGACCTTAGACGTGCTCTCTTCTACTACAATGAGAGGACGACGGAAATTCAGGGAGAGGTTCGCCAGCTGTTTGTCACCTACGCTGAAGCTGCTTCTGGCAGACCTGCAGCCAAACGGACCATTGCAAGATGGATTACATCATGCATAGGTCTGTGCTATGAGTTGGCAGGCAAGGAGCCTCCCAGAGGGATAAGAGCTCATTCTACCCGCCATACTGCTGCATCGGTGGCTGCTTCCAGGGACATCCCTATCCAGGAAATCTGTCGGGCTGCTACCTGGAAGTCGGAAAACACCTTCATTACCCATTACCACATCGACCTTGAGTCACGTCGGGCTGCTGGTTTTGGGGCCTCGGTTCTCCAATCTCTGTTTCCTAAGTAGGGGGTGTGCGCCTTGCCTCTCTCCTCCTGGAGAACTGCTAGGAGTCTGCCAAAGAGTGTGGATGAACAACATATCCACGCTCCTAGAAAAACAGGTTACTCACCTGTAACAGTAGTTCTAGGAGTGATCTATGTTGTTCATCCACATGCACCCACCCGACCTCCCTGGCTTTAGGCGCACCACCTTGCTTCCAGCTGGCTAAGATCTGGCGCCATGGGTCGGAGCCGAGGTATTTACCACCCGGGTGGGTAGGAGGAGCCAGCTTGAAGACTTCCGGCCAGATTTAAAGGGAAAGGGACATGCCAAAGAGTGTGGATGAACAACATTTACCACTCCTAGAACTACTGTTACAGGTGAGTAACCTGTTTTTCTACGAGTGGTATATGGTGCACATCCAACAAACCCACTCAACCTCCTCTGGCAAGTGGCACACAGATCCCTGCTTCCAGCATGCAAGATCTGATGTCACTGGGCAGAGCCAAGGAGGATAACACCCATGTGGGTGGGAGGAGCTTAGCATTAAGATGTTCTGGCTAGATTTGAAGGGAAAGGGAGACTGCCACTCTGTGGATGTGCACCATATCCACTCCTAGAGCTATTGTCACAGGTGAGTAACCCTCATTTTCTGTCAGTCTGTCAAGAGGACAGAATTAATCCCAGAGGAGAGGGATCATGGTTTCTGTTCAGGACAGATCCTTGAAGAAAACAGATCAACTACACACATGCCTGTCCATTCAGCAAGAGGAGAGAAATTACAATTTAAGGGAAATAATGATTCTTATTATGATGGGTCCCTGAAGAAAACCAACCCAAATGTCTGTCCTGTCCATCAAGAGGACAAAAATTTAAATTTCCGAGAAGTGGAATTATGGTTCCTGTTCAAGACGGGTCACTGAAGAAAGAGAACCAACTACACACATGTCCATCTATCTCATAGTGGGGGCCAAAATTAAAATTTTGGAGAAGAGGGATCAAGGTTCTTGTTCAGGACAGGTTGCAGAAGAATAAAAAAAAAAAAATACATTTTCATCTGTCCAGCTACAGGAGAGAAAACATAGTATCGGAGAAGTGAGATAATGGTTCCCATTCAGGACAGGTCCCGAAAGGAAGGAAGGAAGGAAAACTACACACATGCTTAACCATGCATCAAGAGGATGAAAAGTGAAATGTCAGAGAAGTGGGATTGTGGTTCCTGTTAATGACAGATCCCTAAATAAAGAAAACCAACTACACACATGCCCGCCCACCCATCAGTGATGATGAAAATTACAATTTCGGATAAGTGTGTTCATGTTTCCAGTTCAGGACAGGTCCCTGAAGAAAACCAACTACACATGGGGTCTGCTTTGATCTTCCTCATCTGGAGACTCATACTCTGCTGCCTCCACTCTCCTATGGTGCTGCTCCAGTTTGACAGTGGGTATGCTGGCAGGGAGCGGTGTTACCTGCCCAGACTGACATTTTGCATGATTTTGTTTACCCTGGATGGAGTGGTCGTGCAATGAGGTCATAGGGTGACGCAACATCTGCCACGTTCTTTCAGTCCCAGCCACAGCTAGGTTCCATGTCTCTGCCCCCGACTGCCACCTGGAGACACTTATCACAAGATCCTTTCACCCACCTACCACAGAGGTGAGCTGTTTGTTGGATGTTCAGACCTCCTCTCCCCTGCCAGCCTTCCGCACAAGCCTTGTTTCTGAACCCGGGCCGCTGGCTTTGTAAACTGCAGCACTACCGCTGCACAGACACCACAGCAATTACCAGTCGTAGTAAACTACAAACTAGGTCACCATGAAGATGAAGCTTATTATATACAATCTAATTATGTAGCTAAATAAAGCTTCCATAGAATGCATCATGATAGGTTTATAACCAAATATTTTATTTTCGAACGAATATGGCAGCAGTTATGGATTTAAAAATGTTCTTCGCTAGCTTAAAAATGTTAGCCAATAATTTTTTTTTTTTTTTTTTGGGTGGTGGTTGCTTTTCCCAGGCCCTCTGTAGCCCTGCTGCTTCGGACCCCACGCACTTGTCCCCACTGCCTGCCACAGTGCCTCAGCCCCTGCCTGGGACAGCGCTAGATAGAGCAAAAAGGGAAAAAGTTGCAGCTTGCCCAGAAATGAACCACTTTATGATTAAACAAATGCAGTCAGCCTCTAGTGTTGGACTGCCCTGAGAAATGGAATTATATGCAAATGATGGAAGTCTCAATTGGCTCATGCCACTTTCAAACTGCTGCCCTAGCAACTGTTGCACTCTGAGTGCTTCAGATTCTTTACTTCGCCTGCCTAGTGAAGATGTCCTGGAGAGCTCTCCTTCAACCTCTTCAAAATCTGATTATCTGTTGATAAGTAGTGTTTTTCTCTTTATTTTTCAGATTGCTGCCTTAGTTTTAGTTTATTTTGCAGTTTGTGTAAATTTTATTGTATTTAACCGTTCCTTGGAACCAAGGGTTCCGCTATTTCTAGTGAGGGTTTTATCTCAATCTTTCACATTTGTTTCTTTTTTGAGGTAGGTTCCTAACTGCATATATTTAAATCTTTTATATAGGATTTCTTAGTTCTCGGTGTCAGGAACCAAGTAGCGCTCGGTTCCCGGAACCGTTAGCAGTTGCTTATAATTGTTGTATTCGGTTCTAAGGAACCGATAACTCGTTTTTTCTTCAACGATTCCTGCTCAATGTCAGAGGATCCTGCTGTTAAGCCTAAAAAATGCACAGGGCCCACTGGTTCAAAATTGTGAGAGTCTTGTGGTTAGATAATAGCCAAAGCAGACAGGCATTCATTGTGTATTTTCTGGCTGGGTACTAGCCATATTTTTGCAAATTGTGACATTTGCAAAACTTTTTGCCCGAAAACCCTTAAGAAAAGGTCAAAAATATTGAAGAGATGGCCTCTGCTTCTGCTATTACTGATGAAACTAGTTCCTCCACCTCTGGTGCAAGAAAGGATGGAGGTAAAGCTAAGGATCCTGATAAAGGATCAGATAAAGTTGAGCAGGGTAAGACAAAAAGGGCAATGGAGTCAGGGACTGAACCTGTGCCACTGAAGAAAAAATGTAAGGAAAAGCATGTTGCTGCACCTCCTGCCGAGAAGGCTAAGGAGCTCCCAGCTGACAAAATTGGTATGCCCTCGGCTGAGGACATTGCCAAGGTCTTACAGGTCTTGCAAGCATTGCAAGCTGCAGTCCTGGTTCCAGTACCGACTGCCCCGGTTCCTGTCCCGGTTCCACCTTCTCAGGAGCCACAGGCTTCCTTTCCTGAGGAGGAGGACGATTTCGAGGAGGAACAGATACACCCTGAGGTTTCTCCAGAACAGGAGTTTGGTTCTCCCCGGGCCCAGAGGATTATTCCTTACACTATACTTTTGTCAAAAGCATGGTAGAAACACTTAACCTCCCTCTGCAGGAGACAGAGGAGGATGTGGAGGAAGCAGAATTCCTGGATATGATGGGGTTAACCCCAACAAAGCGTTTATTACTGCCTATGCATAAGTCCTTAAAAAAGGCAGCAGTGCAAGTATTCCAAACTCCCAATTTTATTCCAGGAGTTGATGATAAAAAAAAAAAAAAAAAAGCTGATAAGAAATATCAGCTTGATAGAACAGCTGATTTTCTGTTCAGCCGCCCTGACCCTGAAGGGGTTGTGCAGGCTGCTGCTTGCGACAAAGCCAGGATTCCCCAGGCTACCCATCCTCCAGATAAGGATTCTCGGAAGATGGACACAATGGGAAGGAGAGGGTATATGGCTGCTTCCCTCATTCTTAGACAGGCCAGTTACATGGCCTATGCAGTGCAATACCAGAAGGCACTCTGGAATGCAGTGTTGGCTCTGGCTGACAGTGTCTGGTGAGGTGGCAGTAGACTTGCAGGACACAGCAAGGGCCGCTTTAGATGCCACAAAATACCAGTTTTACATGGCTGTGGACACCAATGACTCTGCAGCCAAGTTGATGGCACTATCTGTCTCCCTCAGAAGAGTTGCCTGGCTCAGGGCCACAAACCTGACCCTGGACACCCAGGCCAAAGGCGATGGACTTTCCTTTCAAGAAAAATTCCCTATTTGGGGATAAGACAGAGGCCTATATGAAAAAGGTAGACGATTATAAGGCCACCTATAGAAGCAATTCTAAGGATAGGCCTTCCTCATCTTATAGGCCCCAGACCAGGGGAGGCATGGGTAGGGGATCCTAATCCAGACCTTTTTTCCAAGCTCAGGCCTCTCAGCTGCAACAACAGCCTAGAGGATATTTCTGAGGAATGGGCAGGATAGCCATGAGGAGAGCCTCTCCCTCCCCAGTGACTTGGGCACAGCCCACTCAGAATCCCTGACTGGCTAGTAGAGGTTGCATCCCCTGCCAAAAATCCACCAGTGGGTGGCAGACTGGCTCATTTTTCTCCAGGATTGGCATACCATCACCACAGACAAGTGGGTCATGGAGGTGGTGAGCCATGGTTTGGCAATCTGCTTCTAATCTCTCCCCAAGCTGAGAGCAAGAACATTTGTACCAGTCACTTCTGTAGACAGGATACTACTGGATGCAGAAGTAAAACAACTGTTGGCTATCAAGGCAGTGGAGCCTGTGCCCCTAAACCAATGGAGCAAAGGCTTCTACTCCAGGTACTTCCTCACAAAGAAGAAAAATGGGGATTGGTGACCTATCCTGGATTTAAGGCTTCCAAACAGACATATTTTGAAACCAAAATTCAAAATGGTCACTCTTGCTGTGATCATTCCCACTTTACAAAAGGGAGACTGGCTAGCCTCCCTAGATTTAAAGGACGCTTATTTTCACATCCCCATCAGACCTCCTCACAGAAAGTTTCTGAGGTTCAGACTGGTCTCAGGCCATTATCAGTTTGCAGCCCTTCCTTTTGGCCTGACTTCTGCACCAAGGGCATTCATAAAGTGTCTGGCTGTGGTAGTGGAGTTTCTGAGAAAAGGAGCATCAGTCTTTCCCTACCTGGACGACTGGTTAGTGGTGTGTCCATCTCCACATCTTGCAGAGCAGGCCTTAGCACTAACAAAGTCTACTCTGGAATCCCTGGGTTTCTTCATAAACGAGCAGAAGTCTCAGCAAGTACCAGTTCAGGTACTCGAGTTCATTGGAGCAGAACTGAACACCAGTCTGGGCAGAGCTTTCTTGCCACAGGACATGGTAAACAGTATTTTACTAATTGCAAGCTCATTTGTACCAGGAAAACCCAAACCAGCCAGAGACTTCCTCAGGCTTTTGGGCCACGTGGCAGCTGCCACCACAGTGGCCTCGAGGAAAGGAGGGAGAGGGGGGACATGATAGAAACTTTCAAGTACCTCAAGGGAATCAACAAAGTCCAAGAGGGTAGCATCTTTCAAAAAAAGAGGTGTGCAAGAACAAGAGGGCACAATTTGAAGATAGAGGGGGGCTCAGAGGTAATTTAAGGAAGTATTTTTTCACAGAGAGGGTTGTGGATGCATGGAGTGGCCTTCCGGAGGAGGTTGTGGAGTCAAAATCAGTGGTGGAATTCAAGCATGCATGGGATAGTCATAAGGCAATTCTGGGGGGTTGGGGTAGGAAGAAGTAGGCTGCTGGTTAACTAGGATCTGCAGCTTATCCAGTAGGTAGGGAAATGGGCAGACTGGGTGGGCCAAGTGGTCCTTATCTGCCGTCAAATTCTATGTTTCTATGTACTAGGTTCCAGATTCCAAATGAGACATTCAGTTCCACCTGAGACAGTACTGGTCATGGTGGACAGATCCTCTGTCCAAGCTGGTTCCAGTCACCCACACTCTCCTACAGGCACTGCAGTGGTGGCTGGATGAACAAAACCTTCGGGTAGGGGTTCCTTTTGCAAAGGAACAACCTTCCTTGGTTCTTACAACAGATGCATCCCTTCTGGGTTGGGGAGCGCACATGTTGGATTATACAGCAAGTGGCACATGGTCTACTCAAGAATCCATGTTGCACATAAATCTTCTGGAGCTCAGAGCATCGTACATAGCCCTGCAGGCATTTGCTCCACATCTTCAAAACAAAGTGGTGCAGGTCAGAACAGACACCACCACTACTATGTATTGCATAAACAAATGAGGAGGAACCAGGTCAGCCCCACTGTGCACAGAAGCAATGAGGCTATTGTCCCTGGCCTACTCCATGAATGTATCCCTTTCAGCCATACAGCTTCCAGGAAAGGACAATGTACTGGCAGACTCCCTCAACAGGATAAGTCAGGATCACCTCAAGTGGTGTCTGAATTCTCAAATTCTCAGTTCGATTTTCAGGCATTGGGGCACTCCAGAGATAGAGCTCTTCGCCTCTGCAGAAAATCACCAGCTATCAACATATTGCTGTGGGCCTCCTCTCAAGGGCACACTACCCCCAGATGTGTTGGCACTGGATTGGACAGGGAAGTTTCTATATGCCTTCCCTCCTTTTCCTCTGATATTCAGGAGCCTACTGAAATTGAGGTACCAATCAGCAACAGTGATACTGGTGGTACCAGATTGGGCGAGGCAGCACTGGTATTCGCTTCTGTTGGCTCTATCAGTGGTACCTCCAATTCATCTGCCCAGGAAGCACAGCCTGCTGACTTCCTCTCAGGGCAGGATATTGTACCCCAACCTGAAATCACTAAGGCTCAAGGCCGGGCTCTTGAGGACTTAGAGTGTGCAGATCTTAAACTGTCAGAACAAGTTTGGCAATACTTAGGGGTTCCAGGAAACCTTCTACTAAAAAGACATATTCTGCCAAATGGAAAAAGTTTTCCATATGGTGTGCAGGTAAGGGTATCGACCCATCCAGAGCTGACCTTGCCATTCTCTTGGATTACCGGACACACCTGCATTCTTTAGCTCTGAAGCCTTCCATGCTGAAGGTTCATTTGGCTTCAGTTTCAGCTTACCTGTCAGCAGGTAAAGAGAGGCCCATGGCCTCTCATCCAGTTTTTAGGAAATATTTTAAAGGCCTTAACCGTTGTACCCTCCCTTGAGGGAACCAGTTTCTGCCTGGAATCTGAATATCTGCATTGCCAAGCTCATGGATGCCCCATTTGAACCGATGGCAACAGCAGATTTGAAGTATATCACTTGGAAAACTGTGTTCAAACAACATGAAGTCTTGCTGTATTCTGACAATAGCAGTGAGTCCCAACCTTCGAACTGCCCCGGAGATGAGTTAACTTTCCATGCCAGGCATGGAACGCTGAGCTCGAGCTCGGTTGAGACTCTGTCTGTTGCTGTTTGAACTCAAACCGTCAGATTCTTTACTCCGCCTCACTGAACAGTCGTTTCGGATATTTCTCCTTCTGCTCTGTTCAATTTGTCAGTTAAAGTACCGCTTTTCTCGGTTTTCGACCGAATTCAAACCGTAACCTGTCGGTTCAGTCTGTCTGTGGTATTTGTGAGTACTGGATAGGTTTTATTATTTTCTGTTCTGTGTGGAACTTGTAAACGGTTCATCGGTTTGGTTTGAACCGATCAAGTTGTTGAAAAATCTTTATCTGTACTTTTAGTGTGTGGTTACCGGTTCTTATCGGTTCTAAAAATAACAGATTTTATTACATTTTTTTCCACAGCCCGTAACATGGTCAGGAACAGATAAGAGGGTCTTGCCTGGCGGATTGCCATTAAAAGGGTAAGTTTGGTTAGGACTGGCACAATGTCTGAGAAACCCAAAAGAAAAACCGGGCCCACTGGGTTTCAACATTGCAGTGTGTGTGGGGAAGTCTTTGCTAAGGCTGATCCCCACATCACCTGTGTTTATTGTCTGGGGTTTGACCACCTCAATGCAGACTGCCAGATTTGTAAAAATTTTCCTGCAGCTACCCTAGAGAAGAGAGAGTTGGTAGGCTCAGGGAAAGGGAGTCCAAAAAGTCCGCTGAACCGGATGGCCAGCCAGTTCGGTTCATACCGAACCAGAAGGAGTGCCCTCTGACCAGGGCGAGACTTCTTCGGGCAAAAGGAGAACCGATTCTGAGGAGTCGGTTCCGGCTAAGAGAACAAGAAAGGAAAAATCAGCTGGTGTGGATCCAAAGCTTTCTTTTCCAACCACTGAAGAAATAGCCAAAGCGATAAATATTGTGCAGTCGCTTTCCCCGGTTCCCATCGAACTGGCACCATCAGGGAGGCGCTCGGTTCGGCTGGTTCCACCGGTTCAAGATTATGATTTAGAGGAATATTATGAACTGGAGGAGGAGGAAGAGGAGTATGAGGAAAGTGAATGTGGTTTTGAAAGTCTGGATGTGCCCTTTGACCCGGACATCTCCCTAGACAGACCTTCAGGAGTGTCTCCTCCTAGGCTTTCTGAGTCCCCCTCCCATTTCATGTTTTATATAAAAGTGGTTGAAACCTCCAGCTTCCTATGGAAGAAGCTGTGGATGACCAGGAGAAGCCTGACTATGTGGAAATGATGGATATCCCAGAGTCTCAGGAGGCTGTCTATTCCTTACACAAATCTTTGGGAAACAGACATTTAAGATTTTAAAGACTCCTAATACTATACCTCCTGTGGATAAAAGAATGGACAAGAGGTATACATTGTCAGGCTCAGATACGGAGTTGCTTACACAACAATGCAGCCATGTTGGAGTAGTGCAGGCTGCAGCCTGTGATAAGGCAAATATTCCCTTGGCTTCACACCCCCCAGACAAGGACTCCAGGAGGATTGATGCCATGGCAAAGAAACAGTACATGGCATCATCCTTGGGACTCAGACAGGCCAACTATATGGCCTATACTGCTAGGTATCAGAAATCCAGATGGGACACTGTCATGCCTTTAGCAAAACAGGTCCCTGGCCAGCTTGCCAAGGAGCTGGAGCAGGTGGCTGCTGATGGTATTGAGGCATTCAAGGTGCAGTTCCATGCTGCAGTGGACTCCAGTGATGTGCCATCTAGAGTCATGGCTACATCTGTGGCACTTCGTAGAATGGCTTGGCTCAGATGTACTAGCCTGTCACTGGATACTCAGACTAAGGCCATGGATTTTCCTGTTGTGGGTAATTCTCTGTTTGGGGAGCAAACAGAGCATTACATGAAGAAAATGGACGAATATAGGACCACCTATAGGAGTGCACAGGCCAAGGAAAGGCAGGCCACTCCTCAGAGGCAGCATCCCAGGGCAGGGGTAGGCCTTTCATAGGCCTTCTACCAAGCCCAGGCCTCCTCTTCTGCCTATGCTCAGAGGGGGTCTTTAGAGGAGAGGCAGAAGGGGTACCAGCAGACCTGCTTCCACCCTCAGCCAAAACCCCCTGCCAAACAGGCACCCTGATGGGTTTGCCAGGGCCGATTCTCCACTACCTGTAGGGGGCAGGCTGGCTTACTTTGTCCAGGACTGGAAGTCTCTAACATTAGACAAGTGGGTCCTGGAAGTAGTAAGCCAGGGACTGGTTCTCGGCTTCAAAAAATTTCCAAAGCTGAGAATCGGAGCCTTTCCACCTGCAAATCCTCAGTGGCACTTGCCCTAGAGGCAGAGGTCTCGTCCCACCTGGCTCTGAGCTGTGGAAAGGGTTCCACCCCTACACCAGGGCAAAGGATTGTACTCCAGGTACTTCCTTACCCCAAAAAAGACAGGAGAATGGCGGCCCATCCTGGATCTCAGATACTTAAACAAGCACCTTTTAAAACCAAAATTCAAAATGGTGACTTGGGAATAATTTACCCTCTCTAAGGCCAGGGATTGGCTAGTTTCCCTGGACCTCAAGGATGCCTATTTTCATATTCCTCATCAGAAACTCCCATCGAAGTACCTCGGTCTGAGCTGCCCTCAGGCCACTACCAGTTCAGAGCAATGCCCTTCGGTCTAACCTCTGCTCCAAGGGTGTTCACAAAATGCCTGGCAGTAGTAGTTGCTTCTCTAAGAAGGCAAGGGATTGCCATCTTCCCATACCTGGACGACTGGCTCATAGTGGGCCAGTCCCCAGACCAAGTCAAGTTACATCTACAGATAACTCAGCAACTGCTTACCTCTCTGGGTTTCGTTCTGAATCTTTCAAAGTCAGTTCTAGAGCCTGTTCAGCTCCTCACCTTCATAGGCGCAGAGCTAGATACAGAAAAGGCCAGAGCCTTCCTTCCCCTGGACAGGGCAAGGACCCTTATCACACTGGCCTCTTCATTCACCCTACAGGTGTCTCGACCAGCAAGGCATTTTCTGCAGCTCCTGGGGCACATGGCTGCTTCTACAGCAGTAGTGCAGGGAGCAAGATTTCAGATGAGGGACATTCAGTTCCATCTGAGAGCCTTTTGGTCTCAGAAAAAGGACCCTCTGACCAAACTGATTCCAGTGACTCGAACCCTGATCCAGGCCTTGCAGTGGTGGCAGGATCAGAACAATCTAAGACAAGGAGTTCTCTTTGTCAATCAGTCTCACTCTTTAATCCTTACTACAGATGCCTCCCTCTTGGGGTCGGGGGGCTCACTTGGGCGATCTGACCACCCAGGGGTTGTGGTCCCCTCAGGAATCTCTGCTTCACATCATTGTGCTGGAACTCAGAGCAGTATTTCTAGCACTTCAACTTTTTCCAAGTCTGTTCAGAACAGTTATTCAGATCAGAACAGACAATACCACCACAATGTGGTACATCAACAAAGCAAGGAGGCACTCGGTCTACGGCCTTGTGCACAGAAGCAATGAAGTTGTGGTCTCTGGCTTATTCCCTGAACACCTCCCTCACAGCAGTACACCTCCCAGGCAAGGACAATGTCCTGGCAGATGCTCTCAGCAGGATATCTCAGGGCCATCACAAATGATCACTGGATCCCCTGGTCTTGGAGGTGATATTTTCCAGATGGGGCACCCCTCAGATAGATCTTTTTGCAGCCCCAGACAATCACCAACTTCCCCTTTTTTGCTGCAGGTCCCCAGTGTTGGGCTCAGTCCCGCTGGATGCCTTAGTTCTCAGTTGGGAAGGGAAGTTCCTGTATGCTTTTCCCCCCTTCCCTCTTCTGTTCAAAGTGCTAGTCAAAATCAGGTCTCAATTCTGCAAGGTGATCCTGATTGCTCCAGACTGGGCCAGACAGCCCTGGTATCCTCTCCTGTTGTCCTTAGCAGTCCATCTTCCCCTGTCTCTTCCCAGGAATTACAACCTGTTAACCTGTGCTCAGGGTGGGTTTAGTACCCGAATCTCAAATCTCTCAATCTCAAGGCCTGGCTCTTGAAGAGTTAGAGTTTGCTGATTTACACATCTCCCAAAGTGTAATAGATATTCGCAAGGCTTCTAGGAAACCTTCCACCAGAACTACTTATAATTCCAAGTGGAAAAGATTTTCCATATGGTGATCTGGGAAGCATATTTCCCCCAGAGTCTGCTGATCTGCCCACAGTCCTTGACTACATGGTCCATTTGAATAGCTTGGGACTCAGACCAGCTACACTAAAGGTGCATCTGGCAGCTGTTTCTGCTTTAATTTCAGCAGGTAAGCCCTCTTCTCTTTCAGCTCACCCTGTATTCTCCAAGTTTTTCAAGGGATTGCTTCATACCAATCCTCCATTCAGGGACCCTGCCCCTGCTTGGGACCTTAACGTTTGCATTGCTTAGCTTATGCAACCCTCTTTTGAGCCTTTGTCTTCAGCAGAGCTTAAGTACTTGACTTGGAAAACTGTGTTCCTGGTAGCCATCACCTCTGCCAGGCACATGAGTGAGTTACAAGCCCTGTCAGTGGAGCCTGATTTTATCTCCTTCCATAGAGATAAGGTGGTCCTCAGGACTAACAGGAAGTTTTTACCTAAGGTGGTTTCAGACTTCCACCTTAACCAATCTATGTCTCTTCCTGTGTACTTCACTGACCATTCCTCCTCTGGTGAGAGGAGGCTGCACAGTTTAGATGTGAAAAGAGCCCTTAGCTACTACATAGAATGTACCAAGGGTCACAGGTTTGACTCCCTCCAACTGTTCCTCACTTATGGTGAGGTTGGTAAAGGAAAACCTGCCACTGAAAGATCCATTGCCAGGTGGATTGTCTCTTGCATTCAATTTTGCTATGAAAAACTGGGTAAGGTTCCACCCTCAGGCCTGAGGGCTCACTTTACCAGAGGTACAGCTGCTTCCTTGACTGCTGCCAGGGATATTCCTATTCTAGAGATATGTCAAGCAGCTACCTGGAAAACAGTTCACACTTTTACCAAGCATTACTCCCTGGATATCCAGGCCAGGAGTGATGCTCGGTTTGGCACAGCTGTGCTTCAGAGCTTATTTCCTAAGTAGGTTCTGTCCCTCCTCCATGGAGGTACTGCTTGGTAGTCTGCTATTGTCAGAATACAGCAAGACTTCATGCTGTTTGAAGAAAAAATTACTCACCTTAGTAATGTTGTTTCTTCTAATGGAGTCTTGCTGTATTCTGACCTCCCTCCTGCCTTCCTCTCTCAGAACCTCTGTTTTTGGGATGTGGGTGGGCAGTGGCAGTGTTGGCACTCAGGAGGTGCCCCACCTTTTTTGTTATCCACCCTTTTCTTTGAGTGAGTGGGTGTTGTGTTTATTCATTTTTTGGGTCTCCTGACTTGAGTCTTTGTTTTGGGACCAACAAATCTGTTTTTATGTTAGTAGCCAGTTGGCTAGTGTAGGTTTACAGCTTCCACACAGGACCTCAGTGAGTTTAGCTCGTAAAGATCTGACGGTTTGAGTTCAAACAGCGACAGACAGAGTCTCAACCGAGCTCGAGCTCAGCGTTCCATGCCTGGCATGGAAAGTTAACTCTTTCATCTCCGGGGCAGTTCGAAGGTTGGGATTCACTGCTATTGTCAGAATACAGCAAGACTCCATTAGAAGAAACAACATTACTAAGGTGAGTAATTTTTTCTTTTGGTTGCTATTACTTCAGCCAGAAGAATTAGTGAGTTATAAGCCCTGTGTACGGACGTGGATCACATCTCATTCCACAGAGACAAAGTGGTCCTCGGGACCAATAGAAAATTTCTTCCCAAAGTGGTGTCTAATTTCCATTTAAATCAGTCCATCACTTTCCCTGTCTTTTTCACAGAACTCCAGTTCTCCAGAAAGGAGGCTCCACTCCCTTGATGTTAAAAGGGCACTTAGCCACTATATTGACAGAACTAAGTCTTACAGACGAGGCCAGACACAGCTTTTTCTTACCTATGGAGAGGTAGGTAAGGGTAGACCTGCCACAAAACGGACAATTGCTCATTGAATAGTGGCATCTATTCAGTTTTGCTATAGTAAAGTGGGTAAACAGGCTCCCCTGGGCCTCACAGCACACTCCACCAGGGGTATAGCTGCTTCAGTGGCAGCTTCAAGGGATATTCCACTCTTGGAAATCTGCAAAGCAGCTACATGGAAAACAGTACAAACCTTCACAAAGCATTACAGCCTGGATCTGCAATCCAGAAGTGATGCCAGGTTTGGTACAGCAGTGCTGCAAAACATGTTTCCTAAATAGGTTTTCCTGCCCAACCTCCAAAGGTACTGCTTGGTAGTCTGTATTTGTTTAACCATAATGAGTGATTCCTGGGGTTTGAAGAAAAAATGACTCACCATAGTAATATTGTTTTCTTCAAAGGGATCACTCATTATGATTAAAACACCCACCCTGCCTCCCCTACTAAAATACCTGTGAACGTTATTCTGCATCCCTGTTTTAGTTTATTTTTCCACATAGGTTAAGTTAGAGACTCACCTTTTTGTTAACCAGTTGGTTCCCTTGTGGTCTCAAGTTTTTTAGGTTTGTTTATTGGGATGTTTTTTTGACCTGAGGACTAAAATTATTATAGATATAAATAGTATCATAGTTAATGGGTCTTACACCCGGTTTAGGCTACGTAAGAATCTGAAGCGCTCAGAGTGCAACAGTTGCTAGGGCAGCAGTTTGAAAGTGGCATGAGCCAATTGAGAGTTCCATCATTTGCATATAATTCCATCTCTCTGGGCAGTCCAACACAGGAGGCTGACTGTATTTGTTTAATCATAATGAGTGATCCCTTTGAAGAAACAAGATTACTATGGTGAGTAATTTTTTTTCCAGATGATAGTGGGTCCAAAGTGATGCAGTCACAACAGCCGAAAGATGTAAAAGTAAACACAAAAGTATTTTCACTTGACAAATTTAAGCTTCTGTACTCATTTTGACCCATATTTTTTTACACCAGTGGGTCTAATTTGACCAGTGTTTCAAAACCCTTAGCACTGTCACTGGCCCCCATTGCCCTACCTACTTCCAGGCTCTCGGAGGTCTTCCGGCATCCCCTGTGTTCCAGCTTATCCCTGTGGAGGTGGTGGGGCTGGCTGCCACAAAGGAGGAAGGGCCTTTCTTCAGTAGGGTGTTGGTCAGAGGGCAGGCAAGGTGCGCTGGGTGGTCAGGTGACATGGGGCAGGGACTTTTAAGTGGGCCATCAACCAGCACTGCCAGGACGGGCCACTTTCCCATTTTCTCCCTACCCTCCACCCTCCTCTCACATCATGGCTGTACGATCACCGCATTCTGGGAATGAGGCACAGCAGGGTGTGTGCATCCATGCCGACAAGTGTGCCTCCACCGGTCCACCACCAGAAGCTGCACAAGGAGTGGTGCAGACCATACCCTCTGTTCTGTGGAGGAGAATGTCTGCATGGACGCTCTTCACCCTCCCTGCCAGTTTCCATTCCAGTCGCCTGGCAGGTCGGAACCCAGGTCGTCTGTACCAAAGAGATTTCTACCGTCAAGGCATGGAGCCAGTATGTTTACCAATAATTTAATTTAAAGCTTGACGATAGGTTCAAATGATACATCACTTTATATATTTAAATATTTATTTCCAAGTATGGGAATCGTGGGAATTAAAAATGGTCACCAGCAATCCAAAAATGATATTTGTAGCAGTTCAATTATTTAATTAAATAGTGCTTGACTAAAGCTTTCAAATGATGCATCACTAGATATATTTAAACGTTAATTTGTCACCGAGTGCAGTAGCCATCTTGGAATTAAATATGAGTGCCACCAGTCCAAAAATGTTACTTGTAGCTATTTGATTTAATTTAAATAGGGCTTGACTCTAGCTTTTTATGTGATTTTTAACTTGATATATTAATGTAGCAGCCATACTGAATTAAAAAATGTCCACTACAAATTATAAAAGCTACTGAAATTAAATATAAATTATATCAACTCTGAACTGCTAACACTTACTGGTAATTTTGGATGCATTTGTACCTCTAAAAAATTAAAATAGAATATGTAAAATGTTTTGTTGTAAAAAGTAACCATTTGATCTTGCACAGAAAAATGTTACCAGTGAGTTTATGGTAGAAAACTGCATAAATAGTGTGTGTTTCAAAAAAATGTGAAAATTTTATTAAGTTACACATTATGAATAAAAAAATTGACATCAATTTTAGACGCCTCTGGATGTGTTTTCCTATATAGTTCAATATGCTGATGATCCGAAAATGAGCAGATTTTTACAGTATTAAAATTAATTCTGAAACCATAACTTCAATTTGAAACATTTATATGTAATTTTTGTAATGCCGTCTTTATTAAAACAGAAATTTGTTCTTTAAATTACAAGATGCATTGTACTGTGGTATAGAAATGCATGTATTTTTAACACGAAATTTTCAATGTGATTTGTTTTTTGCAGCTGCACTTGAAGAACTGATAGCCTTGCATGCTTCACGGTGAAGGCGGAAGAAATGAATTTTCAGCCTGGTAAAGGTAATTGTTGTCTCTTCAATTTTATAAACATTAATTTCCTTGCAGTCTGCCAGGGTTTACAGCCTTTTCTGTCAGTTCCTACATAGTTTCTTAAAATCTGCTAATTGCAGTGTAGGAACAGGCAGATAGTAATGCTGTTAACAGTTCTTGCATCACTGCTTCTGCGCACACTACACCAAAAAAGTACAGTATATGGCAGGTTACCTCTTGTGCATGGATTTCCATCCTAACGAAAAAACTGTTGTGCCACAGTTCACAGGTCATAGAATACTGTTGATCTTACTTCGAGAGGGTCCTTTCAGTAGGTCGTTATATATAGGACTGGCGCCACCTGATGTCGGGCCGCATGGCAGACTTTTCTAGCAATCTCTGACGGGTGACCGCCCACCTGTCACGTGACCGACGTCAGTGTGGCCGTATATAGTGGACGGTCCCTACTGCCGCCTCTTCTGTTCTTTTCCTCTCTGCGCTGCTGTCAGTTGGCTGCAGCAGACTTCCATACAGCAATCGCTGTGTTAGTTCCCAAGGCCGAATTATTTTTTTCCTTAGATAAATCCTTCCTTTCGATTCCACATTTACTTAATGTTTTCACCCAAGAAGAAGTGCTTGTCCTGTGGCACGCAGATCCCTCATAAGGACGGTCATTTGAAGTGCATGATTTGTTTGGGCCCAGACCACCCTGTCTCATCTTGCTCGGAGTGCCAAACATTTAATCAGGCCACCAAAAAGCAGAGACAGCAGGCTTTGGAGGCCCATCTTCTAAAAGTCCGCTTAGCTTCATTACAAAAGCAAATGGACCGCATTAGAGTCCTCTTCCGAGAAGTCTTTCCTCTCCAAGAAGTACTGCAAGGCGAAATCTCGAGAGCAGGAGCGCTCCACGGACCAACCTCTGGCCTTGAGGCCCTCGACGAGTAAGGCCACCTCTCAGTCGCCGCCGGACGAATTCTCGGATGGTAAGTCTGGAAAATCTTCGGGTCAGTCGACTGTTGGCTCCTCCGATGGCCGTGATCGCTGGGACCGCATGGCTGCCGGGTAAGACGGCTTCCTAGCCTTTGGGGACCTGCTCTGGCACCAGCTAAAGTCGGCCGGGCTTTCCCCGACAAGACGCCTGTCTCCAACGGCTGCTCCAGGTGTGTTCTCCTGCCTGGGCCCAACAGCCCACCTGACCTGCAGAACCAGGGGAGAACGCCTCTCCTTCTGCCTCTCACCTCCCTTCTAAGGTGGGTACCTCAGGCTAAGAAGGCGCGGAACCCCGATTAGTGGAGGGATTCCTCGGGTCTGTCCTGCTTCTCTGACGGGTCATGGGGAAGGTGGCTCCTCTGGCTGCCTGGCCTCCAGTGAGGCCCCTCCTCCTCCAGGTGGGATCCCTTTGGAGCCGAAGCATATCTTGGCCCCGATCTCACCGTCGGATTTGGCGAATCCATTCCCGACGCCGGGTACTCCGATTCTTCTACAGTCAGGGCCCTGTGGTCTGCGCCAGCCTTTGGCTCTGGTGCCACACCCGGTCCCGCCATTGGGGGGGCCCCTTTGTCCGGCCCCAACGCCAGCCTCTCCAACGCTGGATCCCTTCCTGCACTGGATTGGTGGTGCTGATCACGCCGGGTCCCTGATGTTGGCTATCCCGATGCTGGACCCCTCCGGCTGATGTACATTACAGCGGGTCCAACATGGGTACCCCTCCGTCAGATCTGGTGATGGGGATTTATACCAGACCCTGGACTGTCCCACATTACCCCTTCGGGTATCCTGTGGACCATTTTCCGGCTGGTCCTCCTCCTGAATGGAGCTCCTTTGGACAGTATTACCCTGGTTATAACCCCTACCACCATTTTCAGGGATACCAGGGTTATCATTACCCACCCCCACCGGCTAATACCTCCCCCCACCCCCCCCAGCCGCAACCTCCTCCTCTGGCTACACCGGACTTCAAGACCTTAATCCAGTCTTGGTGACAGGGGCGCACTCAGAGTTGGTGTCAGACCTGGAGACAAGACTCCCACTTCCACAGTCTCCAAGGTCTGTGTCCCCGAGAAGCTCTTCTCCGTCCACGGTACATGTCTTGGGGGCGGCACGTCAGGACAACACCCTTCCGGACATCCGTAGTCTTCCTGATGAGGGGTCAGACGACGACAAGGATGCAGACAAGTCGGCAGAGGATGCCTTGGAGGAACCCGAGGGTCTGAAAGGTAAGGTTTCTAGTCCCCCAAAGGACCCTGCCTTTTGGATCTTCTGAGGTGCATGAAAGATTTCTTCAACTGAGAGTCAGAGGATCAGGACCCCATGAGACAGAGACTAGCCAAACACCTGGACTTAATCTCTGTCTCCGGTCCCCATTCCTCCCTGGATCGGGCCTCACCAGGACCTCACCTCTACGATCTGGCAGATGCCTCATTCTCTCCCGGCTGTTCCCAAGAGGGCAGACAGGATATACCGGGCGCCGAAGGAAGCTCCGTTTCTTAAGACGCATCATAAGGCGGACTCTGTCATCATTTTAGCTGCTCATGTCCGCTCCGCTGCACCCAAGCACATGAGCACCTCTCCTCCAGACAAAGAGTCGAGGCAGATGGACCAGTTCGGCAAAAAAGTTTATGCATCGGCCACATGCAAGCGTAGATCCCTCAACTATGTGGCCCACATGGTGACACACCAAAAGTTTACCTTAGCCAGGTTAGAGGCCCGAGTCCAGTCTATGGAATCCTCGAGCATCAAGGAGGATCTTTGCCTCTCTCGCTTCTCCTGTAGGCATGCTTTGCGAGCCAAATACGACTCTGTCAATTCAGTGGCTCACGCCTTGGCAACTGCCGTTGCCTTAAGGTGGCATTCCTGGCTCCGCATCTCTGGCCTCGCCAACGAGGTTCAGTCTGCGATTCAGGATGCCCCCTTCCGGGGCTCGGTGCATTTTGGTGGAGACACCAAAGACGTCATTACTGATCTTCAGGACACAGGTCTTGCCCTGAGATCAGTTAGGTGCATGTACCAATTGGACATTCAACAGCAGCAACAGCACTATCGGAAAAGGACCTGAAGGCAGAGAAAGAAAGAAAGCCCCGGCTCGGTGCCAGGGCAAACGCAAGGCCATGGGTTCAGCTACTCCTCTGGCCTCCAAGAACCAGAGACGTTCAGGGGGTCCTCTCCCGAACGTCCTGCCACTTCCTGACTCCCTGTTCCCACTGACTCCTCAGTCTCACCACGAGGAGTAGGTGGGGGGGGAGGGGAGAGGTTTGCCCATCATGCGCAGGAATGGAAGGCGATAACCTCCGATGCATGGGTCCTGCAGTTGGTGCCTCTCGGACACACCATAGAGTTTCTGGAAGTCCCTCCAGAATCTCTGCCAAAAAAGTCTTCTTACTTCAGGGATCAGGCTGTTCTCGTCCGAGAAGAAGTTCAAAGCCTCTTGCTCAAGGAAGCAGTAGAGTGCGTTCCCCTCCAGCAAAGGGGAAGGGTGTTCTACTCCCAATTTTCCTGGTTCCAGAAAAGACTGGAGACTTCAGACCCATCCTTGACTTGAGCAGCCTCAATTGCTTTGTCGAGTACAAAAAGTTCAGGATGCTGACGCTCCAGAGCCTCCTTCCACTCATTCTGGAGAATCGCTGGTTATGCGCTCTGGACATGCAGGATGCTTACCTGCACATCCTGATCTTCCCCAGCCACCGCCGTTTCCTGCAGTTCCAATTCCAAGGGGAGCACTTCCAATTCCGGGCACTCCCCTTTGGTCTGTCCTTGGCATCTCGGGTGTTTACCAAGTGCCTAGCAGTGGTGGCGGCCTCTTTACACCACCAGGGTATTGCGGTCTTCCCTTACCTGGACAATTGGCTGATCACAGCCCCGTCCAGGGATTCTCTTCTGGAGGCTTTCTCCTTTACCCTGGACCTCTTTGGCAGACTGGGGATTACTGTCAGTATTCCCAAGTCATCTATGTCTCCGTCCCAGAAACTATAGTCCATTGGGGCGGTTCTGGATATGGTCCAATGCAGAGCCTTCCTTCCTTCAGACAGGATGGAGACCCTGGTCTGTCAGGCTTCGTGGGTAGCTTCGTCCAGGATCATCCTGGCCCGGGAGATCCTACGCCTTCTCGGCCTGATGGCAGCCTCCATCACTACTGTTCCCTTGGTGAGGCTTCACATGAGGGTTACTCAGTGGTCCTTGTGGGTGCAATGGGATCAACTCCTGGACGACCTGGACCCTCCGTTCCAGGTGTCATCTGCAGTTCAGAAAGAATTGCTATGGTGGAGGGACCACTGCAACCTTTCCGTGGGTCTTCCTTTCAGGAGCCCAGCTCCTGAGGCATCCCTAACTACAGGTGCATCGAACATGGGATGGAGAGCACATCTAGGGGAACACCAAGCACAAGGACTGTGGTCCAGCTTGGAGGCATCATTACACATCAACGTTCTGGAGATGAGGGCGGTATTGTATGCCTTGCAGGCCTTCCTGACCCTCCTCCCCAAGGGATTACTGCTGGTCCAAACGGTTAACATGTTAGTAGTTTGGTACCTCAACAAACAAGGATGAAGTTGCTCGTACCCCCTGTGCAGGGAGGTGATGCGAGTGTGGAATTGAGCAGTCCAGCACGATCCGGGCGTGCATATTCCAGGCGTCCAAAATGTCCTGGCAGGCAGTCTAAGCAGGTCTCTGACCCTAACTCACGAACGGGAATTAAATCAGGAAGTGGCAGAATCTCTTTTCTTAAAATGGGGGCATCTGGAAATCGACCTTTTTGCCTTCCAATACAACACAAAACTTCCCAGTTTTTGTTTGCTCCTTCCAGGGCATGGTGCTTTCTGGCACGACACGCTGTCTCTCTCTTGGACAGGAAAATTTTTGTACGCCTTCCCTCCGTTCCTCAGTCTCCAGAGGGTGGTCCTCAAGCTACAGGCAGAGAAAGCGAGGATGATTCTCATCGCCCCTCTCTGGCTGAGACAAATTTGGATCTTCTTGGACTAGGTCTCCATCACTCATTCACACTAATGGGATAGCGCCGGAAGCACTGGAACCAAGCAGGAGCCTAAAATTTTCAGAAGGGTTGGCGCCGAAACAGGACCACGCATGCGGGGCACCGCGAGACTAGCTCGCGCCTGTGTAGGCTATCTCAGCATCGACCCTCCTACCGCCTCAGTTCCTTTCTCCCACTGTCGTGAAAGCGCGCTGGATCACGCTCGCCTGCCGGAGTCCGCTGCCTGTAACAGCAGCTTGTAGCGCTAATTTTATATTTTAATAGTAATTTCTTATTTTTACTAACAAGAAAAGAAGATTATGAAGAAGAAAAAGAAATTCTTTCCTGCCATCAACGAGTCATCCTTAGATGGTAGTGGTGACGATAGGAGGACTTTGTTTGAAAGTTTTATGGCAGAGGGGTTGTGTTCGTCCTCCACCCTTCATGAACGGGGAGTCCATCAAGCACAAATCTAGCGGTTCCGGGATCCGCTCTGCTTAACTCCTCGTGCTGTGGAGCAGGGGGTTTGACTTTTCCAGTTTTCCTGGCTGTGTTCCTGATTTCGGGGTCTCCGGGCCTCGGAGCCAGGTCAATTGGATCAGGATGAGCACGGTGCCCTCTTGGTGCCTTCGCCATCATGTTGCCCCCTTGTGTCTACCCCCCTCTCCCTTTTCCTTGCAGGGGCTGGCATGGGCACCACCTTTTTCCTTCCCAGGATTTCTATTGGCATTTTCTTTCAGCGCCGTGGCTCGGTCCCTTGGTCGCCGCCGTGCCTCAGAGCTGTGGCTCGGTGCCTTGGTCGGTGCCGTGGGTCAGTGGCATCATCAGTGCCGTGGGTCGGCGCCTTCGCTCTGTGCAGCACCGTGGGTGCTCTTGTTGCTGCCGTTGGTTGTCTGTGCCGCTTGTGGTGCCAGGCTGTGTGTGCGCTCAGGGCATGGTGGCGCCTGTGGGCACCCATGGGTGCTTTGTAGCTGGGCACCCATGGTGCCACGGTGCCATTCTTGCCATGGGTGTCGGGGTGCCCTCGGTGCCATTGTTGCATGGGTGCCAGGGGTGCCTGCAGGTACCGCCGCGCGTGCCCTTGGGTAACGCCCAGGTTGGCATAGGCACTGCTTGGTGCCCTCCTGTGCCTCGAGTGATGCTGATGCCGCGGGGGTGCTACTGGGTGCTGTCTGGTAGAATCGGTGACACATTTTTCCTTTTCGGACTTCTCTACAGAACTTGTGGCAGGATGCTTTCCGCAGAATGAAGTCCTGCTCTGTGGATTATTTTTTCCACACATCTTAGTAAGTGGCGGTCTACGTGGGATCTTGAGTCATCCAGCAGTTTTCTGATGGAACTCTGCTATACTGTTCTGCCAACGGAATCTCTCATTCTGCTCAGCACTTCTCGGCTCCCTACGTGGTACCAAGCTCCTCGACATCCTTTCTGGTGGCGGAGTCTCTAGTGGCTCTGACCTAGACCTCCCTTAGAGGTCCTTCTGGGGTAGAAGTGCATCTGGATGGGTCCTTCCGTGTCCTACTGGTCAGTAATACAGTGGATGACTCATTTTATATACTGAAGGGCACGTCCTCTCTATCATCAGAGTCCGTGATGGAAGATCTTTTCAGTAGTTCCTCAATAATGGGGTCCACTATAATATTTCAGACTACGTCCATGGACCATACACTTCTGCGTCTAGACTTTTTCAGTCATCAAGACAATTACACTCTGTGGAACATTCTAACTTAATGGTTGGAGCCGCTCATGTTCTTCCGCTCCTTTGATAGGGGTATATAGCCTCCTTGTGATATTGCACCTTTGGTTGCTTCTTCAGCACAGGTGGTTAATATCTTTCCAGCTGTGATTATTAGACCGGTCATGATTTCAGTACAGGTGCTCAGGCCCCTCCTGCACTCAGATGGAGAACATCTTCATCATTTTGTATCAGACAATCCTTGCGAAATAGCAGCCTTAAAGTCTTGTTAGGCTCGGACTTAAAAAAAAAAAAAAAAAAAAAAAAGTTTTACCACAGCACTGGGCCTAGCCGAAATTACCCGATACCATCCTTTTGGATCTGGTCAGGTTCTTCCTCAGCCCCTGAAGCACTTGTCTCCAGAGTATGGTAAAGAGTACCTGACGACTTCTTCCCCTAAGGGCAGTCCGATCCAGCGGTGGTATGGGTCATCTCTTTCTCCAAGAGAGATTTCTCTCATTCAGAGACATTTCCTAGACCTACGCGACTGCCCAGTCTGTTAATTCCTTCTTTTTATCAGGCTTTCTTCTCTTGAGGAGAGCCTCGCAGTAACAGAAGTTACTCTCTAGTGAGTTGGAACTCAGGTTCCTACTTTCTTGCTTGCTTCCACTTAACAGACGATGTACTCCTTTCTTGACCGTAAGTCAAGTAGGTCTTTTTTCTGAGATGGCTTCTCAAATATATACACCTTCAGTTCCTGCGCACTGGTTTCGTGTCAGTCGCTCATGAAACTATTTCTCCGAGTGTGTTTCGGAACTGTGATGTTTGTTTTTTCAGCAAACAAACTAGAGTCTTTTCCTACTTCCTTCAGGGAGGCCGGAGTGAGTAGTGCCTCACTGCATTGAGTCACTTCTGCCGCTTTCAGCGAATGGTTAGCCCTAACTAGGTCGTGCCCTCCTCATGCACATCTGCCTTACAAATCCAGACTGCTTTTTTCTCTGTCGGAATGTTTTTCCGCAGTGGACACCTTCTCCTGTACACTTTTCCTCTCTTCCCTGAAGTTCAGAGATTGCTACTACAGTTGTACACACGGGCAGGATGATTTCTTTTTTGGAACATAAAGTGGGTAGGATCTGGTTCTACTAGACCATCATAAGAGGCTTCGAAATCGTGCTTTGGCCTTCCATCAGGAAGTTCTCAGTGACTAAATGAAAACAATTCTCCTTGATGGGCTAACACCACCTGGACCCCCTTTTGCTCACCAAGTGGGGTGTTCAAGTGCTCGTGGACCTGTTTTTCACAGGTCAGCCATACTTGGTAGTGGGGGTTTCTATCTGCGCTTTTCAGTCTACCCTGAGCCAGTAGACTTTACCTCCGGCTCTTTCAGCTTCTGACGTCCTTTGGCCTTAGATTAGTACATGTCTTTGACACTATTAACTTTAGTCCTATACCAAATTGTGAGGCCGGGTTTTCACTGCTCTCCTAGAATGGTTGCAGCTTCCTGGCAGAGTTTCATTTTGTGTCCATTGCAGTCGTCTGCAAAGTGGTGAGTTACAACTCAAGCACTTATCTTGTAAGCACTATATTCTAGATGCTGTTTCCAAGACACTTCTTTTTATTAGCAGGACAGTCCTTGGCCGTCCTTTCTGAGTGAACCCTATCTCCTCCACTCTACTCAGGGTTGTTGGTTTTAGCTCGATACTCTCCCATTAGTGTGAATGAGTGATGGAGACCTAGTCCAGGAAGATATGGAAATTACGTACTTACCATAATTATTGATCTTCTTGGACGGACTCCACTCATTCACATGCCCACGCACTATCCCCTGGGTTTACTCGTTTTCTTTCCTGGTCTTCATGATCCTATGGTTCAGGCTGTGAAGACATTGTTTCTTGACCCTTCTTGCAAGGGCCATCTGGGCCCTCTCAGGCCCGGAAACTCAGGATAACTTAGTTTCATTAGTTATGCTGCACCTCCTCGGTCGAAAAGGTACTGAGGCGGTTGGAGGATTGACGCCAAGATAGCCTACACAGGCGCGAGCTAGTCTCGCAGTGCTGCGCATGCGTGGTCCTGTCTCAGCGCTGACCCTTCTGAAAATTTTAGTCTCCCGCTTGGTCCTAGTGCCTCCGGCGCTATCCTATTAGTGTGAATGAGCGGTGAAGACCGTCCAAGATCATCAATAATTACGGTAAGTACGTAATTTCCATTTCCTGCTGCTATAGGAACTGTCGAGGGAACCACCGGTTCCACTTCCAATGACCCACGACCTATTGACTCAGGATCATGGTCGCCTTGTTCATCCTGGGCTCAGTACCCTGCATCTTCATGCATGGCTCCTGCAGACATAGCGATTTCTTGCTTTGGGGTCTCCTCTTGAGTAGCTTGGGTTATTTTAGAGGCTAGAAAACCCTCTACTCGTTCCACTTATGCCATGAAGTGGAAAAGGTTTTCCATCTGGTCAACTGCCAAGAGTTGGAACCCCTTTTCTTGTTCTGCCCCACAAGTCATGGAATACCTCCTTCATCTATCAGACTCAGGTCTGTCATATTCTTCCCTGAAGGTCCACCTTTCGGCAATTTCAGCGTACCACGAGCTGGTGGATGGTAAACCCGTGGCTCAGTTGGAGGTCTCAAAAACCTTTCTGACAGGGATCCTCCATCTGAAACCCCCCATCTGCAGCCCAACTCCACCTTAGGATCTGAACTTTGTACTGGAGAAGCTCACTCTTCCCCCGTTTGAACCGGCCATGAGCTGTGACTTGCGCTTCCATTCCCTGGAAGACTTTATTTTTGGTTGCCATTATGTCCGCTTGAAGGATTTCGGGGCTTCACCCTCTGGTTTGTAAAGAGCCTTATCTTATTTTCCACAAGGACCGGGCGGTCCTCAGGACAAATTCTAAGTTTTTACCCAAGGTGGTGTCAGAAGCCACACTTAACCAATCAGTAGAGCTTCCAGTTTACTTTCTGTCCCCTTCAAACAGAGGTGAGGCACTCTTGCACACCATGGACGTCCATCGGATCCTTCGGTGCTACACACACCAAACTAAGGACTTCTGTAGCTGCGATCAGCTTTTCGTTTCTTTTGCTCCCAGGTAGAAGGGAAAGCGGTTTCCAAGCAGTGCCTTTCTAAATGGTTAGGCAACTGTATTCGGTATTGTTATCAAAAGTACGAAAAACCTCTACCGGGTCCCATCAGAGGTCATTCTACTAGGGGCATGGCTGCTTCCGCTGCCTTTTTGCGGAATGTCTCTGTGGCTGATATTTGCACTGCAGCCACATGGAATTCTGTCCACATCTTTACCAAACACTACAGTCTGGACATTGCTTTTAGGCGGAGGGCTGGCTTCAGCCTAGCTGTCTTGCAGGGCCTTCTGTCCTAGGCTGGGTCCATTCTGGTTCCCAGTTTCTGTTGGAGTTATTTTCTCCTCCTCCCTTGTTTTTCTTGGTCTCTCTTTGGAGGGACTTCTTGGGACTCTGTCCTATATGTAATGATCTACTGAAGGAACCCTCTCGAAGTAAGATGATACAGTTATGTAGTAACTTACCATAACAGTAGATCTTCGAGAGAGGTTCCTTCTGTAGGTCATATTTTTCTCTCCCTCTTTCCCCTCATTTTATTTCTTACAGGGACTCCAAATCCTGTTTGCTCCTGCTGTCAGGCCTCTTCCTGGCTCCGGCAGGAGAACTGGAGGGCAAGCATGGGGCCCGCCCACTATATATGGCCACGCTGACATTGGTCACGTGATGTCGGGTGGGCGGTTCCCCATCAGGGATTGCTAGAAGTCTGCCGTGCGGCCCGACGCCAGTCCTATATGTAATGACCTACTGAAGGAACCTCTCTCAAAGATCTACTGTTACGGTAAGTTCCTACGTAACTGTACTTTCCCTTTGGTACAACAACATTTTTAATTGAAATGGAACCTAGTGCCACTTGCCGTTTTACTTTTACACCCTTCCCCCCCTTACACTCACACACAGCACTCAGCCATTCTCCTAACCCAGACTGTTGTCTAGTTTAATTGTTTTATAAAACTGAAACCTACACCTCTCCAGTGTGGGTTCTGAGCAGCTGAGCGAAGTCTTTTTTTTTTTTTTTCCTCTAACAAAAACCTCATGATTTTTCCAGAATAAATACAAAAAGCAAATTTTCTTTTTATTTTGTGTTTCTAACCACGTAGTGTACAAAATAACACATGGGCAACCATGCACACCTCGACTGTGTTTCCATCTTGGAGTACTGATGACATCCAAGACCTCTTGAGTGAAAAGTCATCAGAATGCCTTGATGGAAACACAGCGTGGTTATGCATGGTTCTTCATGCATTATTCTGTAATATAGTATGCAGTTGCAACCTTGGGATCAGTGATCTCCCCATGGGTTTGGCCCACGTCACAGGGCCAGGGTGGAGGGCTCCCACCTCAATTCAGTGGTCCTCTGAGTCCTGTCAGTGGTGTGGGGCTTGCAGTGACTAACGGAGCAATCTGCTGGTACCATTTTCCAGTTTCATTTTCTCCTTTTCCCCTACTGCATGCCTCTCTTGGTTGGCGGAGCATGTGTGTGTAGAGGCATGCACATGCCAGACTACTGCCTCTCCCTTTGTGCTGCTCTTATTGCACTGCCACAAAGCCTTCACTTGGTGGCAGTCACTGAGCAGAGTGGGTGGCCCTTCCTCCCTTGGGGAGAAGAGAAGTTATTGAGATGCTCGATTCCTGCCTCTTCCCCTACCTAGTGACCTGGAGTGTCTATACTAGTGACTCCTCCACATTGCCTTCCCCTGCTCTTGTGGTTGAACTGCTCCAACCTGGAGATGGGATACCCCCTTTCTCCATCTGTCTCCTCTTCTAGTGATGACAGACACTTTGTGTTCCAGTTGGGGTGCCCATCTGTTCAACTTCCGGACTTTGGTATCAGTGGTGACCCTTAGATATGGTCCTGCACAGCAACATTCTGGAGAGGAAGGCTGTTATGTTTGGCCTACAGGCCTTCTGTATCCTCCTTGGGTGTCACCAACTGTTGATCCATATGGACAACATGTCTGTGATGTACTAAATCAACCATCAAGGTGGTGTCCCCTCGTACCCTCTCTGCAGAGAAGTAATGAGAGTCTAGCACAGGACCGTGGAACATAACATGTTTCTGTCCATTGTCTTTCTGCCTGGTACTACCAAAGCCAAGGTGGATCATGTAATTTGGTCCCAGACACACTGCCACAAATGTCCACCCCCAGGGTGCTGAGAGAGTTGGCAGAGGTCCTGGCAGGGCCATTGGCTGACCTGTTCAATACCTCTCTTAACTCGAGGTGTGTGCCCAGAGACTGGAGGGAAGCACATGTGGCACCTCTCCATAAGAGTGGGCCCAAGGACGAACCGGGGAACTACAGACCGGTGAGCCTTACTGCAATTGTGGGAAAACTGATGGAGACAATCCTCGAGGAAAGGCTGGCGCAATTTCTTGAGGTTGACGACCTCCAGGACAGCAGGCAGCACTGGTTTGTCTCAGGCAGATCCTGCCAGATGAACTTGGTTGATTTTTATGACTGGGTTACGAGGGCACTGGACAGGGGACATGTGGTGGATGTCCTCTACCTGGATTTCAGCAAGGCCTTTGACTCGGTGCCACACGGTGAGCTGACCTGCAAGTTGAAGAGTCTAGGAGCAGGAAGGAAACTGGTCAGATGGGTGAGAACTGGCTGCAGGGTAGACAGCAGAAGGTGGTAGTTTGTTTTTGGGGCATCTGAACCCAGGGCAGTAACAAGTGGTGTACCACAGGGCTTGGTGTTGGGACTGGTTCCGTTTAACATTTTCATAGTCGACATTGCAGAAGAGATTAAGAGCAAGATCAGTCTCTTTGCAGATGACACAAAGATTCGTGCCAAGGTAGATAGGGGAGGGAGCAAAGTAGTTCAGGAGGATTTGGCAAAATTGGAGGAATGATCTCACACTGTACAGCTTGGCTTCAATGCCAAGAAGTACAAAGTGATGCATTTAGGAGGCAAGAACCCAGGACAGAATTACTGGCTTTTGGGTGTCCTGTTAACAAAATCCAAGGAGGAGAAGGATCTGGGAGTGCTGGTAACCGGGGAGATGAACCACTCTGTGCAGTGCAGGAAGGCAACAGCGAAGGCAAACAGGATGCTAAGGTGCATAGCAAGGGGTATTACTTCTAGGAGTGGGGAGGTCATCTTGCTCCTGTGCAGGTCCCTGGTGAGACCACACCTAGAGTACGCATACAATTCAGATGCCCCTACTTGAAAAGGGACATCAAACTACTGGAGGGGGTACAGCACAGGGTAACAAAAATGATCTTGGGGTGGGGGACAGACCATATGAGGAGAGACTGAGAGCTCAACATGTATACCCTGGAGGAAAGAAGGAAGAGAGGGGATATGATTGAAACCTTCAAGTACCTGAAGGGTTTGAACAGAGTAGACACCAAGTGTATGTTCAATCTGAAGGGGAACTAGGGGACACTCTATGAAGCTGGAAGGGGGCAGGTTCAAGAGGGAACTGAGGAGGCACTATTTCACAGAAAGGGTGGTAGGGTGTAACGCTCTGCCAGAGGAAATCGTATCGCTGCAGAGTGTTGGGGGCTTCAAGAGGGGGAGGGTACAAACTGGGAGGGGGCGCGAGATGGGGGCAAATGGGGAGGGGCAGCTGCAGTGTAATGGACTGAAGAGCTGCACGCTCAAGCAGACTAGATAGACCGAATGGCCTGTATCTGCTGGCAATTTTGTATGTTCGTAAATGATTGAACTATGTTGCGAGCACCCACTTCGTAAGGTGGGGGTTGCCTGGAAATTGACTTCGTTGTATCTCCATAGAGTGCAAAACTGCTGCTTTTTTGCTTGTCATAGAAACGTAGACTTTGACGGCAGATAAGGACCACTTGGCCCACATAGTCTGCCCATTTCCCTACCTACTGGATAAGCTGCAGATCCTAGTTAACCAACAGCCTATTTCTTCCTATCCCCCACAAGAATTGCCTTATGTCTGTCCCATACATTCTTGACTTCTCCCACAGTTTGACCCCACAACCTCCTCAGAAAGGCGGTTCCTTGCGTCCACCAGCCTCTCTGTGAAAAAATACTTCCCCACATTGCCCTGAGCCCCCCAGTCTTCAGATTGTGTGCCCTTGTTCTTGCACATCTCTTTTTCTGAAAGATGCTACCCTCTTGGACTTTGTTGATTCCACTGAGGTACGTAAAAGTTTCAATGATGTCCACCTCTTCCTCCTTTCCACAAGGGTATACATATTAAGCTCCTTTAGTCTCTGCTCGTATGGCTTTTCTTGCAGATCCTGCACCATTTTAGTTGCCCTCCTCTGGACTGCCTCCATCCTGTTTATGTCCTTGCGGAGATGGGGTCTCCAGAACTGGACGCAGTATTTCAGATGGGGTCTCACTAACTGTCTGTACAGAGGGATAACAACTTCCTGTTTTCTGCTGCTGATGCCTCTCCCTATACATCCCAGTATCCCCCAGCCCTCCTTGCTGCCCTCTCACATTGCTTGCTAACCTTAAGGTCATCTGATATAATTTCCCCCAGGTCCCTTTCCATTTTTGTTGTTGTTACTACCTCCCTCCACCCCATTGTGTATTCTTCCCCTGGGTTTTTGTTTCCCAGCTGCATTATTTTGCACTTCTTTGCATTGAATCCAAGCTGCCATACTTCTGATCATGCCTCCAACCTTGCCAAGTCCCTTCTCATCCTTTTTACACCCCCTTGTGTATCAACCCTGTTGCAGATCTTTGTGTCATCTGCAAAGAGACATACTTTTCCTTCCAGTCCCTCTGCAATGTCACTTATAAAGACATTAAAAAGAACTGAACCCTGCGATACCCCACTAGTAAACCCCCCTTTCTTCACAGTGGACTCCGTTTACTATTACCTTCTGTGTCCTGTTGTCCAGCCAATGTTTTACTCAGGCTACCACCCTGGGACCCACTCCCAGGCTGGCTAATTTGTTTATCAGTCTTTCGTGTGGGACTGTGTAAAATGCCTTGCTAAAGTCTAGGTAGGCCATATCCACAGTCCCTCCCTGGTCTACTACTTTGGTCACCCAGTCAAAGAAATTGATTAGATTCGTCTGTCATGACCTTCCAGCTGTGAATCCATGCTGCCTTGGGTCCTGTGCCCCACTGGCCTCTAGGTACTCAATAATTCTTTCCTTCAGAAGTGATTCCATCATTTTCCCTACCACAGAGGTGAAATTGACAGGTCTATAGTTTCCTGCCTCTGTCTTGCTCCCACTTTTGTGAAGGGGAATCGCATCCACTTTCCTCCAGTCCTTGGGTACCACACCATCTTCCCGTAATTTGTTGAAAAGGATAGTCAGTGGTGTCGCTGGTTCTCCCCTTAATTCCTTTAGAATTCTGGGGTGAATCCCATCAGGTCCCATTGCTTTGTCCACCTTCAGTTTTAGGAGTTCTTTCAGAACCCTTTCTTCTGTGAAAGGACTGGGATCAACCCCCCCACACACACACACACATCCTGAGTGCTTCTGTTAATTGGATTAGGTACCTCCCCCTCCTCCTCTTTTGTGAATACTGAGCAGATGTATTCATTCAGTATCCCTGCTTTTTCACTGTCCCTCTGCCCACCCACCGTCCATTCTGTTCAATCTCACTATCCCTCCCTTTGTCTTTCTATGCTTCCTAATGTACCTATAAAAGGTTTTATCTCCCTTCTTAACCAAGTTGGCTATTGTTTCCTCAGTTTGGGCCTTTGATATTCTGACTGCCTTCCCTGCTTCCTTCTGCCTTAACTGGTACAGTTCTCTGTCCTGCTCCTTCTGTGTATCCTTATACAACCTAAATGCTATATTTTTCTTGCTAACCTTCCCCGCCACCTCTTTTGAGAACCATAGTGGCTTTTTTTTTTTCATTTTATTTGCTTCACACAAAGGCTTGTTGCCTCTGTGATGGCGGTTTCGATGTTTCCCCATTGTTGCTCCACCACTTCTTCTTGCCTGTTTGCTAGTACTTTTCTATGGCACGCTCCCATTTTGCCAAAGTCCGCCCTTCTGAAGTCCAGTACCCTCACTTTTGTATGGCTTGACTCTGCAGCTGAGTTTATCGTGAACCACACAGTTTGGTGGTCACTTGTTCCCAGATGGCTACCCACTTCTAGATCTGAGATCCTCTCACTGTCTCCGTTTGAGAGTATAAGGTCTATGATTGCTCCCTCCCGAGTGGGTTCCAATACTGGCTGTCTCAGGCATGCCACCTGTAGGGCATCGAGACTGTCACTGCTCTGGGATGTGGCTGCAGCAAAGGTGCTCCAGTTAACATCTGGCGTATTCATGTCCCTCATCAAGAGTAGCTTCCCTTTCTCTGCCATCCTAAGGATGCCTTCTATCACATCCTTGTCCATTCCCTCCCCCTGAGGTGAGGGTCTGTATACAACCCCTGTGTGGATTGTGGTGCCATTTCCAGTCTCAGGGTGGCCCACAGTGCCTCCGCTCCTCCCTGTTTACTCTCTTGTTCCGTTGCTTTTATCCCTTCATTTACATAGACAGCTACTCCTCCCTCTCTTCTACCCTTCCTGTCCCTCCTGTAGGTTGTGTACCCTGGTATATTAACATCCCAGTCATAGTTTTCTGTGTACCACGTTTCTGTGACTGCCATGATATCCAGGCACCCTCTTCCATCAAGGCCACCAGTTCAGGGAGCATGTTGCCCAGACTAGGGGCATTGGTACTCGTTATCCTCCATTTCTTGATGGCCTTACCCCTTTTTTCCCCATCCCTGTCCTTATTGCCTTTGTCATTTTCTCAATTTACCCCTGCCCTTCTCCCTATCAACGTCTCTATCTTGGTGTTTACCTCACTGACTACCTTGATTTTTTTTGGGGGGGGGGCTAAGATTTCCCTGCTCCTTTGCAGTGCCTTCCCCCCCCCCTTGGCTAGTTTAAACGCTTGTCAATGAAGCATTTAAACCTATCACCTAGGATCTTAGTTTCCTCCCTGATCCTTGAAAAGTGCTTTTAAAGAAAAAAATGCTCTTTTTAAGGACATGGATATGTTGTTCATCCACACTGTCTGGCAGGTATCCTTGCCGCTTTAAATCTTGCCGGAAGGTCTTCAAGCTGGCTCCTCCCACCCACCCGATGGTAAACCTCGGCTCCGCCCATGACCCAGATCTTCTTACTGCTTGGAAGCTCAGGTTCCTTCTTAACGCTCTGCGTATAAGACTGGTTCCTAATTTTCGTTCTCGAATTTAAAGTTTTTGCATTATAGACTTGGTCTTCTATCCTCGCGGCCATGGCGGACAAATTGACTCTGTTTTCGGAGGTGCCCTTGTGGGCAGAAGATGTCTCGGACGGATCCACACTCCACGTGTGTCTACTGTTTAGGCCTTGAGCACGACCCGCAGGCTTGAGCCTGTGCTCTTCCTTCCGACTTCGTCCTCGAGCCGTGCTGCCGGTTTTACAACTGGGGCACCCTGAGCGTTTTCCTCCTGTGAAGTCAAAGAGGCCTGGTCGCGGTTTCCACGGAGGCGGGCTCGGGCGGATCAGCTAGAGCAGATGATCGCCTCAAGAGGAGGTGGCGCGGCGCATCTTCCTCGACTCACGCATTTATCCCACTCTCCTGGTTCCTCTTACACAGCTTCCTTTAGGAGCTTTGTGTGTCCCTCTCCACTAGAGGACAGGGACCAACGCCTGCTGGACCTTCTCTCGGTCCAAGAAGACAGACAAGGGTAAGTCCCTCCGTTGGCGCCTTGGGAGCGGAAAGGTCCCTCCCCGAGTTGTCGGCCATCGACTTGATCGATCGTTCGTCCGGCCACTGGTCTCACGGTGTCCCGTCCAGGTCAGTTGAAGGCGGACTCCTGTCGGCATGATCGAGATCTTTCTGACCCGTTGGACGGGTTGTCGATCGCTGGGCCGAAAACTTCTCTCACCCGGTTCCCCCGGTGGGAGTTGAGGATCCCGCGGCTTGCTAGTGCCTCTGGTTCCGGAGCCCTCGGGTGAACCCTTCGAGCCGAGGGAGGAGCCGGTTCCACCCGTCCCCTCTCCGCACCGTCCTCGGAAAGGCCGAGGGTCTCGGTCTCTGACTTCTTCACGGTCCAGCCGATCCGCTGTCATAGGCGGTCTCGGGTCTCACCCTCGCCCCTCGGATGAGGGGAGGCTCACGAAGTTACGCCGGAGATACGAGGACCTCGATGGCAACAGCTCCTTCTGACTGGAACAAGCCGATCACTGCCGCCTTCCCGGCCATTATGGTTGTCACCGAGCCGCCGAAACAACCCTCGCTCACCCGAGGAGCCTGTTCCCAGGCCGTTGTTTGGCCAAACCAGCTGCTCCACCGATTTCCGGTGGAACCTCCGCCTCCACAGCTGCTGTTTGGGGCTCCGACCAAGAACTCTGTCAGCTCAGGGCCTGCCCCATAGGCTGTCGGTCACTCTCACTCCCGATCGCCCTCGGCAGGTGGAGGGTGGCTCAGGCCCGAGGCAGCTCTTGTGGACTCTTCTGAGTCCGACGACGATTCCTCCTTTTCTCCAGGCGGGTGGACTTGGAGTCCTCTGGAGTCAGTCGCGGACAACAGCCCTCGTCCTTCCTGGGTTTGCTCAGGCTTATCTTGAGTCCACTGGATGCATCTCGAGTCCGTGATTCAAGCGGGCCAAGTATCCCCTCACGGAGATATTGGACCAAGGGATTCCCTACGGAGGCCTTTCCTGTGGCCGAGGCCATTGTGGCCTGGCCTTGAGCTCTGGCAGCGCCTTACTTCCAGCGGTGCACCGCCAGGATGGCTAGGAAGTATAGGTCCCACGTTCTGTCGTCCGTCTCGGAACATCCTCAGCCGAGGGTTAGTTACGACAGCGTTTTCCGGCGTGCCGGAAATGCTAGGGACGTGGACAAACCTCCCGACAAGGAGTCCAAGAAATTGGACTATGCCGGGCGAAAAGTCTACGCTGCGTCCTCCCTTGGCCTTCGTCAGGCCAGCTCGGCCGTGCTTATGGCACATTTCTCCCATGCCCTGTTGGGCTCCCTGGACGAGGTAGTCCCTCATCTCCCGGCTGACCTGCAGAACCACGGTTAGGCAGGTGCGGGACCAGGGCAGGGCGGTGGCCAAGCAGCAACTTCAGACTGCTCTGGACATTGGAGACTCATGCGCCAGGTCAGTTGCGGCCGCAGTGGCTATGCGCCGTCGGGCATGGCTGAGGATATCCACCTTCACAGCGGATACCCAGCACAAATTGGCAGATGTCCCCTTCCTGGGGACCAACCTCTTCGGCCCTGGAGTGGAAAGCCACCTCCAGAGGATCGAAAAGTCCAGTGCCACTTTGGACTCTGTCTCATCCGCTCAGAGGGACAAGGGCCGCAGACCGCAACCCAAGCTCTTTTGTCCGTCTCCACCCGCGGCACGTCCGGCCCAGCAGCATCAGGGCCAGCAGGCTCGCGCTTGGCATCCCAAACCCAAGCCCGCGGCTTCCTCCTCCAGGAAGCAGGGAGGTAAAGGCCTGGAGGTCCTCGGCCGTCCTTCCTCCAAGCCTGCCCAGTGACGGGTTGAGGGTGTCGCCTCAACCTCTTCGCTCACCCCAGGTGCCCCCTGGGGGGTGGCTCCGCCCACTTTTCTCCTGGTCCGTTATCACCACAGACCGGTGGGTGTTGGAGGTGGTGGAAAGGGCCTGCCTCTGAGTTTGAGCAGGCCCCACCCTTGAGCCGTCGCACCTTGGGGGCCTCGGGGTCCAGCCTTGCTGTCGGCTCGCTGAGCCGACATCGCTCTCCTCCTCGAGAAGGAGGTGATAGAGGTGTGGACCTCCTCAAACCCGGGTTCGTCCAGGTACTTTCTGGTTCCTTAACGGGCGGGGCTGGCGCCCATTCAAGCAACATATGAAGTCTTGCTATATTATGACATATGCAGTATAACTCCCAGGTTAGAACTGCTCCGAGGTGAAAGAGTTAACTTCATGCAGGGCATGGAATCTTGAGCGAGCTCGGTTGCACGCCTGTCTGTTGAAGCTCAAACTTAAACTGTCAGATTCTTTACTCCGCTTCACTGAACAGTCGCCCAGAGATTCCTCCTGCTGCTCGGTTTGTTTGTCGGTTTTAAAGTGTAATTCCGGTTTATTTTACCGAAATTTAACCGCAATCGTCGGTTCAAGCTCTGTCTGTGATATTGTAAGTAATAGATAGGCTTATTTATTATTTTTTCTTCTGTGTGGAACTTGTAAACGTCTTTTTCGGTTTGGTGAACCGATCAGAGGGGTTTTAAAATTACTTTCTAGCCCTTTAGAGTGCGGTTCCCGGTTCTTTTCGGTTCTAAAAAAAACAGATTTTATTATGGTTTTTTCCACGACCGGTGACACAGTTGGGAACCGATAATGAGTCTTGCTTGGTGCATTGCCATTAACAGACAAGTTTTGGTTAGGCTGGCACTATGTCTGAGAAACCCAAAAGAAAAACCGGACCCACTAGGTTTCAGCACTGTGGCCTCTGTGGGGAAGCCTTTACCAAGGCTGACCCACACACCATTTGTATATTGTCTGGGGTTTGACCACCTCAATGCAGACTGCCAGATTTGTAAGAATTTTCCTGCTGCCACTGTGGAAAAAAGAGTTGGTAGGCTCAGGGAAAGGGAGGCCAAAAAGTCCGCTGACCCGGATGGCCAGCCCGGTTTGGTTCCAACCGAACCTGAGGAGTGCCCTCTGACCAGGGCGATCTGCCTCGAAAACGGAGAGCCAGCTCTGAGGAGCCAGTTCCAACTAAAGGGCTAGAAGGTCAGCTAGTTTGGGGCCAAAAGTTCTTTCTCCAACAGGCTGAGGAAATAGCCAAAGCTATTCAAATTGTCCAGTCTCTTTCTCAGTTCCGTCCGAATCCGGCACCATTGGGCAAGCGCCTGTCTGGCTTCGTTCCCTCGTCAAGATTATGATTTGAAGATTTTATGAACCTGGGAAGGAGAGAGAGGGGTACGAGGAGAGTGAGTGTGATTTTGAAAGTCTGGATGTGCCCATTGAACCGACATCTCTCCAGACAGACCTCAGGAGTATCCCTCCCAGGCTATCTGAGTCCCCTTCTCATTTTTGTTTTACAAGAAAGTTACTGAGACTCTGCAACTCCCTGTTGAGGAAGCTGTTGATGATCAAGAAGAGCCTGATTTTGTGGAAATGATGGATATTCCAGAGTCTAGGAGACTGTCTATTCCCTTGCACAAATCATTTAGGAAACTGACAGTAAAAATTCTGAAAACTCCTCATTCTATCCTCCCTGTGGATAAAAGGATGGACAAGAGGTATGCTTTATCAGGCTCTGTTACGGAGTTCCTATCCCAACAGTGCAGCCATGTGGGGGTAGTGCAGGCTACAGCCTGTGACAAGGCTAATATTCCTCTAGCCTCTCACCCTCCTGAAAAGGATTCCAGGAGGATGGATGCCATGGCAAAAAAGCAGTACAGCAGGCATCTTTGGGACTCAGACAGGAAATTAGATACTTTACGTAGCTAGGTACCAGAAATCCAGGTGGGATATCTATTGGCTCCTAGGCAAACAGGGCCCTGAACAGCTTGCCAGGGAGCTGGAGCAGGTGGCTGTGGATGGTATTGAGGTATCCAAGGTGCAATTTCATGCTGCTGTAGACTCTAATGATGTTTCATCTAGAGTTATGGCTACATCTTTGTCTCTTCGCAGAATGGCCTGGCTCAGATGTACTGCCCTGTCACAGGATACCCAGTCTAAGGCTATGGATTTTCCTGTTGTGGGAAATTCTCTGTTTTGGGAGCAGACAGAGAATTATATGAAGAAAATGGATGAGTATAGGACCACCTATAGGAGTACACAGGCCAAAGAAAGGCAAGTCACTCCTCAAAGGCAGCATGTCAGGGGCAGGCCTTTTCATAGGCCTGCTTTACCAAGCCCAGGCCTCCTCTTCTGCTTATGCCCAGAGGGGGTTCTTTAGAGGAAGGGCAGAAGGGGCTCTAGTAAGCCTGCTTCTACCCTCAACCCAAAGCCCCTGCAAAACAGGCTCCTTGATGGGGTGGCCAGGCCGATTCTCCACTACCGGTAGGGGGCAGGCTTACATTTGTCCAGGACTGGAAGTCTTTAACATCAGACAAGTGAGTCCTGGAAGTAGTAAGCCAGGGACTGGTCTCAGCTTCAAAAATTTCGAAGATGAGATCCAGGTCTTTTCCACCCAAACCCATCAGAGGCACTTGGTCCTGGAAGCAGAAGTTTCTTCCCTCCTGGCTCTCAGTGAGCCGTGGAAAGTGTTCTACCCATACACCAGGGCAAAGGGTTGTACTCAGGTACTTCCTTACCCCAAAGACAGGAGAATGGTGGCCCATTCTGGATCTCAGGTATCTAAACAAGCACCTTTAAAACCAGAGTTCAAAAATGGTGACCCTGGGGATTATTTTACCCTCTCTAAGGCCAAGGGACTGGCTAGCCTCCCTGACCTCAAGGATGCCTACTCCATGTTCTCATCAGAAGCTCCCATCAAGTACCTCAGATTCAAACTGCCCTCAGGCCATTACCAGTTCAGAGCAATGCCCTCGGCCTCCTCGCTCCATGGGTGTTCACAAAATGCCTCGCAGTAGCAGTTGCTCATTTAAGAAGGCAAAGATTGCCATCTTTCCTTATCTGGACAACTGGTTCATTGTAGGCCAGTCTCCAGAACAGGTCAAACTGCATTTACAAGTAACCCAGCAGCTGCTTACATCTCTAGGTTTCCTTCTCAATCTTCCAAAGTCAGTTCTGGAGCCTGTCCAGCTTCTCACCTTTATAGGCACAGAACTGAACAAAAAGAAGCTAGAGCCTTCCTTCCTCTGAAAGAGCAAGGACCCTGGTGTCTCTGGCCTCCTCTTTCACCCTGCAGATCTCTCGACCAGCACATTTTCACAGCTCCTGGGGCACATGGCTGCTTCCTACAGCAGTGGTTCAGGGAGCGAGATTTCAGATGAGGACATCTAGTTCATTTGAGAGCCTTTTGGTCTCAAGGGACTTGATCCTAACCAAATTGATTCCAGTGACTCAACCCTGATCCAGGCCTTCAGTGGTGGCAGGATCAGAGCAATCTGAGACAGGGGGTCTCTTCACTCCCCAGTCTGATTCCTTGACCCTTACTACAGATGCATCCCTCTTGGGGTAGGGAGCTGACATGGCTTCTTTCCACCCAAGGGCTGTCCTCAGGAATCTCTGCTCCACATCAATTTGCTGGAGCTCAGAGCAGTTTTTCTAGCACTCCGGGTTTTTTCCACATCTGTCCAGAAAAAGGTTGTTCAGGTCAGAACAGACAATACCACTACAATGTGGTACATCAACAAGCAAGGGGGCACTCGGTCTACGGCCTTGTGCACCGACGCAATGAAGTTGTGGTCTCTGAACGCCTCCCTTACGGCAGTTCACCTCCCAGGCAAGGACAATGTCCTCGCGGATGCTCTCAGCAGGATTTCCCAGGGCCATCACGAATGGGCACTGGATCCCCTAGTACTGGAAGTAATATTTGCCAGATGGGGCACTTCGCAAATAGATCTCTTTGCAGCCCCAGACAATCACCAACTTCCCCTTTTTTGCTGCAGGCCCCCAGTGTTGGGCTCAGTCCCTCTGGATGCCTTCCTTCTCAGTTGGGAAGGGAAGTTTCTCCATGCTTTTCCCCCTTCTTTTCAAAGTGCTAGTCAGAATCAGATCTCAATCCTGAAAAATGATCCTGATTGCTCCAGATTGGGCCAGGCAGCCCTGTTACCCACTCCTCATGTCCTTAGCAGTCCATCCTCCCCTATGTCTTCCCAGAAATCACAACCTGTTAACCTGTGCCCAGGGGAGTGTTTGGTATCCGAACCTCAAATCTCTCAATCTGAAGGCTTGGCTCTTGAAGAGTTAGTTTGCTGACCCACACCTTTCTCAAGGTGTATTGGATATCTTGAAGGCCTCTAGGAAGCCTTCCACCAGGGCTACCTATAATTCAAAATGGAAGAGATTTTCCATATGGTGTGCTGGTAAACATATTTCCCCAGAATCTGCTGGTGTGCCCATGATCCTGGATTATTTTGTGCATTTGAATTCCTTGGTGCTGAGACCAGCTACCCTAAAAGTGCACTTGGCAGCTGTGTCTGTCTTCTTGTCAGCAGGTAAGCCCTCTTCTTTATCAGCTCACCCTGTGTTCTCCAAGGTTTTTAAAGGGTTGCTTTACATCAACCCCCCATTCTGGGATCCTGCCCCTGCTTGGGATCTTAATATTTGCATCGCTCAGCTTATGCAACCCCTTTTTGAGCCATTGTCTTCAGCAGAGCTGAAGTACTTGACTTGGAAAACTGTTTCTGGTAGCCATCACCTCTGCCAGGCGCATAAGTGAGCTACAAGCCTTGTCAGTGGAGCCTGATTTTATCTCCTTTCATAGAGATAAGGTAGTCCTCAGGACTAACAGGAAGTTTTTGCCTAAGGTGGTTTCGGACTTTCACTTTAATCAATCCATGTCTCTTCCTGTGTACTTCACTGACCATTCCTCCTCTGGTGAGAGGAGATTGCACAGTTTGGATGTCAAAAGAGCCCTTAGTTACTATATAGAACGTACGAAGGGTCACAGGTTCGAATCCCTCCAATTGTTCCTCACTTATGGTGAGGTTGGTAAAGGGAAACCTGCCACTAAAAGATCCATTGCAAGGTGGATTGTCTCTTGTATCCAATTCTGTTACGAAAAACTGGGTAAGGTTCCTCCCTCAGGCCTGAGGGCTCACTCTACCAGAGGTACAGCTAGCGCTCTGGCTGCTGCCAGGGACATTCCTATCCTAGAGATATGTCAGCAGCTACCTGGAAAACAGTTCACACTTTTACTAAGCATTACTCCTTGGATATCCAGGCTAGGAGTGATGCTCGATTAACACAGCTGTGCTCAGAGCCTATTTCAAAGTAGGTTCTGTCCTCCTCCATGGAGGTACTGCTGTGTAGTTCAGATATGTCATAATATAGCAAGACTTATGTTGCTTGAAGAAAAATTACTCACCTTAGTAATGTTGTTTCTTCTAATGGAGTCTTGCTATATTATGACCTCCCCCAGCCTGCCCCTCTCAGAACCTCTGTTTTTGGGATGTGGGTGGGCAGTGCAATGTTGGCACTTCTTTGATGCCCACTTTATTTCACCCTTCTAGGGTGCTTAGGTGTTTTGCTTAAATTTTCCTTCTTGAATCCCCCGTCTTGAGTCTTTGTTTTGGGATAAAGAACAAAAAGGTGTTTTTGTAGTTAGTAGCCAGTGGGTAGTGTAGGTTTACGGCTTCCACACAGAACCTTAGTGAGTTTTTGCTTGTAAAGATCTGACAGTTTAAGTTTGAGCTTCAACAGACAGAGTGTACAACCGAACTCGCGCTCAAGATTCCATGCCCTGCATGGAAGTTAACTCTTTCACCTCCGGAGCAGTTCTAACCTGGGGTTATACTGCATATGTCTTAATATAGCAAGACTCCATTAGAAGAAACAACATTACTAAGGTGAGTAATTTTTTCTTCTCGACCTACACGACCTAAACAAGTTCCTAAGGTCTCGAACCTTCAGGTTGGTCACTCTGGCTCAGATAATACCATCCTTGGAAGACGGCGTGTGGTTCTGCTCTCTGGACCTGCGGGACGCGTTCTTTCATGTCCCTATCCGTCTGTCACATTGGAGGTTCCTTCGCTTTCGAGCGGAGGGATCCCTTTTTGAGTTCCAAGCCATGCCTTTCAGCTTATCTCCAGCTCCCAGGGTCTTCACCAATTGCATGGCAGTGGTGACAGCGTTCCTGCAGCGCCGAGGGGTCCGGGTTTACCCTTACCCGGACGATTGGCTGATAGCAGCCCCCTCCAGACAGGAGGTGGAGCGGTCCAGAGATCTGGCCTCCAGGTTTGCTCTCAGGTCGGCCTCCTCATCAACGAGGCCAAGTCGGAACTCGAGCCAAAGCAGGTGATTCTTTTCATCGGGGCAGAGCTTGACTCTCTTCGAGCCAGAGCACGGCTCCCGGTGGAGAGGGCCAAGGTTCTTTCCTCCTTTGCCCAGTCATTTCTGGTTGGGCAGTTGCGCCCTGCCCGGGACTTCCTGCGCCTCCTGGGTCTCATGGCGGCCTGTACCAGTGTGGTCCTTTGGGCCCGCTGGAACATGTGCTCCTTCAGTGGGGGCTGGCCAGCCAGTGGTCCCAACGCTGCGATCCATTGGACCAGCTAGTGACGGTGACCCAGGGGATGTGGAACGCTCTGCAGTGGTGGACCTTTCCAGTTCATCTGCAGGAGGGCATCCCATTTGTCCGCCCCGAGCCGACGGTCTCTCTATTGACCGATGCCTCTCTGATGGGTTGGGGTGCCCATCTTGGGAGAACACCGAGCGCACGGCCTCTGGTCCCCGAGGGAGTCCCGATGCCACATCAACCTGCTGGTGCTCCGAGCGGTCTGCCTAGCTCTCACCGGCTTTTGCTCCATTTCTTCGGGTCAAGGGTCCGGGTCCAGACGGACAACACCACGACCATGTACTATCTAAACCGCCAGGCGGGACGACTCCATGCTTCTATGCAAGGAAGCTCTCCCGTATCTGGTCACTCGTGCAGAGCCGGAGGTGGATCTCCAGCCATTCATGTGGCAGGAGCCTCCAACACCTGGCTGATGCCCTAAGCCGGATAGGGGCTGCGTCCCACAAGTGGGCTCTCCTGCTGGAGGTAGTACAAGATCTATTCTCCCATTGGGGCACACCTCAGGTGGACCTGTTTGCCTCCAGGGAGAATGCGAAGCTGAGGCTGTTCCATGCCTGCCCCCCTCAGCAGGGCTCGCTGCAGGGGGATGCCTTCTCGAGGCCGTGGACCCCGGGCCTCTTCTATGCCTTTCCCCTGCCCCTTGATGCACAAGGTGCTTCTCAAAGCAAGGAGGGACAAGGCGCAGGTGATTCTGATAGCCCCAGACTGGCCCCGCCAGTACTGGTACCCAGATCTCCTCAGCCTCAGCTCCAGGCTCCCGAGGCAGCTTCCAGCTCGCCCGGACCTGCTCTCAGTCAATCAGGGGAAGGTATTCCATCTGGACCTTCAATCCCTGCACCTGATGGCCTGGTTCCTGAGTGGCTAGAGTTCCAGGCCTTGGGTCTTTCCGACGAGGTCCTCAACGTAGTTGAGGTGTCCCGTAAGGAGTCGACCAGAAAATGCTACGCCTTCAAATGGAAGAGATTTTCCATTTGGTGCCAGGGCAAGGGCCTGGACCCTTCCTCCTGTTCCTTGGCGAGCATATTGGACTACCTTTGGTCCCTTTCTTAGCAAGGGCTTAGGTCGACGACCCTTAAGGTGCACCTGGCAGCCATCTCTGCTTAGCGGGCGCGGGCCGGGAAGCAGTCGGTGGCACAGGAGAAGGTGGTCTGGCGCTTTTTCAAAGGCCTTGATCACATTTCCCCTCCGGTGTGAGAACCTCCACCTCCGTTGGATCTACTGCTGATACTGGCAAAGCTCATAGGCAAGCCATTCGAACCAATGCACAGGTGTGAACTCTCTCACCTGTCATGGAAGACCGCCTTCTTGGTGGCTATCACGTCAGCCAGAAGGATGGGAGAGCTCCAGGCACTCTGCATCGAGTCTCCTTACCTGGTCTTCCACAGGGACAAGGTTGTCCTGCGCCCCACCAAATTCCTTCCGAAGGTGGTGTCGGAGTTTCACCTTAACAGGTGTTGACTCTGCCGTGTTCTACCCCAATCGCACCTTGAGGTTGAATATAGGCTCCATACCTGGACCCTAGGGCCGCTATTATAAGGAGTGCACGGTTGAAATTCGGGAGAGGTTCGCCAGCTGTTTGTCACCTACGCTGAAGCCGCACTGGCAGACCTGCAGCCAAACGGACGATAGGGCAGGTGGCTTACCTCCTGAATAGATCTCTGCTATAAGTTGGCGGGCATGGAGCCTCCCAGAGGGATAAGAGCTCATTCTACCCGCCATACTGCTGCATCGGTGGCTGCTTCCAGGGACGTCCCTATCCAGGAAATCTGCAGGGCTGCTACCTGGAAGTCAGCACACACCTTCATCACCCATTACCACAGCGACCTTGAGTCACGCTGGGATGCTGGTTTTGGGGCCTCGGTTCTCCAGTCTCTATTCCCTAAGTAGGGGGTGTGCGCCTTGCCTTCCTCCTTCCGGAGAACTGCTAGGAGTCTGCCAGACAATGTGGATGAACAGCACATCCATGTCCCTAGAAATACAGGTTACTCACCTGTAACAGGAGTTCTAGGAATGGTATATGTTGTTCATCCACACGACTCACCTGACCTCCCCGGCTTCGACGCACAACCTGAGCTTCCAGCGGGCCAGATCTGGCGTCATGGGGCGTAGCCGAGAGTTTTACCACTCGGGTGGGTGGGAGGAGCCAGCTTGAAGACCTTCCGGCAAGATTTAAAGCGGCAAGGATACCTGCCAGACAGTGTGGATGAACAACATATACCATTCCTAGAACTCCTGTTACAGGTGAGTAACCTGTATTTCTGTCACAGCTTACCTTGTGCTGTTTTGTCTCCTTCACACTGCCACAAACATAATATGGAGTCAAGTGAGATCTGTCAACTGTGCATATGCTATTGTCATGAAGCACATGTATGGTTGCACGTCCACCCCAAGACATGTCACTGTCAATTGAAGTACGCTTTCTGTCAAACAAATCCATTCACCGGATTGAATTGTTTGGAGTTCAGGTTAGATGGACTGTGGACTGCAGGATATGGTGAAGTCTGGGAGTTTGCCTGTCACTATCAGACTTCAGAGGCGCTAGACTACTGATGCAGGCTGCTGAGTACTAGTGCCAAGTACATATACAGCTGCCTGCTCCAGGGACGGTCACAGACAACAAAAAAAATGACTGTCCTATTTGAACACTGGCAATCTGGGATGGGTGGACAGGTGGTAATTTAGAGCCCTCTCAGTACCATGGTTGATCACTGCATGTCATCACAGATGGTCTGTCCCCTGAAAGAAGTCTGGAGCTTTCAACAAAGAAGAGCAAGGGATGAAACATAAATGAAGCGAGGCCTACTGGGCCTTGACTGAGTCTGACTGCACACATGAGAACTGTACTTTCGGTGTGCCAGAAAGACAACACCCCCCAACACACACACACACACACAAAAAAAAAAACAACAGTATTTCAGATTTTTTTGGGCGTGGAGATATTGCAGAGATGGGACAGTTACCTCTCTTCAGAGGTACATAAAATCATTTTCTTTATTACAGTGTTCCTTAGGATGGTTTTCTGAGTATTAAGCTGAATTTTCCACATCTTTTGTAGCTGTGTGTAAGAAATAAGGGATGACGGGGCTGGCGGGGCAGGGCTGTTCTAATCAAAGCTTTTAGAACTTGTCCAACACAACTGTAGCTGAATTTGCACTTACCCTCATTCTTTACAGTGAAATCGTCTCTCTTGTTGTACTTGTCCTTCAAGGAAGAATACTTATCCTGGACAGGGGGCAATAGGATTTGCACAGCCTTGGGGGGAGGGGGGGTTATAAAGCTGTATCAGTGTAATTACTGGTGATCTATACCCTTGGCACTGACTGGTTTATTTGAGCTGAGGGCTTGGGGCAGACAACTCCTGCCAATGAGATACCTGCTTGAGGACCTAAATGAGTCTGAATTTGAATTAAAAAAAAAAAAAAAAATGATTTAAAGTAATTTACTGCTGGCACGGCACAACTGTACTTGTAGTACAGCCCAGTCACCAGTGCTTGACGCAGCCTGTCCCCAAAACAAAGTAGGTAAGGTACTGCAGAGCTATTAATAGGTGTATGGCGCGACTGGAGGCAGTGGAGGACTTTAGCTATTTTACTTTACAGACATTGTACAAGTCAAAGGATTTATATACATGCCTGAGAGACTAAATTAACCTGTTTGTTTAAATATTGCAAAGATGTTATTGAAATATCTAAGAGGCACTTGTAAATTTCTCTCTTCAGCTGTGCAGGTGCAGACCTCTGTGGTTCAAGGAGGCACAGACTGCACTGGCAGTGGTTACGTGGTACCTGACACACTGCAGCTCCACGGTTGGATCATCAACCAACAGAAGAGCACTCCTAATCCATCCCCTCACCTGTAACATCTAGGGGCACTGTTTAACACCGCAGTAGCTACTGATGCTGCCTTCACTCCTGGGTAGGTTAAAACCTTGGCAGAAAGCCTGCAACAGACTCTGGAAACCAGCAGACACCCATACGTGTTTTTCATGTGCTGGTCTTATGGCTGCAAGCATTGACCTTGTAGAGTGGGCCAGCCTGCATTCTTTTCCGCTCCAACTCCTGCTCCTTTGCTCATGCAACCTTTAAATGGGGTCTGTCATGGACAGGATTAAGCTAACCCTGGAGATCAAGGACTTGCTGACCTGTTGGGCCAAAGATAACAATTTATCCAAAAAAGTTTCTCTGAAGGACGAACAAACGATCACTGGGACAGAAGCCAGCCTCCCTAGCGGGGTAGCAGCACTTGTCACAGCCTCAGCACAGGGCACTTGGACATTGATGGAGAGAAAGTGACCAGTCAACATCCTAGAGGTGAGGGTGGTGTTAAGAACAATTATTTAATTCGGAAATAAGATCCGGAACTAGCAAGTTCTAGTCTGATCTGACAACACTGTGATGTAGCATACATCAAGAAGCAAGGCAGCACCCAAAGCACAGCAACATTGACGGAGGCTTACAAGGTTCTGCACTGGGCAGAAGCAGAGCTTGTGTCCCTTTCAATGATTCATCTGGTAGGGGTTCTTAACAAGCAGGCCGATGGGCTCAGACATTAGATTCTGCATCCACGGGAGTGGGAACTGAATAAGGAAGTCTTCAACATGATTTGCAGTTGGCAGGGCACACAACTATTAGATCTTAATGACCACAAAAGTAAATGCCAAGTTCCCCAGGTAAGTCAGATATTTTCGGGAGAGCCTCTTAACTAGGAATAGACTTTCACGTCTTGGGCGGGCACACCACTGTACACTTTTCCTCCATGGCTAATGATCCCATAGGTGATCAAGAAACTACAAAGGGAGTCTGCAACTGTGATTCTCATCATGAAAAGTGGCTTTGAAAGTCAGTGGTACTCAGAATTGATCCACCTGGCCTATTGCGAACCAATTTCACTCCCACCCAGACCAGATCTTCATCAGGGCCATGGTCAGTCCTGCACCGCAACCCATGGAAGTTTCAAATGTTGGCCTGGCTCCTGAGTACAGAAGATGCATGCAGGCCAGATACGTCAGAAGTGTGATCGACCCCCCCCCCCCCACTAGGGAGACTTCTACAGATAAGGCCTACAGTAGAGTCTGATACAAGTTCTGCTCCTGTTGTGCGTTTTCTGGGTTAGGCCATCAACCACCTGTCTGTCCAATGTCCATTCTTCAGCAGGGTCTAGATTAGGGGTTATCAGATACCTCAGAGTGAGGTGGTGGCGATCTCTGCTGTCCTGGGTTGCTTAAATTCTTACCTGCTTGGTTCTCATGCAGATGTTGTCCGAGTCATCAAGACATGCCACAGATTTTGCCCATTCATTAAGCAGGTAACCCCTCCCCCATAAGCCGAATGTAGTATTGGAAGCATCGATGGATCCCCCCATTAGAGCCATTTATTGAGGTTTCTTTCTGGCTACTTGCACCAAAGGTACTCTTAGTGGCCATTTATTTGGGAAGAAGAATGGGTGAGCTCCATTCACTTTCCCACAAGTAACTTTATGAGGTCTTGCACCTAGATAAGGCTCTGCTCTGCATTGTGACCTGCTCCTCTCCCAAAGTGGCTTTCCCCTTTCATAGGCAAGAAAAGATATTTTTTGTTTAACCAGGAGTGGCACACTAAGCTGAAAGCTTTTTTACAGGTGCGACCTGGGAGCACAGGAAAGTTAAGTGACTTGCTCAGGGTCACACCGTACGCAAGTGGGGGCTGTGGGAATCAAACCCAGGTCTCTAGGTTTGCAGCTCAGAGCCTTAACCACTGCGCTATACTGCCTCCCTTTTGCCCTGATTGTCCTGCCTTCCCTTTGCCCAGTCCCCAGAATCACGAAGGAGAAGTACCTGCATACTATCGTTGTGAAGCGGGCTCTTCGAGTTTACCTGGAATACACTAAACCATTCTGCAACACTGACTGACTTTTTGTCCTTGTGGGGCCAGGAAAGAGGGGGCTGCCCCAGCCAAGAGTACCCTTACCAAGTGGCTTTTTGCAAACCCATCTTGCTGGCCTACTCATCTTGTTGCCTTCTGGCCCCACTGGTCCTCAAAATTCACTCCGTGAGAGCTGTAGCTCCATCTTATGCCATTTGTGCCTTGGTATCCTTGGAGGACATCTGCAAGGCTGCTACTTGGGTCACGATCCATACCTTTTCTCACTATTATCGCCCGGACATGCTGAACTCGGCCAAAGCTGCTTTTGGCAGGTGGGTGTTGAGCAAAGTTGTACAGCACTGACCCTTCCGCACATGTTGTCTTCCATCTGTATCCCCCTCCACCCCCAGACACGCGGTTGAAAATAAGCAGAATTACCTAACCTTCCTTTACTGATCAACAAAAACTAAATCATACAAGTACCTTACAGGAGTGAACAGGGAACAGGAGGGGAGTGTCTTTCAAATGAGAGAGACCACCAGGATCTGATGGCATGCGATTGAAGGAGTTTTTTTTTTTTTTTCTCTTTCCCCGTCCCGTTCGGCCCTCATTCCCGCTGATCCTCTCAGCTCTGTCACCCTGGCTTCTCCCCAGGTCTTACCTACTGTTCCCTGCAGTCTCCCACAGTTTTCCCTTCTGTGGTAGGGGGCAGGGAGTTCCTGAACCTGCCAGAACCAGAATCCAGCCTTGGGCAGTGCTCGAGTTGTCAGGTGTGGGGCCTGCGAAGGTTGGCGTTCATCCAACTCGGCTGGGGTTTTTCCCTTTTTTCCCTTGGGAGAAGTGACATGCACCGATGTCAAGGCACATACACAGATGTCTGTCACATCTCCCTTTCCTCTGTAGCTTGGCTGTGGCACCCCTGACTTCCACCAGGCGTTAGCCGAGCTCTTGCCCGTCCTTCTCAACTGGGCCAGCCTTCCGATGCCTCGAGCCCGAGTCACCAGTGTTGCAAGCAGCAGCGGTACTGCTGTGCCGGCAGGCCAGCTAAGGAGGGGGGTATGTTTAAGAACAATGTGTGAAAATACTACTTCACTGAAAGTCATAGACACCTGGAATAGATTACCAGCAGAAGTGATGCAGACGAAAATAGTAGAGGCTTCAGACATGCGTTGGATAGACAGAGGAATATAGGTAAATAGGCAGGGAGAAGGGAGGATTGTTGGAGACCATTTAGGGTCTATGGAGATAGACTAGGCAGGGACCATTTGGGCAGACTGGGTGGTCAAAGCGATCCTTTTCTGCCAACATATTGTGTGTTTCCTGTCCCAGTTTTCAGGGGCTCAATCCTTCCTTCCTTCCTTCTTTCCTTCCTTCCTATGTACCGAAAGAAGATTTTGGCATTTTCTGCATTGTCTACATCCAGGTTTTCAAATGTTCCTTGGCTCTCTTAATTTCAGTCTTGTGGTTCTTCACTACTGCTTTACTCCTCCCTGGCCTGGAGGCAACCATTCTTCTTTCAGTGGTTGTAGAATATTCTTTGTTCAGGATCGTTTGCTTTCTGAGTACTTATTATAGTCAAGAGTCCAGTTTACACAAGGGTGCAAAGGTCCAGTTAGTGGATGAAGGGCGGTTTCCTACACTCTGTTTGCTCCCAGGCAGCAATTAATTTTAAAGTAACCAAAAAGGTGCACTTCAAGAAGCAAAAGCAACAAATAGTTGCAAACAATTTTAGTAAGTGATAAGTATCCCAGCGTAACAATTCTACTGTAACAAACAAACAAACAAAGTCTGACAGCTGGTTGTTGAGAGCTGGCGGGGTGGGAGGGGAGGGAATGTGTGTGTCCCAGCATATGCTCTGTGGGATGAGGCTGTCTATGCTCTGCTGCAGTGCCTCCTCATGGGTGACCACAGATGGCAGTGCAAGCTGGAGGAGTCTTCAGAAGCGGTTGGTGAGACTAGAGCCAGATTGCTGCAGTGTAGACGTATGTTCAGCGTGTGTTGCTGTCATGATGACTTCTGCCTGCACCCGCCTTGGGGGACACTGTGGCCACAGCAGCTTGAAGTCCCTGACTTTTGCAGGCCCTTCACCCTCCGTGCAGGGGCAAGCTCCATTGGATTAGCATGTCAGTCCTCCTCCCTTGGGATCAGTCCCCCATCTTTTCTGAGGGGGGTATCTGGGGGGCAGGCCATGATCTTACGATGGTAGCAGGTAAGCCCGTGGAAAAGGCATGGTTTCGGGGCTGGGTTGTCTTGAATGTAGGACAGAAGAGTTGCATCCCTTGGACGCAGGCCCAGGAGTAAATGTATCCTGCAAGGGAAGAAAAAAATTTTCAGCAAAAATGCTGCTCCCAGTGCACTCGTTGGCTTATTTTTGTCCGATAATTTCAAGCATTTTGTGCTTTTTACCTTTTTTGGGGTTGGGTGAAAAAGTCGGAACAAGTCTTCAGGGAATATTTATTCTAGGGACGTGGATATGTTGTTCAAGCCACACTGTCTGGCAGGTTCCTTGCTTCTTTAAGATGGGCCGGAAAGTCTTCAAGCTGGTTCCTCCCACCCACCCAGGTGGTATAACTCTTGGCTCCGCCCCATGACGCCAGATCTTCCTTACCGCTTGGAAGCTCAGGTTCCCTCTTTAGCGCTCTTGCGACTTCAAGTCTGGATCCTAAACCTTCGGTTTTACCGAAAATCGTCTTAAAATTTACTAGACTTAAGTCTTCTACTTCCCTCACGGCTGCGATAGATTCAAAATCTACTCGGCTTCTGTCGGTCCCCTTGGAGCAGAAGATGTCTCGGACCGACTACTTGCATACGTCAGCTACTGCCCTGGGCTTGCCCATGATCCGCAGGCCTGCGATCTCTGCAAGTCCTTTTCAGCTTCGCTGCTTAAAGACTGCGCTGCCTGACTACAGCTGGGGTGCCCCCAAAAAGGGTTTCCGCCGGTGAAGTCGAAGGAGGCCCATTGGGCGGTGTCCGCGGCTGCAGGCTCCACGGAGCAGTTAATCACCCTCGAGGAGGAGTCAGCCCAGGCTGCGTCTTCATCTACCTCGGCGTCGGCGTTTATCCCGCTCTCCTTGGGCTCCTCCTATACTGCTTCCTTTAAGGAGCTTTGTCAGTCCCTCTCCACCAAGGGAGAAGGGCCTTCAGGGACTCACTTCAGTCGGTCAAAGACAAAGGAACTGAAAGGTAAGTCCCACCGTTGATGTTCGTGGGAGCGGGAGAGATCTCGCTCCCCAGAGTGTCTATCGACTCCGGTCGAGGTTGCGGCTAAGGCCACTGGCTTTTCGATGTCCCAGTCAGGCCAGCCGGCCGAGACACCTGTCAGTGCGGTCGAGATTTTTCTTGACCCGTTGGACGGTTTGTCGACTGGAGAAGCTGATAACACTATTTCACCGGTTCCCCTGGTGGTTACCGAGGACTTGCCTTGGCCTCTCGAGCCAAAGTCCCAGGTCAAGGACCCTGAACCGGGGGCTGAGCGGGTTTCTCCTGCCCCCTCATCTGCCCACCGTCGGCCACACTGACTGTGTCGGTCCTCCTCCTTGTCGGGTAAGTCCTGCCGACATCGGCGGTCTCAGTCCCGACATCCAGGAAAGCGGCGCCACTGCTCTTCCTCATCATCCTCTTCGGAGGATAGGCTCCGGTGCAAGTTGTGTCGGCGCTATGAGGATATGATGTGTCAGCAGATTTTATTGGCTGGCCACAAGCCGACTCCGTCATCTTCCCTGGCAATTAAATGGCTGTCGCCCAAACAGTCAAGCAACCTCTCGCCATCGGCTCTTTTGTCGAGATCCGACCGCACCATTGCTACCGGCTGCTCCAACTTATTGTGGTGGAACCACTGCCTCAGAATCGAAGACTGGGGCCCCACTAAGGATTCTCGGTTAGTCAGGGCTTGCCCCACAGGTTGTCTGTCACCCTCACCCCCGATAGGCCTCGGCGAGTGGAGGGTGGCTCAGGCACTTGGCAGCTTTTTGTGGACTCCTCTGAGTCCGATGACTCCTCCCTGTATTCCAGGCCTCTCGACCTGGAATCCTCTGGGGGTCTGTCAGTGGACGAGAGCTCATCCTCGTTCCTGGGTATTCTTCGGCTCATCTCAGAGTCCACTGGGATGCAGCTCGAACCTGTGCAGAAACGGGCCAGATATCCCCTCACGGAGATTTTGGACCGAGAGGATTCCCTCACAAAGGCCTTCCCTGTGGCTGAGGCCATTGTTGGTTCGGCCTTGGAGTTGTGGCAGTGCCGTGCATCCTGTCCTGCACCTTCGGCCAGGATGGCCCGTAAGTACGCAGTCCCGACCAGTTCCCTCTCCAGTTTTTCGGAGCACCTCTTGGCTGAAGGGCTGGTAACAGATAGCTTTTTCTGGCGCTCTGGAAATGCCAGGGACGTGGAGAAGCCCCCGGACAAGGAGTCCAAAAAGTTGGACTACGGGCGCAAAGTTTATGCTGCCTCCTCCCTAGGCCTTCGACAGGCTAGCACGGCTCTACTGATGGCACACTTTTCACATGCCCTTTTGGGCTCCCTGGATGAGGTGCTTCCTCATCTCCCAGCTGAACTTCAAACGACGGTCAAGCAGGTGCGGGATCAGGGAAGGGCAGTGGCCAAGCAACAGCTCCAGACTGCTTTGTAGATCGGAGACTCTTGTGCCAGGTCAGTAGCGGCCGTAGTAGCCATGCGCTGCAGAGCTTAGAAACATAGAATTTGACGGCAGATAAGGACCGCTTGGCCCACCTAGTCTGCCCATTTCACGGCAGATACCTAGCACAAGCTGGCAGACGTCCCCTTCTTGGACACAGACTTGTTCGGGCCCTTGGTGGAGGGCCATCTCCAGAGGATCAAGAAGTTCAATGCCACCTTGGACTTGGTTACGTCTGCCCAGAAGGACAAAGGCTGCCAGCAACAGCGTAAACCCTTTCGCCCTTCTGCCCCTGTGGCATGTCCAGCCCAGCAGCACCAGCAACAGGGCCAGCAGGCTCACACTTGGCGCCCCAAGGCCAAGCCTGCTGCTTTCTCCAGCAGAAAGCCTGGAGGGAAAGGTCCAGGTGGCTCCTCGGCTGGGCTTTCCTCCAAGCCAGCCCAGTGAGGGGTTGCGTGGTGCCGCCCCATACCTCGGCACTCCTCCCCTGGGTCCCCCCGTGGGGGGATGGCTCAGCCACTTCCTTTCCACCTGGTCCGCTATCACCACGGACCATTGGGTGTTGGAAGTGATCGGCAGGGGTCTGCCTCTGGAATTCGAGCGGACCCCTCCTATCGAGCAGTCGCCGCCTCGGGACTACTGCCCGAGCCTCCGTTGGCCTCCGCCAAGCCGACATAGCTCTGTTCCTCTAAAAGGAGGTGATATGCAAGGTGGAGGATCCTCTTCCAAGCCCAGGGTTTGTGTCCAGGTACTTCCTGGTCCCAAAACGGATGGGGGCTAGCGCCCCATTCTTGATCTGCACGACCTGAATAAGTTCCTAAGGCCGCGCACCTTCAGGATGGTCACTCTGGCTCAAGTCATTCCATCGTTGGAACTAGGCATGTGGTTTTGTTCTCTGGATCTCCAGGACGCATTCTTTCACGTCCCAATCCGTCAGTCACATCGGCGATTCCTCTGCTTCAGAGCAGAGGGATCCCTCTACCAGTTCCTGGCCATGCCCTTCGGTCTTTCTCCAGCTCCCAGAGTCTTCAAATGCACGGCAGTGGAGACAGCATTCCTGCGGCGCTGAGGGGTCCGGGTGTACCCTTACCTGGACGACTGGCTGATAGCAGCCCCCTCCAGGTTGGAGCTGGAGCGGTCCAGAGATCTGGCCCTCCAGGTCTGCTCTCAAATTGGTCTCCTAATCGAGGCCAAATCGGAACTCGTGCCATTGCAGGTGATTCAGTTCACCTGGGCAGAGCTCGACTCTCTTCGAGCCAGAGCACGGCTCCTGGCGGACAGGGCTGAGGTCCTTTCCTTCTTTGCACGATCATTTCAGAGTGGGCAATTGCGCCCTGCCCTGGACTTCCTGCACCTTCTGGGTCTCATGGCAGCTTGTACCAGCGTGGTCCGTTGGACCCGCTGGCATATGCGTCTCCTGCAATGGGGGCTGGCCCACCAGTGGTCTCAGCGCTCCGGTCCTTTGGACCAGACAGTAACTGTGACCCAGAAGATGTGGGACAGCCTGTAGTGGTGACTCGTCCCAGCTCATCTGCAGGAGGGTATCCCGTTTGTCCGCCCCGAGCTGATGGTCATACTTACGACCGACGCCTCTTTGATGGGTTGGGGTGCCCATCTGGGGGAGCTCCAGGCCCATGGTCTCTGGTCCCCTCAGGAGTCTCAATGCCACATCAACCTGCTGGAGCTTCGAGTGGTACGGCTAGCCCTCACCGCCTTCACTTCGTTTGTACGGGGTCAGGTGGTTCAGGTCCAGATGGACAACACCATGACCAAGTACTATCTCAACCGTCAGAGCGAGACGCACTCCTTGCCTCTGTGCAAGGAAGCTGTCCGCATTTGGTCTCTTATGATCAGCCTGGAGGCGAATATCCTAGCCATCCATGTGGCAGGAGCCTCGAACACTCTGGCCGATGCCCTCAGCTGGATAGGCGCTGCATCTCACAAGTGGTCTCTCCTGCCGGAGGTAGTTCAAGACCTGTTCTCCCATTGCGGCACCCCTCAGGTGGACCTGTTCGCCTCCAAGGAGAATGCGAAGCTGAGGCTGTTTCATGCCCGCCCCCCTCAGCAGGGCTTGCTGCAGGGGGATGCCTTCTCAAGGCCATGGACCCCAGGCCTCTTCTACGCCTTCCCTCCATTTCCCTTAATCCACAAGGTGCTTTTCAAGGCGAAGAGGGACAAGGCACAGGTGATTCTGGTAGCCCCAGACTGGCCTCGCTAGTTCTGGTACCCAGATCTCCTCAGCCTCAGCTCCAGGCTCCTGAGGCGACTTCCAGCCCGCCCGGACCTGATCTCAGTCAACAAGGGAAGGTGGGCCGCCCAGTGGCGCTGAGGGTTGAGGTGCTGGATGCCGACTCGTGCCATGCCGGTGACCCGGGTTCGGGAACGAGCCTGGACGCCCTGGGTCGGCAGGGGAGGGGAAGGATTGAGCGTCTGGAGGACTGCTCTCCTTCCTCGGGGGGCCTCAGGGATGATGCCCGGCACCGCAGCAACCTCTGGTGGAGACCGGAGGTACCGCAGCGCTACAGAGCTCAAGAAGAGGGTTGCGGAGCCACGGCAAGACGTTTCCTGGAGTCATTGCACGCCGGGGAGGGAGGGGGAGGGCATAAAGGAGGAAAAAAGCCCTAATGGCCAATAGGTGAAGGCGCCTCCCTCCACGGACCACACTTCCGCATACGGGCTCGGCTCTTGGACTTCCCTCTGTTCTCTCTGCCCGGTGTCTCAACACTGTAAGAAAGAGCGCCCTGGGTGAGGGCAGCCCTTCCTTGGAGGGTAGACCTTGGGGATGCCCGGCACCGGAGAGGAGCCTGAGTAGACCGAGCCACGTTGGGAGGTAGAGACTGTGGAACAGGAGGTCGCTGGAGAGAGTTTGGAGGTGAGGGGCAGGGGAGAAATAGAGTTCAAAAAAATAAAAAATAAAAAAAGACAAGGGGAAGGTGCTCCTTCCAGACCTTCAATCCCTGCACCTGACAGCCTGGTTCCTGAGTGGCTAGAGTTCCAGGCCTTGGGTCTTTCCGACGAGGTCCTCAACGTTGTTGAGGCATTCCGTAAGGAATCGACCAGAAAATGCTATGCCTTTAAATGGAAGAGATCCTCCATTTGGTGTCAGGACAAGGGGTTGGACCCCCTTCCTGTCCGTTGGCTAGCATTTTGGACTACCTGTGTTCCCTTTCTCAGCTAGGACTTCGGTCGACGATCCTTACGGTGCACCTGGCAGGATTCTCTGCTTACCGGGCGCGGGCCGGCAAGCAGTCGGTGGCGCGGGAGAAGGTGGTCTGGCGCTTTTTCAAAGGCCTAGATCACATATGCCCTCCATTGCGAGAACCTCCACCTCCATGGGATCTGCTGCTGGTATTGGCTAAGCTCATGGGCAAGCCATTCGAACCGATGCACAGGTGTGATATTACCCACCTGTCGTGGAAGACCGCCTTCTTGGTCGGTATCACATCAGTCAGAAAGATGGGAGAGCTCCAGGTGCTTTCCATCGATTCTCCTTATCTGGTCTTCGACAAGGACAAAGATGTCCTGTGCCCCCTCCCAAAATTCCTTCTGAAGGTGGTGTCTGAGTTTCACCTGAACCAGGTGTTGACTCTGCCGGTGTTCTTCCCCAATCACACCTCTGAGGCCGAATATATAGACTTCATACTTTGGACCCTAGAAGAGCGCTCGCTTATTACAAGGAGCGGACGGCTGAAGTTCGGGGAGAGGTTTGCCAGCTGTTTGTCACCTACGCTAAAGCCGCACCTGGCAGACCTGCAGCCAAATGGACTATAGCCAGGTGGGTCACCTCCTGCATAGATCTCTGCTGTTGGTTGGTGGGCATGGAGCCACCCAAAGGGATAAGAGCTCATTCAACCTGCAATACTGCTGCTTCCGGTGGCTGCTTCTAGGGACGTCCCTATCCAGGAAATCTGCAGAGCTGCTACCTGGAAGTCAGCACACACCTTTATTTCCCATTACCACATTGACCTAGTGTCATGCTGGGATGTTGGTTTTGGGACCTTGGTTCTCCAGTCCTTATTCCCCAAGTAAGTATCAGGGTTGCGCGCCTTGCCTCCCTCCTCCCGGAGAACTGCTAGGAGTCTGCCAGACAGTGTGGATTGAACAACGTATCCACGTCCCTAGAAATGCAGGTTACTCACCTGTAACTGGAGTTCTAGGAGTGGTATATGTTGTTCATCCACATGACCCACTTGACCTCCCTAGCTTTGACGCGCAACCTGGCTTCCAGCGGGCTAGATCTGGCGTCATGGGGCGGAGCCAAGGGTTATACCACCCGGGTGGGTGGGAGGAGCCGGCTTGAAGACTTTCCGGCTCATCTTAAAGCGGCAATGAACCTGCCAGACAGTGTCGATGAACAGCATATACCACTCGTAGAACTCCTGTTACAGGTGAGTAACCTGTATTTGGGGAAAATGAAACCAAAGCTGGGGTATTGCACTAGGACAAGATTTGTAAAAGGCATTAAGATGTTAGTTTTGAAGGATCTGTGGGACTTTGTTAAACTGCGACTTATTACATACACTGTGGGCTATTGAGCGTTCCGACAGAGATTGCATCTTTAATTTTTTTTTTTTCTTTGCATAGAATTTACTCTATTAACTGATGAGAAGTTTGACTTTGATCTCTTACTGTCTCCTGAAAGGTAAGAAACTCTTGACTTTGATCTCTTACTGTCTTCTAAAACGTAAGGATCCTTAGTGCTGAGTAAACCAGTCCAGACCAGTTTGGATTTACGCTGCTGCCTGTGGGCTGACTCCACTAACTCTATTGGCTTAGCAGCTGTACTGTGCTGTCACAGGAAGACCTGGATTTGGGATCACCCTCAGGTCTGTGTCTACTGGAGCCAGCAGGGGGAAAGTAAACCATCTCAGTAGTGTTTCATCTGCTCTCTGGGGAGAGGAGGCAAGAACACGTTATTCTGCAGCACTTTCTGTAGTTGTTATGATGAGAATATGGCATGGTCTCTTGAGGGTTCTGCCACCTATGCTCTTCAAAGCTGAGATCAGTGGCTCTCCTAGCGTGCAGACATCCTATGGGGATGGGCGGAAAGAGGAAAATACCCTCCGGTGCTCCCTGTAGACGGAGCTTCAGGCCCCGATCCCAAGGCCCCTGCTGGTACGGATGACGGATCCCCGACGAAACTCAGTCGCTTGAGGCGGTGGTAAGGGGGGCCCCGCCTCATACCCACCTGGGGGTCAACCCAGGGCAACGTGGGAGGATGACTGCACCCAGTGCCGACAGATAAGCAGGGACGCACAAGGTCGTAGGAGACTCCCGAAGGTGAGGAAGCACTGGGGTGAGAAGGGGGCGTAAAAAGAAAGTATAAAAAAAAAAAAAAAGCTGAGATCAGTATTTTTCCTTTGAAAAAAAGTGAACTGATGGTGACATTTGTCTAGTAACATAGTCATAATACATGATCTTACTTCGAGAGGGTTCCTGCAGTAGGTCTTCACATATAGCACTGCGTCTGCTGGTGTCAGGTCCGCATGGCAAACTTGTAGCTAACAAACGTTAGCAGGAAACCCACTTCCGGTCGTCAGCGTGATTATAAAAGGAGGCCGCCCACTTCGCCTCCTCCTGTTCTTTCCCTGCCATCGCTCAGTTCTTTCAACAAACATAGTAGAACAGCATTCAGTCACCCGCCATTTTAAGCGATTTTGTAAAGAAAATGTACTTTTCAAAGTTCTCGGATATTTCTATCCATCGATCACGGTGTATGTCGCCTAGTTGGCCCAAAAGAAGTGCTCCAGGTGCGCGCATGCGATCCCGCAGACAGGACGACTCACCTCAGCGCGCCCTCTGCATGGGGCCTAGAACAACTCGGCCGAGTGTACCACCTGCCAGGGCTTCAATCAGGCCGTGCGCACCCGTCGCAAGAGGACCCTCAAAGCCCATCTGTTAACTCGGAGGCTGGCTTGCATAGAAAAAGAGCTTCAGGAGCTGAGAGAAATGTCGTCGCCAGCCCCGGAGAAGAGAAAGGACAAGGAGAGATGCCAGGAGTGTAGCTGTTCTCCTCAGGGGAAGACCAGCCAGACAACCGGCGCCGACCATGGTGGGTCCTCCACCTCCGTGAGTATCCCACCTGCAGAGTCTTCGTCCGCTCTGGTGGACCGGGACACCCCCCCCCCCAAGGTGAGTGGTCAGTCGGGGGTTGACTCATTGGAGGTTTCTGTTAGGTCTCCTGTTCAGAGCACCGCCGATAAGTCGCCTTCTGGCTCCACTGCCAGGCGCCCGGCCCAAGCCAATCAGCCTGACCTGGGTACTTCTACTCTGGTCAGCCCGACTGCGTCTAGTAAGACAGTTGACGGCTTCTCCAACCGCATTGACTCCTCTTCTCTCCCGTCGGGCTCCCTTGCGGCCCCCGACGCTGGGATGAGAGTGCTTGCAGGTACACCTTCATCCCCGCGGGTTCTTACCCCTAGGGATTCGCCAGCAGTACCCGATCTTTCTCTCCAGTCAGATACCCTACCTGACCTGTCGTTGGGGGACTTGCCTGACCTCCCCCTTTGCAAGGTTACATTCTGCTGCTGGATCCCCTTCTTACTGTGGATCCCTCGCCGGACCTTCACGGGCAAGGCATGGATCCTCCTCTCACGGGACCTTCGCCTACCCTATCGCCAGTCCCGCTGCCCAGTGGGCCCGCTGCGCCTCTTCCTGCAGGCCCCTCTGCTCCTCCTGCGGCCCAGCGGGTGATTTTCCAGGGAATGCAGTTCCCCATTACCCACTGCCGGGAGGTCCGTCTCCGGGCCATATCCTGCCGACGCCGGGTTATGCCACGCTGGGCTACCTGACACCAGGATACTCTACACCAGGCTATCAGGGTCAGACCATCTACCAATATCCTTATTGGTACCAGACCCCCTGCTTCCCCCCCTTCACGGGGTACCAGGGTTACCAACCCCCGCCTCCGCTGCCCTCCACCTCCGCAGCCCGATCATGAATCCATCCCTACGTGGTGGAAGGACGCTAAATCTCAACTTCTCTTGGAGCTGGGACAGCCTTAGGTTACAGTCTGGGCCACCCCTCCTTCCAGGTTTCCCCCTCCTAATCCGACACCCTCTAGCCAGGTTTCTGACAGGGACTGGGTGCTCTGCCCCCAAAGAACAGGGATCTGGTTTTTGAACCTTCCTTGCCCAGCAGGCCGGAATCTTCGGAGTTGGATGAGGATTCTGATATAGTCCAGTCCGAGCCTCATTCTGTGGTCGAGCCTCAACTTAAGGAGTCCCCTAAGTCTCCCCCAGAGGTCCCCTCCTTTGGGGAGTTACTTATGACTATCCAGAAATCTTGTGGCTGGGCTTCCAAGGAAATAGACCCCCAATCCAAGAGACTTGCAGAGCACCTGGACCTGGTCAGTATGGATCCCCTTCCATTCCCCTGGATGGGTCCACATGAGGACCTCGCGTCCACTATTTGGCAACAGCCCTCTTCCATTCGGCTGTGTCACGTAAAGCGGATTGAACTTACTTTCCCCCAGAAGGGGTATCTCATTTGACCGCTCAACCTAAGGCCGACTCCATGGTTATTACAGCTGCCCATGACAGATCGGCCCAGCCCAAACACCTTAGTGCCTCTCCGCCTGATAAGGACTCCAAACAACTGGATCAGTATGGTAGAATAATCTAGTCCTCGTCCACCTGAGCCATCAGGCCCTGAACTATGTTGCACACATGGTGGCCTTTCAGAAGTCGTCCTTGGCAGAGCTGGAGAAAGATCTTCAGGAGATTCCTGATGAACAGCTCAGGAATAAACTTCTGGAAAAAGTCAGTATGAATAAGTCGTCCTGCCACCATGCCCTCTGTGCCACATACCATTCTCCGATTCTCTCAACTCTGTGGCTCGGGGAGAGGCCACTGGAGTTTGTCTCAGATGTTTAGCCTGGCTTCGTCTGGCAGGGTGGGCACAAGATGTTCAGTCGTCTCTCCTGGACGCTCCTTTCAGGGGTCCAGTTCTGTTTGGCGGCGATGCCAAAGACATTATAATGAAGTGGCAGGAGAGTGGCAAGTCCTTCTGGAACGTCCACTACATGTACCGTTTGGGTCAGAAACAATGGCAGCAGCCCTTTCGTCGCAAACGGAAGTGGAATAAGAACCAGGGCAAACGACAAATTAAACGTCATGCCCCAAGTTCCGGCACCCAAACTGCTCAGGCCACGTTTTCCAAACCCGCCTCCAGAGGAAAGGTGCCTCTCCCCTCCGCGTCCTGACTCCCTACCCCTCCTTCCGCTCCCTCAGACTCCCTCTAAGGAACCAGTAGGGGGAAGGTTCGGCCTCCACCTGGACGGGTGGAAGGCCGTCACTGCAGATGCATGGGTTCTCCAACTTGTAGAAGGGGGTTACTCAACAGAGTTTCTGGAGAGACCTCTTCCAAATCCTCCAGGAAGGTCATTTTACCTGTCACACCATCTCCCAACTGGTCAGGCAGGAAATTCAGGCTCTGCTACAAAGGCAGCTATAGAGCCCATTCCTCCGGGTCAGACAGGAAGGGGATTCTACTCCCACTTCTTTTCTGGTTCCAAAGAAGACAGGGGATCTAGGACCCATCTTAGATCTCGGCATGCTCATTCTCTTTGTGGAGTACAAGAGATTCTGCATGCTAACTCTCCAGGGACTATTAACCCGTGCTCCTACCAAACTCATGGTTGTGCTCCCTGGATATGCAGGTCGCTCACCTCCATATCCCCATTCTCCTGGCCCAGCACCACTTCCTCAGATTCTCCTTTCTGGAGGATCATTTCCAGTTCAGAGCCCTCTCGTTTGGCCTATCCTCAGCACCTCGGGTTTTCATCAAGTGCTTAGCGGTAGTCACAGTGTTTCTATGCTGCAGGGGATCTATGTGTTCCCGTACTTGGACGGCTGTCTCTTTTCAGCCCCCTTGCTGGACAGCCTAAATGATCCCTCTCCTTCACTCTGGGCCTCTTTTCCAGTCTGGGAATTTCTATTAATCTCTCCAAATCCCGGGTAATACCGTCCCAGTGCCTTTAATTCAATGGAGCGGTGCTGGACATCGTCCAGAGTAAGGCCTTCCTTCCAGTCGACCGAGTGGAGACTTTAATTTCACAAGCCACATTTGTGGCTTCCTCTCAGTGGACCACCACCGGTTGGTCCTTTGACTTCTGCGTCTGATGGTGGCTGCCATACCCACAGTTTCTTTGGCCAGGCTGCACAGGAGGGTAACATAATGGTCTGTCCGAGTCCAGTGGAATCAGCGACTGGACGACATGGACCAGAGAGTCCTGGTCTCCAGCAGCCTTCCAAAGCATCTCCTCTGGTGGAAGGACCCCGCCAATCTTTTGGTGGGGGCCTCATTTCACCCTCTGTCTCCCTCTCAAATTCTCACTTTGGATGCCTCGAACTCGGGATGGGCAGTGCATCTGGGGGACCACAGAACCCAAGGCCCCTGGTCCCATGGAGGAGAACCTGCACATCAGTATTCTGGAAATGAGAGCGGTGCTTTACGCTCTCCAGGCAGTCCAGTCACTTGACTCCGGGAACACTCCTCATTCAGGTAGACAACATGGCCACTGTCTGGTATCTAAACAAATGGAGGCATCCGATCGCACTCTCTCTGCACGGAGGCGATGCGGGTGTGGTACTGGGCAATTCAGCACGGCCAATCATTGACAGCGGTCCATGTGCCGAGTGTTCACAACATTCTGGTGGACAGTCTCAGCCGATCAGCTGTTAGGGCTCACGAGTGAGAACTAAACCATGAGGTAGTAGAAGATATGTTTCTTCAATGGGGTCGACCAGAGCTAGATCTGTTCGCCTCTCCATTCAACGCAAAACTACCCAACTTTTGCTCGCACGTTCCTGGGCATGGTGCTTTTTGGCGAGATACACCGTCTCTATCCTGAATAAGGAAGTTTCTATATGCTTTCCCTCCCTTTCCTCTATTGCAGAAGGTTCTGCTGAAGCTCCAAGCAGAGGGTGCTCACATGATCCTCATTGCCCCTCTGTGGCCTTGGCTGATATGGTTCCCGCTGTTACAACAACTGGCTTTGGAACCACCAGTACCTCTGCGTCTCTGTCACTACTTTCTGTCCTAGGAGCAAGGCACCCTGGTACATCCGAGCCTCAAGTCTCTCCATCTTCATGCATGGCACCTGTGGACATAGCGATTTCTCGCTATGGAGTCTCTGCAGGGGTATCTCAGGTCCTAATAGAAGCTAGGAAGCTTTCCACTAGATCCAACTATGCCATGAAATTTTCTGTTTGGTCCTCTGCGAAAGGCTTAGACCCTTTTTCTTGCTTGGCCTCCCAGGTGTTAGAGTACCACTTGCATCTTCCAGAGTTGGACCTCAGCTACTCCTCACTGAAGGCCCATCTCTCTGCGGTGTCTGTCTACCACCTTCCGGTTGAGGGCAAAGCCCTAGCTCAGCTAGAGGTTTCTAAAACCTTTCTGAAGGGTATCCTGCATGTAAAACCTCTGGTCTGGAATCCTCTTCCTCTCTAGGATCTCAATTTTGTGTTGGAAAAGCTTACTTTGCTCCCTTAAGAACTAGCAGCAAGTCGCGATATGCGTTTTTTAGAATGGAAAACGCTCTTTTAGTTGCTGTTACTTCAGCTTGAAGAGTTTCAGAGCTTCAGGCTCTAGTTTGCAGAGAGCCTTATTTAATTTTCCACAGGGACTGGGTGGTCCTGTGGATTAATCCTTCGTTCCTTCCGAAAGTGGTTTCGGAAATTACTCTAAATCAGAGTGTTGAATTGCTGGTGTTTTTTCCAGAGCACTGCAATTGGGGGTGGGGGGGGGATATCTTCTGCACACTCTTGATGTGCATAGAATTTTGAGGTACTATACCTCGAACTAAAAAGGTTTGAAAATCGAACCAACTCTTTGTTGCCTTTGCCTCCCAGTGTCAGGGCAAGGTGATCACGAAACAGACTCTGTCTAGGTGGCTGGCTAACTGTGTTCATTACACTTACCAGAAGTACGAATAACCCCTTCTGGGGGTGGTCAAAGGCCACTCCAGCAGGAGTGTAGCTACCTCTATTGTCTTTTTCAGGAATGTGTCCACTGCAGATATCTGTGCAGCGGCCACTTGGTCTTCTTTCCACACCTTCACTAAGCATTACAATCTGGACATTGCCTGTAGGCGTCGAGCTGGCTTTGGCCTTGCAGTTTTGCAAGGTGGTCTGTCTTGAACAGACACTTAGTTGGCAGTCATCTTCCTCCTCCTGGAACCTTGTCTCCGACTCCTTTTCTTATGTTTGACTGCTTGGTATTCAGTCCTACATGTGAAGACCTACTGCAGGAACACTCTCAAAGTAAGATATAGCAGTTATGTAAGAACTTACCGTAACAGTAGATCTTCAAGAGCGGTTCCTACAGTAGGGCTTAGTTTCCCACCCACCTTTCCCTCAGCTCCTGAGTGTTTACCTTGTTCCATGCCCAGGACTCTGTCTCTTCCAGGGCTCAGGGTATCATGAGTCTATTACTCCTATTTTCTGCTCTCTTTCTATAGGCTTCCGGTGGAAAAGAACTGGCGGTCGGGTGTGGTACCCCCCCCCCCCTTTTTTTATAGTCGCGCTGACATCTCGTCACCGGACGATGGGGGGCGGTCCCCACTGATGATTGCTAGCTACAAGTTTGCCATGCGATCCTGACGCCAGGAGGCACAGTCCTATATATGAAGACCTACTGCAGTAACCTCTTTCGAAGATCTGCTGTTACGGTAAGTTTTTATGTAACTATTTCCTTTCTTTTTCCAAGTTTTTATGTTTTCTCTTTTTGCATTATGTTAATTTTTATCTTAATTCATGTGTCTTTGTGATCCAGTAAATGCTGTAACTAACAATATTGGCTACTAAGGCACTAACATGTTTGGTAAGCATGGGTGTATTCCAAAACCATGGTGGCTCAAAATAAAATCACTGAGCGACTGCATAAATGCTTTGGGGTAACACCAGGTTGAGTGCTATTGGCATACTCAAGGAGGGAAAAGTGGGATCTTTTGCCCCAGCAAATAAAAAAAAAAAAAAAACACACACAAAAATTAAAGCTGCCTTTTAAAGGAAAATCTTCATGGATCCAAAACTTTGCACGGGACCAGGAGGTCCCGATTTATTTAAAAATATTTTTTGGTATCTGGGAAAGGCACACTGAGCCGAGGCTCGTTCCAGGTGCAACCCAAGGGGGTTGGGGGAGACAAATACAAGAAGTGTGCAAAGCTCCAGACGTTATGAACATAATGTGTAAACAAATACATATATTTAGCAGATACAACAGCTAATACTTTAGAACCCCCCCCCCCGTATTTAGGACACTTACTTGTTTTGTAATCCAACTCTGGATCTGATTTATCTGCCACAGTTTGTGCCAGTCCCCAGCAGGACAGATACCATAGTGCCTCACTGCTGAGCCTCCAGTGTCATTTTTGACAGACCACCATGGGGGACATCGAAGGGCTTAGAATAACAGATCTTTGAGGATATCTCTTGTGGCAGGTCACACCTTAGGAACTACAGCCATCAGGCACCAGGACCACATGGAAACATTTTTTTAGCAGTCTATCTGGAGCCCCCCATAGCGACGTCATCATATCGGCGTCCTCCCTATGTAGCCATGAGCAGCCACACGCCCTCCTCAGTTCTTTTTCTGCCGTTGACCGTTGCACTTTGTACCCCACAGAGCACCGTTGCTTCAGTCAACCACCAATTTTAATACCTCTACTGTTTTTTTGTTTTTCTCTCCCTAGTTCTGTGATCACTTTGCTTTCTAAAGTGATTTCCTCACTTCTCTCCATTTATGCTGACTGGCTCGGAAACCTCTTCCAACGCTTGAGCTGCGGAAAGAAGATCCTCGAAAAAGACTACCACGAGGTCTGTGTTTGTTGCCTGTGCCTCGACCACGAAGTTAAGGCCAACGAGATCGGTCGTGTCATGAATCAAGCTACCCAGCAGCTTTGCCAGAAAGTCCTGGAACCCTTCCTGATGGTGCAGAACGGTCCCTGCCATGGAAAAGGAGCTTCAGGCTAGGATGCTCCACTGCTTCCCAGCCCTGTCCAAAAGCTCTCATGCCACCAAGGCTTGGGACAAGTCAGCTGGGAAGCTTCGCCACTCTGATAAGGATTGGCCTTCTCTGGAGTGTTCTTGGTTGCAGCATTCTGCTCTGACCATAACTGCATCGTTGGTCAGACTGATGGCAACCTCTACTGCTACCCAAACCCTCTCGGCTACAAGGTCGGCCATGGCAGTTTCTCCCACTGACACGCCTCTGCCCGGCATTTGTTCATCATTGGTGGACCTTCCCTTTCTCCCACCGATGCTTCCTGTTGCCTCCCTCACTCTTTCCTTAATGGGAGGGAACTTTGGCAGTGCAGCCTATCAGTTTATCCCCATCTGGCGCTGGCCCATTGTCTGGGCTCCCCTTGACCCCATTGACACTCCCGGCCAGGCAGAATGCCCCCCCCCCCCCCGGGGGGGTCACAGCCAGGAGGCTACATCGGCCCAGTCTTGGCCGGCATTGAATAGTCGTCGTTCTTTAGGCCCCTTCAGCCTCCCCTGACTGTTCCTGCAGTGTCGAGGATGCAGATTCCTCAGTTGGTACCACAATCTGTCCCCATTCCGTCGCTGCTCCAGCCCTCCCTGCCGGAGCCTTAATAACCCCGTCACTGCCACAGGGCACTCTGTCGATGCTTGTGACCATTGATGTCTAGGTTCCGTTTTTCTTGGTCTGGGGCTTCATGCACATGGTTGCCCCACCTCAGGGCCCATCGCTGGCAGTGCTCTCTTGGGCAAATTTGGTGCCTTCACACCATACACTGTTGCGGCCAGCCCCTCGTGGTCATCTGTATTCGGTGCCTATCTCGGTGGCAGGGGACGACTATGATTATCACCCTGACTGTTTCTGCTTGATGAGGTTGACGAGGGTGCGGGGGTCCGCAGTCCCTCTAGCACCTCTACTGTTTCTTTGGCAGTACCCCTCCCGATGACCTCTCTTTCATTGTGGTAATGTGGCAGCTCCAGGTCACTTGTAGGGTTTGATTTTGCGGAGCAGGACGTTACCTGACAGAACCTGCCTGACTACCTGGACTTGCCAGATTCCCCTTCCCTTGTCATTCCTCCTATGATAAATGCCTATGAGGATGCCACTAAGGCTGCTTGGTACACAGACCTAACCTGATTGTCCCTATGCCCAGAAAGGTGGACAAGCTGTATCAGGCCCCCTCTGGGAAGCCCTTTCTTGCTGGGCCTCCACAGGCAGATTCTGTGGTGATCAATGTGGCCTATGATGAGTCCAAGAGGCCGCAGCACCTCAGCTCCCTCCCTCTAGACAAGGTCCGGGAAGTTGGACCTTATGGGCAAGAGGGTATTTGCCTCTTCCACTTTGGCTATCAGGATCATTAATTATGTGGGCCATATGCTCAGATTCCAGAATGATCTCTGGAAAGTGGCCAGGACATGGCCCAGACCCTCCCTGAGGGTCCCCCAAAACAGGAGCTGCTCAAGAACCTACAGGTCGGTGCCGATGTGGGCAACCACCTCTTGTGGGGTTGCCTATGATGCCCCGGATGCCTTGGCCAGGGCCTCTGCAATAGGAGTTTGCCTGAGGAGTTGCTCCTGGCTCAGGGTGTCAGGTTTTGCTTCTGACGTCCCAACAGTCCACTCTGAATGTTCCCTTTAGGGGGCTACAAGCTTTTCGGGGCAGGACGTGTAGGATATCCTTAATGACCTGCAAACCTTGGGTAGAATTCTGAGGTTTGTCCACTCCCTCTAGCACACCCACCTAAAGAGTGGGCAGTGGGCGCCCTTTCGGCGTGCCACTCATGGAACCAGGTCTGGCACCGGACAGCCCAGCAAGCTTAAATCTGGAACAGCCCTGCCTACCCTCCCACTCCCACCCCCACCACGGAATTCCTCGGGAGGTGGAGTGACCCCAGTTGCGGGTTCCGCCTTGGCCTGACTCCTTGCCCGATTCTCTCAGTCCAGGATGTGATATTTTTTGGGGGTCATTTCTCCTTCCATTGAATGGGTGGCTGGAGATTACAACAGACACCTGGGTTCTACAACTCCTAGAACAAGGACACGGCCTGGAATTTTTAGAGATGGCTTCTACCACCCTCCATTCCACATACCTGTGTTGCTGCAGGAGATCCATGCGCTGCTGCGAAAGAGGGCCATAGAACCTGTCCCCGAAGATTAAAGGAACATGGGGTTCTATTCTCACTTCTTCCTTGTCCCAAAGTCCACAGGGGACTTGATGCCCATCCTGGACTTAAGAAATCTGAACTACTACATACAGTACAAAATGTTCGTGATGGTCACCCTTCCAGACTTGTTCCCTTTGCTGCAGAAGGGAGACCGGATATGCACGCTAGACATGCAGGACGCCTACCTGCATATCTAGTAGTAGTAGTAGTAGTAGTAGTAGTAGTAGTAGTAGTAGTAGTGTCGTTGAAATAGTAGTAGTAAAATATTCTTTTCATTGCATGAAAAGGATACTTAGCTGAGCGAAGCTCATTTTCAGTGAGATCTCAAACACTCGCACCTTATTACATTCACTTTGTTACATGCAAAAATGTAAAATACATGTTCTGAAATTCAATACACAGAATCAATGTATAAATATTCACAATAGATAGGTTTCATTCAGCTTTTACATAGTTCTGGTAAACAGAAAAACAATTGTATTTTCTGTTCTGGAATAGTCTGATTTTTCACTGTGTATCAGTTGATCTTACTTCAAGAGCGCTCTTGCAGTAGGTAATCACCTTGAGGACTGCGCCCCCTGGTGTTAGGACCACACGGAAACTTTAGCAATATCTGACGGGAGACCACCCACTGACGTCAGCGTGATACTATATAGTGGGCGGTCCCCACGCCTGCCTACCAGTTCTTTCCCGCCATTGACCTGAGCATGTCTGACCTCGCGGAGATCGTTGCTGCAGTTCTACCGCTTTTCTTCAGATGAGTATCTGTTTTTTTTTTTCTCTACCTTACAATGATATTTGTTTTATTTTGTGCATGTCGTCGTAGGTCCCCCAGCACCACCGTTTGGCTTTCCATCAGGTTACCCCCTGTCAGGTCACCAGACGCCACACTATCCACCCGCATACATTCCATGGGGCTACCAGTCATCAGGCTGTCAAACGCAGAGGTATTTGCCCGCGTATCCTTTACTGGGTGAACATCTACATATGGCAGGCTACCTGACGTCGGGAGTTCTTTTCGGGTTATCCACCAGCCTACCAGCCATCTTCGCCCCCTCCGCTGCCTCCTCGGGCAGACTTCCGGGCTATTCTGCAATCCTGGTGGTCGGAGACCAAGGCCCAGCTTGTGTCGGAGCTGGTTAGCCGCCACCCCCAAAGGATGTTACCCAGGTCCCGTTGGACCAGGCGCCCAGGTCTACCCCCACGCCAGACACACGTCATCTCGCCTGCCGAAAGAGCCTTAGACAGGGCAGTTGACAGACAAAGCACTTCCTGGCTCTTGAGAACCGTCTCGTCCTGACGTCCGGTCTTTGGAGTCCTCAGATCCGGGCTCGGATGCTGACACCTTTTCCTCTGCAGGGTTGAGGTTTGAAACTCCGCCCACCGAGGAGCCTAGGCCTTAAAGAATCTCCTAAATCCCCGCCTGAGGACCCTTCTTTCGCAAACCTCCTGAAAAAGATTGTGGAGCTCTATGAATGGAAGTCCGATGCTCAGGAGCCTAAGTGCCAAAGACTGGCTGAGCATTTGGACATCCAGGAGGCAGCTCCTGTCCTCACACCTCCTTGGTTAGAACCACATGAAGACCTGGCATCTACCATTTGGATGATGCCTTCTTCAGTTCTGGAAGTAGTCAAAAAGGCTGACCGGAGATATAGAATGCCAGAGGGTAAAGATCACCTTAGCGTTAACCCCAAGGTGGACTCCGTAGTTATTGCAGCAGCTTGTGACAGGTCCACTAAGCCGAGACACATGAGCACCTCTCCTCCTGATAAGGAGTCGAGGCAGCAGGATCAATTTGGGAAGCAATTCTATTTTTCCTCCACTTTGGCCATGCGTGTTTTAAATTATGTGGCACACATGCTGGTTTACCAGAAGTCTCTCTTCAGTCAACTGGAACCTGCCATTGAAGCTATGCTGGACTCGGAGTCCAAAACTACCCTGGCTGACACCATCAGGTCCTCCAGGGTCGGCTGTCGGCATTCGCTGAGGGCCATGTATGACGCTGTGGACTCCTCAGCCGGGGCAATGCCATGGCAGTTAGCCTCAGGAGGTATTCCTGGCTAAGGGTTTCTGGCATGGCACTGGACGTTAAGTTAGCCAACCAGGATGCTTCCTTTAGGGCCTCCGTCCTCTTCGGAAGTGATGCCAAGATATCACCACCAGCCTTCAGGACAAGGGCAAGGCCCTAAGGTTATGTACCGCCCTAGATTTCGGGCCAAGAAGCCTTTTTGTCTCCAGGCTAAGCAGCAGACGAAATGGCAGCAGACAGCCAGAAGTCAAGACAAAATGTCGGGCACATACAAGTAGCTACAGAGCCACACTAAAGAGGACTGGGAGGTGTTCAGTGACCACACTCAAACACAAACAAGCTCCAGTCACGGCACTTATACCTTGGGCAACCAAAGTACTCAAATGGATGACCAGTTTGCTGTATCAAAAAATGTCCATTTATTTTCACTTACTGTACAGACAGACATACAAACGGACCACAGTGGCCCACAGAGGAACAAAAAGGCTCTTGTGGATTTTTAGTGTCCAGTGGGATCAGCGAACTGATGATCTGGAACAGAGGGTTATAGTCACTTTGCCTGTAAAGAAGGTTCTTATTTATCTATGTGAAACACTGACCCACTGGGTATAAAAAGTAATTGTTAAATGGGGAAAAACAACAGTGGGTCATATTCTTCAACAGAGCCTAGATTTACAAAACAGCAGTTTAAATCCTCCGTAACAATGAGCAGGTTGTTCCCAAGGTACAAAAAAAGGAGGGTCAAAATTAAAACCTGCGTGCCATTTGTCCCAATTCCCCATCCAAAAATTAACCATGTGGATGGAACCCAGCCATTTGCTCAAGAGGGTCCCTTTCCTCATTTCCTCCCCTTATCATGGATGCCTTGGGGATGGGCTGGGGTGCACATTGGGCCTTTACCAGACTCAAGGGACATGAACTCACCATAGTAATGTTGTTTCTTCTAATGGAGTCTTGCTGTATTCTGACCTCCCACCCAGCCTCCCCTACAGAACCTAGGGTGTCTTAAGGCTGGTTCCGATTTCAGAAATGTTCGCCCACCTGTGGGTAGGTTCTTTTTCTAGGATCGTGGATATGTTGTTCATCCACACTGTTTGTCATGTCCCTTTCACCTTTAAATCTTGCTGGAAGTCTTCAAGCTGGCTCCTCCCACCCACCCGGGTGGTGTATACCTCAGCTCCACCCGATGACGCCAGATCTTCCTTTCCGTTGGAAGATGCAAGTTGCTGCCCTCGTGGTCTCGCATTTCATAGGCCCTGGCTTTCAAAACTTCGGTTTAACCGAAATCAAAACCTGCCCGAGTTAGCGATCGCGCTTTTGTGTCCTCTATCATGGAAGAGAAATCTTCTCCAGAATTTCGCCGGTGTCCTTGTGGCCAGAAGATGTTGCGCACTGATCCCCACCTCACGTGCAACTACTGCCTAGGTGTCAGACATGACACCTCATCCTGCAGCTATTGCTTGGCCTTCCATCCCAACATTCTGAACGACCGCCTGGCACGTTTAAAGTTGGGGAGACCGGAGAAAAGGAATCCTCCGGTAAAGTCTAAGGTGGCGAGGTGGGCAGTTTCCATGGCCACGGGTTCCGCCGAGCAGCTGGAACGCAAGAAGGCGTTCCAAGAAGAATCCGCCTGCGCTTCGGACAGTCGAAGCATTTTCGTTCTACTCAACCTGGGCTCCACCTTTACAGGTTTCTTTAAGGAGTGGTGCCGTCTCTCACCTCGGGGAGAGGCGCCTGCTGGCCTGTGATTCTCCCGATCTCGGGCAGTTGGTAAGGAGCCGAATTTGTCTTCGGCTCTTGGGACCGAGAGAGGTCTCCGTCCCAGGAACATGCGGTCTCGACCTCGGTCGAGATCGCTTCCTTGGCCGCAGGCTTCATGGATCTTCCATCTGGCCAGATGACCGAGGAGGTGGCCGATGAGGTCGAGATCATTCTCGATCCAATCGACCCGCTGTCGCCGGCCATGGCCGACGATTCTTTGGAGAGGACTCCGGTCCTCGTGTTCCCTGATGAGACTCATCCTGCTGGTGTCCCCATCGAGGTCCAGGTTCTGGACACTAGGGTTTCACTGATCCCTCCGGTGTCTCCCGAGCAACCGAGTCGTCCTGCCCGATCTCGGTCGAGGTCTAGAACCCCCGTGGCCGACCAGCCAAGAAAGAGCCACAAGCGCTCTAAAAAAAAGGCGATGTCACAGGTCGTCCTTGGATGAGGAGAGGCTCCGATGGAAACCTCAGCACTATGGGGACCTTATGTGGCAACAGCTGATTTTTGTCCGGGCCTAAAGCAGCTCCACTGCCTACCCCGGCCGTTACTTGGCTTTCACCTCCTTGGCCGAAGCCGACCCCCTCGGAACCGAAACCTTTGGTTTCCCTGTCTGTGGGGCTGGCCCGTCCTCTGGTTCGGCCTATACCGGTCTCTCCACCGATAATGGTGGAACCGCCGCCTAAGCAGCCTGTGGGAGGGGCTCCTTCCAAAGAAGACCGACCAGATTCCGGGCTTCCCCAACGTCTGTCGGTCACGGTCACCCTGGACCTCCCTCGGTGGGTCAAGGGTGATTTGGGCTGCAGGCCGCTGTACCCTGACTCTTCGGATTCTGTTACCGGGCTCCACTCTCATCTTGGGGATGACGAGTCGCCCGCTGGCACAGGGATGGAGGAAGGTCCTTCCTCCTTCCAAGGGATTCTTAGTCTCATCTCTGATTCCACAGGGATGACCCTGGAACCCATCCCTTTCACGGACATCCTCAAGAGAGGGGATACCCCGACGGAGGCCTTTCCTATGGCAGAGACCATTGTTGGTCCGGCACTTGAACTGTGGCAACGTCCTGCCTCATGTCCAGCACCGTCAGCCCACATGGCCCGCAAATATGCAGTACCCATGGGGTCCCTTGCGGGGTTCACAGAGCACCCTTCGTCCGGGAGCCTGGTGACCGCCTTTGTGTTCAGGCATACTGGCAGTTCTGCCGACACTGACCGACCCCCTGATAAAGAGTCAAAGCTTCTGGACAATTCGGCGCGAAAAGTCTATGTGGCTTCCTTCTTGGGCCTTCGTCAGGCAAGTTCGGCCTCATCATGGCACACTTCTTTCATGCCCTTCTCGGGTCATTAGATGAAGTCCTCCCACATCTCCCTGCAGATGTGCAGACCACGGTTAAGCAGGTCCGAGACCAGGGCCATGCTGTTGCCAAATAGCAGCTCCAGACGGCCCTGGACATTGGGGATTCTTGTGCCCACTCGACGACTGCAAGCAGTTGCCTCTCACCGCAGGGCTTAGCTGAGGCTCTCCTCCTTTCCGGTGGATACGCAGCACAAGTTAGCTGATGTGCCTTTCCTTGGGACCGACTTGTTCGGCCCAGGAGTGGCCGGTCACCTACTGCGTATAGAGCAGTCCAGTGCCACCTTGGATGCCACTTCTGCCAAGAGTTCTTTGGGCGAGAACCAGCAGAAGAAAAAGAAGCCTTTTCGTCAGTCTTCCCCTGTGGTTCAGAAGTTCTCCTACCAGGGAGGACAGCAGCATCAGCATCGGCAGCAGGCTCAAGCTTGGCACCCTCGGCCCAAGCCTGGACCCCAACAGGCCCGCAAAGGAGGCAGAGGCTCAGGTCCTGGAGCCTCGTCCTCCTCCAAGGCTGCCCAGTGACGGGGTGGGGGTTGCCACCCCTATTCCCGTCATGCCAGCTCTGGGTCTTGACGTGGGGGGCCAGCTCCGCTACTTCCTTTCTGCCTGGTCCGCTATCACTATGGACAGGTGGGTTCTCGAAGTGGTCAGTCAGGGACTGCCTCTAGAATACGAGCAGCATCCTCTGAGTCCAGCCCGCGCCCCTCGGGAAGAACGGATTTCCGCATGCACCCAGTCGGCTTTTCGAGACGACATTGCTCAGCTCCTCCTCAAGGAGGCAGTAGCTTTCATGGTGGATCCATCTGCAGACCCAGGCTTTGTCTCCAGGTACTTCCTGGTGCCCAAGCAGATGGGGGGCTGGCGCCCCATTCTAGATCTCCACGACCTGAATTAATATCTCAGGTCACACACCTTTTGGATGGTCACTTTGTCACAGATCGTAACATCCTTGGAGCGAAATGTGGTTCTGTTCATTGGATCTGCAGGACGTGTTCTTTCACTTCCCAATCCGTCTGTCCCATCAGTGGTTCCTCCGCTTCAGGGTCGAAGAGACCCTGTACGAGTTCCGAGCCATGCCGTTTGGCCTGTCATCAGCCCCATGGGTCTTCACTAAATGCATTGCAGTGGTGGTGGCCTATCTCCGGCGTCTTGGGGGGTCAGAATTTACCCCTACCTCGACGATTGGCTCCTTCCACCCAACAGGAGGTGGAAAGGTCCAGGGATCTGGCCCTCCAGACCTGCTTCCAACAGTCTGCCTCCTGATCAACGAGGCCAAGTCGGAACTCGTGCCCTTTCAAGCGATGGGCTTCATCGGGGCAGAGCTCGACTCTTGTCAAGCCAGAGCTCAGCTCCTGGCAGACAGGGTGGAGGTTCTCTCCTCCTTTGCCCAATCATTTCAGTCTGGGCATTTGCACCCTGCCCGGGACTTTCTGCGCCTTCTGGGTTACATGGCGGCGTGCACCTCTGTGGTCCTTTGGGCCCAGTTGCACATGCGCCCCCTTCAATGGGAGTTGGCTGCCCAGTGGACTCAGCACCATGGTCATTTCGACCAGCTGATCACTGTAATCCAGAAGATGTGGGACACTCCCCAATGGTGGACTGCCCCAGACCGGTTGCAGGAAGGGATCCCATTTGTACATCCTGAGCCGATGGTCGTTCTCACAACCGATGCCCCTCTCATGAGCTGGGGAGCCCACATGGGGGACAAAAGGGCCCACGGGCTCTGGACCCCTGAGGAGTCCCGATGCCACATCAACCTGTTAGAGCTCAGAGCAGTCAGACTGGCACTGTCAGCTTTCGCTCCTCAGCTCTGGGGTCAAGTGGTTCAAGTCGGGATGGACAATACCACGACCATTTACTACCTCAACAAACAGGGCGGCACGCACTCCCGTCTGCTATGCAAGGAGGCACTCTGCATCTGGACCCTCGTATGCTGGTTGGAGGCGGATCTCCTAGCCATCCATGTGGCAGGAGCCTCGAACCAGCTGGCGGATGCTCTCAGCCGCTTAGGCCAGACATCCCACAAGTGGTCTCTTCATCCAGAGGTAGCTTACAGCCTGTTCTCCCGTTGGAGCAAACCGATGGTGGACCTGTTTGCCTCCAGGGAAAACACCAAGCTGAGGTTGTTTCATGCCCGCCCCCCTCAGCAGGGCTTGCTGCAGGGGGATGCCTTCTCGAGACCGTGGACCCTACTCCTCCTCTACGCCTTCCCTCCATTTCCCTTGATCCACAAGGTGTTACTCAAGGTGAGGAGGGACAAGGCGAAGGTGATTCTGGTAGCCCCACACTTGCCGTTCCAGTTCTGGTATCCAGATCTCCTCAGCCTCAACTGCAGACCCCCGGAGCTGCTTTGTACACGCCCGGACTGGATCCCTCTGAACCAGGGGAAGGTATTCCATCCGAACCTTCAATCCCTGCAGCTCACAGCCTGGTACCTGAGCGGCTATAGTTCCAGGCTTTGGGTCTGTCCGAAGATGTCTACACTGTGGTGGAGGCATCTAGAAAGTAATCGACCAGGAAATGTTACGCCTTCAAATGGAAAAGGTTTTCCATTTGGTGTCAGGGTAAGGGTCTGGACCCCTTATCCTGTTCTGTGGCTAACATTCTCGACTACCTTTTGTCTCGCTCCGAAGGGGGGCTCTGGTTATCGACCCTTAGGATGCACCTGGCATCAATTTCTGCTTACCAGGCATGGGCCGGTCAGCCGACATTGGCACAGGAGACCGTGGGTGGGTGCTTTTTCAAAGGCCTGGATCACATATCCCCTATGGTGCATGAACCTCCACCTCAGTGGGATCTACTGCTGGTATTGGCAAAGCTGAAGGGCAAGCCATTCGAACCAATGCACAAGTGTGAGCTGTCACACTTGTGGAAGACTTCCCTCATGGTGGTTATCGCGTCTGCCAGAAGGACAGGGGAACTTCAGGCGCTTTCGGTGGACTCCCCTTATCCGGTCTTCCACAGGGACAAAGTTGTCCTGCACCCCCACCGGAATTCCTTCCGAAGGTGGTGTCAGAGTTTCACATTAACCAGGTGTTGACCCTGCTGGTATACTACCCTAATTACACCTCGGAAGCAGAGTACAGGCTCCATACTTAGGACCCAATATGTGCTCTCTCCTATTACAAGGAGAGGACGGCGGAAATTCGTGGAGAGGTTCGCTAGCTGTTTGTCACCTATGCTGAAGCTGCCTCTGGCAGACCTGCAGTGAAATGGACTATTGTAAGATGGATTACATCATGCATAGGTCTGTGCTATGAGTTGGTGGGCAAGGAGCCTTTCAGAGGGGATAAGAACTCATTCTACCCGTCATACTGCTGCATCGGTGGCTGCTTCCAGGGACATCCCTATCCAGGAAATCTGTCGACTGCTACCTGGAAGTCAGAAAACACCTTCATTTCCCACTACCATATCGATCTTGAGTCACGCTGGGATGCTGGTTTTGTGGCCTCTGTTCCCTAAGTAGGAGGTGTACGCCTTGCCTCCCTCCCGGAGAACTGCTAGGAGTCTGCCAAACAGTGTGGATGAACAACATAGCTATGATCCTAGAAAAACAGGTTACTCACCTGTAACAGTAGTTCTAGGAGTGGTATATGTTGTTCATCCACATGGGCCCACCTGACCTCCCCGGCTGCGGACGCACACAACCTGGCTTCCAGTGGGCTAAGACCTGGCGTCATGAGGCGGAGCCGAGGTATGTACCACCTGGGTGGGTGGGAGGAGACAGCTTGAAGACTTCCGGCAAGATTTAAAGGGGAAAGGGACATGCCAAACAGTGTGGATGAACAACAGATACCACTCCTAGACCTACTGTTACAGGTGAGTAACCTGTTTTTCTTGGGCATCAGTGGCTTGAGCCTTCCTTTCTGCCCACGTTATTGTTGTGTTGCTCCTGGTGGCATTTAGATTTGGTTAGTAGTTTAAATGGTTTGCTATTTTTTAGCTTCGTATGCATTTGATCAGTTACTAGAACGTACCGAGGATGGTGGTTTGAAAAATAGAGCTCGAGCTCAACGTTCTATGTATTTGCATAAAGTTTAACTCATTGTTCTCCGGGGCAGCTGAATTGGTCAGTCATACTGCGTTTGTCAGAATACAGCAAGACTTCATTAGAAGAAACAACATTGCTATGGTGAGTCATTTTTTCTTATGGACGGGAACGCCAACCCCCCCCCCCCCCTTCTCTGTATTCGCCTTGAGTCTAGCCAGTCTCATTCTAGATTTCTTCTCCTGCCGTAGAATTACCCAAAGCTTTTCTCCAGTCTATTAATGCCTCTCACTGCTGGGGAAAAGGGTACCATCTGCATTTGGTATAGATTCCATGGCAGAACATTCATTTTAATGTTTATGCTCCCTATCCATGAGATCGGGGGTGTGTAGCCAGATCTGCAACAACAGTGTCAAATAGCAGGGTGTAGTTCATATCATATAATTTTTTGAGGTCCACTCCAGTCTTTATACCTAAATATGTAAAATGTTGCTCCACCCTTTTTAAAAACCATGTATCCCCCTGGTCAGGTTTCTTTTGGTCACCCAGAAACCCAGTATTTCTGATTTTTGCACGTTTAGCTTGTATCCTAAGAACTGTGCAGATTCCCCAACCACCTCAAGAATGGTGGGTACAGATGCCTCTGGACACGTTGTAAACAGGAGCAGATCATCCACGTACAATGTAATTTTATGTTGCCTCCCCACCTTTCCTTGAATTCCCTTGATTTTCTCGGATTCGAATAGCCAGTGGCTCGATGGCCACCGCGAACAGGAGAGGGGGCACCCTGCCTCGTAGCTCTAAACAGCTGAAATTCCTCTGTCGGTACACCATTGACCAGTACCCTTACTTCGGAGGTTTTTGTATAACATTTTGACTTAACTCCACAAACCCATCCCCTAAACCAAACCTTCTGAGTGCCTCGAAAAAACAGTCCCATTCCATCCTATCAAAAGCCTTCTCGGCGTCCATAGTTAGTACACATGCCTCTCCTGGGTGTCGAGACCCCCACCTCACCACATTTAACAGTCTTCTCATGTTGTGGTACGACAACCTCCCCTATACGAAACTGGTCTGATCTGGGTGTACTATCTTTGGGAGTATCCCCTCCAGCCTTGTGGCTAGGACTTTAGCCGTTATTTTACAATCATAGTTTAGGAGGGAAGTGTACGTGGCACACTGTAGGCTGTCTTTTCCTAGCTTGGGAATGACGTATATGTTCGCCTTTAAACACGTTATGGGCAGCCCCACCTCCCTCCTAGCCTCTTCCATTAGCTCTTTTAAGGGACCAGCCACTTTATTCTTTAATTTCTTATAATATTCTGTTACAAATCCATCGGGGCCTCCTGCCTTCCCTGCCATTAGTCTGCCTATAGTGCTACCAACCTCTGCCACTGTAACTGGGCCCCCCAGTCTTTTCCTCTGATCCTCCGGTAGTGTCGGGGTTATTTATTTTATCTAAAAATGACTTTGCCAATTCCTCTGTCCCTGTACATTTTGCCTGGTACAGCTTTGCATAAAAATTCCTGAAGGCATCTCTGATCTCCCCCTTCCCCATGGGACACTTCATATTGCCACTATTTTGCTAGGGACCCTCCCTCCCTTCATCAACCTAACTAATAGTGGGTCAGGGCTATTCCCACATTCATACATTCTTTGTTTTGCAAACAGGAGCTTAGGTTTTTGCCTCCCCAGTTAGACACCCATTCATTGCCTCCCGGGCCACCTACAGGTGGTGTCTATCCTCCGTGCCCCTTTCGATAACTTGTCATTCTGCTATTTGCACCTTTCGTTCTAGTTCTCAAATCCTAATTATTCTTTACTGCGAAATATAGGATATTCTTGTCTCAGAACAGGACAGTCAGGAGCTTAAAGGGCACACAGGCAGAAAGTAAGGGGAGAGAGAGAGCGAGAGAAAAAAAAACAGAGGAAAGAGTAAGGATTGCAAACAGTTAAGGGGCCAGAAATAAGACATGATTGGAGTGGTGCAGTGCAGTGGCTGTGGAGCAGCAGTCTTCCGGGAGATGTTCTGGAGGATGCGGTGTTGTCCCATCTGCAGGCACCTCTCTGGGCTGAGGGAGGAGGTTGCTCATCTCCAGGCTGAGTTGGCCAGGATTTATGGGACCTCCTTCCATCCAGGGACCACCAGTGCCACTGCTGTTGCCTCAGAGGTTGCCAAGAAAGAGGCGGTTGGACCACAGTGGGCTCAGGGAGGGTGAGGGTGGTGGAACAGAGGCGATCCTCCCATTGTACCTCCACAATTCCTATGCCATTCTGGCAAAGTGTGGTTCCTCTATGGAGGCACCCACAGTGGAGACCAAGGAGGATGCTGGGAACCTCCACAAGGGAGACCCACAGGAGGGTGGCAGGGGACCCTGCAGGGGAAGGAAACAACTCCTGGTGGGGGACTCCATTGTTAGGAAGGTAGAACTGGGGGAGGAAGGGCAGAGGGAGTTAAGGTGCCTGCCTGGCGCCATGGCTTGCAGGGACAGGAAGCGAATCCTCAGGATTGCCGGAGCAGCTGCACAGGGCAGCTGCACAGGGGAGGGCTGATGTCATTGTCCACCTAGGGACAAAATGACCTGGCTAAGAAAGGGATTAGAGAAGTGCAGGAAGAGTTTGTGGAATTGGGGAGGGCCTTAGTCAAGTCAGCACGCACGGTAACCTTGTCGGAGGTGCTACCCATCTATGGCATAGGAGAGGCTAGGGTGTTCCGCACCATGGGAATCAATCAGTGGTTGAAAAACTGGTGTGGAGGTCCAGGATTTGGCTTCATTGGGGACTGGGGGTCCACCTGGAGTGATGCAAGCCTATACTGGCATGATGGGCTGCATCTGTCCGGGAGGGGAACCAGGATCCTAGGTGATAGGTTTAAATGCTTCATTGGCAAGCTTTTAAACTAGCCAAGGGGAGGCACTGGAAAGGAGCAGGAAAATCTAGCACCCCCAATAATCATGGTAGTAAGTCGGCAAACACCAACATAGAGGTGTCGATAGGAGAAGGGCAGGGTAAATGGATAAAGTGACAAAGGCAAGAAGGACAGGGTGGGCAAAGGAGTAAGGCCATCAGGAAATGGAGGGTAATGAGTACAAATGCCGTAGTCTGGGCAACAAGCTCCCTGAGCTGATGGCCTTAATGGAAGAGGGATGCCTGGATATCGTAGCAGTCACAGAAACATGGTACACAGAGAACCATGACTGGGATGTTAACATACCAGGGTACATAACCTACAGGAGAGACAGGCAGGGGAGAAGAGGGGGAGGAGTAGCTCTCTATTTAAAAGAAGGGATAAAAGCAACTGAACAAAAGAGTAAACAGGGAGGAGAGGAGGCACTGTGGGTCACCTTGGAGACAGGAAAGGGCACCACAATCCGCACAGGGGTTGAGTACAGACCCCCATGTCAGGGGGAAGGAATGGACAAGGATATGATAGAAGGCATTCTTAGAATGGCAGAGAAAGGGGAGATACTGTTGATGGGAGACCTGAATATGCCAGATGTTAACTGGAGCACATTTGCTGCAGCCACATCCAAGAGCAGGGCCATTCTTGATGCCCTACAGGTGGCAGGCATTAGACAGCTAGTTTCGGAACCCACACGTGAGGGAGCAATCTTAGACCTCGTACTCTCAAATGGGGCAGTGAGAGGATCTCAGATCTAGAAGTGGGTTGCCACCTGGGGACAAGTGACCATCAAACAGTGTGGTTCACGTTAAACTCAGCTACAGAGTCAAGCCATACAAAAGTGAGGGTACTGGACTTTAGGAGGGCTGACTTTGGCAAGATGGGAGAGTGCCTCAGAAAAGCACTAGCAAACAGGCTAGAAGGAGGTGTGGAGCAACAATGGGGAATTATCAAAACTGCCATCACAGAGGCAACAAGCCTTTGTGTGAAGCAAATGAACAAATCAAAACGAAAGAAAAAGCCACTATGGTTCTCAAAAGAGGTGGCTGTGAAAGTCAAGAAGAAAAAGATAGCATTCCGGAAGTATAAGGAAACACAGAAGGAGCAGGACAGAGAGCTGTACCTGTTAAGGCAGAAGGAAGCAGGGAGGGAAGTCAGAATAGCAAAGGCCCAAACTGAGGAAAAGATAGCCAACTCAGTTAAGTAGGGGGATAAAACCTTTTCTGGGTACATCAGCGAGCGTAGAAAGACAAAGGGAGGGATAGTGAGGCTGAATAGAATGAACAGTGGGTGGGCAGAGGGGGACAGTGAAAAGGCAGGAATACTGAATGAATATTTCTGCTCAGTATTCACAAAAGAGGAGGGGAGTGCCTAATCCAATTAACAGAAGCACTCTTGATAGGGAGGTCGATCCCAGTCATTTCACAGAAGAAAGGGTTCTGCAAGAACTCCTAAAACTGAAGGTGGACAAAGCAATGGGTCCTGATGGAATTCACCCCAGAATTCTAAAAGAATTAAGGGAGGAACTAGTGAAACCACTGGCTACTCTTTTCTAATAAATCATGGGAGGATGGTGTGGTACCCGAGGACTGGAGGAAGGCGGATGTGATTCCCTTTCACAAAAGTGGGTCCAAGACAGAGGCAGGAAACTACAGACCTGTCAGTCTGACCTCTGTGGTAGGGAAAGTGATGGAGTCACTTCTGAAGGAAAGAATAGTCAAGTACCTAGAGGCAGTGGAGCTCAGGACCCAAGGCAGCATGGGTTCACAGCGGGAAGGTCATGTCAGACGAATCTAATAGATTTCTTTGACTGGGTGACCAAAGAAGTAGACCAGGAGGGGCTGTGGACATGGCCTACCTAGACTTTAGCAAGGCATTTGACACAGTCCCACACAAAAGATTAATAGTCAAATTAACCAGCCTGGGAGTGGGACCCAGGGTGGTAGCCTGGGCAAAACATTGGCTGGACAACAGGACACAGAAGGTAATTGTAAATGGAGTCCATTCTGAAGAAAGGGGGTTACTAGTGGGGTACCGTAGGGTTCAGTATTGGGTCCAGTCCTTTTTAATGTCTTCATCAGTGACATTGCAGAGGGACTGGAAGGAAAGTATGCCTTTTGCAGATGACACAAAATCTGCAACAGGGTTGATACACAAGGAGGCGTGGAAAGGATGAAAAGGGACTTGGCAAGGTTGGAGGAATGGTCAGAAGTATGGCAGCTAGGATTCAATGCAAAGAAGTGCAAATAATGCACCTGGGAAACAAGAACCCAGGGAAGAATACACAATGGGGGGGAGGTAGTAACAACAACAAAAAAGGAAAGGGACCTGGGGGTAATCATATCAGATGACCTTAAGGTTAGCAAGCAATGTGAGAAGGCAGTAGGGAGGGCTGGGGGTATACTGGGATGTATAGGGAGAGGCATCAGCAGCAGAAAACAGGAAGTTGTTATCCCTCTGTACAGACAGTTGGTGAGACCCCATCTGGAGTACTGTGTCCAGTTCTGGAGACCCCATCTCCGCAAGGACATAGGATAGAGGCAGTCCAGAGGAGGGCAACTAAAATGGTGCAGGGTCTGCAAGAGAAGCTGTATGAGGAGAGACTAAAGGAGCTTAATATATATACCCTTGAGGAAAGAAGGGAGAGGGGGGACATGATAGAAACTTTTAAGTACCTCAGTGGAATCAACAAAGTCCAAGAGGGTAGCTTTTTTCAGAAAAAGAGACTTGCAAGAACAAGGGGACACAATTTAAAGATAGGAGGGCGGTTCAGGGGCAATGTGAGGAAGTATTATTTCACAGAGAGGGTAGTGGATGCATGGAACAGCCTTCCTGAGGAGGTTGTGGGGTCTAAAACCTTGGGAGAATTCAAGAATGCATGGGACAGACATAAGGCAATTCTTGTGGGTGTAGGAAGAAATAGGCTGTTAGTTAACTAGGATCTGTGGCCTATCCTGTAGGTAGGGAAATGGGCAGACTAGATGGGCCTAGCGGTCCTTATCTGCCGTCAAAGTCTATGTTTCTAAGTTTAGCCATGTAACTTATCACCATCCCTCTCATATATGCTTTCCCAGCTTCCCAAAATGTACCCTGAGAGACCACCGTTCCCTGGTTCATAGCCAAGTAGATATCCCACTGTTGTCTCAAGAATTGTCTAAACTCCTCTTTGCACATTAAGTAAATAGGAAAGCGCCAGGACCTTCTATGACTAGCTCCTGCCCCCAGCATGACCTCCACCCTCACCATTGAGTGATCCGAAATCATAATTGGGCCACGTCCACTATCTGGCTATAAATTGCTTTTGGGGCAAAGATGTAATCCAGCCGTGACCTATGGGGACAGGAATAGAAAATATACTCCCTTGCCCCCAAGTTCGTAGCTCTCCAGCTGTCCACCAGATCTAGTTCCAATAGTCCCATAGCCCAATCATCCTTGGCCTTGTTTACTCTGCAGTTCTTCCCTGAGTAGTCTAGTTTGGGATCCATGGTGCCGTTAAGTCCCTCCATATTCATATTTACAAATTGTGCTTTATGGATCACTTCCAGTATCTTCTGGTAGAAGGTGGGGTCATATGTGGACGGAGCATATATGCTGCCAAATGTTGTCCACGAACCCTTCCCTCCAGAAATATACATCTTCCCTCAAGAGTCTTTCACAACTCTCTCAATTTCCATTGGAAAATTTTTGTGTAGCAGTATTGCCGCACCCCTCTTGTATGCAAGAGTAGATGCAGCAAAGCAGGAGCCCACCCACCCACCGCTTATCATGTTCAGGCGTGGTGAGGTGGGTCTCCTGTAACATTATAACCTGTGCCTGTTTACATTTCAGGGCTGTCAATGTTTTATACCTCTTAATGGGCGAGGCGACTCCTTTCACATTATATGAAATATCATTTTGTGTATTAGCTGTGTTTCCAACACTGACCTTCAATCCAGATATCCATTCCTTTCCTCATATGTGCAGTAATTAAGGTGGTTATTAGTATTTCAGTATTCCAGTAGTAATCCAGTGCAATAGAAAAAGATAGAGAACAAAGATCATTCTCATCAACACAGAACATTTATAATTCAACTCATAACTCAAACTTTGTAAACATAACCAGTGTTTGATCCTTCCCCCGTTTATATCCCCTCTTCAATTCTTCACCTAGAGTCAGCCAGCTTGTCCCTGTACACATGCCTGTGTCTCGGGGGCAAGCTCCGACTCCAGCTGTTAGATTTGTGTAGTGTTATCTAAATATTCTGTATCTTTAAGTAGTTTAAATCCCCTATACGTTCCTCTCTCCTCCGCTCCATTTTTCAGCTTGTGTCTATTGCCAGAAATCTCCTCCCCCCCCCCCTCTTTTTAATCCCCCTTAGGGCCGTCAGCAACCTAAATGGCAGGAACTTCTTCCCGCCCCACCCTCAAGGAAAGTCCTGCTTATCCGCCTTTGGCTGTATTGAGCAGGCTTGTAGGCACGCCCCACTTGCCCATGTGACCCATGGTGGAGTCTCCGCCAACCTATCCCTCCCCCTTCCGCCTAGCCATGTCCCTTCCTACTTTTACACCTAGTCGTCCTAGCGCTTCATAACAGGCCCAAATAAACAGCGTGAATCATTGTAACATCCTGTCTGTGAAGGTTCTTAATAACCACATAAAAGCAAACCAGCACTCCCATATGCAGAGTCTTTACTATTTCTTGTTTTTTCCCAGAGCTAGAGAGGGAAGGCGCCCCACGCCCATTTAAACATGCGCCGGGACTCCCCACCCCACTGACCTGAGGGATCAACCAGCGAGACTTCCAATGTTCCTTCTCTCGTAGCGCTTCTCATTTAAAGTCCTCCTCTGCAAAACCATGTAATCGAATTTGGGTTGCTAGGAAAACCTTTTTCAAGCCAGGTCATTTCAGTAGGCATTGTTCAGAGTAATAAATCCTGATTCAGGGGTCATTCGATAGGTCAGTCTTGAAGACCGACGGTCGACAGCCGCCCCCCCAGTGCCATGGATCACAGTTACGCAGTTCCAGCTCAATGATCAATGATCGAAGAAAGAAATAAGAAATTGTGAACTGTCCACTACTGCAGCTCAACTTCATTTACCAGCACGTTTCTTGTCCCATTCATCGAAAAAGCACTTCAGCTTGAATGGTTCCCAGAATGAGTATGTGGCCCCCTCCATCTTCACCTGTACTGTCGCTGGTTATACTAGAATAAATTCAGTGCCCCTTTCTCTCAGCATGTCCATACCTAGGTTAAATTGCTGCCATTTCCTTTGCACTCGCTGAGATAGGTCCTGATGTATGGGAAGCCTTGCTCCCTCAAATGTTAGGCCCTTTTTTGCATGAAATGCCACCATAATTGCTTGCCTGTTGCCAAGATGGTGCATCCGAAAAATGATCTGCCTTTCGGCTGGTCGTTTGCAGCCTTGGTGCTACTGCTTGATGAGCCCTCTCTATTTTTAGGTGACTATTCTTCACCTCCATTCCGAGCAACTTTGGAAGGGTGACTGAGCACAACTCCAACACACTTTTGCCCTCTTTCCCCTCTGGTAGCCCCCGCAGTCGGAGATTACTTCTTCAGTTATAGTTTTTCTGATAATCAATGATGTCTCTCAGGGCTTCCAGCTCTTTTTCAACATGTGCGAGTTTATCAGGCAGCATTTTAGTGGAGTCTTCCACGTCCGATACCCTCTGTTCTATTCTGTGAGTCTCTTGGAGTGCTGGCCTAGTTCTGACGTCAGCTTGGCTATATTATTTTAAAACTGGTCAAGTCGGGGGCTCAGGCTCTGTAAGACCTGCTCGGTAACTGTTTTGCTCAGCAGTGCTATTTCTGTTGCTGAGAGCAAGATAGGTCCCATGGTAGTGCTCAGTGAAGTGTCTGGAGCTGTGCTTTTCTTCACTGCCTTGCCTGCTTGGTGGGTCTGTTTTCCAGGTAGTAGGTACTCTTCCATCTTCGGAAACTTTCCCCACTTGCTTTTGCACAGATTATCTGTATTTTCTGACAAAAGAATAGTCTTATTCCCGTTATGGAGCGGAGCTTCAGAGTCACGTCGTATTGGTTCATCTACTCATTAGCACCCCCCCCCCCCAATGGTAAGTTCTGAACATAACTGTAGTTTCCAGTGTCACTGGGTTACGTTATGTCCTCTCAGAAGGACCCTAAGGACCTGAGACAAAAGGAGCCCTTTCAGTTTCGGTCCTACCCACTGCGTCCTCCCAGACCACTGTAGCCACAGTAGGGCAGTCCCAGGCCTGACGGCCCAAGCCTAAACCTGCTGTTGCTGGCTCTAAGAAATCCGGAGGCTGGGTAGCTGCGGGCACCTACGGCTGCTGGTGTGGGAGCCTCCGCCAAACCTCGCCTATTATGGTGGTGGGCATCTCTCCCGTCCAGCCTTGGATCCCATAGGGGGTTGGTTTGGCCACTTCTCGCATGCCTGGTCCATCATCACATCGGACAAGTGGGTGCTCGAAGTGGTGGATTGAGGTTTGCCCCTAGACTATGAGGCTCTCCTACCCTTCAAACAACATGAAGTCTTGCTGTATTCTGACTATTGCAGTTAGCCCCAGCCTTTAAACTTCCCCAGAGAACAAAGGGTTAACTTTCTATGCAGAGCATAGAATGCTGAGCTCGAGCTCGGTTGAGGTCTCTGGAGCCCTTTGAAATCCAACCGTCAGATTCTTTACTCTGCCTCACTGAACAGTCGCTCTGGAGATTTCTCCTTCAGTTCGGTTCGAAAAGTCTTAAAAGTATTAAAGTGTCAGTTTTATGCTGAATTTGTTCTGCTTAGTTGGTTCAGCCTCTGTCTGCGGTACCATGAGTACTAGATAGGTTTTACCTATTTCTGTATGGAAACTGTAAACTTGTTTGATCGGTTTGGCTGAACCGATAACTTTTAGTGAATTTCTGTCTTACTTTAGAGTGTGGTTACCGGTCCTTATCGGTTCTAAAAAAAAAAAAAAAGTGTTTTGAACATTTTTTTCCAACTCCCGTGACATGGTTAGGAACCGATAAGGGAGTCTTGCCTGGCGGTTACCATAAAAAGGGTAAGTTTGGTTAGCTTGGCCATGTCTGAGAAACCCAAGAAGAAAACCGGGCCCACTGGGTTTCAACACAACAGTGAGTGTGGGGAGGTCTTTGCTAAGGCCAATCACCACACCACCTGTGTTTACTGTCTGGGGTTTGAACACCTCGATACAGACTGCCAAATTTGTAAACATTTTCCTAAATCTACCCTTGTAAAGAGATTAGGTAGACTGATGGAAAAGGAGGCCGAGAAGTCCGCCTGACCCGGTTGGCCAGCCCGGTTTGGTTCTGACCGAACCAGGAGGAGTACCCTCTGACCAGGGTGATACTTCTTCGGACAAGAGGAGAGCCGATCCTGAGGGGTCGGTTCCTACAAAAAGGAAATGCAAAGAGAAATCGACTGGTTTGGATCCAGCGATTTATGTTCCGACTGCCGAAGAAATAGCCAGAGCGATTCGGATTGTGGAATCGCTTCGCCTGGTCCTGACCGATCCAGCACCATTTGGCAGGGGTTCGGTTTGTTCGGTTCCCCCGGTTCAAGATTATACCCCTGAAGATTTTTATGAACCGGAGTTCGAGGAGGAGGGGGAGTTCGAGGATGATGGTGACGATGGTGAAAGTCTGGATGTGCCTGTGGAACCGGACATCTCCCCAGAGAGACCTTCTGGTGTTTCCCCTCCTAGACTTTCTGAATCCCCTTCCCACTTTCTGTTTTACAGAAAGGTGGCTGAAACCCCCCAGCTTCCTATGGAGGAGGGCATGGAGGATCAAGAGGAGCCTGATTATGTAGAAATGATGGACATCCCAGAGTCTAGGAGACTGTCTATGCCCCTCCACAAATCCTTTGGGAAGCAGACACTAAAATCTTAGTCTCCCAGTACTGTACCTCTTGTTGATAGAAGGATGGACAAGAGGTACACACTGTCAGGTTCAGATACGGAGTTTTTATGCCAACAATGCAGCCATGTTGGGGTAGTGCAGGCTGCTGCCTGTGACAAGGCAAATATTCCCTTGGCTTCACAGCCCCCCAGACAAAGACTCCAGGAAGATTGATGCCATGGCAAAAAAGCAGTACATGGCATCTTCCTTGGGACTTAGGCAGCTGAACTATATGGCCTATACAGCCAGCTACCAGAAGTCCAGGTGGGACACTGTACTGGCACTGGCTAAACAGGCCTCCCTCCAGCTAGCCAAGGAGCCGGAGGAGGTGGCTGCTGATGGGACTGAGGCATCAAAAGTACAGTTTCATGCTGCTGTGGACTCCAGTGATGTGTCATCAAGAGTCATGGCTACATCTGTGGCTCTTCGGAGGATGGCTTGGCTCAGATGTACTAGCCTCTCACAGGACACCCAGGCTAAGGCCATGGATTTTCCTCTAGTGGGTAATTCTCTGTTTGGGGAGCAGACAGAGAATTACATGAAGAAAATGGACGAGTACCGGACCACTTATAGGAGTGCTCAGGGCCAAGGAGAGGCAGGCAGCTCCTCAAAGGCAGCAGTCTAGGGGCAGTCCTTTTCATAGGCATTTTTACCAAGCACAGGCCTCTTCTCACTTTTCACAGAGGGGATTCTTCAGAGGGAGAGGCAGAAGGGGGATAAGCAGGGCTGCATCCACTCCTCAGCCTAAGGCCCCTGCCAAGCAGACACCCTGATGGGTCTGCCTGGGTCGACTCCCTTATTCCAGTAGGGGGCAGGCTGGCTTACTTTGTCCAGGACTGGATGTCTGTTACCTCAGACAAGTGGGTCCTGGAAGTAGTAAGCAGGGACTGGTTCTTGGCTTCAAAAATTTCCAAGATGAGAGCCAGATCTTTTCCACCTGCAGGTCTCTCAGAAACCCTTGCCCTAGAGGCAGAGGTTTCTCTTCTGGCCTTAAGAGCCATAGAGAGAGTTCCTACCCTACACTGGGGCAAAGGTCTGTACTCCAGGTACTTCCTTACCCCAAAAAAGACAGGGGAGTGGCGACCCATCCTAGACCTAAGATACCTTAACAAACGTCTTTTAAAACCAAAGTTCAAGATGGTAACTCTGGGAATAATTCATCTTACTTCAAGAAACAGCTCTTGCAGCAGGTTACACAATTAGGACTGAAGCCGGCAGGCACCAGGACCCCACGGAAATTTTCTGGCTAGCAGTATTCAGCAGGGACTACCTCCGTCAGTCCCGCCCCCGACGTCAGGCATAGTACATAAGGAGGCAGTCCCCCAGAATCCCCAGATGTTGCTTCGAGACACAGCTCTTGCAGCAGGTTACACCATTAGGACTGAAGCCGGCAGGCGTCAGGACCCCACGGAAAAATTCTAGCTAGCTATCTTCAACGAGGACTGCCCCCGACGTCGGTCCCTGCCTCGGCGTCGGGCGTGAGCTAAAGGGGCGGTCCGCCCAGATTCCCAGTTCTTTCCGCTGTCGACTTGCATGTCTCGACCCTCGGTTTCAGTCTACAGCGGCGACGCTGGTTCAGAGCTTTCCTCCAGGAAATTCTTTTTCTTCAAGCAAGATTGTTACTGATGTCCCTCCGACCTCCGGTCATCCTCCAAGTGTGCTTAGGAAACAGATCCCTTCAGGACCCCACACGGCCTGTGTTAGGTGCCTGGGCCCAGACCACGATACCGGGCCTGTTCTGCTTTGCCAGGGCTTCAAAAGCTGAACCAGGATCCGACGTCAGAAGGCCCTCCAGGCTTTTTTGTTGGAGGAAAAACTGAAGACCATGTCCTCCAAGGGGGAATCTTCGTCCAAATCCCACAAGCACGCGGAGAAAAGGGAGGAGGCCCCTTCCAGGTCCCTGTCCAGGGCTTCGGAGTCCCGCAGCTCCGGTTCTCGGTCCGACCGCTCTCCTTCCAGGGCCAGCTCTCAGCCTTCCCCAGCTGCGGTAAGAAAGCCTTCTTCTTCTCAGGCCAAGTCCGCCAGGCCGTCGTCGTCTTCCTCTTCCAAGGCCTTTGGCGAAATCCAGGGAGCGCCACCACCATCATCATAAGTCGGGTTCCCCCCTTCGCTCCCGGCGTCGGTCGTCTTCTGTGCCTCCTCGCCAAAACTTTGAGCCACACCGCTGAAGAGACCTGTGGACCCGACGCCGCTCGACCGTCGTTGGCCGTCGGCATTCCTCCCTGGAGCCGTCGTCGGCGGGCGGTCCGTCGCCGCCAAACCATCCAGCGGACACTGGTTGGGGACCGACGTCTGTTCTGCCTGAGAAGAGGTTTCCCGCGCCACACCGACGCCGGTCAGAGACGCTGACTGAGGAGGACTCCTAACGCAGCCCGAGGACCAGACGGGCGACTCCTGCCTCGCAACTCCCAGGGCCCCCTCGCTCCCGAGGCCCCTGGAGCAGACGCTGACCTGACGACCGCCCACCAGCGCCTGGGCTGTCGCCGGGACTTTCTATAGCGGAAGTGAAGGATCTCTTCACTTACTGGTGGGACACCATTGTGCGACATGGCCCCCACCGGGCCTCCTCCTCCTCCTCCGTACCTCCGCCCCCGCCTTCGGGTCGGTGCAGGCTGCCTCCCCTGGGAGCCGGATCCTCTCTCCCAGGGAAGATCAGGGAACGGAGACCTCCGTCAATCTCTTCTGGATCACCCCGCCCCAAGAGATCCAGGAGACACCGATGCTTTCGCCATCGACGGAGGACACGGGATCAGTCTACTTTTCCTCTAGATCCCCATCCTCTCTCTCCATCCCTTCTCCGGACCCACTGAGACACGTAGATCTCTCTGATGACCCTTCATTCATGGATATTATGCGACATATCCAGGAGAACATGGGATGGGATGCAGAAGAACTAGACCCCAAAGGTTACGTCTTGCCAAATATCTTCAGTGGACCCTGCCTGTGGTGGTACCACCCTGGTGGACACCTCTGTGGACGCCACCAAGGCATGCGTGGAAGCGCCCACATTCGCTCCCAGTGGTGCCGAAGAAAGCTGATTGTCTGTACAAGGCTCCTAAGGACGACCAGTACCTGACACAGCAGCCTCAGGCCGACTCTCTGGTCATCACAGCCTCACATGACCAGTCACAGAGGCCGCAACATTTGAGCACCCTGCCACCGGACCCAGAGTCCAAACAGTTGGACGCACTGGGCAGGCGCACGTACGCTTCCGCTACCTGCGCCGTCAGATCCTTGAACTACCTGACCCACTTGGTTCAATTCCAGAACGCTTTGTAGGAACAGGGTCTGAGGCTGCTGAAAAGCTGCCCGAAGGTGAGCAGAAGGAGGAGATGCTCCAGCTCCTCCGTGCGTGGGTTCAGACGTGGGGACCCAAGTGCTTGAGCCGCGTCACGACTCCAGCGGACTCATCGGCGAGCAGCAGCTCTGGCATATGCCTCCGGAGACACTCCTGGTTGCGTGTCTCGGCTTTACTCGGATGTCCAGAAAAACATTATGGACGCCTGTTCGAGGAGAAGTTTTATTTGGTAATCCTTCTGAGAAGATCATTACCAAGCTTCAAGAGGCGGGAAGGCGGTAAGGTCGGTTCAGCCATGTACCGACCAAGCTTGGTTCACTTCGTGAGAACCAAAGCACGTTTCATGGGCGGACACAGAGCGCCCGCTCCGCTACACATCAGAGGGGTCCTGTTTCCGTAGAGAACCCAGGGAAAACAGCCCGCTAGCCGAGGTCAGCTTTCCCTAGGCCGACCCAGCCAGCGGGCCCATCTGCCGCCACAGCCTGACTCTCCTTTCCTCGCCCCCGCCTCAGGATCAACGGAAATCATGGTCGGGGTCGCATTGTGAACTTCCTGCCGGGATGGCAGGCCATTACCACCGACAGGTGGGTTCTGCAGTTGGTCAGTCTAGCCACTTATAGAATTCGAGAAAAGCCACCCTCAAGGCCTCCTTTGCTCTCTCGGTATCCGGCGTCAGCACAAAAATTTGATCTGGCAAGAGGTACTCGTGCTCCAAGAAAAGGAGCGATAGAGTATTTCCCGAGATCCAGAGAGACGAGGATATTATTCTACTTCTTCTTGGTTCTAAGAAATCAGGGGACCTTCGTCCGATTCTGGACCTCAGCGACCTCAATGTTCGGTCGCCACAAAAGATTCCACATGGTGACTCTTCCGGCCTTATTCCCATGCTGAAACAAGACACCTTTTAGCTGTCCTCTAGACATGCAGGACGATACCTGCATATCCCCATAGCTCACGCCAAGACCAGGGTTCCTCCTGTGCTTCGAGTTTCTCGACCACCACTTTCAGTTCCGAGCTCTTCGCTCGAACTGTCATCCACACCATGGGTCTTTACCAAGTGCATGGCAGTCGTGGCAGCATCTCTGAGGAGACAGGGCACTATGTGTTCCTGTACCTCGACGACTGGTTCCATGGCCGCCCAGAGAGGCGTTGTTATCATGTGTCCAGAGCACCCAGGACTTGTTCCAATCTCTGGGCATTCTCATAAATTACGAGAAGTTCTCCTGGTACCGTCAAGAGAAATTGCAGTTTATAGGCGCAGTCCTGGACACTGTTCAGGGAAGAGCTTTTCTTCCGGACGACAGAGCGGGAGCGCATCAGATCCTCATAAGGGATTTGTCGCTATAACAAGATCTATCTGCCAGGTCGGTCCTTCGCTTGTTCGGACACATGGCTGCGGCTATCTTACTGTCCCTTCGCAAGGCTCCACATGGGTAACCCAGTGGATGCTCAAGGTACAATGGGACCAAAGGCAAGACCACTTGCAGCATCCGGTCAGGATCACGAACCAGTCATCCGAGACTGGCAGTGGTGGCTGGTCCCGGGTCGCCTCCTAGGGCTGCCCCGCTTGTAGCGCCGTCTCCCCGGAGGTAACCTCACCACGGACGCCCAGGTCTTGGGTGGGAGCACACCTGGATCGGGGTAAAGTCCCAGGGCACGTGGACCTCGGTTGGAAGCTCATCTCCATATCGGTGTCCTAGATGAGGGCGGTCTCTCATGCCTTGCAGGCTTTTCAGTCAGTAATCCCACCGTACTCTCTCGCTTCAGACAGACAACACGGCGGTGATGTATTGCCTCAACAAACAAGGAGGCGCACTCTTACCCCTTTGCAGGGAGGCCATGAGGTGTGGGATTGTATCGGGACACGTGCAAATCTGATCATTGTGCATGTTCCCGGGTGACAACACAATTGCAGACGGCCTGAGTCGATCCCAGGCCAGAGTCCACGAGTGGGAACTTCTTCAAGAGGTAGCAGAGGATCTGTTTCTTCATTGGGGAATTCCAGAACTAGACTTGTTCGCATCCCCATCCAACGCAAAACTGCCCAATTTTTGCTCGCTAGATCCAGGGCCTGGTGTTTTCTGGCGAGACGCGTTATCCCTCTCCTGAGCGAACAGATTCCTCTACGCTTTCCCTCCCTTCGATCCAGAGAGTTCTTCTCAAACTGCGCAGGGAGCACGCACTCATGATCCTGGTGGCCCCGTTCTGGCCCAGACAGATCTGGTTCCCTTTGTTGGTGCAACTATCTCGGGAACCCCCGCTCCCGTTGCCGCTCAGCTCCCACCTCCTGTCTCAGGAGAAAGGTTCATTAGTCCATCCGGACCTATGCTCTCTGAACCTGCATGCTTGGCTCCTAGAGACATAGCACATCTTATGCCACGGGTCTCGCAAGAGGTTGCAGAGGTTCTTTCTGCAGCCAGAAAGCCGCAACGATATGACGACGCCATGAAATGGCTGTTTTTGTTTATGGTCACGAGCTCGTGATCTTTCCCTTTAGGTTGTCCTGTGGGAGTAGTGTTGGATTACCTCCTCTCCCTTTTCATTCAGGCCTATTCTTCTCATTAAGGTGCACCTCTGTGCCATTTCTGCCTATCACCTCCGGTGGGACATCGTACAGTAGCTCAATTGGGCGCCTCGAATTTCTTAGGGAGTGTTACACCTAGGCCTCCCATTAGGGACCCTGTGCCTCCATGGGATCTGTTTCTTGTCCTGAACAGCTCACGCCCCTCCTTTTGAACCTGCCGCTGATTGCGAGCTACGCTTTGTCGTGGAAAACGTTATTTTAGTTGCTGTTACTTCAGCGAGAAGAATTTCTGAGTTCACGGCTCTGTGTAAAGAGCCTTATTTAGTTTTCCACCGGACAGAGTATCCCTGAGGACGAATCCTAAGTTTTTACCTAAAGTTGGTCTCTTCACTCTCTCTAAACCAGGATATTGACCTTCGGTCTACTTCGAGTTATCCAAATAGAGGAAGGCTTTGCTCCACACCCTGGATGTTCATGTGGCCTGAGGTATTACCTCAACAGAACTAAACCCTCTCGTAGTTCTGAACAGCTTTTTGTTTCCTCTCTGAGAGAATGATGGGCCAGTCAGTATCCAAACAGTCTCTGTCTAGCTGGCTTGTCCAGTGTATTTCTTACTGTTATGATATAAAACAAAAGCCCGCCCCGGGCACAGTCCGGGGTCATTCTACTAGAGGTGTGGCCACCTCCTTTGCAGCACTCAGAAACGTCTCCACCTCTGCTATATGTGCTGCAGCCACTTGGAGTTCTGTGCATACCTTTATCAGGCATTATGGCCTGGACATCGCCTCTCGGCGAAGGGCTGGTTTCAGCCTGGCGGTGCTACAGGGTCTCCTGTCCTAGGTTCAGGACCTGGAATTCATTTCCTATTTTCCTCCTCCCGGAATTTCTGGCAGCGTTACTGCTTGGGAATCAGTCCTAATGGTGTAACCTGCTGCAAGACTTGTGTCTCAAAATAAGATAGTACAGTACGTAAGAGACTCACTGTAACAGTAGATCTTCGAGAACAGCTCTTGCAGCAGGCTACCTCCCGCCCACCTTCCCCTTTGAGGAGGCATGGCTCCAGTCTTTCTGAGCAGGTTTATATCTTCTCTTGTCTTCTGGCGAATCCTCGGTCTCTCATTTCGATGTCAGCCTGCGGCTGGAAGTCTCCGGCGAGAACTGGGAATCTGGGCGGGACCGCTGCCTCTCCAGCAGCATGACGATCGCGAGGCGGTCCCGCTGAAGATAGCTAGCTAGAATTTTTCCGTGGGGTCCTGACGCCCGAGCTTCAGTCCTAATGGTGTAACCTGCTGCAAGAGCTGTTCTCGAAGATCTACTGTTACGGTAAGTTCTTACGTAACTGTACTTTCTTTTCCCGCTGTCGACTCGCCAGCATTGGCCTCTCGGTCTTACTCTAGCGCACAACGACTAAGAACTTCTCATAGTAGTTTTACTAAACTAATGTCGGCATCTCCAACTCCTCCTTCTGAGGGACAACCTTCCAAGTGTGCCTGCGGAAAACTGATCCCCTTCAAGGATCCTCATTCACCCTGCCTGCGGTGCTCAGGCCCGAACCACGACACCAAGGCCTGCTCATTCTGTCAGGGGTTCAACAGCCGCACCAGGTTCTGCTGTCAGAAGGCATTTCAGGGTACCTTCTAGAAGAAAAACTTAGCAGAATGGATAAAGAACCTTCCTCCAGAGGTGAATCTTCCTCGAAGGCCCACAAACACTGGGACAAACACTGGGAGAAGGCAAGGTCCAGATCCCCGAACTGGGCCTTGGACTACTTTATCAGCTCAGGCTCCCACCCGATCTGACCGCTCTCCCTCCAGGGCTCGTTCTCAGCCCCTTCCGGTTAAGGTCAAGGCTACAGGCGGTGGTTCGGCCTTGCTTCAACCCTTAAAGACTTCAAGGCCTTCCGCTTCCTCCACTCCCTCCTGGGCCTCTTCCAAGTCTTCTGACCGTCACAAGTCTTCCTCTTCTGTCGGACGTTGGGACCCCGACTCCAGGTCGGTCTCCCAGCCTCCCAGGGATCCAGATCCTCCACCCAGGAAGACAAAAGACCTGACGTCCCTAAAGCGGATGACGCACCCGACGTTGGCCAAGTACCTGAAATCGGCCAGGCGTTCGCGGAGCAAAGGACGATGGCCAAACACCAGAGCGTCGACCAGGCATTGCGGACCTGAAAGGCGTCGACTCACACTCACCGGAGCCAGGACTGGCGCCCCCACAGTCACGGTGGACACCGGTTGCAGGGACTCACGGAGAGGACACGACATTGCCTGAGGACCAGGCGGGCGACACAGAGGACGCTGGGCTTCAAGGAACATCGCCCACCTCGAGACACCTGTGGGACCCGACGCCCGATCGGTGACAGACCACTGCACCAGGCCTGTCAGTCGGGCATGAACATTCAAGAGGTCAGGATCTCTTCCCTTTCTGGTAGGGCGCTATCCGGAGAAGACGTGATCTGTGTAAAATCTCCTCCTCCTCCTGCGCCCCCTCCTCCACCACAGGGGCCAGCAGGATGACCAGCAACCCCTAAGGAGCATACTCCACCTCCTAGGAGTAGATCTAAGGATCGGAGAAGGCCTCCCTCAAGATCTCCCTCAGGGTCTCCCAGCCCCAAGCGACCCAGACGTCGTCGGTACACTCCTTCAGGGGAGGACTCTAGATTGGATACCTCTGAAATCTCCAGATCTCCTTCTCCACTCAGCATCCCATCGCCTGACCTCACAAGACCTACACGTCACCTCCGGATGATCCTCCTTCTCTGAGATTGTGGAGGCACATCCAGGACAACATGGGATGGAATTCTGAAGACCTCGACCCGAGAGGCAGTGCCTTGCCCGTTATCTTGACAGAAAGATCCAAAGCCTGTGGTAGTGCCACCCCGGTAGACGCACCTTAGCGGATATCGCAGGCTGCGTGGAAAATCCGCGCTCCACCCCTGATGTGTCAGCAAGCTGACCGCCTGTACAAGACCCCGAAAGAGGACCAGTACTTGGCTCAACAACCTCTGGCTGACTCCCTGGTCATTACGGCCTCTCATGACCGGTCCCAACGACCGCAGCATATAAGCACACAGCCACCGGACCAGGAATCCAAACAGCTGGATGCCCTGGGGAGGCGAATGTATGCGGCTGCTACATGCTCCATCAGGTCCCTGAACTACCTATCTCACATGGTACAGTTTCAGAATGCCCTGTGGGAACAGGGCCAGGACATTGTTGACAAATTACTGGATGGCGATCAGAAGGCGGAGCTCCTAAACCACCTCCACACAGGGTCTGATGTGGGAACCCAAGTGCTACGAGCCGCATAAGATTCTGTGGACTAGTCTGCCAGAGCTGCAGCTTCGGGCATCTGTCTCCGGAGACTCTCTTGGCTCTGTGTCTCCGGCTTTACCGCGGACGTACAGAAGAACATTCTTGATGTCCCATACAGTGGCGAAGTCCTATTTGGTTAACACTCGGAGAAGGTTACCACCAAGCTCCAGGACGACGGGAAGGCAGTTAGATCCATACAGATCAAGGCCGGGTTCCTTTCGTAGGAACCAGAACCGTTTTCGCAGTCGGCAACAATGGCAGCAGCCACGTCCCGGCCAGCAACAAAGGGGCACCTTTTATCGTAAAGCCCAGGCTAAATCTTCCCTAGGCAGAGGCCAGCGTTACACCAAACTGGCCCAGCCTGCAGGAACCAGTGCTGCCACAACATGACTCCTCCCCAGCCCCGCCCCTCCTCTCGATCAATGGGCACAAAAGGTTGGGGGTCGCATCGCTCGCCACTTTTCAGGGTGGCAGTCGATTACTGCCGACCAGTGGGTTCTCCAAATGGTCAAGAAAGGTCACTTCATTGAATTTCTTGACCACCCACATTCAAGACCCTCCCCTGCTTTCCTGTTATTCGGGTCAGCACGCCCTGCTCATACAGCAGGAGGTGCTCGCGCTTCTCGAAAAAGTGGCTATAGAGCACGTACCGCGGAACCAAAGAGGTGCAGGTTGTTATCCTCACTTCTTTCTGGTTCCCAAGAAGACTGGGGACCTCCGTCCAATGTTGGATCTCGGCGACCTCAACGCTTCGGTCCTATACAGACGCTTCCGCATGGTGACCCTTCCAGGTCTGATACCCATGCTCAAGCAGGGCGCCTTTCTAGCATCCTTGGAAATGCAGGATGCTTACCTGCATATACCCATCGCTCAAGCGCACAGGAAGTTTTTGCGCTTCGAATTTCTAGGTTGCCATTATCAGTTCCGAGCCCTCCTCTTCGGACTGTCACATCGGCACCGGGTATTCCACGGGGTGCATGGGCGGTCGTGCAACGACTCTGAGGAGACAAGGCCACTACGTGTTCCCCTACCTGGACAACTGGCTTCTCATGGCGCCCTCTCTGGAGGCCCTGATGTCCACCATTCATTGTACTGAGTCTCTGTTCGAGATGTTGGGCATCGGATTCTGCAGTTCATAGACGCAGTACTGCACACCGTCCAGGGGAAAGCTTTTCTACCTCGGGAACGAGCGGAACACATCAGATCCCTAATCAGGGACTTTTCGGCAAAGAGGACTGTCCCAGCCAGACAGGTCCTTTGCCTGCTCGGACATATGGCTGCGGCCATTGCAACAGTCCCGCTAGCCCGTCTCCACATGTGGGTGACCCAGTGGATGCTACGGGTCCAATGGGATCAAAAGCAAGACCATCTGCAGCTCCCAGTTCGGATCACGAAGGCGTGGTCTGGGATTGTAGTAATTGGCTAGATTCAAAAGAATCTATTGGTGGGGGTCCCCTTCATTGCACCGTCTCAGATTGTGACGCTTTCCACAGATGCCTCTGGGCTCGGGTGGGGAGCTCACCTCGACGGTGTCGGGTCTCGGGGCCTGTGGACAGCCCAAGAGAATCATCTCCACATAAATATCCTATAAATGAGAGCAGTTGTTTATGCCCTGCAAGCCTTCCAGTCGGAAATTCCACCGGGTACTCTTCTGTTACAAACAGACAATTGCGCAGTGATGTATTACCTTAACAAACATGGAGGCACCCATTCCCGCCTGCTTTGCAGGGAGGCTATGAGGGTGTGGGAGTGGGTTCTACAACACGGTGCAAACCTCATTGCTGTTCAGGTCCCAGGGGTGGACAACGTCATCGCAGGCAGCCTGAGTCGCTCTCAGGCCAGAGTCCACGAATGGGAACTACTCCAGGAGGCGTGGAGGATCTGTTTACATGAGATGGGTACACCAGAGTTGGACCTTTTCGCATCCCCATACAACGCAAAACTGCCCAATTTCTGCTCACTAGATCCAGGGCCTGGTGTTTTCTGGCGAGACGCGTTTTCCCTCTCCTGGGCGGGCAGATTCCTCTATGCCTCCCCCCCCCTTTCCGTTGATCCAGATGGTCCTTTTGAAACTTTGCAGAGAGAAAGCGACACTGATACTTATCGCGCTGTTTTGGCTCAGGCAGATTTGGTTCCCTCTACTACATCAGCTGTCCGGGGAACCTCCAGTGCCTCTGCCAATCAACTCTCACTTACTGTCTCAGGAGGCGGGCTCCTTGGTCCATCTGGACCTTTGTTCACTGAACCTGCACGCCTGGCTGCTAGAGACATAGCCATTATGCGATACGGGGTCTCGCAAGATTGTGAGACGTTCTAGCTGCTGCTAGAAAACCCACCACCATGCTGACTTCATGATGGTGATTTTGCCTCTGGGCTCAAGCGGTGGGTTTCGCCAGTGGATTGTTGAGAAAGGTTGGTCTTGACTACCTCCTGTCTCTTTTTCAGACAGGCTTGGCCTACTCCTTGATAAAAGTACACCTTTGTGCCATCTCAGCCTATCACACTCCTATAGGCCAACGTCTCTTATCCCAGTTGGACACGGCACGAGCATTCCTGAGAGGTGTCCTCCACCTTAGACCTCCGATTAAGGGTCCTATTCTGCCTTGGGATTTACCCTTTGTCCTGGAGCAGCTTACGCTGCCACCTTTTGAGCCAGCCGCGGATTGTGAGCTACGTCTCCTTACTTGGAAGATGTTGTTTTTAGTTGCCGTTACTTCAGCCAGAAGAATTTCTGAACTTCACGCACTGATGTGCAAAGAACCTTATTTGGTTTTCCACTAGGACAGGGTATCCCTGAGGACTAATCCGAAGCTTCTGCCTAAGGCGGTCTCAGCTCTCACTCTTAATCAGGATATCGATCTACCAGTGTACTTCTCTAAATATTCTAATCGAGGAGAGGCCCTGTTGCACACTTCAGATGTGCATAGGTGTCTTTGATACTACCTGATCAGAACAAAACACCATCGAAAATCTGATCAGCTTTTTGTCTCCTTCGCCCACAGGATGAGGGGAGCTCCTGTTTCCAAACAGTTGCTGTCCAGGTGGCTCATACATTGTATCACGTTCTGTTACCAGAAGTGTAACTAACCCTTACTGGGCGCGGTTAAGGGTCATTCCACAAGGGGGGTGGCTACCTCCTTTGCGGCCTTAAAGAACGTGTCTACCTCAGCCATCTGTGCAGCAGCCACTTGGAGCACTGTGCACACCTTCATCAAGCATTATAGCCTGGACGTTGCATCGAGGCAAGGAGCAGGTTTTGGTCTAGCAGTCCTTCAAGGACTTCTGTCCTAGGCTTTGGTTCTACTAATGATTTCTATCTTCCCTCCTCCCAATGGTGAGGGATTTCCAGTATTGCTTGAGAATCTGTTCTAATGGTGTAACCTGCTGCAAGAGCTGTTTATTGAAGTAAGATAGTACAGAAACTTAAGAACTTACCGCAATGGTAGATCTTAGAGAACAGCACTTTCAGCAGGTACTTTCCCTCCCACCATCCCCGCTGGAGGTAGAATTTTTCCGATACCCTTCTCCTAGGATCAGGTGTTCTTAACACCACTCTGATTGCCATTTGATGGCGGATCCTCAGTCTCCTTTTCTGATGTCATCCAGCGGCCGAGAGTCTCCGGCGGGAGAACTGGGGATTCTGGGGGACCACCTTCTTCAAACAACATGAAGTCTTGCTGTATTCTGACTATTGCAGTGATATCCAACCTTTGAACTGCCCCGGAGAGGAAAGAGTTAACTTTCCATGCAAGGCATGGAACACTGAGCTCAAGCTCGGTTGAGACTCTGTCTGTTGTTGTTTGAACCCAAACCGCCAGATTCTTTACTCCGCCTCACTGAACAGTCGCTCTGGAGATTTCTCCTTTGCTCGGTTCAATTTAGTCGGTTAAAGTGTCGTTTTTCCCTCGGTTTCAACCGAATTTATTCCATCTAACCTGTCTGTTCAGTCTCTGTCTGTGGTACCGTGAGTACTAGATAGGTTTATTATTGTTAGCTTCTGTGTGGAACTTGTAAACGTCAGATCGGTTCGGTTTGAACCGATCAGGTTTGTTAAAAAAGTTTGTTCTGCTTTTTAATGTGTGGTAACCGCTCCTTATCGGTTCTAAAAAAAAAACGGATTTCATTACGTTTTTTTCCACGACCCGTAACATGGTTAGGAACTGATAAGGGTGTCTTGCCTGGCGGATTGCCGAGAAAAGGGTACGTTTGGTTAGGACTGGCCATGTCTGAGAAACCCAAGAGAAAAACCGGGCCCACTGGGTTTCAACACTGTGTTGTGTGTGGGGAAGCCTTTGCTAAGGCTGACCCCCACACCACCTGTGTTTATTGTCTGGGGTTTGACCACCTTGATTCAGACTGCCAGATTTGCAAAAGTTTTCCCACAGCTACCCTGGAAAAGAGAGTAGGTAGGCTGAGGGAAAGGGAGGGAGGCCAAAAGTCCGGCTGACCCGATGGCCAGCCTGGTTCGGTTCCAACCGGACCAGAGGTGCTGCCCTCTGACCAGGGCGAAACTTCTTGGACAAGGAGAACCGACTCTGAGAGTCGGTTCTGGTTAAAAGAAAAGAAGGGATAAGTCAGCCGTTCGGATCCACAAGTTCTTTCTCCGATCGCTGATGAAATAGCCAAAGCGATAAGGATTGTTCAGTCGCTTAACTCGGTTCCGACCGAACTGGTACTGTCGGTTAGGCTCGTTCTCCGGTTCCTCCGTCCAGATTATACTTTAGAGGATTTTATGAACGGAGGAGGAGGAGGAAGGAGAGTATGAGGATAGTGATGGTGATTATGAAAGTCTGGATGTGCCCTATTGACCCGACATCTCCCATGATTGCATCCTTCAGGGTTTCTCCTCCCAGGCTTTCTTGAGTCCCCTTCCCACTTTGTTTTACAAAAAGTGGCTGAAATCTTCAGCTTCCTATGGAGGAAGCAGTAGAAGATCAAGAGGAGCCTGATTATGTTGAGATGATGGACATCCCAGAGTCCAGGAGGCTGTCTATTTCCTCCATAAGTCTTTTGGGAAACAGACAATAAAAATTTTAAAGACTTCTAATTCTATACCTCCTGTGGACAAGAGAATGGACAAGAGGTATACTCTCTCATGCTCAGATACGGAGTTCCTTACCCAGCAATGCAGCCATGTTGGGGTAGTGCAGGCTGCTGCCTGTGTTAAGGCAAATATACCCTTGGCTTCACACCCCCCAGATAAGGACTCCAGGAGGATTGATGCCATGGCAAAGAAACAGTACATGGCAGCATCTTTGGGACTCAGGCTAATTATATGGCCTACACAGCTAGATACCAGAAGTCTAGATGGGACACTGTGATGGCTCTAGCTAAACAGGTCCCTGGCCAGCTTGCCAAGGAGCTGGAGCAGGTGGCTGCAGATGGTGATGAGGCATCCAAGGTGCAATTTCATGCTGCAGTGGACTCCAGTGATGTTTCATCTAGAGTCATGGCATCTGTGGCCCTCGTTACAGGATGGCTTGGCTCAGATGTGCTAGCCTGCCACATGATACCCAGACTAAGGCCATGGATTTTCCTGTTGTGGGTAATTCTCTGTTTGGGGAGCAGACTGAGAACTACATGAAGAAAATGGATGAGTACAGGACCACCTATAGGAGTGCTCAGGCCAAGGAAAGGCAAGCCACTCCCTAGAGGCAGCATTCTAGGAGCAGGGGAAGGCCTTTTCATAGGCCTTTCTACCAAGCCCAGGCCTTCTCCTTCTGCCTTTGCCCAGAGGGAGTTCTTCAGAGGGAGAGGCAGACGGGGTACAAGCAGGCCTGCTACTACCCATCAACCTAAAGCCCCTGCCAAACAGGCATCCTGATGGGTTTGCCCGGGCCGATTCTCCACTACCCGTAGGGGGCTGGCTGGCTTACTTTGTCCAGGACTGGATGTCTTTAACATCAGACAAATGGGTCCCGAAGTAGTAGCCAGGACTGGTTCTCAGCTCAAACAATTTCCCAAGATGAGAACCAGGTCCTTTCCACCTGCAAATCTTCAGAGGCCCCTTGCCTTAGAGGCAGAGGTCTCTTCCTTCTTGGCTCTGAGAGCCATAGAAAGGCTCCACCCCTACACAAGGGAAAAGGATTGTACTCCAGGTACTTCCTAACTCCCAAAAGACAGGAGAATGGCGCCCATCCTGGATCTCAGATATTTAAACAAGCACCTTTAAAGCCAAAGTTCAAAATGGTGACTCTGGGAATAATTCTACCCTCTCTAAGGCCAGGGGACTGGCTAGTTTCCCTGGACCTCAAGGATGCCCTGTTCACATTCTCATCAGATGCTCCCACGGAAAGTACCTCAGGTTGAGTTGCCCTCAGGCAACTATCAATTCAAACAATGCCCTTTGGCCTAACATCAGCTCAAGGTGTTCACAAAATGCCTGGCAGTAGTGGTTGCTTACCTAAGGAGAAAAAAGATCTCCATCTTTCCATACCTGGACGACTGGCTCATAGTGGGTCAGTCTCCAGACCAAGTTAAGTCACACCTGCAGATAACTCAGCAACTGCTCACTTCTCTAGGATTCCTTCTGAATCTTTCAAAGTCAGTTCTAGAGCCAGTGCATCTCCTCAACTTCATAGGGGCAGAGCTGGATACAATAAGGGCAAGAGCCTTCCTTCCCCTGGACAGGGCAAGGACCCTTGTTACACTGGCCTTTTCATTCACTCTCCAGGTGTCTCAACCAGCAAGGCATTTTCTGCTGCTCCTGGGCCACATGGCTACCTCTACAGCAGTGGTCCAAGGAGCAAGATTTCAGATGAGGGACATTCAGTTCCACTTAAGAGCCTTTCTGGTCCCAGAGAGAACTTGACTGACCAAGCTAATCCCAGTGACTCGAACCTGATCCAGGCTTTGCAATGGTGGCAGGATCAGGCGACCTAGAGGCAAGGAGTTCCCTTTGTCACTCAATCTCATTTTTAATCCTTAACACAGATGCCTCCCTCTTGGGCTGGGGAGCCCACTTGGGGGATCTGACCACCCAAGGGTTGTGGTCACCTCAAGAATCTCTGCTTCACATCAATCTCTTAGAACTCAGAGCAGTGTTTCTAGCACTTCAGATTTTTCCAAGTCTGTTCAGAACAAACTAGTTCAGATCAGGACAGACAATGCCACCACAATGTGGTACATCAACAAGCAAGGGGGCACTCGGTCTACGGCCTTGTGCACAGAGGCAATGAAGTTGTGGTCTCTGGCCTATTCCCTGAATACCTCCCTGATAGCAGTGCACCTCCCAGGGAAGGAAAATGTCCTGGCAGATGCTCTCAGCAGGATATCTCAGGGCCATCACGAATGGTCCCTAGATCCCCTGATTTTGAAGGTGATCTTCTCCAGATGGGACACCCCACAGATAGATCTTTTTGCAGCCCCAGACAATCACCAACTTCCTCTTTTTTGCTGCAGGCCCTTAGTGTTGGGCTCAGTCCCCCTGGATGCCCTAGTTCTCAATTGGGAAGGGAAGTTCCTGTATGCTTCCCCCCTTCCCTCTCCTCTTCAAGGTACTAGTCAAAATCAGGTCTCAACCCTGCAAAGTGATTCTGATTGCCCCAGACTGGGCCTGACAGCCCTGGTACCCTCTCTTGCTGTCCTTAGCAGTCCACCTTCCCCTGTCTCTTCCCAGGAATTACAACCTGTTAACATGTTCTCAGGGGAAGGTTTGGTAGCCGAATCTCAAATTTCTCAATCTCAAGGCCTGGCTCTTGAAGAGCTAGAGTTTGCTGATTTGCATCTCTCTCAAGGTGTTCTGGATATTTTAAAGGGTTCTCGAAAGCCTTCCACCAGAAAGACTTACAACTCCAAATGGAAAAGGTTTACTATTCGGTGCTCTGGGAAGCATATTTCTCCAGAGTCTGCTGGGTAGCCTACAGTCCTTCACTATATGGTTCATTTCAATTGCTTGGGACTCAAACCAGCTACACTTAGAGTGCATCTGGCAGCTGTCTCTGCCTTCTTGTCAGCAGGCAAGCACTCTTCCCTTTCAGCTCATCCTGTATTCTGTAAATTCTTCAAGGGATTGCTGCATACCAATCCTCCCTTCAGGGACCCTGCCCCTGCTTGGGACCTTAATGTTTGCATTGCTCGACTTATGCAACCCCCTTTTGAGCCTTTGTCCTCAGCAGAGCTTAAGTACTTGACTTGGACAACTGTGTATTTGGTAGCCATTACCTCTGCCAGGCGCATAAGTGAGTTACAGGCCCTGGCAGTGGAGCCTGATTTTATCTCTTTCCATAGAGATAAGGTGGTCCTCAGGACTAATAGGAAGTTTTTGCCTAAGGTGGTTTCAGATTTCCACCTTAACCAGTCTGTGTCTCTTCCTGTTTTCTTCACTGACCATTCCTCCTCTGGGGAGAGGAGGCTGCACAGCCTGGATGTGAAAAGGGCCCTTAGCTACTACATAGAGCGCACCAAGGGTCACAGGTTTGACTCCCTCCAACTGTTCCTCACTTATGGTGAGGTTGGTTAGGGAAAACCTGCCACTAAGAGATCTATTGCCAGGTGGATTGTCTCTTGTATACAATTTTGCTATGAAAAATTATGTAGGATCCCACCCTCAGGCCTGAGGGCTCACTCTACCAGAGGTACAGCTGCTTCCCTGTCTGCTGCCAGGGATATTCCTATCTTAGAGATTTGTCAAGCAGCCACCTGGAAAACAGTACATACTTTCACCAAGCATTACTCTCTGGATATCCAGGGTAGGAGTGATGCTCGGTTTGGCACAGCAGTGCTTCAGAGCTTGTTTCAGAAGTAAGTTCTGTCCCTCCTCCATGGAGGTACTGCTTGGTAGTCTGCAATAATCAGAATACAGCAAGACTCCATGTTGTTTGAAGAAAAAATTACTCACCTTAGTAATGTTGTCTCTTCTAATGGAGTCTTGCTGTATTCTGACCCCCCCGCCTTCCCTCTCAGAATCTGGGTTTTGGGATGTGGGTGGGCAGGAACAGTGTTGGCACCCTAGAGGTGCCTCCTCTCTCACCCTCTTATTTTTGGGTATGTGGCGTTTTTTGGGTTTCCTGACTTGAGTCTTTGCCTAGGAACCAAAAAACCTTTTTATTAGATTTAGTTGCCAGTTGGTTAGTGTAAGTTTCCAGTTTCCACACAGGACGCCTAGTGAGTTAGCTCGAAAAGATCTAGCGGTTTGGGTTCAAACAACAGCAGACAAAGTCTCAACCGAGCTCGAGCTCAGCGTTCCATGCCTTGCATGGAAAGTTAACTCTTTCCTCTCCGGGGCAGTTCAAAGGTTGGATATCACTGCAATAGTCAGAATACAGCAAGACTCCATTAGAAGAAACATTACTAAGGTGAGTAATTTTTTCTTATGTACTATGCCTGACGTCTGAGGCAGTCTTCGCTGAATACTGCTAGCTAAAACATTTCCGTGGTGTTCTGGCGCCTGCCAGCTTCAGTCCTAATGGTGTAACCTGCTGCAAGAGCTGTTCTCGAAGATCTACTGTTATGGTAAGTTCTTACGTAACTGTACTTTCCCTCTCTAAGGCCAGGGGACTGGCTAGCCTCCCTGGACCTCAAAGATGCCTATTTTCACATTGCCATCAGGTGCTCCCACAGAAAGTACCTCAGGTTCGAGTTGCCCTCCGGCCACTGTCAGTTCAAAGCAATGCCCTTTGGTCTAACATCAGCCCCAAAGGTTTTCACAAAGTTCCTGGCAGTAGTCGTTGCCTTTCTAAGAAGGCAAAAGATTTCCATTTTTTCATATCTGGATGACTGGCTCATAGTGGGCCAGTCTCCACACCAAGTCAAATCAGACCTGCAAGTGACCCAGCAAGTGCTCACTTCTCTAGGATTTCTTCTAAACCTTCCTAAGTCAGTTCTCGAGCCAGTGCAAACCCTTACCTTTATAGGGGCGGAGCTGGATACTGTCAAAGCAAGAACCTTTCTCCCCCTGGAAAGGGCAAGAGTTCTTATAGAACTGGCTTCTTCCTTCAGCCTTCAGGTGTCCCAACCAGTGAGGCATTTCTTTCAGCCCTTGGGCCACATGGCAGCTTCTACAGCAGTGGTCCAAGGGTCAAGATTCCAGATGAGGAACATTCAGTTCCATCTGAGGGCCTTTTGGTCCCAGAGGAAGGATCCCCTTATCAAACTGATTCCAGTGACTCTGACCCTGATCCAAGCCCTTCAGTGGTGGCAGGATCAGGACAATTTAAGGCAAGGGGGGTCCCTTTTGTCACTCAGTCTCATTCAGTGGTCCTTACCACGGATGCTTCCCTTCTGGGCTGGGGACTGTGGTCCCCTCAGGAATCCCTTCTCCATGTCAATCTCCTAGAACTCAGGGCAATTTTTCTGGCCCTGCAAGCTTTGTCTCCGTCAGTGCAGAACAAGGTGGTTCAGAACAGACAACATAAACGAGCAGGGAGGCACTCGGTCAACAACCTTGTGCACAAAAGCCATGAAGTTGTGGTCCCTGGCTTATTCCCTGCAAACCTCTCTGATAGCAGTCCACCTTCCAGAGAAGGACAATGTGCTAGCAGATGCACTGAGCAGGATCTCACGGGGCCATCACGAATGGTCCCTGGACCCTCTGGTGTTGAAGGTGATTTTTTCAAGGTGGGGCTCTCCAGAGATAGATCTCTTTGCAGCCCCAGACAATAACCAACTTCCTCTCTTTTGTTGCAGACCCCCACTCTTGGGCTCAGTCCCTCTGAATGTTCTGATTCTGAACTAGGAAGGGAAATTTCTGTATGCCTTCCCTCCCTTTCCTCTACTGTTCAAAGTTTTAGTCAAGATAAGGTCACAAGCTTGCAAAGTGATTTTGATTGCTCCAGACTGGACCAGACAGCCTTGGTACCCCCTTGTTGCTGTCCCTAGCAGTCCATCTTACCCTGTCTCTTCCCAGGAATTACAACCTGTTAACCTCCTCTCAGGGGAGGATTTGGTACCCCAATCTTCAGTCTCTCAATCTCAAGGCATGGCTCTTGAAGAGTTAGAATATGCAGATTTGCATCTGTCTCAGGGGGTTCTGGATATCCTCAAAGCCTCTGGAAAGCCTGCCACTAGAAAGACCTATAACTCCAAATAGAAGAGATTCAGCATTTGGTGTTCCAAGAAACATATTTCCCCAGACACTGCTGAATTGCCTACAGTTCTGTATTATATGGTCCATTTGAATGCCTTAGGCCTCAGGCCAGCTACTCTTAAGGTGCACTTGTCAGCTGTTTCTGCTTTTCTGTCAGTGGGGAAGTCTTCTTCACTATCATCTCATCCTGTGTTCTGTAAATTTTTTAAGGGATTGCTTCATATCAATCCTCCCTTTAGAGACCCTGCCCCTGCCTGGGACTTAAATGTTTGCATTGCTCAACTTATGCAACCTTCCTTTGAACCTACAGTATGTCCTCAGCAGACCTTAAGTACTTGACTTGGAAAACTGTGTTCCTGGTAGCCATTACCTCTGCCAGACGTATCAGTGAATTGCAAGCCCTGTCAGTGGAACCTGATTTTATCTCCTTTCAGAGGATAAAGTGGTCCTTAGAACCAATAGAAGGTTCTTGCCCAAAGTGGTTTCAGATTTCCACTTGAATCAGTCTGTGTCTCTTCCTGTCTTCTTTACTGATCATTCTCCTTCAGGGAGAGAGGAGGCTACACAGTTTAGATGTTAAAAGGGCCCTTAGCTACTACATAGAGCGTACCAAGGGTCACAGGTTTGATTCCCTCCAGTTGTTCCTCACTTATGGAGAAGTGGGAAAGGGCAAACCTGCCACCAAGAGATCTATTGCCAGGTGGATTGTGTCTTGTATACAATTCTGCTATGAGAAACTAGGAAATATTCCACCCTCAGGCCTGAGGGCTCACTCCACCAGAGATACAGCTGCTTTCCTGGCTGCTGCTAGGGATATTCCTCTCTTAAAAATTTGTCAAGCAGACACCTGGAAAACAGTTCATACCTTTACCAAGCATTACTTTCTGGATATCCAGGCTAGGAGTAATGCTCGGTTTGGCACTGCAATACTTTAGTGCCTATTCCCAAAGTAGGTTCTGTCCCTCCTCCGTGGAGGTAATGCTTGGTAGTCTGCAATAGAAACATAGAATTTGACGGCAGATAAGGACCGCTTGGCCCACCCAGTCTGCCCATTTCCCTACCTACTGGATAAGCTGCAGATCCTAGTTAACCAGCAGCCTACTTCTTCCTACCCCCACCTCCTAGAATTGCCTTATGACTGTCCCATGCATGCTTGAATTCCACCACTGATTTTGACTCCACAACCTCCTCCAGAAGGCTGTTCCATGCATCCACAACCCTCTCTGTGAAAAAATACTTCCTTAAATTACCTCTGAGCCGCCCCCCCTATCTTCAAATTGTGCCCTCTTGTTCTTGCACACCTCTTTTTTTGAAAGATGCTACCCTCTTGGACTTTGTTGATTCCCTTGAGGTACTTGAACGTTTCTATCATGTCCCCTCTCCTCCTTTCCTCGAGGCTGTACATATTAAGCTCCTTTCGTCTCTCTTCATATGTCTTCCAGTGCAGACCCTGCACCATTTTAGTTGCCTCTCTCTGACAGCTTCCATCCTGTCTATGTCTTTGGAGATTGGGTCTCCAGAACTGCACACAGTACTCCAGATGGGGTCTCACCAGCTGTCTGTACAGAGGGATAATAACTTCCTGTTTTCTACTGGTGATGCCTCTCCCTATGCATCCCAGTATCCCCCAGCCTCCTTGCTGCCCTCTCACATTGCTTGCCCACCTTTAGGTCATCTGATATGACTACCCCAGGTCCCTTTCCATTTTTGTTGTTGTTAGTATCTCACCCCCCATTGTGTACTCTTCCCCTGGGTTTTTGTTTCCCAGGTGCATTACCTTGCACTTCTTAGCATTGAATCTATGCTGCCATACATTTGACCATTCCTCTAACCTTGCCAAGTCCCTTCTCATCCTTTCCACCCCACCCTGTGCATCAACTCTGTTGCAGATCTTTGTGTCATCTGCAAAGAGACATACTTTTCCTTCCAGTCCTTCTGCAATGTCGCTTATAAAGACATTGAAGAGGACCGGTCCTAATACTGAACCCTGCGGTACCCCACTAGTAACCTTCCTTTCTTCTGAGTGGACTCCATTTACTATTACTCTCTGTGTCCTATTCTCTAGCCAATTCTAAATAGTCAGAATACAGCAAGACTTCATGTTGTTTGAAGAAAAAATTACTCACCTTAGTAATTCTGTTTCTTCTAATGGAGTCTTGCTGTATTCTGACCTCCCTCCCTGCCTCCCCTCTCAGAACCTGTTTTTGGGAAGTGGGTGAGCAGGTGCAGTGTTGCACCTCAGTGGTGCTTCTTTTACACCCTCCTCTTTTTGTTTGGGTGTTTGTTTTATTATTATTCTTATTTGGATTGGTTTTTGGTTTTGGGTTTCCTGACTTGAGTCTTCCTTGGGAATTCAAAAATCTTGTTGCCTGTTGGCTAGTAAACATTTTACAATTTCCCCATAGGATAGTTGGTGAGTTTTTTGCTCGTAAGAATCTGACGGTTGGATTTCAAAGGGCTGCAGACAGAGACCTCAACCGAGCTCTGCATTCTATGCTCTGCATAGAAAGTTAACCCTTTCTTCTCCAGTGCAGTTTAAAGGCTGGGGCTGACTGCAATAGTCAGAATACAGCAAGACTCCATTAGAAGAAACATAATTATTAAGGTGAGTAATTTTTGAACCCATGCACCATGGGAGACCGTGGAGGCCTATGAAATGCTGTCCACCTTTCAGGAGGACATCACTTAGCTTCTCCAGCAAGGCGCTGTATCTCGTGTCCCTGACTCCGCTGCTGGTCCAGGCTTCATCTCCAGGTATGTCCTTGTTCAAAACGGAAAGGGGGCTGGGGACCGTATACTGAACCTCCACGATCTCAACCAGTATATGAGGAAGTGCAACTTCTGGATGGTCACTCTGAACCAAATCATTCCATTCCTAGAGCGAGACTTGTGGTTTTGCTGTCTGGATGTCCAGGATGCCTTTTTCCACATCCTGATCCATCTGTCCCAGCGGCAGTTCCTTCGGTTCTGCTTGGAAGGAGTGCTGTATGAGTTCCTGGCCATGCCATTTGGCCTCTTCTCAGCCCTTAGGGTCTTCACTAAGTGTATAGTGGTGCTTGCAGCATGCCTGCAGTGCCGGGAGGTCTGGGTGTACCCATACCTGGACAAGTGGCTGATCGGTGGTTTGTCCCAGGAGGAGATTGAGCTATCCAGGGATCTGGCCCTCTGGAGTTGCTTGGCCTTGGGTGGTCTTGTCAATCTGGACAGGTTGGAACTCTGCCCCTTGCAGGTCATCCATTTCATCAGGGCAGAGCTCGTCTCCTTTCAGTCAGAGACCCGACTCCCGGCGGACCGGTCGGTGGATCTTGTCTCCTTTGCCCGATGATTTTAGGTTCGGCACTTGTGCTGTGCCCTGGGACTTCCTTCGGCTCCTGAGGTTCGTGGCATCCTGCCCCAGTGTGATCCGGTGGTCCCGCTGGTGGATGGTCCCCCTTCAGTGGGAGCTGTCCCACCAGTGGTCTCAGCACCTCGGTCACCTGGACCCAGCCGATCATAGTGAGACCGCTAATGTGAGATGCCAACCAGTGGTGATTCATCGCGGAAAACCTGCAGGAAGGAGTCCCGTTTGTCCGCTAAGAGCTGACAGGTCACTCTGATGAAATCTACATCTCTGGTGGGATGGGGAGCCTACCTTGGGAGACCACAGGGCCCATGGACTGGACCCCCAAGGAGTCCCGATGTGACATCAACCTGCTGGAGCTATGTGCTATGTCGTCCTTCGCTCTTGTTATTTGGGGTTAGGTCATGCAGGTCCAAATGGACAACACCCGTGACCGTGTACTACCTCAAAAAGCAGGGGGGACACATTCCTTCCAACTGTGTTGCCCCTGGACCCTCATGCACAGTCTGGATGCAGATTTCCTGGCGATCCATGAGACCGGTGTCTTCAGCCAGCTGACGGACACCCTTGGCCGAGTGTGTAAGGAATCTCACGAGTGGTCTCTTCACAGGATGTAGTCAGTTACCTGTTCTCCCTGTGGGGCACTGCCCTGGTTACCTTGTTTGTCTCCTGGGAGAACGCAAAGCTAAGGCTGTTTTGTGCCTACCCCTGTCAGTGCGGGACATTGCTGGGGAATGCCTTTGCGAGGCCCTGGACCCCAGGCCTCATGTATGTTTTCCTTTCCCCTGATCCACAAGGTGTTGCTCAAGGTACGAAGGGACCAGGCACGGATGGTCCTGGAGACTCTGCACTGGCTGCACCAGTTCTGTTGCCCAATCTGCCAGCTCTGGTACCCAGTCTCAGCCTCATCAGCAGCCCCCTCCCCCCATGTTGCCTCTCCACGTGGACCTGCGCTCTTGCTCGCGGGATGGTCCTCTACCCTGACCTTCAAACCCTACTCCTGACAGCCTGGTTCCTGAGTGGCTAGAGTTCCAGGCTTTGGTTCTCTTCAAAGAAGTCCTCCATGTTGTCAAGGCCTCTCAGAAGGAGTTGACTCGCCAGTGCTGTGCCTTCAAGTGAAAGAGATTTTCCATTTGGTGTCAAGGCAGGGGAGCTAGACCCTGTGTGGCTAGCATCCTGGACTATTTGCAGTCCTTCTCTGTCAGGCCTGAGGTAGACAGAACCCTCAAAGTAAATCTGGCAGCCATCTCTGCTTACCAGGTGCTGGCCAGTGTGCCTGTGGTGGCACAGGAGATGGTAGTCAGCCGCTACTTTTAGGATCTTGACTACTTGTCCCTGCTGGTGCATGAACTCCCACCACCTTGGGACTTATTGCTGGTACTGGCAATGCTCATGGGCAAACCATTTAAACTGAATCAGAGGTGTCGCATCTCCCACTTGTCATGGAAGACCACCTTCTTGGTGGCTATCACCTCCGCCAGAAGAATCAATGAGCTCCAGGCGCTCTTGGCGGAATCTCCCTATCTGGTTTACCACAAAAACAGGGTTGCCCTCTGCCCCAGCTTCCTCCTGATGGTTGTTTCGGAGTTTCACCTTAACCAGGTGATTAACCTCTTGGTGTACTTCACCAACTCAACCTCGTAGGCTGAGCACAAGCTCCAGACGTTGGATCTGCGGCAAGCGCTCTTATATTGAGCGCACGACTGGAGTTCCGGGAGAGGTTCACCAGCTATTTGCCACCTACGATGAAGCCATACCTGGCAGACCGGCAGCTAAGCAGACGATTGGCAGTGGATTGTATTGTATCCTGCATCGACCTCTGCTATAGGTTAGTAGGGAGCCTTCCATAGGGCTTAGAGTTCATTGCACCAGACATACCGCTGCCTTGGTGGCTGTTTCTAGGGACGTCCTTCTCCAGGAAATCTGCAGGGCTGCTACCAGGAAGTCTGCTCACACCTTCATGTCCCATTACCACATCAACCTTGAGGCACTCCGGGATGCTGGTTTTGGAGCCTCAGTTCTCCAATCCCTTTTTCCCCCAAGTAGAGGTGTGGGCTTTGCCCTCTTCTCCCACAGAACTGCTAGGAGTTTGCCAGAAGTGTGGATAGTGCACCACATCCCTAGAAATGAGGGTTACTCACCTGTAACCGTAGATCTGATTTGGGGGGGAATCTCTTGCAGCAGGCCACTCTTATAGAACTATAGCTGCCAGACACTAGGACAACACAAAACCTTTTCTAGCTAGCAGCCTACCAGGGGGCCGCTTGCTTAATGTCAGATACTGACGTTGGCCTATCTTATAAGAGTGGGCAGCCCCCATGCCCTCCTTAGTTCTTTTCCCGCTGTCAACCGTCACACATTGGGCTTCACGAAGATCCGCCAGCTCAGTCGAGCGCCATTTTGTCGAAAAATTTAATTGAACTTTTTTAAATTTTCTCTCCTTTGTATGTATCATTTTAGTGGTGGTGATTTCTTCTGTCTGTTTATGACAAGCTCCGCCTAGAGGAACCTCCTCAAAACGTGTGCATGCAGGCAGAAGATTCCTGAGAAGGATGACCACAAAGATTGCGTCTGTTGCCTAGGCCCAGAACACGACACTTAGGCTTGCATAATCTGCTGTGACTTCAACCAGGTCACCTGGAAGAAGCAGAGTGCAGACCCTCAACTCTTCTGCTGAAGCAGAAGATCGCCCAAATGGAGAAGGAGCTTCAGGCCCGGAGTTCCTTCGCTTCCCCTTCGACATCCTCAGGCTGATAACCCTCCAAGGCCTGGGACAAGTTGTCTGGGAAACACAGACATTGAAACAAGGACTGTCTTAAAGACCTGGGTACTCCTCCTCTTCTTGTCCAGTTACACTCGGTCGACCCTGAGCCATCCTTTATCGTGGGGGGGCCTCCCCCTCTGCTTCGCACAGACTTTCTGCTGCTGAGCTACTGTTGGCAGCTCCCCCCCCCGGTAAATCTTTCCGTGGCGGGCATCGGTTACAAGGGCTCTGGCACCCCACCTACTTCTTGGCCCCTGCTGTTCAGGCTTCTGTTCTCCACGGACACTCGGGTGGCTCAGCTGACTTGTCAACGGGCTTAGCATTGGTGGTCGCTGGGGAACAGTCTAAGCCCCTGCTGCCAATCTTGGCCATTTCTTCAGTTATTGCCTTGGGCACGGAGCCTATACCCTCTCCTGAGTCCCCCTGGCCTGAGCCCCGGTTGTCGTCTCCTTCCTGGACGCCAATCCATGCGGAGGAGATTTCCCGCAGACCCCAGCCTGTTCAGCCACCCTCCCTTGTGCTGATCCTAATGTGCTCTCAGCCGATGCCAATGGGTCCAACGCCGATATTGGTGGACTTTCATGCCATACTTACTGCCTTATGGGACTTTATGCAAGCTAAACTGGCTCCTCCCCAAGGCCTGTCCCTGCTGCGGCCCCCTGCTCCCCCTGTAGGGCTGCGCCCCACATCTCAGGACCCAGGGTCCTCTCTTCCCTCAGGAATTGGGGGACGAGGACTGCGTACAGCCATACCTCATTCCTCCAGATGTGGATGATGATGACGATGATGGTGGAGGCACTCCTTACAACACCTTCTGCATTGTCTTGTCCAGCGAGGAGACCCTGAGGTACATCCCATGATCCCCGGATGACCCCTCTTGTCTTGGTTATGAGACCATTACAATCGGCCATGGGTTTCGACACAGAGGAGCAAGATCCTGCTCGTTGTCAGCTGGCCAATTATTTGCAATTGCCAGACACCCTCCTCTGGCCATCCCTCCCTTGATTGAACCCTTTGAGGATGCCACCATGGCCATGTGGCACAGGCCACATTTGATTCCAGCCATGCCAAGGAAGGTGGAGCAGTTACGAGGCTCTAGCAGGAAGGCCTTACTTCGCCAACCATCCTCATGCAGATTTGCTGGTCATCAGTGCTGTCCATGACTGTACCAAGAGGCCAAAACATCTCTATTCCTTGCCCCTGTAGAAAGTCCTGGAGGCTGGTTCACAATGGCAAGAGAACCTTTCCCTCTGCCACACTGACCATCAAGGTGTTGAACTACATTACCTGTATGGTGCAATACCAAAACCAGCTCTGGGACCAGACTCTTGAAACTGACAGGGCCCTCCCGGCGAACCCTCTAAAACAGCAGATGCTGCAGTCTCTTAAAGTGGGTTCCAGTGACGACATACACCTTCTTAGGGTTTCCTGCGATGCCATAGATGCCTTAGCCAGGGCTGCCATGGCGGGCATTTGCCTGTGAAGAACCTCTTGGCTGAGGGTTTTGGGCGTTGCCCCGGGTATTCCGTTGTCCATCCTGAATGCCCCCATTAGAGGCTTCAAACTGTTTGGGGCAGATGTACAGGACATAGTGTCTCGACTGCAAGCCGCTGGCCACACATTGCAGTCGGTCCACTCTCTGTACCACACCAACCAGCCCAAATGTGGTCGAGTGCCCTGTCGGCAGTCTACCCACAGACGCAAGCCTTCTAACAAGCTTCAGGGTAAATGCCAGGCTGTCCCTGCTTTGCCAACCCCCTCCTCCGCCACAGGAAAAAAACTGTAGAGGAGGTGGTTTGGTCCCAGTCACCCTTGTCTATTCGGCCTGACTCCTTGCCCGACTCTCCTCATAATGCAGGATGAGGATGTAGGGGGACAATTCTCCCTGCACTTGGACAAGTTAATAGAAAGCAGCCACACTCTGGAACTTCTGGAGCACCCTCCAGAAAAAACCCTGTTGTTATCCTCTTATCCTCCGGACTACATCCCAGTGCTCTGGGAGGAAATCCTCTCTCTGCTTCACAAAAGGACCATAGAACCTGTCCCAGAGACCCAGCAGGGCAGAGAGTTCTACTCTTATTTGTTCCTGGTCTCCAAATGCACAGGTAATGTCAGGTCCATTCTAGACCTCCAAGAGCTAAATCTGTTCAGTCAGTATAAAAAAATTACAGGTGGTGACACTTCAGGGTCTGCTGCCTCTTCTGCACCAGGGAGTCTGGATTTGCTCTCTCGACATGAAGGTATGCCTACCTGCCTATCCAGGTATATGCCTCCCACAGACTGTACGTCAGGTTTCATTTTGAGGGGGCACACTTCCAGTTCTGGGCCTTGCCCTTTGCCTTGTTCTTGGCCCCTCAGGTGTTTACCAAATGCTTGGCAGTGGTAGCAGCTACCCTCAGGTGGCAGGGTCTCTATGTTTTTCCCTACCTATACAACTGGCTTCTTAAAACCGAATCCAGGGAGCGCCTGTTACAGACTGTGGAACATACCACCACCTGCCTATTCCAGGATTTGGTCATTTTGGTCAACCTGCCCAAGTAAGTTCTGACCCCCCCGTCAGTACATAGGAACAGTCCTAGATGCCTCACCGTGCCTGACCTTCTTGCCCAAGGACTGGGCAGATCACCTTATAGCTCAAGCCTGCCTGCTGTATGGCAGCCACTATGTCTCAGCCCAGGCTTTCCTGCAGCCCTTGGTCCTGATGGCTGCAGCCATAGTTACAGTGCCTGTAGAACATTCCCCAGGTTTGCACATGGGAATTCCCCAGTGTACACTGAGGGTCCAGTGGGACCAGTGTACTGACAGCCTGGAACTCTCCAGTCAAAAGGGTCTGCTTTGGTGGATGGAACCCAGCAACCTGTTTTGAGGAGTTCCTTTCCTCATTCCTTCCCCTCAGCAGATTTCTTACTACAGATGCTTCGGGGTTGGGGTGGGGAGCTCACCTAGGGCCCCACCAGACCCAAGGGACGTGGTGCAAGAATCCTCTCACCACATAAATGTCCTGGGCCATTCTTTATGCCTTGCAGGCCTTCCAGACTCTGCTATACCCGGGACTTTTGCTAGTGCACATAGATAACATCAGTGTAGTCCACTACATCAACAAACAGGGGGCACTCACTCATACCGTCTTTGCCAGAAAGTGATGGGTCTGGTATTGGGCTCTGGAACAGTCTAGAACTGTTGGCCATCCTTGTTTCAGGCATCCAAAATGTCATGGCGGACAGCCTAAGCCAGTCACAGTTAAAAACGCACAAGTGGGTGCTACTGACCTTAGTAGTAGAAAATGTGTTTGACAGGTTGGGTCGTCCAGAGTTGGATCTTTTTGCATCCCCACTCAACGCAAAACTCCTGCTTTTTTTTTTGCTCGCTCTGTCCGGGGCCTGGAGATTTCTGGCGAGATGTGGTGTTCCTCTCTTGGAAAGGGAGGTGTCTGTATGCATTTCCTCTCTTCTCTCTGATTCAGAGGGTTCTGATCAAGTTTCATATGGAAGGGGCGGCGATGATCCTCATTGCCCCCTTCTGGCCTTGTCAGATCAGGTTTCCTTTTCTGCAGCAACTGACAGTGGAACCTCCAGTACCTCTACCTCTCTGCACCGGCTTGCTCTCTCAGAACTGGGGCACCCTGGTCCATCCAGACGTCCAAATCCCTGCATCTTCACGCCTGGCTCCTGAGAACATAGCCATGGCTTGGTTCAGGGTGTCACCCAAGGTGGCTGATGTCCTGGTGTCTGCTAGGAAGCCTTCCACTAGGGCCATTTATTCTATGAAGTGGAAAAGTTTTGTGCTGTGCGCTGCTTCTCGTCAGGTGGATCCCTTTACTTGTCCAGTGAATCAGATTCTGGAGTACTTGTTGCCCCTTTCAGACTCCGGTCTGAAGTACTTCTCTCCTAAGGTGCACATGTCTGCTATCTCTGCCTTACATGTGCCTATTGATGGTCATACGGTGGTACAACTGAAGGTGTCCCGTATATTTTTGACAGGCATTCTTCACCTGAAGCCTCCTATTCACAATCCAGTTCCGCCTTGGGACATGAATTTTGTGTTAGAAAAACTGACTTTGGGTACTTTGAGCCAGCCCCTACATGTGAGCTACGCTTTCTGTCGTGGAAAGCATAGTTTTTAGTTGCTTCTACTTCTGCTCAAATAATTTCAGAACTACAGGCGCTCATGTACGAGCAGCCTTATTTGATTTTCCACAGACTGGGTGTCTTTGCATATTAGTTTCTTCCTAAGGTTTGTTGTTGAGGCACAGGTTAGGAAGTATAGGAAAAATTGAGAGCAGCTGTAAAATTCGCAACAAGATTTTTATTATGAATAACAATAAAATAAAAAAATGTTCAGAATAAACAGAGATCAGAGTTTTCCTTCAGTTTCTGTGTGTCTCTTGCAAGAAATTGCAGTTTTGTTTTTATAAGTCCTTCCAACCCTCCTCCTTATCAAGCATCCTGTTTTTTTTTCTAAAATGTTCTTGTAAATATCAGGCAGGTGCAGGCAGGAACACAATGTCCCAGAACTGGGGCCCCTTCTCCACAGCTTCTGCAAAAGGCTTAAAAATTGAATTTCAGGATAACCCCTTGAGTTTCCAATAGCGTTTTGCAATCATCTTAAGCTATAATTATATACATTTGAACAGTAACCCTATATAATTTCTAAACAAAGGGATCCCAATATCAGTTACATTTCCACATAATAATTTGCATATATTTTTATACCCGCAGATATGCAAGGGAGGAAAAGACAGAAACAGCAAGGGAAGACTGAAAGAGATAGCGAGAGGCAAAGAATTGCAAGACTTTCAGGGTGATCAAGTCCTAGGTCTCACGAGAACATTTGGTTGCGTAACCAGATAGACAAGAGACAGGAAAGGAAAGAACAAAACGGATCCCTGCATTCAAACTCTCCATACCCACTGGGACAGGGTCCTATTCAACCCTGCCACATACATCCCCATCCTTAAGAGGGAACCTGTTTTATCAAACAGGTTTCCAAAACTGTCTATTAATTCTTTAACATTAGTTTCTAACTTTCAGAATTTAAGCACATATGCAGTATCCTTTTTTCTATAACAGGACAACAGATAGTAAAGTTTAAACTCGTACATTTGTTTTTCAACCTTCAGAACCCTCCATTACTGATCATATCTTGACAGAAAATCGGCATTGCTGTTCTCTTTACCAGATTTGTGTATCACCTTGAATTTAAATGGCTGTAGTGCCAGGTACCACCTTGTGACTCTGGAATTTGTATCTTTCATTTGGTTAAGCCAACAGAGGATTGTGATGTGTTATAAGTACAAATTCATTTCCTAGCAAATAAAACTTAAAGGACTCCATGGTCCACTTTGCTGCTAAACATTCCTTTTCAACGGTGGAGTACCTTTTCTCACTGTCATGCAACTTCCTATTGATGTACCGAATAGAATGTTCCGTCCCATCTATATTTTGACTTAGGACTGCCCCGAGACCTGCTGAACTCTGATGCATCTGTGTGTAACAAAAATGGTTTCTCAAAATCTGGGCTTCTTAAAACGGGCTGAACATAATGCAGCCTTAATTTCTTGAAAAGCTTCATCACACTCTGGGGTCCATTTCACTTTATTTGGGTACCATTTTTTCGTGAGTTCTGTGAGGGGAGTAGCTAACACAGCAAAGTTGGAAACAAATCTCCGATAATAACCAGCCAGCTTTAAAAATGACCTGATATGTTTCTTTGTTTTAGGGACAGGGCTGTTAGCTACAGCTTCTATCTTACAAACCTCTGGCTTGACTTCTCTATTTCCCAACACATAGCCCAAATATCTGGTTTCCTGCATGCCCAATGCACACTTGGTAGGATTAATTATTAGACTTGCCTTTTTGATTGATTGGGTAACTGCTCGTAGGTGTTCCAGGTGGCTTTTCCAGTCTGGACTGTACACCACGACATCATCCAGGTATGCAGCACAATAACCAGTATGAGGGGATAAAATTACATCCATGTACCGCTGGAATGTAGCTGGTCACCATGTAAACCAAATGGCATGGTGGTGAACTGATAGAATCCAACAGGAGTGGCAAATGCAGTTTTGTCTCTGGATTCTTTAGCTAAAGGGAATTGCCAGTAACCCTTGGTGAGACAGAGGCTACTGATATACTGTGCACTCCCAGTCTGTCCACCAAATCATCTATTCTGGGCATAGGATAACTGTCAAATTCTGTCACTTGATTAAGTTTCCTGAAATCAAGGCAGATTAACACACCCTTCTTTTTTGTTTATAATTACCATGGGAGATGACCAAGCACTCCTCGACTCTTCAAACAACATGAAGTCTTGCTATATTATGACAATTGCAGTTTGTCCCACCATTAGAACTGCTCCGGAGGTGAAAGAGTTAACTCCCATTCTAAGAATGGAACTTGGAGCGTGAGCTCGGTTAGAGAAGCTCTGTCTGGGTTATTTCAAACCCAAACTGTCAGATTCTTTACTCCGCCTCACTGAACAGTCGCTCCGAGATTTCTCCTACTGCTCGGTTCATTTCGGTTTAAACAGTGTTTTCTCGGTTCAAATCAACCGAGAATATTATTATTTTAACCGCAAAACCGATCGGTTCAAGCTCTGTCTGTGGTATCGTAAGTAATTACAGTTTATTTTCTGTGTGGAACTTGTAAATGTTATCGGTTCGGTTCTGAACCGATCACCTTGTTTTAAAACTTGAAATTTAAGGTTTTAGAGTGCGGTTCCCGGTTCTTATCTGTTCTAAAAAAAAAATGGATTTCATTACGGTTTTTTCCAAGACCCGTGACACTGTTAGGAACCGATAAGGGTGTCTTGCCTGGCACTGCCGTTTAAAAGGACAAGTTTTTGGTTAGGCTGGCATTATGTCTGAGAAACCCAAAAGAAAAACCGGGCCCACTGGGTTTCAACACTGTGATGTCTGTGGGGAAGTCTTTGCCAAGGCTGACCCACACACCACATGTGTATATTGTCTGGGGTTTGACCACCTCCGTTCAGACTGCCAGATTTGTAAAAATTTCCCTGCAGCCACCCTGGATAAGAGAGTTGGCAGGCTCAGGGAACGAGAGGCCAAAAAGTCCGCTGACTCAGATGGCCAGCCCGGTTCGGTGCCAACCGAACCGGAGGGAGTGCCCTCTGACCAGGGCGAGACTTCCTCGGGCAAACGTAAAGCTGGCTCGGAGGGGCCAGTTCCAGTAAAGAAAACAAGAAAATCAGCAGGTGTGGAGCCCAAAATTCCTTCTCCAACTGCTGCAGAGATAGCAAGAGCTATTCAGATTGTCTAGTCACTTTCTCCGGTTCCGCCGAACCGCCACTGTCTGGTAAAAGGTCGGTTCGGTCGGTTCCACCGGTTCAGGAATATGATGTTGAAGAGTTTTATGAACCAGAGGAGGGGGAGGATGATTATGAACAGTATGAATATGACTTGGATGGTCTGGGTGTGCCCATTGAACCGGACATCTCCCCAGACAGACCTTTTGAATCTCCCCCTTCGCTTTCTGAGTCCCCCTCTCACTTTGTTTTACAAAAAAGTTGCTGAAACCCTCCAGCTCCCATTGGAGGAAGCTGTGGATGAGCAAGGGGAACCTGATTTTGTAGAAATGATGGATATTCCAGAGTCTAGGAGATTGTCTATTCCCTTGCATAAATCATTTAGGAAACAAACAATAAAAATTTTAAAAACTCCTAATTCTGTGCCTCCTGTGGACAAAAAGATGGACAGGAGGCACATCTGTCAGGTCCTGATACAGAATTCCTTTCACAGCAATGCAGTCACATTGGTGTGGTTCAGGCTGCAGCCTGTGATAAAGCTAATATTCCTTGGCTTCACATCCTCCTGACAAGGATTCCAGGAAGATTGATGCCATGGCTAAAAAACAATACATGGCAGCGTCCTTGGGACTCAGGCAAGCAAATTACATGGCTTATGTAGCAAGGTATCAAAAATCTAGATGGGACACTGTCATGGCTTTGGCCAAACAGGCCTCTGGCCAGCTTGCTAATGAGCTGGAACAGGTGGCTGCTGATGGCTTTGAGGCATCTAAGGTGCAGTTTCATGCTGCTGTGGATTTTAATGATGTATCCTCTAGAGTCATGGCTACGTCTGTAGCTTTTCGTAGGTTGGCCTGGCTCAGATGTACTAGCTTGTCGCAGGATACCCAGACTAAGGCTATGGATTTTCCTGTGGTTGGAAATTCTCTGTTTGGGGAGCAGACAGAGAATTATATGAAGAAAATGGATGAATATAGGACTACCTATAAGAGTGCTCAGGCTAAGGAGCGGCAAGTCACTCCTCAGAGGCAGGCCCCCAGGGGTAGAGGTAGGCCTTTTCACAGGCCTTTTTACCAAACCCAGGCCTCCTCTGCTTATGCTCAGAGGGGCTTCTTCAGAGGGAGAAGCAGACGGGGTGTGGGCAGGCCTGCTCCCACCCCTCAGCCTAAAGCACCTGCCAGACAGACACCCTGATGGGGTGCCCAGGGCTGATTCTCCTTTACCTGTAGGGGGCAGGTTGGCTACTGCCTGTCAGAACTGGGTGTCTCTAACTTCAGACAAGTGGGTCCTGGAAGTAGTAAGCCAGGGTCTGGTTCTCGGCTTCCAAAAGTTCCGAAAGATGAGAATCAGATCTTTCCCACCTGCAAACTCTTTAGAGACCTTTACTTTAGAAACAGAAGTCTCAACCCTTCTGGCTCTCAGAGCTGTAGAAAGGGTTTCTCCCCTACACCAGGGCAAGGGTCTGTACTCCAGATATTTCCTTACCCCAAAAAAGACAGGAGAATGGCGGCCCATTTTAGACCTGAGATATCTGAACAAACACCTTTGAAACCAAAGTTCAGAATGGTAGCTCTGGCAATGATTTTACCTCTCTAAGGCCAGGGGACTGGCTAGCCTCCTGGACCTCAAGGATGCCTATTTTCACGCCCTAATCAGAAGCTCCCACCAAAGTATCTCAGATTGAACTGCCCTCAGGTCACTACCAGTTCAGAGCAATGCCCTTCGCCTCACCTCTGCCCCAAGGGTATTCACAAAATGTCTGGCAGTAGCAGTTGCTCATTTAAGAAGGCAAAGGATTGCTGTCTTTCCCTATCTGGACGACTGGCTCATTGTAGGCCAGTCCCCAGAACAGGTAAATCTCACCTGCAAGTTACCCAGCAGCTGCTCACCTCCCTGGGCTTCTTGCTCAATCTTCCAAAGTTAGTTCTGGAACCAGTTCAGGTGCTCACCTTCATAGGTGCAGAATTGGACACAAAGCAGGCCAGAGCCTTCCTACCCTTAGAGAGGGTAAGGAACTTGGTGGCTCTGGCCTCCTCCTTCACTCTGCAGGTCTCTCGACCAGCAAGACAGTTTTTGCAGCTCCTGGGGCAAATGGCTGCGTCCACAGCTGTAGTGCAAGGAGCAAGATTTCAGATGAGGGACATTCAGTTTCACTTGAGAGCCTTTTGGTATCAGAGAAGAGACCCCTTTCAAGTTGGTCCCAGTGACCTGAACCCTGATCCAGGCCCTCCAGTGGTGGCAGGATCAGAGCAATTTAAGACTGGGGGTCACCTTCATTCCTCTGTCTCACTCCTTGACCCTCACTACGGATGCTTCCCTCCTGGGGTGGGGAGCCCACATGGGCGACCTCTCCACTCAGGGAGTGTGGTCCCCTCAGGAATCTCTGCTCCACATCAATTTGCTGGAACTCAGAGCTGTCTTTTTAGCACTTCAAGTGTTTTCTGCGTCTGTTCAGAACAAAGTGGTACAAGTCAGAACAGACAACACCACAACAATGTGGTACATCAACAAGCAGGGGGGCACTCTGTCTTCGGCCTTGTGCACCGAGGCAATGAAGTTGTGGTCTCTGGCCTATTCCCTGAACACTTCCCTCATAGCAGTTCACCTTCCAGGAAAGGACAATGTCCTAGCAGATGCTCTCAGCAGGATTTCCCAGGGCCATCACTAATGGTCTCTGGATCCTCAAGTACTGGGATAGTTTTTGCCAGATGGGGCACCCTCAGATAGATCTTTGCAGCCCCAGACAATCACCAACTTCCACTGTTCTGTTGCAGGCCCCAGTGTTGGGCTCAGTCCCCTGGATGCCTTTCTCCTAGATTGGGAAGGAAGTTTCTTATGCCTTTTCCCCTTCCTCTCTATTCAAGGTGCTAGTCAAAATCAGATCCCAGCCTTGCAGGGTGATTCTGATTGCCCCAGATTGGGCCAGGCAGCCCTGGTACCCACTCCTTCTGTCCCTAGCAGTCCATCTTCTCTGTGTCTCCCCAGGAATCACAGCCTGTTAACCTGTGCCCAGGGAGAGTTTGGTATCCTAACCTCAATCCTCAACCTCAAGGCCTTGGCTCTTGAGGAGTTAGAATTTGCTGACCCACACCTTTCTCAGGGTGTTTCTGAATCCTAAAGGCTTCTAGGAAGCCTTCCAATTAGGCAATACTATAATTCAAAGTGGAAAAGGTTTTTCATTTGGTGTTCTGGGAAACATATTTCCCGAATCTGCTGATTTGCCCATTGTTTTGGACTATATGGTCCATCTTAATTCTTTGGCCTGAGACCAGCTACCCTGAAAGTACATTTGGCAGCTGTCTCTGCTTTTGTGTCAGCAGGAAAGCCCTCCTCTCTTTCCGCTCACCCTGTATTTTCCAAGTTTTTTAAAGGATTACTTCATACTAATCCACCTTTTAAGGATCCGGCCCCTGCCTGGGACCTTAATGTTTGCATTGCCCAGTTAATGCAACCCCCTTTTGAACCTCTGTCTTCTGCAGAGCTTAAGTACTTAACTTGGAAAACTGTTTTCCTAGTGGCTATCACTTCTGCCAGGCGATAAGGAGTTGCAAGCCTTGTCAGTAGAAACTGACTTTTTCTTTTCCATTAGATAAGGTGGTCCCCAGGACTAACAGGAAGTTTTTACTAAGGTGGTTTCAGATTTCCATCTTAATCAATCTATCTCCTTCCAGTGTTTTCACTGAACATTCCTCCTCTGGCGAGAGGAGATTGCACAGCTTAGATGTTAAGAGGCCTTAAGTTACTATATAGAACGTATCAAGGGTCACAGGTTCGAATCCTCCAACTTTTTTCACTTATGGTGAGGTCGGAAGGGAGACCTGCCACTAAGAGATCAATTGCCAGTGGATTGTCTCTTGTATCCAATTTGTTATCAGAAACTGGGGAAAGTTCCCCTTCTGGCCTGAGGGCTCATTCTACCAGAGGTACAGCCGCGTCTCTGGCTGCTGCCAGAGACATCCCTATCTTAGAGATATGTCAAGCAGCTACCTGAAAACGGTAATCTTCACCAAGCATTACTCCCTGGATGTCCAGGCCAGGAGAGATGCTCGGTTTGCACAGCTGTGCTTCAGAGCCTATTCTCTGGTAGGTTCTGTCCTCCTCCATGGAGGTACTGCTGTGTAATTTGTAATTGTCATAATATAGCAAGATTTCATGTTGTTTGAAGAAATTACTCAACCTTAGTAATGTTGTTTCTTCTAATGGAGTCTTGCTATATATGACCCCCCAGCCTGCCCCTCTCAGAACTTCTACTTGGGTATGGGGTGGGCAGCCTTGTGTGGGCTTAGTTATGCCCATTATATGTTTTCCACCCTTCTTGGGGTTTTGGGTGTGGTGTTTTATTTTATCTTATATTATTGCTTATATTATATTATTACTTCTGGTCCCCTGACTGAGTCTTTCTGTTGGGACCAGGAATATGTTAATAGTCAGGTAGCCAGTTGGCTAGTGTAGGTTACAGCTTCCACACAGACCTTAGTGAGTTTTGCTTGTAAAGATCTGACAGTTTGGGTTTGAAATAACCCAGACAGAGCTTCTCTAACCGAGCTCGCGCTCCAAGTTCCATTCTTAGAATGGGAGTTAACTCTTTCACCTCCGGAGCAGTTCTAATGGTGGGACAAACTGCAATTGTCATAATATAGCAAGACTCCATTAGAAGAAACAACATTACTAAGGTGAGTAATTTTTTCTTCTATGATACCCAATTCTTTAATTTTTTTGTATTTCCTAAGCCACGTCAGCTCTTAACCGCTCTGGTAACCTGTATATCTTTTGCCTAATAGGGCCAGCATTCCTTGACACTTATATTTTATTTATTTAGGAAATCGGGATTACAACCCTTTGAGTCATGGACTCTTTTCCAAAGGCTCCACGTCAGAATAAAACAGACATTCATACAGTACATACATAGAATAAATAAGATGAGCAGTCATACAGAGTATAAGTACAATGAGCACGGGTTAATGCCTATACATTTGGTAGGTAAAACAGGGCAGAGCTATCGACATATTTACCTAATGAGCCGTTAAGACCTATACAATTGGTAGCTAAAGCAATGCATGATATGAGTTGGTAGTAAGCCGCCTCAGGGAGGCCTTGTCTTGTACATAATGCAATGCATTCATAGTCCAGTGCAACTATATGGTAACCGAGGGAGGTGAGGAGCCTATAAGCTAGAAATAGTGAGGGCTGTCCACTACCCGGCCAAGTGCGTGTGCATGGTCTAGCGGCCTGGTGCAGGATCCACAGGTTACCAGTTACAGTGGCATTGACGTGAGGAGAGGATATGGGCCCTTAGGGCACCTTTAAAAGGACCTAGATTGGTGATTGATGTGACAGCCGGAGGGAGGGCACTGTACCAGGATGGAGCTCTAAGGGGGAATGATCGCTGGGCGAAGGTGATCCTGACCCTAGGCACCTTCCAGATAGTTTTTGGGGCAGCCTGTGTGGACGCCAAGATGGTGGCTGCCTGAAGAGAAGCCATGACACCTATTGGGGTTAAACCCAGGTGGATTTTTTTGGTGAGGAGACAGGTTTGGTATAATAGTCTTTCCTCAAGGGAGAGGATGGGGTGCATGTATGTGCATTTCTGTCAGCACCAGAGAGGAGCCAGCAGGCCTTATTGATGACTACTTGTATTTGATGAAGCGCCGTAGGGTCGGCGGCAGCATAAATTGTGAGGCCATAGTCTACCAGCGATAAGACTGAGGAGGTAATGGCTAAGTGAAGTGCTTCAGGTGGCAGGCAGTCTTTATGCCTGTAAAAGAGACCAATGCGGGTATTGGTGGCGGAGGTGAGGATTTTTATCTGTTCTTGGAATGAGAGGGAAGAGTCAAATGTAATACCTAGATACTTACACTTTTGGACCTGTTCCAGTGGGATGAGAGAGGCGGAGAGCATTTCCAGGGGAAATCCTTTGATCTGTTTTGGCAGTGGGCATAGAGCATCGTCGTAGCTTTTTTAATGTTGACCACCAATCTGTGTTCAGCAAACCAGTGTTCAGTCTGAGAGAAGGAGTTTTGTTAGGTACGCTGGAGAGAGAGAAGATCAGGATGTGTGGCATAAAGAACAGCGTCGTCCACGTAGAGAAGAAGGTTGCCGGAGCAGGATTTAGGCAGGACGTTGAGGTGGATGCTGAATAGCAGGGGACCCAGGATAGATCCCTGGGGAACTCCTGAGCGCACAGGCAGCATAGTAGATATGGTATTATTAATTTTAACTCATTGGGTTCTAGATGAAAGATAGCTGGAGAACCATGAGAGTAGACAATGAGAGACCCCAATTTGTTGTAATATGTCAAGAAGGAGGGGATGAGAAACCGTGTTGAAGGCCTTTGAGAGGTCTATAAGCATGGCTCCTGTGAGGTGCTCCTTGTCAAGCGTGGAGTGCAGGGAGTTAGCGAATTCTGTGAGGGCGGTCGTAGTGCTATGACCAGCTCTGAAACCATGCTGCTCCCTACATAAGAGGTTGTGTGCGAGGAGGTAGTCAGTGAGCTGATTGGCCATGATCTTTTCAAGGGCTTTAGAGAGTGGGGGGAGAATCTAGATGGGCCGGTAGTTGTTTGGGAGGGAGCTGTCGCCACATTTCAATATTTGTGTTATCACTGCCATTTTTCGTTAGGTGGTGAACTGGCCCAGGCGCAGGGACAGGTTTAGATGGTCCGTGAGTGGGTAGATTACGGAGTCTAGCGCAAGGTATAGGATACGCATATCGAAGGCGTCTTTGCAGTAATTGGAGCTCTGGAAGGCTTTGGACAGGTAGGCTTTCGCTTCAGTAGGGGTAATGACTCTGAGTTTGAAGGGGGGTGGAGGAGCTCAGGCAGTGGGGTAGGCTGAATTGGATCAATAAAGTTGCTAGGGAGGACTAAGCTGAGGTCTTAGAAGGTGGAGTTGAGGCAGTTAGCGATGTGAAGTGTCTGTGGTGGTAGTATCATTAACACTAAGTTGTGGGGGGGGGGGGGAGAGATTTACCATTAAGCTCCTTGATGTTATCCCAGAACTTTCCTTTTACTATTACGTGCTCGACTCCTTTTGCTTGGCCTGGTACTGTGGTAAAAATACTGTTAAATGTCTGTCACATTACGTATTTCTGCAGTTTGTTCTGAGGTTAAGGAAACATTCACCTTACAGCATCAGCAGTTACAGTTTGTTCTAGTCTATCATAAGTTACATCAATATCTTCTTTATCAGTTTCTGGGTAAATCTAGCAAAACAGCTTTTGGGCTTTTTTCAACCCATTTTTTGAGGAGGTTAGCATGGTATACCTTAGTAGGACTTTTCCTGTCAGGGGTCTCAGTCTCGTAGTTAACAGTGCCAGTACGTCTAAGCACTTTATAAGGCCCTTGCCACTTCATTAACAGTTTTTCTGTTGTGTGTAACAGTAACGAAACCTTTTCACCTGGCTTAAAAAACTTTTTCTTTTATCCATGGTCATAATACATCTTCTGCTGGTTTTGGGCCTCTTCCTGATTACTATGGGCAATTTCAACATATTGTGCCAGTTTCTTTCTTAGGGCACACACATAAGACGTTCTAGATTGTTTCTGAGTGGGGTTATCTTCCCACATTTCTTTTATCACATCCAGTGGCCCTCTTGGCTGCCTACCATACAGCATTTCAAATGGTGAAAACCCTGTTGATGCCCGTGGCACTTCTCTGTAAGCAAAAAGTAGGTAAGGCGAGTATTGGTCCCAATCTTTCCCTTTCCCAAACCTTTTTAACATACGTTTTAGGGTTTGGTTAAAACGCTCAACAAGACCGTCTGTCTAAGGGTGATGGGGGAGGTTCTTGTGGCAGTGATACCTCGTAGTCTGTACATCTCCTTAAGTAATGCAGCACCAAAATTACTACCCTGATCAGTAATCATTTCTTTAGGTATGGGCTGACAGTACGCATTGGAACTGCTTCTGAGTATCGAGTAGCATAGTCGCATACTACCAGGATAAATCTATTACCCTTTTTACTTTTGTCTAAAGGACCAACCACTCCCATTGCAATTCTCTCAAAAGGCACATCTATCAAGGGTAGGGGCACCTTGTTGTTTCTAGTGACTGGGGCTACTTTCTGACACTCTGCACAGGAATTACAATAGGTAGCAACAGCTTCATGAATTCCAGGCCAGTAAAATCTGTACAGCAATCTAGCAAGGGTGCGATCCCTCCCCAAGTGACCAGCCATAGGACTATCATGTGCTGTCTATAACAACTGAGATCTATACTTTTGTGGTATGATCAGGTGTTCTATCTGGTCCTGTGTCTGAGGTTTAAGCCAAACTCTGTACAGTAACCCATTACATTTTTTTAAACATTGGTCCACCCTGTTTTGGTTTCACCCCCAGCTGCTTGAAATAACACCAGAGAGAAACACTGTTAGCTTGCTCTGAAACAGAATCACAATCAGTTATCAGTTTAGCTTCAGCATTTTCATATTTTAACCTTTTATGTCCATTAGTCAGTTGTTGCCACAGTTTCTTCGGGCATCGTCTTGCTTTTCTGGATTTCCGGATCTTGGAGCTATGCTCAAACAAGTCCAAATCAAAAACGGCAAAATGAAAAGAGTCCCCACCATCTGAAATTTTCTTTGCCTGAGCCCTTGTCAACGCAGCTGCTGAAACATCAGGATTTATTCCCTCTTTGATTAACTCAGTAAATCCTGGAACGTCATTTCCAATAATCACAGGTATAGGTAACTTATGTACTACCCCCACTTTCATTTGGTGCGATACACCTTTAATGATCTGAGTCACTTGGGTGGTGGTATAGTAAATGACACCAGTACCTGGTCCTTTTGCTCAGTGTTTTCCCAACACCTCAAGATGCACTAGGGTTTATCTGCTTCCTGAATCATTTAATCCCTTTACAGTCTTATCCCCCCACCTTCACATTTGTTAAGTACTTGCCCTAATTTGCTGAGGACAAATCTGCTCCAGTGTCACTCTTCTTACGGCAATTTCTTACAATATGACCTGGCTTATTACAGTTATAGCAAATTACGTCTTTTGGCATAGATTTGTTACCACCATCGGAGTTCTTATTAGGCTTGGAGGTTAAATGGGAAAAAGAGTGTCTTACTGGTGCTTGGCTGTTACCTCACTGCTGTGGCGCCTGTCTGGCCATTTGGTAGTCCTCGACCAAAGAAACAGCCTTTTCCCCACTTTCTAGTTGGTGTTTCTTTACCCAGAGCTGCACATCTGTAGGCAGGATGTTGATGAATTGCACCATTACAAATGTGTCAATGATCTGTGGGACTGTTTTGCCTTCTGGTTGGAGCCATTTTATCAGGAGTTCTTTGAGTCAGGTGAAGGCTTCTCAAGGATTGTTGACTGAGTTGTACTTCAGAGATCGAAGTCTCTGCCTGTAGGTCTCTCCTGAGATGTTATACCTTTTCAGGATTTCACTTTTCACCAGGTCATAGTGGTCTAACTGTGCAGTGTCCATGTTGCTTTAGGCAAGTTGATCTTTTCCTGTCAGCTAGGGTACCAGTCTGATTGTCCATTGCAACTTTGGTGGCTGCAGCATCCCTTTTGAAAAATTGTCAGGTATGCTTCGATATCATCGGAGGGACACAACTTTGTAAATTTAATGACTTTTAAGTTACTTGTGTTTTGTTGCTCATCTGGGTCGGTGCCAGATCCTCTGCTTTTGATAGCTTGCGAATCATTCAGCCATCACTGCTCCTGTCACTACATCTCTTCTCTCCTCTGTGCTTCTAAACGTTGAATCTCTTTTTCTCTCTGCTTCTCCGTCTCTTTTTGTTACGTAGTCCACCATTTGAAAAAGTCCATCAGGCTTTCAGGTTCTGTCACTGCCTGTTCTTTTTCCATAACTTGTGCTGGCTGTACAGTCTCAGCTTGGATTTCTGTCTCTGCTAGTTTGGCTGCAAGTCTCCTTGTAACCACTCCTGGACTTGCTACTGCAGAATCCATACCTTTCTCTATGCTTCCCTGGTACTAGGTCCAGTACCTATGCACAAAAATCCTGGCTTAGAGTATGCACGGCTTAAATCACATTTAGGCTGACACCTTCTGTCATCGAGGCACAGGTCAGGAAGCATAGGAAAAACCAGGAGCAGTTGTAAAATTCACAGCAAGAGATTATGAATGACAATAAAATAAAATAATTAAGTTGTTCAGAATAACTATTTACAAAGGCCGAATAAAGAGAGAAGATCCATCTGAGTTTTCCTTCAATCTCTTGTGTGTCTCTTGCAAGGAATTGCAGCTTTGTTTTTATAAGTCCTTGCAACCCCCCTTCTTAACAAGCATCCTATTTTTTTTCTAAAATGTTTTTGTAAATATCAGGCAGGAACAGAATGTCCCAGAACTGAGGCCCCTTCTCCACAGCTTCTGCAAAAGTTTAAAAAATTGCATTTCAGGTTAACACCTTGAGTTTTCAATAGCTTTTTACAATCATCTTAAACTATAATGATATACATTTAAACAGTAGCACTATATTATTTATGAACAAAGGGATCCCAATATTAGTTACATTTCCACATAATCTGCATATATTTTTATACCAGTAGATATGCAAGGGAGGAAAACACAGAAACAGCAAGGGAAGACTTGAGAGAGATAGCGAGAGGCAAAGAATTGTGAGACTGTTGGGGTAATCAAGTCCTTGGTCTCACGAAAACATGTGTTTGCCAACCAGACAGACAAGAGACAGGAAAGGAAATAACAGAACAGATCCCTACTTTCAAACTGTCCATAACCACTGGGACAGGGTCCTGTTCAACCCTGTCACGAGGTGAAGTCAGAGTTTACTTTAAATTGATCCATCAACCTTCCTGTTTATTTTCCAGAGCATGCCAATCTGGGGAAGCATTGCTCCACAATTTAGATGGGCAAAGAATTCTGTGTTACTGCACACACTGTACGAAGGACTGTAGGAAGTCCTCTGTTTCTTTCGCCCCTGGGGAAAGGGGGCATTCTGTTTCAAAACAGTGCTTGTCTAAATGGTTAGCCAGCTCTATCACTTAATGTTTTAGGAAGTATGGCAAGGATCTTTCTGGCGTTGTTCGTGGCCACTCCACCAGAAGCATGGTCACTTCTGTTGCCTGTTTAGGGAATGTGGCAGCTACAAAGATCTGTGCTGCTGCTACTTGGAGTTTTGTCCTCACCTTTACCAAGCACTATAGTCTGGACATTGCTTGTAGACGTAGGGCCAGCTTTTGCATAGCTGTCCTCCAGGTCCTACTTTCTTAGGCTCGGGGTTTCCTCTGCCCAGACTGTGTTGTCTGCTGATGGAACTGTTTGGGTCTCATTCCATAGGTGTGGCTTGCTGCAAGAGATACCCCCAGAGTCGGATGGTATAGTTATGAACTTACCCTAATGGTAGATCTGCGAGGGGATCTCTCACAGCAGGTCATGCTATCCCACTCTCCTTCTCCCTGAACCTGGGAGGCCATTCTGTGTCTGTACCTCTTTCTCCATTATTTTCTTTTTGGGGGGAACCTTTGGTTTTTCCTCTGTTCGGACTAGGTAGCTTATGGTCGCTGGTGGGAGTACTGAGGAGGGTGCGGGGGCTGCCCATTCTTAATGGATAGGCTGACGCTGGCTTATGATGTCAAAGTGGGCGGCCCCCTGATAGACTGCTAGCTAGAAAAGTTTCCACGTAGTCCCAGTGCCTGGTGGCTATACTTCCATAGGTGCGGCCTTCTTCAAGAGATCCCTTCGCAGATCTACTGTTACGGTAAGTTATTACACAACTGTACACCTTTATTCATTTATTAAACTCTAGGCTTACAAATACCTTTGAGCAAAAACTGCTCGTTTACAAAGGTTCCATGTCAAGGGATGGAAGGTTAACATACAAACAAATGTAAACATTAATACAGAGTCTCAAAAACAAAATACTGTACTTCAAGCGGAGAGACAGCAAAAGGATAGTAAGGCCAGATGAGCAACCAGTAGGGCAGGGAGGGTGGGTGGGGTCAGGAAGGTGGGTAGGCTGAAGGGCCATTGTCTGGGTGGGGTGCAAGGTAGTGGGGACAGAAGTCTGAAGTGCTAAAAGATGGAAAGGTGTGGGTGAGGTAGGGTAGGAATGGGGGGGAGGGGTGAGGTGAGAGGGAGGAAAGTGGAGGACAATGATAATTGGCCAGAGGGAGTTTAGGGCCACACGATGCCTAGCGTGAGTGTGGAGGTTGACCAGTTAGGAGAAGCAGTCACATTGGCTGGTGGTAGAGAGGTGAAGTCGTAGTTGCCTTTTTAAATGGGCCAAGCATAGTAGCTGAAAGGGATTACTTGTTGAGTGAATTAAACCACGGGGGGGGCCCTGTGGGCGAATGACTTCTGGCCCATAGTGGTCCGGCATCTTGGGTCCTGGAAGGTTTGACTTGGCGTTCTTTGGGTGTGTTGGGTGCTGCAGTGGGCAGTCGGAAACTTTTCAACCCCAGGTGGCATGGGCCCAAGGAGAACCTTTTTGGTTAAGAGGCAAGTCTGGTATGTGATCTTGCTGATAAGGAGCCACCCAGACTGGGCGTACAAGTCACAAGTAAGTGTTAAGCGGGTAGTGTCCATCAGAAGTCTGCATGCTTTGTTGAGCGCCATAGATGTCCTGCGGAGGGCTGTAGGAGAAGCGACTCCATAGATGACGAGCCCATAGTCTACGATGGAGGTGACAGAACTGTAGATAGCCAGTCTAAGGGCCTCTGTGGTCATACAGTGTTTGTGCCTGTGGAGCAGACCAAGCCATATGTAAGCGGCCTTTGCAACATTGTCAATGTGCTGAGCGTAGGAGAGGGAACAGTCACGAGTAACACCGAGGTATTTGACCTGAGGAACCTGCTCCAGTGTAACCCCAGAATGGTTAGTGATGATGAAGGGTAGAGAGTTATGTTTGCTCTTTGTGTTGCAGAAAATCATAACTTTTGTCTTACTGTAGTTCATGACAAGTTTGTGCGACCTGAACCATTCCTCAACACACGTTTGAAGTCACGTTGCAGCTGCCCTTCTAGATGCTTGGTGTCGCGATGGCTAGAATACAGGACTGCGTCATCCGCGTAGAGAAGTATTTTCTGATGGCAGACACTAGGAAGGCTATTCAGGAAAAGACTAAAGAGTAGGGGTCCAAGGATAGACCCCTGCGGGTACTCCTGAGAGGACCGGTTTCTCATCAGAGGTGACATCAGCAATCTTAACTCGCTGGACCCTTCCTTCAAGGTAGCTTGTTATCCAGAGCAGGGCATCCTTGGAGAGCCTGATAGTTGACAGTTGTCTGAGTAGGAAGCGTACTGAGTAGGAGGAGTACTTTGAGGAAGGCTCTTGCAGCATTCCACACCAGTAGGACTATGCCATCAGGCACTAGGACCACACAGAAAACATCTAGCTAGAAGTGTACCACGGAGGACCGCTCCTTCGGATATCAGTCATCTGACGTTAGTCTAGACTATATAAGGGGCGGTCCCCCAGACCTAACTAGGTTCTTTTCCTGCCATTGACCCGTACATGTCGGACCTAGTGAATGTTGCAGCTACAGTCTACCGCCGTTATCTGTGTTTACCACGCTTTTATTTCTCTCTTATTTTTCTTTGCTTTAACATCGAAATTTTCTTCGTTCACCCGATGAGTTTGTCTTCTACACCAGCCTCGTCTTCCGTCCACTCCACGACATGTGCCTGTGGCAAACAGATACCAGAAAAAGACAGACATTCTTCATGCCTGATCTGCCAGGCCATCTCTAGTACTGCAGACACCTCAGCCAGTGGGTCTGACACCGGCTTTTCCTCTGCCTCAGCCTACGCTGCAATCAATGCCGGTGGGACCATTGCTGGATTGCTTACCAGTGCTGCCTACACCTGCGCTGGGTTATCAGTCGCCGGCTCTTCAGCCATCGTACCCTAACCCGATGCCGGGGCTGCCTTTCCTCATGGTATAAAATATTGCTCCACAAGTGGACTACAATGCCCCTTTTTTCTGCATGGTGGGCATCCATGCAGACCCACCACCCTGGGACTTGGGCAGGGCTGGGCCTTCCGATCCCCATACTTTGGGGTCCTCTGGTGTTAGACCCAACACAGATACCGGCGCCAGGTGAGACAAACGCCAGGCACCGGTGCCGGATAGTGAGTACTCGGGGGATGATTGAGTCCTCGAGATCTTCTTTCCCACCGGGAGAGTCTTTAAGTGGCGAGGACATGCCGAAAGAGGTACCTCCTAAGTTCCCGCCTGATGAGCCATCCTTCGTGGATATGATGTGTAACATCCAGTCGATTGTAGGATGGGAGATGGAGTAGTTGGATCCAGAGAGACATTGCCTGGCTATCTTCCTGCGCCAGAAAAGACGCTTTGCCCTTGGTAGTGCCATCCCTCTTTGAATCTTATGAGGACGTCACCAAGGCTGCGTGGACTCACCTATCCACTATCTCCTCTCACCCCAGAAAGGCTGACCGGCCTTACCACTCCCCGGCTTGCATACCCTTCTTGAGTGACTAGCCTAAGGCGGACTCCTTGGTTATTTTCGGCTCACGACCGCTCTAAGAAACCCAAACACCTTGGTACACTTCCTCTGGACCATGAATCCCGGCAGCTGGACCAAATTGGCAAGCGTATCTTCGCTTCGTCTACCTTGGCCATTAGGGCACTTAACTACCAGACCCATATGGTCCAGTTTCAAAATGCCCCCTGGGATCAAGCCAGGGAGCTGGTCCAGTCACTGCCTGAGGAGCCTATCAAAATGCGGCTCGCCGAACTCATGAAGTCAAGCTCGGACATGGGCGTCCATGTTCTCTGGGCATCCTATGATGCTGCAGATGGCTCAGTGCACAGGGTAGCAGCTGGTATTCGCCTCTGGCACCACTCCGGGGTCCAGGTTTCAAGGTTTGCCCTGAATGTTCATACTAGCATTTTGGATGCCCCCTTCAGGGGCTGAGTAATTTTTGGGCGTGATGTTCAGGATCTGATTTCTAACCTGCAGAAATCCGGCAAAGACCTCAGATCGGTTCACTTGCTCTACCACACCCAGCCTAGAGCGATTCAATGCCAGCCCTTTCGTAGGTTCTCCCGCAGGCAGGCCAGAGGACAACCTCCCAAGGGCCAGCAGCATCGGAAGGCCACTTACACCCCCGCAGGGGCTGCTCCCGCTTGATCCTCCAGGGGTCCTGCGGCTCCCCTGCCTGCTCCAGTCCCCCACCTCCTGACTCCTTATCTGGCCTCCCCCCTTTCGGACGAGGTCCCCAGGGAGGCGATCGGGGGTCGGTTCTCTTTCCATTTCGAGGAGTGGTGAGAAGAGACTTTGGACGAATGGGTGCTCCAGCCCATCGCTCGAGGTCACACTCTGGAGCTGTTGGAGTGGCCACCTGAGACCCCTCCCATCCACTCCACCTACCGTCCAGCACATCTACCTCTGGTAGCGGAGGAAATCCAGGTGCATCTCAAAAAGGAAGCGATAGAGCCCTTCCTGCAGGCTCATTGGGAAAGGGATTTTATCCCTACTTTTTCCTAGTTCCCCAAAAGACCTGGGACCTGCAGCCCATCCTAGACTTAAGCAACCTGAACCTCTGTATAGAGTACAAACACTTCAGAATGGTAACCCTTCCAAGTCTGCTGCCCCTGTTGCATCAGGGGACTGCTTGTGCTTTCTGGACATGCAGGGTGCTTACCTGCATATCCAGATTTTTCTGGGTCACTTACATTTCCTCCAGTTTCAGAATGCCCACTTCCAATTCAAGACTCTCCCCTTTGGCCTTTCGTCAACCCCCGGGTATTTACGAAATGCCTGGCGGCAGTGGCATTGCGGAATCGAGGCTTTTATGTCTTCTTGGACAACTGGCTGCTTACAGCGCCCTCCAGGGAGCATCTGCTCCAGACACTGGAATACACCTCCCATCTCTTCCAGGACCTAGGAGTTATCGTGAACCTTCTCAAGTCTTGTCTCTCTCCTTGCCGGCGTCTCTAATACATTGGGGTGATTCTGGACACCCGCCAGGGAAAGGCCTTCCTGCCAGAGGACAGAGTGGCCTATGTGATGGAGCAGACCCACCTGTTCTCCTTGAGCTGGAGGCTTCCTGCCAGGGTGTTTCTACGCTTCCTGGGTCATGTGGCGGCATCAGGTGCTACAGTATCATTGGCCCGGGCCGATTGCACATGTGGATGCCATAATGGATCTTGCAAGTCCAGTGGAGATCAACGCACGGACGATCTCGACTAGTTAGTTTTCGTCTCCAATCTCATCCAGAGAGTCCTGGCCTGGTGGATGGATTCTGCCAATCTGCTTCGGGGAGTCCATTTTCAGATCTCAGTCGCTCGGCAGGTCCTGACCATGGATGCCTCCGGCATGAGGTGAGGCGCTCATTTGGCCAAGAATTAGAGTCAGGGTACCTGGTTGGTTTTAGAGCAAGCCCTTCACATCAATCTCCTGGAGATGCGGGCAGTACTCTATGCCCTGCAAGTCTTCCAGGCTGCTCTCCTTCCAGGGCCTTTACTGGAGTAGACGGACATGTTTGTTGTCTACTACATCCACAAGTGGGGGGGGGTGGCTCTCTCTTACCCCCTGTGTTGGGTGATTATGCGAGTCTGGTATTGGGCGGTCGAACACAGTCTGGAGCTCTTGGCCGTTCATGTTCCAGTCATCCAAAACACCTTGGCCAACAGTCTCAGCCGCTCCAGGTGTCTGGCTCACGAACGAGAGCTTCACACCTCTGTGTTCGAAGACCTCTTTGACAGGTGGGGTCACCCAGAGTTTAACCTCTTTGCATCCCCGCTGAAAGAAAAACAGCTGCTTTTCTGCTTGCTCGGTCCCGGGCCTGGAGTTTTTGGTGAGACACATTGTCCCTCTCTTGGAAGGAGTGGTTTCCGTATGCCTTTCCTCCCTTCCCGCTAAAGCAGAGGTTCCTGCTCAGACTTCAATCTGAGGGAGCAGAGATGATTCTCATAGTTGCCTTCTGCCCCTACCAGGTTTGGTTTCCTCTGCTGCAACAGTTAGTGGTGGAACCTCCAGTGCCTCTACCTCTGTGGAAAGGCTTGCTCCCCAAGGAACGGGGCACCCTGGTCCATCCAGATCTCAAGTCCCTGCACCTACATGCGTGGCTCCTGCGGACCTAGCTATTTCCCGCTTTGGAGATTCATTTAGGGTTGCTGACATCCTGGTGGCAGCCAGGAAGCCCCTCCACCAGGGCCACTTATGGTATGAAATGGAAGCACTTTTCCATTTGGGCCACCGCTCGCCATTTGGATCCATTCAACTGTCCAGTTAGTCAATTGTTGGAATACCTCATTTCTCTTTCGGATTCAGGCCTGGGGTACTCGTCTCTTAAGGTGCACCTTTCCACCATCTCTGCTTTTCATGCATTTGTTGAGGGCAAAGCTGTTGCCCATCTTGAGGTGTCCCGCACATTTCTATGGGGCATTTTGCATCTGAAACCTCCCATTTGGGACCTGGTTCCCACATGGACCTCAACTTTATGTTGGAGAAACTCACTTTACCTCCCTTTGAACCGGACGCGAGTTTGTGACCTGTGCTTTCTGTTGTGGAATGCGCTCTTTTTAGCTGCTGTTACTTCTGCTTGAAGGACTTCCGAGCTCCAGGATCTGAAGTGTAAAGAGCCTTATTTGGCTTTTCACAAAGAGAGGGTGTCTTTGCGTACTAATCTTAAGTGTTTACTGAAGATAGTGTCTGAGTTTACGTCAAATCAATCCATTGACCTTCCGATTTATTTTCCTGAGTATTCTAATCAGGGGGAGGCATTGCTCAACACTTTGGATGTTAACAAAATGTTGCGGTATTACAATAACCGCACCACGTCAGTGAGGAAAACTGATCAGTTGTTTGTTTCATTCACCCCCAAGAGAGAGGGTGCTCCTGTTTTCAAACAGTGTTTGTCCAAGTGGTTAGCTAATTGTATTGTGGATTGCTACCGCAAGTATGACAGATCCCTTCCAGGGGTGGTCAAGGGCCATTCCACCAGGAGTGTGGCTGCCTCTACCTCTTGCTTCCGCAGTGTCTCTGCTGGTGACATCTGTGCAGCTACCACCTGGAGTTCTGTCTGCACTTTCACCAAGCATTACAGTCTGGACATTGCCTCTAGGCGTAGGGCCAGTTTTGCCCTGGCAGTTCTTTAGGGCCTTCTGTCATAAGCTTTTGGCTACTGTCTGGCCCTCTTCCCAGAGTCTTCTCTTTAGTGCTACCGGTACTGCTTGAGATTCAGTCCTACCAGTGTGGCCTGCTGCAAGAGCCTTCCTCAAAATAAGATAATACAGTTATGTAAGACCTGACTGTAACAGTATATCTCACTTTGAGGGGGCTCTTGCAGCAGGTAACACCATAAGGACTGAAGCAGGCAGGTGCCAGGACCCCACAGAAAATTTCTAGCTAGCAGTCTATAGTGGGTTCCGCCCCTGATGGCAGCCTATGGTATAAAAGGGGCGGTTCCCCAGCACCATCTCAGTTCTTTTCCCGCCATCGACCCACACAAGTTGCATCTCTACGGATACCTTTTGCTGAAGTCGACTGCCTTTTTGATCACTTTACCCGTACTTCATTATTTTACTGATTTTATTTCAGTACAGTCCATGCATGTCTTCTTTTCCTTCCTCATCTGTCGAACGGTGGTGAACTAAGTGTGCCTGTGGCAAGCAGCTGCCCCACAAGGACAGCCATTTGGCATGCTTACTCCCTCTAGGCCCAAATCACAATGTTGAGGTCTGCCAGCACTGCCAAGATTTCAACCAATGCACCTGGCTTCGCCACCAGAAGATCTTGGAATCCTTCCTGCTGCAGCAAAAGCTTTTAATGCTGGAGAAGGAGCTTCACCAGAGTACCTCCTCTTCCCCGGCCTCCAGGGCCTTCACTACTTCTGCGAGGGATTCAAAGAAGTCTTTGTGGGTGGGGGTACAAGCACTGGGAGAAACACAGGAGAAACCCCAGTCCGCTTCCTGCTCCAGGTCACTGTGCAAGTTGGGCACCAATCATCCGACTTCCTCCTGTGGGAGGTTGGCCCCCCTCCACTCCATGAGCCCTCTCTCCATCCGGGCTGCCAGTGGTTAAGCCGCCCGCTCTCTGAACAGTTTTGGGTGGTGATTCCTTGGGGCTCGGGTCTTCAATCTCACTCTCTCAGACCCTTAAGCTTAGGCCCATACAGAACACAGATGCTCAGCCAGGTGGCCCGACTGGGTTTTCTTTGGGGGGCGAGTCTTTGCCCGTCTTCCTCCCGGTCAAGGTATCTGCAAGGTCAGTTCCGAAGTCGGGGACTGACGTCCGTTCCCAACGTCTGGGGCATGTGGTCACCTCCCCCACCAGAGTGACACCTCTGCCCCATTTGGGAGTCTGCTCCCCTACACGATCTTCTCCCTCTAGGCCGTCACCAGCTGCTTCCCCAGACTGGTGTCAGCCTACACCTGTTCCGATGACTGCCTCACCGGTGCCAACCCCATCGATGCAGACGTAGTCCCCTAATCCCACACAGCTGATGCCAGGAGAACAGACGCCCAATCTTTCGACCCCAGTCGGACCGACGCCAGGGGGTTCTTTATAGCGGGATCAGACGCCGGTTGACCCGACATCACAGCCGGTGGTGCTGAGGGTTGAGGTGCTGGGACGCCACACCTCGTGTCACACCGGCGACCGGGTTCGGAACGAGCCTGGATTGCTAGGGGTTGGCAGGGAGAGGAAGGAATGAGCATCCGGAGGACTGCTCTCCTTCCTCGGAAGTCCAGGGATGATGCCCGGCTTTGTGGCGACCTCTGGTGGAGATCTGAGGTACCGCAGTGCTACAGGGGCTCAAGAAGAGGGTTGCGGAACCACGGCAAGATGTTCCCTAGCACCATTGCATGTCGAGGAGGGGAGGGGAGGGCGTGAGGGGGAACCCTCATCGCTGATAGGTGAAGGCGCATCCCTCCATGGACCACACTCCCGTATACGGGCTCGGCTCTTGGGCTTCCCCCGTCCTCTCCGGCTGGTGTCTCAACACTATAAGAAAGAGCACCCTGGGTGGGGGCGGCCCTTCCCCAGAGCATAAACCCGGGGGATGCCCAGCACCGGAGAGGAGCCTGAGTAGATCGAGCCACGTTGGGAGGTAGAGACTGTGGAACAGGAGGTCGCTGGAGAGAGTTTGGAGGTAAGGAGCAGGGGAGAAATAGAGTTAAAAAAAAAAAAAAACGACATCAGTGGAGCCAACACCAGGGTTACTGCAACCTGATGAACTGACGCTGGGGCCTTCTAAACCTACTCCACAGATGCCGGTTCTTCTGTTCTCGCCCAATTCCCACCCGTAGAACTTAACACACATTTTTGCAGCCTGGTGGCCATACTTCAAGGACAAGGAGGACGCGAAAGAGCCCCCAAGTCCATCCCCGCGAAACCTCTCCCAATCAACAAACAGCTTCCTCTCCCCCTTCCAATCCAGTTTCAGAAAACCTCATTCCACTACCACCACCCTGTTACGAGTAACTGACTCCATTCTCTCTGCCATGGACAACGGCCAAACCAGCACCGCTATTTTCATTGACCTGGCAAAAGCCTTCGATTCCATCTCTCACCCTCTGCTGCTTTGCAAATTAAGCTCCATCGGCCTTGTCCAACCTGCAATAGGCTGGTTCTACTCCTACCTCCGGAACAGAAAGCAGTACAAATAGGCGACACCCTCTCCCTCCCTCTACCCATCCTCTCAGTGTCCCCCAGGGCTCTATCCTTGGCCCCTTCCTTTTTTCCTTATTCATAAGTAACCTCCCCTCTGCATGTCTCTCCTCAAACGTGCACCTGTACGCTGATGACACCATCATCTATGCCTCGGGCCCCTCTCATGACAGTGTGCTCCCAAATCTCCAAAGAGATTTCAACCTAGTACAAGCCTGGCTCCTGAAAAACCAGCTTAAACTCAATGCTAAAAAAAGTGTCACCACGGTATTCGGCACCAGACAAAAGCTCGCCTCCCTACTTGCCCCACCACTGATCTCCACCTTGGATGGTGTTCCCCTTGAGTCAGTACCCACCTTTAAGTACTTGGGAGTCTGGCTGGATACCCACCTCAACTTTGCCACCCACGTCGATGCCATCTCCACCAAACTCCGGCCCAAACTGGCCATCTGCTATCGCCACAAAGCCAGCCTTCCCCTTCCCATCCGGAGTGAACTCATACACAAATCCATCCTTCCAGTTCTGGACTACGCGGACATCATCTATGGCACTGCCTCTACTTCCTCCCTCTCAAAACTTGATGTCCTGCTCAATTCTTTGTCGATTTGCCACTGCCTCCCCCCCAACTCACTCATCACTGCCTCTTATACTCACACTATCCTGATGCCACTCACAAGGCATACCGCCTACAGTGCCTCTATCATAGCTAAATATTGACAGCTCCCTTCCCCTGTCTCTCTTCCGCCTCTCTCCAGCCATCTCCCAGTCTACTCACTCCGCCGTAGACACGCACGCACTTTCCATCTCCCACGCCCCTTCTCTGCCTCTGGGCAAGCTGCCTTTTCCTACCGGCTCTCTCTCCTTTGGAACAACCTCCCATCCACCCTCCACCAGGCCTCCCTCAACTTGGGCCTAACCTACCCTCAGTGGCCCTTTCAGGAAATATTATTGCTCATGCCAGCCCAAACCGCATAACCACCTACCTGCCGTACTCTCGCTATACTAGTCCAGCACACTCTGGATAACCAATACCTGTAAATATGTCTATAATATACTTGTAAGATACTGTAGATATGAAATGTCCTGATGTTCTGCAAATCGTCTGTTCTAGCAAAAATTGTTACTTTACTGTATTATTCATCTGAAAAAGATATTGTTTGTACTTCTCTGCCTTCTAACAATGTACACCTTGTACCCGGGTCGCACCTGGAAACGAGCTTTGGCTCAGTGTGCCTTTCCTGGTCACCAATTTCCCATTAGGGAAGGAAGTCCTTAAACAGGGGATGGCTGACTACATACAAGAAAGGTGGGGTTTAAACTTGTGAGGGAAGGGATAAGGAGGGCTGACCAAGCCCTCCCCTCAGATGAGGGGAGGAGCCTTCAAGCCCAAGGGGAGGAAACAGACTGGAGGTGGAGGTTTCAGGAGGAGCAGGGGAGGATGGAAGTATAAGGAATCTGGGTGGGGTTCGACAAAAGGATCAGGGATAAGGGTGGGGGTTAGTGTAGTAAATGACAGGAGCTTGGGAAACAAGTTGCCAGAGTTCCAGGCCATGCTGTTCGAGGGGGTGGATGTGGCGATCAGGAAGCGTGGGCACACAAAAACCATGACTGGGACCCAAATGACGGGGTACACTATGCTTAGGAAGGATAGAAAGGAGGGCAGAGGGGTGGAGTGGCTATGTTCATTAGAGATGACATAGAAATTGCTATGGTAGAAGAGGCAGAGGGAAACGTGGAGGCCTTATGGGTCACCCACGATCCCCAGCAGGAGATAAGGTCAAGCTGGGAGTAGCATATAGGCCCCCGGGATGAGTGATGTTCTAGAGGATGGTTTGCTGGACAACATCATTGCCCAGTGTGGTCCAAAAGGGAAGGAGTGGTGTTGATGGGGGACCTTAATATGCCAGGTACTAACTGGGGAACCATGTCCTCTAAGGTGGCCAAGGAGCAAAGGCTGCTGGACGGCTTCCAGGATGTGTTCTAACACAGCATGAGATGGAGCCCACAAGGAGGGCATGTCCTGGATGTGGTTCTGGCAGATGGGGATCTGGTAAGAGACATGGTTGTACAGGACCCCTGACTGGGAGTGACCACAATACTGTCTGGTTTCAAATAAGCATTGGGGAGTGGGGTGAGATCTAGGACACTGGCAGTGGACTTCAGGGGCAGACTTTATGGGCATGGGAAATATTCTCAAGGATCACTTGAAGGATTACCTCAACAACAAGTGTGGAAAGGAGATGGGAGGTCATAAACGGGACTTCATGAGGCAGTCAGGATCTGCGCTAAGTTGAAACGTAAGGAGCAAGGTCACATAAACCATGCTGGTGGTCCAGTGAGGTCCAGGTAGCAGTCAGAGAAAAGAAGGCTGACTTACAAAAATATAAAACAACAAGAGGGGATAGGGATAAGGAAATGTACCAGCTTGCATCTAGAAAAGTCACCCGTATGGTGAGGGGAGCAAAGTCCAGTAAAGAGCAACGGCTGGCACAGGGGATACATGGAGGGGAAAAGGGGTTCTTCCGGTACATTGGGGAGCGGAGAAAAACTAAGGGCCATCTCAGCAGATTGAGATCAGAAGGAGGGTGGGTGGAAGAGGCGAGGGACCAGGCAGAGGTATTTAACGAGTACTTTGCCTCTGTGTTCACTAGGGAGGGGGATGGGATATCTACAAAGCAAGGCACAAAGGGGATAGAAGCGGCAGGGAGTGGGATCAGGGGAGCAGCAGAAATGGAGCAAAAGGGAGGGAAAGGTACCCCAGGGGTGTCACATCTGGATAAGGATAAAAAGACCAGTAAGGTGGAGGGGACGGATGATGCCATCCCCACCAAAAGGGTGTGGTTTGCCCTCAAGGCCCTAAAGAAAGACAAATCTCCTGGGCCGGATGGCATTCATCCGAGAGTACTATGGGAATTGGCGGACATACTGGCTGCACCCCTGGCGGAGCTTTTCAACAGGTCACTTGAGACAGGGAGGGTACCTAGGGATTGGCGAGAGGCACATGTGGTACCAATCCATAAAGGGGGGTCGAAGGAAGTACCAGGAAACTATAGACCCATCAGTTTAACCTCGGTGGTGGGAAAATTAATGGAGAGTATACTAAAGGAACGATTGGGGGTTTACTTGGAGGAGGTGGGAGGTCTGGATAGTCGGCAGCATGGGTTTGTGCCAGGTAGATCATGTCAAACCAACCTTGTGAGTTCTATGAATGGGTAACATCAGAACTGGACAGGGTAAGCCTGTGGATGTATTATTCTTGGACTTCAGAAGCATGCTTGACTCTGTCCCCACAATGGTCTGGTGGAGAAACTGATGGGGTTAGGAGTAGCCCTTTGATGGTCAGATGGATTGAAAACTGGATAGCTGGACGACTCAGAGAGTAGTGGTCTGTGGGGAGCTCTCAACCCTACAGAGGTTAGTAGTGGGTACCACAGGGCTCGGTCCTGGGTCCAATCCTGTTTAATGCATACATATCAGACATCAGGGATGGTATAGGGTGTGAAATGAGTCTCTTCGCGGATGACTCCAAGATGGGAGCAGTAGTTGAGGGAGAAGAGGGGAGGTTGGCCTGCAAGGGGACCTGGACACCCTGGAAAGCTGGGCTCACACATGGAAATTAATTTCAATATCACCAAGTGCAAGGTGTTGCATCTTGGTCGGGAAACCCTAAACACAGGTACACCCTGGGAGGAGGTGCTGGAAGCCTCAAACAGGGAAAAGACCTAGGGTCATGGTGGATACATGTATGAATAACACTGAGCAGTGCAGGGAGAGCAGCTAGCACGGCAACAGATGTTGGGATGCATCGCAAGGGGATCACCTCAGGGAGCAAGGAAGTGATTCTGCCGCTGTACAATGGACTGGTTAGACCACACCTTGAGTACTGTGTACAGTACTGGAGACCACACTTGAAGAGGGACATACAGCTCCTGGAGAGGGTACAGAGGAGGGCAACAAAGATGATACGAGGGCTAGGGGATTTGACATATGAGGACAGACTTGAGGAGCTCTGCCTGTTTTCATTGGAGGAGAGGAGAGACAGGGGGGACATGATTGAGGTCTTCAAGTACCTCAAGGGAGTAAATAGGGTAAACATGGAGGGGATCTTTAGACTAAAGCAGGGAGGCATCACCAGAGGGCATGGTTTGAAGTTGGAAGGTGGAAGGTGAGGGGAAAAGAGGAGGAGGTTTTTCACTGAGAGGGTGGTGGACCCTTGGAATGCTCTGCCTGGTGAGCTGGTTCAGAGATCCACAGTGGAGAGCTTTAAGAGAGGGTGGGACAGACACAGAAAGTGGATATATCAGATGATGGCCTGTCCCGGGGGGGTGGGGATGGATGATAGGGGTTTCTGGAGCACAAGGGATGGGAGGGGCTCGGCACCCAACTAAGGATCTAGGTTCGAGCAGACTTGATAGACCATAAGGCCTAATCTGCTGGCAAATAGTATGTTAGTATGTAAATAATCCTCCTATGGACCAGGCTCCTTCTAGAAAGGCTCAGACGCCAGCTCCTAGGGAGCCTATGCCACAGCAGGCAAGGCCAGACACTGATCGTTCTAGATCTCATAAGCATAAGCCTCGGTGCTCACCCTCTCCAGATACAGGTGAGTCTGGGGAATATTCTTCCGCCTCCTCGTACGATGACTCTGGAGATTCAGATATCCCATCAGAGCCGGAGGAGCCCAAGGATACTCTGCAGTCTCCCCCAGAGGACCCAACTTTCATGGATGTGATGAAGCACATCCAGGCCCTCATTGGCTGGAACACTGAGGAAGTGGACCCCGAGTGACGTCGGCTAGCCCTTTCCGTCACAGGAAGGAGTCCTTGCCTCTAGTGGTCCCCTACTCTCATAGACTCCTTCAAGGATGTCAGTAGGGCAGCTTGGAAGTGCCGTCCTCAACACTGGCAACGTCCAAAAAGGTGGATCCTTGTATATTGCCCCAAGAGATGAACCCTTCTATGGAGTGCACTCAGAGGCTGATTCGGTCGTTATCAATGTGACCCGTGACCATTCAAAATGACCCAAACACCTCAGCACTCAGCCTCCTGATAAGGACTCTAGGCAGATAACTATTTTGGAAAAAAGGTCTACTCCTCAGTCACATGTGCCATCTGTTCCCTGAACTTTCTTGCCCACATGGTTCAGTATCAGAATGGAAAGGCTGAGCTGTTGCACCTTCTCAAGTCGGGCTCTGATGTGGGGACCCACGTCCTCCGAGCCTCCTATGATTCTGTCAACTCTGCAGGTAGAGCCGTGGGTATGGGAGTTTGCCTATGACGCCACTCGTGGCTTAGGGTCTCCAGGTTTGTCCCGGATGTCCAGTCCAAGATCCTGGATGTCTCCTTTAGGGGTCCCGTCCTGTTTGGCGAGTACTGTCAAAATATAATCACTCACCTGCAAGAGTTTGGTAAAGCTATCCGATTGGTTCATACCCTGTATTGGTCTTAGCCCAAGTCTTCCCAGCGACAGCCTTTTCGTCGCAACTCCAGGCAGGAACCTAGAGGTCAGCAGCCCAGGGGTGCCTTTAAGAGAAAGATTACATCTTACTTCGGGGGGGGCTCTTGCAGTAGGAAACACTGTTAGGACTTAGCTGCCAGGCGCCAGGACCACATGGAAGATTTCTAACTAGCAGTATACAACAGGGGACTGCCTCAGACAACGTCCGTTCTAGTATAAAAGGGGCGACTCCCCCACACACCTCAGTTCTTTTCCCGCTGTCGACCTGCACTTGTCGGATTCCATGGAAAACGTTCCTACAGTTGACCACCATTTTCTTTATTTTTTCTCTATGTACTTGTTCTTTTTCGACCCTGTGTTGTCCCTGACTTCATCAGCAGACTCTCACAAGTTGAAGTGTGCCTGTGGAAAGTAGCTCCCTGAAAAGGATGGCCACAACGCATGCATTATTTGCCTAGGCCCGGAATATGACACTGAAGCCTGCCAGGCCTGCCAAAAATTCAATCAAGTCATGCAAAAAAGGCGCCAGTAGGTTCTGGAGACTCATCTCTTACAGCAGAGATTGGCCACCCTGGAAAGAGAGCTGCAGACCCGTCCCACGGCAGGGACTTCTGAGGAACCCTCATCCTCGAAGAAGCACAAGAAGCATCAGGACCGGGATCGGTCCGCTACAGAGTCGCGGTCACCTCCGGGGGGCCTCAACAGAGCCGGAGTCTTCCATGGGAGTTTGCTTAATCCACACCAGCCCTCCTTTCCTCCAGGCTGCCTGTGGACCAGCCTCCTGCCATTATTTCAGTGGCTGGTAGTGTTTGGGTGCGGAGAAGGATGTTGCTCAGGTTAGTCCTTTCAAAGAGTGCTGAGATAGGTGGCCAGGCTGGTTCTATGGGTGAGGTTGCAGCCGTTTCCACCCTGCCGGCCTTGACGTGTTTGCCAGACTCCCCCCTGGGGTCCAGCAACGGCCAGTCAGATTGCCTGCTGTCACCTTCGAGACCACAGCCTGCTTCTGCGGAGCCTCCACACATGGGCTCCTTACCCGCTGCTGGTGATTGTCTCCCAGGCTTCTTCCTGCCAGATACCGGGAGGGCCTTCTTCTGCTGGCCTTCCTTCGGGGGACGTGACACAGGGTCATCCTTCATCGGAACCAGAAGGTCATCTTATCTATGGGCCTGATATCCCCAGCCCCACTCTCACTGGTGCCCTCTGCGGCTCATCAGGAGCTTCGGAACCGTCTGAGACCTTACCCGACCAGGCGCAGCAGCCAGTGCTGTCCTCTGGTCGCTCTTTGGAGCCCTGGGTACTTGGCTTGGACCTTCAGTCCGCACCTGCTGGACGTTCGGGCTTGTCCGGGTTGGCATCAGACCCTGTTTATGGCCTTCTGACGCACTGTCTGGCGCTAGGCTGATCCTTTCATCAGATGCTCCTTTGCCGGACATCGGCAGACTATAGCTCCCTTCTGAACACCTGGTGGGCGTCGGCCCAAGAGTCAAACGCTGCTTAGCAGGCACTGGCGCCAGCTTCTCCCCCGCAGAAGGCATCCCCTCCTGCTAGGGGCCATCACTTAGGTGCGGGTATGGTCATAACCTCCGGTATGTCACTTCTGCTTCACATTCAGAAGAATATTTACATGGTGTTTCAGATTCCTTGGAGTCTCCGACCTCTCCTTCACATTCGCCTCTGTGACAGGGTAAAATAGGACCCTGTCCCATTTGTTTTGCAGAAAGTGTTTAAATGCAAGGATCTGTATTCTTTCCTTTCCTCTCTTCTCTGTCTGGTTGCGCAACCAAATTTTCCTGTGTGACCTCAGACTTGATCAACATAGAAACATAGAATTTGACTGCAGATGAGGACTGCTTGGCCCACCCAGTCTGCCCATTTCCCTACCTAATGGGTAAGCTGCAGATCCTAGTTAACCAGCAGCCTACTTCTTTCTACCCCCACCAGTCTCGCAATCCTTTGCCTCTCACTGTCTGTGTTCTCTTGCTGTCCGTCTAACTTGCATATCTATATCTGCCAATATAAAATATATGAGAATCAATGTATGGAAATGTAGCTGATATTGGAATCACTTTTGTTGAGAAAATTGTGTTACTGTTGAAATGTATATATTTATAATTTGAGATACTTGTAAAAAGCTAGAGGCTACTTGGGTGCAAATGCCTTGACGGCAGATAAGGACCGCTTGGCCACCCAGTCTGCCCATTTTCCTACCTAATGGATAAGCTGCAGATCCTAGTTAACCAGCAGCCTACTTCTTTCTACCCCCACCAGTCTCGCAATCCTTTGCCTCTCACTGTCTGTGTTCTCTTGCTGTCCGTCTAACTTGCATATCTATATCTGCCAATATAAAATATATGAGAATCAATGTATGGAAATGTAGCTGATATTGGAATCACTTTTGTTGAGAAAATTGTGTTACTGTTGAAATGTATATATTTATAATTTGAGATACCTGTAAAAGCTAGAGTACTTGAGTTACCAAATGCCCTTGACGGCAGATAAGGACGCTTGGCCACCAGTCTGCCCATTTCCTACCTAATGGGTAAGCTGCAGATCCTAGTTAACCAGCAGCCTACTTCTTTCTACCCCCACCAGTCTCGCAATCCTTTGCCTCTCACTGTCTGTGTTCTCTTGCTGTGCGTCTAACTTGCATATCTATATCTGCTAATATAAAATATATGAGAATCAATGTATGGAAATGTAGCTGATATTGGAATCACTTTTGTTGAGAAAATTGTGTTACTGTTGAAATGTATATATTTATAATTTCAGATACCTGTAAAATGCTAGAGGCTACTTGGGTGCAAATGCCTGAGCCTTTTGCATTTGCTGTGGGGACCTCAGGAAGTTCTCAGTGTTCTAGCAGCTCCTGAAATTTACGAAGGACCGGATGCTTGCAAAGGATGGGGGTTGAAAAGAGTTCTAAAAACAGCTAAGCTGAGCTGCAAGGGAGATTTTTTACAAGAGATTTTATTTTGCTTCTGTATATAGTTATTCTGAACAGGTTTATTTTATGTTACTGCAACTACAAATAAACAGTTTTGTGGAATTTTACAACTGCTCCCGAGTTTTCTCTATGCTTCCTGACCTGTGCGTCTACGACAGCCTCTAGGTGAAGTATGGGTCCAGGATGCCCCTAAGTCACCTCCTGAGGACCCCTTATTCCTGGTGATGATGAAAACCATCAAGGCATCCCAGATATGGCGTACTTAGGAGCAGGACCCTTAAAAACGCCATCTTGCGCAACATTTGCACTTACCAGAAGTTGATTCCTTGGTTATCTTCTCCGGTGGTCCCACATGATGCTGTTTCATCCACGGTTTGGCAACAGCCAGTGTCAGTCCCTGCCAATCTGAGAAAGGCAGACAGGCGCTACCACGCACCGGATGGCAAGGCTCACTTTGACTCCCAACCTAAAGCTGAACCTTCCATTTTTTCCGGGGCTCAGGTGGAGTGTGAAGGATCTAGCCATTGGGATTTTCCTCCACACCGGGAATCCATATTTTTGGATGCTCTGGGACGCAAGATCTGTGCCTCTTCGACCTTGGCTTTGTGCGCTCAGAATGACTTGGCACATATGCTTATGCACCAGCAATCCCTCTTTGGGCAGTTAGGGGATTTGCTTCAGTCTACACCAGAGTCCCCGGCTCTGTCCAAGATGGAGCACCTCCTTGCATCCGCCTCTAGCGTTGGTTTTGATGCTGTCTGTGTTTTGTATGACATGGTAGATGCGGCTGCTCGCAGTTCGGCCTCTGCCATCTGTATCAGGCGTCACGTTTGGCTTCATCTGACCAACTTCAACTCAGTAGTTCAAGCGTCCATTTTGGATGCACTTTTCTGGGTCCTGTGTTCAGAGTGGACATGCAGACATTGCTGTCCTCCCTACAAGACTCTGGCACTTCCCTTCGGACCGTTTCCCATGGTTACCGGGGTCGGGCACATCTTCGGTCAGCCCATTTTCAAGGGCAGTGTCCACGGCCCCCCGGGATGCAGGGCAAACACCCGGCCTTTTCTATCATTACTGCCTCGGCCATTAAGTCCCATAGGGTGGAGGTGGCAGCACCGTCAGTGTCTGCTACTTAATCCTAACCCTGCTGACCTTCCCTCCTCTCCTTTTTTTGTCAGCTCGGAGAAACAGAGGAAGAGAAGGCCCTGTTTCTTCCCTCTGTAATCTTTTCAGTTCTCCCTTGCTTTGTTTTTCTGCCAACAGGGGCATTTCTCTGGGTGTGCCCCGGGTGATGCCTGGCATCAGGTTCAGGCTGTCCTTGATCTTACTTAGAGTAAGAGCTCCTGCAGCAGGCTACACCTTAAGGACTATGCTGCCAGGCACAAGGATTCCACAGAAAACTTCTAGGCAGCAGTACCCAGCTGGGGCCCAACCCTTGTGTCGGTCCGCCCACCAACATCACCAGCTGTATAAAGGGGGCAGACCCCAGCCCCACCTCAGTTCTTTCCCCGCTGTCGACCCGTGCGCTTTTGCTTCATCGGACGCCTTGTTGCATCTGTTGATCGCCATTTTACTTCAGTCAAAAGTAACCGTCTTTTCCTTTGTATAGTATTGAGTAAGTATTAGATCTTACTTCAAGTGGGAGCTCTTGCAGCAGGCTGTAACCATAGGACTAATGCCGCAGGCCTAAGGACCCACTGGAAAAATCTTAGCTAGCAGTACCCAGCAGGGACCGCCCCCTGACGTCAGCTCAACCATGACGTCGGCCACGCTACATAAGGGGGCGGACCCCAGCTCCAACTCAGTTCTTTCAAACAACATGAAGTCTTGCAGTATTTTGACACATGCAGTTAGCCCCAGCACTTGAACTGCCCCGGAGAGGAAAGAGTTAATTTCTATGCCAAGCATAGAACGTTGAGCTCGAGCTCGGTTTTCAAACCTCTGTCTGTGGTGCTTCAGAGTGTAACCGTCAGATTCTTTATTCTGCCTAACTGTGAAGTCACTCCAGAGATTGCTTCTTCGCTTTGGTAAAGTGTCAAAACGCCTCAGTTTTTCAACCGATTCGTTTGTTTTCGGTTTTGAGCCTCTGTCTACGGTACAGTAAGTAGTGTAGATAGGTAGTGAACTGTGATTTTGTGATTTTCTTCTGTGGAAATTGTAAACTTCGGTTCCTTCTTGGTCGGTCTGGTTGGGAACCAACCTTTTGTGTTTAAATTTAATTTCTGGGATTTTAGTAGTGGTGTGCCAGTTCCTATCAGTTTAAAAAAAAAAAACTAACTTTTTGGGGTTTCTTTACACAACCAGTAACACAGTTGGTAAGGGATAGGGGTGTATTACCTGGCTAAAAGCTGTAACAGGTAATTTTTCTAGACTGGCCATGTCTGAGAAACCCAAGAAAAAACCGGTCCCGCTGGGTTTCAACACTGTACAGAATGTGGGGGAGGCCTTTGCTAAGGCCAACCCCCACCTTGTCTGTGTTTATTGTCTGGGGTTTGACTACCTCAAAACAGACTGCCAAATCTGCAGAAATTTTCCTAAGGCCACTCTGGAAAAAAGATTGGGTAGGCTAAAAGAAAAGGAGGCCGTGAAGTCCGCTGACCCGGATGGCCAGCCCAGTTTGGTTCCCACTGAACCTGAGGAGGTGCTCACTGACCTGGGTGAGACGTCCTCTGGCAAAAGGAGAGCTGACCCTGAGGGGTCGGTTCCGTCAAAAAGACAAAAAAAAAATCAGCCAGTTCGGATCCAGCATCCCTTACTCCAACTGCTGAAGAAATAGACAAAGTGATCAGTATTGCACAATCGCTTCCTCCGATTCCGTCCGAACTGGCGCCGTCTGTTAGGCGCTTGGTTTGGTCGGATCTAACTCCATCGAGTTATGATCTGGATGCTTATTACAAATTGGAGTGGGAAGGGGACGAATAGTTACCGGATGACGACGTCAATGATTATGAAGGTCTGGATGCGTCCAGTGAACCGGACATCTCCCCAGACAGACCTTCCAGTGTCTCCCCTCCAGGCTTTCTAAGTCCCCATCTCACTTTCTGTTTTACAAAAAGGTGGCTGAAACCTTCCAGCTCCCTATGGTTGAAGCTGCTGAGAAGGAAGAAGAGCCTGATTTTGTGGAGACGATGGACATCCAGGAGTCCAAGAGGTTGTCAATTCCCCTCCATAAATCCCTGGGGAAACCGGCACAAAAGATTATACAGACACCAAATTCTTTACCTCCTGTGGATGAGAATGGACAGGAGATATATGCTACCAGGCTCAGTTACGGAGTTTTTGTTCAATCATTGCAGCCATGTTGGGGTAGTGCAGGCTGCAGCCTGTGACACGGCTAATATACCTTTGGCTTAACGTGCCCCCCCTCCCAGATAAAGATTCCAGGAAGGTGGATGCTCCCCCCCCCCCAAGATAAAGATTCCAGGAAGGTGGTTGCCATTGCCAAGAAACTATACTTGGCATCCTCCTTGGGACTCAGGCAGGCTAATTATATGGTCTACACAGCCAGATACCAGAAGTCCAGGTGGAATACGGTTCTGGAACTGGCTAAACAGGCCTCCCCCCAGCTGGCCAAAGAGCTGGAGGAGGTGGATGCTGATGGGACTGAGGCATCCAAAGTGCAGTTCCATGCTCCTGTAGACTCTTAACGATGTGTCATCGAGAGTCATGGCTACATCTGTGTCTCTCAGGAGATTTGCTTGGCTCGGATGCACTAGCCTTTCTCAGGACATCCAGGTTAAGGCCATGGATTTCCCTGTGGTGGGTAACTCTCTGTTTGGGGAGCAGACAGAGGCTTACATGAAGAAGATGGATGAATACAGGACCACCTACAGGAGTGCACAGGCCAAGGAATGGCAAGCCACTCCTCAAAAGCAGCAGTCTAGGGGCAGGCCCTTTCACAGGCCTTTCTACCAAGCCCAGGCCTCCTCTCCTTTCCCATAGAGGGGGTTCTTTCGAGGGGGAGGCTGGAGGGGGATAAGCAGGGCTGCATCCTCTTCCTAGTCCAAGGCTCCTGCCAAGCAGACACCCTGATGTCAGCCCGGGTTGACTCCTCAATTCCAGTAGGAGGCAGGCTGGCTTAGTACTTCAGGCCTGGAAGTCTGTTACCTCAGACAAGTGAGTCCTGGAGGTAGTAAGCCAGGGACTGGCCCTCAGTTTCAAGAAGTTTCCAAAAATGAAGGTCAGGTCTTTTCCACCTGCAAACATCTCCGAAACCATTGCTCTAGAAGCAGAGGTTTCCTCTCTGCTGGCTCTCAGAGCTGTGGAGAGAGTTCCTACTCTACACAAGGGCAAGGGTCTGTACTCCAGATATTTCCTTACCCCAAAAAAGACTGGGGAGTAGCGAACCATCATAGACTTAAGGTATTTGAACAAGCACATTTTAAAACCAAAGTTAAAAATGGTGACTCTGGGAGTAATTTTTCCCTCTCTGAGGCCAGGGGATTGGTTAGCATTCCTGGACCTCAAGGATGCCTATTTCCACATTCCTGTCAGGTGCTCCCACAGACAGTACCTCAGGTTCGAGCTGCCTTCAGGCCATTATCTGTTCAGAGCCATGCCTTTCGGCCTAATATTAGCTCCAAGAGTGTTTACGGAGTGCCTTGCAGTAGTAGTGGCCTTCCTCAGAAGGCAGGGGATCTCTCTATTCTGACGACTGGCTCATTGTAGGACAGTCTCCCGACCAGGTCAGGTCAGCTCTTCAAGTCACTCAAGATTTGCTCAGTTCTTTGGGATTCCTTCTCAATCTGCCAAAGTCGGTTCTCGAACCAATACAGCTCCTCACTTTCATAGGGATAGAGCTCGATAGTGTTCAAGCAAAGGCCTTCTTCCCACTAGCAAGGTTAACGACCCTTACAGATCTTGCTTCCTCATTTCATCCTCTGGTTTCTCGCCCAGCAAGACATTTTCTTCAGCTCTTAGGCCACATGGCAGCTTCCACTGCAGTGGTACAAGGAGCCAGGTTCCAAATGAGGGACATTCAGTTTCACCTAAGGTCTTTTTGGTTTCAGAAAAAAGATTCTCTCACCAAATTGGTTCCAGTGACTCGGTCTCTGGTCCAAGCTCTCCAGTGGTGGCTGGATTAGGGCAGTCTCAGACAAGGGTGTCCCACTCCTCAATCGACCTCATTCTGTGGTACTAACCACAGATGCTTCTCTCCTGGGCTGGGGAGCCCACCTAGGAGCCCTCACAGCATAGGGTGTCTGATCTCCACAAGAGTCTCTACTTCTTATCAATCTTTGGGAACTCAGGGCAGTATTCCTAACCCTTCAGGCTTTCTCAGACTTGGTAAGGGACAAGGTGGTCAGGTCAGGACAGACACCACCACCACCATGTGGTACATTAACAAGCAAGGGGGCACTCTGTCTATGGCCTTGCGCACAGAGGACATGAAAGTATGTTCTCTGGCCTACTCCTTGCAAACTTCCCTGGTAGCAGTCCACTTCCCAGGAAGGGCAAAGTGTTAGCAGATGCTCTGAGCAGAATCTCCCAGGGCCATCACGAATGGACCTTGGATCCTCTCATACTGAAAGTGATCTTCACCAGGTGGGGCACTGCAGAGATAGATCTCTTCGCAGCCCCAGACAATCACCAACTTCCCCTCTTCTACTGCAGACCCCTAGTCCTAGGGACTGTTTCCCTGGATGCCCTGATATTGGACTGGGAAGGCAAGTTCCTTTATGCCTTTCAAACACCATGAAGTCTTGCTATATTATAACAATAGCAGTCAGCCACTGCAGCTGAACTGCCCCGGAGAGGAAGGAGTTAACTCCAGAAGATCTGGAGTTCTACAGCGCGAGGGCGCTGTGCCCAAAGCTCTATCTGGCAGTTTCAAATGAAACTGTCAGATTCTTTACTCCGCTTCACTGAACAGTCGCCCGAGATCAGCTCCTTCAGCTCGGTTCATTCTCGGTTTAAAAGAGTAGTTTTCGGTTCATTTGAACCGCAAAAGTCATTATTTTACCGCATTTCGGTTCCAAGCTCTATCTGGTAACCGTAAGTACAAAAATTCAAGTCTGTGTGGAGAATTAATTATCGGTTCGGTTTTGAACCGATCGCTTGGTTTTTTCTGTCTTTTAAAACTGTACTGTGGGTTTTAGAGTGCGGTTCCCGGTTCTTATCGGTTCTAAAAAACGAAATTTTTACGGTTTTTTCAAATACCCGTGACACGGTTAGGAACCGATAAGGGTGTCTTGCCTGGCACTGCCATCAAAAGGGCAAGTTTTTGGTTAGGCTGGCATTATGTCTGAGAAACCCAAAAGAAAAACCCGGCCCACTGGGTTTCAACACTGTGATGTCTGTGGGGACGCCTTTGCCAAGGCTGACCCACACACCACTTGTGTCTATTGTCTGGGGGCTGACCACCTCCTGTCAGACTGCCAGGTGTGTAAAAATTTCCCTGCAGCCACCCTGGAGAAGAGATTGGGCCGGCTCAGGGAACGAGAGGCCAAGAAGTCCGCTGACCCGGATGGCCAGCCCGGTTCAGTACCCACTGGACCAGAGGGAGTGCCCTCTGACCAGGGCGAGACTTCCTCGGGCAAAAGGAAGACTGGTTCAGAGGAACCAGTCCCAAGTAAAAGACAAAGAAATCAGGAGGTTTGAGTCCAGAATTGTGTCTCCAACTGCTGCAGAGATAGCTAAAGCCATTCAGATTGTCCAGTCACTGTCTCAGGGATTTGTAGAACCACCAACAGTTGGTAAAGGTTGGTTCGTTTCAGTCCCAGTGGTTCAGGATTTTGAAGTTGAGGATTTTATGAACCACAGGAGGGGAGGAGGAATTTGATCAATATATGTGTGGCTGGGAGGGTCTGGACGTGCCCATCGAACGGGCATTTCTCCAGACAGACCTTTAGAATCTCCCTATTCTGTCTGAGTCCCTTCTTTCTTTATTTTTACAAAAGGTTGCAGAAACCTCCAGCTTCCTTTAGAGGAGGCTGTGGATGAGCAAGAGGAGCCTGATTATGTGGAAATGATGGATATTCCAGAGTCTAGGAGGTTGTCTATTCCTTTGCATAAGTCATTTAGGAAGCAAACAACAAAGATTTTAAAAAATCCTCATTCTAGGGACATGGATATGTTGTTCATCCACACTCATTGGCAGTATCCTTGCCGCTTTAAATCTTGCCGGAAGGTCTTCAAGCTTGCTCCTCCCACCCACCCGGGTGGTATAACTCTCGGCTCCGCCCCATGACGCAGATCTTCCTTACCGCTTGAAGCTCAGGTTCCCTCATCACCTCTGCGCTTTGTGGCTGGTTCCTATTTCTCCGTTTATGGATTTAAAAATAATATTTTGCAAAAGACTTCAGTTCGATCCCTCGCTGGCCGCGATGGATAAATCGACTCCGGATTTTGAGATGCCCATGCGGGAAGATGTCTCGGACGGATCCACACTCCACGCGGTGTCTACTGCTTAGGCCTTTGAGCACGCACCCGCAGGCTTGGCGACCTGTGCTCATCTTTCTCGGCCCACGCCCCCGAGACCGCGGCTGCCCGATTGCAACCGGGCCGGCCCCGAGAAGCGCTTCTCCGTGAAGTCCAAGGAGGCCTCGTTGGCGGTGTCCGCGGGCGGCGGGTCGTGGATCAGCTCGAGCGGATGGTCGCCTCAAGAGGAGGCGGCGCGGGTCGTATCTTCCTCGCCGTCATGCATTTATCCCGCCTTCTGGGTTCTTCCTACACGGCCTTTTAGGGAGCTTTGTCTGTCCCTCCACTAAAGGAGAAGGGCTCGCGCCTGCTGGACCTTTTTCGGTCCAAAAGAGGGACAAGGGTAAGTCCCTCCGTCGACGCTCTTTGGGAGCGGGAACGGTCCTCTCTTCGGCCACGATCGCTTGCTTGCCGATCGCTGCTTCGCCACTGGCTCACGGTGTCCCCCGCCAGGTCAGCTGACCGAGACTCCCACTGATGAAGTCGAGATTTTTCTACCCATTGGACGGGCTGTCGCCTTTAGCAGCCGAGATCCTCTCCCGTTCCCCGGGGAGTTGAGGATCCCTGGCTCGCCTGTGCCTCCGTTCCGGAGCCTCGGATGGACCTTCCGAGCCGAAGGAGGTCGGTTCCGCCGACACTCCTTGCACCGACCTCGGAAATTCCGGGACTCTGGTCTCGGTCCTGACCTCTTCGCGTCCAGCTGCTCCCACCGCCATAGGCGGTCTCGGTCTCGCATTCGGTGTAGGCGGGCTCGCCGTCTCGGCTCCTCCTCGGATGAGGGAGGCTTCGCGAAATTACTGCCGGGACGGTACGAGGACCTATGTTGCGTAACAGCCTCCTGGTCAGGAATAAGCTTACTCCGCGCCTTCCCCGGCCATTAAGGGCTGTCACCGAACGGCTGACAGACAACCCCGACTTGCCCGGGAGGAGCTCTATACCCAGGCCGGTTGTTCGCCAAACCAGCTGCTCCACCGGATTGCGGTGGAACCTCCGCCTCCACAGCCACCAATTGGGGCTCCACCAAGGATTCTCGGTCGGCTCAAGGGTTTACTCCCATCGGTTGTCAGTTACCCTCACTCCCGACCCACCTTTGCAGGTGAAGGTGGTTCAGGCCAGAGGTAGCTCTTCGAGGACTCTTCCAGTCCGAAGATGATTCCTCCTTCTTCTCAAGCGACTGGACTTGGAGTCTTCAGGAGGTCAGCCAATGGACGAATAGTCTGTCAGTCTTCCTAGGACTGCCTCTACCATCTCGGAGTCTACCGGATGGAGCTCGAACCTGCTTTCCAACGGGCCAGGCATCCTCACGGAGATCTCTGGACCGAGGGATTCTCGACGGAGGCCTTCCGTGGCGAGGCCATAGTGGGTCCAGCACTGAACTTTGCAGCGCCTCTGCTTCCTGCCCTGCGCTCGGCCAGGATGGCCAGGAAGTATGCGGTCCCCACCGTTCCTTTGTCCGTTGGAACACCCTCTGCTGAGGGGTTGTCACTGACAGCGCCGCGCCACGGCAACGCCAGGATGTGGGACAAACCTCCTGGACAAGGCGAGTCCAAGAAATTGACTATGTCGGCTTAAAAGTCTACGCCATGTTCTCCGCCTTTCTGTCAGGCCAGTTCGGCCGTCCTCATGGCACATTTTTCCTATGCCCTGCATGGCCTGGATGAGGTCATCCTCATCTTCCCGCCCGATCTGCAGACTACGGCTAAGCAGGTGCGGACCAGGGCAGGGCAGTGGCCAAACAGCAGCTCCAGACTGCTTTGATGTAGGGACTCATGTGCCAGATCGGTGGCGTCCGCAGTGGTTGCAAGTCGGCTATGTTGAGGATATCCACCTTACTCGGATACCCAGCACAAGCTGGCGGATGTTCCTTTTTGGGACTGACCTCTTCGCCCTGGGGTGAAGGTCACCCCAGAGGATCGAAGTCCCATGCCACCTTGACCTGGTCTCTTCCGGCCAGAAGGACAAAGCGTGAACCACAGCCTAAGCCCTTTGGCCCTTCTGTGCCTCGCCAAGCCTGCCCAGCAACGCCAGGGCCAGCAGGCTCGGCCTTGGCATCCCAAACCCAAGCCGCTTCCTCTAACAGGAGGCAGGAGGAAGGGCCCAGGAGGTCCTCCCGTCCCTCCTCCAAGCCTGCCCAGTGTGACGGGCTGAGGGTGTCGCCTCCATCCCCGCCACCTATTTCCCTGGGTCCCCTGCGGGGGGACGGCCCGCACTGCCCGCCTGGTCCCGCTGTTACCACGGACAGGTGGGTTCCTGAGGTGGTGGGAAGAGGCCTGCCTCTGAATTCGAAAGAGGCACCACTCTTCAGAGTCGTCACCGGGGCTTCGATCCCAGCCTCACTGGCGGCCTGGCCGATGACATCGCCTCCTCCTCCAGAAGGAGGTGGTAAGAGAGGTGGTGACCTCCTTCAGACCCAGGGCTTTGTGTCCAGGTACTTCCTGGTTCCGAACGACGGGGCTGGCGCCCATTCCCACTCCACACCCATTCCAAACAAGTTCCTAAGGTCTCAACCTTCAGGATGGTCACTTGGCCCAGATACCATCCCTGAACGCGTGTGGTTCTGCTCTCTGACTTGCAGGACGGGCTTTTATCGCCTCATCCGCTCTCATTCCCACCAGAGATTCCTCTGCCCGAGCGGAAGGATCTCTTCGAGTTCCAAGCCATGCCCTTCGGCTTGTCTCCAGCTCCCAGGGTCTTCACCAAATGCATGGCAGGTGGACAGCATTCTATGGGGCGCCGAGGGGTCCAGAATATCCTTACCTGACGACTGGCTGATAGCAGCTCCCTCCAGGAAGGAGGCGGAGTGGTCCAGAGGTCTGCTTCAACTGGGCCTCCTTGTCAACGAGGCCAAGTCAGAACCTCGGCTTAAGCAGGTGATTTTATTCATCGAAGCAGCTCTCTCGACTTTCTCTCGAGGCCAGAGCTGCTCCCGCGGACAGGGGCCAGGTTCTTTCCTCCTTGCCCGATCATTTCTGGTTGGGCACTGCGCCCCTGCCCGGACTTCCTGTCTCCTGGGTCTCATGGCTGCCTGTACCAGCGTGGTCCGCTTGGGTCTGGCTGGAACATGCGCCCTTCAGTGGGACTGGCCAGCCAGTGGTCACAACGCTGCGATCCCTTGACCAGCTTTAGTCGGTGACACAGGGATGTGGAATGCCTCCAGTGGTGGACCGCTCCAGATCAATTCGGAGGAGGCATCCTGTCATCTCGCCCGCCGACGGTCCCTCTCTGTCGACCGATGCCTCTCTGATGGGCTGGGGTGCCCATCTGGGGAACACTGGCTCATGGCCCTGGGTCCCCGCTGAGTCCCGATGCCATGATCAATCTCGTTGAGCTCCTAGCGTCCGCCTAGCTCACCGCTTTGCTCCGCTCCTCCGGGTCATGGTCCCAGTCCAGACGGACAATACCACGGCACTTACAGCTATCTAAACCGCCAGGCGGGACGCGCCCATGCTTCTATGCAAGGAAGCCTCCGATTTGGTCACTGTGCGCAGCCTGGAGGCGGATCTCCTAGCCATTCACGTGGCAGGAGCCTCCAACACTCCTGGCCGATGCCCTGAGCCGGATAGGGGCTGCATCCCACGAGTGGTCTCTCCTGCCGGAGGTAGTACAGCATCTGTTCTCCTTTGGGGTACACTTCTGTGGTGGACCTGCTTGCCTCCACGGAGAACGTGGAAGCTGAGTCTGTTCCATGCCCGCCTCAGCAGTGGGCTCGCTGCAGGGGATGCCTCTAGGCAATGGACCCTGGCCTCTTTACGCCTTTCCCCATTTCCTTGATCCACAAGGTGCTTCTCAAGGCGAGGAGGGACAAGGCGCAGGTGATTCTGATAGCCCCAGACTGGCTCTCCCAGTCCTGGTACCCAGATCTCCTCAGTCTCAGCTCCAGGACTCAAGGTAGCTCTAGCTCGCCCGACCTGCTCTCAGTCAAATCAGGGGAAGGTATTCCATCCGGACCTTCAATCCCTGCACCTGACGGCCTGGTTCCTGAGCGGCTAGAGTTCCAGGCTTTGGGTCTTTCCGACGAGGTCCTCAATGTAGTTGAGGCGCCTGTAAAGGAGTCGCACTCAGAAATGTTATGCCTTCAAATGGAAAAGGTTTTCCATTTGGTGTCAGGGCAAGGGCTTGGACCCTTCCTCCTGTTCCTTGGCAAGCATCTTGGACTATTTATGGTCCCTTTTAGTCAAGGGCTTAGGTTTACTACCCTAGTAGCACCTGGTAGCCATCTCTGCTTATCGTGGGCGCGGCCGGAAGCAGTCGGTATGCAGGAGAAGGTGGTCTACGCTTTTTCAAAGGCCTTGATCACATTTCTCCAGTGCGGAACCCCCACCTCCGTGGGATCTACTGCTGGTATTGGCAAAGCTCATGGGGCAAGCCATTCAACCTATGCACAGGTGTGTCTCTCTCACCTGTCGTGGAAGACCGCCTCTTGGTGGCTATCACGCCAGCCAGGAAGGATGGGAGAGCTCCAGGCGCCCCATCGAGTCTCCTTACCTGGTCTTCCAGGGACAAGGTTGTCCTGCGCCCTCACCCGAAATTCCTTCCGATGGTGTGTCGAGTTTCACCTTAACCAGGTGTTGACTCACGGTGTCCTCACCCCAATCACACCGAGGTCTAATATAGGCTCCATACTCTGATCCTAGAAGGCGCCGCTATTATAAGGAGCGCATCGCTGAAATTGGGAGAGGTTCGCCAGCTGTTTGTCACCCACGCCTGAAGCCGCATCTGGCAGACCTGCAGCCAAGCGGACGATAAGCAGGTGGGTAACCTCCTGCATAGATCTCTTCAAGAGGTTAGCGGGCATGGAGCTCCCAGAGTGATAAGAGCTCATCTCTACCCGCTATACTGCTGCAACGGTGGCTGCTTCCAGGACGCCCCTTATCCAGGAAATCTGCAGGCTGCTACCTGAAGTCAGCAAACACCTTCATTACCCACTACCACATCGACCTTGAGTCACGCCGATGCTGGTTTTGGGCCTCGGCTCTCCAGTCTCTTCCCAAGTAAGCATTGGGGTGTGCTGCTGCCTCCCTCCTCCCGGAGAACTGCTAGAGTCTGTTAATCGAGTGATGAATAACATATCCATGTCCCTTGAAATACAGGTTACCACCTGTAACAGAGTTCTAGGAATGGTATATGTTGTTCATCCACACGACTCCACCCGACCTCCCGCGGCTCGACGCACAACCTGAGCTTCCAGCGGGCCAGATCTGCGCCAAGGGGCTGAGCCGAGAGTTATACCACCCGGTGGGTGGGAGGAGCAAGCTTGAAGACCTTCCGCAAGATTTAAAGCGGCAAGGATACTGCCCAATGAGTGTGGATGAACAATATACCATTCTAGAACTCCTGTTACAGGTGGAGTAATCTGTATTTCTGTCCCTCCTGTAGATAAAAAAATGGACAGAAGGTATACTTTGTCAGGCTCGGATACAGACTTCCTTATTGAGCAGTGTAGTCCATGTAGGTGTGGTACAAGCTGCAGCCTGTGACAAGGTTAATATTCTCTGGCCTCACATCCTCCTGATAAGGATTCTAGGAAGATTGATGCCATGCACAAGAAACAGTATATGGCAGCTTCTTGGGACTCAGGCAGGCAAATTATATGGTTTATGTGCTAGATATCAGAAATCTAGGTGGGACACAGTATTGCAGTTAGCCAAGCAGGCCCATGGCCAGCTGGCTAGTGAGTTGAACAGGTGGCTGCTGATGGCATTGAAGCCTCTAAAGTTCAATTTCATACTGCTGTTGATGTTAATGATGTTTCTCTAGGTCATGGGCCACTTCTGTAGCTTCCCGTAGGTTGGCATGGCTCAGATGCACTTAATCTGTCCCAAGATACTAGTCAAAGGCTATGGATTTTCCTAGTAGTGGAATTTCTGTTTGGGGAGCAAACAGAAAATTATATGGAAAAGATGGATGAATACAGAACTACCTACAAAAGTGCCTCAGGCTAAGGAGAAGCATGCCATGCCACAAAGGCATGCTCCCAGAGGTAGGGGCAGACCCTTTTCCAGGCCTTTTACCACTTTCAAGCCTCCTCTGCTGTCTCAGAGAGGGGTTTCTTCAGAGGCAGGGTAGACGTGCGCTAGTAGACAGTCTCCTCCCTCAGCCTAAGGCTGTTGCTAAGCAGGCACCCTGATGGGGTGCCCAGGCCGATTCTCCTGTACCAGTGGGGCAGGTTGGCCTATTTCAGCCAGAGCTGGCTGTCCCTAACTTCGGACAGATGGGTTTCTGGAGGTATTAGGCCATAGGTCTGGTCTCAGCTTCAAATATTTTCCAAAGATGAGAGCCAGGCATTTCACCTGGTAAGTCCTTCAGAAGCTCTTGCTTTGGAAGCAGAGGTTTCTTCTTCTGGTCTGTAAAAGCAGTGAAGGGTTCCTCTTGCCATCAGGGCAAGGGGCTTTATTCAAGATACTTTCATCCCCAAAAGACAGGAGAATGGATGCACTTATTCTGGATTTAAGATACTTGAACAAGCATCTGTTGAAACCAAAGTTCAAATGTTAACCCTGGCAATGATATTGCTCTTCCTAAGGCCAGGGGACTGGCTAGCTTCCTGGACCCTCAAGGATGCCTATTTTCATGTTCTGACTCAGGCCTTCCACCGAAAGTACCTCAGGTTTCGAACTGCCCTCAGGCCACTACCAGTTCAGGGCAATGCCCTCTCGGCTCCTCTGCGCCAAGGTATTCACAAAATGTCTCGTTGTAGTAGTGGCTCATTTAAGAAGGCAAGGTTGTTGTAGTTTCCTACCTGACGACTGGCTCATTGTGGGTCAGTCTCCAGGCTCAGGTGAAACTCACTTACAAGTCACCCAGCAGCTTCTCACTTTCTGGGATTTCTATAAACTTACCAAAGTCAGTTCTGGAACCAGTTCAGGTCCTAACTTCATAGGCGAGAATTGAACACAAGGTTAGCCAGGGCCTTTCTTCCCCTGGAAAGGGTGGACAGACTCATCGCCCTGGCATCCTCCTTTACTCCTCGCGGGTCTCCCCACCAGCAAGGCATTTCCTGCAACCTCGACACATGGCTGCTTCCACAGCTGTTGTGCAGGGAGCAAGATTCCAGATGAGGGACATCTCAGTTCCATTTGAGGGCCTATTGTTCTGTAGAGGAAGGACCCCTTACCAAATTGGTCCCAGTTACTCAACTCCCTGATCCTGGGCCCTACACTGGTGGCAGGATCAAAGCAATCTGGAAACAAGGGTCCCTCTCATTCTCATTTCTCCTCCCTCACCCTCACCACTTGATGCCTCCCTGTTAGGGTGGGGGCTCCACCTTGACTGCACACCTGGGAGTGTGGTTCTCAGGAATCTCTGCTCCACATCAATCTTCTCTGAACTCAGAGCTGTCTTTTAGCTCTTCGATCTTTTCAGATTCTGTCCAGAACAAAGTGGTTCAAGTCAGGACAGACAATACCACCACAATGTGGTACATCAACAGCGAGGGGCACCTGCCTTCAGCCTTGTGCACCGAGCAATGAAGTTGTGGTCTCTGGCTTATTCCTGAACACCTCCTGGATAGCGGTCCATCTCCAGGGAAGGACAATGTGCTGGCGATTGCTAAGAATCTTCAGGCCATCACGAATGGGCTCTTGAATCCACAAGTACTGGGGTCCGCTCTTGCCAGTTGGGGCACTCTCAGATAGATCTTTTCAGGCCCCAGACAACCACCAACTCCTCTTTTTGCTGCAGGCCTCCAGTTCTGGGCTCAGTCCTCTGGATGCCTTTCTGTTGATTGGAAAGGAAGTTCCTGTATGCTTTCTCCTTTCTCTCCTTTTCAGGGTACTATGAAAAATCAGATCTCAACCTTGGTGAGTGGATTCTGATTGCCCCCAGATTGGGGCTGTACAGCCCTGGCACCCTCTGCTCCTGTCCCTCGCAGTTCACTTCTGCCCTGAGCCTGCCCAGAGTCTTCACGACTTACTGGCCTGTGCACAGGGAGAGTGTGGTATCTGACCTTAAGTCCCTCCACCTCAAGGCTTGGCTCTTGAGGAGCTAGAATTTGCTGATTTACACCTTTCTCAAGGTGTTATGGATATTTTAAAGGCTTCAAGGAAGCTTCCACTAGGGCCACTTATAATTCTAAGTGGAAGAGGGTTTTCCATCTGGTAGCTCTGAGAGGCAGATTACCCCAGAATCTGCTGATCTTCCCATTCTTTTGGACTATTTGGTCCATCTGACCTTTTTAGGCCTTAGACCAGCTACCCTGAAGGTTCATCTGGCAGCTGTCTCTGCTTTTGTGTCAGCAGGAAGCCTGCCTCCCTTCTTCTCACCCTGTGTTCTCCAGTTTTTTAAAGGGTTACTCACACTAACCTCCTTTCGTAGAACCAGCTCCCCCGCCTGGGACCTGAATATTTGGCATTGCTCTGTTAATGCAACCTCCCTTGAGCCTCTGCTCCCAGCAGAACTCATATTTAACTTGGAAAACTGCTTTTCTAGTAGGGCTATCACCTGCTAGACGATAAGTGAGTTACAGGTCCTGTCAGTGGAAGAAGATTTTATCTCTTTCCACAGAGATAAGGTAGTCCTTAGGACTATTAGAAAGTTTTTGCCTAAGGTGGTTTCTGGATTTCCACCTGAATCAATCTTATCTCCTCCCAGTAGTTTTTTCACTGAGCATTCTTCCTCAGGTGAGAGGAGATCGTAACAGCTTGGATGTCAAAAGGGCATTCATTGTTATCTAGAGCGCACCAGAGGTCATAGGTGTCCGAATCCTCCAACTGTTTCTTACCCATGGCGAGGTTGGCAAAGGAAACCTGCCACTAAGAGAACAATTGCAAGGTGGATTGTCTCTTGTATCCACCCTTATCAGAAACTGGGTAGAGCACCCCTAGGATTGAGGGGCCCACTCCACCAGGGTAGCTGCGCCCTCCAGCGGCCAAGCAGAGACATTCTATTCTCGGAGATTTGTCAAGCTGCTACCCGAAGACACACCACACCTTACCGCTATCATTCCTGATATCCAGCCAGGAGAGATGTCGTCGGCACAGCTAAGTTTCAGAGCCTATTTCCAAGTAGGTTCTGGACCTCCTCCTGAGGTACTGCTGCACTCATATTGTTATAATATAGCAAGACTTTTGTGTTTGAAGAAAAATTACTCACCTTAGTAATTGCTTTTCTCATGGAGTCTTGCATATTATAACCACCTCCCTCCTGCCCCTCCTCAGAACTCCTATCATTGGGTAGAGGTGGCAAATTGTGCAAGCACCGTGTCATGTCATTTTAGTTTTCCCTAACCCTGTTTTCTCTTTGGGTTAGTAGATCTAGATTGTTCTTTTAGGTTGTTTTTTTATTGCCCCTTCTGGACTTCAAGTCTTGGGGAAGTAAATTGTTATGTGCTATTGATAGGTAAACCGAATCATAATACCATCAATTTGTTATTATGGTTCTGGGTGTTTTGTTGTTTATATTGTTGTTATTATTACTAGTAGGTAGTCATAGGCTAGTGTAGTTTTTCCACACATCCTTTTTCCTCTTTGATGTTGGCTCAGAAGATCTGACAGTTTCATTTGAACGCCAGATAGAGCTTTGGGCACAGCGCCCTCGCGCTGTAGAACTCCAGATCTTCTGGAGTTAACTCCTTCCTCTCCGGGGCAGTTCAGCTGCAGTGGCTGACTGCTATTGTTATAATATAGCAAGACTCCATGAGAAGAAAAGCAATTACTAAGGTGAGTAATTTTTTCTTCCTCCCTTCCCCCTACTGTTCAGGGTTCTAATAAAGATCAGGACACAACCCTGCACAATGATTCTGCTGGCTCCAGACTGGGCCAGACAGCCTTGGTATCCTCTGTTGTTGTCCCTAGCAGTCTCACTCCCTCTGTCTCTTCCCAAAAGACACAATCTCTTAGCCTCCTCTCAAGGGAGGATCTGGTACCCCAATCTCCAGTCTCTCAATCTCAAGGCCTGGCTTTTGAAGAGTTAGACTGCATCTTTCTCATGGAGTTCTGAACATCCTTAAGGTTTCTCTGAAACCCTCTACCAGGAAAATGTATAATTCCAAATGGAAAAGAGTCAGCATTTGGTGTTCCATAAAGATATTCTACCAGATGCTGCTGGTATTGCTACACTTTTGGATTACCTGGTTCACCTTAATGGCTTAGGCCAGCCACTTTAAAGGTTCATTTAGCAGTTGTGTCGGCATTCCTTTCAGCAGGGAAGGGCTCTTTTAAGTTCTTTAAAGGTCTGGTTTGTATCAACCCTCCTTTTAGAGAGCTTACTTCGGCTTGGGATCTCAATATCTGCATTGCTCAGCTTATGCAGCTACCCTTTGAACCTCTGGCCTCAGCCGCTATAATCTGACTCAGAAAAACTGTGTCTGGTAGCTATCACTCTACAGGCACATTAGTGAATTACAGGCCCTGTCAGTTGAACCTGATTTTTATCTCATTCCACAGAGATTAGGTCCTCAGAACCAATAGGTGGTTCTTACCCAAAGTGGTTTGTCAGATTTCCATCTGAACCAGTCCATATTTCTTCCTGTGTTTTTCACTGATCATTTTCTTCAGGAAGAGAAGATTACATAGTTTGATGTTAAGAGGGCACTTAGCTACTACATTGAGCATACTAAAGCTCATACAGGAACGACTGTCTTCACTGTTTTTCACTTATGGTGAAGTGGAAAATAGGTCTGCTACTAAGAAAACTATTGCCAGGTGGATAGTTTTTTGTATACAGTCTCTCATGGTGCTGATAGGTAAAATCGCCTCCCTCAGGCCTGAGGTGGCTCACTCAACTAGGTACATGCTCTGGCTGCCGCCAGATACACAGCGGCGGCAAATACCTGACCTAGAAACTGTGTCTGGTAGCTATCACTTCACTGCCAGGCACATTAGTGATTACAGGCCCTGTCAGTTGAACCTGATTTTTATCTCATTCCACAGAGATAAGGTGGTCCTCAGAACCAATAGGTGGTTCTTACCCAAAGTGGTCTCAGATTTCCATCTGAACCAGTCCATATTTCTTCCTGTGTTTTTCACTGATCATTTTTCTTCAGGAGAAAGAAGATTACATAGTTTGGATGTTAAGAGGGCACTTAGCTACTACATTGAGCATACTAAAGCACACAGGAATGACTGTCTTCAATTGTTTCTCACTTATGGTGAAGTGGGAAAATGTAGGCCTGCTACTAAGAAAACTATTGCCAGGTGGATAGTTTCTTGTATACAGTTCTGCTATGCTGAGCTAGGTAAACGCCTCCCTCAGGCCTGAGGGCTCACTCAACTAGGGGTACAGCTGCTTCTCTGGCTGCTGCCAGAGATACACACTTGCTAGAGATCTGCAAAGCAGCCACCTGGAAAACAGTCCATTCTTTCACCAGGCATTAATCTCTGGATATCCAGGCTAGGAGTGATGCTAGGTTTGGTACAGCAGAACTGCAGAGCCTATTCCCAAAATAGGTTCGGTACTCTCCTCCATGGAGGTAGTGCTTGGTAGTCCGCATATGTCAGAATACAGCAAGACTTCATGTTTGAAGAAAAAATTACTCACTTTAGTAGTTGTGTTTCTTCTAATGGAGTCTTGCTGTATTCTGACCTCCCCTGCCTTCCCTCTCAGAACCTAGTTTTGCAATGTGGGCTGGCAGGTTCAGTGTTGAACCTCAGGGGTGTACTTTGCACTCCTCCGCTTCAGGGTGGGGTGGTTGCTGTTGTTATGTTTTAACTTAGATTTATATATCTTGTTCACTATCTGTTTTTTCTCTTGGGTTCTTGACTTGAGTCTTTTGGACCCAAGTTGTTACCAGTTGGCTTATGTTTTACAATTTCCACACTGGAAGTGTAGTTAGTTTGCTCGTAAGAATCTGAGGGTTACACTCTGAGGCACCAAAGACAGAGATTTGAAAACCGAGCTTTCTAGGGACATGGATATGTTGTTCATCCACACTTACTGGCAGGTTCCTTGCCGCTTTAAATCTTGCCGGAAGGTCTTCAAGCTGGCTCCTCCCATCCACCCGGGTGGTAAAACTCTCGGCTCCGCCTCATGACGCCAGATCTTCCTTACCGCTTGGAAGCTCAGGTTCCCTCCTTAACGCGTTGCGTTTAAGACTGGTTCTAATTCTTGAAAGGTTCGAAATTAAAAGTTTTTGCTAAAGAACGGTCTTCTTCTCCTCATGACTCGCGATGGACCGTCGACTCGGTTTTGGAGGTGCCTTGCGGGCAGAAGATGTCTAGGACGGATCCGCCTCCACGTCGTCTACTGCCTGGGTCTTAAACGCGACCCGCGAGGCCTGTGACTTGTGCTCTTCCTTTCAGCCCTCGTCCCTGAAGACCCGTGCTGCCCGATTACAACTAGGCGCCAGAAAGAATTCCACCAGTGAAATCTAAAGAGGCCTGATTGGCGGTGTCGGTGGTGGGCTCGGCGGATCAGCTAGAGCAGATGATCGCCCTCGAAGAGGAGCGGCGCAGGCGCTTCTACCTCGGCTGCAGCATTTGTCCCGCTCTCTCGGTGCATCATTACTGGCTTCTTTTAAGGAGCTTTGTCTGACCCTCTCGACCAAAGGTGAGGTCCAACTTTCGGACCTTTTCCAGGTCCAAAAGAGCAAAAGTAAGTCTCTCTGTCGACGCTCTTGGGAGCGGGAAAGATCCCCCTTCCCTTGTCGGCAGTCAACTTCGGTCGACCCCTCCACTTCGGCCACTGGCTTCACGGTGTCTCCGTCAGGCCAGTTGACCGAGACTCCTGTCGACGCGGTCAAGATTTTTCTCGACCCGTTAGACGGGTTGTCGGCTGGAGAAGCTGAAATCCCTCTCCGGTTCCCGGTGGGAGTTGAGGATCCGTCGGCTCGTCCATTGCCTCCGGTTCCGGAGCCTTGGTGGGATCGTCCGAGGGCGAAGTGCTGATTCCGACACTTCTCCTCGCCTTCCCGAGCCTAGTCGAGACTGTCGGTCTCGGACATCCTCGTGATCCAACCGATCCCGCCATCATGGCGGTCTCGGCACCATGACAATGGCGCGCGCTCTTCCTCGGACGAGGGAGGCTTTAGCGCCAAGTTGCGTCGGAGGTCTGAGGAACTTATGTAGCAGCTCCTTTTGACCGGGGTCAGCCGACCCAGTGGTTTTCCCCGGCCATTAAGTGGCTGTCACCGAACAGCGGAAACAACCCTCGTTAGTCGAGGGCCTGTTCTCAGGCCGGTTGTTCGGCCAATTCCAACTACCCCACCGATTCTGGTGGAACCTCCGCCTCCACAGCCATTAGTTGGGGCTCGACCAAAAATTCTCGGTCGGCTTTTGGTTTGCCCATAGGGCTGTCTGTCACCCTCACTCGATAAACCTCGGCAGGTGGAGGTGGCTCAGGCCAGGCAGCTCTTTGAGGACTCTTCTGAGGTCTGATGGTTCCTCCCTCTTCTCCAAGCGCATGGACTTGGAGTCCTCGGAGGGCAGTCAATGGACGATAACCCTTCGTCCTTCTTAGGGTTACTTGAGCTCGTCACCGGAGTCCACGGGATGAAGCTCGGGCCGTTCCAAATGGGCCAGAGTATCCCTCGCGGAGATTCTGGACCGAGGATTCTCCCTACGGAGGCCTTTCCAGTGGCGAAGCCACAAGTGGGTCCGCCTTGGAACTTTGGCAGCGTCCTGCTTCCTGCCCTGCACCTTCGCTAGGTTGGCCAGGAAGTATCAGGGTCCCACGGTTCCCTGTCCAGTTTTGGAACACCCCTCGGCGAGGGTTGGTTACCGACAGCGTTTTCCGGCGTGCGGAGAAGCCGGGATGTGGACAAACCTCCCGACAAGGAATCAAATAAATTGGATTATGCGGGCGAAAGTCTATGCTGCGTCCTCTGACGCTCGTCAGGCCAGTTCGGCCCGTCCTCATGGCACATTTTCTCACGCCCTGTTGGGCTCCCTGGATGAGGTTGTCCTCATCTTCCCGCAGATCTGCAGACTCACGGTCAGGCAGGTGCGGGACCAGAGCAGGGCAGTGGCTAAACAGCAGCTCAGACTCGTTAGACGCCGAGGGACTCATGTGCAGGTCTGTGGCGGCCGCAGTGGCCATGCGTCGTCGGGCTTGGCTGAGGATATCCACCTTTACCTCGGATACCCAGCACAAGTTGGCGGATGTTCCCTTTTTGGGGACTGACCTCTTCGGCCCTGGGGTGGAAGGTCACCTGCAGAGGATCGAGAAGTCCAATGCTACCTTGGACTCGGTCTCTTCCGCTCAGAAGGACAAAGGCTGCAAGCCACAGCCTAAGCCCTTTCATCCTTCTGCGCCTGCGGCGCGCCCGGCCCAGCAACGTCAGGGCCAGCAGGCTTGACCTTGGTATCCCAAGCCCAAGCCGTCAGCTTCCTCCAACAGGAAGCAGGGAGGTAAAGGCCCGGGAGGTCCCTTGGCCGGTCCCTCCTCCAAGCCTGCCCAGTGACGGGCTGAGGGGTGTCGCCCCCATCCCTGTCACCTCATCCCCTGGTTCCCCCTGAGAGCGACGCCAGACACTTCCTTTCTGCCTGGTCCGGCTGTTACCATGGACAGGTGGGTACTGGAGGTGGTGGAAAAGCCTACCTCTAGAATTAGCAGGCCCGCCCTTCAGAGCCGTCGCGACCGGGGCCCTCGGGGTCCCCAGCCTCACTGGCAGCTCGCCGAGCCGACATCTCTCCTCCTCCAAAAGGAGGTGATCCGCGGAGGTGGAGGACCCCCTTCAGACCGGGGTTCGTGTCCAGAGTATTTTCCTGGTTCGAAGCAGACGGGGGTGGGGCTGGCGTCCCATTCTCGACCTACCACGGCCTGAACAAGTTCCTAAGGTCTAAAGACCTTCAGGATGTGCTCTGGCGCAGATAATACCATCTCTGGAACACGGCATGTGGTTCTGTCTCTGGACCTACAGGACGCGTTCTTTCACGTCCCTATCCGTCCGTCACAGCACGGAGATTCCTCCGCTTCGGCGGAGGGATCCCTCTTCGAGTTCGAGCCATGCCCTTCGGCTTATCTCCAGCTCCCAGGGTCTTCACCGCCTGCGCAGTAGGTGACAGCATTCCCTGCGGCGCCGAGGGTTCAGGTGTACCCTTACCTGGGCGATTGGCTGATAGCAGCCTCCTCCAGGCGGAGGTGGAGCGGTCCAGAGATCTGGCCCTCCAGATTTGCTCTCGAGTTGGCCTTCTCATCAACGAGGCCAAGTCAGAACTCGAGCCGAAGCAGGTGATCCTGTTCATTGGGGCAGAGCTACGACTCTCTCGAGCCAGAGCACGGCTCCCGGCGGACAGGGCCGAGGTTCTTACCTCCTTTGCCCAATCATTTCTGGTTGGGCAATCGCGCCCTGCCCGGGACTTCCTGCGCCTTCTGGGTCTCATGGCGGCCTGTACCAGCGTGGTCCGTTGGGCCTGCTGGCACATGCGCCCCCTTCAGTGGGGACTGGCCAGCCAGTGGTCACAACGCTGCGATCCTTTGGACCAGCTAGTGATAGTGACCCAGGAGATGTGGAACGCTCTCCAGTGGTGGACCGTTCCATTCCATTTGCAGGAGGGCATCCCGTTTGTCCGCCCCGAGCCGACGGTCTCTCTATCGACCGATGCCTCTCTGATGGGTTGGGGTGCCCATCTGGGGGAACACCGAGTGCACGGCCTCTGGTCCCCGCTGGAGTCCCGATGCCACATCAACCTGCTGGAGCTCCGAGCGGTCCGCCTAGCTCTCACCGCCTTTGCTCCGTTTCTCCGGGGTCAAGTGGTCCGAGTCCAGACGGACAATACCACGACCATGTACCACCTGAACCCGCTAGGGGCGGGATCAGCGCTTCATGCTTCTATGCAAGAGCTCTCCGCATTTGATCACTCGTCGCAGCCTGGGCGGATCTCCTAGCCATTCATGTGGCAGGAGCCTCCAACACCCTGGCCGATGCCCTGAGCCGGATAGGGGCTGCATCTCACGAGTGGTCTCTCCTCCCGGAGGTAGTACAAGATCTGTTCTCCCACTGGGGCACACCTCAGGTGGACCTGTTTGCCTCCAGGGAGAATGCGAAGCTGAGGCTGTTTCATGCCCGCCCCCCCTCAGCAGGGCTCGCTGCAGGGGGATGCCTTCTCGAGGCTGTGGACCCCGGGCCTCTTCTACGCCTTTCCCCCATTTCCCTTGATTCACAAGGTGCTTCTCAAAGCAAGGAGGGACAAGGCGCAGGTGATCCTGATAGCCCCAGACTGGCCCTCGAGTTCTGGTACCCAGATCTCCTCAGCCTCAGCTCCAGGCTCCCGAGGCAGCTTCCAGCTCGCCCGGACCTGCTTTCAGTCAGTCAGGGGAAGGTGTTCCATCCGGACCTTCAATCCCTGCACCTGACGGCCTGGTTCCTGAGCGGCTAGAGTTCCAGGCCTTGGGTCTTTCCGACGAGGTCCTCAATGTTGTTGAGGCGTCCCGTAAGGAGTCGACCAGAAAATGCTACGCCTTCAAATGGAAGAGATTCTCCATTTGGTGTCAGGGCAAGGGCCTGGACCCTTCCTCCTGTTCTGTGGCAAGCATTTTGGACTATTTATGGTCCCTTTCTGAGTCAAGGGCTTAGGTTGGCTGACCCTAAAGGTGCACCTGGCAGCCATCTCTGCTTACGAGGCGCGGGCCGGGGAAGCAGTCGGTTGGCGCAGGAAAAGGTGGTCGGGCGCTTTTCAAAGGCCTTGATCACATTCCTCGTCGCGAGAACCTCCACCTCCGTGGGATCTACTGCTGGTACTGGCAAAGCTCATGGGCAAGCCATTGAACCAATGCACAGGTGTGAACTCTCTCACCTGTCGTGAGAAGACCGCTTTCTTGGTGGCTATCACGTCAGCCAGAAGGATGGGAGAGCTCCAGGCGCTTTGACTCGAGTCTCCTTACCTGGTCTTCCACAGGGACAAGGTTGTCCCTGCCCCCACCCGAAATTCCTTCGAAGGTGGTGTCGGAGTTCCTCCTTAACCAGGTGCTGACTCTGCCGGTGTTCTACCCAATCAACACCTGGAGGCGAATATAGGCTCCATACTCTGGACCCTAGAGGCGCTCGCTTATTAAAGGAGCGACGGTGACAGCCCCGGGAGAGGTTCGCCAGCTGTTTGTCACCCACGGCTGAAGCCGCCCCTGGTGCAGACCTGCAGCTAAGCGGACGATAGGCAGGTGGGTCACCTCCTGCATAGATCGCTGCTATAAGTTGGCGGGCATGGAGCCTCCCAGAGGGATAAGAGCTCATTCTACCCGTCATACTGCTGCATCGGTGGCTGCTTCCAGGGACGTCCCTATCCAGAAATCTGCAGGGCTGCTACCTGGAAGTCAGCACACACCTTTATTACCCATTACCACATCGACCTTGAGTCACGCCGGGATGCTGGTTTTGGGGCCTCGGTTCTCCAGTCTTTATTTCCTAAGTAGGGTGCGCCTTGCCTCCCTTCTCCGGAGAACTGCTAGGAGTCTGCCAATAAGTGTGGATGAACAACATATCCATGTCCCTAGAAATACAGGTTACTCACCTGTAACAGGAGTTCTAGGAATGGTATATATTGTTCATCCACCGACCCCTCCCGACCTCCCTGGCTTCGACGCACAACCTGAGCTTCCAGCGGGCCAGATCTGGCGTCATGGGGCGGAGCCGAGAGTTTTACCACCCAGGTGGGTGGGAGGAGCCAGCTTGAAGACCTTCTGGCAAGATTTAAAGCGGCAAGGAACCTGCCAATAAGTGTGGATGAACAACATATTCCATTCCTAGAACTCCTGTTACAGGTGAGTAACCTGTATCTATGTTCTATGCCTGACATAGAAATTAACTCGTTCCTCTCTGGGGCAGTTCAAGTGCTGGGGCTAACTGCATATGTCCGAATACAGCAAGACTCCATTAGAAGAAACACAATTCCTAAGGTGAGTAATTTTTTCTTTCCCGCCGTGACCCACTCACGTTGGGGAAGTTTTTTTGCTATCCAGCAGTTCCAGCTCAACTTTTGGATTTTCCTCAGATCATCAACCGTTTTTCTCTTTTTCGACTTCAGTTCGGGGTATGTTGTCTCCATCGTCTGTATCCTCCTCCGGGCCAAAGATGAACAAGTTTGATTGTGGCCGCCAGATACCATCAAAAGACAGCCACTCCAAGTGCGTCTTCTGCCTGGGTCCAGACCACCACAGCGCTGCCTGCAAGACCTGTAGAGGCTTTACCAGGAGGACAAGAATTTGACGCCTGAAGGCCCTAAAAGCCCATCTGTTAGAACAGCAGATGGATGTCCTGCACACCCTTGGGAGGAGAGAGACGAGGGCAAACACCAGGACAAGCCCCGTAACTGCTCACAGGACAAGGACTGTAGCCGGTCCCATCATCGGTTCCGTTCCTGCCCCCCCCCAGAAAGCCTCTTCTTCCTCGGGCTTGGGGGAACACTGCAAAGAAGACTCCCAAGAAACCGAGCCCTCGAGGAAAAAAATGTTGCTGGTCCAGTGGGACCGTCAGGAAAAGGCTAAGCGAAAGCTAAGGTGGCGCCGCTCCGTACGACTCCCAAGGCCTCTTCGGCACAAGCCTTGGCCCTGTCCAAGAAGGCCTCGGCTTCGCTTGGTTCGGGCAAGCCGCCTGGTGACAAGGACACCCTGGCACTGCCTCCTGTGAAACCAGCGCCGGCTGCAGTACCGACACCGGTGGAGGTTCCTCTGGTGGAAGGCACCCCTGTGGAAGGGGCACTCACTAAGGTTCCGGCGACCCCCAGGTCTTCCACCCCGCAGGGCTCTTCTGAGGACTCCCGCACTCATGCCCTACTGGACCCTCCAGCTTCTCCGGTTCTCTTCCTGGGAACAATGGCTGCTGTTTTTGACAAAGAGTAGCTGCAAGAATTCTTCTTTTTGTGGTGGAGTCAGCTGAAAAAGGAGGAGACTCCACCGAAGCTGGACCCGACACGGTTTCACGACCGTCCGGACAACCTTGAGCTCGAGGGCCTTCCCGCTCCTCCGAAGAAGATCCCCGGGCGGCCACTGCCTCACGCGCTTGAAGGCTAGTTCCCTGTCTGAGGACCGTCGTCGGCGCCCTTCTCGATCGAGGAGCCGTCTTCGGTCCCGGTCTCAGCCCAAGAGCTGATTACGCTCTCCCAGGTGGGCCCACTCCTGCTCCCAACGCCGGTTCCCAGGCTGACGTCTGTTGTTGCTCCATCATCGATCCCGTAGCTGGCGTCTGTCCTCGGACCATCAGTGGTCCCGTAGCCACCGACGTTCGATTGAGGGGAGTTCTAGACACAGCTCAGGCTATTCTAGGCCCAGTAGCAGGTCCTCTTCTCCTCCTCCTTCTGCTTCCTCCTCATCCCTCTCCGGGGTTGGGGGTTCCCCAGGGGAGAAGGACCAACCCCGCTCGCCTCCTGACGATCCGACCCTTTATGGATGTCATGAGGCACATCCAGGCCTCCAATGAATGGAAGACTGAGGACTTGGATCTGGAACGCCGTTGACTGGCTCATTACCTGATGAAGAAGGAGCCCAAGCCTCTGGTGGTGCCTCCTTTAGTGGACACCTTCCAAGACCTTACCAGGATAACTTGGAAGCATCCAGCGTCAGTCCTGGCCGTTCCAGAGAAGTCAGACCGGCTGTATAGAGCCCCGAGGGATGAGCCTTTCCTGGCGGAACACCCTCAGGCGGACTAATCGGTCATTTTGGCTGTTCACGAGACGTCTAAGCAGCCTAAGCACTTCAGCTCCCAACCTGCTGGCCCAGAATCCCACTGCTTGGACCAGGTGGGCAAGAAAGTCTGCTCTGCCTCCAGCTGCTCCATTAGATCCCTCAACTTCCTTACGCATATGGTCCAGTACCAGAATTTTTATTTATTTTATTTATTGAAGTCTAGGATAACACCACTTGAGCTCAGAGCTCTTTACATAGGTTCCACATCATGATAACAATACAAACGGAGTGGTACAAATTACAAAGGTAGTGGATACAGCAGATATAACAGGGTGGTACATGTTACAGAGGAAGTTGGGATATGGGAAGTGGGGGCTAACAAAACACTTACGGGTATAAGATGCCTGAAAGGAAAAAACAATCAATTGTCTGCAGGGAAATAGGGTTAGCAGTAGATAAGTGTAAGAAGAGGAGAGAAGCCCCAAGTGCCAAAATGAGCAAGCGTTATTGCAAGTAATTAAACTGGCAGGGGAGGTATGAGGATAGCAGGTGAAGGGGAGAGGTAAGGAGGGGAGGAGCAGACTCGGGAGAGGAGTCGGCGGAGGGGTAAGGGGTGAGCAGGTAGGAGTGGCGAGGGGCTCAAGGGGAGAATTAGGGAAGGGTGAGGAAGGGATGAGGGGCAAGCAATTGGGGGGGGGAGGGGCTGGGGAAGAGCAGGGAATACCAGCGAGGAGAAAGGGAGGCGAAGCTATGGCTGACGGTCACAACGGGCTGCATTTAGCAGGAGCTGCTTGAGGTGGACTTTGAAATCACCCAGTGTAGGCATATGAACAAGATCCGCCTGAAGGGAGTTGAACCGAAGCGGGGCACGGTGCACAAAAGATCTTTGGCCTTGGGAAGTGAGACATTTTGGCGTTAATGAAGGTCTGTTGTTGAGAGTTAGGTGTGCACCACGGGTTAATGCAAGGCACCAGGAGTTGACTAACCCCAGTTGGAAGTGTTCCAAGGCTGACCTTTTTTGCCAGAAGGCAGGTTTGACATTTAAGCCGAACATTGAGCGGGAGCCATTGTGCATTGGTATGCAGGCCACAGGTATGAGTCAGCCTAGTTGCTCCTATGGTTAGTCATCAGGCTTTGTTTAAGGCAGTTTTTAGGCGCCTGAGGGAAGTGTCAGTGGCGGAGCCATATATAGGCAGGCTTTAGTCAACGAGTGAGCCCATGGAGCTGTGGACAGCTATTTTAAGGGCTTCAGGGATCAGACTGTGCCTATGCTGATAGGGCAGCCCAATACAGTTATTGTTTGCTTTGGCCATATTGTCAATGTGGAGAGTGTGGGACAACAAGTTGTCAGTAGTGATCCCAAGATATTTAAAATGTTGGACCAGATCCAGGGAGGTCCCAGCAACATTACGTATTGATAATGGATAGCCACGATGCTTGTTTAGGGATCTGGAGAACATCATGGTTTTAGTTTTTTCACTTCAGCTTTTACTTTTAGTTCAAGATTAATTTATGATCTTTGAACCACTTCTCAAGATTGGTAAAGTCACTTTGGAGTTGCTGCTCAAGTTCAATAGGATTTGAGCCATGCGTGAAGACAACTGCGTCATCAGCATAAAGTAGAATGCGGCACTGGCTGGCTTCAGGGAGACTGTTCAGGAATACGCTGAATAGGAGGGGACCAGTAAAGATCCCTGAGGGACACTCGAACAGACAGGCTTGCTATCCGAAAAAGTGGGAGTAAAATCCTTTTCCCCGCTGCTGCAGAGGATCTGTGGGAGAGAGGACAGGAGCTAGCCAATGCCTTGCCACACTCCACACAAAAAACGGAGCTTCTGGACATATTGAAATCGGGCTCGGATGTAGGCACGCATGTCCTCCATGCCTCGTACGACACTGCAGATACGGCAGCCAGAGCGTCAGCGTCAGGTGTCTGTCTCCGGCGCCATACCTGGTTGAGAGTCTCAGGTTTTCACCAGGATTTGCAGTCTGGAATCCGGGTCCTCCCATTCCACGGTTCCGTCCTTTTTGGTCTGGAGACGGAGTCTCTTATCGCTAGTCTCCAGGAGTCAGGCAAATCTATCTGGTCCGTCAGGCAGATGTACAGAGGGGGACCAGAAAAGCACGAGACGTTGGCCTTTTCGTAAGCCCATGGAAACCAACAGGGCCAGAGAAGTGGCTTCAAAAAGAAAGCTGGCAACCAGCAACCTGGAGGCGCTCCTTTTCAAGGTCCCAAGTCCACCCAAGCCTCTCTGCCCACTTCTGGCTCCACCCAATGACTCCCTCCCTCCCCCCTCCCCGGAGGAGGTACCAGGGGAGGCAGTAGGGGGTCGCTTCTCCCTTCACCTGAAGGGTTGGAGCTGTATTACAATGATCAGTGGGTCCTGGACATTATAAGGAGAGGACATACGCTAGAGTTCACCGAAATCCCCCCAGACACTCCACCAAGGTCCTCAAGATATCCTCTTTCTCACATACCCCTTATAGGAGGATAGATTCAGGCCCTCTTGCAAAAAAGGCCGATTGAACCAGTTCCTCTGCAGCAGCGGGGAAAGAGATTTTACTCCCACTTTTTCCTAGTTCCAAAAAAGAAGCAAGATTTTCTGCCCATCCTGGACCTCAGCTCCTTAAACAACTGTATACAGTACCGAAGATTCAGGATGGTGATCCTTCCCGGTCTTATTCCTCTACTGCACCAGGGGGGACTGGCTCTGCTCCCTAGACATGCAAGATGCGTTTATGCACATTGGGGTCTTTCCTCATCACAGGAAGTACCTGAGGTTCCACTTTAGGGGGAGCATTATCAGTTTCGGGTTCTTCGTTTGGCCTCTCCTCCGCTCCTCGAGTCTTCGCCAAGTGTCTGGCAGTGGTAGCTGAGGCTCTAAGGCACCAGGGACATTACGTCTTCCCTTACTGCAACGATTGGCTGCTTGCGGTCCCGTCAAGGATGCGTCTCCTTCAGGCTCTTGGAGACACCTATACTCTGTTCCGAGAGGTGGGGATCACCCTGAACCTTCCAAAGTCTTCCCCAGAGCCCAGCCAAAAACTCGTCTTTATAGGGGGTGGTCCTGGATTCCGTTCAGGACATGGCTTTTCTACCTCAGGATAGGGGAGATCGCCTGCGGGAGAAACCCAGATCGGTCTGAGTAACCCCTCAGGTCCAGGCCAGGACCTTCCTTAGACTTCTGAGGCACTTGGCGGCGGCCATCCCTGTCACTCCTTTGGCCCGCCTTCACATGAGAATCCCACAATGGATGCTCAGGGTGCAGTGGGATCAATGCTCCGACGACCTAGACCACACGGTCAGAGTCACAGAGCCGGTCAAGAGGACCCTACTTTGGTGGCTGGACCCTCTCAATCTAGAGAAAGGAGTCCCTTTCAGTCAGGATCCCCCAAATCAGAACCTAACGACGGATGCATCCGATTTGGGATGGGGGCGCACCTAAGGGCCCGCCAAATGCAAGGGGTCTAGACGCATTGCGAGCACAACCTCCACATCAGTGTCCTGGAGATGCGAGCAGTCCTCAATGCACTGAATGCTTTCCAAGAGGACCTTGTCCCAGGCTCTTTCCTAGTTCAGACAGACAACATGGCGGTCGTCTTTTACATCAACAAGCAAGGGGGAACACATTCCTACCCCCTATGCAGGGAGGCAATGAGAGTCTGGTACTGGGCACTGGAGCGTCACATCTTTCTATCCGCAGTGCACGTTCTAGGTGTCCAAAATGACTTAGCAGACAGCCTAAGCAGGTCTCAGTCCAAGGCGTACGAGTGGGAGTTGCTACAATCAGTAGCGGACCAGCTGTTCAACACATGGGGTCATCCAGAGCTGGATCTCTTTGTGTCCCCACGCAATGCTAAACTGCCAATTTTCTGCTCGCAAGAGCTCGTGCCTGGTGCTTTCTGGCCAGACGCGTTGTCCCTTTGTTGGGTAGGGGGGTTTCTTTACACCTTCCCTCCCTTCCCTCTCATTCAGAGAGTACTGTTGAAGATACAGGCCGAGGGGGCTCGGAGGATTCTAATCACCTCATTGTGGCCTCGGCAGATTTGGTTCCCACTACTTGTCCTCGGAACCTCCAATTCCGCTGCCAATATGCTCGCAGTTGCTGTCTCAGGATTGGGGTATGCTGATCCATCCAGATCTCCGGTCTTTGCACCTTCATGCTTGGCTCCTGCAGACGTAGCAAAATCCAGGTATGGAGTCTCCCAGGAGGTGGTGGACGTCCTTGTCTCGGCTAGGAAGCCCTCTACTCGCTCCACTTATGCTATGAAGTGGAAGCGTTTTTGGTTATGGGTGTCTTCTCACCATCTGGACCCGCTTACCTGCCTGGTGAACTCAGCATTACAGTATCTCCTCTCCTTATACCAAAAAGCCTTGAGCTACTCTTCCATAAAGGTGCACATGTGGACCATTTCTGCATATCATGTCCTCTTGGGGGATAGAACCTTGGCCCAACTGGGTGTGGCCCACACCTTTTTATGGGGTATTCTGCACACAAGGCCTCCCATTAGGGATCCTATCCCTCACTGGGACCTTCTGTTTGTGTTGGAGAAGCTCACTCCCCCCCCCGAACCAGCGGCCGATTGTGAGCTGCGTTACCTTTCCTGGAAGGTTTGTTTCTTAGTTAGTGTTTACCTCAGCTCGAAGAGTTTCCGAGCTCCAGGCTCTGAAGTGTAAAGAGCCTTATTTGTTTTTTCACAGGGAGAGGATTTCCCTTAGAACAAATCCTAAGTTCCTTCTTAAAGTGGTCTCGCAGTTGACCCTCAACCAATTGGTTGACCTTCCAGTTTCTTTCTTCTCCTTGTAATAGGGGAGAAGCTCTCCTACACACACTGGACGTTCACAGGGCGCTGAGGTACTACCTCAAGCGCACGGCTACACACTGTAAATCGGAGCAACTGTTTGTGGCCTTTGCACCACAACACTTGGTCAAACCAGTGTCTAAACAGACTATTTCTAAGTGGCTTGTCCACTGTATTGTGATTTATGACAAGCACAACAAACCCCTTCTGGGCCTGGATAGGGGTCACTCCACCAGGGGAGTTTCGGCTTCCTTTGCCGCCTTAAAGAATGTCTCCATAAGAGACATCTGTGTGGCAGCCACCTGGAATTCTGTGCACACTTTTGTGAAGCACTACAGCCTGGACATTGCATCCAGATGCTGTGCCGCTTTCGGCTCGGCAGTCCTTCAGGGACCACACTTGGGAGACTTTAGTACCTGGCTGTGTACTGTTCCGAAGAGACCAGGTGCACAAAGGGGGGGGTGGAGTGGCCCTGTATGTCAATAAAAATATCAAAGCTACAGAAATTCAGAATACACATAAGGAGCCAGAAGAACTGTGGGTCACCCTGGAAACAGGAAATGGGACAGCCATAAGAACTGGGGTTGTCTACAGGCCCCCAGACCAGGGGAAGGACATAGACACATTACTTTTAGAAGATATACAAAACATAACAGCTAAAGTGGAGGTTCTGATAATGGGAGACTTCAACATGCCAGATACAGATTGGTCAATACCAGCAGGAACATCTGCCAGAACTAGGCACATAGTAGATTCCCTGCAGGGGGAAGGCCCCAAACAACTGGTACAACAACCCACAAGAGACAGGGCTATCCTAGATCTAGTACTGATTAACAGGGAAAGGATCACAGATCTCCAAGTAGGTCACCTGGGTGCCAGTGACCATCACATGGTATGGTTAAATTTGGCCACTACAACTAAATCAGCCCATTCCAAGGCAAAAATATGGGACTTCAGAGGAGCTGACTTTGATAAGATGGCCAACAGAGTTAAGCTAGTCCTAGCAAAAAGAAATACAGTTGAGGGGGTACAGGCAAAGTGGGCAAGCATTAAGGATGCAATGCTTGAAGCAACATCCCATTGTGTTAGAGAGAAAAGGAAGTGCAAAAGAAGAAGGAAACCACTTTGGTTCTCAAAAACAGTAGCAGAAAAGGTCAGAGCCAAAAGGCTGGCCTTCAGGAAATATAAGAGAACACAGTGGGATGAAGATTGGGAGGCATACCAAACTTCTCTCAGGGAAGGCAGTAAGGCAGGCAAAGGCCCAAACCGAGGAAACACTAGCACAGACAGTAAAAGAAGGTGGCAAGACTTTCTATAGATACATTAGTGAAAGGAGAAAGTCCAGAGGGGGTATTGCTAAGATCAAAGGAGATGAGGGGGCGTGTGAGGAGGAGGACCATGTAAAAGCATCTATTCTAAATAGATACTTCTGCTCAGTATTTACTGAAGAGAAGGTAGAGCATGGCCCACAGCTCAGCACCATGGACAAAGCGGGGGACGGAGGTGAGCACTAGTCCCTTCACAAAAGAAAGGGTCCTACAAGAGCTCGATAAGCTCAGGGTGGACAATGCAATGGGACCTGATGGCATACATCCCAGGGTACTAAAGGAGCTAAGGGTGGAAGTAGCAGAGCCATTATCAGAACTGTTTAGTGAGTCTCTGAGCACAGGAGAGGTCCCAGAAGACTGGAGAAGGGCTCATGTGATCCCGCTCCACAAGAATGGTAGCAGGGAGGAGGCAGGGAACTACAGACCAGTCAGTTTTACCTCAGTAGTGGGCAAGATTATGGAGGCACTCCTTAAGAAAAGGATAGTGCAACACCTGGAATCCATAGGAGCACAGGATCCAAGACAGCATGGGTTTACAAAAGGAAGGGCCTGTCAAACTAATCTCATAGATTTCTTTGACTGGGTAACCAGAGTGGTGGACCAAGGGGGGAGCAGTTGATGTCGCCTACCTTGACTTCAGCAAAGCTTTCTATACTGTTCCACATAGAAGATTGATTAGTAAGCTGGGTAGGCTCGGGGTGGGTCAGAAGTTGGTCAACTGGGTGGCACTGGTTGACTGGTAGGAAACAGAGAGTGGTGGTAAATAGTATACAGTCAGAAGAGATGCAAGTCACAAGTGGGGTACCTCGGGGATCAGTCCTGGGGCCAGTCCTCTTCAATATCTTCATCAGTGACACTGCAGATGGACTGGAGGGGTAAGGTTTGTCTGTTTGCAGATGACACCAATATCTGCAACAGAGTAGATGATCCAGATGGGATGGACAGAATGAGCAGAGATCTGGATAAACTAGCAAAATGGTCAGAAGAGTGGCAACTGGGGTTTAATACAAAGAAGTGCAAGATCATGCACATAGGGAGGAGAAACCCTGAAGCCACCTATAGGGTGGGAGGGGAGTTGCTGACTGTCACAAGGGAAGAAAGAGACTTGGGCATCATCATCACCGATGACCTGAAATCATCCAAGCAGACCACTAAAGCAGTAGATAAGGCTAGGGGGATGTTAGGACGTATTAGTAGGGGTATCACAAGTCAGAAGAGGGAGGTAATAATCCCTCTTTACAAGACCCTGGTTAGGCCCCATCTGGAGTACTGCATGCAGTACTGGAGGCCACACCTTCACAAGGACATTAACCAAATTGAGGCAGTCCAGAGAAGGGCAACCAAAATAGTGCAGGGACTGCATTAGAAAACATATGAGGACAGAGTAATGGAGCTCAATATGTATACCTTAGAGCAAAGGAGAGAGAGAGGTGATATGATCGAAACATTCAAACACCTTAAGGGCATTAACAAGGTGAAGGAGTCTAACATGTTTCAATATAAGAAAAATAGCAGGACAAGAGGACACAGCATAAGATTAGAGGGAGGCCGATTAAGGGGTAATGTGAGGAAGTTTTTTTTTTTTCACAGAAAGTATGGTGGATGCATGGAACAGCCTACCTCAGGAAGTGGTGGATATGAATACAGTGCAGGGCTTCAAACAGGCATGGGATAGGCATAAGGGAGCAATACAGATGAGTGAGTAGATAGGCCATTGACAGAGCCGATGGCACATTTATAAGGTAGAAAATGAAATGGGCAGACTGGATGGGCCTTGCGGTTGTTATCTGCCATCAGCTTCTATGTTTCTCCTGTCCTGACTTGCTGTGTTGTCAGCTTTATTCCATCCTTCCTCCTTCCGGGGTAAGGCACCTCCTTGGCGCAGAACTGCTTGGGATTCAGTCCTAATGGTCATAGCCTGCTACAAAAGCTCACACTCGAAGTAAGATAGTACAGTTACAAAAGAACTTACCGTAACAGTAGTTCTTCGAGAGGAGCTCTTGCAGCAGGCGCTGATTTCCTGCCCTCCATCCCCTGGGTGAGGTGTTCAGCACATCATCGACAGGCTTCACTTCTTTCACTCGCTGGGGTCCGTTCGCAGGTCTTGGCTGGGGAACTGGGGTGGAGCCGGGGTCCGCCCCCATATGTGGCGTGGACGACGACGGGGTGGAGCCGATGTCAGGGGTACCCTGCTGGGTACTGTTAGCTAAGATTATTCCGGTTGGTTCTAAGGCATGTGGCGTTAGTCTTAATGGTCATAGTCTGCTGCAAGAGCTCCTCTCGAAGATCTACTGTTACAGTAAGTTCTTATGTAACTGTACTTTCATGTCATCTCCGTCTTCTTCAACATCGCGATGGAAATCTAAATGTCCATGTGGGCAGTAGATTCCTGCCAAAGACCATCATTTGCAGTGCCTATTTTGTCTGGGGCCTACCCACGACGTCAAAGCCTGCCTGGACTGCAGCAAGTTCAATCAATGGACCTGCCGCCACAAAACTCTCCAGTCCTACATTATGGAGCAGTAGCTTGCCGCTTTTCAATGGCTGTCGAAGGCCAGCTCCTCAGCCTCCTGGTCGCTGACTTCCCAAAAGGAGAAACACTCAGGAGGGAAGCACCATCAGTGGGACAAGGAGCACTGTAGATTGGAGTCCAGATCTAAGTCTCTTCTTAAGGAGAAGCCTTCCAGTTTGCGCTCTGGAGAGAGAGAGAGAGCGGACTCAGACCCTCTGTCAGGCCTAACTTCCTCCAGCCTGACACTGACGAAGGCTCCTGCCCTTGCAGTCTCAACGGGTGGCAGTTCTTCGAGGCAAGGACCCTCTGTCCATCCCTTGGTCTTAGGCCCTTTCACCAATCCTTGGGGCCAAACAGGGGAATTCCAACTGACAAAGTTGCAGCGTCTTCATCCTCCAGCCAGTCATCGGCATCAGACGACAGCCACGGACGCCGGGAACATTCCCGCTCTAGGGAATACTCCCCCAGGAACAAGTCGTCAGCAGCTAAGGAAAAGACCCTGACACATGTCCCAGAGAAGCGGTCTTCCGACAAACTGAAGGACCAGAGGCAGATGCCTCAAAGTAAGATGTCGGGCACCCAGACGTCCACTACAACCACTAAGAATCGGACTCCTCTGGAGCAGCCACCTCAGAACCCGACGGCAGCTGAGACTTGACGACAGGCCACCTGTTGACAAGTCACCAGATAAAACCCCTCGGCATGCGACGAACTGATGTCAGGGGAACCGATGACAGGCGATCAGATGACCGATTGTGCTACTCCACTTAGTCCTCGCGGTACCCTATGAGGAGACTCCAGGACCGAGCAACCCTATCGCCATTCCCACGGAACCCACGACATGCCACCCCAGGTGCCGATGGTTCCCTTGGCAGACATGTAAAAACTCTCTACTTCCTGGTGGAACACGGTAACAGGATATTTATTAAAGAAAGATGACCTCCCTTCTCCACTGCCTCCACAACCCCCAGACCGGTTCCTGATAAAGTACCAGTCTCTGACTCCCGGCCACAGAGTTCGCACATGCCGAGGAGCCCAACTCCAAAACGATCAGACTCCAAACATACCAGGTGTAGAGGCAGACATCACCACTCCTCCTCCATGTCTTCTTCTGACAACAGGAGCAGACGTCGGCGCGGGCATAAACGCTTACGGTCAGCATCTTCTGACTTCCAGAAGCAGCATCTTCTGACTTCCAGAAGCAGCCCTCGTTCCTCAGGTTCCTCTTCCAGAGGTTATTCTCCTGATGCAGAAGTCCTCCATAATTCACTCAAGTCTCCACCCCGATAACCCAACGTTTATGGATGTGATGCATCACATTCAATTCCTAATTCAATGGGACACTGAGGAATTGGACCCAGAGAGGAAAAGGCTTCATATGTTTTTGGGAATGAGTGACTTGAGACCTTTGGTCATCCTACCTCTGGTGCCTCCTTTTCAGGACTTAACCAGGTTGGCTTGGGACCATCCTTTCTCTTTTTCGGCCGTTCCTAAGAAGGCAGATAGAGTGTATAAAGCTCCTAAAGCAGAGCCCTTCTTGGGAGAAAATCCAAGAGTAGACTGTATGGTCCTGACCACAGCTCACGGCAGGACAAAGCAACCAAAACATATGAGCTCTCAGCCTCTCGACAAAGAGTCTAAGAAATTGGACCAGTTCGGTAGGAGGGTCTATGCAGCTTCCACTTGCTCCTTTCGGTCCCTAAATTTTTTGGCCCATATGGTGCAGTATCAAAAGTCACTATGGAAGAAAGCCATCAAGTTGACCCAAAAGCTGCCTGATAATCCTGCACGTACTGAACTTTTGGACGTACTCCAGTCTGGCCTGGACATAGGAAAACATGTATTAAGGGAATCCTACGACTCGGCAGATGCAGCAGCTAAAGCAGCGGCCACCAGAGTGCGTCACCGCCACCACTCCTGACTGAGAGTATCCGGTTTTCGGCAAGGTCGCCAGGATTCTATCCTCAATGCCCCATTCCATGAGTCTGTCCTCCTTGGACAGGAGGTACAAAAGATAATAGAACTGGAAGACTCTGGCAAAGCAGTCCAGTCAGTTCACCACAGGTACTGGGCAGACCCTCAGCAACTTAGGTGCAAGCCATTTCGGTGCCAGGGCGCCAACCGGCAGAAAAACCAACAGCCCTGAGGTCCTTTCAATCGTAAGGCACCCTCTCAACAAGCAGGGAATAGTGGACCCAGGAATACAAAATCTTTCCAACCTTCCCTGCCCACCCCAGGCGCACATGCATGACTTCCAGCCAGCTCCCCCCTCCTCCGGCGGAGTCAATGGCGGAAGCAGTATGTTGTCGGTTCTCCTTCTTCCTAGACAGGTGGACCAAAATAATAGATACGTGGGTGAAGGACACCATTGAAGTGGGTTATACACTGGGATCCACAGAATTTCCTCCGGACAAACCTCCAGCCCCCTCTCGATACCCTCCCACCCACATAGCCCTCATCAGACAAGAAATATAGATCTTGCTCTCAAAAAGAGCAATAGAGCCTGTTACCCGGTCCCCAGTCGGGAGTGTGGATTACTCCCATTTCCTCTTGGTTCCCAAGAAGATGAGGATTTAAGACCCATTTTGGACCAGAGTTTCCTGAACCAGTACATCGAATAAAAGGTTCAGAATGGTAATCTTACCAGGACTGATACCTATGCTGCGCCGAGGGGATTGGCTATGCTCCCTGGACATGCAAGACGCATACTTGCACATACTGGTTTTTCCAGCTCACAAGAGGAATGTTCGGTTGACCTTTCAAGGGAACCATTACCAATTCCAGGCTTTGCCTTTTGGTCTCCTTGGCCTTGAGGGTGTTCACCAGACGCTTAACAGTAGTGGCAGCTGCTCTTCGCAGACGGGGACATTTTGTCTACCCTTACCTGGACGATTGGCTCCTAACTGCCCCCACCAGGCCGCAGTTAGTCCACACCCTCTTGGACACTTTTCAAATGTTCCAACAGCTGGGGATAACAGTTAGTCTCCCAAAGTCCCGTCTCTGGCCCTGCCAGCATCTACAGTACATAGGGGCCATCCTGGATATCCAACAGGAAGGGCCTTTCTCCCTCCAGCAGAGCCACTCGACTGAGTGACCAAGCCTCCAGAGTAGCTACAGCTAACACAGTCCCAGCAAGAACCATGTTACAGCTTTTGGGACATATGGCGGCGGCCATATCCATGGTACCATTAGCACGCTTGCATATGAGAGTTCCTCAATGGAACTTAAGGGTGCAGTGGAACCAGATGTCCAACAGTCTTGAACACCCAATAAGAGTGTCAAGACCTGTCCAACAGATGCTGTCGTGGTGGCTGACTTCACCCAAACTGGATTCAGGAGTTCCATTCCAAACAGACTCACCGAGCCAGATCCTCACCACGGATGCATCGGGTCTAGGATGAGGAGCTCATTTTCAGAATCACCGTACTCTGGGCACATGGTCAGACATGGAAGTATCCCTGCACATCAGCATCTTAGAGATGAGGGCGATTCTGTGTGCTCTGCAGGCCTTTCAGACTCACCTTTCCCAGGGTTTCCTGCTTATCCAGACCGACAACATGTCGGTGGTATTTTTATATCAAGAAACTGGGAGGGACGCACTCCTACTCTCTGTGAAGGGAAACCATGAGATTGTGGTACTGGGCACTAGAACAGGGACTCACCCTGACAGCGGTCCATGTTCCAGAAGTCCAAAACGTCCTGGCAGACGAGCTCAGCCGCTCGCAGTCCAGAAACCACGAGTGGGAGCTGCTTCAAGAAGTGGTGGACGACCTAGTCAAAAGATGGGGACATTCAGAGCTGAACCTCTTCATGTCACCGTGCAATACAAAACTGCCCAATTTTTGCTCACTAGATCCCAGGCATTGTGTTTTCTGGCGAGACACATTGTCCCCCTGCCGAACTGGGAGGTTCCTATATGCCTTCCCCCTTTCCCCTTCTACAGAGGGTATTACTCAAACTACAGACTGATTATGCCACAACGATCCTGGTAGCTCCTCTCTTGCCATGTCAGATATGGTTCCCTCTTTTGCAACAATTAGTGGCAGAACCTCCTTTTCAGCTACCAATTTTACCCAGTTTGGTATCTCAAGACATGGGAACATTGGTCCACCCGGACCTTCAGTCCCTATACCTTCATGTATGGCTACTGCAGACTTCGTCATTTCCAGGCATGGGGTTTCACAAAGGGTGGCAGTAGAAGCAAAAAAAACCTTCAATAAGGGCAGCATATGCCATGAAATAGAAATGTTTCTGTATCTGGGCAGCTGCACGTTCCCTGGACCCACTGTCTTGCTCGGTGAAATCAGTCCTGGAATATCTCTTATCGCTTTCAGATGGCGGGGCTCTTCCATAAAGGTGCATCTCTGTGCCATTTCTGCTTATCATGCACCTGTGGAGGGTAGGAATATTGCCCAACTGGACCTTACCTGAACATTCCTTCAGGGCATGCTTCACTTGATGCCTCCCTTTAGGGATCCTGTTCCCCCATTGGACCTACTTTTTTTTCCTAGAGAAATTGACATTACCTCTCTTCGAAATGGCCGCGGATTGCGACCTACGTTTTCTGTCTTGGAAAACGTTATTTTTAATTGCCATCACTTCAGCTCAGAGGGTTTCTGAGCTGAAGCCTTGATGTGTAAAGAACCTTATTTAATTTTTCACCTGGACAGGTTTCTCTGTGCACTAATCCTAAGTTTTTTCCTAAGTTGGTGTCTGAGTTAACCTTGAATCAGGACATCTTTCTTCCAGTTTACTACCTTGAGTATTCGAATAAAGGGGAGGCCTTTCTTCACACTCTAGATGTACATAGGATCCTTCAGTATTATTTGAGCCTTACAAAATTGACCCGGCAGTCAGATCAGTTTTGTGTCCTTTGCCCCCAGGATTCTGGGGAAACCAGCTGCAAGGCAAACCATGTCTAAACGGTTAACCAGTTGCATTATTTTCATCTACAACAAGTATGAAAAACCCTTACTGGGACTGGTTAAGGGACATTCCACGAAGGTATGGCTGCATCCGTTGCAGCCATGAAAAATGTTTCAACGGTAGACATGAGCTGCCACAACATGGAATTCTGTGCATGCTTTTGTTAAGCACTACACCCTGGATATTGCTTCCAGAAAGAGAACAGGATTCGGCCTTGCAGTGCTCCAAGGCCTAATTTCATGACTATCAAAAATCTAATACTTAAGAGGTTTATATCCCTGCCTCACTTTTATCTTCTTCCCTTTGGGGAAACTGCTTAGGATGGTTCTATGTCTTTTCCGCGCATACAAAATCAGCGTGGTAAATCGCGTTTAATTCCACATATACTTTTCAGTGCGTATTTACTTTACAGCACGGTGTCTAATAGCACTAAATATTGTGTTCATTCGTTACCCACAAAATTCAATTATGTGCAACTTCAGTTTCCAGTTAGGTAATTGCCTTAATTCTGTTTGTCTTGGAATAGTTAATTGAATCTGGTTACTGTAGTAACATGATTCAATTAACTATTCCTTTAAGGACACCAAGTCTGTGGTGCGTTCTGTTTGCAGCAGTGCCTCTTCAATTTGTGTTGAGCACCAAAGGTCAGCAACTGCTTTCACACCATGGTCACCTATATAGGAAAGAGAGAGTATATACTTCTTGGACATACTGGAAATGCCTACAGTACGACTCAATCTTACTTCGAGAGTGCTCTTGCAGTAGGTATTCACATATTGGACTGACCCGCCAGGCGTCAGGACCCCACGGAAAAATTTCTAGCTAGCAGTCTCTGGTGGGGGACTGCCCTCACGTCAGGTGACCGATGTCATGCGGCGTCAGTATAAAGGGGTGGTCCACCATGCCTGCCAGTTCTTTCCCGACGTCGACTTGTGAAAGTTCCTCGTGGTAGTGTTCTACGCTCGTAAGTTGTTTGGTATAGTTTTCAAACTTTTTGACCTTCCCTCTCTAAGGCCAGGGGACTGGCTAGCCTCCCTGGACCTCAAAGATGCCTATTTTCACATTCCCGTCAGGTGCTCCCATAGAAAGTACCTCAGGTTCGAGTTTCCCTGAGGCCACTGTCAGTTCAGAGCAATGCCCTTTGGCCTAACTTCAGCCCCAAAGGTCTTCACAAAGTGCCTGGTAGTAGTAGTTGCCTTTCTAAGTAGGCAAAAGATTTCCATTTTTCCATATCTGGATGATTGACTAATAGTGGGCCAGTCTCCAGACCAAGTCAAGTCAGACCTACAAGTGACCCAGCAAGTGCCCATTTCTCTAGGATTTCTTCTCAACCTTCCCAAGTCAGTTCTCGAGCCAGTCCAGCTTCTTACCTTTATAGGGGCAGAGCTGGATACGGTCAAAGCAAGAGCATTTCTCCCCCTGGAAAGGGCAAGGGTTCTTACAGAACTAGCCTCTTCCTTCAGCCTTCAGGTATCTCGGACCAGCAAGCATGGCCAGCCCTTGGGCCAATAATGGGCAGCTTTCTGCAATGGCAGTGGTCCAAGGGCAAGATTCCAGATTTTATTTTAATTTTTAGTTATTTAACCAGGTATAGCACACTAAGCTGAAAGCTTTTTTACAGGAGCGACCTGGGAGCACAAGGAGGTTAAGTGACTTGCTCAGGGTCACACAGTATGCAAGTGGAAGCTGTGGGATTCAAACCCAGGTCTGGTCTGCTGGATGTCACCAGATTTGCAGCTCAGAGCCTTAGACCACTGTGCTATACTGCCTCCTGTGAGGGACATTCAGTTCCATCTGAGGGCTTTTTGGTCTCAGAGGAAGGATTCTCTTACCAAAGTGATCCCAGTGACTCTGACCTTGATCCAAGCCCTTCAATGGTGGCAGGATCAGGACAATTTAAGGCAAGGGGTCCCATGTGCCACTCAGTCTCATTCAGTGGTCCTTACCACGGATGCTTCCCTTCTGGGCTGGGGAGCCCATCTAGGGGCCCTCACTGCCAGGGGTTGTGGTCCCCTCAGGAATCCCTTCTCTATATCAATCTCCTGGAACTCAGGGCAGTTTTTCTGGCCCTGTAAGCTTTCTCTGTCAGTACAGAACAAGGTGGTTTAGGTCAGAACAGACAGCACCACCACTATGTGGTACATCAACAAGCAGGAAGGCACTCGGTCTACGGTCTTGTGCACAGAAGCCATGAAGTTGTGGTCCCTGGCTTATTCCCTGCAGACCTCTCTGATAGCAGTTCACCTTCCAGGGAAGGACAATGTGCTAGCAGATGCACTGAGCAGGATCTCACAGGGCCATTATGAATGGTCCCTGGACCCTCTGGTATTGAAGGTGATTTTTTTGAGGTGGGGCACTCCAGAGATGGATCTTTTTGCAGTCCCAGACAATCACCAATTTCCTCTCTTTTGTTGCAGACCCTCAGTCTTGGGCTCAGTCCCCTGGATGCTCTGATTCTGAACTGGGAAGGGACATTTCTGTATGCCTTCCCTCCCTTCCCTCTTCTGTTCAAAGTTTTAGTCAAGATAAGGTCACAACCTTGCAAAGTGATTCTGATTGCTCCAGACTGGGCCAGACAGCCCTGGTACCCCCTGTTGCTGTCCCTAGCAGTCCATCTTCCCCTGTCTCTTCCCAGGAATTACAATCTGTTAACCTCCTCTCGGGGAGGATTTGGTACCCCAATCTTCAGTCTCTCAATCTCAAGGCATGGCTCTTGAAGAGTTAAAGTTTGCAGACTTGCATCTGTCTCAGGGGGTTCTGGATATCCACAAAGCCTCTCAAAAGCCCGCCACCAGAAAGACCTATAACTCCAAATGGAAGAGATTCAGCATTTGGTGTTCCAAGAAGCATATTTCTCCAGATACTGCTGAATTGCCTACAGTTCTGGATTATATGGTCTGTCTTAATGGCCTAAGCCTCAGACCAGCTACTCTCAAGGTACACTTGTCAGCTGTTTCTGCCTTTTTGTCAGTGGGGAAGTCTTCCTCACTATCCTCTCATCCTGTATTCTGTAAGTTTTTTAAAGGATTGCTTCATACCAATCCCCCTTTAGAGACCCTGCCCCTGCCTGGGATTTAAATGTTTGCATTGCTCAACTTATGCAACCTCCTTTTGAGCCTATGTCCTCAACAGAGTTTAAGTACTTGACTTGGAAAACTGTGTTTTTGGTAGCCATTGCCTCTGCCAGACGTATCAGTGAGTTGCAAGCCCTGTCAGTGAAACCTGATTTTTATCTCCTTTCACGGGGATAGAGTGGTCCTTAGAACCAATAGAAAGTTCTTGCCCAAAGTGGTTTCAGATTTCCACTTGAATCAGTCTGTCTCTTCCTGTTTTCTTCTCTGATCATTCTTCCTCAGGAGAGAGGAGGCTACACAGTTTAGATATTAAAAGAGCCCTTAGCTACTACATAGAGCGTACCAAGGGTCACAGGTTTGACTCCCTCCAGTTGTTCCTCACTTATGGAGAAGTGGGAAAGGGCAAACCTGCCACCAAGAGAACTATTGCCAGGTGGATTGTCTTGTATTCAGTTCTGCTATGAGAGACTGGGTAAGATTTCACCCTCAGGCCTGAGGGCTCACTCTACAAGAGGTACAGCTGCTGCCAGGGATATTACTCTCTTAAAAATTTGTCAAGCAGCCACCTGGAAAACAGTCCATACCTTTACCAAGCATTACTCTCTGGATATCCAGGCTAGGAGTGATGCTCGGTTTGACACAGCAGTACTTCAGAGCCTATTCCCAAAGTAGGTTCTGTCCCTCCTCCACGGAGGCATTGCTTGGTAGTCTGCATTAGTCAGAATACAGCAAGACTTCATGTTTGAAGAAAAAATTACTCACCTTAGTAATTATGTTTCTTCTATTGGAGTCTTGCTGTATTCTGACCCCTCCCCCCTGCCTCCCCTCTCAGAACCTGGTTTTTGGGAAGTGGGTGGGCAGGCGCAATGTTGCACCTCAGGGTGCTCCTTTACACCCTCTGCTTGTTTGTTTGGGTGTTTATTTTGTTGCTATTCTTATTTGAATTGGTTTTGTGTTTTTGGGTTTCCTGACTTGAGTCTTCCTTTGGGAATCTAAAACTTTTGGTTGCCAGTTGGCTAGTAAAAAATTTTACAATTTCCACATAGGATAGCTGTGAGTTTTTGCTCGTAAGAATCTGACTGTTGGATTTCAAAGGGAAACAGTCAGAGACAGAGACATCAACTGAGCTTGAGCTCAGAATTCTATCCTCTGCATAGAAAGTTTAACCCTTTGTTCTCCGGGGCAGTTTAAAGGCTGGGGCTAACTGCATTAGTCAGAATACAGCAAGACTCCAATAGAAGAAACATAATTACAAAGGTGAGTAATTTTTTGCTTCTAGGGACATGGATATGTTTATCCACACTGTCTGGCAGGTTCCTTGCCGCTTTAAATCTTGCCGGAAGGGTCTTCAAAAGCTCCCCCCACCCACCTGGGTGGGAAAACTCAGCTCTGCCCCATGGCGCCAGATCTTCCTTACCGCTTGGAAGCTCAGGTTCCCTTCTTAACGCTCTGCGTGTAGACTGGATCCTAATTCTTCGGTTCGCCCGAAACTTATTTTAACATTTTCAAGACTTCGGTCAAGTTTCTCCCTCGTGGCTGTGATGGGCAAATTGACTCCCGGATTTCGGCGGTGCCCTTGTGGGCAGAAGATGTCCAGGATGGACCCGCACTCCACGTGCGTCTACTGCCTCGGCCTAGAACATGACCTGCAGGCCTGCGAGTTATGCCGTTCGTTTTTGGCCAACGTCCTTGAAGACTGTGCTGCCCGGTTACAGCTTGGGTGCCCCGAGAAGTGCTACCCGCCGGTTAAATTGAAGGAGGCCTGTTGGGCGGTTACCACGGCGGCTAGCTCGGCTGAGCAACTCGAGCAGATGATCATCCTCGAGGAGGAGGCGGCACAGGCCGCATCATCCTCTTTCTCGGTCGCAGCATTTATCCCGCTCTCACTGGGTACCTCTTATTCAGCTTCTTTCAAGGAGCTTTGCCAATCCCTTTCCACGAAGGGAGAGGGGCCATAGGGACATTCCTCTCAGTCCAAAAAGAAGGACTCAAAGGGTAAGCCCCATCGTCGGCGTTCGTGGGAGCGGGAGAGGTCCCCTTCCCTGGACAGTGACACTTGGCGTTAGGAGGTTGCGGCTAAGGCCGCTGGCTATGATGTCCCGTCAGGTCAGCCGGCTAAGACATCCGTCGGCCAGCGGTCGAGATTTTTCTCGACCCGTCGGACGGGCTGTCGACTGGTGTAGCCGACAACCCTTCTTCACCGGTTCCCCCGGTGGAGACCGAGGACTTGCCTGCGCCTCCGGTGCTGCAGTCCCTGGTTAAGGCTTCCTAGCTGAGGGAAGAGCGGGTGTCCTCCGCCACTTCCTTTCCGCCTGGTCCGCTATCACCACGGACTGTTGGGTGTTGGAGGTGGTAGGAAGGGGCCTGCCCCTGGAGTTCAGGCAGGCCCCACCCTTCCGAGCCGTCGCCTCTCGAGGGGCTACGGGGTCCGCAGCCTCTCTGTCGGCTCGCTGAGCCGATATCGCCCTGCTCCTCGAAAAAGAGGTGATCAGGAAGGTGGTGGATCCTCCTTCAGACCCGGGGTTTGTGTCCAGGTACTTCCTGGTCCCAAAACGGATGGGGGGCTGGTGCCCCATTCTCGACCTGCACGACCTGAACAGGTTCCTAAGGTCTCGGACCTTCAAGATGGTCACTCTGGCTCAGATAATCCCATCCTTGGAATGAGGCGTGTGATTCTGTTCTCTGGACCTTCAGGACGCGTTCTTTCACGACCCAATCCGTCCGTCCCACCAGTGATTCCTCCGCTTCAGAGCGGAGGGCTCCCTTTATGAGTTCCGGGCCATGCCCTTCGGCCTTTCCCTAGCTCCCAGGGTCTTCACCAAATGCATGGCAGTGGTGACAGCATTCCTGCGGCGCCGAAGAGTCCGGGTGTACCCTTACCTGGACGACTGGCTGTTTGCAGCCCCCTTCCGAGCGGAGGTGGAGTGGTCCAGAGATCTGGCCCTCCAGGTTTGCTCTCAGGTTGGCCTTCTCATCAACGAGGCCAAGTCGGAACTCGTGCCAAAGCAGGTGATACAATTCATCAGGCAGAGCTCGACTCTCCACGAGCCAGACAGGGCCGAGGTTCTTTCCTCCTTTTCCCAGTCATTTCCGGTTGGGCAATTGCGCCCTGCCCGGGACTTCCTGCACCTCCTGTGCCTCATGGCGGCCTGCACCAGCGTGGTCCATTGGACCCGCTGGTATATGCATCCCCTTCAATGGGGGCTGGCCAGCCAATGGTCACAGCACTTCGATCCACTGGATCAGCTAGTGACAGTGACCCAGGGGATGTGGAACGCTCTCCAGTGGTGGACCGTTCCAGCACATCTGCAGGAGGGCATCCCGTTTGTCCACCCCGAGCCGACAGTATCTCTATCGACCGATGCCTCTCTGATGGGTTGGGGTGCCCATCTGAGGAAGCACAGGCGCCGGGCCTCTGCTCCCTTCGGGAGTCCCGATGCCACATCAACCTGCTGGAGCTTCCAGTGGTTCATCTAGCCATCACCGCCTTCGGTCCGTTTGTACGGGGTCAAGTGGTTCAGGTCCAGATGGACAATACCACGACCATGTACTATCTAAACCGCCAGGGCGGGATGCCCTCCATGCCTCTGTGCAGGGAAGCTCTCCACATTTGGTCACTCGTACGCAGCCTGGAGGCGGATCTCCTCGCCATTCATCTGGCAGAGCCCCCAACACCGTGGCCGATGCCCTAAGCCGGATAGGGGCTGCGTTTCACGAGTGGTCTTTCCTGCCGGAGGTAGTACAAGATCTCTTCTCCCATTGGGGCATGCCTCAGGCGGACCTGTTGCCTCCAGGGAGAATGTGAAGCTGAGACTGTTTCATGCCCGGCCCCCCTCAGCAGGGCTCGCTGCAGGGGGATGCCTTCTCGAGGCCATGGACCTCGGGCCTCTTCTACTCTACGCCTTTCCCCCATTTCCCTTGATCCACAAGGTGCTTCTCAAGGCGAGGAGGGACAAGGCGCAGGTGATTCTGGTAGCCCCAGACTGGCCCTGCCAGTTCTGGTATCCAGATCTTAGTCCCGGCTCCCGAGGCGGCTTCCAGCCCACTTGGACCTGATCTCAGTCAATCAAGGGAAGGTATTCCATCCGGACCTTCAATCCCTGCACCTGACGGCCTGGTTCCTGAGTGGCTAGAGTTCCAGGCATTGGGTCTTTCTGACGAGGTCCTCGACATCGTTGAGGCGTCCTGTAAGGAGTCGACCAGAAAATGCTATGCCTTCAAATGGAAGAGATTCTCCATTTGGTGTCAGGGCAAGGGCCTGGACCCTTCCTCCTGTTCCTTGGCAAGCATGCTGGACTACCTGTGGTCCCTTTCTCAGCAAAGGCTTTGGTCGACGACCCTTAAGGTGCACCTGGCAGCCATCTCTGCTTACTGGGCACGGACCGGGGAGCAGTCGGTGGCGCAGGAGAAGGTGGTCGGGCGCGTTTTCAAAGGCCTTGATCACATATCAGTTCCGGTGCGAGAACCTCCACCTCCGAGGGATCTACTGCTGGTATTGGCTAAGCTCATGGGCAAGCCATTCGAACCGATGCAGAGGTGTGATCTCTCTCACCTGTCATGGAAGACCACCTTCTTGGTGGCTATCACATCAGCCAGAAGGATGGGAGAGCTCCAGGCGCTTTCCATCGAGTCTTCTTATCTGGTCTTCCACAGGGACAAGGTTGTCCTGCGCCCCCACCCGAAATTCCTTCCGAAGGTGGTGTCGGAGTTTCACCTTAACCAGGTGTTGACTCTGCTGGTGTTCTACCCCAATCACACCTCGGAGGCCGAATATAGGCTCCATACTTTGGACCCTAGAAGAGCGCTCGCTGATTACAAGGAGCGGACGGTTGAAGTTTGGGGAGAGGTTCCCCAGCTGTTTGTCACCTACGATGAAGCTGCACCTGGCAGACCTGCAGCCAAGCGGATGATAGGCAGGTGGGTCACCTCCTGCATAGATCTCTGCTGTAGGTTGGCGGGCATGGAGCCTTCCAGAGGGATAAGAGCTCATTCTACCCTCCATACCGCTGCATCGGTGGCTGCTTCCAGGGATGTCCCTATCCAGGAAATCTGCAGGGCTGCTACCTGGAAGTCAGCACACACCTTCACCCATTACCACATCGACCTCGAGTCACGCCGGGATGCTGGTTTTGGGGCGTCGGTTCTCCAGTCTTTATTTCCCAAGTAGGGGGTGTGCGCCTTGCCTCCCTCCTCCCGGAGAACTGCTAGGAGTCTGCCAGACAGTGTGGATGAACAACATATCCATGTCCCTAGAAATACAGGTTACTCACCTGTAACAGGAGTTCTAGGAATGGTATGTTGTTCATCACAACCTCAACACTCCCGGCTTCGACGCGACAAGCTGCTCCAGCGGGCTAGATCTGGCATCATGGGGTGGAGCCGAGTGTTTTACCACCTGGGTGGGTGGGAGGAGCCAGCTTGAAGACCTTCTGGCAAGATTTAAAGCGGCAAGGAAGCTGCCAGACAGTGTGGATGAACAACATATACCATTATTAGAACTCCTGTTACAGGTGAGTAACCTGTATTTTCGGAACAAACCTTGAATCTGTCCTTGGAGTTAGCGTTTTTTCACCCTGAGTACTCCAAACAAGGTAAACATCTTTTGCGTACAATGGATGTCCATCGCATCCTTCGTTAATATACTGATTGGACGAAGTCCCTTCGCAAAATGTCACAACTGTTTGTCACCTTTGGCCGTGGTCATGAGGGTCTTCCGGTTGCAAAATTCACCCTCTCTTGCTGGCTAACCCATTGCATTACTTTTTGTTGCAAAAAAATACAGTAAGCCCTTAACGGGTCACGTTCAAGACCATTTTACCAGGGCTGTTGTGGTCACAGCGGCTTGTTTCAAGGGTGCCTCCATTGCTGATATTTGCACTGCAGCCACATGGTCTACCATCCATACCTTTACCAGGCATTACAATCTGGATGTTGCCTCGAGATGCAGAACAGCCTTTGGCCGAGCTGTCCTACTGGGCAACCTGTCATAACTGTCCTCCCACATGGACTTAACTGCTGGGAACTCTCCCAAGGGTAGTAACTTACTGCAAAAGACCATTACATAGAAAATAGTGCGGTTACATAAGAACTTACCGTAACAGTAGATCTTCGAGGAATGTCTCTTGCAGTAGGTACAATCCCACCCTCCGTCCCCCTGCCTTCTCTAACAGGGAAAAATCCTGATCTAAGTACTTAGGGTTGGGACTCACTGGTACCTCGGTTTCCCTCTGTCCTTGCTTTGCGAACTGAAACTGACGGGGAACAGAGGATAGCAGGGACTGCTCACACTTAAACAGGGAGCGAGGAGATGATGTCATGTGTGGGTGGTCCCTAGTAAAAGACTGCTGGAAGAAGCTGCTGTGTGACAGCGCCCTCTGCTGGAACCTCCCAAGAGTAATAACCTACTGCAAGAGACATTCCTCGAAGGTCTACTGTTACGGTAATCTAAGTTCTTACATAACCACACTTTCAAACAACATGAAGTCTTGCTATATTATGACATATGCTGTGAGTCAACAACCATCAAACTGCTCCGGAGGTGAAAGAGTTAACTTTCCATGCCAGGCATGGAACGCTGAGCTCGAGCTCAGTTGAAAACTTTGTCTGTTGTTCTTCAAACTCAAACCGTCAGATTCTTTACTCCATCTCACTGAACAGTCGCTCCGGAGATTTCTCCTTCTGCTCCGTTCATTTTGTCGGTTAAAGTATTATTTTCTCGGTTTTTTGACCGAATTGAAACCGCAACCGGTCGGTTCAAGCTCTGTCTGTGGTATTTGTGAGTACTAGATAGGTTTACATTATTTCTCTTCTGTGTGGAACTTGTAAACTGTTATCGGTTCGCTCTTGAACTGATCAGGTTGTTTAAAATATTTTATTCTATCATTTAGAGTGTGGTTACCGGTTCTTATCGGTTCTAAAAAAAACCGGAATTTCTTACGTTTTTTTCCACGACCCGTGACACGGTTGGGAACCGATAAGAGGGTCTTGCTTGGCAGATTGCCATAAACGGGCAAGTTTGGTTAGGACTGGCACTATGTCTGAGAAACCCAAAAGAAAAACTGGGCTCACTGGGTTTCAACACTGCAGTGTGTGTGGGGAAGCCTTTGCCAAAGCTGACCCCCACACCATCTGTGTTTATTGTCTGGGGTTTGACCACCTCAATGCAGACTGCCAGATTTATAAAAATTTTCCTGCAGCTACTCTGGAAAAGAGAGTTGGTAGGCTTAGGGAATGGGAGGCCAGGAAGTCCGCTGACCTGGATGGCCAGCCCGGTTCGGTTCCAACCGAACCAGAGGGAGTGCCCTCTGAGCAGGGCGAGACTTCCTCGGGCAAAAGGAGAGCCGACTCTGAGGGGTCGGTTCCAGCAAAAGGACTAGAAAATCAGCTGGTGTGGAGCAAAAACTTTCCTCTCCAACTGCTGAAGAGATAGCCAAAGCGATTCAGATTGTCCAGTCGCTTTCTCCGGTTCCGACCGAACCGGTGCCATCAGGTAAGCGCCCGGTTCGACCAGTTCCACTGGTTCAGGACTACTATTTAGAGGAATATTATGAACCGGAGAAGGGGGAAGAGGAGTATGAGGAGAGTGAATGTGGATTTGAAAGTCTGGATGTGCCCATCGACCCGGGCATCTCCCCAGACAGACCTTCAGGAGTGTCCCTCCTAGGCTTTCTGAGTCCCCTTCTCATTTTATTTTCTATAAAAAAGTGGCTGAAACCCTCCAGCTCCCTATGGAGGAAGCTGTGGATGATCAAGAGGAGCCTGACTATGTGGAAATGATGGATATCCCAGAGTCTAGGAGACTGTCTATTCCCTTGCATAAATCTTTTGGAAACAGACTTTTAAAATTCTAAAAACTCCTCACACTATACCTCCTGTGGATCAGAGAATGGACAAGAAGTACACATTGTCAGGCTCTGATACGGAGTTCCTTACACAACAATGCAGCCATTTTGGGGTAGTGCAGGCTGCAGCCTGTGACAAGGCAAATATCCCCATGGCCTCACATCCCCTGGACAAGGACTCCAGGAAGGTTGATGTCATGGCAAAGAAACAGTACATGGCAGCATCCTTGGGACTCAGACAGGTAAATTATATGGCTTATGTTGCTAGATATCAGAAATCCAGATGGGATACTGTTATGGCTCTTGCAAAACAGGTCCCTGGCCAGCTTGCCAAGGAGCTAGAGCAGGTGGCTGCTGATGGTATTGAGGCATCCAAGCTGCAATTCCATGCTGCAGTGGACTCAAATGATGTGTCATCAAGAGTCATGGCTACATCTGTGGCACTTCGCAGGATGGCTTGGCTCAGATATACTAGCCTGTCACAGGATACCCAGACTAAGGCCATGGATTTTCCTGTTGTGGGTAATTCTCTGTTTGGGGAGCAGACAGAGAATTACATGAAGAAAATGGATGAGTATAGCACCACCTATAGGAGTGCACAGGCCAGGGAAAGGCAGGCCACTCCTCAAAGGCAGCTTCCCAGGGGCAGAGGCAGGCCTTTTCATAGGCCTTTTTACCAAGCCCAGGTCTCCTCTTCTGCTTTTGCTCAGAGGGGGTTCTTTAGAGTGAGAGGCAGATGGGGTGCAAGCAGGCCTGCTTCCACCCCTCAGCCCAAAGCCCCTGCCAAGCAGGCACCCTGATGAGGTTGCCAGGGCCGATTCTCAACTACCTGTGAGGAGGCTGGCTACTTTGTCCAGGACTGGGAGTCTCTGACATCAGACAAGTGGGTCCTGGAAGTAGTAAGCCAGGGACTGGTTCTCAGCTTCCAAAAGTTTCCAAAGATGAGAACCAGATCCTTTCCACCTGCAAATCCTCCAGAGGCACTTGCCCTAGAGGCAAAGGTCTCGTCCCTCCTGGCTCTCAGAGCTGTGGAAAGGGTTCCACCCCTACACCAGGGCAAAGGGTTGTACTCCAGGTACTTCCTTATCCCAAAAAAGACAGGAGGATGGCGGCCCATCCTGGATCTCAGATACTTAAACAAGCACCTTTTAAAACCAAAATTCAAAATGGTGACTCTGGGAATTATTCTACCCTCTTTAAGGCCAGGGTACTGGCTAGTGTCCCTGGACCTCAAAGATGCCTACTTCCATATTCTCATCAGAAACTCCCATCGAAAGTACCTCAGGTTTGAGCTGCCCTCAGGCCATTACCAGTTCAGAGCAATGCCCTTTGGTCTCACCTCTGCTCCAAGGGTGTTCACAAAATGCCTGGCAGTAGCAGTTGCTTCTCTAAGAAAGCAAAAAATTGCCATCTTCCCTTACCTGGACGACTGGCTCATAGTAGGCCAGTCCCCTGACCAAGTCAAGTTACACCTACAGATAACTCAGCAACTGCTCACCTCTAGGTTTCCTTCTGAATCTTTCAAAGTCAGTTCTAGAGCCTGTTGAGCTCCTCACCTTCATAGGCGCAGAGCTGAACACAGAGAAAGCCAGAACCTTCCTCCCTTTGGACAGGGCAAGGACCCTGGTCTCTCTGGCCTCCTCATTCACCCTGCAGGTGTCTCGACCAGGAAGGCATTTTCTACAGCTCCTGGGGCACATGGCTGCTTCTACAGCAGTGGTGCAGGTAGCAAGATTTCAGATGAGGGACATTCAGTTCCATCTGAGAGCCTTTTGGTCTCAAAGGAAAGACCCTCTAACCAAATTGATCCCAGTGACTCGAACCCTCATCAGGCCCTACAATGGTGGCAGGATCAGAGCAATCTCAGACAAGGGGTTCCTTTTGTCACGCAGTCTCACTCCTTAATCCTTACTACAGATGCATCCCTCTTGGGATGGGGAGCTCACATGGGCGACCTCACTACCCAGGGGTTGTGGTCCACTCAGGAATCTCTGCTCCTCATCAATCTGTTGGAACGCAGAGCAGTTTTTCTAGCACGTCAAGCTTTTTCCAAGTCTGTTCAGAACAAAGTGGTTCAGGTCAGAACAGACACCACCACCACAATGTGGTACATCAACAAGCAAGGGGGCACTCGGTCTATGGCCTTTTGCACCGAAGCAATGAAGTTGTGGTCTCTGGCTTACTCCCTGAACACCTCCCTTATGGCAGTTCAACTCCCAGGCAAGGACAATGTCCTGGCAGATGCTCTCAGCAGGATTTCCCAGGGCCATCACGAATGGTCACTGGCCCTCCTGGTCCTGGAGGTGGTATTTGCCAGATGGGGCACCCCACAGATAGATCTTTTTGCAGCCCCAGACAATCACCAACTTCCCCTTTTTTGCTGCAGGCCCCCAGTGTTGGGCTCAGTCCCTCCGGATGCCTTAGTCCTCAATTGGGAAGGGAAGTTTCTCTATGCTTTTTCCCCCTTCCTTCTGCTGTTCAAAGTGCTAGTCAAAATCAGGTCTCAACCCTGCAAGATGATCCTGATTGCCCCAGATTGGCCCAGACAACCCTGGTATCCACTCCTGCTGTCCTTAGCAGTCCATCTTCCCCTCTGTCTTCCCAGGAATCACAACCTGTTAACCTGTGCTCAGGGGAGGGTTTGGTACCCGAACCTCAAATCTCTCAGTCTCAAGGCCTGGCTCTTGAAGAGTTGGGTTGCTGATTTACACCTTTCCAGCGTGTAATGGATATCCTGAAGGCTTCTAGAAACCTTCTACCAGGGCTACTTATAATTCCAAATGGAAGAGATTTTCCATATGGTGCTCTGAAAGCATATTTCCCAGAATCTGCTGATTTACCCACATCCTGGATTACATGGTCCATCTAAATACCTTGGGGCTGAGACCAGCTACCCTAAAAGTGCATCTGGCAGCTGTGTCTGCCTTTATTTCAGCAGGTAAGCCCTCTCCTCTTTCAGCTCACCCTGTATTCTCCTAAGTTTTTCAAGGGATTGCTTCACACCAACCCTCCATTCAGGGACCCTGCCCCTGCTTGGGACCTTAACGTTTGCATTGCTCAGCTTATGCAACCCCCTTTTGAGCCTTTGTCTTCAGCACAGCTTAAGTACTTGACTTGGAAAACTGTGTTTCTGGTAGCCATCACTTCTGCCAGATGCATAAGTGAATTACAAGCTTTGTCAGTGGAGCCTGATTTTATTTCCTTTCATAGAGATAAGGTGGTCCTCAGGACTAACAGGAAGTTCTTGCCTAAGGTGGTTTCATATTTCCACCTTAATCAATCTATTTCTCTTCCTGTGTACTTCACTGACCATTCCTCCTCTGGCGAGAGGAGGCTGCACAGTTTAGATGTCAAAAGAGCCCTTAGCTACTATTTAGAGCGTACCAAGGGTCACATGTTTGACTCCCTCCAACTATTCCTCACTTATGGTGAGGTTGGTAAGGAAACCTGCCACTAAGAGATCCATTGCCAGGTGGATTGTCTCTTGTATCCAATTCTGTTATGAAAAGCTGGGTAAGGTTCCTCCCTCAGGCCTGAGGGCTCACTCTACCAGGGGTACAGCTGCTTCCCTGGCTGCTGCCAGGGACATCCCTATTCTAGAGATATGTCAAGCAGCTACTTGGAAAACAGTTCATACTTTTACCAAGCATTACTCCCTGGATATTCAGGCTAGGAGTGATGATTGCTTTGGCATGGCTGTGCTTCAGAGCCTATTTCCCAAGTAGGTTCTGTCCCTCCTCCATGGAGGTACTGCTTTGTAGTCTGCACATGTCATAATATAGCAAGACTTCATGTTGTTTGCAGAAAAAATTACTCACCTTAATAATGTTGTTTCTTCTATTGGAGTCTTGCTATATTATGACCTCCCCCGCCTGCCCCTCTCAGAACCTCTGTTTTTGGGATGTGGGTGGGCAGTGTAGTGTTGGCACTTAGTAGGTGCCCACCTTGTTGTTTTCACCCTTCTTTTGGGGTGACTTGGTGTTGTGTTTTCATTTTTGAGGCTCCTGACGTGAGTCTTTGTTTTTGGATCAAAAAATGTGTTATGTTTAGTAGCCAGTTGGCTAGTGTAGGTTTACAGCTTCCACACAGGACCTCAGTGAGTTTAGCTCGTAAAGATCTGACGATTTGAGTTTGAAGAACAACAGACAGAGTTTTCAACGGAGCTCGATCTCAGCGTTCCATGCGTGGCATGGAAAGTTAACTCTTTCACCTCCGGAGCAGTTCGAAGGTTGGGATTCACTGCATATGTCATAATATAGCAAGACTCCAATAGAAGAAACAACATTACTAAGGTGAGTAACTTTTTCTTCTAGGAGTGGTATATGTTGTTCATCCACACACACCCACCCGACCTCCCCGGCTTCGACGCATAACGTTCTGCTTCCAGCGGGCAAAGATCTGGCATCATGGGGTGGAGCCGACGGATATACCACCCAGGTGGGTGGGGGGAGCCAGCTTTTAGACCTTCCAGCAAGATTCCTAAAGGGAAAGGACATGCCAACAAGTGTGGATGAACAACATATACCACTCCTAGAACTACTGTTAGTTTTATTTATTTATTAGGGATTCGGAAAAGACCTTCAAACAACATGAAGTCTTGCTGTATTCTGACATATGCAGTGATGTCCAACCTTTGAACTGCCCCGGAGAGGAAAGAGTTAACTTTCCATGCAAGGCATGGAACGCTGAGCTCGATTGAGACTCTGTCTGTTGTTGTTTGAACTCAAACTGCCAGATTCTTTAATCCGCCTCACTGAACAGTCGCTCCCGAGATTTCTCCTTTGCTCAGTTCAGTTTAGTCAAAGTGTCGTTTTTCCTCGGTTTAACCGAATTTAGTCTGTTGAATCTGTTGGTTCAGTCTCTGTGGTATTGTGAATACTAGATAGGTTGTTATTGTTTATTCTGTGTGGAACTTGTAAATGTTGGATCGGTTCGGTTTGAACCGATCAGGTTGGTGCAATAAAGGTTTGTTCTACTTTTAGAGTGTGGTAACCGGTCCTTATCGGTTCTAAACAAAAACAGATTTCATTACGTTTTTTTCCACGACCCGTAACACGGTCAGGAACCGATAAGGGTGTCTTGCCTGGCGGATTGCCGAATAAAAGGGTAAGTTTGGTTAGGACTGGCCATGTCTGAAAAACCCAAGAGAAAAACCGGGCCCACTGGGTTTCAACACTGTAGTGTGTGTGGGGAAGCCTCTGCTAAGGCTGACACCACCTGTGTTTATTGTCTGGGGTTTGACCATCTCGATTCAGACTGCCAGATTTGCAAGAATTTTCCTGCAGCTACCCTGGAAAAAAGAGTTGGTAGGCTCAGGGAAAGGGAGGCCCAAAAGTCCGCTGACCCGGATGGCCAGCCCGGTTCGGTTCCAACAGAACCAGAAGGAGTGCCCTCTGACCAGGGCAAAACTTCTTTGGGAAAAGAGAACCGACTCTGAGAGTCGGTTCCGGTTAAAAGAAAAAGAAGGGAGAAATCAGCTGGTGTGGATCCACAAGTTCTTTCTCCGACCGCTGATGAAATAGCCAAAGCGATAAGGATTGTTCAGTCGCTAACCCCGGTTCCAACTGAACTGGCACCATCGGTTAGGGGCTCGGTTTGGTCGGTTCCCCCGGTCCAGATTATAATTTAGAGGATTTTTATGAACCGGAGGAGGAGGAAGGAGAGTATGAGGATAGTGATGGTGATTATGAAAGTCTGGATGTGCCCATTGACCCGGACATCTCCCCAGACAGACCTTCAGGGGTTTCTCCTCCTAGGCTTTCTGAGTCCCCTTACCATTTTATGTTTTACAAAAAAGTGGCTGAAACCCTTCAGCTTCCTATGGAAGAAGCTGTAGAGGATCAGGAGGAGCCTGATTATGTTGAGATGATGGATATCCCAGAGTCCAGGAGACTGTCTATTCCCCTTCATAAGTCTTTTTGGAAACGCACAATAAAAATTTTAAAGACTTATAATTCTATACCTCCTGTGGACAAGAGAATGGACAAGAGGTATACTCTTCTCATGCTCAGATACAGAGTTCCTTACCCAGCAATGCAGCCATGTTGGGGTAGTGCAGGCTGTTGCCTGTGATAAGGCAAATATACCTTTGGCTTCACACCCCCCAGATAAGGACTCCAGGAGGATTGATGCCATGGCAAAGAAACAGTACATTGCAGCATCTTTGGGACTTGGGCAGGCTAATTATATGGCCTATACTGCTAGATACCAGAAGTCTAGATGGGACACTGTAATGGCTCTGGCTAAACAGGTCCCTGACCAGCTTGCCAAGGGGCTGGAGCAGGTGGCTGCAGATGGTATTGAGGCATCCAAGGTGCAATTTCATGCTGCAGTGGACTCCAGTGATGTTTCATCTAGAGTCATGGCTACATCTGTGGCTCTTTGTAGGATGGCTTGGCTCAGATGTACTAGCCTGTCTCAGGATACCCAGACTAAGGCCATGGATTTTCCTGTTGTGGGTAATTCTCTGTTTGGGGAGCAAACCGAGAACTACATGAAGAAAATGGATGAATACGGGACCACCTATAGGAGTGCTCAGGCCAAGGAAAGGCAAGCCACTTCCCAGAGGCAGCATTCCAGAGGCAGGGGCAGGCCTTTTCACAGGCCTTTCTACCAAGCCCAGGCCTTCTCTTCCGCCTTTGCCAGATGGGGTTCTTCAGAGGGAGAGGCAGACGGGGTACAAGCAGGCCTGCTACCACCCCTCAGCCTAAAGCCCTTGCCAAACAGGCATCCTGATGGGGTTGCCAGGGCCGATTCTCCACCACCCGTAGGGGGCAGGCTGGCTTACTTTGTCCATGACTGGATGTCTTTAACATCAGACAAATGGGTCTTGGAAGTAGTGAGCCAGGGACTGGTTCTCAGCTTCAAAAAATTTCCCTAGATAAGAACCAGATCCTTTCCACCTGCAGATCCTTCAGAGGCACTTGCCTTAGAGGCAGAGGTCTCTTCCCTCTTGGCTCTGAGAGCCATAGAAAGGGTTCCACCCCTACACAAGGGAAAAGGATTGTACTCCAGGTACTTCCTAACTCCCACAAAGACAGGAGAATGGCGGCCCATCCTGGATCTCCGATATTTAAACAAGCACCTTTTAAAGCCAAAGTTCAAAATGGTGACTCTGGGAATAATTCTACCCTCGCTAAGGCCAGGAGACTGGCTAGCTTCTCTGGACCTCAAGGATGCCTATTTCCACATCCTCATCAGAAGCTCCCACGGAAAGTACCTCAGGTTCGAGTTGCCCTCAGGCCACTATCAATTCAGAGCAATGCCCTTTGGCCTAACTTCAGCTCTAACGGTGTTCACAAAATGCCTGGCAGTAGTGATTGCTTTCCTAACGAGAAAAAAGATCTCCATCTTTCCATACCTGGATGACTGGCTCATAGTAGGTCAGTCTCCAAACCAAGTCAAGTCACACCTACAGATAACTCAGCAACTGCTCACTTCTCTAGGATTCCTTCTGAATCTCTCAGTCAGTTCTAGAGCCTGTGCAGCTCCTCACCTTCATAGGGGCAGAGCTGGATACATTAAAGGCAAGTGCCTTCCTTCCCCTGGACAGGGCAAGGACCCTTGGTACACTGGTCTCTTCATTCACCCTCCAGGTGTCTCGACCAGCAAGGCATTTTCTGCAGCTCCTGGGCCAAATGTCTGCCTCTACAGCAGTGGTTCAAGGAGCAAGATTTCAGATGAGGGACATTCAGTTCCACTTAAGAGCCTTCTGGTCTCAGAGAAAGGATCCTCTGACCAAACTAATCCCAGTGACTTGAACCCTGATCCAGGCTTTGCAATGGTGGCAAGATCAGGACAGCCTAAGACAAGGAGTTCCCTTTGTCACTCAGTCTCATTCAATGATACTCACCACAGATGCCTTCCTGCTGGGCTGGGAAGCCCACTTGGGGGATCTTACCACTCAAGGACTGTGGTCACCTCTAGAATCTCTGCTTCACATCAGTCTCTTCGAACTCAGAGTAGTGTTTCTAGCACTTCAAGCTTTTTCCAAGTCTGTTCAGAACAAAGTAGTTCAGATCAGGACAGACAATACCACCACAATGTGGTACATCAACAAGCAAGGAGGCACTCGGTCTATGGCCTTGTGCACAGAGGCAATGAAGTTGTGGTCTCTGGCCTATTCCCTGAATTCCTCTCTCATAGCAGTGCACCTCCCAGGGAAGGACAATGTCCTGGCAGATGCTCTCAGCAGGATATCGCAGGGCCATCACAAATGGTCCCTAGATCCCCTGATTTTGAAGGTGATCTTCTCCAGATGGGGCACCCCACAGATAAATCTCTTTGCAGCCCCAGACAATCACCAACTTCCCCTTTTTTGCTGCAGGCCCCCAGTGTTGGGCTCAGTCCCCCTGGATGCCCCAGTTCTCAATTGGGAAGGGAAGTTCCTATATGCTTTTCCCCCCTTCCCTCTCCTGTTCAAGGTACTAGTCAAAATCAGGTCTCAACCCTGCAAAGTGATTTTGATTGCTCCAGACTGGGCCAGACAGCCCTGGTACCCCCTCTTGCTGTCCTTAGCGATCCACTTTCCCCTGTCTCTTCCCAGGAATTACAACCTGTTAACATGTTCTCAGTGGAGGGTCTGGTATCCGAATCTCAAATCTCTCAATCTCAAGGCCTGGCTCTTGAAGAGTTAGAATTTGTGGATTTGCATCTCTCACAAGGTGTTCCGTATTTTAAAGGCTTCTCGAAAGCCTTCCACCAGAAAGACTTACAACTCCAAATGGAAAAGGTTTACTATTGGTGCTCTGGGAAGCATATTTCTCCAGAGTCTGCTGGGCTGCCTACAGTCCTTGACTATATGGTTCGTCTCAATAGCTTGGGACTCAGACCAGCTACACTAAGAGTGCATCTGGCAGCTATCTCTGCCTTCTTGTCAGCAGGCAAGCACTCTTCCCTTTCAGCTCATCCTGTATTCTGTAAATTCTTCAAGGGATTGCTTCATACCAATCCTCCCTTCAGGGACCCTGCTCCTGCCTGGCACCTTAATGTTTGTATTGCTCAGCTTATGCAACCCCCTTTTGAGTCTTTGTCCTCAGCAGAGCTTAAGTACTTGACTTGGAAAACTGTGTTCTTGGTAGCCATTACTTCTGCCAGACGCGTAGTGAGTTACAGGCCCTGTCAGTGGAGCTTGATTTTATCTTTTTCCATAGAGATAAGGTGGTCCTCAGGACTAATAGGAAGTTTTTGCCTAAGGTGGTTTCATATTTCCACCTTAACCAGTCTGTCTCTTCCTGTTTTCTTCACTGACCATTCCTCCTCTGTGGAGAGGAGGCTGCACAGCTTGAATGTGGAAAGGGCCCTTAGCTACTACATAGAGCACACCAAGGCTCACAGGTTTGACTCCCTCCAGCTGTTCCTCACTTATGGTGAGGTTAGTAAGGGAGAACCTGCCACTAAGAGATCTATTGCCAGGTGGATTGTCTCTTGCATACAATTTTGCTATGAAAAACTAGGTAGGATCCCACCCTCAGGCCTGAGGGCTCACTCTACCAGAGGTACAGCTGCTTCCCTGGTTGCTGCCAGGGATATTCCTATCTTAGAGATTTGTCAAGCAGCCACCTGGAAAACAGTACATACTTTCACCAAGCATTACTCTCTGGATATCCAGGGTAGGAGTGATGCTCTGTTTGGCACAGCAGTGCTTCAGAGACTATTCCCGAAGTAAGTTCTGTCCCTCCTCCATGGAGGTACTGCTTGGTAGTCTGCATATGTTAGAATACAGCAAGACTTCATGTTGTTTGAAGAAAAAATTTCTCACCTTAGTAATGTTGTTTCTTCTAATGGAGTCTTGCTGTATTCTGTCCTCCCCCACTGCCTCCCCTCTCAGAACCTGGGTTTTGGGATGTGGGTGGGCAGCAACAGTGTTGGCACTGTGGAGGTGCCCCCTTTTTCTCACTGTCTTAATTTGGGTGTGTGTGTTGTGTTTTGTGTTGTTTTTTGGGTTTCCTGACTTGAGTCTTTGCCTTGGAACCAAAAAATCTTTTTATTATATTTAGTAGCCAGTAGGCTAGTGTAAGTTTACAGTTTCCACACAGGACACCCAGTGAGTATAGCTCGTAAAGATCTGGCGGTTTGAGTTCAAACAACAGACAGAGTCTCAACCGAGCTCGAGCTCAGCGTTCCATGCCTTGCATGGAAAGTTAACTCTTTCCTCTCCGGGGTAGTTCAAAGGTTGGACATCACTGCATATGTCAGAATACAGCAAGACTCCATTAGAAGAAATAACATTACTAAGGTGAGTAATTTTTTCTTTGAGTGCAAGCTCTTTTACAAAGGTTCCATGTCAGAGTTAGCAATAAAGAACAGTAGGTGAAAACAGTATACAACACAGTGACTGATTACAAAGTGGTTTCAGTGCTACATAATTTTCAGTACCTTAGGTACAGCACATAATACAGCATAATACACGAGTTAATGCACTAAAGACTCTAAGTGGGTTCAGGGGTTCGGTACTGCATCAGAGAATGAGATAAACAGCAGTGGTGAGAGAATCGGGGAGAGTGAGAAGGCAGCCTCAATGGGGCCTTGTCGAGTATAAGGGGTTGGGATAGTTGGCGGTTGGGTAGTGGAGGAAGGGTGTAAGAGTGAGGGTAGGCAACATGGTGGCGTATAGGGGGTGGGATAGTTGGTGATTGGGTAGCGGTGGAAAGGTGCAAGAGAGAGGGTAGGCAATGAGGTGGAGTATTAGGGGTGGGGAAGTTGGACAGTAGGGTAGTGGCAGAAAGGGGGCGGGAGTGTGGGAAGGCACTATGGTGGAAAAGTGCTTGACTAAGGGCAAAGTGCGGCCTGGCTTGGCCAGGTAAGCTGTATTAATAAGGACTGTACAGGGACTCACTGGGCTTGTGTAGGAATGGGGGTGGGGTGGGCAGGTACTGCAGGTGTACGAGAGAACTGATTTGCTGTGGCTAGAGATTGGCTGAAATGGATGGGGGGGGAGATACTTAAGTCCTACCAAGTGCTTACTAGGGGCAGTGTCAACCAGTGCAGCTGGCCTTAGAGGCAGGTACACTCTGAGATTATTTTTAGGTGCTGTTTGAGGCCAGATTTGAATTGAGCCAGGCAATTTGTGGTCAAGAGGTGACCAGGGAGTTCATTCAGCCACAGGGGGGCCCGGTAGGCGAATGCGTGTTGCCAAATGGGGTGCGACGGAAGGAGATAGACATGGCCCCTCACGTCCTCCATCTGGTGATATGCAATGAGGTGGACGTCTCGAACATATTACCTACACAGGGCGGTGTTTTACCCAATTATGCCTTCTTCCCCAGGAGGCAAGTTTGGAACTTGATCCTGTTCCTTAATGTCAGCCAATTTGTGCGTTCATGCAGAGCACAGGTATGCGTGTCGCGATCTGCATCCAGGGTGAGTCTGCAAGCTTTGAGCGCAGTCTGAACCCTCTTGAGTGCTCTATCCATTGCTGCCCCGTAGACCACTAGTCCGTAGTCATTTGTTGATGGGATGGAGCTGGAGACTGAGAGGCGGAGGGCCTCCGGAGTGAGGTATTTCCTGTGCCTTATAGAACACCAATCTTGGTGTTTACTGCCCTGACCAAAGAGTCAATATGGTTTGCAAAAGTGAGGGTATCGTCTAGGGTGACCCCCCAGATACTTGAACCGTGCACTTGTTCAGCAGTTCACTGCATGTGTTGGAGATATGACGGTGCCTGTGTTTTGTTATGGGGCTGGATATTAGCATGGCCTTGGTCTTCTTGTAGTTTCAGTGTACTGAACCAGCCCTTGAGTTTAGTGAAGGAGTTCTGCAGTTCAGACTGGAGGGCACCATGAGAGGTGTTGCTGCTCAGGAGAACAGCATTGTCTGCATATAGGATGAATTTAGTGTCTCAAGCTGTGGGAAGGTCATTTTAAGAAAAGGCTAAAGAGTAAGGGCCCCAGTATTGATCCCCGAGGGACCCCTTAGGATACTTCTCTAGCGCTGCATACTGTTTGCCCAGTTTTGACACGTTACAGGTGAGTAACCTGTTTTTTTAGTTATTACTTCTGCTTGAAGAATTTGAGCTGCAGGCTCTGATATGTAAAGAGCCTTATTTAGTTTTTCACGAGAACAGGGTGTCCTTGAGAACCAGTCCTACATTCCTTCCTAAGGTGGTGTCCGAGTTTACTCTGAATCAGGACATCCACTTTCCTGTGTATTATCCAGACAGAGTATTCTAACTCAGGGGAGGCCTTATTACATATTCTGCATGTCCACTGGGTGCTTTATTATTTGGACCACACCCGAGCCATCAGAAAAACTGATCAGTTGTTTTTCACCCTGAGAAAAGAAGTGGCTTCAGTTTCTAAATGGTGCTTATCCAAATAGTTATTTGCATTATTTATTGCTACCATAAATACGACAAGACTTTACCGGGCCCAGTTAAAGTCCGTTCGATCAGGGGTGTAGCTGCTTCGTTTTCATCTTTCAGAAATGTGTTCATTGCTGACATCTGTGCAGCAGACACTTGGAGTTCGATCTACAGTTTCATCTGGCATTACAGTCTGGACATTGCCTGTAGGTGTAGGGCAGGTTTTGGACTAGCTGTCCTGCAGGGCTTGCTCTCTTGAGATCTTTACTCTGACCTCCACCTCCTCCCATCTGACACGGGTGAGTCCTCTCACTGCTTGGGACTCTCCTCATTGTGTAACCTGCTGCAAGAGCCCCCTCGAAGTGTGATAGTACAGGTGCTGCTTTCCCTCCCGCCATCCCCCTGGTGACTGCGTATAGGTTCATAGTGAGTTTCGAGTTCTTTAGTCAATTTGTCCTCAGCGAACTTGCCACCTTCTTACATTTATTGGTGGTACATACATTTTTTTGTCTCCCATGTATTGATCAAGTTTATATTTAAAACTTTCTATTTTTTTCCCTCTCCACTATATGTTTTGTTAGTTCGTTCCAGCTTTTTATTACTCTGTGTGTGAAAAAATCAAACGTTTCTTGGTCGTATTTATTTTACCTTTTAACCTATAGTTACTGTATGTGATCTAGTTTTCTTATTTTGTTCTTGACATTTCCTGATTCCGATGTTTTCCGTCAGTGATTGATCTTTAGTGGCTCTGAAGACTAAACAAAGATCCCCTCGTAATTGCCTATATTTAGTAGAATATAATCCAAGTTTTTGCAGTCTGTCCCCATATGTCAAGTGGGATAATCCCCTCACTTTTTTTGTTATTCTCCTTTGCACACATTCTCCATCTTTTTCAGTTTCCCCAGTTTCAGAGGAACTCCTCGGTGCTCCATTTTCTGTGCTTGCCGAGGTCTCCAGCAGGAGAGCTGAGGTGGTGCTGGGGGACTGCCCTGTTTATACCATAGGCAGATGTCAGGGGTGGTCCTCCGCTATAGACTGCTAGCTAGAAGCTTTCCATGGGGTCCTGGCGCTTGCTGGCTTCAGTCCTTATGGTGTAACCTGCTGCAAGAGCTCCTCTTGAAGATCTACTGATCTTACTTCGAGAAACAGCTCTTGCAGCAGGTTATACCATTAGGACTGAAGCCGACAGGCGCCAGGACCCCACTGAAAAATTCTAGCTAGCAGTATCCAGCGGGGGACTGCCCCCGACGTCGGCCCCTTCCCGACATCAGACATCACATAAAAGGGGGCGGTCCCTAGCATCCCCAGTTCTTTTCCCGCCGTCGACTCGTCAGCATCGACCTCATGGATGCCTGCATCAACGATACGACGTGCAAAATCTTTACAAAACCCATGTCTACTTCTCCAACTCCTTCTCTCGAAGGACACCTCAAAGTGCCCTCATGCAGCAGATCCCTTCACGATCATCATTCGGCTTGTGAGGTGCCTGCTTGGAACACGACACCCAGGCCTGCTCCATCTTCCAACAATTTAATAGCAGGACCAGGATCCGCCGCCAAAAGGCCCTTCAGGGGTTGCTTCTTGAAGAGAAACTTTGCAAAATGGGAAAAAAGACCTTCCTCCAAAGGGGATTCTTCCCATAAAACTGGGAAGCACTGGGACAAGCACCGTGACTCGGGTAGGTTGGGATCCCCCGTCAGGGCCTCTGAATCCAGGGCCAGCTCCAGCTCTACGCGGTCCGACCGTTCTCCTTCCCGGGCCCGCTCCCAACCTCCCCCAGTTAAGGTAAGGTCTTCAGAGGGTTCTTCAGCCGCCTTGCACTGCTTAATACCCACTGGGTGCCTGACTCTTCAGAAAAACATAGGAAGTCATCCTCTAAATCTAGCGGGGCATCAGGCTGACGCCGGGACACCGATCTCGGGTCCGTCTCCCAGCCTCCCAAGGCCCCGGAAAGAAAGACCAAGGATCTGACGCCTCTTAAGCGGACATCACCGAATAAAAAGGTGCCTGACCCAACGACCCAAAAACGGACTTTCGACCTGACAGCAGTTGTACCGCCGCCGGGTGACACCGGACATCAGGGGTCCTCAGTAGAGGAGGCTGCCGCGCTGCTGGATGACCAGACAGGCAGCACGGAGGACACCGGCTTGCCCGGGGAGCCGTTGACTGATCCGGAAGTTCCCCAGGACCTGACGCCCGACCCCGGCGACAGACCCACACCGACGCCAGGCCCATTGTCAGGCATGAACATTCAGGAGGTGAAGGAATTGTTCACCGTCTGGTGGGAGACCATCAGAAAGGACATGGTCTCCAGTAAGCCTCTTCCACATCCACCACTTCCTCGGGAGGGTGAAGGCTCAAGACCCCCGAACCCTAAGGAGCCAACTCCACCTCCTAGGGGCAGATCTAGAGAGAGAAAATGATGCCCGTCACGATCTCCCTCTGGGTCTCCGAGCCCTAAACGACCTAGGGACAGATGACACCCACTGGGGGATGACTCCAGACCGGATACGTCCGATACCTCCAGGTCTCCATTCCCCTGTAGTCCTCCATCACCAGACCCACGAGACCAGCCAAGGTCACCACAGGATGATCCCTCTTTCTCCGAAGTCATGAGGCACATCCAGGAGAACATGGGATGGGAGACTGAAGACTTGGACCCCGAGAGACAACGCCTTGCCCTTTACCTTCAGCAAAAGGACCCAAAGCCTGTGTTGGTCCCACCTCTAGTGGACACCTTTACGGATGTCACCAAAGCGTCTTGGAAGCGTCCGCACTCGACACCGGCTGTTCCTAAGAAGGCTGACCGCCTCTACAGAGCTTCTATGGAGGACCTGTATCTGGCGCAGCAACCCCTGGCAGACTCCCTGGTCATTACAGCGTCTCATGATCGGTCTCAACGACCACAACACTTGAGTACCCTGCCTCCGGACCAAGAATCTAAGCAATTAGATTCTATGGGAAGACGCATGTATGCGGCTCCTACACGCTCGAAAAGGTCTTTGAATTGCCTCACGCACATGGTGCAATTTTAAAATGTCCTCTGGGAGCAGGGCCAAGACCTTTTTGAAGGACTTTCTGAATGGCGAAAAGAAAGAGGATCTGCTCAACCTCTTTCATACTGAGTTGGACGTAGGGACCCAGGTTCTCCGAGCCGCCTACGATTCAGCGGACTTGGCCACCAGGGGAGCAGCTACTGGCGTTTGTCTTCGGAGCCACTCTTGGTTGAGAGTCTTCAGTTTCACCCCAGACGTTCAGAAGAATATCCTGGACGTCCCTTATAACTGAGCTATCCTGTTTGGTGAGGAATCCGAGAAGGTCATCACCAAGCTACAGGACGCCGGGAAGGCAGTTCGGACTGTACAGGCTATGTACAGTCCCAAATCTGGTTCCTTTTGGGGGAACCAGAACCGTTTTCACAGCAGGCAACAACCACGTTCCGGCCAGCAACCCCGGGGCAATTTTGGTTGCAAAGGTCAAGCCAGATTCTCCACGGGCCAGGGCTCAAAGCATCCCAAGGCAGCCCAGCCCAAGCTACCCAGTGCCACCACAGCATGACTCCTTCCCGGCCCTCGCCCCTCCTCTTGATCAAAGGATAAAGGTCGGGGGTCGCATCTCTCATTACCTTCTGGGATGGCAGATGATCACCTCCGACCGGTGGGTGTTACAGTTGGTACAGCATGGACACACTGTAGAGTTCCTCGGCCACCCACCGTCCTGACCTCCCCTGCTGTTCTGTTACTCGGGTCAGCATGCTCTGCTCATCCAGCAGGAGATCTTGGCCTGCCTGGACAAGGAGGCCATAGAGTATGTTCCACTGGACCAGAAAGGAAAAGGTTATTATTCCCACTTCTTCCTGGTCCCAAAGAAAACAGGCGACTTGAGCCCGATCTTAGATCTCAGTGATCTCAATACGTTTGTGTTATACAAACGCGTCCGCATGGTGACCCTACCAAGTCTCATCCCCATGCTCAAAGAAGGCGAATGGCTAGCGTCGCTGGACATGCAGGATGCTTACCTACATCTCCTGATCGCTTGAATGCATCAAAGGTTTCTGCACTTCGAGTTTCTGGGACGCCACTACCAGTTCTGAGCTCTCCCGTTCGGACTGTCTTCCGCACCTCGGGTGTTTACGAAGTGCATGGCAATCATGGCAACAACTCTCAGGAAACAGGGCCACTATGTTTTTCCGTACGTAGACGACTGGCTCCTCATGGCACCCTCTCGGGAGGCCCTGATGTCCGCGATTCAGGATACCCGTTCTCTTTTCCAATCATTGGGCATCCTCATCAACCAGGAGAAGTCACACCTTGTCCTGTCTCAGACTCTGCAATTTATTGGAGCAGTTCTGGACACCACTCAAGGGAGAGCATTTCTTCCTTTGGACAGGGTGGAACACATCAGATCCCTCATAAGGGACACAATGACGAAGACAACGGTGCCCGCCAGGACCGTTCTTTGCCTGCTCATACATATGGTGGCTGCCATTGCGACAGTTCCCCTAGCCCGACTCCATATGCGGGTTACCCAGTGGATGTTGTGGGCTCAGTGGGACCAGAAGCAAGTTCATATGCAGCATCCAGTCCGGATCACGAATGCCGTCATCCGACTGTCAATGGTGGCTCGTCCCAGACCATCTCTCGAAAGGAGTCGACTTCATGGCGCCACCTCCTTTAGTGACACTCTCCACGGACGCCTTGGGATCCGGATGGGGAGCGCACTTCAACGGAGTCAGGGCTCAAGGCTCATGGTCGTCTCTAGAGTCTCATCTGCACATAAATTTTCTGGAGATGAGAGCAGTCGTCTGTGCCCTACAAGCATTCCAGACGGACATTCCACCGGGTACTCTTCAAACAGACAATACTGTGGTGATGTACTATCTCAACAAACAAGGAGGCACTCATTCCTACCCCCTTTGCAGCAAGGCTCAAAGGGTTTGGAATTGGGTATTGGAACACGGCGCAGATATTGCAGTGCACGTTCCCGGAGTGGACAACACAATCGTGGACAGTCTCAGCCGATCACAGGCCAGAGTCCACGAATGGGAACTGCTTCAGGAAGTTGCAGAGGATCTGTTTCGCAGATGGGGGACACCAGAATTAGACCTTTATGCATCCCCATCCAACGCAAAACTGCCTAATTTTTGCTTGCTAGATCCAGGGCCTGGTGTTTTCTGGCGAGACGCGTTGTCCCTGTCTTGGACGGGCAGATCCTATATGCTTTCCCGCCCTTCCCTTTGATCCAGAGGGTTTTACTGAAGCTCCAACAAGAGCGGGCCTCACTGATTCTGGTTGCGCCCTTTTGACCCAGGCAGATTTGGTTCCCTCTATTACATCAGCTGACCCAGGAACCTCCGGTTCCTCTGCCGTTCAGCTCTCAACTTCTGTCCCAGGAAGCAGGCTCCTTAGTCCATCCGGATCTTCAGTCGCTGAACCTGCATGCCTGGCTCTTAAAGACATAGCAGTCGTGAGATATGGGGTCTCTCAGGAAGTTGTGGACATTCTGGCGGCAACCAGAAAACCCTCCACTTACGCCATGAAGTGGCGCAGATTTTGCATCTGGGCTCAAGCTCGCGGATTGACCCCATTGGATTGTTCAGAGAGGTCAGTGTTAGACTACCTTCTAAACCTGTACGAGGCAGGCCTTGCCTACTCTTCCATTAAGGTTCACCTGTGCGCCATTTCGGCGTATCATTCACCGATAGGCATAGCTCTCTAGCTCAACTAGAGGCTTCACACACTTTTTTGAGTGGCATCCTGCACCTGAGACCTATCAGAGACCCGGTTCCACCTTGGGATCTCCCCTTTCTTTTAGAGCAGCTTACGCTACCTCCTTTTGAACCAGCCGCGGATTGCGGGCTGCGTCTCCTCGCTTTGAAGACTCTCCTTTTAGTTGCTGTTACTTCTGCCAGAAGAGTTTCTGAGCTTTATGCACTCATGTGCAAGGATCCTTATTTGGTTTTTCACAAAGACAGAGTGTCCTGAAGAACAAATCCTGAGTTCTTTTCCAAAGTGGTCTAGGCAGTCACACTCAACCAGGATACAGATCTGCCGGTGTGGTACCCGAATTACGGTAACAGGGGGGAGGCCCTGTTGCACACTCTAGATGTGCATAGATGTCTCAGATATTATCTGATCAAAACCAAAGCCCATCGTAAGTCGGACCAGCTTTTTGTTTCCTACGCACAGCGGATGCTCGGTGCTCCTGTTTCGAAACAGTCACTTTCCAGATGGTTGGTCAAGTGCATTATGTTCTGTTATCAGAAGCGCAATTAACCCTTACCAGGACCGGTGAAGGGTCATTCTACGAGGGGGGGTGGCTACCTCTTTCGCTGCGCTCAAAAATGTCTCCACTTCAGCCATCTGTGCGGCAGCGACTTGGAGCACTGTGCACACTTTCATCAGACACTACAATTTGGACATTGCCTCTAGGCATAGAGCTGGATTTTGCTTGGCGGTCCTTCAAGGACTCTTGTCCTGAAGTCTGAGTCATCTCTCCTACCCTTCTCCCAGTAGCAAATTGTTCCCTTACTGCTTGGGAATCATTCCTAATGGCGTAACCTGTTGCAAGAGCTGTTTCTTGAAGTAGGATAGTACAGTTACGTAAGAACTTACCGTAACAGTAGATCTTCGAGAACAGCTCTTGCAGCAGGTGGTTTCCCTTCCACCTTCCCCTCTGGTGGGTGAGTCTTCTGACCTAGTTTTTAGGCTACAGCGTCCTTTGATGCCTTTTTTCTAACCTTCCTTTGGAAGCGGATACTCGGTCTCCCCTTCAGATGTCACACTTGAGCCGGGAGTCTCTGGCGGGAGAACTGGGGATGCTGGGGGACCGCCCCCTTTTATGTGATGCCTGACGTCGGGGGCAGTCCCCCGCTGGATACTGCTAGCTAGAATTTTTACGTGGGGTCCTGGGCCTGCCGGCTTCAGTCCTAATGGTGTAACCTGCTGCAAGAGCTGTTCTCGAAGATCTACTGTTACGGTAAGTTCTTACGTAACTGTACTTTACAGTAAGTTCTTGCGTAACTGTACTATTTTCGAGAGAACCTCTTGCAGCAGGTCCTGCCTTTCTTCCCTCCTTTTCTTTCTCCATCGCTTCTGCCTTCTTAGTATTGGCTCTCGGAACACCCTCCTCAGTTCTTGTTCAGCTGGTCGTGCAGGGTCTCTGGCAGGAGAACTGAGGCAGGCCTAGGGACCTCCCCTTTACATAGTCTGGACTGACGTCAGATGACTTGCGTCCGAAGGGGCGTTCCCTCATGGTAGACTGCTAGCTAGAAGTTTTCCGTGTAGTCGTAGTGCCTGGTGGCATAGTCCTGCAAGGTGGACTGCTGCAAGAGCTTCTCTCGAAGATCTGCTGTTATGGTAAGTGCTTACGTAACTGTACTTTTCTAGGAGTGGTATATGATGTGCATCCACGCAACATACCCTTTCTCCCAGGGCAAGTGGCACATGGATCCTTGCTTCCATTGTACAAGATCTGATGTCATGGGGCTGTGCCGTGGGAGATACCACCCAAGTGGGTGGGAAGAGCTTAGCTCGAAGACCTTCTGGCAAGAATTTAAGGGAAAGGAGGAGCTGCTTAGGAGTAGATGTGCACCATATAGCACTCCTAGAACTACAGTTTCTTATGAGTAACCCTCATATGTGGGCTGCTTTGGACTTTGGGCATGGGTAAGGCACTTGCAGAGTTTGAGTACCGAGCATCATTAATGGTGCTGTTTAAGAAGTGCTTTGTGTACGCGCGTGGTGTGTGTGTGTGTGTGTGTGTGTGTGTGTGTCTCTGGGGGGGTATTAGCACAGTGGTAGAGCTGCTGGCCACGTCGTCAACAACCGAGCTTCATGCCCAAGCCTAGGTGTACTGGATGCTGGCATGGAAAGATCAAGATTCCCACAGGATGCTGTCTTCCTGGGTATAGTGGGCAGTACTTTCCCCTGCTTTACTCTCAGCTTGTGACCACAGGTGGCAGCACAGCAAGGATTGCAGGGTGTACAGCAAGGTTTGCTGGGTGTGTTGGGGATGGGAGTGTGTGAGAACGCTGGTGCAACAGGTATGCCAGCACTTTTGTGTGTCATGCATGACTCTTGGGAGTGCAGAACAATGAGGAAAGAAGCACCTTCCAATTGGGCATATGATATCCAGCTTGGGTCATCCCCCCACCCATGACCTGCCCAGTGCATCTCATGGTATTGGGAGATTCGCCTTGGGGTTGGAGTTTTCAGGAGTGTTGTCCTGGAGCCCTGGTGCATCTGGGCTGGGCAAGGTGCTCCAGTCAGGGGTAGGTAATGAGGAAAACATGCTGGGGAAGCTTAAAGGGAGTCCCCATAACCTATTTTCTGTATACCTGTGTAGTTTGTAGCCATGAACAATGGATTCTCTCTCTTGCATTCCCCTTATCTCATCCTAATTAAAAATATAAATGAGTTGGCTTCACTCTGTTTTGTCCTGGTGTGAAAACCTGCTTTTCTCCATTGGACAGGACATGACCTCACTCATGCAAGGCATGATGGGAGTCGATGCGTACCTGCAGAAGCCAGTAGAAGTTACTGTATACTCTGCCAGTTCTGTTACATGTCTTGTGAAATCCCCGTATTCTCTAAAGGCATTTTTTTTTTCTAATTGGAATACATGTAAACTACAGAAAAAAAACAGGGCACTTAACTATACCTTGAAAAGTTTAATGGTGAGCCTAAGACAAGAACACAGGGACTGCAGAGGACAACAGCAGCACTGACTGATAGTAGAACTACTGCTGGTTTTAGCATTAAAACGTCATAAAATTCCAGGATCCCTTATGAGTCGGGTTATTACTATTGCAGTGGCGTAATTAAAACAGATTTTCGCACCAGACTTAAGTACCTTTATTTACATTTAAAGATGAAATTAGGAGGGTGCAATAGAGGCAATCATTGTTCATGCCTGCAGACTACACAAGTAAATAATAAAATGTTGAGGAGACCTTCCTTTTAAAAATGACAAACAAAATTGTCCTAACGATATCAGCAAATACTGTAACTACATGAGTGAGTGCTGAGGATGGTCACCATAACCAATATCTAATGAAATTGAAATACTTGCCATCAAGAAAAAAGCTAAATACTACCATTTGATGTACATTAATTTTATCACAAATGCTGGTCTTTGCAGTATGTGGCTAAATCTGGTTTACCCCACCACTCAGACGTACCTTTAAACTTAGACTGGACAGGTACCTTGAAGAACAAGGGGTGACAAGGTAGTCCCACTTAGTTGGTGGGGAAAGAACTTGATCCACTAGTCGCCCCGAAAAAAAAAAAATTGTATGGTGGTATCTTGCTCATGACAACAGTCTTTGGATTTATTTTTCTTGTATATCTAGTGGAAAAGAGGAGGATGATGATGAGGTTTTTCTTGGACCAGTTGGACATAAGGAAAAATGTGTTGCTGTCAGTATTGCAATTAACAGTCCAAAGAAAGATGAGGTATCTTCTCCTTCGCCTGACCTGCTGACCTGGAGCCCTCTTGCTGGAGACAAATTTGTAGAGATTTTCAAAGAAGCTCATCTGTTGGCATTACAGCTTGAAAAAAATAGCAAACACTGTGGAGAGAAAGCAAAGGCACCTGAAAAAACGGAGAATACAGTTGTTGAGAAGTTTGTAGCGGAATCCAAATCAAAGCTGAAAATCTTTCAGTTAGGGAACGAGAATTATAAGAGCCCTGCTGCCATCAAGAGGGAAACTTTCCTTGTACAAGACAGTCCAATGAACCAGCGTCCTCCCTCAGCCATCAAGAGAGAAACTTTCTTTATGCAAGACAGTCCAATGAACCAGCTTCCTCCCTCAGTACAGCAGTGTTTGGAAGGTCCTGTTTCAGTCGCCAACCCTGCTTGCTCAGTGAAAATCCAAGCAGCTACAGCAAGCCCTGTTAATCAAGTAGCTAGGAAAGCACCTGGGCACGCTGTGTCGCAGAAACGAAGTACAGTCAGTCCTTTATGCCAGAAAAGGATTTCTGCAGTGAATGTGAAAAAGTTAACTCTTAGCAAGTTACCACCTGGAAAGACAGCAACACTTCCTCGAAAAAGCACCCTTTTAACAGTGGAAAAGGTGGGTGTCCCATTCTACTAAATAATGTGTAAGCTGCTGTTTACTAGAGAGCTTGTTTTTTTTCTTTTTTTGGGGGGGGGGGTTGCTTTTTTATGCTAATAGGAATTTATTCAGTGTGCTTGTATTGGTAATTTTTTCCTGAATAAACCAAAAGTACTAAACATTTAAGACCATACTGGATTTAAAGCAGATGATGTTTTTTTTAAAGATTCTAACTACAAAATTTAGAACAGCCCAGTAAAACTTTTGCACTGTCTCTGTGAGGAATGTGGTGGCCTGGAACTTAAGTTTTTCAAAGATGCTCTCTTTGAGTGGTGGTTTTTGGACCTCCTGTCATTCAAAAATCTTAAGTTTCTGCTGAAGAGCGTGTTTGCCCCATATTGTGCTGCCAGCTAAATTAGACAGTTAAGTTCTAAAGATTTATTGCTTTACAGAGTTAGAAATCTAGTTTACACATATTTGTGCTGTCTTCTGATCTGTGTTCAGAATAGTTGATTTTTATTTCAAGTTTCTGTAGCACTCAACATTGTCAATTGGTAATCAAAACAACTAGGTATAGTGCACCGCTACCAGGGGAATGGCACAGCCCGAGCTTTAGAATGTTGAACATGTGAGGATTCCATGCTGCAGCAACTCTCCAGTTTAGCTGTGCCATTTGATGGGGACAGAGCTACTAATTTTATCTTCTCTCAAGAATTTCAAGTTTCAAGATTTCAAGACTTCTGTGGGGCTGCGGTTCTGCACAGCAGGTTGGGGCTGCCTGTTTCAGGGGACACCCCTAAATTAAAATCATGCCTAAGCTGCGGCTTTCAAATTGAATAACCTGCCTTTTTTTCTCATTCCTTGTGTGGACTGAGAGCCACTTATGCCTTGCTACAGTGTTTTAATGGTCTCCTCTTTAACAAAAAAAAAAATCAAAAGGTGCCACAGGTTGGTACAACTTTTGTTTTTTGGGAGTGTAGAGTCTATGGGGGATCCTTCGGCTCTGACGTCGGTTCCTTTTCACCACCCCTTCCCCAAGCATCAGGTTTTGTGTTAATCACTGTTTTATAGCTAATGGGTGATTTTTGTATATTTAGTGCGCTTTTGGTGATTTTTTCCCCTACAGATCTTAATTTTTCCTTTAGCATGGCCGCCATTAGGGTTGGGCGTGCACTCCTTCTGTTAGGCTTCCTGTCATTGTTTAAAGCATGCACCCGTGTTGCGCATGCTTGCGCAGCGCTAAAACCATTTGCGCAGTGCAATCCCTACTGAAACACATTGCGCTATTGTTTTAGCATGCTCACAAGTGCTGCATATGTCCATGCCATGCTAGCAATGCTTAATGCCGTCACCCGTTAAAGTAAGCACACACCTGTTCTTGCACTTTTTGGTGCGTAAATGCAATTTTACAGTTTCTTTGGTGAATTTTAGCCCAACAAGCTGTAGGGCTATTAATTATTGTATTTTATTCATTGGGTTTTTTGTATAAAAATTTTCTGTTATTGGCACCATAGCTTATCAGAGGTCATTAACATGAAATGATGCAAGACCAGGAGAAGGGTGATGAGTCCCTCCCCCATGGGTTGCTGTTGCCCTCATTGTGTTACTCAGCATAATATTTCTCTCACAGTTCCCCACAGCCAGTCCTCCGAACTGGGGAGGGGGGGCACCTAGTCCTGGCCCACAGGACATCCCAGCAGAACACCCTACCCCCAGACCCGGGCCCTCAGGTGGGAGGCCATCCAGACTTACATCCAGGTCGCCAATGAAAAGGCTGCGGAATCAAATGTGCAGGCAGGCCCCGACCATGACTTCTTAGAAGGCCAGGATGAGGATTTCAGGGATCTTGGGGAAGCTTCTGACCTAAAATAAATGTCTCTCTGATGAGGAGGACATCCCTTTGAGGAGGAGGAGGTAGAGGAAAGGAAGTGGACGGAACCCATGTTGAGGATTATGATTCCTCCCCCATTTGACAATAAGTCCTTGTTCTTTTTGATAGCTGAGGCTTGTAGGTCCTTACAGCTTAATAGGGAGCAGTCCATGGAGATGGTGGATGTCAGTCCAGTTCTGTCTGCGTCCTCCTCTGCTCCAAAATGTTTCGCAGGTTTTATTCACTGTGACCAAATTATTGAGTAAGAATGGGCAGGTGTGGATCAGAAAAAAAATCTTCCCAAACCAAAAACTTGGATTTTTCCCTTTTAAGGGGAAATGTCTCACAAGTGGGAAATTTCTCCTCTGGTGGTCAAGGCAGTTTATAATTCAATAAATCACGCCACCATTCCAGTTAAAGGCTGTCTGCCACTAGCAGATTCTCATAACAGGTGAGTGGATACTGCGTGCAGGAGGGATTTCGCTTCTAATGGCATAAACCTTCGTACATGTTATGCTTCATTTATATTTGCCAGAGCTATAAATGTCTGGTCATTACACTGGCCAACTTTGTTCTGCCTGATTCGGAAGATGCAAGCATTTTGCAGTTGATGGCCATGTCCTCCACCTTTCTTGGTGACTATAGTGGAGAACTTGTGTATGTCAGCCCGTTCGGCATACCACATTTCTTTGGTCACGAGGGGCGTGTTGCTCAGGTATTGGTTCGCTGATCAGGCTTCTAAACTGAAACTGTTTAACCTGCCTTTTGAAGGAGATTTACTGTTCTAGGGACATGGATATGTTGTTCATCCACACTGTCTGGCAGGTATCCTTGCCGCTTTAATTCTTGCCGGAAGGTCTTCAAGCTGGCTCCTCCCACCCACCCGGGTGGTAAAACTCTCGGCTCCGCCCCATGACAGCAGATCTTCCTTACGGCTGAAGCTCAGGTTCCCTCCTTAGCGCTCTGCGTTTGAGACTGGATCTAATTCTTGGTTAAGCTGAAATTGATTTTGAAGTTTTTCAAACTTTGGTCTTCTTTTCCTCGCGGCTCACGATGGACAAAATCTGTTCCGGCTTCGGCGATGCCCCTGCGAGCAGAAAATGTCCAGGACGGATCCGCATTCCACGTGCATCTACTGCTTAGGCCTAGATCACGACCCGCAGGCTTGCGAGTTGTGCCGTTCCTTTTCGGCCAATGTTCTGGACGATCGCGCTGTCCGTTTAAAGCTCGGGCACCCCGAGAAACGTTTTCCGCCGGTGAAATCTAAAGAGGCTCGGTGGGCGGTGTCCGCCGGCTGAGCAGCTCGAGCAGATGATCGCCCTCGAGGAGGAAGCGTCCCAGGCAGCATCTTCTTCTTCCTCGGCCGCGGCATTTATCCCGCTCTCTCGGAGTTCCTCGTATACAGCTTCGTTCAAAGAGCTTTGTCAGTCCCTTTCCACGAAAGGAGAGGGGCCTTCGGGACATTCTTCTTGGCCCAAGAAAAGAGAGTCGAAAGGTAAGTCCACTGTTGGCGTTCCTGGGGAGGGAAGGTCCCCTCCCGGGTAGCCGACCCGTCGACTTGGTGAGGTTGCGGCGAGGCGCTAGCTTCCGGTGCCCCGTCAGGCCAGCCTGCGAGACTCCGTCGGCGAGTTGAGATTTTTCTCGATCCGTTAGGCGGGCTGCCGACCGGAGAAGCCGACAACCCTACTTCACGGTTCCCCGGTGGATACCGAGATTGCCTGCTCCCTGGGACCGCGGTCCCGGTTAAAGTTCGAGCGAGGAGAAGCGGGTATCCCCGCCCTTCCAGACCCACCTCGGTCCCCGAGTCTCTGTCTCAGACCTCTTCTCAGTCCAGCGTTCCGCCGACGCCGGCAGTCTCGATACGAAGTAAGCGTGACACCGCTCTTCCTCGTCCTCCTCCTCGGGTGAGGAGAGGCTCCGACACAAGTTGCGCCGGTGCTACGAGGATTTGATGTGGCAGGAGTTGCTGTTATCTGGGCCTAAGCCGACCCCGGCTAAGACCCCGGCCATCAAGTGGCTGTCGCCGGAACAGCCGAAGCAACCACTCGTTCCAGTCGAGTTGCCCGCCTCAGGGCCGGTTGCTAAGCCGAAACCAGCTGGTCCACCGATTGTGGTGGAACCTCCGCCTCCACAACCGAAGTCAGGGGCACCGACCAAAAGTTCTCGGTCGGGTCATGGCCGCCCCACAGGTTATCGGTCACCCTCACTCCTGACCATCCTCAGCAGGTGGAGGGTGGCTCAGGGCAGAGGCAGCTCTTCGCAGACTCTTCGGAATCTGATGATGATTCCTCCCTGTTCTCCTGGCAGTGCGATCTGGAGTCCTCTGGGGCCAGTCAGTGGATGATAGCTCATCTTCTGCTCATCTCGGAGTCCACTGGGATGCAGCTCGAGCCCATGTCAAATGGGCCAAATCCCCTACGGAGATTCTGGACGAGGGATTCTCCTACGGAGGTCTTCCTGAGTGGCTGAGGCCGTTGTCGGCCCAGCCAGGTGGCAGCGGCCTGCTTCCTGTCAGTGCCTTTGGCCAGGATGGCCAGGAAGTATGTGGTCCCTACCGGCTCTTTGCCCGGTTTCTCGGAACACCCCTCTGTGGAGGGGTTAGTCACCGACAGCGTTTTCCGGCGTTCCGGTAATGCTCGGGATGTGGACAAGCGCCCCGACAAGGAATCCAAAAAGCTGGACTTTGCCGGGTGCAAGGTGTACCCTGCGTCCTCCCTTGGCCTCCGACAGGCCAGCTCGGCCATGCTGATGGCACACTTTTCCCACGCCCTCATGGGCTCCCTGGATTAGGTTGTTCCTCATCTCCAGCCTGACCTGCAGACCACGGTCTGCCAGGTGCAGGACCAGGGCAGGGCGGTGGTGAAGCAGCAGCTCCAGACTGCTCTGGACATAGGTGATTCCTGTGCCAGGTCAGTAGCGGCCGCGGTGGCCATGCGACGCAGGGTGTGGCTGAGGATATCCACTTTCACGGCAGATACCCAGCACAAGTTGGCGGACGCCCCTCTTGGGGACTGACCTCTTCGGCCGGAGTGGAGGGGACACCCAGCAGATCTAAAGTCCAATACCACTCTGGACTTGGTCACCTCCACCCAGAGGGACAAAGGCCACTGTCAGCAGCAGAAGTCCTTCTGGTCCTTCAGTCCTGCTCTCGACCGCCCAGCAGCATCAGCAACAGGGCCAGCAGGCTGCCGCTGGTGTCCCAAACCCAGGCGATGGCTTCCTCAACAGGAAGCAAGGGTAAAGGCCGGGAGGGTCCTCGGCTGGTTCTTCCTCCAAGCCTGCCCAGTGACTGGTTGAGGGTGCCGCCCCAACCTCGTCACTCCCCTGGGTTCCCCCGTGGGAGGGCGACAGCACTTCCTTTCCGCCTGGTCCGCTATCACCCACGGACCGCTGGGTGTGTGGGTGGTAGGAAAGGCCTGCCTCTGGAGTTCGAGCAGGTTCCGCCTTTGAGCACATCGCCCTCAGAGGCCACGGTCCATAACCTCGCTGTCGGCCCGCTGGGCCGGCATTGCCCTGCTCCTCGAAAAAGAGGTAATCAGGAAGGTGGCGGATCCTCCTTCAGACCCGGGGTTTGTGTCCAGGTACTTCCTGGTCCCAAAACGGACGGGGGGCTGGCGCCCCATTCTCGACCTGCACAACCTGAACAAGTTCCTAAGGTCTCGAACCTTCAGGATGGTCACTCTGGCTCAGATAATCCCATCCTTGGAACGAGGCATGTGGTTCTGCTCCCTGGACCTCCGGGACGTGTTCTTTCACGTCCCAATCCGTCCATTCCATCAGAGATTCCTCCGCTTCAGAGTGGAGGGATCCCTTTACGTGTTCCAAGCCATGCCCTTCGGCCTCTCCCTAGTTCCCAGGGTCTTCGCCAAATGTATGGCAGTGGTGACAGCATTCCTGCAGTGCCGAGGGGTTCGGGTGTACCCTTATTACACAAACTGGGGAATATGGGTGTGGGCAGGACAGTAGTGTGGTGGGTAGGTAACTGGCTGGGTGGCAGGACACAGAGGGTGGTGGTAAATGGCTGTCACTCCACAGAGGGAAGAGTAACCAGTGGGGTACCACAGGGATCAGTGCTGGGACCGGTTCTATTCAACATCTTCATCAGTGACATTGCACAGGATCTAGAAGGCAGAATTCCACTGTTCGCTGATGACACAAAGCTCTGTAACAGAGTAGACACACCAGAGGGTGTAGACAGAATGAGAAGGGACCTGCAGAAACTTGAATGGTCAAGGGTTTGGCAGTTGAAATTGAAATTCAATGCAAAGAAGTGCAAGATAATGCATATGGGGCACAAAAACCCTGGCACAATATATCAGTTTGGGGGGGTGAGGATATAGCATGCACCAAGCAGGAAAGGGATCTTGGGGTTGTCATCTCTGATGACCTCAAGGTAGGGAAACAGTGTGACAAGGCATCAGGTAAAGCAAATAGGATGCTGGGATGTATAGGCAGGGCATCACCAGCAGGAAAAGGGAGGTCATAATTCGCTATACAAGACACTAGTGAGGCCCCACCTGGAGTACAGTGTACAGTTCTGGAGACCATACCTATGTAAGGACATAGACAGGGTAGAGAAGGTTCAGAGGAGGGCAACAAAGATGGTGCATGGGTTGCATCACAAGTCCTATGAAGACAGGTTGAAGGAACTGAACATGTGCTTCCTGGAGGAGAGGAGGGAGAGAGGGGATATGATAGAGACATACAAGTATTTTACAGGGAGGAACAGGGTGCAGGAAAACACTATTTTTAAGCGAAAAAGATGTTTCAGGACTAGAGGGCATGGGATGAAGTTGGAGGGAGGACGATTCAGAGGAAACATGAGAAAGAATTTCTTCACAGAACGGGTGGTGGACAAGTGGAACACCCTGCCAGAGGAAGTGGTGGGCGCTGAAACAATCACGGGATTTAAGAATGCATGGGATAGACATAAAGGAATTCTAGAGGGCAGGGTAAGGGAAACAGACTTCTAGGAAAACAAACTGAACTTACAAGCTCAAATGGGCAGACTTGGTGGGCCATAGGCCCTTATCTGCCGACACTGTCTATGTATCTATGTACCTGGGCGATTGGCTGATAGTAGGCCCTCCAGACAGGAGGTGGAGTGGTCCAGAGATCTGGCCCTCCAGGTTTGCTCTCAGGTTGGCCTCCTCATCAGCAAGGCCAAGTCGGAACTCGTGCCAAAGCAGGCGATTCTGTTCATGGGGCAGAGCTCGACTCTCTGCGAGCCAGAGCATGGCTCCGGCGGACAAGGGCGGGTTCTTCCTCCCTTTGCCCAATCATTTCTGGTTGGACAATTGCACCCTGCCCGGGACTTCCTGCGCCTCCTGGGCCAAATGGCAGCCTGCACCAGTGTGGTCCATTGGGCCCGTTGGTACGTGCGTCCCCAACCAGTGGTCACAATGGCGCGATCCGTTGGACCGGCCAGTGACAGTGACCCAGGAGATATGGAACACTCTCCAGTGGTGGATCATTCCAGCTCATCTGCAGGAGGGTATCCCGTTCGTCCGCCCCGAGCCAATGGTCTCTCTCTCGACCGACTCATCTCTGATGGGTTGGGGTGCCATCTGGGGGAACACCGAGCGCACGGCCTCTGGTCCCCTCGGGAGTCCCAATGCCACATCAACCTGCTGGAGCTCCGAGCGGTCCGTCTAGCTCTCACCGCCTTCACTCCGTTTCTACGGGGTTAAGTGGTTCAGGTCCAGACGGACAACACCACAATCATGTACTATCTGAACCGCCAGTGCGGGACCCGCTCTATGCTGTTATGCAAGGAAGCTCTCCGCATTTGGTCCCTAATGCACAGCCTGGAGGCGGATCTCCTAGCCATTCACATGGCAGGAGCCTCCAACACCGTGGCCGATGCCCTAAGCCGGATAGGGGCTGCGTCTCACGAGTGATCTCTCCTGCCGGAGGTAGTACAAGATCTCTTCTCCCATTGGGGCACCCCTCAGATGGACCTGTTTGCCTCCAGGGAGAATGCGAAGCTGAGTCTGTTCCATGCCCGCCCCCCTCAGCAGGGCTCGCTGCAGGGGGATGCCTTCTCGAGGCCATGGACCCCGGGCCTCTTCTGCGCCTTTCCCCCATTTCCCTTGATCCACAAGGTGCTTCTCAAAGTGAGGAGGGACAAGGCACAGGTGATTCTGGTAGCCCCAGACTGGCCCTGCCAGTTCTGGTATCCAGATTGCCTCAGCTTCAGGCTCCCGAGGTGGCTTCCAGCCGTCCGGATCTGATCTCAGTCAATCAGGGGAAGGTATTCCATCCAGACCTTCAATCCCTGCACCTGACGGCCTGGTTCCTGAGCGGCTAGAGTTCCAGGCCTTGGGTCTTTCCGACGAGGTCCTCAACATCGTTGAGGCGTCCCGTAAGGAGTCGACCAGAAAATGCTATGCCTTCAAATGGAAGAGGTTTTCCATTTGGTGTCAGGGGAAGGGCTTGGACCCTTCCGACTGCCCCTTGGCAAGCATACTGGACTACCTGTGGTCCCTTTCTCAGCAAGAGCTTCAGTCGACGACCCTTAAGGTGCACCTGGCAGCCATCTCTGCTTAGCGGGCGCGGGCCGGCAAGCAGTCGGTGGCACAGGAGAAGGTGGTCGGGCGCTTTTTCAAAGGCCTTGACCACATTTCCCCTCCGGTGCGAGAACCTCCACCTCCGTGGGATCTACTGCTGGTATTGGCCAAGCTCATGGGCAAGCCATTCGAACCAATGCACAGGTGTGATCTTTCACACCTGTCGTGGAAGACCGCCTTCTTGGTGGCTATCACGTCAGCCAGAAGGATGAGAGAGCTCCAGGCGCTTTCCATCGAGCCTCCCTACCTGGTGTTCCACAGGGACAAGGTTGTCCTGCGCCCCACCAGTTCCTCCCGAAGGTGGTGTCGGAGTTTCACCTTAACCAGGTGTTGACTCTGCCGGTGTTCTACCCCAGTCACACCTCGGAGGCCGAGTATAGGCTCCATGCTGGACCCTAGGCAGAGCACTCGCTTATTAAGGGAAGCGGACTGACTGGAAGTTCGGGGAGAGGTTCGCCAGCTGTTTGTCACCTACGCTGAAGCCGCACCTGGCAGACCTGCAGCAAAGCGGACGAGAGGCAGGTGGATCACCTCCTGCATAGAGCTCTGCTACAGGTTGGTGGGCATGGAGCCTCCCAGAGGGATAAGAGCTCATTCTACCCGCCATACCGCTGCATTGGTAGCTGCTTCCAGGGACGTCCATCGGCACATACCTTTATTACCCACTACCACATTGACCTCGAGTCACGCCGGGATGCTGATTTTGCGGCCTCAGTTCTCCAATCTCTCTTTCCCAAGTAAGTATTGGGGGTGGGCGCCTTGCCTCCGTCCTCCCGGAGAACTGGTAGGAGTCTGCCAGACAGTGTGGATGAACAACATATCCATGTCCCTAGAAATACAGGTTACCCACCTGTAACAGGAGTTCTAGGAATGGTATATGTTGTTCATCCACATGACCCACCCGACCTCCCCGGCTTCAACGCACAACCTGAGCTTCCAACGGGCCAGATCTAGCGTCATGGGGCGGAGCTGAGAGTTTTACCACCCGGGTGGATGGGAGGAGCCAGCTTGAAGACCTTTCGGCAAGGATACCTGCCAGACAGTGTGAATGAACAACATACACCATTCCTAGAACTCCTGTTGCAGGTGAGTAACCTGTATTTTGATTCCGGCCTAGATTCCATCTTGAAGGATGTTCAGGACAAGAACGGCCACCTTCCAGTGTCTTAGCAACAGCACAAGACCACAGCACTCCAATGGGGGGGTCAAGGCGATGGCGGGCGCAGGCAATCCTGAGAGGGAATTCGTCCCTTTCGGAACTTTGGTAAATAGAGGTGCCTACTTTGGCAACAAGGGTTATGGTAATAGAGGGGCCTTTGCTAGGCACCGTGGAGGAGGACCATCACAAAAGCCTGGTGCCTCACAGTGAAGGTACGCGAGCCCATCATTGCCTGTTTTTCCGTGGTGTAAGACTTCAGGAGTTCTTCTCAAGATGGGGCCCAAACAATGTCAGATGCCTTGGTTCTGGAAATCCTTCACCTTGGCTGTGCCATAGAATTCTTAATGGTTCCTTCAAGGGGACGCTTTCTACCGTTCCCGGTTTTAAAGCAAGTGGCAAAATGCCAAGTGGTGTCAGACACTCTGACCCACCTCATCCAGATGCAGCCATTGTGCTGGTTCCCCCAAATGAGTAAGGTCAAGGGTTCTATTCGATCTGTTTCATAGTTCCCAAGAAGTCTGGAGGCTTCAGACCTATTCTGGATCTGAAGCATCTGAACAAGTTCATCCACCACAAAACATTCAGGTTGGAGTCTCTTAGGTCGATAATGCGGGTTATCCAGCCGGGGGACTTCTTGGCCTCAGTAGATCTGATGGATGCTTACTTTTACATCCCCATCTGTCAGTCCCGTCAGAAGTACGTCAGGGTCTTCTTCGGGGGTATCTCAGTCATCAGGTTACACCGTAGGAACCTTCACCGTTAGTGAAGGGGAATCCACACAGAAGATTTTCAGCAATACAACTGGGGCTGTCCATGCTGCCGACATCAGCAACCCTATATAGGCATAGGTGGCCTCGCTCCCTCCTCAGTTCTTTCCTGCCGTCGACTTGCTTGCATGAGTCTCTGCGGAAGGTTTGTCACAGTGTTTGAACCATTTTACCTACTTACCTAAATCACTTTTTTTTAAAAGAGATTTTTCTTTTTGTTTATATCAAGAGTTAATCCTTCATCTTCTCTCACTGCCTCTGTGGAAAGAAGATTGCTTCTACAGACAAACACTCCATTTGTGACTGCTGTTTTGGGACTGACCATGTCATCTCCGACTGTGAACTCTGTCAGAAGATTAACACGACAACCCTCAGATGATGCAAGAAGGCTCTCAAACAATTTATGGAACAGCAGGTGTCACAAACCCACTCGTGAGGGTCAGATGACTGAGCTCACAGTGCCCACCCCAAGTGCAATCCGTGACAGGGAGGGGGGAAAACAGGGATACCTTCCTCATGTCCTTCCAGAGTGCTCGCTAGGTTTACAACTGAACACTTGCCACCAGGTCCCATAGTATCCCTCTATACTTTGGATCAGGGCACAATACCAGTCTCGAGTCGTGGCCAGATATGAACCCTTTTTCGTGGTTGTTAAACACAGAAGGAAGGCCCAGGTATTATGCCCTCTTCGGGTAGCAGCACACCACCTGATTTAGTCTTCGCCCTACGGGACATGCAATAGCCCAGTTCACACCCCCAGGAGGCTCGTATGAGACTCTGGTATTCTCCCAAAATTCGTCCGGATGTCCCCACAGACAACTTTAAATTTATTTGCAATTGGTGACCCTTCTAAGCATTAACAGTTGTCACAGATTTGTAATAAAACTTTCTACAGTCACACATACGATACAAGGAATCTCATGCATGCAGAATTTCTTTAGGAAACAAAATGCAGTAGAACTAAAAAAGAACACGTATTAATTTAGATTACAGAATAATAAAAAGAATAGGGAAAGTATACAGTATAAACGCCTTAAAATGGTTTAACTACGTCTCTACCTTAAAGATGAGTTTCAAAGTTTAGAGAACCTTTGGTTAGCAAAAGATCTCAGTCCTTGTGTAGCAGCCTGGCAAGTGCTCTGTTGTGCTCAGGAGAATGTCCAAAATCAGAATGACTGAGTGACTGTGCTGAGAGGTTAACTATCCTTTCTGAACTGCAGTGTCAGCAATATTCCAGTCATAAGGAAACCAATTTATTTTCTCTCCCGTGACCCACAGCATGGTTTTTATGATGGATCAGAATTAACCTCTTTGAAGTCTCGGGTTTCTACAATAACGCTCTGGAAGTGAATTTCACACAGTACTGCTAGAATGATGTGTGCCCTTTTTATAGTACCTCACACGGGCCTGTTGGGAAGGTATTTCCTGGTTAAAACATTCCTGGGCCTCCTAAAATGTAATATGCTATCATAGCTCCTGAGATCAAAAAGCACTCTGCTTGCAGTGCATATTATGACAGGTAAATGGCCTTTGGCACATCTTTATCAAAAGAACCTCTGGATGAAAATCTCCCTTCCTGGTAAGCAGGTGGCCTTCGAGTCAAAAGGTCACCCCTTTAAAAAAAAAAATCCAGTCATTCCACATGCCTTGAATTAACACTGGCATGGGCATACACAGAAATCCCATAAAACAATATATAACAAATATATGTTGCAAATAATTGGCAGTTGGCTAGCTCGTGACACTCCTCCCTCCTATACTGAATTTGTGGGAATCTAACCCTTGGCAGGGTATACGTTTCACAAATTCTGTCCAGTGTTCTAACTGGCAGGATAGCCCATCTACGTTGGCATTCGCTGATCCGGCCCTGTGGGTAATGGTCATATTGTAGCCCTGTAAGGCAATACTCCATCTCATGATGACCATTCGTTTTACCCGTTTGCATCAACCACACCAGGGGTTATGATCGGTGTGTACCTCAAAGTGCCTCCCGTAGAGGTGCGGCTCTTAATTTCTTCAGGACCCATACCAGCGCAAGGCACTCCTTCTCGACTGTAGAATAGGCCTGCTCCTGAGGAAGCAACTTTTTACTAAGATACACTATTGGGTGAACTTTCCCTTGGCTAGAGGTCTGACTAAGGACTGCTCCAATCCCCATATCTGAGCACCTGTCTGGACTACAAAATGGCCATTGCAGGAGCCACCGCACAGTGCCTCCTTTGCCATGTAAAGGTTCATTCACATGCTGGTTCCCATTTGACCTTTTTTAGGCATTCTTTTCTTTAGCAGACCAGATAGAGAAGCTGCCAGGGTACTCTAATTTTGTACAAACTTACGATGGCACCCAGCAGTCCCTAGGAAACTCTGAACCTGCTTCTGGGTTTCCAGCCTGAGCAACGCCTCTATTGCCTCAACCTTGGTTTGATTAGGGTGAAGCTGCCCCCCGCCCTACTACATGTCCTAGGTATGCCACCTCCACCATGGTCACCTGGCACTTTTGCACCTTGACAGTGAGCCCTGTGCTCTGTATCCTGCCCAACACTTTCCTCAGGTGGGACAGGTGTTCCTTCCAGCTGGCACTGAAGATGGCAGTATCATCCAGGTATGCCATGGCATACTTTTCAGTACCATGTAACACCTGGTTGACCAACCTTTGGAGGGTGGCAGGGGCATTCTTCATTCCAAAAGGCATTACCCTGAACTCGACTAATCCTATTGGAGTGATGAAGGCCGACCTCTCCCTAGCTCTGTCAGTTAACTTCACCTGCCAATACCCTTTTGTCAGGTCAGTGGTGGTGAGATATGTCGCCCCTCCCAACTTGTCTAGTAGTTCGTCTGTCCGTGGCATTAGGTGGGCGTCAGACTTTGTGACTGCATTCAGTCCCCAATAGTCTACACAGAAACGAGTAGAGCCATCCGGCTTGGGAACAAGGACTACAGGTGAGGCCCAGGAATTACCCCTAAATCCAACATTTCCTCCACCTCCCTCCTAATGTCCTTTAGGATGGCCTCAGACACCCGGTAGGCTGTCCGTCGGATGGGTGCTTGCTTTCCTGTATCTACATCATGTGTCACTAAGTGGGTACGTCCCAGCTTGGCCGTAAACAAAGGGGCAAAGTCCTCTAAAACCTCCCTCCATTCCTGGGACTGTTCCAGGGTTAGCTGGGACGACAGTTTTATTGCCTCCACAGAGGACTCCCACTTGCTTTCCTCCAGCAAGTCCAGTAGGGGTGGTCTTTGTCTATTTCCTCCCCAGGACTACACACTGCAAATACCATGTCAGCCCTATTTGCATATGGCTTCATCATGTTGACATGGTACATTCTATGGGTATGTCTCCTGTCAGACAGTTCTGCAATGTAGTTTACGTCCTTCACTTGTCTGACTACTTTGTATGGTCCTGCCCAGTCGGCCTGCACCTTGTCCTTCCTGACCAGGACTATTTTATTTTTTATTTATTGAAATCTAGGATTACAAATATCTTTGAGCAGGAACTGCTCGTTTACAAAGGTTCCACGTTTAGGAAATGGTAGGTAAACATACATACAGAGGTCAATAGGATAATACATAATTTCATAGTAAAAATGAAGAAGAAAAGAGCAAGAGGCTTGAGGCATAGTTTAAATACGGTACCTCAAAATGTGCAAGGGCAAACTTCAAGAATAAACTTAGAAGAAAACTTGATAATAAGCACTGTAGGCGTGTGGATAGGGAGGGCATGGGTATGCAGGCAGGAATGCCATTGTCATAGGGTAAGGGGGGACAGGTTGGAGTACACCAGGGGAAAGGAAGAGGTGGAATAGTTGTCCGTAAGTGCCAGGGAGGGGGGTGAGGAAGGGGAGTGGGGGAGAGCAGGAGGAGTCAGGTGAGGGAGGGCATGGTAAGAGGGGTAGTAGACCTGTCTAGGGCAGAAGGCAGTGAAACACGTGGCTCCTGGTTAGGTGAAGCAGTCACATTGGCTAGTAGAGGTGAGATGAAGTCAGAGTTGGCTTTTAAATGGGTCAAGGGCACCCGAGTGAGCTCAGGCTCTGCAGTCGTACCAGACCTTTTGCTTCTGCTGGGCGGCTGAGAGGTTGCTCTGGGCTGCTTCCAAAAGCTCCTTCCGCTTTTCCCTAAACTTTAGGACATATTCTACTATGGGAGTTCCCTGAGGAGTGTGCTTGCCTTCCCAGACTTCCCGGACCAAGTCTAGGGGCCCACGCACCCGACATCCATATCAGAGTTTGAAGGAGGAAAACCCTGCCGGCTCTTGGGGCACCTCCCTGTATGCAAACAGGTGGGGAAGATATTTCTCCCAGTCCTTCCTATGCTGTTCAGAAAACGCTTGGAGTATCGATTTTGAGGGTACCATTAAACCTTTCCACAAGTCTATTGGCTTGCGGGTGATGAGGTGTCGTGCATCTCTGCACCACCCCACACTTCTCCCACAAACACTTCATCAGGTCTGACATGAAGGAACCCCCTTGATCAGTGATAACCTCTTGCGGAAACCCGACACAGGAGAAAATTCCTAGCAAGGTGCCAGCCACTTTGTCCTAAGTGAATAGAGGGCAACCACCTCTGGGTATCTGGTGGCATAATCGACCATCGTCAGGATAAACCTCTTTCCGGAGGAGCTGGAGGTACTCACAAAGGTCCCACAGTATCCAGTCCTACCCTCTGGAATGGCTTCTCCACAATGGGAAAGAGAATTAGGGCGACTTAGGTTTTACTACCTGCCTTCCCTGTTTGTTGGCACCAGTGACAAGACCTGCAATATTCCTTCACCTGCTGGGTGAAGTTGGGCCAATAGAAATTCTGGGCCAATCGCTGCGTGGTGCACGCGATTCCCAGATGTCCCGACATGGGGATATCATGTTTATCTTAAGCAACCGCTCGGACAAATCTGGGGAACGCACGAGCTGCCTGCCCATCACCCCTCCCTCTCTCCTTGCATCCTGCGTATACAACAGTCCATTGTCCCAAAAATACCCTATATCTCCTGTCACCTCCCTGTGTCCCATCAGATTCTGCACAAACCCTCAGCATCTCTAAACTAGGGCCAGTCTTCTGAGTAGCTGCAAAATCCATACATTTTCCCTAGGCATGGGACATGTCCCCTTCAGTTTCTAAACTAGGGTCCATAGCTCTAGCATTGGGGCATTCAGGGTCACTGCCATCCCTAACCGTTTGACCATTGGTTACTCCTCCCTCCTTAGAGTAACCTTATGTAGCTGTTTTATGAACTGCTACATGGGGAAGTCCTAACCCCCTTTCACTAGTCTCCATGTCAGGAGACACAGGCTGGGGAACCAGCCTCCCATTGTTTTCCATGGAGCTTTCTACGGGGTCCAGGGAACTTCAGTTGGCCTTTGCCATCTGACTGGGGTAACCACACATACCACCCCCTTCTGGAGATTGTTCCCTATTATCACATCCAGGGCGAGATTGTCTGTTACTGCCACGTTTTGCACCATTTCTCCTGTCTCAACCCAGTCCAAGAGAACGCTAGCAGGTGGCAGAGTTTTCTCCTCCCCAGTGAATTCCCTTACTGTTATGAACTGATTAGGTATAAGCTGTTCAGGCTCAACCAAATCCCCTTTTACTAAAGTAAGAGACGCCCCCTTGCCCCTTAACCCATGGGTGTGCACCCCATTTATAGTAGCCAAGTGTATGTGCTCCCTCAAGTTTATAGGCACACTTTCAGGGATACACAGTGCATCCAACTCTGTTCGAGCACCACTTTGTCCGCTCCGTGCCTTTTTTTGGACACTGTCTTGCAAGATGCCCTGGCTGTTTGCAAAACCAGCAATCATCATTCCTTTTGTCTGAGAAATCCCTTTTTTGTAACCTGGGGCTTCCCCCTTTCTGTGGAGGCAGTGAGGGTTTTAGCTGCCCTGAAGGTGTGCTTTTCCCCTTCTGTGCTGCCACGCCCGCCCCACTCCCTTTCAGACAGACCTGCTCCTGGCATAGCGGTCCGAGAGCCCAGCAGCCTACTGCGCTGTTTTCGGGTCTTGGTCCTCCAACCAGATTTTCAGCTCTGCTGGGCAAGCCCAAACGAATTGCTCCAAAAAAGTACAACCTCCTCAATTTTCTGTACAGAGTTTGCTTCCGCTCCCTCCCACCATTTCAAAAACTGACTTTGCTTTGTGGTGAATTCCTCGTAGCTTGTGTCAGGGCTTCGTCAGAGCTTGCAGAACTTAACCCTGTATGCTTCAGGAGTTAACTCATACTTTTTAAGCAGTGCAGCTTTAAGTTTCTCATAATCACTACTGTCTTGATTGTCCATTTGACCTAATGCTTCACAACCTTTTCCAGTAAGTAGCGAGGATAGCTGGAAGCTCCAGGACTCCCTGGGTATTTTTGCCTGCATGCAGACCTTTTCAAACAAATTCAAAAATACATCCATATCCTCCCCTGTTTAAATTCAGCTATTAATTTAGAATTTAACTTGTACCCTAGTCCTGGAGGTCCAGGTTCACTTCTGCCACTTACCTGCTCTGGTGCTGATCATTGGAGTTTTAGCTTCTGCAGCTCGAATTTTCTCTGGCGCTCTCCGTCCTCTCTCTCTTGGCCTCTCTCTGATGCTGGTTTTCTTTTTCCTGCATCTCCAGCTCCATCTGGAACTTCCTCTGCTTGAATTCCAGCTCCAGTTTCCTCAACTCCAGCTTCAGCCTGATCCCTTCCAGCTCCAGCTCTGTGACAACCTTCTCCTGCTGCTGTGGCTCTGGGTTCCTTCTGGTCTTGCTGTCCTCCTCCCTTGGACTAGAGACTGCGATGGCTGCTGGCACCCCATGCCCAGGCTCTGGTCCTTTCCAGTCACTGGCAGTGACTCGAGGTCCTGGGCAAGCACTAGCTCATCAGCTGCCACAAGAGCCTCCACAAGGTTTTTTTGATTAGACCCTCGTACTGGACCCTTTGTCCTGACACAACTGCCTTGGGTAGTCTGCATTATAGTTGGAAGCCATCTTCTTCCCTAACTATTACTACACTAGCTTGCACCCAAGAAAAAAATAAAAACGGTTAGGGAACTTGATACTGTACCAAATTATATATATATATATATTTTTAAATCTCTGCCTTGATTGTGTGTGGACTGTTTTCAGTTTAACAATCTGATACACTGGAATTGGAATCGAGCCCAACTGTTATGCCTGTGGCCACCAATCTCTCAAATTGCTCTGCAACCAAATCTATCTGGTCCCAACACTGCACACCAGATATGCCACGAACCCACTCGCGAGGGTTAGATGACTGAGCTCACAGTGCCCACCCCTAAGTGCAATCCATGATGGGGAGGGGGAAAACAGGGATGTCCTCCTCGTGTCCTTCCAGAGTGCTTGCTGGATTTGCAACTGAACACTTGCCACCAGGTCCCATAGTATCCCTCTATACTTTGGATCAGGGCACAATACCAGTCTCAAGACTTGTGGCCAAATATGAACCCTATTTTTTGGCTATTACACACAGGAGGAAGGCCCAAGTGTTATGCTCTCTTTGGGTAGCAGCGCACCACCTGATTTGATCTTCGCCCACAGGACATGCAGTAGCCCAGTTTACACCCCCGCAGACTTGTATGAGACTCTGGTATTCTCCCAAAATCCATCCGGATGTCCCCACAGACCCATTTGGTTGCAATTGGTGACCCTTCTAAGCATTAACAGTTGTCACAGATGTGTAATAAAACCTTCTACAGTCAGATACAATATAAGGAATCTCACGCATGCAGAATTTCTTTAGGAAACAAAAGTTTTACTAAAAATATTTAAATAAATGCAGTACAACTAAAAGAGAACATATATTAATTTAGGTTAAAGGATAAACTGAATAGGAAAATATACAGTATAAATGCCTTAAAACTGAACTGGTTTAACTACGTCTCTAGCTTAAAGATGAGTTTCAAAGTTCGGAGAATCTTTGGTTGGCAAAAGATTTCAGTCCTTGTGTAGCAGCCTGGCAGTTCTGTTGTGCTCAGGAGAATGTCCAAAACCAGAATGGCACTGAGTGACTGTGCTGAGAGGTTAACTATCCTTTCTGAATTGCAGTGTCAGTAATATTCCAGTCATAAGGAAACTAGTTTATTTCTAGGGACATGGATATGTTGTTCATCCACACTCATTGGCAGGTATCCTTGCCGCTTTAAATCTTGCCGGAAGGTCTTCAAGCTTGCTCCTCCCACCCAACCGGGTGGTATAACTCTCGGCTCCGTCCCATGACGCCAGATCTTCCTTACCGCTTGGAAGCTCAGGTTCCCTCCTTAACGCTCTGCGTTTGAGACTGGTTCCTATTTCTCCGTTTGCGGATTTAAAATAAATTTTGCGAAAAAGACTTCAGTCTTCGATCCCTCGCGGCTGCGATGGACACATCGACTCCCGGTTCGGAGATGCCCATGCGGCAGAAGATGCCTCGGATGGATCCACACTCCACGTGTGTCTACTGCTTAGGCCTTGAGCACGACCCTCAGGCTTGCGACCTGTGCTCATCTTTCTCGGCCTACGTCCTCTAAGACCGTGCTGCCCGATTGCAACTGGGCCGTCCCGAGAGCGTTTCCTCGGTGAAGTCCAAGGAGGCCGGTTGGCGTGTCCGCAGCAGCTTTCGCGGATCAGCTCGGCGGATGATCGCCCTCGAAGAAGCGGCGGGCCATATCTTCCTCGGCTGCGGCATTTATCCCGCTCTCTCTGGGTTCTTCCTACATGGCTTCTTTTAAGGAGCTTTGTCTGTCCCTCTCCACTAAGGGAGAAGGGCCTACGTCTGCTGGACCTTATTCTCGGTCCAAAAAGAAGGACAAGGGTAAGTCCCTCCGTCGGCGCTCTTGGGAGCGGGAAAGTCCCTCTCCCGAGTCGTCGACCGTCGGCTCATTCGACCGCTACGCTGACCACTGGCCTCACGGTGTCCCGTCAGGCCAGGCGTTGACCGAGACTCCTGACCGACAAGTCGCAGATTTTTCGACCCATTGGACGGGCTGTCGCTTTAGCAGCCGAGATTCCCTCCTCCGTTCCCCCGGGAGGAGTTGGGGATCCCGTGGGCTCGCCTGTGCCTCCGGTTCCGGAGCCCTCGGATGGACCATCCGAGCCGAAGGGAGTGCGGTTCGGCCGACACCTCCCGCACCGACCTCGGAAATTCGGGTCTCGGTCTCGGACCTCTTCGCTGGTCCAGCCGATCCCACCGTCATAAGCGGTCTCGGCACATGATGGCGGCGTCGCCGCTCGTCCTCGTCCTCCTCCTCGGGGCGAGGGAGGCTTCGGCGTAATTACGTCGACTGTGCGAGACCTTATGTTGTAGCAGCTCCTCCTGGCGGGAGAATGCCGACCCGTCGCCTTCCCGGCCATTAAGTGGCTGTCACGGGCGGCCGCACAACCCTCGACTTATCCGAGGCCTATACCCAGGCGGTTGTTCGGCCAAAACCAGCTGCTCCACCGATTCCGGTGGAACCTCCGCCTCCACAGCCACCAATTGGGGCTCCGACCAAGGATTCTCGATCGGCTAAGGGTCTACCCCATCGGCTGTCAGTTACCCTCACTCCCGACCGACCTCGGCAGGTGAAGGGTGGCTCAGGCCAGAGGCAGCTCTTCGAGGACTCTTCCAGTCCGAAGATGATTCCTCCTTTTCTCCAAGCGACTGGACTTGGAGTCTTCAGGAGGTCAGTCAATGGACGATAGCCCGTCGTCCTTCCTAGGACTGCTTGGCTCATCTCGAGTCCACCAGGATGGAGCTCGAACCCGCTTTCCAAAGCGGGCCAGGTATCCCCTCACGGAGATTCTGGACCGGGATTCTCCGGCGAGGCCTTTCCAGTGGCGAGGCCATAGTGGGTCCGGCACTGGAGCTTTGGCAGCCCTGCTTCCTGCCCTGCGCCTGGCCAGGATGGCCAGAAGTATGCGGTCCCTACCGGTTCCTTGTCCGTTTTTTGAACACCCTCTGCTGAGGGGTTGGTTACCGACAGCGTTTCGGTAGCCGCCGGCAACGCCAGGGATGTGGACAAACCTCCTGACAAGGAGTCCAAGAAATGGACTATGTCGGACGAAAGTCTCACGCTGCGTCCTCTCTCGCCTTCGCCAGGCCAGTTCGGCTGTCCTCATGGCACATTTTCTCATGCCCTGTTGGGCTCCTGGATGAGGTCATCCTCATCTTCCCCGATCTGCAGACTACGGTTAAGCAGGTGCGGGACCAGGGCAGGGCAGTGGCCAAACAGCAGCTCCAGACTGCTTTGGATATAGGGGGACTCATGTGCAGATCGGTGGCGGCCGCAGTGGCTATCGTCGTCGGGCTTGGCTGAGGATATCCACCTTTACTGGATACCTAGCACAAGTTGGCGGATGTTCCTTTTTGGGGACTGACCTCTTGACCCTGGGGTGGAAGGTCACCTGCAGAGGATCGAGAAGTCCAATGCTACCTTGGACTCGGTCTCTTCCGCTCAGAAGGACAAAGGCCCAAACGCAGCCTAAGCCCTTTCGTCCTTCTGGCCCCGGCGCCCGGCCCAGACGTCAGGGCCAGCAGGCTCGGCCTTGGCATCCCAAACCCAAGCCGGCTTCCTCTAACAGGAGGCAGGGAGGTAAGGCCCAGGAGGTCCCTCGGCCGGTCCTCCTCCAAGCCTGCCCAGTGACAGGCTGAGGGTGTCTCCCAATCCCGTCACCTTACCCTGGGTCCCCCTGGGGGACGGCCGCGCACTTCCGTTCCGCCTGGTCCGCTGTTACCACGGACAGGTGGGTCTTGAGGTTGGGAAGAGGCCTGCCTCTGGAATTCGAGCAGGCACCACCCTTCAGAGCCGTCCCCCTCGGGGGCTTCGTCCCCAGCTCACTGGCGGCTCGTCGAGCCGACATCGCTCTCCTCCTCCAGAAGGAGGTGATAAGAGAGGTGGCGGACCCTCCTTCAGACCCAGGGTTTGTGTCCAGGTACTTCCTGGTTCCAAAACGGACGGGGGGCTGGCGCCCCATTCTCGACCTACACGACCTAAACAAGTTCCTAAGGTCTCGAACCTTCAGGATGGTCACTCTGGCTCAGATAATACCATCCTTGGAACGCGGCGTGTGGTTCTGCTCTCTGGACTTGCAGGACGCGTTTTTTCACGTCCCTATCCGTCCGTCTCACCAGAGATTCCTTCGCTTCCGAGCGGAAGAGTCCCTTTTCGAGCTCCAAGCCATGCCCTTCGGCTTGTCTCCAGCTCCCAGGGTCTTCACCAAATGCATGGCAGTGGTGACAGCATTCCTGCGGCGCCGAGGGGTCCGGGTGTACCCTTACCTGGGCGACTGGCTGATAGCAGCTCCCTCCAGGAAGGAGGCGGAGTGGTCCAGAGATCTGGCCCTCCAGGTCTGCTCTCAACTGGGCCTCCTTATCAACGAGGCCAAGTCAGAACTCGAGCCAAAGCAGGTGATTCTATTCATCGGGGCGCAGCTCGACTCTCTTCGAGCCAGAGCGCGGCTCCCGGCGGACAGGGCCAGGGTTCTTTCCTCCTTTGCCCGATCATTTCTGGTTGGGCAATTGCGCCCTGCCCGGGACTTCCTGCGCCTCCTGGGTCTCATGGCGGCCTGCACCAGCGTGGTCCGTTGGGCCCGCTGGAACATGCGTCCCCTTCAATGGGGACTGGCCAGCCAGTGGTCACAACGCTGCGATCCTTTGGACCAGCTTGTGTCGGTGACTCAGGGGATGTGGAACGCTCTCCAGTGGTGGACCGTTCCAGATCATTTGCAGGAGGGCATCCCATTCGTCCGCCCTGAGCCGACGGTCTCTCTATCGACCGATGCCTCTCTGATGGGTTGGGGTGCCCATCTGGGGGAACACCGGGCTCATGGCCTCTGGTCCCCATGGGAGTCCCGATGCCACATCAACCTGCTGGAGCTCCGAGCGGTCCGCCTAGCTCTCACCGCCTTTGCTCCGTTCCTCCGGGGTCAAGTGGTCCGAGTCCAGACGGACAATACCACGACCATGTTCTATCTAAACCGCCAGGGCGGGACGCGCTCCATGCTTCTATGCAAGGAAGCTCTCCGCATTTGGTCACTCGTGCGCAGCCTGGAGGCGGATCCCTAGCCATTCATGTGGCAGGAGCCTCCAACACCTGGCCGATGCCCTGAGCCGGATAGGGGCTGCATCCCACGAGTGGTCTCTCCTGCCGGAGGTAGTACAGCATCTGTTCTCCCATTGGGGCACACCTCAGGTGGACCTGTTCGCCTCCAGGGAGAACGCGAAGCTGAGACTGTTCCATGCCCGCCCCCCTCAGCAGGGCTCGCTGCAGGGGGATGCCTTCTCGAGGCAGTGGACCCCGGGCCTCTTTACGCCTTTCCCCATTTCCCTTGATCCACAAGGTGCTTCTCAAGACGAGGAGGGACAAGGCGCAGGTGATTCTGATAGCCCCAGACTGGCCTCGCCAGTTCTGGTACCAGATCTCCTCAGTCTCAGCTCCAGGACTCAGCGGCAGCTTCCAGCTCGCCGGACCTGCTCAGTCAATCAGGGAAGGTGTTCCATCCGGACCTTCAATCCCTGCACCTGACGGCCTGGTTCCTGAGTGGCTAGAGTTCCAGGCCTTGGGTCTTTCCGGCGGGGTCCTCAATGTAGTTGAGGCGTCCCGTGGGAGTCGACCAGAAAATGCTATGCCTTCAAATGGAAAAGGTTTTCCATTTGGTGTCAGAACAAGGGCTTGGACCCTTCCTCCTGTTCCTTGGCAAGCATCTTGGACTATTTATGGTCCCTTTCTAATCAAGGGCTTAGGTCGCGACCTAAGGTGTCCTGGCAGCCATCTCTGCTTACGGCGCGGGCGGAAGCAGTCGGTGGCGCAGGAGAAGGTGGTCTGGCGCTTTTTCAAAGGCCTTGATCACATTTCCCTCGGTGCGGGAACCCCCACCTCCGTGGGATCTACTGCTGGTACTGGCAAAGCTCATGGGCAAGCCATTCGAACCTATGCACAGGTGTGCTCTCTCTCACCTGTCGTGGAAGACCGCCTTCTTGGTGGCTATCACGTCAGCCAGAAGGATGGGAGCGCTCCAGGCGCTTTCCATCGAGTCTCCTTACCTGGTCTTCCACAGGGACAAGGTTGTCCTGCGCCCCCACCCGAAATTCCTTCCGAAGGTGGTGTCGGAGTTTCACCTTAACCAGGTGTTGACTCTGCCGGTGTTCTACCCCAATCACACCTCGGAGGCCGAATATAGGCTCCATACTTTGGACCCTAGAAGGGCGCTCGCCTATTACAAAGAGCGCACGGCTGAAATTCGGGGAGAGGTTCGCCAGCTGTTTGTCACCTACGCTGAAGCCGAATCTGGCAGACCTGCAGCCAAGCGGACGATAAGCAGGTGGGTCACTTCCTGCATAGATCTCTGCTATAAGTTGGCGGGCATGGAGCCTCCCAGAGGGATAAGAGCTCATTCTACCCGCCATACTGCTGCAACGGTGGCTGCTTCCAGGGACGTCCCTATCCAGGAAATCTGCAGGGCTGCTACCTGGAAGTCAGCAAACACCTTCATTACCCATTACCACATCGACCTTGAGTCACGCCCGGGATGCTGGTTTTGGGGCCTCCGGTTCTCAGTCTCTCTTTCCCAAGTAAGTATTGGGGGTGTCAGTCTTGCCTCCCTCCTCCCGGAGAACTGCTAGGAGTCTGCCAATGAGTGTGGATGAACAACATATCCATGTCCCTAGAAATACAGGTTACTCACCTGTAACAGGAGTTCTAGGAATGGTATGTGTTCATCCTACGACCCACCCGACCTCCCGGCTTCGACGCACAACCTGAGCTTCCAGCGGGCCAGATCTGGCGTCATGGGGCGGAGCTGAGAGTTATACCACCCGGGTGGGTGGGAGGAGCAAGCTTGAAGACCTTCCGGCAAGATTTAAAGCGGCAAGGATACCTGCCAATGAGTGTGGATGAACAACATATACCATTCCTAGAACTCCTGTTACAGGTGAGTAACCTGTATTTTCTCACCAATGACCCACAGCATGGTTTATGACAGTTCAGAATTAAACTCTTTGAAGTCTCAGGTTTTTACAATAATGCTCTGAAAGTGAATTTCGCACAATACTGCTAGAATGATGTGTGCCCTTTTTTGCAGTACCTCACATGGGCCTGTTGGGAAGGTATTTCCTGGTTAAAACATTCCTGGCCCTCATAACATGTGAATGCTATACATAGTCCTGAGATCAGAAGCACTCTGCTTACAGTACATGTTTATAGCAGGTAAATGGCTTTTGGCACATCTCTGTCAAAAGAACCTGGGGATAAAAATCACCCTTCCTGGTAAGCAGGTGGCCTTCGAGTCATCCCTTAAAAAAAAAAAAAAAAAAAATTCAGTCATTCCCTATGCCTTGAATTAACACTGGCATGGGCATACACAGAAATTCCATAAAACAATATATAACAGAAATATATATTGCAAATAATTTGTAGTTGGCTAGCTTGAGACAGCAGGTATCCAGCTCCGGGCAGGGGTCCTCCGGGACCCCGGCCTCTCTTGCTGATTGGCTCTTCAAGCTCCCAGGCCTCCAAGGCCCGAGACAAGTCCTCGGGGGCAAAAGTCATAAATAAGATCAGGATCAGGAACGCTCCCCCCAGCAGTAATTCCGCTCCCCTTCGATCTCTCCTTTCAGGGGCTCTTCGTTGACTGCGACTGCTGCAACGAAGAGGCCAGCTGTCCAGGTCTGTGCCTACCAAAACCTTAGTGACAGCTCCTCCGCCCAACTCACAGGGTGCCTTGCCGTCGACCTCCGGGTCGTCGACCCCTCTGTTGTTGACGACCAGTTCTCCTTCCAGGGCTACAGGCTCGTCAGGTTCCCAGGACACAGCCGCAGGGTCATCTGCACCTGTGCTGAGTAACCCCCCCTCTGTTGACATCCACTATTGACCTGAACGAAGTACTGGTGAACTTCACAAATGTACTCGTTCAGCAGCTGGCTTCCTTGATAAGGCCCACTTAACCAATGCCGTCGACGGTAGCTTCATTGTCGACACCTATTCATTGATGCCGGGAGATCCCCTCTGTGGGCTGTCACCGGCGAATCCAACGCCAGACCCTGACGAGGTGGTCGATGTCAAGGAGAAGTATCATCCTTATCTCAGACAAGTCCACTGCCGCCTTGGTCAGCGAGGGCTCTGTAAAACACACTGCAAGGTCCCCTACTGAGGATGCCAAATTTTTTAATGTGATGAATCAGTTGTCTTCCACCATGGGCTTCCATAATGAGAAATAGGATGTTACCAGGAAAGACCTGGTGTACTTCGTGGAGATCTCCTGAATCTCCCCATAAGCTCATTCTTCCAATGCTTCCAGCATTGAAGAATGCCACCACGGCAGCCTGGCACAGGCCAGACATGGTGCCAGTCATGCCATGCAGAGTGGACAAAGTTTACAACGCCCCTCAGGGTCTTCATTATTTTGTTGCCCAGGTCGAAACTGACTCACTGATCATCAAGGCAGCTCATGACAGATGTAAGGTACCTAAACAGCTTAGCTCCCTGCCCCCCAGGCAAGGAATCTCTAAAGGATTGATCTCTGGGGGGAAGGGGTTATGCCTCCTCTACCTTGGGTCTGAGGATTAATGATTACCTGACACATGGTTAAATACCAAAACACCAACTGGAGCAAGGGCATACCTGCCACTCAGGCCCTCCCTGATGGCTGTCAGAAGCAGGAATTGCTTCAGTGCTTGCAGGCTGCTGAGGACGTTCGCAAACACCTCCTCAGGGCACTGTACGACATGGCCAATACAGTTGCCAGGGCAGCTGTCACTGGCATTTGCCTTCGTAGGCACTCCTGTCTTGATTTCTAACTTTGCAGCCAATGCGCAAAACAAGGTGCTTAACGCCCCTTTCAATGGCACTAAGCTATTCAACCCTGATGTTCAAGACCTCCTTAATGATCTTCAGGCCTCAGGCACGGCCATTAAGTCGGTCCATTCCTTCTACCACACTCAGCCAAAGGGCAGAGGACAGCCTACTTTTCCTAGACAGACCAGTAGGCCCGGATCGGCTCCCTGTATCCAAGAAAAGTGTAGAGCCCAGGCTTCCATGCCCGCCCCCTACACTGCTGGAGTGGCAACCAAGCGCCCCGGCCTCTGCGGCTGGCTCCTCAGCTTGACTCCTTGCCAGACCTCCCTCCTCTGGTTCAGACCCAGGAGGTGGTGGTTGGAGGTCGGTTCTCCCTCCTTTTGAATCAATGGAGGACCATAACTTCAGACGCATGGATTCTGCAGATCACAGAAAAGGGTCACACCCTGGAGCTTATTCAGCAGCCTTCAGCCACCCCTCCCCTACTCTGCAAGTGTCCTCTGGCTCATTTGTTTGTTCTCCAGGAGGAGGTACAATCTCTACTGTTCAAGCAGGCCATAGAGTTAGTGCCAAGGTGCCAGAGAAACCAGGGGTTTTATTCCAGGTTTTTCCTGGTCCCCAAAAAGACCAGAGATCTGAGGCCCATCTTAGATCTGAAAGAACTCTGTCTCTTTGTCCAGTACAAAAAGTTCCAGATGGTAAGTTTGCCGGGCTTGATGCCCCTCCTCAAGACCGGGGACTAGCTTTGTTCGCTGGACATGCAGGATGCTTACCTGCATATCTCTGGTCTTTCCTCCTCACAGGAGGTTTCTTCGTTTTGCCTTTCAGGGTGAGCATTATTAGTTCAAAGTGCTGCCCTTTGACTTATCCTCTGTGCAGCGAGTCTTTATCAAGTACTTAGCATCGGTTGCAGCAGATCTCAGAAGAGAGGGGACTGTACATCTTCCCTTATTTGGACGATTGGCTTCTCAATGTCCCATCCAGGGAATAGCTTTTGCTGACTTTAGAGCGTACTCTCCAGCTTTTCCACTCCCTGGGCTTTACAGTCAACCTGCCCAAGTCTGTTCTAGTACCATCCCAAAGACTGCAGTATGTGGGATGGTTCTGGATTCCGAGCAGGGGAAGGCTTTCCTCCCTCAAAACAGGGTAGAGTGCCTCATTACCCAAGCTCAGGAGGTCGCTCAAAGTCAGTACATCCTGCCAGGATGTACCTCAGGTTGTTGGGCCTGATGGCGGCCATTCCCACTGTTCCGCTGGCCAGGCTTCATATGTGTACCCTTCAATGGACCCTCCGGGTACAATGGGACCAGCGCACGGACGAGTTAGACCAACCAGTCCTGGTCTCTTCTCCTGTACGCAGGGTACTGCAGTGGTGGATGGATCCCTTGAATCTACTTCAAGGTGTTCCCTTGTAGATTTCTTCCCTGCATCAGATCCTAACTACAGATGCCTGGGGGGGGGGCACCTGGGTCCCTTCTAAACTCCTGGTCCCAGTGGGAAGCCGCCCTTACATATCAGTGTTCTGGAGATGAGAGCGGTACTCTAAGCCATGCAGGCATCTTCAGAAGCATCTTGCTCCAGGCCAGCTGTTGGTGCAGTTGGACAATTTGAGTGTCTACATCATCATCATGCAGGACTCGCTCATATACCCTTTGCAGGGAGGCCATGAGGGTGTGGTACTGGGCGCTAGAACACAGTCTGCCACTCTCGGCAGTCTATATTCCAGAAGTGCTAAACACTCTGGCCGACAGCCTCAGCAGGACTCAGTCCTACATACTCAAGTGGGAGCTTCTCTCATCCTTCGCAGAAGACTTGTTCGACAGATGGGGTCGTCCAGAGTTGAACCTTTTTGCATCCCCACTCAGCACAGAATTGCCCAATTTCTGATCGCTGGATCCAGGGCCTGGAATTTTCTGGCGAGACATGTTGCCCTCCCCTGGAAGAGGAGGTTTCTGTATGCATTACCTCTGTTTCCTCTGATCCAGAGGGTTCTGATCAAACTACAGTGGAGGGGGCCAGCATGATTCTGGTAGCTCCATTCTGGCATTGCCAGATATGGTTCCTTCAAACAACATGAAGTCTTGCTATATTATGACAATTGCAGTGAGTCCCCATCTTCGAACTGCTCCGGAGGTGAAATAGTTAACTTTCCATGCAGGCATGGAACTTAGAGCGCGAGCTCGGTTGAAAACTCTGTCTGTTGTTCTTCAAACGCAAACTGTCAGATTCTTTACTTCGCCTCACTGAACAGTCGCTCCCGAGATTCCTCCTTCTGCTCGGTTCATTTTTTGGTTTTAAGTAGTATTTTGTCGCTTTTTTCAACCGAAATTAAACCGCAACCGGTCGGTTCAAGCTCTGTCTGTGGTAATGTAAGTAATAGATAGGTTTTACATTTAGTTTTTCTGTGTGGAACTTGTAATTCATTATCGGTTCGGTTTGAACCGATCAGGTTGTCTTTAAATCTACTAGTCCTTTTTTAGAGTGCGGTTCCCAGTTCTTATCGGTTCTAAAAAAAACGGATTTCATTACGGTTTTTCCACGACCCGTGACACGGTTGGGAACCGATAAGGGTTTCTTGCTTGGCGGATTGCCATAAACGGGCAAGTTGGTTAGGCTGGCATTATGTCTGAGAAACCCAAAAGAAAAACCGGACCCACTGGGTTTCAACACTGTAGTGTTTGTGGGGAAGCTTTTGCTAAGGCTGACCCACACACCACATGTGTCTATTGTCTGGGGTTTGACCCCCTCAATTCAGACTGCCAGATGTCAGAATTTCCCTGCTGCTACCATAGATAAGAGAGTTGGTAGGCTCAGGGAAAGGGAGGCCAAATAGTCAGCTGATCCGGATGGCCAGCCCGGTTCGGTACCAACCAAACTGGAGGGAGTGCCCTCTGACCAGGGCGATACTTCCTCGGGCAAACGAAGAGCCTGTTCTGAGGAGCTGGTTCCAGCAAAAAGAACTAGAAAGTCAGCTAGCGTAGAGCCAAAAGTTCTCTCCCCAACTGCTGAAGAAATAGCTAAAGCAATTCAAATTGTCCAGTCTCTCTCCCCGGTTCCGACTGAACCGACACCATCAGGGAGGCGTTCGGTTCGGCCGGTTCTACCAGTTCAAGATTATGATTTTGAGGATTTTTGTGAACCGGAGGAGGAGGAGGAGGAAGAGGAATATGAGGAGAGTGAATATGGTTTTGAAGATCTGGATGTGCCCATTGAACCGGACATCTCTCTAGATAGACCCTTAGGGGTTTCTCCTCCAAGGCTTTCTGAGTCCCCTTCTCATTTCATGTTTTGTAAAAAAGTTGATGAAACTCTCTAGCTCCCTGTTGAGGAAGCTGTTGATGACCAAGAGGAGCCGGACTATGTAGAAATGATGGATATTCCAGCGTCTAGGAGTCTGTCTATTCTTTTGCATTAATCTTTTCCGAAACAGACAGTAAAAGTTTTAAAAACTCCTCACACTATACCTCCTGTGGATAAAAGGATGGACAAGAGGTATACCTTATCAGGCTCCGACACTGATTTCCTCACTCAACAATGCAGCCATGTGGGGTAGTGCAGGCTGCAGCCTATGACAAGGCTAATATTCCCTAGCTTCACACCCCTGAGAAGGACTCCAGGAAGATTGATGCTATGGCAAAGAAACAGTACATGGCAGCATCTTTGGGACTCAGACAGGCAAATTATATGGCTATGCTGCTAGGTACCAGAAATCCAGATGGGATAATGTGCTGGCCCTAGCAAAACAAGTCCCTGACCAGCTTGCCAGGGAGCTGGAACAGGCTATGGATGGTATTGAGGCATCCAAGGTGCAATTCATGCTGCAGTGGACTCTAATGATGTTTCATCAAGAGTCATGGCTACATCTGTGGCACTTCGCAGGATGGCTTGGCTCAGATGTACTACCCTGTCACAGGATACCTAGTCTAAGGCCATGGATTTTCCTGTTGTGGGAAAGTCTCTATTTGGGGAGCAAACAGAGAATTACATGAAGAAAATGGATGAATATAAGACCACCTATAGGAGTGCACAGGCCAAGGAAAGGCAGGCCACTCCTCAAAAACAGCTTCCTAGAGGCAGGGGCAGGCCTTTTCATAGGCCTTTTTACCAAACCCAAGCTTCCTCCTCTGCCTATGCTCAGAGGGGGTTCTTTAGAGGGAGAGGCAGACGGGGTACAAGCAGGCCTGCTTCCACCCCTCAGCCCATAGCCCCTGCCAAGCAGCCACCCTGATGGGATTGCCAGGGCCGATTCTTCTCTACCTGTAGGGGGCAGGCTGGCTTACTTTGTCCAGGACTGGAAGTCTTTAACATCAGACAAGTGGGTCCTGGAAGTAGTAAGCCCGAGACTGGCTCTCAGCTTCAAAAAATTTCCAAAGCTGAGAACCAGATCTTTTCCACCTGCAACTCCATCAGAGGCACTCGCCCTAGAGGCAGAGGTCTCTACCCTCCTGGCTGTCAGAGCCATGGAAAGGGTTCCTCCCCTACACCAGGGCAAAGGTTTGTACTCCAGGTACTTCCTTACCCCAAAAAAGACAGGAGAATGGCTGCCCATCCTGGATCTCAGATACTTAAACAAGCACCTTTTAAAGCCAAAGGTCAAAATGGTGACTCTGGGAATTATCCTACCCTCTCTAAGGCCAGGGGACTGGCTAGCCTCCCTGGACCTCAAGGTTGCCTACTTCCATATTCCCATCAGAAGCTCCCATCAAAAGTGCCTCAGGTTCGAGCTGCCCTCAGGCCACTACCTGTTCAGAGCAATGCCCTTCGGCGTCACTTCTGCTCCAAGGGTATTCACCAAATGCCTGGCAGTAGCAGTTGCCTATCTAAGAAGGCAAAAGATTGCCATCTTTCCTTTCTTGGACGATTGGCTCATAATAGGCCAGTCCCCAGATCAGGTCAGTTTACATCTTCAGATAACGCAGCAACTGCTTACCTCTCTAGGTTTCCTTCTGAATCTCTCAAAGTCAGTTCTAGAGCCTGTCCAGCTTCTTACCTTCATAGGCGCAGAACTGAACACACAGGAAGCCAGCTTCCTTCCCCTGGACAGGGCAAAGACCCTAGTCTCCCTGGCCTCCTTATTCACCCTGCAGGTCTCCCGGCCAGCAAGGCATTTTCTGCAGCTCCTAGGACACATGGCTGCTTCCACAGCAGTTGTGCAGGGAGCAAGATTTCAGATGAGGGACATCCAGTTCCATTTGAGAGCTTTTTGTCTCAAAGAAAGGATCCTCTTACCAAGTTGATCCCAGTAACTCTAACCCTGATCCAAGCCCTACAGTGGTAGCAGGATCAGAGCAACCTGAGACAAGGGGTTCCTTTTGTCACTCAGTCTCACTCTCTGATCCTTACTACAGATGCATCCCTCTTGGGCTGGGGAGCTCACATGGGCGACCTCACCACCCAGGGTCTGTGGTCTCCCCAGGAATCTCTGCTCCACATCAACCTGTTGGAGCTCAGAGCAGTTTTTCTAGCACTTCAAGATTATACAGGTCAGAACAGACAACACCACTACAATGTGGTACATCAACAAGCAAGGGGGCACTCGGTCTACGGCCTTGTGCACCGAAGCGATGAAGTTGTGGTCTCTGGCTTACTCCCTGAACACCTCCCTTACGGCAGTCCACCTCCCAGGCAAGGACAATGTCTTGGCAGATGCTCTCAGCAGGATTTCCTAGGGCCATCACGAATGGTCACTGGATCCCCTGGTCTAGGGAGTAGTATTTGCCAGATGAGGCACCCCGTAGATAGATCTTTTTGCAGCCCCAGACAATCACCAACTTCCTCTTTTTAGCTGCAGGCCCCCAGTGTTGGGCTCACTCCCCCTGGATGCCTTAGCCCTCAGTTGGGAAGGGAAGTTCCTCTATGCCTTCCCTCCCTTTCCTCTCCTGTTCAAAGTGCAGTCAAAATCAGATCCCAATCCTGCAAAGTCATTCTGATAGCTCCAGATTGGGCCAGACAACCCTGGTATCCACTCCTTCTGTCCTTAGCAGTCCATCCTCCCCTGTGCCTTCCCAGGAATCACAATCTGTTAACCTGTGCCCAGGGACGGGATTGGTATCCGAATCTCAAATCTCTCAATCTCAAGGCTTGGTTCTTGAAGAGTTAGAGTTTGCCGATTTACACCTTTCCCAAGGTGTAATGGATATATTGAAGGCCTCAAGGAAGCCTTCCACCAGGGCTACTTATAATTCCAAATGGAAAAAGTTTTCCATATGGTGCTCGGAAAAGCATATTTCCCCAGACTCTGCTGATCTACCCACAGTCCTGGATTATATGGTCCATCTGAATTCTTTGGGGCTGCGACCAGCTACCCTGAAGATGCATTTGGCAGCTGTGTCTGCTTTTATTTCAGCAGGTAAATCCTCTTCTCTTTCAGCTCATCCTGTATTTTTTAAGTTTTTTAAGGGATTGCTTCACACCAACCCTCCATTCAGGGATCCTGCCCCTGCCTGGGATCTTAATGTTTGCATTGCTCAGCTTATGCAACCCCCCTTCGAGCCCTTGTCTTCAGCTGAGCTCAAGTACTTGACTTGGAAAACTGTTTCTGGTAGCCATCACCTCTGCCAGACGCATAAGTGAATTACAAGTATTGTCAGTGGAGCAGGAGTTTATCTCCTTTCACAGAGATAAGGTGGTCCTCCGGACTAACAGAAAGTTCCTACCTAAGGTGGTTTCAGATTTCCACCTTAATCAATCTATTTCTCTTCCAGTGTACTTCACTGACCACTTCTCCTCTGGTGAGAGGAGGCTGCACAGCCTAGATGTGAAGTGAGCCCTTAGTTACTACATAGAGCGTACCAAGGGTCATAGGTTTGACTCCCTCCAACTGTTCTTCACTTATGGCGAAGTTGGTAAAGTGAAGCCAGCCACTAAAAGATCCATTGCCAGGTGGATTGTCTCTTGTATCCAATTCTGCTACGAGAAGTTGGGTAAAGTTCCCCCCCTCAGGCCTGAGGGCTCACTCTACCAGAGGTACAGCTGCTTCTCTGGCTGCTGCCAGAGACATTCTATTCTAGAAATATGTCAAGCAGCTACCTGGAAAACAGTTCACACTTTTACCAAGCACTACTCCCTGGACATCCAGGCTAGGGAGTGATGCTCGGTTTAGCACATGGCTTAGGTGCCTCAGAGCCTATTCCTAAGTAGGTTCTGTCCTCCTCCATGGAGGTACTGCTGTGTAGTCTGCAATTGTCATAATATAGGAAGACTTCATGTTGTTTGAAGAAAAAATTACTCACCTTAGTAATGTTGTTTCTTCTAATGGAGTCTTGCTATATTATGACCTCCCTCCCTGCCTGCCCCTCTCAGAACCTCTGTTTTGGGATGTGGATGGGCAGTACAGTGTTGGCACTTTTTTGATGCCCACCTTGTTGTTTTTCACCCTCCTTTTAGGTGAACTGGTGTTGTTTTTGCATTTTTGGGTCTCCTGACTTGTGTCTTTGTTTGAGGCCAAAAAATTAGTGTTTATGTTAGTAGCCAGTTGGCTAGTGTAGGTTTACAGCTTCCACACAGAGCCTTAGTGAGTTTTAGCTCGAAAAGATCTGACAGTTTGCGCTTGAAGAACAACAGACAGAGTTTTCAACTGAGCTCGAGCTCTTAAGTTCCATGCCTGCATGGAAAGTTAACTATTTCATCTCCGGAGCAGTTCGAAGATGGGGACTCACTGCAATTGTCATAATATAGCAAGACTCCATTAGAAGAAACAACATTACTAAGGTGAGTAATTTTTTCTTCTACTTCAACAGCTGGCAGAGAAACCTCCAGTCCCTCTTCCTCTCTGCAGGAATCTGCTGACCCAGGATCAGGGAACCCTGGTCCATCCCAACCTCAGATCCCTCCATCTGCATGCCTGGCTCCTGCGAACATAGCCATTGCAAGGTCTCCAACAGGGTAGCGGACGTCCCAGTGGCCACCCAGAAGCCTTCCACTTGAGTCATGTATGCCATGAAGTGGAAGCAGTTTGCAATTTGGGCTACTAAACTGGCCCTGGCGCTTTTCGGTGAATCATATCCTGGACTATCTGATATCTCTGTCAGACTGAGGCCTCCAGTATTCCTCACTCAGTGGCCACCTTTCGACTATTTTAGCTTTTCATGAGCCTGTGGGTGACCGCACTATTGCTCAGCTGGATGTCTCCCGTAGTTTTCTTCGGGGCATCCTGCATCTGAAATCTCCAATCTGTTCTTGGAAAGCGCTCTTTTTAGTTGCAATTACTTCTGCTCAAAGAATTTCAGAGCTTCATGCCCTCTGGTGTGAGGAGCCATATTTGATTTTTCACAAAAACTGGTATCTTTATTCACACATACTAAGTTTTTTACCCAAGGTGGTTTCTGAGTTCACACTCGGTATATCCACCTTTCTGTTTATTTTCCTGAGCGTGTCAATCCAAGGGAAACACTGCTTCATACGTTGGATGTGCGCAGAACTTAAGTACTATCTGCTTTGAACTAAGGAGTCCAGAAGGTCAGAATAGTCGTTTGTTTCCTTCTCCCCAGGTAGAGAGGGCACTTTGGTTTCTAAGCAGTGTCTATCCAAATGGTTGGCAAATTGTATTGTGTTCTGCCACAGTAAGTACATCAAAGAATTGCCTGGTGCTGTCAGAGCTTATTCCACCAGAGGCATGGCTACCTTGGTGGCTTGTTTCATAGGGGTATCGGCCGCTGACATTTGTGCGGCAGCCACCTGGAGTATAGTGTACACTTTCACCAAGCATTAGTTTCTGGACATTGCTTCAAGAGCCCGTGCAGGATTCGGCAGGGCTTTGCTACAGTTTATGGAGATCAACCTCCCATACTGTCTTTTTTCACTTGTGTCTGCTTGGTACTCGTTTCTACGGTGTATCCTGATGACTGAGATACCCCTGAAGAAGGCAGAACAGTTACTCAAGAACTTACCATAACAGTAGATCTTCGAGGAGATCAGTCATTTGGTATGATTTCCCTCCCACCATCCTTCTTCTTGAGGCACTTGTCTAGGAACTGGCTGTCAGGTGTTTCCAGCTTTTTCTTGAGCCTGAGTACCTCTTTCTCTCCTCGGTTCCCCAGGGCATAAGCCTTGCTCCTTTCGTCTCCGGGGGGAGAAAGAACTGAGGAAGGAGTGGAGCAGCCTACGCCTGTATAGAGCTGGTGATGGCGTGGGCGGCCCCAGTTGTATTGCTGAAAATGTTCCGTGTGGATTCCCCCTCCCCTCTTCACCAACAGCGAAGGTTCCTACGGTGTAGCCTGATGACTGAGATCCCCTTGAATCATCCTACTGTTACGGTAAACAAGCCTGAGAGGAGCTCAAACTGCATCTTTGGTTAACCCCCAAGTTCCAAATAGGTTTTTTGTAATCATTTCAACAGTATAACTATATACAGTTTCAAACCAAAGGATCCCAGTACTTATAGTTTCACACAAAGATTTTCCCATATATTATAACCAAAGATGTGCAGGGGGGATGAAAAGACACATGCCGGCCTGCATCTGCCTGCGATGCCAATATCCGGATTCACGAATGGACCTGGGAGTTGGAGGGCGGCTGGGTGGAGAAGGATTGAAGCGCTGTGGGCGGCTCTTCTTTTCTTTTGGGGGGGGGGGGGCGAGTGTCCAGTCTATTAGTGACGCTTGGCGGAGGCTAAGGGTTCCCCAAGAGCCAGTGCATAAAAGTAACGCGTGAGGCAGGATAGATGGCAGGCTTGTTCAGTGTACTTCATTGCATGTCCCACATCCAGGGGACTTCAACATACAAAAATCTGGCCCTCTGGCGTGATGCTCTGACCCCAATTCTGCTGCCACCGTCCGACGGGTGAGGTCCTGCCCTGCCCGGTGGCCCTGTCCAGGGGTATAAGCCTGGGCTTCATGGAGCGGGGCAGAGGCTGAGCTCCTGATGGGGAAAATTGGGGGGCTGGGCCAAAACAAAATATCAAACAGTAAGTGAAGTCAGAAGACAGCGAGAGGCGGAGAATTGCAAGACCGTCAGAGTGATTAGTTCCTAGGTCTCGCAAGAATATCTTGTTTCACAACAAGACAGGCGAGATGGAAAAGGAGAGGATAGAACAGACCATTGCATTTAACTCTTTCTGCATAACAAATGGGACAGGCCTTTATCAACCCTGTCACACCAATCATTATATCTTTTTTCCACTTAAGGACAGTGCTCCCATTATTCATCACAATTTTACTTTTTTTTTTTTTTTTTTTTGCGCAATAGTTTGCATGGCTGGACTCGACACCGATTACTTTAGACACATAGAAGTTGTCAGCAGATAAGGCTTTTGACCCACCTAGTCTGTCCAGTTTTCCCTTCTTACTGTGCCACCACAGACCTGACTCGATCTCCGGTCGTCTCCTCCCCTTGCCTTACTACCAAGGTCACCTTGTGTCTGTCCCATGCATGTTTGAATCCTGTCACTTTTTTGGCACCCGTCACCTCCGCGGGTGGGGCCTCCAGAACTGGACATAGTACTCGAAGTGGGGTCTTACCAGTGATCTGTACAGGAGTAATAGTACCTCCTTCTTCTTAGTGGTGATACCCCCTCCCTATGCGCCGGAGCATCCTGCTATCCTTCCCCACTGCCTCGTCACATTGATTGGCTACTTTCAGGTCATCAGACATGATTATTCCCAGGTACCTTTTCTTTTTGGTGGTTGCCAGTACTTCCCCTCCCAATTGATACGTAGCCCCTGGTTTCTGTGCCCCAAGTGCATGTATTTGAACTTTTTTTTAATTGAAACCCAACTGCCAAACCCTTGACCATTCTTCCAGCTTTTTCAAATGATCCTCCCCCCCTCCCCCGTGTGTCTACTCTGAAGATTTTTGTGTCATCTGCAAACAGGCATTCTTTCCCTTCTAGCCCTTCCGCAATGTCGCTAATAGACATTGAAGAGGACTAGGTCTAGTACTGAGCCCAGAGGCACCTTGCTAGTCACTTTGCCTTTTCCAGAGTGGACACTATTTACCACCACCCTCTGACTCCTGTTGCTTAATCAAACCCACTCTGACAGTCCAGCTTGTTCACCAGTCTTCTATGTGGAACGATGTTGAAGGCCTTACTAAAATCAAGGTAGGCCACGTCTACTGCTCCTCCCTGATCATCCACTACCCTGGTCACCTAGTCGAGAACTGTATCAGGATTGTCTGGCAAGAACCCCCGGTGAAACCATGTTGCTGTGGATCCTGTAATCCACTGGTTACAAGGTATTCCACTGTCTTTTCTTTTAGTAGTGTTTCCTTTACTTTGCCCACTACTGAAGTCAGGTTGACAGGTCTGTAATTTTCTGCCTCCTTCCTGTTCCTACTTTTGTGAAGTAGGACCACATCTGCCGTCCTCCAGTCTCTTGGAACCTCCACTGTTTCTAATAAGTTGAACAGAGTTGTCAGAAGTGCAGCCAGCACCTCTTTGAGCACTCTCAGTATGCTGGGGTGCACCCCATCAGGTCCCACTGCATTGTGTACTTTTAGTTGTGCTAATACCTTGAGGACTTTCTCCTCTGTAAAAGGACTGGTGTCCACCTCCCTACCAGTTATGCCCTTGTCACTTGTCTTTGGCCCATCACCTACCCCTTCTTCTGTAAATACTGAACAAAAGTATTTGTTCAATATGTCTGCCATTTTTTGGCCCTCCTCCTTGCAACCCTCTCTTCCCTATTTATCCTTGCTATTCCCCCTTTGGTCTTCCTCTTTGTGCTTACTAAAGAAAGTTTTATCCCCTCTTTCTGATTGGGCAATATTCTCCCCTGTTGTTCCTTTGCGCGTATTAACTGTTTTCCCTGCCTCCCTTTGTTTCTCCTGGTAATTTTTCCTATCCTCCTCTATCTGTGTCTCTTTGTACTTTCTAAGAGCTAGGTTTTTTTTTTTTTGCTCTTACTTTTTCTATTACATCTTTAGAGAACCATAACAGTCTGTTTTTTCTCTTGCCCTTGTTGACCTGCCTGACAGAGATTTGTTGCTTTTTTCAGTGCCTTCCTTTATTTTTGCCCGTAGTTCTTCGATTCCCCCCAGATCCTCTATCCCTGCCAAGGCATCCCTGGGACATTCTCCCATTTTCCTGAAATCAACCCTCATGAAGTCCAGGACCCTCATCTTAGTGTGACTCGGTTCTGGCCCAGTTCTGATGCACCTTGCAGTAAAAAATTGTTTTCCTGTATGTGGTGATGTTGCTAGCAAAGGCCAAAGCCTCTGGGTTCAATGAGTGTGTTTTCTGCCACAATTGATGCCTTATGGCAGACAAAAAAGGTGCCTTGATTGTCTTGGTTCTGAGTACCTTTTTCAGCAGTGTAAAACTACGAGTACCTCCTAGAGGTCTCTCTAGTCCAGGCAGGTTTAACTTTAAACAAGCAAAGTGTAACTCTCTGTCCAGGTTTTCCTCATTAGCTTTTAGTTAAGCTAATCAGCACCACAGGTGCTCAATCCTCCTCTGCCCGGCCGGCCCTCCCCCAGTACTGGGTCTTCAGATGTTGTCCGACACTGCTTTAAGAGCACTCCAAGATACCTTACCTGCTAGGACACAGAATGTAATTTTATATATTATGTTGGAACCAGATTGCATCTAAGCCAGGGCCCTGTTGTCGCTATCGCAAGTTAAAGACATGGTTTCGCATGTAAAATCTTTTCAGATTGAGCAGCCTCTTCCAGCTAGACTTCCCCAAGCTACTGGGCCTTATGGCATTGACTGCCTCAGTGGTACCATTGATCAAGCTCTGCATGAGACTGGTTAAATGTTATTTTGAGGAGAATTGGTCCCAGAAAAAGTCCCTCGATCTCAGAAAAGTTGCAGTGTTGAAGACACTGACCTAAGCCCTTTTCTAGTAACAAGAGATTGCCCAGTCTTACAGAAAGGATTTCATTCATGAACCCCTCGCCCATTCCTTTACCTGAGAAATGAACTGTATACCTCTCAGGTAGAGGTTTCATTTATGGATGGAGATTGTGCATGGTCTTTGGTTCCAGCAGATGACCAAATTGCTAGCTTTTTTAATTTACTGTGCTTTTTCCTGCCACCAGCCGCCTGGTACCTCAGTCTGGTCATGGACCCTTCGACTTCCACTCTCTCATACTGACCGCGACTTCCCTGATGCCCCCTGGCTACTCCCCAGGGCGGGGTTGCAGCACCGGCTCAAAGTGCTGCATCCGACGGGAAAGGTCAGGGAGCCGGTCTGAGAGGGCTAATCTAATCCGAGGGCAGGCTTCGTCAAGGGTGGCTGGTAGCGATTTTCTAGGCTGCCCCATGGGAGGGGACGTGCAATGACGTCCTACGTCTACCCCGCCCCTCTTGTGTGTTGGCACTGGTCACCTGTTGTTCCACCAGCCTCCGCCAGGGAGTCCCTCGGTGCGGATACTCTACCCTCCATTCCCCGGAGAAGGAGAGTAGTCCTGATGCTTCACTCCTTCTCCCCAGGTCCGTTCCTGAACTCGGGTTGCCGGCATCGCAAGCGGAAATCCAGCTGCTGCGCCAGCAGGCCGGCTGTTAAATTGCTAGTTCTTTGCCATTCTGATTGTGAACCAGTCCCTCAAGTAAATGCATCACCACTGCCAATTTTTAACTAGACAAGTTGGAAGGGTTCAGGCCTATTCTCCAAGTGTGGGAGATAGCATTCTGCTCACCTACCCACCTGACGGTAAACCGACATAGTAGTCATGGAGAACTGTGAAGCAGTTGGTCTCAGCAACAAGGACCCACAACCTACGAATGAACTCTCTACCAGATATTTGCTATGGGAGATATTTTATTTTTATTTAGTGTATTTGGAAAATGTTTCACCCGGAAAGACGACATGAACTGCAAGCATCTCGTTTCCAGACGTGTCCTGGGGGAGAGGGGATTACATTGTCGGGAGAGCAGCAAACAGATAACATTACAGGAGGAGTGTAAAACAACAAGAACAGTACAGTGCAGTGCAGTGCAAATTACAAACATAACAGAATGGAGAGGCCCAGACCAACCGGTCAGGGAAACCATCCTAGAGTGAACAAACTGGGAACAGTAAGCAAAGTGATACAATACAGTAGCAGTGAGTAACAGTGTGATAACAATAGCAAACCGGTGCTGAGCCAAGTGGCCCAGAACAACCGGACATGGTAAGAATCCTAGAATGAAAAGATCAGTGCTGCGGCCATCTAAGAGCAGGAGAACCCCCAATTGAGGCAGATACAGTAGAAGTGCTATGGGAATAGGCTGAGCATGAAATGTGACGTGCTTAGGGGCCCTTGGGAGGCAGGAATGAGTCCAATGGGGAGGAGGGAAGGCTATGAAGAGAGGGTGGAGTGTGAGGGGAGGCAGCGTAGCAGCAAGTTCCCCTTCAGGATGCAGAGAAACCCTGCAAGGGAAACGGGTGAAAGCACTGTTTGGGGGGGGGTGGGGATAAAGGGAGGAGGGAAAACAGGAGGGAAGGGAGGGCGAAGGAGTAGGTGGAGAGGTGACTAGCTAACCTAATCTTGTCCTCATCAAGATGCGAAGAACCCTGCAAGGGGAGAGGGAATAAAAGGAGTAGGGAAAAGGGCAGGAGGAGAGAGGGCTAGGACCCTACTCACCATAGGATGCTGGGAGCCCTGTAAGAGGGACAAGACATGGCATGGGGACAGTGCTACAAGTAAAGGAGCGGAAAGCAGTAATTTAGGATAGAAGGAGAAATGCACTTTGGGAAGAGGGTACAGAGGGGTTAGAGACAAGTGCAGTTTGAGGAGTAGAAATTATGTAGGGCTAAAGAGATAGAGTTTGAGGACGAGGAGAGCCGGACAGGTGGTAGCAGGAAGTTTCAAAGCTTGGGGAAGCGATAGGAGAAAGCTTCCTGTCCAGTGGAGGAAGAGCAACGAGGGATAGCTAGAGTGCGATGATCAGTGGATCTGAGAGAGCAGGAGCAGGGGAGAGGGAGAGAGAGAGAGAGCCGGAGAGGTAGGATGGGAGAGTCCCAAACCAGTATTTAGACGTGAATTTGGCATAGTGGGAGAGACTCCTGCACTCCAGGAGGGGAAGGCGAGAAAGTGATACAGGGAGCAGTTGGGGGGGGGCAAGAGCAAAGTGATAGAAAGCATTGAAAAGAGAATCCAATCTGGTGACGGAAGACTTGGGAGCAGCACTGTAGACTAAATTGCAGTAGTCAAAATTAGGGAGAATCATTTTCTGAACAATATCGCGTCAAACCGGTAGTGGTATGGAAAGTGCAGTTGCGTAAGAACTTACCATAACAGTAGATCTTCATGAGAGGTTCCTGCAGTAGGTAATAACATTTCTAGGGACATGGATATGTTGTTCATCCACACTGTCTGGCAGGTTCCTTGCCGCTTTAAATCTTGCCGGAAGGTTTTCAAGCTGGCTCCTCCCACCCACCCGGGTGGTAAAACTCTCGGCTCCGCCCCATGACGCCAGATCTTCCTTACCGCTTGGAAGCTCAGGTTCCTCCTTAACGCTCATGCTTAAGACTGGTCCCTAATTCTTAGTTGAATTAGAAAAGTTTTTGCTAAAGACTTGGTCTTCTTCTCCTCGGCTGCGATGGACAAATCGACTCGGTTTCGGAGAATTGCCTGCGGAGCAGAAGATGTCTCAGACGGATCCGCACTCCACGTCGTCCTGTGGGCCTTGAGCACGACCCGCGGGCCTGCGACTTATTGTCTTCTTTTTAAGCCTAAGTCCTTGAAGACCGTGCTGTCTGATTACAACTGGGGCCTGAGAGAAGAATTCCACCGTGAAATCTAAAGAGGCCCGGTTGGCGGTGTCCGCGGCGGGCTCGCAGATCAGTCGAGCAGATGATCGCCTCGAAGAGGAGGTGAAGGGCCACTTCTACCTCGGCTGCAGCATTTGTCCGCCTCTCGGTGCCTCATACTCGGCTTCTTTTAAGGAGCTTTGTCTGACTCTCTCGACGAAAGGTGAGGGTCCAATCTTCGGACCTTTTCCAGGTCCAAAAGAGCAAAAGTAAGTCTCTCCGCCGACGCCTTGGGAGTGGAAAGATCCTCTCACCTTCTTGTCGACTCGGTCAACCCTCAGCTTCGCCACTGGCTTTACCGGTGTCCCTGCCAGGCCAGTTGACCGAGATTCCCGCCGACGCTGTGTCGAGATTTTCTCGACCCGTTAGATGGGTTGTCGGCTGGAGAAGCTGAGAATCCTCTCCCAGTTCCCCGGTGGTAGTTGAGGATCTCCTGGCTCGCCTGTGCCTCCGGTTCCGGAGCCTTCCTGTGGAATCGTCCCAGCCGAGGGAGTGCCGATTCTACACTTCCCTCGCCTTCCTCGGCCTAGTCGAGACTCTCGGTCTCGGACATCCTCATGTCCAACCGATCCCGCCACCATAGGCGGTCTCGGTCTCGCACATGACAGCCGGCGCTGCCACTCTTCCTCGGACGAGGGAGGCTTCGCGCAGTTAAGGCCGAGGCACGAGGAACTCATGTGGCAACAGCTCTTCTGACCGGGAATAGGCTGACCAGTCGCCTTCCCCGCCATTAAGTGGCTGTCACCGAGCGCCGAAACAACCCCTCGCTGTAGCCGAGGAGCCTGTTCCCAGGCCGGTTGTTCGCCAATTCCAGCTGCCCACCGATTCTGGTGGAACCTCCGCCTCCACAGCCGTTAGTTGGGGCTCCGGCCCTAAAAATTCTCGGTCGGCCTTTGGGTTTGCCTCATAGGTTGTCTGTCACCCTCACTCCCGATAAACCCCGGCAGGTGGAGGGTGGCTCAGGCCCGAGGCAGCTCTTTAAGGACTCTTCTGAGTCCGAGGATGATTCCTCCCTCTTCTCCAAGCGCATGGACTTGGAGTCCTTGGGAGGGCAGTCAGTGGACGATAGCCCTTCGTCCTTCCTAGGGTTGCTTCGGCTCATCTCGGAGTCCACTGGGATGAAGCTCGAACCCGTTTCTAAACGGGCCAGGTATCCTCTCACGGAGATTCTGGACCGAGGGGATTCTCCTACGGAGGCCTTTCCGGTGGCCGAAGCCATAGTGGGTCCGGCCTTGGAACTTTGGCAGCGTCCTGCTTCCTGCCCTGCGCCTTCGGCCAGAATGGCCAGGAAGTATGCGGTCCCTACCGGTTCCCTGTCCATTTTTTCGATACACCCCTCGGCTGAGGGGTTGGTTACCGACAGCGTTTTCTGGCGTGCCGGGAACGCCAGGGATGTGGACAAACCTCCCGACAAGGAATCCAATAAATTGGATTATGCCGGGCGAAAAGTCTATGCTGCGTCCTCTCTCGGCCTTCGTCAGGCCAGTTTGGCCGTCCTCATGGCACATTTTTCTCACGCCCTGTTGGGCTCCCTGGATGAGGTTGTCCCTCATCTTCCCGTGGATCTGCAGACTACGGTCAGGCAGGTGCGGGACCAGAGCAGGGCAGTGGCCAAACCGCAGCTCCAGACTGCTTTAGACATTGGGGACTCATGTGCCAGGTCTGTGGCGGCCGCAGTGGCCATGCGTCATCGGGCTTGGCTGAGGATATCCACCTTTACCTCGGATACCCACCTTTACTTCGGATACCCAGCACAAGTTGGTGGATGTTCCGTTTTTGGGGACTGACCTCTTCGGCCCTGGGGTGGAAGGTCACCTGCAGAGGATCGAGAAGTCCAATGCTACCTTGGACTCGGTCTCTTCTGCTCAGAAGGACAAAGGCCGCAAGCCACAGCCTAAGCCCTTTCGTCCTTCTGCGCCCGAGGCGCGCCCGGCCCAGCAACGTCAGGGCCAGCAGGCTCGAGCTTGGCATCCCAAACCCAAGCCATCGGCTTCCTCCAACAGGAAGCAGGGAGGTAAAGGCCCAGGAGGTCCCTCGGCCGGTCTCTCTTTCAAGCCTGCCCAGTGACGGGCTGAGGGGTGTCGCCCCCATCCCTGTCACCTCACCCCTGGTTCCCCCCGTGGGGGGAAGGCTCAGACACTTCCTTTCCACCTGGTCCGCTGTTACCATGGACAGGTGGGTACTGGAGGTGGTGGGAAAAGGCCTACCTCTAGAATTCGAGCAGGCCCCGCCCTTCAGAGCCGTCGCACCTCGGGGGGCCTTGGGGTCCGCAGCCTCACTGGCGGCTCGTCGAGCCGACATCGCTCTCCTCCTCCAAAAGGAGGTGATCACGGAGGTACAGGACCCCCCTTTAGACCCGAGGTTCGTGTCCAGGTATTTCCTGGTTCTGAAACGAACGCGGGGCTGGCGCCCCATTCTCGACCTACACGACCTGAACAAGTTCCTAAGGTCTCGGAACTTCAGGATGGTCACTCTGGCGCAGATAATACCATCTCTGGAACACGGCGTGTGGTTCTGCTCTCTGGACCTACAGGACGCGTTCTTCCACGTTCCTATCCGTCCATCACATCGGAGTTTCCTCCACTTTCGCGCGGAGGGATCCCTCTTCGAGTTCCAAGCCATGCCCTTCGGCTTATCTCCAGCTCCCAGGGTCTTCACCAAATGCATGGCAGTGGTGACAGCATTTCTGCGGCACAGAGGGGTCCGATACCCTTACCTGGACGATTGGCTGATAGCAGCCCCCTCCAGACGGGAGGTGGAGCGGTCCAGAGATCTGGCCCTCCAGGTTTGCTCTCAAGTCGTCCTTCTCATCAACGAGGCCAAGTCGGAACTCGAGCCGAAGCAGGTGATCCTGTTCATCGTGGCAGAGCTCGACTCTCTTCGAGCCAGAGCACGGCTCCTGGCGGACAGGGCCGAGGTTCTTACCTCCTTTGCCCAATCATTTCTGGTTGGGCAATCGTGCCCTGCCTGGGACTTCCTGTGCCTCCTGGGTCTCATGGCGGCCTGTACCAGCTTGGTCCGTTGGGCACGCTGGCACATGCGCCCCCTTCAGTGGGGACTGGCCAGCCAGTGGTCACAATGCTGCGATCCATTGGACCAGCTAGTGATAGTGACCCAGGAGATGGGGAACGCTCTCCAGTGGTGGACCGTTCCATCCCATCTGCAGGAGGGCATCTCATTTGTCCGTCCCGAGCCGACGGTCTCTCTGTCGACCGATGCCTCTCTGATGGGTTGGGGTGCCCATCTGGGGAACACAGTGCCGGCCTCTGGTCCCAGGGAGTCGATGCCACATCAACCTGCTGGAGCTCCGAAGCGGTCTGCCTAGCTCTCACCGCCTTTGCTCCGTTTCTCCGGGGTCAAGTGGTCCGAGTCCAGACGGACAATACCACGACCATGTACTACCTGAACTGCCAGGGCGGGACGCGCTCCATGCTTCTATGCAAAGAAGCTCTCTGCATTTGGTCTCTCCTGTGCAGCCTGGAGGTGGATCTCCTAGCCATTCATGTGGCAGGAGCCTCCAACACCTTGGCCGATGCCCTGAGCCGGATAGGGGCTGCATCTCACGAGTGGTCTCTCCTGCCGGAGGTAGTACAAGATCTGTTCTCCCACTGGGGCTCACCTCAGGTGGACCTGTTTGCCTCCAGGGAGAACGCGAAGCTGAGGCTGTTTCATGCCCGCCCCCCTCAGCAGGGCTCACTGCAGGGGGATGCCTTCTCGAGGCTGTGGACCACGGGCCTCTTTTACGCCTTAGCCCCATTTCCCTTGTTTCACAAGGTGCTTCTCAAGGCGAGGAGGGACAAGGCGCAGGTGATTCTGATAGCCCCAGACTGGCCGCCAGTTCTGGTACCCAGATCTCCTCAGCCTCAGCTCCAGGCTCCCGAGGCAGCTTCCAGCTCGCCCGGACCTGCTCTCAGTCAATCAGGGGAAGGTGTTCCATCCGGACCTTCAATCCCTGCACCTGGCCTGGTTCCTGGGCTAGAGTTCCAGGCCTTGGGTCTTTCCGACGAGGTCCTCAGTGTTGTTGAGGCGTCCCGTAAGGAGTCGACCAGAAAATGCTACGCCTTCAAATGGAAGAGATTCTCCATCTGGTGTCAGGGCAAGGGCTTGGACCCTTCCTCCTGTTCTGTGGCAAGCATTTTGGACTATTTATGGTCCCTTTCTAGTCAAGGGCTTAGGTCGATGACCCTAAAGGTGCACCTGGCAGCCATCTCTGCTTACCGGGCGCGGGCCGGGGAGCTGTCGGTGGCGCAGGAGAAGGTGGTCAGGCGCTTTTACAAAGGCCTTGATCACATGTCCCCTCCGGTGCGAGAACCTCCGTGGGATTTACTGCTGGTACTGGCAAAGCTCATGGGCAAGCCATTCGAACCAATGCACAGGTGTGATCTCTCTCACCTGTCGTGGAAGACCGCCTTCTTGGTGGCTATCACGTCAGCCAGAAGGATGGGAGAGCTCCAGGCGCTCTGCACCGAGTCTCCTTACCTGGTCTTCCACAGGGACAGAGTTGTCCTGCTTGCCCCCGAAATTCCTTCGAAGGTGGTGTCGGAGTTTCACCTTAACCAGGTGCTGACTCTCCCGGTGTTCTACCGCAATCACACTCGGAGGCTTCTAACACAGGCTCCATACTTTGACCTAGAAGGGCGCCGCTTATTATAAGGAGCAGCGGTTGAAATTCGGGAGAGGTTCGCCACCTGTTTGTCACCTCACGCTGAAGCCGCACCTGGCAGACCTGCAGCCAAGCGGATGATAGGCAGGTGGGTCACCTCCTGCATAGATCTCTGCTATAAGTTGGCGGGCATGGAGCCTCCCAGAGGGATAAGAGCTCATTCTAACCGTCATACTGCTGCATCGGTGGCTGCTTCCAGGGACGTCCCTATCCAGGAAATCTGCAGGGCTGCTACCTGGAAGTCAGCACACACCTTTATTACCCATTACCACATCGACCTTGAGTCACGCCGGGATGCTGGTTTTGGGGCCTCGGTTCTCCAGTCTTTATTCCCTAAGTAGGGGGTGTGCGCCTTGCCTCCCTCCTCCCGGAGAACTGCTAGGAGTCTGCCAGACAGTGTGGATGAACAACATATCCATGTCCCTAGAAATACAGGTTACTCACCTGTAACAGGAGTTCTAGGAATGGTATATGTTGTTCATCCACACGACCCACCCGACCTCCCAGGCTCCGACGCACAACCTGAGCTTCCAGCGGGCCAGATCTGGCGTCATGGGGCGGAGTCGAGAGTTTTACCACCCGGGTGGGTGGGAGGAGCCAGCTTGAAGACCTTCCGGCAAGATTTAAAGCGGCAAGGAAGCTGCCAGACAGTGTGGATGAACAACATATACCATTCCTAGAACTCCTGTTACAGGTGAGTAACCTGTATGTAGGACTCCACTCCTTGGCGTCAGGACCACATGGCAAACTTTTGCTAGCAATGTCTGGCAGGGGACCGCCCACCTGACGTCACGTGACGGACGTCAGCTATATTCTATATAGTGGGCTGTCCCGAGGCCTGCCTTCCAGTTCTCCCACTGGAGACCGAAAGGGTATGACAGGAGAAAGGATGGAAATCCTGGAGCCCCATCCAGAACAGCCTGTTTAAACAAAAAAAAAAACCCCAGAAAGCTAGGGTAAGGAGGGAGGGAAAGTGTGACATACTGCAGGAATCTCTCTCGAAGATCTGCTGTTATGATAAGTTCTTGCGTAACTGTGCAATCTTACTTCAAGCGGGTTCCTGCAATAGGTCATAACATATAGGACTGAATCCCAAGCAGTCACCCTTAGGGAGACCCAGTTAAACAAGGGAGTAGGAAAGATATCTGACTGACCAGAGCAGGTCTAAGACAGTAGACTCTGCAAAAAGGCTAGGCCAAATCCTGCCCTACGCCTAGAGGCAGTGTCCAAACTGTAATGGTTTGCGAAGGTGTGGACTGAACCCCAGGCAGCACAAATCTCAGCTGCCGAAACATTTTTTAGGAAGGCTGCAGAAGTAGCCATCGCCCTAGTGGAGTGATCTCTGACCTCCCCTGGAAGAGGTTTCTCGTACTTTTGATAACAGAGACTGATGCAGTTAGCCAACCATTTGGACAAACACTGCTTAGAAACTGCCGACCCCAGGGTTCTGGGGGCCAAGGAGACAGACAACTGATCTGCTTTGCGGACATCTTTGGTCCTTTGGACGTAGTAACGCAAAATCTTATGTACATCAAATGTATGCAGAAGAGCCTCACCCTTACTCGAATGAATAGGGTAGTACACTGGCAGCTCAACATTCAAACAACATGAAGTCTTGCTGTATTCTGAATATATGCAGTTAGCCCCAGCACTTGAACTGCTCCGGAGAGTAAAGGGTTAACTCTATGCAAAGGCATAGAACGTTGAGCTTGAGCTCGGTTTTCAAACCTCTGTTTGTGGTACTCTGAAGTGTAACCGTCAGATTCATTACTCCGCCTTACTGTGAAGTCGCTCCGGAGATCCCTCCAGCGCTTCGGTTCTGTCTAGTTCGAATCGGTCGTTTTTTTCAAACCGTGATTTTCTGCAATTCTGTATTCTTACCTCTGTCTTGGTACCAGTAAGTGGTAGCTATAGGTCGTGGTTATTTTCTGTGTTGTTTGCTAAAAAATTGTTTTATTTCGGTTCTTTGCTGGCCGGTCCGGTTCAGAACCGAAGCTTATCTTCTTTATTGATTATTATTACTGTGTGTGTGGTTTTTCTGGTACTCATCGTTTCCTAAAAAAATCTGATATTTTAGGATTTTTTTTAACCAATCCGTGACACGGTTGGAACCATTGAGTTTGTAATCGACTGGCTTAACCGCTCTGTAAGGTGATTTTTTTTTCTGGTTGAAGGCATGTCTGAGAAACCCAAGAAGAAAACCGGACCCACTGGTTTTCAGCAATGTACCGAGTGTAAGGAGGCCTTTGCTAAGGCCGACCCTCACCTCGTCTGTGTGTATTGTCTGGGGGTTTGATCACCTCAAGGAAGACTGCCAAATATGTAAGAACTTTCCCAAAGGCACTCTGGATAAACGTTTGAGTAGGCTTTGGGAGAGGGAGGCCGATAAGTCCGCTGACCCAGATGGCCAGCCCGGTTCGGTTGCAGCCGAACCTGAAGAGGTGCCCACTGACCTGGGCAATACCTCTTCGGGCAAACGGAGAGCCGATTCTGCGGAATTGGTTCTTAGTAAAAGAAAGAGAATATCAGCCGGTTTGGATCCCGCTTCTCATGGTCCGACCGTTGATGAGATGGCGAAAGCGATTTCAATAGTTGTCGCTTTGCCCGGTTCAGATGGTATAGATCCTGAAGCATACTATGAGGACGATTGGGAGGAGGATGAAGACTATGAAGAAGAACAGTGTGAGGGCCTAGATGAGCCAGTTGAGCCTGACATCTCCCCAGACAGGTCTTCTCAGGCTTCTCCTCCCAGGCTTTCCGAGTCCCCTTCCCATTTCTTGTTTTACAAGAAAGTGGCTGAGACTCTTCAGCTTCCTATGGAAGAGGCTCAACAGGATCAGGAAGAACCTGACTACCTGGAAATGATGGATGTCCCAGAGTCAAAGAGGGTGTATATCCCCTTACACAAATCCTTGGGGAAGCAGACACAAAAAATGTTAGTTTCCTACATCCATTCCTCCTGTGGAAAAAAGAATGGACAGGAGGTATGCTTTGTCAGGTCCAGTGAGCAGCCATGTTGGGGTAGTACAAGCTGCAGCCTGTGACAGGGCTAATATTCCCCAGGCATCTCACCCCCAGATAAGAATTCCAGGAAAGTGGGTGCAATGGCAAAAAAACAGTACTTAGCATCCTCTGTGGGACTCGGACAATCTAATTACATGGCATTCACAGCCAGGTACCAGAATTCTATGTGGGATACAGTTCTGGCACTGGCTAAGGATGCCCCTCCCCAGCTAGCCAAGGAGCTGGAGCAGGTGGCTGCAAATGGTATAGAGGCATATAAGGTGCAATTCCACGCTGCTGTTGATTCCAATAATGTTCATTCTAGGGTCATGGCTACATCTATCTCCATGAGGAGATTTGCTTAGCTTAGGTGTACCAACCTCTCACAGGATACCCAGGCTAAGGCCATGGATTTTCCTGTAACTGGTAAGTCTCTCTTTGGTGACCAAACAGAGAACTACATGAAAAAAATGGATGAGTACAGAACCACTTATAGGAGTGCTGCAGCAAAAGAGAAGCAGACCACTCCTCAGAGGCAGCAGTTTAGGGGCAGGCCTTTTTACCAAGCTCAGGCTGCCTCCTCTTCTTTTCAGCAGAGGGGGTTCTTTAGGGGAAGAGGTAGAAGTGGGGTAACTAGGACCCCATCAGCTACTCAGTCCAAGCCCCCTGCCAAGCAGACACCCTGAGGTCAGTCAGGGTCGCCTTCTCAATCCCAGTAGGGGACAGGCTGGCTCACTACTCCCAGGCCTGGGAATCTATTACTTCAGACAAATGGGTCCTGGAAGCAGTGAGCCAGGGACTTGCTGTCAGTTTCAAAAGGTTCCCAAGAATGAGAGCAAAGTCTTTCAGTCTTCTCTCTCCCTTGGAGACAAAGGCCTTAGAGGCAGAAGTCTCCTCTGTTCTGCTTCTGCAAGCAGTAGAGAAGGTACCTCTTTGTCACAGGGGAAAAGGACTGTATTCAAGATACGTCCTTACCCCCAAAAAGACAGGGGAGTGACGACCCATATTGGATTTAAGGTACCTGAACAAACATTTGACAAAACCAAAGTTCAAAATGGTGACTCTGGGAGTAATTCTTCCCTCTCTCAGACCAGGAGACTGGCTAACCTCCCTGGATCTCAAGGATGCCTACTTCCACGTACCTATCAGACATTCCCACAGAAAACACCTCAGGTTCAAGTTTCCCTCAGGCCATTACCAATTCAGAGCCATGCCCTTCGGCCTAACATCTGCCCCAAGGGTGTTCACCAAGTGTCTTGCAGTGGTGGCGGCATTCCTCAGGAGGCAGGGCATCCTTCTGTTCCCATACCTGGACAACTGGCTCCTAGTGGGCCAGTCCTCAGACCAAGTCAAGTCAGCTTTAGAGGTCACACGAAGACTTCTAGAATCTTTGAGCTTCATTCTAAAGTTAGAGAAGTCTGTTCTAGAGCCAGCCCAGCTTCTCACCTTCATAGTGCTGGAAATACGGTTCAGGCAAGAGCATTTCTTCCTCTTTCAAGGGTTCAGTCACTGGTCACTCTGGCCTCCTCTTTTCGTCCTCTAGTGTCTCGGCCAGTCAGACACTTTCTACGGCTGCTGGGCCACATGACAGCTTCCACAGCAGTAGTTCAGGGAGCAAGATTTCAGATGAAAGATATTCAGTTTCATCTCAGATCTTTCTGGTCTCAGAAAAAGGACCCTCTCTCCAAACTGGTTACAGTCTCCAAAACCTTGGCCCAGGCCCTTCAGTGGTGGTTGAAGGAAGACCATCTTCGTCATGGGGTCCTCTTCATCAGTCAGGTCCCTTCTGTGATTCTCACCACAGATGTGTTCCTGTTGGGGTGGGGGGCCCACCTAGATCATCTCAGAACTCAGGGAACTTGGTCACACCAGGAGTCCCTTCTGCACATAAATCTTCTCAAATTAAGGGCTGTCTTCCTGTCACTTAAGACATTCTCAGCGGTTGACTAAAGGAAAGTGGTGCAGATTAGAACAGACAGTACCACAACCATGTGGTACATCAACAAGCAGGGAGTCACTCTATCCTTGGCCTTGTGCACAGAAGCCATGAAAATTTGGTCTCTAACTTATTCCTTTCAGGTTTCTCTGGCTGTGCATCTCCCAGGGAAAGACAACATTCTAGCAGATGTTCTCAGCAGAATTTCCCAGGGTCACCACGAATGGACCCTGAACCCCAGCACCCAGCACTTACAATCAGTCTTGCCCTAGCACCTTACCTGTCATATTCCCTTGACAAGACCCTGGCTGCACTGTTTCCTGCCCTCGCCCCCCGTATCTCCTCCTGCCCCAACCACCTCCCGTACTCCCCTTACCTCCTGCACCCCTACCCCCCATGATCTCCTACCCTCATTCCCCCACCACCCCTTCTCTTTCTCATAGCTCAAGTCTTTGTACTGGTTATTACATGTCTAAGTCAATGACTATATGTTTGTAACTAAAAATGATGACTGTTGCACACGCTGACGTGGAACCTTTGTAAAAGAGCCTCAGCTCAAAGGTATTGTAATCCTAGATTGAAATAAATAAATAAACCCTGTCATTCTTTAAGTCATTTTTAGGAGATGGGGCACCCCAGAGAGAGATCTCTTTGCAGCCCTGGACAATCATCAACTCCCTCTTGATTGTTGCAGACCACCCCTTCTGGGTCCTGTTCCCCATGATGCTCTTCTACTAAATTGGACAAGCAGGTTTCTGTATGCATTTCCTCCTTTTCCTCTGATATTCAGGGTCCTGATAAAAAGCAAGTCTCAGCCTTGCAAGGTGATTCTGGTAGCTCCAGACTGGGCCAGATAGCCTTGGTATCCTCTACTGTTCTCACTGTCAGTAACACTGCCCCTGTGTCTTCCCAGGCAATACAATCTTCTCACTTCCTCTCAAGGGAGGATTCTGTACCCCAGCCTTCAGATTCTCAGACTGAAAGCCTGGCTCTTGGAGAGCTAGAATATGCAAGTTGGCATCTTTCCCAATCAGTTTTGGATATTTTAAAAGTTAGCAGGAAGCCTGCTACTAGGAAGACTTAAAACTCCAAATGGAAAAGGTTTGGTTTTTGGTGTGACATTGCCATGGTTTTGGACTATTTGGTACATCTTAACAGTTTAGGCCTCTGGCCTACTACTCTTAAAATGCATTTGGCAGCTGTGTCTGCCTTTCTTTCGGCTGGTAAGGGCTCTTCCCTAGCTTCTCATCCAGTTTTCAAGAAATTCTTCAAAGGCTTAGTCCATGTCAGTCCTCCCTTTCGGGAGCCTGCTCCTTCCTGGGATCTGAACATCTGTATTGCACAGCTTTTGCAGCCCCCTTTTGAACCTTTATCTTCAGCTGAGCTGAAATACTCGACTTGGAAAACCTGTATTCCTGGTGGCCATTACCTCTGCTAGGAGGATCAGTGAACTACAGGTCTTATCAGTGAAACTTGATTTCATTTCCTTTCATAGGGATAAGGTGGTCCTCCGCACCAACAGAAAGTTCCTTCCCAAGGTAGTGTCAGACTTTCATCTGAACCAGTCTATGTCTGTGCCTGTCTTTTTCACTGATCATTCTTCCTCTGGAGAGAGGAAGTTACACAGTCTGGATGTGAAAATGGCTCTTAGTTACTATACTGAGCATACTAAGGCCCATAGGAAGGATTGATCTTACTTCGAGAGGGCTCTTGCAGTAGGTAATTACATATAGGACTGACGTCAGCAGGCGGTAGGACCCCACGGAAAAATTTCTAGCTAGCAGTTCCTGGCGGGGACTGCCCCCACGTCAGGTGACTGGCGTCAGACGATGTCGGTATAAAGGGGCGGTCCCGGACGCCCCTTCCAGTTCTTTCTGCCGCCAGCTCGTTAGCCTCAGAAGTTCGTGCTCACCCTGTTGCTTCAGTCGCTTTTTCCCAAAGTATCAGTATTTTGCATTTAATTCGTCAGGTGAACGTCAGTTTATGTCATCCCCTTCAAAAAATAAGTGCGACTCGTGCGGTGCCCAGCTGCCTCACAAAGACGGTCACTCCCTCTGCCTTTTTTGTTTAGGCCTCACCTCACGCGTTGACAAGTGCCCACATTGCCTGCATTTCAACGCGCCACCATGGACGACGCCAGCAGTCTTTGGAAGCCCATCTCCTTAAAAGATGTCTGCAATGGGAAGTAGTTGAAGAAGCTTAGGCAGGCGTCGACCTCCCCAGAAGGACACAAGAAGCGGGACAAAGAAAGGCACCGGGAGAAGGCCTCCTCTTCCGCGACTCCGGCTGGAGCCGTGGCTAAAGTAACGTCCCCTCCGGGGGATCGCCCGACAGCAGTCTCCAAGGTTTTGGAGGAGGCGTCGGCCCGACCGTCGGGTTCGCGTTTGAGCCTGCCGGGTGCCTCCGGGCAAAAGGAGGCTTCTGCCCCCAGTACTGCCGCAGGCTTATGGCCCACTGGTGCGGGCGCCTCCCATAAGCCGGACGTCAGCTCCTCTGACGTCTGCCGGGAGAAGGCCGCTAAGACGCCTGACCCTCCAGGGCGGCGCACGGCAGTGTCCCTCGCACTGGGCCGCTCTCACCTCAGTCCGGCCGATTCGCCCCACGCCGCGACGCCGCCTCCGACGCGGCGCCGGGCATCGAGCCTACGACAGACCCTCCACCGCCTGTTGTTCCAGGTTCCCCGCAGCCTTCGCTGCCGTCCAGGGAGCCCGAGTCCCCCCTGCCTGACCCCGGGGACTTCTCTCCTCTGTCCCCAGGCGAGGCTCGGGATGTTTTTCTGCCGTTAGATCCTCCTCCTGCAGAACCGGATCTGACGCCGGCCCCCCGGACGCCAGCTCCGATGCCAGCCCCGACCCCGCCGATGCCGGCGGGGGATATTCCTCTCCCATTGGGCCCTCCACCCCACGGGCCTATCACAGTTGATCCGCCCGTGGAGTTCCCTCCTGGGCCGTCTGCTCTGGCAGCTCCTCCGGTACCTGGGTATCCGCCGTCTTATCTGACGCCGGTTTACCCGGGTCCACAGTATCCTGTGCCGCAGTACCCGGCGCCGACTCCACCGATGCTGCAGTACCCGACACCGCAATACCCAGCTCCGGTATTCTCACAGCCGGGTTACGGATACTGAACTTAAGGATATCATCTGTACAACTATCCCCCTCCTCCTCCCCCCAGGCTGCCGGTGGATTTCAGGAGACTCTGGCCTCCTGCTGGGCTGAGGCCAAGGCTCAGCTCACCAAAGAAGTTGAGAGCCATCTTATGGCGACGGTGCCACCCCCGGCTCCCGTACGCCCCAGACGGCACACTCCCTCTCCACCTCCGGATTCCCGAACTCTCCCCTCTGGATCCAGAGAAGGGCAGGACATGCGTCCAGGGATCCCCCCTAAGGAACCAGTTCTTCCTCCTAGACGAGTTAGGGAGTCTTACTCTGCTTCAAACTCTTCTTCTTCTTCTCTCTTGAATTCCTCTGACAGATGTTCCGAGAAAGACGATGAGCCACGCTCTCCATCCACGCCCCGGCCAAGGACTCCTCCGGAGGACCCTTCCTTCACGGAGTTGCTCAGGAAGATCCAGGAAGTTCACCAGTGGCGTTCCTTAGAGCCAGATCCTTAGCGGGTTAAACTCGCCGAACATCTGGACTTGCCCCTTACGGCCCCTACTCTAGTGCCACCCTGGATCGAGCCTCATGCCCACCTTGTTTCCACCATTTGGAAACAACCGTCTGCTTTAGCCCCACTTCCTCGGAAGTCCAACAGGCTATACCAGGCTCCGGAGGGTGTAGACTTTCTAGACTCTCACCCCAGTGCAGACTCGGTTGTGATTAGCGCTGCTCACGGCCGGTCAGCACACCCGAAACATTTGAGCTCGTCTCCACCAGATAAGGAATCTCGCCTTCTGGATCAGTATGGAAGGAAGATCTATGCTTCTTCCACACTGGGGATCAGGGCCCTAAATTATGTAGCACATATGGGGGATTACCAGAAGGCTGTCCTTACCCAGGCGGAATCTAAGATTGACTCCTTGCCTGACTCCCAAGTCAAGCAGAAGTTAGCTGACCTTGTCCGTTCTGCTCGTTCGGCCAGTCATCACATTCTGAGGACGACCTACGATGCAGTGGACACCGCAGGACGGAGCTCTGCGTTCGCCGTAAGTCTTCGGCGTCACGCATGGCTCCGTGTGTCAGGTCTGGTCCTGGAGGTGCAGTCAGCAATTCAAGAAGCACCTTTCAGAGGTTCGGTGCTTTTCGGTGGTGATGTCAAGGACATCATCACTGACTTGCAGGAGAAGGGGATGGCCCTCAAATCTGTTGATTCTATGTACCGTCCCCATCCCCTGCAGCGCCCGTCCATTTCGCAGAAGCCCGGCCTCAAGCGAAACCCCAGGGAAGGTGGACCACTAAACGCGGGCCCCACAGCTGCCAGGCCCCCGCCGCCCAAAAAAGCAGTGGGTGCCCCAGCTGCGGCGCTGCCTCACACCACCTGACTCCTTCCCTCTCCCACCACCTCCGGACTCCCTGGAGGAACCGGTAGGAGGGAGATTCTCCCTCCACCTTCCGTGCTGGGAGAGGATAACATCGGATTCATGGGTGCTTCAGATCATAGCAGAGGAGCACTCTATAGAGTTTCTACAGAAACCTCCACGTCACCCCCCTCTGTACTCCTTTTATTCAAGGGACCATCTTCCTTTGGTCAAGGAAGAAATATCTGCTCTCCTCGCGAAGCAGGCCATAGAACCCGTCCCTCCTCACCTTCACAGGATGGGTTACTATTCCCATTTCTTCCTTGTACCAAAGAAGACGGGAGATCTCAGACCCATTCTCGATCTCAGCTCCCTGAACTTCTACGTGGAATCCAATAAGTTCAGGATGCTCTTCCTTCAAAACCTCTTGCCCCTTCTCCGGCCAGGCCAGTGGCTTTGTGCACTGGATATGCAGGATGTGTACCTTCACATCCCCATTCGCCCCTCGCACCGAAAGTACCTCCGGTTTGCGTGCCAGGGGGGCCATTACCTATTCGGGCGCTTCCTTTTGGTCTTTCCTCGGCTCCCCGAGTTTTTAGCAAATGCCTGGCGGTGGTAGCGGCCCACCTGCGTACTTTGGGAGTTCAGGTTTTTCCCTACCTGGACGACTGGCTCCTGGCGGCCCCATCCAGTGAGGAACTCCTGCATTTTCTCTCCCTCACCCAGCAGGTTTTCACTGGTCTGAGTACCACCATCAACCATTCCAAGTCTCATCTGGACCCTTCCCAGAGACTCCAGTTCATTGGGGCCATCCTCGATATGACAATGTGCAGGGCCTTCCTGCCTCCGGACAGGGGGCCTCCCTCCAGTCCTAGATTTCCCTTCTTTCAGAATGCAAGAGGGTTCCGGCGAGGTCGGTGCTCCATCTCCTGGGGCTTATGGCGGCTGCCATCCCAACGGTTCCGCTTGCGCGCCTTTACATGAGGATCTCTCAGTGGACTCTCCGCTTTCAGTGGGATCAACTTGTAGACGACCTAGATCATCTGGTGCTGATCTCCTCGCTGATGATAAGAGACTTGCAATGGTGGATGGTTTGAGAGAACCTGTTCCGGGGGGTCCCCTTCTTTCATCCTCCCCCCGCCCAGACTGTGACCATGGACACATCAGGCGAAGGTTGTGGAGTCCATCTGGGTCCTCACCGAACCCAGGGCTTATGGTCCACATTGGAGATAGCTCTCCACATCAATGTACTCGAGCTACGAGCAGTGCTATATGCTCTCCAGGCCCTTCACTAATGCATCCTTTCTGGTCACCTAGCTGTCCAAACAGACAACATGTGCGTGGTGTGGTACATCAACAAACAGGGAGGGACTCTGTCCTACCCACTGTGCAGGGAAGCGATGAGGGTTTGGGAATGGGGAACGCTTCACAACCTTCACCTCACGGCGATCCACGTTCCGGAAGTCGACAATGTCCTGGCAGATAAGCTAAGTCGTTCTTCGGCTCTGCCACACGAGTGGGAACTGGACCAAAAAGTTCTAAAAAGCATCTTCCAGATTTGGGGGACTCCACCGATAGACCTGTTCGCCTCTTCCCTAAACGCAAAGCTTCCAACCTTTTCCTCGCTCGCTCCAGAGTGAGGCGCTTTCTGGAGCGACGCTCTATCTCTAAGCTGGAAGGACAGATTGGTCTATGCTTCAAACAACATGAAGTCTTGCTATGTTATGACAATTGCAGTTTGTCCCACCATTAGAACTGCTCCGGAGGTGAGAGTTAACTTCCATGCCAGGCATGGAACTTAGAGCGCGAGCTCGGTTAGAAAAGCTCTGTCTGGAATATTTCAAACTGAAACGGTCAGATTCTTTACTCCGCCTCACTGAACAGTCGCTCCGGAGATTCCTCCTACTGCTCGGTTCATTTCTCGGTTTAAAGTTTTTATCGGTTAAATTCAACCATGATTATTATTATTTTAACATAAGCCCGATCAGTTCAAGCTCTGTCTGTGGTATTGTAAGTAATAGACAGGTTTATTTCTGTGTGGAACTTGTAAATGTTTATCGGTTCGGTTTGAACCGATCAGGTTATTTTAAAACTTTATTCTGAAGCATTTAAAAGCTATTTAGAGTCGCGGTTCTCGGTTCTAAAAAAAGCAGATTTCATTACGGTTTTTCCCGACCCGGTGACACGGTTGGGAACCGATAAGGTGTCTTGCCTGGCACTGCCGGAAAAGGCAAGTTTTGGTTAGGCTGGCATTATGTCTGAGAAACCCAAAAGAAAAACCGGGCCCACTGGGTTTCAACACTGTAGTATCTGTGGGGAAGCCTTTGCCAAGGCTGACCCACACACCACATGTGTTTATTGTCTGGGGTTTGACCACCTCAATGCAGACTGCCAGATTTGCAAAATTTCCCTGCAGCTACCCTGGATAAGAGGTTGGTAGGCTCAGGGAGCGAGAGCCAAAAGTCCACTGACCGGATGGCCGGCCGGTTCGGTGCCAACCGAACGGAGGGAATGCCCTCTGACCAGAGGCGAGACACCTCTCGGGCAAGCGTAAAGCTGACTCAGAGGAGCCAGTTCCAGCAAAGGGAACTAGAAAATCAGCAGGTGTGGAGTCAAAAGTTCCTTCTCCAACTGCTGCAGGGATAGCCAAAGCAATCCAAATTGTCCAGTCACTTTCCCCGGTTCCGTTGAACCGCCACTATCTGGCAAAAGGTCGGTTCGGCCGGTTCCACCGGTTCAAGAATATGATATAGAGGAGTTTTATGAACCAGAGGAGGGGGAGGATGATTATGAACAGTGTGAATGTGACTTTGAAAGTCTGGATGTGCCCATTGAACGGGACATCTCCCCAGACAGACCTTTAGGATAATCTCCCCCTAGGCTTTCTGAGTCCCCTTCTCATTTTCTATTTTATAAAAAAGTTGCTGAAACCCTCCAGCTTCCTTTGGAGGAAGCTGTGGATGAGCAAGAGGAGTCTGACTTTGTAGAGATGATGGATATCCCAGAGTCCAGGAGATTGTCTATTCCTTTACATAAATCCTTTAGGAAACGAACAATAAAAATTTTAAAAGCTCCTAATTCTGTGCCTCCTATGGATAAAAAGATGGACAGGAGGTACACTTTGTCAGGTCCGGATACAGAATTTCTTTCACAGCAATGCAGCCATGTTGGGGTGGTTTAGGCTGCAGCCTGTGATAAGGCTAATATTCCCCTGGCTTCACATCCTCCTGACAAGGACTCCAGGAAGATTGATGCCATGGCTAAAAAAACAATACATGGCAGCGTCCTTGGGACTCAGACAAGCAAATTATATGGCTTATGTTGCAAGATACCAGAAATCTAGATGGGATACTGTCATGGCTTTAGCCAAACAGGCCCTGGCCAGCTTGCCAAGGAGCTGGACCAGGTGGCTGCTGATGGTATTGAGGCATCTAAGGTGCAGTTCCATGCTGCAGTGGATTCTAATGAGGTATCCTGTAGAGTCATGGCTACATCTGTGGCTTTTCGTAGATTGGCTTGGCTCAGGTGTACTAGTCTTTCACAGGATACCCAGGCTAAGGCCATGGATTTTCCTGTGGTGGGAAATTCTCTGTTTGGGGAGCAGACAGAGAATTATATGAAGAAAATGGATGAATATAGAACCACTTATAGGAGTGCACAAGCCAAGGAACGGCAAGCCACTCCTCAGAGGCAGCCCCCCAAGGGTAGAGGCAGGCCTTTTCACAGACCTTTTTACCAAACCCAGGCCTCCTCTTCAGCTTACGTTCAGAGGGGGTTCTTCAGAGGGAGAGGCAGATGGGGTATGGGCAGGCCTGCTCCCACCCCTCAGCCTAAAGCCCCTGCCAAACAGGCACCCTGATGGGATGCCCAGGGCCGGTTCTCCATTACCTGTAGGAGGCAGGCTGGCTTACTTCGTCCAGGACTGGGAGTCTTTAACATCAGACAAGTGGGTCCTGGAAGTAGTAAGCCAGGGTCTGGTTCTCAGCTTCAAAAAATTTCCAAAGATGAGAATCAGATTTTTTCCACCTGCAAATCCTCTAGAGACTCTTGCTTTGGAAACAGAAGTCTCAACCTTCCTGGCTCTCAGAGCTGTAGAAAGGATTTCTCCCCTATGCCAGGGCAAGGGTCTGTACTCCAGGTACTTCCTATTGCTTGACTATTCTATCCATATTGAGAAGCTACTAAAGAAACTGAGACAAAGGCTTGGTTTATTTTTTAGAATAAAGCACTACCTCAACAGAGACTCCAAAAAAAGATTAATCCAGGCTTCATTCCTATCCCTCATTGACTATGCTGACTTTCTGTATGGACATTGTTCACTCCCCCTCTTAAATAAACTGGACACCCTATACCACAGGTCCATCAGATTCATTACTGACCTTCCCTTCAGCACCCATCATTGCTCCCTTTATAAGGCAGTTAACTGGACATCATTACAACACAGAAGAAATAGGAATGCTGCAATTTGGATATTCAAAGCCTTATCAGGCAAGCTACCTACCTATATCTCAGACTGTTTTACTCAAATTACTTCTAGGCCATACAACCTAAGGATCAGCAAAATTATCATTCTTAAGGTCCCCAATGTCTGCACCCAGTTTGGGAGGGCTGCTGTCAGCTACTCACTAGCAATTGTTTGGAATTCACTCCAAAAAACCATGAAGCTAAATAACCTCCTACCCTAATATCCTTCAAGATTATTCACCACCCTATTCCCAGAACTCTGCAACTGCTTCCACAAGGCCTAAACCCCGCCCTACCTACCCCCCCTTTTTTTCGTGTTCCTATATGCTGATAAACTCCCGCTTCCAGTCCCAAGATTCACCCTCAAAATGCCTGCTAGGTCCTATAATCTACATATTACTCCTGATGTGCCCATTGCCTTCTGTCTCACAGATTAAAAGTTTTAATGTGCTGTGTACATATGTATATTGTTATATATTAGCACTTATGTCATTGTATTACTGTTTATGTTACCCCTGTCATTGTATTACTGTTTATGCTATCCTTGTCAATGTAATAACACTTGCACTTCTTGACCACTCAGGTCCATCTTGTAAATGAGCTATGCTCAATGATGTTCGCCTGATTAAAGATTTTGATTGATTGATTGATTGATTGACTTCCTTACCCCAAAAAAGACAGGAGAATGGCGGCCCATCCTGGACCTAAGATATCTGAACAAGCACCTTTTAAAACCAAAATTCAAAATGGTGACTCTGGGAATGATATTACCCTCCCTAAGGCCAGGGGACTGGCTAGCTTCCCTGGACCTCAAGGATGCTTACTTCCATGTTCTTATCAGAAGCTCCCACCGGAAGTACCTCAGATTCGAACTGCCCTCAGGCCATTATTAGTTCAGAGCAATGCCCTTCGGCCTTACCTCTGCCCCAAGGGTATTCACAAAATGCCTGACAGTAGCAGTTGCTCATTTAAGAAGGCAAAAGATTGCCATCTTTCCCTACCTAGACGACTGTCTCATTGTGGGTCAGTCTCCAGACCAGGTCAAATCACACCTGCAAGTTACCCAGCAGCTGCTTACCTCTCTGGACTTTCTTCTCAATCTTCCAAAGTCAGTTCTGGAACCTGTCCAGGTACTCACCTTTATAGGTGCAGAACTGGACACAAAGCAGGCCAGAGCCTTTCTTCCTCTAGAAAGGGTAAGGACCCTGGTGGCCCTGGCCTCCTCCTTCACTCTGCAGGTCTCTTGACCAGCAAGGCATTTCTTACAGCTCCTAGGACACATGGCTGCTTCCACAGCTGTAGTGCAAGGAGCAAGATTTCAGATGAGGGACATTCAGTTCCATTTGAGAGCCTTTTGGTCTCAAAGAGAGATCCCCTATCCAAGTTGATCCCAGTGACTCAACCTGATCCAGGCCCTTCAGTGGTGGCAGGATCAGAGCAATCTGAGACAAAGGGTTCCCTTCATCCCTCTGTCTCACTCGACCCTTACTACAGATGCGTCCCTTTTGGGATGGGGAGCTCACATGGGCGACCTCTCCACCCAGGGATTGTGGTCCCTCAGGAATCTCTGCTCCACATCAATCTGTTGGAACTCAGAGCTGTTTTCTAGCACTTCAGGTTTTTCTGCATCTGTTCAGAACAAAGTGGTACAGGCCAGAACAGACAACACCACTACAATGTGGTACATCAACAAACAAGGGGCACTGGGTCTTGGCCTTGTGCACCGAGGCAATGAAGTTGTGGTCTCTGGCTTATTCCCTGAACACTTCCCTCATAGCAGTTCACCTCCCAGGCAAGGACAATGTCCTGGCAGATGCTCTCAGCAGGATTTCCCAGGGCCATCACGAATGGTCACTGGATCCCAGTACTGGGGATAGTTTTGCCAGATGGGGCACCCCTCAGATAGATCTTTTTGCAGCCCCAGACAATCATCAACTTCCACTTTTTTGTTGCAGGCCCCCAGTGTTGGGCTCAGTCCCCCTGGATGCCTTTCTCCTCGATTGGGAAGGGAAGTTTCTCTATGCCTTCCCCCCCCCTTCCCTCTCCTGTTCAAGGTGCTAGTCAAAATCAGATCTGTGCCCTGCAAGATGATTCTGATTGCTCCAGACTGGGCCAGGCAGCCCTGGTACCCACTCCTTCTGTCCTTAGCAGTCCATCTTCCCCTGTGTCTCCCCAGGAACCACAATTTGTTAACCTGTGCCCAGGGGAGAGTTTGGTATCCGAATCTCAAATCCCTCAACCTCAAGGCCTGGCTCTTGAGGAGTTAGAGTTTGCTGACCTACACCTTTCTCAAAGTGTTCTCGAAATCTTGAAAGCTTCTAGGAAGCCTTCCACTAGGACTACTTATAACTCCAAATGGAAAAGGTTTTCCATATGGTGTTCTGGGAAGCATATTTCCCCGGAATCTGCTGATTTGCCCACTGTTTTGGACTATATGGTCCATCTTAATTCTTTGGGACTGAGACCAGCTACCCTGAAAGTGGATTTGGCAGCTGTCTCTACTTTTATTTCAGCAGGGAAGCCCTCTTCTCTTTCTGCTCACCCTGTATTTTCCAAGTTTTTCAGGGGATTGCTTCATACCAATCCACCATTCAGGGACCCTGCCCCTGCCCCTGCCTGGGATCTTAATGTTTGCATTGCTCAGCTGATGCAACCCGCCTTTGAACCTCTGTCTTCGGCAGAGCTTAAGTACTTGACTTGGAAAACTGTGTTTCTAGTAGCCATCACTTCTGCCAGGCATAGAGTGAGTTACAAGCTTTGTCAGTGGAGACTGACTTTATTTCCTTTCACAGAGATAAGGTAGTCCTCCAGGACTAACAGGAAGTTTTGCCTAAGGTGGTTTCAGATTTCCACCTTAATCAATCTGTTTCTCTTCCAGTGTTCTTCACTGACCATTCCTCCTCTGGTGAGAGGAGGTTGCGCATAGATGTTAAGAGGGCCTAAGTTACTACATAGGCGTACCAAGGGTCACAGGTTTGACTCCCTCCAGCTATTTCTCACTTATGGTGAGGTTGGGAAAGGGAAACCTGCCACTAAGAGATCCATTGCCAGGTGGATTGTCTCTTGTATCCAATATTGCTATCAAAAACTGGGTAAGGTTCCCCCTTCAGTCCTGAGGGCTCACTCTACCAGAGGTACAGCTGCGTCTCTAGCTGCTGCCAGAGACATCCCTATCTTAGAGATATGTCAAGCAGCTACTTGGAAAACAGTACACACTTTCACCAAGCATTACTCCTGGATATTCAGGCCAGGAGGGGATGCTCGGTTTAACACACAACCGTGCGTCAAACCCTATTCCTAAGTAGGTTCTGTCCCTCCTCCATGGAGGTACTGCTGTGTAGTCTGCAATTGTCATAATACAGCAAGACTTCATGTTGTTTGAAGAAAAAATTACTCACCTTAGTAATGTTGTTTCTTCTAATGGAGTCTTGCTATATTATGACCTCCCCACCAGCCTGCCCCTCTCAGAACTTCTACTTTGGGTATGGGGTGGGCAGTCCAGTGTTGGCACTTCTTTGATGCCCATTTTATGTTTTCCATCCCTTCTTTTTTTGGGGTGTTTGGGTGTTGTGTTTTATTTTATCTTATCTTGTCTTATCTTTTTCTGGTCCCCTGACTTGAGTCTTGGTGTTGGGGCCAGGAAAATGTGTTAATATTTAAGTAGCCAGTTGGCTGAGTGTAGATTACAGCTTCCACACAGAACCTTAGTGAGTTTTGCTTGTAAAGATCTGACAGTTTCAATTTGAAATATTCCAGACAGAGCTTTTCTAACCGAACTCGCGCTCTAAGTTCCATGCCTGGCATGGAAGTTAACTCTTTCACCTCCAGAGCAGTTCTAATGGTGGGACAAACTGTAATTGTCATAATATAGCAAGACTCCACTAGAAGAAATAACATTACTAAGGTGAGTAATTTTTTCTTTTCCTCCAGTTCCTCTGGTCCCTCGTGTGTTGCAGAAGCTGGCATTGTAAGGAGCGAGGATGATTCTGATCGCTCCTTTTTGGCCCAGGCAAATCTGGTTCTCTCTTCTACAACAGTACTCAGAGGTGGTTCCTCTTTCTCTTCCTTTATCTCGAGGATTGCTGACCCAGGATCAGGGGACCCTGCTCCATCTGGGACTCAAGTCGCTCCAACTTCATGCATGGCTCCAGCAGACCTAGCCCAATCCCGTTTTGGCGTCTCTCCTAAGGTGGCCGAGATTCTGGTGGAGGCTAGAAAACCCTCCACTAGGTCCACCTACGCTATGAAATGGAAAAGATTTTCCATTTGGGCTGCCTCCAGGAACGTGGAGCCTTTCTCCTGTCCTGTGGCCGTTCTGCTTGATTATTTGCGTCATCTTTTCGACCTGGGTGTCAGTCACTCCTCTTTGAAGGTTCACATGGCGGCTTCTTCAGCCTACCATGTTCCCTTCGTTGATAAAGCCTTTGCCCAATTGGAGGTATCCAAGACCTTTCTCAGAGGGGTCCTTCATCTCAGGCCCCCTTTACGGACTCCGGCTCCCCCTTGGGACTTGAACTTTGTCCTCAAGAAACTTACCCTTCCGCCTTTCGAGCCTGCGGCTTCCACAGACTTGAAGTTCTTATCGTGGAAGACACTCTTCTTGGTGGCCATTACTTCTGCTCGCAGAATTTCCGAGCTCCAGGCCCTTATGTGTAAAATCTCTTATCTGATTTTTCACAAAGAACGAGTAGCTCTTCGCACAAATCCTAAGTTTCTCCCGAAAGTGGTAGCGGAGTGTACCTTAAATCAGTCTATTGAGTTACCTGCCTTTTTCACGCAGTACTCCAACCAAGGAGAATACTTGCTCCGTACCATGGATGTCCACAGGATTCTGAGATACTACACCGATAGGACGAAGGATCTCAGAAAGACTGATCAGTTGTTCGTCTCTTTTGCTCACAAAAGGGAAGGCAATGCTGTCTCCAAGCAACGCCTATCAAAGTGGTTGGCTCATTGCATAACTTTCTGTTATGACAAGTACAACAAGACCCTACCGGGTCAAGTCAGAGGTCACTCCACTCGTGGAGTAGCAGCCTCTGCGGCTTGTTTCAAGAATGTGTCTGCAGCAGACATCTGTGCTGCAGCCACTTGGACTAAATCCATTACCTTCTGAAACATTACAGTTTGAAATTGCCTTTTACTGCTGAGCAGGCTTGGGTTAGCTGTCTTGCAAGGCCTCTATCTTGAGGTTTGCAAAGTTGTTTCTACTACTTGGAGTAGTTCCTCCTCCCGGTGCCTTTCATTTGTTCCAGACTGCTTGGGATTCTGTCCTATATGTAGTTACCTACTGCAAGAGCCCTCTCGAAGTAAGATAGTACAGTTACATAAGAACTTACAGTAACAGTAGATCTTCGAGAGAGGCTCTTGCAGTGGGTAATACCTTCCCGCCCTCCATCCCCCTAGGCTTTTCAGCTCATTTTCCATTGTGGGAAATATCTGTTTCTCTCTTGTCCGGGCCTGTGGCGGGAAAGAACTGGAAGAAGCGGGCGTCCGGGACCGCCCCTTCCCCATACGAAGTCATCTGGCCTTGGTCACCTGATAGGCGGTCCCTTGAGGGGACTGCTAGCTAGAAATTTTTCTGTGGGGTCCTGCTGCCTGCCGACGTCAGTCCTATATGTAATTGCCTACTGCAAGAGCCTCTCTCGAAGATCTACTGTTACGGTAAGTTCTTACGTAACTGTACTTTCTCAGTTGTTTCTCACTTATGGTGAGGTGGGAAAGGGCAAGCCTGCTACCAAGAGGTCTGTTGCCAGGTGGATTGTCTCTTGTATTCAGTTCGCTACTCTAAACTTGGGAAGGAGCCTGCCTCAGGCCTGAGGGCTCATTGTAAAAGAGGTACAGCTGCTTCGGTCGCAGCAGCTAGAGATATACCTTTAGTGGATATATGTAAAGCAGCTACCTGGAAATCTGTTCACACCTTCACCAGGCATTACTCTTTGGACATTCAGTCACAAAGTGATGCTAGCTTTGGCACAGCTGTGCTGCAGAGCTTGTTCCCAAAATGGGTTCTCTAACTCCCACCTCCAAGGGGGCACTGCTTGGTAGGCTTCATATAGTCAGAATACAGCAAGACTTCATGTTTGAAGAAAAAATTACCATAGTAATGTTGTTTCTTCTAATGGAGTCTTGCTGTATTCTGACCTCCTTCCCTGCCTCCCCTCCTGGAACCTAGTAATTTTGGGATGTGGTGGGGCAGGCACAGTGCTTCACCCGAGAGGTGCTCTGGACATGCCTTCATCTCTTAGGGTTTTTTTTTCCTCTTAGTTTGGTGAATCACTACCTGTTGTATACTTTTGGGGTTTTTTCGACTTCGAGTCTTTGACCCTAAAACCTTGTTTTGCCACTTGACACAAAAATTTTGAAACAATTTCTTGAAGTTAGTTAGTTTAGGGCTCGTAAGAATCTGACAGTTACACTTCAGAGTACCACAGACAGAGGTTTGAAAACCGAGCTCAACGTTCTATGCCTTTGCATAGTTAACCCTTTTCTCTCTGGAGCAGTTCAAGTGCTTGGGCTAACTGCATATAGTCAAAATACAGCAAGACTCCATTAGAAGAAACAACATTACTATGGTGAATAATTTTTTCGTCTGGTTGAAGGTGAGCTCAGAAACCGCCCTAGGAAGAAACTTAAGATTTGTCCGCAGGACCACCCAGTCTTTGTGAAAAATTAAATAAGGCTCCTTACACATCAGGGCCTGAAGCTCGGAAATCCTTTGAGCAGAAGTAACTGCAACTAAAAAGAGCACTTTCCAAGACAGGTAGCGCATGTCACAGCTTACTTCTGGTTCAAAAGGAGGCAATGTAAGCTTTTCTAAGATAAAATTCTAATCCCAAGGCAGAGTAGTGTTGCGGATAGGGGGCTTCAAGTGGAGGATCCCTTTCAAAAAGGTTGGAGATCTTCAGTTGGGCAGCAGTTTTTCTGTCCACCAGTGTGTGATCGGCCAAAATAGCAGACAGGTGGACTTTGAGAGAGGAATAGCTTAGACCAGAGTCCGACAGGTGCAAAAGGTACTCCATTACCTGGGCACCAAGCAGGAAAAGGGGTCCCAAGCTTTGGCGGATGCTCAAATGGAAAATTGCTTCCATTTCATAGCATAGGTAGACCTAGTGGAAGGCTTTCTAGCTTCCACTAAAACTTGAGCGACCCCCTGGGAGACTCCAAAACACAACACAATTATGTCTGAAGGAGCCATGCATGAAGATGTAAGGACCTGAGTCCTGGGTGCACTAGTCTACCCTGTTCCTGCATCAACAGATCATGTTGAAGCTGGAAGGGTACTAGGGGGTTCCACGGCCAGCTTTTGCAGGAGTGGAACCCAAATCTGCCTGGGCCAGAGGGGGGCTGTCAGAAGCATCTCAGCACCCTCTGCTTGAAGCTTCAGTAGGATACGCTGTAGAATGGGAAAGGGAGAGAAAGCGTACAAGTACTTCTAACCGCAGTAATACTCAGTTATTCCTAACTTTATGCAGTGTCCCTTTAAGATAGAACTGCCCGGAGAGATGGAACGTATGGAAATGTTGGAAACTTTTGCATGACCTACTTTTTCAAATGCTGCTGCCTACTAACTGCCTTAGTTCTAAACCCCTCAGAGTTCTGTCTCCACCTGTCAAGACTACACGCTCGTAGATCCTCTCCTCCTCATCTTGTTCTGATGTGAGAAACCTTATAAAATATTGTAAGTATTCTTTACATTTCATTTGCTGCCTTTTATTTTTTGTAATTTTAAGTAAACCCATAGTTTTAGTGTTTAAATTGTAGGTTTTCTCTGTTTCTCCCGGTTCGGTATAACTGGGGGTAAACCGAGGTTTATTTTATATTTATCTGAGTTTTCTAACTAAAAAAACTCCATTAGTTATGTTTAATTTTATTAAATTTAGCTTGTTTTAAGAACCGCTAGTACCGGTTCCTGAACTGATAGCCTCGGTTGATTTTACCTCGATTCCTGGTTCCCGATCAGTTCTGGAACCAACCACAACTGCTAAATAAACTTTAAATTAAAACATTTTTTATCGGTTGCAACTTTTATAGGTTTTACATTGGAAATGTCAGAAAAACTGAGAGGAAAACTGGTGATCCCGGTTTCAAACCATGTATTGTGTGTGGTGAAATTTTGCTAAGGCAAACATTTTTTTGTTTTGCCTACCTGGACATGAACATTTAAAAGCGGAGTGAAATCTGCAAAACATGTCCTGAGAAAACTATTTAAAAATGCCTGGATAAGGCTAAAGAAAAAACTGTCACCACCTAAGGGTCCCTCGAGCTCTGACCAGCAGACACCCTAAATTACTGTGGGTGAAACCACAACAATTACTGTAACTGCTACCCCTGAGACTGGTATACAAGCATTTCCTAAGAAGCTTGCTGACTCCCCGGTTCCCTCAAAGAAAACGAAGCACACAGAACCCCCTGCTGGACAGCACTTGGGGACTTCTGTGCCTGCTATAAAGCCTGCCAACTCCTGCAGAAATTGCACAGGCCTTTAAGGTCATTCAGGCTAACTAGGGCTGTCTGCCTCTCAGCAGCAGACCCCTGCAAAGCAGTCTTTCTCCTCTGCTCCGTCTTCCTAATATCTAAGAAGAAGAATATGTGATTATGATGAAATGAAGGAAGGGGAAGCTATGGACTCTGAGGTTTCCCCTGAACAGGAGTTTGGCTCTCCCCACAGAGCATCTGAGGATTATTCCTCACTCTTCACATTTGTGAGAAATGATTGGGCTGACACTCACTAAAAAGCTTCTCCTTCCTGTGAGTAAATTCTTCAGGAAAGATACTTTAAAGATTTTACAGACTCTAAGCTTGGTTCCCCCTCTTGATAAGAGGCTGGATAAGAAATATCATCTGGACAGGGAACAAGCTGAATTTTTATTCTCTCACCCTGTCCACCAACGAGTAGTACAAGTGACAGCTTGTGACAAGGCAAAGATACCCCTGGCACCCTATCCTTCTAACAAGGATTCCAGGAAAATTGACAAAATGGCAAAAAAGGGATATTTATCAGCTTCCTTGGCCATCAGGCAGGCACACTTTCAAGTGTATGCTGCTCAATACCAAAAGTCACTATGGCAGTCTGTCCTTGTTATGGCAGTCAAGGCCCAGACTCCCCTGTCAGATGATCTAGCTGAAACGGCTAAATTTGGTTTTGGAGCAGCCAAATACCAGTTCAAATGGCTGCTGACTCTAATGACACTGCTGCCAGATGGATGGCAAATAGTGATTCAGAGGAGGTTTGCCTGGCTGCGAGTCACAAACCTCACTCAGGATACCCAAACCAAGGCTATGGACTTCCCAGTCGAAGGTAGTTCTCTCTTTGGAGAAAGATAAAGGCTTACATAAAAAAGGTGGATGAATACAAAACCACCTACAGTAGCAATTCTGCAGAAGAAAGCTTCCCCGTCCACTAAAACACAGGGAAGGGGAGGCAGGGGCAGATTATTTCACAGCAAGCTTTTTTTCATCAGGCCATGGCTGTGGCTCAGTATCAGCAGTACCAACGGCAGGGGTACTTCAGACACCACAGGCAAGTGGTCCTGGATGTAGTGAGTCAGGGATCGTCTCGGAGTTCAGATGCCTTCCAGCAGTAAAAACAAAAGTTTTCAAACCAATTAAAGATGTAGACAGAGAAAACTCCTGGAAAAAGAGGTTCAAAACCAGTTACTATCAAAGACAGTGGAGCCTGTCCTTGCACAGCAAAAGGTACCACAAAGAAAATGGGCAGTGGTGGGCCTATCTTAGACCTCAGGGTACTAAACAGGCACTCAACAAAGCCAAAGTTTAAAATAACTGTCACTGATTCTGCCAACACTTCAAGAAGGGGAGTGGTTGGTATCACTGGACTTAAAGGACGCTTATTTCCACATCCCCATAAGGGAGTCTCACAGAAAGTACCTCTGGATCTTCCTGGATTAAGTCTCCATCACTCATTCACACTAGTGGGATAGCGCCGGAGGCGCTAGGACTAAGCGGGAGCCAAAGATTTTCTGAAGGGCCGGGCAAGGCGTAGGACACGCATGCTGTGACACCACGAGACTGACTCGCACCTGTAGGCTATCTCGCGCCGACTCCTCCAACCGGCCAGTTCCTTTCTCCCGCCTCGCCGAGTGCGCTTGGATGTCGACGTCGCTCGTCTGCCGGAGTCAAAGTTTTCATCTATACGACAGCAGCTTTTAGTGTTTAATTTAAATGTTTTAATTTAACTATTTAGTAGTAATTTTTTATTTTACGAATAAGAAGATTATGAAGAAATTCTTTCCTGCCATCCACGGAGTCGTCCTTAGATGGTAGCGGTGACGGTAGGAAGACTTCGTTTGAAAGCTGTTATGGCAGAGGGGCTGTGCCCGGTCCGCCACCCTTAAGTAATGGGGAGTCTGACTACGGACAGTCCTGTGCTCGGCGGGGAGGACAGTCCACTGAAGCACGAATCTGGCGATGCTGGGGATCTGGCCCCGCTTAGCCTCGAGCTCTTCTTCTTCGTATGGGGAAGAAGAATCTGTGCCGTTCGAGGTTGCCCGTTGGTAGGGGCGATAGGCCTGAACTGACTTTAGTGGGTTCCCCCTTGGCCCCGCTCCTACCGGCTGCATACTCGACTCCGGACTCCATCTCTGTCCTCGTTGGAGTTCCGGTGAGCAGTTTCACCTCTGGGCCGCTCATGTGGAGTAGGGGATTTGACTCCTTTTTTTCCTGGTTGTGTTCCTGGTTTCAGGGCCTCGGAGCCATTGGACCGGAGCCGGATCAATTGGATCAGAATGAGCGAGGTGCCCTCTTGGTGCCTTCGCCATTGTGTCAGCCCGTTGTGCCTACCCCCCTCTTCCTTTTCCATGCTGGGGCCGGCACGGTCACCACTTTTCTTCATCTTTTCCTTTGGCTTTCCACGGTGATTTTCCTGGCGCTGTGCCCGACACCTTGGTGGCACTGCAGGTCCGGTGCCGTGCCACTGGTTTGGCAATGGTGCCATAGTAGGCGGCACCGCTGGTGTCTGGGTCGGCGCCGTGCTCTGCACCGTACTGGGTGCCGCAGTCGGCGCCGTGGCTCGGTGCTCTGCTTGGTGCCGTGGTCGGCACCGTACTCAGTGCCGCAGTCGGCGCCGCGGCTTGGCGCCGCGCTCTGTTCCGCGGTCTGTGCCGTGCTCGGCGCAATGGCTCACGCTGCGCTCGGCGCCGTGGGTGCTTCATTGCCGGCGCCGCTAGCGGTGCTGTGGGTGTCTTACAGTGCCACTGATACCCACGGGTGGCACCGTGGGTGGTACCGGGCTAGCGGGTGACGCCGTGCACCCATGGGTGGCGCCGTGGACGGTGCCGGGCACCTGCGGGTGCCGCAGACGGCACCAGGCACCCGTGGGTGGCACCATGGGTGTCATGGGTTTCTTGGGTGCCATGGTACCATGGGTGCCATGGGTTTCTAGGGTGCCCTGGGCGTCGGGGGTGCCCTTGCGTGCCATTGGTGCTGTTGGTACCGAGGATACCTGCGGGTTCCGCCGTGGGTGCCTTCTGGTGTCTCTCCGGTTGGCATGGGTACTACTTGGTGCCCTCCTGTGCCACGAGTGAGGCTGGTGCCGCAGGGGTGCCAGTTGGTGCTGTCTGACAGAACTAGGGAAAGATCTCTGTTTGCAGACCTCTCTTCCGCAGGACTTGTGTTGGGATGTTTCCATGGAATGAATTCCTATTCTGCGGATTCAAACAACATGAAGTCTTGCTATATTATGACATATGCAGTATAACCCCAAGTTAAAACTGCTCCGGAGGTGAAGGAGTTAACTTCCATGCAGAGCATGGAATCTTGAGCGCGAGCTCGGTTGAACACTCTCTGTTGAAGCTCAAACTTAAACTGTCAGATTCTTTACTCCGCCTCACTGAACAGTCGCTCCGGAGATTCCTCCTGCTGCTCAGTTTGTTTGTCAGTTTTAAAGTGTAATTCTCGGTTTATTTTACCGAAATTTAACCGCAATAGTCGGTTCAAGCTCTGTCTGTGGTATTGTAAGTAATAGATAGGCTTATTTATTATTTTTTCTTCTGTGTGGAACTTGTAAACGTCTTTTCTAGGGACATGGATATGTTGTTCATCCACACTCATTGGCAGGTATCCTTGCCGCTTTAAATCTTGCCGGAAGGTCTTCAAGCTTGCTCCTCCCACCCACCCGGGTGGTATAACTCTCGGCTCCGCCCCATGACGCCAGATCTTCCTTACCGCTTGGAAGCTCAGGTTCCCTCCTTAACGCTCTGCGTTTGAGACTGATTCCTATTTCTCCGTTTTGCGGATTTAAAAATAAATTTTGCGAAAAGACTTCAGTCTTGATCCCTCCGGCTGCGATGGACAACTTCGACTCCGGATTTGAGGAGATGCCCATGCGGGTGAAAGATGTCTCGGACGGATCCACACTCCGTGTGTCTACTGCTTAGGCCTTGACACGACCCGCGGGCTTGCGACCTGTACTCATCTTTCAAACCTAGTCCTTGAGGACCCGTGCTGCCCGATTGCAGCTGGGCCGTCAGAAGCGTTTCCCTCCGGTGAAGTCAAGGAGGCGGTTGGCGGTTTCAGCGGCGGCAGGTTGCGCGGATCAGCCTCGATGGATGATCGCCTCAAGAGGAGGCACGCGGTCAGATCTTCCTCGGGCTGCATTTATCCCGCCTCTGGGTTCTTCCTACACGGCTTCTTTTAAGGAGCTTTGTCTGTCCCTCTCCACTAAGGGAGAAGGGCCTACGTCTGCTGGACCTTATTCTCGGTCAAAAAGAAGGACGAGGTGGAAGATCCCTCCGTCGGCTCTTGGGAGGCGGAAAGGTCCCTCTCCCGAGTGATCGACCGTCGGCGATGCGACCGCGCCTCCGGCCACTGGCCTCACGGTGTCCCTGTCAGGTCAGTTGACCGAGACTCCCACCGGCCAAGTCGAGATTTTTCTCGACCCGTTGGACGGGCTGTCGCCTTCTAGCAGCGAGATTCCCTCTCCCGGTTCCCGGGAGGAAGTTGAGGGATCCGTGGGCTCGCCTGTGCCTCGGTTCCGGAGCCCTCGGATGGACCATCCGAGCGAAGGGAGTGCGGTTCCGGCCGACACCTCCCGCACCGACCTCGGAAATTCCGGGACTCTCGGTCTCGGACCTCTTAGCGGTCCAGCCGATCCCACCGTCATAGTGTCTCGGTCTCGGCATGCGGTAAGCGGTCGCCGCCTTCGTCCTCGTCCTCCTCTCCTTGGAGCGAGGGGAAGCCGCGCGTAATTACGTCGGCCGATGCGAGGGACCTTATGTTGCAACAGCTCCTCCTGGCGGGAGTAGCCGACCCGTCGCCTTCCCGGCCATTATAGCTGTCACCGGGCGGCCGACACAACCCCTCGACTTATCCGAGGAGCCTATACCCAGGCCGGTTGTTCGCCAAAACCAGCTGCTCCACCGATTGCGGTGGAACCTCCGCCCTCACAGCCACCAATTGGGCTCTCGACCAAGGATTCTCGGTGGCTAAGGGTCTACCCATCGACTGTCAGTTACCCTCACTCCCGACCGACCTCGGCAGGTGAAGGTGGCTCAGGCCAGAGGCAGCTCTTGAGGACTCTTCCGAGTCCGAAGATGATTCCTCCTTTTCTCCAAGCGACTGGACTTGGAGTCTTCAGGAGGTCAGTCAATGGACGATAGCCGTCGTCCTTCCTAGGACTGCTTGGCTCATCTCTGAGTCCACGGGATGGAGCTGAACCCGTTTCCAAGCAGGCCAGGTATCCCCTCACGGAGATTCTGGACGGGGATTCTCCGACGGAGGCCTTTCGGTGGCGAGGCCATAGTGGGTCGGCACTGAAGCTTTGGCAGCGCCCTGCTTCCTGCCCTGCGCCTTGAGCCAGGATGGCCAGGAAGTATGCGGTCCCTACCGGTTCCTTGTCCGGTTTTTCGGAACACCCCTCTGCTGAGGGGTTGGTTACCGACAGCGTTTTCCGGCGCGCCGGCAACGCCAGGGATGTGGACAAACCTCCTGACAAGGAGTCCAAGAAATTGGACTATGTCGGGCGAAAAGTCTACGCTGCGTCCTCTCTCGGCCTTCGTCAGGCCAGTTCGGCCGTCCTCATGGCACATTTTTCTCATGCCCTGTTGGGCTCCCTGGATGAGGTCATCCCTCATCTTCCCGCCGATCTGCAGACTACGGTTAAGCAGGTGTGGGACCAGGGCAGGGCAGTGGCCAAACAGCAGCTCCAGACTGCTTTGGATATAGGGGACTCATGTGCCAGATCGGTGGCGGCCGGTGGCTATCGTCCAGCGGCTTAGCTGAGGATATCCACCTTTACTCGGATACCCAGCACAAGTTGGCGGATGTTCCTTTTGGGGACTGACCTCTTGACCCTGGGTGGAAGGTCACCTGCAGAGGATCGAGAGTCAATGCTACCTTGGACTCGGTCTCTTCCGCTCAGAAGGACAAAGGCTGCAAACCACAGCCTAAGCCCTTTCGTCCTTCTTGCCCCGCGCGCCCGCCCAGCAACGTCAGGGCCAGCAGGCCTGCCTTGGCATCCCAAACCCAAGCCGCGGCTTCCTCTAACAGGAGGCAGGAGGAAAAGGCCCAGGAGGTCCTCGGCCGGTCCCTCCTCCAAGCCTGCCCAGTGACGGGCTGAGGGGTGTCGCCCCCATTCCCGTCACCTTACCCCTGGGTCCCCCCGTGGGGGGACGGCTCCGGCACTTCCGTTCCGCCTGGTCCGCTGTTACCACGGACAGGTGGGTCTTGGAGGTGGTGGGAAGAGGCCTGCCTCTGGAATTCGAGCAGGCACCACCCTTCAGAGCCGTGGCCCTCGGGGGGCTTCGGGGTCCCCAGCCTCACTGGCGGCTCGTCGAGCCGACAGCGCTCTCCTCCTCCAGAAGGAGGTGATAAGAGAGGTGGCGGACCCTCCTTCAGACCCAGGGTTTGTGTCCAGGTACTTCCTGGTTCCGAAACGGACGGGGGGCTGGCGCCCCATTCTCGACCTACACGACCTAAACAAGTTCCTAAGGTCTCGAACCTTCAGGATGGTCACTCTGGCTCAGATAATACCATCCTTGGAACGCGGCGTGTGGTTCTGCTCTCTGGACTTGCAGGACGCGTGTTTTCACGTCCCTATCTGTCCGTCTCACCAGAGATTCCCTGCTTCCAGGCGGAAGGATCCCTTTCGAGTTCCAAGCCATGCCCTTCGGCTTGTCTCCAGCTCCCAGGGTCTTCACCAAATGCATGGCAGTGGTGACAGCATTCCTCTTGGTCGCAGGGTCCGGGTGTACCCTTACCTGGATGACTGGCTAATGCAGCTCCTCCAGGAAGAGGCGGAGGGGTCCAGAGATCTGGCCCTCAGGTCTGCTCTCAACTGGGCCTCCTTATCAAGAGGCCAAGTTGGAACTCGAGCCAAAGCAGGTGATTCTGTTCATCGGGCGCAGCTCGACTCTCTTCGAGCCAGGCGCAGCTCCCCAGCGGACAGGGCCGGGTTCTTTCCTCCTTTGCCCGATCATTTCTGGTTGGGCAATGCTGCCTGCCGGGACTTCCTGTGCCTCCTGGGTCTCATGGCGGCCTGCACCAGCATGGTCCGTTGGGCCCGCTGGAACATCGTCCCTTCAATGGGGACTGGCCAGCCAGTGGTCCAGCTGCTCGATCCTTTGGACCAGCTGTCGGTGACACAGGGGATGTGGAGCGCTCTCCAGTGGTGGACCGTTCCAGATCATTTGCAGGAGGCATCCTGTTCGTCCGCCCGAGCCGACGGTCTCTCTATCGACCGATGCCTCTCTGATGGGTTGGGGTGCCCATCTGGGGGACCACTGGGCTCATGGCCTCTGGTTCCCCGCGGGAGTCCCGATGCCACATCAACCTGCTGGAGCTCCGAGCGGTCCGCCTAGCTCTCACCGCCTTTGCTCCGTTCCTCCAGGGTCAAGTGGTCCGAGTCCAGACGGACAATACCACGACCATGTACTATCTAAACCGCCAGGGCGGGAGCGCGCTCCATGCTTCTATGCAAGGAAGCTCTCACGCATTTGGTCACTGCCTCGCGCAGCCTGGGGCGGATCTCTAGCCATTCATGTGGCAGGAGCCTCCAACACCCTGGCCGATGCCCTGAGCCGGATGGGGCTGCATCCCACAGGTGGTCTCTTTCACCGGAGGTAGTACAGCATCTGTTCTCCCATTGGGGCACACCTCAGGTGGACCTGTTGCCTCCAGGAGAGCAGCGAAGCTGAGACTGTTCCATGCCCCCCCTCAGCAGGGCTCGCTGCAGGGGATGCCTTCTCAGGTAGTGGACCCGGGCCTCTGTTACACCTTTTCCCCATTTCCCTTGATCCACAAGGTGCTTCTCAAGGCGAGGAGGGACAAGGCGCAGGTGATTCTGATAGCCCCAGACTGGCCTCGCCAGTTCTGGTACCCAGATCTCCTCTGTCTCAGCTCCAGGACTCCGCGGCAGCTTCCAGCTCGCCCGGACCTGCTCTGTCAATCAGGGGAAGGTGTTCCATCCGGACCTTCAATCCCTGCACCTGACGGCCTGGTTCCTGAGCGGCTAGAGTTCCAGGCCTTGGGTCTTTCCGACAAGGTCCTCAATGTAGTTGAGGCGTCCCGTAGAGTCGACCAGAAAATGCTATGCCTTCAAATGGAAAAGGTTTTCCATTTGGTGTCAGAACAAGGGCTTGGACCCTTCCTCCTGTTCCTTGGCAAGCATCTTGGACTATTTATGGTCCTTTCTAATCAAGGGCTTAGGTCGACGACCCTAAGGGTGCACCTGGCAGCCATCTCTGCTTGCGAGGCGCGGGCCGAGAAGCAGTCGATGGCACAGAGGAGAAGGTGGTCTGGCGCTTTTCAAAGGCCTTGATCACATTCCCCTCCAGTCTGCGGGAACCCCACCTCCGTGGGATCTACTGCTGGTACTGGCAAAGCTCATGGGCAAGCCATTGAACCTATGCACAGGGTGTGCTCTCTCTCACCTGTCGTGGAAGACCGCCTTCTTGGTGGCTATCACGTCAGCCAGAAGGATGGAGGAGCTCCAGGCGCTTTCCCTCGAGTCTCCTTACCTGGTCTTCCACAGGGACAAGGTTGTCCTGCGCCCCCACCCGAAATTCCTTCCGAAGGTGGTGTCGGAGTTTCACCTTAACCAGGTGTTGACTCTGCCGGTGTTCTACCCCAATCACACCTCGGAGGCCGAATATAGGCTCCATACTTTGGACCCTAGAAGGGCGCTCGCCTATTACAAAGAGCGCACGGCTGAAATTCAGGGAGAGGTTCGCCAGCTGTTTGTCACCTACGCTGAAGCCGCATCTGGCAGACCTGCAGCCAAGCGGACGATAAGCAGGTGGGTCACTTCCTGCATAGATCTCTGCTATAAGTTGGCGGGCATGGAGCCTCCCAGAGGGATAAGAGCTCATTCTACCCCTATACTGCTGCAGGTGGCTGCTTCCAGGGCGTCCCTATCCAGGAAATCTGCAGGGCTGCTACCTGGAAGTCAGCAAACACCTTCATTACCCATTACCACATCGACCTTGAGTCACGCCGGGATGCTGGTTTTGGGGCCTCGGTTCTCAGCTCTCTTTCCCAAGTAAGTATTGGGGGTGTGCGTCTTGCCTCCCTCCTCCTGGAGAACTGCTAGAGTCTGCCAATGAGTGTGGATGAACAACATATCCATGTCCCTAGAAATACAGGTTACTCACCTGTAACAGGAGTTCTAGGAATGGTATATGTTGTTCATCCTACAGGCTCTCGACTCCCGGCTTGACGCCCTGAGCTTCCAGCCAGACGGATCTGTAGGCGTCATGGGGCGGAGCCGAGAGTTGCCTCACCACCCGAGGTGGGTGGGAGGAGCAAGCTTGAAGACCTTCGGCAAGATTTAAGCGGCAGGATACCTGCCAATGAGTGTGGATGAACAACATATACCATTCTAGAACTCCTGTTACAGGAATGAGTAACCTGTATTTTCGATTCGGTTTAGAACCAATCAGAGGGTTTAAAAATGACTTTCTAGCCCTTTAGAGTGCGGTTACGGTTCTTATCGGTTCTAAAAAAAGCGGATTTATTACGGTTTTTCCATGACCCGTGTATGGTTGGGGAACCTGATAAAGTCTTCTTAAGTGGATTGCGATAGCGAGCGAGAGTTTTGGTTAGGCTGGCACTATGTCCAGAAACCCAAAAGAAAAACCGGACCCACTGGGTTTCAGCACTGTGGCCTCTGTGGGAAGCCTTTGCCAAGGCTGACCCACACACCATTGTATATTGTCTGGGGTTTGACCACCTCAATGCAGACTGCCAGATTTGTAAGAATTTTCCTGCTGCCACCGTGGAAAAAAAGTTGGTAGGCTCAGTGAAAGGGAGGCCAAAAAGTCTGCTGACCCGGATGGCCAGCCCGGTTCGGTTCCAACCAAACCTGAGAGGAGTCCCTCTGACCAGGGCGATGCTTCCTCGGGCAAACGAAGAGCCAGCTCTGAGGAGGGGTTGGTTCCAACTAAAAGGGCTAGAAGGTCAGCTAGTTTGGGGCCAAAAGTTCTTTCTCCAGCCGCTGAGGAAATAGCCAAAGCTATCCAAATTGTCCAGTCTCTTTCCCCAGTTCCGTCCAGACCAGCACCATTAGGGCAACGCCCGGTTGGTCGGTTCCTGATTCAAGATTATGATTTTGAATATTTTTATGAACCAGGGGAGGGGAGGTGGAGGAGGAGAGTGAGTGTGATTTTGACAGTCTGGATGTGCCCATTAGAACGGACATCTCTCAGACAGATCCTCAGGTATCCCCTCCCAGGCTATCTGAGTCCCCTTCTCATTTTTGTTTTTACAAGAAAGTTGCTGATACTCTGCAACTCCCTGTTGAGAAGCTGTTGATGATCAAGAAGAGCCTGATTTTGTGGAAATGATGGATATTCCAGAGTCTAGGAGACTATCTATTCCCTTGCATAAATCTTTTAGAAACAGACAGTAAAAATTCTGAAAACTCCTCATTCTATCCTCCTGTGGATAAAAGGATGGACAAGAGTTATGCTTTATCAGGCTCTGATACGGAGTTCCTATCCCAGCAGTGCAGCCATGTGGAGGTAGTGCAGGCTGCAGCCTGTGACAAGGCTAATATTCCTCTAGCCTCTCACCCTCCTGAAAAGGATTCCAGGAGGATGGATGCCATGGCAAAAAAGCAGTACATGGCAGCATCTTTGGGACTCAGACAGGCAAATTATATGGCTTACTCAGCTAGGTACCAGAAATCCAGGTGGGATACTGTCCTGGCCCTAGCAAAACAGGCCCCTGAACAGCTTGCCGGGGAGCTGGAGCAGGTGGCTGCAGACCGAGTGATGAGGCATCCAAGGTGCAGTTTCATGCTGCTGTAGACTCTAATGATGTTTCATCTAGAGTTGGCTACATCTTTGTCTCTTCGCAGAATGGCCTGGCTCAGATGTACTGCCCTGTCACAGGATACCCAGTCTAAGGCTATGGATTTTCCTGTTGTGGGAAATTCTCTTTTTGGGGAGCAGACAGAGAATTATATGAAGACAATGGATGAGTATAGGACCACCTATAGGAGTGCACAGGCCAAAGAAAGGCAAGTCACTCCTCAAAGGCAGCATGTCAGGGGCAGGCCTTTTCATAGGGCCGTTTACCAAGCCAGACCTCACCTCTTCTGCTTATGCCCAGAGGTTCTTTAGAGGAAGGGCAGAAGGGCTGTAGTAAGCCTGCTTCTCAACCAACCCCTGCAAAACAGGCTCCCTGATGGGGTAGCCAGGGCGATTCTCCACTACCGGTGAGGGGCAGGCTGGCTTTACTTTGTCCAGGACTGGAAGTCTTTAACATCAGACAAGTGGGTCCTGGAAGTAGTAAGCCAGGGACTGGTTCTCAACTTCAAAAATTTCCAAGATGAGAGCCAGATCTTTCACCTGCAAACCCATCGGAGCACTTGCCCTGAAGCAGAAGTTTCTGCCCTCCTGGCTCTTAGAGCCGTGGAAGCGTTCTACCCATACACAAGGGCAAGGGTTGTACTCAGGTACTTCCTTACCCCAAAAAAGAGAGGAGAATGGCGGCCCATTCTGGATCTCGGAGTATCTAAACAAGCACCTTTTAAAACCAAAGTTCAAAATGGTGACCCTGGGGATTATTTTACCCTCTCTAAGGCCAGGGGACTGGCTGGCCTCCCTGGACCTCAAGGATGCCTACTTCCATGTTCTCATCAGAAGCTCCCACCGAAAGTACCTCAGATTCGAACTGCCCTCAGGCCATTACCAGTTCAGAGCAATGCCCTTGACCTCTCCTCGGCTCAAGGGTGTTCACAAAATGCCTGGCAGTAGCAGTTGCTCATTTAAGAAGGCAAAAAGGTGCCATCTTTCCTTACCTGGACGACTGGCTCATTGTAGGCCAGTCTCCAGAACAGATCAAACTTCATTTATAAGTAACCCAGCACCTGCTTACATCTCTAGGTTTCCTTCTCAATCTTCCAAAGTCAGTTCTGGAGCCTGTCCAGCTTCTCAACTTATAGACTCAGAACTGAACACAAAGACCAGAGCCTTCCTTCCTCTGGAGAGCAAGGACCCTGGTGTCTCTGGCCCCTCTTTCCACCCTGCAAGTCTCTCGACCAACAAGGCATTTTCTACAGCTCCTGGGTTGCCAAGCTTGCTTCTACAGCAGTAGTGCAGGGAGGCGAGATTTCAGATGAGAGACATTTCAGTTCCATTTGAGAGCCTTTTGGTCTCAAGGGACGGATTCCTAACCAAATTGATTCCAGTGACTCGAGCACTGATCCAGGCCCTCCAGTGGTGGCAGGATCAGAACAATCTGAGACGGGGTTCCTTCACTCCCCAGTCTCATTCCTTGACCCTTACAGATGCATCCCTCTTGGGGTGGGGAGCTCACATGGGTGACCTTTCCACCCAGGGCTGTAGTCCCCTCAGGAATCTCTGCTCCACATCAATTTGCTGGAGCTCAGAGCAGTTTTTCTAGCACTTCAGGTTTTCTCCACAGCTGTCCAGAGCAAGGTAGTTCAGGTCAGAACAGACAATACCTCTACAATGTGGTACATCAACAAGCAAGGGGGCACTCGGTCTATGTCCTTGTGCACCGAAGCAATGAAGTTGTGGTCTCTGGCATATTCTCTGAATGCCTCCCTTATAGCAGTTCTCCTCCCAGGCAAGGACAATGTCCTAGCGGATGCTCTCAACAGGATTTCCCAGGGCCATCCACGAATGGGCACTGGATCCCCTTATACTGGAGGTAATATTTGCCAGATGGGGCACCTAGCAAATAGATCTCTTTGTAGCCCCAGACAATCACCAACTTCCTTTTTTGTTGCAGGCCCCAGTGTTGGGCTCAGTCCTCTGGATGCCTTCCTTCTCAGTTGGGAAGGAAGTTTCTCTATGCTTTTCCCCCTTCCCCTTCTTTCAAAGTGCTAGTCAGAATCAGATCTCAATCTGCAAGATGGTCCTAATCGCTCCAGATCGGGCCAGGCAGCCCTGGTACCCACTCCTCATGTCATAGCAGTCCACCCTCCCTATGCGCCTTCCCAGGAATCACAACCTGTTAACCTGTGCCCAGGGGAGAGTCTGGTATCCGAACCTCAAATCTCTCGATCTCAAGGCTTGGCTCTTGAAGAGTTAGTTTGCTGACCTACACCTTTCTCAAGGTGTATTGGATATCTTGAAGGCCTCTAGGAAGCCTTCCACCGGGGCTACCTATAATTCTAAATGGAAGAGATTTCCATATGGTGTGCTGGTAACATATTTCCCCAGAATCTGCTGGTGTGCCCACGATACTGGATTATTTGGTGCATTTGAATTCCTTGGGGCTGAAGGCCAGCTACCCTAAAGGTGCACTTGGCAGCTGTGTCTGTCTTCTTGTCAGCAGGTAAGCCCTCTTCTTTATCAGCTCACTCTGTGTTCTCCAAGTTTTTTAAAGGGTTGCTTCACACCAAACCCCGTTCAGGATCCTGCCCCTGCTTGGGATCTTAATATTTGCATCGCTCAACCTGCAACCCCTTTTGAGCCATTGTCTTCAGCAGAGCTGAAGTACTTGACTTGGAAAACTGTTGTTTCTGGTAGCCATCACCTCTGCCAGGCGCATAAGTGAGCTACAAGCCTTGTCAGTGGAGCCTGATTTTATCTCCTTTCACAGAGATAAGGTAGTCCTCAGGACTAACAGGAAGTTTTGCCTAAGGTGGTTTCAGACTTTCACTGTAAATCAATCCATGTCTCTTCCTGTAGTCTTCTACTGACCATTCCTCCTCTGGTGAGAGGAGATTGTACAGTTAGATGTCAAAAGAGCCCTTGGTTACTATATAGAGCGTACCAAGGGTCACAGGTTGAATCCCTCAATTGTTCCTCACTTATGGTGAGGTTGGTAAAGAAACCTGCACTATAAAGGTCCATTGCCAGGTGGATTGTCTCTTGTATCCAATTCTATCCACGAAAAAGCTAGAGTAGGGTTCCTCCTCAGGGCTCACTCTCAGAGGTACAGCTCGTCTCTGGCTGCTGCCAGGGACATTCCTATCCCTAGAGATATGTCAAGTAGCTACCTGGAAAACAGTTCACACTTTTACTAAGCATTACTCCTTGGATATCCAGGCTAGGGTGATGCTAGATTTAACAGCTGTGCTTCAGAGCCTATTTCCCAAGTAGGTTCTGTCCTCCTCCATGGAGGTACTGCTGTGTAGTCTGCATATGTCATAATATAGGAAGACTTCATGTTGTTTGAAGAAAAGTACCACCTTAGTAATGTTGTTTCTGCTAATGGAGTCTTGCTATATGTGACCTCCCCAAACCCTGCCCTCTCAGAACCTCCTATTTTGGGAGAAGGTGGGTGGGCAATGCAATATTGGCACTTATGATGCCCACTTTATTTCCACCCTTCTGGGTGCTTAGGTGTGTCGCCCAGTTTCTTCTTGAATCCCCCGACTTGAGTCTTTGTTTTGGGATCAAGATCAAAAGGTGTTTTTGTAGTTGGTAGCCAGCGGCTGATGTGGATTCTGACTTCCACACAGAACCTTGAAGTGGGTTTTGCTTCAATAAAGATCTGACAGTTTAAGTTTGAGCTTCAACAGACAGAGTGTTCAACCGAGCTCGCGCTCAAGATTCCATGCTCTGCATGGAAGTCAACTCTTTCACCTCCGGAGCAGTTCTAACCTGGGGTTATACTGCATATGTCATAATATAGCAAGACTCCATTAGAAGAAACAACATTACTAAGGTGAGTAATTTTTTCTTATTTTCCACACATTTTAGTGGGTGGCGGTCTGCATTGGATCTCCTCATCCAGCGTTTTCTGCTGATGGGACTCTTCTGTTCTGTTCTGTCAGCAGAATATCTCATTCCGCTCAGCACTTTCTCAGCACCCTACGTGGTGCCAAGCTCCTCGACACCCTTCCTGGTGGCGGAATCTCTAGTGGCTCTAACCTAGACCTCTTTTTGGGGTCCTTCTGTGGTAGAAATGCATCTAGATGAGTCTCTCCCTGTCCTTCTGGTCAGTGATACAGCAGATCATTCATTTTATATACTGAAAGACACACCCTCTCTATCATCAGAGTCTGTGATGCAAGCTGTTTTAGTAGTTCCTCATTTATGGGGTCCACCATAGTGTTCAGCCTGGATCTGTGGACTATATACCTCTGTGTCTAGACTTTTTTAGTGGTCAAGGCAATTACACTCTTTGGAACATTTTAATTCAATGGTCGGGAGCCGCACAGACTGTTCCGCTCCTTTGATAGGGGTATGCAGCCCTTTTTTAATGCTGCCCCTCTGGTGGCTGCTTCGTCACAGGTTGTTAACATCTGTCTAGCTATTATTAGTCCAGTCAGGGGTTTGGTTATGGATCCTCAGGCTCCTCCTGCTCCTCAGAGGATGACATCTAGTCATTTCTATATCGGGTAATCCTTGCCAAATAGCAGCCAGCAACCTTGTCAGGCTCCCGGACTATTGATAATAAAAAAAAAGGGGGGTGGTGGGGTCAGAATTATCACAACACAGGGTCTAGTTGGAATTTCCCGATACCACACTTGGATCTGATCGGGTTCCGCCTCAACCCTGAGGCGGTCGTCTCTAAACCTCAGTAAAGACTACCTGTTTTCTTCTACCCCTAGGGGGCAGTCCGATCCAGCAGTGGTATAGCTCACCTCTTTTCTCTAGAGAATTTCTCTTATTCCGAGATATTTCCAAAACCTAGGTGTCTAACCAGTCTGTTAGTCCCTTTTTGTTTTTTAATCAGGCTTTCTTCTCTTGATCAGAGCCTTGCAGCAACAGAAGTGACTTTTCAGCAAGTCAGAACGTAGATTCCTACTTCCATGTTTGCTTCAACTTAACAGATGACATGCTCCTTTCTTGACCATTGGTCCAATCGTCTTTCTGAGGTAACCGCAAATATTCACATACATCATACACATAGGGCAGGATGATCCCTTTTGGATTATGCAGTGACTAGGATTTGATTCTACTAGACCACTACAAGAGGCTCCTAAGTTTTGCTTTGCCTTCCATCAGGAAGTTTTCAGTGACTTAGTACAAACCTTTTTCCTTGACGAGCTAACCCCACCTGGACCTTCTTTTGCTCACCAAGTAAGGGGTTCAAGTGCTATTGGACCTGTTATTTGCAGGTCAGCCATACTTGGTAGTGGGGGTTCTGTCTCCGCTTTTCAGTTTACCCTGAACCTGTACACTTTACCTCCGGCTCTTGCAGTTCCTGAGGTCCTTTACGTTAGATTAGTGCATGTCTTTGACACTATTAATTTTGGTCCTAGATCAAATCGTGAGGCCAGGTTCTTGCCGCTCTCCTAGAGTAATTGCGGCTGCCTGGCAGACTTTCATTTTTTGCCCATTGTAGTCGTCTGCAAGATGACGAGTTACAACTCGCGTTTATCTTGTAGGCACTATGTTATAGATGCTCTTACAAGACAGCTCTTTTTATTAACAGGACAGTCCTTGCTGTCCTTTCCTGAATGAACCCTATCTCCTACTACCCTACTCAGGGTTGTTGATTTTTAACGTGTGACTCTCCCACTAGTGTGAATGAGTGATGGAGACTTAGTCAGGAAGATCTGAAATACGTACTTCCCGTTATTATTGATCTTCTTGGACAGTCTCCATCACTCATTCCTACCTCCCTCACCATCCCCTGGGTTCACTCGTTTTTCTGTCATAGTCTTCATGGTCCTATGGTTCGGACTGTGAAGGCATTGTTCTTTGACCTTTCTTACAAAGGCCATCTGGGCCCTCTCAGGCCCAGACACTCAGAATGAGTTATTCTCATTAGTTACGCTGCACCCTCCTTGGTGAAAGGTATTGAGGTGGTTGGAGGTCGGCCTTTGGATAGCCTACACAGGAGACGAGTCAGTCTCACGGTGCCGCGCATGCGTGGTCCTACCTCGGCGCCGGCCCTTCAGAAAATTTTTGGCTCACGCTTGGTCCTAGTGTCTCCGGCACTATCCCACTAGTGTGAATGAGTGATGGAGACTGTCTAAGAAGATAAATAATTACGGTAAGTATGTAATTTCCATTTCAGACTCCCATCAGGTCACTTTCCAAGAGTGTACACAAAGTACTTGGCAGTGGTTGTAACTTGTAGCACACCTTCGAAGACAAGGTGTCACAGTTTTCCCATACCTAGATGACTGGCTGGTAGTTGTAAACTCACCCCAGCAAGTGGGAGCATCTGCAACTGACCCAGGGGCTCATGGAGTCTAGGGTTCCTGATAAATCTAAAGAAAGTCTGTCCTTCAGCCTACTCAGGCACTACAGTTTATAGCAGCAGAGCTAAATACCCTGCAAGGCAAGGCCTACCTGCCTCTAGGCGGGGCAAGACGTATTTCACTGATAGTGGGCTCATTCAGCCTGAACAAACCAAAAACTGCAAGACAGTTTCTTCAGCTGCTGGCCACATGGCACCTGCCACTAGCACGGTCCTGGAATCCAGGTTACAGATGAGGAACATTCAGTTTCACCTCAGGACTCACTGGTGTCAGAGGACCCTCTTTCAAAACTAATTCTAGTAACAAAAAACATATTTAGAGGCCCTTCAATGGTGGAAAGAGGAAACCAACCTAAAGGAAGGGGTTCCTTTTTCAGCAAGAGTCCCTATTAGTGGTTCTGACAACAGGTGCATCTCTACTAGAGTGGGGCACCCATCTCGGGGTTCACACCACCCAAGGCACTTGGTCAAGTGCAGAGTCACTTCTGCACATAAACCTGCAGTAGCTAAGGGTAGTGTCACTGGCACCAAAGGTTTTCACACAGCTAGTACAGGGAAGGTGGTACAGGTCATAACAGACAGTACCACCTCAGTGTACTACATAAACAAGCAAAGAGGGACAAGGTCAAGCCCTCCCTGCACAGGACTCATGAAAATATGGAGTCTAGCATGCTCCATGGGCCATTGCAGGCTATTCATCTGCCAGGCAAGGACCATACCTTGGCAGATACCCTGACTCAGATCAGCCAGTCCCATCACGAATGGGCCTTGAACAGTCAGGTGGTGCAAATGATCTTCAGGAGGTGGGGCACCCCAGAAGTAGACTTGTTTCCATCCCACCAGAATCACCACCTGCCACAGTACTGTGGCAGACCACCAGATTCGGGAACAATCCCCCTGGATGCTCTGGCTCTGAATTGGCCAGGGAAGCACCTGCATGCTTTTTCTTCCTTCCCTCTGGTGTACAGAGCACTTCTCAAGCTCATGTCCCAGTCGGCATCAATGGTCTTGATGGCACCAGACTGGGCCAGGCAGCTATGGTGCTCTCTGCTACTCTCCATGTCTGAGTGCGAACCAATACACCTTCCTCGGAGGCACAGTCTGCTAACCTTCACCCAGGGGAGGCTTCTGTTCCCAAACCTCAGATCACTCAGACTCAAGGCATGGCTCTTGAGGGGCCTACAATATGCAGGCTTTCATCTTTCTTAAAGTGTCTTGGACATTTTAAGTGGTTACAGGAAGCCCTCCACTAAGAAAATCTACGCTTCAAAATGGAAAAGATTTCCTATTTGGTGTTCAACCAGGAAACTGGTACCAGCACATGCTGGGGTCCCAGGTGTGCTTGACTATCTTACCTATTTACATTCATTGGACTTGCAGGATGAGGAGCGGGGGGTGGTAGTAGCCACCGGTGCTGGCATCCTTTTCTCCAGGTCATAAACCAGCTGGGATCTGGGTTCCTGCCACCAGGACTGAATCATGGACTGAAAGTCCTGTTGTGGTGGACGGAGAGGCTGAGGAGGAGGAGGCTGGTAGTAAGGGGTGCCCATCCCCAGGTACTGAGAGGGGCGGGTATCTGGATGGTTGATAAAATGGTGGGGTATAGCCTGGGGTTACTGAGAGAAAGGGGCCATCGTCAGGCTCGATGGTGGAAGACCGGACTTGGAAAACCCAGATGAGGGCGGTAGCCTGGTGGATGGCCTTGATCCACAGAAGGCCTCGAATGGCCTGGAAGATGATCTGATGCCGGGAAAATTGACGTTGGAGGGTCTGGCGTCAGGGGCAGTCGTAAGGGCCCTGACAGTGATGCCGATGGTAGATTAGCGAAGGGGTCCTGTGGCACAGTGGGCGTTAGGTGCCCGAAGGGGGGACTTCTGGTGGTGGGGCTAACGAAAGGCCCTTCGGAAGTGAGAGGTTCTCTGGAGCTGGTGTCAGAACCAGTTCCGATGTGAGAGTCCCAGGGAGAGTATCCGACGGAGTGACGGTGGGGGGGGGGTATCACTCCTGGAGTGGGAGAAGGTGGAGTCATATCCTGGTTACCCTTTTCTCCCTCCGTCCCAGTCTTAATGTCTGCCACTGGAGGATCCACCTGGGAGGGCAGAGGGGAAGACACCTGCCCAGGGCAGGACTGGGAGGAGGGCTGACCAACAAACATCAGCGAGCTTGACTGGACGTCAGGTGTGTTGGCGTCAGCCCCGTTGGGTGATCTTCGATTGGGCGGTCGCCAGAGACCCCGGTGGCCGACTTACCGGTCGTTGGAGGAGCCGGGTGGATGGAGGCTTTTCGGCAGGCGTCGTGCAGATTCCCTCTTGGGAATCTGTCTTACTGACCACTGGGCAGGCACTGGAGGAGCCGGAGTCCAACTTACCAGTGATAACTGGGCGCTTGCTAGAGGAGCAGGCGGGCGGCTTATCGGTTAAAGAGACAGGTTTGGGGCTCGTTTTAATGGGCCTAAAAGTAGTAGTAGTAGTACCTGGAGGAGACTTCGGAGCAGCCTGGACAATCACCAGGGAAGAGATCAGGGAAACAGTCTTGCTTGACATGGGAACCACAGTCTTGGGCCCGGGCAGCCTTACCGGAGGAGACCCGCTCCCAGTCCTCCAAACGTTCCCTCTCCTATGCTTCTCTTTATCTTTATTTTTCTTCTTCAGCTCTGAAGAAGGAGAAGAAGCGGATTCCCTCAGTTTCTGCATTTCTTTTTCCAAAGAGGCCATTCTGGATTTTTGGAGATGGGCTTCCAGGGCTTGCTGCCTACGTTTGCGCATGGTCTGGTTGAAGGGTTTGCTATCAGGACAGGCCTCGGTATCGTGATTCGAGCCTAGGCAGAAGAGGCAGCGCCAGTGGCTGTCCTTGTGAGGGATATGTGCGTTGCACATTTCGCACTTCTTCTTAGACTTCGGAGTCAGAGGTGAAGAAGACATAAAATTAACGAAAACCGTACTCTAATGTGGAGAAATAAGTATATACTTATACAAACTGGCGATCGACCAGAACAACATTCACCGCGAGGTCCTTGCACAGGTCAACGGCGGGAAAGAACTGGGAAGGCGAGCGTGGGGATCGCCCACTATATAGGATCACACTGACGTCAGTCACATGACACTGGGTGGGCAGTCCCTCGCCAGACATTGCTAGCAAAAGTTTGCCATGCGGTCCTGACACCAGGGGGTGCAGTCCTGTATGTTATGACCTACTGCAGGAACCCTCTAGAAGTAAGCTATACGGTTCCTGTAAAGGGCACCAAGCTTGTGGCACAGTTTATGCAGGATGGCGTCGATATGTGCAGAAAAATTAAGGTGCTGGTCGAGCCAGAGACCTAGGTATTTAAAAGAGGTGGTGTCCTCTAGAGTAGTCCCATCGAGGGTATGGAAGAGGGGGAGGGAGGGAAGCCTAAAGAGCCTCTGCTTAGTGCCAAAAGGTCATAGAGACTGTCTTTTTTGGTGTTGAGGAAAAGTTGATGCCAGCTTAGCCAAAGTTGAATATTATTGAAGTCAGTTTGAAGTTTGGAAGTCACATCAGAGGGAGATTGGCCAGAGGTGAACAAGACTGTGTCATCAGCTTACATATGGATAGAGGAGGATGAGCATACTTGAAGGTAGGTTGTTTAGAAAGAGTGAGAATAAGATTGTGCCAGATACGGAGCCCTGAGGCGCACAATAAGAGATGGGTAGTGGTGGGGATGTAGAGTCAGCTATTTTTACTGACTTGAGTGCGACCAACGAGGTAGGCCCTAAACCAGCTGCAGGCTGACTGAGACAAGCCTGCTGACGGGAGGTTGTCAAGGAAGAGTGAGTGGGAGACAGTGTTGAAAGCCTTGGCAAGGCTGACAAAGATTGCAGAAGTAATGTGGCCCCGATCTGTGGCTGTATGGATAGTCAGTGAGTCTGAGTAGGGAAGTGGTTGTGGAGTGGTTCTTTCGAAAGCCAGATTGGAGAGGAGTCAAGAAAGGAGGAAAGCTGGGAGAGAACAAGGTGCTCCTCAAGTTTAGTCAGTGTGGGAAGTAGCGAGATGGGGCGGTGGCACCCGGGAGATGAAAGGTCACCACCCTTGGGCAAAGGGAGAACTGTAGCATGTTTCCAGGTCACTGGAATAGATGAAGTTTGAAAACACAGATTGAGGAGGTCAGAGAGAGGGAGGGAAATGGGCGCAGCAAGGTACAGTATCTTTGGGTCAAGACCATCGGGAGAGTGGCCCTTCGAGGGATTGAGAGAGAGTAATGCTTGTAGGGTGTCGGGCAAGAGGGGTGAGAAGGCAAAGCTGTCAGAGGGATGAGGGAGTTGGGGAGCAGGGAGGTAGAAGGGAGGGTAGAGAGCGAGGCAAACAGGGTGGAGGTGCAGAATGTAAAATAGGAATTCAGTTCCGCAGCTACTGTGGGATGGTCGGCAGTGAGTTTGTTTATATTGAGCAGGGGGGATGGGGGTTTACATTGGGGGGAGAACAGAGAGTGAACTATAGTCCAAAACTTTGACGGGTTGCTTATATTAGTGTTAAAGGTGGCCCAAAAATATTCTGCCTTATCCAGGCAGGTGGCTTTGGTACAAGCATTATGGAGTGTTCAGTAGATAGCAAGATCTCTAGCGAGTTTGGAGGATTTGTGGGTTTTCCATGCAATGTTATGTGGATGTTGAGAGGCCATGAGCTCAGGGGTAACCCAGGGGAGGTGGCTACCACACACTTTAACCTGCTTTAGGGAGGCATGCTTGTTCCAGATGTTGGTAAAATTAGTGGTAAAGTATTCCAGAGCATGATCTATGGAATTGGTTAAAGATATGGGAGACCAGTCTACTTGAGTTACAGTAAGTCGTGATGAAGACGAGTGAGTTCACTTGATTTAAAGGAGCGGATCTTTATTAGTTTGTGGGGGACCTTGGGTCTGTGAACCTTTCTGAATAGGTATATCGTGTGATGGTCGCTGAGAACATGTGGCAAAAGGCCGGATTGGATTACCCGGTGGGGATGGGAGGTAAGGGCCCAGTAAATAAGAGAGTGGTTTGGGTTTTATGGTTCAGGTGTGTAGGTTCCTTGATTACTTGGGTCAAACTAAGGGCAGCAATGTCAGTGTGTGTTTTGTCTAGGGTAAGAGACAACCAGTTTAGTTTTAGATCTCCTAGTAGGTAGAGCTCACCCGAGGAGGTAAGGGTCTCAGTGGTAGTGATAAGCTCTGTGACTACAGAGCAGTGTAGACCAGGACAACAGGGTAGCATCCATGTAGAGTGCTGATTATTGAGCGCTGCACTTTTGAGCGACTCAATAATAGCACTCTACAAGAGAGCGAGTGGTGCAATACGTTGCTATATCCTGTATAGCGAGTATAGTAAGGAGCTGTACTCATTACTACAGGATATAGTATCCTTTGTGGCCAATTCACGCCGAGCTGCTTGCATAGCGTAGTGGCGTACACCACCACTTGCGATGCAAGCAGACCCGGGTTCAGGTCCGGCTATAGGCAGAATAATTTTTTTGTTTTTAATCCAATAACTTGCTCCATGGTCTGCACCCCCCTTGGAGTTGGTTATTTAAGTTTGCGGGGTGCGGGGGTGCATCCCCCAAATAAAAAAAAAAAATAAAAAAAAGATTTCTGTGTGCTTTAGTTAAATATTGTAGCGACCGTCACTATTTGCAATGGTCGGTACAATATCCGTCGCCCTTTTGACTATGGGCTCAAGTTTGTTCGCTCTATGTGATAGGCAGTCTTTCAGACTCGCCTTTACCACATAGAACCGACAACAGTAAGTACCTACAATGTAAATTGGTATGGAGAAGGGGAGAGTAAGTCTTAGGATGATGGCTTTGGGTCGGTGGTTGAAAGAACTGTAGTGGAATGGAGAAATGAAGAGGAGTAGATAGCTTACCCCCTTTCTGGCACGGTCCTGACGGGTTAACTGCATACCCCAGGATTGTAATGGAAGAATCGGGTATTTTAGTGCTTAGCCAGGTTTCTGACAACACGAGGATATCAGGATTAAAGGATACTACAATTGGAAGGAGCAGGTCGAGCTTTGGAAGGAGACTACGAATGTTGAGGTGAAGGATTTTTAGGCCACGGGGGAGAGGGACAGGGGTAGGGGTAGAAAAGGGAGGAAGGGCTAGGTGGAGAGGTAGTCATAATACTGAGTGAGGATCTGGGGTTAGGATTTATATCACCTGAAGAGAGGAGTACTAGGGAGATAATGATGAAATGAAGTTTGGTGCACTTGAACCAGTGGATGTTTGTGGGTCTACATGAACAGTGTGAGTGGCTGAAATTTAAGGAGGCGTAGTAGTAAGGTATAGGTAAGAGAGAGGGGGAAGGGCCTGGACAGAAGTGGGTCCAGTTTTTATGGGTCGGTGAGGAGCAGCCATTTGGATGATAAAGGGAGTAACCATGGGAGGAGATGTGAAGGGGGTGTGAGGGAATATAGATGTACTTTGCAGTAGTAGGGAGGAAGAGAGCAGGATATATAGTAGGGGATGCGGTGAGGAGGAGAGAGTAATGTGGCGGGCATATTTCCAGTACTGCTAAGCCGGTCAGCTTAGCTGGGAGAGTAGACCTAGCAGGTATGAGCTTAGCTCAGGTAGAATGAGGGAACTTAATGGGGGAGGGATAACAGGGAGAGTGAGCTAGGGCAGGAGGACAACTGGGCTCGAGGTGGCCTAACAGCCATGAAACAGAAGAGTGCCCAGGCTTAGAGGCAATTAAAAGAATAGAGAGGAGCTAAGGGACTTGGTGTTAGCAAGTCAGTATATGAGTAGGAAAGGTGGCTAATAGTGGGAAGGGAGGGAGTAAGCTGGGCAGGGCTTGAGTATATTTAATAGAGGTTGGGGATGGAGAGGGTGGGCAGGACACAAATTGGAGAAAGATTTGGCAGAAATTGTTGTGGGATCCTTGGTGGCAGTGAAGCAGAGAGACCAGCAGTGCAGTCAAGCTCAAACTGAAAGGCGCATCAGTCGGGTGTTAGTAGGCCACGATGGCAGCCAGTCAGATAAGAGCAGCCAGAGAGCGCCAAGAATTCAGAGTGCCGGGATGGCTGTGGGACTGTACCTGAGATAGGAGAGGTCCTGGGCGGTGCTCAGTGTGGCGGTGAGCGCACCACCAGCTAGAGCCCGATCGGGTGCAGCAGCCTGAGACAGGAGAGGCCCAGGCGGTGTGCAGTGCTGGCGTGCCGCCAGCTGAAAGTGCCGATTAGGGTGCAGCAGCCTGAAATGGGAGAGGTCTGAGCAGCGTTCAGTGTGTGCGGCGGTGGCCGCCAACTGAAGAGTGCCCGATCGGGGCTGGCAACCTGTGGGGAGAGGAAAAAGCACGAGATATTCTCAGAACGTGGAACACCGCTGATGGACTTCATTGCCAAACCCCCAAGAATAGGCTTTGTTCTGAAAGAGGTTCTGGGCTGCTGCTTCCATTGGAAATGGACTCCATCTCTCTCTCTCTCTCTCTCTCACTGTCTCTCTCTCATTCTGAAGGTAAAGCTGTACACAACTCAGATGATCTTGACACCTCCCCAACCCCTGACCCAGGCTGATATGGTACGAATTTCTGCTGACCCACTTTGCGTTCAGGGACTGGTCTGCCTTCACTCAAACTGAACCTTTGGTACCTATCGGAGGGCATAGTCTGTGTCAGCTTCTTCTAAATGCCTGGTTCTTGAGAGTTGTAAGGAATAAGCCCCAAACCAGGATGTGGTTTAATTAAACAATACTGTACACAACAAAGTATGTTATACAGTATGTTGTATCATAGAATATTGTCTCGACTTGGGTATGTTGAGTGACAAGGTTGCAGGCCAAGTGACACGCACCCACAAAGGACAATATCCCATCGACACATCCTGGAGTGTTACTATTATATCACAAAAAAATGGATTTAAAGAGTAATGATTTTCAGTTCAGTAGAATTAGAAAAACAAAAATAGTCCCAACTTTTAACAGGTTTAACTTACTGTTATCTTCAGGAATGCCAAGTATACTGCGACTCTCTGCCAGTTATGGAAAGCTCCTCGGAGGCTAACGACCAGTCAGGATGCAGGATTTTCCCTTCCCATGTTAAAAAAAATTATCTGAATCATACCTCTTACCTGGTAAGTGGTAGTGCCTTACTTTCTACTGTCAGACAAAATCCCTCTTCCCTGACACCTGTTCAGTGTGGCGCATCTTGGGGTGACCTGCTTTCCCTGGCTTGTGCTGTTATGCACCTCTCATCCAGTTAAAATTAAAGCAGCTGCAAGTAATTAAAAGTTCCCCCAAGTGAAACCCCCTACATAGAAACATAGAATTTGACGGCAGATAAGGACCGCTTGGCCCACCTAGTCTGCCCATTTTCCTACCTAACAGATAAACTGCAGATCCTAGTTAACCAACAGCTTACTTCCTCCTACCCCCCACTAGGACTGCCTTATGCATCCACAACCCTCTCTGTGAAAAAATACTTCCTCACATTACCTCTGAGCCGTCCCCCCTCTATCTTCAAATTGTGCCCCCTTGTTCTTGCACATCTCTTTTTCTGAAAGATGCTACCCTCTTGGACTTTTGATTCCCCTGAGGTACTTGAAAGTTTCTATCATGTCCCCTCTCTCCCTTCTTTCCTCAAGGGTATACATATTAAGCTCCTTTAGTCTTCCTTCGTATGTCTTCTGGTGCAGGCCCTGCACCATTTTGGTTGCCCTCCTCTGGACAGCCTCCACTCTGTCTATGTCTTTGCGGAGATTGGGTCTCCAGAACTGCACACAGTACTCCAGATGGGGTCTCACCAACTGTCTGTACAGAGGGATAACAACTTGCTGTTTTCTACTATTGATACCTTTTCCTGTGCATCCCAGTATCCCCCCAGCCTTCCTTACTGCCTTCTCACATTGCTTGCCCACCTTTAGGTCATCTGATATAATTACCCCAAGGTCCCTTTCCATTTTTACTGTTGTCAGTATCTCACCCCCCCATTATGTACTCTTCCCCTGGGTTTTTGTTTCCCATGTGCATTACCTTGCACTTCTTTGCATTGAATCTAAGCTGCCACACATTTGACCATTCCTCCAACCTTGACAAGTCCCTTCTCATCCTTTCCACTCCATCTTGTGTATCAACCCTGTTGCAGATCTTTGTGTCGTCTGCAGAGAGCATACTTTTTCCTTACAGTTCCTCTGCAATGTCCTTATAAAGACATTAAAAGGACCAGTCCCAGTACTGAACCCTCACGCCCACTAGTAACCCTCCTTTCTTCACTGTGTACTCCATTTACTACTACCCTTTGTGGCCTGTTGTCTAGCCAATTTTTATCCAGCTACAGGACCCTCCAAAGCTGGCTAACTTGTGTATTAATCTTTTGTGTGGGACTGTCAAAATGCCTTGCTAAAATTTAGGTGAGCGTGTCCACAGCCCTCCTGGTCTACTTTGGTCGCGGTCAAGAAATCTATGCAGATTAGTCTGACTGCGACCTTCCCAGGCGTGAATCCATGCTGCCTTGGGTCCTGTGCCCACTGGCCTCTAGGTACTCAACAATTCTTCTTCAAGTGATTCCATCATTTTCCCCATCACTGAGGTCAAACTAACTGGTCTGTAGTTTCCTGCCTCTGTCCTGCTCCCACTTTTGTGAAGAGGAATCACATCTGCCCTCCTCCAGTCCTCAGGTACCACCCTATCTTTCCATGATTTGTTAAAGAGAGTAGTCAGCGGTGTCACTAGTTCTACCCTTAGTTCTTTTAGAATTCTTGGGTGAATCCCATCAGGCCCCATTGCTTTGTCCACCTTCAATTTTATTAGTTCTTTCAGAACCCTTTCTTCTGTAAATGGACTAGTATCGACCCCGTCTTCAGAGTGTTTCTCTTGTTTGGTTTAGGTACCTCCCCTCCTCTTCCTTTGTGAATACTGAACAGAAATATCGTTCAGTATCCCTGCTTTTCACTGTCACCTCTACCCCATTCCCTCCCTTTATTAAGCCTCAGTATCCGCCTTTGGTCTTTCTTGGCTCTCTAATGTACCTGTAAAAGGTCTTATCCCCTTCTTAACACAATTGGCTATCCTTTCCTCAGTTTGGGCCTTTGCTATTCTGACTGCCTTCCCTGCCTCTTTCTGCTTTAACTGATAAGCAGTCTCTGTCCTGCTCCTTCTGTGTTTCCTTATATTTCCTGAATACTATCCTTTTCTCTCCAACCTTCCTGCCACCTCTTTTGAGAACCATAGCGTTTTTTCCTTTGTTGTGTTTTGTTGATTTGCTTTACACAAAGCTTGTTGCCTCTGTGATGGCTGTTTTGATTACTCCCCATTGTTCCTCCACCCCTCCTTCTTGCCTGTTTGCTGAGTGCTTTTCTGAGGCACTCTCTCATTTCCCAAAGTCAGCCCTCCTAAGTCAATACTCTTGCTTTTGTATGGCTGTGTTTATCATCAAGAACCAAACTGTTTGGTGGTCGCTTGTTCCCGGATGGCTACCCACTTCTAAATCGAGATTCTTTCTCCCGTCCCATTTAGAGAGAGTACCAGGTCTAAGATTATTCCCTCCAGTGGGTTCCAATGACCAAGCTGTCTAGGCATGCCCCTGTGGGGCATCAAGAATGACCCTGCTGTTGGATGTGCCTGCAGCAAGGTGCTCCAGTTAACATCTGGCATATTCAGGTCCCCCATCAACAATGTCTCCCCTTTTTCTGCCATTCTAATGAAGCCTTCTATCATTTCCTTGTCCATTCCCTCCCCCTGAGATGGGGGTCTGTATACAACCCCCATGTGGATTGTGGTGCCATTTCCTGTCTCCAGGGTGACCCAGAGTGCCTCATCTGCTCCTTGTTTACTCTTTAGTTCTGTTGCTTTGATCCCTTCCTTTACATAGAGAGCTGTCAGATTTATCTATCGGATGGTAGGGTGATATCATTAAATAGCGTTTCCCTCTATACCTTACTTCAGCTAAAGTAAGGCATCGCCTAGATATGAGGTAGGCTTTGGGTTTCTTCAGCCAGAGGACAGCTGCTTAGGAAAGAAAGACAGCAAATAACTTTGTTGCTTATGCTGTACCTGTATGAGGCAAGCCTGCACTAAAACATACCGTTACCAGATGGATTGCGTGGCTTGCCTTAACCTCCTATAAACACTCAATCGAATTTCTAACCGTGCATTTCTGTGCTAACCCCAGCATTTGCAGAAACTAAGTCCCACTTTACTGTTGCTAGTGCAAGCTCTGGATTGTCTCCTGCATCTCATACTTTTATAACCTTGCATCTTGTCATGGTCTAGTGGGTGAGAAAGCCCATTCTACAAGAGAAAGGATGCTGCAGTAACAGCCACTAAGAGGAGGACATTCCACTATTGGCTATCTAGTATCTGTAAAGTGGTTATTTGGATTTTTACTAACTGTGGGTGAAGTTAGGAGGAAAAAAAGGCAATTCACTTAGTGCGTGAATTTGCATAGTGAAATTCACACAGTGGTGTGAATTTTGCTACACGAATTGTCGCTTTATTCATGTAAACCTCTTAGAGTGCTTTTCCACACATTACACCTAGTACTAGGTAGTAGGAGGCTCTTAACCTCGCCATACATAGCTCTGTGGTTTCACTAATTGACTATGGCCTGGTCGTCTATGGGTCTGACATGGTCCTGGCCCTCTGCCGCCTCATGACAGCATTGAACAAAGTATGCTGCCTTCTCACTGGTGTGGAGCGACTAACACACACTTGTGATCTATACGCCCAAGCAAACTGACTTCAGCTGAAAAAGTCCGTTACCAGACTTGCCTGATAGCAAAAAAGATCTGTCTTGAAATTATGCCTTTGGGGGTTTGGAACCTTCTCACCCCTCATCAGACCTCTTGAAATACCAGAAGTTCATATAATCAAATTTTTAATGTCCCTAGATGCCGCACGACCCTAGCTCAACGTGCTTTTGCTTATCGCGTTCTGCTCTGGATCAACTCTCCAATGTGACTTAACTACAACTGCTACAATAGAATCCTTCAAACGTACTTTGTGACAACACCTGGCTTCCAGCAGTACCCGTGACTGCTTCAACTAAGCCCTTGAAGATGTCTGTAACATCACGCACTTTGCCAGCTCTCCTTAGCCGTCCTCTGAGGCAGCAGGCCCATTGTACTTCTTTCCACCTCCCTTAAAACCTCCTTACCCCCAGTTACTCCACCCCACCCTTCCCCTACTCTCTTTCCCTCTCCTCTCATCTCATCCCTTGCTTTACCTGCCATGCATTTCCCTTTCTCTTTTGCGCTACTATCTGTCCTTTGTTTAGCCTACTTACGGTTTGTCCTTGATACTTATTGTTCTGTTTGGTGTTGGAACTCTATTGTACAGTATCTTGTATATCCTATCCTTCAGTTTTGAAATATTGTGCTATCTGTGCCACAGAATTGTATGTTCTATACTGTTTTCTGACATGGAACTTATGTAAAGAGCTTCTGCTCAAAGGTATTAGTCCAAGACTTCAATAAATAAAGTACTGTCTGGCACAAAATCTTCTAATTAGTGAAAGAAAAGGAAAAAACAAACACTTCAGATATATGAAGTGATAGCGCACTACTTTTAAAAGTTACTATTCCAGGCAGTACACTCCTTCTAAAGTTAATATATGGCTGTAGATGTATCCATGCAGATTCAAGAAAGTTACATACTGGTAACATTTTCTTTTAATGGTATTCATCCACAGCCACACACCACCTTTCCATCCAAGCCATTTAATGCAGCGAGGATAACTGTTGATTTAGGAATTCACTTGTTTAGCCCTCTTTGAGCAGACTTAGATCTGCTGGTTGATCACAAGGGGAGATAAGAATTACAGCATGTTCTGGGGTTTCAGGAGCATGTGCCAGTACTGAAGCTAATTTTGTCCTTTTGGATAAATACCACAAGATGAAACAGTTCTAGGGACATGGATATGTTGTTCATCCACACTTTCTGGCAGGTATTCTTGCTGGAAGGTCTTCAAGCTGGCTCCTCCCACCCACCCGGGTGGTAAAACTCTCGACTCCGCCCCATGATGCCAGATCTTCCTTACCGCTTGGAAGCTCAGGTTCCCTCCTTAGCGCTCTGCATTTTTTCGACTGGATCCTAACTCTTTTCGGTTCGTCCGAAATTGGTTTTGAAGTTTTCTAAACTTAGGTCTTCTTCTTCCCTCGCGGCTGCAATGGACAATTCTAGGGACATGGATATGTTGTTCATCCACACTCATTGGCAGTATCCTTGCCGCTTTAAATCTTGCCGGAAGGTCTTCAAGCTTGCTCCTCCCACCCACCCGGGTGGTATAACTCTCGGCTCCGCCCCATGACGCCAGATCTTCCTTACCGCTTGGAAGCTCAGGTTCCCTCCTTAACGCCTCTGCGTTTGTGACTGTTCCTATTTCTCCGTTTGGATTTAAAATAAAATTTTGCAAAGAGACTTCAGTCTTCTATCCCTCAGCGGCTCAGATGGACAAATCGACTCCAGTTTGGAGATGCCATGCAGTAGAAGATGTCTCAGACGGATCCACACTCCGCATGTGTCTACTGTCAGGCCTTGAGCACGACCGCGGGCTTGCGACCTGTGCTCATCTTTCTCAGCCCGTCCTCGAAGACCGTGCTGCCCGATTGCAACTGGGCCGTCCGAAGCGTTCCCTCGGTGAAGTCCAAGGAGGCCCGGTTGGCGGTGTCGCTGTGGCGGGCTTCGGCGGATCGGCTTCCAGCCCGGATGGTAAGCCCTCGAGAGGAAGGCGGCGAGGCATATCTTCCTCGACAGCGGCATTTATCCGCTCTCTCTGGGTTCTTCCTACGGCTTCTTTTAAGGAGCTTTGTCTGTCCCTCTCCACTAAGGAGAAGGGCCTGCGTCTGCTGGACCTTATTCTCGGTCCAAAGAGGGACGGGGTGAAATCCCTCCGTCGGCGCTCTTGGGGCCGGAAGAGTCCCTCTCCCGGGCCGTCGACCGTCGGCGGTCGACCGCTCGAAACCGACCACTGGCCTCACGCAGTATACGTCAGGTCAGTTGGCCGAGACTCCACCCGATGAGGTCGAGATTTTCTCGACCCATTGAAGCGAGCTGTCGCCTTTAGCGGCGAGATTCCCTCTCCCGGTTCCCGGGAGGAGTTGAGGATCCCGATGGGCTCGCCTGTGCCTCGGTTCCGGGCCCTCGGATGGACCATCCGAGCGAAGGGAGTGCCGGTTCGGCCGACACCTCCCGCACCGACCTCGGAAATTCAGGGACTCTGGTCTCGGACCTCTTCCGCGGTCCAGCCGATCCACGTCATAGGCGGTCGGTCCGGCACGCCGTCGTAGCGTCGCCGCTCGTCCTCGTCCTCCTCCTCGGATGAGGAGGCTTCGGCGTCAAGTCGTCGGCCAGTCACGAGGACCTTATGTTTAACAGCTCCTCCTGGCCGGGAATAAAAGCGACTCGATCGCCTTCCCGGCATTAAGTCGGCGCTGTCACCGGGCAGCCCGACCTGGCCCTCGACTTATCAGGGCCTATACCCAAGGCGGTTGTTCGGCCAAAACCCGCTGCTCCACCGATTCCGGTGGAACCTCCGCTCCACAGCCACCAATTGGGGCTCCGACCAGAGATTCTCGATTAGGCTAAGGAGTCTACCCTTCGGCTGTCAGTTACCCTCACTCCCGACCGACCTCGGCGGGTGAAGGGTAGCCAGGCCAGAGGCAGCTCTTGAGGACTCTTCGAGTCGAAGATGATTCCTCCTTTTCTCCAGCGACTGGACTTGGAGTCTTCAGGAAGTCAGTCAATGGACGATAGCCGTCGTCCTTCTAGGACTGCTTGGCTCATCTGGAGTCTACCGGGATGGAGCTCGAACCCGTTTCCAAGCGGGCCAGGTATCCCCTCCGGAGATTCTGGACCGAGGGATTCTCCGACGGAGGCCTTTCCAGTGGCGGGGCCATAGTGGGTCCGGCACTGGAACTGGCAGCGCCCTGCTTCCTGCCCTGCGCCGGCCAGGATGGCCAGGAAGTATCACGGTCCCTACCGGTTCCTTGTCCGGTTTGGAACACCCTCTGCTGAGGGTTGGTTACCGACAGCGTTTTCGGTAGCGCCCGTAGCATGAGGATGTGGACAAACCTCCTGACAAGGGTCGAAATTGGACTATGTCGGGCGAAAGGTCACGCTCGTCCTCTCGGCCTTCGTCAGGCCAGTTCGGCCCGTCCTCATAGCACATTTTTCTCATGCCTGTTAGGCTCCTGGATGAGTCATCCCTCATCTTCCCGCCGATCTGCAGACTACGGTTAAGCAGAGTGCGGGACCAGGGCAGGGCAGTGGCCAACAGCAGCTCCAGACTGCTTTGGATATGGGGACTCATGTGCCAGATCGGTGGCGGCCGCGGTGGCTATCTTGTCGGCGAGGCTTGGCTGAGGATATCCACCTTTAGCGCCGGATCCAGCACAAGTTGGCGGATGTTCCCTTTTGGGGACTGACCTCTCGACCCTGGGGTGGAAGGGTCACCTGCAGAGGATCGAGAAGTCCAATGCCACCTTGCACTCGGTCTCTTCCTCAGAAGGACAAGGCGCCAAGCCACAGCCCTAAGCCCTTTCGTCCTTCTGTGCCCGGCGCTCCCGGCCCAGCAGCGTCAGGGGCCAGCAGGCTCGACATTGGCATCCCAAACCCAAGCGCGGCTTCCTCTAACGGAGGCAGGAGGAAAGGGCCCAGGAGGTCCCTCGGCGGTCCCTCCTCAAGCCTGCCCAGATGACGGGCTGAGGTGTGGCCCCCATCCCGTCACCTTACCTGGGTCCCCGTGGAGACCGGCTCCAGCACTTCCGTTCCGCCTGGTCCGCTGTTACCACGGACAGGTGGGTCTTGGAGGTGGTGGGAAGAGGCCTGCCTCTGGAATTCGAGCAGGCACCACCCTTCGAGCCGTGCGCCCCTCGGGGCAGATCCCCAGCCTCACTGGCAGCTCGTCGAACCCGACACCAGCTCTCTCCTCCAGAAGGAGGTGGTGAGGAGGTGGTGGACCCTCCTTCAGACCCAGGTTTGTGTCCAGGTACTTCCTGGTTCAAGCAGACGGGGGCTGGCGCCCCATTCTGAAACCTCTGCGACCTAAACAAGTTCCTGGGTCTCGAACCTTCAGGATGGTCACTCTGGCTCAGATAATACCATCCTTGGAGCAGCGTGTGGTTCTGCTCTCTGGACTTGCAGGGGCGCTTTTTCCGTCCCTATCCGTCCGTCTCACCAGAGATTCCTTCGCTTCCGGCGGAAGGATCCCTCTTGATTCAAGCCATGCCCTTGGCTTGTCTCCAGCTCCCAGGGTCTTCACCAAATGCATGGCAGTGGTGACAGCATTCCCTCGCGGTGCCGAGGGTCCAGGTGTACCCTTACCTGGACGACTGGCTGATAGCAGCTCCCTCCAGGAAGGAGGCGAGTGGTCAGAGATCTGAGCCTCAGGTCTGCTCTCAACTGGGCCTCCTTATCAATGAGGCCCAAGTCGGAACTTCGAGCGAAGGCAGGTGATTCTATTCATCAGGCGCTCGACTCTCTTGAGCCAGGCCCAGCTCTGGCGGACAGGGCCAGTTCTTTCCTCCTTTGCCCGATCATTTCTGGTTGGGCAATTGCGCCCTGCCGGGACTTCCTGCCGCCTCCTGGGTCTCATGGCGGCCTGCACCAGCGTGGTCCGTTGGGCCGCTGGAACATCGTCCCCTTCGGTGGGGACTGGCCAGCCAGTGGTCTGGCAGCTCGATCCTTGGACCAGCTTGTGTCGGTGACACAGGGGATGTGGGCGCTCTCCAGTGGTGGACCGTTCCAGATCATTTGCAGGAGGGCATCCCGTTAAATCCGCCCGAGCACGCGGTCTCTGTCGACCGATGCCTCTCTGATGGGTTGGGGTGCCCATCTGGGGAGACACGGGCTCATGGCCTCTGGTCCCAGCAGTCCGAAGCCACATCAACCTGCTGGAGCTCGGCGGTCCGCTAGCTCTCGCCCTTGCTCCGTTCCTCCGGGTCAAGTGGTCCGAGTCAGAGCGGACAATACCACGACCATGTACTATCTGAACCGCCAGAGGCGGGCCGCGCTCCATGCTTCTATGCAAGGGCTCTCCGCATTTGGTCACTCGTCTGCGCAGCCTGGGCGGATCTCCTGGCCATTCACGTGGCAGGGCCTCCAACACCTGGCCCGATGCCCTGGGCCGGATGGGGCTGCATCCCCAGTGGTCTCTCCCTACCGGAGGTAGTACAGCATCTGTTCTCCTTTGGGGCACACCTCAGGTGGACCTGTTTGCCTCCATGGAGAGCAGCGAGCTGAGTCTCTTCCATGCCCGCCCCCTCAGCGGGGCTCGCTGCAGGGGATGCCTTCTCGAGGCAATGGACCCGGGCCTCTTTTCGCCTTTCCCCATTCCCTTGATCCACAAGGTGCTTCTCAAAGGCGAGGAGGACAAAGGCGCGGGTGATTCTGATAGCCCCAGACTGGCCTCGCCAGTTCTGGTACCAGATCTCCTCAGTCTCAGCTCCAGGACTCCATGGCAGCTTCCAGCTCGCCGGACCTGCTCTCAATCAATCAGGGAAGGTGTTCCATCGGACCTTCAATCCCTGCACCTGACGGCCTGGTTCCTGGCGCTAGAGTTCCAGGCCTTGGGTCTTTCCGACGGAGGTCCTCAATGTAGTTAGGCGTCCCGTAAGTCGACAGAAAATGCTATGCCTTCAAATGGAAAAGGTTTTCCATTTGGTGTCAGAACAAGGGCTTGGACCCTTCCTCCTGTTCCTTGGCAAGCATCTTGGACTATTTATGGTCCCTTTCTAGTCAAGGGCTTAGGTGGCGACCCTAAGGGTGCACCTGGCAGCCATCTCTGCTTACAGGCGCGGGCAGGGAAGCAGTCGAGTGCGCGCAGGAGAAGGTGGTCTGGCGCTTTTCAAAGGCCTTGATCACATTTCCCTCAGTTGGGAACCCCCACCTCTGTGGGATCTACTGCTGGTACTGGCAAGCTCATGGGCAAGCCATTCGAACCTATGCACAGGTGTGCTCTCTCTCACCTGTCGTGGAAGACCGCCTTCTTGGTGGCTATCACGTCAGCCAGAAGGATGGGAGAGCTCCAGGCGCTTCCATGAGTCTCCCTACCTGGTCTTCCACAGGGACAAGGTTGTCCTCTTCACCGAAATTCCTTCCGAAGGTGGTGTGGAGTTTCACCTTAACCAGGTGTTGACTCTGCGGTGTTCTGCCCCAATCACACTCGGAGGCGAATATAGGCTCATACTCTGGACCCTAGAAGAGCGCTCGCTTATTATAAGGCCTGCGGCGGCTGGAAGTCGAGAGAGAGGTTCGCCAGCTGTTTATGTCACCCTACGCTGAAGCCGCATCTGGCAGACCTGCAGCCAAGCGGACGATAAGCAGGTGGGTAACCTCCTGCATAGATCTCTGCTATAAGTTGGCGGGCATGGAGCCTCCCAGAGGATAGAGCTCATTCTACCGCCATACTGCTGCATCGGTGGCTGCTTCAGGGCGTCCTATCCAGGAAATCTGCAGGGCTGCTACCTGGAAGTCAGCAAACACCTTAATTACCCATTACCACATCGACCTTGAGTCACGCGGATGCTGGTTTGGGGCCTCAGTTCTCAGTCTCTCTTTCCCAAGTAAGTATTGGGTGTCGTCTTGCCTCCCTCCTCCCGGAGAACTGCAGAGTCTGCCAATGAGTGTGGATGAACAACATATCCATGTCCCTAGAAATACAGGTTACTCACCTGTAACAGGAGTTCTAGGAATGGTATATGTTGTTCATCCACGACCTGTTTCTCCCGGCTTGACGCACAACCCTGAGCTTCCAGCGGGCCAGATCTGGCGTCATGGGGCGGGCAGAGAGTTATACCACCGGTGGGTGGGAGGAGCAAGCTTGAAGACCTTCCGGCAAGATTTAAGCGGCAAGGATACTGCCAATGAGTGTGGATGAACAACATATACCATTCCTAGAACTCCTGTTACAGGTGAGTAACCTGTATATCTGTTCGACTTCGGAGGTGCCCTTGCGGTAAGAAAATGTCCAGGGCGGATCCGCTCTCCGTCGTCTACTGCCTTGGCCTAGATAATGATCCATGAGCCCTGCGGTTGTGCCCTCTTCGGCCAGCGTTCTGGATACTGCCTCAATTGAAGCCAGGCCCCAAGCGTTCGCCCGGTAAAATCTAAAGAGGCTCGTTAGGCGGTGTCGCGGCGGCTGGCTCGGCTGAACAGCTCGAGCAGATGATGCATCATCAAGGAGGAGGCGGCCCAGGCGCATCTTCTTCCTCCTCGGCCGCGGACATTGTATCCCGCTCTCTGAGTTCCTCGTGTACGGCTTAATTCAAGGAGCTTTGTCAGTCCCTTTCCACGAAAGGAGGGGCCTTGATTACATTCTTCTCGGCCCAAGAAAAGAGTGAAAGAGTAAGTCACGTCGGCCTTTCGTGGGAAGCCGGGAAGGTCCCCTTCGGGAAGCTGACCACAGTCGACTTCGGTCCAGGTGCGGCTGAGGGTTGCCTGGCTACAGTGCCCCGTCAGGCCAGCCTGCCGAGACTCCCATCGGCAATCGAGATTTTCTTGATCCGTTAGGCGGGCTGTCGACTGGAGAAGCCGACAACCCTCCTTCACCGGTTCCCCGGTGGATACGAGGATCTGCCTGCCTTCTGGGCGCAGTCCCGAGTTAAAGTGCCCGAGCAGGGAAGGCGGTATCCCGCCCCTCCAGATCCACCTCGGTCCCCAAAGGTCTCGGTCTTGGACCTCTTCTCGGTCCAGCCGTTCCCTGACATCAGGCGGTCTCTATCTCATACGAAGTAAGCGGTGGCGCCATTTTCCCGTCCTCCTCCTCGGGTGAGGAGAGGCTGTGGCGTAAGTTGTGCTGGCGCTACGAGGACCTTATGTGGCAGCAGTTGCTGTTGTCCGGGACTAAGCCGACCCCGGCCATCAAGTGGCTGTCGCCTGAGCGACCGAAGCAACCACTCATTCCAGTAGAGTTGCCCACTCCAGGGCCTGTTGCTCGGCCGAAACCAGCTGCTCCACCGATTGTGGTGGAACCTCTGCCTCCACAACCGAAGTCGGGGGCACCGACTTAGAATTCTCGGTTGGGTCACGGCCTGCCCCACAGGTTGTCGGTCACCCTCACTCCTGACCGTCCTTGGCAGGTGGAGGGTGGCTCAGGGCCGAGGCAGCTCTTTGCAGACTCTTCAGAATCCGACAATGATTCCTCCCTGTTCTCCAGGCAGTTCGATCTGGAGTCCTCCGGGGCCAGTCAGTGGACGATAGCCCATCATCCTTCTTGGGTCTGCTTCGACTCATCTCGGAAGTCCACCGGGATGCAGCTCGAGCCCGTGTCCAAACGGGCCAAGTATCCCCTGCCGGAGATTCTGGACCGAGGGGATTCTCCCACAGAGGCCTTTCCGGTGGCTGAGGCCATTGTTGGCCCAGCCTTGGAGCTTTGGCAGCGGCCTGCTTCCTGTCCTGCGCCCTCGGCCAGGATGGCCAGGAAATATGCGGTCCCTGACGGCTCTTTGCCCGTTTCTCGGGCACCCTCTGCCGAGGGTTAGTCACCGACAAGTTTTCCGGCGTTCAGTAGCGCTCAGGATATGGATAAGCTCCCCGACAAATAGTCAAAAAGCTGGACTTTGCAGGCAAGGTGTGCGCTCGTCCTCCCTTGCCTCCGACAGACCAGCTTGGCGTGCTGATGGCACACTTCTCCACGCCCTCATGGGCTCCCTGGATGAGGTTGTTCCTCATCTCCGCCTGACCTGCGGACCACGGTCCGCCAGAAGCGGACCAGGAATGGGGCGGTGGCAAAGCAGCAGCTTCAGACTGCTCTGGACATAGGTGATTCCTCTGCCAGGTCAGTAGCAGCCGCAGTGGCCATGCGACGCAGGGCGTGGCTGAGGATATCCACCTTCACGGCGGATACTCAGCACAAGTTGGCGGACGTCCCTTCTTGGGACTGACCTCTTGACCCTGGGTGGAGGGACACCTCCAGCGGATCAAGAAGTCCAATGCCACCCTGGACTCGGTCACCTCCGCCCAGAGGGACAAGGCCGCCGTCAGCAGCAGAAGTCCTTTCGTTCTTCGGTCCCTGCTTCTCGACCATGCCCAGCACCACCAACAGAAGGCCAACAGGCTCAAGCAGCATCCCAAACCCAAGCAGTGCTTCCTCCAACAGGAAGCAAAGAGGTAAAACTCAGGAGGTCCCTGGCCGGTTCTTCCTCCAAGCCTGCCCAGTGACGGGTTGAGGGGTGCGCCCCAGCCTCATCACTCCCCCCTGGGTTCCCCCCGAGGGGGGACGGCTCCGCCACTTCCTTTCTGCCTGGTCCGCTATCACCACGGACCGCTGGGTGTTGGGGGTGGTAGGAAAAGGCCTGCCTCTGGAGTTCGAGCAGGCCCCCACCTTTTCTAGCCGTCGCCCCTCTGGGGGCCATGGGGTCCGCAGCCTAGCTGTCTGCCTGCTGAGCTGATATTGCCCTGCTCCTCGAAAAAGAGGTAATCAGGAAGGTGGCGGATCCTCCTCCAGACCCGGGGTTTGTGTCCAGGTACTTCCTGGTCCCAAAACGGATGGGGGGCTGGCGCCCCATTCTCGACCTGCACGACCTGAACAAGTTCCTAAGGTCTCGAACCTTCAGGATGGTCACTCTGGCTCAGATAATCCCATCCTTGGAACGAGGCGTGTGGTTCTGCTCCCTGGACCTCCAGGATGCGTTCTTTCACGTCCCAATCCGTCCGTCCCATCAGAGATTCCTCCGCTTCAGAGCGGAGGGATCCATTTACGAGTTCCGGGCCATGCCCTTCGGCCTCTCCCTAGCTCCCAGGGTCTTCACTAAATGGATGGCAGTGGTGACAGCATTCCTGCGGCGCCGAGGGGTCCAGGAGTACCCTTACCTGGACGGTTGGCTGATAGCAGCCCCCTCCGGACAGTAGGTGGAGCGGTCCAGAGATCTGGCCCTCCAGGTTTGCTCTCAGGTTGGCCTCCTCGTCAACGAGGCCAAGTCGGAACTTGTGCCAAAACAGGCGATACTGTTCATTGGGGCAGAGCTTGACTCTCTTCGAGCCAGAGCACGGCTCCTGGCGGACAGGGCCGAGGTTCTTTCCTCCTTTGCCCAATCATTTCTGGTTGGGCAATTGTGCCCTTCCCGGGACTTCCTGTGCCTCCTGGGCCTCATGGCGGCCTGCACCAGCGTGGTCCATTGGGCCCATTGGTACATGCCTCCTCTTCAGTGGGAACTGGCCAGCCAATGGTCACAACGCTGTGATCTGTTGGACCAGCCCGTGACAGTGACCCAGGAGATGTGGAACGCTCTCCAATGGTGGATCGTTCCAGCACATCTGCAGGAGGGCATCCCGTTCGTCCGCCCCGAGCAGACGGTCTCTCTCTCGACCGATGCATCTCTGATAGGTTGGGGTGCCCATCTGGGGGAACACGGAGCGCACGGCCTCTGGTCCCCTCGGGAGTCCCGATGCCACATCAACTTGCTGGAGCTCCGAGTGGTCCGTCTAGCTCTCACCGCGTTCGCTCCGTTTCTACGGGGTCAAGTGATTCAGGTCCAGACGGACAACACCACGACCATGTACTATCTGAACCGCCAGGGCAGGACGTGCTCCATGCTGTTATGCAAGGAGCTCTCCGTATATGGTCCCTCGTGCGCAGCCTGGAGGTGGATCTCCTAGCCATTCACGTGGCAGGAGCCTCCAACACCCTGGCCTATGCCCTAAGCCATATAGGGGCTGCGTCTCACGAGTGGTCTCTCCTGCTGGAGGTAGTACAAGATCTGTTCTCCCACTGGGGCATGCCTCAGGTGGACCTGTTTGCCTCCAGGGAGAATGCGAAGCTGAGTCTCTTCCATGCCCGCCCCCCTCAGCAGGGCTCGCTGCAGGGGGATGCCTTCTCGAGACCGTGGACCCCGGGCCTCTTCTACGCCTTTCTCCCATTTCCCTTGATTCACAAGGTGCTTCTCAAGGTGATGAGGGACAAGGCGCAGGTGATTCTGGTAGCCCCAGACTGGCCCTGCCACTTCTGGTATCCAGATCTCCTCAGCCTCAGCTCCAGACTTCCGAGGCGGCTTCCAGCCTGCCCGGACCTGATCTCAGTCAATCAGGGGAAGGTATTCCATCCGGACCTTCAATCCCTGCACCTGACAGCCTGGTTCCTGGCTAGAGTTCCAGGCCTTGGGTCTTTCAGCCCAGAGGTCCTCAACGTCGTTGAGGCGTCCCGTGAGAGTCGACCAGAAAATGCTATGTCTTCAAATGGAAGAGATTCTCCATTTGGTGTCAGGGGAAAGGTTGGACCCTTCCAACTGCCTCTAGCAAGCATTCTGGACTACCTGTGGTCCCTTTCTCAGCAAAGGGCTTGGTCGATGACCCTTAAGGCGCACCTGGCAGTCATCTCTGCTTACCGGGCGTGGGCCAGCAAGCAGTCGGTGGTGCAGGAGAAGGTGGTCGGGCGCTTTTTCAAAGGCCTTGACCACATTTCCCCTCCGGTGCGAGAACCTCCACCTCTGTGGGATCTACTGCTGGTATTGGCCAAGCTTATGGGCAAGCCATTCGAACCAATGCACAGATGCGATATTTCACATCTGTCGTGGAAGACCGCCTTCTTGGTGGCTATCACGTCAGCTAGAAGGATGGGAGAGCTCCAGGCACTTTCCATCGAGTCTCCCTACCTGGTCTTCCACAGGGACAAGGTTGTCCTGCGCCCCCACCCGATATTCCTTCCGAAGGTGGTGTCGGAGTTTCACCTTACTCAGGTGTTGACTCTGCCGGTGTTCTACCCCAATCACACCTCTGAGGCCAAGTATAGGCTCCATACTTTGGACCCTAGACGAGCGCTCGCTTACTATAAGGAGCAGACGGCTGAAGTTCGGGGAGAGGTTCGCCAGCTGTTTGTTACCTACGCTGAAGCTGCACCTGGCAGACCTGCTGCAAAGCGGATGATAGGCAGGTGGATCACCTCCTGCATAGATCTCTGCTACAGGTTGGCGGGCATGGAGCCTCCCAGAGGGATAAGAGCTCATTCTACCCGCCATACCGCTGCATAGGTAGCTGCTTCCAGGGACGTCCCTATCCAGGATATCTGCAGGGCTGCTACCTGGAAGTCGGCACATACCTTTATTACCCACTACCACATTGATCTCGTGTCACGCTGGGATGCTGGTTTTGGGGCCTCTGGTCTCCAGTCTCTCTTTCCTAAGTAAGTATCGGGGGTGTGCGCCTTGCCTCCCTCCTCCCGGAGAACTGCTAGGAGTCTGCCAGAAAGTGTGGATGAACAATATATCCATGTCCCTTGAAATATAGGTTACTCACTTGTAACAGGAGTTCTAGGAATGGTATATGTTGTTCATCCATACGACCCACCCGACCTCCCCGGCTTCGACGCACAACCTGAGCTTCCAGTGGGCCAGATCTGGCGTCATGGGGCGGAGCTGAGAGTTTTACCACCTGGGTGGGTGGGAGGAGCCAGCTTGAAGACCTTCCGGCAAGAATTAAAGTGGCAAGGATACCTGCCAGAAAGTGTGGATGAACAACATATATCATTCCTAGAACTCCTGTTACAGGTGAGTAACCTGTATTTACTGAAAAATAACTCTTGTCCTGGCAGTACTCTCTTCCTCTCAGTGAGGCAGCTTTTTATGTTTGCTAGCGCATGCACAGGAAACATGATGTGACAGCTTAGGAGAGAAGTGGGTTGTGGAGGGGCGGCACTCTGCAGCCAATGCCGACACTGCATTTGTGAGCTTTGCACCGTTCACCCAGTGCAGGCCCAGTGTCCTGATGAGACTGGTTCTGCATAAGTGCCACCAAGTTGAAACGATTTGGCCGCCTCATCATTACAGCATCAGCCATTCAGCTGCAATGAGGGAGCGATCCGTCATTGCAGGGCGGTACCTTGCCTGGTGTAACATGTTCCTAAATATGGCGGCTGAGGGAAAGCCGACTGACTGGGGTGCCCAATCCCCCTGTCTGCATGCCCTTGGCCCAGTTAATTTGTCAATGGGGAGCCCCTCCCCGATGGTGTAATACCCCCATTTTATTTGTCTGCCGGGGGTTGCCCAAACAGTTGTTCTTTGCCGGCCAGGGAGTCAATCCCGTCGGCTTAAGCCCCACCACCCCAAAAGGCAGGTGGCACACTAGGAGCCCACCCCAGTGTGTCGGAAGAAGTCTGCAAAAAAAAACTTTCCACGATGTCTTTTTTTTTTTTTTTCTTTCTGTCCCTGAAAGAAAGGAAACTGTCCCACGCCGGTCAGGTCCCTCCCCAGCCCGCACCTTCCCACTGCGCACTCCACCTCCCCACACCCCTCCCCCACCCCATACTTACCTCTGGAGCCTGGCGTGATGATGTTCGGTAGACCGGGAACACGTCTGCACTCTTCAAAGCTGACCGCGAAATGAAGAAATGCCAGTAAGCTATATAATGTCATAAACAGGGAATTTTCAACTTTGGTGCATATCTCAGGCATTCTTTGGAATTTTGGCACCAAGTTTTCAACATGAAGTTATTGGGACCCCTCCTCATGAATTCAGTCACTGTCATGGCGTTATTCGTTCCTGAAAGGTGATTTTGCGGTCACTGCGTGGAATCACCTTTCGGGACCGATTAACGAAACGACAGTGCCACTGTTCATGAGGTGGGCTTTCCGAAAGCCTAAGTTGCAAATTTGGTGAAAAAATAAAAAAAGTCTGTTTTACGAGCATGCGTTGCAGTTTCCATGCACCCTTGTAACTTTGCAAATTTGTAATATTTTCACTCCAAATTTTCAGCATTGGCATTTTTTCATGCCTCCTTATGAACAGTACAGCTGTCATTTTTCACATCCTGGCCGAAATATGTTTTCGCACTTCCGGCACGTAATTTATTTATTTAATTTTTGTTGACCGGGTAAGTGCACTAGACAAATCCTGCCTATTTTCAGGCAGCACCGCGAGGAAAGGGGATACAGATGAATGCCAACTGACCTTGAACCAGATTAAGCTTGGTGGTGGTATTTTTAGTGAATGGGTGGGGGGGGGGAGGACTTTGACCAGGGCACCAGGGAAATTCCCCTGCTCTTTTTGAGAAGGGCCATGGGATCTTCAACATCCACCTGAACTACCACCAGAAGAGGCAGATGGGACCTCTATTTAATGTCTCATCCGAAAGACTGCACCTCAGGAGTGCAGCACCCCCCTCGTGCTGCACTACAGTGTCCGTATTGGGATATTAACCCAAGTGCCTGGTGTGGGGATAGAACCCATAGCCTTCTGATCTCCCAGCCTCAGAGGCGAGTGTGTTACCTGCTGAGCCACTGACACTGCTTAGCAATAGTGCAGTCACTGTGGAAAGTCCATGTTCGGGACAGATTAAAAAAAAAATCACAGTGACACTGTTCATGAGCAGAGGTGCTAAAATGCCTATGTTGAACATTTAGTGACAAAAGTCCATAAAATGACTGTGTTACGAACATACGTTGCACAATTTCCATGCACCCTCATAATTTCTTGCATTTGTAAAATTTTCATTCCAGATTTTCAACATTGGCATTTTTTCACACCTCCTTATGAACAGTACAGCTGTCATTTTTCATATCTTGCCCGAAATATGCGTTTTCACATCTGGCGCAGAATAGCGCAGTCGCTGTGGTAAATCGATGTTCGGGACAGATTAAGAAAATCATAGTGACAGTGTTCATGAGCAGAGGTCACAAAATGCCTGTGTTGAGAACTTGGTGAAATCATTCCACTAAATGACTGTGTTACGTGCATGTGTTGTGCAGTTTCCATGTTTGCTTGGAAGTGCGAGCATTTTTAATATTTCCACTACAGATTTTCAACATTTCCATCTCTTCACACCTCCCTATGGATGGTACAGCTGTCATTCTTCACATCCTGCCCGATCTGTGTTTTCATACATCTGGCGCCCAATGGCACGGTCACAGTGGGAACTCAAAAGTTTGGGACACATTAACAAAATCACACTGCCACTCTGCATGAGAAGAGGTCCCAAATGCTTTCATGAGGTGGGGTCACAAAAAGGCCATATTGAAAATTTGTAGTGCAAATACCAACAAACGCCCATGGCGTTCGGGTTTCTAACCATAACGTCCCACCCTGTACAAACTGACAGGCATCAGAGGTGTGCCTTTGGATTGCCAACTGTAATACTCATGCCATCCCACCCCCACCCCCCAGCCAGTGACAGGCATCGAGGTGTGCCTTGGACTTTTCGGCACCAGAGTTCACACCATTCTCCTATACTGCACCCATTTCAGCGTATGTCCTTATGGAGTGGGGTGACTGTAAAGCCGCACACATCAACATGTGTTGGTGTCTGCAGGATAGGGTGAGGTGACATGGCATGAATGTCATGGGCGACGACCCAAACGCATATCCCAATGCCCGTCCGTCTCTGCAGGGTGGAGGTGGGGTTGGCGTGAAGTTCAGTACTTCACTGCCATTCCTATTCTGCATCTGTCTGACTCCTGCATTTCCAGTGCTAATACCAGCAAGCAAACATTCGGCATCTTCTGCCTACTTGTAACAATGTCTAATTACTTCAATGCACCTTACCATGTAACTGTCTTAATTGCACTGTACTGTTGTATTGTACCTGTACCTCCCGGGTCGTGCCTGAAAATAGTCACTTGCTGGCTAGTGCACCTACCCGGTTAACAGAAACTAAATAAATAAATAAAAATTGACAAATGCTTGTTGCTATTGTCTGACTGTATGAGCATGTTGAGTACTAATATCTTGTCTGCTGAGTCACTGCACTCCCCAAATGTAGCTCACCAGTGTGTAAAACATTTTTAGATACAGCATTTATTAATAGTTCAATATATTGGGTCCCAGTTCTGTGATTGTAGGTGGAGTTGAAGTAATTGTGGCCTAGGTTTGCAGCACATATTAAGTGCTTATTCCATGTCTACTTTAAACATGGAACAGCATTTCAAACTCTTTGCCGAAATGTTTTGTTTCCCCCTTCAGCAGAAGTTTGTTCTTGCTCTGTCAGTGTTGCTGCTTCCTTCCATCTGTGCACAGTATTTCCCTCCCATCTGCAGTCCTCTTTGAGCTTCTTCACAGCAGGGTCCTGTCAATGGCAGCCAACGACAGCAAAGCAGTTCTTGTTCGCTTTTAACCACCCACACTCCTCTCCCACTGAGCAGCTATTTTGTGAGGACCTATTTTTATGCTTAATTTGAAAGAGTCATTATTGCAGAAGAGTCGCAGCAGGACATGAACCTATGAAAATAGTTTTTCCCTTTAATGTCTAGTTAGACAACAGCAGTGGAAGATTCCATCAGGCATATTCATCAGTAATTGGGGACATCGCAGATTCTGTGACATTTTGGGGAAGCTGTGCATTTAGACACTAATGTTTGAAACCTTTGCTTGACTTACTCTGCCAGAAATCATGCTATGAGGCTTTTAAGCCAGTGACACCATGTATCTGCAGGCATTAAAGGTCTAAATTATTTTTTGTGTTTTTTTAATGGAATAGTAAATGGACACTTTGTGGCTTATAGCATACCCTTGCGTAAAATTCTAGTACTGCTTCTTGGAAAACTAATGGCAGCACTTTGTATCATGTTGACATTCTATTGGAAATACTGTTGTTGATAAATCTTAATCTTTTAAAGAACACCGGAAATATAAAATACTGGACATTATTTTCACTGAGTTTTGTTTGCAACAGCTTGAGATGCAGCACTGAATTATGCTTTTATAATGTATGGTAAGTGCCTATTAACCACCATAATCAGCAGTCACACAGCTTGGTTATGCACTGTTTAGAATTTTTAAAAGTTGTTAACCACACTTCAGAACTTCCAAACAGTGGCATAACAAAAAAGAATGCACCAGAGTTCCATAATTGTCACACATAGAATCCAAACAGTGTTTTTTTGACCATACACTATAAAAGATGATGTCTGGGGATCGGGTGACAACCATGCTGAAATCACCTCTCTTGGTTGCTAGAGCTACAGTAAACCTCTCGAGCTGCGCTCTCGAGGTTTACCATGTTGCCCTAGCAACCACTCAAGGTGATTACAGCGTGGTTATCACCCAGTCCTCAGCCATTATCCTCTATGTCACTGTTAACGTGGCTTAGAGTTCTCTGAGCAACAACATTCCATTGACTGTTGGAGGCACCACTGTCATTTTAGTCACAGCGTACTGTAAATGTGAACTCTAAATAGTCAACAAACACCATTTTTTGTGATTGAAGCATCACGTCTAACTTCAAGGAAAATTATACCCTCTTGTCTTGTAAAAAAGGAAAAAAAATTTCCATGTCAACAGACAACTCTGTGTAGCTGTTGGGGATAAACATGATACAGAGTGCTGCCATTAGTTTTCCAAGAAGCAGTACTAGACTGAATAACTCTGAGCAGTGCAGGAGAGCGGCTAGCAAGGCAAACAGGATGTTGGGATGCATCGTAAGGGGGATCACCTCTAGGATCAGGGAAGTGATTCTGCCGCTGTACAGTGGACTGATTAGACCATACCTTGAGTACTGTGTACAGTACTGGAGACCACACTTGAAGAGGGACATACAGCTCCTGGAGAGGGTACAGAGAAGGGCAACTAAGATGATACGAGGACTAGGGGATTTGACATATGAAGATAGACTTGAGGAGCTCTGCCTGTTTTCATTGGAGGAGAGGAGAGACGAGGGGACATGATTGAGGTCTTCAAGTACCTCAAGGGAATAAATAGGGTAAACATGGAGGGGATCTTTAGACTAAAGCAGGGAGGTATCACCAGAGGGCATGGTTTGAAGGTGGAAGGGTGAGTTGGGAAGAGGAGGAGGTTTTTCACTGAGAGGGTGGTGCACCCTTGGAATGCGCTGCCTGGCGAGCTGGTTCTGAGATCCACAGTGGAGGGCTTCAAGAGAGGGTGGGACAGACATAGCAAGCGAATGTATCAGATGATGGCCTGGCCCAGGGGTGTGGGGATGGATAGGTTTCTGGAACACAAGGGCGCCTCAGCACCCAACTAGGGATCTGAGGTTCAAGCAGACTCGATAGACCATAGGGCCTAATCTGCTGGCAATTAGTATGTTAGTATATACATGTTTGCTTTAGTTTGTTTTCACTGTTCATGCTAGTCCCCTACAACTGTCCTGGGGGTCTCCATATTATGCTTGTTGAAATCTCATTGTCTGCGAGAGATGTATTGGCATATGAGAACCATTTATATACCATGTATCTCTCTGCCAAAAGTACAAATAACCTGAAACAAAACTCTGGAAATACACAAATTGGATGCATGTTTTAAAGAGAAAACCCCCGCATTAAGACATGGTTTACAAAGCTAACTAAAGGTAAATGTGGTATTTCACACATTATTGCAACATTTTGTTGTTAAAATGTAGTTAAGTAGACAAGACATACTGTGGAGTCTAAAGGGTCCTGACACATCATGTTCTCATGTGCTAATGCAGCTGTCAGAGACAATGTAATTTCAACAACCAGGAAGTGGAGCCCCCGATAGTTACAGGGACAAGTATGAACAGTGAGAATAAAGTAAAGCAATCACATATATCCCTAACAGCTACATGACGAGTTGTCTGACATAAAATTTACAAGATACGAGGGTGTAGTTTTCTTTTAGTTTCTATTTTCAGCCTGCATTTTATTTATTAAAGGAAAACTCCATGTTAAAATCAGAAAAAGATATGTAGTAGCTTTTTTTTCTTTGTTATAACCTGTTCCCAGTGTTTTCTTCTTCTCTGGCTGTGACAATTGTTTTTTCTAACTTTCCCTAACTGTTTTATTGCCCTTGGAGGTTGCCATTCTGGTTTCTTTTTTGGCCTCTTCTCCCAGACAGTCTTCCCAGAGTGCACTTTGGTGTGATGTCTAATCGCCCCTGCAGGAAGCTAGTGTCTTGTTACAGGGTCTGTCGCAGCTCAGTCACAGAGAAAATACGTCTTCCAGAGAAGACACACTGCTAGATGTTGGGTGAGTGTAATCATCATTATTTTTTGATATTAGTATCTTGTCCTCCTGTGTTCTGCTCTGTGTGTGTGTGTGTGTGTGTGTGTGTTTGAATCATGTCACTGTTTACTCTATTCCTCTCGGTCACTTTCAGTTTTTGCACCAGTGCTAAGTAGCAAAAATTGAATATAACTTTATAGGTTGTAACGTAGCAGGACAAGGTATCAATATAAAAAAATAATAATGATTACACTGCTTCAAAATCTAGCAGTGTGACTTCTCTGAAAGAAGTATTATCTTTGTGGCTGAGCTGTGACAGGCCCTGCTAAATCTAAGGGCATAGCTACATCACTGTCACATGAGCCAGGGTGCATCATAGGAGAAAGAAAGCCAATAAACCTATTTGTGATGGAGATAATAATAATTTTTATTTATATTGTGCCTTTCAAATACCAAGGTGCATTCCAAAAAGGTTGAATACAAACAAAATATACAAACAGTAATACAGTCAGAGACACCGTAGGCCCTATTCCATAAAAAGGATTTGAGAGCCTGTTTAAAGCTCTCCACGGTCGTACCCTCCCTTATCTGACTGGTAGAGAATTCCAAAGGGATGGGGCCACAAACATAAATGTCCAAGCCCCAGCTGATTTCAATATAACCCTGGGACACTCTAGCAACCCCTCGTCGGCTGAGCGGAGCGACCTCACAGGGAGGTAAGGAATTGGGAGATCTTTCAGGTAATCAGGGCCCAGATCATGTAGGGCTTTAAAAGTCAGTATTCCGACTTTGAAGGTGATCCGCCACTAAACTGGTAGCCAGTGCAGACCCCGCTGCACCGGAGTAATACGAGATGATCTAGGAGTACCTGTAAGTACTCGGGCTGCAGAATTCTGCACCAGCTGGAGGCGGCGGATATCAACTCCCGGAAGCCCAAGGTAAAGCGAGTTGCAGTAGTCCAGGTGTGAGGTCAGAGTTGGCAGATCGTCGGACGGAACGAGGTGCTTGATTCTGGCGATGTTTCTCAGATGATAAAAAGAAGATTTTACCACTGCTGACACTTGAGATTGTAAAGTCAGCCCAGCATCTGAGATCACTCCCAGATCTCGCACCGTTCAGAGACCGGTAACTCGACATCCTCACAAAGCACCCCAGAGGGGGAGCCGGCCACCGGTCCCCCTATCCGGCGATCTAGATCCAAAACCAACACCTCAGTCTTCCCAGAGTTCAACTTCAACCAACTGGACCTCATCCAATCCTGGATTTCCTCCAGACAGCTATTAAATACTGAGACAGCCTCTTCCTGGTCGGATGCAAAGGACAGGTACAGTTGGGTATCATCTGCATAACGGTGAAATCCCAACCCGTACCTTCTCACAATGTCTCGAGGAAGCATGTACACCGCAAACAACATGGGGGACAGTTTAGAGCCCTGAGGGACCCCACAAAAAAGAGAGATGGGATCAGAGGAAAAAAAAACTGACACCACCCTCTGAGTTCTTCCGGTGAGGTATGATGTGAACCATCTGAGCACAACCCCAGAGAGTCCACAAATACATCTCAGGCGCTCCAAGAGAACCCCATGGTCGACGGTGTCAAATGCTGATAATAGATCCAGTAAAACCAGAATAACCGTTTTCTCTGGTCTCTTGACATCAGGAGATCACTGAGCACCCGAACCAGCACAGTCTCGGTACTATGCCTCTTGCGGAAACCTGATTGAAGAGGTTTGTAGATGCTATGGATGGTCAAGTGGTTCTCCAACTGGGCTGCTACCACCTTCTCGATCACCTTCCCTACAAAGGGGAGGTTCAAGATAGGTCTGTAGTTAGCCAGACATTCTGGGTCCAGAGATGATTTATTCAACAAGGGTGTCACCACTGCCTCTTTCAAGGACAGGGGATATTCACCCGAGTCAAGAGAGGATCAGACGATCTGTGCTAGAGCCAGTAGAATAGAATCTCCACACTCTAAAATTAAGGGTGTGGGACCTGGATCTAAACTACAGGAGGTAGGACGCAGCCCCTGGACAATCTGCATAACATCCACGATTTCCGGGCAGTTGAAGGTGCTCCAGGAAAACAAAGGGATAGTGACCCGATCCTGGGCACCTGCAGCTAGCATAGAACGTGTCAAACAGATGTCTGCCCTAATGTCGGCCACCTTATCAGCAAAGAACCGAGCAATCTCATCACGCTGTAATTGTGACAACACTCTACGGAGCTGTAGACAGGTTGGGTTGCACAATCTGTCCACAGTTCTGAAAAGCTGAGCAGGTCGGTTCTGCGCAGCAGAAATTTCCCCGGACAGGAACTCTGCCTTCTTACGGGAGATTTCTGACTGATAGAATTGATAGTGTTCTAGCAGTCTAAGGTGGTAGCATCCAGGTGAACCTCCGTAACAGCGTTCTAACCTCGTCAAGTTGCCAGAACTCCTCAGGGCCCCATCAAACCATGGGGTCCGAGGTCGGAGGGAGAGAGGACGCACAAGAACTGGAGCAATAGAATCCAGGGCAGAGGTAATGGCAGTGTTGTAAGCCACAACCAATGCCTCTGGATCACTGCTATGCACAAGAAGTTCTGATAAGTCAAGAACCACCGCAAGTCCAGTAGAGGAAACATTCCGCAAGGGGCGGAACTTGAACATCTCCACAGGGGTCGGCCTACAAGGAGGGGCGCCAAAATTGAATCTCACAGTGTAGTGATCTGACCAACTGACTGGTTCCACAGAGGCCTCAATCCCCAGGAGGAAGACCAGGTCAAGAGAATGGCCAGCTTTATGTGTAGCAGTGGTAACCACCTGTGTTAGGCCTAGTGAATCCATTAGCTGGAGGAAGTGTTGTCCAAATTGCCAGAGTTCATCATCGATCCATGCATTAGTCACCCAGGACCATCAGCCTGGGTGACTAAAATGCCAGGTCGACAATGAAGTCTGCTATTTCCTAAAGGAATTGCTTCTCATCTCCTGGTGGATGGTAGATGAGAGCAATTCGATAGCCCACACCTGCTACAACAGCATATTCAAAAGAAAAGGCCTCCTCAACTGGAACACTAGTGAGATCCAATTTGGTCTTAAAACAGACTGCAAACCCCCGTGGTCCAACCTTGGCTGATGTATTACCGTATACCTGGCTGGAATTGCGGCCTCCAAAACCGGTCCCGCATTATTATCCAGCCAGGTCCGTCGAGTCAACAAGATCTGAAATTATAGCAGTCTTGTTCCGGACGGACCTGGCATTGCACAACATCGCCCGGGTTGGACAGAACTCCTGGACTGCCCCAACCACCTGCCCATCACTAAGGATGGTGCCTTTGGGTATGGGGACCAAACAGGAAGGCCCACGCTCGAGGCTCCACTTCGCGCCATGGCGTCTCCTGGGTTTGATCACCCTAATGGGAGTGCTCTGCTCAACTCACCTCCACTGTTCACCCCCCCCCCCGGTCTTATGGTCAATACCTAAAGCCCAACAGCGTTGGTAGGTGGAAAAAGCCAGAGGGGGTTATAGAAGGGGCGGAGGGAGTGGAGAGTAGAGGCTGAGTAGTGCACGGGGGGGGGGCAGCAGGAAAACACATCTCAAACAGAACAAATCCTCAAAAGACAGTAAAAAGTAGTTAAGAGAAATTCCTTATACAATTAAAACTAACTACAATAACTAAACTACTAAAGAAAATAACTACCTCAATTAATACTAAACCAAACCCAAATTCAACTCCGCCAGGGGTCGTAAAACTACCATACAGCTAGCAGGCTTATTTAGGAAAAACTTCTAATAGCAGACAGAGGGAAGGACACACTAGGACTTAACATACATATCAAAACACTCTACATAACATATGATCTTACTTCGAGTGGGGGCTGTTACAGCAGGCTATCACAATTAGGACTGTGTCACAGGCACTAGGACCCTCTGGAAACTTCTCAGCCAGCAGTATCCAGCAGGAACCGCCCCCAACGTTGGCTACACCCTAGCGTCAGCTCTGGTATAAAAGGGGGTGGACCCAGCTCCACCCCAGTTCTTTTCCCGCCATGTCCCGCGCACGTGAAGAGTTCCTGCTTGTCTTGGCTTGCCAACCCAGCAAAAAGTTCTCGTTTTCGGATTGTTTACGTTTTCTTCACCAGTTTTCGACAGTCTACCGACACATGTCTTTGCCGTCATCCGTCTCCTTGGCGGGCCCCACGTTAATAAGTGTGGTTGCGGCCACCAAATCCCGTCGAAAGACGGTGATCGGCAGTGCGTTTTCTGTCTCTGGCCTGACCACGACACCGTGGCCTGTTCGGCCTGTCAGAAATTCAGGAGGTGAACCCGGATCTGCCACCTGAAGGCCTTGAAAGCGTTTCTGCTCGAAAAGAAAATGGATTTGCACACCTCTGGGGAGAAGCAGAAGAAAAAGGACAAGACTAAGCAGTCCCGGCACCGGTCCGGGTCCCACTCTCACTCCTGGCGGCCTTCTCCCAAGACAGCCCGTGGATCCAAGGGCTCAGGTGAGCATCCCAAAAATGATCAGGCTAAGGCTGGGCCTTTGGGGGAGAGGCCACCGAAGCCCAAGGTGACTCCACTCAGGGTCACCGTGAAGACCTTGGAGGCTCAAGCTTTGGCCCAGTCTTCCAAGGCACCGGCGCCACCCGTCAAGAGCGCGCTGATGGAGTCTGACACTCCAGAGCCCCCGGTCGGTTTCCTGTCGTCTGTCCCCTTACCAACACCGGGTGATGGGGTGACTGGTCCGGACGCAGCCTGCGAAAGGACTGCGTCCTCTTCCTCTAAGTACTTGTCCCCTCTGGGCTCAGAAGTGGGCTCTCCTGCAAAAGTTGACGTCCCGGATATTCCATTTCCAGGGAAGGCAATCTCTCTGTTTTCAAAGGATGAGCTCAAGGACCTGTTTTCCTTCTGGTTGGGGCAGGTCCAAGTAGCCCAAAAGCTGGCCCGTCACGAAGTCCCGGATGAACACCAGGCAGGAGGTGCTTCTTCCCCGAGGAAGACCCCCGACAGGCCGCCGCCTACTCCTCCTCCTAAGTCTCGTTCCCGGACACGGTCCGTTGACCGATGCCGGCGCTCTACCAGATCAGGTAGCCGACGCCAGGTCATGTCTTACACGAGGAGCTGTTCCCCTTCTACTAGACGGGACCGCTCTGTCGTCGGTCCTGTGACCGTCGTCGGTGAGCTACCGACACTCGAGTGAGGCTAGCCATAAGTACAGATCTGGCTTCTTGTCACCCAGTAGCCATTCTTCCCCTTCCTCATCATCTTCTGCCTCTTCCTTTTTGGGAATTGGGAGTTCCCCAGGAGAGAAGGACCTGTCCCGCTCGCCTCCTGACAGTCCCACCTTTATGGACATCATGAGGCACATCCAGGCCTCCAATGAGTGGGATACGGAGGACCTGGATCCAGAACCCCGACGTTTGGCTAACTATCTGAGGCAAAAGGAGCCCAAGCCTTTGGTGGTTCCTCCTTTAGGGGACACGTTCCAGGACCTCATCAGAGTTACCTGGAAGCGTCCGACTTCAGTCCCGGCAGTTCCGAAAAAATCGGACAGGCTGTATAGAGCCCTGAAGGATGAACCATTCTTGGCAGAGAATCCTCAGGTGGACTCTTCGGTTATTACGGCTGCGCACGAAAAATCTAAGCAGCCTAAACATCTCAGCTCACAGCCTCCCGACCCAGAATCCTGCTATTTGGACCAGGTGGGCAAGAAGGTGTATTCTGCCTCCACCTGTTCAGTTAGGTCCCTTAATTTCCTCACACACATGGTCCAGTACCAGTGTGTGTTATTGAAGCGGGGACAAGAGCTGGTTAATGCCTTGCCAGACTCTGAGAAGAAAATGGAGATCCTGGACGTTTCAAATCGGGCTCGGATGTAGGCACACATGTGTTGCATGCCTCATACGATACTGCAGACACGGCTGCCAGAGCAGCAGTGTCAGGTGTGTGTCTCAGGCGCCATTCCTGGTTGAGGGTCTCGGGCTTTCATCAGCATCTGCAGTCCGGAATCCGGGACTTAGCGTTCGAGGGTACCGCTACGTTCCTCCTAGGTTTTCAAAATTATTAGCCACTGTGGCTAAACAGATCCAATATTTTTTAGCCACCACAAGAGGTCTTTAGCCACACACGGCTAGTAATGCTAAAATGTATACGAAGTTGTATTAACATTGTTTTTAAATACCATTATGGACAAGATTTATTTCTGTAGTGGTAGGCACAATATATTCACAGTTTGAGCCAAATTGTTTGAAATTATTTTGTATTAAGTAGATGTGCAAGTATCTGTACAGCAATAACATACATACCAAAGCTTAAGATGTGGTCAGCCCAGTTTTGACCCCCAAAAATGCAGCAATTATTATAAACTGTGCACATTGCTTTATTAGGCAAGCAGGAGACAAATAATGCTAAAGGCCAGGCAGATTCAGGCAGGAAAAATTAAACAATAACACTACAGTGGGTGCTCTTAAACAGTTTGATGGCATATTAAATATGTGACACCAGTCAGATGTCAGTTATTTCATGAAAATGACTGAGCACCTGGCAATCGTGCCTAGAAGAAATTTTGAATCTCTGCCCCCCCCCAGCCCATTACTGCAATAAAATGCCGGGGTCAGGCTCACTAAAGCCTGTACATAACAAGCAACCCAGTTTAAAATAACATTGTGTGAAAACTTGAGGAATCTGTGCCATGCCCCATAAAAAATGTGACTAAAGGCAAGCCAGGCATCCATCTCAGACATTTAACAAGCAGAAAAAAAACAGTGAGTAACAGTTAACACACTGCTCCTCTCTCAGCCCAGATCAGTGTTGGGCCTGGTTCATAAGCAAGGCAGTAAAATTCTATTTTAATGCCGCCCGTAACTATTGTTATTTAAACTATGTGAAAAATGTTTTGTTTGAAAATATTAGAAGCTAGCAAACTGTCATGTCATTAAATGAGAATTGCTGCCAACAAGGCAACAGCAGTCATTTTTTTTTCTGTGTCTGAGCTTCGTGAAGACTACACAAGAGTCAAGTGGAGAACATGGCAACAATTAACACATTTTGCTGTAGCAGTAGGTACAAATTACAGTACAACAAAATACAGTAAATATCATAAGAAGCACAGCCAGCAGTTTATTTTTCTTCTGCTAGGTCTATGCAGTAGTGTAGCTGCTGTAGGTTTTCTCGAGAAGAACTTGGAGATCAGGTGCATCTTCATTGGCCTTGACAGTTTGAAGGAACCCACGCCTGTCCTTTTCCGACGCCCAGATGTCAAATGCAGTTTCAAAATCAAACTTTCCCATGTCATCAGGAGCCTCAACCAGAAGAGTCTTTAGAGAGTTCACATTCTAGACTTTAAGGCGATTCCTTTCGGCAGTCTTAATATTGTTATATGCACTAAACCCACGTTCACACTCCACTGAAGTTGATGGGGTTGCCAGACATACTGAATATAGTTTGGACATGTTTGGCCAAGATTCCTTGTTTGGGACTACCACTTTGACATTGAATTCTTCAATAGTGGACTCTTTGTGTGCCGAGAATAATCTACGTAATAATGACCATTCCAGTTTGGTTTCATCTTGGTTAACTGGCAGGATGTTAGTGAGTTCTTTTTTAATGGCACCATAGTGAGCAATAAGATTCTCAATCTCCTGTTCTCCATAGCTGTCAATGTGATTAGGTGCACTGCGTGGGTCTAATACCGACCAGTTGTCCAACAATGTGCCTTCTGGAAAGTAACTTTCAAGCTGTTAAACTGTTGACTGTATATAAGATGTTTGCAAATTCTTGAACTCTTCTCTTTGCTGCCATGTATCTAGCAGTGTATGTGTTCTAAATATAGATTTTCCCTCTTCTGATGGTTCACTTGGCATCTCTGACAAAAAAACTTTTAAGTGTGGGCCTGGATTTTCAGGCAGTACACGAAGTGCATCAGTGGTGCTGACATGCTGCTGCCTTGCCTCTGAGAAGATGACAGACCATTTTTGGAAAAGTTTTGAGAGAATTGCAAGAAGACCTACTGCATCAGCCAGAAAGAAAGTAATGGCAACAAATTTGAAAGTCTCCATTTTTTTAAGGCACCCCATAGCAAGGTTTCGCTGATAGTTATCCTCTGCCATTTGTGACAAAGCAGACATAAGTGAGGCTATGCATGCTTGTAATGCCTTTACAGAATCAGAAAATGAAAGCCATCTAGTGAAAAAAATCTGTTTTGTTTCACAGCTTGCTCCTGGTGTATGGCTTTGCTCTGATCGAGTATTCGACAAAATTTGGGCTAGTACTTTATCAGTTTCCCAAGCTGATTCACTGTAGACGTATAACTGACCAGATACTGGTGTTGGTTGGCTGCTTTCTCTGATGCTAAGGCGAGTCTATGTGCGAGACAGTGAGTGGCAACTAAATATGGGTGATCAATTTTGACTAGAGTGGTCACACCTTTTTTGCATCCTGTCATTACAGAGGCCCCATCAGTTGCAAGTCCTATCAGCTCTTTATCTCCTAAATTTTTATCAGAGATCATGTACTTCACAGCATTGTATGCTGCTTCTGAATTGCATTCTGCAAGCTCAGTCACACCTAAAAATTTAGACTGAACATAGCCCTTGCAGTCAATGAATCTGATGTATACCATCAGTGTACTCTTGTTGGCTACATCTGTTCCTCATCAATTTGTAAGGAAAACATTTTAGATGGAGAATCCTCCAATTCCTTTAAAAGCATCCTGCACTGCCTTAGAAATTGCTTTGTAAAAGTCATTGATGGATTCAGAATGTGTGTAGATGCCTGTGCCTTGGAGGACTGATTGCTTTATAGGTGCTAGCAGAGTGGATTCCTGTGTAGAAAAGAGAAAAAGGAATAGTCTGTCAGTTATTTGGAGCCATGCCCTCCCCACAATGTGACTTGTAGCAGCGTCTCTGCTGCAGCACTGCTAATGTTTTTTATTCAATTCAGAAACGACAATACAGCAAGTGCTATTATTTATGTTGGGCCTGCAGTTTTGTGACATATGATCTGCAACTCTGAGGCAGTGCACTTATGTAATATACATGAAGCGAGACTTTAATTGATGTTCGAGATTGGCGGTAAAATACTTACATTGTGAACCTCGCAGTTCCAAAAGTTTCTGTATGTTATGATTTGCAGTCAGAGTTTTGCCCATGTAATAAACGCCGCATCTCTGCTATGATGGCACTTTTCACTGATGAATAAGCTGTGCTCACAGCCTTTGTCATTCCCTTTTTCCCAGTTTCTGCCTCGACTGCAAGCCTTATTAAATTAAGAGAAACACATATTTACCATGACAATTAAAAACAGTTTCAGAAGACAAGAAGAATTGCAAACTGGTGGGGCATCTGTAATAAGACTCACTTGTGATCTTTGGACATCTGATGCTTATTTAAATCGTCAGCCTTTGGCTTATTGGTTGGTTTCCTTCTGTGAAAATATTTCTGACCAGTTTCTTTGCAAATTCTGCAGTAGAATACTGCAGCTTCTTTTGTCATGAATGAGCCATGGTAGGTTTTAAACCAGGAATCCTTAATTTCCTATGACTGTCTCTGTCATATAAAACTCTGGTTTTCTTGCTTGCAGCTTTTGAATAGCTGCTGTCCATTGCTACAGAGCGCTGCACATGATTCTGGCTCAGTTTCAGGGACAGGACTTGCTGATCTGGGCCTTTTGAAAATATCTGTTATCTTGCTTTGTTTTACTGTGGCCACCCGGCTGCTCTGTTTAGCAGTTTCAGGATTTGCAGCTTGTTCTGACATTTTTGTTTAGGTAGATGGTACAAGAATATATGTGACACAGACTAGAATATGACAGTATGTGACACTGACTGGATATGTGAGAATATATGTGACACAGACCGGATATTTGTACAAGAATTTATATGGGTCACCGACTGGACAGTGCACAAGCATATACACAGACACAGACTGGATGTTTCCACAAATATATGTGACACAGACTGGTTTGCACAAGAATATGTGACACCGACTGGGTATTTGCACAAGAATATGAGACTGGATATTTGCACAAGAATATATGTGACACCGACTGGGTATTTGCACAAGAATATGAGACTGGATATTTGCACAAGAATATATGTGACACCGACTGGATATTATTTGCACAAGAATATGAGACTGGATATTTGCACAAGAATATATGTGACACCGACTGGATATTATTTGCACAAGAATATGAGACTGGATATTTGCACAAGAATATATGTGACACCGACTGGATATTTGCACTAGAATATATGACAGACTTGGATGTCTTTTTGAATTGTGTGACTAATAAAAGTTCTTTAATGAAGCAGTTGGTCAGAGTTTTGTTTCTTCATACACACACACACACACACACACTATGTGGCCAGCAGTAATTGGGGGTGGGGGGGTCACAGGACCAGATATGCTTCAGCACTTACAGTTTCATTTCTCAAAAAGATTACACAGCATGCTGCCAGTGTGTTTGATTGTTTTCTGAACACACACATATACACACACTGTACTGCAGCAGTATGTCACACAAATTACAGTCAGAGAACAATTTAAAATAATTATTTTGCCTTGGCAAGTTTATTTGTGTACCCCCCTCTCAGCTTGTATGTTTCTTGATCACTTTTCTTTCTACTGACTTGCTTTTTCTTAATCTTTATCTGCATACACACTTACTGTTCCCCATCAATACTTCAGTAGTTCCATATAGTAGGTACTGTCTGTGCCTTAATACCCCATAAACCTTTCTATTTTGTTTTAATATCTTTTTCAGTATTGCAGTATTGCACAAACAAGTCAACACTGGTTCAATCCAAGAATTTATTTTTAATCTCCTGTCTGCCCTTGTCTACATTCTGTTTTCCTGCCTGCTTTTTTCCATCTCTGGACTATAAAACACTGTGCCTTTAGTTCCCCTGCTCCTTTAAACTCCTCACATTCAGTTTGCACTTCCAAATGCTTTTTTTTTTTTGTCTCCTGCTATTTCCCCCATCAGACTGCACTAACTGCTTTTTATCTGTAGTACTGAGCAAACAAAGCTCAAAAAATGCAATTTTCCCTGTCTCTGTTTTTTTTTTTTAATATGCGTCACACTGCAGCTTGTACTTGAACTTTCAAGTCTGCTTGCGTGTGTTTTTCCGTTCCCCCATTTATTTCTTCTCTCCTCACCTTCTCTGGCACCCTCCCTACCTACCCACAACCTAATCACCAGCAAAATAAGTATTTTAGCAAGAATCATGACCATGAGGAGGGCTGAGTAGCACGCTCCTTTCTTCACCGCTGCCCCAGTGACTTGCTTCACAGCGAGAGCCCGTCCCCAGCACACAGAAACTGCACTGACTGGCCGGGGGAGACCTGTCTACCTAATCTCCCCAATCAGACACAGTCTCCTCCGCACTAACAATTGAATCATGTGGTTTTCTTTTCGCTCCTAATGCGGTCAGATGGTTGCCAGTGACCCGAGCATGCGCATTACAGCATTACTTCGCTCCTGAAGGTCACCGACAGGGTACTGCTGCATTTTGTAGTTTTTCGGCGACTCTCTCGGTAGTTCCTATGTCCGTGGCGAGAGAGTGGCGAAAGCAGGTTGCAGGCTGGCTCTTTTCGCCTCTGTGGCGCAGCAGGGATATAAAATTTTAGCCACAGGGCTTGTGGCTTCGCCATTGGCGACGTGGCGAGCGGCTAGCGGGAATGTAGGTACCGGGTTGTTTGGGCCGGAGACGGAGTCCTTGATCTCTCGCCTCCAAGAGTCAGGCAAATCCAACTGGTCTGTCCGCCAAATGTACCATGGAGACCAACGGAGACAGTGAAAGCGGCCATTTCGGAAGCCCTCAGGTGGTCAAGCTTGTGGTAACCAACAGGGCCGGAGAGGAGGCTTTCGGAGGAGAGCCGGCAACTAGCAGCTTGGAGGCGCTCCTCCCCATGGCCCTAAGTCCTCCCAGGCCTCTCTCCCCACCCCTTGCTCCGCCCAATGACTCCCTTCTGACCCCCCCTCCTCCGCCGGAGGTACCAGGGGAGGTGGTAGGGGGTCGCTTCTCCCTGTATCTTCAGGCATGGAGCTCCATAACTACGGACAATTGGGTCCTGGACATTATAAGGAGAGGACACACTTTAGAGTTCACGGAGATTCCTCCAGACACTCCACCAAGGTTCTCCAGATATCCTCCTTCTCATATTCCTCTCACAGAAGGAGAGATACAGGCCCTCTTGCAAAAAAGGGCGATAGAACCAGTCCCTCTGCGACAGTGGGGAAAAGGGTATTACTCCCACTTCTTTCTGGTTCCAAAGAAGACCCAGGACCTTCGTCCCATTCTGGACCTAAGCTCACATTCTTTATATAGACTATAAAAGGTTTCGGATGGTGACCTTGCCAGGTCTTCTTCCTCTACTGCACCAAGGGGACTGACTTTGCTTCCTGGACATGCAAGATGTGTATATGCATATTGGGGTCTTTCCCCCTCACAGGAAGTTCCTGAGGTTCCACTTCCAGGGGGAGCATTATCAGTTCCGAGTTCTTCTGTTTGGCTGCTCCTCGAGTCTTCATGAAGTGCTTGGCAGTGGAGGCTGCGGCTGTAAGGCGTCAGGGATATTATGTCTTCCCTTACCTAGACGATTGGCTGCTAGCGACCCCATCAAGGTCTCGCCTGCTTCAAGCTCTCAGAGACACTTATACACTCTTCCGAGACTTGGGGATCACGCTGAATCTTCCAGAGTCTTCCCCAGAACCCAGCCAAAGACTCATCTTTATTGGAGAGGTCCTGGATTCGGTCCAGGGCATGGCTGTTCTACCCCCAGAGAGGGGCGTTCGCCTGCAGGAGATAGCCAGATCAGTTCTAGTAACTCCTCAGGTCTCAGCAAGGACCTTCCTCAGACTTCTGGGGCACATGGTGGCAGCCATTCCAGTTACTCTTCTGGCCCGCCTTCACATGCGAATCCCACAGTGGATGCTCAGGGTGCAGTGGGATAGAATCACAGAGCCAGTAAAGAGAACACTTCATTGGTGGATGGATCCACTCAATCTGGAAAGAGGGGTCCTCTTCCATCCAGAGCCCCCAAATCAGACTCTTACGACGGATGCCTCAGATTTGGGATGGGGGGGCGCACCTAGGGGTCCACCAAACACAAGGTGTTTGGTCCCCCGAGGAGCGTGACCTCCACATCAATGTCCTGGAGATGTGAGCGGTCCTCAATGCGCTTCACGCCTTTCAGGAGGACCTAGTGCCAGGCTGTCTTCTAATGCAGACGGACAATATGGCGGTCGTCTTCTACATCAACAAGCAAGGGGGAGCTCATTCTTACCCCCATGCAGGGAGACGATGAAAGTTTGGCATTGGGCGCTGGAGTGGCACATCACTCTCCACGGTGCACGTTCCGGGCGTCCTCAATGACCTAGTTGACTGTATGAGCAGATCTCGGTCCAGGGTGCATGAGTGGGAGCTACTGCAGTCAGTAGCGGACCAGCTGTTCGACAGATGGGGTCGTCCAGGTCTGGACCTGTTTACGTCACCACGCAATGCCAAACTGCCGCTTTTCTGCTCGCGAGAGCCCGAGCCTGGTGTTTTCTGGCCAGACGCATTGTCCCTATGTTGGGCAGGGAGGTTTCTTTACACCTTCCCTCCCTTTCCTCTGGTCCAGAGGGTTCTATTGAAATTGCAAGCTGAGGGGGTGCGAATGTTTCTGATTGCCCCGCTGTGGCCTCGGCAGATTTTGTTCCCACTACTTCAGCGGCTTTCCATGGAACCTCCTTTTCAAACAACATGAAGTCTTGCTATATTATAGACATTAGCAGTTTGATCCGGCTCTAGAACTGCCCCGGAGTGAAATGGTTAAAACCATTCCAAAATAGAATTTTGGCACGAGAGCAGCTCTATCTGTGTCATTTCAAACTTGAACTGTCAGATTCTTTACTCCGCCTCAGTGAACAGTTGCTCCGGAGATTTCTCCTTCTGCTCTGTTCATTCTCGGTTTAAAAGTGTTTTCTCGGTTGGATTTAACCGAGAATAGTTTTATTTAACAAAAACCGCTTCGGTTCAAGCTTCTATCTGTGGTAACCGTAAGTAAATGAAGGTTTGTCTGTGTGGAACTTGAAGTTATCGGTTCGGTTTTGAACCGATCAGTGGGTTTAAAACTCATTTTAAACTAAAAGTTACTATTTTAGAGTGCGGTTCCGGTTCTTATCGGTTCTAAAAAAGCGGTTTATTATGTTTTCCAATACCGTGACGAGTTAGGAACGGATAAGGGTGTCTTGCCTGGCACTGCCGTTAAAAGGCAAGTTTTTGGTTAGGCTGGCATTATGTCTGAGAAACCCAAAAGAAAAACCGGCCCACTGGTTTCAACACTGTGATGTTTGTGGGGAAGTCTTTGCCAAGGCTGACCCACACACCACATGTGTTTATTGTCTGGGGTTTGACCACCTCCAGTCAGACTGCCAGGTATGAAGAATTTCCTGCAGCCACCCTGGAAAAAAGATTGGGCAGGCTCAGGGGCGAGAGGCCAAAAAGTCCGCTGACCGGATGGCCAGCCCGGTTCGGTGCCACCGAACCAGAGAGGAGTGCCCTCTGACCAGGGCCAGACTTCCTCGGGCAAAGAAAAGCTGGTTCTGAGGAACCAATTCCAGTAAAGAAAACAAGAAAATCAGCAGGTCTGGAGTCCAAATTCCTTCTCCAACTGCTGCAGAGATAACAAAAGCCATACAAATTGTCCAGTCACTGTCTCAGGGTCCGTCCGAACCACCACTATCTGGTAAAAGGTCGGTTAGTCCGGTCCCAGTGGTTCAGGATTATAATATTGAGGAATTTTATGACCCAGAGGAGGGGGAGGAGGAGTATGAACAGTATGAATGTGGCTGGGACGGTCTGGGTGTGCCCATTGAACCGGACATCTCCCCAGACAGACCTTTAGAATCTCCCCCTATGCTGTCCGAGTCCCCATCTCATTTTATGTTTTATAAAAAAGTTGCTGAAACCCTCCAGCTTCCTTTAGAAGAGGCTGTGGATGAGCAAGAGGAGCCTGATTTTGTAGAAATGATGGATATTCCAGAGTCTAGGAGATTGTCTATTCCTTTACATAAGTCTTTTAGGAAACAATTAAAATTTTAAAAGCTCCTAATTCCGTGCCTCCTGTAGATAAAAAGATGGACAGAAGGTATACATTGTCAGGCCCTGATACAGAATTCCTTTCTCAGCAATGCAGTCATGTTGGGGTAGTTCAGGCTGCTGCCTGTGATAAAGCTAATATTCCCTTGGCTTCACATCCTGACAAAGGATTCCAGGAAGATTGATGCCATGGCAAAAAACAGTTTATGGCAGCCTCTCTGGGACTCAGGCAAGCAAATTATATGGCTTATGTAGCTAGGTATCAGAAATCTAGATGGGATACTGTTATGCAATTGGCCAAGCAGGCCCATGGCCAGCTGCTAGTGAACTAGAACAGGTGGCTGCTGATGGCATTGAAGCCTCTAAGGTTCAGTTTCATGCTGCTGTGGATGTTAATGATGTTTCCTCTAGGGTCATGGCCACATCTGTAGCTTTTATTAGGTTGGCCTGGCTCAGGTGTACTAGTTTGTCTGGGATACCCAGACTAAGGCTATGGATTTTCCTGTGGTGGGAAATTCTCTGTTTGGAGAGCAGACAGAGAATTACATGAAGATGGATGAATAGGACTACTTACAAAGAGTGCCCAGGCTAGGGAGCGGCAAGCCACTCCTCAAAGGCATGCCCCAAGGGGAGGGTAGGCCTTCACAGGCTTTCTACCAGACTCAGGCCTCCTCTGCCTATGCTCAGAGGGGCTTCTTCAGAGGCAGGGCAGACGAGGGGTGGGCAGACCTGCTCCCACCCCCAGCCTAAAGCTCCTCTAGAAATAAGCACCCTGATGGGGTGCCCAGGGCCGATTCTCCTGTACCAGTGGGGGCAGGCTGGCTTACTTCAGTCAGAGTGGGCTTCTTTAACCTCAGACAAGTGGGTTCTGGAAGTAGTAAGCCGGTCTGGTTCTCGCTCAAAGTTTCCAAGTTGAGAAGCAGACTTTTCTACTACAAGTGCTTCAGAGACCTCGCTCTGGAAACAGAGGTCTCATCCTGTTAGCTCTCAGAGCAGTGAAAGGTTCCTCCCTGCATCAGGGCAGGGTCTGTATTCCAGATACTTCCTTACCCCAAAAAGACAGGAGAATGGCGGCCCATTTTAGATCTCAGATATCTGAACAAGCATGTTTTGAAACCAAAGTTCAAAATGGTAACTCTGGCAATGATTTTACTTCCCTAAGGCCAGGGGACTGGCTAGCCTCCCTGGACCTCAAGGATGCCTGTTTCCATGTCCTAATCAGAAGATCCCATCGAAAGTACCTCAAATTCGAACTGCCCTCAGGTCATTACCAGTTCAGAGCAATGCCCTTCGGCCTTACCTCTGCTCCAAGGGTATTCACAAAGTGTCTAGCAGTGGCCTACTTAAGGAGGCAGAGGATTGCTGTTTTTCCCTATCTAGACGACTGGCTCATTGTAGGCCAGTCCCCAGAACAGGTAAAATCTCACCTGCAGGTCACCCAGCAGCTTCTCACCTCCCTGGGTTTTCTGCTAAACCTACCAAAGTCGGTTCTGGAACCAGTCCAGGTACTCACCTTTATAGGGGCAAAATTGGACACAAAGATAGCCAGAGCCTTTCTTCCCCAGAAAGGGTAAGAATTTAGTGGTTCTGGCCTCTTCCTTCACTCTGCAGGTCTCGACCAGCAAGACACTTTCTGCAGCTCCTGGGGCACATGGCTGCATCCACAGCTGTTGTGCAGGGAGCCAGATTTCAGATGAGAGACATTCAGTTTCACTTGAGAACCTTTTGGTCTCAGAGAAGAGACCCCTTTCCAAGTTGGTCCCAGTGACTGAACCTTGATCCTAGCTCTCCAGTGGTGGCAGGATCAGAGCAATTAAGAGCGGGGTCCCTTCATTTCCCTTCTCACGACTTGACTCTCACTACAGATGCTTCCCTTCTGGGTTGGGAGCCCACATGGGCGACCTTTCCACTCAGGGAGTTTGGTCCCAGGAATTTCTGCTCCACATCAATTTGCTGGAACTCAGAGCTGTCTTTTTAGCTCTAAGCTTTTTCTGCATCTGTCCACCACAAGGTGATACAAGTCAGAACAGACAACACCACAACAATGTGGTACATCAACAAACAGGGGGAACTCGGTCTTCGCCTTGTGCACCGAGGCAATGAAGTTGTGGTCTCTGGCCTATTCCTGAACACTTCCTCATAGCAGTTCATCTTCCAGGGAAGGACAATGTCCTAGCGGATGCTCTCAGCAGGATTTCCCAGGGCCATCACGAATGGTCCCTGGATCCTCAAGTGCTGGGATAGTTTTGCCAGGTGGGGCATCCTCAGATAGATCTTTTGCAGCCCCAGACAATCACAAATTTCCTCTGTTCTGTTGCAGGCCTCCAGTGCTGGGCTTAGTTCCCTGGATGTCCTTCTTCTGGATTGGGAGGGGAAGTTCCTCTATGCTTCCCCCCCTTTCCTCTCCTATTCAAAGTACTAGTCAAAATCAGTTCTCAGCCTTGCAGGGTGATTCTGATTGCCCCAGATTGGGTCAGGCAGCCCTGGTACCCACTCCTTCTGTCTTTGACAGTCCATCTTCCCCTGTGCCTCCCCAGGAATCACAATCTGTTGACTTGTGCCCAGGAAGGGTTTGGTATCCGGACCTCAAATCCTCAACCTCAAGGCCTGGTTCTTGAGGAGTTAAGGTTGCTGATTTACACCTCTCTCAGGGTGTTCTTGAGATCCTAAAGGCTTCAGAAAGCCTTCCACTAGAGCTACTTATAGTTCTAAATGAAAAGGTTTCCATTTGGTGTGCTGGGAAAATATTTCCCAGAATCTGCTGAATTGCCCATTTTGTTAGATTACATGGTACATCTTAATTCTTGGGTCTCAGACCAGCTACCCTGAGAGTTCATTTGGCAGCTGTGTCTGCTTTTCTGTCAGCAGGAAAGTCATCCCCTCTTTCCTCTCATCCTGTGTTTTCCAAGTTTTTTAAAGGATTACTCCATACTAATCCTCCCTTTCGGGAACCGGCCCCTGCTTGGGACCTTAATGTTTGCATTGCCCAGTTAATGCAACCCCCTTTTGAACCTCTGTCTTCTGCAGAGCTTAAGTACCTAACTTGGAAAACTGTTTTTCTAGTGGCTATCACTTCTGCCAGACGATAAGTGAATTGCAAGCCTTGTCAGTGGAGACTGACTTTATTTCTTCCACAGGGATAAGGTAGTCCTTAGGACTAATAGGAAGTTTTGCCTAAGGTGGTTTCAGATTTCCATCTTAATCAATCTATCTCCTTCCAGTATTTTCACTGATCACTCCTCTTCGGGTGAGAGGAGGTTGCACAGCCTTGATGTTAAGAGAGCTCTTAGTTATTATATAGGCTGCAAAGGTCTGAGTTGAATCCTCCAACTTTTCCTTACCTATGGTGAAGTTGGGAAAGGCAAACCTGCCACTAAGAGATCAATAGCCAGGTGGATTGTCTCTTGTATCCAATTTTGTTATCAGAAGTGGGCAGAGCCCCCTGGTTTGAGGGCTCATTCTACCAGGGTACTGCTGCGCCTCTAGCTGCTGCCAGAGATATCCCCTTATTAGAGATTTGCCAGGCTGCTACTTGAAACGGTACACACTTTTACAAGCATTACTCCCTGGATGTCCAGGCCAGGAGAGATGCTCGGTTTGGCACAGCTGTTCTTCAGAGCCTATTCCTAAGTAGGTTCTGCCCTCCTTCATGGAGGTACTGCTGTGTATTCTGTTAATGTTATAATATAGCAAGACTTCATGTTGTTTGAAGAAAAATTACTCACCTTAGTAATGTTGTTTCTTCTAATGGAGTCTTGCTATATTATAGACCTCCCCGACCTGCCCCTCTCAGAACCTCTACTTGGTGGGTGCGGGCAACTTAGTGTGGGCACTACTTATGTCCTGTTAGCATTTTGTCCCCTTTGGGACTTTGGGGTGTGTATGTGTACGGTGTGTGTGTTTTGTTATACTTATGTTCCTTTTTCATAATTAGAATGGTGTTAGTATTTCTGGTCCCCTGACTTGAGTCTTGGGTGTTGGGACCATCAATGGTTGTTATTATTTAGGTAGCCATTTGGCTAGTGTAGGTTACAGCTTCACACAGACCTTAGTGAGTTTGGCTCGTAAAGATCTGACAGTTCAAGTTTGAAATGACACAGATAGAGCTGCTCTCGTGCCAAAATTCTATTTTGGAATGGTTTTAACCATTTCACTCCGGGGCAGTTCTAGAGCTGGATCAAACTGCTAATGTCTATAATATAGCAAGACGCCATTAGAAGAAACAACATTACTAAGGTGAGTAATTTTTTCTTCCGGTGCCAATATGCTCGCAGTTGCTGTCCCAGGATCAGAGATCGCTAGTTCATCCAGATCTCCAGTCCTTGCACCTTTATGCTTGGCTCCTTCAGACGTAGCAAAGCACAGGTACGGGGTATCGCCAAAGGTGGCGGAAATTCTTGTGTTGGCGAAGAAGCCCTCCACGCGCTCCATTTATGGTATGAAATGGAAGTGTTTTTGTTTGTGGGCCTCGTCTCACCATCTGGATCCCGTTTCCTGTCCACTGAACTCAGCTCTTTAGTATCTCTTCTCCTTATACCAACAAGGCTTGAGCTACTCCTCCATTAAGGTGCATATGTGGGCCATTTCGGCTTATCATACCCTTTCGGGGGGCAGAACCTTACCCCAGTTGGATGTGGCACGCACCTTTTTACGGGGGATTCTCCATATGAGACCTCCCATTTGGGATCCTATCCCATCCTGGGACCTCCTTTTTGTGTTTGAGAAGCTTACCCTGCCTCTGTTTGAACCTGCAGCTGATTGTGAGCTGCAGTACTTGTCCTGGAAGGTTTGTTTTTTGGTTGCTATTACTTCAGCTCGAGGAGTTTCCGAGCTTCAGGCTCTGATGTGTAAAGAGCCGTATTTAATTTTCCACAGGGAACGGGTTTCCCTGAGGACGAACCCTAAGTTTCTTCCAAAAGTGGTCTCGGTGTTGACCCTGAACCAGTCGGTTGACCTTCCAGTTTACTTTCCTTTGCCCTCTAACAGAGGGGAGGCTCTCCTTCACACTTTGAATGTTCACGGGACGCCTAGCTATTACCTTAAGCGTACGGCTAATCACCGTAAATTGGAGCAGCTGTTCGTGGCCTTTGCGCCACAACATTTGGGTAGACCGGTGTCCAAACAGACCATTTCTAAATGGATTGTCCACTGTGTCTCTTTCTGCTATGAAAAGCATAATAAGCCCCTTCTGGGTCCAGTTAGGCGGTCACTCCACCAGGGGAGTGTCTGCTTCCTTTGCCGAGCTGTGGAATGTGTCCATTAAGGATATTTGCGCGGCTGCTACCTGGAATTCAGTGCATGTTTTCATGAAGCACTACAGCTTGGACATTGCCTCCAGATGCCGGGCAGGCTTCGGCCTGGCAGTCCTTCAGGGACTGCTGTCTTGAGCCTATATGTTCAGCTTCTTCTCCTCCTCCTCCCGGGGTCGATTACCTATTTGGTGAGGGACTGCTTAGGATTCAGTCCTAATTGTGATAGCCTGCTGCAAGAGCTCCCACTTGAAGTGCGATAATAGTTACGTAAGAACTTACCGTAACAGTAGATCTTCAAGAGGAGCTCTTGCAGCAGGCATTACTTTCCCGCCCTCTTCCCCCTCTGAGGTGTGTAGATTCCATCTTCATGCTCCGCTCCATTCTCCTGTCACGGCTCGTGCTCGGGACTTGGTGGGGGAACTGAGGTGGAGCTGGGTCTGCCCCCTTTTATACCAGAGCTGACGCCGGAGTAGAGCCGACGTCGGGGGCGGTCCCTGCTGGGTATTGCTGGCTGAGAAGTTTCTGGAGGGTCCTAGTGCCTGTGGCATAGTCCTAATTGTGATAGCCTGTTGCAAGAGCTCCTCTCGAAGATCTACTGTTATGGTAAGTTCTTACGTAACCGTACTTTCTAGGGACATGGATATGTTCAATCCACACTTAACTTGCAGGTTCTTTGCCGCTTTAAATCTTGCCGGAAGGTCTTCAAGCTGGCTTCTTCCACCCACCCGGGTGATAAAACTCGCGGCTTCGCTCCATGACGCCAGATATTTCTTACCGCTTGTAAGCTCAGGTTCCCACCTTTGCGCTCTACGTTTTAGACCGGGATCCTAACTCGTCGGTTATACTGAAACTTATATTAAAATTTACTAGACTACGGTCTTTTTCTTCCTTTGTGGCTGCGATGGACAAGTTGACTCCCGGATTTCGGCGGTGCCCCTGTGGGCAGAAGATGTTTCGGACCAATCTGCACTCCACGTGCGTTTACTGCCTTGGGCTCGATCACGATCCGCAGGCCTGCGAATTGTGCAAGTCCTTCTCGGTCAACGTCCTCTAGGATCGTACTGCCAGACTTCAACTTGGGTGCCCGAGAGATGTATTCCTCCGGTAAAGTTGAAGGAGGCCCATTGTGCGGTGTCCGCGGCTGCTGGCTCGGCTGAGCAGCTTGAGTAAATGATCGCCCTCGAGGAGGAGGCGGCCCAGGCCGCATCGACTTCTTCCTCGGTTGCGGCATTTATCCTGTCCTCCTTGGGCTCCTCCTACACGGCTTGTTTCAAGGAGCTTTGTCAACCCCTCTACACTAAGGGAGAGGGGCCTTCGGGACATTCTTCTTGGTCCAAGAAGGACTCTAAGGGTAAGTCCCACCGTCGACGTTCGTGGGAGCGGGAGAGGTCCCCTCACCTGGATAGTCGACACTCTACTTCAGTCGAGGTTACGGCTAAGGCCACTGGCTTCACGGTGTCCCCGTCAGGTCAGCCGGCTGAGACACCCATCGACTCAGTCGAGATTTTTATTGACCTGTCGGACGGGCTGTCGACTGGAGAAGCCAACAACCCTTCTTCACCGGTTCCCTGGTGGAAACCGAATACTTGCCTGTGCCTCCTGTGCCGGAGTCCCCGGTTAAGGTTCCCGAGCCAATGGAGGAGCGGGTTTCCCCTTCTCCCTCCCAGACCGACCCTCGGAAACACCGAAGTTCTCTGTCTCGGACCTCTTCTTGGTCCAGCCGATCCCGCTGACATCGGCAGTCTCGGCACCGAGGAAAGCGGCGGTGCCGCTCATCCTCTTCGGAGGATAGGCTCTGGTGTAAGTTGCATCGGCGCTATGAGAATCTGATGTGGCAGTAGCTCCTTTTGACCGGGAACAAGCAGACTCCATCGCCTTCCCCGGCCATTAAGTGGCTGTTACCAGAGTGGCCGAAACAACCTCTCGTTGTCATCGAGGAGCTGAAGCCAGCGCCGGTTGTTCGGCCGAAACCAGCTGCACCACCCATTGTGGTGGAACCCATGCCTCCACAACCAAAAACTGGGGCCCCAACCAAGGATTCTCGGTCGGGTCAGGGGCCACCCTCACTCTTGATCGGCCTCGGCAAGTGGAGGGTGACTTAGGCCCCAGGCAGCTGTTTGCAGACTCCTCGGAGTCTGACTACGATTCCTCACTGTTCTTCAGGCCCCTCGACCTGGGGGTCAGTCAGTGGACAAGAGCCCGTCCTCGTTCCTGGGAATGCTGCAGCTCATCTCAGAGTCTACTCGGATGAAGCTCAGACCCATTTCAAAGTGGGCCAGGTATCCCCTCACGGAGATACTGGACCGAGGGGATTCCCCTATGGAGGCCTTTCCTGTGGCCGAAGCCATTGTTGGCCCAGCTCTGGAGCTATGGCAGCGGCCGGGTTTTTGTCCAGCACCTTCAGTCAGGATGGCCAGGAAGTATGCTGTTCCCTCCGGCTCACTCTCCAGATTCTCAGAGCACCCCTCTGCGGAGGGGTTGGTGACCAACAGTGTTTTCCGGTGCTCCGGAAACGCTCGGGACGTGGACAAGTCACCCGATAAAGAGTCCAAGAAATTGGACTACTCCAGGCGCAAAGTCTACACTGCGTTCTCCTTAGGCCTTCGTCAGGCCAGTTCGGCCGTACTGATGGCACACTTTTCCCACACCCTTTTGGGCTCCCTGGATGAGGTGATTCCTCATCTCCCGGCTGACCTCCAGACAACGGTCAAGCAGGTGTGGGATCAGGGAAGGGCAGTGGCAAAGCAACAGTTCTAAACTGCTCTTGACTTTGGAGACTCTTGTGCCCGGTCAGTAGCGGCTGCAATGGCCATGCGCCGCAGAGCTTGGCTGCAGATCTCCACCTTCTCGGCGGATACCCAGCACAAGCTGGCAGACGTTCCCTTCCTGGGTACCGACTTGTTCGGTCCCAGGGTGGAGGGTCATTTGCAGAGGATCGAGAATTCCAATGCCACCTTGGACTCAGTCACGTCTGCCCAGAAGGACAAAGGCCGCCAGCAGCAGTGTAAGCCCTTTCAGCCTTCTGCCCCTGTGGCACGTCTGGCCCAGCAGCACCAGCATCAGGGCCAGCAGGCTCGCACTTGGCACCCCAAAGCCAAGTGTGCAGCTTCCTCCAGCAGGAAGCCGGGAGCGAAAGGTCCAGGAGGTCCCTCGGCCGGTCCTTCCTCCAAGCCTGCCCAGTGAATGGTTGAGGGGTGTCGCCCCAAGCCTTGTCACTCCCCCTTGGGTTCCCTCCGTGGGGGGATGGCTCCACCACTTCCTTTCCGCCTGGTCCGCTATCACCACGGGCCACTGGGTGTTGGAAGTGGTAGGAAAGGGTCTGCCTCTGGAATTCGAGCAGGCCCCACCCTATCGAGCCGTCGTCCCACGGGGGGCTACAGGGTCCGCAGCCTCTCTGTTGGCTCGTTGAGCCGTCATTGCCCTGCTCTTCCAGAAGGAGGTGATCAGGGAGGTGGCGGATCCTTCACCAGACCCAGGGTTTGTGTCCAGGTATTTCGTGGTCCCAAAACGGTCGGGGGGCTGGCGCCCCATTCTAGACCTGTATGACCTGAACAAGTTCCTAAGGTCTCGAACCTTCAGGATGGCCACTCCGGCACAGATCATTCCATCCTTGGAACGAGGCATGTGGTTCTGTTCTCTGGACCTCCAGGACGCGTTCTTTCACGTCCAAATCCGTCTGTCCCACCAGCGATTCCTCCGCTTCAGTGCGGAGGGGTCCCTTTACGAGTTCCGGGCCATGCCCTTCGGCCTCTCTCCAGCTCCCAGGGTCTTCACCAAATGCATGGCAGTGGTGACAGCATTCCTGCAGCACCAAAGGGTCTTGGCGTACCCTTACCTGGACGACTGGCTGATTGCAGCCCTCTCCAGACCAGAGGTGGAGCGGTCCAGGGATCTGGCCCTCCAGGTCTGCTCTCAGATTGGCCTCCTCATCAACGAGGCCAAATTGGAACTCGTGCCAATGCAGGTGATTCAGTTCATCGGGGCAGAGCTTGATTCAAACAACATGAAGTCTTGCTATATTATGACACATGCAGTATAACCCAAGGTTAGAACTGCTCCGGAGGTGAAAGAGTTAACTTCCATGCAGAGCATGGAATCTTGAGCGCAAGCTCCGTTGAACACTCTGTCTGTTGAAGCTCAAACTTAAACTGTCAGATTCTTTACTCCACCTCACTGAACAGTCGCTCGGAGATTCCTCCTGCTGCTCGGTTTGTTTGTCGGTTTTAAAGTGTAATTCTTGGTTTATTTTACGAAATTTAACCGCAATCGTCAGTTCAAGCTCTGTTTGTGGTATTGTAAGTAATAGATAGGCTTATTTATTATTTTTTCTTCTGTGTGGAACTTGTAAACGTCTTTTTGGTTCAGTTTGAACCGATCAGAGGGGTTTAAAATTAATTCCAGTTCTTATCGGTTCTAAAAAAACAGATTTTATTACGGTTTTCACGACCGTGACACGGTTGGGAACCGATAAGAGAGTCTTGCTTGGTGGATTGCCATTAACGGGCAAGTTTTGGTTAGGCTGGCACTATGTCTGAGAAACCCAAAAGAAAAACCGGACCCACTGGGTTTCAGCACTGTGGCCTCTGTGGGAAGCCTTTGCCAAGGCTGACCCACACACCATTTGTGTATATTGTCTGGGGTTTGACCACCTCAATGTAGACTGACAGATTTGTAAGAATTTTCCTGCTGCCACCGTGGAAAAAAGAGTTGGTAGGCTCAGGGAAAGGGAGGCCAAAAAGTCCGCTGACCCGGATGGCCAGCCCGGTTCGGTTCCAGCCGAACCTGAGGGAGTGCCCTCTGACCAGGGCGATGCTTCCTCAGGCAAATGAAGAGCCAGCTCTGAGGAGCTGGTTCCAACTAAAAGGGCTAGAAGGTCAGCTAGTTTGGGGCCAAAAGTTCTTTCTCCAACCGCTGAGGAAATAGCCAAAGCTATCCAAATTGTCCAGTCTCTTTCCCCAGTTCCGTCCGAACCAGCACCATTGGGCAAGCGCCCGGTTCGGTCGGTTCTCTCGGTTCAAGATTATGATTTTGAAGATTTTTATGAACCAGGGGAAGGGGAGGAGGGGTACGAGGAGAGTGAGTGTGATTTTGACAGTCTGGATGTGCCCATTGAACCGGACATCTCTCTAGACAGACTCTCAGGAGTATCCCCTCCCAGGCTATCTGAGTCCCCTTCTCATTTTTTGTTTTACAAGAAAGTTGCTGACACTCTGCAACTCCCTGTTGAGGAAGCTGTTGATGATCAAGAAGAGCCTGATTTTGTGGAAATGATGGATATTCCAGAGTCTAGGAGACTGTCTATTCTAGGGACATGGATATGTTGTTCATCCACACTCATTGGCAGGTATCCTTGCCGCTTTAAATCTTGCCGGAAGGTCTTCAAGCTTGCTCCTCCCACCCACCCGGGTGGTATAACTCTCGGCTCCGCCCCATGACGCCAGATCTTCCTTACCGCTTGGAAGCTCAGGTTCCCTCCTTAGCAGCTGCGTTTGAGACTAGTTCTAATTCTTTGGTTTTCGAATTTAAAAGTTTTTGCATAGACTTGGTCTTCTATCCCTCATGACTCGATGGACCATCGACTCGGTTTCGGAGATGCCCATGCGGGCAGAAGATGTCTCGGACGGATCCACACTCCACGTGTGTCTACTGCTTAGGCCTTGAGCACGACCCGCAGGCTTGCGACCTGTGCTCATCTTTCTCGGCCTACGTCCTCGAAGACCGTGCTGCCCGATTGCAACTGGGCCGTCCCGAGGAGCGTTTCCCTCCGGTGAAGTCCAAGGAGGCCCGGTCGGCGGTGTCCGCGGCGGCGGGCTCGGCGGATCAGCTCGAGCGGATGGTCGCCCTCGAAGAGGAGGCGGCGCGGGCCGTATCTTCCTCGGCCGCGGCATTTATCCCGCTCTCTCTGGGCTCTTCTTACACGGCTTCTTTTAAGGAGCTTTGTCTGTCCCTCTCCACTAAAGGAGAAGGGCCTACGTCTGCTGGACCTTATTCTCGGTCCAAAAAGAGGGACAAGGGTAAGTCCCTCCGTCGACGCTCTTGGGAGCGGGAAAGGTCCCTCTCCCGGGTTGTCGGCCATCGGCTTGATGCGATCGTTCGGCTTCCGGTCACTGGCCTCACGGTGTCCCGTCAGGTCAGTTGACCGAGACTCCACTCGACAAGTCGAGATTTTCTCGACCCATTGACGGGCTGTCGCCTTTAGCAGCGAGATTCCCCTCTCCCAGTTCCCGGAGAGTTGAGGATCCGTGGCCGCCTGTGCCTCGGTTCCGGAGCCCTCGGATGGACCATCCGAGCCGAAGGGAGTGCCGGTTCCGGCCGACACCTCCCCGCACCGACCTCGGAAATTCCGGGACTCTCGGTCTCGGACCTCTTCGCAGTCCAGCCGATCCCACCGTCATAGGCGGTCTCGGTCTCGGCACCGCGGTAAGCGGCGTCGCCGCTCGTCCTCGTCCTCCTCCTCGGATGAGGGGAGGCTTCGGCGTAAGTTACGTCGGCGATGCGAGACCTTATGTTCTAACAGCTCCTCCTGGCGGGGAATAAGCCGACCCGTCGCCTTCCCGGCCATTAAATGCTGTCACCGGGCGGCCGACACAACCTCGACTTATCCGAGGCCTATTCCCAGGCGGTTGTTCGGCCAAAACCAGCTGCTCCACGATTCGGTGGAACCTCCGCCTCCACAGCCACCAATTGGGGCTCCGACCAAGGATTCTCGGTCGGCTAAGGGTCTACCCATCGGCTGTCAGTTACCCTCACTCCTGGCCGACCTCGGCAGGTGAAGGGTGGCTCAGGCCAGAGCAGCTCTTGAGGACTCTTCCGAGTCCGAAGATGATTCCTCCTTTTCTCCAAGCGACTGGACTTGGAGTCTTCAGGAGGTCAGTCAGTGGGCGATAGCCGTCGTCCTTCCTAGGACTACTTGGCTCATCTCGGAGTCACCGGGATGGGCTCGAACCCGTTTCCAAGGGCCAGGTATCCCTCACGGAGATTCTGGACGAGGATCCTCCAGCGGAGGCCTTTCCGGTGGCGAGGCCATAGTAGGTCGGCACTGGAGCTTTGGCAGCGCCCTGCTTCCTGCCCTCGCCTTGGCCAGGATGGCCAGGAAGTATCGGTCCCTACCGGTTCCTTGTCGGTTTTGAACACCCTCTGCTGAGGGTTGGTTACCGACAGCGTTTTCCGGCGCCGCGAAGCGCCAGGGATGTGGACAAACCTCCTGACAAGGTCCAAGAATTGGACTATGCGGGCGAAAAGTCGCTCGTCCTCTCTCGGCCTTCGTCAGGCCAGTTCGGCGTCCTCATGGCACATTTTCTCATGCCCTGTTGGGCTCCTGGATGAGGTCATCCCTCATCTTCCTGCCGATCTGCAGACTACGGTTAAGCAGGTGCGGGACCAGGGCAGGAGCAGTGGCCAAACAGCAGCTCCAGACTGCTTTGGATATAGGGGACTCATGTGCCAGATCGGTGGCGCGCAGTGGCCATCGTCGGCCCGGGCAGCTGAGGATATCCACCTTTGCCGGATACCCAGCACAAGTTGGCGGATGTTCCCTTTTGAGGGACTGACCTCTTGGCCCTGGGGTGGAAAGGTCACCTGCAGAGGATCGAGGTCCAATGCCACCTTGGACTCGGTCTCTTCAGCTCAGAAGGACAAAGGCACGCAAACCACAGCCTAAGCCCTTTCGTCCTTCTGGCCTTTGGCTGCCAGCCCAACAACGTCAGGGCCAGCAGGCTCGACCTTGGCATCCCAAACCCAAGCCCGGCCTCCTCTAACAGGAGGCAGGGAGGAAAGGCCCAGGAGGTCCCTCGGCGGTCCCTCCTCCAAGCCTGCCCAGTGGCGGGCTGAGGGGTGTCGCCCCATCCCGTCCCTTACCCCCTGGGTCCCCCGTGGAGGCGGCTCCAACACTTCCGTTCCGCTGGTCGCTGTTACCACGGACAGGTGGGTCTTGAAGGTGGTGGGAAGAGGCCTGTCTCTGGAATTGAGCAGGCACCACCCTTCAGAGCCGTCGCCCCTCGAGACTTGGGATCCCCAGCCTCACTGGCGGCTCGTCGAGCCGACGCCGCTCCTCCTCCAGAAGGAGGTGGTAAGAAGGTGGTGGACCCTCCTTCAGACCCAGGGTTTGTGTCCAGGTACTTCCTGGTTCCAAGCAGACCGGGGGCTGGCGCCCATTCTCGACCTACGACCTAAACAAGTTCCTAAGGTCTCGAACCTTCAGGATGGTCACTCTGGCTCAGATAATACCATCCTTGGAGCGGCGTGTGGTTCTGCTCTCTGGACTTGCAGGGCGTTTTCACGTCCCTATCCGTCCATCTCACCAGAGATTCCTTCGCTTCCGGCGGAAGGATCCCTCTTGAGTTCAAGCCATGCCCTTGACTTGTCTCCAGCTCCCAGGGTCTTCACCAAATGCATGGCAGTGGTGACAGCATTCCCTCTTGGCGCTTGGGCCGGGTGTGCCCTTACCTGGACGACTGGCTGATCAGCTCCCTCCAGGAAGGAGGCGGGTGGTCAGAGATCTGGCCCTCCAGGTCTGCTCTCAACTGGGCCTCCTTATCATGAGGCCAAGTCGGAACTCGAGCGAGCAGGTGATTCTATTCATCGGGCGCGGCTCGACTCTCTTGAGCCAGGCTCCCGGCGGACAGGGCCGAGGTTCTTTACTCCTTTGCCCGATCATTTCTGGTTGGGCAATTGCGCCCTGCCGGGACTTCCTGCGCCTCCTGGGTCTCATGGCGGCCTGCACCAGCGTGGTCCGTTGGGCCCGCTGGAACATCGTCCTTCAGTGGGGACTGGCCAGCCAGTGGTCTGGCGCTGCGATCCTTTGGACCAGCTTGTGTTGGTGACACAGGGGATGTGGGCAGCTCTCCAGTGGTGGACCGTTCCAGATCATTTGCAGGAGGGCATCCCGTTACGTCCGCCCGAGCCGGCGGTCTCTCTATCGACCGATGCCTCTCTGATGGGTTGGGGTGCCCATCTGGGGAACACCGGGCTCATGGCCTCTGGTCCCGCGGGAGTCGATGCCACATCAACCTGCTGGAGCTCCGGCCGGTCCGCTAGCTCTCACCGCCTTTGCTCCGTTCCTCCGGGGTCAAGTGGTCCGAGTCAGGCGGACAATACCACGACCATGTGCTATCTAAACCGCCAGGGCGGGGCACGCGCTCAATGCTTCTATGCAAGGGACTCTCCGCATTTGGTCACTCGTGCGCAGCCTGGGCGGATCTCCTGGCCATTCACGTGGCAGGGCCTCCAACACCCTGGCCGATGCCCTGAGCCGGATGGGGCTGCATCCCACAGTGGTCTCTCCCTGCAGGAGTAGTACAGCATCTGTTCTCCCATTGGGGCACACCTCAGGTGGACCTGTTTGCCTCCAGGGAGAGCATAATGCTGAGTCTGTTCCATGCCGCCCCCCTCAGCAGGGCTCGCTGCAGGGGATGCCTTCTCGAGGCAGTGGACCCGGGCCTCTTTACGCCTTTCCCCATTTCCCTTGATCCACAAGGTGCTTCTCAAAGCGAGGAGGGACAAGGCGCAGGTGATTCTGATAGCCCCAGACTGGCCTCGCCAGTTCTGGTACCAGATCTCCTCAGTCTCAGCTCAGGACTCCGCGGCAGCTTCCAGCTCGCCGGACCTGCTCTCAGTCAATCAGGGAAGGTGTTTCCATCGGACCTTCAATCCCTGCACCTGACGACCTGGTTCCTGGCGGCTAGAGTTCCAGGCCTTGGGTCTTTCCGGCAAAGTCCTCAATGTAGTTAGGCGTCCCGTAGAGTCGACCAGAAAATGCTATGCCTTCAAATGGAAAGGTTTTCCATTTGGTGTCCAGAACAGGGCTTGGACCCTTCCTCCTGTTCCTTGAAGCATCTTGGACTGTTATGATCCCTTTCTAGTCAAGGGCTTGGGTCAGCGACCCTAAGGGTGCACCTGGCAGCCATCTCTGCTTGCAGGCGGGCCGGGAAGCAGTCGGTGAAACAGGAGAAGGTGGTCTGGCGCTTTTTCAAGGCCTTGATCACATTCCCCTCAGTCGGGAACCCCCACCTCCGTGGGATCTACTGCTGGTACTGGCAAGCTCATGGGCAAGCCATTCGAACCTATGCACAGGTGTGCTCTCTCTCACCTGTCGTGGAGACCGCCTTCTTGGTGGCTATCCGTCAGCCAGAAGGATGGGAGAGCTCCAGGCGCTCACCGAGTCTCTTACCTGTGTCTTCCACAAGGACAAGGTTGTCTCTGCCTCCACCGAAATTCCTTCTGAAGGTGGTGTGGAGTTTCACCTTAACCAGGTGTTGACTCTGCGGTGTTCTACCCCAATCACACCTCGGAGGCGAATATGGGCTCCATACTCTGGACCCTAGAGGCGCTCGCTTATTATAAGGGCGCCACGGCTGAAGTCCCGGGAGAGGTTAGCCAGCTGTTTGTCACCCTCGCTGAAGCGCATCTGGCAGACCTGCAGCCAAGCGGACGATAAGCAGGTGGGTAACCTCCTGCATAGATCTCTGCTATAAGTTGGCGGGCATGGAGCCTCCCAGAGGATAAGAGCTCATTCTACCCGCCATACTGCTGCAGCAGTGGCTGCTTCAAGGGCGTCCTATCCAGAAATCTGCAGGGCTGCTACCTAGAGTCAGCAACACATTCACCCATTACCACATCGACCTTGAGTCACGCCGGGATGCTGGTTTTGGCCTCCGGTTCTCAGTCTCTCTTTCCCAAGTAAGTATTGGGGTGTAAGTCTTGCCTCCCTCCTCCCGGAGAACTGCTAGAGTCTGCCAATGAGTGTGGATGAACAACATATCCATGTCCTAAATACAGGTTACTCACCTGTAACAGGAGTTCTAGGAATGGTATGTATTGTTAATCCACATGACCCACCACGACCTCCCGGCCGGCGCTGGCCTGAGCTTCCAGCGGGCAGATCTTGGCGTCATGGGGCGGAGCCGAGAGTTATACCACCCGGGTGGGTGGGAGGAGCAAGCTTGAAGACCTTCCGGCAAGATTTAAAGCGGCAAGGATACCTGCCAATGAGTGTGGATGAACAACATATACCATTCCTAGAACTCCTGTTACAGGTGAGTAACCTGTATTTCCCTTGCATAAATCTTTTAGGAAACAGACAGTAAAAATTCTGAAAACTCCTCATTCTATCCTCCCTGTGGACAAAAGGATGGACAAGAGGTATGCTTTATCAGGCTCTGATACAGAGTTCCTCTCTCAGCAGTGCAGCCATGTGGGGGTAGTGCAGGCTGCAGCCTGTGACAAGGCTAATATTCCTCTAGCCTCTCACCCTCCTGAAAAGGATTCCAGGAGGATGGATGCCATGGCAAAAAAGTACATGGCAGCATCTTTGGGACTCAGACAGGCAAATGTGCCAAACTACGCGGCTAGGTACCAGAAATCCAGGTGGGCTACTGTCCTGGCCCTAGCAAAACAGGCCCTGAACAGCTTGCCGGGGAGCTGGAGCAGGTGGCTGCGGGCAGTCATTGGGCATCCAGGTGCAATTTCATGCTGCTGTAGAACTCTAATGATGTTTCATCTAGAGTTATGGCTACATCTGTGTCTCTTAGCTAGAATGGCCTGGCTCAGATGTACTGCCCTGTCTGGGATACCCAGTCTAAGGCTATGGATTTTCCTGTTGTGGGAAATTCTGTGTTTGGGAGCAACAGAAATTATATGAAGACAATGGATGAGTATAGGACCACCCTATAGAGTGCACAGGCCAAAGAAAGGCAAGTCAGTCCTCAAAGGCAGCATGTCAGGGGCAAGGGCAGGCCCTTTCATAGGCCGTTTTACCAAGCCCAGGCCTCCTCTTCTGCTTATGCCCAGAGGGGGTTCTTTAGAGGAAGGGGCAGAAGGGGCTCTAGTAAGCCTGCTTCTACCCCTCAACCCAAAGCCCCTGCAAAATAGGCTCTCTGATGGGGTAGCCAGGGCCGATTCTCCACTACCGGTTGGGGGCAGGCTGGCTTACTTTGTCCAGGACTAGAAGTCTTTAACATCAGACAAGTGGGTCCTGGAAGTAGTAAGCCAGGGACTGGTTCTCGGCTTCAAAAATTTCGAATGAAGAGCCAGATCTTTCCTACAAACCCATCAGAGGCACTTGTCCTGGAAATAAAGTTTCTGCCCTCCTGGCTCTCAGAGCGTGGAAAGGTTCTACCATACACCAGGGCAAAGGGTTGTACTCCAGGTACTTCCTTACCCCAAAAAGAGGAGAATGGCGGCCCATTCTGGATCTCAGGTATCTAAACAAGCACCTTTTAAAACCAAAGTTCAAAATGGTGACCCTGAGGATTATTTACCCTCTCTAAGGCCAGGGGACTGGCTAGCCTCCCTGGACCTCAAGGATGCCTACTTCATGTTCTCATCAAGCTCCCATCGAAAGTACCTCAGATTCGAACTGCCTCAGGCCATTACAGTTCAGAGCAATGCCCTGCGGCCTCTCCTCGGCTCCAAGGGTGTTCACAAAATGCCTGGCAGTAACATTGCTCATTTAAGAGGCAAAAGATTGCCATCTTTCCTTATCTGGATGACTGGCTCATTGTAGGCCAGTCTCCAGGAACAGATCAAACTTCATTTACAAGTAACCCAGCACCTGCTTACATTTCTAGGTTTCCTTCTCAATCTTCCAAAGTCAGTTCTGGAGCCTGTCCAGCTTCTCACCTTTGTAGGCGCAGAGACTGAACACAAAAGCCAGAGCCTTCCTTCCTCTGGAGAGAACAAGGACCCTGGTGTCTCGGCCTCCTCTTTCACCCTGCAGGTTCTCCGACCAGCAAGGCATTTTCTACAGCTCCTGGGGCACATGGCTGCTTCTACAGTAGTAGTGCAGGAGCAAGATTTCAGATGAGGGACATTCAGTTCCATTTGAGCCTTTTGGTCTAAAGGACAGATCCCTAACAAGTTGATTCCAGTGACTCGAACCCAGATCCAGGCCCTCCAGTGGTGGCAGGATCAAGAACAATCTGAGACAGGGGTTCCTTCACTCCCAGTCTCATTCCTTGACCCTTACTACAGATGCATCCCTCTTGGGGTGGGGGCTCACATGGGCGACCTTTCCACCCAAGGGCTGTGGTCCCCTCAGGAATCTCTGCTCACATCAATTGCTGGAGCTCAGGCAGTTTTCTAGCACTTCGGTTTTCTCCACAGCTGTCCAGAACAAGGTAGTTCAGGTCAGAACAGACAATACCACTACAATGTGGTACATCAACAAGCAAGGGGCTTTCGGTCTCGACCTTGTGCACGAAGCAATGAATTGTGATCTCTGGCATATTCTCTGACGCTACTCCTTCGGCAGTTCACCTCCAGGCAAGGACAGTGTCCTAGCGGATGCTCTCAGCAGGATTTCCCAGGGCCATCACGAATGGGCACTGGATCCCCTAGTACTGGAGGTAATATTTGCCAGATGGGGCACTCCGCAAATAGATCTGTTTGCAGCCCCAGACAATCACCAACTTCCCCTTTTTTGTTGCAGACCCCCAGTGTTGGGCTCAGTCCCTCTGGATGCCTTCCTTCTCAGTTGGGAAGGGAAGTTTCTCTATGCTTTTCCCCCCCTTCCCCCTTCTTTTCAAAGTGCTAGTCAGAATTAGATCTCAGTCCTGCAAAATGATCCTGATCGCTCCAGATTGGGCCAGGCAGCCCTGGTTCCCACTCCTCATGTCCTTAGCAGTCCACCTCCCTATGCCTTCCAGGAATCCACAACCTATTAACCTGTGCCCAGGGAGAGTTTGGTATCCGAACCTCAAATCTCTCAATCTCAAGGCTTGGCTCTTGAAGAGTTAGGTTTGCTGACCTACACCTTTCTCAAGGTGTGTTGGATATCTTGAAGGCCTCTAGGAAGCCTTCCACCAGGGCTACCTATAATTCTAAATGGAAGAGATTTTCCATATGGTGTGCTGCTAAACATATTTCCCCAGAATCTGCTGGTGTGCCCACGATCCTGGATTATTTGGTGCATTTGAATTCCTTGGGGCTGAGGCCAGCTACCCTAAAAGTGCACTTGGCAGCTGTGTCTGTCTTCTTATCAGCAGGTAAGCCCTCTTCTTTTTCAGCTCACCCTGTGTTCTCCAAGTTTTTTAAAGGTTGCTTCACACCAATCCCCCGTTCAGGGATCCTGCCCCTACTTGGGATCTTAATATTTGCATCGCTCAACTATGCAACCCCCTTTTGAGCCATTGTCTTCAAGCAGAGCTGAAGTATTGACAGAAAACTGTGTTTCTAGTAGTCACCTCTGCCAGGCATAAGTGAGCTACAAGCCTTGTCAGTGGAGCCTGATTTTATCTCCTTCATAGAGATAGGTAGTCCTCAGGACTAACAGGAAGTTTTGCCTAGGTGGTTCAGACTTTCACCTTAATCAATCCATGTCTCTTCCTGTGTACTTCACTGACCATTCCTCCTCTGGTGAGAGGAGATTGCACAATTTAGATGTCAAAAGAGCCCTTAGTTACTATATAGATCATACCAAGGGTCACAGGTTAGAATCCCTTCAATTGTTCCTCACTTATGGTGAGGTTGGTAAAGGGAAACCTGCCACTAAAAGATGCATTGCCAGATGGATTGTCTCTTGTATCCAATTCTGTTACGAAAAACTGGGTAAGGTTCCTCCCTCAGGCCTGAGGGCTCACTCTACCAGAGGTACAGCTGCGTCTCTGGCTGCTGCCAGGGACATTCCTATCCTAGAGATATGTCAAACAGCTACCTGGAAAACAGTTCACACTTTTTCTAAGCATTACTCCTTGGATATCCAGGCTAGGAGTGATGCTCGATTTGGCACAGCTGTGCTTCAGAGCCTATTTCCCAAGTAGGTTCTGTCCCTCCTCCATGGAGGTACTGCTGTGTAGTCTGCATATGTCATAATATAGCAAGACTTCATGTTGTTTGAAGAAAAATTACTCACCTTAGTAATGTTGTTTCTTCTAATGAGTCTTACATATAATTGACCTCCCCAAGCCTGCCCTCTCAGAACCTCTGTTTTTTGTGATGTGGGTGGGCAGTGCAATGTTGGCACTTCTTTGATGCCCACTTTATTTCACCCTTCTAGGGTGCTTAGGTATTTGCTTAAGTTTCTTCTTGAATCCCTGACTTGAGTCTTTGTTTTGGGATCAAGATCAAAAAGGTGTTTTGTAGTTGTGTGATGGCTAGTATGGAGTTCTGGCTTCCACACAGAACCTTAGTGAGTTTTTGCTCAGTAAAGATCTGACAGTTTAAGTTTGAGGTTCAACAAACAGAGTGTTCAACCGAGCTCGCGCTCAAGATTCCATGCTCTGCATGGAAGTTAACTCTTTCACCTCCAGAGCAGTTCTAACCTGGGGTTATACTGCATATGTCATTATATAGCAAGACTCCATTAGAAGGAACAACATTACTAAGGTGAGTAATTTTTTCTTCTCTTCGAGCCAGAGCACGGCTTCCAGCGGACAGTGCCAAGGTTCTTTCCTCCTTTGCCCAATCATTTCTGGTTGGGCAATTGCGCCCTGACCGGGACTTCCTGTGCCTTGGGGGCCTCATGGCGGCCTGCACCAGTGTGGTCTGTTGGGCCCGTTGGCACATGTGTCCCCTACAATGGGGACTGGCCTGCCAATGGTCACAGCGCTCCGGTTCTCTGGACCAGCCAGTGGCAGTGACCCAGGAGATGTGGAGCGCTCTCCAGTGGTAGATCATTCCAGCTCATTCACAGGAGGGCATCCCGTTTTTCCACCCCGAACCGATGGTCACTCTAACGACTGATGCCTCTCTGATGGGTTGGGGTGCCCATCTAGAGGAGCACAGAGTGCGTGGCCTCTGGTTCCCTCAGGAGTCTCGATGCCACATCAACCTGCTGGAGCTTCGAGCAGTCCGACTAGCCCTCACCACCTTCGCGCCATTTGTACGGAGTCAAGTGGTCCAGGTCCAGATGGACAATACCACGACCATGTACTACCTAAACCGCCAGGGCGGGACCCGCTCCTTGCCCCTGTGCAAGGAAGCTCTCCATACTTGGTCCCTCATGAGCAGACCGGAGGCAGATCTCCTAGCCATCCATGTGGCGGGAGCCTCCAACACTCTGGCCGATGCCCTAAGCCGGATAAGCATTGCATCTCATGAGTGGTCACTCCTGCCGGAGGTAGTACACGACCTGTTCTCCCACTGGGGCACCCCTCAGGTGGACCTGTTCGCCTCCAGGGAGAAATGTGAAGATGAGGCTGTTTCATGCCCGCCCCCCTCAGCAGGGATCGCTGCAGGGGGATGCCTTCTCGAGACCGTGGACCCTGGGCCTCTTCTACACCTTCCCTCCATTTCCCTTGATCCACAAGGTGCTTCTCAAGGCGAAGAGGGACAAGGTGCAGGCGATTCTGGTAGCCCCAGACTGGCCTTGCCAGTTTTGGTACCCAGATCTCCTCAGCCTCAACTCCAGACTCCCGAGGCGGCTTCCAGCCAGCACGGACCTGATCTCAGTCAACAAGGGGAAGGTTCTCTATCCGGACCTTCAATCCCTGCACCTGACGGCCTGGTTCCTGAGCGGCAAGTGTTCCAGGCCGTGGGTCTTTCCGATGAGGTCCTTAATGTTGTTGAGGCATCTTGTAAGGAGTCGACCAGAAAATGCTATGCCTTCAAATGGAAGAATTTCTCCATTTTGTGTCAGGACAAGGGGTTGAACCCATCTTCCTGTCTTTTGGCTAGTATTTTGGACTGCCTGTGGTCCTTTTCTCAGCTAGGGCTTCGGTCGATGACCCTTAAGATGCACCTGGTAGCCATGTCTGCTTACCAGGCGCAGGCCGGCAGGCAGTCGATGGCGCAGGATAAGGTGGCTGGGCACTTTTTCCAAGGCCTAGACCACATATCCCCTCCGGTGCGAGAACCTCCACCTCTGTGGGATTTACTGCTGGTATTGGCTGAACTCATGGGCAAGCCATTCGAACCTATGCACAGGTGTGAAATCTCTCGCCTGTCGTGGAAGACCACCTTCTTGGTGGCTATTATGTCAGCCAGAGGGATGGGAAACCTTCAGGCGCTTTCCATTGAGCCTCCCTATTTGGTCTTCCACAGGGACAAGGTTGTCCTTTGCCCCCACCCGAAGTTCCTTCCGAAGGTGGTGTCGGAGTTTCACCTTAACCAGGTGTTGACTCTGCTGGTGTTCTACCCCAGTCACACCTCGGAGGCTGAATATAGGCTCCATTCTTTGGACCCTAGAAGGGGGCTCGCTTATTACAAGGAGCGCACGGCTGAAGTTGGGGGAGCGGTTTGCCAGGTTTTTGTCACCTATGCTGAAGCCGCACCTGGCAGACCTGCAGCCAGGTGGACGATAAGCAGGTGGGTCACCTCCTGCATAGATCTCTGCTATAGGTTGGTGGGCATGGAGCCTCCCAAAGGGATGAGAGCTCATTCTACCCGCCGTACCACTGCTTCGGTGGCTGCTTCTAGGGACGTCCCTATCCAGGAAATCTGCAGGACTGCTACTTGGAAGTCAGCACATATCTTTATTTCCCATTACCACATTGACCTAGTCACACCGGGATGCTGGTTTTGGGACCTCGGTTCTCCAGTCCTTATTTCCTAAGTAGAGGGTTCGTGCCTTGCCTCCTCCTCCTCCCGGAGAACTGCTAGGAGTTTGCCACAAAGTGTGGATTGAACAATTTATCCACGTCCCTGGAAATACAGGTTACTCACCTGTAACAGGAGTTCTAGAAGTGGTATATGTTGGTCATCCACACGACCCATCCAACCTCCCTGGCTCCGATGTGCAACCTGGCTTCCAGCAGGCTAGATCTGGCGTAATGGGTCAGCGCAGAGGGTTTTAGCACCCGGGTGAGTGGGAGGAGCCAGTTTGAAGACCTTCCGGCAAGATTTAAAGCGGCAAGGAACCTGCCGCAAAGTGTAGATGAACAACATATACCACTCCTAGAACTCCTGTTACAAGTGAGTAACCTATATTTTAAACAACATGAAGTCTTGCTATATTATGACAATTGCAGTATGACCGCAGGTTAGAACTGCTCCGGAGGTGAAATAGTTAACTTTCCATGCAGGCATGGAACTTAGAGCGCAAGCTCGGTTGAAAACTCTGTCTGTTGTGCTTCAAACGCAAACTGTCAGATTCTTTACTCCGCCTCACTGAACAGTCGCTCCGGAGATTTCTCCTGCTCGGTTCATTTTGTCGGTTTAAAAGTATTATTTTTAGTTTTTTAGCCGAAATTAAACCGCAACCGGTCGGTTCAAGCTCTGTCTGTGGTAATGTAAGTAATAGATAGGTTTTACATTTATTTTTTCTGTGTGGAACTTGTAATTCTTTATCGGTTCGGTTTGAACCGATCAGGTTGTATTTAAAATCTACTAGTCCTTTTTTAGAGTGCGGTTCCTGGTTCTTATCGGTTCTAAAAAAAAATGGATTTCATTACGTTTTTTTCCACGACCCGTGACATGGTTGGGAACCGATAAGGGTGTCTTGCTTGGTGGATTGCCATAAGCAGGGCAAGTTGGTTAGGCTGGCATTATGTCTGAGAAACCCAAAGAAAAACCCGGACCCACTGGGTTTCAACACTGTAGTGTTTGTGGGGAAGCTTTTGCTAAGGCTGACCCACACACCACATGTGTCTATTGTCTGGGTTTGACCACCTCAATTCAGACTGCCAGATTTGTCACAATTTTCCGCTGCCACCATAGATAAGAGAGTTGGTAGGCTCAGGAAAGGGAGGCCAAAAGTCTGCTGACCGGATGGCCAGCCGGTTCGAGTGCCAACCGAACGGAGGAGTGCCCTCTGACCAGGCGATACTTCCTCAGGCAAATGAAGAGCGGTTCTGAGGCGGTTCCAGCAAAAGGACTAGAAAGTCAGCTAGTGTAGAGCCAAGTTCTCTCCCCAACTGCTGAGGAAATAGCTAAAGCAATTCAAATTGTCCAGTCTCTCTCTCCGGTTCCGACCCGAACGACACCTTCAGGTAAGCGTTGAGTTCGGCTGGTTCCACTGTTCAAGATTATGATTTTGAGGATTTTATGAACCGGGGGAGGGAAAAGGAATATGAGGAGAGTGAATATGGTTTGAAGATCTGGATGTGCCCATTGATCCGGACATCTCTCCAGATAGACCCCTAGGGTTTCTCCTCAAGGCTTTCTGAGTCCCCTTCTCATTTCATGTTTTATAAAAAAGTTGCGAAACTCTCAGCTCCCTGTTGAGGAAGCTGTTGATGACCAAGAGGAGCCAGACTATGTAGAAATGATGGATATTCCAGAGTCTAGGAGACTGTCTATTCCTTTGCATAAATCTTTTTGAAACAGACAGTAAAAGTTTTAAAACTCCTCACACTATACCTCCTGTGGATAAAAGGATGGGCAAGAGGTATACCTTATCAGGCTCTGACACGGATTTCCTCACTCAACAATGCAGCCATGTGGGGGTAGTGCAGGCTGCAGCCTGTGACAAGGCTAATATTCCCCTAGCTTCACCCCCCCTGAGAAGGACTCCAGGAAGATTGATGCTATGGCAAAGAAACAGTACATGGCAGCATCTTTGGGACTCAGGCAAGCAAATTATATGGCTTATGCTGCTAGGTACCAGAAATCCAGATAGGATACTGTGCTGGCCCTAGTGAAACAAGTCCCTGACCAGCTTGCCAGATTGCTGTAACAGGTGGCTATGGATGGTATTGAGGCATCCAAGGTGCAATTTCATGCTGCAGTGGACTCTAATGATGTTTCATCAAGAGTCATGGCTACATCTGTGGCACTTCACAGGATGGCTTGGCTCAGATGTACTACCCTGTCTCAGGATACCCAGTCTAAGGCCATGGATTTTCCTGTTGTGGGAAATTCTCTATTTGGGAGCAAACAGAGAATTACATGAAGAAAATGGATGAATATGGGACCACCTATAGGAGTGTACAGGCCAAGGAAGGCAGGCCACTCCTAAAGCAGCTTCCTAGAGGCAGGGCAGGCCTTTTCATAGGCCTTTTTACCAAGCAAGCTTCCTCCTCCGCCTATGCTCAGAGGGTTCTTTAGAGGGAGGCAGGCGGGGTACAAGCAGGTCTGCTTCCACCCCTCAGCCCAAAGCCCCTGCCAAGCAGGCACCCTGATGGGATTGCCAGGGCCGATTCTCCTCTACCTGTAGGGGGCAGGCTGGCTTACTTTGTCCAGGACTGGACATCTTTAACATCAGACAAGTGGGTCCTGGAAGTAGTAAGCCAGGGACTGGTTCTCGGCTTCAAAAAATTTCCAAAGCTGAGAACCAGATCTTTTCCACCTGCAACTCCATCAGAGGCACTCGCCCTATAGGCAGAGGGCTCTACCCTCCTGGCTCTCAGAGCTGTGGAAAGGGTTCCTCCCCTACACCAGGGCGAAGGTTTGTACTCCAGGTACTTCCTTACCCCAAAAAAGACAGGAGAATGGCGGCCCATCCTGGATCTCAGATATTTAAACAAACACCTTTTAAAGCCAAAGTTCAAAATGGTGACTCTGGGAATTATCCTACCCTCTCTTAGGCCAGGGGACTGGCTTGCTTCCCTGGACCTCAAGGATGCCTACTTCCATATTCCCATCAGAAGCTCCCATCGAAAGTACCTCAGGTTCGAGCTGCCCTCATGCCACTACCAGCTCAGAGCAATGCCCTTCGGCTTCACTTCTGCCCCAAGGGTATTCACCAAATGCCTGGCTGTAGCAGTTGCCTACCTAAGGCGGCAAAAGATTGCCATCTTTCCTTACCTGGACGATTGGCTCTTAGTAGGTCAGTCCCCAGACCAGGTCAGTTTACACCTTCAGATAACGCAGCAACTGCTTACCTCTCTAGGTTTCCGTCTGAATCTCTCAGAGTCAGTTCTAGAGCCGGTCCAGCTTCTTACCTTCATAAGCGCAGAACTGAACACACAGGAAGCCAGGGCCTTCCTCCCCCTGGACAGGGCAGAGACCCTAGTCTCCCTGGCCTCCTCATTTACCCTGCAGGTCTCCCGGCCAGCAAGGCATTTTCTGCAGCTCTAGGACACATGGCTGCTTCCACAGCAGTTGTGCAAGGAGCAAGATTTCAGATAGAGGACATCCAGTTCCATTTGAGAGCTTTTTGGTCTCAAAGAAAGGATCCTCTTACCAAGCTGATCCCAGTAACTCGACCCTGATCCAAGCCCTACAGTGGTGGCAGGATCAGAGCAACCTGAGACAAGGAGTTCCTTTTGTCACTCAGTCTCATTATCTAATCCTTACTACAGATCGTCCCTCTTGGGCTGGGAGCTCACATGGGCGACCTCACCACCCAGGGTCTGTGGTCTCCCAGGAATCTCTGCTCCACATCAACCTGTTGGAGCTCAGAGCAGTTTTCTAGCACCTCAGCTTTTTCCAAATCTGTTCAGAACACAGTATTCAGGTCAGAACAGACAACACCACTACAATGTGGTACATCAACAAGCAAGGGGCACTCCGTCTCGGCCTTGTGCACGAGCGATGAAGTTGTGGTCTCTGGCTTACTCCCTGAACACCTCCCTTACGGCAGTTCACCTCCCAGGCAAGGACAATGTCCTGGTAGATGCTCTCAGCAGGATTTCCCAGGGCCTACACGAATGGTCACTGGATCCCCTGGTCTTGGGAGTAGTATTTGCCAGATGGGGCACCCCATGAATGAATCTTTTGCAGCCCCAGACAATCACCAGCCCTCTTTTTGCTGCAGGCCCCCAGTGTTGGGCTCACTCCCACTGGATGCCTTAGCCCTCAGTTGGGAGGGGAAGTTTCTCTATGCCTTCCCTCCCTTTCCTCTCCTGTTCAAAGTGCTAGTCAAAATCAGATCCCAATCATGCAAAGTCATTCTGATAGCTCCAGATTGGGCCAGACAGCCCTGGTATCCACTCCTGCTGTCCTTAGCAGTCCATCCTCCCCTGTCCCTTCCCAGGAATCACAATCTGTTAACCTGTGCCCAGGGAAGGGTCTGGTACCCGAATCTCAAATCTCTCAATCTCATGGCTTGGTTCTTGAAGAGTTAGTTTGCTGATTTACACCTTTCCCAAGGTGTAATGGATATATTGAAGGCTGCAAGGAAGCCTTCCACCAGGGCTACTACAATTCCAAATGGAAAAGGTTTTCCATATGGTGCTCGGAAAAGCATATTACCCCAGTCTCTGCTGATCTACCCACAGTCCTGGATTATATGGTCCACCTGAATTCTTTGGGGCTGAGACCAGCTACTCTGAAGGTGCACTTGGCAGCTGTGTCTGCTTTTATTTCAGCAGGTAAATCCTCTTCCGTTTCAGCTCATCCTGTATTTTCCAAGTTTTTTAAGGGGTTGTTTTACACCAACCCTCCATTCAGGGATATTGCCCCTGCCTGGAATCTTAATGTTTGCATTGCTCAGCTTATGCAACCCCCCTTTGAGCCCTTGTCTTCAGCTGAGCTCAAGTACTTGACTTGAAAACTGTGTTTTTGGTAGCCATCACCTCTGCGAGGCACATAGTGAATTACAAGCATTGTCAGTGGAGCAGGGTTTATCTCTTTCACAGAGATAAGGTGGTCCTTCGGACTAACAGAAAGTTCCTGCCTAAGGTGGTTTCAGATTTCCACCTTAATCAATCTGTTTCACTTCCAGTGTACTTCACTGACCACTCCTCCTCTGGGGAGAGGATGCTGCACAACCTAGATGTAGAGAGCCCTTAGTTACTACATAGAAGCGTACCAAGGGTCATAGGTTTGACTCTTAACTGTTCTCTCTATGGCGAAGTTGGTAAAGGGAAGCCAGCCACTAAAGATCCATTGCCAGGTGGATTGTCTCTTGTATCAATTCTGCTATGAGAAGTTGGGTAAAGTTTCCCCTCAGGCCTGAGAGCTCACTCTGCCAGAGGTACAGCTGCTTCTCTGGCTACTGCCAGAGACATTCCTATTCTAGAAATATGTCAAGCAGCTACCTGGAAAACAGTTCACACTTTTACCAAGCATTACTCCCTGGACATCCAGGCTAGGAGTGATGCTTGGTTTGGCACAGCCGTGCTTCAGAGCCTATTTCCTAGGTAGGTTCTGTCCCTCCTCCATTGGGGTACTGCTGTGTAGTCTGCAGTTGTCGTAATATAGCAAGACTTCATGTTGTTTGAAGAAAAAATTACTCACCTTAGTAATGTTGTTTCTTCTAATTAATCTTGCTATATTATGACCTCCCTCCCTGCCTGCCCCTCTCAGAACCTCTGTTTTGGGGATGTGGGTGGGCAGTACAGGGTTGGCACTTTTTTTTTTTTTGATGCCCACCTTGTTGTTTTTCACCTACCTTTTGGGTGAATTGGTGTTGTGTTTTTGCATTTTTGGGTCTCCTGACTTGAGTCTTTGTTTTAGGCCAAAAATGAATGTTTATGTTAGTAGCCAGTTGGCTAGTGTAGGTTTACAGCTTCCACACAGAACCTTAGTGAGTTTTAGCTCGTAAAGATCTGACAGTTTGCGTTTGAAGCACAACAGACAGAGTTTTCAACCGAGCTTGCACTCTAAGTTCCATGCCTGCATGGAAAGTTAACTATTTCACCTCCGGAGCAGTTCTAACCTGCGGTCATACTGCAGTTGTCATAATAAAGCAAGACTCCATTAGAAGAAACAACATTACTAAGGTGAGTAATTTTTTCTTCTAGTGGTTATCAGTTCAGCAAGAAGAATCAGTGAGTTACGGACCTTGTCACTGGAACCAAATTACATTACCATCCACAGAGATAAGGTTATGCTCAGGACAAATAGGAAATTCTCTCCCAAGGTGGTCGGAGTTTCATCTGAATCAGTCCATTAGATTGCCTGTTTTCTTTACTGACCATTCCAGTTCAGGCGAATGTAGGCTGCATAGCCTGGATGTAAAAACATCTATTGGCTATTACCTGGATCTGACAAAAGACCATAGGAATGAGTGTACTCAGCTGTTCCTCATCTACGGAGAAGTGGGAAAGGGTAAACCAGCCAGAAAGAGGACCATTGCACGATGGATTGTGAGCTGCATTCAGTTCTGTTATGGCAAACTGAGTAAGAAGCCACCAGTGGGTCTGAGGGTTCACTCTACTAGGGGGACAGCTGCCTCCGTAGCAGTCAATAGGGATGTTCCCCTGCTTGAAATTTGCAAAGCAGCTATCTGGAAAACTCTTCATACATTCACCAAACACTACTGTCTGGATACCCAGGCTAGGAGTGATGCCAGGTTTGGCACAGCAATATTGCATAGCCTATTCCCAAAGTCTGTTCTGTGCCCACCTCCAAGGGGCACTGCTTGGTAGTCTGCATTAGTCAGAATACAGTAAGACTTCCTGGGGTTTGAAGAAGAAATTACTTACCATAGTAATCTTGTTTCTTCCAAGGGAGTCTTACTGTATTCTGACCTCCCAGCCTACTTCCCCTACTAGAACCTGGCGCGCACTGCACTCCAGCTGTCAGTCTAAGAAATGTTGCACCACTGGGGTGTTTTTTTTCATGGGCATATGTGACTTGTCTTTTTATGCCCTTGTTGGCTTTATAGTCTTTTGACTACATCAGTTAGATGTTAATTGTCAGTTTAATAATGTTTAGCTTAGTTTATTTCATTATTATTTTTATCACTATAAATTTGCTTGTAAGAATCTGGCAGTTACATAGAATGTACCAGGGACAGTGGTTTGAAACCAAACTCGAGCTCAACGTTGTATGAATTTACGTAGAGTTAGCTCTTTCCTCTCCGGGGCAGTTCAACTGGAAGGGCTAACTGCATTAGTCAGAATACAGTTAGACTCCCTTGAAAGAAACAAGATTACTGTGGTAAGTAATTTTTTCTTCTACGGTGGCTGTATCGAAGAAATATGACCAGCTGTATAGTGTACCTAGGGATGACCCCTGTGAGGTGGAGCAACCAGAGGCTGACTCTGTCATCATTAATGCTGTCCACGACCAGTCCAAGAGACCTCTGCACCTCAGTACATAACCACCAGATAAGGATTCAAAACAATTAGATTATCTTGCCAAGAAGGTTTACTCTTCTCCATGTGTGCCATTTGTTCCTAAAACTTCCTTGCCCACATGGTTCTGTACCAAAGTGCCCTCTGGGACAAGGTGGTGGTAGTGGCCCAGGCCATACCGGACTACCCTTGCTGGACTGAGCTGATGGAGATTCTGACGTCAGGCTGTGATATCAGTAACCACATCATCAGGGCATCCTTTGATACCGTCGACTCAGTCAGCAGAGCTGCTGTTTCGGCTGTTTATAGTTGGTAGTACTCTTGGTTGCGGATGTCTGGGTTTGCGCTGGACGTTCAGTCCAAGATCATGGATGCTCCCTTCAGAGGACCTGTTTTGTTTGGTGAGGATTCACAGAACATTGTCACCCGGCTGCAAGAATCTGGCAAAGCTATTCGATCCGTACATCCGTATATACGATTTACAAATCTCACCCAAATCAGAACTTCAAGCAGCTCTTTCGGAGGAACACCGGACGTCAATTGAGAGAGCAGCAGCAGAAGTTGGGCTTCAAATGAAGGGCTCCACCCCTGCCTCCAGTGATTCAGCCCCTTGGGGCCTAGAACCTCCTGTCTAAGCTTTCCTTACCGCACTGTTTGACACTTCGCTAGACATCTTAGGGGAGGTGGTGGTGGGGGGGTCGGTTTTCTTGCACACTGAGGGGTAATGTTGAGTTACCACCGATCGGTAGGTTCTGCAGCTTGTTGAGAGAGGGCACACTCTCGAATTCACTGAGGTTCTTCCAGACAATCCTCCGATTCAATCCCATTACCCCCAGGCCCACAGCGTTCTCATCGTGGAAGAACTCCAGGCTATTTTGCAAAAGGGAGTCATAGAGCCGGTTTCACCAGCACAACTGGGGAAGGGGTTTTATTTCTACTAGTGCTGGTACGGGTTGCCCTTAATCTTTCTTCATTTTTTAAAATACCTTGAGTCATCTCATAAAGGCAGTCCAAAGAGATAAATTATGAACACAAGATGAACTCCACTGCAAAGTCAATGATCTTGAAGGAAATCAGCACTTTTATTTTAATTTTCATTAACACTGAGGTTCGGGCGACAATTTCGTAGCTGACACCAGTTCATTAGGCCCAACAATACAGTGTTGCTTTCTAAATACAAAAAATCTCATAAATACCAAATCTTATATATACGTCAACTTGTGAGTTTTCCTCCACCTTAAATCACTGAATTCAATTCACCACGTGACATTCATGTATTATACCTGTTTTAGCCACTAATCAAATATATGTCAACATTTCACTTATATATTTTATTACTACCTCTACCCCATGTGCTTTGTTTTACCAGCTAAAGTCAGTATGTAGCTATAATATTGAACATACCTTTATTTGCAAAATCGCATACTTTATCTTTAAGGAATTTGTTCCCAATAGAGAAATCATATTTTGCTCCTATTATTTAAGAGAATGGTCATTTTGGTTTTCTTATCTTTTTCTAAAAAAAAACATTTTTGATGCTGAATCAATATAATTCTTACTTATTTAGTTCATTATTTTCAAACACCACTCCTTCGTGGCTCCTACAAACTCCTGCTTCCCTTTCCTCATGCCCTCGTTTGTTGCCGTATCAAATAACAGTTGAGTTGCGAGGATATGAGGGAACAGTTCCTTAAAGAGAAAGTATACGATTTTGCAAATAAAGGTATGTTCAATACTATAGCTATACATTGACTTCAGCTGGTAAAACAAAGCACATGGGGTAGAGGTAACTGTTGGCTGTGTGACTTGGGCCTCAGTTTCTCTTCCCTGAAGGTACATCTGTCAGCGGTCTCCGTCTACAACCTTCCAGCAGATGGCAAAACCCTAGCACAGTTGGAGGTCTCTAAAACCTTTCTCAAGGGGATCCTCCACTTAAAATCTCTGGTCCATAGTCTGGATCCCCCGGGCCTTAAATTTGATTTTAGAGAAACTTACTTTGCTCCCTTTAGAGACGGCAGCAAGTTGAGATATGCACGATTTGTCCTGGAAAGTGCTCTTTTTAGTCTCCATTACCTCAGCTTGAAGAATTTCAGAACTTCAGGCCCTTGTTTGCAAGGAGCCTTATTTAATTTTCCGCAGATACCATGTGGCTCTGCGGACTAATCCTTCCTTTCTACTGAAAGTGGTTTCAGAATTTACGTTGAACCAAGATGTTCAACTGCCAGTTTATTGTCCCGAGTATTTCAATATGGGGGAATACCTTTTGCACACATTGGACGTGCACAGGATCTTGAAATACTATATCTCTCAGATCAGTGAGTTGTGCAAATCTGACCAAATGTTTGTGACTTTCACACCCAGACGTAAGGGTACCACCATCTCTAAATGTTCAAATGGTTAGCTAATTGCAGCTTGTTCATCTATCAGAAGTACGAGAAACTTGTTCCAGGGGAAGTTAAAGGTCGCTCGACCTGTGGCATGGCTGCTTCCACGGCCTTCTTAAGGAATGTGCTTCAGATATTTGTCCTGTGGCCACTTGGTCTTCAAGTCCATACTTTCACCAAGCATTGCAGTTTGGACATTGCCTCTAGGCTAGGTGTGGAGCCGGTTTTGGACTTGCTGTCCTGCAAGACCTTTTATCTTAACAGGCTCTCTGGTTGGTAGACATTCCATGTCCCGGACCTTAGTCTCCGACTTGTTTTTCTTGACTGCTTGGTATTCAGTCCTATCTGTAAAGACCTACTGCAGGAACCCTCTTGAAGTAAGATGTAGCACTTACATAAGAACTTACCGTAACAGTAGATCTTTGAGAGAGGTTCCTGCAGTAGGTCACATTTTCCCTCCCACCTTCCCCAGCTCCTGTTTTTCCTATCCCTTTTCAGGGCTACTACCAGCAGCTCCGGTCTCTAGGAGTTATGCTCCTTTCTCCCGTCACCCTTACAGGGATCTTCCAGCGGGAGAACTGAAGGACGGGCGTTGGGACCGCCCCTATATACTGTGGTGATGACTTTCCGTCATGTGACACTGGGGGTGGTGCCCCACTATGTATTGCTAGCTGGAAGTTTGCCGTGCGGTCCTGTTGCCAGGGGGTGCAGTCCTATCTGTGAAGAACTACTGCAGGAGCCTCTCTTGAAGATCTGCTGTTATGGTAAGTTCTTGCGTAACTGCTATTTCAGGGCTCTGCCTTTCGGCCTTGTGACGTGGACAGCCAATTCTGAGTGCTGTATGATCATTTTTTGTAATAAATAAAAAATGGGTTATGGACTGTGTCCCATGAGAAATGCTAAAACAGCATGTGAGATCACACACACACACATTCACACACACAGAGGTTTTAGAGACAAGGTGTTACATGGAAGGCCAGAAGCTAATTACAGACTTGGCTAAGTTAATTATAGCTGTAGTTGCTAAAGAGGAAAATCATAAGCTTAAGACGTTTCAAGAGGAGGAAACCAGGTTTAGTAAACTGGTGCGAAATCATAAAAATGCTTTCATGTCCTGGAGAGGGGAAGCTGATCAATAGATCAAAGAAATGTCATTTGAAGGACATGAGTCCTGCTGAGGATTGCAGAATTTAATACTTGAAAAAGACATCCTGTTTTTATATATATATATATATATATATATATATGTATTTACATATTCTGACAGGGAGGAGCTAGGTGACCTCATGCAAAATAGGTGGGGAAAACAGCTTTTAAACATTAATTCTGTTTTCCTCCAGTCACTTTTATCTAGACTCTGACCAAGAAACATCTTTGGAGCACTTTAAGCAGGTATTTAGAACAGAGAGACAAATCTAAGTACTGAAGTAAGAATTGCACTGTTTAAAACCTTGTTCTTTTAAAAAGATTTGTATGTCTTATGATATAATAGTTCTGTATTGTATGGTTTACATATTTTTATTTATTTTAGTAAAACTCTCTTTAGAGCATATTTGGTCTGTCTTTGAATTTCTTTCATTTGCAAGAGAAGTATATATGGCTATAGCTGACACTAGGCATAAGCTTGAATGGTGATACCAAACTGGAAAGAAAAGCGTTTTAAATCTGAGGTCTTTATAAAAGTTTTTAAGGGTTCATTTCTGAACACCTGGTTAGGTGCCCGTAGGCAAAGATATCTGGCCCCCCGAAGACAGAATTATCTATGCCTGTGCATTGGGTACGCTAGCAAGAGGTTCACAGTTTGAATCCCTCCAAGACTTGAGACCAAAGGTTGATCCGAACTCACAAAACAGACAGGGGGGTTACCCTGTTTCTGTTAACTGTTCACAAGACTGCGCTCAGAGGTTGGCACTTTGAGAGTAGAGGGCTGACCTGCTGAGTTGGGTTTGTGACAGATTGGTTGGTAGTGGTGGCATAATTTTGGTATTACAAGCTTTTATTGTTCTGCGTCAGCTTGAGACCATCAGCTCACTTGCAAAGAAAGAAAAAGGCAGAGTTTTATTTTAAAAAGGAAACAGAACTATACCACTTGGCATACAGTCAAGTTCCTACCAGTTTTATTTTTTTTTTCCTAAAGTGCAAGTCAGAGTAGCAGTAGTGAGGGAAGAAGATGGCTTCCGACTACAGCAGGCACACTGTAGATTACTTAAAGCAGTTGTGCGGGGACAGAGGAGGCCCGTTCGAGGTGACAGCCAAAAAGCAGAACCTCATAGATGCCCTGATGGTAGCAGATACCCAGAGCAGCGAGTCACGGACTGTGACTGGAAAGGATCAAACCTTGAGTGTGGCAGGGCTAGCTGCCAGTGCAGTGTCCAGATCCAATGAGGAGGGCAGCAGGGCCAATGTCAGTGAGGGGCCACAGCAGCAGGGGAAGGTCACCAGTATCCCGAGTCCAGAGGTACTCAGGCTGCAAATTGAGTTGCACAGGATGGAGCTGGAGTTCCAGGAGAAGAGAGAGCGGGAACAACGAGAGGCGGAGCGAGAACAGAGAGACTCGGACCATGAGGACCGTGAGCGCCAGCGAGCTGCAGAGGAGAAGGGGGAGCAAGAATGCTGAGACGCAGACCGTGAGGAGCAGGAGTGCCAGAGGAAACACGAACTGGAGAAGATAAGACTCCAACCAGCGGCACCAGAGCAGGTAAGTGGCTTGGGTTTAACTGGGACTGCAGGACTGGGTTACAAATTGAATTCCTAATTAATAGCCGAATTTAAAGAGGGGGAGGATATGGATGCCTTTTTGAATTCTTTTGAAAAAGTTTGTATTCAGGCTAAAATTCGTAGAGAGTCTTGGAGCTTCCAGCTATCCCCGCTACTTACCGGGAAAGCTCGGGAATGCATTGGGTCAAATGGACAATGAGGACAGTAATAATTACAGCAAACTAAAAGCTTCACTGTTAAAAAAGTTTGAATTAACTGCTGAATCCTACAGAGCTAAATTCCGTAAGCTCAGGAGAAGCCCTGATATGAGCTATGAGGAGCTAGCCACGAAATAACGTCAGTTTTTAAAACGTTGGTGGGAAGGAATTGAGGCAAACTCTGTTGATAAAATTGAAAATGTGATTTTATTATGAACCGTTTTATTGGGCATGCCCAGTCGAGCTAAAAACCTGGATAGAGGACCGAGATCCCAAAACAGTGCAAGAGGCTGCTCTGAGAGCGAATGGGGCCGGTGTGGCTGCGCAGAAAGGGAAAAGCACGCCTTCAGGGCAGCTAAAACCCTCACTGCCTCCACCAAAACCAGTTAGCTACAGGTTTCAGAGAAAAGATTTCTCTGAGAGAAGAAATGAATGTTGGTTGTGTAAAGAAACTGAGCATATTGCCAGATAGTGCCCCAAAAAGGCGAGCAATACCCAACAGGGTGCTAGAAAAGAAGTAGGTTGTTTGTGTGTCCCTGGAAGCATGCCAGTGAACATGAGGGAACACGTGCACCCAGTCATGGTGAATGGTGTACAGACGCAGGGGTTCAGGGACACAGGGCATCCATGACCTTGGTAAAGGGGGATCTGGTAGAGCCTGGTCAGCTTATACCCAATAAATACGTCACTGTACAGGACTTCACTGGTTAGGCGAAAACATTGCCCCTCACTAGTGTTCTCTTAGACTGGGGTGAAACAGGGGGAACTGTGCAACAGATTGCTGTAGCCAAAACATTAGCAGTGGATGTGATCCTGGGCAACAATCTAAAGCAGGGGATGATATGTGCAGTGACCCATAGCCAAGCGACAAGGGAAAGTTGTAGTTCAAACAACATGAAGTCTTGCTGTATTCTTACTATTGCAGTTAGCTCCAGCACTTGAACTGCCACGGAGAGTAAAGGGTTAAAATTCTATGCAAGGCATAGAATGTTGAGCTCGGTTGAGAACTCTGTCTGCAGCACTTTGAAACCAAACCATTAGATTCTTTACTCCGCCTCACTGAACAGTCGCTCTGGAGATTCCTTCTTTGCTCGGTTCAAAAAGTCTGTTAAAGTTGTTGGTTTAATCCGAAATTATTTTTGAAATTAATTCCGTTTTGTCGGTCCAGGACTGTCTGCAGTACTGTAAGTACTTTAGGTAGTTTTTTTGTGGAAATTGTAAAAGCCATACTTTTTGGTCGGTTCAGCTGAACCAACCCTTCAGTAAGTCATTTGTGTAAGATTTTAGTGTGCTGTTAACGGTCCGTATCGGTTTAAAAAAAAAAAAAAAAGTGAATTTGTACGTTTTTTTCCAACACCCGTAACACGGTGAGAAACCGGTTGGGGAGTCTTGCCTTGCGGTTGCCAAATAAAGGGTAAGTTTACTAGGTTGGCCATGTCTGAGAAACCCAAGAAAAAAAGGGCCCACTGGGTTTCAACACTGTGGTGTGTGTGGGGAGGTCTTTGCTAAGGCAGATTCCCCACACCACCTGTGTTTACTGTCTGAGGTTTGACCACCTCGATTCAGACTGCCAAATCTGCAAGAATTTCCCTAAGTCTACCCTGCATAAAAGGTTAGGTAGACTTAGGGATAAGGAGGCCGAGAAATTCGCTGACACGGAAGGCCAGCCCGGTTCGGTTCCTACCGAACCAGAAGGAGTGCCCTCTGACCAGGGCAATACTTCTTCAGGCTAGAGGAGAGCCGATCATGAGGGATCGATTTCTACGAAAAGAAAGTGCAAAGATGAATCGACCGGTTCGGATCCAGACATTCATGTTCCGACCGCCGAAGAGATAGCCAGAGCGATTCGGATCGTTGAATCGCTTCGTCTGGTTACGACCGATCCGGCGCCATCTGGTAGGGGTTCGGTCAGTTCCCCCAGTTCAAGATTATTCCCCTGAAGACTTTTATGAACTGGAGTTTGAAGAGGAGGGGGATTTTGAAGAGGATGGCGATGATGATGAAAGTCTGGATGTGCCTGTGGAACTGGACATCTCCCCAGACAGACCTTCTGGTGTTTCCCCTCCTAGGCTTTCTGAGTCCTCTCCCCACTATCTGTTTTACAGAAAGGTGGCTGAAACCCTCCAGCTTCCCATGGAGGAGGCTGTGGAGGATCAGGAGGAGCCTGATTTTGTTGAAATGATGGACATCCCAGAGTCCAAGAGACTGTCTATTCACCTCCATAAGTCCTTTGGGAAGCAGACACAAAACATTCTAAGGTCTCCCGACTCTGTACCTCCTGTTGACAGAAGAATGGACAAGAGGTACACCTTATCAGGCTCAGATACAGAGTTTTACTACCAGCAATACAGCCATATTGGGGTAGTGCAGGCTGCAGCCTGTGACAAGGCAAACATCCCCTTGGCTTCACACCCCCCAGACAAAGATTCCAGGAAGATAGATGCAGTGGCAAAGAAGCAGTACATGGCATCATCTTTGGGACTCAGGCAGGCGAAATATATGGCCTATACAGCCAGGTACCAGAAGTCCAGGTGGGACACTGTACTAGCACTGGCTAAGCAGGCCTCCCCCCAGCTGGCCAAGGAGCTGGAGGAGGTGGCTGCAGATGGGATTGAGGCATCAAAGGTACAATTTCATGCTGCTTTGGACTGCAATGATGTGTCATCGAGAGTCATGGCTACATCTGTGGCTCTTCGGAGGATGGCTTGGCTCAGATGTACTAGCCTCTCACAGGACACCCAGGCTAAGGCCATGTATTTCCCTGTGGTGGGTAATTCTCTGTTTGGGGAGCAGACTGAGTATTACATGAAGAAAATGGATGAGTACAGGACCACTTATAGGAGTGCTCAGGCCAAGTAGAGGCAGGGAACTCCTCAAAGGCAGCAAGCTAGGGACAGGGGCAGGCCTTTTCATAGGCCTTTCTACCAAGCGTAGGCATCTTCTTCCTTTTCTCAGAGGGGGTTCTTTAGAGGGAGAGGCAGAAGGGGGATGAGCAGGGCTGCATCCACTCCTCAACCTAAGGCTCCTGCCAAGGAGACACCCTGATGTGTCAGCCCGGGTCGACTCCCCCATTCCGGTAGGAGGCAGGCTGGCTTACTTTGTCCAGGATTGGATGTCTGTTACCTCAGACAAGTGGGTCCTGGAGGTAGTAAGGCAGGGACTGGTTCTCAGTTTCAAAACTTTCCAAAATGAGAGCCATTTCTAGGACATGGATATGTTGTTCATCCACACTTATTGGCAGGTTCCTTGTCTTAAATCTTGCCGGAAGGTCTTCAGGCTGGCTCTCTCCACCCACCTGGGTGGTAAAACTCTCGGCTCCGCCCCATGACGCCAGATCTTCCTTACCGCTTGGAGCTCAGGTTCCTCCTTAACGCTCTGCGATAAGACTGGTTCCTAATTCTTGAATTTCGAAATCAAAAGTTTTTGCTAAAGACTTCAGTCTTCTCTTCCTCCGCAGCTCGATGGACAAATCGACTCCCAGTTTCCGAGATGCCCTGCGGGCAGAAGATGTCTCAGACGGATCCGCACTCCACGCACGTCTACTGCTTAGGCCTTGAGCACGACCCGCAGGCTTGCGACCTGTGCTCTTCTTTTTCCGCCTACGTCCTCGAAGACCGTGCTGCCCGTTTACAGCTGGGGCGTCCCAAGAAAAGATTTCCTCTGGTTAAGTCTAAAGAGGCCCGGTTGGCGGTGTCTGGCGGTGGGCTTGGTGGATCAGCTCGAACAGATGATTGCCCTTGAAGAGGAGGCGGCGCGGGCCGCTCCTACCTCGGTTGCGGCATTTGTCCCGCTCTCTCTCGGTGCCTCGTATTTGGCTTCTTTTAAGGAGCTTTGTCTGACCCTCTCGACGAAAGGTGAGGGTCCAACTTCTTCTGGACCTTTTTCTCGGTCCAAAAAGAGAGACAAAAGTAAGTCTCACCGCGGACGCCTCCTGGAGCGGGAAAGATCCCCCTCCCTAGTTGTCGACTAGCTCACTTCGTCGACCCTCGGCATCGGCCACTGGTTTCACGGGTGTCCCCGCCAGGCCAGTTGACCGAGACTCACGACGCGTCGAGATTTTTCTCACCCGTTGGACCGGGTTGTCGGCTGGAGAAGCTGAGAATCCCTCTCCCGGTTCCCCGGTGGAGTTGGAGGATCCTGGCCGCTCGCCTGTGCCTCCGGTTCCGGAGCTCGTGGAATCGTCGAACCAAAGGGAGTGCCGATTCTGACACCTCCCCGCACGCCCTGCCGCCTTCACGGTCCAGCCGATCTCATTATGCGGTCTCGCACTGCTGGGCAAGCGGCGCCAGCTCTTCCTCCTCCTCGGACGAGGGAGGCTTCGCCTGCTGCGGCCGGAGGTATGAGGAACTCATGTGGCAACAGTTTCCTTCTGATCGGAACAAGCCGACGCCGCTGCCTTCCCCGCCATTAAGTGGCTGTCACTCGAGGTCAAACAACCTCGTTGTAGCCGAGGAGCCTGTTCCCAGGCCAGTTGTTGCCATTCCAGCTGCCCCACCGATCCGGTGGAACCTCCGCCTCCACAGCCATTATTTGGGGCTCCGACCAAAAATTCTCGGTCGGCTCAGGGACTGCCCCATAGGCTGTCTGTCACCCTCACTCCCGGTAGACCTCGGCAGGTGGAGGGTGGCTCAGGCCCGAGGCAGCTTTTTGAGGACTCTTCCGAGTCCGAGGATGATTCCTACCTTTTCTCCAAGTGAATGGACTTGGAGTCCTCAGGAGGACAGTCAGTGGACGATAGCCCTTCGTCCTTCTTAGGGTTGCTTCGGCTCATCTCGGAGTCCACCGGGATGAACCTCGAACCCGTTTCTAAACGGGTCAGGTATCCCCTCACGGAGATTCTGGACCGAGGGGATTCCCCTACGGAGGCCTTTCGGTGGCGAGGCCCAAAGTGGGTCCGGCCTTGGGCTTTGGCAGTGCCCTGCTTCCTGCCCCTTCGCCTTGGCCAGGATGGCCAGGAAGTATGTGTCCTCACTTCCCTGTCCGGTTGGAACACCCCTCTGCTGAGGGGTTGGTTACCGACAGCGTTCATGCTACCGAACGCCAGGGATGGGACAAACCTCCCGACAAGGAATCTAAGAAATTGGATTATGCCGGTGAAAAGTCTATGCTGCGTCCTTCTCGTCGCCTTCGCCAGGCCAGTTCGGGCCGCCCTCATGGCACATTTTTCTCATGCCCTGTTGGGCTCCCTGGATGAGGTCGTCCCTCATCTTCCCGCAGATCTGCAGACTACGGTCAGGCAGGTGCGGGACCAGGGCAGGGCAGTGGCCAAACAGCAGCTCCAGACTGCTTTAAACATTGGGGACTCATGTGCCAGGTCTGTGGCGGCCGCAGTGGCCATGCGTCGTCGGGCTTGGCTGAGGATATCCACCTTTACTTCGGATACCCAGCACAAGTTGGCGGATGTTCCTTTTGGGAGTGACCTCTTCAGCCCTAGGTGGAAGGTCACCTGCAGAGGATCGAGAGTCCAATGCTACCTTGGACTCGGTCTCTTCCGCCAGAAGGACAAAGGCCGCAAGCCAGCCTAAGCCTCTTTTCGGCCTCTGCGCCTTACGCGCCAGGCCCAGCAACGCCAGGGGCTAGCAGGCTCGGGCTTGGCATCCCAAACCCAGCTTTACCGGCTTCCTCCAACAGGAAGCAGGGAGGTGAAGGCCCAGGAGGTCCTCGGCCGGTCCCTCCTCTAAGCCTGCCCAGTGACGGGCTGAGGGCCGCTCTAACCCCGCACACCACCCCTGGGTTCCCCCGTGGGGACGGCCCGACTTCCTTTCCGCCTTGTCCGTTATTACCACGGACAGGTGGGTACTGGAGGTGGTGGAGCGCCTGCCTCAGAATTCGGGCAGGCCCGCCTTCAGAGCCGTCAGCACCGGGGTCCGCAGCCTCACTGCTGTCGGCTCGTCCGAGCTGACATCGCCTCCTCCTCCAAAAGGAGGTGATCAGGAGGTAGCTGACCCCCTCAGACCCGGGTTTGTGTCCAGGTACTTCCTGGTTCCGAAACGGACGGGGGGCTGGCGCCCCATTCTCGACCTACACGACCTGAACAAGTTCCTAAGGTCTCTAACCTTCAGGATGGTCACTCTGGCGCAGATAATACCATCTCTGGAACACGGCGTGTGGTTCTGCTCTCTGGACCTGCAGGACGTGTTCTTTCACGTCCCTATCCGTCCGTCACATCGGAGGTTCCTTCGCTTTTGAGCGGAGGGATCCCTCTTCGAGTTCCGAGCCATGCCCTTCAGCCTGTCTCCAGCTCCCAGGGTCTTCACCAAATACATTGCAATGGTGACAGCTTTCCTACGGCGCCGAGGGGTCCGGGTGTACCCTTACCTGGACGATTGGCTGATAGCAGCCCCCTCCAGACAGGAGGTGGAGCGGTCCAGAGATCTGGCCCTCCAGGTTTGCTCTCAAGTCGGCCTTTTCATCAACGAGGCCAAGTCGGAACTCGAGCCGAAACAGGTGATCCTGTTTATCGGGGCAGAGCTCGACACTCTTCGAGCCAGAGCACGGCTCCCGGCGGACAGGGCCGAGGTTCTTACCTCCTTTGCCCAATCATTTCTGGTTGGGCAATCGCGCCCTGCCCGGGACTTCCTTTGTCTCCTGGGTCTCATGGCGGCCTGCACCAGCGTGGTCCGTTGGGCACGCTGGCGCTTGCGCCCCCTTCAGTGGGGACTGGCCAGCCAGTGGTCACAACGCTGCGATCCATTGGACCAACTAGTGGTGGTGACCCAGGAGATGTGGGAACGCCTCCATGGTGGACCGCCCATCTCATCTGCAGGAGGGTATCCTGTCTGCCTGCCCCAGCCGACGGTCTCTCTATCGACCGATGCCTCTCTGATGGGTTGGGGTGCCCATCTGGGGAACACGGCGCCACGGCCTCTGGTCCCCGTGGGAGTCGATGCCACATCAACCTGCTGGAGCTCCGAGTGGTCCGCTTAGCTCTCCTGCCTTTGCTCCGCTTTCTCCGGGGTCAAGTGGTCCGAGTCCAGACGGACAATACCACGACCACGTGCATTGCCTAAACCGGCCAGGCGGGATGCTCCATGCTTCTATGCAAGGAAGCTGTCCGCATTTGGTCACTGCAGCAGCCTGGAGGCTGGATCTCCTAGCCATTCATGTGGCAGGAGCCTCCAACACCCTGGCCGATGCCCTGAGCCGGATAGGGGCTGCATCTCACGAGTGGTCTCTCCTGCCGGAGGCAGTACAAGATCTGTTCTCCCACTGGGGCACACCTCAGGTGGACATGTTTGCCTCCAGGGAGAACGCGAAGCAGAGGCTGTTTCATGCCCGCCCCCCTCAGCAGGGCTCGCTGCAGGGGGATGCCTTCTCGAGGCTGTGGACCCCGGGCCTCTTTTACGCCATTCCCCCATTTCCCTTGATTCACAAGGTGCTTCTCAAGGCAAGGAGGGACAAGGCGCAGGTGATTCTGATAGCCCCAGACTGGCCCCGCCAGGTCTGGTACCCAGATCTCCTTAGCCTCAGCTCCAGGCTCCCGAGGCAGCTCCAGCTCGCCCGACCTGTTCTCTCAGTCAGTCAGGGGAAGGTGTTCCATCCGGACCTTCAATCCCTGCACCTGACGGCCTGGTTCCTGAGCAGCTAGAGTTCCAGGCCTTGGGTCTTTCCGACGAGGTCCTCAATGTTGTTGAGGCATCCCGTAAGGAGTTGACCAGGAAATGTTATGCCTTCAAATGGAAGAGATTTTCCATTTGGTGTCAGGGCAAGGGCTTGGACCCTTCCTCCTGTTCTTTGGCAAGCATTTTGGGCTATTTATGGTCCCTTTCTAGTCAAGGGCTTAGGTCGACGACCCTAAAGGTGCACCTGGCAGCCATATCTGCTTACCGGGCGCGGGCCGGGGAGCAGTCGGTGGCGCAGGAGAAGGTGGTCTGACGCCAAAGGGCCTTGATCACATTTCCTCCGTGCAGAACCCACACCTCGCGGATTTACTGCTGGTACTGGCAGTTCATGGGCAAGCCATTCGAACCAGTGCACAGGTGTGAACTCTCACCTGTCGGAAGACCGCCTTCTTGGTGGCTATCACGTCAGCCAGAAGGATGGAGAACCCAGGCGCCTCATTGAGTCTCCTCACCTGGTCTTCCACAGGGACAAGGTTGTCCTGCGCCCACCTAAATTCCTTCCTAAGGTGGTGTCGGAGTTTCACCTAACCAGGTGTTGACTCTGCTGGTGTTCCACCCCAATCACACTCCTCGAGGCCATACAGGCTCCATACTTTGGACCCTAGAAGGGCGCTTGCTTATAAGGAGCGACGCTGAAATTCGGGAGAGGTTCGCCAGCTGTTTGTCACCCACGCTGAAGCCGCACCTGGCAGACCTGCAGCCAAGCTGGACGATAGGCAGGTGGGTCACCTCCTGCATAGATCTCTGCTATGTTGGTGGGCATGGAGCTCCCAGAGGGATAAGAGCTCATTCTACCCGTTATACTGTTGCATCGGTGGCTGCTTTCAGGACGCCCCTATCCAGGAATCTGCAGGGCTGCTACCTGGAAGTCAGCACACCTTTATTACCCATTACCACATCGACCTTTGAATCGGGCGGGATGCTGGTTTTGGGGCCTCGGTTCTCAGTCTTTATTCCCTAGTAGGGGGTGTGCGCCTTGCCTCCTCCTCCCAGAGAACTGCTAGAAGTCTGCCAATATGTGGATGAACAACATATCCATGTCCTAGAATACAGGTTACTCACCTGTAACAGGAGTTCTAGGAATGGTATATTTGTTCATCCACACGACTCCACCCGACCTCCCGGCTTGACGACAAGACAACCTGAGCTTCCAGCGGGCCAGATCTGGCGTCATGGGCGAGCCGAGATTTTACTACCGCCGTTGTGGGAGGAGCCAGCTTGAAGACCTTCCGCAATATTTAAAGCGGCAAGGAACCCGCAATAAGTGTGGATGAACAACATATACCATTCCTAGAACTCCTGTTACAGGTGAGTAACCTGCATATCCTTTCCACCTGCAAATATATCAGAAACCCTTGCTCTAGAGGCAGAGGTTTCGTCTCTGCATGGCCTTAAGAGCCATAGAGAGAGCTCCTCCGCCATACGGGCAAAGGTCTGTACTCCAGGTACTTCCTCACCCCAAAAAGACAGAGGAGTGGCGACCCACCCTAGACTTAAGATACCTGAACAAACATCTTTTAAAGCCAAAATTCAAAATGGTGACTCTGGGAACAATTCTTCCCTCTCTAAGGCCAGGAGACTGACTAGCCTCCCTGCACCTCAACGATGCCTATTTTCACATTCCCATCTGGTGCTCCCACAGAAAGTACCTCCGGTTCGAATTGCCCTCAGGCCATTATCAGTTCAGAGCAATGCCCTTTGGCCTAACTTCAACCCCAAGGGTGTTCACAAAGTGCCTCGCAGTAATGGTGACCTTTTTAAGAAGAAAAAGGATTTCCATCTTTCCATATCTGGACAATTGGCTCATTGTTGGCCAGTCCCCAGACCAAGTCAAGTCAGATTTGCAAGTGACCCAACAAGTTCTCACTTACCTGTTTTTTTTTTTCTCAGTCTTCCCAAGTCAGTTCTCAAGCCTGTACAGCTTTTCACCTTTATAGGAGCAGAGCTGGATACGGTCAAAGGAAGAGCTTTCCTTCCTCTGGAAAGGGCAACAGCCATTTCACAACTGGCTTTTTCCTTCCTCCCTCTGGTTTCTCGACCAATGAGGCATTTTCTTCAGCTTTTGGGCCACATGGCAGCTTCCACAGCAGTGGTCCAAGGGACCAGGTTTCAGATGAGGGACATTCAGTTCCATCTGAGGGCTTTTTGGTCCCAAAGGAAAGATCCTCTTACCAAACTAGTTCCAGTTGCTCAGTCTGTTATCCAGGCCCTTCACTGGTGGCAGGAGCTGGACAATCTGAGGCAAGGAGTTCCTTTTGTCACTCAGACTCACTCTGTGGTCCTTACAGCAGATGCTTCTCTATTGGGGTGGGGAGCCCATCTGGGGGCTCTCACAGCCCAGGGACTGTGGTCCCCTCAGGAATCCCTCCTTCATATCAACCTCCTGGAGCTCAGGGCAGTACTTCTGGCCTTGCAAACTTTCTCTGTCGGTGCAGAACAAGGTGGTTCAGGTCAGGACGGACAACACTACCATGTGGTACATCAACAAGCAGGAAGGCACTCGGTCCATGGCCTTGTGCACAGAAGCCATGAAATTGTGGGCCCTGGCTTATTCTCTGCAGACCTCCCTGGTGGCAATTCACCTTCCAGGGAAGGACAATGTGCTAGCAGATGCACTGAGCAGCATCTCCCAGGGACATTATGAATGTTCCCTGGACCCTCTGGTGTTGAAAGCCATCTTTTCAAGGTGGGGCGCTTCAGAGAGGGATCTCTTTGCAGCCCCAGACAATCACCAACTTCCTCTGTTTTGTTGCAGACCCCCAGTCTTGGATTCAGTCCCTCTGGATGCCCTGATTTTGAATTGGGAAGGGAGATTCCTGTATGCCTTACCTCTTTTTCCTCTGCTCTTCAAAGTTCTGGTCAAGATAAGGTCACAACCTTGCCAAGTGATTCTGATTGCTCCAGATTGGGCCAGGCAGTCTTGGTACCCTCTCTGGCTGTCCCTGGCAGTCCATCTCCCTCTGTCTCTTTCCAGGAATTACAACCTATTAACTTCCTCTCATGGGAGGATTTGGTACCCCAGTCTGAGATCCCTAAATCTCAAGGCATGGCTCTTGAAGAGTTACAATATGCAGAATTGCATCTCTCCAGAGGGGTTTTAAATATCCTCAAGGCTTCTCGGAAGTCTGCTTCCAGAAAAACTTAACTCCAAATGGAAGAGATTAAGCATTTGTTGTGCCAAGAGGTGCATATCTCCAGACACTGCTAATCTTGCTACAGTCCTGGATTATATTTATATGGTTCATCTTAATGGCCTAGGGCTTAGACCAGCTACTCTTAGAGTACATTTGTCAGCGGTTTCTGCTGTTCTCTCAGTGGGAACGCCTCCTTCCGTGTCATCTCACTCTGTATTCTGTACATTTTTTAAGGGATTGGTTCATACCAATCCCCCCTTTAGGGAACCTGCGCCTGCCTGGGCTTTGAATATTTGCAGAGCTCAAGTACTTGACTTAGAAAACTGTGTTTTTGGTTGGTGTTACCTCTGCCAGACGTATCAGTGAATTGCAAGCTCTGTCAGTTGAACCTGACTTCATTTCATTCCATAGAGATAAGGTGGTTCTTAGAACCAATAGAAGGTTCTTACCGAAAGTGGTTTCTGATTTCCATTTGAACCAGTCTGTCTCTTCCTGTTTTCTTCTCTGATCATGTTTTCTCAGGAGAGCAGAGGTTGCACAGTTTAGATGTTAAAAGAGCCCTTAGTTACTACATAGAATGTATAAAGGGTCACAGGTTTGACTCCCTCCAGTTGTTCCTCACTTATGGGGAAGTAGGTAAGGGCAAACGTGCCACCAAGAGAACTGTTGCCAGGTGGATTGTGTCCTGTATCCAATTCTGCTATGAGAAACTGGGAAAAATTCCACCCTCAGGCCTGAGGGCTCATTCCACTAGAGGTACAGCTGCATCTCTGGCTGCGGACAGGGATATTCCTTGGTTAGAGATTTGCCAAGCAGTCACCTGGAAAACAGTTCATACCTTCACTAAGCATTACTCTTGCTATATCCAGGTTAGGAGTGATGCTAGGTTTGACACAGCAGTACTTCAGAGCCTATTACCAAAGTAGGTTCTGTCCCTCCTCCATGGTGGTACTGCTTGGTAGTCTGCAATAGTCAGAATACAGCAAGACTTCATGTTGTTTGAAATAAAAATTACTCACCTTAGCAATTATGTTTCTTTTAATGGAGTCTTGCTGTATTCTGACCTCCCTCCCTGCCTCCCCTCTTAGGACCTGTTTTTTGGGAAGTGGGTGGGCAGGTGCAATGTTGCACCCCATGGGTGTTTTCTGCACACTTTCTGTTTTTGTGGGTGCTTTGTGTTGATTAATGAAGAATTTGTTACGCTTTATTACCTGGTTTTTGGGTTTCCTGACTTGAGTCTTTTGGGAATCTAAAACTGTTGTTGCCAGTTGGCTAGTAGAAATTTTACAATTTCCAAATTATTATTAAAGTCAGTGACTTTTAGCTCGTAAGAATCTGACGGTTTGGTTTCAGAGTGCTGCAGACAGAGTTCTCAACCGAGCTCGAGCTCAACGTTCTATGCCTTGCATAGAATTTTAACCCTTTACTCTCTGGGGCAGTTCAAGTGCTGGAGCTAACTGCAATAGTCAGAATACAGCAAGACTCCATTAGAAGAAACATAATTACTAAGGTGAGTAATATTTTCTTCCCTGAATCCTACAGAAGCCATTGTGGAAACCACTGGGAGGCTGGTTCCCCAGCCTGTGTCTCCTGATGTGGAAATTAATGAAGAATGGTAGAAATTTCCCCCATTGCATGTAACCACACAGCTACAGAAGGTTACTCTGAAGAGGGAGGTGTGACCCATTGTCAGAGGGTTGGGATTGACAGTGATCCTGAGTGCCCTGATGCTAGTGCTAGAGACCCCAGTTTAGCGACTGAAGGGGACCTGTCCCATGCCTTGGGAATGTGTGAGGGGTTTGCAGCTGCTCAGAGGAGTGACCCTAGTTTAGAGAAGTTGAGGGCTTGGGCAGACTCGGATGGCACACAGGGAGGTGACTGCAGATATAAGGTTTATTGGGAAAATGGACTTGTGTATACTTGGGCAGTACAGACAAAGGGAGGGATGCTAGGCAGGCAGCTTGTTGTTCGCCAGTGGTATCGTGAGCAGTTGCTCAAAATTGCTCATGATATTCCCTTGTCTGGTCATCTGGGAATCACGCGCACTACACAGCCGTTGGCCCAGACTTTCTACTGGCCTAACTTCACCCAGCAGGTGAAGGAGTATTGCAGGTCTTGTCACCGGTGCCAAGAAATAGGGAAGGCGGGCAAGAAGACCCAAGCCGCCCTGATTCTGTTACCCATAGTGGAGGAGCCATTCCAGAGGATGGGATTGGGTATTGTGGAGCCTTTAAATACCCCCAGCTCCTCAGGGAATAGATTCATCCTGGCTATGGTGGATTATGCCACCCGGTACCCAGAGGCAGTCGCCCTATCCTCACTGAGGACCGACAAAGTGGCAGATGCCTTACTTGGGATTTTCTCCCGTGTTGGGTTTCCACAGGAGGTTATCATCGATAGAGGGGGTTCCTTCATGTCTGACCTGATGAAATATTTTTGGGAGAAGTGCGGGGTGGTGCAGAGATGCACGACACCGTATCACCCACAAGCCAATGGGTTTGTGGAAAGATTCAGTGGTACCCTAAAGTCAATGCTCCAGGAGTTTGCTGAACAGCATGGGAGAGACTGGGAGAAATACCTTCCCCACCTGTTTGCATAAAGGGAGGTGCCCCAAGAGTCGACAGGATTTTCCCCCTTCAAACTCTAATATGGACGCTGGGTACGTGGGCCCCTAGACTTGATCCGAGAGGACTGGGAAGGCAAGCATGCCACCCAAGGAACTCCTATTGTGGATTACGTCCTTAGGTTTACGGAAATGCTAAAGGAGCTTATGGGGACAGCCCAGAGCAAACTGGCAGCTGCCCAACAGAAACAAAGTGTGGTAGAACCGCAGAGCCAGAGCTCGCTCGTTCATGGTGGATCAGGAAGTCATGGTCCTTATTCCGGTCCGGAAAGACAAGCTGCAGGCTGAGTGGTCAGGACTGTACAAAGTGGTTAGGAAGGTAAATGACATGAATTACATTGTGGAGTTACCTGACCCAAGACTGACAGAAAGGATGTACCTTAATGAAGAATGGTAGAAATTTCCCCCGTTGCATGTAACCACACAGCTACAGAGGGTTACTCTGAAGAGGGAGGGGTGACCCATTGTCAGAGGGTTGGGATTGACAGTGATTCTGAGTGCCCAGACAAGACCTGTCAACATGATGGAGCCATATGCAAATAGGTCTGACATGGTGTTTGCAGTGTGTAGTCATGGGAAGAGGACGGATGAAGGAGACCCCCTTCTGGATTTGCTGGAAGAAAGTAAGCGGGAGTCCTCTGTGGAGGCAGTAAAATCATCTCCCCAGCTGGCCCCGGACCAGATCCAGAAAGTAAGGGAGGTTTTAGCAGACTTTGCCCCATTGTTTAGCGCCAAGCCTGGACTAACCCCTTAGTGACTCATGATGTGGAGATGGACACAGACGCCCACATGGCGGACAGCATATCGGATGTCAGAGGCTGTCCACAAGGAGATTGGGAGGGAGGTGGAAGAGCTGTTGGATTTAGGGGTAATCCAGAGATCCCACAACTCCTGGGCCTCACCCGTAGTCCTTGTGCCTAAGCCAGATGGCTCTACTCGTCTCTGTGTGGACTATTGTGGACTGAATGCAGTCACTGAGTCAGATGCCTACCTGATGCCCCGGACGGACGAACTCCTGGACAAGTTGGGGGAGCAACCTACCTTACGACCATTGACCTGACCAAGGGGAATTGCAGGTAGAGTTGACAGTGGGAGCTAGGAGAGGTCGGTCTTATCACTGCTATACTTATTTGAGTTTTAAGTAATGCCTTCGAATGAAGAATGCCCTCGCCACTTTCCCAAAGTTGGTGAACCAGGTGTTAATGGTGCTGAGGAGCACTGTATGCACCTGGATGACATTGCCATCTTTAGTACCAGCTGGGAGGAACACCTATCCCACCTTAGGGAAGTGCTGGGGAGGATACAGGGGTCGGGCTCACTGTCAAAGTTGGGAAGTGCCAGGTGGCCATGGGAGAAGTGGCATACCTCAGGCATGTGGTAGGCTGGGGACAGCTCCGTCCTAACCAAATAAAGATAGAGGTGATCCAGGCGTGGCCCAGACCAGAAACACAGAAGCAGGTCAGAGTTTTCTAGGGACAGCAGGGTACTACAGAAAATTTGTACCCAATTACAGTGCCCTGGCTACTCCCCTATCTGACCTTACAAAAGGATGCCCAAGAAAATTACCTGGGACCCAACCTGTGAAGAAGCCTTTTCCAAATTAAAGGAGGCACTGTGCAGTGCTCCTGTTTTGACAAGTTCTAACTATAGCAAAACCTTTATAGTTCAGACTGACGCCTCTGACATGGGTATTGGGGCAGTACTGAGTCAGACATCCAGCCATGGGAGGGATCACCCAATACCCTACCTGAGTAAAAAGTTACTTCCCAGGGAGCAGGCATACTCCATGGTGGAAAAAGAATGTCTTGCCATAGTGTGGGCCCTAAAGAAGTTAGAGCCATTCTTATATGGGCAGCATTTTGTGGTGCAGACTGACCACAACTCCCTGGTTTGGCTGACGCAGATGGGAAAGACAAATGGTAGATTGCTAAGATGGAGTCTTGCTTTGCAAGGGTGTGATCTGAAAATCGTACATAGGGCTGGAGAAAAAAACAGAACTCAGATGGGCTATCTAGGGTCTATGAGGAGTGAGCTGATTGTTGAAGCTCATCCCATGCAGGGGATAGGGCCCCCAAATTCAGTCTAGGTGGGGAGGATTGTGACGTGGATAGCCAGTTCTAAGTGCTGTATGATCATTTTTTGTAGTAAATAAAAAATGGGTTATGGACTGTCTCCCATGAGAAGTGCTAAAACAGCATGTGAGATCACTCACCACCACACACACACACACACACAGGTTTTAGAGACAAGGTGTTACATGGAAGGCCAGAAGCTAATTACAGACTTGGCTAAGTTAATTATAGCTGTCGTTGCTAAAGAGGAAAATCATAAACTTAAGACGTTTCAAGAGGAGGAAACCAGGTTTAGTAAACTGGTGCGAAATCATAAAAATGCTTTCATGTCCTGGAGAGGGGAAGCTGATCAATAGATCAAAGAAATGTAATTTGAAGGACATGAGTCCTGCTGAGGATTGCAGAATTTAATACTTGGAAAAAGACATCCTGTTTTTATATATATATATATATTTTTTTTTTTTACATATTCTGACAGGGAGGAGCTAGGTGACCTCGTGCAAAATATTTGGGGAAAACCAGCTTTTAAACAATAGCTCTGTTTTCCTTCAGACACTTATCTAGACTCTGATCAAGAAACATCTTTGGAGCACTTTAAGCAGGTATTTAGAACAGAGAGACAAATCTAAGTACTGAAGTAAGAATAGCACTGTTTAAAACCTTGATCTTACTTCGAGATACAGCTCTTGCAGCAGGTTACACCATTTGGACTGAAGCCGTGAGGCGCCAGGACCTCACGGAAATTTTCTAGCTAGCTATCTTCAGCGGGGACCGCCTCCGACCTCAGGTGTGGTATATAAGGGGGCGGTCCCGCCAGAATCCCTGTTCTTTCCCGCCGAACTGCATGCCTCGACCCTCCGGGTCACTGTCTAGCTACGACGCGTGGTTTTCAGAACTCATCGGAAAATTGAAGAATTTCAAGAATTGATCATCGCTGATGTCCCTCCGACCTCCGGTCATCCTTCCAAGTGCTGTGGTGAAAACAGATCCCTTCAAGGACCCATATCTGCGGTGCATTCGGTGCCTGGGGCCCAGACCATGACACCAAGGCCTGCTCCCTGTGCCAAGGGTTCAACACAGCCGCACCAGAACCGGCAGAAGGCCCTCTGCCGCTCTTGTTAGGAAGAAAAACTTGGGCCATGTCCTCGGGGAATCTTCCCACAAACACGCTGGAGAAGAAGAGAGAGAGAAGGATCTTCCCAGGTCGCTGCTCAGGCCTCCAAGTCCGCAGCTCCGGTTCAGCGGTCGGACCGGGTCCGTCCAGGCTTCTTCCCTTCCCCGGCCGCGGCTCCAGCTCCCAAGTCTGCCTCAGGCTCCCGCCAGGCCGCCGCCTTCTCCACCCCAAGGCCGTGGGCGAAGTCCGGGAATGCCACCACCATCATCTAAGTCGGCTCCCGCCTCGGCTCCCGCCCGTCCTCCTCGTACCGAAGACTCTGGATCGGACGCCTGAAGAGACCGTACCCAACGCCGGCCAGACCGCCCCTGCCGTCACGCCATCGCCTCGGAGCCGCCGCGGCCTCGCCTTCGCGATCGGACGCCGGGTGGGGGTCTGACGCCTGCTCTGCCTGAGCAGAGGGCTCCTGCACTCGACGGCCATCGGGCAGGAGTCCCTCACTGAGGAGGAATCGACACAGCCCAAGACCAGACTGGCATTCCCGGCCTCGAGCAGTCTCCTAGGGGTCCTCGCGCCGCCAGAGGCCCCGCGAGCCATCGCTGACCCGACGTCCGCCCTCGTCTCCCCGGAGCCGACGCCAGGACTGTCGCTTGTGGAGGTGAAGGACCTCTTCACGTATTGGTGGGACACCATTAGGAAGGATGTGGCACCCTGCAGTCCTTCCTCCTCCTCCTGTACCTACTCAAACTCCGGCCCCGGCCCCACCTTCGCCAGTGAGGTCGGTCGCCCGGTCTGTCCCTAGGGAGCCTGAATCCCCTCCCAGGGCCCGCCATTCCAAGAGGAGACCTCCGTCGAGATCTTCCTCTTCTGGATCGCCCAGCCCCAAGAGATCCAGAAGACGTCGTAGTTCGCCGTCGACGGAGGACACGGGATCAGCTTATTCCACTTCAAGATCCCTGCCTCCAGTCTCTTCCTTCACCGGACCCACGTGAGACTTCACGTCCCTCCGACACGACCCCTCGCTCATGGATATTTTACGTCATATCCAGGAGAACATGGGGCGGAAGCTGAGGAGTTGGACCCCGAGAGGTTACGCCTGGCCAAGTACTCTCGGCAGAAGGACCCTAAGCCTGGTGGTAGCCACCTTGGTGGACACCTTTTGTGGACGCCACCAAGGCTGAGAAGCGCCCACACTCTCACTCGCGGTGTGCCGAGAAGGCTGGACCGCTTGTACAGGGCTCCTAGGGAGGACCAGTACCTGTCACAGCATCCTCTGGCCGATTCTCTGGTCATTACAACTCACATGACCGGTCTCAGAGGCCGCAGCATCTGAGCACCCTGCATCGGACCCTGAGTCCAAGCAGTTGGACTCTTGTGGCGATCAGACGCATCCGCTACTTGTGCCATTAGGTCCCTGAATTATCTCACCCACATGGTGCAGTTCCAGAACGCCCTGTGGGAACAGGGCCTAGAGGTGGCTGAGAAGCTGCCTGATGGTGAGCAGAAGGAGGAGATGCTTCAGCTCCTCCACACGGGTTCAGACGTGGGGACCCAAGTTCTTAGAGCCGCATACGACTCTGCGGACTCTTCGGCCAGAGCGGCAGCGTCAGGCGTTTGCCTCCGGAGGCACTCATGGCTCCGTGTCTCCAGTTTCACCCCGACTGCCCAGAAAAATATTATGGACTCCACCTTTGAGGGAGAGGTTTTGTTTGGCAACCCATCTGAAAGGATCATTACAAACTCCAAGAGGCGGAAAGGCGGTTCGGTCGGTCCAGGCAATGTATCGGCCGATGCTTGGTTCCTTCGCAGGCACCAAGGCCGCTGTGGGCAGACTCAGAGGCAGCAGCCCCTGCCTCCGCCACACAGCAGAGGGGTCTGCTCGAAGAACCCAGGGAAAGCAGCCAGTCAGCAGGGGTCAACGCACCAAGGCCTCCCAGCTGGCGGGCCCTTCCGCTGCTACAGCATGATCTTTCCGCCCCCGCCTCAGGATCAATGGATATTATGGTCGGGGTCGCATTGCGAACTTCCTGTCGGGATAGGTACCACCCACAGGTGGGTGCTTCAGTTGGTCAGCATCGGCCACTTTTTAGAGTTCGCAGAACAGCCACCCTCGAGGCCTCTTTTGCTCTCCCAGTATTCGGGTCAGCACGGCGCCTTAATTTGGCGAGAAGTGATTGTGCTCCTAAGCAAGGGGGCAATACAGCATGTCCCGGGAAACCAGAGAGGACTAGGGTACTATTCTCACTTCTTCCTGGTTCCCAAGAAAACAGGGGACCTCCGTCCTATTCTGGGACCTAAGCGACTCAACTTATCAGTGCGTGATACAAAGATTTTCGATGGTGACCCTTCCGGTCTGATCCCCATGCTAAAACAAGGCGCCTATTTAGCGCCCTTAGACATGCAGGATGCCTACCTGCACATCCCATAGCTCAGGCGCATCAGAGGTTCCTGCGCTTGAAGTTTCTAGGCCACCACTTTCAGTTCTGGGCTCTCCTTTCGGACTGTCATCTGCTCCAAGGGTCTTTACCAAATGCATGGCAGTCGTGGCAGCTGCTCTGAGGAGAAAGGGCCACTATGTGTTCCCTGCACTTACGCATTGGCTTCTCATGGCCGTCTCCAGAGAGGCGCTCTGCAGCGATCCAGGACACTCAGGATCTGTTCGGATCGCTAGGATTCTATAAACCAGGAGAAGTCTGTCTTGTACCGCCGCAGAACCTGCAGTTTATAGGTGCAGTGCTGGACACGGTCCAGGGAAGGGCTTTCCTTCCAGCCGACAGGGCGGAACACATCAGGTCGCTTATAGAGGACCTATCAACGAATCGGACCGCCCGCCAGATCGGTCCTTCGTCTGCTCGGACACATGGCTGCGGCCATTCCTATGGTCCCTCTCGCGCGACTCCACATGCGAATAACGCAGTGGATGCTCAAGGCGCAGTGGGACCAAAGGCAAGACCATTTGCAGTATCCAGTCAGGATCACGAAACGGGTGATTCGGGATTGGCAATGGTGGTTAGCCCCTGGTCGCTTCCAAGGCGCCGCTTGCAGCGCCGTCCCTGAGATAACCCTCACCACGGACGCCTCAGGTCTCGGGTGGGAGCACACCTGGATGGGGTGAAGTCTCAGGGTGTATGGAGCCGCTGGAGGCTCATCTCACATCAATGTCCTAGAGATGAGAGGTCCTCACGACTCAGGCTTTCCAGTCCATGATTCCGCTGCACTATCCTGCTTCAGACGGACAACATGGTGGTGATGTATTACCTCAACAAACAAGGAGGCGCTCACTCTTACCCCCTTTGCAGGGAGGCCATGAGAGTGTGGGATTGGGTAATCGGACACGGCGCAAGCTTGATCGCTGTACACGTTCCTGGTGTGGACAACACTATCGCAGACGGTCTGAGTCGCTCCCAGGCCAGAGTCCACGAGTGGGAACTTCTTCAGGAGGTGGCAGAGGATCTGTTCCTTCGATGGGGAACTCCAGAACTGGATTTGTTCGCGTCCCCATCCAACGCAAAACTGCCCAATTTTTGCTCGCTAGATCCAGGGCCTGGTGTTTTCTGGCGAGACGCGTTGTCCCTCTCCTGGGTGAACAGATTCCTACGCCTTTTCCTCCCTTCCCGTTGATCCAGAGAGTTCTTCTCAAACTGCGCAGGGAGCATGCACGGATGATTCTGGTAGCTCCATTTTGGCCCAGACAGATTTGGTTCCCATTGCTGGCTCAGCTATCCCGGAACCACCGCCCTGCCGCTCAGCTCCCACCTTCTGTCTCAGGAGAGAGGTTCATTGCTGCATCCGGATCTTCGCTCTTTGAACCTGCATGCATGGCTCCTAGAGACATAGCCATTTTCGACATGGGGTCTCGCAAGAGGTTGCCGAGGTCCTCTCTGCAGCCAGAAAGCCGGCAACACATGCTACATACGCCATGAAATGGCGTTGTTTTTGTTTATGGTCACGGGCTCGTGACCTCTCCCCTTTAGGTTGTCCCGTCAGGGCAGTCTTGGACTACCTCCTTTCCCTATTCCAGTCAGGGCTGGCCTACTCCTCTATTAAAGTGCACCTGTGCGCTATTTCGGCCTACCACCTGCCGGTGGGGCAGCGCACTATTGCTCAGCTGGACGCTTCTTGGGAGTTTCTGAGGAGTGTTACACCTAGGCCTCCTATCAAGGACCCGGTTCCTCCATGGGATCTCCTTTTTGTCCTGGAACAGCTCACGCTTCCTCCCTTTGAACCAGCCGCAGATTGCGAGCTCGTTTTCTGTCATGGAAAACGTTGTTTTAGTTGCGTTACTTCAGCCAGAAGGATTTCTGAGCTTCATGCTCTCATGTAAAGAGCCTTATTTGGTTTTTCACCGACAGAGTATCTCTGAGGGCGAACCCAAAGTTTTTGCCTAAGGGTGGTTTCGACACTCACTTTAAATCAGGACATCGACCTTCCGGTCTATTTCGAGTTATTCAAATAGAGGGGCTTTGCTCCACTCTGGATGTTCACCGCAGCCTGAGGTATTACCTCAACAGAACCAAACCTTCGGCTTCTGACCAGTCTTCGCCTCTTTGCACAGAGAATGAGAGGCCAGCCGGTTTCTAAGCAATCCTTATCCCGCTGGCTTGTGCAGTGTATCTCACACTGTTATCAGTCTAGGCAAAAGCCCCTCCCGGGTTCCATCCGGGGTCATTCTACCAGGGGTGTGGCCACTTCCTTTGCAGCGCTCAAAAATGTCTCAATCTCTTCCATCTGTGCTGCAGCTACTTGGAGCTCTGTGCATACCTTTATCAGGCATTACAGTCTGGATATAGCCTCTAGGCGAAGGGCCGGTTTCGGCCTAGCGGTGTTGCAAGGCCTCTTGTCCTGAGTTAGGATTTGGTTTGGTTTTTCTCTGTTTCTTCCTCCTCCCAAAGTTTCGTTTGGGCAAGCGTTACTGCTTGGGAATCAGTCCTAATGGTGTAACCTGCTGCAAGAGCTGTATCTCGAAGTAAGATAGTACAGTTACGTAAGAACTTACCGTAACAGTAGATCTTCGAGAACAGCTCTTGCAGCAGGTACCTTCCCGCCCACCATATCCCCCTTGGAAGAGACATGGCTCGTTTAAACAAAAAAAAAAAAAATTTTCAAATAAATAACGAGCGTAGAAGTCTGGGGGTCATTTGGGAAATGAGCAAATTTATTTTGATCCAGTCGGAAATTTGTTCCCTTATTGCCTTCTGACGGTGGATCCTCGGTCTCCCCTTCTGATGTCATCGTGCGGCCAGGAGTCTCCGGCGGGAGAACTGGGGATTCTGGCTGGACCGCCCCCTTATGTACCACGCCTGACGTCGGAGGCGGGACCGACGTCGTGGGCGGTCCCCGCTGAAGTTAGCTAGCTAGAAAATTTCCATGGGGTCCTGGCGCCTGACGGCTTCAGTCCAAATGGTGTAACCTGCTGCAAGAGCTGTTCTCGAAGATCTACTGTTACGGTAAGTTCTTACGTAACTGTACTTTCTTTTAAAAAGATTTGTATGTCTTGTGATATAATAATTCTGTATTGTATGTTTTACATATTTTTATTTATTTTAGTAAAACTCTTTTTAGAGCATACTTTGTCTTTGTATTTCTTTCATTTGCAAGAAAAGTATATATGGTTATAGCTGATACTAGGCGTAAGCTTGAATGGTGATACCAAACTGGAAAGAGAAGTGTTTTAAATCTGAGGTCTTTATAAAAGTTTTTAAGAGTTCATTTCTGTACACCTGGTTAGGTGCCCGTAGGCAAAAATATCTGGCCCCCGAAGACAGAATTATTTGTGCCTGTGCATTGGGTATGCTAGCAAGAGGTTCACAGTTTGAATCCCTCCAAGACTTGAGACCAAAGGTTGATCCGAACTCACAAAACAGAAAAGAGGGTTACCTTGTTCTGTTAAACTGTCCACAAGACTGTGCTCGGAGGTTGGCACTTTGGGTGTAGAGGGCTGACCTGCTGAGTGGGTTTGTGACAGGCCTGTCTTCAGCACCCAGAGTGTTTACCAAATGCCTCATAGTGGTAGCTGTGCTCTCAGGAGGCAGGGACATTTTATCTTCCCCCTGCCTCGATGACCGGTTCTTAACTGCTTCCACCAGGGACTGGCTGCTGTGCACCATGCAGGCCCCTTTTCACCTGTTTCAGGAATTGGGGATCACTCTAACTCTCCCAAAGTCCTCCCTTTGGCCATGTCATCAGCTACAATACATAGGGGCAATTCTGACTACGACCCAAGGCAAAGCCTTTCTTCTCCAAGACAAAGTGGAATGCCTCCAGGCTCATGAACGGCAGCTCTCGGCTCGTCAAGTCTTGGCCAGGAATGTCCTTTGACTCTTAAGACACATGGCAGCTGTCATTGCCATGGTTCCTCTTGCCAGGTTATACATGAGAATGCTCCAGTAGAACCTGAGAATTCAATGGGATCAGAGGTCAGATGATCAGTACAAACCGGTCCTGGTATCCAACGCAGTCAAACGAGCCCTGCTTTGGTGGTTGAATTCCTCCAACCATTCCAGAGGAGTTTTTCTCCAGAAGGGACCCCCGCCCCCCCCCAGACAGATACTGACCACGAATGCATCAGGTCAGGGCTAGGGAGCTCACCTGGGAGATTGCCAGGCACAAGGGTCCTTGGGGGCAACATGAGCTTAATCTCTGTATCAAGATTTTGGAGAGGAGGTCAGTTCTGTATGCCCTTCAGGCCTTTCAGACAGTCCTGCTGCTGGGCCCCCTGTTGATTCAAAACAAAAACACGTCTGTGGTATTTTACATCAACAAACAAGGGGGGGATGCATTCCTATCCTGTCTGCAGGGAAGCCATGCAAGTGTGGACATGGGCAGTGGACCATCACCTGGACTTATCAGCAGTTCATGTCCCAGGCATCCAAAACACCCTGGTCAACAGCTTGAGCCATACTCAGTCCAGGGCCCACAAGTGGGAGCTTCATCCCTCAGTGGTAGAGGATCTTTTCAACAGATGGGGTCATCCAGAACTAGATCTATTTGCCGCCCTATCGAATGCAAAACTACGCAGTTTCTGCTCGCTAGATCTAGGGCCTGGTGTTTTCTGGCGAGACACGTTGTCCCTCTCCTGGATGGGGAGGTTCCTTTATGCGTTCCCTCCTTTCCTTATACTGCAGAGGGTCCTCCTCTAGCTGTGGTTAGAAGGGGCAGATATTATCCTTGTTGCACCCTTCTGGCCATGCCAGATTTGGTTTCTACTGTTTTAACAGTTGGCTGTGGAACCTCCGGTTTCTCTGACCATCCCATCAGACTTCCTCTCCCAGGAACAGGGAACCCTGGTCCATCCGGATCTCGGATCTCTGCATCTCCATGCGTGGCTTTTGGAGTCCTAGCCGTCTCTAGAGTCAGGATACAACCCAAAGTAGCAGACGTCCTAGTGGCAGCCAGGAAACCCTCCACTACGGCAACTTATGCTATGAAATAGAAGCGGTTCTGTCTTTTGGCCACAGCTTGGCATTTAGACCCGTTCTCCTGTCCGATGAACTCTGTACCCCTCTCTTTATCTGATGCAGGACTCACTCTTTGCTTAAGGTGCACTTGTCTGCCATTTCAGCCTACCATGTGCCAATTAAGGGTAAGACTGTTGTGCACCTGGACCTTCCCCAAACCTTCCTATGAGGCATTTTGTATTTGAAGCCTCCCATCAGGGATCCTGTCCCGCCATGGGATCTTTTGTTCTTTCTTGAGAAGCTCACATTGCCACCCTTTGAACCTGCCGCAATTTGCGAGCTGCATCTTCTATCGTGGAAGCTGTTATTTTTCGGTTGCCATTACTTCTGTTCGAAGGATTTCTGAGCTTCAGGCGCTGATGTGTAAGGAGCCTTATTTGGTTTTTCACAATGACAGGGTCTCCTTGCTAACTAATCCTAAGTTTCTCCTGAAGGTTGTGTCAAAGATGACTTTGAATCAGGACATCCACCTTCCGGTGTATTACCCAGAGTGCTCAAACCGGGGGGAGGCATTACTGCATACTTTGAATTTCCACAGGGTGCTCTGTTATTATTTGGAATGCACCCGACCTACTCAAAAAACTGATTAGTTGTTTGTTGCCTTTGCCTTCGTGTGTTAGGGGCTCTTGTTTCTAAGCAGTGTTTGTCCAAATGGTTGGTTAATTGCCTTGTTTTTTTGCTACAAACCGCGTGGCAAACCCTTACCGGGCTCGGTTAAGGGTCATTTTACCAGAGGTATGGCTGTCTCTTTTGCCTTACTGAAGAATGTGTCTGCTGCTGATATTTGCACAGCAGCCCTTGGAGTTCTGACCACACCTTTGTGAAGCACTACAATTTGGACATTGGTTCTCGCCGAAGGATAGACTTTGGACTTGCAGTCCTTCAGGGCCTCCTCTCGTAATTTCTTTGGGAGATTTCTGCCTCCACCCTTCTGCCTGGAGTTTCTCAGTTACTGCTTGGGACTCTGTCCTAAAGATGTTACCTCATGCAAGAACGAATCTCGAAGTAAGGTAGTACAATTACGTAAGAACTTACCATAACAGTAGATCTTCGAGAGGAGCTCTTGCAGCAGGTACTGTATTTCCCTCCCTCCTTCCCCTGGTAGCTGTTTCTCCATCTCAGATACCTTTATTTCCTCTGCTAGAGGAACCTCCTCAGGTCTTCAATTTTACCAGCTTGCTGGGGTCTCTGGCAGTGGTCCAGATAATTTTTAGGACTGGGAAGTATTTACTACTATTTTCTTAGACCTGGTAGTATTGTCATCCACTGACTCATCTCCCATCCCCCACATCTAAACCAAGTCTCAGTCCCACTGGACGCCTGCAGTCACTGATTAACACTGTTGTGGAGTCATACTGTGACCTTATTTTTTAACATTGTCATGTTGCAGCAGTCCTTCTAACCAGCCAATGAGCAGCTCCTGTTCCCACCCCTATGGGTTCCAGCATAGTGTCATGGCTGCTAGCTTTGTACATGTGCACCACATATTGTAAATTTGCAGGGTGGGAAACAAATTCCTAAAATCAGAAAGTGAGAGTGTTTGAGTCAAAAATGGTAGTAAAATACTCCTTTACTCCCCTTATCTGTTTCCCTGGTCTCCGGCGGGAAAACTGGGGATGGATTGGGGGACCACCCCCTTTTATATACTGTACGTGATGTCGGCGGTGGTTCCCAGCTGGATACTGCTAGCTAGAAGTTTTCCGTGGGGTCCTAGCGCCAGACGGCTTAGTCCTAAAGGTGTTACCTGCTGCATGAGCTCCTCTTGAAGATTTACTGTTACGATAAGTTATTAATGTACTTTTTTCCACAGGGAGGCATGTCATGCAATGACGCATGTGTCACTCACGCCAGACATCCGGCATGTGCCCCCAGCTAGGACGCCCAACCTCCGCAAGGGGTCAGTACTGTGCTGGTGGCTTTCCCACCCTCCCTCTGGAGGAGGAGAGCAGTCCTTGGGATGCTCAATCCTCCTCCCCCTGGCTGGCCTGTGTTCTGAGACAAATGTTAAGTCTGTGAAGTGATAAATGGTTAATCAAATGTGTAAGCAATGCACTGAAAGTGGATTTGGCCGGGGGGGGGAGGATCTCTTTCCCTGTTTAGTACACACAGATTTTTTTTTCCACAGATACAGTATTTTTTCCCCCGGGCTCCGGTCGGCGTGGACATCCCGACCGACCCCCCAGCCCTGACACCCAACATCAGGCCGACCTCCTCATTACCCCCACGGATTACTCTCTGTGGCAGGGTGGTGAGGAGCTTCCCAGCTCAACCCACCGGAGCATGATCCGGATGAGAAGGCGCTATTTGGGTCGGGCAGTGGGGGTCAGAAGCTCATGCTGCCCGACCGGATCCTCATTTTCAATTTTTCCTCCTTGCGGAGTGCCGGCATGCAATGACATCTAGGCACAGCGTGCCGACGTCTGCCGCACTCCGCCCCCCTTACTACACTGCTCTAGTAGTGCCCCCGGTCGTCACCAGGGGCCGCTACAGAGCAGTGGGTCCCTGGATCCCTCCTCTGGGATAGGAGTGCAGTCCTCCGGATGCTCCATCCTGTCCCTCCCCTGTCAACCCCTGGCGGCCCGGGCTCATGTCCAAACCCGGGTCGCCAGCGTGGTGTGGCATCCAGTACCTCAACCCTCAGCACCACCGGGCCGATTAGTACACATAAATAGTATTTCAAAGAGTGTTCTGTTTGAGAAATGGGTGACTACAGACGGACAAGCTAAGGGAAACAGGTCAGTGACATTCGCAGGAAAGCCATTGGAATAAGCTTTAAACAAAAGACAAGTCATCAGATAGCTATGCCTCTCCCTCCCAGACAAACACTTCCTAGAGTTTACTAGTTAAAAGTGATGGGTACTTTCAGGAAGTTGTGAAACAAAACGTAGGATTTTATTTAAGAAAATATCCACTTGATGACTTTATTTAACAGGGTTAAAAATTTGAGGCCCAATGCAATGGCACAAAATGGAAGTGCAGATCACTTTTTGGTCATGCAATCTTTGCAGCCAGGTTACAAATCAGTGTAGCAGCCCTCACAGCCTGAGTTGCCTGCTGCTTTGACTGCTTCTGGTTGTCTCCTGCAAAAGCCAGACGGTAACCAGAGTTCAAATGATAACAATTTTCTGGTGGCTAGATTGGCCGTCAGAGGTTTTGGGGGGGAAGGGGTGGCACTAGACCATCATGACTCATAGAGATTTTATTTAAAATTGTGCACACCAATATAATCCCAGAGAGATTAAAAATCTCCTCATGGGGGTCCTGGGTTAAACAGGCAGGAGTTTCAATGAGACACATAGTGAGTCCTATAAAATACATATCTCTCATTTAACATGTACATAGAAACATAGATGTCTGCCCATTTTTTCCTACCTTACAAATGTGCCATAGGTCTTTACTTTGTCAATGGCCTATCTATTCATACTCATGTGTATTGCTCCCTTATGCCTATCCCATGCCTGTTTGAAGCCCTGCACGGTATTCATATCCACCACTTCCTGAGGTAGACCGTTCCATGCATCCACTACCCTTTCTGTAAAAATTAACTTCCTTACATTACCCCTTAATCGGCCTCCCTCTAATTTCATGCTGTGTCCTCTTGTCCTGCTATTTTTCTTATATTTAAACATGTTAGACTTTCACCTTGTTAATACCCTTAAGGTGATTGAATGTTTCGATCATATCACCTCTCTCCCTCCTTTGCTCTAGGGTATACATATTGAGCTCCATTAATCTGTCCTCATATGTTTTCTGATGCAGTCGCTGCACCATTTTGGTTGCCCTTCTCTAGACTGCCTCCATTTTGTTAATGTCCTTGTGCAGGTGCGGCCTCCAGTACTGCACGTAGTACTCCAGGTGGGGCTCTAACTAGTGTCTTGTAAAGAGGGATTATTACCTCCCTCTTCTGACTTGTGATACCCCTACTAATACACCCCCAACATCCCTCTAGCCTTACCTACTACTTTTGTGGTCTGCTTGGATGATTTCAGGTCATCTGTGATGATGATGCCCAAGTCCCTTTCTTCCCTTGTGATTGCCAGCAACTCCCCTCCCAGCCTGTAGGTGGCGTCAGGGTTTCTCTTCCCTATGTGCAAGATCTTGCACTTGTTTGCATTAAACCCCAGTTGTCACTCTTCCGACCATTTTGCCAGTTTATCCAGATCTCTTCTCATTCTGCCCACCCCATCTGGATCGTCTACTCTGTTGCAGATCTTGGTGTCATCTGCAAACAGACAAACCTTACCCTTCAGTCCATCTGCAATGTCAGTGATGAAGCTATTGAAGAGGACTGGCCTCAGGACTGATCCCTGAGGTACCCCACTTGTGACTTGCATGTCTTCTGACTGTATACTGTTTACCACCACTCTCTATTTTCTGCCCACCAACCAGTTTGCCACTTAGTTGACCAACTTCTGACCCACCCCGAGCCTACCCAGCTTATTAATCAATCTTCTATGTGAAACAGTATCGAAAGCTTTGCTGAAATCAAGGTAGGTGACAACAGCTGCATCCCCTTGGTCCACCACTCTGGTTACCCAGTCAAAGAAGTCTATGAGATTAGTTTGACAGGACCTTCCTGTTGTAAACCCATGCTGTCTTGGATCCTGTGCTCCTATAGATTCCAGGTGTTGCACTCTCCTTTCCTTAAGGAGTGCCTCCATAATCTTGCCCACTACTGAGGTAAGACTGACCGGTCTGTAGTTCCCTGCCTCCTCCCTGCTATACCACTCTTGTGGAGCGGGATCACATGAGCCCTTCTCCAGTCTTCTGGGACCTCTACTGTGCTCAGAGACTCACTAAACAGTTCTGATAATGGCTCTGCTAGTTCCACCCTGAGCTCCTTTAGTACCCTGGGATGTATGCCATCGGGTCCTGTTGGCTTGTCCACCCTGAGCGTAGCGAGCTCTTGTAGAACCCTTTCTTTTGTGAAGGGACTTGTGCACACCTCCCTCCCCTCCTGTGTCCGTGATGCTGAGCTGTGGGCCCTGCCCTACCTTCTCAGTAAATACTGAGCTGAAGTATTGATTTAGGATAGATGTGTAACCCCTAGATGGCGCTATCCCAGGGGCTACTACCCCTGCCTGATTTGCCGCTAACAGGTTGAGGGGCCTGGATCCAATGGCGGGTGCCTCCACCCAGAGGTCAGGGTTTGCAATAGTTAAACTTACTTGGTCACAGCCCTCTGGGACACTGCAACCCCCATTTCTTCCCACTAGTGGCCCACACAATATATCAGAATTACCTTCACAGTATACACTTACCCCAGGGCTGGTTCAGGCACTGGGACCTCCTGTAAAATAAGATACAGTGCAACAATCACAGTACAATACTTTAACAGACAAATACACTCAGGCGTATAACTTTGCTGAAACAAGCAGCTCGGATTTATTTAGGGGGAATATAACAAGGACAGGGGGAAATCAGGTTAATTAGCTTATCACTTTACTCATCTACCTATGGCTCTGTGCACAGGCCTATCCCTACCAGTTACTGTCCCTGGGTACCCAAGCCCTAGTGGCTAGTCCAAACCGTGGCAGCTGGTAGGGGCCCTTTCCCACAGAGGAAAGAAAAATTAGTTTAAACAGTCAGCAGTACAGTGATTCCATTTGGGTTCAATGTGGCAATTCAACAGGGAGCGACCCTGAATTAGTACTCACGACCTCCAAACAAGATAGGGTCCTTCAATGTCAGCAGGGCTACTCTTGAGCTCCACGAGACTCCTCACACATTTATAAGGCAAACTGCAACAGGCAAAAGTCCTTTAATGGCAGCAGGATTCACTTGAGCTAACCAAGCCTCCTCACACATTTATAAGGTAAAACAGAAAGTACTATACCAGGCAGGCTGCTTCTCTATCCTGATCGCAATTACTGCACAATACCCGGGAGAACACACAGCAGATTCAGTTCCTGACAGACTGAGTGCAATTCCAGCAATTTCTCCAGTCTTCTACAGGGTGAGCCTGGTTTCTACTCTTCAGATATCCTTTGATTCTCTTCACAGGGCCGGATTCAGTCCTAACAAGCAGTTACACAAGCTGCAGACCGAACTCTGGGCCTTACACACGCTTCCACTAAAACTGCACACTGAAAAGCACAGGGCTCCTTCCTTCTTCACTGCCAGGGCTCAACTGAAACTCCAACAGACAAAACCGGGCACTTCCTTTGAGTTCCTCCCAGTTCTTGACTGGATTGGCTGTCACTCACAATGAGACTGCTCTGTTGGTCCAAAAGGCGCTTAAGTCTAAACTACACTCTCCCAGAGTCACTGCCCATACAATCCTCTTGTGGCTGGCTCAGATTGAGTCCAAGTTCTGGTCGGCCCAAGGCACCATTTTAGAGCCACCTACCCCACACTGATTGGTCCAGTTCAGCAGTTCAAAACCAGAATGGGGAACTAGGCAGACACAGTTCTGACTGCAAAGAAAGCAGGTTAGACAAACTGTAATTTCATTATTACTCTAAACGGTTTCTGGCAGCAAACAGTTACATCTTTCAGATAGGTTCCCTTTGCACTCCTAGTGACTGCAAAAATGGAGTGAATTGGCAGCAGCTCGAGTGGTACTCAATCAAAGAAACACACAGTCCCCCATACAAACTAATTATGTCTGCAAGCAGACAGCTCTTAAAGAGACAGTACCAGAGGTTCTAAAAACACTCACTGATAAATGGCTTAAACGCCAAACACCATTCAGGCTTGGAGCATTCAAGCAAGCTCCTGGAAGTCTTTTGGGAACCCCCCATTTGCAGGGGGGTTACAGATGCCTTTCCTTGTTCCTCTTCCACACACTCCCCCTTATCCCCTTTGATCTTAGCAATACCCCCTCTGGACTTTCTCCTTTCACTAATGTATCTATAGAATGTCTTGTCCCCTTCTTTTACTGTTCATGCTAATGTTTCCTCGGTTTGGGCCTTTGCCTGCCTTACTGCCTTCCCTGCTTCCCTTTGGGAATTTTGGTATGCCTCCTTACCTTCGTCCTGCTGCGTTCCCTTATATTTCCTGAAGGCCAACCTTTTGACTCTGACCTTTCCTGCTACTGTTTTTTGAGAACTAAAGTGATTTCCTCCTTCTTTTGCTCTTGCCTTTCTCCCTAACACAATGGGTTGTTGCTTCAAATATTGCATCCTTAATACTTGCACACTTTGCCTGTACCCCCCTTAGCTGTATTATTTCTTGCCAGGGCTAGCTTAACTCTGGTGGCCATCATATCAAAGTCAGCTCCTCTGAAGTCTCATATTTTTGCCTTGGAAAGGGATGATTTAGTTCTAGTGACCAAATTGAACCATACCATGTGATGGTCATTGGGCCCCAGGTGACCTTCTGCCTGGAGATCTGTGATTCTTTCCCTGTTGGTCAGTACTAGATCTAGGACAGCCTTGTCCATTGTGGGTTGTTGTACCAGTTTTTTGAGGCCCCCCCCCTGCAGGGAATCCACTATGTGTCTTGTTCTGGTAGATGTCCCTGCTGGTATGGGAGTAAAAATCTTTTGAGTATCAGGTTTGTCTTATAAACATATTACCATCCTTGAATAATGATATTGATATCTTAGAGTTAGCGGAGTCAAAACGGGTAGAGATGAAAATAATACACATTTTGAGAAATAGTTGTAACTTTATTTCTGAAGTATTTTTCTTTTTCCTTTTGAGCATTAGAAACTCTTGCAAGGGATAATATTGTGCCAGTTGTGGGGAATAGCCCTTAGTCTGGCATCTGTCTTATCTTTCTCTATCTCCTCTGTACATCATCAGCTTTATGATCTCATTGACAGTGACATCACAGGTAGCTGACCTGGCAGCTACTGAGTGGCTGTTCCTAAGCAACTGTGGTGTTAGTCAGTGTGGTCACAGTGGGGGTGGGGGAATAGAGAGAGACATGTCAGCTGCCAGGCAGAGCGCTGTCCCACACAAAACATCTACTAGCATCAGGTAAGCAATCTTCCACTTAAACAAAGGAAAAACAAAACGTACCTCAGATATAAAAGGTAATGGTCAACTGCTTTTAAAAACTATTAGTTTTAGGCAATATACTAGCTGTTTAAAGTTAACAGTTTTTAAAACTTTGATACAATTTCACATGTGCAGTGCTTTTCAGAGCTAGAAATTCATTTTAAACAGTAGCGACCCCCCACTGGATACTATTTCACAAGGTTTGGCATTCCTTCTTAAAAATTGGTATACCAGTCCTGGTTTTAGTATACAGCTACTTTTATACACTAAACGCTGAGAAAATATCGCAGTTCATCAGCTTCACAATTTTCCTAATTAAAGGCAAGTATAGCCAAGTGTTGACTATATTCAGGTCCGATAACTTCAGAGAATTAAAAGCTTTTAGAAAAAAAATAATGTTTTTTGGTTAGGACATCACCTGCTTCGCACAGGGATTACACTGAATTTTGCCTGCAGTAATATTCTACTGTTCAGGCGCTATTTGCCAACGAATTGAGAGTTCTTTATCAAAAATTTGCAGCCTGATAACTGGCACAGTATTTTTAACAGAATTCTTAGGCAGTTCCTTAAATCTGGATTTCATTATAGCTTTTATTTTTATTTTTTTTTAACACATGGTGACAATCTGTGCACATTTTAAAACAGCTTAAACACTTGTGCTTTTATGTAACAAATACAGTAAGGAAATGAACACAGAGGCTACAGTTAAAACCAATTGGTTGTGTTCCCCTTTTACACCATAATAGGGCAGCTAAAAAAAAGTGTGATATTTAACTGACATGCCTCTCACTTCACAGCATAGGGCAGGCAAATCAACAGACAATAATATTAAAGCCCCCCCCCCCCACAGCTTTACATGCTCCCCCAGTACAGTATTAACAAAGGGAATTTATTTTTTATTTATTGAAGTGCTTCACCAGGAAGGCACACTGAACAACAGGTTGCTCGTCTCTTGGTGTGACCTGGGGGGAAGAGGTACAAAAGGAATGAGACGTTTTACATTCAAGTTATAAAGATCAACATAGCATACAATTAAGGCAGTTGTTACAAACAGTGTTGCATACATATGTAATTTGTGAGAACAATTAAGTGCAATGGTAATAAGTGCCATCGTAAAATAAGGAGTGAAGGAGAGTGAGGATGAGATGACAGGTAGTGCAGAGTCGTGTCTCAGAGAGACCACTTCAGGATGTGGGAAAACCCTGCAAGAGGACAGGGGACTGGAGTAGGGATTAGAGAGGGAGTAAGTTTAATTAACACTTAGATGGGGAAATAAGGCCTGACTCAAAAAGAGAACCCTTCAGGATGCGATGAACCCTGCAAGGGGGCAGGGAAGTTCAGTCAGTTGTAAACCCTCCTGCGATTAGGCGTTGTAATCATAGAGGAACAGTAAGAGGGAGGGAATGAGAAATAACACCTGGGAGGGGATGAGGCCCGATCCAAGGAACCCTCCAGGATGCTGTGGACCCTGCAAGGGGACCTGGAAGGCCATGGATAGGTAGATGGGGGAATAAAAGGTGGCAAGCCTAGGCACTGTAGGTCCCATTCCGGATGCTGAAAACCCTGCAAGGGGAGTGTGAAGGCTAGGGAAAAAGGGGGAGAGAGTAGAAGAAGGGAGAAAGGTAAGAACCGTTACCTAGGAGGGACTAGGGTCAGTAGAGTCGATAGAGGCATTGGGTAAATTCCGAGGAGGAGACGCATTACAAGATGAAGGAAATTAAGTCGGGTCATAACAGGAACAGTTAGGTGCAAGATAGTTGGAGAGGGAAGTGTTGATGGAATAAAGGGGGGAGGAGGAGTGTCGGATTTGGGGAGGTACAAAGCTCCATATTTTAGGGAAACGGTGAGAGTACCCAGACTGGCCAGATAGGATGGAGTGGCGGGGGACAGTTAGTGTGCAAGTGTCTGTAGATCTGGAGTGGGAAGGAGGAGGAGGTTTTATTAATGAGTGGGAGAGGTAGGAAGGGAGTTCACTCAGCCGGTGTTTAGCAGTGAATTTAGCGCAGTGTGAGAGGCGTCTGTTTGGAAGGGAGGGAAAGGAAAGAGCTCGATGGAGGTCACTGGTGGTTGCGAGAGGGAGCATCAAGGGCATAGTGGCAGAAGGAGTTGACCAGAGTGTCCAATCTGGTCAGGGAGGACCTAGTAGCAGCACCACAGACTACGCTGCAGTAGTCAAAAATTGGGAGGATCACCTTCTGGACAAGCTCATGCTTAGCACTAGGAGGGACGCAACTGAAGTTTCTGAACAAGGCACCGAGCTTGGGTCGCAATTTTTTCTGGATGGTGTTGGTCTAACCAAATCCCAAGGTATCTGAAGGACGACGTGTCCTCAAGTAAAGTCCCATCGAGTGCGGCAAGTGAGCAGGGAGGGAAGCCTTGAGAGCGTCTTACTTGTGCCAGATGTCATGGAGACTGTCTTCTTAGTGTTGAGGAATAATTGTTGGTTTGCAAACCAGAGCTGGACCTTGTTGATGTAGTGCTGCAAGCTGGATGTAACCTCAGCTGGGCATGAGCGAGATGCATACAGGACAGTATCATCAGCGTACATGTGTATGGCAGAGGAGGGGGAGCAGACAGATGGCTGGTTGTTAAGGAAGATGGAGAATAGAAGGGGACCAAGTACGGAGTCCTGAGGGACGACAGTACAGATCAGGAGGGGTGGCGAGATGGCATTCGCGATCTTAACTGATTGGATTCTACCTGGAAGGTAGGCCTCAAACCAGTTAGCGGCCAAAGGGGTTTGACCAGCAGATGAGATGGAACCAAGGAGAAAGGAGTGGTAAACAGTGTCAAAAGCCTTGGCAAGGTTGGCAAATATGGCTGAGGTGATTTGGCCATTGTCCATCCCTGAGAGAATGGAGTCACTGAGCTGAGGTAGGGAGGTGGCGGTAGAGTATTTTTTTTTTTTCCTGACACCAGATTGGAACGGGGTGAAGAAGGAGGTATCAGATAGAAAGGAAGTGAGTTGAGAGAGGACTAGAGGTTCTTGTAGTTTGGCTAGGGTAGGGAGTAGCGAGATGGGGCGATAGTTGCCAGGGGATGAGGGGTCTCCACCTTCAGGTAGTCGGAGTACCACTGCATGCTTCCATGTTGTAGGGACATCGGCGCTTGAGAAGGAGAGATTTAAGATTACGGAGAGGGGGTAGGCAATGACCGGGGCTGAGAGGAGTTTAGGGTCAAGGTCATCTGGGGAAGATCCTTTTGAGGGGTTTATGGCGAGGAGGGCATTTAGAGAATGGGTGGGCGAGAGACTGAAGAGAATGAGAAGGAAGTGTGTGGGGAAATAGGAAGTGGAGCATTTTTTTGGGGGAGGTAGAGGTGCAGCCATGACATTTGAGGGGCGAGGGATAGTTAGGGAAGGACTTAAGCAGTTTGGTTGCACAGGAGGTATAATAGGAGTTGAATTCCGCAGCCACAGTGTGGGAGTCAGCTACAAGATTGCCATTTACCTTTAGCACTGTGGATGGGGGTGGGACAGCAGGGTAAAGAGGGCATGAACCACCTTCCAGAACTTGGAAGGAGGGTTTATGTTAGTGAGGAAAGCATTTTTGAAGTAATCGGACCTGGCTAGCCTTGTTGCCCTGGTACGGGCGTTTGAGAGCTTGCGGTAGTCCGTGAGGTCACTAGGAAGCTGGGTGGATTTGTGGAGCTTCCAGGCACGATCTCTGGCTCTAAGACAGGCTAAGAGTTCTGGAATAATCCATGGTAGGTGGTTATCCCTAACCCTGGTTTGTTTGAGAGGGGCAAAGGCGTTCCAATTTGCAAAGAATATTTCTTTGAAGTAAGCTAGAGCCTTATTAACTGAGAGGGAGGAGACTAAGGGAGTCCAGTCAGAGAGAGAGAGAGAGATACGTTGAGCAGGAGAAGTTCAAGGTCTAGGGATTTGAAGGAGCGAGGTTGCAATGTTTTATGCGGATATTTTGGTCTGTGGATTTTCCTGACAATGAATATTGGGTTGTGGTTACTGAGAGCGTCTGGGAGGATACCAGAGCTAATTACTCTGTGGGGGGAGGGTGGTAAGAGCACAGTCAATCAGGGAATGATTTTGTGTCTTATGGTTAGGGCAGGTGGGTTCTGAGATCAATTGTGAGAGGTTCAGGGCTCCAAGATCATTACATATTTTGGATGTCTTGGGAGATGGCCAGTTTAAGTTAAGGTCACCTAAGATGTATAGTTCACCAGAGCGAGAACAGGCTGCGATGGAGGTTATGAGGTCGAGAGCAATAGAGGGCTGGACATTTGGGCGACAGTAAATGCCGGCTATAAAGATGGGGAGGGTGAAGGGCAGACTTAAATGAATAGCCAGTGTGTTGTGGGATGCTGGGCTAGTGGATGAATAAATAATAGAATACTGGAGGGAGGTAAGAATGTACGTGGCGATGCCACCACTTCTGTCTGCTTGGTCTTGCCTCAGGAGGGAGTAGCCAGGAATGGAGACTGAGAGATCCGGGATCGTGCTCTTTAGCCAAGCTTCCGTTATGGTGTGTATGTCAGGTTTTAGAGTGGCCACCATGGTTTGTAGAAGGTTGATTTTTTTGCAACAAACATCGTATATTTAGATGAAGGATCTTGAAACCCTTCAGGAGGACAGGGGGAGCAATTGAAGGGGCCGCGGTACATAACTGAGCATTCGGGTCATGTGACACAGACTGACCAGGGTTGGGGTGGATATCTCCGCAGAAGAGCAAGAGTAGAGCTAAGATGAGTAAGTGAAGCTTGGGGCATTTAGAGTTTGATGTCGAGGAACCAGTGAAACTGGCAGGGTAGTGTGCATGACAGTAGGGGAGCAGGAGATGAAGAGCAGCAAAGAAGGATTGGATAGTAAGTAATGAAGCATGAGGGCTAGAAGGAGAATATGACCATAGTTCAAAGAGTGGGGGGAGAGTTATAGCGAGGATGTAAGCAGGGGATTATAGACAGGAGGGTGTACAAGGCGAGTTATTCGGCATTTGCGAGTAGAGACCAATTGGAGGGGTTAGGGAAAGTACTAGCAGTGAAAGGGGGAGAAGGAGTTTCATGTTGCAGGGCATGATATGTGCAACAATTCAATCTCTATACAAGAGCAGCAATTCTGCAAGTAGGGGTAAGAAAAAACGATGATCAAGCAGAGGGGTGCTAGGTCTAATTGCGTTTATTAAACAGATGCTTAAAGCAAAGGAGAGGTATCTATATGAACAGGCTGGAATTGCTTTAGATAAAGATTGTGTCCCTCTAGTGAAGTACAGTTTAACTTGCTAATGGGGAAAAAAATAGAGACAGTAGTTACAGCTGATAGCAGAGCTAGATATGAGAGAAGTCAGTCTGTCAGTCAGCAGAGAAAAGGTTTTAGTGTCCAATGAAGGTCCGTCTTCTGCAAGAGCGCACCAATCAATTGTGCAGCTTAGGATCCCAGCACTCAGCTGAAGCAGTTACCTGGAAAGACTATGGGGCAGGCGGACAGACGAGAAGTCAAGACGCCTTGGTCCTCAAGAGTGGCAGGAGCTCCCTGTCACACTCACAAAAGGATAGAGTGATGAGAGAAGGAATTCTTGCTCAGGGGAACAGTCAGACTTAATAGGGTCCCCCACCTCCTCCTCTTCATCATAATAAAATTCAGCCCTCTGTTCCTCTGGAACCAGGGTGGGAACTGAATCTGGGGGGAGGAGGAACTGGCATGCCCACAAGTGATCCCACAGACTGAAAGGCTTGAAAAAACTGTCGTGCCCTCCACAGAGAGCATTTTTAACCCCTGAATACTGACGGCTCCTTTCCTTCTTCAGGATAAGAGGCAACGACATATTTTTCTGCTTGTTTTTTCTTAGCAGGCATCGACTCTGGTGCCTGCTCAGAGGATCTCTTGTGTTTACTAGTTTCAGGGTTCCCCCATTCAGATACTCTGGACTCTGAGCCATCTTTAGCAGACTTGATCTTCTGCTTACTATGAGGTGCTGAGCCCTCTTCTGAGTGCTTAGGTGATGTAGAGTCAGACTGAGAAGCCAGGATGTCTTCTAATTGTTTAGCCCTTTTTGTTAATAGTTTTAGGGCAAAACTTTATACAAAGTTCGGAGTCAAAGAAAAGATGGTCTGGATCCTGGCACATCAAACATAACTCGTGGCAGTCTGCCTTAGCCAGGAGATTAAAACAATTTTCACCATTTTTGAAGCCTGTAAGTCCTGTTTTTTGGGTCTGTCAGACATGCCAATTGCGGCAATACCAATTCAGCTTGGTTCCAAGATAGGGAAAAAAGGACGTTTGCAGTTTTGTTCCGTTTTGGTTCCTGTAAGAATAAATGAGAGCCGCTAATCAGAAAACAAAACAGGCTTTCTTTTTTCCTTTTTTTATTACAGATCTAGGCGTTTTACATGACTTCCAATGGAAAAACCGTGAAGGAAGGGGTATTCTAGAAAAATGCTAAAAAGTAAAATGACACCTAACTAACGCAGAGATTCGAAAAATAACTACTGAGAGAAAAATGAAAAAGTGTTAAAAACCATAACTGCTTGAAGATAGAGGGGAGAGCTCTTCGGGGCAACTTCTTTCTCAGGTGAAGGAATAAATCTGACGTTAGAGGGCAGAGTAGAACGTGACCACATAGCAGAGATTTGAATTTCATTCTGTTGTTCTCTAATTTGCATAAAATTCCAGTCTCTGGAGCAGCTCAAACCTATATGCTGATTGCAGTAGTAAGCATAGTGAGGGATTCCTGGGGTGCGAAGGTTGTTTCCTCCTTGGGGGTTACCATGACGACAGTGACCTCTTGAGGTAACTGTCATCATGGTAAAACCCCTTTAGCTAGCAAGTTTTAGCTAAATAGTCTATTATGTTTTAAACTGTTTTAACTTGTATGGTTTGTTGCTTTATATTTTTAAACATGTACAGCGCCCTGAACTCCTGGGGAAAGGGCGCTTTATAAATTAAATTGCCTTGCCTTGCCTGGTTGTGCACTGTTCCTCATACACTTTTCTGTATATTATAGCCAGTTTTCAAAATGGAATACTGGCAGCTGGAAAGTGGTATTCCACCCAAAATAGTGGAGCAATTAAAATACTACATTAATGTGAAAGTTATGCTTTGTAAGATATTTTTTCCCTTTTATCCCATAGCTATCTTCCTTCACATGTTCCGTGTGTAGAACCATCGAAGAATAATTTGGCTATCTTATTTTGTTGCATAGTATGTATTAAATTTAAGTTTTTCTAACTGTGTAACTGAGGTTGAATTCTTTAGGGCAAATGAATACTTATTTTGTCACTGTACACTAGTTGATAGATTGTGTTTTTTTTCTTTATGTTCCAGCACCCTAAAATAAGAGAATTCTTGTACACTGAGTGGCTCCTTCATAGGATGCATAACTGTATAATTGATTGAGGTTAAGCACTAGTATGTAAAATAAGCCCTTTTCCGAGGCGCACGCGCGCGTGTGTGTGTGTGTGTGTGTCAGACACTTGATTCGCTTACAGGGGAATTTTGTGCTCATTGGTCGGGAGCACTCCCTCGATCTATATATTTTATAGTTTAATGAGTTCCTTGGCCCTTGTGGTATTAGTCGTTTTCTCAGTATTCTATTTTTATATACTAATAAAAGTAAATCTTTCAGCCTAAACCTGGAATGAGGGTCAGCCCTAGGAGAAGACACCTCAGCAGTGCGGGGTCATCAGAAGATTTACAGTCAGATAACACCAGCATTGCTTCAGACATCAGCGATTCATCCTTGAACAGTAGTAACCTTGGACTTGGGAAACGAACACTACCTGTCCCCAGTAAGGTAACAGATTGTCTTATCACTTTTTTATTTTTTTTAATTTTTTATGTAGCTTTTTGGTCCCCGTCACCTCCTCTCGCCAACTGGCGACGAAACATATGTATTTTTTTTATGGATTTGTCCCTAACCCCCAGACACGTGGCCGTGTGATCTTGTGGAGGCATGCACTGCACCCGTGGCACCAGCTAGGCTCCTTCCAGCTTCCAATACTTTGCCACCCCCTCTCCACCTACACTACTCACCAGACCTCCAGCCAGTTGGAGCGGAACTATGGGGGGAGGGTGCCAACCCACCCTTAGGAAAGGAGAGCTGCCCCCACGGCAATGCTGGCACCCCAATTAGACAAGGTTGTTCCCGAACCCAGGTCACTGGTGTAGCACAAGGTAAGGTGTCCAGCGCATTAACCCTCTGTGCGTCTCATCACTTTTTGTATATGCAGTCGCCACTACCACATACACATATTTAAACAAACCTTTAACATGTTGAATGGAATGCTCTTATAGGTTACATTGGAATGGCTATCTGCAGCTAAACTCGAAGTGTTTACCATATTTAATTTACATTACGATTTTTTTTCTCTCAACTTGCTATCCAACAAACGGTGATGATGACATTTGTTTCTATGTTGAGCCTGCTTCCTGCTCTGCAGAGGAGCTGTGTAGGGTCTCTTTTTTTTTTTTTTTTTTTTTTGCATCATTTTTGAGCTGGTTTCTTCAGCTGAATTGAACGTGTGGAAGGGAGGGGGAGTACTGGATATGAACCAGTGTGCCAAACTTGAAAGAACAGTGCAGGAGAAGCTACTTATAATGGACTAGACAATGCACAGGATTTTTGTCTATTACAAGCGCTGCTGTGAAGCTCCAACTATTCTTGTACATCCATTTGCTCCTTACACTTTGGCTTTGGGTCTTCCCAGTAAGTGCCCTTTCCAGCAACTCAAGAATGTAATGAATGTGTTCCTGTTTGCATCAGATCCATGCTTATGGGATCCCCTGGAATTTTGGGTCATTTCAAAGGATACTTTCTGCACCGTGGTGATAATGAGCTGCCTAGCCCTTCAATGGCAGACCTGTAGTTTTCGCTATGCAGTGGTTGCCCAGGATCATTGCTCACCATTTTGCTTGGCCAACTATATTACTTCACTGTTAGAGTGATTCATTTTTTATAAAAGTATAGGATGTTCTCAGTTCTAGCACTGTAAGTTTTACATATTTTTTTTATTGGTTTCCAGACTATTAGGGGAATCAGAATTTTTTGCCACTGTTTAAATTGGTTCAAGGTGAATGGGAGAAACATAAAATTTGACCACAAATGAGGACTGCTTGGCACACCCAGTCTGCCCCTTTCAAACAATGTGAAGTCTTATTATATAATGACATATGCAGTTTGTCCCTGCCTTAGAACTGCTCCGGAGGTGAAAGAGTTAACTTTCCATGCCAGGCATGGAATCTTGAGCGTAAGCTCGGTTGAAAACTCTGTCTGTTGTTCTTCAAACCCAAACTGTCAGATTCTTTACTCCACCTCACTGAACAGTCGCTCCGGAGATTTCTCCTTCTGCTCGGTTCATTTTGTCGGTTAAAAAGTGTAATTTCTCGTTTTTTTAAACTGCATTTGTCCTATTTTAACCGCAACCGGTCGGTTCAAGCTCTGTCTGTGGTATCGTAAGTAATAGATAGGTTTTACATTTTCTCTGTGTGGAACTTGCAAACGGTATTATCGGTTCGGTTTGAACTGATCAGGTTGTTGTTAAATTTAATTAAATTGCATTTAGAGTGCGGTTCCCGGTTCTTATCGGTTCTAAAAAAAACGGATTTCATTACGTTTTTTTCCACGGCCCGTGACACGGTTGGGAACCGATAAGGGTGTCTTGCTTGGCGATTTGCCGTAAAAGGGCAGGTTTTGGTTAGGCTGGCATTATGTCTGAGAAACCCAAAAGAAAACCGGGCCCACTGGTTTCAGCACTGTAGTGTCTGTGGGGAAGCCTTTGCCAAGGCTGACCCACACCCATGTGTTTATTGTCTGGGTTTTGACCACCTCAATGCAGACTGCCAGATTTGCAAGAATTTCCTGCAGCTACCCTGGATAAGAGAGTTGGTAGGCTCCAGGGCGAAGGTAAAGAATCCGCTGGCCAGTTGGCCAACCCAGTTCTTGGAGCCGAACCAGAGGAGTGCCTCTGACCAGGGCGAGACTTCCTCGGGCAAGCGATGAGCTGACCGGAGGAGCCAGTTCCAGCAAAGAGGACTGAAAATCAGCAGGTGTGGAGCCAAAATTCTTCTCCAACGCTGCAGAGATAGCCAAAGTGATCCAAATTGTCCAGTCGCTTTCCCCAGTTCCGACCGAACCGGCACCATCAGGTAAGCGGTCGGTTCCACCGGTTCAAGAATATGATATAGAGGAATTTTATGAACTGGAGGAGGATTATGAAGAGAGTGAATGTGATTTTGAAAGTCTGGATGTGCCCATTGAACCGGACATCTCCCCAGACAGACCTTCAGGAGTGTCTCCCCCTAGGCTTTCTGAGTCCCCTTCTCATTTTATGTTTTATAAAAAAGTTGCTGAAACCATCCAGCTCTCTTTGGAAGAAGCTGTGGATGAACAGGAGGAGTTTGACTATGTGGAAATGATGGATATCCCAGAGTCCAGGAGATTGTCTATTCCTTTACATAAATCTTTTAGGAAACGGACAATAAAAATTTTAAAAGCTCCTAACACTATACCTCCTGTGGATAAAAAAATGGACAAGAGGTACACATTGTCAGGCTCTGATACGGAGTTCCTTTCGCAGCAATGCAGCCATGTTGAGGTAGTGCAGGCTGCAGCCTGTGATAAGGCAAATATTCCCTTGGCTTCACACCCCCCTGACAAGGACTCCAAGAGGATTGATGCCATGGCAAAGAAACAATACATGGCAGCATCCTTGGGACTCAGACAGGCAAATTATATGGCCTATGTTGCAAGATACCAGAAATCCAGATGGGATACTGTTATGGCTTTTAGCGAAACAGGTCCCTGGCCAGCTGCCAAAGAGCTGGAGCAGGTGGCTGCTGATGATATTGAGGCATCAAGGTGCAATTCCATGCTGCAGTGGACTCTAATGATGTATCTTCAAGAGTCATGGCTACATCTGTGGCTTTTCGTAGAATGGCTTGGCTCAGGTGTACTAGCCTGTCACAGGATACCCAGGCTAAGGCCATGGATTTTCCTGTTGTGGGTAATTCTCTGTTTGGGGAGCAGACAGAGAATTACATGAAGAAAATGGATGAGTATAGGACCACTTATAGGAGTGCACAGGCCAAGGAGAGGCAAGCCACTTCTCAGAGGCAGCTTTCCGGGGGCAGGGGCAGGCCTTTTCACAGGCCTTTTTACCAAGCCCAGGCCTCCTCTTCAGCTTATGCCCATAGGGGGTTCTTCAGAGGGAGAGGCAGACTGGGTACGAGCAGGCCTGCTCCCACCCCTCAGCCTAAAGCCCCTGCCAAACAGGCACCTGATGGGATGCCCAGGGCCAATTCTCCATTACCTAGGGGCAGGCTGGCTTACTTGTCCAGGACTGGGAGTCTTTAACATCAGACAAGTGGGTCCTGGAAGTAGTAAAGCCGAGGACTGGTTCTCAGCTTCAAAATTTCCAAAGATGAGACCAGATCCTTTCCACCTGCAAATCCATTAGAGGCTCTCGCTTTGGAAACAGAAGTCTCAACCCTCCTGGCTCTCAGAGCTGTAGAAAGGGTTCCTCCCCTGCACCAGGGCAAAGGACTGTACTCCAGGTACTTCCTTACCCCAAAAAAGACAGGAGAATGGCGGCCCATCCTGGATCTCAGATACCTAAACAAGCACCTTTTAAAACCAAAATTCAAAATGGTGACTCTGGGAATTATTTTACCCTCCCTGAGGCCAGGGGACTGGCTAGCGTCGCTGGACCTCAAGGATGCCTACTTCCATGTTCTCATCAGAAGCTCCCACCGAAAGTACCTCAGATTCGAACTGCCCTCAGGCCATTACCAGTTCAGAGCAATGCCCTTCGGCCTCACCTCTGCCCCAAGGGTATTCACAAAATGCCTGGCAGTAGCAGTTGCTCACTTAAGAAGGCAAAAGATTGCCATCTTTCCTTACCTGGGCGACTGGCTCATAGTGGGTCAGTCTCCAAACCAAGTCAGATTACACTTCAGGTTACCCAGCAGCTGCTTACATCTCTAGGTTTTCTTCTAAATCTTCCAAGAGTCAGTTCTAGAGCCTGTTCAGCTACTCACCGTCATAGGAGCAGAACTGGACACAAAGCAGGCCAGGGCTTTCTTCCTCTAGAAAGAGAAGACCCTGGTGGCTCTGGCCTCCTCCTTCACTCTTCAGGTCTCTCGACCAGCAAGGCACTTTCTACAGCTCCTAGGGCACATGGCTGCTTCCACAGCTGTAGTGCAAAGAGCAAGATTTCAGATGAGGGACATTCAGTTCCATTTGAGAACCTTCTGGTCTCAAAGGAGAGATCCTCTAACCAAATTGATCATAGTAACTTCGAACCCTGATCCAGGCCCTGCAGTGTGGCAGGATCAGAGCAATCTGAGACAGGGGTTCCTTTCATCTCTCTAATCTCACCCTTGACCCTTACTACAGATGCGTCCCTTTTGGGATGGGAGCTCACATGGGCGACCTCACCACCCAGGGATTGTGGTCCCTCAGGAATCTTCTGCTCCACATCAATCTGTTGGAACTCAGAGCTGTTGTTTCTAGCACTTCCAGGTTTTCTGCATCTGTTCAGAACAAAGTGGGCAGGGTCTGAACAGACAACACCACTACAATGTGGTACATCAACAAACAAGGGCACTCGGTCTTCGGCCCTTGTGCGAGGTAATGAAGTTGTGGTCTCTGGCTTATTCCTAGACACTTCCCTCCTTGTGATTCACCTCCCAGGCAAGGACAATGTCCTGGCAGATGCTCTCAGCAGGATTTCCCAGGGCCATCACGAATGGTCACTGGATCCCCTAGTACTGGAGTTAGTATTTGCCAGGTGGGGCACCCCTCAGATAGATCTTTTTGCAGCCCCAGACAATCACCAACTTCCGCTTTTTTGTTGCAGGCCCCCAGTGTTGGGCTCAGTCCCTCTGGATGCCTTCCTTCTCGACTAGGAAGGGAAGTTCCTCTATGCCTTCACCCCCCCCTTCCCTCTCTTGTTCAAGGTGCTAGTCAAAATCAGATCTCAACCTTGCAAGATGATTCTGATTGCTTCAGATTGGGCCAGACAGCCGTGGTATCCACTCCTTCTGTCCTTAGCAGTCCACCTTCCCCTGTGTCTTCCCAGGAATCACAATCTGTTAACCTGTGCCCATGGGAGAGTTTGGCATCTGAATCTCAAATCCCTCAACCTCAAGGCCTGGCTCTTGAAAGTTAGAGTTTGCTGACCTACACCTTTCTCAAGGTGTACTCAATATCTTAAGCTTCTGAAGCCTTCCACCAGGAGCTACTTATAATTCTAAATGGAAAAGGTTTTCCATATGGTGCTCTAGTAGCATATTTCCCCAGAATCTGCTGATTTGCCCACAGTCCTGGATTATATGGTCCATCTAAATACTTTGGGGCTGAGGCCAGCTACCCTGAAAGTGCATTTGGCAGCTGTGTCTGCTTTTATTTCAGCAGGAAACCCTCTTCTCTTTCTGCTCACCCTGTATTCTCAAGTTTTCAAGGATTGCTTCACACCAACCCTCCATTCAGGGACCCTGCTCCTGCCTGGGATCTTAATGTTTGCATTGCTCATCTGATGCAACCCCCCTTTGAGCCTTTGTCTTCAGCAGAGCTTAAGTACTTGACCTGGAAAACTGTGTTTCTAGTAGCCATCACTTCTGCCAGGCGCATAAGTGAATTACAAGCTTTTGTCAGTGGAGCCTGATTTTATCTCCTTTCACAGATATAAGGTAGTCCTCAGGACTAACAGGAAGTTCTTGCCTAAGGTGGTTTCAGATTTCCACCTTAATCTATATCTCTTCCAGTGTACTTCACTGACCATTCCTCCTCTGGCGAGAGGAGGCTGCACAGTTTAGATGTAAAGAGAGCCCTTAGTTACTACATAGAGTGTACCAAGGGTCACATGTTTGACTCCCTCCAACTGTCCTTCACTTATGGTGAGGTTGGTAAAGGGAAACCTGCCACTAAAAGATCCATTGCCAGGTGGATTGTCTCTTGTTTCCAATTTTGTTATCAAAAACTGGGTAAGGTTCCCCCTTCAGGCCTGAGGGCTCACTCTACTAGAGGTACAGCTGCGTGCCTAGCTGCGGCCAGGGACATCCCTATCTTAGAGATATGTCAAGCAGCTACCTGGAAAACAGTACACACTTTCACCAAGCATTACTCCCTGGACATCCAGGCTAGGAGTGATGCTAGGTTTCAACACAGCTGTGCTTCAGGCGTATTTCTAAGTAGGTTCTGTCCCCCTCCATGGAGTACTGCTGTGTAGTCTGCATATGTCATAATGCAAGACTTCATGTTTGAAGAAAAATTACTCACCTAGTAATGTTGTTTCTTCTAATGGAGTCTTGCTATATATAACTCCCAACGCCTCTCAGAACCTCTGCTCTTGGGATGTGGGTGGGCAGTGCAGTGTTGGCACTTAGTGATGCCCACCTTGTGTTTTTCACCACTCCTTTTTGGGGTGTTTGGGTTTTGTATTTTATTTTATTTTTTGAATCCCCTGACTTGAGTCTTTGTTTTGGGACCAAAAAATGTGTTAATATTTTAGTAGCCAGTTGGCTAGTGTAGGTTTACAGCTTCCACACAGAATCTTAGTGAGTTTTGCTCGTAAAGATCTGACAGTTTGGGTTTGAAGAACAACAGACAGAGTTTTCAACCGAGCTCGCGCTCAAGATTCCATGCCTGGCATGGAAAGTTAACTCTTTCACCTCCGGAGCAGTTCTAAGGCTGGGACAAACTGCATATGTCATAATATAGCAAGACTCCATTAGAAGAAGCAACATTACTAAGGTGAGTATTTTTTTCTTTTTCCCCCTGCCTACTTTCATCACAGACCCTACCTGATCTCTAGCTATCTTCCTATCTCATGCATACTTGAAGCCTATCGCAGTTTTCGCCCCCATTACCTCTGCTGGAAGACCGTTCCAGGCATCCACCACTCTTCAGTGAAAAAGTACTTCCTCACATCCCTCCTAAATTTCCCCCTTCTAGCTTCACTGTATGCCCCCTTGATCTTGCCTGTGTCAGTCTTCACCATTCATCACTGTTGAATGTCTGCTGGAAACTGGCACCAAGCAGGAGACTTTTTTTGAGGAGGAGGAGAAGGGGGCTGACGTATTACGTGGCGTTTGTGTGTTTACCAATAACGGCTACTGGGTCCTCCTCCACCTCAGTTCTGCTTTTCCCGCTGTCAAGACAGCACCTTCAGCCACTTGAGACTTATCACAGCCTAGTTTAAATGACGACGCAGTTTGATGCTGTTCAGACCTTCGACTCCACCTCGGTTCTGCTACTCAACACCGCCCCAGACCGGTAAGATCTTTCCATTTATTTGTGTGTGGTGTTGAGTCTTTGCTTACTTTGGATTTGGTTACCATTCCATCATGTCTGGTCGTCGGGACAAAAAGCGATCTAAAAAAAAAAAAAAACTGGTAGTCCCCCTATGCATTGGTGTCCCTGTGGCCGACAGATTTCCGTGACTGACTGACATGATGTGTGCCTCTCCTGTCTTTGACCCCAGCAAGATATGGATTCCTGTGACACCTGCTTCTCAATGGACCATCGCGTTTTAGAGCACTGTGCGTTGAAAGTCGGCAGGGCCCTGCCATCTTTTGGGGGGCATCGTCGCTCGCTCTGGTCCAAGCTCAGGACTCTCTGCCCTACCTCCAGGTCCCGTCCCAGGCCTATATGGTCCGGTGAAGAGGGGTATTCTCCATTTCTAGCTTTGCAGTAGAGGAGGTCCCTACCGTTGTGCTGGAGGTGCGGTCTGGTTCAATTCGGGCCAGGTCAGGAGCACCGCCTTGGTAGTCACCTCCTCGGAAGTGCAGGCTCCCCCGTTGCTGGGGGACCACGGCTGCGGGTCCCGGTGCAGGGCATCTCTTGGCACTGCCTCTAATCCTGGAGTTGCGCTTGGCGCAGAGGTTGTTAGGCTGTGTCGCGGTGCCATTTGCTGACGCCTGTGACTGGGGATCCTTCGGCAGGCCGATCCGGAGCACTTCGTAATTTTCTCCTCCTCGAGGCAGATGATTCTGAGGTGGATCCGGTTGGCTGCCTGATTCTTCGAATCAGAGGGTCCCCGACCCAGCACCTTCACGCCTCCCAGGTGCTCCGCTGGCAGCTCCGGCAACTGTGGCTCGTCCTGATCCTTAGCCACTCCTGGCTCGGGGGGCCTGGCGGTCCCTCTGTTGCTGGTGTGGCAATTGGTTCCTGAGTGAGGGTGTGGCTGCCGTTCCCGGTGCCATTCCTTCTCTCCTCCTGAGGCCCTCCCTGGGGGTGGGCTTTGGAGTTGAGGGAGCCTTCGGCACAGGGGTTGAGGAAGAGGGCTTCCTCTGAGTCCTCAGGATTGAGGATAAGCGGCAAGGGAGTACGGCACACTTCCATGACCCTCCGGGGTCGGGGAAGGAGCCATAGTGCTGAGCCCTTTGTTTTCCCCTCAGGTTCTCCCATGGAGGTCTCTGTGGGTGGGGCTGGGATCTGCCTTTCTAGATCCATGTGGCTTCGGTCTCCTCATAGGGTAGCTCACCCTACAGGGTTAACCCCTTACCATTTTGATTTTTAGGACAGGACGGTGAATTTACAGACCTGCGGTTTTTCTCTGATGCCAGGCTCTCCTGTGGATCCTGGTTGCTCTGGCAGAGGCACGTCACATCAGATGACAGGCTGACCTGTGCCCCTCTGGGGCCTTTGACCTGGGATCAGTTCAGGTCTTGGGCTGCGGCTTTCTCTCAGTACGTCAGGGCCATGGACGAGCAGGTCTTCCGACCAGTTCCCCTCCTGCAGGCATAGTCTGACTCGTTGAGTTCCTTGACCTCCTCATCTTCCTTCACTGGGGAAGAGGAACCTTCCGCCCACCTGTCCTCAGACGCTGATCAAGCCCAGTATCCGCTCTTCCTGTCTAGGTTGGTTAGGGACTTGCACATCTCCACTGAGCGTGCGATACAGGCCTTCCTAGGAGAATACGGGGCACACCATTTGGTAGTCCCGTCCTAGCTGGTTCTCTTTCGGCAAGCGTCAGACAGCGCCTGGCAGCATCTATATTTCCTAGAGCCAGCCCTTGTGGACTGCCGCAGGCAGTATTGCACAACCCGCGGGTCTCCAGGCGGTTTGCCTGATCCACCTTCTGTATTGATGTGGCTGGACACGCCGTTCGGGCTCCGATGCCCAGTACGTGACATCCTCTCCCCCCCCCAACCCCGAGACTGACTCTCAAGAGTTGGATTGGCTGGGGTGAAGAGTTTTCTCTTCTGCACGGAGCCTGTTGGCGATCATATCACATCAGGTGCACCATGCTGCCTACAACAGGCACCTTTGGGCAATGTTATGTCAGGCTTTAGCATCACTGCCTGATTCGGAGGCTACCTGGCAAGCCATAGCCCTCTCCGCTATAGATCTAGGGTTGGCGAGGCACCAGTCAAGGACATCGTATGCAGCCAGTGAGGTTACTTCACAGCTTGCGGGGACAGCGATCTGCATTAGGCAGATGGCATGGCTTCATCTGTTGAGGTTGTCACCTTTGGCCCGGTGCAGGTTACTGGCCTCCTCCTTCCAGGGGACCCATCTTTTTTCCTGCAGGGCGAGACTTGAGCTTAAGGGGCAGCTTCCTTCCCTTAAAGTCCAGGAGACCCTGTTTCATTCTGACAAGTCCCAGCCTTAAACCGGCTAGTGGAGGGTCTCTCTCCCCCCCTCCCGTTCTCCCCCAAGGGAACCTGAGGGATGTTTTCCCTCAGGGTTATTGGGCGCCCTTCGAGGGTGCTCAGTACTCACCCAACAGTGATGAATGGTGAAGTTTGACACAGGTAAGATATGAAAATTACGTACCTACCGTAATTCTTGATCTTCCTGTGCGTGTTCACCACTCATCACTGAATCCCTCCCACTTTCCCCTCTTGAGGCCTCAGTCCCTGATACATGCTCCCCCCACACAGTTGGTGGGGGGTTAGGATTGGGTTCCAGCGAATCTCAAACCCTTCGGAGTTTACTTGGGGAGGCTTCTCTTCTGGCTCCTTGCATGACCTGCTCAGATGGGTCTGTTCGGTCGGGGTGGTGCCTCGGGCCTCCCGGGATGCTCTTGCCTTATACTCTGCAGTGTAAACTTTTCTCTCCCAAAAACTGTTGGTGTTGTGGGGAAAGAACATGATGCTCCCTCAAAACAATTGGGATTGAAACTGAAGGGGTGGGGGCTCCTCAAACACTGGTGGTGCAACCATTCCTTGATTTTCTTGCCACTCTCTCGACCTCTGGGCAGTGTTGGTTCTGCCTAGGTCATAGGGGCACAACTGTTTAACTTTTTACTGCATTCTGCTGCGTTCCTTACTTAAAGTTTTTGGCACGTATACCCTCTAGAGCGCAGCACTTCTGACCAGGGTCTGTGCCCCGGTATACCTTTGTAGAGCCGCCTCTTGCCTGATTTGGGCCAAGCCATCCCTCATACCATACCTAGTTTCTTTCTTTCTTTCTCTCTACTTCCTCTCTCCTTTCTCCTCCCTTGTTCGCTCAGGGACTGCAGCCATCTGGCCCACAACCCTCAGGCCCCTTCTTTTCTCTTTACTGTCCTCTTGTCGGCCTACTCTTTTTCAGTTTCTTCCATTCCTTTTACTGTCTCTAGGGCTTGCTTGCCCCATCCCCGGTTCTCTTTACTTATTTCTTCTGTCTCTCCAACGCGCAGAACTGAGGTGGAGGAGGACCAACGACCGTTACTGGCCAACCTGGCAAACTCACGTGTCGTCGGCCCCTCCTCAAAAAAAAAAAAAAAAAAAAATCTCCTGCTTGGTGCCTGTCTCCGGCAGACACCCAACAGTGATGAATGGTGAAGATACACAGGAAGATCAAGAATTATGGTAGGTACTTAATTTTCGTTAATCGTGCACCTTCTCTTCTGAAAAGTACTCCCCTTCAAACAACATGAAGTCTTGCTATATTATGACACATGCAGTATAACCCCAGGTTAGAACTGCTCCGGAAGTGAAAGAGTTAACTTTCCATGCAAGGCATGGAATCTTGAGTGCAAGCTCGATTGAACACTCTGTCTGTTGAAGCTCAAACTTAAACTGTCAGATTCTTTACTCCACCTCACTGAACAGTTGCTCCGGAGATTCCTCCTGCTGCTCGGTTCGTTTGTCGGTTTAAAAGTGTAATTCTCGGTTTATTTTACCGAAATTTAACCGCAATAGTCGGTTCAAGCTCTGTCTGTGGTATTGCAAGTAATAGATAGGCTTTTGTCTATTTTTCTTCTGTGTGGAACTTGTAAACGTCTTTTCGGTTCGATTTGAACCGATCAGATTTGGGTTTAAAATTACTTTCTAGTCCTTTAGAGTGTGGTTCCCGGTTCTTATCGGTTCTTAAAAAAACGGATTTTATTACGGTTTTTTCCATGACCCGTGACACGGTTGGGAACCGATAAGAGAGTCTTGCTTGGCGGATTGCCATTAACGGGCAAGTTTTTGTTAGGCTGGCACTATGTCTAGAGAGCCAAAGAAAAACTGGACCCACTGGGTTTCAGCCCTTGGCCTCCTGTGGGGAAGCCTTTGCTAAGGCTGACCCACCTACTAATATATATTGTCTGGGGTTTGACCACCTCAATGCAGACTGCCAGATTTGTAAAAATTTTCTGCTGCCACCGTGGAAAAAAGAGTTGGTAGGCTCAGGGGAGGGAGGCCAAAAGTCCGCTGACCGGATGGCCAGCCGGTTCGGTTCCAACCGAACCTGAGGGAGTGCCCTCTGACAAGGCGATACTTCCTCGGGCAAGCGAAGAGCCAGCTCTGAGGCGGTTCAACTAAAGGGCTAGAAGGTCAGCTAGTTTGGGGCCAAAGTTCTTTCTCCAACAGCTGAGGAATAGCCAAAGCTATTCAAATTGTCCAGTCTCTTTCCCTAGTTCCGTCCGAACCGACAACAATTAGGGAAGCGCTTGGTTCGGACGGTTCCCCCGGTTCAAAATTATGGTTTTGAGGATTTTTATGAACCGGAGGAAGGGGAGGAGGGGTATGAGCAGAGTGAGTGTGACTTTGAAAGTCTGGATGTGCCCATTGAACCGGACATCTCTCCAGACAGACCCTCAAGTGTCCCCTCCCAGGCTATCTGAGTCCCCTTCTCATTTTTTGTTTTACAAGAAAGTTGCTGACACTCTGCAACTCCCTGTTGAGGAAGCTGTTGATGATCAAGAAGAGCCTGATTTTGTGGAAATGATGGATATTCCAGAGTCTAGGAGACTGTCTATTCCCTTGCACAAATCATTTAGGAAACGGACAGTAAAAATTCTGAAAACTCCTCTTTCTATCCTCCCTGTGGATAAAAGGATGGACAAGAGATATGCTTTATCAGGCTCTGATACAGAGTTTCTCTCCCAGCAGTGCAGCCATGTGGGGGTAGTGCAGGCTGCAGCCTGTGACAAGGCTAATATTCCTCTAGCCTCTCACCCTCCTGAAAAGGATTCCAGGAGGATGGATGCCATGGCAAAGAAACAGTACATGACAGCATCTTTGGGACTCAGACAGGCAAATTATATGGCTTAGCGGAGCTAGGTACAGAAATCCAGATGGGATACTGTCCTGGCCCTAGCAAAACAGGCCCCTGACCAGCTTGCCAGGGGAGCTGGAGCAGGTGGCTGTGGATGGTATGAGGCATCAAGGTGCAATTTCATGCTGCAGTAGACTCTAATGATGTTTCATCAAGAGTCATGGCTACATCTGTGTCTCTTCGCAGAATGGCCTGGCTCAGATGTACTGCCCTGTCACAGGATATTCAGTCTAAGGCTATGGATTTTCCCGTTGTGGGCAATTCTGTGTTTGGGGAGCAGACAGAGAATTATATGGAAAAGATGGATGAGTATAGGACCACCTATAGGAGTGCACAGGCCAAAGAAAGGCAAGCCACTCCTCAAAGGCAGCATGGCAGGGGCAGGCCTTTTCATAGGCCTTTTGACCAAGCCCAGGCCTCCTCTTCTGCTTATGCCCAGAGGGGGTTCTTTAGAGGAAGGGGCAGAAGGAGTTCTAGTAAGCCTGCTTCTACCCCTCAACCCAAAGCCCCTGCAAAACAGGCTCCCTGATGGGGTGGCCAGGGCCGATTCTTCACTACTGGTAGGGGGCAGGCTGGCTTACTTTGTCCAGGACTGGAAGTCTTTAACATCAGACAAGTGGGTCCTGGAAGTAGTAAGCCAGGGACTGGTTCTCAGCTTCAAAAAATTTCCGAAGATGAGAGCCAGGTCTTTTCCTCCTGCAAACCCATCAGAGGCACTTGCCCTGGAAGCAGAAGTTTCTTCCCTCCTGGCTCTGAGCTGTGGAAAGGGTGCCTCCCATACACCAGGGCAAAGGGTTGTACTCCAGGTACTTCCTTACCCCAAAAAAGACAGGAGAATGGCGGCCCATCCTGGATCTCAACGTATCTAAACAAGCACCTTTTAAAACCAAAGTTCAAAATGGTGACTCTGGGAATTATTTTACCCTCTCTAAGGCCAGGGGACTGGCTAGCCTCCCTGGACCTCAAGGATGCCTACTTCCATGTTCTCATCAGAAGCTCCCATCGAAAGTACCTCAGATTCGAACTGCCCTCAGGCCATTAGCAGTTCAGAGCAATGCCCTTCGCCCTCTCCTTGGCCCCGAGGGTGTTCACAAAATGCCTGACAGTAGCAGTTGCTCATTTAAGAAGGCAAAAGATTGCCATCTTTCCTTATCTGGACGACTGGCTCATTGTATGCCAGTCTCCAGAACAGGTCAAACTACACTTACAAGTAACCCAGCAACTGTTGACATCTCTAGGTTTCCTTCTCCAGTCTTCCAAAGTTGGTTCTGGAGCCTGTCCAGCTCCTCACCTTCATAGGCAGAACTGAACACAAAGAAGCCAGAGCCTTCCTCCCTCTGGAAAGAGCAAGGACCTTGGTCTCTCTGGCCTCTTCTTTCACCCTGCAGGTCTCTCGACCAGCAAGGCATTTTCTACAGCTCCTGGGGCACATGGCTGCTTCTACAGCAGTAGTGCAGGGAGCAAGATTTCAGATGAGGGACATCCAGTTCCATTTGAGAGCCTTTTGGTCTCAAAGGACAGATCCTCTAACCAAGTTGATCCCAGTGACTTGAACCCTGATCCAGGCCCTTCAGTGGTGGCAGGATCAGAGCAATCTGAGACAGGGGGTTCCCTTCACTCCCCAGTCTCACTCCTTGACCCTTACTACAGATGCATCCCTCTTGGGGTGGGGAGCTCACATGGGCGACCTTTCCACCCAAGGGCTGTGGTCCCCTCAGAAATCTCTGCTCCATATCAATTTGCTGGAACTCAGTGCAGTTTTTCTAGCACTCCAGGTTTTTTCCACATCTGTTCAGAACAAGGTTGTTCAGATCAGAACAGACAATACCACTACAATGTGGTACATCAACAAGCAAGGGGCACTCGGTCTACTGACCTTGTGCACCGAAGAAATGTTGTGGTCTCTGGCTTATTCTCTGAACGCCCCTCACGGCTGTTCACCTCCCAGGCAAGGACAATGTCCCAGCGGATGCTCTCACAAGGATTCCCAGGGCCATCCGAATGGGCACTGGATCCCCTAGTACTGGAGGTAGTATTTGCCAGATGGGGCACCCCGCAGATAGATCTCTTTGGAGCCCCAGACAATCACCAACTTCCCCTTTTTTGCTGCAGGCCCCCAGTGTTGGGTCAGTCCCTCTGGATGCCTTCCTACTCAGTTGGGAAGGGAAGTTTCTCTATGCTTTTCCTCCCTTCTCCCTCCTTTTCAAGGTGCTAGTCAGAATCAGATCTCAACCCTGCAAGATGATCCTGATTGCTCCAGATTGGGCCAGGCAGCCCTGGTATCCACTCCTCATGTCCTTAGCAGTCCACCTTCCCCTGTGTCTTCCAGGAATCACAACCTGTTAACCTGTGCCCAGGGGAGAGTTTGGTATCCGAACCTCAAATCTCTCAATCTCAAGGCATGGCTTTTGAAGAGTTAGAGTTTGCTGACCTACACCTTTCCCAAGGTGTATTGGATATATTGAAGGCCTCTAGGAAGCCTTCCACCAGAGGCTACTTATAATTCAAAATGGAAAAGATTTTCCATATGGTGTGCTAGTAACATATTTCCCCAGAATCTGCTGGCGTGCCACGATCCTGGATTATTTGGTGCATTTGAATTCCTTGGGCCTGAGACCAGCTACTCTAAAAGTGCACTTGGCAGCTGTGTCTGTCTTCTTATCAAGCAGGTAAGCCCTCTTCTTTTCACACACCCTGTGTTCTCAAGTTTTTTAAGGGTTGCTTCACCAACCCTCCGTTCAGGGACCCTGCCCCTGCTTGGGATCTTAATATTTGCATTGCTCAGCTTATGCAACCCCGTTTTGAGCCATTGTCTTCAGCAGAGCTTAAGTACTTGACTTGGAAAACTGTGTTTCTGGTAGCCATCACCTCTGCCAGGCGCATAAGTGAGCTACAAGCACTGTCAGTGGAGCCTGATTTTATCTCCTTTCATAGAGGAAGGTGGTCCTCAGGACTAACAGGAAGTTTTTGCCTAAGGTGGTTTCAGACTTCCACCTTAATCAATCCATGTCTCTTCCTGTGTACTTTACTGACCATTCCTCCTCTGGTGAGAGGAGATTGCACAGTTTAGATGTCAAAAGAGCCCTTAGTTACTATATACTATCCAATTGTTCCTCACTTATGGTGAGGTTGGTAAAGGGAAACCTGCCACTAAAAGATCCATTGCCAGGTGGATTGTCTCTTGTATCCAATTCTGCTATGAAAAACTGGGTAAGGTTCCTCCCTCAGGCCTGAGGGCTCACTCTACCAGAGGTACAGCTGCGTCTCTGGCTGCTGCCAGGGACATCCCTATCCTAGAGATATGTCAAGCAGCTACCTGGAAAACAGTTCACACTTTTACTAAGCATTACTCCCTGGATATCCAGGCTAGGAGTGATGCTCGATTCTTTAGCTGTGCTTCAGATCCTATTTCCCAAGTAGGTTTTGTCCCTCCTCCATGGAGGTACTGCTGTGTAGTCACATGTCATAATATAGCAAGACTTCATGTTGTTTGAAGAAAAAATTACTCACCTTAGTAATGTTGTTTCTTCTAATGAGTCTTGCTATAATGACCTCCCAGCCTGCCCCTCTCAGAACCTCTTTTTTGGGATGTGGGTGGGCAGTGCAATGTTGGCACTTCATAGATGCTCACTTTATTGTCACCCTTTCTTTGGGTGCTTAGGTGTTATGCTTATTTTTTCTTTCTTGAATCCCTGACTTGAGTCTTTGTTTTGGGATCAAGATCAAAAATGTGTTTTTGTAGATAGCAGCCAGTGGCTAGTGTAGGTTTACGGCTTCCACACAGAACCTTAGTGAGTTTTTGCTCGTAAAGATCTGACAGTTTAAGTTTGAGCTTCAGCAGACAGTGTTCAACCGAGCTCGCGCTCAAGATTCCATGCCCTGCATGGAAAGTTAACTCTTTCACCTCCGGAGCAGTTCTAACCTGAGGTTATACTGCATATGTCATAATATAGCAAAACTCCATTAGAAGAAACAACATTACTAAGGTGAGTAATTTTTTCTTCTGTACCTTATTCAATCCTGTGCGGTATTTAATAGGTATCTGTCACCCCCCACCCCCAGCTTCTCCAGGTGGTACATATTGAGATCCCTTAGTCATTCCTGACTGAATTGTTGTAAAAATACTCTTATCAATGGCAGATTTAGATTAAAAAAAAAAGAAGTTATGGTTGCCTTAAAGAACAAACTAAACCTTTACATATTGGCATGATGAGACTTTTGATTCCCATTTCTTGAGCCTGAGCAAAGTCTAAAACCTTAAAAGGAAATAGTGCTCATAAGTTTTAAAGTCAGTCTTGTGGGTTTGGAGACACACACACACACACCATTACAAGTGTCTAGGCGTTAATCATGATTTTGCCCTGAGGTGACCAAATGAAAGTTTTATCTTTATCTGCTCCAGCATCATTAACAAATTCCTAAGCGAGCTCCCTTGTTAGAGATGCAGAACATCTTGCAAACAGTGTTCAGAGATGCCACTTCTCCAATAGAGTTTGAAAAACCACAGACCTCTAAGAAGTCTGACAAAGAACATAAATCCTCCAGTGAGGCACGCTCGGAAAAGAGTGACCATGTAATATAAAGGCATGCAGAGGAAACTACTCTGCTTTCTGAAAGTAAGAAAGCCAAAAGAGAAAACATTCCATGTAGAGGTCAAATTTATATCGTTTGCCAATTCTCTCTGCAAATGGAAATAGACTAGTGTAAGTAGTCCTACCACTTGCATGCACTGCAGTGCCTGTTGTTGTGGCAAGCATTTATTGAGGACTTTGGGACTGTTCTTCAGTCAGACAAGTTTGTTAGTTGATGTCACATGAGGGATAAGTAGAGACATCAGAGTTTTGTTTTAAGCGTAATTGCTGACACTTCAGAAACTCCAAAAGTGATATCTCATGATGATGGAAGCCGGGTCTTGCAGCTGGAGCATGGCTGATTGAGGCTTCAGCTGCAGACTGCCATCGTGTGATGGCTGAGGTACAGCAGAAAAAGTGCAACTTTGCTAGTGCGAGAGTGGGTTCTAAGAGTACTTGGGTGGCAAAGCAATTGGTGATTGGCTCTGGAGGAGACTGAGAGCTAGATCTCACTCGGGGGCTCTTGCAGCAGGTTATACTGTGAGGACTGATGCAGGCAGGCACCAGAACCCCATGGAAAACTTCTAGCTAGCGCTGTATAGCAGGGGATTGCCCCCTGACGTCGGCCCACCCCTGACATCCCCTATAGTATAAAAAAGGTGGTCCCACAGCACCACCTCAGTTCTTTTTCCACCGCCGACCTGAGCAAGTCGGACTGCCGCGGATGCCTTCTGCTCAAGTTGACCGGCCATTTTATCACATTAACCATGCTTTATTTTTATATTTTTTAGTATTTTTGTGTGCATGTCTTCTTCTCCTTACTCGTCTCTCGAACGGCGGTGAATGAAGTGTGCTTGTGGCAAGCAGCTGACCCACAAGAACGGCCGTTTGGCATGCTTGCTTTGTCTATGCCTGAATCACGACATTGAGGCCTGCCAACACTACCAAGTCATCAATCAACGCACCCTGCTTCACTGCCAGAAGTCCATGGAATCCTTCCTGCTTCAGCAGAATCTTCTGTTGATGGGGAAGAGCTTCACCAGAGTACCTACTCTTCTCCGACCTCCGGGGCCTCTACTTCTTTGGTGAAGGATTCAAAGAAGTCTTTGGGAAAACATAAACACCGGTAGAAGCATAGGCAGAAACTCCCTCTGTCCGCTTCAGGGGTGTTTCTCCCGCAAGAGGTCGGCTCCTTCCACTTTGTCAGCCCTCTCTCTCTCTCTCTCGGCTGCCAGTGGACAAGCCACCCGCTCTTATTTCTGTCTCTGGTGGTGGTGCTTTGGGACTCGGGTCTCTGACCTTAGTCTCTCAGCCACTGAATCTCTGGTCCATTCTGAACATGGGTACTCAGCCAGGTGGCTCGACCAGGTCTTCTGCTTTGGGTGCCGGGTCCTTGCCTGTCGCCCTCCCTGTCAAAGCATCTGAGAAGTCTGTTCCAAAGTTGGGGACCGACATCACCTCGCGACCCCCGTAACATGCAGTCACCTCCTCCAGGAGGGTGACGCCTCTGCCTCGCTCGGGAATCAGCTCTCCATACAAGCTTTTCCCTCCAGGCTGGCGCCAGCTCCTTCCAGACCTGCATCAGCTGACACCTGTTCTATTGACACTGGCTTCTCTGACTCAGACGATGCCGCAACCATTGTCCCCTGACCTTACACAGCTGACTCCAGTGGAACAGACGCCCAATCTGTCGACCCCGGTCACACCGACCTGCATCAGCTGACACCTGTTCCATTGACTCTGGCTTCTCTGACTTAGACGATGCCGCAACCATCGTCCCCTGACCTTACACAGCCAACTCCAGTGGGACAGACGCCCGATCTGTTGACCCCAGTCACACAGACGCCAATGGGTTCTTTTCCTCGGGACCAAACGCTGGTTAACCTGACGCCAGTGGAGCAGATGCCAGAGTTATCGCAACCTGACCAACCAACCAACGCTGGGACCTTTCAAGCTTACCCAACAAACGCCGTTTACACCAACCTCACCCCAGTTCCCACCCGCAGAGCTTAACACAGTTTTTGCAGCCTGGTGGGCATATTTTAAAGACAAGGAGGCCCAGAAGGAGTCCCCAACTCCACTGGCTTCTCCTAACAAGGCTCAGATGCCTACTCCTTAGGGAGTCTACGCCACAGGCCAGACTCTGGTCATTCTGTGCCTCATCAGTCTAGGCCTCTGCGCTCATCCTCTCCCTCACCGGATTCGGGTAAATCAGGGGGATATTCTTCCTCCTGCTTGGACGACGATTCTGGAGATTCAGATGTTCCTTCAGAGCTGGAGGAGCCCAAGGACACGACGCGGTCTCCTCCAGGTGACCCAACCTTCATCGATGTGATGAGTCACATTTAGTCCCTCATGGGCTGGGACACTGAGGAAGTGGACCCCGGGCGACATTGGTTAGCCACTTTACGTCGTAAGACGGAGTCCTTGCCTCTAGTGGTTCCCCTCTCATAGACTCCTTCAAGGATGTCAACTTGGTGGCTTGGAAGTGTCTGTCCTCTACACCGGTGACACCCAAAATGTTGGATTGCGCCTGGCCCGGTGACGCTGAAGGTTGAGATGCTGGATGCCACACCTTGCGCCACGCCAGCGATCCAGGTTCGGGAACAATCCTGGGCCGTTGGGGGACAGCAGGGAGGAAGAGGATTGAGCATTTGGAGGACAGCTGTCCTCTCCCAGGAGGGAGGGGGGATCCACACTCTGTGCTTGACTGGCCTCGGGTGAAAGCCGGAGGCACAGCAAGCACAGATGAACACAGAGAGGGTTGGGGTGGTGATGTCGGTGTGATGGCGTGGCATCTGAGTGTGCCACTCCTCTAAAGAACAGGAAAAAATACACGTATCACTGAGGAAGGAGGCAAGCACAGACCCTAGATGGCTCTGCCCGACCACCCAGGGGACCCGACAAAATTGAATTCTTGGGATGTATGGGCCCCACCTCATACCAGCCTGGAGGGTATAGCCACGGCTCCATGGGGGTCCACCGGGGATTCCAGGTGAGGCAGCAAAGCGGGGCTGGTGCATGTACGTCTCCCAATGGAGCGGGGCTCCGACTTGGGGGACAAATAGAGAAATAAAAAAAAAAAAAAAAAAGTTGGATCGCTTGTATAATGTACCAAGGGATGAACTATTCCATGGGGAACCACCTAGAGCACAACTCAGTCATTATCAGTGCAGCTCATGACCGTTCAAAACGACCCTACACCTCAGTATTCAGCCTCCTGATAAGGACTCTAAGCAGATATACTGTTTCGGTTAAAAGGTCTACTCCTCTGCCACTTGTGCCATCTGTTCCCTAAATTTCTGGGCCCACATGATTCAGTATCAGAATGCCCTGTTGGACCAGGCCTTCGAGGTGGTTCAGGCTCAGACGGATCTTCCCAGAAAGACTGAGCTGCTGCACCATCTTAAATCTGGCTCCGACGTGGGGACCCACGTCCTGTGAACTTCCTGTGATTCTGTGGACACCGCAGGAAGAGCTGCGGCTATGGGAATTTGGCTATGCCGCCACTTGTGGCTTAAGGTCTTTGGGTTTGCCGTGGATGTCCAGTCTAAGATTCTGGATGCCCCCTTCAGAGGCCCTGTCTTGTGTGGCCAGGATTCCCAAAATATTATTGCTCGCCTCAAAGAGTTGAGTAAGGCTGTCTGTTCAAATCTTACTTAGAGAGGGCTCTTGCAATAGGTATTTATATATAGGACTGACCCACCAGGCTTCAGGACCCTACAGAAGAATTTCTAGGTAGCAGTCTGTGGCTGGGGACTGCCCTCACGTCAGGTGACCGATGTCCTGTGATGTCAGTATAAAGGGGCGGTGCCCTACGCTTCTTCAGTTCTTTCCTCTGTCGCCTTGTGAAGGTTCCTCGCAGTAGAGTTCAACGCTCGTCAGTCATTCTTCGGTTCAGTTTTCAAACTTTTCAACCGTTTTTTTCCGTATTTTCTCTATTAATACACCATGTATGTCGTCCCCGATGCCTTTCGAATCGCATGAAAATAAGTGGGACTCGTCCGGTTCCCAACTGCTGCATAAGGATGGCCACTCCCTGTACCTCTTTTGCCTAGGCCCAGATCATCCTGTGGAGAAGTGCCAGCACTGCCAGAAATTTTATTCAGCTGCTTGAAAACTGAGGCAGCAGTTCCTGGAGGCCCATATTTTAAAGAAAAAAATGGAATCCATGGAGAAGGAGTTAAAAAAGTTGAGGCAGGCATCCATTTCCCAAAGGCCACAAAAAGGAAGCACTGGGACGAGTTGGAAGCACCTCCATGGCTTCCCGCGACTCCGGCTGGGAGTCGGCAGTTCTGAAAATAACTTGTTCCTCTGGGACTCATGGCGACGTCTTGGTGGTGTTCAAGAAGGTGTCGCCTCCTGTTGGGCTCATGTGCGGGCCCCTCTGGTACCTCTGGGATAAAGGAGGCTTCCCTTCCTGGGAAAGCCGTGCCACGCAGCCCTCAGGTTCGAGTGGGTCTGCTAAGTCGGACGCCGGTGCCACTGACGTCCACCCGGACAAGACTGGTAAGCCGCTTGCTCCTTCAGGAGGGGGCACAGTTGCTCTTTTGCCTGACGAGGCCAAATCTCCAACGTGGCCTTCTTTGAGCAAGGGATCCGATAAGTTGGATGCCGGCTCCTCTGGCGCCTGCCCGAATCCGACTGCCCAGCCAAGGAGCCTGCGTTGGACCCCTTCGACCAGTCTGGAGCCCCAGGCTCCCTGCAGTGCTTGGTGTTGCCCTCTAAGGTCACTGTGTCTCCTCTACTGAACCCCAGGGATTCCAACCCTCCCTTCCCGGTCGTCATGGAGGACCTGGACATGCTGCCGTCAGGACCCCTTCCTACTGGGCCAGAAACATTGACGCGGTTCCTCAGATGCCAACTCTGACACCGGCTTACGAGACGCCAGCTGACATCCCCTACAGGGCCAGCGCTCCCATGCCAGGCCCGACGTCCTGGGGGCCACCTTTACCTGGCCTGCCAGCTGGGCCTCTGTCAGGTCCCTCTGCTCCGTCAGAGCCCCTGGCACCTGGGTATCCGACTCCGCAAAACCCAGTGCCTTCTTACCCAGCGCCACGTTATCTGGCGCTTCAGTAACCGACGCCGGGCTTACCGCCATCGGGTTATGGATACGTGATATACGGATACACTCAGTATCCATATCCCCCTCCTCTGCCGCCCACACCCCAGCTGCTGGTGGACTTGGAGATTCTAGCTGTCTGGTGGGCTGAGGCCAAGGCTTAGCTCACCAGAGAGGTAGAGAGCTGTCTAAAGGCACCAGACCCTGCGCAGGACTCCCTATGCCAGAGATGGGAGACTCCCTTCCTCTTACCCGACACCAGAGGTGAACCCTCTGGCACCAGGGGTGGAGAGGATATGCGTTCCAGAGGGCTTCCCGAAGGGACCGTCCCTCCCCCACGTCGGGAGGAGTCTTCCTCTTCTTCGTCGGAGACCTCTGACTTGGACTCAGGGGGATGCTGTGACCCAGATGACTAGCCTCGTACTCCAGACTGACCTAGGCCAAGGACCCCTCTGAAGTCTCCTCCGGAGGATCCTTCTTTTCTGGAGCTACTAAGAAAGATCCAGGAAGTTCATCAGTGGCAATCTCTGGAGCCAGATCCACAGCGTTAAAAGCTCACTGCCTACTTGGATCTGCCAGAGACCGCTCCTACATTGATTCCACCCTGGATAGAGCCTCATGCGGACCTTGTTTCCATTATTTGGAAATAACCATCCGTGTTAGCCGCGCCCCCCCCCCCTTTCCGAGTAAGACAGATCGGCTATGCCAGGCTCCTGAGGGAGTAGATTCCTTGAATCTACACGCCAAAGTGGACTCTGTCGTGATTAGCGCTGCTCATGGCCACTCCACTAATCCCTAACATCTCAGCTAATCTCCGTCTGACAAGGAGTCTCTGCTTCTGGACCAATATAGGAAGAAGGTCTATGTGTCTTCTACTCTGGGTATTGGGACCCTGAATTATGGAGCTCATATGGGGGATTACCAGAAGATCATCCTTTGTCATATGGAATCAAAGTTGGACTCCCTTCCTGAGTCTCAGACAAAACAGGAAATGACATCTTGTCCATTCTGCTCATTCAGCTCATCAGCACATGCTTTGTGCCACTTACGACGCAGCTGGACGGAGCTCTGCTTTCGCCGTGGGCCTTTGGCGTCATGCCTGGCTCTGTGTGTCAGGATTGGTCCCTGAAGTGCAATCCGCTATTCAGGATGCACCCTTCAGGGCTTCGATGCTGTTCAGCGGTGATGTCGAGGATATCATTACCGACCTGCAAGAGAAGGGCACTGCGCTCAAGTCCATGGACTCTTTGTACAGACCCCCTCAGGGGCAGCTGCGCCCATTTCGTCAACGTAACCGACAAAAACCAAAACCACAGGGCAAACTGGCCAGCAAGCGTTGGGACCCCTCCAGCAACCAAGACTCCCCCTCCCAAAAAAGCTGTGGGAGCCTCGGCCACTGCGCTGCCCCAGATCTCCCAACTCCTCGCCTCTCCAGGCACCAGAGCAACCAGTAGGAGGGAGGTTCTCCTTCCATCTACCGGGTTGGGATAGGATAACGTCGGATGCTTGGGTGCTCCAGCTGATTGCAGCCGGACACTCAATAGAGTTTCTACAGAAGGCGCCCCGAAGACCACCACCCAAATTGTCTTACTTCCCGGAACATCTTTCTGTGGTCCTAGAAGAAATCACCTCCCTTTTCCCTTTGGGGGATGGGTTACTATTCCCATTTCTATCTAGTTCCAAAAAAAATTGGAGACGTGAGGCCTGTTTTAGACCTCAGTTCCCTGAACATGTTCGTGGAGTACAAACGCTTCAGAATGCTCTCCCTGCAGGGCCTTCTGCCTCTTCTTCGGCAGGGACTGTGGCTGTATGCTTTGGAGATGCAGGATGCATACCTACATATCCCCATATGCCCTTCCCACTGCAAATTCCTTCGATTTTGCTTTCAGGGAGACCACTACCAATTCAAGGCCCTCCCATTTGGTCATTCCTTGGCCCTCCACCCCGAGTATTTACCAGACGCCTGTCTGTGGTGGTGGCCCACCTGCGTACTCAGGGAGTGTAGCTATTCCTGTACCTGGACGATTGACTGCTGGCAGCCCTGTCCAATAAGGAACTTCTGCACTCCCTTTCCCTTACCCTGCAGGGTTTCACCAGCCTGGGTATCACCGTCAGCCAGGCAAAGTCCCATTTGGTCACTTGCCAACGACTCCAATTTATAGGGGTGATCCTGGACACGACCATCGGCAAAGCCTTTTTGCCTGCGGACATGGTGGACGCCCTTCAGACTCAAGCCCGTCTTCTGTCCAGTTGCAGAAGGGTCAGAGCCAGGTCAGTCCTTTGCCTCCTTGGGCTAATGGCGGCTGCCACTCTGACAGTCCCACGCATTCGGCTCCATATGAGGATTTCTAAATGGACGCTTCAGTCTCAATGGGACCAAACACTGGATGACCTAGACCAGGAGGTACTAGTTTACGATCCCATGATCAGGGACTTGAAATGGTGGATAGTACAAGAGAACCTTTGCCGGGGAGTTCATGTCAACATCGAGCCCCAGTCGTTGACAACAGATACTTCAGGAGAGGGCTGGGGAGCCCACCTTGGGTCTCACAAGACTCGGGGCAGTTGGTCCAGGTTTGGAAAAAACCTGCACAGAAATTAGCGCTAACTCAGAGCAGTCCTTTATACCCTCCAGGCCCTGCACTGCTTCATACTTGCTGGTCATCTACTCATACAGACAGACAACATGTGTGTGGTCTGGTACATCAACAAGCAGGGAGGAACACGTTCCTACCCTCTGTGCAGGGAAGCAATGAGAGTGTAGAGCTGGGCCACTCAGCACAACCTTCACCTGATGGCCATTCACGTTCCAGGAGTAGAAAACACACTGGCAGACCACCTCAGTTGGTACTCAGCCAGGGCCCACGAATGGGAACTGGATCAAGAGGTAGTAGACAACATCTTCCTGCTTTGGAGAACCCCTCAGGTAGACCTGTTCATGTCTCCTCAAAACGCAAAACTTACCACCTTCTGCTTGCTTGCTCCAAGGGGAGACATTTTTTGGTGGGACGCTCTGTCTCTCGATTGAAGGGACAGATTTGTCTATGCCTTCCCTCCTGTTCCTTTAATTTCGAAGGTCCTGAACAAGTTTAGATCAGAGCTGCGCGAATGATCCTCATCGCTCCATTCTGGCCTAGGCAAGTTTGGTTCTCTCTTCTGCAACAATTTTCAGAGGAACCTCCGCTTTCTCTTCCTCTGTCGCAGCACTTGTTGACCCAGGATGTTGCCCCCCGGGTCCGAAGCCTCACTGTCGGCCCGCCGAGCCGATATTGCCCTACGCCTTGAGAAAGAGGTGATCAGGAAGGTGGCGGATCCTCTTCCAGACCCAGGGTTTGTGTCCAGGAAATCCTGGTCCCAAAATGGATGGGGAGCTGGCACCCCATTCAAACAACATGAAGTCTTGCTATATTCTGACATATGCAGTGAGTCCCAACCTTCGAACTGCCCCGGAGATGAGAGTTAACTTTCCATGCCAGGCATGGAACGCTGAGCTCGAGCTCGGTTGAGAGACTGTCTGTTGTTCTTCAAACTCAAACCGTCAGATTTTTTACTCCGCCTCACTGAACAGTCGCTCCGGAGATTTCTCCTTCTGCTCGGTTCATTTTGTCAGTTAAAGTACCATTTTTCTCGGTTTTCGACCGAATTTAAACCGCAACCTGTTGATTCAGTCTCTGTCTGTGGTATTTGTGAGTACCAGATAGGTTTTACATTAATACTGTTCTGTGTGGAACTTGTAAACGGTTTATCGGTTCAGTTTGAACCGATCAAGTTGTTTAAAAAATCTTAATCTGTGATTTAGAGTGTGGTTACCGGTTCTTATCGGTTCTAAAAAAAAAAAAATGGATTTTATTACATTATTTTACCACGACCCGTGACACGGTTGGGAACCGATAAGAGGGTCTTATCTGGCGGATTGCCATAAATGTGTAAGTTTGGATAGGACTGGCACTATGTCTGAGAAACCCAAAAGAAAAACCGGGCCCACTGGGTTTCAACACTGTAGTGTGTGGGAAGTCTTGTCAAGGCTGATCCCCACACCACCTGTGTTACTGTCTGGGGTTTGACCACCTCAATGCAGACTGCCAGATTTATAAAAAATTTCCTGCAGCTACCCTGGAAGAGAGTTGGTAGGCTCAGGAAAGGGGCCAAAGTCCGCCTGAACGGATGGCCAGCCTGGTTCGGTTTTACCGAACAGAGAATGTCCCTCTGACCAGGACATTCTTAGGCAAAGGAGATCCAACTCTGAGGAGTCTGTTCCAGCAAAAGGACTAGAAAATCAGCTGGTGGGGATCCAAACTTTCCTCTCCAACCGCTGAAGAAATAGCCAAAAGCAATCAAAATTGTCCAGTCGCTTTCCCGGTTCCGACCGAACCGGCACCTCGGAAGTAGGCTCGGTTGCCGGTTCCACTGGTTCAAAGTATGATTAGAGGAATATTATGAACTGGAGGAGGAGGAAGAGGTGTGAGGAAAGTGAATGTGGTTGAAAAGTCTGGATGTACCCATTGACCGGACATCTTCCCAGACAGACCTTCAAGAGTGTCTCCTCCTAGGCTTTCTGGTCCCTTCTCATTTTATGTTTTATAAAAAGTGTCTGAAACCCTCCAGCTCCCTATGGAGGAAACTGTGGATGATCAAGAGGAGCCTGACTATGTGGAAATGATGGATATCCCAGAGTCTAGGGACTGTCTATTCCCTTGCATAAATCTTTTGGAAACAGACTTTTAAAATTCTAAAACTCCTCACACTATACCTCCTGTGGATAAGAGAATGGACAAAGGTACACATTGTCAGGCTCTGATACGGAGTTCCTTACACAACAATGCAGCCATGTTGGGATAGTGCAGGCTGCAGCCTGTGACAAGAGCAAATATTCCTTGGCTTCACACCCCCAGACAAGGACTCCAGGAGGATTGATGCCATGGCAAAGAAACAGTACATGGCAGCATCCTTGGGACTCAGACAGGCAAATTATATGGCTTATGTTGCTAGATATCAGAAATCCAGATGGGACACTATCATGGCTCTAGCAAAACAGGTCCCTGGCCAGCTTGCCAAGGAGCTGGAGCAGGTGGCTGCTGATGGTATTGAGGCATCCAAGGTGCAATTCCATGCTGCAGTGGACTTAAATGATGTGTCATCAAGAGTCAAGGCTACATCTGTGGCACTTCGAAGAATGGCTTGTCTCAGATGTACTAGCCTGTCACAGGATACCCAGACTAAGGCCATGGATTTTCCTGTTGTGGGTAATTCCCTGTTTGGGGAGCAAACAGAATTACATGAAGAAAATGGACGAGTATAGGACCACCTATAGGAGTGCACAGGCCAAGGAAGGGCAGGCCACTCCTCAAAGGCAGCATCCCAGGGGCAGGGGCAGGCCTTTTCATAGGCCTTTTTACCAAGCCCAGGCCTCCTCTTCTGCTTATGCCCAGAGGGTTCTTTAGAGGAGGCAGGCCGAGTGCGAGCAGGCCTGCTTCCACCCCTCAGCCCAGAGCCCTGCCAAGCAGGCACCCTGATGGGGTTGCCAGGGCGATTCTCAGCTACCTGTAGGGGCAGGCTGGCTTACTTTGTCAGGACTGGAGTCTCTGACATCAGACAAATGGATCCTGGAAGTAGTAAGCCAGGGACTGGTTCTCAGCTTCAAAAATTTCCAAAGATGAGAACCAGATCCTTTCCACCTGCAAATCCATCAGAGGCACTTGCCTTAGAGGCAGAGGTCTCTTCCTCCTAGCTCTCAGAGCTGTGGAAGGGGTTCCACCTACAACAGGGAAAGATTGTATTCAGGTACTTCCTTACCCAAAAAGACAGGAGAATCATGGCCCATCCTGGATCTCAGATACCTAAACAAGCACCTTTTAAAACCAAAATTCAAAATGGTGACTCTGGAATTATTCTACCCTCTCTAAGGCCAGGGGACTGGCTAGTGTCCCTGGACCTCAAGGATGCCTACTTCCATATTCTCATCAGAAGCTCCCATCGAAAGTACCTCAGGTTCGAGCTGCCCTCAGGCCATTACCACTTCAGAGCAATGCCCTTTGGCCTCACCTCTGCTCAGGGTATTCACAAAATGCCTGGCAGTAGTAGTTGCTTCTCTAAGAAGGCAGAAAATTGCTATTTTCCCTTACCTGGACGACTGGCTCATAGTAGGCCAGTCCCCAGACCAAGTCAGGTTACACTTATAGATAACTCGGCAACTGCTCACTTCTTTGGGTTTCCTCATAAATCTTTCAAAGTCAGTTCTAGAGCCTGTCCAGCTCCTCACCTTCATAGGCGCAGAGCTAGACACAGAGAAGGCCAGAGCCTTCCTTCCCCTGGACAGGGCAAGGACCCTGGTCTCTCTGGCCTCCTCATTCACCTTACAGGTGTCTCGACCAGCAAGGCATTTTCTGTAGCTCCTGGGACACATGGCTGCTTCTACAGCAGTAGTGCAGGGAGCAAGATTTCAGATGAGGGACATTCAGTTCCATTTGAGCGCGTTTTGGTTTCAAAGGAAGGACCCTCTGACCAAACTGGTCCAGTAACTCGAACCCTGATCCAGGCCTACAGTGGTGGCAGGATCAGAACAATTTGAGACAATGGGTTCCCTTTGTCACCCAGTCTCCTCTTTAATCCTTACTACAGATGCCCCTCTCTCTTGGGGTGGGGGAGCTCACATGGGCTGACCTGACCACCCAGGGGTTGTGGTCCCCTCAGGAATCTCTGCTCCATAGCAATCTGTTGGAACTCAGCGCAGTATTTCTAGCACTTCAAGCTTTTCCAAATCTGTTCCAGAACAAAGTTGTACAGGTCAGAACAGACAACACCACCACAATGTGGTACATCAACAAGCAAGGAGGGCATCGACCCTACGGCCTTGTGCACCAAAAGCAATGAAGTTGTGGTCTCTGGCTTACTCCCTGAACACCTCCCTCAGAACAGTTCACCTACCAGGAAAGGACAATGTCCTGGCAGATGCTCTCAGCAGGATTTCCCAGGGCCATCACGAATGGTCACTGGATCCCCTGGTCTTGGAAGTGATTTTTTCCAGATGGGGCACCCCGCAGATAGATCTTTTTGCAGCCCCAGACAATCACCAACTCCCCCTGTTTTGCTGCAGGCCCCCAGTGTTGGACTCAGTCCCCCTGGATGCCTTAGTTCTCAATTGGGAAGGGAAGTTACATAGATGCATAGATACATAGACAGTGTCGGCAGATAAGGGCCTGTGGCCCACCCAGTCTGCCCATTTGAGCTTGTAAGTTCAGTTTGTTTTCCTAGAAGTCTGTTGCCCCTTACCCCTGACCTCCAGAATTCCTTTATGTCTATCCCATGCATTCTTAAATCCCGTGATTGTTTCAGCCCCCACCACTTCCTCTGGCAGGGTGTTCCACTTGTCCACCACCCGTTCTGTGAAGAAATTCTTTCTCATGTTTCCTCTGATACGTCCTCCTCAACTTCATCCCATGCCTCTGGTCCTGGAACATCTTTTTGCTTAAAATAGTGTTTTCCTGCACCCTGTTCCTCCCTGTAAGATACTTGTATGTCTCTATCATATCCCCTCTCTCCCTTCTCTCCTCCAGGGAGTACATGTTCAGTTCCTTCAACCTGTCTTCATAGGACTTGTGATGCAATCCATGCACCATCTTTGTTGCCCTCCTCTGAACCTTCTCTACCTGTCTATTTCCTTACGTGAGTATGGTCTCCAGAACCGTACACTGTACTCCAGGTGGGGCCTCACTAGTGTCTTGTATAGCGAAGTATGACCTCCCTTTTCCTGCTGGTGTGCCCTGCCTGTCATCCCAGCATCCTATTTGCTTTACCTGCTGCCTTGTCACACTGTTTCCCTACCGAGGTCATCTGGGGTGATAACCCCAAGATCCCTTTCCTGCTTGGTGCATGCTATATCCTCACCCCCCAACTGATATATTGTGCCAGGGTTTTTGTGCCCCATATGCATTATCTTGCACTTCTTTGCATTGAATTTCAACTGCCAAACCCCTGACCATTCTTCAAGTTTCTGCAGGTCCTTTCTCATTCTGTCTACACCCTCTGGTGTGTCTACTCTGTTACAGAGCTTTGTGTCATCAGCGAACAGTGAAATTCTGCCTTCTAGGTCCTCATGCATGTCACTGATGAAGATGTTGAATAGGGACCGGTCCCAGCACTGATCCTGTGGTACCCACTGGTCACTCTTCCCTCTGTGGGTGACGGCCATTTACCACCACCCTCTGTGTCCTGCCACCCAGCCAGTTACCTACCCACCACACTACTGTCCTGCCCACACACATATTCCCCAGTTTGTGTAATAGTCTTCTATGTGGCACAGTGTCAAGGCCTTGCTGAAGTCCAGATAGGCCATGTCCACTGCCCTTCCCTGATCCACTTCCCTAGTCACCCAGTCAAAAAATTCAGTGAGGTTGGTCTGACATGACCTCCCCCTGGTGAAACCATGCTGCCTTGGGTCCTGTAGTCCATTGACAACCAGATGTTCCACCAATCTCTCCTTCAGTAGTGCTTCCATGATCTTCCCCACTACCGAGTTTCTCTATGCTTTTAGTCCCTTCCCTCTCCTGTTCAAAGTGCTAGTCAAACTCAGATCTCAACCCTGCAAGATGATCCGGATTGCTCCAGGCTGGGCCAGACAGCCCTGGTATCCACTCCTACTGTCATTAGCAGTCCATCTTCCCCTGTGTCTTCCCAGGAATTACAACCTGTTAACCTGTGCTCAGGGGAGGGTTTGGTACCCGAACCTCAAATCTCTCAATCTCAAGGCCTGGTTCTTTAAGAGTTAGAGTTTGCTGATTTACACCTCTCCCAGGGTGTAATGGATATCCTGAAGGCTTCTAGAAAACCTTCCACTAGGGCTACTTATAATTCTAAATGGAAAAGATTGTCCATATGGTGCTCTGGGAAGCATATTTCCCCAGAATCTGCTGATCTGCCCACAGTCCTTGATAATATGGTTCACTTAAATAGCTTGGGGCTGAGACCAGCTACACTGAAAGTGCATCTGGCAGCTGTGTCTGCTTTTATTTCAGCAGGTAAGCCCTGTTCTCTGTCAGCTCACCCTGTTTTCTCCAAATTTTTCAAGGGATTGCTTCACACCAACCCTCCATTCAGGGACCCTGCCCCTGCCTGGGACCTCAGTGTTTGCATTGCATTGCTCAGCTTATCCAACCCCCTTTTGAGCCTTTATCTTCAGCAGAGCTTAAGTACTTGACTTGGAAGACTGTGTTTCTGGTAGCCATCACTTCTGCCAGACGCATAAGTGAATTACAAGCTTTGTCAGTGGAGCCTGATTTTATCTCCTTTCATAGAGATAAGGTGGTCCTCAGGACTAACAGGAAGTTCTTGTCTAAGGTGGTTTCAGATTTCCACCTTAATCAATCTATGTCTCTTCCTGTGTACTTCACTGACCATTCCTCCTCTGGCGAGAGGAGACTGCACAGTTTAGATGTCAAAAGAGCCCTTAGGTACTTCTTAGAGCGTAGCCAAGGGTCTGGGTTTGACTCCCTCAACTGTTCCTCACTTATGGTGAGGTTGGTAAAGAAACCTGCCACTAAAAGATCCATTGCCAGGTGGATTGTCTCCTGTATCTAGTTTACTATGAAAAACTGGGTAGGTTCCTCCCTCAGGCCTGAGGGCTTACTCTGCAGAGGTACAGCTGCTTCCCTATTCTAGAGATGTGTCAAGCAGCTGCCTGAAAGCAGTTCACACTTTTGCAAGCATTACTCCCTGGACATCCAGGCTAGGAGTGATGCTCGGTTTAACACAGCTGTGCTTCAGAGCCTATTTCTAAGTAGGTTCTGTCCCTCCTCCATGGAGGTACTGTTTTGTAGTCTGCATATGTCAGAATATAGCAAGACTTCATGTTGTTTGAAGAAAAAATTACTCACCTTAGTAATGTTGTTTCTTCTAATGGAGTCTTGCTATATTCTGACCTTCCCCCCCGCCTGCCCCTCTCAGAACCTCTGTTTTTAGGATGTGGGTGGTCAGTGCAGTGTTGGCACTTAGTAGGTGCCCACCCTTTTTATTTCACCCCTTCTTTTTGGGATGAGTGGGTGTCGTGTTTTCATTTTTGGGTCTCCTGACTTGAGTCTTTGTGTTGGGACCAAAAAATGTGTTTTTATATTTAGTAGCCAGTTGGCTAGTGTAGGTTTACAGCTTCCACACAGGACCTTAGTGAGTTTAGCTCGTAAAAATCTGACGGTTTGAGTTTGAAGAACAACAGACAGAGTCTCAACCGAGCTTGAGCTCAGCGTTCCATGCCTGGCATGGAAAGTTAACTCTTTCATCTCCAGGGCAGTTAGAAGGTTATGACTCACTGCATATGTCAGAATATAGCAAGACTCCATTAGAAGAAACAACATTACTAAGGTGAGTAATTTTTTCTTCTCTACCTGCATGACCTGAACAGGTCTCCAAGGTCTCTGACCTTTAGGATGGTCACTCTGGTTCAGATAGTCCCACCCCTGGAATTAGGCGTGTGGTTCTGTTCCCTGGACCTCCAGGATGCGTTTTTCACATCCCGATCTGTCCGTTTTGTCAGAAATTTCTCCGCTTCAGAGCGGTGGGATCTCTTTGAGTTTCAGGCCATGCCCTTCGGCCTCTCACTAGCTCCCAGGGTCTTCACCAAATGCATGGCAGTGGTGACAGCATTCCTGCGGCGCCGAAGGGTCTGGGTGTACCCCTACCTGGATGACTGGCTGTTGGCAGCCCCTTCCAGAGCGGAAGTGGAGCGGTCCAGAGATCTGGCCCTCCAGGTTTGCTCTCAGATTGGCCTCCTCATCAACGAGGCCAAGTCAGAAGTCGTGCCGAAGCAGGTGATACCCCTCATCGGGGCAGAGCTCGACTTTCTCCAGAGCCAGAGCTTGGCTCCCGGTAGACAGGGCCGGGATTCTACCTCCTTGCCCAGTCATTTCTGGTTGGGCAATTGTGCCCTGCCCAGGTTTCCTGCATCTCCTGGGCCTCATGGCGGCCTGCACCAGCGTGGTCCGTTGGGCCCGTTGGTACATATGTCCCCTTCAGCGGGACTGGCTGATCAGTGGTCTGGCAGCGATCCATTGGATCAGTTGGTGACACGGCCAGAAATGTGGGCGCTGTCAGTGGTGGACCGTTCGGCACATCTGCAGGAGGGCATCCTGTTCGTCCGCCCGACCGGCCGGTCTCTGTATCGCCCGACACATCTCTGGGTTGGGGTGCCCATCGGGGGAACAGGCGCCAAGGCCTCTGGTCCCAGTCTTGATGCTATATCAACCTGCTGGAGCTCGGCGGTCCACCCTAGCTCTCACCGCCTTTGCTCCGTTTCACGGGGTCAAGTGGTTCAGGTCAGGCGAACAATACCGACCATGTACTACTTAAACCACCAGGGGTGGGGCGTGCTCCATGTTGTTATGCAAGAAGCTCTCACATGATCTCATGCACAGCCTGGAAGGGATCTCCTAGCCATTCACGTGGCAGGGCCTCAACACCTAGCCGTGCAAATAGCGGATAGGGGCTGCGTCTCACGAGTGGTTCTCTCCTGCCGGACGTAGTACAAGATCTCTTTTCTCACTGGGTCATGCCTCAGGTGGACTTTTTTGCCTCCAAGGAGAATGCAAAGCTGAGGCTGTTTCATGCCCGTCCCCCTCAGCAGGGCTCGCTGCAGGGGGATGCCTTCTCGAGGCCGTGGACCCTGGACCTCTTCTACACCTCTCCCCCATTTCCCTTGATCCACAAAGTGCTTCTCAAGGCGAGGAGGGACAAGGCGCAGGTGAGTCTGGTAGCCCCAGACTGTCTCCGCCAGCTCTGATATCCAGATCTCTTTAGTCTCAGATCTCCTCAGTCTCGGCTCCAGGCTCCTGAGGCGGCTTCCAACCCGACCGGACCTGATCTCAGGCATCAGGGGAAGGTATTAAATCCGGACCTTCAATCCCTGCACCTGACGGCCTGGTTCCTGAGCGGCTAGATTTCCAGGCCTTGAGTCTTCCGATGAGGTCCTCAACGTTGTTGAGGCGTCCCGTAAGGAGTCGACCAGAAAATTCTATGCCTTCAATGGAAGAGATCCTCCCTTTGGTGTCAGGAAAAGGGCCTGGACCCTTCCTCCTGTTCCTTGGCAAGCATTCCGGACTACCTGTGGTCCTTTTCTCAGCAAGGGCTTCGGTCGACGACCCTTAAGGTGCACCTGGCAGCCATCTCTGCTTACTGGGCGCGGGCCAGAAAGCAGTCAGTGGCGCAGGAGAAGGTGGTCTGGCGCTTTTCCAAGGCCTTGATCACATTTCCCCTCCGGTGCAAGAACGTCCACCTCCGTGGGATCTACTGCTGGTATTGGCCAAGCTCACGGGCAAGCCATTCGAACCAATGCACAGGTGTGATATCTCCCACCTGTTGTGGAAGACCGCCTTCTTGGTGGCTGTCACGTCATCCAGATTAATGGGAGAGCTCCAGGCGCTTCCTTTGAGTCTCCCTATCTGGTCTTCCGCAGGGACAAGGTTGTCCTGCACCCCACCCGAAGTTCCTTCCGAAGGTGGTGTTGGAGCTTCACCTTTACCAGGTGTTGACTCTGCCGGTGTTCTCCCCAATGCACCTCCGGAGGCGGACATAGGCTCCATATTGGACCCTAGTAGAGTGCTACGCTTGCCAAGGGCGTCGACTGAAGTTCAGAGAGGTTAATCAGCTGTTTGTCACCTGCAGGCCGTACCTAGCAGACCTGCAGCCAAGCGGACGATGGCCCGGGTGGGTCAACTCCTGCATAGATCTCTGCTATAGGTTGGCGGGCATGGAGCCTCCCAGAGGGATAAGGCTCATTCACCCACCATGACTGCTGCATGGTAGCTGCTTCCGGATGTCCTTATCAGGATATCTGCAGGGCTGCTACCTGGAAGTCGGCACATACCTTAATTACCCACTACCACATCGACCTTGAGTCAGGTCGGGATGCTGGTTTGGGGCCTCGGTTCTCAGTCTTTATTCCCTAAGTAGGGTTGTGCACCTTGCCTCCCTCCTCCCAGAGAACTGCTAGAGTCTGACAGACAGTGTGGATGAACAACATATCAATGTCCCTAGAAATACAGGTTACTCACCTATAACAGGAGTTCTAGGAATGGTATATGTTGTTCATCCTACATTTCAACTTCTCAAGCTTGACGCACAACCCGGCTTCAAGCAGGCTAGATCTGGCGCATGGGGCGGAGCCAAGAGTTTTACCACCCGGGTGGGTGGGAGGAGCCAGCTTGAGGACTTTCCGGCAAGATTTAAAGCGGCATGGAATCTGCTAGTCTGTGTGGGTGAACAACATATACCGTTCCTAGAACTTCTGTTACAGGTGAGTAACCTGTATTTCTAGGGACATGGATATGTTGTTCATCCACACTTATTGGCAGGTTCCTTGCAGCTTTAAATCTTGCTGGAAGGTCTTCAAGCTGTCTCCCCACCTCAAGTGGTAAACTCTCAGCCCATAGAATCTTCTACCGCTTAGGCTCAGGTTCCTCCTTAGCTCTGCGTTTCGACTGGTTCCTGATTCTTGGTTTGTCTGAATTTAGTTTTGAAGTTTTCTAAACTTCGGTCTTCTTTCCCTCGCGGCTGCGATGGACAATTTGTTTCCCAGCTCTCGGAGGCGCCCTGGCGGGCTGAATATCTCCAGGACTTTTCCGCACTCCACGTGCGTATACTGCCTCGACTTGGACCACGCTGTGCCGCGCCTTTCCGACCCACGTCCTGGAGGATCGTGCTGCCCGATTGAGGCTCGGGTGCCCCAAGGAGTGTTCGGGGCCGGTAAAATCCTTAGAGGCTCGTTGGGTGTTGTCCGCGATGACTGACTCGGCTGAGCAGCTCGAGCACTCTGTCGCCCTGGAGGAGGCAGCAGCCAAGGCTGCATCTCCCTCCTCCTCGGTCGTGGCATTTATTCCGCTCTCTCCGAGTTCCTCTCATTCGGCTTCGTTCAAGGAGCTTCACCAGTCCCTCTCCCTCTCCCACGAAGGAGGAGGGGCCATCGGGTGCCTCTCTGCCCAAAGTCGAGGAGTCGCAAGGTAAGTCCCATCATCAGGCGTTTGGGGTGCGGAGGGTCTCCTTCCCCGGACAGCCAACTTGTCGACTTCGATAGATTGCGGCTCAGGCGTTGGCTTCACGGTGTCCCCATCAGGCCAGCCTGCCGAGACTCCCGTCGACGTAGTCGAGTTTTCTCCCGACCCGTCACCCGGGTGGTAGACTGGAAGAGCCGTCAACCCTTCACCAGTTTCCCCGGTGGAGGCCGTGGTTCTGCCCACGCCTTTGGGGGGGCAGTCCTCGGTCAAAGCTTCCGAGCCAAGGGAAGAGCGGGTGTCCCCCGCTCCTTCCCATTCCTGCCCTCGGTTTCACTGAGGATATTGGTCTCGGTCTTTTTCTCGGTCCAGTCACTCCCGCCGACTTCGATGGTCTCGGTCGGGGCACCGAGTTAAGTGGCAACACCGTTCCTCCTCGTCTTCCTCGTCAAATGAAGAGAGGCTTCGACGCAGATTGCGTCGACGTTACAAGGAGCTTATGTGGCAGCAATTGCTGTTGTCCGGGAATCAATCGACTCGATTCTTTCCCGGCTGTCAGCGGCTGCCGCCTGGGCGGCCCGATGCGGCTTGGCACCACGTGATCGGGAATGCCCACTTCCGGGCGGTTGATCGACCAACTCTAGCTGCCCCACTGATTGCGGTGGAACCTCGGTCAGGTCACGGCCTGCCCGCGGGACTTGTCAGTCACCCTCACTCCCGCCCGCCCTCAGGGAGTGAAGGGTGGCTCAAACCTGAGGCAGCTCTTTGCAGACCCTTCAGAGTCGATGACGAATCCTCTGTGTTCCCCAGGCAGGTGGGCCTGGAGTCCTCCCGGGACCGGTGTTTGGGCGACAGCCTATCGTCCTTCCTGGGTCTGCTAAAGCTCATCTCGGAGTTCACGGGATGCAGCTCGAAACCCGTGTCAAGCAGGATTATTATCCTACGGAGATCCTAGACTGAGTGGATTCACCTTGAGGCCTTCCCTGTGGCTGAGGCCTATTGTCTGCCCAGCCTTGGAGCTTTGGCAGCGGCCTACTTCCTGTCCTGCACCCTTGGCCAGGATGGCCAGGAAGTATGCAGTCCCTATCAGCTCTTTGCCCGGTATCTCTGAGCACCCCTCTGCTGAGGGGTTATTTTCCGATAACGTCTTCCAGCATTCCGGAACCGCTCGGTATGTAGATAGGCCTCCTGACAAAGAGTCCAAAAGGATGGACTATGTCGGGCGCAAGGTTTATGCCACGTCCTCCCTAGGCCTCCTACAGGCCAGCTCGGCTGCGCTGATGGCACACTTCTTCCACGCCCCAGTGCCTCCTGATGAGTGATCCCTCATGCCCAAGCCTAGGACCACGGTCCGGCGGGTGCAGGACCAGGGAAGGGCGGTGGCTAAGCAGCAGCTTCAGACTGCTCTGGATATAGGTGATTCCTGTGCCAGGTCAGTAGCGGCCGCGGTGGCCATGCGCCGCAAGGCGTGGCTGAGGATATCCACCTTCTTGTTGGATACCCAGCACAGGTTGGCAGACATCCCCTTCTTGGGGACTGACCTCTTTGGCCCTGGAGTGGAGGGACACTTCCAGAGGATCGAAAAGTCCAGTGTCACTCTGGACTCTGTCACCTCAGCCCAGAGGGACAAGGGCCCATGGCAACCTCTCGTAAGCCCCTTCCGTTCTTAGCCCCTGCGACACGTGCCGGCCCATTGGCACCAGCAAGAGGGCCAACAGGCTTCTAACGGCATCCCAACCCAAACCAGCAGCTTCCTGTAATGGGAAGCAAGGATGTTAGAGCCAGGGGCTCCTCGACAAGTCCCTCCTCAAGCCTGCTCAGTGGCCAGGTTGAGGCGTCGCCCCGACCTCGTCACCCTTGCCTGAGTCCCCAGCGGAGGCAGCTCTACCACTTCCCTTCCATTGGGTGTGGGAGGTGGAAGGTGAGCCTGTCTCTGAGTCTTTAGTGGGCCTTCCCTCTTGAACTAATCGCCCCGGGGACCACAGAATCGGCCTTGCCGTTGGCCCTCCGAGCCGATGTTGCCCTGTGCCTTGGGATAGAGGTGATCAGGAAGGTGCGGATCCTCCTTCAGACCTGGGGCTCGTGTCTAGGTACTTCCTGGTCCCCAAACGGATGGGGGGCTGGCACCCCATTCTTGACCTGCATGACTTGAACAAGTTCTTAAGGTCTCGGACTTTCAGGATGGTCACTCTGACTCAGATATCCCATCCTTGAAACGAGGCATGTGGTTCTGTTTCCTGGACCTCCAGGACACATTCTTCACGTTCCGATCCTTCCGTCTCTTCAGAGATTCCTCCTCTTCAGAGCGGAGGGATCCCTTTACGAGTTCTGAGCCATGCCCTTCGGCCTCTTCCCAGTTCCCAGGTCTTCTCAATGCATAGCAGTGGTGACAGCATTCCTCGTGGCTTGAAGGGTCTGGGTGTACTCCTACCCGGATGGCTGACTGATTGCAACCCCTCTAGAGCGGAAGTGGAGCGGTCCAGAGTTCTGGCCCTCCAGGTTGCTCTCAGATGGGCCTCTTCTTCAACTGGGCCAAGTCGGAACTCGTGCCGGAGCAGGTGATTCTTTTCATCGGGCAGAGCTCGGCTCTTGAGCCAGGCTCAGCTCCCAGCGGACAGGGCCGGGGTTCTTCCTCCTTTGCCTAATCATGTCTGGTTGGAAATCGTTCTGTCCAGGGGACCTTCGCCTCCTGGGCCTCGTGGTGGCCTGCACCAGCTGGTCTGTTGGGCCGTTGGTACGCCATCCCTTCAGTGAGGCTGGCCAGCCAGTGGTCTGTGCTGCGATCCTTTGGACCAGCCCGTGACAGTGACCCGGAGATGTGGAACTCTCTCCAATGGTGGACCGTTCCGGCAGATCCACAGGAGGGTATCCCGTTCGTCCGCCCCGAGTCGACTGTCTTCTATCGACCGATGCATCTCTGATGGGTTGGGGTGCCCATCAGGGGGATCACAGAGTGCACGACCTCTGGTACTCTCGGGAGTCGATGCCTTTCCAACCTGCTGGGCCTCATCTGCGGTCCACCTAGCACACACCTTCACTCCGTTGCCTCTGGTCCAGTGGTTCAGGTCAGACGGACAATGCCACGACCATGTGCTACCTAACCTGCCAGGACGGATCGCTCCTTGCCATTATGAGGAGGCTGTCCACATATGGTCTCGTGCGCAGCCTGGGCAGTTTTTCTAGCCATTTGGATGGCAGGGCCTCCAACACCTAACTGATGCCTAAGCTGGATAGGGCTGCATCTCACGGGATTCTCTCCTGCGGGTAGCACAAGATTTTTTTCTCCCCACTGTTTGGCCTCAAAGTGAGACCTTTTCCTCAGGGAGAATAAAGAAAGCCGAGACCATTTCATGCCCACCTCCCCCTCAGTAGGAGGCTAATGTAGGGGATGCCTTTTCGAGCCATGCAGACCTCTTCTACCTTTCCCCATTCCCTTGATCCACAGGTGCTTCTCAAGTGAGGAGGGACATGGGCGCAGGTGATTGGTAGCCCCAGACTGGTTCTGCCAGCTCTGGTATCCAGCTCTCACCAGTCTCAGCTCACAAACATCACAAGAAACTTCCAGCCGCCCGGACCTGGTCTCTCTGTTATCAGGGGAAGGTGTTCATCGGACCTTCAATCCCTGCACCTGATGGCCTGGTTCCTGGCGACTAGTTGCCAGGCCTTGGGTCTTCCGCGGTCCTCAGCGTTGTTGGGCGTCCCGTCAGGAGTCGACCGGATAATGCTACGGCTTCAAATGGAAGAGTTTCTCCATTTGGTGTTAGGGAAGGCCTGGTCCCTTCTCCTGTTCCTCAGCGAGCATTCCGGACTACCTGTGGTCCTTTCTTTTTCATCAAGGGCTTCGGTTGACAACCCTTAAGGTGCTCCTGGCAGCCATCTCTGCCCTCTGGGCATGGGCCGGAAGGCAGTCGGTGGCGCAGGAAAGGTGGTCTGGTGCTCTTCCAAGGCCTTGATCACATTTCCCCTCCGGTGCGAGAATCTCTACCTCCGTGGGATCTACCGCTGGTATTGGCTAAGCTCACAGGCAAGCCATTTGAACCAATGCACAGGTGCGATTCTCCCACCTGTTGTGGAAGAACTCCTCCTTGGTGGCTACCACGTCAGCCAGAAGGATGGGAGAGCTCCAGGTGCTTCCTTTGAGTCTCCCTATCCGATCTTCCACAGGGGCAAGGGTGTCCTGCGCCCCACCCGAAGTTCCTTCCAGAGGTGGTGTCAGAGCTTCACCTTAACCGGGTGTTGACTCTGCCGGTGTTCTACCCCAGTCGTACTTCGAAGGCTGAATATAGGCTCCATTTGGACCCTAGTTGAGCTCTCACCTTCTTAGGGACCGTAGGGCTTAAGTTCGGGGAGATGTTCGCCAGCTGTTTGTCATCTACGCTGAAGCTGCACCTGGCAGACCTGCAGCCAAGTGGACGATGAGCGGGTGGGTCACCTCCTGCATAGATCTCCGCTATAGGTTGGCGGGCATGCAGCCTCCCAGAGGGATAAGAGCTCATTTTACCCGCCATACTGCTTCATCGGTGACTGCTTCCAGGGATGTCCCTATCCAGGATATCTGCAGGGCTCCTACCTGGAAGTCGGCACATACCTTTATTACCCACTACCACATCGACCTTGGGTCACGCTGGGATACTGGTTTGGGGCCTCGGTGCTCCAGTCTTTTTCTCTAAGTAGGGGGTGTGCACCTTGCCCCCCCTCCTCCCAGAGAACTGCTAGGAGTCTGCCAATAAGTGTGGATGAACAACATATCCATGTCCTAAAGGCTGGGTTCTGGGGACCTTGGAGTGCCATCCACTCATTAACACAATATCATACTTTAAATCTTGCGGGTCTAAACTTGCTCCTCCACCTGGGTGGTATAACTCGGCTCAACCCCCATGGCACTTCAGATCTTCCTTTTGGCAAAATCGGGTTCCCTCCTTAACGCTCTGCGTTTCACGACTGATTCCTATTTCTCAGTTTGCGGATTTAAAATTATGCAAAAAGACAGTCTTGATCCCTCATGACTGCGATGGACAAATCGACTCGGTTCGGAGATGCCCATGCGGGTCAGAAAGATGTCGGACGGATCCACACTCCCGTGTCTACTGCTTAGGCCTTGAGCACGACCCGCGGGCTTGCGACCTGTGCTCATCTTTCTCGACCCTCACGTCTCCCAGAGGCGCGTGCTGCCCGATTACAGCTGGGCCGTCCCGAGCGTTTCCCTCGGTGTGAAGTCAAGGAGGCCGGTTGGCGGTGTCATCAGCGGCGGCGGCTTTCGGCCGGATCAGCTCGGCGGATGGTGTCCCCTCGAAGAGGCGGCGCGGGCCGTATCTTCCTCGACCGTGGCATTTATCCGCTCTCTCGGGTTCTTCCTACGGCTTCCTTTAAGGAGCTTTGTCTGTCCCTCTCCACTAAAGGAAGGGCCTGCGTCTACTGGACCTTATTCTCGGTCAAAAGAGGACAAAGGGTAGAATTCCCTCCATCTGACGCTCTTGGGGCCCGAAGGTCCCTCTCCCGGGCGTGGACCGTGGCTTCGATCGACCGCTCGGCCCGGCCACTGGCCTCACGGTGTCCCGTCAGGTCAGTTGGCCGAGACTCCACTGATGAAGTCAGTTTTCGACCCATTAGACGAGCTGTCGCCTTTAGCAGGCGAGATTCCCCTCTCCCAGTTCCCCGGGAGGAGTTGAGGATCCCGTGGGCTCGCCTGTGCCTCCGGTTCGGAGCCCTCGGATGGACCTTCCGAGCCGAAGGAGTGCGGCTCCGGCCGACACCTCCCGCACCGACCCGAAATTCCGGACTCTGGTCTCGGTCTCGGACCTCTTGGCGGTCAGCCGTTCCCACCCGTCATGGCGGTCTCGGTCTCGGCACCGCGGTAAGCGGCGTCGCGCGTCACCGTCTCCTCCTCGGATGAGGAGGCGTGCCGTAAATTGCGTCGCGATGTGCGAGGACCTTATGTGCAACAGCTCCTCCTGGCCGAGAATAAAGCCGACTCCGGCGCCTTCCCGGCCATTAAGTGGCTGTCACGGGCGGCGACACAACCCCTCGACTTGTCCGAGGCCTATGCCAGGCTGGTTGTTCGGCAAAACCAGCTGCTCCACGATTCGGTGAACCTCGCCTCCAGCCACCAGGCCCAGGGCTCCGACCAAGGATTCTCCGGTCGGCTAAGGGTTTACCCTTCGGCTGTCAGTTACCCTCACTCCCGACCGACCTCGGCAGGTGAAGGGTGGCTCAGGCCAGAGGCAGCTCTTGAGGACTCTTCGAGTCCGAAGATGATTCCTCCTTCTTCTCCAAGCGACTGGACTTGGGTCTTCAGGAGGTCAGTCTATGGACGGCCTAGCCGTCGTCCTTCCTAGGACTGCCCGGCTCATCTCGGAGTCTACCTGCAGGATGGAGCTGAACCCACGTTCCAAGCAGGCCAGGTATCCTCACGGAGATTCTGGACGAGGGATTCTCAGGAGGCCTTTCCAGTGGCCGAGGCCATAGTGGGTCCGGCACTGGAACTTTGAGCGCCCTGCTTCCTGCCTCGCCCGGCCAGGATGGCCAGGCAAGTATGCAGTCCCCACGGTTCCTTGTCGGTTTTGGAACACCCCTCTGCTGAAGGGTTGGTTACCGACAGCGTTTTCTGCGTGCGGCAGCGCCAGGGATGTGGACAAACCTCCTGACAAGGAGTCAAGAAATGGATTATGTCAGGCGAAAGTCCGCTGCGTCCTCTCGGCCTTCGTCAGGCCAGTTCGGCCGTCCTCATGGCACATTTTCCCATGCCTGTTGGGCTCCTGGATGGTCATCCTCATCTTCCGCCGATCTGCAGACTACGGTTAAGCAGAGTGCGGGACCAGGGCAGGAGCAGTGGCCAAACAGCAGCTCCAGACTGCTTTGGATGTAGGGGACTCATGTGCCCAGATCGGGCGGCCGCAGTGGCTATGTCGGCCGGGCTTGGCTGAGGATATCCACCTTTACTCGGATACCCAGCACAAGTTGGCGATGTTCCTTGGGACTGACCTCTCGCCCTGGGGTGGAAGGTCACCTGCAGAGGATAAAGGGGTCAATGCTACCTTGGACTCGGTCTCTTCCCACTCAGAAGGACAAAGGTACCAAACCACAGCCCAAGCCCTTTCGTCCTTCTGTGCCCCTTGGCGCCCGGCCCAGCAACGCCAGGGCCAGCAGGCTCGCCTTGGCATCCCAAACCCAAGCACTGGCTTCCTCTAACAGGAGGCAGGGAGGAAAGGGCCCAGGAGGTCCCTCGGCCGGTCCCTCCTCCAAGCCTGCCCAGTGACGGGCTGAGGGGTGTCGCCCCCAATCCCGTCACCTTACCCCTGGGTCCCCCCGTGGGGGGACGGCTCCGGCACTTCCGTTCTGCCTGGTCCGCTGTTACCACGGACAGGTGGGTCTTGGAGGTGGTGGGAAGAGGCCTGCCTCTGGAATTCGAGCAGGCACCACCCTTCAGAGCCGTCGCCCCTCGGGGGGCTTCGGGATCCCCAGCCTCACTGGCGGCTCGTCGAGCCGACGCCGGCTCTCCTCCTCCAGAAGGAGGTGGTAAGAGGTGGTGGACCCTCCTTCAGACCCAGGGTTTGTGTCCAGGTACTTCCTGGTTCCGAAGCAGACGGGGCTGGCGCCCATTCTCGACCCACGACCTAATCAAGTTCCTAAGGTCTCGAACCTTCAGGATGGTCACTCTGGCTCAGATAATACCATCTTGGAGCGCGGCGGTGGTTCTGCTCTCTGGACTTGCAGGAGCGTTTCCCACGTCCCTATCCGTCTCGCCTCACCAGAGATTCCTTCGCCTCGAAGCGGAAGGATCTCTCTTGAGTTCCAAGCCATGCCCTTCGGCTTGTCTCCAGCTCCCAGGGTCTTCACCAAATGCATGGCAGTGGTGACAGCATTCTCAAGGCGCCGAGGGTCCGGGTGTACCTTACCTGGACGACTGGCTGATAGCAGCCTCCAGGAAGGAGGCGGAGTGGTCCAGAGATCTGGCCCTCCAGGTCTGCTCTCAACTGGGCCTCCTTATCGAGGCCAAGTCGAACTCGAGCTGAAGCAGGTGATTTTATTCATCGGCGCAGCTCGACTCTCTTGAGCCAGAGCGCGGCTCCCGCGGAGTGGGGCGAGGTTCTTTCCTCCTTTGCCCGATCATTTCTGGTTGGGCAATTGCCCCTGCCGGGACACCTCCGCCTCCTGGGTCTCATGGCGGCCTGTACCAGCGTGGTCCGTTGGGCCGCTGGAACATCGTCCCTTCAGTGAGGACTGGCCAGCCAGTGGTCTGCGCTGCGATCCTTGGACCAGCTTGTGCGGTGACACAGGGGATGTGGAACGCTCTCAGTGGTGGACCGTTCCAGATCATTTGCAGTTGGGCATTCCGTTCGTCACGCGAGCGACGGTCTCTCTGTCGACCGATGCCTCTCTGATGGGTTGGGTGCCCATCTGGGGAACACCGGGCTCATGGCCTCTGGTCCCCAGGGAGTCGATGCCACATCAACCTGCTGGAGCTCGAGCGGTCCGCCTAGCTCTCACCGCTTTGCTCCGTTCCTCCGGGGTCAAGTGGTCCGAGTCCAGACGGACAATACCACGACCATGTACTATCTAAACCGCCAGGCGGACGACGCTCCATGCTTCTATGCAAGGAAGCTCTCCGCATTTGGTCACTCGGGCGCAGCCTGGGGCGGATCTCCTAACATTCACGTGGCAGGAGCCTCCAACACCCCGGCCGATGCCCTGAGCCGATAGGGGCTGCATCCCACGAGTGGTCTCTCCTGCCGGAGGTAGTACAGCATCTGTTCTCCTTTGGGGCACACCTCAGGTGGACCTGTTTGCCTCCATGAGAACGCGGCTGAGTCTGTTCCATGCCCGCCCCCCTCAGCAGGGCTCGCTGCAGGGGGATGCCTTCTCGAGGCAATGGACCCCGGGCCTCTTTTACGCCTTTCCCCCATTTCCCTTGATCCACAAGGTGCTTCTCAAGGCGAGGAGGGCAAAGGCAGGTGATTCTGATAGCCCCAGACTGGCCTCGCCAGTTCTGGTATCCAGATCTCCTCAGTCTCAGCTCCAGGACTCATGCGCAGCTTCCAGCTCGCCCGGACCTGCTCTCAGTCAATCAGGGAAGGTGTTCCATCGGACCTTCAATCCCTGCACCTGACGGCCTGGTTCCTGAGCGGCTAGAGTTCCAGGCTTTGGGTCTTTCCGCGAGGTCCTCAATGTAGTTGAGGCGTCCCGTAGAGTCGACCAGAAAATGCTATGCCTTCAAATGGAAAAGGTTTTCCATTTGGTGTCAGAGCAAGGGCTTGGACCCTTCCTCCTGTTCCTTGGCAAGCATCTTGGACTATTTATGGTCCCTTTCTAGTCAAGGGCTTAGGTCGACGACCCTAAGGGTGCACCTGGCAGCCATCTCTGCTTACCAGGCGCGGGCCGGGAAGCAGTCGGTACGCAGGAGAAGGTGGTCTGGCGCTTTTTCAAAGGCCTTGATCACAGTTCCCCTCCAGTGCGGGAACCCCCACCTCCGTGGGATCTACTGCTGGTACTGGCATAGCTCATGGGCAAGCCATTCGAACCTATGCACAGGTGTGCTCTCTCACCTGTCGTGGAAGACCGCCTTCTTGGTGGCTATCACGTCAGCCAGAAGGATGGGAGAGCTCCAGGCGCTTCCATCGAGTCTCCTTACCTGGTCTTCCACAGGGACAAGGTTGTCCTCGCCCCACCGAAATTCCTTCGAAGGTGGTGTCGAGTTTCACCTAACCAGGTGTTGACTCTGCCGTGTTCTACCCCAATCACACCTCGGAGGTCAATATAGGCTCCATACTCTGGACCTAGAAGGCGCCGCTATTATAAGGAGCGCACGGCTGAAATTCGGGGAAAGGTTCGCCAGCTGTTTGTCACCTACGCTGAAGCCGCATCTGGCAGACCTGCAGCCAAGCGGACGATAAGCAGGTGGGTAACCTCCTGCATAGATCTCTGCTATAAGTTAGCGGACATGGAGCCTCCCAGAGGGATAAGAGCTCATTCTACCCGCCATACTGCTGCAACGGTGGCTGCTTCCAGGGACGTCCCTATCCAGGAAATCTGCAGGGCTGCTACCTGGAAGTCAGCAAACACCTTCATTACCCACTACCACATCGACCTTGAGTCACGCCGGGATGCTGGTTTTGGGGCCTCGGTTCTCCAGTCTCTCTTTCCAAGTAAGTATATGGGGGTGTGCGTCTTGCCTCCCTCCTCCCGGAGAACTGCTAGGAGTCTGCCAATGAGTGTGGATGAACAACATATCCATGTCCTAGAATACAGGTTACTCACCTGTAACAGGAGTTCTAGGAATGGTATATGTTGTTCATCCTACGACTCCAACCTCCGCCCGACGCACAACCTGAGCTTCCAGCGGCCAGATCTGCGCCAGGGGCGGAGCCGAGATTATACCACCCGGTGGGTGGGAGGAGCAAGCTTGAAGACCTTCCCGCAAGATTTAAAGCGGCAAGGATACTGCCAATGAGTGTGGATGAACAACATATACCATTCCTAGAACTCCTGTTACAGGTGAGTAACCTGTATACTCACCTGTAACAGGAGTTCTAGGAATGGTATATGTTGTTCATTCACACGCACTCCACCCGACCTCCCCTTCCAGCGGGCTAGATTTGGCGCATGGGGCGGAGCCGAGAGTTTTACCACCTGGGTGGGTAGGAGGAGCCAGCTTGAAGACCTTCCGGCAAGATTTAAAGCGGCAAGGAACCTGCCAGTAAGTGTGGTTGAACAACATATACCATTCCTAGAACTCCTGTTACAGGTGAGTAACCTGTATTTTTTTATCGGTTCGGCTGAACAGATTGTTTGGGTTCTTTATTTTTTATTGTGGGGGTAGTGTGAGGTACCGGTTCTTATTGGTTCTAAAAAAAACAAACAAAAAAAACTGTTTCTAACGTTTTATTCAAATAACCGTAACACGGTTAGAAACCGATAAGGAAGTCTTACCTGGCTGAAGCTGAGTAAAGGGTAAGTTTTGTTAGAGTGGCTACGTCTGAGAAACCCGAAAGAAAAACTGGGCCCGCTGTGTTTCAGCACTGCAGTGTGTGTGTGGGGAGGCCTTTGCTAAGGCTGATCCCCACACCACCTGTGTTTACTGTATGGGGTTTGACCACCTCGATTCAAACTGCCAAATCTGTAAAAATTTCCCTAAAGCCACCCTGGACAAAAGATTGGGCAGGCTTAGTAAAATGGAGACCGAGAAGTCGGCTGACCCGGATGGCCAGCCCGGTTCGGTTCTGACCAAAGCAGAAGGCGTGCCCTCTGACCTGGTTGATACTCCTTCGAGGAAAAGGAGAGCTGATTCCAAGGGATCAGTTCCGTCAAAAAGGAAAATAAAAGAAAAATCGGTTGGTTCGGATCCAGAACCGCATCATCCGACCGCTGAGGAAATTGCCTAGACGATCAGTATGGTGGAATCGCTTTGTTCGGGTCTGACTGATCTGGTGCCTTCTGGCAGGCATTCGGTTTGGTCGGTTCCTCCGGTTCAAGGTTATACCCCTGAAGATTTTTATGAACTGGACTTGGAGGGGGATGATGATTAAGATGATGGAGTGGAAGTTCTGGATGAGCCCATAGAACTGGACATCCCCCGAGACAGGCCTTCTGGTGTTTCCCCTCCTAGGCTTTCTGAGTCCCTTTCCCACTTTATGTTCTACAGAAAAGTTGCAGAAACCCCTCCAGCTCCCTATGGAAGAAGCTGTTGAGAAGCAAGAGGAGCCTGACTATGTGGAGATGATGGACATCCCAGAGTCCAAAAGATTCTGTTCCCCTCCATAAGTCCTTTGGGAAACGGACACAAAAATTGTTAAACTCCAAATTCTTTGCCTCCTGTGGATAGATGAATGGATAAGAGGTACATGCTGTCAGGTTCAGGTATGGAGTACTTGTACCAGCAGTGCAGCCATGTTGGAGTGGTGCAGGCTGCAGCCTGTGATAAGGCTAATGTACCCTGGCTCACCCCAACAGATAAAGACTCCCGGAGTTGGATGACATGGCAGAGAACCCGTACATGGCATCTTTTTTGGGACTCTGGCAGGCTAATTACATAGCCTATACAGCCAGGTAACAGAAGTCAAGGTGGGACACTGTACTGGCACTGGCTAAGCAGGCCTGCCCCCAGCTTGCTAAGGAGCTTGAGGAGGTGGCTGCTGATGTGATTGAGGCAATCAAAAATCCAGTTTCATGCTGCTGTGGACTCCAGTCATGTGTCATGAGTCATGGTTCCATCTGTGGCTCTTCGGAGACTAGCTTGGCTCAGATGCACTAGCCTATCACAGGATACCCAGGCTAAGGCTATGGATTTCCCTGTTGTTAATAATTCTGTGTTTGGGGAGCAAATTATATGAAGAAGATGGATGAGTACAGGACCCACTTATAGGAGTGCACAGGCCAAGGAAAGGCAGGCAACTCCTCAGAGGCAGCAAGCTAGAGGCAGGCATTTTCATAGGCCTTTCTACCAAGCACAGGCCTCCTCTCCTTTTTCCCAGAGGGGGTTCTTCAGAGGGAGAGGCAGAAGGGGGATGTGCAGTGCTGCATCCACCTCTCAGCCTAAGGCTCCTGCCAAGCAGACACCCTGATGTGTCAGCCCGGGTCGACTCCCCAATTCCTGTAGGAGGCAGGCTGGCTTACTACTCCCAGGACTGGAAGTCTGTGACCACAGACAGGTGGGTCCTGGAAGTAGTAAGCTAGGGACTGGCCCTCAGCTTCAAAAAGTTTCCAAAAAGAGTGCCAAGTCTTTTCCACCTGCATCAATATCAGAAACTCTTGCACTGGAGGCAGAGGTTTCCTCTCTTCTAGCTCTCAGAGCTCTAAAGAAGGTTGCTACTCGGCACATGGGAAAAGGACTGTACTCCAGGTACTTTCAAACAACATGAAGTCTTGCTGTATTCTGACAATTGCAGTGAGGTCCAACCTTCGAACTGCCCTGGAGATGAGAGTTAACTTTCCATGCCAGGCATGGAACGCTGAGCTCGAGCTCGGTCGAGACTCTTATCTGTTGCTGTTTGAACTCAAACCGTCAGATTCTTTACTCCGACTCACTGAACAGTCGCTCCGGAGATTTCTCCTTTGCTCGGTTCAATTTGTCGGTTAAAGTATCGTTTTTCTCGGTTTTCAGCCGAATTTAAACCACAACCTATCGGTTCAGTCTCTGTCTGTGGTATTCGTGAGTACTAGATAGGTTTATATTATTTTTCTATTCTGTGTGGAACTTGTAAACGTTTCATCGGTTTGGTTTGAACCGATCAGGTTGTTTAAAAATCTTTTCTTCTACTTTTAGAGTGTGGTTACCGGTTCCTATTGGTTCAAAAGAAAACTGATTTAATTACAGTTTTTTCCAAGACCCGTAACACTGTCAGGAACCGATAAGAGTGTCTTGCCTGGCGGATTGCCATTAAAAGGGTAAAATTTTGTTAGGACTGGCCATGTCTGAGAAACCCAAAAGAAAAACTGGGCCCACTGGGTTTCAACAATGTAGTGTGTGTGGGGAAGTCTTTGCTAAGGCTGACCCCCACACCACCTGTTTATTGTCTGGGGTTTGACCACCTCGATTCAGACTGCCAGATTTGTAAAAAATTTTCCTGCAGCTACCCTAGAAAAGAGAGTTGGTAGGCTCAGGGAAAGGGAGGCCAAAAAGTCCGCTGACCCGGATGGCCAGCCCGGTTCGGTTCAAACCGAACCAGAAGGAGTGCCATCTGACCAGGGCGAAACTTCTTCCGGCAAAAGGAGAACCGATTCCGAGGAGTCTGTTCCGGTTAAGAGAACAAGAGGAGATAAATCAGCTGGTGTGGATCCAAAAGTTTCTTCTCCAACCGCTGATGAAATAGCCAAAGCGATAAAAATTGTTCAGTCGCTATCCCTGGCTCTGACCTAACCGGCACCATCAGGAAGGCGCTCGGTTCGGCCGGATCCACCGGTTCCGGATTATGATTTGGAGGAATTTTATGAACCGGAGGAGGAGGAAGGAGAGTATGAGGAAAGTGAATGTGATTTAAGCAATAAACCTCGACAGGGTGTTGGTGATGCTGGTTACCACGCCTGGTGTGGTTCGGTCACGAGGCCGCAGGCCGAGTGAGTAAACCTCACAGGCATGGGTAAAACTAGCATCACCAACACACTGGAGTGGTTTATTGCTATTATACAATGTCCCTATTAATTTTTTTTCACAAAAATGAGAAAATCATATTTTTCATTTTTATTTAATTTGTTGTTACGCTGAAAAAAATAGTCCCAGAGACTACGAAGGTTTGGACAGGAAATGAGAGATCAGTGGGGTGGAGCTCAAATCAGAGGTCAGTGGGGTGAAGCTTTGTTTCTTTTCCCTGAATGAAGGGAGAGAGCGCAGTGTGGAAATTAAATGTTATTGCTGTTACTTTAACACAGAAGGTAAGGTTTCAGGCTTCAGGGTTTTTTTTTTTTTAAAGTTTGCGTCTGTCAGCTTTACGAGCGTGTTGCGATCAGGTGGCAGGCTGAAACAAGGAGAGAGCGGGGTGTCTTCAGCGCTGTGAGTACGGCGTCCGAGTAATACAGGGTCATTTCCTTGTTATCGCCGTTTTCGGCGGCAGTTGGACGTGCTGCGAGCGGGCTGGTTGTGAAGTTCAGGCTGGGCATGTGAGGCAGAGCAACGGGTGTTTCTGGCGGCTGTGCTGTTTCGTTTCAATTTCACTATTATCGCCGTCTGGGATTGATTTGAATATTGCTTCCGCTAGTCATTAGCGATCAAGTCGAAAGTTGTTTGGATGTTCATTTTTTTGGTGAACGGCCGGGTTTTGGTTTTTCCATAGGCGATGTACAATGGCGGGTTTCATGATTTGTAAACGGGGTCTGAGCGTTTCTTAATGGGCGTTGATATTGGCAATAGCCGGCACTTTTTCCTGTTGGTAATGCTATATTTTACAACGGGGTGATAGTGCCAGCTGGCCAATGAGGGGTGTCCATTTTTTTATGCATTGTATTATATGAAAGTCTGGATGTACCCATTGACCCGGACATCTCCCCAGACAGACCTTCAGGAGTGTCTCCTCCTAGGCTTTCTGAGTCCCCCTCCCATTTCATGTTTTACAAGAAAGTGGCCGAAACCTTTCAGCTTCCTATAGAAGAAGCTGTGGATGACCAGGAGGAGACTGACTATGTGGAAATGATGGATATTCCAGAGTCTAGGAGGCTGTCTATTCCCCTACACAAGCCTTTTGGGAAACGGACAATGAATATTTTAAAGACTCCTAATTCTATACCTCCTGTGGATAAAAGAATGGACAAGAGGTATACTCTGTCAGGCTCAGATATGGAGTTCCTTACCCAGCAATGCAGCCATGTTGGGGTAGTGCAGGCTGCAGCCTGTGATAAGGCTAATATACCCTTGGCTTCATACCCCCCAGATAAGGACTCCAGGAGGATTGATGCCATGGCAAAGAAACAGTACATGGCAGCTTCCTTGGGACTCAGGCAGGACAATTATATGGCTTATACAGCTAGATATCAGAAATCTAGATGGGACACTGTCATGGCTTTAGCTAAACAGGTCCCTGGCCAGCTTGCAAAGGAGCTGGAGCAAGTGGCTGCTGATGGTATTGAAGCATCCAAGGTGCAATTACATGCTGCAGTGGACTCCAGTGATGTTTCATCTAGAGTCATGGCTACATCTGTGGCCCTTCGTAGGATGGCTTGGCTCAGATGTACTTGCCTGTCTCAGGATACCCAGACTAAGGCCATGGATTTTCCTGTTGTGGGTAATTCTCTGTTTGGGGAGCAAACAGAGAATTACATGAAGAAAATGGATGAATACAGAACATCCTATTGGAGTGCTCAGGCCAAAGAAAGGCAAGCCACTCCTCAGAGGCAGCATCCCAGGGGCAGGGGCAGGCCTTTTCATAGGCCTTTCTACCAAGCCCAGGCCTCCTCTTCTGCTTATGCTCGGAAGGGGTTCTATAGAGGGAGAGGCAGAAGGGGTACAAGCAGGCCTGCTTCCACCCTTCAGCCTAAACCCCCTGCCAAACAGGCACCCTGATGGGTTTGCTAGGGCCGATTCTCCACCACCTATAGGGGGCAGGCTGACTTACTTTGTCCAGGACTGGAGGTCTTTAACATCAGACAAATGGGTCCTGGAAGTACTAAGCCAGGGACTGGTTCTCAGCTTCAAAAAATTTCCAAAGATGAGAACCAGATCCTTTCCAACTGCAAATCCTTCAGAGGCACTTGCCCTAGAGGCAGAGGTCTCTTCCCTCTTGGCTCTCAGAGCTGTAGAAAGGGTTCCACCCCGACACAAAGGGAAAGGATTGTACTCCAGGTACTTCCTCACCCCCAAAAAGACAGGAGAATGGCGGCCCATCCTGGATCTCAGATATTTAAACAAGCACCTTTTAAAGCCAAAGTTCATACCCGGTTACCAAAAGCTAATTTATAATAAATAAATAAAGCCAAAGTTCAAAATGATGACTGTGGGAATAATTCTACCCTCTCTAAGGCCAGGGGACTGGCTAGTCTCCCTGGACCTCAAGGATGCCTATTTCCATATTCTCATCAGAAGCTCCCATCGAAAATACCTCAGGTTCGAGCTGCCCTCAGGCCATTACCAATTCAGAGCAATGCCCTTCAGCCTAACCTCTGCTCCAAGGGTGTTCACAAAATGCCTGGCAGTAGTAGTTGCTTTCCTAAGAAGGAAAAGGATTTCCATCTTCCCGTACCTGGACGACTGGCTCATAGTAGACCAGTCCCCAGACCAAGTCAAGTCACACCTGCAGATAACTCAGCAACTGCTCACTTCTCTAGGTTGCCTTCTGAATCTTTCAAAGTCAGTCCTAGAGCCTGTTCAGCTCCTCACCTTCATAGGCACGGAGCTAGATACAGAAAAGGCAAGAGCCTTCCTTCCCCTGGACAAGGCGAGGACCCTTATCACACTGGCCTCTTCATTCACCCTACAGGTGTCTCGACCAGCAAGGCATTTTCTGCAGCCCCTGGGGCACATGGTTGCTCTACAGCAGTGATGCAGGAGCAAGATTTCAGATGAGGGACATTCAGTTCCATTTGAGAGCCTTTTGGTCTCAGAAAAGGACCCTCTGACCAAACTGATCCCAGTGACTCGAACCCTGATCCAGGCTTTGCAGTGGTAGCAGGATCAGAACAATCTAAGACAGGGAGTTCCTTTTGTCACTCAGTCTCACTCTTTAATTCTTACTACAGATGCCTCCCTCTTGGGGTGGGGGGCCCACTTGGGAGACCTGACCACCCAGGGGTTGTGGTCTCCTCAGGAATCTCTGCTTCATATCAGTCTTTTAGAACTCAGAGCAGTTTGTCTAGCACTTCAAGCTTTTTCCAAGTCTGTTCAGAACAAAGTAGTTCAGATCAGGACAGACAATACCACCACAATGTGGTATATCAACAAGCAAGGGGGCACTTGGTCTACGGCCTTGTACACAGAGGCAATGAAGTTGTGGTCTCTGGCCTATTCCCTGAACACCTCCCTTACAGCAGTACACCTCCCAGGCAAGGACAATGTCCTGGCAGATGCCCTCAGCAGGATATCTCAGGGCCATTACGAATGGTCACTGGATCCCCTGGTTTTGGAGGTGATCTTTTCCAGATGGGGCACCCCACAGATAGATCTTTTTGCAGCCCCAGACAATCACCAACTTCCCCTCTTTTGCTGCAGGCCCCCAGTGTTGGGCTCAGTTCCTCTGGATGCCCTGGTTCTCAATTGGGAAGGGAAGTTCCTGTATGCTTTTCCCCCCTTCCCTCTCCTGTTCAAGGTGCTAGTCAAAATCAGGTCTCAACCCTTCAGAGTGATTCTGATTGCTCCAGACTGGGCCAGACAGCCCTGGTACCCTCTCCTGTTGTCCTTAGCAGTATACCTTCCCTTGTCTCTTCCCAGGAATTACAACCTGTTAACCTGTGCTCAAGGGAGGGTTTGGTACCCGAATCTCAAATCTCTCAATCTCAAGGCCTGGCTCTTGAAGTTAGAGTTTGCTGATTTACACCTCTCTCAAGGTGTTATGGATATCCTAAAGGTTTCTAGGAAGCCTTCCACCAAATGGAAAAGATTCTCCATATGGTGCTCTGGGAAGCATATTTTCCCAGAGTCTGCTGGCCTGCCCACAATCCTTGACTGTATGGTTCATCTGAATAGCTTGGGACTCAGACCAGCTACACTAAGAGTGTGTCTGGCAGCTGTCTCTGCTTTTCTTTCAGCAGGTAAGCCTTCTTCCCTTTCAGCTCACCCTGTATTCTCCAAGTTTTTCAAGGGATTGTTTCATACCAGTCTGCCATTCAGGGACCCTGCCCCTGCTTGGGACCTTAATGTTTGCATTGCTTAGCTTATGCAACCCCCTTTTAAGCCTTTGTCCTCAGCAGAGCTTAAGTACTTGACTTGGAAAACTGTTTTCTTGGTGGCCATCACTTCTGCCAGGCGCGTAAGCGAGTTACAAGCCCTATCAGTGGAGCCTGACTTTATCTCCTTCCATAGAGATTAGGTGGTCCTCAGGACTAACAGGAAGTTTTTACCTAAGGTGGTTTCAGACTTCCACCTTACCCAGTCTCTGTCTCTTCCTGTGTTCTTCACTGACCATTCCTCCTCTGGTGTGGGGAGAGGCTGCACAGTTTAGATGTGAAAAGAGCCCTTCGCTACTACATAGAGCGTACCAAGGGTTACAGGTTTGACTCCCTCCAGTTGTTCCTCACTTATGGTGAGATTGGTAAGGGGAAACCTGCCACTAAAAGATCCATTGCCAGGTGGATTGTCTCTTGCATTCAATTTTGCTATGAAAACTAGGTAGGATTCCACCCTCAGGCCTGAGGGCTCACTCTACCAGAGGTACAGCTGCTTCCTGGCTGCTGCCAGGGATATTCCTATCTTAGAGATATGTCAAGCAGCTACCTGGAAAACAGTTCACACTTTTACCAAGCATTACTCTCTGGATATCCAGGCTAGGAGTGATGCTTGGTTTGGCACAGCAGTGCTTCAGAGCCTAGTTCCTAAGTAGGTTCTGTCCCTCCTCCATGGAGGTACTGCTTGGTAGTCTGCAATTGTCAGAATACAGCAAGACTTCATGTTGTTTGAAGAAAAAATTACTCACCTTAGTAATGTTGTTTCTTCTAATGGAGTCGTGCTGTATTCTGGCCCCCTCTCAGAACCTTTGTTTTTGGGATGTGGGTGGGCAGTAGCAGTGTTGGCACTCAGGAGGTGCCCCAACTTTTTATTATCGCCCTCTTTTCTTTGGGTGAGTGGGTGTTGTGTTTATTTCATTTTGGGGTTTCCTGACTTGAGTCTTCTTTTGGGACCAAAAAGTCTGTTTATTATATTTAGTAGCCAGTTGGCTAGTGTAGGTTTACAGTTTCCACACAGGACACCCAGTGAGTTTAGCTCGTAAAGATCTGATGGTTTGAGTTCAAACAGCAGCAGACAGAGTCTCAACTGAGTTCGAGCTCAGCGTTCCATGCCTAACATGGAAAGTTAACTCTTTCATCTCCGGGGCAGTTTGAAGGTTGGACCTCACTGCAATTGTCAGAATACAGCAAGACTCCATTAGAAGAAACAACATTACTAAGGTGAGTAATTTTTTTTTCTTACCCCAAAGAAAACAGGGGAGTTGCGACCCATCCTAGACCTAAGGTATTTGAGCAAACACATTTCAAAACCTAAATTGAAAATGGTAATTCTGGGAATTATCTTTCCCTCTCTAAGGCCAGGAGATTGGCTAGCATTCCTGGACCTCAAGGATGCCTACTTCCATATTCCCATCAGGTGCTCCCACGGAAAATACTTCAGGTTCAAGTTGCCTTATGGCCATTACCAGTTCAGAGCCATGCCATTCAACCTAACATCAGCTCCAAGGGTATTCACAAAGTACCTTGCAGTAGTGGTGGCTTACCGCAGAAGGCAGGGTGTCACTATATTTCTGTATCTGGACGACTGGCTCATTGTAGGCCAGTCAACAGGACAGGTCAGGTCAGCTCTGCAAACCACCTAGGACCTGCTCAGTTCCCTGGGGTTTCGTCTCAATCTTCCAGAGTCCGTTCTCGAACCAGTTCAACTTCTTACCTTTATAGGAATAGAACTGGACACTGTACAAGCAAAAACTTTCCTTCCCTTGGCAAGGGTGAAGGCCATAGTGGATCTTGCTTCATCGTTTCGACCTCAGGTCTCTCGTCCAGCAAGACAGTTCCTATAACACCAGGGCCACATGGCAGCTTCCACTGCAGTGGTGCAAGGAGCAAGATTTCAGATGAGGGACATTCAGTTTCACCTAAGGTCTTTTTGGTCTCAGAAAAAGGATTCCCTTGCCAAACTGATTCCAGTGGCTCAGACTCTGGTCCAAGCTCTCCAGTGGTGGCTGGATCTGGGCAACCTCCGACAAGGAGTCCCATTCATTCCTCAAGCTCCCTCAGTAGTTCTGACTACAGATGCTTCTCTCCTAGGTTGGGGAGCCCACCTGGGAGCCCTGACAGCTCAAGAGGTCTGGTCTCCACAGGAGTCTCTCTTTCACATCAACCTTCTGGAACTCAGGGCAGTGTTCCTGGCCCTTCAGTGCTTCTCAGATTCAGTCAAGGGCAGGGTGGTCCAAGTCAGAACAGACAACATGACCACAATGTGGTATATCAATAAACAAGAAGGTACTTTGTCCACGGCCTTGTGCACAGAAGCCATGAAACTGTAGTCTCTGGCCTATTCTCTTCAGACTTCCCTAGTAGCAGTTCACCTTCCAGGGAAGGATAATGTACTGGCAGATACTCTGAGCAAAATATCCCAGGGGCACCATGAATGGTCCCTAGATCCTCTCATCCTGCAGGTCATCTCCAAATGGTGCACTCCAGAGATAGATCTCATTGCAGCCCCAGACAGTCACCAACTCCCTCTGTTCTATTGCAGACCTACACTCGTGGGGACTGTGCCCCAGGATGCCCTGATTTTGGATTGGAAGGGGAGGTTCCTCTATGCATTCCCTTTGCTGTTCAGAGCCCTAATCAAAATCAGAACTCAACCCTGCACAGTGATACTAGTGACTCCAGACTGGGCCAGACAACCTTGATATCCTCTGTTGCTGTCTCTGACAGTGTTACGTCCCCTTTCCCTTCCTGGGAGACACAATCTTCTGCCCTCCTCCTCAGGGGAGGATCTGGTATCCCAATTTCCAGTCTCTCAGTCTCAAGGCCTGGCTCTTGAAAAGTTAGAATATGCAGGTGTGCATCTTTCTCAGGCAGTTATAGATATGTTGAAGGTTTCCAGGAAACCTTCTACTAGAAAGTCTTAGAACTCCAAATGGAAGAGGTTTAGCATTTGGTGTTCTCAGAAAGGCATTGTGCCTGATTCTGCAGGCATCTCTGCAGCCTTTAATTATCTGGTTCACCTCAGTGGTCTGACTCTAGGCCTTAGGCCTGCAACCCTGAAGGTTCACCTAGCACCAGTTTCTGCTTTCCTTTCAGCAGGGGAAGGCTCTTCCCTGGCCTCTCATCATGTTTTTAAAATTTTTTTCAAGGGTCTGGTTCACATAAAGTCTCCATTTAGAGAACAGACTCCTGCTTCGGATCTCAATGTCTGCATTGCACAACTCATGCAGCCCCCCTTTTGAACCTATGGCTTCGGCTGAGTTGAAGTACTTGACCTGGAAAAATGTGTTCCTGTTAGCCATTACTTCTGCCAGGCAGATTAGTGAGTTACAAGCCTTGTCAGTTGAGCCTGACTTCATATCCTTCAATAGGGGTAACGTGGTACTAAGAACCAATAGGAAGATCTTACTTTGAGAGGGCTCTTGTAGTAGGTAATTACATATAGGACTGAAGCCGGCAGGCATCAGGACCCCATGGAAAAATTTCTAGCTAGCAGTCTCTGGCGGGGGACTGCTCCCACGTCAGGTGACCGATGTCAGTATAAAGGGCGGTCCCCCACGCCCGCCTTTCAGTTCTTTACCGCTGTTATCTTGTGAAAGCGCCTCGCGGTTAAGTTCCACTGCTTTGTCAGTCGTTCGGTAGTTTTACCACCGTTTTTTCTTCACTTTCTTCGAATTTTGGTCAGGCTTTGTGCAGTGTCTGTCGTCCCTAACTCCCGCACAAGATCGGACACTCCCAGTGCCTCTTCTATCTAGGCCTGGATCACCCCGTGGAGAAGTGCCAGCATTGCCTGAAATTAAACACCTCCACCTGTAGACGAAGGAAGCAGTCCCTGGAGGCCCATATACTTAAGAAGAAAATTACCTCCATGGAAAAGGAGCTGAAGAAGCTTTGTCAGGCCTCAACTTTGCCCAAGGGTGGGCTCTTGCAGTAGGTAATTACAAATAGGACTGAAGCCAGCAGGCGTCTGAACCCTACGGAAAAATTTCTAGCTAGCAGTCTCTGGCGGGGGACTGCCCCCACGTCTGGTGACCATCAGTATAAAGGGACGGCCCCCCCCAAGTCCGCCTTCCAGTTCTTTCCTGCCGTTAGCTCGTGTTAGCGCCTCTCGGTTAAGTTCACTGCTTCATCAGTCTATTGTTGGTATTTTTACCGTTAAATTCCTCGAATTTTATTCAAATTTTCGTCAGTTTCTTCAGCTGCTGTGTATGTCGTCCCCTACTCCATCCGAGCACAAGAACAAGTGCGATTCCTGCGGCACCCAGCTCCCACACAAGGACGGACACTCCCAGTGCTTCTTTTGCCTAGGCCCAGACCACCTCATGGAGAAGTGCCCGCACTGTCAACAGTTTAACTCTGCCACCCGCATGCGGAAGCAGCAGTCCCTGGAGGCCCACATTTTAAAACAGAAGATGTCCTCCATGGAACAGGAGTTGAAGAAGCTCTGGCAGGCCTCTGCTTCCCCTGAGGGTCACTGCAAGAAGAAGCACCGGGACAGGGACTCCTCTTCCGCAGCTGCCGTGACTCTGGCTAGGGTCGCGGTGCTGAAGGTAACGTCCCCTCCGGGGAACCGTTCCACGACGGCTGTCTTGGAGGCTTCCAAGGCGGCCGCGACCCTCCAGTTGGGTTCATGCTCAGGCCCCTCACGAGCCTCCAGGTCAAAGGAAGCCGCTGCTCCAGGTAAGACCGCCACCTTGCGGCCTTCCAGTTCGAGCGGCCCCAGTAAGCTGGACATTGGCTTCTCCGCCTGCGTGGGTAAGGCCAACAAGATGTCCGACCCTTTGAGGAAGCGCACGGCCTCCAAAGCGCCCGCCAAGGCCACCCGCAACCTTCATCAAGTGTTGGGTCTGATACCATCTCCTCTGACATCCTCCCAGATCTCGTCGGTAAGCCGGATGTTGGCCTCACCGATGGCCGCACAGCGTTAGAGCCGACGCCAGACCCTTCAGACCTGTCAGTTTGTGGCTCGCTGCAGCGCTCACAGTTGCACTCCGAGTCTCCGGCATCACCAGTGTTGGATCCCGGGGACGCAGTCCTCATTCCCCGGGTCACACAGAGGATGCAAGTACGCTGCCATCAGGTTTCCCTTCCGCTGGGCCAGATGACCTGATGTCGGACACTCTGACTCCGGCTCCGACACTGGGCGACATCCTTTTGCCGGATGCTGTCCATACATCGGGCCTCCCATTCCGGACCCGCCCGGTTGGCTGCTCCGTCAGAGCCCCTGGTTCCCTGGTACCCGACCCTGATGTATCCAACGGTGTCCTATCCGGTACCGCAGTACCAGGTGCCCCAATACCCGATGCCAGGTTTCCCGCCATTGGGGTATGGAAACTCGCCGTATGGATATTCCCAATGTCCGTACCCCCCCACACACACTCCTCCTCCTCCTCCTTCACCGCCTCCTCTGCTGCCAGTGTATTTGAGGGAGACTCTGGCTTCCTGGTGGGCTGAGGCCAAGGCTTAGCTCACCAGGGAGGAGAAGAGCTGTTTTCCGATGCCGGACCCGGTTCCGGACTCCCGTCGTCAGAGGCAAGAGACTCCATCCACCCCTCCTGACACCTGAGGTGAGTCCTCCAGTCCCAGGGGAGGACACATTTCCTTGAGGGCTGCCCAAGGGGTCTCTTTCTCCCCTGCATAGGGAGTAGTCTTCTTCTTCTTCCTCTTTGGAGACCTCAGATGACTCCAATGGGCGCTTCGATCTGAATGACGAGCCACGCACTTCTGACATGCCCAGACCTAGGACTCCTCCGAAGTCGTCTCTGGAGGATCCTTCCTTCCTGGAGTTGCTGCGTAAGATCCAGTCTGTTCACCAATGGCAATCTTTGGAGGTGGATCCACAGTAGAAAAAAATCACTGCGCATCTGTATCTGCTCGAGACAGATCGAGCCTCATGCAGTCCTTGTGTCCACCATTTGGAAGCAACTGTTTGCATTAGACCCCCTTCCGAGGAAGGCGGATAGGCTATACCAGGCTCCGGAGGGTGTTGATTCTCTAATTCACACCCAGCCGGTTCTGACGTGGTGCTCACATACGTCTGGCTAACTCTAAGCTTCAGAGCTTGTCCCCACCTGGCAAGGAATCCCGCCTTCTGGACCAGTATGGGAAAAAGGTCTAAGCTTCTTCCACTCTGGTTTTCAGGGTCCTGAACTACGTTGCTCATATGGGGGATTACCAGAAGGTGATGCTTAGTGAGGTGGAAGCTAAATTGGACTCCCTTCCTGAGTCTCGGACTAAGCAGGAAGCGACAGATCTGGTCCAGTCTGCTCATTTGGCCGGTCAGCACATAGTTCATGCCATGTACCATGCAGTGAATGCTGGTGGTCAGAGCTTGGCTTTCACCGTGGGTTTGCAGCGTCATGCCTGGCTCAGAGTGTCAGGTTTGGTCCTGGAGGTGCAGTTTGCTATCCAGGACACGCCCTTCAGGGGTTTGGTGCTGTTCGGTGGCGATGTCAAGGACATAATCAACCGATCTGCAAGAGAAGGGTACTGCTCTAAAGTCTGTCGACTCTATGTAGAGGCCCCCTCAGGGTCAGCGTCGCCTCTTTCGCAGGGGTTCTTGGCCCAAAGCGAAACCTCAGGGCAAGTGGGCCAATAAACGTTCTAGGGACATGGATATGTTGTTCATCCACACTGTCTAGCAGGTTCCTTGCCGCTTTAAATCTTGCCGGAAGGTCTTCAAGCTGGCTCCTCCCACCCACCAGGGTGGTAAAACTCTCGGCTCCGCCCCATGACGCCAGATCTTCCTTACCTCTTGGAAGCTCAGGTTCCCTCCTTAACGCTCTGCGTATAAGACTGGTTCCTAATTCTTGATATTTGAAATCAAAGTTTTGCTAAAAGACTTGATCTTCTTTCCCTGTGGCTACTATGGACAAATCGACTCCCGGTTTCCGGAGGTGCCCTTGTGGGCAGAAGATGTCTAGGACGGCTCCGCACTCCACGTGCGTCTACTGCTTGGGCCTTGAGCACGACCCGCAGGCCTGCAACCTGTGCTCTTCCTTTTCGGCCTACGTCCTTGAAGACTGTGCTGCCCGTTTACAACTGGGGCGCCCCGAGAAAAGAATTCCTCCGGTTAAATCTAAAGAGGCCGTGTTGGCGGTGTCCGTGGCAGCAGGCTCGGCGGATCAGCTCGAGCAGATGATCACCCTCGAAGAGGAGGCGGCGCGGGCCGCTTCTACCTCGGCCGCGGCATTTGTCCCGCTCTCTCTCGGTGCCTCGTATTCGGCTTCCTTTAAGGAGCTCTGTCTGACCTCTCTACGAAAGGTGAGGGTCCAATCTCTCTGGACCTTTTCCAGGTCCAAAAGAGCAAAGTAAGTCTCTCCGTTGGCGCTCTTGGGAGCGGAAAGATCCCTCCTTCTTGTCGACGATGCGACTTGATCGACCCCTCAACTTCGGCCACTGGCTACGGTGTCCCGTCAGGCCAGTTGACCGAGACTCCCGTCGACAGATTAGAATTTTCTCGACCCGTTAGGCAGTTGTCGCTGGAGAAGCTGAGAACCCCCTCTCCGGTTCCCCAGTGGGAGTTGAGGATCCCGTCGGCTCGTCTGTGCCTGGGTTCCGGAGCCTTGATTGGAATCGTCCGAACCGGGGGTGCAGATTCCCGACTCCCGCGTCCGTCCTCGGCCTGGCGAATCTCGGTCTCCGGACATCCTCGCGGTCCAGCCGATCCGCCGTCCTGGCGGTCTCGGTCTCGCACACGGGCAGCGGGCGCTGCTCTTCCTCCTCCTCTGACGAGGGAGCGCGGCACAAGTTGCATCGGAGGTATGAGGAACTCATGGCAACAACTCCTTTTGACTGGGAATAAGCCAACCCAGTGTCTTCCCGGCCATTAAGTGGCTGTCACGGGCCGCCGAAACAACCCCTCGTTGTAGCTGAGGCCTGTTCCCAGGCAGTTGTTCGGCCAATTCCAGCTGCCCCCGATTCTGGTGGAACCTCCGCCTCCACAGCCGTTAGTTGGGGCTTCGACCAAAAGTTCTCGGTCGGCTCGGGGTTTGTCCCATAGGCTGTCTGCCACCCTCACTCCCGATAAACCTCGGCAGGTGGAGGGTGGCTCAGGCCCGAGGCAGCTCTTTGAGGACTCTTCCGAGTCCGAGGATGATTCCTCCCTTTTCTCCAAGCGTATGGACTTAGAGTCCTCAGGAGGACAGTCATTGGACGATAGCCCTTCGTCCTTCTTAGGGTTGCTTTGACTCATCTCAGAGTCCACCGGGATGAAGCTCGAACCCGTTTCTAAACGGGCCAGGTATCCCCTCACGGAGATTCTGGACCGAGGGGATTCTCCTACGGAGGCCTTTCCGGTGGCCGAGGCCATAGTGGGTCCAGCCTTGGGGCTTTGGCAGCGCCCTACTTCCTGCCCTGCGCCTTCGGCCAGGATGGCCAGGAAGTATGTGGTTCCTTCCGGTTCCCTGTCCGTTTTTTCAGAACACCCCTCTGCTGAGGGGTTGGTTACCGACAGCGTTTTCGGTAGCGCCGAGCATGAGGGATGGACAAACCTCCTGACAAGGAATCCAAGAAATTGGATTATGCCGGGCAAAAAGTCTATGCTGCGTCCTCTCTCGGCCTTCGTCAGGCCAGTTCGGCCGTCCTCATGGCACATTTTTCTCATGCCCTGTTGGGCTCCCTGGATGAGGTTGTCCCTCATCTTCCCGCGGATCTGCAGACTACGGTCAGGCAGGTGCGGGACCAGGGCAGGGCAGTGGCCAAACAGCAGCTCCAGACTGCTTTAGACATCGGGGACTCATGTGCCAGGTCTGTGGCGGCCGCAGTGGCCATGCGTCGTCGGGCTTGGCTGAGGATATCCACCTTTACCTCGGATACCCAGCACAAGTTGGCGGATGTTCCCTTTTTGGGGACTGACCTCTTCGGCCCTGGGGTGGAAGGTCACCTGCAGAGGATCGAGAAGTCCAATGCTACCTTGGACTTGGTCTCTTCCGCTCAGAAGGACAAAGGCCGCAAGCCACAGCCTAAGCCCTTTCGTCCTTCTGCGCCCGCGGCGCGCCCGGCCCAGCAACGTCAGGGCCAGCAGGCTCGAGCTTGGCATCCCAAACCCAAGCCGTCGGCTTCCTCCAATAGGAAGCAGGGAGGTAAAGGCCCAGGAGGTCCCTCGGCCGGTCCCTCCTCCAAGCCTGCCCAGTGCGGGCTGAGGGGTGTCGCCCCATCCCAGTCACCTCACCCTGGTTCCCCCATGGAGGCGGCTCAGACACTTCCTTTCCGCCTGGTCCGCTGTTACCACGGACAGGTGGGTACTGGAAGTGGTGGGAAAAGGCCTGCCTCTAGAATTCGAGCAGGCCCCGCCCTTCAGAGCCATCGCCCCTCGGGGGGCCTCGGGGTCCGTAGCCTCACTGGCGGCTCGTCGAGCCTACATCGCTCTCCTCCTCCAAAAGGATGTGATCAGGGAGGTAGAGGACCCCCCCAGACCCGGGGTTCATGTCCAGGTATTTCCTGGTTCCGAAACGGACGGGGGGCTGGCGCCCCATTCTCGACCTACACGACCTGAACAAGTTCCTAAGGTCTCGAACTTTCAGGATGGTCACTCTGGCACAGATAATACCATCTCTGGAACACGGCGTGTGGTTCTGCTCTCTGGACCTACAGGACGCGTTCTTTCACGTCCCTATCCGTCCGTCACATAGGAGATTCCTTCGCTTTCGAGCGGAGGGATCCCTCTTCAAGTTCCAAGCCATGCCCTTTGGCTTATCTCCACCTCCCAGGGTCTTCATCAAATGCATGGCACTGGTGACAGCATTTCTGCGGCGCCGAGGGGTCGGTGTCCCTTACCTGGACGATTGGCTGATAACAGCCCCTCCAGACAGGAGGTGGGCGGTCCAGAGATCTGGCCCTCAGGTTTGCTCTCAAGTCGGCCTTCTCATCAGCGAGGCCAAGTCGAACTCGAGCGAGCAGGTGATCCTGTTCATCGAGGCAGAGCTCGACCTCTTGGAGCAACACGGCTCCCGGGCGGACAGGGCCGAGTTCTTACCTCCTTTGCCCAATCATTTCTGGTTGGGCAATCGCACCCCTGCCGGGACTTCCTGCGCCTCCTGGGTCTCATGGCGGCCTGTACCAGCGTGGTCCATTGGGCGCGCTGGCACATGCGCCCCCTTCAGTGGGGACTGGCCAGCCAGTGGTCACAACGCTGCAATCCATTGGACCAGCTAGTGATGGTGACCCAGGAGATGTGGAACGCTCTCCGGTGGTGGACCATTCCATCTCTTCTGCAGGAGGGCATCCCGTTTGTCCGCCTCGAGCCGACGGTCTCTCTATCGACCGATGCCTCTCTGATGGGTTGGGGTGCCCATCTGGGGGAACACCGAGTGCACGGCCTCTGGTCCCTGCGGGAGTTCCGATGCCACATCAACCTGCTGGAGCTCCGGTGGTCCGCCTAACTCTCACCGCCTTTGCTCCGTTTCTCCGGGGTCAAGTGGTCCGATCCAGACAGACAATACCACGACCATGTACTACCTGAACCGCCAGAGGCGGGGATCGTTCCATGCTTCTATGCAAGGAAGCTCTCCGCATTTGGTCACTCGTCTGCGCAGCCTGGAGGCGGATCTCCTAGCCATTCATGTGGCAGGAGCCTCCAACACCCTGGCTGATGCCCTAAGCCGGATAGGGGCTGCATCTCACGAGTGGTCTCTCCTGCCGGAGGTAGTACAAGATCTGTTCTCCCACTGGGGCACACCTCAGGTGGACCTGTTTGCCTCCAGGGAGAATGCGAAGCTGAGGCTGTTTCATGCCCGCCCCCCTCAGCAGGGCTCGCTGCAGGGGGATGCCTTCTCGAGGCTGTGGACCCCGGGCCTCTTACGCCTTTCCCCCATTTCCCTTGATTCACAAGGTGCTTCCCAAGGCAAGGAGGGACAAGGCGCAGGTGATTCTGATAGCCCCAGACTGGCCCCGCCAGTTCTGGTACCCAGATCTCCTCAGCCTCAGCTCCAGGCTCCCGAGGCAGCTTCCAGCTCGCCCGGACCTGCTGTCAGTCAATCAGGGGAAGGTGTTCAATCCGGACCTTCAATCCCTGCACCTGACGGCCTGGTTCCTGAGCGGCTAGAGTTCCAGGCCTTGGGTGTTGCCGACGAGGTCCTCAATGTTGTTGAGGCGTCCCGTAAGGAGTTGACCAGGAAATGCTATGCCTTCAAATGGAAGAGATTTTCCATTTGGTGTCAGGGCAAGGGCTTGGACCCTTCCTCCTGTTCTTTGGCAAGCATTTTGGACTATTTATGGTCCCTTTCTAGTCAAGGGCTTAGGTCGACGACCCTAAAGGTGCACCTGGCAGCCATCTCTGCTTACTAGGCGCGGGCCGGGGAGCAGTCGGTGGCGCAGGAGATGGTGGTCTGGCGCTTTTTCAAAGGCCTTGATCACATTTCCCCTTCGGTGCGAGAACCTCCACCTCCGTGGGATTTACTGCTGGTACTGGCAAAGCTCATGGGCAAGCCATTCGAACCAATGCACAGATGTGAACTCTCTCACCTGTCGTGGAAGACCGCCTTCTTGGTGGCTATCACGTCAGCCAGAAGGATGGGAGAACTCCAGGCGCTCTGCATTGAGTCTCCTTACCTGGTCTTCCACAGGGACAAGGTTGTCCTGCGCCCCCACCCGATATTCCTTCTGAAGGTGGTGGTCGAGTTTCACCTAACCAGGTGCTGACTCTGCAGGTGTTCTACCCCAATACACCTCGGAGGCCGAATACAGCTCCATACTGGACCCTAGAAGGGCGCCGCTTATTATAAGAGCACACGGCCAAATTGGGAGAGGTTCGCCAGCTGTTTGTCACCCACGCTGAAGCCGCACCTGGCAGACCTGCAGCCAAGTGGGACGATAGGCAGGTGGGTCACCTCCTGCATAGATCTCTGCCATAAGTTGGCGGGCATGGAGCCACCCAGAGGGATAAGAGCTCATTCTACCCGTCATACTGCTGCATCGCTGGCTGCTTCCAGGGACGTCCCTATCCAGGAAATCTGCAGGGCTGCTACCTGGAAGTCAGCACACACCTTTATTACCCATTACCACATCGACCTTGAGTCACGCCGGGATGCTGGTTTTGGGGGCTCGGTTCTCCAGTCTCTATTCCCTAAGTAGGGGGTGTGCGCCTTGCCTCCCTCCTCCCGGAGAACTGCTAGGAGTCTGCCAGACAGTGTGGATGAACAGCATATCCATGTCCCTAGAAATACAGGTTACTCACCTGTAACAGGAGTTCTAGGAATGGTATATGTTGTTCATCCACACAACCCACCCGACCTCCCCGGCTTCGACGCACAACCTGAGCTTCCAGCGGGCCAGATCTGGCGTCATGGGGCGGAGCCGAGAGTTTTACCACCCGGGTGGGTGGGAGGAGCCAGTTTGAAGACCTTCCGGCAAGATTTAAAGCGGCAAGGAACCTGCTAGACAGTGTGGATGAACAACATATACCATTCCTAGAACTCCTGTTACAGGTGAGTAACCTGTATTTTGGCCCCTCTGGCTGCCAAGCCTCCACCCACCCAAAAAAGCGGCGGGAGCTTCAGTCGCGGTGCTGCCCCACACCTCCTGACTCCTCTCCCACAGCTTATGGGCCTTCCAGAGGAACCGGTAGGAGGGAGGTTCTCTTTCTATGTGCCGGGCTGGGAGAGGATCACTTCCGACAGTTGGATGCTCCAGCCGCTTACAGAAGGTCACTCAATAGAGTTTCTTCAGAAACCACCAAGAACCCCCCACCTGAGTCTACTTACTCTCCAGAACACCACCTTCTGGTTTGGGGAAAAAATATCCTCCCTTCTTCTGAAGGTGGCTATAGAACCCGTCCCACCCGACCTTTGGGGGACAGGTTTCTACTCCCATTTCTTCCTGGTTCTGAAGAAATCAGGAGACGTGAGGCCTATTCTATACCTCGGCTCCCTGAACCTGTTCGTGGAGTACTAACCATTCAGAATGCTCTCTTTGCAGGGCCTTCTGCCCCTTCTTCGGCCAGAACAGTGGCAGTGCGCTCTGGATATGCAGGATACCTAACTACATATCTCTTCCCACCGCATATACCTTCGTTTTTCGTTTCAGGGGGACCACTACCAGTTCAAGGCCCTCCCATTTGGTCTTTCCTCAGCACCCTGAGTGTTCATCAAATGCCTTTCCGTAGTAGCGGCCTACCTGCATACCCAGGGAGTTCAGGTTTTCCCTGTGCCTGGACGACTGGCTCCTGGTGGCCCTGTCCAGGGAGGAGCTCCTGCGCTTCCTTTCCCTTAACCTGCAGGTTTCACCAGCCTGGGAATTACCATCAACCAAGCCAAGTCCCATTTGATCCCGTCCCAGAGGCTCCAGTTCATTCGGGTGATCCTGGACACAACATCTGGCATTGCATTCCTGCCACTGGACAGGGTGGCCACCCTTCAGGCTCATGTAAGCCTGTTGTCTACTCGCAGGCAGGTCAGCGCCAGGTCAGTCCTTCGCCTCCTCAGGCTCATGGCAGCTGCTATTCTGATAGTCTCTCACGCTGTGCTCCACATGAGGATGTCTCAGTGGGATCAATTGGTGGACGACCTGAATCTAGAGGTCCTGTTCTCCAACCCTATGGTTCGGGACTTGCCATGGTGGATGGTTTAGAAGAACCTTTGTCAGGGAGTTCCCTTCTGCCTCTCTCCCCCCTCCCATACATTGACAACGGACGCCTCAGGCGAGGGTTGGGGAGCCCACCTGGGGTCTCACAGGACCCAGGGCTCCTGGTCCAAGCTCTAACAGATTCTTCACATAAATGTGCTCGAGCTCAGCGCCGTGCTGTATGCTCTACAAGCTCTGCGTCTATCTGATCTTACTTCGAGAAACAGCTCTTCCAGCAGGTTACACCATTAGGACTGAAGCCGGCAGGCGTCAGGACCCCATGGAATTCTTCTAGCTAGCTATCTTCAGCGGGGACCGCCCCTGACGTCGGTCCCGTTCCCGACGTCAGGCGTAGTACATAAGGGGGCGGTCCCGCTAGATTCTCCAGTTCTTTCCCGCCGTCGACTTGCATGTCTCAACCCTTCGGCTCGTTTCTAGCTCGTGACGCTCAGTTAAGTTCTTCCTTCGGAAAAAGTTTGTTTTTTCGGCTCTTTTGCTGTCTGATGTCCTCTCCAACCTCCGTTGAAGGCCATCCTTCGAAGTGCGCCTGTGGGAAGCAAATCCCGTTTAAGGATCCGCATTTGGCCTGTGTCCGGTGCCTGGGCCCAGACCACGACACTCGGTCCTGCTCTTTTTGCCAGGGGTTCAACAGCCGGACCTGGATCCGTCGCCAGAAGGCCCTTCAGGCGTTTCTGCTCGAAGAGAAAATCAGGGCTATGGACGCAGCCTCCAAGGGGGAATCCTCAGAGAAGGCCCAGAGACACCCCGAGAATCACAGGGCGAGTGTAAGATCCAAGTCCCCGTCTAGGGCCTCCGACTCCCGTAGCTCCGGCTCCCGATCTGACCGCTCTCCTTCCCGGGCCCGTTCTCAGCCTCCCCCCGCAGCGGTGAAGACTCCTTCGGGCTCCTCTTCTGCCTCCCAGGCCAAGACCTCCAGGCCTTCCTCATCTTCCTCTTCTAAGGCCCTGGCTAGGTCGAGGGACCGTCATCACCACCATAAGTCTGGTTCCCGCCGTTCTGAACCCGACGTCAGGTCTGTCTCCTTGCCTCCTCCCTTCCCAGAGGAAGACCAAAGAGCTTACCTCCTGGAAGAAGTCGTTGGTCCTGGCGCCAGCCCGTCCTATGCCGGCCCCACAGCATAGGTCCCAGGAACCGTCGACCGACAGACGCCCGTCGCCGGTGAGGCCTACGTCTTCTCGGTTGTCGGCCGGGGGACCGACGTCCGTACCCGGACCCATTGAGAAGAGGACCCAACGCCTCCCACCGACGCCGGTCAGGAGGCAATTACGGAGGAGGAGCTGACCCAGCCCGAGGACCAGACGGGCGAACCCGGTCCTGTCGCGCACCCACCCCCCGGAGCCCTCTCCGGAACCTGAGACCCTGGGAGCCGGCGCCGAACCAGGACGACCGCCATCGGCGCCCGGTCCGTCGTCTGGCCTATCCATATCCGAGGTCAAGGACTTGTTCACTTACTGGTGGGATACCATAAAAAGGGATGTGGTTCCCTCCTGTTCCTCCTCCTCCTCCTCCACCTGTGACCCCATTGGCCCCTGCGCCCCCTACTCCGTCCGGGGAGGCAGGCCGAGTACCTTCCCCCCCAGGAGCCAGCAGATCCTCCTGGGGGAGACCAGACAAAAGGAGACCTCCATCCAGATCTTCTTCAGGGTCACCCAGCCCTAAGAGACCCAGAAGACGCCGCCGTTCGCCTTGGACGGAGGACACGGGATCGGAATTCTCGGAAGGCTCCAGATCCCCCTCTCCGATCCACATCCCTTCTCTGGACTCACGTGAACTTCCTAGATCTCCTCCGGATGACCCATCATTCTCAGAGATCATGAGGCATATCCAAGAGAACATGGGCTGGGATCCGGAAGAATTAGACCCCAAGAGACTATGCCTCGCCAGGTATCTTCGGCAGAAAGATCCTAAGCCTGTGGTGGTACCACCCTTGGTGGACACTTTCGTGGACGTCCCCAAGGCAGCGTGGAAGCGTCCACACTCGCTCCCGGCGATGCCGAAGAAAGCTGACCGCCTGTACAAGGCCCCTAGGGAGGACCAGTATCTGGCTTCACATCCTCTGGCCGACTCCTGGTCATCACAGCCTCTCATGACCGGTCCCAGAGACCGCAATATTTGAGCACCCTGCCACCGGACCCGGAGTCCAAACAGCTGGACGCTATGGGCAGGCGCACTTATGCTTCCGCTACTTGCGCCATCAGATCCCTGAACTACTTAATCCACATGGTACAGTTCCAAAATGCCTTGTGGGAGCAGGGACTGGACCTGGCGGACAAATTGCCAGACGGTGAGCAGAAGTAGGAGATGTTGCAACTCCTCCGTACGGGTTCGGATGTGGGAACCCAGGTGCTGCGAGTCGCGTACGCTTCCGCGGACTCCTCAGCCAGAGCGGCAGCTTCGGGTGTATGCCTCCGGAGACGGTCATGGCTCCATGTCTCCGGATTCACCCCGGACGTCCAGAAGAACATCCTGGACGCCTCTTTTGACGGAGAAGTTCTTTTTGGTGAATCCTCTGAGAAGGTCCTCACCAAACTCCAAGAGGCTGGGAAGGCGGTGAGGTCGGTCCAGGCAGTGTACTGACCCAGGCTTAGTTCCTTTCGTAGGAACCAAAGCCGTTTTCGTGGCCGGACGCAGAGACAGCAGTCCCACACCGGACCACAACAGAGAGGCTCCGTTTCTCGCAGAGCCCAGGGAAAGTTGCCCGCGGGCTGAAGTCAGCGCCCAGCTAAGCTGGCTCAGCCCGAGGCCCCTGCTACAACATGACTCCTTCGGCCCCCGGCCCTCAGAATCAATGGGACATCAAGGTCGGGGGTCGCATTGCGGACTACCTGCCAGGGTGGCAGTCCATAACCACCGACAGGTGGGTCCTTCAGTTGGTCGAAAGAGGCCGCTTTATAGAATTCGCAGACAAGCCACCCTCGAGGCCTCCTCTGCTCTCCCGTTACTCGGGTCAGCACAAATTGCTTATCAGGGAAGAAATACTCACGCTCCTGCAGAAGGGAGCGGTGGAGTATGTTCCAGAGAACCAGATAGGATCCGGATACTATTCCCACTTCTTTCTGGTTCCGAAGAAAACAGGGGACCTCCATCCAATCTTGGACCTCAGCAACCTAAATACATCGGTCGCCTACAAACGATTTCGCATGATGACCCTTCAGGGTCTCATTCCCATGCTAAGGCAGGACGCCTTCTTAGCGTCCCTAGACATGCAGGACGCCTACCTGCATATCCCTGTGGCTCAAGCGCACAGGAGGTTCCTGCTCTTCGAGTTTCTCGGCCACCATTTCCAGTTCTGAGCTCTTCCATTCGGACTGTCATCAGCCCCCAGGGTCTTTACCAAGTGCATGGCAGTCGTGGCGGCGTCTTTAAGGAGACAGGACCACTATGTGTTCCCGTACTTGGACGATTGACTTCTCATGGCTGCCTCTAGAGAGGCGTTGTTGCTGGCTATCCAGAGCACCCAGACTCTGTTCCAGTCTCTGGGCATCCTCATCAACTACGAGAAGTCTCTCCTCGTACCGTCACAGAAGCTGCTGTTCATAGGCGCAGTTCTGGACACCGTCCATGGGAAAGCATTTCTTCCCGACGAAAGAGCGGAACGCATTAGATCCCTCATCAGGGACCTCTCGGCGAAGAAGACTGCTCCTGCCAGGCTGGTCCTTCGTTTGCTCGGACACAGGGCTGCAGCCATTCCAACCTCCCTTTGGCAAGGCTCCACATGCGGGTAACTCAGTGGATGCTCAAGGTGCAGTGGGACCAAAGGGAAGACCACATGCAGCAGCCGGTCAGAATCACGAATGCCGTGATCCGAGACTGGCAGTGGTGGATAGACCCAGGAACACTCTCGGTGGGTGTTCCGTTCACAGCGCCATCCCCGGAGGTGATTCTTTCCACAGACGCCTCAGGGCTGGGGTGGGGAGCACACCTGAACGGGGTGAGGTCCCAGGGAACTTGGACCCCTCAAGAAGCTCATCTCCACATCAACATTTTGGAGATGAGGGTGGTCCTTTACGCCCTGCAGGCCTTTCAGTCAGAGATCCCACGAATACTCTCATGCTTCAAACAGACAATACGGCGGTGATGTATTACCTCAACAAACAAGGAGGCGCACACTCTTACCCCCTTTGCAGGGAAGCGATGAGAGTGTGGGATTGGGTAATCCGACACGGCGCGAGCCTGATTGCAGTTCACGTTCCCGGAGTGGACAGCACAATCGCAGACGGCCTGAGTCGTTCCCAGGCCAAGGTCCATGAGTGGGAACTTCTTCAAGGGGTCGCAGAGGATCTGTTTCTTCGATGGGGCTCTCCAGAACTGGACTTATTCGCTTCCCCATCCAATGCAAAACTGCCCAATCTTTGCTCGCTAGATCCAGGGCCTGGTGTTTTCTGGTGAGACGCGTTGTCCCTCTCCTGGACGGACAGATTCCTCTACACCTTCCCTCCCTTCCCGTTGATCGAGAGAGTTCTTCTCAAACTGAGCAGGGAGCATGCAACTATGATCCTGGTAGCCCCATTCTGGCCCAGACAGATCTGGTTCCCCTTGATAACGCAGCTGTCCCGAGAACCTCCAGTCCCGTTGCCTTTCAGCTCCCATCTCTTGTCTCAGGAGGAAGGTTCTCTAGTCCACCCGGACTTACGCTCACTGAACCTGCATGCATGGCTCCTAGAGACATAGCCATTTTGCGATTCGGGGTCTCGCAAGAGGTGGCGGAAGTCCTTTCCGCGGACAGAAAGCCGGCAACGCATGCGACGTATGCCATGAAATGGTGCTGCTTTTGCTTGTGGTCGAAAGCACATGGCCTTTCCCCTCTAGGATGCCTGGTGAAAGTGGTGCTGGAATACCTGCTTTCCCTATTCCATTCGGGTCTCGCTTACTCCTCTATTAAGGTGCACCTCTGCGTGATTTCTGCTTACCACTTCCCGGTGGGACAGCGCACAGTGGCACAGCTTGATGCCTCTCGAGATTTCCTGAGAGGGGTGTTACACCTTAGGCCACCCATTAAGGATCCAGTTCCTCCATGGGACTTACTCTTTGTCCTGGAACAACTCACGCTTCCCCCCTTTGAGCCTGCCGCGGATTGCGAGCTTCGTCTTCTGTCATGGAAAACGTTATTTTTGGTTGCTGTCACGTCAGCAAGGAGAGTTTCCGAGCTCCACCCTCTCATGTGTAAGGAGCCTTATTTAATTTTCCACCAGGACAGAGTATCTCTGAGGACGAATCCTAAGATTTTGCCTAAGGTGGTCTCTGCCCTCACTCTCAACCAGGACATCGATCTACCTGTATATTTTCCCAAAAATTCCAATAGAGGAGAGGCATTGCTTCACACCCTGGATGTTCACCGCTGTCTAAGGTATTACCTGAACAGAACTAAACAGCTTCGCAAGTCGGAGCAACTGTTTGTTTCCTTTGCTGAGAGGATGATTGGCCAACCAGTCTCAAAGCAGTCTCTTTCTCGCTGGCTTGTCCAGTGTATCTCATTTTGCTGTGACAGCAAACAGAAGCCCCTCCTGGGCACAGTCCGGGGCCATTCGACAAGGGGGGTGGCTACCTCGTTTGCAGTACTTTGTAACGTCTCCATCTCTGCCATTTGTGCTGCAGCTACTTGGAGCTCCGTGCACACATTCATTAGGCACTATAGCCTGGATATTGCATCACGGCGGAGAGCCGGTTTCGGCCTGGCCGTGCTACAGGGTCTCCTGTTCTAGAGTCAGGACTTGTTTAAGATCTTTCCTAGTTTCCTCCTCCCAGAATGCTTACAGGCACTATTGCTTGGAAATCAGTCCTAATGGTGTAACCTGCTGCAAGAGCTGTTTCTCGGAATAAGATAGTACAGTTACGTAAGAACTTACCGTAACAGTAGATCTTCAAGAACAGCTCTTGCAGCAGGTACCTTCCCGCCCACCATTCCCCCTTGGAGGAGGCATGGCCTTCCAAGCCTTGGGCAGGGGCTTACGCCCTTTATCTTTGAATGATGGATCCTCGGTCTCCCATTCTGATGTCATTCTGTGGCCCGGAGTCTCCAGTGGGAGAACTGGGTAATCTGGCGGGACCGCCCCCTTATGTACTACACCCGACGTCGGGAGCGGTCCCCGCTGAAGATAGCTAGCTAGAAGAATTCCGTGGGGTCCTGACGCCTGCCGGCTTCAGTCCTAATGGTGTAACCTGCTGCAAGAGCTGTTCTCGAAGATCTACTGTTACGGTAAGTTCTTACGTAACTGTACTTTTCCCAGTCATCTGGCTATCTAGATGGACAACATGTGCGTAGTCTGGTACATCAACAAACAGTGAGGAACTCGTTCCTACCCTCTATGCAGGGAGGCGATGCGAGTTTGGGATTGGGCAGTGCAACACAACCTTCAGCTCGCTGGGGTTGAAAACACGTTGGCAGACCACCTCAGTCGGTCGTCTGCCCAGGCTCACGAGTGGCAACTGGATCAGGGGGTAGCAGATATCATCTTCCTACGCTGGGGAACACCTCAGGTAGACCTGTTTTCGTCTCCTCAAAATGTAAAACTTCCCGTTTTGTGCTCGCTCCAGGGCACGGGATTTTTTGAGAGACGCTGTGTCTCTAAGCTGGAGGGGCAGATTTGTCTATGCCTTCCTCCAAATCCATTGATTCTGAGGGTCTTACACAAACTCTGCTCAGAAGGAGGTCGCATGATCCTAATCACTCCTTTCTGGCCCAGGTAAGTCTGGTTCTCTCTTCTGCAACAGTATTCAGAGGAACCTCCTCTTCCTCTTTCACATCTTTTGCTGACCCAGGATCAGGGGACCTTGGTCCATCCAGGTCTCAAATCCCTTCAGTTGCATGCGTGGCTCCTGCAGACGTAGCACACGCCCAATTCGGGGTTTCCCCTCTGGTGGCTGAGATTCTGGTAGAGGCCAGAAAGCCCTCCACTAGATCTACCTATGCCACGAAATGGAAACAGTCATCTATTTGGGCCCCTTCCAAAGATTTCGAGCCATTCTCTTGCCCTGTCAGGAAGCTTCTGGACTACATGTGGCATCTCTTTGATCTGGGTCTCAGTCAGTCCTCTCTGAAGGTTGACATGGCGGCCCGCTCTGTTTAACATGTTCCTTTTGGGGACAAAACATTTGCACAGTTGGAAGTCTCTAAGACTTTTCTTAGGGGTTCTCCATTCGAGACCCCCTATTCGTGTTCCTGTCCCTCCTTGGGATCTGAATTTAATTCTTGAGATGCTTACCCTGCCTCCTCTCGAGCCGGCAGCCTCAGCAGACCTGAAGTTCCTTTCCTGGAAGACTCTCTTCCTTGTGGCCATTGCTTCTGCTTGATGGATTTCCCGAGCTTCAGGCCTTGATGTGCAAAATCTCGTTTTTGATTTTCCACAAGGAACGTGTGGCTCTGCGTACCAACCCTAAGTTTCTCCCTAAGGTGGTAGCGGAATGTACGCTGAATCAATCCATGGAACTGCCTGCTTTCTTTATGCAACACTCCAATAAAGGGGAGTACCTCTTGCATACTTTGGATGTTCACCGAATTCTGAGATACTACACCACCAGGACGAAGGATCTTAGAAAGACTGATCAATTGTCTGTCTCTTTTGCTCGCAACAGAGAAGGCAACGCTATCTCCAAGCAATGCCTATCTAAATGGTTGGCTCGTTGTATCACTGTCTGTTATGACGAGTATCACAAGACCCTGCCGGGTCAAGTCAGGGGCCACTCCACTAGGGGTGTAGCTGCCTCTGCAGCTTGTTTTAAAGAATGTGTCTGTGGCTGACATTTGCGCAGCTGCAACTTGGACTGCTGTCCATACCTTTACGAAACATTACAGTTTGGACATTGCCTCTCACCGTAGAGTTGGCTTCAGGTTGGCTGTTCTGCAAGGTCTCCTTTCTTAAGACCTTCACAGCCAGAGGGTGTACATTTGGGTAGTTTTCCTCCTCCCGTGTGCTTCTTCTTGTTCCAGACTGCTTGGGACTCAGTCCCATTTGTAATTACGTACTGCAAGAGCCCTGAGGATTTGCTCCCTGTCCCTCCAAGCCATGGCACCAGGCAGGCACCTTACCTCCCTCTCTCCTTCCTCCTCCAGTTCTAGCTTCCTAACAATGGAATCCCCCACCAGGAGTTGTTTCCTTCCCCTGTGGGGGTCCCAGAACACCCTCCTGTGCATCTCCTTTGTGGAGGTTCCCAGCATCCTCCTTGGTCTCCACTGAGGGTGCCACCATAGAGGAACCACACTTTGCCAGAATGGCATATGAATTGTGGAGAGGTACAACTGGAGGGATGCGCCTCTGTTCCACAACCCTCACCCTCCCTGAGCCCACTGTGGTCCAGCCGCTCCTCTTTCTTGGCAAGTTCTGAGGCAACGGCAGTGGTCCTTGGGTGGGAGAGGAGATCCCACAAATCCTGGCCAACTCAGCCTGGAGATGAGCAACGTCCTCCCTCGGCCCAGAGAGGTGTCTGCAGATGGGACAAAACTGCATTCTCCAGAACATCAGCCTTAGCGGAGTGCCGGAGATTACCCATGAGTGGAGACTGGGAGTACTGTAAGAAGGTGCGATTGATAATGGTTTAGGGTGGAGGGGAGGGAAGGAGGGCAATATAGTCCCAGTAGAGAAGTTTAGTTCTACCAGCAGCTCCTTCTTCCAGGTGTTCTGTGCCTGTTCTCTGTTCTCTGGCAGAAGCTATCTAGGGCAGTGTTTTAAATCTGGCTTTAACCTGGCTTCCTTCTAGCTAAGCCACTCCCCCTACTTTGCAAATCGTTCTACTCTTAATGACACAGATAACAATTCCCTTCAGCCACCTGAGACAAGCAACTAGATAACTGCACAGCTAACGATTCACTTCAACTGTGACACAGTAACTTTTTTTTTTTTTTTACCCTAAATTGAAGGTCCCAGTAGTAGAGTTCTAGATCTTACTTCGGAAGGGCTCTTGCAGTAGATAATTACATATAGGACTGATGCCGGCCTGCGTCGGGACCAAACGGAAAAATTTCTAGCTAGCAGTCTCTGGCGGGGGACTGCCCCCACGTCAGGTGACCAATGTCTTGCGGCGTCAGTATAAAGGGGCGGCCCCCCACACCCGCCTTACAGTTCTTTCCCGCCGTTAGCTCATGTCAGCGCCTCGCGGTAAAGTTCAATGCTCATCAGCACTCTCCACCGGTAGTTTTACGCCTTTTTCCAATTCTTGGTGTGTGTCATCTACACCTTCCGTGCACAAAATAAGTGCGACTAAATTAGACGCAACTACCACAGAAGGACCATTCCCAGTACCTCTTCTGTCTAGCCCGGATCATCAGGTGGAGAAGTGCCAGCACTGTCTAAAATTCAACGGCGTCACCCGCAGACGGAGGCAGCAGTCTCTGGAGGCCCATATACTATAGAAAAAAATGTTCTCCATGGAGGAGGAGTTAAAAAAAAAAAAAAGCTCCAGCAGACGTCCACTTCCCCCGAAGGCCATCGTAAGAAGAAAGACAAGAAGAAGCACCGGGATAAGGGCTCCTCATCCACTGCGTCGTCTTTGGGAGTCGCCGTGCTACAGGTAACGTCCTCTCCAGGGGACTGCTCCGCGACGGCTACCTTGAAGGCTTCCAAGGTGGCGTCGGCCCACCCGTCTGGCTCGCGCTCAGGACCTTTGGGCGCCTCCGAGCTATTGTAGGCCTCCACTCCCAGTAAAGCCGCCACCATGTGGCCTACTGGTTCAAGTGGCTCCGGTAAGCTGGACGTCAGCTCCTCTGACGCCCGAACGGAGACGGTCGATATGTTGCCCGACACTTTGGGGTGGCGCACTGACCCTCTTCCACCTGACAGGGCCACTCCTCCTTCACGAACTGCCTCGGGCGACGGGTCCGATAAGTTGGACGTTGGCTCCTTCGGCGTCTGCCCAGATTCCGCTGATAAGTCGAATGTCGGCCTGTGCGATGCCCGCACGGCAGATGAGCCGACGTCTGACCCTCCCATGTCCACCTTTCCCGGCTCCCCGCAGCCTTTGCTGCTCTCCGGGGACCCTGGGTCTCCTCAGCCTGACTTGGGGGACTTTTCTCCTTCATCCCCGGACGATACCGAGATTCCTGCTGCAACCCTGTCAGGCCGTCTACCCACTGGTCCGACTGACCTGACATCAGTTCCCCGGATGCTGGCTCAGACGCAGGTCTTGCTGACGCCGGGCAACATTCCACTCCCGGATGCCACTCCAACGCCGGGCCTTCTGCCACCAGACCTCCTGCTCCAGGCCTGCCTGTGGGCTCTCCAGTCAGACCGTCTCCAGCAGACCCCCTCCCCCCCAGGTATCTGTCATCATCATATCCAGCACAGTCTTGCCCTGCTCTGCAGTATCCGACGCCCCATTACCTGACGCTGGCCTATCCGACACCACAGTACCTGGTGCCTCAATACCCAAAGCAGGGTTTCTCGCCCTCAGGTTATGGATACGCGCCTTACGGGTACAATCAATACCCGTATCCCCCTCCCCCTCCACCGCCCCCTCAGCCGCCGGTGGACTTGAAGGAGACTGTGGCCTCCTGATGGGCTGAGGCCAAGGTTCAGCTCTCCAGAGAGGTGGAGAGTCATCTCATGACGACCGTGCCGATTTCAGCTCCTGTACGTACGCAACGACAGACTCCCTCCCCACCTCCGGACACCAGGGGCGAGCCCTCTGGTTCAAGATGAGCAGGATACTCTTCCCGAGGATCTTCGATTCTCCCCGCCAGGATAGAGCCTCTCTTCCTCCTCGGATGACTCCGGTTGCTCCCAGCCGGACGACGAGCCACCCTCCAGCAGACTGAGGCTTCGTTTCCAGGTACTTGCTGGTTCCGAGCGGACAGGGGGCTGGTACCCCATTCTAGATCTGCACGACCTGAATCAGTATCTCAGGTCACGCACCTTCCGGACTGTCACTCTGTCTCAGATCATACCATCCCTGGAGCGAAACATGTGGTTCTGCTCACTGGATCTCCAGGACGTGCTGTTTCATGTCCCAATCCGTCCATCCCACCAGCGGTTCCTCTGCTTCAGAGCCGAGGGAACCCTATACAGGTTTCGAGCCATGCCATTCGGCCTGTCATCGGCCCTACAGGTCTTCATCAAATGCATTGCAGTGGTCGCAGCCCACCTCTTTGGGGGGTGGGGGGGCAGAATGTAACCTTACCTCGACGATTGGCTCTTAGCAGGTTCCACTCAGCAGGAGGTGGAGAGGTCCAGGGACCTGGCCCTCCAGACCTGCTCCCAACTCAGCCTCCTTGCTCCCAACTCAGCCTCCTGATCAATGAGGCCAAGTCGGAGCCCGTGCATTCTCAAGTGATGTGCTTCATCGGGGCAGAGCTCAACTCTCGTCAAGCCAGAGCTCGGTTCCCAGAGGACAGGACAGAGGTTCTCTCCTCCTTTGCCCAATCATTTCTATTTGGGCAAATGCGCCTTGCCCTGGACTTTTTGCGCCTTCTGGGTTACATGGCGGCATGCACCTACATGGTCCGTTGGGCCCGGTTGCACATGCGCCCCCTCCTGTGGGAGCTGGCTGCGCAATTGACTCAGCGCCACGGTCATTTCAACCAGCTGATCACTGTGACCCAGAAGATGTGTGACCCTCTTCATTGGTGGACTGTCCCAGACCGGTTGCAGGAAGGGATCCCGTTTGCCCGCCCCGAGCCAATGATCGTCCTCACGACCGATGCCTCTCTCATGGGCAGGGGAGCCCACATGGCGGACAACAGGGCCCACAGGTTCTGGACCCCCGAGGAGTCTGTTATCACATCAACCTGTTGGAGCTCAGAGCAGTCAGACTGGCACTGTCAGCTTTCGCTCCTCAGCTCCGGGGTCAAGTGGTTCAAGTCCAGATGGACAGTACCACGACCATGTACTACCTCAACAAACAGGGCGGTATGCCGGCCCGGTGGCGCTGAGGGTTGAGGTGCTGGTGGGTCATTAGAGGCGGGTTGAGGAAGCAGTGCACTAGTGGTGCTCTCCTCCCCAGGAGCACGGTTGCGTCCGCTTGGCATGCTGGCGACCCCTCGTGGAGACCAGGGGACATCGCAGCAAGCTGGGCAGCACCAGATTAGCGTGGCCGTGCCAGGGTTGCCATGCACCAGAGCGTCGGGGCGTGCCCAGGCATGGGTGGAGTAACCAGCGCAGAACAAGGAACAGACTGGCTCGCGGGACAGGCGACGGCAGCCGACCCCATACCCTCCGCTGGGTTCTCCTCGGCTTGCCTTCCAGTTCCTCCTTCCGGGCCCATCTGCAGCTGGAGTCTGACTTACAAGAGATCCCAAAGAGGCGAAGGGCTACCTTCCCCGGGCAGTTGAAACTGGGAGTACTGGCTGCAGGGCGGTACAGACTGAGGGATCCACAGGTGGGCATGATAAAGGACCAGATGCTCGAGAGAAGGTCCCACGAGCCGTGACCGGAGCAAAATAGATTAAAAAAAAAAAAAAAAAACCAGGGCAGCACCCATTCCCTTTTTTTTTTTTTGCTATGCAGGGAAGCGCTCCATATCTGGACACTTGTGAGCCGTCTAGAGGCAGATCTCCTAGCCATCCACGTGGCAGGAGACTCAAACCAACTGGCAGATGCTCTCTCAGCCACATAGGCGAGACATCCCACAAGTGGTCTGTCCATCTCGAGGTAGCTTACAGCATGTTCTCCCACTGGGGCAAACCGCTGGTGGACCTGTTTGCCTCCCGGCAAAACACCAAGCTGAGTCTGTTTCATGCTCGCCCCCGTTAGCAGGGCTCACTGCAGGGGGATGCCTTCTCGAGGCCCCGGACCCCAGGCCTCTTCTGCACCTTCCCTCCATTTCCCTTGATCCACAGGGTGCTCCTCAAGGTGAGGAGGTACAAGGTGCAGGTGATTCTGGTAGCCCCAGACTGGACACGCCAGTTCTGGTACCCAGATCTCCTCAACCTCAGCAACAGGCCCCCGGAGCAGCTTCCAGCACACCCGGACCTGATCTCACTCAGTCAGGAAAAGGTATTTCATCTGGACCTTCAATCCCTGCACCCGACAGCCTGGTACCTGAGCGACTAGAGTTCCAGACTTTGGGTCTCTCCGAGGATGTCCTCACAGTAGTGGAAGCATCCAGGAAGAAGTCGACCAGGAAGTGTTATATGCCTTCAAATGGAAAAGGTTTTCCATTTGGTGTTGGGGCAAGGGCTTGGACCCTCTGTCCTGTCCAGTGGCTAACATTCTCGACTACCTTTGGTCTCTCTCCAAAGGGGGTTTGTGGTCATCGATCCTGAGTGTGCACCTGGCAGCCATCTCTGCTTACCGGGCGCGGGCTGGTCAGCTGACTTTGGTGCAGGAGACAGTGGCTGGGTGCATTTTAAAAGGCCTGGATCACATATCCCCTCCAGTGCGTGAACCTCCACCTCCGTGGGATCTACTGCTGGTACTGGTAAAGCTCATGAGCAAGCTATTTGAACAAGTGCACAAGTGTGAGTTGTCACACTTGTTATGGAAGACTGTGTGAGTTGTCACACGTGTTATGGAAGACTGTGTGAGTTGTCACACGTGTTATGGAAGACTGCCTTCCTGGTGGCTATGACTTCTGCCAGAAGGACAGGGGAGCTCCAGGTGCTGTCGGTTGTCTCCCCTTATCTGGTCTTCCACAGGGACAAGGTTGTCCTGCACCCCTACCCAAAATTCTTTCCAAAGGTAGTGTCAGAGTTTCACCTTAACCAGGTGTTGACTTTTCCGGTATTTTACCCCAATTACATCTCTGAGGCAGAATACAGGCTCCATACTTTGGACCTGATTCGAGTACTCTCCTATTATAAGGAGAGGACAGCGGAGATTTAGGGAGAGGTTCGCCAGCTGTTTGTCACCTATGCTGAAGCCGCTTCTGGCAAATCTGCAGCAAAGCGGGCGATTGCTCGATGGAGTACATCTTGCATTAGCCTGTGCTACGAGTTGGCGGGCAAGGAGCCTCGTCATATCGCTGCATCAGTGGCTGCTTCCAGGGTCATCCCTATCCAGGAAATATGTCGGGCTGCTACCTGGAAGACAGCAAACAACTTTTGCTAGCACTGTCTGACGGGGGACTGCCCACCCGATGTCGAATGATGGATGGCAGCGTGACACTATATAGTGGGCAGTCCCCACATCCGCCCTGCAGTTCTTTCCCACCGTCGACCTGTGCATGTTGGACCTACTGAAGCTTGTCACAGCAGTTCGAATGCCTAGTTTGGATTAGTATCCTTTTTTTCTCTTAGCTAAAAATGTTACTAACAGTTATGTATGTCGTCCACTTCATCTACAGAATCGTATGAAATCAAGTGCAATTCTTGCAGCATTCAGCTACCACATAGGACCAGCATACCCTCTGCCTCTTCTGCTGGGGATGAGATCAGAACGTCTAGGAGTGTGAGGCCTGCATTCAGTTCAACCAGGCCACATGGAAAAGGCGCCAAGAATCTCTCGAAGCCCATCTCCTGAAACTAAAAATGGCTTTGATGGAAAAGAAGCTTAAAAGCACTGCCTCCTTTCCAGCTGATCCCCAGAAGAAGAAAAAGAGGGCTAAGGGAAAAAAAAAAAAAAAAACATTAGGACTGGGAGCAGCCCCCAAAAAAAGCCATCCACTGGCTCTTCGGTGGAGGATCATCCTTTTTCCTCTGGGAAGACGAGCCACGGCAATGCCTGTGGTCCTGCCAAAAGAGCAGACTTTGGCCACCCCGCCGCCACTGGTGACGGCGGGTATGTCTGATTCGTCAGAGGCCACCGCCGTACTTGGGTCCATCACAACTGCGGGGTCTAAGATGGCAGGCGTGGCCGATTAGCCACTTGTCAGACCCTGTGAGCGCCCGGCCGAGGTTGTCAGGGGTTGGTATCTCTGACTCCTGCATGACCCAGGTCGATAAGTCCGTCGTCGGACCGTCTGATTATCGCACTACCATTTTGCATCCATCAGGTTCTGATGACATGCAGCCGGATGTCCGCTCCGTCATGGCTGGAGGACAAGGGTCTCCACGGGATTCCATTCATGGAGAACCCTTGTTTCCTTCTCCTTTGGAGATTCCTCTGCAGTCACCGGATCCGGAGGTCCCAACGGAAGGAGACCTTTCATCCGGTATACCTGAAGACGGAACCACTAAAGTAGCTCTGCTGGCCCGGCAGGGGTACCAGATCCTACTCCACCACAACGCCCATCAGGACCTTTACTCCCACCGCCAGTGGGCCATCCTCCATTGTGGCCCCCTTCAGGTTTTCCACCTTTGGGATTTCCGCCTGTGGGACCTTTGCCAGGGGGTCCCCCCCCCATCAGGGCCGCCCGTAGGCCTTCCTTCAGGCCACCCACCTTCAGGGACACCGTCCGGCTACCCTCTGGGGCCGCCACCGGGCTACCCTCCATCAGGTTACACTCAGGACCACTGTCAGGCTTTCCTTCATCTGGGGCACCATCAGGTTTTTAGCCATCAGGCTATCCTCAGTCAGACCCAACGCCAGACCCTTGTTCAAAAGGTTATTACTACCCAGGTTATCCTGGTTATCAATCATCTATTTATCAGTTACCAGGTTATCCTCACCATTATTCTACCACAAACTTCTTGGCACATGGCACCGGGTCAGGGTTCCATCCCTGTCACCCTCCACCACCTCCCACTCCTCTTCCTCCTGCTTAACCACAGGTGGATTTTAGGAAGATTTTGAAGTCTTGGTGGTCTGAGACAAAATCTCAATTGGTCCCAGTGTTGGACAACAGTCGACTGTGACCTTTGGAAACACGCCGCCCAGATCCTATCCCTAGGGCGCCCTCTCCAGTCACCTGTTGAGCCTCGACGTCAGGCCAGATGACAGCCCACATGCAAGCCTGACATCAGAGTTGACTTCCAGGGAGAAGGAACTTGCCCTTTCAGATAAGGGTCTGGAGGATTCCCAAGCAGGTTCTGATTCCTCTTCTGAGGGTTTAGGATTTGAGACACCTCCTCCTCCTGAGGAGCCAGTCCCTAGATTATGTCCCAAATCCCCACCTGAAGATTCTTCCTTTGTGGACCTCCTCAGACAAATGGTGGAGGCACAAGAATGGAAGTCAGATGCTCTAGACCCAAAGTGGCAAAGGTTGGCTGAGCATCTAGATTTCCCAGAAACAAGTCCGGTGCTCAAACCCCCATGGCTGGGGCCGGCCCGGTGGCACTGAAGGTTGAGGCGCTGGATGCCACACCTCGCTGCGCGGTGACCGGGTTCAATGCGGACTTGGGGAGCCGGGGGCTGGCAGGGAGGGAGATCGGCGTCCTCGGATGCCTCCTCCCTCAGGGGTGGGATACCGGGGCCGCAAAGCGTCCGTCATTCCGTAGAGTGGGTGGAAGCACGATTCCTGAAGGGACGGGCGATTCCAACTTGGGTCGGGAGGGGGACGTCAGACGGGCGCATGAGAGGTTAGACGCAAGGCCAGCATCGCTACCTCTCGGGACTTGGTCCCAAGCGCCAAGGCTCCCCAGGGATGGGACCAACAGACAAGGGGGAAATCACCCTCGCGGTCCTGGATGACAGCCTCTCCGCTCAGACCACTATACCAGACAGACCCCATTGTGCAGGGAAGGAGAGGAGGCACTCTAAGGGCAGATCTAGGGATGACTAAAGAGCATTGAGAGGTCCAAAGGAGTAGGATCAAGAGGGTAGGAAACCAGGAGGGAGAAAAAGAAAGTATAAAAAAAAAAAACCATGGCTGGAACCACATAAGGATTTATTCCCGACCATTTGGAAGAGATCCTCCTGTATCCTGGCTGTGGCCAAGAAAGCCGACCAGGTTCCCAGAACTCCAGAAGACGAAGACCACCTCAGTGCACACCTAAAGGCTGATTCAGTGACCATAACTGCGGCCCATGATAGCTCAGGTAAGTCCATGCACCTCAGTACCTTTTCTCCCGACAAAGAATTCAGACAGCTGGACCAGTTCGGGAGGATATTCCTCTTCTAGACTAGTTATTCGTGCTCTTAAGTATGTGACGCACATGCAAGTGTACCAGAAATCTGTTCCGTCAGCTCGAGCCCATAGTTGAGGCCCTTCCGGACTCTGAAGCAAAAACCACCTTGGCGAATACACTAAGATCTGGCAAGGTGACTGGACTCTGCTCACTATGGGCCACCTACAATGCGGTGGACTCCATCACTAGATGCAGTAAGCTTTTGTAGATTCTCTTGGCTAAGAGTATCCGGTCTAGCCCCTGATGGTCCAGTTGGCTATCCCAGATGCCCCTTTCAGAGGCTCTCTCCTGTTAGGCAGAGATGCCCAGGACATTATTACAAGCCAGCAAGATGAAGACACTGCACTTTGATCGGTACACACTATGTATCGCCCGAAACCTCAGCAAAAATGTCCCATTCATCGGCAAACAGACACCAGACAGACACAACAGGCATCTAGGCACCAATTCAAACATAGGGCTCCCAATACGGCCACTGCTCTATGCAGCCAAGACTCTGAGAGCTTCAGGAGCGGTCCTCCCTAACCCCTCCTCTCATTTCTGACTTGCTGACCGCCCTCTCTCCTCCATGTCAATCGGAGAAACAGGTGAGTGGAAGGTTTGCAAAGGCATCTGGAAGACTGAGAGTCTATCACGACCGATGCTGGGTACTTCAGTTAATAAGGCTTGGTCACACTCTCGAATTTCGAGAAAACTCCCCAAGCAATCCTCCAGGTTTTTCCCACTGCCCAAGGGCACACATTTCTCAATTAAAGGAGATGATCATGGCTCTTCTTCGAAAAGAAGCAATAGAGCCAATGCCGGGCAAACCAGATCGGGAAGGGATTCTACTCGCACTTCTTTCTGGTTCCCAAAAAAATTGGGGATCTGCGCCCAATACTAGACCTCAGTACCCTAAACCTCTTCATGGTGGCCATGCTGGGCCAGCTGTGAGTTTGGGAGCAGATTGTTTTTAAAATTTTTTGTTTTTGAGCACATAGATTGCACTTTTTAGAGTAAATTGTTTATATTTTAGTTCTTTTTAGTGTAAAGGACCGTCGGAGGGGGCAGAGAATATAGAAGAGCCAGTTTGATTTGAGTTGTTAGATTACCTGAACTGAATTAAGCGCGGTGCGAGGTTTTGAACAAGCTCCAGGCTGAAATTTCCTTGGTAATTGAAAACAGATTACCTGTTTCATGAGTACCCAGAGACTGTGACTTGTGTAGGCAGTGTCCACAGCGATGCACGGTTGTAGCCTCGGGGCTACTGCTGCCGGGAGAAGAGAGATGGTTGGTGGTACTGGTGGAGCAGTGCCACATAGTAAGGAGGAACAAGGAACGAGTACAAGTAGGTGGTCCGGGGGACTGGAGGAAGCGCTGCACAGAGGGACTGGGGTTGACTCAGGAAGGAGAAAATCAGAGGTCTGCAATTTGAGGTCTCATCCCTCCCAAAGAAGTGCTGAAGAATTGTCCGGTGGGGCCTATGCCTGATTTCTGTGGGTGTCCGGTGGGTATCCGTAGAGGTGGACACCAGAGGGCGTTCTACGTTGAACGAAGGGGACCGGTGTGGCGGGTGCCGGAGGGTGGCGGCTTTCACGGGGAAGTCCCTGGACTGCTGCTGGGGTCTGGGCCAGTCAGAACCAGGCGAGAAGTGAAGGAGTGTAGATCTGTGGGTGCAGTGGACTGTTTTCCCAGACCATGTGAGAACCTACTGTGAGTCTGTCTCTGTTTTGTGTTGAGCTGCTGATGCTGATTCCTCCGAGTAAAGTCCCGGTGTCTGGACTTAAGGAAATGGAGACTTTATGGATTTGCATTAATTTTTTCAAGTATAGTGATTTATAAATAACATCGGGGATGCAATAGGATGAGAGCCTCTTAATACCTGTTGTTTGGGCTGTGGAGGAGAGAGCTCCCCATGATTTGTTTTAAGTTGGAAAAGAAAAATTGCGGGCTTCACTAAATTGAACTTGGACAAACAATGGTCAAGTTTGATATTCCATATTGATTGGACCTGGACTCTGCAGGATAAATTTTAGTCCTGTGAATTGTTCTCTGTCCTGATCCGAGCATATTTTTCTTATTTATTCATTTTATATTTTTTGTGGTATTGTAATAATTTGCATCATTTAGTTGGGTGAATGGGGTGTGTGTTTTTGTGTGTGTGAAAGGTGTGTGATTGAGTGAGCTAACATTTGTTATGTGGTGGGTGAAAGTTTGATATTTGGGATTTGTATTTATTTGGGGATTAGAATTATCTTGGTTGGGTGATTGGTATTTTGGGGCCATTTTTTATTGGTATAATGGTTTTAGTAGTGAAAATGTGTTTGGGACAGAGACCCGTAAGTCGCATATACTACATCCATGGCCTCCATCCCTTTGAGCTACCAGCTGAGGCCTACCGGAGGTGTAGAGCCTTGGGAATAGCTCGGGGGGGGGGGTCCGGTTGTGGTGGCACCCGAGTGACTGCCGGGGTGTCTGGGTGGTGAGGCCAAGGAGACGTCCTGGGGCGAAATGGGAACTTGCAAGGGGGTTGCTATGCTTAGTTCCTATACAAGGGCTCCACGATGGACTGTCCGGCTGCCCCACCTTATCCTGCTTGGGTTGAGTTATGTAATGCCAGGTCGATAAGGAACAAGACTGCCATAATGGCGGACTTGATATCCTTGGTCGACCTGACTTATATCACAGAGACTTGGCTGGATGAAAATGCCGCCCCATTTTGGAGGCAGCAGTGCCATCCGGTACTCCATGAGACACAACCCAAGGGAGGATCATGGGGGGTTGCCATTTTTTTTTTAAATCTGGCCTGAACCTCACGGTGCTACCTGTAGGTCATATGCGATCTTCGAGTGTGTTGCTGCCAGAGGTGGTGTGGAGGCGGGTTTCAGGGCCCTTGTGCTCTGTCGCCCTCCTGGTGTGGATGGGGACTTTCTACGGGAGATCGAGGAGCTCATCACCAGCCTGGTGTTGGAGTCTCTCAGGTGGTTGATTCTGGGGGACTCCAATGCCTGGGTCGATGGCAGGCTCTCAAGTTTTGGGAATGATCTCCTGGGGAGCATGGAGGCCCTGGGCCTGTCGCAGAACGTAACAGCTGCACACTCTGGTGGCCACACACTGGATTTGGTATTTTCTTTAGGGTTAGATGTGAGTGGCCTCAGTGTTAATCCTGTAGTTTGGTCAGATCATAGCATCGTGAGGTTCACGCTTAGGGGCACTCCCCATATGGTCCCGCCCCTGTGGTGATGGTCCAGTACTGCCCCTTAAGAGGAGTTTCCTCTATGGGACTGTCTGTGGTGCCGGACCTGTCGAGCGTTGGGGGAGCTTTTGTGGTTTCAGTGGAGGAAGCAGTGGCGGGCTGTTGCTATGGCCTTCGATTCCATTGCACCCATTTGTGTCTGCTCCTTGTCTGCTCGCAGGAGACCGCCTTGGTATGATGAGGATCTCTGGGGTTTAAAGATGAAGGGGCGGAGGTTAGAGAGGTGCTGGAGGAGATCTGGCTTGCTGGAGGACAAATTGGCCCTGAAGTTGCAGTGTGTCGACTATCAGGGTGCAGCCTCTCGTAAGAAGGCGGAATATTTGTCTAGGGAGATTGCTTCGGCAAGGAACAGACCGGCTCAGCTCTTCCGCACAGTAGACAGGCTTTTATATACTGCGTGTCTCTGTATCGGGGGAGCAGATTCTAGCACTAGGTGCGAGGGGCTCTCTGTTCTTCGCCAGCAAGATGTCCTCTATCAGGATGAGGTCTCTTCAGATACCTCTCGAAGGGGATGCAGGGTCTGGTTTGAAATGTGTTGAGACACTTCTCCTGTCTGGGATGAGTTTAAGCTAGTTGAGGTGGAGGAGGTGGCAGAAATAATCTTGAAGCTGCGGCCAACCCAATGTGATCTAGACCCAGGTCTGACCTGCCTTTTTGGTTGGATGTTTGGATCTGATTGGACCTATGGTTGCTGAGGTCATCTGGAGCTCTTTGAGGAGTGGGATCTTCCCATTGGTCTTGAAAGAGGCCTTGGTTAGACTCGTTTTAAAGAAACCCTCTCTGAATACAGACTCCCTCAGCAACTGCAGGCCAGTCTCAAACCTCACATTTTTAGGGAAGGTTATTGAGAAGGTGGTGGCCATACAGCTCGAGAGACATCTTGCCTCTTCCTCCACCTATGAGCCTTTCCAGTCTGGGTTTCGCGTAGGACATAGTACAGAGACTGTGCTCTGATGAGGGTGCTTAATGATGATTTGATGGCGAGGGACAAAAGAGACCATACCATCTTGGTCCTTCTGGACCTCTGTGCGGCGTTTGACACCATAGACCATGAGGTGCTACTTGACCACGTGTGGTTCTGGTGTGGCTTGTCTGGTAATATCATCAACTGGCTCAGGTCATACCTGACAGGCTGTGTGCAAAGGGTGACGATGGGGTTAGCCTCATCTAACCCGGAGCCTCTGTGCTGTGGGGTTCTACAAGGTTGGTCTTGTCACCCTTTTTCACGGTGTATATGCTGCCGTTGTGGGTCTACCGCCTCCTCTCAGGTGAAAGGTAAGGTGTCTTCCTCTTCAGGACAGCCATGCACTCAGATCCCTTTGGCCCTCCGACCCCATAAACATGGGTCGACCCATGAAGGACAGGCATTGGCTTTAGGCAAATCAATGATGTATACCACCCATAAGCCTTCTGACTCGTCCGACAAGCATAAGGGAGAGAACGAACCAGACACCAGGTGTTGTCTGCATCCCAGACAACAGAGCACTCCGACTCGACGTCGGACAAGGAGGCGCCTCCAGCAAAAGAGAGGCTGTTGGCCCCTAAGGACTGTCAGTCAGCCCCGAAGGATTGGCCATCAGCCCCGGCGACCAGTTCCCTGATGTGGGGGTACCGGATGCCCAGCAGCCTCCTTCAAAAGAACCGGACGTCAGGCCACCAGATACCAAAGATCTGACTCCTGATGTAACCATGGATAAAGAGCACAAGGACCATACGACTCCTCCTTTGGACCAGATGCCAGGTCCCTCAGATCAGACGCCACTACCGCCCGTTGTTCCACTAGCGGAGGTAGGGGCACTTTTTGAAACGTGGTGGAATACTGTAAAGGGAAATCTTCTCCATCGACCCAGGATCCATCCCCAGTGTGCCCACCACCCAGAGACCTCACTGCTGAGCGGCCTTTACCGCCAAAGGACTGACTGCAGGACAAAGGGGACAGGACAGGGATATTAACCCAAATGCCTGGTGTGGGGATAGAACCCATAGCCTTCTGATCTCCTGGCCTCAGAGGCAAGTGTGCTACCTGCTGAGCCACTAACACTGCAGAGAGGCAATGAGACTTTGGTCCTGAGCGGTGGATCACAACCTGGACATCACAGCAGTCCATGTGCCAGGCATCCACAGTGTCCTCGCAGACAGCTTAAGTCGCTCTTGGTCTCAGAACCACTAGTGGGAACTACAGCAAGAAGTTATGGACAACCTCTTTAAAAGGTGGAGTCAGCCAGAACTGGACCTCTTTGCGTCCCCACACAATGCCAAACTGCCCAATTTCTGGTCACTAGATCCAGGGCCTAGTGTTTTCTGGCAAGACTCATTGTCCCTCTCTTCGACAGGGAGGTTTCTGTATGCTTTCCCTCCCATCCCTCTTCTTCAGAGGGTCCTGCTCAAGTTGCAGGCGTAAGAGGCCAGTATGACACTGTTAGCACCGTTCTGGCCTCTGTAGATTTGGTTCCCACTGTTGCAACGGCTGACATTGGAACCGCCAGTTCTATTGTCCCTCTCTTCTTGTCCCATGAGCAAGGAATATTGGTCCATCCGGCCCTCCATGTCCCTGCATCTGCATGTTTGGCTCCTGCGGACTTAGCTAGGGATAGATTTGGAGTATCCCTTAGAATGGCAGAGGTGCTTGTGGCAGTGAGATAACCCTCTACCAGGGCGACCTACGCCATGAAATGGAAGTGTTTCTGCTTATAGGAGATTCCTTGTTCTCTGGATCCGCTGGGTTGTCCGGTGGAATCTGTGCTGGAGTATTTTCTCCACCTGTCGGACTTGGGTCCTAGTTACTCGTCCATAAAGGTGTATCTCTGTGCTCTGCCAGCTTACCATGTGTGACAGGGTGGAATAGGACACTGTCTCAGTTGTTAGAGAAAGTGTTTAAAATGCAAGGAGCTGTCCTTTCCTGTCTGTTTGCGCAACCACATTTTCCAGTGAGACTTCGAACTTGGATCAACCCGACAGGCTCGCAGTTCTGTGCCTCTCACTGTCTCTGTTTTCCTTTGCTGTCTGTTTTTCCCCCTTGCATATCTGCTGATATAAAAATATGTACAAATCATTGTATGGAAATGTAACTGATGTCCGTATCTCTTTTGTTTAGAAAATATATAGTATTACTGTTAAAATGTATATATTTATAATTTGAGATGACTGCAAAAAGCTTTTGGAAACTAGAGGTTAAACATAGAAACATAGAATTTGACGGCACATAAGGACCGCTTGGCCCACCCAGTCTGCCCATTTCCCTACCTGAAGGATAAGCTGCAGATTCTAGTTAATCAACAGCTTACTTCCTCTTCCCCCCCACTAGAATTGCCATATGCCTGTCCCATGCATTCTTGAATTCTCCCACTGTTCCTGACTCCACAACCTCCTCAGGAAGGCTGTTCCATGCATCCACAACTCTCTCTGTGAAAAAATGGCTTTCTAACATTACCTCTAGGCCTTCCCCTCTCTCTTAAATTGTACCTTGTTCTTGCACATCTCTTCTGAAAGATACTACCTCTTGTACCTTGTTAATTCCCTTGAGATACCTGAAAGTTTCTATCATGTCCCTCCTCTCCCTCCTTTCCTCAAGGGTATACATATTAAGCTGCTTTAGTCTCTCCTCGTATATCTTCTGGTGCAGACCTTGCACCATTTTGGTTGTCCTCCTCTGAACAGCCTCCACTCTGTCTATGTCTTTGCAGAGATGGGGTCTCCAGAATTGCACGCAGTATTCCAGATGGGGTCTCACTAACTGTCTGTAGAGAGGGATAACAACTTCCTGTTTTCTACTGTTGATGCCTTTCCCTATGCATCCCAATATCCCCCCAGCCCTCCTTACTGCCTTCTCACATTGCTTGCCCACCTTTAGGTCATCTGATATAATTACTCCTAGGTCTATTTCGATTTTTGTTGTTGTTAACTCACCCTCCATTGTGTACTCTTCCGTTTTTTTTTTTTTCCCCCAGCTGTATTACCTTGCACTTCTTTGCATTGAATCTGAGCTGCCACGTATTTGACCATTCCTCCAACTTTGCCAAGTCCCTTTTCATTCTTTCCACCCCACCTTGTGTATCAACCATGTTGCAGATCTTTGTGGTATCTGCAAAGAGGCATACCTTTCCTTCCAGGTGCTCTCCAATGTCACTTATAAAGATATTAAAGAGGACCGGTCCCAGTACCGAACCTTGCGGTACCCCGCTAGTTACCCTCTTTTCTTCACTGTGGACTCCGTTTACTATTACCTTTTGCGTCCTGTTGTCCAGCCAGTTTTTTATCCAGGCTACCACCTTGGGACCCACTCCAAGGCTGGCTAACTTGTATATAAATCTTTTGTGTGAGACTGTATCGAATGACCTGCTAAAATCTAGTTAGGCCATATACACAGCCCCTTCCTGGTCTACTACTTTGGTCACCCAGTCAAAGAAATCTATTAGGTTTGTCTGACATGACCTTCCTGCTGTGAAACCATGCTGCCTTGGATCCTGTGCCCCACTGGCTTCTAGGTACTCAACAATTCTTTCCTTCAGAAGTGATTCCATCATTTTCCTTACCACAGAAGTCAAACTAACTGGTCTGTAGTTTCCTGCCTCTGCCCTGCTCCCACTTTTGTGAAGTGGAATCACATCCGCCCACCTCCAGTCCTCAGGTACCACTCCATCCTCTCATGATTTGTTAAAGAGAGTAGTCAGTGGTGTTACTAGTTCTACCCTTAGTTCTTTTAGTATTCTTGGGTGAATCCTGTCGGCCCTTTGCTTTATCCACCTTCAGTTTCAGGAATTCTTTCAAAACCCTTTCTTCTGTGAATGGACTGGTATCAACCCCCACCATTCAGAGTTTCTCCCTTGTTTGGTTTAGGCACCTCCCAATCCTCATCTGTTGTGAATACTGAACAGAAATATTCGTTCAGTATCCCTGCTTTTTCACTGTCACCCTCTGCCCACATTCCCTCCCCTTTATTAAGTCTCTGTATCCTTCCCTTGGTCTTTCTTTGCTCCCTAATGTACCTATAAAAGGTTTTATCCCCCTTCTTAACAGAGTTGGCTATCTTTTCCTTAGTTTGTGCCTTTGCTATTCTGACTGCCTTCTATTCCTCCTTCTGCTTTAACTGATAAAGTTCTCTGTCCTGCTCCTTCTGTTTCCTTATATTTCCTGAATGCTATCCTTTTCTCCTTAACCATCCCTGCAACCTCTTTTGAGAACCATAGTGGTTTTTTCCTTTGTTTTATTGATTTGCTTCACACAAAGGCTTGTTGCCTCTGCGATGGTTGTTTTGATTATTCCCCATTGTTCCTCCACCCCTCCTTCTTGCCCATTTGCTAGTGCTTTTCTAAGGCGCTCTCTCATTTTCCCAAAGTCAGCCTTCCTAAAGTCCAGTGCTCTTTTTTTTGTATGGCTTGACTCTGTGGCTGTGTTTATTGTGGACCACACTGTTTGATGGTCACTTGTTCCCAGATGGCTACCCACTTCTAAATCTGAGATCCTTTCTCCTTCCCCATTTGAGAGTACCAAGTCTAAGATTGCTCCCTCCTGAGTGGGTTCCAACACTAGCTGTCTGAGGCATGCCCCCTGTAGGGCATCAAGAATGACCCTGCTCTTGGATGTGCCTGTAGCAAAGGTACTCCACTTAACATCTGGCATATTCAGGTCCCCCATCAACAATATCTCCCCTTTTTCTGCCATTTTAAGGATGCCTTCTATCTTTTCCTCCCCCTGAGATGGGGGTCTGTACACAACCCCCATGCGGATTGTGGTGCCATTTCCTGCCTCCAGGGTGACCCATGGTGACTCATCAACTTCCTGTTTACTCTTTAGTTCTGTTGCTTTAATCCCTTCCCTTGTATAGAGAGCTACTCCTCCTCCTCCTTTTACCCACCCTGTCCCTCCTGTAGACTGTGTATCCTGGTATGTTGACTTCCCACTCGTGGTTCTCTGTGTACCATGTTTCAGTGAGTGCCACAATATCCAGGCATCCCTCTTCCATTAAGGCCACTAGTTCAAGGAGCTTGTTGCACAGACTACGGGCATTGGTACTCATCACCTTCCATTTATTTTTTTATGGCCTTACCCCTTTTAGCCCCATCCCTGTCCTTAACACCTTTTTCTGCATTTATCCCTGTCCTGCTCCCTACTGACTTCTCTGTCTTGGCGTTTTCCTCTCTAACTACTGCGCTTTGTGGCAGGAGGCTGGGATTTCCATGCTTCTTTTCAGTGCCCCCCCCCTTGGCTAGTTTAAATGCTTGCCAATGAAGCATTTAAATCTGTCACCTAGGATTCTGGATCCCCCCTGGACAGATGCAGACCATCGCGCCAGTATAATCCTGCATCCCTCCAGGTGGCTCCACAGTCCCCAGTGAAGCCAAAACCCTGAGCTCCACATCAGTTTTTCAACCATTCATTGAATCCCATGGTGCAGAATACCCTAGCATCATCCTTGCCATAGACAGGCAGCACCTCCGAGAAGGTTACCATACATGCTACTTGTCTAAGGCCCCTCCCCAGCTCCACAAACTCCTCTTGCACTGCTCTGATCCCATTTACAGCCAGGTCATTTGTCCCTAGGTAGACAGTGACATCCAGCTCCCTCCCTCATGCAGCTGCTCACGCGATCCTGAGGATTCGCTTCCTGTCCCTCCAAGCCGTGGTGCCAGGCAGGCACCTTACCTCCCTATCCCCTTCCTCCCCCACGTCCACCCCCCTAATGATTGAGTCCCCCACTAGGAGTTGTTTCCTTCCCCTGTGGGGTGTCGTGCCATCCTTCTGTGGGTCTCCTTGTGGAGGTTCCCAGCATCCTTCTTGGTCTCCACTGCAGGTACCTCCATAGAGGAACCACTCTTTGCCAGAACAGCATATGAATTGTGGAGAGCTACAACTGGAGGGATGAACCTCTGTTCCATCACCCTCTCCCTCCCTGAGCCCACCTTGGTCCAACCGCTCCTCTTTCCTGGCAACTTCTGAGGTAATGGTGGCAGCCCTGGTGGTCCCTGGGTGGGGGAAGTGGTTTTATGAATCTTAGCCAGGTCAGCCTGGAGACGGGCAACCTCCTCCCTCAGACCAGAGAGGTGCCTGCAAACAGGGCAGCATCGCAACCTCCAGAATGTTTCCCGGCACACTGCTGCTCCACAGCCATTGCACTGCACCACTCCCATCATGATTTATTTTGTGTCCCCTCTCCTGTTGCTTTGTATGCTTATTGTCTCCTCTCTCTATGTATTTTTACACTTGTTTTCCTACTGCCTATGTGCCCTTACAACTCTCACCGTTCCTGTTTTGGGACAGGAACTTCCTGTAGTCTTCAGCAGTCTCCTTCCTCCGTGCTTGATCTAGACCTCCGGGGTTAGGTTCCTTCGAGGTTGCTGAAACTAATGTGCATCAGTGATCCTTCCCTTCCTACTGCCAAACAGAAAGTTCCTGTTGTCAGTCAAATTCGGTGGCTATAAAACTAGTACTGGCTTTGGGTGGGAAGGAGGGAAATTAATAAAAAATCTGTAGTTCTGGACTTCCTGTTTCTTGCTCTGCAACCAGTTCTGTTCTGCCAGAAGCTGTAATTGGAGACAGCTGCTTTTGTACATCTAAGCCACACCCCCAATTAGATTCACGCTCTGCTCTCAGTAAATTACTTTAGGATTACCTTAGTGCAAATCTTTGAGTCTTTTGCAAAAGCTGTGGCAATGGGACCTCTCTGCTCAGACAGAATGTGTTCTAGCAGCTCCTGAAACTTACAAGAACAGAACATTTACAAAAACAGGATGCTTGCTAAGGATGGTGGTTGAAAAGACTTATAAGAGCTAAGCCTGCAACTGCAAAAAAAGATGAGGAGAACAAGGGGCACTGGGCCTGAAAGAAATTATTTTATTTTTGCCTTTGTAAATAGTTATACTGAACAAGTTTATTTTATGATACTGCTAGTGTAAATAAATACTTTTTAGTGAATTCTACTGCTCCTGGTGTTTCAAACACCATGAAGTCTTGCTATATTAGGACTTATTGCAGTTAGCCACTGCACTTGAACTGCCCCGGAGAGGAAAGAGTTAACTCCAGAGAATCTGGAGTTCTAAAGCGCGAGGGGCGCTATACCAAAGCTCTATCTGGGCAGTTTCAAATGAAACTGTCAGATTCTTTACTCCGCTTCACTGAACAGTCGCTCCGGAGATCAGCTCCTTCAGCTCGGTCGGTCAAGCGAGTATTTTCGGTTCATTTGAACCGCCAAAAAGTAATTATTTTACCGCATTTCGGTTAAAGCTCTATCTGGTAAACCGTAAGTACAAAATGAAAAGTCTGTGTGGAAATTTAGTTATCGGTTCGGTTTTGAACCGATCGGTTTGCTTATTTTAACGTTTTAAAGTTTTGGGCTTTTAGAGTGCGGTACCCGGTTCTTATCGGTTCTAAAAAAACCTTGATTTTAAATAGGGTTTTTTCAAATACCCGTAAAACGGTTAGGAACCGATAAGGGTGTCTTGCTTGCTATACGGCCATAAAAAAGGGCAAGTTTTTGGTTAGGCTGGCATTATGTCTGGGAAACCCAAAAGAAAACCGGCCCACTGGGTTTCAACATCTGTGATGCTGTGGGGAAGCCTTGCCAAGGCTGTCCCACACACCACTTGTGTTTATTGTCTGGGGCTGACCACCTCCTGTCAGACTGCCAGGTGTTTAAAATTTCTCTGCAGCCACCCTGAAAGAGATAGGGCCAGCTCAGGAACTATTGGCCAAAAAGTCCGCTGACCCGGATGGGCCAGCCCGTCCAGTACCCACTGGACCAGAGGGAGTGCCCTCTGACCAGGGCTAGACTTGGCAAAAGGATGGTTCAGAGGAACCAGTTTAAAAAAAAAAAAAAAATAAGAATATGACAGAGAAATCAGTAGGTTTGGAGTCCAAGATTGTCTCTCCAACTGCTGCAGGAGTAGTTAAGCCATACAGATTGTCCAGTCACTGTTTCTAGGTCCTGTCGAACCATCTACAGTTGGTAAAAGGTGGCTCGTTCAGTTCCAGTGGTTCAGGTTTATGATGTTGAGGAATTGTTATGAACCACAGGAGTGGGAGGAAAATTGATCAATACATGTGTGGCTGGTAGGGTCTGGACGTGCCCACTTAAGCGGACATTTCTCCAGACAGACTTTTAGAATCTCCTCCTATTCTGTCTGAGTCCCTTTCTCAGTTTATGTTTTACAAAAAGCTTGCAGAATCCCCCCAGCTTCCTTTAGAGGAGGCTATGGATGAGTAAAGGGGAGCCTGATTATGTGGGAATGATGGGCTAGGAGGTTGTCTTTCCTTTGCATAAGTCATTTAGGAAGTAAACAACTAAGATTTTATAAGATTCTTCTTTCTGTCCCTCCTGTAAGATAAAAATGGACAGAAGGTGTATTTAATCAGGCTCTGTTACAGACTTCCTCACTGAGCAGTGTAGTCATGTAGGTGTGGTACAAGCTGCAGCCTGTGTCAAGGCTAGTCCCTGGACTCACATCCTCCTGAATAGGATTCCAGGAGGATTGATGCCATGCAAGAAAACAGTATATGGCAGCTTCTGTGGGACTCAGACAGGCAAGTTGTATGGCTTATGTGGCTAGATTTCGAAATCTAGGTGGGACGCAGAGCAGTTAGCCAAGCAGGCCCATGGCCAGCTGGCTAGCTGGTGGAACAGGTGGCTGCTAATGGCACTGAAGCCTCCACGCTCAAGTTCATACTGCTGTTGGTGTTAATCTTGTTTTCTAGGCTCATGACCACTTCTGTAGCTTTTCTGAGGTTGGCATGGCTCAGATGCACTAATCTGTCCCAGATACTCTGTCAAAGTCTATGGATTTGTTTCTTGTTGTGGGTAATTCTCTGTTTGAGGAACAAACAGAAAGCTATATGAAAAACATGGATGATTACCTACAAAGTTGCCCAGGTAGAGGCTCAGGCCTCCTCTGCTTTCGCCAGAGGGGTCTCTTCAGAGGCAGAGATAGACGGGCACAAGTAAACCGCCCTCCCCTAGCCTAAGACTATTCCAAGCAGGCACCCTGGATGGGGTGCCCAGGGCGATTCTCCTATACCAGTGGGCAGGTTGGTTTTATTTCAGCCAGAACTGTGTGTCCCTAACTCGGACAAGTGGGTTCTGGAAGTAATAGGTCTGGTTCTCAGCTTCAAACAGTTTCCAAAGATGAGAGCCAGACAGGTCCACCTGCAAATCCTTGAATCCCTTGCTTTGGGAGCAGAGGTTTCTTCTCCTCTGAACTGCAAAGCAATGAAGAGGTCCCTCCTTGCCACGGGGCAAGGGCTGTGCTCATGATACTTTCTTAACCTATAGAAGGCAGGAGATTGGCGGCCCATCTCAGATTTAAGGTACCTGAACAAGCATCTTTTGAAAACAAGTTAAAAATGTTAACTCTGGCTGAGGCCAGGGGACTGCTAGCTTTCCTGGACCTCAAGGATGCCTATTTTTTTTTTCATGTCTTGATCAGGCCTTCTCACAGAAAGTACCTCAGGTTACCCTCAGGCCACTACCAGTTCAGGGCAATGCCCTTCGCCTACTCTGCGCCAAGGGTATTCAAGAAATTCTAGCTGTGGTAGTGGCTCTTAAGAAGGCAAGGGATTGCTTTTGTTTCCTTTCCTGGATGACTGGCTCTTAGTGGGTCAGTCTCCAGATCAAGTAAATCCACTTGCAAGTCACCCAGCAGCTTCTCACCTTTCTGGGATTCCTGCTGAATTTACCAAAGTCAGTTCTCGAACCAGTTCAGGTACTAACTTTCATAGGTGCAGAGTTGAACAAAGTTAGCTAGGGCATTTCTCCCCAAAAGGGTAGGCAGTCTCTTGCCCTGGCATCTTCCATTACTCATGTAGTCTCTTGACCAGCAAAGCATTTGCTACAACTACTAGGGCACATGGCTGCTTCCACAGCTGTAGTGCAGGGAGCAAGATTCCAGATGAGGGACATTCAGTTCCATCTGAGGGCCTATTGGTCCCAAAGGAGGATTCCTTTCCAAATTGGTTCTAGTGACTCAATCCCTGATCCTGGCCTTACACTGTGGCAGGATCAAAGCAATCTAAAACTAGGGGTCCTCTTCATTCCCTCACCACGGATGCTCCTGTGTTAGGGGTGAGGAGCTCGCTTAGGCGACCTGTCCACTAGGGAGTGTGGTCTCCCTAGGAATCTCTGCTCCACATCAATTTTTGGAACTCAGAGCTGTCTTCTAGCTCTTAGGAGTTTTCAGCTTCTGTCCAGAACAAGGTAGTTCAAGTCAGGACAGACAACACCACAATAATGTGGTACATCAACAGGCAGGGGCACTCGGTCATCAGCCTTGTGCACGAAGCAATGAAGTGGTGGTCTCTGGCTTACTCCTGAACACCTCCCTGATAGCAGTTCACCTCCCAGGAAGGACAATGCCCTGGCAGATGCCCTCAACAGGATTCTCAGGGCCATCACGATTGGCTCTGAATCCTCAGGTGCTGGGTTCAGTCCTTGCCAGATGGGGCTCATTTTCAGATAGATCTTTCGCAACCCCAGATAACCACTAACTTTCTCTGTTTTGTTGGCCTCCAGTGCTGGGATCAGCCCACCTGGATGCTTTTCACTTGGATTGGAAAGGAAGTTTCTGTTCACCTTCCTCCTTTTCCCTTTCTTTCAGGGTACTAGTAAAAATCAGATCTCAGCCTTGCCAAGCGATTCTGATTGTTCCAAGCTGGGCCAGACAGCCCTGGTACCCATTGTCTCTGTCTTTGACAGTCCACCCTACCCTGAGCTTGCCCAGAGTCCACAACTTACTGGCCTTTGCACAAGGGAGAGTGTGGTATCCGAACCTCAAATTCCTCCTTCTCAAGGCAGCTCTTGAGGAGTTAGAATTTGCTGATTTACACCTTTTTCAAGGTGTCGCGGATATTTAAAGGCTTCAAGGAAGCTTTTTCACTGGCGCCACTTACAATTCTAAGTGGAACAGGTTTTCAGTCTGGTGCGCTGAGAAGCAGATTATACCACAGTCTGCTTATCTGCCCATTTTCTGGACTTTTGGTCCATTTTAAATTCTTTAGGTCTTAGGCCAGCTATCTTAAGGGTTCCTTTGGCAGCTGTCTCTGTTTTTTTTCTGCAAGCAGGGAAGCCTGCTTCCTTTTCTTCTCAACCTGTGTTTCCCAAGTTTTTAAGGGGTTGCTTCACACCAACCCTCCTTTTTGGAACCAGCTCTTGCATGGAGCCGAATGTTTGCATTGCTCAGTTAATGCAAATCCTTTGGACCTCTGTCTCCAGCAGAGCTCAAGCTTCTCACTTGGAAAAATGTTTTTTCTGGTGGTTTCACTTCTGCCAGGCGAATAAGGAACTACAGGCCCTGGCAGTGGAAGAAGATTTTTCTCCCCACAGGGATAAGACAGTCCCTAGGACTAACACAGGGTTTGTCCCTAAGTGGTTTCAGGTTTCCACCTGAACCAATCCATCTCTCTCCCAGGATTTTTTCACTGAGCATTCTTCCTCAGGTGAGAGGAGACTGCACAGCTTGGACGCCAAAAGAGCCTTATGCTACTATTTGTAACGCACTAAGGGTCACAGGTTTGAACTCTCCAACTCTTTCCCTTACCTAGGGCGAGGTTGGCAAAGGAACCTGCCACTAAGAGGACAATTGCAAGGTGGATTGTCTCTTTATCCATTTTGTTATCAAAGACTAGGTAGGAGAGCCCCTCAGGACTGAGGGCTCACCCACCAGGTGTACAGCTGCATCTCTAGCGGCTGCTAAGATATTCCTATTCTGGAAATCTGTCGAGCTGTTACTTGGAAGACAGTTCACACTTATACCAAGCATTATTCCCTGGATTTCAGTCAGGAGAGATGCTGTTTTTAGCACAGCTGTGCTTCAGAGCCTATTCCTAAGTAGGTTCTGACCCTCCTCCATGGAGGTACTGCTGTGAATCTGCATAAGTTCTAATATAGCAAGACTTCATGGTGTTTGAAGAAAAAATTACTCACCTTAGTAATTGCTTTTCTTCTCATGGAGTCTTGCTATATTAGGACCACCCCCCCAACCTGCTCCTCTCAGAACTTCTACTGGGGTGGGGGTGGCAAATTAGTGCAAGCACTGTGTCATGCCATTGTAGTTCTTCCCTTCACCCTCTTTTATTTAGGGTTAGGGAACTAGGGTTTTCTGGTTGAGTGATTTGTTGGCCCCCCTTCCTGGACTTGAGTCTTCAGGGGAAGGGGGGGTTCCTAATAGTGCTTGTCAGGGGAAACTAATAATACCATTATTCATTCTTATTATTGTTATTGTTGTTTCTATTGTTGTTTCTATTGTTGTTATTACTACTAGTAGCCATTTGCCTAGTGTAGAGCTTTCACACAGACTTGTTGCTTAGTGTTAGCTTCGAAAAGATCTGACAGTTTCATTTGAAACTGCCCAGATAGAGCTTTGGTATAGCGCCCTCGCGTTTTAGAACTCCAGATTCTCTGGAGTTAACTCTTTCCTCTCCGGGGCAGTTCAAGTGCAGTGGCTAACTGCAATAAGTCCTAATATAGCAAGACTCCATGAGAAGAAAAGCAATTACTAAGGTGAGTAATTTTTTCTTCCTATGCTTCCTGACCTGTGCCTCAACGACACCATGCACCGGTAAACAGTAAGACTCTGGCACAGCTGGACATCTGCAAGACCTTCATGAGAGGTATCTTGCATATAAAACCCCCCAGGGAAGACCCGGTACCATCCTGGGATCTCTTGTTTGTTTTAGAGAAGCTCACCTTGCCATCTTTTGAACCGGCTGCAAGCTGTGAGCTCCGCCTTCTCTCCTGGAAGGTGTTATTTTTAGTTGCAGTTACTTCAGCACAGAGGATTTCCGAGCTGCAAACTCTGATATGTAAAGAGACCTATATTGTTTTTCACAGGGATAGGGTAGCCCTGTGAACAAACCCAAAGTTTTTACCAAAGGTAGTGTCTGAGTTCACATTGAACCAGGACATCCAACTTCCAGTTTATTACCTAGAGTACTCGAACAATGGGGGAGACATTGTTACATACTCTGGATGTTCATAGAATCTCTCATTACTGTCTGACCAGAACCAGTTCTGCCAGACAAACAAACCAGTTTGTCTCTTTTGCGCACAGGAAACTTGGGGCACCAGTCACAAAACAAAACCCTAAGTGGCTGGTGCACTGCATAACCTTTTGCTACCAGCACCAAAACAAATCCCTACCGGGACCGGTGAAGGGTCACTCCACCAGAGGGGTGGTGACATTTTTCACTTCCCTCCGAAACGTATCATAAGCGGACCTCTGTGCAGCTGCTACTTGGAGTTCAGTGCGTACTTTCGTGAGGCACTACAGTCTGGACATTGCTTCCAGAAGGAGAGCAGGTTTTGGCCTAGCAGTCCTTCAGCGACTTCTCTCCTAATTTCCCTAATTGTCCTCCACCCTTTCTTTCTGGGTTTCTCCTTGGGCATTGCTTGGGACTCAGTCCTAATGGTGTTATCTGCTGCAAGAGCTCCCCCTCGAAGTGAGATAGTACAGTTATGTAAGAACTTATCGCAACAGTAGATCTTCGAGAGGAGCTCTTACAGTAGGTGGCTTTCCCAACCACCTACCCCCGGGGACAAACATTACATCTTCTCTTTGGGGATGGGAGATCCTCCTCTGTTCTTCATCTATATTTTCAGCCAGCTCTCCGGCAGGAGAACTGAGGTGGTGCCGGAGGACCGCTCCCTTTATACCTTGTCTGACATCGGGCGGAGCCGACGTCAGGGGCGGTCCCCCACCACAGACTGCTAGCTAGAAAATTTTTCCATGGGGTCCTAACGCCTGGCGGCCTTAGTCCTAATGGTATTACCTGCTGCAAGAGCTCCTCTCAAAGATCTACTATTATGGAAAGTTCTTACGTAACTGCACTTTTGTTTTACTGTACAGCGCCCAGAGTCCCTGGAAATGTGCACTTTTATAAATAAAATATCTATCTATAGAATACAAGAGGTTTCGAATGCTGATGCTACAAAGCCTGCTGCCTCTCCTTTCCAAAGGACAATGGTTTTGTGCCCTGGACATGCAGGATGCGTACCTGCACATTCCAATATTCCGACCGCACTGCAGATTCCTCAGGTTTTCTTTCCAAGGGGAGCATTACCAGTTCAAAGCTCTCCCCTTTGGCCTGTTCTCCGCACCACGGGTTTTTACCTCCACAGTTGTGGGAGGAGGCTTGAGGGGTCTGGGGCACTACGTTTTCCCTTACCTCAAGGATTGGCTTCTTGCAGTATCGTCGAGGGACGGGTTGGAGGCTTCCCTATCAGCTACCGTGCACCTTTTCGAGCCACTGGGTATTACTGTCAGTTACCCCAAATCCCAGCTCGTTCCTTCCCAACACCTGCAAATTATTGGGGCAGTTTTGGACACAGTACAGGGTATGGCCTTTCTCCCCCTGGACAGGTTAAAGACCCCGGAGAGACAGGCCAGGCTGGTATTCTCCAACTGACACATTTTAGTCGGAAGCGGTCGCTTGCCTCCTTGGCCTCATGGCAGCGGCTATCCCTATGATTCCCATGGCCAGATTCCACATGCATATCTCGTAATGGACTCTCCGGTCTCAATGGGATCAGAGGGCAGATGACTTGGACAGCTGTGTCATTGTTTCTGGTCCGATGCAGAAAGGTCTGCAGTGGTGGCAGAACTCCAACAACCTGTTTCGAGTATTTGCTTGTATGCTCCTCCTTACTCCCAAATCCTGACCATGGATGCCTCAGGAATGGGATGGGGTGCCCATCTAGGACATCACAGGACCCAGGGCCTGTGGTCACCTGTAGAACTACACTTGCACATAAACGTGCTAGAAATTAGAGCAGTCCTATATGGTCTTAAGGCTTTTCAGTACATGCTTCAGCAAGATACACTGTTGATCCAGTTGAACAACATGTGCGTAGTGTGGTACATCAACAAACAGGGGTGTACCCACTCATATCCTCTTTGCAGGGAAGCAATACGGGTATGTAATTGGGTGGTTCTGCACAAGGTTCGCCTCCTGGTGGTCCATGTCCCAGGTGCGCAGAACGTTCTCACAGACAGTCTCAGCTGCACCAGGGTAAAAGCACACAAGTTGGAGCTAAAGCATGAAGTAATAGACCACATCTTCGACCTCTGGGGTCATCTGGAAGTGGATCTGTTCACAGCCCCATCAAACGAAAAACTTACAAAGTTTTGCTCGGTCTATCCCATGCATGGTGCTTTTAGGCAAGACTTGCTGTTGCTTTGTTGGACAGGGACATATCTGTACACATTCCCTTCCTTTCCAGTTTTGCCGAGTGCACTGATCAAGCTCCGAACAGAAGGAGCACAGATGATCCTGCTAGCTCCTTTCTGGCCTCGACACATTTGGGTCTCACTGCTTCCGCAGCTGGCAGCGGAACCTCCGTGTTCTCTACCACTTTCCTACGATCTCCTGACCCAGGAGGGGGGCACGCTGGTACATCCGGGTCTGGAGTCCCTTTATCTTCATGCGTGGTTGCTCAAGACGTCTCCCCCAGGTTTGGGGTTTCCCCTCGGGTAGCTCAGATTTTGGTAGAGGCCAGAAAGTCGTCTACCAGAACTACTTATGCCATGAAGTGGAAGCGTTTTTCCATTTGGGTCACCTCGAAGAGTTGAGACCATTTTTCGTGTCCCGCTCCTCAGGTCATGGAGTATCTTCTTCATCTATATGGCCTGGGCTTGAGTTATTCATCACTGAAGATGCATCCAGTGGCCACTTCTACGTACCATGTTTTAGTAGGGGGAAAAACTCTGGATAAGTCAGAGGTTTCAAAAACCTTCCTAAAAGATATTCTACATCTGAAACCCCCTGTGCATAACCCTGCTCCACTGTGGGACCTTAAGTTTCTTTTAGAGAAATTGATCTTACCTCTTTTCGAACCGGCAAGTTCATGTGACATGCGCTGTTTGTCCTGGGAAGTGCTCGTTTTAGTTGCAGTCACTTCTCTTTGAAGAATTTCTGAGCTTCAGGTCCTGATGTGTAAGGAGCCTTATTTGATTTTTTTTCACAGAAACCGGGTGGCTCTGTGCACTAATCTTAAATTTCTTCCAAAAGTTGTTTCAGAGACTACCTTGAATCTGTCTATTCAGCTGCCGGTGTATTACCCTGAGCATTCTAATCAGGGGGAGGCCATTCTGTACACGTTAGATGTTCACAGAATTTTACGTTGTTATACCAACAGGACAAAAGATGTCTGAAAGACGGATCAGCTTTTTGTTTCTTTCGCACAGAAGAGAGGAGGTGCGGCAGTTTCCAAACAGTGCCTTTCCAAATGGTTGTCAAACTGCATTGCTTTTTGTTGCCAGAAGTATAGTAAAGTCCTTCCGGGGCAGGTGAAAGGACATTCTACCAGGGGAATGGCTGCTTCTACAGCCTGTTTCAGAAATGTATCTGCTGCAGAAACCTGCATGGCTGCTACTTGGAGTTTTATCCACACTTTCACAAAACACTACAGTTTGGACACTGGCTCTAGGCACAGAGCTGGTTCTAGGGACATAATAGCTTGGCAGAAGACACCAGGAGAAAGGACTGCTGTGTGACTGAACTTCTCTGCTGGGACTAAAGTAGAAGAACTTTTGTATTTGACCTTTAATTTAGGGTAAAAAAACTAACATACAAAAAAAAAGTGTGTGTTTGGGTTAACTGAACTGAATGGGTATCTGAAGAGTTATCTAGGTGTAAATCTCAGGTGACTGAAAGGACTTAACTTCTGTGAGGTTTAAATTACTTGTAGAAAGATCTGGTAAGTAGGGGGAGTGGCTTAGCTAGAAGGAAGCTACATTTAAAGACTGCCTTAGAAAGTTTCTGCTAATAGCTTGGCAGAAGACACCAGGAGAAAGGACTGCTGTGTGACTGAACTTCTCTGCTGGGACTATATTGCCCTCCTTCGCTCCCCTCCACTGCCCCACCCGAAGCTAGTTCTATTTTTATAGGCACAGAATTTGACTGACAACAGGAACTTCCTGTTTAGGGGCAGGAAGTGAGTGATCACAGAACCACCAAGGACCCACCATCCTAGAAGGGCAAGAGTAGCTCTCCGGCCCCCTCTAGCTGCTGGAGGTCTGCCTCTGAGCAAGTAAGTGGTCTACTGCTAAATATAGGATATTTTTGTCTCAGAACAGGACAATCAGGAGCTTAAAGGGCACAGGCAGAAAGTAAGAGAGAGAGAAAAAACAGAGGAAAGAGTAAGGATTGCAAACAGTTAAGGGCCAGAAATAAGACATGATTGGAGTGGTGCAGTGCAGTGGTTGTGGAGCAGCAGTCTTCCGGGAGATGTTCTGGAGGATGCGGTGTTGTCCCATCTGCAGGCACCTCTCTGGGCTGAGGGAGGAGGTTGCTCATCTCCAGGCTGAGTTGGCCAGGATTTGTGGGACCTCCTCTTCCATCCAGGGACCACAAGTGCCACTGCGTTGCCTCGGAGGTTGCCAAGAAAGAGGAGCGCTGGACCACAGTGGGCTCAGGGAGGGTGAGGTGGTGGAACAGAGGCGCATCCTCCCATTGTACCTCTCCACAATTCCTATGCCATTCTGGCAAAGTGTGGTTCCTCTATGGAGGCACCCACAGTGGAGACCAAGGAGGATGCTGGGAACCTCCACAAAGGAGACCCACAGGAGGGTGGCAGGGGACCCTGCAGGGGAAGGAAACAACTCCTAGTGGGGGACTCTATTGTTAGGAAGGTAGAACTGGGGGAGGAAGGGGAGATGGAGGTGAGGTGCCTGCCTGGTGCCATGGCTTGCTGGGACAGGAAGCGAATCCTCAGGATTGCCGGAGCAGCTGCACAGGGGAGGGAGCTGGATGTCATTGTCCATCTAGGGACAAATGACCTGGCTAAGAAAGGGATTAGAGAAGTGCAGGAAGAGTTTGTGGAATTGGGGAGGGGCCTTAGTCAAGTAGCACACACGGTAACCTTCTCGAGGTGCTACCCATCTATGGCATAGGAGAGGCTAGGTGTTCATGCACCATGGATTCAATCAGTGGTTTAAAAACTGGTGTGGAGGTCAGGGATTTGGCTTCATTGGGGACTGGGGTCCACCTGGAGTGATGCAAGCCTATACTGGCATGATGGGCTGCATCTGTCCGGAGGGGAACCAGGATCCTAGGTGATAGGTTTAAATGCTTCATTGGCAAGCTTTTTAACCAGCCAAGGGGAGGCACCGGAAAGGAGCAGGAAAATCCTACGCCCAAATAATCACGGTAGTAGTGCGGCAAACATCAACATAGAGGTGTCGATAGGGAGAAGGGCGGGGTAAATGGAGAAAGTGACAAAGGCAAGAAGGACAGGGATGGGGCAAAGGGAGTAAGGCCATCAGAAATGGAGGGTAATGAGTACCAATGCCCGTAGTCTGGGCAACAAGCCCCTGAGCTTATGGCCTTAATGGAAGAGGGATGCCTGGATATCGTAGCAGTCACAGAAACATGGTACACAGAGAACCATGACTGGGATGTTAACATACCAGGGTACATAACCTACAGGAGAGACAGGCAGGAGAAGAGGGGAGGAGTAGCTCTCTATGTAAAGGAAGGATAAAAGCAACTGAACAAAAGAGTAAACAGGAGAGAGGAGGCACTGTGGGTTACCTTGGAGACTGGAAAGGGCACCACAATCCGCACAGGGTTGTGTAGACCCCATGTCAGGGGAAGGAATGGACAAGGATATGATAGAAGGCATTCTTAGAATGGCAGAGAAAGGGAGATACTGTTGATGGGGACCTGAATATGCCAGATGTTAACTGGAGCACATTTGCTGCAGCCACATCCAAGAGCAGGGCCATTCTTGATGCCCTACAGGTGGCAGGCATTAGACAGCTAGTTTCGAACCCACTCTGTAGGGAGCAATCTTAGACCTTGTACTCTCAAACGGGGCAGTGAGAGGATCTCAGATCTAGAAGTGGGTTGCCATCTGGGGACAAGTGACCATCAAACAATGTGGTTCACGTTAAACTCAGCTACAGAGTCAAGCCATACAAAAGTGAGGGTACTGGACTTTAGGAGGGCTGACTTTGGCAAGATGGAGAGTGCCTCAGAAAAGCACTAGGCAAACAGGCTAGAAGGAGTGGGGAGCAACAATGGGGAATTATCAAAACTGCCATCACAGAGGCAACAAGCCTTTGTGTGAAGCAAATGAACAAATCAAAGCGAAGAAAAAGCCACTATGGTTCTCAAAAGAGGTGGCTGTGAAAGTCAGGAAGAAAAGATAGCATTCCGGAAGTATAAGGAAACACAGAAGGAGCAGGACAGAGAGCTGTACCAGTTAAGGCAGAAGGAAGCAGGGAGGGAAGTCAGAATAGCAAAGGCCCAAACTGAGGAAAAGATAGCCAACTCAGTTAAGAAGGGGGATAAAACCTTTTATAGGTACATCAGTGAGCGTAGGAAGACAAAGGGAGGGATAGTGAGGCTGAATAGAATGAACAGTGGGTGGGCAGAGGGGGACAGTGAAAAAGCAGGAATACTGAACGAATATTTCTGCTCAGTATTCACAAAAGAGGAGGGGGAAGTGCCTAATCCAATTAACAGAAGCACTCTTGATAGGGGGGTCAATCCCAGTCCTTTCACAGAAGAAAGGGTTCTGCAAGAACTCCTAAAACTGAAGGTGGACAAAGCAATGGGTCCTGATGGAATTCACCCCAGAATTCTAAAAGAATTAAGGGAGGAACTAGTGAAACCACTAGCTACTCTTTTTAATAAATCATGGGAGGATGGTGTGGTACCCGAGGACTGGAGGAAGGCGGATGTGATTCCCCTTCACAAAAGTGGGTCCAAGACAGAGGCAGGAAACTACAGACCTGTCAGTCTGACCTCTGTGGTAGGGAAAGTGATGGAGTCACTTCTGAAGGAAAGAATATTCGAGTACCTAGAGGCCAGTGGAGCACAGGACCCAAGGCAGCATGGGTTCACAGCGGGAAGGTCATGTCAGATGAATCTAATAGATTTCTTTGACTGGGTGACCAAAGTAGTAGACCAGGGAGGGGCTGTGGACATGGCCTACCTAGACTTCAGCAAGGCATTTGACACAATCCCACACAAAAGATTAATAGTCAAATTAACCAGCCTGGGAGTGGGACCCAGGGTGGTAGCCTGGGTAAAACATTGGCTGGACAACAGGACACAGAAGGTAATTGTAAATGAAGTCCATTCTGAAGAAAGGGGGGTTACTAGTGGGGTACCGCAGGGTTCAGTATTGGGTCCAGTCCTTTTTAATGTCTTCATCAGTGACATTGCAGAGGGACTGGAAGGAAAAGTATGCCTTTTTGCAGATGACACAAAAATCTGCAACAGGGTTGATACACAAGGAGGCGTGGAAAGGATGAAAAGGGACTTGGCAAGGTTGGAAGAATGGTGAGAAGTATGGCAGCTAGGATTCAGTGCAAAGAAGTGCAAAATAATGCACCTGGGAAACAAGAACCCAGGGGAAGAATACACAATGGTTGGGGAGGTAGTAACAACAACAAAAAAGGAAAGGGACCTGGGGGTAATCATATCAGATGACCTTAAGGTTAGCAAGCAATGTGAGAAGGCAGTAGGGAGGGCTGGGGGTATACTGGGATGTATAGGGAGAGGCATCAGCAGCAGAAAACAGGAAGTTATCCCTCTGTACAGACAGTTGGTGAGACCCCATCTGGAGTACTGTGTCCAGTTCTGGAGACCCCATCTCCGCAAGGACATAGACAGGATAGAGGCAGTCCAGAGGAGGGCAACTAAAATGGTGCAGGGTCTGCAAGAGGAGAGACTAAAGGAGCTTAATATGTATACCCTTGAGGAAAGAAGGGAGAGGGGGGGGCATGATAGAAACTTTTAAGTACCTCAGTGGAATCAACAAAGTCCAAGAGGGTAGCATTTTTCAGAAAGAGAGACTTGCAAGAACAAGGGGACACAATTTAAAGATAGAAGGAGGGCGGTTCAGGGGCAATGTGAGGAAGTATTATTTCACAGAGAGGGTAGTGGATGCATGGAACAGCCTTCCTGAGGAGGTTGTGGGGTCTAATACTGTGGAGAATTCAAGAATGCATGGGACAGACATAAGGCAATTCTTGTGGGGGTAGGAAGAAATAGGCTGTTGGTTAACTAGGATCTATGGCCTATCCTGTAGAATAGGAGGACTAGATGGGTTTGATGGTCTCATTCAGTCATTAAGTCTCTGTTTCTATGTAGACATAGATACATAGACAGTGTCGGCAGATAAGGCCTATGGCCCACCCAGTCTGCCCATTTGAGCTTGTAAGTTCAGTTTGTTTTCCTAGATGTCTGTTGCCCCTGACCTCCAGAATTCCTTTATGTCTATCCCATGCATTCTTAAATCCCGTGATTGTTTCAGCCCCCACCACTTCCTCTGGCAGGGTGTTCCACTTGTCCACCACCCGTTCTGTGAAGAAATTCTTCCTCGTGTTTCCTCTGAGTCGTCCTCCCTCCAACTTCATCCCATGCCCTCTAGTCCTGGAACATCTTTTTTGCTTAAAAATAGTGTACTCCTGCACCCTGTTCCTCCCTGTAAGATACTTGTATGTCTCTATCATATCCCCTCTCTCCCTCCTCTCCTCTAGGGAGTACATGTTCAGTTCCTTCAACCTGTCTTCATAGGACTTGTGATGCAATCCATGTACCATCTTTGTTGCCTCCTCTGAACCTTCTCTACCCTATGTCCTTACGTAGGTATGGTCTCCAGAACTGTACACTGTACTCCAGGTGGGGCCTCACTAGTGTCTTGTATAGCGGAATTATGACCTCCCTTTTCCTGCTGATGATGCCCTCATATACATCCCAGCATCCTATTTGCTTTACCTGCTGCTTTGTCACACTGTTTCCCTACCTTGAGGTCATCAGAGATGATAACCCCAAGATCCCTTTCCTGCTTGGTGCATGCTATATCCTCACCCCCCAACTGATATATTGTGCCAGGGTTTTTGTACCCCATATGCATTATCTTGCACTTCCTTGCATTGAATTTCAACTGCCAAACCCCTGACCATTCTTCAAGTTTCTGCAGGTCCCTTCTCATTCTGTCTACACCCTCTGGTGTGTCTGCTCTGTTACAGAGCTCCGTGTCATCAGCGAACAGTGAAATTCTACCTTCTAGGTCCTGCGCAATGTCACTGATGAAGATGTTGAATAGGACCAGTCCCAGCACTGATCCCTGTGGTACCCCACTGGTCACTCTTCCCTCTGTGGAGTGACAGCCATTTACCACCACCCTCTGTGTACTGCCACCCAGCCAGTTACCTACCCACCACACTACTGTCCTGCCCACACCCATATTCCCCAGTTTGTGTAATAGTCTTCTATGTGGCACAGTGTCAAAGGTCTTGCTGAAGTCCAAATAGGCCATGTCCACTGCCCTCCCCTGATCCACCTCCCTAGTCACCCAGTCAAAAAATTCAACGAGATCAGTCTGACATGACCTCCCCCTGGTGAAACCATGCTGCCTTGGGTCCTGTAGTCCATTGACAACCAGATGTTCCACCAATCTCTCCTTCAGTAGTGCTTCCATGATCTTCCCCACTACCGAGGTGAGGCTGACTGGTCTGTAGTTCTCTGCTTCCTCCTTGTTCCCACTTTTGTATATGGGGACTACATCTGCTGTCCTCCAGTCTTTGGGTACCTCCCCTGTTTCCAGTGATCGGCTAAACAGAATAGCCAGAGGTTCAGCCACCACCTCTCTTAGTTCTTTAAGGACCCTGGGGTGCACCCCATCTGGACCCATTGCTTTATCAACTCTTATTACTTCCAGTTCCTTCAGGACCCTTTCTCGTGTAAAGGGACTTGTGTCCATTTCTGCACCATTCTCACCCTTGTACTCCCTTCAGACCCATTACCCTCCTCTTCCTCAGTAAAGACTGAGCAGAAATACCTGTTCAGTATGTCAGCTTTACTGTTGTCATCCTCCAGCGGCTCCCATCCTCCCCTTCAGTCTCACTATCCTCCCTTTGTCTTTCTTTTTTCACTTATGTACCTGTAAAAGGTTTTGTCCCTTCTACCCACTGATTTTTGCAATGTGTTCTTCTGTCTGAGCTTTTGCTTCCCTTACTGACCTCCCTGCCTCCCTTTGCTTCTCCTGGTACTTCTTCCTATCCCCCTCTGCCTGTGTCTTTTTGTATTGCCTGAATGCAATCTTTTTGGCTTTCACTTTCTATGCTACCTCTTTGGAAAACCATAATGGTCTCCTCTTCCTTTTCCTCTTGCTAACCTGCTTAATGCATAATCCTGTTGTTCTTGTAATCCCCATTTTAAATACTGCCCACTGTTCCTCAACCCCTGATTCCTGTCCCATTCCCCTTAATGCCTCTTTCAAGTATCTCCCAATTTTCCCAAAGTCTGCCCCCCCTAAAGTCCAGGATACGTGTTTTTGTGTGGTTTGGTTCTGCTCTTTCTGTGATTTCAAACCACAGTGACTGGTGGTCACTGTTTCCCCAGGTGCTCCCCCGCTGTTACCCCCATCACACTGTCCCTGTTTGTGAGCACAAGGTTCAGTATTGCCTTCTGCCGAGTTGGTTCCATTACCAGTTGCTTGAGGAAGGCACCCTGAAGGGAGTCCAGGATAAATCTGCTCCTAGTTGATGCTGCTGCTTGGATGCTCCAGTCCACGTCTGGAATATTGAAGTCTCCAACCAGTACTACCTCACCCTTTTCTGCCATCCTTTGGATGGCTAGCATCAGCTCCCTATCTGTTTCTTCCTCCTGGGCTGGTGGTCTATAGACCACACCTGTGCGGATGGCTGGCCCCATTTTACTTTCCAGCTTAACCCACAGTATCTCTCCCCCAATTTGTTCCTCCTGGATCTCTGTGGCCCTTATGTCACTTTTCACATACAGTGCCACTCCCGCTCCCTTCCTGCCTGCCCTGTCTCTTCTGAATATGTTGTAGCCAGGTATAGCCATCTCCCAGTCGTGGTTTTCATTGCACCAGGTTTCAGTGATGGCCACAATGTCCAGGTCTGACCACACCATGACAGCCTCCAGATCTTCCATCTTGTTGCTAACATGGATATGTTGTTCATCCACACTTATTGGCAGGTTCCTTGCCACTTTAAATCTTGCTGAAAGGTCTTCAAGCTGGCTCCTCCCACCCACCCGGGTGGTAAAACTCTCGGCTCCGACCCATGACTCCAGATCTTCCTTATCGCTTGGAAACTCAGGTTCCCTCCTTAGAGCTCTGCATTTTCGACTGGTTCCTGGAAATTTTGGTCTTCGAATTCAATTGGAAGTTTTCTGAAACTTTGATCTTCTTCTTCGCTGCGGCAATGGCTCATTCTTTTTCTGGCTCGTGGAGGCGCCCGGCATATTCCTCCAGAAAAGACCTGCACTCCACGTGCGTTTACTGCCTTGACTTGGATCATGATCCTCAACTCTGTGATTTTTGTTGTGCCCTTTCGGCCAGCTCTCTGGAGGATCACGCGGCCCGTTCGGGGCTCGGGCGACCGGAACTTTTTCCCGCTCGAAAATTCTTTGAGACTCGTCAGGTATGTCCTACGGCGGCCTCAGCTGAGTTAGCTCGATCTTCCTCCCACGGGGAGGCCGCCGCCTTCCCTCTTCCTCGGTCGCGGCACTTATCCCGCTGTCCTTGAGTTCTCCTCATGCGGCTTCATTCAAGGGCTTGTGGTCCTTTCCTCGAAGGGAGGGACTGGGACCTGCCTCTCGGCCCAGGTCCCGAGGAGTCGCAGGCTAAGTCCTTCACGTCGATGCCAGAGGGAGCGAGAGTTCCCTCCCCGCCGACCGACGCTAGACTGCGGTCGAGGATGCGGCCTGACCGCTGGCCCCACGGTGTCCCAGTCAGGTCATCCCGCCAGGATTCCTGTCGACGCGTTGTCGAGTCTCTCGACCCATCATCTGGGCTGTCTTCTGCTGAAGCCGCCATCCCTTCGCCGGGTTCCCCGGCAGAGGCTGAGTTCTGCCTGTACCTTGGGTCGACAGACCTCGGCCCTTTCTTCCGAGCCGAAGGAGGGCGGGCGTGCCCGCTCGCTTCCAAACCATCCTCGCTGCCCTCGGGGATTCGGATGCTCTGTCTCGGGTCCTCCTCTCGGTCTAGCCGCTCACGCCGACCTCGGCGTTCTTGGTCGGGGCACCGAGTCAAGTGGCATTGCCGTTCTTCCTCGTCCCCCTCCTCTCGGATGAAGAGTGGCTTCGATGCTGTTGACCCACTTGGTCCGCTTTCCCGGTCCTTTAGGGGTCGGAGGTGCTAAGGGAAGGCCCTGTCTTGGGTTTGTGAGCTGTTGCCCCACGGGGATCTTGGGGTCCACAGCCTCTTTGTCGGCCCGCTGAGCCGACTTGCGTGGCCCTCTAAATAGAGGTGATCAGAAAGGTTGCAGATCCTCCTTCTGACCCTGGGTTCGTGTCCAGGTATTCCTGGTCTCAAACGGATGGGGAGCTTGCACCCCATTCTTCCGCACGCCTGTATGGTCTCTCTGACTTAGATATCCCATCCTCAGAATGGGCGTGTGGCTTCGCTCCTGGGTCTCCAGGACATACTTGCTCCTCGTTCCGTTTGTTTCCTGGGAGACTGCTCCCTTTCCTAGCGGGGGATCTCCTTACGAGTTCCAGGCCAGGCCCTTCGGTCTCTGCCCAGCAGCTTTCTGCAGCATCGAGGGGCCCAGGCGTAACCCCACCTGGATGGCTGCCTGACTACAACCCTTCCAGGTGGAAAGGGTCGATCCAGAGTTCTGGATCTCAGGCTGGTCTGCTGTTATCGGAGCCACGTTGGAACTCGTGCCTTAGCAGTGACCCTTCTTCGGGACCAGTCTCGACTCTTGAGTCCTAGCTTGGCTTCCGGCAGACAGGGCTGGGGTTCTTCCTCCCTTTCCTGGTCAGGTCTGACTAGGCATTTGCGCCCTGCCGGGACCTCCTGCTCCTCCTGGGCCTCGCGGTGGCTGGCTCCAGCATGGTCTGTTGAACCCGCTGGTTCATGCGTTCCCCTTGTGGGGACTGGCCAGCCAGCGGTCACATTGCTGCGTTCCTTCGGACCAGTTCGTGACTACAGCCCAGAAGTTAGGGAACGCTCTCCTTTGGACCGTCCCACCTCTTGCAGGAGAACATCCTGTTCGTCCGCCCCGAGTCGACGGTCTGCTCCGACCGATGCTTCTCGGATGGGTTGGGGTGCCCATCAAGGGGAATACAGAGTACTCCGCTTCTGGTCCTCTCGGGAGTCCCGATGTCTTTCCTACCCGCTGGAGCTCCTGGTGGTCCGCTTGCTTGTACCGCTCGCTCCATTTGTGCGGGGTCTAGTGGTTTAAGTCCAGGCGGATAACACCACGACCACGTGCTACCTACCCTGCCAGGTTCGGACGAGCCCCTTGCATCTCGTAAGGAGGTTCTCCGTATTGGGTCTTTCGCGCAGCTGGGAGGCGGTTTCCTAGCCATTCGATGGCAGGATCCTCCAGCACCCTGGCTGATGCCCTAAGCCGGGCATAGGCTGCGCCTCATGAGTGGTCTTCCCTGCCGGAGGTAGCACAGGATCTTCTCCCTCCTTCCCTCCAAGGAGAATACGAGGCTGAGACTGTCTCAAGCCCGCCCCCTCAGCAAGGTTTGCTGTAGGGGATGCCGTCGAGGTCGTGGACCCCGGGCCTCTTCTACGCCTCTCCCCCATTTCCCTTGATCCACGGGCAAGGCGAGGAGGGACTAGGCGCAGGCGATGCTGGTAGCCCCAGACTGGTTGGCCAGCTCTGGTATCCAGCTATCCTCAGTCTCAGCCCCAGGCTCCCGAGGCGGCTTCCAGCTCGCCCGGTCCTGATCTCTGTTTTCAGGGGAAGGTTTTCTATCTGGACCTTCAATCCCTGCACCTAATGACCTGGTCCCTGTGCGGCTAGAGGCTAGGCCTGGGGTCTTTCGGCAAGGTCCTCGACGTTTTCGAGGCGTCCTGCCAGGAGTCGGCCAAACATGCTCGCCTTCAAGTGGTAGAGTTCTCCATTTGATGGGACAGGGCCGGGGCCCCCTCTCCTGTCCCTCGGCGAGCATTCCGGACCATCTGCGGTCCGTTCTTTTTGAACCAGGGCTTCGGCCGACGACCCTCTAGGTGCTTCTGTTGGTCACCCCTGTCTTCCGAGTGCGGGCCGGAAGGCAATCGTCGGCGCAGAAAAGGTGGTCTGGTGCTTTTCTAGGCCTCGATCACACCTCCTCTTCGGGGAGAGTATCCCCATTCTGTGGGATCTTCGCTGGTATGAGCTTAGCTCACGGGCAAGCCGTTCGAACCTTTGCGCAGGTGCGAGTTCCCCACCTGTTGTGGAAGAACACCTTCTTGGGGCTACTCTGCCATCCAGAAGGAGGGGAGAGTTCCAGGCGCTCTTTTGAATCTCCCTATCTGGTCTTCCACAGGGACAAGGTTGTCCTGCGCCCCACCCGAAGTTCCTTCCGTTGGCGGTGGCGGAGTTCTTTTTCCCCTTCCGGGTATTGCCTCTGCTGGGGTTCATCCCCATTCACGCCTCGGAGGCCATATATAGGTTCCTTGGGGACCCTATTTAAACTCTCGCCTACCCAGGGAGTGTAGGGCTGAAGTTCGGGAGAGGTTCGCCAGCTGTTTATCATCTACACCGAAGCTGCACCTGGCAGACCTGCAGCCAAGCGGACGACAAGTGGGTGGACCACCTCCTGCATAGGTCTCCGCTATAGGTGGGCAGGCATGGAGCCTCCCAGAGGGATAAGTGCTCATTTTACCTGCCCTTCCGCTGCATCAGTGGCTGCTTCCGAGGATACTCTGGTCCAGGATATCCGCAGGGCTTCTACCTGGAAGCAGGCTTTACTGTTTTCCCCTTCCACATCGACCTTGGGTCATGCCGGTATGTTGGTCGGGGCCTCGGTTCTCCAGTCTTTCTACCTAAGTAGGGGGTGTGCGCCTTGCCTCCCTCCTCCCGGAGAATTGCTAGGAGTCTGCCAATAAGTGTGGATGAACAACATATCCATGTCCCTAGAAATACAGGTTACTCACCTGTAACAGGAGTTTTAGGAATGGTATATGTTCATCCACGACCCACCGGCCTCCCGCTCAGTACGAGACAACCGGCTTCCAGCAGGCTAGATCTGGCGTCATGGGGCGGAGCCGAGAGGTTTACCACCCGGTGGGTGGGTGGTGGAGCCAGCTTGAAGACCTTCTGGCAAGATTTAAAGCAGCAAGGAACCTGCCAATAAGTGTGGATGAACAACATATACCATTCCTAGAACTCCTGTTACAGGTGAGTAACCTGTATTTTTGGACTGGCAGTCCTCCAGGGACTCCTGTCCTAAGTATTTGGCTACCTACTAGCTTCCAGTTCCAGCCTCCCATGTTTTCCTGTCCCCTTGGAGTCTTACTGCTTGGGACTCAGTCCTACAAGTAATTACCTACTGCAAGAGCCCTCTCGAAGTAAGATAGTACAGTTACGCAAGAACTTAAACTGTAACAGTAGGTCTTCGAGAGAGGCTGTTGCAGTACGTAACTTTTTTCCCCACCCTCCTTCCCCCCCTTTAGTGTGTAGCTCTTTTTTCAGGAGCCTTTTCTTGGATTCAAGGAGTCTCTTCCCATTCTCCTGTCATGACTCTTGGAGTTCTCTAGCAGGAGAACTGGAGGGCAGACATGGGGACCTCCCACTATATAATGTCACGCTAATGTCTGTCATGTGACATTGGGTGGGTGGTCCTCTGTCAGACTCTACTAGCAAAAGTTTCCATGCGGTCCTGATGCCAGGGGTGCAGTCCTTCAAGTAATTATCTACTGCAAGAGCCTCTTTTCCAAGGTCTACTGTTACAGTAAGTTCTTACTTAACTCTACTTTCTTACGTAACTGTTTTCTCTGTATACAGGAAAACCTTGTAACTAGGGCTTGTCCTAATGGTGTATGTTTTTGCCATCCAAATCCTGTCTAAAAATAATGCTTTTTGCTACTAGTACTATTTTAAATTTGTGGCTTTTGTATACACAATTGTTGTTTCTCAAAACTGTTGGGTGAGACGAAATTTGATAGTAGAATGTAGTCTTTTGCATGATTTGGTTGAGTTTTCACTTGATAACTGCCCTGTTGGAGTCATGGTACTGATCCCACAGTGTTCATAATCTGGCAGTGCTGCATGCTGGATTGACTGGGCACTGTCAGCACAGCAGCGTTTACAGTGCGGTTAAGTTGCAAGCTGTGATTGTCCATGCAACAAAATTTGAGACTAAAATTGCCTTTGGAAAAAAGTATAGAACTTACTAGCAAAAGCAAACTGTGGTAAAGGAAGGATTGCTATATAAGTATGAAAATGCTAGTGAATCTACTGTTGAGAGCAAAATAAACTTTCAACCTGCTCTAATGAAAGAAATATCTCTATAAATGTGAGGTTTTGATGGATATTTTGACATCTTACTCTAAACAGTTTGGTTTACGAAAGCCATCCGGATTGAAACCTCCTGCTGCTAACAGTGCAGGCGACTCTGTAAGGAAAAAGACTTCTTCATCCTCCTCGTCCAGCATAAACTCCAGTTTCAATTCCAGCTTGTCTGTCTCCCCAGCTGGAGCAACTGGTAAGTCATACACTGTGACATTGAATAGACATTTTTGCATCTTTGGACTTGTTTGAAGTAAATATTTATATCACATATTATCCTTATTTCTCACTGTTTTTTTTAGTAAAATGAGGATCATTGAGATAAATGTGATGTTACTTAAATATCATATGAGCTGTTATTTACTGTTGATTTGCTGATGTTCACTGGTGTGACATCACACACTTGAATGACGGGGACATACACTATAAAGTTAAAACAATCTGGTGTGGAAGGCGGAATACAAAAACCTTTATTTTGTCTGTCTGGTATTATGCCTCTCCAAAAGAGCATGTTCCAGATTAAACAGCAGATGGATGGCATGGGGAAGTAGGATTCCAATCAGAATATCATCATAATAAAAACGGCGTTCCGCCTTGACAGCTGGTATTCCGAACAGGGCAGAATACCATTAAATTCTACCCGTTGTTCCTTTAAAACCAAGTAATATAATGATAAAACTGGTGCCCGTGAAGAACTTCAGCATTAAAACTTCTTCTGCTCCAGCTTCACTCAGAATGACTATTTGTTGTCGGCCTGGTGGCGCTGAGGGCTGAGGCACTGGACGCTTTCCTCGCATCACGCGACCCTGATTCGGAAACCAACTCGGGTCATCGGGGTTCGGCTGGGGAGGACAGGATCGAGTGCCTAGAGGACTGCTCTCCTTTCGAGGGGTGGGTGGTGCATCCCCGGCATCTGGCGACTCCTGGTGTAGACTGGGAGTACTACAGCCAGGGGTCACCATGCAGCAGGATGGGGTGATGGCGGACCTCCTGCGGGCAAGCATGGGAATGTGCCGGACATCATTGCACATCTGTGCCCCCGGGGGTTCACATAAGAATCTCCCCTCTGTACATGCACTTAGTTTGCCCACAATGGGCTCCTTCCTTCCGGTCCGAACAAAGTCTGGCAAATGGGGCAGGGGCTCAATGGTAATCTCGTTCTCCTTCCCCACAGTGGGAGGGGGTAAACCGCAGTTTTATCTGTGCTTGTCCTTGAGGTGGAGGCTGGGCCAGAGGAGTTGAGGGCCCACAATCAGAGCTGAGATGGGGGATAAGGTCCCATTCCCTGCTGCATGGAGGAGCCATAAAAAGAATGGGGGGGGGGGGAGATGACTACTTGTTGACAAAGCACGCGCATTATCCTCTAGTTTTCAGTTATTTCCCCTCCGCCACCCAGAGTTTCTAACAATGGTGCCTTGATAGCACCCACTGTGTTAGCATCAAGGTGGTCTTTGAGGATATCTCCTTTATAAAGCCAAACATATTTGACTGCAAGCTGTCGGCTTTAGGACCTTGTGGGAAAGATGTTATAGAAGGGGCTGCACACGTTTATCTTACCTACGGAACGTGGGCCGCCTCCATACAGTTCAGGCCTACCGCCACGATCAAGTGCATGCTGGACCAGTAGAGCTCACTGTTTTCTTGCCACATCAACACTTGGCATCACTGAGATCAGGTAGAAACTATCTTCTGGGATTCCCATCTGCCTTCTTTACAGCATTTTATGCTGTTGTGCTTGCTAGTGTTTACCAAGGTGCCACCTATTTTGACTGTTGATAAGTCAGTAAGCTTTTTGTTTGAGGGTATTAGATTGTACTATAAGTCCTCGACAACACAGCCTCGCAGGAAGCTTTTGCACAATGGGGCCACCTACAGTAAATAAATGTGGGCATGCCCAAACCACTTCAGTTCTTTTTCTCACATTGTTGATACAGTAAATGTCTGATCAGTGGAATAAGATTTTCTGTTTTCTTATTTTCATCTGTTATTTTTTTCTCTGGTAACTACTGATCTTATCTGTGTCAGTCTTCACCATTCACCACTACTGGGTAGTGCACTGGAGCTAGGACCCCGCGGGAGACTTTTTTTTCCTCTCTTCTTATGGGGTCGTATGGGGTGGCGCAGTCCTCGGGGCCGATGTTCCACATGGCGCTTGCGGGTTGGCCACTATCTGTCATCGACTCCGCCCTAGCCTCGGCTCTTCTTCTCCCGCCGTCTAGTGCAGACCTCGTGAGGAGACTTCTAGCAAGTGCGTTTTCATGGCCTAGTGTTAGTCGTTCGCCTAGTTTTCGCAATCAGTCCTCTGTTCTATTTTGCCCTGCTCGATGTTGCTTCTGGTGCTGGTAAGACCATTTCATTTATTACTAGGGATGTCGAGTACTGTTTTTGTTGTATACCGAGCGGTCAGGTCCCGTCCTGGGGGCAAGAAGTCGTTGAAGGCGGGGTGGCCACCAATGCGTCGGTGCTCCTGTGGCCACCTTTATTCCATGACGGACCAGCATGACCGTCGTCTCTCCTGCCTCAGCCCGGCCCGAAACATGGACAACTGCAGTGCCTGCTTCTCTGTGGCCCGTCGAGTTCTTGAGATCCGCATGTTTAAAGTCGGATGTGTGCCGCTGACTTTCGGGGGGGGGCGGGTTTGCAGTAGGCAGGACAAGGTCAGGACTCTCGACCCTTCCTTTGGGGCCCCTCCCGGTCCTATACGGCCCGTGGAGGAGGGGGCCTCTGCGTCTTTCAGCCTTGCTGCGGCGGGGGCTCCTTTAGCGGTGCAGGTGGCCCAGTCTACCCCTTTTGGGGGGCAGGCAGGAGGCACTGTTATGGCAGTCGCCTCTTTGGAGGTGAAGGCACCCCAGTGTCGTGTTCTGGGCCCTCTGGGCTGGCACCGTCCTTGATGTTGACTGAAGGGACCGCCCTTGGTTCTGGTGCTGTTCGCGGCGTCTGAGGCCTGGAGGGCGGCACCAGGACATCCCTCGGTGTCGCTTCTGGTGCTGTTCATGGCACCTGGGATGTCGACGATGCCGGGGGAAGTGCTGTTTCAAATTATGGGTCTGTCTCTGGTTCTTGTGCTGTGAATGACACCGGGACTGGAGTCGGCGCCGTTCCCGACTCCGCTGCTGTTTGCGGCACTGGGGATGGAGGCTGCACCGTGGTGGGTGCTGACCTTGGCTACGGGGCCGTTCTTAGTGCTAGGGTGGAGTGTGGTGCCGTGCTTGGTGTCATTCCTGATTCGGTTGCCGTTCGCAGTGCCGAGGAGGGTTGCGGCGTCGGGCGTGGTGCCGCCTGCGGTGCCGAGGCTGAAGGTGGTCCGGCTCGTGGTCCAGGAACTGGTAGGGATTGAGGGGTGATCTGGCATTGGGCTTCTGGGTCTACCTACCTGGAGGGGGACTCTGGGTCTGATCCGGATTGGATCCCAGATTCTTTGGAATCCTCCGATCCCTCAGTGTCCAGCACCTCAACCCCCACTCAGCCTCCCTCTGGGGGTCAGCCATTGCTGATAGGTTCTGGGGCCAGTGGGACTGACCAGCCAGCAGTGGTCCATGTAGCCACTGCTGTGCAGCCCGGGGCCACTGGCGTGTGCTCCTTCGGCTGGGGCACCCCCTTCTCTGGTGTGTTTGGACAGTCCAAGTTTGGGACAGTCCGGGGCACCCCAGGAAGGGGAAGGTACTGTTCCCTGGGTGGATTCTTCAGAGTCTACCAAGAGTTGTCAGTTACCTAGGCTGGTGGCTATGAGGACAAGGTTCCTCTTGGACTCTGAAGGGTTGAGGAGTCAGGGAGTGGCCCAGCGTGCCCTCACCAGGGCCTGGCCTGTGTCTGGGAGGAGCCGCAGTGCAGACCACCTCTCTTCCCTGGAGCGTTCCTCGAGAAGGACTTCAACTTCAGAGGTCAGGGGCCACCCATCTGGACTTGCACGGTCCCGGTCACCTCATGGGGGGATTTCTTCCCATGGGCACAGCTCTGACTGTTTTGATCTGGTCGAACAGCTGTTAGCTGCTGGGACCTTCGGGTCTCCCTCTCTGCAGGGGAGTTTCCTCTAGGCCCCCCTTCCCTGAAAGAAGCCATTCTCCTGCTGATAGGAGCTTGTCCTTCGTGCCTCTGCCTCCATCCCCGGCTATCTCGGGTATTCCTGGTCTTAGGGGACCTCTCACCTGGGAACAATTCAGAGGTTCAGCTGCACAGTTCCCTACCTACCTTAATGCCCTGGACCAGCAGATGTTCCACCATGCTCCCATGCAGCCGGACCCTGAATCTCTGAGCTTGCCTGCAACTTCATCCTCCTCCTCGGAGGGAGAGGAATTGTCTGACCACGTATCCCCAGCGTCTGATCTTTCATCGTATCAGCGCTTCCTTGCGAGGATGCTAGACAAGCTCCATCTTACTCCGGTCCCTGTGAGCAATCCCGAGCTTCTGACGCGCTCCTTCTTAGGCGACTACAGTGCTGCCAACCTGGTGGTTCCCGCCTGGCCTGTCCCCTTCCAGGAAGCGTCACATCGGTTTTGGCTACGTCCCTTCTGCACTGTTCCAGCCCCGAGGGACCCGCGCAATGGTATTCCCCCCGTGTCTCCAGATACCTTGCCTCACCCTCTGCGGGTTTGACTTGCCTGGACACCCCTCTGGGCCTTGCCCCCCGACTTGGACTCTGCAGACTTGATTTTTGGGGAAGGATTTTCTGTTGACACGGATCCTTCTTCCATTGCTTCACATTAGGCCCACTTTGCTTCCTGTGATAGGTTCTTGTGGTCCAGGTTAGGGCAGCTCCTAGCCTCAATGCCTGGTACGGAGGAAACCAGGCAAGCCATTGTCCTCTCTGCTCAGTGCCTGGAGCTAGCAAGGTACCAAGCAAGGGCATCTTATGATGACAGTAAGGTAGCCTCTAGAGCTATAGGGACAGCAATCTGCATTAGACGGATGGCATGGCTTCGCTTATCCTGGTTGTCACCCCTGGCCCAGCATAGGGTGATTTCCTCCACTTACCAGAGGACCCACCTCTTCTCCCGCAGGGTGAGACGGCGGCTTTCGGGGTACTTTCCCTTCCCCACAGGGGGCTCCCCATCTCTCTCGGACCAGTCTCAGGCCTCCCCAGGCCTGTAAAGTTCTCCTCTTGTGTCTCCCCACGGAGGCTAAAGGGACTTAGTCCTTAGGGAAGTATTGAGGCCCCTGAGGCAGATCTCATCCAGTAGTGATGAATGGTGAAGATTGAGACAGATAAGATATGAAAATTACATACCTACGGTAATTATTGATCTTTCTGTGTATCTTCACCATTCATCACTAAATTCCACCCATCTTCCCCCTGGGACCTCAGCCTCTGGGCCCCCCCCCCCCGTGCATCTCCCTGTTGTTGTTCTGCTCCTCCTCTCTCTCCTCCCTCTCCTCTCCCTTGTGGTCAGGAGAAAGGGGACCCTGGAGGCACGTGGGGAGGAGATCTTACTTCGCGAAACCGCTCTTGCAGCAGGTTACACCATTAGGACTGAACCCGACAGGTGCCAGGACCCCATGGAAATTTTCTAGCTAGCAGTATTCAGCGGGGACCGCCCTCAGGCATCGATCGGCGCCCCGACGTCAGGCGTAATACACATAAGGGCGGTCCAGAATCCCCAGTTCTTTTTCCCACCGCCACCGCCAGCATCGCCTCTCTCGGTCTGTACCTAGCGTACGGTGACTACAGAACTTTGTGTTTTCTAACTGATGTCCTCTCCAACTCCTTTGCTTGAGGGTCACCGTTCTAAGTGTGCCTGCGGAAAACAGATCCCTTTCAAGGATCCTCACACCTCCTGCGTGCGGTGCCTAGGTCTGGACAACGATATCAAGGCCTGCACCTTTTACATACTAACACACTAAAATGCCAGCAGAATAGGCCTAACGGTCTTTCGAGTCTGCTCAATTGGTCAGCCCCCACCCTGCGTGCTGAACTTGCTGCCCCCCTCGCCTTCTCTGGCTTCTCCCTTCCCAGTTCCGGATATTCTTGCTGCATTGGATTTTGCTTCCAGAACTCTTCCCCTGTACCTGTCCCAGCCCCTCTTGAACCTCTCCACTGTCTCTGCCTCCACCAGCCCCCTAGGCAGTGCATTCCATGGCTCCACCACCCTCTCAGTGAAGTAGCACCTCCTCCTTTCTTCCCTGAATCTTCCCCCCTCCAGCTTCCACCCATGCCTCTAGTGGCCCCTCCTCCTTCCTTCAAGCACCGACTGTTCCTCCCCTATTTACCCTCTTCATGTACTTGAAGACCTCTATCATGTCCCCCGGTCCCTTCTCTTCCAATGTGTACATATTTAGCTCTTGAGCCTCTCCTCATAGGTCCTGTCCCCCAAGCCCCAAATCATTTTAGTTGCCTCCTCTGGACCCTCTCCAGGAGTTTAATGTCCCTCTTTAAGTGTGGCCTCCAAAACTGCATGCAGTACTCAAGGTGTGGCCTCACCAAGCAGTTATACAGAGGAGTATCACTTCCCTCCTTCTGGAGCGATCCCCTAGCGATGCATCCCAGCATCCTGTTAGCCTTGGCTGCTGCCTCCTACAAGTCTCCGAGTTGTTAATCTTGACATCCACCACCACCCCAGGTCCCTCTCAGCCATCGAGACTTTTAGCATTCCCCCGGTGTACACTTGGCCCGGTTTCTGGCCCCAGGTGGAGCACCTTGCATTTCCCTGCATTGAACCTCAGCTTCCACTTTCTAGACCATCTTTCCAGAGCCTCCAGGTCCCCTTTAGGGCCACCCTCCCTCCTCCCCATCCACCACCGCCCCAGTTTTGAGTCATCATGAGAGACTCATCTCACTCCTGATTCCTGTCCTTATGTCAGAGACGTAGGCGTTGAACAGGAGGAGCCCAAGGACTGATCCCTGTGGGACCCCACTAATGACCCTCTTTGGGGATGAGACTGTCCCGCCAACTACGACCCTTGGGGTCCGGTCCTGGAGCCAATTGCCTATCCATCTGATCATCTGGTTCCCCACCCCCATTTCTCCCAGTTTATCCAACAGGCCCACGTGAGGCACAAAGTCAAATGCCTTGCTGAAGTCTAGAAAGAGGACGTTCACTTGTCTACCCAGGTCCAAGGCACTCGTCACCCAGTCATAGAACTCCACAAGGTTTGTCTGACACGATTTTCCCGGGACAAATCCATGCTGTCTATCGTCAAGGCACCCTGACTTTTCCAGGTCCCCCTCCTAGCCTCTCCTTGACAATGCCCTCGATCACCTTGCCCACCACTGATGTCAGGCTGACAGGCCTGTAGTTCCCTGCCACCTCCCTTGATCCTCCCCTTGTGGATAGGCACTATATGCGCCACCTTCCAGTCCTGGGGCACCCACCCTGTCCTCAGAGAGATGGTGAAAAGCTCCGCCAGGGGTTTCGACAGGACATCCGCAAGTTCCTTCAGCACTCTGGGATGTAATTTATCCGGCCCTGGTGCTTTCTCCATCTTAAGGGAGCTGAGGGCTTCTCTCACTCTCTCTGCTGTGATTTCCACTTCCAGTACCTCTTCTCCCTGCTTAGCCCTCCCCCCTCCTGCCAGTGATGCCTCCCCCTCTACCAAGACCCGCCGACTGGTAAGGGTCCCCCCTTCTCAGTATCTGTCTCCTCCCATGCATGATGCAGCACCCCCATTTTCCTTGGTGAAAAATGAGGTGAAGTACTCATTTAGTACCTCAGCCTGCTCCCCTGGGTCTTGTGCCCATCTCTCCCCTGATTTAATCCTGCTAATCTGCCCCTTCACCCTTTGTTTTTCCCCAAGGGTTCAATAGCCGCACCAGGATCCACCATCAGAAGGCACTCCAGGCATATCTTCTTGAAGAAAAATTGAAAAGGGTGGACCAAGAACCTTCCTCCAAGGGAGAATCTTCCTTGAAGGCCCATAAGCACCGGGAGAAAGTAAGGTCCAGATCCCCAAACCGGGCCTTGGACTCCCACAGGTCAGGCTCCACCAGATAGAACCACTCTCCCTCCAGGGCACGGTCGCAGCCCCCCCCCCCCAAATTAAGGTCTGGGCTTCAGGCGGCTCTTCTTCGCTCCAGCCTATCAAGACTCCGAGGCCCTCGGCTTCCTCCACTCCATCCAAGGCTTCTTCCGAGCACCATAAATCCTCATCTTCCACCCGACGTCGGGACACTGTCTCCAGATTGGTCTCCCAACCTCCCAGATGTCCTGATTCAGCTCCTAGAAAGACCAAGGACCTGACATCCCTGAAGCGGGCGTTGGACCCGTCGGCTAAGCATCCGATGTCAGCCAGGCGCTCGCAGGAACTGACGACACCAGCCAGACACCCGTCACTGGCAGGGTGTTCACTGGATCCGAAGGCGTCGGCATTGCAATATCCGGAGCGGAAGACCCAAAACGTCACCGGTGGACGCCAGTCACAGGGACTCGACTGAGGAGGACGCCACACTGCCCGAAGACCAGGTGGGCGACAAAGAGGATGCCGGGCTCCCGGGGGACCTCTCCCCGAACCCGGAGACGCCCGACCCCGGCGACAGACCAGTGGCGCCAGGCCCGTCATCGGGCATGAATATTGAAGAAGTAAAGGAGCTGTTTACTTTTTGGTGGGACACCATCCGAAAGGTTGTGGTCCCTGTTAAACCTCCTCCTCCCCACTCCTTCGCTTCCTACTCCCCCTCCTCCTCCTCCAAAGGGGCCAGCAGGACGACCACCAACTCCCAAGGAACAGACTCCACCTCCTTGGGGCAGATCCAAAGACTGGAGAAGACCTCCCTCAAGACCTCCATCAGGGTCTCCCAGCCCCAAGCGACCCAGACGGCGTTGGTACACTCCGTCGGGGAAGGACTCCAGATCAGACACCTCGAACTACTCCAGATCTCCTTCTCCACTCAGCATCTACTCTCCTGACCCACATGACCTCCCCAGGTCTCCTCCGGATGATCCCTCTTTTGCTGAGATCATGAGGCACATCCAGGGCAACATGGGGTGGGATGCTGAAGACCTTGAGCCCGAACGACAACGTCTTGCCCACTGTCTTCGGCAGAAAGACCCAAAGCCTGTGGTAGTACCACCCTTGGTAGACACTTTTGCGGACGTCACAAAGGCTGCGTGGAAGCGTCCGCACTCCACTCCCGCAGTGCCGAGGAAGGCTGACCGCCTGTACAAGGCCCTGAGAGAGGACCAGTACTTGGCTCAACAACCTCTGGCAGACTCCCTGGTCATCACAGGCTCACATGACCGGTTGCAAAGACCACAACATATGAGCACACAGCCACCGGACCAGGAATCCAAACAACTGGATGTCCTGGGGATACGCACGTATGCGGCTGCTACATGTGCTACCCAGTCTCTGAACTACCTCACCCACATGGTACAGTTTCAGATCGCCCTGTGGGAACAGGGCCAGGACTTGGTTGATGAGCTTCCTGATGGTGATCAGAAGGTGGAACTCCTCAATCTTCTTCGCACAGGGTCAGATGTGGGTACCCAAGTGCTTCGAGCCGCATATGATTCTGCTGACTCATCTGCCAGATCTGCAGCTTCAGGCATTTGTCTCTGGAGACACTCTTGGCTCCATGTCTCTGGCTTCACCCTGGATGTACAGAAGAACATTCTTGACATCCCGTATAACGGCGAAGTACTCTTTGGTGAACCCTCTGAGAAGGTCATCACCAAACTTCAGAATGCCGGGCAGGCAGTCCGGTCTGTGCAGGCCTTGTACAGTTCAAGGCCGGGTTCCTTTCGCAGGAACCAGAGCCATTTTCGCAGCTGGCAACAAAGGCTACAGCCACGTTCCGGCCAGCAGCAAAGGGGCACTTTTCAGTGTAAAGCCCAGGTAAAGTCATCCCCAGGCAGAGGCCAATGTTACATGAAACTGGCCCAACCCGCAGGGACCAGTGCTGACACAGCATGACTCCTTCCCAGCCCCCGCCCCTCCTCTGGATCAATGGGCGCAAATGGTCGAGGTTTGCATCGCTCGCCACTTTTCAGGGTGGCAGTCGATCACCGCTGACTGGTGGGTTCTTTAACTGGTCAAGAAAGGCCATTTCATAGAGTTTCTAAACCACCCACCGGCATGCCTCCCCTGCTCTCCCGTTACTCTGGTCAGCATGCCCTGCTCATACAGCAGGAGGTGCTCGCGCTTCTTGGAAAAGAAGTTATAGAGCATGTACCACGGAACTAGCAGGGTCTAGGATATTATTCTCACTTCTTTCTGGTTCCAAAGAAAACAGGGGACCTCCGTCCGATACTGGACTTCAAAAAAATTGGTCCTGTACAAACGCTTCCGCATGGTGACCTTCCCAGGTCTGATTCCCATGCTCAAGCAGGACGCCTTCCTAGCATCCCTGGACATGCAGGATGCCTACCTGCACATACCTATTGCTCACACGCACAGGAAGTTCCTGCGCTTTGAGTTTCAGGGTCGCCATTATCATTTCCGAGCCCTTCCCTTCAGGCTGTCATTGACACCTCGGGTGTTTACGAAGTACATGGCGGTCGTAGCGGCATCTCTGAGGAGACAAGGCCACTACATGTTCCCCTACCTGGACGACTGGCTTCGCATGGTGCCCTCCCAGGAGGCCCTGATGTCTGCTATTCATTGCACGCAGTCTCTGTTCGAGACGTTGGGCATCGTCATCAGTCACGAGAAGTCTCGCCTGGTTCCGTCCCAGACTCTGCAATTCATAGGGGCAGTTCTGGACACCATCCAGGGGAAAGCTTTTCTCCCCCCGGACAGAGCGGAACACATCAGATCCCTCATCAGGGACATTTCGGGTGAAGAAGACCGTTCCTGCCAGACTGGTCCTTTGTCTGTTCGGACACATGGCCGTGGCCATTGCAACAGTCCCGGTAGCCCATCTCCACATGCGGGTAACCCAGTGGATGTTAAAGGTCCAGTGGGATCAAAAGCAAGACCATCTGCAGCATCTAAGCTGGATCATAAAGGCCATAATCCGAGATTGACAATGGTGGCTAGATTTGAAGAATCCTTTGGCGTGAGTCCCCTTCATTGCGCCGTCTCCAACTATGGCACTCTCCACGGATGCCTCAGGGCTCGGTTAGGGAGCACACCTCGACGGGGTTAGGTCTCGGGGCCTATGGACAGACCAAGAGAATAATTTCCACATAAATATCCTGGAAATGAGGGCAGTTCTTTACGCCCTGCAGGCCTCCCAGTCTGAGATCCCACCGGGTACACTTCTGTTACAAACAGACAATTCCGCTGTGATGTATTACCTCAACAAACAAGGAGGCACTCATTTCTACCCGCTTTGCAGGGAGGCCATGAGTATGTGAGATTGGGTCTTGCAGCACGGCGCAAACCTTATTGCAGTTCATGTTCCAGGAGTGGACAATGTCATCGTAGACGGCCACGAATGGGAAGTAATTCAAGAGGTAGCAGAGGATCTGTTTCGCAGATGGGGTGCTCCAGAATTAGACCTTTTTCGTGTCCCCATCCAACGCAGAACTGCCCAATTTTTGCTCGCTAGATACAGGGCCTGGTGTTTTCTGGCGACACGTGTTGTCCCACTCCTGGGTGGGCAGATTCTTCTATGCCTTTCCCCCTTTTCGGTTGATCCAGAGGGTTCTTCTGAAACTTCGCAGAGAGCAAGCGATGCTGATACTTATCGCACCATTTTGCCCCAGGCAGATCTGGTTCCCTCTTTTGCGTCAGCTGTCCCGGGAACCTCCAGTGCCGCTGCCAATCAGCTCCCACTTGCTGTCTCAGGAGGTGAGTTCCTTGGTCCATCCGGACCTGCGTTCCCTGAACCTACATGCTTGGTTCCTAGAGACATAGCCATGGTGCGACACGAGGTCTCGCAAAAGGTAGCAGACATTCTTGCTGCTGCTAGGAAACCAGCTACCCATGCAACCTACGCCATGAAGTGGCACAGGTTTTGTTTATGGGTTCAAGCACGTGGTATTTCACCTTTGGATTGTCCAAAGAAGTTGGTATTGGACTACCTACTGTCCCTTCTCCAGTCAGGCTTGGCTTACTCCTCAATCAAGGTACTCCTCTGTGCCATCTCAGCCTATTGCATCCCTATAGGCCAACGCACTATAGCTCAATTGGACACGACACATGCCTTCCTGAGGGGTGTCCTCCACCTTAGGCCCCTGATTAAGGATCCGATTCCACCATAGGATCTACCTTTTGTCCTGGAACAGCTTACGCTGCCACCCTTTGAACCAGCCGCGGATTGCGAGCTACGTCGTCTTTCTTGGAAGATGCTGTTTTTAGTTGCCGTCACCTCGGCTAGAAGAATTTCTGAACTCCATGCACTTATGTGCAAAGAACCTTATTTGGTTTTCCACCAAGACAGGGTATCCCTATGGACTAATCCTACATTTCTGCCTAAGGTAGTCTCAGCTCTCACCCTTAATCAGGATATTGATCTACCAGTGTATTTTCCGAAGTACTCTAATCGAGTAGAAGCCCTTCTGCACACTTTAGATGTGCATAGGTGTCTCAGATACTACCTGACCAGAACCAAACACCACCGAAAATCGGACCAGCTTTTTGTCTCCTTTGCCCACAGGATGAAGGGAGCTCCTGTTTCAAAACAGTCGCTGCCTAGGTGGCTCATTCAGTGTATTACGTTCTGTTACCAGAAGCTCAACAAACCCTTACCGGGCATGGTTAAGGGTCATTTCACCAGAGGGATGGCTACCTCTTTTACAGCTTTAAAGAATGTATCCACCTCAGCTATTTGTGCTGCAGCTACTTGGAGCTCCATACACACTTTCATCAGGCATTATAGCCTGGACATTGCATCAAGGCGAAGAGCAGGTTTTGATCTAGCAGTCCTTCAGGGGCTTCTGTCCTAGGCTTGATGTCATTCAAGGATTTCTACCTTCCCTCCTCCCAATGATGTGGGATTTCCATTATTGCTTGGGAATCAGTCCTAATGGTGTAACCTGCTGCATGAGCTGTTTCTCAAAGTAAGATAGTTCAGTTACGTAAGAACTTACCGTAACAGTAGATCTTCGAGAACAGCTCTTGCAGCAGGTACTTTCCCTCCCACCATCCCCGCTGGAAGTAGATTCTAGTTTCAACATCCTTCTCCTAGGATAAGGCATTCACAGCCTCTTTCTGATTGCCATTTGTTGGCGGATCCACAGTCTCCTCTTCTGATGTCATCCAGCAGCCAGGAGTCTCCGGCAGGAGAACTGGGGATTCTGGGGGACCGCCTCCTTATGTACTACGCCTGACGTTGGGGGCGGGACCGACATCAGAGGCGGTCCCCGCTGAATACTGCTAGCTAGAAAATTTCCATGGGGTTCTGGCGCCTGCCGCCTTCAGTCCTAATGATGTAACCTGTTGCAAGAGCTGTTCTCAAAGACCTACTATTACGGTAAGTTCTTACGTAACTGTACTTTTCTCCTGTAAGAGGTTCTTGTTTTGGGTGGGTGGGCAGCTCCTCCTCCCACTTCATTCGCCTTGTGTTCTCCTCACCTCCTTTTTCTGGAGTGTGGTGAGGGATTGGGGGGATCCCCCCTTTTTCCCCTTGTTCTAAAAACCCTTTGTTTTTCCTTGTCTCATATTGGATATCCCTTTGGCTATCCCCCCTAACATTTTTAAGGTTCCTTCTTTATTTTGGGGAGAGGGGAGAGAGGCACCCTCATTCCTGACCTCCTCTCTTTAAGGTTTTGGCCCTTCTCCGGGTAATGCTGCTCATTCAAACTCAGGCTTCGCCTCCTGGCAGCTCTTAAACAAGCAAGATGGTTCAGACGATTCTGGTCTGCCGTCAGTTGCTCAAAGCCCTGGGGTCCAGGACCGGCTTTAGGGTTGCAGTCCTCTCTCTCCCCCTCCTCTTCCTTAGCCCTCTACTTTTCCTCTTTTTTCCTTTCTTCCTTTCCAGAGATTGGGGCCCCTTCCACCTTTCTCCAATCCTTCAAACCTAGCTTCTCCTTCCTATCTCCTGTCTCGTTTATTTCTCCTTCTGTTTTTTTCTATCCTTTCCTTTGCTCTATCCCTTGGGCTCCCTTGCCCCACCCCTCCATCCCTTTTCTTACACTCTCCAGCGTCTCAGAACTGAGGCTAGGGCGGAGTCGATGACGGATAACGGCCAACCCGTGAACACCACATGGAACATTGGCCTCGAGAATGGCGCCGGCCCTGCGTCGATTCTGCCCATAAGAAGGGCAGGAAAAAAGGCAGCTCTGGCGCAGTACCCAGTAGTGATGAATGGTGAAGATGCACAGAAAGAGCAATAATTACGGTAGGTACGTAATTTTCACTTTTGGAAGTTGTCAGTCACTGTAGTATGTTATCGCAAATAAGGGCTCATTTTCACCCTTGTCATTGTAGAAACCTGATTCATCATAAGGATGCCCACAAGTTGCATGAGAGTTGTTGGGACCTGTCCCATGATAAGAAACATTGCAGTTTGCTTGGGTTTAAACCAAGTTACATGGTGACATAGGCAAAAATGTTTATTCGTTGAGGCGTAGTTCAGGAAACATAGGCAAACCAGGAGACGTAACATTCACAAGTATCATTTTATTATTGTTAACAAAATAAAAAAATTGTACGGGATAGTGCTTCACAAATGCAGTAGAAACAAACAAAAAAAAAAAGTCCTTCGTCTGTGAGGCTTGCTATAAAATCTCTGTCTCTATACAAAATATTGCTCTCTTTATATAATATGTTATTGCTTGGCAATTAAACCTCTGCATTCTGTTCTTGTAAGTTCATCTCTTTTTCACAAAATGCAACAAGGCTTTTTTATTGACCTTCCTGTGACGAGCCTGAAGAGTACATTAGTCTTTTTGACAGGTGCAGCCAATTAAGACATCCTGTCCCAAGGCGATTTCCTACCGACAGCTCTGTTAACAAGTTTGTGAAGGTCAAAAGGTTTCCCAAGGTCAACCCCATGTGTTCCCATATGGCTAGCTTCTTAACACCCAATTAACTGTTTACAGTTATTTCAACAATATAATTATATACATTTGCAAACCAAGAGATCTCAGTTTCATATAAAGATTCACATTTTTAACCATGGAGAAGCAAGGCGAGAAAGAAGGAATTAAAACAGTGAATGAAGGAACGGAGATAACGGGGGTAATTGTAGGACCATCTGAGTGGCTAATTCCTAGGTGCCACAGTTAACATTTTATTGTGCAATCAGACGGGCAAGAGATGGTCAATTGACAGAACGGGGTGGACCAAATAAAGCCTTGCTTTCAGCTGTTTCTACATAACAAATGGGGCAGGGTCTTACCCAACCCTGTCACAGTTGTGTTTTTTCAAGAGCACGGACAAGACTACCAAGTCGTCTGGTACCAGAAATGCAGAAAATGGCAAAGATGGAAAAAGGGGGATGCTTGAAACCAGAGTAAGATAACGCTGCAGTCACTGATGAAGTCTGTCTCCTCGACTGAGAGCCAGTGGAGTCCATTGGACTCCACGAAAGTCGAACCGCTTATCGGTGAGTTGATGATCAGCAATCCAGATTTCTGCTTTCTAAAGGGGATAAGAAATCAAAAGCTTTTTCCTGTATGTTCGCAGAACAGGTGAGTTCTGCCTCCGCAAGGCCAGAACCGTGACCTGCTAAAGGCTCTGATCTGATAGAGAAAGTGCCACAGACTCCCATTAGCATCTCTGGAACTGCATCGTCGAGCACTGACTTGTCGATTTTATCAGTCCTTTCGATGACTGTAATTGGGGCAGTCCCATCGCAGCAGGTGATTGTCATCGTCATTTCGGGTGTGGTGTTAGCAGAATTCTCTGACTCAAGTCCCTATATCATGATTAGCGTTTCCTGAAAATTTCATGCTGTTTGGTTTTGTGGGTTTCTTTAAATCGCATCTGCTAATGTGCTCTACAGTGGCTGAAAACAGTGGAGTTATTTCTGTCTCTGTGTCAGGCTTGGAGAGCCATGACATCACCTTGGAGTCCGGTAGCTTGCTACTTCAGATTCCTAATCACAGCAGTTGTAGAGTTAATGGTTTGTTCATGTGGTTTCTTACAAACTCAGTCTGTGGTTTGTGTTTAGATAGATTAGCTTAAAATCTATCATTGTCTTCTTATAAAAGTTGATCAGATGATCAATTGAAGTGAGTTTCAATGCTGAACTGAAGTAGTGGAAATCTTTCTCTGAGAGATCAACTTGTCTGTATCAGCTCTTGTTTTTTTCTCATCGAAACTCTGATTTTTTGTTTTCTAACTTAACACAGGGTTGTTATGAATATAAATAAATCTAAATTGTGTTCATTCATAGAAATAGTAGTCTCTTTGTAGCCTTCATAAATACATGCATGTAAGAACATTTTTTTGTCATGTCAGATTGACAAGCTGGTGCATCACACTCTATTTCAAGCACATGTACTGTCTGAATTCACAATTTTCAGTTCTTTGGTGGTTTCTGTGTGAAAATACATCATGTATGTGTATAAATAAAAGCACTATATGGCATCCCGATGCACCATATCTCTTCCCCGCAGTTGAGGCAGCTGAACTCTGTTGCCTCCTGTTCCCTGCCCCACAAGCCATCTGCCTCCTGCTCCACCCTGCTGCCCACTGTCTTCTCCCACACAGTCTGGGATTGTGCACCCTGCTGCCTCCATCCCCTGCCTTAAGAATTAGGGTTCTAGGGATATGGATATGTTGTTCATCCACACTGTCTGGCAGGTATCCTTGCCGCTTTAAATCTTGCCGGAAGGTCTTCAAGCTGGCTCCTCCCACCCACCCGGGTGGTAAAACTCGGCTCCGCCCCATGACGCCAGATCTTCCTTACCGCTTGGATGCTCAGGTTCCCTCCTTAACGCTCTGCGTATAAGACTGGTTCCTAATTCTTCGGTTTTCCGAATTTAAACGTTTTGTGCTTAAAAGACTTCGGTCTTCTATCCCTGGCGGCTGCAATGGACAAATCGACTCCCGGTTTTTGGTGGTGCCCTTGTGGTCAGAAGATGTCTCGGATGGATCCGCACTCCACGTGTGTGTACTGTTTAGGCCTCGAGCACGTCCCGCAGGCTTGCGACTTGTGCTCTTCCTTCTCAGCCTACGTCCTCGAAGACCGTGCCGCCTGTTTACAACTAGGGCGCCCCGAGAAACGTTTTCCTCCGGTTAAGTCAAAAGAGGCCTGGTCGGCGGTTTCCGTGGCAGTGGGCTCGGCGGATCAGCTAGAGCAGATGATCACCCTCGAAGAGGAGGCAGCGCGGGCCGCATCTTCCTCGACCGCGGCTTTTATTCTGCTTTCCCTGGGTTCCTCTTACACAGCTTCCTTTAAGGGGCTTTGTCTGTCCCTCTCCACTAGGGGAGAGGGACCAACGTCTGCTGGACCTTCTTCTTCTGGGTCCAAGAAGAAAGTCAAGGGTAAGTTTCTTCGTCGACGCTCTTGGGAGCGGGAAAGGTCCCTCTCCCGAGTTGTCGACCATCCGACTTGATCGTCGTTCGACCGGCCACTGGTCTCGCAGTGTCCCTGTCAGGTCAGTTGACCGAGACTCCCGTCGGCCTTGATCGAGATTTTTCTCGACCGTTGGACGGGTTGTCGACTGCCGAAAATCCTCTCCTTGGTTCCTGGTGGGAGTTGAGGATCCTGGGCTTGCCAGTGCCTCCGGTTCCGAGCCTTGGGTGTTCCCTCCGAGCCGAGGGAGGAGCCAGTTCCACCCGTCCCCTCTCCGCACCGTCCTCGGAAAAGCCGAGGTTCTCAGTCTCGGTTTTGGACTTCTTGGCGGTCCAGCCCGATCCTGCCGTCATAGGCGGTCTGCACGCGGTAAAAGTAGCGTACGCCGCTCATCCCTCTTCCTCCTCCGGATGAGGAAGCTTGATCAAGTTGCGTCGGCGATATGAGACCTCATGTGGCAACAGCTCTTTCTGACCGGGAATAAGCCGACGCCTTCCTCGGCCATTAAGTGGCTGTCACCGGAGCGGCCGAAACAACCCCCCGGTTTACCCAAGGAGCCTGTTGTTCAGCCAAAACCAGCTGCTCCACCGATTCTGGTGGAACCTCCGCCTTCACAGCCGCGGTTTGGGGCTCCGACCAAGAATTCTGTCGGCTCAGGGTCTGCCCCATAGGCTGTCGGTCACCCTCACTCCCAATCACCCTCGGCAGGTGGAGGGTGGCTCAGGCCCGAGGCAGCTCTTTGCGGACTCTTCCGAGTCCGACGACGATTCCTCCCTTTTCTCCAAGCGAGTGGACTTGGAGTCCTCTGGAGGTCAGTCGCTGGGCGACAGCCTTCCCTTCCTGGGGTTGCTCGCACTCATCTCGGGAATCCACGGGATGCAGCTCGGCTTCCGTATCCAAGCGGGCCAGGTATCTCTCACGGAGATATTGGACGAGGGATTCCCCTCTGGAGCCTTCCCTGTGGCTGAGGCCATTGTGGAGGCCGACTTGGAGCTCTGGCAGCATCCTGCTTCCTGCCCTGCGCTCGCCAGGATGGCCAGGAAGTATCGGTCCCTACGGTTCCTGTCCGGTTTCTCGGAACATCCCTCGGCCGAGGGGTTAGTTACCGACAGCGTTTTCTGGCGTGCCGGAAACGCTAGGGACGTGGACAAACCTCCCGACAAGTTATGCCATCCTCTGTAGGAGGGAACAGTGTCGTCCATCCAGTGCTTGAGGACCAACGTTTTAACTGTGGCTGAGATCAGGGCCATATAATACTTCCTGACTCCCATCAACCGTTCCATGTCCAACCCTATGAGGAATGTTCCTGGAGAGAAGGCTTCTGATAGGCCTAGCATGGGGTCCAGCTTCTGTCAGACCTTGTCCCATAGGTGCCTGGCCTTCGGGCAGTCCTTTAGGATGTGTTTGAGGAGTCCTACCTCCTGTTTACAGCGGGAGCAGAGATGGCAGGGGTGTAGTATAGCTTATGGTTGATTTTGAATTGCATAAGCGCGTCAAATTTCAAGAGCTTGTGCGGTTGGGCCCTTAGGGTAGAGGTACCTTCCGTGCTTTGCTAGATCTGGGAATTCACCTGCCCAGTATTCACAATGGGTGGTGGAGGGGTGTATGGTCAGGTCTAGGAGATGTCTACAGAGGAGAGAGGTCACGTGCCTCTGGTCAGCCAGCTTGCCTTGGTCATCCCATTTCTGTAATGCTACCACATCCCAGGGCTTAAGGCCCAGCATAGCTGGCAGTGAATGTTTGAGTTGCATGAAGAGGAAAGCATGTATCGTTGTCTGGGCTATCCGGTGTTGAAATTGTTGGTTTGTGACCATGGAGTTCTCTCCACCAGTGCCTCCAGTTTTGGGGGCACCTCGTTTTTTAGGAAGTTTCTTGGGATAGTTTCGTTCTGTATTTTGAATGCCAGGTTGCCCTTTAGCGGGTTGCCCTTTAGGGGTTGTTTTGGATGAAGCTGTGGTCAGGTGCCCAGGAGGTGGTGCAGCTGCCTGCATACCCATACCGACACCCCTGTCGGTGATGTTTTGAGGGCCTTGGGGAGGAGTTTGTGAGGTATGCATGTCAGGGCTTGCAGGTAGATGCCCGCCCCTCGGCATAGGTCCAGCTCCATTGTTTTCCATTGCGGTTGATATCTGTTTCTCGTCATTGGGCCATAATGGGTTGTCCACCACAGGAACTGCGTGGCATGCACCGCCAGATAGTACAGATGGAGATCTGGGAGTTGTAGGATTCCCGCCCTCTTCGGGGCTGTGAGCTTTTTGTATGCCTCCTTGGAGCCTTGCCGTTCCACAGGAATGTGGACAGAATGGTCTTGAGGCTCGAGAACCAGGCAATAAGGAAGACGCAACCTGCCATGCCAAGAGGGTATAATATTCTGGGTAAGATATTCATCTCGATGATGTTTATTTGCACCCACAATGTGAGGGGAAGTGGGGACCATCGGAGGAGATCTTGCCTAATTCTGTTCTTGAGTATGTCTAGATTTTGTGACTGTCTTGTCTTGCTCTCCTTCGAAATCACTGTACCTAGATATTTAATGGATGAGGGGCACCACGCTCCCCCCCCGCTATGAGGGACCGAAAAGTGTGGTGGCTGAGGGGCATAATACTTGGCTTTCCAAGATTGTTTGTATCTGACCACTTGGCCAAATTCTTTGAGGATGGGGGACTGAGGTCAGCGACTCTTCCATGTGGAGGAGTACATCGTCTGCGTATGTGGAGACTTTGTTTTTTATTAATTATACTTTTTGGCCCACTACCGCCAGCCGCCTGGAACCTCAGCCCATTCACAGGCCTCGGCTTCCACCTCCACATTTGGCGGCGACCCTCTGATACCCCTGGCTTACCCCTCGTGGGGTTGCGGCACCAACTCCCCAACAGTGCCGCAACAATGGGACTAGGTCGGAGTGCCGGCCTATAGGCTAATTGAAGCCAAGGCAGGCTTCATCAAGGGCGGCCGGCAGTTGAAGTATTTTTCCGAGTTATCTGGGGACGGGGGCGTGCAATGACGTCCTGCATCCACCCCACCCTGAAACACTGTAGCGCGGTTGCCGTGGTACCCCGGCCTCCGCAGGCATCTGTCAAGAACTGGGCGGTCCCCCGGAGAAGGAGAGCAGTCTTGGGACGCTCCATCTTTCTCCCCCCTACTGGCCTTCCGACGACCCGGGTCCATTCCCGAACCCGGGTCACCGGCATTGCAAGCGGAAATCCAACCACTGCATCGATGGGCCAGCTATGTGGAGACTTTGTATCTGTGCATTCCGACCTTGACCTCCACGATATCATCCTCTGCCAAAATTCTCTTCGTTAGGGGTTCAATATAGAGATTGAATAGATACGAGGATAACGGGTGATTGTAACTGAAACTGCGGGGAGAGGATACTGTTGCAGAGGATCCTAGAGGTTGATGCTGTATAGGGTAGCCTGACCCACTCTATGAAGTCCTCTGGGAGTCCATACTCCCTGAAGGTCTCAAACAGGAGCACCCAGGAAACCTGTCGAAGGCCTTCTCTGCATTGAACGAGATCAGGACCGCTGGAGTGTTTGCATCTCTGGAGACTGCGAGTATGTGGGTTAGTTTACGCAGGTGGTCAAAGGCCAACCTACCCTGCACGAAACCCACCTGTTGTGGGCCAGTTAGGGAACCGATCACCGCCTCCAGTCGTGTGGCCAGTATTTTTGTCAGGATTTTCAGATCTGTGTTGAGGAGGGATATGGGTCTATAGCTACGCATGCTTGCCATGTCCTTGCCCAGTTTTGGGATGAGGGTTATGTGTGCCTCCTGAAGGTTCGGGTCAAGGACTCTCCCCTCTTTATAAAGGTTTACCAGGTGCTTGTGTATGCCAGGGCTCACTGCCTTATAAAAGTTGGTGGAGACACCATCTGGGCCTGGGTCCTCATGCACTTTCAGAGACAGGTTAGCCTTTGTCACATCCCCCTCAGTGATATGGGCACTTGGGTATTCACGGTCGGTATGGGACACCTTGGGCATATTGGTCTTTGCCAGGAATTTGCATACCCTCTCCTGGGAGGCCTGGTCCCCCCTCTCATATAGGTCTGCATAAAATTGACCGAAGGCTCTTGCTATGTCTTTGGGTGGGAGAGAGTGTGGCCTGTCTGGCTCCTGACTGAGTTAATGGCTCTGTGTGCCTCCTGCTGTTTGAACCTCAATGCTAGGAGGTTGCTGGCCTTCTCACCTGGGTCTACATATCTGGTCCTAGCCCTGAGGATGGTGAATTCCGCCTGCTCCCTGAGGAGCTCCCCATACCTGGCCCTTGCAACATTGAGTTGTAGTGCCGTGGTGGAGTCTGGTGCTCCTTTGGCTTTCCTCACTGTATTGTAGGCAGCAACTGCGCATTTTCAGCCTCTTTCTCTTCCTTGTGGAAGCTAGTCTGAGTTCACCCTGAAGCGTGCATTTAAATGCTCCCCAGAGAAGAGCTTGTGTGGGGACTGACACCCCCCCCCCCAATTATCCTCGAAGAAGTGCTCTGTGTGGTCTTTAATTAATTTAAAGGTGTATGGGTCCTTCAGTAGATTGTTGTGTAGTCACTATATTCTATCCCTATTGTGGTGATCTGCTGGTAGGAAGGATAGGGTGACTGGCGCGTGGTCAGAGACTACTTTGGGGTGGATTTCGCATGTGGTTGTGTATTTCAGGATTTGTTGGTTGGCCAGGTGGAAATCTATCCTCAAGGAAGAGTTGTTGTGGGGGGGGGGGGCTGACAAGAAGGTGTATTCCTTAGAGTGGGGGTGTAGGACACGCCACACATCTACCAGGCCCAGTGAGTCCTGGAGTTCTGAGAGAGCCCGCTGTGGGGGCGAGAGCCTGATTTTGCTCAGTTTGGACCTGTCCAGGCTGTTATCCTGGACCAGGTTCCAGTCCCCTGCCAGTATGGTGAGGGATGGGGACATTGCAGCCACCAGGGCCAGTAGTCCAGTGAAGAAGCTGTGTTCTTCCTTGTTCAGTCTGTAAACGGCCCCTAGAATAACCTCCTTCATGTTTAAAGTACCCCTCAGCACTGTTTATCTTGCTTGGAGATTGGCATGTTCAGTGAGGTGGAAGGGAACATTCCAGTGAATCAGGATGATTACCCCTGTCTTTTTGTTGCTAGGTCCCGCTGCAAACACCTGTCCCACCCATTTCCTCCTCCATAGTTGTACCTGGGTGTGTGGGTCTCTTGTAGGATTGCTATCTGGGTTGTCAGTGATTTTAGGTGCCTCAAAATATGATATCTCTTGTCTTGGATTTGGGCCCCCTTTACATTCCAGGTGGTACATCTGACTGTGTTGGCCATCATTTCAAGATCAGTGCTTCCGTGTGGTCAGTCAGGTTGGGGTGCATGACACACGGTGTCTGGTGATATCGGGTCGTTGTGGGGGCAAAGGGATCTCCCCCCACCTCGGCAGGAACAGACATGTGTCGGTGGACCCCCACCCACTACCCAGGTTCAGAGGTACGGTTTGAGCATGCCACATCCTTATTGCTACTAGTACATACAAACACAAAGTACATAGGATAACATACGCTAAGCTACAAATAGTTAACAGAATCCATAATGAATGGGGTCTGTCATTTTCCTGTTTCCCACGCCTACCACTGGTGGGGGTACCTTGGGTTCCAGCATCCCACAGGTTCTTCTTGTCTGTGCATGACTCCTGTGGTTGTGACTTCTCTCTGATTCTGGCCCATAGGCCTTGTGGTGTGGTAAAAAGGATATAACAGGATTGACTCCAGTAGCGTGAGTCACCCCTCCCCCAGCCAAACTGTCTCCCCCTTGGTGACTCCAGTCCATATTGGGATGATCTGAATGTGAGCTCACGCTGCCATTGCGCCCCTCCCTGTTGCCCCCGCACCTCGGGGTATCGCTTCCATTTTGGGCCCCACTGGCCCCTTTCCCCTCCTCTGTGTTCCAACGCCCTCCCCTTGACTGTTATGGGCGTCATGATGCTTCACCCTCTGTAGGGACCCTTCTGTTCCTAGCTCTGGTTTTCCCTATCTTGTGTGTCTCTGATAGGTTCCCCAGTTCAAATCTGTATTTGGCAGTGGCCCCTTTATGAGGGTTTACATCCCCCCCCCATAGGTGCATTGGCCCCTCCTGTGGTCTTGCAGTGCGACAGCTCTAGGCCTGTGCCTCATGTTTGTGAGCCTCCCTCCCCTTGTGTGTCAACGGGGGTGCATGTGGGCTCCACCTCGTGAAACGTTCCCCCACCCCTCCTTCTGCTCTCCCCCTCCCCCCAATGAGCCACAGCCCACCTCTCACCCATTGGATCTGTGTCTGCCCGTTTCCACAAGTACAGGGTGTGCTGTGCCCATCCGTTTGACTCTTTCCTTTCTTTCGTCCCCAGCCTTTCTAGTGCCAGCTCCTGGGTTCTCGGCAGGGTTCCTACCTGCTAGCACCCCATTACTTCTAGCCCTTGGTGTTCACCACCTTTTGATGTCCATCATCTCTCGCACCATTGCACTGTGCTCCATTCCCAACTCTGTCTCTGCTTGGGGGGGGGCAGGACCAAGACCATTGTTGTTGCAGGGACTTAAGAGTCAACATATGATCTTACTTCGAGATACAGCTCTTGCAGCAGGTTATGCCATTAGGACTGAAGCTGGCAGGCACCAGGACCCCACAGAAATTTTCTAGCTAGCAGTCTTCAGCGGGGACTGCCTCCGACGTTGGTCCCGCCCCCGACGTCAGGCGTAGTACATAAGGAGGTGGTCCCCCCATAATCCTCAGTTCTTTTCCCGCCGTCGACATCGCCATTATCGGCCTCTGTCTCTCTTTCTAGCATGCGACAACCTTTAGAACTATGACAATTTTCGTCTTTCTTCACGACTTTGGATTCAACTGATGTCCTCTCCAACTACTTCTCTTGAGGTTCACCATTCGGAGTGTGCCTGCGGCAAACAGATCCCCTCAAGGATCCATATTCGGCCTACGTGCGCTGCCTAGGCCAGGAACACGACACCAAGGCCTGCTCCTTCTGCCAGGGCTTCAACAGTCGCACCAGGATCCGCCGCCAGAAGACCCTTCAAGCATTTCTCTTAGAGGAGAAACTGAAAACCATGGATAAAGAACCTTCCTCCAGGGGGAGTCGTTGGGTAAAACCCACAAGCACTGGGACAAACACCGGGAAAAGGAAAGGTTCAGGTCACATGCGAGGGCCTCGGATTCATGAAGCTCCGGCTTATGATCGGACCACTCTCCCTCCAGGGCTCGGTCGCAACCTCCCCCGGTTCAGATCTTCCAGTGGTTCCTCTTCTCTGCAGCCCCTGAAGACTTCCAGGCCGTTGGCCTCTTCCACTCCATCTAAGGCCTCGTCTAAGTCCGGGGAGCACCATAAATCTTCTTCCCGCCGGCGGGACTCCGACACCAGGTCAGTTTCCCAGCCTCTGCATGGGTCTGATCCGATTCCTCGCAAGACCAAGGACCTGACGTCCCTCAAACAGACGTCGGACCCAACATCAGGCAAGCATCCCCGGCGCTTCCAGGAGCCGGCGATACCCAAACACCCGTCGCCAGCCAGGCGTTCGCCTCCGAGGGTGTCGACCTGGGGACCGACGTCGACTACCCCAGAGAAGAGGACCGAACCACCGTTGCCGGCGGATGCCGGTCAGAAGGTCTCGTTGGAGGAGGATACCACACAGCCCGAGGACCAGGTGGGCGACACTGCAGACGCCGGGCTCCCACAGGAACCTTCCCCGGAGCAGACCCCCGATGACAGGCCACCAGCGCCAGGCCCGTGTCGGGCATGAATTTGGTGGAGGTAAAGGAACTTTTTACTTTCTGGTGGGACACCATCAGAAAAGATGTGGTCGCCACATGTCCTCCTCCTACTCCGACTCCGCCTCCACCTACTCCTTCACCGCCTCTGCCCCTCTTCCACCCAAGGGGTCTGTAGGATGTTTTCCAACCCCCAAGGAGCAGACACCACCTCCTTGGGGCAGATCCTCAGAAAGGAGAAGACCTCCCTCTAGATCCCCTTCTGGGTCACCCAGTCCCAAGAGACCCAGACGACGCCGGTACACTCCGTCTGGGGAGGATTCCAGATCTGACACCTCAGGGTGCTCCAGATCTCTTCCTCCCATCAGCATTCCCTCTCCGGACCCACACGACCTACCTAGGTCTCCTCCGGATGATCCCTCTTTCGTGGAGATCATGAGGCACATCCAGGAGAATATGGGGTGGGATGCTGAAGAACTCGACCCCGAGAGACCACGTCTTGCTCGTTACCTTCGGCAGAAAGATCCGAAGCCTGTGGTAGTGCCACCCTTGGTGGATACCTTTGCAGATGTCACCAAGGCCGCCTGGAAACGTCTGCACCCCACTCCAGCAGTGCCGAAGAAGGTTGACCGCCTATACAAGGCCCCTAGGGAGGACCAGTATCTGGTGAACCATCCTCTGGCTGACTCCCTGGTCATCACTGCTTCGCATGACCGGTCTCAGAGACCTCAGCATTTGAGCACATAGCCACCGGATCAGGAATCCAAGCAAGTGGATGTCCTGGGACGGCGTACATACGTGGCCGTGACTTGCGCCATCAGGTCACTGAATTACCTCACCCACATGGTTCAATTCCAGAATGCACTGTGGGAACAGGGACAGGACCTGGTTGAGAAGATGCCCGATGGCGACCACAAGGAGGAGCTCTTGAACCTCCTCCGCACGGGTTTGGATGTGGGTACCCAGGTGCTCAGAGCCGCATATGATTCTGCAGACTCTTCAGCCAGAGCTGCAGCCTCTGATGTGTGTCTCCGGAGACGCTCTTGGATCCGTGTCTCCAGTTTTGCCCGGACATCCAGAAGAACATCTTAGATGTTCCTTATAATGGCAAGGTCCTATTTGGTGAAGCCTCCGAGAGAGTAATCACCAAACTTCAGGACGCAGGGAAGGCGGTCCGATCTGTACAAGCTATGTACAGGTCTCGGCCCAGTTCCTTTTGTAGGAACCAGAGCCATTTCCTTGGCCGGCTACAAAGGCAACAGCCGCGTTCCGGCCAGCAGCAGAGGGGCACTTTCACCCACAAGGCCCAGGCAGAGGCCAACGATTTGCAAAGTTGGCCCAGCCTGCCAGATCAAACGCTGCCACAGCATGACTCCTTCCCGGCCCTCGCCCCTCCTCAGGATCAACAGGAAAAGAAAGTCGGGGGTCGCATCACATGCCACGTGCCAGGGTGGCAATCGATCACCACCGACAGGTGGGTTCTGCAGCTGGTCAAAAAAGGCCACTATATAGAATTTGTAGGCAGTCCACCCACAAGACCTCCCCTGCTCTCCCGATATTGTGGTCAGCATGTCCTGCTCATACAGCAGGCAGTGCTTGCACTTCTGGAAAAGGAAGCCTTAGAGCACATACCAGAGAGGACTAGGGTACTATTCTCACTTCTTCCTGGTTCCAAAGGAAACAGGGGACCTCAGTGACCTCAACCTTTCGGTCGTTTACAAATGCTTCCACATGGTGACCCTTCTGGGCTTAATTCCCATGCTGAAGCAAGGCGCCTTTCTGGCGTCTTTGGACATGCAGGACGCCTACCTGCACATTCAGATTGCTCAAGCATATCGGAGGTTCCTGCACTTTGAGTTTCAGAGCTGCCATTATCAGTTCTGAGCTCTTCCCTTCGGGCTGTCATCGGCACCTCACGTATTCACGAAGTGTATGGCGGTTGTAGCGGCGTCTCTGAGGAGACAAGGCCACTATGTCTTCCCATACCTGGACAGCTGGCTTCTCATGGCGCCCTCCAAGGAGGCACTGATGACGGCCATTCACTGCACCCAGTCCCTTTTTCAATCACTGGGTATTCTCATCAACTACGAGAAGTCACTCCTGCTGCTGTCCCAGAAACTGCAGTTTATAGGAGCAGTTCTGGACACCGTCAGAGGGAAAGCTTTTCTCCCCTCGGACAGAGCAGAACACATCAGATCCCTCATCAGGGACTTGTAGGTGAACAAGACCGTCCCAGCCAGATTGGTCCTTCGCCTGCTCGGACACATGGCTGCGGCTATTTCAACAGTCCTACTGGCACGTCTCCACATGCGGGTAACCCAGTGGATGCTAAGGGTGCAGTGGGACCAAAGGCAAGACCATCTGCAGCATCCAATCCGAATGCCGTAATTCGGGATTGGCAATGGTGGCTAAATCTAGGGAACCTCTCTGCGGGGGTTCCCTCACAGCGCAGTCTCCGACTGTGACCCTCTCCACAGACACCTTGGGGCTCGGGTAGGAAGCACACCGCGACGGTGTTCGGTCTTAGGGCATGTGGACAGTCCAGGAGTCTCATCTTCACATCAACATTTTGGAATTGAGGGCAGTCATTTATGCTCTGCAAGCTTTCCAGTCAGAGGTTCCACCAGGTACATTTCTGTTGCAAACAGACAATACTGCGGTGATGTATTACCTCAACAAACAGGGAGGCACTCCTACCCGCTTTGCAGGGAGGCCATGAGAGTGTGGGAGTGGGTATTGCAACACGGCGTAAAGCTCATTCAAACAACATGAAGTCTTGCTGTATTCTGACAGTAGCAGTGAGTCCCAACCTTCAAACTGCCCCAGAGATGAGAGTTAACTTTCCTTGCCAGGCATGGAACGCTGAGCTCGAGCTCGGTTGAGACTCTGTCTGTTGCTGTTTAAACTCAAACCGTCAGATTCTTTACTCTGCCTCACTGAACAGTCGCTCTGGAGTTTTCTCCTTCTGCTCGGTTCAATTTGTCGGTTAAAGTACCGTTTTTCTTGGTTTTCGACCGAATTTAAACCGCATCCTGTCAGTTCAGTCTCTGTCTGTGGTATTCGTGAGTACTAGATAGGTTATATATTAATTCTATTCTGTATGGAACTTGCAAACGGTTTATCGGTTCGGTTTGAACCGATCAAGTGTTCAAAAAATCTTAAATTGTACTTTTAGAGTGTGGTTATCGGTTCTTACAAAAAAAAAAAGGATTTTATTACGGTTTTTTCCACGACCCATGACACGGTCAGGAACTGATAAGAGGGTCTTGCCTAGCGGATTGCCATTAAAAGGGTAAGTTTGGTTAGGACTGGCACAATGTCTGAGAAACCCAAAAGAAAAACCGGGCCCACTGGGTTTCAACACTGTAGTGTGTGTGGGGAAGTCTTTGCTAAGGCTGACCCCCACATCACCTGTGTTTATTGTCTGGGGTTTGACCACCTCAATGCAGACTGCCAGATTTGTAAAAATTTTCCTGCAGCTACCCTAGAGAAGAGAGTTGGTAGGCTCAGGGAAAGGGAGGCCAAAAAGTCAGCTGAACCGGATGGCCAGCCCGGTTCAGTTCAAACCGAACCAGAGGGAGTGCCCTCTGACCAGGGCGAGACTTCTTCGGGCAAAAGGAGATCCGATTCTGAGGAGTCAGTTCCGGCAAAGAGAACTAGAAAAGAAAAATCAGCTGGTGTGGAGCCAAAACTTTCCTCTCCAACCACTGAAGAAATAGCCAAAGCGATCAAAATTGTCCAGTCGCTTTCTCCGATTCCGACTGAACCGGCACCATCAGGGAGGTGCTTGGTTCGGTCGGTTCCACTGGTTCAAGATTATGATTTAGAGGGAGTATTATGAACCGGAGGAGGAGGAAGAGGAGTATGAGGAAAGTGAATGTGGATTTGAAAGTCTGGATGTGCCCATTGACCCGGACATCTCCCCAGACGGACCTTCAGCAGTGTCTCCTCCTAGGCTTTCTGAGTCCCCCTCTCACTTCATGTTTTATTAAAAAAAGTGGCTGAAACCCTCCAGATTCCGATGGAAGAAGCTGTGGATGACCAAGAGGAGCCTGACTTTGTGGAAATGATGGATATCCCAGAGTCTAGGAGACTTATCTATTCCCTTGCACAAATCTTTTGGGAAACAGACATTTAAAATTTTAAAGACTCCTAATACTATACCTGCTGTGGATAAGAGAATGGACAAGAGGTATGCATTGTCAGGCACAGATACGGAGTTCCTTACACAACAATGCAGCCATGTTGGGGTAGTGCAGGCTGCAGCCTGTGACAAGGCAAACATTCCCTTGGCTTCACAACCCCCAGACAAGGACTCCAGGAGGATTGATGCCATGGCAAAGAAACAGTACATGGCAGCATCCTTGGGACTCAGACAGGCCAATTATGTGGCTTACGTTGCTAGGTATCAGAAATCTAGATGGGACACTGTCATGGCTCTAGCAAAACAGGTCTCTGGCCAGCTTGCCAAGGAGCTGGAGCAGGTGGCTGCTGATGGTATTGAGGCATCCAAGGTGCAATTCCATGCTGCAGTGGACTCAAATGATCGTCAAGAGTCATGGCTACATCTGTGGCACTTCGCAGAATGGCTTGGCTCAGATGTACTAGCCTGTCTCAGGATACCCAGACTAAGGCCATGGATTTTCCTGTTGTTGGTAATTCTTTGTTTGGGAACAACCAGAATTACATGAAGAAAAATGAATGAGTAGGACCACTACAGGAGTGCCAGGCCAAGGAAAGGCAGGCGCTCCTCAAAGGCAGCATCCCAGGGCAGGCCTTTTCATAGGCTTTTCTACCAAGCCCAGGCCTCCTCTTCTGCCTATGCTCAGAGGGGTTCTTTAGAGGAGAGGCAGAAGGGTACCAGCAGACCTGCTTCCACCCTCAGACAAAACCCCTGCTAAACAGGCACCTGATGGGTTTGCCAGGGCCGATTCTCCACCACCTGTAGGGGCAGGCTGGCTTACTTTGTCCAGGACTGGAAGTCTTTAACATCAGACAAGTGGGTCCTGGAAGTAAGCCAGGGACTGGTTCTCAGCTTCAAAGATTTCCAAAGCTGAGAACCAGATCCTTCCACCTGCAAACCCCTCAGAGGCACTTGCCCTAGAGGCAGAGATCTCTTCCCTTCTAGCTCTCAGAGCCGTGGAAAGGGTTCCACCCCTACACCAGGGCAAAGGGTTGTACTCCAGGTACTTCCTTACCTCAAAAAAGACAGAAGAATGGCGGCCCATCCTGGATCTCAGCTACTTAAACAAGCACCTGTTAAAACCAAAATTCAAAATGGTGACTCTGGGAATAATTCTACCCTCTCTAAGGTCAGGGGACTGGCTAGTGTCCTGGACCTTAAGGATGCCTACTTCCATATTCTCATCAGAAGCTCCCATCGAAAGTACCTCAGGTTCGAGCTGCCCTCAGGCCATTACCAGTTCAGAGCAATGCCCTATGGTTTGACCTCTGCTCCAAGGGTATTCACAAAATACCTGGTAGTAGTAGTTGCTTCTCTAAGAAGGCAAAGGATTGCCATCTTCCCTTACCTGGACGACTGGCTTATAGTAGGCCAGTCCCCAGACCAAGTCAAGTTACACTTACAGATAACTCAGCAACTGCTCACCTCGTTGGGTTTTCTCCTGAATCTTTCGAAGTCAGTTCTAGAGCCTGTCCAGCTCCTCACCTTCATAGGCGCAGAGCTAGACGCAGAAAAGGCCAGAGCTTTCCTTCCCCTAGACAGGACAAAGACCCTTATCTCTCTGACCTCCTCATTCACCCTGCAGGTGTCTCGACCAGCAAGGTATTTTCTACAGCTCCTGGGGCACATGGCTGCTTCCACAGCAGTGGTGCAGGGAGCAAGATTTCAGATAAGGGACATTCAGTTCCATTTGAGAGCCTTTTGGTCTCAAAGGAAGAACCCTCTGACCAAATTGATCCCAGTGACTCGAACCCTGAAACGGGCCCTACAGTGGTGGCAGGATCAGAACAATCTGAGGCAAGGAGTCCCCTTTGTCACTCGGTCTCACTCTTTAATCCTTACTACAGATGCCTCCCTCTTGGGGTGGGGGGCTCACTTGGGCGACCTGACCACCCAGGGGGTTGTGGTCCCCTCAGGAATCTCTGCTTCACATCAGTCTGTTGGAACTCAGAGCAGTGTTTCTAGCACTTCAAGCTTTTTCCAGATCTGTTCAGAACAAAGTTATCCAGGTCAGAACAGACAATACCACCACAATATGGTACATCAACAAGCAAGGAGGCACTCGGTCTACGGCCTTGTGCACAGAAGCAATTAAGTTGTGGTCTCTGGCTTATTCCCTGAACACCTCCCTCACAGCAGTTCACCTTCCAGGCAAGGACAATGTCCTGGCAGATGCTCTCAGCAGGATATCCCAGGGCCATCACGAATGGTCACTGGATCCCCTGGTCTTGGAGGTGATATGTTCCAGATGGGGCACCCCACAGATAGATCTTTTTGCAGCCCCAGACAATCACAGACTTCCCCTTTTTTGCTGCAGGCCCCCAGTGTTGGGCTCAGTCCCCCTGGATGCCTTGGTTCTCAGTTGGGAAGGGAAGTTTCTGTATGCCTCCCCTTCCCTCTCCTGTTCAAAGTGCTAGTCAAAATCAGATATCAACCCTGCAAGATGATCCTGATTGCTCCAGACTGGGCCAGACAGTCTTGGTATCCACTCCTACTGTCCTTAGCAGTCCATCTTCCCCTGTGTCTTTCCAGGATTCACAACCTGTTAACCTGTGCTCAGGGGAGGGTTTGGTACCCGAATCTCAAATCTCTCAATCTCAAGGCCTGGCTCTTGAAGAGTTAAAGGTTGCTGATTTACACCTCTCCCAAGGCGTAATGGACATTCTGAAGGCTTCTAGGAAACCTTCCACCAGGGCTGCATATAATTCCAAGTGGAAAAGATTTTCCATATGGTGCTCTGGAAAGCATACTTCCCCACAGTCTGCTGATCTGCCCACAGTCCTTGATTATATGGTCCATTTAAATAGTTTAGGGCTTAGACCAACTATACTGAAGGTGCATCTGGCAGCTGTTTCTGCTTTTATCTCAGCAGGTAAGCCCTCTTCTATTTCAGCTCACCCTGTATTCTCCAAGTTTTTCAAGGGATTGCTTCACACCAAACCTCCTTTCAGGGACCCTGCCCCTGCTTGGGACCTTAATGTTTGCATTGCTCAGCTTATGCAACCCCCTTTTGAGCCTTTGTCTTCAGCAGAACTGAAGTACTTGACTTGGAAAACTGTGTTTATGGTAGCCATCACCTCTGCCAGACGCATAAGTGAGTTACAAGCTTTGTCAGTGGAGCCTGATTTTATCTCCTTTCATAGAGTTAAGGTGGTCCTCAGGACTAACAGAAAGTTTTTGCCTAAGGTGGTTTCAGATTTCCACCTTAATCAATCTATGTCTCTTTCTGTGTACTTCACTGACCATTCCTCCTCTGGAGAGAGGAGGCTCCACAGTTTAGATGTGAAAAGAGCCTTAGCTACTACATAGAGCGTACCAAGGGTCACAGGTTTGACTCCTCCAACTGTTCCTCACTTATGGTGAGGTTGGTAGAGAGAACCTGCCACTAAAAGATCCATTGCCAGGTGGATTGTCTCTTGTATCCAGTTTTGTTATGGAAAACTGGGTGAGTTCCACCCCAGGCCTGAGGGCTCACTCTACCAGAGTACAGCTGCTTCCCTGGCTGCTGCCAGGGATATTCCTATCTTAGAGATACGTCAAGCAGCTACCTGGAAAACAGTTCACACTTTTACCAAGCATTACTCCCTGGATATCCAGGCTAGGAGTATTGCTCTTTTTACCACAGCAGTGCTTCATAGCCTTTTTCCTAAGTAGGTTCTGTCCCTCCTCCATGGAGGTACTGCTTGGTAGTCTGCTACTGTCAGAATACAGCAAGACTTCATGTTGTTTGAAGAAAAAATTACTCACCTTAGTAATGTTTCTTCTAATGGAGTCTTGCTGTATGCTAACCTTCCCCCCTGCCTGCCCCTCTCAGGACCTCTGTTTTTGGGATGTGGGTGGGCAGTGGCAGGGTTGGCACTCAGTAGATGCCCACCTTGTTGTTTTCACACACCCCTTTCTTGGGTGAATTGGTGTTGTGTTTTTCATTTTTTGGGTCTCCTGACTTGAGTCTTTGTTTTGGGACCAAAAAATGTGTTTTTATGTTTAGTAGCCAGTTGGCTAGTGTAGGTTTACAGCTTCCACACAGGGCCTTAGTGAGTTTGCTCATAAAGATCTGACGGTTTGAGTTTAACAGCAACAGAGAGAGTCTCAACCGAGCTCGAGATCAGCATTCCATGCCTGGCATGGAAAGTTAACTCTTTCATCTCCGGGGCAGTTCGAAGGTTGGGACTCACTGCTACTGTCAGAATACAGCAAGACTCCATTAGAAGAAACATTACTAAGATGAGTAATTTTTTCTTGCAGTACATGTCCCGGGAGTGGACAACACCATCGCAGACAGCCTGGGCCACTCTCAGGCCAGAGTACACGAATGGGAACTTCTGCAGGAGGTGGCAGAGGATCTGTTTCACAGATGGTGCACTCCAGAGTTAGACTTTTTCGCGTCCCCATCCAACGCAAAACTGCCCAATTTTTGCTCGCTAGATCCAGAGCCTGGTGTTTTCTGGTGAGACGCGTTGTCCCTCTCCTGGGCGGACAGATTCCTCTGTGCCTTCCCTCCTTTCCTGTTGATCCAGAGAGTTCTCTTAAAACTTCGCAGGGAGCAAACGACGCTCAATTTGATCACACCCTTCTGGCCCAGACAGATTTTGTTCCCTCTTCTGCACCAGCTATCCCGGGAACCTCCATTTCCTTTGCCAATCACTTCCCATCTGTTGTCTCAGGAGGCGGGTTCATTGGTCCACCCAGACTTGCGTTCTTTGAACCTGCACGCTTGACTCCTAGAGACATAGCCATGATGCGATATGGGGTCTCGCAAAAATTGGCAGATGTACTCTCTGCCACCAGAAAACTGACAACCCACACAACATACGCCATGAAATGGCATAGATTCTGTTTGTGGGCTCAAGCGCGTGGCTTTCCGCCGTTAGACTGTCCTGAAAAGCTGGTTCTAGGGACATGAATATATGTTGTTCATCCACACTATCTGGCAGGTTCCTTGCCGCTTTAAATCTTGCTGGAAGGTCTTCAAGCTGGCTCCTCCCACCCACCTGGGTGGTAAAACTCTCGGCTCCGCCCCATGACGCCAGATCTTCCTTACCGCTTGGAAGCTCAGGTTCCCTCCTTAGCGCTCCGCGTTTTTTGACTGGTTCCTGATTCTTCAGTTCGTCTGAATTTAGTTTTGAAGTTTTCTAAAACTTCGGTCATCTTTCCCTAAGTATACTTTCTATCATTTCCTTGTCCATTTCCTCAGTCTTTAGTGCCTTAGAAATGCACTTGCTTTATTGCACTGAAATGAGCCAACTCTGTGCGTATGACATCTGCTATTTCCTGCAGTTCCCCAGGTTTCTTGGGGCTGTAGTGGTAAAATTTAAAAATTCCTTTCAAGGTGTTTTCTACCTTTTGAACAAAGGAATTTTCTTTCATGACGTCGAGAACTGCTAACTCCAGTTTGTGGGCTACGCATTGCATGGATATTACATTGGGGACATGTTCTCGGATTTTTGCTATGGTGTCACCTGTATAACCCATCACCACACTAGCACCATCAAAGTTGGCACATATGAGAACTGGTCCAGGTCTGCTCACATCGCTAAGGTCCGCAAAACAAAGATCAACAGACTCAAGTGCAGAGCTTATTGCTTTAAAAACTCCATCTGTGTGAGAATGTTCAAGAGGTGCAGCTTTAATTAACACAGCTGTAACTTTTTTTCTGAGCCATCAAAAAAATGAATGTAGACATTTTCCCACTCTACAATGCTTGCATCTGTACAGCCATCTGCAAGAACGGTAACGAATGTTGTATTTTTGACAGTCTGGATCTGTGTTTTAGACATGACAGCTGATATTGCGTTAAAAGAAATCTCTGGCCCGTTAACTATTTGTGCAATTGCTGCAAAGTTTAACCCCATTTTTTTCTTGCAATGTGCAAAGCCACTCCATATCTGAGAATGAACATAAATTTTTAGTCGAGGAATATGCGGTGTTAAATAAATGCTTCATTTTGTTTTTGGTGACTTCCTCCACCTGAGGAAATGCGCGATATATTGCAGTTTCAGATATGTTAAAATTGACTGCATGTTTACCAGTTTCGTGACTATGCTGGTTTGCACAAATTATATGTGGATCTGATTTCTTGCGGGCTCTCATGGACTCAATTCTGAAATGATTTGAACCAGTGGCAAACACGTTAGGTTTTCTTGAATAAGCAGGCATCGCAAGAGTGGTATATTTCTCACAGGCAGAGCAGTACATGACGTATTTTTGGTCATCATACCTTAACCAGGTAAACTGATTTAGCCAGTGATGCTGAAATGTTAGAGCCCTTTTTTCAGCATCATATATTTTTTATCTTTACTTCTTTTCTGATCAGACTTTAAGTTTGTTGTTTCATTTTCCTCATCTAAAATCAAAGGTCACTTTCTGCTGCTGCTATAATTTTTCTCACTCATTTCAGAAATTGGTATGAACAAGTCAGATTGGTCACCTGATCTTCTGGTGCCTTACCTTCCGATGCGAGCGCTCCGCTCAGCTAATGAGGGGTTGCTGAAGATTCTGAGAGTTTTAAAATCTTCTGGCGCCCGTGCTTTTAGTTTTGTGGCGCCGACTCTCTGGAATTCTCTGCCTCGTGGGATTCGAGAGTGCACGACGGTGGAGGGTTTTAAAAAAGGCCTAAAATCCTTTTTATGGACAAAGGCATTTGGTAATGATATGGATTTTAATTAAAGTATATTTTAGTTTGGTTTTTAACCTGTTTTATGATGTTATTTTGTAATGCGCCTTGGTGTCTGAAAGGCGCAAAAGAAATAGTTTATTATTATGTCTACAAATACAGACCCAGACTGAGAAAGTACAGTTACGTAAGAACTTACCGTAACAGTAGATCTTCGAGAGAGGCTCTTGCTGTAGGTAATTACATATAGGACTGACGCCGGCCGGTGGCAGGACCCCACGGAAAAATTTCTAGCTAGCATTCCTGGCAGGGACACTTCCAATCAGGTGACCGCGTCATCGCGTCAGTATAAAGGTGGTCCCAGACTTCGCCTTCTAGTTCTTTTCTCGCCACAGGCCCAGAAGGCCCGGACGAGAGAAGTGGATGTTTCCATTCCTGGAAAAGGAGCTGAAAAGCCTAGGGGATGGAGGCTGGAAGAAGTTTACTGTAAGAGCCTCCTCAAGATCTGCTGTTACGTGTAAGTTCTACGTAACTGTACTATCTTACTGAGAGGACTCTTGCAGTAGGTAATTACATATAGGACTGAATGCCAAGCAGTCTGGAATAAAGAAAAGGCACCGGGAGGAGGAAACTATTCCAAGAAAAATTTCTAGCCGTGCAAGCCTCAAGACAGGAGGCCTTGCAAAACAGCTAGACCGAAGCCTGCTCTACGGCGAGAGGTAATATCCAAACTGTAGTGTTTCGTAAAGGTATGGATGGAAGTCCAAGTGGCGGCAGTGCATATGTCTGCCGCAGATACATTCTTGAAACAAGCTGCAGAGGCCGCGTCTCCTCTTGTGGAGTGGCCTCTCACTTGACCCGGAAGGGTCTTGTGGTACTTGTCATAACAGAAAGTGATGCAATGAGCCAACCATTTAGAGAGGCATTGCTTGGAAACAGCATTGCCTTCCCTTTTGGAAGTAAAAGAGACGAACAACTGATCAGACTTTCTGAGATCCTTCGTCTGTTGGTGTAGTATCTCAGGATCCGGTGAACATCCATGGTATGGAGTAAATATTCCCCTTCCCCTTGGTTAGAGTACTGCGTCAAAAAGGCAGGTAACTCTATGGACTGATTTAAGGTAGACTCTGCTACTACTTTGGGTAGAAACTTAGAATTTGTGCGAAGAGCAACTCATTCTTTATGAAAAATCAAGTAGGGGATTTTACACATCAGGGCCTGGAACTCGGAAATTCTTCGAGTCGAAGTGATGGCCACCAAGAAGAGCGTCTTCCACGAAAGAAGCTTCAGATCTGCAGAAGCGGCAGGTTCGAAGGGAGGAAGAGTAAGTTTCTCGAGAACAAAATTAAAGTCCCAAGGGGGAGCAGAGGTACGGATGGGGGGCCTCAGATGGAGGACCCCTCTGAGAAGGGTCTTAGAGACCTCCAGTTAAACAAAAGCTTTTTCTGCGAAGGGAACATGGTAGGCTGAGATAGCTGCCATGTGAACCTTCAAGGAGGAATGGCTGAGACCCAGGTCGAAGAAATGACGTAAGTATTCCAGCAGAAAAGCCACTGAACAGGAGAAAGGCTCCACGTTCTTGGAGGCTGCCCAAATAGAGAACCTCGTCCGCTTCATGGCATAAGTGGACCTGGTGGAGGGTTTTCTAGCCTCCACTAAAATTTCCGCCACTTTTGAAGAGACACCAAAATGGGATTGGGCTAGGTCTGCAGGAGCCATGCATGTAGATGAAGGGATCTGAGGCCTGGGTGGACCAGGGTCTCCTGATCCTGGGTCAGCAAACCTCGAGATAGAGGAAGAGGAGAAACCTCTGAATATCGTTATAGAAGAGAGAACCAGTTTTGCCTGGGCCAGAAAGGAGCGATCAGAATCATTCTTGCTCTTTCTGTGGTTAGTTTCTGCACTACTCATGGGATCAGAGGAATTGGGGGGGCATAGACTAATCTGTCCTTCCAGTCTAGAGACAGAGCTCGCTCTGAACGAAGCGAGCAAAAGGTGGGAAGTTTTACGATTTGGGAGGAGGCGAACAGGTCTACTTGCGGCGTCCCCCAAAGCTGAACGATATCGTCTAGAACCCCTTGGTCCAATTCCCACTCATGTGCCAGAGCAGAGGAGCAGCTTAGCTTGTCTGCCAGAGTGTTGTCGACTCCTGGAACATGAATCGCCATGAGGTGAAGGTTGTGTTGAGTTGCCCAATCCCAAACCCTCACTGCTTCCCTGCATAGAGGGTAGGACCGAGTTCCTCCCTGTTTGTTGATGTACCACACTACGCACATGTTGTCCGTCTGGACGGCTAGGTGGCCGGGAAGAATGTATTGGTGAAGGGCTTGGAGAGCGTATAGCACAGCTCGAAGCTCGAGCACGTTGATATGGAGAGCTTGTTCCAGTCTGGACCATAAGCCCTGGGTCCGATGAGGGCCCAGATGGGCTCCCCAACCTTCTCCTGATGCATCTGTAGTCAGAGTCTGGGAGGGGGGAGGATGAAAGAAGGGGACCCTCTGAAACAGGTTCTCTCGAACCATCCACCATTGCAAGTCTCGAACCATCGGCGATGAGATCAGAACTAATTGATCTAGGTCGTCCACAAGTTGATCCCACTGGGAGCGAAGAGTCCACTGAGAGATCCTCATGTGGGGCCGAGCTCGGGGGACTGTCGGAATAGCAGCCGCCATGAGCCCCAGAAGACGGAGGACCGACCTCGCCGAGACCCTCCTGCGTTCTGATAGCAGGGAACTCTGGGATTGAAGAGAGGCCGCCTTGTCCGGAGGCAGGAAGGCCTTGCTCACAGTCGTAACGAGGATAGCCCCGATGAACTGTAGCCTCTGGGAAGGGTCCGATGAGACTTGGAATGGTTGATGGTAATACCCAGGCAAGAGAAAACCTGCTGGGTGAGGGGGAGAAAATGCAAGAGTTCCTCCCTGGACAAGGCCGCCAGGAGCCAGTCGTCCAGGTAAGGGAACACCTGTACTCCCATTGTACGCAGGTGGGCTGCTACCACAGCCAGGCATTTGGTAAATACTGGGAAGCAGGATAGACCAAAGGGGAGCGCCTTGAATTGGTAGTGGTCCCCCTGAAACGCAAAACGAAGGTACTTGCGATGTGAAAGGCGAATGGGAATGTGCAGATATGCATCTTGCACATCCAGGGCACAAAGGCATTGACCCGGCTGAAGGAGGGGCAGACGGCTCTGCAGAGAGAGCATCCTGAGCCTTTTTTATTCTACATAAAGATTCAGGGAACTGAGATCTAGAATGGGTCTGAGATCTCCCATCTTCTTTGGGACCAGGAAGAAATGGGAAGGGGGACGGGTTCTATCGCCTGCTTCGTGAGAAGAGCCGAGATTTCTTCCCGGACCAAAGGAAGGTGTTCCCCTTGGAAAGGACGACTTTAGAGGGGGGTGGCGGGGTGGTTTCTGAAGAAACTCTTAAGGAGTGTCCTTCCGCTATAAGCTGGAGCACCCAAGAATCCGTGGTTATCCTATTCCATCCCGGAAGGTGGAGGGAAAAACCCCCTCCTACCGGCTCCTCCCGGGGGTCTGGAGGCGATGGGAGAGGAAAGGAGTCAGGTGGTGTGGGGCAGTGCTGCAGCTAAGGCACCCGCTGCTTTTTTGGGCGTAGGGGGCTTGACAGCTGCGGGGGCCCGACGTTTAGTGGCCCGCCTTCCCTGTGGTTTCGCTTGTGGCCGATTCCGTCTGCGAAAAGGACGGCGCTGCTGTTGGGGACGGTACATGGAATCCACTGATTTCAGAGCTGTCCCCTTCTCTTGCAAGTCGGTGATGATGTCTTTGACATCACCCCCGGAAAGCACCGACCCCCTGAAAGGTGCCTCCTGAATAGCAGATTGCACCTCCGGGACCAAACCGGACACGCAGAGCCAGGCATGACGCTGTAGGCCCATGGCGAAAGCGGAGCTCCTCCCGGCAGTGTCCACTGCATCGTACGTCGCCCGCAAAATGTGGCGACTGGCCGAACGAGCAGAACGGACGAGGTCGGCTAACTCCTGTTTGACTTGGGAGTCAGGTAAGGAGTCCAGCTTGGATTCCACCTGGGTAAGGACAGCCTTCTCGTAATCCCCCATATGGGCGACGTAATTCAGGGCCTGAATTCCCAGTGTGGAGGAGTCGTAGATCTTTCTTCCATAATGATCCAGAAGACGAGATTCCTTATCAGGAGGAGACGAGCTCAGATATTTTGGATATGCCGACCGGCCGTGAGCGGCACTAATCACGGCCGAGTCGGCATGAGGGTGAGTGTCAAGGTAGTTCACACCCTCGGGAGCCTGGTATAGCCTGTTAGACTTCCTGGGAAGTGGGGCTAACGCCGACGGTTGTTTCCAAATCGTAGTAACAAGGTGGGCGTGAGGTTCGATCCAGGGTGGCACTAATGTTGGAGCTGTCACTGGCAGATCCAGATGTTCAGCGAGTTTAAGTCGCTGAGGATGTGGTTCCAAAGAGTGCCACTGATGTACTTCCTGGATTTTTCTAAGCAACTCCGTGAAGGATGGATCCTCCAGAGGAGACTTCGGATGGGTCCTCGGCCGGGGTTTAGACGGAGAGCGGGGCTCGTCGTCTTTCTCGGAGCACCCCTCGGAAAAGTCAGAGGAAGCCGAGAGGGAAGAGAAAGAAGACAACTCCCTTATGCGACTAGGGGGAGGAACGGGTTCCTTGGGTGGTACCCGTGAACACGTGTCCTGCCCCTCTCTGGAACCAGAGGGAAGAGCTCTGGAGTCCGGAGGCGGTGAGGGAGTGTGCTGTCTCGGATGTACAGGAGCCGGTGGCGGCACCGTTGTCGTAAGGCGGCTCTCTACCTCCTTGGTGAGTTGAGCCTTGGCCTCTGCCCACCAGGAGGCCAGTCTCTCCTGCAGATCCACCGGCGGCCGTGGGGGCGGTGGAGGAGGAGGGGGAAAAGTGTACGGGTTGTACCCGTAAGGCGAGTATCCAAAACCTGGCGCCGGGTATTGGCGCGCCGGGTACTGCAGTGTTGATACTGTGGTCCCGGTACGACGGGCGTTGGATAAGACGGCGGGTACCCGGAGCCGGGAGCTGCCGAGCAGACAGCCCGGCGGCGCCTCACGGGCGGGTCCACATTAGGGGCCTGGAGGGCCCGGCGGAAGAGGAACATCCCCCGCGGCGTCGGAGGTACCAGCGTCGGGGGCGGCGCCAGATCCGTTCCGACGGAGGAAAGATCCCAGCGTCGCCCGGGGATGAAGAGAGAAATCGAGGTCAGACTGGGGTGACTTAGGCTCCCAGGCGGCAATGGAGCTGCGGGAACCAGGTACAATGGACGTGGGGTGGTGCCTGTTCCATCGCTGCATGCATGTCGGAGAGCTGACGGCGGCTTTAGGGGCGAGTTCGGTGGCGCCAGAGGAGCCGGTGTCCGCTTACGGAGCCCTCACCGGAGGCGGCCAAGGGAAGTGGACGGCCCAGTCCGGGGCGGGGAGTGGTCGCGCGCCGCCTGATGATCAGGGCGCCTTATCGACCTCTCCATGCGACGCCCTCGGAGCTGACGCCCAACTTAGAGGAGTCGCCATGCCAGTAGGGCCGCAAGTCTGCAGCCAAACGGGGGGAGGCCTATTCTTGCCCGGAGGTGCCCGCAAGGCCCGAGTGCGAGCCAGATGGGCGGACCGATGCCTCCTCCAAACCCTTGCAGACTGCAGAATGGTCCCCCGGGGGGAGACGTTACCTTGTCTGCATCTCCAGTGGGAGACGCGGTAGAGGAGGACTTCTCCCGGTGCCTCTCCTTGTCCTTCTTTTTCCGATGTCCTTCAGGGGGAAGTAGACGCCTATCTCAACTTTTTCAACTCTTTTCCATAGAAGACGTCTTTTTCTTGTGGAGATGGGCTTCCAGGGACTGTTGGCGCCGTTTACGGGTAGCTGCGTTGAAGCTGAGGCAATGTTGGCACTTCTTGACCGGGTGATCGGGGCCTAGGCAGAAAAGGCACAGGGAATGGCCGTCCTTGTGTGGCAGTTGGGCGCCGCACGAGTCGCACTTGTTTTTGTGCTCGGAGGGTGTAGGGGACGACATACACAGATGATATACCTGACGATTGATCAAAGAATAACTCTTTTTCCGTAAAAAGCGACAAAAGGAAGGGCTGACGATGCACAAACTTTACCACGAGGCGCTGCACGAGCTAACGACGGGAAAGAACTGGAAGGCGGGCATCTGGGACTGCCCCTTTATACTAACGTCGTATGATACCGGTCACCTGATGTGGGGGCGGTCCCTCGCCAGGGACTGCTAGCTAGAAATTTTTCCGTGGGGTCCTGCCGCCGGCCAGCGTCAGTCCTATATGTAATTACCTACTGCAAGAGCCCTCTCGAAGTAAGATTTATTGTTTTGGTCGTTTTCCTGACTAGGGTGGTGAAGAGGTGGGGCTGGTTGGGACTGGCTTGACTATGAAGAAGGCTCTGCATCTTTAATTTTTGTTCCTAAAGAAGATGAGATGGAAGATTGTTTCCCAGTCCAAGGGGAAAATAAAGTAGTTTGCTTTGGCTTATTTTTTTGCATTTTTTTAACTTCTAATGCAATTGTAAAAAATACTGAAATATTGTTGTATACAATAAAATTGTATTTTATATTTGTGTGTGTTTTGTAGTATTTTACCTGAAGCTGTTGTGCTTAGTACTTATGCTTAGAACACTAGTACAAAAGGGCCTGTGGGCAGGACAACAGAGTAGGTGGGAGTAGGAGTGAGCGGGAGGTAGAGGTGGTGGTGGTCGCCAAGTACTACTCCACCGCAGTTGTTCACCCCAAGTTCCTAAACCGTCCTTCAGGGCAGGTGAGGTCTTTCACAGCCACTTACTTACGCACACCTCCACCAAAGAAGAGTTTTTTTTTTTGTTTACCACAACAAATGTTTTTCCCCTTAGTTTGTATTAATTGCTTATTTCATAGAAGTTTGCAGTAGTTCCCCAAGTTCCTTCCTCTACCCTCTAGTGCAGCGGGTTTTATTTGTCTCGCACACCTTCACCAAAGTAAGCAATAGTAATATAGGTAGGTAGTTACACTACTAGGTGGTTTATTTTTTTTTCTGTGTAGTACAAAAAGGACCAAAAATATTTCTAAAAATTAAATTTCGGAGTTAGTTGTTGAAGTTCCTCGACCTCTACCCTCCCAGGGCAGCAGCACTCAGGTTGGTTAGGTCTCACACACAGCCACACAATGTCTCTAACACCGTCCTTCAGCAAAGTAGGTAATATAGGTAGCTAGGCTACGTTTATTTATTTTGTGTATCACAAAAAATGCTTTCCCCTTCAGTACAGTTTATATCTAATAAGTCCGCAGGCGGGCGCAGTTCCCCAAGTTCCTCTACCTCTCAGCCTGGGGGCGCAGGGTATTAGGTCTCACAGCCACCCAGTGTCTCGCACACCTTCACCAAAGTAATAGTAATATAGGTAGGTAGCTACACTACTAGGTGGTTTATTTTTTTTTCTGGGTAGCACAAAATGGACCAAAAGTCTGCAGTTAGTTGTTGAAGTTCCTCGACCTCTACCCTCCCAGGGCAGCACTCAGGTTGGTTAGGTCTCACACACCCAGCCACACAATGTCTCACACACCGTCCTTCAGCAAAGTAGGTAATACAGGTAGGAAGCTAGGCTAGGTTTATTTACTTTTTAGTATGTATCACAAAAAAAAAAAAAAGTTGCCCCTTCAGTATATACGTAGGTGCAGTTGTTCCTCAAGTTCTTCTACCTCTCATCCTGGGGCGCACCAGTGCAGGGTATTAGGTCTCACAGCCACACAGTGTCTCACACACCTTCACCAAAGTAATAATAATAATATAGGTAGGTAGCTACACTGGGTTTATTTTTTTGCGTAGCACAACAAATATTTTCTCCTCCTTCCTATAGTTTATTTCTGTTAATCCACAGTTCATCCCCAAGTCCCTCCTCTACCCTGGCTCTCAGGGCAGCAGGTTAGGTCTCACTCACAGCTGAGCCACCACACACCTTCACCAAAGTAAGTAGGAGGTAGGGGTTAAGGGGTATAGGTAGCAGATGCCAGACTAGCAGTAGCAGGCAGTTGGTTTTCTTTTTCTGTAGCTAGCAAATAAAGTTCCCAAGTTCCTCTACCTCTCAGCCTGAGGGCAGGTTATTGGGTCTCACAGCCCCAGCTACACACACAAACACACGCGAAGTGGGATACTAGCTAGATTTTTCTTTAGGTAGCTATAAGTGTAGTAGTTAGTCGCATCCCCCCCAATCAGCAGTAGTAGTAAGTTAAGTTTAGTAGTCCTTACACCTTAGACACAAACACATACAGCCCTCTGATTCACTACTGCAGTGCTGCTGCCTGCTTGCCATATAAAATGCCCATTATTTATTTTTATTTATCTTCTCCTCTCCACTGTTTCTTAATTTTCCCTTCTCTCAGCACTCCCTGAGTCTCCCTCCACATGGAACGGCTTGTTTTCCCCTCCCCCTGCCCAGTCTTTCGACTGATCCGCTACCCCCTCAGTGCCTCTCAACAACTGTTTTTTTTTTTTTTTCCTGGAGGCAGGATAGTTGTTTAGCCAGGTAGCAAGTTATATTATATTAGTTGTAGCCAGGTAGTATTTAGTATGCGGTCCCTCGGGCAGTCGTTTCTCTCTCTCTCCACCACGCAGCCATCCACCACAAGCTAGCAGCAAAAATGCCTCTGCAAGTGTCAATAGCGAAATGGCGCATTTTCCATCCCGTGCCAGCTACCGACACTCCCAGCCCCTCCTCAAGATGCGTCCTTATCCAATAGCAAGGGACAGCAAGCCTATCAGTCTCCAGTCTGTGCTCTGCCACTCCCGTAGTCCCACCCGACCTGTCTTCACGCTCCACCAGCGCTCCCCGCCCCTGAGATAGAGACAGTGCCCGGCAGCGCCTGTAACAGGACCGTGCATTCCAGACCAGTGCCACATGACTACAGTTGTGGCAATCAGGTGACTGAGCCTCTGAGGGTTTGTTGTGCTGCTGAGAATGTCGCCGCGGCGCTACTGCCACACAGTGGCTGGGAAAAAGCTGCAACGAAACAAAGCTAAAAAAAAAAAAAGTAAAGATTTGGTAGTCCGTGGGACAGGCAGTACACAGCAGACTGCTTGTCCCTTGTTAAAAAATAGTTGTCCGGGACGTCGGGCTATGGGATTTGTCAAGCCCTGAGTAGTACACATACTCACTAGCTCTTGCTACTGAATAAATGAGTCAGAAAGAAGCTTAGCCAGGTAGTGGAATCAGATCTCAATATCTAGCCTATTTAGTTAAGCCTTTTTCTCTCCAAGCTACTGAACTTGGTTGGTTTCAAGGGTTTGTACTCTTGTCTGAGTGTCTGTTACCTTTAAACAAGTCCATTGGCCTGTGATCAGACAGGCGGGATCCCTTGTTTTTTGACAAAATTATCTCTCTTATGCCCTTACTTCAGTAAGTACTCCCCCACCCCGAACTCCCAGTAGACAAGGTCATCAAGAAAACATGCTTGTTGTTTTGTTGTATTTAATACGTTTTATCATTTTTTAAATATTAGCCCCGACTGACTGTGCAGTAACACACACCACGCGGTCAGGACAGCTAACTCTCCAACTTGGAACTCTCTCCCACCCCTCTGTTTTACTTAGAAACATAGAATTTGATGGCAAATAAGAACCGCTTGGCCCACCCAGTCTGCCCATTTCCCTACCTACTGGATAAGCTGCAGATCCTAGTTAACCAGCAGCCTACTTCTTCCTACCCCCAGCCCCTAGAATTGCTTTATGACTGTCCCATGCGTACTTGAATTCCACCACTGTTTTTGACTCCACAACCTCCTCTGGAAGGCCGTTCCGTGCATCCACAACAGTCTCTGTGAAAAAATACTTCCTTAAATTTCCTCTGAGCCACGCCCCCACCCCCATCTTCAAATTGTGCCCCTTGTTCTTGCACACCTCTTTTTTTGAAAGATTCTACCCTCTAGGACTTTGTTGATTCCCTTGAGGTACTTGAACGTTTCTATCATGTCCTCCTTTCCTCGAGGCTATACATATTAAGCTTCTAAGTCTCTCTTCATATGTCTTCCGTGCAGACCCTGCACCATTTTAGTTGCCCTCCTCTGGACAGCTTCCATCCTGTCTGTCTTTATGGAGATTGGGTCTCCAGAACTGCACGCAGTACTCCAGATGGGGTCTCACCAGCTGTCTGTACAGAGGGATAATAACTTCCTGTTTTCTACTGGTGATGCCTCTCCTATTCATCCCAGTATCCCCCAGCCCTCCTTGCTGCCCCTCACATTGCTTGCCCACCTTTAGGTCATCTGATATGACTACCCCTAGGTCCCTTTCCATTTTTGTTGTTGTTAGTATCTCACCCCCCATTGTGTACTCTTCCCCTGGGTTTTTGTTTCCCAGGTGCATTACCTTGCACTTCTTAGCATTGAATCTAAGCTGCCATACATTTGACAATTCCTCTAACCTTGCCAAGTCCCTTCTCCTCCTTCCCACCCCACCTTGTGCATCAACTCTGTTGCAGATCTTTGTGTCATCTGCATAGAAACATACTTTTCCTTCCAGTCCCTCTGCATTGTCGCTTATAAAGACATTGAAGAGGACCGTCCAATACTGAACCTCTGCGGTACCACTAGTAACCCCCTTTCTTCTGAGTGGACTCCATTTACTATTACTTCTGTGTCCTATTCTCCAGCCAATTTTTACCCAGGCTGTCATCTTGGGACCCACTCCCAGGCTGGCTAACTTGTATATTAATCTTTTGTGTGGGACTGTGTCAAATGCCTTGCTAAAGTCTAGGTAGGCCATGTCCACAGCCCCTCCCTAATCTACTACTTTGGTCACCCAGTCAAAGAAATCTATCAGATTCGTCTGGCATGACCTTCCCGCTGTGAATCCACGCTGCCTAGGGTCCTGTGCCCCTCTGGCCTCTAGATACTTGACAGTTCTTTCCTTCAGAAGTGATTCCATCATTTTCCCTATCACTGAGGTTAAACTAACAGGTCTGTAGTTTCCTGCTTCTGCCTTGCTCCCACTTTTGTGAAGGGGAATCACAGCTGCCCTCCTCCAGTCCTCGGGTACCACCCCATCCTCCCATGATTTGTTAAAGAGGGTAGTCAGTGGTGTCACTAGTTCTACCCTTAGTTCTTTAGAATTCTGGGATGAATCCCATCAGGCCCATTGCTTTGTCCACTTCAGTTTTAAGAGTTCTCTAGAACCCTTTCTTCTGTAAATGGACTGCTATCAACTTCTGTATCCAGAGTGTTTCTACTGTTTGTTTTAGGTACCTCCCCTCTTCCTTTGTAAATACTGAGCAAAAATATTTGTTTAGTATCTCTGCCTTTTCACAGTCTCCTCTGCCCACCCTCCTCCCTTTATTAAGCCTCACTATCACTCCCTTGGTTTTCCTTTGCTCCCTGATGTACCTATAAAAGGTTTTATCCCCCTTCTTAACTGAGCTGGCTATCTTTTCCTCGCTTTGGGCTTTTGCTGTTCTGACTGCCTTCCCAGACTCCTTTTGCTTTAACTGATACAGTTCTCTGTCCTGCTCCTTCTGCGATTCATTGTACTTCCTGAATGCTTTCTTTTTCTCTTGAACCTTCACTGCCACTTCCTTTGAGAACCATAGTGGTTTCTTACATCGTTTGTTTTGTTTATTTGCTTCACACAAAGGCTCGTTACCTCTGTGATGGCAGTTTTTATTATTCCCCATTGTTCTTCCACCCCTCCTTCCTGCCCATTTGCTAGTGCATTCCTTAGGCACTCACCCATTTTGGCAAAGTCAGCCCTCCTAAAATCCACTACTTTTGCCTTTGTATGGCTTGACTCTATTGCTGTGTTTATTGTGAACCATACTGTTCGATGGTCGCTAGTTCCCAGATGGCTACCCACTTCTACATCTGTGATCCTCTCTCCATCTCCATCTCCATTTGAGAGAACCAGGTCTAAGATTGCTCCCTCTCGAGTGGGCTCCAATACTAGTTGTCTAAGGCATGCCCCCTGTAGGGCATCTAGAATAACCCCACTCTTCGAAGTGGCTGCTGCAGCTGCACTCCAGTTAACATCTGGCATATTCAAATCACCCATCAGCAAAATCTCCCCTTTTTCTGCCATTCTAAGTATACTTTCTATCATTTCCTTGTCCATTTCCTCCCCCTGAGAAGGGGGTCAGTATACAACCCCTGTGCGGATTGTGGTGCCATTGCCTGTCTCCAAATTTACCCACAGTGCTTCTTCTCCTCCATGTTTACCCTTTTGTTCTGTTGCTTTTATTCCTTCCCTTATGTAAAGAGCTCCTCCTCCTTCTCTTTTACCCTCCCTGTCCCTCCTGTAGATAGTGTATCCTGGTATGTTTACGTCCCAGTCATGGTTTTGTGTGTACCATGTTTCTGTGACTGCCACGATATCCAGTGTTCCTTCTCCATCAAGGCCACTAATTCAGGGAGCTTGTTACCCAGACTACGGGCATTGGTACTCATTGCTCTCCATTTTTTGATGGCTTTACCTTCTGTTGCAGCATCCCCCACTGACCTTTCTGCCTCGGTCTTTTTCTCATTTAGTACCTTGTTTTGTAGGGAGAGGCTGGGATTTTCCTGCTGCTTATCAGTGCCTCCCCCTTTGACTAGTTTAAAAGCTTGCCAATGAAGCATTTAAACCGATTGCTCAAAAGACTTGTTCCTTCCTGGACAGATGCAGACCATCCTGCCAGTATTGGCTGGTGTCCCTCCAGGTGGAACCCCAGTCCCCAATGAAGCCAAACCCCTGTGCTCCACACCATTTTTTCAACCATTCATTAAACTGCATGGTGCTAATTACCCTCGCCTCCCCCATGCCATTGACAGGCAGCACCTCTGAGAAGGATACTGTGTGTGCTACTTGTCTTAGGCCCCTCCCCAACTCTACAATGTCCTCCTGCACTGCTCTAATCTCATGATGAGCCAAGTCATTTGTCCCTAGGTGGACAATGACGTCCAGCTCAGACTCCCTTGCAGCTGTTCTCGTGATCCTGAGGATGCACTTCCTGTCCCTCCAAGCCATGGCACCAGGCAGGCAGGCACCTTACTTCAGTTTTCCTGCCCCCCAGTTCTATCCCCTAATAACTGAGTCCCCCACCAGGAGCTGCTTCTTTTCCCTGTAGTGTCCTCTGCCTCCTTCCTGTGGGCCTCCCTTGTGACAGTTGTCATCAGTCTTCTCTGCGGGTGCATCCATAGGGGAGATATGCTCCCCCAGAATGGTTTATGGATTGTGGAGTGGAACAACTGACTGGGTGTGCCTCTGTTCCACTATCCTCACCCTCCCTGAGCCCACTGTGGTCCAACTGCGGTGCTTTCTTCGCAACCTCTGAGGTAGTGGTGGTGGCTCTGGTGCTCCCTGGATGGGGGAGGTTCCTTTCCTACTGTCCAGTGTGGCCTGGGGAAGGTTCCCTTACTACTGTCTAGTGCGGCTTGAAGACAGGCAACTTCTTCCCTCAGGGCAGAGAGTTGTCTATGTTGTACTATATAACGTGGCTCACACCCTCCTGAACCCACCAGAAATGCATGCTGTTCTCAGGACATGTAACCAGCTGACTGTATATCACTGTATAACTTGTATCATACTGTATAATTATCATTCATACTGTGATATTTACCATTACTATGTAATCCCGGGTCACCCCTGAAAAAGAGACCTCCAGGACCCAGTGGGCTTGCCCGGTCACCAAAATTTAATAAATAAAAGCACTGGGACAACTACTTTTGGACAAGCACCTAATTTTAAAATTTGTAAAGCCCTGGTACTACTACTCTAGTCTAGTCTCTTTATAAGTGGCAAGTGCCCTACTGCCCAGTGCCTATTGCCTAAGTGAATTAGTGAAGGTGACTGGTTGCTTTTGACAGACAGTGAACAGTGGAGATCAACTGTAGTGTTATTTTTCTGTCACAAACCTAACCTGCTGTCACCTGCAGTAAAAATAAAGATAGTAAAAGAGTGGAAGTGTAACCAACTGCCTACAGAAATAAATAATAAAAAAAAAATTGTAAGAAAAGTAAGAGGAGCCTAAGTAACACAGAGTGAGGTACCTGGGCTTTTAGGAGAGAGGTGAAGATTGCTTGTGGAAAGGAGGGGGTGACCTGACCTGACTCAAGTGTCCTGCAGCTGCCTGCCAGGAAAGACAAAAACAGAAGCTATTTAAACAAAAAAAATAAGATTTACATAAAAATAAGAAGACTATGACAGAGGAACTGTGTGTGAGCTCTCTTGGATTGGGATACGATCAGTGTCTGTCTCATATGGAAAGCAGAAAGGGGTGTCTTGTCCTGTCTGTGGCCGGCTGGCATGTGACAGATACAAAAAAAAATCAGACAGCTTAGCTAGAACCAGAAAACTTGAAAATAAAATAAGAGGAGCCTATCCTAACTCTGTGTGTGTGGTCTGCTGAGAGGGAGGTAATTGGGTTGGAAGGAGCGAAGGCAGGGGTGACCTGCTCTGGCTGCCCATGAGTGTTCTGCAGCTGGCTGGCTGGCTTGTGAAATACAGATACGCACAAAAAAAAATTGTAAAACAAAAAAAAAAGACAAGACTGATTAACTGAGAAAGGATAGTTTGGCTGTGGGGAAATAGTGAAGGGGTGACCTGCCTCTCTAGCAACCTGTGGCCACTGCCTTGGGAAAGACATAAGAAGAACATAAAATAAGAGGAGCCTAATTTAACTGTGTGTGGTGTGGGTCTGGTCTGTTGAGAGAGAGGAAGGTGTGTGGGTGTGTGTGTGTGTGTTTTGCCTATATGTCTGCCACGGGGGAAGTAAAATGAAGTAGCAGTTAAAAAGTAAAGAAAGAAGTGCTAAAGGGAAAAAAGAATCAACACATTGCACTGTTGTGGGCTGGGCCTGTGGGCCACCAACCTGTGTGCTAACTGTGCACATTTGTACAACAGTTGCAAGTGAGCAAAAGGAAGATAATTAAGAAGGCCAAAAAAAAAAAAACAGCATAAGGTCTTAAGGGTCAGGATTGTTAAAATGTTTTCCTTTTTAAGTATAAAGAAGGATGACTCGCATTGACCTGAGACCTCCAACGTGTGACCTTACTTACCTGATTGCTAGCTGAGTACAGTGTGTGTGTTACTGCCCTAGTCCTGAGTCCTGGTCTGACTGTGTGCCTGTATAACTGACTGCCTTCCCTTTCCCTTGTTTGCACAATCACAGTTTTCAAGACACTTTTGACTAAATAGCTATGTGTAAAGGCTAAGCATCTCATTATTATACTAGAACTACTAGTCTTTGTCTTGCTGTTAATTTACTCAGCCAGCCCAGATTGAACCCCCGCCCCAACCAAGTCCAGCTATTTAACCCAAGAAACTCACACCACACAGTGACTGGTGAAATATAATTTAATATCATTGGGAGGGAAGAATAAAGTGTAGCAATATGTAGAAGAGGAGTGCAAAGCAGCAGACTTTTTCTTTTTTTTCTCTCTCTGGTCAGTAGCCTCAGCCTCACAAGTACCAGCATCAGCCCCTAGCAGTACCAAGACGTCACCTGAAACAGAAACATAATCAACCTCTGAGTCTAGTGCAGATAAGAGTAACAACAATGAAAATGAGCCTATAAAAAAAATAATAATAATATCTGTGGCAGGGGATATAACTGCTGATCAGTGTGTTGAATTAAGCAATGAAGCCATTGAAGCCTTAACTGAAAGTTCACATCCACTCCCTAAGAAACATACTTTAGTGCTCGGTGAGCAGGATGAGAGGCCAAATAAAGATAAGAAATACGATCAAGAGAAAAGGGCCAGATTGTTTCAAAGGCATCGGTTAACCATTTGTAAGTGGCTGAAATATGATGAAAAAAAAAAAAAACTGATGTATTGCACAGTGTCCGAAAACGACCTAACTATTGCAGTACCAGCCTTTTCAAAGAAACCTAACGTGTTTGCCACTGGCTCACATAATTTTAGGATAGAGTCATTATGCGCACATGACATGTCCAGTCCACATATGCTGTGTGTGAATCAGCATATTACAGACAGTGGTCAGCGTGCAGTACATTTTGATATCACTGAGTCCCCACTATATCAAGCATTTACACAGTTGGATGAGGGCACTGAGGTCTCTAGAGCAGTCGATAGGGATAAGGGCAGGGTAAATGGAGAACAAGACAAAGACAGTAAGGACAGGGATGGGGCAGAAAAGAAATAAAGCCAGAACAAAATGGAGAGTAATGAGTACCAATGCCCATTGTCTAGGTAAAAAGCTCCCCGAAATGGTGACCTTGATGGAAGAGGGATGCCTGGATATCGTGGCAGTCACAGAAACATGGTACACAGAGAACCATGACTGGGATGTCAACATACCAGGGTACACAGTTTACAGGAGGGACAGGGAGGGAAGAGGAGGAGGAGGAGGAGGAGTAGTTCTCTATGTAAGGGAAGGGATCAAAGCAACAGAACTAAAGGGTAAATGGGGAGGAGAGGAGGCACTATGGGTCACCCTGGCGACTGGAAATGGCTCCACAATCTGCACAGGGGTTCAAACAACATGAAGTCTTGCTATATTATGACTATTGCAGTTTGTCCCACCATTAGAACTGCTCCGGAGATGAAAGAGTTAACTTCCATGCCAGGCATGGAACTTGGAGCGCGAGCTCGGTTTGAGAAGCTCTGTCTGGAAGATTTCAAACTGAAACTGTCAGTTCTAGGGACATGGATATGTTGTTCATCCACACTTATTGGCAGGTTCCTTGCCGCTTTAAATCTTGCCGGAAGGTCTTCAAGCTGGCTCCTCCCACCCACCCGGGTGCTAAAACTCTCTGCTCCGCCCCATGACGCCAGATCTTCCTTACCGCTTGGAAGCTCAGGTTCCCTCCTTAACGCTCTGCGATTAAGACTGGTTCCTAATTCTTCGAAAGTTCGAAATCAAAAGTTTTTGCTAAAAAGACTTCGGTGGTCTTCTCCTCGCGGCTGCGATGGACAAATCGACTCGGTTTCGGAGGTGCCCTTGCGGGCAGAAGATGTCTAGGACGGATCCGCACTCCACGTGCGTCTACTGCCTGGGCCTTGAGCACGACCTGCAGGCCTGCGACTTGTGCTCTTCTTTTTGGCCTATGTCCTTGAAGACCATGCTGCCCGATTACAACTGGGGCGCCCCGAGAAAAGAATTCCACCGGTGAAATCTAAAGAGGCCCGGTTGGCGGTGTCCGGCGGTGGGCTCGACGGATCAGCTCGAGCAGATGATCGCCCTCAAAGAGGAGGCGGCGCGGGCCGCCTCTACCTCGGCTGCGGCATTTGTCCCGCTCTCTCTCGGTGCCTCGTACTCTGCTTCTTTTAAGGAGCTTTGTCTGACCCTCAACGAAGGTGAGGTCCAACGGACCTTTTCCAGGTCCAAAAAGAGCAAAAGTAAGTCTCTCCGTCGGCGCTCTTGGGAGCGGGAAAGATCCCCTCCGTTGTCGACAGTCAACTCGGCCACCCTCAGCTTCGCCACTGGCTTCACGGTGTCCCCGCCAGGCCAGTTAACCGAGACTTGACGACGCTGCCGAGATTTTTCTCGACCTGCTAGACAGGTTGTCAGCTGGAGAAGCTGAGAATCCCCTCTCCCGGTTCCCCGGTGGGAGTTGAGGATCCCGCTGAGCTCGTCTGTGCCTCCGGTTCGGGCGCCGGTGGATCGTCCGGGCCGAGGGGAGTGCCGATTTCTGACACTTCTCCTCGCCTTCCTCGGCCTAGTCGAGACTCTCGGTCTCTGACATCCTCGCTGTCCAACCGATCCCGCCGCCATAGGCGGTCTCGGCACCGCGGCAAGCGGCGCCGACGCTCTTCCTCTTCCTCGGACGAGGGGAGGCTTCGGCGCAAGTTGCGTCGGACGTACGAGGAACTCATGTGGCAACAGCTCCTTTTGACCGGGAATAGGCAGACCCAGTCGTCTTCCCCGGCCATTAAGTGGCTGTCACCAGAGCGGCCAAAACAACCCCTCGTTGTAGCAGAGGAGCCTGTTCCCAGGCCGGTTGTTCGGCCAATTCCAGCTGCCCCACCGATTCTGGTGGAACCTCCGCCTCCACAGCCATTAGTTGGGGCTCCGACCAAAAATTCTCGGTCGGCCTTGGGTTTGCCCCATAGGCTGTCTGTCACCCTCACTCCCGATAAACCTCGGCAGGTGGAGGGTGGCTCAGGCCCGAGGCAGCTCTTTGAAGACTCTTCTGAGTCTGATGATGGTTCCTCCCTCTTCTCCAAGTGCATGGACTTGGAGTCCTCGGGAGGGCAGTTAGTGGACGATAGCCCTTCGTCCTTCTTAGGGTTGCTTCGACTTATCTCGGAGTCCACCGGGATGAAGCTCGAACCCGTTTCTAAACGGGCCAGGTATCCCCTCACAGAGATTCTGGACCGAGGGGATTCTCCCACGGAGGCCTTTCCGGTGGCCGAGGCCATAGTGGGTCCGCCTTGAACTTTGGCAGCCCTGCTTCCTGCCCTGCGCCTTCGGCCAGGATGGCCAGGAAGTATGCGGTCCCTACCGGTTCCCTGTCCAGTTTTTCGGAACACCCCTCGGCCGAGGGGTTGGTTACCGACAGCGTTTTCCGGCATGCCGGGAACGCCAGGGATGTGGACAAACCTCCCGACAAGGAATCCAAGAAATTGGATTATGCCGGGCGAAAAGTCTGTGCTGCGTCCTCTTTCTGCCTTCGTCAGGCCAGTTCGGCCGTCCTCATGGCACATTTTTCTCACGCCCTGTTGGGCTCCCTGGATGAGGTTGTCCCTCATCTTCCCGCAGATCTGCAGACTACGGTCAGGCAGGTGCGGGACCAGGGCAGGGCAGTGGCCAAACAGCAGCTCCAGACTGCGTTAGACATCGGGACTCATGTGCCAGGTCTGTGGCGGCCGCGAGTGCCATGCGATCGGGCTTGGCTGAGGATATCCACCTTTACCTCGGATACCCAGCACAAGTTGGCGGATGTTCCGCTTTGGGACTGACCTCTTCGGCCTGGGGTGGAAGGTCACCTGCAGAGGATCGAGAAGTCCAATGCTACCTTGGACTCGGCCTCTTCCCTCAGAAGGACAAAGGCCGCAAGCCACAGCCTAAGCCCTTTCGTTGCCCCTGCGCCAGCGCGCGCCCGCCCAGCAACGCTAGGCCAGCAGGCTCGAGCTTGGCATCCCAAACCCAAGCCTGCCTTCCCAACAGGAAGCAGGAGGTAAGGCCCAGGAGGTCCCTCGTCCGTCCCTCCTCCAAGCCTGCCCAGTGACGGGCTGAGAGGTGTCGCCCCCATCCCTGTCACCTCACCCCTGGTTCTCTTGTGGGGGACGGCTCAGACACTTCCTTTCCGCCTGGTCCGCTGTTATCACAGACAGGTGGGTACTGGAGTGGTGGGAAAAGGCCTACCTCTAGAATTCAGCAGGCCTCCCGCCCTTCAGAGCCGCTCGCACCTCAGGGGCCTCGGGTCCGCAGTCTTCACTGGCTGCTCGCCGAGCCGACATCGCTTTCCTCCTCCAAAAGGAGGTGATCACGGAGGTAGAGGACCCCCCTTCAGACCCAGGGTTCGTGTCCAGGTATTTCCTGGTTCCGAAATGGATGGGGGGCTGGCGCCCCATTCTCGACCTACACGACCTGAACAAGTTCCTAAGGTCTCGGACCTTCAGAATGGTCTCTCTGGCGCAGATAATACCATCTCTGGAACACGGCGTGTGGTTCTGCTCTCTAGACTTACAGAACGCGTTCTTTCACGTCCCTATCCGTCCGTCACATCGGAGATTCCTCCGCTTTCGAGCGGAGGGATCCCTCTTCGAGTTCCGAGCCATGCCCTTCGGCTTATCTCCAGCTCCCAGGGTCTTCACCAAATGCATGGCAGTGATGACAGCATTCCTGCGGCGCCGAGGGGTCCATGTGTACGCTTACCTGGATGATTGGCTGATAGCAGCCCCCTCCAGACGGGAGGTGGAGCGGTCCAGAGATCTGGCCCTCCAGGTTTGCTCTCAAGTCGGCCTTCTCATCAACGAGGCCAAGTCGGAACTCGAGCCAAAGCAGGTGATCCTGTTCATCGGGGCAGAGCTCGACTCTCTTCGAGCCAGAGCACGGCTCCCGGCAGACAGGGCCATGGTTCTTACCTCCTTTGCCCAATCATTTCTGGTTGGGCAATCGCGCCCTGCCCGGGACTTCCTGTGCCTCCTGGGTCTCATGGCGGCCTGTACCACCGTGATCCGTTGGGCACGCTGGCATATGCGCCCCCTTCAGTGGGGACTGGCCAGCCAGTGGTCACAACGCTGCAATCCTTTGGACCAGCTAGTGATAGTGACCCGGGAAATGTGGAACGCTCTCCAGTGGTGGACCGTTCCATCCCATCTGCAGGAGGGCATCCCGTTTGTCCGCCCCGAGCCGACGGTCTCTCTATCGACCGATGCCTCTCTGATGGGTTGGGGTGCCCATCTGGGGGAACACAGAGTGCACGGCCTCTGGTTCCCACGGGAGTCCCAATGCCACATCAACCTGCTGGAGCTCCGAGCAGTCTGCCTAGCTCTCACCGCCTTTGCTCCGTTTCTCCAGGGTCAAGTGGTCCGAGTCCAGACGGACAATACCACGACCATGTACTACCTGAACCACCAGGGCGGGACACGCTCCGTGCTTCTATGCAAGGAAGCTCTCCGAATTTGGTCACTCGTGCGCAGCCTGGAGGCAGATCTCCTAGCCATTCATGTGGCAGGAGCCTCCAACACCCTGGCCGATGCCCTGAGCCGGATAGGGGCTGTATCTCACGAGTGGTCTCTCCTGCCGGAGGTAGTACAAGATCTGTTCTCCCACTGGGGCACACCTCAGGTGGACCTGTTTGCCTCCAGGGAGAATGCGTAGCTGAGGCTGTTTCATGCCCGCCCCCCTCAGCAGGGCTCGCTGCAGGGGGATGCCTTCTCGAGGCTGTGGACCCCGGGCCTCTTTTACGCCTTCCCCATTTCCCTTGATTCACAAGGTGCTTCTCAAGACGAGGGACAAGGCGCAGGTGATTCTGATAGCCCCAGACTGGCCCCACCAGTTCTGGTACCCAGATCTCCTCAGCCTCAGCTCCAGGCTCCCGAGGCAGCTTCCAGCTCGCCCGGACCTGCTCTCAGTCAATCAGGGGAAGCTGTTCCATCCGGACCTTCAGTCCCTGCACCTGATGGCCTGGTTCCTGAGCGGCTAGAGTTCCAGGCCTTGGGTCTTTCCGACGAGGTCCTCAATGTTGAGGCGTCCCGTAAGGAGTCGACCAGGAAATGCTATGCCTTCAAATGGAAGAGGTTTTCCATTTGGTGTCAGGGTAAGGGCTTGGACCCTTCCTCCTGTTCCTTGGCAAGCATTTTGGACTGTTTATGGTCCCTTTCTAGTCAAGGGCTTAGGTCGACGACCCTAAAGGTGCACCTGGCAGCCATCTCTGCTTACCGGGCGCGGGCCGGGGAGCAGTCGGTGGTGCAGGAGAAGGTGGTCTGGCGCTTTTTCAAAGGCCTTGATCACATTTCCCCTCCGGTGCGAGAACCTCCACCTCCATGGGATTTACTGCTGGTACTGGCAAAGCTCATGGGCAAGCCATTCGAACCAATGCACAGGTGTGACCTCTTTCACCTGTCGTGGAAGTCCGCCTTCTTGGTGGCTATCACGTCAGCCAGAAGGATGGGAGAACTCCAGGCGATCTGCATTGAGTCTCCTTACCTGGTCTTCCACAGGGACAAGGTTGTCCTGCGCCCCCACCCGAAATTCCTTCTGAAGGTGGTGTCGGAGTTTCACCTTAACCAGGTGTTGACTCTGCCAGTGTTCTACCCCAATCACACCTCGGAGGCCGAATACAGGCTCCATACTTTGGACCCTAGAAGGGCGCTCGCTTATTATAAGGAGCGCACGGCTGAAATTCGGGGAGAGGTTCGCCAGCTGTTTGTCACCTACGCTGAAGCCGCATCTGGCAGACCTGCAGCCAAGCGGACGATAGGCAGGTGGTTCACCTCCTGCATAGATCTCTGACAGGTTGGACGGGCATGGAGCCTCCCAGAGGGATAAGAGCTCATTCTACCCGGCCATACTGCTGCATCGGTGGCTGCTTCCAGGACGCTCCTTATCCAGGAAATCTGCAGGGCTGCTACCTGGAAGTCAGCACACACCTTTATTACCCATTACCACATCGACCTTGAGTCACGCTGGGATGCTGGTTTTGGGGCCTCGGTTCTCCAGTCTTTATTCCCTAAGTAGGGGGTGTGCGCCTTGCCTCCCTCCTCCCGGAGAACTGCTAGGAGTTTGCCAATAAGTGTGGATGAACAACATATCCATGTCCCTAGAAATACAGGTTACTCACCTGTAACAGGAGTTCTAGGAATGGTATATGTTGTTCATCCACACGATCCACCCGACCTTCCGGCTCGACGCACAACCTGAGCTTCCAGCGGGCCAGATCTGGCGTCATGGGGCGGAGCCGAGAGTTTTACCACCCGGGTTGGTGGGAGGAGCCAGCTTGAAGACCTTCCGGCAAGATTTAAAGCGGCAAGGAACCTGCCAATAAGTGTGGATGAACAACATATACCATTCCTAGAACTCCTGTTACAGGTGAGTAACCTGTATATTCTTTACTCCGCCTCACTGAACAGTCGCTCCGGAGATTCCTCCTACTGCTCGGTTCATTTCTCGGTTTAAACAGTATTTTCTCAGTTAAATTCAACCGCGATTATTATTTTAACCGCAAACCGATCGGTTCAAACTCTGTCTGTGGTATTGTAAGTAATAGACAGGTTTATTTCTATGTGGAACTTGTAAATGTTTATCGGTTCGGTTCGAACCGATCAGGTTGTTTCAAAACTTTGTTCTCAAGCATTTGAAAGCTTTTAGAGTGCGGTTCCCGGTTCTTATCGGTTCTAAAAAAAAACGGATTTCATTACGTTTTTTTCCACGACCCGTGACACGGTTGGGAACCGATAAGGGTGTCTTGCCTGGCACTGCCGTTACAAAAGGGAAGTTTTTGGTTAGTCTGGCATTATGTCTGAGAAACCCAAAAGAAAAACTGGGCCCACTGGGTTTCAGCACTGTAGTGTCTGTGGGGAAGCCTTTGCCAAGGCTGGCCCACACACCACATGTGTATATTGTCGGGGGTTTGACCACCTCAATTCAGACTTCCAGATTTGTAAGAACTTCTCTGCAGCTACCCTGGATAAGAGAGTTGGTAGGCTCAGGGAACGAGAGGCCAAAAAGTCCACTGACCCGGATGGCCAGCCCGGTTTGGTGCCAACCGAACCGGTGGGAGTGCCCTCTGACCAGGGCGAGACTTCCTCGGGCCAACGTAAAGCTGGCTCTGAGGAGCCAGTTCCAGCAAAGAAAACTAGAAAATCAGCAGGTGTGGAGTCAAAAATTCCTTCTCCAACTGCTGCAGAGATAGCTAAAGCAATATAAATTGTCCAGTCACTTTCTCCGGTTCCGTCCGATTCACCACTGTCTGGCAAGAGGTCGGTTCGGCTGTTTCCACCGGTTCAAAAATATGATACAGAAGAGTTTTATGAACCAGAGGAGGGGGAGGATGATTATGAACAGTGTGAATGTGACTTTGAGAGTCTGGATGTGCCCATTGAACCGGACATCTCTCCAGACAGACCTTTATAATCTCCCCCTACGCTTTCTGAGTCCCCTTCTCATTTTCTGTTTTATAAAAAGGTTGCTGAAACCCTCCAGCTCCCACTGGAGGAAGCTGTGGATGAGCAAGAGGAACCTGACTTTGTGGAAATGATGGATATCCCAGAGTCCAGGAGATTGTCTATTCGTTTACATAAATCATTTGGGAAACAAACAATAAAAATGTTAAAAGCTCCTAATTCTGTGCCTCCTGTGGACAAAAAGATGGACAGGAGGTATACTTTGTCAGGTCCTGATACAGAATTTCTTTCACAGCAATGCAGTCATGTTGGGGTAGTTCAGGCTGCAGCCTGTGATAAGGCTAATATTCCCCTGGCTTCACATCCTCCTGACAAGTACTCCAGGAAGATTGATGCCATGGCTAAAAAACAATACATGGCAGCGTCCTTGGGACTCAGACAAGCAAATTACATGGCTTGTGTGGCAAGATACCAAAAATCTAGATGGGACACTGTCATGGCTTTGGCCAAACAGGCCCCTGGCCAGCTTGCCAAGGAGCTGGAGCAGGTGGCTGCTGATGGTATTGAGGCATCCAAGGTGCAATTCCATGCTGCTGTGGATTCTAATGATGTATCCTCTAGAGTCATGGCTACATCTGTGGCCTTCAGATTGGCTTGAGCTCAGGTGTACTAGTTTGTCACAGGATACCCAGACTAAGGCTATGGATTTTCCTGTGGTAGGAAATTCTCTGTTTGGGGAGCAGACAGAGAATTATATGAAGAAAATGGATGAATATAGAACCACTTATAGGAGTGCACAAGCCAAGGAGCGGCAAGCCATTCCTCAGAGGCAGACCCCCAGGGGTAGAGGCAGGCCTTTTTACCAAACCCAGGCCTCCTCTTCGGCTTATGCTCAGAGGGGGTTCTTCAGAGGGAGAGGCAGACGGGGTGCAAGCAGGCCTGCTCTCCCCTCCAGCCTAAAGCTCCTGCCAAACAGGCACCCTGATGGGGTGCCCAAGGCCGGTTCTCCATTACCTGTAGGGGGCAGGCTGGCTTACTTCGTTCAGGACTAGGAGTCTTTAACATCAGACAAGTGGGTCCTGGAAGTAGTAAGCCAGGGTCTGGTTCTCAGCTTCAAAAAATTTCCAAAGATGAGAATCAGATCTTTTCCACCTGCAAACCCTCTAGAGACTTTTGCTTTGGAAACAGAAGTCTCAACCCTCCTGGCTCTCAAAGCTGTAGAAAGGGTTTCTCCCCTACACCAGGGCAAGGGTCTGTACTCCAGGTACTTTCTTACCCCAAAAAAGACAGGAGAATGGCGGCCCATTCTGGACCCAAGATATCTGAACAAGCACCTTTTAAAACCAAAATTCAAAATGGTGACTCTGGCAATGATTTTACCTTCTCTAAGGCCAGGGGACTGGCCAGCTTCCCTGGACCTCAAGGATGCCTACTTCTATGTTCTTATCAGAAGCTCCCACGAAAGTACCTCAGATTCGAACTGCCCTCAGGCCATTACCAATTCAGAGCAATGCCCTTCGGCCTTACCTCTGCCCCAAGGGTATTCATAAAATGCCTGGCAGTAGCAGTTGCTCATTTAAGAAGGCAAAAGATTGCCATCTTTCTCTACCTAGACGACTGGCTCATTGTAGGTCAGTCTCCGGACCAGGTCAGATCACACCTGCAAGTTACCCAGCAGCTGCTCACCTCTCTGGGCTTTCTTCTCAATCTTCCAAAGTCAGTTCTGGAACCTGTCCAGGTACTCACCTTTATAGGTGCAGAATTGGTCACAAAGCAGGCCAGAGCCTTTCTTCCCCTAGAAAGGGTAAGGAACCTAGTGGCCCTGGCCTCCTCCTTCACTTTGCAGGTCTCTCGACCAGCAAGGCACTTCCTACAGCTCCTAGGACACATGGCTGCTTCCACAGCTGTAGAGCAAGGAGCAAGATTTCAGATGAGGGACATTCAGTTCCACTTGAGAGCCTTTTGGTCTCAAAGAAAAGATCCCCTATCCAAGTTGATCCTAGTGACTCGAACCCTGATCCAGGCCCTTCAGTGGTGGCAGGATCAGAGCAATCTGAGACTAGGGGTCCCCTTCATCCCTCTATCTCACTCCTTGACCCTTACTACAGATGCGTCCCTTCTGGAATGGGGAGCTCACATGGGCGACCTCTCCACCCAGGGAGTGTGGTCCCCTCAGGAATCTCTGCTCCACATCAATCTGCTGGAACTGAGAGCTGTTTTTCTAGCACTTCAGGTTTTTTCTGCATCTGTTCAGAACAAAGTGGTACAGGTCAGAACAGACAACACCACTACAATGTGGTACATCAACAAACAAGGGGGCACTCTATCTTCGGCCCTGTGCACCGAGGCAATGAAGTTGTGGTCTCTGGCTTATTCCCTGAACACTTCCCTTATAGCAGTTCACCTCCCAGGCAAGGACAATGTCCTGGCAGATGCCCTCAGCAGGATTTCCCAGGGCCATCACGAATGGTCACTGGATCCCCGAGTACTGGGGATAGTTTTTGCCAGATGGGGCACCCCTCAGATAGATCTTTTTGCAGCCCCAGACAATCACCAACTTCCACTGTTTTGTTGCAGGCCCCCAGTGATGGGCTCAGTCCCCCTGGATGCCTTTCTCCTCGATTGGGAAGGGAAGTTTCTATATGCCTTTCCCCCCTTCCCTCTCCTGTTCAAGGTGCTAGTCAAAATCAGATCCCAGCCCTGCAAGATGATCCTGATTGCTCCAGATTGGGCCAGGCAGCCCTGGTACCCACTCCTTCTGTCCTTAGCAGTCCATCTTCCCCTGTTTCTCCCCAGGAACCACAACCTGTTAACTTGTGCCCAGGGGAGAGTTTGGTATCCGAATCTCAAATCCCTCAACCTCAAGGCCTGGCTCTTGAGGAGTTAGAATTTGCTGACCTACATCTTTCTCAAGGTGTTCTCGAAATCCTGAAAGCTTCTAGGAAGCCTTCCACTAGGGCTACTTATAACTCTAAATGGAAAAGGTTTTCCATATGGTGTTCTGGGAAGCATATTTCCCAGAAACTGCTGATTTGCCCATTGTTTTGGACTATATGGTCCATCTTAATTCTTTGGGACTGAGACCAGCTACCTGAAAGTGCATTTGGCAGCTGTCTCTGCTTTTATTTCAGCAGGAAACTCTCTCTTTCCACTCACCCTGTATTTTCCAAGTTTTTCAAAGGATTACTTCATACTAATCCACCTTTCAGGGCCCCTGCTCCTGCCTGGGATCTTAATGTTTGCATTGCTCAGCTGATGCAACCCCCCTTTGAACCTCTGTCTTCGGCAGAGCTTAAGTACTTGACTTGGAAAACTGTTTTTCTAGTAGCCATCACTTCTGCCAGGCGCATAAGTGAGTTACAAGCCTTGTCAGTGGAGACTGGCTATTTCCTTTCACAGGGATAAAGTAGTCCTCAGGACTAACAGGAAGTTTTTGCCTAAGGTGGTTTCAGATTTCCACCTTAACCAATCTATCTCCCTGCCAGTGTTCTTCACTGACCATTCCTCCTCTGGTGAGAGTAGGCTGCACAGCTTAGATGTTAAGAGGGCCCTTAGTTACTATATAGAGCGTACCAAGGGTCATAGGTTCGAATCCCTCCAACTCTTTCTCACTTATGGTGAGGTTGGGAAAGGTAAACCTGCCACTAAGAGATCCATTGCCAGGTGGATTGTCTCTTGTATCCAATTTTGCTATCAAAAACTGGGAAAGGTTCCCCCTTCAGGTCTGAGGGCTCACTCTACCAGAGGTACAGCTGCGTCTCTAGCTGCTGCCAGAGACATCCCTATCTTAGAGATATGTAAAGCAGCTACTTGGAAAACGGTACACACTTTCACCAAGCATTACTCCCTGGATATCCAGGCCAGGAGGGATGCTCGGTTTGTACAGCCGTGCTTCAGAGCCTATTCCCTAAGTAGGTTCTGTCCCTCCTCCATGGAGGTACTGCTGTGTATTCTGCAATAGTCATAATATAGCAAGACTTAATCATGTTTGAAGAAAAAATTTCTCACCTTAGTAATGTTGTTTTTTCTAATGGAGTCTTGCTATTATGACCTCCCCAGCCTGCCCCTCTCAGAACTTCTACTTGGGGTATGGGGTGGGCATTCCAGTGTTGGCACTTTTTTGATGCCCATTTTTTGTTTCCATCCCTTCTTTTTGGGGTGTTTGGGTGTTGTGTTTTATATTATCTTATTTCATCTTATCTTAATTTTCTGGTCCCCTGACTTGAGTCTTAGTGTTGGGACTAGGAAAATGTGTTAATATTTAAGTAGCCAGTTGGCTAGTGTAGGTTACAGTTTCCACACAGTACCTTAGTGAGTTTTTGCTCGTAAAGATCTGACAGTTTCAGTTTGAAATCTTCCAGACAGAGCTTCTCAAACCGAGCTCGTGCTCCAAGTTCCATGCCTGGCATGGAAGTTAACTCTTTCACCTCCGGAGCAGTTCTAATGGTGGGACAAACTGCAATAGTCATAATATAGCAAGACTCCATTAGAAGAAACAACATTACTAAGGTGAGTAATTTTTTCCTATATACAGACCCCCGTCTCTGGGAGGAAATGATAGAAGACATCCTTGAGATGGCAGAGAAAGGTCAGATATTGCAGACGGGGGACCTGAATATGCCAGATGTTAACTGGAGCACCTTTGCTGCAGCCACATCCAAGAGCAGAGCCATTCTCGATGCCCTACAGGGGGCATGCCTCAGAGAGCTAGTTTTGGAACCTGCTCGGGAGGGAGCAACCTTAGACCTGGTACTCTCAAATGGGGACAGAGAGAGGATATCTGATCTTGAAGTGAGTAGCTGTCTTGGAACAAGCGACCACCAGTGTGGTTCGCGATAAACTTAGCTGTAGAGTTAAGCCACACAAAAGTGAAGGTACTGGTCTTCAGGAGGACTGATCTTGTCAAAATGGGAGAATGCCTCAAAAAAGCACTAGGAAACAGGCAAGAAGGTGGGGTGGGGAAACATCAAAACTGCCATCACAGAGGCAACAAGCCTTTGTGTGAAGCAAATGAATCAAAACAAAAGAAAAAAACACTATCGTTCTCAAAAGAAGTGGCGGGGAAGGTAAGGGAGAAAAAGACAGCATTCAGGAAGTATAAGGAAACACAGAAGGAGCAGGACCGAGAACTGTACCAGTTAAAGCAGAAGGAAGCGGGGAAGGCAGTAAGAATAGCAAAGGCCCATTCTGAGGAAAAGATAGCCAACTTAGTTAAGAAGGGGGATAAAACCTTTTATAGGTACACTAGAGAGCAAAGAAAGACGAAGGCAGGGATCCTGCGCCGAATAAAAAGGAAGTTGGTTAGGCAGAGAGTGACAATGAAAAAGCATGGATACTGCACGGATACTTCTCAGTATTCTCAATGGAAAAGCAGGGTGAGATACCTAATCTAGTCAATAGAAGCACTCTGGATAGGGAGGTTGATATTAGTCCTTTCACAGAAGAAAGGGTTCTGAAAGAACTCTTAAAACTGAAGGTGGATAAAGCAATGGGGCCTGATGGGATTCACCCTAGAATTCTAAAAGAACTAAGGGAAGAACTAGCAACATCACTGACTACCCTTTTTAATAAATCATGGGAGGATGGTGTGGTACCTGAGGACTGGAGAAGGGTGGATGTGATCCCTCTTCACAAAAGTGGGAGCAAGACAGAGGCAGGAAACTACAGACCTGTCAGTTTGACCTCAGTGGTAGGGAAAATAATGGAATCACTTCTGAAGGAAAGAATTGTGTACCTAGAGGCCAGTGGGGCACAGGAACAAGACAGCATGGGTTCAGAACAGGAAGGTCATGTCAAACAAATCTAATTGATTTCTTTGACTGGGTGACCAAAGTAGTAGACCAGGGAGGTATTTGTCACAGTCCCGAAGAAAAGATTAATAAACAAAATCTTCTGGACTAAGTCTCCATCACTCATTCACACTAGTGGGATAGCACTGGAGGTGCTAGGACCAAGCGGGAGCCAAATATTTTCTGAAGGTTCGGCGCCCAGGTAGTACCGTGCATGCGCGGCACCACAAGACTGACTCGCGCTTGTGTAGGCTATCTCGGCGTCGACCCTTCAACCGCCTCAGTTCCTTTTCTCCCGCCATCAAGTGCGCTTGGATGTCGACGTTGCTTGTCTGCCAGAGTCAAAGTTTTCGTCTATACGACAGCAGCTTTTAGTGTTTAACTGTTTAATTTAACTATTTAGTAGTAATTTCTTGTTTTACTAACAAGAAAAGATTATGAAAAAAAATAAATTCTTTCCTGCCATCAACGGAGTTGTCCTTAGATGGTAGGAAGACTTTGTTTGAAAGTTGTTGTGGCAGAGTGGCTGTGCCCGTCTGCTGCCGTGAAAGTAACGGGAGGGTCTGACTACGGACAGTCCTGTGCTCGGCGGGGGGCAGTCCACTAAAGCATGAATCTAGTGCTGCTCCGCTTAGCCTCGAGCTCTTCTTCCTCATTTGGGAATAAGAATCGGTGCCGCTCGAGGTTGCCCGTTGGTACGTCTGCACGAGGATTGTGCGTTGGAAGGGGCGATGGGCCTGAATAGACTTTCATGAGTTCCCCTTGGCCCCATTCCTAACGGCCGTATTCTCAACTCCGGACTCCATCTCTGTCCTCGTTGGAGTTCCGGTGAGAAGTTTAATCTCTGGGCCGCTTCTGTGGAGCAGGGGGTGTGACTTTCTTTTTTTCCTGGCTGTGTTCCTGTTTTTGAGGCCAACGGGCCTTGGAGCTGTTGGAACCGAGCCAGGTCAATTGGATCAGGATGAGCGCGGTGCCCTCTTGGTGCCTTCGCCATCGTGGTGACCCCTCGTGCCTAGCCCTCCCCTTCCTTTTCCATGCTGGGACCGGCACGGGCACCACCTTTTTCTTTCTCCCCATCTTCTCCATTGTCTTTTCCACAGTGTTTTTCCTGGCGCCATGCCTGACGCCTTGGTGACACCACAGGTCCGGCGCCATGGCCACTGGTTTGGTATCGATGCCGTAGGCGGCACCGCTGGTGTTTGGGATGGCGCCAGGAGGTGGTCCCATGGATCGGCACCATGGCTCGGTGCCGCACTTGGCGCCGTGGGCTCTGTGCGGCGCTGTGGGTGCTGTCATTGTTTCCTTTATTTCCAGTGCAGTGCCATGGGTGTCTCACGGTGCTGCGGGTGCTCGTGGGTGGCGTCTGGCACCCACCGGTGCTATGGGTATCTTTGGTATCATGGGTGTCATGGGTTCTATGAGTCCTTGGATACCATGGGAGCCATGGGCGACGGGGGTGCCCTTGCTGCCATGGGTACTGAGGATACCTACGGGTTCCGCCATGGGTGCTCTCCAGTGTCTCCCAGGTTGGCATAGGTACTGCTTGGTGCCCTCCAGTGCCACGAGTGACGCTGGTGCCGCAGGGGTGCCAGTGGGTGCTGTCCGACAGAACTAGGGACAGATCTCCGTTTGCGGACCTCTTCTTCCGAGGGACTTGTGGCAGGATGTTTCTGCAGAATGAAGTCCTGTTCTGCGGATTATTTTTTCCACACATCTTAGTGGGTGGCGGTCTGCATCAGGTTTTGTCATCCAGCGGTTTTCCGCTGATGGGACTCTTCTGTTCTGTCAGCGGACTCTCTCATTCCACTCTGCACTTTCTCAGCTCCCTACATGGTGCCAAGCTCCTCGACACCCTTCTTGGTGGCGGAGTCTTAATGGCTCTGACCTAGACATCTCTTTGAGGTCCTTCTGCGGTAGAAGGGCATCTAGATGAGTCTCTCCCTGTCCTTCTGGTCAGTGATACAGCAGATGACTCATTTTATATACTGAAAGACACGCCCTCTCTATCATCAGAGTCCGTGATGGAAGCCCTTTACAGTAGTTCCTCAGTAATGGGGTACACCACAGTGTTCAGACTGCATCCATGGACCATACACCTCTGCGTCTAGACTCTTTCAGTCGTCAAGACAATGACACTCTGTGGAACATTCTAATTCAATGGCCGGGAGCTGCACAGACTCTTCAGCTCCTTTGATAGGGGTATACAACCCCCTTATGATGCTGCCCCTCTGGTGGTTGCTTCGGCACAGGTGGTTAACATCTGTCTGTCTATTATTATTAATCCACTTGAGTTCAGTTATGGATCCTCGGGCTTCTCCTGCTCCTCAGAGGGATGACATCCTTGTCATTTCTGTATCAGGCAATGCTTGCCAAATAGCAGCCTGCAACCTTGTCAGGCTCGGACTATTGATAAAAAAAAAAAAGGGGGGTTAGAATTATCACAGCACAGGGCCTAGTTGGAATTTCTCTATCACACTTTGGATCTGGTCAGGTTCCGCCTCAGCCCTGAGACGGTCGTCTCTAAACTTCGGTAAAGGGTACCTGATTTCTTCTACCCCTAGGGGCAGTCCGATCCAGCGGTGGTATGGCTCACCTCTTTTCTCTAGAGAGATTTCTCTTTTTCCGAGATATTTCCAAAACCTAGGCGTCTAACCAGTCTGTTAGTCCCTCTTTTTTTTTTTTATCAGGCTTTCTTCTGTTGATCAGAGCGTCGCAGCAACAGAAATGACTCTTCAGCGAGTTGGAACTTAGATTCCTACTTCCATGCTTGCTTCAACTTAACAGATGACATGCTCCTTTCTTGACCATACGTCAAGTACGTCTTTTTCTGAGATAGCTTTTCAAATAGTCACACCTTCAGTTCCTGCACACTGGTTCTGTGCCAGTCGCACACGAAGCTATCTTCTCCAACTGCGTGATGGAGCTGTAATGTGTGTTTCTAGGGACATGGATATGTTGTTCATCCACACTCATTGGCAGGTATCCTTGCCGCTTTAAATCTTGCCGGAAGGTCTTCAAGCTTGCTCCTCCCACCCACCCGGGTGGTATAACTCTCGGCTCTGCCCCATCACGCCAGATCTTCCTTACCGCTTGGAAGCTCAGGTTCCCTCCTTAACGCTCTGCGTTTGAGACTGGTTCCTATTTCTCCGTTTGGATTTAAAATAAATTTTGCAAAAGACTTGGTCTTCTATCCCTCAGCGGCTGCGATGGACAATCGACTCCGGATTTGGAGATGCCCATGCGGGCAGAAGATGTCTCGGACGGATCCACACTCCACGTGTGTCTACTGCTAGGCCTTGAAACACGACCCGCCAGGCTTGCGACCTGTGCTCATCTTTCTCGACCTCGTCCTCGAAGACGTGCTGCCCGATTGCAACTGGGCCGCCGAGAAGCGTTCCCTCGGTGAAAGTCCAAGGAGGCCCGGTTGGCGGTGTCAGCGGCGGGCTCGGCGGATCAGCTCGAGCGGATGGGTGGCCCTCGAGAAGAGGGAGGTGAGCGCGGAGCGTATCTTCCTCGGCCGACATTTATCCGCTCTCCCTGGGCTCTTCTTACACGGCTTCTTTTAAGGAGCTTTGTCTGTCCCTCTCCACTAAAGGAGAAGGACCTCGTCTGCGGGACCTTATTCTCGGTCCAAAGAGGGACAGGGTAAGTCCCTCCGTCGGCGCTCTTGGGAGGCGGGAAAGGTCCCTCTCCCGGGCCGTCGGCCGATCCGACCGCTCGGCTTGACCACTGGCCTCACGGTGTCCCGTCAGGTCAGTTGACCGAGACTCCACCGATGAAGTCGAGATTTTCTCGACCCATTGGATGGGCTGTCGCCTTCAGCAGCCGAATTCCCTCTCCCGGTTCCCCGGAGGTTGAGGATCCGTGGGCTCGCCTGTGCCTCCGGTTCCGGAGCCCTGGATGGACCATCCGAGCCGGAGGAGGTGCGGTTCCGGCCGACACCTCCCGCACCGACCTCGGAAATTCCGGGACTCTCGGTCTCGGACCTCTTACAGGTCCAGCGATCCCACCATCATGGCGGTCTCGGTCTCGGCACCGCGGTAGGCGGCGTCGCCGCTCGTCCTCGTCCTCCTCCTCGGATGAGGGGAGGCTTCGGCGTAAATTACGTCGACGGTAAGAGGACCTTATGTTGCAACAGCTCCTCCTGGCCGGGAATAAGCCGACCCCGTCGCCTTCCCCGGCCATTAAGTGGCTGTCACGGGCAGCCGACACAACCCTCGACTTATCCGAGGCCTATACCAGGCGGTTGTTGGCCAAACCAGCTGCTCCACCGATTCGGTGGAACCTCCGCCTCCACAGCCACCAATTGGGGCTCCGACCAAGGATTCTCGGTCGGCTAAGGGTCTACCATCGGCTGTCAGTTACCCTCACTCCCGACCGACCTTGGCAGGTGAAGGGTGGCTCAGGCCAGAGGCAGCTCTTGAGGACTCTTCCGAGTCGAAGATGATTCCTCCTTTTCTCCAAGCGACTGGACTTGGGTCTTCGGAGGTCAGTCAATGATGGACGATAGCCCGTCGTCCTTCCTAGGACTGCTTGGCTCATCTCGAGTCCACGGGATGGAGCTAGACACACGTTCCAAAGCGGGCCAGGTATCCCCTCGATTCTCCGACGGAGGCCTTTCGGTGGCCGAGGCCATGAGTGGAGTCGGCACTGGAGCTTGGCGGCGCCCTGCTTCCTGCCCCTGCGCCCGGCCAGGATGGCCAGGAAGTATCGCGGTCCCTACCGGTTCCTTGTCCGGTTTTGAACACCCTCTGCTGAGGGGTTGGTTACCGACAGAGTTTTCAGCAGCGCCCGGCTGCATCAGGATGTGGACAAACCTCCTGACAAGGAGTCCAAGAAATTGGACTATGTCGGGCGAAAAGTCTCGCTCGTCCTCTCTCGGCCTCCGTCAGGCCAGTTGGCCGTCCTCATGGCACATTTTTCTCATGCCCTGTTGGGCTCCTGGATGAGGTCATCCCTCATCTTCCCCCGATCTGCAGACTACGGTTAAGCAGGTGCGGGACCAGGAGCAGGCAGTGGCCAAACAGCAGCTCCAGACTGCTTTGGATATAGGGGACTCATGTGCCAGATCGGTGGCGGCCGCAGTGGCTATCGTGCGGCAGGGCTTAGCTGAGGATATCCACCTTTACTCGGATACCCAGCACAAGTTGGCGGATGTTCCCTTTTGGGGACTGATCTCTTGACCCTGGGGTGGAAGGTCACCTGCAGAGGATCGAGAGAGTCCAATGCCACCTTGGACTCAGTCTCTTCCGCTCAGAAGGACAAAGGCCGCAAACCACAGCCTAAGCCCTTCCGTCCTTCTGTGCCCCGCTGCCTTGACCCAGCTTAACGTCAGGGCCAGCAGGCTCGGCCTTGGCATCCCAAACCCAAGCCGCGGCTTCCTCTAACAGGAGGTAGGGAGGAAGGGCCCAGGAGGTCCCTCAGCCGGTCCCTCCTCCAAGCCTGCCCAGTGACGGGCTGAGGGGTGTCGCCCCCATTCCCGTCACCTTACCCCTGGGTCCCCCCGTGGGGGGACGGCTCCGGCACTTCCGTTCCGCCTGGTCCGCTGTTACCACGGACAGGTGGGTCTTGGAGGTGGTGGGAAGAGGCCTGCCTCTGGAAGTCGAGCAGGCACCACCCTTCAGAGCCGTCGCCCCTCGGGGGGCTTCGGGATCCCCAGCCTCACTGGCAGCTCGTCGAGCCGACATCGCTCTCCTCCTCCAGAAGGAGGTGGTAAGAGAGGTGGTGGACCCTCCTTCAGACCCAGGGTTTGTGTCCAGGTACTTCCTGGTTCCGAAGCGGACGGGGGGCTGGCGTCCCATTCTCGACCTACACGACCCTAAACAAGTTCCTAAGGTCTAGACCCTTCAGGATAGTCACTCTGGCTCAGATATTTTACCATCCCTTGGGCAGCGTGTGGTTCTGCTCTCTATGGACTTGCAGGACGTTTTCTGCGTCCCTATCCGTCCGTCTCACCAGAGATTCCTTCGCTTCAGGCGGAAGGATCCTCTTCGAGTTCCAAGCCATGCCCTTCCGGCTTGTCTCAGCTCCCAGGGTCTTCACCAAATGCATGGCAGTGGTGACAGCATTCTCGGGCCGAGGGGTCTGGGTGTACACTTACCTGGACGACTGGCTGATAGCGGCTCCCTCCAGGAAGGAGGCGGAGTGGTCCAGAGATCTGGCCCTCACGGTCTGCTCTCAACTGGGCCTCCTTATCAACGAGGCCAAGTCGGAACTCGAGCCGAAGCAGGTGATTCTATTCATCGGGGCGCAGCTCGACTCTCTTCGAGCCAGAGCGCGGCTCCCGGCGGACAGGGCCGAGGTTCTTTCCTCCTTTGCCCGATCATTTCTGGTTGGGCAATTAACTCCTGCCGGGACTTCCTGCGCCTCCTGGGTCTCATGGCGGCCTGCACCAGCGTGGTCCGTTGGGCCCGCTGGAACATCGTCCCCTTCAGTGGGGACTGGCCAGCCAGTGGTCCTGGCGCTGCGATCCCTTGGACCAGCTTGTGCCGGTGACACAGGGGATGTGGAGCGCTCTCCAGTGGTGGACCGTTCCAGATCATTTGCAGGAGGGCATCCCGTTCAGTCCACCCGAGCCGACGGTCTCTCTATCGACCCGATGCCTCTCTGATGGGTTGGGGTGCCCATCTGGGGAACACGGGCTCATGGCCTCCTGGTCCCAGCGGAGTCCCGATGCCACATCAACCTGCTGGAGCTCCGGCGGTCCGCCTAGCTCTCACCGCCTTTGCTCCGTTCCTCCGGGGTCAAGTGGTCCGAGTCCAGACGGACAATACCACGACCATGTACTATCTAAACCGCCAGGGCGGGACGCGCTCCATGCTTCTATGCAAGGAAGCTCTCCGCATTTGGTCACTCGTGCGCAGCCTGGAGGCGGATCTCCTAGCCATTCACGTGGCAGGAACCTCCACACCCTGGCCGATGCCCTGAGCCGGATAGGGGCTGCATCCCCGATTGGTCTCTCCTGCGGAGGTAGTACAGCATCTGTTCTCCCTTTGGGGCACACCTCAGGTGGACCTGTTTGCCTCCAGGAGAGCAGGCTGAGTCTGTTCCATGCCCGCCCCCTCAGCAGGGCTCGCTGCAGGGGATGCCTTCTCGAGGCAATGGACCCGGGCCTCTTTCCCTTTCCCCATTTCCCTTGATCCACAAGGTGCTTCTCAAGGCGAGGGAGGGACAAGGCGCAGGAGTAATTCTGATAGCCCCAGACTGGCCTCGCCAGTTCTGGTACCCAGATCTCCTCAGTCTCAGCTCCAGGACTCCGCAGCTTCCAGCTCGCCCGGACCTGCTCTCAGTCAATCAGGGAAGGTGTTCCATCCGACCTTCAATCCCTGCACCTGACGGCCTGGTTCCTGAGCTGCTAGAGTTCCAGGCCTTGGTCTTTCCGACGAGGTCCTCAATGTAGTTGAGGCGTCCGTATGAGTCGACCAGAAAATGCTATGCCTTCAAATGGAAAGGTTTTCCATTTGGTGTCAGAGACAAGGCTTGGACCCTTCCTCCTGTTCCTTGGCAAGCATCTTGGACTATTTATGGTCCTTTCTAGTCAAGGGCTTAGGTCGACAACCCTAAGGGTGCACCTGGCAGCCATCTCTGCTTACCGGGCGGGCGGAAGCAGTCGATGTAGCACAGGAGAAGGTGGTCTGGCGCTTTTCAAAGGCCTTGATCACATTTCCTCCATGTGGGAACCCCACCTCCGTGGGATCTACTGCTGGTATTGGCAAAGCTCATGGCAAGCCTATTCGAACCTATGCACAGGTGTGCTCTCTCTCACCTGTCGTGGAAGACCGCCTTCTTGGTGGCTATCACGCCAGCCAGAAGGATGGGAGAGCTCCAGGCGCTTCCATCGAGTCTCCTTACCTGGTCTTCCACAGGGACAAGGTTGTCTTGCGCCCCCACCGAAATTCCTTCCAAGGTGGTGGCCAGTTTCACCTTAACAGGTGTTGACTCTGCCGGTGTTCTACCCCAATCACACCTCGGAGGCCGAATATAGGCTCCATACTCTGGACCCTAGAAGGGCGCTCGCTTATTATAAGGAGCGCACGGCTGAAATTCGGGGAGAGGTTCGCCAGCTGTTTGTCACCTACGCTGAAGCCGCATCTGGCAGACCTGCAGCCAAGCGGACGATAAGCAGGTGGGTAACCTCCTGCATAGATCTCTGCTATAAGTTGGCGGGCATGGAGCCTCCCAGAGGGATAAGAGCTCATTCTACCCGCCATACTGCTGCAACGGTGGCTGCTTCCAGGGACGTCCCTATCCAGGAAATCTGCAGGGCTGCTACCTGGAAGTCAGCAAACACCTTCATTACCCACTACCACATCGACCTTGAGTCACGCCGGGATGCTGGTTTTGGGGCCTCGGTTCTCCAGTCTCTCTTTCCCAAGTAAGTATTGGGGGTGTGCGTCTTGCCTCCCTCCTCCCGGAGAACTGCTAGAGTCTGCCAGTGAGTGTGGATGAACAACATATCCATGTCCCTAAATACAGGTTACTCACCTGTAACAGAAGTTCTAGGAATGGTATATGTTGTTCATCCACATCGACCCACCCGACCTCCCCCGGCTTCGGACGACAACCTGAGCTTCCAGCGGGCCAGACTGGCGCCATGGGCGGAGCCGAGTTATACCACCCGGGTGGGTGGGAGGAGCAAGCTTGAAGACCTTCCGGCAAGATTTAAAGCGGCAAGGATACCTGCCAATGAGTGTGGATGAACAACATATACCATTCCTAGAACTCCTGTTACAGGTGAGTAACCTGTATTTTTTTTTTTTAACAAAGCAAACTAGAGTCCTTCCTACTCGCTCCAGGGAGGCCGGAGTAAGTAGTGCCTCACCGCATTGAGCCACTTCTGCCGCTATTCAGTCACTTCAATGAATGGGTTATCCCTAACTTGGTCCTGCTGTGTCCCTCCTTGATGCACATCTGCCTCTGTTTGCCTTACAAATCCAGCCCCTGTTTTTTCTGTGAGAATGTTTTTTTCCACAGTGGACACGTCCTCCTGTACACTTTTTCCTTACTTCCCTGAGTTCAGAGACTGCTACTACAGTTATACACATGGGGCAGGATGATTCCTTTTTGGAATATGCAGTGACTAGGATCTAATTCAACTAGACCACCACAGGAGGCTTCTAGGTTGTGCTTCGCCCTCCATCAGGAAGGTTTCAGTGACTAAGTGAAAACCGTTCTCCTTGATGGGTTAACCCCACCTGGACCATCTTTAGCTCTCCAAGTAAGGGGTTCCAGTGCTTCTGGACCTGTTGTTTGCAGGTCAGTCATACTTGATAGTGGGGGTTCCATCTGTGCTTTTCGGTCTACCCTGAACCAGAAGACTTTACCTCCGGCTCTTCAAACAACATGAAGTCTTGCTATATTATGACTATTGCAGTTTGCCCCAGCCTTAGAACTGCTCCGGAGGTGAAAGAGTTAACTTCCATGCAGAGCATGGAGCTTAGAGCGCGAGCTCGGTTGAGAAGCTCTGTTTGGCTGGTTTCAAACTGAAACTGTCAGATTGTTTACTCCATCACTGAACAGTCGCCGGAGATTCCTCCTGTTGCTCGTTCATTTCTTCGGTTTAAAGCGCTATTTCTCGGTTTAATTTAACCGCGATTTCATTATTTTAACCGCAAAACCGATCGGTTCAGGCTCTGTCTATGGTAATCGTAAGTAATAGATAGGGTTTTTTCTGTGTGGAACTTGTAAAGTATTATCGGTTCGGTTGAACCGATCGAGTTGTATTTAAATATAAGTTTAAAGCCTTTTAAGGCTTTTTAGAGTGCGGTTCCCGGTTCTTATCGGTTCTAAAAAAAACGGATTTCATTATGTTTTTTCCACGACCCGTGACACGGTTTGGAACCGATAAGGGTGTCTTGCCTGGCACTGCCATCAAAAGGGCAAGTTGGTTGGTTAGGCTGGCATCATGTCTAGAAACTCAAAGAAAACCGGGCCCACTGGGTTTCAACACTGTAGTGTCTGTGGGAAGCCTTAGCCAAGGCTGACCCACACACTATGTCTGTGTCTGGGGTTTGACCACCTCAATTCAGACTGCCAGATTTGTAAAATTTCCTGCAGCCACCCTGGACAAGAGGCGGGCAGGCTCAGGAGCGAGAGGCCAAAAGTCCGCTGACCCGGATGGCCAGCCCAGTTCGGTGCCAACCGGAGGGAGTGCCCTCTGACCAGGGCGAGACTTCCTCGGGCAAACGCAAAGCTGGCTCTGAGGAGCCAGGTCCAGCAAAGAAATCTAAAAAATCAGCAGGTTTGGAGTCCAAAATTCCTTCTCCAACTGCTGCTGAGATAGCCAGGGCAATACAGATTGTCCAGTCCCTGTCCCCGGTTCCCTCCGAACCGCCACTGTCTGGCAAAAGATCGGTTCGGTCGGTTCCAGTGGTTCAGGATTATGATATAGAAGAGTTCTATGAACCAGAGGAGGGGGATGAGGATTATGATCAGTGTGAATGTGACTTTGAAAGTCTGGATGTGCCCATTGAACCGGACATCTCCCCAGACAGACCTTCAGGTGAGTCTCTCCCTAGGCTTTCTGAGTCCCCTTCTCATTTTTTGTTTTATAAAAAAGTTGCTGAGACCCTCCAGCTTCCCTTAGAGGAGGCTTTGGATGAGCAAGAGGAGCCTGACTATGTGGAGATGGATATCCCAGAGTCCAGGAGGTTGTCCATCTCTTTACATAAATCTTTTAGAAAACAAACAATAAAAATTTTAAAAGCTCCTAATTCTGTGCCTCCTGTGGATAAAAAGATGGACAGGAGGTACACTTTGTCAGGTCCTGATACAGATTTTCTTTCACAGCAATGCAGTCATGTTGGAGTAGTTCAGGCTGCAGCCTGTGATAAACTAATATTCCCTGGCTTCACATCCTCCTGACAAGGATTCCAGGAAGATTGATGCCATGGCCAAAAACAATACATGGCAGCATCCTTGGGACTCAGACAAGCTAACTATATGGCTTATGTTGCAAGATACAGAAATCTAGATGGGATACTGTCATGGCCTTAGCCAAACAGGTTCCTGGCCAGCTCACAAAGGAGCTGGAGCAGGTGGCTCTTGATGGTATTGAGGCATCTAAGGTGCAATTCCATGCTGCAGTGGATTCTAACGATGTATCCTCTAGAGTCATGGCTACATCTGTGGCTTTTGGAGATTGGCCTGGCTCAGGTGTACTACTTTGTCACAGGATACCCAGTCTAAGGCTATGGTTTTCCTGTAGTGGGAAATTCTCTGTTTGGGAGCAGACAGAGAATTATATGAAGAAAATGGATGAATATAGAACCACTTACAGGAGTGCACAAGCCAAGGAGCAGCAAGCCACTCCTCAGAGGCAGCCCCCAGGGGTAGGTGAGCCTTTCACAGGCCTTTTACCAGACTCGGCCCCTCCCTCTTCAGCCTATGTACAGAGGGGTTCTTCAGAGGGAGAGGCAGACGGGTTCGAGCAGGCCTGCTCCCACCCCTCAGCCTAAAGCCCTGCCAAACAGGCACCCTGATGGGATGCCCAGGGTCGGCTCTCCACTACCTGTAGGGGCAGGTTGGCTCACTGTCCAGGACTGGCAGTCTTAACTTCAGACAGGTGGGTCCTGGAAGTAGTGAGCCAGGGTCTGTTCTCAGCTTCAAGAAATTTCCAAAGATGAGAGCCAGATCTTTCCACCTACAAACCCTTTAGAGACTCTTGCTTTGGAAACAGAAGTCTCAACCCTCCTGGCTCTCAGAACTGTAGAAAAGGTTTCTCCCCTTCACCAGGGCAAGGGTCTGTACTCCAGGTACTTCCTTACCCCAAAAACGACAGGTGAGTGGCGGCCTATCCTGGATCTAAGATATCTAAACAAGCACCTTTTAAAGCCAAAGTTCAAAATGGTGACACTGGGAATGATTTTACCCTCCTAAGGCCAGGGACTGGCTAGCCTCCCTGGACCTCAAAGATGCCTACTTCCATGTTCTTATCAGAAGCTCCCATCGAAAGTACCTCAGATTTGAACTGCCCTCAGGCCATTATCAGTTCAGAGCAATGCCCTTCGACCTCCTTCTGCCCCAAGGGTGTTCACAGAGTGTCTGGCAGTAGCAGTCACTCACCTAAGAAGGCAAAAGATTGCCATTTTCCCTACCTGGACGACTGGCTCATTGTGGGTCAGTCTCCAGACCAGAATCAAATCACACCTGCTAGTTACCCAGCAGCTGCTTGCCTCTCTGGGATTTCTTCTCAGTCTTCCAAAGTCAATTTTGGAACCTGTCCAGGTACTCACCTTTATAGGCGCAGAACTGGATACAAAGCAGGCCAGAGCCTTCCTTCCCTTGGAAAGGGTAAGAACCTTAGTGGCCCTGGCACCTCCTTCACTCTGCAGGTCTCCCGACCAGCAAGGCATTTCCTGCAGCTCCTAGGGCACATGGCTGCCTCCACAGCTGTGGTGCAAGGAGCAAGATTTCAGATGAGGGACATTCAGTTCCATTTGAGAGCTTTCTGGTCTCAAAGAAGGATCCTCTATCCAAGTTAATCCCAGTGACTCAGACCCTGATCCAGGCCCTTCAGTGGTGGCAGGATCAGAGCAGTCTGAGACAGGGGGGTGCCTTTCATCCCTCTGTCCCATTCCTTGACCCTTACTACAGATGCATCCCTCTTGGGATGGGGAGCTCACATGGGCGACCTCTCCACCCAGGGATTATGGTCCCCTCAGGAATCTCTGCTCCACATCAATCTGTTGGAACTCAGAGCTGTTTTTCTAGCACTTCAGGTTTTCTCTGCATCTGTTCAGAACAAGGTGGTACAGGTCAGAACAGACAACACCACCACTACAATGTGGTACATCAGCAAACAAGGGGGCACTCGGTCTTCGGCCTTGTGCACCGAGGCGATGAAGTTGTGGTCTCTGGCTTACTCCCTGAACACTTCCCTCTTAGCAGTTGACCTCCCAGGCAAGGACAATGTCCTGGCAGATGCTCTCAGCAGGATTTCCCAGGGCCATCACCAATGGTCACTGGATCCCCTAGTACTGGGGATAGTGTTTGCCAGATGGGGCACTCCTCAGATAGATCTTTTCGCAGCCCCAGACAATTATCAACTTCCACTGTTTTGTTGCAGGCCCCCAGTGTTGGGCTCAGTTCCCCTGGATGCCTTTCTCCTCGATTGGGAAGGGAAGTTTCTTTATGCCTTTCCCCCCTTCCCTCTCCTGTTCAAAGTACTAGTCAAAATCAGGTCTCAGCCCTGCAAAATGATCCTGATTGGTCCAGACTGGGCCAGGCAGCCCTGGTACCCTCGCCTTCTGTGCTTAGCAGTCCATCTTCCCCTGTGTCTCCCCAGGAACCACAATCTGTTAACCTGTGCTCAGGGGAGAGTTTGGTATCCGAATCTCAAATCCCTCAACCTCAAGGCTTGTCTCTTGAGCAGTTAGAGTTTGCTGATTTGCAACTTTCTCAAAGTGTTCTTGAAATCCTGAAGGCTGCTAGGAAGCCTTCCACCAGGGCTACCTATAATTCCAAGTGGAAAAGGTTTTCCATATGGTGTTCTGTGAAGCATGTTTCCCCAGAATCTGCTGATCTACCCACTGTATTGGACTACATGGTCCATCTTAATTCTTTGGGGCTGAGACCAGCCACCCTGAAAGTGCACTTGGCAGCTGTCTCTGCCTTCATTTCAGCAGGAAGCCTCTTCTCTTTCTGCTCATCCTGTATTTTCCAAGTTTTTAAAGGATTGCTTCACACCAATCCTCCATTCAGGGACCCTGCCCGCTTGGGATCTTAATGTATGCATTGCTCAGCTAATGCTACGCCCCTTTGAGCCTCTGTCTTCGGCAGAGCATAAGTATTTGACTTGGAAAACTGTATTTCTGGTAGCCATCACTTCTGCCAGGCGTATAAGTGAGTTACAGGCTTTATCAGTAGAAACTGACTTTATTCCGTTTCACAGGGATAAAGTGGTCCTCAGGACTAACAGGAAGTTTTTGCCTAAGGTGGTTTCAGATTTCCACCTTAACCAATCTATTTCACTTCCAGTGTTCTTCACTGACCATTCCTCCTCTGGTGAGAGGAGGCTGCACAGCTTAGATGTTAAGAGGGCCCTAAGTTACTACATAGAGCGTACCAAGGGTCACAGGTTTGACTCCCTCCAGCTGTTTCTCACTTATGGTGAGGTTGGGAAAGGGAGACCTGCCACTAAGAGATCCGTTGCCAGGTGGATCGTTCTTGTATCCAATTTTGCTATCAAAAGCTGGGCAAGGTTCCCCTCAGGCCTGTGGGCTCACTCTACCAGAGGTACAGCTGCATCTCGCTGCTGCTAGAGACATCCCTATCTTGAGATATGTCAGGCAGCTACTTGGAAGACAGTACACACTTACCAAGCATTACTCCTGGATATTCAGGCCAGGAGGGATGCTCGGTTGCTACAACCGTGCTTAGAGCCTATTCCTAAGTAGGTTCTGTCCCTCCTCTATGGAGGTACTGCTGTGTAGTCTGCAGTAGTCATAATATAGCAAGACTTCATGTTGTTTGAAGAAAAAATTACTCACCTTAGTAATGTTGTTTCTTCTAATGGAGTCTTGCTATATTATGACCTCCCCCCCAGCCTACCCCTCTCAGAACTCCTACTTTGGGGTATGGGGTGGGTAGTCCTCTGTTGGCATTTATTGATGCCCTCTTTCATGTTTGGGTGTTGTGTTTATTTAGTTCTTCTATTGTAATTTTCTGGTCCGCTGACTTGAGTCTTGGTGTTGGGACCAGCAAAAATGTGTTAATATATTAGTGGCCAGTTGGCTCGTGTAGGTTACAGCTTCCACACAGAACCTTAGTGAGTTTTTGCTCGTCAAGATCTGACGGTTTCGGTTTGAAACCAGCCAGACAGAGCTTCTGAACCGAGCTTGAGCTCTAAGCTCCATGCCTTGCATGGAAGTTAACTCTTTCACCTCCGGAGCAGTTCTAAGGCTGGGGCAAACTGCAATAGTCATAATATAGCAAGGCTCCATTAGAAGAAACAACATTACTAAGGTGAGTAATTTTTTCTTGCAGTTCCTGAGGTCCTTTTACATTAGCTTAGTACATGTCTTTGACACTATTAGTTTTGGTCCTATTCCAAATTGTGAGTCCGGGTTCTCGCCGCTCTCTCAAAGTGGTTGCGGCTTCCTGGCAAAGTTTCATTTTGTGCCCATTGCAGTTATCTGCGAAGTGGTGCATTACAGCTCGAGCGCTTATCTTGTAAGCATCATGTTCTGGATGCTCTTTACAAGATGGCTCTTTTTATTAGCAGGACAGTCCTTGGCCGTCCTTTCTGGGTGAACCCTATCTCCTACCACCCTACTAGTGTGAATGAGTGATGGAGACTTAGTCCAGGAAGATATGGAAACTATGTACTTACCATAATTATTGATCTTCTTGGACAGTCTCCATCACTTATTCACACGCCCACCCACCATCCCCTGGGTTCACTCATTTTTCTTTCCTGGTCTTCATGACCCAGTGGTTTGGACTGTGAAGACATTGTACTTTGACCTTTCTTACAAAGACCATTTGGGCCCTCTCAGGCCCAGAAACTCAGAATAAGTTATTCTCATTAGTTACGCTGCACCTCCTCGGTCAAAAAGGTACTGAGGCTCTTGGAGGGTCGACGCCGAGATAGCCTACACAGGCGCGAGTCAGTCTCGCAGTGCCGAGCATGTGCGGTCCTACCTCGGTGCCGACCATTCAGAAAACGTTTTGGCTCCCGCTTGATCCTAGCGCCTCCGGCGCTATCCCACTAGTGTGAATGAGTGATGGAGACTGTCCAAGAAGATCAGTAATTAGGGTAAGTACGTAATTTCCATTTAACCAGTCTGGGAGTGCGTCCCAGGGTGTTAGCCTGGGTAAAACACTGGCTGGACAACAGGACACAGTGGGTAATAGTAAATGGAGTCCACAGTGAAGAAAGGAGGGTTACTAGTGGGGTACCGCAGGGTTCAGTACTGGGACTGGTCCTTTTTAATGTCTTTATAAGTGACATTGCGGAGGGACTGGAGGGGAAGGTATGTTTCTTTGCAGATGACACAAAGATCTGCAACAGGGTTGATACGCAAGGTGGGGTGGAAAGGATGAAAAGGGACTTGGCAAGGTTGGAGGAATGGTTAAATGTATGGCAGCTTAGATTCAACGCAAATAAGTGCAAAGTAATGCACCTGGGAAACAAAAACCCAGGGCAAAAGTAATTAATGGGGGGGTGAGATACTAACAACAAAAATGGAAAAGGACCTTGGGGTAGTCATACCGAATGACCTAAAGGTGGGCCAGCAATGTGAGAAAGCAGTAAGGAGGGCTGGGGGGATACTGGGATGCATAGGGAGAGGCATCACCAGTAGAAAACAGGAAGTTGTTGGCCCTCTGTGCAGACAGTTGGTAAGACCACATCTGGAGTACTGTGTACAGTTCTGGAAACCGCATCTCTGCAAAGACATAGACAGGGTGGAGGCTGTCCAGAGGAGGGCAACTAAAATGGTGCAGGGTCTGCACCAGAAGACATATGAAGAAAAACTAAAGGAGCTTAAGATGTATAGCCTTGAGGAAAGGGGGGGGGGTGATAGAAACTTTCAAATACTTCAAGGGAATCAACAAAGTCCAAGAGGGTAGCATCTTTCAAAAAAAGAAATGCACAAGAACAAGGGGGCACAATTTGAAGATAGAGGGGGGACAGCTCAGAGGTAATGTGAGGAAATATTTCTTCACAGAGAGGATTGTAGACACATGGGACAGCCTCTCTGAGGAGGTCACAGAGTCAAAAACAGTGAGGGAATTCAAGAATGCATGGGACAGGCATAAGGCAATTCTAGTGAGTAGGAGGAAGTAGGCTGTTGGTTAACTAGGATCTGCAGCTTATCCGTTAGGTAGGTAGATGGGCCAAGCGGTCCTTCTCTGCCGTCAAATTCTGTGTTTCTGTGTAGGTCAAGATGCGATACCTGTTCAACACAACATATTCCATTGCCAAAAATCTGTACCCTTGGATATGGAGTGGCTCTGTGAACTGCAGGAAAAAAATGGGATAAAGCTTGGTTCTAATTATACCAATGATAAGTGAGCAAGGGACTTTTGTGGTGCTATATCAGCAGTTATATCCCGAACACAGATGCAGACTCTTACTGATGTTAAATATGTGGCAGTTATTGCTGATGGTAGTACAGATTCCAGTATAACTTGAGTGGGAAAATGTTTTCCTACAGGTTGTTGACACAAACTCAAAACCGGTATGTACACTGCTTATCCAAGCCATGCCACTGGAACATGCACACACGGAAGGTGTATTTCACGCAGTAACGACTGCACTGGAGTCAGTAAATCTTCCCCTAAGTAACTTACAAAATGTTAACAATCCAGGACCGCTCCTTATTTCAGCAAATTTTGATGGGGCCAGTGTCATGATGGATGGAAGAGGAGGAACCATAGCAAAGTTGTGGGATCACTGTCCTCAAATAATTGCGATGCACTGCGTTGCCCATAAGTTAGAGCTGGCAGTTCTCGATGTGTTAAAAAAAAAAAAATCCATTTGTATCAAAGCTTGAAAGTACTCTCAATGGAATATTTTAAGTTTTATCATTACAGTCCCCAAAAAATGAGAGAGCTAAACGAAATTGTTAAATGTCATGGATACTGATCTTGCTCACTTTAGTGCTATAAAACAAGTGAGATGGCTTGCCAGTAGGTCACGGTCAGTTCATGCAGTTCAGGTTTAACCTACCCAGTGTCGCTCAACACCTAGAACATGCATCTTCTGCTTCTGGTGATGAAGGTTCTAGAACAAAGGCCCTCTTAAAAGAAGTACAGAGTGTGCAGTTTGTAAAATCCCTTTATATGCTACAAGATTTCCTGCCAGTACTAAAAAAACCTGTCACTCCAGTTTCAGAGATGACATAGTAATACTGGGGGTGGGCACTGCGTGCTTAGTGGACCTGACCCTCAGGAGCGTGTTTGTGACAGCCATTACCTCTGCTCGAAGAATTTCTGAGCTTCAGACCCTGATGTGTAAGGTGCCTTATTTAGGTTTTCAGAGGGATAAGGTGTCCTTGCAAACTAATCCTAAGTTCTTACCGAAGGTGTTCTCAGAGTTTACCTTAAATCAGGATATCCAGCTTCTGGTATACTACCCAGAGTACTCAAACCGAGGGGAGGCCCTTCTACATACTCCGAATGTCCACAGGGTGCTCCGTTACTATGTGGAACGTGCTTGTCCTGTTTTGTCAGTCTGACCAGTTACTTGTTTCCCTGCCCCCCTTCCCTTCCCCGGATGGCGGAGGATCCAGTTTCTAAACAGTGTTTATCCAAATGGTTCGTTAACTGCATTGTGTTTTGTTACAACAAGTATGACAAACCCTTATGGGGCTCGGTAAAGGGTCACTCTACCAGGGACATGGTGGCTTCTTTCCCCTCACTAAGAGATGTTTTGGCAGCAGACTTTTGTGCGGCTGCCACTTGGAGTTCTGTCCACACCTTTGTAAAACGCTACAGGATGGACATTGCTTCCTGACGCAGATCTGGCTTTGGACTCTGTCCTTCAGGGCCATCTTTCTTAATCTTCTCTGAGGAGATCTATTCCCCCACCCTTCTGCTCAGAATTTCTGCTGTACTGATTGGGACTCTGGCCTAAAGATTTTATCTGCTGGAAGAGTGAATCTCAAAGTAAGATACTGGTAGTACAGTTAGTAAGAACTTTACCGTAACAGTAGATCTTCAAGAGGAGCTATTGCAGCAGGTGCTATTTTTCTCACCCTCCTTCCCCCTAGTAATTTCTTCATCTCAGATACCTTCATTCCTCAGTTCTCATTTGTACTTTTACCACTGGACGGTCTCCGGCAGTAGAACTGGGGATGGGCTGGGGGACTGACCCTTTTATACTGTATGTGACTTCGGAGTCGCATGTAGGGGGCAGTCCCCAGCCTGGTATTGCTAGCTAGAAAGTTTCCACAGGGTCCTGACGCCTGCCGTCTTCAGTCCTGAAGGTGTTACCTGCTGCAAGAGCTCTTCTCAAAAATGTACTGTTACGATAAAATCTTACTTCGAGATACAGCTTTTGCAGCAGGTTACACCATTAGGACTGAAGCCTGCTGCAAAAGCTGTATCTCGAAGTAAGATCTTATCGTAACAGTAGATTTTTGAGAGGAGCTCTTGCAGCAGGTAGCATCTCCAGGATTGAAGCCGGCAGGCGTCAGGACCCCACGGAAATTTTCTAGCTAGCAGTCTTCAGCGGGGACCGCCTGCATCGGTCCCGCCCCCGACGTCAGGCTTAGTACATAAGGAGGCAGTCCCCCCATAACCCTTAGTTCTTTTCCCGCTATCGACATCGCAAGTATCTGCCTCTCAGTCCTTTTTCTAACATGCAGCAACCTTTAGAGCTACGACGTTTTCGTCTTTCTTCACGACTTTGGATTCAACTGATGTCCTCTCCAACTGCTTCTTTGGAAGGTCACCAATTGAAGCGTGCCTGTGGCAAACAGATCCCCTTCAAGGATCCACACTCTGCTTGCGTGTGCTGCCTAGGCCCGGAACACGACACCAAGGCCTGCTTCTTCTGCCGGGGCTTCAACAGTTGCACCAGGATCCGCCGCCAGAAGGCCCTTCAAGCGTTTCTCTTAGAGGAGAAACTGAAAACCATGGACAAAGAACCTTCCTCCGGGGGGGGGGGGTCGTCGGGTAAAACCCACAAGCTCCGGGACAAACACCGGGAGAAGGAAAGACCCAGCTCCCCTGCGAGGGCCTCAGACTCCCGGAGCTCCGGCTCGCGATCAGACCGCTCTCCTTCCAGGGCTCAATCGCAGCCTCCCCCGGTTCAGGTCAGATCCTCCAGCGGTTCCTCTTCTTTGCAGCCACTGAAGACTTCCAGGCCGTTGGCCTCTTCCACTCCATCTAAGGCCTCGTCGAAGTCCGGGGAGCACCATAAATCTTCTTCCCGACGGCGGGACTCCGATGCCAGGTCGGTTTCCCAGCCTCCACGTGGGTCGGAACTGGTTCCTCGCAAGACCCAGGATTTGATGTTCCTCAATTGGACATCGGACCCGATGTCGGCCCACCCGACATCAGCCAAACATCACCGGTGCTCCCAGGAGCCGGTGACACCAAACACCCGTCGCCGGCTAGGCATTCGCCTCGAGGGCGTCAAGCCAGGGACGGCGTCTATTACCCCAGAGAAGACCACATCACCATCGCCGGCTGACGCCGGTCGGAAGGACTCGTCGGAGGATACCACACAGCCCGAGGACCAGGCGGGTGACACCGGAGACACCGGGCTCTCACGGGAACCTTCCCCGGAGCGGGAGACCCCCGGGGACCTGACCCCGGTGACAGGCCACCGGCGCCGGGCCCGTCGTTGGGCATGAACTTGGCAGAGGTAAAGGAGCTCTTTACCTTCTGGTGGGACACCATCAGAAAAGATGTGGTTGCCACACATCGTCCTCCTACTGCGACTCCACCTCCTCCTACTCCTTCACCGCCTATGCCCCCTCCTCCGCTCAAGGGACCCGTAGGTCGGTCGCTAACCCCCAAGGAGCAAACACCACTTCCTCGGGGCAGATCCTCAGAAAGTAGAAGACCTTCCTCCAGATCCACCTCAGGGTCACCCAGTCCCAAGAGACCCAGTCGATGCCGGTACACCCCGTCTGGGGAGGATTCTAGATCCGACACCTCAGGGTGCTTCAGATCTCCTCCTCCCATCAGCATTCCCTCTCCAGACCCACACGACTTACACAGGTCTCCTCCGGATGATCCCTCTTTCGCAGAGATCATGAGGCACATCCAGGAGACTATGGGGTGGAATGCTGAAGAGCTTGACCCCGAGAGACAACGCCTTGCCCGCTACCTTCGTCAGAAAGACCCGAAGTCTGTGGTAGTGCCGCCCTTGGTGGATACCTTTGCGGACATCACCAAGGCCGCCTGGAAACATCCGCACTCCACTCCAACAGTGCCAAAGAAGGTTGACCACCTATACAAGGCCCCTAGGGAGGACCAGTATCTGGCGAACCATCCTCTGGCTGACTCCCTGGTCATCACTGCCTCGCATGACCGGTCTCAGAGACCTCAGCATTTGAGCACATAGCCACTGGACCAGGAATGCAAGCAATTGGATATCCTGGGCAGGCGCACGTACGCGGCAGCGACTTACGCCATCAGGTCACTGAATTACCTCACCCACATGGTTCAGTTCCAGAACGCACTGTGGGAACAGGGACAGGACCTGGTTGAGAAGATGCCTGATGGCGACCAAAAGGAGGAGCTCTTGAACCTCCTCCGCATGGGTTCGGATGTGGGTACCCAGGTGCTCAGAGCCGCATATGATTCTGCGGACTCCTCAGTCAGAGCTGCAGCCTCAGGTGTGTGTCTCCGGAGACACTCTTGGCTCCGTGTCTCCAGTTTTAACCCGGACGTCCAGAAGAACATCTTAGACGTCCCTTATAATGGCGAGGTCCTATTTGGTGAAGCCTCTGAGAGAGTAATCATCAAACTTCAGGACACAGGGAAGGCAGTTTGATCTGTACAGGCCATATACAGGTCTCGGCCCCGTTACTTTCGTAGGAACCAGAGCCACTTCCATGGCCAGCTACAAAGGCAACAGCAGAGGGGCACTTTCACCCGCAAGGCCCAGGTCAAGTCATCCCCAGGCAGAGGCCAATGATTTGCAAAGTCGGCACAGCTTGCCGGATCAAACGCTGCCACAGCATGACTCCTTCCCGGCCCCCGGCCCTCCTCCGGATCAACGGGAAAAGAAAGTCAGGGGTCGCATCACACGCAATTGGTCAAAAAAGGCCACTATATAGAATTTGTAGGCAGTCCACCCACAAGACCTCCCCTGCATTCCCGATATTCGGGTCAACATGTCCTGCTCATACAGCAGGAGGTGCTCACGCTTCTGGAAAAGGAAGCCTTAGAGCATGTTCCAGAAAGGACTAGGGTACTATTCTCACTTCTTCCTGGTTCCAAAGAAAACAGGGGACCTCTGTCCAATACTAGACCTCAGCGACCTCAACCTGTCGGTCATTTACAAACGCTTCCCCATGGTGACCCTTCGGGGCCTAATTCCCATGCTGAAGCAAGACGCTTTTCTGGCGTCTTTGGACATGCAGGACGCCTACCTGCATATTCCGATTGCTCAAGCGCACCAGTGGTTCCTGCACTCCGAGTTTAAGAGCCGCCATTATCAGTTCCGAGCTCTTCCCTTCGGGCTGTCATCGGCACCTCGCATATTCACGAAGTGCATGGCGATTGTAGCGGCGTCTCTGAGGAGACAAGGCCACTACATGTTCCCATACCTGGACGACTGGCTTCTCATGGCGCCCTCCAAGGAGGCACTGATGACGGCCATTCACTGCACCCTGTCCCTTTTTCTATCACTGGGTATTCTCATCAACTACGAGAAGTCACTCCTGCTGCCGTCCCAGAAACTGCAGTTTATAGGAGCGGTTCTGGACACTGTCAGAGGGAAAGCTTTTCTTCCCTCGGACAGAGCAGAACACATCAGATCCCTCATCAGGGACTTGGTGAAGACCGTCCCGGCCAGATCGGTCCTTCGCCTGCTCGGACACATGGCTACGGCCATTGCAACAGTCCCGCTGGCACGTCTCCACATGTGGGTAACCCAGTGGATGCTAAGGGTGCAATGGGACCAAAGGCAAGACCATCTGCAGCAGCCAATCCGAATCACGAATGCCGTAGTTCGGGATTGGCAATGGTGGCTAAATCCAGGGAACCTCTCTGCAGGGGTTCCCTTCACAGCGCCGTCTCCAACTGTAACACTCTCCACAGACGTCTTAGGGCTCGGCTGGGGAGCACACCTGGAAGATGTTAGGTCTCAGGGCCTGTGGACTGCCCAGGAGTCTCATCTCCACATCAACATTTTGGAAATGAGGGCAGTCCTTTACGCTCTGCAAGCCTTTCAGTCTAAGATTCCACCAGGTACACTCCTGCTACAAACAGACAATACCGCGGTGATGTATTACCTCAACAAACAAGGAGGCACTCACTCCTACCCACTCTGCAGGGAGGCCATGAGAGTGTGGGAGTGGGTTTTGCAACATCGCGCAAACCTAATTGCAGTACACGTCCCGGGAGTGGACAACACTGTCGCAGACAGTCTGAGCCGCTCTCAGGCCAGAGTCCATGAGTGGGAACTTCTACAGGAGGTGGCAGAGGATCTGTTTCACAGATGGGGCACTCCAGAGTTAGAGCTTTTCGCGTCCCCATCCAACGCAAAACTTCCCAATTGTTGCTCGCTAGATCCGGGGCCTGGTGTTTTCTGGCGAGACACATTGTCCCTCTCCTGGGCGGGCAGATTCCTCTATGCCTTCCCTCTTTTCACGTTGATCCAGAGAGTTCTCTTAAAACTTTGCAGGGAGCATGCGACACTTTTTCTGATTGCGCCCTTCTGGCCCAGACAGATTTGGTTCCCTCTTCTGCACCAGCTATCCCGGGAACCTCCAGTTCCTTTGCCAATCAGCTCCCATCTGTTGTCTCAGGAGGCGGGTTCAGTGGTCCACCCAGACTTGCGTTCATTGAACCTGCACGCTTGGCTCCTAGAGACATAGCCATGATGCGATATGGGTTCTCGCAAGAAGTGGCAGACGTGCTCCCTGCCGACAGAAAACTGTCAACCCATGCAACGTACGCCATGAAATGGCATAGATTCTGTTGGTGGGCTCAAGCGCGTGGCTTTTCGACTTTAGACTGTCTCAAAAAGCTGGTTCTGGACTACCTGCTTACCCTCTTCCACTCCGGACTGGCTTACTCCTATATTAAAGTGCACCTTTGTGCAATTTCTGCTTGCCATGCCCCAGTAGACCATCGGACGGTGGCCCAGCTGGACACTACTCGTGCCTTTTTAAGGGGAGTCCTCCACCTTAGGCTGCCCATCAAAGACCCAATTCCTCCTTGGGACTTACTTTTCATCCTGGAGCAGCTTACGCTGCCACCCTTTTGAACCAGCTGCGGATTGCGAGCTCGATCTTCCTTGTCAATCTTCACCATTCATTACTTCCTGGGTATGCAGCGGGCCGCTCAGTCACGAAACTTTTTTTTAAAGTTGCTAACGGCCCGCCCTCGAGAGGCGGCGTCATGCGCGGCGGCGTTAATGCGACAACTCCTCCTCAACTCAGTTCTGTTTCTCCCGCCCGTCGAGGCAGCACCTGTTCGGGCGTCCATTCTCCACTCGTCAGCGACTCCTCTTTTCCACACACTCGGCCCGATCGGTAAGACCGTTCTTTTCTTTCTAAAGCGGCGCGGGTGTGTTTTCCTACTGTTTTCTAGTTGATTCGCGTTATGTCCGGGTCCGGAGCTAGCGTGTTTGAAACGGGCGGCGCCCCTGTCGTCAGGTGTTACTGGCGACGGCATTTCTCGTCTCGGACCGGCATGGCGTTTGTCTTCGTTGCCTGGGACCAACCATGACATGGATTAGGTGCGATGCCTGTTTCTCCATGGACGCCGTGTCCTCAAAGTCCGCGTTCAAGCTCGGCAAAGCCCGCCCGACCTTGAGGGGCGGCGTCGCTCAAGGGATTCTCAGGTAAGGTCTCTCAGGGCCTTCCCGGGTCCCCTCCGGGCCTATACGGTCTGAGGAGGAGGGTCTCCTCGTCTTTTCTTGCCGGAGGAGGCCCTTCTGCGGTGTCGGGGGCGTCGTAGTCCCTCCGGGCAGCGGCGCGACACCGCCTCGGCAGTCACCTCTTGGTGCAGGCTCCCCGTGGTGAGGCCCTGCGTCTTTTGGGCTAGCTCGGGTGGACCCTCGGCCGCCGCCTTTGGCGCGTTCCGGATCCTGGCGCCGTTCGGTGCCGGTGATAGAAACAGCGCCGTTTGAGTCTAGCGCGGTGATCAGAAAGCGGGCGCCATTGGCAACGCTTTGGATCCCGGTGATTGGGCGGTGCCGTTGGCGGTGCCGCTTTGGCCAGCGCCCGTTCGCGGCGTCGATGGACGAAGGCGGCGCCGTCAATGCCGTGCGCCTCCGGCAGCGCGTGGAGCTGGTCCTTCCTCCAGGCGGTGCCGGCCTCGCCCGGCGCCGTTGAGAAGTGGAGCTAAGCCTGGCTGCTACCGGCGTGAGGAGGCGGCGGCGCCTCACTGAGTACCGGGGCGTTCGCGGCCCGTAGCCTCGAGGACTTCTGGGGTGGCCAGCAGTTGAGGTCCTGCTGGTCTCGTCCTCTCGGGCGATGATTCGAGCGATGGACCCATCCTGGCACCCCACTCTTGGTCTGGGTCCCGGTGGCTAGAGGTGCAAAGCGCCGGCATGCCAGCCCCTCCCTCTGTCCCCCTTTACGTCGCCTCCTGGGGTTCCCGGCTGGGGTGGCAGAAGGACCCCTAGGGGCAGGCGGGGGTGCGCGGGGAGGCTCTCTCTGGGCCAGTGACAGCTACCTACAGGGTGCTGTCACTCTCTCTAGGGACAGGGGGCTGTGGTGGGAGGAGGGCCTCTCGAGTCGAGGGTGGGGGCAGGGGTCTGCTGCTCAGTCTTCCTTGGCCACCTCAGGGGGGTGGCCAGGGCCAAGTGCAGAGCCTCGCCTCCCTCCAGGGTTCTAGGGTGTCCTTCGGCGTTTGTGCGGACTGCCCTTCTGGATCCATGCAGTCCGGCGTCGTCACGGGAGGTTCTCCCCAGGGCTCTTCAGGCTCCGCTTCCCCAGAGTTCCGTTCTGCGGCCTGGTCTGATATCGGGATCCCCCTTTCCAGGGCTCCTTTCCCGGTTCCAGAGCCCTGCAGAAAGCAGTTGCCTCAGCGGGTGCCCTCTCCATCTCTCTGCCTTCACCACCCCACTCCCAGGCCATGTCGGCCCTACAGGTCCGTTATCCTGGGAGCAGTTCAAGGTTCTCTGACCTTCCCTCATCGTTGGGTACATGCATGGCGGTCTTCGACTCTCCCCACCGCCGCAGGAATCCTCTGGGCATTCCAGTTCCCATCATCCTCCTCTCCTCCTCGAGGAGAGGAACTCCTCTCATCTGTCCTCCGATGCTGATTTCACAGAATATCAGCGTTTCTCTCGAGGATGGTGAGGGATCTCCAGTTCCTACGTTCGAAGAGACAATACCCGAGCAGAGGCAGCGTGAATTCCTTGGTGAATTCAGTGCCCAGCATCTGGTGGTACCTTCCTGGCCTATCCCCTTCCAGGAGGCGTCTATCGGTCATGGCAGTCCCTACGCTTCTTCCCCAGCCCGGCGGACTGCCAGCGTGGTATTGTGCCCCTCTGAGTCTCTAGGTTCCCTTCCAACCCGTCCTCAGGTTTGGTATACCTGGATACTCCTTCTGGGCGCGTTGCCTGGCGCGACCGCCCACCAGTTCGGACTCTCTCCAGTTCGACCGTTAGGCTCGAAGAGTGTTCTCTTCTGCTCATGCGAGTGCATGTATTGCATCACATCAGGCTCACCACGCTGCCTACAACCGGCATCTGTGGTCGATAGTGTCCCAGCTGCTGGCATCTATGCCTGATACGGAGCAAACCAGACAAGCCGTTGCCCTCTCCATGGTAAGCCTGGAGCTGGCAAGACACCAAGCAAGGGCATCTTATGGCGCCAATGAGGTGGCTTCCAGGCTTGCGGGGACAGCGATCTGCATCGGCGGACGGCATCAACCTCGTCTTTCAGGTTGTCACCCTGGCCCGTAGGGTGATTAGCTCTGCCTTCCGGGGACCCGTCTTTTCTCTTCCAGAGCTAGGAGACTTTTACAGGGGCTCCCTCCGTCTCCTCGTCCTCGGGAGGCACCTCCTAGCTCTTCTCCTCTTGAGCTTTCTGAATAGCCAGGTCTTCTCCTTCTGTTTCTCACCAGCAGAAGGCTGGGGTCTTGTTCCCTCAGGGTATGGCCTCTTCCCCTCAGGGAAGAGAGCTTGTACTCACCCAGGAGTAATGAATGGTGAAAGATTGACAAGGAAGATAGGAAAGTACATACCTACCGTAATTCTTGATCTTCTCTTGTATCTTCACCATTCATTACCACCCCACCATCCCTCAGTGCCTCTTCCTTGGCTTCTCACCTCCCGTCTCCTTCCTCTCTCTGCATTTATATAAAATATAGGAAAATTCCTTAAATTTTCCGGAGGAAAAAAAAAAAGATCTTTCTTGAGGGGGGGTTCTAAAATCCAGAAAAATTACTTACTCTAAGATTCATGGGCCATCTCGTGGATTGCATTGGCGATCAGACTGCACAACTATCTCTTGCTATTCTTATGGCAAGATACCTCTGGGGTTTTTTGGCCTAGGTCAGGCTTTTCAGTTTTGATCCTGCAATCCCGTGTTCAGATAGTTGCCCTGAAATCTGATCCCCCCCTCTATTCTTACCTTGCAGAGCAGAGGAACGAGTTCGTCTGTTCCTTTCTCTTTAAAAAAAAAAAAAAAAAAAAATGCTGAGGAACTCTCTCCGACTGCTATAGGCATCTTGGTATCTGGGTCATGCATCTAGTTAAAAAAATATATATTTTTTATCTGTAAAAAAAAAATGGAGAAATCAAACAAGAGGCAAATGAGAAGGTAGGCTATCCTTCTAGCTGTTTTCTAGTGGTTTCTCCCTTTAAGTATCCTCCTGGACAGTTTTTACAGTAGAGCTCTGCTGACCATATCCAATCTTAGCCAGCCTAAGCTTGGCGGCCTTAGCCAGTCAGTCTGAGTCCCATTTCTATCTTGAAGCATCTGAAACACATTTTCTATTTCTAAACCCCTGAGCAGCGCTCTCATGCTGCTAGGTTTTATTCTTCCCTCCTCGGCTGTCCTCCACTTAAAGGCCCTCCGCGGCCAGGGCAGGTAGGTGTCAAGAACAATGGCATGTTGAAGATGAGGACTATGCCCTCCTGAGTCTGTCTAAGCGGGTTCGGTGAACCTTCTCTTCAGCTCTATCTCCGAGGATTCTTGCTTCCCCTTTAGTCGAGCCTTCAGCTACAAGCTAACTATGCTCGTTGGCCTTCTGGTCCCTTCAACATCCCTCTCTCTCTTTCTTCTTCTTCTTCTATTTTCTCATTCCTTACTCATCTCTCTCCTCCTAGAGTCGCCCAGGTAAGGAGGCCCTGCACTCCTAGGCTAGGGATGTTCTTATCTCCTCTGTCCTTCCTCCATCGGCTTATTCCTTTTCAGTTCATTCTTCCTTGCTTTGCTATCCCTCTGCTATCTTGCCTCGCTATCTATATTTTCTGCTTTCACTTTGCCTCTCCGGCTCCAGGGAACTGAGTTGGAGGAGGATTCGATCGCTACTAACGGCCGCCCTGCACGCATGGCGCATGGCGTCGCTCTCGAGGCGGGCCGTTAGGCAACTTCTAAAAAAAAAAAAAAAAAAAAAAAAGCTCCGTGGCCGGTGCGCGCCTCAAGCTTACACCCAGTAAGTAATGAATGGTGAAGATACAAGAAGATCAAGAATTACGGTAGGTACGTAATTTTCCTTTTTCTCTCGTGGAAAACTTTATTTTTAGTTGCCGTTACTTCAGCTAGAAGGATCTCAGAATTGCATGCTCTTATGTGCAAAGAGCCTTATTTGGTTTTTCCATCAGGGCAGGGTATCCCTAAGGACAAACCCAAAGTTTTTGCCTAAGGTGGTTTCAGCCCTCACCCTTAACCAGGATATTGATCTACCAGTGTATTTCCCAAGGTACACTAATCGAGGAGAGGCCCTTCTGCACACCCTTGACGTGCATCGGTGCCTCAGATACTATCTGACCAGAACCAAACCACTCCGAAAGTCGGACCAACTTTTCGTCTCCTTTGCTCACAGGATGAAAGGAGCTCCTGTCTCTAAACAGTCACTCTCTAGGTGGCTCTTCCAGTGCATCACTTTCTGTTACAACAAGCGCAATAAACCCTTACCGGGAGCTACTTCTTTTGCGGCGTTAAAGAAAGTCTCCACCTCAGCTATTTGCCCTGCAGCTACTTTGAGCTCTGTGCATACCTTTATCAGGCATTACAGCCTGGACATTGCTTCGAGGCGAAGAGCGGGGTTTGGTCTAGCCGTCCTTCAGAGACTTCTGTCATAGGCTCGAGTAATGTCGAGATCTCTACCTTTCCTCCTCCCAGTGGCGCATGATTGCCATTATTGCTTGGAAATCAGTCCTAATGGTGTAAACTGCTGCAAGAGCTGTATCTCGAAGTAAGATAGTACAGTTACGTAAGAACTTACCATAACAGTAGATCTTCGAGAACAGCTCTTGCAGCAGGTACCTTTCCGCCCACCATCCCCTTTTTTGGAGGTAGGTTGTAGTCAAGCTCCCACCTTATGGGATGGGATATTCCTATTCTTTAATCTTTGCCATCTGGTGGCGGATCCTCGGTCTCCTCTTCTGATGTCATCCAACGGCCAGGAGTCTCCGGCGGGAGAACTGAGGATGATGGGGGGACCGCCTCCTTATGTACTATGCCTGACGTCGGGGGCAGGACTGGCGTCGGAGGCAGTCCCCGCTGAAGACTGCTAGCTAGAAAATTTCCGTGGGGTCCTGATGCCTGCCGGCTTCAGTCCTAATGGTGTAACCTGCTGCAAGAGCTGTTCTCGAAGATCTACTGTTACGGTAAGTTCTTGCGTAACTACTTTCTTACGTAAATGTACTTTTCCCCTTGAAAGTGGTGTCTGAGTTTACACTGAACCAATCAATCCACTGTCCCGTTTATTCTTCAGAGCATGCCAATCCAGGGGAAACACTGCTCCATATGTTAGATATGCGCAGATCTTAGAAGTATTACGTGCTCTGAACTAAGGAATGCAGTAGGTCGAAGCAGTTGTTTGTTTCTTTATCCCTCCCCAGGAAGAGAGGGGCATTCAGGTTTCTAAACAATGTTTATCTAAATCGATAGTTCTCAGACTTTGTCACAGTAAGCCTCCCCAAATCCATGGAAAAAAATTTGAGCCTCCCCCAAAAACTGAAATAATCTTGGGCCTCCCCAAAGACAAATAACATACTGTACTTTGCACAGTACACCATGAAAAAATTTAAACCCCTCTAAGTACTTGGCTCACATTCAGTTTGTTGTCTTATACTGACATGGAACCTTTGAAAAAGAGCTCCAGTGCTCAAAGGTGTTATCTGAATAACAAATAAATAAAATAAACAAATATTATCATTCAACTTACTATACCCCAAAAAAAAAAAACAGGTCAACCTACGTATTCTGCTATTTTCATTTTTGAACCATTGTTACCCCTTGTTGCAGTACCTTTATGGGTCAGACTAATTTCACTGTTTCCTCTCTATATGAAATAACCTTCCCACATACTTTGCCTATCCCCTTCCTTCCCTGCTGCTAAGCAACTTCTTAGGGATTACTTTGCTCCTCCCTGCTATTGCTCTTAGTACTTCTATGCTCAACCCTTGTATTTGGGCTGTTCTGCCATCAGGCTACAAATTGATCAATTACCGCCACTCATTATTAGTTTATTGTTCATATTTGTTTGCATTATTGTTCATTGTGTATTTCTTGACTGTTTTGAGGTTACCTTTTGAAATGTATTCACCCCTTACCCCTTCCAGGGTACACCTGAAATGAGCCTTGGCTCATTCACCTTCCCCTTCCCCTGTCACCTATTAGTAAATAAATACCTTAAATTCACCTGCTATTATCCTCTTTCAGTTTGCATCATCTCTTCACACAAAATATATAAAACTCAAAATTTAAGTACAGTACTTTTTCAGACTTGCTTGAGCCTCCCCTGGAACAGGTTGGGTCCTCCCCAAGGAGGCTGGCCTCACCATTTGAGAACCCCTGATCTAAATGATTGGCTAAATGCATTGTGTTCTGCTACAATAAGTACGTCAAAGAATTGCCTGGAACTGTCAAAGTTCATTCCACAAGAGACATGGCCACCTCTGTAGCTTGTTTCTGAGGGGTCTCAGCCGCTGACATTTGCGTGGCAGCCACCTGGACTACCGTCCACACTTTCACCAAGCAGTAGAGTGTGGACATTGCCTCTAGAGCCCGTGCAGGATTTGGCAGGGCTGTGCTGCAGGGCCTCCTGTCTTAAGTTTAAGGTTGGCCTCCCTCCCAGACTGTTTTGTCTGCACCTGTAACTGCTTGGGACTCATTCCTATGGTGTGACCTGATGACACAGATAGCCTCAAAGAAGATAGAACAGTTGCGTAAGAACTTACTGTAACAGTGGATTTTTGAGGGGATCTCCGTCATCAGGGCTGTCTTTCCTCCCACCATCCCCCTGTTTGGGGCTCTTTACTGGAACTGGCTATCTGGTGTATCTAGCCTTTCTCATTGGCCCTGGCACCTCTGTCTGTCTCTCTCTTATGGCTAGATCTATGCTGCTTTTGTCTTCAGGGGAAAGAACTGAGGGGCGGGGAGCAGGGCCGCTCACACTTTATAGGGTTGATGATGTCAGCAGACGACGTTGGTGTGGGCGTCCCTAGTTATACTGCTGAAAATCTTCCATGCGGATCCTGCTTCAGTGACTGTCAAGTTCCTATGGTGTGACCTGATGATTGAGATCCCCTTGAAGATCTGCTGTTCTGGTAAGTGCTTACATGACTATTCTTTCTTTCTACTCATGATCCCTTTCTTATGCTTATAAAGAATTGTTAAAAAACCAAGCACTAGTTAGAGTTTTTTTAATTTCTGGTGTTTCTTTGATGAAAAATTGCCTTATAGCCTAACCAGATTTAACAGTGCAATATCTGCTACTAACCCTGCCCAGATAAAATTGAGTCTGTGGCTCGATATGAAGCCTGTGTGCATCTTTGGGTGTATTCCTGTGGAATTATGCAGAATTTTGAATTCATGCATTCCTTGTAGGGATGGGATGACTAGTAAATTTTAGTATTTGCCAAATACTAACTAGTTGAGCGTATTCATTGAATGACAAATACTAATACAAATAGTGATTGAAGACACAAGGCATGTAGTCTTCATTTACGTTTATTTTATTTAAGGCATGTTATGCCATAATATGATATAAAATCAAAATGAATTGGTGACAGGTAGTGACATTTTGCAAAATTGCTTTTGTTTTTATTTTATGTTTCATAGCTCCAGCTTGTGCAGAACTAGCAATTGGCAGCTTTTTGAGGCTAAGAATGTATTATGAGCCAGATATAGTTGGTCGGAAGTTTGCTTCAGATTCAAAAATGACTATTCGGTATTTGGACTGGTTTCAGTTAGATACTGGAGAGGTATGAATAGTTGGGGTAGGCCATTGTTCAGGTACAAACTGAATATTTGTCCCATCCCTAATTCCACGTTAACATTCCTTGATCTTACTTCAAGAGGGCTCTTGCAGTAGGTATTCACATATAGGACTGACCCGCCAAGTGTCTGGACCCCAAGGAAACATTTCTAGCTAGCAGTCTCTGGTGGGGGACCGCCCCCACATCAGGTGACGGCGTCATACGACAGTATAAAGGGGCATCACGCCCGCCTTCCAGTTCTTTCCCGCCATCGACTTGTGAAAGTTCCTCACTGTAGAATAATGCTTTGTCAGTCATTCGTCGGTCCTTAAGTCTTCGAACTTTTCAACCTTTTTTTTCTGCCTTCAGATTTTCTTTATGATTCGCTGTGTATGTCGTACGCGACGCCCTCCAAATCGCATAAGAATAAGTGAGGCTCGTGTGGTTCCCAACTTCCACACAAGGACGGACACTCCTTGTGCCTCTTCTGTCTGGGCCCAGACCACCACGTGGAGAAGTGCCAGCACTGCCATAAGTTTAACTCCGCTAACTGCAAAAGAAGGCAGCAGTCCCTGAAAGCCCATACCTTAAAGAAGAAAATGGCCTCCATGGAAAAAGAGCTAAACAAACTCAGGCAGGCGTCCACTTCCCCCGAAGGTCACAAGAAAAAATGCAACAAGGAGAAGCACTGGGAGCGGGAATCGGTTTCCACGGCAGCACTAAACGTACGTCCCTCCGGGATCCCTCCGTCTAGCTCATGCTCAGGCCGCCGTTGAGACTCCGGGCAAAGTAGGACTCAGCTCCCTTGAAGGCTGCTTCTTCCCCACGCGGCCTTCAGGACAAGCCAGGTCCAGTGAATCAGGCGTCGGTCCCACTGATGCTGTCCCGGACAAGGCTGCTAAGCAGCTAGCCCCTTCGGGGGAGCGCCTAGCCAAAACTCCGCCTGACAAGGCCACAGCTCCTGCGCGGCCTTCCTCGGGCAGGGAGTCCGATAAGTCAAAAGTCAGCTCCTCCAACACCCGCCCGGATTCGGCTGATAAGTCGGATGCCAGTTCCACCAACGCCTGCCCGACCAAGAAGCCTGCGCCGGACCCTACGGAATAGTCGGATGCCCCATGCTCTCCGCAACGTTCCAAGTTGCCTACTGAGGTCCCTGCGTCTCCCCAACTGACCCCCGGGGATTATAATCCTCCTTTCCTGGTCATCGCGGAGGATATTGAGATGCTGCCATCAGGAAACCCTCCTTCTGGACCTGATCCCCTGATGTCAGTTCCTCGGACGCCAGCTTACCTGACTCCATCCGGCGTCCCCTTACCTGGTGATAAACCTATCCTTCCATCAGGCCCTTTGGACCGTATCAAGGGTATACCCATGCCGGGCCAGCATTACCACCACCTGGCCTGCCAGAAGGGCCTCTTGCCAGGTCCCTCTGCTCCGTCAGAGCCCCTGCACCCGGGTACCCGACACAGCAATATCCGGTGCCACAGTACCCGACTCCACAGTATACGGCACCTCAGTACTGGATGCTGCAATGTCCGGCGCTGCAGTACCCGATGCCAGGCTACCCGCCATCAGGTTACGGATACTCCTTCTACGGATATCCTTAATACCTGTATCCCCCTCCGCTGTCCATTCCCCAGCCACTGGCGGATCTGAAGGAGACCTTGGCCTCCTCGTGGGCTGAGGCCAAGGCTCAGCTCACTCGTGAGGTCGAGAGTCATCTACCAACGCTGGACCCTATGCAGGATCCCCTACGTCGAAGACTGGAGACTCCCTCCCCCCTTCCCAACACCAGAGGTGAGCCCTCTGGCACCCGAGGAGGGGAGGATACGCACCCCAGGGAACTCCCCAAAGGGGTCGTCCCTTCCCCTCCTAGGGAGTAGTCTTCCTCCTCTTCATCAGATACCTCTGACTCTGAGACGGGATGTTCTGACCCTGAAGATGAGCCACGTACTCCAGAACGCCCTAGGCCGAGGACTCCTCTGGAGAACCCCTCCTTTCTGGAGTTATTGAGGAAAATCCAGGAAGTTCATCAGTGGCAATCAGGGGAGCCAGACCCACAGCATAAGAAACGCGTTGCTCATCTGGATCTGCCCGAGACTGCTCCTACGCTTATTCCACCCTGGATGGAGCCTCACACGGATCTTGTTTCCATCATTTGGAAACGGCCTTCTGTGCTAGCCCCCCTTCTAGGAAGGCGAGCAGGTTATATCAGGCTCCTGAGGGTGTAGACTTCCTTAGCCTCCACCCCAAGGTGGACTCTGTAATCATCAGTGCCGCTCACGGCCGCTCCGCAAATCCCAAACACCTCAGCTCGTCTCCGCCTGATAAGGAAGCCAGGCTTCTGGACCAATACGGGGAAAAAAATTCACCTTCTACCCTTGGTATTAGGGCTCTGAACTATGTGGCACATATGGGGAATTTTCAGAAGACCATCCTTAGTCAGGTGGAATCTAAATTGAACTCCCTTCCTGAGTCACAGGCTAAGCAGGAAGTGGCGGATCTTGTCCATTCTTCTCGTTCGGCCAACCGGCACATGCTTCATGCCACTTACGACGCAGTGGACACAGCTGGAAGGAGCTTTCGCCGTAGGCCTATGGTGTCACGTCTGGCTCCGCGTGTCAGGTTTGGTCCCTGAAGTGCAATCCGCTATCCAGGATGCTCCCTTCAGAGGTTCGGTGCTGTTTTGAGGTGATGTCAAGGACATCATTACCGAACTGCAGGAGAAGGGCACTGCACTCAAGTCTGTCAACTCTTTGTACAGGCCCCCTCAGGGGCAGCGGCGTCCTTTACGTAGACAAAACCGACAGAGACAAAAACCACAGGGCAAACAGGCCAACAAACATTGGACCCCTCCAGCAACCAAGCCCCCCCCAGCAGAAAAGCTGCAGGAGCCTTGGCTGCTGCACTGCCCCACACCACCTGACTCCCTGCCTCTCCTACTGCCTCTGGAGGCTCCAGAGGAACTGGTAAGGGGGAGATTCTCCATCCATCTGCCGGGCTGGGAGAGGATAACATCAGACGCTTGGGTGCTCCAGTTGATAACAGCAGGACACTCAGTAGAGTTTCTGCAGAAACCTCCCCGAAGACCCCCCCCCCCCAAAGTCGTCTTACTCCCCGCAACATCTTCCTCTGGCAGTGATCCCCATTCATTAAAAATGAGAGGCGGGCCGCCATGCTATCTTGAATGTCCGCCTCTCATTTTGTATTGCCACCACTCTTTCCTGCTTGATTGTGCTGCCCTAGTAGCGCTTAGCGCTACTGTCCCTTTAAATGTTCGCGATCACACTAGGAGCGCGCACGCAAGCAGCAGATTCCAGCATCCTGAGCGGTCACGGAGGTATTCATCACACAACCGCAGTCAGTTACACCGTCGGTGATCACGGGGTTGTTGGTCTAGCAGTCAGCAGACCATGCAAGGCGCCAAATTGTGGAACCAATCATGGAGGAAGCAGGAGAGTGACAGCTAAGACGCCCTATAGTGGAGCAGCTACAACACTTACGGTAAGTCCCACTAAAGTAGTCTGCTGCCACCGAGGGTTTTGCCAGTGTGACTGTGTGTCTTCTAAGGAGATGATCGTCTTGTTTTGTAGCATGTGGAAGTCGGGCTATACTGATGTGACAGCAGGCAGCTAACCAAAAAAAAAAACATAAATCTATATTGAAGAAGTAGCAGTGTTGATCACAGTGAAAACTATTTTACTAAGTTAACTTTGCTGTTAATTTACTGCTTTGAAGTTGGCTGAGTGAGGTGAGCAGGGGAAGGAAAGATCATTGTGTGGACTCCACAGAGCAGCAGCTTTCACTGATTTGATTGCAGCTGAAAAATAATTTGCAGTGACTGGAAAAAAAAAATACAGATTGCCTGTGAGTCAATGACTCTTAGAGAAGTGTTGGCTGAGTTTAATAACTGACTGACTAGGCAATTTTACTTAAATAAAAAAAGATCTGAAGGTTTGAGGGGGAACTATTGGGTTTGATTTGAGAGGGGAGCAGAATCACTGTGTGGTCTTCACAGCGGACCTGGGCAGCAGCTTTATTTGAACTGCTGAAGGGTAGGAAAAAATACTGGCAGTAAGAAAAAAAAAAAACACAGTGACTGCACGGAAGATCAACGTTTTGGTGCACTTTACAGCCCTTTGATAGGTGACACTGGAAGGACCTTAGCCTGAATTAAACCAAATAAAAATAAACCTGACCACCAGAGATTTGTTTTGTAGCCAGCAAAAAAATATTTGTGTGAGAAAAAAAAATTCTGGTCTCCTTAACTGTGCCAACAGGGGGTCTGCACCACTAGTCAGATTGTGCACTTAGCCTTCCTTTGTCAGTGGTCACTTGTTCTGAACCCTGATTCAGGGAGCAAAAAAATATTTGTGTGAGAAAAAAAATTCTGGTCTCCTTAACTGTGCCAACAGGGGGTCTGCACCACTAGTCAGATTGTGCACTTAGCCTTCCTTTGTCAGTGGTCACTTGTTCTGAACCCTGATTCAGGGAGCAAAAAAATATTTGTGTGAGAAAAAAAATTCTGGTCTCCTTAACTGTGCCAATAGGGGGTCTGCACCACTAGTCAGGTTGTGCAGTCTTGCTTCGTCAGTGGTCACTTGTTCTGAACCCTGATTCCGGGAGCAAAAAAAAATTTGTGTGAGAAAAAATATTTGGGGCTCAACCAGCATTACCAAACTCTCGTTCTGTATTGACGAATAAACACACTATAACACTTAGGAAAAAAAAGCTTTCTAGGGACATGGATATGTTGTTCGTCCACACTGTCTGGCAGGTTCCTTGCCGCTTTAAATCTTGCCGGAAGGTCTTCAAGCTGGCTCCTCCCACCCACCCGGGTGAAAAACTTCGGCTCCACCCCATGACGCTAGATCTTCCTTACCGCTTGGAAGCTCAGGTTCCCTCCTTAACGCTCTGCGTATAAGACTGGTTCCTAATTCTTGAATTTTGAAATCAAAAGTTTTTGCTAAAAGACTTGGTCTTCTCTCCCTCAGCGGCTGCGATGGACAAATCGACTCCGGTTTCGGAGATGCCCTCTTGGAGCAGAAGATGTCTCGGACGGATCCGCACTCCGCGTCGTCTACTGCTTAGGCCTTGAGCACGACCCGCGGGCTTGCGATCTGTGCTCTTCTTTTGACCTCGTCCTCGAACGTGCTGCCCGTTTACAGCTCGCGGCGTCGAGAAAAGATTTCCTCCGGTTAAATCTAAAGAGGCCCAGTTGGCGGTGTCCGGCGGTCTCGTGGATCAGCTCGAGCAGATCGCCTCTCATGAGGAGGCAAGGGCGCGCTTCTACCTCGCTGCGGCATTTGTCCCGCCTCTCGGTGCCTCACATTCGGCTTCTTTTAAGGAGCTTTGTCTGACCCTCTCGACAAAGGTGAGGGTCCAACTTCTTCTGAACCTTTTTCTCGGTCCAAAAAGAGAGACAAAAGTAAGTCTTACCATCGACGCTCTTGGGAGTGGGAAAGATCCCCCTCCCCTAGTTGTCGACAGTCGACTTCGGTCGATCCCTCAGCTTCGGCCACTGGCTTCACGGTGTCCCCGTCAGGCCAGTTGACCGAGACTCCCGTCGACACGGTCGAGATTTTTCTCGACCCGTTAGACGGGTTGTCGGCTGGAGAAGCTGAGAATCCCCTCTCCCCGGTTCCCCCGGTGGGAGTTGAGGATCCCGTCGGCTCGTCTGTGCCTCAGTTCCAGAGCCTTCGGTGGAATCGATCCGAACCGAGGAGAGTGCGATTCCGACACCTCCCGCTGCCGTCCGCCATTCGCCCGAGGGTCGATCTCGGACTTCAGCGGTCCAGCCCGATCCCGCCGTCATAAAGGCGGTCTCCAGCGGCAAGCAACGCTGCGCTCTTCCTCCTCCTAAATGCGGGGAGGCTTGGCGCAAGTTGCGTCGGAGGAGAGTGTCGAGGACTTCGTGGCAACTCCTTCTATGGCGAGAATAACCGACCTATCGTCTTCCCCGGCCATTAAGTGGCTGTCACGGGCGACGAAACAACAACCCTAAATGCATAGCCGAGGCCTGTTCCCAGGCGGTTGTTGACCAGTTCAACTGCCCTACCGATTCAGGTGGTACCTCCGCCTCCACGGCCGTTATTTGGGGCTCCGACCAAAATTCGATCGGCTCAGGACTGCCCCATAGGCTGTCTGTCACCCTCACTCCCGATAGACCTCGGCAGGTGGAGGTGGCTCAGGCCGAGGCAGCTCTTTGAGACTCTTCTGAGTCGAGGATGATTCCTCACACTGCTCCAAGCGAATGGACTTGGAGTCCTCAGGAGGACCAGTCAGTGGGCAGATAGCCCGCAAATCCTTCCTAGGATTGCTTGGCTCATCTCGGGTACACGGAATGAAGCTCGAACCCGTTCCTAGCAGACGGGTATCCTCACAGAGATTCTGGACAGGGGATTCCCCTACAGGAGGCCTTTCTGGTGGCCGAGGCCATGAGTAGAGTCGGCCTTGGAGCTTTGGCAGCGCCCTGCTTCCTGCCCTGCGCCTTGGCCAGGATGGCCAGAAAGTATCACGGTCCCCGGTTCCCTGTCCGGTTTTCGGAACACCCCTGCTGAGGGTTGGTTACCAGACAACATTTCCGGCTCGGGAATGCCAGGATAATGAACAAACTCCCGACAAAGGAATCAATAAATTGGAATACACGGGCGAAAAGTCTATGCTCGTCCTCTCTCGGCCTTCGTCCAGGCCAGTTAGGCCGTCCTCATGGCACCACTGCTCATGCCCTGTTGGGCTCCCTGGATGAGTGGAGTCCCTCATCTTCCCACAGGATCTGCAGACTACGGTCCAGGCAGAGTGCGGGACCAGAACGATGGCCAAACAGCAGCTCAGACTGCTTTGAGACATTGGGACTCATGTGCCAGGTCTGTGGCGGCCGCAGTGGCCATCGTCGTCGACACCTGGCTGGGATATCCACCTTTACTTCCAGATACAGCACAAGTTGGCCGGATGTTCGTTTTGGGGACTGACCTCTTGACCCTGGGGTGGAAGGTCACCTGCAGAGGATCGAGAGTCAATGCCACCTTGGACTCTTCTCTTCGCTCAGAAGGACAAAGGCCACAAGCCACAGCCTAAGCCCTTTAGTCCTTCTCGCCCAGCAGCAGCCCGGCCCAGCAGCGTCGGGCCCAGCAGGCTCGGGCCAGCATCCCAAACCCAATATAGAAAACTTCACTCCAACAGGAAGCAGGAGGTAAGGCCAAGGAGGTCCCTTGGCGGTTCCTCCTCAAGCCTGCCAGTGACGGGCTGAGGGGTATCGCCCCATCCCGTCACCTCACCCTAGTTCCCCGTGGGGAAGGCGGCTCCGACACTTCCTTTTAGCCTGGTCGTTATTACCACGGACAGGTGGGTACTGGAAGTGGTGAGAAAGGCCTGCCTCTAGAGTCGAGAGCCCGCCCCTAAAAACCGTCTCACCTCGGGGCCCCGGAATCCCGTAGCCTCACTGTCGGCTCGTCGAGCCGACCCGGCCTCCTCAAGGAAGTCAGTCAGGGAAGTGCGAACCCAGACCAGGTTTGTGTCAGGTACTTCCTGGTTCGAAGCAGACGGGGACTGGCGCCCCATTCTCGACCTACCGACCTGAACAAGTTTCCTAAGGTCACCGAACCTTCAGGATGGTCACTCTGGCACAGATAATACCATCTCTGGAACCGCAGTGTCAATGGTTCTGCTCTCTGTGGACCTGCAGGGCCCGCGTTCTTTCCGCGTCCCTATCGTCCCATCACATCAGAGATTCCTTAACTTCCGAGGTGGAGGGATCCCTCTTAAATTCTGAGCCATGCCCTTGGCCTGTCTCCAGCTCCAGAGTCTTCACCAAATGCATTGCAGTGGTGACAGCTTTCCTGCGGCGACGGTCAGGTGTGCCCTTACCTGGGCGATTGGCTGATAGCAGCCTCAGACAGGAGGTGGAGGCGGTCCAGAATCAAGCCCTCCAGAGTTGCTCTCAAGTCTGCCTTCTCATCAGCAGGCCAAGTCCAGACTCGAGCCGAAGCAGGTGATTCTTTTTATGGGGGCAGAGCTGGAGCTCTCTTCCCGGAGGCAGAGCAGGCTCCCGGCCCGGTTGTGGGGCGAGGTTCTTACCTCCTTTGCCCAATCTCATTTCTGGTTGTAATGTCCTGCCGGGACTTCCTCGTCCTGGGTCTCATGGCGGCCTGCACCAGCGTGGCCCATTGGGCGCAGCGCGCGCACCCCTTCAGTCGGGGACTGGCCAGCCAGTGGTCACAGCGCTGCGATCCATTGGACCAGCTGGTGGTGAGTGACCCAGGAGATGTGGGCATTTCTCGATGGACTGTTCCATCTCATCTGCAGGAGGGTATCCCGTTAGATCCGACCCGAGCCAGTCTCTCTATCGACCGATGCCTCTCTGATGGGTTGGGGTGCCCATCTGGGGAACACCAAGCGCCACGGCCTCTGGTCCCGGAAGTCGATGCCACATCAGCCTGCTGAGCTCCGGCGGTCCCCTAGCTCTCACGCCTTTGCTCCGTTTCTCCAGGGTCAAGTGGTCCGAGTCAGGCGGACAATACCACGACCATGTACTACCTAAACCGCCAGAAGCGGGCCCATTCCATGCTTCTATGCAAGGCTCTCCGCATTGGTCACTCGTCGCAGCCTGGGCCCGGATATCCTAGCCATTCATGGCAGGGCCTCCAACACCCTGGCCGATGCCCTGAGCCAGATAGGGGCTGCATCTCCGCAGTGTCTCTCCTGCGGAGGTAGTACAAGATCCGGTTCTCCCACTGGGGCCACCTCAGGTGGACCTGTTTTGCCTCAAGGAGGCAGAAAGCTGAGGCTGATGGGGGCATACCAAGACTGCCTAAGGAAGCAGGTAGGCAGTAAGGCAGGCAAAGTCCCAAACTGAGGAAACACTGGCACAAACAGTAAAGAAGGTGACAAAACTTTATAGATACATTAGTGAAAGGAGAAAGTCCAGAGGGTATTGCTAAGCTTAATGGAGAAAAAGGGCATGTGAGGAGGAGGACCCTGTAAGGCATCTATCATAAATAGATACTTTTGTAAGTATTCACTGAAGAAGGTAGGGCAGGACCCACAGCTCAACATCATGGACACAGGGGAGGAGGTGAGCACTACTCCCTTCACAAAGAAGGGTCCTACAAAGAGCTTGCTAGCTCAGGGTGGATAAGGCAATGGGACCTGATGGCATACATCCCAGGTACTTAAGAATAAAAAGGAACTAGCAGAGCCATGGCAGAATTGTTTAGTGGTCTCTGAGCACAGGAGAGGTCCCAGAAGACTGGAGGGCTCATGTGATCCCTCCACAAGAGTGGTAGCAGGGAGGAGGCGGGGAACTACAGACGGTCAGTCTTACACCTCAGTAGTGGGCAAGATTATGGAAGCACTCCTTAGGAAAGGATAGTGCAACACCTGGAATCCATAGGGGCACAGGATCCAAGACAGCATGGGTTTACAAAGGAAGGTCTGTCAAACTAATCTCATGAAATTTCTTTGACTGGGTAACCAGAGTGGTGGACCAAGAGGAGCAGTTGATGTCGCCTACCTTGACTTCAACCAAAGCTTTTGACACTGTTCCACATAGAAAGATTAGATAAATAAGCTAGGTAGGCTAAAGGTGGGTCAGAAGTTGGTCAACTGGGTAGCAAACTGGTTGACTGGCAGAAAACAACAGAGTGGTGAGTAAATGGTATACAGTCAGAAGATGCAAGTCACAGAGTAGAGTACCTCAGGGATCAGTCCTGGGGCCAGTCCTATTCAACATCTTCATTAGTGACCTAGCAGATGAGACTAGAGGGGTAAAAAATCGTCTGTTTGCAGATGACACAAGATCTAACAACAGAGTAGATGATCCAGATAAGGTGGGCAGAATGAGAAAAGAGATCATGGATAAAATAGAATGGTCAGAAAAGGTGGCAACTGGGATTTAATACAAGAGGTGAAAATCATGCACAGGGAGAAAGCCCTGAAGCCACTTATAGGCTGGGAAGGGAGTTGCTGCGATCACAAGGAAGAAAAGAGACTTGGGCATCATCATCACTGATGACCTGAAATCATCAAGAAAGACCTCTAAAACAGTAGGTAAGGCTAGGGGTGTTAGGGTGTATTAGTAGGGGTATCACAAGTCGTAAGAGGGAATAATCCCTCTGTACAAGACATGGTTGAGGCCCATCTGGAGTACTAGTGACAGTAAAGGACCACACACTTCACAAGGACATTAGCAAGTGAGGCAGTCCAGAAGAGCAGCAAAATGGTGCAGGGACTGCATCAGAAGACATATGAGGACAGATTGGAGCTCAATATGTATGCCCTTGAGCAAAAGGAGGGAGGGTGATATGATCGAGACATTTAAACACCTTAAGGGCATAAACAAGGTGAGAGTCTAACATGTTTAAATATAAGAAAAATAGCAGGACAAGAGGACACAGCATGAGATTAGAGGGAAGGCCGATTAAGGGGAATGTACGAAATCCTTTTTCACAGAAGGGTGGTAGATGCATGGAATGACTTACCACAAGTAGTGGCTATGAATACAGTGCAGGGGCTTCAAACAGGCATGGGATAGGCATCAGGAGCAATACAAATGACTATGAATAGATAGGTCACTGACATCATGACCGATGGCACATTTTATAGAATAGAAAAAATGGGCAGACTGGATGGGCCTTACGGTCCTTATCTGCCAATCCTTCTATGTTTCTATGTTTCATGCCCGCCCCCCTCAGCAGGACTCGTTGCATGGGGATGCCTTCTCGAGGCTGTGGACCCCGGGCCTCTTTTATGCCTTTCCCCCCATTTCCCTTGGATTCACAAGGTGCTTCTCAGGGCAAGAGGGACAAGGCGCAGGTGATTCTGATAGCCCCAGACTGGCCCTGCCAGTTCTGGTACCAGATCTCCTCAGCCTCAGCTCCAGGCTCCCGAGGCAGCTTCCAGCTCGCCCGGACCTGCTCTCCAGTCAATCAGGGAGGTGTTCCATCCGGACCTTCAATCCCTGCACCTGACTGCCTGGTTCCTGGCTGACTAGAGTTCCAGGCCTTGGTTCTTTCAACGAGGTCCTCAATGTGGTTGAGGCGTCCGTGAGAGTCGACCAGGAAATGCTATGCCTTCAAATGGAAGAGATTTTCCATTTGGTGTCAGAACGAGGCTTGGACCCTTCCTCCTGTTCTTTAGCAAGCATTTTGGACTATTTATGGTCCCTTTCTAGTCAAGGACTTAGGTCGGACCTAAGCGTGCCTACCTGCCATCTCTGCTTACCGGCACGGGCAGGGAGCAGTCGGTGGCAGCAGAGAAAGGTAGGTCGGGCACTATTAAGGCCTTGATCACATTTCCCCTCCGAGCGAAACTCCACCTCCGTGGGATTTTTGCTGGTACTGGCAAAGCTGATGGGCAAGCTAATGAACCACTGCACAGGTGTGAACTCTCTCACCACCTGTGGAAGACCGCCTTCTTGGTGGCTATCACGTCAGCCAGAAGGATGGGAAACTCAGCGCCTGCATTGAGTCTCCTTACCTGGTCTTCCACGAGGGACAAGGTTGTCCTGCGCCCCACCGAAATTCCTTCAGAAGGTGGTGTGAGTTTCACCTTAACCAGGTGTTGACTCTGCCGGTGTTCTACCCCAATCACACCTCGGAGGCCAAATACAGGCTCCATACTGGACCCTAGAGAAGCTCCGCTTATTATAAGGAGCGCGCGGCTGAAAGTCAGGAGAGGTTAGCCAGCTGTTTGTCACCTACGCTGAGCCGCACCTGGCAGAACCTGCAGCCAAGCGGACGATAGGCAGGTGGTTCACCTCCTGCATAGATCTCTACCTTAGAGATTGGCGGGCATGGAGCCTCCCAGAGGATAAGAGCTCATTCTACCGTCATACTGTCATCGGTGGCTGCTTCAGGGGCGCCCTATCCAGGAAATCTTCAGGGCTGCTACCCTGGAAGTCAGCACCTACCCTTATTACCATTACCACGAGCCTTGAGTCACGCTTGGGATGCTGCATTTGGGGCCTTGGTTTTCAGTCTTTATTCCCTAAATAGTGTGGCGCCTTTGCCTCCCTCCTCCCGAGAACTGCTAGGAGTCTGCCAGACAGTGTGGATGAACAACATATCCATAGTCCTAAATGGTTACCACCTGTAACAGGAGTTCTAGAATGGTGTATTGTTCATCTACACACTCACTACGCCCGCTCAGCAAGACAACCTGAGCTTCCAGCAGGCCAGATCTGGCGTCATGGGGCGGGCCGAGAGTTTTCCCGCTGGGTGGGTGGGAGACCAAGTTGACCTTCTGGCAAGATTCAGTGCAAGGAACCTGCCAGACAGTGTGGATGAACAACATATACCATTCCTAGAACTCCTGTTACAGGTGAGTAACCTGTATTTATTGTACACAATGCAGAAACTAACTAGCTTTGGTTTCAAATTAACTCAAAAATGGAAACATCCTGATCAAGATGACAATTGTGTGTCGATTGGGACAGTGCCAGTTGGTCCAGTTGGTATCGACGTCATTGTCCCAAAAACTCCCTGCACTTCCTCCTGTAGTACAGAAAAAAACACCTCTAAGCATAGAGCAACAGGATTTTATACTGGCTGCTTAACAAATACTGTTGGTTACAGTACAAAGAAAATGATGGCATGTTTGTGCATTTGCATAAAACATAAACAGATGCTCAAATCAGGAACAGTTTGGGTACTTGGTGGGTAAGACATTCAGAGAAGATGCTATAAAAGGCATCAGAACAGTTCAGTTCACATTGCTTCTGAACTGGAAGTAACTGCAGAATTTCTGCTTCAAAAGGTGGAATAGAGCAGGCAATGCAGCAGGCCCTGACCCTGGAACAAGAAGCTTTTGTGGCATCCCTTCGTTGCATGTACTGGCTAATAAAAAATGAGCTGCCTCACACAACAAAATATGGCTCACTGCTGGATCTTGCCAAATCATTGGGATGCAAATACCTAGACAATATACATATTGCTGATGCTGTTAAATATCGTTCTGATCGAACCGTCAGAGAAATGGTTCTCTCTGGGTGAGGTGGTCGGAGATCAGTTCTTACAGATTTGAAGGCTGCCAAATTTTTCATATTTGTTGGACTAAACAACTGATATTGCTGTTATAAAGCAGCTCATTTTGTATGGTATGTACTGCAAAGAAGGGTAACCCAGAGTTTCTTTCCTGGGAGTTGAGGAACTAATTGATGGAAAGGCAGACACAATTGTTAAAAAAAATGCTGGAGTTCTCTGATAATCAAATCTCGGTTGATCACCCTGCAGGGTTAGGCAGTGATGGAGCAGCCGTTATGCTGGGCAGGCAAAACAGGGTGGCTAAAAAGCTGAAAGAAGTCAGCTCAATTCTTGTTGAAAATCACTGTATGGCTCACCGGGAGGCCTTGGCTTTAAAGGCAGCAGCAAATGAAGTGAACGCCATTAAAAAGTTTAATCAAACACTGTCACTTATACAGATATTATGAAAACTCTGCTGTTCGGCATGGCTGCCTGAAAGAAATTCATAGCATGGCTGGAAAACCCTGTTTTAAAAGCCTAAACAGGCAAAAGCAGTTAGGTGGTTGTCCCATGATGCAGCATGTGACACACTAAGGAGGATTTTCCCATCCGTTGTTACGTTCTTGCATAGAAAGGCCTCTGAAAGGCATGATCCCCAAACTGTGGGCCTAGTAAAAATGGTGGAAACTGGGAGTTTTTCTCTATTTTATGCATGATGTGTGACATACTTCCACACCTTAGCATCTTATCTAAATGCTTTCAAACATCAGCTCTGAATTTACTGATATAAAGAGACATTTACATTCCACTTAGAGATTCTTAGGGCACGCCTACTGGTACCTGGTCAGTACTTCTCCGCTTCGCTTCTGAACTAGTACTCCTGAATGATAATGGCCTGAACTTGCCATTTAGCTGAACCACAGTTACATCATTTCAGAACCTCTGTGCATGACAACTTTATTAGGGCCCTAATTGCTCAATTGAGCAAAGGTTTCAAACACAGAACTTTTGGATGCGTTTCATCTTTGACCCCAGCATGATAAAGGTGATATTGAAGAGTTGGAAGGGTATGGTAGTGATAGCCTTGAGATTATTCTTGGTCAGTATGCTACTGTTGTGGATGTAGATGCTTCTGCACTGGAATGGGCTTCCCTGCGTAGTCTCATGTTCACGGAAAAGATGGCCTTTAAGACTATTTTCTGATGTGCTGCGCACTCTAACTGATAAGTATGTAGACCTGTATCCAAACATATCTACTTTGGCAGAACTGGCAATGATAACACCAATGTCAACTGCAGATTGTGAGAGGGGTTTTTCTGCACTGAATCGAATAAAAACGCAAGAAGGAAATAGATTAAGTGCCAGTGTGCTAAATGCACTCATGCTTATCTCAGTTGAGGGCCCTGATATTGACAGTTTCCCTTATTTGGAAGCTACAGCTCATTGAGCAGGACTGCGAAACCGAAGATTAGATCTTGGCCTTGCAGGCACTAGTAAAGAGATGTAGTATGGCCGAACCAAAATGTCAAGACCCTCACAAACTGTTGCCTGGCCTGCTACTAGAATGCAGAGGTTCTCCAGTATGTTTTATCACAATTTTCTTTTGCTACCGCACACTACAGAGGCCTCCAGATCACTCTTATTTCTTGTTTCTTGTGCATTTATTGCATCCCGACTGACTCCGCCCACCGGTAGCTCCGCCCCTGGTGACCCCACCCCCTGTGGCTCCTCCCGATTACCACCGCTCTATATTTTCACGTAATGTGGAACACTGTCTGGTCCTAGAAGAAATCATCTCCTTCTCTCGTAGGCGGCGATAGAACCAGTCCCCGACCATCTTTGGGGGACAGGTTACTATTTCCATTTCTTCCTATTTCCAAAGAAGACAGGAGATCTGAGGCCTGTCGACCTCAGCTCCCTGAACATGTTTGTGGAGTACAAATGCTTCAGAATGCTCTCTTTGCAGAGCCTTCTACCACTTCTTCAGCAGGGACAGTGGCTATGCGCTCTGGACATGCAGGATGCCTACCTGCATATCCCCATATGCCCTTCCCACCGCAAATTCCTTCATTTTTGCTTTCAGGGGGACGACTACCAATTCAAGGTGCTCCCATTTGGTCTTTCCTCGGCACCCTGAGTATTTACCAAATGCCTGTCTGTGGTAGTGGCCTACCTGCGTACCCAGGGAGTTAAGGTATTCCCGTACCTGGACGATTGGCTCCTGGCAGCCCCGTTCAGGGAGGAACTCATGCACTCCCTTTCCCTGCAAGTTTTCACCAGCTTGGGTATCACCATCAACCAGGCCAAGTCCCATTTGGTCCCTTGCCAGCGCCTCCAGATTGTAGGGGCGATTCTGGACATGACCATCAGCAAAGTCTTTTTGCCTCTGGACAGGGTAGACACCCTTAAGACTCAGACCTGTCTTCTGTCTGGTCGCAGGAGGGCTGGAGCCAGGTCAGTCCTTGGGCTAATGGCGGCTGCCATTCCGACTGTCCCACTCGCTCGGCTCCATATGAGGATCTCTCAGTGAATGCTTCGGTCGCAATGGGACCAGACCTAGGACAATCTAGTCCAAGAGGTACTAGTTTACGATCCCATGATTAGGGACTTGCATTGGTGGATGGTTCAGGAGAACCTATGCCTGGGAGTTCACTTCAGCATCGAACCCCCCTCCCAGATGTTGACGACAGATGCATCAGGAGAAGGCCGGGGTGCCCATCTAGGGTCTCACAGGACTCAGGGCAGCTGGTCCAAGTTTGAACAAAATCTGCACATAAATGTACTCGAACTGAGAGCAGTCCTTTATGCCCTTCAGACTCTACACTCCTTCATACTTCCAGGTCATCTCCTCATACAATCAGACAACATGTGCGTAGTCTGGTATCTCAACAAGCAGGTAGGAACACATTCCTACCCCTTGTGCTGGGAAGCAATGAGAGTCTGGCTTTGGGCAACTCAGCATCACCTTCGCTTGACTGTGGTTCACGTTCCGGGAGTAGAAAACACACTGGCAGACCAACTCTGTCGGTGCTCAGCCAGATCCCACGAATGGGAGTTGGGTCAAGAAGTCGTAAACAACATCTTTCAGCGATGGGGAACACCTCAGATAGACCTCTTCGCTTCTCCCCAAAATGCAGCACTTCCTGCCTTCTGCTCACTCCAGGGCGAGACATTTTTTGGCGGAATGCTTTGTCTCTTGCTTGGAGGGACAGATTAGTTTATGACTTCCCTCCCATTCCCTTAATTCTGAGGGTCCTGAACAAACTCTGATTGGAGGGCGCTCGAATCATTTTCATCGCTCTTCTCTGGCCCAGACAAGTTTTGTTCTCTCTTCTGCAACAGTTTTTAGAGGAACCTCCACTTCTTGTTCCTCTTTTGCAACAATTATTGACCCAGGATCTGAAGACCCTTGTTCATCCCGGTCTCAAATCACTTCATTTACATGCGTGGCTCCTGCAGACATAGCAAAAGCCCACTTCGGAGTTTCTCCGTTTATAGTGGCCATCTTGGTAGAGGCCAGAAAACCTTCCACCAGATCCACCTACGCCATGAAGTTGAAACGATTTTCTATTTGTGCTAGCTTGAAAGACTTCAAACCTTTCTCATGCCCAGTCAATAAAGTCCTGGACTACATGCGTCACCTCTTCGATCTGGGTCTCGGCCATTCCTCATTAAAGGTTAACATGGCTGCATTTTCAGCCTACCATATTCCCTTCGGGGACAGGACTTTTGCCCAGTTGGAAGTCTCCAAAACCTTCCTCAGAGGGGTTCTCCATTTGAGATCTCCAATCCGCATACCTGCCGCTCCTTGGGACTTGAATTATCTCCGAGAAGCTTATCCCAGCCCCACTTCGAGCTGCAGCTACAGCAGATTTAAAGTTCTTTTCTTGGAAGACACTCTTCCAAGTGGCCATTACTTCTGCTCAGTGCATTTCCAAGCTCCAGGCCTTGATGTGCAAAATCCGATACTTGATTTTCCACAAGGAACGTGTTGCTCTACGCACCAACCCTAAGTTTCTCCCTAAGGTGGTGGCTGAATCTACGCTGAATCAATCATCGAGCTACATGCTTTCTTTACGCAACACTCCAATCAAGGGGAGTACCTCTTGCATACTTTGTATGTTCACAGAATACTGAGCTACACCACCACTTGGACTAAGGATCTCAGGAAAACTGATCAGCTTTTTTGTCTCTTTTGCTTACCAAAGAGAAGGCAGTGCTGATTCTAGGCAATGCCTGTCAAAATGGTTGGCTCATTGTATCACTTTCTGTTACAAGTACAACAAGACTCAGCAAGGTCAAGTCAGAGGTCACGGCACCAGAGGAGTAGCTGCCTCTGCTGCTTGTTTCAAGAATGTGTTAACGGCAGACATCTGTGCAGCCGCAGTTTGGACTTCTGGCCATACCTTTACGTAACACTACAGTTTGGACATTCTCTGTCACCGTAGAGCATGCTTCGGGTTGGCTGTGCTATAAAGTCGCATTTCATGAGACCCGTTTCAGCCTGAGGTTCCATGCTATGGATGACAATCCTCCTCCCTTTCTTGTTCCAAACTGCTTGGGACTTAGTCCTATATGTGAATACCTACTGCAAGAGCCCTCTCGAAGTAAGATAGTACAGTTATGCAAGAACTTACCGTAACAGTAGATCTTCGAGAGAGACTCGTGTAGTAGGTATTGCCTTACCGCCCTCCATCCCCCTAAGCTTTTTTGGCTCCATTTCCATGGGGTGGTGGTGGGTGAATATCCTCTTCTCCCTCGTCTTGCCTTTTCAAACAACATGAAGTCTTGCTGTATTCTGACAATAGCAGTGAGTCCCAACCTTCGAACTGCCCCGGAGATGAGTTAATTTTCCATGCTAGGCATGGAACGCTGAGCTCGAGCTCGGTTGAGACTCTGTTGCTGTTTGAACTCAAACCGTCAGATTCTTTACTCCGCCTCACTGAACAGTCGCTCTGGAGATTTCTCCTTCTGCTCAGTTCAATTGTCTGTTAAAGTACCGCTTTTCTTAGTTTTCGACTGAATTTAAACCGCAACCTGTCGGTTCAGTCTCTGTCTGTGGTATTTGTGAGTACTAGATAGGTTTATATTATTTTCTTTCTGTGTGGAACTTGTAATCGGTTCAGTTTGAACCGATCAAGTTGTTAAAAAATTCTTTATCTGAACTTTTAGAGTGTGGTTACTGGTTCTTATTAGTTCTAAAAAAAAAAAAACGGATTTTATTACGTTTTTTTTTCACGACCCGTGACACGGTCAGGAACCGATAATAGGGTCTTGCCTGGCGGATTGCCATTAAAAGGGTAAGTTTGGTTAGGACTGGCACAATGTCTGAGAAACCCAAAAGAAAAACCGGGCCCACTGGGTTTCAACACTGCAGTGTGTGTGGGGAAGTCTTTGCTAAGGCTGATCCCCACACCACCTGTGTTTACTGTCTGGGGTTTGACCACCTCAATGCAGACTGCCAGATTTGTAAAAATTTTCCTGCAGCTACCCTAGAAAAAAGAGTTGGTAGGCTCGGGGAAAGGGAGGCTAAAAAGTCCGCTGAACCGGATGGCCAGCCCTGTTCAGTTCAAACTGAACCAGAAGGAGTGCCCTCTGACCAGGGTGAGACTTCATCGGGCAAAAGGAGATCCGATTCTGAGGAGTCGGTTCCAGCTAAGAGAACAAGAAAGGAAAAATCAGCAGGTGTGGATCCAAAACTTTCTTCTCCGACCGCTGAAGAAATAGCCAAAGCGATAAAAATTGTGCAGTCGCTTTCCCCGGTTCCGACCGAACCGGCACCATCAGGGAGGTGCTCGGTTCGGCCGGTTCCACCGGTTCAAGATTATGATTTAGAGGAATATTATGAACCGGAGGAGGAGGAAGAGGAGTATGAGGAAAGTGAATGTGGTTTTGAAAGTCAGGATGTGCCCATTGACCCGGACATCTCCCTAGACAGACCTTCAGGAGTGTCTCCTCCTAGGCTTTCTGAGTCCCCCTCCCATTTCATGTTTTATTAAAAAAAAAAAAAAGTGGCTGAAACCCTCCAGCTTCCTATGGAAGAAGCTGTGGATGACCAGGAGGAGCCTGACTATGTGGAAATGATGGATATCCCAGAGTCTAGGAGGCTGTCTATTCCCTTACTCAAATCTTTTGGGAAACAGACATTTAAGATTTTAAAGACTCCTAACACCATACCTCCTGTGGATAAAAGAATGGACAAAAGGTATACATTGTCAGGCTCAGATACGGAGTTCCTTACACTACAATGCAGCCATGTTGGGGTAGTGCAGGCTGCAGCCTGTGATAAGGCAAATATTCCCTTGGCTTCACACACCCCAGACAAGGACTCCAGGAGGATTGATGCCATGGCAAAGAAACAGTACATGGCAGCATCCTTGGTACTTAGACAGGCCAACTATATGGCCTATACTGCTAGGTATCAGAAATCCAGATGGGACGCTGTCATGGCTTTAGCAAAACAGTTCCCTGGCCAGCTTGCCAAGGAGCTGGAGCAGGTGGCTGCTGATGGTATTGAGGCATCCAAGGTGCAATTCCATGCTGCAGTGGACTCCAGTGATGTGTCATCTAGAGTCATGGCTGCATCTGTGGCACTTCGTAGAATTGCTTGGCTCAGATGTACTAGCCTGTCTCAGGATACCCAGACTAAGGCAATGTATTTTCCTGTTGTGGGTAATTCTCTGTTTGTGGAGCAAACAGAGAATTGCATGAAGAAAATGGACGAATATAGGAAAAAAAAAACCCTGCCAAACAGGCACCCTGATGGGTTTGCCAGGGCCGATTCTCCACCACCTGTAGGTGGCAGGCTGGCTTACTTTGTCCAGGACTGGAAGTCTCTAACATCAGACAAGTGGGTCCTGGAGGTAGTAAGCCAGGGACTGGTTCTCAGCTTCAAAAAATTTCCAAAGCTGAGAACCAGATCTTTTCCACCTGCAAATCCCTCAGAGGCACTTGCCCTAGAGGCAGAAGTCTCTTCCCTGCTGGCTCTCAGAGCTGTGGAATGGGTTCCACCCCTACACCAGGGAAAAGGATTGTACTCCAGGTACTTCCTTACCCCAAAAAAGACAGGAGAATGGCGGCCCATCCTGGATCTCAGATATTTAAACAAGCACCTTTTAAGCCAAAATTCAAAATGGTGACGCTTGGGATAATTCTACCTCCTCTCTAGGCCAGGGGACTGGCTAGTTTCCCTGGACCTCAGGATGCCTATTTCCATATTCTCATCCAAGCTCCCATCAAAAGTACCTCAGGTTCTGCGAGCTGTCTCTCAGGCCATTATACCAGTTCAGAGCAATGCCCTTCGGCCTAACCCCCTGCTACAAGGGTGTTCACAAAATGCCTGGCAGTAGTAGTTGCTTCTCTAAGAAGGCAAAGGATTGCCATCTTCCCATACCTGGACGACTGGCTCATAGTAGGCCAGTCCCCAGACCAAGTCAAGTTACACCTACAGATAACTGAGCAACTGCTCACCTCTCTGAGTTTCCTTCTGAATCTTTCAAAGTCAGTTCTAGAGCCTGTGCAGCGCCTCACCTTCATAGGTGCAGAGCTAGATACAGAAAGGGCCAGAGCTTTCCTTCCCCTGGACAGGGCAAGGACCCTTATCACTCTGGCCTCCTCATTCACCCTCCAGGTGTCTCGACCAGCAAGCATTTCTGCAGCTCCTGGGCACATGGCTGCTTTACAGCAGTGGTGAAGGAGCAAGATTTCAGATGAGGACATTCAGTTCCATTTGAGAGCCTTTTGGTCTCAGAAAAGGACCCTCTGACCAAACTGATCCCAGTGACTCGAACCCTGATCCAGGCCTTGCAGTGGTGGCAGGATCAGAACAATCTGAGACGAGGAGTTCCCTTTGTCACCCAGTCTCACTCTTTAATCCTTACTACAGATGCCTCCCTCTTGGGGTGGAGGGGCTCACTTGGGTGTCCTGACCACCCAAGGGGTTGTGGTCCCCTCAGGAATCTCTGCTTCACATCAATCTGTTGGAACTCAAAGCAGTAGTTCTAGCACTTCAAGTTTTTTCCAAGTCTGTTCAGAACAAAGTTATTCAGATCAGAACAGACAATACCACCACAGTGTGGTACATCAACAAGTAAGGAAGCACTCGTTCAACGGCCTTGTGCACAGAAGCAATGAAGCTGTGGTCTCTGGCTTATTCCCTGAGCACCTCCCTCACAGCAGTACACCTCCCAGGCAAGGACACTGTCCTGGCAGATGCTCTCAGCAGGATATCTCAGGGCCATCACGAATGGTCACTGGATCCCCTGGTCTTGGAGGTGATATTCCCCAGATGGGGCACCCCACAGATAGGTATTTGTGCAGCCCCAGACAATCACCAACTTCCCCTTTTTTGCTGCAGGCCCCCAGTGTTGGGCTCAGTCCTCCTGGATGCCTTAGTTCTCAATTGGGAAGGGAAGTTCCTGTATGCTTCCCCCCCCCCCCCTTCAAAGTGCTAGTCAAAATCAGATCTCAACCCTGCAAAGTGATCCTGATTGCTCCAGACTGGGCCAGACAACCCTGGTATCCTCTCCTATCGTCCTTAACAGTCCATCTTCCCCTGGCTCTTCCCAGGAATTACAACCTGTTAACTTGTGCTCAGGGGAGGGTTTGGTACCCGAATCTCAAATCCCTCAATCTCAAGACCTGGCTCTTAAAGAGTTAGAGTTTGCTGATTTACGCCTCTCCCAAGGTGTTATGGATATTCTAAAGGCTTCTAGGAAGCCTTCCACCAGAACTACTTATAATTCCAAGTGGAAGCATATTTCCCCAGAGTCTGCTGATCTGCCCACAGTCCTTGACTATATGGTCCATCTGAATAGCTTGGAACTCAGACCAGCTACACTAAGGGTGCATCTGGCAGCCGTTTCTGCTTTCATTTCAGCAGGTAAGCCCTCTTCTCTTTCAGCTCACCCTGTTTTCTCCAAGTTTTTCAAGGGATTGCTTCATACCAATCCTCCATTCAGGGTTCCTTCCCCTGCTTGGGATCTTAACGTTTGCATTGCTCAGCTTATGCAACCCCCTTTTGAGCCTTTGTCCTCAGCAGAGCTTAAGTACTTGACTTGGAAAACTGTGTTTCTGGTGGCCATCACTTCTGTCAGGCGCATAAGTGAGCTACAAGCCCTGTCAGTAGAGCCTGACTTTATTTCCTTCCATAGGGATAAGGTGGTCCTCAGGACTAACAGGAAGTTTTTGCCTAAGGTGGTTTCAGACTTCCACCTTAACCAATCTATGTCTCTTCCTCTGTACTTCACTGACCATTCCTCCTCTGGTGAGAGGAGGCTGCACAGTCTAGATGTGAAGAGCCCTTAACTACTATATAGAACGTAACAAGGGCCATAAGTTTGACTCCCTCCAACTGTTCCTCACTTATGGTGAGGTTGGTAAAGGAAAACCTGCCACTAAAAGATCCATTGCCAGGTGGATTTTCTCTTGCATGCAATTTTGCTATGAAAAATTAGGTAAGGTTCCACCCTCAGACCTGAGGGCTCACTCTACCAGAGGTACATCTGCTTCCCTGGCTGCTGCCAGGGATATTCCTATCTTAGAGATATGTCAAGCAGCTACCTGGAAAACAGTTCACACTTTTACCAAGCATTACTCCCTGGATATCCAGGCTAGGAGTGATGCTCGGTTTGGTACAGCTGTGCTTCAAAGCCTATTTCCTAAGTAGATTCTGTCCCTCCTCCATGGAGGTACTGGTTGGTAGTCTGCTATTGTCAGAATACAGCAAGACTTCATGTTGTTTGAAGAAAAAAATTACTCACCTTAGTAATGTTGTTTCTTCTAATGGAGTCTTGCTGTATTCCGACTCCCCGCCTTCCCCTCTCAGAACCTCTGTTTTTGGGATGTGAGTGGGCAGTGGCAGTGTTGGCACTCAGGAGGTGCCCCACCTTTTTTGTTATCACCCTTTGTTTGGGTGAGTGGGTGTTGTGTTATTTCGTCTTTTGGGTCTCCTGACTCGAGTCTTTGTTTTGGGACCAAAAAATTGTTATGTTAATAGCCAGTTGGCTAGTGTAGGTTTACAGCTTCCACACAGGACCTCGGTGAGTTTAGCTCGTAAAGATCTGACGGTTTGAGTTCAAACAGCAACAGACAGAGTCTCAACCGAGCTCGAGCTCAGCGTTCCGTGCCTGGCATGCAAAGGTAACTCTTTCATCTCCGGGGCAGTTCGACGGTTGGGACTCACTGCTATTGTCAGAATACAGCAAGACTCCGTTAGAAGAAACAACATTGCTAAGGTGAGTAACTTTTTCCTTTGGCCCTTGGGAAAGAACTGGAAGGCAGGCATGGGGGACGGCCCCTTTATACTGACATCGTATGATGCCGGTCACCTGACTTGGGGGCGGTCCTCCACCAAAGACTGCTAACTAGAAATTTTTCTGTGGAGTCCTGACGCCTGGCGGGTCAGTCCTATATGTGAATACCTACTGCAAGAGTCTCTCTCTCGAAGATCTGCTGTTACAGTAACTTCTTACGTAACTGTACTTGTCTGGTGGAGGTTGAGCATTCTATTAGAGGAATACTGCTGAATATTGTATTGTTATGTTCCATAGTAACCAAACAAGTCTTCTGCTGCATGTACAGAAAGACAAATGACTGACTGGTAGAATCCATATAAGGAAGGACAAGTTAACATTTTCTGAGCAATATTTTGTTTCCTTTCTCTGTCTTTTAAATATTTTTTCCCTTCTGTTTTATACTTGCCCAGCCCATTTTCTAAGTGCTGTAAGTCCCTTCAGGGTGTGGGGTATTGCTGGATACCTGCACTTCCAGGGGCTGTAAGGCCTTCATTCTGCATTGTCAGGCCATATCACATTCACGGGCATGCAGGCATCCATCAATACCCCGCATCCTGTCAGGTCTTGTTGCTTACCACTGTACAAGTGTCTGGGCAGCCTTTAAGTAACAGATATACTTCTATATTTTGCATCTATGATGCTGGTGCTATTGTTCTGGTTTTGAAAAATTTAGTAAAATGTTTTATTTAAAAAAAAAAAAAAAATTCAACTGGGCATCCAGGACAAACCCAGAATGCAACCAGATACCTACTTTAATCAGTTGCACATAGACAGAAACATTGTCAGGGTTCTAGGGCTTCCCTTCGGTGGTCTAGCAGTATGTTTTGAAAAGAGACTTGCCTCTAGGATTTAGTGTTCGTATTCTACTGTGAAGGCTACCCATTAGTAATAAATAGACATAAAAAGAAACACTGCTTACTTTTAACTAAATCCCAGTTTCAAACAACATGAAGTCTTGCTATATTTTGACTATTGCAGTTTGTCCCACCACTAGAACTGCTCTGGAGGTGAAAGAGTTAACTTCCATGCAGAGCATGGAGCTTAGAGCGCGAGCTCGGTTCAGAAGCTCTGTTAGGGTGGTTTCAAACCGAAACCGTCAGATTCTTTACTCCGCCTCACTGAACAGTCGCTCCGGAGATTCCTCCTGTTGCTCGGTTCATTTCTTCGGTTTAAAGCGCTATTTCTCGGTTGAATTTAACTGCGATTTAATTATTTTAACCGCAAAACTGATCGGTTCAAGCTCTGTCTATGGTATTGTAAGTAATAGATAGGTTTTTTCTGTGTGGAACTTGTAAAATTGTTATCGGTTTGGTTGAACCGATCGAATTGTATTAAAACTTAAGTTTAAAGCCTTTTAAGGCTTGTTAGAGTACGGTTCCCGGTTCTTATCGGTTCAAAAACGGATTTCATTACGGTTTTTTCCACGACCCGTGACACGGTTTGGAACCAATAAGGGTGTCTTGCCTGGCACTGCCATTAAAAGGGCAAGTTTGTTGGTTAGGCTGGCATCATGTCTGAGAAACCGGGCCCACTGGGTTTCAACACTGTAGTGTCTGTGGGGAAGCCTTTGCCAAGGCTGACCCACACACTACATGTGTCTATTGTCTGGGGTTTGACCACCTCAATTCAGACTGCCAGATTTGTAAAAATTTCCCTGCAGCCACCCTGGACAAGAGAGTGGGCAGGCTCAGGGAACGAGAGGCCAAAAAGTCCAATGACCCGGATGGCCAGCCTGGTTCGGTGCCAACCGAACCGGAGGGAGTGCCCTCTGACCAGGGCGAGACTTCCTCGGGCCAACGAAAAGCTGGCTCTGAGGAGCCAGTTCCAGCAAAGAAAACTAAAAAATCAGCAGGTTTGGAGTCCAAAATTCCTTCTCCAACTGCTGCAGAGATAGCCAGGCAATACAGATTGTCCAGTCCTGTCCTCGGTTCCCTCCAACCGCCACTGTCTGGCAAAAGGTCGGTTCGGTCGGTTCCAATGGTTCAGGAATATGATATAGAAGAGTTTTATGAACCAGAGGCGGGGGATGAGGATTATGATCAGTGTGAATGTGACTTTGAAAGTCTGGATGTGCCCATTGAACCGGACATCTCCCCAGACAGACCTTCAGGTGAGTCTCCCCCTAGGCTTTCTGAGTCCCCTTCTCATTTTTTGTTTTATAAAAAAGTTGCTGAGACTCTCCAGCTTCCTTTAGAGGAGGCTTTGGATGAGCAAGAGGAGCCTGACTATGTGGAGATGATGGATATCCCAGAGTCCAGGAGATTGTCCATCCCTTTACATAAATCTTTTAGGAAACAAACAATAAAAATTTTAAAAGCTCCTAATTCTTTGCCTCCTGTGGATAAAAAGATGGACAGGAGGTACACTTTGTCAGGTCCTGATACAGATTTTCTTTCACAGCAATGCAGTCATGTTGGGGTAGTTCAGGCTGCAGCCTGTGATAAAGCTAATATTCCCCTGGCTTCACATCCTCCTGACAAGGATTCCAGGAAGATTGATGCCATGGCTAAAAAGCAGTACATGGCAGCATCCTTAGGACTCAGACAAGCAAACTATATGGCTTATGTTGCGAGATACCAGAAATCTAGATGGGATACTGTCATGGCCTTAGCCAAACAGGTCCCTGGCCAGCTTGCAAAGGAGCTGGAACAGGTGGCTCTCGATGGTATTGAGGCATCTAAGGTGCAATTCCATGCTGCTGTGGATTCTAACGATGTATCCTCTAGAGTCATGGCTACATCTGTGACTTTTCAGAGATTGGCCTGGCTCAGGTGTACTACTCTGTCACAGGATACCCAGTCTAAGGCTATGGATTTTCCTGAGGTGAGAAATTCTCTGTTTGGGGAGCAGACAGAGAATTATATGAAGAAAATGGACGAATATAGAACCACTTATAGGAGTGCACAAGCCAAGGAACGGCAAGCCACTCCTCAGAGGCAGCCCCCCAGGGGTAGGGGTTGGCCTTTTCACCAGACCCAGGCCTCCTCCTCTTCAGCCTATGCACAGAGGGGGTTCTTCAGAGGGAGAGGCAGACGGGGTTCGAGCAGGCCTGCTCCCACCCCTCAGCCTAAAGCCCCTGCCAAGCAGGCACCCTGATGGGATGCCCAGGGTCGGCTCTCCACTACCTGTAGGGGGCAGGTTGGCTCACTTCGTCTAGGACTGGGAGTCTTTAACTTCAGATAGGTGGGTCCTGGAAGTAGTGAGCGAGGGTCTGGTTCTCAGCTTCAAAAAATTTCCAAAGATGAGAGCCAGATCTTTTCCACCTACAAACCCTTTAGAGACTCTTGCTTTGGAAACAGAATTCTCAACCCTCTTGGCTCTCAGAGCTGTAGAAAGGGTTTCTCCCCCTCACCAGGGCAAGGGTCTGTACTCCAGGTACTTTCTTACCCCCAAAAAGATAGGAGAGTGGTGGCCTATCCTGGATCTAAGATATCTAAACAAGCACCTTTTAAAGCCTAAGTTCAAAATGGTGACACTGGGAATGATTTTACCCTCCCTAAGGCCAGGGGACTGGCTAGCCTCCCTGGACCTCAAGGTTGCCTACTTCTATGTTCTTATCAGAAGCTCCCATCGAAAGTACCTCAGATTCGAACTGCCTCAGGCCATTATCAGTTCAGAGCAATGCCCTTCTGCCTCACTTCTGCCCTAAGGGTTCTCAAAATGTCTGGCAGTAGCAGTCTCATCTAAGAAGGCAAAAGATTGCCATTTTTCCCTACCTGGACGACTGGCTCATTGTGGGTCAGTCTCCAGACCAGGTCAAATCACACCTGCTAGTTACCCAGCAGCTGCTTACCTCTCTGGGATTTCTTCTCAATCTTCCAACGTCAATTTTGGAACCTGTCCAGGTACTCACCTTTATAGGTGCAGAACTGGACACAAAGCAGGCCAGAGCCTTCCTTCCCTTGGAAAGGGTAAAGACCTTAGTGGCCCTGGCCTCGTCCTTCACTCTGCATGTCTCTCGACCAGCAAGGCATTTCCTGCAGCTCCTAGGACACATGGCTGCCTCCACAGCTGTAGTGCAAGGAGCAAGATTTCAGATGAGGGACGTTCAGTTCCATTTGAGAGCTTTCTGGTCTCAAAGAAGAGATTCTCTATCCAAGTTAATCCCAGTGACTCAAACTCTGATCCAGGCCCTTCAGCGGTGGCAGGATCAGAGCAATCTGAGACGGGGGTGCCTTTCATCCCTCTGTCCCATTCCTTGACCCTTACTACAGATGCATCCCTCTTGGGATGGGGAGCTCACATGGGCGACCTCTCCACCCAGGGGTTATGGTCCCTCAGGAATCTCTGCTCCACATCAGTCTGTTGGAACTCAGAGCTGTTTTTCTAGCACTTCAGGTTTTCTGCATCTGTTCAGAACAAGGTGGTACAGGTCAGAACAGACAACACCACTACAATGTGGTACATCAACAAACAAGGGGCACTCGGTCTTGACCTTGCCGCGGCGATGAAGTTGTGGTCTCTGGCTTATTCCTGAACACTTCCCTCATAGCAGTTCACCTCCCAGGCAAGGACAATGTCCTGGCAGATGCTCTTCAGCAGGATTTCCAGGGCCATCACGAATGGTCACTGGATCCCCTAATACTGGGGATAGTGTTTGCCAGATGGGGCACTCCTCAGATAGATCTTTTCGCAGCCCCAGACAATCATCAACTTCCACTGTTTTGTTGCAGGCCCCAGTGTTGGGCCCAGTTCCTGGATGCCTTTCTCCTCGATTGGGAAGGAAGTTTCTTTATGCCTTTCCCTTCCCTCTCCTGTTCAAAGTACTAGTCAAAATCAGGTCTCAGCCCTGCAAAATGATCCTGATTGCTCCAGACTGGGCCAGGCAGCCCTGGTACCCACTCCTTCTGTCCTTAGCAGTCCATCTTCCCCTGTGTCTCCCCAGGAACCACAATCTGTTAACCTGTGCTCAGGGGAGAGTTTGGTATCCGAATCTCAAATCCCTCAACCTCAAGGCTTGGCTCTTGAGCAGTTAGTTTGCTGATTTACAACTTTCTCAAAGTGTTCTCGAAATCCTGAAGGCTGCTAGGAAGCCTTCCACCAGGGCTACCTATAACTCCAAGTGGAATAGGTTTTCCATATGGTGTTCTGGGAAGCATGTTTCCCCGGAATCTGCTGATCTGCCCACTGTATTGGACTACATGGTCCATCTTAATTCTTTGGGACTGAGACCAGCTACCCTGAAAGTGCATTTGGCAGCTGTCTCTGCCTTCATTTCAGCAGGGAAGCCCTCTTCTCTTTCTGCTCATCCTGTATTTTCCAAGTTTTTAAAGGATTGCTTCACACCAATCCTCCATTCAGGGACCCTGCCCCGGCTTGGGATCTTAATGTATGCATTGCTCAGCTGATGCAACCCCCCTTTGAGCCTCTGTCTTCGGCAGAGCTTAAGTATTTGACTTGGAAACCTGTATTTCTGGTAGCCATCACTTCTGCCAGGCATATAAGTGAGTTACAGGCTTTATCAGTAGAGACTGACTTTATTTCCTTTCACAGGGATAAAGTAGTCCTCAGGACTAACAGGAAGTTTTTGCCTAAGGTGGTTTCAGATTTCCACCTTAACCAATCTATTTCACTTCCAGTGTTCTTCATTGACCATTCCTCCTCTGGTGAGAGGAGGCTGCACAGCTTAGATGTTAAGAGGGCCCTAAGTTACTACATAGAGCGTACCAAGGGTCACAGGTTTGACTCCCTCCAGCTGTTTCTCACTTGTGGTGAGGTTGGGAAAGGGAGACCTGCCACTAAGAGATCCATTGCCAGGTGGATCGTTTCTTGTATCCAATTTTGCTATCAAAAGCTGGGTAAGATTCCCCCCTCAGGCCTGAGGGCTCACTCTACCAGAGGTACAGCTGCATCTCTAGCTGCTGCTAGAGACATCCCTATCTTGGAGATATGTCAGGCAGCTACTTGGAAGACAGTACACACTTTCACCAAGCATTACTCCCTGGATATTCAGGCCAGGAGGGATGCTCGGTTTGGCACAGCCGTGCTTCAGAGCCTATTCCCTAAGTAGGTTCTGTCCCTCCTCCATGGAGGTACTGCTGTGTAGTCTGCAATAGTCGTAATATAGCAAGACATCATGTTGTTTGAAGAAAAAATTACTCACCTTAGTAATGTTGTTTCTTCTAATGGAGTCTTGCTATATTATGACCTCCCCCCCAGCCTGCCCCTCTCAGAACTCCTACTTTGGGTATGGGGTGGGCAGTCCTTTGTTGGCATTTATTGATGCCCTCTTTCATGTTTGGGTGTTGTGTTTATTTAGTTATTTTATCTTATTTTTCTGGTCCACTGACTTGAGTCTTGGTGTTGGGACCAGGAAAATGTTAATATATTAGTGGCCAGTTGGCTCGTGTAGGTTACAGCTTCCACACAGAACCTTAGTGAGTTTTTGCTCGAAAAGATCTGACTGTTTCGGTTTGAAACCACCCTAACAGAGCTTCTGAACCGAACTCGCGCTCTAAGCTCCATGCTCTGCATGGAAGTTAACTCTTTCACCTCTGGAGCAGTTCTAGTGGTGGGACAAACTGCAATAGTCATAATATAGCAAGACTCCATTAGAAGAAACAACATTACTAAGGTGAGTAATTTTTTCTTCTAGCAGTAGCAACTTTACATGCTTTTCATTGTCCAGTTTCAGAGATGGGGGGGTACAGGTACTGTTGGCCGATACAATAGTTTTAGAAAAGTTTTGTTTTAAAGAGCAGGTGTTTAGTTATTTAATCTCTCTCTCCCCCTTAACAAGCTGGATAGCTTACCCCTCAGTTTAAAGATCCTTCTGGGAGCTGTCATTTTTACATTAGTAAATTTTCTGTCAAAACGCTCGTAAAGTCCAAAATCAGGACCTGCGGCCAAAACACTGGTGCTTCCCAAGTTAGAGACATGCTCCCATGCTGGCACGTTTTGTGATGTCAGTCCCAGAATTGCACATGGGCACGCCCCATAGGCTATAATGCCTTTTAATGTATTTTTTTTTAAAGTACTTTTAAATGTAGGGTTTGAGAAAAGGCCACCACTCAGCTAAGAAGGTCCTTCTTAGTTGATTGGTTGCCTTTTTTCTCAAAACCAGCATTTCAAAGTACTTTAAAAAAACAAAAAAAAACACAACACGTAAATACCAACCCCATTATAGCATATAGAGCGTGCTCACGCGCTATTCTAGGACCGACATCACAGAACACGCCAGCGTGGTGGCGGGCCTCCAACTTTGGAAATATCAGCGTTTTGGCTGCTGGTCCAGATTTCGGATTTTATGAACGTTTTATCAGATTTACTAATGTCGAAATTATGGCTCCCAGAAGGATCTTTAAACCAAGCGGTAAGGTAACCAGCCTGTTAAGGGGGGGAGAGAGATTAAGTAACTAAACACCTGCTCTTTAAGGATCATTGGGAAGTGCATGACTTAACAAGGGAGGGGGTTTTCCCTTTCTGTTTATAGTTGAGCCCTTGCATTTGTTAAAAATATAATATATATACCTTTGTTTTGTTCCTGTATAGGTAAACTGAACACAACTTTAAATGCATCTGTGAACCGCTCCAAACTGCAAGTCCCATCTAATGGTAACAGCAGATTAACCTTCGCCAAAGCTGGAATCAGACCAGCTAGTTCTTCACAGACTAGCAGCTCTTCAAGTGGGCCTCAAAAGTTTTGCAAATCATCAAGCACAGGTAAACTGCCGCATCCTGGGAGCATAGGCAAACTAACATCAGCTCCACTGACACAGCACCAGACTCCAGCTAAGAAGGAAACTCCAAGGTTAAGCTCTGCTGTGAATACTCAAGGGGTATCTCAACTAAATAAACCTGGAAGTGCAGTAAAAGTTAGCAGCTGTCCAAAACCAAAAGCCACCATCGCTCCAACACCTACTACTCAACTCAAAATTAAAAGGCGATCTGGAGGTAACGGAAGAAATTGGAAGTGTGGAATGCAAACTGTGTTAAACTTTTAAGGTTCTTGTTTCCTAGATTCCCTGACCCTAACTTAGAGATTCACCAGCCTCAGACATTGCACCCGATATATGGGTGCCTTACCTCAGAGGAATTCTTTCTATCTCCAGATGTCCATAAATTCTGATATATTTTAATTGTAAAAACACTCGTAATTTTATTACACCGGGTCCCGGAGGACTTCCCGGTGTGAAGAGCCGCTCATGCTCTGCCCCTGCGCTCAGCAAAAATATGACGTGATGCTAGGGAGACATCGGGGTGCACTCCATTGTAAGTGAATGGTCATAGCTTTCGAAAGGTGTTTTAATATCATATTGCAGTTTAGATGAATGGAGACTGGCTCCACTAACAGGGCCTTGTTAGCTCGACCAGTGCCCCCATTTCATCACAAACTGACCATTATACTATTAAAAAATGCTTGGAAAGCTGCCACCCATTCACTATAATGGAGCATGCGCCCGCGCTCTCCTTAGCTTCATGTCATAACTTTGCCGAGCGTGGGGGCGGAGCGTGGGCACCTCTTCGGACTGGGAAGTCCTCCGGGACCCGGTGTAACAAAATTACGACTGTTTTTACAATTAAAATATATCGCCATTTATGGACATCTGGAGATGGAAATCATTCCCCTGAGGGTAAGGTACCATATATCGGGTGCAAATGAGAAACCATATAACTTGGTGAATTTCTTTAACTTTACTGACCTGGCAGCACCAAACACAGACTGCACGGAGTGTGGGCAGGAGTCTTGTGAAATCTCCCACAGTCTGCCTATGTGCAGCAGAGTGGTTTTTAAGAGCATCACAGATCAGCCCTCCCACACTGGAGCCTGAGTGCATTAACCCCACCACCAAGAGGAATGTGCTTGTTGTACTGGGTTATTTTGGGGGGGGGGGGGGCAGTGAACGATGTATTGTGGTGTATGAATCCGTGCCAGTTGACACCAGGAGCCTTTTCTGTGTTTCTACACAGTGCCCCGTCCACCTGCATTATGATACAGGACATCATGCCCTTTGTCCTGCATGCCTGTTCTACAAACACAGTGGAATGCATGCCCTAAAGTGTGAAAACTGCCTCTGCGGAGCTTCTCTGGCTCAGGGCCAGGGTCCAGAGTGCATAACTTTCTTCGGCCATTAACTCCGCTAAATTCTTTTAATTAGTAGGAATAAAGCAGTTTTTAATCTTGATTCTAAGATTATTTTGTTTTTCAGGCTACTGTATCTTTATTTATTTTTTTGCATTTTCCTTTCAAGTTCCTTTAGCTGAAGCAGCAGCACCAAAGATTATGCAGCCGAAAAGACTACTGCCCAGTGGTTCTGTTGGAAGGTACTATCTGCTTTCGCTTTGAAACACAGTTGATATACATCTAAAACTAACATAACATTATAGCGATGACAGAGATTTGGGGTTCATCTTTTCCGCCCCTTCTACCATAAGGCAGTGACGTATATGATAGTTTCATCTTAAATCATTATACAGCTGTCGTAAAGCAACTGGAGAAAGTGTGCTAGTAGAGTTTTTTTTTTTTTTTCAAAGTCTCGTATGCTTTGGCCTCTCTCCATCCAGTAGTTGAAGAAATTTTACTAGTCCTTCCTTAGTTGATTGAGGCAGTTAACCGTTTTATGACTGTGAGCATAGCCCAGCAGGCGTTTTGCATTCAGAAAGGGGCTGATGTCATTTTTTGCTACCAAACAACATGATAGAGTGTTAAAAATAGATTCCTCCGCTGAAGCCTCGTTACCACGCTGTGTGTGTGTGTGTGTGTAAGAAGCTGTAGAGCACTATTTTTCCTCTGGCTTGAGGAGTTAATTGAGCCCAAAGAAAGCTAACTCATTATCTTCTGGCAGTCATTCTGTGTCAGATTACCAATGGATGGTACAGACATCATAGAAAGCTTTTGGAAGTAGAATAGGTTAAACACTTCTCTGCATAACAAATGAGCTCTGCTGTTTCCCTAAGCCCCTATGAATGCCTCATTAAGCCATTTGACACCACCATCCTAAGAACAGTTATTCTACAACTTTGCAGGACATTCCGTAAGAAGAGTTCCAGTGTTTCCTGTTTCCCAAATAATACACCAACTTCATTTTCTCAGGCAGGCAGTTCTGGGCTACTGTTTATATTCTACTGAATGTTCTTAACCTGCAATTTGTGACTATAGATGTTTACAACTGAATGATAGTAACCACATTTGCTTCACTTGCAAATAGGTAGGCATGTGGGTCTAATTATTGTTTAACTTGGTTGAGTTACACATAGAATCTGGTCAGTTTATAACATGCTGCATTGTGATTAAATGAACTGATAAATGGGGGCTTTGGTTTCTTTTATAAATTCATTTTTCAAACAACATGAAGTCTTGCTGTATTCTGACAATCTGCAGTTAGCTCCAGCCTTTGAACTGCCCTGGAGAGTAGAGGGTTAATTTTCTATGCAGTGCATAGAATGTTGAGCTTGGTTGAGGTCTCTGTCTGCAGCACTTTGAAACCCAACCTTCAGATTCTTTACTCCGCCTCACTGAACAGTCGCTCCGGGGATTTCTCCTTCTGCTTGGTTCAAAGTCTGTTAAAGTTGTCAGTTTCATTCCGAATTTATTTCCGCATTGTCGGTTCAGGCTCTGTCTGCGGTACTGTGAGTACTTTAGAATAGTTTCTCTGTTTATTGTGGAAATTGTAAACTTGTACTTTCGATCGGTTCGGCAGAACTGATCCAATATATTGAACTCTTGTGTTTTCTTTAGTGTGTGGTTACAGGTCCTTATCGGTTTAAAAAAAAAACGTGTATTTTTTCAATACCTGTGACATGGTTAGAAACCAATAAGGGATTCTTGCCTGCCGGTTGCCGAAAAAAGGGTAAGTTGGGTTAGGTTGGCCATGTCTGAGAAACCCAAGGAAAAAAAACCGGCCCACTGGGTTTCAACACTGCAGTGAGTGTGGGGAGATCTTTGCTAAGGCCGATCCCCACACCACCTGTGTTTATTGTCCGGGGTTTGACCAATTCTCGATACACACACTGCCAAATTTGTAAACTTTCCTAAGTCTACCCTGGAGAAAAGATTAGGTAGACTTGGGGAAAGGAGGTCGAGACGTCCGCTGACCCGATGGCCAGCCCGTTCAGTTCCGACTGAACCAGGAAGGAGAGCCTCTAACCAGGGCGATACTTCTTCGGGCAAGAGGAGAGCCGATCCTGAGGGATCAGTTCCTACAAAAAGGAAATGTAAAGAAAAATCAGCCGGTTCGGATCCGGGGGTTCATGTTCCGACTGCTGATGAGATTGCCCGAGCAATTCGGATTGTTGAATCACTTCGCCTGGTTCTGTCCAATCTGGTTCCGTTAGCTAGGGGTTCGGTTCGGTCGGTTCCTCTGGTTCAGGATTATGCCCCTGAAGATTTTTATGAACCGGAATTTGATGATGAGGGGGATTATGAGGATGATGAGTATGATGGAGCAGAAAGTCTGGATGTGCCCATTGAACCGGACATCTCCCCAGACAGACCTTTTGGTGTTTCCCTTCCTAGGCTCTCTGAGTCCCCTCCCCACTATCTGTTCTACAGGAAAGTGGCTGAAACTCTCCAGCTCCCTATGAAGGAGGCTACAGAGGATCAGGAGGAGCCTGATTTTGTTGAAATGATGGAGGTCCAGGAGGCTAACTATTCCCCTACACAAATCATTTGGGAAACAGACACAAAAAATTTTAAAGTCTCCTAATTCTGTACTTCCTGTTGATAGAAGGATTGATTTATTTATCTTTTGTTTACCGGGTAGGTACACTAGACAAGTAATATGCCTATTTTCAGGAACGACCCAGGAGAGTACAAACATACAGGATACGTACAAGGCAACTTATGAGGAACAACTTATCACAGGAAGTAATAACAATTGTAGAAAAGCAGATGCACAAGCAGCAATTACACCACATAATAAGAATACATAGATTGACATTAGTGACAGCAGAATTCATCTGAAAACATTTCACTACGGAGGCATGAAGCAGTCACACACTGATGATAGTTTTAAGTGCGACCACAGGGAGGAGCGAAAGATCCCATAGGAGGGGACCAAGCGGACATGATCAGGAAGAGAGTTCCAGAGTCTGGGCACGTAAGCAGCAAAGTCTGGGTCCCCCATAAGAGTCCGGGTGGGGGGGACTTTGAGCAGTCCAGCAGACTGGGACCTAAGCTTGTAGTGCATGGTGTCCATTTTGGGGAGGAGATGCACCAGTCCCTGTGGAGAGCCAGTAGCAAGCACTTTCTTGGAGAAGCTTCCAACACCGAAATCCAAGTATTCACAAGGATGGACAAGAGGTATACCTTATCAGGCTCAAACAGTTTTTTCCTATCAGCAATGCAGCCATCTTGGGGTCGTGCAGGCTGCAGCCTGCGACAGGGCTAATGTTCCCTTGGCTCCCCCAGATAAAGATTCCAGGAGGATGGATGCCTTGGCACAGAAACAGTACATGGCATCCTCTCTGGGACTCAGGCAGGCTAATTATATGGCCTATGCAGCCAGGTACCAGAAATCCAGGCAGGACACTGTACTGGCACTGGCTAAACGGGTGTCCCCCCAGCTGGCCAAGGAGCTGGAGGAGGTGGCTGCTGATGGGATTGAGGCATCTAAGATGCAATTTCATGCTGCTGTGGACTGCAATGATGTGTCAAGAGTCATGGCTACATCTCTGGCTCTTCGGAGAATGTCTTGGCTGAGATGTACTAGCCTCTCACAGGAAACTCAGGCTAAGGCCATGGATTTCCCTGTGGAAGGTAATTCTCTGTTTGGGGAGCAGACCGAGAATTACATGAAAAAGTTGGAGGAATATAGGACCACTTACTGGAGTGCACAGGCCAAGGAGAGGCAGGCAACTCCTCAAAGGCAGCAATCTAGGGGTCAGGGGCAGGCCTTTTATAGGCCTTTCTGCCAAGCACAAGCCTCTTCTCCCTTTTCACAGAGGGAGTTCTATGGGGATGAGCAGGGCTGCATCCACTCTTCAGCCTAAGGCCCCTGCCAAGCAGACACCCTGATGGGCCTGCCCGAGTAGACTCTCCTACCCCTGTGGGGGGCAGGCTGGCTTACTTTGTCCAGGACTGGGTGTCTGTTACTTCAGACAAGTGGGTCCTGGAAGTAATAAGCCAGGGATTGGTTCTTAGCTTCAAAAAATTTCCGAAGATGAGAGCCAGATCTTTTCCACCTGCAAGTCTCTCCGAAACCCTCACCCTAGAGGCAGAGGTTTCATCTCTTTTGGCCTTAAGAGCCATAGAGAGAGTTCCTACCCTACACTGGGGCAAAGGTCTGTACTCCAGGTACTTCCTCACCCCCCAAAAAACAGGGGAGTGGCTACCTATCCTAGATTCAAGATACCCGAACAAACATCTTTTAAAACCAAGGTCAAGATGGTGACTCTAGGAATAATTCTTCCCTCTCTAAGGCCAGGGGACTGGCTAGCCTCCCTGGACCTCAGAGATGCCTACTTTCACATCCCCATCAGGTCCTCCCACAGAAAGTACCTCAGGTTCAAGTTGCCCTCAGGCCATTATCAGTTCAAAGCAATGCACTTTGGTCTAACATCAGCTACAAGGGTTTTCACAAAATGCCTGGCAGTAGTAGTTGCCTTTTTAAGAAGGCAAAAGATTTTCATTTTTCCATATCTGGACGACTGGCTCATAATGGGTCAGTCTCCAGACCAAGTCAGTTCAGACCTACAAGTGACCCAGCAAGTGCTCACTTCCCTGGGATTTCTTCTCAACCTCCCCAAGTCAGTTATTGAACCGGTGCAGCTCCTTACCTTTATAGGGGCAGAGCTAGGTACTGTCAAAGCAAGAGCCTTTCTTCCCCTGGAAAGGGCAAGAGTTCTTATAGAACTGGCTTCTTCCTTCAGCTCTTGGGCCACATGGCAGCTTCTACAGCAGTGGTCCAAGGGGTAAGATTCCAGATGAGGGACATTCTGATCTTACTTCGAGATACAGCTCTTGCAGCAGGTTACACCATTAGGATTGAAGACATCAGGTGCCAGGACCCCACGGAAATTTTGTAGCTAGCAGTCTTCAGCTGGGACCGCCTCCGACTTCGGTCCCGCCTCCGACGTCAGGCGTAGTACTTAAGGAGGCGGTCCCCCCACAATCCTCAGTTCTTTTCCCGCCATCGACATCGCAAGCATCGGCCTCTCTGTCACTTTCTAGCGTGTAACGACCAGGAACTATAACGTTCTTTTTCTTCTCATGTCGAAATTGGATTCATCTGATGTCCTCTCCAAACACCTCTCTGGAAGGTCACCCATCGAAGTGTGCCTGCGGGAAACGGATTCCCTTCAAGGATCCTCACTCTGCCTGTGTGCGTTGTCTAGGCCCGGACCACGACACCAAGGCCTGCTCCTTCTGCCAGGGCTTCAACAGTCACACCAGGATCCGCTGCCAGAAGGCCCTTCAAGTGTTTCTCTTGGAGGAGAAACTCAAGGCCATGGATGGGGAACCTTCCTCCAGGGGGGAATCGTCAGGGAAAACCCATAGGCACCGGGAGAAGGAAAGGCCCAGATCCCCTTTGAGGGCCTCAGACTCCCGCAGCTCCAGCTCGAGGTCAGACCGCTCTCCCTCCAGGGCTCAATCTCAGCCTCCCCCGGTTCAGGTCAGGTCCTCCAGTGGTTCCTCCTCCCTGCAACCTATCAAGACTTCCAGGCCTTCGGCTTCATCCACTCCTTCTAAGGCCTCATCCAAGTCGGGGGAGTGCCACAAGTCTTCCTCCCGCCGTCCGGACTCCGATGCCAGGTCAGTGTCCCAGCCGCCGCATGGGTCGTACCCAGTCCAGCGCAAGACTAAGGAGCTGATATCCCTGAAACGGACGTCGGACCTGACGTCAGCCAAGCACCGTAGGCACTCCCAGGAGCCGGCTACGGTGAGACACGTGTCACCGGCCAGGCATTCGCCCCCTAGGGCATCGGCCGGGGTACCGACGTCGGCTATCCCAGAGGGGAGGACTGCACCATCGTCACCTGCAGACGCCAGTCGGAAGACATCATCGGAGGAGGATACCACTCAGCCCGAGGACCAGGCGGGCAACTCCAGAACCGTCGAGCTCCCACAGGAACCCTCCCTGGAACAGGAGACTCCCGGGAAACAGACGTCCGCCCCCGGCGACGGACCACCGGTACCCATCCCGTTGTCGGGCCTGAATCTGGCAGAGGTGAAGGAGCTCTTCACCTTCTGTGGGACACCATCAGGAAGGATGTGGTCACCACACACTCTCCTCCCACTCCGGTTACTCCTTCAACACCTGCGCCCCCTTCCCCATCCAGGGTGTCCATAGAACTGTCACCGACTCCCAAGGAGCCAGCACCTCCTTGGGGCAGATCATCGGATAGGAGGAGACCTCCCTCAAGATCCACTTCAGGGTCCCCCAGCCCCAAGAGACCCAGGTGACGCCGGTATACCTCGTCTGTGGAGGACTCCAGATCTGACACGTCGGGGCGCTCCAGATCTCCTCCTTCCATCAGCGTCCTCTCTCCAGACCCACGCGACCTTCCCAGGTCCCCTCCGGATGATCCCTTGTTCGCTGAGATCATGAGGCATATCCAGGAGAATATGGGGTGGGATGCTGAAGAACTAGATCCCGAGAGGCAACGCCTTGCCCACTATCTTCAGTAGAAAGACCCAAAGCCTGTGGTAGTCCCACCCTTGGTGGACACCTTCGCGGATGTCACCAAGGCTGCGTGGAATTGTCCGCATTCGACTCCGGCAGTGCCGAAGAAGGCTGACCGCCTGTACAAGGCCCCGAGGGAAGACCAGTACCTGGCGAACCATCCTCTGGCCAATTCCCTGGTCATTATGGCCTCACATGACCAGTCTCAGAGACCTCAGCACTTGAGCACACAGCCACCGGACCCGGAATCCAAGCAGTTGGATGTCCTGGGTAGGTGCACGTACGCGGCTGCGACTTGCAGCATCAGGTCTTTAAATTACCTCACCCACATGGTACAATTCCAGAACGCATTTTGGGAGCAGAGACAGGACCTGGTTGAAAAGATGCCTGACGGTGGTTAAAAGGAGGAGCTTTTAAATCTCCTCAGTACGGGTTTGGACGTGGGGCAGGTGCTCAGAGCCGCATACGATTCGCGGACTCTTCGGCCAGAGCTGCAGCCTCAGGCGTGCTTCTCCGGAGATGCTCTTGGCTCCGTGTCTCCGGCTTTACCCCGGATGTCCAGAAGAATATCATGGATGTCCCTTACCATGGGGAAGTCCTGTTTGGAGGAGCCTCAGAGAAGGTGATCACCAAACTTCAGGATGCAGGGAAGGCAGTTAGATCTGTTCAGGCTATGTACAGATCTCAACTTAGTTCCTTTCGTAGGAACCAGAGTCGTTTTCATGGCCGAACACAAAAGCAACAACCGCATTCTGGCCAACAGCAAAGGGACTCCTTCACCCAAAAATCCCAGGCTAAGTCATCCTCAGGCAGAGGCCACCGAGCTGCAAAGCCGGCCCAACCTACAGGATCTAACGCTGCCACAACATGACTCCTTCCCGGCCCCTGCCCCTCCTCAAGATCAACGGGAAATTAAGTCTGGGGGTCGCAACGCACGTCACCTGCCAGGGTGGCGGTCGATCACCACCAGCAGGTGGGTGCTGCAATTGGTCAAAAAAGGCCACTATATAGAATTCATAGGCAGCCCACCTACAAGGCCACTTCTGCTTTCCCACTACTGGGGTCAGCATGTCCTGCTCATACAGCAGGAAGTGCTCGTGCTCCTGGAGAAGGAAGCATTGGAGCACGTTCCAGAGAACCAGAGAGGGTCAGGCTATTATTCGCACTTCTTCCTGGTTCCAAAGAAAACAGGGGACCTCCATCCAATTCTGGACCTCAGCAACCTCAATCTATCGGTCTACAAACGCTTCCGCATGGTGACCCTTCTGGGTCTAATCCCCATGTTGAAGCGGGACGCCTTTTTGGCGTCGCTAGACATGCAGGACGCCTACCCTACACATCCCAATTGCTCAAGTGCCCCGGAGGTTCCTGCGCTTCGAGTTTCAGAGCCATCATTATCAGTTCCGAGCGCTTCCTTTCGGGCTGTCATCGGCACCTCGCGTCTTCACGAAGTGCATGGCGGTTGTAGCAGCATCTCTGAGACAAGGCTACTACGTGTTCCTGTACCTGGATGACTGGCTTCTCATGGCTCCCTCCAAGGAAGCAAAGATGACGGCCATTCACCATACCCAGGCCCTTTTTCAGTCACTGGGTATTCTCATCGACTACGAGAAGTCTCTCCTGGTATCATCCTAGAAACTGCAGTTTATAGGAGCAGTTCTGGACACTGTCAGAGGGAAAGCTTTTCTTCAAACAACATGAAGTCTTGCTATATTATAGACATTAGCAGTTTGATCCAGCTCTAGAACTGCCCCGGAGTGAAATGGTTAAAACCATTCCAAAATAGAATTTTGGCACGAGAGCAGCTCTATCTGTGTCATTTCAACTGAACTGTCAGATTCTTTACTCCGCCTCAGTGAACAGTCGCCCGGTTTTCTCCTTCTGCTCGGTTCATTTCTCAGTTTGTAAGTGTTTCTCGGGTTGGATTTAACCGAGAATAGTTTTATTTTAACCATAAAACCGTTGGTTCAAGCTCTATCTGTGGTAACCGTAAGTAAATGAAGGTTTTGTCTGTGTGGAACTTGTAGTTATCGGTTCGGTTTTGAACCGATCAGTGGGTTAAAACTCATTTAAAACTAAAAGTTACTATTTTAGAGTGCGGTTCCCGGTTCTTATCGGTTCTAAAAAAACGGATTTATTATGGTTTTCCAATACCCGTGACACGGTTAGGAACCGATGCAGGGTGTCTTCCTGGCACTGCCAGTTAAAGGGCAAGTTTTTGGTTAGCTGGCATTATGTCTGAGAAACCCAAAAGAAAAAGGCCACTGATTGTTTCAACACTGTGATGTTTGTGGGGAAGTCTTTGCCAAGGCTGACCCACACACCACATGTGTTTATTGTCTGGGGTTTGACCACCTCCAGTCAGACTGCCAGGTATGTAAGAATTTCCCTGCAGCCACCCTGGAAAAAAGATTGGGCAGGCTCAGGGAACGAAAGGCCAAAAAGTCCGCTGACCCGGATGGCCAGCCCGGTTCGGTGCCAACCGAACCAGAGGGAGTGCCCTCTGACCAGGGCCAGACTTCCTCGGGCAAAAGAAAAGCTGGTTCTGAGGAACCAATTCCAGTAAAGAAAACAAGAAAATCAGCAGGTCTGGAGTCCAAAATTCCTTCTCCAACTGCTGCAGAGATAGTAAAAGCCATACAAATTGTCCAGTCACTGTCTCAGGGTCCGTCCGAACCACCACTATCTGGTAAAAGGTTGGTTCGTCCAGTCCCAGTGGTTCAGGATTATGATATTGAGGAATTTTATGAACCAGAGGAGAGGGAGGAGGATTATGAACAGTATGAATGTGGCTGGAAGGTCTGGAGTGCCCATTGAACGGACATCTCCCCAGACAGACCTTTAGAATCTCCCCTATGCTGTCTGAGTCCCCATCTCATTTTATGTTTTATAAAAAGTTGCTGAAACCCTCCAGCTTCCTTTAGAAGAGGCTGTGGATGAGCAAGAGGAGCCTGATTTTGTAGAAATGATGGATATTCAGAGTCTAGGGATTGTCTATTCCTTTACATAAGTCTTTTAGGAAACAAACAATTAAAATTTTAAAAGCTCCTAATTCTGTGCCTCCTGTAGATAAAAGATGGACAGAAGGTATACATTGTCAGGCCCTGATACAGAATTCCTTTCTCAGCAATGCAGTCATGTTGAGGTAGTTCAGGCTGCTGCCTGTGATAAAGCTAATATTCCCTTGGCTTCACATCCTCCTGACAAGGATTCCAGGAAGATTGATGCCGTGGCCAAAAAAAAAAAAACAGTATATGGCAGCCTCTCTGGGACTCAGGCAAGCAAATTATATGGCTTATGTAGCTAGGTATCAGAAATCTAGATGGGATATTGTTATGCAATTGGCCAAGCAGGCCCATGGCCAGCTGGCTAGTGAACTAGAACAGGTGGCTGCTGATGGCATTGAAGCCTCTAAGGTTCAGTTTCATGCTGCTGTGGATGTTAATGATGTTCCTCTAGGGTCTGGCCACATCTGTAGCTTTTCGTAGGTTGGCCTGGCTCAGGTGTACTAGTTTGTCACAGGATACCCAGACTAAGGCTATGGATTTTCCTGTAGGTGGGATTCTCTGTTTGGAGAGCAGACAGAGAATTACATGAAGAAGATGGATGAATATGGGACTACTTACAAGAGTGCCAGGCTAAGGCGGCAAGCCACTCCTCAAAGGCATACCCCCAGGGGTAGGGGTAGGTCTTTTCACAGGCCTTTCTACCAGACGCAGGCCTCCTCTGCCTATGCTCAGAGGGGCTTCTTCAGAGGCAGGGCAGACGAGGGGTGGGCAGACCTGCTCCACCCCCAGCCTGAAAGCTCCTATGAAACAGGCACCCTGATGGGGTGCCCAGGGCGGTCTCCTGTACCAGTGGGGGGCAGGCTGGCTTCTTCAGTCAGACTTGGGCTTCTTTAACCTCAGACAAGTGGGTTCTGGAAGTAGTAGCCGGGTCTGGTTCTCAGCTTCAAAAGTTTCCCAAGTTGAGAAGCAGACTTTTTTACCTGCAAGTGCTTCAGAGACCCTCGCTCTGGAAACAGAGGTCTCATCCCTGTTAGCTCTCAGAGCAGGAAAGGGTTCCTCCTGCATCAGGGCAGGGTCTGTATTCAGATACTTCCTTACCCCAAAAAGACAGGAGAATGGCACCATTTTAGATCTCAGATATCTGAACAAGCATCTTTGAAACCAAAGTTCAAAATGGTAACTCTGGCAATGATTTTACCTTTCCCTAAGGCCAGGGACTGGCTAGCCTCCCTGGACCTCAAGGATGCTTATTTCCATGTCCTAATCAGAAGATCCCATCGAAAGTACCTCAGATTCGAACTGCCCTCAGGTCATTACCAGTTCAGAGCAATGCCCTTCACGCCTTACCTCTGCTCCAAGGTATTCACAAAGTGTCTAGCAGTGGCAGTGGCCCACTTAAGGAGGCAGAGGATTGCTGTTTTTCCTATCTAGACGACTGGCTCACTGTAGGCCAATCCCCAGAACAGGTAAAATCTCACCTGCAGGTCACCCAGCAGCTTCCTCACCTCCTGGTTTTCTGCTAAACCTACCAAAGTCGGTCTCTGGAACCAGTCCAGGTACTCACCTTATAGGGGCAGAATTGACACAAAGCTAGCCAGAGCCTTTCTTCCCCCAGAAAGGGTAGGAATTTAGTAGCTCTGGCCTCTTCCTTCACTCTGCAGGTCTCTCGACCAGCAAGACACTTTCTGCAGCTCCTGGGGCACATGGCTGCATCCACAGCTGTTGTGCAGGGAGCCAGATTTCAGATGAGAGACATTCAGTTTCACTTGAGAACCTTTTGGTCTCAGAGAAGAGACCCCCTTTCCAAGTTGGTCCCAGTGACTCGAACCTTGATCCTAGCTCTCCAGTGGTGGCAGGATCAGAGCAATTTAAGAGCGGGGGTCCCCTTCATTTCCTTCCACGACTTGACCTCACTACAGATGCTTCCCTTCTGGGTTGGGGAGCCACATGGCACCTTTCCACCAGCTTAGTTTGGTCCCCAGGAATCTCTGCTCCACATCAATTTGCTGGAACTCAGAGCTGTCTTTTAGCTCTTCAAGCTTTTCTGCATCTGTCCACGACAAGGTGATACAAGTCAGAACTAGACAACACCACAACAATGTGGTACATCAACAACACGGGGCACTCTGTTCGGCCTTGTGCACTGAGGCAATGATAGTGGTCTCTGGCCTATTCCCTAAGAACACTTCCTCATAGCAGTTCATCTTCCAGGGAAGGACAATGTCCCAGCGGATGCCCTCAGCAGGATTTCCCAGGGCCATCACTAATGGTCCCTGGATCCTCAAGTGCTGGGGATAGTTTTTGCCAGGTGGGCATCCCTCAGATAGATCTTTTGCAGCCCCAGACAATCATAAACTCTCTCTGTTCTGTTGCAGGCCTCCAGTGCCGGCTCCAGTTCCCTGGATGCCTTTCTTCTGGATTGGGAGGAAGTTCTTCTCCCCCTTTCCTCTCCTATTCAAAGTACTAGTCAAAATCAGATCTCAGCCTTGCAGGGTGATTCTGATTGCCCGGATTGGGCCAGGCAGCCTGGTACCCACTCCTTCTGTCTCTGACAGTCCATCTTCCCTGTGCCTCCCAGGAATCACAATCTGTTGACTTGTGCCCAGGGAAGGGTTTGAGTATCCGGACCTCAAATCCTCAACCTCGGCCTGGCTCTTGAGGAGTTAGAGTTTCTGATTTACACCTCTCAGGGTGGTGTTGAGATCCTAAAGGCTTCCAGAAAGCCTTCAACTAGGGCTACTTATAGTTCTAAACGGAAAAGGTTTTCCATTTGGTGTGCTGGGAAAATATTTCCCAGAATTCTGCTGAATTGCCCATTTTGTTAGATCACATGGTACATCTTAATTCCTTGGGTCTCAGACCAGCTACCCTGAGAGTTCATTTGGCAGCTGTGTCTGCTTTTTGTGTCAGCAGGAAAGTCATCCCCTTTCCTCTCATCCTGTGTTTTCCAAGTTTTTAAGGATTACTCCATACTAATCCTCCCTTTCGGGAACCGCCCCTGCTTGGGACCTTAATGTTTGCATTGCCCAGTTAATGCAACCCCTTTGAACCTCTGTCTTCTGCAGAGCTTAAGTACCTAACTTGGAAACTGTTTTTCTAGTGGCTATCACTTCTGCACAGACGCATAAGTGAATTGCAAGCCTTGTCAGTGGAGACTGACTTTATTTCTTTCCACAGGATAAGGTAGTCCTTAGGACTAATAGGAAGTTTTGCCTAAGGTGGTTTCAGATTTCCATCTTAATCAATCTATCTCCTTCCAGTATTTTTCACTGATCACCCTCTTTCGGTGAGAGGAGGTTGCACAGCCTGGATGTTAAGAGAGCTCTTAGTTATTATATAGAGCGCACTAAAGGTCACAGGGTCCAATCCCTCCAACTTTCCTTACCTATGGTGAAGTTGGGAAAGGCAAACCTGCCACTAAGAGATCAATAGCCAGGTGGATTGTCTCTTGTATACAATTTTGTTATCAGAAAGTGGGCAGGAGCCCCCGGTTTGAGGGCTCAGTCTACCAGGGGTACAGCTGCGTCTCTAGCTGCTGCCAGAGATATCCCTTTATTAGAGATTTGCCAGGCTGCTACTTGGAAAGCGTGCAAGGCTTTGCCAACTACTCCCTGGATGTCCAGGCCAGGAGAGATGTTAGGTTTGGCACAGCTGTTCTTCAGAGCCTATTCCCTAAGTAGGTTCTGCCTCCTCCATGGAGGTACTGTTGTGTATTCTGCTTATGCGTCTATAATATAGCAAGACTTCATGTTGTTTGAAGAAAAATTACTCACCAAGTAATGTTGTTTCTTCAATGGAGTCTTCTATATTATAGACCTCCCCAACCTGCCCCTCTCAGAACCTCTACTTGGTGGGGTGCGGGCAACTTATGTGGGCACTACTTATGTCCTGTTAGCATTTTGTCCCTTTGGTATGTGTCACGTGTGTGTGTGTTTTATTATACTTATGTTCCATTTTCTATTATTAGAATGGTGTTAGTATTTCTGATCCCTGACTTGAGTCTTGGGTGTTGGGACCATCAATGGTTGTTATTATGTAGGTAGCCATTTGGCTAGTGTAGGTTACAGCTTCCACACAGACCTTAGTGAGTTTGGCTCAGAAAGATCTGACAGTTCAAGTTTGAAATGACACAGATAGAGCTGCTCTCGTGGCAAAATTCTATTTTGGAATGGTTTTAACCATTTCACTCCGGGACAGTTCTAGAGCTGGATCAAACTGCTAATGTCTATAATATAGCAAGACTCCATTAGAAGAAACAACATTACTAAGGTGAGTAATTTTTTCTTCCCGCGGATAGAGCGGAACACATTTGATCCCTCAGAACAGTCCCGGCCAGACTGATCCTTTGCCTGCTCGGACACATGGCTGCAGCCATTGCAACAGTCCCTATGGCAAGGCTCCACATGGGGGTATCCCAGTGGATGCTAAGGGTGCAGAGGGCCAAAGGCAAGACCATCTGCAGCAACCTGTTCGAATCACGAATACTGTGATTCGGGATTGGCAATGGTGGCTAGAACCGGGAAACCTCTCCGCGGGGGTTCCCTTCACAGCGTCGTCTCCGACTGTGACTCTCTCCACAGACTCCTCAGGGCTCGGGTGGGGAGCACACTTGGACGGGGTGAGGTCCCAGGTCACATGGACAGTCCAGGAATCTCATCTCCACATCAGCATTTTGGAGATGAGGGCGGTCCTTTATGCCCTGCAAGCCTTCCAGTCATAGATTCCACCGGGTACTCTTCTGCAGCAAACAGGCAATACTGTGGTGATGTAGTACCTCAACAAACAAGGAGGCACTCACTCCTACCCCCTTTGCAGGGAGGCCATGAGAGTGTGGGAGTGGGTAGTGCAGCACGGCCCAAACCTTATTGCAGTACACGTCCCCGGAGTGGACAATACCATTGCAGGCAGCTTGAGTCATTCTCAGGCCAGAGTCCAGGAGTGGGAACTTCTACAAGAGGTGGCAGAGGATCTGTTCCACAGATGGGGCACTCCAGAGTTAGACCTTTCCGCGTCCCCATCCAACGCAAAACTGCCCAATTTCTGCTCGCTAGATCCCGGGCCTGGTGTTTTCTGGTGAGACGCGTTGTCCCTCTCCTGGGTGGGCAGATTCCTCTATGCCTTCCCTCCTTTCCCGTTGATCCAGAGAGTTCTGTTAAAACTTTGCAGGAAGCAGGCGACGCTCATTTTGATAGCACCTTTCTGTCCCAGACAAATTTGGTTCCCGCTTCTGCATCAGCTATCTCAGGAACCTCCACTTCCTTTGCCAGTCAGCTCCCATCTGCTGTCTCTGGAGGAGGGTTCATTAGTCCATCCGGACTTACGTTCACTGAACCTGCACGCTTGGCTCCTAGAGACATAGCCATGATGCGACACGGGGTCTCGCTAGAGGTGGTAGATGTAATTTCTGCCGCCAGAAAACCGGCAACATACGCCATGAAATGGCGTCGATGTTGCTTGTGGGCCCAAGCGCACGGTTTCTCGCCATTACAATGTCCTGAAAAGCTGGTTCTGGATTACCTGCTTTCTCTTTTCCAGTCCGGACTGGCTTACTCCTCGGTTAAGGTGTATCTTTGCGCAATTTCAACTTACCATGCCCCCATAGGCCATCGGATGGTGGCCCAATTGGACACTACTCGTGCCCTTTTAAGTGGAGTCCTCCACCTTAGGCCGCCTGTCAAGGACCCTGTTCCCCCTTGGGACTTGCCCTTTGTCCTGGAGCAGCTTACGCTGCCACCTTTTGAACCAGCCTCGGATTGCGAGCTATGTTTTCTGTCATGGAAAACATTGTTTTTAGTTGCAGTTACTTTGGCAAGAAGGATCTCCGAATTGCATGCACTCATGTGCAAAGAGCCTTATTTAATTTTCCATCAGGATAGGGTATCCCTGAGGACAAACCCAAAGTTCTAGGGACATGGATATGTTGTTCATCCACACTCATTGGCAGGTATCCTTGCCGCTTTAAATCTTGCCGGAAGGTCTTCAAGCTTGCTCCTCCCACCCAACCGGGTGGTATAACTCTCGGCTCCGCCCCATGACGCCAGATCTTCCTTACCGCTTGGAAGCTCAGGTTTCCTCCTTAACGCTCTGGCTTGAGACTGGTTCTTATTTCTCCGCTTATGGATTTTAAAATAAATTTTGCAAAAGACTTCGCCTTCTATCCCTCAGCTATGGCGGACAAATCGACTCCGGATTTCGGAGATGCCCATGCGGGCAGAAGATATCTCGGACGGATCCACACTCCACGTGGTGTTCATTGCTTAGGCCTTGAGCCGAATTCCGCAGGCTTGCGACGACTCAGGCTTCATCTTTTCGGCTCATTCTCAAGACCGTATGCCCGATTGCAACTGGGCCGCCGAGAAGCGCTTCTCCGTGAAGTCCAAGGAGGCCCGGTTGGCGTGTCTCGGCGGCGGCTCGGTGGATCAGCTCGAGCGGATGGTCGCCTCAAGAGGAGGCGGCGCGGGCCGTATCTTCCTCGGCCGCGGCATTTATCCCGCTCTCCCTGGGCTCTTCTTACACGGCTTCTTTTAAGGAGCTTTGTCTGTCCCTCTCCACTAAAGGAGAAGGACCTACGTCTGCGGGACCTTATTCTCGGTCCAAAAAGAGGGACAGGGGTAAGTCCCTCCGTCGACTCTCTTGGGAGCGGGAAAGGTCCCTCTCCCCGGGCCGTCGACCGTTGGCTTCGGCCACTGGCCTCACGGTGTCCCCGCCAGGTCAGTTGACCGAGACTCCCACCGATGAAGTCGAGATTTTTCTCGACCCATTGGACGGGCTGTCGCCTTTAGCAGCCGAGATTCCCCTCTCCCCGGTTCCCCCCGGAGGAGTTGAGGATCCCGTGGGCTCGCCTGTGCCTCCGGTTCCGGAGCCCTCGGATGGACCATCCGAGCCGAAGGAGTGCCGTTCAGACGACACCTCCCGCACCGACCTCGGAAATTCCGGGACTCTCGGTCTCGGACCTTCTTCGCTCCAGCCGATCCACCATAGGCGGGTCTCGGGCCTCGCACCGCAGTAAGCGGTACGTCATCTCGTCCTCGTCCTCCTCCTCGGATGAGGAGGCTTCGCATAAATTACGCCGACGGTACGAGGATCTTATGTTGCAACAGTCTCCTTGCCGGGAATAAGTTTTCCACCCCGTCGCCTTCCCGGCCATTAAGTGGTTGTCACGGGACGGCCGACACAACCCCTCAACTTATCCAGGCTATACCCAGGCGGTTGTTCGGCCAAACCAACTGCTCCACGATTCGGTGGAACCTCCGCCTCCACAGCCACCAATTGGGGCTCCGCCAAGAGATTCTCGGATCGGCTAAGGGTCTACCCCATCGGCTGTCAGTTACCCTCACTCCCGACCGACCTCGGCAGGTGAAGGTGGCTCAGGCCAGAGGCAGCTCTTGAGGACTCTTCGAGTCGAAGATGATTCCTCCTTTTTCTCCAAGCGACTGGACTTGGGAGTTTCAGGAGGTCAGTCAATGGACGATAGCCCGTCGTCCTTCCTAGGACTGCTTCAGCTCATCTCGAGTCCACGGGATGGAGCTCGAACCCGTTCCAAACGGGCCAGGTATCCCCTCACGGAGATTCTGGACCGAGGGGATTCTCCGACGGAGGCCTTTCCGGTGGCCGAGGCCATAGTGGGTCCGGCACTGGAGCTTTGGCCGCGCCCTGCTTCCTGCCCTGCGCCTTAGTCCAGGATGGCCAGGAAGTATGCGGTCCCTACCGGTTCCTTGTCCGGTTTTTCGGAACACCCCTCTGCTGAGGGGTTGGTTACCGACAGCGTTTTCCGGCGCGCCGGCAACGCTAGGGATGTGGACAAACCTCCTGACAAGGAGTCCAAGAAATTGGACTATATCGGGCGAAAAGTCTACGCTGCGCTCTCTCGGCCTTCGTCAGGCCAGTTGAGGCCGTCCTCATGGCACATTTTTCTCATGCCCTGTTGGGCTCCTGGATGAGGTCATCCTCATCTTCCCGCCGATCTGCAGACTACGGTTAAGCAGGTGCGGGACCAGGGCAGGACAGTGGCCAAACAGCAGCTCCAGACTGCTTTGGATATGGGGACTCATGTGCCAGATCGGTGGCTGACCGCGGTGGCTATCCGTCGGCGGGCTTGGCTGAGGATATCCACCTTTACTTGGATACCCAGCACAAGTTGGCGGATGTTCCCTTTCGAGGACTGACCTCTTGGCCCTGGGGTGGAAGGTCACCTGCAGAGGATCGAGAAGTCCAATGCCACCTTGGACTCGGTCTCTTCCGCTCAGAAGGACAAAGGCCGCAAACACAGCCCTAAGCCCTTTACGTCCTTCTATGCCCCCGGCGCGCCCGGCCCAGCAACGTCAGGGCCAGCAGGCTCGGCCTTGGCATCCCAAACCCAAGTCGCCGGCTTCCTCTAACAGGAGGCAGGGAGGAAAAGGCCCAGGAGGTCCCTCGGCCGGTCCCTCCTCCAAGCCTGCCCAGTGACGGGCTGAGGGGTGTCGCCCCCATTCCCGTCACCTTACCCCTGGGTCCCCCTGCGTGGGGCGGCTCCGCACTTCCTTCCGCCTGGTCCGCTGTTACCACGGACAGGTGGGTCTTGGAGGTGGGAAGAGGCCTGCCTCTGGAATCGAGCAGGCACCACCTTCAGAGCCGCCGCCTCGGGGCTTCGGATCCCAGCCTCACTGGCGGCTCGTCGAGCCGACATCGCTCTCTCCTCCAGAAGGAGGTGGTAAGAGGTGGTGGACCCTCCTTCAGACCCAGGGTTTGTGTCCAGGTACTTCCTGGTTCCGAAGCAGACGGGGGCTGGCGCCCATTCTCGACCCTACGACCTAAACAAGTTCCTAAGGTCTCGAACCTTCAGGATGGTCACTCTGGCTCAGATAATACCATCCTTGGAGCAGTGTGGTTCTGCTCTCTGGACTTGCAGGGCGCGTTTTTCCGTCCTATCCGTCCGTCTCACCAGAGATTCCTTCGCTTCCGGCGGAAGGATCCCTCTTGAGTTCAAGCCATGCCCTTGACTTGTCTCCAGCTCCCAGGGTCTTCACCAAATGCATGGCAGTGGTGACAGCATTCCCCTGCGCGCGAGGGGTCGGTGTACCTTACCTGGACGACTGGCTGATAGCTCCCTCCAGGAAGGAGGCGGAGTGGTCAGAGATCTGGCCTCCAGGTCTGCTCTCAACTGGGCCTCCTTATCAACGAGGCCAAGTCGAGACTCGAGCGAAGCAGGTGATTCTATTCATCGGGCGCAGCTCGACTCTCTTGAGCAGGCGGCTCCAGCGGACAGGGCCGAGTTCTTTCCTCCTTGCCCGATCATTTCTGGTTGAGGCAATTGCATCCTACCTGGGACTTCCTGCGCCTCCTGGGTCTCATGGCGGCCTGCACCAGCGTGGTCCGTTGGGCCCGCTGGAACATCGTCCCCTTCAGTGGGGACTGGCCAGCCAGTGGTCTGGCAGCTGCGATCCTTGGATCCAGCTTGTGTCGGTGACACAGGGATGTGGAACGCTCTCCAGTGGTGGACCGTTCCAGATCATTTGCAGGAGGGCATCCCGTTCGTCCGCCCGAGCCGTCGGTCTCTATCGACCGATGCCTCTCTGATGGGTTGGGGTGCCCATCTGGGGAACACGGGCTCATGGCCTCTGGTCCCCAGCGGAGTCGATGCCACATCAACCTGCTGGAGCTCCGGCGGTCCGCCTAGCTCTCACCGCCTTTGCTCCATTCCTCCGGGGTCAAGTGGTCCGGTCAGAGCGGACAATACCACGACCATGTACTATCTAAACCCGCCAGAGGGGGCTCCATGCTTCTGTGCAAGGGAAGCTCTCCGCGTTTGGTCACTGTGCGCAGCCTGGGGCGGATCTCCTAGCCATTCACGTGGCAGGAGCCTCCAACACCCCTGGCGATGCCCTGAGCCGGATAGGGGCTGCATCCCACAGTGGTCTCTCCTGCGGAGGTAGTACAGCATCTGTTCTCCCTTTGGGCACACCTCAGGTGGACCTGTTTGCCTCCAGGAGAGCGCAGCTGAGTCTGTTCCATGCCCGCCCCTCTGCAGGGCTCGCTGCAGGGGATGCCTTCTCGAGGCAATGGACCCCGGGCCTCTTCTACGCCTTTCCCCCATTTCCCTTGATCCACAAGGTGCTTCTCAAGGCGAGGAGGGACAAGGCGCAGGTGATTCTGATAGCCCCAGACTGGCCTCGCCAGTTCTGGTACCCAGATCTCCTCAGTCTCAGCTCCAAGACTCATGGCAGCTTCCAGCTCGGACCTGCTCCTCAGTCAATCAGGGAAGGTGTTCCATCCGGACCTTCAATCCCTGCACCTGACGGCCTGGTTCCTGAGCGGCTAGAGTTCCAGGCCTTGGGTCTTTCCGACGAGGTCCTCAATGTAGTTGAGGCGTCCCGTAAGGAGTCGACCAGAAAATGCTATGCCTTCCAATGGAAAAGGTTTTCCATTTGGTGTCAGGGCAAGGGCTTGGACCCTTCCTCCTGTTCCTTGGCAAGCATCTTGGACTATTTATGGTCCCTTTCTAGTCAAGGGCTTAGGTCGACGACCCTAAGGGTGCACCTGGCAGCCATCTCTGCTTACAGGCGCGGGCGGGAAGCATCAGTTAACACAGGAGAGGTGGTCTGGCACTTTTTCAAGGCCTTGATCACATTTCCCCTCCAGTGCGGGAACCCCCACCTCCGTGGATCTACTGCTGGTACTGGCAAAGCTCATGGGCAGCCATTCGAACCTATGCACAGGTGTGCTCTCTCTCACCTGTCGTGGAAGACCGCCTTCTTGGTGGCTATCCGTCAGCCAGAAGGATGGGAGGCTCCAGGCGCTTTCCATCGAGTCTCCTTACCTGGTCTTCCACAGGGACAAGGTTGTCCTGCTTCACCAAAATTCCTTCCGAAGGTGGTGTCGGAGTTTCACCTTAACCAGGTGTTGACTCTGCGGTGTTCTACCCCAATACACCTCGAGGCCGAATATAGGCTCCATACTCTGGACCCTAGAAGGCGCCGCTTATTATAAGGAGCGCACGGCTGAAATTGGGAGAGGTTCGCTGGCTGTTTGTCACCCACGTTGAAGCCGCATCTGGCAGACCTGCAGCCAGCGGACGATAAGCAGGTGGGTAACCTCCTGCATAGATCTCTGCTATAAGTTGGCGGGCATGGAGCCTCCCAGAGGATAAGAGCTCATTCTACCCGCCATACTGCTGCAACGTGGCTGCTTCCAGGACGTCCCTATCCAGGAATTCTGCAGGGCTGCTTCCTGGAAGTCAGCAAACACCTTCATTACCCACTACCACATCGACCTTGAGTCACGCCCGGGATGCTGGTTTGGGGCCTCTGTTCTCAGTCTCTCTTTCCCAAGTAAGTATTGAGGGTGTAGTCTTGCCTCCTCCTCCCGGAGAACTGCTAGGAGTCTGCCAATGAGTGTGGATGAACAACATATCCATGTCCCTAGAAATACAGGTTACTCACCTGTAACAGGAGTTCTAGGAAGGAATGGTATATATTGTTCATCCTGACCCTCCGACCTCCCCGGCTTCGACGCACAACCTGAGCTTCCAGCGGGCCAGATCTGGCGTCATGGGGCGGAGCCGAGAGTTATACCACCCGGGTGGGTGGGAGGAGCAAGCTTGAAGACCTTCCGGCAAGATTTAAAGCGGCAAGGATACCTGCCAATGAGTGTGGATGAACAACATATACCATTCCTAGAACTCCTGTTACAGGTGAGTAACCTGTATTTTCTGCCTTAGGTGGTCTCAGTCCTCACCCTTAATCAGGATATCGACTTTCCAGTGTACTTTCCCAAGTACACCAACCGAGGAGAAGCACTGCTTCACACCCTTGATGTACACAGGTGCCTCAGATATTATCTGACCAGAACCAAACAGTATTGAAAGTCGGATCAACTGTTTGTCTCCTTCGCTGAGAGAATGAAAGGAGCTCCTGTCTCTAAACAGTCTATATCGCGTTGGCTCATCCAGTGCATCTCTTTCTGTTATGACAAGCGCAACAAACCCTTACCAGGTGTGGTCAAGGGTCACTCCACGAGAGGAGTGGGCACTTCCTTTGCGGCGCTAAGGAATGTCTCCACCTCAGCAATTTGCGCTGCGGCCACCTGGAGCTCGGTGCATACCTTTAATTAGGCATTACAGCCTGGACATCGCACCGAGGCGAAGAGCAGGTTTCGGCCTAGCCGTCCTTCAGGGACTTCTTTCTTAGGCTTGGGCAGGGTTGTGATCCCTACCTTTCCTCCTCCTCCCTGTGGCATAAGATTGCCTCTGTTGCTTGGGAATCGGTCCTAATGGTGTCACCTGCTGCAAGAGCTGTATCTTGAAGTAAGATAGTACAGTTGCGTAAGAACTTACCGTAACAATAGATCTTCGAGAACAGCTCTTGCAGCAGGTACCTTCCCGCCCACCATCCCCCTTCTTTTGGAGGTAAGTCGTAGCCAAACACCCATCTTATGGGATGGGACGTTCTGATTTATAGTCTTGGCCATCTGGTGGCGGATCCTCGGTCTCCTCTTATGATGTCTTCCAGCGGCCGGGAGTCTCCAGCGGGAGAACTGAGGATTGTGGGGGGACCGCCTCCTTATGTACTACGCCTGACATCGGGGGCAGGACCGACGTCAGAGGTGGTCCCCGCTGAAGACTGCTAGCTAGAAAATTTCCTTGGGGTCCTGGCGCCTGACTACTTCAGTCCTAATGGTGTAACCTGCTGCAAGAGCTGTTCTCGAAGATATACTGTTATGGTAAGTTCTTACATAACTGTACTTTTCTTCTAATGGAGTCTTGCTGTATTCAGACCTCCTCCCCTGCCTCCCCTCTCAGAACCTGGTTTTGGGAAGTGGGCTGGCAAGTACAGTGTTGCACCTCAGGGGTGTACCTTGTACCCTGCCTCTTGGGTAGGGTAGATATTATTTTTTCTGGTGGTTTACTAAATATTGTCACTACCTTTCCTTCTTGGGTTCTCATCTTAAGTCTTTTGGGGCCCAAGAAGATATATTTTTCCCTTTGGCTATATTTGAACAATTTCCATACTTTAGTTAGTTAGCTCGTAAGAATCTGACGGTTACACTGGGAAGTACCACAGACAGAGATTTGAAAACCGAGCTCTAGCTCAACGTTCTATGCTTCTGCGTAGAGTTAACTCTTTCCACTCCAGGGCAGTTCAAGTGCTGGGGCTAACTGCATCATGCCTGAATACAGCACGACTCCATTAGAAGAAGCAACATTACCATAGTGAGTAATTTTTTCTTCTGTTAACACCTTTGTCAGGCATTATAGCCTGGACATAGTTTCCAGATGCAGAGCAGAATTTGGCCTTACGGTCTTGCAAGGCTTGGCCTCCTGAAGGATCCCTCTTGTTCCTGTTCCCTGCCTTTCCTTTCTCCCTCTCCCGAGGATTGTTTTCAGTTTATACTGCTTGGTACTCAGTCCTGTATATGTTACCTCTTGCAAGAGCTTCTTCTCTAAGTAAGATAGTAGTTATGTAAGAACCTATCGTAATAGTAGATCTTCGAGAGAAGCTCTTGCAACAGGTATGATTTTCCCACCCTCCTTCCCCTAGGACCAGGCCTTTCCTGTATCGGCCTTGTTCTCATGTTTCAGAGGTGAGTGTGTGATTAGGCCATATTCCATGTCGCCTCATGCGAACCTGGTTTTTGGCGTGCAGAACTGGAGCACGTGGGGACTGCCCCTCCTTTATTTGGGGGGGGGGGTGGCACCGACACCGGAGGGGGCAGTCCCCTAGGTAGTGCTAGAGAACCACCGCCAGGTGACGTCAGTCTTGTGTGTTACCTGCTACAAAAGCGTCTCTCGAAGATCTACTGTTACGCTAAGTTTTTAGGTAACTGTACTTTCCGTTGGCCCTTTCCACTCACGTGCTCTCCCAGGAGCAAGGGATGCTGGTTCATCCGGTCCTCCAGTCCCTGCATCTGCATGCATGGCTCCTGCAGACTTCGCTAAGCAGAGATTCGGAGTATCCCTCAGAGTGGCAGAGGTTCTTGTGGCAGCAAGAAAGTCTACCAGGGCAACATATGCCATGAAGTGGAAGTGTTTCTGCTTGTGGGCATTCCCCAGTTCTCTGGATCCTCTCACCTGTCCGGTGGAGACTTTGCTGGAGTATCTCCTCTCCCTCTCGGACTTGGGCCTTAGCTACTTGTCCATTAAGATGCATCTCTGTGGCCGGCCCGGTGATGCTGAAAGTTGAGGCGCTGGACGCAACGCCGGCAACCCGGGTTCGGGAACGAGCCCAGGCTGTCGGGGTCGGCAGGGAGAGAGAGGATTGGCGTCCACAGGACTGCTCTCTCTCTTGAGGAGGATCAGGGGTAGCCCAGTCCTTGGCGGCCCCAGTGGAGACCAAGCGGCACTGCTACGCACCCAGGCTCATACAACGCAGGGGTGCGATCAGGCAGCTGCCCTCTGGCGTGGGTAGGAGCACCTACGTTAAGGGCTGGGCGGCATTGCACGTCCCGCATCAGGGGACGTAATCTGAACAGTGGAAAACCCGGCGCAGAGGATCAGGCGACGGCACCTGTCCCCCATGCCCTTCGCCGGGCTTCCCTGGCTGACCTTTGATTTTGGCATACCACTCCTCGTCCGATGTTGGAGTCCGCCTCGTAAGGGCGCCCCAAGTAGGAGAGGGGTAACCCACCCCGGATAGGGTTAGCCGGAGGTACCGTCATCAGTGAGGAGGGAAAGAGGAGACGCAGTCCAGGGATACTCAGGCGGGCACGATCAGGATGGGATGCCTGAGAGAGCACCTTGGGGCCGTGACAGGAGTGAAACAAAGTCGAACAAGAAAAAAAATGCATCTTTGTGCGCTATCAGCTAATCATGGACCACTAGATTGGAGGACTCTGGCACAGTTGGACCTATGCAAGACCTTTTTAAGGGAAATCTTGTCTATTAAACCTCCCAGGAGAGACCCCATGCCGTCTTGGGACCTCCTGTTTGTGTGTTAGAAGAGCTTACTTTGCTCCCCTTTGAACTAACCGCAAGTTGCGAGCTATGCCTTCTATCTTGGAAGGTGTTTTTAGTTACCATTACTTCCGCTCAGAGGTTTTCCGAGCTGCAGGCTCTGATGTGTAAAGAGCCTTATCTTATTTTTCACAGGGACAGGGTAGCCCTGTGTGCAAATCCTAAGTTTCTTTCAAAGGTAGTATCTGGGTTCACCTTGAACCAAGACATCCAGCTACCAGTTTATTACCCAGAGTACTCAAACAGGGGGGAGGCCTTATTACATACTCTGGATGTACACAGAATTCATTAATACTTTGCTTGTACTAGTTCTTCCTGAAATACAGACCAGTTGTTTGTCTCTCTTGCCCAAAGGAAAGTTGGGGCACCAGTAACTAAACAGATGCTATGTGGCCCATGAATTGTATCACGTTCTGTTAGAAGCACAACAGACCCTTACTGGGACCGGTCAAGGGTCACTCCTCTAGAGGGGTCGCAACATATTTCATGTCCCTCCAGAATGTTTCTTCAGCGGAGCTTTGTGTAGCCACCACTTGGAGTTCAGTGCACACTTTCATCAGGCACTACAGTCTGGACATTTCTTCTAGAAGGAGCGCAGGTTTCGGCCTAGTGGTCCTTCAGGGACTCCTCTCCTAAGGTGCCTATGGCACTGTACTACAGTCCTCCACCGTTCTGACCTGAGTCTCTTCTTGAGTATTGCTTGGGACTCAGTGCTAATGGTATTACCTGCTGCAAGAGCTCCCTCTCGAAGTAAGAAAGTACAGTTATGCAAGAACTTACTGTAACAGTAGATCTTCGAGAGGAGCTCTCGCAGCACGTGGCTTTCCCACCCACCTGCCCCTGGGGACTAGTATTTCTTTTTTCTCTTTGGGGAATGGGAGATCCTCCTCGGTTCTCCATCTTTCTTTTCAGCCGGGTCTCCGGCGAGAGAACTGCGATGGTGCTGGGGAACCGCCCCCTTTATACCATAGCTGACATTGGGACGGAGCTGAAATCGGGGGGCGGTTCTCCACCATAGACTGCTAGCTCCTAACGCCTGGCAGCTTAGTCCTAATAGTATTACCTGGCTGCAAGAGCTCCTCTCAAAGATCTACTGTTACAATAAGTTCTTACATAACTGTACTTTGCGGAGACGAGAGAGGAGGAAGGGGGGGTGGAATGGAAGATAGGACAGTGAAGGAGGTAGCAGAAGAAAGGCATAGGAGGTTAACAAAATGTGAACTGTAGAAACAACCACAGCAAGTTCAGAGATGTGGAGCCTATCTGCTTGAGAATAATGTTGTGAGCCGTATTAACCTGGAGAACTTCTTAAACAATCATTTGTTGTAGAGTATATTGGCCATATTACATTAAAATGTTAATTTATTTTAACCTTTTTCATTGCATAGTGTAACACAGTGTCACTTTTCACAGTGGTATGGCTGCTAGTACACCCGTCAAACCTTCTACAAGCAAGGCTCCACAGACCCCTAGCCTTGGTGGAATGTCCGTCTGTTCCACATTCAGTGCAAAACGCATGTCTGCTTTACCTGCTTCATTAAGTCGCCGCACATCTGGAATTCCAGCAATGACACCTAAAACTATGTCAAGATCTTCATCATCCCCGCACCTGACTTGCAGCTTAAACAATATCAGCATGTCATCCAAGAAATCTTCAACAAGGTATGATAAATAAATGGGAGTGTGACAAGTAGCGTTTTAGTTTCCTACAGAAAACTGACACTTGGCATTTACAGGACTCTTGTGTCATACACCTCACCCCCCACCCCCGAAAATATGAATTTCTGGACATTCTGTTCTTAAGACGTTAATGTGAAATTGGTCTGTGTCCCTGCTGCTTTTCCTGCACTGTAACCAGAATCCTCTGCTTTGTGACAGCAGAATATTTTCTGTGGCAACAGGTTCTGATGTCATAAGCAGAGTATTATGACTTTACTGGAAAATGAACAGATGATGCATAAGGTGAAATGATCCCGTTTTAATGAAAATGTATTTCTTTTTTAAAATATGGAATGTCCAGAAGTGTAGATTTTTGGTGGGTATCTTGCGTAACTTGAGCTCAAACTGGAAAGACCTATTACACAAGGGTTATAACATCATCCCTAACAGGTAGAGACTGACTTCAAAGCTATGACACTATCCTGAAAACCTGCCTTTCTGTCTTCATTCAGGCTTGCTTTTAATAGAGATGTTGCATCACTGCCAGTTAACCTATAATTCCAGCTCAGCTTGTTTAAGTAAGCACTGTATCATTGCATGTCAGATGTGCATTGTGAGGAACAATGTTGCTGGTACTTGAGTACCTTCAACCATCCATGAAGTTTGGCGATAACAGCTTAAGGCACACCCTTATTGTGGTCTTTAATAAAGAAAATATGTGAAAAAAGAAACCAAATCCTGTGACCATGCGTTCACTCTCCTGCTCCAGTAGTGCTTTTAGAAGTCCAAAGATTCCATTAACTATACTGCAAATGGCCACCTCAGAGTTATTCTGGTACGTAATATTTCTGCATGGTCGTGATAGGTCTCTGCTAACCATAGCTCTCTTTTTGATCTACTGTTTTTATAATTGTAATTAATGGTCTGGTTACCTGTAGATCTTAATTTTTAACTAATTATCTGAATATAATGTCAAATGCAGGTGTGTTAACTCCCAGGTGTTAGTGTCACAGTTTTATGTTTTTTATTTGTAACATTGTTCTACCTAACAATCTTGTAATATATTCAGACATGACTAACAAAAAAAACAAAATCTTGCCAACCCATTTGTTCAGCAGTAGTGCTACCGCTTGTCGTCGAGGCACAGATCAGGAAGCATAGGATGACCAGGAGCAGTTGTAAAAATTTGCAATGAGAGTTTTTTTGTTATTAATAGCAAAATAAAAATGAAAATTTGTTCAGTATAACTATTTACAAAGGTAGTCAAAACAGAGGGGAAAAAAAGTCCTTCTGAGTGTTTCTTGTCAATTTTAAATCTCTGTCTCACCAGCAGAAATATTGCTGCACTTTTTATGACAAGTTTTTGCCAGAGACCTGATTAAGAACACCCTGTTTTTCTGAAAATGTTCTTGTTAATTTCCTTCCTTGCAGGTGAATCAAAACAGTACATGGTGTCCCAGAACTGACCTCCTGTTCACAGCTCTGCTAAGAGTTTGCAAACCAGCATCTCAGGTTAACCCCTTGAGCTCCGAATAGCTTTTTGCGATCATTTCAACAATATAACTATATACATTTTCAAACCAAGGGATTCCGCTTTCACATAAAGATTCACACATATTTTATGACTTCAGATATGCAAGGGGTAAGAAAAGATAGAAACAGCAAGTGAAGACAGAGATATTTGGGGAGGGGGTAGCAAGACAGTCATGGCCAGTTCCTAGGTCTCACAAGAAAATTTGACTGCACAGTTAAGACAGAACAGAAGAGTATAAAACAGATCATTGTGTTTAACTCTCTACAAAATAAATGGGACAGGGTCTTATTCAACCCTGGCACATACCCCCCTCTTTAAGAGAGAACCTGTTTTAAAAAAAAAAAAAAAAAAAAAAGTTTCCAAAATTTTCTTTAAATGTTCCTTTAACATTAGTTTATAATCTTTACAGTTGTCAGCATATGCAGTGTCCCTTTTTCTCCATAACAACCAATACAGCAAACAGTGAAGTTTAAACGCACATTTTTTTTTTTTTTTTTCAACCTTCGGAATTCTCAATTCCTGATCTGTATCTTGACAGAAAATCAGCATTGACATGCTCTTTTCTGGTTTTGTGTATCACCTTGAATTTAAATGGCTGTAGTGCCAGGTACCACCTTGTTATTCTGGAATTTTCATTCTTCATTTGGTTAAGTCAACAAAGAGGATTATGATCGGTTAGAAGTACAAAGTCCGCTCCTAGCAAATCAAACTTAAGGGACTGTATGGCACACTTTGCTGCAATACATTTGTTTTCAGTTGTGGAGTACCTTTTTTCTCTGTTGTGCAGCTTCCTGCTGATATATAAAATGGGATGTTCCTTCCCATCTGTATTTTGACTCATAATGGCACCTAGGCCTACCTCTGATGCATCTGTCTGTAACAAAAACGGTTTATCAAAATCTGGTCTTTTTAAAACATAATGAAGCCTGGATGACCCGAAAAGCTTCATCACACTCTGGGGACCATTTCACAGTATTCGGGTACCGTTTCTTTGTGAGTTCAGTGAGGGGAGTCGCTAACAGGGCAAAGTTGGGAACAAATCTCCAATAGTAACCAGCCAGCCCTGAAAATGACCTGACATGTTGTTTTGTTTTAGGGATAGGTCTGTTAGCTACAGCTTCTATCTTAGAAATCTCTGATTTTATTTCTCCATTTCCCAAAACATATCCCATTTCCCAGATATTTGGTTTCCTGCATGCCCAGTGCACATTTGGTACGATTAATGGTCAGACCTGCATTTTTGATAGCTTGGATAACTGCTCGTAGATGTTCCAGGTGGCTTTTCCAGGCTGAGCTGTACACCATGATATCATCCAGGTAAGCAGCACAATAACAAGTGTGAGTAGCTAAATTACATCTATGTACCCGCTGGACTGTAGGGGGTGGGTGTACCCCCATGTGAAGGAAATGGCAAGGTGGTGGACTGTTGGAATCCAGCAGGAGTGGCAAATGCAGTTTTGTCTCTGGATTCTTTAGCTCGGGGAATCTTGCCAGTAACCCTTGGTGAGATTGAGGGTACTGATGTACTTACTGATGTGCTTGGTACTTCCTAATTTGTCCACCAAATCTATCCTGGGCATAGGATAACTGTCAAATTAAAATACTTGATTAAGTTTCCTAAAATCAAGGCAGATTCTTACACTCCCTCTTTTTATTTACAGTCACCATTGGTGATGACCAAGCACTTCTTGCCTCTTCTCTGATACCAAACTCTTTCATGTTTTGTATTTACTTAACCATGTCTGCTCGTAACTGCTCCTGTAATCTGTATGTTTTTTGTCTAATAGGGCGAGCATGCCCTGTCACTATTACGTGCTCAACCCTTTTTGCTCAGCTTGGTACTGTGTAAAAAGTACTGTTAAATGCCTTTAGTAAGTTACGAAATTCTGCAGTTTGTTCGGAGGTTAAGGAAACATTTACCTTTACAGCATCAGCAGTTAGTTTGTTCCAGTCTGTCATAAACTATATCAATATCATCTTTATCAGTTTCTGGTAGAACTAGTAAAGCAGCCTTTGGTGTTTTTTCAGCCCATTTCTTCAGGAGGTTAACATGGAATATCTTGGTAGGAAAAGGGAGCTGTACGATGCCGGTTTGACAGCTAAGTTGTCAACCGCCATCTCTGCGACGGATTTATGTTGACCGCAATTTGTGATTGACTTAAATCCGACTGGGGACCCCGGCTGTTTTTCATCAGGGGCTTTGCCCCGCAAACCCCCCATGTGGGGGGCTCTGCACCCCCCCCCGCACCCCATGATCTGTAGGATTCTAACTCTGAGTCAGAGTTGGATTGGGGAGGGGCAGGACCGGAGAGTGTGCCCGGGTCTCGTGGACTATTACAGCGAAAACATCGATGTTGTCGGCATCAACTTTTTCACTATAATAGTGTCGCCGTACAGGGGGCATACTGGAAAAGGGGTCTCAGTCTCATAGCTAACTGTGTCTGCACATCTAAGCATGTTATAAGGCCCTTGCCACTTCATTAACGCTTTATTTTCCGTAGTGGGTAACAGTAGCAAGACCTTTTCACCTGTCTCAAAAACCTTTTTCTTTTACCCCATGGTCATAATACACCTTCTGATGGTTTTGGGCCTCTTCCTGATTACTATGGGCAATTTCAACATATTTTGCCAGTTTTATTCTCAAGACACACATATAAGATGCAAAATATTGTTTTTGAGTGGGATTATCTACCCATGTTTCTTTTATTACATCTAGTGGCCCTCTAGGTTGTCTACCATACAGCGTTTCAAATGGTGAAAAAACTGTTGAGGCTTGTGGCACTTCTCTGTAAGCAAAATGCAGATAAGGTAAATATTGGTCCCAGTCTTCCCTCCTTCCCCTTTTACCCACTTTTTAACATGCATTTTAGGATTTGGTTAAAACGCTCAACAAGACCGTCTGTCTGAGGGTGATAAGGAAAGGTTCTTATGGCACTGATTCCTAATAGTCGGTACATCTCCTTCAGTAATGCAACACCAAAATTACTACCCTGATCAGTAATATAATCTCTTTAGGTATGCCCACACCGCTGAAAGTTTTGGCAAGCTCTGCTAACACTTTTGGGACTGTGACAGTAAGCATAGGAGCTGCTTCTGGGTATCGAGTGGCATAGTCACCACATACTACCAAAATGAGTCAATTACCCTTTTTACTTTTGTCTAAGGGGCCAACCACATCCATTGCAATTCTCTCAAAAGGCACATCTATCAATGACAGGGGCCCCTAGTTTTTTTTTATTTTTCTGTTTTTTGTCAGTCACTGGGGCTACTTTCTGACATTCAGCACAGGAACTGCAAGAGGTAGCAACATTTTCATGAATTCCAGGTCAGTAAAATCTGTACAGCAATCTGGCAAGGATGTGGTCCCTGCCTGAGTGACCAGCCATAGGACTATCATATGCCATCTGTAACAATTCAGGTCTATACTTTTGTGGTATAACCAATTTTTCTATCTGTTCCTGTGTTTGAGGTTTAACGTAAACTCGGTATAGTAACCCATTACATTTTTTAAACATTGGTTCGCCCTGTTTTTGTTTCACCCCCAGCTGCTTAAAATAACCTTGGAGAGAAGCATCATTACTTTGTTCTAAAACGAAATCACAATCAGTTATCAAACTAGTTCCAGCATTTTCATATTTTAACCCCTTATGTCCATCAGTCTTTTGTTGCCACTGTTGTTTCAGGTGTCTTCTTTCTTTCCTGGACTTCCGGATCTTGGAGCTGGGCTCAAACAGTTTGCATCAAAGTCACTGAAAGGAAAAGTGTCTCCATTATCTGAGATTTTCTTTGCCTGTGCCCTTGTTACCACTGCTGCTGAAACTAGGTTTTGGGGGCGTGGATATGTTGTTCTAGCCACACTGTCTGACATATATCTTGCCGCTTGAAGATGGGACGGAAAGTCTTCAAGCTGGCTCCTCCCACCCACCCGGGTGATGAAACCCTCGGCTCCACCCCATGATGCCAGATCTTCCTTACCGTTTGGAAGCATCAGTTTCCCTCCTTAGCGCTCTCATATTTTGCAGGCCCTGGCTCTAAAAACTTCAGATTTTTTTCCTAAACTTAACTTTGAAACTCATTTGAGTTCAGTCTTCACCCTCTTCCCTCACGGCTGCAATGGAGGACAAGACCGTTCCCCGGTTCCGCCGGTGCCCCTGCGGGCAGAAGATGTCGCGCACCAACCCCCACACCTCATGCATTTATTGCTTCGGGCACGACCACGATCCGCAGGCTTGCAAGATGTGTCTGTCCTTTTCTCCGTCAGTGCTCGAAGACCGCGCTGCCCGACTCTAGCTGGGGTGACCAGAGAAACGGTACCTGCTGGTCAAATCAAAGGAGGCCCCGTTGGGTGTTGTCTGTGGCGGTGGGCTCTGCAAAACAACTGGAACAACTCATGTCCCTCAAGGAGGAGGCGGCCCAGGCCGCGGCGAGCTCCTCTTCAGCTTCGGCCTTTATTCCACTCCAACTGGTCTCTTCTTAGACGGCTTCCTTTCCGGAGCTGTGCCAGTCCCTCTCGACTAAAGGGGAGGGTCCTTCTGGGTCTTACACTCGGTCCCGGAAGAAGGATCCAAAAAAGGTAAGGCCCACCGTCGACACTCTTGGGAGTGGGAGAGATCTTGTTCTCTGGACCATGTACTCTTAAGTAGATGTTGCAGCCAGTACTGCTGGTTTTACGGTGTCCCAGTCAGCCGAGATGCCTGTCAGCACTGCCGAGATTTTTCTCAAGCCCACCAACAGGTTGTCGACCGATGCGGCTGACAACTCTCTCTCTCTCTCTCTCTCAGACACTGCTGCTTCCGGTGCCTTCCGAGGACTTGCCTCAGACCATTGAGCCGAAGTCCCCGGCCCAGGACCCTGAACCGGAGGGGCAGCGGGTTACTCCGCTTCTTCATCGGCCTGCCGCCCGACACCACCAATAGTCTCGGTCCTCCCTCCTGCTTAAATGCGCGTCTGCGTTCTCTGTCCAGCATCACGGAAAGCAACACCGCCGCTCTTCTTCCTCATTCTCCTCAGCTAAGGAGAGACTCCAGCGCAAGTTGCGTCGGTACTATGTGGCAACAGCTCCTTTTGGCTGGTAGGAAGCCGACACCGGCTTCCACACCAGCAATTAAGTGGCTGTCGCCCGAATGGCCGAAGCAGACTCCCGCCGCCAGTTCCCCAGTGGAGGACCCAGTCCCAGCGCTGATGGCTCGGCCAAAACCAGCTGTCCTGCCCATTGTGGTAGAACCACCACCTCTCCAGCCGAAGAATGGAGCGCCAACCAAGGATTCTCTGCTGGCGCAAGGTGTGCCCCATCAGTTGTTGGTTACTCTCACCCCCAGTCGCCCTCAGAGTGGAGAGTGGCTCAGGCGGTCACCAGCTGTACGCGGATTTTTCGGAGACCGAAGACTCCTCATTGCATTCCCGTCCAGTCGACCTGTGGACGAGAGTCCCACCTCGTTCCTCAGTATCCTTCGGCTCATTTCGGAGTCCACCGGGATGCCACTCAAACCTGTGTAGAAACACGCCAGATATCCCCTTATGGAGATTCTGGACAAGGGGGACTCCCTCACAGAGGCCTTCGTCATAGCTGAGGCCATTGTGGGCCCGGCGTTAGAATTGTGGCAGCACCCAGCCTCCTGCCCAGCACAGTTGGCCAGGATGGCCCACAAATACACAGTCCCTACTGGCTTTCTCTCCAGCTTCTCGGAGCACCCCTCGGCCAAGGGGTTGGTGGCAGATTCTGTCTTCAGGCGTTCGGGCAACACGAGGGATGTAGACAAGACCCCAGATAAGGAGTCCAAGAAATTGGACTACTCTGGGAGAAAGGTGTATGCTGCTGCCTCTTTAGGCCTTCGCCAGGCCAACTTGTCTCACCTCCCCTGGGTTCCCCCATGGGGGCTGGCTGAGCTGCTTCCTTTCTGCCTGTTCCGCTATCACCACGGACCGCTGGATGCTGGAAGTGGTCGGCAGGTCCCTGCCTCTGGAGTTAGAGCAAGTCCCTCCCTTTCAAGCCCATTGCCCGAGGCTTCTGGAGTCCGCAGCCTCGAAGTCTTCTCTCTGGAAATGACAGCTGACCAGCTCCTCCATGAGGGGTAGTCAGCAAGGTGGCGGATCCTCCTCCGTGCCTAGGGTTTGTTTCCAGATACTTCCTGGTTCCAAAATGGATGGGGGGCTGGCGCCCCATTCTTGATCTGCACGACCTGAACAAGTTTCTAAGGCTGCGCACCTTTCGGATGGTAGCCCTAGCTCAGGTAATACCATCGCTGAAGCACAGCATGTGGTTCTGCTCCCTGGACCTCCAGGACACGTTCTTTCATGTCCCATTTCAGCCGTCTCATTAGCGGTTCCTCCGCTTTCGGGCAGAGGGAACCGTCTAAGAGTTCCGGGCCATGCCATTCAGCCTCTTATCAGCTCCCAGGATCTTCACCAAATGCATCGCAGTGTTGGCAGCATCCTGCGGCGCCAAGGGGTCCGGGTCTACCCTTACGTGGATGACTGGCTGATAACAGGTCCCTCCAGGTTGGAGGTGGAGCGGTCCAGATATCTGGCCCTCCAGGCTTGCTCTCAACTCAGCCTCTTCATCAACGAGGCCAAGTCGGAACTCGTGCTCTCGCAGGTGATTCATTTAATCGGGGCAGAGCTTGACTCTCTCAGAGTCGGAGCCTGGCTCATGGCGGACAGGGCCAAGGTTCTTTCCTCCTTTGCCCAGTCATTTCTGGTTGGGCAATTGCACCCTGTCCAGGACTTCCTGTGTCTTCTGGGTCTCATGGCGGTCTGCAGCAGTGTGGTCCATTGGGCTTACTGGCATGTGCGCCCCCTGCAGTGGGGGCTAGTCCGCCAGTGGTCTCAGCGCTCAGGTCATCTAGACCAGCCAGTCTCTGACCGAGGAGATGTGGGACGGCCTGTAGTGGTGGCTCGTCCCAGCTCATCTGCGGGAGGGAATCCCATTTGTCCGCCCTGAGCCGACGGTCATCCTGACAACCGACTCCTCTCTGATGGATTGGGGTGCCCATCTGGGGGAGCACAGAACCCATGGACTCTGGTCCCCTCAGGAGTCCCGATGCAACATTAACCTGCTGGAGCTCCCAGCGGTCCGGCTAGCCCTGACTGCCTTTGCTCCGTTTGTTCGGGGTCAAGTGGTCCAGGACCAGACGGTCAACACCACAACCATGTACTATCTCAACAGGCAGGGTGGGACACACTCCTTGCCTCTGTGCAAGGAGGCTCTTTGCATTTGGTCTCTCATGCTCAGCCTGGAGGTGGATCTCCTAGCCATTCATGTGGCAGGAGCCTCGAACAGTCTGGCCGATGCCCTCAGTTAGATAGGCGATACATCTCACGAGTGGTCTCTCCTGCCGGAGGTAGTTCGAGACCTGTTCTCCCACTGGGGCACACCTCAGGTGGACCTGTTTGCCTCCAGGGAGAATGCCAAGCTGAGGCTGTACCATGCCCACCCCCAACCCCCAGCAGGGCTCGCTGCGGGGGGATGCCTTCTCCAGGCCGTGGACCCCAGGCCTCTTCGACGCCTTCCCTCCTCTGCTGTTGATCCACAAGGTGCTCCTCAAATTCAGGAGGGACAAGGTGCAGGTGATCCTGGTAGCCGCAGACTGGCCTCGTCAGTTGTGGTATCCAGATCTCCTCAGCCTCAGTTCCAGGCTCCCGGGGCGGCTTCCAGCCTGCCCAGACCTGCTCTCTGTCAACAAGGGGAAGGTACTCCATCCGGACTTTCAATCCCTGCAGCTGATGGCCTGGTTCCTGAGTGGCTAGAGTTCCAGGCCTTGGGTCTTTCCGACGAGGCCCTCAACGTCGTCTTTGCAACCCGCAAGGAGTCGACCAGAAAATGCTATGCCTTCAAATGGAAGAGATTCTCCATCTGGTGTCAGGGCAAGGGGTTGGACCCCTCGTCCTGCCAGCTGGCTAGCATTCTGGACTATCTGTGGTCCCTTTCCCAGCAAGGGCTTTGGTCAGCGACCCTCAAGGTGTACCTGGCAGCCATCTCTGCTTACTGGGCACGGGCCGGTAAGCAGTCGGTGGCACAGGGAAGGTGGTCTGGCGCTTTTTCCAGGGCCTAGATCACATATCCCCTCCAGTACGTGAACCACCACCTTGGTGGGATTTGCTGCTGGTATTGGGTAGGCCATTCGAACCTGATGCACAGGTGTGACATCTCTCACCTGTCATGGAAGACTGCCTTCTTGGTGGTGATCACGTCAGCCAGAAGGATTGGGGAGCTCCAGGTGCTTTCCATCAAATCTGCCTACCTGGTCTTCCACACGGACAAGGTTGTCCTCTGCCCCCACCAGAAATTTCTTCCGAAGCTGGTGTCAGAGTTTCACCTGAATCAGGTAATGACTCTGCCGGTGTTCTACCCCAGTCACACCTCAGGGGCCGAGTACAGGCTCCATACGTTGGACCTGAGATGAGCACTTGCCTACAACAAAGAGCGTACCACAGAAGTTCTGGGAGAGGTTCACCAGCTATTTGTCACCTACACTGCAGCCGCACCTGGCAGACCTGCAGCCAAGCGGACATTTGGCAGGTGGATCACTTCCTGCATAGATCTCTGCTATAGGTTGGCGGGTAGTGAGCCTACCGTAGGGCTTAGGGCTTATTCCATCCGCTATACCGTTGCGTCGGTGGCTGCTTCTAGGGACATCCCTATCCAGGAAATCTGCAGGGCTGCTACCTGGAAGTCAGCACGCACCTTCATTTCCCATTACCACATCGACCTTTAGTCATGCCGGGATGCTGGTTTCAAACACCATGAAGTCTTGCTATATTAGGACCATTGCAGTCATTCCCCACACTTGAACTGCCCCGGAGAGGAAACCGTTAACTCCAGAGTGATCTGGAGTTCCACAGCGCGAAGGCGCTGTTCAAAGCTCTATCTGGCTAGTTTCAAATGAAACTGTCAGATTCTTTACTCCGCTTCACTGAACAGTCGCTCCGGAGATCAGCTCCTTCAGCTCGGTTCATTTCTCGGTTCAAGCGAGTATTTTCGGTTCATTGGAACCGGCAAAAAGTATTTATTTTACCGCATTTCGGTTAAAAGCTCTATCTGGTAAACCGTAAGTACAGAAATTAAGTCTGTGTGGAAATTCATTATCGGTTCGGTTTTGAACCGATCGGTTTGTTAAAAAATATGTGTCAAACTGTTTGGTTGGGCTTTTAGAGTGCGGTTCCCGGTTCTTATCGGTTCTAAAAAAACCTAACTTTTATTTGGGGTTTTTTCAAATACCCGTGACACGGTTAGGAACCGATAAGGGTGTCTTGCCTGGCACTGCCATCTAAAGGGCAAGTTTTGGTTAGGCTGGCATTATGTCTGAGAAACCCAAAGAAAAACCGGCCCACTGGGTTTCAACACTGTGATGTCTGTGGGAAGCCTTTGCCAAGGCTGACCCACACACCACTGTGTTTGTGTCTGGGGCTGACCACCTCCTGTCAGACTGCCAGGTGTGTAAAAATTTCCCCAGCCACCCTGGAAAAGAGATTGGGCCGGCTCAGGAGCGAGAGGCAAAAAGTCCGCTGACCGGATGGCCAGCCGGTCCAGTACCCACTGGACCAGAGGAGTGCCCTCTGACCAGAGCGAGACTTCCTCGGGCAAAGGAAGGCTGGTTCAGAGGAACCAGTCCCAGCAAAAAGACAAAGAAATCAGCAGGTCTGGAGTACAAAATTGTCTCTCCAACTGCTGCAGAGATAGCTAAAGCCATTCAGATTGTCCAATCTTTGTCTCAGGGATCTGTGAACCCCTGCATCTGGGAAAGGGTGGCTCGTTCAGTCCCAGTGGTTCAGGATTATGATGTTGAGGATTTTTATGAACCACATGAGGGGAGGAATTTGATCCGTATGTTTGTGACTGGGAAGGTCTGGCGTGCCCATTGAACCGGACATTTCTCCAGATAGACCTTTAGAATCTCCCCTATGCTGTCTGAGTCCCTTCTCTTTTATGTTTTACAAAAGGTTGCAGGAACCTCCAGCTTCCTTTAGAAGAGGCTGTGGATGAGCAAGAGGAGCCTGATTATGTTGAAATGATGGATATTCCAGAGTCTAGGAGGTTGTCTATTCCTTTGCATAAGTCATTTAGGAAGCAAACAACAAAGATTTAAAAATCCTCATTCTGTCCCTCCTGTAGATAAAAAAATGGACAGAAGGTATACCTTATCAGGCCCTGATACAGACTTCCTCTCTGAGCAGTGTAGTCATGTAGGTGTGGTGCAAGCTGCAGCCTGTGACAAGGCTAATATTCCCCTGGCCTCACATCCTCCTGATAAGGATTCCAGGAAGATTAATGCCATGGCGAAAAAACAATATATGGCAGCTTCTTTGGGACTCAGGCAGGCTAATTATATGGCTTATGTGGCTAGATATCAGAAATCTAGATGGGACACTATATTGCAGTTAGCCAAGCAGGCCCAGGGCCAGCTGGCTAGTGAGAGTTGAACAAGTGGCTGCTGATGGCATTGAAGCCTCTAAAGTTCAATTTCATACTGCTGTTGATGTTAATGATGTTTCCTCTAGGGTCATGGCCACTTCTGTAGCTTTCCGTGTTGGCATGGCTCAGATGCACTAATCTGTCCCAAGATACTCAGTCAAAGGCTATGGATTTTCCTGTAACGGAAATTCTCTGTTTAGCGATCAAGCGAAAATTATATGAAAAAGATGGATGAATATAGAACTACCTACAAAAGTGCCCAAGCTAAGGAGAGGCATGCCACTCCACAAAGGCATGCCCCAGGGATAGGGGTAGGCCTTTCCACAGGCCCTTTTAGCAATCTCAAGCCTCCTCTGCTTTTTCACAGAGGGTTTTTTTCAGAGGCAGAGGTAGACGGGGCACAGGTAGACAGTCGCCCTCCCCACAGCCTAAAGCTGCTGCCAAGCAGGCACCCTGATGGGGTGCCCAGGGCCGATTCTCCTGTACCAGTGGGGGGCAGGTTGGCTTATTTCAGCCAGAACCGGCTGTCCCTAACTCGGACAGGTGGGTTCTGGAAGTAGTAAGCCAGGGCCTGGTTCTCAGCTTCAAACAGTTCCCAAGATGAGAGCAAGCCAATTTCCACCTGCAAACTCTTCAGAAGCCCTTGCTTTGGAAGCAGAGGTTTCTTCCTTCTGGATTGCAAAGCAGTGGAAGGTCCCCTTGCCATCAGGGCAAGGGACTGTACTCAAGATATTTTCTTACCCCAAAAAGACAGGAGAATGGCGCCCATCTTAGACTTAAGGTACCTGAACAAACATCTATTGAAACCAAAGTTCAAAATGTTAACTCTAGCAATGATTTTGCCTTCCCTGAGGCCAGAGGACTGGTTAGCTTTCCTGGACATCAGGGATGCCTATTTTCATGTCATGATCAGGCCTTCTCACGAAAGTACCTCAGGTTCGAACTGCTCTCTGGCCACTACCAGTTCAGAGCAATGCCCTTCGCCTAACCTCGGCTCCAAGGTATTCACAAAATGTCTAGCTGTGGTAGTGGCTCATTTAAGAAGGCAAGGGATTGCTGTGTTTCCCTACCTGGATGACTGGCTCATAGTGGGTCAGTCTCCAGATCAGGTAAATCCCACTTGCAAGTCACCCAGCAGCTTCTCACTTCCTGGGATTCCTGCTGAACTTACCAAAGTCAGTTCTGGAACCTGTTCAGGTTCTAACTTTCATAGGTGCAGAATTGAACACAAAGTTAGCCAGGCATTTCTCCCCGGAAAGAGTGGACAGGCTCATTGCCCTGGCATCCTCCTTTACCCTCAGGTCTCTCGACCACAAGGCACTTTCTGCAACTCCTAGGGCACATGGCTGCTTCCACAGCTGTCGTGCAGGGAGCAAGATTTCAGATGAGGGACATCCAGTTCCACTTGAGGTCCTATTGGTCTCAAAGGAGGACCCCTTACCAAATTAGTCCCGGTGACCAAAAGCCTGATCCTGGCCCTTCAGTGGTGGCAGGATCAAAGCAATCTTACTCAAGGGGTTCCCTTTATACCGTTTTCACTCCTCACCCTCACCACGGATGCCTCTGTGTTGGGGTGGGGTTCACGGCGACCTTTCCACCAAGGAGTGTGGTCCCAGGAATCTCTGCTCCACATCAATCTTTTGGAACTCAGAGCTGTTCTTTTAGCTCTTCAGGCTTTTGCAACTGTTGTCCAGAACAAAGTAGTTCAAATCAGGACAGACAACACCACAACAATGTGGTACATCAACAAGCAAGGAGGCACTCGGTCATCAGCCTTGTGCACCGAAGCAATGAAGTTGTGGTCTCTGGCTTACTCCCTAAACACCTCCCTGATCGCAATTCACCTTCCAGGAAAGGACAATGTCCTGGCGGATGCTCTCAGCAGGATTTCCCAGGGCCATCACGAATGGTCTCTGAATCCTCAGGTATTGGGGTCGGTCTTTGCCAGATGGGGCACCCTCAGATAGATCTCTTCGCGGCCCAGACAACCATCAACTTCCTCTATTTTGTTGCAGGCCTCCAGTGCTGGGCTCAGTCCCCTGGATGCCTTTCTGCTGGATTGGAAAGGGAAATTCCTGTATGCTTTTCCCCCCTTCCTCTCCTCTTCAGGGTATTGGTAAAATCAGAACTCAGCCCTGCAAAGTGGTTCTGATTGCTCCGAGACTGGGCCAGACAGCCCTGGTATCTCTCCTCCTGTCCCTGACAATCCACCCTCCCTGAACTTGCCCAGGACCCACGACTTGCTGATCTGTGCACAGGGGAGAGTGTGGTACCCGGACCTCAAATCCCTCCACCTCAAGGCTTGGTTCTTGAGGAATTAGAATTTGCTGATTTGCACCTTTCTCAAGGGGTCCTGGATATTTTAAAGGCTTCTAGGAAGCCTTCCACTAGGCCATTTACAATTCTAAGTGGAAGAGGTTTTCCTTCTGGTGTTCGGAGAAACAAATTGTGCCAGAATCTGCTGACTTGGCCACTTTACTGGACTATTTGGCCCATCTAAATTCCCTAGGCCTTAGACCAGCTACCTTGAAGGTTCATCTGGCAGCTGTTTCTGCCTTTGTTTCCACAGGAAGCCTGTTTCTCTTCCTCTCACCCTGTTTTCCAAGTTTTTAAGGGTTACTTCACACTAACCTCCTTTCGGGAACCAGCCCCTGCCTGGGACCTGAATGTTTGCATTGCTCAGTTAATGCAACCTCCCTTTGAGCCCCTTTCTTCTGCAGATCTCAAGTATTTAACATGGAAAACTGTTTTTCTAGTGGCTATCACTTCTGCCAGGCGTATAAGTGAATTGCAAGCCCTTTCAGTGGAAAAGGATTTTATTTCTTTTCACAGGGATAAGGTAGTCCTCAGACTAACAGAAAGTTTTACCAAAGTGGTTTCAGATTTTCATCTGAACCAGTCCATTTCTCTCCCAGTATTTTCACTGAGCATTCTTCCTCGGGTGAAAGGAGACTACACAGCTTGGACGTCAAAAGAGCCCTAAGCTACTATGTGGAACGCACGAGGTCACAGGTTCAATCCTCCAACTCTTCCTTACCTATGGAGAGGTTGGCAAAGGGAGACCTGCCACTAAGAGGACAATTGCAAGGTGGATTGTCTCTTGTATCCAATTCTGTTACCAAAACCTAGGTAGGGAACCCCCTCAGGACTGAGGGCTCACTCCACCAGGGGTACAGCTGCATCTCTAGCGGCTGCTAGAGATATTCCATTTTGAAATTTGTCAAGCTGCTACCTGGAAAACAGTTCACACCTTTACAAGCATTATTCCTGGACGTCCCAGTCCAGGAGAGATGCTCTGCTTTGGCACAGCTGTACTTCAGAGCCTATTTCCTAAGTAGGTTCTGACCCTCCTCCTGGAGGTACTGCTGTGTAATCTGCAATGGTCCTAATATAGCAAGACTTCATGGTGTTTGAAGAAAAATTACTCACCTTAGTAATTGCTTTTCTTCTCATGGAGTCTTGCTATAATGGACAACCCCTCTCTCTACCCCTCTCAGAACTCCTACTTGGGTATGGGGTTGGCAAGTTAGTGCAAGCACTGTGTCATGCCATTTAGTCTCTCTAGTCCCCCCTTGTTTCCTTTGGGTTGGGGAACTAGGTATTTCTGTTTGTTAAGTGGTAGATGGTCCCTCTCTGGACTTGAGTCTTTTGGGAGAGGCCTATTAGTGCTTGTAAGGGTGATCCTAACAATAAATATTGTTATTATTCTGTGATTGTTCTTATTCTACTAATGGTAGGTAGCCAATGGCTAGTGTAGAGCTTTTCACACAGACTTGCTATGTTAGTTTAGCTCCGTAAAGAACCTGACAGTTTCATTTGAAACTAGCCAGATAGAGCTTTGAACAGCGCCCTCGCGCTGTGGAACTCCAGATCACTCTGGAGTTAACTGTTTCCTCTCCGGGGCAGTTCAAGTGTGGGGAATGACTGCAATGGTCCTAATATAGCAAGACTCCATGAGAAGAAAAGCAATTACTAAGGTGAGTAATTTTTTCTTTGGAACCACAGTTCTCCAGTCCCTGTTCCGTAAGTAGGGGGTGTGCGCCTTGCCTCCCTTTTTCTGGAGAACTGCTTGGAGTCTGCCAGACAGTGTGGATAGAACAACATATTCACGCATCTAGAAATACGGGTTACTCACTTGTAACAGGAGTTCTAGGAGTGGTATATGTTGTTCATCCACACGGACCCACCCGACCTCCCCGGCTTCGGTGCACAACCTGGCTTCCAGCGGGCTAGATCTGGCGTCATGGGGTGGAGCCGAGGGTTTCATCACCTGGGTTGGTGTGTGGAGCCAGCTTGAAGACTTTCCAGCCCATCTTAGAGTGGCAAGGTATCTGCCAGACAGTGTGGATGAACAACATATACCACTCCTAGAACTCCTGTTACAGGTGAGTAACCTGTATTTTCAGATCTTACTAAGAGAAACAGCTCTTGCAGCAGGTTACACCATTAGGACTGAAGCCGGCAGGCGCCAGGACTCCACGGAAATTTTCTAGCTAGCAGTATCCAGCGGGGACCGCCCCCGACGTCAGCCCTGCCCCCCGACATCAGGCATCATATAAAAGGGAATTATAGTAGAGAATGTATGTGACCGCACCAGGGATAAAGCAGTGCTTGGCTAAAGCTGCATAGATATTAAAAGGAAAAATACCAGCACTTACTAAAAGGTAATGCTTAACCAAGTGTAAGCTACCCGGTCCACTTGGAAAAACTTTACAGGCTCAGTATTTCCTTTATATGTTTCTTTTATTCAAAAAGGGCATTAAAAAGACACTTCTGCCACCGATGCATATAAATTCACATTAAAGTTCATATAAAGTTTGTTCGCCATCCACAGTTTGTCTGCAGTCCACAGTTTGTCAGAAAAAGGGGAGCCTGTGTAAAAGACCAGACCAGCAGTTGCTTCTGCTGCTGCAGCAGCTGAGGGACATATCATGTCACGTCCACGTCACCTGACGCGTTTCTCAATTAGCTTTCTAGTCTTTTACACAGGCTCCCCTTTTTTGACAAACTGTGGATGGTGAACAGACTTTATATGAACTTTAATGTGAATTTATATGCATCGGTGGCAGAAGTGTCTTTTTAATGCCCTTTTTGAATAAAAGAAACATATAAAGGAAATATTAAGCCTGTAAAGTTTTTCCAAGTGGACCTGGGAGCTTACACTTGGTTAAGTGTTACCTTTTAGTGAGTGCTGGTATTTTTCCTTTTAACATCATATAAAAGGGGACGGTCCCCCAGAATCCCCATTTCTTTTCCCGCTGTCGACTCGCCAGCATTGCCCTCATGGACGCCTCCTTAGCGAATGATGACTCGAACTTTACCAGCAAATTTCTTGCTCAACTAAAATGTCTGCATCCCCTACTCCTTCCACGGAAGGACATCCCTCTAAGTGTGCCTGTCTGCCGTGCCTAGGCCCAGAGTACGACACCAAGGCCTGCTCCTTTTGTCAGCGTCTTAACAGCCACACCAGGATCCGCCATCAGAAGGCACTTCAGGGGTTCCTGTTAGAGGAAAGATTAAAAACGATGGAAAAAGACCCTGCCTTCAGAGGTGAGTCAGCCTCCAAGTCCCATAAACACCGGGAGAAGGCCCCAGGCCTCGGACTCGCGCACCAGCTGAGGCTCCACGTGCTCAGACCGCTCTCCCTCCAGGGCTTGCTCTCAGCCTCCTCCCGTTAAAGTTAGAGCTTCAGGTGGTCTTTCGGCCTCTCTCCACCCACTCAAGACTTCGGACCCTCCTCCAACACCCTCCTGGGTCTCAGCGAAGTCATCCGACCGTCATCGGTCCAAGTCCTCTTCGAAGTCTGCTTCTGCTTCCTCGGATAGATGCCGGGAACCCAACGCCTGATCGGCCTCCCAGGGGACCTGATCCCCCTCCCAGAAAGACCAAGGACCTGACGTCCCTCAAGCAGACATCAGAACCTAAGCGGGCTGCCAATCCTTCTCCGGCCAAACGCCTGTCGGACCAGACGTCCCTCAAGCACCCGACGTTGGTCAAGCGACCTACGGAGCAGACGACTGCCCTCCCTTCACCAGTCTATACCAGTCGCCGGGGTTCATCTGAGGAGGATTTGACGTTGCCTGATGACTAGGCAGGCGACACTGAGGATGCTGGCTTCCGCGGAGCCTTCACCCGAACCGCGACGCCTCAGACCTGACACCCAATACTGCGCGATGGTAGGTCAATTCTCAACGCCAGGCGCTGTCGTCCGCATGAATATTCAAGAAGTCAAGATCTCTTCACCTTTTGGTGGGACATTATTAAAAAGGATGTGTTCCCAGTAAAGCCTCCTCCTTCCCAGGGTCCAGCAGGCAGACTCCCGACCCTCAAGGAGCCTACACCACTTCCTAAGGGCAGATCCAGAGAAAGGAGAAGGCCCCCTTCATGGTCTCCCTCAGGGTCCCCCAGCCCCAAGCGAACCAGAGGAAGGAGGTCCACTCTGCAGGCGGACGACTCTAGACCAGACTCTTAAGATACCTCCAGGTCTCCTTCTCCCATAAGTATCTCATCACCAGACCCATGAGACCTCCCCAGGTCACCTCCGGATGATCCCTCTGTTGCTGAAATTATGCGGCACATCCAGGAGAATACGGGATGGGAAACTGAAGATCTAGACCGCGAACGACAGCGCCTAGCTCGATATCTTCGGCAGAAAGATCCTAAGCCTGTGGTGGTGCCACCCTTGGTGGACACCTTCGCGGATGTCACCAAGGCCACGTGGAAACGACTGCATTCCACCCCTGCTGTGCCGAAGAAGGCTGACCGCCTGTACAGGGCCCCTGTAGAGGACTCTTATTTGGCGCACCAACCCCTGGCTGATTCACAGGTCATCACGGCCTCATGACCGGTCTCAACGACGGCAACCTTTGAGCACCCAGCCACCGGACCAGGAATCCAAGCAATTGGATTCACTGGGGCGGCACATGTATGTGGCTTCTACATGCTCCATCAGGTCACTGAACTATCTGACACACATGGTTCAGTTTCAGAACGCCCTATGGGATCAGGGCCAGGACCTGGTTAAAGTCCTTCCAGATGGTGAGCAGAAGGAGGAACTCTTGAACCTTCTTCACACAGGGTCAGACATGGAGACCCAAGTTATGAGAGCCGCCTATGACTCGGCAGACTCTGCGGCCAGGGGAGCAGCCTCAGGCGTCTGTCTCCGGAGACACTCATGGCTTTGCGTGTCCGGATTTACTCCGGACATCCAGAAAAATATCCTGGACATCCCCTACAACAGAGAGGTCCTGTTTGGTGAAGAGTCCGAAAAGGTAATCACTAAGTTACAGGACACTGGGAAGGCAGTGAGGACTGTAAAGGCCATGTACAGGTCCAAGACTTGTTCCTTTCATAGGAACCAGAATCACTTTTGAGGCCAGCAACAATGGCAGCAGCCACATTCCGGCCAGCAGCAAAGGGGCAACTTCAACCGCAAGGCTCACCCTAAGTCTTCCTCAGGCCAAGGTCAGAGATACACTAAACTGACCTAGCCTGCGGGAGGCAACGCCGCCACAGCATGACTCCTTCCCAGCCCCCGCCCCTCCTCTGGATCAACAGGAAGAAAAGGTCAGGGGTCACATCTCACGCCACCTTTCAGGGTGGCAGATGATAACCGCCGACAGGTGGGTCCTACAATTGGTAGAGAGAGGACACTCTATAGAATTCCTCTATCACCCACCTTCCAGGCCTCCCCTACTTTCCCGTTACTCGGGACAGCACGCACTGCTCATTCAGCAGGAGGTGCTAGCGCTTCTGGACAAAGAGGCCATAGAGCACGTACCGTGGAACCAGAGGGGTACAGGATATTATTCCCACTTCTTTCTGGTTCTCAAAAAGACAGGGAACCTCAGTCCGATCCTGGACCTCAACGACCTCAACGCTTCAGTGCTTTACAGATGCTTCCGCAAGGTGACTCTTCCAGGGCTAATTCCCATGCTCAAGCAGGGCGCCGCCTTAGCATCACTGGACATGCAGGATGCCTACCTGCATATCCCAATAGCTCAGGTGCACAGAAGATTCTTGTGTTTTGAGTTTCTAGGTCGCCATTATCAGTTCCGAGCACTCCCTTTCGGGCTGTCCTTGGCACCTCGGGTATTCATGAAGTGCATGGCAGTCGTAGCGGCAGCTCTCAGGAGACAAGGTCACTACGTGTTCCCCTACCTGGATGACTGGCTTCTCATGGCCCCCTCTTGGGAGGCCCTGATGTCCGTGATCCATTGTACTCATTCCCTCTTCGGGTCCTTGGGCATCACCGTCAATCTGGAGAAGTCGCACCTGCTTCCGTCTCAGTTCATAGGTGCAGTCCTGGACACCGTCCAGGGGAAAGCTTTTTTGCCCCAGGACAGAACAGAGCACATCAGATCCCTCATAAGGGATATCTTGGCAAATAAAACCATTCCGGCAAGATTGGTAATTTGTCTGCTCAGACACATGGCTGCAGCCATTGCAACATTCCCTTTAGCCCGTCTCCACATGCGGGTGACCCAGTGGATGTTACGGGTACAGTGGGATCAGAAGCAAGACCATCTGCAGTATCCAATCAGGATCACGAACGCCGTCATCTGGGATTGGCAATGGTGGCTCGTCCCAGAGCACCTGTCATTGGGAGTCCCCTTCGCCGCGTCATCTTCGGTTGTGACACTCTCCACGGATGCTTCGGGGTCTGGTTGGGGAGCGCACCTCAACGGTGTCAGGGCTCGTGGACGACCCAGGAAGCTCATCTTCACATAAACATTTTGGAGATGAGAGCGGTCCTTTATGCCTTGCAGGCTTTCCAGTCGGAGATTCCACCGGGTACTCTTCTGCTGCAAACAGACAATACCGCAGTGATGTATTACCTCAACAAACAAGGAGGCACTCATTCCTACCCTCTTTGCAGGGAGGCCATGAGGGTGTGGAATTGGGTACTGCAACACGGCGCAAACCTTATTGCTGTACATGTTCCAGGAGTGGACAACATTATCACAGACAGTCTGAGCCGATTTCAGGCCAGAGTCCACAAATGGGAACTACTCCAAGAGGTCGTAGAGGATCTGTTTCGCAGATGGGGGACACCAGAATTAGACCTTTTCGCGTCCCCTTCCAATGCAAAACTGCCCAATTTCTGCTCGCTAGATCCAGGGCCTGGTGTTTTCTGGTGAGATGCGTTGTCCCTCTCCTGGGCGGGCAGATTCCTCTATGCATTTCCTCCCTTCCCGTTGATCCAGAGGGTTCTTCTGAAACTCTGCAGAGAGCAGGCGACACTGATCTTAATCGCGCCCTTTTGGCCCAGGCAGATCTGGTTCCCTCTGCTGTACCAACTTTCTCAGGACCCGCCGATGCCTCTGCCAATCAGCTGTCACTTACTGTCCCAGGACGCAGGATCCTTGGTCCATCAGACCTTCGCTCTCTGAACCTGCATGCCTGGCTCCTAGGGACATAGCAGTCATGCGCTACGGGGTCTCACAAGAGGTAGCAGATGTTCTAGCGGCTGCTAGAAAACCGGCCACTCATGCCACGTACGCCATGAAATGGCACAGATTTTGTCTCTGGGCTCAGGCACGGGGACTTTCCCCACTGGATTGTTCTAAGGGTTCTGTATTAGACTACCTCCTGTCCCTATTTCAGGCAGGCTTGGCCTACTCCTCGATCAAAGTACACCTCTGTGCCATCTTGGCCTATCACATACCTATAGGCCTACGGTCCATATCCCTGTTGGAAACCGCACGTGCCTTTTTGAGAGGCATTCTCCACCTTAGGCCTCCGCTTAAGGATCCCATTCCTCCATGGGACCAACCCTTCGTCCTGGAGCAGCTTACGCTGCCTCATTTTGAACCAGCCACGGATTGCATGCTACGTCTTCTTGCATGGAAGACGTTATTTTTAGCTGCTGTTACTTCGGCCAGAAGGATTTCTGAGCTCCATGCACTTGTATGCAAAGAATCTTATTTGTTTTTTCACCAGGACAGGGTGTCCCTAAGGACAAATCCAAAATTTCTGCCTGCAGTGGTCTCAGTCCTTACCCTTAACCAGGATATCGACCTACCAGTATACTTTCCAAAGTACTCCAAAAGAGGAGAGGCCCTGCTCCACACTCTCAATGTGCGTAAGTGTCTAAGATATTACCTGACCAGAACCAGAGAACACCGTAAATCTCAGCAGCTTTTTGTCTCCTTCACCCATAGGATGCTGGGTGCTGCAGTCTCTAAGCAATCTCTTTCTAGATGGTTCATTCATTGTATCATGTTCTGTTACCAGAAGCGTAACAAGTCCCTACCGGGCTTGGTTAAGGGACATTCCACAAGGGGGGTGGCTACCTCCTTTGCTGCTCTGAAGAACGTGTCCACCTCAGCCATCTGCGTAGCAGCTACTTGGAGCACCATGCACACCTTTATCAGGCATTATAGCCTGGACGTTGCTTCACGGCGAAGAGCTGGTTTTGGTCTAGCAGTCCTTCAGGGACTACTGTCCTAGGCTCCAGTTCAACTCCTCATCTCTCCCTAGCCTCCTCCCATTTGAGAGGGATTTCCAGAATTGCTTGGGAATCAGTCCTAATGGTGTAACCTGCTGCAAGAGCTGTTTCCCAAAGTAAGATAGTACAGTTACGTAAGAACTTACCGTAACAGTAGATCTTTGAGAACAGCTCTTGCAGCAGGTAGTTTCCCTTCCACCATCCCCTCTGGAGGTAGTTTTGTTCCATTTATTACTTCCTAGGATTCGGTGTTTTCAACACCTCCCTGCTGCATACCTTCTTTGAAGGCGGATCCTCAGTCTCCACTTCAGACGTCATCTAGCGGCCGGGAGTCTCTGGTGGGAGAACTGGGGATTCTGGGGGGCCTCCCTCTTTTGTATGATGCCAGATGGGGGCCGTCTGGGGTGGTCCCCGCTGGATACTGCTAGCTAGAAAATTTCCGTGGGGTCCTGACGTCTGCCGGCATCAATCCTAATGGTGTAACCTGCTGCAAGAGCTGTTATCGAAGATCTGCTGTTGCGGTAAGTTCTTACGTAACTGTACTTTCCTCTGAGATTACCTCAGTAAATGAAATCCTGGACAGTCATTTCTAATAATCACAGGTACAGGTAACTTGGGTACTACTCCCATGTTCATTTGGCATGACATCCCGTTCCTATTCAGTGTCACTTGTGTGGTGGGATAGTATCGCGCATCCCCGTGGATGCAGATGACACCAGTACCTGGTCCTTTTACATAGTGTTTTCCCAGCACTTCAACATGCGCTAGGGTCTATCTGCTTCCCGAATCAATAAGTCCCTTTACAGTCTCATCTCCCACCTTGACATCTGTTGCTTGCCCCAGTTTGCTAGGACCATGTCTGCTGCAGTGGTACCCTCCTTATTTTTATGGCAGTTTCTTGCGATATGGCCTGGCTTGTTACCGTTATAGAAAATAAAGTCTTTGGGTGCAGACTTGTTACCCCCACCAGAGTTTTTATCTGATTTGGAGTTGGACTGGGGAAAAAGTAGATCTTCAAACCCCTGGAAGTCTTACTGTATTCTGACTTATGCAGTGCTAATAGTGGAACGTTCAGTAGGCTCGAGCTTGGTTTTCAAACCACTGTCCCTGGTACATTCTATGTAACTGCCAGATGCTTTACTCCGCCTGCCTTTGAAGTTGCTTCAGAGATTTCTCCTCAGCTCCTTCAGTTTAAGTACAAGTTCATTTTTTTTTTTAACCACCATTTATAATAATTTTATTTTCAAACCGCTGTCCTCGGTTACAGGTTAGACTATACCAGGTTTCATTCAGTTTGGTAAGTTTTTCGGTTTCTGATCGGTTCTTCGCAATCTGGAGGAATCCGAAGACATTTATTTATTTTTCTTGATGTAAAGTTTTTCTATTAAATATTATATTTTGGGATCAGTAAGGCTTTTGGTTAAAAAAAAAAAAGGGTATTCTCTCGGTTTTTCCCTCGGTCGCTAACCCGACTGTTAACCCAAAAAATGTTACTATTCTTTTCCAGGCTTAACCACCAACAGCGAATAAGTGCTAACATTTTTACTATTTGAGGGTGTATCACAGAAACCCAAGAAAAGAATCAGTCCCACTGGGTTTCAGCATTGTACAGAGTGTGGTGAACCATTTGCTAAGAGTGACCCACATCAGATTTGTGTGTTCTGCCTAGGGTTTGACCACCTGAAGGCAGACTATGGAATTTGTAAAAACGTCCCTCAATCTACGCTTGATAGGTCACTTAACAGACTGCAGGAAACAATGGCTGAAAAAGCAACCAACACCGAAGGTCGGTCTGATTCCACAACTAAAGATAAACCGGTTGAACCGAAGGGGGTGCCCTCTGACCAGGGCGAAACCTCCACAAACAAGAAAAGTGCAGAGACGGGCCTTGAAATGCCTTCTGCAAAAAAGAAAGGAAAGATAGCCGGTTCGGAACTGCAGAAGCGTGCGATTGCGGTTCCATCTGCTGAGGAAATAGCGAAGGCCATTCGCATTATTCAGTCTTTACAGACCGGTTCAGGTGAACTGGGGAGCGTACCATGGCTCACACTTCAATTCAAATGCCTGGTACTTCTCTCCCCTCCAGTTCATATGGCGCTGAGGCATATTATGATTAGGAGTGGGATGATGATGATAAGGAAGAGGAGGAAGACTTTGGTGAATCTATAGAGCCTGAAGTCTCTCCTGAGCACTTGGAAGCCGAATCTCCACCCCATCCCTCTGGTGACCCTGCCTCCCATTATACCTTCATGAAGAAAGTTGCAGAGGCTCTGGAGATGCCTGCCCAAGAGACTTCTGAGGAGTAGGAAGAGCCTGATTATGTTGAAATGATGGATGTGACTGCTACCAAGAGGCTTATGATTCCTATATATAAGTCCCTTAAGAGGCAAACCATGAAAATGTTGCATGCTCCCACTTCTGTACCCCCTGTGCATAAGAAGTTTAACAGGAGGTATTTATTGGCTGGTAGTGGCACTGAGTTTCTGTTTATCCATTGCAGTCATGAGGGAGTGATTCAGGCTCCAGCCTGTGAAAAAGCAGGCTCCTTCTAGCTTCTCACCCTCCTGAGAAGGATTCCAGAAAGACTGATTCTAGGGACATGGATATGTTGTTCATCCACACTCATTGGCAGTATCCTTGCCGCTTTAAATCTTGCCGGAAGGTCTTCAAGCTTGCTCCTCCCACCCACCCGGGTGGTATAACTCTCGGCTCCGCCCCATGACGCCAGATCTTCCTTACCGCTTGGAAGCTCAGGTTCCCTCCTTAACGCTCTGCGTTTGCGACTGGTTCCTATTTCTCCGTTTGCGGATTTAAAAATAAAATTTTGCAAAAAGACTTCAGTCTTCTATCCCTCGCGGCTGCGATGGACAAATCGACTCCCGGATTTCGGAGATGCCCATGCGGGCAGAAGATGTCTCGGACGGATCCTCACTCCACGTGTGTATACTGCTTAGGCCTTGAGCACGACCCGCAGGCTTGCGACCTGTGCTCATCTTTCTCGGCCTACGTCCTCGAAGACCGTGCTGCCCGATTGCAACTGGGCCGTCCGGCGTTTCCCTCGGTGAAGTCAGGAGGCCGGTTGGCGGTGTCCGTTGGCGTATTTCGGCGGATCAGCTTCCGGCGGATGGTCGCCCTCGAAGAGGCGGCGCGGGGTCAGTATCTTCCCTACGCTGCATTTATCCCGCCTCTCTGGGTTCTTCCTACACGGCTTCTTTTAAGGAGCTTTGTCTGTCCCTCTCCACTAAAGGAGAAGGGCCTGCGTCTCGGACCTTATTCTCGGTCCAAAAAGAGGACAGGGTAGAATCCCTCCGTCGGCGCTCTGCGAGGGCGGGAAGGTCCCTCTCCCGGGCCGTCGACCGTCGGCTTGATCCGACCGCTCGGCTTGCCACTGGCCTCACGGTGTCCCCTGGCAGGTCAGTTGACCGAGACTCCCACCGATGAAGTTGATTTTCTCGACCCATTGGATGAGCTGTCGCCTTTAGCAGCAGATTCCCTCTCCCGGTTCCCCGGGAGAGTTGAGGATCCCGTGGGCTCGCCTGTGCCTCCGGTTCCGGAGCCCTCGGATGGACCATCCGAGCCGAGGAGTGCGGTTCCGCCGACACCTCCCGCACCGACCTCGAAATTCCGGGACTCGGTCTCGGTCTCGGACTCTCAGCGGTCCAGCCGATCCCACCGTCATAGGCGGTCCCGGTCTCGGCACCGCGTGGCCGGCGTCGCCCCTCGTCTCCTCCTCCTCGGATGAGTGGAGGCTTCCGCGTCAATTAGCCGACGGCACGAGATTCTTATGTTGCAACAGTCTCCTGGCCGGAATAAGCCGACCCGCCGCCTTCCCCGCCATTATGGCTGTCACCGAACGGGCCGACACAACCCTCGACTTGTCCGGGAGGTGCCGCGCCCAGGCCGGTTGTTCCGGCCAAAACCAGCTGCTCCACCGATCTCGTGGAACCTCTCGCCCCACAGCCACTAGTTTGGGCTCCCACTCAAGGATTCTCGGTCGGCTAAGGGTTTACCCCATCGGCTGTCAGTTACCCTCACTCCCGACCGACGGCAGGTGAAGGTGGCTCAGGCCAGGCAGCTCTTTCGAGGACTCTTCCGAAGTCCGAAGATGACTTCTCCTTCTTCCAAGCGACTGGACTTGGAGTCTTCAGGAGGTCAGTCAATGGACGAGCAGTTCGTCGTTTCTTCTAGGACTGCTTGGCTCATCTCGAGTCTCACCGGATGGAGCTCGAACCCGCTTCAAACGGGCCAGGTATCCCTCACGAGATTCTGGACCGAGGGGATTCACGGAGGCCTTTCCGTGGTCGAGGCCATAGTGGGTCCGCACTGGAACTTTGGCAGCGCCTGCTTCCTGCCCCGCGCTCGGCCAGGATGGCCAGGAAGTATGCGGTCCCTACCGTTCCTTGTCCGTTTTTCGGAACACCCCTCTGCTGAAGGGTTAGTTACCGACAGGCCTCGGCGCGCCGGGCAATTTGTGATGGGACAACCCTCCTGACAAGGAGTCTCCAAGAATTGACTATGTCGGGCTTAAAAGTTCACGCTATGCCCCTCTTCGGGTTTTCGCCAGGCCAGTTCGGCCGTCCTCATGGCACATTTTCCTATGCCCTGTTGGGCTCCCTGGATGAGGTCATCCTCATCTCCGCCGATCTGCAGACTACGGTTAGCAGGTGCGGACCAGGGCAGGGCAGTGGCCAAACAGCAGCTCCAGACTGCTTTTGATATAGGGGACCATGTGCCAGATCGGGTGGCGCCAGATGGTTATCGTCATGGTTTATTGAGGATATCCACCTTTACTGGATACCCAGCATGTTGGCGGATGCCCCTTTTAGGACTGACCTTCGGCCCTGGGTGGAAGGTCACCTGCAGAGGATCGAGAAGTCCAATGCCACCTTGACTCGGTCTCTTCCGGCCAGAAGGACAAAGGCCCAAACTGCAGCCAGCCCTTTCGTCCTTCTGTGCCTCGGCGCGCCCGCCCAGCAACGCCAGGCCAGCAGGCTTGGCCTTGGCATCCCAAACCCAAGCCGGCCGTTCCTCTAACAGGAGGCAGGAGGAAGGGCCCAGGAGGTCCCCGGCCGTCCCTCCTCCAAGCCTGCCCAGTGACGGGCTGAGGTGTCGCCCCATCCCCGCCACCTGTTTCTGCCCCGCGGGGACGGCCCGCACTTCTGTCTCTGCCTGGTCCGCTGTTACCACGGACAGGTGGGTCTTGGAGGTGGTGGAAGAGGCCTGCCTCTGAATTCGGAGCAGGCACCACCTTCAGAGCCGCCGCCTCGGGGCTCTGGGATCCCCAGCTCACTGGTGGCTCGCCGAGCCGATATCGCCTCCTCCAGAAGGAGGTGGTAAGAGAGGTGGTGGACCCTCCTTCAGACCCAGGGTTTGTGTCCAGGTACTTCCTGGTTCCGAACGACGGGGTTACGCCCATTCTCACCCACACGACTCCAAACAAGTTCCTAAGGTCTCGAACCTCAGGATGGTCACCTGGCTCAGATAATACCATCCTTGGACGCAGCAGTGGTTCTGCTCTCTGGACTTGCAGGGCGTCGCTTTCCGTCCCTATCCGTCCGTCTTCACCAGAGATTCCTTCGCCTGAAAGCTGGAAGGATCCTCGAGTTCCAAGCCATGCCCTTCGGCTTGTCTCCAGCTCCCAGGGTCTTCACCAAATGCATGGCAGTGGTGACAGCATTCCTGCGGCCGAGGGGTCCGGTGTACCTCTACCTGACGACTGGCTGATGGCAGCTCCTCCAGGAGGAGGCGGAGTGGTCCAGAGATCTGCCTCCAGGTTCAGTCTCAACTGGGCCTCCTTATCAACGAGGCCAAGTCGGAACTCGAGTCAAGCAGGTGATTCTATTCATCGGGCGCAGCGTCGACTCTCTTGAGCCAGAGCTGCTCCCGGCGGACAGGGCCGGTTCTTTCTTCCTCCTTGCCCGATCATTTCTGGTTGGGCAATTGCGCCTGCCCGGGACTTCCTCGCTCCTGGGTCTCCATGGCGCCTGCACCAGCGTGGGTCCGTAGGGCCGCTGGAACATGCGCCCTTCAGTGGGGACTGGCCAGCCAGTGGTCACAACGCTGCGATCCCTTGGATCTGGCTTTAGTCGGTGACATAGGGGTGTGGAACGCCTCCAGTGGTGGACCGCTCCAGATCATTTGCAGGAGGGCATCCCGTCGTTCGCCTGAAATGACGGTCTCTATCGACCGATGCTCTCTGATGGGTTGGGGTGCCCATCTGGGGAACACTGGCTCATGGCCTCTGGTCCCCGCGGGAGTCCCGATGCCACATCAACCTGCTGAGCTCCCGAGCGGTCCGCCTAGCTCTCACCGCCTTTTCTCCGCTCTCCGGGTCAAGTGGTCCGGTCCAGACGGACAATACCACTACCATGTACTATCTGAACCGCCAGGGCGGACGCGCCCATGCTTCTATGCAAGAAGTTTCTCTGCATTTGGTCACCGTGGCAGCAGCCTGGAGGCGATCTCCTAGCCATTCACGCGGCAGGAGCCTCCAACACCCTGGCCGATGCCCTGAGCCTGATAGGGCTGTATCCCACGAGTGGTCTCTCCTGCCGGAGGTAGTACAGCATCTGTTCTCCCTTTGGGGCACACCTCAGGTGGACCTGTTTGCCTCCACGGAGAGCAGAAGCTGAGTCTGTTCCATGCCCGCCCCCTCAGCGGGGCTCGCTGCAGGGGATGCCTTCTCGAGGCAATGGACCCCGGCCTCTTTCGCTTTTCCCATTTCCCTTGATCCACAAGGTGCTTCTCAAGGCGAGGAGGGACAAGGCGCAGGTGATTCTGATAGCCCCAGACTGGCCTCGCCAGTTCTGGTACCCAGATCTCCTCAGTCTCAGCTCCAGGACCTCAGCAGAAGCTTCCAGCTCGCCTCGGACCTGCTCTCAGTCAATCAGGGAAGGTGTTCCATCCGGACCTTCAATCCCTGCACCTGACGGCCTGGTTCCTGAGCTGCAGAGTTCCAGGTTTGGGTCTTTCCGACGAGGGTCCTCAATGTAGTTGAGGCGTCCGTATGAGTCGACCAGAAAATGTTATGCCTTCAAATGGAAAAAGGTTTTCCATTTGGTGTCAGGGCAAGGGCTTGGACCCCTTCCTCCTGTTCCTTGGCAAGCATCTTGGACTATTTATGGTCCTTTCTGGTCAAGGGCTTAGGTCAGCTGACTAAGGGTGCACTGGCAGCCATCTCTGCTTGCGGGCGGGCCGTGAAGCAGTCGATTGCAGAGAGAAGGTGGTCTGGCGCTTTTTCAAAGGCCTTGATCACATTTCCTCCAGTGCGGGAACCCCACCTCCGTGGGATCTACTGCTGGTACTGGCAAAGCTCATGGGCAAGCCATTCAACCTATGCACAGGTGTGCTCTCTCTCACCTGTCGTGGAAGACCGCCTTCTTGGTGGCTATCACGCCAGCCAGAAGGATGGGAGAGCTCCAGGCGCTTTCCATCGAGTCTCCTTACCTGGTCTTCCACAGGGACAAGGGTTGCCTGCGCCCCCCCGAAATTCCTTCCGAAGGTGGTGTGGAGTTTCACCTTAACCAGGTGTTGACTCTGCGTGTTCTACCCCAATCACACCTCGGAGGCAGATATAGGCTCCATACTCTGGATCCTAGAAGGGCGCCGCTTATTATAAGGAGCGACGGCTGAAATTCGGGAGAGGTTCGCCAGCTGTTTGTCACCTCACGCTGAAGCGCATCTGGCAGACCTGCAGCCAAGCGGACGATAAGCAGGTGGGTAACCTCCTGCATAGATCTCTGCTATAAGTTAGCGGGCATGGAGCCTCCCAGAGGGATAAGAGCTCATTCTACCCGCCATACTGCTGCAACGTGTGGCTGCTTCCAGGGACGCCCCTATCCAGGAAATCTGCAGGGCTGCTACCTGGAAGTCAGCAAACACCTTCATTACCCACTACCACATCGACCTTGAGTCACGCCGGATGCTGGTTTTGGGGCCTCGGTTCTCCAGTCTCTTCCCAAGTAAGTATTGGGGTGTGCTCTTGCCTCCTCCTCCCGGAGAACTGCTAGGAGTCTGCCAATGAGTGTGGATGAACAACATATCCATGTCCTAGAATAGAGGTTACTCACCTGTAACAGGAGTTCTAGGAATGGTATATGTTGTTCATCCACACGACTCCACCCCCTCCCGGCTCGGGCACAACCTGAGCTTCCAGCGGGCCAGATCTGGCGTCATGGGGCGGAGCCGAGAGTTATACCACCCGGGTGGGTGGGAGGAGCAAGCTTGAAGACCTTCCGGCAAGATTTAAAGCGGCAAGGATACTGCCAATGAGTGTGGATGAACAACATATACCATTCCTAGAACTCCTGTTACAGGTGAGTAACCTGTATTTCCATGGCAAAGAAAGAATACCTTGGCAACTCCCTGAGCTTTAGGCAGGCTTCATGTATGGCCTATGTCTCCAGGTACCAGAGGTCACTCTGGGAGTCTGTCAAGGAGTTCGCTAGCAAGTCCTCTCCTCAGTTGGCAGCAGACTTGGGGGAGATTGCCAAAAATGGTATAGAGGCATCCAAGTACCAATTTCACATGGTCGTGGATACCATTGATAGTGCCTCTAGGTTTGCCTGGCTAAGATACATAAACCTTTCTCAGGTCACCCAGGCTGGACTTTCCCCTGGTGCAGAATTTGCTCTTTGGGGAACAGACCGAGGCCTACATGAAAAGGATGGATGAGTACAGGGTGGCATACAAGAGTGCTGCAGCCAAAGAGAAGATGCTACTTCAGAAAGACAACAGAGTAGGGAAGGCAGGGGTAGACCTTATCAGAGGCCTTTTTACTGGGCCCAGGCTTTCTCTGCCTACCAGCAACTTTAGGGGTAGGGGAAGTAGTAGTGCCGGCCGTGCTGGACCTAGCCCTCATCCTAAGACCCCTGCCTAGCAGACACCCTGAGGTGATTGTCCGGGCCGCCTCCCCTATCCCAGTAGGGGGCAGGCTCGCTTATTACTTCCAGGCATGGCAATCCATTACCACAGACAAGTGGGTTTATTACTTCCAGGACCCACTTGTCTGTGGTAATGGAGTGCCATGCCTGGAAGTAATAAGCCAGGGTCTTGCTCTGCGCTTCAGATCATTCCCAAAAACAAGAACAAGATCATTCAGGCCTGCCACCAGCTCAGAAACAGCCCTGCTAGAGGCAGAGGTGTTCACTTTACTGCAATAAAGAGCAGTGGAACCTGTTCCATTCCCTTACAGTGGAAAAGGGTTGTTGTATTCAAGGTACTTTCTAAGCTTGAAGAAAAACAGGGAGTGACGGCCCATTCTGGATCTAAGATACCTCAATAAGTGTCTGACAAAGCCAAAGTTCAAAATGGTCACTCTGGCAGTGATTCTTCCCACTGTAAGACAAGGGGACTGGTTGGCATCCTTGGATGTCAAGGATGCCTATTTTCACATACCCATCAGGCAGTCTCACAGAAAGTATCTCAGGATCGAACTGCCATCGGGTCACTATCAGTTCAGGGCCCTGCCCTTCGGTCTCCTCAGCACCAAGGACCTTCACAGAGTGCCTGGCAGTGGTTGTGGCACATCTGAGAAGGCAAGAAATCACAAGTCTTCCCTTACCTGGACTGGCTAGTTGTGGGGCACTCACCCAAACAGGTAGAGGAATCTCTAGCCTTTACACAGGATACCCTGCAGTCCCTGGGATTCCTGGTAAATCTCAAAAGTCGGTCCTAAAACCTGTTCAGCTCCTGGATTTCTTAGGGGCAGAGCTGGACACAGTTCAGGCAAAGGCTATCCTTCCACCAGCAAGGGTGGACAGCTTTGTTCAGCTGGCAGGCTCTTTCCTCCTACATGTCCCTTGACCAGCAAGGCATTTTCTGCAACTCCTGGGTCACATGGCTGCAGCCACAGCAGTGGTCCCAGGGGCCAAGTTTCAGATGAGGGACATTCAGTTCCACCTCGGGTCCTTTTGTCCTCAGAGAATGGATTCCCTGTCCAAAGTGGTGCCAGTGACTTCCGCCCTACTGCAAGCCCTGCAGTTGTGGCAGGACAGGGACATCCTCAGAGTGGGGGGTCCCTTTCCTGTAACAGTTTCCTACTGTGGTACTGACCACGGATGCTTCCCTTCTAGGGTAGGGAACCCACCAAGGGGAGCACACTGCTCATGGTATTTGGACCGATTAGGAGTCTCTGCTGCATATAAACCTGCTAGAACTTGGGGCAGTGCTGCCCACACTGCAGTCATTTGCCACAGTGGTGCAGGGGAAGGTGGTTCAGGTCAGAACAAACACCACCACCATGTACTACATAAACAGGGAGGGACCTGGTACTCTGCTCTGTGCACAGAGGCCAGGAAGGTCTGGAGGCAGGCCTACTCCCTCAAGGTTTCCCTGACAGCAGTCCACCTGCCAGGGAAGGACAATGTTTTAGCAGATGCACTCAACAGAATCAATCTGAGCCATCACAGCTGGACTCTGAATAGGCAAATCCTGTTAGCAGTATTCAGGAGATGGGGCAGTCCAGAGATAAACCTCTTTGTAGCCACAGACAATCATCAGCTGCCTCAGTTATGTTACAGGCCACCAGCTCTGGGCTTAGTACCTCTGCATGCACTGCTTTTGAATTGGACAGGCATGTTTCTGTATGCCTTCCCTCTATTTCCTCTGATCTTCAGAGTTCTAACCAGACTCGGGTGTCTGCTACAATGGTATTGATAGCTCCAGCCTGGGCCAGACAGCCATGGTAGTCAATGTTACTAACCCTGTCAACGACCAGTCCAATATACCTTCCCAAGAGGCACAATCACCTGTCCTCCTCCCAGGGGAGGATCCTGTACCCCAACCTCAGGCTTGCATCTCTCTGAAGGGGTGATGGACATACTAAGGGTCTCCAGGAAGCTTTCCACCAGGAAGACTTGCATTTCAAAATGGAAAAGGATCTATGTCTGGTGTTCCCAAAGGGATACAGATCCACAGGAAGCTGGCTTGGCAGTCCTGTTGGATTACTTGGCTCACCTTCATTCTCTAGGCCTACGGCCTTCTACTCTTAAAATTCATTTGGTAGCAGTTTCTGTGTACCTCTCAGCAGGGACGGGCCCGTCCCTGGCTTCTAATCCCATTTTCAAAAAATTCTTTAAGGGGTTGCTTCACCTACACCCCCGTCATAGAGAACCTACTCCTTCTTGGGACCTGAACATTTGCATAGCATAGCTGATGCAGCACCATTTTGGACCCATGTCTTCATCAGAGCTTAAATATCTGACGTGGAAGCAGGGCTGGATTAAGAGGTGGGACAAATGGGGCAAATGTTCCAGACTCCCCACCATGGACTGGCCCGGTAGCTAGAAGCGAGAGAAAGCGTTTTTTTCATCTTGCATCGATGCCACCTCTCTTCTTTCCACCCGCCCGCAGCATGAGTCAAATTTCTTCCCCCTCCCGATAGCCCCTCAGGCAGCAGTTCGCGCATCCGCGTGATAAAAATGCCTGAAGCAGTGCGACTGGAGCGGCATTTTGTAACCCCCCCACCACAGATAGGCCCCTCCCCCACCCTGCAGCTGAAGCGGTAGTGGACCTTTGCCTGGGAGTGGGACCGCCGAGGCACTGACCGTCCGACCTGGCACAAATAGCCTGCTCATAGCCTGCACACACACAAAAAAATAACCCTTCTGGACCCCTGTGGCACAGATCCCGGGATCCAGTACTCACTGTCTCTATTTTAGCCAGGCAGTACTCCAGATCCCCCCCCTTCCCCGACCCTAACAAACAGCATCCTTACCTGCAATTTAAAACAAAGAATGAAAGAAAGATTGATTGATATTTGAGGCCCCCCCCACACCGCCAAATCTCAGTCTTTCTTCTCCGTTTTAAATTGCATGCAAGGCTTAGGCTGCTGTTTGTTAGGGTCCAGGCGGCTAACAAAACACAGTGGCAGTTTGGCATAGAACTGTAGGCTGTACTATAGCAAGCACCTACCTAGGGTACCAGGCTGGTTTTTCATTTTGTAGAGTGCGGTGCGGCCGGTGAGACAGTTCTGGTGGACCTGGGCAGCATAATGCGAGGAGCGGGAGCCTTAGTCTCTCTCTGTCCGAACTTGCATACAACAGCGCCCTGTCCACCAGGGTTCGGTTTGTTTGCACTTCGCGTCTTCGTCTATAAATCACTCTTTCTTGGGGGTTTCTTCTTCCCGGGCCATGATACAACGGCCGGCCACAACACCAATTTTGGAAGGTGGCTCAGTTGGATTTGGACTGGGGTCAAGCGAGGTCGATTCAGGGACTGGGAGTTGAGAATAGGTTAGCAAGCAAGCCTAGCAGCCGCAGTGCAGGAGAGTAGTTTCCCTCGCGCCATGGTCATCATCCATTGCTAACTAAGCTAAGCTGCCTGTTGTACATGCTGCTGCTGCGCTTACTAAACTAATGAATTACAAACCGAGCGCCAAGCAGCAGTAAACAGCTTCAGTGCAGAAAGTGGCTTAAAAAGCCACCAATTAGAGCCCCAAAAGTGTAACCGGGCCAATTGGAGTAGGGGAGGCAGACTAGGGTTGTGATTGGTTCAGTTAGGACAACCAATCACAAGTCTGTATTAACGTAAATATGTGGCGGGAAAAATAAAGGGAAAACTGGGCTACTTTGCCATATAAATTGGGACTTTAAATACCTACTTAGTCAGGTATCAGAGCTGTTATCGCCTGACCTGATCACCTTCGAAGGGGAAGAAATTTACTGAAGAAAGCGGAAGAAGTCTAGAAGGACATCATCCCGATCTCTATACTGACCAGCCCTACTCCACCAGCTGACAGAGAGAACCAGGACATCGAACACTTTTGTGCCAGAGACCGCAGTGGACAACTCTGTTCCTCAACTTGGAGATTCCCTTACAGTCATTCTTCAACTTCAGCAGCACGCTATTTGTGTTGGTTTATTTGAGGTAAGCTCATGCTGGTGGTGTTTGATTGATTTGGGGGGGAACATAGTATAAATTACAACTGTAGTCTGTAAATGCCTTCATGTAAACTGACACTGACTGTGTAGTACGGGGGGGGTCGCACATGTAAAACAGGATCATTCAATTATTTGTATATGTGTTAATATCAATCAATCAAACTGTATTTAACCAGGCGTAGACACCATTGAGCAAGCTCATTTTCAAGGTGGTCTTGGACATCAAACAGGTTACAGGCAGGAGTAGACAAAAACACAAAAGTACATTTGAAAGATCAGTCAGGTCATAATATGCCAGATGACAATATTACAAGCAGTTAGAAGAGACACAAAAAAACATTAAACATGTATGCTATAAATCAGGCCAAGATAGAAAAGGAGAGAGAGAGAAAGAGGGAGTAAAGAAGAGAGAAATGGGAGAGAGAGAGAAGGGTTACTACACAGAAGCCATTGTACGAGTGTGAGAATTATCCAGCCAGAAAATTCTGGAACTACATAGATAAATGCAGGTAAGTCAGCACTAAAAAGGAAGCAGGGTCAGGAAACAAGATTAACTCCTCGGCACTTACTGGCTTGTGAGGGCCTGTACACATGCTTCTGTATGTAGGCGGTGTATATTCAGTTGTAGAACTTGGGGGTAGAGAAAGAAAAGGAAGGAACAAGTGCTGGTGCCCCCTATCGATGGAGCTAAGCGTAACTAAGTGCCGGAGTAGTCGCAAGAAGTATCAGAGGTTAAGGGAGCTTGGTCACCTAAAGCAGCTGCAGGTTTCTTGCAGATATTCGGTTAACATTGCTTTGAAGGTGAATGGACCGGGGAGGGCAGAGAGTTTTAGCAAACTCTGCAAGGTATTCCATAAGGAAGGGAAGGAGAATTTAATTGCAGCCAAGCCATGGGATGTTTTTACTCTAGGTATCTGAAAGCAGAGTATAGAGAAGCATCTCAAGCTGTAAGAACCCGTGGCACACTTGAAGATGCTCAAGATGTACGCATGAAGCTTATCAGTCAGTGCTCTATAGAACCAGAGAAGAGCACTTCTTTTCCTCCTTATAGGAAGGGAGGACCATCCCAGCTCACGGTATAGCAGGCAATGGTGGGTGCGAGAAGGTAAGTTAAAGGTGAACCTCAAGGCCCTGTGGTAAAGGGTATCGAGTTTACTAAGCACTGAGGAAGGACAATTATTGTAAAGGAAGTTGGCATAATCCAGAAGTGGCATGAATGTGGATTGCACTAGCCTCTATCTGGCTTCTTTGATGAGGAGGTGTTTGATGCGGTAGAATATGCCTAAGCATTATCTTAGTTTTTTGGTGACCTCATTCTGGTGGTATAGAAAGTTAAACTTGTTATCCAGCCAGAACTCTAGGTATTTAAAGTTATCCACAGTTTCGAGGGGTTCGCCCAGTAGAGTTAGGATCTTGTTACAAAAAGGACCAGGAGCTGCCTTTGGCCAGAGAATCATGGCTTTTGTCTTTTTGGCATTGAGTAGGAGCTTATGTTTAATTAGATTATGCTGGAGAGAAATAGTCTTGCTGTAAGTCTTCATATGCTAAGTCCATAGTGGAGTTAAAGATGTAGAGAACAGTATCGTCCACAAATAGGTGTACATTAGCTGTACGCAGTTGTGAGTCAAGATTGTTGATATAGATTGCAAATAGGATTGGGCCCAGAATGGAGACACCTCGTAGTAAAGGTTTTAGGGGAGACGACTCTCCTGAGGCTTTGACTTGCTGAAATCTGTTAATAAGGTAGCAAGTGAACCATTCAATGGCAGAACTGTCGAAACCGATATTACTCAAAGCATGAAGCATAATGTTGTGGTCCATGGTGTCGAAGGCCTTACTGAGGTCAAGGAAGAGAGCAAGCACATAATTCTTAGAGTCTAAGGCCATTTGCCAGTCTGTGGTTACTTTAACAAGGGCAGAGACTGTGCTATGCTTAGCTCTAAAACCCGATTGAGTGGCGTTTAGGAGATTCCGCAAGTCCAGGTGCTACCTGACTTGGGGGTTAACAATTTTTTCAAGTACTTTTATAGAGTAGATAGTAGGGAGATTGGCCGATAGTTGTTCATGTCGCTCGGGTCCCCAGACTTGAACAAGGGGATGATGTGTGCAGTTTTCCATGGATTGGGTAACGTGCCTTGCATCATGGAAGAGGTAAATAAATGGGTAATGGGGGCGGTCAGGTAGTAGTAGCCAATTTTTAGGAAGTAGGGTTCGATATTGTCGGCACCAGCACTCTTTTTTTGTAACCAGTGCCAATAGGAGGTCCTGTACTTGCTTGAAGGTAACAGGTCGGAAGCTGAAGGTGGAGGAATAACACTGGTTAGTGTTAACACTGGCGCTAGAGTCAATAGCAATATTCCTGTGTGCTCTGAGCTTACTGATTGGGGAGGTATTGAAGGCCAGCCCTGCAGTAGCAAAATGTTCATTTAGTTGTTCTAGTATGTCAGCTTTGTCAGTAAAGGCAGTATCCCCAGACACTGTTTTGGTGGGAAGGGAGGCATTGATGATATGGCCTTCGACCTCTTTGAGGATGCTCCAGAACTTGCCAAAGTTGTTTTTATTATCTTCCAGGGCTGTTTGGAAGTGTCTGGCTTTTTCGGATCTAATTAGTTTAGTGCAGGTGATACTGATGGCATGAAAGGCAAGCCAGTCAGCTTCTGAGTGAGATTTCCTAGCTCTTTTCCACTGGAGGTCTCTATCCTTGAGGGCTTTCTTCAGTAATGGCAAGAACCAGCCAGGTGGTCTTTTCTTGGGCTTGGTGAGCCTTAGGGGGGGCGTAATTGTCTATTAGATCCTTTAGAAGTTTATGAAAGATGTTAAAAGCCTCATTAAGAGGCTAGGTAAAAGTCCTGCCAAGCAGTGCTGCCTAGGTCATGCAGGAAGGTGTTCTGGCAAAAAATTTTTAAGCACCTTTTCAGTTTAGTTTTAGGGACTGACTTTATTTGAGGAGAGTGTCTAATGCAAGCAATGGCGCAATGATCACTTATGTCATTGAAAAACACCCCGGTGTGCGCAATATTGTGCGGCTTATTGACTAACATGAGGTCCAAAAGGGTGCTTCGATCAGGGTTATTTCTGTTAGGTCTGGTGGGTGCAGGGGTTATTTGTGCCAGCCCATGTGTGTCACAGAGGTCTTTAAGATTCTTGGAGCTGTCGTCATTCCAGTTTAGATTGAAATCCCCCATAAGAATGCACTCAGCGTTTGCCATGACAGTTAAGCTTTGGAGATGGGGTAGAAGAGCTGTGCCACCAGAAGGCGGTCGATAGCATGTGGCAATAAGGAGTGCCTTATCATTGGAGAGTGTTAGTTTTAAAGCCAGGCATTCAAATTCTTTAGCCTTGGAGGTGCAGTCTATGACTGTCACAGAGAATTTGCTCTTAGCATATATTACGACCCCCCCCCCCCCGGATGGTCTGTCACATCGGAAGGTGCTGTAGCCTGATACGTTGATAGCTTTATCTGGGGTTGTGGACGTAAGCCAGGATTCCGAAATCATAAAGAAGTCAGCTCTTGATGAAAGAGCATTTAATAGAGGCCGGGGTCAGGGCGGGTGGTGTGAGACAAACACACACACACACATAGAGCTAGCAGAAGAGTGAGGGAAAAAGCCGCGGAGAGCAGAATCTTCAGGTGGCCAATCACAGCAAAAAACGTACGGCAGCAACCAATCATCAGAGTTCAGGAGCAGGCTTCAGCCAATTGGAGCTCCAAAGTAACTCCCCGGAGCGGTCTGTGGGTTTACCCAGTTTCAATGGCTCAGGTGCAGGCAGTTGGACGGCGCACGACTGACTGGCTTCTCCAGCCGCAGAGGCAAGGTGGCGTCAGCCTGATAAAGGGCTGTGAGAGCTGAAAGACACAAGTCAGGGGTTTAGTATATGGTCAGGCAGGACAAAGGGAATAAAGAAAATTAAATCGGAGGTCGTGAGAGCGCCGGGCACACAATGGGAAAAGAAGAGACAGCTAGGGCGGGAGTTGGTACAGGCAGGAGTCAGACAGCAATGCCAATTGTAAATGGCGCCGCTTAGCCCGGGGAAGTGGATTAGGATGAATTGGAGTAGGGGGAGGTGGCGAGAGCTCTAGAGAGGGAGTCTGATAGGGAGAGGTAAAGGTAGAGTTAAAAGAAAGGTCAGAAGTACAATTTAGGTATTACGCTAAACACAGGCTACACAGTAAAAGCAGATCTTACTTCGAGAGGGCTCTTGCGGTAGGTAATTACATATAGGACTGACGCCGGCCGGCGCGCAGGACCTATGGAAAAATTTCTAGCTAGCAGTCCCTGCCAAGGACTGCCCCCACGCCAGATGACCAGTGTCAGCGACGCCGGTATAAAGGGCGCGTCCCGGTCGCCATCGAAGTTCTTTTCCCCGTTAGCCTCGCGAGCGCTCACAGTAAAAGGCTGCGGCTCGCCAGCCCTGTCTTTCGCCGCTTTTTTACCGAAAATGTTATTCTTTTCAATCGCCAGGTACATCGCCTGTGTATGTCGCCCCACACCCTCCGAGCACAAAAATAAGTGCGGCGCGGCAGCGCCTAACTGCCACACAAGGACAGCCATTCCCTGTGCCTTTTCTGCTAGGCCCGATCACCAGTTGATAAGTGCCAGCATTGCCTCAACTTCAACGCGGCCACCCATAAACGGCGCCAACAGTCCCTGGAAGCCCATCTCCTCAAGAAAAAGATGTCTTCTATGGAGAAAAAGTTGAGGCAGGTGTCCACTTCCCCGGAAGGACATTGGAAAAAGGAGGACAAGGAGAGGCACTGGGAGAAGTCCTCCTCTACCGCGTCTCCCACTGGAGTGGCGGCACAGGTAACATCCCCTCCGGGGGACCATTTGGCAGCCTCCAAGGGTTTGGAGGAGGCGTCGGCCCGCCTGTCTGGCTCGCGCTCAGGCCTTGCGGGCGCCTCCGGCGAATGGGAGGCCTCCGCCCCGGTTGGCCGCAGGTTCATGGCTCACTGGGCGTGGCGACTCTAAGTCGACGCCGGCTCCTCTGACGTCCGCATGGAGAGGGTCGATAAGACGTCCGACTCGGTGGTGCATGACCACTTCCCATCGACTGGCTGCCCCTCTCCTCGGCCCGCCCCGTGAGGGCTCCTGTAAACCGGATGCCGCCTCCTGGCGCCCGCTGGGAATCCGCCCTAGCTGCCGCTCTGCTCCTCTGGCGTACACCGGCCAACGGAAAAAGGCGGACCCCCACACACACACACACGTCCGTGGTACCGGTTCCCCGCAGCCTTCGCTGCCGTCTGGGGAGCCCGAGTCACCCCAGCCTGACCCCGGGGATTTTTCTCCTCCTTCCCCGGGTGACGCGAGGGATCTTCCACCTCAGTCAGACCTTCCTCCGACAGAACCAGATCTGACGTCGGCCCCCCGGATGCCGGCACCTCCGACGCTGGTGCTGCCGACGCCGGCAGGGGATGTTCCCCTTCCGTCGGGCACTCCGCCCCCCGGGCCCATTAACATGGGGCCGCAGACCAGGCCATCTGCTCCGGCAGCTCCCCTGGCTCCTGGGTACCGCAGTATCCAGCCGCAGTACCAGACGCCGAAGCTCGCAGCCGGGTTATGGATACTCACCCACGGGTACAACCCATACTCTTTTCCCTCCATCTCCCCCACCCCGGCCACAGTGGATCTGAAGGAGACTCTGTCTTAGTGGGCTGAGGCTGGGCTCAGCTCACCAGGAGGTGGAGAGCTCACCTTGACGACGGTGCCCCAGCCCCCGTACATCCAAGGCACACTCCCTCACCGCCTCCAGACTCCAGGGCTTTTCCATCTGGATCCAGAGAGGGGCAGGATACGCGTTCACGGGTACCACCCAAGGAACCCGTTCCTCCCCCTAGTCGTGTGAGGGAGTCTTATTCTTCTTCTGCTTCTTCTTCCCTCTCGTATTCCTCCAATGGATGTTCCGAGAGAGATGACGAGCCCCGCTCTCCATCGAAGCCCCAGCTGAGGACCCCTCCGAAGTCTCCTCCGGAGGATCCATCCTTCACGGAGTTGCTTAGAAAAATCCAGGAAATTCACCAGTGGCGCTCCTTGGAACCAGATCCTCAGCGTCTAAAACTTGCCGAGCATCTGGACCTGCCCGTGACAGCTCCTACTTTAGTGCCACCCTGGATCGAGCCTCACGCCCACCTTGTTGCCACGATTTGGAAACAACCGTTGGCGTTAGCCCCACTTCCCAGGAAGTCTAACAGGCTATACCAGGCTCCCGAGGGTGTAGACTATCTTGAATCTCGCCCTCGTGCCAACTCAGTCGTGATTAGCGCCGCTCACAGCCAGTCGGCACATCCAAACATCTTGAGCTCGCTCTCCTCCGATAAGGAATCTCATTCCTGGACCAGTATGGAAGAAAGATTTACGCCTCTTCCTCACTGGGAATTCGGGCCCTGAATTACGTCGACCACATGGGGATTACCAGAAGGCCATCCTTACCCAGGCGGAATCTAAACTAGACTCCTTACTTGACTCTCAAGTCAAACAGGAACTAGCAGATCTTGTCTGTTCTGCTCATTCGGCCAGCTGCCACATGCTACGGGCGACATACGATGCAGTGGACACTGCTGGGCGGAGCTCCGCTTCCGCCGTAAGCCTACGGCGTCATGCCTGGCTCCGCGTGTCAGGTTTGGTCCCGGAGGTGCAATCCGCCATTCAAGAGGCACCTTTCAGGGGGTCGGTGCTTTTCGGGGGTGATGTCAAAGACATTATCACCAACTTGCAAGAGAATGGGACGGCCCTGAAATCCGTCTATTCCATGTACTGTCCCCATACTCAGCAGCGCCATCCTTTTCGCAGACGGACTCTGCCTCAAGAGAAACCCCAAGGAAGGCGGGCCACTAAACATCGGGCCCCCCGCAGCTGCCAGGCCCCCTCCGCCCAAAAAAGCAGCAGGTGCCTCAGCTGCAGCGCTGCCCCACACCTCTTTCCCTCTCCCAATGCCTCCGGATCCACCGGAGGAACCGGTAGGAGGGAGATTTTCCCTCCACCTTCCGGGTTGGGAGAGGATGACCACGGATTCTTGGGTGCTCCCGTTTATAGCGGAGGGGCACTCCATAGAGTTTCTTCAGAAACCACCCCGCCACCCTCCTCCGAAGTCAGCGTACTCCAGAGACCATCTTCCCTTGGTCCAGGAAGAAATCTCGGCCCTTCTTGCGAAGCAGGCCATAGAACCCTTTCCCCTTCATCTTTGAGGGACGGGTTACTATTCCCATTTCTTCCTGGTCCCAAAGAAGACGGAAGATCTCAGACCCATTCTAGACCTCAGCTCCTTGAACCTTTATATGGAGTACAAAAGGTTCAGGATGCTCTCTCTGCAGAGTCTTTTGCCCCTTCTTCGGCCGGGTCAATGGCTTTGTGCACTGGATATGCAGGATGCCTATCTGCACATTCCCATTCGCCTTTCTCATCGCAAGTATCTTCGTTTTGCATTTCAGGGGGACCACTACCAATTCAGAGCGCTCCCATTTGGTCTTTCCTCGGAGCCCCGAGTATTTACCAAATGTCTGGCTGTGGTAGTGGCCCACCTGCGTACAATGGGAGTTCAAGTGTTCCCTTACCTGGATGACTGGCGCCTGGCAGCCTCGTCCAGGGAGGAGCTCCTATATTTTCTCTCCCTCACCCAGCAGGTTTTCACTGTCCTGGGTATTACCATCAACCATTCCAAGTCCCACCTGGACCCCTCACAGAGACTTCAGTTCATCGGGGCTGTCCTTGATACGACGGTGAGCAAGGTCTTCCTGCCTCCAGACAGGGCGGCCTCTCTTCAATCACAGATTTCCCTGCTTTCAGAAAGCAGGAGGGCTCCGGCGAGGTCAGTCCTTCGTCTTCTGGGGCTCATGGCAGCCGCTATTCCGATGGTCCCCCAAGCTTCGACTCCACATGAGGATCTCTCAGTGGACTCTTCACTCCCAGTGGGATCAACTTGTGGACGACCTAGATCAACTAGTTCTGATCTCCTCGCCGATGGCACGGGACTTGCAATGGTGGATGGTTCGAGAGAACCTTTTTCGGGGGGTCCCCTTCTTTCATCCTCCCCAGACTCTGACCACGGACGCATCAGGCGAGAAGGTTGGGAGCTCGTCTGGACCCTCGCCGGACCCAGGGCTTATGGTCCAGACTGGAACTAGCTCTCCACATCAACGTGCTAGAGCTTGAGGCTGTGCTATCACGCTCTCCAAGCCCTTCACCAATACATTCTTCCCGGCCACCTAGCCGTCCAGACGGACAATATGTGCGTGGTGTGGTGCATCAACAAGCAGGGAGGAACTCGTTCCTACCCTCTATGCAGCGAAGCTATGAGGGTTTGGGATTGGGCAACTCTTCACAACCTTCACCTCACCGCGATCCATGTTCCAGGAGTCAACAACACCCTGGCAGACAAGCTAAGTCGCTCTTCTGCTCTGACTCTCGAGTGGGAATTGGATCAAAAGGTGCTCGACAATATCTTTCAGCTTTGGGGGACTCCACAGGTAGACCTGTTCGCCTCCCCCCAAAATGCAAAACTTCCCATCTTCTGCTCGCTCATTCCAGAGCAAGGCGCTTTCTGGAGCGACGCTCTGTCTCTAGACTGGAAGGACAGATGCGTCTATGCCTTTCCCCCAATTCCACTGATCCCAAGAGTTTTGCAGAAGCTATCCATGGAAGGAGCGAGAATGATTCTCATCGCTCCTTTCTGGCCCAGGCAAATCTGGTTCTCTCTTCTACAACAATACTCAGAGGTTCCTCCTCTTCCTCTTCCTTTATCTCGAGGTTTGCTGACCCAGGATCAGGGGACCCTGGTCCATCCAGGTCTCAAGTCCCTTCAACTTCATGCATGGCTCCTGCAGATTTAGCCCAATCCCGTTTTGGCGTCTCTCCAAAAGTGTCGTAGATTTTGGTGGAGGCTAGAAAACCCTCCACTAGGTCCACTTATGCCATGAAATGGAAGAGATTCTCTATTTGGGCTGCCTCTAGGAACGTGGAGCCATTCTCCTGTTTAGTGGCTGTTCTGCTGGAATACTTACGTCATCTCTTCGACCTGGGTCTCAGTCATTCCTCCTTGAAGGTGCACATGGCTGCTATCTCAGCCTATCATGCTCCCTTCGCAGATAAAGCCTTTGCCCAACTGGAGGTCTCTAAGACCTTTCTCAGAGGGGTCCTTCATCTGAGGCCCCCCAACCGAACTCCTGCTCCCCCTTGGGACTTGAACTTTGTTCTCGAGAAACTTACTCTTCCTCCCTTCGAACCTGCAGCATCTGCAGATCTGAAGTTTCTTTCGTGGAAGACGCTCTTCTTGGTGGCCATTACTTCCGCTCGAAGAATTTCCGAACTCCAGGCCCTTATGTGTAAAATCTCCTATTTGATTTTTCACAAAGAACGAGTTGCTCTTCGCACGAATCCTAAGTTTCTTCCTAAAGTAATAGCAGAGTCTACCTTAAATCAGTCCATAGAGTTACCTGCCTTTTTCACGCAGTACTCCAACCAAGGGGAATACTTACTCCATACCATGGATGTTCACCGGATTCTGAGATACTACACCAACAGGACAAAGGATCTCAGAAAGACGATCAGTTGTTCGTCTCTTTTGCTCACAAAAGGGAAGGTAATGCTGTTTCCAAGCAATGCCTATCGAAGTGGTTGGCTCATTGCATCACTTTCTATTATGGCAAGTACAACAAGACCCTTCCGGGTCAAGTCAGAGATCACCCCACTCGTGGAGTAGCGGCCTCTGCGGCTTGTTTCAAGAATGTGTCTGCAGCAGACATTTGTGCTGCTGCCACCTGGACTTCGGTTCATACCTTTATGAAACACTACAGTTTGGACATTGCCTCTCGCCGTAGAGCAGGCTTCGGGCTAGCTGTTTTGCAAAGCCTCCTGTCTTGAGGCCTTCAAGGCTACTGCTTCTTTCTGGAGTAGTTCCCTCCTCCTGGTGCCTCTTATTTGTTCCAGACTGCTAGGGATTCAGTCCTATATGTAATTACCTACTGCAAGAGCCCTCTCGAAGTAAGATAGTACAGTTACGTAAGAACTTACCGTAACAGTAGATCTTCGAGAAGAGCTCTTGCAGGCAATACCTTTCCTAGGCTTTTTCAGCTTCTTTCCAGGAATGGAAACATCTGCTCTCTCTCTTCGAGCCTGTGGCGGGAAAAAGAACTGGAAGGTGGGTGACGGGACCGCCCCTTTATACCGGCGTCGGTCACCTGGCGTGGGGGCGGTCCCTCACCAGGGACTGCTAGCTAGAAATTTTTCCGAGGGGTCCTGCCGCCAGCCGGCGTCAGTCCTATATGTAATTACCTACTGCAAGAGCCTCTCTTGAAGATCTACTGTTACGGTAAGTTCTTACGTAACTGTACTTTTCCACAGGTCCCCAATTTTTAGCTACCTAAACACATTGTAGGACATTCCTCTTACTATTCATTAACATTTGTTAACACACATACACAGAGCTGGCAGAAAAGTGAGGGAAAAAGCCACGAAGAGCAGAATGCCCGATCGGCCAGTCATGGCAAAAGCCGTATGGCAGCAGCCAGTTGTCAGAGTTCAGGAGCAGGCTTCAGTCAATCGGGGCTCCAAAGTAACTCCCCAGAGCGGTCTGTGGGCTTACCCAGTTTCAATGGCTCAGATAAATATTTTTCACGAAAGATGTAATGAGCAGGAACAGCTTGCTTCCAGTTGTGCCCATGCTTCAATTATGTACTGATGATCTGGTTACCATGTGGCACCCCCAAAACCTACACAGTGTTAGTCTCCATAAAGGTATTTTCTTTGTAACTTTAAATACTAATCTGACAGCTGGCCCGGTATCGCTGAGGGTTGAGGTGCTGGACGCCACACCTTGCGCCACGCCGGCGACCTGGGTTCGGGAATGAGCCTGGGCCATTGGGGGTCGGCAGGGGAGAGAGAGAGGATCGAGCATCCGATGGATGGCTCTTCTCTCTTGGGGGGTGGGATCCAGGGTTGCCCGGTGCAACAGTTACCCCGTGGAAACTGGTGGCACTGCTATGCGCCTGGCACGCATAGTTGGGGACGACGTCCGGGCAGCCTTCTGGACGGGTGGAGCACCGTCACGGGCTGATCACATTGCACGCCTTTACATCGGGGTACAAGAACAAGGAAAACCCGGCCGAGGATCAGGCGATGGCACCAGTCCCCCATGCCCAATGTCGGGCTCTCCTTGACTGGCCTTGATTTCCGCGGCCACTCCCTGTCCGATGCTGGAGACTGACGTGATGAGAGGCGCCCAGGTAGGAGGAGGGCGACCCATCCCAGATAGGGTTAGCCGGGGGTGCTGGCATTGGAGGGGAGGGAGAGAGAGGCACAGTTCGAGGGACCTCAGGCGGGGCAGAAAAAAGGATTGGTTGACTGAGAGAAGGACCTCGGGGCCGTGACCAGAGGGAAAAAGAGTTGATTAAAAAAAAAAAAAAAAAGATTACTCATCTGGCCACAGGACATAACCTATTCTGATCTTATGGGGTCTCGGAGCTTGTGGGTCAGAGGGAGGAAAACCTAAATTTTCATGGCTGTCAATGTGCACATTTACTTCTGTGCTTATTATTCTGGAAGTGCTGGCACTGTCTGTTGAATATAGTACACTGGAACTGATAGGTACTGTGCAAAGCTATTTTACCCCCAATCCCATCATGCTTATAGTTCCAGTGTACCATGATTCAGTTGAATTGGCTTCAGGTGTAATGTTTTTAAGAACATTTCACTGAAGTCTGTCTGCCGCTGCAGAAAAACATTTGGTTTGCTTTCAGATTGTGTCAAATAAGTACATTATTGTATTTATTTTAAACTGAAATGATTGGTCCTAGCAATCTGCTTGTTCTAAGACGTTAACATGCACTGTACAGGTTAATGGTAGACATAAAGAATCGTGTGTACAACCATTTGTGATTATTTGTGGTTATGGCATTGGTACATTGGAACTGCACACCTCTGTACAATGAGTACATACAGTAAATAGTTACTTAGTTACTGTCCTTTGGAGTAGAATGCATATGCATACATGATAGTAAAGCACTGTTTGTTTTTTCTTAAAATTAATTTGTGATTCTAACCCCATGTATTCTTCTATATTCATAATTGTATGCAGTCTGCCTCTTACGTAGAACTGCCCGGAGAGAATTGGAACTATATACAAATGATGGAACGTACTGTATCATTGCTCAAGACACACATTCAAACTGCTGCCCTCATCTATTGCAACTTTCCGTCAACGTCTCAGATTTCTCATTCCGCCTGACAAGTCAGATGCCTGGAGATATTCCTCTCATCATTTCGAGCTGATTGCAGTTTTATAAGTATTATCTAGCATAATATTTAAATTGCTGCCTTTGTTTATTGTTTAATTTAATCCTATTATTTAAAAAATTTAAGTTTCTTTAGTTTAGCGGTAAAATTGTATTACTTCTCCGGTTCCTCATGGTTCGGTATAACCGCTGAGGAACCAGGGCTTTTCCAGTTAATTTGGCACTTTTCGCCTTAGTTTTAGTTATAAATTTTTTATATTTTCATTAATTTCTGTGTTTTAAACTCATTCTTTGTAACCGAGCAGTCGGTTCCTCTGAACTCATACCCCGGTTCCTTTGAACCGCTAACCCGGTTCAATATATGTTATCGTTTTTTTTCCTCTGATCCCTAACCGGTTCCTGAACCGACAGAAAAAAAAAATGTTAGTTTGAATATTAGTAAGCGGTTGCTGGTTTTTCTCCTGGAAATGGAAACACAAGAAGAACCAAAGAAAAAGACTTGTCCCCCAGGTTTTAAAAATTGTACAAAATGTGGGGAAGTGTTTGCTAAACTGACAAACGCGACCTTTGTTTAGTCTGCTTCGGACCTGATCACTTTTCAGCAGACTGTGCCATTTGTAAATCCTTCCCTTCTAAAACAATTGAGAAAAGGATGGAAAGGTTGAAGAAAAAAGTGGACAGTGGTCCCTCAGGCTCTAACCAGACACCAAAAACTGCGGGTGAAACTGCCTTATCTACTGTTACCACCCCTGAGAAGGGTGTTTCTAGGGACATGGATATGTTGTTCATCCACACTGTCTGGCAGGTTCCTTGCCGCTTTAAATCTTGCCGGAAGGTCTTCAAGCTGGCTCCTCCCACCCACCCGGGTGGTAAACTCTCGGCTCCGCCTCATGACGCCAGATCTTCCTTACCGCTTGGAAGCTCAGGTTCCCTCCTTCACGCTCTGCGTGATAGACTGGATCCTAATTCTTCGGTTCGCCCGAAACTCATTTTAAAATTTTCAAGACTTCGGTCATCTTTCTCCCTCGTGGCTGCGATGGACAAATCGACTCCCGGTTTTCAGTGGTGCCCTTGTGGGGAGAAGATGTCCAGGACGGACCCACACTCCATGTGCTTCTACTGCCTAGGCCTAGAACACGACCCGCAGGCCTGCGAGTCATGCTGTTTGTTCTCGGCCAACGTCCTGGAGGACCGCACTGCCTGGTTAAAGCTAGGGTGCCCCAAGAAGTGCTACCTGCCGGTTTAGTCGGGCGAGGTCTGCTGGCATTACCGCGGCGACGGGCTCGGCTGAGCAACTCGAGCAGATGATCGCCCTCGAGGAGGAGGCGGCCCAGGCCGCATCATCCTCTTCCTCGGTCGCTGCATTTATCCTGCTCTCACTGGGTACCTCGTATTAAGCTTCGTTCAAGGAACTTTGCCAGTCCCTTTCCACAAAGGGAGAGGGGCCATTGGGGCATTCCTCTCGGTCCAAAAAGAAGGATTCTAAGGGTAAGTCCCATGGTCTGCGTTCGTGGGAGAGGGAGAGGTCTCCTTTCCCGGACAGCCGACTGTCGACTTCGGTCGACGTTGCGGCTAAGGCCGCTGGCTTCATGGCGTCCCCGTCATGCCAGCTCGCCGAGACTCCCATCAACGCGGTCAAGATTTTTCTCAACCTGTCGGACAGGCTGTAGACTGGTGAAGCCGACAACCCTTCTTCGCCGGTTCTCCCAGTGGAGACCGAGGATCTGCCTGCGCCCACTGTGCAGCAGTCCCCGTTTTAAGGTGTCCGAGCCGAGGGAAGAGAGGGTGTCCCCCGCTTCTTCCCAGACCCGTCCTCGGAAACACAGAGGATCTCTGTCTCGGACTTCTTCTCGGTCCAGCCGATCCCGCCAACATTGGCGGTCTCGGTCTCGAGGTAAGCGGCGCCGCCGCTCATCCTCGTCTTCCTCCTCGGAAGAGGAGAGGCTTCAGCGCAAATTGCGTCGACACTACAAGGACCTGATGTGGTAGCAGTTACTTCTGTCTGGGAGCAAGCCGACGCCTTCCCTGGCCATCAAGTGGCTGTCACCCAAGCGGCCAAAACAACCTCTCGCTTCAGTCGAGATCCCCAAGCCTGGGCCAGTTGTTCGGCTGAAACCTGCTGCCCCACCCATTGTGGTGGAACCTCCGCCTCTACAGCCGAAATCGGGGACGCCGACCAAGGACTCTCGGTCGGGTCAAGGCCTGCCCCACAGGTTGTTGGTCACCCTCACTCCTGACCATTCTCGGCAGGTGGAGGGTGGCTCAGGCCATAGGCAGCTCTTCGCGGACTCCTCTGAGTCCGACGACTACTCCTCCCTGTTCTCCAGGCCGGTTGACCTGGAGTCCTCCAGGGGCCAGTCGTTGGAGGAAAGCCCATCGTCCTTCATGGGTTTGCTTCAGCTCATCTCGGAGTCCACCGGAAGACTGAGATACTGGACTGAGGGATTCACCCACGGAGGCCTTTCCGGTGGCTGAGACCATAGTTGGCCCAGCCTTGGAGCTTTGGCAGCGGCCTGCTTCCTGCCCTGCGCCCTGGGCCAGGATGGGCAGGAAGTATGCAGTCCCTACCGGCTCTTTGCCCGGGTTTTTGGAACACCCCTCTGCCGAGGGGTTGGTCACCGATGGTGTTTTCCGGCGTTCCGGGAACGCTAGGGATGTGGACAAGCCCCCCAACAAGGAGTCCAAAAAGCTGAACTACGCTGGGTGCAAGGTGTACGCTGCGTCCTCCCTTGGCCTCCGCCAGGCCAGCTCGGTCGTGCTGATGGCACACTTCTCCCACACCCTCATTGGCTCCCTGGATGAGGTGATCCCTCATCTCCCGGCCGACCTGCAGACCACAGTCCGGCAGGTTCGGGACCAGGGTAGGGCGGTGGCGAAGCAGCAGCTCCAAACAGCTCTGGACATAGGAGACTTCTGTGCCAGATCTGTTGTGGCCGCGGTGGCCATGCGCCGCAGAGCATGGCTGAGGATATCCACCTTCACGGCGGATACCCAGCACAAATTAGCGGACGTCCCCTTCTTGGGGACCGACCTCTTCGGCCCTAACATAGAATGTGACGTCAGATAAGGACTGCTTGGCCCACCTAGTTTGCCCATTTTCCTACCTAACAGATAAGCTGCAGATCCTAGTTAACCAACAGCTTACTTCCTCCTACCCCCCACTAGGACTGCCTTATGTCTGTCCCATGCATTCTTGAATTCCCCCACTGGTCTTGACTCCACGACCTCCTCAGGGAGGCTGTTCTATGCATCCACAACCCTCTCTGTGAAAAAATACTTCCTCACATTACCTCTGAGCCACCCCCCATCTTCAAATTGTGCCCCCTTGTTCTTGCACATCTCTTTTTCTGAAAGATGCTACCCTCTTGGACTTTGTTGATTCCCTTGAGGTACTTGAAAGTTTCTATCATGTCCCCTCTCTCCCTCCTTTCCTCAAGGGTATACATATTAAGCTCCTTTAGTCTTTTCTTCGATGTCTTCTGGTGCATACCTTGCACCATTTTGGTTGCCCTCCTCTGGACAGCCTCCACTCTGTCTATGTCTCTGCGGAGATGGGGTCTCCAGAACTGCACACAGTACTCCAGATCGGGTCTCACCAGCTGTCTGTACAGAGGGATAACAACTTCCTGTTTTCTACTATTGATGCCTCTCCCTATGCATCCCAGTATCCCCCCAGCCTTCCTTACTGCCTTCTCACATTGCTTGCCCACTTTTAGGTCATCTGATATAATTACCCCCAGGTCCCTTTCCATTTTTACTGTTGACAGTATCTCACCCCATCATTGTGTACTCTTCCCCTTGGTTTTTGTTTCCCATGTGCATTACCTTGCACTTCTTTGCATTGAATCTGAGCTGCCGTACATTTGACCATTACTCCAACCTTGCCAAGTCCCTAATCGTCCTTTCCACTCCATCTTGTGTATCAACCCTGTTGCAGATCTTTTGTCGTCTGCAAAGAGACATACCTTTCCTTCCATTTCCTCCGTAATGTCACCTGTAAAGACATTAAAAAGGACCGGTCCCAGTACTGAACCCTGCGGTACCCCACTAGTAACCTTATTTTCTTCACTGTGGACTCCATTTACTACTACCCTTTGCGTCCTGTGGTCTAGCCAATTTTTTATCCAGGCTACCACCTTGGGACCCACCCCAAGGCTGGCTAACTTGTGTATTAATCTTTTGTGTGGGACTGTATCATATGCCTTGCTAAAATCTAGGTAAGCCATGTTTCTAGGGCCATGGATATGTTGTTCATCCACACTCATTGGCAGGTATCCTTGCCGCTTTAAATCTTGCCGGAAGGTCTTCAAGCTTGCTCCTCCCACCCACCCGGGTGGTATAACTCTCGGCTCCGCCCCATGATGCCAGATCTTCCTTACCGCTTGGAAGCTCAGGTTCCCTCCTTAACGCTCTGCGTTTGAGACTGGTTCCTATTTCTCCGTCTTGCAGATTTTAAAATAAATTTTGCAAAAGACTTGGTCTTCTATCCCTCGCGGCTCGATGGACCAAATCGACTCCAGTTTCGGAGATGCCCATGCGGGCAGAAGATGTCTCGGACGGATCCACACTCCACGTGTGTCTACTGTAGGCCTGTAGCCACGACCGCAGGCTTGCGGCCTGTGCTCATCTTTCTCGGCCCTCGTCCTCGAAGACCGTGCTGCCCGATTGCAACTGGGCCGACCGAGAAGCGTTTCCCTCGGTGAAGTCAAGGCCCGGTTAGCGGTGTCCAGCGGCCCGGCGGGCTCGGCGGATCAGCTCGACGGATGGTGGCCCTCGAAGAGGGTGACGGGCAGACGTATCTTCCTCGGCGGCATTTATCCCGCTCTCTCTGGGCTCTTCTTACGGCTTCTTTTAAGGAGCTTTGTCTGTCCCTCTCACTAAAGGAGAGGACCTCGTCTGCGGGACCTTATTCTCGGTCCAAAAGAGGGACAGGGTAAGTCCCTCCGTCGGCCGCTCTTGGGGCCGGGAAAGGTCCCTCTCCCGGGCCGTCGACCGTCGGCTTGATCGACCGCTGGAAGCCGGCCACTGGCCTCACGGTGTCCCGCCAGGTCAGTTGACCGAGACTCACTGATGAAGTCGAGATTTTCTCGACCCATTAGACGGGCTGTCGCCTTTAGCAGCCGAGATTCCCTCTCCCGGTTCCCCGGAGAGTTGAGGATCCCGTGGGCTCGCTGTGCCTCCGGTTCGGAGCCCTCGGATGGACCATCCAGGCCGAAGATGCCGGTTCCGGCCGACACCTCCCTGCACCGACCTCAGACTCCGGGACTCTCGGTCTCGGACCTCTTCGCGTCCAGCCGATCCCACCGTCATAGGCGGTCCGCACGCAGTAAGCGGCGTCGCCGCTCGTCCTCGCCCTCCTCCTCGGATGAGGGGAGGCTTCGGGCGTAAATTCGTACGGCAGTGCGAGGACCTTATGTTGCAACAACTCCTCCTGGCCGGGAATAAGCCGACTCCGTCGCTCCGGCCATTAAGTAACTGTCACGGGCAGCCGGCCCAGCCTCGACTTATCCGAGGGCCCTATACAGGCGGTTGTTCGGCCAAAACCAGCTGCTCCACGATTCCGGTGGAACCTCCGCCTCCACAGCCACCAATTGGGGCTCCGACCAAGTTTTCGGTCGGCTAAGGGTCTACCCACCGGCTGTAGTTACCTCACTCCCGACCGACCTCGGCAGGTGAAGGTGGCTCAGGCCAGAGGCAGCTCTTCGAGGACTCTTCCGAGTCGAAGATGATTCCTCCTTTTCTCCAAGCGACTGGACTTGGAGTCTTCAGGAGGTCAATCGTAATGGATGATAGCCCGTCGTCCTTCCTAGGACTGCTTGGCTCATCTCGAGTCCACGGGATGGAGCTCGAACCCGTTCCAAGCGGGCCAGGTATCCTCACGGAGATTCTGGACCGGGGGATTCTCGACGGAGGCCTTTCCAGTGGCCGAGGCCATAGTGGGTCGGCACTGGAGCTTTGGCAGCGCCTGCTTCCTGCCCTGCGCCTTCGGCCAGGATGGCCAGGAAGTATCAGTCCCGGTTCCTTGTCAGTTTTGGAACACCCCTCTGCTCAGGGTTGGTTACCAACAGCGTTTTCGGTAGCGCCCGTGCGCCAGGGATGTGGACAAACCTCCTGACAAGGTCCAGAGTGGACTATATCGGTGAAAAGTCTCGTCCTCTCTCGGCCTTCGTCAGGCCAGTTCGGCCGTCCTCTGGCACATTTTCTCATGCCCTGTTGGGCTCCCCTGGATGAGGTCATCCTCATCTTCCCGCCGATCTGCAGACTACGGTTAAGCAGGTGCGGGACCAGGGCAGGGCAGTGGCCAAACAGCAGCTCCAGACTGCTTTGGATATGGGGACTCATATGCCAGATCGGTGGCGGCGCAGTGGCTATCGTCGTGGCGAGCTTGGCTGAGGATATCCACCTTTACTTCAGATACCCAGCACAAGTTGGCGGATGTTCCTTTTGGGGACTGACCTCTTGACCCTGGGGTGGAAGGTCACCTGCAGGAGGATCGAGAAGTCCAATGCCACCTTGGACTCGGTCTCTTCCGCTCAGAAGGACAAAGGCCGCAAACCACAGCCTAAGCCCTTTCGTCCTTCTCTGTGCCCAGCGCTCGACCCAGCAACGTCAGGGCCAGCAGGCTCGGCCTTGGCATCCCAAACCCAAGTAGCGGCTTCCTCTAACAGGAGGCAGGGAGGAAAGGGCCCAGGAGGTCCTGGCGGTCCCTCCTCCAAGCCTGCCCAGTGACAGGCTGAGGGTGTCGCCCCATTCCGTCTGCCACCTAGGTCCCCGGTAGAGAGGCGGCTCCAGCACTTCCGTTCCGCCTGGTCCGCTGTTACCACGGACAGGTGGGTCTTGGAGGTGGTGGGAAGAGGCCTGCCTCTGGAATTCGAGCAGGCACCACCCTTCAGAGCCGTCGCCCCTCGGGGGGCTTCGGGATCCCCAGCCTCACTGGCGGCTCGTCGAGCCGACATCGCTCTCCTCCTCCAGAAGGAGGTGGTAAGAGAGGTGGTGGACCCTCCTTCAGACCCAGGGTTTGTGTCCAGGTACTTCCTGGTTCGAAGCAGACGGGGCTGGCGCCCATTCTCATTAACACGACCTAAACAAGTTCCTAAGGTCTCGAACCTTCAGGATGGTCACTCTGGCTCAGATAATACCATCCTTGGAGCAGCGTGTGGTTCTGCTCTCTGGACTTGCAGGACGCGCTTTTTTCCGGCCCTATCCGTCTGTCTCACCAGAGATTCCTTCCGCTCCGGCGGAAGGATCCTCTTCGAGTTCCAAGCCATGCCCTTCGGCTTGTCTCCAGCTCCCAGGGTCTTCACCAAATGCATGGCAGTGGTGACAGCATTCCTCTTGGCTTCGGGGGTCCGTGTGCCACTTACCTGGACGACTGGCTGATAGCAGCTCCCTCAGGAAGAGGCGGAGTGGTCCAGAATCTGGCCCTCCAGGTCTGCTCTCAACTGGGCCTCCTTATCAAGCGAGGCCAAGTCGAGACTCGAGCGAAGCAGGTGATTCTATTCATCGGGCGCAGCTTGACTCTCTTGAGCCAGGCGGCTCCCGGCGGACAGGGCGAGGTTCTTTCCTCCCTTTGCCCGATCATTTCTGGTTGGGCAATTTCGCCTGCCGGGACTTCCTGCGCCTCCTGGGTCTCATGGCGGCCTGCACCAGCGCTTGTCCCGTTGGGCCCGCTGGAACATGCGTCCTTCAGTGGGGACTGGCCAGCCAGTGGTCTAGCGCTGCGATCCTTTGGACCAGCTTGTGTCGGTGACACAGGGGATGTGGAAACTCTCAGTGGTGGACCGTTCCAGATCATTTGCAGGAGAGCATCCGTTCGTCCGCCCGAGCAGCGGTCTCTCTATCGACCGATGCCTCTCTGATGGGTTGGGGTACCCATCTGGGGAACACGGACTCATGGCCTCTGGTCCCTTGAGAGTCCCGATGCCACATCAACCTGCTGAGCTCCGAGCGGTCCGCCCTAGCTCTCACCGCCTTTGCTCCGTTCCTCCGGGGTCAAGTGGTCCGAGTCAGACGGACAACACCACGACCATGTACTATCTAAACCGCCAGGGCGGGGCCGCGCTCCATGCTTCTATGCAAGGCTCTCCGCATTTGGTCCTCTCGTGCGCAGCCTGGGGCGGATCTCCTAGCCATTCACATGGCAGGGGCCTCCAACACCCTGCCGATGCCCTGGGCCGGATGGGGCTGCATCCCACAGTGGTCTCTCCTGCCGGAGGCAGTACAGCATCTGTTCTCCATTGGGGCACACCTCAGGTGGACCTGTTTGCCTCAGGAGGCATAAGCTGAGTCTGTTCCATGCCCGCCCCCTCAGCAGGGCTCGCTGCAGGATGCCTTCTCGAGGCAGTGGACCCGGGCCTCTTTACGCCTTTCCCCATTTCCCTTGATCCACAAGGTGCTTCTCAAGGCGAGGAGGGACAGGCGCAGGTGATTCTGATAGCCCCAGACTGGCCTCGCCAGTTCTGGTACCAGATCTCCTCAGTCTCAGCTCCAGGACTCCATGCAGCTTCCAGCTGCCCGGACCTGCTCTCAGTCAATCAGGGAAGGTGTTCCATCCGGACCTTCAATCCCTGCACCTGGCGGCCTGGTTCCTGGCGGCTAGAGTTCCAGGCCTTGGGTCTTTCCGACGAGGTCCTCAATGTAGTTGAGGCGTCCCATAAAGGAGTCGACCAGAAAATGCTATGCCTTCAAATGGAAAAGGTTTTCCGTTTGGTGTCAGAGCAGGGCTTGGACCCTTCCTCCTGTTCCTTGGCAAGCATCTTGGACTATTTATGGTCCCTTTCTAGTCAAGGAGCTTGGGTCGGCGACCCTAAGGGTGCACCACAGCAGCCATCTCTCTGCTTGCAGGCGCGGGCGAGGCTTGTTCGATGGCGCAGGAGAAGGTGGTCTGGCGCTTTTTCAAGGCCTTGATCACATTTCCCTCAGTCGCAGGAACCCCCACCTCCGTGGGATCTACTGCTGGTACTGGCAAGCTCATGGGCAAGCCATTCGAACCTATGCACAGGTGTGCTCTCTCTACCTGTCGTGGAAGACCGCCTTCTTGGTGGCTATCCGTCAGCCAGAAGGATGGGAGAGCTCAGGCGCTTTCCATCGAGTCTCCTTACCTGGTCTTCCACAAGGACAAGGTTGTCCTGCGCTTCCCGAAATTCCTTCCGAAGGTGGTGTGGGAGTTCACCAACCAGGTGTTGACTCTGCGGTGTTCTACCCCAATCACACCTCGGAGGCGAATATAGGCTCCATACTCTGGACCCTAGAGGCGTCGCTTATTATAAGAGCGCCCGGCTGAGTTGGGGGAGAGGTTCGCCAGCTGTTTGTCACCCTACGCTGGAAGCCGCTTCTGGCAGACCTGCAGCCAAGCGGACGATAAGCAGGTGGGTAACCTCCTGCATAGATCTCTGCTATAAGTTGGCGGGCATGGAGCCTCCCAGAGGATAAGAGCTCATTCTACCCGCCATACTGCTGCATGGCTGCTTCCAGGGACGTCCCTATCCAGGAAATCTGCAGGGCTGCTACCTGAAGTCAGCAAACACCTTCATTACCCACTACCACATCGACCTTGAGTCACGCCGGGATGCTGGTTTTGGGGCCTCGGTTCTCAGTCTCTCTTTCCCAAGTAAGTATTGGGGGTGTCGTCTTGCCTCCCTCCTCCCGGAGAACTGCTAGGAGTCTGCCAATGAGTGTGGATGAACAACATATCCATGTCCTAAAATACAGGTTATCTCACCTGTAACAGGAGTTCTAGGAATGGTATATGTTGTTCATCCACCATTCTCAGACCTCCCGGCTTAGGCGCTGGCCTGAGCTTCCAGCGGGCCAGATCTGGCGTCGTAGAGTCGAGCCGAGTTATACCACCCGGTGGGTGGGAGGAGCAAGCTTGAAGACCTTCCGGCAAGATTTAAAGCGGCAAGGATACCTGCCAATGAGTGTGGATGAACAACATATACCATTCCTAGAACTCCTGTTACAGGTGAGTAACCTGTATCCGCAGCCCCTCCCTGGTCTACTACTTTGGTCACCCTGTCAAAGAAATCTATTAGATTCGTCTGACATGACCCTCCCATCGTGAATACATGCTGCCTTGGGTCCTGTGCCCCACTGGCCTCTAGGTACTCAACAATTCTTTTCTTCAGAAGTGATTCCATCATTTTCCCTACCACTGAGGTCAAACTAACTGGTCTGTAGTTTCCTGCCTCTGTCCTGCTCCCCCTTTTGTGAAGAGGAATCACATCCGCCCTCCTCCAGTCCTCAGGTACTACCCCATCCTCCCATGATTTGTTAGAGAATAGTCAGCGATGTCATTAGTTCTACCCTTAGTTCTCTTAGAATTCTTGGGTGAATCCCATTAGGCCCCACTGCTTTGTCCACCTTCAATTTTATTAGTTCTTTCAGAACCCTTTCTTCTGTAGACGGACTGGTATCGACCCCTGTCTTCAGAGTGTTTCTCTTGTTTGGTTTAGGTACCTCCTCCTCCTCTTCCTTTGTGAATACTGAGCAGAAATATTAGTTCAGTATCCCTGCTTTTCACTGTCACCCTCTACCCAAATTCCCTCCCTTTATTAAGCCTCAGTATCCCTCCTTTGGTCTTTCTTGCTCCCTAATGTACCTATAAAGGTCTTATCCTCCTTAACAGGTTGGCTATCCTTTCCTTGGTTTGGGCCTTTGCTATTCTGACTGCCTTCCCAGCCTCTTTCTGTTTTAACTGATAAAGTTATCTGTCCTGCTCCTTCTGTGTTTCCTTGTATTTCCTGAATGCTATCCTTTTCTCCTTAACTTTCCCTGCCACCTCTTTTGAGAACCATAGCGTTTTTTTCCTTCGTTGTGTTTTGTTGATTTGCTTTATACAAAGGCTTGTTGCCTCTGTGATAGCTGTTTTGATTACTCCCCATTGTTCCTCCACCCCTCCTTCTTGCCTGTTTGCTAGTACTTTTCTTAGGCACGCTCTCATTTTCCCAAAGGCAGCCCTCCTAAAGTCCAATACTCTTGCTTTTGTATGACTTGATTGTATGGCTGTGTTTATCGTGAACCACACTATTTGGTGGTCGCTTGTTCTCAGATGGCTACCCACTTCTAAATCTGAGATTCTTTTCTCCATCCCCATTTGACAGTACCAGGTCTAAGATTGCTCCCTCCCGAGTGGGTTCCAGTACTAGCTGGCTTAGGCATGCCCCCTGTAGGGCATCAAGAATAACCCTGCTCTTGGATGGCCCTGGAGTGGAAGGTCACCTCCAGCGGATCGAGAAGTCCAATGCCACTCTGGACTCTGTCACCTCCGCCCAGAAGGACAAAGGCTGCCGACAGCAGCAGCACAAGTCCTTTCGTCCTTCTGCACGTCCAGCCCAACAGCACCAGGGCCAGCAGTCTCGCGCTTGGCATCCCAAACCCAAGCCTGCGGCTTCCTCTAATAGGAAGCAGGGAGGTAAAAGCCCAGGAGATCCCTCGGCCGGTCCCTCCTCCAAGCCTGACCAGTGACGGGTTGAGGCGTGTCGCCCCCAGCCTTGTCACTCCCCCCTGGGTTCCCCCCATGGGGGGGACAGCTCCGCCACTTATTTTCTGCTTGGTCCACTATCACCACGGACCGCTGGGTGTTGGAGGTGGTAGGAAAGGGCCTGCCTCTGGAGTTCGAGCAGGCCCCACCCTTTCGAGCCGTCGCCGCTCGGGGGGCCACGGGGTCCGGAGCCTCACTGTCAGCCCACCGAGCCGATATTGCCCTGCTTCTCAAAAAAGAGGTGATCAGGAAGGTGGCAGATCCCCCTCCAGACCCGGGGTTTGTGTTCAGGTATTTCCTGGTCGGACGGGGGGGCTAGCGCCCCATTCTTGACCTGCATGACCTGAACAGGTTCCTAAGGTCTCGGACCTTCAGGATGGTCACTTTCCCATCCTTGAAATGAGGTATGTGGTTCTGTTCCCTGGACCTTCAGGATGCATTCTTTCACATCCCAATTCGTCCGTCCCATCAGAGATTCCTCCGCTTCAGAGCGGCGGGATCCCTTTACAAGTTCCGGGCCATGCCCTTCGGCCTCTCCCTAGCTCCCAGGGTCTTCACCAAATGCATGGCAGTGGTGACAGCATTCCTGCGGCACCGGAGGGTCAGGGTGTACCCCTACCTGGACGACTGGCTGATTGCAGCCCCCTCCAGAGCAGAGGTAGAGCGGTCCAGAGATCTGGCCCTCCAGGTTTGCTCTCAGATTGGCCTCCTCATCAACGAGGCCAAGTCGGAACTCGTGCCAAAGCAGGTTATACATTTCATCGGGGCAGAGCTCGACTCTCTTCGAGCCAGAGCACGGCTCCCGGCGGACAGGGCCGAGGTTCTTTCCTCCTTTGCCCAGTCATTTCAGGTTGGGCAATCGCGCCCTGCCCAGGACTTCCTGGACCTCATGGCGGCCTGCACCAGCGTGGCCCATTGGGCCCGCTGGTACATGCGTCCCCTTCAATGGGGACTGGCCAGCCAGCCAATGGTCACAGCACTTCAATCCGCTGGATCAGCTAGTGACAGTGACCCAGGGGATGTGGAACACACTCCAGTGGTGGACCATTCCAGCACATCTGCAGGAGGGTATCCCATTTGTCCGCCCTGAGCCGACGGTCTCTCTATCGACCGATGCGCCTCTGATGGGTTGGGGTGCCCATCTGGGGGAGCACAGAGCGCACGGCCTCTGGTTCCCTCGGGAGTCCCGATGCCATATCAACCTGCTGGAGCTTCAAGCGGTTCATCTAGCCCTCACCGCCTTCACTCCGTTTCTACGGGGTCAAGTGGTTCAGGTCCAGATGGACAATACCACAACCATGTACTACCTAAATCGCCAGGGCGGGACCCGCTCCATGCCTCTGTGCTGGGAAGCTCTCCGCATTTGGTCTCTCGTGCGCAGCCTGGAGGCAGATCTCCTCGCCATTCACGTGGCAGCAGCCTCCAACACCCTGGCCGATGCCCTAAGCCGGATAGGGGCTGCGTCTCACGAGTGGTCTCTCCTGCCGGAGGTAGTACAAGATCTCTTCTCCCACTGGGGCACGCCTCAGGTGGACTTGTTTGCCTCCAGGGAGAATGCGAAGCTGAGACTGTTTCATGCCCGGCCCCCTCAGCAGGGCTCGCTGCAGGGGGATGTCTTCTCGAGGCCGTGGACTGGTCATGGCCTGTTCTACACCTTTCCCCCATTTCCCTTGAACCATAACGTGCTTCTCAAGGCGAGGAGGGACAAGGCGCAGGTGATTCTGGTAGCCCCAGACTGGCCCCACCAGTTCTGGTATCCAGATCTCCTCAGTCTCAGCTCCAGACTTCCGAGGCGGCTTCCAGCCCGCTCAGACCTGATCTCAGTCAGTCAGGGGAAGGGTATTCCATCCGGACCTTCAATCCCTGCACCTGACGGACTGGTTTCTGAGCGGCTAGAGTTCCAGGCCTTGGGTCTTTCCAATGAGGTCCTCAACATCGTTGAGGCGTCCTGTAAGGACTCGACCAGAAAATGCTACACCTTCAAAAGGAAGAGATTCTCCATTTGGTGTCAGGGCAAGAGCCTGTACCCTTCCTCCTGTTCCTTGGCAAGCATTCTGGACTACCTGTGGTCCCTTTCTCAGCAAGGGCTTCAGTCGACGACCCTTAAGGTGCACGTGGCAGCCATCTCTGCTTAACAGGCGCGGGTGGGGAAGCAGTCGGTGGCGCAGGAGAAGGTGGTCGGGTACTTTTTCAAAGGCCTTGATCACATATCCTCTCCGGTACGAGAACCTCCACCTCCGTGGGATCTGCTGCTGATATTGGCCAAGCTCATGGGCAAGCCATTCGAACCGATGCACAGGTGTGACATCTCTCACCTGTCGTGGAAGACTGCCTTCTTGGTGGCTGTCACGTCAGCCAGAAGGACGGGAGAGCTCCAGGCACTTTCCATCCAGTCTCCTTATCTGGTCTTCCACAGGGACAAAGTTGTCCTGCGCCCCCAACCGAAATTCCTTCCGAAGGTGGTGTCGGAGTTTCACTTTAACCAGGTGTTGACTCTGCCGGTGTTCTACCCCAATCACACCTCGGAGGCCAAATACAGGCTCCACACTGGACCCTAGAAGAGCGCTCGCTTACTATAAGGAGCGGACGGCTGAAGTTCGGGGAGAGGTTTAGCAGCTGTTTGTCACCTATGCTGAAACCGCACCTGGCAGACCTGCAGCAAAGCGGACGATAGGCAGGTGGGTCACCTCCTGCATAGATCTCTGCTATAGGTTGGTGGGCATGGAGCCTCCCAGAGGGATAAGAGCTCATTCTACCCGCCATACCGCTGAATCGGTGGCTGCTTCCAGGGACGTCCCTATGCAAGAAATCTGCAGGACTGCTACCTGGAAGTCAGCACACACCTTTATCACCCACTACCACATCGACCTTGAGTCACGCCAGGATGCTGGTTTTGGGGCCTCAGTTCTCCAGTCTTTATTCCCTAAGTTGGGGGTGTGTGCCTTGCCTCCCTCCTCCCAGAGAACTGCTAGGAGTCTGCCAGACAGTGTGGTTGAACAACATATCCATGTCCCTAGAAATACAGGTTACTCACCTGTAACAGGAGTTCTAGGAATGGTATATATTGTTCATCCACATTTCCGACCTCGGCTTTGGCGCACAACCCTGACTTCCAGCGGGCTAGATCTGGCATCATGGGGCGGATCCGAGAGTTTTACCACCCGGGTGGGTGGGAGGAGCCAGCTTGAAGACCTTCCGGCAAGATTTAAAGCGGCAAGGAACCTGCCAGACAGTGTGGATGAACAACACATACCATTCCTAGAACTCCTGATCTTACTTCGAGATACAGCTCTTGCAGCAGGTTACACCATTAGGACTGTAGTCGTCAGGCGTCAGGACCCCACGGAATTTTTCTAGCTCGCAGTCTTCAGCGGGGACCGCCTCCGACATCGGTCCCACCCCTGACGTCAGGCATAGTACATAAGGAGGCGGTCCCGCCATAATCCCCAGTTCTAGGGACATGGATATGTTGTTCATCCACACTTATTGGCAGGTTCCTTGCCGCTTTAAATCTTGGCGGAAGGTCTTCAAGCTGGCTCCTCCCACCCACCCGGGTGGTAAAACTCTCGGCTCCGCCCCATGATGCAGATCTTCCTTACCGCTTGGAAGCTCAGGTTCCCTTCTTAACGCATTGCGATTAAGACTGGTTCTAATTCTTGAAAGTTTGAAATTAAAAGTTTTTTTGCTAAAGACTCGGTCTTCTTCTCTCGCTGACTGCGATGGACAAATCGACTCCGGTTTTGGAGGTGCCCTTGCGGGCAGAAGATGTCTAGGAGCGGATCCGCTCCGCGTGCGTCTACTGCCTATGGGCCTTGACACGACCCGCGGGCCTGCGACTTGTGCTCTTCCTTTTCGGCCTACGTCCTTGAAGACCGTGCTGCCCGATTACAACTGGGGCGCCCCGAGAAAAGAATTCCACCGGTGAAATCTAAAGAGGCCCGATTGGCGGTGTCCGCGGCGGCGGGCTCGGCGGATCAGCTAGAGCAGATGATCGCCCTCGAAGAGGAGGCGGCGCGGGCCGCTTCTACCTCGGCTGCGGCATTTGTCCCACTCTCTCTCGGTGCCTCATACTCGGCTTCTTTTAAGGAGCTTTGTCTGACCCTCTCGACCAAGGTGAGGTCCAACTATCGGGACCTTTTCCAGGTCCAAAAGAGCAGAAGTAAGTCTCTCCGTCGACGCTTTTGGGAGCGGGAAAGATCCCCTCCCTTGTCGACTTGATGCGACCCTCAGCTTAGCCACTGGCTCCACGGTGTCCCCGTCAGGCCAGTTGACGAGACTCCTGTCGGCAGGTCGAGATTTTTCTCGACCTGTTAGGCAGGTTGTCGGCTGGGAAGCTGAGAATCCCCTCTCCCAGTTCCCGGTGGGAGTTGAGGATCCCATCAGCTCGTCTGTGCCTCCGGTTCCGGAGCCTTTGGTGGGATCGTCCGAGCCGAGTGCGATTTCCGACACTTCTCCTCGCCTTCCTCGGCCTAGTCGAGACTCTCGGTCTCAGTCTCGGACATCCTCGCGGTCCAACCGATCCGCCATCATAGGCGGTCTCGGTCTCGGCACCGCAGCAAGCGGCGCCGCCCTCTTCCTCAGACGAGGGAAGCTCGGCGCAGAGATTGCGTCAGAGTGCGAGGAACTTATGTGGCAACAGCTCCTTTTGACGAGGAATAAGCCGACCCAGTCATCTTCCCGGCCATTAAGTGGCTGTCACCGAACAGCGAAACAACCCCTTGTTGTAGTCGAGGACCTGTTCTCAGGCCGGTTGTTCGACCAATTCAGCTGCCCCACCGATTCTGGTGGAACCTCCGCCTCCACAGCCATTAGTTGGGGCTCCGACCAAAAATTCTCGGTCGGCTTTGGGTTTGCCCCATAGGCTGTCTGTCACCCTCACTCCCGATAAACCGAGGCAGCTCTTTGAGGACTCTTCTGAGTCCGATGATGGTTCCTCCCTCTTCTCCAAGCGCATGGACTTGGAGTCCTCGGGAGGGCAGTCAATGGACGATAGCCCTTCGTCCTTCTTAGGGTTGCTTCGACTCATCTCGGAGTCCACCGGGATGAAGCTCAAACCCGTTTCTAAACGGGCCAGGTATCCCCTCACGGAGATTCTGGACCGAGGATTCTCCTGGAGGCCTTTCCGGTGGCCAAAGCCATAGTGGGTCCGGCCTTGGAACTTTGGCAGCGTCCTGCTTCCTGCCCTGCGCCTTCGGCCAGGTTGGCCAGGAAGTATGCGGTCCCTACCGGTTCCCTGTCCGGTTTTTCGGAACACCCCTCGGCCGAGGGGTTGGTTACTGACAGCGTTTTCTGGCGTGTCGAGGCGCCAGGGATGTGGACAAACCTCCCGACAAGGAATCCAAGAAATTGGATTATGCCAGGCGAAAAGTCTATGCTGCGTCCTCTCTCGGCCTTCGTCAGGCCAGTTCGGACGTCCTCATGGCACATTTTTCTCACGCCCTGTTGGGCTCCCTGGATGAGGTTGTCCCTCATCTTCCCGCAAATCTGCAGACTACGGTCAGGCAGGTGCGGGACCAGGGCAGGGCAGTGGCTAAACAGCAGCTCCAGACTGTGTTAGACATCAGGGACTCATGTGCCAGGTCTGTGGCGGCCGCAGTGGCCATGCGTCGTCGGGCTTGGCTGAGGATATCCACCTTTACCTCGGATACCCAGCACAAGTTGGCGGATGTTCCCTTTTTGGGGACTGACCTCTTTGGCCCTGGGGTGGAAGATCACCTGCAGAGGATCGAGAAGTCCAATGCTACCTTGGACTCGGTCTCTTCCACTCAGAAGGACAAAGGCCGCAAGCCACAGCCTAAGCCCTTTCGTCCTTCTGCGCCCAGCAGCTATGACCCAACGTAGCGTCAGACCCGGCAGGCTCGACCTTGGTATCCCAAGCCCAAACGTCGGCTTCCTCCAACAGGAAGCAGGAGGTAAGGTCAGGGAGGTCTTTCGGCGGTCCCTCCTCCAAGCCTGCCCAGTGGCGGGTTGAGGGGTGTAGCCCCATCTGTCACCTCACCCTAGTTTCCCCCCATGGAGGCAGCTCAGACACTTCCTTTCCGCCTGGTCCGCTGTTACCACGGACGGTGGGTACTGAGAGGTGGTGGGAAAAGGCCTACCTCTGGATTCGAGCAGGCCCCGCCCTTCAGGCCGTCGCACCTTGGGGGCCTCGGGTCCCACAGCCTCACTGGCGGCTCGCCGACCCGACATCGCTTCTCTTCCAAAAGGAGGTGATCACGAGTAGGGCCCCCCTTCAGACCCGGGTTCGTGTCCAGGTATTTTCTGGTTCCGAAACGGACGTGGGGCTGGCGCCCCATTCACGACCTGAACAAGTTCCTAAGGTCTCGAACCTTCAGGATGGTCACTCTGGCCAGATAATACCATCTCTGGAACACGGCGTGGTTCTGCTCTCTGGACCTACAGGACGCGTTCTTTCACACCCCACATCCTATCCGTCCGTCACATCGGAGATTCCTCCGCTTTCGGCGGAGGATCCTCTTCAGTTCGAGCCATGCACTTGGCTTATCTCCAGCTCCCAGGGTCTTCACCGAAATGCATGGCAGTGGTGACAGCATTCCTCTGCGCCGCGGGGTCGGGTGTACCCTTACCTGGACGATTGGCTGATAGCAGCCTCCTCCAGGCGGAGGTGGGCCGGTCAGAGATCTGGCCCTCAGGTTTGCTCTCGAGTTGGCCTTCTCATCAGCAGAGGAAGTGAGACTTGAGGCGAAGCAGGTGATCCTGTTCATTGGGGCAGAACTCGACTCTCTTAGAGCCAGGCCACGGCTCCCGGTGGACAGGGCCGTGTTCTTACCTCCTTTGCCCAATCATTTCTGGTTGGGCAATGGGTACCCTGCCGGGACTTCCTCGCCTTCTGGGTCTCATGGCCTGTACCAGCGTGGTCGTTGGGCCGCTGGCACATCGCCCCCTTCAGTGAGACTGGCCAGCCAGTGGTCTGCATGCAATCCTTGGGACCAGCTAGTGATAGTGACCCAGGAGATTTGGAACGCTCTCCAGTGGTGGACGTTCCATTCCATCTGCGGAAGGCATCCGTTTGTCCGCCCGAGGCAGACGGTCTCTCTATCGACCGGCGCCTCTCTCTGGTGGGTTGGGGTGCCCATCTGGGGAACACGAGTGCACGGCCTCTGGTCCCAGCGGAGTCGATGCCACATCAACCTGCTGAGCTCGGCGGTCCGCCTAGCTCTCACCGCCTTTGCTCCGTTTCTCCGGGGTCAAGTGGTCGAGTTCAGACAGACAATACCACGACCATGTACTACCTGAACCGCCAAGGTGGGGCGCTCCATGCTTCTATGCAGGAAGCTCTCCGCATTTGGTCACTCGTGCGCAGCCTGGAGGCGGATCTCCTAGCCATTCATGTGGCAGGAGCCTCCAACACCATGGCCGATGCCCTGAGCCGGATAGGGGCTGCATCTCACGAGTGGTCTCTCCTGCCGGAGGTAGTACAAGATCTCTTCTCCCACTGGGGCACACCTCAGGTGGACCTGTTTGCCTCCAGGGAGGCATGAAGCTGAGGCTGTTTCATGCCCGCCCCCCTCAGCAGGGCTCGCTGCAGGGGGATGCCTTCTCGAGGCTGTGGACCCCGGGCCTCTTCTCGCCTTTCCCCATTTCCTTGATTCACAGGTGCTTCTCAAGGCAAGGAGGACAAGGCTCAGGTGATCCTGATGAGCCCCAGACTGGCCCGCCCAGTTCTGGTACCCAGATCTCCTCAGCCTCAGCTCCAGGCTCCGATGCAGCTTCCAGCTCGCCTGGACCTGCTTTCAGTCAATCAGGGAAGGTGTTCCATCTGGACCTTCAATCCCTGCACCTGGCCTGGTTCCTGGCGGCTAGAGTTCCAGGCCTTGGGTCTTTCGACGAGTCCTCAGTGTTGTTGAGGCGTCCCGTGAGGAGTTTACAGAAAATGTTTCGCCTTCAAATGGAAGAGATTCTCCATTTGGTGTCAGAGCAGGGCTTGGACCTTCCTCCTGTTCTGTGGCAAGCATTTTGGACTATTTATGGTCCCTTTCTAGTCAAGGGCTTAGGTGACGACCCTAAAGGTGCACCTGGCAGCCATCTCTGCTTACAGGCGTGGGCGGGAAGCAGTCGATGGCTGAGGAAAAGGTGGTCGGGCGCTTTCAGATGCCTTGATCACATTTCCCTCGATGCGAACCTCCACCTCCGTGGGATCTACTGCTGGTACTGGCAAAGCTCATGGGCAATCCATTCGAACCAATGCACAGGTGTGAACTCTCTCACCTGTCGTGGAAGACCGCCTTTTTGGTGGCTATCACATCAGCCAGAAGGATGGGAGAGCTCCAGGCGCTTTGCATCGAGTCTCCTTACCTGGTCTTCCACAGGGCCAAAGTTGTCCTGCGCCCCCACCCGAAATTCCTTCCGAAGGTGGTGTCCGAGTTTCACCTTAACCAGGTGCTGACTCTGCCGGTGTTCTACCCCAATCACACCTCGGAGGCGGATATAGGCTCCATACTCTGGACCCTAGAAGGGCGCACGCAATATAAGGAGCGCACGGCTGAAATCGGGAGAGGTTCGCCAGCTGTTTTGTCACCTACGCTGGCTTCGCATCTGGCAGACCTGCAGCCAAGCGGACGATAGGCAGGTGGGTCACCTCCTACATAGATCGCTGCTATAAGTTGGCGGGCATGGAGCCTCCCAGAGGGCTAAGAGCTCATTCTACCCGTCATACTGCTGCATCGGTGGCTACTTCCAGGGACGTCCCTATCCAGGAAATCTGCAGGGCTGCTACCTGGAAGTCAGCACACACCTTTATTACCCATTACCACATCGACCTTGAGTCACGCCGGGATGCTGGTTTTGGGGCCTCGGTTCTCCTGTCTTCATTTCCTAAGTAGGGGGTGTGCGCCTTGCCTCCCTCCTCCCGGAGAACTGCTAGGAGTCTGCCAGTAAGTGTGGATGAACAACATGTCCATGTTCCTGGAAATAGAGGTTACTCACCTGTAACAGGAGTTCTAGGACTGGTATAGGTTGTTCATTCACACGACCCACCCGACCTCCCCGGCTCCGACGCACAACCTGAGCTTCCAGCGGGCCAGATCTGGCGTCATGGGGCGGAGCCGAGAGTTTTACCACCCGGGTGGGTGGGAGGAGCCAGCTTGAAGACCTTCCGGCAAGATTTAAAGCGGCAAGGAACCTGCCAATAAGTGTGGATGAACAACATATACCATTCGTAGAACTCCTGTTACAGGTGAGTAACCTGTATTTCTTTCCCGTCGTCGACATCGCAGCATCAGCCTCTCGGTCACTTTCTAGCGTGCGACGACCAGGAAACTTCAGCCTTCTTCTCATCATTTGGAATTCGTCTGATGTCCTCTCCAACTTCTCTGGAGGGCCATTCTTCGAAGTGTGCCTGCAGCAAACAGATCCCTTTCAAGGATCCTCATTTGGCCTGTGTCCGCTGCTTGGGCCCAGACCACGACACCCAGGCCTGCCCCTTCTGCCAGGGCTTCAACCGTCGTAGAAGGATCCGCCGCCAGAAGGCCCTTCAAGCTTTCCTTCTTGACGAAAAACTTAAAGAAATGGATAGAGACCCTTCCTCCAAGGGGGAGTCGTCAGGAAGTCCCATAGGCATCATGGCTAGCACGGAAAAGGAAGGCCCAGATCCCCTTCCAGGGCCTCGGACTCCCGCAGCTCCGACTTCAGGTCTGACCGCTACCCCTCTCTGGCTCGCTCTCAGCCCCCCCCCCCCCCAAGTTCTCGTCAGATTGGCTTGTGGTTTGACCTCCAGGCCTTTGTCTTCGTCCACTCCGTCCAAGGCCTCGTCCAGGTCTAGGGAGCGCCTTAAGTCTTCCTCCCGTCGTTCGGACTCAGACGTCAGGTCCGTCTCCCAACCGCCGCCACCCCAGCGTAAGACTAAGGAGCTGACCTCCCTTAAACGGACATCTGTCCCGACGTCGGTCAAAATACATAGGCACTCCCGAGAACCAGCTACCGTACGTCACCTGTCGCCGGTCAGGCGTTCGCTGCCGAGGCCGTCGGCGGGGGGACCGGCATCAGCCACTACAGAGGAAAGGACCACACTACCGCCCTCTGACGTTGGTCGGAAGGCGTCATCGGAGGAGGACACAACCCTGCCCGAGACGGGGCGGGCGACTCGATTCTTCGAGCTCCCATGGGAACCCTCCCAGAGTGGGAGACCCGGGACCAGCTCGGCCCACGACACCCACCGGCACCCGGCCGGTCGTCGGGTCTCAACTTGACAGAAGTGAAGGGCTCTTCACCTTCTGGTGGGACACCATCAAGAAGGAATGGTCACCACACAGCCTCCTCCTCGCGCAGCTACCCCCTTCAGCCCGCGCCCCCACCACCCAGGGGGTCAGCAGGACAAGCATCAACCCGCCCCAGGAGCCAGCATCCCCTCCTAGGGGCAGATTTTCGGAGAGGAGAAGGCCTCCTTCAAGATCCACTTCAGGGTCATCCGGCCCCAAGAGACCCAGATGGCGTCGGTAAACCTCGTCCGTGGAGGTCTCCAGATCTGACCCCTCGGTGTGCTCCAGATCCCCTTCTCCAATCAGCGTCCCTTTTCCGGACCCACGCGACCTTCCTAGGTCCCCCCTGGATGACCCCTCATTCGCCAAGATTATGAGGCATATCCAGGAGAACATGGGGTGGGACGCTGAAGAGCTTGACCCCGAGAGACTACGCCTAGCCCGCTACCTTCGGCAAAAAGACCCCAAGCCTGTGGTAGTGCCACCCTTGGTGGACACCTTCATGGATATCACCCAGGCTGCGTGGAAGCGTCCACATTCGACTCCGGCAGTGCCAAAGAAGGCTGACCGCCTGTACAAGGCCTCAAGGGTGGACCAGTACCTGGCGAACCATCCTCTGGCCGACTCACTGGTCATTACGGCCTTACATACCGCAGCACTTGCGCACACAGCCACTGGACCCGGAGTTCAGACAGCTGGATCTCCTGGGCAGGCGCACGTACGCAGCTGCGACTTGCGCCGTGGGTGGATAAACTACCTCACCACATGGTTCAGTTCCAGAGCGCATTGTGGGAGGCGGGGACAGGACCTAGTTGAAAAAAATGCCAGACCATGGCCAAAAGGAGGAGCTGTTGCAACTCCTCCGTACGGGTTCGGATGTGGGGACCCAGGTGCTTAGAGCCGCAAACGACTCTGCGGACTGTTCGGCCAGAGCTGCAGCCTTAGGCTTATGTCTCCGGAGACGCTCGTGTCTCTGGGTTTACCCCGGACGTCCAGAAGAATATCATGGACACCCTTTACCATGGCAAAGTTCTGTTTGGCGAAGCCTCGGAAAAGGTGATCACCAGACAGCAGGAAGGCGGTTAGATCTGTGCACGCTATGTACAGGTCTCAACTTAGTTCCTTTTGCAGGAACCAGAGTCGTTTCTGCAGCAGGACCCAAAGGCAACAACCATGTTCCGGCCAGCAACAGAGGGGCTCCTTCACCCGAAAGGCCCAGGCTAGGACATCCTCAGGCAGAGGCCAACGAGTCACAAAGTTGGCCCAACCTGCAGGACCCAGTGCTGCCACAGCATGACTCCTTCCCGGCCCCCACCCCTCCTCAGGATCAACGGGAAATGAAGGTCGGGGGTTGCATCACAGGCCACCTGCCAGGGTGGCAGTCGATCACCACCGACAGGTGGGTGCTACGGTTGGTCAAAAAAGGCCATTATATAGAATTTGTAGGTGACCCACCCACAAGGCCTCCTCTGCTTTCCCGTTACTCGGGTCAGCATGCCCTGCTTATACAGCAGAAAGTGCTCACGCTTTTAGAGAAGGAAGCTTTGGAGCACGTTTCAGGGAACCAGAGAGGAGCAGGATACTATTCGCACTTCTTCCTGGTTCCAAAGAAAACAGGGGACCTCCGTCCAATCTTGGACCTCAGCGGCCTCAATCTGTCGGTCATTTACAAACGCTTCCACATGGTGACCCTTCTGGGTCTAATTCCCATGCTGAAGGACGCTTGTTTGGCGTTCCTGGACATGCAGGACGCCTACCTGCACATCCCTATTGCTCCAGTGCACAGGAGGTTCCTGCGCTTTGAATTTCTCGGCTGCCATTATCAGTTCTGGGCACTTCCCTTCAGGCTGTCATCAGTATCCTCAGGTATTTACCAAGTGCATGGCAGTCGTGGCTGCGTCTCTGAGGAGGTAGGGCCACTACGTGTTCCTGTACCTGGACGATTGGCTTCTCATGGCCCACTCCAAGGAGGCATTGACGAGGGCCATTCAGCGTAACCAGACCCTTTTTCAGTCTCTGGGCATCCTCATCAACTACCAGAAGTCTCTCCTGGTACCGTCACAGAAGCTGCAGTTTATAGGGGCAGTTCTGGACACTGTCAAGGAAAAAGCCTTCCTTCCCGAGGACAGAGCGGAGCGCATTCGGCCCCTCATAAGGGATCCGTCAGCGAAGAAGACTGTCCCGGCCAGACTGGTCCTTCGCCTGCTCAGACACATGGCTGCGGCCATTCCAACAGTCCCGATGGCAAGACTCCACATGCAGGTAACCCAGTGGATGTTAAGGGTGCAGTGGGACCAAAGGCAAGATCATCTGCAGCAGCCAGTCCGAATCACGAAGGCCGTGGTTCGGGACCGGCAATGGTGGCTAAATCCGGGAACTCTCTCCGTGGGGGTTCCTTTCACAGCGCCATCCCCGGTGGTAACACTCTCCACAGACGCCTCAGGGCTGGGGTGGGGAGCGCACTTGAACAGGGTGAGGTCTCAGGGCACATGGACAATCCAGGAATCTTATCTCCACATCAACATATTGGAGATGAGGGCGGTCCTTTATGCCCTGCAAGCCTTCCAGTCAGAGATCCCACCGAGTACTCTCCTGTTGCAAACAGACAATACTGCAGTGATGTATTACCTCAACAAACAAGGAGGCATACACTCCTACCCCCTTTGCAGGGAGGCCATGAGAGTGTGAGAATGGGTGATACGACACAGCGCACACCTTATTGCAGTTCACGTCCCCGGGGTGGACAGTACTGTCGCAGACAGCCTGAGTCATTCCCAGCCCAGAGTCCACAAGTGGGAACTTCTACAGGAGGTGGCAGAGGATCTGTTCCACAGATGGGGCTCTCTAGAATTGGACCTTTTCGCGTTCCCATCCAACGCAAAACTGCCCAATTTTTGCTCGCTAGATCCAGGGCTTGGTGTTTTCTGGCGAGACACGTTGTCCCTCTCCTGGGCGGGCAGATTCCTCTGTGCCTTCCCTGCTTTCCTGTTGATCCAGAGAGTTCTTCTCAAACTTCGCAGGGAGCAAACGACGCTTATCTTTGTAGCACCTTTCTGGCCCAGGCAAATCTGGTTCCCGCTACTACATCAGCTATCCCGGGAACCTCCGCTTCCCTTGCCAATCAGCTCCCACTTGTTGTCTCAGGAGGGGGGGTTCACTAGTCCATCCGGACTTATGTTCTCTAAACCTACATTCCTGGCTCCTAGAGACATAGCCATGATGCGACACGGAGTCTCACAAGAGGTGGCGGAAGTACTTTCTGCCGCTAGAAAACCGACAACACACGCAACATGTGCCATGAAATGGTGCAGATTTTGCTTATGGGCGCAAACGCGAGGGGTCTTGCCCTTAGACTGCCCTGAGAAGCTGGTTCTGGAGTACCTGCTTTCATTTTTCCAATCTGGACTGGCTTACTCCTCGATCAAAGTGCATCTTTGTGCAATTTTGGCTTATCATGCCCCCATAGGCCATCGTATGGTGGCTCAGTTGGACACTACTCATGCCTTTTTAAGGGAGGGTCCTCCACCTTAGGCCACCTATCAAGGATCTGGTTCCTCCTTGGGACTTGCCCTTTATCCTGGAGCAGCTGACGCTGCCACCCTTTGAACCAGCCGCGGATTGCGAACTACGTTTTCTGTCATGGAAAACGTTGTTTGTAGTTGCAGTTACTTTGGCGAGAAGAATCTCCGAATTACATGCACTCATGTGCAAAGAGCCTTATTTAATTTTCCACCAGGACAGGGTATCCCTGAGGATAAATCCTAAGTTTCTGCCTAAGGTGGTTTCAGCCCTTACCCTTGATCAGGATATTGACTTACCAGTGTACTTTTCCAAGTACACCAATCGAGGAAAAGCACTGCTGCACACCCTGGATGTTCACAGGTGTCTCAGATATTATCTGACCAGAACCAAACAGTACCGGAAAGCAGATCAGCTGTTTGTCTCTTTTGCTGAGAGAATGAAGAGAGCCCCTGTTTCTAAACAGTCCCTTTTGCGTTGGCTCATTCAGTGCATCTCTTTCTGTTATGACAAGCGCAACAAACCCTTGCCAGGCGTGGTCAAGGGTCACTCTACCAGATGAGTGGCTACCTCCTTTGCAGCGCTGAAGAATGTTTCTACTTCAGCTATCTGTGCTGCAGCTACCTGGAGCTTGGTGCATACCTTTATTAGGCACTATAGCCTCGATATCGCTTCAACGCGAAGGGCAGGTTTCGGCCTAGCCGTCCTCCAGGGACTTCTGTCCTAGGCTCGGGCAGGGTTGTAATCTCTGCCTTTCCTCCTCCCGATGGCGTAAGTTTGTCGCCATTGCTTGGGAAGCGGTCCTAATGGTGTAACCTGCTGCAAGAGCTGCTTCTCGAAGTAAGATAGTACAATTACGTAAGAACTTACCGTAACAGTAGATCTTCGAGAACAGCTCTTGCAGCAGGTACCTTCCCGCCCACCATTCCCCCTTGAAGGAGATAGGTTATAGCCTAAAAGCCATCTGTCAGGATGGAGCGATTTGTTTTTAGTCTTGGTCATCTGATGGCAGATCCTGCAGCCGGGAGTCTCCGGCGGGAGAACTGGGGATTATGGCGGGACCGCCTCCTTATGTACTACGCCTGACGTCGGGGGCGGGACCGACGTCGGAGGCGGTCCCCGCTGAAGACTGCTAGCTAGAAAAATTCTGTGGGTTCCTGACGCCTGCCGGCTACAGTCCTAATGGTGTAACCTGCTGCAAGAGCTGTTCTCGAAGATCTACTGTTACGGTAAGTTCTTACGTAACTGTACTTTACAGGTGAGTAACCTGTATTTCTGGCACTTTAAAAATGGGGAGTGGTCTGGCCGACTCTCCGGCCCCCTCCGAAAAAGCTAAGAAAACTAAACACATGGAACCCTAGGCCTCTGTTCCATAGGGGGTCTCTACTGTGTCTCCCAGCTTGCCTTCTGCAGAAGAGATAGCTCAGGCTATGAGGGTTCTGCAGGCTTTACAGGGGATTCTGCCTGCCCAACCTGCTTCTCCTAAGGATCCTGCCACAGCTCCTGCCACTGAGTCACAGGAACTGGAATATGATGACTATGGTGAGGTGGATCCTGAACAGGATGAATCTAAAGAGCCTGAAATCTCACCTGAGCAGGAGTTCGGTTCTCCTCCTCGACCTGAGGATTTTTCTTCTCACTTTTCTTTTGAGAGAAATATAATGGATGCTCTGCACTAAGCTACCACTGAAGTGGTCGATGATGAAGAGGAGGCCGAATACCTTGAGATGATGGGTTTAACCCCCACAAAAAAAGTATTTACCAATCAACAAGTTCTTTAAAAGTCTTGTTTAACATTTTACAGACTCCTAACTCTATCCATCCTATAGATAGGAAGTCTGACAAGAAATATCACCTGGACAGGGAGGGAGCAGAATGTTTATACTCTCACCCTGATCACCAAGATATAGTTCAGCAGGCAGCCTGTGAAAAGGCGAGGGTTCCTCTCTCTTCCCATCCCCCTGAGAAGGAATCCAGGAAATTAGACGGTATGTCTAAGAAATGGTACCTAGCTGCCTCCCTAGGTATGAGGCAGCCTAATTACCAGGCATATGCAGCACGGTATCAGAAAATACTGTGGCAATCAGTACTGGCTATATCAGATAAGGCTCCCTCGCCCCTCTCTGACGACCTGGCAGAGACAGCTAGATTTGGTCTGGAAGCTGCTAAATACCAGTTCCAGATGGCAGCTGATGCTGATGATAATGCTGCCAGGTATATGGCCACTAATCTCACCCAGGATACCCAGGCAAAGGCCATGGATTTTCCTGTGGAGAATAATTCCCTGTTTGGCAAACACACTGAGGAATACATGAAAAAGGTGGATGAATACAAGGCTACCTACAAAAGTAATTCCTCCAGGGACTGGCCTATTCCTTCTTATAGGCCTTATGGGAAGGGGGGGGGCAGGGGAAGCCCCTCATGGGAGGCCTTTTTATCAGGGCCAAGCTGCTTTTCAACAGCAACCCTACCCACCGCAGACTGGGTATTTCAGACCTAGGGGCAGGAGGGGTTTCAGAAAGAGCTCCCAATCTACCCTGGCTCAGGCAACCCCAAAACAAAACCCCTGACCAGTTGGTCCAGGTCACCTCCCCACTGCCAGTAGGGGGCAGACTAACTTACTTCCTCCAGAACTGGTTCCCCATCACCACAGACAGGTGGGTTCTGGAGGCGGTAAGTCAGAGTTTGTCCCTATGTTTCAAATCCCTTCTCCCTCTGAAATTGAGTTTTCAAACCAGCTTCCCTTTTGGAGGGCAAGCTCTTGCAAAAGGAGTTGCAGAAATTGATCCACATGAAAGCAGTGGAGCATGTACCAGCACATCTCTGGGGAAGGGGTTTCTACTCCTGCTACTTCCTGACCAAAAAGAAAAATGGGGACTGGTGACCCATTCTGGATCTCAGATCGCTCAACAAAATTGTGGTCTTTAACTGTGCAACTTCATGGTCTTTAACTCTGCAACTTCGGATCCTGCACCTATCCACATTGGGGTGCCACAGGGCTCTATTCTTGGTCCTCTACTCTTCATAGTATTCATTGATGACATCCCTTCAGTCGTACCGAATTGTTCGTCTCTGCTCTACGCGGATGATCTGGTTATCTATCATAGTGCGAAAACTTCAATCTCCCTACACCATCCTTGCATGGGATTTCGCGAGTATCCAAACCTGGCTTACTTATAATAAACTTGTCCTTAATTCTAGCAAATCTTACTCAGTGGTGTTTGGCTCCCAGGCCAGACTCAGAACTAATCCTTATCCCTTATCATCTCCTGTGGGACAGCTCTCCTCTACCCTCTACCAAATCTTTCAAATATCTTGGTGTCACCCTGGATGAATCACTTGACCTTGACCTTCATATCTCTACTATTTGTAAGTCAGTAAATGCTAAGCTAGGAAGTGCCTATCGTACCAGCTACGCACTTACCCCTCAAGCCAGACTAGCAGTGGCTCAAGGTTTCCTTCTACCGGCTCTAGTATATGGCTCGCCGATCTTCCTTTCTGCATCTAAATCTGCCCTTCACAAATGGGACATCACTTACAATAACATTTGTCGCTATGCCGCGGCCTCACCATGCTTCAAGCACCACTGCCACCTTTATCGGGACCTAAAATGGCTCAGCCCGTCCGCCCTATAGTCTTCAGACCTTTGGATCATTAATTGAGTCTGTCATCAGAACAGGTCTCCCCTATCCCTTTCTTCTGCACTGGAAACTCAACCTCCTATTCATGAATTCGATCTACTGATAAAGCCCTTCTGCATGTGCCAAGATGTAGAACAAAAATGGGCACTCTCGCGTTTTCCTACACTGCCCCGAAATACTGGAACTCTTTACCCCTCTCCATCCGTCAAACACCCATGCTATCTTCAAGAAACTACATCGTGAGCACCTTCACACTCTACATCCCTGCACTTGTTTTAACCCACCTTGAACCCTTACTAATGCTTGCTCTCTCCCTTATCTTCATCCTATCTACCCCCTTTTTCCCCTTCCTCTACTTATGATCTTTACCTGCCATGCTCTTTCATCCCCTTTCCTCCTTCTCTCTCTCTCTCTCTACCTTTTACGGCACTTACTGCACTGTAACTTACTACCTTCCATGTTGTTTTCTTCTTTGATACCAATCCTGTTTTCTCCTTCTGTATTCTTGGTATCTTATCCTTCACCATTCAGTATGTCATTGTACTTACTATACACTGCTTTTACCCATTTGTACTGTTTCATGTGCTGCGTCACATGTTTATTGTTATGTCTGTGAACTATTTTCTCCCGGGTTGTGCCTGAAAATAGACATTCTAGGGACATGGATATGTTGTTCATCCACACTTATTGGCAGGTATCCTTGCCGCTTTAAATCTTGCCGGAAGGTCTTCAAGCTGGCTCCTCCCACCCACCCGGGTGGTATAACTCTCGGCTCCGCCCCATGACGCCAGATCTTCCTTACCACTTGGAAGCTCGGGTTCCCTCCTTAACGCTCTGCGTTGGCGACTGGTTCCTATTTCTTCCGTTTGCGAATTTGAAGTTTTTGCTAAAAGACTTGGGTCTTGATCCCTGGCAGCTGCGATGGACCGTCGACTCCGGTTTCGGAGATACTGCGATCAGAAGATGTCTTGGGCGGATCCACACTCCACGTGTGTCTACTGTTTAGGCCAGGCCACGACCGCGGGACTGCGACCTGTGCTCTTCCTTCTCGGCCTACGTCCTCGAAGACCGTGCTGCCCGATTGCAACTGGGCCGTCCCGAGGAGCGTTTCCCTCCGGTGAAGTCTAAGGAGGCCCGGTCGGCGGTGTCCGCGGCGGCGGGCTCGGCGGATCAGCTCGAGCAGATGATCGCCCTCGAAGAGGAGGCGGCGCGGGCCGTATCTTCCTCGGCCGCGGCATTTATCCCGCTCTCTCTGGGTTCTTCCTACACAGCTTCATTTAAGGAGCTTTGTCTGTCCCTCTCCACTAGGGGAGAAGGGCCGCGTCTGCTCACGGTGCCCCGTCAGGTCAGTTGACTGAGACTCCTGTCGACGAAGTCGAGATTTTTCTCGACCCGTTGGACGGGCTGTCGCCTATAGAAGCCGAGATTCCTCTCTCCCCGGTTCCCCCGGGGGGAGTTGAGGATCCCGTGGGCTTGCCTGTGCCTCCGGTTCCGGAGCCCTCGGATGAACCCTCCGAGCCGAAGGGAGTGCCGGTTCCTGCCGACACTTCCCCGCACCGACCTCGGAAGAGCCGAGGCTCTCTGTCTCGGACCTCTTCGCGGTCCAGCCGATCCCGCCGTCATAGGCGGTCTCGGCACCGCAGTAAGCGGCGTCGCCGCTCGTCCTCGTCCTCCTCCTCGGACGAGGGGAGGCTTCGGCGTAAGTTAAATTGACGATGCGAGACCTCATCTGGCAACAACTTCTGGCCCGGGGAGTAGCCGGCGTGCCCCGGCCATTAAGTGGCTGTCACCGGGCGGCGGACACAACCCCTCGATTTACCGAGGAGCCTGTACCCAGGCGGTTGTTCGGCCAAAACCAACTCTCCACCGATTCGGTGGAACCTCCGCCTCCACAGCCACTGTTTGGGGCTCCGACCAGAGATTCTCGTGTCGCTAAGGGTCTACCCATCGGCTGTCGGTTACCCTCTCTCCCGACCGACCTCGGCAGGTTGAGGTGGCTCAGGCCAGAGGCAGCTCTTCGAGGACTCCTCCGAGTCCGAGGATAATTCCTCCTTTTTCTCCAGCGACTGGACTTGGGTCCTCAGGAGGACAGTCTATGGACGATAGCCCGTCGTCCTTCCTAGGACTGCTTGGCTCATCTCGGGAATCCACGGGATGGGCTCGAACCCGTTCCAAGCAGGCCAGGTATCCCCTCACGGAGATTCTGGACAGGGGATTCTCCGAGCGGAGGCTTTTCCGGTGGCGAGACCATAGTGGGTCCGGCCCTGGAGCTGGCAGCGCCTCTTCCTGTCCTGCGCCTTGGCCAGGATGGCCAGGAAGTATCACGGTCCCTACGGTTCCTGTCCGGTTTTTGAGCACCCCTCTGCTGAGGGGTTGGTTACCGACAGCGTTTTCCGGCGTGCCGGCAACGCCAGGGATGTGGACAAACCTCCCGACAAGGAATCCAAGAAATTGGATTATGTCGGGCGAAAAGTCTATGCTGCGTCCTCTCTCGGCCTTCGTCAGGCCAGTTCGGCCGTCCTCATGGCACATTTTTCTCATGCCCTGTTGGGCTCCCTGGATGAGGTTATTCCTCATCTCCCCGCGAATCAGCAGACTACGGTCAAGCAGGTGCGGGACCAGGGCAGGGCAGTGGCCAAACAGCAGCTCCAGACTGCTTTGGATATTGGGGACTCATGTGCCAGGTCTGTGGCAGCCGCAGTGGCTATGCGTCGGCGGGCTTGGCTGAGGATATCCACCTTTCTGGATACCCAGCACAAGTTGGCGGATGTTCCTTTTGGGACTGACCTCTTGACCCTGGGGTGGAAGGTCACCTGCAGAGGATCGAGAGTCAATGCTACCTTGGACTCGGTCTCTTCCGCCCAGAAGGACAAAGGCCGCACAACCGCAGCCTAAGCCCTTTCGTCCTTCTGCGCCCCGGCGCCAGTAACAGCGTCAGGGCCAGCAGGCTCGACCTTGGCATCCCAAACCCAAGCCGGCTTCCTCTAACAGGAGGCAGGGAGGAAAAGGCCAGGAGGGTCCCTCGGCGGTCCATCCTCAAAGCCTGCCCAGTGGCGGGCTGAGGGGTGTCGCCCCATCCCGTCACCTTACCCCTGGGTCCCCCCGTGGAGGGACGGCTCCGGCACTTCCGTTCCGCCTGGTCCGCTGTTACCATGGACAGGTGGGTTTTGGAGGTGATGGGAAGAGGCCTGCCTCTAGAATTCGAGCAGGCACCGCCCTTCAGAGCCGTCGCCCCTCGGGGGGCTTCGGGGTCCCCAGCCTCGCTGGCGGCTCGTCGAGCCGACATCGCTCTCCTCCTCCAGAAGGGGTGATAAGAGGTGGAGGACCCTCCTTCAGACCAGGGTTTGTGTCCAGGTACTTCCTGGTTCGAAGCAGACGGGGGCTGGCGCCCCATTCTCGACCTACATGACCTAAACAAGTTCCTAGGTCTCGAACCTTCAGGATGGTCACTCTGGCTCAGATAATACCATCCTTGGGCAGCGGCGTGTGGTTCTGCTCTCTGGATTTGCAGGGCCGCGTTTTTCCGTCCCTATCCGTCCGTCTCACCAGAGATTCCTTCGTTTCGGCGGAGGATCCCTTTTCAGTTCAAGCCATGCCCTTGACTTGTCTCCAGCTCCCAGGGTCTTCACCAAATGCATGGCAGTGGTGACAGCATTCCTCTGGCCAAGGGGTCGGTGTGCCCTTACCTGGGCGACTGGCTGATAGCAGCTCCCTCCAGGCAGGAGGTGGAGTGGTCCAGAGATCTGGCCTCAGGTCTGCTCTCAACTGGGCCTCCTTATCAACGAGGCCAAGTCGGAACTCGAGCCGAAGCAGGTGATTCTGTTCATCGGGGCACAGCTCGACTCTCTTCGAGCCAGAGCGCGGCTCCCGGCGGACAGGGCCGAGGTTCTTTCCTCCTTTGCCCAATCATTTCTGGTTGGGCAATTGCGCCCTGCCCGGGACTTCCTGCGCCTCCTGGGTCTCATGGCGGCCTGCACCAGCGTGGTCCGTTGGGCCCGCTGGAACATGCGTCCCCTTCAATGGGGACTGGCCAGCCAGTGGTCACAACGCTGCGATCCTTTGGACCAGCTTGTGTCGGTGACACAGGGGATGTGGAACGCTCTCCAGTGGTGGATCGTTCCAGGTCATTTGCAGGAGGGCATCCCGTTCGTCCGCCCGAGCTGGCGGTCTCTCTATCGACCGATGCCTCTCTGATGGGTTGGGGTGCCCATCTGGGGAAAACGAGCCCCGACCTCTGGTCCCCGCGGGAGTCCCGATGCCACATCAACCTGCTGGAGCTCTGAGCGGTCCGCCTAGCTCTCACCGCCTTTGCTCCGTTCCTCCGGGGTCAAGTGGTCCGAGTCCAAACGGACAACACCACGACCACGTACTATCTAAACCGCCAGGGCGGGACGCGCTCCATGCTTCTATGCAAGGAAGCTCTCCGCATTTGGTCACTCGTGCGCAGCCTGGAGGCGGATCTCCTAGCCATTCATGTGGCAGGAGCCTCCAACACCCTGGCCGATGCCCTGAGGCCGGATGAGGGCTGCATCCCAGTGGTCTCTCCTGCCGGAGGTAGTACAGCATCTGTTCTCCCTTTGGGGCACACCTCAGGTGGACCTGTTTGCCTCCAGGGAGAATGCGAAGCTGAGACTGTTCCATGCCTGCCCCCCTCAGCAGGGCTCGCTGCAGGGGGATGCCTTCTCGAGGCAGTGGACCCCGGGCCTCTTCTACGCCTTTCCCCCATTTCCCTTGATCCACAAGGTGCTTCTCAAGGCGAGGAGGGACAAGGCGCAGGTGATTCTGATAGCCGGCCTCGACAGTTCTGGTACCCAGATCTCCTCAGTCTCAGCTCCAGGACTCGCGGCAGCTTCCAGCTCGCCGGACCTGCTCTCAGTCATTCAGGGAAGGTGTTCCATCCGGACCTTCAATCCCTGCACCTGGCCGGCCTGGTTCCTGAGCGGCTAGAGTTCCAGGCCTTGGGTCTTTCCGGCGAGGTCCTCAATGTAGTTGAGGCGTCCCGTGAGTCGACCAGAAAATGCTATGCCTTCAAATGGAAAAGGTTTTCCATTTGGTGTCAGGGCAAGGGCTTGGACCCTTCCTCCTGTTCCTTGGCAAGCATCTTGGACTATTTATGGTCCCTTTCTAATCAAGGGCTTAGGTCGACAACCCTAAGGGTGCACCTGGCAGCCATCTCTGCTTACCGGGCGCGGGCCGGGAAGCAGTCGGTGGCGCAGGAGAAGGTGGTCTGGCGCTTTTTCAAAGGCCTTGATCACATTTCCCCTCCGGTGCGAGAACCTCCACCTCCGTGGGATCTACTGCTGGTACTGGCAAAGCTCATGGGCAAGCCATTCGAACCTATGCACAGGTGTGCTCTCTCTCACCTGTCGTGGAAGACCCGCCTTCTTGGTGGCTATCACGTCAGCCAGAAGATGGGAGAGCTCCAGGCGCTTTCCATCGAGTCTCCTTACCTGGTCTTCCACAGGGACAAGGTTGTCCTCGCCCCCACCGAAATTCCTTCCAGAAGTGGTGTCGGAGTTTCACCTTAACCAGGTGTTGACTCTGCGGTGTTCTACCCCAATCACACCTCGGAGGCCGAATATAGGCTCCATACTTTGGACCCTAGAAGGCGCTCGCCTATTACAAGAGCGCACAGCTGAAATCGTGGAGAGGTTCGCCAGCTGTTTGTCACCTACGCTGAAGCCACATCTGGCAGACCTGCAGCCAAGCGGACGATAAGCAGGTGGGTCACCTCCTGCATAGATCTCTGCTATAAGTTGGCGGGCATGGAGCCTCCCAGAGGATAAGAGCTCATTCTACCCGCCATACTGCTGCATCGGTGGCTGCTTCAGGGGCGTCCTATCAGGAAATCTGCAGGGCTGCTACCTGGAAGTCAGCAAACACCTTCATTACCCATTACCACATCGACCTTGAGTCACGCCGGGATGCTGGTTTGGGGCCTCTATTCTCCAGTCTCTCTTTCCCAAGTAAGTATTGAGGGTATGCGTCTTGCCTCCCTCCTCCCGGAGAACTGCTAGGAGTCTGCCAATAAGTGTGGATGAACAACATATCCATGTCCCTAGAAATACAGAGTTACTCACCTGTAACAGGAGTTCTAGAATGGTATATGTTGTTCATCCACCACCAAACCCCACCGACCTCCCGGCTTGACGCTAGCCTGAGGCTTCCAGCGGCCAGATCTGCGTCATGGGGGCGGGCCGAGTTATACCACCCGGGTGGGTGGGAGGAGCCAGCTTGAAGACCTTCTGGCAAGATTTAAAGCGGCAAGGATACCTGCCAATAAGTGTGGATGAACAACATATACCATTCCTAGAACTCCTGTTACAGGTGAGTAACCTGTATTTGTTTGCCTAGTGCACTTACCCGGTCACCAAAAGCAAAATAAATAAATAATAAGACAAAAATTCAAGATGGTCACTCTGCAGTCCGTACTCCCAGTTATCCAATAGGGAGACTGATTAGGATCTCTGGATTTGAAAGATGCCTATTTTCACATCCCAATAAGGCAATCTCACAGAAAGTATCTCAAGTTCCGACTCCTTTTAGGGCATTATCGATTCCCTTTCCTTCCTTTCGGTCTGACCTCAGCACCCAGGGTATTCACAAAGTGCCTGGCTAGTGGTGGCACACTTAAGGAAGTCTGGCATCCTAGTCTTCCCTTATCTGGATGACTGGCTGTTTGTGGGAAAATCCCCACAACATATCTCAGAGCACCTGCAAACAGCAGTTCATCTCCTACAGTCCTTGGGATTCCTGATAAATCAGGAGACGTCTGTTCTTACCCCTGTTCAGCTGCTTCAGTTTATAGCAGCAGAACTGGATACTACTCAGGGAAGGGCTTTCTTTCCTCAAGACAGAATGCAGAGCATTTTCGACCTGGCTGCGTCTTTCAAGCTAAACCAGCCATGTCCAGCATGACACTATCTGCAGATTCTGGGCCATATAGCTTCAGCAACAGGTACAGTTACAGGGTCAAAATACAAAATGAGAGACTTGCAATCTCATCTCAGGTCCCATTGGTCACAGAGAAGGGACAAGATGTCAAAGCTCTTCTCAGTAACAGAGGTTGTTATTCAAGCCTTACAGTGGTGGAAAAATTCAGACAACTTAAGGTAAGGTGTCCCTTTCCAAAGGGTAAACCCTTCCTTTGTTCTCACAACAGATACTTCTCTACTGGGATGGGGTGCCCTCGTGGGGGAAAACACCATCCATGGGACTTGGTCCGAGGCAGAATCCCTTCTGCACATAAATCTCCTGGAGCTCCGAGCTGTATTCCTAGCTCTAAATGCTTTTGCTCATTTGGTACCAGGCAGTGTAGCACAGGTCAGAACAGACAATACCACAACGATGTACTATTTAAACAAGCAAGGGGGCACAAGGTCCGACCCTCTGTGCTCAGAGACCATGAAACTGTGGGTTCTAGGGACATGGATATGTTGTTCATCCACACTTATTGGCAGGTTCCTTGCCGCTTTAAATCTTACCGGAAGGTCTTCAAGCTGGCTCCTCCCAACCACCCTGGTGGTAAAACTCTCGGCTCCGCCCCATGACGCCAGATCTTCCTTACTGCTTGGAAGCTCAGGTTCCCTCCTTAACGCGTTGCGATTAAGACTGGTTCCTAATTCTTCGAAAAGTTCGAAATTAAAAAGGTTTTTGCTAAAAGACTTCGGTCTGCTTCTCCTCGCGGCTGCGATGGACAAATCGACTCCCGGTTTTCGGAGGTGCCCTTTCGGGCAGAAGATGTCTAGGACGGATCCGCACTCCACGTGCGTCTACTGCCTGGGCCTTGAGCACGACCCGCAGGCCTGCGACTTGTGCTCTTCCTTTTCGGCCTACGTCCTTGAAGACCGTGCTGCCCGATTACAACTGGGGCGTCCCGGAAAAAGAATTCCACCGGTGAAATCTAAAGAGGCCCGATTGGCGGTGTCTGCGGCGGCGGGCTCGGCGGATCAGCTAGAGCAGATGATTGCCCTCGAAGAGGAGAGGCGGCGCACGCCGACCTCGGCTCGGGCATTTGTCCTCTCTCTCGGTGCCTCGTACTCGGCTTCTTTTAAGGAGCTTTGTCTGACCCTCTCGACCAAAGGTGAGGGTCCAGCTTCTTCGGGACCTTTTTCCAGGTCCAAAAAGAGCAAAAGTAAGTCTCTCCATCGATGCTCTTGGGAGCGGGAAAGATCCCCCTCCCCTTGTCGACAGTCGACTTCGGTCGACCCGTCAGCTTCGGCCACTGGCTTCACGGTGTCCCCGTCAGGCCAGTTGACCGAGACTCCTGTCGACGCGGTCGAGATTTTTCTCGACCCGTTAGACTGGTTGTCGGCTAGAGAAACTGAGAATCCCCTCTCCCCGGTTCCCCCGGTGGGAGTTGAGGATCCCGTCGGCTCGTCTGTGCCTCTGGTTCCGGAGCCTTTGGTGGGATCGTCCGAGCCGAGGGGAGTGCCGATTTCTGACACTTCTCCTCGCCTCCCTCGGCCTAGTCGAGACTCTCGGTCTCGGTCTCGGACATCCTCGCGGTCCAACCGATCCCGCCGCCTTAGGTGATCTCGGCAGCGACAAGCGGCTACCGCCGCTCTTCCTCAGACGAGGGAGGCTTGGCGCCAAGTTGCGTCGGAGGATGCGAAACTTATGTGGCAACAGCTCCTTTTGACCGCGAATAGAGCCGACCCAGTCATCTTCCCCGGCCATTAAGTGGCTGTCACCGGAGCAGCCGAAACAACCCCTCGTTGTAGTCGAGGAGCCTGTTCTCAGGCCGGTTGTTCGGCCAATTCCAGCTGCCCCACCGATTCTGGTGGAACCTCTGCCTCCACAGTTTTTAGTTGGGGCTCCGACCAAAAATTCTCGGTCGGCTTTGGGTTTGCCCCATAGGCTGTCTGTCACCCTCACTCCCGATAAACCTCGGCAGGTGGAGGGTGGCTCAGGGCGAGGCAGCTCTTTGAGGACTCTTCTGAGTCCGATGAAGTTCCTCCCTCTTCTCCAAGCGCATGGACTTGGAGTCCTCGGGAGGGCAGTCAATGGACGATAGCCCTACGTCCTTCTTAGGGTTGCCGACTCATCTCGGAGTCCACGGGATGAAGCTCGAACCCGTTCCTAAACAGGCCAGGTATCCCCTCACGGAGATTCTGGACCGAGGATTCTCCCTGGAGGCCTTTCCTGTGGCGACAGCATAGTGAGTCCGGCCTTGGAACTTTGGCAGCGTCCTGTTTCCTGCCCTCGCCTTGACCAGGAAGTATTCATCCCTCCGGTTCCCTGTCTGGTTTTCGAACACCCCTTGGCGAGGATTGGTTACCGACAGCGTTTTCCGTGCGACGCGCATGAGGATGTGGACAAACCTCCGACAAGGAATCAAGAAATTGGATTATACCGGCGAAAAGTCTATGCTGTGTCCTCTCTCGCGCCTTGAGCGGCAGTTCGGCCGTCCTCATGGCACATTTTTCTCACGCCCTGTTGGGCTCCCTGGATGAGGTTGTCCCTCATCTTCCCGCAGATCTGCAGACTACGGTCAGGCAGGTGCGGGACCAGGGCAGTGGCTAAACAGCAGCTCCAGACTGCGTTAGACATCGGGGGCTCATGTGCCAGGTCTGTGGCGGTTGCAGTGGCCATGCGTCGTCAGGCTTGGCTGAGGATATCCACCTTTACCTTGGATACCCAGCACAAGTTGGCGGATGTTCCCTTTCTGGGGACTGACCTCTTTGGCCCTGGGGTGGAAGGTCACCTGCAGAGGATCGAGAAGTCCAATGCTACCTTGGACTCGGTCTCTTCCACTCAGAAGGACAAAGGCATCGAAGCCACAGCCTAAGCCCTTTAGTCCTTCTCGCCCATGCCCGTCCGTCCAGCAACATCAGGGCCAGCAGGCTCGACCTTGTATCCAAGCCCAAGCCGTCGGCTTCCTCCAACAGGAAGCAGGGAGGTAAAGGCCAGGAGGTCCTCGGCCGGTCCCTCCTCCAAGCCTGCCCAGTGACAGGCTGAGGGGTGTCACCCCCATCCCTGTCACCTCACCCCTGGTTCCCCCTGTGGGGGGGCGGCTCAGACACTTCCTTTCCGCCTGGTCCGCTGTTACCATGGACAGGTGGGTACTGGAGGTGGTGGGAAAAGGCCTACCTCTGGAATTCGAGCAGGCCCCGCCCTTCAAAGCCGTCTCACCTCGGGGTCCGCAGCCTCACTGGCGGCTCGCCGAGCCGACATCACTCTCCTCCTCCAAAAGGAGGTGATCACGGAGGTAGAGGACCCCCCTTCAGACCCAGGGTTCGTGTCCAGGTATTTCCTGGTTCCGAAACGGACGGGGGGCTGGCGCCCCATTCTCGACCTACACGACCTGAACAAGTTCCTAAGGTCTCGAACCTTCAGGATGGTCACTCTGGCACAGATAATACCATCTCTGGAACACGGCATGTGGTTCTGCTCTCTGGACCTACAGGACGCGTTCTTTCACGTCCCTATCCGTCCGTCACATCGGAGATTCCTCCGCTTTCGAGCGGAGGGATCCCTCTTCGAGTTCCGAGCCATGCCCTTCGGCTTATCTCCAGCTCCCAGGGTCTTCACCAAATGCATGCAGTGGTGACAGCATTCCTGCGGCACCGAGGGGTCCGGGTGTACCCTTACCTGGACGATTGGCTGATAGCAGCCCCCTCCAGATGGGAGGTGGAGCGGTTCAGAGATCTGGCCCTCCAGATTTGCTCTCAAGTCAGCCTTCTCATCAACGAGGCAAAGTCGGAACTCGAGCCGAAGCAGGTGATCCTGTTCATCGGGGCAGAGCTCGACTCTCTTCGAGCCAGAGCACGGCTCCGGCGGACAGGGCGAGGTTCTTACCTCCTTTGCCCAATCATTTCTTTTTGGGCAATCGCGCCCTGCCCAGGACTTCCTGCGCCTCCTGGGTCTCATGGCGGCCTGTACCAGCGTGGTCCGTTGGGCCCGCTGGCACATGCGCCCCCTTCAGTGGGGACTGGCCAGCCAGTGGTCACAATGCTGCGATCCATTGGACCAGCTAATGATGGTGACCCAGGAGATGTGGAGCGCTCTCCGGTGGTGGACCGTTCCATCTCATCTGCAGGAGGGCATCCCGTTTGTCCGCCCCGAGCCAACGGTCTCTCTATCGACCGACGCCTCTCTGATGGGTTGGGGTGCCCATCTGGGGGAACACCGAGTGCACGGCCTCTGGTCCCCGCGGGAGTCCCGATGCCACATCAACCTGCTGGAGCTCCGAGCGGTCCGCCTAGCTCTCACCGCCTTTGCTCCGTTTCTCCGGGGTCAAGTGGTCAGAGTCCAGATGGACAATACCACGACCATGTACTACCTGAACCGCCAGGGCGGGACGCGCTCCATGCTTCTATGCAAGGAAGCTCTCCGCATTTGGTCACTCGTGCGCAGCCTGGAGGCGGATCTCCTAGCCATTCATGTGGCAGGAGCCTCCAACACCCTGGCCGATGCCCTGAGCCGGATAGGGGCTGCATCTCACGAGTGGTCTCTCCTGCCGGTGGTAGTGCAAGATCTGTTCTCCCACTGGGGCACACCTCAGGTGGACCTGTTTGCCTCCAGGGAGAACGCGAAGCTGAGGCTGTTTCATGCCTGCCCCCCTCAGCAGGGCTCGCTGCAGGGGGATGCCTTCTCGAGGCTGTGGACCCCGGGCCTCTTCTACGCCTTTCCCCCATTTCCCTTGATTCTCAAGGTGCTTCTCAAAGCAAGGAGGGACAAGGCGCAGGTGATCCTGATAGCCCCACACTGGCCCCGCCAGTTCTGGTACCCAGATCTCCTCAGCCTCCGCTCCAGGCTCCCGAGGCAGCTTCCAGCTCGCCCGGACCTGCTTTCAGTCAATCAGGGGAAGGTGTTCCATCCGGACCTTCAATCCCTGCACCTGACGGCCTGATTCCTGAGCGGCTAGAGTTCCAGGCCTTGGGTCTTCCGACGAGGTCCTCAATGTGGTTGAGGCGTCCCGTAAGGAGTCGACCAGAAAATGCTACGCCTTCAAATGGAAGAGATTCTCCATTTGATGTCAGGGTAAGGGCCTGTACCCTTCCTCCTGTTCTGTGGCAAGCATTTTGGACTATTTATGGTCCCTTTCTAGTCAAGGGCTTAGGTCGACGACCCTAAAGGTGCACCCTGGCAGCCATCTCTGCTTACGGTAGCGGGCGAGGAAGCAGTCGATGGCATGGAAAAGGTGGTCGGGCGCTTTTTCAAAGGCCTTGATCCATTTCCCTCGGTTGAGAACCTCCACCTCCGTGGGATCTACTGCTGGTACTGGCAAAGCTCATGGGCAAGCCATTCGAACCAATGCACAGGTGTGAACTCTCTCACCTGTCGTGGAAGACCCGCCTTCTTGGTGGCTATCATGTCAGCCAGAAGGATGGGAGAGCTCCAGGCGCTTAGCATCGAGTCTCCTTACCTGGTCTTCCACAGGGACAAGGTTGTCCTGCGCCCCCACCCGAAATTCCTTCCGAAGGTGGTGTCGGAATTTTACCTTAACCAAGTGCTAACTCTGCCGGTGTTCTACCGCAATCACACCTCGGAGGCCGAATATAGGCTCCATACTCTGGACCCTAGAAGGGCGCTCGCTTGTTATAAGGAGCGCACGGCTGAAATTCGTGGAGAGGTTCGCCAGCTGTTTGTCACCTACGCTGAAGCCGCATCTGGCAGACCTGCAGCCAAGCGGACGATAGACAGGTGAGTCACCTTCTGCATAGATCGCTGCTATAAGTTGGCGGGCATGGAGCCTCCCAGAGGGCTAAGAGCTCATTCTACCCGTCATACTGCTGCATCGGTGGCTGCTTCCAGGGACGTCCCTATCCAGGAAATCTGCAGGGCTGCTACCTGGAAGTCAGCACACACCTTTATTACCCATTACCATCGTGATTGAGTCACGAGGGATGCTGGTTTTGGGGCCTCTGTTCTCCAGTCCTTATTTCCCAAGTAAGTATTGGGGTGTCGCCTTGCCTCCCTCCTCCCGGAGAACTGCTAGGAGTCTGCCAATAAGTGTGGATGAACAACATATCCATGTCCTAAATACAGGTTGCTCACCTGTAACAGGAGTTCTAGGAATGGTATGTTGTTCATCCCTACAGTATATTCCTCCCGGCTTGACGCACAACCTGAGCTTCCAGCGGGCCAGATCTGGCGTCATGGGGCGGAGCCGAGAGTTTTACCACCCGGGTGGGTGGGAGGAGCCAGCTTGAAGACCTTCCGGCAAGATTTAAAGCGGCAAGGAACCTGCCAATAAGTGTGGATGAACAACATATACCATTCCTAGAACTCCTGTTACAGGTGAGTAACCTGTATATCTTGCATACTCTATAAAAGTAACTCTGCAAGCAGTCTATGTCCCAGGGAAGGACAACATTTTAGCAGATGCCCTCAGCAGAATCAGTCAGGGCCATCACGAGTGGTCATTGGACATATAGGAGGCCAATTTGGTATTCAGAATGTGGGTGTACCCCAGAGGTGGATCACTTTGCCTCTCCAGAGAACCACAAACTGCCACTGTTTTGTTGCTGACCTCCACTCGGGCACAGTCCCAGTGGATGCCATGGTACTGGATTAGTCAGGGAGAAGCCTATACACTTTCCCTCCCTTCCCTCTCATCCTCGGAGTCCTGATCAAGCTCAGGTCCCAGTCGACCTCAATTATCCTCATTGCCCCAGACTGGCCCAGACAACATTGGTATCCTCTCCTACTATCCATGCTGGTATCCAGATCAATACATCTTATATATTTGTTTATTAGCTTTTGGTAACCGGGTAAGTTCGTTAGGCAACAAACCTGCCTATTTTCAGGCACAACCCGGGAGAGCACAGGACATTGGTTACAATATGCAGAAATGCACAGACATAATATAGGTGTACAGGAGCAAAACAAGATAGACATTTGGGTAGCACAATAACAGTTACATAAGGGTACATTTTAGGCATAATCATAATAAGGACGTAAAATAAAGCCATTGGGGTAACCATAAGACAGCTGAGGACAGTAAAGACATCAAGGTTCATAGCCACCTAGACAAACGTATTGCATGGGAGAACATTAGTGTAGTACTCAGGGTCAGACCCGACAGCCTGCAGTGGGACAAAGCAAATTAAGAGCATTTGCATTGGCCAGAGGCTAGGAGGTGGGTGAACAGCGAGTTTTTGAATTCTCGATGGGAGGGTGACGTTTTCACCATAAGGGGGAGTGAGTTCCAGAATTTGGGAGCAAAATGGTCAAATGCCTGGTCACCCATTTTTGTCATGCAAGGTCTAGTGGAGAGCATCTTCCCTGGAGGCACAGCCTGTTAACCTCCCACCAAGGGAAAATAGGATATCCCAGCTTTGGCTCTCTCTGTCTCAAGGCTTGGCTCTTGAAGACATAGAATTTGCAAACCTAAACCTTTACACATATTTAAGGGATATAGAAAACCTTCCACTAAGAAAACCTATTCAGCCAAAAGGAAAAGGTTTCTTTCTTGGTGCACCCTGCACACAGCATCGAACCTGCCTCAGTAGGAATTCCAACCCTGCTTGAGTACCTTACTTTCTTACATGATCAGGGCCTTAAGCATACTTCACTAAAGGTCCACTTAGCAGCTATCTGTGCTCATATTTCAGTGGGACGCCCCACTTCCATTGCATCTGACCCTATTTTTAAAAAAGTTTTTCAAAGGTCTGTCTTACATATCCACCCATTAGGGAACCTGTCCCTGGGTGGGATTTGAACATTTGTATTGCTCAGCTTATGAGGCCACCTTTTTTTTGAACCTAAGTCCTCAGCCCACCTACAGTATGTCACATGGAAAAGTGTATTCTTAGTAACTATTACTTCTGCCAGAAGGATAAGTGAGCTTCAGGCCCTATGTGTGGAAAAGGACTATTTGTCTTTCCATAATGACAAAGTGGTACTCGGAACCAATAGAAAATTTCTTCCTGAGGTGGTGTCAGATATTCATTTGTACCAATCCATTACATTACCAGTGTTTTTCAATGAACACTTTACTTCAGGTGAGGGTAGACTTCACAGTCTTAGTTACTACATATCTCTTACTAAGTATCAAAGGCAGGATAAACAACAGTTATTCCTTAACTATGGGGATGTAGAAAAGGGTACACCAGCTACCAACAGATCAGTCTCTCGTTGGATAGTTGGCTATATACGGTTCTGCTATTAAAAATTGGGCAAACAGGCCCCGTCAGGACTTGGGGCCCATTCAGCCAGGGGAACAGCTGCTTCTGTAGCAGCTTCAAGGAATGTCGTCCTACCCGGACATATGCAAAGCTGCCACATGGAGGACAGTACATACTTTCACTAAGCATTACAGCCTGGACACACTGTCCAGAGGTGATGCCAGATTTGGAACAGCAGATCTTACTTCGAGAAACAGCTCTTGCAGAAGGTTACACTATTAAAACTGAGCCGGCAGGCGTCAGGACCTCACGGAATTCTTCTAGCTAGCTATCTTCAGCGGGGACCGCCCCCGACGTCAGGCGTAGTACATAAGGGGGCGGTCCCGGCAGATTCCCCAGTTCTTTTCCGCCATCGACTTGCATGTCTCGACCCTTCGGCTGGCTCGTTTCTAGCTCGCGACGCTCGGTTAAGTTCTTCCTTCGGGAAACAGTTCGTTTTTTCGGCTCAGTTGCTATCTGATGTCCTCTCCGACCTCCGTTGAAGGCCATCCTTCGAAGTGCGCCTGTGGGAAGCAAATCCCGTTTAAGGATCCACATTCGGCCTGCGTCCGGTGCCTGGGCCTAGACCACGACACCCGGTCCTGCTCTTTTTGCCAGGGGTTCAACTGCCGGACCCGGATCCGGAGCCAGAAGGCCCTTCAGGCATTCCTGCTCGAAGAGAAAACCAGCGCCATGGACGCAGCCTCCAAGAGGGAATCCTCAGAGAAGGCCCGGAGACACCCCGAGAAGCACAGGGAGAGAGTAAGATCCAAGTCCCCGTCTAGGGCCTCCGACTCCCGTAGCTCCGGCTCCCGGTCTGACCGCTCTCCTTCCCGGGCCCGTTCTCAGCCTCCCCCCGCAGCGGTGAAGACTCCTAAGGGCTCCTCTTCTGCCTCACAGGTCAAGACCTCCCGGCCTTCCTCATCTTCCTCTTCAAAGGTCCTGGCTAGGTCGGGGGACCGTCATCACCACCATAAGTCTGGTTCCCGCCGTTCTGAACCCATCAGGTCTGCCTCCTTGCCTCCTCCTCCCCAGAGGAAGACCAAAGAGCTTACCTCCTTGAAGAAGTCGTAGGTCCCGGTGCCGGCCCATCCGACGCCGGTCCCACACTATAGGTCCCAGGAACCGTCGACCATCAGACACCCGTCGCCGGTCAGGCCTACGTCTTCTCGGTCGTTGGGCGGGGGACCAACGTCCGTACCCGTACCCATTAAGAGGACCCAGCGCCTCCCACCGACGCCGGTCAGGAGACAATTACGGAGGAGGAGCTGACCCAGCCCGAGGACCAGCCAGGCGAACCGGTCCTATCCACCCCAGGAAGCCCTCTCCGGAACCAGACGACCGGCCATCGGCGCCCGGTCCATCGTCAGGCCTCTCCATATTCGAGGTCAAGGACTTGTTCACTTACTGGTGGGACACCATAAAAAGGGATGTGGTTCCCACCCCTCCTCCTCCACCTGCAACCCCACCGGCCCCTGTGCCCCCTACTCCGTCCGGGGGCGGGCGAGTACCTTCCCCAGGGCGGCGGATCCTCTGGGGGAGACCAGACAAAAGGAGACCTCCGTCCAGGTCTTCTTCAGGGTCACCCAGCCCTGAGAGACCCAGAAGACGCTGCCGTTCGCCTTCGACGGAGGACACGGGATCGGAATTCTCGGAAGGATCCAGATCCCCCTCTCCGATCCACATCCCTTCTCCGGACTCACGTGAACTTCCTAGATCTCCTCCGGATGACCCATCGTTCTCAGAGATCATGAGGCATATCCAAGAGAACATGGGCTGGGATGCAGAAGAATTAGACCCCGAGAGACTATGCCTCGCCAGGTATCTTTGGCAGAAAGATCCTAAGCCTATGGTGGTACCACCCTTGGTGGACACTTTCGTGGACGTCACCAAGGCAGCGTGGAAGCGTCCACACTTGCTCCCGGCGATGCCGAAGAAAGCTGACCGCCTGTACAAGGCCCCTAGGGAGGACCAGTGTCTGGCTTCACATCCTCTGGCCGACTCTCTGGTCATCACAGCCTCTCATGACCGGTCCCAGAGACCACAACATTTGAGCACCCTGTCACCAGACCTGGAGTCCAAACAGCTGGACGCTATGGGCAGGCGCACTTATGCTTCCGCTACTTGCGCCATCAGATCCCTGAACTACTTAACCCACATGGTACAGTTCCAAAATACCTTGTGGGAGCAGGGACTGGACCTGGCGGACAAATTGCCAGATGGTGAGCAGAAGGAGGAGATGTTGCAACTCCTCCGTACGGGTTCGGACGTGGGAACCGAGGTGCCGCGAGCCGCGTACGATTCCGCGGACTCCTCGGCCAGAGCGGCAGCTTCAGGCGTATACCTCCGGAGACACTCATGGCTCCGTGTCTCCGGATTCACCCTGGACATCCAGAAGAACATCCTGGATGCCTCTTTTGACGGAGAAGTTCTTTTTGGTGAATCCTCTGAGAAGGTCCTCACCAAACTCCAAGAGGCCGGGAAGGCGGTGAGGTCGGTCCAGGCAATGTACCGACCCAGGCTTAGTTCCTTTCGTAGGAACCAAAGCCGTTTTCGTGGTCGGACGTAGAGACAGCAGTCCTGCACCGGACCACAACAGAGGGGCTCCGTTTCTCGCAGAGCCCAGGGAAAGTTGCCTGCAGTCCAGAGCCAGCGCCCAGCTAAGCTGGCTCAGCCCGTGGGCCTCTCCGCCGCCACAGCATGACTCCTTCCCGGCCCCCGCCCCTCAGGATCAACGGGACATCAAGGTCGGTGGTCGCATTGTGGACTACCTGCCAGGGTGGCAGTCCATAACCACCGACAGGTGGGTCCTTCAGTTGGTCGAAAGAGGCCACTTTATAGAATTCGCAGACAAGCCACCCTCGAGGCCTCCTCTGCTCTCCCGTTACTCGGGTCAGCACAAATTGCTTATCAGGCAAGAAATACTCGCACTCCTGCAGAAAGGAGCAGTGGAGTATGTTCCAGAGAGCCAGATAGGATCCGGATACTATTCCCACTTCTTCCTGGTTCCGAAGAAAATAGGGGACCTTCATCCAGTCTTGGACCTCAGCGACCTAAATACATCGGTCGCCTACAAACGATTTCGCATGGTGACCCTTCAGGGTCTCATTCCCATGCTAAGGCAGGACGCCTTCTTAGCGTCCCTAGACATACAGGGCCTACCTGCATATTCCTGGCTCTAAGCGCACAGGAGGTTCCAGCTCGAAGTTTCTCGCCACCATTTCCAGTTCCGAGCTCTTCCGTTCGGACTGTCATCGGCCCCCAGGGTCTTTACCAAGTGCATGGCAGTCGTGGCCGCGTCTTTAAGGAGACAGGGCCACTATGTGTTCCCGTGCTTGGACGATTGGCTTCTCTTGGCCGCCTCCAGAGAGGCGTTGTTGCTGGCTATCCAGAGCACCCAGGCTCTGTTTCAGTCTCTGGGCATCCTCATCAATTACGAGAAGTCTCTCCTCGTACCGTCCCAGAAGCTGCAGTTCATAGGCGCAGTTCTGGACACCGTCCAAGGGAAAGCATTTCTTCCCGACGAAAGAGTGGAACGCATCAGATCCCTCATCAGGGACCTCTCGGCGATGAAGACTGCTCCTGCCAGGCTGCTCCTTCGTTTACTCAGACACATGGCTGCGGCCATTCCAACCGTCCCTTTGGCAAGGCTCCACATGCGGGTAACTCAGTGGATGCTCAAGGTACAGTGGGACCAAAGGCAAGACCACATGCAGCAGCCGGTCAGAATCACGAATGCCGTGATTCGAGACTGGCAGTGGTGGCTAGACCCAGGAACACTCTCTGCAGGTGTTCCGTTCACAGCGTCGTCCCCGGAGGTGATTCTTTCCACAGACGCCTCAGGGCTGGGGTAGGGAGCACACCTGAACGGGGTGAGGTCCCAGGGGACGTGGACCCCTCAAGAAGCTCATCTCCACATCAACATTTTGGAGATGAGGGCGATTCTTTACGCCCTGCAGGCCTTTCAGTCAGAGATCCCACCGAATACTCTCATGCTTCAAACAGACAATGCGGCGGTGATGTATTACCTCAACAAACAAGGAGGCGCACACTCTTACCCCCTTTGCAGGGAAGCGATGAGAGTGTGGGATTGGGTAATCCGACACGGCGTAAGCCTGATTGCAGTTCATGTTCCCGGAGTGGACAACACAATCGCAGATGGCCTGAGTCGTTCCCAGGCCAATGTCCATGAGTGGGAACTTCTTCAAGGGGTTGCAGAGGATCTGTTTCTTCGATGGGGCACTCCAGAACTGGACTTATTCGCTTCCCCATCCAACGCAAAACTGACCAATTTTTGCTCGCTAGATCCAGGGGCCTGGTGTTTTCTGGCGAGATGCGTTGTCCCTCTCCTGGGCAGACAGATTCCTCTACACCTTCCCTCCCTTCCCGTTGATCCAGAGAGTTCTTCTCAAACTGCGCAGGGAGCATGCAACAATGATCCTGGTAGCCCCATTCTGGCCCAGACAGATCTGGTTCCCCTTGCTAACTCAGCTGTCCCAGGAACCTTCAATCCCGTTGCCTTTCAGCTCCTATCTCGTGTCTCAGGAGGAAGGTTCTCTAGTCCACCCGGGTGTTACGCTCACTGAACCTGCATGCATGGCTCCTAGAGACATAGCCATTTTGCGACACGGGGTCTTGCAAGAGGTGGCGGAAGTTCTTTCCACAGCCAGAAAGCCGGCAACGCATGTGAAGTATACCATGAAATGGCGCCGCTTTTGCTTGTGGTCGCAAGCACGCGGCCTTTCCCCTCTAGGATGCCCGGTGAAAGTGGTGCTGGAATACCTACTTTCCCTATTCCATTCGGGTCTCGCTTACTCCTCTATTAAGGTGCACCTCTGGCGCGATTTCTGCTTACCACTTCCCAGTGGGACAGCGCACAGTAGCACAACTTGATGCCTCTCGAGATTTCCTGAGACGGGTGTTACACCTTAGGCCGCCCATTAAGGATCCAGTTCCTCCATGGGACTTTCTCTTTGTCCTGGAACAACTCACACTCCCCTTTGAGCCTGCAGCAGTTGCGAGCTGCATTTTCTGTTGTGGAAAGCGATATTTTTGGTTGCTGTCATGTCAGCAAGGAGAGTTTCCGAGCTCCACGCTCTTATGTGTAAGGAGCCTTATTTAATTTTCCACCAGGACAGAGTATCTCTGAGGACAAATCCTAAGTTTTTGCCTAAGGTGGTCTCTGCCCTCACTCTCAACCAGGACATCGATTTACCTGTATATTTTCCTAAATATTCCAATAGAGGAAAGACATTGCTTCACACCCTGGATGTTCACCGCTGTCTAAGGTATTACCTGAACAGAACTAAACAACTTCACAAGTCGGAGCAACTCTTCATTTCCTTTGCTGAGAGAATGATGGGCCAACCAGTCTCAAAGCAGTCTCTTTCTTGCTGGCTTGTCCAGTGTATCTCATTTTGCTACGACAGCAAACAGAAGCCCCTCCCGGGTACAGTCCGGGGCCATTCGACAAGGGGGGTGGCTACCTCGTTTGCAGCACTTCATAACATCTCCACCTCTGCCACAGCTACTTGGAGCTCTGTGCACACATTCATTAGGCACTATAGCCTGGATATTGCACCACGGCGGAGAGCCAGTTTCGGCCTGGCCGTGCTACAGGGTCTCCTGTCCTAGAGTCAGGACTTGTCAAGGATCTTTCCTAGTTTCCTCCTCCCAGAATGCTTACAGGCGCTATTGCGTGGAAATCAGTCCTAATGGTATAACCTGCTGCAAGAGCTGTTTCTCAGTAAGATAGTACAGTTACGTGAGAACTACCAGAACAGTAGCTCTTCGAGAACAGCTCAGCAGGTACCTTCCCGGCCCACCGCTCCCCTTGGAGGAGTGCATGGCCTACCGAGCCTTGGGCAGGGGCTTACGCCCTTTGCCTTTTGATGACGGATCTTCGGTCTCCCATTCTGATGTCATTCTGCAGCCGGGAGTCTCTGGCGGGAGAACTGGGCAGTCTGGCAGGACCGCCCCCTTATGTACTGCGCCTGATGTCGGGGCCAGGACCGACGTCGGGGGCGGTCCCTGCTGAAGATGGCTAGCTAGAAGAATTCCGTGAGGTCCTGACGCCTGCCGGCTTCAGTCCTAGTGGTGTAACCTGCTGCAAGAGCTGTTCTCAAAGATCTACTGTTACGGTAAGTTCTTATGTAACTGTACTTTCTGCAGAGCTTCTTTCCTAAGTAGGTTCTCTGCCCACCTCCTAAGGTACTGCTTTGAAGTCTGCATACAGTTATGAATATAGAAGAATACATGGGGTTTGAACAAAAAAATTACTCACCTTAGTAATCTTATTTCTTCCTGTGTTCTTCTATATTCATAACTCTCCCTTCCCTGCCTCCCATACCAGAACCAGAGCCTCAACATGCCTACTGATGTTATCTTGGATTTTCTTCAAATATGTACACCCCATTTGGGTACACTTTACCTGGGCAGGATTCCTCCTCCTCCTTTGGTTACCTGAGTTTCCAGGATAAAACATGTTTCTAGGGACATGGATATGTTGTTCATCCACACTTTCTGGCAGGTATCCTTGCCACTTTAAGTCTTGCCGGAAGGTCTTCAAGCTGGCTCCTCCCACCCACCCGGGTGGTAAAACTCTCGGCTCCTCCCCATGACGCCAGATCTTCCTTACCGCTTGGAAGCTCAGGTTCCCTCCTTAGCGCTCTGCGTTTTAGACTAGATCCTAACTCTTGGTTCATCCGAAATTGGTTTTGAAGTTTTCTAAACTTTGGTCTTCATCTTCCCTCGCGGCTGCAATGGACAAATCTGTTCCCAGCTTTCGGAGGTGCCCTTGCGGGCAGAAAATGTCCAGGACGGATCCGCACTCCACGTGCGTCTACTGCCTAGGCCTAGATCACGACCCGCAGGCCTGCGAGTTGTGCTGCTCTTTCTCGGCCAACGTCCTGGACAATCGCACTGCCCGATTGAAGCTCGAGCGCCCCGAGAATCTATTCCCGCCGGTAAAATCAAAAGAAGCTCATTGGGCGGTGTCCGCGACGGCTGGCTCAGCTGAGCAGCTCGAGCGGATGATCGCCTTGGAGGAGGAGGCGGCCCAGGCCGCATCTTCCTCCTCGGCCGCGGCATTTATCCCGCTCTCTCTGAGTTCCTCGTATACGGCTTCTTTCAAGGAGCTTTGTCAGTCCTTTTCCACAAAAGGAGAGGGGCCATCGGGACATTCTTCTCAGCCCAAGAAGAAGGAGTTGAAAGGTAAGTCCCACCGTCGGCGTTCGTGGGAGCGGGAGAGGTTCCCTTCCCCGGACAGCCGACCATCGACTTCGGTCGTGGTTGCGGTTGAGGCCGCTGGCTTCACGGTGCCCCCGTCAGGTTAGCCTGCCAAGACTCCCGTCGACGAAGTCAAGATTTTTCTCGATCCGTTAGACGGGCTGTTGACTGGAGAAGCCGACAACCCTCCTTCACCGGTCCCCCCGGTGGATAACGAGGATCTGCCTGTGCCTTCTGGGCCGCAGTCCCCGGTTAAAGTGCCCGAGCCAAGGGAAGAGCGGGTGTCTCCCGCCCCTTCCCATACCCACCCTCGGTCTCCCCGAGGGTCTTGGTCTCGGACCTCTTCTCGGTCCTGCCGTTCCCACCGACATCAGCGGTCTCTGTCTCGATACTGAGGTAAGTGGCGACACCGTTCCTCCTCTTCCTCAGATGAGGGGAGGTTGCGGCGTAAATTACACTGGCGCTACGAGGAGCTTATGTGGCAGCAGTTGCTGTTGTCCGGGCCTAAGCCGACCCCGGTCCAGACCCCGGCCTTCAAGTGGCTGTCGCCTGAACGACCGAAGCAACCACTCGCTCCAGTCAAGTTGCCCGCTCCAGGGCTGGTTGCTCGGCCAAAACCAGCTGCTCCACCGATTTTGGTGGAACCTCCGCCTCCACAACCGAGGTCGGGGGCACCGACCAAGAACTCTCGGTCGGGCCACGGCCTGCCCCACAAGTTGTCGGTCATCCTCACTCCCGACCGTCCTCAGCAGGTGGAGGGTGGCTCAGGGCCGAGGCAGCTTTTCGCAGACTGTTCGGAATCAGACGACAATTCCTCCCTGTTCTCCAGGCAGGTCGACCTGGAGTCCTCTAGGGGCCAGTCAGTGGACGATAGCCCATCGTCCGTCTTGGATCTGCTTCAACTAATCTCGGAGTCCACCGGGATGCAGCTCGAACCAGTGTCCAAACGGGCCAAGTATCCCCTGACGGAGATACTGGACCGTGGGGATTCTCCCACGGAGGCCTTTCCGGTGGCTGAGGCCATTGTCGGCCCAGCCTTGGAGCTTTGGCAGCGGCCTGCTTCCTGTCCTGCACCCCTGGCCAGGAAGTATGCCGTCCCTACCGGCTCTTTGCCCGGTTTCTCGGAGCACCCCTCTGCCGAGGTGTTAGTCACCGACAGCGTTTTCCGGCGTTCCGGTAATGCTCGGGATGTGGATAAGCCCCCCGACAAAGAGTCCAAAAAGCTGGACTTTGCCGGGCGCAAGGTGCACGCTGCATCCTCCCTCGGCCTCAGACAGGCCAGCTTGGCCGTGCTGATGGCACACTTCTCCCACACCCTCTTGGGCTCCCTGGATGAAGTTGTTCCTCATCTCCCACCTGACCTGCAGACCACGGTCCGCCCGGTGTGCGACCAGGGTAGGGCGGTGGCAAAGCAGCAGCTTCAGACTGCTCTGGACATAGGTGATTCCTGTGCCAGGTCAGTAGAGGTTGCGGTGGCCATGCGATGCAGGGCGTGGCTGAGGATATCCACCTTCACAGCGGATACCCAGCACAAGTTGGCGGATGTCCCCTTCTTGGGGACTGACCTCTTCAGCCCTGGAGTGGAGGGATACCTCCAGCGGATCGAGAAGTCCAGTGCCTCCCTGGACTCGGTCACCTCTGCCCAGAGGGACAAAGGCCGCCGTCAGCAGCAGAAGTCCTTTCGTCCTTCAGTCCCTGCATCTCATCTGGCCCAGCAGCACCAGCAACAGGGCCAGCAGGCTCGCGCTTGGCGTCCCAAACCCAAGCCGGCGACTTCCTCCAACAGGAAGCAAGGAGGTAAAGGCCCAGGAGGTCCCTCGGCCGGTTCTCCTCCAAGCCTGCCCAGTGACGGGTTGAGGGGTGCCTCCCCCAGCCTCGTTACTCCCCCCTGGGGAGACGGCTCCGCCACTTCCATTCCGCCTGGTCCGCTATCACCACGGACCGCTGGGTGTTGGAGTGGTAGGAAAAGGCCTGCCTCTGGAGTTCGAGCAGGCCCCTCCCTTTCGAGCCATCGCCCCTCGGGGGGTCACGGGGTCCGCAGCCTCGCTGTCGGCCCGCCGAGCCGATATTACCCTGCTCCTCGCAAAAGAGGTGATCAGGAAAGTGGTGGATCCTCCTCCAGACCTGGGGTTTGTGTCCAGGTACTTCCTGGTCCCAAAACGGATGGGGGGTTGGTGCCCCATTCTCGACCTGCACGACCTGAACAAGTTCCTAAGGTCTCGAACCTTCAGGATGGTCACTCTGGCTCAGATAATCCCATCCTTGGAACAAGGCGTGTGGTTCTGTTCCCTGGACCTCCAGGATGCGTTCTTTCACGTCCCAATCCGTCCATCCCATCAGAGATTCCTCCGCTTCAGAGCAGAGGGATCCCTTTACAAGTTCTGGGCCATGCCCTTCGGCTTCTCCTTAGCTCCCAGGGTCTTCACCAAATGCATGGCAGTGGTGACAGCGTTCCTGCGGCGCCGAAGGGTCCTGGTGTACCCCTACCTGGACGACTGGCTGATTGCAGCCCCCTCCAGAGCGGAGGTGGAGCGGTCCAGAGATCTAGCCCTCCAGGTTTGCTCTCAGGTTGGCCTCCTCATCAACAAGGCCAAGTCGGAACTCATGCCAAAGCAGGTGATATTATTCATCGGGGCAGAGCTCGACTCTCTACGAGCCAGAGCACAGCTCCCAGCGGACAGGGCTGAGGTTCTTTCCTCCTTTGCCCAATCATTTCTGGCTGGGCAATTGCGCCCTGCCCGGGACTTCCTGCGCCTCCTGGGCCTCATGGCGGCCTGCACCAGCGTGGTCCGTTGGGCCTGTTGGTACACGCGTTCCCTTCAGTGGGGACTGGCCAGCCAATGGTCACAACGCTGCGATCCATTGGACCAGCCCATGACAGTGACCCAGGAGATGTGGAACGCTCTCCAATGGTGGATCGTTCCAGTACATCTGCAGGAGGGCATCCCATTTGACCACCCCGAGCCGACGGTCTCTTTATCGACCTATGCATCTCTGATGGGTTGGGGTGCCCATCTGGGGGAACACCAAGTGCACCGCCTCTGGTCCCCTCAGGAGTCCCGATGCCACATCAACCTGCTGGAGCTCCGAGTGGTCCATCTAGCTCTCACCGCCTTCGCTCCGTTTCTACGGTGTCAAGTGGTTCAGGTCCAGAAGGACAACACCACGACCATGTACTATCTGAACTGCTAGGGCGAGACGCGCTCCATGCCGTTATGCAAGGAAGCTCTCCGCATATGGTCCCTCGTGCAAAGCCTGGAGGCGGCTCTCCTAGCCATTCACGTGGTAGGAGCCTCCAACACCCTGGCCGATGCCCTAAGTCAGATAGGGGCTGCGTCTCACGAGTGGTCTCTCCTGCCGGAGGTAGTACAAGACCTGTTCTCCCACTGGGGCACGCCTCAGGTGGACCTATTTGCCTCCAAGGAGAATGCGAAGCTGAGTCTGTTCCATGCCCGCACCCCTCAGCAGGGCTCACTGCAGGTGGATGCCTTCTCGAGGCCATGGACCCTGGGCCTCTTCTACGCCTTTCCCCCATTTCCCTTGATCCACAAGGTGCTTCTCAAGGCGAGGAGGGACAAGGCGCAGGTGATTCTGGTAGCCCCAGACTGGCCCCACCAATTCTGGTATCCAGATCTCCTCATCCTCAGCTCCAGGCTCCTGAGGCGGCTTCCAGCCCGCCCGGACCTGCTCTCCGTCAACCAGGGGAAAGTATTCCATCCAGACCTTCAATCCCTGCACCTGGGCCTGGTTCCTGAGCGGCTAGAGTTCCAGGCCTTGGGTCTTTCCGACGAGGTCCTCAGCGTCCTTGAGGCGTCCCGTGGGAGTCGACCAGAAAATGCTACGCCTTCAAATGGAAGAGATTCTCCATTTGGTGTCAGGGGAAGGGCTTGGACCCTTCCGACTGTCCCTTGGCAAGCATTCTGGACTACCTGTGGTCCCTTTCTCAGCAAGGGCTTCAGTTGATGACCCTTAAGGTGCACCTGGCAGCCATCTCTGCTTACCAGGCGTGGGCTGGCAAGCAGTCGGTGGCATAGGAGAAGGTGGTCGGGTGCTTTTTCAAAGGCCTTGACCACATTTCCCCTCCGGTGTGAGAACTTCCACCTCTGTGGGATCTACTGCTGGTATTGGCCAAGCTCATGGGCAAGCCATTCGAACCAATGCACAGGTGCGATATTTCACACCTGTCGTGGAAGACCGCCTTCTTGGTGGCTGTCACGTCAGCCGGAAGGATGGGAGAGCTCCAGGTGCTTTCCATCGAGTCTCCTTATCTGGTCTTCCACAGGGACAAGGTTGTCCTGCGCCCCCACCCGAAATTCCTTCCGAAGGTGCTGCCGGAGTTTCACCTTAACCAGGTGTTGACTCTGCCAGTGTTCTACCCCAATCACACCTCGGAAGCCTAGTATAGGCTCCATACTTTGGACCCTAGACGAACGCTCGCTTATTATAAGGAGCGGACAGCTGAAGTTCCGGGAGAGGTTCGCCAGCTGTTTGTCACCTACGCTGAAGCTGCACCTGGTAGACCTGCAGCCAAGCGGACGATAGGCAGGTGGGTCACCTGCATAGAGCTCTGCTATAGGTTGGTGGGCATGGAGCCTCCCAGAGGGATAAGAGCTCATTCTAACCGCCATACCACTGCATCGGTAGCTGCTTCCAGGGATGTCCCTATCCAGGATATCTGCAGGGCTGCTACCTGAAAGTTGGCACATACCTTTATTACCCAGTACCACATCGACCTTGAGTCACGCCGGGATGCTGGTTTTGGGGCCTTGGTTCTCCAGTCTCTTTCCCAAGTAAGTATCGATGGTGTGCGCCTTGCCTCCCTTCTCCCGGAGAACTGCTAGGAGTCTGCCAGAAAGTGTGGATGAACAACATATCCTTGCCCCTATAAATACAGGTTACTCACCTGTAACAGGAGTTCTAGGAATGGTATATGTTGTTCATCCACACGATCCACCTGACCTCCCCAGCTTCGACGCACAACCTGAGCTTCCAGCGGGCCAGATCTGGCGTCATGGGGCGGAGCCGAGAATTTTACCACCCGGGTGGGTGGGAGGAGCCAGCTTGAAGACCTTCCAGCAAGACTTAAAGCAGCAAGGATACCTGCCAGAAAGTGTGGATGAACAACATATACCATTCCTAGAACTCCTGTTACAGGTGAGTAACCTGTATTTCAGTTCTAGTGAAGTAGTCACTAGGGTGTATATTTTGTTATGGGAATTAATCCCTTGTATGTATGTATAGATGGTTTTAGATAGGTGCATTGTATTTCTTCCTTGTGGGTTATTTTCGAAATCTGAGACGTTGATGGAATGTTGCAATAGATGAAGGCAGCAATTTGAATGTGTGTCTCGAGCAATGATGGGTTCTATCATTTGCATATAGTTCCAGTTCTCTCTGGACAGTTCTACTTAGGAGGCAGACTGCATACAGTTATGAATATAGAAGAATACACTGGAAAAAATAAGATTACTAAGGTGAGTAATTTTTTCTTGTTTGAGCCCAAATCTTGGGGGACAATGCAAGAACTGCCTAAACTGGTAATTTTCAAGGTTACAATATAAGCTATATGTATGCATGGTACAGAGCCAGAGGTGTGCAGTTTTAATATTCCATGATAAAGTACCCTATATAGTTCTGCTGCAAAAATTTAAGCCCCCTTGCACTCTCCACAGTAGTTCCCAGTTTTTTTCTAGTTACTTCAAAACTGCTATAACAACCAGTTACCTCGTTGAGTCCTGGTTGCCATTTTGATTCAGGTTCCGATGCCATATGGCGTCTACTGGACCCAATATTAATATTGCCATGGAATATAATTACCACTAGGCACTAGCTGCCAAAACACTAGGCAGCAAGCCTGCCAGCCAAGTTGATGTGTGCCTAGGTACACCAATAGATCAAGCATGCATGAACAAATGCAGCCAGCAGCACAAAATGTGTCCTCATTAACGGGCCAAACACAGAAAAGTTGGACGGGGAAATACATGTCATCCTGGCTCGTTAATGAGGATAGTTTTTGTGCTGCTGGCTGCATTTGTTCATGCCTGATTTATTGGTTTACCTAGGCATGCATCTACTTGGATGGCAGGCTGACTGCCTAGTTTGTTGGCAGCTACTTCTAGTTATATTCCTTGGCAACATTAACTGATTATTATAGCTGGCAGGCAGGCTGGCTGACTTTTTTGGCAACTGTAACTGGTAGTGGTTAGTGGTAGTTATATTCCCTGGCAACAGTACAGTAACTGAGTATCTTACTTCGGGATACAGCTCTTGCAGCAGGTAACAACACCATTAAGACTGAAGGCGGCAGGACCCCACGGAATTCTTTTAGCTAGCTAACTTCAGCAGGGATTCCCCAGTTCTTTTCCCGCCGTCGACTTGCATGTCTCGACCCTTCGGATTGTTTCTAGCGCGCGACGCATGGTTAAGTTCTTCCTTCGGGAAAAAGTTCAATTTTTCTGCTCAGTTGCTGTCTGATGTCCTCTCCAACCTCCGTTGAAGGCCATCCCTCGAAGTGCGCCTGTGGGAAGCAAATCCCGTTCAAGGATCCGCATTCAGCCTGCGTCCGGTGCCTAGGCCCAGACCACGACACCCGGTCCTGTATTTTCTGCCAGGGGTTCAACAGCCGGACCCGGATCCGTCACCAGAAGGCTCTGCAGGCATTTCTGCTCGAGGAGAAGGTTAAGGCCATGGACACCTCCAAGGGGAGTTCTGCTGAGAAAGCCCAGAAACATTCTCAGAAGCACAGGGAGAAGGCTCCATCCAAGTCCTCGTCTAGGGCCTCCGACTCCCGTAGCTCCGGCTCCTGTTCCGACCGTTCGCCTTCCCAGGCCCATTCTCAGCCTCCCTCCACTGCGGTGAAGAAACCTTCGGGCTCCTCTTCCTCCTCACAGGCCAAGACCTCCAGGCCCTCTTCATCCTCTTCTTCCAAAGCCCTGGTTAGGTCTGGGGACCATCATCATCACAAGTTGGGTTCCCGCCATTCCGAACCCGACGTCAGGTCTGCCTCCTTGCCTCCTCCTCCCCAGCGGAAGACCAAGGAGCTTACCTCGTTTAAGAAGCCGTCTGACTCGACGTCGGCCCGTCTGACGTCGGCTTCTCATCACAGGTCCCAGGGCCGTCGGCCGCCCAGGCGCCCGTCGCCAGTCAGGCCTTCGCCTCTCGGTTGTCGGCAGGAGGCCGGCGTCCGCTGGTTGTGAAGAGGACTCCGGCGCCTCCTACCCGGCGTCGGTCAGGAGACTATTACGGAGAAGGAATTGACGCAGCCAGAGGACCAGACGGGCGAACCCGGTCCTGTCGAGCCTCCCAGGGAACCCTTCCCGCAACCTGAGGCCCCTGAGGAGCCAACGCCAGAACCCGATGACCGGCCACCAGTACTTGACCCACATGGTGCAGTTCCAAAATGCCTTGTGGGAACAGGGACTGGATCTGGCGGAGAAATTGCCAGAAGGTGAGCAGAAGGAGGAGATGTTGCAGCTCCTCCGTACGGGTTCGGACGTGGGAACCCAAGTGCTGCGAGCCACGTATGGTTCCGCGGACTCCTCGGCCAGAGCGGCAGCTTCAGGCGTATGCCTCCGGAGACACTCATGGCTTCGTGTCTCCGGATTTACCCTGGACGTCCAGAAGAACATCATGGACACCTCTTCCAAAGGAGAAGTTCTCTTTGGTGCACCCTCTGAGAAGGTTCTCACCAAGCTCCAAGAGGCCGGGAAGGCGGTGAGGTCGGTCCAGGCAATGTACCGACCAATGCTTAGTTCCTTTCGTAGGAACCAAAGCTGTTTTCGTGGACAGACACAGAGACAACCGTTCCGCACCGGTCCACAACAGAGGGGCTCCGGTTCCCGCAGAGCCCAGGGAAGACAGCCCGCGAGTAGAAGTCAGCGTCCAGCTAAGCTGGCTCAGCCTGCGGCTCCCTCCGCCGCCACAGCCTGACTCCTTCCCGGCCCCCGCCCCTCAGGATCAACGGGACATCAAGGTCGGGGGTCGTAGTGCGAATTACCTGCCAGGATGGCAGTCCATAACCACCGACAGGTGGGTTCTTCAGTTAGTCGAAAAAGGCCACTTTATAGAATTGCAGACAAGCCACCCTCGAGGCCTCCTCTGCTCTCCCGTTACTCAGGTCAGCACAGATTGCTTATCAGGCAAGAAATACTCACGCTCCTGCAGAAGGGAGCAGTGGAGTATGTTCCAGAGAACCAGATAGATTCCGGATACTATTCCCACTTCTTTCTGGTTCCCAAGAAAACAGTGGACCTCTGTCCAATCTTGGACCTCAGCGACCTAAATACGTCGGTCGCCTACAAACAGTTTCGCATGGAGACCCTTCCGGGCCTCATTCCCATGCTGAAGCAGGACGCCTTTTTAGCATCCCTAGACATGCAGGACGCCTACCTGTACATCCTGGTGGCTCAAGCGCACAGGAGGTTCCCGAGCTTCGAGTTCCTTGGCTACCATTTTCAGTTCCGGGCCCTTCCGTTCGGACTGTCATCAGCCCCCAGGGTCTTTACCAAATGCATGGCAGTCGTGGCAGCGTCCTTAAGGAGACAGGGCCACTATGTGTTCCCGTACTTGGACGATTGGCTTCTCATGGCCGCCTCCAGAGAGGCGTTGTTGCTGGCTATTCAGAGCACTCTGGACTTGTTCCAGTCTCTGGGCATCATAATCAACTACGAGAAGTCTCTCCTCATACCGTCACAGAAGCTGCAGTTCATAGGCGCAGTTCTGGACACCATTCAGGGGAAAGCATTTCTCCCAGACGACAGAGCGGAACGCATCAGATCCCTCATCAGGGATCTCTCGGCGAAGAAGACTGTCCCTACCAGGCTGGTCCTTCATCTGCTCGGACACATGGCTGCGGCTATTCCAACAGTCCCCTTGGCAAGGCTCCACATGCTGGTAACTCAGTGGATGCTCAAGGTGCAGTGGGACCAAAGGCAAGACCACATGCAGCATCCGGTCAGAATCACAAATGCTGTGATTCAAGACTGGCAATGGTCGCTAGACCCAGGGACACTTTCTGCAGGTGTCCCGTTCACAGCGCCATCCCTGGAGATAATCCTCTCCACAGACGCCTCAGGGCTAGGCTGGAGAGCGCACTTGAACGGGGTAAGGTCCCAGGGAACATGGACCCCTCAGGAAGCCCACCTCCACATGAACGTGTTGGAGATGAAGGCGGTCCTCTACGCCCTGCAGGCCTTTCAGTCAGAAATCCCGTCGTGCACTCTTCTGCTTCAGACAGACAACACGGCAGTGATGTATTACCTCAACAAACAAGGAGGCGCACCTCTTATCCCTTTGCAGGAAGCCATGAGTGTGGGATTGGAGCAATTAAACACGGCATGAACCTGAGTGCAGTTCACGTTCCCGGAGTGGACAACACAGTCGCAGACGGCCTGAGTCGCTCCCAGGCCACAGTCCATGAGTGGGAACTTCTTCAAAGGGTCGAAAAGGATCTGTTTCTTCAATGGGGCACTCCAGAACTGGACTTATTCGCTTCCCCATCGCAAAACTGCCCAATTTTTGCTCGCTAGATCCAGGGCCTGGTGTTTTCTGGCGAGATGCGTTGTCCCTCTCCTGGGCGGACAGATTCCTCTACGCTTTCCCTCCCTTCCCGTTGTTCCAGAGAGTTCTTCTCAAACTGCGCAGGGAGCATGCAACAATGATCCTGGTAGCCCCATTCTGGCCCAGACAGATCTGGTTCCCTTGCTAATGCAGCTGTCCCCGGGAACCTCCAATTCCGTTGCCTTTCAGCTCCCATCTCTTGTCTCAGGAGGAAGGTTCTCTAGTCCACCCGGACTTACGCTTACTGAATCTGCATGCATGGCTCCTAGAGACACAGCCATTTTGCAACACGGGGTCTCGCAAGAGGTGGCGGAAGTTCTTTCCACGGCCAGAAAGCCGGCAACGCATGCAGCGTACGCCATGAAATGGCGCCGCTTTTGCCTGTGGTCGCAAGCACGCGGCCTTTCCCCTCCAGGTTGTCCGGTGAAAGCGGTGTTAGAATACCTGCTCTCCCTTTTCCATTCGGGTCTCGCCTACTCCTATTAAGGTGCACCTTTGCGCTATTTCTGCTTACCACTTCGCGGTGGGACAGCGCACAGTGGTGCAACTTGACACCTCTCTAGACTTTCTGAGAGGGGTGTTACACCTTAGGCCACCCATTAAGGACCCTGTTCCTCCATGGGATTTACTCTTTGTCCTGGTACAGCTCACGCTTCCCCCTTTTGAACCTGCCGCGGATTGCAAGCTGGCGTTTCCTGTCATGGAAAACGTTATTTTTAGTTGCTGTTATGTCAGCAAGGAGAATTTCCGAGCTTCACGTTCTAATGTGTAAGGAACCTTATTTGATTTTCCACCAGGACAGAGTGTCCCTGAGGACGAATCCTAAGTTCTTGCCTAAGGTGGTCTCTGCACTCACTCTCAATCAGGACATTGACCTGCCTGTATATTTCCCTAAATATTCTAATAGAGGAGAAGCGCTGCTTCACACCCTGGATATTCACCGCTGTCTAAGGTATTACCTGAACAGGACTAAACAGCTATGAAGTCGGAGCAACTTTTCGTTTCATGGCTGAGAGGATGATGGGCCAACCAATATCGAAGCAGTCCCTTTCTCGCTAGCTTGTCCAGTGTATATCATACTGCTATGATGCTAAGCAGAAGCCCCTCCCGGGTACAGTCCGGGGCCATTCCACTGGGGGGTGGCTACCTCCTTTGCAGCACTTCGCAACGTCTACTCCTCTGCCATTTGTGCTGCAGCCACTTGGAGCTCTGTGCATACTTTTATCAGGCATTACAGCCTGGACATTGCTTCACGGCGAAGAGCCGGTTTCAGCCTGGCTGTGCTATAGGGTCTCCTGTCCTAGATTTAGGACTTGGATGGATTTTCCTAGTTTCCTCTTCCCAGAATGCTTACAAGCGTTTAGTGCTTGGAAATCAGTCCTAATGGTGTTACCTGCTGCAAGAGTTGTATCTCGAAGTAAGATAGTAAAGTTACGTAAGAACTTACCATAACAGTAGATCTTCGAGAACAGCTCTTGCAGCAGGTTCTCCATCCACCTACCCTCTTGGAGGAGGCATGGCTTACCGAGCCTTGAGCAGGGGCTTACGCCCTTTTTGTCTTCTGATGGTGGATCCTCGGTCTCCCATTCTGATGTCGTCCTGTGACCGGAAGTCTCCGGCGGGAGAACTGGGGAATCTGGCGGGACCGACGTTGGGGGCGGTCCCCGCAGAAGTGAAGTTAGCTAGCTAGAAGAATTCCGTGGGGTCCTGACGCCTGCCGGCTTCAGTCCTAATGGTGATGTTAGCTGCTACAAGAGCTGTTCTCGAAGATCTACTGTTACGGTAAGTTCTTACGTAACTGTACTATCATGTTATGAGCTTTTTTCTAAATAAGAAAAAACACTGGCTACTGCTGCGATGCTGAGGGCTTAGCAAATTTACAGCAGAATCTTAACTGTATTATAGGTTATTTTTATAAGACACATACCCCTCTCATATTTTTCTGTCGGTGAACAAATTCCTAATTCATATAGGAGGCTGGAGCTATCCAGCTTGTAGTCAAAGTTACAGCTTATATTTATTGTGTTAGGCCAGAAACATATACCAGCACTGCAATTTTGAAACAGAATAAACTAAGAAGCCAGCAGAAGAATGTCATTTGGTCTATTGGAGCTTGAACTACTGTCCCTGCTCTCCACTCCTCCCATGACCCCTTCCCCGATGCCTATCCCAGACACTTTTGAAGATGCCCACTGTAACAAGATCACCTCTCTTCCAGCAGCACATTCCAAGTGTCAGCCACTCTCTCTGTGAAGTGCTTCCTGACCTCCTTCCTAATCCCATGCACTGACTGCCTCTTGTGCTACGGTTGTCATTCAATTAAAGTGACCCTCCTTCTCCACCTTATTTATCCCTTTCATAGTACTTGAAGGTCCCAGTCATGCCTCTCTGTCTCGTCCTCCAGGGAGTATATGTTCAATGCCATCGACCTCTCCTTGTATACCTTACCCAGCTGGCCCGATATCATCTTTGTAGCCCTCCTCCCGACCATGCCCTCACCCCGCCCACCCCAGGCGTGGCATTTCCTTTATAGCCAAGGTTCTGACATCACTTCCTCAACAGGTCTTGTAGCAGAACTGTCATATTCTTAATTACCCAGCACAGTGCATAAAGCGTAAGTATACACACACACAAAAAAAAATTGTATATTATAAGGAAGAGGGACATGTGGGGAGTGGTGCAATGCACTGGCTGTGGGGCAGCAATTTTCCGGGAAACATTCTGGAACCTGCGTTGCTGCCCTATTTGCAGGCAACTGTCAGCTCTGAGGGGGGAGGTTGCCCACCTCCAGGCTGAACTGGCAAGGACTAAAGAGGACTCCCCCACCCAAAGAGCACCAGTTCCACAACCACTGCCTCAGAGGTTGCCATGTGTGAAAAGCAGATGGACCACAGTAGGTTCTGGGAGGGCGAGGATTGTGGAACAGAGGCGTAGCCCCAGAGTTGCACCTCTACACAAATCATATGTCGGTCTGGCAAATCAAGGTTCCTCTATGATGACACCCTCATTGGAGACCAAGACAAATGCTGGGGACATCTACAAGGGAGATCCACAAAAGAGTGGCAAGGGACAACACAAAGGAAAGAAACAGCTTCTGATAGGGGACTCAACTCTTAGGGGTGTAGACCTGGGGAAGGGAGAGTAGAGGGAAGTAAGGTGCCTTGGCTTGGAGGGACAGGAAGCGAATCCTCAGGATTACAGAATCAGCATCACAGGAGAGGAAACTAGATATCATTGTCCACCTCAGGACAAATGACCTAGCTAGGCATGAGATCAGTGCAGTGCAGGATGAATTTGTGGAGTTGGGGAGGGGCCTCAGGTAGCAAGCACGGTAACCTTCTCAGAGGTGCTGCCAGTCTATGGCAGGGGTGAGGCTAGGGTACTGCACACCATGTGGTTTAATGAATGGTTGCAAAACTGGTGCAGAGCGCAGGGCTTTGACTTCATTGGGGACTGCGGGTCCACCTGGAGAGATGAAGGTCTATACTGGCATGATGGTCTGCATCTGTCCAGGAAGGGAACCACGCTCCTAGGTGACAGGTTTAAAGGCTTCCTTGGCAAGCTTTTAAACTAGCCAAGGGGAAGGTGCTGATAGGAAACAGGAAAGTTCAAGCCTCCCATAAAGCATGGCAGGTAGTAGGGTAAACACTGAGGTACAGAGTTTGACAGAGGGCAGGACGGGGTAAATGGAAAAATGGACAAGGGCAATAAGAGCAGGGATGGGGTAAAAAAGGATAAAGCCAACATTAAATGGAGGGCAATGAGTACCAATGCCCGTAGTCTTGGAAACAAGCTTCCAGAGTTAGTAGCCCTGATGAAAGTGGAACACTTGGATATTGTGGCAGTCACAGAAACATGGTACACGAAGAACCATGACTGGGATGTCAACATACCAGGGTACACAATCTACAGAAGGGACAGGGAGGGTAAAAGAGGAGGTGGAGTAGCTCTCTACATAAGGGAAGGGATCAAAGTAACAGAACTAAAAAGTAAAGGGGGAGGACAAGAGGAACTCTGGGTCATATTGGAGACAGGGAATGGCACCACAATCTGCACAGGGGTTGTATACAGACCCCCGTCTCAAGGGGAGGAAATGGACAAGAAAATGATAGAGGGCATTCTCAAAATGGCTGAAAAAGGGGAAATACTGTAGATGGGGGACCTGAATATGCCAGATGTTAACTGGGCAACATGGACGGCAGCCACATCCAAGAGCAGGGTGGCTCTCGATGCCCTCAGGGAGCATGCTCAGACAGCTAGTGGTGAACCCACTGAATGGAGCAATATTAGACCTTCTACTCTCAAATGGAGAGAGGATCACAAACTTAGAAGTCAGTAGACACCTGGGAACAAGCAACCACTGCACAGTGTGCTTCTCAATAAACACAACCATGGAGACAAGCCATACAAATACAAGGATACTGGACTTTAGAAGGGCTGACTTTGGCAAAATGGGTGAATACCTGAGGAATGCATTAGCAAATGGCGAGAAAGGAGGGGTGGAAGAACAATGGAGAAAAATCAAAACTGCCATCATGGAGGCAACAAGCCTTTGTGTGAAGCAAGTAAAGAAAACAAAGCGGAATAAAAAAAACCACTACGGCTCTCAAAAGAAGTGTCAGGGAAGGTTAAGGAGAAAAAGGCTGCATTCAGAAAGTATAAGGAATCACAGACGGAACACGACAGGGAACTGTATCAATTAAAGTAGAAGGAAGTGGGGAAGGCAGTCAGAAAAGCAAAGGCCCAAACCGAGGAAAGGATAGCCAACTCAGTTAAGAAGGGGGATAAAACCTTTTATAGGTACATTAGGGAACATAGAAAGGTTAAGGGAGGGATAGGGAAGATTAATAAAGGAGAGGGGAGGTGGGCAGAGGGAGACAGTGAAAAGGCAGAGATAATGAATGAATACTTTTGCTCAGTATTCACAAAAGAAGAAGAGGAGGAGTTACCTAAACCAAACAGTAAAAGCACTCTAGATAGTGGGGTTGATACCAGTCCATTTAAAGAAGAAAGAGTACTGAAAGAACTTCTAAAACTCAAGGTGGACAAAGCAATGGGGCCTGACGGGATTCACCCTAGAATCCTATAAGAGCTAAGGGAGGACCTAGTGACACCACTAACCACACTTTTTAACAAATCATGGGAAGATGGGGTGGTATCTGAGGACTGGAGGAGGGCAGGTGTGATTCCCCTTCATAAAAGTGGGAGCAAGGCAGAAGCAGGAAACTATAGACCTGTTAGTTTGACCTCAGTGGTGGGGAAAATGATGGAATCACTTCTGAAATAAAGAATTGTTCAGTACCTAGAGGCCAGCGGGGCACTGGACCCAAAGCAGCATGGATTCACAGCAGGAAGGTCATGTCAGACAAATCTAATCGATTTCTTTGACTGGGTGACCAAAGTAATAGACCAGGGAGGGGCTGTGGATATGGCCTACCTAGACTTTACCAAGGCATTTGACACAGTCTCGCACAAAAAATTAATAATCAAGTTAGCCAGCCTGAGAGTGGGTCCCAGGGTGGTAGCCTGGGTAGCAAACTGGCTGCACAGCAGGACACAGAAGGTAATAGTGAATGGAACACATTCTGAAGAAAGGGGGGTTACTAGTGGAGTACCTCAGGGCTCAGTACTGGGTCCAGTCCTCTAACATCTTTGTAGGTGACATTGCAGAGGGTCTGGAAGGAAAGGTATGCTCTTTGGTGATGACACAAAGATCTGTAACAGAGTTGATACACAAGGGGGGGTAGAAAGGATGAGAAGGGACTTGGCAAGGTTGGAGGAATGGTCAGACATATGGCAACTTAGATTCAATGCAAAGAAGTGCAAAGTAATTCACCTGGGAAATAAAAATCCAGGAGAAGAGTACACAATAGCAGGGGAGGTACTAACGACAACAGTAATGGAAAGGGATCTGGGTGTAGTCATATCAGATGACCTAAAGGTAGGTATGCAATGTGAGAAGTCAGTGGGGAAAGCCAGGGGGATACTGGGATGCATAGGGAGGGGCATCACAAGTAGAAAAAGGGAAGTGGTTATCCCTCTATACAGACAGTTGGTGAGATCCCATCTGGAATACTGCGTGCAGTTTTGGAGACCTCATCTACGCAAGGACATAGACAGGATGGAAGCAGTCCAGAGGAGGGCAACTAAAATGGTGCAGGGTCTACATCAGAAACCATATGAAGAGAGACTGAGAGAGCTTAATATGTATACCCTTGATGAAAGGAGGGACAGGGGGGACATGATAGAAACGTTTAAGTGCCTCAAGGGAATCAACAAAGTCCAGGAGGGTAGCATCTTTCAGAAAAAGAGATGTGTAAGGACAAAGGGGGCACAATTTAAGAAGTTAGAGGACGGCTCAGGGGTTATGTGAAATTCTTTTCACGTGAAAGAGTGGTGGGCCATGGAACCCATCTTCCTGGAGAGTCGTGGGGTCTAAAACAGTGGAGGAATTCAAACATGCATGGGACAGACATAAGGCAATTATAGTCGGGGGTTGCAGGAAATAGGCTGTTGGTTAACTAGAATCTGCAGCTTATCCAGTAGGTAGGGAAATGGGCAGACTGGGTGAGCCAAGTGGTCCTTATCTGCCGTCAAAGTCTATGTTTCTATGCCTTCTCCAGCAGGTTAATGTCCTTTTTGAGGTGTGGGCACCAGTACTGAACTCAGTACTCTAGATGTGGCATCACCAGTGACCTGTAAGAGCAATATAGTCTCCTCTTGCCCACTATTGATCCCCCCGCAGTTATGCATCCCATCTTGTTTGCCCTTACTGCTGCTTTCTTGCACTGCATGGAGTGCTCTTCAGGTCACTAATGATCATCTCTTCCAAGTCCTTCTCCTCCTCTGATGCAGATGGCAGGATTCCACCCAGGTGGTACTTTTGTCTTGGGATTCTTGCCTTGAGCATGCAGAACTTTGCATTTCTTAGCCTTGAAGCCAAATTGCCAGATCCTGGACCACCTCCCCAGCTTTCCAGATCATCTTGTATGTCCTGTATCCCTTAACAACCTCATCAGTGATGTTATTCTGTCAGCATGGCGGGCTCAGTTGGTAGCGCATCACCTCTGGACTAGAAGGTCGTGGGTTCTCATCTCACTCTGGGATTGGACTTGCACCTAAAACGCTGGCATCTGAGTGCAGTATTGGGTGGGGTGCTGTACTGCTAGGGTGTGCCGTCCTTTGGATGAGATGTTAAACTGAGGTTCCTTCTACCCATCCTGGTGCTGCCCTAGTGAGTGTCCAGGTGGAAGTAAAAAAAAAAACCATGGCACTCTTTGCAAAGAGTAGGAGACATTCCCGGTGTCCTGGCTAACATTCCACTTCCCATAAACTGGTTCATGCAGTTGTCCAGGCTGTGTGTGGGCGCTGTTGTGCAGTATAGCCGCCACTACACATTCAGTCACTTCACTACCAGTCTAGCATTGCTCGTAAAGTGCTTTGGGATACACTGTCTATGAAAAGTGCTATATAAATGCTGATGATTCTTCTATCTGTGGGGTGCCCCCACACACACACACACACCCCAGCTGCACTGATGGAAGTTGTGTTTATGCCCAGGAGGTGTGTGGGGGTGGAGGGCCAGGCCCCCACAGAAAGAATATCACTGAACATTGTTGTTTTCATCTTGTTGCTTTAAAGGGGACAGGAAATATGTGCTAATTGGAAGACATTTATAAAGTTGTTTTTCTCAGAAATGATATGCATTCCCTAAATTATCCATATTTAACTATACCTGAATAAAAATGGAGAAGAAAACTGCGTTTTGCATTGTTTTGTGGTCAGCATTCCGTTATAGTTATCTTCATGGAACCAGTACTTTGGAGTTTTTACTATTTCACTGTTTGTGTACAGAATGCTAATTATGAACTGTTGGCCTATCAAAACTATGCTTAGAGTTCTGTGCACAAACTGTGACTTAGTTATAGCTCCAAATCACTGGCTCCATGAAGAGAACTGTGACAGAATGCTGCCCATAAAAACAAAACAATGCAACATACAGTTTTCCGTATCACTTTTTAGTCAGGTACAGTTAAGTATGGATAATTTAGGGGAATGCATATCATTTCTGAGAATAAGAACTTTATAAACAGCTGCGAATTATAAATGATTTCCCATCCTCTTTAAATTGCTGTCACTTGAAGTTATAGAGTTCTTAGTTTTGTAGTAATCAGTGATGATATTATTCTTTCTGTGGGGGCACTCTGGCCCAGACACCCTCTGGGTGCTGCACCAGTGAAGTTGTGTTAATGCCCGGGTGGGGGGTGGAGGGCTCCCACAGAAAGAATAATATCACTGATTATTACAAAATACATAAGAACTTTCTAACATACAAATACTAATCACAGATTTTTTTTTTCCTTTTTCGGGACTTACCAATCACTAAATATTTTCCTTGTGCAGCTATGTGTTGTGTTTCTTGAAATGCGTTGGCGTCATCATGTTGGTGCTGTGAAAGAGTACTAAAATAAGCACAGCAACGGGACGGAGATAACCTCTGAGACGCACACACCTCCGAAAAGCCCACGTGTTTCTAGGTAATGCTCTCCTCCCTGTTTAGCTCTCCCCGTTCCTGAATTGGAACCTATATCCCCTTCCTGGGCAGCCTTAGCTGTGCAGTGTTTGATGGGGGAGAGAGGGGGGTACCAGGGTGGCACAAGTCAAGTGGCCAGTGGCTGCTAAAAAAAAAAAAAAAAAAAAAAAAAATGGTTTGGTTACCAGATTTTGACAGTTACTGGCAAACTTGGCTATCATTCAACAGAATGATTTTTGAGCTTTTAACAAGACTGGCCACAACAAATATTGGTTTGGCTACCAGATTTTGAAAGCTAGTGGCCAAATTGACCACCTGCTCACAAACTGATTTGTCCCAGCCTGTGGAGTAACCCCAAAAAAAAAAACAGGACATAGTTGCTGCTGCTGTCTGGTGTGTCAGATCAGGCTGTCTGATGCATGGAGGGTTCTGGCGCTGATGCCGGAGAGAGGGATACTGTTGCTGGAGCTAGGCAGAAAAGGAGGGCTCCCCCAGGCTCTGGCTCTCCTGGTGCAAGTCCTTTAGCCTGCGTTCTAACTCATCCATTCATTGCCTCTGGCTCTGTATTAGGCTTTGCTAGTTCTGCACGATGGTTGTCCGCTCCTTAAGGTACAGTGCACATTTCATGGGGTTCTCCAGGAGGCTGTCAGTCACTGGCAGCAGCAGGCAAGTGGTGGAGGAGTGCAATGCCAGCCTCGGCTTAGGAATGGAGATGCAAGGCGTGGAGTGATGTCACCGTGCAGCAGGAGGTCATGTTTAACTGGGGCTCCCAGCCCCTGCACTACTGATCCATCTCACAGCAGGGGAGAGTGCCCTCTGAACTTGTGGTAGAAGATGTAGTGCTATGACTTTGATATTTGTAATGCTTTTATTTAGTTTAAACTATTTTAAGATGGAATCTAGATTTTTAGATGGTAATCATATAAGTGTAGAATTTGTGTATGAGAGGGGTATCATATAATTATTACTTTGCCCTAAAAGCCTTAAATGTTTCAAAGGACCAGAGATGGAGTGGGCAGGTGGTAATGATAGGTGCGTAGTATGTGGCCCGGAGATGGATTGGCAGATGGTAACGATAGGTGCATAGTATGTGGCCCTGCGATGGATTGAGCAGATGACAGGTGTGTAGTGTATCATTTACTTACTGAAAATTATAACTATGTCCCTCATTACCGGTAAAGTTCCAGAAACCAGAGCTGCAGTTGCTCTTCTATTATGTTATTCTGCTTCTTAAATATTTATTGTTCTGTCACTCTCCCCCAATAAGCATGCGTGGTAAAATGTCATTTCACTTGATTTAGGTTAGCTTTCATCATAATCACATCTGAAAAAAAAGGTAAAATAAATATAACATTACAAATTATGAATCAAACAAATCATATTGGCATATATATTTATTGCAATTAAATATTTCCATGTTCAGGCGTGACAGATCCGGTATCTGCTCTGGCTTTTTATCTTCTGTCCTGCAAGTAAAAAGAAAAACCGTGAAACAGTTGTTTCCATAATTCTAGATAATAGCAAACAAAACATTACCCAAAATAATAACTCCAATTTGATTACAATACAGGCATCTTAAGATGGAGTGTTAGAGTATCAATGTCCTATAAGTGACAAGCAGACCCTTCGCTTTGGGTATTTATTAGACAAGTGCTATAAGCATTGTAGAAATGTCATAGTCTTTGGGGCGCGCACACACACAGTCTTCAGAATGTTTCCAGTGTCTGTTATTACTGTGACATGTTAAGTGGCTTTTGCGCCTGATTTGTTAAACTATGGCATTAAGTCCCACTGCTCACTAGATGGACGTAAATTAAAAAAAAAGTACTCATTACCACCTGGGTGGCCATTTTGTGTCAGGTTAACAATGGAGAGTTCGGACTTCATATGGAGCTATTAGCAGTAATGAGTTACCGTTGTGATTCTATAAGACGGGTGTCCAGCCTTTTCAGGGTCATGAGCCTCATGTAAATTTCGGAATCAGATGTGAGCCCCAATGTGCGGTCCTTGTCATACCCATATTTTGCCATATTTCAGAGTTAAAATAAGAAGTCATGAACGGTCATATTTTATTAAGTTAGATTATTTAAAATAGTTGCAATTTTAAAATAATTATTTGGAGCAGCTCTGGAGTGTTTTGCAGGCTTCGCAAAAGTATGCTGTTGAGCACTCGCCACTTCCTGTACTTCTCCTTGTAATATAATGTTAAGTAACTTGTTTTATCTACACTGTCGTAGGCTTGTGCTAAGGTACAGTTGGGTGAATGGTTTGGAAGGGGATTGGAGGGGCCAGGGGAACACAACACTTGCTGTGTCTTGCTCTCTGCGTCTCTCTCCCCCCGTGGTGGGTTGTCTCTGTTCATGTCGCGCTATCTCTGTCTCGGTCTCTTGGGAAGCTTCAAGCTGCTGTGTAGCATACAGGATGTTCCCTTCAAGAACTGTGCCACAACAGAGGTTGGTAAGCTAAACACGGGAGTAAAATCTGCCATGAGCCGGATTACAAACTCACTTTGTCTGAACGGAAGCACCTGACTGTGACAATGCACTGCTTGCCGCCTTGTCTGAAATACTGTAGTCTCCAGGGGCACTACAGGTATCTTCCCTCTCAACTCTGCTGAAGAAAGAGATGTTCTAGGGACATGGATATGTTGTTCATCCACACTGTCTGGCAGGTTCCTTGCAGCTTTAAATCTTGCTGGAAGGACTTCAGTCTGGCTCCTCCCACCCACCCAGGTGGTAAAATTCTCAGCTCCGCCCCATGACGCTAGATCTTCCTTACCACTTGGGAGCTCAGGTTCCCTCCTTAACGCTCTGTGTATAGACTGGATCCTAATTCTTCCGTTAACCCGAAAATAGTTTTAAAATTCTCAAGACTTCGGTCATATTCTTCCCTCGCGGCTGCGATGGACAAATCGACTCCTAGATTTTGGCGGTGCCCATGCAAGCAGAAGATGTCCAGGACAGACCCACACTCCATGTGCATCTACTGCCTCAGCCTTGATCACGACCTGCAGGCCTGCGAGTTATGTAGATCGTTTTCAGCCAACATCCTTGAGGACCGTGCTGCCCGGTTACAGCTTGGGTGCCCCGAGGAGCGCTACCCGTCGGTGAAGTCCAAGGAGGCCCGTTAGGCGGTGTCTGCAGCAGCTGGCTCGGCTGAGCAACTCGAGCAGATGATCGCCCTCAGGAGGAGGAGGAGGCGTGCAGGCCGCGTCCCCATCTTCCTCGGTCATGGCATTTATCCCACTTTCTGGGATCCTCCTATACAGCTTCTTTCAAGGAGCTTTGCCAGTCCCTTTCCACAAGGGAATGGGGCCATCAGAACACTCTTCGGTCGAAAAGAAGGACTGGAAGAATAAGTCCCACCGTCAGCGTTCGTGGGGCCGGAGGTCCCTTCCTGGACAGTCGACCTCTACTTGGTCGAGGTTGCGGCTGAGCACGTGGCTTCCTGATTTCCCGTCAGGTCAGCCAGCGGGAACCCCGTCGGCCGCATTGAAATTTCTCGACCCATTGAATGGGCTGTCGGGTGGTGAAGCCGACAACCCTATTCACGGTTCCCCGGTGGAAACCGGACTTGCCTCGCCTCCTGTGCGGGGTCCCGGTCAAGGCTCCCGAGCCGAGGGAGGAGTGGGTGTCCCCTACTCCCTCCCAGATCTGCCCTTGGAAACACCGAGGTCTTGGTCTCGGACCTTGTCTCGGTCCAGCCAGTCCGCTGTTTCCAGCGGTCTTAGATCTCTGCACCCGAGGTGGCCAGCGACGCGCTTCGTCCTAAATCTTCCTCTCCTCCTGAAGAGGAGAGCTTGGCACAATTGCGTCGGCCCTCGCGAGACTTAATGTTGCAGCAACTCCTTTTGTCTGGGAATCAAGCCACTTCGCCTTTCCCGGCCATTAAGTGGCTGTCACCCGAAAGGCTGAAACAACCTCTCGCAGTGGTCGAGGTACCCAAGCCTGGGCCGGTTGTTCAGCCGAAACCAGCTGCCCCACCGATTGTGGTGGAACCTCCACGACCGAAATCGGGGACGCCAACCAAGGACTCTCGGTCGGGCCAGGGTCTGCCCCACTGGTTGTCGGTCACCATCACTTCCAACCGTCCTCGGCAGGTGGAGGGTGGCTTAGGCCCCAGGCAGCTCTTCGCAGACTCCTTGGAGTCTGACGACTTCTCCCTGTTTTCCAGGCCCCTTGACCTGGAGTTCTCCAGGGGGGCAGTCAATGGTTGAGAGCCCATCGTCGTTAATGAGCCTGCTTCAGCTCATCTCGGAGTCCACCGGGGTGCAGCTCAAGCCCGTATCCAGCGGGCCAGTATCCTCTCATGGAGATACTGGACCGAGGGGATTCGCTCACAGAGCCTTTCAGTGGCTGAAGCCATTGTTGTGGCCCCAGCATGGCAGCCGGCTTCCTGTCCTGTGCCTTCAGCCAGGAAGTATGCGGTCCCTACCAGCTTTGTCCGGTTTTTCGGAGCACCCCTCTGCGGAGGGTTTGGTCACCGATAGCATTTTCCACCGTTCTGGGAACGCTAGGGATGTGGATAAGCCCCCCGACAAGGAGTCCAAAAAGCTGGACTATGCCGGGAGCAAGGTGTACACTGCATTCTAACTAGGCCTCTGCCAGGCCAGCTCGGCCATGCTGATGGCACACTTCTCCCACGCCCTCATGGGCTCCCTGGATGAGGTGATCCCTCATCTCCTGGCCGACCTGCAGACTATGGTCAAGCAGGTGTGGGATCAGGGAAGGGCGGTGGCAAAACAGCAGCTCCAAATGGCTCTAGACACTGGAGACTTCTGTGCCCGATCAGTAAGCGGCCGCGGAGCCATGCGCGCAGAGGCATGGCTGAGGATATCCACCTTCACGGCGGATACCAGCACAAATTAGTGAGCGTCCCTTCTTGGGGACTGGCGTGTTGGCCCTGGAGTGGAAGGCCACAGGGCCCTTGTCAGCAACATAAGTCCTTTCGCCCTTCGGCGCCTGCGGCACGTCCGGCCCAGCAACATCAGCATCAGGGCCAGCAGGCTCGCGCTTGGCACCCCAAAGCCAAGCCTGCGGCTTCCTCTAACAGAAAGCAGGGAGGAAAAGGCCCAAGAGGTCCCTTGGCGGGCCCCTCCTCCAAGCCTGCCCAGTGACGGGTTGATGGGTGTCTCCCCCAGCCTCGTCACTCCCCCTTGGGTTCCCCCCATGGGGGGACAGCTCCGCCACTTCCTTTCTGCCTGGTCCGCTATCACCACGGACCGCTGGGTGTTGGAGGTGGTAGGAAAGGGCCTGCCTCTGGAGTTCGAGCAGGCCCCGCCCTTTCGAGCCATCGCCCCATGGGGGGGCTACGGGGTCCGCAGCCTCCCTGTCGGCTCATCGAGCCACCATTGACCTGCTCCTCGAAAAGGAGGTGATCAGGAAGGTGGCGGACCCTCCACCAGACCCGGGGTTTGTGTCCAGGTACTTACTGGTCCCGAAACGGACGGGGGGCTGGCGCCCCATTCTAGACCTGCACGACCTGAACAGGTTCCTAAGGTCTCGAACCTTCAGGATGGTCACTCTGGCTCAGATCATTCCATCCTTGGAACGAGGCATGGGGTTCTGTTCTCTCAGCCTTCAGGATGCGTTCTTTCACGTCCCAATCCGTCTGTCCCATCAGAGATTCCTCCTGCTTAGAGCAGAGGAATCCCTCTGATTCCCGGGCCATGCCCCACGGCCTTTCCCTAGCTCCCAGGGTCTTCACCAAATGCATGGCAGCAGACAGCATTCCTGCAGTGCCGGAAGGGTTCGGGTGTACCCTACCTGGACTGACTGGCTGGTACAGCCTCCTCCAGAATGCAGGTGAAGCGGTCAGGGATCTGGTCCTCCAGGTTTGCTCTCAGGTTGGCCTCCTTATCAAGCAGGGCCAAATCCAGACTCGTGCCAAAGCAGGTGATTAAAATTCATCAGGGCAGGCTCGACTCTCTATGAGCCAAAACACGGCTCCCAGTGGACAGGGCGGGGTTCTTTCCTCCTTTGCCCAATCATTTCAGGTTGGGCAATTGCACTACCCAGGACTTACTGCCCTCCTGGGCCATATGAGGACTGGCCAGCCAATGGTGCAACCTCCGATCCCTTGGATCAGCTAGTGACAGTGACCCAGGGATGTGGATGGCCCTCCAGTGGCGGACAGTTCCAGGCTCATCTGCAGGAGGGCATCCCGTTTGTCCGCCCCGAGCCGACGGTCTCTCTATCGACCGATGCCTCTCTGATGGGTTGGGATGCCCATCTGGGGGACAACAGAGTGCACGGCCTCTGGCCCCCTCGGGAGTCCCAATGCCACATCAACTTGCTGGAGCGTCGAGCGGTTCTTCTAGCCCTCACTGCTTTCGCTTCGTTTGTACGGGGTCAAGTGGTCCAAGTCCAGATGGACAATACCAGGACCATGTACTAGCTAAACCGCCAGGGCGGGATGCGCTCCATGCCTCTGTGCAGGGAAGCTCTCCGCATTTGGTCCCTTGTGCACAGCCTGGAGGCAGATCTCCTTGCCATACATGTGGTAGGAGCCTGCAATATTCTGGCCGATGCCCTGAGCCGGATTGGGGCTGCGTCCCACGAGTGGTCTCTAATGCCGGAGGTAGTACAAGATCTATTCTCCCACTGGGGTATGCCTCAGGTGGGCCTGTTTGCCTCCAGGGAGAATGCGAAGCTGAGACTGTTTCATGCTCGCCCCCCTCAGCAGGGCTCGCTGCAGGGGGATGCCTTCTCGAGGCCGTGGACCCCGAGCCTCTTCTACGCCTTTCCCCCCATTTCTCTTGATCCACAAGGTGCTTCTCTCAGGCGAGGGAGGGGACAAGGCGCGGGTGATTCTGGTAGCCCCAGACTGGCCCAGCCAGTTCTGGTATCAGATCTCCTCAGCCTCGAGCTCCAGGCTCCCGAGGCGGCTTCCAGCCCGCCCGGACCTGATCTCAGTCAATCAGGGAAGGTATTCCATCAGGACCTCCAATCCCACCTGGCGGCCCTGGTTCTGGGGCTAGAGTTCAGGCCTTGGGTCTTTCCGGCGGGGTCCTCAACATTGCTGGGGCATCCCGTGAGGAGTCAACCCAGAAAATGCTACACCTTTAAATGGAAGAGATTCTCCATTTTGGTGTCCAGGGGCAAGACCTGGACCCTTCCTCCTGCTCCTTGGCAAGCATTCTGGGCTACCTGAGGGTTCCTTTCTCAGCAAGGGCAGCCGGTCGAGCCCTTGGTACACCTGGCAGCCATCTCTGCTTACCAGGGCGGGCCGAGAAGCAGTCGCTAGCGCCAGGAGAAGTGGTCGGCGCTTTCAAAGTCCTTGATCACATATCCCCTCCAGTCAGGAACCTCCACCTCCGTGGGATCTACTGCTGGTATTGGCTAAGCTCATGGGCAAGCCATTCGAACCAGTGCACATGTGTGACGTTTCTCACCTGTCGTGGAAGACCGCCTTCTTGGTGGCTATCACGTCAGCCAGAAGGATGGGAGAGCTCCAGGCGCTTTTCCATCGAGTCTCCTTATCTGGTCTTCCACAGGGACAAGGTTGTCCTGCGTCCCCACCCAAAATTCCTTCCGAAGGTGATGTCGGAGTTTCACCTTAACCAGATGTTGACTCTGCGCTGTTCTACCCCAATCACACCTCGGAGGCCGAATATAGGCTCCATACTTTGGACCCTGAAGGCTGCGCTTATTACAAAGAGCAGATGGCTGAAGTTCGAGGAGAAGTTCGTCAGCTGTTTGTCACCTACGCTGAAGCCGCACCTGGCAGACCTGCAGCCAAGCAGGCGATAGGCAGGTGGGTCACCTCCATAAAATCTCTGCTATAGGTTGGTGGGCATGGAGCCTCCCAGAGGGATAGAGATCGTCACCTCGCCATACGCTGCATTGGTGGCTGCTTCCAGGGACGTCCCTATCCAGGAAATCTGCAGGGCTGCTACCTGGAAGTCGGCACACACCTTCATTACCCATTACCACTTCGACCTTGAATCACGCCAGGATGCTGGTTTTGGGGCCTCGGTTCTCCAGTCTTTATTTCCTAAGTAGGGGGTGTGCGCCTTGCCTCCCTCCTCCCGGAGAACTGCTAGGAGTCTGCCAGACAGTGTGGATGAACCACATATCCATGTCCCTAGAAATACAGGTTACTCACCTGTAACAGGAGATCTTACTTCGAGAGGGCTCTTGCAGTAGGTAATTACTTATAGGACTGATGCCGGCAGGCGGCAGGACCTCATGGAAAAATTTCTAGCTAGCAGTCCCTGGCGAGGGATCGCCCCCACGTCAGGTGACCGGCGTCAGGAGACATCGGTATAAACGGGCGGTCCCGGACGCCTGCCTTCCAGTTCTTTCCTGCCATTAGCTCATGCAGCGCCTCGTGGAAAGGTTCGTGCTTCGTCAGCCCTTTCTTCGTCTTTTTTTTACCAACAAAAACTCTATTTCTTCGACTATCATCAGTACTAGCGTCTGTCGTCCCCTACACCCTCCAAGCACAAGAATAAGTGCGATTCGTGCGGCGCCCAGCTACCGCACAAGGACGGCCACTCCCTGTGCCTATTCTGCCTAGGCCCCTATCAAGCAGTCGAGAAGTGCCAGCATTGCCTCAGCTTTAACGCGGCTACCCAAAAATGGCGGCAGCAATCCATGGAAGCCCATATTCTAAAGAAGAAAATGAGCTCTATGGAGAAGGAGCTTAAAAAACTGAGGTAGGCGTCCACTTCCCCCGAAGGTCATCGGAAGACGGAGGACAAAGAGAGGCACTGGGACAAAGGCTCCTCCACCGCGTCTCCCTCAGGAGTCACTGGGACGCAGGTAACATCCCCTCCGGGGGAATCGCTCCTCGATGGCTGCCTCAGAGGTTTCTGAGGTGGCGTAGGCCCGCCCGTCTGGCTCGCGCTCGGGCCTTGTGGGCGTCTCCAGGCAGTTTGAGGGCCTCCACCCGGGTTGACCGCAGGCTCGCGGCTACCACTGTGGGAATTCCCGGTAAGCGAGGCGTGGCTCTGGCGTCTGCCCAGAGAGGGCTGGTAAGGCATTGAGCCCTCCGGGGCGCGTGGCCTCCTCTCCCACAGGACCAGGCGATCTCTCTTCTCAGCCTGTCTCCTGTGACTGCTCTCGTAAGTCGGACGTCGGCTCCTCCGGCGCCCGCCAAGAGCTCACCTCTAAGCCTCACGTCGGCTCGTCCGACATCCAGCAAGCGAAGGAACTGACGATGGACCCCCCCAACATCTGTCATTCCTGGTTCCCCACAGCCTTCGCTGCCGTCTGGGGAACCAGAGTCCCCCCATCCTGAACCCGGGGACTTTTCCCCTCCATCCCCGGTCGAAGCTGGGAATCTTTTGCCTCCGTCAGTCCTTCCTCCATCTGGAGCGCCGGACCTGATGTCAGCTTCCCGGACACTGGCCCCTCCGACGTCGGTACCTCTGGCACCAGGGCCTCTGCCGTCGGCTCTGACGTCAGCCTTACCGACTCCGGGAGATATTCTGCTCCCATCGGGCCCTCCGGGCTCTCCACTACGGACCCGCCCGTGAGGTTCCCGGCCGGGCCGTCTGCTCCAGCAGCCTCCCCGGCTATCCTCCGTCTTATTCAACGCCGGTGTACCCGGGTACACAGTATCCAGCGCCACATTACCCGACGCTGCAGTACTCGACGCCACAATACCCGATGCCGGGCCACCTGCAGCCAGGTTTTGGATACGCTCCATATGGGTATAACCTGTATCCTTATCCCCTACCTCCTCCTCCTCCACCGCCCTCGCAGCCACCGGTAGACCTGCAGGAGACTCTGGCCTCCTGGTGAGCTGAGGCCAAGGCTCAGCTCACCAAAGGCGAGCCAGCTTCCAGCGATGGTGCCATCCGAGGGTTCCTGTCGCCCAGGCGGCACACTCCCTCACCACCTCCGGTCTCAGGGTTCTTTCATCTGGATCCAGAGAGGGGCAGGACACGCTTTCCCGGGGACTCCCCAAGGGGTCCGTTCCTCCCCCGGGTTGGGAAAGAGAGTCTTTCTCTTCTTCATCCTCCTCTTCACTCTCTGACTCCTCGGACTCTTCCAACGGCTGCTCTGAGAAAGACGACGAGCCTCGCTCTCTGTCGAAGCCCCAGCCAAGGACTCCTCCAAAGTCTCCTCTGGAGGATCCTTCTCTTACGGAGTTGCTTAGCAAAATCCAGGAGGTTCATCAGTGACACTCCCTGGAGCCAGATCCTCAGCGTCTGAAACTCGCTGAACATCTGGACCTGCCAGTGACAGCTCCTACCTTGGTGCTACCCTGGATAGAGCCTCACGCTGACCTTGTTACCACGATATAGAAACAGCCGTCGGCCTTAGCTCCACTTCCTAGGAAGTCGAACAGGCTATATCAGGCTTCAGAGGGTGTTGATTTCCTGGATTCTCACCCTCATGCCAACTCGGTCGTGATTAGTGCCGCTCACGGCCGGTTGGCGAACCCAAAACATCTTAGCTCGTCACCTCCTGATAAGGAATCTCGCCTTCTGGACCAGTATGGGAGAAAGATTTACGCTTCCTCCAAACTGGGGATTAGGGCCCTGAACTATGTCAGCCACATGGGGGACTACCAGAAGGCTATCCTTACTCAGGCGGAAGCCAAGCTGGACTCCTTGCCTGACTCCCAAGTCAAGCAGGAATTGGCTGATCTCGTCCGCTTTGCTCGTTCAGCCGGTCTACATATGCTACGTGCGACATACGACGCAGTAGACACTGCTGGGTGGAGCTCAGCTTTCGCTGTAGGCCTACGGTGTAATGCTTGGCTCTGTGTGTCAGGTTTGGCCCCGGAGGTGCAATCTGCTATCCAGGAAGCACCCTTCCGGGGTTCGGTGCTTTTTGGGGGTGATATCAAGGACACAATTACTGATTTGCAAGAGAAGGGGACAGCTCTGAAGTCAGTTGATTCCATGTACCGTCCCCATCAGCAGCAGCAGTCCCTTTCATAAGCGGATAGGCCAAGGTGGAAACCTCAGAGCGTGAACCTGTCATGAGGGCCCCGTGGCTGCTAAGCCTCCACCGCCTAAAAAGCAGCGGGTGCTTCAGCCGCGTGCACTGCCCACACCACCGACTCCTTTCCTCTCCCACTGCCTCCGGACTCCCCAGAGGAACCAGTTGGAGGGAGGTTTTCCCTCCACTTTCCGGGATGGGAGAGGATAACCACAGATTCTTGGGTGCTCCAGCTCATAGCAGAAGGACACTCCATAGAATTTCTTCAGAAACCACCCCGCCACCCCCCTCTAAAGTCGTCGTAGTCACGGGAACATCTTCCTTTGGTCCAAGAGGAAATCTCTGCTCTTCTGCTGAAGCAAGCAATAGAGCCCGTCCCCCTTCATCTTCAGGGGACGGGTTACTATTCCCATTTCTTCCTGGTCCCAAAGAAGACGGGAGATCTCAGACCAGTTTTAGATCTCAGTTCCCTGAATTTTTATGTAGAGTACAAAAGGTTCAGGATGCTCTCTTTGCAGAGCCTTCTGCCCTCCTCCGGCCGGGTCAATGGCTTTGTGCTCTGGATATGCAGGATGCTTATCTGCACATTCCCATTCGCCCTTCTCATCGCAAATACCTTTGTTTTGTGTTCCAAGGGAACCACTACCAGTTCAAGGCACTCCCGTTTGGTCTGTCCTCGGCCCCCCGAGTGTTTACCAAATGCCTGGCAGTGGTGGCGGCCGACCTGCGTACCAAGGGAGTACAGGTTTTCCCTTACCTGGATGACTGGCTCCTGGCGGCCTCGCCCAGGGAGGAACTCCTGCGTTTCCTCTCCCTTACCCAGTAGGTTTTTGCCTGCCTGGGTATTACCATCAACCATTCCAAGTCTCATCTGGACCCATCCCAGAGGCTACAGTTTATTGGGGCGATCCTTGATATGACCATGGGCAAGGCCTTTCTGCCTCCAGACAGGGCGGGCCTCCCTTCAGACCCAGATAAATCTGTTGTCCGACCGCAGGATGGTCTCTGCGAGGTCGGTCCTTCGCCTTCTCGGGCTCATGGCTGCCGTTATCCCAACAGTCCTCGCGCCGACTCCACATGAGGATCTCTCAGTGGACTCTACGCTCTCAGTGGGATCAGCTAGTGGACAACCTAGATCACTCAGTTCTGATCTCCTCACCGATGATGCGAGACTTGCAATGGTGGATGGTTCGAGAGAACCTGTTTTGGGGGTTCCTTTCTTTCATCCTCCCCCCTCCCAGACTCTAACCACAGACGCCTCAGGCGAAGGTTGGGGAGCCCATCTAGGCCCTCATCGGACCCAGGGCTCCTGGTCCAGGCTAGAACAAGCTCTCCACATCAATGTGCTCGAGCTTCGGGCAGTGTTGTACACTCTCCAAGCCCTTCACCAATACATCCTTCCCGGCCACCTAGCCATCCAGACGGACAACATGTGCGTGGTGTGGTACATCAGCAAGCAGGGAGGGACTTGGTCCTACTCTATATGCAGGGAGGCAATGAGGGTTTGGGATTGGGCAACACAACACGACCTTCACCTCACGGCGATTCACGTTCCAGGAGTCGACAACAACCTGGCAGACAAGCTAAGTCACTCTTCTGCTCTGACTCTCGAGTGGGAACTGGACCAAGGGGTCCTAGACAATATCTTCCAACTTTGGGGAACACCACAGGTCCATACCTCTCAACTGTCCCTGATTTTCAGGGACGTCCCTGATTTTGCCTTCAAATTTTACTCTGTCCCTCCTAAAAATTGTGTTTCTGTGACCAAACAGTGGAAGTTGTAGGCACAAAATAATGTCAAACATTAGTTACAGTCTTGTTCTTTCTTAGAAAATGCATTTTACACTAAGCCCCTTATTCTACCAGCTTCCTGTGTGGATATCACCAGTTTTGAAGATGTGTCCCTGATTTTGGTCATTTGTCCCTGATTTTTTTAAGCCTTGTCCCTGATTTATGAGGCAGAAGGTTGAGAGGTATGCACAGGTCGACCTGTTCGCATCCCCCCAAATGCAAAACTTCCCATCTTCTGCTCGCTCATTCCAGAGCAAGGTGCTTTTTGGAGCAACGCTCTGTCCCTAGACTGGAAGGACAGATTCGTCTATGCCTTTCCCTCAATTTCTCTTATCCCTGGAGTCTTGCAGAAACTAGCTTCAGAAGGAGCGAGAATGATTCTGATTGCTCCTTTCTGGCCCAGGCAAATCTGGTTCTCTCTTCAACAATATTCAGAGGATCCTCCGCTTCCTCTATCTCGAGGTTTGTTGGCCCAGGATCAGGGGACCCTGGTCCATCCAGGCCTCAAGTCCCTTCAACTGCATGCATGGCTCCTGCAGACCTATCCCAATCCTGTTTTGGAGTATCTCCCAAAGTGGCGGAGATTTTAGTGGAGGCCAGAAAACCCTCCACCAGATCCATTTATGCCATGAAGTGGAAAAGATTCATTATTTGGGCCGCTTCCAAGAACGTGGAACCTTTCTCCTGTTCAGCGGGGCTTCTGCTGGAGTATCTACGTCATCTGTTTGACCTGGGTCTCAGCCATTCCTCTCTGAAGGTACACATGTTGGCCATTTCGGCCTATCATGGTCCCTTCGTAAAGAAGGCCTTTGAGCAACTGGAGGTCTCAAAGACCTTTCTCAGAGGGGGTCTCCATCTGAGGCTCCCCCCAGCCGTACTCCTGTCCCTCTTTGGGACTTGAATTTTGTTCTCAAGAAACTTACCTTTCCTCCCTTCGAACCTGCAGCTTCTGCGGATTTGAAGTTTCTTTCATGGAAGACGCTCTTCTTGGTGGCCATTACTTCGGCTCAAAGAATCTCCGAGCTCCTGGCCCTGATGTGTAAAATCCCCTACTTGATTTTTCACAAGGAACGAGTTGCTCTTCGCTCGAATCCTAAGATCTTACTTCGAGACACAGCTCTTGCAGCAGGTAACACCATTAGGACTGAAGCCGGCAGGCGTCGGGACCCCACGGAAAACTTCTAGCTAGCTTTCTTCAGCGGGGACCGCCCCTGACGTCGGTCCCGCCTCCGACGTCAGGCGTAGTACATAAGGAGGCGGTCCCGCCAGATTCCCCAGTTCTTTCCCGCCGTCGACTTGCAAGTCTCGACCCTTCGGTTTCAATTCTAGCACGCGACGCGTGGTAAAGTTTTTCCTTCGGAAAATTCATTTTTTCTTCAGTCAGTTTATTGTCTGGTGTCCTCTCCAACCTCCGGTCATTCTTCGAAGTGCGCCTGTGGGAAGCAGATCCCTTTTAAGGATCCGCATTCGGCCTGCGTCCGGTGCCTAGGCCCAGACCACGACACCCGGTCCTGCTCCTTTTGCCAAGGTTTCAACAGCAGAACCCGGATCTGTCGCCAGAAGGACCGACAGGCGTTCCTGCTCGAGGAACAACTCAAGACCATAGCCTCCAAGGAGGATTCTTCGGAGAAGGCCCACAAACATTCAGAGAAGCATAGGGAGAAGGCCCCTTCCAGGTCCCCGTCTAGGGCCTCTGATTCTCATAGCTCCGGCTCCAGGTCCGACCGCTCGCCTTCCCGGGCCAGTTCTTAGCCTCCCCCCGATGCGGTGAGAAAATCTTCGGGCTCCTCTTCTCAGGCCAAGACTTCCAGGCCTCCTTCGTCTTCCAAGGCCCTGGTCAAGTTGGGGGACCGCCCATCACATCAAGTCGGGTTCCGCCATTCTGAACCAGGCGTCAGGTCTGCCTCCTTGCCTCCTCCTCCCCAGTGGAAGACCAAGGAGCTCACCTCTCTTAAGAGACCGTCGGACCTGACGTCGGCCTCTCGCCACAGGTCCCCAGAGCGTAGACCACCAGACGACCGTTGCCAGCCAAGCCTACACACCCCCGGACGCCGGTAGGGGGGCCGACGTCCGTGCCTGTCCGGATTGAGAAGAGGACCCCGACGCCTCCGACCAACGTCGGTCAGGAGACTATTACAGAGGTGGAGTTGACACAGCCCGAGGACCAGACGGGCGAGCCCGGTCCTGTCGAGCCTCCCAGGGAACCCTCCCCGCAACCCGAGGCCCCTGCGGAGCTGACGCCGGAACCCGACGACCGACCACCGGCGCCCGGTCCATCGTCGGGTCTTTCTATCTCAGAGGTTAAGGAGCTTACTGGTGGGATACCATCAAAAAGGACATGGTCCCCACCCCACCTCCTCCTTCTAGATCGGTTAACCCTCCGTTTCCTACGCCCCCTTCTCCACCCGGGTCTGCAGGCCGGTTACCTCCTCCCCAGGAGCCCAGGATCCCTCCAAGTGGGAGACCAGATAAAAGGAGACCTCCGTCCAGATCCTCTTCTGGGTCACCCAGCCCTAAGAGACCCAGAAGACGCTGCCGTTCGCCTTCGACGGAGGACACGGGATCAGAGTTTTCAACAGGATCTAGATCCCCATCTCCCTTCTACATCCCCTTTCCGGACCCACGTGAGCTTCCAAGGTCTCCTCTGGATGACCCTTCGTTCTCGGACATCATGAGACACATCCAAGAGAACATGGGATGAGATGCGGAAGAGTTAGACCCCGGAAGGCTACGCCTTGCGAAATATCTTCGGCAGAAGGACCCCAAGCCTGTGGTGGTGCCACCCTTGGTAGACACTTTCATGGACGTCACCAAGGCAGTGTGGAAGCGTCCACATTCACTCCCGGCGATGCCGAAGAAAGCTGACCACCTGTACAAGGCTCCAAAGGAAGACCAGTACATGGCTCAGCATCCTCAGGCTGACTCTCTGGTCATAACAGCCTCTCATGACCGGTCCCAGAGACCACAACATTTGAGCACTCTGCCTCCGGACCCGGAGTCCAAACAGCTGGACACTATGGGTAGGCGCACGTATGCTTCCGCTACTTGCGCCATCAGATCCCTGAATTACTTGACCCACATGATGCAGTTCCAAAATGCCCGTGGGAGCAGGGTCTGGATCTGGCTGAGAAGTTGCCAGAAGGTGAGCAGAAGGAGGAGATGTTGCAGCTCCTCCGGACGGGTTCGGACGTGGGGACCCAAGTGCTACGAGCCGCATACGACTCGGGGACTCCTCGTGACAGCAACTTCAGGTGTATGCCTCCGGAGGCACTCTTGGCTCCGTGTCTCCGGCTTTACCCCGGACATCCAGAAAAACATGGACGCCTCATTCAAGGGAGAAGTTCTCTTTGGTGAGCCCTCTGAGAAGGTCATCACCAAGCTTCAAGAGGCCGGGAAAGCGGTGAGGTCGGTCCAGACGATGTACCGACCGAGGCTTAGTTCCTTTCGTAGGAACCAAAGCCGCTTTCGAGGATGGGCACAGAGACAGCAGTCCCACACCGGTCCACAACAGAGGGGCTCCAGTCTCAAGAGAACCCAGGGTAGACAGCCTGCGGCCGAGGTCAACGCCAGCTAAACTGCCCAGCCCGCAGGCCCCTCCGGCCACAGCCTGACTCCTTTCCGCCCCTGCCCCTCAGGATCAACAGGACATCAAGGTCGGGGTGCAGTGCGAATTACCTGCCAGGATGGCAGTCCATAACCACCGACCGGTGGGTTCTTCAGTTGGTCGAAAGAGGCCACTTTATAGAATTCGCAGAAAAGCCACCCTCAAGGTCTCCTCTGCTCTCCCGGTACTCGGGTCAGCACAAGCTACTGATCAGACAAGAAATACTCGCGCTCCTGCAAAAGGGGGCGACAGAGTATGTCCCAGAGAACCAGAGAGGATACGGATATTACTCCCACTTCTTCCTGGTTCCAAAGAAAACAGGGGACCTCCGTCCGATTCTGGACCTCAGTGACCTCAATATGTCGGTCGCCTACAAAAGATTCCGCATGGTAACTCTTCCGGGTCTTATTCCCATGCTAAAGAGGGATGCATTTTTAGCGTCCCTAGACATGCAGGATGCATACCTGCACATCCCTGTAGCTCAAGCGCACAGGAGGTTCCTGCGCTTCAAGTTTCTCGGCCACCATTTTCAGTTCCGAGCTCTTCCATTTGGACTGTCATCGGCCCCCAGGGTCTTTACCAAATGCATGGCAGTCGTGGCTGCGTCTCTAAGGAGACAGGGCCATTATGTGTTCCCGTACTTGGACGATTGGCTTCTCATGGCCGCCTCCAGAGAGGCGTTGTTAATGGCTATCCAGAGTACCCAGGATCTGTTTCGGTCTCTGGGCATCTTAATCAATTACGAGAAGTCTCTCCTGGTACCGTCGCAGAAACTGCAGTTCATAGGCGCAGTCCTGGACACCGTTCAGGGAAGAGCATTTCTTCCAGACGACAGGCGGGCGCATCAGATCCTCATCAGGGATCTTTGGTGAAGAAGACCGTCCCAGCCAGGTCGGGTCGCCAGCTTGCTTTCGGACACATGGCCGCGGCCATTCCCGACCGCCCTCGCAAGGCTCCACATGGGTAACTCAGTGGATGCTCAAGGTGCAATGGGATCAAAAGCAAGACCATATGCAGTATCCGTCAGAATCACGAATGCCGTGATTCGAGACTGGCAATGGTAGCTAGACCCAAGGACACTCTCTATGGGTGTCCCGTTTATAGCGCCGTCCCCGGAGGTAATCCTCACCACAGACGCCTCAGGACTAGGGTGGGGAGCACACCTGGATGGGGTGAAGTCCCAGGGAACGTGGACCCCTCAGGAGGCTCACCTTCATATCAACGTTCTAGAGATGAGGGCAGTCCTTTATGCCCTGCAGGCATTTCAGTCAGAGATCCCACCGAGTACTCTCCTGCTCCAGACAGACAACACGGCAGTGATGTATTACCTCAACAAACGAGGAGGTGCGCACTCTTACCCCCTTTGCAGGGAGGCTATGAGGGTGTGGGATTGGGTAATCCGACACGGCGCGAACCTTATCACAGTACATGTTCTTGGGGTGGACAACACAATAGCAGGCCGCCTGAGGGTTCCCAGGCCAGAGTCCACAAGTGGGAACTTTTCAGGAGGTAGCAGGATCTGTTTTCTTCATGGGGAACTCCAGAAGTGGACTTGTTCGCTTCCCATCAATCCAAAACTGCCCAATTTTTGCTCGTAGATCCAGGGCCTGGCATTTCTGGCGAGACGCGTTTCTCTCCTGGGCGGACAGATTCCTCTACGCTTTCCCTCCCTTCCTGTTGACCCAGAGAGTTCTTCTCAAACTGCGCAGGGAGCATGCAATAATGATCCTGGTGGCCCCTCTCTGGCCCAGACAGATCTGGTTCCGTTTGCTAATACAGCTATCCCGGGAACCCCTGCTCCCGTTGCCATTCAGCTCCCATCTCTTGTCTCAGGAGGAGGGTTCACTGGTCCACCGGACTTATGCTCACTGAACCTGCATGCATGGCTCCTAGAACCTGTAGCCATTTTGCGACACGGGGTCTCGCAGAGGTTATGGAAGTTCTTTCTGCAGCCAGAAAGCGGCAATCACATCACGGCGTATACCCATGAAATGGCGCCGTTTTTATCTATGGTCGCAAGCACGCAGCCTTTCCCTTTTAGGTTGTCCGGTCAAAGCGATGTTAGAGTACCTGCTCTCCCTTTTCTGTTCGGGTCTCGCCCACTCCTCTATTAAGGTGCACCTCTGTGCCATTTCAGCTTATCACCTTCCGGTGGGACAGCGCACAGTGACACAATTAGATGCCTGTCGAGAATTCCTGAGAGGGGTGTTACATCTTAGGCCGCCCATTAAAGACCCATTGCCTCCATGGGACTTGCTCTTTGTCCTAGAGCAACTCATGCTCCTCCCCTTTGAACCTGCCGCGGATTGCGAGCTGCGTTTTCTGTCGTGGAAAACGTTGTTTTTAGTTGCTGTTACATCAGCGAGAAGAGTTTCCGAGCTTCATGCTCTCATGTGTAAGGAGCCTTATTTGTTTTTTCACCAGGACAGAGTATCCCTGAGGACGAATCCTAAATTCTGGCCTAAGGTGGTCTCCACACTCACTCTCAATCAGGATGTTGACCTGCCTGTCTACTTCCCTAATTATTCTAATAGAGGAGAGGCGCTGCTCCACACCCTGGATGTTCACCGCAGCTTAAGGTGCTACCTGAGCAGAACTAAGCAGCTTCGTAAGTCGGAGCAACTTTTCGTTTCCTTTACTGAAAGGCTGATGGGCCAGCCAGTATCGAAACAGTCCCTTTCTTGTTGGCTTGTCCAGTGCATATCATACTGCTATGATATCAAACAAAAGCCCCTCCCAGGATCAGTCCAGGGCCATTCCACTAGGGGAGTGGCCACCTCCTTTTCAGCACGCCGTAACGTCTCCACCTCTGCCATTTGTGCTGCAGCCACTTGGAGCTCTGTACATACCTTTATCAGGCATTATAGCCTGGATTTTGCTTCACGGCTAAGAGCCGCTTCGCCTGGCTGTGCTAGCAGGGTCTCCTGTCCTAGAATCAGGACTGGAATGAACTTTCTAGTTTCTCCTCCCAGAGTGTTTGCAGGCACTACTGCTTGGGAATCAGTCCTATCGTAGTACTTGCTGCAAGAGCTGTGTCTCAGTAAGATAGTACAGTTACGTAAGAACTTACCGTAACAGTAGATCTTCGAGAACAGCTCTTGCAGCATGTACCTTCCCGCCCACCTTCCCCCTTGGAGGAGGCATGGCTTCTTGAGCCTTTTAACAGGGACTTATACCCCTTTGTCTTCTGACGGTGGATCCTCAGTCTCCCATTTTGGTGTCATCCTGCGGCCGAAAGTCTCCGGCAGGAGAACTGGGGATTCTGGCGGGACCGCCCCCTTATGTACTACGCCTGATGTCGGAGGCGGGACCGACGTCGGGGGCGGTCCCCGCTGAAGATAGCTAGCTAGAAGTTTTCTGTGGGGTCCTGACGCCTGCCGGCTTCAGTCCTAATGGTGTTACCTGCTGCAAGAGCTGTTCTCGAAGATCTACTGTTACGGTAAGTCCTTACGTAACTGTACTTTTCTACCTAAAGTAGTAGCAGAGTCTACCTTAAATCAGTCCATAGAGCTACCTGCCTTTTTTATGCAGTACTCTAATCAAGGGGAATACTTACTGCATACTATGGATGTTCACCAGATTCTGAGATACTACACCAACAGGACGAAGGATCTCAGAAAGACTGATCAGTTGTTCATCTCTTTTGCTCACAAAAGGGAAGGCAATGCTGTTTCCAAGCAATGCCTGTCTTAAGTGGTTGGTTCATTGCATCCCTTTCTGTTATGACAAATACCACAAGACCCTCGTGGGTCAAGTCAGAGGCCACTCCACAAGAGGAGTAGCTGCCTCTGCGGCTTGTTTCAAGAATGTGTCTGCGGCAGACATCTGCGCTGCCGCCACCTGGATTTCCGTCCATACCTTTACAAAACACTACAGTTTGGATGTTGCCTCTCGCCGTAGAGCAGGCTTCGGGCTAGCTGTTTTGCAAGGCCTCCTAGCTTGAGGCTTGCAAGGCTAGAACTGCTTCTTGGAGTAGTTTTCCTCCTCCTGGTGCCTTTCTTTGTTCCAGACTGCTTGGGATTCAGTCCTATATGTAATTACCTACTGCAAGAGCCCTCTCGAAGATAGATAGTATAGTTATATAAGAACTTACTGTAACAGTAGATCTTCGAGAGAGGCTCTTGCAGTAGGTAATACCTTCCTGCCCTCCATCCCCCTAGGCTTTTTCAGCTCCTTTTCCACTGAGGGAAATATCCGCTCCTCTCTCATCCGGCCTCTTTCAGCCTGTGGCGGGAAATAACTGGAAGGCGGGCGTCCGGGACCGCCCCTTCATACCGACACGCTCTGGACGCCGGTCACCTACTGGGTGCGGTCCTCGCCAGGGACTGCTAGCTAGAAATTTTTCCGTGGGTTCCTGCCACCTGCCGGCGTCAATCCTATATGTAATCTCCTACTGCAAGAGCCTCTCTCGAAGATCTACTGTTACGGTAAGTTCTTACGTAACTGTACATTTTAAGAATGGTATATGTTGTTCATCCACACGACCCACCCAACCTCCCCGGCTTCGACGCACAACCTGGCTTCCAGCGGGCTAGATCTGGCATCATGGGGCGGAGCCTAGAGTTTTACCACCCGGGTTGGTGGGAGCAGCCAGCTTGAAGACCTTCTGGCGAGATTTAAAGCGGCAACCTGCCAGACAGTGTGGATGAACAACGTAAACCATTCCTAGAACTCCTATTACAGGTGAGTAACCTGTATTTACCAGCAGACATTGAGTCAGTGATCCAGTGGTCCTTGTATAACGACTGCCTTGTTTGCAGAGCTGTGTTATCTAAGGTTGCTGATGGGAAGTCTAATTGTAGGTATAATGGCAAGAGAAGTGCAACTAAAACCACAAAAATGGTGGGAGTCATCCTACGTGGGCTAATGCCCTGTGCTAGTCATAAAATCCAATCTCATTTGTTTCCCCAGTTCCGAAACATAGGGAGTGAACATTCTGGAATATGCCATGAACCATTTTACATTCGGGTGCTCAGAAACACCGTGCTGCAAAGGAGACGCAAGAAAAGCTGGATGCTGTCCTAGCAAAGACTCCTCGACTGAACCAGTTTTTTGTGATCAGCTCGTCTGCACCATCTGTCACATCATCTGTTTCTCTCTTGACAAGTGCGAATGGTTGCAACTGTGAAACATCTCATGAACAACCTGACACCGATCCAATATTGAAAAGGTTGATCAAGGTACTATGGTTGAGACGGCTGCTTCTACAGATGAAACTGGTGATGCATTGTCTTTGTCTCTGACGTCTACCAGCAGTTCAACCCACTCAAGAAGTGATCCTGAATGTCACTCGACAGATGCTGCGGAGTGGTTCCCAGTAAGTTCTGCTACTGTAAATTTCTGGGTTTAGAAAGGACCAGACACTTGCCAGAATAAGTGCGACTCTGACAGTTACTTAGTCAAAGAGGTACTACAACCCTACACAGAGTCAACCAAAGGGGCATTTCCTGTTCCAAAAAAATCACATGTTCTATGCCCAGCGGCCAAAGGTGAGTTGCATCTGCGGAAGTGGTTGCTATATAGTCCTTCAAAAGGGTCAATTTGTTGTTTCTTCTGCACACTGATGGCGAGTCGAAAGGACCAATTTTCACAAGTCGAGGGTTTAAGTGACTAGAAAAAGGCAGATGAGAGAATCCGCACCCATGAAGAAAGTGCAGCGTACAGAGAGTGCATTCTCAAGTTATGCAGCTGTTGCAAAGAATACTGCCATGTGGACTACAGCTTGGAAAAGCAGTATCAGGACAGGGAAGCAATACTGGCGTGATGTGCTACATCGGGTAGTTGCTGTTGTGACACTGTTGGTGGAGAGAGGTGTGGCCCTCCGAGGAGATGATGAATTACTTGGATCGAAACATAATGGCAACTTCCTTGGCTGCATGGAATTAATAGCACAGTTCGATCCCTTTCTGGACAGACATATAGACATATTTGGTAATGCTGGTCAGGGAAAGCCAGCTCACATGTCTTTCACTATTTTCGAAGAATTCGTGCAAATTCTGGCGAAGCATGTCCAAGGCACAAGTGTGAAAGAAATTGCAACAGTCCAGTACTTTTCAATATCTGTCTATTCAACACCAGATTTAACCCATGTTGACCAGCTGACTGTGATTGCCCAGTATGTGCCAAATGGCACACCAATTGAGCAGTTCTTGACTTTCCTGCAAATCAGCAGTCATATGGCTGAAGAACTTGCAAATACTCTGCTACAGTACTTGCAGGCTGAATCGACTGATTTTATGGATTGCCGTGGCCGGTCTTACGATAATGCAAATAACATGGCTGGACAGTACACTGGCATGCAAGCATGTCTCAAAACAGTGAACCCTCTTAGAAACATAGACTTTGACGGCAGATAAGGACCGCTTGGCCCACCTAGTCTGCCCATTTCCCTACCTTTAAGATAAGCTGCAGATCCTAGTTAACCAACAACCTATTTTTTGCCTTATTTGTGCCTTGCGCTGCACATTCTCTAAACCTAGTTGGTTCTAATGCTGTTGATTGCTGCGTTGAGACAGTCTGCTTCTTTGGCTTTCTCCAGAAACTGTACACGTTCCTCTCCATTGGTAAGTTTTGATAAAACACTTGAAAGAGAAAGGTGGAGGACTGACAGTGAAGTCACTGTCTGACACATGGTGGTCTGCAGGTGCTGATGCAACGAAGGCGCTCTTTGACGGCTACACAGACATCAAAGCTGCCCTGGAGGAAATGTCTGATGACCAGCGGCAGAATGGCACTACAAGATATGGGGCAGATACCTTGTCTCAAAATATGGAGCTACTGGAAACTGCATTTCTGTGTGACCTGTGGAATACAATTCTTACCAGAAGCAATGCAACAAGCAAATCTTTGCAGAATACCAAAATTGATTTGAAATTAGCAGTTGAACTACTGACCTCTGTAGGAAACTTTGTGAACACATTACGTGATCGTTTCAATACATTTGAAACACGAGCGCAAGAGTTATCAGGCACATTGCATTACAGAAGTGATTACTCAAGGAAGAGAAAGAAACACTCGGTACGATGACTTGCAGTCTGAGGGAGTTGTTTTAACTGGCAGAGAGAAATTCAGGACTGAGACTTATTTGGTTACAATTGATCGCCTCATCATGGCCTTAAACAGAAGGATTTCAGCCTACCAAACTGTCAATGACCACTTTAAAGTGGACTTCAACAAGTTAACAGATGAAGAAACTAATCTTGAGGCTCAGAAACCAGCTCAAGAATACCCATCAGACTTGTCTCTGGAGGTCTTCACTGGTGAAATGGCACAATTCATCAGCTTTGCAAAGGCAAGAGGTTGTGATCTGCCACTCTCTCTCCTGCAGCACGACTGCATAATGAAGAACTTTAGAAGACCTTTCCAAATGTTTCTGTAGCTCTTCGCATCTACCTGTCGCTGATGGTGGCTAACTGTTCAGGTGAACGCTCCTTCAGCAAGATAGCCCTCGTCAAAAATAAACTTCGATCTATAATGCGAGACGATCGTTTGAGTGCACTCACACTCTTAAGTATTGAAAGTGATCTACTCCAACAAATTGACTTTAATGAGTTAAATGATAACTTTGCCACTGCTAAGTCACGGAAATGTCAAGTAAACCTTGCATAACATGTGGTGTTCCTTTTTCTTTGGGCTGTAGTTCTCTATAGAAAGGAGTAATGTACACTTGAGGAAAAGGCCAAGGTTTTGGTAAGCATCCTGGGGATTGTGGCCTCTGGAAGGTAATGTCCTGTATCTGGGACGTGTGTGGTGCAAATTTTTTTTTTTTTTTTTTTTTAAATCTTCCTGTGACGCATCCTGCTTCATGTCCCTTGGATGCACCCCACACCTTTGACATGGTTGGTGCAGTGCACCTAACTCTCTTCCAGGAGCCACAGAACATCTAAACCCCCAGAGCTTCACAGTGCAGTGATGCTCACGTGGAGACTAGTGGTATTGTTCACACTAGCTGCAGCTGTAGACTTAAGTCCAGACAGTTTCCCACACCCCCTGACTACAGGGGGAAGCAATTTTCTGCCAAAAGTGGTCCGGTGTACAGGCTTTAGTGAGTGTTTTTAAAAGACCCCCAGCTGGTTCAGAACTGGAGAGAGAATCCCATAGATCAGGATATCTCTTGCTATTTATTATGGACATCCATAGACATTCTAGAGCATCCCCAGGTACGTGTCCCCAATCTTCATCCATGTTAACTCCATCTGCGGTGTCTGTCCATGATCATGGTCGGAAGTATCCAAGGTGGATGAAAAATGCACAAATTCCTGGTAAAAACACAGTCAAGGGACTGAACAGGATAATAAAATCCATTTTTCAATTTTGTAAATAAGAGATTCTAATGAAATGCTAAATATTTGTATCCGTTAGATTAGCATGTCGATAATGGTTTTTACTGTTAGCATATGTCACATATCACATAGTCTTTGTGTTGTGTTTAATAAACAGTGTTTTAATACTATTAGTATTTCCATCATTTAAATTGCCTATGGTATATATTCCATCATATTTCTGGTGGTTGTTTTGTGTAATTTTTGCAACAGGTCTGTTTAGGTAATTTTTCTCGGCTGAGATAATTGCAGCCTGACTAATCAGTAGAGGAGGTACCAACACAAGTGAGGTTATCAGATTGAAAGACATAGGTGTCTTTATTTTCAGTTTGCCCTTTTTTTTAAGGTTATAAGGCAGGGTGAGCAGGTGAGGAAAATGTAAACAAACACATTGGGCAGTCAATTTCTCCCTCTTTAAAACAAAAAAGGGATGTGAATAAAACCACCAGCTGCATCAACAGTTCCTATAGAATCTGAGCGAACAAAATGTATTTATTTATTATTTCTTTAACACACGGAGGCCTAAGGGGTTTCATTGTCCCTTTAAGCAGCTGGTGAGGCAATTGTTTGAAAGACATAACAGGCATCTAGACCCCCAGAGCTTCGGCCCCCAGACCTCGGCCTTCATATGTCACATGACAAGCTGGGTGCAATAAGAGTGTTGTACCTATGAATAACAGGGGTTGTCTCCCCATATGGTGGTTGTTAAGGTTAATAAACTAAAACTGTAATGAACAATATGGTCGGAAAATGTTGCACAAAATAAATTGGTATGAAAAGTTGGGCATTTTTACATGGTCACCCGAGTTGTGTGTCTCTCAGGCCCCACTAAGGCTTGATCTGGCCCTGCATGGAAGACTGTCTTTTTGGTAGCTATCACTTCAACAAGAAGGATCAGTGAGCTACAGGCCTCGTCCGTGGAGTCTAACTACATTGAACTCCACATGGACAAAGTTTTCTCCCAAACAGATAGGAAAATCTTACTTCGAGAGGGTTCCTTCAGGTTGCCATCATTTATAGGACTAGTGCAAACTGGTGTCTGGCCACACAGCAGACTTTTTCTAGAAATACCTGACAGAGGACCGCCCACTGAGGTCACGTGACCGATGTCAGTATGGCCCTATATAGTGGGCGGTCCTCACGCCTACCCTCCAGTTCTTTTCCGCCATCGTCTCATATTAGTCGCATCTCAGACTTCCCACAGCGATCGTCGTTTAAAGTTTACTTTGTTTTTGTCAATCTCCACAGCGATTTTTCTCTTAGATTTCCGAACATCTTTCTGTGGCTTCTGCAAAGAAGTGCCAGTCTTGTGGTACTCAAATTGAAGTGCGTGATCTGCTTGGGCCCAGACCTCCCAGTTTCTTCCTGCCTGGATTGCCAGCCTTTTAATCAGGCCATACGCAAAAGAAGGCAGCAGGCTCTGGAGGCCCACCTCTTGAAGACCCGGCTGGCATCTTTAGAAAAACAGATCAGCAAATCTTCATCTTCTTCCCCTTCCAAGAAAGAACACCGGAAAGAGAAGCACAGGGAGCAGGAGAGCTCCACAGGGGGAACCCAGGCCGAGACCTCCAGACTCTCTACCAGCAAGGCCTCTTCACAGCCACCGCCTAAGGAGAAATTGGCTTTGGGGGACTCAGGTAAGCCCTGCAAACCCTCCTCCGCGGGTAATTCGGCCATGGGCTCCTCTGATGGTCGCACCACACCTGCCACTAAGTCGGCCCCCAGCTCCTCCGGGGAACACCCAGCCAGGCTTCGGGGACCCGCACGGCCTCAGCCGCTAAGTCGGCAGGGGGCTCCTCCCCCTCCCACCCAGCTCAGTCTGGTCAGACGACCGCCTCTGGCGGGCGCTCAGACGCAGCTCTCCCATCGGGGCCTAGCGCTGACCAACCCGTCTGTACGAGCCCGGGGGAGACTGCCCCCCTCTTCACTACCAGTAGCTTCCCCTGCTCAGGCCGCTACCTCGGACAATGATAGTGCAGAGCCCCCGAATGTTGACCACTCGTTTAGGTCCGTTCCACACTCCCCCAATGGGGTCACAGGGAAGGAGGCTCCTCCTCAACCGTCTGACCCTACTCCGGAGGCTTCTCCTATCCCTTCCTGTGGGATCACTCCCGACCCAGCGCCTGTCCCGGTCGCAATCCCCCTGCCGGATCCGGCACCATTTCCCCCAACTCCAGACCCTCCGATGATTGTCTTCGAACCTAGGCCCAGTTGTCTGCCCCAGCCTTCAGCTCCGGTGCCAGACCAGGTCCCTCCGGGTCTCCTTCACCTGGCTCCGACACTGGCCCCTCCAGCGCCGGATCGGGTGGTGCCGGTCCTTGCAACAGGGGCCCTGATGCCAGCTCCCCCAACGCCGGACCTGCCACTGATTTACACGACTGCAGGTCCCACGAGGATTTCACTCTCCATCAGGTCCCCTGACGTTGGGATTATATTCTCGACCCCAGACTGTCCTGCATTACCCAGCCGGTCCCCCTCCAGACTGGAGTGGCACGGGGCATTACTTCCCTGGATACAATCAGTACCCGGGCTATGGCTATTTGAGTTACCAGGGGTATCACTACCCTCCTCCCCTGGTAATCACTCCACCTCCTCTTCTCCCCCCCCCCCCAAACCTCCTCCACAAGCTCCGGTTCAGCCAGATGTTAAGACTCTCATCCAATCTTGGTGGCAGGGGTCGTGCTTGGAGCTGGTTTCAGACCTCGAGAGCAGACTCCCACCACTGCGCTCTCCTAGGTCTCCATCCCCGAGGAGTTCGTCCCCGTCTACTGTTCATGTCATGGGGGCCACTCCCAAGGATATAACTCTCCCGGACCTTGGAGACCATCCAGACATGGGGGATGACGATGATGAGGTTAGCGATGATTTGCTAGAGGAACCCTCGGATCACGAGTCCTCTGTCCCTAAGGGCAAGGCTTCTCCCATGTCCCCACCCAGAGGATCCTGACTTTTTGGACCTCCTGAGGTCCATGCAGAATTTTTTCGATTAGGAGTCAAAGGAACAGGATCCGATGTGGCAGAGACTTGCCGAACATTTAGACCACAAGTCTCTGTCCCCTATCCTCCATGGGTTGAACCTCACCAGGACTTCACCTCTGCAGTCTGGCAGATGCCTCATTCCATCCTGGCTGTCCCCAGGAGGGCGGACAGAGTCTGCCGGGCGCACAAGGATGCTCCATTCCTCAGTGCTCATCCGAAGGCAGACTCCGTTATGATTTCGGCTGCTCATGACTGCTCGTCAGCACATGAGCACCTCTCCTCCTGACAAGGAGTTGAGGCAGATGGACCAGTTCAGTAAGAAGGTCAGTTCTGTCCTGTCCTCTGCACTCATCCACAATCTACACACAGTCATACTATAAAAGTCCTAACTCCCCTTTCCCTCCTTGTAGGCCCCCACTGTTGCATCAGTTCTACCGACCTATCCTTGGGACTTCACTTCTCACAATGTTTATCCTTCGCTTACATATTACATACCCCTCCTGGTACCCCATCTGCCATTAGTTGGTGGTTCTCCAAGCCATTTTCATGGCTAGTACTAGTGACTGCCCCGCTAAATGAATTAACTGGTACTTCTATACAGAGAACATGGTTTATATCCAGTTGCATGGTTCAATGGTGGACCCTGCCCCCTTATATTTGAATCCTCCTCTGTTATGGCTTGCCTTGTCTTCCTTTTATCATTTGACTCCCCTATTACTGCACTATTGTGTTTGTGTTTATATACTTATTTACATGTATTTATATGTTTTATGATGGATGTTACCCAACCCTGTTCTAACCAGGTCCATCTTGTAAAAGAGCTCTGCTCAATGACGTTCACCTGGATAAAGATTTTTATTGATTGATTGATTCTTTGGCCACATGTGTGCTTTGGTCCCTAAACTGTGTGGCCCACATGGTGTCACATCAAAAGGCTACCTTGGCAAGGCTCGAGGCCCGAGTCCAAGCTGTGGACCCTTCGGATCTCAAGGCTAAGGAACTCTGCCTGTCTCTCTTTTCTCACAGGCATGCATTGCAGGCTACTTATGACTCTTGTTGATTCAGTTGCCCGCGCCTTGGCGACTGCTGTCGCTTGAAGACGACAGGCCTGGCTTCGCATCTCTGGTCTCGCAAATGAGGTTCAATCTGCGATTCAGGATGCCTCCTTTCAGGGCTTGATGCTCTTTGGTGGCGACACCAAGGACATCATCACTGACCTCCAGGATAAAGGTCAGGCCCTGAGGTCAGTGCAGTCCATGTACCGATCGGGTGCCCAACAGCAGCAGCAACTGTTTTGGAAAAGGACCTGAAGGCAGAGGAAGCTCATCGCCAGGGCAAGCATAAGTCCATGGGTTCCACCACCCCTTCCACCTCCAAGAATCAGAGACGTTCAGGGGGACCTCCCCCCCGACCGTCCTGCCACCTCCTGACTCCCTCGCCCCACCCCTCCTCAGCCTCAGTGCGAGGGCGGTGGGGAGGTTCACCGCAGCGCGGGGTGGCAGGTGACACACCTCCGATGCATGGGTCCACAAAGCTGGTGTGCGGACACACCATAGAATTTCTGGAGATTCCCCAGACTCTCTGCCAGCCAGTCGACCTACTCTTGAGACCAGACTCTTCTCGTCAGAGAAGAAATACAAACTCTCTTGCTCAAGGAAGCTATAGAGAGCATTCCCCTCCAGCAAAGGGGAAGGGTAGATCTACTCCCACTTTTTCCAGGTTCCAAAAATGTCAGTCAACATGAGACCCATTCTCGACTTGAGCAGTCTCAACCTGTGCGAGTACGAAAAATTCAGAATGTTGACTCTCCAAAGCCGCCTTCCTCTCCTGCTGGAGAACCAGTGGCTTTGTGCTCTGGATATGCAGGATGCTTACCTGCACATTCCAGTTTTCCCCAGCCACCACCGGTTTCTGTGGTTTTGTTTCCAAGAGGAGCATTTCCAGTTCCGGGCCCTCCCCTTTGGTATGTCTTCGGCACCTTGGGTCTTCACCAAGTGCCTGGTGGTTGTGGTGGCTTTTCTATGTCACCAGGGAATAGCAATTTTCCCTTACCTGGACAATTGGCTGATCTCAGCCCCTTCCAGGGATTCTCTCTCAGAAGCTCTGACTTTCATTCTAGATTTGTTTTCCAAGGTGGGGATTACTGTCAATTTCCCAAAGACTTCAGTTTATTGGAGCGGTCTTGGACACGGTCCAGAGCAGAGCCTTCCTTCCTCCAGACAGGGTGGAGAGACTGGTCTGGCAGGCTTCCGTAATGGCCTCTTCCAGGACCATTCCAGCAAGGGAGGTCCTTCACCTTCTCGGCCTGATGGCGGCATCCATCACTACCATTCCCCTGGCGAGGCTGCACATGAGTCACTCAGTGGTCCTTGCGGGTGCAGTGGGATCGACTCCTGGATGACCTGGACCATCCAGTCCTGGTATCGTCAGCGGTCCAGAAATACTTGGTTTAGTGGAGGGATCCCTGCAACCTTTCCTTGGGTCTCCCTTTCAGGTGTCCTGCCCCCTCGGCCATTCCCTCTCTCTCTTCTGCCTGGGACCAGAGCACAAGACCAAGGACTGTGAGGCCTGCCAGAGTTTCAACCAGGCCACATGGAAACGCTGCCAAGAGGCCCTGGAAGCCCACGTTCCCAAACTGAAGATGGCTTCTATGGAGAAGGAGCTGCAGAAGCTGTGGGGATCATCCTCCTCCCCAGGGGTTCTTCAGACTCCAATAAGGAGAAGAAGGACAAGGATAAGCATCGGGAGGAAAAAGCACAAGGAGAAGCACCAAGACTGCGATCGGTCTCCTTCCCACCAAACGGCCTCCTTCGGAGGGCCACAGACACTGAGCGGCCTCCCATTGACATGGGTACCACTCCTCTGGCCAAGTCTGCTTCCTCTTCCATGGAGCAGCCCTTGGTTCCCCTGCCTGAGCTGGTTACAGTTCTGGTGGGCGCCTCCGATGTTTAGGAGAGCTTCGCCACCCTTAGGCCCCTTAAAACCCCAGGGCCTAAGTCTGGTGGTGTGGCCAATAAGTCAGTCGTCCGCTCCTCTGACCACCGCCCGGCCCAGGCTGTTAAGCTGCACGCCAGCTCCTCTAGCGTCCGCCCAGCCACTGCGCTTTCTTCGGGCCCCAATAACAGGCCTGACATCAATCCTCCGGATCAGCACACACTGCCGCTCCTGCCGTAGCCCTCCCCAGAGGGTCCTCCCCCCCTCGGGATCCTCCTTCCCCACCTCTCCTGGTGGAGACTCCTGGTTCACCTGTTCATTCTGAGCCAGAGTTGGAGGAGCGTCCACCTGACACAACCCTGGTGTCAGGGTCAGAACATCCCAACGCCAGACCTCCCTCAGGAGCCGACGTCTCCCACGCTGTTGGCTCCCCCATCTGGGCCAGTTCCCCCACCCCTGACTCCAGTGGGACCCTCCACCCCTTTGGGACCAATGCCGGAATTTCCTCTGGTGGATCCGGCGTCAGACGTGATGTTACCCCACCCTTCTCACCCTCTTCTTGCGCCTTCTCCTGCTTACCCACTGTCGGGGCCTCTGTCAGGACCCCCTGCTCCATTGTCGGGGCATTCTCTCAGCCTCCCAATGCCAGGCTTCCATGCATCGCACTACCCTTTTCCAGGGTATCAGACGCTAGGCTACGCCACGCTGGGCTAGCCAATGCCAGGCTACTCAAAGTATGGTACACCAGGTTTTCATTACCCTACACCGGTCTTTACGACGCTGGGTTATCATTTTCAAGCCTACCCGTTCGTCTGTGAAGCCCCTCCTCCACCACTGCTTCAACCTCAGGTAGACTTAGGGCTGCACCTCAGTCTTGATGGTCTCAGACAAAGACCAACTGGTTTCCGAGTTGGACCGGCGCCTGACAGCCGCGGCTCCCACACTGGTCCACCCTATGCTGAGAGCCCTTTCACTAGTGGAGTCTCGCCCCTCTACCTCGGGACAGGCCTCGCACCCTACCACTGTAATTGGTAATGACAGGAGCCTCACAGTCTCATTGCAGGAGGTCACGGTCCCACAGGCTTTGTTCCCAGACAGAAGCCCGTCATTGGACTCTGACTCCTCCCCCTCTTCCAGAGGATCCCAAACCCAGAGGCTCTTCCAAGTCCCCTCTGGAGGGCCCCTCTTTCACAGAGATCCTCCGGAAGATTCAGGAGGTGAATGGGTGGAAGGCTGAGGATCAGGACCCTCAACATAAGAGGCTGGCAGAACACTTAGATATGACCAAGCTGTCCCCATTGCCCATTCCTCTGTGGACTGGACCACATGAGGACCTGGCCTCCATGGTCTGGCAGCAGCAGCCTTCATTGGTGACAGTGGTTGCCAAGAAGGCTGACCGACTTTATCGAGCCCCTGAGGACAAAGACCACCTTAGTTTCCATACCAAAGCGAACTCATTGTTCATTAACGCAGTCCATGACCGTGCAACTAAGCCTAAACATATAAGCACCTTCCCTCCGGACAGGGAGTCGAGGCAAAGAGACCAGTTTGGGTGCTAAGTTTATTTGTCTTCCACACTGGCCCTTAGAGCACTGAATTACCTGGCACACATGACTGTGTACCAGAAAGCTATCCTGGGCCAGCTGAGGTCGGAATTCGAGGCCTTGCCTGTTTCCGAGGCTAAACCTAAGATTGCCCAGACAGTCAGGACAGCAGAAATCTCCTGCCGTCATTCTCTCAGGGCAACATACGATACGGTAGACTCCTCTACCCAGAGTACCGCCATGGTTGTCAGCATGCATAGGTACTCCTGGCTGCCGGTATCCAGGTTGGCCCAATATGTCCAGACAGCTATCCAGGATGCCCCACTTAGAGGACCTGTCCTTTTTGGGGGTGACATCAAGATATTATTACTGAGCTACAGGACAGTGGGTAAGGCACTGCGCTCTGTCCAGTCTATGTATCACTCCACTACCAAGCCAAAGCGGTCTTTTCATCACCAGCTCAGGCATCAGAATAGGCAACAGCCAGCCAGACGTCGGAGCAAACGTCTGGCCCCTTTGGCAGCGACACTCCCCACACCCCCTCCGTCTCTTGACTCATGGCAGGACCCCTAGCCTCCGCCACCAGCTCCGGAGGAACTGGTACAGGGCAGATTCGCCGACCATCTGACAGGGTGGGAGGCAATCACTAGAACACGTGAGTCCTTCAGCTAGTCGCTCACGTCCACACCATCAAATTCACAGAGAGCCCTCCAAGAAATCCTGCAGGTCTATCTCACTACCCAAAAGGGCCACATTCCTCTCATAAGGAATGAAATTCAGGTCCTTATGACAAAATCAGCCATAGAGCCCGTTCCTCAGGCCCAGGAAGGAAAGTGATATTATTCCCACTTCTTCCCGGTCCACAAAAAGACGGGAGACCTCTGTCCAGTTTTGGGCCTCAGCATGCTAAATCTGTACATAGAGTACAAGAGATTTTGCATGCTAACCCTGATGGGTCTGTTGCCACTGTTTTACCATTGGACATGCAAGATGCATACCTGCATATACTGATCTTTCCTTTCCACTGCCACATCCTCCACTTTACCTTACAGGGGGAACACGTTCAGGTCAAAGTGCTCCCCTTTGGCCTTTCCTTGGCACCCAGAGTGTTTACCAAGTGCCTAGCAGTGGTGGCAGCGGCTTTATGCCATCAGGAGATATGTGTTCCTATACCTCAATGACTGGCTCCTGTCAGCACCATTGAGGGACTGCCTGGTGGCCTCCCTGACTGGTATCCTGGACCTTTTTCAGCAAGTAGGAATTACAGTTAATTACCCCAAATTCCACCTGGTTTCATCCCAACGCCTCCAATTTATTGGGGGCAGTGCTGGATACTGTTCGGGGTCAGGCCTTCCTCCCATTGGACCAGGCGGAAACCTTGCATCGGTAGTCCATCCAAGTGGCAACCAGCCAATGTGCCACAGCCTGTTCCATCTTACGCCTTCTTGGTCTTATGACAGTGGCTATCCCCACTGTCTCCTGGTCAGGCTCCACATGTGGATTATGCAGTGGACCCCAAGGGTCCAGTGGGACCAGAAATCAGACGACTTGGATCACAGGATCCTGGTGTCCGGTCCCATTCATCGGGACCTTCCTTGGTGGCAGACTCTGTCCAGTCTCACCAGAGGGGTTCCTTTTCAGGCACCCCCTCCAGTCAAGGCTGGGACGCTCATCTGGGCGACCATAGAACCCAGGGATCTTGGTCTCAGCAGGAGCTATCTTTACACATCAATGTGCAAGAGATGCAGGCTATACTATACATCCAAGCATTTCAGCCTCTTCCCCTTCCTGGATCTCTCCTGGTACAGACAGACAACATGTGTGTGGTCTGGTACCTGAAACAGGGAGGCACGCAATCATATCCTCTGTGCAGGGAAGTGATGTGCTTGTGGCAATGGACAATACAGCACAGCCTACAGCACATGGCAGTGCACATCCCAGGCGTTCAAAACATCCTGGTGGACACACTCAGCCACAGTCAGGCAATGGCATACGAGTGGGAGCTGAAGCAGACATCTTTGATCAGTGGGGTCGCCCAGATCGCGATCTGTTCGCCTGCACATCCATCGCAAAACTACCCAGTTTCTGCTCGTTCATTCCCGGGCGTGGTGTTTTCTGGCGAGACGTGCTGTCTCTTTGCTGGACAGGGATGTTTTGTACGCCTTCCCTCCCATCCTGCTATTGCAGAGGGTGCTTCTGAAACTACCGCAAGGAAGGGGCTCACTTAATTCTCATAGCCCCTTATTGGCCTCGCCAAGTGTGGTTCCCTTTGCTTCAGCAGCTGAGGGGGGAGCCTCTGATTCCTCTTCCCCTCTGCCAGAACCTGCTGACTCAGGACCAGGGCAAGCTGGTCCATCCAGGCCTCAGATCCCTTAACCTTCATGCGTGGCACCTGCTGACGAAGCTGTGGCATGCTTTGGGATCTCTTTCAGGTTGGCACAAGTCCTTGTGGAGGCCCGGAAGCCATCCACAAGAACCACATATACTATGAAATGGAAGAGGTTCTTCATTTGGGCATCCACTCTTTCTCTTGCCCTGTCCCACAGGTCATGGAATGTCTGCTGCATCTCTCTGACCCTGGTCTCTTCTCTAAAGGTCCACTTGTCTGCCATTACTGCCTACCACACTTCGGTGAATGGCAAAACCTTGGCCCAGCTGGAGGTTTCCAAAACCTTTCTGAAAGGAATTCTCCATCTGAAACCCCTGGTTAGGAAACCGGATCCTCCATGGAATCTGAACTTCATTCTTGAGAAACTCACTCTGCCTCCCTTTGAACCAGCCACGAGTTGCGATCTTCGCTACCTTTCCTGGAAAGCACTCTTCTTAGCTGCCATTACTTTTGCTCGAAGGACTTTCGAGCTTCAGGGCCTGATGCATAAGGAGCCTTATTTGATTTTCCACAGAGACGAGGTGGCTGTACCAAAGGTGGTTTCGGAGTTTACTTTGAACCAGACCATACACTTGCCAGTGTATTACCCTGAGCATTCTAATCAAGGGGAGGCCATTCTGTACACGCTCGATGTGCACAGAACCTTGCGATATTATATGAATCGGATGAAACCAGTCCATAAGACGAATCATCTTTCCGTTTCCTTTGTGCCCAAAAGAGAGGGTGCAGCAGTTTCTAAAAAAAAATTTGTTGTCCAAATGGTTAGCAAACTGCATTTTGTTTTATCACCAGAAGTATAACAAACCCCTTCCGGGGTAAGTCAAGGGGCACTCAGCCAGAGGCATGGCTGCCTCTGCTACTTGTTTCAGGAATGTTTCTGCCACAGACATTTGTGTGGCAGCCACTTGGAGCTCTGTCCACACTTTTACCAAACACTACAATCTGAACTTTGCCCCTAGGTGTAGGGCAGGCTTCAGATTAGTAGTCCTTCAGTGCATCCTGTCATAGTCTGGTACCTACTGCAGACCTTTCCTGCCTCCCACGCTTCAGCCTTTGTCTGAATTACACTGTTTGGGACTCGGTCCTTATGGTTATTACCTACTGCAAGAGCCCTCTCGAAGTAATATAGTACAGTTACATAAGAACTTGCCATAACAGTAGATCTTCAAGAGAGGCTCTTGCAGTGGGTACCTTCTTCCCTTCCACCATCCCCCTGCTTCTGCGGCTACTTTCTTTTGGCTCCAGGAGCCCACTCCTTTCTCCTGTCGCACCTTCTTAAGTCTCCATTAGGAGAACTGCAGGGCAGGCGTGGGGACTGCCCACTATATAGTGTCACGCTGACGTCTGTCACATGTTGTCGGGTGGGCAGTCCTCTGCCAGCTAAAGTTTTCCGTGTGGTCCTGGTGGCTCTAGTCCTAATGATTAGTACCTACTGCAAGAGCCTCTCTCAAAGATCTACTGTTACCGTAAGTTCTTGCGTAACTGTACATCTTATCTGTGTCAATCTTCACCATTCATCACAGATGGGTACTGGCCGGAGATCAGGACCCCGCGGGAGCACTTTCTTTTTTTTTTTTTAAAGGATAGAAGTGAGCCGACACAGCACTCGATGCCGCCCTCGGAAGCCGACATACTACGATGGCGCTCGAGGATTGAAGTCGTTAAGCTGGTAATGAAGCTCCGCTCTGCCTACCAGTTCTTCGTCTCCGCCATCGAGGCCGCCTGGAAGCCTGTGAAGAGATTTTCAAAGTTTTAGGCCTTAGCCTTTTGTCGCCGACAGTCCGTCAGTTCCTGCTAGTTCTAGTTTGCCTCTACTTGGCGTCGCTGGTAAGATCTTTCCATTTATTTTACAGTTTAGCGGCGTCGAGTCTGTTTAGTGTTTTCTGTAGGTCATGTAACCGGTCGGAGGGCAAGAAGTCGTCTAAGGCAGGCGGCCCCCATGCGTGTCGGTGCCCGTCTGCGGCCGCAAGTACTCACGTTACCGACCAGCATGACCGTCTGTCTCTCGTGTCTTAGCCTGCTTCACGACATGGATTTGTCGGCAGCCTACTTCTCCATGGACCGTCGCGTCCTCTAACAGCGTCTTTCAAGTAAGCGAGCTCCGCCCGACTTTGAGGGTAGGTCTCGCCCAGCCGAACAAGCGCGCTCTCTCGGCCTTTCCTCCAGGTCCCCTCCCGGTTCTATACGGATCGAGGAGGAGGGAGCTTCGGCCTCTCGTAGCCTAGCCTTGGCTGAGGCTCCTTCCGCGGTGCAGGAGACCCGTCCCGCTTCCTCCCGGGAGCGGGCGGGAGGCGCCACTATGGCAGTTACCCTTTCGGGGGTGAAGGCTCCCCCGGTGTCGCTCCCGCGGTCCGGAAGGCCCAGGTCGATGCCGTTCCTCGGTGCCGTCGGCTCCATGGGTCCTGTCGGCACCGACTCATCTTTCGGCGGTGCCGACCCTGCTTGCGGCGCCATGACCCTGGAATCGGTGTCACCTTTCTCCATGTCTCGCCTCGGCGCCAAGGTTGAGCACGGCGCCGTGGGGAGCCCTTCAAATCGTCCGGTGCCGTCCTGCGGCGCCGTTGCTCGGTGCGCTTTCATGGCGCCCGAGGGGTCTGGCGTGCGTGTTTGGCGCCAGTCCGCCCTGGGCCTGGCGCGCTTCAGTCCTCAGTGCCGCTCGTGGCGCCGAAGGCCCGGCTGGCAAGCGCCGGCGCGAGCGTGCTGGGTTTCTGTCGGCACCGTCTCTGTTACTGGTACCGCCCCTGGTGCGGTGGACTTGACAGTGCCGCAGCTGGCCTAGTTCGGGACCTTTGCCCGTGCTGCCCTGCGCCTTCTGCCAGCGCGCGCTGCGGGGAGCTGTGGAGGGTGCAGGTGCCGCCCTTGGCCACTGCTTGGACTTCTGGGCCCTTTGGTAAGGTCGCCTCCCTCCCCTCCTACCATCTGGCTTAGGGCCTCAGACTCTACCTCTTCGGTCGAGCGGGCAGTCACACCCTTCGGGGTTGTCTGCAGAGGAGGACGAGCCAGTGGTCTCCATGACGGGTCTCAGTCAGCCCCCTTCTGAGGTGCGTCTGGTTCCACCCAAGGTTAGGGTCAGTGGTACTGACCAGCAGGCTCTGGTGCGTGCCACCATTGCCATGCAACCTGGCCTTGGGGAGGGTTCCTTGACCCCTCGGTGGTGGTACCCCCTCCGGTGGTGTGTCTTGATCGCCCAACTTTGGGGCCTTTCGGGAAGCCCACAGGAGGGGAAGGTGCTGCTCCCTGGGTCTCCCCTTCGGGGGCAGCCCAGAGCTGCCAGCTTCCTAGGCTGGCCCTTTCGAGGACTAGGACTCTCTTGGACTCTGAGGGGTTGAGGGGTGTGGGATCGGCGCGTCGACCTTTCTCTGGGACCCGCCCGGGCCCTGGACGAAGCCGAAGCGCAGACTTCCGCCCTTCCCCTTCTGGTTCCTTGAGGGGGTCCCATTCTTTTCAGGCTGGGGACCATCCTTCTGGATCTATACGGCCCCAGTCGCCTCACTTGGGGGATTCTTCTGGTGGTTGTACAGCTGTCGGCTGCGGAGTCTTCCAGGACACCCTCTGCGGGGGTCCTTGGTCCACTCCCTAGCCCTGGCAGAGATCAGCCGACTTCCTCTCTCGGCTCTGCCCCCTTCCCTCTGCCGCCTTCTCCAGCGTTCCCAGGTATTCTTGGTCCTAGCGGTCCTCTCACCTGGGAACAGTTCAGAGCAGTGGCTGCTCGGTTCCCTGCCTACGTTAGGGCCATGGACAGCCAGGTTTTCAATCTCCCCCGAGCAGCCACTCTCAGAGCGCATGGTGACCTCCAGCTCCTCATCCCCCTCTTCAGGAGGAGAGGAACCGTCTGTTCATATCTCTCCTGCCACTGATCTCTGCGAGTATCAGCGTTTCCTCGTGAGGATGCTGGAGGACCTTCACCTTTCTCCCCTCTCCATGAGCAATCCTGAGCATGCGGCGCATGCCTTTCTAGGCGATTTCGGTGCGGCCACCCTTGTGGTGCCGCCCTGGCCTGCTCCCTTTCGGGAGGCGTCCATACGTTTCTGGCAGAGGCCCTTATCCGGAGTTCCTGCCCCTAGGGACCTCAGCCAGAGGTATTGCGCTCCCCCAGAGTCTCCAGGTTCTATGCCTCTTCCACAGTCCGGATTGACGCACCTGGACACTCCTGAAGGGCTTCGCGCCCTCCACCGTGACCGGCCCCCAGATCAGGACTCTTCAGATTTTGATTTCTGGGGGAGGAGGACTTTCTACTCGGCACGGTTGCTTCTCTCGATCTCCACTCATCAGGCCCACTATGCAGCCTACAACAGGTTCTTGTGGTCAGCACTGGGTCAGATCCTAGCTGCCGTGCCTGACTTGGAGCAAACCAGGCAAGCCATCGCGCACTCTGCATGTGGCCTGGAGCTAGCAAGGCACCAAGCAAGGGCATCTTGCGATGTCAGTGAGGTAGCTACCAGGGCAGTAGGGACAGCGATCTGAACCAGGAGATCTACGTGGCTTCGCCTTTCCCGGTTGTCACCCTTGGCCCAGCGTAGGGTGATTTGCTCCGCTCACCAGGGAACCTATCTCTTTTCCCGTAGGGCGAGACAGCGTTTGTTGGGGCAAATTCCTTCCCCTTCTGGGGGGACCCTGTCTCGCTCTCCCCACTCTCGGGCCTCCTGAGGCCCAGAAGGTTCCCCCCCTTAGTGTGTCACCCACTGAGGGTTAAGGGACACTGTCCCTTAGGGTGCATTAATCAACCCTTCGGGGCTTGCTATCATTCATTCAGTGATGAATGGTGAAGATTGACACAAATAAGATACAGAAATTATGTACCTACCGTCATTATGATCTTTCTGTGTATCTTCACCATTCATCACAATCCCACTCGCCATCCCCCTGGGGCTTCAGTCTCTGGATCCTCCTCCCTCTGTGCCCTCCCCTCTTTTTGAGCGGGGTAAAGTTGGGACACACGGGATTAATTTTCTTCCCCAAGGGGTACAGTTCGAGTGGCACTTCCTCTCTGCTACTTATCCTCACCCCTACGGGGTGAGAACTGGTGGTTGCCCTCCTTCTGTTATCCATCTATTTAAAAAAAAAAAGAGAACCCTTTTTTTCACCAAATATCTTTACAGAGAGAGTACTGAGTCCCTGTACCCTGTCCTTCTCCAGAATAGCCGACTCTGCTTTTGGGGCATTGCCAGTTATTCTGTGCCTTGAATTCTGGCAGGTGAGCTTTGCCACTCCTTGAAGTTCCTACACAGTCTGGTGATGGACAAGGGTCCTGGATCCTTGTTACCTCTCACTCTCTCCTAAATTCGTCTCTTCTCCCCCCCCCCCTTTCTTTTTCCAGAGATTGGGGCCCCTACCCAATCCCCTTAGTTTTACTTCCTCTATGCTGTCCTCTCAGTCGTTATTTCTCCTTTTGGTTCAGTTTTCTCTTCCTTTTTCTGTCCCTTGGACTCTCTTGTCCCACCCTCCATCCCTTCCTCTTACCTCTCTGGCTGACTCAGAACTGATAAGCAGGTGGAGTGGACACAGTTTAACGGCTAATCCTCGGCGCCACTTGATACGTCGCCTCAAAGGCGGGCGCCGATGCTAGATGCCGGCTCGCCTATCCTTTTTAAAAAAAAAAAAAAATCTTCTAAGGGTCCTGATCTCCGCCAGTACCCATCTGTGATGAATGGTGAAGATACACAGAAAGATCATAATTACGGTAGGTACGTAATTTCTATTTTCTGCATCTGCACTTTCGGGGTCTTCCCAGGACTGACGAAGGTCCTGGTGGCAGCTAGGAAGCCTTCCACCTGAGCCACCTATGCTATGAAGTGGAAACTGTTTTGTCTGTAGGCCCCTGCCCATTCCCTTGACCCTTTCACCTCTCCGGTGACCTCGGTTTTGGAGTACTTCCTTGCCTTGTTGGATTCTGGCCTGGGTTACTCCTCCATTAAGTTGCATTTGTCAGCCATCTCTTCATAACCGTGGAGGGCAGGACCCTTGCTCAGCTGGACCTGTCCCATACCTTTTTGAGGGGCATTCTACATCTCAAACCTCCCATTATGGACCATGTCCTTCCCTGGGATCTTTTATTTATGTTAGAGAAACTTGCTTTGCCTCCCTTCAAACTAGCCGCAGACTGTTAGCTACTCTTTCTGTCATGGAAAGTGTTATTTTTAGTTGTTAGTTCTGCTTGACAAATTTCCAAGCTTCAGGCTCTGATGTGTAAAGAGCCTTATTTAGTTCTTCACAAAGAGAGGATGTCTTTGTGGACCAGTCCTAAGTTTTTGCCCAAAGTGGTGTCCAAATTTATGCTGAACCAAGACATTCACTTGCCTTTTTATTACCCAGAGTACTCTAATCTGGGGGGGGGGGCTTACTTCATCCTCTGGATGTCCATAGGGTGCTCCGTTGTTACCAGACTCAGACCCATTCTATCAGAAAACTGGATCAATTATTTTTCTTCTTCGCCCTGAGGGCCTTAGGTGCTCTGGTTTCTAAGCAGACATTATCCAAATGGTTAACTGCATTGTGTTCTGCTACCAAGAATATGACAAGCTTTTAACGGGCCCGGTTAAAGGCCATTCCATAAGGGGAGTGTCTGCCTCCTTTGCTTCGCTACGGAGGGTCTAAGTGGCAGATATTTGTGCAGCTGCTACTTGGAGTTCCATCCACACTTTCATCAAGCACTACAATTTGGGCATTGCTTCCAGGTGCAGGACAGGCTTTGGCCTTGCGGTCCTGCAGGGTCTCCTTTCCTGAAGGATTGACTCCACTGTTTCTTTCCTCCTCCCTGTTGACGGGGTTTGTATCCAGGTGCTGCTTGGGACTCAATCCTACCGATGTTGCCTGCTGCAGGAGCTATTCTCCAAGTAAGATAGTACAGTTGCGCAAGAATTTAACTGAACAGTAGATCTTCGAGAGAAGCTCCTGCAGTAGGTGCTGCTTTCCCTCCCTCCTTCCCCCGTGAGTGCTCTTTACTAGGTCCCTTCTCGGTCTCCTGTCTGTGCTCGCTGAGTCTCCAGCAGGAGAAATGAGATAGGGCTGGGGGACCGCCCTTATACCATTGGCCCGGCGTCGGGCGGGCTGACACTCGAGGGGCAGGCCCCACTATATATTGCTGGCTAGAAGTTTTCCGTCGGGTCCTGGTGTCTGGCACTTAGTCCTACCGGTGTTGCCTGCTGCAGGAGCTTCTTTCAAAGATCTAATGTTATGGTAAGTTGTTACATAACTTTACATTACAGGTGAGTAACCTGTTTTTTTTTTTTGAGGGGGGAGGTTGCAGTCTTAATAAACTGGTTCAAAAGACACATGCCTGTACTTCTCCGAGCGTAACAGTTTAAATTATTTTATTGGGTTCAAAATTCTTCTCTATCTTAATCTCAAAACTTATGAAATAGTTTGTAAATTTTGGTACAGTATTACAGTAATGTCATTAAAATACATTTGGATTTCACTGACTAACACAATCTTTCTGCATTAGTTCCAAACAGATATCCCAAGCTGAGCCACAGGTTGCATTTAGTCCAGCGAATAATACTTCTGGAGAGGAGCTGTCGCCACCATTGGTTCCTTGTTCTTTAGACTTCTCTTTTGAAAATACCAAGTCACAAGTATCCCAAAATGAAATACTCAAGCAGCCTGAAGGAGATCCATTTCCACCCTTGGTTCCTTTTTCTCCAGATATTACTGCTGAAAAGATCAAGCCACAAGTATCCCAAGAGGAAGTAATGCAAACTTCAGTGACAACATCTTCACACTTAGTTCCTTGTTCTATAGACTGTTCTCATGAGGAGATCATTTCGCAAGTGCCACAGGGTGAAGTAAAGCAACAGACAGTGGAGTCGAACCAAACTGATGAGGTATATAATGATTGCATAATTGTGTCTCCACAACAAAAAATACCCTTTTCTTGATAAAGGGATTTATGATCCTGTCAGCAGTCGTCCCTCTCCACCCTTTTTTTTTTTTCCCTCAAGCTTTGACAACCTTCCAGTCCCATCATCTCACTTCCATCTCCTAAGACGTGGCGTGCAGGTCCTGAGAGTACTAATGAGTGCCTTTCCCTGGTTGCCACAGTTTTTCCTGCTGTATTTCTCCCAAAAGTTCCCTTTGTCACTCTCGCCTTCAGTGCTGCACTTTAGAGCTTGTGTGTACCTTGCATGCACAGACTGCTGGTTGCTTTCCACTCACAGTGTAGCTAGCTATCTGCATCACCCGAGGGGCTACTGCAGTGCAGGACAGCAGCACCAGTCCTCCCATGGCTGGAATGCAGTGCCATAACTAGTGATCTTACTTCGAGAGGGTTCCTTCAGTAGGTCATTATATATAGGACTAGTGCCGCCTGGCATCTGGGCTGCACAACAGACTTCTAGTAATACCTGATGGAGGACCGCCCATCCAATATCACGTGACCGACGTCAGCATGACCGTATATAGTGGGCGGTCCCCACGCCCGCCGTCCAGTTCTTTTCCGCCATCGCTTCGTGTCAGTTGCATTGCAGACTTCCATTAGTGATTGTCGTGAATAGTTCTTGCTTCGGATTCTTCCCTCGCCTTTTTTTTTTTTCCCATTTTCTTCAAATTCTTGCTTATGTCTTCACCTAAGAAGTTCTTGTCCTGTGGCACACAAATACCCCACAAGGACAGCCATCTTAAGTGTGTGATATGCTTGGGCCCAGACCACCATGTCTCGTCCTGCCCGGAGTGCCAGCCTTTCAACCAGGCCACCAGAAAGTGTAGACAGCAGGTTTGGAGGCCCATCTTTTAAAAGTCCGTCTTGCTTCGTTAGAAAAGCAAATGGACCGGATCCGCTTGTCCTCTTCAGAGAAATCTTCTCCCTCAAAGAAAGAGCACCAAAAAGAGAAATCACGGGAGCGCTCCGCAGAGGCCCAGCCAGAGGCCTCTCTGCCCTCAACTAGCAAGGCCTCTTCTCAGCCGCCAGCAAAAGTGAAAATTTCTGACGGTAACTCGGACAAAACTTGCACGGGTAAGTCCATCTGCTCTTCCGATGGCTGCACTGCTACTGCCACTAAGTCAGCCCCCGGCTCCTCCGGGGACCGCCCGGCCGCCGGTAAGTCAGCTTACCAGACTTCGGGGACCTGCCTGGCTGCAGCAGATAAGTCGGCCGGGGGCTCCTCCCCCGCCCACCCGGCTCAGTCTGGTAAGACACCCGTCTCTGATGGCCGCTGAGGCGTGGTTCTCCCATCGGGGGCCTAACAGCGCCTCACCCGACATCCGGACGAACCAGGGGGAGACTGCCCCTCTTCTTCACCGACAGTGCGGAGCCCCTCGACGTCGAAGACCATTCCTCGGGGTCAGTTCCGCACCCCTCTGACTGGGTCACTGGGAAGGAGGTCCACCTCAGCCATCAGGCCTAACAGTGGAGGCCCCTCCTCTCCCATCGGGTGGGATCCCTTCAGATCCAGTGACTATCCCAGTCCCACCGTCAGATTCGGAAAACCATCACCCGACGTCAGAACCCCCGACAACTTCAGAGCCAGGGTCCAGTCGTCTGCCCCAGCTTTCGGCTTCGGTGCCAGACACAGTCCCTCCATCGGGGTCACCTTCGTCCAGTCCCAGTGCTGGGCCTTCCGTCACCTTTTGCTTTTCCAGCACCAGATCGGGTGGTGCTGGTCCTGATGTCGGTACCTCAGACGCTGGCTATCCCGATGCCAGATCTGCCACTGATTCATACAACGGCGGGTCCGATGTGGGTCTCCCCCAACGTTGGGGATTTATTGTAGACCCCCAGACTGTTCCTCATTACCCCCCTGGGAATCACTACCCGGCTGGTCCTCCTCCTGACTGAAGTACTTCAGGACAGTACTACCCTGTGTACAGTCCCTACCAGGGGTATCACTACCCCTCCTCCCCCAGCCTCAACTTCCTTCCCCACCCCCTCCACCGGCTCCGGCCATGCCGGACTTCAAGACCTTAATTCAGTCTTGGTGGTAGGGGGCGCGCTCGGAGTTGGTGTCACAGCTGGAAAGCAGGCTCCCACACCCGCACTCTCCCAGATCTCCGTCCCTGAGGAGGAGTTCTCCTCCATCCATGGTCCATGTCTTGGAGGTGGTCCGCAAAACCATTGTTCTCCTGGACCTCTGCGACCTTCTGCATGAGGGGGCAGATGACGACGATGATGTCTGTGGAGGAGCCCTCGGATGAACCCAAGGTTCCGAAGGGCAAGGTTTCCCCCAGAGTCCCCTGCCTTTTCGGACTTCTTGAGGTCCATGAAATACTTTTTTGACAGTGAGTCGGAGGATCAGGACCCCATGCGACAGAGACTCGCCGAACACCTGGACTTGGAGTCTCTGTCCCCGGTACTGACTTCACCAGGACCTCATCTCTATGGTCTGGCAGATGCCTCATTCCCTCTCGGCTGTCCCCAAGAGGCCGGGCAGAGTGTACCGGGTGCCTAAGGAGGCTCCTTTTCTTAAGGCGCATCCAAAGGCAGACTCCGTCGTTATTTTGGCTGCTCATGATCGCTTGTCTGCAGCCAGGCACATGAGCACCTCTCCTCCAGATAAGGAGTCGAGGCAGATGGACCAGTTCAGTAGAAAGGTTTATGCTTCTGCCACATGCGCGCTCCGGTCCCTAAATTATGTGGCCCATATGGTGTCACAACAGAAAGCTACATTGACCGGGCTTGAGGCCCAAGTCCAGGCTCTGGATCCCTCAAGCCTCAAGGAGGATCTCCGCCTCGCGCACGTTTCCTGTAGGCGTGCTTTGCAGGCTACATATACGACTGTCGACTCTGTAGCCTGTACCTCGGCAACAGCTGTCACCTTAAGACGGCTTGCCTGGCTTCGCATTTCTGGCCTCGCTAGTGAGGTACAGTCTGCTATTCATGGCACCACCTTCTGAGGCTCTGCTTTTTGTTGGCGATACCAAGGACATCATCACTGACCTCCAGGATAGAGGCCTTGCCCTGACATCAGTGCGGTCCATGTACCGATCTGGCACTTGGCAACAGCAGCAGCCCTTTCGGAAAAGGACCTGGAGGTAGAGGAAGCAGGCCCCGGCTCAATGCCAGGGGAAATGCAAGGCCACGGGTTCCACCAGCGCCCAGCCACCTTCTGACTCCCTATCCCCACCACCTCCACAGCCTCACGGCGAGGAACCGGTAAGGGGGGGGGGGGTTCGCCCGTCATGCACATGACTGGCTAGACGTAACCTCCGATGCATGGGTCCTGCAACTGGTGTCCGTGAGACGCACCATAGAGTTTCTGGAGATCCCACCAGACTTTCCGCCAAAAAGGTCTTCCTACTCCAAGGATCAGGCTCTTCTCATTCGAGAAGAAATTCAAAGCCTCTTGCTCAGGGAGGCAATAGAGCGCATTCCCCTCCAGCAAACGGGAAGGGGGTTTTACTCTCATTTTTCCCTGGTTCCAGAAAAGACGGGAGACTTGAGACCCATCCTTGACTTGAGCAGTCTCAATCTGTTTGTCGAATACAAGAAGATCTTATCTGTGTCAGTCTTCACCATTCATCACAGATGAGGTACTGGCGAGGTCAGGACCCTTGAGAACCTTTTTTTTTTTTTAAAGATAGGCGGGCCGGCCTTGTGGCGCCGTCCTCGAGGCCGGACGTACAGTGGCGCCGAGGATTAGCCGTTAGGCTGTGTCACCTTACCGTCTACCAGTTCTTCATCTCCCGCCATCGAGGTCGCCTTTGTGGGAAGCCTGAAGAAGCGTTTATCTAAACTTTTAGGCCTTGAAGCCTGGCCTCTAGTCGTCGGTCTACTAGTTCTGTGTTTGCTCCACCGACGTCGCTGTAAGATCTTTCCTTATTTTACTGTTTAAGCGCGTCGAGTCTGTTTTGGTGTTTTTTCTCCGTGGGTCATGTCGCGGTCGGAGGGCAAGAAATCCGAAAGGCAGGCGGCCCCTATGCGTGGTACCCGATGCGGCGCAGTACTCCGTCACCGACCAACATGACCGGTGCCTTTGCATTGCCTTGGCCCGTTACGACATGGATCGTGCGTGCCTGCTTCTCGATGGACCTCAGGGTTTTAGAACAGCGCGCGTTCAGGTCAAAGGCTGACTCCGCCAACTTCCGGAGTAGGCGGCGCTTTCGTCGGGCCAAGCCGTGTTCTCGGCCCTTCCTCCGGGTCCCCTCCCGGTTCTACGGACGAGGAGGAGGAGGAGCCTGGCCTCTTCTAGCCTAGCCGTGGCGGGCTCCTTCCGCGGCGCAGGAGGCCCGTCCGCTTCCTCCGGGAGGCGGGCGGGACGCCCGCTCCGGCAATCACCCGCCGGGGTGAGGCTCCCCTGGTGTCGCTCCCGCGATCCGCTGGGCCCAGGTCGGCGCCGTCGTTCGACCGTTGGGGCCTTGAGCGCCGACCCAACTTATCGGCACCGTCGCGGTTTGTCGAGTGCTGTTGCGCAGTTCGACCCTGCTCGCGGCGCGTGAAACCGCCTTGGCGTCGCCTTTGCTATGTCTCGCCTCGGCGCCAAGGTTGAAACACAGCGCCGTGGGAACGCCGGTGTCGTCCGCCGGTAGCGCGTGCGCGTGCCATTGGGACTCGGTGCACGCTTGCCCGGCGCCGTGGTCGAGCCGAGTCCTCGGAGTCGTTAGCGCGCCTTGGTCCTCGGTGCCTTCGCGGCGTCAAGCGGCCCTGGCGTCGTCGGCTCCAAGGCTGGGGTTTCTGCCGGCGCCGTCTCTGTCCCGGGTGCCTTCCCTGGCGCCGGTGGACCTGATGGTGCTGCAGTTAGCCTTGGCCTAGGACTTCTGGCCCGAGCTGCCCTGCCACCTTTTGCTGGCACCGCTCCGGGTGCCGTGGAGCGGGCGGGGATCGCTTTGGCTCCTGGGTCCCTCAGGAAGGTGTCCCTTTCTCGACCCCTTCTGTTTGGCTTAGGGCCTTGGACTCTACCTCTTCGGAGTCGGAGTCCAGCTCGGAGTCGAATGGGCAGTCACACCCTTCGGGTTTATCTGCAAGGGAGGACGAGCTGGTGGTTTCCTCTTCAGGTCTCAGCCAGCCCCCCTCAGAGGTGAGTCGGGTTCCCTCTAAGGCTAGAGTCGGTGGTACTGACCAGCGGGCTGTGGTGCGTGCCACCATCGCCTTGCAGCCTGGCCTTAGGGGGTTCCTTGACCCCTCTGCGGTGGTACCCCCTACTGTGGCGTCTCTCGGTTGCCCAGCTTTGGGGTCTATCGAGAGGCCCACGGGAGGGGAGGGTGCTGCTGCTGGGATTGCCCCTTCGGGGGCGGCCCTGGGTGCTGAGCTGCCTAGGCTGGCCACTTCGAGGGCTAGGACCCTTTCGGACCCCGAAGGGTCGAGGGTGTGGGTTGGCGCGCCCTCTCTGGGACCCACCGGGCCCTGGGCCGGGCAGTGCGGACTTCGCCCTTCCCCTTGGGTTCCTTGAGAGGGTCCCATTCTTTCAAGGCAGGGACCGTCCTTCTGGACCTTCACGGCGATCGCCTCACTTGGGGGATTCTTCTGGGCGCAGTCTAGGCAGTGCAGACGGTTGTGCAGCTGTCGAGCTGCGGGTCTTCAGGACTCCTCCCGTGGGAGTCCATGGTCCGCTCCTTAGCCCTGGCAGAGGTCAGCCGGTTTCTTCTCTCGGCTCTGTCCACTCCCCTCTGCCGCCTTCTCCTGCGTTCCCAGGTATCCTTGGTCCTAGCGGGCCTCTCACCTGGGAACAGTTCAGAGCGGTGGCTGCTCGATTCCCTGCCTACCTTAGGGCCTTGGACAGCCAGGTTTTTCAACCTCCCTCTGAGCAGCCATCCTCCGAACCTATGGTGACCTCCAGCTCCTCATCCCCCTCTTCTGGGGGAGAGGAACCTTCTGTCCACATCTCTCCTGCTGCTGATCTCTCTGAGTATCAGCGTTTCCTCGTGAGGATGATGGAGGACCTTCACCTTTCCCCCCTTTCTGTTAGCAATCCGGAGCATGCGGCGCACTGCCTTTCTAGGCGATTTTGGGACAGCCACCCTCGTGGTGCCGCCTTGGCCCGCTCCCTTTCGGGAGGCGTCCATGCGTTTCTGGCAGAGACCCTTCTCCGGAGTCCCTGCCCCTAGGGACCTCTGCCAGAGGTATTGCGCTCCCAGGTCTCGGGCTCTTTGCCTCATCCGCCAGTCGGATTGACGCACCTGGACACTCCTGACGGGCTTCGCGCCCTCCGCCGTGACCGGCCCCCAGATCAGGACTCCTCGGATTTTGATTTCTGGGGGAGGAAGACTTTCTACTCGGCACGGTTGCTTCTCTCCATTTCTGCGCATCAGGCCCACTACGCTGCCTATAACAGGTACTTGTGGTCAGCACTAGGTCAGCTCCTAGCCGCTCTGCCTGACTCTGAGCAAACCAGGCAAGCCATTGCTCTCTCTGCACGTGGCCTGGAGCTAGCAAGGCACCAAGCAAGGGCATCTTACGACGCCAATGAGGTAGCTACCAGGGTCGTAGGGACAGCGATCTGCACCAGAAGATCGGCATGGCTTCGCCTCTTCCGGTTGTCACCCTTGGCCCGGCGTAGGGTGATTTGCTCCACTCACCAGGGAACCTATCTCTTTTCCCGTAGGGCGAGACGACGTTTGTCGGGGCAAATTCCTTCCCCCTCCGGGGGGAACCCGTCTCGCTCCCCACTCTCGGGCCTCCTCAGGCCCAGAAGGTTCCCCATAGTGTGTCACCCACTGAGGGCTAGGGACACTGTCCTTAGGGTGCAATTAATCAACCCCTTGAGGGCTTGGTACTCACCCATCTGTGATGAATGGTGAAGATTGACACAGATAAGATATTCAAATTACGTGCCTCGTAATTATGATCTTTCTGTGTATCTTCACCATTCTTCAATCCCTCCACCATCCCCTTGGGGCTCCAGTCTCTGGATCCTCCTCCTCTCTGCCTCACCCTCTTCTGAGCGGGGTAAAGTTGGGACACAGAGGGGGTTAGTTCATCCCTAAAGGGTACTTTTGTCTGGCACTCCTTCTCTACTCACATTTTCACCCTTATAGGGTGGGGTTGCTGTTGCCCTATTTCTCCTTAAAAAAAAAAGGAGGGTCTTCTCCTTCTTTCACCAAAACACCTTTCGAGAGAGAGTACTAGGTCCTTGTTTCCTGTCCTTCTCCAGTACAGCCGATTCTGCTTCAGGGGTATTGCCAGTTATTCTGTGCCTTGAATTCTGGCAAGAGAGCTTTGCTACTCCTTGCAGTTCCTTAGTATCTGGTGACGGACAAGGGTGCTGGATCCTTGTTACCTCTCACTCTCTCTCCTAAATTTCTCCCCCCCACCCCAGCTTCCAGAGATTGGGGCCCCTACCCAATCCCCTTAGCCTTACTTTTCTATACTGTCCTCTCAGTCATTATTTCTCCTTTTAGTTCAGCTTCCTCTTCCTTTTTCTGTCCCTTGGACTTTCTTGTCCCACCCTCCATCCCTTCCTCTACCTCTCCGGTGACTCAGAACTGGTAGGCAGGCGGAGTCGACACAGCCTAACGGCTAATCCTCGAGTGCCACGTGTCGTCTGCCTTGAGGGGCGGCGAGCTCGTCGGCTCCTATCTTAAAAAAAAAAGGCTCCCGCGGGGTCCTGACCTCCGGCCAGTACCCCATCTGTGATGAATGGTGAAGATACACAGAAAGATCATAATTACGGTAAGTACGTAATTTGAATTTCCGGATGCTGATGCTCCAGAGCCTTCTCCCTCCTCTTCTGGAGAATCATTGGCTGTGTGCTTTGGACATGCTGGATGCTTATCTGCACATCCCGATCTTCCCCAGCCACCTCCGATTCCTGCAGCTCTTATTCCAGGGGGACCACTTCCAGTTTCGTGCCCTCCCCTTTGGTCTGTCCACAGCACCTCGGGTGTTTACCTGACGGCGATGGCAGCTTTTCTGCACTGCCAGGGTATTGTGGTTTTCCCTTACCTGGACGATTGGCTGATCTCTACCCCCTCCTGGGTTTCCTTACTGGAGGCTATGTCCTTTACTCTGGACCTTTTTGGCAAGCTGGGCATTACTGTCAGTATTCCCAAATCATCTATGATACCATTTCAGAGACTTCAATTCATTGGGGCGGTTCTGGATACGATCCAATGCAGAGCCTTCCTTCCTCCAGACGGTGGAACCACTGGTCCGTCAGGCTTCTTTAGTGGCTTCGTCTAGGACCATCCCTGCCCTGGAGGTCCGTCGACTACTTGCAGCCTCCATCACCACTGTTCCCCTTGAGAGGCTACACATGGGAATTACTCAGTGGTCCTTGCAGATGCAGTGGGATCAACTCCTGGATGACCTGGACCATCCAGTCCTGATGTCGTCAGTAGTTCAGAAAGAATTGCTGGGGTGGAGGGACACCTGCAACCTTTCCTTGGGTCTTCCTTTCAGGAGCCCGGCTCCCTCTGCATCCCTGACTATGGATGCATCAAACATGGGATGGGAAGCACACCTAGGGGAGCACCAAGCACAAGGACTGTGGTCCAGCTTGGAAGCATCGTTACACATCAGTGTTCTGGAGATGAAGGCAGTCTTGTACGCTTTACAGGCCCTTCAGACCCTCCTTCCCAAGGGAATCACTGCTTGTCCAGACGGACAATACGTCAGTAGTTTGGTACCTCAACAAACAAGGAGGAACTCGTTCGTACCCCCTTTGCAGGGAGGTGATGTGGGTGTGGAACTGGAGCGGTGCAGCACAATCTGGCCCTAGTGGCCATGCATGTTCCAGACACTCAAAATGTCCTGGTGGACAGCCTCACCAGGTCTCTGACCCTAAATCACGAATGGGAACTAAATCAGGAAGTGGCAGAGTCTCTTTCCTAAAGTGGGGGCGTCCAAAACTCGACATCTTCGCCTCCCACTCTAACGCAAAACTTTCCAGTTTTTGCTCGCTCGTTCCAGGGCATGGTGCTTTCTGGCACAGCACTCTCCCTCTCTCTTGGACAGGGAAAAATTTGTACGCCTTCCCTCTATTTCCCATTCTTCAGAGGGTTCTCTTCAAGTTTCAGGCAGAAAAAGCGAGGATGATCCTCATAGCCCTTTTCTGGCCAAGACAGATTTGGTTCCTACTGCTGCAACAGCTGACGAGAGAACCATTGGTTCCTCTTCCAGTGACTCACAACCTCGTGACCCAGGATCGAGGTCGTCTTGTTCATCCAGGGCTCAGGACACTGCATCTTCATGCGTGGCTCCTGCAGACATAGCGGTTTCCCGCTTCGTGGTCTCCTCTCGAGTCGCTCAAGTCCTAGTAGAGGTTCGAAAACCCTCTACTCGTTCCACCTATGCCATGAAGTGGAAACATTTTTCCATTTGGGTGACTGGACATAGATGGTGGCCTGCACAGCAGGGTGCCTTGTGGCATCACTAGGGGAGGCTGGAACCCCATTGTTGAACCAATGCCAGCCAAAGATGGTACAGTGGAGCTCACTGCCAGCTGACCATGCGTACCTGGAAGGCGGAGCGGAGGGCTGGCAACGGTGACACAGACAACCCCGATGCCGTCGGTCATAGAAGACCTGGCGGAACTCACTGCTAAAGCCAACCTGGGCATCAGGAGGAGTTGACACTTGAGCAGTCAGTGGCGCTGCCCCAGTCGAGGCTGAAGGGAGCGGGGACTGGCAACACAACGGGGGAGACAGTTTACTTCATTTCCTGTCCTGTGCTCTCCTCTTTTACGGACATCATACAGACCCATGTCCCCCCCTTCCCCAGTACTCTCCCAGCCATCTCCATCCTTGCTTTTATCATTGCTTCTTCAGAACCCATTTACGAGGAGGCTGATTACCGTCCAGACCTCAACCCATCAGATGACGATGAGAACCTGGGAGGGATGCATGGAACAGCCTCCCTGAGGAGGTCGTAGAGTCAAGAACAGTGGGGGACTTCAAGAATGCATGGGACAGGCATAAGGCAGTCCTAGTGGGGGGTAGGAGGAAGTAAGCTGTTGGTTAACTAGGATCTGCAGCTTATCTGTTAGGTAGGAAAATGGGCAGACTAGGTGGGCCAAGCGGTCCTTATCTGCCGTCAAATTCTATGTTTCTATGGAGCCCCTCAGACAGGTCTACAATTTCCTCTGGGACTGAGAACTCCATTGTTCATACTGCAAGATCCCCCCACCCCCACCCCGAGGGACCCCTCTTTGCTTTCTTTAATGAAATCACTCCAGGCTGCTATGGGGTTTGAAGCTATGGAGGAAGACATCACAAGAAGGAATCTGGTGGAGTATCTGGAAATTTCAGACTCCCCTCCTAAGATCATCCCTCTCTGCTTGCTGCACTAGAGGATGCCACCATGGCCACCTGGCATATGCCTAATATGATCCCTGCCATGTCTAGAAAGACAGATAAGCTATACCATGCCCCCTCAGGGAAGCCCTTTTTTCACAGGCCAACCTGAGAGTGACTCAGTGGTGATAAAAGCATCCCATGACAGGTCTAGGTGTCTAGCACCTCAGTTTCCCCCTGACAAGAAGTTGAGGAAACTAGACTTTTGGGGTAAGAAAACCATTGCTTCTGCTGTTCTGGGCTATAGAATAGCCAATTCAAACAACATGAAATCTTGCTGTATTCTGACTAATGCAGTATGACCGACTGGTTCAGCTGCCCTGCAGAACAGAGTTAACCTCTATGGGAATGCACAGAACGTTGAGCTCGAGCTCGGTTTTCAAACCAGCCTCCTCGGTATGTTCTAGTAACTGATCAGATTCTTTACTCCGTCTGCCAGTGAAGTCGCCTTGGAGATTGCTCTTCTTCTTCTTTGGTCTGAGTAAACTTTCATCGGTTACACCATCTGTTTTTGACAGTGTTCAAACCTCTGTCCTTGGTATAGCATAGTTTTACTGGTTGGTTAAGTTGTTCGGGTTCCTAGCGGTTCTGCAACCATAAGGAAACCGAAAAACACTTATATTTCATTTTTCATAGTAAAAGTAGTTGTATATTGGGTTCCGATGCTGTTCCTGACTGAAATCCGAATTCGGTTTTCTACCGGTGCTAAACCACCGGTTTTCGGGTTCCATTTTTCTCTATTACCCAGCGTGACTAAGCCACCAGGGGTAACAAACCTTTTTTCATCCGGGCCTGACTAAGCCTTTCGGATAAATAGTTTCATTTGGGCACCAGCCTAACTAAGCCATTGGGTTAAGCGTTTAAATTCAAGGTTATGTCTCTGAAACACAAGAGAAAAAACAGTCTCACTGGGTTTCAGCGTTGCACCAAGTGTGGTGAACAATTTGCAAAGGCCAACCTAGACATAATTTGTCTCTACTGCTTGGGTTTTGATCACCTTCAAGCAGACTGCAACATTTGTAGAAACTTTCCTCAATCTACCATAGACAGAAGACTTAGTAAATTGAAGGAAAGAATGGAGAAATCGGCCCTGGATGTCAGGTCCAGTTTCAGCCGAACCGGCCAATCCAGTTCCAGATCCCTCAGATCAGGGTGAACCGTCGTCTTCTAAGAGATGGTTGGATTCGACCCCAGACACTGCTTCTTCAAAGAGATCTAAGAAGCCTGGTTCGGAACCGCACAAACCGGCGGTTGCAGTTCCTACTGCGGACAAAATTGCTAAGGCAATTCAAATTGTCCCGTCTTTACAAACTGGCTTTGGTGAACCAGCACAAAGACCAGTTGGGCAGTTACCAATTTTAGCTGTCGGTTCAACTCCTCCTGGCCCTGTGGAGTCTGAGGAGTACTGTGATTCTGAATATGAGATTGACGATGAGGATGAGCAAGAGGACCCTACTGAACTAGATGTTCCCCTGAGCATCCCCAGTACAGGTCTTCTTCTAGGGTTCTCTCTGAAGCCACGTCCCATTTTGCCTTCATGAGGCAGGTGGCAGAGACCCTTCAGCTCCCTGTCCAGGAGACTAGACAGGATGAGGACGAAGAGGAAGACTACAGGGAAATGATGGACCTCCCTGCCTTCTCTCAGGGTGTCTCCATCCCCATTCACAAATCCCTTAAAAGGCACACACTTAAGATGCTTCAGACCCCCTTTTCTGTCCCTCCCTTAGACAAAAAGATGGACAGAAAGTACACTGTGGCTGGCAATGTCACTGAGTTCCTTATCTCCCATTGCAGTCATGTGGGAGTGGTCCAGACTGCAGTCTGTGAGAAGGCTGGTGTTCCCCTGGCTTCCTATCCTCCGGATAATTTTAATTTAATTTAGTTGTTTAACCAGGATAAGGACTCCAGCAGGATTGATTAACTTGCCAAGAAATCCCACTTGGATTCCTCCCTGGGTATAAGGCAGGCCTTTCACATGGCCTGTGCCTCCAGATATCAGAAGGCATTCTGGGAATCTGTGCAGCAGTTAGCACAGAAAGCTTCTCCTGAGTTGGCAGCTGACCTTCAGGAGATTAACAAGGGAATTCAGGCATCTAAGGTGCACAGTTCCATATGGCTGTGGACTCAAATGATGCAGCCTGCAGGGCTATGGCTTCTGTCATTTCCCTCAGGCGGTTCTCCTGGTTAAGATGTACCAACTTCTCCCAAGATACCCAGAACAATGCTCTGGACTTTTCCCCTGACACAGAACTCATTGTTTGGGGAACAGACAGAAGCATACATGAAAAAGATGAACAATTATAGGGTGGCATACAAGAGTGCTTCTGCTAAAGAGACAGCAGCCACTCCACAGAAACAACAGGCCGGGGGGCAGGGGCAGACCTTACCCTAGGCCCTTCCATCAAGCTATGGCTCTCCTTCATCTCAGCAACCATGGGGGGTTCTTCAGGGGTCGAGGAAAGAGGGGTGAAAGCCGTGCAGCTCCCATCCCACTTCCCTCCACTCCTGCCAAGCAGATACCCTGAGAAGTCTGCTCGGGCCTCCTCCCCTACCCCTGTAGGCGGCAGGCTGACCCACTATCATCAGGCTTGGCAAACCATCACCTCGGACTGGTGGGTCCTGGAGATAGTGGGTCAGGGTCTTGCCCTCAATTTCAAATCCTTCCCCAGATTGGGGGTAAGACCCCTCAGGCCTTTCCCTCTCTCAGAAACAGCTCTGCTAGAGGCAGAGGTCTCCACTCTTCTGCTTTCAAGGGCAGTGGAACCAGTGCCACTACTACACAGGAGAAAGGGGTTGTACTCAAGGTACTTCCTTGCCTTAAAGAAAAATGGGGAGTGGCGGCCCATTCTGGATCTCAGATACCTAAACAGGCATCTGGCAAAGCCAAGGTTCAGAATGACAACTCAGGCTACAATTCTACCCATTCCACGAAAAGGAGTCTGGTTGGCATCCCTGGACCTCAAGGATGCCTACTTCCACATACCTATAAGAAAATCTCATAGAAGGTACCTCAGGTTCATATTATCTTCAGGCCACTACCAGTTCAGGGCCATGCCCTTCGGGTTGATCTCTGCCCCAAGGGTGTTTACAAAATGCCTAGCAGTGGTGGTGGCATTTCTCAGAAGGCAAGGGGTTTCGGTTTACCCCTATCTGGATGACTGGCTCCTTTTAGGCCAGTCCTATCTTCAGGTTCAACAGTCGTTGGAACTCACTCAAGGGCCTCTTCAATCTCTGGTGTTCCTAATAAACCTGAAAAAGTCAGTGCTGACCCCTGTTCAAGTCTTGGACTTCGTAGGGGCAGAGCTGGACACAGTCAGGGCAAGGGCCTTCCTGTCCCGAGGAAGGGCTCAGGCACTCGTACAGTTGGCAGATTCCTTTCAGCTCAGAGTTCCTCACCCAACAAGGCATTTTCTGCAACTCCTGGACCACATGGCATCCACTACTGCTGTGGTCCCAGGGGCAAGGTTTCAGATGAGGGACATTCCGTTCCACCTCAGGTCCTTCTGGTCCCAGAGAAGGGACTCACTGTCCAAACTCATTCCAGTATCATCCACTCTCCTGCAAGCCCTCCAGTGGTGGCAGGAGCTGAACAATCTCAGGGTGGGAGTTTCCTTCCTTTAAGAAGTACTCTCCCTAGTACTGACCAGAGATGCCTCCCTCTTAAGGTGGGGAGCACACATCTCAAGGAACTTGGCTGCATCAGGAGTCACTGTCACACGTCAACCTCCTGGAGCTCAGAGCAGTGTTCCTAGCTATTCAGGCATTTGCCATTTATTTCAAGGGACAGGTGGTTCAGGTCAGGACCAACAACACCATCACAATGTACTATAACAAGCAGCAGAGGGGCACAAGGTCCTCTCTCCTCTGCAGGGAGTCAATGAAAATGTGGTCTTTGGCCTACTCCCTGGGGACTTCCCTGTCAGCAGTTCACCTACTAGGGAAGGAAAATGTCCTTGCAGATGCTCTTAGCAGAATAAGTCAGGACCATCACAAATGGACCCTCAACAGACAAGTCCTCCTGACAGTGTTCAGGAAGTGGGGGGTCCCAGAGATAGACCTCATTGCAACCCCAGACAACCATCAGTTGCCTCTGTATTGCTGCAGGCCTCCTGTTTGGGGATCAGTGCCTCTGGAGGCACTGCTGCTGAACTGGACAAACAGGTTTCTGTATGCCTTTCCTCCCTTTCCCCTGATTCTCAGGGTACTAGTCAAGTTCAGGTTTCAGCCTGCGACCATGATTTGCATAGCCCCAGATTGGGCCAGGCAACCATGGTATCCAGTGCTTCTGGGTCTGTCAGTGGCCAGCCCCATTCCTCTTCCCAGGAGGCACAACCTGCTGACATCTATCTCTAATATAAAGTTACAGCCTGCATCAAGTTATAACTGAGTCAACAAGGATCTCTACTGAAGCAATGTCAAGCACACTGCTAGACTGAGTGTTAACAAATAGGGCTGATAGGGTTGTAGACGCAGGCACTCTACCGGATGCTATATCTGATCACACCCCTACTTTTTGTGTGTGGCAACACTCCAGCTCCCAGTCCCTGCCTCCACGCTATCTCACTTTCAGGAACTATGCTAATCTGGATCAGGGGAAGTTCTTGTATGAAGTTTCGACTTTTGACTGGTCTTATATTTCACAGTCCCATGATGCACAAACAGCTCTTGACTACTTTATAGACAAATTTAGTGAAGTCCAGAATAGACATACACCCCTTGTGACCAGACCGGTACATGTGACACCTACCAAGTGGCTGCACAAAGATCTTCTGACTGCTTTGCACATTAGAGATGAGAGTTGGAAACGTTTTAGAAAATCAGGGCTTACAGCTGACTACCACACCTACAGAACTCAGAGAAGTGACTGTAAAAAGCGGATCAGGCTTGCTAAAAGCACATATTGTAAGGGTCTTCTGCTTGAAGCATCAGGTGACCCCAGGAAATTCTGGACACATGTCAGATTATTCCTAGGCACAAAGAAAGCACAACTAACTGACAAAATGCTTATTAAAGGAGTCCACTGTAACAACCCTGGAACAATCACGGAAGAGTTCAATAAGCATTTCTCTGACCTATCCAGCTTTACATGTGTCTTTTCCCAGGGTCAGTCTCTTTCACTACCCACCCCACTACGCCCTACTCCACTTCACCCCCGTTCTACTTTAAGGCAATGTCCAAATCAGATGTCCCGGGTCTGCTCAATACCATATCTGACAACACTAGCATTGGCTCGGACAGAATCAAACCAAAACTTCTTAAACTGGCAGAGCCTTTCATTGCCCAACCATTAGTAAGGATTTTCACCCTCTCTCTCTCGGCAGTGGTGTTGTCCCTGATATCTGGAAGATGGCCAGAATCACTCTGGTCTATAAAAAAGGTGATAATAGGGAAATAACTATCGACCTATAGCTATATTATCGGTATTGTGCAAAATAATGGAAAAGTTAGTATCAACCCAGGTCACCAAATTTATGACGAAGTATTACCTTCTCTCGCCTATCCAATATGGATTTCACAAAGGTCACAGTACCACCATGGCACTACTCCACCTGGTAAATGTTACTCTAACTGCTGTTGACAGTGGACACCTCACAGACGCGGTTTTCATTGACCTCACAAAGGCGTTTGACATTATTGATCATTCTCTTCTTTTAGATAGTCTCTTAGCCCTTGGTTTCTCTCAAACCTTGGTAGCCTGGTTCAATAGCTATTTATGTGACAGAACTTGGTCTGTAAGATTTAACTCTGCTGTTTCCAGCTTGATGACCATTAACCTAGGTGTTCCACAGGGATCAATTCTAGGTCCCCTTCTCTTCTCTATTATTATTAATAACATCTCATTACACATCCCTGAATGCTCGGCTATACTGTACACGGACGACTTGGTCTTGTACTGTAGTGATAAAAATATACACCATATCAACTTGACCCTCACTACTGCTTTCAGATCTAGTCAGTCATGGCTCTTCCAACACAAGCTCATCCTTAATGCTGAAAAAAACAGTTACGATGCTGTTTGGCTATGCATCTAAATTAAATAACAACCTGGATCTCTTTGAAGTCGCAGGGCAGGATGGGATGACTCTGATTTCATTTCGCTCGTTTAAATATGTAGGAGTACTACTTGATGAGAATCTTAACTTTGACAAGCATATTATGTCTACTTGTAAATTAGTTAATGCTAAAATTGGTGTAGCCTATAAAACCAGCTACATCCTAACGCAGCCGGCAAGATCAGCCATAGCCCAGGGGGGATCTTACTCCCATCTTTATCTTACGGGGTTGTCACTTATCTCAATGCATCCACAACTCTCCTAAGGAAGTGGGATACCACCTACAACAGCATATGTAGGTATGCCTCAGCTTCTCCCTAATCGAAACATCACTGTTTGCTTTACGCTGATCTAAACTGACTGCCCCCCTTCTGATGCTCGTACTCTTGCTCTTGGATCACTGACCGATAATATAATCAGAACCAACATCCCGGTCTCGCTGGCCTCCCTATTAACTCCGCTGCCCCCCTCCCATGGCCTCCGCTCAGCCAATAAAGGATTGTTGAAAATACCAAGATGTAAATCCAACAAAGGCACACTTGCCTTTTCTTACTCAGCGGCCAAACTATGGAACTCCCTGCCTCTTGATTTGCCAATCCCCTACACATACCCTGTTTAAAAGTAATCTTCGCTCCTTCCTATTTAACCACGTCTCCTGTACCTGTTTCAAACCCCCTTGAACCCGGCACAAATCTTCCTCTCCTTCATACCCCCTAACTGCTATATACTATTTCGCTGTCTACCTCTTCTAGCTCTGACTATAAGCACTTATGTGGTATGCTTTATCTGTGTCAAACTGCTCTCAATCCAGTGCTTTGATGAAATGAATAAGTTTAGTCACTAGGACATATTACTGTTATTCCTTTTGGTCATGCATGCCAGCCACTTGTGAAATGTCTATTTCTTTGAAGAACCTCTAAAATCAAAGTGTATGTATTCTTCCTTCTTATATTGTGTAATTTTGTTTGTTGTGCTGTATTTAATGTAGTCATTTCCCTGTTTTGGCAAAATGTGTGTATGGCAAATGTATGTTTCTCAAAGTTCTCCTACCCACTTTAACCTCCCGGGTCGTGCCTGAAAATAGTCATGTCTTGGCTATGGTACTTACCCGGTTAACAAAAACTAAATAAAAATCATCTAGGGGCAGAATCCTCTACACTGATCTACAGTCCCTTCACCTCAAGGCTTGGCTCTTGAAGATTCAGAGTATGCAGGCCGGCATCTCTCTGAGAGTGTCCTGGACATCTTGAGGGTGTCGAGGAAGCCCTCCACTAGGAAGACTTATTCTTCTAAGTGGAGGAGGTTCTGCATTTGGTGTTCTCACAAGGAATTGGATCCTCAACAGGCTGGGATTTCTGTTCTTCTGGATTACTTGGTGCATTTGCAGTTCCTCCATTTGCAACCTTCTACCCTAAAGGTGCATTTGGCAGCGATCTCTGCATACGTGTCAGCAGGGAAGGGCCCTTCCCTTGCTGCTCATCCTATATTCAAGACGTTCTTTAAAGGGCTCTCTCATCTTGACCCTCCTCACAGAGAGCCCACCCCAGCTTGGGGCCTCAATATCTGCATAGGCCAGCTTATGCAGCCCCGCTTTGAACCCACGTCTTCAGCAGAGCTTAAATTCCTGACTTGGAAGACAGTGTTTCAAACAACATGAAGTCTTGCTGTATTCTGACAATAGCAGTGAGTCCCAACCTTCGAATTGCCCCGGAGATGAAAGAGTTAACTTTTCATGCCAGGCATGGAACGCTGAGCTCAAGCTCGGTTGAGACTCTGTTGCTGTTTGAACTCAAACCGTCAGATTCTTTACTCCGCCTCACTGAACAGTCGTTCCGGAGATTTCTCCTTTGCTCAGTTCAATTTGTCGGTTAAAGTCCGTTTTTCTCGGTTTTCAACCGAATTTAAACCGCAACTTATCGGTTCAGTCTTTGTCTGTGGTATTCGTGAGTACTAGATAGGTTTATATTGATTTTCTATTCGGTGTGGAACTTGTAAACGTTTCATCGGTTCTGTTTGAACCGATCAGGTTGTTTAAAAATCTTTATCTCTACTTTTAGAGTGTGGTTACTGGTTCTTATCGGTTCTGAAAAAAACCGATTTTACTACGTCTTTTTCCACAACCCGTAACACGGTCAGGAACTGATAAGAGTATTTTGCCTGGCGGATTGCCATTAAAAGGGTACGTTTGGTTAGGACTGGCACCATGTCTGAGAAACCCAAAAGAAAAACCGGGCCCACTGGGTTTCAACACTGTAGTGTGTGTGGGGAAGTTTTTGCTAAGGCTGACCCCCACACCACCTGTGTTTGTCTGGGGTTTGACCACCTCGATTCAGACTGCCAGATTTGTAAAAAATTTTCCTGCAGCTACCCTAGAAAAGAGAGTTGGTAGGCTCAGTGAAAGGGAGTCCAAAAAGTCCGCTGACCCGGATGGCCAACCCGGCTCGGTTCAAACCAAGCCAGAAGGAGTGCCCTCTGACCAGGGCGAAACTTCTTCAGGCAAAAGGAGAACCGATTCCGAGGAGTCAGTTCCGGTTAAGAGAACAAGAAGGGATAAATCAGCTGGTGTGGATCCAAAAGTTTCTTCTCCAACCGCTGATGAAATAGCCAAAGCGATAAAAATTGTTCAGTCGCTATCCCTGGTTCCGACTGAACTGACACCATCAGGAAGGCGCTGTTCGAAGCCGGGTTCCACCGGTTCCGGATTATGATTTGGAGGAGTTTTATGAACCAGAGGAGGAGGAAAGAGAGTATGAGGAAAGTGAATGTGATTATGAAAGTCTGGATGTGCCCATTGACCCGGACATCTCCCCAGACAGACCTTCAGGGGTGTCTCCTCCTAGGCTTTCTGAGTCCCCCTGCCATTTCATGTTTTACAAGAAAGTGGCTGAAACCCTTCAGCTTCCTATGGAAGAAGCTGTGGATGACCAGGAGGAGCCTGACTTTGTGGAAATGATGGATATCTCAGAGTCCAGGAGGCTGTCTATTCCCCTACACAAGTCTTTTGGGAAACAGACATTTAAGATTTTAAAGACTCCTAATTCTATACCTCCTGTTGATAAAGGAATGGACAAAAGGTATACTCTGTCAGGCTCAGATACAGAGTTCCTTACCCAGCAATGCAGTCATGTTGGGGTAGTGCAGGCTGCAGCCTGTGATAAGGCTAATATACCCTTGGCTTCACACCCCCCAGATAAGGACTCCAAAAGGATTGATGCCATGGCAAAGAAACAGTACATGGCAGCATCCTTGGGACTCAGGCAGGCCAATTATACGGCCTGTACAGCTAGATATCAGAAATCTAGATGGGACACTGTCATGGCTTTAGCTAAACAGGTCCCTGGCCAGCTTGCCAGGGAGGTGGAGCAGGTGGCTGCTGATGGTATTGAGGCATCCAAGGTGCAAATCCATGCTGCAGTGGACTCCAATGATGTTTCATCTAGAGTCATGGCTACATCTGTGGCCCTTCGTAGGATGGCTTGGCTCAGATGTACTAGCCTGCCTCAGGATACCCAGACTAAGGCCATGGATTTTCCTGTTGTGGGTAATTCTCTGTTTGGGGAGCAAACGGAGAACTACATGAAGAAAATGGATGAATACAGGACCACCTATAGGAGTGCTCAGGCCAAGAAAAGTCAAGCCACTCCTCAGAGGCAGCATCCTAGGGGCAGGCCTTTTCATAGGCCTTTCTACCAAGCCCAGGCCTCCTCTTCTGCCTATGCTCAGAGGGGGTTCTTTAGAGGGAGAGGCAGAAGGGGTACAATCAGGCCTGCTTCCACCCCTCAGCCTAAACCCCCTGCCAAACAGGCACCCTGATGGGTTTGCCAGGGCTGATTCTCTACCACCTGTAGGGGGCAGGCTGGCTTATTTTGTCCAGGACTGGAAGTCTTTAACATCAGACAAATGGGTCCTGGAAGTAGTAAGCCAGGGACTGGTTCTCAGCTTCAAAAAATTTCCAAAGATGAGAACCAGATCCTTTCCACCTGCAAATCCTTCAGAGGCACTTGCCCTAGAGGCAGAGGTCTCTTCCCTTTTGGCTCTCTGAGCTGTAGAAAGGGTTCCACCCCTACACAAAGGGAAAGGATTGTACTCCAGGTACTTCCTCGCCCCCAAAAAGACAGGAGGATGGCGGCCCATCCTGGATCTCAGATATTTAAACAAGCACCTTTTAAAGCCAAAGTTCAAAATGGTGACTCTGGGAATAATTCTACCCTCTCTAAGGCCAGGGGACTGGCTAGTCTCCCTGGACCTCAAGGATGCCTATTTCCATATTCTTATCAGAAGCTCCCATCGAAAATACCTCAGGTTCGAGCTGCCCTCAGGCCATTACCAATTCAGAGCAATGCCCTTCAGCCTAACCTCTGCTCCAAGGGTGTTCACAAAATGCTTGGCAGTAGTAGTTGCTTCCCTAAGAAGGCAAAGGATTGCCATCTTCCCATACCTGGACGACTGGCTCATAGTAGGCCAGTCCCCAGACCAAGTCAAGTTACACCTACAGATAACTCAGCAACTGCTCACATCTCTAGGTTTCCTTCTGAATCTTTCAAAGTCCGTTCTAGAGCCTGTTCAGCTCCTCACCTTCATAGATGCAGAGCTAGATACAGAAAAGGCAAGAGCCTTCCTTCCCCTGGACAGGGCAAGGACCCTTATCACACTGGCCTCTTCATTCACCCTACAGGTGTCTCGACCAGCAAGGCATTTTCTGCAGCTCCTGGGGCACATGGTTGCTTCTACAGCAGTGATGCAGGGAGCAAGATTTCAGATGAGGGACATTCAGTTCCACTTGAGAGCCTTTTGGTCTCAGAGAAAGGACCCTCTGACCAAACTGATACCAGTGACTCGAACCCTGATCCAGGCTTTGCAGTGGTGGCAGGATCAGGACAATCTAAGACAGGGAGTTCCTTTTGTCACTCAGTCTTACTCTTTAATCCTTACTACAGATGCCTCTCTCTTGGGGTGGGGGGCCCACTTGGGAGACCTGACTACCCAAGGGTTGTGGTCTCCTCAAGAATCTCTGTTTCACATCAATCTGCTGTAACTCAGAGCAGTGTTTCTAGGGACATGGATATGTTGTTCATCCACACTTATTGGCAGGTATCCTTGCCGCTTTAAATCTTGCCGGAAGGTCTTCAAGCTGGCTTCTCCCACCCACCCAGGTGGTAAAACTCTCGGCTCCGCCCCATGACGCCAGATCTTCCTTACCGCTTGGAAGCTCAGGTTCCCTCCTTAACGCTCTGTGTATAAGACTGGTTCCTAATTCTTCGGTTTTGCAAATTTAAAAGTTTTTCAACTTTAGACTTCGGTCTTCTATCCCTCGCGGCTGCGATGGACAAATCGACTCCCAGTTTTCGGAGATGCCCTTGTGGGCAGAAGATGTCTCGCATGGATCCGCACTCCGCGTCGCTCTACTTAGGCCTTCAGCACGACCCGCAGGCCTGCGACCTGTGCTCTTCCTTCTCTGCCTACGTTCTCAAAGACCGTGCTGCCCGTTTACAACTTGGGCGTCCCGAGAAGCGTTATCCTCCGGTGAAGTCAAAAGAGGCCCGGTTGGCGGTTTCCGTGGCGGCGGGCTCGGCGGATCAGCTTGAGCAGATGATCGCCCTCGAAGAGGAGGCGGCTCGTGCTGCTCCTTCCTCGGCCGCGGCTTTTATTCCGCTCTCCCTGGGTTCCTCTTATTCGGCCTCCTTCAAGGAGCTCTGTCTGTCCCTCCACCAAGGGAGAGGGCCCAACTTCTGCTGGACCTTCTCGGTCCAAAAAGAAAGATAAGGGTAGGTCCCTCTGTCGATGCTCTTGGGAGCGGGAAAGGTCCCTGTCCCCGAGTAGTCGGCCATCGACTTCGGTCGATCCTTGACCACTGGTCTCATGTCCCCGTCAGGTCAGTTCAAGACTCCCGTCGGCCTTAGTTGAATATTTCTCGACCCGTTGGACGGGTTGTCGACTGGTGAAGCCGGAAGTCCTCTCTCCCCAGTTCCCCCGGTGGGAGTTGAGGATCCCGTGGGCTTGCCAGTGCCTCCGGTTCTGGAGCCCTCGGGTGAACCTTCCGAGCCGAGGGGAAAGCCGGTCCCACCCATCCCTCCCTCGGGAAAACCGAGGTTCGCGGTCTCGGTCTTCTTCGCGATCCGGCCGATCCCGCCCGTCAAAGGAAAACTGCGCCACTCACATTTTCATCCTCGTTCTCAGGTGAGGAGAGGCTTCGGCGCAGTTGTATCGACGCTACGGGGATCTCATAGCAACCACTGGTGCTTGCCAGCTACTATGCCGACCATCATCTGGTTTTCGCTTGACAGGCCGACGCTTTCTCCGCCTGTGGACCCGACCAAAATGATCTCGGCTCGGCCTGCTCGTGTCTCCACCAGTTCAGGTGGAGCCATTGCCTAAACAGCTGCCGACCACACTCTGACCAAGGAGTCTCAGCCAACCAAGGGACTTTCCCATCGGCTGTTGGTCACCGTCAGCCCTGATCATCCACGGAGGGTCAGTGGGGACTTGGGTAGGAAAATGGAGCCTGTCCAGAAATGGGCTTGTTACCCATTGACCTGAGATCCTCGACCGGGGAGATACTCCTACAGTGACCTTCCCGGTGGTGGAGGCCATTCTTGGCCCTGCCCTGGAGCTTTGACAGTGCCCCACTTCCTATTCTGTGCCCTCTTCCAGGATGGCCCGCAAGTATGTGGTACCTACCAGCTCCCTCTCGGATTCACAGAACACCCCTTGGCCAAGGGGCTGGTGGCCGAGTCTGTGTTTAGATGCTCCTGCAACACTGGGGATGTTGACAAGCTGCCAACAGAGTCCAGAAAGCTGGATCATGCAGCAAAAACGGTCTACACTGCCTCCTCGCTTGGACTTCAGCAGGCAAGCTCGGCCCTCCTTATGGCCCACTTCTCCCATGCCCTGCTGGGCACCCTGGATGAGGTGCTTCCTTATCTGATGGCGGACCTTCAGACCATGGTCAAACAGGTCTGGGACCCGGGCCGGGCTGTAGTAAAACAGCTCCAGACAGCCATGGACACTGGGGATTCTTGCATCCGCTTTGTGGTGGCCGCAGTGGCCATGCGCTGCAGGGCTTGGCTGAGGATCACAACCTTCATGGCAGACACTCAGCACAAGTTGGCAGATATCCCTTTCCTTGGCGCCAACTTGTTCGGACCTATGGTCGAGGGCCACCTCACCAGCATCAAAGTCCAGTTCCACCTTGGACTCCGTGACATCTGCCCAAAAGGATCTCAAGGGCTCCAAGCAGCAGAAAAGGGAGCCCTTTTGGTCCACCTCTACTTCTGCAGCCAAACCAGCCCAACCCCAGGTGCACAAACATGGTACACAGAGAACCATGACTGGGATGTCAACATACCAGGGTACACAATCTACAGGAGGGACAGGGAGGGAAGGGAAAGGATCAAAGCAACAGAACTAAAGGTTAAAAAGTGGGGAGAGGAGGCACTGGGGGTCACCCTGGAGAGTGGAAATGGCTCCACAATCCGCACAGGGGTTATATACAGACCCTCATCTCAGTGGGAGGAAATGGACAAGGAAATGATAGAAGGCATCTTTGGGATGGCTGAGAAAGGAGAGATATTGCTGATGGGGGACCTGAATATGCCAGATGTTAACTGGAGCACCTTTGCTGCAGCCACATCCAAGAGCAGGGCCATTCTCGATGCCCTACAGGGGGCATGCCTCAGACAGTTAGTTTTGGAACCCACTCAGGAGGGAGCAATCTTAGACCTGGTACTCTCAAATGGGGACGAAAGATGATCTCCGATCTAGAAGTGGGTAGCCATCTGGGAACAAGCTACCACCAAACAGTGTGGTTCATGATAAACTCAGCTGTAGAGTCATGCCATACAAAAGTGAAGGTACTGGACTTCAGGAGGGCTGATTTTGTCAAAATGGGAGAGTGCCTCAGAAAAGCACTAGCAAACAGGCAAGAAGATGGGGTAGAGCAACAATGGGGAAACATCAAAACCGCCATCATAGAGGCAACAAGCCTTTGTGTGAAGCAACTAAAACGAAAGAAAAAAAACACTATGGTTCTCTAAAGAAGTAGCATGGGAAGGTAAGGGAGAAAAAGATCACATTCAAAAAGTATAAGGAAACACAGAAGGAGCAGGACAGAGAACTGTACCAGTTAAAGCAGAAGAGAGCGGTGAATGCAGTCAGAATAGCAAAGGCCCAAACCGAGGAAAAGATAGCCAACTCGGTTAAGAACGGGGATAAAACCTTTTATAGGTACATTAGGGAGCAAAGAAAGACTAAGGCAGGGATACTGACACTGAATAAAGAGGAAGGTGAGTGGGCAGAGATCGACAGTGAAAAAGCAGGGATACTGAACGAATACTTCTGCTCAGTATTCACAATGGAAAAGCAGGGGGAGATATCTAATCCAGTCAATAGAAGCATTCTGGATAGGGGGATTGATATTAGTTCTTTCACAGAAGAAAGGGTTCTGAAGGAACTCTTAAAACTGAAGGTGGATAAAGCAATGGGTCCTGATGGGATTCAGCCCAGAATTCTAAAAGAACTAAGGGAAGAACTAGTATCACCACTGACTACACTTTTTAATAAATTATGGGAGGATGGTGTGGTACCTGAGGACTGGAGGAGGGTGGATGTGATTCCCTTCACAAAAGTGGGAGCAAGACAGAGGCAGGAAACTATAGACCTGTCAATTTGACCTCAGTGGTAGGGAAAATGATGGAATTACTTCTGAAGGAAAGAACTGTTGAGTACCTAGAGGCCAGTGGGGCACAGGACCCAAGCCAGCATGGATTCACAGCAGGAAGGTCATGTCAGGCAAATCTAATTGATTTCATTGACTGGGTGACCAAAGTAGTATACCAGGGAGGGACTGTGGACATGGCCTACCTAGACTTTAGCAAGGCATTTAACACAGACCCGCACAAAAGATTAATAAACAAATTAGCCAGCCTTGGAGTGGGTCCCAGGGTGGTAGCCTGGGTAAACACTGGCTGGACAACAGGACACAGCGGGTAGTAGTAAATGGAGTCCACAGTGAAGAAAAAAATAAGGCTAGTGGGTAAATTGTGAGGTTCAGTACTTGAGCCAGACCTTTTTAATGTCTTTATAAGTGACATTGCAGAGGGCCTGGAAGGGAAAGTATGTCACTTTGCAGATGACGCAAAGATCTGCAACAGGGTTGATATGCAAGGTGGGGTGGAAAGGATGAAAAGGGACTTAGCAAAGTTGGAGGAATGGTCAAATGTATGGTAACTTAGATTCAACGCAAAGAAGTGCAAAGTAATGCACCTGGGGAAACAAAAACCCAGGGGAAGAGTACACAATGGGGGAGTGAGATACTGACAACAACAAAAATGGAAAGGGACCTGGGGGTAGTCATATCAGACGACCTAAAGGTGGGCCGGCAATGTGAGAAGGCAGTAATGAGGGCTCGGGGGATACTAGGATGCATAGGGAGAGGCATCACCAGTAGAAAACAGGAAGTTGTTGGTCCTCTGTACAGACAGTTGGTAAGACCACATCTGGATTACTGTGTACAGTTCTGGAGACCCCATCTCCGCAAAGACATAGACAGGGTGGAGGCTGTCCAGGGGAGGGCAACCAAAATGGTGCAGGGCCTGCACCAGAAGACACATGAAGAAAGACTAAAGGAGCTTAAGATGTATAGCCTCAAGGGAGAGGGGGGACATGATAGAAACTTTCAAATACCTCAAGGGAATCACTAAGTCCAAGAGGGTAGCATCTTTCAGAAAAAGAGATGTGCAATAACAAGGGGGCTCAATTTGAAGATAGAGGGGTGGACGGCTCAGAGGTAATGTGAGGAAGTATTTCTTCACATAAAGGGTTGTAGATGCATGGAATGGCCTCCCTGAGGAGGTCGTAGAGTCAGAAACATTGGGTGAATTCAAGAATGCATGGGACAGACATAAGGCAGTTCTAGTGGGGGGAAGGAGGAAGTAGGCTGTTGGTTAACTAGGATCTGCAGCTTATCCGTTAGATAGGGAAATGGGCAGACTAGGTGGGCCAAGCGGTCCTTATCTGCCATCAAACACTATGTTTCTATGGTCAGCAGGCCCAGGCCTGGCAACCTCGTCCGAGGTCAGTGGACCCAGTCGTCTGCAGCCTGGGGAGAGGCTCGTGGCCCTCCCTTTTTTAACCGGACCCTCCTCCTCCCTCTAAGCCTGAACAGTGAAGGGATGAAGGGTGCCTCCCTCATGCCAGTCACATCTCCCCTGGGTCTTCCCATGGGGAACCGGCTTTGTCACTTCCTTTCCACCTCATTCTCTGTAATTGTGGACAGGTGGGTTCTCAAGGTGGTGAGTCAGGGTCTGTCTCTGGGATTCGAGCAGTACCTTCCTTGCTGAGCCTGCGTCTCACAGGAGGACTTGGTATCTGTAGAAATTCTGTCAGCTCTCAGAGACTACATAGCCCAGCTCCACTGCAAGGAGGTCATGGTTCTTGTCACGGATCCTCCAGAATACCTAGGGTTTGTCTCTAGGTACTTCCTGGTACCAAAGCGGACGGGAGGCTGGCGCCCCATTCTAGATCTGCATGACCTGAATAAGTTTCTCAAGTTGCACACCTTCAGAATGGTAACTCTGTCTCAGATCATGCCATCTTTAGAGCAAAACATGTGATCTTATTTTGAGAAACCGCTCTTGCAGCAGGTTACACCATTAGGACTGAAGCCGGCAGGCGCCAGGACCCCACGGAAATTTTCTAACTAGCTGTATTCAGCAGGGGACTGCCTCCGATGTCGGTCCCGTCCCCCGACGCCAGGCATAGTACATAAGAGGTGGTCCCCAGGATCCCCAGTTCTTTCCGCCATTAACCTCGCCAGCATCGGCCCTCTCGGGTCTCTACCAGCGCATCGCATTTACTCTAGAACTTCTAATGTTTCTAAAACTGATGTCCTCTCCAACTCCTTCTCTTGAGGGACACCTTTCCAAGTGTGCCTGCAGAAAACAGATCCCTTTTAAGGATCCTCATTCCTCCAGCATGCGGTGCTTAGGCCCAGACCACGATATCAAGGCCTGCACCTTTTGCCAAGGGTTCAACAGCCACACCAGGATCCACCGTCAGAAGGCACTTCAGGCTTATCTGCTGGAATAAAACCTGAAAAGGATGGACCAAGAACCTTCCCCCCAGGAGCGATTCTTCCTCCAAGGCCCATAAACACCAGGACAAGCACCAGGGAGAAAGTAAGGTCTAGATCCCCGAACCGGGCCTCAGACTCCTGTAGCTCCTCCAGATCGAACCGCTCTCCCTCCAGGGCCCAGTCTCAGCCCCCTCCGGTCAAAATTCGGGCTTCAGGTGGTTCTTCGACTCTCCAGCCCATTAAGACTTCAAGGCCTTCGGCTTCCTCCACTCCCCCTCGGGCCTCTTCTAAGTCTTCTGAACGCCATAAGTCTTTCTCATCGACCCGACGTCAGGACCCCGACTCCAGATCTATCTCCCAGCCTCCCAGAGGTACAGATCCAACACCAGGGAAGACCAAAGACCTGACGTCCTTAAAGCGGACGTCGGACCCGACGTCTGCCAAACGCACTAAATCAGCCAGGCGTTCGCCAGAACTGAGGACACCAGCCAGGCACCAGACGCCGACAAGGGCGTTTGCCGGACCTGAAGGCGTTGGCCAAACGACCGACATCGGCCTCGCATTTACCGGAGCCAGAGACTGCCCCCAGTCACTGGTGGACACCGGTCACAGGGACTCCACGGAGGAGGACACTGCACTGCCCAAAGACCAGGCAGGCGACACTGAGGATGCTGGGCTCCCGAGAGAACCTTCGCCCACCCCAGAGACACCGGCGGACCCGGTGCCAGGCCCGTCGTCGGGCATGAATCTTCAAGAAGTAAAGGACCTCTTTACTTTATGGTGGGACACCATCCAAAAGGATGTGGTCCCTATAAAACCTCCTCCTCCTCCTACCCCTTCACCTCCTACACCCCCTCCTACACCTAAGGGGCAAGCAGGACAACCACCAGCCCCTAAGGAGCAAACTCCATCTCCTAGGGGTAGATCCAAGAACAGGAGAAGGCCTCCCTCAAGATCTTCATCAGGGTCCCCCAGCCCCAAGCGACCCAGATGTCGTCGGTACACGCCGTCAGGGGAAGGCTTCAGATCGGATACCCCGGATTATTCCAGATCTCCTTCTCCACTCAGCATTCCCTTACCTGACCCACATGACTTTCCCAGGTCTTCTCCGGATGATCCCTCGTTCACTGAGATCATGAGGCACATCCAGGACAACATGGGGTGGGATGCTGAAGACCTCGACCCCGAACGACAGCGCCTTGCTCGTTATCTTCGGCAGAAAGACCCAAAGCCTGTGGTAGTGCCACCCTTGGTGGACACCTTCGCGGACGTCACCAAGGCTGCATGGAAGCGTCCGCACTCCACTCCCGCTGTGCCGAAGAGGGCTGACCCCCTGTACAAGGCCCTGAGAGAGGACCAGTACTTGGCTCAACCTCTGGCAGGCTCCCTGATCATTACTGCCACGCATGACCAGTCCCAAAGACCACAACATATGAGCACACAGCCACCGGACCAGGAATCCAAACAACTGGATGCCCTGGGGAGGAGCACGTATGCGGCTGCTACATGCGCCATCAGGTCCCTGAACTACCTAACCCACATGGTACAGTTTCAGAACGCCCTGTGGGAATAGGGCCAGAACCTGGTCGATAAACTCCTGGAGGGCGATCAGAAGGCGGAGCGCCTAAACCTTCTCCGCACAGGGTCTGATGTGGGTACCCAAGTTTTACGAGCCGCATACAATTCTGCGGACTCGTCTGCCACAGCTGCAGCTTCAGGTGTTTGTCTCCGGAGACACTCTTGGCTCCGTGTCTCCGGCCTCACCCCGGACGTACAGAAGAACATTCTTGACGTCCCCTACAATGGCGAAGTTCTCTTTGGTGAACCCTCGGAGAAGGTTATCACCAAACTCCAGGACGCTGGAAAGGCAGTCAGGTATGTACAGGCCATATACAGATCTAGGCCTGGTTCCTTTCGTAGGAACCAGAGCAGTTTTCGCAGCCAGCAACAAAGGCAGCAGCCACGTTCCAGCCAGCAACAAAGGGGCACCTTTCAGCGCACGGCCCAGGCTAAGTCATCCCCAGGCAGAGGCCAACGCTACACTAAACCGGCCCAGCCTGCAGGGACCAGTGCTGCCACAGCATGACTCCTTCCCGGCCCCCGGCCCTCCTCTGGATCAACGGGCACAGAAGGTCGGGGGGGGGTCGCATAGCTCGCCACTTTTTAGGGTGGCAGTCGATTACCGCCGACCGGTGGGTGCTCCAACTGGTCAAGAAAGGCCATTTCATAGAGTTTCTCGACCACCCACCAGCAAGACCTCCCCTGCTTTCCCGTTACACGGGTTAGCACGCCCTGCTCATACAGCAGGAGGTGCTCGCACTTCTCGAAAAAGAAGCTATAGAACACGATCTTTCTTTGAGAGGGCTCTTGCAGTATGTAATTACATATAGGACTGACGCCGGTAGGCGGCAGGACCCCACGGAAAAATTTCTAGCTAGCAGTCCCTGGCGAGGGACCACCCCCACGTCAGGTGACCGGCGTCAGAAGACGTCGGTATAAAGGGGCGGTCCCCGATGCCCGCCTTCCAGTTCTTTCCTGCCGTTAGCTCGTGCAGTGCCTCGCGAAAAAGTTTGTGCTTAGTCAGACCTATCTTCGTCAGTTCTTTACCGAAATATTTGCTTTTTTCGACTAACGTCAGTACAATCGTCGGTGTATGTCGTCCCCTACACCCTCCGAGCACAAAAATAAGTGCGATTCATGCGGCGCCCAACTACCGCATAAGGACGGCCAGTCCCTGTGCCTGTTCTGCCTAGGCCCGGATCACCCGGTCGAGAAGTGCCAGCACTGCCTCAGTTTCAGCACGGCTACCCGGAAAAGGCGACAGCAATCCCTGGAAGCCCATATTCTGAAGAAGAAAATGAGTTCAATGGAGAAGGAGCTCAAAAAACTGAGGCAGGCATCCACTTTCCCCGAAGGCCATCAGAAGAAAAAGGAGAAGGAGGGGCACCGGGACAAGGGCTCCTCTACTGCGTCTCCCTTGGGAATCACTGGGACACAGGTAACGTCCCATCCTGGGGACCGCTCCTCGACGGCCGCCTCTGAGGTTTCTGAGGGGGCGTCGGCCCACCTGTCTAGCTCGCGCTTGGACCTTGCGGGTGCCTCCGGGCATTTGGAGGCCTCCGCCCCTGGTTCGGCTGCAGGCTTGCGGCCTACCATTGTGGGTGAATTTGGTAAGTCTGGCGTCGGCTCCTCCGACGTCCGCCCGGAGAGGGCTGGTAAGATGCCCGACCCTTCGGGGCAGCGTGCTGCCTCCACTCCACCAGACCAGGCCGATCCTTTTACTCGACCTGCCTCTGGTGATGGCTCTCATAAGTCGGACGCCGGCTCCTCTGGCGCCCGCTGGGAGCTCGCCCTTAAACCACACGTCAGCTCATCTGACGTCCGGCTGGTGAAGGAACTAACGATGGATCCTCCCACATCTGTCGTTCCCGGTTCCCCGCAGCCTTCGCTGCCGTCTGGGGACACAGAGTCTCCCAAACATGACCCGGGGGATTTTTCCCCTCCATTCCCGGGTGAAGCTGGGGATCTTCCTCCTCCGTCAGTCCTTCCGCCACCTGGTGCGCTGGACCTGACTTTGGCTCCCCAGACGCTGGCTCCGACGCAGACCCTACCGACTCCAGGAGACATCCGCTCCCGTCGAGCCCTCCGGGCCCTCCAATGTGACCCGATCCATTGAGGCCACTGGCTGGGCCGTCTGCTCCGGCAACCCCCGGCTCCTGGGTATCCTCCGTCCTATCCAGCGCGGCGTGCCCTGGACTGCAGTATCCAGCGCCACAGTACCAGGCATGGGCTACCCACAGCTGGGTTTTGGATACGCCCCATACGGTTATAACCTGTATCCTTATCCCCCGCCGCCTCCTCCTCCTCCACTTTCCTCGCGTCCGACGGTGGACCTGCAGGAGACTCTGGCCTCCTGGTGTGCTGAGGCCAAGGCTCAGCTCACCAAAGAGGTCAAGAGCCGCCTTCCAACGACTGTGCCGTCCCAGATTCCCGTACATCCAAGGCGGCACACTCCCTCACCACCTCCAGATTTCAAGGTTCTTCCGTCTGGATCCAGAGAAGGGCAGGACACACTTCCAAGGGACTTCCCAAGAGGTCCGTTCCTCCCCTGGGTCGGGAAAGGGAGTCTTCCTCTTCATCCTCCTCGGACTCCTCGGATTCTTCAGACGGTTGCTCCAAGAGAGACGACGAGCCACGCTCTCCGTCGAAACCCAGGCCAAGGACTCCTCCGAAGTCTCCTTCAGAGGATCCTTCTTTTACGGAGTTGCTTAGGAAAATCCAGGAGGTTCATCAGTGGCACTCCCTGGAACCAGATCCTCAGCATCTGAAACCTCACTGAACATCTGAATCTGCCCGTGACAGCTCCTACCTTGGTGCCACCCTGGATGGAGCCTCACGCCGACCTCATTACCACAATATGGAAACAGCCGTCGGCTTTAGCCCCACTTCCTAGGAAGTCGAACAGGCTATATCAGGCTCCAGAGGGTGTTGATTTTCTGGATTCCCACCCTCGTGCCGACTCGGTCGTAATTAGCGCCGCTCACAGCCGGTCGGCAAACCCCAAACATCTTAGCTCATCACCACCTGATAAGGAATCACGTCTTCTGGGCCAGTATGGGAGAAAGATTTACGCTTCCTCCACGCTGAGGATCAGGGCCCTGAACTATGTCGGCCATATGGGGGACTACCAGAAGGCCATTCTGACTCAGGTGGAAGCCAAACTGTACTCCTTGCCCGACTACCAAGTCAAGCAGGAATTGGCTGATCTTGTCCGCTCTGCTCATTCGGCCAGTCGCCACATGCTCCGTGCGACATACGGTGCAGTGGACACTGCTGCGCGGAGCTCAGCTTTCGCTGTAGGCCTACGGCGGCATGCTTGGCTCCGTGTGTCAGGGTTGGTCCTGAAGGTGCAATCTGCTATCCAGAAAGCACCCTTCCGGGGGTCGGAGCTTTTCGGGGGTGATGTCAAGGACGTCATCACCGATTTGCAAGAGAAGGGAGCGGCACTGAAGTCAGTTGATTCCATGTACTTTTCCCATCAGCAGCAGCACTGTCCCTTTCGCAGACTGAATCGGCCAAAGGCGAAACCACAGGGAGAAGCGGGCCACAAGCGCGGGCCCCAAGAGCTGCTAAGCCCCCGCCCAAAAAGCAGCGGTTGCTTCAGCTGCTGGCGCTGCCCCACACCACCTGACTCCTTTCCTCTCCCACTGCTCCGGACTCCCTGGAGGAACCGGTAGGAGGGAGGTTTTCCCTCCACCTTCCGGGATGGGAGAGGATAACCACAGATTCTTGAGTGCTCCAGCTCATAGCAGAGGGACACTCGATAGAGTTTCTTCAGAAACCACCCCACCACCCCCCTCTGAAGTCGTATTCACGGGAACATCTTCTCTTGATCCAGGAGGACATTTCGGCTCTCCTGCTGAAACAAGCAATAGAGCCCGTCCCCCTTCATCTGCAAGGGACGGGTTACTATTCCCATTTCTTCCTGGTCCCAAAGAAGACAGGAGATCTTAGACCAATATTGTATCTCAGTTCCCTGAATCTTTTCGTACAATACAAAAGGTTCGGGATGCTCTCTTTGCAGAGCCTTCTGCCCCTCCTCCGGCCGGGTCAATGGCTTTGTGCTCTGGATATGCAGGATGCTTATCTGCACATTCCCATTCACCCTTCTCATCACAAATACCTTCGTTTTACGTTCCAGGGGGACCACTACCAGTTCAAGGCGCTCCCATTTGGTCTATCCTCGGCCCCCCGAGTGTTTGCCAAATGCCTGGCAGTGGTGGCAGCCCACCTGCGTACCAGGGGAGTGCAGGTTTTCCCGTAGCTGGACGATTGGCTCCTGGCGGCCTCGTCCAGGGAGGAACTCCTGCGTTGCCTCTCCCTTACCCAGCAGGTTTTTACCTGCCTGGGTATTACCATCAACCATTCTAAGTCTCATCTGGTCCCATCCCAGAGACTAGTTTATTGGGGCGATCCTCAATACGACCACGGGCAAGGCCTTCCTGCCTGCGGGGGCGTCCACCCTCCAGACCCAAATAAGTCTGCTGTCTGACCGCAGGACAGTCTCTGTGACGTCGGTCCTTCACCTTCTCGGGCTCATGGCAGCTGCTATCCCGACGGTTCCTCGCGCTCGACTCCACATGAGGATTTCTCAGTGGACTCTATGCTGTCAATGGGATCAGCTAGTGGACGACCTAGATCACCCAGTTCTGTTCTCCTCGCCTATGCTTCGAGACTTGCAGTGGTAGATGGTTCGAGAGAACCTGTTTCGGGGAGTTCCTTTCTTTCATCCTCCCCCCTCCCAGACTCTAACCACAGACACCTCGTGCGAAGGTTGGGGAGCCCATCTAGGCCCTTATCGGACCCAGGGCTCCTGGTCCAAGCTAGAACAAGCTATCCACATCAGTGTGCTCGAGCTTCGGGCAGTGTTGTACACTCTCCAAGCCCTTCACCAATACATCTTTCCCGGCCACCTAGCCGTCCAGACGGACAACATGTGCGTGGTGTGGTACATCAACAAACAGGGAGGGACTCGGTCCTACCCTCTTTGCAGGGAGGCAGTGAGGGTTTGGCATTGGGCAACACAACACGACCTTCACCTCACGGCACTTCACGTTCCGGGAGTCGACAACACCCTGGCAGACAAGCTAAGTCACTCTTCTGCTCTGACTCATGAGTGGGAACTGGACCAAGGGGTCCTAGACAATATCTTCCAACTTTGGGGAACACCACAGGTTGACCTGTTCGCATCCTCTCTAAACGCAAAACTTCCCGTCTTCTGCTTGCTCGTTCCAGAGCGAGGCACTTTTTGGAGCGACACTCTGTCTCTAGACTGGAAGGACAGATTCGTCTATGCCTTTACCCCAATTCCACTTATCCCCCAAGTCTTGCAGAAACTAGCTTCAGAAAAAGCATGAATGATTCTGATCGCTCCTTTCTGGCCCAGGCAAGTTTGGTTCGGTCTTCTACAACAATACTCAGAGGATCCTCCTCTTCCTCTTCCTCTCTCTCGAGGTTTACTGACCCAGGATCAGGGGACCCTGGTCCATCCAGGCCTCAAATCCCTTCAACTGCATGCATGGCTCCTGCAGACTTGCCCAATCTCGTTTTGGAGAGTCTCCCAAAGTGGTGGAGATTTTGGTAGAGGCCAGAAAACCCTCTACCAGATCCACTTATGCCATTAAGTGGAAAAGATTCACTATCTGGGCTGCTTCCAAGAACACAGAACCCTTCTCATGTTCAGCGGGGCTTCTGCTGGAGTATCTACGTCATCTGTTTAACCTGGGTCTTAGTCATTCTTCGCTGAAGGTTCACATGGCGGCCATTTCGGCCTACCATGTCCCCTTCACGGACAAAACTTTTGCTCAGTTGGAGATCTCTAAGACCTTTCTCAGAGGGGTCCTCCATCTGAGGCCCCCCATTCGTACTCCTGCTCCCCCTTGGGACTTGAACTTTGTTCTCAAGAACTTACCCTCCTCCTCCCTTCAAACCTGCAGCTTCTGCGTTTGAAGTTCCTTTCATGGAAGATCTCTTCCTGGTGGCCATTACTTGCTCGGAGAATTTCCGAGGCTACAGGCCTCATGTGTGTAAAATCTTATACTTGATTTTTCATAAGGAACGTGTTGCTCTTCGCATGAATCCTAAGTTTCTCCCTAAGGTAGTAGCTGAGTCTACTCTAAATCAGTCCATAGAGTTACCTGCCTTTTTTATGCAGTACTCTAATCAAGGGGAGTATTTACTCCATACTATGGATGTTCACCGGATTCTGAGATACTACACCAACAGGACGAAGGATCTCAGAAAGACTGATCAATTGTTCGTCTCTATTGCTCATAAAAGGGAAGGCAATGCGGTTTCCAAGCAATGCCTATCTAAGTGGTTGGCTCATTGCATCACTTTCTGTTATGACAAATATAACAAGACCCTCCTGGGCCAAGTAAGAGGCCACTCCACCAGAGGAGTAGCTGCCTCTGCGGCTTGCTTCAAAAATGTGTCTGGGGGCGGCCAGTGGCGCTGAGGGTTGAGGCACTGGGCGCCCACACCTTATTCGCTGGCGACCAGGTTCGGAAATGGACTCGGTGGCGAAGTCCGGCAGGGGAGAGGAAGATCGGCGTCCCAACGGATGCTTTCCTCCCTCGAGGTGGGAGACCAAGAATGCACCCGCATTCTGCATCCCTTCCACAGCGGTGGAAGCACCGGCAACAGGAAGGGATGGGCCAGCTCCTTCGCGGGCAGGCGAAGATGTCGCTGGTGCATGGGTGGTTGGCGTGCATCAACACGCCACCACTCGGGGCGTATGTTCCAAGCGCCCGACATCTCAGAGGGTAGGGATCTAGGGTAGAAAACGGAAAACGCCTCTCGGCAGCCCTGGATGAAAGCCGCTACGGTTCCATCCAGACCACCAAGAAGGGACAGACCCCACTGTGCAAGGAGAGGGGGAAGAGGCACTCTAGGGGCAGATTCCAAGGAAAGGTGGATTGGAGGACATGAGTGGATGGAAGGAGTGGGCACCGGGAGTAGATAGGAGAGATAAAGAGATAAAAAAAAAAATAAAAAAAAAAAAATGTCTGCGGCAGATATCTGTGCTGCCTCCACCTGGACTTCCGTCCATACCTTTACTAAACACTACAGTTTGGATGTTGCCTCTCACCGTAGAGCAGGCTTCGATCTGGCTGTTCTGCAAGGCCTATTATCTTGAGGCTTGTACAGTTAGGGCTGCTTTTAGGAGTAGTTTTCCTCCTCCCGGTGCCTTTCTTTGTTCCAGACTGCTTGGGATTCAGTCCTATATGTAATTATCTACTCCAAGAGCCCTCTCGAAGTAAGATAGTACAGTTACGTAAGAACTTACTGTAACAGTAGATCTTAGAGAGAGGCTCTTGCAGTAGGTAATACCTTCCCGCCCTCCATCACCCTAGGCTTTTCCAGCTCCTTCTCTAGTGAGGGAAATATCCGTTCCTCTCTCGTCCGGCCTTTCTGGCCCGTGGTGGGAAAGAACTGCAAGGCGGGCGTCGCCAGGGACTGCTAGCTAGAAATTTTTCCATGGGGTTCTGCTGGCGTCAGTCCTATAAGTAATTACCTACTGCAAGAGCCTCTCTCAAAGATCTACTGTTACAGTAAGTTCTTGCGTAACTGTACTTTCCCAGGAACCAGAGGGGTGCAGGATATTATTTACTTCTTTCTGGTCCCAAAGAAAACGGGACCTCAACGATCTGAACGAGTCGGTCCTTTACAAACGCTTCCGCATGGTGACCCTCCCAGGTCTGATTCCCATGCTCAAGCAGGACACCTTTCTAGCGTCCTTCGACATGCAGGACGCTTACCTGCATATACCCATTGCTCAAGCGCAGAGGAAGTTTCTGCACTTCGAGTTCCAGGGCCACCACTATCAGTTCCAAGCCCTCCCCTTCGGACCGTCATTGGCACCTCGGGTCTTCATCAAGTGCATGGCGGTTATAGCGGTGACTCTGAGGAGACAAGGCCATTACGTGTTCCCCTACCTGGATGACTGGCTTCTCATGGCGCCATCTCAGGAGGCTCCGATGTCCGCCATTCATCATACTTGGTCTCTGTTCGGGACGTTGGGCATCATTATCAATCAAAAGAAGTCTCGCCTGGTTCCGTCACAGACTGCAGTTCATAGGCACAGTTCTGGACACCGTCCAGGGGAAAGCTGTCCTCCCCCAGGACAGAGCGGAGCACATCAGATCCCTCATCAGGGACATTTTGGCAAAGAAGACCGTTCCTGCCAGATTAGTCCTTTGCCTGCTCGGACACATGGCTGAGGCTATTGCAACAGTCCCCCCCCCAGCCCATCTCCACATGCGGGTGACCTAGTGGATGCTACGGGTACAATGGGATCAAAAGCAAGACCATTTGCAGCTCCCAATCCGGATCATGAAGGCCGTAATCCGAGATTGGCAATGGTGGTTAGATCCAAAGACTTTATCGGCGGGAGTCCCCTTCATTGCGCCGTCTCCGGTTGCGACGCTTTCCACGGACACCTCAGGGCTTGGATAGGGAGCACACCTCGACGGTTTCTGGTCTCAGGGCCTTTGGACAGCCCAAGAGACTCATCTCCACATAAATATCTTGGAAATGAGAGCCGTTCTTTACGCCCTGCAGGCCTTTCAGTCGGAGATTCCACCGGGTACCCTTCTGTTACAAACAGACAATTCCACGGTGATGTATTACCTCAACAAACAAGGAGGCACCCATTCCTGCCTGCTTTGCAGGGGAGGCCATGAGAGTGTGGGATTGGAGTTTTGCAACAGGCGCCAAACCTCATTTGGATTTCATGTTCCAGGAGTGGACAGTGTCATCGCAGGTGGCCTGAACTGCTCTCAGGCCAGAGTCCACGAGTGGGAACTACTTCAGGAGGTAGCAGAGGATCTGTTTCGCAGATGGGGTACACCAGAGTTAGACCTTTTCGCGTCCCCATCCAACGTAAAACTGCCCAATTTTTGCTTGCTAGATCCAGGGCCTGGTGTTTTTTGGCGAGACACGTTGTCCCTCTCCTGGGTGGGCATATTCCTCTATGCCTCCCCCCCCGCCCCCTTTCCATTGATCCAGAGGGTTCTTCTCAAACTTCGCAAGGAGCAAGCGACACTGGTACTTATCATACCGTTTTGACCCAGGCAGATCTGGTTCCCTCTACTACATCAGCTGGCCCGGGAACCTCCAGTGCCTCTGCCAATCAGCTCCCAATTGCTGTCTCAGGAGATGGGTCCCTTGGATCATGCGGACCTTCGTTCACTGGACCTGCACGCTTGGCTCCTGCAGACATAGCCATGATGCGATACGGGGTCTCGCAAGAGGTAGCAGATGTTCTTTCTGTTGCTAGGAAACCGGCTACCCATGCTACTTACGCCATGATGTGGCGCAGATTTTGTGTATGGGTTCAAGCACACGGTTTTTCGCCTATGGATTGTCCAGAAAGGTTGGTCTTGGACTACCTCCTGTCCCTTTTTCAGACAGGCTTGGCCTACTCCTCGATTAAGGTACATCTCTGTACCATCTCAGCCTATCACATTTGTATAGGCCAACGCACCATATCTCAGTTGGACACAGCACGAGCCTTCCTGAGGGGTGTTCTCCACCTTAGCCCTCCAATTAAGGATCCGATTCCGCCATGGAATCTACCCTTTGTCCTGGAGCAGCTTACGCTGCCACCCTTTGAACCAGCCACGGATTGCGAGCTACGTCTTCCTACTTGGAAGAAGTTGTTTTTAGTTGCTGTCACCTCAGCCAGAAGAATTTCTGAGCTTCATGCACTTATATGCAAAGAACCTTATTTGGTTTTTCACCACAACTGGGTATCCCTATGGACTAATCCTAAGTTTCTGCCTAAGGTGGTCTCCGCTCTCACCCTTAATCAGGACATCGATGTACCAGTGTATTTCCCCAAGTACTCTAATCGAGGAGAGGCCCTGTTGCACACTTTAGATGTGCATAAGTGTCTCAGATCCTACCTGACCAGAACCAAACACCACCGAAAATCGGACCAGCTTTTTGTCTCCTTTGCCCACAGGGTGATGGGAGCTCCTGTTTCAAAACAGTCTCTGTCCAGGTGGCTCATTCAGTCTATTACGTTCTGTTACCAGAAGAGCAACAAACCCTTACCGGGCACGGGTAAGGGTCATTCCACAAGGGGGGGTGGCTACCTCCTTTGCGGCCCTAAAGAATGTGTCCACGTCTGCCATTTGTGCTGCAGCTACTTGGAGCTCCATGCACACTTTCATCAGGCACTATAGGCTGGATATAGCATCAAGGCGAAGAGCAGGTTTTGGTCTAGCAGTCCTTCAAGGACTTCTGTCCTCTATGTTCTGTTAAGGATCTCTACCTTCCCTCCTCCCAATGGTGTGGGATTTCCATTATTGCTTGGGAATCAGTCCTAATGGTGTAACCTGCTGCAAGAGCTGTTTCTCAAAGTAAGATAGTACAGATATATAAGAACTTACCATAACAGTAGATCTTCGAGAACAGCTCTTGCAGCAGGTACTTTCCCTCCCACCATCCCCACTGGAGGTAGATTCTGTTTCCAAAATCCTTCTCCTACGATCAGGTGTCCTCAGCATCTCTGATTGCCATTTGATGGTGGATCCTCAGTCTCCTCTTCTGATGTCATCCAGTGGCCAGGAGTCTCCGGCGGGAGAACTGAGGATTCTGGGGGACCGCCTCCTTATGTACTATGCCTGACGTCGGGGGCGGGACCGACGTCGGAGGCGGTTCCCCGTGGAATACTGCTAGCTAGACAATTTCCGTGGGGTCCTGGCGCCTGCCGGCTTCAGTCCTAATGGTGTAACCTGCTGCAAGAGCCATTCTCGAAGATCTACGGTTACGGTAAGTTCTTACGTAACTGTACTTTCTAGGATCGTGGATATGTTGTTCATCCACACTTATTGGCCTGTCCACTTCCACTTTAAGTCTTGCCGGAAGTCTTCAAGCTGGCTCCGTCCACACATCCAGGTGGTATATACCTGAGCTCCGCCCCATTACGCCAGATCTTCCTTTCCGCTCGAAGATTCAGGTTGCCTCCCTCGTGCTCCTGCATTTTGTAGGCCCTGGCTCAAAAACCTTCAGTTATTCCGAAAATTCGTCTTATTCGCATTAACGAATGCAAATTTGCTTCTTCGATTATGGAAGACAAGTCTTCCTCCAGATTTCATCGGTGCCCTTGCGGCCAGAAGATGTCGCGCACCGATCGCCACACCACATGCGTATATTGTCTCTGTGTCGACCATGACACCTCGAAATGCGATTTGTGTCTCGCTTTCCATCCTAACATCCTCGATGACCATCTCACATGCCTGAAGTTGGGGAGGCCTGAGAAATGGAACCCTCCGGTGAAATCCAAAGAGGCTCGGTGGGCGGTGGCTGCGGGATCCACCAAGCAATTGGAACGAATGCAGGCATCCGAAGAGGAAGCAGCTCAGGCTTCAGAAACTTCTCGGAACTTCTTCGATCTTACTTCAAGATACAGCTCTTGCAGCAGGTAACACCATTAGGACTGAAGCCGGCAGACGTCAGGACCCCATGGAAATGTTCTAGCTAGCAGTCTTCAGCGGGGACCGCCTCTGACGTTGGTCCCTCCCCCGACATCAGACATAGAACATAAGGAGGCGGTCCTGCCAGATTCCCCAGTTCTTTCCAGCCATCGACTTGCATGTCTCTACCCTTTGGTTCGTTTCTAGCGCGCGACGCCTGGTTAAGTTCTTCCTTCGGGAAAAAGTTTATTTTTTCGGCTCAGTTTCTATCTGATGTCCTCTCCAACCTCCGTTGAAGGCCATCCTTCGAAGTGCGCTGTGGGAAGCAAATCCCGTTCAAAGACCTGCATTCGGCCTGCGTCCGGTGCCTAGGCCCAGACCACGACACCCGGGCCTGTTCCTTCTGCCAGGGATTCAACAGGCGGACCCAGATCCGTCGCCAGAAGGCCCTTCAGGCTTTCCTGCTCGAGGAGAAGATTAAAGCCATGGACGCAGCCTCCAAGGGGGAATCTTCCAACAAGGCCCGGAGACATCTAGAGAAGCATAGGGAGAGAGTGAGATCCAGGTCTCCGTCTAGGGCCTCTGACTCCCGTAGCTCCGGCTCCCGGTCCGACCGCTCCCCTTCCCAGGCCCAATCTCGGCCTCCCCCTGCAGCAGTGAAGACCTCCTTGGGTTCCTCTTCTCTTTCTCAGGTCAAGAACTCCAGACCTTCTTCATCTTCAACCACCAAGGCCCTGTCGAGGTCAGGGGACCGTCACCACCATCACAAGTATGGTTCCCGCCATTCGGAACCCAACGCCAGGTCAGTCTCTTTCCCTCCTCCTCCTCCCCAGCGGAAGACCAAAGAACTGACTTCTCTCAAGAGATCGTCATCCCCGACGCCAGTCTCTCCGACGTCGGCCAAACACCATCGGTTCTGAGCACCAGCGACCGCCAGACACCCGTCGCTGGTCAGGCCTTCGCCTCCACGGACGCCGGCCGGGGGACCGACGTCCGCATCTACCGAAAAGAGGACCCCCTCACCTCCCACCGACGTCGGTCAAGAGGCGATCACGGAGGAAGAGCTGACCCGGTCCGAGGACCAGACGGGCAAACCCAGTCCTGTCGTACCCCCCAGGGAACCCTCGCCGGAACCTGAGGCCCCTGAGGAGCCGACGCTGGAACCCGACGACCGGCCATCGGCGCCCGGTCCATCATCGGGCCTCAGCATATCCGAGGTCAAGGAGTTGTTTTCTTCCTGGTGGGACACCATAAAAAGGGATGTGGTTCCCACACCTCCTCCTCCTCCTCCTGCTACTCCGCCAGCCCCCGTACCCCCTACTTCACCCAGGGATGCGGGCCGAATACCCTCCCCCCCCCAGGAGCCTACGGACCCTCCTAAGGGTAGATCACGAAATAGGAGACCTCCATCCAGATCTTCTTCAGGGTCACCCAGCCCCAAGAGACCCAGAAGATGCCGCCGTTCGTCATCGACGGAGGACGCGGGATCTGACTTCTCTGATGGATCCAGATCCCCCTCTCCAATCAACGTCCCTTCTCCGGACCCACGTGAGCTCCCAAGATCTCCTCTGGATGACCCATCGTTCTCAGAAATTGAGGCATACCCAAGAGAACATGGGCTGGGACGCCGAGGAACTAGACCCCGAGAGATTACGCCTTGCCAGATATCTTCGGCAAAAAAGATCCTGCCTGGTGGTGGTGCCACCCTTGGATTACCTGGGACGCCACCAAGGCAGCATGGAAACGCCCACTCACTTCCAGCGATGCGAAGAAAGCTGACCGCCTGTACAAGGCCCCTAGGGAGGACCAGTACTTGGCATCACATCCTGTGGCCGATTCTCTGGTCATTACAGCCTCTCGTGACCGGTCCCAGAGGCTGCAACATTTGAGCACCCTGCCACCAGACCCAGAGTCCAAACAGCTGGACGCTATGGGCAGGCGCACGTATGCCTCCGCTACCTGCGCCATCAGATCCCTCAACTACTTGACCCACATGGTACAGTTTCAAAACGCCTTGTGGGAGCAGGGACTGGATCTGGCGGATAAGATGCCAGAAGGTGAGCAGAAGGAGGAGTTGCTACAGCTCTTTCGTACGGGTTCGGACGTGGGAACCCAGGTGCTACGAGCCGTGTATGATTCCGCGGACTCCTCAGCCAGAGCAGCAGCTTCAGGCGTATGCCTCCGGAGACACTCATAGCTCCATGTTTCCGGATTCACCCCGGACGTTAGAAGAACATCCTGGACGCCTCGTTTCATGGAGAAGTTCTTTTTGGTGAGTCCTCTGAGAAGGTCCTCACCAAACTTCAAGAGGCCAGGAAGGCGGTATGGTCTGTCCAGGCCATGTACAGACCCAAGCTTAGTTCCTTTCGTAGGAACCAAAGCCGTTTTCGAGGCCGGATGCAGAGACAGCAGTCCCGCGCAGTCCTCAACAGAGGGGCTCCTTCTCCCGCAGAGCCCAGGGTAAGTCGTCAGCGGGCCAAGGCCAACGACCAGCTAAGTCGACCCAGCCTGCTGGACCCTCAGCCGCCACAGCATGACTCCTTCCCAGCCCCTGCCCCTCAGGATCAACGGGACACCAAGGTCGGGCGCCGCATTGCGGACCACCTGCCAGGGTGGCAGTCCGTAACCACCGACAGGTGGGTCCTTCAGTTGGTCGAAAGAGGCCACTTTATAGAATTCGTGGACAAGCCACCCACATAAGGCCTCCTCTGCTCTCCCATTGCTCGGGTCAGCACAGATCACTCATCAGGCAAGAGGTACTCACGCTCCTGCAAACAGGAGCGGTGGAGTATGTCCCAGAGAGCCAGATAGGATCCAGATACTATTCTCACTTCTTTCTGGTTCCGAAGAAAACAGGGGACCTCTGTCCAATCTTGGACCTCAGCGACCTCAACATGTCGGCCGCCTACACACGTTTTCGCATGGTGACCCTCCAAGGACTAATTCCCTTGCTGAAAAAGGACGCCTTCTTAGTGTCCCTGGACATGCAGGACGCCTAACTGCACATCCCAGTAGCTCAAGCGCACAAGACGTTCCTGCACTTCGAGTTTCTTGGCCACCACTTTCAGTTCCGGGCCCTTCCGTTCAGACTGTCGTCGGCCCCCAGGGTCTTTACCAAGTGTATGGCAGTCGTGGCAGCATCTCTGAGGAGACAGGGCCACTACATGTTCCCGTACCTGGATGACTGGCTTCTCATGGCCGCCTCCAAAGAGGCACTGTTGATGGCTATTCAGAGCACCCAGGACCTGTTCCAGTCTCTGGGCATTCTTATCAACTACGAGAAGTCTCTCCTAGTACTGTCCCAGAAGCTGCAGTTCATAGGCACAGTTCTGGACACCGTCCAAGGGAAAGCCTTTCTTCCCGACGAAAGAGCGGAACACATCAGATCCCTCATTAGGGATCTTTCAGCGTAAAAGACCGTCCCCGCCAGGTTGGTCCTTCGCTTGCTCGGACACATGGCTGCGGCCATTCCAACCGTCCCTTTGGCAAGGCTCCACATGCGGGTAACTCAGTGGATGCTCAAGGTGCAGTGGGACCAAAGGCAAAACCACATGCAGCATCTGGTCAGAATCACGAACGCCGTGATTAGAGACTGGCAATAGTGGCTAGACTCAGGGACACTTTCTGCGGGTGTCCCGTTTACCGCGTCGTCCCCGAAGGCAATCCTCTCCACAGACGCCTCAGGGCTGGGATGGGGAGCGCACCTGAACGGGATGAGGTCCCAGGGAACATGGACCCCTCGGGAAGCTCACCTCCACATCAATGTGCTGGAGATGAGGGCGGTCCTTTATGCCCTGCAGGCCTTTCAGTCAGAAATATCGTCGAGTACCCTTCTGCTTCAGACAGACAACACGGCGGTGATGTATTACCTTAACAAACAAGGAGGCACACACTCTTACCCCCTCTGCAGGGAAGCAATGAGGGTGTGGGATTGGGTAATCCAACACGGCGCGAGCCTGATTGCAGTTCACGTTCCCGGAGTGGACAACACAATCGCAGACGGCCTGAATCGTTCCTAGGCCAGAGTCCACGAGTGGGAATTTCTTCAGGAGGTAGCAGAGGATCTGTTCCTTCGATGGGGCACTCCAGAGTTAGACTTATTCACTTCCCCATCCAACGCAAAACTGCTCAATTTTTGCTCGCTAGATCCAGGGCCTGGTGTTTTCTGGCGAGATGCATTGTCCCTCTCCTGGGCGGACAGATTCCTCTATGCTTTCCCTCCCTTCCCGTTGATCCAGAGAGTTCTTCTCAAACTGTGCAGGGAGCACGCAACAATGATCCTGGTAGCGCCTTTCTGGCCCAGGCAGATCTGGTTCCCCATGCTGATGCAATTGTCCCAGGAACCTCCAGTTCCGTTGACTTTCAGCTCCCACCTATTGTCTCAGGAGGAGGGTTCACTAGTCCACCCGGACTTATGCTCACTGAACCTGCATGCATGGCTCTAGAGACATAGCCATTATCGGATACAGGGTCTCGCAGAGGTGGCGGAAGTGCTTTCCGCGGCCAGAGCCAACAACGCATGCAACGTACATCATCAAGTGGCGCCGTTTTTGCTTATGGTCGCAGGCATGCTGCCTTTCCCCTTTAGAATGCCCAGTGAAAGGGGTGCTGGAGTACCTTCTTTCTCTGTTCCATTCGGGTCTCGCCTACTCCTCCATTAAAGTGCACCTCTGTGCGATCTCTGCGTATCACTTCCCAGTGGGACAGCGCACAGTGGCACAGCTTGATGCCTCTCGAGACTTCCTGAGAGGGGTGTTACACCTTAGGCCACCCATCAAGGATCCCGTTACTCCTTGGGACCTACTCTTTGTCCTGGAACAACTCACGCTTCCCCGCTTTGAACCTGCCGCGGATTGCGAGCTGCGTTTTCTGTCGTGGAAAACGTTATTTTTAGTTGCTGTCATGTCAGCAAGGAGAGTTTCCGAGCTTCACGCTCTCATGTGCAAGGAGCCTTATTTAATTTTTCACCAGGACAGAGTGTCTCTGAGGACGAACCCTAAATTCCTGCCTAAGGTGGTCTCTGCCCTCACTCTCAACCAGGACATCGATTTGCCTGTGTATTTCCCCAAGTACTCTAATAGAGGAGAGGTGTTGCTTCACACCCTGGATGTTCACTGCTCCTTAAGGTTCTACCTGAATAGAACTAAACAGCTTCGGAAGTCGGAGCAACTATTCGTTTCCTTCGCTGAGAGGATGCTGGGCCAACCAGTCTCTAAGCAGACCCTTTCTCGCTGGCTTGTCCAGTGTATTTCACTTTGCTACAACAGTAAACATAAGTCCCTCCCTTGTACAGTCCGGGGCCATTTGACAAGGGGGGTGGCTACCTCTTTTGCAGCACTACGCAACGTCTCCACCTCGGCCATTTGTGCTGCAGCTACTTGGAGCTCAGTGCACAAATTCATTAGGCATTATAGCCTGGATATTACATCACAGCGGAGAGCCGGTTTTGGCCTGGCCGTTCTACAGGGTCTCCTGTCCTAGAGTCAGGACTAGTTCTAGATCTCTCCTATTTTCCTCCTCCCAGAATGCTTTCAGGCGCTATTGCTTGGGAATCAGTCCCAATGGTGTTACCTGCTGCAAGAGCTGTATCTCGAAGTAAGATAGTACAGTTACGTAAGAACTTACCATAACAGTAGATCTTCGAGAACAGCTCTTGCAGCAGGTACCTTTCCGCCCACCATTCCCCCTTGGAGGAGGTACGGCCTACCAGGCCTTGGCAAGAGCTTTAGCTCTTTTTCTCCTGATGGCGGATCCTCGGTCTCCCCTTCTGATGTCATCCTGCAGCCGGGAGTCTCCGGCGGGAGAACTGGAGAATCTGCTGGCGGGACCGCCTCCCTATGTACTACGTCTGACGTCGGAGGCGGTCCCCGCTGAAGACTGCTAGCTAGAAGATTTCTGTGGGGTCCTGACGCCTGCCGGCTTCAGTCCTAGTGGTGTTACCTGCTGCAAGAGCTGTTCTCGAAGATCTACTGTTACAGTAAGTTCTTACATAACTGTACTTTACTCTCAACCTGGGCTCCACCTTCTCAGGTTCCTTCCAAGAGTTGTGCCAGTCTCTCTCTCTACCAAGGGTGAGCGTCCTGCGGGCAAGCATTCCTCTCGATCCCGTAAGCGGGAGAAGGCTCTGGGATCAGATGCTCTTGGGAGTGGAAGAGATCTTGGTCCCAGGAGCGTGCTGTCTCGACTTCAGTCAAAATTGCTTTTTTGGCTTTGCCGTCTGCTTAGTCGACTGAACTGTCGATAGACAATGTAGAGATAGTCATCGACCCGATCGATCCTTTATCGCTGACCCCGGTCGACGATTCCCTCGATCGAACTCCGAATTTGGTTTTCCCCGACGAGGAGACCCAGCCTGCTGGGACTCCTATCGAGGAAGTGGTCCCTGACCCCAGGAAATAACCAGTCCTGCTGGTGTCTCCTGAGTGACTGAGTCGGCCTGTCCGATCTCGATTGAGGCCGAGGGAGAGCCATAAACGCTCTAAAGGCGATGCCATCGGCCGTCCTCCTCGGATGAGGAGAGGCTCCGGTGGAAACTCCATCAGCGCTCCGAGGACCTCATGTGGTAACAGCTGATTTTGACTGGGCACAAGCCTACTCCAGCTTCCACCCTGACCATTACTGGCTTTTGCCTCCTAAGCCGAAGCTGACTCCTTCGGAGCCGATCAAATTGGTTCCCCTGCCCACGGAGCTGGTGAAACCCCCAGCTTGGCCTAAAACGGTCTCTCCACCAATTGCGGAAGAACCACCTCCTATGCAGCCTGTGGGAGGGGCTCCTTCCAAGGAAGATAGACTGGACACTGGGCTTCCCCATGGTTTGTCTGTCACCCCAGACCACCCTTAGTGGGTCAAAGGTGACCTGGGCGGTCGACCATTATATCCGGATTCCTCGGATTTGGACATTACTGGCCTGCATTCTCGTCCCCGGGATGACGAATCTGCCATTGGGTTAGAGACGGAGGAAGGTACCTCGTCTTTTCAGGGCATTCTTCGCCTCATGTCTGAGTCCACAGGGATGCCCCTGGAGCCAGTCCAGAAAAAGGCAGAGTACCCTCTCACAGACATCCTCAAGAGAGGGGATACCCCGATGGAGGCTTTCCCTGTGGCCGAGGCCATTGTTGGCCCGGCCCTCGAACTTTGACAGCACCCTGTCTCTTGTCCAGCACCATTTCCCCTCAAGTATGCGGGGTTCACAGAGCATCCGCCGAGAACTTGGTGACCGCCTCTGTGTTCAGGTGTACTGACAGTTCTGCCGATACTGACCAACCTCCTGATAGAGTCCAAGCTGTTGGACCATTCAGCCAGGAAGGTCTGTGTGGCTTCTTCCTTGGGCCTTTGTCAGGCAAGTTCAGCCGTCATCATGGCACACTTCTCCCACGCCCTCCTAGGATCTTTGGATGAAGTCCTCCCACATCTCCCCGCGGACATGCAGGTCCGGGATCAGGGCCGAGCTGTTGCCAAACAGCAGCTTCAGACAGCCCTGGACATTGGGGATTTCTCGTGCCCGTTCGATGGCTGTCACTGTTGCCTCTCGTCGCAGGGCTAGCTGAGACTCTCCTCCTTCCCAGTGGATATTCTGCACAAACTAGCTGATGTGCCTTTCCTAGGGGCTGACCTGTTTGGCCCAGGAGTGACTGGTCACCTTCTGCACATTGATTAGTTCAGTGCCACCTTGGACGCTACTTCTGCCAAAGGTTCTTCGAGCAAGATCCAGCAGAAGAAAAAGAAGCCTTTTCGGCATTCTTCCCCTGCGGCTCAGCAGTCCTCTTTTCAAGGAGGACAGCGTCATCGGCAGCAGGCTCAAACTTGGCTCCCCCGGCGCAAGCCCAGGCACGTAAAGGAGGCAGAGGTTCCAGTCCTGGATCCTCCTCCTCCATGCCTGCTCAGTGACAGGATGGGGGCTGCCTCCCCCTCTCCCTCTCCCGTCACGCCAGCTCTGGGTCCTCCCATGGCGGGCTGGCCCCGCCGCTTCCTTCCCGCCTGGTCCGCTGTCACTTCAGACAGGTGGGTTCTCTAAGTGGTCAGTCAGGGACTGCCCCTGGAGTTCGAGCAGTACCCTCTAAGCTGAGCCCGTGCCCGTCAGGAGGAAAGAGTATCTGCTCAGACTCAGTCGGCTCTCTGAGACTACATCGCTCAGCTCCTTCTCAAGGAGGCTGTTGCTCCAGTGGCGGATCCTCCAGCAGACCCATGCTTTGTCTCCAGGTACTTCCTGGTGCCCAAGCGGACAGGGGGAAGGCACCCTGTTCTAGATCTGCATGACCTGAATCAATATCTCAGGTCACACACCTTTTGAATGGTCACTCTGTCCAAGATCATAACATCCTTGGAGCGAAACATGTGGTTCTAGGGACATGGATATGTTGTTCATCCACACTCATTGGCAGGTATCCTTGCCGCTTTAAATCTTGCCGGAAGGTCTTCAAGCTTGCTCCTCCCACCCACCCGGGTGGTATAACTCTCGGCTCCGCCCCATGACGCCAGATCTTCCTTACCGCTTGGAAGCTCAGGTTCCCTCCTTAACGCTCTGCGTTTGTGACTGGTTCCTATTTCTCCGTTTGCGGATTTAAAAATAAATTTTGCAAAAGACTTAGTCTTCTATCCTCATGACTGCGATGGACCAATCGACTCCCGGTTTCGGAGATGCCCATGCGGGCAGAAGATGTCTCGGACGGATCCACACTCCACGTGTGTCTACTGCTTAGGCCTTGAGCACGACCCGCAGGCTGCGACCTGTGCTCATCTTTCTCGCCTCTCGTCCTCGAAGACGTGCTGCCCGATTGCAACTGGGCGTCCGAGCATTTCCCTCGGTGAAGTCCAAGGAGGCCCGGTTGGCGGTGTCGCGTGAGCTTCACGTGAATCAGCTCGGCGGATGGTCGCCTCGAAGAGGAGGCGCGCTGGCCGAGTCTTCTCGGCCGCTGCATTTATCCTGCGCCTCTGGGTTCTTCCTACACGGCTTCTTTTAAGGAGCTTTGTCTGTCCCTCTCCACTAAAGGAGAAGGGCCTCGTCTGCTGGACCTTATTCTCGGTCCAAAAGAGGGACAGGGGTAAGATCCTCCGTCCGGCGCTCTTGGGAGGCGGGAAGGTCCCTCTCCCGGGCCGTCGGCCGTCGGCCTCGATGCGACCGCTCGGCTTGACCACTGGCCTCACGGTGTCCCCGTCGGGTCAGTTGACCGAGACTCCCGATGAGTCGAGATTTTCTCGACCCATTGAACAGGCTGTCGCCTTGCAGCAGAGATCCCCTCTCCCGGTTCCCCGGGAGGAGTTGAGGATCCCGTGGGCTCGCCTGTGCCTCGGTTCCGAGCCCTCGGATGGACCATCCGAGCCGAAGGAGTGCCGGTTCCGGCCGACACCTCCCGCACCGACCTCGGAAATTCCGGGACTCTCTCGGACCTCTTATTGATCCAGCCGATCCCACCGTCGCCGGCGATCTCGGTCTCGGCACCATGGTAAAGCGTATCGCCCTTCGTCCTCGTCCTCCTCCTCGGATGAGGAGGAGGCGGCGTAAGTGCGTCGGCGATCGAGGACCTTATGTTGCAACAGCTCCTCCTGGCGGGAATAAGCCGACCCGTCGCCTTCCCGGCCATTAATCAACTGTCACGGGCAGCCGACACAACCCCTGCGACTTATCAGAGGGCCTACCCAGGCGGTTGTTCGGCCAAAACCAGCTGCTCCACCGATTCCGGTGGAACCTCCGCCTCCACAGCCAGCAATTGGGGCTCCGACCAGGATTCTCGGTCGGCTGAGGTCTACCCCATCGGCTGTCAGTTACCCTCACTCCCGACCGACCTCGGCAGGTGAAGGGTGGCTCAGGCCAGAGCAGCTCTTCGAGGACTCTTCGAGGTCCGAAGATGATTCCTCCTTTTTCTCCAAGCGACTGGACTTGGTCTTCAGGAGGTCAGTCAATGGACGATAGCCCGTCGTCCTTCCTAGGACTGCTTGGCTCATCTCGGGTCTCCGGGATGGAGCTCGAACCCGTTTCAAGCGGACAGGTATCCCCTCACGGAGATTCTGGACGAGGATTCTCCGGCGGAGGCCTTTCGGTGGCGAGGCCATAGTGAGTCGGCACTGGAGCTTTGGCAGCGCCCTGCTTCCTGCCCTGCGCCTTACGGCCAGATGGCCAGGAAGTATCGCGGTCCCTACCGGTTCCTTGTCGGTTTTGGAACACCCTCTGCTGGGGTTGGTTACCGACAGCGTTTTCGTGCGCCCGGCTAGCGCCAGGATGTGGACAAACCTCCTGACAAGGGTCCAAGAAATTGGACTATGTCGGGCGAAAAGTCTACGCTCGTCCTCTCGGCCTTCGTCGAGGCCAGTTGGCGTCCCTCATGGCACATTTTCTCATGCCCTGTTGGGCTCCTGGATGGTCATCCCTCATCTTCCCGCCCGATCTGCAGACTACGGTTAAGCAGGTGCGGGACCAGGGCAGGGCAGTGGCCAAACAGCAGCTCCAGACTGCTTTGGATATAGGGACTCATGTGCCAGATCGGTGGCGGCCGCAGTGGCTGTCGTCGGCGGGCTTGGCTGAGGATATCCACCTTTGCCGGATACCCAGCACAAGTTGGCCGGATGTTCCCTTTGGGGACTGACCTCTTGACCCTGGGGTGGAAGGTCACCTGCAGAGGATCGAGAGTCAATGCCACCTTGGACTCGGTCTCTTCCGCTCAGAAGGACAAAGGCCGCAACCACAGCCTAAGCCCTTTCGTCCTTCTGTGCCCCCAGCGCCGGCCCAGCAAACGTCAGGGCCAGCAGGCTCGGCCTTGGCATCCCAAACAAGCCGCCCGGCTTCCTCTAACAGGAGGCAGGAGGAAGGGCCCAGGAGGTCCCTCGGCGGTCCCTCCTCCAAGCCTGCCCAGTGGCGGGCTGAGGGTGTCGCCCCATCCCGTCTGCCTTACCCTAGGTCCCCGTGGAAGGCAGCTCCGGCACTTCCGTTCCGCCTGGTCCGCTGTTACCACGGACAGGTGGGTCTTGGAGGAGTGGTGGGAAGAGGCCTGCCTCTGGGTCGAGCAGGCACCACCCTTCAGAGCCGTCGCCCTGGAGCTTGGGATCCCCAGCCTCACTGGCGGCTCGTCGAGCCGACATCGCTCTCCTCCTCCAGAAGGAGGTGGTAGAGGTGGTGGACCTCCTTCCAGACCCAGGGTTGTGTCCAGGTACTTCCTGGTTCGAAGCGGACGGGGGCTGGCGCCCCATTCTCGAAACCTACACGACCTAAACAAGTTCCTAAGGTCTCGGACCATCAGGATGGTCACTCTGGCTCAGATAATACCATCCTTGGAGCGGCGAGTGGTTCTGCTCTCCTGGACTTGCAGGACGTTTTTTCACGTCCTATCCGTCCGTCTCACAGAGATTCGCCGCTTCCGGCGGAAGGATCCCTCTTGAGTTCAAGCCATGCCCTTCGGCTCTCCAGCTCCCAGGGTCTTCACCAAATGCATGGCAGTGGTGACAGCATTCTCTGCGCGAGGGTCCGGTGTACCTTACCTGGACGACTGGCTGATAGCAGCTCCCTCCAGGAAAGGAGGCGGAGTGGTCAGAGATCTGGCCTCAGGTCTGCTCTCAACTGGGCCTCCTTATCAGCGAGGCCAAGTCGGAACTCGAGCGAAGCAGGTGATTTTATTCATCGAGCGCCCGGCTCGACTCTCTCTTGAGCCAGACGCGGCTCCAGCGGACAGGGCCGAGTTCTTTCCTCCTTTGCCCGATCATTCTGGTTGGGCAATCGCCCTGCCGGGACTTCCTCGCCTCCTGGGTCTCATGGCGGCCTGCACCAGCGTGGTCCGTTGGGCCGCTGGAACATCGCGTCCCCTTCAGTGAGGACTGGCCAGCCAGTGGTCTGAGCTGCGATCCCCTAGACCAGCTTGTCGGTGACACAGGGGATGTGGAGCAAGCTCTCCAGTGGTGGACCGTTCCAGATCATTTGCAGGAGGCATCCCGTTAAATCCGCCCGAGGCGGGCTCTCTATCGACCGATGCCTCTCTGATGGGTTGGGGTGCCCATCTGAGAGAACCGGGCTCATGGCCTCTGGTCCCATGAGAGTCGATGCCACATCAACCTGCTGGAGCTCGGCGGTCGCCTAGCTCTCACCGCCTTTGCTCCGTTCCTCCGGTCAAGTGGTCCGAGTCAGGCGGACAATACCACGACCATGTACTATCTAAACCGCCAGGGGCGGGGCCACGCCTCCATGCTTCTATGCAAGGAAGGCTCTCCGCATTTGGTCACTCGTCGCGCAGCCTGGATGCGGATCTCCTAGCCATTCACGTGGCAGGGGCCTCCAACACCCTGGCCGATGCCCTGAGCCGGATAGGGGCTGCATCCCACAGTGGTCTCTCCTACCGGAGTAGTGCAGCATCTGTTCTCCTTTGGGGGCACACCTCAGGTGGACCTGTTTGCCTCCATGGAGAGCGAAGCTGATCCTGTTCCATGCCGCCCCCTCAGCAGGGCTCGCTGCAGGGGATGCCTTCTCGAGGCAATGGACCCGGGCCTCTTTTCGCCTTTCCCCATTTCCTTGATCCACAAGGTGCTTCTCAAGGCGAGGAGGGACAAGGCGCAGGTGATTCTGATAGCCCCAGACTGGCCTCGCCAGATTCTGGTACCAGATCTCCTCAGTCTCAGCTCCAGGACTCTGCAGCTTCCAGCTCGCCGGACCTGCTCTCAGTCAATCAGGAAGGTGTTCCATCCGGACCTTCAATCCTGCACCTGGCGGCCTGGTTCCTGAGCGGCTAGAGTTCCAGGCCTTGGGTCTTTCCGGCGAGGTCCTCAGCGTAGTTGGGCGTCCGTAAAGTCGACCAGAAAATGCTATGCCTTCAAATGGAAAAGGTTTTCCATTTGGTGTCAGAGCAAGGCTTGGACCCTTCCTCCTGTTCCTTGGCAAGCATCTTGGACTATTTATGGTCCTTTCTAGTCAAGGGCTTAGGTCCCGTGACCCATAGGGTGCACCTGGCAGCCATCTCTGCTTACTGGGCGCGGGCCGGGAAGCAGTCGGTGGCGCAGGAGAAGGTGGTCTGGCGCTTTTTCAAGGCCTTGATCATTTCCTCCAGTCGGAACCCCCACCTCCGTGGGATCTACTGCTGGTACTGGCAAGCTCATGGGCAAGCCATTGAACCTATGCACAGGTGTGCTCTCTCTCACCTGTCGTGGAAGACCGCCTTCTTGGTGGCTATCACGTCAGCCAGAAGGATGGGAGAGCTCCAGGCGCTTTCCATCGAGTCTCCTTACCTGGTCTTCCACAGGGACAAGGTTGTCCTGCGCCCCACCGAAATTCCTTCCGAAGGTGGTGTCGGAGTTTCACCTTAACCAGGTGTTGACTCTGCCGGTGTTCTACCCCAATCACACCTCGGAGGCCGAATATAGGCTCCATACTCTGGACCCTAGAAGAGCGCTCGCTTATTATAAGGAGCGGATGGCTGAATTCGGGGAGAGGTTCGACAGCTGTTTGTCACCTCACGCTGAAGCCGCATCTGGCAGACCTGCAGCAAGCGGACGATAAGCAGGTGGGTAACCTCTGCATAGATCTCTGCTATAAGTTGGCCGGCATGGAGCCTCCCAGAGGATAAAGCTCATTCTACCGCCATACTGCTGCAACTGAGTGGCTGCTTCCAGGGCGTCCCTATCCAGGAAATCTGCAGGGCTGCTACCTGAAGTCAGCAACCTTCATTACCCACTACCACATCGACCTTGAGTCACGCCGGGATGCTGGTTTTGGGGCCTCGGTTCTCAGTCTCTCTTTCCCAAGTAAGTATTGGGGTGTCGTCTTGCCTCCCTCCTCCCGGAGAACTGCTAGGAGTCTGCCAATGAGTGTGGATGAACAACATATCCATGTCCTAGAAATACAGGTTACTCACCTGTAACAGGAGTTCTAGGAATGGTATGTGTTGTTCATCCACCTAACCGACCTCGGCTTGACGCACAACTGAGCTTCCAGCGGGCAGATCTGGCGCCAGGGGGCGAGCCGAGGTTATACCACCGGGTGGGTGGGAGGAGCAAGCTTGAAGACCTTCCGGCAAGATTTAAAGCGGCAAGGATACCTGCCAATGAGTGTGGATGAACAACATATACCATTCCTAGAACTCCTGTTACAGGTGAGTAACCTGTATTTTTGTTCACAGGATCTGCAGGACATGTTCTTTCACGTCCCAATCTGTCCATCCCATCAACGGTTCCTCCGCTTCAGGGTTGAAGGGACCCTGTACGAGTTCTGAGCCATGCCTTTCTACCTGTCATCGGCCCCATGGGCTTTCACCAAATGCATTGCAGTGGTGGCTGCCCATCTCAGGCATTGGGGAGTCAGGATTTATCCTTACCTCGACGACTGGCTCTTGGCAGGTTCCACCCAACAGGAGGTGGAGAGATGCATTGACCTGGTCCTCCAGACCTGCTCCCAACTCAGCCTCCTGATCTACGAGGCCAAGTCGGAACTCGTGCCTTCTCAGGTGATGGGCTTCATCGGGGCAGAGTTCGATTCTTGCCAAGATAGAGCTCGGCTCCCAGCGGACAGGGCGGAGGTTCTCTCTTCCTTTGCACAGTTATTTCTGGTTGGGCAATTGTGCCCTGCCAAGGACTTTCTGTGCCTCCTTGGTTATATGGCGGCATGCACCTTAGTGGTCCGTTGGGCCCGGTTGCACATGCGTCCCCTCCAGTGGGAGCTGGCTGCCCAGTGGACTCAGCGCCACGTTCATTTCGACCAGCTGATCACTGTAACCCAAAAGATGTGGGACGCTCTCCACTGGTGGACTGCCCCAGACCGGTTGTAGGAAAGGATCCAGTTTGTCCACCCTGAGCCAACTGTTGTCCTTATGACCGATGCCTCTCTCATGGACTGGGGAGCCCACATGGGGGACAAAAGGGCCTACAGGCTCTGGACCCCCGAGGAGTCCCGATACCACATCAACCTGTTGGAGCTCAGAGCAGTCAGACTGGCATTGTCAGCTTTCACTCCTCAGCTCCGGGGTCAAGTGGTTAAAGTCCAGATGGACAATACCACGACCACGTACTACCTCAACAAACAGGGTGGCACGCACTCACATCTGCAGTGCGGGGAGGCGCTCTGCATCTGGACCCTCGTGAGCCGATTGGAGGCAGATCTCCTAGCCATCCACGTGGCAGGAACCTCAAACCATTTGGCGGATGCTCTCAGCCGCTTAGGCCAGATATCCCACGAGTGGTCTCTCCATCCAGAGGTAGCTTACAGCCTGTTCTCCTACTGGGGCAAACCAATGGTGGACCTAGTTGCCCCCAGGGACAATACCAAGCTGTGGCTGTTCCATGCCCGCCCCCCCTCAGCAGTCTCGCTGCAGGGGGATGCCTTCTCGAGGCCGTGGACCCCAGGCCTCCTCTACGCCTTCCCTCCATTTCCCTTGATCCACAATGTGCTCATCAAGGTGAGGAGGGGACAAGGCGAAAGTGATCCTGGTAGCCCCAGACTGGCCGCGCCAGATCTCCTCAGCCTCAGCTGCAGGCCCCCGGAGCTACTTCAAGCACGCCCAGATCTGATATCTCTCAATCAGGGGAAGGTATTCCATCCGAACCTTCAATCCCTGCACCTCACAGCCTGGTACCTGAGCGGCTAGAGTTCCAGGCTTTGGGTCTTTCCGAGGATGTCTACACCGTGGTGGAGGCATCCAGAAAGGAATCGACCAGGAAATGTTACGCCTTCAAATGGAAAAGGTTTTCCATTTTTTGTCAGGGCAAGGGCCTGGACCCTTTGTCCTGTCCAGTGTCTAACATTCTCATCTACCTTTGATGTTTCTCCAAAGGGGGTCTGCGGTCATCGACCCTTAGGGTGCACCTGGCAGCCATCTCTGCTTACTGGGTGCAGGCCAGTCAGCCGACGGCGCAGGAGACCATGATCGGGTGCTTTTTCAAAGGCTGGATCAATATACCCTCTGAAGCGTGAACCTCCACCTCCGTAGGATCTAATGCTGGTACTGGCAGAGCTCATGGGCAAGCCATTCGCACCAATGCACAATGGTGCCTTGTCACATTTGTCATGGAAGACGGCCTTCCTAGTGGCTATCACATCTGCCAGAAGGACAGGGGAGCTCCAGGTGCTTTCAGTGGACTTCCCTTATCTGGTCTTCCACAGGGACAAGGTTGTCCTACACCCCCACCTGAAATTCCTTCCAAAGGTGATGTCAGAGTTTCACCTCAACCAGGTGTTAACTCTGCCAGTTTACTACCCCAACTACACCTCGGAGGCCAAGTACAGGTCCATACTTTGGACCTGAGATGTGCTCTCTCCTATTATAAGGAGAGGACGGCGGAAATTCGGGGAGAGGTTCGCCAGCTGTTTGTCACCTACTCTGAAGTCGCTTCTGGCAGATCTGAAGCAAAAGCGGACTGTTGCAAGATGGATTACATCATGCATAGGTCTGTGTTATGAGTTGGTGGGCAAGGAGCCTCCCAAAGAGATGAGAGGTCATTCTACCCGCCATAACGCTGCATCGGTTGCTGCTTCCAGGGACATCCCTATCCAGGAAATCTGCCGGGCTGCTACCTGGAAGTCCGCAAACACCTTCATCACCCACTACCACATCAACTTTGAGTCACGCCGGGATGCTGGTTTTGGGGCCTCAGTTCTCCAATCTCTGTTCCGGGTAGGGGATGTGCGCCTTGCTTCCCTCCTGGAGAACTGGTAGGAGTCTGAAATAGGTTCTAGGAGCGTGGATATGTTGTTTATCCACACTTCTTGGCATGTCTCTTTCCTTTTAAATCTTGCCAGAAGTCTTCAAGCTGGCTCCTCCCACCCACCCCGGTGGTATAAACCTTGGCTCCGCCCCATGACCCCAGATCTTACTTTCCGTTGGAAGATGCAGGTTCCCTCGTGCTTCACAGCAATTCATAGGCCCTGGATTTAAAACGTTGGTTGTTACCTCAACTTACCTTAAAACTTGTTCGAGTTGTTGATTCCGATAGTAGTGCATCGGACATGGAGGATAAATCTGCTCCCTGATTTCGCCGGTGCTCCTGCGGCCAGAAGATGTTGTGCACCGATCCCCTCCTAACATGCGCCTACTGCCTTGGTGTCGGACATAACACCTCCACCTGCACGTTCTGCCTGGCCTTCCATCCCAACGTCCTGGACAACTGCTTGGCGCGCCTAAAATTGGGGAGACTGGAAAAAAGGGAACCCGCCGGTGAAATCGATGGAGGCGAGGTGGGCGGTTTCCGTGGCTGCGGGATGCATCGAACAGTTGGAGCAAATGAAGACTTTCGAGGAGGAAGCAGCTCAAGCTTCAGGCACTCAGAGCTTTTTTGTTCCTCTGAACCTCGGTTCCACCTTTTCGGGGTCCTTCAAGGAGCTGTGCCAGTCTCTCCCCACCAGGGGTGAGGCGCCCTCAGGCTCTCACTCCTCCCGCCCTCTGAAGAGGGATAAGGACCCGAAGTCTTGGACCAAACGAAGACGTTCTTGGGACCGAGAAAGGTCAGAGTCCCAGGAACCTTGAGTCTTGACCTTGAGTCGAGATCACGTCCAGCCTTGACTACGGATCTTCCGTCTGTGAAGATCGAGGGAAGTAGCCGACCAAGTTGAGATTTCTCTCGATTTAATTGACCCTATTTCACAGACTCCGGTCGACGATTCTTTGGAAAGGACCCCGGTCCTTGTCTTTCCCGATGAGGAGACCCAGCCTGCTGGTGTCACCATCGAGGACACGCTTCCGGACCCTCAGTTTTCACCTAACCCAGTGTCTCCCGATCGACCGAGTCGGCCAGCCCAATCTCTGTCCAGAACGCCTTCAGTCGGATGACCGAAGAAGAATCATAAGCACTCTAAAAGACGCATCGCTGCAGATCCTCATCCTCCTCTGACGAGGAGAGGCTTCAACGGAAACTCCGTCGATGCTATGAGGATCTTATGTGGCAACAACTGATTTTGACTGGGCAGAAGCCGGCACCGCCATCCACCCTGGCCATCACTTGGCTACCGCCTCCTGGGCTGACACCAACCCCTCCAGAATCGAAGCCTTTGGTTCCCCCGCCCGTGGGGCCAGCCCGTATTCCAGTTAGGCCTGCTCGGTCTCTCCACCGATTCTGGTGGAACCACTGCCTAAGCAGCCTCAGGGAGGGGCTCCCTCGAAAGAGGATCGTACAGACACCGTGCTTCTCCGATGTCTGTCCATTACGGTTACCCCTGACCGCCCCCGGCGGATGGAAGGGGACCTAGGCAGGAAACCGTTGTACCACGATTCCTCAGACTCGGATGTCACAGGACTGCACTCCCATCCTGAGGATGATGAGTCCTCCATGGCAGGTTTAGAGGAGGGTCCTTCCTCCTTTCAGGGCATTGTCCACCTGATATCCGAATCTACTGGAATGCCCCTAGAGTCCATCCAGAAAAAGGCGGAGTACCCCCTTACGGACATCCTAAAAAGGAGGGGATATCCTGACGGAGGCCTTTCTGGTGGCCGAAGCCATCACTGGCCTGGCTCTTGAGCTCTGGCAGTGCCCAGCTTCCTGCCCAGCACCGTCTGCTCGCATGGCCCGCTAGTATGCGGTACCCATGTGGTCCCTGCTGGGATTCACAGAACACCCTTCGGCCGAGAGCCTTGTGACCACTTCTGTGTTTAGACATACTGGTAGCTCGGCCGACACAGACAGACCTCCAGACAAGGAGTCCAAAAATATGGACCACTCTGCCCGCAAGGTCTGTGCGGCCTCTTCCTTAGGCCTTCATCAGGCCAGCTCGGCTGTCATTACGGCACACTTCTCTCATACCCTCCTCGGGCCATTAGATGAAGTCCTACCTCATCTCCCGGCGGTCATGCAGACCACGATCAAGCAAGTCCATGATCAGGGCCGTGCTGTTGCAAAACAGCAGCTCCAGACGGCCCTAGACATCGGGGATTCTTGTGCCCTCTCCTTAGCAGCTGCAGTGGCCACCCGCCGCAGGGCCTGGCTGAGGCTATCCTCCTTCCCGGCAGATACCCAGCACAAGTTAGCTGACGTTCCCTTCCTTGGCGCCGACCTGTTTGGTCCAGGAGTGGCCGGCACCTTCAGCGTATCGAGCAGTCCAGTGTCAACTTGGATGCTACCTCTGCAAAAGGTTCTTCGGGCAAGAGCCAGCAGAAAAGAATGAAGAAGCCATTTCGACATTCTTCCCCTGCAGTCAGGCATCCCTCCTATCAAGGAGGCCAGCAGCAGCCTCAAGCTTGGCGCCCGCGTCCCAAGCAAGGCCCTCAACAGCCCCATAAAGGAGGCCAAGGCGCAGGTCCAGGAGCCTCCTCCTCCTCTAAGCCTGCTCAGTGACGGGTCAGGGGGTTGCCACCCCCTACACCCGTCACACCAGCTCTGGGTCTTCCCATGGGGGGCCGGCTCCGCCACTTTCATTCCACCTGGTCTGATATTTCGGACAGGTGGGTTCTCGAAGTGGTCAGTTAGGGACTGCCTCTAGATTTGAAGCAGTACCCTCCCAGCCAAGCCCGCACCCCTCGGGAGGAAAGGATCTCAGCCTGCACTCAGTCAGCTCTTTGAGACAACGTAGCTCAGCTCGAGCAGTACCCTCAAAGCTGAGCCCGAGCCCCTCAGGAGGAAAGAGTATCTGCTCAGATTCAGTCAGCTCTCTGAGACTACATTGCTCAGCTCCTCCTCAGGGAGGCTGTAGCTCCAGTGCCGGATCGTCCTACACACCCAAGCTTCGTCTCCAGGTACTTCCTGGTGCCCAAGCGGACGGGGGGTTGGCATCCCATCCTAGATCTCCACAACCTGAATCAATATCTCAGGTCCCACACCTTCCGGATGGTAACTCTGAACCAGATCATACCATCCCTGGAGTGAAATGTATTTCAAACAACATGAAGTCTTGCTATATTATGACAATTGCAGTATGACCACAGGTTAGAACTGCTCCGGAGGTGAAATAGTTAACTTTCCATGCAGGCATGGAACTTAGAGCGCGAGCTCAGTTGAAAACTCTGTCTGTTGTGCTTCAAACGCAAACTGTCAGATTCTTTACTCCGCCTCACTGAACAGTCGCTCCGGAGATTTCTCCTTCTGCTCGGTTCATTTTGTCGGTTTAAAAGTATTATTTTTCGGTTTTTAGCCGAAATTAAACTGCAACCGGTCGGTTCAAGCTCTGTCTGTGGTAATGTAAGTAATAGATAGGTTTTACATTTATTTTTTTCTGTGTGGAAATTGTAATTCTTTATCGGTTCGGTTTGAACCGATCAGGTTGTATTTAAAATCTACTAGTCCTTTTTTCGAGTGCGGTTCCCGGTTCTTATCGGTTCTAAAAAAAACGGATTTCATTACGTTTTTTTCCACGACCCGTGACACGGTTGGGAACCAATAAGGGTGTCTTGCTCGGTGGATTGCCATAAATGGGCAAGTTGGTTAGGCTGGCATTACGTCTGAGAAACCCAAAGAAAACCGGACCCACTGGGTTTCAACACTGTAGTGTTTGTGGGGAAGCTTTGCTAAGGCTGACCCACACACCACATGATCTATTGTCTGGGGTTTGACCACCTCAATTCAGACTGCCAGATTTGTCACAATTTCCTGCTGCCACCATAGATAAGAGAGTTAGTAGGCTCAGGGAAAGGGAGGCCAAAAAGTCTGCTGACCCGGACGGCCAGCCTGGTTCGGTGCCAACCGGAGGGAGTGCCCTCTGACCAGGGCGATACTTCCTCGGGCAAACAAAGAGCCGGTTCCAGCAAAAAGGACTAGAAAGTCAGCTAGTGTAGAGCCAAAAGTTCTCTCCCCAACTGCTGAGGAAATAGCTAAAGCAATTCAAATTGTCCTGTCTCTCTCTCCGGTTCCGACCGAACCGACACCTTCAGGTAAGCGTTCGGTTCGGCCGGTTCCATCGGTTCAAGATTATGATTTTGAGGATTTTTATGAACCGGGGGAGGGGGAAGAGGAATAAGAGGAGAGTGAATGTGGTTTTGAAGATCTGGATGTGCCCATTGATCCGGACATCTCTCAGATAGACCCTAGGGTTTCTCCTCCAAGCTTTCTGAGTCCCTTCTCATTTCATGTTTTATAAAAGTTGTTGAAACTCTCCAGCTCCCTGTTGAGGAAGCTGTTGATGACCAAGAGGAGCCAGACTATGTAGAAATGATGGATATTCCAGAGTCTAGGAGACTGACCTTTGCATAAATCTTTTCGGAAACAGACAGTAAAAGTTTTAAAAACTCCTCACACTATACCTCCTGTGGATAAAAGGATGGACAAGAGGTATACCTTATCAGGCTCCGACACTGATTTCCTCACTCAACAATACAGCCATGTGGGGGGTAGTGCAGGCTGCAGCCTGTGACAAGGCTAATATTCCCCTAGCTTCACACCCCTGAGAAGGACTCCAGGAAGATTGATGCTATGGCAAAGAAACAGTACATGGCAGCATCTTTGGGACTCAGACAAGCAAATTATATGGCTTATGCTGCTGGTACCAGAAATCCAGATGGGATACTGTGCAGCCCTGAAACAAGTCCCTGACCAGCTTGCCAGGGAGCTGGAACAGGTGGCTATGGATGGTATGAGGCATCAAGGTGCAGTTTCATGCTGCAGTGGACTCTAATGATGTTTCATCAAGCGTCATGGCTACATCTGTGGCACTTCGTAGGATGGCTTGGCTCAGATGTACTACCCTGTCTCAAGATACCCAGTCTAAGGCCATGGATTTTCCTGTTGTGGGAAATCCTCTATTTGAGGAGCAAACAGAGAATTACATGAAGAAAATGGATGAATATAGGACCACCTATAGGAGTGCACAGGCCAAGGAAAGGCAGGCCACTCCTCAAAAGCAGCTTCCTAGAGGCAGGGGCAGGCCTTTTCATAGGCCTTTTTACCAAGCCCAGGTTTCCTTCTCCGCCTATGCTCAGAGGGGGTTCTTTAGTGGGAGAGGCAGACGGGGTACAAGCAGGTAGTCTTCCACCCCTCAGCCCAAAGCCCCTGCCAAGCAGGCACCCTGATGGGATTGTCAGGGCCGATTCTCCTCTACCTGTAGGGGGCAGGCTGGCTTACTTTGTCCAGGACTGGAAGTCTTCAACATCAGACAAGTGGGTCCTGGAAGTAGTAAGCCAAGGACTGGTTCTCAGCTTCAAAAAATGTCCAAAGCTGAGAACCAGATCTTTTCCACCTGCAACTCCATCAGAGGCACTCGCCCTATAGGCAGAGGTCTCTACCCTCCTGGCTCTCAGAGCTGTGGAAAGGTACCCTCACACCAGGGCAAGGTTTGTACTCAGGTACTTTCTTACCCCAAAAAAGACAGGAGAATGGCGGCTCATCCTGGATCTCAGATATTTAAACAAGCACCTTTTAAAGCCAAAGTTCAAAATGGTGACTCTGGGAATTATCCTACCCTTTCTAAGGCCAGGGGACTGGCTAGCTTCCCTGGACCTCAAGGATGCCTACTTCATATTCCCATCAGAAGCTCCCATCGAAAGTACCTCAGGTTCGAGCTGCCCTCAGGCCACTACCAGTTCAGAGCAATGCCCTTCGGCCTCACTTCTGCCCCAAGGGTATTCACCAAATGCCTGGCTGTAGCAGTTGCCTACCTAAGAAGGCAAAAGATTGCCATCTTTCCTTACCTGGACGATTGGCTCTTAGTAGGCCAGTCCCCAGACCAGGTAAATTTACACCTTCAGATAACACAGCAAATGCTTACCTCTCTAGGTTTCCTTCTAAATCTCTCAAAGTCTTTGGAGGCAGTATAGCGCAGTGGTCTAAGGCTCTGAGCTGCAAATCTGGTGACATCCAGCAGACCAGACCTGGGTTTGAATCCCACAGCTTCCACTTGCATACTGTGTGACCCTGAGCAAGTCACTTAACCTCCTTGTGCTCCCAGGTGGCTCCTGTAAAAAAGCTTTCAGCTTAGTGTGCTATACCTGGTTAAACAACTAAATAAAAAAAGTCAGTTCTAGAGCCGGTCCAGCTCTTTACCTTCATAGGCATGAACTGAACACACAGGAAGCCAGGGCCTTCTCCCCTGGACAGGGCAAAGACCTAGTCTCCCTGGCCTCCTCATTTACCCTGCAGGTCTCCCGGCCAGCAAGGCATTTTCTGCAGCTCCTAGGACACATGGCTGCTTCCACAGCAGTTGTGCAAGGAGCAAGATTTCAGATGAGGGACATCTAGTTCCATTTGAAAGCTTTTTGGTCTCAAAGAAAGGATCCTCTTACCAAGCTGATCCCAGTAACTCGAACCCTGATCCAAGCCCTACAGTGGTGGCAGGATCAGAGCAACCTGAGACAAAGGGTTCCTTTTGTCACTCGGTCTCATTTTCTAATCCTTACTACAGATGCGTCCCTCTTGGGCTGGGGAGCTCACATGGGCGACCTCACCACCCAGGGTCTGTGGTCTCCCCAGGAATCTCTGCTCCACATCAACCTGTTGGAGCTCAGAGCAGTTTTTCTAGCACTTCAAGCTTTTTCCATATCTGTTCAGAACAAGAGTATTCAGGTCAGAACAGACAACACCACTACAATGTGGTACATCAACAAGCAAGGGGACACTGTCTACGGCATTGTGCACTGAAGCGATGAAGCTGTGGTCTCTGGCTTACTCCCTGAACACCTCCCTTACGGCAGTTCACCTCCCAGGTAAGGACAATGTCCTGGCAGATGCTCTCAGCAGGATTTCCCAGGGCCACCACGAATGGTCACTGGATCCCCTGATCTTTGGAGTAGTATTTGCCAGATGGGGCAACCCGCAGATAGATCTTTTTGCAGCCCCAGACAATCACCAACTTCCTCTTTTTTGCTGCAGGCCCCCAGTGTTGGGCTCACTCCCACTGGATGCCTTAGTCCTCAGTTGGGAGGGGAAGTTTCTCTATGCCTTCCCTCCCTTTACTCTCCTGTTCAAAGTGTTAGTCAAAATCAGATCCCAATCATGCAAAGTCATTCTGATAGCTCCGGATTGGGCCAGACAGCCTAGTATCCACTCCTGCTGTCCTTAGCAGTCCATCCTCCCCTGTCCCTTCCCAGGAATCACAATCTGTTAACCTGTGCCCAGGGAAGGGTCTGGTACCCGAATCTCAAATCTCTCAATCTCAAGGCTTGGTTCTTGAAGAGTTAGAGTTGCTGATTTACACCTTTCCCAAGGTGTAATGGATATATGAAGGCCGCAAGGAAGCCTTCCACCAGGGCTACTTGCAATTCCAAATGGAAAAGGTTTTCCATGGTGCTCAGAAAACATATTTCCCCAGTCTCTGCTGATCTACCCACAGTCCTGGATTATATGGTCCACCTGAATTCTTTGGGGCTGAGACCAGCTACCTGAAGGTGCACCTGGCAGCTGTGTCTGCTTTTTTTCAGCAGGTAAATCCTCTTCCCTTTCAGCTCATCCTGTATTTTCCAAGTTTTTAAGGGGTTGTTTCACACCAACCCTCCATTCAGGGATCCTGCCCCTGCCTGGGATCTTAATGGTTGCATTGCTCAGTTTATACAACCCCCCCTTTGAGCCCTTGTCTTCAGCTGAGCTCAAGTTCTTGACTTGGAAAACTGTGTTTTTGGTAGCCATCACCTCTGCCAGACGCATAAGTGAATTACAAGTGTTGTCAGTGGAGCAGGAGTTTCTCTCTTTTCACAGAGATAAGGTGGTCCTTCGGACTAACCGAAAGTTCCTGCCTAAGGTGGTTTCAGATTTCCACCTTAATCAATCTATTTCACTTCCAGTGTACTTCACTGACCACTCCTCCTCCTCTGGGGAGAGGATGCTGCGCAGCCTAGATGTGAAGAGAGCCCTTAGTTACTACATAGAGCGTACCAAGGGTCATGGGTTTGACCCCCTTCAACTGTTCCTCACCTGTGACGAAGTTGGTAAAGGGAAGCCAGCCACTAAAAGATCCATTGCTAGGTGGATTGTCTTTTGTATCCAATTCTGCTATGAGAAGTTGGGTAAAGTTCCCCCCTCAGACCTGAGGGCTCACTCTACCAGAGGTACAGCTGCTTCTCTGGCTGCTGCCAGAGACATTCCTATTCTAGAAATATGTCAACAGCTACCTGGAAAACAGTTCACACTTTTGCAAGCATTACTTCCTGGACATCCAGGCTAGGGTGATTCTCGGTTTAACACAACCGTGCTTCAGAGCCTATTTCCTAGGTGGTTCTGTCCCTCCTCCATGGGGTACTGCTGTGTAGTCTGCAGTTGTCATAATATAGCAAGACTTCATGTTGTTTGAAGAAAAAACTACTCACCTTAGTAATGTTGTTTCTTCTAATGGAGTCTTGCTATATTATGACCTCCCTCCCTGCCCCTCTCAGAACCTCTGTTTTGGGGATGTGGGTGGGCAGTACAGGGTTGGCACTTTTTTTTGATGCCCACCTTGTTGTTTTTCACCTACCTTTTTGGGTGAATTGGTGTTGTGTTTTTGCATTTTTGAGTCTCCTGACTTGAGTCTTTGTTTTAGGCCAAAAATGAGTGTTTATATTAGTAGCCAGTTGGCTAGTGTAGGTTTACAGCTTCCACACAGAACCTTAGTGAGTTTTAGCTCGTAAAGATCTGACAGTTTGCGTTTGAAGCACAACAGACAGAGTTTTCAACCGAGCTCACGCTCTAAGTTTCATGCCTGCATGGAAAGTTAACTATTTCACCTCCGGAGCAGTTCTAACCTGCGGTCATACTGCAATTGTCATAATTTAGCAAGACTCCATTAGAAGAAACAACATTACTAAGGTGAGTAATTTTTTCTTCTGTTCACTGGATCTACAGGATGCGTTCTTTCACGTCCCAATCCGTCCTTCCCATCAGCGGTTCCTCCACTTCAGGGTCGAAGGGACCCTGTACGAGTTCCGAGCCATGCCATTCAACCTGTCTTTGGCCCCGTGGGTCTTCAAGTGCATGCAGTGGTGGCAGCCCATCTTCGGCGTCGAGGAGTACGAATCTACCCTTATCTCGACGGCTGGCTCTTGGCAGGATCCTCCCTTCAGAAGGTGGAGAGGTCCAGGGATCTGGCTCTCCAAACCTGCTCCCAGCTCGGCCTCCTGATCAACGAGGCCAAGTCGGAACTCGTGCCTTCTCAGGTGATGGGCTTCATCAGGGCAGAGCTTGACTCTTGTCAAGCCAGAGCTTGGCTCCTAGTGGACAGGGTGGAGGTTCTCTCCTCCTTTGCCTGATCATTTCTGGTTGGGCACTTGCACCCTGCCCGAGACTTTCTGCACCCCCTCCAATGGGAGCTGGCCGCCCAGTGGACTCAGCTCCACAGTGATTTCGACCAGCTGATCACTGTAACCCAGAAGATGTGGGACGCTCTCCAATGGTGGACTGCCCCAGAATGGTTGCAGGAAGGGATCCCGTTTGTCTGCCCCAAGCCGACGGTCGTCCTTACGACCGATGCTTCTCTCATGGGCTGGGGAGCCCACATGGGGGACAACAGGGCCCATGGGTTCTGGACCCCTGAGGAGTATTGATACCACTTCAACCTGTTGGAGCTCACAGCAGTCAGACTGGCATTGTTAGCTTTCGCTCCTCAGCTCCAGGGTCAGGTGGTTCAAGTCCAGACGGACAATACCACGACCATGTACTACATCAACAAACAGGGCGGCACGCACTCCTGTCTGCTGTGCAAGGAGGCGCCCGCATCTGGACCCTCGTAAGTCGGCTGGAGGCGGATCTCCTAGCCATTCATGTGGCAGGAGTCTCAAACCAACTGGCGGATGTTCTCAGCCGCATAGGCCAGGCATCCCACGAGTGGTCTCTCCATCCAGAAGTAACTTACAGTCTGTTCTCCCACTAGGGCAAACCATTGGTGGACCTGTTTGCCTCCAGGGAAAAGAACAAGCTGAGGCTGTACCATGCCCACCCCCACCCCCTTAGCAGGACTCGCTGCAGGGGGAGGATGCCTTCTCGAGGCCGTGGACCCCAGGCCTCCTCTGCTCCTTCCCTCGATCTGCAAGGTGTTACTCAAGGTGAGGAAGGACAAGGCAAAGGTGATCCTGGTAGCCCCAGATTGGCCACGCCAGTTCTGGTATTCAGATCTCCTCAGCCTCAGCTTCAGGCCCCCAGAGCGGCTTTGTACATGCCCAGACCTGATATCTCTCAACCAGGGGAAGGTATTCCATCTGGACCTTCAATTCCTGCACCTCACAGCAGAGTAAAGGGTAAGTTTGATTGTTAGTATGGCCACGTCAGAGAAACCCAAAAGAAAAACCGGGCCCACTGGGTTTCAACACTGCAGTGTGTGTGGGGAAGTCTTTGCTAAAGCTGATCCCCACACCACCTGTGTTTATTGTCTGGGATTTGAGCACCTCGATTCAGACTGCCAAATCTGTATAAAAAAAAAAAATTCCCTAAATCCACCCTAGATAAGAGAATGGGCAGGCTTAAGGATAAGGAGGCCGAGAAGTCCGCTGACCCAGATGGCTAGCCCGGTTTGGTTTGGACCGAACCAGAAGGAGTGCCCTCTGATCAGGGCAATACTCCTGTGGGCAAAAGGAGAGCTGATTCTGAGGGATCAGTTCCGTTGAAAAGGAAGAGAAAAGAAAAATCGGCTGGTTCAGATCCAGAACTGCGTGTTCCAGCTGCCGAGGAGATTGCCCGAGCAATTAGGATTGTTGAATCGCTTCGTCCGGTTCTGACCGATCCGGCGCTTTCTGGCAGGCATTCGGTTCGGTCGGTTCCTGCGGTTCGGGATTATGCTCCTGAAGATTTTTATGAACCGGATTTGGAGGGAGATGATGATTACGAAGGTGGCGGTGATGGTGATGATGGAATGGAAGATCTGTATGAGCCCATTGAACCGGACATCTCCCCAGACAGGCCTTCTGGTATTTCCCTTCATAGGCTTTCTGAGTCCCCTTCCCACTTTGTTTTACAGGAAAGTGGCAGAAACCCTCCAGCTCCCCTTGGAAGAAGCTGTTGAGGAACAAGTGGAGCCAGATTACGTGGAGATGATGGACATCCCAGAGTCCAAGAGGTTGTCTATTCCCCTTCATAGGTCATTTGGGAAACCGACACAAAAACCGTTAAAAACTTCAAATTCAAACACCATGAAGTCTTGCTATATTATAACATTAACAGTCAGCCACTGCAGCTGAACTGCCCCGGAGAGGAAGGAGTTAACTCCAGAGGATCTGGAGTTCTACAGCGCGAGGGCGCTGTGCCCAAAGCTCTATCTGGCAGTTTCAAATGAAACTGTCAGATTCTTTACTCCGCTTCACTGAACAGTCGCTCCGGAGATCAGCTCCTTCAGCTCGGTTCAAGCGAGTATTTTTCGGTTCATTTGAACCGGCAAAAGTCATTATTTTTACCGCATTTCGGTTTTAAAGCTCTATCTGGTAACCATAAGTACTAAATTTTAAGTCTGTGTGGAAAATTAATTATTGGTTCGGTTTTGAACCGATCGGTTTGTTATTTCTACATTTTAAAAGTGTACAGTGGGTTTTAGAGTGCGGTTCCGGTTCTTATCGGTTCTAAAAAACAGAATTATAACGGTTTTTCAAATACCGTGACCGGTTAGGAACCGATAAAGGGTGTCTTGCCTGGCTGCCATCAAAGGGCAAGTTTTGGTTGAGCTGGCATTATGTCAGAAACCCAAAGAAAACCGGGCCCACTGGGTTTCAACACTGTGATGTCTGTGGGGAGGCCTTTGCCAAGGCTGACCCACACACCACTTGTGTTTATTGTCTGGGGGCTGACCACCTCCTGTCAGACTGCCAGGTGTGTACAAATTTCCCTGCAGCCACCCTGGAAAAGAGATTGGGCGGCTCAGGGGCGAGAGGCCAAAAAGTCCGCTGACCCGGATGGCCAGCCCGGTCCAGTACCCACTGGACCAGAGGGAGTGCCCTCTGACCAGGGCGAGACTTCCTCGGGCAAAAGGAAGGCTGGTTCAGAGGAACCAGTCCCGAGTAAAAAGACAAGGAAATCAGTAGGTTTGGGGTCCAAAATTGTGTCTCCAACTGCTACAGAGATAGCTAAAGCCATTCAGATTGTCCAGTCACTGTCTCAGGGATCTGTAGAACCACCAACAGTTGGTAAAAGGTTGGTTCGTTCAGTCCCAGTGGTTCAGGATTTTGAAGTTGAGGATTTTTATGAACCACAGGAGGAGGAGGAATTTGATCAATATATGTGTGGCTGGGCGGTCTGGGCGTGCCCATTGAACGGACATTTCTCCAGACAGACCTTTAGAATCTCCTCCTATTCTGTCTGAGTCCCTTCTTTCTTTATTTTTACAAAAGGTTGCAGAAACCCTCCAGCTTCCTTTAGAGGCTGTGGATGAGCAAGAGGAGCCTGATTATGTGGAAATGATGGATATTCCAGAGTCTAGGAGGTTGTCTATTCCTTTGCATAAGTCATTTAGGAAGCAAACAACAAAGATTTTAAAAATCCTCATTCTGTCCCTCCTGTAGATAAAAAATGGACAGAAGGTATACTTTGTCAGGCTCGATACAGACTTCCTTACTGAACAGTGTAGTCATGTAGGTGTGGTACAAGCTGCAGCCTGTGACAAGGCTAATATTCCTCTGGCCTCACATCCTCCTGATAAGGATTCCAGGAAGATTGATGCCATGGCGAAGAAACAGTATATGGCAGCTTCTTTGGGACTCAGGCAGGCAAATTATATGACTTATGTGGCTAGATATCAGAAATCTAGGTGGGACACAGTATTGCAGTTAGCCAAGCAGGCCCATGGCCAGCTGGCTAGTGAGTTGGAACAGGTGGCTGCTGATGGCATTGAAGCCTCTAAAGTTCAGTTTCATACTGCTGTTGATGTTAATGATGTTTCCTCTAGGGTCATGACCACTTCTGTAGCTTTCCGTAGGTTGGCATGGCTCAGATGCACTAATCTGTCCCAAGATACCCAGTCAAAGGCTATGGATTTTCCTGTGGTGGGAAATTCTCTGTTTGGGGAGCAAACAGAAAACTATATGAAAAAGATGGATGAATACAGAACTACCTACAAAAGTGCCCAGGCTAAGGAGAAGCATGCCATGCCACAAGGCATGCTCCCAGAGGTAGGGCAGGCCTTTCCAGGCCTTTTACCAATTTCAAGCTCCTCTGCTGTCTCGCAGAGGTTTCTTCAGAGGCAGGGGTGAGCGAGGCACAATGGGCCGTCCCCTCCCTCAGCCTAAGGCTGCTGCTAAGCAGGCACCCTGATGGGGTGCCAGGGCGATTCTCCTGTACCAGTGGGGGCAGGTTGGCCTATTTCAGGCGAGACTGGCTGTCCCTAACTACGGACAGATGGGTTCTGGAGGTAATAGGCCAGGGTCTATTCTCAGCTTCAAACACTTTCAAAGATGAGAGCCAGACATTTCCACCTGCAAATCCTTCAGAAGCCCTTGCTTTGGAAGCAGAGGTTTCTTCTCTTCTGGACTGCAAAGCAGTGGAAAGGGTTCCTCCTTGCCATCAGGGCAAGGGGCTTTATTCAAGATACTTTCTTACCCCAAAAAAGACAGGAGAATGGAGGCCCATTCTAGATTTAAGGTACATGAACAAGCATCTTTTGAAACCAAAGTTCAAAATGTTGACTCTGGCAATGATATTGCCTTCCCTAAGGCCAGGGACTGGCTAGCTTCCCTGGACCTCAGGATGCCTATTTTCATGTTCTGATCAGGCCTTCTCACCGAAAGTACCTCAGGTTGAACTGCCCTCAGGCCACTACCAGTTCAGGGTAATGCCCTCCGGCCTGACCTCTGCGCCAAGGGTATTCACAAAATGTCTCGCTGTAGTAGTGGCTCACTTAAGAAGCAAGGGGTTGCTGTGTTTCCCTACCTGGACGACTGGCTCATTGTGGGTCAGTCTCCAGGTCAGGTGATCCATTTGCAAGTCACCCTGCAGCTTCTCCTTCCCTGGGATTCCTGCTAAACTTACCAAAGTCAGTTCTGGAACCGGTTCAGGTCCTAACTTTCATAGGCGAGAATTGAACACAAGGTTAGCGGGCTTTTCTTCCTCGGAAAGGGTGGACAGACTCATCGCCTGGCATCCTCCTTTACCTTGGGTCTCTCGACCAGCAAGGCATTTTCTACAACTCCTTGGGCACATGGCTGCTTCCACAGCTGTCGTGCAGGGAGCAAGATTCCAGATGAGGGACATTCAGTTCCATTTGAGGGCCTATTGGTCTCAAAGGAAGGACCCCTTACCAAGCTGGTTCCAGTTACTCAAACTCTGATCCTAGCCCTCCACTGGTGGCAGGTCCAGAGCAATTTAAGACAGGGGTTCCCTTCATTCCCATTTCTCACTCCCTCACCCTCACCACGGATGCCTCCCTGTTAGGGTGGGGGCTCACCTAGGCGATCTTGCCACCCAGGGGTGTGGTCTCCTCAGGAATCTCTGCTCCACATCAATCTGTTGGAACTCAGAGCTGTCTTTTTAGCTCTTGGTGTTTTCAGATTCTGTCCAGAACAAAGTGGTTCAAGTCAGGACAGACAATACCACCACAATGTGGTACATCAACAAGCAAGGGGCACTCGGTCTTCAGCCTTGTGCACCGAAGCAATGAAGTTGTGGTCTCTGGCCTACTCCCTGAACACCTCCCTGATAGCGGTTCACCTCCCAGGGAAGGACAATGTCCTGGCGGACGCCCTCAGCAGAATTTCTCAGGGCCATCACGAATGGGCTCTGAATCCACAAGTGCTGGGGTCCGTCTTTGCCAGATGGGGCACTCCTCAGATAGATCTTTTCGCAGCCCCAGACAACCATCAACTTCTTCTTTTCTGTTGCAGGCCTCCAGTACTGGGCTCAGTCCCTCTGGACGCCTTTCTGTTGGACTGGAAAGGGAAGTTCCTGTATGCCTTTCCTCTTCTTTTCAGGGTACTAGTAAAAATCAGATCTCAACCTTGCAGAGTGATTCTGATTGCCCCAGATTGGGCCAGACAGCCCTGGTACCCTCTGCTTCTGTCCTTGGCAGTCCACCCTGCCCTGAGCCTACCCAGAGTCCACGACTTACTGGCCTGTGCACAGGGAGAGTGTGGTATCCGGACCTCAAGTCCCTCCACCTCAAGGCTTGGCTCTTGAGGAGCTAGAATTGCTGACTTACACCTTTCTCAAGGTGTCATGGATATTTTAAGGCTTCTAGGAAGCCTTCCACTAAAACCACTTATAATTCTAAGTGGAAGAGGTTTTCCATCTGGTGCTCTGAGAGGCAGATTATCCAGAATCTGCTGATCTTCCATTCTTCTGGAATATTTGGTCCATCTGAATTCCTAGGCCTTAGACCAGCTACCCTGAAGGTTCATCTGGCAGCTGTCTCTGCTTTTGTGTCAGCAGGAAGCCTGCCTCCTTTCTTCTCACCCTGTGTTCTCCAAGTTTTTAAGGGTTACTTCATACTAACCCTCCTTTTGGGAACCAGCTCCCGCCTGGGACCTGAATATTTGCATTGCTCAGTTAATGCAACCCCTTTGAGCCTCTGTCTTCAGCAGAGCTCAAGTATTAACGAAAACCGTTTTCCTAGTAGCTATCACCTCTGCCAGGCGGACAAGTGAGTTACAGGCCCTGTCAGTGGAAGAAGATTTTATCTCTTTCCACAGAGATAAGGTAGTCCTTAGGACTATTAGAAAGTTTTTGCCTAAGGTGGTTTCTGATTTCCACCTGAATCAATCTATCTCTCTCCAGTATTTTCACTGAGCATTCTTCCTCAGGTGAGAGGAGACTGCACAGCTTGGATGTCAAAGAGCCTAAGCTACTATTTAGAGCACCAGAGGTCATAGGTTCGAATCCCTCAACTGTTTCTTACCTATGGCGAGGTTGGCAGAGAAAACCTGCCACTAAGAGAACAATTGCAAGGTGGATTGTTTCTTGTATCCAATTCTGTTATCAGAAACTAGGTGAGTACCCCCTCAGGATTGAGGCCCACTCCACCAGGGGTACAGCTGCGTCTCTAGCGGCTGCTAGGGACATTCCATTCTGGAGATTTGTCAAGCTGCTACCTGGAAGACAGTTCACACCTTCACCAAGCATTATTCCCTGGATGTCCAGTCCAGGAGAGATGCTCGGTTTGGCACAGCTGTGCTTCAGAGCCTATTTCCTAAGTAGGTTCTGACCCTCCTCCATGGAGGTACTGCTGTGTAATCTGCTAATGTTATAATATAGCAAGACTTCATGGTGTTTGAAGAAAAATTACTCACCTTAGTAATTGCTTTTCTTCTCATGGAGTCTTGCTATGTCTCTTTCCTCCCTCCCTCCTGCCCTCTCAGAACCTCTACTTGGGTAGGGGTGGCGAATTGGTGCAAGCACTGTGTCATGCCATTGTAGTTATCCCTTTACCCTCTTTCCTTTGGGTTAGGGATCTGGTTGCTTTCATTTAGGTTATTTATATTGCCCCCTTCCTGGACTTGAGTCTTGGGGGAAGGGAGTTCATAATGTGCTTGTCAAGGGTGGTAAAGCGAACCATAATACCATCAATTTTGTTATTATATGGTTCTGGGTGTTTCTTTATTGTTTATATTGTTGTTACTACTACTAGTAGGTAGCCATGGGCTAGTGTAGTTTTTTCCACACAGACTTTCTGTTCTTTGATGTTAGCTTCGTAAAGATCTGACAGTTTCATTTGAAACTGCCAGATAGAGCTTTGGGCACAGCGCCCTCGCGCTGTAGAACTCCAGATCCTCTGGAGTTAACTCCTTCCTCTCCGGGGCAGTTCAGCTGCAGTGGCTGACTGCTAATGTTATAATATAGCAAGACTCCATGAGAAGAAAAGCAATTACTAAGGTGAGTAATTTTTTCTTCTTTACCTCCTGTAGACAGAAGGATGGACAAGAGGTACATGCTGTCAGGCTCAGGTACGGAGTACTTGAGCCAACAGTGCAGCCATGTTGAGGTCGTGCAGGCTACAGCCTGTGATGAGGCTAACATACCCTTGGCTTCACACCCCCCAGATAAAGACTCCAGGAAGCTGGATGCCATGGCAAAGAAACAGTACATGGCATCCTCCTTGGGACTCAGGCAGGCTAATTACATGGTCTATACAGCCAGATTCCAGAAGTCCAGGTGGGACACTGTACTGGCACTGGCTAAGCAGGCCTCCCCCCAGCTTGCCAAGGAGCTGGAGGAGGTGGCTGCTGATGGGAGTGAGGCATCAAAGATCTAGTTTCATGCTGTTGTGGACTCCAGTGATGTGTCATCACGAGTCATGGCTACATCTGTGGCTCTTCAGAGAATGGCTTGGCTCAGATGTACTAGCCTTTCACAGGACACCCAAGCTAAGGCCATGGATTTCCCTGTGGTGGGTAATCTTTGTTTGGGGAGCAGACAGAGAATTACATGAAAAAGATGGATGAATACAGGAGCACCTACAGGAGTGCCCAGGCCAAGGAAAGGCAGGCAACTCCTCAAAGGCAGCAAGCTAGGGGCAGGGGCAGGCCTTTTTATAGGCCTTTCTACCAAGCACAGGCCTCATTTCCTTTTTCCCCAGAGGGGGTTCTTCAGAGGGAGAAGCAGAAGGGGGATGAGCAGGGCTGCAATCCACCTCTCAGCCTAAGGCTCCTGCCAAGCAGACACCCTGATGTGTCAGCCCGGATCGACTCCCCCATTCCTGTAGCAGGCAGGCTGGCTTACTGCTTCCAGGACTGGAAGTCTGTTACCTCAGACAAGTGGGTTCTGGAGGTAGTAAGTCAATGACTGGTTCTCAGCTTCAAAAAATTTCCAAAGCTGAGAGCCAGATCCTTTCCACTTGCAAGCATCTCCGAAACCATTGCCCTAAAGGCAGAGGTTTCATCTCTACTGACCTTAAGGGCCATAGAGAGAGTTCCTACAATACACAGGGGCAAAGGTCTGTACTCCAGGTACTTCCTTACCCCGAAAAAAAAACAGGGGAGTGGCAACCCATCCTAGACTTAAGATACCTAAACAAACATCTTGTTAAAGCCAAAGTTCAAAATGGTGACTCTGGGAATAATCCTTCCCTAAGGCCAGGGGACTGGCTAGCCTCCCTGGACCTAAAGGATGCCTACTTTCACATTTCCATCAGGAGCTCCCACAGAAAGTACCTCAGGTTTGAACTGCCTTCAGGCCACTACCAGTTCAAAGCAATGCCCTTCGGCCTAACTTCAGCTCCAAGGGTGTTCACAAAATGCCTAGCAGTAGTAGTGGCATTCCTAAGGAGAAAAAATATCTCCATATTACCATATCTGGACGACTGGCTCATAGTGGGTCAGTCCCCAGACCGAGTCAAGTCAGATTTGAAAGTGACCCAGCAAGTGCTTACTTCCCTAGGTTTCCTTCTCAACCTTCCCAAGTCAGTTCTCGAGCCAGTGCAACTGTTAACTTTCATTCGGGTAGAACTGGACACTGTCAAAGCAAGAGCATTTCTCCCCTTGGTGAGGGTAAAGACCATCATGGAGCTGGCTTCTTCCTTCTGCCTGCTGGTTTCTTGACCAGCAAGGCATTTTCTTCAGCTCCTGGGCCACATGGCAGCTTCCACTGCAGTGGTCCAGGGGGCCAGATTTCAGATGAGGGACATTGTTTCATCTGAGGGCTTTTTGGTCACAGAAAAAAGATCCTCTAACCAAACTTGCTCCAGTAACTCAGACCCTGATCCAGGCTCTTCAATGGTGGCGGGATCAGGACAATGTCAGGCAAGGAGTCCCATTCATCACTCAGTCCCATTCTGTGGTCCTAACCACAGATGCTTCTCTTCTGGGATGGGGGGCTCAACACATCAACCTTATGGAACTCGGGGTAGTTTTCCTGGCCCTGCAAGCCTTCTCACAATCAGGACAGAACAAGGTGGCTCAGGTCAGGACAGACAACACCACTACCATGTGGTATATCAACAAGCAGGGAGGCACTCGATCTATGGCCTTGTGCACGGAAGCCATGAAATTATGGTCTCTGGCTTATTTTCTACAGACCTCTCTGGTAGCAGTCCACCTCCCACGAAAGGACAATGTGCTAGCAGATGCATTGAGCAGGATTTCCCGGGCCATCACGAATGGTCCCTGGATCCCCTAGTGTTAAAAGTGATTTTTTCAAGATGGGGTACTCCAGAGATGGATCTTTTTGCAGCCCCATACAGTCACCAACTTCCTTTCTTCTGTTGCATGCCCCCAGTCTTGGGCTCAGTCCCTCTGGATGCTCTGATTCTGGATTGTTAAGGGAAATTTCTGTATGCCTTCCCTCATTTTCAAGGTCCTGGTCAAGATAAGGTCACAATCTTGCAAAATGATCCTGATTGCTCCAGATTGGGCCAGGCAGCCTTGGTATCCACTGTTGCTGTCCCTAGCAGTCCATCTTCCCCTATCTCTTCCCAGGAATTAGTCTGTTATCCTCCTCCCAGTGGAGGATCTGGTATCCCAACCTTCAGGGTCTCAATCTTAAGGCATGGCTCTTGAAGAGATAGAATATGCTAATTTGCATCTGTCTCAGGGATTCTGGACATTCTCAAAGCCTCTCGAAAACCTGCCACCAGGAAGACTTATAACTCCAAATGGAAAAGATTTAGCATTTGGTGTTCCAAGAAGCATGTATCCCCAGATACTGCTGACTTGTCTACAGTTCAGGATTACATGGTTCATCTTAGTGGCCTAGGCCTCAGACCAGCTGCCCTCAAAGTACACTTGTCGGCTGTTTTCTGCTTTTCTGTCAGTGGGAAAGTCCTCCTCACTGACATCTCACCCTGATTTTTGCAAGTTTTTCAAGGGATTGCTTCATACCAATCCCTCCCTTTAGGGATCCTTCTCCTGCTTGGGATCTTAATATTTGCATTGCTCAGCTTATGCAACCCCCTTTTGAGCCTTTGTCGTTAGCAGAGCTTAAGTACTTGACTTGTAAAACTGTGTTCCTGGTAGCTATTACCTCTGCCAGACATATTAGTGAATTGCAAGCTCTGTCAGTGGAGCCTGATTTTTATCTCATTCCATAGAGATAAGGTGGTCCTTAGAACCAATAGGATGTTCTTACCTAAAGTGGTTTCAGATTTTCATTTGAACCAATCCATGTCTCTCCCTGTGTTCTTCACTGATCATTCTTCTTCAGGAGAGAGAGAAGATTACACAATTTGGATGTTGAAAGGACCCTTAGCTACTACATTGAGCGTACTAAGGCACACAGGTTTGACTCCCTCCAGTTGTTCCTCACTTATGGGGAAGTGGGGAAGGGCAAACCTGCCACTAAGAGAACTGTTGCCAGGTGGATTGTCTCTTGTATACAGTTCTGCTATGAAAAGCTAGACAAAATACCACCCTCAGGCCTGAGAGCTCATTCGACTAGAGGTACAGCTGTTTCCCTGGCTGCTGCTACTAGAGATATGCAAAGCAGCCACCTGGAAAACAGTCCATACATTCACCAAGCGCTACTCTCTGGATATCCAGGCTAGGAGTGATGCCCGGTTTGGTACAGCAGTACTGCAGAGCCTGTTCCCAAAATAGGTTCGAATTCCTCCTCCATGGAGGTACTGCTTGGTAGTCTACAGTAAGTCAGAATACAGCAAGACTTCATGTTGTTTGAAGAAAAAATTTCTCACCTTAGTAATTGTGTTTCTTCTAATGGAGTATTGCTGTATTGTGACCTTCCTCCCTGCCTCCCCTCTCTTTTACCCAGGTTCTGAGAGGGGAGGCAGGGAGGAAGGTCAGAATACAAGACGACTCCATTAGAAGAAACACAATTACTAAGGTGAGGAGTTTTTTTTTTTTCACTGTAACCAGGTGATCAACCTTCCAGTATACTTTACTAACCCAACTTCGGAGGCTGATCACAACTCCATACCCAGGACCTGCAGTGGCGCTCTGGTATTACAAAGGGTGCCTGGTTGGAGTTTTGGGTGAGGCCTCCTAGCCATTTTTCACATACAGTGAAGCCGTGTCTGGCAGGAGTTGACAGAGAAGTAGACGACTGCCAGGTGGATAACATCTTACACCGATCTCTGCTATCAGTTGGCTGGTAGGGAGCTACCCAATGGGCTTAGAGCTCATTCCAGCAGACATACCACTGCCTCTGGGGCTGCTTCCAGGGACATCCCCATTTTGGAGATTTGCAGGGCTACAACCTGGAGTAAAGTACACACTTTCATATCCTGTTACAGCATCAACATTATGAGTGGGTCCTCTGCCTTCCTGTCTTTCTTAGGAAATAAGGATGCATGCCATTCCCCCTCCTCCCAGAGGACTGCTAGAAGTGTGGCTGAGAGTGGATAGTGAACCGAATCCACGATCCTAGAAATATTGGTTCTAGGGACATGGATATGTTGTTCATCCACACTTATTGGCAGGTTCCTTGCCGCTTTAAATCTTGCCGGAAGGTCTTCAAGCTAGCTCCTCCCACCCACCCGGGTGGTAAAACTCTCGGCTCCGCCCCATGACGTCAGATCTTCCTTACCGCTTGGAAGCTCAGGTTCCCTCCTTAACGCTCTGCGATTAAGCTTTGGGGCCTAATTCTTCGACTTTAAAAAAAAAAAAAAAATTTTTTCAAAAACTTTTTACCACTTGGTCTTCTTCCCTGGCGGCTGCGATGGACAAATCAACTCCCAGTTTTGGAGATGCCCTTGCGGAGTCAGATGATGTCTCGGACGGATCCGCACTCCACGTGCGTTTACTGCCTGAGCCAGGTGCGACCGCGAGCCTGCGAACTGTGCTCATCTTTCTCGGTCTACGTCCTTGAGGATCGCGCTGCCCGTCTCCAACTTGGGCGCCCCGAAAGGAGATTTCCCGGTCAAATCCAAGGAGGCCCGACTGGCGGTGTCCGCGGCTGCGGGCTCCGCAGAACAACTTGAGCAGATGATCGCCCTCGAGGAGGAGGCGGCTCATGCCGTTACATCTTCGGCTGCGGCATTCGTTCCGCTCTCGCTTGGGTCCTCCTATTCGGCTTCTTTTAAGGAGCTTTGCTTGACCCTCTCGACCAAAGGCGAGGGTCCAACTTCTTCTGGACCGTTTTCATCGGTCGAAGAAATGAGGAGGTAAGTCCCATCGTCGGCGCTCTTGGGGCGGGAAGAATCTCCCTCCCTTGTCGACAGTCGACTTGATGCCAGTTTTCGGCAAGCCTCTGGCTTCCGCGATTGCCCTCGTCAGGCCAGGTGACCGAGACTCCGCCCGGCGTGGTGAGATTTTCTCGACCCGTTAAATGAGGTTGTCGGCTGGAGAAGCGAAATTCCCTCCTCCCGTTCCCCAGCGAGGATTGTGGATACCGTCAGCTCATCTGTTCCTCTGGTTCCCGAGCCGTCGGTTGTCAGCAAGAACGAAGGGATTGCGATCTCTGCGCGCCGACCTCGGCCTTGCCCGGTGTGTCGATCTCGGACATCTTCTCGGTCTCGGCACAGATAAGCGGCGTCGCCGTTCTTCCTCATCTTCCTCCTCCTCCGGACGGTGGCTCGGCGTAAGTTCGCCAAAATATGAGGATCTTATGTGGCAACAACTAATTTTGGCTGGGAACAAGTCGGCTCCAGGCCTCTTCTCCGGCCATAAAATGGTTGTCACCAGGGTGACGGAAACAACCCCTCGAGGTGGTCGAGGAGCCTATTTCAGAGCGGTTGTTCGGTCTACTCACTGCTGCCCACCAATACGGTGGAACCGCCTCCGCCTCAACCGACAGTCGGGGCCCGACAAAAGTTGCGTGACGGCTCATGGCCTTCCCCAGAGGCTGTCGGTCACCCTCACTCCCGATAAGCCTCGGCGCGTGGAGGGTGGCGCGGGCTCTAGGCAGCTGTTCAGCGATTACGTCTGGAGTCGGATGGCGACTCCTCCCTGTTTCAAGCGCCTAGACTTGGAATCCTCTGGGGGCAGTCGATGGGCGGTAGCGCCTCCTTCCCTTGGACTACTCAGGCTCATCTCAGAATCCACTGGGATGAAGCTCGAACCCGTGTCCAAACGGGCTAGATATCCCCTCACTGAGATTCTGGACCGAGAGGATTCTCCTATGGAGGCCTTTCCAGTGGCTGAAGCCATTGTTGGCCCGGCCCTGGAATTGTGGCAGCGTCCGGCTTCCTGTCCTGCGCCTTCGGCCAGGATGGCCAGAAAGTATGCGGTTCCCACAGGCTCTCTGTCCGGCTTTTCCGAACACCCTTCGGCTGAGGGTTGATTCACGGACAGTGTTTTCGATGAGCGGAAATGCCAGGGCGATGGACAAACCGCCCGACAAAGTCCAAGAAACTGGACTATACTGGCGGAAAGTGTATGCTGCTTCCTCCCTCGGCGCCGTCCAGGCCAGTTCGGCCGTCTTGATGGCACATTTTCCCATGCCCTGTTGGGCTCCCTGGATGAGGTCGTCCCTCATCTTCCTGCGGACCTGCAGACCACAGTTAAGCAGGTGCGGGACCAGGGCAGGGCAGTAGCTAAGCAGCAGCTCCAGACTGCGCTGGATATTGGAGATTCTTGTGCCCGGTCAGTGGCGGCCGCGAGTGGCTATGCGCGGGCGTGGCTGAGGATATCCACTTCACCTCGGATACCCAGCACAAGCTCACGGATGTTCCTTTCCTGGGAACTGACCTCTTGACCCTGGGTGGAAGGTCACCTCCAGAGGATCGAAAAGTCCAATGCTACCTGGACTCGTGTAATCGCGCAGAGGGACAAGGGCCGTAAGCCCCAGCCTAAGCCCTTCGCCCTCTGCTCCCGCTGCGCCCGGCCCAACAGCGTCAGGGCCAGCAGGCTGAACCTTAGTATTCCAAGCCCAAGCCGTCCAGCTTCCTCTAATGGAAGAAGAGGCCTGGTGGTCCCTCGGCCGGTCCTTCCTCCAAGCCTGCACAGTGGCGGGCTGAGGGGTGCGCCCTCATCCCGTCACCTGCCCCCTGGTTGCCCCGTGGGCGGCTCCGGCACTTCCTTTCCGCCTGGTCGCTGTTACCACGGACAGGTGGGTTCTGAAGGTGGTGGGAAGAGGCCTGCCTCTGGAATTGAGCAGGTTCCACCCTTCAGAGCCTTAGCCCCAAGGGGGCTTGAGATCCCCAGACTCTTTGAAGGCTCGTCGAGCCGACATCTGCCCTTCTCCTTCAGAAAGGGTGATAAAGAGATAGAGGACCCCCATCAGGACAGGGTTAGTGTCCAGGTACTTCCTGGTCCCGAAGCAGACGGGGCTGGCGGCCCCATTCTCGACCTACCACGACCTGAACAAGTTCCCTAAGGTCTAGAACCTTCAGAATGGTCACTCTGGCTCAGATAATACCATCTCTGGAACACGGCGTGTGGTTTTGTTCTCTGGACTTTCAGGCCGCGTTCTTTCCGTCCCTATCCGTCCGTCTCATCAGAGATTCCTCCGCTTCAGAGGGAGGGATCCCTTCGAGTTCAGGCCATGCCCTTGGTCTCTCTCAGCTCCCAGGGTCTTCACCAAGTGCATGGCAGTGGTGACAGCATTCCCTCTGGCGCGAGGTCGGGTGTACCTACCTGGACGATTGGCTGATAGCCCCCTCAGGTCGGAGGTGGAGCGGTCCAAGGATCTGGCCCTCCAGGTTTGCTCTCAACTCGGCCTCCTGGTCAACGAGGCCAAGTCGGAACTCGAGCCGAAGCAGGTGATAATTTTCATCGGGGCAGAGCTCGACTCTCTTCGAGCCAGAGCACGGCTCCCGGCGGACAGGGCCGAGGTTCTTACCTCCTTTGCCCAATCATTTCTGGTTGGGCAATCGCGCCCTGCCCGGGACTTCCTGCGACTCCTGGGTCTCATGGCGGCCTGTACCAGCGTAGTCCGTTGGGCACGCTGGCACATGCGCCCCCTCCAGTGGGGACTGGCCAGCCAGTGGTCACAGCGCTGCGATCCTCTGGACCAGCGTGTGTGGACGACCCAGGAGATGTGGAACGCTCTCCAGTGGTGGACCGTTCCGTCCCATCTGCAGGAGGGTATCCCGTTTGTCCGCCCCGAGCCGATGGTCTCTCTAACGACCGACGCCTCTTTGATGGGTTGGGGTGCCCATCTGGGGGAACACCGAGTGCACGGCCTCTGGTCCCCGCGGGAGTCCCGATGCCATATCAACCTGCTGGAGCTCTGTGCGGTCTGCCTAGCTCTCTCCGCCTTTGCTCCGTTTCTCCGGGGTCAAGTGGTCCGGGTCCAGACGGACAATACCACGACCATGTACTATCTAAACCGCCAGGGCGGGACGTGCTCCATGCACTTATGCAAGGAAGCTCTCCGCATCTGGTCACTAGTGCGCAGCCTGGAGGCGGATCTCCTGGCCATTCATGTGGCAGGAGCCTCCAACACCCTGGCCGATGCCCTGAGCCGGATAGGGGCTGCATCGCACAGTGGTCTCTCCTGCGGAGATAGTACAGGACCTGTTCTCCGTTGGGGCACACCTCTGGTGGATCTGTTTGCCTCCAGGGAGAGCATAAAGCTGAGCTGTTTCATGCCGCCCCCTCAGCAGGGCTCGCTGCGGGGATGCCTTCTCGAGGCCGTGGACCCGGGCCTCTTTTCGCCTTTCCCCGTTCCCCTGATTCACGGGGTCCTGCTGAAGCGAGGAGGGACAAGGCGCAGGTGATTCTGATGCAACCCAGACTGGCCTCGCCAGTTCTGGTACCAGATCTCCTCAGTCTCAGCTCCAGGACTCAGCGGCGGCTTCCAGCTCGCCCGGACCTGCTCTCAGTCAATCAGGGAAGGTGTTCCATCCGGACCTTCAATCCCTGCACCTGGCGCCTGGTTCCTGCGGCTAGAGTTCCAGGCCTTGGGTCTTTCCGACGAGGTCCTCAATGTCGTTGAGGCGTCCCGTAAAGTCGACCAGAAAATGCTATGCCTTCAAATGGAAGAGGTTCTCCATTTGGTGTCGGGAAAAGGTTGGACCCTTTCTTAGTGTCCTATGGCAAACATTTTGGACTATTTATGGTCCTTTCTGAGTCAAGGGCTTAGGTCGTGACCCTTAAGGTGCACCTGGCAGCCATCTCTGCTTACGGTAGCGGGCAGGTCAGCAGTCGATAGCGCAGGAAAAAAAGTGGTCGGGCGCTTCTTTAAAGGCCTTGATCACATTTCCTCGAGTGCGGGGAACCCCCACCTCCGTGGATTTACTGCTGATACTAGCAAAGCTCATGGGCAAGCCATTGAACCAATGCACGGTGTGGTCTCCCCACCTGTCGTGAGAACCGCCTTCTTGGTGGCTATCCCAGGCACCTGATGGGTTTGCCAGGGCGATTCTCCACCACCTGTGGGGCAGGCTGGCTTACTTTGTCCAGGACTGGAAGTCTTTAACATCAGACAAATGGGTCCTGGAAGTAGTAAGCCAGGGACTGGTTCTCAGCTTCAAAAAATTTCCAGAGATGAGAATCAGATCCTTTCACCTGCAAATCCCTCAGAGGCACTTGCCCTAGAGACAGAGGTCTCTTCCCTCCTGGCTCTCAGAGCTGTGGAAAGGGTTCCACCCCTACACCAAGGGAAAGGATTGTACTCCAGGTACTTTCTCACCCCCAAAAAGACCGGAGAATGGCAGCCCATCCTGAATCTCAGATATTTAAAAAAGCACCTTTTAAAGCCAAAGTTCAAAATGGTGACTCTGGGAATAATTCTACCCTCTCGCGCGGGGACTGGCTAGTCTCCCTGGACCTCAAGGATGCCTACTTCCATATTCTCATCTGAAGCTCCCGAAAGTACCTCAGGCTCGAGCTGCCCTCAGGCCATTACCAATTCAGAGCAATGCCCTTCGGCCTAACCTCTGCTCCAAGGGTGTTCACAAAATGCCTGGCAGTAGTAGTTGCTTCTCTAAGAAGGCAAAGGATTGCCATCTTCCCATACCTGGACGACTGGCTCTTAGTAGGCCAGTCCCCAGACCAAGTCAAGTTACGCTTACAGATAACTCAGCAACTGCTCACCTCTCTAGGTTTCCTTCTGAATCTTTCAGAGTCAGTTCTAGAGCCTGTTCAGCTCCTCACCGTCATAGGCGCAGAGCTAGTTACAGAAAAGGCCAGAGCCTTCCTTCCTCTGGAAAGGGCAAGTACCCTGATTACTCTGGCTTCCTCCTTCACCCTGCAGGTCTCTCGACCAGCAAGGCACTTTCTACAGCTCCTGGGACACATGGCTGCTTCGACAGCAGTAGTGCAGGGAGCCAGATTTCAGATGAGGGACATTCAGTTCCATTTCAGAGCCTTTTGGTCTCAAAGAAAGGACCCTCTAACCAAATTAATTCCAGTGACTCGAACCCTGATCCAGGCCCTTCAGTGGTGGCAGGACCTGGGCAATTTGAGACAGGGGTCCCTTCACCCTCAGTCTCACTCCTTAATCCTTACTACAGATGCATCCCTATTGGGGTGGGGAGCTCACATGGGCGACCTCACCACCCAGGGATTGTGGTCCCCTCAGGAATCTCTGTTCCACATCAATCTGTTGGAACTCAGAGCAGTTTTTCTAGCACTTCAAGCTTTTTCCAGATCTGTTCCAGAACAAGGTTATCCAAGTCAGAACAGACAATACCACCACAATGTGGTACATCAACAAGCAAGGGGGCACTCGGTCTCACGGCCTTGTGCCCGAAGCAATGAAGTTGTGTTCTCTGGCTTACTCCTGAACACCTCTCTGGTAGCAGTTCATCTCCCAGGCAAGGACAATGTCCTGGCAGATGCTCTCAGCAGAGGATTTCACAAGGCCATCACGAGTGGGCTCTGGATCCCCCTAGTTCTGGAGGTGGTATTTGCCAGATGTGGCACACCTCAGATAGATCTTTTTGCAGCCCCAGACAATCACCAACTTCCCCTTTTTTGTTGCAGGCCCCCAGTGTTGGGCTCAGTCCCCCTGGATGCCTTCCTTCTCAGTTGGTAAGGGAAATTTCTCTATGCCTTTCCACCCTTCATTCTCCTGTTCAAAGTGCTAGTAAAAATCAGGTCTCAATCCTGCAAGATGATTCTGATTGCTCCAGACTGGGCCAGACAGCCCTGGTACCCATTCCTTATGTCCTTAGCAGTCCACCTTCCCCTGTGTCTTCCCAGGAATCACAATCTGTTATCCTGTGCTCAAGGGAGGGTTTGGTACCCGAACCTCAAATCTCTCAATCTCAAGGCCTGGCTCTTGAAGAGTTTGAGCTTGCTGACCTACACCTTTCCCAAGGTGTATTGGATATTCTGAAGGCTTCTAGGAAGCCTTCCACCAGGGCTACTTATAATTCCAAATGGAAGAGATTTTCCATATGGTGCTTGGGGAAGCATACTTCCCCAGAATCTGCTGACTTACCCACAGTCCTGGATTATATGGTTCATTTAAATACTTTAGGGCTAAGACCAGCTACCCTAAAAGTGCACTTGGCAGCCGTGTCTGCTTTCTTGTCAGCAGGTAAGCCCTCTTCTCTTTCAGCTCATCCTGTATTCTCCAAGTTTTTCAAAGGGTTGCTTCACACCAACCCCCCCCATTCAGGGATCCTTCCCCTGCCTGGGATCTTAATATTTGCATTGCCCAGCTTATGCAACCCCCTTTTGAGCCCTTGACTTCAGCACAGCTCAAGTACTTGACTTGGAAAACTGTGTTTTTGGTAGCCATCACTTCTGCCAGGCGCATAAGTGAGTTACAAGCATTGTCAGTGGAGCCTGATTTTTATCTCCTTTTACAGAGATAAGGTAGTCCTCAGGACTAACCGAAAGTTCTTGCCTAAGGTGGTCTCAGATTTCCACCTTAATCAATCTATATCCCTCCCTGTGTACTTCACTGACCATTCTTCTTCTGGTGAGAGGAGGTTACACAGTTTAGATGTCAAAAGATCACTTAGCTACTACCTAGATCGTACCAAAGGTCACAGGTTTAACTCCCTCCAACTGTTCCTCACTTATGGTGAGGTTGGCAAAGGAAACCTGCCACTAGAGATCCATTGCCAGGTGGATGCGTCTCTTGTATCCAATTCTGCTATGAAAACTGGGTGAGATTCCTCCCTCAGGCCTGAGGGCTCACTCCACCAGAGGTACAGCTCGTCTCTGTCTGCTGCCAGGGACATCCCTATCCTGAGATATGTCAAGCAGCTACCTGGAAAGCGGTGCACACTTTCACTAAGCATTACTCCCTGGACATCCAGGCTAGGAGTGATGCTCGTTTGGCACAGCTGTGCTTCAGAGCCTATTTCTTAAGTAGGTTCTGTCCCTCCTCCATGGAGGTACTGCTGTGTAGTCTGCATATGTCATAATATAGCAAGACTTCATGTTGTTTGAAGAAAAAATTACTCACCTTAGTAATGTTGTTTCTTCTAATGGAGTCTTGCTATATTATGACCTCCCCCCCGCCTGCCCCTCTCAGAACCTTACTCTTAGAGATGTGGGTGGGCAGGGCAGTGTTTGCACTTTTTAGATGCCCACCTTGTTTTTCACCCCTCATTTTGGGGTGATCTTTGTTGTGTTTGTCATTTTTTGGGTCTCCTGACTTGAGTCTTCATTGTAGCACCAAAAAATGTGTTTATTTAATTAAGTAGCCAGTTGGCTAGTGTAGGTTTACAGCTTCCACACAGAGTCTTATTGAGTTTTTGCTCGTAAACATCTGACAGTTTAAGTTTGAAGAACAACAGATAGAATTTTCAACTGAGCTCAAGCTCTAAGTTCCACGCCTGGCATGGACTTTAACTCTTTCACCTCCGGAGCAGTTCTAAGGTTGGGACAGACTGCATATGTCATAATATAGCAAGACTCCATTAGAAGAAACAACATTACTAAGGTGAGTAATTTTTTCTTTGTGCAGCCTGTGATATATTTGATGCTTCACTCAGCCAGGGCTGCTGCCTCAGGAATATGCCTAAGGGAAGTACTCCTGGCTTAGGGTGTCAAGCTTTGCGAATGATGTACAACAGTCCACTCTCAATGCCCCCTTTAGAGGATACAGGTTATTTGGGTCAGATCTCTAGGGTATCCTCTTTAACCTCAGGCCTCAGGTAGGACCTTGAAGTCAGTACACTCCTGTATCATACCAAACCAAAGTGTAGGCAGAGGATGCCTTTTCATCTGGCTTGTGCTAGAGCACCATCCTGCTAGCAGACAGCAAGGTGAGGGCAGGGAGCAGGAGCCTTGCTCACCCAAGAACCACTCCAGGTGCCCATTCAAAAGCCCCTAGAGGTGGTGGCACAGTAGGAACGCAGCAACCATCTCTGCCTGACTCTTTGTGCACCCCCAACTACCATTACCTCCAGGGGTGGTTGTTGGGGGTCGTATCTCCCTCCACCTAAATCAGTGGAAGGAGGTGACATCAGACATCTGGGTCCTGGAAATCATAGCACGAGATCATGTTCTGGATTTTCTAGAAATACCTCCAGATCACCCACCGGTGCTAACACACTGTCCTACAGACCACAGTCCTCTGCTCCTAGGTGAAGTCCACACTTTACTTCAGAAGAGGGCTTTAGAACCTGTGCCCTTGAAACAGAGGAACACAGGGTTCTATGCTCTGTGCTTCCTAGTCCCAAAATGGACAGGAGACCTGTGGCCTATTCCATATCTCAGGGACCTGAACTTTCCTGTAGAGTACAAAAAGTTCAGAGTGGTCACCCTAGAGGGCCTGCTCCCACTACTACAAGCAGGGGATTGGATCTGTTTCCTCGATGTGAAGGATGCCTACCTTCATATCAAAATTCACAAACCTCACAGAAATTATTCGAGGATCTTACTATGGGAGGGCTCTTGCAGTAGGTAATAACCGTTGGGACTAGAGCCGTCAGGCACTAGGACCACACAGAAAACTTTAACTAGCAGGGTCTGGCGGAGGACTGCCCACCCAACATAATGTGATGGACATCAGCGTGACACTATATAGTGGGCTGTCTCCACACCCACCCTCCCTCCATTTCATTCCCGCTGTCGACCTGCGCATGTTGGACCTCGCTGCTTTGGTCGACTGCCATTTTCGATGAGTGTTTCATTGCTTTATTTTTTTCTTTCTAGTACATCTTTGAAAAATATTACCTTTTTCGTGCATGTCTTTTCCGATGCCTTCCGAGTTGCATAAGAATAAGTGCAATTCCTGTGGCATGCAGCTCCCTCACAAGGACGGCCATTCCCTCTACCTCTTCTGTCTGGGACTGTAGCACAAGACCGAGGATTGTGAGGCCTGCCAGAGTTTCAACCAGGCCACACAGAAACGCCACCAACAGGCCCTGAAGTTCACATTCACAAACTAAAGATAGTGTCAATGGAGAGGGCTGCAGAAGCTGCAGGGATCGTGTCCTCCCTGAAGGGTTCTTCAGACTCTCATGCCAAGAAGAAGAAGGGCGAAGTAGAAGCACTGGGGCCACGATTGGTCTTCCTCCGCCTAACAGCTACCTTCAGGGGCAGCCAGCGATGGAGTGGCCTCCTGCTGGCATGGGTACCATTCCTCCAGCCAAGCCTGCCCTTCCCTTGGTCCCCGCCTGGAGCTAGTTACAGTTCAGGTAGGTACCTCAGTCTTCTGGAGGTTCCGCCACACTTAGGCCCCTCAAAACCCTGGGGTCTAAGTCTGGCGGCCTTGGCCGACAAGTCTCATCAGCCCTCTGACGAATGCCTGGCCCTGGCTGATAAGTCTCACGCCAGCTCCTCTGGCGTCCACCCAGTCACTGTGCTTCTGTCAGGCCCCAATAACAGGCCTGGCACCAATCCTCCAGATCAGCACACGCTGCCGCTGTTGCCGCAGCCCTCCCCAGAGGGTTCCCCCTCTCGGGAGCCTTCATCGCCACCTTCCCTGGTGGTGACTCCTGGCTCTCCTGCATGTTCAGAGCCAAAGTCAGAGAAGTGTCCGCCCATCAAAATCCTGGTGCTGGGGCCGGAACGTCTGACGCTGGACTGTCCTTGGGAGTCGGTATCTCCTGCACAGTGTGTTCCACCGTCTGGGCCAGCTCGCTCACTCCAGCCTCCGGTGAGACCCTCAGCCCCCTTGGGTTCGATGTTGGAACCTCCTCCGGAGGGGGGGGGCGTCCAGCGCCACACCTAACTAAAAACCAGGCCCTTCATACGCTCCATCAGGGCCCCCATTAGATCCCTTTGCCCCTTCTTCGGGGCCTGCGCCTGACTACCTGCCATCAGGACCTCCATCAGGGCCTCTGGCTCCTCCGTTGGGTCCTTCGCTGTGTTACCTGCCATCAGGGCCTCCGGCAGGTCCTCCCCCTCGCCTGGGTATTCGATGCTGGGCTATTCACCCCATGGAGCACCGGGCTACCATTACCCGAGCTGGGTTTACCTTCCCAGGTTACCCACCCATCTATCAGCCCCCCTCCTCCTTTGCCCCCTCTACCACCTCTGCATGAGGTAGATTTTAGGGAGGCATTACAGTCTTGGTGGTCCAAAACCAGGACATAGTTGGTCTCAGAATTGGACTGGTGGCAGTTGACTGCAGCTGCTACACTGGCTCGCACGGACCTTATGCCAAGATCTCCTCTCAATGGAGTCTGCCCCTCTACCTTGGGACAGATATCACGTCTTAGCATGGTAACCAGTGTCAGCAGGGGCCTTGTGATCTCACTGCAGGAGATCCCGCTCCCACAGGCTGTGTCTTGGACGGAAGCCCGTCGTCGGACTAGGACTCGGACACTGCAGACTCCTCCATCTTGGGTTTTGAGACCCTCTCTTCAGTGGATCCAAAACCCAGAGAGTCTTCCCAAATACCTCCGAGGATCCCTCTTTTACTGAAATCCTTTGGAAGATTCTGGAGGCAAATGGGTGAAAGATGGAGGTTCAGGATCCCCAATGCAAGAGGTTCGTGGAACATCTGGATATGCCCGAGCTGTCCCCTCTCCTCATTCCTCCGTGGATAAAGGACCACATAAGGACCTGGTCTCCATTGTCTGGCAGCAGCCTTCATTAGTGACCACAATCGCCAAGAAGGCTGACAAGTTGTATCAAGCCCCCGAGGGGAAAGACCCCTTTAGTTCACACCCTAAAGTGGACTCGGTGGTCATTAATGTGGCTCATGACCATACGGCTAAGCCTAAACACATGAGCACCTCTCCTCCAGACAAGTAGTCAAGGCAAATAGACCAGTTTGAACTCAAGGTTTATTCCTTCTCCACTCTGGCCCTCAGTGCTTGGAATTGCCTGGCACATATGATTGTATACCGGAAATCTGTCCTGGGACAGTTGAAATCAGAATTCGAGGCTTTCCCTGATTCAAAAGCTAAAACCAAAATTTCCCAGACCATCAGGACTATGGAAATCTCCTGCTGTTGTTTTTTCAGAGCTACATATGATGCAGTAGATGCCTCCACCCGGAGTACTGCCATAGCTATGAGCAAGCACCAGTACTCCTGGCTGAGGGTATCCGGATTGGCCCCTGACATCCACTCGGCCACCCAGGATGCCCTTTTTGGAGGCGATGTCAAGGACATAATCACTAAGCTTCAGGACAATGGCAAGGCACTGCGCTTTGTCCAGTCTATGTATTGCTCTAACACCAAGTCAAAACAGCCATTTTGTCACCAACAGTAATGCCAGAACAGGCAACAGCCAGCCTGACATCAGAACAAACTCTGGGTCCTGTCGGCTGGAGCCCCCCCTACCAAGTCCCAATTGGCTGCTGGGACAGCACTCCCCCACCCTGCCTCCGCCACCAGTTCTGGAGGAACGAGTAGAGGGCAGATTTGCCAACCACCTGGCTGGGTGGGAGGCGATCACTTCAGACACGCGAGTCCATCAGCTCATCCCTCAAGGCCACACCATCAAATTCACAGACCTCCAAGAAATTCTCCAGATATCTCTCACTACCCAATAGGCCACATTCCTCTCATAAGGGAAAAGATCCAGGCTCTTCTGACAAAATCAGTTATAGAGCCCGTTCCTCAGATCCAGGAATGAAAGGGATATTACTCCCACTTTTTCCTGGTTTCCAAAAAGACAGGGGACCTTTGTCCAATTCTAGACCTCAGCACGCTAAACCTGTACGTAGAGTACAAGAGGTTTTGCATGCTGACCCTACTGGATCTGCTGCCTGTTCTGCACCAGGATCATTGGCTTTGTGCTGTGTATATGCAGGATGCATATCTACATATCTCAATTTTTCCCTCTCACTGCCACTTCCTACACTTTATGCTCCAAGGGGAACACTTCCAGTTCACAGCACTCCCCTTTGGCCTCTCTTCAGCACCCATAGTGTTTACCAAGTGCCTAGGGGTGGTGGCGGCAGCTCTGCATTGCCAGAGAATTTGTCTTCCCATACCTCAACAACTGGATCCTGTCAGCACTGTCGAGGGACAGCCTGATTGCCTCCCTGACTACCACCCTGAACCTATTCAGGCAAGTGTGGATCACGGTGAATTACCCCAGATCTCACCTTGTTCCTTCACAATGCCTCCAATTTATTGGGGAGGTGCTGGATACTGCTTAGGATCAAGCTTTCCTTTCTTTGGACTGGACGGAAACTTTTCATCAGCAGGCTATCCAAGTGGCAGCCAGTCAGTGGACCTTGGCCCGTTCAGTCTTACGCCTTCTGGGCCTGATGGCAGCAGTTATTCCCACTGTCCCCCTAGCCATACTCCACATGCAGATTATGCAGTAGACTCTTCAGGTCCAGTGGGGTCAGAAATAAGATGACTTGGATCACAGGACTCTGGTTTCCAGCCCCATGCATCAGGATCTCCTATGGTGGCAAGATTTGTCCACTTTCACCAGAGGAGTCCCTTTTCAAATGCTTCCTCTAGCTCAGACCCTGACTATGGATGCTTCTGGTCAGGGCTGGGGCGCCCATCTGGGCTACCACAGGACACAGGGATCCTGGTCTCAGCAGGAGCTGTTTCTGCACATTAGTGTGCGGGAGATATGAGCTGTACTGTACGCCCTTCAGGCTTTCAGCACCTACTCCTCCCTGGGCCCTTAGTGGTTCAGATGGATAACGTGTGAATGGTCTGATACCTGAACAAACAGGGAGGCATGCGGTCGTATCCACTCTGCAGGGAAGCAGTGCACGTGTGACATTGGGTGATACAGAACAGCCTGCAGCTCACAGCAGTGCATGTCCCAAGCATTCAGAATGTCCTGTGGGAGCCGGTCCAGTACTGCAGAGGGCTGAGGCGCTGGATGCTTACCTCACGCCACGCCATGCCAGCGACCAGGGAGAGGGAATGACCTCGAGCCACTGGGGTGCCAGCTCGGGGGGGGCAGAATGGGATTGAGCCTTGGCTCTCCATTCCATGGGGTGGACGCCCACTCCTCTGTAGTCCCGCTCCCACCGGGTGGAGGCCCAGTGGGTAGCGTAGGCAGCTAGGAGCAGCAATGAAAGTCCGGGGAGGGGCAGAGGGGGCCACCAGATCCTGGCGTACATGCATGTGTACACCGTGGCCCTGGGGGGGGAGGGGGAGTATAGAAACATAGAAGTTGACGGCAGATAAGGACCTCAAGGCCCATCCAGTCTGCCCATTTCTTTTTCTACCTTATAAATGTGCCATCAGCCTTTGCTCTGTCAATGGCTTATCCATTTATACTCATCTGTATTGCTCCCTTATGCCTATCCCATGCCTGTTTGAAACTCTGCACTGTATTCATATCCACCACTTCCTGAGGTAGGCCGTTCCATACATCCACCACCCTTTCTGTGAAAAAGAACTTCCTTACATTACCCCTTAATTGATCTCCCTCTAATCTCATGCTGTGTCCTCTTGTCCTGCTATTTTTCTTATATCGAAACATGTTAGACTCTTTCATCTTGTTAATGCCCTTAAGGTGTTTGAATGTTTTGATCATATCACCTCTCTCCCTTCTTTGCACTAGGGTATACATATTGAGCTCTGTTAATCTGTCCTCATATGTTTTCTGATGCAGTTCCTACACCATTTTGGTTGCCCTTCTCTGGACTGCCTCAATTTGGTTGATGTCTTTGTGAAGGTGTGGCCTCCAGTACTGCACGCAGTACTCCAGATGGGGCCTAAGCAGTGTCTTGTAAAGAGGGATTATTACCTCCTTCCTCTGACTTGTGATGCCTCTACTAATACACCCTATCATCCCTCTGGCCTTAGCTACTGCCTTAGTGGTTTGCTTGGATGATTTCAGGTCATCGGTGATGATCATGTCCTAGTCTCTTTCTTCCCTTGTGACTGCCAGCAGCTCCCCTCCCAGCCTATAGGTGGCTTCAGGGTTTCTCTTCCCTATGTGCATGATCTTGCACTTCTTTGCATTAAACCCCAGTTGCCACTCTTCTGACCATTTTGCTAGTTTATCCAGATCTCTTTTCATTCTGCCCACCCCATCTGGATCATCTACTGTGTTGCAGATCTTGGTGTCATCTGCAAAGAGACAAACCTTACCCTCCAGTCCATCTGCAATGTCACTGATGAAGATATTGAAGAGGACTGGCCCCCAGGACTGATCCCTGAGGCACCCCATTTGTGATTTGCATCTCTTCTGACTGTATATCGTTTACCACCATTCTCTGTTTTCTACTCGTCAACCAGTTTGCCACCCAGAGTAAATTAAACGTACAAAATATATATGGAAAAAAAAAATGTCCTGACGGACGCCCTCAGCCGCGGGCACATGAGTGGGAACTGAGGAAGTCAGTAGTCCGAGACTTCTTCGATCAGTGGAGTCTCCCAGATCTTGATCTGTTCATCTCCCCATCCAACGCAAAACTACCCAGTTTCTGCTTGCTCGTTCTCAAGTGTGGTGTTTTCTGGCGAGACGTGCTGTCTTTCTGCTGGACAGGGAGGTTTTTGTATGCTTTCCCTTCCTTTGCACTGTTGCAGAGGGTGCTTCTGAAACTATGGCAAGAAAGAGCCCGCATTATCCTCATAGCTCCGTATTGGCCTTGCCAAGTGTGGTTTCCTCTGCTCCAGCAGTTGAGTGTGGATCCTCCGGTTACCCTGCCCCTCTGCTAGAATATGCTGACTCAGGACCAGGGCAAACTGGTCCATCCGGGCCTCAAGTCCCTTCACCATCACATGTGACACCTGCAGATGTAGCTGTTGCACGCTTTGGGGTCTCTTCCAGAGTAACCCAAGTCCTTGTGGATGCCCAAAAACCATCTATAAGAAGAAAAAATTACTCACTGTAGTAATGTTGTTTTCTTCTAATGGAGTCTTGCTGTAGTCAGACATAATGCAGTTAGCCCCAGCACTTGAACTGCCCCGGAGAGGAAAGAGTTAACTTTATGCAGAAGCATAGAACGTTGAGCTCGAACTCGGTTTTCAAACCTCTGTCTGTGGTACTTCTCAGTGTAACAGTCAGATTCTTACGAGAACACTAACTAACATACTATAGTATGGAAATTGTTCAACATATAGCCAAAGGGCAAAAAATTATTTTGTGCCCAAAAGCCGAGAACCAAAGAAGGAAATATAGTGACAATATTTAAAACACCAGAAAAATAATAACGACATCCACCACACCCAAGAGGGAGGGTAAAAGGTACACCCCTGAAGTGTAGCACTGTACCTGCCAGCCCGCTTCCCAAAAACCCAGGTTCTGAGAGGGGAGGTGGGGGGGAGGTCTGAATACAGCAAGACTCCATTAGAAGAAACAACATTACTATGGTGAGTAATTATTTCTTCAAACAACATGAAGTCTTGCTGTATTCAGACATAATGCAGACTACCAAGCAGTTCCCTATGGAGGAGGGAATGCAGAACCTACTTTGGGAAGAGGCTCTGCAGTACTGCTGTGCCAAACCTAGCATCACTCCTAGCCTGGATGTCCGGGGAGTAATGCTTGGTAAAACTATGTACTGTTTTCCAGGTGGCTGCTTTACAGATCTCTAACAAAGGTATATCTCTGGCTGCAGCTAGAGAAGCAGCTGTACCCCTAGTCGATTGAGCCCTCTGGCCTGAAGGGGGTGCTCTACCCAACTTGTCATAACAGAATTGTATACAAGAAACAATCCACCTGGCAGTAGTTCTTTTAGTGGCAGGTTTGTCTTTCCCCACTTCACCATAAGTGAGAAACAATTGAACATAGTCATTTCTATGTGCCTTAGTATGCTCAATGTAGTAGCTAAGGGCCCTCTTAACGTCTAGACTGTGTAACCATCTTTCACCTGAAGAAGAATGATCAGTGAAAAACACAGGGAGAGATATAGACTGGTTCAGATGAAAATCCGATACCACTTTGGGCAAGAACCTCCTATTGGTTCTTAGGACCACTTTGTCCCTATGGAAGGAGATGAAGTCAGGTTCAACTGACAGAGCCTGTAACTCACTGATCCACCTGGCAGAAGTAATAGCTACCAGGAACACAGTTTTCCAGGTCAAGTACTTCAGTTTGGCTGAAGCCAGAGGTTCAAAGGGTGGCTGCATAAGCTGAGCTATGCAGACATTAAGATCCCAAGGTAGAATGGTTCCCTAAAGGAAGGGTTAATGTGAACCAGTGTTTAGAAAAACTTTCTGAAAACAGGATGAGATGCCAGGGAAGAGCCCTTCCCTGCTGAGAGGAATGCAGAGACAGCTGCTAGATGAACCTTCAGAGTGGCAGGCCTAAGGCCTAGACCATTCAGATGAACTAGATAGTCTAAGGTTGTGGAAATGTCTGCAGAATCAGGCAGGATGCCTTTCTGAGAGCACCAAATACTGAACCTTTTCCATTTGGAGTTGTAAGTTTTTCTAGTGAAAGGTTTCCTGTAGATCTTCAGAATATCCAGAACTCCCTGAGAAAGATGTAGTGCTGCATATTCTAACTCTTCAAGAGCCAGGCCTTGAGCTTGAGAGACTGGAGATTGGGGTACCAGATCTGCCCCTGGGAGGAGGACAGGAGATTGTATGTCCTGGGCAGAGACAGGGGATATGACACTGACAAAGACAGTAGTAGAGGATACAATGGCTGTCTGGCCCAGTCTGGAGCCACCAGTATCACTGTGCAGGGTTGAGTCCTAATCTTGATCAGAACTCTGAACAGCAGAGGGAAAGGAGGGAAGGCATAGAGAAACCTGCCCTTTCAATCCAAAATGAGAGCATCCTGGGGAACCGTCACCAGGACTGGAGGTCTGCAACAAAACAGAGGAAGTTGATGATTGTCTGGTGCTGCAAAGAGATCTATCTCTGGAGTGCCCCACCTGGAGAAGATGACCTTCAGTATGTGAGGATCCAGGGACCATTCGTGGTGTCCTTGTGATACTCTGCTCAGAGCATCTGCTAGTATGTTGTCCTTCCCAGGAAGGTGAACTGCTACCAGAGACATCTGAAGAGAATAGGCCAGAGACCACAGCTTCATGGCTTCTGTGCACAAGGCCGAGGACCGAGTGTTTCCCTTCTTGTTGATGTACCACATGGTGGTAGTGTTGTCTGTTCTGACTTGGACCACCTTGCCCTTGACTGAATCCGAGAAGCTCTGCAGGGCTAGGAAAACTGCCCGGAGTTCCAGGAGATTGATATGAAGGAGAGACTCTTGTGGGGACCAGACTCCTTGAGCTGTCAGGGCTCCCAGTTGGGTTCCCCACCCTAGGAGAGAAGCATATGTAGTTAGAACTACTGATGGGACTTTGAGGGAGAAATGGAACCCCTTGTCTGAGGTTGTCCTGGCCCAGCCACCACTGGAGAGCTTGGACCAGAGTCTGAGTCACTGAAATCAGTTTGGTAAGTGAATCCTTCTTTTGAGACCCAAAACACCTTAGATGAAACTGAATGTCCTTCATCTGGAACCTTGCTCCCTGCACCACTGCAGTGGAAGCTGCTATGTGGCCCAGGAGCTGGAGGAACTGTCTTGCTGAGCGGGAGACTGAGGTCGAAAGGAGGAAGTGTGAGATCCACTAGGGCATTCACCCTTGCCAGGGGAAGGAAGGCTTTTGCTTGTACAGTGTCCAACTCTATGCCTATATAGGTGAGAAGTTGAACTGGTTCGAGGACAGACTTTGGAAGACTGAGAAGAAACCCCAAGGAGCTGAGTAGGTCATGGGTAGTTTGAAGAGCTGACTTGACCTGTAAAGATGACTGACCCACTAAGAGCCAGTCATCCAGATACAGGAAGATGGTGATACCCTGTCTTCTGAGGTAAGCCACCACTACTGCAAGGCACTTTGTGACCACTCTAATCCCAGAAATAAATTTTAACAGAATGGGTCGGTTCCAAACTGGACCGACCGGAAAGAAACCGAAGAAAAGAACAATTTCCAACTTTTTCACAGAATAAAACACATTCATTACATATCTACACACTACTTATACCATAGACAGAGGCTGGAAATCCGAAAATAACAAAAAAATTATACAGTTTAAACCGAATGCTTTACTTTTACCGAACCGAGCAAAGGAAATCTCCGGAGCGACTTTACTGTTAGACGGAGTAAAGAATCTGATGGTTACACTGAGAAGTGCCACAGACAGGTTTGAAAACCAAGCTCGAGCTCAACGTTCTATGCTTCTGCATAGAGTTAACTCTTTCCTCTCCGGGGCAGTTCAAGTGCTGGGGCTAGCTGCATTATGTCTGAATACAGCAAGACTTCATGTTGTTTGAACCACGTATGCTACGAAATGGAAGAGATTCTCTATCTGGGCAACCAACAAGGGATGGGACCCTTTCTCTTGCCCTGTACCACAGGTCATGGAATACGTGCTGCATCTCTCTGACCTTGGCCTTAGCTGTTCTTCGCTAAAGGTCCATGTAGCTGCCATTTCTGCCTACCACACTCTGGTGGATGGCAAAACTTTGGCACAGTTGGAGGTTTCCAGAACCTTTCTGAAAGGAATTCTCCATCTGAAACCCCTGGTCAAGAACCCTGTTCATCCATGGGATTTGAACTTCATTCTTGAGACTCAACTTTGCCTCCCTTTGAACCAGCCATGAGCTGCGATATGCACTACCTTTCCTGGAAAGTGCTCTTTTTAGTTGCCATTACTTTGGCTTGAAGGATTTCCGAGCTTCAGGCTCTGATGTGAAATTAGCCTTATTTGATTTTCCACAGAGACCAGAAGGCTCTGCATACAAATCCTAAGTTTTTTTTTACCTAAGATGGTGTCTGAATTTACTTTGAATCAGGCTATACACTTGCCAATGTATTACCCTGAGCATTCTAATCAAGGGGAGGCCATTCTGCACACACTCTGTGCAAAGAACCTTGTATTATTACATGAACCGGACGATGTCAGTCTGTAAAACGGATCAGTTTTTTGTTTCTTTTGAGCCCATAAGAGAGGGCGCAGCAGTTTCCAAACAATGCTTGTCCAAATGGTTAGCAAGCTGCATTTTGTTTTATCAGAAGTATAACAAGCCCCTCCCAGGGAGATCAAGGGGCATTCGACCAGAGGCATGGCTGCATCTGCTGCTTGCTTCAGGAATGTTTTTGCCACGAACATTTGTGCGGCAGCCACTTGGAGCTCTGTCCACACTTTTACCAAACCTTTATAGTCTGTACATTGCCTCTGGGTGCTGGGCAGGCTTTGGACTAGCTAGCCTTTAAGGGCTCCTGTCTTAAACATAGTACTTACTGCAGACCTTTCCTGCCCCCCATGTTTCAGCCTTTGTCTGAATTTCACTGCTTGGGATATAGTCCTAATGGTTATTACTTACTGCAAGAGCCCTCTCGAAGTGAGATAGTACAGTTACGTAAGAACTTACTGTAACAGTAGATCTTCGAAAGAAAGCTCTTGTAGTAGGTACCTTTTTTCCTCCCACCTTCCCCAATGCTTCTGTGGTTACTTCTTTCTAGCCTTTTTCTTGGCTCCAGGAGCCCACTCCTTTGTACTGTCGCACCTTCTTAGGTCTCTGGCAGGAGAACTGGAGGGTGGGTGTGGAGACCACTCACTATATAGTGTCACGCTGATGTCTGTTACATGACGTCGGGTGAGCGGTCACCTGCCAGACACTGCTAGCTAAAGTTTTTCATGTGGTCCTAGTGCCTGACGGTACTAGTTCTAATGGTTATTACCTACAGCAAGAGCCTTTCTCAAAGATCTGTTGTTACGGTAAGTTCTTATGTAATTGTACTTTCCTGTTTCAGGGGGAACACTGCTAATTCATAGTATTGCCCTTTGACTTGTCCTCTGTGCCATGGGTACTGTATTTACCAAATGCTTGGCAGTGGTGGCAGCAGCCCTTCCCAGGGAAGATCTCTATGTATTTCCTTGCCTGGATGACTGGCTACTAAAAGCCCACTCCAAGGAGCAGCTCCTGCACACCCTAGCTCGAACAACGCAGAAGTTCGATGCCCTAGGGGTTACTGTCAATGTAACTAAGTCTGTCTTGACACCTTGTCCGTACCTGCAAGTACATAGGAGCATTTTTTGACACAGCCCAAGAGTCAGCCTTCCTGCCTCTGGACAGGGCTGAATATCTTGATTGCACAGGCCCAAGTGGTCCACAACAGCTGGAATTGTACAGCTAGGACATTCCTTTGGCTCTTGGGTATGATGGTAGTGGCCATAGTCACAGTACCTCTGGCCACACTGTACATGAGGGTCCCTCGGTGGATTGCAAGAGTCCAGTGGAAGCAGCTCACAGGCGATCTAGAATGGATGGTTCTAGTAACCTCTCCTATACTGTTACGCAAAGTGCTTAAGTGGTGGATGGACCCCAGCAACCTGTTAAACAGGGTTTCTTTCTTGATCATCTCAACTCCCCTCACCAGATCTCAATTATGGATGCCTGGGGGATGGGCTGGGGGGCACCTTTATGGCCCCATCAGATGCAGAGTACATGGACCACAGTGGAGAGCACCCTGCACACACATGTTCTAGAAATGTGAGCTGTCCTGTATAGCCTGCAGGCCTTCCAGACTCACCTGTCCCCAGGTCCTCTGTTAGTACAGATGAATGTTAGTGTGGTGCATTACATCAGCAAGCAATTGGGAACTCATTATTACTCCCTGTGCAGGGAAGCAGTGAGAGTCTGGTATTGAGCTGTGCAACACGATCTAGAACTGTAAGAAGTACATGTTCCTGGCACCAAAAACATTGTGGCAGACATGCTAAGCAAGTCACGGCCCAAGATGCATAAGTGGGAACTGCTGACTTCAGTGGTAGAAGATCGGTTCAACAGATGGGGTTGTTTAGAGTTGGACCTTTTTGTGTTCCCATATATCGCAAAACTGCCACTTTTCTGCTCGCTTGCTTAAAGGCCTAGAGGGAACCATTTCTTGCGAGATGCGTTGTCCCTCTCTTGGAAGGGGAGGTTCCTGTATGCTTTCTCTCCCTTCCCTTTCATTCAGAGGGTGCTACTCAAACTCTAGATGGAATGAGCAGCTCTGATCCTCATTGCTCCCTTATGGCTTTGCCAGATCTGGTTCCCTCTACTGCAGCAGCTGGCAGTGGAACCAGCAGTACCCCTGCCCCTATGCCAGGACCTTCTGTCAAAGGAACGGGGAACCCTGATCCATCTACACCTCAGATCACTTCATCTTCATGCATGGCTCCTGAAAACATAGCCATTGCTAGATTTAGGGTTTCCCAAAAGGTTGCTGATGACCAGGTGACTGCCAGAAAGCCTTCCACTAGGGCAATTTATCCCATGAAGTGTAAACAGTTTGCTTTGAGGGCCACTTCTTATCACCTAGATTTGTTTATTTGTCTAGCAAATCAGGTTCTAGAGTATCTGCTGTCTTTGTCGGATGCAGGCTTGCAGTATTCCTCTATAAAAGTGCTCTTGGCTGCCATTTTATCTTTCCGAGTGCCCAGTGAGGGTCGTACGGTTGCACAGGTGGAGGTGGCCAATACGTTCTTGGGTAGCTTTCTGCACTTGAAGCCTCCTATCTGCTGTCCATCCCAGCTTGGGACTTGAATTATGTTTTGGAAAAGATTACTTTGGCTCCTTTTGAGCCAGCCACAACTTGTGGCTTCCGCTTTCTTTCATGGGAAGTGTTGTTTTGGGTGGCCATTACTTCTGCTTGATGGATTTCAGAGCTGCAGGCTCTAATGTGTGAGCCCCCATATTTGATTTTCCACAAAGACAGGGTGTTTTGGCATACTAATCCTAAGTTTTTACCAAAGGTGGTGTCTGAGTTTACTTTAAATCAAACCATCCACCTGCCAGTTTACGATTCACCTGGCCAGTTTATTTTCCTGAGCATGCCAATCCAGGGGAAGCATTGGGTCATACTCTAGATGTACATAGGATATTCAGGTACTATATATACTGCACAAAGGACTGCAAGAAGTCCTCACAGCTTTTTGTTTCCTTCGCCCCAGGAAAGAGGGTGTTCCTTTTTTCAAAACAGTGCCTGTCCAAATGGTTAGCAATTTGTCATAGGCGGTATGGTAAAGAACTTTCTGGGGCTGTTCATAGGCATTCCACTAGAGGCATGACCACATCTGTTGCGTGTTTCAAAAATGTGTCTGCTGCAGAAATCTGTGCAGCTACAGCCTGGAGTACTGTCCACACCATTGCTAAACACTACTGTCTGGACGTTGTCTCTTGCAAAAGGGCTGGCTTTGGCCTAGCTGTGCTTCAAGGCCCACTTTCTTAGGCCTGTAGGATCCAGCCACCCAGATTATTTATGGTCAGTACTGCTTGGTACTTGTGGCCTGTTGAAAGAGATATCCTTGAAGAAGATAGAACTGTTCCATACACACCGTAACAGCAGATCTTCAGAAAAATCTCTTTCATCAGGCCATGCCGTCCCACCCATCTTCCCCCTTTAGGATCCTGGGACGCTGGTGAATGCTATCTCCTTCTCCATGAGGATCTACCTGCTGTTCTGTGCCTCACCTGGTTGGCAGAGCCATAGGTTCTCTCCTTGTTCCCTACGGGGAGGTCCTCCAAACATGATCTCTGGTGGGGAACCGAGGAGGGGAGGGGCTGTCCATGTTTACGTGGTAGCTAACATTTGACTTCGTCATGGGCGGCCCCTGGAGGACTGCTTTCAAAAGTTTCTGTGTGGTCCTAGCGCCTGGTGGCTATAGGTTCCATAGGTGTGGCTTTATGAAAGCGATTCTCTCAAAGATCTACTGTAATGGTGAGTATGTAACTGTTCTGTACTTTACTTTGTTTAATGGCCGTGGGGAGGGTGCTAGAAGCTGACAGTTTACTTCCGTCTCTTTGGGGCGCTTGAAAAAAGGGGAGGTGGGTGGGGGAAATAACGTTGTTTTCTTTTTGGTATAATTTCTTTATTGGTATTGAAACATGCATTGTATATACAAAAACACAGATTTGTCAATTCTGTATTGTATGAAGGATCCATGTCTGTCTCCCACTACCTTAAATTGGTATAGTGTTACAGTATATAGGGAGTGCCCTTTACACAGAAGAGCTCACCCTTCAGCACTTCATAGCTTTCCGAACACTGTAGACTTTGAACCTTGTCTCATCCCTTCCATAGGGGAGCACATAAGGGACACACAGGATTGTCCATATCAGGCTGTGTCTGTTACTGCATTGAGTCCAGGGTGAGACTTTTAATTATGTTTTCTCCTCATAAGTAAGTCATTTGCTCTTTTAACTAGCTCTCACCAAAGCTGAATACCAGGCATAGTGCCTGTTATTTGTTTTTATTCCTAAGTAACAAATATATCATTATTCATGGTATTTGGGAAATAGTACTCCTTACGTGCACACCCCTCATAGAGGTCTGTAAAAGCCAGTGAAACTTTTCAGACTCCATGGAAATGCAGCAAACAGAACAGCAGCCTTCATTTGGCATTGCCTGACTAGGCTGGAGAGTGGAAGAATTTTCAGATTCCAAACTGCACTGATCCCTCAATTATCTGCCATCCTCTATTATCTGCCAAATTTTAAGTTTGTACAAACGTTTTGCCAGTATGTTGCTATTACTATCCACCACCCTCGATTATTTGCCCAGTTTTTCTTCCACAAAAGTGAGCAGATAATCGAGTGCTCGCCATGTTATCTTTGTCCAGCTGCGCCATGGGAACTAGAATGGGCAATAATTATCCAACCAGGAGCAAGGTTAAGCATTATGGACCCCAGCTTTAAAAAAATCTACCGCATAAACTCAGCATGGGAGAAACCCTTTGATAATGGGACCTGGCCCATTGGTGTCAGCAGTGTTTGTTTGTTTTGTCATGTGGATGACTCTGGTTTACAGTACCAGCATGACACCAGGATGGAGGAGCCATGAGACTGCTGCAAGGGGTGGGGCAAACCACAGCATGTTCTGCTGCAGCAGCATCTCCTCTAGGGATTTGGAGAAGCCTTGACATGACAGATGACCATAGTGTGGTTTACCCCTGAGAGGGTGGAGAGAACGTGCAGAGACCTGAGAAAACTCAAGGAGTTGTCAAGGGTATGGCAGCTGGGTTTCAGTACAAAAAAAAGTGCAAAATCAAGCACCTAGAATTTTTAAGCGGGAGGCAGAATATAATAATAATAATATGGTGCAGTGGGGGGTCACCGAACAGGAAAGAGACCTGGGAGTATTTATATCTGATGACCTCAAGGTGGCGAGGCAGTGCCACAAGGCAGTAGGTAATGCCAGTGGGATGCTGGGGTGCATAGGGAGGTGCATAACCAAGCAGAAGGAGGGATGTAGTGTTGACGCTGTATAGCTCATTGGTGAGACCCCACCTGGAATGCTGTGTGTCCAGTTCTGGTGACTGCATCTCAAGAAGGACATAAACAGGATGGAGGCTGTCTAGAGAGGAGGACAACTAAAATGTTGCAGGGGCTGTTTTAGAAGCCCTGTGAGGAGAAGCAATGGATTCTCAATATGTACACCCTGGAAGAGGGGGGATATGATGGAGACCTGGAAATACCTCACAGGATTGAAGAAGATAACAGGAGAGAAGTATGTTTTCAGAGGATAAGGTGAATAAGAACAGGGGGATATGCAGTGAAGCTGGAAGGGGGAACATTTAGGAGGGATATGAGGAAGTACTTCTTCTCTGAAAAAGGGGTGGGTACCTAGAATGGGCTTCCAGTAGAGGTGGTACAAGCATACCAGCATACGATGAAACTAGCAGAATAAGGCCATTAGGTCTCTTGACTCTACTTGTATTGCAGGGTCCTCAGAATCAACTACTGACCCTACCCACCTCCCCAAACAGCCATTCTCCTATGTTGGCCCGCTCTCTTGGCCCTAATTGTCTCCTTAACTCTACCCAAGCCTCATTTGAAGCTGCCTACATTTCTCAGTGAAACACCTCTTCAAAAAGCCCGTTGCAACCCACCGTCATGCTCTTCATAAAGATGTCTCCTAGCTCCTCCCCTTCAACTTGAGACTGTGCTCCCTCATGTTTCAGTTCTCACTGAGCATGAAGACACTCTCGGTGTCCACCCTATTCATTCCTTTCAATTACTTGAAACTCTCAGTCACGTCTCTCCCCCCCCCCCAAGGAGTACATGTTCAGGGCCTTCAGCCTCTTTTTATATGTCCTACCCTGCTGGCCCTCCATTATGTGGGTGAAAGTGGAGGTGAAAACAGTGGTGGGCTTCCAGCATTCATGGGATAGGCACAAAGTAGTCCCCATTGGGAATTGGTTGTGGGGGGGGGGGGGTAGCTGGAGATCATTGTAGAGGCTGTGATGACATTAAAGGCATGGAAAAATGAGCAGTCTGGGTGGGACAAGCTGTTCTTATATACCGACAGAGTCTATGTTTCTGTGTATGATGGCTTTCTGTCTGGACAGTAACAGGTACATGCATGGTGGCTGTTAGCTTGGGTAGGACTTAATGGGGGATTGGTTCAAGAGATAATGAGTCTCCTGTCCTTCTCTGCAAGTGAATCCCACCATGGACTTGACTGCAGCTCCCCTAGATTGTCTGTGTCTCCCGCTTGGTGCTTGACTGAACTTGGCTGGGTGGGCCCCACTGTGAGGAGACAGTGAGTTACAGGGAAAGGATAGCAAAGGGTGGCAGACAAGGGTGAGGTAGTACTGGTTGGAGACTTCAATATTCCAAACGTGGACTGGAGCATCCCAGCAGCAGCATCAACTAGGAGCAGATTTATCCTGGACTCCCTTCAGGGTGCCTTCCTCAAGCAGCTGGTCATGGAACCAACTCGGCAGAAGGCAATACTGGACCTTGTGCTCTCAAACAGGGACAGTGTGATGGGGGTAACAGTGGGGAGCACCTGGAAAACAGTGACCACCAGTCATTGTGGATTGAAATCACAGAAAGAGCAGAACAAACCATACAAAACATGTATCCTGGATTTTAGGGGCAGACTTTGGGAAAATGGGAGATACTTGAAAGAGGCATTAGGGGAATGGGACAGGAATCAGGGGTTGAGGAACAGTGGGCAGTATTTAAAATGGGGAGTACAAGAAGAACAGAATTATGTATTAAGCGGGTTAGCAGAGAAAGGAAGAGGAGACCATTATGGTTTCAAAAGTAGCAAAGAAAGAGAAAGCCAAAAATATTGCATTCAGGCAATACAAAAAGACACAGGCAGAAGGGGATAGGGAGAAGTACCAGGAGAAGCAAAGGGAGGCAGGGAGGTCAGTAAGGGAAGCCAAAGCTCAGACAGAAGGACACATTGCAAAATCAGTGGGTAGAGGGGACAAAACCTTTTACAGGTACATAAGTGAAAAAAGAAAGACAAAGGGAGGGATAGTGAGACTGAAGGGGGAGGATGGGGGCCGCGTGGAGGATGACAACAGTAAAGCTGACATACTGAACAGGTATTTCTGCTCAGTCTTTACTGAGGAAGAGGAGGGTAATGGGTCTGAAGGGAGTACAAGGGGTGAGAATGGTGCAAAAATGGACACAAGTCCCTTTACCCGAGAAAGGGTCCTGAAGGAACTGGAAGTAATAAGAGTTGATAAAGCAATGGGGCCAGATGGGGTGCACCCCAGGGTCCTTAAAGAACTAAGAGAGGTGGTGGCTGAACCTCTGGCTATCCTGTTTAGCCGATCACTGGAAACAGGGAGGTACCCAAAGACTGGAGGACAGCAGATGTAGTCCCCTTATACAAAAGTGGGAACAAAGAGGAAGCAGGGAACTACAGACCAGTCAGCCTCACCTCGGTAGTGGGGAAGATCATGGAAGCACTACTGAAGGAGAGTTGGTGGAACATCTGGTTGTCAATGGACTACAGGACCCAAGGCAGCATGGTTTCACCAGGGGAGGTCATGTCAGACCAACCTCATTGAATTTTTTGACTGGGTGACTAGGGAGGTGGATCGGGGAGGGCAGTGGACATGGCCTATCTGGACTTCAGCAAGGCCTTTGACACTGTGCCACATAGAAGACTATTACACAAACTGGGGAATATGGGTGTGGGCAGGACAGTAGTGTAACTGGCTGGGTGGCAGGACACAGAGGGTGGTGGTAAATGGCTGTCACTCCACAGAGGGAAGAGTGACCAGTGGGGTACCACAGGGATCAGTGCTGGGACCGGTCCTATTCAACATCTTCATCAGTGACATGGCGCGGACCTAGAAGGCAGAATTTCACTGTTAGCTGATGACACAAAGCTCTGTAACAGAGTAGACACACCAGAGGGTGTAGACAGAATGAAAGCGACCTGCAGAAACTTGAAGAATGGTCAGGGGTTTGGCAGTTGAAATTCAATGCAAAAGTGCAAGATAATGCATATGGGGCACAAAAACCCTGGCACAATATATCAGTTGGGGGTGAGGATATAGCATGCACCAAGCAGGAAAGGGATCTTGGGGTTATCATATCTGATGACCTCAAGGTAGGGAAACATGTGACAAGGCAGCAGGTAAAGCAAATAGGATGCTGGGATGTATAGGCAGGGGCATTACCAACAGGAAAGGGAGGTCATAATTCCGCTATACAAGACACTAGTGAGGCCCCACCTGGAGTACAGTGTACAGTTCTGGAGACCATACCCACGTAAGGACATAGACAGGGTGAGAAGGTTCAGAGGAGGGCAACAAAGATGGTGCATGGATTGCATCACAAGTCCTATGAAGACAGGTTGAAGGAACTGAACATGTACTCCCTGGAGGAGAGGAGGGAGAGAGGGGATATGATAGAGACATACAAGTATCTTACAGGGAGGAACAGGGTGCAGGAAAACACTATTTTTAAGCGAAAAAGATGTTCCAGGACTAGAGGGCATGGGATGAAGTTGGAGGGAGGACGAGTCAGAGGAAACATGAGAAAGAATTTCTTCACAGAACGGGTGGTGGACAAGTGGAACACCCTGCCAGAGGAAGTGGTGGGGGCTGAAACAATCACGGATTTAAGAATGCATGGGATAGACATAAAGGAATTCTGGAGGTCAGGGGTAAGGTGCAACAAACTTCTGGGAAAACAAACTGAACTTACAAGCTCAAATGGGCAGACTGGGTGGGCCATAGGCCCTTATCTGCCGACACTGTCTATGTATCTATGTATGTATCTATGATAGGGCAGCAAGCTGGAAGGAGGTACTGCACCTTCTTGCAGATGACACTAAAATCTGCAATAGGGTAGACACTGCGGGGGGGGGTGTGTGAAAAGGGATCTAGGAAGGGTTGAGCTGTCAATAATGTGGTAACTAAGTTTCAGTGCAAAGAAGTGCAGAAACATGCACTTAAGGCATAGAAAGGGGTGGAGTTCAAGATGGGGGAGTGATACTGACAACCACCAAACAAGAAGGAGACCTGGGATAATCATATCTGTCGACCTAAAGGTGGCCAAACAGTGTGACGGCTGTGGGGAGAGCCAGTGGGATGCTGTGATGCATAGGGAGGGGTATCGCCAGCAGAAAGAGGGAGATGGTGATACCACTGTATAAATCATTGGTGAGACCTCGCCTGGAGTACTGTGTCCAGTTCTGGAAACCACATCTCCGGAAGGACAAAGAGTAGAGACAGTCCAGAGGAGGGCAGCAAAAATGGTGCAGAGTCTGCACTAGAAACCATATGAGGAGAGACTAAAGAACCTCACTATGTACACCCTGGAGGAAAGAAGAGATATGATAGAGACTTTCAGATACTCATGAATATAAATAAGGTACAAGAGGGAAGCATTTTTCAGAAAAAAAAAGGTGTTCAAGAACAAGGGGACATGCTGTGAAGCTGGAGGATGGTAAACACAGAGGAAATGTAAAGAAGTACTGTACTTCAGAGAAGGAGTGGTGGAAGCCTGGAAGAGCCTTCCAGCTGAGGTGGTGGGGGCAAAAGCTGTGGCGGGATTCAAGAACACATGGGATAGTCATAAGGGAACCTTAGCCATTAGGGAAGGGAGGACTAAGCTGAAGAACAAGTTGAGTCTACGGTATTACAGTATGTAAGGAATAATGGGCAGGCTAGGTGGGCAAAGTGGTCCTTATCTGCTGTCAAATTCTGTGTTTCTGTGTTTCACAACACAGAATCACCAAGGCTTGAGGGACTTTCTCCCTTTTTATTTCCCAGCTTCTTGTGTTTTTTACTTTAATCCCAACAGATGCAGTAAGGCACGTTTTTTATTTTAAACTTATAGATTTAGATATATGGAAAAAAACTGATGTTTTATCTTTATTTCTTAGTTCATTTACGTAAGTTTTTTTTTTTCTTCTTAGTAAAGTCAGTTCTGACTTTGAAGCTGGATATGGATTTATGAGTGTTGAACTTGGGTGGATTATTTTTTGGGTGCGAGTCATGGTGAAGGCTAATACACTGCTGAAATGGTTAAAAGCTTCAGAACACTTCAGAGCATGATTCATTTTGTCATGTGCAAAAATGAGGGGGCCCAGTTTCAGGACATACTGATGACATTTGGCACCTGTAGGGAATTGCAAATAAAAAAGAAATAATTGACAGCGAGTCATCTTGTGGTGGAGTGATTCAGGGAGAATGAAATGTTGGTTCAGAAGGCCCTTGGTTTTCTGGTCATCCATTTTCATTTTTTATCATCAACTTCATAATCTGCTCTTTATTCAGCCAGTCATTCTGAATTTCATGCTGCTCATTTTCAGAGTCAGACTGTGATATATGTATGTATGTATATATATATATAGATATATTTATATATCTATATATATATGGTGTGTGTGTGTGTGTGTGTATATATATATATACACACACACACACACACACACACACACACACACATATAGTTGTGAGGCTGAAATACCTCAAACTACCATACAGTTTTAACAATTGCTGCATGGTCTTTCCAAAGCCTTAGGGTGAGGGTGAAGGCCAAACCACATGAGTGACTTACAGAAATCAGTAAAGTAAAGGAGTGAAATGTACTCTGTTCAATGTGGAAAATTCCTTTTTGTTCCCAACTTGCCCCCTGGCACCCCTCTGCCTTGGGCACCCCAGGCTTCTGCTGCCCTCCAAACTTTTGTTAATCACTGTTTGGGGGTATCCAGCCCAGAGGATGTGCGCTTTGCTCTCACCAAGGTGAGGAAGGCACCTTATTGGTGGATTGGTTGCAGAGCTTTAGTGGGCGATTGGGATGAAGGATGCGGGGACCATCATCTGGTGTGCCATGCTGTTTGGCTTTTTCAGAGTTCTCCCTACCCTCCCACTGGAACGCACACCCAGCCTGGGAGTGGTGTGGTGCAGTAGCTGTGGTAGGACAATGTTCAGAGAGACCTTCTGGAGACTTCAGTGCTGCCCCATCTGCACACACCTCTCTGGGTTGAGGGAGGAGGTCGCTAGCCTCCAGGCTGAGTTGTCTGGGATTTGGGTGACCTCTTCCCCCACCATGGGGCTACCAGGTAGCCACCATTGCCTCACAGGATGCCAGGAAGGAGGAATAACTGGACTGTGGTGGGTCAAAGGTACATTCCTCAACCAGTACCTCTGCATAAGTCCTGTGCTGCTCTGGGTAGGAGGGACTGCCAGGAAGAGACACCTGTGGTGGAGGCCAGGTAAGATGTGGGGGTTCTCCATAGTGGAGACCACAAGGAGGGTGGAAGAGGACCCCAGAGGAGGAGAAAACAACTTTTGGTGGGGGACTTGATTATGAGGGGGATAGATTTGTGAAAAGGAGGGAAGAGGGAGGTTGGCTACCTATGTGGCACCATTGCCCAGAGGGATTGGAAGTGGATGGCATCAGGACAGGAGGGAGAGCTGGATGTCATTATCCACCTAGGGACAAATGACCTCGCTAAGGACAGGGCTGGAATAGTGCAGGGGGAGTTTAGGAAGCTGGGGAGGGGTCTTCGGTAATATGATTAGTGGCTTTCACTGAGGTGCTGCCTGTCTATGATGGGGGAGGGGACAAGGGATCTCCGCACCAGGAGCTTCAACTCATGGCTAAAGGAATGTTACGGAGAGGAGGGGTTTGGCTACATAGGGGATTAAGGACCCACTTGGGAGGATAAGGGCCTATACAGGGGTGATGGTCGGAATTCATCCTGGAGGGGAACTGCAATCCTTGGTGGATGGTTTAAATGTTTGTTTGATGAACATTTAAACTGGCTGGGGGTTGGGGGGGGGCGCGGAGGAGATCAGAGAGGCAGATGCAAATTAATACAGGAAGCAGGGTGGAAGAAATGAAGGCGGATGGGAGCAGGTACATTAAAAAGAGAACCGGGAAGGAGGGAAAGCAAAAAAGAAGAAAGGGGGGTAACAAATGGAGTGGTAACAAAACCTGGAAAGCCATGTGTGTGAATACTAGAAGTATAGGAAATAGGATTCCAGACCTAGAGGCCACAGTGGCAGAGGCAGACCTAGATATTGTGGCCATTACCAAGTCATGGTGCACTGAAAACCATGACTTGGACATGGCCATACCAGGCTGTACTGTGTTCAGGAAGGAAGGGGGGGATGTGGTACTTTATGTGAGGGAGACCATTAAAGCGACTGAGATATGGGGGGGAGGTACTCTGAGTCATCCTACAAAGAGGGAGTGGAGCCTCCATTTGCACTGGTGTAATCTGAAGACATCCAGCACAGAGGGAGGAGTTAGATAAGGTACTAATGGAAGCCATTAGCAAGATGGCAGAAAAGGGGGCGGTGCGGGTGGTGGGGGACATCAGTCTGCCAGATGTAGATTGGAGCCTCTCAAGCTGGCCTGGTGGCGCTGAGGGCTGAGGCACTGGATGCCTTACCTCGCGCCATGCCGGTGACCCGTGTTTGGAGTGCGAGCACAGGCCACTGGAGGCTGGCGGGGGAGAGAGCGCAGGCTGGTAGAGGCCAAAAGGCAGCTTTCCTCTCCGGGGTGGTGGGGTTGCATCCCTCAGCCATGGTCTAAGCTGCAGTGTAAACCAGAGGGGTGCAACAGCGCTTGGCCAAATGGTGGGTGGAAGGGGCTGTTGCCGGAGCTGTAGAGCGCATGCACACCTCCCGTGCATGTGTCTCTACTCCTGGGGCCCCAGGTAACAGGGAGAAAATGGAGGAGAAAACGCCTGGCAGGCAGGATGGCCTTGACCCTCCGAGGCACCGCTCGGGCTGGGCATAAGAGTGGCCCGTTAATTCCGGATGTCAGGGCGAGGCGGTCAAGCTGAATGGGGGCATGCCGGCGGCGAAAATAGTGACATGATAAAAAAAACCAGAATGGAGCCTCCCAGCTGTGCTTTTAGCTAGAAGCTGGAAGGTCCTAGACTCCTTGCAGGGGGAATTCCTCAGGCAACTAGTCAGTGAACCTACTTGTGACAGAGCAATACTAGACCTGGTACTCACCAACAGGGACAGTGTTGCAGACTTCAAGGTTGGGGGGGGGCACCAGCTGACCAGTGATTGCCGTACAGTGTGGTTAGTATAAAGGACGTCTGTGGAATCAAACCACACAAAGGCAAGGATCCTGGGCTTTCAGGGCAGCAAATTTAAAAAAGAAGGGTGAATGCCTCAGGGAAGACCTGGTTGGGGGGGATGAACTGGGTGGGGTGGAGGAACACTGGGGGGTGGCGACTAAGAACGGCTGTAGTGAAGGTATTGAACCTCGGCATCACGCAAATGAGCAAAAGAAAGAGGAAAAGAGACTGCGATGGTTCTCAGAAGAGGTGGTGGAAAAGGAAAAAGCTAAGAGGGTAGCATTCCTAAGGTACAAGGAGATGCAGAGGAAGGAGGATAAGGAGATTTATCAGAGGACACAGTGTGACAGAGGGAGAGCAGTAGCGAGTACCAAGGTACAAATTAAAGCAAGAATAGCCAAGGCAGTAACAAAAGGGTACAAGACATTAAAGCATGTAAGTGAAAAAAAGAAGACAAGGGTGGGATTCTAAGGTTAAGAAGGGAAGGGTATGGGGGTCTGTGCAGAGGGGGAGCAGGAAAAGGCAGACATGCTGAACAAGTAAATTTTTCAGTGTTCACAGAGGAAAGACATGAGGAGGGGCCACAAAAATATAACCCTTAAGACTGATATATTTACAGGTATAGCTGACTTGCCCATGATTTGTTGTATATAACACATATGGATATTTAGTTTAGCCTTTAGAATGTAGTTGTAATTGTTTCCGAGTTTGCCTTTGTTGTCTTTCTGTAGTGAAGTAGTATTTTTATTTATCGACATCTCGGATTAACCCCTTTCAGCTTAACTGCTCTTTTACAAAGGTTCTATGTTATACAGTAGTAAAACAAGACAGTAAACACAATAATCAGGGTACATAGCCATATAATAGAACGACAGTGGTTACAATGTCCAAAGTGCATAAACAGACAGCAGTAACAAATATGACATCAGTACATAGTTGCAAAGGTACTAAATTTTACAAGCTTGTGCAGACCGAACCTTGGGAAACTTTCCCAGCCCTGGAGAAGCGGAGTGTAACAAGTAGGATGTAGGGTTCTATATATAGTAAGGTATTAGAGCAGCAAGAGGTCAGGAAAGGAGCCACCCAGAGGTGTTATGCGTTGTAGATTAGAGTTGGTCCTGGAGGAAAAGAAGTGAACCAAGTAGAAGTGCAGGCTTATATTTGTGTGAGAGGATTCAGAGGTGTAAGGGGGGTAGGTAAGTGCAGAGGATAAGTAGGGTTGGGCGTATCCCTAATTGCACTAGGTTTTGGCTCACAATCATGCATTGCTCACAGAGTGAGATGAGCTTGCAGTTTAGTCTTGAAATTACCAAGTTTTGGTTCCAAAATAAGGTCAGTGCTAAGAGAATTTAACCATAAGGGGGCCCTATACTTCAAGGACCGCAGCCCTTGAGTAGTGCAGCGAAATGGGACTTGAAAGGCTATTTTGCTTGTTCCCCTGGTTTGTCTTGTGTTAATGGAGGGGCACAGAAATCTCTGTACTCCTGGGGGTGCAAGGCCTAGAGTGGACTTTGTTGCAACCAGACAAACCTGGTATTGGATCCTGTTCAAATTGAGCCATCCTGTGCTCGAGTAGAGCTCACATGTATGAGTTAAGCTATTTGTTCCTAAAACTAGCTTACAGGCTTTGTTTAGAGTAACCTTTATTCTCTTAAAGGCAGTGTCATTTCTGGCCCTACAGACTACAGGACCATAGTCTATGACTGATGGAGCTGAGATGTTTACTGCTATTTTGGCAGCACTCTCAGTAAGGCAGTGTCTGTACTGGTATAGTTGGCCTGTTGTGGTGCTTGCTGCCTTGGCAACGTGGTCTATATATAGTCCAAACAAGAGAGAGCAGTCAGGGATGACTCGTATATATTTGAAGCTAATGACCATATCATGTGTATCATTCCTGTTGTGTATTTTGATGGGGTATGACTTATGGCGGCTATGAAGGGAGGCGAACAACATTGTCTTAGTTTTTTTGTAATTCAGTAGAAGCTTGGAGCTTAGAAACCATGCTTCCACTGCCTGAAAGTCAGCTTGCATCTTTTCTTCTAGAGCTTCAGGTGCAGAGTGACATGTGTACAGCACTGCGTCGTCTGCATATAGAAGGATCTTGTCCTGGCACAATTTTGGGAGGTCATTCAGAAACAGGCTAAATAGCAAGGGGCCTAAGACTGAGCCTTGAGGCACCCCTGTGATAACATTTCGATGGTCAGATAGAACATCATGTATTTTGACCTGCTGTGTTCTCATGGAGACGTAACTCCAGAACCAGCCCACAAATTCAGAGGATATCCCAGTGTGGGTCAGCTGGCTGAGAAGTAGCTCATGATTAACCATATTGAAGGCTTTGGTGAGGTCAATGAAGGTAGCTCCCACCAAGAGCCCCCGGTCCAGTGCCTCATGAATATAGCCAGTGAACTCGATCAGAGCTGTAGTTGTTCTGTGTGCCTTTCTGAATCCATGCTGCTGCTGACATTGAAGCTTATTCTTGTCAAGATAGTCGACTATCTCGTCGTATACTATCCTCTCGAGGGCTTTTGGGGGATTGAGATTGGTTGGTAGTTAGGTTAGTTCTGTCACCACTTTTAAATACCGGGGTGACCACTGCCGCTTCCCAGATTTGGGGAATTTACCTGTAATGAGTGATAGGTTTAGGATCCTGGTTAGAGGAGAGTAGTACATCCAGGGGAGTGCTACTAGTTTGAGGTCAAGCGAGTCACCACTGGATCTAGTTTTCCCGAGCGCTCGTTCTAGATATTTTTTGGCCTCAGAAGTAATGACTATCTTAAGGTAGGAGAATGGTGCTGTGCTAGCTAGCTGGGTGTTATTGTTATTGACGTATTTTTGTGTGGGCTGTTTTTTTTGGCCCTAGTGTTTCTCTGTAGTGTAGGTTCCCCCTTAGAGGGCATGTCTGTGGCGGTCCATCCTTTACAATACTTCATTGGTGGTGTTGTGTGAGGCTGGAGTTTGTGATCTGGAGCAACGTTTGAGGTCAGGAGCGGCATGTTCTTTCGGGTGCTGCTAGATACTATGGTATGTAGCAGTGTGTCTCGTTGGAAGCTGACGGACTTTATGGTCAGAGTGGAGAGTGTGTGTAGTATGGAGGGACTGGCAACAGTTGACATCGTGGCAGCAGCCCAGAGGGCCTGACATTGAGGGACTTGTCGACAGAAGCATGGAGAGTCTGACATCTGAGGAGAGGGACATGGCTGCTTGGTAAGAATCGGCAGGGTAACTGTGATGCTGCAGGCAGTGTAGTTTTGTTTGGGTAGTAGGGCCCCCCTACTGATAGAGTCTTTGTAGTGTTTTGTAATTGTGTTTATTAACATGTGAATTTGTGTAATTGGTAGGTTTAATTAACGTGTTAACTAGTCGGTAGATTTGTTAATTCGATGTTAACTGGTTGAGAATTGTTTAATTGGTGATTTGCTTACATATTTTGTTGTTAATAGATATTTAACATGTGTTTTTTCCCCACAGTATTCAGTTTTATTTGGGCAGTATACAGCTTTAATTGGTGAGTTGTATAACTTTAATTGGAAGGTATACAGCCTTTAATTGGCGAGGTATACAAGGAGATGTACTATAATTGCACCTATGGGGTAAGATGCGCATCTGTTTTTTTTTTTGTTTGTTATTTTAATTAATGTTTGTATTGCTTTTGATTACAAGTTTTCATGTCAAAGTGCTTTATTTATAGTTATGGCCTTTACGGTTTTGCATTCAAGCATTCCTTTTTATCAAGTATTTTATGTTCAGAGTCTGCAAATAGTGCATGCTCACGGTGTGGCACTGAGCTAATCCTTTTTGTTTTGTTTAATTTATTATGCCCCTTTCTCTCTGGTGCCATTCCTGTGGTTACCACCCAGCCCTGTACGTGACCATCTTCAGGATTTAACCCCCTTCAACTCTCTGGTTTATCCCCACCCCTTGAGGCGTGGCTTACCTGAAAGGCCATGCCAGGCAAGGTGTTAGCTCTCCCTTGAGGACTTCCAGGGTAGGGTGGCGGGTTGGTTGAGACAGGGCCCCAGTGTGCCCCATCATCCTGCTGCGCACCAGAGTTTTTTATTTTTATACTTTCTGGTCCCTGAGGACACCAGCACACTTGGAAATCCAAGCACATGCAGAAATTGGAAGTGCAGATTCTGGCCAGCGTCCTCCCCTCTCTCAGCAGTAACACTGCTGCACTGCCACCTGTAGTCACCCAGGTGGCAGTATTGCCTATGACCCTCTGCCTCATTAAGCATCCGAGACGTGGCGATATATAGAGAATAGTGCTTGTGCAGGTGTGTGTTATGAGGATTTTTCACACACCTAAGGTGTGAGATGATCCATAAACCCCGAGAGCCAAGTTGGAGGGGTTTATGAGATTATCACACACAGAGGGTATGTGAAAAAAAACTCACAAGACAAACCTTGAACAGGTATTTTTTTTTATAATAACTGGTGCAGTGTTTTGACTGACAAAAACTGTAAGCTGTTTTGTGTGAGCGAACACATCTCGGAATAGTCTCTGTAGTCACACAAATACAGTGTGCTTTTTGTGCACTTCAGTGAAGTGAGAGCGCAAGGGAAAAAAAAAAGACCATAATAACCCGCTATCGATTTATTATGGAATTCAATGGGTTATTATGACATTTTATCAAGACTGGCTACCCAGTCATTATAGGGGGTCACTAGTTATTATACCATGATATCCCACACCCTGTCATGTCACTTAACTAACTAAAGGGCTGGAAGTAGAACATTCTGATTAGCTGTCTCACATTCTAAAGGTTTTAAATGAATTCCTAGAAGCCCTCATGTGCAGTAGAATTGCATGTATGGCAAGGGACCTCCTTGGAAATGAGCTTTGCTCAATGGAGTTATTCTATCCCTGTTCACGATTTTATGAATAAAAATTACTACTACTAGAATGCTTAAAATTGAAACTATAAAAATTTTAACTTAAAGACAAATATTTTAGGTTAATAAAAATATGAAGGCATTCCAGCTGTTGGGTTAGACCATTTCTTTGTTAATCTAACCCTAGGTACATAATGGACTTCACTTCATACCTAATGACTTCTTAGGGCTAGAATATCTAACAGAACCCAACCCCTGTTCATGCCTTAATGCTTAGTAAAAACGTGGAAAAATATAAAGCACAATGATGTTACATTTTAAAAAACAAAAGAGTGCCTGAATCATAGCAAGTTAAGAAGTGCCCAGTGTACCTGATCCAGGTGGGCTCCAGTCTCTGTCCTAACTGCCAAGCCACTGTTACAATCCCATTGGGAGGCACCTGGTAACAGAAAACAAATTTGAACTAGAAAGATAAATTTTGCTTGGGTGGCGATTGCTTGCATTATGCAGCTGGATATTGTAATTTGGCATAATGAGCCTCATTTAATCTACAGAATTCATCTTGGAACTCCCCCAAACATTACTTTGCTCAGCGAACCAGGAATAACATGAAATGTCTTTGAATAGATAGCTGAGTATATTCCCCAGTATTATTTGCATTTATTTTGCCCATCTCTGTACAGAAAACATTCAGAAGGCAAAATTTAAGTAATTTGTGAGTACATTGTCAGACTTTTTCTTTTGTTTCTTCCATCTCGTGTTTATGCCCCCTTTCTTCTCCAGTTCCCCTTCTGCCTTCTGCCTGCCCAGCCCCATCCATTACCATTTCTGAGACTTAACTGACCTCCAGTGATCCCCCACTGATTGCCCCCCATGGTGGGGCTAGGGAGGAGGGAGGTCTGTCTTGCCCAGAGACCATATCCAGACTGGAAGTCAGGACCCAGTAGGTGCTGTGGGGCCTGCGACAGGCAGGAGCTTCATCCTGCTGATGTGGTCCTATGGGTTCTCTCTTTTTTTTTTTTTGTAGCCCCGCCCACCTTCCCAACGTTGGGCCTGTCCCTTCAGACCTTGTGCACTAGAGCGAGTCAGGCTTTTTCAAGCCTAACTTGGAAGAGATTTGGGGCCTCCCAAGAGCCTGACCTCATCATTTGAGGAAGTGGCTTTACACCACTGTCATTTCAGTTCTCTTTTAAGTCCAGTGATAGCAGAAACACACCGCACTACCACTGCCTCTATTATGCCACTGGGAAAAAAAAAATCAGCTGATGGAGTTTTCTGAATCATTGCTGCATTCTTAATTCTGGCATTTAAGATGGTCTCCTTTTGAACAAACTAGCATAGAAAGTAGTATGAAGGTTGGTCAGCTAATGGAGCATAGTACTACAGTACAGCTTGCTATCCACATGACCTGGGTTCGACCCTGAACCCATGACATCTAGTGTTCATCTGCAAGGTGGGGTTCTGGCATCTGTGCCTGACGGCTCCAACCTCTGGAAGGGAAGACACCTACTTCCACTGCATGACTGCCCCTTGGTGGCCCAGGGAGAGGGCATGTTGTGTGGGAAGCAATAAGTGGTCCCTCTGGAGACAAATTGTCAGCATGCAGCTGCTTGCCTGGTGAGCGAGTGGAGTTATTTTGCCCAGAGTGGAACCAGCAGAGGAGTTTCAAAGGTAGGGTGGCACTCACCCACCCTTCCGACTGTCCTAATATGCTTTCTTCCCAGTCTCTTCTCAAGGCCACGACCTGGGGAGGGATAAGGGAGAGCTTGGTGGGGGAATACCACAGCAGCTCGAGGCAAATGAAGCCAACCACACCACACAGTAGGCTTACAGTTCCTTCGCACCCCTCGCCAGTGCCTCCTCTTGGTCCTCGACCGTCGAGTGATGTCCTCCTCCTGGCTTAGGGAACGGGGGCCCACCTGCAGGGGTCTAACTGTGGTTTATGGTTGGGATTCTGGAGAGGATGTCAAGCAGAGGCTGGTGATCGGCTGGACTATCAAAGGACTCATATGAAACATAGAAACATAGACTTTGACGGCAGATAAGGACCGCTAGGCCCATCTAGTCTGCCCATTTCCCTACCTACAGGATAGGCCGCAGATCCTAGTTAACCAACAGCCTATATCTTCCTGCCCCTCACAAGAATTCCCTTATGTCTGTCCCATGCATTCTTAGATTCTCCCACAGTTTTAGACCCCACAACTTCCTCAGGAAGGCTGTTTCATCCATCCACTACCCTCTCTGTGAAATAATACTTCCTCATTGCCCCTGAACTGCCCTCCTTCTACCTTTAAATTGTGTCCCTTGTTCTTGCAAGTCTCTTTTTCTGAAAGATGCTACCCTCTTGGACTTTGTTGATTCCCTTGAGGTACTTGAAAGTTTCTATCATGTCCCCCCTCTCCCTTCTTTCCTCAAGGGTATACGTATTAAGCTCCTTTAGTCTCTCCTCATACGGCTTCTCTTGCAGACCCTGCACCATTTTAGTTGTCCTCCTCTGGACTGCCTTGATCCTGTCTATGTCCTTGCGGAGATGGGGTCTCCAGAACTGGACACAGTATTCCAGATGGGGTCTCACCAACTGTCTGTACAGAGGATAACAACTTCCTGTTTTCTGCTGCTGATGCCTCTCCTATACATCCCAGTATACCCCGGCCTCCCTACTGCCTTCTCACATTGCTTGCTAACCTTAAGGTCATCTGATATGATTACCCCAGGTCCCTTTCCTGTTTTGTTGTTGTTACTACCTCCCCACCCATTGTGTATTCTTCCCTGGTTCTTGTTTCCAGGTGCATTATTTGCACTTCTTTGCATTGAATCCTAGCTGCCATACATCTGACCATTCCTCCAACCTTGCCAAGTCCCTTTTCATCCTTTCCACGCCTCCTTGTGTATCAACCCTGTTGCAGATCTTTGTGTCATCTGCAAAAAGGCATACTTTTCCTTCCAGTCCCTCTGCAATGTCACTGATGAAGACATTAAAAAGGACTGGACCCAATACTGAACCCTGCGGTACCCCACTGGTAACCACCCTTTCTTCAGAGTGGACTCCATTTACAATTACCTTCTGTGTCCTGTTGTCCAGCCAATGTTTTACCCAGGCTACCACCCTGGGACCCACTCCCAGGCTGGTTAATTTGACTAATAATCTTTGTGTGGGACTGTGTCAAATGCCTTGCTAAAGTCTAGGTAGGCCATGTCCACAGCCCCTCCCTGGTCTACTACTTTGGTCACCCAGTCAAAGAAATCTATTAGATTCACCTGACATGACCTTCCCGCTGTGAACCCATGCTGCCTTGGATCCTGTGCTCCACTGACCTCTAGGTACTCAACTATTCTTTCCTTCAGAAGTGACTCCATCACTTTCCCTACCACAGAGGTCAGACTGACAGGTCTGTAGTTTCCTGCCTCTGTCTTGGTCCCACTTTGTGAAGGGGAATCACATCTGCCTTCCTCCAGTCCTCGGGTACCACACCATCCTCCCATGATTTATTAAAAAGAGTAGCCAGTGGTTTCACTAGTTCCTTCCTTAATTCTTTTAGAATTCTGGGGTGAATTCTATCAGGACCCATTGCTTTGTCCACCTTCAGTTTTAGGAGTTCTTGCAGAACCCTTTCTTCTGTGAAAGGACTGGGATCGACCCCTCTATCAAGAGTGCCTCTGTTAATTGGATTAGGCACTTCCCCCTCCTCTTTTGTGAATACTGAGCAGAAATATTCGTTCAGTATTCCTGCTTTTTCACTGTCCCCCTCTGCCCACCCACCGTTGATTCTATTCAGCCTCACTATCCCTCCCTTTGTCTTTCTACGCTCGCTGATGTACCTATAAAAGTTTTATCCCTTCTTAACTGAGTTGGCTATCTTTTCCTCAGTTTGGGCCTTTGCTATTCTGACTTCCCTCCTGCTTCTTTCTGCCTTAACTGGTACAGCTCTCTGTCCTGCTCCTTCTGTGTTTCCTTATACTTCCAGAATGCTATATTTTTCTTCCTGACTTTCACAGCCACCTCTCTTGAGAACCATAGTGGCCTTTTCTTTCATGTTGATTTGTTTATTTGCTTCACACAAAGGCTTGTTGCCTCTGTGATGGCAGTTTTGATAATTCCCATTGTTGCTCCACACCTCCTTCTAGCCTATTTGCTAGTGCTTTTCTGAGGCACTCTCCCATCTTGCCAAAGTCAGCCCTCCTAAAGTCCAGTACCCTCACTTTTGGCTTGGCTTGACTCTGTAGCTGAGTTTAACGTGAACCACACTGTTTGATGGTCACTTGTCCCCAGATGGCAACCCACTTCTAGATCTGAGATCTCTCACTGCCCCGTTTGAGAGTACTGAGGTCTAAGATTGCTCCCTCACAAGTGGGTTCCAAACTAGCTGTCTAATGCCTGCCACCTGTAGGGCGTCAAGAATGGCCCTGCTCTTGGATGTGGCTGCAGCAAATATGTTCCAGTTAACATCTGGCATATTCAGGTCTTCCATCAACAGTATCTCCTTTCTCTGCCATTCTAAGAATGCCTTCCATCATATCCTTGTCCATTCCTTCCCCTGACATAGGGTCTGTACACAACCCTGTGCGGATTGTGAGTACCCTTTCCAGTCTCCAAGGTGACCCACAGTTGCCTCCTCTCCTCCCTGTTTACTCTTTTGTTCAGTTGTTTTATCCCTTCCTTTACATAGAGAGCTACTCCTCCCCTCTTCTCCCCTGCCTGTCTCTCCTGTAAGTTATGTACCCTAGTATGTTAACATCCCAGTCATGGTTCTCTGTGTACCATGTTTCTGTTGACTTTCGATATCCAGGCATCCCTCTTCCATTAAGGCCACCATCTCAGGGAGCTTGTTGCCCAGACTACGGGCATTGGTACTCATTACCCTCCATTTCCTGATGGCCTTACCCCTTTGCCCCATCCCTGTCCTTCTTGCCTTTGTCACTTTCTCCATTTACCCTGCCCTTCTCCCTATCGACACCTCCATGTTGGTGTTTGCCACACTTACTACCGTGATTGTTTGGGGGGCTAGGATTTTCCTGCTCCTTTCCAGTGCTCCCCTTGGATAGTTTAAAAGCTTGCCAATGAAGCATTTAAACCTATCACCTAGGATCCTGGTTCCCCTCCCGGACAGATGCAGCCCATCATGCCAGTATAGGCTTCGATCACTCCAGGTGGACCCCCAGTCCCCAATGAAGCCAAATCCCTGAGCTCCACACCAGTTTTTCAACCACTGATTGAATCCCATGGTACGGAACACCCTAGCCTCTCCTATGCCATAGATGGGTAGCACCTCCGAGAACGTTACCGTCATGCACTACTTGACTCAAGGCCCTCCCCAATTCCACAAACTCTTCTGCACTTCTCTAATCCCTTTCTTAGCCAGGTCATTTGTCCGTAGGTGGACAATGACATCCAGCTCCCTCCCCTGTGCAGCTGCTCCGGCAATCCTGAGGATTCGCTCCCTGTCCCTCCAAGCCATGGCGCCAGGCAGGCACCTTACCTCCCTCTCCCCTTCCTTGCCCAGTTCTACCTTCCTAACAGTGGTCCCCCACCAGGAGTTGTTTCCTTCCCCTGCAGGGTCCCCTGCCACCCTCCTGTGGGTCTCCTTTGTGGAGGTTCCCAGCATCCTCCTTGGTCTCCACTGTAGGTGCCTCCATAGAGGAACCACACTTTGCCAGAATGGCATAGGAAGTGTGGAGAGGTACAACTGGAGGGATGTGCCTCTGTTCCACCACCCTCACCCTCCCTGAGCCCACGGTGGTCCAACCGCTCCTCTTTCTTGGCAACCTCTGAGGCAACGGCAGTGGCACTGGTGGTCCCTGGATGGAAGAGGATATGGTGGACAGAAGGGCTTGGGCAGGTAGAAAGAGGACCTGGCAACTGGCAAGAAGAAACTGAGGGAAAAAATAGAAAGTAAAAAGCAAAACAAGATTGTTTCGGGAAGCACAGGCACAAATTTGGATGGAAGAGTTCACTGGGTAGTTGTATTTAAGGAAGTGACTCAGTGGGTAGGAATTAACTGAAGACAGCTCACTCTTGTGGTTTTCCTTTCTACTTTTCTGCAGGCGAATCAGAAGGCAGCTATGAACATTTGATCAGGATCAGGAGGAACAGGGAGAAGTGGGCATTTGATGCTCTGCATCTGAACAGATAAGCTCAGTCCTCCTGGTTTTTCACAAAGGAAGCACAAGTGTTGTACCAGCCTGGATTTTCCCTGATGATTACGTCAAGGCTTTCGGTGGTGAGTGCTTGTTAGGTCCTCTCTTTGTATGTTCATTTAATAGTAATGCTGCTTTGCATAAATGATTTAGTATCACACACAGGTAAGGTTTTGCCTGCAACTTAAAGGGATTGCTAATTTTTTGTATAGTGCACCTGTGACTTGATCAGTATCATTGTGTGCAACTCTTGGTGGAGGATGAGTCTGTGGTTAGGTCTGCTCAGGACAGGGAACAAAGGGTGCACGAACTCTACAGTACTGATTTGTGCTACTTTTGTCAGTGTTATGAGGAAGTGACATAGTATCAGCCATAGAAAGGTGCCAGAAACAAATAGAAGAGTTCTTGCTGTTTAAATTTTTCACTAGCACAGACTCTGGCATAGGTTGCTTAGAGATGCAAGGTTTTTGAGTAAATCCAAGCACACAGTATTTAGAGTTATTGTAAGTCATTTTCGATTCCTTATTTCCCACCTGTCACCCACCCCAAAGATCAGGGTCATCATCACTGCACCATTCATTAAGTTTATTTATTTATTTGCTTTTGTTGACTGGGACCGAGTTGGGGAGTAGTTACCTTTACATGCTGACTGTGGTTGCATGAATGATTTGGGGGAGGTGCTCCCTTCCTGCCCAGTAGCCTAAGGCTTAACCTTTTACCTTTTAATTGTAATGTGTTACTGCTGCAGCAGTGACAGGGACAAAGGCCCTGACTCAGGTGAACTGAAGGGAAGTAAAAAGCTGCTCCAGCGCCCCCCTCTCCCAGCTGGGCCACTGCAAACTGCATTGAGGAGCAGCAGCACCTTGCTGCAGGAGTCAGAGAAAAAATTCCATTTGGTTGTACAATACATATCAAATGGGCGGCTCCAGAGAATGGCGTAGGCGACAGGGTCAAATAAAAGTCTGCTACTTTGGTTGCTACGTGGGTGTGAGGAACCTAAGAAGGGAAGGGTGGAGTAAAGAGTGATACATGAATTAAGAAATAATAAACAAGAAACATAGCTATGTGTTCAGATCATCTTTTTTCTGTGCAGTGTAATCCCCCTTGAAACGTGTTGCTGCAAAAACAGTTAACAGTGTTATTCTGTGGATGCACTGGTGTCCCAGAATTTATAGGATGCTGCAGGCTTAAACAGAATGTGTCTAATTTCAGTCAGTCAGTGGGGGAGTCCAATGACTGTGGAGCTAAACTTTCAGAATGCAAAAACTGTTAATGAACTGACAAAGGGGCTTTATCAGAAGCCTCCAAATGTTAATAAAAGGATGTTTTTCTAGTGACTTTTTTTTTTTTACTCTAGTTCAAGGCACATTAAACTTGAGGGGCCAGATATTCAAAAGTTAGTGTGAGCACTAACGGGTGTTTGACTTCGCTATCTGGGTTTGCACCCGAATTATGAGTGAAATCTAAATTCAGAGATTGTTGCAGTGTGGGCTAAACCCATTAGCACCCAAGTGTTAAAACAGTGCTGTGCTCATTCAAATGAGGGTCCCTCCTGCATACAGGCAAAGTAGCAGTTTCAGAAGTTTGTATCGGGTATAAATGCACACGAAGTGACACTATTCGCCGCCTCCAAAAACCTCAGCATAAGTGCACGCAAAGCCGGCGCTCCCACCCCACCGATGGCGGGATGGCTGAACTGCAGCTGCCCACCTCTGCTTGCTAATCCCATTTGTCAGACAGCACTTGTGCCCAGTGGCACCCCCCCATCCTCCATGCCCCATCCTGGTTAGATACCATGATCCCCTCATATCTAGTGACACCCCCACCCTCCGATCTGCCATCATGGTAATCACACAGGATTCCATGATGTTTAGTGGCACCCCTCACCCTCCAATCCCCCATCTCAGTTGGGTACCATGATTCCCTGTTGTCCAGTGGTACCACCCACCCTCCGATCCCTCGTCCTGGTAATTGCACAGGATTCCCTGGTGTCCAGTGGCACCCCTCACCCTCCGATCTTCATCCCAGTTACTTAAACAGGATTGCCTTGTGTCTGATGGCAACCCCCATCTTCCAAGCCCCCCATCCTGTTTCAGACACCCTAGCTCTGGTGACTAGTGGCACCACCGCCACTAGTTTCCCGTCCCATGGTCTCAGTAATAACCCTGGCACTAGTGGCACTTCCACCCCCGATCTTCTGTCCCATGGTCCCAGTAATAACCTTGGCATCCAGAGGTATCCCCACCCCGATAGCCGGTTGATTTACGGAGCGGCGAACATTGGCAGTGCAGCACCCCCACCTGCCCTGCCTGCACAGAACACCGCCATCCAACACCCCCACTTCAGTCAGCATGTTAGGTCGTAGTGACCCCCGACATGACTGGCACAGCCTTCCTCTCACTTCTCAGCCAGCCACCATATGAGCTGCCTGTGCACTCACAGACTGCCCATGCAGCTGCTGGCTGAGAGGAGGTGAGAGAAAGGCTGTGCCAGTTGCTGTATCAGGGTTCACTGCTTGATCCTGGCTTGCTGGTCAGAGAGGGGGTGTTGGATGGGTGGTGGTCTGAGTGCGGGCGGTGCTGGGGCTGCTGCACCACCAATATTCACTGCTCTGTATGTTGACTAGCGCTCGGAGGGTGAGGGTACTTCTGGATGCCAGGGTTATTACTGGGACTACAGGACAGGAGATTGGAGAGCTGGGACATCCTATATGGAACGGTGACTTGAAAGGTGGGGGGGACACCAGGGAATCCTCTGCAGTTAGCGGGATGGGGGGCACTGGACACCAGGGAGTCCTGTTCAGTTACCAGGATGGGGAATCGGAGGGTGGGGGCATGCCACTAGACACCAGGGAATCATGGTACCTAACTGGAATGGGGGATAAGGAGGGTGTGGGGTGCCACTTAACACCAGGGAATCATGGTACCCGAACCAAGACGGGGGATCGGAGGGTGAGGGGTACACACCAAGGAATCCTTTGCAGTGTCCGGGATGGATGTTCAGGGGTGCCAGTGGATGCCAGGGTGCTGAGAACATCTGTGGGACAGGTGTTCAGAGGGGTGGGGTTACTAGATTCTTGAGGCAAGATTGGACATATGCAGGCTGGGTGTTCAGGGGGTGGGGGTGCTGCAAGCCATTATGGATGACGTCAGGATAGGTGCAACTGGGCCAACGCTTCCCATGCAGCTGGGTCCATTATTGGGCTTCAGTGGCCCCTTAGTGGCTTGTATACTCAGTGAGCTCATTTGCATGGTGTAGTTGAATATCACACCTTGGCTCTAGTCGGTATCTGGTACCGGGGTGCAGTTCCCTGTGTGCTGGATACAGCCCAGCTCCATGTCAGGGCAGCGCAAAAGTGACTTGGTGCTGCACCGACACGGGCTAATACTCTGATAGTGCTGCTGTCTGATAGCAGCCTCTGGGTCAGACACATGAGCAATGCCCATTTTTGAATATCTGGCCCCAAACGTCTTTTTTCTAACACCACTTGTGCTCATACCTCTCAACTGCTATGCATTTACACCCAAATTTACCCCAGCTCTGCAGAGTTTTACTGATGTTGCTGTAATGTTACAAATGTTTCTGGCCATGCCAACTGTTAAAAACTGAAGTGGCTTGACAGAAACAGTAAACATTTGGTGCTCACTATTCTAAAACTTTTTTTTTTTTTAAATGTGATATCATACATTCTGACCATTTGCTCTGCATTTTAAAAGCCACAGTGTTGCACACTTTCATGTTGAAAGGTTAAGAGATACAGTATGTTTGTGCTGCAGTGGAGAACTAATACATAGTATTGCAAAAATCTTCACAACTCTATTTTTAAATGTCAAGTTTGCCATCCCTTGAAAGCCCTCAGAATGAAACAGTGTCATTGGAAGTGTGATTGAGTCTTTGAGAGGTTATGTTTCAGAAGGGGGATTTGTCACCTATAAAAAACCCAAACAACTTCCTTGACGGAAAGGGGGCCTATAGAGTTCAGTACAGAAAGGGATCAGAACAGCAGGCGCGCCTGTTCAGATTTCTAAGAGAAGGGGGAAGGGCTCTGTTCCATCCTGATTTAATTTGGGGGTTGTGAGTCATAGAGACCAGAATCATAAAGCTGTTGCTTTCTTGTTCAGAGCACCTCAGTGATGGAAGTTTGAAACAGTGAGAAGTGCCTTAGCTACGGAGCTTCAAAGCTGTACCTTTTGTTAGAGTTTTTAGTTACATGGAATGTCAGAAATTTGTGACTCACTAAGTAGTTTTTATGTACACCACAAGTATTTTTTGCTTCATGTTTAATCCTATTTTAATTGTCTTTCATGAAGTGGGTAAATTAAAACACGGTATATGTAAATTTAGAGCCCAAACCAACTTAATTATGGTGGGTTAAAATTTCAGGAATAAGGACACATCCTGAAAAGAAGTTAACTCGCTACAAGTACAGATAGAAACATAGAATTTGACGGCAGATAAGGACCACTTGGCCCACCTAGTCTGCCCATTTTCCTACCTAACAGATAAGCTGCAGATCCTAGTTAACCAACAGCTTACTTCCTCCTACTCCCCACTAGGACTGCCTTATGTCTCTCCCATGCATTCTTGAATTCTTCCACTGTTCTTGATTCCACGACCTACTCAGGGAGGCTGTTCCATGCATCCACAACCCTCTCCATGAAAAAATACTTTCTCACATTACCTCTGGAGCCGCTCCCTCTATCTTCAAATTGTGCCCCTTGTTCTTGCACATCTCTTTTCTGAAAGATGCTACCTCTCAGGTGCGATCCTGCCATAGTGCTTATGCTCCTCCTCCACATGGCCATCCTGAATCCAGAGCGTGATGTCCCCCACCCCACACACACACACCCCCACACCTTGTCCCCAGCCCTTCCAGGCTGGCATGGGGGGCTGGGAGGCTTAACTTGACCTTTTTTTTTTTTTTTTTGGTTACTCAACACATGTAACTCGTGTAGAGGGATACTGTAGTACTTGAAGGACTGCCATATCCTACAAGCAGAGCACAAGGGATTCCCACTTTAGCGGACCCAGGCAGCCTGTTGGATGCTCATGACCTGGCCCTGCCTCCTGGAACACTCCTTTCCTCAGCATGGACCTCTGCAGACACAGAGAGGGGCTGCAGAGGGCTGTGGATGCCCCACTCCCAATACAGGCAGGCAGGTATCTGAAGCGCTTCCACCCCCAGTCTCCACGCCGAACTGCATCTGAATCTCATGGGAGCAATGAGCATTACAACAGAGAGGCAGAATCCCCTCCCAACACAAAATGCCCCCCAAAAAAAATCCTCAAACCCTAAGCTCCAAAATAGATCATCACCTTTCCGATCCCATGGGGGAGACTGCCTGCCATGATGGCATCGAAATGGAGTCATATCCAGAAACGGACTACCTGGCTGCAGGCGGGCCTTACTGTTGGGGACCACCAGAGCTACAACTTCTGAACCATCAACCAGGGCATACCTACTGCAGCGCTGCGAGTCAAATTAACTGTGGAGTCAATACACGTACATTTTGGGCGATGCACCAGATGTGAAAAAATGTGTAATTTTAACTTGGCAGCAGAACTTCGAGCTCACCTTGAATACACTTACAGCACTAGTAGTTCACACTTAGCCAGGCATGCACAACGTCAGCAGCCTGAGGTGAGCATGGGACATTGTGGTATCGCTGCAGCCCACGCCATATCTACAGATGTGCTCCGACCCGAATTATCTAACCTTTAATGCCAGTGGTGCCGGCTTAACCCCTTCAGTTCCATAACCATCCAGAAAGAATAAAATTAAATTGGTGCCACTGCAGGGTGGGCGGTACTCAGTCAAGCACAGGGCATAACATGGGGGTGCTGCAGCCTGCTTAGGCGTCCCCCCCCCCCCAGTAAGTCTGCACCTGGACCTCACAATGTGAGTTCAGTGAAAAAATGGGTGGGCACCTGAGCCACAGGAACGGCTTGAACAAAAATTTTGGGGGTAATTTAGGGAAGTGTTTGAACACCCTGAATACCCCCCTTGCCTATGCCACTGCTATCAACGTCGTCCTAAGAAAACAATGAATCATCTATCCACTTGCCTTCAGCTGTTGAGTACACTCTTTGCTATCGATTCTTGGTAGAGATGCTCCAGGCACTCAACTTAAATGCTTTCACAAGTCGTGTGGGACTCATTGGTGTTCCCGGTCTTGATACTGTTATCATTGCTCCATGTCCTAGAGCCTCTGAGGAGGCATCCTGGGTTGTGTGGAGGCATCCCTTATCCAACCAGGCATCCCCAGGGGCCTTCTTATGTGGTATTGTGCACACACAGGGTCTGCAGGTGTGGTACTTCACCCTTCTTTGGGGCTTGAAATACTGCAGACCACAATGGTGCTACATTGCTTTGCGGTAACCGAGATGTCCAGAGGCAGATTCCGCTCAGACTGATGTCCTTGGCAGGAAGGCTTTTTCCTTGGCAAGAGTTGTAATGTGCATCTCTGCACACCAGGCTTATATGGCAACATAGAACTTGTTGCCCGAGGTTGCAACTAAACATAGTCTTAGCTACACTGCCTCAGGGCGAGACAGGCAGGCCATTGATCTTTCTGTTTTGGGGGCCCGGAGATAGGTTGGCACCAGTCAAGGGCATATTTTGATACCAATGAGGTGGCTTTCAGGTTAGCAGGAACCGAAGTCCGCATTGGGTGGAGGTGCAGTTGCCGGCCCCTTGGCAAAAGCTTTGCTCCCATTGGGTCCTTGTGCTTCTGGCTCAGACTCATAAATGATAATCAGTGTTGAAGGTATTCTGGAAGATTTGGAAGATCAGCATACACATTAAGTATGTACATTTCATTTTCTTTCTTACCTTTTTTTTTTTTTGTTTGAAGTAAAGTTCAAAGTAGCAATGTTATCTTTTTTTCCTTTCTTAATTGGACTGTAGTTGTTTGCATCACATAGTAAAATACAATCCAAATGTTTACTTACCTCTACATTACTGATTTATCAAGGGAGTAGATTCTTGGTCAAAACCACTTTTTGTCATTCTTCCAGGAGAAACAATTTGCTAGAAATATGTGTTAAAAACATCATGTCTAATAAGATAACAAAGCAGCTGTATTGATTTTTTCGCACTGCAAGGTATATAATAAAATGAGCAATCTCTTGGCTTGCTGTGTGCATAATGCGTCACGGCCAACATACTGTATGAGTGCGGCAGAAGGCAGTTTGTTTTTAAACATTTAGTACAGTTATTAGGCACAAATCCTTTAAGCAGAAACCTACCCGTATATGTCACAGATAAGTTGACCCCTTATTCTCGTGGATTTTAGTAGATTTTAACAGTAATGCAAAAGTCAGAGGAGTAAAATTAAAATAATTTCTCCAATGAGGCCCTAGAGTAACTTGTCCACTTGAAGGACTGCTTAAATAATCGCAGCCATCATAATGTTTAGACTACCCAGAGACAGCACAACACAGAGCTTTGCTTTGAGGTACAAACTACTGGATTGGCATGTATAGCTACTTGACACCCTTCGTGTCTTGGCCTCAATCCACCAAGCCACGGATGGCCCTGTGGCATCGCCAAACCAAATGCCCATGGATGCAATTTAACGCCTGAACTTTTCATGTCAGATTAAAAAGTTAGTGCAGTAATCAGTGCAATGCCGCCAGGTCCGTAAGGAGTCCCTCCAGGTCTGTGGTGTTGCTGGAAGGCAAGCTGCTACCTTGTCTCTTCACTGGTCTCCGTCACTTAATAGATCTTACTTCAAGAGGAAGCTCTGCAGCAGGTAATTACATGTAGGACTGGCACCACCTGGAGGCGGATCACAGCAAATTTCTTCTAGCAGTACCTAAGGGACTGTCCTCCTGATGTCGGCTCCACCCCTGACGTCCCATCCAGTATATAGGCGGCGACGGTTCCCTCATGCTCTAGTTCTTTCCTGCCGTCGCATGCATTAGTTGACTCTCGGCTAGCTCTTCACCAGTACCGACCGCATCTTAACTTAAATTTATCTTTTTCTTGAAAATTTCACATTAATCTTCTGTATGTCCACTCCATCGATGGGGACACACCAACAAGTGCTCCTGCAGGTGTCAGGTCCCTTCTAAGGATAGTCATTCTACTTGTCTCTTCTGCTTGGGCCCGGACCATGACACTGGCGCCTGCTCCGACTGCCAGTCCTTTAACAGCAGGACCCGCATAAGGTGCCAAAAATCGCTCTAAGCCTTCCTTGTGCAACAACAGTTGGCTGCCACGCAATGAGACTCTTCATCTGGAGGGGATTCCCCAGATCGCTCGCTTGCTAAGAAGAAGCAGCGCAAGGAACGGGAGAGATCCCACTCGAGGTCCCGGTCCTCCGGATCACATGCGGCTTCCAGATCAGGCTCTTCGCGCCATGAGTCCTGCCTGATGACCCTGATGCCAGCTGCTCCCGCGACTGGGTTGGCCTCTCTCTCCAAGTCCACCGGCTCTTTGGGTACTCTTCAGCCAGTCAAGGTCTGTCCTCCCCCGGCCTTATCGGGGAGATCTTCAGACCCAGGTAAGACTCCCTCCCACTTGGCTTCTGTCTCTGGTGCCAGCTCCTGGGAAGGGAAAAAGTCCTCTGGACATTCTTCTGGTTGGGCCTCATCTTTGCCTCCAAAACATAAGTACTCCGACTGCTGTCAGCCTCCGGTGTCAGAACGGCATCTGTCGGACAAGTCACACAAGCCAGCCTCAGACTGCTACCCCGTCGACGGTCCTCCGACTGCCAACTCACTGCCACCGGCTACAGTTAACCAACGCCAGCGAATCTGGCCAAACCCAACTCTGTCTCTGACATCACACCATCGTCTATAGAGTGGATGCTGGTCCATCAGCCATCCGAACCTTATGACGGCTGCCACCAACGCTGAACCGGCCTGACGCCAGTACCAACACCAGTACTGGGACCCTGACGCCTGACCCAGTTCCTAGCTCCCCCAGGCTAAATATGTCCCAAGTTAAGGAGCACTTTTCTCACTGGTGGGAGACCGTGAAACCAGATCTGCTTCCCAAACCGGGCCCGGCTCTCCCTCCTCAACAGCATTCGGTTCCTGAACCCCCACTGAAGAACAAAGAGACCCCACGGTTTTCCATTTAATATACTGAGAGACCTTGTTCACCTCGCAGTCCCAGAAAGCACCCGGACAAGCTCAGGCACAGACGGCCTCATTCTAGAGCTCCTCCTGCTCCGCCTCGCCTGACCAACACAGACAAGCCTAAGGAGGTGACACTCTCCTTCCCTTCCGCGACATATGTCGACTTGGATTCCTCTCCTCCCACTTCCGAGGACAAGTTTCTACCTGGGGATACTGGAGGATCAACAGAAATTTCCGATGTTGACCCCAGTTTTATGGAGGTTACACACACACAAGTGAACATGGGGTGGGACATGGAGGCCCTTGATCCGGAGTGCTTGAGGTTGGCAAAATATCCATGCCAAAGAGACCCCAAGCCCGTGGTCATCCCCCCTGTGGTGGACACCTTCCAGGATGTTACCCAAGCCACCTGGAGGCATCCAGATTCATCCTCTGCGGTCCCCAAGAAAGTGCACCATCTCTACCGGGTGCCTAAGGACCACCCCTTTCTGGCCGAACAACCAGCCACAGATTCAGTGGTGATTTCAGTGGCTCGCGACCGTTTGCAGAGGCCCAGACACCTGAGTACCCAGTTGCCTGACAGGGAGTCTAAGCAGCTGGATTCGTTAGGCAGAAAGGTGTATGCGTCTGCCACTTGCAGCATCAGGAGTCTCAACTTCCTGACTACATGATCCAGTTCCAAAACGCCTCCAGGAGCAAGGGCTGGACATCCTGCAAGGCATGCCCGACTGCACGCAAAAGGCAGAGCTTACAAAATTGCTCCAGATGGGCTCTGACATAGGTACACATGTTTTGAGGTCTGTGTACTAACTCTGCAGACACATCTGCAAGAGTGGCTGCTATGGGCATTTGTCTCCGTGTCACTCTTGGCCCGGGTTTCGGGTTCACGCCAGATTTTCAGTCGGATCTTCTGGACCCCCTTAGAGGCTCTGTTCTTCTGGAGAAGAGTCAGGAAGATCATCTCTAAGTTACAAGACCGTAAGCTGTCCATACCATGCAGTCTATGTACCGCCCAAACAGGGACAGTTTCGTCAGTCCCATTTTCATGGATGAGGGGACATAAGCCTCAAGCAACTCCACTTCCAGCCACAGCCTCAGCAGGGAAGCTTCAGTCGGTGAGGTGGCGCCAAGGGCCGGAACGCCTCCCACAGGCTAAACCAGCCCCAGTTGCCTTCTCCCTCCTCCAAATGCCTGACTATCCAGGCGACCCTCCTCTCCACGACTTCCCTTCAGGAGAGCAGGAGGGAGGCCACTTTTTTCTGTATACAGAAGCATGGAGAGAAGTGCCCTCCGGCCAGTGGGTCCTCGAGTTTGTGGAATACGGGCATTCCATTGAGTTCAAAGAACTCCCAGACAGACCACTCCCCATCCTGCCACCTTAGGGACAGAGATCAAATACAACAGGAGATTCGGGCTGTGCTCACCAAAGGGAAATAGAACCCGTCCTTCCTGCAGAGAGAGACTCAGGCTTTATTCCCACTTCTTCCTGGTTCAAGAAGATAGGAGACTTACAACCCACCTTGGACCTCAGCGATCTGAATCTGAGTTTCCTACAAAAGATTCAGGATGCCCCCCCCATCTCCTCCCCATGGTCTCCGGAGGAGACTGTTTGGCGTCTGTGGACATACAAGATGCATATATGCATATCCGTATCGCCAAGGGACACAGAAGGTTCCCGAGGTTCAGATTTGAAGGAAGACCCTTCCAGTTTAGAGTCCTTCCCTTTGGTCTCTCCTCGGCCCCAAGAGTCTTCATGAAGTGCATGGTGGTGGTTGCCGCAGGACAGGCCAATTTGTGTTCCCCTATCTGGATGATTGACTCCCTCTGGGGACCACCTTCAAGAGATGATTCAGGACACCCTCACCCTGTGTTGGCGTCTGGGCGTCATGATAAATCCTGACAAGTCATTTCTGACTCCCACTCAAAACCTGCAGTTTATAGGGGCGTTATTGTGCACTGTTTAAGGGAGAGTGTTCCTACCAGCAGACTGGGTAGAGCGCATTCAGGCTCTAGCCGGCCTCATCTTTTCAGCCTCTCTGGTTCCTGCCAGACTACTGCTCGGGTTGCTAGGCCACATGGCAGCAGCCATAGTCTCTGTTCCCTTCACAAGACTGTGGATGAGAACAATTCAGTGGACCCTCAGAATCCAGTGGGACCAAAATTGGGACTACCTCAACGCACGGGTCAGAATCACGGAGCCAGTCTACTGGGAACTTCGTTGGTGGATGTCATCCTTGAAGGTCCTGGAGGGAGTTTCATTTCAGCCGGGAACCCCTTCGCAGACAATGTCCACGGCCGCTTTGAATATGGGATGAGTCGCGCACTTAGGGGTGACAGGACTCAAGGTTCCTGGTCCCTGTCGGAGAGTCTACACATAAATGTCCTCAAGTTGAGAGCGATCCTTTAGGTGCTGCAGGCACTGAACTTGGTAATTTTTCTGGGTCACCTTCTCATCTAGATGGACAACACACCAGTGGTGTCTTACCTCAACAAACAAGGAGGTACCCACTCTTACCCTCTCTGTCGAGAGGCCATGAGAGTTTGGGATTGGGCCATCATTCATCAACTGGCCATTTCCGCCTATCCGCGTTCTGGGGATCCAGAACAAATTAGCGGATGCTGTCAGCAGCTCAAGGTCGCTGGCCCACGAATAGTCCTTCCTTCAAACCGTGATCGACGATCTGCTCACCAGGTGGGGGACTCCAGATCTGGACCTTTTCGCATCTCGATCCAACACAAAATTACCCAGTTTCTGCTCACTAGATCCAGGGCCTGGTGTTTTTTGGTGTGATGCATTGTCCCTCTCTTGGAAAGGGAGGTTCCTTTACGCCTTCCCTCCCTTTCCACTTTTGCAGAGGGTCCTCCTCAAAGCGCAATCAGAAGAGACTACTATGATCCTGATAGCTCCGCTGTGGCCTCGTTAGATATGGTTCCCCTTGCTACAGCATCTTTCTGTGGAATCTCCTGTACCCTTGCCAGTCCCAATCCATCTTCTTTCTCAGGACAGCGGGTCCCTGGTTCACCTGAACCTGCATTCCCTCCACCTTCAAGCCTGGCTCCTTAGGACCTAGCTAAGCTTAGGTTCGGAGTCTCCGATAAGGTGGCGAAAGTCCTGGTGGAGGCGAGAAAACCCTCCATAAGAGCTACTTACGCTAAGAAATGGAAGCGTTTTTGTTTGTGGGCCACAGTGAGACATTTGGATCCATTGGTCTGTCTGATCAACACAATTCTGGAGTACATGCTTTCCTTATCAGAGTAAGGTTTAAGTTACGCCTCCATTAAGGTACACCTGGCCGCTGTTTCTGCCTATCACACCCCTGTACAAGGCAGATCAGTGACTTAATTGGAGGTGTCCAAAGCCTTTCTCAGAGGCATCTTACATATCAGACCCCCATCCGGGATCGTGTTCCTCCTTCGGACCTGCTTTTTGTGTTGGAGAAGCTGACACTCCCTCCTTTTGAGCCAGCCACGGATTCTGAGCTGCGTTTTCTCTCTTGGAAAATGTTTTTAGTTTCAGTTACTTCTGCTTGGAGGATTTCTGAGCTTCAGGTGCTCGTGTGTAAGGAGCCTTACCTGATTTTTCACAAAGACAGGGTAGACCTGCGCACTAACCCTAAGTTCTTACCTAAGGTAGTGTCAGAGCTCACGTTGAACCAGTCAGTTCAGCTCCCAGAGTACTACCGGAATTCTTCTAATAAAGGGTAGGCTGTTCTCCACACCCTGGATGTCCATCACGCCCTGCGATTTTATTTATCCAGGACCAAGGAGGTCAGGAAATCCGACCAGTTATTTCTGTGTTTCGCTTCCAGGTCCGTAGGCTGCCCAGTCTCCAAACGGACACTTTTGCGTTGGTTGGTGAATTGCATCACTTTCTGCTACCAAAAACATGGCAAAGGCCTCTCGGGCCCGGTCAAGGGTCACTCCACTAGAGTAGTAGCAACGTCATTCACAGCTCTCAAGAGGGTATCGGCAGTGGACATTTGTGCTGCAGCTGCCTGGCATGCGGTTCATACCTTTGTCAAGCATTACAGTCTAGATATAGCCTCCAGACGCAGACCAGGCTTCAGCCTTGTGGTCTTGCAGGGCTTGATCTCTTGAGGGATTCTCCCTGGCCCTCTGTTCCTTGCCTCTCCCTTTCCTCCTCCCAAGTAGTTGTCCTTCGTTTTATACTGCTTGGAAATCAGTCCTACATGTAATTACCTGCTACAAGAGCTTCCTCTCTAGTAAGATAATACAGTTACATAAGAACTTACCGAATAGTAGATCTTCAAGAGAAGCTCTTGAAGCAGGTACAACTTTCCCTCCCTCCATCCCCCAAGGGTTAGGCTCTTCCTGCATTGGCATGCTGACTCCTCCTTGTCTGGTGAGGGAGTGCAGACCATTTTCTTCTTTTCTTCCTGCAGCCTCATGCAAGATCTGCTGTTTTTCGTGACAAGAACTGGAGCACTTGGGGCCCATTGCCTCCTATATACTGGATGGGTTGTCGGGGGTGGAGCCGACATTGGGAAGGCGGTCCCCTAGGTACTACTAGAAAAAATTTGCCATGATCCGCTGCCAGGTGGCGTCAGTCCTACATGTAATTACCTGCTGCAAGAGTGTCTCTCGAAGATCTACTGTTACAGTAACTTCTTACGTAACTGTACTTTTCTGGACCACTTGATCGGTTCTCGGTCCTGGACTCTCTCTACTGTGGTCCAGTAACTCGCATGGCAGCTGACACCCTACATGCTGCTAAGGCGACATAGGAGCTTCAGCTTGTAGCAACATGCCTTGCTTTGAGGGAATGTTCTTGGGCTGGCTAGAAGTGTCTCCTCCTTGATAAAGGATTCTTCTGGCCTCCTCAATGGGTTGCACATGAAAACAGATGGACTAGCATACAGCACCTGAGGTCTTTTAATTTGCTTGCCAGGGCACAGGGAGAGTATGTAATGGGTGCATGATTAGTGGGTGACAGCGGTCACAGCCTATCAATGATTACGCTCATTCTCAGGGGCCAAATTGTTTCCGAATTCTTGGGCGGCAGCTTTAACCGTATACCACACAAAAACTGTTTTCCATCCCGTAGTCAGTTTTGGACCCCAAAACCCCATAAAATACAAGAATCCCCATAGATCTGGGAACACAGTAGTAATGGCCTCTCAAACGGTAGCAAAAGTTCCACAGATAAGTCGACTTCACTTATCAGTCGAGTCCCCTTTCCTTGATGCCTATTTTTGGCACTGAAAACTCAGCTTATACGGGGGTATATACAGTATCTTCCAAGGGCTAGAGTCCTACATAAACTATGCAGAATACATAAGAATACAACATACGACTAGTACAGGGTGATGTTTTGTCACGAATATGAGGTTGTTTGGAACTACATCTACATTATGTTGAGAGAATTGGTAATAATACAGAATGTCTTTTTACATGCCACTAAACTGATATACTCTCGCCAGCTGACTGAGTACTAGCTGTTCAAACACCATGAAGTCTTGCTATATTATGACATATAGCAGTTAGCCACAGCACTTGAACTGCCCCGGAGAGGAAGGAGTTAACTCCAGGCTGACTGGAGTTCCAAGCGCGAGCGCCTTGCTGAAAGCTCTATCTGGCTAGTTTCAAACTGAAACTGTCAGATTCTTTACTCCGCTTCACTGAACAGTCGCTCCGGAGATCTCTCCTTCAGCTCGGTTCATTTCTCGGTTCAAGCGAGTGTTTTCGTTCATTTTAACCGCAAAAGTAATTATTTTACCGCATTTCGGTTCAAAGCTCTATCTGGTAAACCGTAGTACAGGATTTTAAAGTCTGTGGAAATTCATTATTGGTTCGGTTTTGAACCGATTGGTTTGCAAAATACTAATTTTAAACAGTAATTTGGGCTTTTAGAGTGCGGTTCCGGTTCTTATCAGTTCTAAAAAACCTAACTTTAAATTGGGTTTTTCAAATACCTGTGACACGGTTAGGAACCGATAAGGTGTCTTGCCTGGCACTGCCATAAAAAGGCAAGTTTTGGATAGGCTGGCATTATGTCTGAGAAACCCAAAGAAAAACGGGCCCACTGGTTTCAACACTGTGATGTTTGTGGGGAAGCCTTTGCCAAGGCTGACCCACACACCACATGTGTTTATTGTCTGGGGGCTGACCACCTCCTGTCAGACTGCCAGGTGTGTAAGAATTTCCCTGCAGCCACCCTGGAGAAAAGATTGGGCCGACTCAGGGAACGAGAGGCCAAAAAGTCCGCTGACCCGGATGGCCAGCCCGGTCCAGCACCCACTGGACCAGAGGGAGTGCCCTCTGACCAGGGCGAGACTTCCTCGGGCCAAAGGAAGGCTGGTTCTGAGGAACCGGTCCCAGTAAAAAAATCTAAGAAATCAGCAGGTCTGGAGTGCAAGATTGCCTCTCCAACTGCTGCAGAGATAGCTAAAGCCATACAGATTGTCCAGTCACTGTCTCAGGGACCGCCGAACCACCAACAGCTGGCAAAAGTTGGTTCGTTCGGTTCCAGTGGTTCAAGAGTATGATGTTGAGGAATTTTATGAACCACAGGAGGGGAGGAAGATTTTGATCATTATGTATGTGGCTGGGAGGGTCTGGACGCGTCATTGAACCGGACATTTCTCCAGACAGACCATTAGAATCTCCCCTATGCTGTCTGAGTCCCTTCTCATTGTATGTTTTACAAAGGTTGCAGAAACCCTCCAGCTTCCCTTGGAAGAGGCTGTGGATGAGCAAGAGAGCCTGATTATGTTGAGATGATGGATATCCCAGAGTCTAGGAGGTTGTATATTCCTTTGCATAAGTCATTTAGGAAGCAAACAACAAAAATTTTAAAATCCTCATTCTGTCCCTCCTGTAGATAAAAAAATGGACAGATGTATACTTTATCAGGCCCTGATACAGACTTCCTCATTGAGCAGTGTAGTCATGTAGGTGTGGTACAAGCTGCAGCCTGTGACAAGGCTAATATCCCCCTGGCCTCACATCCTCCTGATAAGGATTCCAGGAAGATTGATGCCATGGCAAAAAAACAGTATATGGCAGCTTCTTTGGGACTCAGGCAGGCAGGCAAATTATATGGCTTATGTGGCTAGATATCAGAAATCTAGATGGGCAAGCAGGCCCATGGCCAGCTGGCTAGTGAATTGGAACAGGTGGCTGCTGATGGCATTGAAGCCTCTAAAGTTCAATTTCATACTGCTGTAGATGTTAATGATGTTTCCTCTAGGGTCATGGCCACTTCTGTAGCTTTCGTGAGGTTGGCATGGCTCAGCTGCACTAATCTGTCACAGGATACTCAGTCAAAGGCTATGGATTTTCCTGTGGTGGGAAATTCTCTGTTTGGAGAGCAAACGGAAAATTATATGAAAAGATGGATGAATACAGAACTACCTACAAAAGTGCCTCAGGCCAAGGAGCGGCATGCCACTCCACAGAGGCACACCCCAGAGGTAGGGGCAGGCCTTCCACAGGCCTTTTATCAATCCCAAGCCTCCTCTGCTTTTGCACAGAGGGGTTTTTTCAGAGGCAGAGGTAGACGGGCGCAGGTAAACCATCCCCACCCTCAGCCTAAGGCTACTGCAAGCAGGCACCCTGATGGGATGCCCAGGGCCGATTCTTCTGTACCAGTTGGAGGCAGGTTGGCTTATTTCAGCCAGAACTGGGTGTCCCTAACTGGACAAATGGGTTCTGGAGGTAGTAGCCAGGGTCTGGTTCTCAGCTTCAAACAGTTTCCAAAGATGAGAACCAGACATTTTCCACCTGCAAGCCCTTTAGAGGCCCTTGCTTTGGAAGCAGAGGTCTCTTCCTCCTAGACTGCAAAGCAGTGGAAAGGGTTCCTCCTTGTCACCAGGGCAAGGGCTGTTCTCCAGATACTTCCTACCCAAAAGACAGGAGAATGGCGCCCATTCTAGACTTAAGGTACCTCAACAAGCATCTTTTGAAACCAAAGTTCAAAATGTTAACTCTGGCAATGATTTTGCCTCTCCTCAGGCCAGGGACTGGCTAGCCTCCTGGACCTCAAGGATGCCTATTTTCATGTCCTGATCAGGCCTTCTCACGAAAATACCTCAGGTTTGAACTGCCCTCAGGTCACTACCAGTTCAGAGCAATGCCCTTCGGTCTTACCTCTGCTCCAAGGGTATTCACAAAATGTCTAGCTGTGGCAGTGGCTCACTTAAGAAGGCAAGTTGCTGTGTTTCCTACCTGGACGACTGGCTCATTGTGGGTCAGTCCCCAGATCAGTAAAATCCCACTTGCAAGTCACCCAGCGGCTTCTCACTTCCCTGGGATTCCTGCTGAATTTACCAAAGTCAGTTCTAGAACCAGTTCAGGTACTAACTTTCATAGGTGCGGAATTGGACACAAGTTGGCCAGGCATTTCTCCCTCGGAAAAGGTAGAGAAGCTGATTGCCCTGGCATCCTCTTTCTCACCCTGCAGGTCTCGACCAGCAAGGCACTTTCTGCAACTTCTAGGGCACATGGCTGCCTCCACAGCTGTAGTGCAAGGAGCAAGATTCCAGATGAGAGACATTCACTTTCATTTGAGGGCCTATTGGTCCCAAAGGAGGGACCCCCTTACCAAATTGGTCCCAGTGACCCAAACTCTGATTCTAGCTCTTCAGTGGTGGCAGGATCAGAGCAATCTAAGACTAGGGGTCCCCTTCATTTCCCGTTTCTCATTCCCTCACCTCACCACGGATGCCTCCTTGCTGGGGTGGGGCGCTTTGAGGCGACCTTTCCACTCAGGAGTGTGGTCCCCCAGGAATCTCTGCTCCACATCAACCTGTTGGAACTCAGAGCTGTCTTTTAGCTGTTCAGGTTTTCTCAGCATCTGTCCAGAACAAAGTAGTTCAGGTCAGGACAGACAATACCACAACAGTGTGGTACATCAACAAGCAGGGGGCACTCGGTCATCACGCCTTGTGCACCGAGCAATGAAGTTGTGGTCTCTGGCTTACTCCTGAACACCTCCCTAGTAGCAGTTCACCTTCCAGGAAGGACAATGTCCTAGCGGATGCCCTCAGCAGGATTTCTCAGGTCATCACGAATGGTCTTTGAATCCCCTAGTGCTGGGGTCAGTTTTGCCAGATGGGGCACTCCTCAGATAGATCTTTTTCAGCCCCAGACAACCACCAATTCCACTGTTCTGTTGCAGGCCTCCAGTAATGGCCCAGTCCCTCGGACGCCTTTTTGTTGGATTGGGAAGGAAGTTCCTGTGCATGCCTTTCCCTTCCCCTCTTTAGGGTGTTAGTAAAAATCAGATCCCAGCCCTGCAAAGTGATTCTGATTGCACCAGACTGGGCCAGGCAACCCTGGTACCACTGCTTCTGTCCCTGTCAGTCCATCCTCCCTGGGCCTTCCCAGGTCCACAACCTGCTGACTTGTGTCCAGGAGAGTTTGGTATCCGGACCTCAATCCTCCACCTCAAGGCTTGGCTCTTGAGGAGTTAGAATTTGCTGAATTACACCTTTCTCAAGGTGTCCTTGATATTTTAAAGGCCTCTAGGAAGCCTTCCACTAGGGCTACTTATAATTCCAAATGGAAGAGGTTCTCCATCTGGTGTTCTGGGAAGCAAATTGTCCCAGAATCTGCTGATTTGCCCATTTTGCTGGACTACTTGGTCCATCTTAATTCCTTAGGCCTCAGGCCAGCTACCTTAAAGGTTCATCTGGCAGCTGTCTCTGCTTTTATATCAGCAGGAAAGCCTGCCTCCCTTTCTTCTCACCCTGTGTTTTCCAAGTTTTTAAGGGTTACTTCACACTAACCTCCTTTTTGGGACCCAGCCCTGCCTGGGACCTTTAATGTTTGCATTGCTCAGTTAATGCAACCCCACTTTGAACCTCTGTCTTCAGCAGACCTTAAGTTCCTAACTTGGAAAACTGTTTTCCTAGTGGCCATCACTTCTGCCAGACGCATAAGTGAGTTACAAGCCCTGTCAATGGAAAAGGATTTTATTTCTTTTCACAGAGATAAGGTAGTCCTCAGGACTAACAGAAAGTTTTTACCTAAAGTGGTTTCAGATTTCCATCTTAACCAATGCATCTCCCTTCCAGTATTTTTCACTGAGCATTCTTCCTTGGGTGAGAGGAGATTGCACAGTTTGGACGTTAAAAGAGCTTTAAGCTACTATTTGGAACGCACCAAGGGTCACAGGTTCGAATCCCTCGAACTCTTCCTTACCTGTGGCGAGGTTGGCAAAGGGAAACCTGCCACTAAGAGGACAGTTGCCAGGTGGATTGTCTCTTGTATCCAATTTTGCTACCAAAAACTAGGTAGAGAACCCCCCTCAGGACTGAGGGCCCATTCCACCAGGGTACAGCTGCATCTCTAGCGGCTGCTAGAGATATTCCCATTCTGGAAATCTGTCAAGCTGCTACCTGGAAAACAGTTCACACCTTTACTAAGCATTACTCCCTGGATGTCCAGTCCAGGAGAGATGCTCGATTTGGCACAGCCGTGCTTTAGAGCCATTTCCTATAGGTTCTGGCCTCCTCCATGGAGGTACTGCTGTATCTGTTATATGTCATAATATAGCAAGACTTCATGGTGTTTGAAGAAAAATTACTCACCTTAGTAATTGCTTTTCTTCTCATGGAGTCTTGCTATATTATGACCACCCCCAACCTGCCCCTCTCAGAACTTCTACTTGGGTAAGGGTTGGCAAATTGGCAAGCACTGTGTCATGCCATTATAGCTCTTTTTCCTTTTTTCCCTTTTCTTTAGGATTAGGAAACTAGGTATTTCTGTTTTACTTAGAGTTTGGCCCTCCTGGACTGGAGTCTTTGGGGAGGGGGCCTAATAGTGCTTGTCAGGGTGATGTTGTTGTTGTTGTTTCTGTTATTGTTATTTCTACTAGTAGGTAGCCATTTGGCTAGTGTAGAGTTTTTCCACACAGACTTTTGCTTAGTGTTGGCTCCGAAGATCTGACAGTTTCAATTTGAAACTAGCCGTGATAGAGTTTCAGCAAGGCCACGCCTGAACCCAGTCAGCCTGGAGTTAACCTCCTTCTCTCCGGGCAGTTCAAGTGCTATGGCTAACTGCTATATGTCATAATATAGCAAGACTCCATGAGAAGAAAAGCAATTACTAAGGTGAGTAATTTTTCTTCTGTACTTACAAATCATGCATATTGAAGGCTCTACAATAAAAGTAACACCCGAACAGAAATCTGGCATTAGTGGCAGTGGCAGTGTCAGTGTCAGTGGCTCAGTAGGTTGCACACTCGCCTTCTGAGGCAAAGAGATCAGAGGCTGTGGGTTCAGATCTTCCTGGACTAAGTGTCCATCACTCATTCACACTAGTGAGATAGCACCAGAGGCGCTAGGACCAGCGGGGAGCCAAACATTTTTCTGAGGGCGGCTTTGAGGTAGGACCCGCATGCATGACACCGCGAGACTGACACTAGGTGCCTGTGTAGGCTTCTCGGCGTCGACCCTCCAACCGCCTCAGTTCCTTTTCTCCCGCTGTCAAGTGCGCTTGGATGTCGACGTTGCTCGTCTGCCGGAGTCAAAGTTTTCGTGTATATGACAGCAGCTTTTAGTGTTTAAACGTTTTAATTTAACTATTTAGTAGTATTTTTTTATTTTACGAACAAGAAGATTATGAAGAAAAAGAAATTCTTTCCTGCCATCAATGGAGTCATCCTTAGACGGTAGCGGTGACGGTAGGAAGACTTCATTTGAAAGTTGTTATGGCAGAGGGCTTTGCCCGGCCGCCACCCTTAAGTAACGGGAGGTCTGACTACGGACAGTCCTGTGCTCGGGGACAGTCCACAATATTAATCTGGCGGTGCTGGGATCCGGCTCGCTTAGCCTCAGCTTTTTCTTCGTTTGGGGAAGAAGAATCGGTGCCGCTCGAGGTTGCCCATTGGTATGTCTGCACGAGGATTGTTCGTTGGTTGGGGCGATAGGCCTGAACCGACTTTTGTGGGTTCTCCTTGGCACTGCTCCTAGTGGCTGCCTACTCGACTCCGGACTCCATCTCTGTCCTCGTTGGAGTTCCGGTGAGCAGTTTCACCTGTGGGCCGCTCCTGTGGAGCAGGGAGTTTGACTTTAATTTTTTCCTGGTTGTGTTCCTGGTTTCGGGGCCTCCGGGCCTCGGAGTCGTTGGACCGGAGCCGGGTCAATTGGATCAGAATGAGCGCGGTGCCCTCTTGGTGCCTTCACCATCGTGTCAGCCCCTCATGCCTACCCCCCTCTTCCTTTTCCATGCTGGGGCCGGCATGGGCACCACCTTTCTCCATCTTTTCCATTGGCTTTTCCACGGTGTTTTTCCTGGCGCTGTGCCTGACACCTTGGTGGCACAGCAGGTCTGGTGCCATGGCACTGGTTTGGCATTGGTGCCATAGGCAGCGCCGCTGGTGCTTGAGTCGGCGCCGGGATTTGGCACTGTGGATCGGTGCCGTGGCTCGGCACTGCACTCGGCGCCGTGCTTAGTGCCGTGGGTGCTGTCATTATTGCCTTCATTGCCGGCGCCGCTAGCGGTGCTGTGGGTGTCTCACAGTGCCATGGATGCCTGTGGGTGCTGCGGGCAGCGCTGAGCACCCGAGGGTGCTGCCATGGGTGGTGCCAGGCACTCGCGGGTGCTGTCATGGGTGGTGCCGGTCGCCTGCGGGTGGCGTGGGCGGCGCCGGGCGCCTGCGGGTGGTGCCATGGGCGGTGCCAGGCACCTGCGGGTGGCATGAGTGCCCATGAGTGCCATGGTTTCTTGGGTGCCATGGTACCATGGGTGCCATGGGTTTCTTGGGTGCCATGGTACTATGGGCGTCAGGGGTGTCCTTGCGTGCCATTGCTGCCGTTGGTGTCGAGGATAGCTGCGGGTTCCTGCTGCGGTGCCCTCTGGTGTCTCCCAGGTTGGCATAGGTACTGCTTGGTGCCCTCCTGCCACGAGTGAGCTGAGCCGCGAGGGGTGCCAGTTGGTGCTGTCTGACAGAACTAGGGAAAGATCTCCGTTTGCAGACCTCTCTTCCGCAGGACTTGTGGTGGGATGTTTCCGTGGAATGAAGTCCTATTCTGTGGATTATTTTTCCACACATCTTAGTGGGTGGCGGTCTGCATTGGGTCTCATCATCCAGTGGTTTTCCGCTGATGGGACTCTTCTGTTCTGTTCTGTCAGCGGAATCTCTCATTCCACTCAGCACTTTCTCAGCTCCCTACGTGGTGCCAAGCTCCTCGACACCCTTCCTGGTGGCGGAGTCTCTAGTGGCTCTAACCTAGACCTCTTTTTGGGGTCCTTCTGTGGTAGAAAGCCATCTAGATGAGTCTCTCCCTGTCCTTCTGGTCAGTGATACAGTGGATGACTCTTTTTATATACTGAAAGACACGCCCTCTCTATCATCAGAGTCTGTGATGGAAGCTCTTTTAGTAGTTCCTCATTTAAGGGGTCCACCATAGTGTTCAGACTGGATCTGTGGATCATATACCTCTGCGTCTAGACTCTTTCAGTGGTCAAGACAATTACACTCTTTGGAACATTCTAATTCAATGGTCGGGAGCTGCACAGACTGTTACGCTCCTTTGATAGGGGTATACAGCCCTCTTTTGATGCTGCCCCTCTGGTGGCTGCTTCGGCACAGGTGGTTAACATCTGTCTAGCTATTATTAGTCCAGTCAAGGGTTCAGGATCCTCAGGCTCCTCCTGCTCCTCAGAGGGATGACATCCTTATCATTTCTGTATCAGGCAATACCTGCCAAATAGCAGCCAGTAACCTTGTCAGGCTCGGACTAATGATAATGAATAAAAAAAAAAAAAAAAGGGAGGGGTCAGAATTATCACAGCACAGGGCCTAGTTGGAATTTCCCGATACCACACTTTGGATCTGGTCAGCTTCCGCCTCAACCCTGAGGTGGTCGTCTCTAAAACTCAGTAAAGAGTACCTGATTTCTTCTACCCCTAGGGGCAATCCGATCCAGTGGTGGTATAGCTCACCTTTTTTCTCTAGAGAATTTTCTCTTATTCCGAGATATTTCCAAAACCTAGGTGTCTACCCAGTCTGTTAGTCCCTTTTTGTTTTTTAATCAGGCTTTCTTCTCTTGATCAGAGCCTTGCAGCAACAGAAGTGACTCTTCAGCGAGTCAGAACTTAGATTCCTACTTCCATGCTTGCTTCAACTTAACAGATGGCATGCTCCTTTCTTGACCATTGGTCAAGTAGATCTTTTCTGAGGTAGCTTCTCAAATATTCACGCCTTCAGTTCCTGTGCACTGGTTCAGTGCCAGTAGCACTCGAAGCTATTCTCTCCGACTGCGTGACGGAGCGGTGATGTTTGTTTTTTTCAACAAAGCAAACTAGAGTCCTTCCTACTCCCTTCAGGGAGGCTGGAGTAAGTAGTGTCTCACTGCACTGAGCCACTTCTGCCGCTGTTCAGTCACTTCAACGAATGGGTTAGCCCTAACTTGGTCCTGCTGTGTCCCTCCTCCTGTACACTTTTTCTTTTCTTCCCTGAGTTCAGAGACTGCTTCTACAGTCATACACACAGGGGCAGGATGATTCCCTTTTGGAATATGCAGTGACTAGGATTTGATTCTACTAGACCACCACAAGAGGCTTCTAAGTTGTGCTTCGCCTTCCATCAGGAAGTTTTCAGTGACTTAATACAAACCTTTTTCCTTGATGAGCTAACCCCACCTGGACCTTCTTTTGCTCACCAAATAAGGGGTTCAAGTGCTACTGGATCTGTTGTTTGCAGGTCAGCCATACTTGGTAGTGGGGGTTCCGTCTCCGCTTTTCGGTCTACCCTGAACCTGTACACTTTACCTCCGGCTCTTGCAGTTCCTGAGGTCCTTTACATTGGATTAGTGCATGTCTTTGACACTATTAATTTTGGTCCTAGATCAAATTGTGAGGCCAGGTTCTTGCCGCTCTCCTAAAGTGGTTGCGGCTGCCTGGCAGATTTTCATTTTGTGCCCATTGTAGTCGTCGGCAAGGTGACGAGTTACAACTTGAGCATTTATCTTGTAGGCACTATGTTATAGATGCTCTTACAAGACAGCTCTTTTTATTAACAGGACAGTCCTTGGCTGTCCTTTCTGAGTGAACCCTGTCTCCTACCACCCTACTCAGGGTTGTTGATTTTAGCTTGGTACTCTCCCACTAGTGTGAATGAGTGATGGAGACTTAGTCCAGGAAGATATGGAAATTACGTAGTTACCGTAATTCTGATCTTCTTGGACGGTCTCCATCACTCATTCACACACCCACCCACCATCCCCTGGGTTCACTTGTTTTTCTTTCCTGGTCTTCATGGCCTGTGGTTCGGACTCTGAAGACATTGTCTTTGACCTTTCTTACAAGCGCCATCTGGGCCTCTCTCAGGCCCAGAAACTCAGAATGAGTTATTCTCATTAGTTACGCTGCACCTCCTTGGTCGAAAAGGTACTGAGACAGCTGGAGGGTTTTATCACGAGATAGCCGGCACAGGCGCCAGTCAGTTCGGCGGAAGCGCGCATGCGTGGGTCCTACCGCGCCGGCTCTTCAGAAAATTTTGGCTCCTGCTGGTCCTAGCGCCCGCACTATCCCACTAGTGTGAATGAGTGATGGAGACCGTCTCAAGAAGATCAGAATTACGGTGCATGTAATTTCCATTTCCCACATCTGGCACTTGGGTTAATATCCCAGTACTGACACTATAGTGCAGCATGAGAGGGTGCTGCACTCTGAGGTGTCATTTCTTCGATGAGACGTTAAACCGAGGTCCCATCTGCCTGGATTGGTGGTAGTTCAGGTGAATGTTAAATATCCCATGGCACTTATCGAAAAGAGTAGGGGAATTTACCCAGTGTCCTGGCCAAATTTCCCTCATTAACTAAAAATACCATCAACAGCTTAATCTGGTTCAAGGTTGGTTGGCATTCATCTGTGTCCCCCTCTCCGGTCGTGTGCCTGAAAATAGGCAGGATTTGTCTAGTGCACTTACCCGTCAACAAAAACAAAATAAAATAAAAATAAATAAATTTGTATACTTTTGCAGGGTTTGACGGGACCATTTAAGATATTGCAGCAAGTTGTTTCTGAAAACAAGAGACAAGATTCATTACTGACCAAACAAACTGTATTTAATGTTATTTTTTCTACATTTTTTACATTTTCTGTCATTGAGAAATAGTCTGCCTTCTCTACAAGTCTTAGCCTGCTTGGTGTATACCGCATGGATGGATATTTACCTTGAACGTTAGGCAGTACTTTCTTTATTATTGCTTCAAGATGAGGCTGTATGTTGTGGCATGTAATGTAGGTATTTCAAGAATTAATCTTCACCATTGATTTTCATTTATGGGTCTGGGCCAGAGGCACTAGGAACCCACAGGAGCAAAGCTTTTTGCCAGGGTCTGGCCATGGCTACTGAGTATGACGGCTTCACATCCCCCAATGTGGAACTGTGCACAAGCCAGTAACTGTTGCTGGCTCCTCACTAACCTCAGTTCTCTTCTTCCTGCTGTCGAGTACACACTGCGGTGGGAGCGCAGTACTCGCGTTCAGCTCACACTGCTTTTTATTTTTCAATCTCACGCCACCACTTATTTTGCATTTATTTGCAGTATTGCTTGTGTTTATTAGTTTACTATGATGCCAAAGTGCGATAAGAAAGGGGCAAAATAGTTGAAGAAAGTCCGACAGCCACCATTGTGCGGCGTTGGCCCTTTGGGAAACCAGTGGCTGTTCCGGACTGGCATCAAACCTGTACTGTCTGTCTTGAACTGGAGCATGACATGGATGTGTGTGATGTTTGCTTCTCCATGGACCACCATGCATGCAAGACCAGGCCATTAGGTCTTCCCCTGGGCCTCTTCCCAGGACCTCCGGTTCAGTGGAATTATGGAGTCTCCCAGCCTCACCGCAGGTGAATGGGTGTTGCAGACAGTCAGTTCCTTCTGGGTGGTCAGCTGTGAACTCTACATTCTGCCTGCCCCCAGCAGCAGATGTTCCTGTCGGCGAGGCCACAGCTATATGCTTGGTCTACACCGTGCTCCTCCAAAGTCATCTTCTGATGTCATCAGTGCTGTTGTCACTGTTCTCTGTGACAGCATGGCTGATGGCACCAGGAATAATGCCAGTACCCTCCTGACACTGTTCATGGTGTTGGGAGAGGGACCGCACCAAAGCTGTTGTCTGCACTGTTGCCAGTTCGAATGGTCACCATCCATGGTGTCACTAGCAACACCAAGGAGGGTGATAACTCTGAACCTGGGAACAGTCGGCGATGGCCATAGTGCTGATCCTGGGTTTGGCTGCCAGCCAGGTGCCTACGACAGTGTTGTCCCAGAGGTAGTCCCTGACTCTGGGGCTGGCCGTGACACAGAGGAGAGTAATGGCTCCGGGCATGACGTCTAAGTCAGCACCAAGCACGGTGCTGAGGGTGGTGCTGGTCATGGTGACAGGGATGACCCTATCACTAAGGCTGTTGCCTGTCCTGAGCCTGGTGCTGGAGGTGGCACCGAGTCAGGGTTGGGTGGTGGCCCAGAGATGAAGTTTTCTCTAGAGCAGTTGGACGTCACCACCACTGGTGAGGACCGAGGACACCATGTTGGACCTCTATGGCTCCGTTTTCCTCACCCGGGGTTCCCCCTCCCATGTGCACTGATAGGGTCACTCCTTGGATGTAGGAGGACACCCACTGGATGACTCTTCTAGACCCTTCCCTTGGGGGTGAGGCACCCTATGCAGTTCTGCAGCACGGAACAAGGCCCCAGAGACCTGGAGTCTCAACCCTTTCTGGAGTGGCCTTGTTGATTCCTGGAAAGGATGCCCTCATTGATAGGTCCTAAGAGGCCTCTAATATGAGAACAACACTGGGCGTGGATCAGTGCCTTAGATGATTGGTGTAGGGAGTCAGACAGTGCCCAGTCCAGGCCCTTCTCTCTGGTATCAACCCTGCTCGGAAGCGTGCCTTATCTCTATCAGTGTCCTCCTGTGAACACAAGAAATTATCTGTTAACTTCCCTTCTGCTGCTAGTACACCCTGTACAGCGATTCCTGGTGGAGATGATCCAGGTGCTTGACCTTGGAGCCCAAACAGTCTGATAGACCTGCCATTGGGACTTCTTGAAAGCCCAACATCAACTCTGTAGTCATTTCTCCTTGGCCTAGGGCCATGGAGTGGGCATCTAAGACTGTGTTGGGGTGTCCCTTTTCCAATCCAGCCATCCTCAGGGCCTCCTCATGCAGTATCGCGTATCCACAGGGTCTGCAGGTAAGGAACTTCACCCCTACTGGGATTTGAAGTACTGAAGATCCTGTCTGAGCCACAGCGACTGCAGATGACTGACCTCCAGAGGCACATTCTTCTCAGACTGACATTCTTGGGGGGAACGTTTTCCTTCCAGATGCTGCCCTAATGTATGTCTCGATACATCAGGCACATATGGCAACCTGTAACTGTCACCTGTGCTTGCAGCTGCACAGCCTGTTAGAGGAATGGTCCAGGAACTGACAGTTGAGATTCAGCGCCTAAAATGTAAAATCATGCACTTGGGTAGAAGGAACCCATGCATGAAGTATGTCCTGGAGGGCAGCTACTAGAAGAAACAAAGCTGGAACAGGATCTTGGTGTCATGATCTCAAACAATTTAAAGGTAGGAAGCAATACGAAGAAGTGGCAATAAAGGCAAGCAGCATCCTCGGATGTATTGGTAGTGGTATTACCAGTAGGAAGCATGATGTAATCCTCCCACCCTACAGGTCCTTGGTGCGACCTCACTTGGAGTACTGTGTGCAGTTCTGGAGACCTCACTTAAAAAGGACATAGAACTGTCTGGAAACCATACAGAGACAGGCCACTAAAATGATCGGGGTCTGCACCCCGAAACGTACGCAGCTAGGCTCAGCCAGCTAAATTTATTGTCCTTTGAGCAGAAGAGAAACAGAGGAGACGTGATTGAAACATTTAAATTTGTTAAAGGGATCAACAAAGTACAAACTAGGAACCTCTTCTGGGAAAGCAGGGCTGCACGTACTAGAGGACACAACATGTGCCTGGTGGGAGGTAAATTCAAAACAAATGTTAGGAAGTACTTTTTCATGGAGAGGGTAGTGGGCCCTTGGAACAGCCTACCACCATAGGTAGTGGCAGCCAAGATGGTCAGTGAAGTCAAACAGGCATGGGAGAGACCGTATAGTCACCTTAGCAAGACAAATTGATAATAGTGGGGGGTGGAAAACCCAGTCAGCCTAGATGGACCACATGGTCTCCTTCTGCCAGCAAATTCTTATGTTCACTGCATTGCCACTAAGCAAGACAGTCAGGGAGCTGGATTTCCGCTTGCGACGCCAATGACCCGGGTTCGGGAATGGAGTCAGAGGGCCGGCCGGGGTAGAAGGATCAAGCGTCCCATGGACTGCTCTCCTTCTCCTGGGGAGGAGGGAGGTTGAGTATCTGGTGCCGGATGGACCTCTGGCGAAGGCTGGGGAACCACAGGCAACCAGTGCCAGCATGTTAAGGGGGTGGGGACAGAAGCTGGATGTCATTGCATGTCCCCACCCCCCCAGGCACAACTCAGTAAAAGACCACTGGCCGCCATTGATGAAGCCCTCCAGACACCTGGTCTCTGTAGCTCCTTGCATCCTGCTGACCAGTTACGGCTACTTGACTCTGCCAAGCCCCGAATCCCACCCTGGGAGGGGGGGGCCAGGGAGGCAACGTTGGCTCGCTGACACCTCTCATTGCAGACTGGCTTGCTTGGTGCTGTGGCCTCACCCTGGGGAGTAAGCCAGGGATATCTGCAGGCGCACAGCAAGGGGCGAGGTAGGTGCTTTGGAATGGCGGATGGTAGGGACGGCTGGCACAAAAATGTAATTAAAAAAAAAAAAATAGACAGGGAGGCCATTAACCTTTTTAATCTGAATTCTGGAGGTAACACGGCACCAGTTGAAAGCTTCTTAGTGTGCCAACAAGGTAGCCTTCAGACTGGCAGGAACCGCAGTCTGCATTAGGCAGATGGCATGGCTTTGTCTGTTCTTACTGGCACCTTTTGACCTGGTAGAAGGTACTTAACTCTCACTTCCAGAAGGCTCATTTCTTCTCTCCTAGGGGCAGGCAGGAACTATCCGGAGCTCTCTTGCTTCTGTGCCACAGGTGTCCCCTGCCTGGCCCTGACCAGTTTCAGGTCTCACCAGACATCAGGAGCTCCACCCCTCAGGTGTTCTCTCCCACTTGAGGCTGAGGGTGCCTGTACCTGCAGGTGATCCAGCTCCCGCTTAGATAAGAAGGAAGCTTGGTACTTGGGCCCATCAGTGGGAATAACTGGTGAAGATTGATTCTTGAAAGACAGGAAAGTTACATACTTACTGTAACTTATGATCTTCCATACTGTCTTTGCCATTGATTACCACACTCACCATCCCTCAGTCTAGCAGAGCTAGGGCCTCTTGGCAGCTCACCCAGATAGTGGTGGCTCACACCATTTAGTGCTGTAGTCTCTCCTCAGTTGTACTTCCTATGGAGTGATGTAACCCCCCCCCCCCGAGAGATTACTTAGCTTCTTGCGTCATTTCCATTTTGTGGCCCGATTCAGCCTGGTTAGGGAATACTTAAGTCCCTTTGTCATCTGGTCAGGGTTTCCCGCAGTTTGGGAGGCTGCCTTGGGGGTGGGGTTTAAGGACCTATTTTGGCGGGAGGAGGGGTCCTGCCTGGGAGCTGGTGGGAGGAAGAGTGTTCTGGGGTCCCCCAGCCATCATCTGCGGCAGTCGATGTAACTGTGCCAGAAGGGGGGAGCCAGTTTGGTGCCACAGTTTGTGAGAGGATTGGCTCTGGGGTTTGCAACCTGCTGAATGAAAGAGACTGCAGCTGCAGCAGGAACATTTCCTAGTGTCCAGGCCTTGAACCACAGGCCGGCTAGTTGCAAGTCAGTAAGGGAGGTGGAGAGGGAGAGGTGGAAGCCCTTCAGAGTGTCTGACTTCTTGGGACATATCCCTTTCAAACAACATGAAGTCTTGCTGTATTCTGACATATTGCAGTGATTCCCAACCTTTGAACTGCCGGAGAACAAAGAGTTAACTTTCTATGCAGGGCATAGAATGCTGAGCTCGAGCTCGGTTGAAGTCTCTGTCTGGAGTGTTTCAAACTTAAACTGTCAGATTCTTTACTCCACTTCACTGAATGGTCGCTCCGGAGATTCCTCCTTCAGCTTGGTTCGAAAGTCGGTTAAAGTTTCAGTTTTAGTCGGTTTTTTAAACCGAAAAAGTTATCCACATTGTCCCTTCAGTCTCTGTCTGTGGTGCCGTGAGTACTAGATAGGAATTGTTCTGTTTTTCTGTGTGGAACTTGTAAAAGTGCGGCTCGATTTGGCTGAACCGGCCCTTTGATAGTGAAATCTTGTGGTTTGTGTTTTACTTAGTGTTTGGTTACCGGTTCTTATTGGTTCTAAAAAACATGTAATACCTGTGACATGGTTAGGAACCGATAAGGGATTCTTACCTGGCCGGTTGCCATAAGAAAGGTAAGTTGTTAGGTTGGCCATCTCTGAGAAACCCAAGAAAAAACCTGGCCCACTGGGTTTCGACACTGCAGTGAGTCTGGGGAAGTCTTTGCTAAGGCCGATCCCCACACAACCTGTGTTTATTGTCTGGGGTTTGACCACCTCGATTCAGACTGCTAAATATGTAAAACTTTCCCAAATCTAGCATTGAGAAGAGATTAGGTAGACTGAGGGAAAGGGAGGCCAAGAAGTCCGACGACCCGGATGGCCAGCCCGGTTCGGTTCCGACCGAACCAGAAGGAGTGCCCTCTGACCAGGGCAATACTTCTTCGGGCAAAAGGAGAGCCGATTCTGAGGGATTGGTTCTGACAAAAAGGAAGCACAAAAGACAAATCAGCTGGTTCGGATCCAGAGGTTCATGTTTCGACCGCCGAAGAGATAACCAGAGCGATTCAGATTGTAGAATCGCTATGTCCGGTTCCTACCGATCCGGCTCCTTCTGGCAGGGGTTCGGTTCCGTTGGTTCCCCCGGTTCAAGATTATACCCTCGAAGATTTTCATGAACCGGAATTTGAAGAGGAAGGGGAATTTGAGGATGATGATGGTGAAAGTGAGGGTCTGGATGTGCCTGTGGAACCGGACATCTCCCCAGACAGACCTTCAGGTGTTTCCCCTCCTAGGCTTTCTGAGTCCCCTTCTCACTTTATGTTCTACAGAAAGGTAGCTGAAACCCTCCAGCTTCCTATGGAGGAGGCTGTGGAAGATCAAGAGGAGCCTGATTATGTAGAAATGATGGACATCCCAGAGTCCAGGAGACTGTCTGTTCCCCTCCACAAATCTTTTGGGAAACAGACACAAAAAATCCTAAAGTCTCCTAACACTATACCTCCTGTGGATAGAAGAATGGACAAGAGGTATACACTTTCAGGCTCAGACTTGGAGTTCTTGTATCAGCAATGCAGCCATGTTGGGGTAGTGCAGGCTGCTGCCTGTGACAAGGCAAATATTCCCTTGGCTTCACATCCCCCAGACAAGGACTCCAGGAAGATTGATGCCATGGCAAAGAAACAGTACATGGCATCTTCTTTGGGACTCAGGCAGGCAAATTACATGGCCTATACAGCCAGGTACCAGAAGTCCAGGTGGGACTCTACTGGCACTGGTTAAACAGGCCTCCCCAGCTAGCCAAGGAGCTGGAGGCGTGGCTGCAGATAGGATTGAGGCATCTAAGGTTCAGTTTCATGCTGCTGTGGACTGTAATGATGTGTCATCAGGAGTCATGGCTACATCTGTGGCTCTTCGGAGGATGGCTTGGCTCAGATGTACTAGCCTCTGAGGACACCCAGGCTAAGGCCTTGGATTTTCCTGTAGTGGGTAATTCTCTGTTTGGGGAGCAGACAGAGAATTAAATGAAGAAAATGGATGAGTACAGGACCACTTACAGGAGTGCTCAGGTCAAGGAAAGGCAGGCAACTCCTCAAAGGCAGCAGTCTAGGGGCAGGGGCAGGCCTTTTCAAAGACCTTTTTAGCAAGCACAGGCCTCTTCTTCCTTTTCTCAGATGGGGTTCTTCAAAGGGAGAGGCAGAAGGGGGATGATCAGGGCTGCATCCACTCCTCAGCCTAAAGCCTCTGCCAAGCAGACACCCTGATGGACCTGCCCGGGTCGACTCTCCTATTCCAGTAGGAGGCAGGCTGGCTTACTTTGTCCAGGACTGGATGTCTATTACATCAGACAAGTGGGTCCTGGAAGTAGTAAGCCAGGGACTGGTTCTCAGCTTCAGAAAATTTCCAAAGATGAGCACCAGATCTTTTCCACCTGCAAATCTCTCGGAAACCCTTGCCCTAGAGGCAGAAGTTTCTTCTCTTCTAGCCTTAAGAGCCATGGAGAGAGTATCTACCCTACACTGGGGTACAGGACTGTACTCCAGGTACTTCCTGACCCCAAAAAAGACAGGGGAGAGGCAACCCATCCTAGACCTAAGATATCTAAACAAACATCTTTTAAAACCGAAGTTCAAGATGGTAACTCTGGGAATAATCCTTCCCTCTCTAAGGCCAGGGGACTGGCTAGCCTCCCTGGACCTCAAAGGGGCCTACTTTCACATTCCCGTCAGGTGCTCCCACAGAAAGTACCTCAGGTTCGAGTTGCCCTCAGGCCACTATCAGTTCAGAGCAATGCCCTTTGGCCTAACCTCAGCCTCAAGGATTTTCACAGAGTGCCTGGCAGTAGTAGTTGCCTTTCTAAGAAGGCAAAAGATTTCCATTTTTCCATATCTAGACGATTGGCTAATAGTGGGTCAGTCTCCAGACCAAGTCAAGTCTCAACTGCAAGTAACCCAGCAAGTGCTCACTTCTCTAGGATTTCTTCTCAACCTTCCCAAGTTGGTTCTCAAACTAGTCCAGCTTCTTACCTTTATGGGGCAGAACTGGACACACTCAGAGCAAGAGCCTTTGTTCCTCTAGAAAGGGCAGGGGTTCTTATGGAACTAGCCTCTCCTTTCAGCCTTCGGGTATCTCGACCAGCAAGGCATTTCCTCCAGCTCTTGGGCCACATGGCAGCTTCAACAGCAGTGGTCCAAAGGGCAAGATTCCAGATGAGGGATATTCAGTTCCACCTGAGAGCTTTTTGGTCTCAGAGGAAGGATTCCCTTACCAAACTGATCCCAGTGACTCTGACCTTGATCCAAGCCCTCCAGTGGTGGCAGGATCAGGACAATTTAAGACAAGGTGTTCCTTTTGTTACTCAGCCTTGTTCGGTGGTCCTTACCACGGATGCTTGTCTTCTGGGCTGGGGAGCCCATCTGGGGTCCCTCACTGCCCAGGGGCTGTGGTCCCCCCAAGAATCCCTTCTCCATATCAGTCTTCTAGAGCTCAGGGCAGTTTTTCTGGCCCTAAAAGCTTTCTCTCAGTCAGTACAGAACAAGGTGGCTCAGGTCAGAACGGACACCACCACCACCATGTGGTACATCAACAAGCAGGGAGGCATTCAGTCCATGGCCTTGTGCACAGAATCCTTGAAGTTGTGGTCCCTGGCTTATTCCTGCAAACCTCTCTGGTAGCAGTTCACATTCCAGGGAAGGACAATGTGCTAGCAGAATGCACTGAGCAGGAGCCTCAGGGCCATCACGAATGGTCCCTGGACCCTCAGGTGTTGAAAGTGAATTTTTCAAGGTGGGGCACTCCAGAGGTAGATCTCTTTGCAGCCCCAGACAATCACCAACTTCCTCTCTTTTGTTACAGTCCTCCAGTCTTGGGCTCAGTCCCCCTGGACGACCTGATTCTGAATTGGGAAGGGAAGTTTCTGTATGCCTTTCCCCCCTTCCCACTCCTGTTAAAAGTTTTAGTCAAAATAAGGTCTTAACCTTGCAAGGTGATTCTGATTGCTCCAGATTGGGCCAGACAGCCCTGGTACCCCCTGTTGCTGTCCCTAGCAGTCCATCTTCCCCTGTCTCTTCCCAGGAATTACAACCTGTTAACATCCTCTCAGGGGAGGATTTTGTACCCCAATCTTCAGTCTCTCAATCTCAGGGCATGGCTCTTGAAGAGTTAGAGTTTGCAGATCTGCATCTTTCTCAAGGGGTTCTGGATATACTCAAGGCTTCTGGAAAGCCCTCCACCAGAAAGACTTATAACTCCAAATGGAAGAGATTCAGCATTTGGTGTTCTAAGAAGCATATTTCTTCAGACACTGCTGGATTGCCTGGTTCTGGATTATATGGTCCATCTTAATAGCCTAGGCCTCAGACCAGCTACTCTCAAGGTACACTTGTCAGCTGTTTCTGCATTTTGTCTGTGGGAAGTCTTCCTCAATATCTTCTCATCCTGTGTTCTGTAAATTTTTTAAAGGATTGCTTCACACCAGTCCTCTTTTAGAGACCCTGCCCCTGCCTGGGATTTGAATGTTTGCATTGCCCAACTTATGCAACCCCCTTTTGAGCCTATGTCTTCAGCAGAGCTTAAGTACTTGACTTGGAAAACTGTGTTCTTGGTAGCCATTACCTCTGCCAGGCGTATCAGTGAATTGCAAGTCCTGTGAGTGGAACCTGATTTTATTTAATTTCACAGGGATAAAGTGGTTCTTAGAACCAATAGAAGGTTCTTGCCCAAAGTGGTTTCAGACTTCCATTTAAACCAGTCTGTGTCTCTTCCTGTTATCTTCACTGATCATTCTTCCTCAGGAGAGAGGAGGCTACACAGTTTAGATGTTAAAAGAGCCCTCAGATCTTACTTTGAGATACAGCTCTTGCAGCAAGTAACACCATTAGGACTGAAGCCGGCAGGCGTCAGGACCCCACGGAAATCTTCTAGCTAGCAGTCTTCAGCGGGGGCCGCCTCCGACGTCGGTCCTGCCCCCAACATCAGGCGTAGTACATAAGGAGGCGGTCCCGCCAGAATCCCCAGTTCTTTCCCCCCGTCGACTTGCGTGTCTCGACCCTTCGGTCTGTTTCTAGCATGCGACGCCTGGAAAAGTTCTTTCCAACTTGGAAAACTCCGTTTTTCTCGAAGTCTGCCATCTGATGTCCTCTCCAACCTCCGTGGAAGGCCATCCATCGAAGTGCGCCTGTGGAAAGCAAACCCTTTTAAGGACCCGCATTCGGACTGCGTTCGGTGTCTAGGCCCAGATCACGACACCCGGGCCTGCATCTTCTGTCAGGGATTCAATAGCCGGACCCGGATCCATCGCCAGAAGGCCCTTCAGGCGTACCTTCTCGAAGAAAAAGTAAAGGCCATGGATTCTGCCTCTAAGGGGGACTCATCTGAGAAAGCCTGGCGACATCTCGAAAAGCACAGGGAGAGGGTGAGATCAAAATCCCCTTCTAGGGCTTCCGACTCCCGTAGGTGCGGCTCCAGGTCCGACCGCTCCCCTTCCCGGGCCCGCTCTCAGCCTCCCCTGGCTGCGGTGAAGTCTTCTTCGGGTTCTTCTTCTCTGCCTCCGGCCAAGACCTCCAGGCCTTCTTCTTCTGCTTCCAAGGCCTCGGCGAGGTCAGGGGACTGCCACCACAAGTCCGGCTCCCGTCACCCGGACCCCGACCCCCGGTCGGTCTCCTTGCCCCTCACCCCAGCGGAAGACCAAGGAGCTGACTTCGCTCAAAGGGCGTCGGATCCGGCGTTGGCTCACCAACGTCGGCTAAGCATCACGGTCCCGAGACCCAACGACCACCAGATGCCCGTCGCCGGTCAGGCCTTCACCACCCGGACGCCAGCCGGGGACCGTCTCCATTCCTGTAGAGAGAGAACACCTATGCCACCTACGATGTTGGACAGGAGGCACTTACGGAGGAGGAGCTGCCCAGCCCGAGGACCAGGCGGGCGAACCCGGTCCTGTCGCACCCCAGGAACCCTCTCCTGAACCAGAGATCCTGGGGAGCACGGAACCCGACGACCAACCACGGCGCCCGGACCATACGTCCGGGCCTCAGTATTTTAAAGTTAAGGAGCTATTCACCTATTGGTGGGATACCATAAAGAAGGATGTGGTTCCCACCCCTCCTCTTCCTCCTCCTCCTCCTCCACCCGTGACTCCACTGGCCCCAGCGCCCCCACCCCATCTGGGGCAGCAGGCCGAGCACCTTCCCCAGGAGCCTGAGGAACCTCCTAGGGAAGAACAGACAGAGGAGACCTCCATCCAGATCTTCTTCAGGGTCACCCAGCCTAAGAGACCCAGAAGGCGCTGCCATCCGCCTGACGGAGGACAGGATCGGACTTCTCGGCCGGATCCTGATCCCTTCTCCCATCAGCGTCCCCTCTCCGGACCCACGTGAGCTCCCAAGATCTCCGGATGACCCATCTTTCTCAGAGATTATGAGGCATATCCAGGAGAACATGGGCTGGGGCCTGAGGAACTTGACCCGAGAGACTATGCCTTGCCAGGTATCTTGACAAAAGATGCAAAGCCTGTGGTGGTGCCACCCTTGGTGGACACCTTAAGTGGACGTCACCAAGGCAGCGTGGAAACGCACTCGGCTCCTGGCGATGCGAAGAAGGCTGACCACCTGTACAAGACCATAAGGAGGACCAGTACTTGGCATCACATCCTCTGGCTGATTCTGTGGTCATTACAGCCTCACATGACCGGGTCCCAGAGGCTACAACATTTGAGCACCCTGCCACTGGACCCAGAGTCCAAGCAACTGGACGCTAATGGGCAGGCGCACGTATAGCTTCCACTACCTGCGCCCATTAGGTCCTTCATCTATCTAACCCACATGGTCCAGTTTCAGAATGCCTTGTGGGAGCAGGGACTGGATCTGGCGGAAAAGATGCCAGAAGGTGAGCAGAAGGAGGTGCTGCAACTCCTCTGCATGGGTTCGGGACATGGAACCCAGGTGCTGCGAGGCAGCGTCATGATTCATGGACTCCTCGGCCAGGCGGCAGCCTCAGGCGTATGCCTCGGAGACACTCTTGGCTCCGGCGTCTCGGTTACCCCAGATGTCCAGAAGAACATTCTGGGCGCTCGTTCCACGAGAAGTTCTTTTGGTGAGTCCTCGGAGAGGTCCTCACCAAACTCAGAAAGCCGGGAAGGTGGTGCGGTCTGTCCAAGCCATGTACAGACCCAAGCTCAGTTCCTTTCGCGGGAACCAGAGCCGTTTGAGGGCGGATGCAGAGACCGCAGTCCACGCACTGGTCCACAACAGAGGTTCCTTCGCAGAGCCCAGGGAAGTCGTCCGCAGGCGAGGCCAATGTCCTGCAAAGTCGGCCCAGCCTACAGGACCCTCAGCCGCCACAGCATGACTCCTTCCGGCCCCTGCCCTCAGGATCAGCAGGACACCAGGTCGGGGTCATATTGGGACCACGTGCCAGGGTGGCAGTCTATAACCACACTGACAGATGGGTTCTTCAAATGGTCAAACAAGGCCACTTTATAGAATTCATAGACAAGCCACCCACAAGGCCTCCTCCGCTCTCCCGTTACTCGGGTCAGCACAGATCGCTCATCAGGCAAGAAGTACTTGCGCTCCTTCAAAAGGGAGCGGTGGAGTACGTCCCGGAGGACCAGAAAGGATCCGGCTACTATTCTCACTTCTTTCTGGCTCCGAAGAAAACAGGGGACCTCCGTCCAATATTGGACCTCAGCGACCTCAACATGTCGAGTAGCCTACAAGCGTTTCCCCATGGTGACCCTCAAGGACTATTTCCCATGCTGAGAAGGGACGCCTTCCTAGCGTCCCTGGACATGCAGGATGCCTACCTGCATATCCCTGTAGCTCAGGCGCACAGGAGGTTCCTGCGCTTCGAGTTTCTCGGCCACCACTTCCAGTTCCGGGCTCTTCCTTTCGGACTGTCATCGGCGCCCAGGGTCTTTACCAAGTGCATGGCAGTCATGACAGCGTCTCTAAGGAGACAGGGCCACTACGTGTTCCCGTACCTGGATGACTGGCTTCTCATGGCCGCCTCCAGAGAGGCGCTGTTGCTGGCTATCCAGAACACCCAAGCTCTCTTCCAATCTTTGGGCATTCTTATCAACTATGAGAAGTCTCTCCTGGTACCATCCCAGAAGCTGCAATTCATAAGCGCAGTTCTGGACACCGTCCAAGGGAAAGCCTTTCTTCCTGAGGAAAGCGCAGAACGCATCAGACCTCTCATCAGAGATCTCTCAGCGAAGAGGACTGTCCCCGCCAGGCTGGTCCTTCGCCTGCTCGGACACATGGCTGCGGCCATTCCAACCATCCCTATGGCAAGGCTCCACATGCGGGTAACCCAGTGGATGCTCAAAGTGCAGTGGGACCAAGGGCAAGACCACATGCAGCAACCGGTCAGAATCACGAATGCAGTGATTCGAGACTGGCAATGGTGGCTAGACCCAGGGACACTCTCTGCGGGTGTTCCGTTTACAGCGCCGTCCCCGGAGGTAATCCTCTCCACAGATGCCTCAGGGCTGGGGTGGGGAGCACACCTGAACGGGGTGAGGTCCCAGGGAATGTGGACCCCTCAGGAAGCTCACCTCCACATCAACATTCTGGAGATGAGGGTGGTCCTTTATGCCCTGCAGGCTTTTCAGTCAGATATCCCGTCGAGTACTCTTCTGCTTCAGACAGACAATACGGCGGTGATGTATTACTTCAACAAACAAGGAGGCACACCTCTTACCCCTTTGGGGGAAGCTGTGAGGTGTGGGATTGGGTAATCCGACACAGCGCGAGCCTGATTGCAGTTCATGTTCCCAGGGTGGACAACACAATTGCACGACGGCCTGAGTCGTTCCCAGGCCAGAGTCCACGAATGGGAACTCCTTCAGGAAGTAGCAGAGGATCTGTTTCTTCGATGGGGCACTCCAGAGTTGGACTTATTCGCTTCCCCATCCAACGCAAAACTGCCCAGTTTCTGCTCGCTAGATCCAGGGCCTGGTGTTTTCTGGCGAGATGTGTTGTCCCTCTCCTGGGCGGACAGATTCCTCTACGCTTTCCCTCCCTTCCCGTTGATCCAGCGAGTTCTTCTCAAACTACGCAGGGAGCACGCATCAATGATCCTGGTAGCGCCTTTCTGGCCCAGACATATCTGGTTCCCCATGCTGACACAGTTGTCCTGGGAACCTCCAGTCCCGTTGCCTTTCAGCTCCCATCTACTGTCTCAAGAGGAGGATTCACTAGTCCACCTGGACTTACGCTCACTAAACCTGCATGCCTGGCTCCTCGAGACATAGCCATTATGCGACACGGGGTCTCGCAAGGGGTGGCGGAAGTTCTTTCCGCTGCCAGAAAGCCGGCAACGCATGCAAGTACGCCATGAAATGGCGCCGATTTTGCCTGTGGTCTCAGGCACGCGGCCTCTCCCCTTCAGAATGCCCAGAGAAATCAGTTCTGGAATACCTCTTTCCCTCTTCCACTCGGATCTCAGCCTACTCCTCCATTAAAGTTCAACTCTGTCGCATTTCGGCCTACCACTTCCGATAGTTCAGCACAGTGGCACAACTCGATGCCTCTTAGGACTTCCTGAGAGGGTGTTACACCTCAGGCCACCCATCAAGGATCCCGTCCCTCCTTGGGACTTACTCTTTGTCCTGGAACAACTCACGCTACCCACTTTGAACCTGCCGAGATTGCGAGCTGCATTTTCTGTTATGGAAACGTTACTTTTAGTTGCTGTCACGTCAGCCAGGAGGAGTTTCCGAAGCTTCATGCTCTCATGTGTAAGGAGCCTTATTTAAATTTTGCACCAGGACAGTGTCGTCTCTGAGGACAGCCTAAATTCCTGCCTAAGGTGGTCTCTGCCCTCACCCTCAACCAGGACATTGATCTGCCTGTGTATTTTCCCAAGTACACTAATAGAGGAGAGGCATTGCTTCACGCCCTGGATGTTCACCGCCCTTAAGGTACTACCTGAACAGAACTAAACAGCACCGTCAGCTCGAGCAACTATTTGTATCCTTCGCTGAGAGGATGCTGGGCCAACCAGTCTCAGCAGACCCTTTCTCGCTGGCTTGTCCAGTGTACTTCTTTGCTACAACAGCAAACAGAAGCCCCTCCCGGCACAGTCCGGGACCAACCTGATAAGGGGTGGCTACCTCCTTTGCAGCACTGCGCAACGTCTCCACCTCGGCCATTTGTGCTGCAGCTACTTGGAGCTCTGTGCACACATTTATTAGGCCACTATTGCCTGGATATTACCTCATGGCGGAGAGCCTGTTTTGGCCTTGCCGTCTCTACAGGTCTCCTGTCCTAGAGTCAGGACTTGCTCAAGATCTTTCCTATTATCCTCCTCCCAGAATGCTTAGAGCGCGATTGCTTGGAATCAGTCCTAATGGTGTTACCTGCTGCAAGAGCTGTATCTCGAAGTAAGATAGTACAGTTACGTAGAACTTACCGTAACAGTAGATCTTGAGAACAGCTCTTGCAGCACCTTCCCCCCCACCATTCCCCTTGGAGGAGGTATGGCCTACCAGGCCTTGGCAGGCTACGCCTGTCTTCCTTTTCTTCTGATGGCGGATCCTCGGTCTCCCTTCTGATGTCATCCTGCGGCGGAGTCTCCAGCGGGAGAACTGGGAATCGGGCGGACTATGCTGAGGCGGTCCCCGCTGAAGACTGCTAGCTAGAAGATTTCTGTGGGGTCCTGACGCCTGCCGGCTTCAGTTCTAATGGTGTTACCTGCTGCAAGAGCTGTTCTAGAAGATCTACTTTCTTGATGGTTCTTACGTAACTGTACTTTACTACATAGAGTGTACCAAGGGTCACAGGTTTGACTCCCTCAGTTGTTCCTCACTTATGGAGAACGTGGAAAGGGCAAACCTGCCACCAAGAGATCTGTTGCCAGGTGGATTGTGTCTTGTATACAATTCTGCTATAAAAACTGGGAAAACTCCACCCTCAGGCCTGAGGCTCATTCCACAAGAGGTACAGCTGCTTCCTGGCTGCTGCTAGGATATCCTCTCTTAGAAATTTGTCAAGCAGCCACCTGGAAAACAGTCCATATGTTTACCAAGCATTACTCTCTGGATATCCAGTCTAGGAGTGATGCTCGGTTTAGCACAGCAGTACTTCAGAGCCTATTCCCAAAGTAGATTCTGTCCCTCCCCAAGGAGGTACTGCTTGGTAGTCTGCAATATGTCAGAATACAGCAAGACTTCATGTTGTTTGAAGAAAAATTACTCACCTTAGTAATTATGTTTCTTCTAATGAGTCTTGCTGTATTCTGACCTCCTCTCGGAACCTGTTTTTGGGGAGTGGGTGGGCAGGTGCAGTGTTGCACCCAGGGTGTTTGTTGCACCCTCCTTTTTGTTTGGGTGCTGACTTATTAGTTATTTGTATTAGATTGGTTTTGGTTTTTGGGTTTCCTGACTTGAGTCTTCCTTGGGAATCCAAAACTTTTTAAACCAGTTGGCTAGTAGGAATTTTACAATTTCCACATAGAATTTTTAGCTAGTTGGGCTCGTAAGAATCTGACGGTTTAAGTTTGAAACACTCCAGACAGAGTCTTCAACCGAGCTCAAGCTCAGCATTCTATCCCTGCATAGAAAGTTAACTCTTTGTTCTCTGGGGCAGTTCAAGGTTGGGAATCACTGCAATATGTCAGAATACAGCAAGACTCCATTAGAAGAAACATAATTACTAAGGTGAGTAATTTTTCCTCTAGCCATGGGGATGGTTACCATCTGGTGATCCATGGTTGGGGTTCATCATTCAGAAGCATGTCATCCCCAAGCCATTCGGATTGCATGTTCCATTGGGACCCTGTTTGTTACAGAGTGAGAGAATGGAAAATTAAAGTCCCTAGGAAAGTCTAGAGCCCGAGGATGTTCGGAGCTGCCATGCCTGGGAGTGTGTGGGACTTGTTTGCTGCCTGCAAAGATTGTCACCATATCATTCTAGAAGCTGCCGAGATGGTGCGACCTCCATGGTCCAGGATTAATTATTGCTGCCAAGGCCATCTCAGCCACAAAATAACAGCTGTTGCCTCCACCATTTAAACTGTGCTCCCCGAAGCAATATGTTTCCTGTTGAATAAATTCTGGCATCCCACCAGTTTAAAGAAAGTTGTGTGGACCTTCATTAATAAAAACAAATCTGCCTGTTTGGTTGCCAGCCATAGGATAATTGGAACACTCCCCAAGACATCAGGGCCAGGGTAAACAATGCCATTGTCTGGAAGTGTTTCTGTTGCTGTATCTTCCCCCTTCTTGGACATTCCAGTATCATACCCCTGAGACAAGGGGGGCTACAGTGATTTTTCAGGTGAGGGTTTCTTTTAGGGTCCTCATACCAACAAAAAAAAAAAAGAAGGCAGCTCCTCCTCCTTTTTCTTTGTTGTCCTTCTCCTGTCTGGGGTATATCCCCTCCTGGGGTATGTCCTTTGTTGCTAAATGTACTATGTGCCTCTGGGCACTATCAGTCTACCTCTACTTAGCAGTTGCATTGTATATAGAAGTATGTTTTGCACTGGTTTGGATCAAGTACATGAGCTCTTACAGGGTATATCCGGTTGTTAAAAGACAAGATAATTTTCTCTGGTGTTTTTTTCTTCTGACGGTGCCAGACTATCCTTTTGGTTGATATGCCCTTCTGTTATGCCAGCTGGGCTGTTAGCCCACTACCCTAAGGGGTGCCTAGGGAGATAAACACATCTCGGGTCCTTTGGGCTGTTCGACCTTACAGCTCCACATGCACCTGGGATTCCTCCTCTTTTCTACAAAGCTGATGAAGGCTGCCCTGCTGCTGGATGTGCAGAAGGATAGATACAAAATCAAGCCAGAAAAAAATCCAGCACCACCGTCAACTACAAATGAAGGTACTAAGACACTTAGACAATTTAAAACATTACACAGTAACTTTATTTCATGTAAAAGTGCCAAAAAATATCTGAGAGTGTCAAAACCGTACAGAGACACTGGCAGCAACACCTCAAATCTATGACCGGTTTCGCCTAAAGCATCATCAGTGAGTGCCTTGATGCCACCATTCTGTGAAATAGCAAAATCCTTAAAGAGGCAGTGACTCAATGAAGGTGCATATGTATATTAACAATCGAACTATGTGCAAGAAAAGTGGATAATAGTATAATACAAATGAATATGTAAATGGCATAGATGACCATTTTTAACAACCTAGATGGAAAAATTTCATATTATTATGCTCAGTTGATAGATTAGAAAAAAGGGCCGTACAAAAACCTTTTCAGGAAATGCATGTGCTATGCAGACAACCTTCTTCAAAGATCCGGAATGCACTAGCCTTTGTAAGTATATGCAAAACCCAGCTATCATTACAAAAAATTACAAACATGCATTAGTGCTTTAACAGCAGACCGTATGATGAAAGGGGGAAGGGGAATATATGCATCGCAATGGACAATTTAAATTCCAAATGTCTATTAATGCTGCAAAATACCCCCGTGTCACCTAGGGGAAAGCAAAAGTTATACATATAGATGGACATTTTCTTTTCACATGTCCACTATTGCTAGAAATCCCCAAAAACATCATGTGATCTACTGAGCATAATAAGGGCTAAGGAACCTCTAACAAATATCAAAAATATGTTAGGCTGTACAAAAACATGTAGATATAAAAGTTTCGTACATATAAAGAGATCAACAACACTGTATCAAGACACAGTGTTGGAAGGGGCCTTAGACAAGTAGCGCACACGGTAACCTTCTCGGAGGTGCTGCCTGTCTGTGGCATGGGTGAGGCTAGGGTACTCCGCACCATGGGATTCAGTGAATGGCTGAAAAACTGGTGCGGAGCTCAGGGTTTTGGCTTCATTGGGGACTGGGAGTCCACCTGGAGGGATACAGGCCTGTACTGGCGCGATGGTCTGCATCTGTCCGGGAAGGGAACCAGGATCCTAGGTGACAGGATTAAATGCTTCATTGGCAAGCATTTAAACTAGACAAGGGGAGAGGCACTGAAAAGGAGCAGGGAAGTCCCAGCCCCCCCCCACACACAAAACAGGGTAATTAGCGAGGTAAATACCAAGGTAGAGAAGTCAATAGGGAACAGGACAGGGGTAAATGGAGAAAAAGGCAAAGGCAGTAAGGACTAGGATGGGGCAAAAAGTGGTAAGGCCATCAAAAAGTGGAGGGTGATGAGTGCCAATGCACATAGTCTTGGTAACACGTTCCCTGAATTAGTGCCCTTGATTGAAGAGGGACACCTGGATACCCTTGACAGTCACAGAAGCATGGTACTCAGAGAACCATGACTGGGATGTCAGCATACAAGGTACACAATCTTCAGGAAGGACAGGGAGGGTAAAACAGGAGGAGGAGGAGGTAGCTCTCTATGTAAGGAAGGATCAAAGCAATAGAACTAAAGGATAAACAGGGAGAAGAGGAGGTACTGTGGGTCACCCAGGAGACAGGAAATAGCACTACAGTCCGCATGGGGGTTGTATACAGACTCTCATCTCAAGTGGAGGCAGTGGACAAGGAAATGATAGAAGGCATCCTTAGAATGGCAGAAAAAGGGGAGATATTGTTGATGGGGGACCTGAATATGCAAGATGTTAATTGGAGCACCTTTGCTGCAGCCACATCCAAGAGCAGGGTCATTCTCGATGCCCTACAGGGGGCATGCCTCAGACACCTAGTGTTTGAACCCACTTGGGAGGGAGCAGTCCTAGACCTGGTACTCTTAAACAGGGACAGAGAGAGAGGATCTCAGATTTAGAAGTGGATAGCCATCTGGGAACAAGCGACCACCAAACAGTGTGGTTCACGATAAACACAGCCGTAGAGTTAAGTCGTACAAAAGCGAGGGTATTGGACTTTAGGAGGGCTAATTTTGGCAAAATGGGAGAGTGCTTCAGAAAAGCACTAGTAAACGGGCAAGAAGGAGGGGTGGAGGAACAATTGGGAAAAATCAACGCTGCTATTACAGAGGCAACAAGCCTTTGTATGAAGCAAATAAACAAAATAAAACGATGGGGGAAAAAAACACTATGGTTCTTAAAGGAGGTGGCGGGGAAGGTTAGGGTGAAAAAGATAGCATTCAGGAAGTATAAGGAAACTCAGAAGGAGCAGGACAGAGGACTGTACCAGTTAAAGTAGAAGGAAGTGGGGAAGGCAGTCGGAATAGCAAAGGCCCAAGCCAAGGAAAAGATAGCCAGCTCCGTTAAGGAGGGGGTTAGAACCTTTTATGTGTACATTAGGGAGCAAAGAAAGACCAAGGGAGGGATAGTGAGGCTTAAAGAGCTGCTGACACCTCAAAGAAAACTTTGAAAACCATGATATTTAGGTACAATTCAGCTTGCATTCCATATACATTCTTATAGATTTCTCCTCCCCGTTATTTATTTCTGAGGAAATTTGCATGAATACATGATCTTTATACCGTAGAGTTCATCTGCCTCTTTAGCTTACTCACATCATAATACTGTGTTGTAACATCACAATCTGTTGCCATGAGAGTAACTGTAAATTCAGAAGAAATGCATTATAACCTCAGGTAGGGAGAAAGCAGCAGGAAAAGATAAACTTTTCAGGAGCATAGATCCTGTTTTCATGCAAATTACACCAGTCATAAATAATAGGGAGGAGAAATACAAAACTTATGTGAAATATAAGCTGAACTGTGTCTGAATATTCTGTTTTGTTAAAGTTGTCCTGAAGATGTCAGCTGCTCTTTAATAAAGGGGAGGGGTGGGTGGGCAGAGGGTGACAGTGAAAAGCAGGGTTACTGAGCAAATACTTCTGCTCAGTATTCACAAAAGAGGAGGAGGGAGGTACTTAAGGCAAACAAAGAAGCACTGTGGATAGGGGTCGATACCAGTCCATTCACTGAAGAAAGGGTCCTGAAAGAACTCCTAAAACTCAAGGTGCATAAAGCAATGGGGCCTGATGGGATTCACTCCATAGATACATACATAGATACATAGACAGTGTCGGCAGATAAGGGCCTATGGCCCACCCAGTCTGCCCATTTGAGCTTGTAAGTTCAGTTTGTTTTCCTAGAAGTCTGTTGCACCTTACCCCTGACCTCCAGAATTCCTTTATGTCTATCCCATGCATTCTTAAATCCCGTGATTGTTTCAGCCCCCACCACTTCCTCTGGCAGGGTGTTCCACTTGTCCACCACCCGTTCTGTGAAGAAATTCTTTCTCATGTTTCCTCTGAATCGTCCTCCCTCCAACTTCATCCCATGCCCTCTAGTCCTGGAACATCTTTTTCGCTTAAAAATAGTGTTTTCCTGCACCCTGTTCCTCCCTGTAAGAATTCCAGAATTCTAAAAGAATGAAGGGGAGAACTAGTGGCAACACTGACTTCCCTTTTTAACAAATCATGGTAGCATGGTGTGGTACCTGAGGACTGGAGGAGGGCGGATGTGATTCCCCTTCACGAAAGTGGGAGCAATGCAGAGGCAGGAAACTACAGGCCAGTGGAGGAGCTAGAGGAGGGCTGGGGGGGGCAGTCGCCCCTCTTGGCTACCCCAGTGTAAGTAGTGGTGCCCCACCACCATCTTTATTCAATGTTTAGTACCCATTGTGGAGCCCATGATTGACTTCCGCTCAACCTGGGCTCCACCTCCTCGGGTTCCTTCTGAGAGTTGTGCCAGTCTCTCCTGACTAAGGGAGAGGGTCCTGTGGGCATGCACTCCTCTCGATCCCGTAAGTGGGAGAAGGACCTGGGCTGTCTTCGTCCCAACGGAGATGCTCTTGGGATCGGGAGAGATCTCAGTCCCAGAAATCTGTGGTCTCGACTTCGGTCGAGGTTACCTCCTCAGCTGCTGGCTTTTCAGCTTTGCCGTCTGGCCAGTCGACCGAGTTCGGTCGATGACATAAATCATCATCAATCCTATCAACCCTTTGTTGCATACTGTGTCGACTACTCTCTGCAGTGGACTCTGGTCCTTGTCTTCCCTGATGAGGAGACCCAGCCTGCTGGGAATCCCATCAGAAGTGGTCCCAGACCCTGGGAAGTCACCGGCCCGCCGACATCTCCTGAGCGACTGAGTCTGCCTGTCCAGTCTCGATCAAGGTCTTGTATCCCTCGACCGACAGGCTGAGGAAGGGGCATAAGCACTCTAAAAAAGAGATGATGCCATTTCGTCTTCATTCCCTCAGGCGAAGGCTCTGGCGCCAAACTCCGTCGGTACTACGGGGACCTCATGTGGCAACAGCTGATTTTGATTGAGCACAAGCCGACTCTGGCTTCCACTCCAGCCATTACCTGGCTCTCACCTTCTAGGCCGAAGCAGACTCCTGCAGAGATGGTGAAACCTCCAGTTTGGCCAAAACCGGACTCTCCACTAATAGTGGTGGAACCACCACCCAAGCAGCCTGTGGGAGGGGCTCCTTCGAAAGAAGATAGGCCAGACACTGGGCTTCCCCGGGGTCTCTCGGTCACCGTCACCCCGGTCTGCCCCCGGCTGGTCAAGGGTGACTTGGGCGGTCGACCGTTATACCTGGATTCTTCAGATTCCGATGTGACGCCTACATTCCCATCCTGGGGATGATGGATTGGCCAGTGGGATGGAGACGGAGGAGGGTCTTTCGTCTTTTCAGGGCATTCTCCACCTCATCTCTGAGTCTACAGGATGCCTCTGAAACCTATCCAGAAAAGGCGAGTACCCTCTCACGGACATCCTCAAAGAGGGATACCCGATGGAGGCCTTTCCAGTGGCCAAGGCTTAGCTGGCCTGGCCTTAGGACTCTGACAGCGTCCTGCCTCTTGTCCAGTACCATCTGCCTGCATGGCCCCCAAATATGCGGTGCTCATGGGGTCCTTTGTGGGGTTCACAGAGCACCCTTTGGCCGAGAGCCTGGTGGCCGCCTCTGTGTTCAGGCATACTGGCAGTTCTGCCGACACTGACCAACCTCCCGAGAAAGAGTCCAAGCTCATAGACCATTCAGCCAGGAAGGTCTGTATGGCTTTGTCCTTGGGCCTTCGTCAGACAAGTTCAGCCATCATCATGGCACACTTCTCCCATGCCCTGTTGGGGTCTTTGGATGAAGTTCTCCCAAATCTCCCCACAGACATACAGACCACAGTCAAGCAGGTCCAGGACTAGGACCGCGTTGTTGCCAAGCAGCAACTTCAGAGCGGCCCTGGACATCGGGACTATTGTGCCCATTCGATGGCATCCACGGTTGCCTCTCACTGCAGGGCTTGGCTGAGGCTCGCCTCCTTTCCGGCAGATACTCGGCACAGACTGGCTGGCGTGCCTTTCCTAGGGACTGACCTGTTCGGCCCAGGAGTGGCCGGTCACCTTCAGCACATTGAGCAGTCCAGTGCCACCTTAGACGCTACTTCTGCCAAAGGTTCCTCGGGCAAGAACCAGCACAAGAAAAAGAAGCCTTTTCGGCACTCTTCCTTGCAGCGCAACAGTCCTCCTTTCAGGGTGGACAGCAGCAACAACAGCAGCAGGCTCAAGCTTGGCACCCCTGGCTCAAGCCCAGACCCTCCCAGGCCGAAAGGAGGCTGAGAATCAGGCTCTGGACTCTCCTCCTCCAAGCCTGCTCAGTGATGGGCGGGGGCTACATCCCCTCTCCCATGATGTCAGCTCTAGGTCTTCCCGTGGGGGCGGCTCCACTACTTCCTTTCTGCCTGGTCCACTGTTACCACGGACAGGTGGGTTCTCAAGTGGTCGGCCAGGGACTGCTTCTGGAATTCAAGCAGTACCCACCAAGCCAAGCCCGCACCCCTCGGGAGAAAGTGTCCGTCAGACCCAGTCAGCTCTTGAGACAACGTTGCTCAGCTCCTCCTCAAGGAGACTGTAGCCCCAGTGGCGGATCCTTCAGCAGACCCAAGCTTTGTCTCCAGGTACTTCCTGGTGCCCAAATGGATGGGGGGCTGCTACCCCATTCTAGATCTCCATGGCCTGAATCAGTATCTCAGGTCACGCACCTTTCGGATGATCAGTCTGTCCCAGATCATACCATCCTTGGAGCAAAACATGTGGTTCAGTTCACTGGATCTTCAGGACACGTTCTTTCACGTCCCAATCCGTCCGTCTCATCAGAGGTTCCGCCACTTCAGAGCCGAAGGGACCCTGTAAGAGTTCCAGGCCATGCCATTCGTGATCATCAGCCCAGGGGTTTCACCAAATGCATTGCAGTGGTGGCAGCCCACCTCAGGCATTGGGGGTCAGAATCTATCCCTACCTCAGCGATTGGCTCCTGCAGGTCCCACCCAGCAGGAGGTGGAGAGGTCCAGGGACCTGTCCCATCAGACCTGCTCCCAACTCTGCCTTCTCATCAACGAGGCCAAGTCTAAACTCGTGCCTTCACAAGTGATGTGCTTCATCGAGCAGAACTCTACTCTCGTCAAGCCAGAGCTCAGCTCCTGGCTGACAGGCAGAGAGTTCTCTCCTCTTGCTCAGTTATTTCTGGTTAGGCAATTGCACCTGCCCAGAACTTTCTGCACCTTGTGGTTACATGGTGGCGTGCATCTCAGTGGTCTGTTGGGCCTGGTTGCATGTGCGCCCCCTCCAGTGGTGGCTGGCTGCCCAGTGGACTCAGTGCCATGGTCATTTTGACCAGCTGATCACTAACCCAGAAGATGTGGGATGCTGTCCGCTGGTGGACCGCCCCAGACTGGTTGCAGGAAGGGATCCTGTTTGTCTGCCCTGAGCCGATGGTCGTCCTTACAACCAATGCCTCTCTCATGGGCTGGGGAGCCCACATGGGGGACAAAAGGGCCCACGGGCTCTGGACCCCCAAGGAGTCCCGATACCACATCAACCTGTTGGAGCTCAGAGCAATCAGACTGGCACTGTCAGCTTTCGCTCCTCAGCTCTGGGGTCAAGTGGTTCAAGTCCAGATGAACAATACCATGACTATGTACTACCTCAACAAACGGCGTCACGAGCTGGCCTGGTGACACTGAGGGTTGGTGTTGGATCTCACACACCTGCTGCATGCCAGCGGCGTGAGTTCAGGAGCAGACTCGGGTGGCTGGTGGATCGGCTGGGAGGTATGGCTTGGCGTCCCGCGACAGCTACGCCGTCTCAGGGTAGGGATGGTGGGGAGGCCGTTGCCCATCACACTTGCACGTGACCCGGGGCGGAGGCTCGAGAGGGATTACAGCCCCCATTAGAAAGGAGACGGGCGCCCAGCATGCAGTAGACATCTGCACCAGCGCCATGGGACGTCCAGGGGTTGGAGCTGCTTGGGGGAGGAAGGAAAGCGGAAAACACCTGTCAGCTCTGGGAAGATGGGCTTCTCGGGGTGTGCCTTCAGTGTACCCCTGCTCGCCGACTACCTCTGACCCGACGAAAGTTGATCTACGGGGGTCCACTCCACCTCGTCCCTGCTCGGGGGGGAGTAAGCCCAAGCTACCTGGGGGATCCAGAGGTAAGTATCAGTGGTCAGGGTGGCAGAAGGATGACCCCTTGGATGCCCTGAAGGGTCGGAGCCAACAGGTAGTGGAGAGAAATTAAGTACAATTTCAAAAAAAAACAAAAAAAACAGGGTGGCACGCACTCCCATCTGCTTTGCAGAGACGTGCTCCGCATCTGGACACTCGTGGGTCCTCTGGAAGCAGATCTCCTAGCCATCCATGTGGCAGGAGCCTCAAACCATCTGTTGAATGCTGTCAGCTGCTGAGGAGACATCCACAGTGATCTCTCCATCCAGAGGTAGCTTACTGCCTGTTTTCTCGTTGGGGCAAACTGCTGGTGGACCTGTTTGCCTCCAGAGAAAACACTAAGCTGAGGTTGTTTCATGCCGCCCCCTCAGCAAGACTTGCTGCAGGGGATGCCTTCTCGAGGCTGTGGACCCCAGGCTTCCTCTATGCCTTTCCCCATTTCCCTTGATCCACAAGGTGTTGTTTAAGGTGAGGAGGGACAAGGCAGCGGTGATTCTGGTAGCCCCAGACTGGCCGCCCAGTTCTGATATCCAGATCCCTCAGCCTCAGCTGCAGGCCTCCAGAGCAGCTTCACACACCCAGACCTGATTTCCATCAATCAGGGAAGGTATTCCATCTGGACCTTCAATCCTGGCATCTCACAGCCTGTTACCTGGCGGCTAGAGTTCCAGGCTTTGGTCTTTCTGAGATGTCCTCACGTGGTGGAGGCATCCAGAAAGGAATCGACCCGGAAATGTTACGCCTTCAAATGGAAGGGTTTTCCATTTAGTGTCAAGGTAAGGGCCTGGACCCTCTGTTCTGTCTGGTGGCTAACATTCTCGACTACATTTGATCTTTCTCCAAAGGGGCCTTTGTCATCAACCCTTAGGGTGCACTGGCAGCAGTCTCTGCTTACCTGAGCATGGGCGGTCAGCTGACAGTGGTGCAGGAGACAGTGGTCAGGTGCTTTTGCAAAGGCCTGGACCACATAATCCGTCCAGTGTGTGAACTTCCACCTCCGTGGGATCTACTGCTGGTATTGGGAAAGCTCATGGGCAAGCCATTCGAACCAGTGCCCAAGTGTGAACTGTCACACTTGTCATGGAAGACAGCCTTCCTGGTGGCTATCACGTCTGCCAGAAGGACAGGGGAGCTCCAGGCGCTTTGTGTGGACTCTTCTCATCTGGTTTTCACAGGGACAAGGTTGTCCTACACCCCACCCGAAATTCTTTCCGAAGGTGGTGTCAGAGTTTTACTTTAACCGGGTATTAACTCTGCCGGTATACTACCCCAGTTACACCTCAGAGGCCGAATACAGGCTCCATACTTTGTACCTGAGACGTGCTCTCTCCTATTATAAGGACAGGACGGCAGAAATTTTGGGGGAGGTTCGCCAGCTGTTTGTCGCCCATGCTGAAGCTGCTTCTGGCAGACCTGCAGCAAAGCAGACTATTGCAAGATGGATTACATCATGCATAGATCTGTGTTATGAGTTGGCGGGCAAGGAGTCTCCCAGAGGAATAAGAGCTTATTCTAACCACCATACCACTGCATCAGTGGCTGCTTCCAGGGACATCCCTATCCAGGAAATCTGCCGGGCTGCTACCTGGAAGTCATGAAACACCTTTATCACCCATTAAGACATCGACCTTGAGTCACTGTGGGATGTTGGTTTGGGGCCTCAGTTCTCAATGTCTGTTCCTAAATAGGGATGTGCACCTTGCCTCCCCGCCCCGGAGAACTGCTAGGAGTCTGCCAACAAGTGTGGATGAACAACATATCCACGATCCTAGAACAGGTTACTCACCTGTAACAGTAGATCTTCCATGGAATGGTCTCTTGCAGTAAGTCGTTACTTCTGGGAGTTCCCGATAGGTGGCGCTCTAACACGGCAGTTTTCTCCTAGCTGTCTCCACTCCGGGGGCCACCCACACGATCTCACTTCCTGGGCTGTGCCTGTAAAAGTGGGTGTTTCCTGGTAGTCTCCATTCATTTTCCCACCGGCTTCAGCTGTGACAGCAGCTTACTCTTCTGCCAGCAGTCTATGACGTGGATTGAACCCATAGCTTGGAGTGCCTGGGCTTCATACATGGCACCATATTCCTGTGCTCGACCAAGAGCTTTACAATGGATGTTTCCCTGTTACAGACTGAGGGTGCTCGATCAAAAGGCTCTAAAACCTCTGAGTCCTCTCCAGGAAGCAAAATAAGGAAGGAAATACCTTCACGTAAAGTCCTGCCTGACCACCCTTCAACGGTCATATCTCTGAAACATGTATCATCAAGAAAACATTCTTCGACGATGGGCAGTATCCCCCTATCAACAGCAGGCACTTCATCAAAAGAACATAGAAGTTCAACTTCACATAAAAAGGAACGTTCATCGTCAACGGGACGTCATTCCTCATCTTCCCTGTCGACGAAACCACATGCACTGTTGACAACAGAGATCCTGCTGCATTCATCATCGACAGGGCACACTCCCCCGTCGACTAGAGACTCCACAAAGACATCATCATCGGCGAGGACACTCTCCTCCATCGGCCAGGCATATTCTGCTTCGCCGTCAGGACGACCGGCTACCTCCCATCGACGGGACATGCTCCTAAACCTCCATCGTCGACAAGAAGTATGCCACCATTGACGGAGCAAGCATTTACCTTCTCATCGTCAATGACACACTTTCCATCGTTGACAGGGCATGTTCCTACTGTTCTGTCGTTAACGAAGAGCATCCCACCATCGACAGAGCATGCACTGACTTCTCCATCGTTGACAAGGAGTATTCCACCGTCGACGGAGCATGCATTCACTTATCCATCATCAATAAGACACATTACAACGTTGACAGGGCATGCCTTTATTCCTCTTCCATTGATGGGGCTGATTCCACCGTCGATGGAGCAGCCCCTACAGCATAGAACAGCACCTTTACCAGCATATAATACATTTATGGAAGGTTCTTGTAATAATTTAACCATGAAAAACCATGAAATATTTTACAAAAATGTATCAAAAGATACTTATGGGGCTGCATCACCACAAAATAAAGGATCATATACTATGGAACACAGAGGCAAACCAGCCTCATTTGCACTCATGCATGGTGCTCAGACACCAGTCCATGATGAACAAAATGTTTAAAGACGTACTGGATCACATTATCAGGAGGCACAAATTGATCCCCCAAATTCAAGCACACAGGGCTCAGAACCCACTTATATGTCAGTTCCATCCTCACAAGTGCCAAACATAGAAGAAATTGTAAATAAAGTGTTGAATTCTATAGGTTTTGATTATACACCCACTCCATTCAAAACCCTCAATCACAGACTGTGTTTCTGCCTCCATCAAAATAGTTACGCACGAACTAGAACTCTACGCCATTTCTGCCTTCTCATGAATATTCTGAGGAATATTTGTCAGATTCTCATATAATTTTGGAACCTTCCAAAAACACAAATTATGATGGTTCCCCTATTAGAAGAAGGTCTGAGTCCCCATATTCTATACTATCATACTGGGACGAAAAAATGTTACAACCACTAAAGGTCATTCTAGGGACATGGATATGTTGTTCAATCCACACTTACTGGCAGGTTCCTTGCCACTTTAAATCTTGCCGGAAAGTCTTCAAGCTGGCTCCTCTCACTCACCTGGGTGGTAAAACTCTTGGCTCCACCCCATGGCCAGATCTTCTTTCACTGGAAGCTCAGGTTCCTCCTTAGCGCTCTGCGTTTAGGCTGATTCACTCTCTTGTTAACCCAAAACTAATTTTACATTTTACAAGGCTTGGTCTGTGATCTTCCCTCGTGGCTCTGACGATGGACAAATCGACTCCCAGATTTCGTTGGTGCTCCTGTGGGCAGAAAATGTCCCGGACCGATCCGCGTACTACGTGCGTTTATTGCCTTATGCCAGCCATGACTCCACAGGCTTGAGTTATGCAAGTCCTTCGGCTTGGGTCTTGGAGGACTGGCGCTGCACGATTGCTGTTGGGACACCCCAAGCGTTATCCTCCGGTCAAGTCAGAGGCCCGTTGGCGGTGTCCGTGGCGGCGGGCTCAGCAGAACAGCTAGGGCAGATGATCGCCCTCGAGAAGGAGGCGGCCCAGGCACATTTCATTTCACACAATTGTGACATTCATCCCTCTCCTTGGAATCCTTCTACACAGCTTCTTTCAGAGAACTTGGCCAGTCTCTTTCCACCAAGGAGAAGGCCAATCGGGACATTCTTCTCGGTCCAGAAAGAAGGACCACAAGAGTAAGTCCACAGTCGACATTTTGTGGGGCCGGCGAGGTCCCTCCCTGGAGAGTCGACACTGCGACTTGATCGAGGTTGCAGCTAAGGCCGCTGGCTTCATGGTGTCCCGTCGGGTCAGCCAGCGAGACACCCTGTCGGCGCGTCGAGATTTTCTCGACCCATCGGATGGTCTGTCGACTGGAGAGGCCGACAGCCCTTCTTAACCGGTTCCCGGTGGAAACGAGACTTGCCTGTGCCTCCTGTGCGGAGTCCCGGTTAAGGTCCCTGAGCGAGAGGAGGCGGGTTTCCTCCGCACCCTCTCAGACCCACCCTTGGAAACACCGACGGTCTCGGTCTCGGACCTCTTCTCGATCCAGCTGATCCCACCGACATCGGCGGTCTCGGCACCTTGGAAAGTGGCGGCGCCACTCATCCTCGTCTTCGTCCTCTTTGGAGGATAGGCTCCGGCGCAAATTGCATTGGCGCTATGAGGAGCTAATGTGGCAGCAGCTCCTTTTGACCGGGAATAGGCCGACTTCCTCATCTTCCCCAGCCATTAAGTGGCTATCATCGGAGTGGCCGAAACAACCCCTCGCAGCAGTTGAGGAGCCGAAGCCAGCACGGTTGTTCAGCCAAACCGCTCGCCACCCATCGTGGTGGAACCCCGCCTCCACAACCTAAATTTGGGGCCCCGTCCAAGGATTCTCGGTCGAGTCAGGGCTTGTCCCATCGGTTGTCAGTTACCCTTACTCCCGATTGACCTTGGCAGGTGGAGGGTGGCTCAGGCGCTCGGCAGCTGTTTGCAGACTCCTCGGAGTTTGATGATGACTCCTCCTTGTTCTCCAGGCCACTTGACTTGGAGTCCACTGGGGGTCAGTCAGTGAAGAGCCCATCCTCGTTTTTGGGAATGCTTCGGCTCATCTCAGAATCCATTGGGATGAAGCTCGAACCTGTTTCAAAGCGGGCCAAGTATCCCCTCACAGAGATACTGGACCAAGGGGATTCCCCTACGGAGGCCTTCCCAGTGGCCGAAGCCATTGTTGGCCTGGCGCTGGAGCTATGGCAGCGGCCAGCTTCTTGTCCAGCACGGCTCGGAAGTATGCTGTCCCCACCGGTTCACTCTCCGGCTTCTTGGAGCACCCCTCTGCGGAGGGGCATGTAACGATAGCGTTTTCCGGCGTTCCGGGAACGTTTAGGATGTGGATAAGCCTCCCGATGAGTCCAAGAAGCTGGACTACTCTGGGCGAAAAGTTTACGCCGCTTCCTCCCTTGGCCTTCATCAGGCCAGCTCGTCTGTCTTGATGGCACACTTTTCACATGCCCTTTTGGGCTCCCTGGATGAGGGGATTCCTGATCTCCCAGCTGACCTCCAAACCACGATCAAGCAGGTGCGGGATCAGGAAGGCCAGTGGCCAAACAGCAGCTCAGGCTTCTCTGGACATCGCCGATTTGTGTGCCCGGTCAGTAGCAGCCACAGTGGCCATGTGCCGCAGAACTGAGGCTGCGGATCTCCACCTTCACGGCGGATACCCAGCACAAGCTGGCAAACATCCCTTCCTGGGTACCCGACCTGTTCCGGACCGGGGTGGAAGGTCACCTCCAACGGATCGAGAAGTTCAACGCCACCTTGGACTCAGTCACGTCTGCCCGGAAGGACAAAGGCCGCCAGCAGCAGCTTAAGCCTTTTCGTCCTTCAGCCTCTGCGGCTCGTCCGGCCCAGCAACACCAGCATTAGGGCCAGCAGGCTCGCACTTGGCACCCCAAAGCCAAGCCTGCTGCTTCCTCCAACCGGAAGCCAGGAAGGAAGGGTCCTGGAGGCTCCTCGGCTGGTCCTTCCTCCAAGCCTGCCCAGTGACGGGTTGAGGGGTGTCGCCCCCAACCTCGTCACTCCTCCCCGGGTTCCCCCCATGGGGGAACGGCTCCGTCACTTCATTTCCGCCTGGTCTGTTATCACCACGGACCACTGGGTGTTGGAAGTGGTAGGAAAGGGTCTGCCGCTGGAATTCGAGCAGTCCCCACCCTATCGAGCTGTCGCCCACAGGGGGCTACTGTCCGCAAGCCTCCTCTGTCAGCCCGCCGAGCTGACATTGCCCTGCTCCTTCAGAAGGAGGTGATCAGGGAGGTGGCGGACCCTCCTTCAGAGCCAGGGTTTGTGTCCAGGTACTTCCTGGTCCCAAAACGGACAGGGGGGCTGGCGCCCAATTCTAGACCTCCACGACCTGAACAAGTTCCTAAGGTCTCGTACCTTCAGGATGGTCACTCTGGCTCAGATCATCCCATCCTTGGAACGAGGCATGTGGTTCTGTTCTCTGGACCTTCAGGACGCGTTCTTTCATGTCTCTATCCGTCCATCACACCAGCGATTCCTCCGCTTCAGAGCAGACTGATCCCTTTACGAGTTCCAGGCCACGCCCTTCGGCCTCTCTCCAGCTCCCAGGGTCTTCACCAAATGCATGGCAGTGGTGACAGCATTCCTGTGGCACCGAAGGGTCCAGGTGTACCCTTACCTGGACGACTGGCTGATTGCAGCCTCCTCCACGTCGGACGTGGAGCGGTCCAGGAACGTGGCCCTTCAGGTCTGTTCTCGGATTGGCCTCCTCATCAACGAGGCCAAATTGGAACTCATGCCAATGCAGGTGATTCAATTCATTGGGGCAGAGCTTGACTCTCTTCGAGCCAGAGCACGGCTCCCGACGGACAGGGCTGAGGTTCTTTCCTCCGTTGCTCAATCATTTCTGTTTGGGCAATTGTGCCCTGCCTGGGACTTCCTGCACCTCCTGGGCCTCATGGCGGCCTGTACCAGTGTGGTCTGTTGGGCCTGCTGGCACATGTGTCCTCTACAGTGGGGACTGGCTCGCCAGTGGTCACAGCGCTCCAGTCCTCTGGACCAGCCAGTGATGGTGACCCAGGAGATGGGGAACACTGTCCAGTGGTGGATCATTCCCGCTCGCCTGCAGGAGGGTATCCCATTTGTCCGCCCAGAACCGACAGTCACTCTAACGACCGACATCTCTCTGATGGGTTGGGGTGCCCATCTGGGGGAGGTCAGAGCGCACGGCCTCTGGTCCCCGCAGGAGTCTCGATGCCACATCAACCTGCTGGAGCTTTGAGCGGTCCAACTAGCCCTCACCACCTTTGTTCCGTTTGTATGGGGTCAAGTGGTCCAGGTCCAGACGGACAACACCACGACCATGTACTACCTAAACCATCAGAGGCGGGACCACGCTCCTTGTCTCTTTGCAGGAAGCTCTCGCGCCTTGGTCTCCCGTGGGCAGACTGGAGACGGATCTCCTAGCCATTCATGTGGCGGGAGCCTCCAACACTCTGGCCGATGCCCTAAGCCGGATAGGTGCTGCATCTCACGAGTGATCTCTCCTGCCGGAGGTAGTACACGATCTGTTCTCCCACTGGGGCACACCTCAGGTGGACCTGTTTACCTCCAGGGAGAATGCGAAGCTGAGGTTGTTTCATGCCCGCCCCCCTCAGCAGGGCTCGCTGCAGGGGGATGCCTTCTTGAGGCCATGGACCCCGGGCCTCTTCTACGCCTTTCCCCCATTTCCCTTGATCCACAAGGTGCTTCTCAAGGTGAGGAAGGACAAGGCACAGGTGATTCTGGTAGCCCCAGACTGGCCCATCAGTTCTGGTATCCAGATCTCATCAGCCTCAGCTCCAGGCTCCCGAGGTGGCTTCCAGCCCGCCGGACCTCATCTCAGTCAACTAGGGAAGGTACTCCACCTGGACCTTCAATCCCTGCACCTGGCCCTGGTTCCTGAGTGACTGACTAGAGTTCCAGGCCTTGGGTCTTTCGACGAGGTCCTCAACATTGTTGAGGTATCCGTGGTGAGTCCACAGAAAATGCTATGCCTTCAAATGGAAGAGATTCTCCATTTGGTGTCAGGATAAGGGGTTGGACCCTTCCTCCTGTTCCTTGGCAAGCATTCTGGTCTACCTGTGGTCCTTTCTCAGCTAGGGCTTCCGTGATGACCCATACAGGTGCACCTGGCAGCCATCTCTGCTTGCAGGCGCGGGCGTGAAGCGATTGATTAGCGCAGGAGGAAGGTTGGGTGCTTTTCAAAGGCCTTGATCACATATCCCCTCCGGTGCGAGAACCTCCACCTCCGTGGGATCTGCTGCTGGTACTGGCTAAACTCATGGGCAAGCCATTTGAACCAGTTCACAGGTGTGATATCTCTCACCTGTCGTGGAAGACCGCCTTCTTGGTGGCTATCACATCAGCCAGAAGGATGGGGGAGAGCTCCAGGTGCTTTCCATCGAGTCTCCTTATCTGGTCTTCCACAGGGACAAGGTTGTCCTGCGCCCCCACCCGAAATTCCTTCCGAAGGTGGTGTCAGAGTTTCACCTTAACCAGGTGTTGACTCTGCTTGTGCTCTACCCCAATCACACTTCGGAGGCCAAATATAGGCTCCATACTTTGGACCCTTGGAGAGTGCTCTCTTATTACAAGAAGCGGATGGCTGAAATTCAGGGAGAGGTTCGCCAGCTGTTTGTCACCTACGCTGAAGCCACACCTGGCAGACCTGCAGCCAAGCAGACGATAGGCAGGTGGATCACCTCCTCCATAGATCTCTGCTATAGGTTGGCGGGCATGGGGCCTCCCAAAGGGATAAGAGCTCATTCTACCCACAATACCGCTGCTTCGGTGGCTACTTCCAGGGATGTCCCTAACCAGGAAATCTGCAGGGCTGCTACCTGGAAGTCAGCACACACCTTCTTACCCATTACCACATCAACCTTGAGTCATGCCGGGATGCTGGTTTTGGGACCTTGGTTCTCCAGTCCTTATTCCCTAAGTAGGGGGGTGCGCGCCTTGCCTCCCTCCTCACGGAGAACTGCTAGGAGTCTGCCAGTAATTGTGGATTGAACAACATATCCATGTCCTTAGAAATACAGGTTACTCACCTGTAACAGGAGTTCTAGGAATGGTGTATGTTGTTCATCCATACGACCCACCCGACCTCCCCGGCTTCAACGTGCAACCTGGCTTCCAACGGGCTAGATCTGGTGTCATGGGGCGGAGCTGAGAGTTTTACCACCCGGGTGGGTGGTAGGACCCAGCTTGAAGACCTTCTGGCAAGATTTAAAGCGGCAAGGAACCTGCCAGTAAGTGTGGATGAACAACATATACCATTCCTAGAACTCCTGTTGCAGGTGAGTAACCTGTATTTTCCCACGGATGACCCCTCATTCCCAGAAATGATGTTACAATTACAAAAAAAACAATGGAGTTTACCACAATAGAACAAGATAGATTAAAGATATGGCTGAATATCTTGACATCCCGGAAGAACCTATCTGGGCAGTCCCTCCCTTTATGCCAGCATTCAGAAATGTGATTACTGAAGCATGGAATCAACCCATAGCTGCACAGGAGCTACTTAGAAAAGTGCATAGGCTTTATCAGCTCCTCTTGATTATCAGTATTTAACACATATTCCCGCGGATTCTGTAGTTTACGTGCAGCTCACAACTGCACTAGCAAACCTAAATATACAAGTACATTACCTCCCAAAAAGAGACTATAAACGTTTTGATTATATGAGGAAGAAAGTGTTTGTTCTAAACACATTACAGGTAAATATTAGAATACTTAACTACATGGGACATATGCTTGAAATTCCAGCTTACTGTGAGCACCTCTGCTGGGGATGTTATAAGTAAACTACCTACATCCCCTGAAAAAGAGCAACTCACATCAATGATAAACACACTTACTTCCCTGTCTCGACATTTATTAAGACTAGGATACGACATTGCCAACGCTTCGGCTAGAGCCTCTGCAGTCTGTATTCTTATACGCCGTCAGGCATGGCTCTGACTCTCAGGGCTAGCACCTGATATTCAACAAAAAGTGGCTAACGCCCCTTTTTCTGGCGATCATCTCTTTGGCCCAGGGGCACAAACAATACTGGACAACCTACAAGCCCCAGGCAGACAACTAAAAACAGTACAATATATGTACCATAAACCATGCCCTCAGTATAATTATTCATACAGAACTGGAAATTACTATAACCAAAGAGGAAACTAAAGAGGCAAAGAATGAATGACAGGGAACACATCTAAACCGACCCATGACCACTCCTTAGAACGGCCGGGTGCCTCTTCCTCTCATTAAAAACTTTAGACTACGCCCTGGTCTCCTCTTCTAGGCCTCGGAGACCTTTCTCTGGGGGCTTCGATTCGAAATTATACTGAGGCCTTTTCCATGAGGCTTTATACATCTAGCCACTTTTTGAGGTATCACTGTTACAGGCCATTACAGTCATTTCATCGGGATGCCTCTCTGCCTGTTGTGCGCTGGACCCTCGTGTTCCTCCCACGAACAGATCCTGCTGTTACTCACATGCTGAGAAACAATCAGTATATCCTGATGATAATATAATATGGATCATAATATTTTTTCCAAACTTCCACTGCTACATGCGGTCTTCACCTGGCCATAGATAAAGGCCACAGAAATAATGGTGAGTACATATATATTAAAAAGCTTATAAACTCTGTAAGACTTATCAATTTTCTGATCCACGCTACTTGGACAAAAAATAAATAAAAAATATGTGCATGTCATAAACCTTATGACTTTTTTCAGATTAACATGTTTGGAATCTCAAAGATGAGATCTAATTGCTCATAATTTGCGATTATCCAGAACATTATTTAAACTTATGTTCCCCTGACAGCATAAATAAAAGGCCCACCATACTAACATTTCAGGTTTACAAATAACAAGGCTGCAGGCCCTGGCATACTTGGGACCCCCTTGCAAATGAGATTACTAAATGCACGATGGAACTGACTACATCACTCTGTTGCATTCTATGTCTTTACCCTAAAACTGGTACAAGACTACAACAATACTACTGACTCTGAACCAATGGATTCCATTATGAAATGGATACATTGTTTCATTTCACATCATTGTCTGCTACTTATGTAGCCTATTATTCCAAAACTGGATACATTTCTGTAATGACTTGACACATGGCAAAAAGCTGTACTAACTTGCTACATTGTAGCACTATAAAATATTAACATTGTATTATTTGGGTTCCGGTTCAAAACTCAGAACCCAGTAGGCTTTGACATATACTGTCTTTTCCAGTGCATGCCACTGAGACCCACCAATTACTCCATTATATGACTGAAATTCTTCTGATTTATTACAGTATCTGATATGCCATACCCTGATCGGGTTTACATCTGCTTACCTCATCTGGCGATGCCCAGTAATAGCCAGTCTGGCCTATTTTTCAGCCATAGGTAGTGGATGCATGGAACGGCCTTTCGTAGAAGGTAGTGGAGTCAAAAACAGTGGTTGAATTCAAGCATGCATGGGACAGCCATAAGGCAATTTAGGGGGTGGGGGTAGAAAGAAGTAGGCTGCTGGTTAACCAGGATCTGCAGCTTATCCATTAGGTAGGGAAATAGGCAGACTGGGTGGGCCAAGCGGTCCTTATCTGCCGTCAAATTCTGTGTTTCTATAATGAACACTATAATGGAGTACTTACAGATAGAATACAAAATTCTCTTATATGCTGATATACTACTCCTCTCAGCACCTACTGGTCCTAATACCACACTATATGTTTGGCAGAATGCCATATCTGGCCACCCCACTGCCGTATAACTGCTTGGGAATCTCCCAGAAGTAATGACTTACTGCAAGAGACCATTCCATGGAAGATAGATCAGTTATGCAAAGACTTTTGCCGTAACAGTAGGTCTTCTAGGAATGTCTGTTGTAGTAAGTAGCTTCCCTTCCTCCGACCCCCTCCCATTCTGTAACAGGGAAAACAATGTAGGGTCGGGAGGCTTTGGTACCTCTGTTCCCCTCAGCCCCTCGTCTTCACGAGCTGAAACTGGCGGGGAACGGAGACTACCAGGGACCACCCACTTTTATAGGCACAGCCCTGGAAGTGAGATCATGTGGGTGGTCCCTGGTGTGGAGACTGCTAGAAGAAAACTGCCGTGTTAGAGTGCCACCTATCGGGAACTCCCAGAAGTAATGACTTACTGCAAGAGACATTCCTAGAAGATCTACTCTTACGACAAAAGTCTTTGCGTAACTGATCTTTGTAGGAGTGGTATATGTTGTTCATCCACACGAACCCACCCGACCTCCCCAGCTGCGGATGCACAACACCTAGGCTTCCAGCGGGCTAAGATCTGGTGTCATGGGGCGGAGCCGAGGGTTATACCACCCGGGTGGGTGGGAGGAGCCAGTTTGAAGACTTTAGGCGATCCTTAAAGGGAAAGGGGACATGCCAACAAGTGTGGGTGAACAACATATACCACTCCTAGCACTACTGTTACAGGTGAGTAACCTGTTCTTTGGCACCGCTCCAAGACTGCCACCAGGCCAAGGCTTGATGATAGTGTGAAACAGGACTAGCAAGTTAGGGCAGGGAGCTGCAGGCCAACATGCCTCCCCAAGCTTTGGGGAATAGGGAGAAAAATGGATGAAAATGGACATCAAGGTAGGCACTTTATTATACTCTGCACGCCGATCTCACCACCGCCATGACCTGTCGACTGATCTGGCTGAGTGTCACTGGGGTTGGATGGGCCCTCATCCTGGCCTCACCACGGGGCAATCTATGGGAGAACATAGTTGACACACAAGTCCTAAGGATGATGTCGCTGGGGGAACGTGGGGACAGCACCAATGGAGCCACCTTGCCCCAGCTGAGGGGAAGAAAAGGTATATGGAAAAAAAAAAATGGCAGTTCGCATCGGGAGAGCATACTGGATCACCTCAAGACACCTACCATTAGCAGAGGAAATCAACCACACAGCCCTTAGGGTGGTCGGCAGCAACAAGGAGAGGGACAAAATCTTACTGGCAGCCAAATCTTGTGGCGGTATTCATCTAGCTCTCTGTGTTATAAAATTCTTCCCTGATCTCCATTCAGCACCCGACACCGAAGGAAGGGCTTTGATTTAGTGAGGACCTTCCTCTGCTGGTTGGGACTAGTGCTGCTTCCTTCCAGGCTGAAGGTACAGTCCAGGGTTACAATGTATATATTTTCAAGCCATAAGATGCAGGAGAATTGGCAGAACGTATTAGAAAATAGTATTCTACGCGGCTGGACACCATGGTTTGGACCAGGAGTCCAACAGCTGACACTATGAGACATTGAGCTGTCTTATTTAACTTCATAATAGCACTGAGGTTTTGTACACTGGTTAATGTATACTGCTATCGAAAATGAGTAAGTCTTAAAATTGTGCTGTGGGTTTATCTATACTGCATTTTGGGAGGGAGGCAAAAATACCAAGGATGGCATGAATGAATGTGGGTATACATCACCCAGTTTTATAGTATAACTATACTTTCTAGGGATGTGGATATGATGTTCTATCCACGCTGTTTGTTGCCTTTCCCTTTAAGGATTGCAAGAGATCTTCTAGCTGGCTCCTCCCACCACCGGTGGTAACTCCCTAGCTCTGCCCCATGATACCAGATCTTCCTTTCCACTGGAAGGTTCAGGTTCCCTCTTCACCGCTTCAGCGTTGACTGAGCCCTGGCCTCAAATCTTCAGATTTACCTCCAAAACTCACTTTAGAACTCGTTAGAGTTCTGTCTTCACCCTCAGTCTTTGATCATGACCACAAAGGAAGACAAGACTGTTCCCGGTTTTACCTGTGTCCTTTGGGGAAGATATCCCATACGGACCTCACACCTCATGTTTCTACTGTCTGGGCCACAATCATGATCTGCAGGCCTGTGACTTTTGTCAGTCGTTTCACCTGAATGTTCTCAACGACCGTGTTGCCCACCTGAAGTTGGACTAACCAGAAAAACAATACTGCCAGTCAAATCAAAGGATGCCTGTTGGGTGGTCTGCGCGGCTGCGGGGTCCGACGAGCAACTGGAACAACTCAAGGCCTTCAAGGATGAGGCAGCTCAGGAAGCTGCTCAGTCCTCTTCTGCCTCGCCCTTTGTTCCACTCCAGTTGGGTTTCATCTGTTCGTCCTCCTTCAGGAAGCTGTGCCAGTCCCTCTTGACTAAGGTAGAGGGCCCTACCAAGTCGCATAGATCTTCCCTGTGTCAGTCTTCACCATTCATCACTGGTGGGTGTCAGCGGAGTCAGCACCATGGTGCTGCCCACAAGGCAGTTGCACGGCGTCGTGCTCGCAAGTTGGCCATAACTGGCGCTGCCTCCTTCCATAATCTCAGTTCTGCATCTGCCACTGTTGAGAGTGCAGCACCTCACCAGCCAACTCATGCTAACTGCATTATTGTGGCCTAGTTAGGAGTGTTTTTTGACGAACTTCGACATCATCTGTGGGACTTGTTGCTGGTTTTGGCAAAGCTCATGGGCAAGCCATTCGAACCGATGCACAGGTGTGACATGTCTCACCTGTCGTGGAAGACCGCCTTCTTGGTGGCTGTCCGTCAGCAAAGTATTAGTGAGCTCCGGGCACTCGGTGGAGACTCCTTACCTGGTCTTCCACAGGAACAAGGTTGTCCTGCTCCCCAACCGGAAGTTCCTCTCGAAGGTTGTGTCAGAGTTTCACCTGAACCAGGTGATGGCTCTACCAGTGTTATTCATCAGTCACACTTTGGAGGCCAAACACAGGCTCCATACTTTGGACCTCAGGTGAGCACTCGCTTATTACAAAGAGCGCATGGCTGGAGTTTGAAGAGTGGTTCACCAGCTGTTTGTCACCTACACTGAAGCCACATCTGGCAGATCTGCAGCCAAGCAGATGATTGGCAGGTGGATCACATCCTGCATTGATCTCTGCTGTGGGATGGCGGGTAAGGAGCCTCCCACAGGGCTAAGGGCTTATTCCACCGCCATGCTACTGCATCAGTATAGCTGCTTCTGGGGCGTCCCTATCCAGGAAATCTGCAGAGCTGCTTGCTGCAAGTCAGCACACACCTTCATTTCCCATTACCACATTGACCTCGAGTCATGCCAGGATGCTAGTTTTGGGACTTCAGTTCTCCAGTCTCTGTTCCCAAAGTAGAGGTGTGCACTTGCCCCTCCTCCTGGAGAACTGCTGGAGTCTGCCAGACAGTGTGGATAGAACATCATATCCACATCCCTAGAAAACAGGTTACTGACCTGTAACAGTAGATCTTCCATGGAATGGTCTCTTACAGGAAGTCATTACTTCTGGGAGTTCCCAGCAGGCGGCGCTATCACACGGCAGCTTCTTCCAGCAGTCTCCATATCAGGAACCACCCACATGACCTCACTTCCTGGGCTGTGCCTATAAAAGTGAGTGGTTCCTGGTAGTCTCCGTTCATTTTCCCACCAGTTTCAACTCGCACAGCAGCTAGAACCATCTTCTGCAGGCAGTCTTCGACGAGAACTAAACCTATACAAAATAGCCTGGGGTGCCTGGGCTTAAAACACGGCACCATATTCCTGTGCTTTGGCCAAGAGCCTTACTTGGTGACCTGAACAAAGGTTACATATATTATGGAAGAAAAAACTTCCCTGTTACAAACTCGGGACTCATTCAAAGGGCTCCAGAACCACTGTCATCTTCAAGAAACAAAAGAGAAGAAATACCTTCATTACAAGTCCTGCCTGACCGCACCCTATCAGTCACTTTTGCTAAACATGTCTCTTCAAAGAGGCACTCTTCGTTGATGGAAGACAATCCCCTGTCAACAGCAGGCACTTCTACATCTTCTTCATCAAAGGGACATAAGAGATCAATCTCTTCACACAAAGGGAACGTTCCCCATTGACAGGGCATCATTTTTCAACTTCTCTGGCGATGAGACTATATCCACTGTCGACAATAGGGATGCCTCCACAGCTTCCGTCGATGAGGCACACTCCCCCGTTGACGGAGGTGCTCAGGGGACCCTTCCTGTCGATGAGAATACCTCCCCCGCCATCAAAACACACTCTCTTCTCTTCATCGTCGATGGCACTGCCTCCACTGTCGACGGAGCATGTCTTTCATCATCCATCGTCGATGAGAAGCATTCTGACGTCTGTGGAGTATGCTCTCCCTTATCCATTGTCCATGAGAGACATTCCTCCATCGACGGAGCATGCTCCCTATTATCCATCGTCGACGAGACACACTCCACTATCGACAGAGCATGCTCTTCCTTTTCCATCATCGATGAGACTCATTCCACCGTTGACTGAGCATGTTCTTCATTATCCATCATCGACGAAAGGCATTCCACCGTCGACGGACCATGCTCTTCCCTACCCATCGTCACCGAGAGGTATTCCACTGTTGATGGAGTATGCCCTCGTTATTTTTAAATCGATGAAGGGATTCCACTGTTGATGGACCATGCCTTTGATTATTCATTGTCGAAGGGATACATTCCACCATCAACGGAGCTTAATTTTCATCATAAAACAACACATTTAACGGCATATACTCCATTAACAGAAACTCCTACTGAGATGTCGACCCACCAAGGTCATGAAATTTATTACAAAGACGTCTCATAATACACTTTTCAAAACACATCACCACGAAATGTGGAGTCGCATGCCGCTGCGTGTCGGGGCAAACCTGCATCCTTTGCCCGCATGTATAATGCTCAAACATCATTTCATGATACTCACCCTCCTCAAAGGCGTACTGAATCATTCTACCAAGGGGTGCAAATTGACCCTCCACATACTTCAATTCCACATATACTGGGTTCAGACCCCAATTACATTGACTTACCCTCGTCACAAATACCAAATATGGAACTTATTATAAACAAAGATCTTACTTCGAGAGGGTTACTTCACTAGGTCATCACATATGGGACTGGCGCCAACTAGCGTCAGGCCTCATGGCAGACTTTTCTAGCAATACCTGACGGGGACCGCCCACCCATCATCACGTGACTGACGTCAGCGTGACTGTATATAGTGGGCGGTCCCCACGGCCACCCTCCAGTTCTTTCCCGCCATCGCCTTGTGTCAGTCACATCGCAGGACTTCCAGTAGCGATCATCGGGAAAGTTATTTCGCGTCGTTTTTTTTCCCTTGCAATTCTCTTCAATAATTCTTCAACAACCTTTGATGTCTTCTCTGAAGAAAAGTGCTTAGCTTGTGGCATGCATATCCTGCACAAAGACAGTCACCAAGTGTGTTCTCTGTCTAGGCCCAAACCATCCTATCTCCTTCTGCCCTGAGTGCCAGTCATTCAACCAGGCCACTAAAAATGGAGACAGCAGGCATTGAGGCACACCTTCTTAAATCTCGTCTGGCCTCCTTGGAGAAAAGATGGAGTGTCTTAAGGGTTTGTCCGAAAATCTTCCCCTTCAAAAAGCACAAAGAAGACTAGGAGCGGTTTCGTCATGACGACATGCCAGGCCGCCCACAAGCAAGGCCCACTTACTACTGGACAAAGATAGATGGTAAGTCAGACAAGACTCCAGTGGTAAGTCGGCTGCTGGCTCCTCCGCAACTGTGCTGCTCCTGCTGGTAAGTCGGCCCGGCTCTCTGGAACCGTGTGGTGTGCACTAAGCCGACTCCCGGCTGGGGCAGTCACCCGGCCACGGGGTGATAAGCTGGCCGGGGCTCTTCCTGACTGCCTGACTATGCCCGCTAAGGCGGCCGTTTCGGCGGCCGCCGCGGGCCCTAGTTCCCCGTCGAAGCCTTAACGGCGCCTCACCTGACGTCCAGCGGGACCAAAGGGAGAAAGCCCCTCTCCCTTCTTCTACTGCACCCGCGTCCTCGCACTCCTCCTCAGACGCATCCGGCGATAGTGTCGGAGACCCCATAGAGCCTCTTGACATAGTGGGTACTTCTCTGCATTCCCCCACAGGGGTCCCGGATCAGAAGGCTCCTTCACGGCCATCTGGCCTTCTTGTGGAGGCCTCTTCACCTTCCGGCGGGACACCGGTTCCTCCCCCGACGCCAGTGATCCCGACGACAGTCCCTCAGTCGGGACCAGCCGACAGACCCTTGCCTCTGGCCCCTACCCGGCCGGGCTCCCTCGTCCGGTTCCGACGCCGGCCCATCTTCCAGTGTCGGATCGGGCTATGCCAGTGCCGACGTCTGTCCCTCCAACGTGGGCTGTCCCAATGTCGGACCCTCCTCCCATCTACACAATGTTGGGTCCGACGTGGGTTCCCCCAACGCCTGATCCGTTGTCGGGAACCTATTCTAGACCTGAACTGTCCCCCATTACCCCTTTGGGTATCCTGGGGATCCCTACCCTGGGGGGTTCCACTCTTGATTGGAGACATTTTGGGCAGTTCCACCATGAATACAACCCATATTCCCCTTATGTGGGTTTCCAGGGGTATTATCCCCCTCCGGTCACCCCTCCTCCTTCCCCTCCTCCAGTAGCCCCGGTTTCAAGACCTTAATCCAGTTTTGGTGACGGGGCCAGGTCAGAGCTGGTTACTGATCTAGAAGCCAGACTCCCGCAGCTGCAGCTTCCTAGATCTCCTTCCCCGAGCAGTTCTGTTTCAGCTGTACACATCTCGGGGAAGACTCAACAGGTCATTTCCTTGTGGGATTTCCATCATCGTCCTGTTGAGGAGGCAGAAGACAGTTCCGATGGGAAGGAGGACTCCCAAGGGGGAGGACCAGAATCCTATGCAGCAGAGACTTACGGAACATCTTGATTTAGAGTCTCTGCCATCTATTCCGGTTCCCCCATGGATGAGTCCTCACCAAGACCTCACCACCACTGTCTGGCAGATGCCTCATTTGATCCCGGCTGTCCCCAAGAGGGCTGACAGGCTCTACCAGGTGCCAAAGGATGCACCTTTTTTAAAGGCTTATCCTAAGGCAGACTCTGTGGTCATCTCTGCTGCTCATGACCGCTCCACAGCTCCCAAGCACATGAGCATGACACCTCTGGACAAAAAGTCGAGGCTGATGGACCAGTTTGGAAAGAAGGTCTACTTGTCGGCCATGTGTGCCTTTCGCTCCCTTAGTTACGTAGCCCACATGGTTTCTCACCAAAAACAGACTATGGCCAGGCTAGGCGAAGGTCAATCTGTGGACCTTGCACATAGGAGGAACTTGCCAAGGACCTCTGCCTCTCCAAGATCTGTAGGCATGCTCTTCAAGCCACCTACGACTCCGTTGATTCAGTGGCCCGTACCTCGGCAACTGCCGTTGCCCTTAGGCGGCATTCCTGGCTTTGTCTCTCTGGGCTCACCAACGAAGTCCAGTCGGCAATTCAGGACGCCCCCTTCAGGGGCTCAGTCCTTTTTGGGGGAGATACCAAGGACATGATAACGGATCTACAGGACAAAGGAGTGGCCCTTAGATCCATTAGGTCCATGTACCGATTGAGCACCCAACAACAGCAGCAGCCCTTTCAGAAAGGACCTGGAGGCAGTGGAAAAACGCTCAGGCGAGACCCCAAAGGTAAGCGTGGGCCGAGGTACCACTACCCCCCCTGCTCTAAGATTCAGTAGCGTTGGGGGACCTCTCGAATGTCCGCCCTACTTAACTCTCCGCCCCACGGCACCTCAGTCTCATGACGGGAGCAGGTGGGGGAAGGTTCACCCGCCACGCCGCGAGGAGTGGAGGAGGGCAATCACCTCAGACAAGTGGGTCCTGCAACTAGTGTCCGTCGGACACACCATCAAGTTTCTGGAGATCCCTCCGGATACTCCTTCATGGAGATCCTCTTATGCCCAGGCCCTCCTCGTTCGTGAGGAGATCAATGTGCTCTTGCTCAAAGAAGCAATCGAGCCAGTTCACTTCGGGCAAAGGGGAAAGGGGTGGTTTCAAAAAAGACAGAGGAGTTCAGACCCATTCTCAACTTGAGTCAACTCAGTCAGTATGTAGAGTACAAGACGTTCCACATGCTGATGCTCCAGAGCCTTCTTCCTCTCCTGTTGGAGAATCATTGGCTCTGCGCCCTGTACATGTAGGATGCCTACCTGCACATTCCTGTCTTCCCCAGCCACCGCCGTTTCCTGCGCTTTTGCTTCCAAGGAGAGCATGTCCAGTTCCGGACACTCCCCTTTGGTCTGTGTTCAGTACCTCGGGCTTTTACCAAGTGCCTGGCGGCGTTTCTACGCTGCAGGGGTTTTGCGGTGTTCCCTTACCTGGACGACTGGCTGATCTCAGCTCCGTCCAGGGATCTTTTATTGGAAACTCTGTCTTTCACACTGGACCTCTTCAACTGACTGGAGATAGTGGTCAGCGTTTTCAAGTCGTCTCTAGCACTGTCCCAGAGACTGCAGTTCATTGGGACAGTTCTGGATACAGTCCAGTGCAGAGCCTTCCTTCCTTCCTTCCTTCCTCCAGACAAGGTGGAGACCTTAATCAACCAGGTTCACAAAGTGGCCTCTCTCAGGACCATTCCTGCCCAGGAGGTCCTTTGTCTTTTGGGACCGATGGCAGCTTCCATCACGACCGTTCCTCTAGCAAGACTGCACATGTGAATCACTCAGTGGTCATTAACGGTGCAGTGGGATCAGCTCCTAGACGACCTGGACCATCCGGTCTTGGTCTCTTCAGATCCACAAGGGATTTACAGTGGTGGGAGGATCCCACACTCTTTCCTTGGGACTTCCGTTCCGAAACCCTGCACAGCAGCTACCCTCACCACGGATGCCTTGAATATATGGGGAGGGGCCCATCTGGGGATCATCAAGCTCAAGGCCTTTGGGCAGGCCTGGAGACTTCTCTCACGTCAATGTTCTGGAGCTCAGGAGGTCTTATATGCCTTACAGGCTTTTCAGACCCTGCTTCGAAGGAACACTGCTGATCCAAATGGACAACATGTTGGTAGTTTGGTACATCAAAAACTAGGAGGAGCGGTCATACCCTCTTTGCAGGAAGCAACCGGGTGTGGAACTGGGCAGTCCAGCACCTTCTGGTCCTGGTGGCGTGCACATTCAGGCGTTCCCTGGTGGACAGTCTCAACAGAACTCGAACCCTCACCCACGAGTGGGAATTGCATCAAGAAGTGGCGGACTCCATCTTCCAGAATTGGGGACATCCAGAAATCGACCTCTTCGCCTCCCGATCCAACGTAAAACTTCCCAAGTTTTGCTTGCTCGTTCCAGAGTGCGGTGCTTTCTGGAATGACACATTATCTCTGTCATGGACAGGGACATTTTTGTATGCTTTCCCTCCTGTTCCCATTCTACAGAGAGTTCTCCTCAAACTTCAAGCCGAGGGAGCAAGAATGATCCTTATTGCTCCTCTCTGGCTGAGACAGATTTGGTTCCCACTGTTACAACAGCTCTCCAGGGAACCGCCGGTTCCACTTCCACTGACTCATGACCTCCTGACTCAGGATCAGGGCAGGCTGGTTCCCGGGGCTCAGGACCCTGCATCTTCATGCGTGGCTCCTTCAGATATAACGATTTCTCGCTTTGGGGTCTCCTCTGGAGTTGCTCAGGTCCTCATCGAGGTCAGGAAACCGTCCACCCGTTCCACTTATGCTATGAAGCGCAAGCGATTTTCGATCTGGGCTTCCGCTAAGGGTTGGGTCCTTTTCTCCTGTTCAGCCCCTCAAGTCATGGAATACCTCCTTCATTTATCAGACTCTGGTCTGTCCTATTCTTCTTTGAAGGACCATATCTCGCCATTTCCATGTACCACGAGCTAGTGGATGGTAAACCCATGGCTCATTTGGAGGTCTCAGAGACCTTTCTGAAGGCATCCTCCATCTGAACCCCCATCCATGCCCAGCTCCACCTTGGGACTTGAACTTGTCCTGGAAAAGCTCACCCTTCCTCCTTTCGAACTGGCTATGAGCTGTGATCTACACTTCCTTTCCTGGAAGATGCTTTTCTGGTGGCTATCACCTCTGCCTGAAGATTTCGAGCTTCACGCTCTAGTCTGCAGAGAACCATACTTGATTTTCCATAGAGCCGGGCGGTCCTTAGGGCGCATCCGAGATTCCTTCCCAAGGTGATGTCAGAATCCACACTGAACCAATCAATAGAGCTTCTGGTTTACTACCCGTCCCGTCCAACAAGGGTGAGGCACTCCTTCACATGATGTCCATCGGATCCCTAGTGCTATACTCACTGGACTAAGGAGCTCCGCTCTTGTGATCAGTTATTCATTTCCTTTGCCCCTAGGTTGAGGGACAAACCAGTTTCTAATCAGGGTCTTTCCAAATGGTTGGGAAACTGCATCTGGTACTGTTTTTTTTTGGGTGTTATTTTCCGGACATGAGACCCCTCCTTCGCACCCTGACTTACCCTTCGTGGCAGGGTGGTGAGGGCGACTCGACCCACCACAGCGGATCCATGCCAGAGAGCGTCCTCAGGAATGGCACCAGGGAGGCGGCGCGTGCAGCGGACACCCATTTTCTTGATTTTCTCCTGACCCGGATGTGGCGTGCAATGGCGCCAGCGACTGAGTGCGCATCTGTGCGCGCGCTGAATCAGCGTCTGCGTCCCGCCCTCCCTTGTCTTACGGCTATGTGCTGTTGATCCCCAGCCTCTGCTAGGGTCAGACAAGCACCGGCCGACTGAGTCCCCCCAACCCGGAGATGGAGAGCAGTCCTCCGGACGCTCAATCCATCTCCGCCCTACGCCCGGCAACCCGTGCCCGTTCGAACATGGGCCGCGGCGTGGCGCAAGGTGTGGCGTCCAGTGCCTCAACCCCAAGCGCCACCTGGCGGCTTCGGTACTGTTACCAGAAGTACGATAAGCCTCTTCTGGGTTCCATAAGAGGTCATTCTACTAGGGGCATGACTGCCTCCGTGGCCTTCCTTTGGAACATTTCCACAGCGGACATCTGTGCTGCCGCTACTTGGAGTTCTGCCCACAGCTTTACCAAACACTACAGCCTGGACATTGCTTCTAGGCAGAGGGCCAGCTTTGGATTAGCCATCCTGCAAGGCCTTTTGTCCTAGGCTGGGTCCATTCTGGACTTCAGTTTTTCTGTTGGAGCTAGCTTCCTCCTCCCTAATTTCTTTCAGTCTCTCTCTGGAGAGACTGCTTGATACTCTGTCTATATGTGATGACCTACTGAAGGAACCCTCTCAAAGTAAGATGGTACAGTTACGTGGACTTTACTGTAACAGTAGATTTTTGAGAGGTTCCTTCAGTGGTCCTATTTTCCTCCTCCTTCCCCTCATTTTATGTTTTACAAGGACTCCAATTCCTGTTTGCTTCTGCTGTCCGCCTCTTCCTGGCTCCGCGGGAGAACTGAGGGCGGGCGTGGGGAATGCCCACTATATACAGTCACGTGACATCAGGTGGGGCGTTCCTGTCAGGTATTGCTAGAAAAGTCTGCCGTATGCCCGATGCCAGGTGGTGCCAGTCCCATATGTGATGACCTACTGAAGGAACCTATCTCGAAGATCTACTGTTACGGTAAGTTCCTACATAACTGTACTTTTTACAGTCTCTGGGTTTTGATCAGACATCTGATCTACCAATACAACCTTACTCCCAGACTATGTCCCGACTCCACCTAAACAAGCACGTACAGAGCTTGAATGCTTCCCTTCGCACCCTCCTCCTGAACATATGGAGGCTTACTTTTCAGGTAATGAATCTCATAATGTTACGGAACCCTCCATGAATACATATTATGGAGGTTCCCCCGATGGACGGGGCATAGATTCCCCATATTCCATTCCGTCCTCTTGGGATGAGGATATGATTCGACCTCTTAAAGTTGCTTCTCCACCTGATGATCCGTCATTTACTGATATGATAATACAAATTCAAAAGATCATGGGGTTTTCCACAATGGAACAAGATAAATTAAGTAAAAATATGGCGGAGTATCTGGATCTTCCAGAAGAGCCCATACAGGCGATCCCCTCCTTTTATACGACATTCAGAAATGCGATCACTGAAGCTTGGAGCCATCCTACAGCTGCACACGCTTTGCCACGTAAATGGACCGGCTTTATCAAGCCCCATTAGATTACCAATATTTGTAGACTACACCCACTGCAGATTCAGTGGTTGTTACTGCAGTTCATGATTGCACTAATAAGCCAAAACATACAAGTATAGGACCCCCCCACCCCCCGAAAGGGATTCCAGATGCTTTGACTATCTGGGGAAGAAAGTCTTCGCTTTAAGCACCTTGAATATTCGAATACTGAACTATGTGGGACACATGCTGAAATATCAGTGCACAGTAGGTGCTTCTGCATTGAATGTTATTGACAAATTACCCACATCTCCTGAAAAGGAGCAACTAATATCGATGAACAGTACACTTACATCTCCCTCCAGACACCTCTTAAGGTCAGCTTATGATATAGCCGACACTTTGGCCAGTACTTCAGCCACTGGCATTATCATACACCGACAGGCATGGCTTAGACTTTCTGTCCTTGCACCTGACATACAGCAAAAAGTGGCGAACGCCCGCTTTTCGGACAATAAATTGTTTGGCCCTGGAGCACAAACTATACTGGATAATTTACAAGCCTCAGGCAGACAATTGAGAACTGTACAGAGTCTGTACCATGAGCACCATCCTCAGTATATCAAATCAAATCAACTTTATTTTTATAGTGCCTTTCAAAATCAAGATGCTGTACATAAAACCAAATACATCAAATATAAATAAAATTAAATAACACTTAAAACAGATCATCCATAACTAGGGAAGGCTAGGTTAAATAAATATGTTTTTAACTCAGTTTCAAAACTACCGACAGTTGGGCATTTTCTCAACCGACGAGGTAGAGAATTCCACAGGGTTGGAGCTGAAAAAGAGAAGGCACGACAACCAGATGTCTTCAAACGTACCCTGGGAATCTCTAGCAATCCCTCGTCGGTGGATTGGAGAGGACGGAGGGGGCAGTAGGGTACCAGGAGATCTTGCAGGTAACTGGGTCCCTGATCATGTAGGGCTTTAAAGGTTAGCAAGCCAACCTTAAAGGTGATCCGCCACTGAACAGGCAGCCAGTGCAGTTCACGGAGCACAGGCATATTATGACTGGTTCTAGAAGTCCCAGTCAATAGCCTGGATGCCGCGTTCTGCACCAGCTGCAAGCGGTGGATATCAAACCCAGGTAGCCCTAGGTAGAGGGAATTGCAGTAATCAAGACGGGTAGTGACAAAGGCATGGACCAATGTTGAAAGATCATCCAGAGGAACCAGGTGTTTCACCCGGGCAATATTCCTCAGATGATAAAAGGAGGATTTGATGACAGCTGACACCTGAGGTTTTAGGGTCAGACCATCATCAAAAATAATGCCAAGGTTACGCACCCGATCTGAGGTAGTGAGTGGCATACCACCAAGTAGTAAACCTGATGGTTGTCCAGCCCCACACCCGCCCCGGATGACTTGGATCACTACCAACACCGGTCTTATCTAGATTCAGTCTCAGCCAGCTAGAACTCATCCAAGATCTGATCTCAGTAAGGCAATTATTTAGCACGGAGAGTGCGTCATTCTGTTCTGGCAGAAAGGACATATACAGCTGAGTATCATCTGCATAGCAGTGAAAACTCAGACTGTATCGCCTGATGATATCTCCCAATGGTAGCATGTACACTGTAAACAGCATGGGGGCCAAAATGGAGCCCTGCGGCACCCCACAAGGCAGGAAGTGAGCACCAGAGGAATAAATTCCCGTGGCAACTCTCTGAAACCTGCCTGTGAGGTATGAATGGAACCATTTAAGGACTGTACCAGACAGCCCACAAAAAAAACGCAGGTGCTCCAAAAGCACACCATGGTCTACAGTGTCAAATGCAGCAGAGAGATCAAGAAGGACCAGAATGGTACGTGCCTTTTGATCTCTAGCCAATAGGAGGTCATTCAATACCCAAACAAGAGCAGTCTCCGTGCTATGCTTCTTCCTAAAACCAGACTGGAGAGTATCATAGACATTGTGTGTTGCAAGATGATCATCCGACTGCAGAGCAACCACCTTTTCAATAACCTTACCAACAAATGGCAGGTTAGAGATAGGGCGGTAGTTAGCTAGACAGTCTAGATCCAAAGAGGGTTTTTTTAAGGAGTGGTCGAACGACCGCCTCCTTAAGGGTGTCGGGAAATACACCCCTCTCCAAGGACTTCCAGACAATGTCAGCAAGGATCGGGCAGATAACATCTACACATCCAACTAGGAGAGGTGTAGGGCCCGGATCCAAACTACAACTGGTTGGACGTAGTGTTTGGACGATCTTCACAATGTCAGTGAACTCTAGCCGGTGGAAATCTGACCAGACAGACTGAGTGCATGCCACTTCCTGTCGAACACTGCAGTTCCTCATAGGAGAGGTTGGACCGATGCCAGACCTGATGATGGCAACCTTATGTGCAAAGAATCGGGCGAACGCCTCACATTTAAGCTGAGGAAAAAATCCTCTGGGCTGGAGACAGATTGGATTGCACAATCTGTCAACAGTCTGGAAGAGCTGAGCCGGTCGATTCTGTGCAGCAGAAATCTCCCTGGACAGGAATTCTGCCTTCTTACGGGTGATTTCTGATTGATAGCCATCATAGTGTGCCATCAACCTAAGCCTGTCAGCATCAAGGCTGGACTTCCACCAGACTCTCTCCATCCTTCGGCCAACTCGCCTCAACTCCTTCAAGGAGCCATCAAACCAAGGACTCCTTGGGCGAAGGGTGAGAGGCCGAACACGAACAGGAGCAATCTTGTCCAGAGCATCTTCCACAGCCCTATTATAGGCGTTACAAGATCGTCTGGACTCATGCATTCATCCGACAAGCCCGATGGTCCAGTACTGCCAATAGATCACTGGGACTAACATCCTATAAAGGGCGGTACTGGACCATCTCGGTAAGGGCAGACCTATTAGGGGGGACCCTGAAGCTGACCTTATGGTGTGATGGTCAGACCAGCTGACTGATTCCACCCCCAAATTAGCAATCTCCACACCCATAGAAATATCAGATCCAACGAATGACCCCTATATGGGTTGAGGGTGACTACCTGTGTAAGGCCCAGCGTTATCATCAATATACCTGAATAAGACAGAAAACTATTACAGCTAAAGAGGTAATTTTAGTGGCAAGGAACATACAACAAGAGGTACATCAGTACCTATAGATCTCAAGGGACCGTCCACCTCATGGGATGGTTGCCTCTACCTCTCAATAATCTCAGTGCTCGCCCGGTCTCCTCACTTAGGCCTCGGAGCCTTTACTGGGGCATTCCTCTATCTTTTATACTGAGGTCTACACTACGAGGCTTTTATACATCTAGCCACTATAATCTAACGATGTTCCCACCTTATGATACACATGGCGGTATTTTTATGTATATTGAATGGAACATTTTACTGGAAGTATCATTGTAGCGGTCATTTTGACCATCACATCGGGTGCCTCCTAGCTTGTTTAGTGTGGACCTTTAGTCCCAACCTCAAACTGGGTTTCTACTGATGAAGAGGAATTTTCCTGCTATTCATTACATTACGATACTATTGATTGAATTATGACTAATTGGCATCCTACTACCCATATTCAGTATGGTCAGACATCTAGGCCTGCGATACAAATATAATTTTCATATTTCTAGCAGCTTCTTGGCCTCGTTCTTCTAAACCATACAAGGCTGACTCTTATCCTGGTCCTTCCCAGTTGGAAATAACTGCTTGAGAATCTCCCAGAAGTAATGACTTACTGCAAGAGACCATTCCGTGGAAGATAGATCAGTTACATAAGACCTTACCGTAACAGTAGATCTTCTAGGAATGTCTCTTGCAGTAAGTAGTTTCTCACCCGGCGTCCCCCTGCCGTCTGTAACAGGGAAAACACAAATTGGGTTGAGATACTCTGGTACCTCGGTTCCTCTCGGTCCCTCGCCAGCACAAGCTGAAACCGGCAGGGAACGGAGACTACCAGGAACCACCCACTTTTATAGGCACAGCCCAGGAAGTGAGGTTGTATGGGTGGTTCCTGATGTGGAGACTGTTGGAAGAAGCCACCTGCTGGGAACTCCCAGAAGTAATGACTTACTCCAAGAGACATTCTTAGAAAATCTACTGTTACAGTAAGGTCTTACGTAACTGATGTTTCTAGAAGTTGTATGTGATGAGCTTATCTGTCAGTCTTCACCATTCATTACTGGTAGGTTCTGACTGGAGGAGGAGGACCCCACAGAAGCATTTTTTTTTTTTTTTAAAGAGGGAGGAGTCAGTGTCATGGGTGGCGCCACCCTCAAGGCCGACGTACTGCGTGGCGCTCGCAGGTTGACCAGTAAGCGACACCATCTCCTCCTCCATTCCAATTCTGCTTCTCCCACTGTCGAGTGAGCACGACCTCATGAAGTGAGCATTTTTTGGTATTGCAACATTGGGCCTAGTCCATTGAACTGTCTCCACCATCCTAGTTCTGCAGGAGCTGTTGTGTTCTTGGCGCCTTTGACTCTGGTAAGATCTTTCCTTATTTTTCTTTGGCGCCAAGACCCTTTTCCTGTTTTATTATTGTTTTTTCATCCAATCATGTCTCATCCCGGGGACAAGAAAAATACATCTTCTAAGGCAGGCAGGTCCCCGATGCGATGGTGTCCTTATGGCTGGCTTTATTCCGTCTCGGACCGGCATGATCATTGCCTGACCTGCATGGGGCCTAACCACAATATGGACCATTGCAATGCCTTTTTTTCCATGAACTGCAGAGTTCTGAAACACTGCGCGTTTAAAGTCTGCCGTTCACCGCCGACTTTTGGAGGACAGGCGCACACTAGGGACGCCAGATGCAGGTCCCTTCACCCTTCCTCCGGGTCCCCTCCCAGTTCTATACGGGCTGGATGGGGGCTTCCGTCCCTTCTAGCCTCGCCACAGTGGAGGGTCCTCTCACGGTGCCGGAGGCCTGGTCCGATTCCTTCAGGAGTCGGGCTAGAGGCACCATTTTGGCATTCACCTCCTTGGAGGTGAAGGCTCCCCTGACGTTCCGGACTGTGTCTGCCAGGCCCGGCCCAGAGGTTTTCTTGGCACTGCCTATTCTTGCCGCCACACACTGTGCTGGTGATCGGGGCAGTGCCGTAGGCAGTGCTGGGCTGACTCACAGTGCTGCTTGTGGTGCGAAGAGCGGGAAGGTTCAGGAGAGCCTCTGGATCCATTTCTCTTCTGGAGACGATGATGATCTGGAAGCAATCCGGACTGGCTTCCGGATTCTTCAGAGTCCTCGAACTCATCCCTGTACAGCACTTGTCTGTCCAACTCCCTCGTTGGAACCGGTGGTTTCTACTGGTACTGGTGTCTGAGCCGCCATGGGTGCCATCAATCTTCTGGTGCTGGGGCACTAGAGGGTCCACCGAGCCGGGGACCCTGGACTCAGAGGAGGTGAAGCCCCTTTTCAGTGTCCAGGCTGGGTCCACTTCTGGACCTGCTAGGACATCTGGGATAGGGGTAAAGGTTCCCTCATCTGCTGCCCCTTGGCGGTTGGTGAGTGAGGTTGAGCTTCCTTGGTTGGTCCTGAGGAAACGGTCCCTCTCTGAGTCTGAGGGGTTGAGGGGACAGTGTCAGGAGCAGCGTCCTTCCCTGGTAAGCCCACAGGGGCTCGGGTAGGAACAGCAGCACTGGCCCTGTCTTCTCCCCAAAATCTCCCTGGTGGGGAACTCATCTCTTGAGGCTAGGGGCTGCCCTTCTGGACCCATGCAGCCCTGGTCACCTCACAGGGGGGAATCTTCTTCAGGGCTCAGTCCTAGCCGTTTCAGAATGGTTGAATGGCGGTGACTGTCTCAACTGACAGATCCTTCCAGGCGTTGTTTCGCTTGTTCAGTCCCTGAGCCCTGGCAGAGATCGTTCTCTTCCTCAGAGGCATTTGTCCCCTTACCTCTGCCTTCCTCCCTTCTCCTGGGTCACTATGTTTCCTACAGGGCCTCTAACCTGGGAGCAGTTTAGAGCCACAGCTGCCCATTCTCGGCCTCGTTAGAGCTATGAATGAGCAGGTGTTTCACCACTCTTCCTGGGGCAGCGGACTCTGACTCCCGGACACTTATGTACTATCTGGGCTTTAATGGGGTTCCAGGACACTAAACCTTATTAGGACAATAGACTTAGACTTACATGAGCTACAGTTTCTGAACTGTCATGTGTCCCAAGCACCAGGCAGTTGTATCAATTCTTGGGCAGTACTGTTCTTTCCGGACAATTTGTTGAAACTGTGCTCTGTGATGTAACACAGTAATAGGGGTGGTGCCATACTCCTGGTTTGTAACACAGATCCTTTTGTATTATCACATTTTTACCGCTATATGGATGTAAAAGCATCTGTTGTGTTTTAATTAATATGCAGTAAACAGAATTTACCAAAAAAGCTGAGCAGAATGAACACATTCAGTACATCTAAGGCAGAGAAGATAAAAATGCCACATACTGTATGCTGTTTTAGATGTTTGGAAAACAAGGATCACTCATAATTCATCTCAATGACTGAAATATGTAGCTGTTCATTAAAGTAACCATGCTTGCTAGCTAGGAAAATATTTCATCATGGCTGCTACTGCAACAGTGAATTCCTGATACCTTGAGATCCTTTTAGTAGGGTGTAATTAGACAGGCCCCCTCAAGTTTTTTGGCCCCTTCACTGCTGCCTGCTCCTTCCTGTCGGGCCCTGTTATTGGCAACCTCTCAGCCCCATCTGTTGCTTCCCCCATTGTTACGGTCAGTGAGGATCCCCACAGTGTGGGGCTCAAGAGTACCAACAGCCATTACTCTTGGCGATGGGGAGAAAAAGAGGTTTTCTTAATTGTTTCACCTTGTCCCTGAAGCCCTTTCACCTTTCCTGATGTTGGGAAGATATCCATGTGAACCACACATGTAGCAACGTCCTGCAGAGGAGGCAGAGCTCCTGGCCACTGCAGGAGTTACCACTGCAGTGAACTTTGCGGTGCCTGTTCTCCTGCTGGAAGCTGATGCATAAAGCCACACCCGTCCAGCCCCTGAGTTCACTCCCAAAGCTGGGTCACTGGAGTGCATTGCGCCCCCCACTGTGCCATTTGATGACCATAATAGTTATTCTAAAGCATATTTATATGACTGGTTTTATTTTTTGTGCTCTCATTAGAATTTGTAGCCCCTAACAGTTTCTAAAAGTATCCTTTCCAGAGATGACGTGGACATGCTGAAGCTATAGCAAGAGCTATACCCATCTCCCTACCCACCCTCTACTGGTGTGCCCCCTCTCCCCCCTCCCACCCTCCTTCTCTTTCCTTCTGTAACCCCAAACAATGCCCTCCTCACCATCAACCCCTCTAAAGGTGCCTCCCCTGATGGCCTCGACCCAAAACTCCTCTCCCTCTCCGCTTCAGCCATCGTCTACCCCCCCTCTCAATAATCCTAAATCTCTCATTCTCTACTGCCTTGGTCCTCTCTTCATGGAAACATGCAGTGGTCCTCCCACTTCCCAAAGGGGGTGACCCCCTCATCCCCTGGCAACTATCACCCCATTTCTCTCCTCCCTACCCTTGCCAAACTTCCAAGAACACATTGTTCTCTGTCAACTCACCTCTTTTCTATCTGACACCTCCTTTTTCACCCCTTTCCAGTCTAGTTTCAGGAAAAAAACACTCAGTCACCACCTCTCCATACAGCTGACAGACTCCATCCTAACTGGGATGAACAGTGGCCAAATTACCTCTACCATTTTTGTCGACCTGGCCAAGGTCTTCGACACCATCTCTCCCTCCCTTCTCCTGGACTCACTCCCGGCTGCTGGCCTATCTCCCTCCGCCACAAACTGGTTCAAGGCCTGCTTTATTGGTAGAACCCAATCAGTTAAGATATTGGATGCCACTTCCTCTCCCCTCCCAGTTTGCACTGGTGTCCTCCAAGGCTCTGTATTAGGGCCCCTCCTATTCTCCATCTTCTTAAATAACCTTCCCTCTCTTTGCTCCCCCTCCTCCGCTATACATATGTATGCCAATGATACTGTCCTGTATGCATGTGGCTCCTGTCCTGCTGAGGTTACAAGTAGCTTACAGCAAGACTTTGACAGGGTTCAGGTCTGGTTTGCTAACCATCAGCTTTTCCTCAATGCCAAGAAGACTATCGCCATGACCTTTAACACAAGGCAGAGACTCTCTAGGCCCCTCCCTCCTACCCACTTTCCACACCCTTGATGGAACTTTACTTGAGGACACATCCACCTTCAGGTACTTGGGTGTTGCTGGACCAACACCTAAACTTCTCTGGATATATTGACGCCATCCAGAAAAAAACTCCGCCCCAAGCTTTGTGCCCTGTTCGTGAACCATAGTTGCATGCCTCCTACAGCTAGGCGTGAACTTGTTCAGAAGATGATACTGCCCATTTTTGACTACTGTGACGTAGTCTGTGGTGCTGCCTCTAAGTCCTCCCTGGCCAGACTGGACACTCTGTTCAGTTCCTTCTGCTGCTTTGCTCTGGATGCCCCCCCCCCCACACCCACCACTGCGATCTTTATCGTGCCCCATCCGTCCCCTCTCTTACAAATAGGCGACTCTCCCACTGTGCTAAATTCACCTCCAAGCACTGGTTGAGTGAGCTCCCTTCCTACCTCGCCTACTGCTTTATAATACCCTCCCATCCCCTTAGATAAACTGACTCCTGCACCCTGGTAGTCCCCTGCAGATGCACCCAAATCGGCCAATCCGGTTACTCTCACTGCCTCCCAAAAATTTGGAATTCCCTCCCACCACAAATCCAGCACTCATCCTTCGCCTACTCCGTCAGCTCTGCCCTCAATAATTACATTGCACCTAGCTGCTTCTGCCATGACCCTCCCTAATTCCATCTTCCCAAGCCTGGGCAAACCCTACCCCTCTACTATCACCTTCATTTTACCCTGTGTATCCCATCCCCCCAAATTTTAGCTCTCCTCCCCTTTCCCCAAATTGCTCCCCCTTACTGGCCTCCCTTGATCTCTCACAGAATGTAAGGGCCCGAATGCTCTCCATGGGTCCCTTTCCTATCCCCAAGGGCTTGTATCTCTAATCTACTTCCTCTTTCCACCATCCCTTCTATCTCTGTAGACTTGCAGTCCCTTGCAGGGTTCTCAGCATCCTGAGGGGTCATACTGTGCCTAGTCTTTTCTCCTCTCCTCCACCCCCCCATCCCTGGCCATTGCAGTCCCCTTGTGGGGTTCTCCACATTCTGAAGGGGTCCAGCTGAGCCTAAGCGTATCTCCCCTATTCTGTCTAGCCACTGTCTTGGCTTTCCATGACTACTAGCAGGGTCCAGTACATCCTGATGGAAAAAAAACGAGGAAAAAATAGCCAACTCAGTTAAGGGGATAAAACCCTTTATAGGTACATTAGGGAGCATAGAAAGGTTAAGGGAGGGATAGTGAAGATTAATAAAGGAGAGGGGAGGTGGGCAGAGGAAGACAGTGAAAAGGCAGAGATACTGAATGAATACTTCTGCTCAGTATTCACAAAATAAGAAGAGGAGGAGTTACCTAAACCAAACAATAGAAGCACTCTGGGTAGGGGTTGATACCAGTCCATTCACAGAAGAAAGAGTCATGAAAGAACTCCTAAAACTCAAGGTGGACAAAGCAATGGGCCTGATGGGATTCACCCAGAATCCTAAAAAGAACTAAGGGGGACCTAGTGACACCACTGACCACACTTTTAACAAATCATGGGAGGATGGGGTGGTACCTGAGGACTGGAGGAGGGTAGATGTGATTCCCCTACACAAATGTGGGAGCAAGGCTGAAGCAGGAAACTACAGACCTGTAAGTTTGACCTCAGTGGTAGGAAAATGATGGAATCACTTCTGAAAGAAAGAATTGTTGAGCACCTAGAGGCAGCGGGCACAGGACCCAAAGCAACATGGATTTACAGCAGGAAGGTCATGTCAGACTAATCTAATTGATTTCTTTGACTGGGTGACCAAAGTAATAGACCAGGGAGGGCTGTGGATATGGCCTACCTAGACTTTAGCAAGGCATTGACACAGTCCCACACAAAGATTAATAATCAGTTAGCCAGCCTGGGAGTGGGTCCCAGGGTGGTAGCCTGTGCAGCAACTGGCTACACAACAGGATACAGAAGGTAATAGTGAACGAACACATTCCAAGAAAGGGGGTTACTAGTGGAGTACCTCAGGGCTCAGTACTGGGTCCAATCCTCTTTAACATCTTTATAAGTGACATTGCAGAGGGTCTGGAGGGAAAGGTATGCCTCTTTGCAGATGACACAAATAACTGTAACAGAGTTGATACACAAGAGGGGGTAGAAAAGATGAGAAGGGACTTGGCAAGGTTGGAGGAATGGTCAGACATGTGGCAACTTAGATTCAATGCAAAGAAGTGCAAAGTAATGCACCTGGGAAACAAAAACCCAGGAGAAGAGTACACAATAGCAGGGGAGGTACTAACAACAACAAAAATGGAAAGGGACCTGGGAGTAGTCATATCAGATGACCTAAAGGTGGGTAAGCAATGTGAGAAGTCAGTAAGGAGAGCCAGGGGGATACTGGGATGCATAGGAAGGGGCATCACAAGTAGAAAAAGGGAAGTGATTATCCCTCTATACAGACAGTTGGTGAGACCCCATCTGGAGTACTGTGTGCAGTTTTGGAGACCTCATCTACGCAAGGACATAGACAGGATGGAAGCAGTCCAGAGGAGGGCAACTAAAATGGTGCAGGGTCTACATCAGAAACCATATGAAGAGAGACTGAGAGAGCTTAATATGTATACCCTTGATGAAAGGAGGGACAGGGGACATGATAGAAACATTCAAGTACCTCAAGGGAATCAACAAAGTCCAGGAGGGTAGCATCTTTCAGAAAAAGAGATGTGTAAGAACAAGGGGGCACAGTTTAAAGATAGAGGGGGGACGGCTCAGGGGTAATGTGAGGAAATTCTTTTTCACGGAGAGAGTGGTGGATACATGGAACAGCCTTCCTGAGGAGGTCATTGGGTCTAAAACAGTGGGGGAATTCAAACATGCTTGGGACAGACGCAAAGCAATTATAGTGCGGGGTTGCAGGAAGCAGGCTGTTGGTTAACTAGAATCTGCAGCTTATCCAGTAGGTAGGGAAATGGGCAGACTGGGTGGGCCAAGTGGTCCTTTTCTGCCGTCAAAGTCTGTTTCTATGATAGGTTAAAAACCATCAGGTGTCAGAAGCTATATATAGCGAGGACAACCAAGGGTGGTGGTGGGGGTGGCGGGGTATGCTCTGGGCTGTCTCTCTGCACGTTGCTGGAGTGCAGCGCTGGGATCCATACCTGCGGTTAAATCGTGGGCACCTTGTTCGGTCGGGCTGTTTGGGAGGGCTGCTTGGTCACCCGCCCTTGCAACCCTGTGGGTTCACGGAGAGCTGGCTGCAATCTGTGGGGAGATGTGAGAGAGACAGAGTTAAGTACAGGAATTGGATAGGAGGGGCTCAGGAACAAAGAGGGAAGAGGGGTCGCGATAGCACAGTGAGGTACTGGGAGGGAGGAAGAAAATTTATCTGGCTGCTGAGATCTAGCTTTGAACAGTGCAATTTAAATGAAGTACAATTTAAAAGCTGTAGACTGTACAATTGGCTTTAAGAAACAAGAATTTAGGTGCATAACTACAATGAGCATATAGTCAGTGCTGTATACAGAGATTTGAGGGGGGGGAACAATCCGCTTTTGTCTGGCAGCAGAAAATAAACGGAGACTTACAAAAAAAAAAAGGCGCCAAACACTGCTCTCTGCATATTGCTGGAGCACAGCGCTGGGATCCGTACCTGCGGTTAAATCTTGGGCGCTTTGTTCAGTCAGGCTGTTTAGGAGAGCTGCTTGGTCACCCACCCTCGTGACCCTGTGAGCTCACGGAGAGCCGGCTGCAATCTGCAGTAAAATCATGGGTGCTTTATTCGGTCGGGCTGTTTGGGAGGACTGCTTGGTCACCCACCCTCGTGACCCTGTGAGCTTACGGAGAGCCGGCTGCAATCTGCGCTTAAATTGTGGGCGCCTTGTTTAGGAGGGCTGTGGGGAGGGCTGCTTGGTCACCCGCCCTCATGACCCTGTGGGATCATGGAGAGCCAGCTGCAATCTGCGGTTAAATCGTGGGCGCCTTGTTCGTTCAGGTTGTTTGGGAGGGCTGCGTGGTCACCCACCCTCGTGACCCTGTGGGCTTACGGAGAGCCGGCTGCAATCTGCGCTTAAATCGTGGGCGCCTTGTTCGGTCGGGCTGTTTGGGAGGGCTACTTGGTCACCCACCCTTGCGACTCTGTGGGCTCACGGAGAGCCGGCTGCAATCTGTGGTTAAACCATGGGTGCGTTGTTCAGTTGGGCTGTTTGGGAGGGCTGCTTGGTCACCCGCCCTCGCGACCCTGTGGGCTCACGGAGAGCTGGCTACAATCTGCGGTTAAATCGTGGGCGCCTTGGTCGGTCGAGCTGTTGGGGAGGGCTGCTTGGTCACCCACCCTCGCAACCATGTGGGCTCACGGAGGGCTGGCTGCAATCTGTGGTTAAACTGTGGGCGCCTTGTTCAGTCGGGCTGCTTGGTCACCTGCCCTCACGACCCTGTGGGCTCACAGAGAGCTGGCTTCTATCTGCGGTTAAATCATGGGCGCCTTGTTCAGTCGGGCTGTTTGGGAGAGCTGTGGGGGAGGGCTACTTGGTCACTGCCCTCACGATCCTGTGGGCTCACGGAGAGCCGACTACAATCTGATATGCAGGATGCTTACCTGCACATCAAGATCTGCACCTCACACATGAGATAACTAAGATTCCAGTTTCAGGGAGAACACTACCAGTTTAGGGTATTACCCTTCGGTTTGTCATCTGTGCCACAGATATTTACCAAATATTTAGCAGTTGTGGCAATAGCCCTTCGCAGGAAAGGCCTGTATGGCTTCCCATACCTGGACAATTGGCTTGGTGGAAGACTAGATTTGCTGGCAAAAGGCACCTAGCTTCTCCTGACCTCTTTTCTTTTAGGTTGCTTGAAAGAACAGAGCAAAGAACCTTACCAGAGCAAGGAAAAGGATGAAGGCTTCTTTTGGCTAGGCAGATTTAATGTGTGTTATTTTCTTTTGTACTCACAGGAATTGTTACTGTTTGTTGCTAACATTTTATTGCTTTATTTTTCTCTGATTCAAATTGTTGTTGCTGGGTATACCTTCTGCTGCATTATTACAGGGTGTGCCTACAGATTACTGCTGTAATCTTCTGATTCAAATTGTCTTTTGCAAGGTATATCTTCTGTTACTGCTTTATTTTTCTCTGTAGCAAAGTGTTTCTTACAGGGTATATCTTCTGTGAAATTATTACAGGTGGAGCTTTACAGGTTTTACAATTTTATCTATCATTAGTATAAGCTTTCAGGACTACTGCATTTGTTGCTGGCTGATTGTTTCTGTTCTTACCTCCTTGTTTGTTTCATCCATGGTTCATTTTCGGCAGGGGAAGGGCCCAACCAGCCCACACTACACTCCTTTAATAGGGTAGCACAGTCGTGACATTTCCTGTAGCAAAGCAGGAAGGGGCGGATCAGAGGGGTATCCACACAGTGACCTTATTTACAGGGGAGCAAGTAATTTAATTTGTTATAACAAGTTATACAAAAACAAACAAAACACAAAATCAAACTTTGCTTTCACATTCCTCCTCCTAATTACTCTAACCGGGTTATAAACCCAGCAACTTATCTGGAATGGATATTATTAACTGCGGGTCACTTTTCAGAAGGGCAGTTTTTTCAGGATTTAGGACACTGTCCTACATGCTGGGCCATTGGAGAGCTAAGGACTCAGCTCCAGGCAGCATGGGCAGAGATAGCACGCCTCAAATCGCATATTCAGGAGGAAATATATTATAAGAACCGCCTGCCATTTCCCCAACAGAAGCACCTCAACCGCAGAGGGTAGTTGATCCGGGAGGTTGGCAGGTGGTTAAGAGGGGCAAATCGGGTGCCCCATCACGCGGTGCTCTCCAACATATCACCTCCACAAACCATATAAAAACTACAAACCAGTACCTGCCTCAATCTCCAAAATCAAACAAAGGGGCAGAGGACACTGCAGCACAGAAGCTAGCACAACAAAACTCACCCAAAACAGGAACCAAAGCGAAAAGGAAACACCAAAAACTTCTGATCATAGGAGACTCCATAATTCAGGGAGTTGATACCTATCTCCAGCCAGGGGTATTGGTCAGATGTCTCCCAGGTACATAAGCGTGGAGAGACACTGATCACATTGCTAAAATTGTACAGGAAGCAGGAGAAAACGTTGATGTCCTGGTACACATAGGGACTAACGATCTCACCAGCCGGTCAATTGTGGAGACCAAGGAGCACCTGACCAGGCTGGGTGACAAATTATCACCCATTTCGTCCGGCATCTCCTTCTCTGAAATCCTGCCAGTCTGGGAGAGGGGGGAAGATGGACGGAAGGTCAGAGAAGGGGAGATAGGGGAGCTAAACATGTGGCTCCTGGGCTGGTGCCAGGAAAAAGGACACAAATTTGTAGGGAACTGGCAACAGTTTTGGGAGCGAAAGTTCTTTAAATTTGATGGACTGCATCTGACTAAGGAGGAGTCAGTGCATTGGGGCAGAACTTTGACGTCTTTGCAGAATATTTAAACTAGCAAATGGGGAAAGGGGTGCAGCACCCGATATGTCGAATGGGAAGAACACCCCTCCCCCCTCAGCTAGTGGTCAAACAGGAGTTCAGCATGTTTGCAGTTAATTTGCATCACCAGGTAAGGAGAAAGGTCCGGCTCCCCATATGACGCACACAGAGGAAACCCCAGACCTCGCCCAACAACTAACGCACCAAAATCTGGCCAATGGACAATCATGTACACACCTGCTCACAGTCTGGGAAACAAGATCCCAGACCTGCAGGCAATAATGACAGAGGCTAAACTGGGTATAGTAGCCATTAGCGAGACATGGTTTACCAGTAACCACACTTGGGAGACTTCAGTACCTGGCTATGCACTGTTCAGAAGGTGCAGGGGGGGGGGTGAAGTGGCCCTTTATGTCAGTGAAAATATCAAAGCTACAGAAATTCAGAATACACATAAGGAGCCAGAAGAACTGTGGGTCACCCTGGAAACAGGAAATGGGACAGCCATACGAACTGGGGTTGTCTACAGGCCTTCAGACCAGGGGGAGGACATAGACACATTTCTATTAGAAGATATACAAAACATGACAGCTAAAGGGGAGGTTCTGATAATGGGAGACTTCAACATGCCAGATACAGATTGGTCAATACCAGCAGGAACATCTGCCAGAACTAGACACATAGTGGATTCCCTGCAAGGGGAGGGCCTCAAGCAACTGGTACAACAACCCACAAGAGGCAGGGCTATCCTAGATGTGGTACTGACCAACAAAGGTCACCTGGGGGCCAGTGACCATCACATGGTATGGTTCAATTTGGCCACTAGAACTAAATCATCCCATTCCAAGGCAAAAATGTGGGGCTTCAGAGGAGCTGACTTTGATAAGATGGCCAACAGAGTTAAAGGGGCAATGTCAGCTTTGTCTGTCTTTACTCAAAAAAAATAACCATTGTATCTCTAGGCACATACATTTCAAGCAAGTACCACAGAATGCACCTGTACATCCCAAAATAACAGCTTTTACCTAGTTAGTTGAATTTTTGCATTAATTTCCCTTCAATTGGGTCCGCTGTCCACCAAAAGCATATTGCCAGGGAGAACGTGTGTCTGTTCGGTAGTGTGGTCCCAAAGTTCACTTTTTGCCGTGACCATGTAAGACAGACATTTATGTGATACATCTACCTCTAATTATTTTTTCTTTTCCTGAATTACAAAATTAGGATAATGCAGCAAAATGTGTTGAAGGGCCGAATCATTACGCGGATCAGTGGTGCCAAATCCACCGCGCGCAGAGTGTGCCGCCTGTGCATGCGCCGGGATTTTGGCACTGGCAGCTGTTCCGCATGCGAGAGATTTCGGCTCCCGTTTTAAACTACATTTTGCGGCATTACTGCCTCTCATTTTTGTAATTCAGAGGCAAGAAAAGCTTAATTAGAGGTAGATGTATCACATAAATGTCTGTCTTACATGGTCATGGCAAAAAGTGAATTTCAGGACCACGCTGCTGAACATACACGCGTTCTCCCTAGCGATATGCTTACGGTGGATGACGGACTTTCATGCGGACCCGACTGAAAGGTAATTAATGCAAAAATTCTATAAACTAGGTAAAAGCTGTCATTTTGGGCTGTACAGAGGCATTCTGTGGTACTTGCTTGAAATGTATGAGCCTAGAGGCACAATGGTTATAATTACTTGAGTAAAGCGAGTCAGAGCTGACAATGCCCTTTTAAGCCAGGCCTGGCAAAAAGAAATGTAGGTGAGGGGGTACAGGCATAGTGGGCAAGCATTAAGGACGCAGTACTTGAAGCAACATCCATTGTGTTAGAGAGAAAATGAAGTGCAAAAGAAGAAGGAAACCTCTTTGGTTCTCAAAAACAATAGCACAAAAGTTCAGAGCCAAAAGGCTGGCCTTCACAGAATACAAGGGAACGCAGCGGGATGAAGATAGGGAGGCATACCAAACTTCCCCAAGGGAAGCAGGGAAGGCAGGCAAAGGCCCAAATCGAGGAAACACTAGCATGAACAGTAAAAGAAGGTGACAAGACTTTCTATAGATACATTAGTGAAAGGAAAAAGTCCAGAGGGGGTATTGCTTAGATCAAAGGGGATAAGGGTGTGTGTGAGGAGGAGGACCATGTAAAAGCATCTATCCTAAATAGATACTTTTGCTCACTATTTACTGAAGAGAAGGTAAGGCAGGGCCCACAGCTCAGCACCATGGACACAGGGTGGAGGGAGGTGTGCACTAGTCCCTTCACAAAAGAAAGGGTCCTACAAGAGCTCGATAAGCTCAGGGTGTAGAAGGCAGTGGGACCTGATAACATACATCCCAGGGTACTAAATGAGCTAAGGGTGGAACTAGCACAGCCATTATCAGAACTGTTTAGTGAGTCTCTGAGCACAGGAGAGGTCCCAGAAGACTGGAGAAGGGCTCTTGATCCTGCTCCACAAGAGTGGTAGCAGGGAGGAGGCAGGGAACTACAGACCAGTCAGTCTTACCTCAGTAGTGGGCAAGATTATGGAGGCACTCCTTAAGGAAAGGATAGTGCAACACCTGGAATTCATAGGAGCACAGGATCCAAGACAGCATGGGTTTACAACAGGAAGGTCCTGTCAGACTAATCTCATAGATTTCTTTGATTGGGTACCCAGAGTGGTAGACCAAGGGGGAGCAGTTGATGTCGCCTACCTTGACTTCAGCAAAGCTTTTGATACTGTTTCACATAGAAGATTGATTAATAAGCTGGGTAGGCTCGGGGTGGGTTAAAAGTTGGTCAACTGGGTGGCAAACTGGTTGACGGACAGAAAACAGAGAGTGGTGGTAAACGGTATACAGTCAGAAGAGATGCAAGTCATAAGTGAGGTACCTTAGGGATCAGTCCTGGGGCCAATCCTCTTCAGTATCTTCATCAGTGGCATTGCAGATGGACTGGAGGGTAAGGTTTGTCTGTTTGCAGATGGCACCCTGATCTGCAACAGAGTAGATGATCCAGATGGGGTAGGCAGAATGAGAAGAGATCTGGATAAACTGGCAAAATGGACAGAAGAGTGGTAACTGAGGTTTAATGCAAAGAAGTACAAGATGATGCACATAGGGAAGAGAAACCCTGAAGCCATCTAGAGGCTGGGAGGGGAGTTGCTGGCAGTCACAAGGGAAGAAAGAGACTTGGGCATCATCATCACAGATGACTTGAAATCATCCAAGCAGACCACTAAAGCAGTAGGCAAGGCTAGGGGGATGTTTGGGTGCATTAGTAGGGGTATCACAAGTCATAAGAGGGAGGTAATAATTCCTCTTTACAAGACACTGGTTAGACCCCATCTGGAGTACTGCGTGCAGTACTGGAGGCCAGACCTTCACAAGGACATTAACCAAATTGAGGCATTCCAGAGAAGGGCAACCAAAATGGTGCAGGGATTGCATCAGAAAACATATGAGAACAAATTAACAGAGCTCAATATGTATACCCTAGAGCAAAGGAGGGAGAGAGATGATATGATCGAAACATTCAGACACCTTAAGGGCATTAACAAGGTGAGTCTAACATGTTTCAATATAAGAAAATTAGCAGGACAAGACGACACATGTGATTAGCGGGAAGCTGATTAAGGGGTAATGTGATGAAGTTCTTTTTCACAGAAAGGGTGGTGGATGCATGGAACAGCATACCTCAGGAAGTGGTGGATGTGAGTGCAGTGTTGGGCTTCAAACAGGCATGGGATAGGCATAAGGGAGCAATACAGATGAGTATGAATAGATAGGCCATTGACAGAGCAAAGGCTGATGGGACATTCATAAGATAGAAAAAGAAATGGGCAGACTGGATGGGCCTTGTGGACCTTATCTGCCGTTAACTTCTATGTTTCTCAAAACTCACTCCAAGGAGCAGTTTTCCCACATCCTAGACCGTACCAATCACCGATTCAGTGCCCTAGGGATTATTATCAATGTTCCAAAGTCAATCCTGACCCCTTGCCAACGTGTACAGTAAATAGGGGCAGTCCTGGGCACAGCCCAAGGCCTAACCTTCCTGCCACAGGACACGTTCTGGCATCTGATTTCACAGACCCAGATGGTCTACAACAGCAGCTATGTCACGAAGACATTCCTGAGACTCCTAGGCCTGATGGCAGAGGCCATCTCCACATTGCCACTGGCGAGATTGCTCATGAGGATCCCACAATGGGCACTAAAATTCCAGTGGGACCAATGTACAGACAACCTAGGGCAAAAAGTTCTGGTAACCTTCGGTGGTGGATGGAACCCAACCATTTGCTGAAGGGGGTTCCCTTCCTGCTCCCCTCTTCTCATCAGATTCTCACTGCAGATGCCTGGAAGGTGGGCTGAGAGGCATATCTGGGGCCCCGTGTGAGACACGGTACATGGACCAAAGTGGAGAGCACCCTTCACATAAACATCCTAGAAATGAGAGCTGTTCTCTACAGCCTGCAGGCCTTCTAGGCTCATCTGTCCCTGGGTTTTCTGTTAATCCAAATGGACAACATAAGTGTGATGCCTTACAACAAGCAAAGGGGAACTCATTCCTACCCACTGTGCAGGGAAGCAGTGAGAGTTTGGTATTGGGCCCTGAAACACGGTCTAGAACTATCAGCTGTACATGTTCCAGGGGATCCAACATATCTTGGCAGACAGACTGAGCCAGTCACAGTCCAGGATGCATGAGTGGGAACTGCTGACCTCTGTCGTAGAAGAACTGTTCAACAGGTGGGGTCATCCAGAGTTGGACCTTTTTGAGTCCCCACACAATGCAAAACTGCTTCTTTTCTACGTGCTCATTCCAGGACCTGGAGTTTTCTGACGAGACACGTTGTCCCTCTCTCGAAAAGAGAGGTTTCTGTATGCCTTTTCTTCCTTCCCTTTAATTCAGAGTGCTAATCAAGCTTCAGATGGAGGGGGCCAAAGGGCTAGAATTTAATGGTTTTCCACCCTGTTTTGCATACCAGTTTTCAAGACAGAATACCTTTTTTTCCCTTGCTGGTATTCTGACTGGTATACCACTCCTCCTGACCTCCACTTTGCAGTTTAATCTATAGCATGCTCTTTTGGATAGATGGAATACCAGAGTTTGAGACAGAATACCAAACTTGGGCTTTTGGCATTCCACCTCCCACAGCAGATAATTTTCTTAATTTGTACCCCTGGGCAACTCTGATACTTATTGCCCCATCAGATTTGGTTCTCCTTACTGCAGCAGCTGGCAATGGGCCCTCCAGTACCTATGCCAGGGCCTTCTGTTACTGAAACAGGGAATCCTGGTCCATCCGGACCTCGTCTCTCCATTCAAACAACATGAAGTCTTGCTGTATTCTGACTATTGCTGTTAGCTCCAGCCTTTAAATTGCCCCAGAGAACAATGGGTTAACTTTCTATGCAGAGCATAGAATGCTGAGCTTGAGCTCGGTTGGAGTCTCTGTCTGTTTCCCTTTGAAACTCAACCATCAGATTCCTTACTCCGCCTCACTGAACAGTCGCTCCGGAGATTTCTCCTTCAGCTCGGTCCGAAAGTCGGTTAAGTGTCGGTTTTAAACCGTATTTATTTCCGCATAGTTGGTTCAGTCTCTGTCTGCGGTACCTTGAGTACTAAATGGGTTTTGTTCTGATTTTCTGTGTGGAAATTGTAACGTGTTGGATCGGTTCGGCTGAACCGATCACTTGTAGTGAATCCTTGTGTTTACTTTAGTGTGTGGTTACCGGTCCTTATCGGTTCTAAAAAAAAACGTGTTTTCAACGTTTTTTTAAAATACTCGTAACACGGTTAGGAACCGATAAGGGAGTCTTGCCTGGCGTGTTGCCATAAAAAGGGTAAGTTTAGTTAGGTTGGCCATGTCTGAGAAACCCAAGAAAAACCAGGCCCACTGGGTTTCAACATTGCAGTGAGTGTGGGGAGGTCTTTGCTAAGGCTGATCCCCACACCACCTGTGTTTATTGTCTGGGGTTTGAACACCTCAATACAGACTGCCAAATTTGCAAAAATGTTCCTAAATCTACCCTTGAGAAGAGATTAGGTAGACTGAGGGAGAAGGAGGCAGAGAAGTCCGCTGACCCGGATGGCCAGTCCGGTTCGGTTCTGACCGAACCAGAAGGAGTGCCCTCTGACCAGGGCGATACTTCTTCGAGCAAGAGGAGAGCCGATCCTGAGGGGTTGGTTCCTACAAAAAGGAAATGCAAAGAAAAATCGACCGGTTCAGATCCAGAGGTTCATGTTCTGACCGCCGAGGAAATAGCCAGAGCGATTCGGATTGTGGAATCGCTTTGCCAGGTCTCGACCAGTCCGCACCTTTGCCAGGGTTTAGTTCAGTCTGTTCTCGGTTCAAGATTATACCCATGATTTTTATGAACCGGAGTTTGGGGGCATTTGAAGATGATGGTGGTGAAAATCTGGATGTGCCTGTGGAACCGGTCATCTCCCCAGACAGACCTTCTGCAGTATCCCCTCCTAGGCTTTCTGAGTCCCCTTCCCTCTTTCTGTTTTACAGAAAAGTGGCTGAAATCCTCCAGCTTCCTATGGAGGAGGAGGCAATGGAGGATCAAGAGGGGCCTGATTATGTGGAAATGATGGACATCCCAGAGTCCTGGAGACTGTCTATTCAAACAACATGAAGTCTTGCTATATTATGACAATTGCAGCAGTTTGTCCCACCATTAGAACTGCTCCGGAGGTGAAAGAGTTAACTACCATGCCAGGCATGCAGTTTAGAGCGCGAGCTCGGTTAGAGAAGCTCTGTCTGGTTATTTTCAAACCGAAACTGTCAGATTCTTTACTCCGCCTCATTGAACAGTCGCTCCAGAGATTTCTCCTACTGCTCGGTTCATTTCTCGGTTTAAACAGTATTTTCTCGGTTAAATTCAACCGCGAGTATTTTTATTTTAACTGCAAACCGATCAGTTCAAGCTCTGCCTGTGGTATTGTAAGTAATAGATAGATTTATTTCTGTGTGGAACTTGTAAATTTTTATCGGTTCGGTTCGAACCGATCAGGCTGTTAAAACTTTTAAAAAGCGAAGCATTTTAAGGCTTTTAGAGTGCGGTTCCCGGCTCTTATCCGTTCTAAAAAAAAAAAAACGGATTTCATTACGGCTTTTTCCACGACCCGTGACACGGTTGGGAACCAATAAGGGTGTCTTGCCTGGCACTGCCGTTAAGAGGGCAAGTTTGTTGGTTAGGCTGGCATCATGTCTGAGAAACCCAAAAGAAAAACCGGGCCCACTGGGTTTCAACACTGTAGTGTCTGTGGGGAAGCCTTTGCCAAGGCTGACCCACACACTACATGTGTCTATTGTCTGGGGTTTGACCACCTCCAGTCAGACTGCCAGATTTGTAAAAATTTTCCTGCAGCCACCCTGGACAAGAGAGTGGGCAGGCTCAAGGGAACGAGAGGCCAAATAGTCCGCTGACCCGGATGGCCAGCCCGGTTCGGTGCCAACCGAACCGGAGGGAGTGCCCTCTGACCAGGGTGAGACTTCCTCGGGCAAACGTAAAGCTGGCTCTGAGGAGCCAGTTCCAGCAAAGAAAACTAAAAAATCAGCAGGTTTAGAGTCCAAAATTCCTTCTCCAACTGCTGCTGAAATAGCAAAAGCTATACAGATTGTACAGTCACTTTCTCCGGTTCCGTCCGAACCGCCACTGTCTGATAAAAGGTCGGTTCGGCCGGTTCCACCGGTTCAAGAATATGATATTGAAGAGTTTTATGAACCAGAGGAGGGGGAGGAGGATTATGATCAGTGTGAATGTGACTTTGAGAGTCTGGATGTGCCCATTGAACTGGACATCTCCCCAGACAGACCTTTGGAATCTCCCCCTATGCTTTCTGAGTCCCCTTCTCACTTTCTGTTTTATAAAAAGGTTGCTGAAACCCTCCAGCTCCCATTAGAAGAAGCTGTGGATGAGCAAGAGGAACCTGATTTTGTGGAAATGATGGATATCCCAGAGTCTAGGAGATTATCTATTCCCTTACATAAATCATTTAGGAAACAAACAATAAAAATACTAAAAGCTCCTAATTCTGTGCCTCCTGTTGCCAAGAAGATGGACAGGAGGTACACTTTATCAGGTCCTGATACAGACTTTCTTTCACAGCAATGCAGTCATGTTGGGATAGTTCAGGCTGCAGCCTGTGATAAGGCTAACATTCCTCTGGCTTCACATCCTCCTGACAAGGACTCCAGGAAGATTGATGCCATGGCTAAAAACATACATGGCAGCCCCTTGGGACTCAGACAAGCAAATTATATGCTTATGTGGCAAGATACCAGAAATCTAGATGGGACACTGTCATGGCTTTGACCAAACAGGCCCTTGGCCAGCTTGCCAAGGAGCTGGAGCAGGTGGCTACTGATGGTATTGAGGCATCCAAGGTGCAATTCCATGCTGCTGTGGATTCTAGTGATGTATCCTCTAGAGTCATGGTTACATCTGTGGCCTTTCATAGGTTGGCTTGGCTCAGGTGTACTAGTTTGTCACAGGATACCTAGACTAAGGCCATGGATTTTCCTGTGGTAGGGAATTCTCTGTTTGGGGAGCAGACAGAGAATTACTTGAAGAAAATGGATGAATATAGAACAACTTATAGGAGTGCACAAGCCAAGGAACGGCAAGTCACTCCTCAGAAGCAGACCCCCAGGGGTAGAGGTAGGCCTTTTCACAGGCCTTTTTACCAAACCCAGGCTTCTTCTGCTTATGCTAGAGGGGGTTCTTCAGAGGCAGAGGCAGACGGGGTGCAAGCAGGCCTGCTTCCACCCCTCAGCCTAAAGCCCCTGCCAAACAGGCACCCTGATGGGGTGCCCAGGGACGGTTCTCCATTACCTGTAGGGGGCAGGCTGGCTTACTTCGTTCAGGACTGGGAGTCTCTAACATCAGACAAGTGGGTCCTGGAAGTAGTAAGCCAGGGTCTGGTTCTCAGCTTCAAAAAATTTCCAAAGATGAGAGCCAGATCTTTTCCACCTGCAAACCCTCAAGAGACCTTTGCCTTAGAAACAGAAGTCTCAACCCTCCTGGCTCTCAGAGCTGTAGAAAGGGTTTCCCCCCTACTCCAGGGCAAGGGTCTGTATTCCAGGTATTTCCTTACCCCAAAAAAGACAGGAGAATGGCGCCCATTTTGGACCTAAGATATCTGAACAAGCACCTTTGAAACCAAAATTCAAAATGGTGACTCTGGCAATAATTTTACCTTCTTAAGGCCAAGGGACTGGCTAGCTTCCCTGGACCTCAAGGATGCCTATTTCCATGTTCTAATCAGAAGCTCCCACTGAAAGTACCTCAGATTCGAACTGCCCTCAGGCCATTACCAATTCAGAGCAATGCCCTTCGGCCTCACCTCTGCCCCAAGGGTATTCACAAAATGTCTAGCAGTAGCAGTTGCTCATTTAAGAAGGCAAAAGATTGCTATTTTTTCCTACCTAGACGACTGGCTTATTGTTGGCCAGTCTCCAGAACAGGTCAAATCACACCTGCAAGTTACCCAGCAGCTGCTCACCTCTCTGGGTTTTCTGCTCAATCTCCCAAAGTCAGTGCTGGAACCTGTTCAGGTACTCACCTTCATAGGTGCAGAACTGATACAAAGCAGGCCAGAGCCTTTTCCTGCCCTTAGAGAGGGTAAGGAACCTGGTGGCCCTGGCCTCTTCCTTCACTTGCAGGTCTCGACCAGCAAGGCACTTCTTACAGCTCCTAGGACACATGGCTACTTCCACAGCTGTAGTGCAAGGAGCAAGATTTCAGATGAGGGACATTCAGTTTCACTTGAGAGCCTTTGGTCTCAAAGAAAAGATCCCCTTCCAAGTTGATCCCAGTGACTCAACCCTGATCCAGGCCTTCAGTGGTGGCAGGATCAGAGCAATTTAAGACTAGGGGTCCCTTCATCCCTCTATCTCACTCCTTGACCCTTACTACAGATGCGTCCCTTCTGGGATGGGGAGCTCACATGGGCGACCTCTCCACCCAGGGGGTGTGGTCCCCTCAAGAGTCTCTGCTTCACATCAATTTGCTGGAAATCAGAGCTGTCTTTCTAGCACTTCAAGTGTTTTCTGCATCTGTTCAGAACAAAGTGGTACAAGTCAGAACAGACAACACCACCACAATGTGGTACATCAACAAACAAGGGGGCACTCGGTCTTCGGCCTTGTGCACCGAAGCAATGAAGTTGTGGTCTCTGGCTTATTCCCTGAACACTTCCCTCATAGCAGTTCACCTCCCAGGAAAGGACAATGTCCTGGCAGATGCTCTCAGCAGGACTTCCCAGGGCCATCACGAATGGTCACTGGATCCCCAAGTTCTGGGGATAGTTTTTGCCAGATGGGGCGCTCCTCAGATAGATCTTTTCACAGCCCCAGACAATCACCAACTTCCACTGTTTTGTTGCAGGCCCCCAGTGATGGGCTCCAGTCCCTGGATGCCTTTCTCTCTAGATTGGGAGGGAAGTTTCATATGCCTTCCCCTTCCCTCTCCTTTTCAAGGTGCTAGTGAAAATCAGATCCCAGCCTTGCAGGATGATTCTGATTGCTCCGGATTGGGCCAGGCAGCCCTGGTACCCACTCCTTCTGTCCTTAGCAGTCCATCTTCCCCTGTGCCTCCCCAGGAAACACAACCTGTTATCTTGTGCCCAGGGGAGAGTTTGGTATCCGAATCTCAAATCCCTCAACCTCAAGGCCTGGCTCTTAGTTCTTGACATCCTGAAGGCTTCTAGGAAGCCTTCCACTAGGGCTACTTATAATTCTAAATGGAAAAGGTTTTCCATCTGGTGCTCTGGGAAGCATATTCCCCTTGAATCTGCTGATTTGCCCATTGTTTTGGACTATATGGTCTATCTTAACTCTTTGGGCCTGAGACCAGCTACCCTGAAAGTACATTTGGCAGCTGTCTCTGCTTGTATTTCAGCAGGAAAGCCCTCTTCTCTTTCCACTCACCCTGTATTTTCCAAGGGATTACTTCATATTAATCCACCTTTCAGGGACCCGGCCCCTGCCTGGGATCTTAATGTTTGCATTGCTCAGTTGATGCAACCCCCCTTTGAACCTCTGTCTTCTGCAGAGCTTAAGTATTTGACTTGGAAAACTGTTTTTCTAGTAGCCATCACTTCTGCCAGGCGCATAAGTGAGTTACAAGCCTTGTCAGTGGAGACTGACTTTATTTCTTCACAGGGATAAAGTAGTCCTTAGGACTAACAGGAAGTTTTTGCCTAAGGTGGTTTCAGATTTCCATCTTAACCAATCTATCTCCTGCCAGTGTTCTTCACTGACCATTCCTCCTCTGGTGAGAGGAGGCTGCACAGCTTAGATGTTAAGAGGGCCCTTAGTTACTATATAGAGCCACTACGGGTCATAGGTTCAATCCTCCAACTCTTTCTCACTTATGGTGAGGTTGGGAAAGGTAAACCTGCCACTAAGAGATCCATTGCCAGGTGGATTGTCTCAGTCCAATTTTGCTATCAGAAACTGGGAAAGGTTCCCTTCCAGGCCTGAGGGCTCACTCTACCAGAGGTACAGCCTGCCTTTAGCTGCAGCTAGAGACATCCCTATCTTGGAGATATGTCACAGCTACCTGAAAACGGTACACACTTTCACCAAGCATTACTCCTGGATATTCAGGCCAGGAGGGATGCTAGATTTGGCACAGCCGCGCTTCAGAGCCTATTCCTAAGTAGGTCCTGTCCTCCACCATGGAGGTACTGTTGTGTAGTCTGTAATTGCTTATAATATAGCAAGACTTCATGTTGTTTGAAGAAAAATTACTCACCTTAGTAATGTTGTTTTTTCTAATGGAGTCTTGCCTATATTATGACCTCCCCAGCCTGCCCCTCTCAGAACTTCTACTTGTATGGGGTGGCAGTCCAGTGTTGGCACTTGTTATGCCCATTTTATGTTTTTTCCACCCCTTTTGGGGTTTTGGGGTGTTGTGTTTTGTTTTATCTTATGTTGTTGTTTTTCTGGTCCCTGACTTGAGTCTTGGTGTTGGGACCAGGAATAGGTGTTAATATTAGGTAGCCAGTTGGCTAGTGTAGGTTACAGCTTCCACACAGAACCTTAGTGAGTTTTTGCTCAGAAGATCTGACAGTTTCGTTTGAAAATAACCAGACAGAGCTTCTCTAACCGAGCTCGTGCTCTAAACTCCATGCCTGGCATGGTAGTCAACTCTTTCACCTCCGGAGCAGTTCTAATGGTGGAACAAACTGCTGCAATTGTCATAATATAGCAAGACTCCATTAGAAGAAACAACATTACTAAGGTGAGTAATTTTTTCTTCCCCTTCACAAATCCTTTGGGAAGCAGACACAAAAAATCCTAGTCTTCCAATTCTGTACCTCCTGTTGACAGAAGGATGGACAAGAGGTGCACTCTATCAGGCTCAGATACGGAGTTTTTATATCAACAGTGCAGCCATGTTGGGGTAGTGCAGGCTGCTGCCTGTGACAAGGCAAACATTCCCTTGGCTTCACACCCCCCAGACAAAGACTCCAGGAAGATGGATACTATGGCAAAGGAGCAGTACTTGGCATCTTCCTTGGGACTCAGGCAGGCAAACTACATGGCCTATACAGCCAGGTACCAGAAGTCCAGGTGGGACACTGTACTGGCACTGGCTAAACAGGCCACCCCCCAAGCTAGCCAAGGAGCTGGAGGAGGTGGCTGCTGATGGGATTGAGGCATCAAAAGTATAGTTTCATGCTGCTGTGGACTCCAATGATGTGTCATCAAGAGTCATGGCTACATTTGTAGCTCATCGGAGAATGGCTTGGCTCAGATGTACTAGCCTCTCTCAGGACACCCAGGCCAAGGCCATGGATTTTCCTGTAGTGGGTAATTCTCTGTTTGGGAGCAGACAGAGAATTACATGAAGAAAATGGACGAGTACAGGACCACTTATAGGAGTGCTCAGGCCAAGGAGAGGCAGGCAACTCTGCAAAGGCAGCAGTCTAGGGGTATGGGCAGGCCTTTTCATAGGCCTTTTTACCAAGCACAGACCTCTTCTCCCTTTTAACAGAGGGGGTTCTTCAGAGGGAGAGGCAGAAGGGGGATGAGCAGAACTGCATCCACTCCTCAGCCTAAAGCCCCTGCCAAGCAGACACCCTGATGGGTCTGCCTGGGTCGACTCTCCTATCCCTGTAGGGGGCAGGCTGGCTTACTGTGTCCAGGACTGGATGTCTGTTACATCAGACAAGTGAGTCTTGGAAGTAGTAAGCCAGGGACTGGTTCTCAGCTTCAAAAAATTTCCAAAGATGAGAACCAGAACTTTTCCACCTGCAGGTCTCTCCAAGACCATTGCCCTGGAGGCAGAGGTTTCATCTCTTCTGGCTTTGAGCCATAGAGAGAGTTCCTACCCTACACTGGGGCAAGGGTCGGTACTCCAGATACTTCCTTCCATCAAAAAAGACAGGGGAGTGGCAACCCATCCTAGATCTAAGATACCTGAACAAACATCTTTTAAAACCGAAATTCAAGATGGTAACTCTGGGAATAATTCTTCCCTCTCTAAGGCCAGGGGACTGGCTTGTCTCCCTTGACCTCAAAGATGCCTACTTTCATATTCCCATCAGGTGTTCCCACAGAAAGTACCTCGGGTTCAAGTTGCCCTCAGGCCATTATCAGTTCAAAGCAAAGCCCTTTGGCCTAACATCAGCTCCAAGGGTCTTCACAAAGTGCCTGGCAATAGTAGTTGCTTTCCTAAGAAGGCAAAAGATTTCCATTTTTCCATAGTGGGTCAGTCTTCAGACCAAGTCAAGTCACACCAGCAAGTGACTCAGCAAGTGCTCACTTCTCTGGGTTTTCTTCTCAACCTCCCCAAATCAGATCTTCCTGGACATAAGTCTCCACCACTCATTCACACTATTGGGATCTGCGCCAGAGGCACCAGGACCCATCGGGAGCAAACTTTTTGCTGAGGAGTCGACGCTAGAGATGGCGCCAAGGAATGGGCAGCCACGAGCCCTCAGCTCACTAGGGCAGTGACTATCTCGTGTCGACTCCCCAACCACTTAGTTCCTTTTTTCCCACCGCCGAGTGTGCTTCACAGTGACAACGCCGCCGCTTGTCGGGAGTCAAACTTCAAACTAGCAGCATAGTTTTCAGTTTTTATTATTTTAAGTTATTCTTATTTTTAAATAAAAACGATAAAGAAGTCTCAGCCTACACTGACGGAGTCAACCATGAGCAGGTCAGGTGACAGTAAGGAGACTTCGTATGAAAGCTGTTCAGTCAGTCGGGCTGGGTCCGGTCCACTGCCTTCTCCGGAAGGGGGGTCTGACAACGGTCGGTCCAATGCCTGGGGGGATGGGCGGTCTCCGAGGAAGCATAAAGCCAAACGGTCGCATTCTCGGCACCGTTCAGCCTCAAGCTCTTCTTCGGCCCACAGGTCTAAAAAGAGAAGGCATCACTTGAGGTCACTTCTGATACGTCTGCGCGTAGACGTTCAGTTATCGGGGCTAGTTGCCGGTCTCCTCCTTCGGAGTCGCCAACAGCGGCTTCTGGTAGCCGACATCTTCAACATCGGAGTCCTACCCGCCTGTCAGGTAGGTCTTCAGATGAGCAGTTCATCAGTGGGCATCTTATGGAGCAATGGGCTCGGAGGTTGGTTTGGCTACCTGCCGGTCGCCTGGTGCCTTCGGGCTCTCCAGCACAGGTAGGGCGGTTGGACTTTCCTGGTCACGCTTCTGTGCCATCGACTCCATGCTTAGGTGTAACCCCTCACACACACACATGGCTCGACCAGGGGTCACACCGATGCCCTTATCTCCTGCTCTTTCCTTCAAAACCTGTTTTTCAGTCTCGTGCCGTGTTGTGTAGTTCTCGCGGGCGCTGCCCTTCAGCCAGGCTGCTTCTCGGCATCACCATGCACCGCTGCGGCCGGCCACTTATGTGCTGCAGCTTGGCGCTGTCGGCGCCCGCTGGTTCCTTGGCATTGTTCTCGGCGCCGGGGCCTCGGGACTTCCTTTGTCTCTTTTCCTCCTTCCTCTGGCTTTCATCCCTTTCCTGTCCATACAGTCCTCCTGACTGTCAGGAGATGACGTTGAGCCTGACCCAGACCTTCGGCTGGGCGATGAGGTGGACAAAGCAGGATCTTTTACTGCTGCAGAGCCTGTGGTCGAGGACCTGTCTTTTAAGTCTCTACTGAAGAATATGATTTCCACACTTTCTCTCCAGACTACAGACATCGATCCTGGGAAATTAAGACTCCAATACCTTCACGCGTCGGAGATCCCTACGGATTTGACTCCTCCGATTCAGCCTTCCTTCGAGACACTGTCTCTAATGGTATGGAATGATCCTGCTCTCTCTTCATCGGTGGCTAAATCCATTGATAGAAAATATTCAGCACCCAAGGATCGGCCCATTTTGACATCTCAAGCCTTTGTGGATCCTATTGTAGTCCTGGCAGAGAATGATAAGGTCGTCCTTCCTCAAACCACTACAGCTCCACCTATTAACAAGGAATCTCAGTAGATAGACACCTTAGGTAAGAGGGTCTTTTGCTTCTACCCTAAGTATGCTGACACAGTTACCAAGGCTATTTTTCAGTACTAGTATATCCTGTGGCACCCTCTCAAGCAGATGGTTGAAGCTCTTCCAGAGTCTGATTCAAAACCAGAGCTTCTTCAAACCATTACCAGGGGTATTGAATCTAACAGCCAACAGGTTAAAGCAGCCATGGACGCTTTCGACTCCGCTTCCCATTCAGCGGCTGCTGGTATTTGCACCCGCCGCCATTCCTGGCTGCGCACTTCAGGCTTCACCAATGATGCACAACAACAGGTAATGGCATTGCCCTTTGATGGTGCATATCTTTTTGGTCCGCAGGTCAAGCAAGCTCCAGAAGCTACACAAAAGACTAGGTCAGCCATTAAGTTGGCTAGACCCCCTCCTGCCCCCTCTCGAGGGCATGCCAGTAAACGTCAGTTTCATAACCGTCAGTCCTTTTGAGGCAGAGGAAGTTTCCATAAGAATCAACCTGCCCAACCTCAAAAGGAGGCGCAACAGAAAGCGCAAGGGCCCAGTGCACCCAGCGCTACCTTATGAATTGCTGGCCCAAGTCCCACCTCAGCTGCCCGAGGTGGACTTTTCCTCCCCAGTGGGAGGTCGGCTGATGCACTTCTACAGCCAGTGGAAGTCCATAACCTCAGACAAATGGGTCCTTCGGATAATCCGCGAGGGGTACTCACTCAGTTTTGTGGAAACCCCTCCGAATCATCCTCCCAAACGGCAGCCCAGGCTGTCTGCTTTTCAGTCAGACCTTTCACCGCCGAGATTCAGGGCCTTCTGACAACAGGGCAGTAGAACTTGTGCCGCTGCATCAACGAAACAACGGGTTCTACTCTCATTACTTGGTTCCAAAGAAGTCTGGGGAATGCGCCCATTCTAGATCTCAGAAAGCTAAACAAATTTCTCCCCAAGGAGAAATTCAAAATGATTTCTCTAGGAACCCTGTTACCCTTGCTTCATCAGCACGACTGGTTAGCCTCGCTAGACATGCAGGATGCTTACCAGCACATTCCCATTCACCCGAGGCATCACAAATTCTTGAGGTTTGTGGCTCTGGGACAACATTATCAGTTCAGAGTCCTGCCTTTTGGGCTATCCTCGGCGCCGCGAGTTTTTACAAAGTATTGTGCAGTTCTGGCAGTGCACCTCAGAAAACTTGGAATGCAGGTGTTCCCTTATCTGGACGATTGGCTTCTGGCAAGTCTTTCCAGGCAAGGGACTCTGGATGCTGTAGAGACGGCCTCCCGCCTCCTTACGTCCATGGGAGTCCTGCTAAACCTCAAGAAATCGCAGCTGCAGCCCTCCCAGAGGCTCCTTTTCATAGGGACCCTTCTGGACACATCCTGTGCGAAGGCTTTTCTCCCAGAGGACAGAAGGAACGATATCCTTCAGATGGCCTGTTACATCGGAGAGAACAGGTCAGTTAGAGTGCTCTCAATGCAACGGATGCTGGGCCTCATGGCATCCTCAGTGTTCACCGTACCTCTGGCCCGTCTGCACATGAGAACCACCCAGTGGATGCTCAGTACTCAGTGGTCTCCAACCACTCACCCGCAGTCCTATCTCATCAAGGTGACAGAACCCTTAAAGAGGTCTCCACCTAGTGGTCTCAAGAGGACATCTCCTGCAAGGATACCCTTTGCCCCTCTGGACCATCAGATCTCCATTACCACAGACGCTTCTCTAATGGGATGGGGAGCTCCACTGTCAGGCTCTCCACACTCAGGGTTTGTGGACTCAACTCGAGTCCCAGCTTCTACATAATGTCCTAGAAATGAGAGTCGCCCTTTATGCGGGTCCGAGCTTTGAAGGACATTCTCTGTCACAAGAATATTCTCTCAAACGGACAACAAAGCAGTGATGTATTACATCAACAAGCAGGTGTGGTGCTATTCTTACCCTTATGCAGAGAAGCGATGAGGGTCTGGGAATGGTGCTTGGAGCACAAGGCTCTAATTCACAATCTACCTGCCAGGTGTACAGAACAACTCTGGCAGACCATCTCAGCAGAACAGAGACAGATCCTCACGAGTGGTCTCTTGACTCAACCATAGTTCAGTCACTATTCAAGAGTGGAGAACCCGGTCCTGCACCTTTTGCGTCCCCCACTCAACGCAAAACTGCCTCTCTTCTGCTCCAGAAGTCCAGGGCCTGGCATTTTTGTCAGGATGCTCAGGCTCTGTGTGATAAAACGCTTTTACGCCTTTCCGCCTCTTCCTCTAATTCAGAGAGTACTTATGTTCAAGTCTCAGGAGACAAGATGATTCTCATTGCTCCTTTTGGCCTCTGATAACTGTGGTTTCCACTTCTCAACAGTATGTTGGCAGTTCCTCCGAGACCACTTCCCCTGCAGATGAACCTTTTAACTCAGGGACCGGTGGTCCATCCCAATCTGAGATCTCTTCACCTTCACGCTTGGTTCCTGAAGAGGTAGAAGTAAATCGGTTCAATGTCTCTCGAAGAGTTTCTGATATCCTTCTGGCTGCGCGGAAGCCAGTCTCTCAGAAAACTTACACGGCTAAGTGGAATGCGTTTTTTCCTCTGGTGTGCAAAGTCCTCTTTGAATCCCTTTTCCTGCCCTCCAGATAAAGTTTTAGAGTACCTTTTGGACCTCTCAAATTCAGGTCTCCAGTACTCTACAGTTAAGGTTCACCTTAGTGCCATTTCAGCGTATCATGAGCCGTTTTTTTCTCTTTCACTGGCTGTTACCTATGGTTAAGAGATTTCTTAAGGGCACTCTGCACACCAGACCCCCTACAAGACGTCCGGTTGCAGCCTGGGGCATTAATCTTGTGCTAGACATGCTCACCCGGAAACATTTTGAGCCTCTAGCTACCTGTGAACTGAAGTTCCTCACCTAGAAAAGACTACCTTCCTAGTAGCCATTACCTTAGCCCGTAGGGTCTCTGAGATACATGCCCTGGTCACAGACCCTCCGTATACTGTGTTCCATAAGGACAAAGTAGTCCTTCGTACTCATCCTAAATTTCTTCCTAAGGTTGTGTCAGAATTTCATCTTAACCAACCTTTGGTCCTTCCTTCTTATTTTGTGGACTTCCAAATTGAAGGGGAACTCTCTTCATTCTCTGGATGTTAAGAGGGCCTATGCTTCTACTTAGATAGAACCAAGGATTTTCGTAAGCCCAGCAACTGTTCGCTTCCTTCAGTGAGGCCCGGCTGGGTCAACCTGTCGCTATTAGATGTATCTCAGCATGGCTAGTGGCGTGCCTTCGTCACTGCTATTCCATGGCGCAGGTTAAGTTGGAGGGTAGAGTTTACGCTACTCTACCAGAGCGGTAGCGGCATCCCTAGCGGAAATCCGCAACATGCCCATTGCAGACATCTGCAATGCAGCCACCTGGAGCTCAGTGCATACTTTCGTTACGCATTATGCACTCGATGTCCATGCCAGACGACATTCTTCCTTTGGCAGAGCCATCCTTAATGGACTTCTGTCTTAAGAAATGTGAGCTCTTGGTTTCTCCTGCCGCCCTCTCGGGGGATTATTAGCTCGGTACTCTCCCAATAGTATGACTGAGTGGTGGAGACTTATGTCCAGGAAGATATGAAAATTACGTACCTACTGTAATTCTTGGATCTTCTTGGACGAGTCCTCACCACTCATTCACACGCCCACCCTCCATCCCCTGAGCTCACCTCTCTTGTTGGTCTTCACTCCCTCAAATCTTTAGGCCTTGAAGACTTCTTTGTTGACCCTTCTTACACAGGTCGTCCGGACTATCTTGTGTCCGGTTTTTAGGTTAGGCTACCCTTCTAGGTTAGTTACGCTGCACCTCCTTGGTAAAAAAGTTACTGAGGCAGTTGGGGAGTCAACGCCAAGATAGTCATTGCCGCGCGAGCTGGGGCTCGCGGTGCCATCTCTGGCGTCGACTCCCCAGCAAAAAGTTTGCTCCCGATGGGTCCTGGTGCCTCCGGCGCAGATCCCAGTAGTGTGAATGAGTGGTGGAGACTCGTCCATGAAGATCAAGAATTACGGTAGGTACGTAATTTTCATTTCTTGAACCAGTTCAGCTCCTTACCTTTATACTGTCAAAGCAAAAGCTTTTCTTCCCCTGGAAAGAGCAAGAGTTCTTATAGAACTGTCGTCGTCCTTCAGCCTTCAGGTGTCTCGACCAGCAAGGCACTTCCTTCAGCTTATGGGCCACATGGCAGCTTCTCCAGCAGTGGTCCAAGGGGCAAGATTTCAGATGCAGGACATTCATTTCCATTTGAGGGCCTTTTGGTACCAAAGGAAGGACCCTCTTACCAAACTGATTCCAGTGACTTGTCACTGATTCAAACTCTTCAATGGTGGCAGGATCAGGACAATTTAAGGCAAGGGGTCCCTTTGTCACTCAGTCTCATTTGGTGGTCCTTACCATGGATGCTTCTCTTTTGGGGTGGGGAACTCATCTGGGGCATCTCACAGCCCAAGGACTGTGGTCCCCTCAGGAGTCCCTCCTTCATATCGATTTCCTGGAACTCAGGGCAGTTTTTCTGGCCCTCCAAGCCTTCTCTCAGTTAGTGCAGAACAAGGTGGTTCAGGTCAGAACAGACAACACCACCACCATGTGGTACATCAACAAGCAGGGAGGCACTCTGTCTACGGCCTTGTGCACGGAAGCCATGAAATTGTGGTCCCTGGCTTATTCCCTGCAGACCTCTCTGATAGCAGTACACCTTCCAGGAAAGGACAATGTACTGGCAGATGCACTGAGCAGGATCTCCCAGGGCCATCAAGAATGGTCCCTGGACCCTCTGGTTTTGAAAGTGATTTTTTCAAGGTGGAGCACTCCAGAGATAGATCTCTTTGCAGCCCCAATCACCAACTTCCTCTCTTTTGTTGCAGACCCCCCAGTCTTGGGCTCAGTCCCCCTGGATGCTCTGATTCTGAATTGGGAAGGGAAATTTCTGTATGCCTTCCCTCCCTTTCCTCTACTGTTCAAAGCTCTAGTCAAGATAAGGTCACAACCTTGCAAAGTGATTCTGATTGCTCCAGACTGGGCCAGACAGACTTGGTACCCCCTGTTGCTGTCTCTAACAGTCCATCTTCCCCTGTCTCTTCCCAGGAATTACAACCTGTTAACCTCCTCTCAGGGGAGGATTTGGTACCCCAGTCCTCGGTCTCTCAATCTCAAGGCATGGCTCTTGAAGAGTTAGAGTATGCAGATTTGCATCTGTCTCAGGGGGTTCTGGATATTCTCAAAGCTTCTCGGAAAGCCTTCCACCAGAAAGACTTATAACTCCAAATGGAAAAGATTCAGCATTTGGTGCTCCAAGAAGCATATTCCTCCAGACACTACTGAATTGTCTACAGTTCTGGATTATATGGTCCATCTTAATGGCCTAGGCCTCGGACCAGCTACTCTCAAGTTACATTTGTCAGCTATGTCTGCTTTTTGGTCAATGGAAAAGTCTTCCTCACTATCATCTCATCCTGTGTTCTGTAAATTTTTCAAAGGATTGCTTCATACCAGTCCTCCCTTTAGGGATCCTACCCCTGCCTGGGACTTAAACATTTGCATTGCTCAACTTATGCAACCTCCTTTTGAGCCTATGTCCTCAGCAGAGCTTAAGTACTTGACTTGGAAAACTGTGTTTTTGGTAGCCATTACCTCAGCCAGACATATCAGTGAACTGCAAGCCCTGTCAGTGGAACCTGATTTTATCTCCTTTCATAGAGAAAAAGTGGTCCTTAGAACTAATAGGAGGTTCTTGCCCAAAGTGGTTTCAGACTTCCACTTGAATCAGTCTGTGTCTCTTCCTGTCTTCTTCACTGATCATTCTTCCTCAGGAGAGAGGAGGCTACACAGTTTAGATGTTAAAAGAGCACTTAGCTACTACATAGAGCGTACCAAGGGTCACAGGTTTGAATCCCTCCAGTCGTTCCTCACTTATGGGGAAGTGGGAAAGTGCAAACCTGCCAGGTGGATTGTGTCTTGTATACAATTCTGCTATGAGAAACTGGGAAAGATTCCACACTGAGGCCTGAGGGCTCACTCTACATGAGGTACAGCTGCTTCTCTGGCTGCTGCCAGGGATATCCCTCTCTTAGAAATCTGTCAAGCAGCCACCTGGAAAACGGTCCATACCTTTACCAAGCATTACTCTCTGGATATCCAGGCTAGGAGTGATGCTCAGTTTGGCACAGCAGTACTTCAGAGCCTATTCCCAAAGTAGGTTCTGTCCCTCCTCCATGGAGTTACTGCTTGGGTAGTCTGCAATAGTCAGAATACAGCAAGACTTCGTGTTGTTTGGAGAAAAACAATTACTCACCTTAGTAATTATGTTTCTTCTAATGGAGTCTTGCTGTATTCTGATCTCCCTCCCCTCTCAGAGCCTGTTTTTGGGAAGTGGGAGGGCAGGTGCAGTGTTGTACCCCAGAGGTGCCTATTATACACTCTCCTCTTTTTGTTTGGGTGGTTTTTTGTTGTTATTGTTATCCTTTATTGGGTTGGATTTTTGGTTTTGGGTTTCCTGATCCGAGTCATTTTGGGAATCCAAAACTCCTTGTTGCCAGTTGGCTAGTAAGAAATTTTACAGTTTCCACATAGGATAGTTAGTGTGTTTTTGCTCGTAAGAATCTGACAGTTGAGTTTCAAAGGGAAACGGACAGAGACCTCAACCGAGCTCGAGCTCAGTATTCTATGCTCTGCATAGAAAGTTAACCTTTTGTTCTCCAGGGCAATTTAAAGGCTGAAGCTAACTGCAATAGTCAGAATACAGCAGGACTCCATTAGAAGAAACATAATTACTAAGGTGAGTAATTTTTTCTTTTCATGCATGGCTCCTGAAGACCGAGCCATTGCTCGGTTTGTAGTGTCACAAAAGAGGCTGATGTCTTGGTGACTGCCAGAAAACCTTCTGCCAGAACCACTTATTCCATAAAGTGGAAGCGGTTTCCTTGTGGGCCGCTTCTTACCAACTGGATCCCTTTACCTGTCTGGCAGATCAGGTTCTGGAGTATTTGCTGTCTTTGTCAGATGCAGGCCTGCAATACTTTTCTATCAAAGTGCACTTGGCTGCCATTTCAGCTTTCAATGTGCCGATTGATGGTCGTACAGCTGCTCAGTTGTAGGTGGCCCGTATGTTTTTGAGAGGCATTCTGCACTTGAAGTCTCCTATCCACAATCCAGTCCCAGCTTGGTACTGAATCTTGTTAGAAAAGCTTACTTTGTCTCCTTTTGAGCAGACTTGTGGCCTACACTTTCTGTCCTGGAAAGCGCTATTTTTAGTTGTTATAACTTGTGCTCAAAGAATTTCAGAGCATCAGGCCCTGTGTCGGCCTTCTTAATTGATTTTTGACAAAAACAGGGCGCCTTTGTGTACCAATCCTAGGTTTCTGCCAAAGGTGGTGTCTGAGTTTACTTTGAATCCAGCCGTCCACCTGCCAATTTATTTTCCTGAGCATACCAATCCAGGGGAAACATTCCTCCATACTTTGGATGTACATCATGCAAAGGACTGCAGGAAGTCCTCGCAACTTTTTGTTTCCTTCTCCCCTGGGAAAGAGGGCACTCCTATTTCTAAATAGTGCTTGTCCAAATGGTTGGCCAACTATTACTTTCTGTTACACGAAGTACGGTAAGGAACTTTCTGGGTTTGTTCATGGCCACTTGACTGGAGGCATGGCCGCTTCTGTTGTCTGTTTCAAAAATGTATCTGCTGCTGAGATTTATGCAGCTGCCACCTAAAGTACTGTCCACACCTTCACTAACATTATAGTCTGGACATTGCCTCAAGGAAAAGCATAGACTTTGGCCTAGCTGTGCTTCAAGGCCTACTTTCTTCAGCTTGTAGGCTCCTGCCACCCAGGCTGCTTCTCTACTGCTTGGTACTCGTTTCATAGGTGTGGCCTGATGAAAGAGATGTCCTGGAAGAAGATAGAACAGTTATGTACTAACCGTAACAGTAGATCTTTGAAAGAGTTTCGACAGGCCATGCCGTCCCACCCTTCATTCCCCATACATCCTTCGGTCTCCTTCTCCATTGGGCTTTGCCAGCTGATCTTACTTCGAGATACAGTTCTTGCAGCAGGTTACACCATTAGGACTGAAGCCGGCAGGCGCCAGGACCCCGGAGATCTTTTCTAGCTAGCTATCTTCAGCGGGGACCGCCCCGACGTCGGCCTGCCTCCGACGTCGGCGTAGTATAAGAGGGGCGGTCCGCCAGAATCTCCAGTTCTTTCCCGCGAAGTGCATCTATGCCTCGAACTCACGGATAGTTCTAGCGACGCCGGTTGGCTTTCAAAATTTGAAGAAATTTGCTGTAGAAGATTTTACAATCAAGAGTTACCTGTCTGATGTCCTCTCCGACCGGCCATTCTTTCCAAGTGCCGTCAGGCAAACAAATTCCGTTTAAAGACCAGCACTCTGCATGCGTGCGGTGCCTGGGCCCAGACCACGATACTAAGGCCTGCTCCCTGTGCCAGGGGTTCAATAGCCGCACCAGGATTCGCCGGCAGAAGGCCCTTCAAGCCTACCTCCTGGAAGAACAACTACGGGCGATGTCCTCCAAGGGGGATTTGGCGCATCGGCACGCCGAGAAGAAGAAGAAGAAATCCAGGGATCCTGCCCGGTCGCCGGTTCGGGCCTCCAGTCCAGACTCCAGATCTCGGTCGGACCCGCTCGCCTTCAGGGCCTCTTGGCTCCCCTGCTGCGGTCCGCTACTAAGCCCGCTCAGGCCTCTGCCGCCAGGCCGTCGTCTTCTTCATCTGCCCAGAAGGCCTTGGCGGTCGAGGAACGCCACCACCACAAGTCGGGCTCCGCTCAGCCCCGGCGCCCGGTCTTCCTCCCCCGGAGGCCTTGGGGCTCCTTCCGCTGAGGAAGCCGGTGGATCCGGCGTCAGCCGTTATCCTAGTTCCTCCGGGCGGCGTCCGTGCGCCTGGGCCGGGGCTCCTGCGCCTCAGGCCGCGGTTGGACAGGAGTCCTCACCGAGGAGGATTCAGCACAGCCCGATGACCAGGCGGGCGCCCGGCTGCGAGGAGTCTCCCCAGGGTCCCTCGCCACCGCCCGAGGCCCCCGTGGAGCCGTCGCCGGGACCCGACGTCCGGCCCTCGACCTCGGAGCCGACGTCAGGGCTGTCCTTGGCCGAGGTGAAGGACCTCTTTACATACTGGTGGGATACTATCAGGAAGGATGTGGTACCCCCAGTCCTTCCTCCTCCACCTCCTCCTCTTCCTGTTACTACAGCTCCGGCCCCACCTTCACCTGTGAGGTCAGCTGGCCATTCTGTCCCCAGGGAGCCTGAGACTCCTCCCAGGGGCCGGCACTCTAAAAGGAGACCTCCGTCTAAATCGTCATCCTCCGGATCGCCCAGCCCCAAGAGGTCCAGGAGGCGACGTCGGTCGCCGTCGACAGAGGAAACGGGATCATCTTGCTCATCGTCCAGATCCCCATCCCGGTCTCGCTTCCCTCGCCGGACCCACGTGAGACTCCAAGGTCTCCTCCGGACGATCCATCCTTCATGGATATACTCAGGCATATCCAGGAGAATATGGGTTGGGAAGCAGAGGAACTTGACCCCGAAAGGCTACGCTTGGCGAAGTACCTTCGGCAGAAAGACCCTAAGCCTGTGGTGGTGCCACCCTTGGTGGACACGTTTGTGGAGCGTCACCAAGGCTGCGTGGAAGCATCACATTCGCCGCGGTGCCGAAGAAGGCTGACAGGCTGCATAGGGCCCTAAGGGGACCAGTACCTGTCACAGCACCCTCTGGCTGACTCCCTGGTGATTACTGCCTCACATGATCGGTCCCAGAGACTGCAACATTTGAGCACCCTGCCACGGACCCAGAGTCCAAACAGCTGGACTATCTGGGAGGCGCACTCTGCCCAGCGACTTGCGCCCTTAGGTCCCTGAACTACCTCACCCACATGGTGCAGTTTCAGAGCGCGCCTGTGGGAGCAGGGACCTAGAGGTGGCCGAGGCTGCCAGAAGGAGGAGATGCTTCAGCTCCTCGGGCCGGGTTCAAATGGGAACCCAAGTTTTAAGGTACGTATCGATTCAAGCGGACTGCGTCAGCCAGGCTGCTTGCTTCAGGTGTTTGCCTCTGGAGGCACTTCTTAGCTTTTGTCTCGGTTTCACCCCAGAGCGTCCAGAAAAATATTTTGGATGCTACTTTTGAAGGTGAGGTATTGTTTGGTAACCCGTCAGGCGCGTATTACCCAAACTCCAAGAGGCTGAAGGCAGTCCGGACAGTCAGAAGCGTGTACGACGAGGCTCGGCTCCTTCGTAGAAGCCAAGGCCGTTTCCGTGGGGCGGACTCAGAGGCAACAGCCCCTTCCGCCACACAACACAGGGGCTCTGGCTTCCGAAGGACCCAGGGGAAGCAGCCCGCCAGCAGGGGTCAGCGCCCTTCCAAGGCCACCCAGCCGGCGGGTCCTTCAGCCACCCAGCCGGCGGGTCCTTCAGCCACCACAGCATGACTCCTTTCCGGCCCCCGCCCCTCAGGATCAACGGGACTTTTCGGTCGGGGGTCGCATTGCGAACTTTCTGTCGGGTTGGCAGGCAATAACCACCGACAGGTGGGTTCTTCAGCTGGTCAGCATAGGCCACTTATTAGAGTTCGCAGAACAGCCACCCTCGAGGCCTCCTCTGCTCTTCCGGTACTGGTCAGCACAAGGACTTGATTTGGCAAGAGTGATCGCTTCTTGGACAAGGAGTATTCAACCTGTCCCAGGAAACCAGAGAGGACTAGGTATTATTCTCACTTCTTCCTGGTTCCCAAAAAGACAGGGGACCTCCGTCCAGTTCTGGACTTAATGACCACAACCTGTCGAGTCGCTTACAAAAGGATTTCATGGTGACCCTTCAGGTCTCATTCCATGCTAAAAACAAGGCGCCTATTTACGTCCTTAGACATGCAGGATGCCTACCTGCACATCCCCATAGCTCAGGCGCATCAGAGGTTCCTGCGCTTGAGTTCTTAGACCACCATTTCCATTCCAGCTCTTCCCTTGGACTGTCATCCGCCCAAGGGTTTTCACCAAGTGCATGGCAGTCGTGGCAGCTGCTCTAAGGAGGAAGGGCCACTATGTGTTCCCGTACCTCGACGATTGGCTTCTCATGGCCGCCTCCAGAGAGGCGCTTCTGCAAGCGATCCAGGACACTCAGATCCTGTTCAGATCGCTCGGGATTTTGATAAACCAGGAGAAGTCGGTCTTGGTACCGTCGCAGAACCTGCAGTTCATAGGCGCAGTGCTGGACACGGTCCAGGGGAGGGCTTTCCTCCCAGTTGACAGGGCGGAACGCATCAGGTCCCTCATAGAGGACCTATCAGCGAATCAGACCGCTCCGGCCAGGTTGGTCCTTCGCTTGCTCGGTCACATGGCTGCGGCCATTCCCACAGTCCCTCTCGCGCGGCTCCACATGCGCGTAACGCAGTGGATGCTCAAGGCGCAGTGGGACCAGAGGCAAGACCATCTGCAGCACCCGGTCAGAATCACAAAACGAGTGGTTCAGGACTGGCAATGGTGGTTAGCCCCCGGGTCGCTCTCCAAGGGCATCCCTTTCGCAGCGCCATCCCCCGAGATTTCCCTCACCACGGACGCTTCAGGTCTTGGGTGGGGAGCTCACCTGGATGGGGTGAAGTTTCAGGGCGTATGGAGTCCGCTGGAAGCTCATCTGCACATCAATGTTCTGGAGATGAGAGCGGTACTCTACGCTGTCCAGGCTTTCCAGTCCATAATCCCACCGTGTACCATCCTGCTTCAGACGGACAACACGGCGGTGATATACTACCTCAACAAACAAGGAGGCACACACTCTTACCCCCTTTGCAGGGAGGCCATGAGAGTGTGGGATTGGGTAATCGGACACGGCGCAAGTCTAGTCGCGGTACACGTTCCCGGCGTGGACAACACGATCACGGACGGCCTGAGTCGCTCCCAGGCCAGAGTCCACGAGTGGGAACTTCTTCAGGAGGTAGCAGAGGATCTGTTCCTTCGATGGGGAACTCCAGAGTTAGACTTATTCGCATCCCCATCCAACGCAAAACTGCCCAATTTCTGCTCACTAGATCCAGGGCCTGGAGTTTTCTGGCGAGACCCGTTGTCCATCTCCTGGGAGAACAGGTTCCTCTACGCTTTCCCTCCTTTCCCGTTGATCCAGAGAGTTCTGCTCAAACTGCGCAGGGAGCGGGCACATTTGATTCTGGTGGCCCCATTCTGGCCCAGACATATCTGGTTCCCATTGCTGGCGCAGCTGTCTCGGGAACCTCCACTCCCACTACCGCGCAGTTCTCACCTTCTGTCTCAGGAGCAAGGTTCGGTATTGCATCCGGATCTGCGGTCTTTGAACCTGCATGCCTGGCTCCTAGAGACGTAGCCATCATGCGACATGGGGTCTCGCAGGAGGTTGCAGAGGTACTCTCTGCAGCCAAGAAACCGGCTACTCAAGCTACTTACGCCATGAAATGGCGCCGATTCTGTTTTTGGTCACGGGCTCGTGACCTTTCTCCTTTAGGTTGCCCTGTGGGGGCAGTCTTGGACTACCTCCTCTCCCTTTTTCACTCGGGGTTAGCCTACTCCTCTATTAAGGTGCACCTTTGTGCTATTTCGGCCTATCACCAGCCGGTGGGCCAGCGCACCATTGCTCAACTGGACGCTTCTCGGGAGTTCCTGAGAGGGGTGCTGCACCTTAGGCCTCCCATTAAAGATCGATTCCTCCATGGGACTCCTTTTTGTTTTGGAGCAACTCACTCCCTCCTTTGAACCACGTCGGATTGCAGCTGTGTTTCGTCTTAGAAGACGTTGTTTTGGTTGCAGTTACTTCAGCCAGAAGGATTTCTGAGCTTCATGCCCTGATGTGTAAGGAGCCTTATTTAGTTTTTCCGAGACAGAGTGTCTCTGAGAACGAATCCTAAGTTTTTACCTAAGGTGGTCTCAGCTCTGACCTTAAATCAGGATATCGACCTTCCGGTCTACTTCCCGAATTACTCCAATAGAGGAGAGGCTTTGCTCCATACTCTAGATGTTCACCGCAGCCTGAGGTATTACCTCGATAGAACTAAGTCCTTTCGGACTTCTGAACAACTTTTTGTGTCCTTCGCACAGAGAATGAGAGGTTGGCCAGTGTCTAAGCAATCCTTATCCCGCTGGCTTGTGCAATGTATCTCTCATTGCTACCAATCCAAGCAAAAGCCCCTCCCGGTTCCATCCGGGCCATTCCACTAGGGCGAGCTACTTTTGCAGCTCTCAAGAATGTCTCAACCTCAGCTATTTGCGCTGCGGCTACTTGGAGCTCGGTGCATACCTTTATCAGGCATTATAGTCTGGATATCACCTCTAGGCGAAGGGCTGGTTTCGGCCAGGCCGTGCTGCAGGGCCTCCTGTCCTGAATCGGGGTTGGGTGGATCCTCCTCGGTTTCTTCTTTTTCCTCCTCCCGATGTGAATGGGTCAAGCTTTACTGCTTGGGAATCAGTCCTAATGGCGTAACCTGCTGCAAGAGCTGTATCTCGAAGTAAGATAGTACAGTTACGTAAGAACTTACCGTAACAGTAGATCTTCGAGAACAGCTCTTGCAGCAGGTATTCCCGCCCCACCGCATCCCCGTGGAGGAGGCCCTGCCGAGTTGCTCCTCTAAAACAGAGGAGTGAGAGAAAGGATGGTTAATATTCAGCCAGCCAGTCTGAATGATCAGAGAGCAGGATGCTGTTTTCTTCCGCATGGCTGGGCGAGTGCAGGAGTCAGTTATTCACTTGTAGGGTGAATGCCCTTTTTCTACTCGGCTTTCGTGCCCCTTTTGCCTTCTGATGGCGGATCCTCGGTCTCCCCACTATTGCAACCTCTGGCCGGTGTCTCCGGCGGAGAACTAGGATTCTGGACCGCCCCTCTTGCTCTACGCCCGGACGTCGGCCGGCGTGAAGTGGTCCCGCTGAAGATAGCTAGCTAGAAAAGATCTCCGGGGTCCTGGCGCCTGCCGGCTTCAGTCCTAATGGTGTAACCTGCTGCAAGAGCTGTTCTCGAAGATCTACTGTTACGGTAAGTTCTTACGTAACTGTACTTTCTCTGCCTTGCCTCATCGACAGAGCCATAGCTCCCCTCTTGGTTCTCTAGAGGGAGGTCCTCCGAACACCATCTCTGGCGGGGAACTGAGGAGGGAAGGGGCCACCCACTTTTATATGGGAAGTGCCAACGTAGGACACTGTCGTAGACGGCCCTTAGTGGGCTGCTTGCAAAAAGTTTCCATGGGATCCTAGTGCCTGACGGCTGTGGTTCCATAGGTGTGGCCTGATGAAAGAGGTTCTCTCAAAGATCTAGTGTTACAGTAAGTACGTAACTGTTCTTTAAAGAGGCCAAGGTCCCAAGCAAGATTGGGGGCAGTGGTGCCTCTCCAGCCCTGCGGCTGGTGCACCTGCCAAGGCTGCACAACAGTGGGTTGGGGGTGTCATTCCTCTACCTGTCCTGTCTGCACTCCTAGTCGGGGGTCTTCTGTGCCACACTTCTTGCCATATTGGTCCACTGTCACAATGGACAGGTGAATGCTAGAGAATGGTAGGTGGAGGGTTGCCTCAATTTTGAGGCTGTCCTGCCTCACTGACCCCACACTCCCTGGGAGTCCAGGGTGTCGCAGAAAAGGCTTTCCGCACTGCAGGCAGATACCACTCAGCTCCTTTTGGAAAGAGCTTTAACCTGTGTCCTGGACACACTCACCAGTCAGGGTTACATGTCCAGGTAGTTCATAATTCTGAAACGGACAAGGGGCTGTCACCCCATACTGGAGCTGCACAATCTGAACCAGTTCATGTGGAAGTACAAGTTCTAACCCCAGGAATCACTCATTATGATTAAACTGATGCAGTCAGCCTCATATGTTGAACTGCCTGGAGAGATGGAATTATATGCCAATGATGGAACTCTCAGTTGGCTCATGCCACTTTCAAACTACTGCCCTAGCAACTGTTGCGCTCTGAGTGCTTCAGATTCTTTACTCCGCCTGCCTAGTAAGGATGTCCCAGAGGGCTCTCCTTGAACTGTCTTCAGACTAAAGTTTATCTGTAGATAAGCACTCATTTTTAGTTTAATTTTAAATTGCTGCCTTAGAAACATTGTTTAGTATAGTTATTTAGTGTTATGGTAGTTTTTTATTTCTATTTGCAGTTCCCTCACGGTTCCTTGGAACCGAGGGTTCTGCGTCTATTTGGAGGGGTTTACCTCAGTTTTCTTTATTTAGCGGTCCGTTCCTTGAACTGCTTTAGTTTTGTTAAAATTTAGTGTATTTCTCGGTTCCCTTTTATTTCGGGAACCGAATAGCACTCGGTTCCAGGTACCGTTAGTGGTAGTTATTTAAAAAGAAACCTCCAGTTCCGAGGTATTTTGAATAACGGTTTTGTGAAGTAATCTTTTTGTCTAGCTTCAATGTCAAAGGTCCATTTGGATAAACCTAAAAAAACACACACGGGACCCACGGGTTTTAAATGTTGAGTCTTGTGGGCAACTTATAACAAAAGCATATAGATGCTCTCTGTGTATTTCTTGTTTGGGTACAAGTCATATCTTTGCCAGTTGTGATACCTGTAACACTTTTTGCCCTAAAACATTAAAGAAAAGGTCTAAGATTTTAGAAGAGATGCTTCTGCTTCTTCCTCTTCCCATAAAAAGGATGGAGGTAAAGCCAAGGATCCTGAAAGGAATTCCGAAAAATCTGAACAAGGTAAAACAAAAACGGCTGTGGAAACAAACTCTGAACCTGTTCCATTAGAGAAAAAGTGTAAAAAAAAAAAAAAAAAAAAATGTTGCTCCGCCTCCGGCCAAGAAGGCTAAGGAGTTCCCAGCAGACAAGCATACTATGCCCTCGGGTGAGGACATTGCTAAAGCATTACAGGTTTTACAAGCCCTACAGGGTGCAATCCCGGTTTCTACACTGGCTGCCCCAGTTCCTCTTCCAGCTCCTGAAAGGCAGGAATTGCTGAAATTGTATGGTGAGGAAGATGAGGATGACTTCGAAGGGGGGGAATCTATTGATCCAGAAGTTTCCCCAAAGCAAGAGTTTGGGTCTCCTCCAAGGGATCCTGAGGAATATTCTTCCCACTATGCCTTTGTTAAGAGCATGGTGGAAACCTTTAACCTTCCTCTTCAGGAAACAGAAGAGGATATGGAGGAGGCAGACGTTTTGGATATGATGGGGTTAACCCCACGAAACGTCTGCTTCTCCCTATGCATAAGTCCTTTAAAAAGGCTTCATTACAGATTTTTAAAACTCCAACCTCTATCCCTGGTGTGAATAAGAAAGCTGACAAGAAATAACAGCTGGATACAACTACTGCTGACTTTCTGTTTACTCATCCTGATCCTGAAGGAGTAGTCCAAGCTGCTGCCTGTGACAAGGCCAGGATCCCTTTGGCTACCCATCCACCAGACAAAGACTCAAGGAAAATGGATGCCATGGGAAAGAAACGGTATATGGCTGACTCTTTATTAGTTGGGCAGACCAATTACAAGGCATATTCAGTGCAGTACCAGAAGGCTCTCTGGAACACTGTTTTAGCTCTGGCTGATAAAGTCCCAGGTGAAGTGGCTGTAGATTTGCAGGATGCAGCAAGGGCTGCACTTGATGCTACCAAGTACCAGTTTCATATGGCAGTGGATGCCAGTGATACTGCATCCAGGTTAATGGCTTTGTCTGTTTCATTTAGGAGGTTTATGTGGCTTAGAGCCACTAACCTGACTTTAGACACCCAGGCCAAAGCAATGGATTTTCCCATTGAGAACAACTCCTTGTTTGGAGATAAGACTGAAGCATACATGAAGAAGGTGGTGGAATATAAACCCGCCTATCGGAGCAATTCTAAAGATAGGTCTTCCACCTCCTATAGACCCCAGAGTAGAGGAGGCAGGGGTAGGGGTTTTTTATCCCAAACCTTTCTTTCAAGCGCAGGCCTCTTGGCCTCAACAGCAGGCCAAAGGTTACGTCAGAGGAAGAGGCAGGAAAGCCATGAGAAGAGTGGCTCCTGCATCACAAGTTCAGGCATAGCCCACAAAGAATCCCTTATGGGTTAGTGCAGGTTGCATCCCCTATTGCTGAACCACCAGTGAGTGGCAGACTGGCTCACTACCTTCACGCTTGGCATTCCATCGCCACAGACAAGTGGGTGTTGGAGGTAGTGAGCCAGGGCCTGCACTCAGCTTCAAATCATTCCCAAAGCTGAGAACAGGAACCTTTGCTCCAGTAACATCTGCAGACAGGATTCTGTTGGAAGCAGAGGTAAAGCATCTGCTGGCAATCAGAGCAGTGGAGACAATGCCTCTAATACACAGGAGCAAAGGTTTTTATTCCAGGTACTTCCTCATAAGGAAGAAAAATTGGGATTGGCGACCTACTTTGGATCTAAGATTTCTGAACAAGCACATTTTGAAACCAAGGTTCAAAATGGTCACTCTTGCAATAATCATTCCTTCATTACAAAAGGGAGACTGTCTAGCCTCCCTAGATCTAAGGGATGCTTATTTTCACATTCCCATCAGACCATCTCACAGAAAATTCTTGAGATTCTGGCTGTCTTCAGGCCATTATCAGTTTGCAGCTCTCCCTTTTGGACTAACTTCAGCACCAAGGGTTTTTACAAAGTGCCTATCAGTGGTGGTAGAGTTTCTGAGAAAACAAGGTGTAACAGTCTTCCCCTACCTGGACGACTGGTTAGTAGTAGGACAGTCTCTGCAGCAAGCAGTGCAGTCGCTGGCACCAACAAAATTTACACTGGAATCCCTGGGATTTCTTATAAACAAAGAGAAATTTCAGCAGGTGCCACTTCATGTGCTGGAGTTTATTGGAGCAGAATTAAACACCAGACTGGGCAGAGCCCTCCTGCCACAAGACAGGGTGACAAGCATTCTGCAGATTGCTAGATACTTCGTGTCAGGGAGAGCCAAAACAACCAGAGAATTTCTCCGGGTGCTGGGATGCATGGCATCTGCCACTGCAGTGGTAATGGGATCCAGGTTTCAAATGAGAGATATTCAGTTCCACCTCAGACAGTACTGGTCTCAAAGGACGGATCCTATGTCCAAACTGGTTCCAGTCTCAAAAAGCTTAGTCCAGGCATTGCAGTGGTGGCTGGACGAGCACAACCTCAGCGTAGGTGTACCTTTTATAAGGGAACAGCCCTCAGTAATCCTCACAACAGATGCCTCTCTTCTAGGTTGGGAGGCACACATGTTAGAGCACACAGCAAGTGGCACATAGTCCCCCCAAGAGTCTCTGTTGCACATAAATCTTTTGGAGCTCAGGGCTGTTTACCTGGCTCTAAAGACATTTGCTCCTTACCTTCAAAACAAGGTGGTGCAAGTCAGAACAGACAACACCACAAACGTTATTGTATCAACAAGCAAGGGGGTACCAGGTCAATCCTACTGTGTGCAGAAGCAATGAGACTGTGGTCCCTGGTATACTCCATGGGAGTATCCTTGTCAGCTATACACCTTCCAGGGAAGGATAATGTACTGGCAGACTCTCTCAGCAGGATAAGTCAGGACCACCACGAGTGGTGCCTGAATACTCAGGTACTCAGTACAATTTTCAGGAGATGGGGTATTCCAGTGGTGGATCTCTTTGCCTCCGCAGAAAACCACCAGCTACCAATGTACTGTTGCAGGCCTCCTCTAAGGGGCACAGTTCCCCTGGATGCGATGGCCCTGGATTGGACAGGGAAATTTCTGTATGCATTCCCTCCCTTTCCGATGATATTCAGGACCCTGCTGAAATTGAGGTCCCAACCAGCAACAGTGATACTGGTGGCTCCGGATTGGGTGAGACAGCACTGGTATTCTCTTCTGCTGACTCTCAGTAGTTTCCCCAATCAATCTGCCCAGGAGGCACAACCTGCTAACCTCCTCTCAGGGCAGGATCCAGTACCCCAATCTCAAATCACTGAGGCTCAAGGCGTGGCTCTTGAGGACTTAGAATTTGCTAACTGTAAGCTATCAGAGCAGGTGCTGACAGTGCTTAGCAGTTCCAGGAAGCCTTCTACTAAGAAAACATATTCTTCTAAGTGGAAGAGGTTTTCCATATGGTGTACAGGTATGGGTGTGAACCCCTCCAGGGCTGATTTGGTTATTCTCCTAGATTACCTTACACACTTTCATTCCTTAGGCCTGAAGCCTACCACCCTCAAGGTCCACTTGGCTTCAGTCTCTGCTTATCTGTCAGTTGGTAAAGAGAGATCCATGGCCTCTCATCCAGTATTCAGAAAATATTTTAAAGGCCTTAATCTTCTGCACCCCCGATTGAACCGGTCCCACTTAAATTTAAATATCTGCATTGCTAAGCTCATGGATGCACCATTCGAACCTATGGCAACTGCAGATTTGAGGTATATGACTTGGAAAACTGTTTTTCTGGTTGCTATTACTTCAGCCAGAAGGATCAGTGAATTACAAGCCCTGTGTACAGATGTGGACTACATATCCTTCCACAGGGATAAGGTGGTCCTCAGGACCAATAGAAAATTCCTTCCCAAAGTGGTATCTGTCTTTCACTTAAATCAGTCTATCACTCTATCTGTCTTTTTTACAGAGAACTCCAGTTCTCCAGAAAGGAGGCTTCATTCCCTTGATGTCAAAATGGCACTTAGCCACTACATTGACAGAACTAAGTCTTACAGATCAAGTCAGTCACAACTCTTTCTCACCTATGGTGAAGTTGGTAAGGGCAGAGCTGCAGCAAAATGTACAATTGCTCACTGGATAGTGGCATGTATACAGTTTTTCTATAGTAAGGTGGGTAAACGGGTACCTCTGGACCTGAGAGCACACTCCACCAAGGGCACAGCTGCTTCAGTGGCAGCTTCAAGAGAAATTCCACTACTGGAAATCTGCAAAGCAGCTACATGGAAAACAGTACTCACCTTCACAAAGCATTATAGCCTGGACTTGCAATCCAGAGGTGATGCTAGGTTTGGTACAGCAGTACTGCAGAGCTTGTTTCCAAAATAGGTTCTCTGCCCAACCTCCAAAGGTACTGCTTGGTAGTCTGCATCAGTTTAATCATAATGAGTGATTCCTGGGGTAAGAAGAAAGAATTACTCACCGTAGTAAACTTGTTTCTTCAAAGGGATCACTCATTATGACTAAAGACCCTCCCTGCCTCCCCTACTAGAACTTAAAGAAGTTGCTCTGCATTAAAGGGTTTTCTCTTATAGAGGTTAAGGTAGCGACCCACTTTGTTTAACCAGTTGGTATCCAGGTGGTCTCGAGTTTCTTAGGTTTGTTGGTTAAGGATGTTTTGACCTGAAAGGGCAAAAATATTATTTTTAACATTACTAGTTTTAGCTAGTGGGTCTTTTACCCAGTTAGGCTCCATAAGAATCTGAAGCAGTCAGAGTGCAACAGTTGCTAGGAAAGCAGTTTGAAAGTGGCATGATCCAATTGAGAGTTCCATCATTTGCATATAATTCCATCTCTCCGGGCAGTTCAACACAGGAGGTTGACTGCATCAGTTTAATCATGAGTGATCCTTTTGAAGAAGCAAGATTACTATGGTGAGTAATTTTTTCTTCCAGATGGTTATTCTGAATCAAATCATACCTTGTCTAGAGCAGGGCATGCGGTTCTGCTCTGTGGACCTCCAGGATGCATTCTTTCTCATACCTGTCTATCCATCCTACCAACAGTACCTCTGTTTCCATGTGAAAGGGATACTGTACCAGTTCAAGGTCATGCCCTTTAGTCTCTAGTTCATGCCTCAGGTCTTCACCAAGTGCATGTCAGTGGTGGCAGCCTTCCTGCGGTGCAAGGGTGTCAGTGTGTATCCCTGCCCGCACAACTGACTGATAGCTGAGCTGTCCAAAGAGACCAGTAGGTCCAGAGATCTGGCCCTCCAGACCAGTCATGACTTGAGACTGTTGGTCAGCCCCGACGAGTCTGAACTGGTCCTCTTGCAGATGATCAAGCTAATCAGGGCAGAGCTTGACTCCCTGTGGGCCAAGGCCCACCTCCCTTCGGACTGAGCACTGGATCTTTCTTTCTTTGCCTGATCATTTCAAGTTGGGCTCTCGCACCCTGCCTGGGATTTCCTGTGGCTAATGGGGTACATTGTGTCCTGTACCAGCATGGTCCGTTGGCCCCACTGGCGGATGCGCCGCCGGCAGTGGGGTTTGAGCCATCGGTGGTTCCACCACCTACGCATTTTGGAACGTCCAGCCACTATGACTCTGGCGAAGTGGGACGCCATCCAGTGGTGGTTTGTCCCAGAACATCTGGAGGAAGAATTTTCTTTTGTCCGCCCAGAGCCATCCGTCATTCTTACGATAGATGTGTCTTTGATGGGGTGAGGGAGCACACTTGGGAGACCACAAAGCCCACGAATTTTAGTCACCCTGAGAATTCCGTCACCACATAAACCTGCTTAAGCTTTATGCAGTGTGCTGTCCTCTGAAGGAATTTGCTCCTCTGGTCAGGGTTCGGGTCATACAGGTCCAGATGGACAACACCACAACCATGTTTTTCAAACAACATGAAGTCTTGCTATATTATAGACATTAGCAGTTTGTTCCAGCTCTAGAACTGCCCCGGAGTGAAATGGTTAAAACCATTCCAAAATAGAATTTTGGCACGAGAGCAGCTCTATCTGTGTCATTTCAAACTTGAACTGTCAGATTCTTTACTCCGCCTGGTGAACAGTCGCCTCCGGAGATTTCTCCTTCTGCTCGGTTCATTTCTCGGTTTAAAAAGTGTTTTCTCGGTTGGATTTAACTGAGAATAGTTTTATTTTAACCGAAAACTGCTCGTTCAAACTCTATCTGTGGTAACCGTAAGTAAATGAAGGTTTTGTCTGTGTGGAACTTGTAAGTTATCGGTTCGGTTTTGAACCTATCAGTGGGTTTAAAACTCATTTAAAACTAAAAGTTACTATTTTAGAGTGCGGTTCCCGGTTTTTATCGGTTCTAAAAAGCGGATTTATTACAGTTTTTCAATACCCGTGACACGGTTAGAAACCGATAAGGGTGTCTTGCCTGGCACTGCCGTTAAAGGGCAAGTTTTGGTTAGGCTGGCATTATGTCTGAGAAACCCAAAAGAAAAACCGGCCCATTTGTTTCAACACTGTGATGTTTGTGGGGAAGTCTTTGCCAAGGCTGACCCACACACCACATGTGTTTATTGTCTGGGGTTTGACCACCTCCAGTCAGACTGCCAGGTATGTAAGAATTTCCCTGCAGCCACCCTGGAAAAAGATTGGGCAGGCTCAGGGAACGAGAGGCCAAAAAGTCCGCTGACCCGGATGGCCAGCCCGGTTCGGTGCCAACCGAACCAGAGGGAGTGCCCTCTGACCAGGGCCAGACTTCCTCGGGCAAAAGAAAAGCTGGTTCTGAGGAACCAATTCTAGTAAAGAAAACACGAAAATCAGCAGGTCTGGAGTCCAAAATTCCTTCTCCAACTGCTGCAGAGATAGCAAAAGCCATACAGATTGTCCAGTCACTGTCTCAGGGTCCGTCCGAACCACCATTATCTGGTAAAAGGTCGGTTTGTCCGGTCCCAGTGGTTCAGGATTATGATATTGAGGAATTTTATGAACCAGAGGAGGGGGAGGAGGATTATGAACAGTATGAATGTGGCTGGGAAGGTCTGGGTGTGCCCATTGAACCGGACATCTCCCCAGACAGACCTTTAGAATCTCCCCCTATGCTGTCTGAGTCCCCATCTCATTTTATGTTTTATAAAAAAAAGTTGCTGAAACCCTCCAGCTTCCTTTAGAAGAGGCTGTGGATGAGCAAGAGGAGCCTGATTTTGTAGAAATGATGGATATTCCAGAGTCCAGGAGATAAGTCTTTTAGGAAACAAACAATTAAAATTTTAAAAGCTCCTAATTCTGTGCCTCCTGTAGATAAAAAGATGGACAGAAGGTATATATTGTCAGGCCCTGATACAGAATTCCTTTCTCAGCAATGCAGTCATGTTGGAGTAGTTCAGGCTGCTGCCTGTGATAAAGCTAATATTCCTTGGCTTCACATCCTCCTGACAAGGATTCCAGGAAGATTGATGCCATGGCAAAAAAAACAGTATATGGCAGCCTCTCTGGGACTCAGGCAAGCAAATTATATGGCTTATGTAGCTAGGTATCAGAAATCTAGATGGGATACTTGTTATGCATTGGCTGGCAGGCCCATGGCCAGCTGGCTAGTGAATTAGAACAGGTGGCTGCTGATGGCATTGAAGCCTCTAAGGTTCAGTTTCATGCTGCTGTGGATGTTAATGATGTTTCCTCTAGGGTCATGGCCACATCTGTAGCTTTTCGTAGGTTGGCCTGGCTCAGGTGTACTAGTTTGTCACAGGATACCCAGACTAAGGCTATGGATTTTCCTGTGGTGGGAAATTCTCTGTTTGGAGAGCAGACAGAGAATTACATGAAGAAGATGGATGAATATAGGACTACTTACAAGAGTGCCCAGGCTAAGGAGCGGCAAGCCACTCCTCAAAGGCATGCCCCCAGGGGTAGGCCTTTTCACAGGCCTTTCTACCAGACTCAGGCCTCCTCTGCCTATGCTCAGAGGGGCTTCTTCAGAGGCAGGGGCAGACGAGGGGTGGGCAGACCGCTCCCACCCCCAGCCTAAAGCTCTCATGAAACAGGCACCCTGATGGGGTGCCCAGGGCCGATTCTCCTGTACCAGTGGGGGCAGGCTGGCTTACTTCAGTCAGAATTGGGCTTCTTAACCTCAGACAAGTGGGTTCTGGAAGTTGTAAGCCAGGATCTGGTTCTCAGCTTCAAAAAGTTTCCCAAGTTGAGAAGCAGACTTTTTCTACCTGCAAGTGCATCAGAGACCCTCGCTCTGGAAACAGAGGTCTCATCCCTGTTAGCTCTCAGAGCAGTAGAAAGGGTTCCTCCCCTGCATCAGGGCAGGGGTCTGTATTCCAAATACCTCCTTACCCCAAAAAAGACAGGAGAATGGCAGCCCATTTTAGATCTCAGATATCTGAACAAGCATCTTTTGAAACCAAGTTCAAAATGGTAACTCTGGCAATGATTTTACCTTCCCTAAGGCCAGGGGACTGGCTAGCCTCCCTGGACCTCAAGGATGCCTATTTCCATGTCCTAATCAGAAGATCCCATCGAAAGTACCTCAGATTCTAACTGCTCTCAGGTCATTACCAGTTCAGAGCAATGCCCTTCGGCCTTACCTCTGCTCCAAGGGTATTCACAAAGTGTCTAGCAGTGGCAGTGGCCACTTAAGGAGGCAGAGGATTGCTGTTTTCCTATCTAGACGACTGGCTCATTGTAGGCCAGTCCCCAGAACAGGTAAAATCTCACCTGCAGGTCACCCAGCAGCTTCTCACCTCCTGGGTTTCTGCTAAACCTACCAAAGTCTGTTCTGGAACCAGTCCAGGTACTCACCTTTATAGGGGCAGAATTGACACAAAGCTAGCCAGAGCCTTCTTCCCCAGAAAGGGTAAGGAATTTAGTGGCTCTGGCCTCTTCCTTCACTCTGCAGGTCTCTCGACCAGCAAGACACTTTCTGCAGCTCCTGGGGCACATGGCTGCATCCACAGCTGTTGTGCAGGAGCCAGATTTCAGATGAGAGACATTCAGTTTCACTTGAGAACCTTTTGGTCTCAGAGAAGAGACCCCTTTCCAAGTTGGTCCCAGTGACTCGAACCTTGATCCTAGCTCTCCAGTGGTGGCAGGATCAGAGCAATTCAAGCGGGGTCCCTTCATTTCCCCTTCTCACGACTTGACTCTCACTACAGATGCTTCCCTTCTGGGTTGGGGAGCCCACATGGGCGACCTTTCCACTCAGGGAGTTTGGTCCCCCCAGGAATCTCTGCTCCACATCAATTTGCTGGAACTCAGAGCTGTCTTTTTAGCTCTTCAAGCTTTTTCTGCATCTGTCCACGACAAGGTGATACAAGTCAGAACAGACAACACCACAACAATGTGGTACATCAACAAACAGGGGGGCACTCAGTCTTCGGCCTTGTGCACCGAGGCAATGAAGTTGTGGTCTCTGGCCTATTCCCTGAACACTTCCCTCATAGCAGTTCATCTTCCAGGGAAGGACAATGTCCTAGCGGATGCCCTCAGCAGGATTTCCCAGGGCCATCACGAATGGTCCCTGGATCCTCAAGTGCTGGGGATAGTTTTTGCCAGGTGGGCATCCTCAGATAGATCTTTTGCAGCCCCAGACAATCACAAACTTCCTCTGTTCTGTTGCAGGCCTCCAGTGCTGGGCTCAGTTCCCTGGATGCCGTTCTTCTGGATTGGGAGGAAGTTCCTCTATGCTTTCCCCTTTCCTCTCCTATTCAAAGTACTAGTCAAAATCAGATCTCAGCCTTGCAGGGTGATTCTGATTGCCCCGGATTGGGCCAGGCAGCCCTGGTACCCACTCCTTCTGTCTCTGACAGTCCATCTTCCCCTGTGCCTCCCCAGGAATCACAATCTGTTGACTTGTGCCCAGGGAAGGGTTTGGTATCCGACCTCAATCCCTCAACCTCAAGGCCTGGCTCTTGAGGAGTTAGAGTTTGCTGATTTACACCTCTCTCAGGGTGTTCTTGAGATCCAAAGGCTTCAGAAAGCCTTCCACTAGGGCTACTTATAGTTCTAAATGGAAAGGTTTTCCATTTGGTGTGCTGGGAAAATATTTCCCAGAATCTGCTGAATTGCCCATTTTGTTAGATTACATGGTACATCTTAATTCCTTGGTCTCAGACCAGCTACCCTGAGAGTTCATTTGGCAGCTGTGTCTGCTTTTGTGTCAGCAGGAAAGTCATCCCTCTTCCTCTCATCCTGTGTTTTCCAAGTTTTTAAGGGATTACTCCATACTAATCCTCCCTTTCGGAACCGCCCCTGCTTGTGACCTTAATGTTTGCATTGCCCAGTTAATGCAACCCCTTTTGAACCTCTGTCTTCTGCAGAGCTTAAGTACTCTAACTTGGAAAACTGTTTTTCTAGTGGCTACTACTTCTGCCAGACGATAAGTGAATTGCAAGCCTTGTCAGTGGAGACTGACTTTATTTCTTTCCACAGGGATAAGGTAGTCCTTAGGACTAATAGGAAGTTTTGCCTAAGGTGGTTTCAGATTTCCATCTTAATCAATCTATCTCCCTTCCAGTATTTTTCACTGATCACTCCTCTTCGGTGAGAGAAGGTTGCACAGCCTGGATGTTAAGAGAGCTCTTAGTTATTATATAGAGCGCATCAAAGGTCACAGGTTCGAATCCTCCAACTTTTCCTTACCTATGGTGAAGTTGGGAAAGGCAAACCTGCCACTAAGAGATCAATAGCCAGGTGGATTGTCTCTTGTATCCAATGTTATCAGAAAGTGGGCAGAACCCCCCAGTTTGAGGGCTCATTCTACCAGGGGTACAGCTCATGCCTCTAGCTGCTGCCAGAGATATCCTTTATTAGAGATTTGCCAGGCTGCTACTTGGAAAACGGTACACACTTTTACAAGCATTACTCCCTGGATGTCCAGGCCAGGAGAGATGCTCGCTTTGGCACAGCTGTTCTTCAGAGCCTATTCCTAAGTAGGTTCTGCCCTCCTCCATGGAAGTACTGCTAAGTATTCTGCTAATGTCTATAATATAGCAAGACTTCATGTTGTTTGAAGAAAAAATTACTCACCTTAGTAATGTTGTTTCTTCTAATGGAGTCTTGCTATATTATAGACCTCCCCAACCTGCCCCTCTCAGAACCTCTACTTGGTGGGGTGCGGGCAACTTAGTGTGGGCACTACTTATGTCCTGTTAGCATTTTGTCCCCTTTGGGACTTTGGGGGTGTGTATGTGTATGCTGTGTGTGTGTTTTATTATACTTATGTTCCATTTTCATATTATTAGAATGGTGTTAGTATTTCTGGTCCCCTGACTTGAGTCTTGGGTGTTGGGACCATCAATGGTTGTTATTATTTAGGTAGCCATTTGGCTAGTGTAGGTTACAGCTTCCACACAGACCTTAGTGAGTTTGGCTCGTAAAGATCTGACAGTTCAAGTTTGAAATGACACAGATAGAGCTGCTCTCGTGCCAAAATTCTATTTTGGAATGGTTTTAACCATTTCACTCCGGGGCAGTTCTAGAGCTGGAACAAACTGCTAATGTCTATAATATAGCAAGACTCCATTAGAAGAAACAACATTACTAAGGTGAGTAATTTTTTCTTCCTGAACAGGCAGGGCAGAACACACTCCCTTCCCCTTTGTCGGTATGCCCTCTGAACCTGGACCTTTGTGCACAGCCTGGGTGCATATCTCCTGGCGATCTGTGTTGTAGAAGGGAACTCTCAGCCAGGTAGGAGAGAGGTCGCACAAGTGGTCCCTGAATCAGGAGGTGGTCAACCACCTCTTCAAGTGGGCCGCCCCCTCTCCCCGGTGCACTTGTTTGCCTCCTGGGAGAACACTATCCTGAGGCTGAGTGCCCTCTCCCCCACAGACCGGGACAGTATTTGAGGATGCCTTTGCAAGGCCCTTGACCCAAGGTGTCATGTATGCCTTCCTCTTGATCCACAAGGTGGTGGTCATTGCCTGGAACCAGGCTGAGATGCAGAGAGTTCAAGTCCGGGTGCAGAATTGCCTGCTGTCTGGTCAGCAAATCCAGGCAAAGAGGCAAGCGCACCAGAGGTCTGCTACTGAGACTGTGGAGAGTTGGGTACCAGAACTGCATGTGACAATTTGGAACTATCAGCCCATACACCTCCCTCAGAGGCACAACCTCCTAACCTCCTCACAGGGGAGAGTCCTGTATCTGAACCTCAGGTCTCTCAGACTCTGAGCATGGCTCTTGAAGACCTCGAATATGCTGACTTACACCTCTCCGAAGGTGTGCTTACGGTCTTCAGGAGCTCCAGGAAGCCCTCAAACAAGAAAACCTATGCTTCAAAGTGGAAGAGGTTTTCTATTTGGTGTAATACTAACAACATAGTACTTTCCCAGGCAGAGTTGTCAGTCCTGCTGGACTAACTTACCCATCTGCACGCATTGTGCCTACAGCCCACTACCCTTAAGGTCCACCTGGCATCAGTCTCAGCCTATATTTCGGCTGGCAAGGGTGTTTCTCTGGCTGCTAACCCTATTTTCAAGAAGTTTTTCAAAGGGTTAGCACACTTGCGTCATCCCCATAGAGAGCCTGTGCCCTCTTGGGACCTTAATGTCTGCATTGCCAAGCTCATGGAACCCCATTTGAGCCCATGGCCACAGCACATCTGAAGTTTGTCACTTGGAAAGCCATATTCCTGGTGTCTTTTTCCTCAGCCAGACGAATAAGCAAGCTACAAGCCCTGTGTATAGAACAGAACTACATCTCCTTCTACAGGGACAGAGTGGTGCTCAGGACCAACAGGAAATTCCTTCCTAAAGTAGTCTCGGACTTCCATCTGAACCAGTCAGTCACCTTGCCAGTCTTCTTCACTGAACACTAGTTCAGGTGAGCACAGGCTACATAGCTTAGATGTCAAGAGAGCTGTGAGCTATTATCTTGACCACACCAAGGCTCACAGACAGCAGCTGTTCCTGACTTATGGTGATGTGGGAAAGGACAGACCAGCCTCTAAAAGGGCTGTTTCTCGCTGGATGGTGCAGTGTATCCAGTTCTGTTATAGCAAAGTGGGTAAAGAGCCCCCAGTAGGCCTGAGGGCACACTCCACAAGAGGAACAGCTGCTACAATAGCAGCTGCCAGGGATGTTCCCTTAGTGGAGATCTGCAGAGCAGCTACGTGGAGAACAGTACATACTTTTACAAAGCACTACAGTCTGGATGCACAATTCTGAAGTGATGCCAGGTTTGGCACACCAGTGCTGCAGAGTCTATTTCCTAAGTGAGGTCCTATGCCCACCTCCAAAGGCACTGCTTCATAATCTGCTATAATTAATTATATTAAAGAATTCCTGGAGTTAGAAGACAAAATTACTCACCTTCGTAATCTTGTTTCTTCCAAGGTATTCTTCAGTATGATCAACTCTCCCACCGTACCTCCCCTTCCAGAACCAGCTGGCCTCAGCTGGTTTCTCTTAGTGTTAGGTTGGTCTTGCGCTGCTTACTTTAAGTTTTGAAGCCAGGTGGTGCACTGTTTTCCTCTAGTTAGTCCTATCTGACATTTCCAAGGGACAAGTTAAAGGGGATTTGCTATTGTATTGTTAACATTGTTACAATAAGTGTAGTTTAGGGGTCTTACACAGCAAGCTCCAATAAATCTGAGCGTTCTAGAACGCAGCAGTTTGAATAGTGGCACGAGCCAATAGATGTTCCATCATTTGCATAAGTTCCATTTCTCTCCGATGCAGTTCAACACAGGAAGCTAACTGCTGTACTTAAATCATATTGAAGAATACCTTGGAAGAAACAAGATTACTAAGGTGAGTCATTTTTTATTACTGTCATTTCCTGATGGAATTTTTGATGTGGTCATCCCCCAGCTCCATCCTAAACACCAGTTCCAGGCAGCCCTGGACAGGAGTGATTAGTGTGCCTGTGCAGTGGTAGCGGCTGTCTCCTTGTGTTGCAGGGTTTGGTTGCATTTTTCCACCTTCATGGTAGACACCCAGCAGAAGCTGACCAATGTCCCTTTGCTGAACACTGACCTCTATGGCACTGGGATGGAGGGGCATCTCACCCAGATTGAGAAGTCCAGTACCACCCTTGGTTCTATGACTTTGTCCCTGAAGGACCAGAAGAAAAAGCCTTAGAAGCAGGCTTTTCAGTGCAGAGGCAATTTCAGGCCTGGTGCCTCAAGCCAAAGTCCAGGGCCCAAGGTCCAAAGTGTTGGGGGCAGGGGTAGTGCTGCCTCTCCAGCAGCAACCACCAGTGCCCCTGCAAAAGCTGTCCAGTGATGGATTGGGTGGGTCATTCCTCCACCTGTCCTGTCCCCGACTGCTCTCCAGGTTGGAGGCCAGCTGTGTCACTCCTTGCCACACTGGTCCACTATCACATGGCCCCAGCAGCAATGCCAAAGCCAGCCAGCATTGCCAGAAGTTCAACCAGGCCACTCGGAGACACTGATTGAAAGGGCTGGAGAGCTGCCTTCTCAAGCAGAAGCTGCTTGCCATGGAGAAGGAGCTGCAGGCCAGAAGCTCTTCAGTCCCGCCAACCCAGTCCTCTGGGGCCTCTTCCTTCTCCCACAGAGAGACATCGAGAAAGCACAAGCACAGGGAGAAACTCAGAGAGTTGGTCTGGTCTGCTTCCCGGTTGCAGTCACCACATAAATCTTGCACCGCGATGGTGTCCTCTTCCCATGGGGGGGAGGGGTCGGTAATTCCAGCCCTTTCCTTCTCTGGGCTTCCGGTGGTTCTTCTGCTCACCCTTATTTTCACTGTGGGTGGAGGCTCTTCAGGGCAGGGGATTTCCTCTCCTGCCTCCCAGCGCATGAAGCTCAGGCCCATTTCCTTAACAGGCCCTCAGCCAGGAGGCTCACCCGGCTTGGGTCTCTTGGGTGGCGGTTCTGCGCCTATAGTCCCGTCCCCCCAGCCCCGGCTTCATTGGTTCCTACTTTGGGGACCGACACCAGTCCTTCTAGGCAGTGCCCACAGCAGCCTGAAGCCATTTCCTCTACTCCGGCATCACCCCTGCTGACGCCCAAGGGATCTCCTCCTTCCCCTCAGGCGCTGGCTTCCCCAGTGGATTTGGCACCAGCAAACCCTTTGCCAGGGCACTTCAGACCTTCACCCACCAGACCACGGCCAGTGCTGCCAACGCCCCAACCAACAGGCCCAATGCAGATTTCACCTTTGCCTCAGCCACAGCCAATGCCAGCTGGGCCATCGCCGGTTCGCTTACCAATGCCACCTACGCTGGGTTACCCATCGCCGGCCCCACAGCTCTTGTTCCCTAACCTGGTGCTGTGGGTCGCCCTTCCTACCTGTGTACAATATTACCCCAAAGGTGGATTACAACGACCCTTGTTTTTTTTTTTTTTCCAGCATGGTGGGTGTTCATGCAGAGGCAGATCCCTCCACCCCACAGGGGCTGCCTATGACCTCTCTCCTCGCTCCTCATCAGGATCCACAGCCCAAGGACATGGGTAGGGCTGGGCCTTCCAACCCCCATACTTAGGGGTCCTCTGGTGCCAGGCCTGACACATGTACAAGCGTCAGGCGAGACGAGCTCCAGCCCCTGTCACCGATGCCAGACAGCGAATACCCAGAGGATGATTCGGAATCCTCGAGGTCTTCTTCATCCCCAGTAGAGTCTTCGGGTGGCGAGGAAATGACCAAGGAGATGCCCAAGTCCACGCCCGACAACCCATTCTTTTTGGACATGATGCGTCATATTCAATCATGGGATGGGAGATGGAGGAGCAGGACCTAGAGAGATGCCGGATGGCTATTTTCCTAAGACAGAAGGATACCTTGCCCATTGTGGTGCCACCCCTGATTGAATCATATGAGAATGTCACCAGGGAGGCATGCGCTCACCTCTTCACCATCTCCCTCTCCCCAAAATGTGGACTGGCTTTATCACTCGCCGGTTAGCAAACCTTTTTGGAGTACCCAGCCTAAGGCAGACTCTGTGGTCAATAATGCTGCCCACGATCGCACTAAGAAGTCCAGGCACCTTAGTGCACTCTCCCCAGACCGTAACTCCCAGCAGTTGGACCAAACTGACATGCAGGTCTTAGCTTCTGCTACTTTGGCCATTAGGGCCATGAATTACCAGACTCATATGGTTCAGTACCAGAATGCCCTCTGGGAGCAAGCCAGGGACGTGGGACAGTCACTGCCTGAGTATCTTGTCAAAACTCAGCTTGTCCAACTCATGAAGTCCGGCTCGGATGTGGGTACCCACGTGCTCCGGGCATCTTGTGATGCTGTAGATGACTCCAGGTATGGGGCTGCAGCTGGCATTTGCCTTTGGCGCCATTCCTGGCTCCCAGTTTCTGGTTTTGCCCAGAATGTTCAGGCAAGCATTTTGAATGCTCCCTTCAGGGATTCTGTGCTTTTCCGGGGTGACTTCCAAGACCTAATTTCTAACTTGCAGGAATCGGGCAGAGCCCTCAGATGAGTTCATTCACTCTACCACACTCAGCCTAGAGCGAAGCAACGACAGCCCTTTCAAATGTCCTCCTACAAGCAGGCCAGAGGCCAACCTTCCAAGGGGCCAGCAAGGCTGAAAGACCACTAACGCCCCTGCAGGGGCCGCCCCCTGCTTAATCCCCCAGGGGTCTGGCGGCTCCTCTGTTTCATCGAGGCACAGGTTAGGAAGCATAGGAAAAAACAGGAGCAGTTGTAAAATTCCCAAAAAGGGTTTATTAGCACTAGCAGTAGCACTAAAAAAATAAAATAGTTCAAAATAACTCTTTACAAAGGCAGAATAAACAGAAAAGATCCATCCGAGTTTTCCTTCAGTCTCTGTCTCTTGTAAGAAATTGCAGCTCTATTTTTATAAGTCTTTCCAACCCCCCTCCTTAACAAGCATCCTGTTGTTTTCTAAAATGTTCTTGTATATTTCTGGCAGGTACAGCCAGAACAGTGTCCCAGAACTATGGCCCCTTTCTCCACAGCTTCTGAAAAAAGCTTAAAAATTGCATTTTAGGTTAGCCCCCTTGAGTTCCAAATAGCTTTGCAATCATCTCAAACTATTAATTACATACATATCAACAGTAACTATATAATTTCTAAACAAAGGGATCCCAATATCAGTTACATTTCCACATAATTTACATATATTTTTATACCAGCAGATATGCAAGGGAGGTAAAAGAAACGGCACGTGAGGGTTGAGAGACAATGAGAGGAAAAGAATTGCAAGACCGTTGGAGTGATCAAATCCTAGGTCTCACAGGAAAATTTGGTTGTGCAACCAGATCGACAAGAGACAGGAAAGAACAGAACAGATCCCTGCATTCAAACTCTCCATAACAACTGGGACAGGGTCCTATTCAACCCTGTCACATACACCCCCTTCCTCAAGAGGGAACCTGTTTTATCAAACAGGTTTCCAAAAGTTTCCATTAATTCTCTACAAATATTAGCTTCTAACTTTCAGACATTAAGCACATATATTCTTTTTTATAACAGTACAACAAACAGTAAAGTTTAAACTCATACACTTTTTTTTTTTCAACCTTCAGAACCCTTAATTCCTGAGCCATATCTTGACAGAAAATCAGCATTGCTATTCTCTTTACCAGATTTGTGTATTGTTTACTAGGAAGTTTATGAATAACTCTCCATTTCTTGAACTAGCAGAGCCATTATCAGAACTGTTTAGTGAGTGTCTGAGCACAGAAGAGGTCCCAGAAGACTGGAGAAGGGCTCTTGATCCTGCTCCACAAGAGTGGTAGCAGGGAGGAGGCAGGGAACTACAGACCAGTCAGTCTTACCTCAGTAGTGGGCAAGATTATGGAGGCACTCCTTAAGGAAAGGATAGTGCAACACCTGGAATCCATAGGAGCACAGGATCCAAGACAGCATGGGTTTACAAAAGAAAGTTCCTGTCAAACTAATCTCATAGATTTCTTTGACTGGGTAACCAGAGTGGTGGACCAAGGGGGAGCAGTTGATGTCGCCTGCCTTGACTTCAGGTAAGCTTTCGATACTGTTCCACGTAGAAGATTGATTAATAAGCTGGGTAGGCTTGGGGTGGGTCAGAAGTTGGTCAGCTGGGTGGCAAACTGGTTGACTGGCTGAAAACAGAGTGGTGGTAAACGGTATAGTCAGAAGAGATGCAAGTCACAAGTGGGGTACCTCAAGGATCAGTCCTCTTCAATATCTTCATCGATGACATTGCAGATGGACTGGAGGGTAAGGTTTGTCTCTTTGCAGATGACACCAAGATCTGCAACAGAGGAGATGATCCAGATGGGGTGGGCAGAATGAAAAGAGATCCGGATAAACTAGCAAAATGGTCGGAAGAGTGGCAACTGGGGTTTAATGCAAAGAAGTGCAAGATCATGCACATAGGGAAGAGAAACCCTGAAGCCACCTATAGGCTGGGAGGGGAGTTGCTGGCAGTCACAAGGGAAGAAGAGACTTGGGCATCATCATCACCAATGACCTGAAATCATCCAAGCAGACTACTAAAGCAGTAGATAAGGCTAGGGGGATGTTAGGGTGTATTAGTAGGGGTAATACAAGTCGGAAGAGGGAGGTAATGATTCCCCTTACAAGACACTGGTTAGGCCCCATCTGGAGTACTGCATGCAGTACTGGAGGCCAGACCTTCACAAGGACATTAACCAGATTGAGGCAGTCCAGAGAAAGGCAACCAAAATGGTGCAGGAACTACATCAGAGAACACATGAGGACAGATTAACGGAGCTCAATATGTATACTCTAGAGCAAAGGAGGGAGAGAGGTGATATGATCGAAACATTCAAACACCTTAAGGGCATTAACAAGGTGAAAGAGTCTAACATGTTTCAATATAAGAAAAATAGCAGGACAAGAGGACACAGCATGAGATTAGAAGGAGGCCGATTAAGGGGTAATGTGAGGAAGTTATTTTTCACAGAAAGGGTGGTGGAATCATGGAATGGCCTACCTCAGTAAGTGGTGGATGTGAATACAGTGCAGGGCTTCAAACAGGCATGGGATAGGCATAAGGGAGCAATACAGATTAGTATGAATAGATAGGCCATTGACAGAGCAAAGGCAGATGGCACATTTATAAGGTAGAAAAAGAAATGGGTAGACTGGATGGGGCTTGCAGTCCTTATCTGCAGTCAACGTCTATGTTTCTATGTCTTGAATTTAAATGGCTGTAGTGCCAGGTACCACCTTGTGATTCTGGAATTTTTATCTTTCATTTGGTTAGGCCAACAGAGAGGATTATGATTGTGATCTGTTAAAAGTACAAAGTCAGTTCCTAGCAAATAAAACTTAAGGGACTCCATTGCCCACTTTGCTGATAGACTTTCCTTTTCAATGGTGGAGTACACTTTCTTTCTGTCATGCAATTTCCTACTTATGTATAGAATAGGATGTTCTTTCCCATCTATATTTTGACTCAGAACTGCACCTGGGCCTACCTCTGATGCATCTGTTTGTAACAAAAATGGTTACTCAGAATCTGGGCTTCTTAAAACGGGCTGAACATAATGTAGCCTTAAAAGCTTGAAAAGCTTCATCACAACTGGGGTCCACTTCACATTATTTGGGTACCATTTTTTCGTGAGTTCAGTGAGGGGAGTAGCTAGCTCAGCAAAGTTGGGAACAAATCTCTGATAATAACCAGCTATCCCTAAAAATGACCTGACATGTTTCTTTGTTTTAGGGACAGGGCTGTTAGCTACAGCTTCTATTTTAGAAATTTCTAGCTTAACTTCTCCACTTCCCAACACATAGCCCAAATATCTGGTTTCCTGCATGCCCAATGCACATTTGGTAGGATTAATAGTCAGACCTGCATTTTTGATAGCTTGGATAACTGTTCGTGGGTGTTCCAGGTGGCTTTTCCAGTCTGGACTGTACACCACGACATTGTCCAGGTACGCAGCACAATAACCAGTGTGAGGTAATAAAACTACATCCATATCCTGCTGGAATGTAGCTGGTGCACCACGTAAACCAAATGGCATGGTGGTGAACTGATAGAATCTAACAGGAGTGGCAAATGCAGTTTTGTCTCTGGATTCTTTAGCTAAAGGGATTTGCCAGTAACCCTTGGTGAGATTGAGGGTACTGATATACTTAGCATTCCCGTGTCTTTCCACCAAATCATCTATTCTGGGCACAGGATAACTGTCAAATTCTGACACTTGATTAAGTTTCCTAAAATCAAGGCAGATTCTAACACCCCCTTTATTTTTGTTTACAGTTACCATTGGAGATGACTCTTCTATGATACCCAATTCTTTCATTTTTTGTATTTCCTTAACCACATCAGCTCTTAACCACTCTGGTAACCTGTATGTCTCTTGCCTAATAGGGCGAGCATTCCTTGGCACTATCACGTGCTCGACCCCTTTTGCTCAGCCTGATACTGTGGTAAAGGTACTGTTAAATGTCTTTAACACATTGCAAATTTCTGCAGTTTGTTCTGAGGTTAAGGAAACATTCACCTTTACAGCATCAGCAATACGTTTGTTACAGTCTGTCATAAGTTACATCAATATCTTATTTATCAGTTTCTGGTTAAACTAGCAAAGCAGCTTTTGGCATTTTTTGAACCCATTTCTTGAGGAGGTTAGCATGGTGTATCTTAGTAGGATTGTTCCTGTCAGGGGTCTCAATCTCATAGTTAACGGTGCCTGTACATCTAAGCACTCTACAAGGCCCTTGCCACTTCATTAACAGTTTATTTTCTGTTGTGGGTAACAGTAGCAAAACCTTTTCACCTGGCTCAAAAACTTTTTTATTTTACCCCATGGTCATAATGTATCTTCTGCTGGTTTTGGTCCTCTTTCTGATTGCTACGGGCAATTTTAACATATTTTGCTGGCTTCTTAGGGCACACACATGAGACATTATAGATTGTTTCTGAGTGGGATTATCTTCCTGCATTTCTTTTATCACATCCAGTGGCCCTCTTGGCTGCCTACCGTACTGCATTTCAAGTGGTGAAAACCCTGTTGATACCTGTGGTACTTCTCTGTAAGCAAAAAGTAAATAAGGCAAGTATTGGTCCCAATCTTTCCCTTCCCCTTTTACAAACCTTTTTAACATGTGTTTTAGGGTTTAACGCTCAACAAGACAGTCTGTCTGAGGGTGATGGGGGGAGGTTCTTAAGGCAGTGATACCTAGTAGTCTGTACAGCTCCTTAAGCAATGCGGCACCAAAATTACTATCCTGATCAGTAATAATTTCTTTAGGTATGCCCACTCTGCTGAAAATTTTTGCAAGCTCTGCTGCCACTTTTGAAGCTGTAACAGTACGCATTGGAACTGCTTTTGAGTATCGAGTAGCTTGTGCACTAAGGTTCTTTGTCTTTTAGCTTTTTTTTTGGTTTTATTGGGCTCGCCACAACCCAACCCAGATAGACCAGCTTAGGGTAGCTGGTTCATTCTACTGGGGTGTCATACAGACGAGGCACACTGATGAGTCCTGGTAGGACGAAACACGTGTCTGTGTCTTCTTTTGGTACCCTTTGCAGACTGTGAGAGTCCTTTCGGCACCATGCTTTTCTGCTTAAAGTTGAACCAGCATAATATTTTGTGGTGATTTGCATATACAACCCATGATGCTCTGCATTATGGGGTAAGTGTGATTTTGTATTCCTATCGAGTAGCATAGTCACTTCGTATATTATACCATCACGTTTCTTTCTCGCTCTTTACTGAATTCTGAACATTTACAAATTCTTACTGATATAGCAGACTTTTTATTGCTACGAAAAAGATAAGATTGAAATATGTTCAACAAAGATTGTAATGAAGGAGTCCTAATTGATCCCTTAGTAGGATCTCTCTTCTCGTTAGGAGATACGAGATTACGGTTTACCTGGGGGTGTAGGTAACCAGACCCAAACCCGTTTACGCTCCTTATTCCTGCTTAGGAATGGGAGCTGGTTGGGTCTTCTTGTATGTCTCATGTCCAAGGTATTTATATATGAATTTAGAACTGGGTTGTACTTTTTGAAACAAATGTGTAGTATAATGTTTTTGCTCCTTTTATATAGATGAAATAATTGGAGAACGTTGGGAGTAGAAATATGATGCACTTTATGATAATGGACCTCAGAGAATAAAAGTCTGAAGTATTTATAGCCATTGTGATAAGTAATGTAAAACTGAAAGTACGAATATGTGTATTTATTAATGTCTTGTCTTTTAATATCAATGTATTGACATTATATTTTTCTTGCTTATTTTTGTGTATGTTGTGACAATATATGTCAACAATAAACTTAAATTAAAAATTGAATTACTACCAGGATAAATCTATTACATTTTTTACTTTTGTCTAAAGGACCAACTACATCCATTGTAATTCTCTCAAAAGGCACATCTATCAAGAATAGGGGCACCTTTTCTTTTCTAGTGACTGGGGCCACTTTCTGACACTCGGCACAGGAATTACAATAGGTAGCAACATCTTCATGAATTCCAGGCCAGTAAAATCCATACAGCAGTCTGGCAAGGGTGAGATCCCTCCATGAGTGACCAGCCATAGGACTATCATGTGCTATCTGTAACAACTCTGTTCTATACTTCTGTGGTATAACCAATTGTTCTGTCTGTTCCTGTGTCTGAGGTTTAACCCAAACTCTATACAGTAGCCTATTACATTTTTCAAACATTGGTCCACCCTGTTTTGGTTTTACCCCCAGCTGCTTAAAATAACCCTGGTGAGAAACAATGTTAGCTTGCTCTGAAACAAAATCACAATCAATTATCTTCCTGCAACCCCCACTATAATTGCCTTGTGTCTGTCCCATGCATGTTTGAATTCCCCCACTGTTTTAGACCCAACGACCTCCTCAGGAAGGCTGTTCCATGTATCCACCACTCTCTCCATGAAAAAAAAATTTCCTCACATCACCCCTGAGCTGTCCTCCCTCTATCTTTAAATTCTGCCCCCTTGTTCTTACACATCTCTTTTTCTGAAAGATGCTACCCTCCTGGACTTTGTTGATTCCCTTGAGGTACTTGAACGTTTCTATCATGTCCCCCCGTCCCTCCTTTCATCAAGAGTATACATATTAAGCTCTCTCAGTCTCTCTTCATATGGTTTCTGCTGCAGACCCTGCACCATTTTAGTTGCCCTCCTCTGGACTGCTTCCATCCTGTCTATGTCCTTGTGTAGATGAGGTCTCCAAAACTGCACATAGTACTCCAGATAGGGTCTCACCAACTGTCTGTACAGAGGGATAACCACTTCCCTTTTTACTTGTGATGCCAACCTTATGCATCCCAGTATCCCCTGGCTCTCCTTACTGACTTTTCACATTGCTTACCCACCTTTAGGTCATCTGATATGACTACCCCCAGGTCCCTTTCCATTTTTGTTGTTGTTAGTACCTCCCCTGCTATTGTGTACTCTTCTCCTGGGTTTTTGTTTCCCAGGTGCATTACTTTGCACTTCTTTGCATTGAATGTAAGTTGCCATATGTCTGACCATTCCTCCAACCTTGCCAAGTCCCTTCTTATCTTTTCTACCCCCGCCCTTGTGTATCAACTCTGTTACAGATCTTTGTGTCATCTGCAAAGAGGCACACCTTTCCCTCCAGACCCTCTGCAATGTCACCTATAAAGATGTTAAAGAGGACTGGACTGTGTTCCATTCACTATTACCTTCTGTGTCCTGTTGTGCAGCCAGTTTGCTACCCAGGCTACCGCCCTGGGACCCACTCCCAGGCTGACTAACTTGATTATTAATCTTTTGTGCGGGACTGTGTCAAATGCCTTGCTAAAGTCTAGGTAGGCCATATCCACAGCCCCTCCCTGGTCTATTACTTTGGTCACCCAGTCAAAGAAATCAATTAGATTCGTCTGACATGACCTTCCTGCTGTAAATCCATGCTGCTTTGGGTCCTGTGCCCCGCTGGCCTCTAGGTACTCAACAATTCTTTCTTTCAGAAGTGATTCCATCATTTTCCCTACCACTGAGGTCAAACTTACAGGTCTATAGTTTCCTGCTTCTGCCTTGCTCCCACTTTTGTGAAGGGGAATCACATCTGCCTCCTCCAGTCCTCAGGTACTGCCCCATCCTGCCATGATCTGTTAAAAAGCGTGGTCAGTGGTGTCACTAGGTCCTCCCTTAGTTCTTTTAGGATTCTGGGGTGAATCCTGTCAGGCCCCATTGCTTTGTCCACCTTGAGTTTTAGGAGTTCTTTCAGGAATCTTTCTTCTGTGAATGGACTGGTGTCAACCCCCCTACCCAGAGTGTTTCTGTTGTCTGATTTAGGTAACTCCTCCTCATCTTCTTTTGTGAATACTGAGCAGAAGCATTCGGTATCTCTGCCTTTTCACTGTCTCCCTCTGCCCAACTCCCCTCTCCTTTATTAATCTTCACTATCCCTTCCTTAACCTTTCTATGCTCCCTAATCTACCTATAAAAGGTTTTATCCCCCTTCTTAACTGAGTTGGCTATTTTTTCCTCGGTTTGGGCCTTTGCTAGTCTGACTGTCTTCCCCACTTCTTTCTGCTTTAATTGATACAGTTCCCTATCATGCTCCTTCTTTGATTCCTTATACTTTTTGAATGCAGCCTTTTTCCCCTTAACCTTCCCTGCCACCTCTTTTGAGAACCATAGTGGTTTTTTACTCCACTTTTTCTTTATTTGTTTCACACAAAGGCTTGTTGCCTCTATGATGGCAGTTTTGATTTTTCTCCATTGTTCTTCCACCCCTACGTTTTGGTCATTTGCTAGTGCATTTTTCAGGTATTCACCCATTTTGCCAAAGTCAGCCCTTCTAAAGTCCAGTATCCTTGTTTTTGTATGGCTTATCTCCATGGTTGTGCTCATTGTGAAGCACACTGTGCAGTGGTTGCTTGTTCCCAGATGTCTGCTGACTTCTAAATTTGTGATCCTCTCTCCATTTGAGAGTACCAGGTCTAGTATTGCTCCTCCCGAGTGGGTTCCAACACTAACTGTCTAGGCTTGCCTGCAGGGCATCGAATGACCCTGCTCTTGGATGTGGCTGCAGTACATGTTATCCAGTTAACATCTGGCATATTCAGGTCCCCATCAACAGTATCTCCCTTTTCAGCCATTTTGAGAATGTCCTCTATCATTTTGTTGTCCATTTCCTCCCCTTGAGATGGGGGTCTGTATACAACCCCTGTGCAGACTGTGATGCCATTCCCTGTCTCCAAGGTGACCCAGAGTGCCTCTTGTCCTCCCCCTTTACTTTTTAGTTCTGTAGCTTTGATCCCTTCCCTTATATATAGAGCTACTCCACCTCCTCTTTTACCTTCCCTGTCCTTTCTGTAGATTGTGTACCCTGGTATGTTGACATCCTAGTCATGGTTCTCGGTGTACCATGTTTCCGTGACTGCCACAATATCCAATTGTTCATCTTCCATCAGGGCTACTAGCTCAGGAAGCTTGTTTCCCAGACTACGGGCATTGGTACTCATTGTCCTCCGTTTAATGTTGGCTTTATCCTTTTTTCCCCTATCCCTGCTCTTATTGTCCTTGTCTATTTTCCATTTACCCCTGTTCTGCCCTGTGTTGAGCTCTATACCTCAGTGTTTACCTTACTACCTGCCATTTTTGTGGGGGAGGAGGCTTGAAATTTCCTGCCTTTTATCAGCGCCTCCCCCCTTGGCTAGTTTAAAAGCTTGCCAAGGAAGCATTTAAACCTATCACCTAGGAGCTTGGTTCCCCTTCGTGGACAGATGCAGACCATCATGCCAGTATAGACCGTTATCTTTCCAGGTGGCCCCCCAGTCCCCAATGAAGCCAAAGCCCTGTGCTCTGCACCAGTTTTGCAACCATTCATTAAACTGCATGGTGTGCAGTACCCTAGCCTCACTCCTGCCATGGACTGGTAGCACTTCTGAGAAGGTTACCATGCTTGCTACCCGTCTGAGGCCCCTCCCCAACTCCACAAATTCATTCTGTACTGCACTGATCCCATGCCTAGCTAGGTCATTTGTCCCAAGGTGGACTATATCATCTAGTTCCCTCTCCTGTGATGCTGCTTCTGCAATCCTGAGGATTCGCTTCCTGTCCCTCCAAGCCATGGCACCAGGCAGGCACCTTACTTCCTTGGACACACAGCACATTTTCTGGAGCTGGAAGGACACTACTTTCTTCAACTGCGAGCTGTGTGAGAAATTCTATATTGCACTTGATATCTGCAACAAACGTGCACTTTTGCTTTAATTCTGTGGGAGGTGAAACTAACCACCCTTGGTAATTGCTTTTTATTCACATTTATTTAGTGTTTAACCAAGAAGGGGCTTGTAAACTCTGTTTATCTTGTTAGTAACTTCAGAAGGATTTAAATACTGCATGGGTAGGTCCTTGAGGTAGCTAGATTGTCTACTAGGATTTGCTGACAGTTAAACTATTTTTAAATGAATTACAGTTGGCTGAGGAGTTGAAAAAGAAACTTGCAAACTCTGCTTATCTTGGAAGTAACCTCATAAGTGTTTGAATACTGCATTCTGGTTGTCCTTTGGGGGTAGCTGGATTGACTACTAGGATTTTGGGACAGAAACTATTTTTAAATAATTTACTGGTGCGTAGGAGTTTGTGATAGTTAAACTCTTTTTAACAGAGTTACTGGGGTTAAGGAGTGGTCACAGAAAAACCTGCAGTGTGAAACAGGAAAAGACGTTCTTTCAAGCAACAGAGGGTGGTGGATCTATGTTTACGTTTGTTTGTTACAATTCTTAAGATTTTCAGTGCAGGAAGAGTTTAAAGCACAGCTGACTTATTTTGGGGCTGACAGCTGTCGGAGCACAAACCACCAGGCCTGTTTTGGGGCTGGAAGGTTTACCTTTGTCTGACTTGGATGTGTGGATTTTCTCTGTTTGATTAGCAGGGTATTCTCTATCAAATTGTTGTGTAGCATCTTGCTGACAGGAAGGCACTCATTGCAGCAGTGGGTCAGAGCTTTTAGCTGATTGTTTTTGAGGGCACAGTTTAGGCCCAACCCTTCCCACCCACCCCTGGAAATAGTTCCTTTATACCTGGGGTTCTGACATCATTTCTCAAGAGTGCAAGGTGCATGTCACTGTCATATCCTCTCTAGCACACTGCACTGACAATATAAGCGTACACATTGTATATTATAAATATATATTTCTATATTACAAACCAATCACACACACAAAAAAAAAAAATGTGGGGAGTAGTGCAATGTAATGGCTGTGGGGCAGCAGTCTTCCGGGAGTCTTTCTGGAGGCTGAGATGCTGCCCTATTTGCAGACAACTCTCTGCCCTGAGGGAGGAAGTTGCCCGTCTTCAGGCCACACTGGATATTAGTACAGGGACCTTCCCCCAGGCCACACTGGACAGTAGGAATGGAACCTCCCCCATCCAGGGAGCACCACAGCCACCACCACTACCTCAGAAGTTGTGAAGAAAACACAGCAGTTGGACCACAGTGGGCTCAGGAAGGGTGAGGATGGTGGAACAGAGGCACACCCAGTCAGTTGTTCCACTCCACAATCCATACATCATTCAGGGGAGCATAGCTCCCTATGGATGCACCCACAGAGGAGACTAAGGAGGCTGAGGACAGCTGTCACAAGGAGGCCCACAGGAAGGAGGCAGAGGACACCACAAGGAAAGGAAGCAGCTCCTGGTGGGGGACTCAATTATTAGGGGGATAGAACTGGGAGGAGCTGGGAAAACTGAAGTAAGGTGCCTGCCTGGTGCCATGGCTTGGAGGGACAGGAAGTGCATCCTCAGGATCACGACAACAGCTGCAAGGGATTCTGAGCTGGACGTAATTGTCCACCTAGGGACAAATGATTTGGCTCATCATGAGGTTAGAGCAGGGGTTCTCAAATGGTGAGGCCAGCCTCCCTTGGGAGGCCCCAACCTGTTCCAGGGGAGGCTCAAGCAAGTGAAAGGTGAGGACTTACAACACCTCTGTTTATTCACAGAATCAGGTTCACTGCTGACTTTTCTTCTCAATGCTCATACAAGTACAGGGGTTTCAATTTGTTCATGGTGTACTGTGCAAAGTACATTGTGTTATTTTTCTTTGGGGAGGCCCAAGATTATTTCAATTTTTGGGGGAGGCTCAAAATCTTTTCCATGGATTTGGGGAGGCTCACTGTGACAAAGTCTGAGAACTATTGGGTTAGAGCAGTGCAGGAGGACATTGCAGAGTTTGGGAGGGGCCTAAGACAAGTAGCACACACAGTATCCTTCTCAGAGGTGCTGCCTGTCAAAGGCATGGGTGAGGCGAGGGTAATTGGCACCATGCAGTTTAATGCATGGTTGAAAAAATGGTGCGGAGCACAGGGGTTTGGCTTCATTGGAGACTGGGGTTCCACCTGGAGGGACAGCAGCCTATACTGGCAGGATGGTCTGCATCTGTCCAGGAAGGAACAAGTCTTTTGAGCAATCGGGTTTAAATGCTTCATTGGCAAGCTTTTAAACTAGTCAAAGGGGAGGCACTGACAAGCAGCAGAAAAATCCCAGCCTCTCCTACAAAACAGGGTACTAAATGAGAAAAGACCAGGTAGAGCGGTCAGTGGGGATGCTGCAACAGAAGGTAAAGCCATCAAAAATGGAGAGCAATGAGTACCAATGCCCGTAGTCAAGGTAACAAGCTTCCTGAATTAGTGGCCTTGATGGAGGAGGAACATCTGGATATCATGGCAGTCACAGAAACATGGTACACACAAAACCATGACTGGAACATAAACATACCAGGATACACTATCTACAGGAGGGACAGGGAGGGTAAAAGAGGAGGAGGAGTAGTTCTTTACATAAGGGAAGGAATAAAAGCAACAGAACAAAAGGGTAAACAGGGAGGAGAAGAAGCACTGTGGGTAAATTTGGAGACAGGCAATGGCACCACAATCCGCATAGGGGTTGTATACAGACCCCCTTCTCAGGGGAGGAAATGGACAAGGAAATGATAGAAAGTATACTTAGAATGGCAGAAAAAGGGGAGATATTGCTGATGGGTGATCTGAATATGCCAGATGTTAACTGGAGTGCAGTTGCAGCTGCCACTTCGAAGAGTGCAGTTATTCTAGATGCCCTACAGGGGGCATGCCTTAGACAACTAGTACTGGAGCCCACTTGAGAGGTAGCAGTATTAGATTTGATACTCTCAAATGGAGATGGAGAGAGGATCACAGATGTAGAAGTGGGTAGCCATCTGGGAACTAGCGACCATCGAACAGTATGGTTCACAGTAAACACAGCAATAGAGTCAAGCCATACAAAGACAAAAGTACTGGACTTTAGGAGGGCTGACTTTGCCAAAATGGGTGAGTGCCTAAGGAACGCACTAGCAAATGGGCAGGAAGGAGGGGTGGAAGAACAATGGGGAATAATAAAAAACTGCCATCACAGAGGTAACGAGCCTTTGTGTGAAGCAAATAAACAAAACAAGACGATGTAAGAAACCACTATGGTTCTCAAAGGAAGTGGCAGTGAAGGTTCAAGAGAAAAAGAAAGCATTCAGGAAGTACAAGGAATCGCAGAAGGAGCAGGACAGAGAACTGTATCAGTTAAAGCAAAGGAGGCTGGGAAGGCAGTCAGAACAGCAAAGGCCCAAACCGGGAAAAGATAGCCAACTCAGTTAAGAAGGGGATAAAACATTTTATAGGTACATCAGGAGCTAAGGAAGACCAAAGGAGGGATAGGGAGGCTTAATAAGGGGGGTGGACAGAGGAGACTGTGAAAAGGCAGAGATACTAAACAAATATTTTTGCTCAGTATTTACAAAGGAAGAGGGGAGGTACATAAACAAACAGTAGTAACACTCTGGATACAGAAGTTGATACCGCCCATTTACAGAAGAAAGGGTTCTGAAAGAACTCTTAAAACTGAAGGTGGAGAAAGCAATGGGGCCTGATGGGATTCATCCCAGAATTCTAAAAGAACTAAGGGTAGAACTAGTGACACCACTGACTACCCTTTTAACAAATCATGGGAGGATGGGGTGGTACCGAGGACTGGAGGAGGGCAGATGTGATTCCCTTCACAAAAGTGGGAGCAAGGCAGAAGCAGGAAACTATAGACCTGTTAGTTTAACCTCAGTGATAGGGAAAATGCTGGAATCACTTCTAAAGGAAAGAAATGTCGGTATCTAGAGGCCAGAGGGGCACAGGACCCTAGGCAGCATGGATTCACAGTGGGAAGGTCATGCCAGACGATCTGATAGATTTCTTTGACTGGGTGACCAAAGTAGTAGATCAGGGAGGGCTGTGGACATGGCCTACCTAGACTTTAGCAAGACATTTGACAAAGTTCCACACAAAAGATTAATATACAAGTTGCCAGCCTGGGAGTGGGTCCCAAGATGACAGCCTGGGTAAAGAATTGGCTGGAGAATAGGACACAGAGAGTAATAGTAAATGGGGTCCACTCCGAAGAAAGGGGGGTTACTAGTGGGGTACCGTAGGGTTCAGTATTAGGACGGTCCTCTTCAATGTCTTTATAGTTACATTGCAGAAGGACTGAAGGAAAATATGTCTCTTGCAGATGACACTACGATATGCAACAGAGTTGATGCACAGGGTGGGGTGGAAAGGATGAGAAGGGACTTGGCAAGGTTAGAGGAATGGTCAAATGTATGGCTGCTTAGATTCAATGCTAAGAAGTGCAAGGTAATGCACCTGGGAAACAAAAACCCAGGGGAAGAGTACAGAATGGGGGATGAGATACTAACAACAACAAAATGGAAAGGGACCTGGGGTAGTCATATCAGATGACCTAAAGATGGGCAAGCAATGTGAGAGGGCTGCAAGGAGGGTTGGGGGATACTGGGATGCATGGAGAGGCATCACCAGTAGAAAACAGGAAGTTATTATCCCTCTGTACAGACAGCTGGTGAGACCCCATCTGGAGTACTGTGTGCAGTTCTGGAGACCCAGTCTCCAAAAGACATAGACAGGATGGAAGCTGTCCAGAGGAGGGCAACTAAAATGGTGCAGGGTCTGCACCAGAAGACATATGAAGAGAGACTTAAGGAGCTTAATATGTATAGCCTCGAGGAAAGGAGGGAGAGGGGGGACATGATAGAAACTTTCAAGTACCTCAAGGGAATCAACAAAGTCCAAGAGGGTAGCATCTTTCAAAAAAAATAGGTGTGCAAGAACAAGAGGGCACAATTTGAAGATAGAGGGGGCGGCTCAGAGGTAATTTAAGGAAGTATTTTTTCACAGAGAGGGTTGTGGATGCGTGGAACGGCCTTCCGGAGGAGGTTGTGGAGTCAAAATCAGTGGTGGAATTCAAGCATGCATGGGATCGTCATAAGACAATTCTGGGGGGTGGGGGTAGGAAGAAGTAGGCTGCTGGTTAACTAGGATCTGCAGCTTATCCAGTAGGTAGGGAAATGGGCAGACTGGGTGGGCCAAGCGGTCCTTATCTGCCGTCAAATTCTGTGTTTCTATGGTCTCCTCTCCCTTTCAAAGTTTTACCCCCCTAACAATAGAGTCCCCATCAGAAGCTGTTTCCTTCCCCTGTGGTGTCCCTTGCCACCCTTTTGTGGGTCTCCCTTGTGGATGTCCTCAGCATTCTTCTGGGTCTCCACTGAGGGTGCCATCATAGAGGAACCTTGCTCTGCCAGAATGGCATATGATTTGTGTAGAGGTACAACTAGGGGGCTTCACCTCTGGTCCACCACCTGCACCCTCCCAGAACCCACTGTGGTCCAACTGCTCTTCATACTTAGTAACCTCTGAGGCAGTGGTTGTGGCAGGGGCTCTTGTTACCACTGCTGCTGAAACTGCAAGGTTCAGTTCCTCTGAGATTAACTAAGTAAATCCTGGACAGTCATTTCCAATAATCACGGGTACAGGTAACTTGGGTACTACCTCCATTTTCATTTGGTGTGACACACCTTAATGGTCAGAGTCACTTGGGTGGTGGGATAGTATCAACTGTCCCTTGGATGCAGATAACACCAGTACCTGGTCCTTTTGAACACTGTTTTCCTAGTACTTCAGTATGTACTAGGGTCTGTCTGGTTCACAAATCTATAAGTCCCTTCACAGTCTTATCTCCCACCTTCACATCTGTTAAGCGCTTGACCCAATTTGCTAAGGACAAATCTGCTCCAGTGTCACTCTTCTTTTGGCAATTTCTTGCAATATGACCTGGTTTATTACAGTTATAGCAAATAATGTCTTTGGGCACAGATTTGTTACCCCCACCAGAGTTCTTATCAGACTTGGAGTTTAAATATAAAAAAAAGTGTCTTACCGGTGCTTGGCTGTTACTTCGCTGCAGTGGCATTTGTCTGGCCATTTGGTAGTCTTCGGCCAAGGAAACAGCCTTTTCCCCACTTTCTGGTCGATATTCCTTTACCCAAAGCTGCACATCTGTAGGCAGGATGTTGATAATTTGCTCCATTGCAAATGTGTCGATCTGTGGGACTGTTTTGCCCTCTGGCTGGAGCCATTTTGTCAGGAGTTCTCTGAGTCGAGTGATGGCTACTCAAGGTTTGTCGACCGAGTTGTACTTCAGAGATCGAAATCTCTGCCTGTAGGTCTCTCCTGAGATGTCAAATCGTTGTAAGATTTCGCTTTTCACCAGGTCATAGTTTCTGACTGTGCAGTGTCCCTATTGCTGTAAGCAAGTTGGGCTTTACCTGTCAGGTAAGGTACCAGTCTGAGTGCCCATTGCTGCTTTGGCCACTGGCAGGCTGCGGCAACCCTTTTTAAAAGTTGTCAGGTATGCTTCAATATCATTGGAGAGACACAACTTTGTAAGTTTAATGGCTTTTAAGTGCTTGGGTTTTGTTGCTCGTCTGGATCTGTGCCAGATCCTCTGCCTTTGATAGCTTGCAAGGCATCCAGCCATCGCTGCTCCTGTCGCTGCGTCTCTTTTCTCATCTGCTGCTCCTGTCGCTGCATCTCTTCTCTCCTCTGCTGCTCTAGTTGTTGCATTTCTTCTTTTCTCTGTGCTTCTAAAAGTTGAATCTCTTGTTCTCTCTGCTGCATCTCCTCTCTTCTCTGTTTCTCCGACTTTTTGTTGTATAGCCCACCATTTGAAAAAGTCCATCTGGCTTTCCAGTTCTCTCACTGCCTGTACTTTTTCCATAACTTGTGCGGACTGTACAATCTCAGCTTGGACTTCTGTCTCTGTTAGTTTGGCTGCTATTCTCCTGGTAACCACTCCTGGACTTGTTGCTACAGAATCCATACCTTTCTCTATGCTTCCCTGGTACTAGGTCCAGTACCCACGCACAAAACTCCTGGCTTAGAATATACACCGCGTAAATCCCACTCAGGCTGACACCATCTGTCATTGAGGCACAGGTCAGGAAACATAGGAAAAACCAGGAGCAGTTGTAAAATTCCCAAAAAGTTTTTATTGGCACTAGCAGTAACATAAAAAAAAAGTTGTTCAGAATAACTGTTTACAAATGCAAAATAAACGGAGATCCATCTGAGTTTTCCTTTAGTCTCTATGGCTTTTGCAAGAAATTGCAGCTTTGTTTTTATAAGTCTTTACAACCCCCCCCTTAACAAGCATCCTTTTTTTTTTCTAAAATGTTCTTGTATATTTCAGGCAGGTGCAGCCAGAACAGTGTCCCAGAACTGAGGCCCCTTTCTCAACAGCTGCTGAAAAAGGCTTTAAAATTGCATTTCAAGTTAACCCCTTGAGTTCCAAATAGCTTTACAGTCATCTCAAACTATAATTATATACATGTCAACAATAACTATATAATTTCTAAACAAAGGGATCCCAATATGTTACATTTCCACATAATGATTTACACATATTTTTATACCAGCAGATATGCAAAGGAGGAAAAAGATAAACAGCAAGTGAGGGTTGAGAGACAGTGAGAGGCAAAGAATTGTAAGACCGTCTAGGTGATCAAATCCTAGGTCTCAAGAAAATTTGGCTGCACAACCAGATAGACAAGAGAAAGGAAAGAACAGAACAGATTCCTGCATTCAAACTCTCCATAACAACTGGGATAGGGTCCTGTTCAACTCTGTCTACTCCCGCCCCCACCTCTTGACTCTTTAATTGACCCCCCCCAGACCAATGGTCCATGGGAGGCTGTCTGGGGTCGGTGTTATCTCCATTACAAGGAGTGGCGAGCAATGACCACAGACAAATGGATGCTCCAGCTTATTACTCGGGGTCACACTCTGGAACTGGAGTGGCCACCCAAGACCCTTGCGGTCCACTGTTTCTACCTTCCAGCACATCTGCCCCTTGTTTCAGAGGAAATCCAAGTGCTTCTGCTAAAAAGAGCCATGGGATCAGTGGGAAAAGGGATTTTGTTCCCACTTTCCCTAGTTCCCCCCAAAAAACTGGCACCTGCAGCCCATCCTAGACTTAAGCAGCCTGAATCTCTACATAGAGTACAAACGCTTCAGGATGGTGACCCTCCAGGGCCTGCTGCCCCTGTTGCATCGGGGGGACTGGCTGTGCTCTCTGGACATGCAGGACGCTCACCTGCACATTCAGATTTTTTTGGGCTCACCACCGTTTCCTGTTTCAGGGTGTCCACTTCCAATTTAGGGCCCTCCCTTTGGCCTTTCCACTCCCCCTGGGTATTTAGCAAATGCCTGGCTATAGTGGCAGCAGCATTGCTGAAACAGGGCTTTTATGTCTTTCTCTACGTGGACGACTGGCTGCTTGCAGCCCCCTCCAGGAAGGATTTGCTTCAGACCCTGGAATGCACCTCCCGTGTCTTCCAGGAACAGGGAGTCATAATGAGTCTCTCGAAGTCCTGCTTCTCCCCTTGCCAGTGCCTACAATACATAGGGGTGGTTCTGGACATCCACCAGAAGACAGGGGGTCCCATCTGATGGAGCAGGCCCACCTGGTTTCCTCGATCCGTCAGGTCCCTGCCAGAGTCTTTCTGCATCTCATGGGTCATATGGCAGCAACGATTGCCACGGTATCATTGCTGTGACTGCACATTCGGATTTCGCAGTGGACCCTCCAAGTTCAATGGGATCAACGCACAGATGACCTCGATCAGCTGGTCTTGGTCTCCGACCCAGTTGGGAGAGTCCTGGCCTGGTAGGTGGACTTGGCCAATGTGCTTCGGGGAGTTTCTTTCCAGATATCGACCCCCCAGCAGGTTCTGACCACAGATACAGAGCAGTCTATGTAAACAGTGGAGACCGGCACCTGCCAAGGCTTCTAGTATGGTGACTTTTTGCATATCTGAGCACGGATGCCTCTGGCATGGGATGGGCGCTCATTTGGCCGTTCATCAAACTCTGGGTACCTGGTTGGTTATGAAGCAAGTTCTGCATATCAGTATCTTGAAGATGAGGTGGTTCTCTACATCCTGCAGGTTTTCCAGTCTCATCTCCTCCCTGGTCCGTTACTGGCGCAGACGGACAACATTTGTGTCTGTTACGTCTACAAATGGGGGGGCCTTATTCTTACCCCATGTCGGGAGGTGAAGAGAGTCTGGTATTGGGCCATTGAACACAATCTGGAGCTCATGTTCCAGGTGTCTAAAAACACCTTGGCCGACATTCTCAGCCACTCCAGGTCTCGGGCTGACAAGTGGAAACTTCTCACCTCAGTGGCTGAAGATCTATTCGACAGGTGGTGACATCCAGAGTTGGACTTCTTTGGATCCCCACTCAACGCAAAACTGCCACATTTTTGCTCACTCAGTCTCAGACCTGGAGTTTTCTGTTGAGACGCATTGTCCCACTCTTGGAAGGTGAGGTTTCTGTACACATTTACCCTCCCTCCCTGCTGTTGCAGAGGGTTCTGCTCAAGCTTCAGTTGGAGGGAGAAGAGATGAATCTCGGAGATCCCTTCTGGCCATGCCAGATTTGGTTTTCTCTGCTGCAACAGTTGGCTGCAGAGCCTCCGCTGCCTCTACCTTTGTGCAAAGGCTTGCTCTCCCAGGATCAGAGCACCCTGGCCCATCCAGACCTCAAGTCCCTACATCTACATGCATTGCTCCTGCGGACCTAGCTATTTCCTGCTTTGGGGTTTCCTCTTGGGTCACTGACATCCTGGTGGCAGCCAGAAAGCCCTCTATTGGGGCCACTTATGCTATGAAATGGAAGGGCTTTTCCATTTGGGCCGCTGCTCGCTATTTGGATCCGTTCACCTGTCTGGTCAGTCAAGTGTTGGAGTACCTCCTTTCCCTTTCTGACTCAGGCATGGGGTACTCATCTCTTAAGGTGCACCTTTCTGCCAACTCTGCCTAACATGAACCTGTTGAGGGCAAAGCTGTCGCCCAGCTTGAGGTGTCCCGCACTTTTGTGCAGGACATTCTGCATTGAAACCTCCCATTCGGGACCCTGTCTCCCCATGGGATCTTAATTTTATGTTGGAAAAACTCACTCTACCTCCCTTTGAACTGGCCGTGAATTGTGAGCTACGCTTTCTGTCATGGAAAGTGATATTTTTAGTTGCTGTTATGTCTGCTTGATGGATTTCCAAGCTCCATGCTCTGTGTAAAGAGTCTTGTTTGGTTTTTCACAAAAACAGGGTGTTTTGCATACTAATCCTAAGTTTTTGCCTAAGGTGGTCTCTGAGTTTACTTTAAATCAATCCATCCACCTTCCAGTTTATTTTTCTGAGTATTCCAATCAGGGGGAGGCCTTGCTCCATATTTTGGATGTTCACAGAATGTTGCAGTATTATACTAACTGCACCAAGTCGTTGAGGAAAACTGACCAGTTGTTTGTTTCGTTCGCCTCCAAGAGAGAGGGCACTCGTGTTTCCAAACAGTTTTTGTCTAAGTGGTTAGCTAATTGCATTGTTTATTGTTAACGCAAGTACAACAATCCCCTACCAGGAGTGATCAAGGGCCATTCCACCAGGTGTATGGCTGCCTCTACAGCCTGCTTCAGAAATGTCTGCTGCTGACATCTGTGCAGCTGCCACCTGGAGTTCTGTTCACATTTTCACCAAGCATTACAGTCTGGACATCGCCTCCAGGCATAGAGCCAGCTTCGGCCCAGCAGTCCTTCAGGGTCTTCTGTCATGAACTGTTGACTACTGTCTGGTCCTCCGCCCGGTGATTTCATCCTGATGATACCGGTACTGCTTGGGACGTGGTCCTACCAGTGTGGCCTGCTGAAAGAGCCTTCCTCAAAGTGAGATAGTATAGTTGTGTAAGAACTTACCATAACAGCAGATCTTCGAAAGAAGCTCTTGCAACATGCCCTGCTTTCCCTCTCTCCCTTCCTTATTGGCTCTGCTTTCCCTCCCTCCTTCCCCCTGCTTCTTTTTCTCTATCGCATATGATTCTGCCTTCTTGTTGGCTCTCAGGATAACCTCCTTAGTTCTCCATCAGCTAGCCATGCAGAGTCTTCAGCAGGAGAACTGAGGTAGGTGTGGGGGACAGCGCCTTATATAGCCTGGAGTGACATCCTGTGGGGGTGGTCCCCTGTGGTAGACTGCTAGCTAGAAGTTTTCTGTGTGGCCCTAGTGCCTGGTGGCATAGTCCTACCGGTGTGTCCTGCTGCAAGAGCTTCTCTTGAAGATCTGCTGTTACAGTAAGAAGATTCCCTCAAAGATCTTTTATTACAGTAATTGCCTACACAACTGTTCTTTCTCCAGTCTGTGGTCACCAACTAAGGGTACGCACCTTGCCCCCTCCTCCTATAGAACTGCTAGGGGTCTGCCAGAGTGTGGATACGTGAACCATATCCACACCCCTAGAAGAATTGGCTACTCACCAGTAACAGTATTTCTTGAAGTGGTATATGGTTCACATCCACACAACCCACCCAGTCTCCCGTGGCAAGTGGCACCTGATCCTGCTTTCTTCGTGAGGGATCTAACGTCACGGGATGGAGTTGAGGGTTATACTGCCCGGGTGGTGGGAGAAACATTCCAGCCAATAACTTAATTCCAGTGGAACTGCCAGAGTGGATGTGAACCCTATACCACTACTTGACCTGTGGTTACAGGTGAGTAACCTGTTCTTAAAATCTGTCCAACTTTGTTTGTGGTCACCGCTTCCCGCATGTCCATGAGACTGCTATGTCACTGACTTCCACTGAACTCGCGCATAAATGAGTTCGGTGATTTGGGGGGCATATGAAATAAATGCATGGTCATATGGCATATAGTGCACTGATCTCTGCAATAGCAGTAGTTGCACAAAACAAGGGTTATATCATATTATACAATGTAGTATGAAAATCCTGTAACCTCATTGGTCAAAACACATCACATGACCGTGGTATATCCTACAATAACCCATGGCTGAGAAATGGCATTTATAAAAAACATACTTAAACACATTTTAAATGTATTTTACACCTGGGTCCATTGTATAATCGCAATAAGGCACACCAGGGTGTGGGTTATTAGGGGATTTACCCACTTCTTATGCGGTTAAGTCACTCGGCTGCACCTCATGACACACTACACAAGGCGTGGGTAAATCCCCCAGTAACCCACACCCTGTCGTGCCTTATTGCTTAATAACACTCTTCATATAAAAAGTAAAGCCATGACTCTGGACATGCGCATCATCTGTGACTAAACAATGAATATGACTTGTGGAGGTCCTGGAGACTGGCACTAGTGCCTTTAAGAACAGAGGTCAGATGTGCCATGTGGCCTGTGAGCTTTAAGAAGGGGAAGTGGGAGACAACAGAGTGTTAGGTGCCAGAAACTTGTGCAGTTATGTTTTAAAGCTGTTTTAACAGTTCATAGATTTGCATTCTCTTCATGATTCTTGTCTTTTTTATTACAGCTGATAGATTTGAGTTCTCCTCTCATTCGTTTAAGTCCAGAAGACAAAGAAAATATTGAAGTGGATACTCCTTTGCTGATATTCTGAACTAAACATTTTTGCAACCAGAGCAGAAAGAACACTATTGCTCATTTAAAAAAAATAAATAAATAAATGCTGTGCTGTTGCACTGTAACTTAAAAATGTATTAACATTTAATATCTGATGTATTGTTCTGATAGTGGTCAGGATACCAACTGTGCCAGTCATTTTATCGTTTTCTTTCCTGCTGTTAAATACAAAACAAATGTAAAATGTTGTAAATCTTTGGAATGTAAAATGCATAAAATATTAAGGGGGGGGGTACAGAAAAATGGGCAAGGACCATAACTGCACATTACATTAGCATGTCAAAATTTGGTGTTTTAAAATTCACATCTCTAATGGGAAAGAGTAGGGTTGCCAGGTCCTTTTACAGAAGCCTTCAACTATGTATTGTAGATTGTGTATATTGGAGCACACAGACACCTGTTCTTGAAAAAGCCGCTTCAGATTTAATCTTGGATGGAAAGAGCAAGTGTTAAAGGAAATAGGAAATATAAATCTGTTCATAAAGGAGAATGATCTGTAACCCACTTGTGTCCAGCATGTGTGAACTTGTTGTATGAAGTCAATCAGTTTGTCTGGCTGATTGTATTCAAAGTACTGAGTCTGCAAAGCAGCGCTACTCGTCTGTTCAGAGAGTGCTGTTTTATTGCAGAGTCTGAAAATGACATGTATTGCTACCAGATGCACAGTAACACTATAATGTTTGAAGTAAACAGTTTCAAACGCTAGCTAATAATCTGTCAGTAAGACGGGTGGGGGGCCTGATATATGACCGGCAATGGCAGATAAAAGATTTTTCAGTACAAACTCACCTCAACTTCATTTTATTGAGTTTAAAAAAAAAAAAAAAAAGTCAGTGCCCTCAAGTTATGGACTTGAGCATGTGACATATAGTGCCCTTTGAACTGTTTAATGTTATCTGGTGAAAACGTTTTTATGCCTTCCTAAACCTTGTTCTCTACTGTATACCAGTTCACTGTTGCGCCCTCAAGATTGACCATTTACAGTGTTTCTATTATCTGACATGAACCCTTACCAATTGTATTCTCAAACGTACGGATCAGTTTGCACAGCCTCTGTACTACAGTTAACCTGTGTCCTGATGGTTGTATTTAATAAAGTTCCTTTTTGTTATCTTTTAATAAAATTCCAGTATAAAAAAGGAAAATTGAGAATGACTTTTATCAATAAAATGAAGGTGAGGGGAGTTTGTAGTGATTGCTGGTGATATAAGCCCCACCCACCCCCACTGTCCTTTCCCACACAGCATATACTATGCATGTTCAAGTGAACAGAGACAGATTTGAGTAAGCATTTCAAACTGAAGGTTTTCTTGAACATTACAGTGTTACTGCTTATTTCGGAGTAATGCACATCATTTTCAGAATCTGCTCTTGAAACAGCACATGCTGAATTGACTCACAGCGCTGCTTTGGAAACGCAGTACTTCGAATGCGATCAGCCAGATAAATTGATTCATACAGCTTCTCAGACACTAAAAAATCCTGGACACAGATCATTGTCCTTTATTAACAGAGTTATTTACTAGCTTTAAAAAGTGCTTTAATTAGAAAGGTCAGCTTTTGTTGTACTTTATGACATGATGGTGGGGTGGAAAGCTAGAGCATGCATTAGAAGTACTGCCCTTTCACAAGAGGAGTGTTTCTAATTTTAGTTATTTAGCAACAGAGCAAGAACTCAATTATATTTTTTCTTTAATGTGACAAAAGCGTAAAAATTAAGTCAACTTTGATTAGGGATGCTAGATTAGCATACCATGTTAAATGTCTGTGGTGAATCATCTTGTGCTACGTTATGTTAAATTAAACAAAATTAAAGATATTATAAATATTTGCCTGCTTCATTTTTCAATCATATTTGTCATTGTTTTTTGGTAGCATCAGGTGTAGAGCCTTAGAGTTGAAACAGAATTATAACTGGACAGCCTGTGGCATCCAGGGGTAGGGGAACAGTGATGGTTGTGCCACTGGCAGCTGTTGGGCACACACTTATTTTCATCGGGGGTATCTCAGTCATCAGGTCACACTATACGAACTTCATCATCGGTGAAGCAGGTTCTACATGGAATACAACGGGCTGCCCATGCTGACTTACATCACCAACCCCAGGCCCCGCCCTCCTCAGTTCTTTACTGCCGTTGACTCACTCACATGGTTCTCTGCGCAAGCTCTGATGCAGTATTCATGCATTTTTCGCCTACAGCTTTTGCTTTCGATATTTTCCAGAATCTTTTATTAACAAGATTCCTTTGACTAGTATATGTCGAGAGTTAATACAGACTTATCTCTTCCATTGCTGCTGCTACAGAAAGAAGATTGCCAACACAGACTAACATTCTGTCTGGGTCTGCTGTTTTGGGCCTGAAAACAAAGTTTCTTAGTGTGAGCTCTGCCAGAAGTTTAACCAAACAACCCTCAGACAATGCTGAAAGGCTCTTAAAAATTTCCTAATGGATCAACACATAGCCAGTTCTGGACAGGGGTCCTCCAGGATCCCAGCCTCTCAGTCTCCAAAGGGGTTGTCGCGCTCCAAGGCTGAGATAAGTCCTCGGGGTCACAAAAAAGACTGAGATAGTGACTGCTCCCCCCAGAGATGATCTCGCTCCTTAATGGCCTCTTGTCCTTCCACTGCAGGATCCTCATCGGCTGCACTGACGTGGAAGACTGCTGTCTAGGTCTCTGTGCCCTCCAGATCCATACCGACAGCACCCACTCCCGGTTCTCCGGGCGGGTGACCATCAACCTCTGAGTCATCTGTCCCTCCTTCATCGACGGTGGGCTCTTCGTCAGCGTCCCACCCACGTCGAGGCCTGACTCTTCTCCTTCCAGGACTATAGGCTCTTCGGGTTTCCAGGGCCCTTCAAGTGGATCGTCGACTCCTGCACCATCGACCCCCCCATCCTTCAACAAATGTTGACCTGAATGACATTTTGATGAAATTCACTTGGGATATTGTGCAGCAGCTGGATGCGTACAGGCCCACCTTACCGTCGATGGCAGCTTCGTCATTGACACCTACTCATCAGCCATGAGAAACTTCGCGCAAGCCATCGTCTGTGCATCTGAGACCAGACCTGGATTTGGAGGTGGTAGACGTCAAGGAGGAGTACCATCCAGACCTCATTCTTCCTGATAATGAGGAGGAAGAAGAGGAAGAGATCTTGGTCTCTGACAGGTCCACAGCTTCCTCTGTCAGTGAGGACTCTGTTAAACATACTCCTAGGTCTCCTGAGGACCCCACATTTTTCGATGTGATGAAGCAAATGTCCTCAGCTATGGGCTTCCACACTGAGGAAGAGGATATCTCCAGGAAAGAGCTGGTGGGACATCCTGGATATCCCAGAGTCTCCCCCAAAAATCATTCCTCCAGTCCTGCCTGCCTTGAGGAATGCAGCCTGGCAAAGGCCAGACATGGTGCCATCCATGCCCTGTAGGGCAGATAAACTGTACCATGCCCCTGCCCAGCCCGAAACAGACTCAGTGGTGATTAAGGCAGCTCATGACAGGTTTAAGGTGCCTAAGTACATAGATACATAGACAGTGTCGGCAGATAAGGGCCTATAGCCCACCCAGTCTGCCCATTTGAGCTTGTAAGTTCAGTGTATGTTTTCCAAGAAGTCTGATGCCCCTGACCTCCAGAATTCCTCCCATGTATTCTTAAATCCTGTGATTGTTTCAGCCCCCACCACTTCCTTTGGCAGGGTGTTCCACTTGTCCACCACCCATTCTGTGAAGAAATTCTTCCTCACGTTTCCTCTGAATCGTCCTCCCTCCAACTTCATCCCATGCCCTCTAGTCCTGGAACATCTTTTTCGCTTAAAAATAGTGTATTCCTGCACCCTGTTCCTCCCTGTAAGATACTTGTATGTCTCTATCACATCCCCTCTCTCTCCCTCCTCTCCTCCAGGGAGTACATATTCAGTTCCTTCAACCTGTCCTCATAGGACTTGTGATGCAATCCATGTACCATCTTTGTTGCCCTCCTCTGAACCTTCTCTACCCTGTCTATGTCCTTACATAGGTAAGGTCTCCAGAACTGTACACTGTACTCCAGGTGGGGCCTCACTAGTGTCTTGTATAGCGGAATTATGGCCTCCCTTTTTCTGCTGGTGATGCCCCTCCCTATGCATCCCAGCATCCTATTTGCTTTACCTGCTGCCTTGTCACACTGTTTCCCTACCTTGAGGTCATCAGAGATAACTTCAGGATCCCTTTCCTGCTTGGTGCATGCTATATCCTCACCCCCAACTGATATATTGTGCCAGAGTTTTTGCACCCCATATGCATTATGTTGCACTTCTTTGCATTGAATTTCAACTGCCAAACCCCTGACCATTCTTCAAGTTTCAGCAGGTCCCTTCTCATTCTGTCTACACCCTCTGGTGTGTCTACTCTGTTACAGAGCTTTGTGTCATCAGCGAAGTGAAATTCTGCCTTCTAGGTCCTGTGCAATGTCACTGAAGAAGATGTTGAATAGGACCGGTCCCAGCACTGATCCCTGTGATACCCCCACTGGTCACCCTTCCTTCTGTGGAGTGACAGCCATTTACCACCACCCTCTGTGTCCTGCCACCCAGCCAGTTACCTACCCACCACACTACTGTCCTGCCCACACCCATATTCCCCAGTTTGTGTAATAGTCTTCTATGTGGCACAGTGTCAAAGGCCTTGCTGAAGTCCAGATGAGGCCATGTCCACTGCCCTCCCTGATCCACCTCCCTAGTCACCCAGTCAAAAAATTCAATGAGGTTGGTCTGACATGACCTCCCCCCCCCGGTGAAACCATGCTGCCTTGGGTCCTGTAGTCCATTGACAACCAGATGTTCCACCAATCTCTCCTTCAATAGTGCTTCCATGATCTTCCCCACTACCGAGGTGAGGCTGACTGGTCTGTAGTTCCCCGCTTCCTCTTTGTTCCCACTTTTGTATAAGGGGACTAACTACATCTGCTGTCCTCCAGTCTTTGGGTACCTCCCCTGTTTCCAGTGATCGCCTAAACAGGATAGCCAGAGGTTCAGCCACCACCTCTCTTAGTTCTTTAAGGACCCTGGGGTGCACCCCATCTGGCCCCATTGCTTTATCAAGTCTTATTACTTCCAGTTCCTTCAGGATCCTTTCCCGTGTAAAGGGATTTATGTCCATTTCTGCACCATTCTGATTTCTTGTACTCCCTTCAGACCCATTACCCTCCTCTTCCTCAGTAAAGACTGAGCAGAAATACCTGTTCAGTATGTCAGCTTTACTGTTGTCATCCTCCACGCGGCCCCCATCCTCCCCCTTCTGTCTCACTATCCCTCCCTTTGCCTTTCTTTTTCGCTTATGTACCTGTAAAAGGTTTTGTCCCCTCTACCCACTGATTTTGCAATGTGTTCTTCTGTCTGAGCTTTGGCTTCCCTTACTGCCCTCCCTGCCTCCCTTTGCTTCTCCTGGTACTTCTCCCTATCCCCTTCTGCCTGTGTCTTTTTGTATTGCCTGAATGCGCAATCTTTTTGGCTTTCACTTTCTTTGCTGCCTCTGTGGAAAACCATAATGGTCTCCTCTTCCTTTTCCTCTTGCTAACCTGCTTAATGCATAATTCTGTTGCTCTTGTAATCCCATTTTAAATACTGCCCACTGTTCCTCAACCCCTGATTCCTGCTCCATTCCCCTTAATGCCTCTTTCAAGTGCATCCCCATTTTCCCAAAGTCTGTCCCCCTAAAATCCAGGATACGTGTTTTTGTGTGGTTTGGTTCTGCTCTTTCTGTGATTTCAAACCACAATAACTGGTGGTCACTGTTCCCCAGGTGCTCCCCCACTGTTATCCCCATCACACTGTCCCTGTTTGTTAGCACAAGGTCCAGTATTGCCTTCTGCCGAGTTGGTTCCATGACCAGTTGCTTGAGGAAGGCACCCTGAAGGAGTCCAGGATAAATCTGCTCCTAGTTGATGCTGCTACTGGGATGCTCCAGTCCACGTCTGCAATGATGAAGTCTCCAACTAGTACTACCTCACCCTTGTCTGCCATCCTTTGGATGGCTAGCATCAGCTCCCTATCTGTTTCTTCCTCCTGGGCTGGTGGTCTATAGACCACACCTGTGCGGATGGCTGGCCCCATTTTCCTTTCCAGCTTAACCCACAGTATCTCTCCCCCATTTTATTCCTCCTGGATCTCTGTGGCCCTTATGTCATTTTTCACATAAAGTGCCACTCATTCTCCCTTCCTACCTGCCCTGTCCCTTCTGAATATGTTGTAGCCAGGTATGGCCATCTCCCAGTCGTGGTTATCATTACACCAGGTTTCAGTGATGGCCACAATGTCCAGATCTGACTGTACCTTAGTTCTCTCCCCCCACATAAGGAATCTCGCAGAATTGACCTCTGGGATAAGAGGGGTGTAGACATCCTCCACCCTGGGTTTGAGTATTGCAAACTACCTGTCTCATATGGTGAAGTACCAAAACTCTAACTGGAAGAGCCAAGGCTGTGAGCCCTCCCTATGTTTACTCTGAAGCAGGAGCTCCTCCAGTACCTTCAGGCGGCTGAGGACGTTAGCAAGCATCTCCTCAGGGCCCTCTATAACATTTCTGACACTTGCCAGGTCTGGTGCCATGAGCATATGCCTACGTAGGCACTCTGGTTGAGGGTGTCAGGTTTTGCTGCTGATGTTCAGCAAAAACTGCTTAATGCCAATTTCAGTGGCACTATGCTGTTTGGTCCTGACGTACAGGATATTAACTATTTGCAGCCCTCAGGCAGGGCACTCAAGTCTATCCACGCTCTCTACCATACATAGCCAAGAGGTGGGCAGCGCCCTCAGTTTCGTAAACCAACCAACAGACCCAGTGCAGCCCCCCACTACAAAGGGAAGTACAGAGCATCAGCTGCCTTATCTGCCCCCTCCAATGCTGGAGCTGCAGCCAAGCGTCCCAGAGGTGACGGACCAGTTCCGTGGCCCATGGCTGGATACGCCTCTGCTTGACTCCTTGCCAGACCCTCCCCCCTTCTGGTCCCTACCAAGAGGTGGTGGTCAGAGGTTGGTTCTCCCTCCATCTGGATAATTGGAAAATCATAACTTCAGATGCCTGGATTTTGCAGATCATAGAAAGAGGTCACACCCTGGAGTTCATCGAGCAGCCTCTAGAGACCCCCCCCACACACACTGTACCCCGTCTCACTTGTCTGTTCTCCAGGAGGAGGTACAGTCCATTCTACGCAAGCAGGTCATTGTGCCAGTACCAAGGAGCCAGTGAAACATGGGGTTTTATTCCAGGTTCTTCCTGGTCCCCAAAAGACGGGGGAATTAAGGCCCATTCTAGATCTGAAGGACCTCAATCTGTATATCCAGTACGAGAAGTTCTGGATGGTAACATTGCCAGGCCTGCTGCCTCTCCTCAAGATGGGTGATTGGCTAGGTTCCCTGGACATGCAGGATGCTTACCTGCACATATCGGTCTTTTTTCCCCACAGGAGTTTCCTCCATTTTGCCTTCCAGGGTGAGCACTGTCAGTTCAAAGTGCTGCCCTTTGGGTTCTCCTCTGCGCCACGGGTCTTTATCAAGTGCATAGCAGTGGTGGCAGCAGATCTCAGAATGGAAGAATTGTATGTTTTACCTTATCTGGACGACTGGCTTCTAAAGGCTCTGTCCAGGGAACAGCTCTTGCTGACTCTTGGAGAGCACACTCCAGATATTTTGCTCCCTGGGCATCACCTTCAGTCTGCCCAAGTTGGTTTAAGTGCCATCCCAAAGGCTGCTGTATATAAGGGGGGTTCTAGACTCAGCACAGGAAAAGGCCTTCCTGCCCCAGAACAGGGCAGAATGCCTTAAAACACAGGATCAGGAAGTCGCTCAGAGTTGCTATGCTCTTGCCAGGGTGTACCTGAGGCTGCTGGGCATTTCAGCTATTTCTGCCTTTCATGAGCCTGTGGGTGACCGCACGATTGCTCAGCTGGATGTCTCCCGTACTTTTTTAAGGGGAATCTTGCATCTGAAACCCCCAGTTCATTCTTCTGTCCCGGCTTGGGACTTAAAGAAGACTCCTGTATACGTATGATTTGGATATGTCTGATGTTTTTATTATACATTACATCAAGTACTGTACATATGTCAATAAGAGATCAGCCATTTCTTCTGTTGCAGCACATATCTAGAGTTTGAGGCTCTGACACAAGGTAGTAAAATGTCAAGCAAGCCTCTATTTACATGCAAATGAGTCACTTGTAATACAGCCCCTCCCATTCCTTGATGTCACTGCAGCAACAGTGCAGAACAAAACATAAGGGTATCAATGCTGTCTAGCCTGATTTTGGTTTGTCTGTAATGGCTTAAGGCAGTTCTGTCATGCAACTCACACAGGGAGTAGTACTTGTAGCCTTAATACTGTATGTGTAGAGCAAATAATACATCTAATAGTATTTCATTTACAGGAAACAAAAGCTGTTTCTCTGTACTGCTCATTTTTCTCTGTGAGACAGTTGTAACGTGGAAAGCAGTAGACTGAATTAGTCAATCAGCCAATCAACTGAGCAGTCAGTCAGTCATTCTGTATTGAACCGGGTGAACACCCTTGAGAAGATTCATTACAAGATGAGCCTGGGCAGTTTACCAAAGGATCACACAAGACTGACTTATACACATTCCCTTTCAACAGCCTGAAAGTGGAGAGCTAGATCATTTACTTTATAAAGTATATTGTTTTACATTTCAAATGCTTCTTAAATCTGAGTTTCTGACTGGAAATACCAAGACACAATGCATATGACATGGGAGGAGTGAGCTAGGCAAATACAGAGCACTACAAACAGAGACTGATTAGTTTCTTTACCTACAACAGCTGAGGTGTAGCATCTGATTTGTGAGGACATCCTACTTCAAATTCTGGCATTACAAAGCGGGGGGGGGGCTGCCACAGCTTATCCTTAGTACCTTGAAAGTGAAATGCTGTAGCTCTCATCACTGCTAATGATTTATAATGGGAATTGGGGCACTTTTAAAGGCATGGACCTGAGTGGCCATCACAGTTTCCAAGGAGGTTAGGGGAACTTCTTAAGGGTTAGAGAGTAAGGGACTCTAGTAGGATTTGAACCAGAGTCCCCCAGTGCTTGTGCCTGTGCTTTACCCACTAAATTGCCCTTCTTCCATATGCTCAGCTGATGCTTTCCTGGTAACCTATTCCTTGTCATAGCTGAATTCTTTATTGCCTTACAGCAGCCATCCAATCACTGACTGCCTAGTTACAAAGGGAAAGAGGCCTATTTGCAAGATTGTTTCTCACTGCTAGTGTTAATCAGAACAGAGAATGTTAACACACACCCCATAATACTACAGCTGCATAATACCACTTAAAACTCTTGTTGTACCCAGTCATTTATTGGGTAAACTGTTTTTGCTAACAGAAACAGTAACACAACACATACAGGCACTTCCTTACATGAATACTGTATATACCTCAAATCAGTGCTGCATCACACTCACGTGGTCCTAGTCCCTATTAGACCTGCACTTCAGGATGTGCACAACACTTAAAGGGTTCCTCCATTACTCAAGTGGGGAACCAAACATTGTGGGTTTGGTCTACTGGTGGAACTGCATTTAGTGCAGCACCATTATCTGTTGCTCTGATGACATCAGCCTCCAGCAATATTGATAAAATTGAGGACAAACACAATAACTTTTGGGGGCTGTATATTTTTATTTATAATCTAGATTTGGACAGCAATAGGACTGCTGGCAACTGGAGGAGGCATACAACAGTTACACATAAGAAGTTGGGAAAATATTGGTGTGGAACTATGGGAGACTTCCCCTTTAAATTTTGTCTTGGAGAAGTTGATGCAGGCTCCTTTTGAGCCAATCACGACTTGCAAGCTATGCTTTCTCTCTTGGAAAGTGTTATTTTTAGTTGCCATTACTTCTGCTCGAAGAATTTCAAAGCTTCAGTCCCTCTGGTCTGAGGTGCCTTATTTGATTTTTCACAAAGACAGGGTCTTTGCACACAAATCCTAAGTTTATCCCTAAGGTAGAGTCTGTTTACACTCAGCCAGTCTATCCACCTTCCTGTTTATTTTCCTGAGCATGCCAATCCAGGGGAAGCGCTGTTCCATATGTTAGATGTGCGAAGAACTTTGAAGTACCACCTGCTTCACATCAAAGAATGTAGAAAGTCGAAGCAGTTTGTTTCCGTCACCCCAGGCAGAGAGGGCGTTTTGGTTTCTAAGCAGTGTTCAGCCAAATGGTTGGCAAATTGCATTTTGTTCTGCTACAACAAATATGGCAAAGAATTGTCTGGAGCGGTTAAAGCTCATGCCACAAAAGGCATGGCTACCTCTGTGGCTTGTTTATGAGGGGTCTCAGCCCCTGATATCTGTGCAGCCGCCACCTGGAGTACCGTCCATACTTTCACCAAGTACTACAGTATGGACATTGCCTCAGGAGCCCGTGCAGGTGTTGGCAGGGCTGTGTTGCAGGGCCTCCTGAAACATAGAAACATAAAAATTGATGGCAGAAGGAGACCACCAGATCCATCTAGTCTGCCTATTGTCTTTTAGCCTAGCCTTCTAACTGCCCTTGGGTTTGAGGGCTCCCTTTTTTTTTTTTTTAAATACTTGCTTTATTGAAATTAACATACTTTCTAGGGACATGGATATGTTGTTCATCCACACTGTCTGGCAGGTATCCTTGCCGCTTTAAATCTTGCCAGAAGGTCTTCAAGCTGGCTCCTCCCACCCACCCGGGTGGTAAAACTCTCGGCTCCGCCCCATGACGCCAGATCTTCCTTACCGTTTGGAAGTTCAGGTTCCCTCCTTAACGCTCTGCGTATAAGACTGGTTCCTAAATCTTCGGTTTTGCGAATTTAAGTTTTCGCTAAAATAGACTTCGGTCTTCTATCCCTCGCGGCTGCGATGGAGAAATTGACTCCCGGTTTCTGGAGATGCCCTTGCAGGCAGAAGATGTCTCGGACGGATCCGCACTCCACGTGCATCTACTGTCTAAGCCTGGAGCACGACCTGCAGGCTTGCGACCTGTGCTCATCCTTCTCGGCCTACGTCCTAGAAGACCGTGCTGCCCGTTTACAACTGGGGCGTCCCGAAAAGCGTTTTCCTCCGGTGAAGTCAAAAGAGGCTCGGTCGGCGGTTTCTGCGGCGGCGGACTCGGCAGATCAGCTAGAGCAGATTATCGCCCTCGAAGAGGAGGCGGCACGGGCCACATCTTCCTCGACCGCGGCATTTATCCCGCTCTCCCTGGGTTCCTCTTACACAGCCTCCTTTAAGGAGCTTTGTCCCTCTCCACTAGAGGAGAGGGACCAACGTCTGCTGGACCTTCTTCTCGGTCCAAGAAGAAAGACAAGGAGTAAGTCCCTCCGTCGGCTCTTAGGAGGCGGAAAGGAATCCCTCTCTCGGTTAACCGACCCATCGACTTCAGTCGATCGGCTTGACCACTGGTCGTCGGTGTCCCGTCAGGCCAGTTGACCGAGAATCCCGTTGACGTGGTCGAGATTTTTCTCGACCCGTTGGGTTGTCGACAAGAGAAGCCGAGAATCCTCTCTCCCCGGTGGGAGATGAGGACCCTGTGGGCTTGCCAGTGCCTCCGGTTCCGGAGCCTTCGGGTGAACCCTCCGAACCGAGGGGAGTGCTGGTTCCCCACGACACCTCCCCGCACCGTCCTCGGGAAAGCAGAGGTTCTCGGTCTCAGTCTCGGTCTTCTTGGCGGTCCAGCGATCCGCCATCGCAGGCGGTCGGCACAGCGGCAAGCGTCGTCGCTCGTCCTCGGACGAGGAAGCTTCGGCGTAAATTCACGTCGGCGATCGAGGACCTCATGTGGCAACAGCTCCTTCTGACGGGGAACAAGCAGGCGCGTCGCCTTCTGCCATTAGGTGGCTGTCACCTGAAGCGGCCAAAACAGCCCTCGACTTACCGAGGCCTGTTACCAGGCGGTTGTTCGGCCAAAACCAGCTGCTCCACCGATCCTGGTGGAACCTCCGCCTCCACAGCCGTTATTTGGGGCTCCGACCAAGAATTCTCGGTCAGCTCAGGGCCTGCCCCATAGGCTGTCTGTTACCCTCACTCCCGATCGACCTCAGCAGGTGGAGGGTGGCTCAGGCCAGAGGCAGCTCTTTGCGGACTCTTCCGAGTCCGACGGCAATTCCTCCCTTTCTCCAGGCGAATGGACTTGGGTCATCAGGAGGACAGTCGTTGGACGATAGCCCTTCGTCCTACCTAGGATTGCTTGGCTCATCTCGGGTCCACGGGATGAGCTCGAACCGTCTTTAAGCGGGCCAGGTATCCCCTCACGGAGATTCTGGACCCGCAGGGATTCCCCTACGGAGGCCTTTCGGTGGCGAGGCCATAGTGGGCCTGGCCTTGGAGCCCTGGCAGCGCCCTGCTTCCTGCCCTCGCCTTGGCCAGGATGGCCAGGAAGTATCACGGTCCCAGTTCCTTGTCCAGTTTTGGAACACCCCTCGGCTGAGGGTTAGTTACCGACAGCGTTTTCGGCGTGCGAAGCGCTAGGGGCGTGGAGTGGACTATGCCGAGGCGAAAAGTCGCTGCGCTCTCCCTCGGCCGCCGTCAGGCCAGTTGACGTCCTCATGGCACATTTCTCTCATGCCCTGTTGGGCTCCTGGACGAGGTTGTCCCTCATTTTCCCGCGGACCTGCAGACCACGGTTGGGCAGAGTGCGGGACCAGGGCAGTGGCCAAACAGCAGCTTCAGGCGGCTCTGGACATCGGGGACTCGTGTGCCAGGTCTGGCAAGGCGGCATGATGGCTGTCGTCGTCGCGCTTGGCTGAGGATATCCACCTTCGCCCGGATACCCAGCACAGTTGGCGGATGTCCCCTTCTTGGGGACCGACCTCTTGACCCTGGGGTGGAAGGTCACCTACAGAGGATCGAGAGTCCAATGCTACCTTGGACTCTGTCTCATCCGCTCAGAAGGACAAAGGCCGCAAACCACAGCCCTAAGCCCTTTCGTCCTCTCTGCCCTGACGTCCGGCCAACAGCGTCATTGCCAGCAGGCTCGGGGCTTGGTATCCCAAACCCAAGCCCGGGACTTCCTCCAACAGGAAGCAAGGAGGTAAAGGCCCAGGAGGTCCCTCGGCCGGTCCCTCCTCCAAGCCTGCCCAGTGATGGGTTGAGGGGTGTCACCCCCAACCCCGTCACCTCACCCCAGGCTCCCCCCGTGGGGGGATGGCTTCGTCACTTTCTTTCCGCCTGGTCTGTTATCACCACAGACCAGTGGGTGTTGAAGGTGGTGGGAAAGGGCCTGCCTCTGGAGTTCGAGCAGGCCCCACCCTTCAGAGCCGTCGCACCTCGGGGTCCGAAGCCTCGCTGTCGGCTCACCAAGCCGACATCGCTCTCCTCCTCGAGAAGGAGGTGTTCAGAGAGGTGGCGGACCCTCCCTCAGACCCGGGGTTCGTGTCCAGGTACTTCCTGGTTCCAAAACGGACGGGGGGCTGGCGCCCCATTCTCGACCTACACGACCTAAACAAGTTCCTAAGGTCTCGAACCTTCAGGATGGTCACTCTGGCTCAGATAATACCATCATTGGAACACGGCGTGTGGTTCTGCTCTCTGGACCTGCAGGACGCGTTCTTTCACGTCCCTATCCGTCCGTCACATCAGAGATTCCTTCGCTTTCGAGCAGAGGGATCCCTTTTCGAGTTCCGAGCCATGCCCTTTGGCCTGTCTCTGGCTCCCAGGGTCTTCACCAAATGCATTGCAGTGGTGACAGCATTCCTGCAGCGTCGAGGGGTCCAGGTGTACCCTTACCTGGACAACTGGCTGATAGCAGCCCCCTCCAGACAGGAGGTGGAGCGGTCCAGAGATCTGGCCCTCCAGGTTTGCTCTCAAGTCGGCCTTCTCATCAACGAGGCCAAGTCGGAACTCGAGCCAAGCAGGTGATTCTTTTCATCGGGGCAGAGCTCGACTCTCTTCGAGCCAGACCACGGCTCCCGGCGGACTGGGCCGAGGTTCTTTCCTCCTTTGCCCAATCATTTCTGGTTGGGCAATCGCGCCCTGCCCGGGACTTCCTGCGCCTCCTGGGTCTCATGGCGGCCTGCACCAGTGTGATCTGTTGGGCCCACTGGCACATGCGTCCTCTTCAGTGGGGACTGGCCAGCCAGTGGTCACAACGCTGCGATCCATTGGACCAGCTATTGACGGTGACCCAAGGGATGTGGAACACTCTCCAGTGGTGGACCGTTCCAGTTCATCTGCAGGAGGGCATCCCGTTTGTCTGCCCCGAGCTGACGGTCTCTCTGTCGACCGATGCCTCTCTGATGGGTTGGGGTGCCCATCTGGGAGAACACCGGGCGCACGGCCTCTGGTACCCGCGGGAGTCCCGATGCCACATCAACCTGCTGGAGCTCTGAGCGGTCTGCCTAGCTCTCACCGCCTTTGCTCCGTTTCTCCGGGGTCAAGTGGTCCGAGTCCAGACGGACAACACCACGACCATGTACTATCTAAACCGCCAGGGTGGGACGCGCTCCATGCTTCTGTGCAAGGAAGCTGTCCACATTTGGTCACTCGTACACAGCCTGGAGGCGGATCTCCTAGCCATTCATGTGGCAGGAGCCTCCAACACCCTGGTCGATGCCCTAAGCCGGATAGGGGCTCGTCTCACAAGTGGTCTTTCCTGCGGAGGTAGTACAAAATCTGTTCTCCCATTGGGGCACACCTCAGGTGGACCTGTTTGCCTCCAGGAGAGCAGAAGCTGAGGCTGTTCCATGCCGCCCCCCTCAGCAGGGCTGCTGCAGGGGATGCCTTCTTGGGGCCGTGGACCCGGGCCTCTTCTACCCTTCCCCCATTTCCCTTGGTTCACAAGGTGCTTCTCAAAGCAAGGAGGGACAAGCGCAGGTGATTCTGATAGCCCCAGACTGGCCCGCCAGTTCTGGTACCCAGATCTCCTCAGCCTCAGCTCCAGGCTCGAGGCAGCTTCCAGCTTGCCGGACCTACTCTCAGTCAATCAGGGGAAGGTGCTCCATCCGGACCTTCAATCCCTGCACCTGACGGCCTGGTTCCTGAGCGGCTAGAGTTCCAGGCCTTGGGTCTTTCCGACGAGGTCCTCAATGTAGTTGAGGCATCCCATAAGGAGTCGACCAGGAAATGCTATGCCTTCAAATGGAAGAGGTTTTCCATTTGGTGTCAGGGCAAGGGCTTGGACCCTTCCTCCTGTTCCTTGGCAAGCATCTTGGAATATTTATGGGCCCTTTCTCAGCAAGGGCTTAGGTAGACGACCCTAAGGGTGCACCTGGCAGCCATCTCTGCTTACCGGGCATGGGCCGGGAAGCAGTCGGTGGCGCAGGAGAAGGTGGTCTGGTGCTTTTTCAAAGGCCTTGATCACATTTCTCCTCCGGTGCGAGAACCTCCACCTCCATGGTATCTACTGCTGGTACTGGCAAAGCTCATGGGCAAGCCATTCGAACCAATGCACAGGTGTGATCTCTCTCACCTGTCGTGGAAGACCACCTTCTTGGTGGCTATCACGTCAGCCAGAAGGATAGGAGAGCTCCAGGCACTTTCCATCGAGTCTCCTTACCTGGTCTTCCACAGGGACAAGGTTGTCCTGCGCCCCCAACCGAAATTCCTTCCGAAGGTGGTGTCGGAGTTTCACCTTAACCAGGTGTTGACTCTGCCAGTGTTCTACCCAAATCACACCTCGGAGGCCGAATACAGGCTCCATACTTTGGACCCTAGAAGGGCGCTCGCTTATTATAATGAACGCACAGCTGAAATTCGGGGAGAGGTTCGCCAGCTGTTTGTCACCTACGCTGAAGCTGCACCTGGCAGACCTGCAGCCAAGCAGACGATAAGCAGGTGGGTCACCTCCTGCATAGATCTCTGCTATAAGTTGGCGGGCATGGAGCCTCCCAGATGGATGAGAGCTCATTCTACTCGCCATACTGCTGCATCGGTGGCTGCTTCCAGGGACGTCCCTATCCAGGAAATCTGCAGGGCTGCTACCTGGAAGTTAGCACACACCTTCATCACCCATTACCACATCGACCTTGAGTCACGCCGGGATGCTGGTTTTGGGGCCTCGGTTCTCTAGTCTCTATTTCCTAAGTAGGGGGGTGTGCACCTTGCCTCCCTCCTCCCGGAGAACTGCTGGGAGTCTGCCAGACAGTGTGGATGAACAACATATCCATGTCCCTAGAAATACAGGTTACTCACCTGTAACATGGAGTTCTAGGAATGGTATATGTTGTTCATCCACACATTCCTCCGACCTCCCCGGCTTCGACGCACAACCTGAGCTTCCAGTGGGCCAGATCTGGCGTCATGGGGTGGAGCCGAGAGTTTTACCACCCAGGTGGGTAGGAGGAGCCAGCTTGAAGACCTTCCGGCAAGATTTAAAGCGGCAAGGATACCTGCCAGACAGTGTGGATGAACAACATATACCATTCCTAGAACTCCTGTTACAGGTGAGTAACCTGTATTTTCATACATTCCTATTAAAGTATGGTCATAGATTTGTGCATCCATCAGTCCAATTTATTTATTTATTTCAGATTCGGAGAAATACCTTTGAGTCGCAGACTCATTTACAAAGGTTCCACGTCACATAGATTAGATACAGACAAAACTTTACAACGAATGCACTCACAGCATAAAGATTCAGATTTTTACAAAGAACAGCCAGGCTAACATTAGGATACTAGGGTTACTTAGTATAGTTAATTTACGTAGTACATAACAAATGCAGATATATTACAACATTTGGGCACTTAAGAGAAGAGGCAGGCCAGTGGACATTGTCAGAGAAAGGAGGAGGAAGAGGACAGAGTTCAGTTGCAGTCACAGTTACTTGAAGACATGAAGAAGGGTTTTAAATTGACCAAGGCTTTGTTCGTTTACCAGGGGGGTGGGAGGCTGTTCATCTACAAGGGGGCTCTATAGCTGAAAGACCTTTGGAACTGAGGGGTATGGCTGGGGGGGATGAGAAGAGGTGGTGGTCAGAGCTACGAGTGTATTTAATCTTATTGTTTGGGTGGATTAAGGGTGCAAGTCCAGTGGGGGAGAGGCCTAGGGTGATTTTTTTTTTTTTTTAACAAGCTAGAAGGCAGGTGTGGAACCTGTTTGTTTGTTTATTCGATTAACGGGTAAGCACACTGGAAACAAGTTCCTTTTACAGGTGCGACCCACATATATTGCATACAGACAATACATAATCAAACATACATATACAATGCAGCAAATTGCAGACAAAAATGTCTTTGTTATGTATAAAATTCATAAAAAATTCATAAAAAACAGTTACAATTAAATTGAGATTCGAAATACATCCTTAATGCATCGGCAAACTTTTTGACAGAACACAACCACCTAATATCTTGAGGAATTTCATTCCAAATGAATGAAGCAATATAAGCAAAAGATCTTTGTCCACTTTTAGATTTCATAAAAGGAATCTGAGAAACCTACTGTCTGACCTATGTCTAGAATAATGACCATCAATATATGGTCTCAAAAACTTTGAAATACTATGTGGAATTCCAGAGTCCATGACTTTATATATGAACTTGGCACACAGTATTGGAAATTTAATGAAACCGTAACCAGCCCATTTCTTTCAAAATCACACAATGATGAGATGACTTAGAACAATTTAAAGCAAACTTAGCTATCAAGTGAAGTAAAGTGGATTTCTTTGAAATCACTGTCATGAAAGCAGTGTCAGTAATCATAGCTGCATAGTTCACAATAGGAAGTAAGCAGCAATTTGAAATCACCAGCCTAGACTAGGAATAAGAAATGAGCAGATTCTGTACAAAGAACCTAATCTACAATGTATTCTTGAGGTAACCCTCAAAAAATGAGATTCATAACTTAGATGATAGTAATACCCCAAGATATTGAAATGTATCAACATAGTCAAACAGTAATCCATCAAGAGATTTAACTTCCAAAGTACCAACCTCAGATCTCAGTCTAGGTGGGGTACCAAAAACCATCACCTTTGTCTTAGATTTGTTTAAGAGTAATTTACAGGCCATAAGTGAAGACTGAAAATTGCACATTTCCTCTGTTAAAGAAACACCTAGATCTCCAAATGACAAACCCTGCTTATAAATTGCATCGTCAGCGTAAAGTGTTGAGAAGCATTAGTAATCACACTTACTAGTTGATCAAAAACAAAGAAAACAAAAGTGGCCCCAAAATAGAACCTTGTGGAACCCACACTAACCATTACAGAGTCTGATACAGCACCCTATATTTAATCCTTTGGAACCTATTTGTTAAATAATCCCTCGTCCAGTCAAGAAAGACTCACCAACTCCCAATGACTCAAGTCTAGAAATCAACACTTGGTGATCAACTGAGTCGAATGCCTTGGTCAAGTCCACGAACACGGCACCCGTCAGACACCCTTTATCCATGCCATTAAGTACGTTAGTGAACTCGACCAAGGCAGTCTCAGTACTCCTTCCCTTTCTAAAACCATGTTGGTTCTGAGACAATAATCCAAAGCGATCCACATACCCAATCAACTGATTATAAACTATTCTTTCCTGAACTTTAGCTAAAGCAGACAAGATAGAAATAGGTCTGTAGTTACAAAACTCATGTTGTGAACCAGATTTAAATATAGGGTGACCAAAGTATGTTTCCATATATTAGGTATAGTACCTGTAACAAAGACAAGTTGAAAATAATACTAACTGGAAGTGCTATAACGAAGGCAGCATCCGCCAATAAACTAGGACATAAGCCATCAGAACCAGCTGAGCTGTCCCTCTTAATACAACGCAACAACTTCTCTACCTCCTTGAATAGTAGTCCTTAAGTACAGTTTAGGATTAACTGTAAAATCTTCAGTCAATCCCAAGTAGTTCACCTTGGACTGGTCACTAAAGGAATCAGGCAATGCAGTAAATTTCAAATTAAACTCGTTAGCTATCTTCAGTGGACAAGACAACAAGTCACCATTCAACCTCATTGAACCTGGTTGACAAACATTAGGCCTTATGAAATTATTAATTGTTTTCCAAAAAGTAGTAGCGTTAGATAACCCTTCACATTGTTTATAGCGAATATAGTCCGTTTAGCCTTCCTTATCTTAGCCTTACATTGGTTCCTTAAAGTCCTATACGCATGATAACCAGAAGCAGAATGGTTCATTTTATATGTTTTCAGGCCTAGTCTCGTTGTCTCATAAGTTTAATCAAAGGAGGTGTTAACCACCCATAAGTTTTCCTCGGACCCTTCTTTTAACAAGGGGGCTAACTGGTCCAAAACATGTGTAAACTCAGTAATGAAAAATGCAATGCAGAATCCACATCAGGGATAGAATATAAAAAGACCAATCTATTTTACCCAACTCTGTACAAAAGAATGTACATCAAATTTAGAAAAGATCTAAAATCCTTATAATTGGCTTAGACTTCATCAGTCCCCCATGCTTCCAAATACAGAAGACTGGATGATGATCACTTAACGAATCAGAGGTCAAACCACATTTTATCATATTAATAGGTCTATTTGTTAATATCCAGTCCAGCAATGTGTGATTTCCTGTTCTATTATTGTGTCGAGTGGGCAAAGTAATAATTTGTTGTAAATCAGACTGAGACAAGATTCTGTTGTCAAGATTAAGCCAGTTGGTAGCACTATAAAGCGTGCAGGTGTGTGTGTAAGGCGGTTGCAACCTAATACAAGCCGACAAGCTCTGTTTAGGGAGAGACGGAGATCAACTAGAGATGAGCTGCTTGCTGCCCCATATAGCAATATACCATAGTCAAGCAGAGAGAGGACTGAGGAGGAGACAGTGATTATACAGTTAAACTTAATATTCTAGTGTTAAACAGTAATCCAAACTACAAAACTTTAAAAAGAGGAAGGAGGAAAAATCAAAAGAAAAAAGCATTGAATCAAACTATTCCAGGTAATACGTCTAGTTAAGGGAAATACACAGATGCCATTGACTCTGATTGTAGGCCAAAGATAAGATATGTCCATTACAGCTGTATTAGGTCCCCCTATTGTCTGTTAAAATTTTATTATGACCCTCCTAGGGGCCTAACTGGGAGTGAGAACACCCCATCTAACTTACTATAGATCAATTAATCTGAGTGCAGTATTCCTCTGTATAATAACCAGCGAGTCCCGTCTATTTTGGTATAGCTGTGGTTGCTGTCTAAAGGTTAGTCTTTCCATTTGATGAATGGATTCAATCACCTCAACCCAATCTGATAATACAGAGTGTGGGCTCTGAAGCCATTGTCTGGTGGTGGATTTTAATGTTGCAGCCACCAGAATTATCCATAAATACCTCTCCTCTTTACCCTTCAACTCCCTTGGAAGAAGTCTCAACACCATATGTTCTGGGCCCAACTGAGTCTGTACTGTAAAGATCTGGGAGGTGTTATTTCCTCCCAAACTAGCACCACTGAGGGATAAGACCAGAAAATGTGGGCTTGCATGGCATGTTCCTCCCTGCACCCCCACCAGCAGGATGGCACAGCTCCTCGTGTGTAATGGGCTGCCTGGGCTGGTACTAAAAAGTATCGCGCCCTGAGTTTCCAGTAAAAGTCTCTGCAGGCCAAAGAGCTGGAAGTGGACCAGGTGCATCTCCAGACCATAGGCCATTGCTGGTCCGTGATGGAAATGGTTAAATCTTTTTCCCACTTGGCCTTCATGTAGTGGGAGGTGAGTTCCATATCGACAATGTAATTGCCATTTATAAAGGATATTGCATGCCCAGTTCCACCATGGCTCCAAATCCTTTGGAACAGGGAAGTCTGTCAGGGCACCTGACTCTGTAGTGAGTTTATGTATCTGTTTGTTTAGGTAATCCCTCAGCTGATAATACCTAAATCTATCTGCCAGTGTAAAATCATATCTCTGCTGCAATGATTCAAAGAAAAGAATTGAGAGGCTAGTCAGCATTTGATGTGGTGAACTGTCAAGCTTTGCTGGTGTGAACTGCGGGTCATAAGCCCACCATCTGTATCTCCAAAGCTGTCTATATGTGGTACCCCTACGAATTCCCCATCTCTACCCTTCTAGGACTGCCTTTATGCCAAAGAATCCCTGTACCCCTGATGGCCCTCCATTCTTAGAGTTCTGCCTCAATAGGGGGTGCACTCTGCTCCCTCAGATCTATTCTCTTCCACTGTGCATCGTATCCTGGATTTCCCCAGAAAAGGGCAACCCTCATCTGTGCCGCCACCCAATAACCCTGTAAATTAGGGAACGCTTGCCCCCCCCTTCCATTTTCGAGAGGTAGAGCAGAGTCTGCCGTACTCTAGTTTTCTCCCCCTTCCAAGAGGAAGGCAAAAAACGTCCCTGCCAAGCCTTCAAGTCCCTCTGAGTCACTGTGCATGGTACACATTGAAATAAGTGCAGGAGGTGTGGCAAGGCATTCATCTTGAGCGCCCGGACCTTGGCACACAGTGACAGTGGGAGTAATGCCCATCTCTGAAAGTCACTCTTTAACTCTTTTATTATAGGTGGGTAGTTCTGTTCCCACAAAAAGGCATTATAGATTTCTAACCTGATTCCCAAATAAAGTCACCAGGTCCCATTGCATAGGGTATTTCAGCCGCATTTCAGGGTCTGGGTTATAGTTAAGGCTCAGTATCTCCGTTTTACTTTTATTTAGTTTATAGCCTGCCAGTGCCGAGAATTCCTCAATCTGAAGGAATACAGCAAGCAGGGAGGTCCCAGGGTCCGACAAATATAAGAGCATGTTGTCAGTATACAACGCTAAGTTATGTACCATCCCCCCGGCTCAGTCCCCTTCACGTCCAGATGCTGTCTGATACTCTGGGCTAAGGGCTCTAGGTGGAGAGAGAACAATAAAGGGGAGAGGGGGCACCTCTGTTTGGTGCCATGTCCCAAGTTTAGAGCTTCAGATATATGGCCATTTGCCCTCACAAAAGCCTGTGGGGACTCGTATAGCCTGAACAGGGCCATGATGAACTGCTGTGGAAACCCAAACCAGGAAAGGACAGGCACGGGGTCAATATGTCGCATGGCAGAATGCCGTGCTGCACAATCGTGTTGCGCGATTTCTTGTTTTCTTTTGTTCTTTTGTTCTGTGGGGCTTCCCCCCACTAAAGATTCTAACTCCGGGGGTCCAACTCGAAACTCACAGATCTGGGTTTCGCCATAATACCCGGGAGTCTGGCTGGACAGCCACCTCAGTTTCACCACCCACATTGAGTCTATCTGTGCCAAACTCCGGCCAAAACATGCCGTCCTACATCAGCACAAAGCCAGCCTACCCCTTCCCACACGGTGCAAGCTTGTCCACAAAAGAATCACTCCAGTGTTCGACTACGCCAACATTGTTTATGGAACGCCTCCTAAGCCCCTTCACCTTGAGATATTTTCTTGCAGCAGTCCTGAACACTATCTCCGTATACTGACTGACTCCTTATAAATGTAATAAATTCTTGTGTGCTGTAATGAAACATGGTTGTGTATACTGTATCTTTTGATTTTAACTTGTGAAACTCTTCTCACCTCTGTGTACGCTCTGAACCCAGGTCACGCCTGGAAACGAGCTTCGGCTCAGCGTCCCTTTCCCGGTTATCAATTTTAATAAATAATGCCATATGCTGTTAAGCATATGACATGACCCGGTATGGAAAGGACATATCCCAAGAAAGGCCACGACACCCTATTGAAGGCCTTTTAGGCATTTAGGCTCATGATCAAAGATGGGGAGCTTCTGCATATTAATGTAATCAATGATGTGGGTGGTTGTTCTTAAATTATCTTGGACTTGTCTACCCAGAATAAATCCAATTTGATATATGTGTATAAGGGCTGGGAGATACTGTTGCAAACGCCTGGCCAGAATCGATGTCAAGATCTTATAGTCCATATTTAATAATGAAATTGAGTGATAGGATGTACATCTGGTGGGGTCCTTTCCTGGCTAGGGTATCACAGAGATAACCACCCTTGACCATGAAGGTGGGATAGGCTTCTCTCCTCCCATCACCTCAGCATATACCCAGGCAAGCAAGGGCTGAACCTGCCCTCCCATGCACTTGTAAAATTCCGCAGGCAGGCCATCAGAGCCAGGGCACTTGCCCACCTTCAATCTCCCAATCTTTGTCTTTATTTCTTCTTCCCTTACAGGGGCCAGCAGTGCCTCCCCTTGTTCTTTCAACAGCCCTGGTAGTTTTAACTTCTCAAGGAAGTCCTGAATTTTCCCCTTTCCTGGGTTTATCTCTTCTGTGTATAATTTAGCATAATATACCTTGAAGGCATCTGAGATCTCGTGTACTTCCTGCACAACCCTCCCCATCTGAGGATGCCAAATGCTAGAAATTGTGGCCCTAGCCCTCTCTTGCCCATAGTCTGCTGGCCTAACCGCAGAAGATAGGGGAGGCCTCCCTCATGAATGCCGTCTGGTGTAAGAAAAGGAGCTTCTGCTCCACCTGATGATCTAAAATCCCCATGAGTTCTCTCTTATAGCCCAGGAGTTGTCTTGCCTGCTCTCTGTTCATCCCCTTGTCTTTGCTGCCCCTCTAACTCTTGAATGCATTTGGTAAGTTCTTCCCTGCGAGCTTCCCTTTCCTTCTATTTTCGTGATGCAATCTATCAGTTTACCCCGCACTACCACTTTAGCAGTATCCCATAGGATTGACTGGGAGGTATCCTGTCCCACATTCTCGGCTAAAAAAGTTTTACATACTTCAGAGATCTAATTTTTTACCTGCTTATCTCTCAGTAATGATACATTGAGGCGCCAGAAAGTGTTGCGTCATGTCTTCCCCAGGTCCATTTTCATGTAAAGTGGAGCGTGGTCAGATAACAGGAAATCACCCACCCATGAGTCGTATACCCTTTGTGCGTCATCTTTGGGGACTAAAAAGTAGTCCAATCTGGAGTACATGTTATGGGCAGCAGAAAAGAAAGTATAGTCCCTCTGCCTTCCATGGAGACTTAGTTCCGTTATCAGTTCACTTATCTTCGTCGCTTTATGGTGCATCTTTCTTGGAACTTGGGAGGAGGAATCCAGTTGGGGATTAAAGGTCAAATTCAGGTCCCCCCCATAAATCAAGATCCCTCCCACCATTCCTGAAACATCGTCAAAAAGATACGATATTCTTGGAATGCTGTACCCGGTGGGAAATATACTGATGCCAGGGTTGATATGTTGCCCCAAAATTTTCCCTTTAACATAGCAAAACGCCCCTCTTTGTCCACCTTCGAATCAGTCTTTACAAACTGGGTCTTAGAAGAGACCAGAACCACAGTGCCTCGTCTTCTACCCTTTTTATAAGATGCAGCTGCAATTTCCTTAAAACCCAATGTCAGAAACTAGTTATGATCCTGCATCGTCAAATGCATCTCTTGTAATAATAAAAAGTCTACGGAGGCTTTTTTGGCCTGTCTTATGATTTTGCTCCTTTCAGTCAGACTTGTGAGACTATTTACATTGTACGAGCATATAAGTGTACCCTTATTATCCGTGATCCAATTTGGTAGTACTAGGAACAAATCTCTGAGAGGATTCCTCCCCCCCGCACCCCCAGACATATACTTCAAGTTTTATATCTCTGGCCATGACTCTAACCATTATGTACTCCTGGTTCAAACTATCACAGATAATTGTAACAAACTGTAAGAGAAAAACAACAAAGTACAAAAAAGGCCAACTGGGCCCCAAACTGTGTAGTAGTCTTCGACCTCCTAGGTTGGAGACCCATAACAAAGGGCCTCATTTCCTACCCACTCCCTAATAAGGGAGAGGCAAGTAAGGAGGGGGTGTACTATTGCTATTTGTATGAAAACTGCTGTGTAAAATGTGTAGTATGTCACTGTGTGTTTGAAGTCTGTAAATATGTAACACTGTATGTCCCCTCTGTGACGAGGTACCTTTGCAAATGAGCCCCTGGCTCAAAGGTTGTAAATCCAATCATACAAAATAAATAAATACTATGTCTCTTCACAGGGAGACCCCCTCCAAGAACTTCTGTGTGTAAATTATAGCTCTGTGCCAAACCCAACAGCCTAATATGGCCTTGCTTCTGGGGGCACTAGTAGTGAGCCACCTTGTCGCCCTTGCTGGTATAGGGCCTCGCGGTTATCTGAGTCAATAACTTTACTTAGATCCATTGGATTCGGACCGACTCATATTATAGAGCTCTGATTCCCATGGGTCCGAGCAGGAGATTATGATAACCAACTTAATGGCAGGCCCCACGAGCAAGTGAGTAGAATCGAGCCCATTTCTGGTAAGAAAATAGATATCTTTTTATAACCTCTGCTTCAGAGAATGCCTCTAACCCATTTTAGAGAAACCTTGTGCCCTAGAAATTATACAATTTACTGCAGTCCTAACCGACCAGGAGAGAGAGAGAGCGCCAGCCCACACCTTCCACTTTATAGAGCCGACCCCTTGATCCATTGGAGGTGTCTTGGTGACCCCACGGCTCCCCCTCCCTCAAGCAACCTGCTAGGATCGTCTGACGGCAGAATCCCACAGCCACCGCGAGCCCCAGTAAGCATTTGCACAAATCATTTTTGGAGTAAATATAGCTCTATTTGGCCTTCTCGGTTGAGTTTCAAGGCCAGATCTGTCAGGCTGTCGCCCAAAGCCCAAAACTCTCAGCGTATAATAAATTTAAAAACTTCAGGCCGTGCCTACCCGTCCTCGCCAGGAAGATGGGCCCCTGCCACCAACGCCATGGCCCAATCCCCGCCCACCATCAATAATATCCGCTCTTTGAGTAAAAGCCAACATTGATAAGACACCTCATACAGCTCTAAACATCACAGAGTGTAATCAAGAGATTTCTTTCATGTCCCTCAGTTCACAAAACAAAAATGTTCCATTGCTTATGCAGAAGTCCCCGGATTTACCCCCCAAAGTGCTCAACCACACATTAGCAACAGGAGAATTAACCCCCTTAGATTTACTTGCGAGTCTCTGTTATTCAGGTCGGGGTCCATTCTCTGGCATTCTGCTCAGCGTGCTCTTCTGGTTTATTGTTCATGCGCGAGGCCTCCTGGTCCTCTTCACTGTGATGTGTGCGTCTTTTAGCCCTCACAGAATTCCACACACTGGAAATGCTCGTGTTGGTTCTTGCTCCCTATCTTTTCGGTCCTCCTGATGCCCAGGCTGTTCTGCGCAACTGTTGCTGCTGATTCTGGTCAGTGGTCTGGTCTGGAATGGAAACTCCATGTTGAGCCAAGAACCCCATGGCATCCCCCAGTTCCTGAAACTGTACTGGTCCCTTTTCAGTAAGGATTTTAAGACGGACAGGGTACTCCACGAATCCCCTAAACCCTTTTTGCTGCAGTAATTTCACTATTGTTAACACTTGTCTCCTTCTGGCCAACAGCTGGGGGGTAAAGTCGTGGCCAAAATACCAATCTCATGTCTCTAAATTCTACACTTTTCTTGGACCAGACTATTGAGAGAATCTCTTCCTTAACCCTGAAATCTAGGAAGGCGAGTACCACAGATCTTGGCGTGGCCTTCAGGTCTCGGGGTCTGGGTACAAGTGATCTGTGGGCTCAGATTATGTCCAGAGCTTTTTCTGGGGGCAGATTTAAGATTTCGTGGAGGAAGGAGTCGATAAATGTTATCATGTTGCCAGAGTCCGTCCCCTCCGATAACCCGTGGATCCTGATGTTATTTCTATGGTTGCAGTTCTCCTCGAGCCGCTGTTCTAGGGAGACGGAGCGCTGGTGCAACTCCAGAAGGGCAGAGTTGTAAACATCTGTTGTCTGAGTATAGTCGTCATGCTGTTTTCAAGGTCCCCTGTTTGTTGTGATAGGGCTTCAATATCTTTCCGATGATCTGAGACCTTAGACTCTAGATGTTGCTGTGTCTCGGTCATTTGTTTCAATGTTAGGCAGAGCTGCTGCGAGGTAATAGTGCAGTCGGCCTCCTCCTCCAGACCACCTTGGGCTGTATTACCAACTGGGGACTCCTAGAACATGCAGGCTGCTGCTGGCTGATTACTTTCGGAGGCATTTTTCTGCTGCTTGCCGCCTCCGTTCAGCGGATTTTCTTTGAATCTCTGCTTCAGGGCTATTAATTAAGCAGTGATGCTCCTTTTGGAAGACAGGATGAGGATTTTGTCGCGACAATACGGGCAGATTGCTTTTGGTTGGTTCCAAGCTCATAGGTTAAGCCGCCATTTAGAAGGTGCTCAAACTGAAAGTCTTTGAGGTCTCCCTTGTATCTTTCCCAGGCATTCTTGAAACCTACCACTGTGCTTGACCCCACCACCTCTGCAGGCAGGTTGTTCCAGGCATCCACCACTCTTTCTGTGAAGAAAAACTTCCTGGTGTTGGCCTTCTTGCAGCCTTAGATCATGTCCCCTGTTCTGATGCCCTTCTTAAATTAGAAGAGATTGTCTATCTGCACCTGGTTTATGACTTTTATGTACCTGAATTTTTCAATCATGTCACCCCTCTCTTTTCTCTATTCCAAGGAATACATGTTTAATTCTTTCAGTCTGTCCCCGTAAGACATCTCGTGCAGTCCCTGAATCATTTTTGTTGCCATTCTCTGCACCGTCTCCACTCGGTCAGTGTCCTTTTTGAGGTTGGGCCTCCAGAACTGGACACTGTACTCCAGGTGAGGCCTAACCAGTGATCGCTACAGTGGCAGGATCACATCCCTCTTCCTGCTTGTGATTCCCCTTCTAATGCATCCCAGCATACTGCTGGCCTTTAATGCTGACTTCTCGCACTGTTTACCTACCTTCAAGTTGTCTGAGATAATTATTCCCAAATCGTGCTCTTGGATGGAGGCAGTTAGTCTTTCCCCTCCAAGGTAATTCGCCTTATTTGGATTTCTTTTTCCTATGTGCATGACTTTGCACGTTTTGGCATTGAATCTCAACTGCCATGCTCCAGACCATTCTTCCAGTTTCTTGAGGTCAGCTTCCATCTTGTCCACTTCCTGCTGGGTATCGACCCTGTTGCATATTTTGGTGGTGTCTGCGAACAGACACACCTTTCCCTGTAGTCCATTAGCTATGTTCGATATGAAAATATTGAAGAGCAGGGGCCCCGTACTGAACCCTGGGACACACCGCTGGTTACCCTACCTTCTGATGACAGTGCTCTGTTTACCTGCACTTTCCGGGTTCTGCCCTATAACCAGTTTTTAATCCATCTAACAGCTTCTGATCCAACTCCTGTGCGGTCTAGCTTCTTTACCAGCCTTCTGTGTAGAACCAAGTCGAAGGCCTTGTTAAAGTCTAAGTAGACCACATCTACCACCCCGCCATCCTCTAGACCTTTGTAACACAGTCAAAAAACTCAATCAGGTTTGTCTGGCATGACCCACTCACTGTGAAACCGTGCTGCTTGGGGTTCTGATGGCCGCTAGCCTCCAGGAATGCCATGATCCTCTGTTTGAGTAGTGTCTTCATTAACATCCCCAATATGGATGTGAGGCCTTCTGGCCTGTAATTTCCAGAGTCCTCCCTGCTGCCTGATTTGTGGAGCGGGACTATGATTGCCCTTTTCCAATCTTCGGGTACCTCCCCACGTTTTAGGGCTTTTGTGAATAGTTTAGCCAGTGGGGCAGCCAACTCTAATCTCAGTTCTTTTGAGATCCTGGGGTGTATTTCATCTGGCCCCATGACCTTGTCAGCTTGCAGTTTATTTAGTGCCTCCAGTACTTCGGTCTCTGTGAAGGGGCTAGTATCAACCCCCTATCCCAGAGGTGTTGCGTTTTGCCATTTCTGGACCTTCGCCTGGGTCCTCCTCAGTAAATACCGAGCAGAAGTACTTGTTCAGGATTTCAGCTTTTTCTGGGTCGCCTTCTGTTGCTTTCCCTTCCTGAGTTGTATTCTTGACTATACCCCCTTTTGCCTTCCTTTTTTCCTGGATGTATCTAAAGACGGAGTTGTCTCCTCTCTTTGCCGTCTCTGCTATACTTGCTTCTGTCTGCGCTTTTGACCGCCTTATTTTTTTGCTGGCTTCTTTTGTTTTCTCCTTGTACGGCACCCAGTCTTCTTCCTCGTTTGTTCCTTGGTATAGCTTGAAAGCCTTCTGTTTTTCTTTCACTATTTTAGCCACTTCCTTGGAAAACCATGAGGGGTTTCATTTTCTTTTCGCTTTGGTAACCTTTCTGGCGCATTGGTCAGTGACAATCTGGATTGCTTTCTTAAGTTTCCCCAACATGACATTGACCTCATCCACTTGTAGATCAATTAAGTTATTTCTTATGTTGGTCCTCATTTGATTGAAGTCCGCCTTTTTAAATCTAGTACTTTTATTTTTTAATGGCACATGTCCTCAGTTATGTTCACCTTGAAGCTAACCATGCAGTGGTCACTGTTACCCATATGGCATCCAGGACCGGATTAACCATAGGGTAGTTGCCCTGGGCCCACTAGTTTGACGGGCCACCTGAGTTTCTTTTTTTTTCCCCCCATTCTTCCCTGACCCCTGTACTTTCTCACTCGCTCTTTGACTAAACTTCAGGGGGGTCGAGCATCCATAGCCGACCATTTTCCCTGCCACCACCATCCCAAAACAGCTTGCTGTTTGCTGCATCTTTGTTTCCCCATGGACGTTCTCTATAGCTGAAGCATAACATGCAGCCTTCTAGACAATTACAGGGCTCTAATGTGGTCCATTGTTGATGTTTGCACAGAACATTTCTGGCCCTCAGGTCCGTGCGTGGTCCCATCACGTCATGTGATGTAACAGACCTGGATGATTGAAAATTGCACCAGACTCATTCTAACCCCAGGAATTCACTAATATTATTACTCTTGCAGCGCTCCCTTAAGCCAGCATTGTCCCAGTGAGAATAGAATGCTATGCTAATCATGGAATGTTTAGCTTATGCATCCATTTTCAAATTGCCCAGTGTCAACTGCCTACATTCTTCCTCAAATTTCTTCTCTCTGCTGCAAAGTTTGGATGCCCTGGAGATCTCTCTCAATCAAAACAGATTCCTGTAGTGCACAGAGCAAAAAAACTTAAGTATTTTTTGTTTTATTTTTCATTACTGCCTAGTGTCATTGTTCTTTAGTGTTTTATACCTCATTAGTTTTAAATTTCATCTTGTTTATCGGCTTCTCGAGGTTCCTTTGAATCGAGGGGCAACCGACCTTTTTTTATTTAATTGGAACCTTTTTTGTGGGTTCCGGTTACTTTGTTCTTTAATTTTATTTAATTTTAACCGCTTTTGAACTGAGGTTTATCGGTTTTCCTCAGCGGTTTCTCTGTTCTGGATCCGATTGGAACTGATAGTTTTTTCTCTTTATTGTTCCTGAACCGACTGTTATTGTATTGAAACCGACCGTAAATATTTAAATTTAGTCTACTTTTTGGTCGGATACTGGTTCCTGTTTTCTATAGTGTCAGACAAGCCTAAAAAGAAAACAGGACCCCTTGGGTTTAAGAATTGCTTGAAGTGTGCAGAGGAGTTTGCCAAGGCAGACAAGCATGATCTTTGCTTGATCTGCCTTGGGCAACAGCACTTCAGTGAAGACTGTGATATTTGTAAGTCTTTCCCTGTTAAGACAGTGGAAAAACAGACAGAGAGAGGCTTAAAAGAAAACTAGAGGAGGAGTCCATGGGCTCTAACCAGTCCACCCCCTCTAAGACTGTGCAGTTCCTTCCAGAGTCTCTAAATCCACCCCTGCTATGGGTGAGGGCTCTGGCAAGAGAGGCAATTAACCGACTGACTTCCCAGTGCCTGCCAAAAAATGAAAGAAAATCACACTGACACCCTGGCTGAAACACCTCAAGGGGTCCCTTAGGTGCCGATTAATGCTCCTCCTGTTGAGTCGACACAGGCTTTCGCCTTACTCCAGGTGCTGCAGGGTTTATTACCCCCTTCGCAGCCTGTGGTTACTGGTGCTGAAAAAGCAACTGTTGTTACCCTTCTTTTGCCTACTGCTACAGTGGCATATGAGTATGACCAAAATAAAGAAGGAATTAAACCTGAGGTGTCACCAGAACAGGATTTTGGCTCCCCTCCCAGACCCACAGAGGATTTCCCTTCACATTTTTCTTTTGTTAAGAAAATGGCAGAGACCTCAAATCTGCAAACAGCTGAAGAGATCCAGGATGAAGAGGCGGCACAATACATGGAGCTTATGGGGCTGACACCCTCAAAAAGGCTCCTTCTACCTATCTACAAATTCTTTAAGGATGTTTTAGAAATCCTAGAGGCCCCCAATACAGTCACACCACAGACAAGAAGTATCAGTTCTAGGGACATGGATATGTTGTTCATCCACACTGTCTGGCAGGTATCCTTGCCGCTTTAAATCTTGCCGGAAGGTCTTCAAGCTGGCTCCTCCCACCCACCCGGGTGGTAAAACTCTCGGCTCCGCCCCATGACACCAGATCTTCCTTACCGCTTGGAAGCTCAGGTTCCCTCCCTAACGCTCTGCGTATAAGACTGGTTCCTAATTCTTCAGTTTTGCGAATTTAAACGTTTTTGCATTTCTAGAATTCGGTCTTCTATCCCTCGCGGCTGCGATGGACAAATCGACTCCTGGGTTTCGGAGATGCCCTTGCGGGCAGATGATGTCTCGGACGGATCCGCACTCCACTTTTTTCTACTGTTTAGGCCTTGAGCATGACCCGCAGGCTTGCGACCTGTGCTCTTCCTTCTCAGCCTACGTCCTCGAAGACCGTGCTGCCCGTTTACAACTGGGGCGTCCCGAGAAATGTTTTCCTCCGGTGAAGTCAAAAGAGGCCCGGTCGGCAGTTTCCGCGGAGGCGGGCTCGGGCGGATCAGCTAGAGCAGATGATCGCCCTCGAAGAGGAGGCGGTACAGGCCGCATCTTTCTCCGCCGCTGCATTTATCCCGCGCTCCCTGGGTTCCTCTTATACAGCTTCCTTTAAGGAGCTTTGTCTGTCCCTCTCCACTAAGGAAGAGGGACCAACGTCTGCTGGACCTTCTTCTCTGTCCAAAAAGAAACACAAGGGTAAGTCCCTCCGTTGACACTCTTGGGAGCGGGAAAGGTCCCTCTCCCCGAGTTGTCGGCCATCGACTTCGGTCAATCTTTCGGCTTCGGCCACTGGTCTCACGGTGTCCCCGTCAGGTCAGTTGACCGAGACTCCCGTCGACGCAGTCGAGATTTTTCTCGACCCGTTGGACGGGTTGTCACCGTCAAGCCAAGAATCCTCTCCCGGTTCCCCGGTGGGAGTTGAGGATCCCGTGGGCTTGCCAGTGCCTCCAGTTCCGGAGCCCCCGGGTGAACCCTCCGAGCCGAGGGGAGAGCCAGTTCCCCCCATCCCCTCCCCGCACCGTCCTCGGAAAAGCTGAGGTTCTTGGTCTCGGACTTCTTCGCGGTCCAGCCAATCCCGCCGTCATAGGTGGTCTCGGCACCGCGCATAGCGGCCGCCGCCACTCGTCCCCGTCCTCCTCCTCGGACGAGGGGGCCTTCGGCGTAAGTTCGTCGACGATACAAGGACCTCATGTGGCAACAGCTCCTTCTGACCAGGAACAAGCCGACGCCGACGCCTTCCCCGGCCATTAAATGGCTGTCACCGGAGCGACCGAAACAACCACTCGACTTACCCGAGGAGCCTGTTCCCAGGCCGGTTGTTCGGCCAAAACCAGCTACCCCACCAATTCCGGTGGAACCTCTGCCTCCACAGCCGTTATTTGGGGCTCCGACCAAGAATTCTTGGTCGGCTCAGGGCCTGCCCCATAGGTTGTCTGTTACCCTCACTCCCGATCGACCTTGGCAGGTGGAGGGTGGCTCAGGCCCAAGGCAGCTCTTTGCGGACTCTTCCGAGTCCAACGGCGATTCCTCCCTTTTCTCCTGGCGAGTAGACTTGGAGTCCTCTGGAGGTCAGTTGATGGACGATAGCCCTTCGTCCTATCTGGGATTGCTTCGGCTCATCTCGGAGTCCACCGGGATGAAGCTCAAACCTGTGTCTAAGCGGGCCCGGTATCCCCTCACGGAGATACTGGATCAAGGGGATTCCCCTACGGAGGCCTTTCCGGTGGCCGAGGCCATAGCGGGCCTGGCCTTGGAGCTCTGGCAGCACCCTGCTTCCTGTCCTGCGCCCTCGGCCAGGATGGCCAGGAAGTATGCGGTCCCTACCGGTTCTTTGTCCAGTTTTTCGGAACACCCCTCAGCCGAGGGGCTAGTTACTGACAGCGTTTTCCGGCGCGCCGGGAATGCTAGGGACGTGGACAAGCCTCCCGACAAGGAGTCCAAGAAATTGGACTATGCCGGGCACAAAATCTACGCTGCGTCCTCCTTCGGCCTTCATCAGGCCAGTTCAGCCGTACTCCTGGCACATTTCTCTCATGCCCTGTTGGGCTCCCTGGATGAGGTAGTTCCTCATCTTCCGGCGGACCTGCAGACCACGGTTAGGCAGGTGTGGGACCAGGGCAGGGCAGTGGCCAAACAGCAGCTTCAGACTGCTCTGGACATTGGAGACTCATGTGCCAGGTCAGTAGCAGCCGCAGTGGCTATGCACCGTCGGGCATGGCTGAGGATATCCACCTTCACTTCGGATACCCAGCACAAGTTGGCGAATGTCCCTTCCTGGGACCGACCTCTTGACCCTGGGGTGGAAGGTCACCTGCAGAGGATCGAGAGGTCCAATGCTACCTTGGACTCAGTCTTATCCGCACAGAAGGACAAAGGCCGCAGACCACAGCCTAAGCCCTTTCGTCCCTCTGCGCCCGTGGCACGTCTGGCCCAGCAATGTCAGGGCCAGCAGGCTCGAACTTGGCATCCCAAACCCAAGCCCTCAGCTTCCTCCACCAGGAAGCAGGAGGTAAAGCCCTGGAGGTCCCTCGGCCGTCCTTCCTCCAAGCCTGCCCAGTGATGGGTTGAGGGGTGTCGCCCCCAACCCCGTCGCCTCACCCCAGGTGCCCCGCGTGGGGGGGTGGCTTCACCACTTTCTTTCCGCCTGGTCCGTTATCACCACAGACCGGTGGGTGTTGGAGGTGGTGGGAAAGGGCCTGCCTCTGGAGTTTGAGCAGGCCCCACCCTTCAGAGCCGTCGCACCTTGGGGGGCCTCGGGGTCCGAAGCCTCGCTGTCGGCTCACTGAGCCGACATCGCTCCTCCTCCTCGAGAAAGAGGTGATCAGAGTGGTGACGGACCCTCCGTCAGACCCGGGGTTCGTATTCAGGTACTTCCTGGTTCCGGAACGGACGGGGGGCTGGCGCCCCATTCTCGATCTACACGACCTAAACAAGTTCCTAAGGTCTCGAACCTTCAGGATGGTCACTCTGGCTCAGATAATACCATCCTTGGAACACGGCATGTGGTTCTGCTCTCTGGAACTGTAGGATGCGTTCTTTCACATCCCTATCCGTCCGTCACATCAGAGGTTCCTTCGCTTTCGAGCAGAGGGATCCCTTTTCGAGTTCCAAGCCATGCCCTTCGGCTTATCTCCAGCTCCCAGGGTCTTCACCAAATGCATGGCAGTGGTGACAGCATTCCTGCGGTGCCGAGGGGTCCGGGTTTACTCTTACCTGGACGATTGGCTGATAGCAGCCCCCTCCAGACAGGAGGTGGAGCGGTCCAGAGATCTGGCCCTCCAGGTTTGCTCTCAGGTTGGCCTCCTCATCAACGAGTCCAAGTCGGAACTCGAGCCAAAGCAGGTGATTCTTTTCATCGGGGCAGAGCTCGACTCTCTTCGAGCCAGAGCACAGCTCCTGGCGGACAGGGCCGAGGTTCTTTCCTCCTTTGCCCAATCATTTCTGGTTGGGCAATTGCGCCCTGCCCGGGACTTCCTGCACCTCCTGGGTCTCATGGTGGCCTGTACCAGCGTGGTCCGTTGGGCCCGCTGGAACATGCGCCCCCTTCAGTGGGGGCTGACCAGCCAGTGGTCCCAACGATGCGATCCTTTGGACCAGCTAGTGACGGTGACCCAGGGGATGTGGAACACTCCCCAGTGGTGGACCGTTCCAGTTCATCTGCAGGAGGGCATCCCATTTGTCTGCCCCATGCCGATGGTCTCTCTATCGACCGATGCCTCTCTGATGGGTTGGGGTGCCCATCTAGGGGAACACCGAGAGCACGGCCTCTGGTCCCCACGGGAGTCCCGATGCCACATCAACCTGCTGGAGCTCTGAGCGGTCCGCCTGGCTCTCACTGCCTTTGCTCCGTTTTTTCGGGGTCAAGTGGTCCGGGTCCAGACGGACAGTACCACGACCATGTACTATCTAAACCACCAGGGTGGGCCGTGCTCCATGCTTCTATGCAAAGAAGCTCTCCTCATCTGTTCACTCATGCGCAGCCTGGAGGCAGATCTCCTAGCCATTCATGTGGCAGGAGCCTCCAACACCCTGGCCGATGCCTTAAGCCGGATAGGGGCTGCATCCCACGAGTGGTCTCTCCTGCCGGAGGTAGTACAAGATCTAGTCTCCCATTGGGGCACACCTCAGGTGGACCTGTTTGCCTCCAGGGAGAATGCGAAGCTGAGGCTGTTCCATGCCAGCCCTCAGCAGGGCTCGCTGTAGGATGCCTTCTCAGGCCGTGGACCCCGGCCTTTCACGCCTTTCCCCATTTCCTTGATGCCACAGGTGCTTCTCAAAGCAAGGAGGGACAAGGCGAGGTGATTCTGATAGCCGCAGACTGGCCCCACCAGTACTGGTACCCAGATCTCCTCAGCCTCAGCTCCAGGCTACCGAGGCAGCTTTCAGCTCGCCCAGACCTGCTCTCAGTCAATCAGGGAAAGGTGTTCCATCCGGACCTTCAATCCCTGCACCTGCCGGCCTGGTTCCTGAGCGACCAGAAAATACTACGCCTTCAAATGGAAGAGATTTTCCATTTGGTGCCAGGGCAAGGGCCTTGACCCTTCCTCCTGTTCCTTGGCGAGCATATTGGACTACCTTTGGTCCCTTTCTCAGCAAGGGCTTAGGTCGACGACCCTTAGGGTGCACCTGGCAGCCATCTCTTCGCTACCGGGCGTGGCGGAAGCAGTCGGTGGCGGAGAAGGTGGTCTGGCGCTTTTCAAAGGCCTTGATCACATTTCCTCCGTGCGAGGAACCTCCACCTCCGTGGGATCTACTACTGGTACTGGCAAAGCTCATGGGCAAGCTTATTCGAACCAATGCACAGGTGTGAACTCTCTCACCTGTCGTGGAAGACCGCCTTCTTGGTGGCTATCATGTCAACCAGAAGGATGGAGAGCTCAGGCACTCTGCATCGAGTCTCCTTACCTGGTCTTCCACAGGACAAGGTTGTCCTCGCTCCCACCGAAATTCCTTCCGAAGGTGGTGTCAGCCGGTTTCACCTTAATCCAGGTGTTGACTCTGCCGTGTTCTACCCCAATCACACCTCGGAGGTCTGAATATAGGCTCCATACTCTGGACCCTAGAAGGACGCTCTACTTATAAGGAGCGACGGTTGAAATTCGGGAGAGGTTCGCCAGCTGTTTGTCACCTACATTGAAGCCGCACCTGGCAGACCTGCAGCCAAGCGGACGATAGGCAGGTGGTCACCTCGTATAGATCTCTCGTTATGTTGGCGGGCATGAAGCCTCCCAGAGGGATAAGAGCTCATTCTACCCGCCATACTGCTGCATCGGTGGCTGCTTCCAGGACGCCCCTATCCAGGAAATCTGCAGGGCTACTACCTGGAAGTCAGCACACCTTCATCACCCATTACCACATCGACCTTGGAGTCAGCCTGGATACTGGTTTTGTGGCCTCGGTTCTCCAGTCTCTATTCCCTAAGTAGGGGGTGTGCGCCTTGCCTCCCTCCTGGAGAACTGCTAGGAGTCTGCCAGACAGTGTGGATGAACAACATATCCATGTCCCTAGAAATACAGGTTACTCACCTGTAACAGGAGTTCTAGGAATGGTATATGTTGTTCATCCACACCGACCCACCCGGCTTCGACGCACAACCTGAGCTTCCAGCGGGCCAGATCTGGCGTCATGGGGTAGAGCCGAGAGTTTTACCACCCGGGTGGGTGGGAGGAGCCAGCTTGAAGACCTTCCGGCAAGATTTAAAGTGGCAAGGATACCTGCCAGACAGTGTGGATGAACAACATATACCATTCCTAGAACTCCTGTTACAGGTGAGTAACCTGTATATCTGGTGCTGAGTTTCTTTTTAGTCACCCAGACCACCAGGATATTGTACAGCAGGCTGCGTGTGAGAAAGCCAAAACTCCCTTATCCTCTCACCCACCTGAGAAGGATTCGAGAAAGGTGGACAGCATGGCAAAAAAGGGGTACCTTTCCGAATCCCTGGCAATTTGTCAAGACAGCTACCAGGCCTATGCAGCCCTTTATCAGAAATTCTCTCTGGCAGTTGGTGGTGGACAATGCTGAGGCTAACCTCTCTTTAATAGTGTCAGAGCTGCTAGAGCAGCAAAATTGGGCTTGGAGGCTTACAAATACCAATTTCAGATGGCAGCTGACACCAATGATACAGCTGCAAGGTGGATGGCTGGTACCATTGCTGTAACAAGATTTGCCTGGCTAAGGGCTACCAACCTCACCCAGGCTAAGGCAATGGATTTTCCCGTCGAAGGTCACTCTTTTTGGTGCCCAGATTGAGGCATATATGAAAAAAGTAGATGAATATAAAGCTACTTTTAGGAGCAACTCGACCAGAGACAGGACCTCTACTTCAACTTCGTCTTATTCTAGGGGAGGCAGGGGCAGGTCCTCTTTAGGATGGCTTTCTTTCAGGTACAGGCTGTTTCCCAACAGCAGTACCAACCACAGCAGACAGGATTTTACAGAGCTAGAGGTAGAAGGGGTTCTCGGAGAGGATCCCAATCTGCTCAGCCTCAGCAGTAAGCAAAACAGAACCCCTGGCTTTTCCCTTCAGGCTGCCTCTCCACATCCTGTAGGGGGCAGACTCAGCCACTATTTCCAGGAATGGTTAAAAATAACCACAGACAAGTGGGACTTGGAAATAGTCAATCAGGGTCTCCCTTTGCTTCAAGTCTCTGCCTCCTGCAAGGTTAAAACATTTTACACCAGCTCCCTTCTCAGAAAGAAAACTACTGGAGCAGGTGGTACAGGCCCTACTGCTGGCAAACGCAGTGGAGCCTGTCCCCCACAACCAAAGAGGGCAAGGGTTCTATTCCAGGTATTTCCTAACAAAAAAGAATGTAGAGTGGCAGCCTATACTAGACCTCAGACTGCTAAACAGGTGCCTGGTAAAGCCCAGGTTCAAAACGGTCACAATGGCCATGATTTTGCCAACTCTGCAAAAGGGGACTGGCTAACCTCCTTGGATCTAAAGGACGCATATTTCCATATTCCCATAAGGGAGTCGCACAGAAAGTATCTTAGATTCAGACTCCCCTCAGGCCACTACCAGTTCTCAACACTTCCCTTTGGCCTTACCTCTGCATCAATGGGTCTTTATTAAGTGCATAGCAGTAGTACCACACCTCAGAAGACTGGGTGTCACAATTTTTCCTTATCTGGACGATTGGTTAATCGTAGAGAAATCCCACCAGCAGGTGTCAGTCCACCTTCAGGTATCCCAGGATATGTTGCTTTTCCTGGGATTCCTTCTCAATACCAAAAAGTCAGTCCTGACCCCCTGTGCAGGTTCTGCAGTTCATAGGTTCAGAACTGAATATAGTTGTGGGAAGTTTTTCTACCTCAGGAGAGGGAAGAAAGCATTCAGCTTCTGGCAGGCTCATTTGCCCTGGGCAGGCCAAAGCCAGCAAAACAGTTTCTTCAACTGTTAGGGCACATGGCTGCAGCAACAAGCACAGTCATAGGTGCCAGGTTTCAGATGAGAGATATTCAGTTCCACCTCAGAGCACACTGGTGCTAAAGGCGGGACCCCCTCTCAAAGCCAGTACCAGTCACACAAACATTACTACAGGCCCTCCAATCGTGGAAGGAACTGGAAAATTTAAGGGAAGGGCTTCCATTTCTTCAGGAGCCTCCCTTCCTGGTTCTAACAACCGATGCTTCCCTGCTTGGTTGGGGTGCTCACTTAGGGGATCACACCATCCACGGTACTTGGGAGAGTGCAGACTCACTCCTGCACATAAACCTGCTGGAGTTAAGAACTGTTTATCTGGCCCTTCAGGGTTTCTCTCATCTCATACAGGGAAAGGTGGTATAAGTCAGAACAGACAATACCACAACAATGTATTATATCAACAAACAAGGAAGGACAAGGTCCACTCCTCTGTGTACAGAGGCAATGAAGATGTGGAGCCTCCCTTACTATCTAAATGCCTCTCTACAGTCAATTCATCTGCCAGGCAAGGACAACACCTTGGCAGATGTCTTGAGCAGGATAAACCAGGCCCATCATGAATGGGCATTGAACAAGCAAGTGGTGAATACTATTCAGGAGGTGGGGGGCCCCAGAAATAGACCTTTTTGCTTCTCACCAAAATCACCACTTACCTCTTTATTGTTGCAGGGCCTCAGTGAAGGGGACAGATTCAGTGGATGCCCTGATTCTGGATTGGACAGGCAGGTACCTCTATGCCTTTCCTCCTTTTCCTCTGATACTCAGGGTGCTACTCAAGCTCAGGTCACAACCAGCTTGGATGAGTCTGGTAGCCACGGATTGGGCAAGATAGCCTTGGTACTCCCTGCTGCTCTCAATGTCTGTGAGCAAACGGATTCACCTCTCCTCAGAGGTACAACCTACTGACTCTTTCAGAGGAGGGTAGTGTACCCCAATCTTAGTCTCTCAAGATCAAGGCTCGCCTTGAGGATTCTATAATATGCAGATTGCCAATCCTCTGAAGCATTTTTAGAAGTCCTTAAGGGTTACAGTCAGCCTTCCACAAAGAAAACCTATGCCTCAAAATGAAAAATATTTTCCATTTGGTGCAGTGACAAGGGTATAGTCCCATCCCAGGCCGGGATCCCAACCCTTCTTGATTATTTGTCTCACCAGCACTCCCTGGGGTTGCAGCACTCAACTCTGAAGGTGCATCTGGCTTCAGTTTCAGCATACCTTTCAGCTAGAAAGGATACCTCCCTGGCATCAAACCCTATATTCAAAAGATTCTTTAAAGGGCTCTCTCATTTGTTTCCCCCTCACAGGGAACCAGTGCCAGCATGGGACCTTAATATTTGCATTGCCCAGCTTATGCTTCTGCCCTTTGAGCCTATGGCATCTGCAGAGCTAAGTTTCTTACCAGGTAGGTAGTTTTTTCTGGTAGCAATCACTTCTGCCAGAAGGATAAGCAAGCTACAGGCCCTCTGTGTGGAAAAGAACTATGTTTCTTTCCACAGGGACAAGGTAGTGTTCAGAACTAATAGGAAGATCTTACTTCGAGATACAGCTCTTGCAGCAGGTTACACCATTAGGACTGAAGCCATCAGGCATCAGGACCCCACGGAAATTTTCTAGCTAGCAGTCTTCAGCGGGGATCGCCTCCGACGTTGGTCCCGCCCCCGACGTCAGGCGTAGTACATAAGGAGGCGGTCCCGCCACAATCCCCAGTTCTTTTCCCGCCGTCGACATCACAGCAGCAGCCTCTCAGTCACTTCTAGCGAGTGACGACTAGGAAACTTCCACCTTTTCTTTCTTCACTGGATTCATCTGATGCCCTCTCCAAACACCTCTCTGGAGGGTCATTCATTGAAGTGTGCCTGCGGCAAGCAGATCCCCTTCAAGGATTCTCACTCAGCCTGTGTGCGCCGCCTGGGCCCAGACCACAACACCCAGGCCTGCTCCTTCTGCCAGGGCTTCAATAGCCGCACAAGGATCCGCCACCAGAAGGCTCTTCAAGCTTTTCTTCTTGAGGAAAAACTCAAGGCTATGGCTAGAGATCCTTCCTCCAAGGGGAAGTCATCTGGGAAGTCCCACAGACATCGCGAAAAGCACCGGGAGAAGGAGAGACCCAGATCCCCTTCTAGGGCCTCAGATTCCCGCAGCTCCGGCTCCAGGTCTGACCGCTCTCCCTCTAGGGCTCGATCTCAGCCTCCCCCGGTCCTCGTTAGATCGGCCAGTGGTTCCTCCTCTCTGCAGCCTGTCAAAATCTCCAGGCCTGTGTCTTCATCCACTCCGTCCAAGACCTCGTCCAGGTCTGGGGAGCGCCACAAGTCTTCCTCCCGTCGTCCGGACTCCGTCAGGTCTGTTTCCTAACCGCCGCCACCACAGCGCAAGACCAAGGAGCTGACCTCCCTGAAGCAGACGTCGGACCTGACATCGGTCCCCCCGACGTCCGCCAAAACTACATAGGCACTCCCGGGAACTGGCTACCGCATTTGCACCCGCCACCAGTCAGGCGCGTCCTCAAGACGCCGGCCGGGGACCGCGCCTGCCATTGCACAGGAAGAACCACACCACCGCCTACCGACGTGGGTCGGAAGGAGTCATCAGAGGAGGACACTACCCAGCCCAAGGACCAGGCGGGCAACTCCGGACCCGTCGAGCTCCCACGGGAACCCTCCCTGGAGTGGGAGACCCCTGGGGACCCGACGCCCAGCCCCGGCGACAGGCCACCGGTGCCCGGCCCATCATCGGGCCTGAATTTGACAGAGGTGAAGGAGCTCTTCTCCTTCTGGTGGGACACCATCAAGAAGGATGTGGTCACCGCACAACCTCCTCCTACACCGGCTACCCCTTCAACGCCTGTGCCCCCACCTTCACCCAGAGGATCAGCAGGACAGGCATCGAACCCCCAGGAGCCAGCATCCTCTCCTAGGGGAAGATCTTTGGACAGGAGAAGGCCTCCTTCAAGATCCACTTCAGGGTCCCCCAGCCCCAAGAGACCCAGACGGCGTCAGTATACCCTGTCCGGGGAGGACTCCAGGTCTGACACCTCCGCGTGCTCCAGATCTCCTTCTCCAATCAGCATCCCTTCTCCAGACCCACGTGACCTTCCCAGGTCTCCTCCGGATGACCCCTCGTTCGCTGAGATCATGAGGCATATCCAGGAGAATATGGGGTGGGATGCTGAAGAGCTAGACCCTGAGAGAGTACGCCTTGCCCGCTACCTTCGGCAAAAAGACCCCAAGCCTGTGGTAGTGCCACCCTTGGTGTACACCTTCATGGACATCACCAAGGCTGCGTGGAAGCATCCACATTCAACTCCGGCAGTGCCGAAGAAGGCTGACCGCCTGTACAAGGCCTCAAGGGAGGACCAGTACCTCGCGAATCATCCTCTGGCCGACTCCCTGGTCATTACGGCCTCACATGACCAGTCTCAAAAACCGCAGCACTTGAGCACACAGCCACCAGACCCAGAGTCCAAACAGTTGGATCTCCTGGGTAGGCGCATGTACGCGGCTGTGACTTGTGCCATTAGGTCACTGAATTACCTCACCCATATGGTTCAGTTCCAGAACGCATTATGGGAACAGGGACAGGACCTAGTTGAAAAAATGCCAGATGGTGGCCAAAAGGAGGAACTGTTGTAACTCCTCCGTACGGGTTCAGACGTGGGGACCCAGGTGCTTAGAGCTGCATACGACTCTGCGGACTCTTTGGTCAGAGCTGCAGCCTCAGGCGTGAGTCTCCGGAGACACTCATGGCTCCGTGTCTCCAGGTTTACCCCGGACATCCAGAAGAATATCATGGATGCCCCTTACCATGGCGAAGTTCTGTTTGGCGAGGCCTCGGGGAATGCGATCACCAAACTGCAGGAAGCCGGAAGGCGGTTAGATCTGGTGCAGGCTATGTACAGAAGTCTCGATCAGTTCCTTCGCAGGAACCAGAGTCGTTTCTCGCAGCTGGACTAAAGGCACAACCACGCCCGCCAGCAACAAAGGGCCTTCACCGAAAGCCCAGGCTAAGACATCCTCAGGCGGAGGCCAACGAGTCACAAAGTCGGCCCAACCTGCAGGCTCCAATGCTGCCACAGCATGACTCCTTCCCGCCCCTGGCCCTCCTCAGGATCAATGGGAAACCAAAGGTCGGGGTCATGCTACCTGCCAGGGTGGCGGTCGATCACCACTGACAGGTGGGTGCATAGTTGGCCTAAAAGGCCATTATATAGAATTCGAGACAACCCGCCCACAAGGCCTCCTCTGCTTTCCCGCTACTCAGGTCAGCATGCCCTGCTTATACAGCAGGAAGTGCTCGTGCTTCTAGAAAAGAAAGCTTTGGAGCATGTTCCAAGGAACCAGAGAGGGGTAGGATACTATTCGCACTTCTTCCTGGTTCCAAAGAAAACAGGGGACCTCCATCCAATTTTGGACCTCAGCAACCTCAATCTGTCGGTCGTCTACAAGTGCTTCCGCATGGTAACCCTTCCGGGTCTAATCCCCATGCTGAAGAAGGACACCTTCTTGGCATCCCTGGACATGCAGGACGCTTACCTGCACATCCCTATTGCTCAAGCACACAGGAGGTTCCTGCGCTTCGAGTTTCACGGCTGCCATTATCAGTTCCGAGTGCTTCCGTTCGGGCTGTCATCAGCACCTCAGGTATTTACCAAGTGCATGGCAGCTGTGGCGGCGTCTCTGAGGAGACAGGGCCACTACATGTTCCCGTACCTGGACGATTGACTTCTCATGGCCCCCTCCAAGGAGGCATTGTTGATGGCCATTCAGCGTACCAAGACCCTTTTTCAGTCTCTGGGCATCCTCATCAACTATGAGAAGTCTCTCCTAGTACCGTCCCAGAAACTGCAGTTTATAGGGGCAGTTCTGGACACCGTCAAGGGAAGAGCCTTTCTTCCCGAGGACAGAGCGGAACACATTCGGTCCCTCATAAGGGACCTGTCAGCGAAGAAGACTGTCCCAGCCAGACTGGTCCTTCGCCTGCTTGGTCACATGGCTGCGGCCATTCCAACAGTGCCGATGGCAAGACTCCACATGCGGGTAACCCAGTGGATGTTGAGGGTGCAGTGGGACCAAAGGCAAGACCATCTGCAGCAGCCAGTTTGGATCACGAAGGCCGTGATCCGGGGACTGGCAATGGTGGCTAAACCCGAAACCTCCTCCGGGGTTCCTTCACAGCGCCTACTCCGGTGGTAACTCTTCACAGACGCCCCAGGTGGGGAGCGACTTGAACGGGTGAGGTCTCAGGGCACATGGACAATCCAGGAATCTCATCTCCACATCAACATTCTGGAGATGAGAGCGGTCCTTTACGCTCTGCAAGCCTTCCGGTCGGAGATCCCACCGAGTACTCTCCTGTTGCAAACAGACAATACTGCAGTGATGTATTACCTCAACAAACAAGGAAGCACGTACTCCTACCCCCTTTGCAGGGAGGCCATGAGAGAGTGGGAGTGGGTAATACGACAAGGCGCAAACCTTATTGCAGTTCATGTCCCCGGGGTGGACAATACCGTCACAGACAGCCTGAGTCATTCTCAGGCCAGAGTCCACGAGTGGATCTCTTCCACAGATGGGGCACTCCAGAATTGGATCTTTTCATGTCCCCATCCAACGCAAAACTGCCCAATTTTTGCTCGCTAGATCCAGGGCCTGGTGTTTTCTGGCAAGAAGCGTTGTCCCTCTCCTGGGCGGGCAGATTCCTCTATGCCTTCCCTCCTTTCCTGTTGATCCAGAGAGCTCTTAAACTTCACAGGAAGCACACGACGCTTATCTTGCTAGCTTTTCTGCCCAGGCAAATCTGGTTTCTCGCTCATACAGTTGGTCCCCAGGAACCTCCCACTTCCTTTGCCAATCAGCTCCCATCTGCTGTCTCAGGAGGAGGGTTCACTAGTCCACCCGGACTTACGTTCATTGAACCTACATGCCTGGCTCCTAGAGACATAGCCATGATGCGACGTGGGGTCTCGCAAGAGGTGGCAGAAGTACTTTCTGCCGCTAGAAAACCGGTGACGCATGCAACATGTGTCATGAAGTTGCACAGGTTTTGTTTGTGGACTTAAACGCACGGTTTCTCACCCTTAGACTGTCCTGAGAAGCTGGTTCTGGAATACCTGCTTTCACTTTTCCAATCTGGACTAGCTTACTCCTCAATCAAAGTGCATCTTTGTGCAATTTCAACTTATCATGCCCCCATAGGCCATCAGATGGTGGCTCAATTAGACACTACTCGTGCCTTTTTAAGGGGGGTCCTCCACCTTAGGCCACCTGTCAAGGATCCGGTTCCTCCTTGGGACTTGCCTTTTGTCCTGGAGCAGCTCACGCTGCCACCTTTTGAACCAGCCGCAGATTGCGAGCTACGTTTTCTGTCGTGGAAAACGTTGTTTTTAGTTGCAGTTACTTCGGCGAGAAGAATCTCCGAATTACATGCTCTCATGTGCAAAGAGCCTTATTTGATTTTCCACCAGGACAGGGTATCCATGAGGACAAATCCTAAGTTTCTGCCTAAGGTGGTTTCAGCCCTTACCCTTAATCAGGATATCGATTTACCTGTGTACTTTCCCAAGTACACCAATCAAGGAGAAGCACTGCTTCACACCCTGGATGTTCACAGTTGTCTCAGATATTATCTGACCAGAACCAAACAGTACCGGAAAGCAGATCAGCTGTTTGTCTCCTTTGCTGAGAGGATGAAAGGAGCCCCTGTTTCTAAACAGTCCCTTTCACGTTGGCTCATTCAGTGTATCTCTTTTTGTTATGACAAGCGCAACAAACCCTTGCCAGGCGTGGTCAAGGGTCATTCTACCAGAGGAGTGGCCACCTCCTTTGCAGCGATGAAGAACGTTTCCACTTCAGCTATTTGTGCTGCAGCTACCTGGAGCTCGGTGCATACCTTTATTAGGCTTTACAGCCTGAATATCCCTTCAAGGCGAAGGGCAGGTTTCGGCCAACCGTCCTCCAGGGACTTCTGTCCTAGGCTCGGGCAGGGTGATAATCTCTGCTTTTCCTCCTCCCGATGGCGTAAGATTGTCGCTATTGCTTGGGAATCAGTCCTAATGGTGTAACCTGCTGCAAGAGCTGTATCTCGAAGTAAGATAGTAAAGTTACTTAAGAACTTGCCGTAACAGTAGATCTTCGAGAACAGCTCTTGCAGCAGGTACCTTCCCGCCCACCATTCCCCCTTTGGAGGAGATATGCTGTAGCCAAAAAATCCATCTTTCAGGATGGAATGATTTGTTTTTAGTCTTGGCCTTCTGATGGCGGATTCTCGGTCTCCTCTTCTGATGTCAGCCAGCAGCCAGGAGTCTCCGGCCGGAAAACTGGGGATTGTGGTGGGACCACCTCCTTATGTGCTACGCCTGACGTCGGGGGCGGGACCGACGTCGGAGGCGGTCCCCGCTGAAGACTGCTAGCTAGAAAATTTCTCTGGGGTCCTGACGCCTGACGGCTTCAGTCCTAATGGTGTAACCTGCTGCAAGAGCTGTTCTTGAAGATCTACTGTTACGGTAAGTTCTTACGTAACTGTACTTTTCTCCCCATGGTGGTTTCTGACTTCCATGTGAACCAGTCTATAACATTGCCAGATCTGTCTTCGAGGGCGGAGCTCTTGCAGCAGGTAATACCATTAGGACCGAAGCCGTCAAGCGTCAGGACCCCACAGAAAACTTGTAGCTAGCAGTCTGAGGCAGGGGACCGCCCCCGACATCGACTCCTACCGACGCTAGATCGTGCAGTATAAAGGAGGCGGTCCCCTGGAGCCACCTCAGTTCTTTTCCCGGTGTCAACCTTCGTAGTTTGGCTCCATGGACATCTCTCTTAGCAGTCCACAGCCATTGAACGTTAGAATCAGTCGTTATTCCTCCTCTTCAATCATTGCCTTGTTTATGTTATCGCCCTCACCACCGTGATGAAAGTCAAAGTGTGTCTGCAGGAAGCAGATCCTGGCCAAAGACGGCCTCATGGCCTGCCTCCTCTGCCTAGGCCTGGAACACCAGCCCGACGCCTGCACACACTGCCAGAAATTTAATCATAAGACTTGTGCCAGAAGGGCCCATGCTCTCAAGACATTCCTCCTGGAGAAGAAACTAGCAGCCATCCAGCAAGGATCAGAGGCCAGCTCATCCTCTCCCACCAGGGATTCCCCACACAAGGCCAGGTCTTTGGGGGGGGGAAGCATCACCACAAGGATAAGGATCGGGCCAGGTTGGCAGTTCATCGTTCTTTGGAATGGTAGCTCCGCCAGGACAGTCTAGAGGGAGAAGTCCCTTTCCGGAGACCCAGACCTCTTCAGACTTTAACCACAGATGCCTCTCTGTCAGGTTGGGGGTCTCATTTAGGGGATCACAGGACCCAGGGGTCTTGGACTGTCACGGAGAGCTCTCTACATATCAATGTTCTGGAAATCAGAGTAGTGTTGAACGCGTTGGCCGCATTCAGAGACCAGCTCTTGCCGGGTCCTTTCCTGGTGCAGACAAACAATACACCAGTAGTCTTATACATCAACAAACAAGGGGGAACTCACTCGTACCCCCTTTGCAGGGAGGCCATGAGAGTATGGGACTGGGCAGTGGAACACAGATTGGACCTCATCGCAGTTCATCTGCCTGGGGTCCAGAACATTCTCGCCGACAGTCTCAGTCATTCTACCTCTCAGAACCACAAGTGTGAACTGCTCCAAGATATCACAGACGACCGCTTCGATCGTTGGGGCCATCCAGAGTTGGCCCTCTTTGCGTCCCCGTGCAATGCCAAACTCACAATTTTTGCTTGCTTGTTCCAGGGCCTGGTGTTTTCTGGCGAGACACATTGTCCCTCTATTGGACAGGGAAGTTCCTGTACGCCTTCCCTCCTTTTCCTCTCATTCAGAAGGTACTGCTCAAATTGCAGTCAGAGGGAGCCAGAATGATTCTGGTGGCTCCTCTATGGCCTCATTAGATCTGGTACCCGTTGCTCCAGCAACTGTCTCTGGAACCTCCAGTCCAGTTGCCACTCTCCACCCACTTGCTCTCACAAAAACAGGGGACACTCATCCATCCTGCTCTTCAATCTACATGAAGACTTGCTGTATTCAGACATAATGCAGTTACAGTAGCCCCAGCACTTGAACTGCCCCAGAGAGAAAAGAGTTAACTCTATGCAGTAGCATAGAACGTTGAGCTCGAGCTTGGTTTTCAAACCTGTCTGTGGTACTTCCCAGTGTAACCATCAGATGCTTTGCTCCGCCTAACAGTGAAGTCGCTCCAGAGATTTCCTCTGCTCGGTTCAGTAAAAGAAAAATAAAGCGTTCGGTTTAAACCACATATTTTTGTTATTTTCAGATTTCTAGCCTCCGTCTACGGTACAGGTAGTATGTAGATAGGTAGTGACTATGTTTTATTTTGCTAAAAAGAGTGGAAATTGTCTTTCTTCTGTATCTTTCTGGTCGGTCCGGTTTGGAACTGACTTTGTAAAAAATGTTTCTCTCTTTCTGGGATTAGTGTGGTGTTCCGGTACCGGTCGGTTTCAAAAGAACCATACTTTTGCTGGTTCTTTTAAAAAGCCCGTGACATGGTTTGTAACCAATCGGTTGCTTTATTACCTGGCTTGAAAGCTTCTATAGGGTAATTTGTTAGGTTGGCCATGTCTGAGAAACCCAAGAAGAAAACCCGGTCCACTGGCTTTCGCATTGATACCGAGTGTGGGGAGGCCTTTGCTAAGGCTCGAATCCCACCCCTCATCTGTGTTTATTGTCTGGGGTTTGACCACCTCAAGTCAGACTGCCAAATCTGTAAGAACTTTCCTAAAACCACTCTAGATAAAAGACTGAGTAGGCTGAAGAAAAGGGAATGAGAAGTCCGTAGATCCGGATGGCCAGCCTGGTTCGGTTGCGGCCGAACCTGAGGAGGTGCCTACTGACCTAGGCAATACCTCCTCAGGCAAAAGGAGAGCCGACCCCGAGGGGTCAGTTCCATCAAAGAAAAAGTGCAAGTCTGCCGGTTCGGATCATGTATCCCACTGTCCAACCGTGGATGAAATAGCCAAAGCGATTAGTATTGTCCAATCGCTTAGACCGGTTCCGTCTGAACCGATACCGCTGGTTCGGCGCTCGTTTCGGTCGGATCCATCTCCTCCGGATTATGACCCAGATGCTTCTTATGAGGAGCGGGAGGGAGACGAAGACTATCCCGATGATAACGATAGGGGGTCTGCATGTGCCCATTGAACTGGACATCTCCCCAGACAGGCCCTCAGGTGTCTCTCCTCCCAGGCTCTCTGAGCCCCCTTCACACTTTTTGTTCTACAAAAAGGTGGCACAAACCCTGCAGCTTCCCTTGGTAGAAGCAGCAGAGGAGGATGAAGAGCCTGATTTTGTGGAAATGATGGACATCCCAGAGTCCAAAAAACTGTCTGTCCCTCTTCATAAATCTTTGGGGAAACACACACACAAAATTTTACAAACCCCTAATTCAATACCTCCTGTGGATAAGAGAATGGACAGGAGGTATTCGTTATCAGGCTCATCTGCGGAGTTCCTTTATAGTCATTGCAGCCATGTTGGGGTAGTGCAGGTTGCAGCCTGTGACAGGGCTAACATTCCATTGGCTTCACACACCCCAGATAAGGACTCCAGGAAAGTGGATGCCATGGCCAAAAAACAGTGTTTGGCATCCTCTAGGGGACTCAGGCAGGCTACTTATATGGCCTACACAGCCAGGTACCAGAAATCCAGATGGGACACGGTTCTGGAACTGGCTAAGCAGACCTCTCCCCAGCTAGCCAAGGAGCTGGAGGTGGCGGCTGCTGATGGAATTGAGGCATCCAAAATGCAATTTCATGCTGCTGTGGACTCCAATGATGTGGCATCTAGAGTCATGGCTATATCGATGTCTCTCAGAAGACATGCTTGACTCAGATGTACTAGCCTTTCACAGGATACCCAGACTAAGGCCATGGATTTTCCTGTATTAGGTAACTCTCTGTTTGGGGACCACACAGAGGCTTACATGAAGAAAATGGATGAATGTAGGGCCACGTACAGGAGTGCACAGGCCAAGGAAAGGCAGGCCACTCTGCACAAGCAGCAGTCTAGGGGCAGGGGCAGGCCCTTTCAAAGGCCTTTTTACCAAGCCCAGGCTTCCGCTCCCTTCCCACAGAGGGGGTTCTTCAGAGGGAGGGGTAGGAGGGGGATGAGCAAGGCTGCTCCCTCCTCCTCCTCTCAGTCTAAGGCTCCTGCCACGCAGACACCCTGATGTGTCAGCCTGGGTCGACTCCCCATTTCCAGTAGGTGGCAGGCTGGCTTACTACTTCCAGGCCTGGAAGTCTTTGACCTCAGACAAGTGGGTCCTGGAAGTAGTAAGCCAGGGACTGGCCCTCAACTTCAAAAAATTTCTAAAAAGAAGGGTCAAGTCTTTTCCACCTGCATCAGTCTCAGAAACTCTTGTCCTAGAGGCAGAGGTTTCCTCTCTTCTAGCTCTCAGAGCTATAGAGAAGGTTCCTACTCAGCACAAGAGAAAAGGACTGTATTCCAGGTACTTCCTTACCCCAAAGAAAACAGGGGAGTGGCGACTCATCCTAGACCTAAGGTATCTGAACACATTTCAAAGCCCAACTTCAAAATGGTAACTCTGGGAATAATCCTTCCCTCTCTAAGGCCAGGGGATTGGCTAGCATCTCTGGACCTCAAGGATGCCTACTTCCATATTCCTATCAGGTGCTCCCACAGAAAATACCTCAGGTTCGAGTTGCCTTCAGGCCATTACCAATTCAGAGCTATACCATTCGGTCTAACATCAGCTCCAAGGGTGTTCACAAAGTGCCTTGCAGTAGTGGTGGCTTACCTCAGAAGACAGGGTATCACCATCTTTACATATCTGGACAACTGGCTGTTAGTGGGTCAGTCTCATTCACAGGTCAAGTCAGCTCTTCAAACTACCCAGGACCTACTCAGCTCCTTGGGTTTTCTTCTCAGTCTTCCTAAGTCTGTACTTCAACCAGTTCAAATTCTCACCTTTACAGGCATAGGGTTGGACACTGTACAAGCAAAAGCCTTCCTTCCCCTGGCAAGGGTAAAGGCCCTAATGGATCTCGGTTCCTCCTTTTGACCTCAGGTCTCCCGCCCAGCAAGATGGTTCCTCCAGCTCCTGGGCTACATGGCAGCTTCCACAGCAGTGGTACAGGGAGCAAGGTTCCAGTTGAGGGACATTCTGTTTCATCTGAGGTCTTTTTGGTCTCAAAAAAAGGATTCTCTTACCAAACTAATTCCAGTGATTCAAACTCTGGGCCAAGCTCTCCAGTGGTGGATGGACCAGGAAAACCTCAGACAAGGGGTTCTATTTCTCTTTCAATTCCTATCAGTAGTTTTTAACTATGGTTACTTCTCTCCTACGGTTGGGAGCCCACCTGGGAGCCCTGACAGCTCAAGGGCTCTGGTCTCCCTAGGAGTCTCTCCTTCACATTAATCTCCTGGAACTCAGGGCAGTTTTCCTAGCCCTGCAGAGCTTCTCAGATTTAGTTAAGGGCAAGGTGGTCCAAGTCAGAATGGACAACACCACCACAATGTGGTACATAAACAAGAGGGAGGCACTTAGTCCTCAGCCTTGTGCACAGAAGCCATGAAGCTGTGGTCTCTGGTCTATTCTCTTCATACTTCTCTGGTAGCAGTTCACCTTCCAGGGAAGGACAACATACTAGCAGATGTTCTGAGCAGAATTTCACAGGGACACCATGAATGGTCCCTGGATCCTCACATACTGAAGGTCATCTTCTCCAGGTGGGGTACTCCAGAGATAGATCTCTTTGCAGCACCGGACAATCATCAACTTCCTCTGCTTTATTGCAGACCTCCAGTCCTGGGGACGGTTCCCCAGGATGCTCTCTTTTTTGACTGGAAGGGCAGGTTTCTCTATGCCTTCCTTCCCTTCCCTCTGCTGTTCAGAGTTCTGATCAAGATCAGGACTCAACCCTACACAGTGATACTGGTGGCTCCAGATTGGACCAGACAGCCTTGGTATCCTCTACTGCTGTCCTTGTCAATGTCATGTCCCCTGTCTCTGCCCAGGACATACAATCTCCTGTCCTCCCAGGGGCGGATCTGGTACCCCAATTTCCAGTCTCTCCATCTCAAGGCCCTGGCACTTGAAGAGTTAGAATATGCAGCTCTACATCTTTCTCAGGGAGTTCTGGATATTCTGAAGGTCTCTAGGAAACCTTCCACTAGAAAAACTTACAACTCCAAATGGAAAAGGTTCAGTATCTGGTGCTCTCAGAAAGACATCCTGCCTGATTCTGCAGACATTTCCACAACCTTAGACTATCTAGTTCATCTCAGTGGTTTAGGCCTTGGGCCTGCCACTCTGAAGGTTCATCTAGCAGCTGTCTCTGCATTCCTCTCAGCAGGGAAGGGCTCTTCCCTGGCATCTCATCCCGTTTTCAGAAAGTTTTTCAAAGGTCTGGTTCACATTAACCCTCCCTTTAGGGAGCCCACTCAGCCTTGGGATCTTAATGTCTGCATAGCTCAGCTAATGCAGCCACCCTTTGAACCTCTGTCTTCAGCCGAATTGAAGTACTTGACCTGGAAAACTGTGTTCCTGGTAGCTATTACTTCCGCCAGGCGGATTAGTGAGTTACAGGCTCTGTCAGTGGAACCTGACTTCATCTCCTTCCATAGGGACAAAGTAGTCCTCAGAACCAATAGGAGGTTCTTGCACGAAGTGGTTTCAGATTTTCATCTGAACCAGTTTATATCTCTCCCTGTGTTTTTCACTGACTATTCTTCTTCAGGTAAAAGAAGGTTACACAGTCTGGACGTTAAAAGGGCCCTTAGCTACTACATTGAGCATACTAAGGCACATAGAAATGATTGTCTTCAATTGTTTCTCACTTATGGTGAAGTGGGAAAGGGTAAGCCTGCCACTAAGAGAACTACTGCCAGGTGGATTGTTTCTTGTATACAATTTTGTTATGACAAGTTGGGTAGGACGCCCCCTTCACGCCAGAGGGCTCACTCGATCAGGGGTACAGCTGCTTCTCTAGCTGCAGCCAGAGATGTACCTTTGCCAGAGATCTGTAAAGCAGCCACCTGGAAAACAGTATACACTTTCACCAAGCATTACTCCCTGGACATCCAGGCTAGGAGTGATGCTAGGTTTGGTACAGCAGTACTGCAGAGCCTTTTCCCAAAGTAGGTTCTGCAGTCCCTCCTCCATAGGGAACTGCTTAGTAGTCTGCATTATGTCTGAATACAACAAGACTTCATGTTGTTTGAAGAAAAAATTACTCACCATAGAAATGTTGTTTCTTCTAATGGAGTCTTGCTGTATTCAGTCCTCCCCCCCGCCTCCCCTCTCAGAACCTGGTTTTGGAAAGTGTGCTGGCAGGTACAGTGTTACATCTCGGGTGTACCTTGTACCCTCCCTCTTGGGTGGGGTAGATATTATTTTTTCTGATGTTTTACTAAATATTGTCACTACCTTTCCTTCTTGGGTTCTTGACTTGAGTCTTTTGGGGCCCAAGAAGATATATTTTGTCATTTGGCTATATTTGAACAATTTCCATACTTTAGTTACTAGTTAGTTAGCTCGTAAGAATCTGACGGTTACACTGGGAAGTACCACAGACAGAGATTTGAAAACCGAGCTCGAGCTGAACGTTCTATGCTTCTGCATAGAATTAACTCTCTCCTCTCCGGGGGCAGTTCAAGTGCTGGGGCTAACTGCATTATGTCTGAATACAGCAAGACTCCATTAGAAGAAACAACATTACTATGGTGAGTAAGTTTTTCTTCAGTCTCTTCACCTGCATGCGTGACTCCTGCAGTGCTAGAGGAAGAGAGACTAGGAGTGTCAAGCAGGGTGGCTGAAATTCTGGTTGCAGCGAGGAAGCCTTCCACCAGGGCCACATACGCTTGAAATGGAAACGCTTCTGCCTGTGGGCTACGGGCCTACACCCTAAATCCCTTGGGTTGTCCAGCTAGGCATGTACTGGAGTATCTCCATCATCTTCTGGACTTAGGATTGAGTTACTCATCCATCAATGTGCACATGTGTGTGGTCTCTGCATATCATGACCCTATAGGAGACAAAACTCTGGCACAGCTTAATGCCTGCAAAACCTTCCTTCGAGGGGTCTTACACATTGGGCCTCCCAAGAGGGACATCGTCTCTCCTTGGGATCTTCTTTTTGTACTGGGGAAGCTCACTCTTCCTCCCTTCGAGCTGGCAGCTTCATGCAAGCTGCACTTCCTCTCATGGAAGACCCTCCACTTGGTAGTCATTACCTCTGCTCGAAGAGTTTCTGAGCTCCAGGCTCTGATGTGTAAAGAATTTTGCATAGTCTTTCACAGGGACAGGGTGAATCTGCGCATGAAGCCTAAATTTATGCCAAATGTGGTGTCTGTACTGACCTTTAACCAGGACATCAACCTTCCAGTTTATTATCCGGAGTTTACAAACCAGGGTGAAGCACTGTTGCACACCTTCGATGTTCACCGTATTTTGAAGTATTACCTCCACAGGACTCACTCCTCTAGACAGTCGGACCAGTTGTTCATCTTGTTCACTAAGCGAATGCTGGGAGCTCCTGTTTCTAAGCAGACAATAGCCCGTTGGCTAGTACAATGTATCTCGTTCTGTTATCAGCACCGTAACAGACCTCTTCTGGGTGTGCTGGGGCCATTCCACCAGAACAGTCGTCCCTTCCTTTGCGGCCCTTAAGAACGTCTCTTCAGCCGACATTTGTGCTTCTGCCACGTGGAGTTCAGTCCACACCTTCATCAGGCACTACAGCCTGAACATTGCATCCAGAAGGAGAGCAGGTTTCGGACTAGCAGTCCTGCAGGGTCTTCTCTCGTAGGTGCTTATCAGAAGCTGTTTCAGCATATGTCCCACCACCCTATCAGACCTGGGCCTATCCTTGGGTACTGCTTGGGACTCAGTCCTAATGGTATTACCTGCTGCAAGAGCTCCACCCTTGAAGACAGTACAGTTATGTAAGAACTTACTGTAACAGTAGATCTTCGAGAGGAGCTCTTGCAGCAGGTGGCTTTCCCACCCTCCATCCCCCAGGATAGTATTTGTTGGGTATTATATCACCAGACCATCATGGGGAATTCCTGCTCGGTTCTCCAGGTTTGTTTCTAGCCGGGTCTCTGGCAGGAGAACCGAGGTGGTGCCAGGGGACCGCCCCCTTTGTACCATGTCGGGCGGAGGCAACGTCAGGGGCAGTCCCCTGCCTCAGACTGCTAGCTACAAGTTTTCCTTGGGGTCCTGACACCTGACGGCTTCAGTCCTAATGGTATTACGTGCTGCAAGAGCTCCTCTCAAAGATCTACAGTTATGGTAAGTTCTTACATAACTGTACTTTTTCTTTACTGAACACTCTAGCTCAGGTGAGTGTAGATTGCACAGCTTGGGTGTAAAAAGAGCACCGAGTTATTACATGACTCGTACCAAAGATCATAGGCAGGACAGACAACAACTGATCTTACTTCATGAGGGCTCTTGCAGTAGGTATTCATAATTAGGACTAAGCCGCCAGGCGTCAGGACCCCCATGGAAAAATCTCTAGCTAGCTGTTTCTGGCGGGGGACCATCCCCACATCAGGTGACCAGCGTCAGACGATGTCCATGTAAAGGGGTGGTCCCCCACGCCTGCCTTCCAGTTCTTTCCCGCTGTCAGCTTGAGAAAGTTCCTCGCAGTTGAACAGCACTCGGCAGTACCTTCGTCGGTTTAAAGTTTTTGACTTTCCAGCTTATTTTCTCGATTTTCTTCAAAATTTCTACAGACTATCTGCTGTGTATGTCGTCCCCAACTCCCTCTGAATCGCATAAAAAAACTGCGACTCGTGTAGTTCTCAGCTTCCACACAAGGATGGGCCACTCCTTGTGCCTCTTCTGCCTAGGCCTGGACCACCGCGTGGAGGAGTGCCAGCACTGCCAAAAGTTTAACTCAGCTACCCGCAAGTGAAGGCAGCAGTCCCTGGAGGCCCATCTCCTAAAAAAAGGAAATGGCATCCAAGGAGAAGGAGCTGAAGAAGCTTAGGCAGGCATCAACCTCCCCTGAAGGCCATAAAAAGAAGAGCGAGTAAGAGAAGCACTGGGACCGGGATTCCTCATCCACAGCAGCCGCGACTTCAGCTGGAGTCGCGGCCCTACAGGTATCTTCCCCTCCTGGGGATTTCTCCTTGATGGCTGTCTTGGTGACTACCAAGAAGGCATCACCCCTCCTGTCGGGCTTGCACTCAGGCCCCTCGGGAACCTCTGGGGCAAAGGAGGCTTCTGCTCCCGCCAAGGCCACTCTTCCAACGCAGCCTTCCAGTCTGAATGGGTCCAGTAAGTCGGACGCTGGTATCACCGATGCCTGCAAGGACAGGGCTGATAAGCTGCTCACCTCCTCTGGTGATTGCCCAGCCCACCACTCTTCTGGCAAGGCCGCCCCTCCTTCACGGCCTTCCACGCATAGGTAGTCCGATAAGTCAGACGCCAGCTTGTCCAACGTCCGACTGGACACTGCTGCTAAGATGGCCATCGGCCCCTCCGACGACTGCCCAGCAGACTTTCCTGCATCAGACCCAGTCATCATGTCTGACATTCCAGGCTCTCCGCAGCGGATCCACCCATTGTCCTCTGAGGTCCCCATGTTTCCTCAGGTCCCACTTGGGGATTTTAACCCTCCTTCCCTGGTTAAGACCGAGGACCTAGGGACGCTGCCATCAGGGGTCCCCCCCGACGCTGGTCAACCCGATGCTGCCCTCCGGCATTCCTTTACCCGATGGAGGATCTGCCCCTCTGTCAGGACCATCAGACCTGTTCGGCGGTCTTCCTACGCTGGGCCTGATGCCCTCTGGACCGACTATGCCACCGTCCGGTCTGCCAGTAGGGCCTTCGCCAAGACCTTCTGCTCCATCAGAGCCCCTGGTGCCAGGGTACCCAGCTCTGCAGCATCTGCCACTGCAGTACCTGATGCCACATTACCCAGCATTGCAGTACCCAGTGCCTCAGTACCCGATGCCAGGTTTCCCGCCATCGGGTTACGGATACTCTCTTTATGGGTACCCTCACTACCCATATCTGAGCCCCCTCCTCCTCTGCCGTATCTCCACAGCTGCTGGCAGACTTGTAGGAGACCTTGGCCTCCTGGTGGGCTGAGGCCGAGGCTCAGCTCACCAAGAAAGTCAAAACTCATCTTCCAACACCGGAAACCCCTTCTCCTTTACCCGATGCTAGAGGACAGCTTTCTGGCTCCTGGGGCGAGGAGGACACGCTCCCCCAGGGACTCCCCAGAGGGGTCATTCCTTCCCCTCCCAGGGAGGAGGAGTCTTCATCTTCCTCAGAACCATCCAACTTGGATATCGATCACTCTGATCATGGAAACAAGCCTCATACTCCAGAACACCCTAGGCCGAACGACCCTCCGAAGTCCCCTCCAGAGTATCCTTCCTTTCTGGAGCTCTTGAGAAAAATCCAGGAGACATGACAGTGGCAATCAGTGGAGCCAGACCCACAGCATAAGAAGCTCGCTTCTCATCTGGATCTGCCCGAGACCGGTCTCACACTGATTCCACCCTAGGTAAAGCCTTACGCCAATATTGTTTCCACTATTTGGAAACAACCATCCACCCTAGCCCCCTTCTGAGGAAGGCAGATCGGCTATATCAGGCTCCGGAGGGTAAAGACTTTCTCAGTCTTCACCCCAAGGTGGACTCGGTTGTGATCAGCACCGACTAAGGCTGCTCCGCCAACCTAAAACACCTAAGCTAATATTCTTCAAGTGAAACTACCTCTGGCTGGAAGCTGCAATACTGAACATAGGATTTGCAAGAAAGAGAGTTGTGCTCACAACAGAGGGAGGTGAACCTTACAATTGTCTTTGGTTTGTAGCAGATATTCTGTAGGTGGAGGCTACTTCTAACTGAAAGGTGAAATAAGGAACTTAGAATTATCAGGAAAAGAGAGTCTTTCAAGCAACAGAGGGAGGTGGATCTAGCTTTACTTTTACAGTTCTTAAGATTTTCAGTGCAGGAAGAGTTTAAAGCACAGCTGACTTATTTTGGGGCTGACTGCTTTCAGAGCACAAACCACTAGGCTGTTTTGGGGCTGGGGAGGTTTACCTGTGTCTGACTTGGATATCTGGATTTTTCTGTTTGATTAGCAGGGTATTTTCTCTGTCAAATTGTTGTGTAGGGCATCTTGCTGACAGGAAGGCACTCATTGCAGCAGTGGGTCAGAGCTTTAGCTGATTGTTTTGTGAAGGCACAGTTTAGGCCCAACCCCTTCCACACCCTCACCCACCCACCCTGAAATAGTTCCTTTATACCTGGGGTTCTGACATCATTTCCTCAAGAGTGCAAGGTGCATGTCACTGTCATATCCTCTTTAGCAACTACACTGACAATATAAGCATACACATTGTATAATATATATGTATTTCTATATAACAAACCAATCACACACACACACACACACACACACACAAAAAAGGTAGATGAACATGCGTAGAGTAGTGCAATGTAATGGCTGTGGGGCAGCAGTCTTCCGGGAGTCTTTCTGGAGGCTGAGATGCTGCCCTATTTGCAGACAGTTCTCTGCCCTGAGGGAGGAAGTTGCCTGTCTTCAGGCCACACTGGACAGTAGTAAGGGAACCTTCCCCCAGGCCACACTGGACGGTAGGAAGGGAACCTCCCCCATCCAGGGAGCACCAGAGCCACCACCACTACCTCAGAAGTTGCGAAGAAAGCACAGCAGTTGGACCACAGTGGGCTCAGGGAGGGTGAGGATGGTGGAACAGAGGCACACCCAGTCAGTTATTCCACTCCACAATCCATACACCATTCTGGAGGAGCATAGCTCCCCTATGGATGCACCCGCAGAGGTGACTAAGGAGGCTGAGGACAACTGTCACAAGGGAGGCCCATAGGAAGGAGGCAGAGGACACCACAAGGAAAGGAAGCAGCTCCTGGTGGGGGACTCAATTATTAGGGGGACAGAACTGGGGGGAGCAGGGAAAACTGAAGTAAGGTGCCTGCCTGGTGCCATGGCTTGGAAGGACAGGAAGCACATCCTCAGGATCACGAGAACAGCTGCACGGGAGTCTGAGCTGGACTTCATTGTCCACCTAGGCTCATCATGAGATTAGAGCAGTGCAGAAGGACTTTGTAGAATTGGGGAGGGGCCTAAGACAAGTAGCACACACAGTATCCTTCTCAGAGATGCTGCCTGTCAATGGCATGAGTGAGGCAAGGGTACTTTGCACCATGCAGTTTAATGAATGGTTGAAAAAATGGTGTGGAGCACAGGGGTTTGGCTTCATTGGGGACTGGGGTTCCACCTGAGGGACACCAGCCTATACTGGCAGGATGGTCTGCATCTGTCCGGAAGGGAACTAGTCTTTTGAGCAATCGGTTTAAATGCTTCATTGGCAAGCTTTAAACTAGTCAAGGGGGAGGCACTGATAAGCAGAGGAAAATCCCAGCCTCCCTACAAAACAGGGTACTAAATGAGAAAAGACTGAGGTAGAAAGGTCAGTGGGGATGCTGCAACAGAAGGTAAAGCCATCAAGAAATGGAGAGCAATGAGTACCAATGCCCATAGTCTGAGTAACAAGCTTCCTGAATTAGTGGCCTTGATGGAGGAGGAACATCTGGATATCGTGGCAGTCACAGAAACATGGTACACACAAACCATGACTGGGACATAAATATACCAGGATACACTATCTACAGGAGGGACAGGGAGGGTAAAAGAGGAGGAGGAGTAGCTCTTTACATAAGGGAAGGAATCAAAGCAACAGAACAAAAGGGTAAACAGGGAGGAGAAGCAGCACTGTGGGTCAATTTGGAGACCGCAATGGCACCACAATCCGCACAGGGGTTATACACAGACCCTCTTCTCAGGGGGAGGAAATGGACAAGGAAATGATAGAAAGTATACTTAGAATGGCAGAAAAAGGGGAGATATTGCTGATGGGTGATCTGAATATGCCAGATGTTAACTGGAGTGCAGTTGCAGCAGCCACTTCTAAGAGTGGGGTTATCCTAGATGCCCTACAAGGGGCATGCCTTAGACAACTAGTATTGGAGCCCACTTGAGAGGGAGCAATCTTAGACCTGGTTCTATCAAATGGAGATGAAGAGAGGGATCACAGATGTAGAAGTGGGTAGCCATCTGGGAACTAGCGACCATCAAAACAGTATGGTTCACAATAAACACATCAATAGAGTCAAGCCACACAAAGGCAAACGACTGGACTTTAGGAGGGCTGGTTTTGCTAAAATGGGTGAGTGCCTAAGGAATGCACTAGCAAATGGGCAGGAAGGAGGGTGGAAGAACAATGGGGAATAATAAAAACTGCCATCACAGAGGTAACAAGCCTTTGTATGAAGCAAATAAACAAAATGAAATGATGTAAGAAACCACTATGGTTCTCAAAGGAAGTGGCAGTGAATGTTCAAGAGAAAAATAAAGCATTCAGGAAGTACAAGGAATCACAGAAGGAGCAGGACAGAGAACTGTATCAGTTAAAGAAAAGGAAGCTGGAAGGCAGTCAGAACAGCAAAGGCCCAAACCGAGGAAAGATAGCCAACTCAGTTAAGAAGGGGAAAACCTTTATAGGTACATCAGGGAGCGAAGGAAGACCAAGGGAGGGATAGTGAGGCTTAATAAAGGAGAGGAAGGGTGGGCAGAGGGTGACTGTGAAAAGGCAGAGATACTAAACAAATATTTCTGCTCAGTATTTACAAAGGAAGAGGGGGAGGTACCTAAAACAAACAGTAGAAACACTCTGGATACAGAAGTTGATACCGGCCCATTTACAGAAGAAAAGGTTCTGAAAGAACTCTTAAAACTGAAGGTGGACAAAGTAATGGGGCCTGATGGGATTCATCCCAGAATTCTAAAAGAACTAAGGGTAGAATTAGTGACACCACTGACTACCCTCTTTAACAAATCATGGAGGATGGGGTGGTACCTGAGGACTGGAGGAGGGCAGATGTGATTCCCCTTCACAAAAGTGGGAGCAAGGCAGAAGGTGAAACTCACAGATCTGTTAGTTTAACCTCAGTGGTAGGGAAATGATGGAATCACTTCTGAAGGAAAGAACTGTCGAGTATCTAGAGGCCAGAGGGGACAGGACCCAAGACAGCATGGATTCACAGCAGGAAGGTCATGCCAAACAAATCTGATAGATTTCTTTTTGACTGTGACCAAAGTAGTAGGTCAGGGAGGGGCTGTGGACATGGCCTACCTAGACTTTAGAAAGGCATTTGACACAGTCCCACAAAAGATTAATATACAAATTAGCCAGCCTGGGAGTGGGTCCCAAGATGAAAGCCTGGTAAAGAACTGGCTGGAGAATAGGACACGGAGAGTAATAGTAAATGGAGTCCACTCGCAAAAAGGGGGTTACTAGTGGGGTACCGTGAGGGTTCAGTATTAGACCGGTCCTCTTCAATGTGTTTATGTTTGCATTGCAGAGGGACTGGAAGGAAAAGTATGTCTCTTAGCAGATGACACAAAGATCTGCAACAGAGTTGATGCACAAGGTGGGGTGGAAAGGATGAGAAGGGACTTGGCAAGGTTAGAGGAATGGTCAAATGTATGGCAGCTTAGATTCAATGCTGAGAAGTGCAAGGTAATGCACCTGGGAAACAAAACCCAGGGAAGAGTACACAATGGGGGTGAGATACTAACAACAACAAAATGGGAAGGACCTGGGGTAGTCATATCAGATTACCTAAAGGTGGACAAGCAATGGAGAGGCAGCAAGGAGGGTTGGGGATACTGGGATGCATAGGAGAGGCATCACCAGTAGAAAACAGGAAGTTATTATCCTCTGTACAGACAGCTGGTGAGACCCCATCTGGAGTACTGCGGCAGTTCTGGAGACCCAATCTCCGCAAAGACATAGACAGGATGGAAGCTGTCCAGAGGAGGGCATTAAAATGGTGCAGGGTCTGCACCAGAAGACATATGAAGAGAGACTTTAGGAGCTTAATATGTATAGCCTCGAGGAAAGGAGGGAGAGGGGAATATGATAGAGACTTTGAAGTACCTCAAGGGAATCAACAAAGTCCAAGAGAGTAGCATCTTTCAAAAAAGAGATGTGCAAGAACAAGGGGGCACAATTTGAAGATGGAGGGGGCGGCTCAGAGGTAATTTAAGGAAGTATTTTTTCACAGAGAGGGTTGTGGATGCATGGAACGGCCTTCCGGAGGAGGTTGTGGAGTCAAAAACAGTGGTGGAATTCAAGCATGCATGGGACAGTCATAAGGCAATTCTAGGGGATGGAGGTAGGAAGAAGTAGGCTGCTGGTTAACTAGGATCTGCAGCTTATCCATTAGGTAGGGAAATGGGCAGACTGGGTGGGCCAAGCGGTCCTTCTAGGGACATGGATATGTTGTTCATCCACAATGTCTGGCAGGTATCCTTGCCGCTTTAAATCTTGCCGGAAGGTCTTCAAGCTGGCTCCTCCCACCCATCCGGGTGGTAAAACTCTCAGCTCCGCCCCATGACGCCAGATCTTCCTTACCGCTTGGAAGCTCAGGTTCCCTCCTTAACGCTCTGCATATAAGACTGGTTCCTAATTCTTCGATTTTTCGAATTTAAATGTTTTTTGCTTAAAAGACTTCGGTCTTCTCTCCCTCGCTGCTGCGATGGACAAATCGACTCCCGGTTTCCGGAGATGCCCTTGCTGGCAGATGATGTCTCGGACGGATCCGCACTCCGCGGCATCTACTGGTCTAGGCCTGGTGCCCGCACCCGCAGGCCTGGACCTGTGCTCTTCCTTTCGCCCACGCTCGAAGACCGTGCTGCCCGCTTACAACTGGGGCCCCGAGAAGCTGCTTCTGGTGAAGTCAAAGAGGCCCGGTCGGTAGCTCTCAAGGCGGCGGGCTCTGTGGATCAGCTCGAGCAGATGATCACCTCAAGAGGAGGAGGCACGGGCCGCTTTACCTCGGCCGCGTGCATTTGTCCCGCCTCTCTCGGTGCCTCTTATTCAGCTTCTTTAAGGAGCTTTGTCTGACCCTCTACTAAAGGTGAGGGACTCATCTCTGCTGGACCGCTTTCGGTCCAAAAGAGAGACAAGGGTAAGTCCCAACTGTCGACGCTCTTGGGAGCGGAAAGATCCTCTCCCCGAGTTGTCGGTAGTCGACTTCGTCGACCACTCGGCTTCGGCCACTGGTCTCATGGGATGTCCTCGCAGGCCAGTTGATCGAGACTCTCTGCCGACGCTGTCGAGATTTTCTCGACCCGTTGGACGGTTGTCGGCAGGAGAAGCCGAGAACCTTCTCCTGTTCTCGGTGGGAGTTGGAGGACCCTGTTGGCTTGTCTGTGCGCTCCGTTCCGGAGCTTCGGTTGAACCCTCCGAACTGAGGGAGTGCCGGTTCCCACGACACCTCCCCGCACTGCCCTCGGAAAGCCGAGGGTCTGACTTCTTCGCGGTCCAGCCGATCCCGCTGGCCATAGGCAGTCTTGGTCTCGCACTGGCAAGTGGCGCTGCTTCTCATCATCTTCCTCCCTCGGACGAGGGAGGTTTACTAAGTTGCGCGCTTTATATGAGGACCTCATGTGGCAACAGCTCCTTCTGACCAGGAACAAGTCGACGCCGTTGCCTTCCCCGGCCATTAAGTGTCTGTCACCGGAGCGGCCGAAACAACCCCTCGTTTTATCCAAGCAGCCTGTTCACAGGCCGGTTGTTCGGCCAAAACCAGCTGCCCCACCGATTCCGGTGGAACCTCCACCTCCACAGCCGTTATTTGGGGCTCTGACCAAGAATTCTTGGTTGGCTCAGGGACTGCCCCACAGGCTGTCTGTCACCCTCACTCCCGATCGACCTCGGCAGGTGGAGGGTGGCTCAGGCCCGAGGCAGCTCTTTGAGGACTCTTCCGAGTCCGAAGACGATTCCTCCCTTTTCTCCAAGCGAATGGACTTGGAGTCCTCAGGAGGAGAGTTGGTGGACGATAGCCCTTCGTCCTTCCTGGGATTGCTTCGGCTCATCTCGGAGTCCACCGGGATGAAGCGCGAACCCGTTTCTATGCTGGCCAGGTATCCCCTCACGGAGATTCTGGACCGAGGGTTCCCTGGGGCTTTCTGGTGGCCGAGGCCATAGTGGGCCCAGCCTTGGAGCTCTGGCAGCTCTGCTTCCTGCCCCTGCGCCTTCGCCAGGATGGCCAGGAAGTATCTTTGTCCCTACCGGTTCCTTGTCCGGTTTTTCGGAACACCCCTCGGCCGAGGGGTTAGTTACCGACAGCATTTTCCGGCATGCTGGGAACCCTAGGGATGTGGACAAACCTCCCGACAAGGAGTCCAAGAAATTGGACTATGCCGGGCGAAAAGTCTACGCTGCGTCCTCTCTCAGCCTTCGTCAGGCCAGTTTGGCCGTCCTCATGGCACATTTCTCTCACGCCCTGTTGGGCTCCCTGGACGAGGTCGTCCCTCATCTTCCCGCGGATCTGCAGACCACGGTTAGGCAGGTGTGGGACCAGGGCAGGGCAGTGGCCAAACAGCAGCTTCAGACTGCTTTGGACATTGGGGACTCATGTGCCAGGTCTGTGGCGGCCACAGTGGCTTGGCTGAGGATAGCCACCTTCACTTCGGATACCCAGCACAAGTTGGCAGATGTCCACTTCTTGGGGACCGACCTCTTCGGCCCTGGGGTGGAAGGTCACCTGCAGAGATCGAGAAGTCCAATGCTACCTGGACTTGATTCATCCGGCCAGAAGGACAAATGCCATGAAACCACAGCCTAAGTCCTTTCGTCCTTCTGCGCTCAAGGCACATCCGGCCCAGCAACGCTGGGCTAGCAGGCATAAGCTGGCATCCCAGCCCAACGTCAGCTTCCTCCAACAGGAAGCAGGTAGGTAAAGGCCCAGGAGGTCCCTCAGCCGGTCCCTCCTCCAAGTCTGCCCAGTGACGGGTTGAGGGGTGTCGCCCCCAACCCTGTCACCTCAACCCAGGTTCTCCCTGTGGGGATGGCTCCACTCTTTCCCGCTTGGTCCATTATTACCACGTGACAGGTGGGTGTTGAGGTGGTGGGAAAGGCCTGTCTTGGCTTCAAGCAGGCCCCCGCCTCAGAGCCGCTGCACCTTTGGGGGCATCAGGATCCGTGAGCTCACTGCTCTGCCTGGAGCCGACATCGCTTCCTCCTCCCAAAAAGGAGGTGATCAGGGAGGTGTATGACCCTCCCTCAGACCCGGGTTTGTGTCCAGATACTCCTGGTTCCGAACAGACGGGGGCTGGCGCCTCATTCCTCGACTCCACATGACTCTAAACAAGTTCCAAGGTCTCGAACCTCAGGATGGTCATCCTTGGCTCAGATAATACCATCCCTGGAACCGGCGTGGTGGTTCTGCTCTCTGGACCTGCAGGATGCATTCTTCATGTCCCTATCTGTCTGCCACATCAGGAGGTTCCTTCGCTTTTGAGCTTTGAGGGATCCTTTTTCGAAGTTCCCGAGCCATGCCCTTCGCCTGTCTCCAGCCTCAGGGTCTTCTACCAAATGCAGCAGTAGTGAGCAGCTTTCCTGCAGCGCCAAGGGTCCGGGTACCCTTGCCTGGATGATTGGTTGATAGCAGCCCCCTCCAGACAGGAGGTGGAGCGGTCCAGAGATGTGGCCCTACAGGTTTGCTCTCAATTCGGCCTTCTCATCAATGAGGCCAAGTCGGAACTCGAGCCGAAGCAGGTGATTCTTTTCATCGGGGCAGAGCACGGCTCTCGGCGGACAGGGCTGAGGTTCTTTCCTCCTTTGCCCAATCATTTCTGGTTGGGCAATCGCGCCCTGCCCATGACTTCCTGCGCCTCCTGGGTCTCATGGCGGCCTGCACCAGCATGGTCCGTTGGGCACGCTGGCACTTGCACCCTCTTCAGTGGGGACTGGCCAGCCAGTGGTCACAATGCTGCAATCCATTGGACCAGCTAGTGACGGTGACCCAGGGGATGTGGAGCGCTCTTCGGTGGTGGACCGTTCCAGTTCATCTGCAGGAGGGCATCCCGTTTGTCCGCCCCAAGCCGACGGTCTCTCTATCGACCGATGCCTCTCTGATGGGTTGGGGTGCCCATCTGGGGGAACACCGGGCGCATGGCCTCTGGTCCCCGCGGGAGTCCGATGCCACATCAACCTGCTGGAGCTCGGTGGTCTGCCTAGCTCTCACCACCTTTGCTCCATTTCTCCAGGGTCAAGTGGTCCGAGGTCAGGACGGACAATACCACGACCATGTACTATCTAAACCTCCAGGGCAGGATCGCTCCATGCTTCTATGCAAGGAAGCTCTCTGCATTTGGTCACTTGTGCGCAGCCTGGAGGCGGATCTCCTAGCCATTCATGTGGCAGGAGCCTCAAACACCCTGGCCGATGCCCTAAGCCGGATAGGGGCTGCATCCACGAGTGGACTCTCCTGCCGGAGGTAGTACAAGATCTGTTCTCCCATTGGGGCACACCTCAGGTGGACCTGTTTGCCTCCAGGAGAATCGAGAAGCTGAGGCTGTTCCATGCCCGCCCCTCAGCAGGGCTTGCTGCAGGGATGCCTTCTCGAGGCGTGGACCCCGGGCCTCTTCCGCCTTCCCCATTTCCTTGATCACAAGGTGCTTCTCAAAGCAAGGAGGGACAAGGCGCAGGTGATTCTGATAGCCCCAGACTGGCCCGCCAGTTCTGGTACCCAGATCTCCTCAGCCTCAGCTCCAGGCTCCCGAGGCAGCTTCCAGCTCCGCCGGACCTGCTCTCAGTCAATCAGGGGAAGGTGTTCCATCCGGACCTTCAATCCCTGCACCTGATGGCCTGGTTCCTGAGCAGCTAGAGTTCCAGGCCTTGGGTCTTTCCGACGAGGTCCTCAATGTAGTTGAGGCGTCCCGTAAGGAGTCGACCAGGAAATGCTATGCCTTCAAATGGAAGAGGTTTTCCATTTGGTATCAGGGCAAGGGCTTGGACCCTTCCTCCTGTTCCTTGGCAAGCATCTTGGACTATTTATGGTCCCTTTCATCAAGGGCTTAGGTCGACGACCCTAAGGGTGCACCTGGCAGCCATCTCTGCTTACCGGGCGCGGGCCGGGAAGCAGTCGGTGGCACAGGAGAAGGTGGTCTGGTGCTTTTTCAAGGCCTTGATCACATTTCCCCTTCAGTGCGAGAACCTCCACCTCCGTGGGATCTACTGCTGGTACTGGCAAAGCTCATGGGCAAGCCATTCAAACCAATGCACAGGTATGAACTCTCTCACCTGTCGTGGAAGACCGCCTTCTTGGTGGCTATCACGTCAGCCAGAAGGATGGGAGAGCTCCAGGCGCTCTGCATCGAGTCTCCTTACCTGGTCTTCCACAGGGACAAGGTTGTCCTTGCCCCACCGAAATTCCTTCCGAAGGTGGTGTCGGAGTTTCACCTTAACCAGGTGTTGACTCTGCCGGTGTTCTACCTCAATCACACCTCGGAGGCCGAATACAGGCTCCATACTTTGGACCCTAGAAGGGCGCTCGCTTATTATAAGGAGCGCCAGGCTGAAATCGGGAGAGGTTCGCCAGCTGTTTGTCACCCTACGCTGAAGCCACACCTGGCAGACCTGCAGCCAAGCGGACGATAAGCAGGTGGGTCACCTCCTGCATAGATCTCTGCTATAAGTTGGCGGCATGGAGCCTCCCAGAGGGATAAGAGCTCATTCTACCCGCCATACTGCTGCATCGGTGGCTGCTTCCAGGGACGTCCCTATCCAGGATATCTGCAGGGCTGCTACCTGGAAGTCAGCACACACCTTCATCACCCATTACCACATCGACCTTGAGTCACGCTGGGATGCTGGTTTTGGGGCCTCGGTTCTCAGTCTTTATTCCTAAGTAGGAGGTGGTCTGCCTCCTCCTCCCGGAGAACTACTAGAGTCTTGCCAGACAGTGTGGATGAACAACATATCCATGTCCTAGAAATACAGGTTACTCACCTGTAACAGGAGTTCTAGGAATGATATGTTGTTCATCCTACGACTCTACGACCTCCCGGCTCGGCGCACAACCTGAGCTTCCAGCGGGCCAGATCTGGCGTCATGGGGCGGAGCTGAGAGTTTTACCACCTGGGTGGGTGGGAGGAGCCAGCTTGAAGACCTTCCGGCAAGATTTAAAGCGGCAAGGATACCTGCCAGACAGTGTGGATGAACAACATATACCATTCCTAGAACTCCTGTTACAGGTGAGTAACCTGTATTTATCTGCCATCAAATTCTATGTTTCTATGTAAGCTCATCCCCACCTGACAAAGAATCACGACTTCTGGATTCAGTACGACAAGATTTACTCCTCTTTGACCCTAGGCATTAGGGCCCTCAACTACGTTGGCCACATGTGGGATTTCCAGAAGTCCATCTTCAGCCAGGTGGAATCCAAATTTGACTCCCTTCCTGATTCCCAAACTAAGCAGGAACTGGGAGACCTAGTCTGTTCAGCCTGTAGGCACATGCTTCATGCCACCTATGATGCGGTGGACACAGCTGGCAGAAGCTTGACTTTTGCCCTAGGCTTACGGTGTCATGCCAGGCTCCGTGTGTCAGGATTGGTCCCTGAAGTACAGTCCACTATCCAGGATGCTCCCTTCAGGGGTCCAGTGCCATTCGGGAGTGATGTTAAGGACATCTTCATCAAACTGCAGGAGAACGGCACTGCACTTAAGTCAGTCCAGACTTTGTACAGGCCCCCTCAGGGGCATACATGTCCTTTTCGTCGCCAAAACTAACAAAAACAAAAGCCCAATCAAGGAAAGCGCACCAACAAATGTCAGGGCCCCTCCAGCAACCAGGACTCCCCCCAGAAAAAAGTCTGCGGGAGCCCTGGCTGCTGCACTGCCCTACACCTCCTAACTCCCTGACTCTCCCTCTGGCCATTCCAGAGGAACCGGTGGGGGGGAGATTCTCCTCCCATCTACTGGGTTGAGAGAGGATAGCATCGGACGTTTGGGTGCTTCAGCTAATATCTGCTGTACACTCAATAGTTTCTTCAGAAACCTCCTTGAACCCCCCCCCCAGTCATCCTACTCTCCGCAATATCTTCCTCTGGTTCTAGAAGAAATCCTATCCCTTCTGTTGAAGGCAGCAATAGAGCCAGTTCCCACTAATCTTTGGGGGATGGGTTTCTATTCCCATTTCTTTCTAGTTCCTAAGAAGATGGGAGACTTGAGGCCAATCCTAGACCTCAGCTCCCTGAATATGTTCGTGGAGTACAAACACTTCAGAATGCTCTCCTTGCAGAACCTTCTACCCTTACTTCGGCCGGGACAGTGGCTATGCACTCTTGATATGCAGAATGCTTACCTGCATATCCCTATATACCCTTTGCACTGCAAACACCTCCGTTTTTGCTTTCAGAGGGACCACTCCCAGTTCAAGGCCCTCCTATTTGGTCTTTCCTCGGCCCCTGAGTAGTTACCAAATGCCTGTCAGTGGTAGCAGCCCACCTGCATACTCAGGGTGTGCAGGTCTTCCCATACCTGGACGATTGACTCCTGGCAGCCCCTTCCAAGGAAGAACTTCTGCACTCCCTTTCCCTTACCCTGCAGGTTTTTACCAGCCTGAGTATTACCATCAACCAACCCAAGTCCTACTTGGTCCCTTGCCAGCACCATCAATTTATAGGGGTGATACTGGACATGACCCTAAAGCCTCTGGACAGGGTCAGGACCCTTCAGATTAAAGGCTCGTCTCCTGTCCGGTTGCAGACAGGTCGGAGCCAGGTCAGTCCTCTGCCTCCTCGAGCTTATGGCGGCTGCCATTCCAACAGTTCCGTTCACTCTGCTTCATATGAGGATCTCTCAATGGATGCTCCGATCGCAATGGGACCAAACCATGGACAATCTAGACCAAGAGGTGTTCGTGTTGGATCCCATGAGCAGGGACTTGCACTGGTGGATGGTTCAGGAGAACCTGTGTCTGGGCATTCCATTCTGCATCGCTCCTCTTTCCCAGACGTTGACAACAGATGCATCGGGGGAAGGCTGGGATGCCCACCTAGGGTCTCAAAGGATGCAGGGCAGCTGCTCCCTTTTCGAGCAGAAATTGCATATAAATGTGCTCGAACTGAGAGCAGTCCTATATGCTCTACAGGCTCTTCTTCCCTTCATTCTTCCCAGTCAGCTTCTGATCCAATCAGACAACATGTGTGCAGTCTGGTACCTCAACAAACAGGGAGGAACACGCTCCTATCTTCTGTGCCGGGAAGGATGGGAGTCTGGTATTGGGCAGCTCAGCACAACCTTCACCTGACCACAGTTCACGTTCCGGGAGTGGAAAACACCCTGGCGCATAAGCTCAGTCAATCCTCAGCCAGGGCTCATGAATGCGAGTTAGACCAACAAGTCGTAAACTACATTTTTTCGGCAGTGGGGGACACCTTGGGTAGATCTTTTCGCCACCCCCAAAATACAAAACTTCCCGCCTTTTGCTCATTCACTCCAGGGCGAGACGTTTTCTGGCGGGACGCTCTGTCTCTCTGTTGGACAGTTTGAAAGTGGGCAAGCATTAAGGATGCAATACTTGAAGCAACATCCCATTGTGTTAGACAGAAAAGGAAGTGCAAAAGAAGAAGGAAACCACTTTGGTTCTCAAATACAGTAGCAGAAAAGGTCAGAGCCAAAAGGCTGGCCTTCAGGAAATATAAGGGAACACAGCGGGATGAAGATAGAGAGGCATACCAAACTGCCCTAAGGGAAACAGGGAAGGCAGTAAGGCAGGCAAAGTCCCAAACTGAGGAAACACTAGCACGAACAGTAAAAGAAGGTGACAAGACTTTCTATAGATACATTAGTGAAAGGAGAATGTCCAGAGGGGGTATTGCTAAGCTTAATGGAGAAAAGGGAGCATGTGAGGAGGAGGACCATGTAAAAGCATCTATCCTAAATAGATACTTTGCTCAGTATTTACTGAAGAGGTAGGGCAGGGCCTGAGCTCAGCACCATGGACACAGGGGAGGGAGGTGAGCACTACTCCTTCACAAAGAAAGGGTCCTACAAGAGCTGCTAAGCTCAGGATGGACAAGGCAATGGGACCTGCTGGTATACATCCCAGGGTACTTAAGGAGCTAAAGGTGGAACTAGCAGAGCCATTAGCAGAACTGTTTAGTGAGTCTCTGAGCACAGGAGAGGTCCCAGAAGACTGGAGAAGGGCTCATGTGATCCCGCTCCACAAGAGTGGTAGCAGGGAGGAGGCAGGGAACTACAGACCAGTCAGTCATACCTCAGTAGTGGGCAAGATTATGGAGGCACTCCTTAAGGAAAGGGTAGTGCAACACCTGGAATCCATAGGGCACAGGATCCAAGACAGCATGGGTTTACAAAGGAAGGTCCTGTCAAACTAATCTGTAGATTTCTTTGACTGGGTAACCAGAGTGGTGGACCAAGGGGAGCAGTTGATGTCGCCTACCTTGACTTCAGCAAAGCTTTTGACACTGTTCCACATAGAAGATTGATAAATAAGCTGGGTAGGCTTGGGTGGGTAGAAGTTGGTCAACTGGGTGGCAAACTGGTTGACGGGCAGAAAACAGAGAGCGGTGGTAAATAGTATACAGTCAGAAGAGATGCAAGTCACAAGTGGGGTACCTCAGGGATCAGTCTTGGGGCCAGTCCTCTTCAACATCTTCATTAGTGACCTTGCAGATGGACTAGAGGTTAAGGCTTGTCTGTTTGCAGATGACACCAAGATCTGCAACAGAGTAGATGATCCAGATGGGGTGGGCAGAATGAGAAGAGATCTGGATAAACTAGCAAAATGGTCAGAAGAGTGGCAACTGGGATTTAATGCAAAGAAGTGCAAGATCATGCACATAGGGAAGAGAAACCCTGAAGCCACCTGTAGGCTGGGAGGGGAGTTGCTAGCAGTCACAAAGGAAGAAAGAGACTTGGGCATCATCATCACTGATGACCTGAAATCATCCAAGCAGACCTCTAAAGCAGTAGGTAAGGCTAGGGGGTTAGGTGTATTAGTAGGGTATCACAAGTCGTAAGGGGAGGTAATAATCCTCTTTACAAGACACTGGTTAGCCCCATCTGGAGTACTGTGTGCAGTATTGAGGCCACACCTTCACAAGGACATTGACCAAATTGAGGCAGTCCAGAAGGGCAACAAAATGGTGCAGGGACTGCATCAGAAGACATATGAGGACAGATTAACAGAGCTCAATATGTATACCCTTGAGCAAAGGAGGGAGAAAGGTGATATGATCGAGGCATTCAAACACCTTAAGGGCATTAACAAGGTGAAAGAGCCTAACGTTTAAATATAAGAAAAATAGCAGGACGAGAGGATACAGCATGAGATTAGAGGGGGGCCAATTAAGGGGGAATGTGAGGAAATTCTTTTTCACAGAAAGGGTGGTGGATGCATGGAATGGCCTACCTCAAGAAGTGGTGGCTATGAATATAGTGTAGGGCTTCAAACAGGCATGGGATAGGCATAAGGGAGCAATACAAATGAGTATAAATAGATAGGTCACTGACAGAGCAAAGGCCGATGGCACATTTATGAGGTAGAAAAAGAAATGGGCAGACTGGATGGGCCTTGCGGTCCTTATCTGCCGTCAACTTCTATGTTTCTATGTTTCATTTATGTCTTCCTTCCCATTCCCTTGATTCCAAGGGTTTTGAACAAACTCACAACAGAAGGGGCTCGAATGATCCTCATTGCTCCCTTCTGGCCCAGGCAAGTTTGGCTCTCTCTTTTGCAACAGTTTTCTGAGGAACCTCCTCTTCCTCTGTCGCAGCACTTGTTGACCCAGGATCAAGGGACCCTAGTTCACCCAGGCCTCAAATCCCTTCATCTTCATGCGTAGCTCCTTCAGACACAGCCAAGGCCTGCTTCAGAGTCTCTCCTTTAGTTGCGGACATTTTGGTGGAGGCGAGAAAGCCTTCCACCAGGTCCACCTATGCTATGAAGTGGAAACAGTTTTCTATCTGGGCGAGTTCTAAAGAGTTAGAGCCCTTCTCATGCCCAGCTAACAGAGTCTTGGATTACATGCATCACCTCTTCGACCTGGGTCTCAGCCATTCCTCTTTAAAAGTCCACATGGCAGCTATTTCAGCCTACCACATTCTCTTTAGAGACAGGACCTTTGCTCAACTGGAAGTCTCTAAGACTTTTCTTAAAGGGGTTCTCCACCTGAGACTCTCCATCCACAATCCTGCCTCCCCCCCAATGGGACTTGAATTTCATCCCGGAAAAGCTCACACTACGTCCCTTCGAACCGGCAGCAGATGCAGACTTAAAGTTCCTTTCTTGGAAGACTCTCTTCCTGGTGGCCATCACCTCGGCTCAATGCTTTTCCGAGCTCCAAGCCTTGCTGTGCAAAATCCCATATTTGATTTTCCACAAGGAACATGTGACCTTGCGCACCAACCCTAAGTTTCTTCCTAAGGTGGCGGCTGAATCTATGCTGAATCAATCCATTGAGTTACCGACTTTCTTTACGCAACACTCCAGTCAAAGGGAGTACCTCTTACATACTAAGGACTAAGGATCTCAGGAAAACCAATCAGCTTTTTGTTTCTTTTGCTCACAAATGGGAAGGCAATGCTGTCTCCAAGCAAGGTCTTTCCAAGTGGTTGGCCAATTGTATCACTTTCTGTTATGACAAGTACAACAAGACCCTTCCGGGTCAAGTCAGAGGTCACTCCACTACAGGAGTAGCTGCCTCTGCTGCTTGTTTCAAGAATGTGTCAGTGGCAGTCATCTGCGCAGCCACAACTTGGACTTCATCCATACTTTCACGAAATACTACAGTTTTGGCATTGCCTCTTGATGTAGAGCAGGCTTTGAGTTGGCTGTTCTGCAAGGTCTCCTTTCATGAGACCTGCTCAGCCCTGAGGTTTTATGTCGTGGATGACAATCCTCCTCCTGGGTTTCTCTTTGCTCCAGACTGCTTGGGACTCAGTCCTATTTGTGAATACCTACTGCAAGAGCCCTCTCGAAGTAAGATAGTACAGTTACTTAAGAACTTACCGTAACAGTAGATCTTCAAGAGAGGCTTTTGCAGTAGATATTACCTTCCTGCCCTCCGTCCTCCAAGGTCTCTTTTCTCCTTTTCCATGATGGCATATCCTCTTCTCTCTCTCGTCTTGCCTCTTTAGGCCCTTGGTGAGAAAGAAATGGAAGGCAGGCGTGGGGGACCGCCCATTTATACGGACATCATCTGACGGCGGTTGCCTGATGTGGGGGTGGTCTCCCACCAGAGACTGCTAGCTAGAGATTTTTCCGTGGGGTCCTGATGCCTGGCGGCTTAGTCATAATTGTGAATACCTACTGCAAGAGCACCTCTTGAAGATCTATGGTTACACTAAATTCTTATGTAACTGTACTTTCCTCACCTATGGGGAAGTAGGTAAAGGTACTCCTGCTTCAAAGAGGACCATCTCTCGATGGACAGTCCCAGTGTGTTCAGTTTTGCTACTCAAAAGCAGGCAAGGTTCCTTCCTCTGGTCTTAGGGCCCACTTTATGAGGGGCACAGCTGCCACTATTGCAGCTGCCCGAGAGGTACCTCTAATGGAAATATGTAAAGCAGCTACCTGGAGGTCGGTCCACACCTTCACTAAGCATTATAGCCTGGACACCCAGTCCAGGAGTGATGCCAGATTTGGCACAGCAGTCTTGTAGAGTATTTTTCCTAAATAGATTCTGGACCAACTACTTGAGGTACTGCTGCATAGTCTGCAAGAGTAATAATATTAGTGGATTCCTTGGGTTAGAAGAAACCATTACACACCTGTAGTAATCTTGTTTCTTCCAAAGGGATCCACTAATATTATTACTCCCTTCCCTTGCCTTCTCTTTCGGAATCAGTAACAAGAAACATCTTCTCCACAGCTGAAGAGATGTATAGTTGGAGTGGCATGCCACATGCTGGCACCTTCTAGTAATGTCTCAACTTGTAGGTTTTTTTCTAAAGGTATATTTGACTTCAGGAAAAAGGGAACATTTGTTTATACTAGTCCTTTGGTTAATGTTGTTATTTGCCCAGTTGGGCATTATTTTTCTATAATTATAGTAATTCATATGTTGTTATGGCCTCTTTGCAGGCTTCTAAGAAATCTGAGGTAGAATGTAGGCAGTTGACACTGGGCAGTTTGAAAACAGATGCACAAGCTAAACATTCCATGATTAGCATAGCATTCTATTCTCTCTGGGGCAGTGCTGGCTTAAAGGAGCACTGCAAGAGTAATAATATTAGGGGATCCCTTTGGAAGAAACAAGATTACTACAGGTGAGTAATTTTTTCTTCCCTCTCAAGCGAGCCGTGTAATCTTGTTTAACTCATTGATAGACCATCCACATCACTTGCTGCACCTATAACCTGCCAGGCAGGCCCATTGTCTGGCCGTTGACTCGGTCTTGAAAATCTGTACTTTATAAAGAAACAGAAAAAAAAGCAGCTTCAATCAGCCAAGCTCAAGGCAGTGCAGAACATGGGAGGCCTGCCGCTGGACTCCGTCTGAGTTGGAGAGACTGAGAGGGTCGTCATCGACCGTTGACGTGTCGTCAAGGATGATTTTACTCGGCTGGTAGAGCAGGAGGCAATGAGGAGCACAAGCAGTCTAGCAGAGCAGACCCAATCCAGCCAGCCCAGACCACCAGTACTTAGTTGCCTTCTTAATTTTGACTTTAGCAGGTAAAAAAAAATAAATATGCACCTGGTGAACAACTTAATGTTTTTATGTTTATTTAAAGAAAAATGGTAAATGATGCCACATGGGATCATAGTCAAGTCCACTGTATACATGTGTATATTATACTACTGTATATACAGCAGTATAAACTCAACAGTAATATGCTGTTTAGAGATTGTAGCAGCAGTGACGGTTTCAAATCCCAGAGTTGGGCCAAATTAATTCTAAAGAAGAGAAACAGATAGTGTTATTTATTTTTTTATTTAGTTTTGTTGTTTTTTTCCCCATTTTCTTTCCATCCCCGCGCATCTGAGGCACTGACATCTGCATGTGGAGGCACGCGCACATCAGGCACTGCAGAGCACCCCACCCTACTAGCTTCCCCCTTTCCTGCCTGTGCTACCACCGGACCACCACCCAGTGGTGACGGGACTACGGGAGGAACAGCATCCACCCCAGGACAGTAGAGCTGCCGACAGGCGGCTCAGTCCTGCTCCTACCCTTCCCCCCTTCCCTATGACCCAAGGTTGTTCCCAAGCCAATGTCGCTGGCATGATGTGAGGTAAGGCTAGATGCCGCAACCCTCTGCACCCCCGGACTGGCTCAAAATAGATAATTTTAGAGGGCGAGAGCCTTAACAGAGTGTCTAACCATGGAGCCTATTGCATAAAGGAGTAATAATAGTGAAAAAAAAAATATTGCAAGGAGGTGCTACGTGATCATGAATTGTGGATTAATGTTCACACCACCACTCTATGGGTCCTGCACCTTAGCCACTTTTCCACCCATCCTGTCAACTTCTCTCAAACCCCGAGATCCATCAGCATATTGATTAAACTCTTGTAGGGCATAGAGTCAAAGGCTTTGCTGATGTCCAGGTAAATGATGTCCATCACTTCTCCCGCGTCCACTGTTTTAGTGACCCAGAAAAGAAGTCAATCAGATTCTTTTGACAGAGCCTCTCTCCCATAGACCCCTGCTGCCTTACATGCTACAGACCATGCTCATCTAGACACACTACCAACCTTTCCTTTAGTATGGTCTCCATGAATTTGCACATGACTAAGACCAGACTTACTGGTCTGTAATTCCTGGAGTCATCATTGGGACTGCTCTTATGGTGGGACACTACATGTGCTGTTCTGCAGTCCTGCAGTACCACACCTGACTCCAGTGACTTGAATAGGCCAGTCAATAGATCTGCAAGGTCCTCCGCCAGTTCCCTCAGCACCCTTGGGTGTATGCCGGGTGAGCCTTAGGTATTTATAGAAATATGAGACATAGAAGTTGTCAGCAGAAAAGAATCTTCTGGCCAACCTAGTCTGACTTATGGTCACTACCTACTGTGCTACTGTAGACCCTAAATGATTTCTGGCCTTAACCACCCCACCCCACCCAGCCCTGTTACCAAGGTCCCCTTGTGTCTGTCTCATGCAAGTTAAAGCTATTACCCACCCCCAATGCTAGTAGCCCTGTCTTCACCCTGTCCACCTCTATCACTACATCTGTGCTCAAGAACTAGGATCCAAAGGTATGTGCTAGTGTTCTTAGCTTTTTATGCTGATGGCATGGTGTGCTTTCAGCTGGGGGGAAGACAGTTTGGATGGGTGTGGGTTGCACCGGTGCAGGTGAAGCAGTGTGATTACACACCAGCAAGAACCATGTGCATTAGTACATGAATCCACTGAGATTGAGATTGTCCAAGGCCACAATGGAGCCATCTGCAGCATTCCCCTTGAAGTTTACACTGCCTGATTTGCATCAATGCAGCTCATTTATGCCTCTTGCAATGGTGCAGATCAGACAGTGTAAATGGGCCTATAGAAGTGAGGTAAAACTGCCACTGTACAGGCCACTGCTTTCACCACATATGGAAGTGCTGCATGCAGTTTTGGAGCCCACATCTGAGGAAGGATAAGGATAGGCTGGAAACTGCTGCTTACATCAAAGGGTGATGAAAATGTTCCAGGAACAGCAAGATGTGCTCTTTAGGGGCAGAACAAGACAGATCTTACTTTCTGCTGTACCCAGAAAGCAACCATACACATATATACTGTAGTGTGGCATATAAAAGCTTAGTTTATTGCAAAAAACGGCACAAAATATAAAAATAGGCAATTACAATACCCCCACAGTGCAAGCTTTTATTTTTGCACTGTGTGGGTATTGTATTTACCAGTTTTTATATTTTGTGCTGTTTTTGCTATAAACTAACTTTTATATGCCGCACTGTATATGTGTATGGCTACTTTTTGGGTGTAGCAAAAAGTGAAGTCTTTCTTGTTCTGCATTGTATTGTTTTTGACTAACTGCTTTTGCTGCTCAACAGAGCAATTCCTCATTCTGTTGCCGCTCTATGAGGACAGACTACAAAGTCTCTGTATGCTTTCTCTGGAAGACAGGAGGGGAAGGAGAGGATGTACTCCAGCCATCCAACTTCAAACAATAACCTATTTTCACCCCAAGAATGGCATTCAGAGTAGCCAAAAATCACTTAAAATGCATTTTAAGGCATTGAAAATCGTTCAGCTTTTGGGGGCTTAGGTGACCCCCGAACCCCCGGTCTATTTGTTAAGTCACAGGGGGCCCCACAATTCAGAATTGCCTAGGGCACCACTACTTATTAATCCAGCCCTGATGGCATCCCACGTCAAGTTCCTTGTCCCTCTCAGTGTTTGTGAGGACCAGGTCAAGTATGGCATCTCCTTTTGTTGTTTTGATCAGTTGACTTAGCCTGCTCCCTGTAGTGCCAGTAAGAAATCCCTGCTTCTTCTTGTTGCTGTCATTAGTATCTGAAAGGTTGAAATCCCCCACCAGTATCACCTCTCCTGTCTGAGTCATTTTGTGTATTACTTCTATCAGGTCTTTGTCCCCTTTCTGTCCTTGATTTGGAGGTCTGTAAGTGATACCGATCCAGAAGGTTTTCCCATTTCATGTATCTGTAGTAAGCCACAGTGACTCAGTGTCCCCAGGGTGACTCTGCACTTCTGTGGCTTTTATGTCTTCTCGAATGTAAATGGCTACTCCTCCCCCTCTTTGCCCCTGCCTATCCTTTCTGAAGAGATTGTATCCGGGTATAGCCGTGTCCCATTCGTGGTTTTCTGTGAACCACGTTTCTGTCACAGTGACCAAGTCCAATCTTTCTACTACCATGATGACTGCGTGTTCTGGTAGTTTGGTTGCAAGGCTTCTAGCGTTTGCAAACATTACCTTCCTGGAATGTGCACCCACTTTGGTATGGGGCTGCACCCTCTTCTTGGACAGTGCCAGCTTGCTGTTTGCACCTGAGTGATTTTTGTGGTTGCCATCTATTTGCAGAATGCAATCCTGTTTTAAATTTATGGTTGACCCTCCTCCCAGATTGTCTGTTTGCACCTGTAACTGCTTGGGACTTGTTCCTACGGTGTGACCTGATGACTGAGATACCCTCAAAGAAGATAGAACAGATACATAAGAATTTACTGTAACAGTAGATCTTCGAGGGGATTTCAGTAATCAGGTCTGCTTTCCCTACCACCATCCCACTTCTTGGAGCTCTTGTCTAGGAAGTGACTGTCTGATGTATCCAGCCTTTCATATGGGCCTGGGCATCTCTCTCTCTCTCTCTCTCTCTCTCTCTCTCTCTCTCCCCCTCCCCCGGTCCCCAAGGCTAGAGCTATACTCCCTTTGTCTCTGGGGGAAAGAACCGAGGCGGGAGCAGGGCCACTCGCACCTTTATAGGATTGGTGATGTCAACGGTGTGGATGGCCCCAGTTACACTGCTGAAAATCTTCCATGTGGAACCTGCTTCACCGACTATGAAGTTCCTATGATGTGACCTAATGATTGAGATCCCCTTGAAGATCTACCGTTACGGTATGTTCTTACATAACTGTTCTCTCCCCTCCTCCCCCACCAAAGTTTGCGCACTCTGATGTGTAGGGGAAATTGGTGTTTAGCTGGGCTAGCTAAACCCCACACTTGTATTCTGGCACAGATTCTTAGCATGTCTGAAAATGTTGCTCACCACAGTAATGTTTCTTCTAATGGGTACTACAGTGAGTTGGACAATGTGCATCCATTCCAGCTCAAGGTATTGTCCATGGAGATGGAATGGAATTTTTAATTAAATGTTAAACTTATGCTTCCCTAGTGTTACATTGTCAGACCTGTGCTGAAGAGTAAAGGGAGCACACTAAAACCAAAGATTTTTAAAAGAAATGAACTTCTGGTTGAAACTTGTGAAACATTGCTAAGGCAGTAAAATGATAATAAAACATCAAACCCTTTTACTAATCAGGTTCTAGAAGGTGTGTGTGTGTGTGGGGCGGGGTAGGGATGAGCTTGTGTGACTAACTATTGGACCCATTAGAAGAAACCTTATTACTACAGGGGTAATTTTTCCTTCTAACAGCACAAGTCCAGTAGTGATGTCAGACAATGTGCAGGTTTCATTGCAGTACTTTGGGAGGCTGAGACAACTGAAACCTAAAGGTACAGAAAGTCTACAGTCCCAAAACTGACATCCCTTCTGGAGAGGTGGTCCAGACAGTAATGTCTTGTAAATCTATGAACAGTAGACCAGGTAGTTGCTTTTTGCAAATTTCTGAAAGGGAAATTCCCCTTTTAGTTGCCATATTTTCTGAGGCAGAAGCACCCCTTGTGGAGTGTGCCCTTATGCCTCTGGGAGGCTTCCTGCCATCCTCCTGTAAAAGAAGAGGAGAGGAGAGGAGAGGAGAGACCATTCAAAGAAAAATCGTCTTTTTTTTTTTTATTATCATTTAACACTTTATCCTCCTTGCAGCCACAGTCCTGCCCACATCCAGCCACCGCTCCACTCCGCCACTGACCCCGAAATAACACATATTGGACAGGGCTTAACTTAACCCTGTCACATATACCTTCCCTCTTAAGAGGGAACCCGTTTTTTACAATAGCACAAACAGTAAAAATAGCTGCTATTATAGTAAAAATGCACATTTACAAGTAATATACATTGAACATAGAACTACAAGGAGTCGTTTATAATGAACTTGTGCTGGATCCAAGCCTAAAAACTGTGCATTTTGTAGTGGGAAATGTTAGGGAGAGGGTAGGCATACCAGATTGAAGATATCAAGCACATAATGTAGGGAGAGGTGGGGAATAGGGGCACAAGCAAAGAGGACCCAATTGTTAGAGCAGAGTGAGGGACTGGGAGGGTGGAGGACCATACGAAAGGCGACAAAGCGATTTTTGCCCCAAAACGTGGAGACATATGGAGGAGAAAAGCTGCCATTGTACTAAGTGCAAGAGGAGGAATATAGTAGCAGGGGCATAACTGGGAGGGTCCTGGAGGTTGAGGCAGATGGAGGTGTTGGATGGACGAGGGACTGAATATTTTTTGGGGCGAAAGACAATAATTATCCCCAAGTGCAGTAGCATGTGCTAGAATCAGGCTGCAGCTCTATGGTTGGAATGCTGTCAGGTGCCACTGATTCCATCTTGTAATCTCACCGATCTGACATAGGCAAGCAAGGGTCTATAGCTCTTAAGTCAGAAAGATGAGATTACAAGGGAATTAAAAGATAGCAGGCTATGCATTATAAGGGATACCCATACATTATAATTCCATATGAATCAATTGTGATGCTGCCTGTAATTTTTCTAGACCATTCTAGCACAAGTAAACAAAAGTAGCACTGCCTTGATGTGAAATGGGCACTGAGCTTATACCTGGACAGAACAAGGGACACAAGAACTGATAGCACTCAGCTGTTTGTCAGTTATGGAGAGGCTGGTAAGGGTAGACCTGCAGCCATTAAGACTATTTATCTTTGGTGCCAGCCCGGTGGCGCTAAGGGCTGAGGCGCTGGACGCCACACCTCGTGCTACGCCGGCGACCCGGGTTCATGAACAAGCTCGGGTCATGGGTGGTCAGCAGGGGAGGACTGGGATTGAGCATTGGAGATAGCTCTCCCAGTCCTGAGGAGGGCTGAGGACTGTACACCAAGCTGTGGCGACCCCTGGGGACGCCCAGAGGTACCGCAAGTGATGGTTTCTCTTTTTCTCTTTAAAACAGGTTTCCAAAACCTTCCCTTATTCATTCCCATCACAAACATGTCCTATATGTCAGTATTTTCTTCCTTCTCTATCTTTTCTCATTTCTAAATTCCTGAACCATACCATGACAAAAACTCTGCAGTGACATTCTGCTTCCCAGGTCTATGCATCACTTTGATTTCAAATGGTTGTAATGCCAGGTACCATCTCGGGATCCTGGGATTTTTATCCTTCATTTGATTCAACCAACAAAGAAGATTGTGATCAGTTATGAGCAAAAAATCCGCTCCTAGCAAATAAAATATAAGGGTCTGCGTTACCCATTTGGCCACTAGGGCTTCTTTTTCAATGGTGGAATACCTTTTCTACTTGTCATGCAACTTCCTGCTGACATATAGAATGGGATGCTCCTTCCCATCTATATTCTGACTAAGGACTGCACCTAAGCTTACTTCCTAGGCATCTGTAATAGGAATTGCTTTTTGAAGTCTGGGCTTTTTAAAACTAGGGCTGAACATAATGCAGCCTTAATGGCCCTAAAAGCTTCATCACACTCTGGGGTCCATTTTACATAATTCGGATATCTTTTCTTTTGTAAGTTCAGTGAGGGGAGCAGCTATTTGGGCAAAGTTGGGGATGAATCTCCGGCAGTAACCAGCCAGCCCTAAAAATGACCTGGCATGTTTCTTCGTTTGAGGGACAGGGCTGTTAGCTACAGCTTCTATCTTAGAAATTTCTGGTTTTACCTCTCCATTTCCCAAAATATACCCCAAAGATCTGGTTTCCTGCATGTCCAATGCACATTTGGTAGGATTAATGGTCAAACTTGCATTTTTGACAGCTTGGATAACTGCTCGTAGGTGATCCAGATGGCATTTCCAGTCTGGAATGCACACTATGACATTATCCGGGTAAGCCGCACAATAACCCGAGTGTGGGGCTAGGATTACGTCCATATACCACTAGAATGTGGCAGGTGCACCATGTAACCCAAATGGCATGGTGGTTAACTGATAGAATCCAATAGGTGTTGGAAATACATTTTTGTCCCTGGCTTCTTTTGCTAGGGGAATCTGCCAGTAACCCTTGGTAAGATTGAGGGTACTGATGTACTTGCTAATTCCCAATCCATCCACCAAGTCATCTATCCTGGGCATAGGATAGCTGTCAGATTCAGACAGTTGATTAAATTTTCTAAAATCAAGACAAATTCTTAACCCCCCCCACCTTATTTACAATCACCATTGGTGATGCCCAAGCACTTCTTCACTCTCTTACGATACCCAGTTCTTTCACTTTCTCTATTTCCTTAACTACACCTGCCCGTAACCTCTCTGGTATCCTATATGCCTTTTGTCTAATAGGGCGAGCACAACCTGTCCTTATTACATTCTCAATCCCTTTTGCATGACCAGGTACAATAGTAAAGGTGCTATTAAATGCCTTTACCAAGTTATGCATTGCTGCAGTTTGCTCTGGGATTAAGAAATCATTGAACTTTACTGCATCCGAAGTTAGTTTGTTCTAGCCTGCCATAAGCTATGTCTATATCTCCCTTTTCAGTTTCTGGTAATACTAACAAAGCAGCCTGTGTTGTTTTTTTAACCCATTTTTTTAGATTAGCATGGTATATCTTGGTAGGGTTTCTTCGATCAGGGGTCTGCACCTCATAATTAACTGTGCCAGTACGCCCAAGCACTTTATACAGTCCTTGCCACTTCATTGGCAGTTTTTCTGTAGTAGGTAACAATAATAATACCTTTTCACCTGGCTCAAAAATAAATTGTTTACCCTCATGATCATAATACAGTTTCTGTTGGTTTTGGGCCTCTTCCTGGTAACTGTGCAATTTCAACACACTTGGCCAACTTTTTTCACAGCGCACATATATATGCTGAAATAGATTTTTTTCCGAGGGGTTATCTTCCTGTGATTCCTTTATAACATCTAGACCCAAGTTGTCTATCATACAGCATTTCAAATAGTGAAAAACCTGTTGATGCCTGTGGCACTTCTCAATAAGCGAAAAGCAAGTATGGTAGATACTGGTCCCGGTCTTTTCCTTCACCTTTCACAAACTTTTTTAGCATGCATTTTAGGGTCTGATTAAAATGCTCAACAGATCATCTATTTGGGGGTGATGGGGGCGGGGTCTTATGATGATAACACTGAGTAATCGGTACAGCTCCTTCAGCAAGGCAACACTCAAATTACTACCTTGAGCAGTAATAATTTCTTTAGGTATGCCCACCCTGCTAAAAATTTTTGCAAGCTCTGCAGTCACTTTCGGGGTTGTTACAGTGTGCAAAGGCGCACCGCCTCTGGGTATCTAGCAGCATAATCACATACTACCAAAATGAAATGGCTATCCCATTTACTTCTATCTAAGGGGCCTATCACATCCATCGCAATCCTCTCAAATGGCCGGCCCATCAGCTCAGCGGTTGGATTTCCGCTTGCGATGCTGGCGACCTGGGTTCGGAAGCAGATCTGGGAGCCAGAGGGCCGGCTGGGGGGGGGGGAGGATGTCTGAGCATCTGATGGATCGCTCAGCTCCTCTGGGGAGAGGAGGGTACACTGGTTTGGGGGTGGCTTGACCTCTGGTGACAGCCAGAGGTATCGTGGCCCTGATGCCCGCAATCATGTGGAGAGCATGATGGACATTGGTGTAAGCCATGGCATTGTGGCATGTCACGCTCTGGGAGGGCGTACATAAGAAAATGCCTCTCCTGGCATGACACCAATGCAAAGGCCCAATAGTGAGTCTTCACCTGCCTGTGACTGCAGTACCACCGTGAAGACCTCAATGCAGACTTGATTCCTCTATGGAGGGAGTTAAGAGGGAGCCCCTTCCCCACCATGTCCCCATCTGGGGGGTAAGCCAGGACTCCATGGGGGGTCTCTGGTGGGAAGAGGCGGCCAGGGCAGGTAGTTGGGTGACAGTGTTGGGTAGGGGAGGGGGGAAAAAACAAAGTAAAAAAAAAAATCCTTTTAAATGGTACATCTATCAAAGGTTGGGGGATGCAGGGGCACCCTGTCTTTCTTAGACACTGGGGCTACTTTCTGACATTCAGGACAAGACCTGCAGTAAATATCTACATCCTCATGATGGATCCCAGGCTAGTAAAACCTGTACAGCACCCTGGCAAGGATACGATCCCTCCCTGAGTGACCAGCCATAGGACTGTCATGTGTTATCTGCAACAACTCGTTTCTATACTTCTTTGGGATGACCAATTGTTCTACCTGTTCCTGTGTCTGAAAATTAGCACAAACTTGGTACAGTAGCCCATTACATTTTCTAAAAATAGGTTCCCCTTTTTGTGTTTCACTCCTACCTGCCTAAAGTAACCTTGGAGAGAAATATCATTAGTTTTTTTCAGAAGCAAAATCTCAATTAGTTATCAGTCTGGTTTCGGGATTTTCATAAATTAACCCCTTATGTTCATCAGTCTTTTGTTGCCACTGCTGTTTCAGGCACCTTCTTTCCTGCCAGGATTTCTGGATCTTGGAGCTGGACTGAAACAAGTCTTGATCAAGGCTGCCAAAGGGAAAACTGCCCTCATCATCCAAGTTTCTTCGTCTGTGCTCTTATCACAGCTGCTGAAACTGCAGGTTTTTCTTCCTCTGTGATTCACGTAGCAAAGCCGGGAAAGTAATTTCCAAACATCACTGGTACAGATAATTTTGGCACCACTCCTACTTTAATTTAGTGTGACACACCATTAATGCTGAGAGTCAGTCGAGTGGTGGGATAGTAACAAGTGTCCTCATGAATGCAGATGACCCCAGTACCTGGTCCTCTTATACAATTCTTTCCCAAAACTTCAGCATGCACGAGAGTCTTTCTGGTCTCTGAATGGAGGTGTGGGTTTGAATCCCACTGCTAACACCAAATGTGGAGAGGCTTCTGACACAGAATGACACCGGATGTCGCTAATACAGATACCGCTGACGCTAAACATAATGGAGACCCAGGTCAGGAAACACGAGGAGGCCTGGAGAAATTGTAGAAAAGTCACTAGTGGTGGTTTATGATTCTAAATCACACAAAAAAAGAAACACAAATCAGAAAACATTTCGTCATCTCTTCTCCTTCAGCAAATTAGAAGACAATTCAAGACATGAAATCAGCATGTCTCCTCTAGTCTCTCTCGTCAAATCAGTCTCTCCACCAGAACATCAGCAGCCTGTCCAGTCTCGGTTGAAAATCCATCTCTCCACACATCTCCTTAGTTAGACAGGCTTTTGTAGTTGCTGGTTGCTAGGCATGAGATTGTGACCCAGCTAGTAGCTGGCCAGAGCACTGTGACAGATTACATCAGTCTGAGGTCACACTCTGTCACAGTTGTCTTTGCAGTCATTTCAGCTATCTCTAGTTATACATCAGGGAACCCAGTTTCATATACCTGTATATGCCTTACAAACATACATACATAAGCAAGGTAGAAATTAGAAAGTACAGCACATAGAGGTAAGATTTGACTGCACAATCTAATAGAAAGTCAGAAAAAATAATAACAGAATCTTTGCTTCAGATTCCCTCCTACATAACACAAATGGGCCTAACTTAACCCTGTCCTACCTGGAAATAAATAATAGACAAGTATTATGGATTGAGTCCTGGTTGACAGACCGAGAACAGCAGGTGGTTCTATGAGGGGAATGGTTGAACTGGGCACTGGTTACCAGTGGGGTACCTCAGGGATCATTTCTAGGACCCTGCTTGTTTAACAGTTATGTTACATACATGAATTGTGTGTGTGTGGGGGGGTGTGACTGTCAGAGTTCGCCGACGATACAAAGATCAGTTCCGTGGTTGAGAATACTACTGAAATTGAAAATCTACAAGGGGAATTTGACAAACTTGATTTATGAGTACAGGAGCGTAAGTTAGATTTCAATGTAGACTAATGTTCAAATAGATATTTTATTTATAAAAGCGCCCATTTCCAGGGACTCTGGGCACTGTACAATAAAAACAACAATATATAAAATACTATATAGAAAAATGTATACAACAATTCGGCTTGGAGTAGGTTAAAATTAATCTATCTACCCCTTTAAAATAAACAATCAATAAAAGCTTGCTGGAATAAATACGTTTTTAAGCCCTTTTTAAAGGCTTCTACCAAGGCAGCCTCCTTTAAATGAGCAGGAAAGATTTCCACAGGGTAGGCGCTGCCACTGAGAACTCCCTGTCCCCAGAATGCCGCAACCTAACCTTGGGAACTCCAAGGAGGCCTCCCCCGCAGAACGGAGTGCCTGGGGAGGATGGTAGAGGATAAGGAGATCTTGCAGACAGACAGGTCCCCTTTGTGCAGGCTCTTGTAGGGCAGGAGCCCTACCTTGAAGACAATCCCACACCTGACCAGCAGCCAGTGCAGTTCACGGAGGACATGGGGTAATATGCTCATACCGTCTCACCCCAGTCAACAATCTTGCTGCTGCATTCTGCAGCTGCTGCATTCTGCACCAGCTGCAGCCTGCAGAGATTGCCTCCAGATAACTCTAAGTACAGAGCGTTACAGTAGTCCATCCTGGAAGTGACGGAAGCATGCACCAGTGTGTTCAGGTCCTCTGGTGGGATCAGGGCCCGGATTCAGGCGATATTCCTAAAATGGTAAAATCCACTCCTGACGACAGCCAACACCTGAGCATCAAGCATTAGACTATCATCCAGGATCACTCCCAAGTCCTTCACCTGTCTAGATGGGGCAAGAGGAACACTCCCTAACACTAGACCAGGGGGTAACCCTTTACCCCCCCGCGCCGACAACCTTGATCCACAACCAGTACCTCTGGGTTAAGTTTAAGCCAATTTTGAGTCATCCATGACTGGATCTCCTCGAAGCAGTTGTTAAATACAGAGGCTGACACCTGGGTATCAGGTGCACAGGAGAAGTACAGCTGGGTATCATCTGCATAGTAGTGAAAACCCAGCTCGTACTGCCTGATAATGTCCCCCCAACAACAGCATGTACACCGTGAACAACAAGGGCAACAAGATCGAACCCTGCGGAACTCCACAGCACAGCGGCTTTGGGTTAGATGAGGCTAGTTATGCACCTGGGGAAAAATAACCATATGGCATGCACCGTATGTCCTGAAAGGGAAGGTATTAACAGTAACCACAGAATAGAGAGATTTGGGGGTTACCTTGACTGACGATTTGAGATTCCAGAAGCCCTGTCAGTTGACTGCAAAAATGACATATGGAATTGTAGCCTGCATTAGAAGGCATATTAATAGTAGAGATAAACGGGTGATTTTGCCATAATATATGTCACTGGTGAGGCCATACTTGGATTACTGTGCCCAGTTCTGTTTGCTCTATAACAAATTGGAAATCAAAACCTTGGAGGGGTTTCAGCATAGGGCAACCAGGATGGTTGCTAGCATGATATCACTAGAATATAAAAAAAAGGCTGAACACACTTAGACTTCATATTCTGGAATATTATAGATTGAGGGGTGATCTATGCTACTAGAATTTCTGTCTTTGGTACTTTAGGGCTCTATCAGGTTTCCTACACAGCAGCAACACATTTTGACAAATTGTTACCATTGCTAACAATTGCACTTACTCTTATTCAAACACTGGATATCCCCACTAAAAGGGATTTGTTTAATTTGATAAACTGGTGATGGAGCTCTCATATGTAGAAGCCTGTTGGAAAGTTAATAATGTGCTGTCTGCTATCAGTCTGTTGTACTGTACCAAATCATTCATTATTTATTTTATTTATTCATTTGTTTACCAGGTAGGTGCATTGGTCCGAGAACTGTTTTCAGGCACAACCCGGGCCATTGAGGATGGCACAGGAGTACAGTAAGTACAAAGGAGGATGGGACAAGGCATAGAGTCATCAATAGACAGTGATTATATACAGGATATTTACATGAATACGTAAAGCTACAGCACAACAGATAAATACAATTTACAACAACAGCAGGTAGTAGCCAGGTTTTAATACAAATTAGTTGTGGTAGGTGATGGAGAGGGAAGAGGGGTGTGAAAGCAGTTTTGTAACTGATCAAGAAGAGAAAAAGAGGTGGAAGGGAAGTAGAAACTTGGAAATCAGTCAGGAGGGCAGAAGCAAGGGGTGGAGGACAGAAGATGAGATCTAAGGAGAGAGTGGAAGAGTACTGGAGAGTCAAAAGTTCTAAGCAAGGGTGGCAGGCTGTTCCAGAGGGAATAGGCTGTGGACGAGAAAGCCTGTTTACCCATACAGGTGGAGACTAGGGGGCATTCGAGCAAGGAGCCAGAAGTGTGGTGAAGCTCTCGAGCAAACACTTTTGGCTGAAGGAGGTGGGAGAGCAGAGAGAGAGCTCGGTTTTCGTTGGCCTTATTTGACTGTACTGGCCAGGAGATAGAGATAAGTCTATTGGGCTGATGGGGGGAGACAGGTCTATTGGGCTGGTAGAGCAAGCAGTGGGGTCAAAAGGGCAAACTGGCAGATAATTGTTGTAGGTGATGTTTAGCTAAGCCAGGTTAGAGGAGGAGGTAAGGATGTAGATTGGGGCACAGTAGTCAAGTAATGGTAGGAGATCAGTTTGGGCAATAGCAAGCCGGACTTCAGGAGTGAGATACCTAATAAGGCAGTAGCTGGCCCCCAATTTTGGGTTTACGTGGCATATAAGGGTATCTGTGATATTCATATTGCAATGTTTCTACCTCATTAATTCATATTGCAATGTTTCTGCCTCATTACAGCACACCAAACTATACAGCCATCAATCAAGGATTGTTTCAAAAACATTTCCAAGGTCACCTACTTAAGCTTAAAAGATTTGCTAGGATTATTTGAAAGCATATGGGCAGCAGCAGAATGAATTTGCATGCACACATTTTTTTAACAGCATCTGACCTATATAATGTAGCTAGAATATGAATATTTTAGGCTAAGTCCTACCAGTGTGGCCTGCTGTAAGAGATACCCCCGCAGTAAGATTTGTATCGATTGTGTGCCTTGCACACACACATAAAGAAAAAAATTACTCACTTTAGTAATCTTGTTTCTAACCCCAGGAATTCTTCAATATTCTTAACTCTTGCAGTCAGCCTCCAGTGTTGAAATGCCCGGAGAATGGAACGTATGTAAATGATGGAACACTCATTGGCTCGTGCCATGAATCAAACTGCTGCCCTTACTAACTGCTGCGATCTGTAATGCTCAGATTTCATTCTCTGCCTGCTCAGCAAGACATCCCAGAAAGCTCTCCTTTTGAAGAATCATTAAACCGTGAAAACTTCAGCAGAAATGTTTTTTTTTTTTCATCTGCTGCCTTTATTAACTTTAGCGCTAGTTTATTTTATTTTTGCTTTTTTTTTACCTTGGTTTGTAGTTCCTCACCAGTTCCTGGTAACCATCAAGGAACCAGGGTTTTTACCCTTATTTTCTCCTTTTATTTTGCTAAATTTGACTGTTGGGTCCTTTATTTACTTTAATTTTTACAGTTTACCCCCAGTTTAAAAAATGACCATTTACTACCTATTGTTACCTAGCTTTAAATAGCTTCTTCCTATGGTTGGAACCGAGGAGAATTACTGTGTTTTTTTTTTTTGGGGGGGGGTTCTAACGATGTCAGAAACCTAAAAAGAAAACAGGGCTCACTAGTTTTAAAAACTGTCTTAAGCAAGGTGAAGTTTTTACAAAAGCCAACAAGCATGATTTGTGTTTGTTCTGTTTAGGCAAAGCACACTTCACTGCAGATTGTGAAATCTGCAAAACCTTTCCTGACAAAACTAAAGAAAAAAGGTTGGAAAGGTTTAATAAGAGGATGTCTTCCCCATCAGTTCTGGAGGGGTCTGAACAACCCAGTACTCTGATTATCTTTAAAAAAAGATCAAAATACAGATTCTGAACCGAACGCTAAGAAAGGGGAATCCCCTAAAGGGAAAAGAACTGGGGATACAGCCACTGTACCAGCACTCGCCAAAAAGAAAACAAAAACAAAACACACTGAACCTCCTGCTGACAAGCCTAAGAAGCTCCCAGTGGTGAACCCAGTAATGCCTACAGCTGAGGCAAGAGCACAGGCCTTGCAGGTCTTACAGGCACTTCAGGCTGCAAATCCTCAACTTTTGTCACCAGTTCCTATGGTTCTGGCATTGTGTTCGGTTTCACAGTCAGTTCCTCCTTCGAATCATGGTTCGGTTCTGCCTTCCCACGACCCATGTTTCAAGCAATATGAGGAAGAGAATGAAGGAGAACCTATTGAGCCAGAAGTCTCTTCTCACACAGAGTTTGATTCACCGCAGAGGTCAACAGAGGATTATTCCTCTCATTATACATTTGTTAGACAGATGGTGGATGCCCTAGATCTGGCTACAAATGAGTCTGTGGAAGATGAGGAAGAAGCAGACTTATTAGAAGAGATGGGCCTAGTACCTACAAAATGGCTGCTACTCCCAATCAAGAAGTCTCTGAAAAAACAGGTCTTGGAAGGTTCTTCAGACCCGAAACTCTATACCATCAGTGGAAAAGAAGGCTGATAAATATCAGTTAGATAGATCAGGGACTGAGTTTTTGTTTTCTCATCCTGACTATGAAGGGGTGGTACAGACTACAGCCAGTGATAGAGCCAAAGTGCCCATGTCTTTACACCCTCTGGACAAGGATTCACGAAAAATAGCATGGGGGAAAAAAGGCTACCTAGCAGTGTCTCTGGGCATAAGGCAGGCCAACTATATGATTTATGCTGCCCACTATCAGAAATCGTTGTGGCAGTCAGTCATGTCCATGGTGGATAAGACACCACCAGGGCTTGCAGCTGACTTTGCAGAGATAGCTAGGTGTGGGCTAGAGGCTACTAAGTACCAGTTCCACATAGCAGTAGATGCCAATGATACAGTCGCTCAGTGGCTGACACTTACTGTGGCCCTCAGGCAATTTGCATGGCTCATGGCCACAAATTTGTCACAAGACGCCCAGACCAAGGCCATGGACTTCCCCCTGCGAAAACAATTTATTTGGGGACAAGACAGAGGTATACATGAAAAAAGTGGATAAATACAAACCCACTTACAAAAGCAATTCAGCAAAGGAGAAGGCCACTACCTCTTACAAGGGAAGGTGGCCTATGGCAGGCCTTTCTTCCAGGCCTAAGCCATGCCCCAGTACCAGCAACAGCAGCACACTGGCTACTTTAGGGACAAGGGCATAAGGGGTTCCATGCGTGGGGGACAAGCTACACAAGCTTACTCCAGCAAAAATAAAATCCCTGATATGGTTGCCAGGGTCACCTCCTCAGTTTCAGTAGGGGCAGGCTAACTCAGTACCGCCAGGCTTGGAAAAACATCACCACAGACAAGTGGGTTCTGGAGGCAGTGAGTCAGGGCCTAGTCCACAACCTCAAATCATTTCCAAAGTTAAGGCCCAGGGTTTTCAGACCAGCTACCACCTCAGAAAGAAAACTTCTAGAAGCAGAAGTAACAATCCTTCTGCAAGCAAGAGCAGTGGAACTGGTTCCACCATCACAAAGAGGAAAAGCGTTCTACTACAGGTAGTTCCAAACTTAGAAGACAAATGTGGAGTGGCGACCCATTTTAGACTTAAGAGTTCTGAACAAGCATCTCACAAAGCCAAAGTTCCAGATGGTTACTTTAGCAATGATCCTCCCAACTCTGCAAAAGGGAGATTGCCCGGCTTCTCTAGATCCGAAGGATGCTTGCTTTCACATTCCCATAAGGGAATCTCACAGAAAACCACCTCAGGTTCAGACTACCTTTTCTGTGGCATTAGGACATTACCAGCTCTCAGCCATGCCCTTCGACCTAACCTCAGCACCCAGGGGCTTTCACAAAGTGCCTGGCCGAGCCGGCCCTGTGACACTGAGGGTTGAGGCACTGGACACCTTATCTCGCACCATGCTGGCAACCCGGGTTCGGGAACGACTTCGGGTCATCTGGGAGCCAGCATGGAGGGAGGGAGGGAGCAGGATTGAGCCACCTGATGGCAGCTCTCCTCTCCTCTCCTGGGGAGGTGGTCATCCCTCCATAGTTCTGCTGTTGGCTGGTGGAGGTCCGGTGACGGCGCAGGTGGGAGGGGGTGATGCGGAGGGAGGGTGTCTCTCAGTGTGACGTGTGCATACCTGCACTGAGACAAGGGGATGGGAACAGGGAGAAAAACTAGAAAAACCCTACAAACTATGTATAGGGGAAAAAAGTGCCTGGCAGTTGTGGTGGCATACCTCAGAAGGCAGGGCATCACAGTATTCCATATCTAGATGACTGGCTAGTCATAGGAGAGTCACCTCAACAGGTGAGGGTGGCCTTACAGGCAACCCAGGATCTCCTGGAATCACTAGGATTCTTGATAAATGTAAAAAAAAAAATATGTCCTGGAACCAGTTCAAGAACTGAATTTCATAGGTGAAGAATTGGACACTTTAAAAAGAAGAGCCTTCCTTCCCCAAGAAAGGGAAGACAACATAGTACAACTGGCTGGAACTTTCAAGGTAAACTCACCAAAGTAAGCAAGACAATTTTTGCAACTTTTGGGCCACATGACTGCAGCAACAGGCACAGTCATGTGGTCCAGGTTCCAGATGAGGGATATTCAGTTCCATCTCAGAGCACATTGGTGCCAGAGAAGGGACCCTCTTTCAAAGTTGGTGCCAGTGACCAGAACACTACTGCAAGCCTTGCAGTGGTGGCAAGATGGGCACAACCTAAGAAAAGGAATTCCCTTTCAACAGGAACCACCTTCCTTGATACTCACAACAGATGCATCCCTGTTGGGTTGGGGAACACACCTGCAAGAGCACACAGTGCATGGCATATAGTCCCCTGCAGAATCTCTCCTGCATATAAACCTACTGGAGTTCAGAGCAGTCCTGCTAGCACTGCAATCTTTCACATCCATGGTGCAGGTAAGGACAGACAATACCACCACCATGTACTACCGAAACAAGCAAGGGGGAACAAGGTCCAGCCCCTGTGCACAGAGGCAATGAGGCTGTGGAGTCTGGCTTACTCACTACAGGCTTCATTGGTAGCAATCCATCTGCCAGGGCAGGACAACACACTGGCAGATGCCCTCACAGAATCAACCAAAACCACCACAAGTGGTCTCTAAACAGGCAAGTGTTAGAGGTGGTTTTTCACAGGTAGGGTACTCAAGAAATAGACCTATTTGCCTCCCAAGACAACCACCAGTTGCCAAAGTTTTGCTGCAGGCCTCCAGCAAAGGGAACAATACCGCTGGATGCCTTAGTGCTTGACTGGTCAGGGAGGAAGCTATATGCATTTCCCCCATTCCCTCTGATCCTCAGGGTCCTGATTAATCTCAGGTCCCAGCCAGCTACAGTGATCCTGATAGCTCCAGATTGGGCCAGACAGCCATGGTACCCACTGCTGCTGTCACTGCCAGTGTCCCCTACCATACACCTGCCTCAGAGACATAACCTCCTGACCTCCTCCCAGGGGAGGATAATGTACCCAAACTTCAGATCACTCAGACTCAAGGCCTGGCTCTTGAAGACTTACAGTATGCTGGTCTACAGCTTTCTGAGAACGTCCTCAACATCTTGAGAGGATCTAGAAAACCTTCAACCAAGAAAACTTATGCCTCCAAATGGAAGTTTGCTCTGTGGTGTCACAGTCACAGTATGGCACCTGCCCAGGCAGGGTTGGCAGCCCTGTTGGACTACCTCACATATTTACATTCTTTGGGCTTGCCACCCACTACCCTTAAAGTCCATTTAGCTTCAGTTTCAGCCTATAGCTCGGCTGGCAAGGGTGTCTCTATGGCATCAAACCCTATTTTCAAGAAATTCTTTAAGGGATTGGCACATTTGCACCCTCCACATAGGGGAACCAGTGCCAACATGGGATCTTAATGTTTACATTGCCAAGCTCATGGAACCTCCATCTGAATCTATGGCTATGGCACATCTGAAGTATGTGACTTGGAAGACTGTCTTTCTGGTGGCCATGACTTCAGCCAGATGCATTAGTGAGCTCTAGGCAGCATGTACAGAACTAAACTACCTTCCACAGGGATAAGGTGGTGTTGAGGACAAAAAGGAAGTTTTTACCAAAGTTGGTCTCTGACTTCCATCTGAACCAGTCGATCACCTTACCAGTCTTCTTCACTGAACATTTCAGTTCAGGAGAGCATAGGTTCCATAGCATGGATGTAAACAGGGCACAGAGTTACTACATTACTCATACCAAGCCCCACAGGCAGCACAGATAGCAGCTGTTCCTCACTTATGGGGATGTGGGAAAATAAAAGCCAGCATCTAAGAGGACTGTTTTGCGCTGAATAATGCAATGTATTCAGTTTTATTACAGTAAGGCTAACAAGGAGCCCCCAGTAGGACTAAGGGCACACTCCACAAAGGGTACAGCTGCAACTATTGCAGCTTCAAGGGACATTTCTCTACTGGAAATATGCAAAGCAGCTACCTGGAGAACAGTGCAGACTTTTACAAAGCACTATTGCCTGGATACCCAGTCTAGAAGTGATGCCAGGTTTGGCACAGCATTTCTGTACAGCCTATTCCCAAAATAGGTTCTGTGCCCGCCTCCAAAGGTACTGCTTTGTAGTTTGCAAGATTTAAGAATATTGAAGAATTCCTGGGGTTAGAAAAAAAAAAAAAATTACCTCAGTAATATTGTTTCTCTCAATGTATTCTTCAATATTATTAACTCACCCTCCCTACCTCTCCTTCCAGAACCAATTACCTCTGCATGACAGCTGGGTGTCTGAGTTCTGTGGGTTCTTAAAATGTTTTATGAAAGATTTTTGAACTTGGGTTTTGTTTCCCTCTTTAATCCTCTCTGACTGTTAGGGACTCTGTTTTGGGGGATTTTTCGGTTAACATTTTTTTTACACAGAAATATACATACATACATATATTCTCATTATATTAGCTAGGGAGTCTTACCCCATAGGCTATTCATGAAATCTGAGCATTGTAGAATGCAGCAGTTGTTAAGGGCAGCAGTTTGAATGGTGGCACAAGGCAATGAGTGTTCCATCATTTACATATGTATCATTCTCCAGGCAGTTCAACGCTGGAGGCTGACTGCAAGAGTTATTAATATTGAAGAATACCTTGGAAGAAACAAGATTACTAAGGTGAGTAATTTTTTTTCTTTATGTGTGTGTGTGGAAGGCACACAATCCAGATCTTACTGCAGGGGTATCTCTTGCAGCAGGCCACATTGGTAGGACTTAGCCACTAGGCACTAGGACCACTGGAAACTTTCTAGCTAGCAGTTCTTTCAAATCCCAGGAAATCTTACCGTATTCTGACAATTGCAATATGGTCTCACCATAGGACTGCTCCGGAGCCAAAATGGTTAATGGAACCTATGCTAATGATGGGATGTTAGGCTCAAGGTCAGTTTTCAAATCACTGTCCCTGGTTGCACTTCCTGCAACAGTCAGATTTCTTTACTCCATTTGCCTCAGTAAGACGTCTCCGGAGAGCTCTCCTTCACTTCATCTAAAGAAGTTATTTTTCTCGGTTAAATTGCAATCCATTTTTTTTTTCCTTGATTTTTGAAGTACTGTCCTTGGTTCACAGGTAGAATTAGTTAGATAATGTTAGTTTGGTAAGTGTTATTGGTTCCTCTCCGTTTTTTCCCTAACTGGGAAGGAACCGATGCTTTGATTTGGTTTGAATTTATTTATTTTAATTTTGGTACCGTCTGGTAAGGCGGTTTAGTTATTTTAAACTTTTTGTTAACATTTACCGAGGTAATTCTTGGTTCACTTCGGTTATAACCAACCGATAAATGTCACAATCTAAGAAATGAACGGGCCCCACAGGTTTCTAACATTGTACAGAGTGTGGGGAACCATTCCCTAAAGCAGATTCTCATTTAATTGTGTTATTTGTTTGTGGTTTGACCACCTCAAGGAGGACTGTGAAATTTGTAAAAGTTTCCCTCAGTCAGTGCTTGATAGGCGACTTAAACTACTGCAGGAGAAAATGTCTGAGAAAACTGCTGAACTGGTAGCAGACACGCATAAGGAACCGGGGGACCAGCCCTCTGACAAGGGTGACTCCTCATCTGCTAAAAAGTGATCTGCCAAACTGGATGCTGACCCGGCGCATTCAGGCAAATGAAAAAAGGAAGCAAAAACACACAGCGGTTGAACCGCAACCGAAGGCATCGGTTCCAACAGCTGAGGAGATAGCGAACGCGATTCACATAATTCAGGCTTTGCAGGCCAGTCTGGTCCCGGTTGAAAAATGACCATGTTTGGCTACTGCAGGCTTTGCTTCAGTTCCCGGTTCAGGGGAACCCGAAGTGGAGGTTTGTGCAGAGGAATATTATGAAAAGTATGATAATGAGGAAGAAGAGGACTATAGGGAGCCCATTGAACCGGATATCTTCCCCAGATCCTCACAGACCTGACTCCCCTGATAAGGGAACTGAGGATTATATATCTCATTTTCAGTTAATTAGGCAGGTGGCTCTATCTTTGGACCATCCCACTCAAGAATCCACTGATGAGGAGGAAGAACAAGATTACAAAGAGATGATGGATGTGCCAACCTCTAAAAAGGTTTTGTTGCCCATTCATAAATCCCTGAAGAAACAGGTCCTGAAAGTACTGCATACCCCCACTTCAATTCCACCCCTGGAAAGAAAAGTGGATAAAGAAGTACTGGGTGGCTAAGGGTGGAGCAGAGTTCTAGTTTGGGCACACTAGCCATGAAGGAGTGGTGCAGGCTGCAGCCTGTGATAAGGCTGGCACATTCCTTTAGCTTCACAGCCTCCTGACAAAGACTCCAGGAGGATAGATTCCATTGCCAAAAAACAGTACCTGGGGTCTTCTTTTACGGTAAGGCAGGCATCTTATATGGCCTATGTTGCAAGGTATCAGAGGACTTTGTGGAACACTGTGATAGAAATCACAAAGTCAGTGCCAGCCTCTATGGCAGCGGATTTGAAGGAAGCTGCAGAAAGGGGCATAGAGGCATCTAAATTGCAATTTCGTATGGTAGTAGACAGTAATGATACTGCTGCCAGACAAATTGCCTCTTCTATATCTCTAAGAAGGTTTGCCTGGCTCAGGACAATTAACCTGACTCAGGACACCCAGCCCAAAGCAATGGACTTCCCCCTGTGAGCCTCTGTCTCTGTTTGGTGAGCAGACAGAGGCTTACATGAAGAAAATGGACAAAGTAGTACAAAACAGCCTATCAAAGTGCTGTTCCTAGACAGAAGCCATCTATACCCCATAAGTAGCAAGCCAGGGGTTCCAGAGGCAAGCCTTAAAGGCCATTCTTTCAGCCACAAGCTTACCCCCAGTACCAACAGTACCAGCAACAGAGGGGCTACTTTAGAGGCAGGGGCAGAAGGGGTGTCAGCTAGATAGCCCCTAGCTCTCAGCCAGCTTCCCAACCTAAGCAGACACCCTGAGAGGTCTCCTCGGGTCACCTCTCTAGTACCAGTAGGAGGCAGGTTGGCCCACTACCTCTAGGAATGGAAATTCATTACTACAGACAAGTGGGTCCTGGATGTAGTGGGCCAAGGTCTGGCCCTCAGTTTCAAATTAAAACCAAGGCTAAGGGCAAAAGGTTTTTGACCTTCATCCCCAGCAGAGACTCTGTTGCTAGACAAGGAAGTATTAAATCTCCTATCCCTAGGGGCAATAGAGTCAGTTCCCCTGCAGCAGAGGGGAAAGGCCTCTATTTAAGGTGCTTCCTCACTATGAAGAAAACAGGGGAGTGGCGACCCATATTGTATCTCAGACATCTGAACAAGCATTTACTGAAACCAAAATTCAAAATGGTCACTCTGGCTACCATTCTGCCCATTTTAAAGCAAGGGGATTGGTTTGCATCCCTAGACCTCAAGGGTGCATACTTCCACATCTCAGTGAGGTAGTCACACAAAAAATTTCTCAGGTTCAAACTGCCCTCAGGCCATTACCAGTTCAGGGCAATGCCTGTCAATCTCACTTCTGCTCCAAGGGTGTTCACAAAATGGCTGGCTGTAGTTGTGGCACACCTAAGGAGACAAGGAGTGGCAGTATTCCCCTACCTAGATGATTGGTTAGTCGTAGGGCAACTCCTGAACAGGTCAAGCAGTCCCTGGCACTCACACAGGATCTCCTGCAGTTCCTGGGATTGTTAATAAATCAGAAGAAGTCAGTGCAGCTCCTAGAATTCATATGGACTCAACTGGATTCAGTGAAAGGAAAAGCTTTTCTTCCGCAGGAAAGGGCAAGCAACTTGGTACAGTTGAGAAGCTCTTTCAAACCGTGCAGCCTCAGGCCTGCCAGGCACTTCCTACAGTTGTTGGGCCACACATGGCAGCATCAACAACTACAGTGCTAGGAGCAAGGTTTCAGACGAGAAATATTCAATATCATCTAAGACAATACTGGCTCCAAAAGAAAGATTCACTGTCAAAGCTTGTCCCAGTAACCCAAACTTCCATGCAGGCTCTGCAGTGGTGGCTAGAAGAGACCCTCAGGTAGGGAGTTCCCTTCCTACAAGTACAACCCTCCAGGGTGCGTACCGTGGATGCATCCCTCTTAGGGTGGGGAGCACACCTAGAGGAGAATACTGTCCATGATTCGTGGTCCAAGCCAGAGTCCCTGCTTCACATCAATCTGCTGGAACTCAGGGCAGTCTTGTTAGCATTGCAGGCATTTGCCAGCATGCTTCAGGGGAATGTGGTACAGGTCAGAACAGACAACACAACCACAATGTACTACATCAACAAACAAGGAGGCACAAGTTCCACTCCTCTATGCACATAGGCCATGACGATATGGACCCTGGCTTATTCACTAAATATCCAGTTGTCAGCTGTTCATCTGCCAGGCAAAGACAATGTCTTGGCAGATGCACTGAGCAGATTACATCAGAGCCACCACGAATGGTCCCTGAACAGTCAGGTACTACAAGTGGTATTCAAACGGTGGGGGACTCCAGAGATAGACCTCTTCACCTCACCAGACAATCACCAGCTTCCAAGATATTGTTGCAGGCCACCAGTGACAGGTTCAGTGCCACTGGGTGCACTAGTTCTGGACTGGACAGGGAAGTTTCTGCATGCCTTCCCTCCATTTCCCTTGTTACTAAGGGTTCTGATCAAGCTCAGATCCCAGTCTGCCACAATGATTCTAATTGCTCAAGATTGGGCCAGGCAACCTTGGTACTCCAAGGCACTGGATCTATCAATAACCAAGCTGGTCAGCCTCCCCAGGAGGCACAACCTATTGACTTCATCCCAGGGCAGGATCCTGTATCCGAACCTGTGGTCCCGCAGGCTCAAGGCCTTGCTCTTGAGGACCTAGAGTATGCCAATTTGCATCTTTCAGAAAATGTCATGGCGGCCCTCAGGGTTTCTAGAAAACCTTCTACCAGAAAGATTTATTCTTCCAAGTGGAAAAGATTTTCTATTTAGTGTTGGAATAAAAATCTGAACCATAATCAGGCAGGCTTGCCTGTGGTTTTGGATTACATTACCCACCTTCACTCTCTGGGCTTAATGCTATCCACATTGAAGGTGCATTTGGCTGCAGTTTCTGCTTACTTGTCAGCAGGTAAGACATCTTCCCTGGCATCTAACCTTGTGTTCAGGAGCTTCTTTAAGGGACTGATGCACCTGCGCCCACCTCACAGAATTTCCACTCCAGTATGAGATCTTAATATTTGCATAGCACAACTTATGCAACCACCCTTTGAACCCTTGGCAACAGCTGATCTCACGTATGTGACTTGGAAGACTGTGTTCCTGGTTGCCATTACCTCTGCCAGGAGGATAAGTGAACTCCAGGCTCTGTCAATGGAGCCTGATTATGTGGCATTCCATAGGAACAAAGTGGTCCTTAGGACAAATAATAAGTTGCTTCCAAAGGTGGTTTTAGATTTTCACATTAATCAATCCATCACACTTCCAGTCTTCTTTACTGACCATTCTACTTCAGGTGAACGTAGACTGCATAGCTTGGATGCTAAAAGAGCTATCAGCTACTACCTGGAACATACAAAAAGTCATAGAGGGGATAAAGCCCAACTATTTTTGACTTATGGGGAAGTGTGAAAAGGCAAACCTGCCACTACAAGATCCATAGCAAGATGGATTGTGGCATGTATCCAGTTCTGTTATAGCAAAATGAGCAAACAGCCCCCTCAGGGGCTCAGGGCCCATTCTACAAGGGGGAAAGCTGGGTCTATAGTGGCTCTAAGAGATATTCCTTTATTGGAAATCTGTAAAGCAGCTACCTGGAAAACAGTCCACACATTCACTAAGCATTATTGTTTGGATACCCAGGCCAGGAGTGATGCCAGGTTTGGCACAGCAGTTTTGCAGAGCTTGTTTCCTAAATAGGTCCTCTGTCCGCCTCCAAAGGCACTGCTTGGGTAGTCTGCAATTGTCAGAATACAGTAAGATTTCCTGGGGTTTGAAGAAAACATTACTTACCATAATAATCTTGTTTCTTCTAAGGGAATCTTACTGTATTCTGAGCTTCCACCCTTCCTCCCCTACTAGGACCTACAGGGCACCGCACACTGCCTGTTACTCATGTTGGAAACCTGTGGATACCTATTAGTTTCTTGAGCATCTGTTAACTTGAGTCTTAGTAATGCCCTTTGTTATTTGAAGGTGTTTCCCTACCCTAGTCAGGGTATTGAGATTAGTTAAAGTTAGCTTAGTATTTTTAGCTTCTGCATGCTTCATAAGAATTTGATGGTTACAGTAAGTGCAACCAGGGACAGTGATTTGAAAACTGAGCTCGAGCCTAACATTCCATCATCAGCATAGGTTCTATTAATCATTTCGGCTCCTATTGTGAGACCATACTGCAATTGTCAAAATACAGTAAGAGTCCCTTAGAAGAAACAAAATTACTATGGTAAGTACTGTTTTCTTTCCCACCATCAACCAACGCACATTGGACCTCTGGAAACTGCCACAGCTTCAGTCGACCATCATTTTCTCATGTTTTCAGTGTTTTTTCTTTTTTATGTCTTCTAAACTGAATTCAGCCTTGGACTCTCCAAAACCAACTGTGCCTGCAGAAAGCAAATCTCAGAGGATGGCCATTCTGCTTGCATCTGCCACCTAGGCCCAGATTATGACGTCCAAGCCTGCAAGGTCTGCAAGGGATTCAACCAGGCTACCTGGCAATGCTGCCAGCAGATCTTGGAGAACTTTCTTCTGCAGCAGAAGGTCGCCGCCATAGAACAGGAGCTGCAGGCCAGGAACTCCTTGGTCTCCCTGGCCCAGTCCTCAGGCTCTGAGTCCTCAAAGTCCTGAGACAAGCCCAGTGGGAAACACAAACACTGGGATATGGATCACAATAGGCCCCAGTCCTCCTCCTCCAATCCGCGGTCTCCCCACAATTCTTCAACCGTGAAGGGGTCTTTCTCCTCTAGGGGGGTTGGCCCAAGCTGCCATGCATGCCCTCTCACCCACGGGGCTACTGACTGCACCACCTCCTTCTACCCTTACACTTTTATGTGGAGGCCTTTCAGGTCAGGGCTCATTCCCTCTCCCTCAGCCCCTGCTGCCTAGACCCTTACTCACGTTGAGCACACAGCATGGTGGCTCAACTGGAGTCTCTTCAGTCAGTGCAGGTATTGTGGAAACTGGGCTCTCTTCTCCCTCCCACAACCCCAGTGTTAGTCTCCCTTTCAGGGTCTGCCACCTCTCCTCCGACCTTGGTGCTGGTGCTACAGGACACTGGCATATCCCTTGGGCCTAGTCCTCGACCACTCTCACCAGTAAGAGCTTCTTCCTCCCTGGAGCCTGTCTTACCTCAGCTGGCACCCATGGGACCTTCACTGGCCTTGCCTGAACCAACACCCATTGGGCCTTCACCGGTCTTGCTTTAGCCAGCACCTGTCAGGCCTGCACCAGTCTACCCCCAGCTAACACCCATTAGGCCTGCACAGTTTACCCTCAGCAGGTGCCCACTGGACCTACGCCGGTCTATCCACAGCCAGCACCCACAGGGCCTATGTCAGTTTATCCTTAACCTGCACATGCAGGACCAATGACTGTGTACCCTCATCTGGTGCCCGCTGGACAGATGCCTGTCACTGTTGATTTACAAGACCTTATTATATCTCTCTGGGGTTTTATGCAGTCTCAGGTTCCTGCTCCTCAGGGGCCTTCTCTGGGGCCATCCACTCTGGTGCTCCCACGACTGACCCTGCAACCTAGGCTGGCTCACTCCCCCTGACAGCCCACAGATGAGGGGGATGAGTATCCAGACCTGTGCTTGCCTAATTAGGATGACAAGTAGGGAGATGAGGGGGATGAAGGTGACGTTAGTGGTTTGTCCACCCCCCTCTACAGGCTCCTCTGATGGGGAAGGGACCCCTAAGTGTGTCCCCAAGCCCCCACTAGATAACCCCACCTTTATGGTCATTATGGGACATATTCAGGAGGCCATAGGGGATTGAGACAGAGGAGCAGGACTCAGAGCGGCACTGACTCGCTACCTATGTTCATTAGGCAGAGACTACTCCATTGGTGGTCCCTCCTCTCATAGACACCTTTGAGGATGCCACCATGGCTGCATGGCATCAGTCCAATCTGGTCCAGGCCATGTCCAAAAAGACTGATGGGCTGTACGATGCCCCAGTCAGGAAACCCTTTCTCAGAGAGCTGGAGCAAGAAGACTCCGTGGTAATAAATGCTTCACACGAGCACAGTAAATGGCCTAAGCATTTGAGTTCCCTGCCACCTGACACAGAATCACGTCAGCAGGACCATCTGAGCAAGTGGGCATTCACCCAAGTCACCTTGGCAATCCGTGCCCTCAATTACTTGGTACACACGCTCCAGTACCAAAATGCCCTGTGGGACCAGGCCAAGGACGCCATACAATCCTTACCGGATGACCCTGCCAAGTAACAAGCCCTGGATTCTCTCAAGTCAGCCTCTAATGCCAGTACCCATTTGCTCCGGGTGGCCTATGACACTGTGGATGCATCAGCCTGGGCAGCAGTGGCTGGTATTTGCATGCACCCACACTCTTGGCTTCGAGTGTCTAGGTTCACCCAAGATGTTCAATTGTCCATTATGAATGCCCTTTTTAGAGGGTTCAAATTGTTCAGAGATGTTGAAGATATCCTCTCCAACCTACAGGCATCTGGACACAACCTGAGGTCTGTCCATTCTGTGTATCATGCACAGCCCAAGTCTGGGAAGAGGATGCCCTTTCGTTGGGCTACTTACAGGCAAACCCCAGCATCGGCCAAGCTTCAGGGAAAGTGGAGGGTGGTGCCTGCCTTGTCCCCTCTGCCAGCAGAAGAGGTCCCGTAGCCCTGGCTGCCCCCCTTCACAATTCCTTGCCATGCCCCATGGCCACAGGGGGCTGCTTCTCCCTCCATTTGGACAGGTGGCAGGAGATAACTTCAGACAACTGGGTGCTGTAGCTCATAGAGCACGGGTACTCCCTGGAACTTTTGGAGTGGCTCAAGACAAACCCCCAGTTCCATCCTCATACCCTCCCAGTCACATTCCTCTGATCTGGAAAGAAACATAGAACACAGAAACATAGACTTTGATGGCAGATAAAGACCGCTTGGCCCACCCAGTCTGCCTATTTCCCCTACTTTTTAGATAAGCTACAGTTCCTAGTTAACCAACAGCCTTCTTCCTCCACCCCCACTGGAACTGCCTCATGTCTGTAGAAACAAAGAAACTTAGAATTTGATGGCAGATAAGGACTGCTTGGCCCATCTAGTCTGCCCATTTCCCTACCTGATACATAAGCTGCAGATCCTAGTTAACCAACAGCCTACTTCTTCCTACTCCCACCCCCTAGAATTGCCTTATGACTGTCCCATGCATGCTTGAATTCCACCACTGTTTTTGACTCCACAACCTCCTCTGGAAGGCCATTCCATGCATCCACAACCCTCTCTGTGAAAAAATACTTCCTTACATTACCTCTGAGCCGCCCCCCATCTTCAAATTGTGCCCCCTTGTTCTTGCACCTTTTTTCTGAAAGATGCTACCCTCTTGGACTTTGTTGATTCCCTTGAGGTACTTGAAAGTTTCTATCTTGTCCCCCCTCTCCCTCCTTTCCTCGAGGCTACACATGTTAAGCTCCTTTAGTCTCTCTTCATATGTCTTCCAGTGCAGATCCTACACCATTTTAGTTGCCGTCCTCTGGACTGCCTCCATCCTGTCTGTCTTTGCGGAGACTGGGTCTCCAGAACTGCACGCAGTACTCCAGATGGGGTCTCACCAGCTCTCTGTACAGAGGGATAACAACTTCCTGTTTTCTACTGGTGATGCCTCTCCCTGTGCATCCCAGTATCCCCCCAGCCCTCCTTGCAGCCCTCTCACATTGCTTGCCCACCTTTAGGTCATCTGATATGACTACCTCCAGGTCCCTTTCCATTTTGTTGTTGTTAGTATCTCACCCCCATTGTGTACTCTTCCCTGGGTTTTGTTTCCCAGGTGCATTACCTTGCACTTCTTAGCATTGAATCTAGCTGCCATACATTTAACCATTCCTCTAACCTTGCCAAGTCCTTCTCATCCTTTCCACCCCACCTTGTGCATCAACTCTGTTGCAGATCTTTGTGCCATCTGCAAAGAGACATACTTTCCTTCAGTCCCTCTGCAATGTCGCTTATAAGACATTGAAGAGGACCGATCTAATACTGAACCCTGCGGTACCCCACTAGTAACCCCTTTCTTCCAGAGTGGACTCCATTTACTATTACCTCTGTGTCCTATTCTCCAGCCAATTCTTTACCCAGGCTGTCATCTTGGGACCCACTCCCAGGCTGGCTAACTTGTATATTAATCTTTTGTGTGGGACTGTGTCAAATGCCTTGCTAAAGTCTAGGTAGGCCATGTCCACAGCCCCTCCCTGATCTACTACTTTGGTCACCCAGTCAAAGAAATCTATCAGATTTGTCTGGAATGACCTTCCCGCTGTGAATCCATGCTGCCTTGGGTCCTGAGCCCCTCTGGCCTCTAGACACTCGACAATTCTTTCCTTCAGAAGTGATTCCATCATTTTCCCTACCACTGAGGTTAAACTAACAGGTCTGTAGTTTTCTGCTTCTGCATTGCTCCCACTTTTGTGAAGGGGAATCACATCTGCCCTTCTCCAGTCCTCGAGTACCACCCCATCCTCCCATGATTTGTTAAACAGGGTAGTCAGTGGTGTCACTAGTTCTACCCTTAGTTCCTTTAGAATTCTGGGATGAATCCCATCAGGCCCCATTGCTTTGTCCACCTTCAGTTTTAAGAGTTCTTTCACAACCCTTTCTTCTTTAAATGGGTGGTATCAACTTCTGTATCCAGAGTGTTTCTACTGTTTGTTTTAGGTACCTCCCCCACTTCCTTTGTAAATACTGAGCAAAAATATTTGTTTAGTATCTCTGCCTTTTCACAGTCACCCTCTGCCCACCCTCCCTCCTCTTTATTAAGCCTCACTAACCCTCCCTTGGTCTTCCTTTGCTCCCTGATGTACCTATGAAAGGTTTTATCCCCCTTCTTAACTGAGTTGGGCTATCTTTTCCTCGATTTGGGCCTTTGCTGTTCTGACTGACTTCCCAGCTTCCTTTTGCTTTAACTGATACAGTTCTCTGTCCTGCTCCTTCTGTGATTCCTTGTACTTCCTGAATGCTTTATTTTTCTCTTGAACCTTCACTGCCACTTCCTTTGAGAACCATAGTGGTTTCTTACATCATTTCATTTTGTTTATTTGCTTCACACAAAGGCTTGTTACCTCTGTGATGGCAGTTTTTATTATTCCTCATTGTTCTTCCACCCCTCCTTCCTGCCAATTTGCTAGTGTATTCCTTAGGCACTCGCCCATTTTGGCAAAGTCAGCCCTCCTAAAGTCCAGTATTTTTGCCTTTGTATGGCTTGACTCTATTGATGTGTTTATTGTGAACCATACTGTTCGATGGTCACTAGTTCCCAGATGGCTACCCACTTCTACATCTGTGATCCTCTCTTCATCTCCATTTGAGAGAACCAGGTCTAAGATTGCTCTGTCTCGAGTGGGCTCCAATACTAGTTGTCTAAGGCATGTCCCCTGTAGGGCATCTAGAATAACCCCACTCTTTGAAGTGGCTGCTGCAACTGCACTCCAGTTAACATCTGGCATATTCAGATCACCCATCAGCAATATCTCCCCTTTTTCTGCCATTCTAAGTATTCTTCCTATCATTTCCTTGTCCATTTCCTCCCCCTGAGAAGGGGGTCTGTATACAACCCCTGTGCGGATTGTGGTGCCATTGCCGGTCTCCAAATTTACCCACAGTGCTTCTTCTCCTCCCTGTTTTCCCTTTTGTTCTGTTGCTATGATTCCTTCCCTTATGTAAAGAGCTACTCCTCCTCCTCTTTTACCCTCCCTGTCCCTCCAGTAGATAGTGTATCCTGGTATGTTTATGTCCCAGTCATGGTTTTGTGTGTACCATGTTTCTGTGACTGCCACGATATCCAGATGTTCCTCCTCCATCAAGGCCACTAATTCAGGAAGCTTGTTACTCAGACTACGGGCATTGGTACTCATTGCTCTCCATTTTTTGATGGCTTTACCTTCTTTTGCAGCATCCCCCACTGACCTGTCTACCTCAGTCTTTTTCTCATTTAGTACCCTGTTTTGTAGGGAGAGGCTGGGATTTTCCTGCTGCTTATCAGTGCCTCCCCCCTTGACTAGTTTAAAAGCTTGCCAATGAAGCATTTAAACTGATTGCTCAAAAGACTAGTTCCCTTCCCGGACAGATGCAGACCATTCTGCCAGTATAGGCTGGTGTCCCTCCAGGTGGAACCCCAGTCCCCAATGAAGCCAAACCCCTGTGCTCCACACCATTTTTTCAACCATTCATTAAACTGCATGGTGCAAAATACCCTCGCCTCACTCATGCCATTGACAGGCAGCACCTCAGAGAAGGATATTGTGTGTGCTACTTGTCTTAGGCCCCTCCCCAATTCTACAAAGTCCTTCTGCACTGCTCTAATCTCATGATTAGCCAAGTCATTTGTCCCTAGGTGGACAATGATGTCCAGCTCAGACTCCCATGCAGCTGTTCTCGTGATCCTGAGGATGCACTTCCTGTCTCTCCAAGCCATGGCACCAGGCAGGCACCTTACTTCAGTTTTCCCTCCTTCCCCCAGTTCCATCCCGCTAATATCTGAGTCCCCCACCAGGAGCTACTTCCTTTCCTTGTGGTGTCCTCTGCCTCCTTCCTGTGGGCCCCCTTGTGACAGTTGTCCTCAGCCTCCTTAGTCTCCTCTGTGGGTGCTTCCATAGGGGAGCTATGCTCCCCCAGAATGGTGTATGGATTGTGGTGTGGAACAACTGACTGGGTGTGCCTCTGTTCCACCATCCTCACCCTCCCTGAGCCCACTGTGGTCCAACTGCTGTGCTTTCTTTACAACCTCTCAGGTAGTGGTGGTGGCTCTGGTGCTCCCTGGATGGGGGAGGTTCCCTTCCTACCATCCAGTGTGGTCTGGGGGAAGGTCCCCTTACTACTGTCCAGTGTGGCCTGAAGACGGGCAGCTTCCTCCCTCAGGGCAGAGAGTTGTCTGCAAATAGGGCAGCATCTCAGCCTCCAGAAAGACTCCCAGAAGACTGCTGCCCCACAGCCATTACATTGCACTACTCCCATTTTTTTTTGTGTGTGTGTGTGTGTGTGAGTGATTGGTTTGTAATATATATATTATACAATGTGTATGCTTATATTGTCAGTGCAGTGTGCTAGAGAGGATATGACAGTGATATGCACCTTGCACTCTTCAGGAAATGATGTCAGAACCCCAGGTATAAAGGAACTATTTCCAGGGGTGGGTGGGGTGAGGGTGGGAAGGGATTGGGCCTAAACTGTACCCTCACAAAACAATCAGCTAAAAGCTCTGACCCACCACTGCGATGAATGCCTTCCTGTCAGCAAGATGCCCTACACAACAATTTGACAGAGAAAATACCCTGCTAATCAAACAGGGAAAAATCCACACATCCAAGTCAGACACAGGTAAACCTCCCCAGACCCAAAACAGGCCTGGTGGTTTGTGCTCTGAAAGCTGTCAGCCCCAAAATAAGTCAGCTGTGCTTTAAACTCTTCCTGCACTGAAAATGTTAAGAATTGTAACAAACAAACGTAAACCTAGATCCACCTCCCTCTGTTGCTTGAAAGACTGTCTTTTCCTGTTTCACACTTCAGGTGTTTCTATGACAACTCCTTAACCACAGTAACTTATTTAAAAATAGTTTAACTATCACAAACTCCTACGCACCAGTAAATTATTTAAAAATAGTTTCTGTCCCAAAATCCTAGTAGTCAATCCAGCTACCCCCAAGGGACAACCAAAATGCAGTACTCAAACACTTGTGAAGTTACTTCCAAGATAAGCAGAGTTTGCAAGCTCCTTTTTCAACTCCTCAGCCACCTGTAATTTATTTAAAAATAGTTTAACTGTCAGAAAATCCTAGTTACCTCCAAGGATCTACCCAAATGCAGTATTTAAATCCTTCTGAAGTTACTAACAAGATAAACAGAGTTTGCAAGCCCCTTCTTGGTTAAACACTAAATAAATGTGTGAATAAAAAGCAATTACCTAGGGTAGTTAGTTTCACCTCCCACAGAATTAAGCAAAAGTGCACGTTTGTTGCAGATATCAAGTGCAATATAGAATTTCTCACACCGCTCACAGCTGAATAAAGAAGTAGTGTCCTTCCAGGCCAAGCAAGTGTACTTTGTGTCTGTAAAATTGCAGCCTCCAGTAATTTATAGTAATCTGATCTAGTCTGGCTATCTCCACCCAGGGCAATTTGTTGACAATGGTTATGACGCAGCCCTTCCTGTTCCAATACAACACTTTTTGGTCTGAAAACAATGTCCTGCCTAAGGCTGTCTGTGTTTCAGTTCACACTGCAGGTTTTGCTATAACAACTCCTTAACCACAGTAACTTATTTAAAAATAGTTTAACTATCACAAACTCCTACGCACCAGTAAATTATTTAAAAATAGTTTCTGTCCCAAAATCCTAGTAGTCAATCCAGCTACCCCCAAGGGACAACCAAAATGCAGTACTCAAACACTTGTGAAGTTACTTCCAAGATAAGCAGAGTTTGCAAGCTCCTTTTTCAACTCCTCAGCCACCTGTAATTTATTTAAAAATAGTTTAACTGTCAGAAAATCGTAGCAGACAATCTAGCTACCTCCAAGGATCTACCCAAATGCAGTATTTAAATCCGTCTGAAGTTACTAACAAGATAAACAGAGTTTGCAAGCCCCTTCTTGGTTAAACACTAAATAAATATGTGAATAAAAAGCAATTACCTAGGGTAGTTAGTTTCACCTCCCACAGAATTAAGCAAAAGTGCACGTTTGTTGCAGATATCAAGTGCAATATAGAATTTCTCACACCGCTCACAGCTGAATAAAGAAGTAGTGTCCTTCCAGGCCAAGCAAATGTCTGTGACCTGCACAGTCTGCTGGCATGTCAGTGGTGGCTGTTCATGCAGGGCAGCCACTCTACCCATCACAATGCTGGGTTGCCTCCTGTCACTGGTGTGGTGCATGTCTGCCTCAAGTGACACTGTGGCCTCCACGGCTGTTGTCCCACCTCCATGCTGTGGCTTGTGTGTGTTGCAGGGGATGTGCACCACTGTCTGTGACTTGTGCTCCGGGCAAATGATGGTGGCGTACAGGTCCACAGTGCCTGCGCAGGGTGGCTGGCACTCCTGTGCCATGGAGGACAGCTGGCTGTGTGTACACGGTTTCCATGGGCCCACACTGGGGACTTGGTTGCCCAGCTACTGCATCCCTGTGTTGTTGTGCCCTTGGGTATGGGTGGGTGTTTGTCCATGCATTGTGTTGCATCCGGTGTGGTGCATGCTTCCATGCACCACTGTGGGTGTCTGTGCTGGCTGTTGTGGCCAGTGCTGGGTCAGGGTGTGTCCTTGGGAGGGTGTGCAGGGTGCTGTACCACTGGTGGTGGGGTCCAGGGCATGCCCTGTCATGTGGGGGGTACCTCATGTGCCAATGCATGGTCGGTCTCTCAGCTGTACCTCGGAGGGGCTGTGCATGGTGGTACTGTGTATGCCATCACTGCATCGCTGTGTGCTGCCACCCGCTGATGGGTGCTCATGGTGGGGCTGCCTTGCATGGTTCTGTGGTGCACAGGGTTGCATTATCACAGTGGGGGTGGTGGCATGCATGGGGTATCCTGCAGCGGTGGACGCTGCTCCTGGGCAGGGTGTCTGGGGGCCACGGTGCAGAGTGTGCTCTGTATTGGTGGGATGGTGTAGCACGGGGTGATCGGCCCTCCTTGTGTGCCGGTCACAGCTTGCCATGGGGTGTGATGGGGCACCATGGCCCAGCTGTGGGTTGTTTGCTTGTCTCCATGGGCCAGTGGTTATTCCAGCCCTACTCCCATTGTGCAGTACATGGGGTGTGGGGGGAACGATGTCTGTTCTTCTGTGTGTTCCTCTGCCCATCTGTGGCATGGGTGGTGGGCCCCTGCATCCCTGGTTGTGCTGTTGCAATTCTGCCCTGCTGCTGGGAAGTGTCCCTGGTTGTGCTATGGCACATCTGGACTGCTCAGCTGGGCAATCTTTGTTGCGCTATGGTGCATCAGATCTGCTCAGCTTCCCCTTCCTAGTTGCGCTATGGCGCAGGTGGTGCAATACTCAGTCATCAGCTGTAGGCGCATCTTGGCTGGCTCAGTTTTTGAATATTGCGCCTCTTGCACATGGGTGCAATGGACTTGTGCTTGCTCCTGCTATTGTGCACTTTTTGGGCGCAGTTTGAATATCTGGGCCAGGGTATTTAGTCTGGACAAGGACGGGGCACTGCCATAGATCACATCCACATATTTTTTTTTTGTCAATAACATTTTTTATTAAATTAATTAAAAGGTACAATAAGAGTTACAAAACACAGTCCAATTACATGTACATACAGTTGATCTTCACAAAACATGACATAAGTAAATAATTGCTTAAGAGAAATATAGCATGCACACAAACCATTCCAAATGTCAGTCTTTTAGCAAAATTATTAAAGAAATCATTGGGACATTCAAACATATTGAATAGTAAATTATCAATGTAGAAAAGTATTTTCAGAAATATCAAAACCATGACTGGGACATAAACATACCAGGATACACTGTCTACAGGAGGGACAGGGAGGGTAAAAGAGGAGGAGGAGTAGTTCTTTACATAAGGGAAGGAATAAAAGCAACAGAACAAAAGGGTAAACAGGGAGGAGAAGAAGCACTGTGGGTAAATTAGGAGACAGGCAATGGCACCACAATCCACACAGGGGTTGTATACAGACCCCCTTCTCAGGGGGAGGAAATGGACAGGGAAATGATAGAAAGTATACTTAGAATGGCAGAAAAAGGGGAGATATTGCTGATGGGTGATCTGAATATGCCAGATGTTAACTGGAGTGCAGTTGCAGCTGCCACTTCGAAGAGTGCAGTTATTCTAGATGCCCTACAGGGGCATGCCTTAGACAACTAGTACTGGAGCCCACTCGAGAGGGTGCAATATTAGACTTGATTCTCTCAAATGGAGATGGAGAGAGGATTACAGATGTAGACGTGGGTAGCCATCTGGGAACTAGCGACCATCGAACAGTATGGTTCACAATAAACACAGCAAAAGAGTCAAGCCATACAAAGACAAAAGTACTGGACTTTAGGAGGGCTGACTTTGCCAAAATGGGTGAGTGCCTAAGGAATGCACTAGCAAATGGGCAGGAAGGAGGAGGAGTGGAAGAACAATGGGGAATAATAAAAACTGCCATCACAGAGGTAACGAGCCTTTGTGTGAAGCAAATAAACAAAACAAGACGATGTAAGAAACCACTATGGTTCTCAAAGGAAGTGGCAGTGAAGGTTCAAGAGAAAAGAAAGCATTCAGGAAGTACAAGGAATCGCAGAAGGAGCAGGACAGAGAACTGTATCAGTTAAAGCAAAAGGAGGCTGGGAAGGCAGTCAGAACAGCAAAGGCCCAAACCGAGGAAAAGATAGCCAACTCAGTTAAGAAGGGGGATAAAACCTTTTCTAGGTACATCAGGGAGCGAAGGAAGACCAAGGGAGGGATAGTGAGGCTTAATAAAGGAGAGGGACGTGGGCAGAGGGAGACTGTGAAAAGGCAGAGATACTAAACAAATATTTTTGCTCAGTATTTACAAAGGAAGAGGGGGAGGTACATAAAACAAACAGTAGTAACACACTGGATACAGAAGTTGATACCAGCCCATTTACAGAAGAAAGGGTTCTGAAAGAACTCTTAAAACTGAAGGTAGACAAAGCAATGGGGCCTGATGGGATTCATCCCAGAATTCTAAAATAACTAAGGGTAGAACTAGTGACACCACTGACTACCCTTTTTAACAAATCATGGGAGGATGGGGTGGTACCCGAGGACTGGAGGAGGGCAGATGTGATTCCCCTTCACAAAAGTGGGAGCAAGGCAGAAGCAGGAAACTATAGACCTGTTAGTTTAACCTCAGTGATAGGGAAAATGATGGAATCACTTCTAAAGGAAAGAATGGTCGAGTATCTAGAGGCCAGAGGGGCACAGGACCCTAGGCAGCATGGATTCACAGTGGGAAGGTCATGCCAGATGAATCTGATAGATTTCTTTGACTGGGTGACCAAAGTAGTAGATCGGGGAGGGGCTGTGGACATGGCCTACCTAGACTTTGCAAGGCATTTGACACAGTCCCACACAAAAGATTAATATACAAGTTAGCCAGCCTGGGAGTGGGTCCCAAGATGACAGCCTGGTAAAGAATTGGCTGGAGAATAGGACACATAGAGTAATAGTAAATGGAGTCCACTCAGAAGAAAGGAGGGTTACTAGTGGGGTACCACAGGATTCAGTATTAGGACCGGTCCTCTTCAATGTCTTTATAAGTGACATTGCAGAAGGACTGGAAGGAAAAGTACGTCCCTTTGCAGATGACACTAAGATCTGCAACAGAGTTGATGCACAGGGTGGGGTGGAAAGGATGAGAAGGGACTTGGCAAGGTTAGAGGAATGGTCAAATGTATGGCAGCTTAGATTCAATGCTAAGAAGTGCAAGGTAATGCACCTGGGAAACAAAAACCCAGGGGAAGAGTACACAATGGGGGGTGAGATACTAACAACAACAAAAATGGAGAGGGACCTGGAGGTAGTCATATCAGATGACCTAAAGATGGGCAAGCAATGTGAGAGGGCAGCAAGGAGGGCTGGGGGGATACTGGGATGCATAGGGAGAGGCATCACCAGTAGAAAACAGGAAGTTATTATCCCTCTGTACAGACAGCTGGTGAGACCCCATCTGGAGTACTGTGTGCAGTTCTGGAGACCCAATCTCCGCAAAGACAGACAGGATGGAAGCTGCTCAGAGGAGGGCAACTAAAATGGTGCAGGGTCTGCACCGGAAGACATATGACGAGAGACTTAAGGAGCTTAATATGTATAGCCTCGAGGAAAGGAGGGAGAGGGGGGACATGATAGAAACTTTCAAGCACCTCAAGGGAATCAACAAAGTCCAAGAGGGTAGCATCTTTCAAAAAGAGGTGTGCAAGAACAAGAGGGAACAATTTGAAGATGGGGGCGGCTCAGAGGTAATTTAAGGAAGTACATTTTTTCACAGAGAGGGTTGTGGATGCATGGAACAGCCTTCCGGAGGAGGTTGTGGAGTCAAAATCAGTGGTGGAATTCAAGCATGCATGGGATAGTCATAAGGCAGTTCTGTGGGGTGGGGGTAGGAAGAAGTAGGATGCTGGTTAACTAGGATCTGCAGCTTATCCAGTAGGTAGGGAAATGGGCAGACTGGGTGGGCCAAGCGGTCCTTATCTGCTGTCAAATTCTATGTTTCTATGTTTCTTGCATACAACCTATTACCCAGAGCTACTAATGAAAATACAGAAGTTAGTATGTGTTCTCGTAAAAGAAACAGAGAGAGAGAAGAAGTAAAGGGGTGAAGAGAAGAAGAAAAGAATGAAGTATGAAAAGCTGTTCCAAGAAAACAATGGCAGAAAAACCAGGAATCAAGAGCACATCAAAGAATGCAATTTAAAGCAGCAGTGCAGCAAAAAATGGTTTTCCAAAATAGCTAGTTTCAGCTACAGTTAAGAAAAATATTAGCATACCTGTCAAATGTACTTGTCTAGGTGCCTCCTATGCTGTGCACCACGAGTCTTTTTAATTTTTCTGTCCTAACCCTTGCCAGGTTTACAATGTTATTTATATAGAAAATATGGTGGCCATAGTTTTTGTCTTGAGAAAAAACTCAATTAAACATTTATAAAATACTAAAATTTTGGTGAAATTAGAAAATTGTACCACCAAATTAAACTGGAAGATATCTGGAATCTTTTCTAGTGAAAAAAAGGTAGGGTTGGGAGCCAGTGGCATGGAGGGCTGAGGCATCATACCTTACGTCCTACCACACCGGTGACCTGTGTTCGCAGTGCAAACAGGCCGCCAGGGTTCTGCTGGGGAGTGAGAGGATCAAGCATCTGAAGGACAGCTTTCCTCTCCCGGGGAGGGATGGGAACGGAGTCTGCTGCCTGCCTGACCCCTAGCGGTGATTGGAGGTTGGCACAGTGGGTCAGTACATAGGGGGTGGATGTGGGGCAGATGCCCAGTGTGCCACATACAGAAGCATGTGTGGCTCAGCCATTGGCCTCATGGCACACCAACACGCTGCATTCGGGGAAAAAATGCAGAAGAAAGTTGTTGGCCAGCAGGATGAAGCCTGGCCCCTTGCAGGCTCCGCACCCGGCTAGCTGGCACCTCGCTAGTGCAAGAGAGGTAAGTCCAGTGGATGTCAGGATTGGGGGGCCGGATGGAAGGGGGCCGGCGTCAGGAACAGAAAGGAGAAAAAAAATAAGGTAGGGTCAAATTTTTGCCCAGTTTCGTTGCGCTGCTGCTTTAATTGGTATGGCAAAGAACTGAATGGACATCCACAAAGTTATACACCAGGAGCACCATTTTAGTGACCAGTGCGCAGTGGACTTGGGATGAGAGGCAATCCTTATTGTGGTACTCACCACCTAGTTTGGGGCACAGCTTGTTGTGGGTTGCATTGACATGGATGGAGAAGTTGAGCCTATTATACAATCACACACCAAGGTATTTGAAACAGGATAACCTCAAGAGGAGTACCATCCAGGGTGGACAAAATGGAGAGAGGTGAGCATGGCAAGTTTCTGGCTGCTGGCAAAGGTCATTGACACAGTATTCTTTGTGTTAATCTGAAGTTGACAAGTTGAATGGTCATGATTAGTCGCACTGCAGCAGATGATTCCAGGGTTGTGACTGAGGTACCTGTGGCAAAGAGAGGTGTTGTCCACATACATATGAGTATGCAAATCAACACAGATGGAAGGGAGTTCATTAAAGAAAATGGACAAAGGGATGTGGCCCAGGATGCAACCCTGGAGGAACGTGTACTGGATAGGAAGGTGAGGGGACAAGATGTTGCCAATCTGCACTGACTGGAGAAGGTTTGAGAGGTAGGATCTGAATCAATTAACTGCTGGAACAGAAAAACCTGCAAAACTCAGTTTCTCCAGCAGGAAGGGGCGAGCTACCGAAATAAAAGCCTTACCAAGGTCTAAGAAGATAGTGGCAGTGGTGTGTGTCTGACCCATCCCAGTGAGGATGGAGTCAGTTACACACAGCAGGGATGATACAGTGGAGTGTTTTAATGGAAACCAGACTGAGAAGTGTGGAGGAAATTAGTGGAATACAGGAAGTCAAGCTGAGAAGTAGACTAGTTTGTCTTGCAGTTTAGCAAATATAGGAAGGAGGGAGACAGGGCGATAGTTGCCAGGAGTACTAGGGTCGCCACCTTTGTGTAGCAGGAGTACTTTAGTGAATTTCCAGGACTGCGGAACAGTACAGAGGGAGAAGAAGAGATTAAGTTGGTAGGTAAGAGGTACACTGATAGCAGAAGTGGAAGGGTGGAGTAGCTTAGTTTAGTTTATTATTTTACCAGGATAAGGCTCCATTGAGCAAGCTCATTTAGAAGGAGGTCCTGGGTAGAACAGCATAAAAAGTACAAAACAATTCACAATAGCAATGATTGACTAGTACAGAAAGATCATGCCTATCAGGACTAGACCCTTTAGAGAGGTTGAAGGACAAAGGAGTGTGAAGGATATCAAGCGGAGTGACAGACGAGTGACAGATGAGAAGTAAAAGCAGTTGTATGAGGATTCAGAGATTCAGAGAGGGAGGACTGGGGTGGGAAGGGAAGAGTCTGGTTCTAGTTGAAGAGAGAGGTTGCATGTGGTGAGGAAGTTTTTAAACAATGAGGCAACCAGGGAGTGAATAGAGCTAGGCAAACCATTCTTGAGTACTGGAGAGGAGGACTAAAAAGTGGTGCTGAAAAAGGAGTGGATGACCTTCCTAAATTTAGCAGGGGATTTAAGGTTATTCCATAAGTTGGAGTCAAAGAAGTTAAAGTTGGCTACCATTATGGTTTTCATGCAAGAATTCCTCAGTTGTCTGTACACATGGAGGTCAGAAGAAGAGTGAGACACTCTGAAGCAAGATCAAGCATTGTCACGAGATTTACAAAGATCAGTAAAGTCTGTTATGAGCCAAGGGGGTGTGGAGACAATTACAGAGAATTTTCTTAGTCCAACACTTGCAGAAATTTGGAGTGGAAAAGAAAGAGGGCCATGTCACCATCAGCCACAGTGAGGATAGGTGACCAATAAATGGGTCTAAGTCAACATAGTGCCGATAGAACTGCGCGGGACAAAACTGTGCCAGGCAGAAAAGTTAAACTACTGTTCTGTGGGGGGCTCCACCCCCAAGAAATATATAACAAACTTCTGGGGGGGCACATGTGGGGGTTGAGGTGATATTCGGGTGGGTGGGAAGCAACAGTGGCCACAAGTGGGGGTGGGAGGGCAGAATGAGGATGGTGGGGTGCAACAGCTTGGGGATAGGAAAGCTGAGGGAAGGCAAGGGTGGGGCAACCGCAGGGTAAGTAAGGGGGGAAAAAACAGCACAAAATAAATTGCAGCAAGTGATAACCGAACCTGGGATGTGACACAGGCACTGCAGCCCTCCACAGCCTGTGGCTCTAACCGCTGAGCCACAGCGACGGTACAGTGGCAACCAGGCATGTTGAGGGTGAAAACAGTGACAGGGATAGCGCTATGTCTGCGCTATACTTTCCCTGTCGCTCTTTTCACTTGTGCTATAGTGTCCACATGGTTTTGTTCCCCGCTATTGTATCCACACTATATAAACTAGATACCCCAAAAAATAGCTGCATGGTCTCTGAGTAGTGTGTCAATATTTAGAGAGCGAAGAGACTTGTCCCATACAAGTTTAGGAGGAACAGAAGGGACATGAATTTTCCTGATGCAGTAGGTCATACAACAGTCACTAAAGGCATCAGGTAGTGTACCAGCGGTAGCTATGTGATAGGGGTGGGAGGAGAGGATTCAAGTCTAGCAGAGAGTGGTTAGATGAGTGAGTACTGAGTCAAGTGGGCTTAGTAGTAAGTTAAGTGAGATTTAGTTACTCAGTCTTTTGAGTGACAGACCTGGCAGCAGGGGAGAGCCAATTAGTATTGAAATCCCAAACAGAATAAGTTTATCTGTTGAGGAATGAGAGGCCAGAGGAGAAAGAGTGTTAATTAGCACAGGAGGAGACATTTTTGGGGAAATGTAGACTGCCCCAGTGAAAACAGGCAGGGAAGAGGCAAATGTGAGGTTACTCAGGAGTCTGTGAGATGAAGGAAAAGACCTTCTGAGAAAGAGAGAGAGCAGGTGAGACCATAGTGGACATAGAGAGCAACACAGAAGAAGGAAGGCTTGTAAGATTAAAGTCTAGATTGGAGACAGCTGCTGGAATGCGATCCATTCCCTGAGCTTGTCTCTATTTCCACCACTCTAGTGCATGGAACATTCTTTGTGAGACAGGAACCAAGTGTTCCAGTGAGTCTGTTCTTTGGTGCCTGTATCTTTTCAAGTGATACTGCACATCCTTCATTTGCAGGTGAGTCCATAGAACAACAGCTGTTGCTGGTGCCATGTGGTATAAGAACTGTAGGAATTCCCTGGTAAGTTTCTTGAGCCATACCTGCAATGAACTTGTGCAAGAAATGAGGCTTAATATCACTGCTTGTGGAAGGAAAGTCTTTTGTTACAGGGTGACCAAAATCAAAGTCAAGTTTATTTATAAAAAGCGCTTTTCAAATTTATCAAAGCACCCGTACAGAGTTAAACAAACAGCAATGAATTAAAGCAATAAATAGTGAAGTTAAAAGTTAGGCAGCATTGCCAATTCCTAAGCATCTAAAAATGGTAAGAAATAAGTTTTTAGTACAGCTTTAAAAGTCTCAATGGACAGGCACTCTCTAACCTGACGAGGTAGAGAGTTCCACAGGGTTGGGGCCATAAAAGCAAATGATCTCACTCCTAAGGTCTTCAAATGGGCCCTGGGAACCTCTAGCAATCCCTCGTCAATGGAATGGAGGGGGCGGTAGGGACACAGGAGGTCCCTGTCCTTGTAGGGTATTATAGGTCCAGACCTGCTTATGAACTCCAGCACCTGTCTTGGGTTCTGGCTGTGACTTCTCTAGGTTGATGAGGAAGCCTACCTTTCCAGGATGTTCCCTATCATGACAATGGAATTCGGAGCTAGGAGCTTGAGAAGCTTCTGGTGGTAGAGTACTGAACTCATCGGGCATAGTAACGGCTTGTGCTGAGGGAGCAGAGAAATCTGTGGAGAGCTATAATCTGGCTCCTATGGCTGTCTTTGATTCCTTGGAACCCTTCTGTGTTCACCTGATTTCCAGCTACATGTTGCCATGGTATGATGGTGACCTGAGTTGGCTGAAGAAAAAGAACGGTAGTTAGAACGTTCCTGGTGGAGGTCTAGGTCCATGGAGGACAGATTAGTGCTGATATCTCACTGTTGTGAATCACCCTGAAATAATCAGTGTTCCTGTCTCGTGATTGGTGCTGAAAGAACGGACCAGATCAACTCTTCCACACTGTAGACAGGCTGCTAAATCTGACCTACTTGCAGTAGAGAAGATTTTTTTTCTCCAAAAAAATGTGAGGAGATTTAATCAGTTTTTCCCGGATAAGGTATACTACATTCAGGCCAGGATCTCTTCAGGTATTTGATTATGGGCCAGCAGTATTCAGTCGATAGTGGGTGAGGCCACTATGTATCAGAGGAATGAGTCTGAGCCAGTTCTGGTGGAAGATGCCCTTCAGGTGATCTCGGGACTACACCCTACTTCTTGTGTATTAGATACAGGACCTACTAGACATCCTAGAGTGCTGGGGGATCTGGGTCTAATATTTGTGGAGACTGTCAGCTGTTCCTTGAGGGAGGTGTTTTTCCCAACGCACTGGAAATGGCAGTGTGAAGATCCTCCTGAAGAAACCTTCTTTGGACCCTGAAGTTCTCACGAATTACAGGCCTGTTTTGAACCTTCCCTTTCTAGGTAAGATAATCAAAACGGTGGTAACTGGGCACTTGAGTATCACTTGGAACAGTGTGGCATCTACAAGCTGTTCTAGTTTGGTTTCCAGTCTCATTATGGCACAGAGATCACATTCATCAAGGTGCACCATGATCTCCTGTTGAGGGATAGTGGTCAGTGTTTTATACAGGGGCCTCACTAGGGTGGGCATTAGAGGCTTGAGCTCTGAATCTTTCCATCAAAGCCCTGAATGAAATAAATGTTACTAAAACATACAAGTTGCTGCAGGCTCACCTGACTCTGATGCCCATGTGCTGCTGGCTCGGCGGGAGGGGGGGGTTCTGAATCTGAGCCCTGACCCTATCAGAGATAGAGTTCTACCATGTGAATTGGTGTTTTTTTTATTGGATGGGCAGGTGGGCACTCCAGTGCAGTAATTGGGATGAACCACATCACTGAAGTTCGCACAGAAACCAGCTGCCACCACACGATGAGTTGTCAACGAGAAAGGAAAAAAGTACTTCACTAAGTTTACTTGTTCAGGGCTCCCAAAAACAGTGCTCCCTCTTGGCTTGGTTGGGGTGAGTTTGCAGTTCTCCAATTTCTGAAAACCATAAAACCACAAGAGTTTACATTGACTGTCTTACATCTGATATCAAATAATACCTTATAAAGTTTAGCACTGTATGTTCCGTGGTACCACCTGTTGTGCAAACTATAAGAAGAGGAATATGTTTCTGCAGCATGAGAGGGAGCTGTGAGGACCCTACTAGGGGTTGATCAGCACTTGATTCCATTAGCGTAGCATACAGCGCAGTTTGTAGAACAGGCAGAGAAACCTTATATGATTCAGTACAGTGTATCCCCAAAATGTTATGCTTTCTTTAGGTTTTGTGAAATAAGAACACACGTTACTTTTATTCACTAGCATTTTGGATTTTGTCTTTGAATTCTTCAAAGCAGCTGATGTGGAACATAATGGCATGAAGCCAGACACTGTATTTTATACAATACTATCTAAAATGTAAAAAAGCAGGACACCACTGAAAATGAGATATTGCATTTCAACGGGTCTGTCCTGGGAAAATATGTAGTAAAAATGTATAAAAGCAGGACCCTAGTAAAGCAGAACCCCCACTAAACTGTGCATCTGTGCAACTCTGTCCTGGGAAAAATTCAGTGTAAAAGCTGGACTACACTGAAAATGTAACAAGATAGCATCCGAGCTGTGCTATCCTGAGTAAATACCATGAAAAACTGTGTACAAGCAGAACCCCACTGAAAAGGAGATGCTGCATATAAGATGATCTGTCCTGGAAAAACACATTACGAAAGCTGAACTGAACCCTACTAAAAATGAAGTATCGCATCTCATCATGTTGGTCCAGAGAAAATCTGCAATGCAGAAAATGTCAGCAGCTAAATTGCATGAGTCTTCATTATCCATTGGGGACGTTGTGTACTTGTACCGACCTGTCCTTGTTCCGGGCACCACCGAGAAACTGCTCATAGAGCTCCTCCTCCTGGGGCTGTGTGGGTGGCTGTTTGTGCTTGTCTGTGTCTGTAGGTTAGTTTTTGTTCATTTACATGTTTTTCTGCTGAGAATACCTGTGCCATTCTTGCACACAACATTGGTGAAAGTCTCCTGGACTGAATTTCTGCAAATCGCCATCATCAGGTATCAGCTTTTTAATTTTACATCAACTTTCTTGAAGCCTCCCCAAGGAAGCATATGCCTTACAACTAGTCTTACAAACATGGTGATGCTGGGTCCTGCAACTGAATCAACATTTTCAACATTCTCATCTGACCACTCTTAAAGCAACTGCACTTGTGGACTTTAAAGAGCAAAGGAATTTTAACACATTTTGTGACTGAATCAACATTTTGTCTGACCTTTCCAAAGGTATTGTACTTGTCTCTGAGGACTTGAAGATCAAAGGAAACATACAGACAAAAGGATTTCACACATGGCATATGCCTACTGTCTGACCTACTCCCAAGGTATTGTACTTATCTCTGAGGACTTTGAAGAACAAAGGAAACATATAGACAAAAGGATTTTACATTGCATATGCCCAGGCCACAGTTTATCACCTTTCAGGAACTTTAACATATTATGTGATCCTGGATCTCAACAGTACTATAGTACTTCTCTTAAACCCTCTGGCACCAAACCCTCCCAGTCTTTTTTTCATTTTTCTGTACTTAGCCATAGTGCTTAGCTATCCACCTTAGCCCACTAAATCCTTGCCCACCACCCTCCTATTGCTCGCCACCCCCCCACCGACTGCCTAGCCCACACTACTTTGCCTCTCCTGCCCTCGCTAAAAAAATGCTTTGGCTTAGTCCCACCACCTGTTCCTGCTCACCCTCACCCTCCTTTTCCCTTTATGCCAACCCCTCCACCTACCCTACCCCTCCACCTACTCTCACCTTTCTATACTACTACCCAACATTGTACCATGGCTTTACTCTGGAAGTCTTAAACAAACATCACCCAATTAATACCTGGGTGCAAAGAGCCATATTTCCTAATTGGAAACTGCCACATCATTATAACTCACTAACGATCACCTCTACTGGGACTCCAGAAGACAATCCAAGCATCTTAAAAAGTACAAGCAGAAACTCACTCCAACCTATTATGAACCACGAATGGCATCGCTGAAACTCCTGCTCCTCCTACTTTTAATATCTGGTGGGATACACCCAAACCCTGGTCCTGTTGCATTGAAGCCGACAAAAACGGAAAGTTGGTAGTGGTCTCTCCATTATCACTCTAAATATCAGCAGCCTCCTTCCCAAATTGGCATCTCTTCAAACTCTCGCTGAACAAAAAAACCCTGATATACTAGCCATTGTGGAAACCTGGCTATCTCCCAGCACCCCGGATCATGCGGTCTCGCTTGAAGGCTACAATCTTTTCAGACTCGACTGGGCAAGCAAGAAAGGTGGGGGCTGTGCTATCTACATAAAGGACAACCTCTCCTGTCAATGCGGCAGCTTCACCCCCACAAATACGCAGATGCAACTCCTCCCAATCAAACTGCTTCTTGGTGCACAAAACAAAGTTCTCACAGTGGCCGCAGTCTATATCCCTCCAAAAGACCACCGTGCCAGTATTAAGTCTGTACTTGATTTTGTTAGTCTGCAGCCCTCTGAAAATGAGCTCCTCCTCCTCCTCAGGGATTTCAACATAAACTGGCTCGCCTCTGACACTGGCTCTTACAAAGATGACATCCTAGCAGCAAACCTGACTCAGATGGTAACCTCCCCCACCCGGAAAAATTACAAAACTGGTACAAGCACCCTTATTGACTGGGTTCTCACAAATCACCCTGACCGGATAAAACATTAAAGTCCTCCTGACTCCTCAGTGACCACTCCCCAGTGTCCTGTACCTGGTCTAATAAATTTCTCAAGCCACCCCAAAGTTATAACAAGCAGAGTATTGCCTTATGGGAATCTTATCAAGTTGAAAACCCATCTCCTACAACAGGACTGGGCGCCAATCCTTGAATCAACTGATATTAATACCGCACTAGAATACTTCATTAAATCTTCAACTCTGCATGCCACTTATACGCCCCAGTAAAAACGTAAAATCAAAGCACTATCAAATCCGTGATTACTGCCAAACTACTTGCCGAGCTCAAGGTTCGGGACCACCTCTGGGCAGTTGCCAGAGACACAGGCTCACCTCATGATACCCTAAAATACAAGCAGGCACGAAATAGATGTACCTCACAAATTAGGCAAATGAAGAGCCTATTTCAAAATGCCCTTGAATCCACCTTGGGTGATGGAAGAGCTTTTGGGACAACATCCAAACATAATGGGTAAACAATCAAAATCGTCACCTACCATTATGAAAGATGATGGATCCACCACTCTTGACCCAAAAGTCTGTGCAGATGCGCTTAATAAGACATTCACAGACCTTAGTGGTTCCTCCCCAGATTTCTTCTCGGACTTACCTGTGCCTAACCTAGTATCACAAAACACCCTCGTGACAAACCACAATTTTACTTCAAGAAATCAAGTGCATCAAGTGCACAAGTACATAAGAAAGGCCTGCTCCAAATCCAGAACAAGTAGTGACATGCTAGATCTAAAATCCTGTCTCTCACCCTGGATGAAGTAATTCACCCCCTTGCAAAAATTCTTAATCTGTCACTTTGCCAAAGTCAATTTCCCAACAAATGGAAATCTGCCATAGTTACGCCAGTGCACAAAGGGGGGGACAAAACCTCAACAGGAAACTATCGACCAATATCAATACTCCCTCCCCTCTCCAAAGCACTTGAACGAATAGTGGCAGACCAACTCTCTGATTACCTGGACAAATACAATCTACTCTGTAATCAACAGCACGGCTTTAGGAAAGGACATAGTACAACAACAGCCTTACTTGATTTCTCTGGAGAAGTCCACTCAGCCCTGGACAAAGGGTGCCAAACAGGTGCAGTCTTTATCGATCTTACAAAAGCTTCGACACAGTCCATCATGGCCTACTTACCTCCTACTTTCTAGCCTAGGCCTGGCCGAAGGTCCTTGTGCTTGGGTAAAGTTACCTGTCCAATCGGTCACAGGCTGTAAAATCTCTAATGAACTCTCCGACTTCAAACCAGTTTTCTCGGTGTACCACAGGGATCAATTCTTGGACCGCTCCTCTTTAGCCTGTTCCTTAACCCTCCCAGATATCTGCCAGGAGAAAATAATCTTATACGCTGATGATGCTGTAATTCTCTCTTCCCACAAGGATCCAAACTCCTCACGAAAAAGCCTGCAACTTGCTTTCTCTAGTGTTGAAAGGTGGTTCCTGGATAGTAAACTTGTGCTAAACCACAATAAAACAAAAGCCATGCTCTTCTCCAATCACCAAAACAAAAATAGGCATACTCCACTCACCATACAAACCTCTTCAGGAATTACACTGGACCAAGTAAATACTTTCAAATACCTTGGCATCACTTTTGACCAAGGGCTCACCTTTGCAACCCACATTGACAACACTGTGAAAACAGTGAACCAACACCATGGAATACTATTCCGTAACCATCAATTTCTAAATCAAGCGGCATTGAGAATAGCTATACAGAGTTCCATAATCTCAATCATTGACTATGGCCTTATTATTTATGGCTCAGCTACCTCCGCTGCTCTAAGGCGTATCTCAATCACTCTAAATAAGGCCTGCCGGCTCCTCACGGGGGCTCAAAGACTGACTCACACGCGTGATCTGTACTATGAATCAGGCTGGTTGAACCTATCAAATCGCCTTATTTATCTCACCTGCACAATGGCAAAAAATCTATCTTGGGACTGACTCCATTATGTATTCAAAACCTACTCCAACTGAATCCTGGCTCACGACCCACCACCAGATCTGAACGCCAACCTTTCCTGGTTCTGAGATGCCGGACTGCACAGGGACAAAGATCTTTTGCATACAGGGCCCCGACATGGTTCAATGCGCTTAGTCCACCTACTCTATCCTCAGCCTTGCTTGAAGCTTTCAAATCCATGCTCTATGCCCACCTCACCATCACTAGCAACTGTGACTACGCTGAGATAAAACTACTACTCCTCATGTCCATCCTCCATCTGAGGCCTCTTCCTCCCTGACTAATGAACCCTCTGGTACCTCTACTACTTCCTGTCTCCCACCCAAACTCACTCCCCCTTTTTCCTGTCCCTCTCACTTACTCTCCTGCTCACCACCTTTCCTCCTCTCTAGCCTCCTTTGGCACCTAATGATCACCTTCTCCTGGAAGTTTCTTTAACCTCAAATTGTCTACCGCTTGAACCTGTTATAGCTTGTTTTCTATGAAACTTAAAACGTTACTGCCTTAAACTGTTAATAGCAAATTTATGATGTAACTTTCCTGTCTGGTTTTACCTGTAATGTGTATCGTGCTTTGTTAAATGTTCTTTGTGACGTGGAACCTTTGTAAAAGAGCCCTGGCTCAAAGGTATTAATTCCTAGACTAATAAACTAAACTAAACTGCTTCGCCCCTGGACTGGTCCCTTCTATATTGTAGAAAAGCTTCCCCCTGTGCATGCTCTTCTACACCGCAAGTCTGATGGAAAGCTGGTACACGACAAAGTCCACATCAACCGACTGAAACATGGGCACCTGAGTAACACCCTTCCAGATTACCCCAGTCCACCTAACAATGAAGCTGCACTTGAGCCTGCCATCCTCTCTGAAGCCGAGATCCCTTCAGACAACTTGGAACCAGTTTCTACAGATTCTCCCACTCCAGACACTCTCCAGCCAGATTCTGTTTTGCCTGATTTTCCAGATGACCTTCCTGGGACTTCTTCTCCTCGGGACTCTCTCGTACACACACTGCTGTACCAGATCGAGAAGATCTTAAGGAAGAAGTACACCACTAGATCCTGGATTTACAGAGTAAAGTGGTGTGGATTTGACAGTGCGCAGAACTCCTGGGTTGCTTTTAATGACCTGACCCCATCCTGTCAGGAACTGGTGCAATCCACACATGCCTCCATTCCCACTGACTGGAAAAGTCGACGGAGGTCTTGAACTTTTGTGTCACTGAACTCGGTGTGTTTTGGGGCTAATTCTTCTACTGCTGTGGAAATCTCTAGGTTAACTGTTTTGCAGTAAATGTCTTATTGTACCTCTCTCATTGCACCTGTTGCTATGGTATGGCATACTTGCATTAACACTTTGTTTTCTTCCAGGAATGCCCTTAGACAGTTCATATATTTTTGATTGCCCTGAAACTGTTATTGAAATGTTATTTTGCATTTGGGCATCCTGCAGCTGTTCTCCTTCCCTCCCTTCCCTTTAGCATTTGTGGCATGACCAAGCTTCAAGTCGCTATGGTGTTTTCCCCTTCCCCTGGCACTACTCTGACTGGTCACCAGTGTAGTCCAGATTCTTTCTTCCCCCTTCCTGCAGCGGAGTACTGTTGTGTTCTAAATGTGTACTACCTTGAAATGCTTAAACATGTTGTTTTTTGCTTTAAAATTTCTTAGAAACTGTTTATAGTGTGGTATTGCTTGTTTGAGTTGTACTCACTTTCACGACCCCCAGAGTGATGTGACGTACACATTAAGAATGGGGCTTAATGTTAGCTGCTGCCCCTTTAAGAGCACTTAGAACTCACATTTTACCATTTGTTGCACTGCCTAGCAGTGCCATGTATGCCTGTCAATCAGAGAACTAGTCTGTCAGAGTCTGAACCTCATAGAGAGAAGATGTGCCTACTGCTGTCTCTGAATAAACCTTTTATACTGGGTCTTATACTGGGTTTTGAACGGTAGAAGACCTTGGTCCATATGAAAACCGTTCCCCACATTAGTGGGCACATTTCAACCTATTATCCCTTATCATTTGATTTATTCTTTTTTTGAATTCCTCTATTGATTTACTGGCCACTTCCTCCGTTTGCAACATATTCCATATTCTCCCAGTTCTATTTAGAAATAAGTAGCATATACCCTACTCTTCTTAACTGTGTCCAACTTAATTTGCATTCTATGTCCTCTTAGCCCCTTGGGTTTTGCTCAAAATTTCAATCCTATCTCATTTACTAGTACTTTGTCATTAATAATTCTGTACAAAGAAATTAAGTCTCCTCTTAGTCTTCTCTGCTCCAAGGAGAACAGGCAAGTTCTCTTTAGCCTTTCAGCATACCCATAGTTACCTAATTTTCCTATCATTTTAGTATACCTTCTCTGCAACACCTCCACTCTCTTAATTTCTCCTTTTTTATAGGGGCTCCTCAGCTGTGACTTGAAATCGAAGTAAGGTCTCTCATACGACCTATTTATAGGCAATAAACAGCCAATTGATGTATTCACAAAACTGCGTTTTATATTTTTAACAATGTAATTAGCTTTTTGCATGATATGAGTCCTTTGTTTTTCAAAACTAAGATGATTATCAATGATTACCCCACAGTCTCTTTCCTTCTCTACCTCCTGCAAGTCCTCTTCATTCAACATATATTTGTTTTTCCTATTAGAGTTCCCTAAATGCATCACCACTGATTGTTTTATACTAAAACTCATCCTGTTATGTTTTGCCCAATTCTCAATTCTTTCCAGACCCATTCTTATTGAATCCTGTTGTTCATGTGAATTAACAGGTCCCCATAGTTTTATGTCATCAGCACATTTGGCAATCTGATTGTTAACAACATGATGTAAATCACTTATATACAATGAAAAAAAATGGGCCCTAGGACTGATCCCTGTGGGACACCACTTACCATTTTATAGTTTCTGAAACTTCCCTGGTAATTTTCACTCTCTGTACTCTTTTTCCCAGCCAGTTCCTTATCTAAACAACTATACGGCTATCCAATCCTATACTGGCTATTTTCTCTATCAATTTATCCTGCGGCACTTTATCAAAAGCTTTCTGGAAATCCAGAAATAAAATGTATGTTGGTATATTTTCATTAACTTTCTCATTTATAGCTTTGTAGAAGCACAAATGGTTAGCAATACAGGATCTAGTCCTCTTAAATCCATGCTGTTTTTCATCTACAAATCTCAGTATCTCCAGATTTTTTTCTATTCTAGTTTTCAATATACAGTGCTTTCTGCAGTTTTTTTCCAGAATTGCTGTCAAGCTCACAGGTCTGTAGTTAGACATGTCTGACCTATCACCCTTTTTAAACAACAGTACCACCAAAGCCTGCCTCCAATCCTCTGGCACCTTACCTGTTGGACATGATTGATTAAAGATTGTTACCAATTTTTCCATTATTAATGGTGCTATTTCTTTTATGTACCTAGGGTGCAATTGGTCCAGGCCCGTAGATTTATGTATCTTTAATTTCTTTATTAATTTTTTCCTTCATCTCTTGTTGTTAACAAATCAGATATCTTATGATTTTCATGAACTTTAAACATTCATGACCTCTCCATTAATTTCAAATACGGAACCAAAAAAGTCATTTACTGCATCAGCCATTTCTTTTGGTTTCCTAATTTCTATGTTACCCTTCTTTAATGGCCCCACTCCTTGCATATTCTTCCTATTTTGGTTGATATATGTAAAAAAACACCTTTACCATTATCCTTCCTGTTCTAAATTTGCCTCCACCTTCCTTTTCTTTTCCTTATTCTTTTTTGCAGTCCTCAGAGTGGCTCGATAATGTGTTATAGCTTCTTCCATCCCTAGTAATTTCATATTTTTATATACATTGGGCCGGATATTCAAAAGGGTTGTGCCATGCGCAATAGGGTTGCGCATGCGCAAGTCCGAAATTGCGCCATTCTGCGATATTCAGCAGGAGGCAGTTGCGCCACTGAAAACAGGCTGGGCAACAGCGCAATGCAAATGAATGCATGCTGAACTGGAGGGGGAGGAACATGCATAAACTGCACAGCCCGATATTCAGCGGGCTGTGCAGTTGTGCTGGCGCAACCCACAACCTGCGCCTGCACAACTTTGAGCAAAAAAAAAAAGGCTTAAGTCGAGGGCCACCCACAAGTGAGCTGCTGCATTGCAGGGCACAACACAGCAGCTGCCACCTGTGGCTGGCCCTCAACCTATCCCCTGTGCCCCCTGCAGCTAGATCGTGGCAAAGAGAGTAATATCCCACCACTCCCCACTGGCCCGGTCCCGGCATAGCTTTAATTCCTCCCCACCAGCCCGATTGAGGCAGCAAAGTGTCTCCCCAAGATATCCCTGGTGGTCCAGTGGACCGAACATCCCGATCAGGGATTGAGTATTAACCCCCCACCTCCCGATTATATCCCTGGTGGTCCAGTGGACCGTAAATCCCGATCACGGGATGGGTGTACAAACAACCCCCCAAAAGCATCCCTAGTGCCTAGTGTCCCCACCCCACCCACCTACCTAAGCCTCCCAACCTCGCTCTCCCTCGGCAGTCATGGTGGCTGCGCATCCCACCCGCCTGCTGCTCTCGTCATCACCACTGATTGCCGGTTCATATCCATTGTGCTTATATCAGTCCACCACTATTTCTACTCAAAATTATGTGCAGGTTTGATCCTACCGGTTTAACAGTAGCCTTCTGTTTTAGCTTCCCGCATAACATGTGTAGATGTGCATGTCTCTGCATGTGGCGACCATGCATGCCCTGCTCAGCACTAGCGCCACTTGCGCTGCATGCTCCAATATATGGTGTCATGGTCCGGAAGCCTCTTCTGGGTCACGTGACCACAGTGATCAACTAGCGTCAATAAAAAGCTCCTTAAAAACACTCACAAACAATGTATCAGGGTCTGTTTAGCCCTTAAAAGGACTAACAATCTCCTTTCTGTGTTTCTGTCCCACAAAATAGCCCCATAGCTGACACCACTGTGACAGAACAGGACGCTATAGTCCAATTTCTATGTGCTGTTGGACTACAAATCCCACTGATCGTCTCTCACTCTAGCCCCTGTTCCAGTTTCACAGTGTATTCACTTGTTATCAGCCTGCACAAGTGGAATTCTGCTGCCAGAACTGTCTCACCAGCAATAACTGGTCCCACAGTATGTGGACAGCATATATTGATTCTGCTCGTGCTGGGCGCTCCAATATATGGTGTCACAGTCCGGAAGCCTCTTCCGGGTCACGTGACCATAGTGATCAACTAGCGTCGGTAAAAAGCTCCTTAAACACCCTCACAATGTATTAGGGTTTGTTTAGTCCTTAAAAGGACTAACAATCTCCTTTCTGTGTTTCTGTCCCACGAAATAGCCCCAAAGCTGACTCCACCATGACAGAACAGGAAGCTGTAGTCCAATTTCTATGTGCTGTTAAACTACAAATCCCACTGGTTGTCACACACTCTACCCCCCGTTCCAATTTCACAGTGTATTCACTTGCTATAAGCCTGCACAAGCAGAATTCTGCTGCCAGACCTGTCTCACCAGCAACAACTGGTCCCACAGTATGTGGACAGCAGATATTATTGCATTTATTTGTGTGTCCATCACATCTGTTCACATGGTCCAGCAAGGGGTCCTCACCAGCAGCAACTGAAGGGTCCAGCAGACCAGAAAGAAGGTAATGATCTTTTAGCGGCAGACCAATCCAAAATGCCACAGTTCCATCTTGGGTAAACATGCAGTAAAAATGTGTACAAGCAGGACCCAGTACAACAGCATGCAAAGTAAACATTCCACACTGACAAACACTTGTTAATACTAGCTGCCAGATTGTGTGTGAATTCCAGAATATTCACAGAACAGAGATGTTAACATTTGAACAGACATTTCTTAGGTACTGTACCTGCTGACCTGAAACATTATTGTGCCTTTTATAGAGTCAAAATGGTATAGTTTCTGATCATTTTGTGATGCTGAATAGTAACATAGAAACTGTTGGCAGACAAGGACCGCTAGGCCCATCCAGTCTGCCCATAGGCCCTATACATTGTATGTGGCCACTGATGCTATGTGATCAATGACTTTTCATCACTCCCTTCCCTGTTAGGGTTCCCTTGTACCTTTCCCAGGCATGCTTAAATCCCTCCACTGTGCTTGCTCCCACTACCTCCTGTGGCAGACTATTCTGAGTGTCGACTACCCTTTCTGTGTAGAAAAACTTCCTCACATTACCTCTTAATCTAACCCCCCAATTTCATATTGTGCCGCCTTGTTCTAGTATTTTTTCTACATTAGAAAATGTTCCTCACCTGCACCTTGTTTATGCCCTTGAGGTACTTGAAAGTTTCAATCATATCCCCCTGCTCTCTCCTCTCCTCTAGTGAGTACATATTGCAGTCCCTTAGTCTCGCCTCATATGTTTTGTGGTGCAAGCCCTGCACCATCTTTGTCACCCTTCTCTGAATAGTTTCCACCTTGTTAATATCCTTGCACAGGTGTGGCCTCCAGGACTGCACGCAGCACTCCAGGTGAGGCCTTACCAATGTTTTATACAATGGCATCGCCACTTCCCACCTCCTGCTAGTGATACCCCTGCCTATGTACCCTAGCATGACACTGGCCCTCCCTGCAGCCTTTGTGCACTGCTTTGATACCTTAAGGTCATCAAAGATGATAACCCTTAGGTCCCTTTCCTCTTTGGTGACAGTCAGCTCCTGTCCTTCCCCCAACCTGTAGCTCTCCCCGGGGTTCCCTCTACCCAGGTGCACTATTTTGCACTTCTTTGCATTGAACCTCAGTAGTGACACAAAATGGATTGGATTGTAACTACACAAAGTGATTAGAGTGGAGCAAGCAGAGGGGTGTAGTGAATGAAAGGAAGTGGGGTTGTCTGTATAATGCCCCAAAGCAACTATGTGGTAAAAATGTGGGAATGAGGGCGGAGCTGGTATGTGGAAGTCTTGATAGGCTCATATGTGCAGGATGATTTAGATAGTTAATGGAATTAACGGGAGGGAACACACAAGTGGAGACCTGAAACAGAATTGCCAAATGATTTACAGGCCTACAAGGCACACCTTTTTCACCAAGCTGCTGATCATGGACTAATTTTGCAGCCCTTTGGTCTCATCATAGTAACGTGTGGTGCAGTTTCTCTGGACCGCAAGAAAGCATTTGACTGTTAGCCACATAATACTAGTCAACAAACTGTAGCTCATAGACTTGTGTAAAACAGTGCAGCTTGAAAATAATTTCACAATTAAGTTGCTGAGAGGAAAATGGGAATGGACACAGAAGTGGAGACCTGGAGCTGAATTGTCAAATGATTTATTACTGGCCTGCAATGCAAAATGGTGTTCACTAGGCTGCAGTTTAAGGATTAGTTTTGCAGCCCTTTTAGATGGAGAATTGTCTATCTGTGATAGAAAAAGGTAAATATAGTTTATCTGCTAAGGGTGGGATATTCAGACTGAGCCAGGCTGTGGCACAAGCCTGGGCACAGCGCAACTAGGATGTGCCAGGGCGCTGACAGGGTGATATTTAATGGTGGTGCGCCATGGCTCAGCACTGTTGAATATCGCTCCATGGCCACCCGCATAGCGCATGGCGCAGTGGCACTGCATCAGCGCAAGTGGCCAGAGAGGGGCAGGGGGATGCGCTAGCACAGGTGCCATTGTGCTAGGTGCATCCACCACGATATTCAGCGGTGGACATGCAAATGGGGCCATAACGCATGCAAGGCACAAATGGGGCCATTTGCATGTCATTATAGCCCCATTTGCATGCAGGTGCACTGATCCCCGGTGACTTGCTACTGGTGCCCTGCCAGGCTGCAGTCATTGGGGACCTACGCCCCCTGCACAAGTGGTAAAGTGCTCCAATGCCCGATCGCGGGCATAGGTTGCAAAACATAACATTCCAATATCTCTGGTGGTCCAGTGGACCGCTGCCAGCCTGATCGTGGGCAGAAATATACATAAAAAGAGTAATCTCATCCCTGGTGGTCCAGTGGACTGCTCGCAGCTCAATCGTGGGCAGAAGTATAAAGAAAGGGATTAAATCCCATTCCTGGTGGTCCAGTGGACCGTTTGCAGCCTGATTGCGGGCAGATGTATAAAAAGATTATCTCATTCTTTGATAGTCCAGTGGATTACCTGCAGTTCGATAGGGCAGATGCATAAAACAAAGATTAAATCCCACCCTGATGGTCCAGCGGTACCACCCTCCCCACCCTCCCACTGAGCCCCCACCACCCTGCTCCCCCACCAGTCAGTGGCGGGCAGCAGTTCCCCACCAGTAGCCGCCCGGCCACCCGCCAACTTGACTGCATACAGCACAGCTGTATGTCCATTGGTCCACAGCATACAATGGGCGGCAGACTGCACTGCATTGACACTATCCAGATATGTGAATGATTGGGGAGCGGGCTGGCAGGGCTCAGTGAGGGTGGGGAGGGGGGTACCGCTGACCACCAGGGATGGATTTACTTTTTTAATACATCTGCCCGTGATCAGGCTGCAAGCGTCCACTGGACCACCAGGGATATAGGACATATATGTTTCAATACTAGTGCCCACGATCGGCTGGAAGTGGTCCACTAGACCACCAGAGATATTGGAATATTATTTCAGAACCTTGTGCCCACGATCGGGCGGGGGCGCCAATAAGACGGGATTTGGGGTGCCGCCGGAGCTCGGTGGCTACCCACAGCTGGCAGCCGCCGGTTGCACCCTGCACATGGCATCTCACCTGTGGGTGGCCAGCTGTTGCTCCTTGTTTTTGGATCAACTGTGTAGGCGCAGGTGGGGTTGCACCTGCATCTGCTCAGCACATCCTGAGCTGAATATCAGGATGTGTGGAGTATGCATAAGCACGCCCCCCCCCACGTGTGCCACATACATTACTGACGTGCCCCGGTGTATCAGGATTTGTGCCACGCACTTTCCCCTTTTGAATATTGTGCCGGGGCACATCAGTGGGTTGCGTATGGCGTACCTGTGTTGCACCATGCGTAACCCTTCTGAATATCCCACCCCAAGTGTACTGTTTTTCGTCTTACCCCTTGCATATTTAGTTGTCAAGATAGCTCCCACCTTGTTTTTATTTTTGTATTTTACTTTTCAGAAACATTTTAAATATATTCATTTTTATAAAAAGATTAACAGAACATTAACATCAACAATTAGAGGAGCTTGAATGTGCAATAAAAGTATTTCTTTGCAATGGCCATATAAGAGATCATCGAGAAATAGCAATGGAGGAGGACAAACAAGAGACACAAAAGAACAGAGGGCAGGTTCCTAAAATATGAGAACATCACCAGTGCCATGTGCCTCTTTCAAGGGACAAAATCTCCTATAAGGTACATAACACAAACAGCAAAAGATGTCACGTGACAGATGTGGCCCACCATGGAGAAAGAGTGAATGGTTTTGAAGTGTATCAGTTTGGCATTGACTGTTTTAATTTAATAGAGTTTAACCAAATCTTGCTCCAACTCCAACCATTCACATCATTACCGAGAGCATTAGCCCACCACCTGATACACTGTAGATCAGGACCATTAATGCACCCTAAGAGTGAGTCATAGAAACTAGATACTCTGGGCCCAGCTTGAATTGTGGCCAGGAAGTTTTGAGAGTTGGGGTTAATGTCTAAGTAGGACCTATCCTCAAATGCGAGGCCTTGTATGCTAACTGTGCTGTTAAACATATCCTCATCATGTGGTTGCAAATCATACTTGTGCGCTAAAGTGTCAAATGATACTAAGGTCTTATCCTTTATTATGCTTTTAATTCTGGTTATACCCTTCATCTCCCAAACAGCGTTCTTGAAGAGCTGCCCATCTGCTGTAACATTAGGATTTAAGAAGATTGGTTATATTTTGGATCTATTTAGATTTAGTATAAGAAGATAAGACCATCTCTTCAGGATATAAATATTATTTATAAGGATTTTATTTTAAGATGTTTAACAGGTTTGGCAAAAATGAGGGATCCCAGGTACTGTAAATTGAGCTATTCTTAGCCGAATCTAATTCCATATCAAGCCATTCGGGATTAGTGGTGAGTCCACCTTGACTATTACACCATTTTGACATTTGATTCATTCTGCAGGAAAGAAAGTAGTAATATAGGTCCTGTTTCTGAAAACACTTTACCAGGCTGTGTACAAATAGTAAATAAAGGAGTGGGAAAAGAGGGAGGAGCCTCTGTCAGCAGTCCCTTTGGGCATCTGAAATGGCCGGCACAGAATCCCTCTTTATGAAAGAAGATGAATTGGGCTAAAATGGTTATCTGTTACCCAGCACCAGTAGCATCTGTCTTACACATTATTAATAAAAAAAAATTCAAATTCTGACTTCAAATGGTAGTTCTTTGGACCAGCTGAAATGTTCACAAAATGTCCTGGGTGGATTGTAGTATATTCACTGACTCTTCTTTTCACAGTACTTCTGAGGTTTTCCTAGTTTTGCAGCGGAGCCACATGCCTGTGGTCCTTGCATGGAATGGGTGCCCTTGCCAGTTCTCCTGCTGTTCCCTGATGCTTCATATCCTGCTGTATGGTATAACACTTGACCATCATCATAGTTCACACAGTTTTACAGGGAAAGGTGTTTTACAGCTGATCCCCACCTGTCAAACTGCTTTCAAGTACGTGCTGTAACTAAGTCCTTGGCAAATACTGTGAGTTCATTATCACCGTCAGAGTAAAGTCTAGTGCGCCTGCAAAAGACTTTGCTCCATGCCACAGACAAAACCCTTTTCTTTGTTTGATAAGTGAGAATTTGCATTATGATTGAGTGAGGACATGTTGTTGGGGGCTGGTTAAGGCTGAGGGCTCTGTGGACCTTTTCAAGCTGGAGAACTAAATCCGCTGGCAAATCCTGTTTTTCGTGAAGTAGTAAGCCGATTGCCCTCCACCCTTCTGGCAAACCATAAATTCTCATGTTTTTATGTCAGTAGCTGCCCTTTAAGTCTATATGCTTGTTCTCTAGCTGCTGCTGCTGCTTCTGGCACAGTTGAAAAAGAAGTACACAATAGGTGTCCATATGGTGATCGAGATCTGTAACTGTCTCTGACAGCTCCTTTTGGTTGTCAGCTAAACTGTTCAGATCTGCTCTCATATTTGCAAAGGATGTCTTTCTTTCTTTTTCTACCACCCCAGGCCTGATTTGGGACCCTCTTCTATCGCCCTCAGTGTCCCTTTCCAACCTGTTTAATCCCTGGGGTTCGACGCGCCATTCCTGCCTTTGCTTACTTGTAACTGTAGTCCTTGGGCAGGTAACCTTCGGCTTCTCCCCTGCAGATGGGACCTCAGAAGGGGATCAGGTCTAAAAGGAGAATGCTTTACAAAACGGGCCTGGGATGCCAGAGGGTGGAGCCAAAAAGGAGGAGGAGGAGGCAGCCCAGGCATCCCAACTGGGCATGGTGGGATATGGGGACTTTATCTGTCCCAGTTCTGCCCTTATTTTTCACCCCGTAGACCCACTCTTTATCCCATCTGTGTTGCAATTTGCTGTTCAGAAACCCACACTTGCACCTATCTAAGCAGTAAGAGGGATGGGTGAGCCCCTCTCCTGTTTGGAACTCCCCTGCTGGCCAATCTGTGCATGTGATGTTTCTGCATCATATGCCAAGGGAGCTGGTGCATGCCTACATAAGGGAGCACACTGTGCTTTCCCACATGACATCTTCCCCATGTGTAATCAGGGAGCAATGAAAGGAGGTACTCTCCCCTCCCTGAGGCAGGAGGTTTCCAGGCAGATGCTAGTAGTCCTCGCAACTTGCTGTCATGCTGCAGAAACGTTATCCTCCTTATAGCTTGCTCAACAGGCTGTTTTAAAAATCACACCATAAAAAAACGACAAAAAGAAAACAGCATGACAGTAGGGTGTCAGAGTAAGGAAGTACATAAGGGCAGACTGTATTGACCTTTGGTCTCCTGCCGACAAATTCTATGTTTCCTTTGGTGGGTATGGAACACAAAATGTAGTGTGTTGTGCAATTGACAAGCCAAGCATTGGAATCTGGGATAAGGTGAAAATAAATATTAAAAGTGTTTTAAATGTAATGGGTTAATTGTGGAATTGACAAGCTAGACTTGTGATAAGAGGAACTCGAAAAATGTATGTATTGTCTCCAGTAAACAGCGTATCTATTGTCTTAAAATGCACTACTTTCTTCTGAGGAGGTATATACCTTGATAATAAACGAAAATGTTATACATTTTTTTATATATTTTTTTTTTAGTTAAAGCAGTAGTGCAACGAAATTAGGCAAAAAATGTGACCCTACATTTTTTTCACTATAAAAGATTCCAGGCATCTTTCAGTTTAATTTGGTGGTACAGTTTTCTAATTCCACCAAAATGTGAGTAGTTTATAAATGTTTTAATTGATTTTTTCTCAAGAAAAAAAGATGGCCGCCACATTTTGCATAGAAATAGCATTGTGGAACCGGCAAAGTTAAGGATTGAAAAAAATAAAAAATAGTCCTATGGTGCACAGCACAGGAGGCACCTAGACAAGTATATTTGACAGGTATGCTAATACTTTGCTTAATTGTACCTGAAACTGGCTTTTTGGGAAAAACATTTTTTGTTGCACAGCTGCTTTAATTTATTTATTCCTCCCTGTCCCTGACAGCAGTACTTCCTGTTGGATCCCCCAGCCCCGTCCCCCGCTCGCAGCTCAATCTCCAGCTGCCCCATGGCTTGCCCCCCATAGTGGGGTGGCGGGGATCCCTCGACCCACCTCACACAAGGATTCGTTGCTGGAGGTGTGTTGCTGCCAGTCACCGGGGCAGTGCCTGCGGGAACCGACCACCATGAAGAGCACCAGGACTTCTTTTTCCTTTGTTTTTTTGCTCCCTCAAGCCGAGGACGTGCAGTGATGCCCAAGGAGCGAACGCACATGCTCCCGTATGCGTTCCTCCAAACATCTGCCTCGGCTTCCCCTGCTGTAGCCTCAGCACTCTAGCCCCCACCCTCTGCTAGGAGCCAGCAGTGCACCAAGTGCTGGTGTCCCCCCTCGCCAGAGAAGGACAGCAGTCCAATGGATGCTCGATCCTTCTCCTCCCCACCGACCCCCAGCAGCCTTTATTTTTTTATTATTTTTTATTTAGCTTTTGTTGACCGGGTAAGTGCACTAGACAAATCCTGCCTATTTTCAGGCACGACCCGGGGGAGGGGGATACAGATGAAAGCCAACTGACCTTGAACCAGATTAAGCTGTTGGTATTTTTAGTGAATGAGGGAAATTTGGCCAGGACACCGGGGAAATTCCCCTACTCTTTTCGATAAGTGCCATGGGATCTTTAACATCCACCTGAACTACCACCAGTCCAGGCAGATGGGACCTCGGTTTAACGTCTCATCCGGAAGACGGCACCTCAGAAATGCAGCACCCCTCTCATGCTGCATTACAGTGTCAGTACTGGGATATTAACCCAAGTGCCAGATGTGGGAACTGAACCCACAGCCCTCTGATCTCCCGGCCTCAGAGGCGAGTGTGCTACCTACTGAGCCACTGACACTGCTAGCCTGTGCTCGTTCCGAACATGGGTCACCGGCATGGCATGAGGTAAGGCGTCCAGCCCCTCAATGCCACTGGGCCGGGAAAATATTATACATTTAATAAGCTTATGAGTACTTTTTTTTTTTTTTTTTAAGTAATGTGATGGTCCATTTTAGAAGTGCAATAACCCATGACAGATCATGGATGTATCGGGGCATTAATGCACTTCCCATGCTGGTTGAAGGCACCAAGCCGCCTGCGCCTCATGCCAACGCACCCAAGACATATATTAATGCCCGATACAACCATGGTCTGTCGTGGGTTACAGCTTACTTGCCTCATGCCTTTATAAAAAATCCTAAACTCAGAATTTAAATTCAGTATATAAAATGGAAAAGGAAATCCCAGTGTTCTGATTGGCTGAGACTTGGCTCTAGCCATTGCCTTTAGAGAGCACTACCAATGTCTAAAAACAAGTCCCTGCCAAACAGGGCAACTCACATACAGAATTCATAAGTCACTTACTTCCCGATTTCCATCACAAACATGGCTGCAACCTTTACTCATATATAAAAACCTTCAACTGGGCCCTACAAATAAAAGTCCATTAAATTAAATAAAGTAAGTAAATAATGTAATGCTATTTTCACTCAAGAGTTCATTCTTACACACTTTAAAAAAATCAAGTACTATCCAGTTTCCGTTGCTGGTGTTTCTTTGATGACCATGGAAAATCCCCCTCCTATCCCTGCCAGTTTGCCAGAGAACTCCCTGCTCCTTACCTGGCAACAGATAAAATTGAGATTCTGGTTCCACCTGAGGCATGTGTGTGTGTGTCAGTGGAACTCTGAAGAATTTTGAATTCATGTATTCCATTTTACCATTCTGTGTGTGTGTGTGTGGGGGGGGGGGATTCTACTACTGGAATAATGCAGAGTTTTAAATTCTTCTTTTCCATGGTAAACAATCACACAATGTATTGAATGTGAAAAAAGACAGATGACTGACAGATGAAAAACATCTTCGGAGGGACTATTTTACATATTTTTTTTTTTAACCAGGAGAGACATACTAAGCTGAACACTTGTTTACAGGTGCAACCTGGGAGCACAAGGAAGTTAAGTGACTTGCTCAGGGTCACACAGTAAGCAAGTGGGGGCTGTGGGATTCAAACCCAGGTCTCCAGATTTGCAGCTTAGCAACATTTGAGCAATTATGACTGAGCAGCTGGTCATTTCCTGGCAATTAATGACTGGCTGGGGGGGGGGAAGGTGGCCAGAGGTGCAGCTGAGGGTCAACCCCTTCCAGCCGGTCGTTAATCAAAGGAAATGAATGGCTGTGAGGTCATTATTGTGATTATAAGTCTACTCGCAATAATGACATTTTTTCTTTGTTTTTTTTAGCGCCAAAAACAGTATTAATTAGGTGCCACTGCTGTCAGTGTACAGTACGTGAGCCAAGTGCCGCTGCTCTGCCGGTCATTTCTAAGAGAATTCAGACTGGCACAGCAGTCAATCAGTGAACTAATTCAGCTCATTAATAATTAATTAGACTTATAATTTATTATAGTTTTTTGTGGCTTTCAAAACCTTTTAGAATGTTCTTTTTTTTAAGCTTCCCATGGGCTCATTTTATGTAAGCAATAAAGCACTTCAGGGACACGGGTTGTCCGCCTTTGCCTCGTGCCTTACAATGTCCCTGACCATGGCGTAAACCTAGTACAACCAACGCCCTATCATGCCTTATTGCTTAAATATTTGCAGGTTTCTGAGCCTTCCCTTGAACAGGCTGTGGCCTCCGAAGGGAGGCTGGCCTCACCATATGAGAAACACTGTTATAGAATATGCCTCAGTTGCTTTGGGAATTTTGTTGCTCTCTGGTGCTCAGAGTACACCAGAGAGCAGAAAAAAAATATAACTTCTTGGGGCCTGGCCATCTACAGACCCCCGGCTTATTGGTTGTGGATCTCGTGAGTGGGCTGGGCTCAAGCTCTTAAAGTACTGAAATGCTAGAAATACCCAATTCTGTTCTAGTTCTACTTGACCTTTTCTCAGCATTTGACATGGTGGACCACGGGGTGCTCTTGGAACAGCTGAGGCACTCTGTGGGATTTTCAATGATGCTGCTAACGTGGTTTGAGTCCTTCTTGACTGGCAGAAAAGCAGCAGGTGGCACTGGTGTCTCACACCTCAAATAGCACTGCTTAGCTGTGCTGTGCCTTAAGGCTCGATCCTGACCCCTACGTTGTTCACTGTGTAAATGCTGCCTTTGAAGAAGGTTATTAGATGATACTGGCTGGACTTTCATAGCTTTGCTGATGATACCCAGTTGTACTTGTCTTGTGCTCAAGACGGGGATGTTACCGACACTGGGCTGAACAAGTCTCTTAAGGAGATGCAAGACTGAATGGCCACTAACTGGCTTAGTTTTAATTTCACAAAGATGGAGGTGCTTCTGGTGGAATCTGGCCTTTGTGGGTCAGCAGTGAATGGTGGTGGTGTCCTTTATTGTCTTTAAATGGCAGCCTTCTAGGAGCTGTGGACAGGGTGGGGGAATTTGGGGGTCATTGTGGACTCCAAGCTGATGCTAGCATATCAAGTGTCAGTGGTTGTCCGCAGCAGCCTTTTCCATCTATGAAACATTGCCTGGATCAAACCCTTTCTAGTGCCCGCTGATTTGGTGACCCTTTGGCACATTTAGATTGGATTACTGCAGTGCTCTTTACCTAGAGCTCTCCTCAAGGCTGGTGTGTCCCCTATAGCTTGTACATAATGTAGCAGCCTGGGTGATTGCTAGGACTTCAGGTCCAGGGATATCATGGCAGTGCTCAGAGAGCTGCACAAGCTGCCAATCTGGTGGTATATCATTGTCAAGGTGTGTTTGTTGACCTGAAAGACCCGGCATGGACTGGTCCTGGGCAACCTGAAAGATCTCCTGGTCCCATATGCTCGCAATCGCTCTCGTTGGTCTTCTGAAGCAGGCTTCCTCTCCATTCAGAGATCATGCCTAAAATCTTTGGGGATCATGTGTTCAAGATGGCTGCACCAAGCCTTTGGACTGCAGTACCCCAGAAGGTTAGAGGAACCCCCTTGGTTGATATCTTTAAAAAACAACTAAAACCCCATCTTTTAATGCCTGCTATGGGTCTGGCAATACTGTTAGTTATGTTTATTTTTGTGCCTAAAGCTTATGCTGTTTTGTTCATGTTATTTTTCATTTATTTTTATGTAACATGTCAAGAGCCCCTACGATTGGGCACCATAAAAATAAAATTGCCTTGCCTATGGTGACCTGGACCGAATTGTCAGGGGTTTGGCTTTTCTTGTTGCTTGGAAGCTGGTTGCTTGTCTTTAGCATCTCTTCTGCCCCTGGTGGAATCCCTCTGCATATGGTATTCATAGTATGAGTAAGGCCTCTAGTAATAGACCTTCCTCTTCTGTATGGCCTGAAGGAAGTTGAAGCCATTTCCTTCTGGGTTAGCTTTTTGTGGGTGGACCTTTGTTCATTCACTTTTTTGTTTCCTTTCATGTATGGTTCTATCTTCTCACCAAAAAGAGGAGCTTTTAATTGCCTTGTCCTTTGTCTTCTGTTAGGATGGTGGTAGCATTTGGCCAGGCAAACCTCCTCAAGGCAACAAAGTGAGCTAGGACTCTTGAGGCAGCATCATTCTCTCCACAACCGTATCCAACTTAATGGCTTCTAGAACTGCTTTGGCTGTTTCTGCCAAATCGTCAACCACTTCACCGTCAACCTTTTCACATAGGACCATCGCTGTATTCCACAGCACTTTTGGTACTGGGCTGTATTACAAGGGCGTGATAGTGCCTCTACAGTTAGGGTTGAGTAGGGTGTTCAGTGTTAAACCCCTAATTTTGCACCTTAATAGCTTTGGCATCATCTGACGAAATCAGCTGAAATGTTGAATGTGTTGTCTAGGAGGCAAGATCTAAATAATAGTAATAATAATAAATTTTATTTCTAAAGCACCTTTCCAATTTCAAGGCGCTGTACAAAGATTATAAAACACAAATAAAACACAGATAAAAACATCAATCTCAGAATGCTACATCACAATCACTGGTCTAAAAAAGGCAGACTGATACAAGTGAGTTTTTAAATCCCTCTTGAACTCCTCCATGGAGGTGCACAACCGCAACTAACGGGGTAGAGAATTCCAAAGAGTGGGAGCAGCATAAGAGAAAGCTCTACAACCAGATGAATTTAGGCTCACTCTTGGAATCTCCAGCAACCCCTCGTTGGCCAAGCGGAGTACTCGACCCGGGCAGTAAGAAACCAGATCTTCCAGTTAGGCTGGACCCTGATCATGTAGGGCTTTAAAAGTCAATAAACAGACTTTAAAGGTGATCCGCCACCTAACAGGAAGCCAGTGCAGATTGCGCAGCACCGGGGAGATGTGGCAAGACCTGCTTGTCCCAGTCAAAACTCGTGCTGCTGCATTCTGCACTAGCTGAAGGCGGCGGATTTCAACCCCAGACAGCCCAAAATACAGGACGTGGCAGTAGTCCAAGCGTGAGGACACAAAGGCGTGGACCAACGTTGGTAACGAGTCAGACGGAACAAGGTGTTTCACTCTTAGCGATATTCCTAAGGTGGTAGAAGGAAGTTTTGATGACCGCTGACATTTGTGACTGCAGTGTCAGCATGTCATCAAAGACAACCCCTAGGTTACGCACCTGTTCAGAGGTTGGGAGTGATACACCCCCAAGAAAAATTCCTGAGGGTGCACCAACAGGCAACCTCTCTGTCCGACAACCCGGATCCACAACCAGAACCTCAGTCTTTTCTGAGTTCAACTTCAGCCAACTAGAGTCCATCCAATCCTGGATTTCTTTCAGGCAGTTGTTAAACACCGAGAGAGCTCCATCCTGGTCAGGGGCAAAAGACAGGTATAGCTGGGCATCATCAGCATAGCAATGAAACCTCAGCTTATACCATCTTATAATGCTTCCGAGGGGCAGCATATACACCGCAAATAACATGGGAGATAGCACAGAAACCTGAGGCACCCCACACAACAAAGAAATTGGGCCAGAGGAAAAAATCCCCGACACAACTCTTTGTGATCTCCCAGTGAGGAATGAGGTGAACCATCTGAGGACGGTTCCCGATATTCCACAGATCTGCCTCAGGCGTGCTAAGAACAACACGTGATCCACAGTGTCAAAAGCTGAAGAGAGATCAAAAAGAACTAGAATAGAACGTCTCTTCTGGTCTCTTGCCCTCAAGAGATCATTAAGCACCCCGAACCAGCACAGTCTCGGTGCTATGTCTTTTACGAAAATCGGATTGGAAGGGTTCGTATATGTCATGGATGGTTAAATGGTTCTCCAATTGGATCGCCACTACTTTCTCAATCACTTTCCCAATAAAGGGTAGGTTAGAGATGGGTCTGTAGTTTGCAAAACAATCTGGGTCCAAGGTAGCTTTCTTCAACAGCGGTGTCACCACCGCTTCTTTCAGGGAGCTAGGAAACTCACCCGAGTCCATGGAGCACCAGACTATTTGCACAAGGATTGGACCGATGATGTCACAACAACCCAATATTAGGGGAGTCGGTCCAGGATCCAAACTACAGCTCGTAGGGCGCATACCATGGATAATCCTCATGACGTCAATGAAATCAGGTCTGCTAAAGGAACACCACGAAAATTGAGGCACTGTGAACCCACGCTGTTGAACCGCATCCCCCTTAGAAGCCGCAGGACACAGATTTGCCCTGATATCGGCCACCTTAGTATCGAAGAAGCGAGCAAGCTCCTTGCACTCTAATTGCGAAAAAGCTCTCCGAACTTGTAGACAAGCTGGGTTGCACAGCCTGTCCACAGTTCGAAACAGCTAAGCCGGTCAGTTCCTAGCAACAGCAATCTCCCTGGACAGGAATTCTGCCTTCTTATGGGAGATTGCAGATTGATGAACAGGTAATGGTCCATCAATTTAAAGGCGATTCGGTATCACTGGCGGATCTGCGCCAGCATTCTAATCTTAGCCCCTGTCTCTGCATCTCCCTCAACGTCCCGTCCAAACCAGGGCGCCTTGGGACAAAGGGAGGGGGCGATACGAACAGGAGTAATAGTATCCAGAGCCGAAGTAACTGCCCTGTTATAGGCCGTCACCAAGGTCTCTGGACTACTGCTCGCCAACGCGGGAGACAAGAGGTCAAGAACCGCCGCAAGGCCTTGGGGAGAAATATCCCGTAAAGGGCGGTATCTCGCCATCTCCACAGGGGTAGGACTTCTCAGGGGGGAAATAAAATTGAACCCCACGGTGCAGTGGTCTGACCATATAACTGGTTCCACCCCCAAATCAGTAATATTAATAATATGTGGAAAGTTTTGTGATGGCAGCTTGTACAGTTTCTGAGATCCGCATATGTCATTTTTCTGTAAGTGTCAAATTTGTTTCCGTATACTTGCCATGGGATTTATTTTTTAATTTTACTCTCACCTACAGGATACACAGAATGGAATTTTTCCCAAAATTTTCAGGGTACAGGCTTGATGTCTTATGGTAGTGCCTTTGTAAGGTTTCATGAAAAAATATTAAATGGTTCCAGAGTTATAAGGCTTTAAAACTTGATGTTTTTCTGTTCTCAGCATGCTCAATAGGGTTCTTGGGAAAACATACCAATACAACACCAAAAAGTCTGTGTCGCATGGCCATTTTCTGGTTTCTCACCACTTGTTTTTCACAGCACGAAAATTTTTTTTGTGCCATGACAGCTGCCATCTTATTTCTTTTCCCCTAGAAATAAAAAATATGGACAACACATAAAATGGTGTAATTTTAAAAAACAAACACCTGAACCTAGCTAATCAGGATCTGTTTAGTTAGATCTTGGAGTTTGTTTTTTAAACATTTGCAACAAATAACTTTACTGGGCACCCCAAAATACAGGGTGCCCAGCTTAGCCAGAGGACCCATTTGCCCACATTCTCTGTATGAGAACAGCAAGACTTTGTTGAGTTTGAGGGTATCTCTTTCATCAGGCCACACCTATGGGACTATAGCCACCAGGAACTAGGACCACACAGAAATCTTTTGCAAGCAGTCTGCTAGGGGCTGCCTATGACAACGGCCTATGTTGGCACTTCCCATATAAATGTGGGTGGCCCCTTCCCTCCTCAGTTATTTTCCTGCCATTGACCATACTCGATGAACCCTAGACAGAGATGCTGCCATTACAGTCGACCGCTATTCAGTGTATTTCTCTTCCTAGTTCACTATCACTTTTCAGAAGTGATACTTAATGTCATGTATGTAGTCTAAAGAACCCACTAAGCTCTTTAGATACTGCAAACAAGGTGAAAAGATTTACTTGGGTGACTCACACGATGTCTGTGCTGTCTTGTTATAGCCATATCGTTAAGGCCTGTCAGATTTGCCTTAAGTTCAACACCGCTACACGGTGACACAGAAAGAATGCCTTGGAGACTCACCTTCTGAAACAGCAATTAGCCAGGATGGAGAAAGAGCTTCAGGAAAAGAGCTCTTCCATGTTGCCATCTCGCTTCTCAGGGTCTCATTCATCTAAGTCCTGGGAGAAGACCTCTGGGCAACATAAGCACAGGCACTGGGACAGCAGCAAAGAGAAAGCCTCCCCAGTACGCTCTAGGTCACCCCTTCATCCCAGCATGACTGCTTCTGCACCATCGACAGTCCCAGCAGCGATGTCACCAGCCACCAAGACTGTTGACCCCTCCAGGTCAGGACAGGCTGTGAGCACTGCCACAGCTATCATGACTGGTGAGGTACCGTCAAATTCAGGGATGATGCCTCCCCTTTCAACATCACAAAACATGCCAGCAGTTCAAGCAAGCGCCGCTGTGCAAGTGGTGCTTTCGTCCTTCTCAGAAATGCTGCAATGCTTGCTACCGCCTCCTCCTGTGACAGCAGCAGGGTCGACAGGCCCCTCCGGCAAGCCTCAGCACTGGCATCTGTCAGGTCATCATGCCAACTGCCTTCCACGGTATTGATGACTTCTTCTGCTCCCTCTTTAAGGCCTACAGAAACTGTTGATGAGGATCAGGAATATAACCCTCACCTCATTATGCAAGAGGAAGAGCATGTGGCTAGCTCTTATGAGATGTCTAGCTCCACCATCTTCACAGGGAGTGAGGACTCCATAGTGTATACCCTCCTCTCCTGAAGACCCTTCATTCATCTCCATGATAAGCAACTGCACTCTGCCATGGGGATTGAATCTGAAGAGCAGGACATCACCAAGAGAAACTTGATGGAGTTCCTAGAACTACCTGACTCTCCATCAATTAGTATTTCTCCTCTATTGCCTGCCCTTGATGGCGCCACCCTGGGTGCCTGGCACAGACCAAATATGGTGCCTGCTATACATAGAAAGGCAGATAAACAGTATCAGGCCACCTCAGGTAAGCCTTTTTTTTTTTTTGCAGGCCAACCTGTGGCTGATTCAGTTGTAATAAATGCAACCCATGATATGTCTAAAGTGCCTACTCATCTTAGTTCTCTCCCTCCTGACAAGAAGTCCAGGATACTGGATGTACTGGGGAAGAGGACCTGTACTTCTGCTACCATGGGCCTGAGGATTGCAAATTATCAGGCCCATATGGTAAAATACCAGAATACTCTCTGGAGGAAGGCCAGGTCAGTTGCCCAAGCCCTACCAGAGGGTACTCCCAAACACAGGCTAGCCCTTCAGGCAGGGACAGATGTAGGTAAAGCATCTTTTACACTCTACCTACGACATGTCTAATGCTTCTGCCAGAGCAGCAGCTTCTGTGGTTTGTCTGAGAAGACATTTTCAGTTGAGGGTGGCAGGATTTGCCAATGATGTGCAGCAGTCCATCCTAAATGCCCCATTTAGAGGATACAAGCTGTTCGGAGCAGATGATCCAGATATCCTCTCAAACTTACAGGCCCTGGGCAGGACTCTAAAATCAGTACATTTCCTCTGCCACACACAACCAAGAAGTAGGCAGCGGGTACCCTTTTGTCTAGCCAACAACAGACCGTTCAGAGACCAGACAACAAAGTAAAAGCTGAGGAGGACTGTCTGCCTGCCCCAGGACCCACCCCAAGTGCCCATTCAGACAGAAGTCCTTAGAGGTGGAGTGTGGCTGCAGCCACAGGATCTGCATGACTCCTTCCTAGACCCCCACCCACCAATACCTTCAGGGGTGGCTGTTGGGAGTTACCTCTCTCTCGCCACCTGGACCACAGGAGATGGGTACATCAGGGTCCTGCAGATAACAGAACAGGGCCACGCTTAAAAGCTTCTGGAGTTACCTCCAAACCCATGCACCAATGCCTTCTTCCTATCCCTCAGAACACATACTGGTGCTGCTGGAGGAAGTACACATCCTGATCCAGAAAAGGGCTATAGAATCAGTTCCTTGGGAACAAAGGAACCTGGGGTTCTAGTCTCATGTCTTGCTAGTCTCAAAATGTACAGAAGATCTGAGACCTATTCTAGACCTGAGAGATCTGAACTTCTTTATTCAATTCAAGACGTTCAGGATGGTCACTCTACAAGGCCTGCTACCACTGCTGCAAGTAGTGGACTGGATCTCATCTCGGACATGCAAGATGCTTACCTGCATATCAGGATCTTCCCCCTTCACAGGAAATACCTCAGGTTTCTTTTCCAGGGGGAGCACTATCAGGTTAGGGTATTGCCCTTTGGCTTATCATCTGCACTGCAGGTCTTTACCAAATGTTAGTAGTGGCAGCAGACCTCAGGAGAGAAGGACTGTATGTGTTCCCTTACCTCGATGACTGGCTGCTCAAGGCCCACTCCAAAGAGCAGTTTTATCCAACTCTAGCAAGCATCAGGCAGCTGTTCAATGCCCTCAGGATCATGGTCAATGTGCTGAAGTCAGTCTTGACCCCCTGTACATAGTACATAGGGGCAGTTTTGGACACAGATCAGTGCTTAGTCTTTCTGCCCCAGGACAAGGCTGAATGCCTGATTGCACAGGCCCAGATGGTGTACAACAGGTATGTCACAGCCAGAGCATTCCTGTGACTATTGAGCCTGAAGGCAGCAGCCACTGTTACGGTACCACTGGCCAGACTGCATATGAGGATTCCCCAATGGACATTAAGAGCCAAAAGGGGCCAATGCTCCGAAGACCTAGAGCAGAACGTTTTGGTAACCTCTCCTGTCCAAAAAGTGCTTCAGTGGTGGATGTAACCCAACCATCTGCTGAAGGGTGTTCCTTTCCTAATCACCTTCCCTCATCAGATCCTCACTACAGGTGCCTCAGGGATGTGCTGGGGGCACTTCTGGGCTTCATCAGACACAAGGAACATGGATGAATGTGGAGAGCACCCTCCACATAAACGTCCTAGAAATGAGAGCTGTTGTGTATGGTCTAAAAGCCTTCTAGACCCATCTATGCCCGGGACATCTGATGGTGCAAACATACAACATTGGTGTGATGCATTACATAAACAAGCAAGGGGGAAACTCACTCCTACCTTCTATGCAGGGGAGCAATGAGGGTTTGGTATTAGGCTCTAGATTATGATCTAGAACTGTTGGCAGTTCATGTTCCAGATGTCCAAAACATTTTGGCAGACAGGCTAAGCAGGGCGCAGCCCAGGATGCATGAGTGGAAACTGCTGACCTTGGTAGCAGAAGACCTGTTCAACAGGTGGGGTCATCCAGAGTTGGACCTTTTTGTGTCCCCACACAATGCAAAACTGCCACTTTTCTGTTCACTTGTTCCAGGGTCTGGAGTTTTCTGGTAAAATGCATTATCCCTCTCTTGGCAGGGGAGGTTCCTTTATGCGTTCCTCCCTTCCCTCTAATCCAGAGGGTGCTAATCCAGCTCCAAATAGAAGGAGCAGCTCTGATACTCAGTGCTCCCCTTTGGCCTCATCATATCTGATTCCCCTTACTGCAGCAATTGGAAGTGGAAATCAACAGTACCTCTGTCCCTATGCAAGGGCTAACTAACACAGAACAGGGGATCCTGGTCCATCCGGACCTCAAGTCACTCCATCTCTATGCATGGCTCCTGAAGACATAGCCATTGCTAGAGTTGGAGGATCTCAAAACATAGAAACACAGAATTTGATGGTAGATAAGGACTTCCTGGCCCACCTAGTCTGCTCATTTTCCCTACCTACAGTCACTCCACAGACCCTACTTAATCTCCAGCTTTTAACCCTTCTTTCCTTACCTCTAAGGTTTCCTTCATGCTTATCCCATGCCTTCTTAAATCCCAATACAGTTCTTGCTCCCACGACCTCCTCAGGGATGGTGTTCCAAGCATCCACTACTCTTTCTGTGAATAAGTGCTTCCTTACATCTCCCCTGAGTCTACCTCCTTCCAGCTTCATTGCATGATCCCTTGTTCTTCAGCATCATTTTCTGAAAAAGGCTTCCCTCTTGAACCTTATTTTTTATACCCTCTCTCCCTCCTTTCCTCTAGAGTGTACATACTGAGCTCCTTCATTCTCTCCTCATAAGATTTTTGATGCAGATCCCGCACCATTTTAGCTACCCTCCTTTGTTTATGTCCTTCTGGAGATGAGGACTCCAGAACTGGACACAGTACTCTGGGGGGGGGGGTCTCACCAGAGATTTATACAGCAGTATCACCACCTCCCTCTTTCTGCTGGTGATGCCCGTCCCTATGCACCCTAGCATCCCACTGGCTCTCCCCACTGCCTGGCCACCTTTAGGTCATCAGATATGATAACACCCAGGTCTCTTTCCTGTTTGGTGGTTGCTAGTACCACTCCCCCCATTTTGTACTCCAACTCTGGGTTTCTACGTCCGAAGTACATGATTTTGCACTTTTTCACATTGAAACTTAGTTGCCACATTCTTGACCACTCCTCAAGTTTACCTAGATCTCTATTCATCCCCTCCCCCTCACCCCCGGAATGTCTTCTCTATTGCAGATCTTAGTATCATCTGCGAAAAGGCATACCTTCCCTTCTAGTCCCTTTGCAATGTCACTTATGAAGATATTAAAGAGGACTGGTCCCAGTACTGATCTTGTGGCACCCCGTATCACCCTTGTAGTCGACACTGACAGAAACACAGAAAAGGCCTGCATTGCAGTGAGCATTCCAATGGTCCTTTTCTGTGTTCCTTCCTTCCCAGTGTTCGCCCCTCCCTGGACCAACTCTGACCTGGAGTTGGAATCCTAGAGTCCAGGGGGTGTGGGAGGCAGAGCCCCCTGCATGGGGGGTATGAGGTGCAGCCCCCCCCCAGAAAACAGCAATGCAAGTGGCGGCACAATACCTGCATCAGTATTGTGCCATCGCTGTGGGGGGGGGGGGTTGGCATTCTCGCTGACAAGATAGCTTGGTACTTCCGTGGCACCCCACTAGTCAAACTCACTTCATGGGAGTGAACTCCATTTATGACCACCCTCTGTCACCTATCTCCCAACCAATTACTTATCCAGTTTACCACTTTTGGTCCCACTCCTAGGCTGCCCAGCTTGTTTATAAGTCTCCTATATGGAACAGTGTCAAAGGCCATACTGAAATCTAGGTAGACCACATCCACCACTCTCCCCACCCTGATGTACTCTATTAGAAATCTATTAGATTAGTTTGACATGACCTCCCCCTAGTGAATCCATGCTGCCTCGGAACTTGTAAGCCACTGGATTCAAGATGTTCCACAATCCTTTCTTTCAGCAGCGATTCTATTCATTTCCCCACCACCGAAGTCTGGCTCACTGGCCTGTAATTGCCAGCCTCCTCCCTGCTACCACTCCTGTGAAGTGGGACTACATCTGCCCTCCTCCAATCCTCCAGGACCACTCCTGTTTCCAGTGAGTAGTTGAATAGGGCTGTCAGAGGTGCAGCCAGCACCTCTCCAAGCTCCCTCAATAACCCTGGATGTATCTTGTCTGGCCCTAATGCTTTGTCCATGTTAAGTTTTGCAAGTTCCTTCAGGACTCTCCCCTCTGTAAATGGACTAGTGTCCACACCCTTTCCTTCAATGCCCGACACTGATCTGTGGTCCCTCATCTTTCCTTTCATCTGTGAACATCAAACAAAAGTAATTGTTTAGGATGTCTGCTTTTTCCTTGTCCCCTTCTGCACACTCCCTCCTTAGCCTTACAATCCCTCCCCTGGTCTTTCGCCTTTCACTTACATACCTGAAAAATGTCTTGTCCTTTTTTTTTTTTTACTGGCTGGGCTATTTTCTCCTCCATTTGTGCCTTTGCGCTCCTAATTGCTTTCCCTGCCTCCCTCTGCTTCTCTTGATACGCCTCCCTGTCCTCCTCCCTGTGCGTCTCCTTATATCTCCTGAATGCTAACTTTTTTGTCCTTACCTTCTCAGCCACCTCTTTTGAGAACCATAGTGGTTTCTTTTTCCTCTTGCTTTTGCTTACCTGTCTGATGCAGAGGTTTGCTGCCTTCACTATGCCAGCTTTTAGTTTTGCCCACTGTTCCTCCACTCCACCCAAGTCCTCCCACCCTGCTAGGGCATCCCCATCATTGTATAATTGACACTCCTGAAGTCTAGCACCCTCACCTTTGTGTGGTTTGCTTCTGACACAGTTCTTACATTGAACCACATTGTACGGTGATCACTGTTCCCAAGGTGGCCACCCACCTTGACGTCTGCAGTAGTGTCCCCGTAGGTGAGTACAAGGTCCAGTATTGTTTCCCCAAGGAGTGGGCTCCTACTAGTTGCCTGAGGAATGCTCCTGCAGGGAGTTCAGGATGTCCCTACCCTACCTGAAGCTGCAGCTGGGATGCTCCAATCTACATCTGGCATATTGAAGTCCCCTTCCCCAAGCAGCACCTCCTCCTTATTTCCCATCTTCTGGATGGCTTCCACCAGAACCTTATCCATCCCCCCTTCCTGTGCTGGAGGTCTGTAGATCACTCCAGTGCGAATAGAGGCACCATTCCCTTCTCTAGGGTAACTCACAGAACCTCCATCCCTCCCCGGGTTCCCTGTATTTCTGTTAATGTTATGCTAGCCCTCATGTAAAGAGCAACTCCTCCCCCTTACATACCCACCCTGTCCTTCCTGAACAGCATATATCCTGGTATGGCTAAATCCCTGTCATAAGTCTCATTGCACCATGACTCTGTAATGGGTGACAATGTCCAGATCAGCTTCGGTCATAATAGCCACTAGATCAGGGATCTTATTTTCCAGACTCCTAGTGTTTGCACACATGGCCTTCCACATTCTGCTACCACCCTGCTTGTCAACCCCACCCCTTTTTCCTTAACATCTCTGCCCTAATTTCCATTCTTGTTCATACCTCCCGTTTTGTTTTTCTTGTTATCAGGTACCCTTGGGGATTTGCTTCCCTTGTGATTCTCCCTACTGACTACTGTAGCTTGTGGGGGGGAAGTGATAATCTACATCTCCCTGCTTCCTTCTGCCACCCCCTCAGCTAGTTTAAATGCTCAACAAACCAGAAGGTATATGTCACACAATAATCAAGATCCTCGACTTCTGCAAAGCAAACTTTCCTGAGATGAGATTGAGAATCAATGACATACTAACCAACAATGGATCAGGGAATGTGGAAGACGATTGGGATCATTTCAAGAAGGCCATTACCACAGTTACCGAACAATGTGCATGATGCATCAGTAAATCAAAAAGAAGGAAAAACCCTCACTGGTACACCAAGGACTTAGCAGCAAAAATAGGGGAAAAGAGGAAAGCCTTCAGGAAATACAAACAGACACAGAAGGAGGCTGATAGGGAAGATTACAGGAACAAACATAGGGAGGCAGGAAAGGCCATTCGAAATGCCAAAGCCAAAATGGAGGAATGAATAGCACAGGGAGTCAAACAGGGAGATAAAACCTTCTATAGGTACATGAGTAAGAAGAGAAAGAGTGAAGGTGGGACAGTCAGGCTGGCAGTACAAGACGGTCAAATAGTAGAAAAAGACAAGGACAAAGCAGAGGTATTGAACAAATTCTTCTGCTCCGTGTTCACTGTAGAGGACGGTGGAAGAGAATAAGGGATCCTCCACTAAAGCAGACAAAACTCAATGACAAGGAGACCAAATTAGCCCCTTCACAAGGAAAAGGGTCCTAGAAGAGCTGAACAAACAAAGCAGACAAAATAATAGGCCCAGATGGTATTCACCTGAGAGTGTTGAGGGAGCTAAGAGAAGAAATTGCAGCACCACTGGCAGAACTGTTCAGCAAGTCACTGGAGAGCGGCACAGTGCCTCAGAACTGGAGAAGGGCAACAGTGGTGCCATTGCACGAGGGAGGTAACAACGAGGAGACCAGAAACTATTGCCCAGTCAGCCTAACCTCTATAGTGGGAAAAATTATGGAGACACTGCTCAAGGAGAGAATGGTGGAATACCTGAAGGAAAATGGCAAACTAGACCCCAAGCAACATGGATTCACAGCAAGAAGATCATGTCAAACAAATATAAGTTTCTTCGACTGGGTTACCAAAACAATAGACCAGGGGGGTGTGGTGGACATGGTGTACCTTGACTTCAGCAAGGCCTTTGACACCGTCCCCCACAGGAGGCTGGTGAAACAAACTAGAGCACACAGGGTTAGGGCAGAAGATAGTTAACTGGGTTAGAAATTGGCTTCAGGGAAGGACACAGAGAGTCTTAATCAACAGAACCCTATCAGGTGAGAGGGAGGTGACCAGAGGCATACCACAAGGATCGGTACTGGGCCCAATCCTCTTCAACATATTCATAAGTGACATCGCAGAAGAATTGGAGGGGAAGGTGTCCTTGTTTACTGATGATCAAAAACTCTGCAACAGGGTGGACATACATGAGGGGGCCACAAGTATGGTAGCTGACATCAGGAAGCTGGAAGAATGGTCAGGACAATGGTAGTTAAAATTTAGCGCTAAGAAATGTAAAGTCATGCACCTGGGGGTATATTGGGATGCATAGGGAGAGGTATCACCAGCAGAAAACAGGAAGTTGTTATCCCTTTGTACAGACAGTTGGTGAGACCCCATCTGGAGTACTGCGTCCAGTTCTGGAGACCCCATCTCCGCAAGGACATAGACAGGATAGAGGCAGTCCAGAGGAGGGCAACTAAAATGGTGCAGAGTCTGCAAGATAAGTGCATTGAGGACAGACTAAAGGAGCTTAATATGTATACCCTTGAGGAAAGAAGGGAGGGGACATGATAGAAACTTTCAGTACCTCAGTGGAATCAACAAAGTCCAAGAGGGTAGCATCTTTCAGAAAAATAGACATGCAAGAACAAGGGGACACAATTTAAAGATGGGGGGGGGGTTCAGGGGCAAGGTGAAGAAGAATTTTTTCACAGAGAAGGTAGTGGATGCATAGAACAGCCTTCCTGAGGAGGTTGTGGAGTCTAAAACTGTGGGAGAATTCAAGAATGCATGGGACAGACATAAGGCAATTCTTGCAGGGGGTAGGAAGAAATAGGCTGTTGGTTAACTAGGATCTGCGGCCTATCCTGTAGGTAGGAAAATGGGCAGACTAGGTGGGCCAAGCGGTCCTTATCTGCCATCAAAGTCTATGTTTCTATGGGAAACTGAAACCCAGGGATAAAGTACACACTTGAAGGACACCAACTGGAGGAGACAAAAAATGGAGAGAGACTTGGGTGTACTCATTACCAATGACCTAAAAGTCACAAAACAGTGTGAAAAAGTGGCTCAAAGAGCAAGTGGCATACCAGAATGCATAGGTAGGGGCATTACAAGCAGAAGGCAGAAGGTGACCATGTCACTGTACAGATCACTGGTAAGGCCACTCCTGGAATACTGCGTCCAGTTCTGGAGGCCTCACCTGAAAAAAGACATAGACAGACTAGAAACACTGCAGAGAAGGGCTACAAAAATGGAGCAGGGGCTGCACCAAGAAACATATGAAACTAGGCAAAGGGAACTGAAATTATACTCACTGGAGCAGAGAAGAAATAGAGGAGACATGATAGAAACATTAAAATACGTCAAGGAAATAAAATGGAGAAACTCTTTCAGGAAAATAAGGAAACTCAGACAAGGGGACACAACTTGCATCTGGTGGGAGGCAAGTTCAGAAGCAACTCGAGAAAGTACTTCTTCACAGACAGAGTAATAGACCAATGGAACAGCCTGCCACCACAGGTGGTGGCAGCTAAGATGGTGAAAGAATTTAAATTAGCATGGGACTAACAGTGTGGGCAGCTTGCCAGAAGACGTAAGGGGAAGGGGATAGTCACCTTGGGCAGACTAGATGGATCAAATGGGTCCCCATCTGCTGACACCATTCTTATGTTCTTATGTAACATTTAAGCCACTCGCTGAGGACTTGTGTTCCCCTCCTAGATGGATGCAGGCCATCTCCCTTGTATAGGTCTTTATCCCTCCAGGTGGGACCCCGGTCCCCAATGTAGCCAAATCCCTCCCCTCTGCACCACTCCTTCAACCACTGATTGAAGCTCCTGGTACAAATAATCCTATCCACCTCCCTGTCGTAGACAGGCAGTACCTCAGAAAAGGTCACTGAGTGTGCTACTTGCCTAAGACTCCTCTACAACTCCCTGAACTCCTCTGCACTATCCTAACCTCATCCCTAGCCAGGTCATTAGCCCCCAGGTGGACAATGACATCCAGCTCTCCCTCCCATCCTGGTAAGCTAGCAATCCTCAAGATACACTTTCCATCCCTCCAAGCTGTGGTGTCGGGCAGGCACCTTACGTCCTTCCCGCTCCCTTCCTGCCCCCAAATCTATCCCCCTCACAATGGAGTCCCCCACCAGAAGTTGCTTTCTCATTCTCTGGGATCCTCTGCCACACTTCCAAGGGACTCCATTATTGAAGTCTCCCCACATCTTCCCTGATCACTACTATGGGTGCCTCCCTGGGACAGTCTCACTCCACCTAGGCAGCGTAGGAATTGTGTAGATGTACCATGGGGGGAATGTGCCTCTGCCCCACACCCCCACCCTTCCCGAGACCACCATAGTCCAGCTGTTCCTCCTTCTTGGCACACTTTGAGGCAGCAGTGGTGGACTTGGTGGTTCCTAGAAACATAGAAACATAGAAGTTGACGGCAGATAAGGACCGCAAGGCCCATCCAGTCTGCCCATTTCTTTTTCTACCTTATAAATGTGCCATCGGCCTTTGCTCTGTCAGTAGCCTATCTATTCATAGTCATTTGTATTGCTCCCTTATGCCTATCCCATGCCTGTTTGAAGCCCTGCACTGTATTCATAGCCACCACTTCTTGTGGTAAGCCATTCCATGCATCCACCACCCTTTCTGTGAAAAGAATTTCTCACATTCCCCCTTAATCGGCCTCCCTCTAATCTCATGCTGTGTCCTCTTGTCCTGCTATTTTTCTTATATTTAAACATGTTAGACTCTTTCACCTTTTTATGCCCTTAAGGTGTTTGAATGCCTCGATCATATCACCTCTCTCCCTCCTTTGCTCAAGGGTATACATATTGAGCTCTGTTAATCTGTCCTCATATGTCTTCTGATGCAGTCCCTGCACCATTTTGGTTGCCCTTCTCTGGACTGCCTCAATTTGGTTAATGTCCTTGTGAAGGTGTGGCCTCAATACTGCGCAGTACTCAGATGGGGCCTAACCAGTGTCTTGTACAGAGGGATTATTACTCCCTCTTACGACTTGTGATACCCCTACTAATACACCCTAACACCCCCTAGCCTTACCTACTGCTTTAGAGGTCTGCTTGATGATTTTAGGTCAGTGATGATGATGCCCAAGTCTCTTCTTCCTTTGTGACTGCTAGCAACTCCCTCCCAGCCTATAGGTGGCTTCAGGGTTTCTCTTCCCTATGTGCATGATTTGCACTTCTTTGCATTAAATCCCAGTTGCCACTCTTCTGACCATTCTGCTAGTTTATCCAGACTCTTCTCATTCTGCCCACCCCATCTGGATCATCTACTCTGTTGCAGATCTTGGTGTCATCTGCAACCAGACAAGCCTTACCTCTAGTCCATCTGCAAGGTCACTAATGAAGATGTTGAAGAGGACTGGCCCCAGGACTGATCCCTGAGGTACCTCACTTGTGACTTGCATCTCTTCTGACTGTATACCATTTACCACCACTCTCTGTTTTCTGCCTGTCAACCAGTTTGCCACCCAGTTGACCAACTTCTGACCCACCACGAGCCTACCCAGCTTATTTATCAATCTTCTATGTGGAACAGTGTCAAAAGCTTTGCTGAAGTCAAGGTAGGCGTCATCAACTGCTCCCCCTTGGTCCACCACTCTGGTTACCCAGTCAAAGAAATTTATGAGATTAGTTTGACAGGACCTTCCTTTTGTAAACCCATGCTGTCTTGGATCCTGTGCCCCTATGGATTCCAGGTGTTGCACTATCCTTTCCTTAAGGAGTGCCTCCATAATCTTGCCCACTACTGAGGTAAGACTGACCGGTCTGTAGTTCCCCCGCCTCCTCCTGCTACCACTCTTGTGGAGCGGGATCACATGAGCCCTTCTCCAGTCTTCTGGGACCTCTCCTGTGCTCAGAGACTCACTAAACAATTCTGCTAATGGCTCTGCTAGTTCCTCCTTTAGCTCCTTAAGTACCCTGGGATGTATGCCATCAGGTCCCATTGCCTTATCCACCCTGAGCTTAGCAAGCTCTTGTAGGACCCTTTCTTTTGTGAAGGAGTAGTGCTCACCTCCTCCCCCTGTGTCCATGATGCTGAGCTGTGGGCCCTGCCCTACCTTCTCTTCAGTAAACACTGAGCAAAAGTATCTATTTAGGATAGATGCCTTTACAGGGTCCTCCTCCTCACATGCTCCCTTTTCTCCATTAAGCTTAGCAATACCCCCTCTGGACTTTCTCCTTTCACTAATGTATCTATAGAAAGTCTTGTCACCTAGTTTTACTGTTCGTGCTAGTGTTTCCTCAGTTTGGGACTTTGCCTGCCTTACTGCCTTACCTACTTCCCTTAGGGCAGTTTGGTATGCCTCCTATCTTCATCCCGCTGTGTTCCCTTATATTTCCTGAAGGCCAGCCTTTTGGCTCTGACCTTTCTGCTACTGTATTTGAGAACCAAAGTGGTTTCTTCTTCTTTTGCACTTCCTTTCTGTCTAACACAATGGGATGTTGCTTCAAGTATTGCATCCTAATGCTTGCCCACTTTGCCTGTACCCTCATCTGTGTTTTTTTGCCAGGGCTAGCTTAACTCTGTTGGCCATCTTATCAAAGTCAGCTCCTCTGAAGTCCCATATTTTTGCCTTGGAATGGGATGATTTAGATGTAGTAGCCAAATTGAACATACCATGTGATGGTCACTGGCCCCAGGTGACCTTCTACCTGGAGATCTGTGATCCCTTCTTTGTTAGTCAGTACTAGATCTAGATAGCCCTGTCTCTTGTGGGTTGCTGTACCAGTTGTTTGAGACCCTCCCTGCAGGGAATCCACTATGAGTCTAGTTCTGGCAGATGTTCCTGCTGGTATTGACCAATCTGTATCCGCATGTTGAAGTCTCCCATTATCAGAACCTCCCTTTAGCTGTCATGTTTTGTATATCTTCTAACAGTAATGTGTCTATGTCCTCCCTCTGGTCTGGGGCCTGTAGACAACCCCAGTTCTTATGGCTGTCCCATTTCCTGTTTCCAGGGTGACCCACAGTTCTTCTGGCTCCTTATGTGTATTCTGAATTTCTGTAGCTTTGATATTTTCATTAACATACAGGGCCCTCCTCCCCCTTTTGACCTCGGTCTCTTCTGAACAATACATAGCCAGGTACTGAAGTCTCCCAAGTGTGGTTACTGGTAAACCACGTCTCACTAATTGCTACCATGTCCAGTTTAGCCTCTGACATTATTGCCTGCAGGTCTGGGATCTTATTTCCAGGCTGTGAGCATTTGTACATGATTTTCCATTGGCCAGATTTTGGTGTGTTAGTTGTTGGGTGAAGTTTGGCGATATCCCCCAAGCGTCGTATGGGGAGACAAACCTTTTTCTTACCTGGTGATGCAAATGAATGGCAAACATGCTGAATTCCTGTTTGACCACTAGCTGAGGGGAGGCGTGTTCTTCCATTCGACGTAGGGTGCTGCCCCTCTCCCCATTGCTAGTTTAAATATTCTGCAAAGACGTCAAACTTCTGCCCCAATGCACTGACTCCCTCTTTAGTCAGATGCAGTCCATCAAATTTAAAGAACTTTCACTCCCAGAACTGTTGCCAGTTCCCTACAAATCTGTGTCCTTTTTCCTGGCACCAGCCCTTGAGCCACGTGTTTAGCTCCCTTGTCTCCCCTTCTCTGACCTTCCTGAGTGAGGGATGAGGCCCCCCAAATCCTGGCAGCTCGACCAGGGGTCTAGCAGCCTCCTCCTTCAGCCCAGAGGGGTGCACGCAGATGGGTCAACACTGCAGTCTCCAGAAAGTATTCCTGAAAACTGCCGCCCCACGGCCACTGCACTGTACCACTTCTAGCATATCTATTTACTACCCTGCCTGCTTTTGCTTACTTGCTTACTTCAAACCCTTTTTTGTTTTTTGCCCTTACCCTAGACAGAGTAGTATTACACCTATTTTCTAATTTTTGTGTGACCCTTACTTACTTCAAATCCTTTCATACCTCTACCCTAGATAGGGTGATCTTCACCAGAGGTATCTCAGTCATCAGGTCACACATATGGAACTTCACCGTCAATGAAGCAGAATCCACACAGAAGATTTTCAGCAGTACAACTGGGGTCACCTGCGCTGACGTCGTCTGACGATGTTACCAACCCTATAAAAGGTGTGAGCGGCCCCACTCCCTCCTCAGTTCTTTCTCGCTGTTGACTCTGTTTGCATGGCTCTTCACGGAAGCTCTGATGCAGTTCGCGCCATTTTTGCCTATGGCTTTCTTATACTTAGCCCTTTAGAATCTCTTTTTCTAAAGAGATTCCTTTACTTTATGTTGAGCGTTTATCCTTTGATTCCTCACTTCTGTCACTGTTGCTGTGTAAAGAAGATTGCTTCTACAGATGAACAGTCACTCTGTGTCTGCTGTCTTGGGCCTGAGCACAACGTCTCAGACTGTGAGCTCTGCCAGAAGTTTAATCAAACCACCCTCAGGCAATGCAAAAAAGGCTCTCAAAAAATTCCTAATGGAGCAACAGGTCGCCAACTCTGGGCAGGGGTCCTCTGGGGTCCTCCTTCCTAGTCTCTGGTGGGTTCGTTGAGCTCCCAGGCCTATAAGGCCCAAGACAAATCCTCGGGGAAAAGTCATAAAAAGGACTGTGATCGAGAACGCTCCCCCCAGTGGCAATCTCACTCTCCGATAGCCTCTTCTTCATCCAGGGGTACTCCATCAGCTGCGCAGATGCCTGCCACTGTCCAGGTATGTTCCTACCAGACCCCTACCAACAGCACCGCTGCCCACTGCTCAGGGCAGGCAGTCATTGACCTCCGGGTTGTCATCCCCCATTCCATCAATGACGGGCTCATTATCAGTCTTCCCATAGAGGCCTGATGCTTCTTCATGTCCTCAGGCTCGCAGGGTCATCGCACCCTGTGCCACTGCCCCCCCCCATCGACACAGCATTCCACTGTTGTCAGCCTTAATGATATTTTGACCAAGTTCACTGCAGTCTTGGTACATCAGTTAGGCGCATATAGGCCTGTATCACCTGCGCCAGCAATGGCATCATTGTCAACACCACTAGGACCTCCGCGGGCTGCTCCCTGCTAGCCGTTGACAGTCCCTCATTTGTTAGACCTTGAGCTGGAACAGGTCGACTTAGAGGAAGAGTACCATCCTGACCTCATCCTACCTAGGAAGAGGAAGAGTCTTCTTACTTTGACAGGTCCACTGCCTCCTCAGTGAGCAAGGACTCTGTCAAACATACTCCTAGGTCCCCTCCAGAGGACCCTACCTTTTTCAATGTCATGAAGTAGCTGTCCTCAGCCCTGGGCTTCCACACTGAGAAGGAGGATGTCACAAAAGAGATCTTGTGAACTTCTTGGAGATCCCAGTGTCTCCTCCCAAGGTCATTCCTCCATTCCTTCACACTCTAAGGAATGCCACTACTACAGCCTGATAAGTTGTATCATGCCCCCCAGGGTCTGCCACATGATGCTGCCTAGCCTGAAACTAATTCTGTGGTTATTAAGGCAGCTCATGATAGGTCAAAGGTGCCCAAGCATCTCAGTCCCCCCACTGACAGAGAATCCTGTAGGATTGGTCTCGGGGGCAAGAGGATCTATGCCTCCTCCAACCTCGGGTTGAGGATTGCCAACTACCTCTCCCAAATGGTCAAGTACCAGAATACTATCTGGAAGAAGGTCAAGGCCGCGGCCCAGGCCCTTCCTGATTGTTCCCAGAAACAGAAGGTTCTCAAATGCTTGCGGAGTGCTGAGGATATTAACAAGCACCTCCTGAGGGCCCTCTATGATATTTCATATATAGGTGTCAGGGCTGCTGCCACAGGCATTTGTCTTCATAGGCACTCCTGACTGAGAGTCTCCGGTGTCCAGCAAAAAATGCTTAATGCACCTTTTAAAGGCTCCAAGCTGTTTGGTCCAGATTTCCAGGACATCATAAATGAGCTACAGGCATCTGGTAGGGCTATTCAGTCTTTCCACTCGCTCTACCATACTCAGCTCAAAAGCAGGCAGCACCCTCCTTTTTGCAAGGTGTCCCAAAAATCCGGAGCAGCCTCCCGGTCCCAAGGCAAGAGAACAGCCTCCTTTGCCTTGCCAACCCCCTCCTCCTCAGGCACCGCAGCAAAGCACCCTAGGGGTGATGGATCAGCCCCAGTGGGTGGATCTGCCTCCACTTGACTCTTTGCCAGACCCTCCTCTTCCAGTCCCAGACAAAGAGGTGGTGGTCGGAGGTCAGTTCTCCCTCCAACTCAATCAATTGAGAACCATTACTTCAGATGCCTGGATTCTTCAGATCATAGAGAGAGGTCACACTCTGGAACTCATTGAGATGCCCCCAGAAACTTCTCCAGTAGCCCCCACCTACCCTCTGGCCCATCTGGCTGTTCTCCGGGAAGAGGTACAGTCCCTCCTGCACAAAAAGGCAATTGAACCAGTGCCCAGGTACCAAAGAAATGAGATTTTATTCCAGGTTCTTCCTCCTCCCCAAGAAAACCGGAGGTCTAAGGGCCATATTAGCTCTCAAGGACCTCAGTCTGTATGCCCAATACAAAAAAATTCCACATGGTAACCCTGCCAGGCCTAATGTCTCTTCTCAAGCAGGGCAACTGGTTGTGCTCCCTGGACATGCAGGATGCTTATCTGCATATCTCAGTGTTTCCACTGCACAGGAGATTCCTTCGGTTTCTCTTTTAGGGTGAGCACTGCGAATTCAAAGTATTGCCCTCTGGCTTATCCTCTGCACTGCTGGTCTTTAGTAAGTGCTTAACAGCAGTAGCTGCAGTTCTCAGAATGGAGGGACTGAATGTTTTCCCCTACCTGGATGATTGGGTCCTAAAGGCCCCGTCCAGGGAACAGCTTATTCAGACTGTAGAGAGAACCCTTCAGCTGTTTCTTTCCCTGGGCATCATGGTCAACTTACCCAAGTCTGTCCTAACCCCATCCCAAAGGCTGCAATATATAGGGGCAGTTCTGGACTCGGTGCAGGGAAATGCCTTCCTACCTAAGAACAGACCGGAGTGCCTTATCGCCCAGGCTCAGCAGATCACTCAGAGCTGTTATGTTTCAGCAAGGATATACGTAAGGCTGTTGGGGTTGATGGCTGCAGCCATTCCCATGGCTCCACTAACCCGGCTGCACATGTAAGTCCTCCAGTGGACATTCAGGGTGCAATAGGAACAATGCACATATGAGTTAGAACAGTTAGTGCTGGTCTCCTCCCCACTCCACAAGGTACTCCAATGGAGGATGGACCCTCTGAACCTGTTGCAGGAGGGTTAATTCTAAATCTCCTCCCCCAGCAGATCCTCACCATGGATGCCTCCAGCTTGGGCTGGGGGGTGCATCTGGGTCCCTTCAGACTCAGGGCTCTTGGTCCCAGATCGAAACCTCCCTGCATGATAATGTCTTGGTGATGTAGGCAGTTCTGTATGCCACGCAGGCTTTTCAGAACCATCTCCTCCCAGGTCAGCTTCTGATCCAGTCTGACAACCTTAGAGCTGTTTACTATATCAACAAACAGGAGGGGACACATTCCTATCCCCTATACAGGGAGACCATGAGAGTTTGGTACTGTGCACTAGACCACAGCCTGGCTCTCTCGGCAGTCCATGTCCCAGGCATGCTAAACATCCTGGCGGACAGCCTCAGTTGGACTCAGTCCAGCATGCATGAATGGGAACTTTGCTCATCCATCGCAGAAGATCTGTTCACCAGATGTGGTCATCCAGAGTTGGACCTTTTTGTGTTCCCACTCAACGCAAAACTGCTCAATTCCACTCGCTAGATCCAGGGCTTGGGAGTTTTCTGGTGAGACATGTTGTCCCTCTCCTGGAGCGGGAGGTCCTTCCCTCCATTCCCTCTGATTCAGAGGGCGCTAATCAAGCTGCAGATGGAGGGGGCCAGCATGATCCTGGTAGCTCCATTCTGGCCATGGAAGATATGGTTTCCATTACTGTAACAGTTAGTACAGGAACCTCCAGTCCCTCTGCAGGGATCTGTTGACGCAGGCTCAGGGGACTCTGGTACATTCCAACTTCAAGTCCCTTCATCTGTAAGCCTGGCTCCTGAGGACATAGCCATCATCCAATTTGGGGTATCCCAGAGGGTGCCGGGTGTCCTTGTGGCCGCTCAGAGGCCCTCCATTTGAGCCACATATGCCATGAAGTGGAAGAGGTTTGCCATGTGGCCTGACAAGCATCATCTGGACCCTTTCAATTGTCCAGTTAAGTAGATACTAGATTACCAGACATCTCTGTCAGACTCTGGGTCTCCAGTACTCCTCCCAAAGGACGTACCTTTCGGTTATCTTGGCCTTTCACAAGCCTGTGGGTGGCCACACTGTGGCTCAGCTGGATATCTCCTGTACTTTTCTCAGAGGCATCCTGCATCTGAAACCTCCAATCCATTCTCCTGTCCCAGCTTGGGATCTGAATCTTGTTTAGAACTTGACCCTGTCTACTTTTGAGCCAGCCGTGACTTGTGAGCTATGCTTTCTTTCCTGGAAGGTGTTATTTTTGGTTGCTATTACTTCTGCTCAAAGGATTTCTGTGCTTCAGGCCCTCTGGTGCGAGGAGCCTTATTTGATTGGATCAGGTCCTTGCTCCACTCACCAGCCTTCTCAACAAATTCCTATGCCTGGGGCAATTCCCAACTGCGTGGAAAACCGACATTGTTACTCACATTCACAAAGGTGGTGACAGGTCCTCTGCCGGGAACTACCAACCTATCTCCATCCTCCCACTCCTCTCCAAAGCCCTAGAAAAACTGGTTGCCACACAAATCACTGAATACCTGACTAAACACAACATCCTCTGCCCTGAACAGCATGGTTTCTGCGCAGGACACAATACCGGCACTGCACTAGTTGAATTCTTAACTTTCCTACACTCCTCCCTGGACTCTGGCACCCTAGCCGGGGCAGTGTTCGTCGACCTCTCAAAGGCTTTCAACACTATCTCCCATCCTCTCCTGCTGGATGCCCTCTACCACACTGGCTTCTCTACTGGGCCTCTCACCTGGTGCACCAGCTACCTATCTGCCCGTTCCCAATGTGTCAGAATTAATGGAACACTTTCAAAAACTTGTCCCATCCGGTCAGGGGTTCCTCAGGGCTCCATCCTGGGACCCCTACTCTTCTCACTCTATCTTAACACCCTGCCCAGTGCATGTACTGGAAAACATTCTGCTATATGCTGATGACGCCATCATCTTTGCCACCCACCGTAACCCCATCTCCCTCCAGGACTCCCTACAACTATACTATAATGATGCTGACACCTGGTTTAAAGAGCATAGACTGGTCATTAATCTCAAAAAAACCAAAACAATGCTCTTTGCCCACCCCCAAAACAAAGCCAGCAACTTCCCACTCCATATCCTCACCTGCTCCTAACAACCACTAGAGCAAGTCCACTCCTACAAGTACCTTGGGGTCTCCTTTGACTCAGCCCTCACCTACCACACCCACATTGATGCACTAGCCTCGGCCACTAATGTGCGGCTAGGTATCTTATACCGCTATAAAAACTGTCTCCTCCCCATTGCCCTCCGTCTGGCGGTTACATCATCTATATTATCCCTTATTGACTATGGCCTAACAGTATACGGTGCTGCTGACACGACCGCCCTCAATAAAATTCACCTCATCCTAAATAAGGCATGCAGGCTAATCACTGGGGACCCCAGGCTCACACATTCGTGCCAGCTCTATGACATGGCGATACTGCTGAACCTAGATGAATGTCTACGATACCAAACCTGCTTAATGACAAAAAATACTCTTCTTGGGCTATCACCCCCCAGGCTGTCAGCCTCCCTCCACCAAGCCCAACCCTTGGTCTGTAAACGGACCTCCTGCAAGGCCACTTTTCTGGTCCCAAGATCTAGGACCTCACATGGACAGAGGTCCTTCTGCTATAGAGCTCCATCCTGGTATAACTCGCTCCCTGCCCCCATCTCTGATGCCCCCATGATCTCCAAATTCAAAACCGCACTTCGAAGCCAACTATTTAATGTGCGTAGCTGCACCAGTCTATGATTGAGGCATAGCTCTCTGTACCCTGACAATGCCCGCCAGGCGGCAAACACACCTCACCTCATTTATTCCTCACCCGCTGCTGTTTGAACTGCTATTATAATAATGCTTGCTCGTACCATCGTGCAAGAATGTGCCACTGTAACTTCACTGGCTTATCTGTTTAAATGCAGTAATCACATGTGCCTGCTAACTATGTAACCCATTTGATGTAACCAAAAGTCTGTTATGTATTTGTCCTCAATGTGACGAGGTACCTTTGGAAATGAGCCTCTGGCTCAAAGGTTGTAAACCGATGTATACATAAATAAATAAAAATAAATAAAACTTTTCACAAAGACAGGGTGTCTTTGAGCATGAATCCTAAGTTTCTTCCCAAGGTAGTATCTGAGTTTACTCTGGACCGATCTATCCACCTACCTTTTTTTTTCTTGAGCATGCCAATCCAGGGGAAGCACTGCTCCATATGTTAGACGTGCGCAGAATATTGAAGTGTCTACTCTGAACTAAGGAGTGCAGAGTTGAAGCAGCTTTTTGTTTCTTTTGCCCAGGGAAGAGAGGGAATTCAGGTTTCTAAACAATGTTTGCCTAAATGGCTGTCACACTGTATTGTGTTCTGCTACAACAAGCATGGCAAAGAGTTGCCAGGGGTGGTGAAAGCCCATTCCACAAGAGGCACAGCTACCTCTGTGGCTCATTTCAAAGGGGTCTCGGTGACTGACATCTGTGCTGCTGCTGCCACCTGGAGTACCATCCATACTTTTACCAAGCACTACAGTCTGGACATTGCCGCTAGGGCCCATGTAGGTTTTGGCAGGGCTGTGCTGCAGGGCCTCCTGTCTTAAGTTTAAGGATGACCTTCCTCCCAGAATGTTTATGTGTATCTGTAACTGCTTGGAACTCGTTCCATACGTGTAACCTGATGGCTGAGATACCCCCTATGAAGACAGAACAGTTATGTAAGAACTTACCGTAACAGTAGATCTTCAAGGGAATCTCAATCATAGGGACTGCCTTGCCTCCCACTATCCCCCCTTTATGGTTTTCTTTCTCAGAACTGGCTATCCGGGGGGGCATGGCTAGCCAGCAAGCATGGAGGACACTTGCTAAACGGGCTCCCTTGGAGGCGGCTTTTAATCTCGTATTTACAGCTGTTTAATTTAACTCTGGGCTATCTTTATGACATTACTTCTATTGCTTGGGCTGATGGCTACTAATAAATCCAAAAACTGCCAAGCAAAAATATAGTTTGGGTCTAAAACATCGAGTGGCAGAGGCGAACCCTTCGCTCGTAACATCGGGCCTACCTCAACAAGCGTTAGTTCAGTAACTGCACAGATTAATCCCAATGTAATGGATATTACCAGAACGCAGGCAGGAGTCCCGGCCACTCTGGCACAGATGCAAAGGGAGATGAAGACTGAATTTCACAACCTCAACTCACAATTTACACATCTGCAATCTGTGGTCACTGCTCTAACTGATACCACAGCCACACACACTTCACAAATCTGTGAGCTTGAGCGCAGAGTTAGCGACATGGAAGATACTTATGTAGGGGCCTCGACGGAAAGAAACAGGCTGCTGTCCATAATAGCTGATCTCTGGGAGAGCCTAGATGATAAGGAGAATCACTCTAGATGCTCTAACATCCACATCATAGGACTGCCTGAAGGCTTGGAAGGTCGGAATCCTAATACTGGGCTCCATTTGTGGCTGATTCAGAAGCTTGGCCTACCGGAGGAGGCTGCGACCTATGAAATTAAGCGGGCGCATTGGGTTGGTCCCCCTCCTAAACCAGGGGAGCGCCCACGCCATTGCCTTATTAAATACTTAAGATTTCAAGATAAGGAAGCAGTTTTACAGAAGGCTCGGGCGATGGGCCCACTGAAGGTGGATAACGGTAATGTGTATGTGTACCAGGACTACAGACAGGATCTTCAGACGAGGAGGTAGAAATTCAGCCCAGTGAAGAATAAGCTATATAAGCTGGGCTGTAAATTCTCTCTAGCATACCCGACCCACCTGAGGGTGGATAGACCTAGCTGTAGTCCTAATTTCTTTACCTGCCATAAGCTCGCTGAAAAATGGCTTGAGGAAGAGGAGTCCAGGGGTGAATGGGCAGGGCCCAATGCTGAGTGAGCCAAATTGAGTGAGTAACCATCTATATATGTTGTTACCCAAGCCCGGGACTTTTTGGACAGTGTGGTTGCCCTTTTTCTTTGTTGTATTACCCCTGGGGCTTTTATTTCTGCCTCAAGTGTGATGGCAGATTTGACCTGTCTTTCAGGCCTTGTGCCTTTGGCCATGGACTAAGTCATGCTTCACTCCCACAGCTGTTTCCCCTAACCGAATCTGGGGATTCAGGTAACAACGGGGACAGAGAGAAGCTCTTTAATAACTGTCCTATCTCTTAGTGTGGAATAGGGTTTTTCCTTTTTACGGGCTACAGCCCTATGCACTCTGATTCTGGACTTACTCGGTGATGCACCGGTATTCTGTACAACGCCCGCCCGACCGTGTCTGGGGGTACGGGTTTCAGCAGGGTGGTGCGATTTGAAACACTGTCATACTAAAAGGCTGCAGAAGAAGTCCACATTTAACTGAGCTAAATAAGTGTTTGGGATTGAATCCTGACATATACTTTACTAAATGAGGACAGACTAACCACATTGCAAATAATGCTGTTTATATTTTCAACTGGATTGATTGGGGCAGAGTTTTGCCTCGTGGGCTTGCCCAGAGATATTTCTTTTACTTTCTACTTTGGATTTGGGTTCTTACCTTTGGGTATACAGCTGTTTTGATATCCTTAAGGAAAGTCTATACGGCTCCCCATATAACAATGGCTAGCAGGAAGGGCAGGTGGTGTTATCCCTGCCTAATGTTTGTAATGGGATTGCTGGCGGGGGTTTTTTCCCCGCAGAAGGGGGTGGGCTTAGGTCCCAGTTGGACTGAAGCCAGGGACAGAGGTTGTAGATTTGAGAATGGGGGAAGATAGTTTGATGTTGGGTTTGGGGGGGAATAAAGCATGACCAAACTGTGTGGCCCTTTTCACTCATGACAGGAGGGGAGGTGGAGTATTGAATGCACCAAAATTTGCTGTTATGGGTGCATGCCGATCTGTGGCTTCCTTTAAGGGTGACAGAATGAGAAATTGCAATACAGCTTACTTTGTGGAATGACTGCGGGTGGGTGTGGGGAGGGGGCCTGGGGAGGATGCAATTTTGGGAAAAAGATGTGCAGGCTTACTTTTTGCTGACCAGAATGTTGTACATTTGTAGACTGATGTTTAGTGATGGTGGATGATGCTGTATATATCTCTTGGAATATTAATGGTCTTAAGTCTATAGTGAAACGGAAGAGGGTCTTAGCGGAAATACGCAGATGTAAAGGGGCATTGGTTTTGCTACAGGAGACCCATTTCTTAATCTCAGAGTCTCACAAAATGGCTGAATTCATGGACAGAGAACGGGTGTCCTCAGTCTTTTCATCTAAGGCACATGGTGCCTCCATCTGGCTTCCTAGGGGTTCCCCTCTGCAAATCATGGACAAAATGGTAGATCCCTATGGCCCATATGCCCTGGTGAGGATAGAGGTTCCAGGTACGAGGGAGCTTACTCGTGGGCTCTACGTATGCACCAAATATAGAAAATCTTGGTTTCTTTCAGAAACTAGCTTTGGATGTCCAAATGGGAGGGTCCCTGGTTGTTGGGTGGTGATTACAATTGTGTTCTAGATACGGTTCTGGACTGCTCAAGCTCCACCCCTATTCCAAAATCTCACAATGCAAAAGCGCTGGAAGCATTGCAGGGGGACTTTGACCTAGTGGATGTTTGGCGTCATACATAGCCCTTGGGGCGTGAATACAGTTTTTATTCCCATGCTCATAATGCCTATGCCCATATCGACAGGTATTATTATCTAGCACTTTGATGACCTCAGTGGGGGAAGTAGGGTATTCACCTATTTTAATCTCAGACCACGCCCTGCAGTCGATTGGCATAAATGGGTTGGGAACTAGAGTAGGACCTAGGATCTGCAGCTGGATCTAATCCTAGTGCAGAAACAGGAATACCAGACATACAGTATATGGAGGGCGCCATACAGGAATTTCTGAATTTTAATCACAAGGGAGATACTTTGCACTTTACACGCTGGGAAGCATTAAAAGCATACATAAGGGGACAGACCATTGCCTTTGCGGCACAAACAAAGAGAACGGATGCTAGGGCTCTGGAACTCTTACGGAATAAAACTGAAGCATTTGAGAGGGTGCATATGCGTAACCCCACAGTCGCCCTTTATAATACAGTGCAGAAGCTGAAGTGGAGATTTAATTCTCTTTTTAGTGCCTAATCGGAGTGTGCTATTCTGCTGGCCAACGCTGGTCACTACTTTGATGAGGACAAGACGGGTAAGGATTTGGCATGGCAACTTAAGAGGAAAGAATCCGCTAAATCTATATCACAAATTCAGGATGTACAGGGGACTATGGTAAGGGATGCTAAAGGTATTGGGAATGTATTCGGTGAATATTACAAAGTGCTCTACACTTCAGAGCGTACCCCAAGCATGAGGAATACGATCAGTTCTTTGTTGGAGCCCCTCTCACTAAGATTGATGAGAAGGAGACTAAGGCGCTGGACCTCCCCCTGACTAAACTGGAAATAAAGGTAGCTTTGAGAGCTCTGAAAAGTGGGAAAACCCTGGGACCTGACGGTTCACCAATCGACTTTTATAAAGTATTTGAGGGGCATCTTTTGGAACCTGTGTTTGATGCCCTTGAGAAAGGCCTGCAGCGGGAAGAGTTACCCCCCTCCACACGGTCCGCTATTATTACTGTGCTACCTAAATTGGGGAAGGATCTGACCATCTGTGCGTCTTATAGACCAATCTCCTTGCTCACCGCTGATTACAAGATCCAGGTGAAGGCCTTGGCAACCAGATTGGAACAGATCCTTCCTATGATAGTACATTCAGACCAGTCCGGCTTTGTAAAGGGACAGATGGGCAAACATATTATTAGACGTACCTTAAATATTATATACAGATGGGCTCGCAATAAGCACATGCGTGGAGCGGCAGTAGTTGCGCTTGATGCAGAAAAAGCTTTCAACCGTGTGGAGTAGAGGTACATATTTTATACCTTGAGTAGGATGGGGGTGGGCTCCGTGTTTGGTGCATGGGTTAGGGCATTATACTACAACCCCTTGGCACAGGTAAATGCTGGGGAGTAGTATCCAGCCCTTCCAGCTGGGGTGTGGTACAAGGCAGGGGTGCCTCTACTCGCTAAGTTGTGCTGTCCTGTCACTGAGTTTTGGGCGGTGCTGAGAGCACACACAGGACTGGGATTCGAGGGGGCGAACATAAGATTGCTATTTATGCAGATGACCAGTTATTATATCTGCAAAATCCTGATAAAGACCTGCCAGCCATGCATGAAATAATGCGCCTATTTGGCGCTATATCTGGCCATAAGGTGAATTGGTCTAAAAGTGATCTCTTGCCAGTGGGAACTCTGAACCGAGCACGTTAATTGCTCATATGGGGGGGCTTCAACTAGTGCATACATTAAAATACCTGGGGGTACGTATCTCCACCACAGCCAGAGATCTATATAAGCTGAATCTGAAACCCCTTACATCAGAGATTACTGAGGAACGTTCAAGATGGTCAGCACTACCTATATCATTGTTGGGCAGGGTGGAGGTTATTAAAATGTTGATTCTTCCTAGATTGCTCTGTATGTATCAAACTCTCCCCATTCAGGTATCGAAGACACATTTTAGAATTTTGGATTCTATTATCCATAAATTCTTGTGGCTAAAAGGACAGAGCAAAAATACCAGGGCTCTTCTTAAAAGAGGGGGAGTTTGTAGGACTCCCACGTTTTAGATCTTACTACTGGGCAGCGCAACTGGCCTTCATACTGACGGGACTGTCAAAGGAGGAATGTCCCTGGGTAGGGCTGGAAGAGGATTTGCTAGCCGGTAATTATTGCAATGACTTTCTGACTAGGGTTACCACCTTTTATGTGGGACATTTCTTACCGAAACATAATTTTTCACAGGACAGTATGTAACTTCGACCAATGCAACAGACTTGTTTTCTCTATATAATCAGAATTAAGGCTAAGTATTGTAGTTTCTTATTTGCCTTTTGTTTCTTATCATTTTAAGGTATTTTAGTTAAGGTTTTGTAGTTCTCTTCAACATTTAGTAGAAAGTCAGAACATATTTTTTCTACTATAAAATCAAGACGTAGTATTTTTCATGTTTTTTTGCAGGACACAGCTGCCCAAATCAGGACTGTCCTGCAAAAATCAGGACAGGTGGTAACCCTATTGCTGGCTGGCAGCCTGATGGAGGGGGATAGAGAGCGGGTTAGTAACCCCTTTACTGCTGTCACTTTGGATATCTGGATCAGGGCCCATAAAAGAATAAGGTTTGTGGGAGATAATTCCATTAATCTCAGTATACTTGAATTCATGCGACGGGGAGGCCAGTAGACGGTGGGGATGGTGCAGAGACTCTGGGCTTGGCGGAGGAGGAGCCTTGTGGCAATTAACCAATTATATGAAGGTGGGTTAATCAAAGGTTTTGCTCAAATATGTACACAATGGGATATACCTGCTGGGGACTTCTTCTTATACCTCTGAATTAAACACAAATGTGGGGATAACATAAATGAGGCACATGGCTGGGTCACCCCCTCTCCGTTTGAGGAGGAATTGTTCTGTCCTCAACCTTGCAGGAGACCTCTGTCAATATATTATCGGTTGTTAACTGACGTTAGGCCCCAGTTACAACACCCCAGCATGGAGAGATGAGGTGCAGACCTCTCCCTTCCAATAGACCAAAAGACATGGTCCATGGCATGTGCGCATTACATAAACTGCTCTTGTAGTAATAAGCTCCACCAAATTCAGCTCTTCTTCCTGCATAGGGCATATGTGAACCCTAAATGGTTGCATAGAATTGATGATACACACTCAGCGCTGTATCCGAAATGTCAGAGGAAGGATGCTGATTTCCTTCACTTGACGCTCACGTGTCCAAGGGTAGCACCTTTCTGGCACCAAATTCATCATATTATGTCACTAGTTCTGGGATACTCCCCATCCAAATCCCCATTAGAACTGTTACTGGAGGTAGATCCATACCACCCAAACAGGAGGCTTTCCAACTCCTTGTGGTCCATGGCCTTAATCAATGCCAGGAAGACTACTGCACAAGACTGGATGTCATCCAATGCACCCTCCATGGCTCAATGGGTACAAAATGTGAAATCCTGCATGTTGCTGGAGCCAGCACAGTTGGGTGCCTTGGGGAAAATGTCTTATTTCAATGAAACTTGGGGAAAATAGATGTTTGCTGTAGAGCTTAGAATAATTCCAGATTAGCCAGAACCACTTTTTTGGTCCCGCTGTTCCCCCCTTCCCCGCCTACTGCTCCTTACTATTGTTTCTCCTTCTCTAATGTATCCCACCTTAGAGTACTGTTAATAAGGGATTGGAAGGGATATACAGACCTCTGCTGATCAAAATTGCTGTCAAAATGTCATTTGATAAAAATGGTCACCCTTATTTTCTTCTCTCTAATGTACAATGAATGTCAGACCGTTATACTGTAAGTACAACATAATATATCAGTATGGAAATGATGTAAGCTGTACTACACTCATAATAAAAAGATTTTTCAAAAAAAAAAAAAAAAGAACTGGCTATCTGGTGTATCCAGTCTTTTGTTTAGGCGGGCGGACACCTCTCACTCTCCTCCATCCCCCATAGCACGAACTTTGCTCCCTTAGTCTCCGGGGGAAAAGAACTGAGGAGGGAGCAGGACTGCTCATGCCTTTACAGGGTTGGTGACGTCAGCAGATGATGTCTGCGTGGGCAGCCCCAGCTGTACTGTTGAAAATCATCCATGTGAATCCTGCTTCACCGACAGCGAAGCTCCATATGTGTGACTTGATGACTGAGATACCCTCAAAGATCTACTGTTATGGTAAGTTCTTATGTAATTGTTCTTTTCACCTGTTCCCTACTTTTTGTGTGCCTCTAACTCTCCCCACTCACGTGCAGTGTGTTGTGAGAGAAGTGACAGCTGTCATTCTCCCAGCTATTTGCAATTAATAATTAACCAGATAATGCCACATGAGATAAGTTTATCCTAGATTACATTCAACCCCCCCCCACGTTTATCTAATACCCAGTCTAAATGGGAACTAACCCTGGATGGGGATTAGCTGGAATCCCCTTCCAACTATTTACTACAACTATTTGGCTAATTGAGTTAGGACATTATCAGCTGACTCTAGAAAGGGATCAGCAGCAAACCCCTTCATACGTTTAGCTGTGCTCTAAGGAATAAATTAACTACAAGCTAACATTGAGCATTTAAAATACACAGTCTGTGCATTAATTAACTTAGCTAATTACTACAGCCAGGAAACATTTACAACCTAAGATAATTCATACAATAGGTTAACAATTAACAGCCACTAACAGAAGTATACAAACAGAAGCTACAATACAACATACAGTGACATTACTTGTACAGGAATTAGTACACTTACATAGTAAACAGGAACTATCTAATACACAAATGGGTGCAATACTGAGCTATGGGGAGCAGCTTGGCCGACCATATGGCTTCCTCATGGCTGACTCCAGGCAGACTCCTAGTTGCCCTTACGCTAGAGCCTTTAAGCGATCAGACCACAGTGGAGGATCGCTAGAGCACAGATCTTAAAAACCTATAGTAAGACCCGCCCCTTCAGCCAGAGAGCACTCCGATAGGCTGAACAGGAGCAAAAGGGGCAGAGTCAGAAACAATGAGGAAACCTGCACTCCGAACAAAGCAGGTTTACAGCCTCTCACTGTCCAGCACCGCAGTAGAAACAGGACAACACAGGAGCCCACCGGCTCCATGACAGGTCCCAGCACAGAAAGGAACAGTTACATAAGAATTTACCATAACAGTAGATCTTCGAGGGTATCTCAGTCATCAGGTCAAACTGTAGGAACTTCACCGTTGGTAGAGCAGGATCCATATGGAAGATTTTCGGCAGTACAACTGGGGCCACCCATGCCGACGTCATCGGCCGACATCACCAGCCCTATAAAGGTGTGAGCAGCCCCACTCCCACCTCAGTTCTTTCCCCCAGAGACTAAGGAAGCAAAGCTCTAGCCATGGAGGACTGAGGAGAGAGCGAGGTGCCCAGGCCTATAAGAAAAGCTGGATACACCAAATAGTCAGTTCCAGCAAAGAAACCCAAAGATAGGGATGGTGAGAGGGAAGATGGACCTGATGAATGAGATCCCCTTGAAGATCTACTGTTACAGTAAGTTCTTACATAACTGTTCTATCTTCTTCGGGGGTATCTCAGTCAACAGGTCACACTGTAGGAATGAGTCCCAAGCAGTTACGGGTGCAAACAGACAGTATGGGAGAATGGCCAACCTTAAGCTCAAGACAGGAGACCCTGCAGCACAGCCCTGCCAAATCCTGCATGGGCTCTAGAGGCAATGTCCAGACTGTAGTGCTTAGTCAAAGTGTGGACGGTACTCCAGGTGGCAGCTGCACAAATGTCAGTGGCTGAGACCCCTCGGAAACCAGCCACAGAGGTAGTCATGCTTCTTGTGGAATAAGCTTTGACAGCTCCAGGCAATTCTTTGCCGTACTTGTAGCAGAACACTATGTAGTTAGCCAATGATCTGGATAGACATTGCTTAGAAACCTGAACACCCTCTCTACCCCGGGAGAAAGAAACAAACAACTGCTTCGACTTTCTACATTCCTTGGTTTGCAGCAGGTAATACTTTAGAGTTCTGCGAACATCTAATGCATGGAGCAGTGGTTCCTCTTGATTGGCACACTCTGGAAAGTAAACAGGAAGGTGGATAGATTGAATCTATGTACACTCAGACACCGCCTTAGGGAGCAACTTAGGTTTGTGTGCAAAGACACCCTGTCTTTGTGGAAAATCAAATAAGGCTCCTCACACCAGAGGGATTGAAGCTCTGAAATTCTTTGAGCAGAAGTAATAACAACTGAAAAAAACGTTTTACAGGAAAGTAAGCAAAGTTCTCAGGTTGCAGCTGGCTCAAAAGGAGACAGGGTCAACTTCTCTAAAACAAAATTCAAATCTGAAGCTGGGACAGGAGAACGAATTGGGGGTATCAGATGCAGGATGCCCCTCAGAAAGGTATGGGAAATATCCAGCTGAGCTATGGTATGGGCAGTGAGATAGCTGAAAGGTACACTTGGAGGGAGGAGTACTGGAGACCTGAGTCAGACACTGAGATCAGGTAGTCCGGGATCTGGTTCACTGGACAGGTGAAAGTGTTCAGATTATGCTTGGCAGCCCATATGGCAAACCGCTTCCACTTCATGGCATAAGTGGCTCAAGTGGAAGGCTTCTGGGGTGGCCACTAGGACGTCTGCTACTCTATTGAAAACCCCCAGTCTGGCGATAGCTATGTCCTCAAGAGCCAAGCATGCAGGTGGAGGGACATGAGGTTGGGATGGACCAGAGTCCCTTGACCCTAGGTCAGCAGGTTCCTGCAGAGGAGGAGAGGGACCAGAGGTTCCTCCGCCAGCTGCTGTAGTAATGGGAACCATATCTGGCAAGGCCAGAATGGAGCTACCAGAATCATGTTGGCCCCTTCCATCTGTAGTTTGATTAGCACCCTCTGAATCAGTGGAAACAGAGAGAAGGCATAAAGGAACCTTCCGCTCCAGGAGAGTGACAAAGCATCTCACCAGAAAACTCTAGGTCCTGGATCTAGTGAACAGAAATTGGGCAGTTTTGCATTGAGTGGGGACGCAAAAAGTCCAACTCTGGATGATCCCATCTTTCGAACAGATCTTCTGTGTTGAATGAGAGAAGTTCCCACTGGTGCATGCTGGACTGAGTCTGGCTGAGGTTGTCCACCAGAGTGTTTAACACTGCTGGGACATGAACCGCCAAGAGAGTCAGGCTATGGTCTAACGCCCAATGCAACACTCTCATGGCCTCCCTGCATGGCGGGTATGAATGTGCTCCCCCCCTGCTTGTTAATGTAGTACACTACAGGTGTCAGCGTGGCTCAGTTGGTAGCACACCCGCCTCTGGACCAGAAGGTCGTGGGTTCTTGTCCCACACCGGGATTGGACTTGCACCTAAAATCGCTGGCATCCGAGTGCAGTTTTGGGGGGTGCTGCACTGATGGGGTGTGCCGTCCTTTGGATGAGATGTTAAACCGAGGTCCCTTATGCCCATGCTGGTGTTGTCCTTTGGGTGTCCAGGTGGAAGTAAAAGAACCCAGGGCACTCTTCACAAAGAGTAGGGAACATTCCCGGTGTCCTGGCCAACATTCCCCTTCCCATAAACCGGTTCATACAATTATCCAGGGTTGTGTGGGTGATGATGTGCGATATGGCTGCCACCGCACATTCACTCACTTCACTACCAGTCTAGCATTGCTTGTAAAGCGCTATATAAATTCTTCTTCTTCCTCCTCTTCTTCTTCTTCCCCTCCTCCTCCTCTTCTTCCTCCTCCTCTTCTTCTTCTTCCTCCTCCTTCCTCCTCCTCCTCCTCCCCTCCCCTCCCCTCCTCCTCCTTTGTCTGATTGAATCAGCAACTGACCCAGAAGAAGATGGTTCTAAAAAGCCTGCCTGGCATACAGAACTACCATTCATCTCCAGGACACTGATATGCAGGGAGGTTTCAATCTGGAACCAAGAGCTCTGAGTGAAAGGGACCCAGATTAGCCTCTCAGTCCAAACCAGAGGCATCCGTGCTGAGACTCTGCTGGGGGAGGGGATCTGGAAGGGCACCCCTCGCAGCAGGTTGGAGAGGTTCATCCACCACTGGAGCACCTTGCAGACAGGGCAGGAGACCAGCACTACTTGATCTAGCTCATCTGTTCGCTGGTCCCATTGCACCCGAAGAGTCCACTGGAGGATGTGTATGTGGAGCCTGGCCAGTGGAACAGTGGGGATGCCAGCCGCCATCAGCCCCTAGTACACCCTGGCAGGAGTATAACAGCTCTGGGCCACCTCCAGAGCCTGGTCAATAAGGCACTCTGCCCTGTTCTGAGGCAGGAAAACCTTCTGCTGTGTGGAATCTACAACCTCCCCATGTATTGCAGCTTTTGGAATGGAACCAGAACTAACTTGGGCAGGTTGACTGTAATGCCCAGGGAGAGGAACAACTGTAGAGTTCTCTCTAGAATCCCCAGGAGCTGTTCCCTGGATGAGGCCTTTAGGAGTCAGTCCTCCAGGTAAGGGAAAACAGACATTCTAGGGACATGGATATGTTGTTCATCCACACTCATTGGCAGTATCCTTGCCGCTTTAAATCTTGCCGGAAGGTCTTCAAGCTTGCTCCTCCCACCCACCCGGGTGGTATAACTCGGCCCTCCTTCCATGACGCCAGATCTTCCTTACCGCTTGGAAGCTCAGGTTCCTCCTTAACGCTTCCGCGCTATGACTGGTTCCTATTTCTCCGCTTATGGATTGAAAATTATATTTTGCAAAAGACTTCAGTCTTCATCCCTCGCCGCGATGGACAAATCGACTCCGATTTCGGAGATGCCCATGCGGGCAGAAGATGTCTCGACGGATCCACACTCCACGCGTGTCTACTGCTTAGGCCTTGAGCACGACTCCGCAGGCTTGCGACCTGTGCTTTCTTTCTCGGCCTCGTCCTCGAAGACCGTGCTGCCCGTTGCAACTGGGCCGTCCGAAGCGTTTCCCTCGGTGAAGTCAAGGAGGCCGGTTGGCGGTGTCATGGCCGGCGGCTCGCGGATCAGCTCGAGCGGATGGTCGCTCTCAAGAGGAGGCGGCGCTGGTCAGATCTTCCTCGGCCGCTGCATTTATCCCGCTCTCTCTGGGTTCTTCCTACACGGCTTCCTTTAAGGAGCTTTGTCTGTCCCTCTCCACTAAAGGAGAAGGGCCTGCGTCTGCTGGACCTTATTCTCGGTCCAAAAAGAGGGACAAGGGTAAGTCCCTCCGTCGACGCTCTTGGGAGCGGGAAAGGTCCCTCTCCCCGGGCCGTCGACCGTCGGCTTCGGTCGACCGCTCGGCTTCGGCCACTGGCCTCACGGTGTCCCCGTCAGGTCAGTTGACCGAGACTCCCACTGATGAAGTCGAGATTTTTCTCGACCCATTGGACGGGCTGTCGCCTTTAGCAGCCGAGATTCCCCTCTCCCCGGTTCCCCCGGGAGGAGTTGAGATCCGTAGGCTCGCCTGTGCCTCGGTTCCGGAGCCCTGGATGGACCTTCCGAGCGAAGGGAGTGCGGCTCGGCCGACACCTCCCGCACCGACCCGGAAATTCGAGATTCTCGGTCTCGGTTCCGGACCTCTTGGTGATCCAGCCGTTCCCACCGTCATAGGCGGTCTCGGCCCCGCACCATGGGGCGGCTGCCGCCGTCCTCGGGCCTCCTCCTCGATGAGGGAGGTCATGTAATACGCTGACGGTACGAGGACCTTATGTTGCAACAGCTCCTCCTGGCCGGGAATAAGCGACTCCGGCGCCTTCCCCGGCCATTAAGTGGCTGTCACCGGAACGGCCGACACAACCCCTCGACTTGTCCGAGGAGCCTATACCCAGGCCGGTTGTTCGCCAAACCAGCTGCTCCACCGATTTCGGTGGAACCTCCGCCTCCACAGCCACCAATTGGGGCTCCGACCAAGGATTCTCGGTCGGCTAAGGGTTTACCCCATCGGCTGTCAGTTACCCTCACTCCCGACCGACCTCGGCAGGTGAAGGGTGGCTCAGGCCAGAGGCAGTCTTGAGGACTCTTCCGAGTCCGAAGATGATTCCTCCTTCTTCCCAGCGACTGGACTTGGAGTCTTCAGGAGGTCAGTCAATGGACGATAGCCCGTCGTCCTTCCTAGGACTGCTTCGGCTCATCTCGAGTCTACGGGATGGAGCTCGAACCCGTTCCAAGCGGGCCAGGTATCCCCTCCGGAGATTCTGGACCGAGGGATTCTCCGACGGAGGCCTTTCCGTGGCGAGGCCATGATGGGTCGGCACTGGAACTTTGGCAGCGCCCTGCTTCCTGCCCCCGCCTCGGCCAGGATGGCCAGGAAGTATCGCGGTCCCACCGGTTCCTTGTCCGGTTTTTCGGAACACCCCTCTGCTGAAGGGTTGGTTACCGACAGCGTTTTCCGGCGCGCCGGCAACGCCAGGGATGTGGACAAACCTCCTGACAAGGAGTCCAAGAAATTGGACTATGTCGGGCGAAAAGTCTACGCTGCATCCTCTCTCGGCCTTCGTCAGGCCAGTTCGGCCGTCCTCATGGCACATTTTTCCCATGCCCTGTTGGGCTCCCTGGATGAGGTCATCCCTCATCTTCCCGCCGATCTGCAGACTACGGTTAAGCAGGTGCGGGACCAGGGCAGGGCAGTGGCCAAACAGCAGCTCCAGACTGCTTTGGATGTAGGGGACTCATGTGCCAGATCGGTGGCGGCCGCAGTGGCTATGCGTCGGCGGGCTTGGCTGAGGATATCCACCTTTACTTCGGATACCCAGCACAAGTTGGCGGATGTTCCCTTTTTGGGGACTGACCTCTTCGGCCCTGGGGTGGAAGGTCACCTGCAGAGGATCGAGAAGTCCAATGCTACCTTGGACTCGGTCTCTTCCGCTCAGAAGGACAAAGGCCGCAAACCACAGCCCAAGCCCTTTCGTCCTTCTGTGCCCCCGGCGCGCCCGGCCCAGCAACGTCAGGGCCAGCAGGCTCGGCCTTGGCATCCCAAACCCAAGCCGCCGGCTTCCTCTAACAGGAGGCAGGGAGGAAAGGGCCCAGGAGGTCCCTCGGCCGGTCCCTCCTCCAAGCCTGCCCAGTGACGGGCTGAGGGGTGTCGCCCCCATCCCCGTCACCTTACCCCTGGGTCCCCCCGTGTGGGGACGGCTCCGGCACTTCCGTTCCGCCTGGTCCGCTGTTACCACGGACAGGTGGGTCTTGGAGGTGGTGGAAGAGGCCTGCCTCGGGAATTGAGCAGGCACCACCTTCAGAGCCGTCCGCCTCGGGGCTTCGGATCCCCAGCCTCACTGGCGCTCGTCGAGCCGACATCGCCTCTCCTCCTCCAGAAGGAGGTGGTAAGAGAGGTGGTGGACCCTCCTTCAGACCCAGGGTTTGTGTCCAGGTACTTCCTGGTTCCGAAGCGGACGGGGCTGGCGCCCATTCTCACCCACACGACCTAAACAAGTTCCTAAGGTCTCGAACCTTCAGGATGGTCACTCTGGCTCAGATAATACCATCCTTGGAGCAGCGTGTGGTTCTGCTCTCTGACTTGCAGGACCGTTTTCCACGTCCCCATCCGTCCGTCCTCACCAGAGATTCCTTCGCCTCGAAAGAAGGATCTCTCGAGTTCCAAGCCATGCCCTTCGGCTTGTCTCCAGCTCCCAGGGTCTTCACCAAATGCATGGCAGTGGTGACAGCATTCCTGGGGGCCGAGGGTCCGGTGTACCCTTACCTGGACGACTGGCTGATAGCAGCTCCTCCAGGAAGGAGGCGGAGTGGTCCAGAGATCTGGCCTCCAGGTCTGTTCTCAACTGGGCCTCCTTATCAATGAGGCCAAGTCGGAACTCGAGCCAAGGCAGGTGATTTTATTCATCGGGCGCAGCTCGACTCTCTTCGAGCCAGAGCCGCCGCCCGGCGGACAGGGCCGAGGTTCTTTCCTCCTTTGCCCGATCATTTCTGGTTGGGCAATTGCGCCTGCCCGGGACTTCCTGCGCCTCTGGTCTCATGGCGCCTGTACCAGCGTGGTCCGTTGGGCCCGCTGGAACATGCGTCCCCTTCAGTGGGGACTGGCCAGCCAGTGGTCACAACGCTGCGATCCCTTGGACCAGCTTGTGTCGGTGACACAGGGGATGTGGAACGCTCTCCAGTGGTGGACCGTTCCAGATCATTTGCAGGAGGGCATCCTGTTCGTCCGCCTGAGCCGACGGTCTCTCTGTCGACCGATGCCTCTCTGATGGGTTGGGGTGCCCATCTGGGGAACACGGGCTCATGGCCTCTGGTCCCCCAGGGAGTCCCGATGCCACATCAACCTGCTGGAGCTCCGAGCGGTCCGCCTAGCTCTCACCGCCTTTGCTCCGTTCCTCCGGGGTCAAGTGGTCCGAGTCCAGACGGACAATACCACGACCATGTACTATCTAAACCGCCAGGGCGGGACGCGCTCCATGCTTCTATGCAAGGAAGCTCTCCGCATTTGGTCACTCGTGCGCAGCCTGGAGGCGGATCTCCTAGCCATTCACGTGGCAGGAGCCTCCAACACCCTGGCCGATGCCCTGAGCCGGATAGGGGCTGCATCCCACGAGTGGTCTCTCCTGCCGGAGGTAGTACAGCATCTGTTCTCCCTTTGGGGCACACCTCAGGTGGACCTGTTTGCCTCCATGGAGAACGCGAAGCTGAGTCTGTTTCATGCCCGCCCCCCTCAGCAGGGCTCGCTGCAGGGGGATGCCTTCTCGAGGCAATGGACCCCGGGCCTCTTTTACGCCTTTCCCCATTTCCCTTGATCCACAAGGTGCTTCTCAAGGCGAGGAGGGACAAGCGCAGGTGATTCTGATAGCCCCAGACTGGCCTCGCCAGTTCTGGTATCCAGATCTCCTCAGTCTCAGCTCCAGGACTCAGGCGAGCTTCCAGCTCGCCCGGACCTGCTCTCAGTCAATCAGGGAAGGTGTTCCATCCGGACCTTCAATCCCTGCACCTGACGGCCTGGTTCCTGAGCTGCTAGAGTTCCAGGCTTTGGGTCTTTCGACGAGGTCCTCAATGTAGTTGAGGCGTCCCGTAGAGTCGACTCAGAAAATGCTATGCCTTCAAATGGAAAAGGTTTTCCATTTGGTGTCAGGACAAGGCTTGGACCCTTCCTCCTGTTCCTTGGCAAGCATCTTGGACTATTTATGGTCCCTTTCTAGTCAAGGGCTTAGGTCGGCGACCCTAAGGGTGCACCTGGCAGCCATCTCTGCCTTACGGGCGCGGCCGGAAGCAGTCGATGGCGCAGGAGAAGGTGGTCTGGCGCTTTCAAAGGCCTTGATCACATTTCTCCAGTGCGGGAACCCCCACCTCCGTGGGATCTACTGCTGGTACTGGCAAAGCTCATGGGCAAGCCATTCGAACCTATGCACAGGTGTGCTCTCTCACCTGTCGTGGAAGACCGCCTTCTTGGTGGCTATCACGTCAGCCAGAAGGATGGAGAGCTCCAGGCGCTTTCCATCGAGTCTCTTACCTGGTCTTCCACAGGGACAAGGTTGTCCTCTTCCACCAGAAATTCCTTCCGAAGGTGGTGTGGAGTTTCACCTTAACCAGGTGTTGACTCTGCCGGTGTTCTACCCAAATCACACCTCGGAGGCCGAATATAGGCTCCATACTCTGGACCCTAGAAGGGCCTATTATAAGATGACGGGCGAATTGGGAGAGGTTCGCCAGCTGTTTGTCACCTACGCTGAAGTCAGCATCTGGCAGACCTGCAGCCAAGCGGACGATAAGCAGGTGGGTAACCTCCCGCATAGATCTCTGCTATAAGTTAGCGGCATGGAGCCTCCCAGAGGATAAGAGCTCATTCTACCCGCCATACTGCTGAAACGTGGCTGCTTCCAGGACGTCCCTATCCAGGAAATCTGCAGGGCTGCTACCTGGAAGTCAGCAAACACCTTCATTACCCACTACCACATCGACCTTGAGTCACGCCCGGATGCTGGTTTTGGGGCCTCGGTTCTCAGTCTCTCTTTCCCAAGTAAGTATATGGGGGTGTGCGTCTTGCCTCCTCCTCCCGGAGAACTGCTAGGAGTCTGCCAATGAGTGTGGATGAACAACATATCCATGTCCCTAGAAATACAGGTTACTCACCTGTAACAGGAGTTCTAGGAATGGTATATATTGTTCATCCCACATCCACCGACCTCCCGGCTCGACGCACAACCTGAGCTTCCAGCGGGCCAGATCTGGCGTCATGGGGCGGAGCCGAGAGTTATACCACCCGGGTGGGTGGGAGGAGCAAGCTTGAAGACCTTCCGGCAAGATTTAAAGCGGCAAGGATACTGCCAATGAGTGTGGATGAACAACATATACCATTCCTAGAACTCCTGTTACAGGTGAGTAACCTGTATTTCCCTTCCTTCTGAGGGACACAGCTGCTGCTGCTAAGCACTTGGTAAATACCCGTGGTGCAGAGGACAAGCAAAAGAGCAGCACTTTGAACTGATAATGTATGCCCTTGAAAAGAAACTGGAGGAACCTCCTGTGAGGAGGAAACACCAAGATGTGCATGTAAGTTACAACACCCCAGCATGGAGAGATGGAGTGTAGACCTCTCCCTTCCAATAGACCAAAAGACATGGCCCTTGGCATGTGCGCATTACATAAACTGCTCCCATAGTAATAAGCTCCGACAAATTCAGCTCTTCTTCCTGCATAGGGCATATGCGAACCCTAAATGGTTGCACAGAATTGATGATACACACTCACCGCTATGTCTGAAATGTCAGAGGAAGGATGCTGATTTCCTTCATTTGGCGCTCACGTGTCCAAGGGTAGCACCTTTCTGGCACCAAATTCATCATATTATGTCACTAGTTCTGGGATACTCCCCATCCAAATCCCCATTAGAACTGTTACTGGAGGCAGAGTCATACCGCCCGAACAGTAGGCTTTCCAACCCCTTGTGGTCCATGGCCTTAATCAATGCCAGGAAGACTACTGCACAAGACTGGATGTTGTCCAATGCACCTTCTGTGGCTCAATGGGTACAAAATGTGAATTTGAGTGGGGACGCAAAAAGTCCAACTCTAGATGACCCCATCTTTCCAACAGATCTTCTGTGTTGAATGAGAGAAGTTCCCACTGGTGCATGCTGGACTGAGTCCGGCTGAGGTTGTCCGCCAGAGTGTTTAGCACTGCTGGAACGTGAACCACCAAGAGAGTCAGGCTATGGTCTAACGCCCAATGCAACACTCTCATAGCCTCCCTGCATAGTGGATATGAATGTGCTCCCCCCCGCTTGTTAATGTAGTACACTACAGGTGTCAGCGTGGCTCAGTTGGTAGCATACCCGCCTCTGGACCAGAAGGTCGTGGGTTCTTGTCCCACACCGGGATTGGACTTGCAGCTAAAATCGCTGGCATCCGAGTGCAGTATTGGGGGGTGCTGCACTGCTGGGGTGTGCCGTCCTTTGGATGAGATGTTAAACCGAGGTCCCTTCTGCCCATCCTGGTGTTGTCCTGTGGGTGTCCAGGTGGAAGTAAAAGAACCCAGGGCACTCTTCGCAAAGAGTAGGGAACATTCCCAGTGTCCTGGCCAACATTCCCCTTCCCATAAACCGGTTCATGCAATTATCCAGGCTGTGTGTGGGTGATGATGTGCGATATGGCTGCCACCGCACATTCACTCACTTCACTACCAGTCTAGCAATGCTTGTAAAGCGCTATATAAATTCTTCTTCTTCCTCCTCTTCTTCTTCCCCCTCCTCTTCCTCTTCCTCCTCCTCTTCTTATTCTTCTTCCTCCTCTTCTTCCTCTTCCTCCTCCTCCTCCTCCTCCTTTGTCTGATTGAATTAGCAGCTGACCCAGAAGAAGATGGTTCTGAAAAGCCTGCCTGGCATACAGAACTATCTGCATCTCCAGGACACTGATATGCAGGGAGGTTTCAATCTGGAACCAAGAGCTCTGAGTGAAAGGGACCCAGATTAGCCTCCCAGTCCAAACCAGCGGCATCCGTGCTGAGACTCTGCTGGGGGAAGGGATCTGGAAGGGCACCCCTCGCAGCAGGTTGGAGAGGTTCATCCACCACTGGAGCACCTTGCAGACAGGGCAGGAGACCAGCACTACTTGATCTAGCTCATCTGTTCGCTGGTCCCATTGCACCCGAAGAGTCCACTGGAGGATGCGCATGTGGAGCCTGGCCAGTGGAACAGTGGGGATGCCAGCCATCATCAGCCCCTGGTACACCCTGGCAGGAGTATAACAGCTCTGGGCCACCTCCAGAGCCTGGTCAATAAGGCACTTTGCCCTGTTCTGAGGCACGAAAACCTTCTGCTATGTGGAATCTACAACCGCCCCATGTATTGCAGCTTTTGGGATGGAACCAGAACTAACTTGGGCAGGTTGACTGTAATGCCCAGGGAGAGAAACAACTGTAGAGTTCTCTCTAGAATCCCCAGGAGCTGTTCCCTGGATGAGGCCTTTAGGAGTCAGTCTTCCAGGTAAGGGAAAACAGACATTCCCTTCCTTCTGAGGGCCACAGCTGCTGCTGCTAAGCACTTGGTAAATACCCATGGTGCAGAGGACAAGCAAAAGAGCAGCACTTTGAACTGATAATGCTTGCCCTGGAAAAGAAACTGGAGGAATCTCCTGTGAGGAGGAAGCACCAAGATGTGCATGTAAGCATCCTGCTTGTCCAGAGAACACAGACAGCCACCTTTCTTGAGAAGGGGCATGAAACCTGGCAAAGTTACCATTCGGAACATTGTGTACTGGACATACAGAGTAAGGTCCTTGGGGTCTAAGATGAGCCTCATATATCCAGTCTTTTTGGGGACCAGAAAGAACCTGGAATAAAACCCCTTGTTTCTCTGGTGGCTCAATGGCCTGTTTGTGCAGAAAGGACTTTACCTCCTCCTGGAGAACAGCCAGGTGGGCTGGGGGGCAGTTTGGGAGCAGAGGAAGAGTCTCTGGGAGTGGCTTGTGAGCTCCAGATTGTGACCCCTTTTTATTATTTAAAGAATCCAAGCATCACTGATTGAGATGGAGGGAGAAACTGACCTCTGACCACCACCTCTTGGCCGGGGGACCAGAAGAGGAGGGTCTGGCAAGGAGTCAAGCAGAGGCAGATCCAGATACTGGGGCTAGTCCATCACCTCTGGGATGCATGGCCACACTTCCAGCATTGGAGGTGGCAGGCAAGGTGGCGGAGGCTCTGTGCTTGCCTTTGGGCTGAGAGGCTGCTCCTGAACTACTGGATGTCTTACGGAAAGGAGGGCACTGTCTACTCTTAGGCTGCGTGTGATAGAGTGAGTGGACAGACATGATAGCCCATGATAGATGCCTGCAAATCATTAATGATATCCTGGACATCGGGCCCAAAGAGCTTGGAGCCATGGAAGGAGCATTAAGCACATTCTGTTGGACACCCATAGCGAAGCCAAAGACTCCCAGCCAGGAGTGCTTACGGAGGAAGATACCGGTAGCAGCAGCCCTGGCAATAGTATCCAAGATATCATAGAGGGCCCACAGGAGGTGATTGCTGACATCCTCAGTGGTCTGCAAGCATCTGTGAACCTCCTGCTTCTGGATACCTTCAGGAAGGGCCTGGGCAGCAGCCTTGCCCTTCTTCCAGTTGGTATTCTGGTACTTCATCATATGAGACAGGTAACTGGCAATCTGAAACCCAAGTGTGGAGGAGGCATAAACCCTCTAGCCCCAAAGATCAATTCTGTGTGACTCTGTCTGGGGGGAGGGAGCTAAGGTGCTTGGGCTCCTTAGACCTGTCATGAGCTGCTTTGATGACCACTGAATCTGTCTCAGGTAGGACTGCATAATGTGGAAACCCCTGTGGGGCATGGTAAAGTTTATCTGCCCTGCAGGGCATTTTATTTTTATTTTATTTTATTTATTTATGGTTCAGAAATAACCTTTGAGCCATGACTTTTACAAAGGTGCCATGTCTTGGGACAGATCACAGACATATACACAGTAATGGTACAGGGGAAATGGACATAGATGTACAATGGACATAGTTACAATCCAGAATCATTAATTAACTAATGGTATTTATAATCAGTTGTGGAGGCCTAACAGAATGGCTGGGTAGACAGGGTTAAGAGAGGTACAGAAAGGGTCCCTTGTGAACTGCGAGCACAGAGGCAATAGCAGTGATCAGCTGAAGATGATATCCCCCTCCTGGGGAGGGGGGAGCAGGAAGCAGCCCCTGGCCTCGAACCAGAGACTCTGCTGTGGTGCCCGGGGGAGGGAGGTGGGCGACGGCTGAGGGGACAGGTAGTGCAAGAAGAGGGGTGAGAGTGGCAGCAGCGGGCTGGTGGTATCACCTCCTAAGGGTGGGGGATGAGGGGGTAGGGCAGTGAGCAGTCTCCAGCTAGAGGCTTTGTCACAGTACTGCAGGACAGGAGAGGTAGAGAGCTAGGAGGGCAGGCAGTACAAACTACAGTGGGGTGGTCTGCAGGTGGGGGGAATCTGAGGGAGAGGGACAGGTGAGCTGGGGGGCAGATGAAGGAGAGCAGAGGAAGGGGGAGGTGGTGCAGGTGGGCTAGAAGGAGGAAGAGCAGAGGAAGTCAGAGATCATGCCAGGGAGGGTCAAGGCTGAGTAATGGGGACTGTGGTAAAGCCCTGGGTTATTTCATAGGAGTGGACAGCAGCGCTTGGCCAGGAGCAACTGGTGGGCAGCATGTTAGTCTTCAGGGAAACAGGCGCACACAGTGCAGGAGGTAAGGTAGTGCTTGAGGTTGGATTTGAAGCTGAAGAGGCTGGTGGAATTACGAATATCCTCAGGGAACCTCCTTGTGCCATAGTAGGGCCCTGTAGAAAAATGCGCGCTGCCCGAGTATTGTATGCCGAAATGGCACCATGAGTGTGCCCTAAGTCCTTCCTTTGGCACTGTACTCAGAGCCTGACAGGGCAAAGATGCCGGATATGCATGGAGTGCCTTCCCTAACAGCACTTTTTTGCCTAGGAGGCAGGTTTGGAATTTGATTCTGCACCCTAGAGACAGGAGGTTGGTCTGCTCATAGAGTGAACAAGTATGGGATAGTCGATCAGCATTCAAGATGAGCCTGCAGACCTTGAGTGCTGTGTGTATCTTCTTGAGCACAGTATCCATGACTGTGCCATATACTACCAGGCCCTAATCAGTCATTGATAGGATGGAGCTGGAGACTGAGAGGTGGAGTGCTGCTGGAGTAAGGTATTTCCTGTGCCTGTATAGCACTCCCAACTTGGAGTTTACTACCTTGACTATCAGGTCAATGTGCTGAACAAAGGATAGGGTGTCATCCAGGATGACCCCCAGGTACTTGAAGGAGTGTGTCTGTTACAGGGGAGCTAAGACTTTGTTGGAGATGGCAATGGAGGGGAACCTTTTCCTGAGCTAGGGCTGGATAGGAGCATGGACATGGTCTTTTTGTAGTTGAGCGGAATCATGTGCTCACTGAACCAGTCCTCTACTTTGCTGAAGGAGTGCTGAAGTGCTGATTGGAGAGACTCAGTTTGTGTGTTGCTGTTGAGGATGACCACATCATCTGCATAAAGGATTGTTTTGGAGTCACAGGCTTCTGGGAGATTATTTAAAAACAGGCTGAAGAGGAGGGGTCCCAGGATAGACCCCTGGGGGGCACCCAGTGAGATTTCCCTGGGCCCTGACACCGTTTGTCCTATCTTTACACGCTGGGATCTGAGAGACAGATAGTCCTGGAACCACCGCATTCCATTAGCAGCCACCCCCAGACTCCATAGCTGGGCCAATAGGAGGGTGTGGTTAATGGTGTTGAAGGCTTTCATTAAGTCTATGAACACCGACCCAACCAATTCGCCTTCATCCATAGCTTGATGCACGTAGTTAGTGTATTCCAAAAGAGCGGTGGTAGTGCTGTGCTTCTGCCTGATCCCGTGCTTGTTGGGGCATTGCAATTGATATTTGTTGTGGTATTCAGTGAGTTGATCCGCAACAATCTTCTCTAGGGCCTTGGATGGGGGGAAAGAATTGATTGAGATCGGTCTGTAGTTGGAAACACTGGTCCTATCAGCGCTTCTGTGGATGGGAGTGACCAGTGCTTGCTTCCAGACTGCTGGAAATTTTGCCAGGGTCAGAGATTTGTTGAAAAGTTTAGTTATGGGTACAATGAGCACATTAAAAGTGTGAGATACCAGCTTCTTGTCAACTCCATTACTCCCTATTCTGGTTTTGCCAAGCACCTTCTTTAGATAGAATGCTGCCTCTTTGACAGTTACTCTCTTGAGGTAAAAGTCCAGGTGAGAATTATTGGTTGATTTGTGACAAGAGGGATCCTTGGCAGGGTGTAGGTAGTCGGGGGGGGGGGACTGTGCTTAGATCAGTAAAAGCAGAGTTGAAGGAATCCACAATAAGGAGTGGGTATGAGGCTGGAGAGCCATTAATGTTGAGTAGCTGTGGGTGCTTCTTTTCATCCTTCCCCAGAAGACTTTTTATGGTCTTCCAGAATCTTTTACTGTCACCCCAGCTTCTATCTAGCAGTTCCTTGTGGTGGTCAGCTTTGGCCTTCCATATTAGGTGCATGCAGTGGTTTCTGGTAGCCCTGTAGAGCTGGTAGTCATGATCGTGTCCGGTGGCTCTGGCTTTCAACCAAAGGTTGTCGCTTTCCTTCATCATGGCAAGGAGCTCGCTGGTAATCCAGCCGTTGATGGTCCCATGCACTTTTCTCCTTCTTACTGGTGCATAGAGGTCGCAAATATTTTTGATACGATCGATGAAGTACTCTACAGCCAGTTCCAGGTCAGATATCAAGTCAATGGGTGACCAGTCATGGAGAGAGAGGGCAATTTTGAGGGCCCCTAGCTGACCTTTCCTCAGGACCCTGCTCTCAGTTATGATGGGCGGTTGTTTTGATATTTATTGGACCACCTGAGAGTGATAGGGGAGTGGTCGTTCAGGGTGTCTGGATGCACCATGACCTCCGAGATATGGGAGGGGGAGTTGCTGAGAATACAATTGAGTAGCGTGCTGCTTCCTTCTTTAGGTATGTGCTTGCCATGTTGTTCTTATGGGGCATAGAGTCGGCACCATCCCAATTTATGTTGAAGTCCCCTGTTATTATCAATTCACTATCCTTAGGTAGTGAGGCCATCCAGGATCTTTGGGAAGCCATCCCTGGCATTTTATGGGGGCAAGTATATCGAGACAACGGTAAGCGACTTACCTTGCTGCCCAACCTGTATTTTCACCACTAGGAGCTTGTGGTCAGCAGCCATCCTGGAAATGGAGAGGACCGAGCAATGGAGGGAGTTCCTGGTGTAGATGAGACAGCCCCCTCCTTTCTTGCCTTTCCCATTACTCCTGAAAGCTGGGTAGCCTGTAAGTGCTATTTCGTTGTTTTTTATTTTGCCTGTCAGTCAATTCTCTGTAAGGCAGACTATGTCCAGCCTGTGCAGGGCCATCCAGGCCTGGAATTGTGTGAGCTTCACAGTGAGGCTACAAATATTCATGGCAGTGATTTTAAGGCCCTTAGTTTTACTCCCTCCTGGTTCAGTTGGGGATGGTGGGTCAGCATTGGGGTGTATATTCCCAGATAGGAGGAGGAGCAGTAGGATAAGTTTCCTTGCCATGAGGCAGTGGGTTACTGTGATATGTGTCTTGCATTTCCTCATCTTGTAATGGAATGACCGATTTATTTTCAGTGGGGTAGTTATAGGATGTGGCAGCCTACAGGTGCCATGGTGGGCGTTGGGGGCATACTCCCCAGGTGTAGTTAGATGAGTGGGATGCTCCTGGTAAGCCCCCTTTGAGTAGGTTGCCCCTGGCTCCTTCGGCCAGCTGTCTGTACTGAGGCAGTGCTCAGGGTATGCTGGTAAAGGGGTGGTGCCTCGGAGGACACCAGGGCCTACTGCGCTAATTGTGTAAGTAAGAAGTGGTAGTAGTGCGTAGCCCATTTTGGTCCCTTAGACAGGGAAAGGTGTGAGTTGCATTTGCAGGAAAGGTAAAATCCTATGGTAGCAGGCATTGCAGAGGAAGGGTTTAGTTGTACCTTTAAGGCCTTAGCTGTGGAAGGACCGGGGGATGGCGCTGAGTACAGTGGATGGAGTTATCGCAGATTTAACAGAAGTTGGAGCCGGGGAGGGCAGGTGAGACAAATTACTTCACTGGGGATAGGAGTGGTGCCGAGGAGCTAGTGGAGAGGGAGAGCTTCAGTCCAGAGAGGGCTACAGGAACCAGCCAATCAGAAGCCTTGTGCTTTCTGAGTGGGCCAGGCAGGAGGCCCAGCGGTTCTTCCAGCTTAGCGGAGCGTGGAGCAGTAGGAGGCCGACTTAGGGCGCTGGTCTGGCATCTGGGAGAGGCCGGTGATCATGAGGAAGTGGCGCCACAGGGTGGCACTGTGCTGGCCACTTAAGGAGAAGAGAAGGAAGAGGAGTTGAGGCAAAGGAGCTAAATTGGTGGGTGTGGAGAAGAGCACAGAGGGCAGGACAGATTAAGAACAGACAACAGAGGTGAGAAAAGTTGGCCTGGTCTGAGGCACGAGGAGGGTCCAGAGCATTGGGGGGGTTAGGTTTGGGAGGAGGCAGAGGCGGGAAAGAAGAAACAGAGACAGAGCTTCAGTGAGGTGAACAGTGAACAACTCAACAAAATGGCTGTAAATTCACTACCATAGACAGCAATCTGTTAGCGCTTAGCAGTTTAACAAAGACTACTACAGCTGGCAACAGTAAAATAGGCAAGGATGAAGTAAAGCAGGCAACAGTTTCACAAAATGGCTGTAATTTCACTTCTCTAGGTAGTAATCTATGAGCGCTTTGCAATTTAACATAGGCTGACTTGGGCTAACAGCAGAAAAATAGGCAGAAGATGTTTGTTTCACAAAAAAAGAAAGAAGAATATTGTCCCATTACTTCACTGGAGATAGGAGTGGTGCCGTGGAGCTGGTGGAGAGGGAGAGCTTCGGTCCAGAGAGGGCTGCAGGAACCAGCCAATCAGAAGCCTCATGCTTTATGAGCAAGCCAATCAGAAGGCCCGGCGGTTCTTTCAGCTTAGCGGAGCGTGGAGTAGCAGGAGGCTGACTTAGGGCGCTGGTCTGGAGGCTGGAGAGTGTCGGTGACTGCTGCAGGAGGTGGCGCCACTTCTAGGTGCTGTGCTAGTTGTTGGGCACGCACAGTCAGGAGCTGCCGCCTGTTGGAGATAGGAGCGGTGCGAGGAGCCAGCAGAGGGGAGCGCTTCGGGCCAGAGAGGGCTGCAAGAACCAGCCAGCCAATCAGAGGCCACTCGCTTTCTCAGCAGGTCAATCAGGAGATGCAGTGGTTCTTTCAGCTTAGCGGAGCATGGAGCAGCAGGAGGCTCACTTAGGGCACTGGTCTGGTGGCTGGAGAGTGTCAGTGACTGTGGCAGGAAGTCGCGCCCCTTCTAGGTGCTGTGCTGGCTATTGGAATGCCCGGTCAGGGGCTGCCACCTAAGGGCATAGCTGGCACCATGTCAGGCCTGTGCCAGGCTGCAGTAGTAGCATTCATCAAAGCAAGCAAAATGGGAGGAGTGATCTTAGGAGGAGACTCTGGGATCTCCCAGAAATCCATCAGATCTTTCCTGGTGGCATCCTCCTCCTCAATATGGGAACCCATGACTGATGATAACTGCATCACAATATTGAAGAAGGCAGGGTCCTCTGGAGGAGACTTAAGAGTGTGTTTGACAGAATCTTCGCTAACTGAGGAAGCTGTGGATGTGTCTGAGGTGACGGGTTCTTCCTCCTCCTCCTCCTCCTCTTCCTCATCAGGAAGACTAAGGTCAGGATGGTACTCCTCCTTGCCATCAACCTCTTTCAAATCAAAGTCCGTTTGAGGTGCCATCGATGGCCATTGGAGGCAGTCCATGGCCATCGATAAGAGGTTGACAATGATGCTCCTGTCGACGACACAGGCGATGTAGCTCTGTATGCACCTAATGGGTGGACAATCATCGAGGTGAATTTAGTCAAGATCTCACTGAGGTTGGCGACAGTCGAGGACTGTGTTGATGGAGAAGGGGGTCGACGGTGCAGGGAGCGATGACATGCCAGATGGGCCCTGAGAACCAGAAGAGCCTGTAGCCCGAGGAAGGATCAGACATTGACAGGAGGTCCACTGACAATGATCCCGTCATCAACGATGAAGGGGCCGACGACCAGAAGGTCGACAACTGTCCGCCCTAAATATTGGACAGAGGCGCTGTTGGTATGGGTCTGGTAGGTACAGAGACCTGGACAGCAGATTTACATGTCCGTGCAGCCGCAGTCAATGAAGAACCCCCAGACGAGGAAGGAGAGGCTGAAAGGGAGCGGTCCAATCTCGATCCATTTTGTGACCCTCCCCCCCAGAGGACTTGTCTCAGGCCTTAGCGGCCTGGGAACATGACAACCCTGCCAGCGAATGAGAGGTTGGGACACTGGAGGACCTTTGCCTGGAACTGGCTACCTGTTGATCCATAAGGAAATTTTTTAAGAGCCTTCTTGCATCACACGAGGGTTGTGTGATTAAACTTCTGGCAGAGCTCACAGTTGGAGACTTTGTGGTCAGGCCCAAGACAACAGACACAGAGAGATTGTTCGTCTGTGGAGGCAATCTTCTTTCTGCAGTGGCAGCAATGGAAGAGAGAGGTAGAAGGATTAACTCTCAACATAAACAAAATAAAGGAATCTCTTTTAAAAAAGAGATTCTAAAGTATTAGGTTGAAAAAAGTTGTAGGTGAAAATTGGTGTGAAATTGCGTCGGAGCTTACGCGGAGAACCATGCAAACAAGTCAACTGCAGGAAAGAACTGAGAAGGGAGCAGCTCCACTCATGTCTTTACAGGGTTGATGATGTATGCAGATGATGTTGGTGTGGGTGGCCCAAGTTGTACTGCTGAACATCTTCCATGTGGATCCTGTTTCTCTGATGGTGTAGTTCCTATGATGTGACCTGTTGACTGAGATACTCCCGAAGAAGATCGATCAGTCCTCCCCATTGCAGATGAAGTAGAATGCTGTTCAGATTTGAATGCTGCTCCTCCAATGCAAGACCCGTCCCCTCAGCCAGAGAGTGCTGTGATAAACTGAACAGGAGAAAAAAAGGGCAGAGTCAGAAACAATCTGGAAGCCTGCACTCCAAACAAAGCAGGCTTACGGTCTATCACAGTCTAACACCACAGCAGAAACAAGACAACACAGGAGCCCACCGGCTACACGACAGGTCCCAGCACAGAAACTTTCAGTCCTTCCGGTTGCAGCTGAAGTAGAATGCTGCACAGATTTGAATGCCACTCCTCCAGTGCAAGACCAACCCCTTCAGCCAGAGTGTGCTCAGATAGACAGAACAGGAGCAAAAGGTGGCTAATGTTCTGGTGGCTGTCAGGAAACCTTTTACCAGAGCCACTTATTTCATGAAGTGGAAGCGGTTTGCTTTAAAGACCGCTTCTCATCAGCTGGATACTTTTACATGTCCAGTAAATCAGATACTGGAGTATTTGCTGTCCTTGTCAAATGCAGGATAGCAATACTCTTCTATCAAAGTGCACTTGGTTGCCATTTCAGCTTTCCATATGCCTACTGATGCTCATATGGTTGCCCTGCTGGAGGTGGCCCATACATTCGTGAGAGGCGCATTCTGCACTTGAAACCTCCTATCAGCAATCCAGTCTTGGACTGGGACCCGAATTTTGAGTTAGAAAAGCTTACTTTGGCTCCTTCTGAGCTGGCTGTGACTTGCGGCCTATGCTTCCTTTCTTGGAAAGCGTTATTTTTAGTTGCTATTACTTCTGCTCAAAGGATTTCAGAGCTTCAGTCTCTAATGTGTGAGTTTCCTTATTTGATTTTCCATAAAGACAGGGTGTCTTTACGCACCAGTACCATGTTTCTTCCTAAGGTGGTGTCTGAGTTTACTTTAATTCAAACTATCTACCTGCCAGTTTATTTCCTGGGCATGTTAATCCAGGGGAACTATTGCCCCATACTTCAGATGTACATAAAATATGCAGGTACACTGCAGGAAGTCCTCACAGCTTTGCTTTTTGTTTTCTTTGCCCCTGGGAAAGAAGACATACCTGTCTCTAAGCAATGCCTGGCCAGATGGTTGGCCAACTGTATTATTTTTTGTTAAAGGAAGTACAGTAATCAACTTCTGGCATTGTTCGTGGTCATTCCACCAGAGGCATAGTTACTTTTATTACCTGTTTCAAGAATGTGTCAATTGCAGAAATTTGTACACCTGTCACCGGGAATACTGTCCACACCTAACGTCTAAACATTGCCTCTTGAAAAAGGGCAGGTTTGCCGGCCTGATGGCACTGAGGATTGAGGCGCTGGATGCCACACCTTGCGCCACGCCGGTGACCTGGGTTTGGGAATGAATCCTGGCCATCGGCAGGGGGAGAGAGAGGACTGAGTGTCCGGAGGACTGTTCTCTCTCGGAGAGGAGGGATTGCCATCCCACTCGAACTCCCTCTGGCAGTGGCTGGAGGAGATGCAAGTCGGGAGGCACATTGCCAACATACACCATCAGCGGGAGGAGGGTGGGGGAAAATGGAGGAAAAAGGAGCTGGCAGGCTCTGTGATGGCTCTCTGTGCCTGTCCCGGCTTCCCAGATATCTGGATTTTGCTCTGGGGTGGAGGAAAGCCGGCGCCCCATGTCTCGGCCTTGTCACAGGGGAGAACCCGTGGGGGATTGCAGGGGAAGTCGGATGGGGAATGGAGAGCCGGAAACCGAGTCCCTCCCAGGGAAGGACCAGAGCCGCCTGCCAGGCTCCCAAGAAGCATAGCAAAAATAGCAAAAAGGGCAGATTTTGGCCTAGCTGTACTTCAGGGCCTCCTTTTATAGGCCTGTAAGCTTCAACCACCCAGACTGTTTTATTGTCAGTACTGCTTGGTACTCATTCCATAGGTGTGGCCTCATGAAAGAGATATCCTTGAAGAAGATAGAACAGTTACTGTATGTACTTATCATAACAGCGGATCTTCAAGAGTATCTCTTTCATCAGGCCATGCTGTCCCATCCTCCAACCCCGCAGTAAACAGAGCTCTATAACTCCTGTTTCTTTCTCGATGGTGGTCTACTTGCTGTTTCTTGCTTCACCTGTAGGTGGAACCATAGTTTCTCTCCTAGTTCCCTATAGGGAGGTCTTCTAAACATGATCTCTGGTGGTAAACTGAGGAGGGAAAGGGCTGCCCACGTTTATATGGGATGTGCCGACAGAGGACGTCATCATAGGCAGTCACTAGCACACTGCTTGCAAAAATTTTCCGTGTGGTCCTAGTGCCTGCCCACTATAGTTCCACAGGTGTGACCTGACAAAAGAGATTCTCTCAAAAGATATACTGTTATGATAAGTACATAACTGTTCTTTCTCCAGCTGCATCTGGAATCCTGCTGCAGGCTGCAGTGAGCTGCCAATCCCCAGTTCTGTCTGTCTCCGTTTGACTGTCTGTCTATATGTCTGTATATCTATCTTCCTATGTGTTTGTTTGCATTATTAAGTGGACTGGGGTGTCCACTCTGCATACCGCTCCCCCTCCTCCAGGTGTCCCACCCGCCCTTCCCAATCTTAATTTTTTAAATTTATAATATGTAAGTGGACTAGCGGATAAAAATTAAGTTCGAGTTTTTGTGTTTAAGGGAATACAGGATCTACTCCTTTTGGTTATCCAAGACCATTTTCCTACCCAACACAATCATCTAGGAACAAGGTCCCAGACCAGAGGTTTATTCAGAGTCCCTCTCTATAAAAAGTCAGTTGGTCAGAGGTCAGTCCTGTTTAGGTCTATTACATTTTTTTATGGTATTCCGTCTGCAGTCACCAATATTAGGACAGTCCAGATGTTTAAGAATAAGCTTGTTCAATGGCTGAATACCTTTTCTGATTATAACTGTTATTGTTAACACAACATTGCTACTTGGATATTTGTTTTATTATGTATGTCTGCAATATTTAATCTAGTATGTCCTCAGTGTTCTAGTTTTATGTTTTCTTGTTGCTTGTGAAAATGGGCAATTTGCTCATCTTGCTAACAAGTATAAAAAATAAAAATGAAATGAAATGAAAAATGGACTGGGGTGCCCACCCCGGTATGGTTTCTCTGAATGCCTCTCCCCTCAGGTCGCTTGACTCCATTTCTGTACATGCTCCAACATTGAGGTGCCCAATCCCAGTGTCAGAGTTTAACCTGAAATAAAGAAAACTGTCCCTCAGTGATGTTTTGTTTTACTTGCAAAAACCAAAACAGTCATTTGCCGTTCTGACCCGGCCACCCTGACCTCCCATTCAGCACCCCACACACACTAAGGCTAATCTATGTTAGTAACTTGACTTTGTATCTGCCTTGCCAACCTATGAGATTTTGGTGGAATCTGACCATGGGTAATCTGAGAAAAATGGCCCCAGACTCAGTAGGGAAGAAAGGCCAGCAGCAATCCAGGCCTAGCACGGGGGGGGGGGGGGCACAGTGGCAATGAATGATGACGTTCTTTTAGCAGTGAGGCACTCAAAAAAAGACTGACAGCCCTGGTCCAAAAAGTGTTGGATTTTTCAGGCTAACTACAAATTTGTGAAACTCAGTCTGCTGCAGCCACACTGGAAGTGAAAGAGGCACCAAGTGCTGCACAGCGCACCTCAACAGCCACGATGGGACTCGTGAAAGAAAATCAGGCCCTCCATTACAGGCGGGAGGCACTAGAAAATGTCTTCCAGGCCAGTAATGTTTGACTACTGGGTCTTCCTAAGACAGTCAAAGAAGAGAACCTAACAGTTTGCCAGTAAATGGCTGGGACACAGACATACAGTGTTCATCTGTGGAGGCAGTCTTCTTTCTGCAGCGGCAGCAATGGAAGAGAGAAGTTGAAGGATTAACTCTCGACATAAACAAAATAAAGGAATCTCTTTTAAAAAAGAGATTCTAAAGTACTAGGTTGAAAAAAAAGGGGTAACCTGCTACAATAGTGCTACATGAATAGCGCCAGTCAACAGAGTGCTAGTCAGTATAGCGCGACCGTGGACAGCGATAGGAGAATGGCAGCACTATGCAGTAGGCACTCCCTAGGTTGCTGTCTGTGGTGTTACCACATGACATAGGCAGGAGAATTCCAGAGACTGGCCGAACTGCTCCTGTGGCGTGGAGGGCTGAAGCATGGAGCAGCTTGGCCAGGAGGCAGTGGAAATCAGGGTTCTAATCCTGGTCTCCCTTGATTTTTGCCTCTCAGGACTTAATTTTTTTTACATGGGGCCATGGAAATGAGTATTCCATGGCCCGCAAATTTTGTCTTGCCCTGTGATCCACTCTCCCTGGAGTTGGTGTTTTTTAGTTTGGGGGTGCGGTGGGCAGAGCCCCCTGCAAAAATAAAAGCGGTGGCATTTTTACTGCACAATTCTTGACCATGCTATTGTAGCAGGTTATGTTCTGACCCAGTGACAAAAACATCATAGGTGAAAATTGGAAGGAAACTGTGTTGAAGCACCAGCCCAGTGGCACTGGAGGTTGAGGTGCTGGTTGCTACACTTCGTGCCACACCTGTGACCCGGGTTTGAGAATGCACCCAGGCCGCCGGGGGGGGGTCGGTAGGGGGTAGAGAGAGGATTGGGTGTCCAGAGAACTGCTCTCCTCTCTTGGGGGAGGGAGACTTGTCGTCCCACTCACTGACTGCCCTCTGGTGGTGGCCAGAGGGCAGCATGGGTTGGAAGACATGCTCAGATGTGTCGACGTCAGTGAGGAGGGAGGGACGGGAGAAAAGTGGAGGAAAAAGGAGCCTGGCAGTGCTCAATGATGGCCGCCACTCCCGGGACTGGCACCGGCTTCTGGATTGAGTCTTGGGGGTGGGGGGGGTGTAGCACGCCACCTCCTTCCTGGCCCCGCTGTGGTGGGTAATCCACGGGGGAACTGCCAGTATCAGCAAGTACAGGAGCAGGTGTGTGGCGAGAGAGAATCCCTTTGTCCGGAAGGCCGAATCCGCCTGCCAGGGCTCTCAGGAGTATAAAGTGTGTGTGTGGGGGGGGAAAAGAAATTGCATCAGAGCTTCTGCAGAGACCCAAGTAAACAAGTCAACAGCAGGAAAGAACTGAGAAGGGAGTGGGTCCATTCACGCCTTCATAGGGCTGATGATGTTGGCAGATGATGTTGGTGTGAGTGGCCCCAGTTGTACTGCCGAACATCTTCCATGTGGATCTTGTTTCACCGACGGTGAAGTTCTTATGGTATGACCTGATGACTGAGATGCCCCCGAAGAACATCAATCAATCCTCCCAGTTACAGCTGAAGTAGAACGCTACACAGATTTGAATGCCACTCCTCCAATGCAAAACCCACCCCCTCAGCCAGGGAACGCTATGGTAAGCTGAACAGGAGGAAAAAGGGCAGCATCAGAAACAATCCGGAAGCCTGCATTCCAAACAAAGCAGGCTTACAGTCTCTCAAAGTCCAGCACCACAGCAGAAAGAAGACAACACAGGAGCCCACTGGCTCCATGATAGGACAAGCACAGAAATGATCAGTCCTCCCAGTTGCAGCTGAAGTAGAATGCTGCACAGATTTGAATGCAGCTCCTCTAATGCAAGACCCACCCCCTCAGCCAGAGAGTGCTCTGATAAGCTAAACAGGAGAAAAAAGTGTGGGGGGGTCAGAAACAATCAGGAAGCCTGTACTCCAAACAAAACAGGCTTACAGTCTCTCATAGTCCAGCACCAGAGCAGAAACAGGACAACATAGGAGCTCACTGGCTCCATGACAAGTCCTAGCACAGAAACAATCAGTCCTCCCAGTTGCAGCTGAAAACAGAACGCTGCAAAGATTTGAATGCTGCTCCTCCAATGCAAGACCAGCCCCCTCAGCCAGAGTGCGCTCTGACAGGCTGGACAGGAGCAAAAGGTAGCTAATGTTCTGGTGGCTGCCAGGAAACCTTCTACCAGAGCCACTTATTCCATGAAGTGGAAGTCTTTTGCTTTAAGGGACATTTCTCATCAACTGGATCCCTTTATATGTCCAGTAAATCAGGTGCTGGAGTATTTGCTGTCCTTGTCAAATACAAGATTGCAATACTCTTCTATCAAAGTGCACTTGGCTGCCATTTCAGCTTTCCATGTGCCTGATGCAAGAGATATCCTCAAAGAAGATAGAACAGGTATGTACTTACCATAACAGCAGGTCTTCGAGAGAATCTCTTTCATCAGGCCATGCCGCCCCACCCTCCATCCCCCTAGGATACAGAGCCCTATAACTCCTGTTTCTTTCTCCAGGTCGGTCTACCTGCTGTTTCCTGCCTCACCTGGTAGGCAGAACCATAGTTTCTCTCCTAGTTCCCTATAGGGAGGGCCTCTGAACATGATCTTCAGCAGGAACCTGAGGAGGGAAGGGGCCGCCCATGTTTATATGGGAAGTGCCGACATAGGACGTCGTCATGGGCAGTCCCTAGCAAACTGCTTCCAAAACTGTTCTATGTGGTCCTAGTGCCTAGTTGCAATAGTTCCATAGGTGTGGCCTGATGAAAGAGATTCTCTCAAAGATCTACTGTTACAATAAGTACGTAACTGTTCTTTCTGCAGCCACAGCTGGAATCTTGCTGCGGGCTGCAGTGAGAGGAGTGAGCCAATGATCCCCAGTTCTGTCGGTCTCCGTTTGTCTGTCTGTCTATATGCATATCTGCCTATGTGTTTGTTTGTATTATTAAGTGGACTAGGGTGTCCACCCACCATACTGCTTCCCTCCCCACCTCCTGGTGTCCCATCTGCCATTCCCAGTCTTAATTTTTTTTTATATAAGTAAGTGGACTGGGGTGCCCACCCCAAATACTGTTTCTCTGGATCCTTCTCCACTCAGGTCACTTGACCGCATTTCAGTACATGCTCCGACACTGCGGTGCCCAATCCCAGTGTCGGAGTTTAACCTGAAATACAGAAAACTGTCCCTCAGTGATTTTTTTTTAACTTGCAAAAATGAAAACAGTCCTTTGCTGTTCTGACCCGGACATCCTGACCTCTCACTCGGCAACCCCCACCCCCACACACTAAGGTTAATTTATGTTAGTGGCTTGGCTTTGTATCTGTCTTGCTAACCAGTGAGATTTTGGTGGAACTTGACAATGGGTAACCTGAGAAAAATGGCCCCAGACACAGTAGGGAAGAAAGGCCAGCAGCAACCCAGGCCTAGCACAGGGGATGAAAAGCACAGTGGCAATGAATGATGATGTTCTTTTGGTAGTGAAGCACTAGAAAAAAGACTGACAGCCCTGGACTAGGAAGTGTTGGATTTTCCAGGCTGACTACAAATTTGTGAAAGTCAGTGTGCTACAACCACACTGAAAGTGAAAGAGGCACCAAGTGCGGCACAGTGAGCCTCAACAGCCACGATGGGACTTGTGAAAGAAAATCAGGCCCTCCATTACAGGCTGGAGGCACTAAAAATGTCATCCAGGTCAGTAATGTTTAACTACTGGGTCTCCCTGAGACATTCGAAGGAGAGAACCTAACAGTTTGACAGTAAAAAGGCTGGGATACAACTTGCAAATTGATCCTGCACCAGAGGTCTGTGACAGGGCTGAATAGGACCCTGTCCCAGTTGTTCTGGAAAAAGTGTTTAAATGCAAGGATCTGTTCTGTTCTTTCCTTTCCTGTCTCATGTTTCTCTGGTTGCGCAACCAAATGTTCTTGCGAGACCTAGGACTTGATCTCCCTGACAGTCTTGCAATTCTTTGCCTCTCACTGTGTCTCAGTCTTCACTTGCTGTTTCTGTCTTTTGCTCCCTTGCAAATCAAGTGGTATAAAAAAATATGCAAATCATTATGTGGAAATGTAACCGACATTGGGATTCCTTTGTTTAAAAATTATATAGTGCTACTGTTGAAATATATATAATTATAGTTTAAGATGATTGCAGAACACTATTGGGAACTCATGGGGTTAATCTGAAATGCAATTTTTAAGCCTTTTGCAGAACCTGTGGAAAAGGGGCCTCAGTTCTGGGACATTGTGTTTTAGCTGCACCTGCCTGATATATACACGAACGTTTTAGAAAAAAAACAAAAAACAGGATGCTTGTTAAGAAGGGAGGTTGCAAGGACTTATAAGACAGAGCTGCAATTGCTTGCAAAAGACACAGAAATTGAAGTAAAACTCCGATGGATCTTCTCTATTTATTCTGCCTTTGCAAATAGTTATACAAAACAAGTTTATTTTTTTATGTTACTGCTAGTACAAATAAATGCTTCTTGCGAATTCTACAACTGCTCCTGGTTTTCCGATGCTTCCTAACCTGTGCATAGATGACAGATGGCATCCAATTTTTTTTTCTAAAATGTTCTTGTATATATCAGGCAGGTACAGCTAAAACAAAAAATTGCATTTCAAGTTAACCTCTTGAGTTCTCAACAGGTTTTTGCAATCATCTTAAACTATAATTAATACATTTCAACAGTAACACTATATAATTTCTAAACAAAGGGATCTCAATATCAGTTACATTTCCACATAATGATTTGCATATATTTTTATACCAGCAGATATACAAGGGAGGAAAATGCTGTTTCTTTGGCTGAGGACTACCAAATGGCCAGACAGATGCCACAGCAGCGAGGTAACAGCCAGACACCAGTAAGAACTCTTTTTCCCATTTAAACTCCAAGTCGGGGGGGGGGGGCGCTGTGGAGCCCAAGCAAGATGATGCTCTTTTGATTTTGATAGCTCAGCCTTGGTCAACATTTAACATAGATTTGAACTTTTTAAGATAAAAAAACTTTCCAGGAGAGAGGAAGGAGTAGCGGAAAGTCTTCTGACTGTTATGGGCAACCCATGCAAAGATCAGTGATCAGGAAAGGGAGCAAGGAGTGGAAATGCTCCTTTGGCGCAAGTGACCCAACCTACACAACGCAAACCTGAGGAGAACACTGGGGACATGGCCAAGGAGACCCTTCAGATCCATAGGGCCAAGCTCTCGAAACTGATTAAATCAGTCACGGTCTTATCAAATAAGTTTGATAGTCTAGCTACTAGGATAACCACATTGTAGACCACAATGGAAGGTACATAGACAACAGCATTAGATGTCTCTAAAAGAGCAGATGCAGCTACTGGAGCAGTGTCATCTTTGATTAAAGAGAGCGAGCACTGGAAAGCCCGCATTGAAACATTAGAAAATCAAATTAGAGCTCCTAACATAAGAATCCTGAGCATGCCGGAAGGCAGCGAAGGGGATAGCCTCTTGCTGTTCCTACAGGACTGGTTTGAACAACAGATGGGGAGTGAAGTGAGATCGAAAGTACAATTATTTCAAAGGGCCTACAGAGTCACACCACGTGGATGATCAGAGGACCAGGATCTCCCCAGAACTATCATCGTGGTCATGGACGGGGCTGGTACTTGAGGTTATCTACTGGTGCTTGCCAGAAGACAATTTATTCTCCTTCAGGATGGTCAATGTGTTAACCTCTTTCCCAACATCAGTTACACCACCCACCAGAAACGAAAAAGATTTGGAGTGCAAGCGATGTTAAGGGAGGCCTCAATTTCTCATGGTATGATTTTTCCAGCGTGACTACGTGTTGCGCATCACGGGAATGTCTTTATTTTCTGACCTGACTGAGGCCCTGAAATGGGGTTGCAAGAATGCTCTCCCTCTTGTCCACCATTCCGAATCAGATCACCAGTCTTCGGAGGATGAGGATTCCTAAACATGAATCAATTTTGCTCTAAGGAGTGGTGGGTACTGCCACATCAGGTACTGTTGTAGTGTACTGATAATACCTTTAAGGTAAAATAATTCGAAAAATGAAACTCTCAAATGTAATGCTTGCTGCCTCATGTTTTGGGATTAAAATTGTGTTCGGGATATTCCTTTGAATTTATTTCAACCAGACTCAGTTGTGGACTTCTACTTTAAATGCTAAAGACTGTAGCTTTTATAATATTTACTGACTTGATGTTTAAGGGTCTTAAGTTTTTCTTGCCTCTACTTTCTTGTGGCAAGTTGTTCAAATTTATCGACTAAGTGCCTGTATATTAACACTTTAAGCAAATCAAAAATTGGATTTTGCACAGTACGTGTGCTTTCACTAGTGACTGCATGGCAACCAGTACCATAATTTATGGTGAAGGACTTTGGACTTTTGTTTTTAAAATTTATCATAAGATAACTTCCATGCAGCTCATAGACTACATTCACATTGGTATTTTATTATTATGCAGATGTATGAGAAAAGAATAACAATTATTGTTTTATTTCTCTAAAGATTTCCTTCCAGATGATGTATCTGTAAAGCATTAGATGGTTTATAATGTTTTTGTTATGAGGAGTGGCGCCCTCTATGGATGTAAAACACACATTTTTGTAATGTCTATGCTTGATAAGAAACTATATGTTTATTTCTCTACAAAATAAAAATATGAAGTATAAAAAAATAAAAATAAACTCTAAGTCTGATAAGAACTCTGGTGGGGATAACAAATCTGTGCCCAGAGACGTTATTTGCTTTAACTGCAATAATCCAGGCCATATTGCAAGAAACTACCATAGTAAGGAAAGAGGCACTGGAGCAGATTTGTCCTTGGCAAATTGGGACAAGTACTTAACAGATGTGAAGGTGGGGAATAAGACTGTAAAGGGACTCATTGATTCGGGAGGCAGGCAGACTCTAGTGCATGTTGAAGTGCTGGGAAAACACTGTGCAAAAGGACCAGGTACTGGCGTCATCTGTATCCACGGGGACACTCAATACTATCCCACCATCCAAGTGACTCTGACCATAAAGGGTGTGTCACACCAAATGAAAGTGGAGGTAGTACCTAAGTTACCTATACCTGTGATTATTGGAAATGACTTTCCAGGATTTACTGAGTTAATCAAAGAAGGAGTAAATCCTGATGTTTCAACAGCTGTGGTGACAAGAACTCAGGCAAAGGAAATTTCAGATGGTGGAGACACTTTTCCTTTCGCCGATTCTGATTCGGACTTGTTTGAGCACAGCTCCAAGATCCGGAAATCCAGGAAAGAAAGACGATGCCTGAAGAAATGGTGACAACAAATGACTGATGGACATAAAGGATTAAAATATGAAAATGCTGAAGTTAAACTGATAACTGATAGTGATTTTGTTTCAGAGCAAGCTAACAATGTTTCTCTCCAGGGTTATTTTAAGCAGCTGGAGGTGATACCAAAACAGGGTGGACCAAAGTTTAAAAAATTTTATGGGTTACTGTACAGAGTTTGGGTTAAACCTTAGATACAGGAACAGACAGAACAATTGGCTATACCACAGAAGTATAGAACAGTTGTTACAGATAGCACATGATAGTCCTATGGCTCATCACTCAGGGAGGGATCGCACCCTTGCCAGATTGCTGTATGGATTTCTCTGGCCTGGAATTCAGGAAGATGTTCCCACCTGTTGTAATTTTTGTGCTGAGTATCAGAAAGTAGCCCCAGTCACTAGAAGAGACAAGGTGCCCCATATGCCCCTACCCTTGATAGATGTGTCCTTTGAGTGAATTGTAATGGATGTGGTTGGTCCTTTAGCAAAACTGAAAAGGATAATAGATTTATCCTGGTAGTTTGCGACTATGCTACTTGATACCCAGAAGCAGTTCCAATGTGTACTGTCGCAGCTTCAAAAGTGGCAGCAGAGCTTGCAAAAATTTTCAGCAGAGTGGGCATACCTAAAGAAATTATTACTGATCAGGGTAGTAATTTTGATGCTGCATTACTTAAGGAGCTGTACAAACTACTAGGTATCACTGCCATAAGAACCTCCCCTATCATCCTCAGACAGACGGTCTTGTTGAGCATTTTAACCAAACCCTAAAATGCATGTTAAAAAGGTTTATAAAAAAGGAAGGGAAAGATTGGGACCAATACGTGCCTTATCTACTTTTTGCTTACAGAGAAGTGCAACAGGCATCAACAGGGTTTTCACCATTTGAAATTCTGTATGGTAGGCAGCCAAGAGAGCCACTGGATGTGATAAAAGAAATGTGGGAAGATAACCCCACTCAGAAACAATCTATAACGTCTTATATGTGTGCCCTAAGAAAGAAGCTGGCAAAAAAAAAAAAAAACGCCAAAAGCTGCTTTGTTAGTTTTACCAGAAACTGATAAAGAAGATATTGATGTAGCTTATGATAGACTGGAAGAAACTGTAACTGCTGATGCTGTAAAAGTGAATGTTTCCTTGACCTCAGAACAAACTGCAGAAATTCGTAATGTGCTAAAGACATTTAACAGTACTTTTACCACAGTACCAGGATGAGCAAAAGGGGTCGAGCACGTAATAATGCCAAGGAATGCTCGCCCTATTAGACAAAAGGCATATAGGTTACCAGAGCAGTTAATAGCTGACATGGTTAAGGAAAGACAAAAAATGAAAGAATTGGGTATCATAGAGGAGTCGAGGAGTGCTTGGTCATCTCCAATGGTAATTGTTAACAAAAAAGAAGGGGGTGTTAGAATCTGCCTTGATTTTAGGAAACTTAATCAAGTGTCAGAGTTTGACAGTTATCCTATGCCCAGAACAGATAATTTGGTGGACAGACTGGGGAGTGCGAAGTATATCAGTACCCTCAATCTCTCCAAGGGTTACTGGCAAATCCCTTTAGCTAAAAAATCCAGAGACAAAACTGCATTTGCCACTCCTGCTGGAGTCTATCAGTTCACCACCATGCCATTTGGTTTACATGGTGTGTCAGCTACATTCCAGCGGTACATGGATGTAATTTTATCACCTCACACTGATTATTGTGCTGCATACCTGGATGATGTTGTGGTGTACAGTCCAGACTGGAAAAACCACCTGGAACACCTACGAGCAGTTAGCCAAACTATTAAAAATGCTGGTCTGACTATTTAATCCTACCAAATGAGCATTGGGCATGCAGGAAACCAGATATTTGGGCTATGTATTGGGAAATAGAGAAGTTAAGCCAGAAATTTCTAAAATAGAAGCTGTAGCTAACAGCCCTGTCCCTAAAACAAAGAAATATGTCAGGTCATTTTTAGAGCTGGTTGGTTATTATCGGAGATTTGTTTCCAACTTTGCTGAGTTAGCTACTCCCCTCACTGAACTCATGCAAAAACGGTACCCAAATAATGTGAAATGGACCCCAGAGTGTGATGAAGCTTTTCAAGCCATTAAGGCTGCATTATGTTCAGCTCCTGTTTTGAGAAGCCCAGATTTTGAGAAACCATTTTTGTTACAAACAGATGCATCAGAGGTAGGCCTAGGTGCAGTCCTGAGTCAAAAGCGATGATATTCTCCCACAGTGCTGTCACAGACCCCGCCAATACGCTTGCCCAAAACTTCATTGTCACCACGCTAAACGAGCCTCTGGAAGTTGTAACCAAATTTAAATATCTGGGTATCTGGATCAACAATAAATTATCTTTCAATGACCACGTCGAAGATGTCTCTAGAAGGTTAAAAGCAAGGTTAGGTTTCTTCTACAGAAATAGGCCCCTTTTCCCCTGAAACTTGAAACAAGCTTGTACAGGCCCACTTTTCTCCCTACTGACTATGGCGATGTAATCTATTCCTCCACCACTCTTGCAAATCTAAGTAAACTGGACATACTTTATAACCGTGCGTTACAGTTCATTACCAACTCCCCTTACTGTTCACACCACTGTGACTTATATGCAGCTGTTGGCTGGACATCTCTTACTACTAGACGCCTGCTCCATGCTGGGCTATGGACTCTTAAACTGCTCCTGCAGAAATTGCCAAGCTATCTCTCTTCCCTTATTAGTATCTCACATAATGCATACCCGTTAAGAAAATCTGAATTTATTATGCTTGACATACCAAGGACGCTGGATTCTTTTGGTAAACTGCATATTGCATATGCCCTTCCCTCCATTTGGAACCAATTACAAACCGTATTGAAACTAACTAGCACAGTTTCAATAAACTTCTAAATCGCAAGTTCAGCCAAAATAAAGACACCTGTAACTGACATTAAGTCTCTTCCTTCCCCATGTGTGCCATATTTATCCACCGGTAAGGTATAATTGATTTGTCATATTAACTGCTTTCCCTTCCCCTTCTACTCCTGGCTTTATCTATGCTTACGCTCCACTGCTACTCTATCAAATCACTCCTCCCCCCCATATCAGTGGTAGTCTGTTTGTTCTAGCTGCCAAAATATATGTATTGCACACACCAGTCATCATGTTTCATTTATCAGTATGCAACCTGTAAGTCACTTCCCTGTTTCATATCAATGTTTACCACCTGCGGTCACCCTATGGTACCCTTGTATGTATATCCAGCCTGTATCATGTAACGTGCATTTCATGTATATACTGTTATTACCTATCTGTGTTTGTACTTTAAGTGTTTATGTCACAGGACCTCCTTGTGAATGAGCTTGCTCAATGGAGTTTTCCTGCAATAAACTTGAACTTGAACTTGAAAATATAGATGAGACAGAACATCCTATTCTGTACATAAGTAGGAAGTTGCATGACAGAGAGAGAAAATGTACTCCACCATTGAAAAGGAATTTTTAGCAGCAAAGTGGGCCATGGAGTCCTGTAAGTTTTATTTGCTAGGAACTGACTTTGTACTAATAAAGATCACAATCCTCTCTGTTGGCTTAACCAAATAAAAGATAAAAATTCCAGAATCACAAGGTGGTACCTGGCACTACAGCCATTTAAATTCAAGGTGATACACGAATCTGGTAAAGAGAATAGCAATGCTGATTTTCTGCCAAGATATGGATCAGAAATTGAGGGTTCTGAAGGTTGAAAAACAAATGTAAGAGTTTAAACTTTACTGTTTGCTGTACTGTTATAGGAAAAAAGGACACGGCACATGAGCTTAATTTCTGAAAGTTAGAAGCTAGTATTAGTAGAGAATTAATAGAAAGTTTTGGAAACCTGTTTGATAAAACAGGTTCCTTCTTAAGGAGGGGGTGTATATGACAGGGTTAAATAGGACCCTGTCCCAGTTGTTCTGGAGAAAGTGTTTAAATGCAAGGATCTGTTCTATTCTTTCCGGTCTCATGTCTGTCTGGTTGCGCAATCAAATTTTCTTGTGAGACCTAGGACTTGATCTCCCCAGCAGTTTCGCAATGCTTTGCCTCTCACTGTGTCTCAGTCTTCACTTGCTGTTTCTGTCCTTTCCTCCCTTACATATCTGCTGGTATAAAAATGTATGCAAATCATTATGTGGAAATGTAACTGATATTGGGATCCCTTTGTTTAGAATTTATATAGTTTCACTGTTGAAACGTATATAATTATAGTTTAAGAGGATTGCAAAAAGCTATTGGGAACTCAAGGGGTTAACCTGAAATGCAATTTTTAAGCCTTTTGCAGAAGCTGTGTAAAAGGGGGCCTCAGTTCTGGGATACTGTGTTCTAGCTGCACCTGCCTGGTATATAATAGAACATTTTAGAAAAAAAACAGGATGCTTGTTAAGAAGGGGGGGGGGTTGCAAGGACTTATAAGACAGAGCTGCAATTGCTTGGAAAGACACAGAGATTGAAGGAAATCTCCAATGGATCTTCTCTATTTATTCTGCCTTTGTAAATAGTTATACGGAACAAGTTTATTTTTTTGTGTCACTGCTTGTACAAATAAACACTTTTTGTGAATTCTACTACTGCTCCTGGTTTTCTTATGCTTCCTGACCTGTGCCTCGAAGACAAGGTCTACAGGGCTTACCGCACTCCAACCCCCCCATCCAAATGACTGGATCCTGTGGCTGGCTCACAGACTTTCTTAATTAGGCTGTTGGGAGTACATGAAAGAGACCAGGTGATGGCAGCAGCCTGACAAATTGGCCTACTGGAGACAAATGAGGGAGAGAAGCTGACCCTTTACCCAGATCTCAGATATGTCACCTGTGATCATTGCAAGGCATTCGATGCCATTCAAGTGCAACTGACATCATTTGGGATAACACACTGTATGCAATGCCCAGCTTGTCCTTGAGTGGTCTATGCTGGGAAGCAACACGTCTTTGGTGACCCTCCCCAAGATGCTGGCAAGTTAATGGGGAAGATCAGGATGTATTGGGACCCCAAATATTGATGATGATGACAGAGAAGATGGACATGATGTTCCATTTACACCACAAACTGCGATACTGTAAACACAGGCTGGGTTCGAGGGAGGGTGGGAGCCAGTGGTGGCTTAGCCAGAGATCCCTATCTAGGGGACTATATTCCTCACTGGAAGGTACATTTCTCATAAAGCTACAAAATCTACTTTATAACGTTGGTGCCACATGTGTGGTTCAGGTACAGATATGTTGTCTGCCACGCAGTGGGCTTGATATCTCCCCACCACTACTGCTCTCAACCACGGGTTATGTTGTCAATTGATGTTTAAGAGATGCATGTCTGGTGTCATTTCTGGACACTAGAACATAAATTATTTAGGTTTTTTTTTTTGATAAGATGAGGAGTTTACTCTGGCACAGTATACAGTTTTAGGAATACTGTAATAGTTGCTCACTTTATCAAGCTACTCTGTATTGTTACGATCATTCCTGGTTTATGATATTAGAATACATACATGTTGAATTTCCATGAGAATACCACCTCCATTAACTCCTTTGTTTAAAATTTACTGATCAAGGATTATTCTAGGGGGTCAACACATCAAATACGGTGTTTATCAGTACCTTTTATTCTACTTGAGGACCACAAGGCCAACTGAGAACTTAATCCATATGCCAGAAGTCCTTCCCATTGCAGCAGTGATGGCTACGTCAACTTTTTCCTTATCTTGGGACTATTGTTTCACAATGGACTAAACAGACTGAGCCCTCAAACTGGGGTGTTACTTTGGTTGGACAGTATATGTACCCTTATGTAAGGATGTTTGTCACACTATTTTTTATAGCAGTTTGCCGTGCATGCAGTTGTAAGCCTCTGTTTCTTGAACTAATGAAAATAATTTACAAAAGAAACCAGACATCTATATGAGGAATCCAGCTCATAGTGAAGGACTGGGATAAAGTATTAAAAAATTTAACCGATGCCAATGGCTATGGTATCTCGCATGGATTTACCATTCAAAAGGTTACACACTGGTGCAGCTGGACAACAGTTACCCCACATTATAGATGGGCATAGATATCTGCATGTGTAGGCAAATATCCAACAGCATTTACATCCTGTCAATCATGGGTTCAGCAGGCTGAAACAATATTTATGATGCCACGTAAGAATCAGGAATAGTGTCCATAATAAGCAATGGCCTCCGAATGCTTCGGAGGTATCACAGACAAAACTGAGAAACCGAAATAGGTATAGTTACGCCTGTCAAGCTGTGGGGTAAAGGCCTGTAGATTACCATATCAAGCCACCTGTTCCTATCACAGGCATGCGTATGTTTGGAAATACAATATTACATTTTTATAAATGGGTTGAGGAAATCATGGTCTGTGATTAGCTGAAAGATATCTCATGACTATGCATTGATTCTCGCATATACAACCAGCTATGTAAATAAACTGCTGTAGCTAACCAAAGTAAGAAGTAATACTCAAAAGGGATTTATAGAACTCTTTGGTAATAATACACTTACAATCTAAAAATGTAAACAAAAGTATATCATTGCAATGTGAACAAATTTGAAATCAGAGGGAGTCTGGCTAAAATTTTTGGCATCAATAAATTCAGAATTTGGATCAGCATATCCTCAAGCAGCCTCATGCCAAAAATGAGATCTCTAAGTTACTTTGTTTAAAAGTTACAAGTCATTTGTAACCCTAAAGGCACTGCCTGTTCAAAAAAAACCAGTTTCAGTGAACAGCTACTGATGATGTCATAACCAGAACTTGTAGCCTGTAGCCAACTCGGCAGAAGGCAATACTGGACCTTGTGCTCACAAACAGGGACAGTGTGATGGGGGTAACAGCGGGGGAGCACCTGGGAAACAGTGACCACCAGTCATTGTGGTTTGAAATCACAGAAAGAGCAGAACCAAACCACACAAAAACATGTATCCTGGATTTTAGGGGGCCAGACTTTGGGAAAATGGGGAGATACTTGAAAGAGGCATTAAGGGAATGGGACAGGAATCAGGGGTTGATGAACAGTGGGCAGTATTTAAAATTGGGGATTACAAGAACAACAGAATTATGCATTAAGCAGGTTAGCAAGAGGAAAGGAAGAGGAGACCATTATGGTTTTCCAAAGAGGTAGCAAAGAAAGTGAAGCCAAAAGATTGCATTCAGGCAATACAAAAAGACACAGGCAGAAGGGGATAGAGAGAAGTACCAGGAGAAGCAAAGGGAGGCAGGGAGATCAGTAAGGGAAGCCAAAGCTCAGACAGAAGAACACATTGCAAAATCAGTGGATAGAGGGGACAAAACCTTTTACAGGTACATAAGTGAAAAAAGAAAGACAAAAGGAGGGATAGTGAGACTGAAGGGGGAGGATGGGGGCTGCAAGGAGGATGACAACAGTAAAGCTGACATATTGAACAGGTATTTCTGCTCAGTCTTTCTGAGGAAGAGAGGTACGGGTCCGAAGGGAGTACAAGGGGTGAGAATGGCAGAAATGGACACAAGTCCCTTATACCCAGAAAGGGTCCTGAAGGAACTGGAAGACAAGAGTTGATAAAGCAATGGGGCCAGATAGGGTGCACCCAGGGTCCTTAAAGAACTAAGAGAGGTGGTGGCTGAACCTCTGGCTATCCTGTTTAGCCGATCACTGGAAACAGGGGAGGTACCCAAAGACTGGAGGACAGCAGATGTAGTCTCCTTATACAAAAGTGGGAACAAAGAGGAGGCAGGGAACTACAGACCAGTCAGCCTCACCTCGATAGTGGGGAAGATCATGGAAGCACTACTCAAGGAGAGATTGGTGGAACAACTGGTTGTCAATGGACTATAGGACCCAAGGCAGCATGGTTTCACCAGGGGGAGGTCATGTCAGACCAACCTCGTTGAATTTTTTGACTGGGTGACTAGGGAGGTGGATCAGGGGAGGGCAGTGGACATGGCCTATCTGGACTTCAGCAAGGCCTTTGACACTGTGCCACATAGAAGACTATTACACAAACTGGGGAATATGGGTGTGGGCAGGACAGTAGTGAGGTGGATAGGTAACTGGCTGGGTGGCAGGACACAGAGGGTGGTGGTAAATGGCTGTCACCCACAGAGGGAAGAGTGACCAGTGGGTACCACAGGATCAGTGCTGGAACCGGTCCTATTCAACATCTTCATCAGTGACATTGCGCAGGACCTAGAAGGCAGAATTTCACTGTTCGCTGATGACACAAAGCTCTGTAACAGAGTAGACACACCAGAGGGTGTAGACAGAATGAGAAGCGACCTGCAGAAACTTGAAGAATGGTCAGGGGTTTGACAGTTGAAATTCAATGCAAAGAAGTGCAAGATAATGCATATGGGGCACAAAAACCCTGGCACAATATATCAGTTGGGGGGTGAGGATATAGCATGCACCAAGCAGGAAAGGGATCTTGGGGTTATCATCTCTGATGACCTCAAGGTAGGGAAACAGTGTGACAAGGCAGCAGGTAAAGCAAATAGGATGCTGGGATGTATAGGCAGGGGCATCACCAGCAGGAAAGGAGGTCATAATTCCGCTATACAAGACACTAGTGAGGCCCCACCTGGAGTACAGTGTACAGTTCTGGAGACCATACCTATGTAAGGACATAGACAGGGTAGAGAAGGTTCAGAGGAGGGCAACAAAGATGGTGCATGGATTGCATCACAAGTCCTATGAAGACAGGTTGAAGGAACTGAACATGTACTCCCTGGAGGAGAGGAGGGAGAGAGGGGATATGATAGAGACATACAAGTATCTTACAGGGAGGAACAGGGTACAGGAAAACACTATTTTTAAGCAAAAAAGATGTTCCAGGACAAGAGGGCATGGGATGAAGTTGGAGGGAGGACAATTCAGAGGAAACATGAGAAAGAATTTCTTCACAGAACGGGTGGTGGACAAGTGGAACACCCTGCTAGAGGAAGTGGTGGGGGCTGAAACAATCACGGGATTTAAGAATGCATGGGATAGACATAAAGGAATTCTGGAGGTCAGGGGTAAGGGGCAACAGACTTCTAGGAAAACAAACTGAACTTGCAAGCTCAAATGGGCAGACTGGGTGGGCCATAGGCCCTTATCTGCCGACACTGTCTATGTATCTATGTAGTTCTCCATGCAAGCTACCTGAAAGATTTATTTCTCCCACATTACATAAAACTGCAGTTGTAGTAAAACATCTCAAATAGGAGATCTGACACTGAGTGGGTCAGGACATGCATTTCCGTAATGTGCAGATGCAGAGGACAGTACTTCAGAATGTGATGGGGGAGGGGGGTTGGAATGCAGTGGCAAACATGTCTTTAGGATGTCAAAGTTGTGTGCAATTTTTAGAATACTGTAGGTATGAGATTTCCAAATGCCACCTGGATGCAACTGTGGAATGCAGCAAAGACACAGTCTCAGAAAGTAGCTGTGACACACAAATCTGGAATGTCGTAGGGACACTGAAATTCATAATGTGGCAGTGTCAATAGATTTTTAGAATGTGGCAGAGATGCACAATCTTGAAATGCGGGAGGCACATAGTTGCAGAAGGTGGCAGGGATATGTAATTTCATACTGACATGGATGCATAAATTTGGCATGAGGTGGTGATGCACAATTTCAAAATGTGGTTGGGATACTTGATTTCAGACTGTGTGGCAACACCAATTTCACAATGTGGCATGGACATGGACTCTCAGAATGCATAGCCAAAAACTGGATCGTGTCCCTCTCCTCTTGCCTCACTTCTACCTTCTCCCCTCCACCTCCATCTTCCTACTCCCTTTCCGGCTCCAGTCTTTGAAACTTTGCTCTCCTTCCTAGGTCAACTACCGCTGACCAGGCTGCCTTCTTGTACCAGTTTGCTAAACTCTGGAATTACCTTTCCCCACCCATGCGCAATGCCCCCTCTCCCAATTCCCTTTCCTTCTTTCTACAAAACTTCATCTCTCCCTCCTGCAACTGTTCCTAACTGCCTCATCCCCTGTCATCTAATCCCCTATTGTGTGGCACTCAGAATGTGGTAGTTGCATGCAATTTCAGAACTGGGAAGGGATGCATAATTTTCAAATGTAGCTTGGACATGCAATTTCAGAATTTGGCAGTGACGCTCATTTTCAGAATGTGGTGGGGATTCACAATTATGGAGTTTGGTGGTGACGCACAATTTCGGAATGTGGTGGTAATACAAAATTTTGGAATGTGGCCATGACACACAATTTTGGAATGTGGCGGTGATGCACAGTTTCAGAATGTGGTGGTGATGCACAATTTCAAAATGAGGCTATGACACACAATTTTGAAATGTGGCGATGACACACATTTTCGGGGTGTGGCAGTGATGCAGTTTTGGAATGTGATGACACAATTTCAGAATGTGGTGGTGGTGCACACTTTCAGAATGTGGCAGTGACATACAGTTACGGAATATAGCAGTGATGCACAATTTTGGAATGTAATGGTGATGCACAATTTCAGAATGTGGCAGTGATGCACGGTTTTGGAATGCAACAGTCATGCACAGTTTTGGAATGTGGCGGTGGTGCACAGTTTTGGAATGTGGTAGTGACAGTTTTGGAATGAGGCAGTGATGCATATTTTTGGAATGTGGCAGTGATGCACAATTCTGGAATGTGGTGGTGGTACACAATTTTGTAATGTGGCAGTGATGTACAATTTTGGAATGTGGTAGTGACACACTGTGTGCATCTCTACTATATTCCAAAATTGCCAGTCCCTGCAAAATTCCTTGATATGTGTTCCTGTCACATTCCATGAGTGAGTGTCTCACCACATATCGAGATGACACATCCCTGCCACATTCTGAGACTGCATGCCCCCCTAACATTTTTCTTTTGCTCCCCAGCCCCTCCTGGCCAGCCACTCCTTCAGGCTTGCCAAGAGCCCCTGTCACCAGCCCCCTCCCACCCGTCATCATCTCACCATCCCTGTCCAAAGCTGCAGCCCGGTTGACCCAATGTATCCCTTCATCAGGGCGCCCCCTCCCCCACAGGGAGAGGAGACTGGCCCAACGGGCACTTCCAATCTGCACCGGGCTCGGTAGTGGTTCAGCGTGGACACCTCCGTGCTTTGTGGTGGACAGGGGACCAGCAGCTGTCATTTGGCTGGCCAGGCGGCCCATTTTCCTGTTTTCTGTCTTCCCACACCCCACACCCACAATGCAGATCCATATTGCGGTGTCCACGGCTGAATGCACAAGCGACGCATGGTCACCCACACCGCAACGTGCGTTGCCCCAACAAGCTGCAAGGATCCGCTCCAGGATGACGCAAACTCGTACCCTCCCATCTGGGAGGAAAGCATCTCACTGGACACTCTGAACCTTCCCTGTTGGCCTCCTTTCCTGTTGACCCGGGCTCGGGCACGAATCTGGGTTGCCAGCATGTCAGGCGATCCTCCATCGCCCAGCACAATGGAGCCGGCTTCCCCCCAGCATTTTAAAATTATGGAGCACCTTGCTATTCAATACCTTGGTTTAGCACTACATTCCAAAACCACCTCCTGACACATTGTAAAGTACAGTACCATGCACCTGAACATTCTGGAATTGCAAGCACTGCAGCCAACCCAATGTCATTTTTTTTGTGATTACTTCAGCTGCAGTTTCTTAAACTTTGGAAAAATAGGTCCTATAAGGTTGCTGACAGGGAGAACTAGGCTGTGAGTTCTGATTGTGACATCATCAGTGGCTCTTCACCGAAACTGGCTTTTTTTTGAATAGGTAGTGAAATCAGAGTTACAAAATAGTTCATAACTTTAAAACAAAGTAACACAGAAACCTAAATTTTGGTATGAGATTTATTGGGGTATGCTAATCCTAATTACACAATGTAGCACTTTTGACAAGATTCTCCCTTTAAACTGATAATAAAAATTCTTTGCTTTTTCTTAGCTTGTCACAAAACTATTTTATATGTGCAATAAGCCCCATCAAGATAGCCACTGTGGAGGAATCGATGAATTCCCAGATGGCTGAAGGCACTTGGTGGTGCCTTGTGCCTCGCTACATATCCAGGACTGGTATTGATCCCCTACAGTGATCACTGTGGCACGGTTTACTGCTTACATAATTATTGGTAAAAGTTGATTACAGACCTGAAAACCAGTACTGGAAATCTCCATTATACACATCCATGTATAATGAAGTGTGTATCATGGAGAGAGCACACGCCAACAACTTACGTAAACTTACACACTTTCTTCTCACAGACGAGCACATGGCTTCTAATACACAAAAATGGTTATTACAAAATAACAGTAAAACATGGGGAGTTTAGTAACTTGGGTTTTGTTTACACACCCTCAGTTTGCAATGCCAAAATAAACCACTCCAACTTCGCCCTTGTGGTTTACTAGGCACTCACACACCCTAGGTGTATAAAAAATTAAAACCTGGTTATACACTACTGCCAATGCACTGTAGTGCATTTTACTATTCCACATAGTAGACAAAAAACTTTATAGAACAGGGCCTGAATTTTAAATTCATTTGGTGTTCCGAGAATACCAAAAAATCAGATGGAATACTAATTTCTGTCTGCTGGTATTCCTTTTTTTTTAGTTAATATTGTTTTTTTCCACCCTGGCCAAACTCAAGCAGCTAGCTCAGTTTCATTCCTGCCACTCTCTCAACTGGCTACTGCCTCCCCTGGTACTCACGTGACCCAGAGACCCCCATGGGTCTCCTCCCCTCCCTGTGGCAGGACTGGGAAGGGGAGGCCATCCTTCCTCAACCTGGAGTATAATCCAGCGTAGATCAGTAGTCTGGGCAGCACTATGGGTCGAGGTGGGAAGAACATCATGGAGCTCAAGTCTGCCATTTTTCCCCTTGGTGTTGTCCCCTCCCCTGGCAGCAACGATGCCTGAGTCTGCCTCGCATAGCCGCAGCTATTCACCTAGTGGCAGGGGCAAGCTCCCAGGCTCAGATGCTAGGGTTGCTGTGGTGTTGGCACCCACTGCCAATGCTCCCTGACTGAGATGCACTGCTGAGTGGCAGCTGTCTCAGTCATGGCCGGTCCCCTGAAGCTTCCTGGGCTTGCATCCAAACTCGGGTTGTCAATATGGCAGCACAACCCATTTCTGCTGGGCTGCTGGGACAGCTGGTATTACATTTTGAGAAAAAAGTTTCTGCCATGTATGTAAAACCACAGAGAAACTGTATTTAGTCTCAGCTTTTTGCAGAAAATACTGACATTTTAATTTTGGTATACCATGAAAACACAAAGTTTAAACTAAGGTTCTAGCCCTATAGATGGTTTCATGCTGAAGACACTGCGGTGACAGTAAGGGTATCCATACTCATGAGAACATTTCAGCTATTTTGGTCTTTTTTAGAACCCAACACCATCCAAGTATCAGAATGTTCTGGGTATTTTAACTCCCCTTGCAGTGATAAATGTAATATTTGACTTTCCCGCATACCTCTTGAGCTCACATTAAATATATCTCTGCTGATTTAAGTGGCAATTGCTAAAATAAAATAATTATCACACAGTGCTGGTTGCAGAGTGTTTCCCAAGCACAAGGGATTGGCAACAAATAGCCAAGAAATTGATTCCATGGAAGAGTAATTACACATTCATGCCAGCTGAAGGCTGACATAACGCATTTATTTCATATCAGAAACCCTGAATAATGCAATATAACTAATATTGACCCTGATGTTATTGTAAGACATTAAAGATCAAATCCTTTACATGCACAATACTGTGTTTGTTCTTGACATGTTAATAGTTGATTCTTATGATGACCTGCAGTTTAAAATGTATGGCATCTGGCTGCTGAGGAAGAATTAATCAACATTAATTATTAGGCCAGTATAATTTCCATTTTCCAATAAAATGGAGTGATTTTAAAAAATACATTTAAATGCCTCACAGTTATAAGAATCAAGCATATCCGAGTTTCATCCAATAGGATAGTCACAAAATTCCTCTGGGGTGATATTACTTCCACATAGCACAACTACTACAGTCTTACCACTAACATCTGGGATTTTATTCCCTACTATAGCAGCAAAACCTGCAGCTCCAGAGGGTTCCACAACAAGCCCAACATTGTATAAAAGAGAAACTGCAATTTTTATATCATTATCCGAGACCAGCACTATATCTTCCACATGCTCTTTGCAAATCTCAAATGTGATGGAACCTAGGAAAGGATGGGAGACAAAAGGACAGTGTTGAAGCTGGCCTCCATAACAAGGCACATAAAAGCAAGTACAAAACTAGTATTATATATAAATATGCAATGAGAACAAACCCTTTAAACTCTTAGGTTTACCTGCACATGGTGGGGCCAGTCCTGCTGCAATAGTTTTAACCGCCATGGATACTGGTTCGCCCGCAGCAAAGCTTTTGAACATGGTGCATGCTATTAAGAAAAAAAAAACACAAAGTCATTAATCCTCTAATTCCCCACCAAACAATATTAGGTATAGTTTGGGCTTCAAGATTTTAGTCTTTAAGACTGAAAAAAAAGAAGAAAAAAACCCTATATCTGAATGCAGAAGCATATACAGATGAGTTATTCAGAATGTTGTGAAGCATGGTGCTATAAAAAAGTTTAAATACAGACAGAGAGAAAACATAATATATCAGCAATTGTATTAAAAAAATGATAAAGTACAGTTACTTGGTAGATCATGTGGATATAGCCTGGAATAGTTATGTATATGCAAACAGCCCTTGAAGGACTTGTATTCAGATTCAAATAATTTGAATGTAACTACAAAAACGTAGCATATAGGCTTGTAATAAGAGTGTGATTCCAATGTATATACAATCATTATTTGTTTTTGCTCACCAGGTAAGTTCACTGGATTAAGGAACTCCATTTATAGGAATGACCCAGAAATGCTTCATATAAGCATTACAGGTATAATGAAAGTACCAAAAGTGCTGGGAGGCATCAAACTGTCCTATGTAGAAACAGGATCATACTTGAAAACAGAATGTGGCATCTCAGCTAGGCTATCCTGTGCAGTTTCTACAGCACATTTTGGGGGTGGGGGGGGTGGAGTTAGCCACCGGCCAGGACAGACTTGCCTTGAGAGCATGCACATTTATTCTGATTATGCAATGCCTGGTATTAATTCAAGCTAGCTACCATGATTGAGCCCTCAATGCAATACACACCTTTGAGTGGACGTGGGGAGCCACATATACTTCTTTGTTAATCCCAGGTAAACCGATTACTTGTGAAGTTGCAGGCTAAAGCTGATGAAGCTGGATGAGGAGGAGTTTTGAGATGAAGTTTGAGTTACTGTTTCTGAATCTTTCATTTGCCTTCACAGGATGGGTGCCCAACCCCTTCCAATTTCTACACGCACCTCTTCTTTTTTTGTATCATATCTTTATTAGATTTTTCTGATACAGTACATACAGGTCATAGAAAATCTATAATATCTTACCCATAGTGTACACAACCATTTCACCTTCAGTTAGTACAGTCCGAAGTACATTACATATTATAGACTGCTCTGTGGTACTGCTAAAATAAAATTGAGTTATAAACCTGTGTCATTTAAAAAGAGGTACTATAAAGACCGTGTTAGGCATTTAAGACCGCATTTCTTTTTGTTTTTGTAAAAGAGAGGTCATGTCAGACCAATCTCGTTGAATTTTTTGACTGAGTGACATGGGAGGTGGATCAGGGGAGGGCAGTGGACATGGCCTATCTGGACTTCAGCAAGGCCTTTGACACTGTGCCACATAGAAGACTATTACACAAACTGGGGAATATGGGTGTGGGCAGGACAGTAGTGTGATGGGTAGGTAACTGGCTGGGTGGCAGGACACAGAGGGTGGTGGTAAATGGCTGTCACTCCACAGAGGGAAGAGTGACCAGTGGGGTACCACAGGATCAGTGCTGGGACCGTCCTATTCAACATCTTCATCAGTGACATTATGCAGGACCTAGAAGGCAGAATTTCACTGTTCGCTGATGACACAAAGCTCTGTAACAGAGTAGACACACCAGAGGGTATAGACAGAATGAGAAGCGACCTGCAGAAACTTGAAGAATGGTCAGGGGTTTGGAGTTGAAATTCAATGCAAAGAAGTGCAAGATAATGCATATGGGGCACAAAAACCCTGGCACAATATATCAGTTGGGGGTGATGATATAGCATGCACCAAGCAGGAAAGGGATCTTGGGGTTGTCATCTCTGATGACCTCAAGGTAGGGAACAGTGTGACAAGGCAGCAGGTAAAGCAAATAGGATGCTGGGATGTATAGGCAGGGCATCACCAGCAGGAAAAGGAGGTCATAATTCTGCTATACAAGACACTAGTAAGGCCCCACCTGGAGTACAGTGTACAGTTCTGGAGACCATACCCACGTAAGGACATAGACAGGGTAGAGAAGGTTCAGAGGAGGGCAACAAAGATGGTGCACGGATTGCATCACAAGTCCTATGAAGACAGGTTGAAGGAACTGAACATGTACTCCCTGGAGGAGAGGAGGGGAGAGGGGATATGATAGAGACATACAAGTATCTTACAGGGAGGAACAGGGTGCAGGAAAAACTATTTTAAGTGAAAAGATGTTCCAGGACTAGAGGGCATGGGATGAAGTTGGAGGGAGGAGCGATTCAGAGGAAACATGAGAAAGAATTTCTTCACAGAACGGGTGGTGGACAAGTGGAACACCCTGCCAGAGGAAGTGGTGGGGGCTGAAACAATCACAGGATTTAAGAATGCATGGGATAGACATAAAGGAATTCTGGAGGTCAGGGGTAAGGGGCAACAGACTTCTAGGAAAACAAACTGAACTTACAAGCTCAAATGGGCAGACTGGGTGGGCCATAGGCCCTTATCTGCCGACGCTGTCTATGTATCTATGTATCTATGTAAGAGTAATAATCAATCCATACATTAAAACATAATAAAACAGTAAAAACAAAATGCCTCGTGTTGAGTATTCCTTGAATAAATCATCTTATCTTAGACTTTTGTGCACTAAGCAAAGGAAGCCAGGTGAAGCAAAGAGAAAGCCATAGTCCTGGCTTCTCTACCCTATCTATTCCAGGTTCCTGAGGCTCTCTAAACCTAATCTAAGTCATCCAACCCTCCCTCAGGATTGCTGCCTCCCTCACCGACAGTGTCCTTAAGAAGGTCTCTCCCATGCCTTCAAAAAACTTTCTTTTCTCCCTTTAAGGACAAATGTTAATCTGTCCACCGCCTATGCTCTTAGAGCTAGGTTTTTCCACTGCTGTACTGTGGGAACATTATTAGATACCTTGACATTCTATATATCCTGTCGAGCTATGACCAGTAAGACCCAAATTCTCTCAGGATGGAGATCCCAGTCCTCCTCCCCCTGGGAGATCACCCTAAGGAGCAGAGAGCACGGGGAGAATTCCATGGGTTGGCCTTCCATTCTGGTTATCTCAGCTGCCACCCCCCTCCAGTATCTCTGTATCCCCAGGCAATTCCAGTAATAATGCATCATCGTACCCCTGGCTCCACCACACTTCACACAGTTGGGAGAAATTCCAGGGTGAAATTTATATACCATACTAGGTGGATAGTACAGCCTTTGAAGAAATTTACATTGCATATCTTTAACTTTATTACAGAGCAGTAATCCCATGTGGGATCTCTGCAGTAAGTCCCATTTAGGGTCTGTGATTGTAATTCCAAGATCTTGTTCCTACCACCTTTCAACTTTCTGGGTTTCACCTGGGAAAAAAGGCCCTATCCAACCTTGCTGCCCTTCCTATTAATCCCTTCTCCTGTTGTACTGCCCCCAGTATCTCCTCCTCTACCAGAGCTAGACTAAACAGATTATCTCCGCCCCTATTCAAGCTCTTCCAGTAATTGCGAACTTGGAGATACCTGTATTTATGTGTTGCTGGGACACTCAATCCCCTCTGAACATCTAGGAATGTATACATTCCATCCCTACTAATTAAATCTCCTCCACATTTAACACCTCTTTCCTGCCATGTTTTGAAACCCTCATCCTCCAGTCCTGGTAAAAACCCTGGGTTGCCTGCTATCAGAACCAGAATGGTATTGCCCCCTACTCCTCCCCTTCTATCCTTGATGGTGTTCCAGGCCTCCAAACTACTAATAACCATGGGGTTTGGGTGTTGCAGATGTTTGTAGGCCTGTAGCCCTGTTTTTCCTAAATATGCCGAGAGGCAGCCTCTACAACCTTCCTCCTCCAAGTCTAGCCGCTGTGCGGCTTCTCCTTGGTTGACCCAATTGTGTATATATCTATATTGGGTTGTTAAGTAATACCCCTTAATACCAGGGAAATTTAGCCCTCTCAACTCATTAGTAGCTTTTAGTCTCTTCAGGCTAATTCCTGACTTTTTCCCCTGCCAAATAAATTGCCCCAAACCCTTTTCTAAGTTTGTAATATCACTATTCCACAGGCCTATGGGTATCATCTGCAAAATGTATAAAACTCTGGGGAGTACGTTCATTTTCAGAACAATTATTCTGCCCATCCATGATAGAGGAAGGGCCTTCCACCTCTGTAAGTCCTTCAAAATTGTTATCTAAGAGGGGTGTATAGTTCAAATTATACATTTCTTTTACATCCTGACCTACTTTCACTCCTAAATATGTGATTGCTTTTTTGGACTTTCTTCAGTCCCCATGTGTTTTGCGTGCCCGCTCCCTCCCCTTTACCTAAGTATATGATTTCTGATTTATTATTGTTTAACTTATACCCTGAAACGGCTGCAAAAGAGCCCACTAGGTGCAGCAACGCCGGAATGGATTGGTCCGGTTCCATAAGGAATAGAAGGACATCATCCGTGTAAAGGGTGATGATGTAGTTTCAGCCCCGCCTGCCCTGGATACCTTTAATATATGGGTTCTCCCTAATTTTCATTGCCAGAGGTTCTATGGCAATTGCAAATGGGGAGGGGGAAGGGGACAGCCCTGTTGTGTACCCCTCCCAAGCCGGACCTCCTCTGAGGGCACTCCATTAATTAAAATTCTCACCATTGGGGTTCTATAAAAGGCTTCTATTAATTGGATGTACTTCTCCCCCAAACCGAACTTTCCCAAGATCTTAAACATATATTCCCATTCAATCTGGTCAAACACTTTTTCTGCATCCATAGAGAGGATGCATGCCTGCCCCGGGTTCTTAGATCCCCACCATACTGCATTTAATGACCTCCGCATATTGTGGAATGACAGTCTCCCTTGTACAAACCCCGTTTGATCCGGATTTATTATTGAGGGTAGAAGTACATCCAATCTCATAGCCAGCACCTTTGTCATAATCTTACAATCCAGGTTCAATAACGAAATAGACCTATATGAGGAGCATTCCTAGGGGTCCTTATCCGGCTTGGGGAGGACACATATTGTAGCTTCACAGCATGACTTGGGCAGTCCCCTCTCCCCCCCCCCAGCCTGCTCTAGCATCCTACAAAGGGGGTCCACTATTTCCTGCCCCAGTTCCTTATAGTATTCGTCTCCGAAGCCATCAGGGCCCGCAGCCATTCCCCTTTTGAGCGATCCTATGGCCTTTATTATCTCCTCTTCAGTAATAGCGCCACCAAGCGAGGCCCTTTGGTCTTCTGTCAGCGTTGGAAATGGAAGTCCCTCTAGGAATTTGTCCATTAACTGGCCTGTTCCTTTACATTCAGCTGTATACAGCGTACTGTAGAATTCCTGGAATCTTTTCCTTACATGTGACTCAGCCTGGAGGACCCTTCCCCCTTTATCTTTAATCGTTAGTATTTTTTTTAAGACATTTTATCCCCTTTCATTAAATTTATCAGTAGTGGGCCCGGCCTATTGGCCCATTCATATAATCGTTGTCTAGCATACATTTGTTTTGATCTAACTTCTTCCGCAGTTCCTTCAGTGCGTGACCCCCTCCTTCTTTAATCACTTGTTGCTCCAGTAGTTTTACTTTATGTTCTTTTGCCTCCCTTCTCTGGCATTTTTCTTTTTTTAATTTAGCAGTATAGCCAATTATCACCCCCCTCAAATATGCTTTGTTGGCTTCCCAGTATATCCCCTCGTCCTCTACTCTAACCTGATTCATTTCCTGGTATAATTTCCACTGATCCTGTAAGAATTCTTTAAAGTCTTTCTTAGCCAGGAGGTAGCTTGGAAACCTACACCCCCCCCCCCCCGATGACCTAAAATAATTTCAAGGCGAACCATCGCGTGGTTGGACAGGAAGATGGGGCTGTGTTCCACCCTAGTTATCTGAGCATAACACTGTGTCAGGATGTATAGATAATCAAGTCTGGACCATGTAGCATGTGGATGGGAATAGAAAGTATATCTGCGGGCTCCCGGATTAGCTGTATGCCACACGTCTATTAAGTCCAATTCCATCAGTCCAAGAGGCCATTGTTGGCCTGCTGCTACGTCTCTACATCTAGATCCCAAGTAGTCTAGTTTAAGGTCAGCCACACAACTGAAATCTCTCCCCAGTATTAGGTTAGGAAATTGCTACCTCATTATCACATCCAAAATGAGCTGGTAGGAGGACTTCCGGTGACGTCACGGCAGTGCTAACAGTCTGAGAGTAGAGCTCCCCTCCCGTAAGAACTGCAAATTCTTTTAAACTATAGAAAAGAGCAAATAATTATCACAAAATGCCACTTGGAGGTGTTAAACATGATAAAGGAGACAAAGGGCGGGAGTAGCCAAGAGGACGGATGGGGCCGGATTGCTGGAGAACCGACAGGCCCGTAGCAGGAGCTCCTCGATAACAAGCCAGCGTGGCTCTGGCTATGATATGGAGGGTGAAACGGAGATCTTGTCTCGCTCCCGCTTTGAACAACTGCTGCAAGAGATTCAAGACTCCTGGTCAGAAAATAAAAGGGAGTTCTCGAAACTGAATGAGAAGTTAAGTAAAATGGAGCAGCGTATAGAAGGGGTAGAGGAGAGAATCACACAAGTTGAGACGGCCAGAGATACTCTGGCGCAGGCGGTGGGCTCCTTAGTTCAGCACACTCTAGCCCTACAAGCGAAATGTACTGATCTGGAGGTGAGATGCAGGAGAGATAACCTTCGGCTGTATGGGTTGGCTGAGGGTGCGGAGATTCAACCGATGGCATTGTTTATTGAAGACCTGCCAAGAGATGTGCTGGAGTTACTACGGGACTACCAGATGAGGGTACGGAGCCATCCGCTAGACCTCGCTCTATTATAATTAAGTTTGCAAGCTTTCGTGTGAAGGGAGACATACTCAAAAGGGCATGGCAAAAGAAGGAACTTAAGTATTTGGACTCTTGCCTTACATTAGATCAGGACTACCCCCCAGAAATTCAAAGGGTCAGACAAAGATGGGTCCCCTATTTTAAGTTGTGCAGAGAGCTTCAACTTCGCTTTCAAACACCCTTTCCAGCGAAACTCAGAATTTTCTGGGCTGATGGCCCAAAGGTGTATAATAAAGTGGAAGATTTAAACAAGGCTCTGAGGGAAAAGGGAATCCAGATACCCCACCAAGAGCAGGAGCGCATTAAACGAAAGCAGATGGAACCGATGGAGTGGCACTCAGTTGTAGGAGGGAAGAAGAAGGCTGAGACATCTCTGGAGGCAGCGCGGTCATTGCTGGAGAACTTGATTGGAGGAAAACTTCTAAACAAAAGGAGCCTGGTCTGCACGATTTACCAACAGCTTCAGAAGGCTGGAAGGCTGAATCATAAGTATTGACAGGAATTTGTATTTTCTGAGTTGAATGTGATTTCCTTTTTTAAGGGGAGATTACGTGATGGAGACATCAGAAGTTAAGGGGACTGTATACGAGGCCTATGTAGGTTTTTGGCCTGGCGATGGCCTATGGAGATAAGTATAAGATCATAGACTTGAGACTGAACTGATAAATATTAAGTTAGAATATCTCTATATGTTCGTTTGGGCCTCGGTTCATATATTAGTAGAGGGGTCGTTCATTACCGGGTATTTCGATTACCGGAGGCTCTCAAATGGCCGTGGGGCTTTCTGGTCACAGCAACTTCAAGTTCAAGTTCAAGTTTATTGCAGGAAAACTCCATTGAGCAAGCTCATTCACAAGGAGGTCCTGTGACATAAACACTTGGGGCCGGATATTCAAACTGCACTATTTTGTGGCACAAGCCCTTGCGCTGCACAAAATAGTTGCGCAGGGGTGTGTCCAGAGCGATATTAAGGGCGCAACTCCTTAGAATATCACCCCCCCCGGCCACAGCCACTGTGCATGGCGCAGTGGAACTTGCTCCACCGCAAGTTGTCAGAGTGGAGCATTCAACTTGCGGTGGCGCAAGTACCATTGCGCCATGCGCAAAATCCCCATATTCAAAAGGTGACATGCAAATGGGGCCATAATTCATGCAAGGCGTTGGGCCATTTTCATCCGATTATGGGTCTCCATTTGCATGCCATTAGCATGCAGGAAGCGCCGATCCCCGAGACTTGCGCCGATGCCTCTGCCAGGCAGCAGCCGCCGGGGACCGACGCTTCGCAGCCCGATCACGGGCAAAACAGTGTAGAATGCCCTCACCACCCCCACTGGCCCGATCGTGGGCATAGTTTAATCCCCCCTCCCAACCAGCCCGATCGCAGGCAGCAATGTGGCTCCGGCCCCGAACGTATCCCTGGTGGTCCAGTGGACCGTAAATCCCGATCGCGGGCAGTAGTGGTTTAAAACAAACCCCTCCCTCCTCCTGAACACATCCCTGGTGGTCCAGTGGACCGAAAAGCCCGATCGCGGGCAGTAGTGGTTTAATAAACCCCCCCCTTCCAAATTCATCCCTGGTGGTCCAGTGGCAAATCCGATCACGGGATGTAAAAGTTGAACAGACCCCGAACATAGCCCGGGTGGCTGGTGTCACACTCCTGCCCACCCACAGTACCTCCTCCCCCGGCGGCGGCGGCGGCAGCATCACTGCCTGCGCGCCCGACTTGACTATCAGAGTAGGGCTGCATGCCATTGGTGCAGAGCAGGAGACAATGGGCGTGCAGCTATACTAGTTTATGACAGTTCAGATTTGTGAATAGAATACATTCATTCATTCACAAAACTGGACTGTCTTATATGGGTATGGGCTGCACGCCATTGGCTCTTGCTCTGCACCAATGGGTGTGCAGTCCCTACCGGCAGTCAGTCAGCGGGTGGTGGGGCGGCAGGCGGTGGATGCTGCCACCCGCAGGCTGCCGGGGAGCGGATGGTGGGGCTTCGTGGGTGGGTGGGTGGGGGACACTCAGCCACCAGGGCTATGTTTGGGGGCTGTTCAACTTTACATCCCACGATCGGATTTGCCACTGGACCACCAGGGATGAATTCGGGAGGAGGGGGAGGTTTAAACCACTACTGCCCGCGATCGGGCTTTTCGGTCCACTGGACCACCAGGGATGTGTTCGGGAGGGGGTTGTTTTAAACCACTACTGCCCGTGGATTGGGATTTACGGTCCACTGGACCACCAGGGATACATTCGGGGTAGCTACATTGCTGCCCGCGATCGGGCTGGTGTGGGGATTAAACTATGCCCGCGATCAGGCCAGTGGGTGGTGGTGGTGGTGGGGATTTACAGTCGCCTGCCAGCGATCGGGTTGCAGGGGGGCACAGGGAGTGGGTTAGGCCAGCCACAGGTGGCAGCTGCTGTGTGCACCCTGCAATGCAACAGCTCACCTGTGGGTGGCCCTCGACTTAAGCCTTTTTTTTTTTGCTCAAAGTTGTGCAGGCGCAGGTTAGGGGTTGCGCCTGCACAACTCTGCACAGCCCGGCTGAATATCGGGCTGTGCAGTTTATGCATGGCTCCTCCCCCTCCAGCTCAGCATGCATTCATTTGCATTGCACTGTTCCTCAGCATATTTTCTGTGGCGCAACTGCCTCCTGCTGAATATCGCAGAATGGAAAGCAGTTCGACTTCATGTTATACAAGAACTCATTGCGCATGGCGCAACCCTTTTGAATATCTGGGCCTTAAAGTACAAACATAGATAGGTAACAACAGTATATACATGAAATGCACGTTACATAATACAGGTTGGATATACATGCAAGGGTACCACATAGGGTGACCGCAGATGGTAAACATTAATATGAGACAGGGAAGCGACTTACAGGTTGCATACTGATAAATGAAACATGATGACTGGTGTGTGCAATACATATATTTTGGCAGCTAGAACAAACAGCAGACTACAACTGATATGGGGGGAGGAGTGATTTGATAGAGTAGCAGTGGAGCGTAAGCATAGATAAAGCCAGGAGTAGAAGGGGAAGGGAAAGCAGTTAATATGACAAAGCAACTTAGACCTGATGGGATGAGGGGTTGAAAAAAGGGTTTACTTACGATCTCAGAGGGAATATATACAAGAGATATTTGCTGAGATCACATATTGGTATTAACTGGGGTGCGGTTCGGGGGGGGGAAGCTCTAGTATTTTGGTGCGTGGAAGGACGCTGCCTGGATGTTCAATTTAACAACAAACAGGGGCCTAGATAGTTTGTTAGACCCCAGATTGGGGCTCCATTCATTTGGGGTATTTTAATCCTCCTGGTCTCCATTCCTCAATGGAAAGTTTGGGGAAGGGAGAAAAAGAGATCTGCATTATCAGATTTCCTATCTTGGAAGCGAAATATAGTCTGTAAAATAGTTATATTTAGTGCCCTGTTGGCACTGGTTCTTTGTTTTTTTGAGGGTCTCACTGAAAGAGAATGTGTTCATGGTATGAAATGGCTGGCTGGGGGATGGGAAATAATGCAAGTCCAGAAGGTAATAAGAAAATATAGCAATGGATAGAGATAGGATATTTTGTTCTTATAATGTCCATGGGTTGTCCAGCCCGGTGAAGAGGGTTAAAGTGCTCAGTTTTCTGAAGAAAAAAGCTGCAGATTTTATATTTTTACAACAAACCCATTTGTCCCCACAAGAACATGTGAAGTTGGGTTCCATGGGGTTTGGTTGTAGCACCACGGCTTCATATAAAAATGGACATAGGAGGGGGGTAGCAATTTTGATCTCCAAGGGTACTCCATATGTAAAAATAGGAGAGCTAGCGGACAGAGAGGGGAGATTTGTACTTATGAGGGGTACTTTTCTAGGTAAGCCACTGACCCTTGCCTTGGTGTATTTCCCCCCTGGCTCGCAGACAGCAATATATCTACATTTTTTGACCATTTTACAGGAGTGGGCACAAGGAGAGGTAATTTGGGGAGGGGTCTTAAACTTAATTTTCAATCTGGCATTGGACTCTACTTCACAAATACAAAAGAAAGAGCACGGTATAGCCAGAAAAGTGAAACGGTTGATAACTGAATTGGGGTACGTGGATATCTGGTGCCATCTAGAGGGGAAAAAGAAGGAATACACTTTCTACTCTAAGGTGCACCAAATGTATACAAGGCTGGATTACTTCATGGTTCCCAAGGAAATGGTGGGTCGGGTCAGGGAGGTCTCGGTTGGGGAGTTCCTGCTCTCTGATCATGCCCCATTTTTTATGACAGTTTCATTTGGGGAGTTTAGAAGGTCCACCTTTTGGAGGTTGAACTTGTCATTGTTGCAGGATGAGGAGGTGGTGTAATCCATAGTTCGAACTCTGGAACAAACACAGGTGGAAAATGATCTTCCGAGGACCTCCCCGGCTATGCTGTGGGATACCATAACGGCAGTTATAAGGGGAGAGTTTATAAAATAGTCAAGCAGAAGGAAAAAGGAAAGAGAGGCTAAGAAGGCTGAGTTAATATCACGTATAACACAATGTGAGGCCCAGCAGAAGATTAAAATAGACAAAGATAGGACCAAACTACTGAAACAACTTAAGGCTAAGTTAATGAATATTCTTGATTATGGGGTTGAGCAGAAACTTTTGTTCCTTAAACAGAAATATTACGAAGGAGGACCCAGGTCTTTGAGATTGCTGGCAGCTAGACTCAGGGTACAGAGGAGTAAAGCTACTATACAGGCAATATAGCACCCCTTGGATAACCATTCGGCTAAGGAAACCGATTCCATAGCGGAATCGTTGGGCCTATTAATCCAACCTTTGTAAGCAGGGTGTTCAGCCTTCGAATGCTCAGATCAAAGATTTCCTAGGGAGGCTGGATCTTCCTTCGGTTTTTGAGGAGCAGGTAACTTGGTTGAACAGACTGATTGAAGATGGGGAGGTGTTGGGGGCTATTAAGAACCTCAAGACCCTTAAGTGTCCAGGGACTGATGGATTGCCTGGGGAGTTTTATAAACAATTTGGTAGGAAGGTCTCCCCATTGCTGGGTAACTTATTCCAATTCCTACAGGGTGATGAGAGCGAGATTCCCCCCTCCTGGTCCCAGACAATAATTTCAGTGATATCTAAACCCGGCAAGGACCCTGTATTGTGCTCCTCTTATCGTCCCATTTCAATTTTGAATACTGATTACAAATTATTGACCTCGATTATGACTAAGAGATTACAAACATTAGTACCCCAGATAATTGGCCTTGAACAAACAGGCTTTATCCTGGGCCATCAGGCTCATGATAATTTAAGGAAAACATCTCTTCTAATTGATCATATAGTTAGCTCCAAAAAAATCGGCTTTATTGGTTAGCGTTGATGCAGAAAAAGCCTTCGACAAAGTGTTGTGGAGGTTTCTGGAGGAGGTCTTGGCTTCATTTGGATTGGGAAGGGCTTTTCAGACCTTGATTGCAAAGATCTACAAATCCCCCACAGCATACATTAGAGTAGATGGTCATCATACTAGGGGGTTCGGTCTGGAGAGGGAGACGAGGCATGGGTGCCCCCTGTCTCCCCTCCTCTTCGCTCTCTATATTGAGCCCTTGGCTCAGAGCATTAGGAAGGATGTGGGGATTGGGGGGATAGAATTGGCGGGCTGTCAGTATAAGATATCTCTCTACGCAGATGACGTTCTCCTTTATCTGGAGGATCCTGACACTTCCCTTAGAAGGGTAATGGAGAGATTGGCTCAGTTTTCCGAGATGGCAGGCTATTCACTGAATACTGCTAAAACAGAGGTCTTGAGGTTTAGCTATGTCCCCACTCAGGAAATTAAGGAAGCCTACCCCATGAAATAGGATCTCACGCAAATGAAATATTTGGGGATTATTATCAGCAACTCCCCAGCACAACAAAAAAACCCTGAACTTCTCTCCCATGGTGCAGCAGTTAAAAAATGACTTCAAAAGATGGGGCTTACTGCCTCTTTCACTTCATAGTAGGGTGATGGCTGTAAAGATGAATGTTTTGCCAAGATTTTTATATTTGTTTCAAGGCACCACCTGCCTGGTGACTAGAAAGGATTTAGAAACTTGGCAGAGAATGCTAATGAATTTTTTTTGGGCAAACAGGAGACAAAGAGTGAGGCAACTTACCTTATTTCTTCCAAAGGAGGAGGGGGGATTGGGGGTTCCGTGGCTGGAGGGTTACTGGGAAGCCACACATCTGAGAATAGCTCTGTTGTGGGGGCATGCCTCATATAGGGCTATATGGAAGGAGATAGAGTTGGCTGCATGTCCTTCTCCCCCCCCCTCCCGGCAGTCTTGTTCCACCCCGTGGACCTCATTACAGCACGAGAGGGGATATGTCCCACTACTCGGACAATGTGGGAGGGGTGGAGGAGGGGTACTAGGAGGGAAAGGAAACATGGAGGTCATTGGAGATATGGCTGGTGGGCAATTGATCCCTCATTTGGCCCGGCACAATGAGATACCTGGTTTTTGGATAGAGCACGAAGAGGGTTACAGGCATCATGGCAGTTATTAGAGGATGGGGGATTACTATTCTTTGAGGCAGCCCAGAGAGTTTTTGGTCTCTCTCCCAGGAATAAAATGCATTACTGTCAAATTGTTAGTTTTATTAGTAAAAAAACTTAAGCTGGAGCCTAGAACAGGTTTTGGGGGGACAGTGGAATATATTTTTGAGGACATTTGGAAGGCTGAGCACCCTACTGGGGTTATCGCTCAACTATACAAGAGGAATACTAAACATTTTAAAGTAGGTACGAATTATATTAAAATAGCTTGGGAACAAGAAATTGACTTTTCTATACCTGAAGGAGTCTGGGAAAAGACTTGGGGCAACATCTGGAGGATTTCCTCCTCCCCCTCCTGGAAGGAGTTCATGTGGAAAATAAGGGTGAGATATTTCAGGGTACAAGTGGTGGTCGCTAGGCAACATAGGGGGTTCTCTCCAGAATGCTGGAGGAAATGTGGAGAGGATAAAGCCACTCACAGACACATTTTTTGGTCTTGCCCCACCATCACTCCTTTTTGGCCAATGCTGACCACTTCGCTTAAGCAGATCTTCCAGATGCAAGGACAACTGGGTCCAAGGAGTCTCCTACTGGGAGAACCACCCGTTGAAATTAAGGGGAGAGATGCTAAATATTTATGGCAAATTTTAGTTGTAGCAGCCTTAAAAGCTATAACTAGGCGATGGTTGCAGCCTCTTCCCCCAACAAAAGAGGACTGGCTGGAAGTGGTGCGGCAGGCTCAGAAGATGGAAGAATTAACATTTAAGATCCAGAGGAGAACTGCAATTTATGTGAATTGCTGGACCCGTTGGACATTTGGGTAGGGTAGGTTATAGTTTTTAGTTCCATTGAGACTAAATAGGCTCTTTCATAACAGAGCCAGGTTCCTTTTTTTCCCTCAGTTTTTATTTCTATCTTTTTCTTCCTTTATTCTCAGAGGACGTAGATGGGTTTCAGGGGTGGTTTCCCACAATGCCGGGCAAAGCTGAGTGGCCCAGGGGGGTGGGGGTAACCTGTACCTCCTAATAAATTATGGGGTAAGGACACAAGGTGCCTCCTGCCAGCCTCTGGGTTGGAAGGTAAAAGGAACTACCAGAACTGTTCCACATTAGAAAGGACATAATAATATAGAGAGTTATAAAGAGAGATGTGAGACCCTTTGCTTTGAATGTATATGTATGTTTTTATATTTTGTTTATCTGTCTTCCTGTGAATTAGCCATTTGCTCAACAAGGGGAACAGCTAAGGCTACAAAAAACTGTAAAGATGGATGGGATAAGTTTCAGGTGGCTGAAAGCAGGAGAACATACATTGTTATCTGAAGTACTGTATTTGGATGTAAAAAGTAATATAACTTGTAAATCAAGATGTAAGAACTATCTCAATAAATGAAGTATAAAAAAACAAAAAAAACCAAAACAAAATGAGCTGATAAAAGTTTGGATCCATCACCAAGGGTGCATAAATATTCCCCAGAGTTATGGTTTGCCAATTCACCTCTCAAACCACAAAGATACAGTATATCTTCCTTCCAGCGGATCTTTCATCCATACGGTGCAGTACAAATGGGAAACCCTTCCTCAGAAGGATCGCCACTCCTCTCTTATGTGAAGTGTAAGAGAAGGAGTAGCACACCCCACCCACCCTCCCACTAATTTAGTATGCTCTTTGGAGTCAAGAGTCTCCTGCAACATGGCGATATCCGTATTTTTATGTTTTAATGCTGCAAGGATTTTAACTTGCTTTGCCAGGGAGGAGAAGCCCTTGACATTCCAAGAAGTGATCACACTACGTGGAGTCTTATCCATGTTGCCCTTCCCTTGTTAACCCTCTTTTCCCCATTGCTTCCCCCAGTGCGATCCCCCACTCAAATAGCTCCATTCAGTGATATCTCTAACAAGACATGAGAAATAACATGTAATAAATGAAACTTGTGCATAACAGTAAACTTGAACAAGAACATTGAAAACATTGTTGTCCCCCTGCCCAATATGATCCCAATCCCCTTTTCCTTGTCTCCTTGTACACATTTGTATTAAGCTTCTACCCTACTTCTCTCTCAGTCTCATTAATTGTGTTATTGAACTCCTCGTCCCCCCGCACCAATTTTAAGCCAACGTTATATTTCTTTAAATTTTAAACTTATTTTCCTAATGCTGTCCCTAAGAGAACAGCTTTTATCAAGCCTAATGCCCGGTAAGGAGCCCAGGTTGTTTGCTGCCATATTCGATCTTCCCTTATAGCAGCATCTGATAGTGTACCCAGGAGTAGACCTTCCCCTCCCAGCTCGTAGTTGTCACCTTCCCATATTTAGTCCAGTACCCCCCTTCCCTATTCATTCCTTAGGCCCCCAGAATGTCTCTCAGGCACGTCTTAAAAAAGATTTTTGTGCTCGGCTATTGGTGACAACTGAACTGATTATTAGAGCAATGTCTGGTTATTATTTATATTATACAGTTTATATTTTTTAATTTTATAAGGTTTCCTGATTAAATTTTAACATGGCATCCCGCACTCAAGAGAGGTATGTGGGTAGAAGACAGAGGGTGGGGTGGCAGTTATCTGTGAAGTAAGTGAAGAGACTTTGCAACTATGGATAAAGTCAACAATACTCTGCATTATTTTGTCTAGAAACCCATTTATTACAGATTTCTATATGTTTAAATATCTTTCTCTGGTTTTGTGTTTAGATGAAAAAACAAAAACCTGTTTCTGTTGGCGAGGTGGTGAGAGTGCATACTAGACTGAGCAAGAGGCTTCTAACGTCTTGAAGTCTCCTAGTAAAGCTGTTTTTGGTAGTTAATGTAGCATGACCATAACACTCAAATGGTATTTACACTTAAAATGTGGAGATTTTTTTTTAATCTTTAATCGTAATATGTCATGGTGCCTTGATAGTGTTGTAACATTTTTATTGTTGTGCTAATTTGCATAATATCATTTATTCTTGGGATCTCCCAGTGGGGTAACAAGAGGCCGTTATGTGACAATCCCATAGTTAAGGCTTTTCTGATTTTCCTTGAAGATATCTCCCTCCACTGAGCCACATTATGGAACTATAAACCATTGGCATCAGGACCACCTGGAAATGTTTGCTAGCAGCCCCCCCCCCCTTGTCACTGTCTCTATAGTCTGGGCAGCCTCATCATGCCTCAGTTCTCCCCCTGTCAACTGCTCGATGGTCCACTGCTGCTGAAGAATTCCACCAAAATCTGCAAGTTTTGTTAACGCTTTTACTGCTTTGTTATTTTAATTATCCAGAAAAAAAAGATGCTTTGATACCTTTTAATGGGCCAGTACAGATGTTACAAAAGAAATCAGGTGCTTTACCTTTTGGACTACATCGAGTCCTTGATCAGAAACTAATGCTAGTTGTTTTGGAAGAATACATTCTATTAACACCCAGATCATACATAAAAAAAAAAAAAACAGATAGAAAAGTTGTAAAAATTATATTGGCCAAAAATCCATTCAAAAAAAACAAATGAGAATGAGCACACAGTCTGACTGTTACTCAGGAAGGCATTTCAAGGTCAGATGTCATCAGACCAGATAACACTACTCCTTAAAAGACCCCACAAAACATCACTGAGTTTCATTTTGAACTACGCATGACTGAGTGTGTTTAAGTACACATAAGGCAATAAATCTCATTAGCCTAAGTTAACATTTAAAAGTTGACATAAAAAAACAAATAAAAAAGATAAAATACCACCCAAAAGGAAGGCACATCAAGGTCAAAGTTACAGAATGAATCAGCCTTTATCTTGAGATGAGAAAGCCAGAACACTCTTAATTAAAAAAAAAAAAAAAAAAGTGATTGAAAAACCAACGCAAGAATATGCTAAGGGTTTTTTAGTATACCATAGTAACAAGTCTCCTAAACAAGGAATTTCCTTACTCTATGGCAATTAGTGGGTTTAAACATAAGCTGCCCTCCTGAAAAATCAACATAATCTGTATCACACATTCATACAGTGTTAGCCCTGTCAGGAGATGTATGTCTACCATATGCTAAAAAAGTCAGTATTATCCATTAATATTAAAACCCACTGCTATAACATGATGTTTCTACAATATTGTTTCAAAAGCCAAGTATTAGTGCACCATTAATGTTAAAACAAACAGCAAAATCACAATGTACTCCAATTATATGTCACTGCCACCAACAGAATATACCTAGCAGTCACATATCATCCTGACCTTGAGCTTCCATGTGAAATTATTAAGGACCTCCAACCAAACCAGGCTACATGGAGATATCGCAAGAAGGCCTTGGAAGTTTTTCTGAAACTCAGGACTATGGAGGACAAACAGCATGCAATGTAGATGTAGATGGCTTCACCGTCATCACCCACTCCTTCCCATGGCTCACCATCAACAGCGCCAGCTGTGGATTCATCAAAGAAAAAGGACAAGTCTGCTAAATTCGGCAGATAAACACTGCCATGCAGATAAGGAAAAATGGAGGTATTGTGAAAGGGATTCCTCTCCTGCTCAGTCCCACTCTTCTCTTACATGAGATAAGTCTCTGGAAAAAGACAGATTCCAAACTAAGTCCTCATGTTCTGCTGCCCAGCCCCCACCGTCTCCCAGACACCAAGGTCCGGGTCTGGCACTAGCTGTAATCCACACCTGGGCACTCACAGCCAATTCTGCCATTGGGGTCGGTTGATGTGGCTCCCTGTGCTGGTTACCATACCCAAGGCCCCTAGAATTCCGCGGCCACAGAATTTTGCGCAGAACTTGCAGTCTACCGCATAACTTCTGCGGTGCCGCAGAATTCACTCTTTTGGTAATTTTTTATTAATATTTCTGTTTATCCACAGAATCTGGTTCCCTTCCCCTCTTTTTATATCCAAACCCCCCCCCCATATGCTCAGAATGTGATGTTATCATTGTTATATCATACATTAGCTAATGAAACGGCTGCATTCTGCAACAGAAATGAATAGTCTCTTATCTACCACAGCTCCCATTGCCAGAGACGGTGGCACAGCACATCATGCATGGTGATATTTGCTCAACCTGCACTACAGCTTAATATAGTTTTCAGTCTTACATTATTGCACTAGGGCCAACTTAAACAAAACCTTGTCAATAGCACAGATCTGTTAAGTCCATACCTCACTTTGTACAAACCTATTTGTGCCTTTAAGGTATAGAGATGCCATCTGAAATGAATAACTGGTAAAATGAATTTAACTGTCATTTTTAAGAAAAAATAAAGCAATAATGCCCAGAAAAGTGGAATATAATAATGTATACACCTGTTGAAAGAAATAGACCTGTTAAATAAATAATAGCACTGTATGCATTTTTGCCAGGGTTATTGATTACATATTGTCATTGGTTGATAGAATCACCTGAAAGTTATGGAGAAATGTTGTGTGCAGGGACAGCTGTTAGACCAGAGGGTAGCATGCTGTATTTCCGTGCCAGCAAGTCAGGTTCAGACATTACCTCTGGGAGCTGGCTGGGCAGCACAAGGATTGGTGGAACACATTACTGCTCGGCGCCTGGGAAGGTATGGTGCAGTGTTTTGTCACATGGTGAACACATTGTGATGGGCTGGAGAGCTGTATCTCACAATCGGTTCACATACATGTCATGGCCTGATGGTGTTACACAGTGTGTCAGGGAAAGCAGGTTGACATGAAAAATTAGCTTTTCAATAACTCCTCTATTCCATTTCCAATGGGACCTGTATGAATGAGGATGCAAGTTCATGGAAATTAAAAAAAAAAAGATTATAGATTATATATATATATATAAACACACACACAAACACACACATACAGTATCTCTGTCTCTCACCACACACACACACACACATATATATTTGTATGTATGTTACAGATTACATATAACTATATAAGTGATACACAGTGGGAACCTCATGAGTGGTGTAGAAAGCACATACAAATATATAAGTGATAGACAGTGGAACCCTAATTAGTGGGACAGAGAGCATGCATATAGAAATACCTTATTCATCACATAAGCTCCACTTTGCATATGTCATTTATGCAACAGGCTAGGACCTTAAGGGAGAGACATTTGTTTTGCCTTTTTAGGCATAAAATTATTTTTATAAGTCTGTTATTTTTTGAACTGGTGTTACTGTGCTTTCCACCATCCTGATTGCTATAACCACTGCCATGAAAGTGAAGTCAGGATGACAAGCTGACACTGTGATGTGGTAGTTTGTTAGTGCCGCAGAACTTCCACAGAAATTACAAACCACCGCCGCAGAAGTTCTGTGGCAAATGGTAGCCTTGCCGCAGAACTTGGTCCCACTGTGCCGCAGAAAAGTAGGGGCCCTGCCATACCTAGCCAATAGCTTCCCTCATTGATGCCTAGTTAATCGACTGTTTCTGTTCGGCCTCCTCCGATCATCGACCCACTTCCCACTGTTGTCAGCAAGCAGGAGGAATCAGAATAAAACCCTGCTTTAAATGAGGAGGAATATGAGGAAGAGGATGAAGAATGCCCCCCCCCGATGTGGTGGACTCAATCTGGTTCCACTTTGTCCTCCTGTAGAGAGGACAGTGTGCATTACATTCCTAAGTCCCCATCCTGAGAAGGCCTCCTTTCAAGCTTTCCTTTGGCATGTGCAATGTAAGCTGAGTTTTCCTGCCTAGGAGGAAGATTCCTCTATGAAAACTCCGAGTTCTTGGAGGTGTCTCTGTCTATCATGACTGTTGCTGCTGTCCATTCAAATTTGAAGGATACCACTCTGGCTGCTTGGCATGGACCTTGTGCTTTGCCTGCTGTGCCTTGTAAGGTGGATGGACAATAGATTCTCCTGATAAACCATATTATTCCTCTCAACCTGAGATAGACTCTATGGTTATCATGGCTACACATTACAAATCCAAGACTCCTAAGCATATGAGCTCTCTTCCTCCTGACAAAGAATCAAGGAAGAAGGATATGATAGGCAAGAAGATGTATGCTTCTGTGTCTCTTGGCCTTGGGATTGCCAACCATCAGGCCTATATAATTAAATATCAAGACAACCTGTGGAAGTCTACAGTATGACTGCCATGGCTGACAAGCTACATGATAGACCGGATAAAAACTGTAGTCAGACTATTGCCCATGGTCGGGAAGTGAGCAAGCCCCTTTTACGGTCCGCTGATGATGCCTCTGTTGCTGCTGATCATGTGGCTATGTCTGGCATTTGCCTCCCAATGCTCTCTTTAAAGGTAAGCTGCTTTTTGGCTCTGATGTGGAGTCTCACTTGAATGACCTCTAGACATCAAAAATGACCCTGCAGTCCCTCAATACCCTTAATCCTAAGTCTTGGGGTAGAGGTCAAGGTTCCTTTTCTGGGCCCTATGTTGCCCTGATACAGGCTATTCCCAGGGACTAGCCATGGCACTTTCTGGCCCCAGACCTCTGCACCGACTCCTCTACCTCCTGGTGCTCATGCCAGGGTCATTAAAGGTGCAGGTCTTGGCAGTGCCCATAGCGCCCCCAGTGTCTCCTGACCTCCCCTCCACATCCTCCGGCCTCTGCAGTGCAGGGCATTGTAGTGAGGACCACATCTCTCTCTTCCTTCCAAAGTGGAGGGAGATCACATCAGATGCTTGGGTGCTGGAGGTGGTTCTGCAAGGACATGCCCTAGAACTCCTCCCTGTCTCTCTCACACATCCTCCACTGCCAAACCGTTATCCTCCGGGACATCTTGCCCTCCTGCTGGACGAAGTTCAAACCCTCCTCAGCAAAAGAGCCACAGAGGGCATCCTGGTTGCAGAACTATATCGACCCTGTTGTCTCTGGTACTTTCTTGTGCCAAAGGGACAGAGGATTTAGTGCTCATCCTAGACCTCAGAGTCCTCAACCTCACTTGGGAAGTGGGCAAGCCCCTTTTACAGTCTACTGATGATGCCTCTGTTGCTGCTGCTCAGAGTCCTCAACCCCACTCTTAATTATATGCCCTGTTAAATCTGACTGACAGCAGCTAAGCACAGGGAATAGCAGGAGTTGTGGTGTAGGAAGGGCATAAGGGGAGGAAGCCCACCCTCAGCACAAGTGTTTTGACTTTTTTTTTTTTTGTTCGTTCATTTGTTTTCCTTCTTTAAAGAAATGTGTCTGAGGATCAGTGGCAGGATTTTTTTTAGGACAGTAAATTAATAAAAAGGGAACTAGGAGAGCTTCAGTAACAGACAAGTACTGGAACAGCAGTATGATGTGGGGAGTGATGCAATGCAGTGGCTGTGGGACAGCCATATTTAGGCAGACCTTCTGGATGCTGAGGTGCTGCCCCATCTGCAGGCATCTCTCTGGTCTGCAGGATGAGGTAGCCAGACTCAGAGCAGAAGTAAACTGGGTCAGGAGTACATTCTCCCTTATCCAGAGACCACCCAGTCCAATTTATTTATTTATTGAAATTATTTCACCAGGAAAGGCACACTGAGCAATAAGCTGCTCATCTCCCGATGCAACCTGGGGGGGAGGGGTAACGGGGTGGATAACACGCAGGTTATTAATAGTAACATTTAAGCACCAGAATACATATTATTTACACTTTTTGATGGTTACAGGTGAGTTAAAAGGACAACCATGTTACAGATAGGCACATACAACACTTAGTATACATACAAGGAAAGACTGTAGTAGAGGTTACTCCGATTTTGCAATTTTAGACATGCCGCTGCCTCAAAGGATGCCAAGAATGAGGAGCACGTGGATGATGGTGGGCTCGGGGAGGGTCAGGGCAGTCAGGCAGTGGCACATCCCAGATTCAATTCTACTCCAGAACTCATATGCCACACTGGCAAATGGGGACAACCAAACAGAGGTACCCAGAGAAGTGGAAGGGAAGGATGTGGAGGTCAGCCAAGGAGTTGACCTCAGTGGGGAGAGTAGTGGACCCCAGAGGAGGAGGAAGCAAATCCTGGTAGGGGACTCTATCATAAGAGGGATTCGGCTAGGAACACAGGAGGGGGATAACAGGGAGGTGAGGTGCCTACCTGGTGTCACGGCATGGAGGGATGGGAGGAAGATCCTGGAGATTGCCGGGAAAGCAAGATGGGAGGGTGAGCTGGATGTCATTATCCACCTAGGTACTAATGACCTGACAATGGGACATTGGGGAAGGGTCTTAAGCAAGTAGCTACTTCTGTCACCTTTTTGGAAGTACTACCTGTGAGAGGCACTGGAGAGCATAGGGGCACATGCACTAGGAACTTTCACTCATGGTTGAAGAACTGGTGCTGTGAGGAAGGATTTGGATTCATTGGTGACTGGGAACCCACCTGGAGGGATGGAGGCTTGTTCAAGCCTGATGGACTGCATCCATTCTGGAGGGGAATTCAAACACTCAATGAGAAGTTTAAATGCTACATGGACAAGCATTTAAACTAGCCAAGAAGGGTGGCAGACCAGCAAGGAGGGTACCTGACTGCCCACCCCCCACAGCTAGCAGTGGAACCAGTGAACAGGAGGAGTGGATATCTCTACAAAGCAGTATGCAAAAGATGGAAATAAGCACCCAAGAGGTGGGTAGGCAGAAAGGTGGCAAAATTCAACAAGAGAGCAGAGAGCAGGGAGAACCAGGGATAAAGGACAACCAGAGAGGGGGCTGGAGTAGAACAGCTAAACAGTCCAGGGAGTTCAAATCATGGAAAGCCATGTGTGCCAATTCCAGGAGCCTTAGCAACAAGATGGAGGATCTGGAGGCTGTCACGGTGCAGTTGAACCTGGACATTGTGGCCATCACAGAGACCTGGTGTAATGATAACCACGACTGCGAGATGGCCATACTTGGCTATAGCATATTCAGAAGGGACAGGGCAGGTAGAAAGGGAGGAGGAGGAGTGGCACTTTATGTGAAAGATGGCATAAAGGCCACAGAGACCCAGGAGGAACAAAATGGGGGAAGAGATACTGTGGGTTTAGCTGGAAAGGAAAATGGTGCCAGCCATCCGCACAGGGGTGGTCTATAGACCACCACCTCAGGAGGAAGAAACAGATAGGGAGCTGATGCTAGCCATCCAAAGGATTACAGACAAAGGTGAGGTGGTGCTGGTTGAAGATCTCAGTATTCCAGATGTGGACTGGAGCCTCACAGCAGCAGCATGAACCAGGCACAGATTTATCCTGGACTCCCTTCAAGGTGCCTTTCTCAAGCAACTGGCCATGGAACCAACTCGGCAGAAGGCAATACTGGACCTTGTGCTCACAAACGGGGACAGAGTTATGGGGGTGACAGTGGGGAGCACCTTGGGAACAGTGACCACCAGTCACTGTGGTTTGACATCACAGAAGGAGTAGAACCAAACTGCACAAAAACACGTATCCTGTATTTTAGGGGGGCAGACTTTGGGAAAATGGGGAGATGCTTGAAAGAGGCATTAATGGGAATGGGGCAGGAATCAAGGGTTGAGGAACAGTGGGCAATATTTAAAATGGCAATTACAAGAGCAACAGAATTATGTGTTATGCAAGTTAGCAAGGGGAAAAGGAAAAAGATGCCATTATGGTTTTCCAATGAGGTAGCGGAGAAAGTGAAAGCCAAAAGGACTGCATTCAGGCAATACAAAAAAGACGCAGGCAGAAGGGGATAGGGAGAAGTACCAGGAGAAGCAAAGGGAGGCAGGGAGATCAGTAAGGGAAGCCAAAGCTCAGACAGAAGAGCGCATTGCAAAATCAGTGGGCAGAGGGGACAAAACCTTTTACAGATACATAAGTGAAAAAAGAAAGGCAAGGGGAGGGATAATGAGACTGAAGAAGGGGCTGCGTGAAGGATGACAACAGTAAAGCTGACATATTAAACAGGTATTTCTGCTCAGTCTTTACTGAGGAAGATGAGGGTAATGGGCCTGAAGGGAGTACAAGGGGTGAGAATGGTGCAGAAATGGACACAAGTCCCTTTACACGAGAAAGGGTTCTGAAGAAACTGGAAGGAATAGGAGTTGATAAATCAATGGGGCCAGATGGGGTGCTCCCCAGGACCCTAAAAGAACTAAGGGAGGTGGTGGCTGAGCCTCTTGTACTCCTGCTTAGATGATCACTGGAAATAGGGGAGGTACCCAAAGACTGGAGGACAGCAGATGTAGTTCCTTTATACAAAAGCAGAAACAAAGAGGAAGCGGGGAACTACAGACTAGTCAGCCTCACCTCAGCAGTAGGGAAGATCATGGAAGCACTACTGAAGGAGAGATTGGTGGAACATCTGGTTGCCAACGGACTACAGGACCCAAGGCAGTATGGTTTCACCAGGGGGAGGTCATGTCAGACCACGTCATTGAATTTTTCGACTGGGTGACATGGAGGTGGATCAGGGAGGGCAGTGGACATGGCCTATCTGGACTTCAGCAAGGCCTTTGACACTGTGCCACACAAAGGCTATTAAACAAACTAAGGAATATAGGGTAGGGCAGGACAGTAGGTGGGTAGGTAACTGGCTGGGCATCAAGACACAGAGGGTGGTGGTAAATGGCTATTACTCCACAGAGGGAAGAGTGACCAGTGGGGTGTCACAGGGATCAGTGCTGGGACCAGTCCTATTCAACGTCTTCATCTGTGACATTGCGTAGGACCTAGAAGGCAGAATTTCCCTGTTCACTGATGACACAAAGCTCTGTAACAGTGTGGACATGCCAGAGGATGTAGACAGAATGATGAGGGACCTGCAGAAACTTGAAGAATGGTCAGGGGTTTGGCAGTTGAAATTCAATGCAAAGAAGTGCAAGATAATGCATATGGGGCACAAAAACCCTGTAACAACATATCAGTTTGGGGGTGAGGATATAGCATGCACCAAGCAAGAAAGAGATCTTGGGGTTATCATCTCTGATGACCTCAAGGTAGGGAAACAGTGCAATAAGGCAGCAGGTAATGCAAATAGGATCCTGGAATGCATAGGCAGGGGCATCACCAGCAGGAAAAGGGAGGTCATAATTTCACTACACAAGACACTAGTGAGGCCCCACCTGGAGTACAGTGTACAGTTCTGGAGACTTTACCTATGTAAGGACATAGACAGGGTAGAGAAGGTTCAGAGGAGGGCAACAAAGATGGGACATGGATTGCATCACAACTCCTATGAGGACAGGTTGGACTTGAATATGTACTCCCTGGAGAAGAACCTGGTGGAGGTTCCAATGGGGACCACCAACTCCATTGAGTGTATCATGGGTGAGGGTGTAGGGTGCAGGACTCTTCTCATCTACCGTCCACAAGGAGATGGGAAAGTTTTCCTGCAGGAAGTCACGGACTTCATTGTTGACCTGGCACTGGATTCCCCCAGATGACTGATCCTGGGGGATTTCAATGCCTCAGTCAACGATGAACTTTCGCAGTTTGGTCAAGGCTTACTCCAGCTAATGAGTTCGCTGGACCTTACACAGTTTATTACCTCCTCAACCCATACTGAAGGGCACTCATTGGACTTGTTCCTCCTGGGGATGGAGATATCCGATCTGGTGGTGGAGCCAGTCAGGTGGTCTGACCATCACACCATCGGGTTCAGTTTCGTGGCTCCCACGAATAGGCCTGCCCCTACAGAGATGGTCCGGTACCGTCCTTTAAGGGGTGTTACCTCAGATGTCCTAATGAGGGTACTGGATCTATCGGGTGTACCGAGTGAATGCATAAATCCAGGGGATCTAGTACTTGCCTATAATAAGGCGGTGGTGGCGGCCCTGGATTTCATAGCACCTGTTACTGTACGCCCCGTACCCTCCGGCCAAGGTCTCCTTGGTTTGATGAGACCTTGAAGGAGCTGAGGAGAGTGGGGTGAAGGCAAGAGCAGAGCTGGTGGAAATCTGGCCTGGATTGTGATTGACGTACCATTATGTGGTCTACCAAGCAGCAATCACCCATAAGAGGCAGAATTCCTGTCCAGGGAGACTGCTGCTGGACAGAACCAATCAGCTCAGCTCTTCCGGACTGTGGACAGATTGTGCAATCCAACCTATCTCCAGTCTGGAGGAGCTTGTCACAAGAATGGTGTGATGAGTTTGCTCGATTCTTTGCAGATAAGGTTGCCACAATCAGGTCTGATATCTGTCTGGCTCTCAGTTTACCTGGTCTGACTTTAGCCGATCTGCAATCACTGACATAGTGATGATCATCCAGGCGTTGTGACCAACCAGCTGTAGTTTGGACCCAGGCCCTATACGCCTCCTGGTAGGATGCGTTGATGAGATCTGCCCAGTCCTAGCTGAGATAGTTTGGAGGTCATTGGAGAGGGGGAATCTTTCCAGATTCCCTGAAGGAGGCAGTTGTCCGGCCTCTCCTTAAAAAGACCTCCCTTGACCCTGACTGCATGGCAAACTACAGACCTGTCTCTAACCTACCCTTTGTGGGTAAGGTTATTGAGAAGTTGGTTGCGTCGTAACTGGATGGTCATTTGACCAGCCACAATGACTATGATTCTCTCTCTGGTTGGGATTTAGGAAGCGACATAGTACTGAGACGGCCCTTGTCTGGGTGCTAAATGACCTCTTAATAGCGAGAGATCGGAAGACACGTTCCATCTTGGTCCTCCTTGATCTCTCTGCAGCATTTGACACTGTGGACCATGGAGTGTTGTTGGAGCACCTATGGCTCATTTGTGGACTGTCTGGTACAGTCCTCAGTTGGTTTCGATCTTTCCTCGAGGGTAGGACTCAGAGAGTGGTGTCTGGAATTTATTCCTCGGACTCTCTCCCCCTATCCTGCGGGGTGCCGCATGGCTCCATCTTGTCACCCATTTTGTTTGCAGTGTATATGCTGCCATTAGGAGAGATTATTAGGTGGTATGGTCCGAGTTTTCACTGCTACATAGATGACACTTAGCTATACATGTTCTTTGCACCTGGTCAAGATGTGTTCCTCTCAGTATTTAACAACTGTCTCGCCAAGATCCAGGACTGGATGAGTGCAAGTTGGCTGCGGTTGAACCCTGCTAAAACTCAGGTGCTGGTTGTGGACCCTGATCATCGTGAAATGGGTTTGTCAGCAGGTTCACTCTTGGGACTATGTCTTGGGGGTGTGGTATTGACTATCTCAGACTGGGTGCAGAACTTGGGTGTTATAGTTGACAACAGTTTGACCCTGAACTCACAGGAGTCAGCAGTCATCAAGACCTCTTTCTACCATCTGAGAAATATCAGCTGGATGAAACACCTGGTTCCTCCTGAAGATCTTCCAATGCTGGTCCACACCTTCGTTACCTCTCGTCTTTACTACTGCAATGCTCTGTACCTAGGGCTTTCGGGGGTTGATGTCCGCTGCCTTCAGCTAGTGCAGAATGCAGCAGCCAGGCTGATGACTGGTACATCTAGAGCCAGTCACATAAGGTCTGTGCTCTGCAGACTGCACTGGCTTCCAGTGTGGTGGAGGATCACCTTCAAGGTCAATTTGCTGACCTGTAAAGCCCTACACGACCAAGGACCTAGTTACTTGCAAGATCTCCTTCGCCCTTACTGTCCCCTCTGCCCGCTCCAATCCACTGAAGAGGGATTGCTAGAGATTCCCAGGGTCCGTTTCAAGACATCTGGGGCTCGATCCTTTAGTTTTGTGGCCCCAACACTGTGGAATTCTCTACCTTGTCAGATATGAGATTGCCTGACCGTCCAGGAGTTTAAAACTGCACTCAAAACCTATTTATTTGAATCAGCACTTGGTGGTTCTAATTGATAGTATTTTAGCTGAGAGTGTTTTTAAAATATAGGATTCTACCGATTATTTCTGGAATTATTTACTGTATTTGTTGTGTTATTGTACAAGCGCCTTGGTTTGGCTTATCATTTGCAATGCTGTCTTTACCAAATGCATTGCAGCGGTTGCAACTGCCCTCAGATGGGAGGGCATCTATGTCTTTCCATAAATCAATGATTGCTTCTGAAAGTCCTGTGGAAGGAGACTATTGTTTACACACTGTTCCACACCATACAGCTCTTTGAGCAGATGGACATTCTGGTGAACGAGCTGAAGTCAGTACTTACTCCATGCTAACATCTCTTATACATAGGAGCAGTTCTGGACATGGGGTTAAGTCAGGTTTTTCTTCCCTCAGACTGTGCTATGGCACTGGTTGCCCAGGCTCAGCTTGTCTCTTCCAGAGAGTATGTCTCAGCTAGATATCTCCTACAACTAATAGGCTTCATGGCTGCTGCTATTTAGACTGTCCCACTGGTGCGTCTGCATATGAGGCCAGGCAAGGCAAATTTATTTACATAGCGCTCAATATAGCGAGGGCTCTCACTGCTTTACAAAGTTAAAATACCAATCACAACATAAATATACTACCATATTAAACAATAATTAAAATAGAATTGACTAAATTATGGCATATTAGCAAGCAAGCAAGCAAACTGTATTTATAGAATGCTATTCCCACACGATCATAGTGTTTTACAGAGAAAATCATAAAACATCCATTTCAACGATATAAAATATTTAAAAACATATATAAACAGCAGGATTAAATGTCAGAAAATGCCAGTTCAAATAGATAAGTTTTTAAGGCAGATTTAAAGGCCTCAACTGATGGGCACTCCCTAACCCGGCGAGGTAGAGAATTCCACAGGGTCGGAGCTACAAAGGCAAATGATCTAGCACCTGAAGCTGTCAAATAAACCCTGGGAATCTCCAGCAATCCCTTATTGGTGGAATGGTAAGGACAAAGGAGATCTTGTAGATACCTCGGTCCCTGTCTGTGTAGGGCCTTATAGGTCAATAATCCGACCCTGAAGGTGATCCTTCACTGCACAGGCAGCCAATGCAGTTCGCGGAGCACAGGTGTGACATGGCAAGATTTTGATAAGATAGTCAACAGCCTAGCAGCCGCATTCTGCACCAGCTGCAGGCAGCGAAGATCCACCCCCGGTAGCCCTAGGTATAGGGCATTACAGTAAGTAAGGTGCGTGGTCACAAAGGCGAGGACCAGTGTCGAAAGGTCATCAGGTGGGACCAGGTGCTTTATCCAGGCGATATTCCTCAGATGGTAAAATGAGGTCTTGATGATGGGTGACACCTGAGACTTAAGCGTCAGCTCGCTGTCAAGGATAATGCCCAGGTTCCGCACCCAGTCAGAGGCCATTACTAAAAGCTTGGTCAAACAAAGAAGTTTTCATAGAGGCTTTAGAGGCCTCCACCATTTTGGCAGAATAAATGTAATAGGGAAGAGAATTCCATGAAATAGGAGCAGCCACTCTGAAGGCTCTATCACCAGATGATTTGAGCCTAGCTTGAGGGACAGTCAATAAACCAGCATTGGTGGAGCAGAGAGAGCAGACTAGGTGGTATGGAATCAGGAGCTCTTTTAAGTAATCTGGTCCCAAACCATATAGGGCCTTGTATGTCAACAGGCAAATCTTCAAGGTGATGTGTAAGCGCAAAGGCAGCCAGTGCAGAGCACGCAGGACCGGTGTGATGTGGTCCCTCAGAGAAGAACCCACCAACATCTGGGCTGCAGCATTCTGGATTAGTTGTGGTTGACACATCAAGCCTCCAAACAACCCTAGGTACAGAATGTTACAGTAGTCCAGTCTAGTGTTGATGAAAGCATGGATAATTGTTGCCAGGTCATCCTGAGCTACGTAAGGCTGAATCATGGCAATATTCTGGAGATGAAAGAAGCCAGATTGGACCACAGAAGACCCCTGATTTTCAAATGTCAATCTGTCATCCAAAATGTACCCCCGGTCCCTGGCTGCACTAGGTGCTATGAGGGAATGGCCAACCAATATAGAGAGAGCCATATCCCTCGTCCCAGAAAAACCCTAGTGACCTGGTTCAATAACCATGACCTCTGTTCTGCCTGGGTTAAGACATAACCAGTTTGAGGCCAGCCAGTCATTAATTTCAGCCAAACAGCGACTCAGCACCACAGACACGGAAGTGTCATCGGGGCACAAGACAGGTACAACTGAGTATTATCTGCATAGCAGTGACAACCAATGTTGTACCATCTTATGATCTCCCCTAGTGGCAGCATGTACACAGAATAAAATGGGGGCAAGGATCGAACCTTGAGGAACACCACAGGACAATGTGGATGGCTCCAAGGCAAAGTTCCCCAGGACCACCTGATGCATCATCCCAGTCAAGTAAGAACCAAACCAGCACAAAACTGTGCCAATGAGACCCACATAATTCCTCAGGTGATCCAACAGCACCCCATGAGCCACTGTGTCATATGACAGTGAAAGGCCCAAAAGCACTAAGATTGAACGAGGTCCTAAATCCCTTGCAATAAGATCATGAGTCACCCTGACAAGAGCTGTCTCAATGATGTTTGGAAAGCTAAAACCAGACTGGAGAGGTTCATAGACAAAGAGGATGAGACATGAGAATTTCACAATGGTTCCTGTGTGCAGTGGGCTCTGCATTCAGATGAGCTGGAGTGTCTCATAGAGGTGACCCCTTCTGCTCAGCAGCTCATTGCTCGGGTTGTTGGACTGCCTCAACCTGGAGAAGAAGTCACTGTTTCTCCGTCCATCCACTGCTAGTGATGACGATGGATGCCTTGGATTCTGGATGGAGTGCCCATCTGGGCCCTTTTTGGATGCAGGGGGTCAATGACTCCCCTTAGACAAGGTTCTACATAGCAACACTCTGGAGATCAAGGATGTTCTGCTTGGCCTACAGGCCTTTGCTATTCTACCTCTGGGTCACCAGCTGTTGATCTGTAAGGACAAGATCTTAGTGATGTACTACATAAACTGCCAGGGTGGTGTCCACTTGTATCCTCTCTGCAGAGAGACGATGAGAGTCTGGCATTGGGTTGTGGAACTCAACATGTTCCTGATGGCTGTCTTCCTACCTGGTGCTCTGTCATTAATGGGAGATGCTGGATTCCATCTTTGGGTGAGATCTCTGTAAAGTGGGGTTGCCCAGACATTGACCTCTCTGCATCTCCATTCAATGCAAAACTGCCACTTTACTGCTCTATTGTTTCAGGGCCTGGAGTTTTTTTTTGGGGAAATACATTGGTCTCTCTCTTGGAAAGAGAGGTTCATGTACGCATTTCCTCTGTTCCTTCTGATACAGTGGCTCTGGCTAAGTTGTAGGCCTAGATGGCCACTGATTCAGGTGGTCCCATACTGGCCCAGACAATCTGGTTCTCCTGCTTTAGCAACTGGCAGTAGAAAATCAATATTTATTTAAGTTTCTTCCAAGTACCAAACTCAATGGAAGACGCTAAAATAATGTTCATTTTGAAAGATGGAAAAAATTCACTTAAAATTGGTAGCTAAAGACCAATAGCTTTATTGAACAGCGATTATAAATTATTAGTAAAATTAATAGTGAATCAAATAAAGGTGGCCTTGCCCAAGGCCATACATTTGGATCAGTTTGGGTTAATCCAAGGGATAACAATTGATCAGGCTACTAGATGGGTTCAAGTGTTATTTCACTACAGTAAATCAGAAAAAGATCCTTGCTATCACACATAGGACATATAGAATGAAATGCATCGAATTATGGTGCTTACTGAACAGGTTATACACAATGCTAGAACTACTGTATACCAATACCATGGTCAGATTTTTAATTAATGTATACTTAGCGGAGTCATTGCAAATGTTTAATGGGGTCCATCAGGGATGCACCTTGTCACTGGTACTATTTGTAATGTGTTTAGAACCCTTTTTGTATCCATCTACAGAATAACTAGAAAATCGAGGGAATAGTATTTAAAGGTAATCATATCAAAATCAATGTCTTTGCAGATGATGTATTATTGCTTATGAAAAACAAAAAACGTTTCTTACCCTATATTCATAATGAAGGTAACAATTATTAAAGTTTATTAGGTTACAGTTTAAATAAATAAAAATCCATTTTTATTAAAATATTTGAACAGCAATACAGATTGGATCTGGAAATAGGAAAAAAAAATTAAAGTCAATAAAACTATTCAATACTTAGGAATAATGCTTACTAACTAACTAACTATCAGTTGGTAACTATTAAGATAAATTCTGAGCAAGCCAAAAACAACATTAAAATGTTATTAGATAACTGGCACACATTATTTGTATTACTGTTGGGCTATGTTGAAACATGATGGCCCTTCTTCATTATATTTATATGTTTCAAACACTTATTGGCTCTCCTTCAATTTCCTGGTTTGCGGACAGTAACACTTTTTTTTTAACAAATTCCTATGGTGGGGAGGGAAACCCGGCATAGCATGGCACCAATTTATTATTCTGAGTCAAATGGGAAGTTATAGTTGCCCAGTTCTAGAAATATATAATTTGAGCCACCAAATTAAAATGATATGGGAATGGACATTCCATTCCAAAAAGACTGCATCTTGGATCAGGAAACAGTGAATTCACAGGGGAAGATAAATATAACCAGTATTATATTTGATCCTCAGGAAAGGCTGAAATATACTTCACACCTGTTTGCAACTATTCGACCATTATTTCAGACAGCATCAAAAACTTTCTACAGAGCAAACATCTTCCATGACTTTATTTAAATATATGTGGGAGTAGTTACATATGACCAGAAGGGTTAAAGGGGATTTTGTTACTATTAAGCCGTTCAAACATTCAAATGTGGATCCAATTATTAACAGAGGGAGAGTTCTGTTCTTTTTCAAAATTTTGAGAAAATTATGTCCATCTTCCATAAAAATAAACTTCCTAACTTATCTTACTCTGAAAAGAAAATTTAAACTGTTGTCTAGAACATTTGAGTTCAAATACCAGTGTAGAAAGGTTAATGAAGGAACATAATAACATGAATCAAGGCAGAGAGAAACTATTCCAATGAATTTACAATAAACTGATAGTTGATGAAAATGGATCCGTGGGAGAAAACACATAAGAAATGGTGCCAGGAATAAAAAAAATCATATTAATGCAGATTACATGCATGCAAAACATAATGTTATACAGAAAAACATAATAGAGCCTACTATAACCCACAGATCTGGGATAAAACCAGCAATACAGGGAATTTGCAATGTTGGCACCTATGTGGAGCCACAGGTGTTTTGTACCACTGTTCATTGCAGTGACTGCAAATTCTAAAATGGTGGAACCAAACAAGCAAACAGTTATCTCAAGTGTTAATTGTATCTATTCCCTGTATATTTAATATTTTAGTCTTTAATGATTTAAGTGCTCTAAACCTTAAAAGAGTGAAAAAAATATTTACTTTGGCTACAATGATTATCCAAACATTAATTTTGGATAAATGGAACACCCAATCCTTGGATTATTTTGAGTAACATATATGGTGGTTTATGATAACAGAAGCTTTGTCTTATAAAAGGTTATGGCACAATAAGAGGGTTGATCAAAAATGTTGTGGCCTGACACAGAAAGAAATGCACTAAGGACCTAGTATTATTTTATTTTCAGCATAGTCTCCTTTCAATTCAATACACTTACTCCAGCAACATTCTAGTATTCTTAACCCCTCATGGCAGACTTCTATGTCTTGGCCACCCAGAAACCCCTCCACAGCAGCTAGCACCTCTTTCATCATCACTAGCACCTCTTTCATCATCAGCAAATCTCTTTCCACAGAGTTCAGCCTTCAGTTTTGGGAAAAGGCAGAAGTCTGAAGCAGCAAGGTCTAGTGAGTAGGGTGGGTGAGGAAGCAGTTCATACCCATATTCTGTTGATGCAGCCACTGCAGTCTGTGTTTTGTGGGGTGAAGCACTGCCTCTGCAGGAGCAAAACACAGCATCACAGTTTTCCACAGCATTTGGCTTTGATGGTTTCTCTCAGCTTGCATACTTATTCAACATAGTACTCACCAGTTTTTGTCTTTCCTTTTTCAAGATGATCAATCATGATCGCACCTTCAGAGTCCCAAAGACCAAGGCCATGATTGTGTCACTTGAGGCGGCCTGCTTGAACTTCTTTGACGTTGGAGATACATATTTCCACTGTTTGGTTTGCTGTGTAGACTCCAGATTAAAACAGTAAACCCAGGTTTCATCCATTGTTACAGTACGACTGTTAAAGTTTGCTGCATTCCTCTGTCCCTTCTGGCTTGTTTCTGATCATGTGTCAACATTCTTGGCACTCATCTTGCTGATACTTTGCTCATGCCCAGGTTTTCAGCCAAGATTGATTGTACTACCCCAAAACTAATACTCAAGTTGCTGGCTACATGCTGTATAGTTACCCGTCTGTCTTTCATCACCATTTGATGGACTGCATCAATGTTCTCCTCGATGGTCACCTCCCTTGGTCGCCCTGACCTGGGATCATCTTCAATACTTCTTCTGCCAAGCTTAAATTCAGTAGCCCATTTCTTGACAGTTGAATATGAAGGGGCTTTTGTCCCAAGTGTTGTGACCATATCCTCATGGATTTGAACTGGAGTCATTCCTTCGATACGGAGGCATTTGATGATTGTTCTGATCTCAGTTTTCTCCATTCTCAAATGATTATCACCTATCAAACTTAGTCAGTCATGTACCTACAGTACTAAAGAAAACATTTGATCATTATTTCAGTAGGTCATATTCTATTCATATTAGTGTAACTATACATTGAAAATAAAACCAGGTTCATAGTGTCATGCTGCAAACTTTTTGATCGACCCTTGTACTCATATCGGATGACTCCCTTGGAAAGAAACAAAAAACATCCTGCCACCATTGCTCGATTTATAAATTTATTATATAGATTAAAAAATAGGTGGTTACAGTTACAAACAATGCCCTATTAAATGTAATTTTTTTTATTTTGTTACAGAGAATCAACAGTTGGAGGATTACTTACATGTCCCTCAGTAATAAGAAGGGAGGGAGGGACTGGATAAATGTAGAATGTAATATAAATCCATGGATAAGTATATTGTGTTATACATAGCAGACTGTTAAGAAAGAGAAGACCACATTGTATAAGAAGGAATATATTCTATATGTATGTGCCCAATTCCTTAGCTTGCCAAAAAGAAATTAATAAAATTATTAAAAGAAAAAAAGGAAGAAAGAAAGAAAAACAAAAAGGGCACTCGGCTGTGAAACCCCGTCTCACTCCCTCTACGAGCGGGACTTCTCTCACAGGAACAGGGCTCTTTGGTGCATCCGGACCTTCGTTCCCTGCATCTCCACATCTGGCTCTTGAGAACACAGAGCTCTTCTGCTCTGGAGTTTCTCTAGCAGTTGTAGCTGTTCTGTTGGTGGCTCAGAAGCCATCTACCAGATACACCTACTCACAACAATGGAAGCATTTTACAATTTGGTGTCCTTGTCATCACCTGGGCCCCTTTACATGTCCAGTCAGTCTAGTAATGGACTACCTCCTGTCCCTTACAGGACTCAGGCCTTGGGTATTCCTCTATTAAGGTCCACTTGGTTGCGATGCTAGCTTTTCATTCCCTCCCCAACAGCAAACTGGTGACCCAGCTTGAGGTTTCTCGCAGGTTTCACTCCTGCATCCTCTGGTCTGTGATCCTGTTCCAGTGTGGGACTTTAATTTGGTTCTGGAGATCCTTACTGCACCTCCCTTCCAGCCCGCTGCTACAGGTGAGCTGCACTTCCTCTCTTGGAAGACATTGTTCCGTGTGGCTATGAAGCCATTTCTACATTGCAGCCTCCGGTAGTGGAGCCTCCTTATTTTGTTTTCCACAAGGACTGGGTTGCTTTGTGTACCTACCCTTGTTTTATGCTGAAAGTCATTTCTGAGTGAATACTAAATCAGACTGTTGACCTTCTGGTTTATTTTTCATCTCCCACAGATAGTGATGAACATCATCTACACATGTTAGGTGTCCGTCGAACATTGCATTGGTACCTTGATTATACTAAGGATTGCAGGAAATCCTCTCAACTATTTGTGACTTCCACCCTCAGTATGGTGGGCTCCCCTATTTTCAAGCAGGGTCATTCCAAATGGTTGGCCTGCTGCATTAATTTCTGTTACCAGAAGCGCGTAAAGCAGCATCCTGGTCCTGTCTGTGCTCACTCCACCCATGGAGTGGCTATTTCCATGACTTGTTTTCATAAAGGACCAGATTCACAAAGGGCAATACAGGGCTTACATCAAGCCCTGCGTCAAACCCATTTGTTGGCACTGCTGTGCCAACAACTTTGCTGCACACTGCACCTGATTCTAGAAGATCAGGCACATTTATGACACTTCTGGATTTATGGCAGTTTGCACCAAATATTTGGTGCAAGCCCTGTAAAAAGGGTACCCAGGATTGCCGCAAGGTAGACCAGAAAATATTGGTCTAACTTGCAGCAACTGGCACATGGCATCAAGAACTCTGATCGCTGGCTGGGAGAATGCTGCAAACCTCGTGCGACACATGTTCCGTGCACCTGGGACTTGCAGCACTTATAGCCCTTTGTGAATTCAGCCCAATGTGCCTGCTGCTGACATCTGTTCTGCTGCCACTTGGAGTACTGTTCATACATTCACTAAACATTATAGTCTGGACATAGTCTCTCTCAGATCTGCTGGATTTGGCCTTACTCTCCTGCAAGGCCTCCTTACTCAGGGTATTTAGATCCTTCCTTCCTTCCTCCCTCGGTTCTTTGATACTTCTTTGGAAATTGTTCCATGATGTGGCTCAATGGAGGGAGATATCCTTGAATAAGAGACCAAAAGAGGAAAAAAAACTTGGGGGGGGGGAGCCAAAAGTACTAGCGACCTGAAACAGTCAACATGTGAAGGAAAGCAGCAGCCAAAGCATATAAAAGACTTGGCTGTATTGCAAGGTGGATCACAAGCAGGCAGGAGGAGACTATACTGCCACTGTACAGATCCCTGCTGCAGCTGCACCTGTAGTATGGTGTGCAGTATTGGAGGCCCTATCTGAGACAGGATACAAACCTCTTCAAGGCAGTCCAGAGGAGGGCAATGAAAATGGTCCAGGGACAGCAAGGACAGCATATGAGGACAGGCTGAATGACTTCAACATGCATTCACTAGAGGAGAGGAGGGAAAGGGGGCACATGACTGAAACTGGCTTCAAGTATCTACAAGGTTTCAATAAGGTGGATACAGGGGACCTCTTTAGTCTTGGTTGGGTTAGGACCACAAGAGGGCACTGCTACAAGCTGGCAGAAGAAAAGTTCAAGAAGGAGGTCAGCAGAAACTTCTTCATGGAACGAGTGCTGAAAGTGTGGAATGAAATCTCAGAGGAGGTTGTATAACTGGAGACAATGGATGGATTCAAGTGGGGTGGGACAGGGTGAACAGGAGGGTCAAAGTAACTGGGGGGCAAGAAAGGTGCAAAAGGGGGACAGGTTTCAAGAAGCGGGGGGAGCCCACAGTAGTTGATGAGTAAAAGGGCTCTGCAATTTGAGCAGAATAGATAGACCAGAGGTTCTCAGGTGGTAAGGCATGCCTCAGTGATGAGGCACAGACCTAGGGTTGCCACCTTTGTATGAGATGAACACCGAATACTAAACCACACCCCCAAACCCCACCCCTAACCCCACCCCTTTTATGACTAATGAGGGCATCGCTTGGACTCTGATTCACTCGATTTATCCAGAATTGCTGCTGATATAACATTGAGTACAACTTTAAATTACATCATGATTATTATTTTTGGTTTGTTTGATTTAGATTTAAATATTTTAAATGTCAGTGTGTGTTAACATTTGGTGGGGTTAGAGAGGGGGTTCAGGGACTTTCCATCCTGTGTACACAGTTTACCAGACAAATCCAGTGACTACAAGGACACCTTTGACAACTGGCTAGTTTGGGTCAGGTGGCCTTTTCTGATAAAACTCTTTCAATAAATAAATAAACTACACCAGTAATGGTGGACGAGATGTAATTACAAATATCATCTGCCATTTTAAGATGTGCTACTGTCCCTCCCATTGCTCCTACTCTAAAGTTATTTGTAATGTCAGAGAAGGTTTTAAAAGTGGTAGGAACTATTCTATGCTGTTAAATACCCTATTTTGTTTTCCATGTCAGTCATACATAGCAGATAGCATGATATGTGATATGTAGCATGGAGGCAGTATAGTGCAGTGGTTTAAAGGAAAACTACACCCAAAACTTGAAAAAATATATGCTGTGCAGAGTGTTTTAATTTGTATGTGAAGTTATAGTGTTTCCTTCCCTCTGACTGGTATTAGGAGTTTTTCCTAAATTAGCCTGCTAGCTTTAGGGTAGTTTTATGACCCCTGGAGATCACCATATCAAATAGCTTTATTGCATTTCTTTGTCCTACAATTCACCTTGTTTCATGTGATGGTGATGTAGCAGAGCCCATAAATCCAGCAGAAAGCATTGCATTACAATCAGTTCACAACAATAGAGATGGCTATATTTTAAAATCTGTAGAATTCAGCTTGGTGACCACCCTCATCCTAAAGGTTTTACTGTCCTGAAAAACTTTGCTGCTGGTAATTTTTATGCAGCTTGTAAAGCTTCAAGATATTTAGTTTGTTTGGCATGTGTGTGCTGAATGTTGGATCTCTCTTGCATCATAGTCACATGAGACAAGATGCACTGTGGGAACAAGAAATACAATTACGCTATCAGGGTATGAAGATCCTAGGTCGAAGAAAAGTAAAGCTAGCAGGCTAATTTGGGAAAAACTACTAATACCAGTCAGACGGAAGGAAACATTAGAACTTCATATACAAATTAAAACACTGCACAACATATATTTTTTCAAGTTTTGGGTGTAGTTTTCCTCTAAAGCTCTGAGCTGCAATTCTGAAGACCAGGGTTTGAATGCTACAGCCCAAACTTGCATACTTTGTGACCCTACACAAACCACTTAATTCCCTTGTGCTCTCAGGTTGCACCTGTAAACAAGCTTTAGCTTAGGGTGTCTCTTCTGGTAAAAAAAAAAACAATGATGTTTTGAACATTTTTTGATAAATTGCCTAAATTTGCAGTGCCATCAAATCTAGATTGTGTTTCTGTCATCTCATTAGCTACTGCTCTCTCTCTCTTCCTTTTCTCATTTCTGTAGTTTAGCATGACATTAGCCACATTATGCTGTGCTGTTCATCTGAAAGGCCTGGACTGGTCTTCCTGGAATATCCAGGTAGTATGAAAATTGACAACAATAACTACTGAGGAGAGAGAGAGGCATTTTGTTGCTAGAAATGAAATAAAATATTAGATTATTAATTTAACAATAAAAGGGGTATAAAAATATTAAAATATAGGACAGACCCTAAAAGAAAAAATGGTGAACATTTAAAGGTATAAAAGTATTCCTTATCACAGCAGTCAAAGACCATACTCACAATGCAGTCTGGAAAGGATTAGTTTGATTTGCTGCTAATGGTCTTAATAGCCCTACTTTACACCTCTCAGACTGACTGGTATACAAACAAAGGTCTGCATGACATCAGAATTTGTTTGTAATCTGATCATGCAAGTAAAATGGTGAAGGATTTAACAGAATCTGTTTTACAAGCATGTGAGCATTCAAAATGACTGAAAATGTACTACCTCTGAATAAATAAAACTGGATTAGCAGGTAAAGTTTCTGAAACACATTGTACAGTCCATACTGGGACAGGAAGCTACCCTAATGTGGTGCCTATCTGGTTTCAGAAAAATGAAGGTGTTAATTAAGGTGGTATTGTTTACCCTTCCTGTGAATAATCTTCCAATTTGCTGGTGTGAAGTTAGAGGTGACAGCCGAGCAGACAGGGACACATTTGGCTCTTTAAGTGCCCTGCTCTTGAAGGCACTTCCTGATTAGCATGCACTGCAAGCAAGCAAGCACACTGAAATGTCAGACACTTGCTTACAGTCAGATGAGAAGAAAATGAAACAGTTAGTGGGGAATCTAACAGGTGCTGCTTGACCCACCATAAAAACCGAATTTGCAATGGTGAAAACAGGAGGACCGAATCTGGACCTAGAAAACCGAATCATTCGGTCAAAAACCGAGTAGGTGGTAACCTTACACAGACCTGTTCCACGGGAGGTGCAGAAACTCTGCTACAACAAACAGAGTATGGCAGGCAGCAACAGTGCTAAATTCCTGTTCAGCTGTTCGTATCATCCACCCCTTTCCCACAATCTGTGCCTGCCTGGCTCTCAACTACCACAAACCCCCCCCTCGCATCCCTGAGCTGCAGACTAACTCCTTGTACCTCTCAAGCTAAAGTATTGCTGAGCTGCTGACTACTGCTTTGCAAACCCTACTGTTTGCAGTACACACCATAGTCAATGGCAGCTGTACTGTACTGCCCCGCCCTGTCTGGGACACAACCCCCCTTCCCCTGCAGCACACGAGACTCACTACTGACTACCTTCTCCTGAGCTTAGGGGCATACATTTTCAGAGCTCAGTCAGACGGCCATCGAAGCTCCAGCATTAGGATACAGAGACAGCCAATGGATGAGCAGGAAGAGCTCAACAACTAACTAGCTGGGAGGAGGGAGGGTTTCTGCCAATGAAAGGAAGGTGTTTGTAATCAATGTGTGGCAGGATCCAGCAACCAACTGCCGACTGCCTTGCTCACCCAATCAGCTCCACGTCAACAATGCTGCCATCAGTAGTTACGGAAATAAATGAGCATGAATGTGTGGATTTTTTTTTTTTTTTAATGGCCAGTTTGTATTGCTTGAATGCCAGAACCTGCCAGACCTCCTGAACCCACTGGACGTCCTGAATCTGCCTACATCAGTGGGATCGCTACCTGCACTGTCCATAATCACACCAATTGCATCTCCATGCAGAGCCAAACTGCATATCAGGAACTACTCAACAAGCCCAGACCATTTATTCCCACCAATTGGACTTCTCCTGGCTCACATATCCATGATCAGTACTGGTAAAGATGGGATGGGATGGGATGCTTGGACTTCAGCATACTATTTGGCTGGGGGAGGCAGTTTGAAATGCTACTTGTTTGGGGATGGGAGTTTAAAAATGATCTTTTGTGTGGTTCGATTAAAACTGTCCACTGTGTTCAGTGCTGGTGCTTGGGGTGGGGAGGGGGAGGTTGAGAGACCAATTTTAAATACATCTTTTTTTTTGTGATTGATGAGGGGAATGGAGCCATCAGCTCCATGTGGGGGGGAGGGGGTTGGAGCCATGGTCCTCTGGTGGGGAAGCTTTGCAGCGAAGGGCCTGTTGGTGTGGCTTGGGGGAAGGGACTTGGAGCGAGAGGACTGAATGTCTAGCTTGGAGAGTGCCCAAATCCCCACTCCCTAGACCCTTTGATTCAAAAGCCTGACCTGCCATGGGAACCTTGCTTGTTGTCATGCCCTTGGTGAGTAGGGGATTTGAAGTGATGTGCCTCCTGGTCCATCTTGTGCAGTGGCAGGGAATAAAGGTCCTGCTGGTGTGGCTTGGGAAGAGAAAGGCCTGCTGATGTGATTTTAGGGAGGATTTACATCAAGAGGTCTGCTGGTCTGGTCTGAGAAGCACCCAAGCCAGACCAGTGGGATATTCACTCCATGCCCACCCAACTCCCAAGGCCCTTTGCTTCAAATGCTTGGGGAGGGGGTTGAAACTGCATAGGGGTTGTGTGGGTTGAGATTTAAAAGTTCTGTTGATGTGACCTGGGGAAACTTGGAGTGAAAGGACTGGTGATCTAACTGGGAAGTGCCCGTATCCTCCCCCTCCCTCCAAAGCCCTTCACTTCAAGAGACAGACCTGGCTTGGGGATGTGACCTATTGGTGTGCTTTTGGGGTGGTAGTGAATTTGAAGCAATGTGCCTCCTGGTCCGTCTTGAAGGTGGCAGGGGGATGAAGGTCCTGCTGGTGTAGTGGGGGGAGTAAAGGGCCTGCTGTTGTGGCTTTGCAGGGGCAGACTTTGAAGCAATAGGCCTCCTGGTCTGGCTTGAGGTGGTATAGGGGTACTGTCCTGCTGGTGTGACTTGAGAAGTGATGGGCCTGCTGGTATGACTTTGGTGGGTATGTGAAGCAAAGGGTCTGCTGATCTGGCCTGAGGAGCACTCAAGCCAGACCAGCAGGCCCTTCACTCCAGGCTCCTCTCTCTCCCCTTCCCTCCCATGTCCCAAGGCTGATGGATTGGCTACGTTATACACTTCTGTTACTGAAATGAGGGTTATGGGCACGTTAAATGAGGAGCACCATTCTTTGTAATGAGGGATACATCCTCAAACATGGAGATACTGTGAAGGGGGGGGCAGCTGCAGTATAAGGGATTGCTAGCTGCACATTCGAGCAGACTTGATAGGCCATGTGGCCTGTATCTGCTGGCAGTTTTGCATGTTCATAGATACATGCTCTGCACAAAGTGGAAACCTTTGATTTACTGTTGCATGCATTTGTGCTTCAGTGTCTGAGTACACACCACATTCTCTGTGTAGGCAGCACCTTTTCGATGAGAGATGGGACAGCCAAGCAATTCTGATAGGTAAAATATGGGCCAGTGTGTATGGGTGTTCTTTTGTGAGCAGGCTGCCTGTGACTGGGAACCACACACAATCTGGTCACAAGCTGTATATATACACACACACACACACACACACACACACGTCAGTCAGTCTGCCTGGCTAATCACCACACCCCCACCCCCCCCAAAAAAAATCAGTATTACTCCAATCCCCATTTAAGGCCTTTTTAATGTCCCAATAACACTGAGTTTTTTTTGGGGGGGGGCATTAAGACTTAAAATGTCTTGCTGGGGGACTGGTGGAGTTATTTTTTTGGGGTGGGTGGTAAGGGCTCTGGATTGCGGTGATGTAACAAGTGGTAACAAGTGCAGTATGTGTGTTTTACAATTGAGGGCACAGGCTGCTGAGAGTTGCCAGTTTCAGATCAAGGAAGGAGCATAAAAGCTATGTGGAATTGAGGTGAAATTGAATGGTTTATGTGTGGTGGTTGTACTGGGGGTGATTGGATGGGAAAAGTGATGAACCAGACTATTTTGTGGTGAAGTGGGGGCAGAGGGCTATCTATTGCTGGGACAAAAAAGGCCATAAAGGAGAGTGGAGTGTTTTTTTGGGGGTCTGGATTGTGGTGATGGACTGGTCAGACATTGAGTGAGTGAGTGAGTGAGTGAGTAAGAGTGTGTGTGTGTGTGGGGGGGACACATCAAATTATTGTTTTGCAGCGTTTTAGTGTTTTTTTTTTGCTCTGTTTGAATACTGTCTATTCAGGAGAAAACTATATCAATGGGTGCAAAAACTGTTCTATTATTCCGTACATGTATTATCAAAGTTTTTTTTTTTATTATTTAACATTTTTGAACTTGGTATTTCTTATTAAGTTACGTACCTAATTGCTACTAGCTTCCTGATTCAGTATGTAATGCAACTGTCAGCCACGGTCTTAATCTTTTCTGTCTCTTTTGGACTGTTGTCTTCAAATTGTGTTTCAATTGCTCTGTAGTTTGTGGTAGTCTGTACTGTTGTCAGTGACTGTATTTTGTGATTATGTATTTGTAACAGTTTTGACGGAACATATGGGCATGCCCAGGATGGTCTAACTGATAGCTCTGTTTTAACTAATGTCAAATTGTTATGAATATGAATTTACCATTGCGTTATACAGTAGGAATGGATTGCTTTCTGGTGACCTGAAGGAAATGCGTACACAAGGAACTGGAAGCTTTTGGACAGTAAGAATCTCAAGCAAAGCGCAAGGCCAGAAAACATAACTACATGAAGATAGGATTCACCTGGATCGGGACCAGTGATGTGCCATGATCCCGGTTTATGAAATGGGCTCAGGATTTTGAGCCATCTGATTGGTTCTTAGTTGTGTGCTGATAGTGTCTAGTGCACAGCTAAAAACAAGTCCAGGTGAGCCTCAGTTAACCTGGCATGCCTTATCAATGCCCTCTTAGAACGTTGACATTTGAAATGGCAGCCATCTTTCTTGCCAGCTGCTCTCACTGTTCACTGACAAAACTGTTCAGAAATACCTTCTTACTGTACCATGTTACCCTTTTAGAAAATGTTTAACTTTATACATTTTGTTTTAAATGTCTTTTTTCTTTCTTGGTCCTCTGTTTTTAAATAGCTCTATTTCCCTCCGATCGCTCCTTCACTCTCTGCCTGCACCTATTCACTAGCTTGTTTACTGCCACCCCTCCCTTCGCTCTCTCTCCCCCATTCACAGAACCAACGTCCGTTCTGTCTCCTATCCATAAAAGCAACCGAAGCTCATTCGCTCCCCGGTACCCTGTTTTTCTTCTTCTAATCTGCCTGCCACTAATGAAATACATAATTTTCCCAGCTGTCTCTATCTTGCCTGCCATAATCTCCTCCTTGCCTGCCTACTCGGTCTCCCGCTCAGCGATCCACCTTCTGGCCGCTTACTGGTTCCCTCTCTCTGTTAGCCCTTCACTTTTTCCTCACAGTCACTAGCCTTTGCTTACTTATTATTAATTTAAGTTTTTCTCTTCAAACTTGCTCCTGACATTCTTACTTTAGACTCTGCTGTTCCCCACTATAATTCCGCACCTGTGTCACTGAAACATTAGTGATGACTCCTCCATGGTGCTGCTGCTGCTGTCATAACACACAGAAATCCTTTGAAAAAGGCATTTTCTTTACTCACATATCCAAATATGGCATTTTCAGTACGTATGCAACACAAACGGGAATGGCGGTGCCGGGGGGAGGGGGGGAATAGTGCCATGACAACCACTACAATTACAGAAGCCTTAGTAGGACTAAAGTTCCTCAAGTAAAAAAAAAATACAGTAAACTGATGAAGGTGGAGGAACTATTTTATTTAAAACTAAGAAAAAAATGTTAGTTTTTTTTATTTAATCCTATGAATTTTAGTTGTGACATGCATGTACAATTAAGAGGTCCATTTCATAAGCACAATAAGACACTCCAGGTGTGTGTGCTAGACACTGTTAGCGCATGGCCAGGGGCTGAAGGCACAAGGCCACATTCGGCCCTGGCCATGTGCTAGAAGTGTCTAGTGCACACCCCATTGTGTTTTATTGCTTACGTGTTGTATGTGCTGACATTCTGGCACAATACAGTATATGACCGTGCAAGCTCTGGTGACATCTGGAAACTGAACACCCAGCTTAATTTCAAAACTTCTGGCCTTTTTCCAAGAAAACTGCATGAACTGAGAGGTTAAAAAAAATTGTGGGGCGGTATGGGACTGTGCCTGCAAAAGCCATTAAAGTATCATATCTTCCATCTCTGAGAACTGGCAAAGCTGGGAAGCCACACAATATTGGAGAAGAGTTACTAATTCCTACTGCAAAGGAAATGTGGGAAGTGATGCTTGGAGAGAAAGGAGCTGCATAGTTAGATGCAATCCCTCTTTTTAATGACACAGTCTGCCACTGTATTGAGGACATGTCTTTAGATGTGAAGAGGCAGCTCATAGATTCGGTTTGTTAGAGCCCATACTTCGCTTTGCAAATCGACAAGTCCACTGATATTGCAAATGCTGCACAGCTTCTGGTGTATGTTTGGTATGCCACAGACACAGTAACACAGTAGCTGGCAGCAGATAAGGACAGCTAGGTCCACCTAGTCTGCTCATATTCCCTGCCTGCATCAGCGGCCGCTGACCCTACTGGGTCACTGGCTTTTGCCTCTCTTCCCCACATCTAGGATTCCCTTATGTCTATTCCATGCATGTTAGAATCACCCCACTGTGTTAGCACCCAACACTTCCTGCGATAGGCTAATCCAAGCATCCACCACCCTCTCTGTTAAGAAAAACTTCCTCACATTTCCCCATATCCTGCCCCCCCCTCCAATTTCATATCGTGCCCCCTCATTCTTGTACAACTCTTGTACAGAAAGATGTCACCCCCTGCACTTTTTTCAAACCTTAATGATACCTGAAGGCCGGCCCGGTGGCGCAGAGGGCTGAGGCGCTGGCGCCTTACCTCAAACCACACTGGTGACCCAGGCTCAGGAATGGACTCTGGTCGCTGGGAGTTGGCAGGGGCAGGAGAGGATTGAGTGTCCAAAGGACTGCTCTCCTCCCCGGGGGTTGGTTAGGGTGATGCCTCACTCTGTAGCGGCCCCCGGTGGAGACCGGGGGCACTACAAGAAGCAGTGTGACATCAGGGGAACCAGAAAAGCGGAACAAACATCCTGGATTGGCCAGGATGATGGCAGATGATCTGCCAACACCACCCAAGGACTCTTGTGGAACCTGACCGCCTCAGCAGTGCCCTGGGGCTGATAGAAAGAGTGTGCTGGCTGCCCTACCAGTGCCTTCCCCCTCGGAGAGGGACCCACTCGGCAAAGGGTTATGCCGAGCTACCCCAGGGTTGGCTGCGATCTGAGGTAGGGGGGTTCCAGGGAGAGGACAGTAGGTGGGTGTCAGGGATCATGGCTGACTGAATGAAGTGGCAGATACGGGGCACGTAGGAGGATAAAGAAATAATGCAAAAAAAAAAAAGATACCTGAAGGTCTCTATCATATCCCCCTGTTGCACACAGAGGTCCACTGACTGTCCCTGGGAAAGGTGCTAACTCACCTCTATGAACTGTGTGATGAAGTCCATATATTTCTTGCTGACTGCATCTCTCCACTTGTAAAACATTTTAACAATCCACAATCACTTGCTTTGCTTGAGTACTCAAGCAGATGTGTTCGACAGCCTGAATTCGCTCAATATGTCACTTAAAGGATGGGACGCCAGCATTTTCACAGTCAGGGACAGGGTCAAGGCATTTGTTCGAAAGCTTGAACTGGGGTCCAGACAAGTGCAGCAAGGATCAGTTTCCACATTTTCAACACTGGATGATTTGCTGCAGGAAAATTAACTTTCAGTCGACAGCATCCAAGCAGTGATTTAAGAACATTTAAGTGGTTGCAAGAAAAGCTACACGACTACGTCCCTGAACATGGCAGAGAAGACTGTGACCAATAGGTCAGGAATCCCTTCATTGTTAAGCCAAGCTCTGTAGACTTTATCCCTGAAAACAAAAAAGTCTCCCTGATCTGGATAAAGATCCAGCTCTGTAGGTCTCTTTCGCACAGCTGCCCCTTGCAAACTTTTGGCTGTCAGTTGGATGTCAGTCTCCAACATTAAAAAAATAAATAAATAAATGAATAAATAAATCGAGCCATTGTTTTCTCATGCATTTCGCTTCAACATATCTCAGAGTCAGGATTCTCCACAGTGGCTGCAATCAATCCAAAATATTGGTCCCGTCTTAAAGTGGAAGATGACTTGTGCCTCTACCTCTCAAAAGTACAACCAAGAATATAGCAGCTAACTGTGCGAAAACAGGCTCACACGCTGCTCTCTTTAGTGGATTGACTGGACTGACTTGATTGACAGTTAGCATGTTGCACAGCAGATTTTTCTAATGCATTGTAAATGCACACATCTGTTTTATTATTTCAAAGTGATTGTGTGTGATTTCACAATTGTTTATAAAATCATCATTACATATATCCATTGCAAGGTATGTGACTGCATTTGACACAAGGGGAGGCCTGGACTTTTTTTCTGGCCCAATAGGGGAGGCTCACATTGACAAAGTCTGAGAACCTATTAGATAGATCAATAAGCCTTCTCCTACTCACTGTATTCGTATGTTCGTAACATAGAACAGTACGGTACCCTGACAGAGGGGATCTCAGGTTTTGTAGAAACCATTTTAAAACCACTGATTACAGAAAGGGACAGCTACATCCAGGATACTACACACTTCCTGCGTAAACTTTCTGGTTATAAGAACTTTCCATCTAATACCATATTAGCCATGATGGATGTAACCTCTCTCTATACCAATATCCCACACACGGATGGCATTTCAGCCTGTCTTAAATATCTACATGAGAAAGGAAAGCACCAAGACATCGACCTTAAAGTGGTGGAGAAGCTTATTGAATTTATCTGGACACACAGCTTCAGCTTCAGTGGGAAACATTATCTTCAAACTTCGGGAACAGCAATGGGCACCAGGATGGCGCCACAATACGCTAACCTCTTTATGGCAAGTTGGAGGAAGATTTTTTAAGGCATTGTGCACACAAACCACTCGCCTATTTCTGATAAATTGATGACTTGTTTATAATTTGGACAGCGGGCACAGGCACATTCAAGGAGTTCCATTAGGAACTTAACCTCCACCCATCCATAAAACTTTCCCTGGAATATTCTGCCACCAGCGTTAAATTTCTGGACACCACAGTCACCGTCAAGGATGGAACCTTGCAGACATGCATTTACAGGAAACCCACAGAGAGGCAAAAATACTTGTATAGGAACAGTAATCCTGAGGGGCCTATATTAGTCTGCTGTTGACAAGAAGAAAATGTATGTATTTGAATGTTATGTATATTTTAATGTGCATCATGATGTGGATTTTATGTATTTAGTGACGTAAGGGCGCCCTGAGCTCTGGAAGGGCACTTTTTAAAAATAAAAATATGATGATGATGAGTAATCACCCGAGCCACACAGAAAAATCTGTAATGTACAGTCAGGCACTTTGATATCACCGTATCTGTTCAAGTAAGGAAGACAGGGATACACATTTGGCCATGTTGCAAAAACCTTTATTTGGCAGGGACACTCTTTTGGAGAATTTAACAGAGTGGTAGAACGTGCAACGCAGGTACCAAGGGAACAAGGGAACAACTACTTCAGTATAAAGAAAGGACTACCACCAACAAAATACCCTTAGTAGCCACATATCATCCTGATCTGGAGCTTCTATGTAAAATTATTAAGAATCTCCAACCAATATTCAGTCAGGATGAGACCCTAAAATGTATTTTTCAAGAACTACCATTACTGTCTTTTAAGCAACTACCTAATTTAACCAACCTGATTGTTAGGAATAAACTTGCAACAGAACAAAATAACACAACACTAAATGGTACAAGACCCTGCAATCTCACTAGATGTAAGACTTGGGAGCACATTTCCACTTCTAACTATATCAGTACTCCACAAAACAGACAAGGCAGGATACAGGGGAACTATACATGTGCATCTCGTAATGCTGTTTATTTCATGCAATGCAAGAGATGTCCACAAAACAGAGTATGCGGGAGAGACAAGACAACCTATCTGCACCTGAATGAACTCACACAGACATACTATTAAAATGAAGATGACTGAAAAAACAGTGAGACAACACTTCTCGCAGTCTGATCACTCTAACTCAGATATGTCGGTCGTGGTTTTGAAAGGACATTTCAAAAATACACAACAGAGACAGGCTTCGAGGTCAAGCTCATTTTACTTCTAAATGTGGGGGGGAGACGGTATGAACATTGATTTGGATTTTATGTTACATTACACTACTTAAACTTTCAGGAACAGTGAATGGACATATAATGGGAATACATTGTGGTTTTGGTGTCTGTTTTAATACTAAATGGATATAGGGTCCATTGTAACTGGTTATCAATATGTTGGTTTCACTCCCAAAACTGTGGGGGGTAGTGGAATGGGGTAAGACTTATATACAGACATGTCCATATATGGACATTTTAGGTACAGTATCTCATTTACTAGGTAGTCGGTGTTATGCGTGTTCCTTTAATGTGCACCAAAAACTCTTGGCACCCAGTACACGACATAATGGAGTTACATTGTGTTATGACTATTTGTTCACATACATAGTGGATATATGAAGATTCCTTCAGACTAGTTATCAATACACTGGTGTTCCCCCGGAGGGTGTCCTTAGATTTTGTTTCAGATTTCTAGGACTGTTACTGTATAGACAGCAGACTGATTATATACTGACACATTATAAAACAATGAACATATCAAGATACAGGATCTCATTTACTAGGGAGTCTTTGCTCGGTTTGAGTTTTAATTGTGCACTAACAGTTGGCATTTGCAGCTGCTGTAGAAATATCTTGTTATAGCAGTGTGAGTTTTAATATTAATAGAGAATATTGACTTTTTTAGCATAGGATTTAGGACATGCATCTTCTGATAGGGCTAACACTGTATGAATGTGTGAAACAGTTCATTTATGTTTATTGTTCACACTAGGGCAGCTTATCTTTAGACTCACTAATTGCCATAGACAAAGGAAATTTCTTGTTTAGAGGACTTTTTAGCATTGTATACTATAAAATTCTTAGCATATTCTTTATTGGGGTTTAAATCACAGGTCTTGGTTTTAATTGGGGGTGTTCTGTTTTGTTTTCTCTCTCTCAAGATAAAGGGTTATTCATTCTGTGACTTTGACCTTGAAATGCCTTTCTTTTTGATGTGACTTTTTTTAGGTTCAATTTCAAATGCAAGTTTAGGCTAATGTGACTTAGTTCCTTATGTATACACTAACACACTCACTCATGCATAGTTCAAAATTAAACTTAATTATGTTTTATGTGTTCTTTCAGGAATGGTGTTATCTGTTCTGTTGACATTTGACTTTGAAATGCCTTCCTAGATGGGGGATAACAGTCAGGCTTGGGTGCTTTCCATATGGTTCTCAGTTGATTTTTGAATGCAGTTTTAGGCCAATGAGATTTTTTACAACTTTTTTCATCTGTTTTTTAATGTATGATCTGGGTATTAATAGAATGTATTCTTCCAAAACAACTGCCATTAATTTCTGATGAAGGACTGGGTGTAATCCGAAAGCTAAAGCACCCATTTTCTTTTGTAACATCTATGTTGGTCCATCACCGAGACCTGGCTGGACGAGAATGCCAGTCCAGTATTGGAGTCAGCAGTTCCCGCTGGTTACTCGGTGATACACCACCCGAGATTGGATCGTAGGGGTGGGGGTGTAGCCTTATGTTTTAAGGCGGAACTGGGCCTTGTAGAGGTACCTGTGGGGGTCACCAGGTCCTTCAAGTGTATCATGGGTGCAGGTGTGGGTTGCAGGATCCTTCTTATCTACCATCCACCTGGAGATGAGAAATTTTTCCTGAAGGAAGTTGCGGACTTCATGGTCGATATGGTGTTGTAATCCTCTAGGTGGTTGGTCCTGGGGGATTTCAACACCTGGGTCGACGAACTCTTGCTTTTTGGTCAGAACTTCCTCCAACTGATGATCTCGATGGGCTTCATACAGGTAGTTACCATTGCAACCCATGCTCAGGGTCACTCCCTGGACCTGGTGTTCCTTCTGGGAATAGAGGTCACTGATCTGGTGGTGGAACCGGTAGGGCGGGCCGACCATCACTCTATAAGGTTTAGTTTCGCCCCTTTGGAGATGGTCCAGTACCACCCTTTAAAGGGTGTTACCCCTGAGGGTCTGATGGTGCTGGACCTATCGAGTAAGCCATTTGAATGCTCTGATCCAGGGGACGTGGCATGGCTCTGTAATAGTGTGGTGATGAGGGCCCTGGATTCTGTAGCTCCTGTCCGAGTTCGCCCTCTCTTTCTTCGTCCTCAGTCCCCTTGGTTTGATGGGACCTTGAGGGAGTTGAGGAGAGTTGGGCAAAGGTTGGAACATTGTTAGCGGAAATCTGGCCTAGAAGAGGATAGACTTAGGTTGATGGCCCATTATTTGGACTATCAATCAGTAATCTCCCGTAAGAAGGCAGAGTTCCTGTCCAGAGAGATTGCTGCAGCAAGGAATCGACCGGCTTAGCTCTTCTGGACTGTGGACAGGCTGTGCAATCCAGCCTGCCTTCAGGGCCAGAGAGCCTTTTCACAACTTAAGTGTAATGAGTTTGCTCAATTCTTTGCAGATAAGGTGTCCTCCATCAGGTCGGAGATCCGCTGGACTCATTCAAATTAGCATGGCGACGATCGGTGTGAGGGCACATGCTCCCAGTCTGTCTGGAAGAATTATGACCAGCCAGCGATCATGGACATCATGAAGATTGTTTGGGACATGCGACTGACTTGCCATAGTTTGGATCCTGGTCCAACATGCCTCCTTGTGGGGTGTGTGTGGATGCTATCGGACCGATCCTCACTGAGATAGTCTGGTGTTCACTGGATAAGGGTGTGTTTCCGAACCCCCTGAAGGAGGCAGTGGTGACACCCCTCTTGAAGAAACCTTCCCTCAACCCAGATTGTCTTGCTAACTACAGACCTGTCTCTAACCTGCCCTTTTTAGGCAAAGTTATTGAGAAGGTAGTCACGTCACAGCTTGAGAACTTTCTTACCACCCACAAGTCTATGATCCTCTCTAGTCCGGTTTCAGAAAGAGGCATAATACTGAGACAACCCTGGTTCGGGTATTTAATGATTTCCTGATAGCAAGGGATTGGAGGAGCTGTTTGGTCTTGGTTCTCCTTGATCTCTCTTCAGTGTTCGATACCACGGATCATGGGGCACTGCTGGGATGCAGTGTGAGTGTGTGTATGTATGGGCGTATGTGTATGGGTATGTGTTGTGAGGCATGTGAATATAGCAGATGTGGGGCTTGCCTGAAAATAGTCAACTTTGGCTAGCGCACCTAACCCGGTTAACAAAAACTAAATAAATAAATAAATTAGCATGTGAATATACCAGGTGTGGGGCTTGCTATCACATTGAGGTAGGCTTTTATTTAGGTACATGGAGTTACAGTGTGTTACTACTCTTACGTCACACACATAATGAATATTAAGTCCTCCTCACTTGTTACCTTCACCCAGGAGTGGGGTTTATTCTGTTGCACCATATTCAGATTACCTAGCCTGTTACTGTACATATAGGAGTATTATTTATTTATTTAGCTTTTGTTTACTGGGTAAGTACACTAGACAAGTAGTATGCCTATTTTCAGGAACGACACGGGAGAGCACAAAACATACAGTATACATACATGGCAACATTGGAGAAACAGCATAATACAGTAAAAAACAGCTATAACAACGCTTGTATAAGGGCAGAGATACTGCCACACATAGTACAAATTGTTACAGGACATAGATAGACATTAGAATCACTGAATACATCATAGACTGTAACAAAAAAAATATATATATTTTTTAAAATCTGAACGTATTGGGGTGTGAGATCTCATTTGCATGGGGGGTCCTGGACAGATCTTTTTACATTAGGCTAATACTGTAGTGATTTGTGGAAATGTAGGTATGTTAGACCTCTGGTCTTATACACATACATATTTACTTTCTAGTTACCTTACCCTGGGGAGGGTGGCAGTTTTATTTCATTGTGGTTCTATCCAAAATTCTTGGAAATTTTACTACACAGATAGGATTAAGGTTAAATAGTGTCACATTTTTGCTCTGTAGGTATTATGGTACATGATCCCTTTTACTTGAGATTTCATGACTAGTTGAATTCCTTTGGGGAACTATTGCAGGGATTGATGTGAATGAAGGTTCATTAGGAGTGTGAGTGAGAGAGAGAGAGTGTGTGTGTGTGTGTGTGTGTGTGTGTGTGTGTGAGAAGTATCTCCTTAAAGCTAGTTGTAGGGTGTACTGTTTGTGTGAAGAGGAGGAGAGAAATTACATTTTTATCCATTTTTCAGATTCCTTAGATACTTCTGGTAGATCAAGTTGTTATACACTGAGAATTTATTGACATCAGTAGATATCATGCTACATGGTCTTAATTTCTTGGTGGTCCTCGACAAGAGTTTTTTGTTTTACACTAACACTGTCAATTTATATTTGATTATCATTTATAAAGTCCTGTCAATACACAAGAGGTTTTCGAAGTTTATGGGGCATGATATCTAGGTGGAGAGTATAGCTGGGTGATAGGTCCAGCTAAGTTTTACACATCATACAGTGTGCACTGATGGTTTTAAAACAGCTTTACTGATAACTTCTTGTCTATAATGCATACACTGAAACTTCTTGAAGTCTTAGACAATCGTAGTATGTCTTTAATCTGGGTGGGGGTGGTTTTTCAGTAATCACATTCTTATACACACTGTGACACTCATAGCTTGATTTTAGAGTCATCTGCTCCAGCAGTGTTATCCTCTGTCAATTTAATTTATATGCAGTAGGATTCTTTGTACGTGTTTTGCACAAAACACCTTTGACCCCTGGGACCCTTCCCAACTGAAGGTAACATGGTACTGTTAAACTTCTCTGACATCACCATCTGTATTTTTTTAAACGAGTATTTTAAACCTATGGGGATTTTTTCAGTTTTTTCTACATGATCTAGCTGTTAAAAGTATTGTTTGTTCTAAATAACTGCCATTAGGCTTCTGAAGAAGGACTGATTGGTCCAAAAGCTACAGCACTTTGTTCTAGTTGTTACGTCTATGTTGGTCCATTAAAAGGAATCAAATTATTTGCTTCTGGATCAAGATCAACATAAAATGTTTTGAAAGTTTAATTTATGAAAGCAGGCCATGGCTGATAGAAGGAGCAGTAGCGGGAATTGGGGTAGCAGCACTTCTGGCTGTGTACAGTAGCAGCAGGACACAGCACTTCAGTATACTTGTCACAACAGCGCAACTGTACATAGGATAAGAGGTGGGGCAGTTCTGATTCTGAAATCAGACTGGCTCATGAAGGTCTACTGATTTATAATCATCCTTAAATCCTCATGTTCAGCTTCAAGAAAGGGGTGAAATCTGGCAATGGTAAAAATCAGCCCCCAACTATAGCCAACATCTGGAGAGTCAGGGTCAGACTTTTATGAAAAACGACTCCCCAACTGCTATTTCTCTTTACCACGAGGTGAATCTTACAATGATGGGCACTTATTTTTAAGCGAAAAAGATGTTCCAGGATGAGAGGGCATAGAATGAAGTTGGAGGGAGGACGATTCATTCAGAGGAAATGTGAGGAAGAATTTCTTCACAGAACGGGTGGTGGACAAGTGGAACACCCTGCCAGAGGAAGTGGTGGGGGCTGAAACAATCACGGGATTTAAGAATGCATGGGATAGACATAAAGGAATTCTGGAGGTCAGGGGTAAGGGGCAACAGAGTTCTAGAAAAACATAAACTGAAGTTACAAACTCAAATGGGCAGACTGGGTGGGCCATAGGCCCTTATCTGCCGACACTGTCTATGTATCTATGTACTTACTGTTGCTTCAGCTGCCTGAGAGCATATAAATTCGAAGTCCTCTTTTTAATGTTGTAGTTAGTGAGTGTAAGAGCTGATGTAATTTAAATGTGGATAGGAAAGAAGAAACATATGTACTGTAGGATGCAGAAATAATACATAAAGGCAGATTTTTTGTTAACATACTGTACATACAAAAAGGCACACAGCCAACCCAACTGACAGAACAGCCAATTTAAGTAAGTCTGGGGCTCTATGATAGAGGCACTGGAGAGGGGGGACTTCCAATGCTGAAGGCGGCTCATTAGCTATGGGAAGTAAAATGGATATTCTCACTTGGTTAGAGTTAATCAGACTGGCCTGACTTACTGTACCAATGCTCATGCAATGCAAGACCAGACAGCACAAAGTCGGTGGCACTCATGTTAGGAGGGTGCTTGGAAAATATTATCAGCCACAAAACACACAAAACCAAGCACTCCAAGATGTCAGGTAACAGCTTATATGTTTTAATGTGCTAATAAACCTAGCTAAAGGCTACAAGATGCTCAAGTGCTGTTAATCTACTTATAAAATGTAGACCAGGTCTTTGTGCAGAAAAACACAGGGTAAATGCAGAATTACAGTACCTTGACCGAACCTGCAAAAACCCTGATGCTTCAAGTGTGGACTTTCTTTCTCGGGGGAGGAGGCCTTACAATGTAGCCCACATACATTATGGTGTGAAGGGTGTGTGGCAAAAGTATATTACCGGATTTAAAAACTTTGTAAAGCTGATTAAGATATCGGCACCACTGTTATTGTAGAAATCTTTTTTTATATAAAGCTTACAACAAAAAAAAAATAACCACCAAGGGTATGCAAATGTATGTGCATCTTTTTGGTGGGGGTTGGGGTAAACTGAGTAGAAAATGATTCAGCTGGTGCTGTGTTCTGTTTGGCATGTCACTACTCAGGCCACACACACACACACACACACACTTTCTGAGTTGGAAGCCTGGGTCAAAATGTATGATCCTTATGTTCTGGACATTTCTGAGTCCTGGCGGAAACTTTCTATCCCAGACGCCTCCTGCTGCCTCACTGGCTACAGAATGCTATGTAAGGACATCCCTCTTCTAAAAAAGGTGGTGGCCTGGTCCCATTTTTTAAAGCCCACCTAAACCTCACCCTTGTGCCCACCTCACCACTCAAATATTGCGAATTGCTACACTCACTACTAACTCTAGGTGAAACTAAAAAGCTCCACATTATCGCATGCATCTACATACTTTCCAGAAATAGTAAGCTAGGGTTAGATGAATTTACTGACCATCTACCATCCTTCATACAAAAAAATGAAATAATCTGTCTGGGGGATTCCACCTTGACTGGCTTGGGACAAACTCAGCGTAGCTAGAGTCGATAACCAGTAAGGCTCACCTATCACAGTTAACTCGAGATTTCAGAAGTGGATCCTGCAACACTGCAACATTGACTGGATCCTTACCAATAGAAAGGACAGGATCTCTACTGCTGGGATTTTTGCAGACTCTATCAGCGACCTTTCCCCCCACCTACTGTGCCTGGAAAACCAGTCTACCCTCCTGATCCCTGAAAGTCATTACATTCTCAGACTTCTCTGCCTTCAACCCAGACACATTTCTCCAGGATCTTAGGCTCATTGATTGGTCCCTCTCTTCTGCACCAATGATATCAACCATGCTGCTAAGTGCTGTACTTCACCCATGTTATTGTCTCCCTCCAAATGAAACATATTCCCACTACTAGACATAGGGTAAGAGGGTCTCCTACTAAATGGCTGAATCATCACCTTCTCAGATTACAAAAAAGGTGCAACCAATTATGGGTTAAGCTCAAATCCTCCTCTCTACACTCTGACCTTATTGCCTATCAGACTATGCGCAACACCTGTAAGAGGGAAATTAGAGCAGCCAAAAGCCTGTACTATAGTGGAATCTTCTCACTGCCACATCAACAGATTCTAAAAACATTTGGTCTCAAATAAATAGCATCATGGGTAAGAACAGGGGCCAATCCCCCCGGGACACTGACATCAGCAATACCAATTGTGACAACCCCTTCACCATTGCCAACTTTTTTAATTCAGTCTTCTCAAACCGTCCCAACTTTGAGTCTCTCTCATCTAGCCCTGTCTCTCCCTCATCAGATACCCCTCCCTCGGCCTATCCTCCTCTGGTCCTTGCCTTAGTCTCACCCCGTCAGGTCTTGCAACTTTTCACTGCCATTTCCCCTTAAGGCAGTGTGGGCCCAGATGAATTAGAACCTAAAATACTTAAGCTGGCTGTCCCTCTCTTCGCCACCCTGGTTATGCAGTTGTTCAACCTGTCCATAAGCACCTCTACTGTGCCCCAACTATGGAAAAATGCAAGAATCATACCGGTGTATAAGAAAGGGCATCCTAAATCAATCCTAAACTACCATCCTATCGCTTTACTACCCATGCTCAGTAAACTTCTTGAAAAACTTGTCCACCGCCAGGTCTCTGACCTTCTTACCAAACATAATCTTCTATCTCCAGCACAGCACGGGTTCAGAACCGCACACAGCACCACCACTGTCCTTGCACTATTCATGAGTGAGATCAAAACTAATATAGACCAAGGTTTGCTTACTGGGCAGTCTTTATTAACTAACAAAAGCATTTGACTTGGTCAATCATCCCCTACTCCTACACAAGCTGGAAACCCTTGGAATGTCTCAATCATCCCTATCATGGTTCTTGAGCTACCTCCTTAACCGTTCACAGTGGGTCTCTTTTAATAAGGTCCTCACCTCCCCTGCTGCTATATCCCTTGGAGTTCCACAAGGCTCCATACTTGGTCCTCTACTGTTCTCTATCTATATAAACAACTTACCTACCTCTCCATCACACTCAAAAAATTCAAAAAAATGACCTGGCGCTCTGTTGTTAGTTAGTGGGTGCAGTGACAGGAGGCCAGTCCCAAACTACAAGAACAAAAATTATTCACTGCACTCCCGAGACATAATTGTAAACAGCAAACATGATAGTTTCACATTTATATTATTTATTGCTGAGCCAACTTGCTCTACAATTTAAAGTTGGTCAATTACACAGGCATGAAAAACCCCAGTGCTTCGCCTTCTCCTTAAGGCTTCATGATGGAGTCATATGGCTGAGACATCCATACATATTAATAGCCATTTTGCTATGACATCATTATTTTAACAACACCTATTACTAATCAATCAATGAAAAAATAAAGAAATAAGTATTCAACAATTACAAAAATTGAAAACAAGAATAACAAAAATATTTTTTAACAAAATTAGATAAACACTCACTAATACAGGACAGAGTCTATTGCATTATTTAAACAATTTACAGGGATTGCTCAGATGCTTGAGAACATTACAGGCAAGAAAACGAGCAAAAAATCAGGTGCAATTTAGTCTACTGGATATGACAATTAAAATACCTAAGTTAACAGATGATATACCATTTTAATAACAAAACCTGCAAATAGCATGAAAAAATAGCTTTCTTATAATATTTGCAACTTACACAGTAATTTTTACTATGTTAAAACATAGCGCTAAACAAGGCTAACATTAAACAAAAGCTAACATGCTGCAGATTAAACCATCTTGTGTCTTAAACCTGCAATAAGCAAAAATAACTTTTATAGCAGCTTAGGAAGCCGTGACCCTGGATGTTTATCAGCCTATGCCTGACAATAGTAAAAATGTATTGCGGTGTAACCCCAAAAATGTTCCTTAGAAAAAAGGAAATTAATTTCAACCAGCAGCAACAATTGCTTCAACATTTTTTTATGTACAACCAACATAGGGGTGGGAGATTCGACAATATCTGTATTCTCATACCCAAAAGACATACTGTCTTATGACTAATAGAGCTACATCCTAAATAATAATATTTATATATAGAAATTGGGCAAGTACACCTTTAACATTAATTAATTAAAAAAAATCACTGCAAATGAGTGTATTCTTATTATGTGTGGATGACAAAAAGTTTCGTACAAGGTCACAACATTTTTTATGTACGACTGGTATATAAGTAGGAAGGGGAGGAGGGGAAGAAAAATTTAACAATATTTATATTCTCCTACCCTGCAAACGCTCTGTATGCAAGGAAAAACAGCTTCTTATAACTAATGAAGCTACATCGCTGGAATCCAAATGGCATTATTTATATAAACTAAATGGGCAGTTGCATCGCTAACATTTACTAATTTTAAAATCACTACAATTTAGTGTATTCAATTCTCTTATATATGGTTGGGAGAGGTCCATCAGTTTAATACAAGGTGACTAATACATTTCATATCCAGATTGACTACATAAATTGCTATTAACTATTCAAATACCAAGGAGGCAAGAAGTTCTCCAAAACACTGTCAACAGAAAACCATATAGGAATTTCATTTCAAATGTGGTTTTAAATCACACATTTCATTCAATCCATGTGGACTGACTGTATTCAATCTATAGATCCAGTAACTTTCTCTTTTCAATAGTATACTGGTTTGACCACCGTCCCTTGTATTGCATTTTATGCATTCAATTCCCATACATTTCATAAATCTGGGGTCTGAGTTATGTTTTTCAAAAAAATGTCTGCCAATCACTTTATCCATTCTTTTGTTAATGATACTCCTAATGTGTTCTTAAATTCTTTCTCTCAGAGAACGTATAGTTCTTCCCACATAACCCAAATTGCAACTACACCAAATTAAATAAACAACAAATGTTGTACTACACATTATAAAATCATGTATTTTATATTCATACTGATTAAATGAGTGTAATGTGTTTCCAGTCACTACATATTTACATATATTACACTTTTGGCAAACAAAGTTACCAGCTGGTTTCTGGGGTAACCATGTAGTTTGTTTATTAGCTGGTAAACGACTGCGTACCATTTTGTCCTTTAGACTGGGGGCTCTTTTTAAAGTTATTCGAGGTTTTGGACCAACTCCCTCTCTTATTACATTATTACTAAGTAAGACTGGCCAGTTTTTTCAAATTACATTGCCTATTGAACCGGCTTTGTAGTTATACTGTGTAGAAAATGTGATCAGACTTGTCACATTATCAACCTTATTTTGTTGCACTGTTTCTATCAAATCCTTCTGTTTTTTTGTTTTCACTCGTTCATATGCTTCATCATAGCAATATGTCACTGTAGCCCCCTAACACAAAATCTTTCTTTGAGTTCAGTAGCCTGAACCTCAAAATCAGAATCATCTGTACAATTTCTCCTAATACACAGTAATTGACTAAAGGGAATAGAGTTTTTTTTAATTTTACAGGATGTGCACGGTTATATCTAACAACTGAATTTGTTGCTGTGTTTCCTATAATCCTTAGTCCTCATAGTCTTTTTGTCACATTCTCCTATTAAGGTCAAATCCAAAAAATGAATTTGTGTTCTGTTCAAATGATATGTGAACTTTAAGTTTAAATCATTAGCATTAAGCCAATTAACAAATTCATAAGCCATTTCTTCAGTACCATCCCAGATACATGTAGCTTTTCCATTTGATGATGTGAGCAAAGAATGGATTATTGGCTAAGTTATTGTTTGTCTTAAGTTCCCAAAATCCCAGAAATAGATTTGCATAAGACGGCACCATTATCACCCCCATCGCAGTTCCACAAGATTGTAAATAAAATTTACCCTTAAAAATAAAAGCATTATGTGTTAACACAAAATCTAGTGCTTTTAACAAAAATTTAATTGGTATGACAGGTGAGAGGTCACTATTTTCTAGGTAGAATCTGCATGCATCTATGTCATCTATATGCTTAATCGAGGTGTATAAAGCTTTGACATCTATTGCTAGCAACAAGTAGCTACTCTTCCATTCATGATTAACAAATTCTCTAATGGTATCACCTGTGTCTTAAATATGATGGAAGTTAACAAACATGTTTTTGTAAAAAAAAATTCAATAAAGTTACCTAATTTCTCAGTAAGTGAGCCCACCCCCGATATGACTGGTCTACCGGGTGGACAACTGAAATCCTTAAGAACTTTATGTAATGCATACAGCATAGGCATTATCGGACAATCGTTATATAGATACTTAAATTCTTCAATAGAGATGGAGCCATCTTCCACTGCCAATCGCAGTAATTTCCCCAACATTGCCTTAAATTTTAAAGTTGGATTACCAGGTAGCTGTAAATAATCCATAGGCTCACTAAGTAATTTAAATACCATATCTTCATATTTATTTCTATCCATGATAAAAAACATTACCCCCCTTATCTGCTGGTTTCATAACAATTGTTTCATTATCAGATAATGAAAATAATGCTTTCCTTTCAAGGGGTAATGTTATTAATGGCAGAGCCATCTGCATCCAATAATGTCTTAACCTGTTGTAAAACGGTTTTCTCAAAAGCCGAGATAGAACTGTTGAAAACCATGGGACAGGAAACTGATTTTTCTTTAAATAATGCCTTTCTAGTTTTATTGAAATGAATTATAGTATTACCATTATCAGCATCAACATTGCTAGTCTGCCACAATTCTAACAATGCATTAAAGTCATTTCCATCACAAATGTCTATTTGTTCTAATCCCACTTCGGCCCGGTTCTCTTTCTCATGGCTCTGTTCTTCTATTTCTGTCAAAATTAAGTCCAGATATTCCCTACATGATTCCTCCATTACTTCTAGGTACCCCATATTGTCCTGTGATGTGCATTTTAATTCTTTCAACTAAAAAAGGAACGTAACTTAATCTTCTGAAAAAATGTATATAGATCCACCTGTATGTCAAAATCATTAGGCTTCGAGGTAGGTGAGAAATTCAAACCTTTACTTAGTACAGAGAGTTCCACTGCAGATAGTTCATAACTGGAAAGATTTATAACTTGTAATCCAGTTTTCTCAGAACTCACAATGTTCTCCTTGCATTTACATCTCCTTCTGCCTCTGGCTCCTCTACGTGTTTTCTTCCTTCTGTTACTGATATCTGTTGCTTGATTTCATCAGACTGTCCCCTTGTTAAAAATTGGACATTTTTTCTTTTCAATGACCCAGATCTATTACCTCCATATCTGTTTTTACTTCTTTGCCTTCCCCTACTAAAGGATCTTTCTCTGTGTTCAATATTTTGTAGCCAACTAAAGATGTTTCCCTTCTCGTAGTCTAATTGATCTCTAATTAGTTTAATTTGCTTACGTTCAATTAGATCTTTTTCATGTTTGCTTATTTTACTCTGAAGGGTTTTATTTAGATTTGAAAAATCAGGTAAATCTTTATGCAGCAATCTTTTCTTTTGCTTTAGCAACTTGTTCCACTACTTTGTTGTATTTATTAGTGTCTGCTCGTATAATTAAATTAATGAATCCAATTGAACAATCATGGGCTAATTTAGTCCATTCATCCTTAAATTCAAATTCAATTAGGCCACAAGAGGGTGTTTTTAAAGTTCTCAAACCTTGGGGAACAATGTCCTTCTCAAGATATGTCTCAAGTGTGATGATGTTATACAATAAGTTTAATTCTTGAATAAGTAACCTCTCAAGAGTGTAAAAGGCCTTCTTAATATTCACTTCTAAATCAATAGTAGTGCCTGATTGCTCTGAATTACTGCCAGTTCTCCCAGCTACTCCCGTCAGTAATGGATTGAATTGATCTCTACGGTCCTGTAAAGTGAGTGGTGTCTCCAGACTGAAACTGGGTGCAGATTGTGATGAAGTAGATGCTGCATTGGACATTTTCAGTTTTCACAGAGATACTTCACTCAAATCCCAGCTCCCTCTCGCAGCACTCCTGTTAAGAAATGTTTCTTCATTCAATTTAGTAGTATAGTTCTGCACGAACACTTTTCAGTTCAACAGTATTTCAGTCACCAAAGCCCATGTAATTAGAAAACCAAAAGATGAAGATTCAGTCTCTTACCAACAAAGTCGAAAGACCACAACGGCTGCAGGAACTTGTAGCACGCTCAAAAAATTCCAATTTCATGCCTGTGTAATTAATCAACTTTAAATTGTAGAGCAAGTTGGCTCAGCAATAAACAATATAAATGTGAAACTATCATGTTTGCTATTTACAATTATGTCTCTGGAGTGCACTGAATAATTTTCACTCTCCATCACACTGCAGGACCCTCCTATATGCTGATGACCTCGTACTCTACACTGCCTCCAAGTCCATGGATGCTATAAACTTACAACTCATCTCTGACCTCCAACGCGTCCAAACTCAGCTTACCTCAAATCGCCTGGTCCTTAATGTTGGTAAAACCCAAGCAATGTTTTTCGGATTTCTCAAATAACCTCATACCAAGTCTTAGACATCAAGTGCCTCGACAGCTCTCTGGTCTCAGCCACTTGTTCCTTCAAGTACCTTGCAGTCACGCTAGACCCAGCCCTGTACCTCTCTCTCCACAACAATAACATATGCAGATCTGTCAACTCCAAAATTGGAATGTCCTATCTTATTCATAATGCCCTCACCCCAGCTGCTAGGGTCACAATCGCCTAAGGTGTATTACTACCAGGACTATGTTATGCTCTCCCAGTCTTTTCTCAGGCTAATGCTAGTTTCTTTTACAAATGGGACATCGAGTCCAATAACATCTGTAGGTTTGCCCTGCCTGCCCCTCTTCCCACCCATCACTGCAAACTGTACTCATCCTTTCAATGGCTATCTCCCTCTCACTCTTCCTGGCGGCTTTACATCTATGGATGCCTAACTGACAATATTGTCAGGTCCCCGCAACCTGCCTTGCTGTCCTCTATGCTAGTCCCAGTTAAACACTTTCACCAACTACGGTCCTCTATCCAGTCCCTCCTTGGTGTTCCCCATAGTTCAACAAAAATGGGGTTGCAAGCATTTGCCCTCTTTGCCCCAAAGATTGAAACTCCCTACCACCTCACCTTAAAGCCTCCAAATCCCATGAAGTTTTCAAAATATACTTATTCTTGTATTTAAATACCCTAGACACTTGCTCTTGCTTCTGATCGCCACCCAAGACCCTCCCAGTCCCACCTCCTCCCTTCTGCTGCTACCTACTGCTGCTCCACATCTATTTTCTGCTATTAACTCAATGCTCTGTCTTCCGTGGCACTTACTCCCTCCATAGTCTATCTCACTCCTTGTTTGATTTCCCTTTCTCCCTCATCCCCTTAAAGGTAACATAGGTAATTACAAGCTGGATAGACTTTCATCCTTTATGCTTACCTGTTTAAGGTTAAGACAGCACATTCTTGTTTATGCAGAACTTATCAAGCCTCTTTTTGAAAGTATCCATTGTCTCACTTGTCACCATCTCTATTGGGAGGCTGTTCCATAAGGGTACCACTCTGACTGAACCAGTATTTTCTCAGTAGCTGCCATTTTCCTATAGCCAATTGTAGAGAGTGCCCTCTAGGTTCGTACATGAAGTATTTTAAGGTCAGCCCAAGATCTTCCCATAATGATTTATCATATAAGGCTCTGTACAGCATGCACATGTCCCCCCCTCTAATTCTTCTGTAGTGCAGGGTATAAGGATCTAGCCCATTTAGTCTCTCTAAATGTGACTTCTTTAAGTCCGGTTATTGATCTTGTGGCCCTTCTCTGTATGCTTTCTATTTTTTGTATATCCCCTTTTTATACGCTGACCATACCTGCGCACACTACTGTAGTTGTGGTCTCACCAGAGACTGATACAGTGGTGTTAACACCTTGCTATCTCTACTCCCTATGTGTCTCAGGATGCAGTTTAGGGTTTGATTTGCCTTTTTTTTTTACTATATTTATCACAGTGTGACCCAAATTTTAAATCAGCACTAATCCTAACCTCCAGATCTCTGTCCTCTGTTGTTTTGGATAGGCTATGATTTCCCATATTGTAACTACATTTTTTATTATGCCTCTTCTATATGCATGATTGTGCATTTTCCCATGATGAGTTCTAGTTTGTAACTGATTGTCCAACTGTGAATATTTTCCAATATTCACAGGGCCTTTTGCAGATTTATACCATCATTTATGTTATTTATGATAACCCCAATCCTGCAATTATCTGCAAGCTTTGTTATCCATATGTTTGGGTAATCATTTTTAAGTGATGTTACATATATATTAAGAAGACAGGGCCCCAGTACCGAGCCCTGGGGTACCCCACTCGTCACCCAAGCCCAGTCAGACAAAACCCCATTTACTGTCACCCTCTGTCTTCTCTCTCCCCCAGCCATGCCTTGATCCAATTTACTATGTTTGTATCCCATTTTAGCACACTTTGGGTGCTTAGTAGTTCAGTGTATGAGAGTTTGTCGAAGGCCTTTGAAAAATCTAAAAAGACTATATCAACTGAATTTCCTTTGTCCAATGCCTTGCTTGCTTTTTCATAAAAGACCAGCATATTGATTTGACATGACCTGTTTTTTATGACTCTACGTTGAACGGGGTCTGTTAGGTCATATATTTCAAAATGCGATAATATGTGATCTTTTAATATGCCCTCCAGGATTTTAGCCATCACTGATGTCAAACTTACTGGTCTAAAATTTTCAGATTTAGTTTTGGGACCTTTTTTCAATAGGGGCAGTACTGTAGCTTCCCTCCACCCCTGTGCTACCTCCCCTCTATCCAGCGATGTCTGAACTATATAAGTAAGTGGTGGAGTTATATACTCTGAAAGCTCCTGGAGTACCCTGGGATGTATGTCATCCGGCCCTGGTGATTCGTTTGTGTTTATTTTTTGTAGTCTATCTAATACATCCTTTTAGTTTACCATTATTCGGCCTGGATTGGATTTGACATTGCCCTTTTTGTTATCTGTGATGTCTGTATTAAAGACTGAGCAAAAATAATTATTCTGTATATCTGCCATTTCCTTACTGTCTGCTGACTTTCCCTCCTTGTTAAAGAAGGGGCCTATAGTATTTTGACTATTTTTCTTGTTGTTGATATATGTGTAAAAGGCTTTGTAATTGTCTTTTACCTTTGAAGCCAACAGTATCTTCTATTCAGATTTTGCCTTTTTTATTTTTTTAATATTTTTGACCATGTCTCTATAGACCATTTTTCCTTCCTGATCATTTCTACCTTTGATTTCTTTGTACATTTTATTCTTTTTTCTTATCAGTCTCTTTATATTTGAATTCAACCACCCTGGAGAACCTTTATTTTTGTTATACTTCATTTGCTTGGTACAAGATTTTGTACCTCTTTCCTTATTTTATCTGCCATTATCTCCTACATTTTATCTACCGACTTGTTTTCAAAGTCATTCTTCCACTCCCATCGTGTAATGCTGGATATGACAGATGTGAAGTCAGCCCTGTTGAAGTTTAGTGTGCTTGTCGTACCCTTTTTTACTTTATACTGTTCCTCTTTTATTTGAAAGTATACTGTTTGATGGTCACTATTTCCAAGTGGACTAACCACTACCACCTCACTAACTGTGTCCCCCATATTTGTCAGTATAATATCCAGGGTATTTTTTCCTCTAGTTTCTTACTGCACCTTTTGTTCTAAACTAATCTGGTCAAAAACTTCCAGATATGTTTTCTCCATTTTTGAGGTACCCTTTAACTCCTGCCAGTCTATTCCAGGCAGATTAAAGTCTCCCATCAGTATTGTTCCTTCTGCTGGGTCTAAATTTGCTGTATGATTTATTAACAGTGTATCATTTTCAGGTGAAATTGAGGGGTGCCTATAGAGTAAACCTAACTTTATTTTAGTTGCTGCATGAGGTAGTAATAATTCCAAATTATCCTGGTCTACTAGAATCTCTTCACATTTTAGGGATTCATCTATGAATATGGCAAGCCCTCCTCCTCTCCTATGAACTCTTGATTTAGAGAATAAGTTATACCCTTTGATGTTCTTATCCCATATAACATCCTTCTCTTACCAGGTTTCTGTTATTAGCGCAATCTGTATATCCTGGGTGTATAAACAATGTTGAAATTCCTCAAATGTATTTTCCATGCTCCTTGCATTAAACAGAACTCCTTTCCATCCTTGCTTGTAAGCATTCTCTGTGTCCTTAGATTTTATGTCCTTCAAGTTTAACAGACGCTCCCCCCTTTTGCCAGTTTAAATGAAAAGTGATGACATCATTCATTTTTTTACCCAATATTCTGGCTCTAGCTCTATTTAAGTGCAGTCCATCCTGCTTATACACTGTTTTGTTTCGAAAGGTGGTGGAATTATCCAAAAAAAAAAAAATTTTTATTTGATTTGCAAAGGAGTGTAACCAAGTAATTATCTTGCCTATGGCCCAATTTTTGTGTTCACATTGCCCATGCACTGGGAGGATGCCTGAGATGATAACTTCCCCTTCCTTAGATTTGACCCTATTTACTATTTTAGTATAATCATCTTGAATGGCTTCCACCCCATGCCTCCCTACATCATTAGTTCCCACGTGAAGTATAACCAAAGGGTTTTTGGTGCCCTCCATTAACCTGTCCAACAGAGCATCTATATCAGCTAGCTTGACCTCTGTGAGTGTGCTTACTGTTGTATGCATTTTTCTCCCATTACATATTAACGTATCTATACTGCTTGTAGTTGAGTCACCAATTATGAGGATATCTTTTTCCTGCCCTAGCTGGTTTTGGTCTTGACTGTGATTTTTGTTTGCTAGCACCTCTTGAACAGGTGTCTGGTTGGCTCCTTCAGATCCATTTTTATTAATTTCTGGCATCACTTTGTTTTTGTTGTAATTATTCAATTTCCTGCCTACTCTTTTGTCATTTTCTCTTACATTTTTAACATCCCCTTTTTCAAATGCCTTGTTTTCTGGAGTGGGGTTTAGTATGTCAAATCTATTTTGCATTTCAATGGGTGCACTTTTATATAGCTGTCCTCTCCTGTGTTTACTATTTTGGGGTTGAACTAAAGTCCACTCCTCTACCTCTGTATTTATTTATTGAAATTGTTTCACCAGGAGAAGCACACTGAGCAAAAAGATGCTCGTCTCCTGGTGCAACCTGGTGTATCTTCAGCTACAAGCTGTGCTGAACACTGTTTTTCAGATGATGTGTTTGATTTAGCTTCCTGTCACTGCAGAGCAACATTGTCTGACACAGTGTCTAGAAAATTTTCTAACACTCCTATAACCTTTTGAATCTCCAACCTTTTTAGCAGTTGTTCAATATCCCCCTGTAATGTTGTTATTAGTAAGCATCTGTCACATATGAAGTCCTGGCTGATTTCTTCCTCGGTATACATTTTATATTGTATGCATGTATTTAGGCTTTCTTTTCCACTTTCTCTTCCCTTGTGTCATTTTTAAACTCCTTATTTTATATCTAATACTCTACTTATCAATTAGTGGTCGATTTACCTCTGACATGGACTGATCTGTGTTACAAGGTCGATTTCTGGCCTGGTCCCTGGCATCCCCAGCATCCCCAGCAGACATGTACAGACTGTGTGTGTCTCTGCGGGTGGCAACTGCACGCTCACCCAGGGAATTTGTTTTGTGAGGAAGAGGACCAAAGGTGCAATGATGTCACTTCCGGGTCCTCGCAAGCCCAATGCCTTGAAATTCAATATTTATATAAAATACATGTTGCCACCTCATGCGGTGGACTTAGTGCAAATTAAAAGTTACTCAGTGGCTTAAAAGCAGTCAGTTATTCATGCTAGCAACTGCCCCAGAGTGCTCCGCTGCCGAGAATATGCAGATGCCACCACTATCCCACAATCCTTGCCTGTGTGGGCTCCCAAGTTGCTAGGCAATGGCCTGCAACCAGACCTCTCTCCAGAGGACACTTTTTCCCCTTACCAATTGGCACAGTTTAGGTGGTCCTTTCACAGGACCTGGTGTATCCCTGGTCACACTCTCTTCTCAGACCCAGGAAGAATCCACGAACAGCTCCTGCTCACTTTGTTTGTTTTATGAGGAAGAGGACAGGAGGTGCAGTGACATGACTTCTGGCTCCTTGCAAGCCCAATGCCTCAGAATTCAATATTTATATAAAATATATGTTGCCACCTAATGCGGTGGACTTAGTGCAGATTAAAAGTTACTCAGTGGCTTAAAAGCAGTCAGTTATTCACGCTAGCAACTGCCCCAGCATGCTCTGCTGCCAAGAATATGAAGATGTCATCACTATCCCACTATCCTTGCCCGTGTGGACTCCCGAGTAGCTAGGCAATGGCCTGCATTCAGATCTCTTTCTCCAGAGGATGCCTTTTACCTTAACAATTGGCACACTTTACATGGTTCTTTCACAGGACCTACTGTATCCCTGGCCAAACTCCCTTCTCAGACCCAAGGGGAATCCACAAACGGCTCCCCGCTTACTCTCATACTCCAACCTGCCACTTTTCTTGTTCCAGCTCTGAGATAGGTTTGCAAACCTAAAGAACTTACACTCTCTACTCTCTGGCCTCCACTGCTTCAGATAAAGTAATGATTACTCCTCATAGCTCTATAATCTTAAATGTTTGCATCCCTGACTATCTACTAAATTAATTCATACTACTATCTTAGCCTCAACTTTTACTGTTAGTATTAACTTTTTTTATCAAAAATATATGTACTGAACAACAATTTTGTACTTGCTGCATTTTTTATCCCTACAACTGTAACCCCTAGTATTTTGTATCCTATCCTATTTATGGTGCATGTTGCTCTCACGTTTACTGTAAGCTGTTTTTGCTCCCTATAATTTGTACTCTCCCAGGTCGTGCCTGAAAATAGGCATGTTTTTGTCTAGTGCCGTTTATAAAAAGCAAATAAATACATTTATGTAACACTAATCTTTGAAATCTGTACAAAAGAGTATATATGATGACAAGCCTAAAAACAGATAAGTAACATCACAAGTACAAAAAAAACTGCAGCATGGCCATTCAAACAATTCAAGCCAAGTAATTTATATTAGTATGCATTGCATAAACCAAGTTTGTTATAAGCGTGCACCTAAAGTTGGAAGTAAGTATTCTTTTAGTTGATGTTTAACGGTATCATGAGTTCTGACTGTGCAGTACAAATACAGAAAACTAGCACCTTCGACACAATTAAGTTATTACACAAGTAAAAACAACTCTTTCAAAACACCATTATTGACACAGTTGCTTTTTGAGAAGTAAAATGTGGGTACTTTTGCTTGTCTGATTTTGAAGATTGAAAAAAAAAATACTTGTTGTTGTAATACATGAGCAGCTGAATCAACAACTTGACAGTCAGAACTTATAAGCTTGTTTTAATTTAATGACTCAGACATTCCCCTCAGATTCATTAAAGAAACAAATTACCTCCTTCTGGTTCCACTCCATATACTCTTGCATTAGAGCACTTAAGTTTGATAGCAGCAGCCACACCAGCAAGTAATCCCCCTCCTCCACAGGAGATGACAACAACATCTGGGTTTGGGATATCTTCAAGAATTTCTAGGCCAAGGCTGTGTAACAGAGATTGCAACAATGAGGACAATTGTTTTAAAGTAGCAAGCCACACAGTATCCAGCCGCACCTTCATTTAGGTAGTTTTTGTTTTAAAGAATATCACTCATAGATTAGCATAGATTGGGGGGCTTCCCTTGAAGACTTGGAGATTAACTAAATGTGGAATAAATTAAAAACCAAGATACAGGAGATAATGGATCAATATATCCCCAGGCGTAAAAAGTTCAGTATTGAAGGTGACATTCCTTTTTGGTTCTCCAAGGTCATAAAAACACAAATAAGAAGGAAACAAAGCATTCAGGAAATATAAACTAAATCCCTCCCTAACTAACCAATTAAGATATAGGTTACAACAGAGATCACTTAAATCATTAATTAAAAGGGAGAAAATTAAGCTCAAGAGTAAATTGGTAAGCAAAAAATACTATAAAGCCTTTTATGCATATGTTAATAATAACAAGCAACCAAACAGTAGAATTATTACAATAACAGTTAATGGTACGACAGTGCATAATAACAAGGAAATCGCCAATAGTTTTAACAATTATTTCACCTCAGTATTTCACCTAAATAATTCTGTGATGCCTGATCCTTGTGTTGACAATTCGGAGGAAATCTATCTGAATTCTGAAATGGTACTTGAAGAGTTATGTAAATTATGAACATCGTCCTTACCAGGACCTGATAATATAAGTCCTATTATCTGGAAAAAACTTGCTTATGCGGTAGTACAGCCATTAACTATCCTGTTTAATAAGTCCCGTAAGACTGGCGAGGTCCCACTCAACTGGCGAAGGGTCATAGTTGTTCCTATCCACAAAAAGGGCAACAAATCAAGTGTTGCTAATTACAGACCCATCAGTCTCACATCAGTCTGTTGTAAATTATTAGAATGAATAATTGAAAATAAAATTAATAATGAGGTTGCTGCATTAGGACTACAGGATCAAACACAACATTGTTTCAGGAAGGGTCTTTCCTGCAATACTAATTTCATTTCCTTTTACAATTTAGTAAGTAGTCAAATAGATAGAGGAGTCCCAACTGATGTAACTTTCCTGGATCTAGGAAAGGCTTTTGCTTCAGTCCCACATGACAAACTTATTATAAAATTAAATGATCTGGGACTAAACAGATACATGGTAAGATGGATAAGAAACTGGTTAACAGACAGGAAGCAAAGAATAAGAATTAATTCTGTACTCTCCAATGATGGAAATGTCACTAGTGGAATCCCACAGGGATCAGTACTGGGCCCAATTTTATTTGGTTTATATATAAGTGATATGGGAAAGGGGCTTGGTAGTGTTGTCTCCAAATTTGCAGATGACACAAAAATAGGTGGGGATGTATCCTTATTCCATAGATACCAATTACTGTGTAAAGGTCTCCAAGCTATTGAACAATGGGGGTGGATAACAATATGCCATTTAATGAAGGAAAATGCTCTGTATTACATTTTGGGAAAAATAACCCCAATTACCAGTACTTCCTTAATGATAAAGCGCTTAAAAGTAGCAGAAGTGAAAATGATCTGGGCGTATGGATAGACTCGAACTTATCGTCAATCACCCATTCAAAAAAAAATTGCCTGGAAGTGTAACCAAATTATTCATTCTATAAAGACAGCCTTTATTTCTAGGGATGAAGTATGTGTTATGAAATTATACAAGACATACATATTACCCCACCTGGACTATGGAACCCCAATTTGGTGCTCATATCTCAAAAAAGATGTCAATTTGATAGAAAGGATACAGAGGAGATTGACCAAATCAGTACAGGGATTAAAGAATTTAAGAGTATGACAAAAGATTGGAGAAACTTAATCTAGTCTCATTGGAGACTAGAAGAGTTAGGGGAGATCTGCTACTTATGTATAAAATTATAAAAGACCATACCCTGATAGAACAATGTGGTATACATAGACTTCATAAAAAGGTAAACCTTAGGCCACATAATAAACAAATAGTAATACCAAGAGTACATACTGTCAAATGTTTACATTTTTATAACATACATACCGTTAGGATATGGAATAGTCTACCAGGCAATATTACAGAGGCACCTACACTGGACACTTTCAAAAAAGGGTTAGATGAGTCTCTATTGGGTAACACACTGATGAGATAACTCCACTATGAGTGGGAGACAATTCAGTGGGCATTTCGCCTACTTTGTCTGAATACATCAAGTTAAACCAAGTTAAAACTCTTAGAAATAATAAATGTAACCTGTTCACCATGGCTGAAAGAATCATGAATCATTTAGCCAGGGTGAGCAGATTACATTGTTTTCTCTTTTTAATGACCTTTTTATCAAGAAACATTATTAGGCAATACAAGTATACAGCTCCACATCCATCAGTACAGCAATAGTACAAGAATATACTTTATATTATACACATTTCTAAAACACCTTAGGCCAGGTTTCATTTTATTGTTACCCCTAGCACTCCTCAATATCCATTCTTTACCTTTGTATAACTTTGTGCTGATAGTAGTTTCTAATCCTCTATCTTTTCTGTCTTTTAGGGTTTCCAGTGCTTCTAATATCCTTTTTTCATGGAACAAAGTCTATGGATACAGTCGTCGTATGCATGACCCTCCCCATCCATTGACTGTTAAATAAATCCATTTGTTGTCCAAGAAGGTGTGTCATTTTTTCCATTTTGTAAATGTTTCTTTATCTAGTTCCATTGAGATCTTGTGGGGGTCTGGGCCTGCAACCATTGTTTAGTGGTAACTTTTTTTCTGGCCACTGTTAGGGCTATTCCAATGAAATATTTCTGGCATTTATTAAAGTGATCTTCAGATTACATTGTTGATTTTTATAAACTTGCAGTTTTTTCATTCTGGCCACTTCCCTATCTGCTGCTAGAAATCCTCCTGGCCCATCTGCAGCCCCCAGCTCTCAAACCCACAGCACCCCCTCTCTGAGGTGGGGACAGGAGGGGGAGATTCCTCCCATCTGGCACCTACAGGAGCTGGGAGGTACAGTAGGCTGCAGAAAGCCCAAGTGTACTGGAAGTCATCAATGTGGCATCAGGGAGTTTTCTGTCATTAAGCCTGCTCCTGGGACTGCTTATAAGCAAGGGCTTCACTGTATGCACGCAACTGTGTGGAGCCTGCGAGCACCCCCTTTCCATTTTGCTGCTCTGAGCTGCACCTCCATCTCTGGACACCTAGGTGGCAGTGTTTGCTCTCTAAACAGGTTCACAGCCCAGAAAGGGAGAGCATTCACCAGGACACTCAACTTCTCTTCCTGGCCCCTGCTTGCCCTCTGATAGCCTAGGTGCATTCCTAACCTGAGTCATCTGCATCACACGCAGCAGCCCTGCAGCTACGCCAATGGGCTGGTGTCTAAACCTTGAATTTTAAATGACCTGTAAAGATAAACATTTTTTTAATTTTTATTTAAGGATTTGGAGAAGACCTTTGAGCACAAGCTCTTTTACAAAGATTCCATGTCAGGTTGACAGACAATGGACAAACTACATCAAGCAGGTATAGAACATACATAGGTTACAATATTACATTGTTATCATTAGTACCATGGAATTAGTACAGCATCAGTAAAGAATATGGAAAAGCAGCGGTGAGCTATGTGGGGAAAGCAGGGGAGGACCCCCTTTCGAGTTGACGGGAGACTTGGGGAGGGTAAGCAGCCTCATGTTGGGGCTTTGTCAAAAATAGGAGGGCAAAGCAGTGGCTGGGGGGGTGACGGGGGAGGGAGGAAGGGGAAGGTGGCACTAGAGGGGGAAAGTGCTTGACTAAATGGTCATACAGAGGAAATGAAGAGGTAAGTGGTGCAGCAATGGAGTTATGATGAAGGGAGGTACTCAGGGGGAAGAACAGGGGTGGCATGCTGAATGCCACATGGGGGTGTGGTTGGCCCTATGCATGTCAGAAGGGGTGGGGGAGCAGAAGGGACCAAGAGAGGGAAACAGAGTGGATGCCTAGTGTCCCTGCCACTTCTCCTGCAAGAGAAAAGGAGCAGGTAGTGGATCACAAACAAATGCCCTCGACAGATGACACATCAAAGATATGGCAGTTTTTCCAGGCCATGGGAAATTTATTTTTTTAAACTTATATTTTACTGCTTTTTCAACGAGTTAAATACAAGCTGTTTCATCTGAAATCATTAGACATGTTATGACTTACACACATTAGTACAGTCATTTGCTGGTCATCTTAGGAAATCAAATTAGCTTTGGATATAATTACAGCACTTGGGGGCTATCCCTTGAAGTTCAGTACAATGCATTGATATTGTTAATGTATTGCCACTGCTGCCAAGAACAAGAACATTGTTATACTAAAAGTGTTACACTTATCAAATTCCTAATTCAGTGGGATTAGTGTTCTCTAATATCCACAACATATATGGAGATAGGGACCCCTGGAAAATAAACTTTTAAAATGCCTGATTAACAATAAAACAAATTTCATTGAACAAATTTTGAAACTGCTCCCTTGTATAGGACTTTTCTGAAAAAATAAACAGCTGAAACATTAAACAAGAGTTGAGAACCAGTTAACAGCGTTCATAATTTCAGGTAATATCTTGCCAGATGTCCCATTTTACCTTAAAATTCACACAATCTCATGAACGATGTAGGTTAGAGCTCTCATGTGCAAGCACAGTTACTCGCACAGCCTCCATTACATGGCGGGAATAGGACCATGGCACAGTCACTAATAAGTAAGAGCTCCACGAGGGTCAGTTAAATGAGAAGTCAATTTGTTAAGATACAGATCACACAAAAAATATTTTGACCCCCTGGAGATAACCCAACATGCCGTTAAACAGTAATAACCAAAAACAATGTTTTTAACAAATAAATCATTTAACCTTCCCTCAAATTTTTAATGTCCCAAGTTGCAGTCTTTATTTTACCCTCACCCCTCCGCTGCAGTCTTCAGGTTCAATTCTTCAGTCCTCATCTGCTGAAGTGTCCTATCCTTTCTGGCATTTTTCAGATTCAGTTCTTATTTTTGCTGCCAGTTTACCAGCTGCTTGAGGGTAAGTGTGTATGTATGTTTTCCCACCATAGCAAATTTTCAGTTTGGCTGCCTGCCTGTCTGTATTATTGGAAGCTATTCTCTGAGAAGTCTCTTCTATATTTCTGTTATCATCCCTAAGGTCAGAATGTGCTTTGGTAGATCGGCTATAGGTCATGCCCTTCCTGTTCTATGGAATAATATACAAAAAACCCTGAAGCTTGCAATCCTGGTAAAGCTGACCTTCTTTAAAACCCTGTTTCTATGTTCTTTCAAGGAGTCTTGTAATTGTTTCTCTTGGTGGCTCCCAGTTCCTGTGCCTCGACTAACTCTACCTTTGACTTACCTGCTTTTACTATTTCTCTACTCCCTGAGATTACTGCAAGCTAATGCTTGTCTTTCCCCTCTCACCACGAGGTCTATTGTATATACTGTAAACATATACATTGCAGTGTGCAGAGTATTGTTTTGGGTTGATAACTACTTCACCAATGTTTGTATTGTATGTGTTGTCTTGAAGACTCTCTGTGGCATTGTAAATATATAGAAGTGTAATTGTTTATGTGAACCTATCCCAGGTTCACCTTGTAAATGAATTCTTCTTAAAGGTGTTTCACCTAGTAAAATAAAGATAGGTTGACTGACTGATCATCATTGAGTGCTAGATTCCCAAAGTTCTGAGCTGCATCCAGACTCCATCAAATGCTTTACATTTGCACCTCATGGAGTAACTCAAAATTGGGGAACAGCCACATGGAGTGTCCTCGATACTCCAATAGTTCAGCTCTGAGGGCTTCTTGCAGGAGGTCATCCCATTCCCCTGTATTTGCCAGAACTGCCATTATTGTTCTTGGAGGGGGATCATCTCCTAAATGTCTGCGAGGGGTTACCCTATAGGCTTTCTTGACCTCAAACTCAGTTATCTGTAGTCGGTCTATGAGCCACCCCCCTAGAAAGGATTTTGAGTTCATTTCTTCTTCTGCGCCCTCTTGCATACCAACCACACATATGTTCATGGCCCTGGTTTGATTTTCCAAGTGCTTCAGATGTTGCCTAAGGAGCGTGTTTTCTTTGAGTAGACCCAATGCAGTCGTTAAAGCTTATATTGGCTGTGTCCATAGTCACTTTCATCTTCGCTTCAATGCCTGCAACTTTTATTTCCATTACTGTAAATTTATACACCAGTGACTCTACTTTTAAGTCCGTGGTCTGGATCTCTTTGAGAAGCGCTGCACTGGTGGGCTGTGTTGCTCCTCCATTCAGAGCAGATGTTAATGGCTCTTCGTTTCCTGTCTACTGTGGTTGCTTGGGCCGATTATCCTTTTGGCTGCCACCTTGAGTACTTCTGCCCATTTTTATTATTGTTGGGTATCAAAATGTTCAGCTGTACTTTTTTTGCCCAATAAAGTCTGTTTAGACATGGTTCGTTCATCCAGATATTAAGTTTTGGAGGTTTGAATACTTAAGCAATAATCCACGACAGGGTGTGGGTTATGCTGGGATTTACCGATGCCACAGCTTCGTGACCAAATCCACACCAGAAGTGGGTAAATCCCAGCATAAGTCACACCCAGGAGTGGTTTATTGTGATTATACAATGTCCCCCTTTTTTTAGTGTCAAAAAAAAAAGGAAAACATTTTTTGGTGGATTAAATTATTTTTAATGATTTTATTACTCCACCAGAAAAAAATAGTGCCATGTTGCTGGGGAGATCCTTCCTTGACTGGAGAGAGACTCACTCATTTCAGGCAATCTCTGTACCTCAGGTGGGAACACTTCTAAATTAAACAGCAGCTCTCTATTCATACCTGTCAACTGTCCCTGAACAAGCATCTCGCTACTATTCCTACCACTCAGCTGTGGGTGACTATTCTAATGTACACTACGCTGGTGTCAGAAGCGGAACACAGATCCTAAAACTAGAGTGACAGTGCCCTAGTTGCAATAGGCTGAAGCCTCTGGAGGCTTGTGCTTGAGTCCCATGATCACCCTTCAGCAACTGATATAGTTTAAGTGATGCTGAGCGGGGGCTACTGTGTGTTTATTAAAAACAAGAGCTGTAAGTTATACAAATCACAATGGAAAAACGGAGCTGTGATACTGGGCATGCACCTATGCATATATACAGTATCAGCGCTGGACTTTTTGGACATGATTTGAATTACTTTTAGCCTTCATTTTTAATAAAGAAAAAGTTTCCCAACTCCAGCATTTTACAGTTAAATGGGCCAGCCAGTGACTGAAATGATGCAGGAAGTGAATGTTACCGCTCATGGAAATGGAGCCGAGAGGGAGCAAGTCTGAGTGGCGATTTGAACAGTCAGCTGAGGTGACAATATAATTTAAAAAAAACAAAAAAAACAACAGGGCTTGCTTACTGGGAAAGTAAGATGAAGAGGGGTCTGTACCGTCTGTTCTTGTGACAGCACTGATTATGTGATTTTTTTTTTTTAAGTAATAGCTGCTTAGTGGCACTGTAGTTTCACATACCAAAACATTGTCACTTTCTCTTTTGTGGTCATTAGCAGGGAAAAGAATATGGCAGCAATCTGTTTATAGGGATGGATGTCTCTGTTTTCTTGTGAAGAGGCTACTGAATCTTCATCAGTGGGTTATCGCAGGATTTACCCATGGGTAAAGACCATTTGTAGCCAATCAGATTAGTAGAAAAATGGATGCCATTGTATAACGTAGCAGACAGCGCTCTCCCCCATGCATCTTTCCAGTTCAGCAGCTGGCTCTGCCCCAATGGGAAATTTATTTAATGCACCTGCCCCCTCTTTTGACTCCAGTTCCAGAACAGCAGCCTACATCAAATCAAATCAAATCAATTTTATTTATAAAAAGGTGCCTTTCTAAAACCAAGGAGCCTGTACAATAAATACATAAAACAGAATAAATTATTCTAACAAACATATAATTCAACAGACAGCAATATAATAGCAGCATAGGAAAGCAAACTAAACCTCAATCAATAAATGCCAGGCTGAAGAGATAGTTACATAGAGGGGGGAAATTCATTATGAACAGGAGGAGGGTGGCCCTAACAACCTAATGGCTCTCCTGAACAGAAGTTTGGTTCCCCTCCTAGAGTTATTGAGGACTACACCTCTTACTCCTCTTTCATCGAACAAATGGTTGATACCCTCAACATCCTCTCTAATGAAACAGAGGAGCATGAAGAAAAATTGGAATTTATGGACATGATGGGACTAGCTCTTACAAGGAGGCTATTGGTCCCCATACACAAGTAATTTAAGAAAGTCACTTGGATGGCCCCATGGCTCAGAGGTCTGAGGTGTTCTGCACCTTACCTCTCACCATGCCAGTGACCTGGGTTCAGGAATGAGCTCAGTTCACCTGGAGTCAGCTGGGGGGTGGGGGGGGGGAAGAGCACTGATCATCTGGAGGACAGCTCACCTCTTTCAGGGGAGGGATCATTATTGACTCAGCCCTTGGCTGCCCCCAGTGAAGGCCCAGAGGTAGCGCTGGCAACTTGAGTGGAATTAAGGGAAGGGCCATGATCATAGCATAAGTACTCCTCCACATACACCTGCTTATGCCATGGCAGGGACAGTGGAGAGAGAACTGGAAAAATGGTGATCGCAGGCTATATGAAGCCTTTCTTGCCCCTGCCACGCACCGTCACTGGTTCACCAATCCACAATCTGGATGATAGTCTCTGGGTGGGGGAAAGATGTTCCTCCCCTTCCCCACCCCACCACATAGAGTAATCTGTGGGGGATCTGGAGCTTAGTGGATCAGGGAGGTGGATGATGGGCAGGGGGGCAGGGACAAGGCTGAGCAGCTGCCTGCGACATGCTGCGGGGGTGAAAGTATATATGAAAAAAAGTTACTTCAGAAATCATGTTGGCACCAAATTCAGCCACCGGCATTGATAAGAAAACTGAGAAAAAGCATCAGGTGGCCAGTTGGGGGTAGAATACTTGTATGCCCGCCCTGATCATGAAGGGGAGGTACTGGCCTGTGAGAAGGCAAAAATGCCCCTCTGTGCACAGTCCCCTGAAAAGAATAGCAGAAAAATGGATACCATGGCCAAAAAAACATGCACGACAGCTTCCCTGCTTTTTAAGACGGGCAGCTTACTTGGCCTAAATATCTCAGCACCAGAAAGCACTGTGGCATGCAGTGCTGGTACTGAGCAACAAAGTGGATGTTGAGGTGGCAGAGGATCTGGCAGCAACAGCAAAGTCCACCCTGGATGCCACATAATACCAGTTCTACATGGCTATAGATACCAATGGCTCAGCTTCAAGAGTCTTGGCACATGCAGTATTACTGAAGAGATTTGCTTGGTTAATGGCCACAATTCTCACCCAGGATGCCCAGGCAAAAGCTACTGAATTCCCCTTTGAAGGAAATAGTCTATTTGGTGACAAAACATAGAAACATAGAATTTGATGGCAGATATGGACCGCTTGGCCCACCTAGTCTGCCCATTTCCCTACCTAATGGATAAGCTGCAGATCCTAGTTAACCAACAGCCTACTTCCTCCTCCTACCCCCACTAGAATTGCCTTATGTCTGTCCTATGCATTCTTGAATTCCCCCACTGTTTTTGACTCCACAACCTCCTTAGAAAGGCTGTTTCATGCATCCATAACCCTCTCTGTGAAAAAATACTTTCTCACATTACCTCTGAGCCGTCCCCCCTCTATCTTCAAATTGTGCCCCTTGTTCTTGCACATCTCTTTTTCTGAAAGATGCTACCCTCTTGGACTTGATTCCCTTGAGGTACTTGAAAGTTTCTATCATGTCCCCCCTCTCCCTCCTTTCCTTTAGGGTACACATATTAACCTCCTTTAGTCTCTCTCTTCATATGTCTTCTGGTGCAGACCCTGCACCATTTTGGTTGCCCTCCTCTGGACAGCCTCCACCCTGTGTATGTCTTTGTGGAGATGGGGTCTCCAGAACTGCACACAGTACTCCAGATGGGGTCTCACCAACTGTCTGTACAGAGGGATAACAACTTTGTTTTCTACTGGTGATGCCTCTCCCTATGCACCCTAGTATCCCTAGCCCTCCCTACTGCCTTCTCACATTGCTTGCCCACCTTTAGGTCATCTGATACAACTACCCTCAGGTCCCTTTCCATTTTGGTTGTTGTCAGTATCTCACCCCCATTGTATACTCTTCCCCTGGGTTTTTGTTTCCCAGGTGCATTACTTTACACTGAATCTAAGCTGCAATACATTTGACCATTCCTCCAACTTTGCCAAGACCCTTCTCATCCTTTCCACCCCGACTTGTGTATCAACCCTGTTGCAGATCTTTGTGTCATCTGCAAAGAGACATGCTTTTCCTTCCAGTCCCTTTGCAATGTCACTTATAAAGACATTAAAAAGGACTGGACCCAGTACTGAACCCTGTGGTACCCCACTAGTAATCCCCCTTTTGTCACTGTGGACTCCGTTTACTATTACCCTCTGCACCCTATTGTCCAGCCAAAGTTTTATCACGGCTACCACCCTAGGACCCATTCCCAGGCTGGCCAATTTGTTTATTATCTTTTGTGTGGGAGGATTGAGCGTCCAGACAGCTCTCCTCTCCTGGGAGGGACAGGGGTCACCAGTCAGTGCTCGGTTGCCCTCTGGCAGAGGCCGGAGTTGCAGCAAGCGCTGATGATGCAGAAGAAGGAGCAGGGGAGTGGCAGACGTTGGTAACATGCCTTGATGTCAGGATGCCAGCCACTCCCCAAGAAACAGGGAAAAACATCCTTTAGCTCCAGTGGAGACAGAGCACCGGAGCTTGCCCTCAATCTGCGGCCACCTGCCTGGCACCCTCCTGACCGATGTTACTGACTGCTCGAGGTGTTAGGGGCCCACCTCATCCCTGCCTGGGGGGTAAACTAAGGCTACATGGGTGACGGAGGATTGTCCAGGCAGGGCGGACCGCAGAGGGATGACTCCTTGGTGTCTCCTGAGGAGACCAGAGCTGAGGGGCGGAGAGGAGGAATAAACATGAGAATAAAAAAAAAAATTCTTTTGTGTGGCACTGTGTCAAATGCCTTTGACTAGATTCGTCTGACATGAGCTTTTCACTGTGAATCCATGCTGCCTTGGGTCCTGTGCCCCACTGGCCTCTAGGTACTCAACAATTCTTTCCTTCAGAAGTGATTCCATCATTTTCCCTACCACTGAGGTTAAACTAATAGGTCTGTAGTTTCTTGCCTCTGTCTTGCTCCCACTTTTGTGAAGGGGAATCACATCCATCCTCCTCCAGTCCTCAGGTACCACACCATCCTTCCATGATTTGTTAAATGTCAATGGTGTTACTAGTTCTCCCCTTAGTTCTTTTAGAATTCTGGGGTAAATCCCATAAGGCCCCATTGCTTTGTCCATCTTCAGTTTGAGGAGTTCTTTCAGAACCCTTTCTTCTGTGAAAGGACTGATATCAACCCCCCTATCCAGAGTGATTCTGTTGACTGGATTAGGTGCCTCCTCCTCCTCCTCTTCATTTGTGAATACTAAGCAGAAGTATTCGTTCAGTATCCTTGCTTTTTCACTGTCCGTCTCTGCCCACGCACCCTCCTCTTTATTCAGCCTCAGTATCCCTCCCTTTGTCTTTCTTTGCTCCCTAATGTACCTATAAAAGGTTTTATCCCCCTCCTCAACTGAGTTAGCTATCTTTTCCTCGGTTTGGGCCTTTACTATTCTGACTACCTTCCCCGCTTCCTTCAGCTTTAACTGGTACAGTTCTCTGTCTTGCTCCTTCTGTGTTTCCTTATACTTTCTGAATGCTATCTTTTTCTCCCTAACCTTCCCTGCTACCTCGTTTGAGAACCATAGTGTTTCTTTTTTCTTTCGTTTTAATTTATTTGCTTCACAGAAAGGCTTGTTGCCGCCTTGGTGGCAGTTTTGATGTTTCCCCATTGTTGCTCCACCCCTCCTTCTTGCCTGTTTGCTAGTGCTTTCCTGAGGCACTCTCCCATTTTGACAAAATCAGCTCTCCTGAAGTCCAGTAGCTTCACTTTTGTATGGCTTGACTCTACAGCTGAGTTTATCATGAACCACACTGTTTGGTGGTCACTTGTTCCCAGATGGCTACCCACTTCTAGATCGAAGATCCTCTCTCCATTCCCATTTGAGAGTACCAGGTCTAAGACTGCTCCCTCCTGAGTGGGTTCCAACACTAGCTGTCCAAGGAATGGCCCTGCTCTTGGATGTGGCTGCAGCAAAGGTGCTCCAGTTAGCATCTGGCATAGTCAGATCCCCCACCAGCAATATCTCCCCCTTCCCTGCTATCCTAAGGATGTCAACTATCATTTCCTTGTCCATTTTCTCTCCCTACGATGGCGGTCTGTATACAACCCTTGTGCAAATTGTGGTGCCATCTCCAGTCTCCAGGGTGACCCTCAGTGCCTCCTCTCCTCCCAGTTTACCCTTTAGTTTTGTTGCTTTGATCCCTTCCCTTGCATAGAGAGCTACTCCTCCTCCTCCTCTTCTATCCTCCTGTCCCTCCTGTAGATTGTGTACCCTGGTATGTTGACATCCCAGTCATGGTTCTCTGTGCACTATGTTTCTGTGACTGCCACGATATCCAGGCATCCCTCTTTCATCAAGGCCACCAGTTCAGGGAGCTTGTTACCTTGTCTATGGGCATTGGTACTCATTACCCTCCATTTTTTGACAGCCTTACCCCTTTTTGCTCCATCACTGTCCTTACTGCCTTTGTCTTTTTCTCCATTTACCCCAGCCCTTCTCTCTATCGACTTCTCTGTCTTAGTGTTTACCTCACTAGCTACCCTGATTTTTTTGGGGGAGGGCAGGATTACCCTTCTCCTCTTCAATGCCACCCCCTTGGCGAGTTTAAATGCTTGCCAATGAAGCATTTAAACCTATCACCTAGGATCCTGGTTCTCCTCCTGGACAGATGCAGACCATCACGCCAGTATAGGCCTGAATCCTTCCAGGTGGACCCCCAGTCCCCAGTGAAGCCAAAACCCTGAGCTCTGCACCAGTTTTTCAACCACTGATTAAATCCCATGTTGCGGAGCCTCACCCATACCACAGACAGGCAGCACCTCTGAGAAGGCTACCATGCATGCTACTTGTCTAAGGCCCTTCCCCAACTCCAAACAGTGGCATATGTGAAAAAAGTATCTGAGTACAGAACCACTTATAAGAACTGTACTGAAAAGGAAAAGGTTTCTGCTTTATTCAGGCCTTATGGAAGGGGAGACAGGGGCTTCTTCCCTAAGATCGTACAACGGCTATGAGAATCAGCCTGAGAAAGGTACTATACGGGTAGAGACAGAAGGGATGCTGCATCTCCAGCTCCTAAGCCACAGCCACAACAAAACTCCTGAGAATTTTGCCCAGATCATCAGTCAGCCATTGCAACTGGGAGGAAGATTGATCTGCTACTTACAGAAATGGGTAAAAATCACCACAGACAAACGAGTCCTGGAAGTACTGGGGCAGGAGTAGCCGCTACAATTTCAGAGGTTTCCCAAACTGCAGAGGCAAAAAAAAAACTTTCCAGCTCATTCACTAATGTAAAAGATTCTGTCAGAACTAGAGGTAAATAAATTATTGCAAGCACAGGCAGTAGAGAAGGTTCCTGTATCACAGTAGGGTAAGGGCTTCTTTTCAAGATGATCCATAACTCAACAGAAAAGTGGAGAATGGTGGCCTATTCTAGAGTTAAGGTACCTGAACAAACATAACAAGAAAGAACATTCGGGATGGTAACACTGGGCACAGTAATTCCATCTCTGAAGTTAGGAGATTGGTGGTGGTGGTGGTGGGTTGGGGGGGGTGTCACTGGATCTGAAAGATGCCTACTTCCACATTCCATTCAGACCCAGCCACAGAAAGTATCTCAGGCTCAGGCGAGGAAACTGGCAGCATCAGTTAACAGCCCTACCCTTTTTTCCTTACCTTGGAATTAAGGGTGTTCATAAAGTGCTTAACTGTGGTGGCAGCCCACCTAAGACGGCAAGGCATAGTGGTGGTTTCCCCTTACCTGGCAGGGTGTTTGGCTAGTTTCAGGGAAAACAAAACAGGAGGCAGTGTGCTCCATCCAGCCGGTAAGAGACATCTTAGAAAACCTGGGGTTCCTAATAAATCTGCAGAAGTCCCAGACAGAACAAGTACAGGTTCTGGACTTAATTTGAGCAGAGCTGGATACCCTATAGAGAAAGGCCTTTCTCCCACAGGACAGTGTAACTAATCTGGTTCCCAGCACAGAATTATTCATCCGGGCAGCCAAGGCTTGCAAGGGATTTTCTGTAGCCACAATAACTCATGGCTTCAGCCACAGCTGTAGTGCCATTGGCTAGTCTCTAAATGAAGGACATAAAATACCACCTAAGTGGTCACTAGTCCCAAAAGTCAGACCCCTTGTCTCAACTAGTACCAGTCACAAAGAACTTTGTGCAAGCACTGGAATGGTGGAACGAAAAAACCAACCTCAGAGGGGGCATTCCCTTTCTACAGCAATCTCCCACTAAGGTTCTCAAAAGAGATGCATCAGTCCTAGGGTGCGGTGGCCACCTAAAGGAACTCATAGTAAGTGGCAACTGGAGCTCTCAGGAGACTCAGGAGGACATAAATCTCCTCAAGCTCAAGGTAGGTCTACTGGCAATGCAGTCCTTTTCCTCCCAGTTGCTAGGTCAGTCAGTCCAAATCTGGACAGACAATACCACAAAAATGTACTACATAAACAAAAGGGAAGGAAAACATCCTCAAAACTGTGCACAGAAACAATGAGGATCTGGGACCTAGTTCACTGCCAGGACATAAGAATTTCTGCAGTACATCTGCTAGGCAAAGGCAATGTGCTGACAGCCTCCTTAAGCAGAATCAGCCAGTGAATCCACAAATGGGCCTCGAACCAGCAATTGCTGGCTTCAGTTTTCAGAAGGTGGAGTACCCAGAAATAAACCCGTTTGCCTCTTGGGAGGACAATCGGCTCCCAAACTGTTGTTGCAGGCCACTAATCAGAGATACAGCCCCAGAGGATGCCCTAGCCCTGACCTGGACAGGGAGATTCCTGTATGCCTTCTCTTCATTTCCCCCTCGTACAGTGAAGCTCAGGAGAAAAGCAACAACAATGATCCAGATAGTCCTAGACTGGGCCACGCAGGCATGGTACTCAGTACTGCTGACCCTGTCCTGCAGGACGTTAACCTGCCACCGAGCTGCAACTTGCTGACTCTGTCCCAGGGCAGGATAAGCTTTCCAGATCTCAGAACATTATGCCTGAGCGAATGGTTCTTTAAGATCTAGAACTTTCTGGTTTGAATCCATCACAAGCGGTACTAAAAAGCTTGAAGATTTCCAGGAAACCAGCCACAAGACAAGCATATTCCAGGAAGTGGAAGAGATTCTTGTAGTAGTGTGACCCCAGAAAGATAACCTCAATGCAGGCAGGGCTGTCCAGTTCTGAACTAGGCAGCTGTGTCAGCTTATGCAACGGCAGGCAAGGACACGTCTTTGACCTTACGACTTATTTTTAAAGGGTTCTTCAAAGGCCTCAATCACCTGCACCCACCTGTGAAGGAGCCAGCTCCCTAACGAGACTTGAACTGTGCCCAGTTGATGGAATCTCCCTTTGAACCTATGGCCACAACGTGGAAAACAGTTTTCCTAGTAGCCATGACGTCTGCCAGGAGGGTAAGAATGCCCTTTGTATAGATCCAAACTACATAATATTCCACACTGATAAGGTAGCTGTTAGACCCAAAAGTAAATTCCTACCTACAGTAAAGTGTTTTCAGAATTCCACATAAATCGGACAGTGACCCATTCTGCACGGTTTTTGAACACTCCAGTGCAGGTGAGCAAAAGCTACACTGTCTTGATGAAAAAAGGACAGTGGTCTGCTGCATGGACCAGACAAGGTATGTCCAGTCTGATAGCACAAAACACTTTGTTACCTGTGGAGAGGTTGGCAAAGGTAAACCAGCAGCTAGGAAGATTATTTCTCATTGGTTGGTCACATGTATACAGTTCTGAGAAATATGGTAAACAACCTCCCAGAGGCCTACAGACACACCCCAAAAGGGGTAGCCCTCTGCCTCTGTGGCAGCTACAAGGGACATTCCCCTTCAAGAAATTTGTAAAGCAGCCAGCTGGAAAACAGAGCACACCTTAACAAAACACTACTCCCTACACATACAGTCCAGGAGGGATGCCAGTTTTGAAATTGCTGTCTTACAGAACATTTTCCTGAATAATTTCTAGACCCATCCTTCCAAGGTACTGCTAGTGATTTTTTTTTTTAATTTAATTTATTTCAAATTCGGATTAGTACCTTTGAGCCGAGGGCTTATTTACAAAGGCTCCAAGTCAACAAGGAACACAAGACATTTAGAGGTGATGAAACACTGCAGAACAGAAAGAACATCAACTAACAAGTAGTAGTAGTGTGCAGTTACAACATTAAGCAGGGTACAACAAGTGAGGAGAAACAGGACCACACCTGCTGAGAAACATATTAATGCAGCACTATTTAAGTGTGGTACAGTGTTTAACAATCATGTTACAGTTCAGACGGTGTGCTCCCATTCTGTAGAAATGCAGTTTTAGCAGCCAAGGTGAGGCTTTGTCAAGGGAAGGTATTAGGTGGGAGGAGGTGGGGGGGGGGAGTGAGCAGCTGTGGAACACGAGGGTGGGAATGAGAGAGGGTAGTGTTTGACAGGTGTGAGAACAGCTGTCAGAGGCCACTGGTTAACAGAAACTTTCTATTTTTGTCCCATTTTTGCCACCAGCTACCAGGACCTCTTTCCACCTACCCAGGCCCTTGTACCCGCCACAGGAGTCCTTCGGTGGTCCTACCCACCATCAGTGTTTGCACAACGATCTTCCCCCGATACCCTGACTGTAACCCACTGCTTATCCCTGCAGGCAGGGCCCCCTGATTCTTCAAGCTAGGAGGAGATACTTCACTCAATGGTTGGGGCCCGTGATGAGGAGCTGGTGAGGCATGGAAGGAGCTGAAGTGACCCTGCCGTGGTGTGGGAAGCAGGGTGGCTTCATCTGCCTGGCACTGCTGGGGGTATTTTATCACCTACTAGGCCCTCCACTTATCCCGCTCTATGGTGTGGTCCTGAGAGGTTACTTGGCTTTCACCTAGAAGGGCCATTGGAAGGGAGGGAGGGCAAGCCCCTCCCTACCTTTGGTGTTCCCCTGCTGGCCCCACACTTGGATGGGCAATACCGCCACGTCACTTGCCAGCTGAGTAGGTGCATGCTGACATGAGGTCATCCCAGAGGGACTGTTTATTCCTTCCCAAATGACACTCCCCTTCCCCTGGGTCATAAAAGGGCCGTCGTGCAGCAGAAGGAGGTGCCCTCCCTTCCCGAGACAAAAGGAATCCAAGGGACGCCTGACCCCATCTCGCCAGTCGGCTCCAGATTTCCCAGGCTCAGGTGCAAGCCTGGGTCATCTGGATGGCAAGCAGTAACTCTACCGCTGTGCTAGCCGGCCATCCTGAGTATGCACTTTTATTATTAGGCATAACTGATGGATTCCTGTTAAAAGAAAAAATAAATACTATAGTAATGTTGTTTCTTCTCAGGGATCCATCAAAGAATCAATAGAAACTCTGATCCCCTCTCCCTTTATAGAACCTGAAAATAGATTCACACAAGAAACCAGTTCTGACTTTTCTGGTTGACGTTTCACAAAATGTTAACGTTTGGGTCATTTCATGTACATTTTTGTCTGCTATTACTTTATCTAGTTTTTTAAAATCCGTAACAACATTTTGGAAAAATATTTTAGAAGTCTGGTAGTTTCAGTGGCCACTGCTCCCCTGGCTTTAGAAACATATCTGGCATTACGCCAGTAGGGGGAGTGTAATCACAGGGCAGAGTTCAAACTTCTAAGTTCTAAAATTTTAATCAGCATCAAGTTTTATCTGCAGAACATCACACTCTGGAGGAATGATGCACTTTTCTATTGCCTCACTGATGGATCCCTAAGAAAAAAATGACATAACTACGGTGAGTAAAGTCTTGCACTTTGGAGCAAAGAACCCGGGGAAGGGTTACCAGCTTGGAGGGGTGCAGCTAGGTTCCACTGAGGAGGAGAAAGATCTAGGGGTAGTTGTAATGGGGAAGATGAACAAAACAGAGCAGTGCAGGAGGGTGGCAGAGAAAATCAACAGGATGCTGGGTTGTGTCACGAGAGGGATCTCCTCCAGGAGCAGGGAGGTAATCCTGCCTCTCTACAAGGCACTGGTCAGGCTCTACCTAGAGTACTGTGTGCAATTCTAGTGCCCATATCTGAAGAAGGGTGTGAAATTACTGGAAGGGGTACAATGCAGGGCGACAAGGATGATCCAGGGATTGGAGGACAGACCATACAAGGAGAGGCTCAGAGAGCTGGACATGTACTCCTTGGAAGACAGAAGGGACTGGGAGGGATATGACTGAGACCTTTCAGAACGTAAACAGGATAAACAAGGCAGGCACTGAAGGGATACTCAGGCTGAGGAGGGGGAGGGACATGACAGGACATGGCCTTAGATTGGAGGAGGGAAGATTTAGGACAGAAATGAGGAGACACCTTTTCATTGAGAGAGTCATGGCAGAATGGAATTCTCTACTGGAGGAGGTGGTAGCCTGCAAGACAGTGGGTAGTTTCAAAAGGGGATGGAATAAGGTGGGAGAGGGGTAATTGGGAAGGGGAGGGGGTGGGGCAGCTACAAGGTGAGGCTGTTAGCTGCACACTCGAGCAGACTTGATAGACCAGGTGGTCTATTTCTGCTGGCAAATTCATATGTTTGCAAACCTCTACAATAATCTTATGTCCCCAGCTAAATTCTGGGAAGGTGATCCTGTCTATTGTTGTCTGCCCCCTCCCCGCCCAATCGGCTATCATCCCAGTCCTCGTATTGTTAGACTTTGAAGTCAGTCTTTTCAGATAATAAATGTCCACTGTTAGCTTCTTCCACATACTAAGAGTGAGTACGCTGTCAGTTAACCACAACTGGGTAATAGTGTTCTTTTACAATGGTTATTAACAGCAACAAAAATGTCAAAGTTTTCGGGTGAAGTGCTCTAGATTCAGGGAGCATACTAAGTAAGATTGTCAAGTCTGTAAAAATATTGTACATCCCTATAATAGCCTCTACCTCCTCCAGTACCTCTTGCCAATAGGTTCTGAAACCTGAACAGTCCCAGAAGACATGCTCCTGGTCAGCTTCTACTGAACTAGTTTCTCCAGTATGAGCCCTTTTCCCTACCCAAATACAATATTTTGCCTATATGGCTGGTATACAAAAATACTAGCTGAAGTACAAAAAGACTAGCAAAAACTAGTGAGGAGCGGGATTTGGGGATCATAATAACAGACAACCTGAAAGTGGGATGACAGTGCGAAAAGGCGGCTCCAAGAGCTGGTGACATGCTGAGGTGCATTGGGATGGGGATCACAAGTAGGAAGAGGGAGGTGGTTTTGCTGCTGTACAGGGCATTGGTCAGGCCCCACCTGGAATATGGTGTACAGTTTTGCAGAACGCACCTTAGGAGGGACATAAACAGGTTGGAGACAGTACAAAGAACGGCAACAAAAATGATCCACGGATTGCACAAGAAGTCATATGAGGAAAGGTTAAAGGATTTAAACATGTACACCCTGCAACAAAAGAGGGAGAGGGGCGACATAACAGAGACACTTAAATACAACAAGGTTCACGTACAAGAACGGTTTCACTTCAAAGAAGGTAACAGAATGCGAGGGCATAATCTGAGGTTACGAAGGGGCAAGTTTAGGACAAACATCAGGAGATTTTTTTTAACTGGGAGAGCGGCCAATGCCTGAAGCAGCCTGCCCCCAGAGGCTGCCGGGGCCAAAACCATCGGGAGCTTCAAGCAAGCATGGGATATGCATAGGGGCCTCATTACTCAGTACAAATAGTTAGGGAAGGGAGTAGCAAACTACAAATCATGGGCAGACTAGATGAACCTTATGGTCTCCTTCTGCTGTCACCTTCTATGTATCTATGTATATCTTACCCTGCACTTCCAAGAAAACTCTCTGAGGCAGGGAGCTGCAGTAACCTTGGGGGCTGGTAGGGTGTACTTCAGTTAAGTTTGTATTGTGCGTTCAGTTTCCATTTCCTGATTTCACTTGCATAGAATAAGTGAGTTGGTCTGCATGTACAATTCTATCAAAGCAGCATATAATACTGTATAGTAGAACAACAATGTGTATAGAATTCCATCCCTTTCAAAGTGCTCTTGTACTGCAGTTCAAAGGTTATGGAATGTGATTGTACCCTTCTATGGTACAACAGCATTCCGAAACCTCTAGAGACTGCACAAGTCAGTTTCATTCTAAAAATGAAAGAACCACTGTGCACACATTTTACATAATACTATACACTATAATACAGGATGAACAACTTTATATACAACCAGTGTGTTCCACAACCTTGGGGTTCTGATTTCTAAGGACCTCTTGAGTTTCACTCTTGGGGGCAGAGGGAATCAGAACCCATCTGTGGCAAAGGCACTGGTTGTGGATAGCTGCCCATCCAGTATTCTCTCTATATATTGTCCGATCAGGTGTTACCATACTTCTCTACCTTGTGCACCTATTAGGTGCTAAGGGCTGCAGCGCAAAGGGTGTCTACTGTGCATTACAGCTGTGAGAGTCAGCCGTTGGCCAGTCACACTGCCCCATACTGCACAACCCAGTCTGCACCTGCAAATGAACTGCCATTCTACGGACACTTGATAGCAAAGCTGATGTAAGCTGCTCATTACTGATCACTCACGGTTGTACAGGTAACCCAGTGCTGCTCAGACACACTTCTGTTAAGCAGGTTTAAGTGCATTGGCCCTTGGGAATGTGATTTGTTTTGTGCCACCTACTCTTGTATTACTTATTCAACCCTCTACAGATGTAAGACATAGATATAGTAATGTTACTCTACAGAAAACAATAATCTGTTGTGTATATCTGACTTATCCAGCACTGTTTTATTCTATTTTGGGTTTAGCTCTGTCTATTTTTAAGTGTCAAGCTGTTGTAAATACTTCATAGATACATAGATACATAGACAGTGTCGGCAGATAAGGGCCTATGGCCCACCCAGTCTGCCCATTTGAGCTTGTAAGTTCAGTTTGTTTTCCTAGAAGTCTGTTGCCCCTTACCCCTGACCTCCAGAATTCCTTTATGTCTATCCCATGCATTCTTAAATCCCGTGATTGTTTCAGCCCCCACCACTTCCTCTGGCAGGGTGTTCCACTAGTCCACCACCCATTCTGTGAAGAAATTCTTTCTCATGTTTCCTCTGAATCGTCCCTCCTCCAACTTCATCCCATGCTCTCTAGTCCTGGAACATCTTTTTCGCTTAAAATAGTGTTTTCCTGCACCCTGTTCTTCCCTGTAAGATACCTGTATGTCTCTATCATATCCCTCTCCTCCTCTCTTCCAGGGAGTACATGTTCAGTTCCTTCAACCTGTCTTCATAGGACTTGTGATGCAATCCATGCACCATCTTTGTTGCCCTCCTCTGAACCTTCTCTACCCTGTCTATGTCCTTACGTAGGTATGGTCTCCAGAACTGTACACTGTACTCCAGGTGGGGCCTCACTAGTGTCTTGTATAGTGGAATTATGACCTCCTTTCCTGCTGGTGATGCCCCTGCCTATACATCCCAGCATCCCATTTGCTTTACTGCTGCCTTGTCACACTGTTTCCCTACCTTGAGGTCATCAGAGATGACAACCCCAAGATCCCTTTCCTGCTTGGTGCATGCTATATCCTCACCCCCCAACTGATATATTGTGCCAGGGTTTTGTGCCCCATGTGCATTATCTTGCACTTCTTTGCATTGAATTTCAACTGCCAAACCCCTGACCATTCTTCAAGTTTCTGCAGGTGGCTCCTCGTTCTGTCTACACCCTCTGGTGTGTCTACTCTGTTACAGAGCTTTGTGTCATCAGCGAACAGTGAAATTCTGCCTTCTAGGTCCCCTGCAAATGTCACTGATGAAGATGTTGAATAGGACCGTCCCAGCACTGATCCCTGTGGTACCCCACTGGTCACTCTTCCCTCTGTGGAGTGACAGCCATTTACCACCCTCTGTGTCCTCCCACCCAGCCAGTTACCCTCCCACCACACTACTGTCCTGCCCACACCCATATTCCCCAGTTTGTGTAATAGTCTTTTATTTGGCACAGTGTCAAAGGCCTTGCTGAAGTCCAGATAGGCCATGTCCACTGCCCTCCCCGATCCACCTCCCTAGTCACTTCCAGCTAGACAATCTGCTAAATCCTAATTGTCAGTACCAAAAAACAGCATTGTTTTAGTCTGAGTAACACCTCCCCCGTCTATCATACACCTACATTACAAGATGTAGGTGATATCCCTATTATTGTTGCTCTCAGGGGTGGTCCCCCTCCTTAGAAATACCACCTAACGTGCCATATCACCACAGAACTGCACTCAACAGGGACACAGCTAATTAAGTTTGTGGCTATCTCTGGCCCCCCAACTGTTCCGAACTGGCGGAACATTTGGTGACCCTCTCCGCTTTATCTGTACCTCTCTTTATAATTCTCTTGAAGCCACCTACTTTCACCAGCCTTAGTATTGAATAATCTCTGCTAACCACCCAACTGTACTGATCAAAGGGCAACAAAATGCTTCTGAAAAAAAATTTCAACTTCAATAAAATACTCATTTTGCTTGAAATCTGCTATGGTAATGCTGAACTCAATCCAAAGCTCCTCTGATCCTTGCCTAACTCCCTCCAAATTTGTTAACCTATCTGAATTAAAAATTGTAACTATCACAATACACAGCCTAATGAAAAAGACTGATAGCGTGAAAGTTTGGATATGATTAATCAGTCCAGCTATCCTGCTACTCACTGAAACCTGGCTTAACAGCTCGATGGACCACAGCGTTTTGATGATCCCTAGCAACAATCAATATTGGCAGGATAGAACCTCTGGAAGTGGTGGCATAATCCTCTATGTAAAGGAGTTATCCTCTGCTATTATCAACTCCCTGTCAAAACCTCATAAATTTGAATGATTTGCAGTTACACAAGCCATATCCCCATAAAAGTCCATCAATATTCTCAGTTGCTACAGGCCCCCTCCGGTGGCTTAACGCTAATTAGCCACCTGACAGACTTCCTAAGTTCTCACATTAAGGAGACCATTATTCTGGGGGATTTTAATTTATATTGGTTCTCATCAATATCCAATGACCTTAAGCAGCTCTGTGATGATTTTGGCCTAATGCAAGTCATTACTGAACCTACAAGACCCATTACTAGGAATCCTTCCCATTCCTCACTATTGGACTTAGTACTTACCAATACACCACAGAAAATTACAGTCACAGCTGAATTTGACAGTGACTGTAGTGACCACAATGCAGTAGTTTGTATCAAAGGCACATGGAAAGCATCTGTAGAATCTTCCTTCCATTATAAAGGAAAGCTCTCTTATTTTTCTGTGGCAAGCTACCTCCAGGATCTGGCAAATATTAACTGACAACACTTTTACCTACCCCCCTCTGTACATGCAGCAGTAGATGTTTTTAACTAACAAATCCTCTCCCCAATAAATCAACATGCTCCACTAATCAAACAAAGTTAAGAAAAAGATCTGCCCTGGTTTACTAAAGAAATAAAGCAAGTGTTGAGGGACAGGGATAATCACTGGCCTATAGCCAGAAAAACTAAACTGCCCCAGGACTGGATTGAGTTTAATTGCACCAAACTGATCCGTACTACCAAATCAAACTACTACCGAAGCCTCCTAGAAACGAAGAAAAATATTTCTTCTAAATTTTGGCAAATAGATCTCTTGAAGGAGAATCAGTTCATTCCGCCCTACCGTGTAAGATTCAGGTGAATGGTAAAATCATTACAGATAAGCAACACATTCTAGAAGAGCTTAATTCACATTCTGTATCTTCTGGAATAGCTTTTGACCCATCTCCTGCTGCTGTGATTCCACTAACAAGTCTTAAGCAACCCCCACCAAATTGCAACACTAATTCGCCCTTCTGCTTCCAGACCATTACCTACAGACAGGTGGAGGATATGTTACTTACACAAGACATCAAAGAGGGTCCAGAGATAGACAACCTGGAACCATTTTTTCCAGACAGCAGGCACCCCAGTGTTATCAGCACCCATGACACATCTGTTCAATCTTTTCCTGACCAGTCATGAAATCCCTACACTTTGGAAAACAGCTCACCTAATCCCACTCTTCAACGCTGGACAGAAGTCCAAAGCTAGTAGCTATTGGCCTATATCGATCTTGCCTGTCCTAGCTAAGGACCTAGAAAAACTAGTCAATGAACAAGTTCGGGACTGTCTATCCTGTCAGAATTTACTCACACATTCCCAGTTTGGTTCCAGGTCATTACACAGCACTGCTACTGCTCTTATCAACGTGACCAATGACTGGATCACCTCCCTTGATCAAAAACTTGTAATAGTTTCCATTTTCTTATATCTCAGCAAGTGTTTTGATGCAGTGGACCATCAAATATTGATATATAAGCTGTTTTATATTGGTACTGGTCAGCATGCCTTACCCTGGTTCAAAAATGATCTAATGGGTAGACAACTACAACTGAAGGCTGAAGGCCTGCTGTCCTCCTGCTCACAAATCTCCAAAGGCAAACCACAAGGATCTGTCCTGGGCCCACTTTTATTCACTATATATACTAACAATCTCAGAGACGATATCAGAAATGTCAAATTGCACTGGTACATAGATGACACAGTAGTATATGCTACTAAACCCAGCTTCGTAGAGGTTTTATATGGCCTATAGTCCACCTTCAATATTCTCCAACAGAAATGCCTGAATGTGCCTCCAAGCTACTCCTTAATCCTGCAAAACAAAGTATATGATTTTTGGCCCCAAAAGCAAGCGGTTATCTGATCCCCTCCTGGCATTCTTACACTACTAGGCGATTGACTGGAATTGGTAGATTTTAAAATACCTAGGAATATGGCTAGATAATAAACATTCTTTCAGCAACCATATCGGTAATTTATGTAAGAAACTTGGGCCAAGACTGAGTTTTTACTATTGAGATAAATTCAATTTACCGTTGGGCACCTGCAGATCCCCAGTCAGCTCTGCGTTCTTACCCCTGCTTGACTACAGGGATTTTATAGAGGTGCTGCAGCTGGTCAACTTGCCAAACTGAATGTCCTGTGTCATAGCGCACTTAGATTCATTACTCGGCTGCTTGCAAGAATCCATTACTGCACCCACTATGCATCTGTTGGCTGGCATCCCGCACCACTAGGCACCTCAAAAACCTTTATATATGGTTCTATAAGTCTCTCAGACATGATGCACCCCAGTAAGTCTCTGATCTGCTCTGTAAAGTCTCTAGTCTATATAACCAGAGAGCACACAACTACATTTTTGCTCCAAACACCAAGAACTGCATCCAAATAATGGAAAATGGCTTTAATGTGGCTTGCCCAACCTACTGGAACAAACTTCAGGCCTGCCTCAAACTGAACTCTATTGTGCGGTTATGTACCTTTAAATGTCTGACTGATCCCTACTGCTCTGACAGCTGTTGCTGCTCCTAGTATTTACTACTGCTACTGACTGCTTTGTGAGTGCTGCTCTTATGTTGTTCCAAATATAATCAGCCCTGCTCTGTTACCATGTTATGCCTTATAGTACAATCAATTCTACTTGTATGTTTTTCAGTTGTATGCCTTTTTCAGTTATGTGCCCATTTAGCTCTGGTCCCAAATCTACCTGTATCTCTGTACTGTTAATTCACCCGCTTGTATGCCTTTATATTTTCAGCTGTATGCCCTTTTTTTAGCCAAGAACAGTCATTTAAGGGCTTTTTTGTATGTGCCAGATTAGGTAACGAGGTGTTAATGACTGCGGTTAGTGGTTAAATAGCTGTGCTGACACTTTTTTTTCACAGCTCACTCCTCGTTCAGCACACACTCCCAAGAGATGGAGAAAAGCAAAAGAAATGTTCTGTCTTTGGCAGAATTTGGAGTGAACATCTCCAGTGTTGGGCGCTTTTTAAGCAAAAGGGAACAGGTCCTGCAAGAATGGAGAAGAAGTGCCAACACTGGCAGGAAAAGAAAAAGAGATGGGATGGACCCCCAAGTAGAGGGGGCTTTGCTAAGGTGGTTTTCTGCCTCCTGAGACCACGGTCTTGGCACATCTTAATGGAAAAAGCCAGTAGCCTCTCAGTATCCCTCTGCTAATTTCAGACCCACTACTGGCTGGCTGTCAAGGTGGAAAGAGTGCAACACGGAATGGGGAATGCGGTCAGTTTGAAACTGTGCCTTAACTACTTGCAGTATGGTTCTCAGGACTGTGTGCAGATGTGGAAAAATCAGTTCCCACTTATACGCCGTTCTGCTTGTATGCACATTTTGCCATGGTCCAGATGATGGGCATACAAGAGGAATTGACTGTATATGTTTTAGGTTCTGTACCTTTATTTTTTATTATGACCTAGCAGACTATACAGTATTGTAATTTATACTATCCCTCACTCTTACTCTTGTCACCACTGTGATTTCCGTACTGTACTGTCCTAAGACCTCCCTGCAAATGAACTCTGCTAAATGGAGCTTTTCCTGGTAAAACAAATAAAATAAAATTAAATTAAATTCTACCTAGTGGGGGCTGTCAGCTTGGAAGGACAACACCCTCCTGACTCCAATGCTGCAGATAGACTCGTAGCTGGAGATATCGAAAGTAGTCCATATGAGGGTGACTATATGTTTTCTGTAGTTCCATTAATGGAACTATGTCCTTGTCATCTAGAAGTTGGTGGACATAGGTGAAACCTAGTCAACACCATTTTTTCAATGAGTTATCCAATTTTTGCAATGGGCAATTCAGATCATAAGAGAGAGAGATAGAGAGGTTAATCACATGTGCAGCCTCTTATTGTCAGGACATCCTATAAACTGATGCCCAAACCATAAAATACCGGCAGCATGTTTAGTAAAGTCTGAATATTTTAGACCACCACCTCTGTGGTACATAGGTAGCAGTCAATTGGAACCATGTCATTTAAATATAAATTATATAGTTTTCCAGTGGACATCATAAGCTTGTGAAGTCCATAAACCAATCAATCTATGTTGGGTGGCTTTAGCATAATGGAGTAGATTTGAGAGATCTACCCCCCCATCTGCCTTTCAGCAGGAGCAACAACTTATACCTTACTCTAGGAAGTCCCCCAAAAAAAAATAAAGTGTGAATAAATTATACTTCCAGGAATGGGATAAACTGATCAGGAAAATAAGGAAGGATCTGTAACACATGGGCTCCCTGATTTCTGACCCTGCTGAGGCCACCTGCTCTTTCAGTGATTACCTAACTTCTTGTGCCCTCTTGCTGCTCCCCTCCTCACTCCCTCCCTTAAACCAGCCCTTCTAATTCATCATCCCTGCTGACCTTCCTTTCCTCCCCTCTCTTGCCCTCTTCCCCCAATTTTCCATTATCCATATCTCCTTTGCTGCTAGTCTAACTGCATGACTATCAGTCAACCCCAAGGGTAACAGCTCTGATGGGCTGAACCCTAAACTCCTGCAACTACCATCACAATCCCGTCCTGTCTCAACCTTTTTCTTCATCCTAGCAAGGCTGCTCAGTCTTGGAAGTGTACTACGAATTCTCCCCATCCACAAACAGGAAGATTCTTCCTCTCCTGGAATGCCCCTTCTATGTGTGCTTATAAAAGTATGGGAAAAACTTGTTCGATCCCAATTTTCCACCTTTCTTGACTCATCTTCCCTTTTCTGCCCTTTGTAGTCTGGTTTATGTAAATCTCTTTCCATTGTCTTGTCCCTTCTACAGCTTATTGATTCAGTTGAGGATTATTTAGGGCCAGCTTACCTCTGCCATCTCTGGCAACCATGCTAAGCATTTGACACTGTGGTTCACCCCCCACCACACACACACACACACACACAATTGAAAAACTCACTTGAGCAGGTCTCTGACCTCTTAGTAAACTGGTTCCACTCTGTAAATATGAATAACCCAGTTTTCACGGGTTTGGGGAGGTGAGACCAGGTACATTAACTACAAAGATGAGAAGTGGGTCAGATTTTTAGGATAAGAACACTAAAGCCAAATAGGTTAATTGAGACATGGGTCTTGAACCCATTTTTCTATAATTTAAACAAAAATGTTAAAAAATATCATCTATATATGTCTTGTCTATTGTTATTCTCTTAATATATTTATGTCACCTGGATTCAAAACAAATGATATGACAGAAAAAAAAAAAAAAAAGAGTAGAATTCTTTATAGGTATGAATCGGTGTGTTACATTGTTGTCCTCTGTTAGGTTGTGTATGTATATATATATTTTTTTTACTGGTACACAATTTGAAGTAGTTGCACATTAGTAGCTAAATCAAACTTTGGTTACTTTCCTATTTAGGATTTTTTTTTTCCATATAGCTCATGATTCCTTGGGTTGCTGTCCTCTCCAACCCCATGTTCCCCAGACCAGCTACCACCTCTCCTGGACTTATCTCTGTACAGATTCCCTCATGGACGCCCCCCATAGCAGGGCCGGAGGGGGAGAACAGTCCCCGGCCCTGAGACGCATCCAGAATGTGCTGAGGTGCCCAGGTGGTGGAGCGGGTCCGTAGAGGTGTGCGGTGCACCAGCTAACCCTTGGGTCCCATTTTCTGCACTATGTGAGCCAAGGCGACATGGGCGACGCATGTGTGTGGAGGCCCAAATGTGATCCGAAAACATTGAATCTGTTGGCAGATAAGGATCATACAGCCCACCTAGTCTGCCCATTTTCCTACTTGGTTTGGCAATCCCTACTCATATCTGGGCTGCCTTTACCCTGCTCTGCTGTACAGCATGGTGCCTTTATGCTTATCCCATGCACTTTTAAATCCCTGTACTATCTTCAATTCTACCACCTCTGCTGGTAGGTTGTTCCACGGATCCACCACCCTCTCTGTGAAAAAATACTTCCTAGCACTCCCCCAAGCCTCCCTCCCTCCCTCCAACCTCATGTTATGTCCCCTTGTCCTTGTGAACTTTTGTCTCTGAAATATGCTCCCCTCCTGTACAGTTTATTTCTCTAAGGTATTTGAAAGTCTCTATCATATCCCCTCTCTCCCAGTGAATAGATATTTAGTTCCTCGAGTCTTACCTCATAAGGCTTGTGGTACAGTCCATGTATCATTTTTGTTGCTCTTCTCTGGACTGCTTCCATTCTATCTATGTCCTTCCTGAGACGCGGTCTCCAGAATTGGACACAGTATTCCAGAGGAGGCCTCACCAGTGAACTGAAAGTGGCATCACCATTTCACTCCTCCAACTGGTTATGCCCCTTCCTATGCACCCCAGCATTCTGTTTGCCTTCCCCACTGCTTTTTTTGCATTCTTTGGCTGACTTCAGGTCATCACATATGATAACCCCCAGGTCTCTCTCCTGACTTATGGTGGCTAGAACCTGCCCCCCATCTTGCATTCTTCTCTTGGGTTTCTGTGTCCCAGGTGCATTATCATCTCACACTTCTTAGTATTGAAACTCAACTGCCAAACCCTTGACTTTTCCTCAAGTAGTCTTAGGTCATTTCTCATTTTATCTAGCCTCTCCTTTGTGTCGACTCTGTTACAGAGCTTGGTGTTATCTGCGGACAGGCATACTTTCCCCTCCAGTCCCTCTGTAATGTCACTTATGAAGACAATGAATAGAACTGGACCCAGCACCGATCCTTGTGGAACCCCGCTGGTCACCTCCCCCCTCCTCTGATTTTATGCCATTTACAGTCACCCTCTGGGTCCTGCCTTTTAGCCAGTTACCAACCCATTTTACCACTTTAGAGACCACACCCAGATTCCCCAATTTGTTAAGTAACCTTCTATGAGGAATGGTGTCGAAGGCCTTACTGAAATCCAGGTAGGCCACTTCAACTACCCTGGTCGCCCAGTCAAAGAAATCGATAAGATTAGGACCTATCCTCAGTGAATCCATGCTGCCTTGGGTCTTCTGCACTGCTCAACTCCAGGAACTTCACTACCCTCTCCTTAAGCAGGGACTCCATCAGCTTTCCCACCACTGAGGTCAGGCTTACAGTTCTGTAATTACCTGCCTCCTCCCTACTTCCAGTCCTGTGCAGGGGGACCACCTCTGCTCTCCACTAGTTCCCAGGTACCTCCCCCATCTCTAGTGATTGGCTGAAGAGGGTTGTCAGCGGACCTGTTAGGACTTCCTCGATTTCCTTCAACACTCTAGGGTGAATCCCGTCTGGTCCCATTGTCTTGTCTGTCTTTACTTTTCTTAGTTCCGCCAAGACTCTGTCCACCGTTAATGGGCTGTTGACCACCTATCCCCCCTGTACATCTTTCCTCGTGAGTCTTGGCCCCTCCCCTGCCTCTTCCTTGGTAAATACTGAGCAAACATATTTGTTCAGTACCTTAGCTTTTTCAAGGTCATTCTCCACCCACCCACCCTCTCCCTTCTTTAGCCCAACAATACCATTTCTGGTCTTCTTCCTCTCACTAATATAACGGAAGAAGGTCTTGTCCCCTTCTTAATAGCCTGTGCTATTCCTTCCTCTGTTCTTGCCTTAGCCCCTCTGACAGCTTTCCCAGCTTCTCTCTGCTTCTCCAGATATTTCAGTCTGTCATCTTTCTGAGTCTCTTTGCATTTCCTGAATGCCTTACTTTTTTCTCACACTTTCTCGGCTACTGACTTATAGAACCACAGTGGCTGCTTCTTTCTTTTGCTTTTGCTAAGCAATATGGACACATTTACTTGTCACTCCTGCTATGGATCTCTTGAACTTAAGCCAATGTTCTTCTATCCCCCCCCCCCATATCTTCTGCTGCCAGGGCAATTTTGAGCTCTTCCTCCATCTCCATGATGTTGGCCTTCCAGAAATCTAGGATCTTAATCTTTGAATGGCTTTCTTCTGCCAACATGTTGACTCTAAACCTGTAGCTCTTCCCTCACCCCTGTGACGCATATACATCTGCTGCTTGAGTGTTCAACTTTTCCACTAGACCTCCACCTGGTGGTAGCCAACAGCCGAGTTTGCAAGCCTCCCAGATCTGAGAGAAGAGAGTTGTCTGACAGATTCTACATCCACTCTTGGACCACCCACCCCCTGCTGACCCCTGACAACACCAGCTAATTCCCAAACTTAAGTTGCCAACAAGGCAGAAGGTAAGGTGCTCATCAGTGCCTCAGCCCTCAGCTCCAACGGGACAGCTCTATTTAGGAATTTTTAAAGTAGAATGATACTTAGCAGAGGCTGAAATAATTCTGAAGCAGCAGTGCACGATAGCAGTGAAATGGACCTATTTTTTTTTTAGACTGTCCCTTATCCTGATCCTTAGGGCAACCTACCAATTTGATTGGTAATATTAGTAGCTCAGATAGTTCTAAGTTCTACCTAAGTTCTACTTTCGTAGGGTTACAGCAAAATAAGTTTTTAAGTTGTTATGTTCTTTACCTAATAAAATTGGTGATTGTGGTGAAGGACTTGATTCGAAATTTGTGAAATTGGCAGCTCCGTATCTTGCTAATCCTCTTTGTACTTTATAAAATTTGTGTTTGACAACTGGGTTTTATCTGAAGGCCATGGGAGGTTGCCTGTGTCGTGCCAATTCCTAAGAAGTCCAATGCTGTTGGAGCTGAAGACTACTGAGCTATATCCATTTTAAATCCATTAAGCAAAATTTTGGAAAAGCTCATGGGTAATCAGTTATTTGGAAAGATATGGTGTGCTTTGCTCCAAACAGCATGGTTTTAGGTGTGGCCGTGGTACTGGCATGGCATTGGTCAGCTTCACGGATACCATCCTACAGGGTTGAAATAAGGGTATCATAACTGGGGAGGTGTTTGTGGACCTGACCAGGGCTTTTGACATGATCAATCATTCCTTGCTTTGTAGGAAGTTAATTGAGATGGGAATCTCTGAAACTGCAGTCTTTTTGTTGAAAGATATTTTTGCAGGAGTGAGTCCAGAGTGTTTCTACTGGTTCAGTCTTGCCTGACTCCCGATTCATTATGTGCGGAGTACGTCAGGGGTCCATACTTGGACCCCTGTTATTTTTTTTGTTTATAAATCAGGTCCCTTCTATTTTTAGTCTATGCAAATGCCTTCTTTATGCTGATGGTTTGATTTTATTCTATCAGGGTCATTCTATTGATTACATTAATCTAGTGTTGGAGGATGAATTTCAGAAGTTATGCTCGTGGATGTCTCTAAATGGCATGGTTATAAATGTGAAAAAGACCAAACAATGGTTTTTGGCAGCTCCTTTAATCTGAGGGAAAATCCACGCTTATTGGTTCATGATCCGTCAGGCTCTTTGCTTGAACAAGTGGATGAGTTTAAGTACTTGGGCATTTATCTTGACCCTTATCTAACATTCTTTTCTCAGGTTAAGGTTGTAAGAAGGACCATTAACCTTAAATAGGGATTGTTATATAAATTTAAGCCCTATTTATCACTGAATCTCAGAGGTCTATAGCCTTAGGGACCCTCATGCCGCATTTGGATTGTTTCCTCCCTATATAACAAACTGGGTAAGAAGGAGTATCACGTTCTTAGTGTCACCTGTAACAACATTTGCCGTACTATTTTGGACGTTCCTGTTATTAACCATCATTGCACTCTTTATTCAGCTTTGAATTGGCTTTCCCCTAAATCTAAATTGTTGTATTCTATGGGAAGTCTGGTGCACCAGGTTATTTATTCAAAGAACCTGTCTCCTTTGGCCGATTTCGTTGAAGTTGTGGTCAAATCAAGGGTTCCTTTTAAATTCCATTCTAGTAAGAAAATAATTATGGTTCTCGGTCCTTCTGTTCATTAGCTCCACGTTTTTGAATGACTTAGGATCTTGTGGGTATGTGGGATTAACTATAGGAACAAATACAATCCAAGAGAAGGATAATTAAACACAAGCGACTTTTTTTTAGCAGCAACAAAGCATTTCAACAGCTCCACATACTGAGGTCCAGGAGTGCAAGATATGCAAGAGAACAGTTCACTACACCATCTACACCCCTCTTCCAGAGGGAAACAAAATCAACATACAGTGCTAAATGTTTAATGCAGCACCTGAATTCATAATGCAGCACGTGAATTCGTATCAGACAATATATTCAAAAGAGTCCGTGTCCACAAGGACACACCTTTTCCAAATTTAGTGTCAATAAACAGTGCTGCAGATATAATGTCTAGGGCTGATTTAAACACCAAATGGCCAGAGCAGGAGATACCAAAACTTGCATCTGCAACCCAGAGTAATCTGCATTAGAAAGACAATGGAATTTAAAACCGAGTCACCGTGATGTACCTACATACTTTGAGCAACGTGTGGTAGGAGGCAGTGCAGTTTAATGGTTAGAGCACTAGCTTGGAGACCAGATCACAGGTTCAAACCTCAGCACGGCCATCAACTAATGGTGACCTGGAATAAGTCCCTTAACCTCTCAGCATTCCAGTCCACCCTGCTGTGAGAATGTGTAGAAGCAGGACTTCTCTGGAAGCAAAATGCTACATCTTAGCTGGGTTAGTCAGGGTAAATAAGTTGTACAATTAGGAACAAAGTAAATTAAAAAATTAAAACAAAAAACAGATACAGGACTATGGAGCCTACATCGGGATGCAAATAACAAGCTGTGTCATCAACAGACACACTGCAGACTGTCCATCTAAAAAACAGCAGCAATTGCAAAGATAGTGTGGACCTGCCTGACCTATAATCCCTCATGCAGACCATCCATCTTGTAATACAAAGAAAAATTAGTATATATCCACTTTGTCATGATCTATTATGTAATGTTATATTTGTGGTCTTAGCGCGCCACCTACCAATATTAGCTATAGTGCAATAATAAGCAGAATTACTGAATTGCTCCATTGTTACCCAAAAGTAGCACTAGTCAGCCAAATTGCTTATCTATGTGTATGTGCAGAATCTAACAGTCTTGGGTGTCAGCTGCCCACTTAACTAACCAACGGCAGTGTCTTATTTCTAGGCAGATGAGACGATACCCAGGTAATGGACTTTCTTATCTGTACTATATACTGTAACTTCATGCAAGCACATTGTTCTATTAGTTTTCATGCATCATCACCTGGGTGTTCTGCAGTTCTAAACTCCCAGCTACACGGTAAACTGTTTATCTATATGTGATGGGAATAAACTTTGTTTTCTGCAAACACGTGTTTCTGAGTTCTGTTTTGCCATCAGATCAGAACCTTGCCGACACTGGCAACAATAGCAATTTTACCGGAAATATGAAAACAAACTACTTTCATGAAGCTGACAGTTTTGGTCAATAGCTTGTCAGACTGGGCTGCCCAATGGCCACGTGGCAGCAACCTGTCTTGCTGTGCAGGTGACATGGGTTCGAGAGCAGACTTGGGTCACCATGTCAGTAGTCAGGCTAGGCTGAGGCAGCTGCCACGTGCTAGTGTCCTTGCCAGAGAAGGACTGGCAGCAGCTTCTTTTTTTTTTTTTCTCCAATTGTTTAACCAGATGAGACACACCAAGCTGAAAGCTTTTTTACAGGTGCAATCTGGCAGCACAGGGAAGTTAAGTGACTTGCTCAGGGTCACACAGCATATGCAAGTAGGGGCTGTGAGATTCAAACCCAGGTCTCCAGATTTGTAGCTCAGAGCCTTAAACCACTGCACTATACTGCCTCCTAGCTTCTGTCACTACAGCGATCCCTGTGGGTGGTCCAAGGAGCTTGCCACTTCCACAGGAGCACGCTGTGCATGCATAAGGCTGATGGATGTTATGCCCATGTCAAGGGAAGGAGACAGAACTGTGAGAGTAAACAAAATGAAAAATCCAAGCTCTGGCTAGATGAAGGCAACTAGCACACTTGGGTTCCCCACCATGCTGCTCACCACTGTGATCTAATCCCAGTCAGGCTGGGGGAGGGGGTGGCCCTATTTTGGAACCCCTGCCCCAGACAGCAGCTGTAGGGGAATGGTTCCACCACCGGAATGTGCCTGTGATCGGGCACCATGCAATTAGGGTGCCAATCAGCAAAGTTACCAATCATGTTTTTTGCTACTCACTGAAACCTGGCTTAATAGCTCGATGAACCACAGTGTTTCATAGTTGATCTGCGACTATCCTACTATTCCCTTTTTCTAGCGTTCCCTTGTCTGTGTCCCATGCATTTTTGAATTCCTCCACCATTTTTGGCCCTGCCACCCCTGTAGGGAGGCTATTCCAAACACCCACCATCCTCTCTGCAAAGAAATACTTCCTCACATTACCCCTGATTCTTCCTACAACTTTATCATGTCCTCTAGTTCTTGTCCACCTTCTTTTCTGAAAGATGCTACCCTCCGTACCTTATTGATCCCTTTAAGGTATTTATATGTCTCTATCATACCCCCCCTCCCTCTTTGCATCTCTAGAGAATACATATTGAGATCTTTCAGCCTCTCCTCACATGACTTCTGGTGCAACCCCTGTACCACTTTTGTTGCCCTTCTTTGGACTGCCTCCACTCTGTCTATGTCCTTCCTGAGATGCAGCCTCCAAAACTGGACACTGTACTCCAGATGAGGTCTCACCAGTGATCTGAATAGTGGCATCACCTCCTTTTTTCTGCTTGTGATGCCTCTCCCTATGCACCCCAACATCTCGCTGGCCCTTCTAACCACCTTCTCATACTGTCCAGCTACCTTTAGGTCCTCATATATAATTATTCATAGATCCCTCTCCTGTTTGGTGGTCAACAGTACCTTCCCCTGCATTGAGTATTCCTCTCTTGTGTTCCCGTGACTTGTGCATAATTCTGCACTTCTTTGTGTTGAATCTCAACTGCCATACATTTGATCAATCCTCCAGTTTGCCCTGGTTCTTTCTCATTCTCCCTGAAGATGCTAAGGCAAAACTGGTAGGAGTTGGTGGGGTTTGCTGGCGTTCCCCCGGTTTCATGCTCACTGCATGTTTGAGGTCAGAACATTTTGAATAAAAATGTGATTGTGGAACATTATACTGCTTGCCTTTTGCTCCATTTGCAGTGGGTAGTGCTGGATTTGCTGCACATAGATTCTCGTTCTCTGTAGCACACCCAGCCATGGGGCAGCTTTTCTGCTTGTTTTGGTTAAATAAAGATCCACAAGGCAGCAGGCCAACACGCTTTCCCAGGTACCAGAAATGCCCATAGGGTAGAGTATTCCCTGTTCCGTTACCACAGCACTACAGGGTTTCATGTCTTAGACTCACAAATGTACTGAAGTACAGCACAGCACAGTGATGAAGAGACAGTACTTGTTTAGAAGCACTGCCAAGTTGAATTGCATTTTTCCTGATCCACTGCTTATGTGAACTTTGCTTGTTCAGGACTGCCTTGTTGCCATATCTCTCAACTATTATACACTGTGAGGTACGTACCGGATTTTACCTCAGAAACAGTATATCTCTCATGCAGAAAACAACTATCAGCTTCCTCCTCTATTCTGAATTAATTTTTTTCTCTTTGTCTATGCTCAGAGCCCCTGGCATCAAAGCCCAGGCTCCTCAACTGCTTCTCTCACCTTTGCCTTCCCCCACCCTCTCCTACTTTCACATTCACTCCCCCAGCTCACTGTTTTTCCCCTGCCACTCCCACCAATTCAGCCCTGCTGTTTGCCCTTTAAGACTAACCTCTTGGTCTCTCTCCCCCTCCTTTCCAGGACCTGCTCCTGCCCAGAATGGGCTCCTGGTGACTGGCGGCCCCGGCTCATGCTCAGGCTGGCTGCATGATTCCTCCTGCCAGCCCACACAGACCCAGGTACGGCCTCTGCCTTCGTACAAGCATGGCTTGAAAGACGCAAATTTCATAGGGCCGCCCAAGACTTTACTGGCTCCTCATTGGCTCACTGGACTACCTCTCCATCTGGTGCTGAGTTTTTGAAAACTCTATCCACAGAGACTTTCAAACCATAAAATTGCTTAAAAGCTGCCTGTCCAGCTTTATTTTACCACCAAAAAGCAGCACTTCTGTTTAAATTAGCGCTAGAATCTGGTGGTACTCAGCGTTTCAAAAGTGCTTGATAATATAGTCCAAGGCAGCAAAACAGTGCTGCTCTGTGTTTTTACAGCACTTTATAACTAAATGATTACAGCGCTTTTCTGATTAAGTGATATTTTGGGGTGAATTCTGAATTTAAGCCAGGCAGTAGTTACTAGAAGGGCCTTAATTGTAACGTTATACCTGAACTGACCTTAATTCTGGGTTGAATTCTAGTTGCTACAAGAGGAGCCTTAAATGTGATGTTATATCTGAACTGTGCTAAATTCTACGTTTAATTCTAGCCACACAGTAGTTACAAGAGGGGTCTTGCTGTTAAATGCTTTGGCAGGGTCTTAATTGTTTTAATTGAACTGTTTTAATGTTAAATGCTTAACATTCATTAGGCAGCTGTCTTCCTTTATTCTGAAATATATTTCTCCTCTTTGTCTACGCTCGGAGTCCCTGGCATCAAAGACTGTTGTTCCTGCTCAAGGAGGAGCTGATGGTGGTGAGGGTGATAGTATCCAGCTTCAGTCTGTTTCTCCTGGAGAAGGAGAATGAAAGTCAGCTCCCCCCCACCCACAGTGAGGAGATGCCTGAGAAGGGAAAAGATGGGGGGGAGGATATAATATGTTTTGATACAGATGGTGATGAGGTGTTGGATCCCCTGTGGGAGCCAGAAGTGAAAAAGATGAAGGGTGATGATGTAGCCCATTTAGATGACAAGACTAAGGGTGATGCTATCAGCAAGCCTACAAGCAGTCTAGTTACCTCACCTCCCAAATGTAGCATTGTGGAAATCATGCAAGCAGCACAAAAAGCAAACTCTTCCACACTTTTGGCTCTGCTGTCCAAGTCTTAGTGCCATGTCAAATCTAGAGGTGCAAAGTCCCTAGTTTGGGATTTTTTCATGCTTGATGCAGCTGATGACACCATGGCGATATGTCAGCTGTGTCAAGCATGTGTAAGTCGTGGGAAAATGGGCAGCCACATAGGCACTGGTGGCCAGCATGCCCACTTGAAAAACAAGCACCCATTGCGCTGGCACCAACACCAGAAAGATACCAGAGCTGTTGGCTGGACTTCCCTTGTCAAGCTTAATGTTAGTGACAGCAATGCAACAGAGCAGGAGGAGGGAGGGCTGAGTGGGTTGGTGGAGAAGGAGTGTAAGGAATAATTCTCTCTTGAGCAGTGGGCACAATAGCAGTGGAGCTGCCACTCCCTCGAGTTATAAAAGTACACCTCCAGGCACCAAATCCACCAAAATAACCAGTTTCATACATGCTGCACATTCCAGGCCCCAAGAGTCACCTGGTACCCCAGCAAGAACAACACTGGTAGCACATGTAAAGTGTTTCTGTCGACCCGCTCCCAAGATGCAGACCACACTGAAGGGTGTGTTTGAGCAGCACTCAAAGCACCCCCCCAATCACGCTGCTGCCTGTGAACTGAACACAGCCACAGCTGAAATGCTTGCCATCGACCTGCTTCCCTTCTCCTTTGTGGAGAATCCAGGATTCCGCCATTTGATGGCCCGTGCCTGCCCCAAATGGCAGGTGCTATCACGAACGTTATTCTCAAAACGTGCCATGCCCAAACTCTACAGCAGAATTTTACAGTCCGTCCTACATGCCATGAAGCATTCTGCCTCCAAATATATCCACCTTAGCATGGATACGTAGACAAGTGGGCAAACAGCGGGTAGCTCATATCTGTGCATGCCAGCACACTGGGCACAGGTACCTGGGGTGGTTGTTGATTTAGGGCCTTGCAAAAGTTGTGTAAAGCAAAATTGTGATGGCAGCAACACATCTGGTATCCATCAGAATGCCACAACTGTGCAAAGTGTTACGGAGTCTCACACTGGTGAGAAAATGCTGAATTTGCTGCTAAATCAGATTGATGAGTGGCTGAATGCACAGTCACTCGCAGCAGGGTTTATTGCCAGTGACAATGGCTCCAACGTGGTTAAGTGCATTATTGACGGTGTTTTTTTCGGAGTTCCCTGCCTGGCACAGTGCCTTAATCTAGTCATGCAGCAATTTTCTGAACCACGATGAAATAAAGGAAACTGTGCATGTTGCCAGATGCATCAGTGTGCCACTTTGCCCACTCTGCAAAGGCCCGTGACCATCTGCATGAGCTGCAGCACACTAACCATCTGCCTCAGCACTGTATGAAGCTCGATGTTGTTACCAGGTGGAACTCCACACTGTACTTGCTGGACCAGCTTTATGAGCAGTAAAAGGCAGTTTCGGATTACCTACTGCTGCACACCACCCGGGACAGTGCTGGGGTGTCCATCACCCGAACAATGGAGCAGTTGCGACAAATGGATGGCATAATAACACCCAGAGGGACAACCCCGCTACTGCCCTTTTACCTCAAGGCAGTAACAGACATGGAGGCCCAGAAGCTTTCCCTCTCTTTCCCTATCCCTTCGTGCCCTATTCAAATTAATCTTCTACCTCCTGTTCTGCATTGGTACTATTGAGATTAATCCTGGCCCCATTGTAAGTTTATCTTCCCCTGCTGATCTGTCTTCCAAAAAAGGCCTAAGCTTCATACACTTCAATGCTTGCAGCCTATTAAAAAAGTTCACCTTAATACAGGCTTGGGTGGCACATACTCTTCCAGATTTCCTGGTCATCTCTGAATCTTGGCTCAGGACTACAACAAAAGACAGTGTTGTAAACCTTCCCAACTATCAGCTCTTCAGAGCAGATCGCCCTTCCAGGGGTGGTGGGTGGCCATATACATTAAGGACACCATCTCTGCAACCTGCCTCATCAACACATCCGAACCAAATGAATTTGAATGTTTATCAATCAAAATATCACTTCCTAGCTCGCTCATTTAAACTGATTGGATGCTATAGGCCCCCCTCTGCAGGCCTTAAACTGCTATCTCACCTAGGGTCAATACTCAACATAGGCCCTGAAGATACCATCATCCTTGGTGATTTGAATTTAAACTGGCTATCTAATGTATCTGCACCTTTGATAACCTTTTGTGACACCTATGGATTCACACAGCTAATTAAAGACCCAACTAGGATCAACCTAAGAAATTCCAGCAACAGCTCACTCCTGGATATTATGTTGGTAAACAAGCCTCACTTATATTCGCATGCAGGAGTACTGCCGAGTGATGTGAGTGATCACTACCCTATAGCTGGCATAAGATCCACACTCAAACCACCCAATCCTGCAGAATTTGTCCTCAAAAGGTCAAAAAAGAATTTTAATATCTCAGGTTACCTCTATGACCTGAGTAATACAATATATTGGCAAGATGTCTACCTTACAACCTCTGTTGAAACAGCTCTTCAGACTTTAAAGGATATTATCACTAATGCTCTCAATATTCATGCACCTATCACCAGTATCAGAACTAAAGTAAAATCTTGCCCTTGGTTCACCTCTGAGCTTAAAGCAGCCTTGATAACCAGAGACAAACTGTGGAAAAGGCAAGAAAAACAAAGGACTCTAGAGACTGGCTAAATTTCAGAAAAGCAAGGAATTCATGTACAAAACAAATAAAAACTGCCGAAACTGCCTATTATAGATCTGAATTGGATGCCTCCTACAATAACCCATCCAGACTCTGGGGTACTATAAAAGGAATTCTGGGCCAAAATTCTACTCCTGCCTTAACCTCCAAACTACTACTAAATGATACAGAAATTACAGGTAAACAAGAAATCTTAAATACCTTCAATGTTCACTTCACCACAGCTGGCCTAGCATTTGACTCATCACCTGCAAATCTCCTGAGATCTTCCTTGAACCTGCAAACTACTGTGGGACAAATGGCCACTACAACTTTTTCCTTCATCCCAATATCCTGAAAGAAGTGGAAGATCTCCTCTCTAATTTAGACACTACTAGAGGTGCAGACTCCTGGATCCCTATTTCCTGAAAAATTGCTTCACATGTCTTATCTGCCCCTCACTCATCTCTTCAATCTTTCCTAACTACTGGATCCATTCCTCTACTTGGAAAACAGCTCAAGTAGTTCCATTACTCAAATCTGGTGATACTAGGGATCTCAACAATTACAGGCCTATCTCCATCCTACCAGTACTATCCAAGATGCTCAAAAACTAGTAAACTCTCAATTAAGGGACTATCTGGATAACAACAACCTCCTAAATTCAGCACAATCTGGATTTAGATCAAACATAGCACCATTACTGCCTTAGCCAAAGTAACTAACGATCTGGCAGACTGCCTTGGATAAGAAAACTGTACATGTGCTGTGTTCCTGGATTTGAGTAAAGCGTTTGACACAGTGGATCATGACTTATTAATCACCTCCTTTAGCTCATTAGGCCTGGATTCCCTATCACTCAATTGGTTTAAGGACTACCTTTCAAATAGGTCACAACTGGTAAAAAATGGAAATTACCTATCCAACTCAAAACCACTGCTAAGGGGTGTACCACAAGGCTCTATTCTTGGCCCCATCCTCTTTGCCATTTATATTAATAATATTGATGCCAACCTCACTCAATCTAACATTCATCTGTTTGCTGATGATACTGTATTATATGTCAGCAATCCTCACCTTCTAAAGCTTTGAACTGTTACAATCCGAATTCTCCATCCTGCAGCACAATCTACTTGATAAAAACTACTTCTAAATGCCAAAAAAACAAAAGCTATGTTCTTTGCCACAAAGAGTTGCTCCACCACTACCCCATCACCCACCACCCTACAATTATCCACCTTACTTGGAGAGAAACTGGAATTTGTTGATAACTTCAAATACCTTGGAGTCTGGATTGATAACAGGCTTGTCTATTCTGTTCATATTGAAGAGCTACTAAAAAAGCTGAGACAAAGGCTTGGTCTATTTTTTAGAATAAAACATTACCTAAACAGTGATTCCAAAAAAAGGTTAATTCAAGCTTCATTCCTATCCCTCATTGATTATGCTGACTTTCTCTATGGCCATTGTTCACGCCACCTCTTACATAAACTGGACACCCTGTATCACAGGTCCATCAGATTTATTACTGACCTTCCCTCCAGTACCCATCATTGCTCCCTTTATATGGCAGTCAACTGGACATCACTACAACACAGAAGAAATAGGAATGCTGCTATCTGGATATTCAAAGTGTTAACAGGCAAATTACCCACCTATATCACTGATTGCTTTACCCAAATTACTACTAGGCCATACACTTAAAGGATCAGTAATCTCATCATATTAAAGGTCCCCAATGCCTGCACCGGTTTGGGAGGGCTGCTATCAGCTACACCTTAGCAGTTGCATGGAACTCTCCAAAAGTCCATGAAGCTAGATAGCCTATTACCTCTGGCATCTTTCAAAAGATTGTTCTCCGCCCTTTTCCAGAGCTCTGCAATTGCTTTGTAAAGCCTAATCCCCTACCCTACCTGACCCACCTTCCATTTTCCGTCCATTATATTAAATCAATTTCTATTTTCAAATCACCTATTATATTCTTATAAAAGCTAGTTAGGCCCTATAATTTATATCTTATGCCTGCTATACCCTTTGTCCCCTTTTCTTACAGGTTAAATGGTTTTACTGTACATTGTATATATGTAAATTGTTGTGTATTATCATTTCATGTCATTGTATTGCTGTTTATGCTATTTCTTGTCTATGTAATAATACTTGTATTCTCATTTTATGACCACTCAGGTCCATCTTGTAAATGAGCTTTGCTCAATGATGTTCGCCTGAATAAATAAAGATTTTGATTGATTGATTGAGAAGCTCCTTGCTGGTCTATCCCCATACACTGGAGCTGGGCATGACTGCCTGGAGCCCAAGCTGCTGAGGCTAGGGGCATCAGTACTAGCCCAGTTCATAGCCCATGTCTTCAACACATCACTCACCTCAGGCATAGTCCTGGACATCTGGAAGATGACCAGGGTGATACCTGTACCCAAGCAAGGGGACACAAAAGACCTCAAGAATTAAAATCCCATTGCAATCCTATCAGCGATCAGCAAGCTCCTGGAAGAGGTAGTCGCCTCTCAGGTCACCCACTACCTACAGACCCACAATCTTCTCTCCCCTGCACAACATGGGTTTAGAAAGAGGCACAGCACCTCCATGGCCCTAGCAGTTGTTATCTTGGAGATCAGGTCCGCTGCTGACCGAGGTGAACTGACTGGGGCCATCTTTGTTGATCTCTCAAAAGCCTTTGATCGGGTTGACCACACATTACTGTGCTGCTCTCTCCTGTCACTTGGCTTCTCCTCCCCAGCTCTTGCATGGATCAGTAATTACCTCACAGGCAGGCATCAGTACACCAAATTCAACAAGGTCCTGTCTGAGCCTGCCCAGGTTAACTGCGGAGTCCCCCAGGGCTCTGTCCTGGGGCCTCTCCTGTTCTCTCTCTTCATAAATGAGCTACCCTTGGCTCCAGCTCTAGGGTCCTCAGTGCTGTACACAGACGACCTAGTCATCATGGCCAAATCCCAGGACATCGCCACCATTAACACCAAACTAAACTCGGACTTCGACCACATCCAAACTTGGTTGCAGAACCATAAACTTGTTATTAACCTACAGAAGATGCAGGCCATGCTATCTGGCTCAGCAGCCAAGTTTAAAGCTACCCCAGATTCACTACAGATCTCCGGGGCTGATGGGTCACCGCTGACTGTCGCAGGCTCGGTCAAGTACCTGGGGTGACCCTTGACCCCGGAGCTGGATATGAACCTGCACTCTGAGAAATACATGCAAGGCCTCAAACTGCAAGCTGGGTCAGGCTTACAGAGCAAAAAGCTGTCTAACTCCAGCTGCCTGTCTTCTGTAGCCAGGAGTCCTCCTACCCATGCTTTGCTATGGACTAATCACCTTTGCCCACATTGCAAAAACTAGTCTAGTAAAGTGGGACTCAGCGTACAACAACATATGCCGTTTTGCACTCTCAGCCCCCCCGGCTCACTCACCACTGTGAGCTTTACACCCGGCTTGAGTGGCTCCCACCGGAAACTCACTGCTCTTATGTCGTGGGCAACTTCATTGACAATATTGTCTGAACAGCCACCCCTCAAAACCTTGTTGAGACCCTTGTTCTTGCTACAACCTCCTACAACCTGCGATCCAGCGGCTCCCATGCCCTCCTGGTACCTAAAACCCACACACAAATGGGTGACCGAGCCTCCGCTGCGTATGCGCCCAGGGTTTGGAACTCTCTTCCAACTAGCACTCGCTCCTCTCCCTCGCACCAGAGCTTTAAAGCCTCGCTCTGGGGTTTTCTCAAAATGGCTGCCACCTGTCTCTGCACTTGACAAACCCTCTCAGCCTGAGATGCCCCAACCAACTGAGATGCTACCTAAACATTCGACTTGGGCAGAGCACAACTGTGTTCATACTCCTCCTGTTCTCACAGCATATATAAAAATGGACCATTTAGCCACGCAAAACAGGGTGAGCACTATAACTGTGCACTCCTTTCTCTCGCACTGGGCCCTCTATCCCAACACTGACTCCTCCTTATTCTAACTGCTAGCCTTACAACTTGCTGCCTGGAGCAATGAATTCACACTGCACTTCTTCCTACTGACTGCAATGTTTAATACTGTATTGTAATACCTGTTTTTGGTATTGTCTTACAATGTCCCTGTGTTCTGGTCACTTTATATTAACTTTTCACTACTATTTGCCTGATGAAATCTGATGCTTGTAAAGTCCCTGTTGTGCTAATTCTATGTAATGCAGTCCTCCACTTGTACCTGCCTGATGTTCATGTATGTACCTTGTAATGTACCTTGTAATCTCCCGGGTCGCACCTGAAAATAGGCACTTGGCTGTCTAGTGTGCTTACCCAGTTAACAAAAGCAAATAAATAAAATAATATGCATTCTGTGTCCATTTGAGCATGCAAAACAGGCTGTGAGTGGGGACACTGCCTGTATACATCAGTCAATACCCCTTATACATGTGCTGAGGCAGACACTGGTAAATGTCCATCACCAGATGGAGGCAAGTGATGACCATGGTTCTGTTCATGTAATGGGTCACATGCTCCATATACTGGACAGCAATACACATATCTCTGGCACTATGCAGTCTAATGAGTTTGCTATTTCTACCATGCTGGATCCTCGGTACAAACGTGGCTTGCCTGCCAAGATTGAAGGGGGTCATGTGCGAGTGGACAAATTGACCAATTACCTTGTCAGACGGGTACATGGCACACAGATGAAAAATGCAGAGACACAAAGGGCACATATAGCAGGTGTTGCTGTCACCATCGCCAGCAGCTCATCACAAGCCATCAAATCGGAGAAAATGTCAAAATCGCAGCACAACACGGCAGGCAATCGCATTTGGGATGTTCTGTACCAGGTGGGCATGGAAGAAACTGAAGACAAGGAGGAGGAGCCTGAAGAGGCAGCAGGACTCAGGGCAGCACAACGTATGGTGGATGCCTACATGGGAGACACCAAGCATCTTGGCATCACTGATGAGCCATGGGTGCACTGGAGCAGCAAAGTGAGTGATTGGCCTGCACTGGCATCTGTTGCTTTTAAATACCTTAGCTGCCTACCATCCAATGTCAGTGTGGAACAGGTGTTCAGTTCTGCTGAGGACAAACCTGTCCTCAAAGAATGTTTCCATCCTAACATTTATAAAAATGAATGAGGCTCACATTCCACATCACACATCTATTTCAATGGTGTTGCCCCAAGAACTGTGTCTCAGAGACTATGATGACTATGAAGATGTCCACACTGGTAAGGTTTCTACTAGCAGAGAGGTAAATGAAGCAGCAATGATGACCGAATTTCCACCTGGTGATGATGCCAGTCTTGAACACTGTGAGGGCTGCTTCATGGATGATGTGTCAGTGGAAGAAGGCTAACAGTGTTCTGCCCCCCCCCCATTTCCACTGAATATGCTCTTTTATGTTATTGTTACACATTTTAAATGTTATTTTGTTGGTTTTTCTGTGTTACACATCCTGTTAAACTGTTTACTTTGATTACCCAACCTAGTAACAATGTTTACTTCATTTAATTTTTGGAAAATCAATTGCCCCTGCAATGCTAACTGGAATGAATATGTCATCTCAGCAATACACAATGGCCCCATTGAGCGACAAATACTGAACATCTTCCCCACTTCCACATATACCTCCTCCATGAGATCATGAATGAGTGTCTAGTGAGTGTGCCACCACTGTATATACGATGTAACAACTTAGTCGGAAAGTGCACAGCCAGTACTGTGTTACTCAGAAATGCATGCATACTCCATTTCCATGTATACTATTAACCATCATGTAATCTGCCTCCTTGTCATCCATCTTAATGTGTATAACACAGACTTCAACAGTGTGGGCCATCACTCTCATACTGCCAAGAAATACCGCTGAAAAGCTATGAAGCTGACAGATGCATGCTCCAGCATAAACAGCAGTCTCAGACCAGTATATTAATGCTGCCTCTGAGTCCATCTAAATTATTACTCCTCCTCCTACTCCAGCAGTCTTCCAACAAGAAGAACCACAGCATTGCCAGCACATTTGGAGCCAGTACATCAACCCGCACAATGCAGCACTTTCATCCCAGCAAGTACACTTGGTGTCGTTTTCCCTTCTGCTGATCAGCCATGATGACAGCATTGCCAGCACATTTTGGGCCAGTACATCAACAAGCACAATGTAGCACTTTCATCCCAGCAAGCACACTTGGTGTCATTTTCCTTCCAGCCAAAGAAACATCCACTCAGAAAGCAACACATATCATCAAGCAAGAAATGTACATGTTCTTCCTCCATGGCCTGTTTTCTGGTCAACTGATTCATGGTAATTAGATTTCATTTGTTGTCATGTTATTTGTGCTGTTATGCATGCCTTTGTTGCGATAGAATGTCAAGTATGCATGCAAGGCAGCACACCTTAATGTATAAGTTATCTTATGTATTTCCGTTTCACTCTATGCAGGGTTTGCAATGATCACGCCATGTGAGGCCAGGACCTTGGAATAAGGATGATGCATCAACATGGCACATTCAGAGCCTAGTCAATCCACATTGCAAGCATCATTATGTACAGGTCAGTATAGTAACTGTAATGTTTTTCGCTTGCTAGATATTGTGTATTCCATTCCAGGTACTGTACATCCTGGTATGTTTCACCATAGGCTCATAACCCAAATCATTTCAGTGATGGGAAATTTTTAGGGACGTTGCCAACATTGATGGCAACTATCACTGCCAATTTTTTTTCTTTTCATATTTTTTCTTCACCTTTTTACAGATGACATTGGTTTAAACAACATCTGTTTTGAATTGTGACTGGCAAATGAAATTTTCTGTTCAAAAGGAATTTGTTTTTTAATACTGGTAACAGTGTTAGTTCAGTTAGCATCATAGTGCAGGTGATAAATGGTTATGCTACCATTTACAGTATCAGTTGCACATTTGTGGATAAAAGTAATATATCCTTCATCATCTTACAGTGGTTCAGTCAAGGGACTTATTTAAGCTATGTATGGGTGATTCCGCAGTGCCAATGGCAAAACACATGTGGATACAATCCAAGGTCACAATTTTCACGTTAGCACAGCAGCATTTATATGTTTGTTTTCCTTCACAGGTGTCCGTTGATGATGACGACGTATGTTTTTAGTTGTCAGCAGTGGCCCACACCTCGCAGGTGCAGCACCTCGATCCAGCGTCCACACACCAGGATGGAAGACAGGTATTTAGTCACCAATGCCGTACAGAGATGGGATGCATCAGCAAATGTTCATCAGAAAACAACTAAACAACCATTCCAGCTGAAGTACTTTGTACCTGGCTGGCAATAAGAAAAAAAAGAAGATGACATTTTGAGCATTGTTACAACTAGTCCCCCTTCCACCACCATTACATGATGCAATACTTACATCAGGGAACGGCTGTTAAACTGGAACACTTGACAGAAACAGACTACGTCTGAGGAGCACAGCCAGCAGCCTGACTGGGAGGTAACAGATGCACCCCAACAGCGGAATTCCTGAATACTGACAGACCCATAGAGAACACAGTTACTGTCAAAGTCCTACATCTCTGTACTGCAGTAAACACAGCAAAAAAAGCAATGAAAAACTTAATACTTAACCATATCCACCAACCCCACACCAGCCCTCAATCACCTCCTCCACCACCCGCCCACTGAAGACCATCACAAATTAAGAAATACTTACAAGTTAATGAATTGCACACACGTGTTAAGCAGCAGCAGCAGCAGCGCACCTGGAGTTAACATCACCTGAATTCCTGCATGTTGACAAAAGCAAAAAGAATACAATTACAATCCGACTCAGATATCTGAGCTGCGGTCACCTATCCCAGTAATGAAAAATTCAATACTTACCTTGTGCAATGTGAAATGTGGTGCATTCCAACATCCCATATCTAAATTCTGGCATGCATGTCATGATGATGTACTCCTCAGTACACTAGATAATAGAAAATACGTACAAACATATAAGAACTCAAGATGTCCCAATAGCAACCCACCATCCCCTTTCTCTTGCACACGAAAAAAAAAAATACACATACTTATATGTGCAGCAGCTGCAGTATCGATCGACTATGTGAAGAGGATCCCCATGAACCAGACAAAGCATTACTTCTCGTGGCAACTAGACAGAGCAGTAGGCAACAGCAGCAGCACACAAAATGTCATTCATTCCACACTGATTTAATACCACAGATCCAACAGAACAAACCAGAGCAGCAGCATTGCAAAATGATAATTCCACAGTTCTCAATTAACTGAGAAACCAGTAGCAGGAGAAAGCAAGTGCAACTTTAAGTAGTAGGACCAATTTGCAGGAGGATTTATTTTTATCAGCATGGCAAACTGGCTTAAGTTGTATGTTAGGCAGTGGCAGCACCACGGTTAGGCCTGAAAAACATTTTAAATGGTGCAAAAAACAGCAGATTTGGGTCCTTTGTGGATGTGAACCATGTAACTGCATGTCTGACACCTGATTTAGGTCTGAATGTACTGTGCAATTTTTTGGGAAACATTTCTGGACATGTACAGCCTGTGCTGCACTCTCAGAGACAAGATGTGGCTAAAAGCAATTGTAAACAGTGGCCAAAACAGCATTTTAATGTCTGGGGTGTTGGGGGGGCACCATAAAACATCAGGATCGACACCAGATTTCAGTCTCAATTTTATTTACCATTTTTGCTGTTACATTTCTGGACATGTACAGCCTGTCCTGCACTCACAGAACAGAGATTCAGCATGAGATGACTTGTAAACAGTGGACCAAAGACCAGAGCCGTAGGAAGACATTTTGATGCCCTGGGCAAGAGACTAATTTTGCAACCCCCAAGAAAACAGCCGGGGTCTGGGGGTAGCAAGGCCCCCAGAAGCTCTGAAGGTTTTACAAGCTCTGTGGTGAGTTTTAGGGCTTTTCTTGAAGAAAAAGCATACTTTTGTTACATGTTCCCTACCCCTGATTTCAGGGAATATTTTTCTCCCATCCATGGAATATGAGATGTTTGAGATTCTGGCTGGCTCGGTGGCATCAGAATGTGCAGTTGCAATTGTTGTGGACGAGTGGCTGACCAACAATGCCTTCAACCACTCACCCTATATGCATTTCTGAAATACACTGTGAAAGATTGCTATATAAATGATGCAAGAGTCTAACATGTTTCAATATAAAAATAATATCAGGACAAGAAGACAGCATGAGATTAGAGGGAGGCCGATTAAGGGGTAATGTGAGGAAGTTCTTTTTCATTGAAAGGGTGGTGGATGCATGGAATGGCCTACCCCTCAGGAAGTGGTGGATTTAAATACAGTGCAGGGCTTCAAACAGGCATGGGATAGGGTAGGCATAAGGGAGCAATACAGATGAGTATGAATAGATAGGCCATTGACAGAGTAAAGGCCTATGTCACATTCATAAGGTAGAAAAAATGGTCAGACTAGATGTGCCTTGCAGTCTTTATCTGCCATCAACTCTATGTTTCTATGCAAGTTATCTGACTGTTTATCATCAGCGTAGAGGGTAGCAGTGCCAGCAGTGGACGTTGTATTGAACTGTTCTTAATGGGTTGGGTGGGTCCCTCCCGGTTTTGTTTGGGTGGGAGTGAGTCAGTTACTGTCTTACTCCCTCCCAGACAAAATCACAAGGGACCCACCTGACCTGGGAAGTATAGTACCACTACTACCGCTGGCGCTGCTACCCTCTAGGCTGATGATAAACAGATAACTTAAATCACTGGAGTCAGATAAGGTGACACCACACTAGACTGAAGTGATTACTGGACAGGCTGGCTCTCTGGGACTGGGACGGATGGCACACCGGTGTGACAGCCAGTTGTGTACAGTATTACTCTGCTGTGCACTCAGCTCCCAGAGAAGTCTACTGTGTACCTATTTCTTGAAAATATAATATACTTTAATAAGCCATATATTGAAAGGACTGGATGCTTCCTGAAACACACGCAGCTGCCACACAAACAGAATAAGCTTGTGTTGCCCCCCCCCATTAAATTCAAGGCATAGGGTCGAGTTTTTTCATTTTATTTAAGAGTTACTCTGTGTGTGTGTGTGTGTTCAGGAGGGGATGTAACAACTGCTAGCTATTTAGAGGAATCCTGTCTGTCCATTCAGTCCTTCATAAGCTGTCATTTGCAGAGGCTCCCGGCCCTGCAAACCTTACCCTCTGGTCCCTGGTTAAGCTTTTTTCACAAAAGCGCATTTTTTTATGTCCAGGAGAGAAGTTTAATTTAAGAAGGAAAAGTCCACTACCCGGAAGTATGGCAGACTATCGGGCGGCTACTTTAACCATAAAGGTGCGACGCTGTACCCTGCACTTCAGTACAAATGCATTGAAGCCCAGGGTGCGATGCCGCACCTTTATAGTTAATGAAATCGCCCAATAGTCCATCATACTTCCAGGTAGCGGACTTTTCCCTCTTAAATTGAACTTGTTTCCTGGAAATAAAAAAAAATGCATTTTGTGAAAAAAGCTTATCTGGAGACTGGATGGTAAGGTTTGCAGGAGTGGGGCCCCCTGCAAATGACAGGTTTCCTTTAAAACCAGTGAGAGAGACAGTGGACATCCGATGCCATGCCAGGTAAACTAAACCCAAACCCCAGCGAACTTACTCAGTCATTTGCATCTTTTGATATTTATTGGTTGATAGTACTCTGATATGTTCAGTTTAATTCTGTGTGAGCACTGATATGTTACGATGATGGTGTAGTGTAATTGTACTGTATGGGGGTGGTGGCACCACTGGCATGTGGGGGCTGATGTGTCAGAGGGGAGTTAGGGACTGCTGCAGGCCGCAGAGAGTCCCCTACTCCCCTGTGACACATCAGCCCCCACATGCCAGTGGTGCCATCACCCCCATACAGGACAATTACACTAAACTATCATTGCAACGCGTCGCATCCCCAGCAAGGACCCCTGTCAGCTAGGATGCAGTAACTGCTGACTGCAGTGCTCCCTGGTAAAGGTACGGCAGAGTACCAGCCCATAAGGCACATAATATGGCAGGAAACTGCGAATAAATTTCTTCTGAGAGTCAGGACTAGAGTAGAAGGCAAGGCTTGACTTGACCACTGTCATTTGTTTGTGAGATAATAAAAATGCAGTTTCCCTTTATTTAAACAAGACTGAAGTTCATTATCTTATGTAGACATTCAAAGGGAAAAGTACAGTTATGTAAGAACTTACCGTAACAGTAGATCTTCGAGAGAGGCTCTTGCAGTAGGTAACTACGTATTAGACTGACGCTGGCCAGTGGCAGGACCCCACAGAAAAATTTCTAGCTAGCAGTCCCTGGCGGGGACTGCCCCCATGTCAGGTGACCGGCGTCATACAACGTCGGTATAAAGGGGCGGTTCCGGACGCCCGCCTTCCAGTTCTTTCCCGCCACAGGCCCGGAAGGCCCGGACACGAGAGAAGCAGATATTTCCCTCAATGGAAAAGGAGCTGAAAAAGCCTAGGGGAATGGAGGGTGGGAAGGTATTACCTACTGCAAGAGCCTCTCTCGAAGATCTACTGTTACAGTAAGTTCTTATGTAACTGTACTATCTTACTTCGAGAGGGCTCTTGCAGTAGGTAATTACATATAGGACAGAATCCCAAGCAGTCTGGAACAAATGAAAAGGCACCGGGAGGAGGAACTACTCCAAAAAGTAGCAAATAATCTAGCAGGTCTCAAGAAAGGAGGCCATGCAAGACAGCTAACCCGAAGCCTGCTCTACGGCGAGAGGCAATGTCCAAACTGTAATGCTTAGTAAAAGTATGGACTGAAGTCCAAGTGGCGGCAGCACAGATGTCTGCCGCAGACACGTTCTTGAAACAAGCCGCAGAGGTGGCAACACCACGAGTGGAGTGACCTCTGACTTGACCCGGGAGGGTCTTGTTGTACTTGTCATAACAGAAAGTGATGCAATGGGCCAACCATTTTGATAGGCATTGCTTAGAAACAGCATTGCTTTCTCTTTTGTGAGCAAAGGAGACGAACAACTGATCAGTCTTTCTGAGATCCTTCGTCCTATCGGTGTAGTATCTCAGAATCCTGTGAACATCCATGGTATGGAGCAGGTATTCTCCTTGACTGGAGTACTGAGTGAAGAAAGCAGGTAATTCAATAGACTGATTCAAGGTAGATTCCGCTACCACCTTCGGAAGAAACTTAGGATTCGTGCGAAGAGCTACTCATTCTTTGTGGAATATCAAATAAGGGATTTTGCACATCAGGGACTGGAGCTTGGAAATTCTGCGAGCAGAAGTAATGGCCACCAAGAAGAGCGTCTTCCACGATAAAAACTTCAAGTCTGCGGAAGGCGCAGGCTCAAAGGGAAGAAGGGTAAGTTTCTCGAGGACAAAGTTTAAGTCCGGACAGGGGGTCTGAGATGAAGTACCCCTCTAAGGAGAGTTTTGGAGACCTCCAGCTGGGCAAATGCCTTATCAGCGAAAGGGACATGGTTGGCTAAAATAGCCGCCATATGGACTTTCAAAGAGGAATGACTGAGACCCAGGTTGAAAAGATGACGCACGTACTCAAGCAGAATGGTCACAGGACAGGAAAAGGGTTCCACGTTCCTGGACGCAGCCCAGATAGAAAATCTTTTCCATTTCATGGCGTAGGTGGACCTAGTGGAGGGTTTTCGAGCCTCCACCAAATCTCAGCCACCTTAGAAGAGACGCCAAAACGAGACTGAGCTAGGTCTGCAGGAGCCATGCATGAAGTTGAAGGGACTTAAGTCCCGGATGGACCAGGGTCCCCTGATCCTGGGTCAGCAATCCTGGAGATAAAGGAAGAGGAAGAGGAGGAACCTCTGAGTATTGTTGTAGAAGAGAGAACCAGATTTGCCTGGGCCAAAAAGAAGTGATCAGAATCATTCTCGCTCCTTCCAAAGCAAGCTTCTGCAGCACACGAGGTACCAGAGGAATTGGGGGGAAAAGCATAGACGAATCTGTCCTTCCAGCTTAGAGATACAGCGTTGCTCCAGAAAGCGTCTCGCTCTGGAGCGAGCGAGCAAAAGATTGGAAGCTTTGCATTTTGGGAGGAGGCGAACAGGTCTATCTGAGGAGTCCCCCAAATCTGGAAGATGCTTTTTAGAACCTTTTCGTCCAAATCCCACTTGTGTGGTAGAGCCGACGAGCGACTTAGTCTGTCTGCCAGGACATTGTCGACTCCCGGAACGTGAATTGCCGTGAGGTGAAGGTTGTGAAGTGTTGCCCAATCCCAAACCCTCATCGCTTCCCTGCACAGCAGGTAGGACCAAGTTCCTCCCTGCTTGTTGATGTACCACACCATACACATGTTGTCCATTTGGACAGCTAGGTGACCGGGAAGGATGTATTGGTGAAGGGCCTGCAGCGCATACAGCACTGCTCAAAGCTCGAGCACGTTGATGTGGAGAACTATCTCCAACTTTGACCATAGGCTCTGGGTTCGGTGAGGACCCAAATAGGCTCCCCAACCTTCGCCTGAAGCGTCCGTGGTCAGAGTCTGATCGGGGGGAGGATGAAAAAAGGGGACACCCTGGAATAGGTTCTCTCGAACCATCCACTATTGTAAGTCTCTTACCATCGGCAAGGAGATCAGGACCAGATGATCTAGGTCATCTACCCATTGATCCCACTGAGATCGGAGAGTCCACTGAGAGATTCTCATGTGGAGGCGTGCGCGTGGAACCGTCGGGATGGCCGCCGCCATAAGCCCCAGTAGATGGAGCACCAACCTCACCGGAACCCTCCTGTGTTCCGATAGGAGGGAAATCTGGGACTGGAGGGAGGCTCCCCTGTCCGGAGGCAGGAAGGCCTTGCACAATGTCATGTTGAGGATTATCCCAATGAACTGGAGCCTCTGTGAAGGATCCACGTGAGACTTGGAATGGTTGATGGTGATACCCAGGCCAGTAAAAACCTGCTGGGTGAGGGAGAGAAAATGCAGGAGTTCCTCCCTAGATGGGGCCGCCAGGAGCCAGTCATCCAGGTAGGGAAAAACCTGAGCTCCCAAAGAACACAGGTGGGCCGCTACCACCGCCAGGCATTTGGTAAAGACTCGGGGAGCAGAGGAAAGACCAAATGGGAGTGCGTGGAATTGGTAGTGGTCCCCCTGGAATGCAAACCTGAGGTACTTTCGGTGCGAAGGGCAAAATGGGATGTGCAGGTACGCATCCTGCATGTCCAGTGCACAAAGCCATTGGCCCAGCCGAAGCAGGGGCAAGAGAGCTTGAAGGGTGAGCATCCTGAACCTTTTGTATTCCACATATAGGTTCAGGGAGCTGAGATTGAGAATGGGTCTGAGATCTCCCATCTTCTTTGGTACAAGAAATAAATGGGAATAGCAACCGGTCCCATGGAGGTGAGGGGGGACGGGCTTTACAGCCTGTTTCGCAAGGAGAGCAGAGATTTCTTCCCTGACCAAAGGAAGATGGTCACTTGAGTAAGAGGAGTTCAGAAGGGGGTGATGTGGAGGTTTCTGTAGAAACTCTATGGAGTGCCCCTCTGCTATGATCTGAAGCACCCATGAATCCATCGTTATCCTCTCCCAACCCGGAAGGTGGAGGGAGAACCTCCCTCCTACCAGTTCCTCCGGGGCGTCCGGAGGTGGTGGGAGAGGGAAGGAGTCAGGTGGTGTGAGGCAGTGCCGCAGCTGGGGCACCCGTTGCTTTTTTGGGAGTCGGGCGCCTGGCAGCTGTAGGGGCCCGACGTTTAGTGGCCCACCTTCCCTGAGGTTTCGCTTGAGGCCGGCTGCGTCTGCGAAAGGGACGGCGCTGTGGGGGATGGGGCGGTACACTGAATCAACAGATTTAAGGGCCCCGTCCCCTTCTCCTGCAAATCAGTGATGATGTCCTTGACATCACCACCGAAAAACACAGAACCCCTGAAAGGTGCTTCTTGGATCGCTGACTGCACCTCCGGGACCAGACCTGACACACGGAGCCATGCATGACGCCGAAGACTTACAGCGAATGCGAGCTCCGTCCTGCAGTGTCCACTGCATCGCAGGTCGTCCTCAAAATATGACAACTGGCCGAACGAGCAGAACGGACCAGGTTGGCTAACTCCTGCTTGACTTGGGAGTCAGGCAAGGAGTCAATCTTAGATTCCGCCTGGGTAAGGACAGCCTTCTGGTAATCCCCCATATGTGCTACATAATTCAGGGCCCTAATCCCCAGTGTGGAAGAAGCATAGATCTTCCTTCCATACTGATCCAGAAGGCAGGATTCCTTATCTGGGGGAGACGAGCTCAAGTGTTTTGGGTGTGCTGACCGGCCGTGAGCGGCGCTAATCACAACCGAGTCTGCACGGGGGTGAGAGTCTAAGAAGTCTACACCCTCCGGAGCCTAGTATAGCTTGTTCGACTTCCTGGGAAGTGGGGCTAAAGCTGATGGTTGCTTCCAAATAGTGGAAACAAGGTGGGCGTGAGGCTTGATCCAGGGTGGCACTAGAGTAGGAGCCATAAGGGGCAAGTCCAGAAGTTCGGCGAGTTTAACCCATTGAGGATCTGGCTCTAAGGAATGCCACTGATGGACTTCCTGAGCAACTCCGTGAAGGAAGGATCCTCCGCAGGAGACTTCGGAGGAGTCCTCGGCTGGGGCTTGGACGGAGAGCGCGGCTCGTCGTCTTTCTTGGAACATTCATCAGAAGCCTCCGAGGAGTCCGAGAGAGAAGAGGAAGAAGAATCTGAAGCAGAGTAAGACTCCCTAGCTCATTTTAGGGGTAATCCCAGAACGCGTGTCCTGCCCCTCTCTGGATCCTGAGGGCAAAGCCCAGGAATCCGGAGGTGGAGAGGAGTGTGCTGCCTGGGCGATGGGAGCTGGGTGGTACTGCCATCAGAAGATGGCTCTTGACTTCCTTGGTGAGCTGAGCCTTGGCCTCAGCCCACCAGGAGGTAAGAGTTTCCTGAAGATCCACCGGTGGCCTAGGGGGCAGTGGAGGAGGAGGAGGAGGATAGTTGTACGGAGGAAATCCGTAGGGAGAGTATCCATAACTGCGGCGTCGGGTACTGCAGCATCGAAGGAGTCAGCGCCGGGTACTGTGGACCTGGGAAAACTGGCATCGGATAGGACGACAGATACCCGGGCACTGGAGGAGCTGCAGGAGCAGACGGCCCAGCCAGGTACTCCACGGGCGGATCAGCCGGGATAGGCCCGTGGGGTGGAGGGCCCGATGGAAGAGGGATATCCCCTGCCAGTGTCGGAGGGGCCGGTGTCGGAACTGGCGTCGGTGGGGCCGGTGTCGGGGCCGGCGTCGGCGCCAGAGCCGGCATCAGGGGAGCCGACTTCAGATCCGGCTCTGCAGGAAAAAGATCGGATGGTAGCCCAGGATCCCGAGCCTTGTCTGGGGACGGAGGGGAAAAATCCCCGGGGTCGGGCAGGGGGGACTGGGGCTCCCCTGACGGCAGCGAAGGCTGCGGGGAGCCTGGTACGACAGACGAAGCAGGGTCTGCCATAGGCTCCGAGGCCTGGCGCACGTCGGAGGAGCCGATGTGGCTTAGGTGCCAATCCCGGTGGACGCCAGAGAGCCGGGCGTCGACTTGGGGTCCTCGCCGGAGACGGGCTGAGGATGAGAGGAGGCCCGGTCCGAGGGGAACACTGCCGTGCGCCACCCCGAAGGGTCCAGCATCTTAGCAGCCTTCTCCTGGCGTACGTCGGAGGAGCCAACGTCCGGCTTAAGGGAGGTGCCCGCACCAGTAGGCCGCAAGCCTGTGGCGGTACTGGGGGCTGGAGCCTCCTTTTGCCCAGAGGCACCCGGCGGGCTCGAACGTAAACCTGACAGGTGGGGCCACGCTCCAAAGACTCGGAGGCTGCTGTTGGGCGATCCTCGAGGATAAAGTTACTCTGCCCGTGACTCCGGCCGGAGTCGCGGAGGAGGAGGCCTTCCCAGTGCCTTTCCTTGTCCCGCTTCTTGTGCCCTTCAGGGGAGGTCGACGCCTGCTGAAGTTTCTTCAACTCCTTCTCCATTGTGGACATCTTCTTTTTAAGGAGATGGGCTTCGAGGGACTGCTGGCATCGTCTGCGGGTGGCCGCATTGAAACGAAGGCAGTGCGGACACTTGTCGACCGCGTGGTCGGGGCCTAAGCAGAAAAGGCAGAGGGAGTGACTGTCTTTGTGAGGCAGTTGGGCGCCGCACGAGTCACACTTATTCTTTGAAGGGGACGACATATACCGATGTTCACCTGACGATAGAAGTATAAAATACAATACTGAAAACTTTTTCGGAAAAAACGACGAAGTAACAGGACTGAGCGATATGAACTTAACCGAGAGGCGCTGCACAAGCTGATGGCAGGAAAGAACTGGAAGGCGGGCGTCTGGGACCGCCCCTTTATACCGACGTCATATGACGCTGGTCATCTGACGTGGGGGCGGTCCCCGCCAGGGACTGCTAGCTAGAAATTTTTCCCTAGTCCTGTTACCGGCCGGCGTCAGTCCTATATGTAATTACCTACTGCAAGAGCCCTCTCGAAGTAAGATCTGCATTTTTATTACCTCATCCTCAAGTTACCGTGGTGTTCTCTGTGCTTGACTGTGTGCAGTAAGTTTGTCAGTTTATTATTTACTAATAGCTTAACCCCAATAAGCCTATGCCTATATCATTATCCCCCCCATTAAAATGGGGATTAGCCAGCCACCAGCCTTTTAAAACTGGTGCTTAGTTCGCGATCCCAATCCAGTCTAAGGCTGAGTGAGTGACTATCACATATCACCCATGGGATGGTCCCTGCCCAGTACAGTTTTCCAAAGGGGACTACAAAAACAGAAATTCAAGGGGAGGCGCAGCTGAGGGATTCAGTGAGGACTTTGTAGTATGAACTGAGATATAGCCCCTCCCGAGGTGGCCAAGACTAGGCCTATGTACATCTTGTACGGGTACCCAGTTGTCTCCCTCTCTCCACTATTGCATCCTCAAGTAACAGTCTAGAAATAAGATTTATTTATTTTTTTATTTTATTTATTCAGTTCTAGGATTACAGATACCTTTGAGCCAGGGCTCTTTTACAAAGGTTCCACGTCAAGGATTACAACAAGACAGTACATAATAACAGTTTGTAACAAATATTTTACACGACATAGTTCTAAACAATAACTATTGCTAGTAGGGGCATTCTAGAGGTGGGGGGGAATAAGGAGGAAGAAATAGAAGGAGAGGAGGAGGAAATAGGCATCAGAAAGGCAGGGCAGTGGTAGGGGAAGGGTGTAAAGGGAGGTAAGTGGAGGAGGAACAGGTGGAAAGGAAGGCAGAAGTGGAGGGATAAAGGGAGGGAGGGGGAAAAAGAGGGAGGGAGGAGCTGCAGCCAGGAGGCATTGTCAGAGGACACGAAGTACCAGGGTTGGGCAGGGCAGTGGGGGTAAGTGCTAGGATGCTGATGTCACCAGTGAATGCTAGTGCCAAGGAGAAGCGAGCAAAGGATACGTTTATGGTCTAGGGAGTCCAGGAGAAGGGTGGTACAGTTAGAGATAGCAGTCACAGGTGCTAGAGGCAGTCAGTGAGTGGCAGAGCCTGGTTTTAAAGGCCCCGATCGTTGAGACGGTGGTGATGTCGTTGGGGAGACCATTTAGCCAGCTGGCGGCCTGGTAAGAAAAAGCTTTTGACTGCAGCAATTATTTTGTTGTAGGAAAGTAGAGATTCTGGGGGCAAGACCCATCAAATTTTCTTTGCGAATATGCAGGTTTGGTATTTTATAAGTTTGTTGAGTTGCAGCCAGTTGGTTTGGGAGTAGAGGTCACAAGTGTGTGTAAGGCGTTGGGCGCCAGTAATGAGCCGACAAGCCTTGTTGAGGGAGATGGTTACTCGTTTGAGCGCAGTGACAGTAGCAGTAGCAGAGCCATATATGATGAGGCCATAGTCGATGGTGGCAATGATGGAGCACTGGACGGCAACTGCCAGGGCTTCGGGGGTAAGGTGACGCCTGTGGAGGAACAGCAGGCCTAGTCTGGCGCTGGCAGTTTTAGCGACGTTATTAATGTGGTCATTGTATGACAGGTGGGAGTCGAGTGTGATCCCAAGGTATTTAAAGGTTTGGACCTGGTCCAGAGGGCCATCGTGACTGGTGTTAATGGAAAGGTGGTGGTCTTATGTTTATTGTGGGAACTACTGAAAATCATGGCCTTAGTTTTTTTCTGGCTAAGGATCAGTTTATGCTGAATGAACCAATTCTCAACAGTGGAGAAACAATGCTGGAGTTTTCCTTGCAGCTGGTAAGGGTCATGGTGTGCGGCAAGGATTACCGCATCATCAGCATAGAGTATAAGTGGTTCAGGGCAGGCATCCGGTAAGGTGTTGAGAAACAGACTGAACAGGAGTGGTCCCAGAATGGATCCCTGTGGGACACCAGAGCGTACAGGTTTGGCATCAGAGAGCACTTCTGTGATTTTTACACATTGTGACCTGTTCTCAAGGTAGCTTTTGAATCATGTAATAGAATCTGGGGACAGCCCAGCTTTATGTAGTTGGGCAAGTAGAAGGCGGTGGTGGATAGTATCGAAGGCTTTGGTTAGGTCGATGTAAATAGCACCAGTGAGTTGCCCATTGGCCTTCAGTTGCCCCCTCCAACACCATCTTTTAAAAGACCACCAACCAACCCATATGAAATTATTTGATTGGGGGAAGAGTCCATGTAATGCTGGACTACAAGGGAAAGGGATCCAATTTCCACTGGCACAGCTCAAAATAGCTAGTCTCCTGCCAACCCCTGCACCGGACACTTTTTTTTTTTGTTAGCCTATCCTGACATCCCAGTGCCAGTCTCATTATTGTTCATGGACTAAAGACCCAGACAGCGGTCTTCTCTCAGGTCCTGGTCCAAGTCCTTAGTCCAGCAACATTTAGGTGGCTGCCTTAAGCAGCTCTAGGACATTGCCAGTAATGTCACACCAGAACAAGGGGCCTGAGCAGAGCATTCACTACAGCAGAGCTATCCTACAAAGGCTAGGCACATTTTATTTATCAAGTGCCCTATCCCTAGGTGTCAGGGCAACTGGATACAACAATAAAATACAATCTCTAAAGATGCCAACAACCTTAAAAGCTATATAATAAATATAAGAATTATATGAATTACACTAGCTAGGCCTGATTAAATAGGTTTTAGAGTGCACTTATGACCCCCAGCATGCTGGCAGAACAAGCACCACTAGTACTAGATAATTAATTCTGAAGGAGTGGGGCTGCAACACTAAATGCACCAAATCATTCCTTATCTGCTTGCTCCAGGTGACCAGCTCTAGTCTGACGAGCCTCTTGCTGGCAGAAGCATGGGAGGGATTAGATGTTTCCCTGTAGGTTTCATTATTTCCTATAGAAGCCAGATAGCTCTGTTTTCTCTTCTCCTATAAATAACCAATGTGAATATATGGGATTGGGAACAGTTGTACTGTAAATGGCTCCACTTCCCTGTAAAATACAGGAATCCCTGTAGATATGGGAGCCCTGCCACCCAAATTATAATATGCCGGAAACTGATTAGGGACGGGTAATTTGTAGCCGACATCATTTTCTCTGTTAAACTGTATCAATATTTTATACTGTATCCTAACAACTGATTTATCCAAGACAGACCACCTCATTTCCAGTGGGATCATGCGTCTCCCCTCCCCTTCCTTCCGTCACAGTTTTGTGGTCTGGAGGAGCACAGAGAAGTTAAGCAAATTGCTTAGGGTCATGCACCCCAGTGTTTGTTCTAGTGGAGTTTGAAGCTGCTTTTTTAGTTCTGGCTCTCCAGTCCTGCCCAGGCCTGATCAGAGTGACAACAGTGCTTAGTGTGTGCTTGTGCTTTTACTCAAGTCAAACAAAAACCACTCAAGTTAGTAGTGGGTGACTAATTTTTCTAGGCTAGCAATCTATTGTGAGTCTGCTCCGAGTCAGAATAGATTGCTAGCCCAGAAAAATCAGTCACCCAATACTACCTGAGTTAAGTGCTGAGTAGACTGCATGGCGCTCAGCACTCAACTGCTTTTTGTCTCTTGTTTTGGAGAGGGGACTGTCTCTGGCTGGCTGCTCAGTGCTACAGCCTGGAGACATATGAATTGGCCAGTGACCGCAGAGGCGTAGCACTGGAGAGGTCCCCCAGCCCAAGCCCGTGGCTCCTGTCTGGGAATCGGGGCTCGCGTGACAGACAGTCATCACTTTTATTTTCCATTGATTGGACTACTCAGAATTTAAATTTGGATGACAGGACCGGTGGGCGGAATGGATAATTTAATCCCCTCCCGGAGCTAAACGAAGGAGGAGACAGAGTGTGCCCACTGCCTGGACTGGACTCATCTCACTGGATCATCACCATCCATGAGGCAGGGCAGCTGGCGTGGGGTCCGGGGCACAGGCAGGGACAGAGGGACTAAATTAAAAGCAGAATCAGCAGAGCAGCAGAGGCAGAGCAGGTCAAAGGTTAATGATTCATGGTTCAATTCAATTCAACACTGCCCCCCCCAAAGCAATCAGTCATCCAATTAATTCATCATCAATGCCAACAAATTGCTTGCCATTGCCTTACACACTGACCCAATAAAATCTCCGTCCTGAAGGCTTCTCTATCTAGCCTTGCTCTTCCGACAGCTCGCTCCTCCTCCACTCATCTCACTGCACTTCAAGTAAGTCCATCTCTCTACTCTCTCTAAGTAAGTCTACTACTTTTTACTTTTTTTTCCTAACTTTACTCCATCTGGTCTCTAACTACTGCTGTACTGCTACTAACTACACTAGCGCCTCTCACAACCACACATGCTCTGCGGTCCACCCCTACATTTTATATGCGGTGCACTCACAGTGGGCGCACCACATGACTTTTTTCACTGCAGCTACAGCAACCATGAGACACCCCCCACCACCACTGGCCCTGTCCTTCCGCGGATGCACACCCCTGCTGACAGGCATCAGTAATTACAGTGTTAAATTTTTTTTTAAAGCTACAGCTGCTGTGCAAGTGAATTTATTTTGAGTCAGAAACTGTACTCCTTGGAGGCATGCGCCCGGGGTGGGTGCACCACCCGCCCCACCCTTGTTACGGTACTGCCAAAGACCATGTTTTGGTTCTGGCGGTGGCTTGGGCGCCATAAAACATCATGGCTGAGACCAGATTTGTTTGAATTTAATGTACCATTTTTTAGGAAACATCTCTGGACATGTACTACTGCCTATGCTGCACTCGCAGAAACAAGATGTGGCCTAAAATCATTTGTAAACAGTGGCCAAAACAGCATTTTAATGTCTGGATGCTGGGGGGGGGGGCACCATAAAACATCAGGACTGACACCATATTTCAGTCTTAATTTGATGCAACATTTTTTAAGAAATATTTCTGGGCATGTACTGCCTGTACTGCACTCGCAGAAACAAAATGTGGCCAAAAATCTATTGTAAACAATGGCCAAAACAGCATTTTAATGTCTGGGTGCAGGGGGTGCACCATTAAACATTAGGACTGACACCAGATTTCAGTCTTAATTTGATGTAACATTTTTTAGGAAACTTTTCTGGACATGTACTGCCTCTGCTGCACTCGCAGAAACAAGATGTGGCCTAAAACCAATTGTAAACAATGGCCAAAAACAGCATTTTAATGTCCGGGTGCTGGGGGGGGGCACCATAAAACATCAGGACTGACACCACATTTCAGTCTCAATTTGAGGTACCATTTTTTAGGAAACATTTCTGGACATGTACAGCCTGTCCTGCGCTTGCAGAATGGAGATTCAGCATGAAATGACTTGTAAACAGTGGGCAAAAGACCATGTTTTGGTTAGAGTGGTGGCTTGGGCGCCATTTAACAACATGACTGAGATCTGATTTCCATTTGAATCTAATTTAACATTTTTTGGGAAACATTTCAGGACTTGTAGGCCCTGTTTGGCATGATCAGTGCCGAGATTCTGCCTGAAATACTTGCCAAACAGGCCGAAAACAGCTATTTAATGTCTGGGTGGTGGAGGTGGTGGTGGTGGTGGGGGGGGGAGAACACATCACATCCTGACAGACCATATTTCAGTCTCAGTTTTATCAAACTTTTCTCCTGACATATTTCTCCTTTCACCATGCCTGCTCTGCACAGTATGGTGGCAAGAGGCTGAGTTAAACTGTGGCCAAAGTGCACATTTTAGACCAGTCACCAGGGCCTTGACCATGTGGTGGTGGGGGTGGTGAGGCACTAATATAACATTACCATGACTGGAGGAGGGGAGGGACCCAAAGTTAACATTTCTGAAGGTGGCAAGGTCAGGGGGACACATGTTGTTCAGCATAAAAAAAAAACAACATATTCATGTTTAACTTCACAATAAAAGTGCTTATTTAACTATTTCCATGACTGTTTTGTACATATTTGGACTGATGCTGCACACAGCCAAAGCAACTGCCACCAGCCCTTAGCAGCACCACGCACACACACACACACACACACACACCAGACAACATCATCACATAGCTTTGGGAAAAAATGTTTGTTCATATGAACAAATTACAATACTTGACATCTGTGGATAGGAGGAAACAAAGGAGTAAAATAAAACAAGCAAGAAGGTACACAGTTTATGGGCATATTACTTGGGAGGACATGCAGGGTCAGACTCAGGGTAAGGGTATTCAGTCATGTGAGACACAGGGGGAATGAAGGGAGCATAAACATTCCATAAACTATAACATGTAAGTTAGAAAACCACTGGACAATAAAAAGAACAAAGAGGGTATATAATACAAGAGAAAGGACAGAAAATATTTTTTTGTTTTTTTTACTTTTGATTTTTTTGGTGTTTTTCTTATTTTTAGAGGGGTGCAGAGGAAAAAAGAGCAAGACTTGCAAAAGAAAAAGGGAAGAAAAACAAATTGTTGCATAGATAACACTAATCAGTTGCACCAATGTCACTGCCACGGACACCCCTCCCCCCCATGATGCAGCTCAGCCAGGAGGTCCAAGATCTTCTTTTGGTCCTCCTTTATTTTCTCAAGTTCTCTCTTGACCTCCTGGCGGAACTGGTCTACCTGCTGCTGGAGTCCTTACACCCCTGTGCACACTGCCACCACATCTTGGCATATGGCCTCAAGGTCCTCCATCCTGATGTTACTGGCTGGGGGAGCTGCTGCAGGCTGTGATCTCAAACTAGTTGCAGTTGAAGCATGGCTGCGCCGGCTAGTGTGGGGTGCATCACTCCTCCTCCTGCTGCTGCTACGGTGGCGCCCCCTAGGCCACTGGATGCCTAATAAAACGGACCCATCACTGCCTCTTGCTGCAGCTTCTTGCTGCTCGGAGAGCCACTCTGCATTGGGGTGGTACCGCAGGTGACTCCTCTGTCCGCCCGTCCCAAAGTGGGACCCTCGTTTTCCATGCACCACATCTTTGCCACAAAGGTTGCAGACAACAATACTGTCGTCCCCAACCTTAGTGGAAAACAAAAGCCCAAACTGGAGAGACCTTTTTTGGGGGGGCTCATCAGCTGATCTCTCTACGGCGGCCACTTAATCTGAGACCAAGAGCTACTGCTGCTGCTCTTGCTGGGTGGGGGCAGGCATGGGCTGCACATGCTTTTGGGGGGTGCAATGGGCTCCTGCTGCTCTTGTTGTGTGGGGGCACATGCTGCTGGGGCGGGTGCAAGGCACTCCTGCTGCTGTGGAGGGGGCCATGGGCACATGCTTCTCTTGGGGAGCGCTTGGAAAATGCCCATCTGTTAAGGTGGACAGCAGATCCTCCTGCTGCTGGTGGTAGCGCACTACCACTACCATTCTCTGACTCTCTCTCCATCAATCAATCAATAAAGATTTATTTATATTGCGCTTTTCAGAAATCAAAGCACAGCTACATAATAAAACAATCAATGACATAACTATAAAACTAAAAACAATACAACATATAAATTATCCACTAAAAGCCTGTTCAAATAAGCAAGTTTTCAAAGCTGCCTTGAATGACTCTGTGGACAGGCACTCTCAAAACCGACGTGGTAGAGAATTCCACAGGGTCGGGGCCACAAAAGAAAAAGCTCTGGCCCCTGATGACTGAAAATGGACCCTGGAATTCTCTAGCAATCCCTCGTTGGTGAAGCGGAGTGAACGGAGAGGGCAGTAGGGTCAAAGGAGATCTTGCAAGTAGCCCGGTCCCTGACCGTGTAGGGTCTTAAAGGTCAGCAATGTGACATTAAAGATGATTCTCCATCGCACCGGCAGCCAGTGCAGTTTGCACAGCACAGGTGTGATGTGGCACGTTCTTTCCAATCCAGTCAACAACCTGTCTGCCGCATTCTGCACCAGCTGCAGGCGACAGAGATCCACCCCCTGGCAACCCTAGATATAAAGCATTGCAGTAGTCAAGACACGAAGAAACAAAGGCGTGGACCAATACCGGAAGGTCATCGTGTGGAACTAAGTGTTTTATCTGGGCAATATTCCTCAGATGGTAAAAGGCCGACCTGATAATGGCTGACACCTGTACCTTCAGCGTCAGCCCGTTGTCAAGAATTACTCCCAGATTCTGCACCTGTTCAGAAGGTCTCAACTGGTTACCCCCTAGAACAAGGCCAGAGGGCAACCCAGGAGTCAACTTTTCTACACGGTGACCCAGGTCCACTACCAGCACCTCAGTCTTGCTGGATTTAGTCTTAACTAGTTAGCACTCATCCAGTCCTAAATCTCAGCGAGGCAGTTAAAGACTGATAAGGCGTCATCTTGTTAGGGTACAAAGGACATATAGAGCTGAGTGTCATCTGCATAGCAATGGAAACTCAGCCCATAACGCCTTATAATGTCTCCCAACAGCAGCATATACGCCGTGAACAACATGGGGGAAAAGCACAGAGCCCTGTGGTACCCCACAAGGCAGAGCAAAAGGAGCAGAGGAAAAAATTCCTGATACTACCTTCTAGGTTCTGCCTGTAAGAAAAGAATGGAACCATCTGAGGACTGTTCCTGACAGTCCACAGAGTAACTGCTGGCGATCTAGCAACATCCCATGGTCCACGGTGTCAAATGCTGCAGAGAGATCAAGGAGGACCAAGATTGAACGATTCCTCCAATCTTTTACTATTAGATCATTCAATACCCGAACCAACGCCATCTCGGTACTATGCCTCTTCCTGAAACCAGACTGGAGAGGATCACAGACTTCATGGCGGTAAGAAAGTCCTTGAGCTACAATGCACTACTTTCTCAATAACCTTACCCAAAAAGGGAAGGTTAGAGATCGGTCTGTAGTTGGCGAGACAGTCGGGGTCGAGGGAAGCTTTCTTCAAAAGGGATGTTACGATAGCCTCTTTCATCATTTTCCCTATCACTGAGGTTAAACTAACAGGTCTGTAGTTTCCTGCATCTGGGAGCAAAGGAAGACCAAGGAAGGGATAGTGAGGCTTAATAAAGGGGGAAGGGGGTGGGCAGAGGGTGACTGTGAAAAGGCAGAGATACTAAACAAATATTTTTGCTCAGTATTTACAAATGAAGAGGGGGAGGTACCTAAAACAAACAACAGAAACACTCTGGATACAGAAGTTGATACCAGCCCATTTACAGAAGAAAGGGTTCTGAAATAACTCTTAAAACTGAAGGTGGACAAAGCAATGGGGCCTGATGGGATTCATCCCAGAATTCTAAAAGAACTAAGGGTAGAACTAGTGACACCACTGACTACCCTCTTTAACAAATCATGGGAGGATGGGGTGGTATCCGAGGACTTGAGGAGGGCAGATGTGATTCCCCTTCACAAAAGTGGGAGTAAGTCAGAAGCAGGAAACTACAGACCTGTTAGTTTAACCTCAGTGATAGGGAAAATGATGGAATCACTTCTGAAGGAAAGAACTGTCGCGTATCTAGAGGCCAGAGGGGCACAGGACCCAAGGCAGCATAGATTCACAGCAGGAAGGTCATGCCAGATGAATCTGATAGATTTCTTTGACTGGGTGGCCAAAGTAGTAGATCAGGGAGGGAGGGGCTGTGGACATGGCCTATCTAGACTTTAGCAAGGCATTTGACACAGTCCCACACAAACGATTAATATACAAGTTAGCCAGCCTGGGAGTGGGTCCCAAGATGACAGCCTGGGTAAAGAATTGGCTGGAGAATAGGACACAGAGAGTAATAGTAAATGGAGTCCACTCAGAAGAAAGGGGGGTTACTAGTGGGGTACCACAGGGTTCAGTATTAGGACCGGTCCTATTCAATGTCTTTATAAGCGACATTGCAGAGGGACTGGAAGGAAAAGTATGTCTCTTTGCAGATGACACAAAGATCTGCAACAGAGTTGATGCACAAGGTGGGGTGGAAAGGATGAGAAGGGACTTGGCAAGGTTAGAGGAATGGTCAAATGTATGGCAGCTTAGATTCAATGCTAAGAAGTGCAAGGTAATGCACCTGGGAAACAAAAACCCAGGGGAAGAGTACACAATAGGGGTGAGGTACTAACAACAAAAATGGAGAGGGCCTGGGGTAGTCATATCAGATGACCTGAAGGTGGGCAAGCAATGTGAGAGGGCAGCAAGGAGGGCTGGGGTATACTGGGATACATAGGAGGTATCACCAGTAGAAAACAGGAAGTTATTATCCCTCTATACAGACAGCTGGTGAGACCCCATCTGGAGTACTGCGTGCAGTTCTGGAGACCCAATCTCTGCAAAGACACAGACAGGATGGAAGCTGTCCAGAGGAGGGCAACTAAAATGGTGCAGGGTCTGCACCGGAAGACATATGAAGAGAGACTAAAGGAGCTTAATATGTATAGCCTCGAGGAAAGGGGGACATGATAGAAACTTTCAAGTACCTCAAGGGAATCAACAAAGTCCAAGAGGGTAGCATCTTTCAAAAAAAGAGGTGTGCAAGAACAAGGGGGCACAATTTGAAGATGGGGGCGGCTCAAAGGTAATTTAAGGAAGCATTTTTTCACAGAGAGGGTTGTGGATGCATGGAACAGCCTTCCGGAGGAGGTTGTGGAGTCAAAAACAGTGGTGGAATTCAAGCATGCATGGGACAGTCATAAGGCAATTCTAGGTGGGGTAGGAAGAAGTAGGCTGCTGGTTAACTAGGATCTGCAGCTTATCCATTAGGTAGGGAAATGGGCAGACTGGGTGGGCTAAGCGGTCCTTATCTGCCATCAAATTCTATGTTTCTATGTTTCAGTGCCCAGACCTCGCACCCGGCATTCCCCCCACAGCTGCCCAGACTGGGAAGCCTGCAGCTTGCCCCCTGCGGTGGGACTTCCTGAGGGGAAGGAATGAGATTTACCTGAGGCTCCAGCTGGAGCTTATGCCTGGTGCTTCATTTGGGTGGTGGTCTGGTGACATCTTGGTGCAGTTGGCCCAGGATTTTTTCTTGTAAGTTTCCCCAGAGGCATGGATGTGCAATGACATCAGTGTGGATTGGGCGTGCTCCCATACCCTACCTACAGACGTCTGCCGTTGCCTCTCCCCTGAACAGTGGCCCTGGCTGTTGCACACCCAGCCTCCACTGGGTGTTGCTGATGTGCTGGAAGGCCACAACCTTCTCCCCCCTGAGGAGGAGGAGGAGAGCTGTTCATGGGACATTCAACATACCTCCCCCCAGTCGATACTCTGACACACTGTGCTCATTCCTTAATGCGGGTCATCAGCGCCACAGGTGGTAGTGCTACCGCTGTGCTGGTGGGCTGCCCAGATACCAGATTCTTGCATAATACTCCATGTGTGGCCTTGCTAGTGATCTGTGTAACCCCCTTGTTACCCGGGGTTACTAGAATCCCAGTAAGACCTAGTGGTAGGCAGGGAAGGCAGCTTGTGAAACTCCAGTTAAAGGGTTTCACACTGTCTCACTCTGTTCCTGGGGCAACCTCCTAGTTCTGCTTGTGAAGGAAAAGCTACCTTTGTGTTCCAGCGTTTATTTGGGAGAGCAAGAAGATTTGTGAGTCACCTGTTGGGCACCTGCAACGTGAGGGTGAGTGTCTGCTGTGGGAGCTGGAGGTGGGGTGGCCCCCCATCTTTAGTGACCAGGTCCACCTCTATGGATTTCTTCTGTGGATTTCTGCTTTGCCTCAGGCACTTGGCCAGTGATGAGGGAAATACCCAGACGTGGGATTGTAAGGAAAATTCTCTCTAGGAGTCGAAGACTCTAGTGTGGTTTGGGGAGCCACAACAGGATAATTGGTTCATTCCTCAAATGGACCGCAGATCAAGTGGCTGGCATTACCAGGAAATGTAGCCCCTTGGGGGTCCGTCTATGCTTTGTTCAGCTGGGATGTGAATAAAAGCCACACTGAAGAATCCCATTCCTGGTTCTGGACATTACAGTTATTGCTGTGTTCGGATTTACTTGGGTGCCCCTGGGCAGAGTAGCCAAACCTAGGTCCCCCTGTGCTGAGTAACCTTATCCTCCCCAAACCCAGTCCCCACCAGGTACTGCTGTCAGCTTCAACAGCATGCCACCTGTCGTTTTGCTAAAAAGGCAGGGGTGAGGGGTTACAAAAATGGAGGCACCGCTGGGATTTTGCTCTGGGGGGAAGGTGCTTGGGCAAGAAGGCTAGCGTTTTGGCTGTCTGGCAGTTGGTTGCCCAAAAAGCTGAAGCAATTTACTAAGTGTGTTGCTGTGTGCTGCGGATCTTATGCTGCTGTTTAAAATTTCAAACTGTTTACCAAGGAGCAGTAAAGCCAAAGAGTGTGCCCTTGTCCTGCATCAAACTGTTTATAGCATTTTTGCCTGCTTGTAAAATGAACTGTGGTAAAGAAAAGTGTGGAAGACTAGGGGGTAGCAACAGGAAAATTGTGCCATGGACATTGGAACTGCTTTTAAAATGAACTGTTGTAAAGAGAAGTGTGGAAGACTAGGGGTAGCAACAAAAAAATTGTGCCCTGGATGTTGGAAATGCATTCTGAATGAATTGAGAGACTTGCAGGTGTAATGGCTATGTTAAATGGCTGAAATGGGCTCCCGCTGTGAAGTCAGTTGGTAAAGAAAAAAAGTTGCATTCTGCAGTTTAAATTTGCCTGCTTGACGATCGCCGTGAGGAGAAGAGCCCTTGCGAGGAAGAAGAGGCTCATTTGCATGGCGTCGTGTGATTGGTCAGGCTGAGATCAGTCCCGCCCCTCAGTCAGCTCTACAGTGACTGCCCCAGCATTCGAGAGGGAGTGTGAGTGGAGCGTGTGTACTGGCTACTGGAGGAGCGTCGGAGTGTTAAAATCGCTGTAAACCTTATAAAAATAGACTTTGCTGTTCAAAATCGGGCTCAACCCACTAATCGATCATTGAAATGACAAGTCAAAAAGACAATCAGCAGGACTGCCCGCCCGTTTCTGTTCTGAGGCCTCCAAGAACTGGCTGCAGGATGTTTTTCCCCATCGCAGCAAACTGCTACTGATAACAGTAAGCAACAACATAAAAAACTGCTCAGTGATTTTCTGCCCTATGCCATATAAATGTGTGTGCAGCAGTGTAGTCGCTTTGCAAGTAACGACTGTGTCAAGTCCTGCCAGCAAGTGCAAGTCTGTTAAGCCATTGACTGTGTGCATAGTAATGAATCCAGCCTCAGTTTAAAGTTTGAAGCCAGAGAGAGACTGTGGGTTGTAGCCAGTGTGCAGCACTAGTTATACAGGCAATCCTGTGCTAAAAACCTGAAGCTTTAGGGGACTGTGAAAAAAAAAATGTTTCCAGCATGTAAAAAGTCCGTGAAAAATCCTGTAAATGTGTTTAAAGCAAGAACAGAGCAAGTTGTGCAGTTTGAGCAAAAGCTATCAGTAGTTTGCGTAAATTGGGTGCGCAGTGGCTTGACCCAGATTCTGAATGTTGATGCACAGGAGTGCTGCCGCCGTCATTGCAGGGTGGGGTAGTAAAGTAAACACAGCAGCAGAGGAGCCATTTTACAACTAGAGAGTGTGTTCAATAAAGTGGGACTTTCAGTTACAGTGAACTTTTGTTTGTTTTTCTGCAGTTATGGCCTCAGGACCAGATCGTTACCCAGATCATGCCCGGGTTGCAGTAACAGCAGCAGTAAACAGACTGAGGGATATTGAAAAGTGGTGCTATGGAGGACAGCTGCCTCCTCATGTGGTGATTCCTGGTTTTCCAGTGCATGTATGTCAAATATGCTTGAGAGTTGGAAGGGATGTCTTCATGATTCCTCACTGTGCTGGATGCCTAGAAAAATATGGCTTGTACAAAGCGCCTCAAATTCGGTTGGCTCCCACATGGACAAAGGTTCAGGAATCTGCAGTTGGCAGCACACAGCACCAGGCAGAGTCTGTGGAGGAAGGCCCTTCAGAGGAGTGTGGCACAAAGCTAGAGGGTGTAGGGTTAGAGACAGAACCAGAAGTTGAAGTTTTGGATGCTGTATCGCAGAAGGAAAGTTCGGATAAAGCATCAATAGACCTCTGGGGGGGGGGCCTAGCCCAAGTCTCTTAGGTGAAGATGAGATGCGGGAGGCCTTTGAGTAGGAGATGTCGGCCTTCACGCCTAGTGATGAGTGGATAATCTCAGAAGTGAGAATGACTGCTTACTCCTGGGCTCAGATCCTCAGCGAACAGGAAGATGAGAAGGAACCTATCTGGTACACAACCTCAAGATCTTGCCTCGGAGGAATGTATGGAAGAAAGTGGTGATGCTACTGCACTGGCTTTGCAAGAGGAAGAAGTCAGGGATCCATTTCTAATTTCTTTGAGGATGCGAAGCTGGCAGAACCAGGACTGGCCACCCCCAAGCCAGGCCAGTGGTCTCAGATTGACCAAAGCAAGTAAAGAGGAGAGACTGGTTCATAGGAAGGCAAATGAGATCTATGGTATGACCTTTCCTTGGAAAGTCTGGGAGGAGATTGAGAACTGCAGAAAATCCTGGCTCTGGGATGAAGCAATGAAAAGTGTGCATCCTGGGGCCAACAAGCACGTAAAGAACAGACTGTTTCACGAGAAGTATACCCAGTGGAAGAGAGGCAGGACACTGTTTATAGACAGAGTGCAAATAGTGAACGGAGAGGGACATGAAATCTCCCACTGTGTGAATTATGTGTGCCCAGATGGGGTAATAATTCAAGCTCCTGACCCCCGGTACTATTGGCCTCAGTGCAAGGACCTCCCAGTAAATGTGCCCGTGCCTACAAAATGGAAAGCCGAGCAGTGGTAGTCAATACTGCCACACCAGACTGTGAAGTGTCTTTATTGATCGGCCAATATGGAAATCCAGGACTCAGGTGCCCCACATTCATCAGTCTACAGTATACTGGCCTCTCCAGAATCCGACTGGCCCAACAGATGACTTCATATCCAGAGAGGATACCAGCCCAGCTGTATCCTGTTCATTGCCTGGTAATCGGATGACGTTGGACCAGCTGTTTTCTTTTTGTTCCTGTTCTAAGGTTCCATCTCCAGAGATGACAACAGCCCAGCTATTCCCAGTTGTGCCCTCCTGTGGTTCCCGGAAGATGTCCGCCCAGCTGTATCAGAAGAAATGCTGCCAGGGAGAGTCTTCATCAGAGGTGCAGGTCAGTCCCAAAATTTCCATTCTACAAGTGGCTGGTAAGTCTGAACTTTTCTATCTTTATGACACTGCAGTACACACCCTACACTAGCAGACTTCAAAATGTGTGAACTGTCCTCAAAGACTCTCCCCTTCGGGACTTTGGCCTGTTAGAACTGTGCTTCATCAGGCTCCGGCCCAGGAGAGACTCTTTATTGGACTAGCCTTCGGGCATTGTGGTCACTAGTCAGGACTTTTAGGGCACTCCATCCCCCCCCCAAATGTGTACTGTAAATAATGTTGTTGTTCTCTAATGTAAATACTTCTACCTTTTTCTAAAAAAAAAAAAAAATCTTTTGGGATTTTTCAGTGTTTTGATGGTAGGGGTTTTAGGTAGACTGTGTAAGCAGATCAGGAGTGTGTGTTGTCTTTCTTTTTCTTACAGGTGTTCCTGGGAAGACAGAAGAGAAGACAAGAAGAGGAGGAGGGGCTCATCGGAGTTCCACACTAGTACTTTGGTGTGTAGAAATTTAAAGTACTGTGGTGTTATTGTTGTTATTACTGTATTAACCCTTTCCTTCCACAGGTGTGGTTGTGGGGGTAGGGAGAAGGCAGCAAAATGGTATAAAATGTGGTATTTCAATGGTGTGTGGTTGCAGGTTGCCCAAGGTCGGGGAGGTCCCCGGGTTGTTTTTGTTTTGGGGGTATTAGCTTAAAGGCAGATAGGTTTTCCCTAGAGGGTTAGGGGGGATAGACAGGCTGTGGTCCTGAATGGCCATTGGGACCGCAGTGCTGATCTATAAGGGCTATGCTCTGGATAGTTCTACCAGAGCTACTAGTATAGTATAGTAAGTGAATAGGGTAGAGGCTGCTACGTCAGCTAAAGGCCTCTAGGCCCATAGTGTTGCCTGCCTGTGCTTGCACATGGTAGGAGGGGGCCCGATCACTCCCCCCACAGGTAGCACATAGGGTGGGATGGCCTAAGGCCAGGTAAATAATGACTGTGGACAGTCATTTTCCTGGTCAAGGGTGAGTGTAACCCCCTTGTTACCCGGGGTTACTAGAATCCCAGTAAGACCTAGTGGTAAGCAGGGAAGGCAGCTTGTGGAACTCTAGTTAAATGGGTTTCACACTGTCTCATTCTGTTCTCAGTCTCAGCTGAGACTGAGGGATGATATCACCAATAGAACTATCGCAGCTGCATGAGCCACATTGGAATCTGCAGCAAAGGGAGTTGGTTAGAACGTTGGGAGTTTTTAAAGTCAGTCTTCAGTGAGTGTGAAGTAGGGAGCTTGCTGAGAAAGCAGCTCAGTGAAGGCTCTAGGAGCCTCAGCCCTGACAGAGGGCTGCTTTTAAGTAGAAAGGTGTGTGTCTCCACCTTAAAGACAGACACAAAAGATAACTGAAGTGGTGGAGACCGCTGTTTTCAGGTCTCAGTGCCCCCTCCCTCTGGGGGGGGCAGGAAAGGTTTCCCTGCAGATTCCTGGGGCAACCCCCTAGTTCTGCTTGTGAAGGAAAAACTGCCTATGTGTTCCAGCGTTTATTTGGGAGAACAAGAAGATTTGTGAGTCGCCTGTGGGATCCCTGCAACGTGAGGGTGAGTGTCTGCTCTTGCTAAAAGGGCCTATGTTTTTCACCCTGGGGCTTGTGTGACAATGTGGGGATTGAACTACTAAATATTGGGAAGCCTAGTGTAATGGGCTAAGCAAAGTAAAAGTAGGTTCAAGTCCAGAGCTTGTTGGGAAGCAAATGATATGTAGGGGAGATGTGACAGACGTCTACCCAGAATCTACATTTGAAAGTTCAGTAAAGGAATTGTTCAGTTTCCAGAGAAATGGCCAGGTATGGGCTGTGGGAGCTGGATGTGGGTGGCCCCCCATCTTTAGTGACCCAGTCTACCTCTACGGATTTCTTCTGTGGATTTCTACTTTGCCTCAGGCACTTGGCCAGTGATGAGGGAAATACCCAGACGTGGGATTGTAAGGAAAATTCTCTCTAGGAGTTGAAGACTCTAGTGTGGTTTGGGGAGCCACAACAGGATAATTGGTTCATTCCTCAAATGGACCGCAGATCAAGTGGCCAGCAGGGGAGCCGGGCCAGTGGGGAAAACCCAAGTAGTGTACAAGTTGGGCTGTGTACCCAAAGCTGCGTGCAAGTCCAGGCTGTGTGCCTGGTGGGTTTAGAGCCTGAGGGCTGGAAATGGTGATAAAGTGTTCTGTTGTCTCTAATCTGCATTACAAGGAAATGTAGCCCCGTGGGGACCCGTCTATGCTTTGTTTGTTCAGCTGGGATGTGAATAAAAGCCACACTGAAGAATCCCATTCCTGGTTCTGGACATTACAGTTATTGCTTCCTGTGTTCGGATTTACTTGGGTGCCCCTGTGCAGAGTAGCCAAACCTAGGTCCCCCTGTGCCGAGTAACCCTATCCTCCCCGAACCCAGTCCCCACCAGGTACTGCTGTCAGATTCAACAGCATGCCTCCTGTCATTTGCTAAAAAGACAGGGGTGAGGGGTTACATCTGTAAAATGGCAGTAATACCTTTTCTCCTGCTATCAAAACCCCTCCCAATAAACCCCAAGACCCTGGTTGCCTCACTGTAGGCCATGTTACATTGGCTTATGAATACTCATATGTCTCTTTCCTCAAGGGTAGTGCCCATCTTAACTCCTCCATCAAGTACTCTGTTCTGGGGTTCTTGTTCCCTCTGTACATCACCTTGTACTTTTTGGCATTAAATTTCGACTTCCAGCCTTGGACCACCTCTTCAACCTTTGCAGAACCCTCTGCAACTCCCTAACCGCCCCCCAAACTCTCTGTTTACCAAAGAGCTTAGTGTCATCTGTGAAGAGCCACATCATGGCCTGAATTTTTTCTTGTGTCCTGATGGATATATTGAAAAGGATTGGACCTGGAACTGAGTCATGTGGCACACAGTGGTTACCTCCACCTCCCTGGATTTGACTGCATTTACCACTACCCTCTTCTGTCTTCCCTCCAACCAACTTTCCGCATGTCTAATTGTGTTCTTCACTGCATTTAGATCCTCAACCTTACATGTGGCACCAATTCAAATGTGTTGCTGAAGTTGAAAGAACTGAACAAGTAAATAGCGAGAAACTATTCAACAGGAACAGCAAATCTAGAACAGGAGGCAGTTTCAACAGGAATGTGAGGATTTTACTCTCACTCCTGTTGTTTATATGTATGCATGTATGTATATATGTACCTTTGTTACTTTTGGATCGGGAACATATATCAATATTATATTCTTGAAATGTTATTTAATTGATAATTTTAGATATAGTAGCAGGATATCAGTTTACCTTTACTTGATATAAAATGCTGAACATGAATGTACTAGAAACAAATTCTGAATGTTAATAGAATATTGTTTAACTAACCTATTGCACCAAATTAATTTCTTAGTGCGGCTGACATTGTAAAATAAAAAAAATGTTAAAGTGAAAATGTGTCCTTGATGTCATTATATTTCATTACTTGTGCACATACTGTGTTTCTGAATATATAACTAGCAGCAGAATATATGACAGTCAAAATAAAATAAAACAACATTGCTTAAGGTAATATGGAATGAAATAAACAGCTCTACTCAAGGTTATTCTTGTAATGATGTTATTTATAGGAAATAAACATTGTGTGACAGCAAAAAATGCCACAATAATCACTGCAAAAATTGTAAAATTTTATGGGGGCATAGGCAGCCCCCAGCCTATCTTCTGAATTTTGTTGCCCCCCTCCCCACATTAAAGCTACTTGAACCGCCCTTGCTGCTGGTGTTTTGTTCCTTTTGTACTCTGTGTTAAGACTGTACTTTACAATTTGCCTCTGTCTTTAATACTCAATTGCTTGTATTATATCAGTTTGTTAATGTGTTACTAATATGTTTATGACCATGCCTGTTAGCTGCATTTGATATTCCCAACTCATATAATCGTTCCCCTCCTTTGACTGACAAGGACCCTTTGTAAATGAGCTCTTAGCTCAAAGGTTTATAATTCAGATTATTTAATAAATAAAAAAACAAAACAAACAAAAAAAAATTCCACATTGACCACAGACACATTGAAGCAGAAACTAATAATGATCTATGATGGTCTGTTATCAGTGAGTAAACATTATAAAAATAAGTGCATTGATGTTTGATGGTATGACACCCATTTTTCACACATCTTGTCACTCATTTGGGAGATGAAAGGTTGAGTGGTATGCCTGTTGCCCAAATTTCAGGACTATTACCTAACTTCTGGTGGAGGAGCCAAACCAAAGTACAACAGCCTGGCCTCGCTGAATGAGGCCAAGCATCTCTGGCAAACCACAGTTCTCCCTTTCCTGCTGAAAATCTCTGACAGCACCACAGGTCCAGAACCAAGGGTCCAGTGCCAGAGGTCCAACAACAAGAATCCAGTGCCAGAGGTCCAGCACAAGAGGTCCAGAGGTTCAGCACCACAGGTCCATATGACCAGCACCAGAGGTGCAGCACTAGAAGTCCAAAGGTCAGTAAAAGGCTACAAGAACAAGACTGGACCATGTAGGTGGTCAGAAGCAGTCTGATGCCACAGCATCTAGCCCCACAGCAGACAACCAGAGCTGTAAGGTAAAGACTGGACCAGCTGGTGTGGTTAGAAGCAGCCCAACACCATACCAGCTTGCCCCACCATAGACAAGGGCCACGAGGTCAAGACTGGACCATCTGGGGTGGTCAGAAGCAGGTAGATGCTGTAGCAGCTAGCCCCACTGCAGACAACCAGGGCCATGATGTCAAGATTGGACCATCTGTGGTGTTAGAAGCAGACCAACACTGTAGCAGCTTGCCACACAATGGACAACAAGCACCATGAGGTCAAGACTGAACCATCTGGGGCTGTCAGAAGTGGGCCAGTGTTGTAGCAGCTATCAACAGCCATGAGGTCAAGAATTGACCATCTGGCACGATCAGGAGTGGGCCGGCACCATAGCAGCTTATATCAACACAGTTAACAAAAAGCCACAAGTTCAAGATTGGACCATCTGGGGTGGTTGGACGTGGGCCAATGTCATAGGAGCTTGCCCCATCACAGTCATCCTGGGCTATGGGGTCAAGAAGTAGTCACCTCAGGGTAACCAAGAAGTAACAAAATCTTAGCCCCTAGTCTTAAGAACCTTCCTAGTCCCATTTGATATTTGAATATTTCTTCTTTACTACAATTATATTTGCTCAAGTCATTCACTTGGAGTGATTGCTAACCCCTCCCTACCTAATAGTCTTTCCTGTTTAGTCTAAGAAAATCTGTTTTAATTGACTCCTCTGTGTCAGTCTCTTCTTGCTGATCACCCAGTAGTTCCCACGTTTCAGCTCTCAGTTTTTACTAGCTGCCAGTGTTGGCTGATCTTCTTGGGGCTAATCACATGGTTGTTGCATCCAACAACTCAACTAGGCCCTCCCCTTAGCTAACTGACCTGGCAAGCAGTTACAATACCTATGAAAAGATGCCCCTATTGAATTTTATAATGTATACCTCCACCCTCTCCAAACTAAGATGTCACAAAATTACAATCACTTCCTAAATAGCACATCAAACAATTTTGATATTTGAATTGTAAGTGTGACACAGGTTAAGCCAGCACTGGGGACATTTTCAGAGCACTTGAACTGATGCTCTTTAAGACTTTCATTCAGTTTTTGGACTGTTTGAGTCTTCAGTACCCCAGGGTTTGCTTTGGATTTGTTTGGTATGTTTGTTTATTTGTTTATTGCATATATTCGGAATTACAAACCTTTGAGTCGCAGACTCATTTGCAAAGGCTCCACGTCGGTTACAGTGGTGGAGGGGAGACGGAGTACAAGGATACATACATAGTAAGGCAGTATACAGGAGAACATACACACTCAAAGTAATACACATGACAGTTCTGAACAGTGCAGTCCAGGCTTTATCTTAATACAGCAGTGACTGTAGTAGGGACATTAAGGGTATCATTTGTTAGACTAGGGGGGAGGCGTGTTCGTGGGATCCATGAGACCCTGTGTCAGTTTTTTAATGGGAGGCGTATTCGTGGGGTCCATGAGACCCTGTGTCAGTTTTTTAATGGGGTAAGGTAGCATACTTAGGAGAAGAGAGCTAGCCACAGGCACAGGAATGGGATTCAGCTAGGTGGGCTTTGAGGCCTGCTTTGAAAAGGGAGATGCTGTGTGTCTGAGTGAGCCAAGGAGGTAGTGCATTAAGCCAACGAGGAGCACGGTACCGAAACGATCTTTGACCCATTGATGTCCTACAGTGGGGGACCCAGAATGAAGGATTAGAGGCGAGTCGGGTATTGCGCCTGATGGGGGCTGGTCTGATTATTGGGAGAAGGCCAAGTGGGGCGGTCTGAAGTTGTATTTTTAGCCAGGATACAGGTGTGGTAATGTAGTCTTTGTTGGAAGTTTAGCCAGCCAGTCAGGGCATATAGGTCACATGTATGAGTAAGCTGGTCACTGCGGTGACTAGTGCGGCAGGCTTTATTCAGGGCGGTGTCGATACTGCGTAGTACCGTGGGTTCAGCTGATCCATATATCGATATCCCATAATTCGATTAGGGAGAGATTGAGCGGAGACTGCCAGATGCAAGCCTGTGGGGTAAACAGTGTTTAACCGATAGAGATTCCACTCTGTGTTAACAGCGGTGGAAAGAAGTTGGACGTGTCTATGGTAGGAGAGGGAGGTATCTAAAGTGATACCCAGGTATTTGAAGTTAGTGACGTGTTCAAGGGGTGCCTTGCTTGTTTTTAATTAGTAGAGCCGATTGGCTGTGTGGTTTTGTCGGTGCAAATAACATGGATTTAGTTTTTTTTATAGTTGATGATCAGGCGGTGTTCATCGAACCACGATTCTAGCTCCCCAAAGAAACCCTGTAGGGCTTGCTGCAGGGTGCATGGTTGAGGGTGTTTCCAGAATATTACCGCATCATCCGCATAGAGAAGCATGTTTCCACTGCATGCCGTGGGAAGAGAGTTTAAAAAGAGGGAGAAGAGAAGAGGGCCAAGGATAGACCCCTGCGGGACCCCAGAGCACACTGCTTTGTGGGAGGAGATGGTGGTATTTACCCTGACTTGCTGAGACCGGCCTGATAGGTAGTCCCTGAACCAGGCAGCCGCCTCAGTGACCACATTTAGCTGTGGCATAACATGAAGCAACAGATCGTGACTGACTGTGTCAAACGCTTTGGTGAGGTCCACGAAGATTGCACCTGCAACAGCTCCTTGGTCTAAGGCCTCGTGGATGAACGAGGTGAGCTCGGTCAGTGCGGTCACAGTGCTATATCCTGTCCGGAAGCCGTGCTGAGCATGGCTAAGGAGGTTGTACCTAGTCAGGTGTTCTGTAAACTGGTCAGCGACTATTTTTTCCAGCGCTTTAGAGAGCGGAGGTATGTTTATAACAGGAGGTGAATTTAAGTAACCAAGTAAAAGGCAATAGAAACAGCATTTGTTTCATAAAATACCTACATAGTGCCCCAGAACCTGGTGCCCTCCAGAAATGGGCATCTAGTTGCTTTAGGGCTCGTTAGAGGAAAGGTGCCCCAGGATAGGAGCCCCTGCTTGAACATAAAGCTCCAGCTGGGCTTCTTTTAATATGTTTTTTTTATTACTCCTTTCTTCCCTGTCTGCTCCTTGTTAGAACCCCCCACTCCCATTGCCAGGTGCCAGGAACCTGCGCTCATGGTTCCCAGGTACGTGGGCGGGCGGGCAGGCAGGGTCAGGCTCATGAGGATTCCAGAGTGGAAACCTCAGCCCCATTTGAACAGCAACAGCTGTTCAGTTCAGTTCAGATGGACCTGAGCAGCAGCAGTAGCAGCAAAAGGTGTGAGTCGAGCGATCGGCTGGCCGGGGTACAGCCAGAGGGGAGGGACTTAACTTCAATTCCTCTGCCACTCCCGATGCCCTGGCTGGTCCAGCAGCCCAGTGCTCTTCCTCCTCTCCATGCTGGCAGCAGTCTGGTAGTGCCCGGGTCCAGCGGCGGTGTTCAGTCTGTTGGGGAGGGGTGGCGGCAGCAAACGGCTGCCCCCTCCATCCAGCACCCCACCGCAGAAGTAGATGTAGGAGGCAGGTCCAGGCCTCCGTCCTGATCCAGTCAACAGCAGTCCTGGCCCAAGGAATAAAGTGGGCGGCAGGGTGAGTGGCAGCACCACCATAGCCAGGTGCTTGCAACCAGACAGAATGTTTCTTTTTTTAATTTTAAAAACAATTAATGACGTCCACACCTTCAGGTGCTGGTGGGGAATGAACGTCTGTTTGGGGCAAGCAAGGCCCTGGTCCACAGACCGCCCACAGGATGGAGTAAAAGAAGATTGTTCCTTCGAAGTCAGAGACTGTGGGGTGGGTAAGCCCCACCTATGGACTGCCCATGGGGTGGAGTTTGGGGAAAGGAAAAGCCCATGAGAGACTGGAGGGTGGGGTAAGCCCCGCCAATGGAACCAACTATGGGGTGGGATTTAGAAGAGAGCTCCACAGGAGCTAAAGCAAAGGGGCAGAGACCATGCAAATGTCTAAATGAATATGAATGAGGCACTGCTAGGCCACATTTAAAGTGACAGTGCACCCGTTATGAACTACCAATGTGAAATGAATTTAAAAGATTGTATGATGTTTTGGGGGCCCCTGTAATTGAACTGTTCACTGCCTGTGTGTGGGTGACTGCAAGAGACTATCACATTTCCTACTGCCCCAACATGGCCCTGAACTGTGTGAACTGCTCACATACGTAATCTTGATAGAAATAATCACAACCACAAATGTTTTTAAAAGGAACTTCATTGAACCACCACTCCAGTCTGCGGGTGGTACCCAGTGTGTCCTGATGTTCCTGACCATCTGATTCCTGGCATTTCCTCCAGGAGATTCTTCATCATTCATGTTACCTGGTGACCCATGTGTGGTCCGAGAGACTGGGGACTTTCTTCCTTCATCATCCATGTTACCTGGTGACCCAGGTGTGGTCCAAAAGGCTGGGGACTTTCTTCCTTCATCATCCTTTCATCCCAGTGATTCAGGTGTGGTCTGAAAGGCTGGGGACTTTCTTCTTTCATTGTCTTTGCATTCTAGTGAGCCAGGTATGGTCCAAAAGGCTGGGGATTTTCTTCAAAGCTTTCTTCAAGGGGTGATCCATTCCGGTGGTTCGACTGTGACCTGTTGCCGATGACCCTCACTGACTCATGGGTGTCAAGTACCCTTGGAACTGACTTTTCTGTCTTCTTCTGCTTTAATGTCCCTCCTGGAGGAGAAACTGTCTGGACACAAAAAGGGTCTCTCAACCTAGCTTCCCTTCAACTAAAGGACACACGTAGTGGTGGCTGATGCAGTGGTGGTTGACGCAGTTTCACTGAATGTGTTACAAATATTTAGAGCAATCCATTTAGAGTTTCAGTAATAATCTAGCTAATGTTACAAATATTTAGAGCATAGAACCTAGAGTGTAAGTACTGATTTAGTGAGGTTGGGAATATTTTAGAGTGTAGATATCTAATAGAGTTGTTGTGGTATTTTAGAAGTGTCTAATAAAAATAATTTGATTGCATTTGAGTCAGTTTCATGTCTCTGTCTTGTACGTTACAGATAGTGGTAACTGGCTGGGTTCCCCTCCCCTAAATTCCCTGACGCTCGCTTGCCAGGTGTCACCTGAAAATCCACCTCCGGGTGGTTGGCGTAGTTGAAATTTACTTTTCCTCCAAGATGTAGCTGGGTGGACCTGAGCCTTGATCTGACCTGTCCTGTTAGAGTTCAGTCAGTGTCAGCGGCCTTCCTTGCCCATTACATCTATATTTGATATTATTTGATTTATACAACATATGTGAGAATTAAACCTTACTGATCAATAATATTTTAGCCACCAAAGCATTGTAAATGAGAATAAATAATTTATAGTATGTGGTTCTGTTTTGTGTATGGAAATCCATACAAATCCAGATGCTGTTGTACCACAGTAGTGATGTCAGAATGCTGTTGTACCACAGTAGTTACATCACTGACTGACTGCGGTACAACAGCATAGAATCTTGTGTGTATTAAGAGTATTATCTTCCAACATTTTCACAGGCTCTGAGTGAGGAACTGGTGGGGGGGGCTGGAATGTTTGCCACGTGATGTAAGGTATAAGATGAATGTTTATGGACATTACATGTTTATATACACTTATTAAATTATGGGGACTAATACAAAATTCAGAAAAAGTGCAAAAATGTTTTTATTTTATTTTTTCAAGCCATCATGTCATTTTCCATGTCGAAATACTTTGTCATTATGAGAAAAGTCTATCGATAACATTTATTTTATTAAAAAAAAAAAAAACACCTGTGTCATGATATAAATATATAATCAGTATAGCTAGAGAAAACTGCCTGTTTCTACATCAATAACATAATTACTACTGTTACATGATAACATCATAATAACAGCATCATCATTTCTTAGTGTCTGGAGTCCAAACTTTCATTAAACAAAATGACACCTCTAGACTCAATAGTTCCTGAGTCAGATCCATCAAAAGATATTTCAAATGTGATAACTCTGGAACTGTTAGGGCTAGGGACTTAACATAAAATGTTTCATATCAATATAAAAAACATAAAATGGTTCACTAAATTTTTTAAAGTACTGTCATTTTTCCCATTATCTATTTTTGCCTCCAGGGAGCCCTGGCAGGTGGCTGTGGTCCCTCCATATGGAGAGACTCACTCTCTGGCATCCTGTGTCCCTGTATTGCCGAGCCCGGTGAATCCCCTGCAGATTGCCCTCCCACGGCGGGGCCAGGGAGGAGGGTGTGGGCCTCCCCCCCCCAGAGACCCAATCCAGATACCGGGCCCGACCCCTGCGAACACAGGAGTCATCAAAGAACCTGCCAGGCTCTGTTTTCCACTTTTCTTCCGTTCCCCCACCCCACTGATGTGATGACATCAGCACGTGTCTCCCGGCCTGTACTGCCCTCCAGCCACTGCCAGAGGGCAGTCAACAAGTGGGATGACAGGTCTCCCTTTTCCAAGAGAGGAGAGCAGTCCTCCAGATGCTCACTAATCTCTCACCCCTACTGACCCCCAGCAGCCTGAGCTCATTCTCGAACCCAGGTCACCGGCATGGCACGATGTGTGGTGTCCAGTGCCTCAACCTTCAGCACCACTGGGTGGGCCAAGTCCTGTCATTTTTAGCCTCACATTATATCAACATATATATGCATGTAGCAACACAGGAGATCTGTATTTTTTTTTTTTTTTTTAAGTAAAAACACAAAAATATTTACACGAATATTACTGACATATGCATACAAATATATAACTCACTTACAGTTCTATGACAGGAATAGCTATTTAACATATAATTTACACATAAACATACACCTTCCTCTTTACACAATGAATAAAGGTGGCAACACTGACATGATTTCCCTCCATGATGGATCTTGATCCTCATCTGGTTGTATTACTTCTGTCCACAATTTCTCAAATGATGTGGCTTCATGGAATAAATATCACCATATATTTTGTCTTAATGGTTACATTTTTGGGGCATTCCATTGTTCCAGAATCATTCTTTTTGTTGTCATTGAGGCAATTGCAATAATTTTTTATGTATGTTACTTACTTGCAACTCTTTCATAGCTCCCAAAATTATTTGTTTGTTTGTTTATTGTTCTAGGAATTACTACCTTTGAGCCAGAGGCTCTTTTACAAAGGTTCCACGTCAATTAGGTACAGTACAAAAGGTTACAAAGATAACACAACAATTTGTGTTGTGTCAAGAGCAAGAAAACATATACAAATACATATCAAATCACTTGTGCAAAAGGACATGAGATATCAATAATCACATTATTATTACAAGAAAGAGGTCATGCCAGATTAGGAGAAACAAATAGGGAAAAAGTCCAGAACAGAGAGGGTAAGTGAATGGTGTGGGGAGCAGACAATAGCAGGAGAAAAGGTTTCCCAAACATGTCTTTGTCAAATAATGGAACAGGGTGGGTAGTGAGAAAATAGGAGGTTTAATCAGGGCAGTCACAGGAGCTGGAGGTGGCAAGGTGAGAGAAAAGCCTTGATTTGAAAATACCTAGAGAGGTGGAGGCAGTAATATGAGTGCTGAGAGCATTTAGCCAGCTGGGGGCACGATAGGCAAATGATCTTTGTCCCTGAGAAGTCCGGGATCGGGGGACTTGGAGAGGCTGGTGTTCTGATCATCTGGTAAAATGGGTGCTAGCGCTCGGGCATAACAGGTCTTGGATACAGGGTGGAATGAGGCCCAGAGTGGATTTTTTCGCCATCAGGCAGGTAAGGTACTTTATCTGGTTTGAGAGTTGCAACCAACCTGAGTCAGCATAGAGTTCACATGTGTGGAGACGCCGATGTGCACCAGTGAGCAGCCGACAGGCCTTACGGGATGTTGTAATGCGACTAAGTGCTGTAGCAGCAGTGGCAGATCCGTGATATAACTAAGCCATAGTCAACGACTGAGATGATAGAAGATTGGATGGCAATCCTCAGTGCAGAATGGGTAAGAAGCTGTCGGTTCCGATACAGAATCCCAATTCGCTGATTAATAGTTTTGCTGTACTATCAATGTGAGTTGCAAAGGTTAGGCCTTGATCAAAGTTGATTCCAAGATATTTGAAAATTGGCACTTGTTCAATATTTCCCAGGTATGTATTAATGGTGAGTGGGACTACGGTTTCTTGTTTCTTGAGTTAGAGAAGAGCATGGATTTAGTTTTTTTGTGGTTCAGAACCAGCTTATGTTCAAGGAACCACATCTCAACTTTGGAAAAAGCATGCTGAAGGTTGAGGCGTAAGAGGTTCGGATCTTTATGAGTGGCAAGAATCACGGCATCGTCAGCATAGATGATTATTTGTTCAGGGCAGGATTTGGGGAGGGAGTTTAGGAAAAGGCTGAAAAGGAGGGGGCCCAGGATGGACCCCTGGGGAACTCCTGAGCGAACCGGTTTTGAGTCTGAGAGAACTCCAGCTACTTTTACAGATTGAGAGCGCTTGAGCAAGGTAATTTTACCCAGTCACCAGGACCGCGAGCCCTAGGGATAGAAGTTGTTTGATAAGTAGGCCATGGTGAACTGTATCAAATGCCTTGGTTAAGTCAATGTAGACTGCTCCAGTTAGGTTTCCTTTGTCCATGGCATTGTGGATTGCTCCTGAGAATTCAAGTAGGGCAGTCAATGTGCTGTGCCCTTTCCTAAATCCATGCTGCTGAGTGCATAGGATGTTGTTCTTTTCCAGGTAGTCTGAAAGTTGGTCCGCCACCAAGCGTTCAAGGGCCTTAGAGAGAGGTGGTAGTATTGATATCGGGCGATAGTTACCAGGCAGTGACTTATCACCACTTTTGTGCACCGGAGTGACAACTGCAGCCTTCCATTTCCTAGGGAATTGGCCATAGCAGAGGGAGAGATTGAAAATGTTTGTGACGGGGAACAGTACTTCCTCCAGAGTGAGGGACAGAAGTTTAAGGTCAATAGTGTCGCTGCTTGCTCGGGACTTAGAAATGGCCTTCTTTACATATTTATAGACTTCATGTGCCTTTACTAGTTTGAAATGGAAGGGTGGTTTGGTTGGAGAGGCAGTAGTAGAAGTAGAAATTGGAGGGTCAGCATCAGTGAAGAAATCAGATGAGAGGACACCACTAAGGTCCGTGAAGGTATCATTTAGGGTGTTTGCAGGGTGTTTGCAATGATCTCTGGGTCTAATGTAGTGGTTCCATCCACATTCATTATTGTAGGAGAGGATTTGGACTGCTGACCCATGATATTCTTTATGTTGTCCCAGAAGGATTTCCCTTCACCCCAGGAGTTGGAGAGGGCATTCTTGAAGTAGGAGATCTTCATCAAGCGGATCTGTTTAGTACAGTGGTTGGAAGCCTGTTTATACTTTTGAATGTCCGACAGAGTGCCAGTAGCTCTTGCAGTGGCCCAGAGGTGATCCCTACTTTTGAGTTGTGCTAATAGCTTTGCCGTGAGCCAGGGATTTGTGAGTGCTTTGATTTTGCGCTTTTTTACTGGTGCATAGGTGTCACAGGCAGTGTTGAAAGTAGTAATAAAGTAATAAAGGGCTAGGTCAACATCTTGAGTTTTGTAAATCAAGGACCAGTCTATCTGCCTAAGACAGGTCTTGAGATGAGTAAAGGTTGCCATAAGGTAGGACTCTGCTATAGATGGTTTTGGAGGCAGCTTACTGTAAACTTATTTGTCCAGGTACATATTATTGGACAGTGATCACTGAGCGAGTCAGGGAGAACACTTACATTGGTTATACGGGTAGGGTGGCTGGTAAGGATCCAGTCAATGAGGGTGCTGGTCCCTGATTTGTAGTTTTTCCTGGAAGGGGAGTTTACCACTTGTGTTAAACTTGCTGCTAGGATGGCATCTTTGTTTGACCCTGCATCAGGAGCAAGCCAATTTATATTAAAGTCCCCAAGGAGAAGGAGTTCGATGTCAGAAGGTTGTGTGCTTATGAACTTGAGGACAGCCTGTAGGCTGGAATCAGGATCTTTTGGTGGGATATAGACAGCAGCAATCGTGAGGACTTTGTTTTGGGCACCAAGTAGTATCTTGATAGGGAGGAGTTGCACTGAGGTTTCTGTGGTGGGGTAAGAACCAGGGAGACAGGTGAGGTAGTCCTTTATGTAGATTGCACACCCACCACCCCTTTTTGAGGTCCTATCCAGCCTGAATATCTTGTAGCCCTGTATAGAGATGGCATGATCTGGAGTATTAGGTGTCAGTTTCGACAATGGCAAAGATATCCGGGTTGTGTTGGCTGGCAAAGATTTGAAGGGAGGCCAGTTTTGGAAGGAGACTGCAGATGTTTAAGGTAGCAATTTTGAGCCCCCCCTCCATTTTGGCAGGCTTTGTTGTACTGTAGGAGACAGGGCCAGGATTAGAGTGGACACTTCCTGATATCAAGAGGAGGAGGAGTAGGAGTTTAAGAGGCAGTTGCTGTACTTTGTAGTCAATTGAATTACACTTCTGAGGCTTATGCGGCTTGGACCAGTGCAGGCGTCTAGGGACCCAGAGCAAGGAGATTGTTAGTAACAGAGGATGATATGCCCATTTATCCTTGTAGCTTGTCAGTTGCACCCAGTCGCTGCAGATAGGTACCTGGTGGTTAAGTCAAAACCAAAAGAATGATCAACAGCTGAGGTCCAGAGTCACTGAAATGTTAAAATTCCTGAAGGTGATTAACTTTGCCTGCACATATGCAGGATGTGAAATCCCTTTGTCTGTATGCTTCTTTGTCATTCAAACAGGTTGCTGAAAAGCCCACATATAGATCATGGAGCAGGTCAGACGAAAATGTGGATTGCAGCAGGACCCAGAGTCACCAAGTTTGTCAGATGTAGTTGCTTCACTTATGTTTTGCTTGGGATAGCTTCCAAAAAGTTGATTTTAAAATGAAAATAAAGATACCTGATGATGATTTTTTTGCAGAAATCCAGTCCAGGAGACTTTCACGGATGTAGTGAGCAAGAATGGTATAGTTACCACAAGCAGAAAAACATATAAATCCACAAAAACTAAGCTACAGACACAGACAAGCACAAGCAGCCACCACACAGACCCAGGGGGCGTGGCAAGTGTTTCAAACTTAATGGTATACATTGTTGAATTAACTGCTTTAGTAATCTACCTGTTTCTTGCCACCATGTCTGTATATCCTTACATCACCAAAGGCAATGATAAAGATTTGCAATTTGCCCACACTGATGCCAACATGACAGATTTCCAGTTTTTCCTGTTTTACCAAGAATTTGCAGCATACAGTAATATCTAAGATTTTTTTCTGTATCGTCTTATTTTGAGCATATGAGTATTCTTGTATGGAAGTTATTCTTAAATTCCTCCATTGTTGGTCTGTTAATATTATTTTTGCTTCATTATTCCATTTTTGTTTGTTTTTTTCCCCATGGATCCTTTGAATTTAAAGAACTCCAATTATATATTCTAGGAAGCAATTTTATTATCCCTTTGGTCTCAATATTGACCTGTTCTTTTATAATTTTGGTGACATCAGTCAGTTTGACTCCTTCACAAATTATCATAACTGTATTACATTTTTCTGTAATGGTTAAGTATTCTAAATAATTCATAGTAATTTGTAGATCACAAATTTGTTTGAATCTTTCATGTGTACAACATTTTTGTTTGTGAATTTATGGACTCAATTTACTTAAGTTTGATTTGCTCAACCTTAACCATTTACCGTTATGTTTCTCTGGCCAAATAAATGTAATAGACCAAATATACAGAGATAGCCATGGGATTATTTTATTTTCTAGCATTTTTTTTTATGGTGGATTTTATTTTTAGCACTTAATGGTTTGAAATGATCTGTTATTATTTTTGGTAAGAACAACACATCAATTAATAAATTATTTCTCCCTATATTCTCTTCCTCACTTAGGGAGGTATCCAAGACGGACTCTGAACCATGGAACACTCACTCCCACACAATTCTTATTTGATTTGCTATTGCGTATCTTAATGTGTCTGGGCAGCTATAACCTCCTATACTTCTTGGTGTTATTATTTATCTATTTATCATATAATCGGATTTACAACCTTTGAGCCAGCGGCTTGTTTACAAAGATACCTCGTCACAGAGAGGACACACATGGTTAACATAATTTACAGAGTACAGTCAAGACAGAGTAACAGATTTTTACATGTTTACAGAATACAGACATACAGAATCAATACAGTTTTACATAGGTTACAGGAACAGAGATACACAGTATTACATACAATTGCTTGAACACATGTGTAGTTAAATAAACATTTCAAGTAGTACCAGCAGGTACTGGCAGAGGAGAGAGAGCCCGGGGGGATTGGGTGGATGTTCAGCCCAGTGGGCCATGTCAATAGTACCAGAAGAACAGCAGAGTATCTTTTAGTGACAGGTGCAGCAGCGGGTGTTGAACAGCAGGTCTCGTAAGGCAGCTTTGAAGGGGGAAATTTTAGTGGTGTTGGAAATGGCTGCGGGGAGTGAGTTGAACCAGGTAGGAGCTCTGTAGCTGAATGACCTCTGAGCCCGGGAGGTCCTAGTTTTGGGCATTAGTAGAGTGACCTTGTCCGAAGTGCGGGTGGTGGATCTGGAGTGTGTAAATTGGATGGAGGCAGACACCCCGGAGGGGGGGACAGCCCAGGTAGGATCTTCTTGGTTAGCAGGCTGGTTTGGTAGCGGATGCATTCATCGAGGTTTAGGAGTTTGGCCATGTCATAGAGTTGACAGGTGTGGGTAAGTCTGGGGGCACTGGTCAGTAGCCTGCAAGCCTTATTTAACATGATTCTAATCTTGCTGAGGGCAGTGGAGTCAGCAGCACCATATACTGGGAGGCTGTAATCAATAAGGGACATTACTGCAGACGTGATGGGGAGCCTGAGGGCATCAGGTGGGAAGCAGTCCTTGTGCCGGTAGAGGATGCCAAGGCATACGTTTGTGGTGGAAGCAAGGACAGTAATTTGAGCATGAAAGGTGAGGGCTGAGTCAAATGTGATTCCAAGGTATTTGTACGAGTAAACTTGTTTGAGTGGTTGATAAGTGCTCAGGAAGATACTAGTTGAAGCCATGCTATTCTGGGTCCCCCCCCCCCCAATAAAAACTTGGTAAAAATAATTTTCATACTATTGAAACATTCTGGTATTGGGGTACAGAAATGGCTTGGAAAATGAACATTAAATGAGGAAGGGCCATCATTTTTATTGTTTCGACTATCACAAAGGGAGATAGAGCGCTTGATCCAGTTATCTAATAGCACTTTTATTTCATGTTTAACCTTGTCGTAATTAGAGCTGATAAGTTTGATTTTGATTTGTATGTATATCAATTCCCAGGTATTTAAAACAGTCACTAGATAAAAATTCTTGATGTATCCATGAATCCAAATGGTACCGATTTCTGGAAATTTTACAAACAATATATATTTTTTTTTTGTTTATTTATTTCATATCCAGATACCCTTGCATACCTTACTACCTCTGATCTAAAAGGGGGGATTGACTCATTAATTTCTTTAAGTACCAACACATCATCTGCAAATGTGTTTACTTTAATTATATTATTCTTAACGGGTACTCCTTGAATTTGATTATTGTTCCTAATATGGTTTAAAGTGCGTTCTAGACATAGTATATATATACTATCGGTGACACTGGGCATCCTTGTCTCACTCCATTAAACACAGCAAATGGTGGTGTAATACAGGAGTTGATAGTAAATCTTACTGTTGTGTTGCTATATAACCTCCTGATAAGTGTTAATACATCAGGAATTCCCCAGTGTTTTAAACATTTAAATAAATAAACTCTATCTAGCAAATCAAAGGCTTTCCTTGCATCAACTGATAATGTATGGAAGTTTCCTTGTGTATTAATTTGGTGAATAATGTGTTGTATCCTTCAAGTGGTGTGAAACATGTTCCTATCTTTTATAAATCCATATTGGTCTCTCTGGATGGCTTCCTGTAAGCCTGTTTTAATTCTGTTACCTATTAATCTAGCTATAATCTTGTACTCTGTATTTAAAATTGCTATAGGCCTATAACTCTCTACCAGTTTCTGATTCTTCCCCTCCTTTGGTATAAGTATCACCCTGGCTTCTTGCCATGTTTCTGGAAACTCTAAGCCCTGTTGTAATACTACATCAAGCATTAATAATATCCATGGTGTTAACTCCTCTACGAAACATACATAAAATTCAGCTGTATAACCATCTAATCCATGTGTTTTTTATTTGGGTAACATTTTAATAACTTCTTTTAGTTCTTCTTTAGTAAATATCCCTTCTTTACATATTATAGGGTTTAAATTGGGTTCTCTTAAATAATTTTCTATTTCATGGACTATACCTAGCCTTTGTCTTTGGTATATTCCTTTACATGGATTATTAGTAAGAGCTGCCATTTTCTCATCCTCTATAACATTATTACCCAGTGGATCTGTTAATGACTCAATTATTGCTAGTTCCTTTTGTTTTCTGACAAGATTTGCCAATAATTTTCCTGATTTATCACATTGGAAGTACTTCAGTCTTTTCAGTTTCTTTACATTTAATAAAGTTTCCTGATTATTTATCTCTAAATGAGTTTTGAGTTGGTACCATTCTTGATTATATTTATTGTAATCTGTAATTATTAGCTGATCTAATTAAATCTTTGTTTAATCTTTTTATCCTCTTGTAGTTTAATTTTATTAATATACGCTTGGTATGATATACATGCCACTCTAACTACTGTTTTCAATGCCTCCCATAATGTTATTCCTGGTTAACTACCATCCAAGTTAAAAATCTAAAAATCTTGCATTACTTCCTTAATTTTTTGCATGAACTTGTTATCTTTTAGTAGATTATTATTAAACCACCAGTTCTGTGTGTACTTCCTATTTAAGTTTTTATTTTTTACATCTATTATAAGTGCATGATCTGAGTAGGTTATTGTATTGATATCTGCGCCATAAAAAGCATTCAGTAATGATTTTGACATAAATATATAATCTATTCTTGAAAACCCTTGAACATAGGAGAACTGTATTGTTAGGGTCCATACATGTTGACTGGACTCCAAGCTTTCATTTAAACAAGAATTAAAGTTTTTGTGACTGACAGTTCAAATGTTATAGCTTTCAAAATACAGTTCAAACATTATAAAAACATATTTTGTGAAACAGTTAGAAGATACTAGTGGTTGTTCTCTCTAAAAATAAACATATTCTTTTCTGGTTCATGCTTACCTTCACTGCAGATTCCTTATAACAAACATATCAGCAAGACTGATAACTCCCAAAGTGAACTATTTGTCAAAAGATGAACTACTAGAAATGTTGTAAACTCATATAGCTATTACTCAAATCACATTAAATGTTTTTTTGGCAACAGTTTAAGACAGAGTTAGAAAGAAGGTATATGAGGGGGTGGAGCTAGCAGCATGTCAGGAAAGGTGTGTTTTCTGCAGCTTCTCTTCACACTTAAGACTGTGGTAAAAACCAGCTTTTCTAATTTTATATTACTATTGCTGAATTTAGAAACGGGTTACTATTGCACATCTGAATAGAACTGTCTATTTTTTGACAATGGGTCACCCATGAAATACAACAACAAACCATCCATATGCAGCAGGACCTTCGAAGCTACATGGGCCTGCTCAGCCACCAAACGCAATGGGAGAGACTCCTGCCATATTGGAGTCTTTGCAGTCGTAGGTGCTGGCCCTTACACTGTTGATAAAAATGATGAACAAAAAGTAGACATGTACTTGGAAAGCCTCCTAAAGGTGGAAAACATAGTGGAAGAGCTGGTCCCTAATGTGGAGGACTCAAACTAATGGTTGGGAAGGTGCTGAGAGTCGTTGCGACATTGATTAAAGAGCAGGCAGCTCTGAAGGTGAGAACTGAACAGCTGAAAAATGCAATCCACTCACCAGACATCCACCTGCTGGGTATGTCGGAAGGGAGAGAGGGAGAAGACCTGGCAACCTACCTGGAGTGCTGGATGGCAGAAGCACTCAGTCTGGGTTTTGCCCTGGTTGCATTTACTGCCTACAGAATCAATCCCTGGTGGACCCAGTGAATGGAGGAGGGACTCCAGATGTTACTTATGGTAACTCAGTCTTGAGGCACCGAAGATATGATAATACAGGTAACAAGGGACCATTACCAATCAATATGTAAGGTAACTGGCTCCTTTTCTTTCCTGACTATTTTTTTTCAACTCTTAAAAGCAAAATACTTTTGATGGTGTGACCCAGAAGTTACATGAAACAGAAGTATAGTACTGATTGAGTTTCCCGGCATGGTTCCAATTTGCACTTCAAAACAAAATATACACTATTCGTTCACCGATCTGAAGGCAGCCGGTGCTTGTGTTGCAAACTTTCAGGCTGCAACAGGAGATTGGTCCCAGGAAGAACTTTCCTCAAATGATGGTGGTGATGCTGAAGACAATCTTTAACTCAAACATTAAGCTGTGAGCATGTTCTGACCTTCACTTTCAGAAAGCTTATTGGTGCTTGAGAACAATGCTCCACTACATGTTTCTGCAAAAGATCTTGGTGACTTTTTATGAGTACTAGTGATAAGCAGACAGGAGTTTTACTTGCAGAATACTGCAAATACGTCTTGCTAAGAAAAAGATGACTTCAGATGTTTAATGCTTCATGCTCAGATTGTCTGTATTCGGGACTGTATATTCCTGTTTTTGCCACTTAATGTGCATAATTTGTTTGGTTTAGCAAATCCAGTTCACCATTTAACTAAATACTGCTTGGGTATTTGCATATCTAAGCATGGCATAATGGTGACTGTTAGCTGAAGGGTAACTGAACTACTCCATTACATAGATACATAGACACTGTTAGCAGATAAGGGCATATAGTCCACCCAGTCTGCCCATTTGAGCTTGTGAAGTATGCCATTAAGATGACATATTTTGATGTGCCGGCCCAGTGGCAGCAAGGGCTGAGTCATTGAATGCCTTACCTCCAACAAAGCCAGCGACCTGTGTTCTGGAACCATCATGGATTGCTGGGGTTCAGCGGGGTGGGAGAAGATTGTGCTTCCCAGGGGCTGTTCTCCTCTCTTGTGGAGTGATGGACAGCCATCTCGGCCTCTGAGTGCCACCAGCAGGAGGCCCGGTGGCAGTGCAGGTCAGTAAGCATCTCGAAGGGAGGGGCTGCAGCTCTGCAGAGCACGCATGCCTTCACGTGCATGTCCTGATGTATCACCATGGCAGGGGAAGAGGGACCTGAAAATGGAAAAGGGGTCAGGAGGCTTCATGAAGCCCTGTCTACCTTCTCTTGGCCCGTGCCACCATCTGACCAGTAAAGGCATCTGGAACGGAGCACCCGGGGGGGGTAATGGATCTCCCTCTCCTAGCCCTGCCATCGATGGCAATTGTGGTGATTTGGGGGAGATGGATGTCGGTCATGAGGGGCGGAGATGGGATGGGGCCAACAGCCTGCCCACTTGCCCTCCCATGGTAAAAATCTTTGCTGGAAAAAGATGGCATACTTAGTGGTTTTGGTGGGACTGCCCTCTCTGTAAAGTCTAAGGTAGCTCAGGCAGTTGGAGAAGCAGGCAAAGTCACCATATTTCTACAGAGTAACATTCTGTGCCTTCACCAAGCAGTCTTCTGAAAAAAAGATGCGACAATAACATGGTTGGACATTCTAGCATGGTGTGAACCGAGAGTATGCTGATATCATTCTCTTTTTCACATCTTCTGGTAATTTTTTTAATTGCTTTATTAACTGTGAAAGGCAAATATTTTATTAAAAGTATGTTCTGTTATGTGAAGAAGCAATTTATAGCCTGGTAAAATACCCCTTTCCAAAGGGTACCCATCAGTGATGTAACAAAAGGGTAGAGTACCATGGATTCTGCTAAAGCTTATGTACTGTGAAGGCTTCCACTGTTTATGCTCATCCCTGTATGTAGTTTTATCTGTATCAATTCAAACATGCAATAAAAATAAAGTTAAAAAAGAAGGTAAATAAATTAAAACAAACATATGCTATACAGTGTAATGTACAGGCATACATATGCAACAATGCTGATGTTTTCATCTCAGATAAGGATGACATGATAGAGATCCCATGAGCTTCACTTTCAAGGTCTATGATGTCATCTCACCCGTGGATGGAAAAACAGCTTTGTTGTGTATGGTTGCCATACACTATTCTATATGTTCTAACTTTGCCCAACAAGCCTCACTTCAGACAGGTCGAAAAGGAACCCTAAACAAATGGGAGACCACCCTGAACAATGCCTGACATCACAATGGTTTTTGCTGCATTCAAAACAAGAGCTGTGATATCAAACAGAAACAGCTTTATAAAATAAACTGAAGTGTAAAATACATTGCATAAGTTGGATATACAATGACCTAAGTCAGAATAAGCCATTTCACATCACTTGTGAGGGGGCAGGACTTGCATAACTCATTTGTGACTCGGTCACTCGTGACTTATTGTTCTGCCCCCCCACATGTAGAAATACCTGGCGTATTCTCAGTCAGTACAATGCAGATTCCATATTTATACCACAGCCTTCTCTTAGTTCAGGGAACCTTAATAGAAACAAAATTTAAAACATAGAACAATGGCAATGATCAGTTTAGTACAGTGTATACAGTATGTAAGCAAAACTCCACAGCTGAGTGTGTAGTAAGACTGACCTTACTACATACCCCAGGTGGGTTCTGAAACACAAAGCCCATTCACGTACTTTTAACCAGCTGGAATGTACAGTATCTGTCTTACTGACAACCTGGAGTGGGTTACTGTGCTTATAAAATGGCTTGTCAAGGCAGAAAAATGTCAGAAAGAGACATTTTGAATTTGATTACGAGCCAGCTGTGCAGTAAGACAAATCTTACTGCACAGTAACATGATGTGGTATGGCTAACCAAATTCTTCCATTTCTTCAGTGCCACTTTATAACCAGAATTCTGGCATATCAAAAACCTGCAGCAAGTCAACATCAACATCTTGAATTCAGTGCCACATAATAAACAGCCAATGCAACTTGTACAGCTGTGTGGACATCAGAAGCCTAGCAGCTGCATTCTATACTAGCTGCTGGCAATGGAGTTAAATTGCAGGTAATCCCTTATACAGCACACCACAGTAATCCAAGAAATAAATGGCAAATGTCTAGATGACTGCCCTTTGGATGTTAAAGACACGCCGCCGCTGACAACCGCTGCCACCTTAAGTTCTTGTGGTGGCTTGTCTTCCAGGGCAACTTCTCAGGTTTCTTGATACCTCCACGGCCAGCAGCTGTACATACTCTGTGATGGGCAGATGAAGGTTATTTTATATGGTTGCAATGACCAGAGCTAATCACCAACTTTTCAGTCATGTCAGGTTTCAACTTCAACCAGCTCACTGTCAGCTATTCCATGCCTCATCATACAGGCATCAATCTAAAACAACAGTCAGTGTGATGGTCTGGGGTAAACAAAATATAGTTATTTAGTTATTAAAATGTTTATACCCAGGAAAGGTACATTGAGACATGTACATCTGAATTAGGTGACAAGTGGCAGCAGCATAAACACATAACATTACACACTCTTCAGGTTCACCAGAGGGAAGCTAAGTAGTACTACTTCACTGAAAAAGTGGTGGACATCTGGAACAGACTGCCAGAAGAAGTGGTGGAGGTGAAAACAGTAGGGGGCTTCAAACATGCATGGGACAGACATAGGGGAATATTAGTACATAGGCAGGGAGAAGGATGTCGGAGACCAGTTTGGGTCTGTGGAGGCAGACTAGGCAGAGATCATCTGGGCAGACTGGCTGGCCAAGCGGTCCTTTTCTGCCAACAAATTCTATGTTTCATCTAAACAAAATGAGTTCAGCAGTTACATATGTATGTGTCACATGCAACTTGCCATTATTTTAAAGCCATAATGCCATCTTTAATGGAGGTGGGAATTTGATTCTACATTTTGCTATATGCATAACAGTAAAAACTCAAACTGTATCTTCCAGTAATCCCCCAAGTGGCAGTATACAACATGGTGAAGAGCACTGGAAACAATGCAGAATCCCTGCTTACACCACAGCTAGGAGTGACAGGACAACTCTCCGTTCCCAGTCAGAGATGAACAACCAGAACCAAGATAACACTGTCTGAATGGTTGTTAAATATTATTATATTCCTGTTCCTACATACTAAGAAATTCCCTTACCTCCCATGACCAGCAATCACATCCACGTCATCATAGGAGTGCAGAAAAGTCATATTGTGCTCCTTTACATTTCGATCCACAGCAAGCTGTAAAGATTCCTGGGGTACACGTTCAACCTCTGCACCATAGCTCTGCAGCATTTGAAATAAGCTGTGTTAAAAATGTTTACCTGCTGTACTTGTTACATTCCATTATTGAGGTCTGCACTGACTTTTAGAAGTAACCATTACCATTTCTATTCCTATCCTTCACCCCTCCCCGCCGATACTGACCCCTGTCACCAGTGTCCAGTGTTTCCCACTGGTGGCAATGAGCTGCAATGTGTGCTTCTACTCAGCAGCACCCTGAGAATGTGACCAGGATCCAGTCATGTAAATACTATCGTGCCATACCAAATTAATTTATAACAACTGGTTAGTGATGATTGTCAACTGTGGGCAGAAGCTGTCAAACTTATACATGGGTGATTATACATATATGTGTATTTATTTATTTTGTTTTTGATAACCAGTTAAGTGTACTAGACACAAAAGTGACTGATTTCAGGCACGACCCAGGAGATTACAACATCAATAGGAAAAAAACAGTGATGCTGTAGTACAATAGGAGTACAACATATTAGGGATACAATTAAAATGGATAACAATTTGAGTACTTTGAGGTGACTGGAGAAACATTTCGATGTACTTCATAACAGAAGTGAAAGTAAGTGCATATTATACTATAGCATTTAAGGATATAGTAAAAATGGATAACGGTTTGAGCAATTGGTGCAACCAGGAGACAATACAGACATTTCACATATCAAAGCACAACAAAGGTAAGTGCATATAAAACAGTTGATTATCAACCTAGGCATCGATTCTATTCTGCAAAACTGGCTATAACATTAAGAATATGACACCAAAGAGGGAGCAAGTAGGTAGGAAGGATTGAGGTAGTAAGACTTTGAGGGGAGAAAGTGTGTGTGTGTGTGTGTGTGTGGGGGGGGGGGTAGAGATGTGTAAGAGGTGGGGTTGGAAAGGGGTGGTAAGACAAGTAGAAACCATGAGGTATAAGCACTGGAGGAGGACACCGAGACAGTAATAGCGTAGGGAGCCAGGAATCTAGGGTGGCTTAAAACAATTGCACTGTGTACTCTCAATAAGCAGAGAGCGATGTCTCTTTTTAAACGAGACATGGCTAGGTGACTGGCATATTTCAAGGGGCAGCGAGTTCCAGTAACTGGGGGCCTCGTAGGAAAAAACTGTTTTCCCTTTGGAAGTGTTACATATAGTGGAGTTTGATTATACACATATGTGTATATTCACCTGTATATAATGGAATTTGGCTAAGCACCTTTTGCAAAAATTCTAAAATCAAAAAATCAAAAATCAAAGGAACCAGTTGTTATAAAAAATTAAACATGGGGAAGTGTGTGTCAACTCTATTTTATACTCGATCAGGTGTGCGATGTTTAATAAACCCCTCCAGCTTTGCTCAGGGTTTATGGGGCATCTCACACCTTGGGTGTATATAAAATCCTCGTGATACACACTTCCCCATGCATTATTCTATATATATTGCACCTTTCATGCATCTTAAAGTGCTTTACGATCAGCAAACACCTCCATGCTGAACAATCCTCGAAGTGTAGTGCAGATACATCAGGGGTGAAATATGGCAGCCATATGGTGCCAGAAAACTATACAACACCTCTCTAACTCTCTGTGCCCATATTATGCAAACTGATTGATATTAAACCAGGTTAATCATGGTGGATTAGTGAATGGCGGGGGGCGAGGGAGAGGGAGATGTGGTCAGGATACAGAACCCCTGCTCTTTTCAAGAAGTACCATGGAATCTTTAAAATATGACTGAATAACCACCAGAACAGGCAGATGGGACCTCAGTTTAATAAATTATCCAAAAGAAGGCATCTTTGACCGCAGTGTCCCTCAAATACCATGCTGAGGCATCTGTACGATTACTTAACTAAGGGGAGCGGTCCCCCTGCAGAGCTACCAACACCACTTTCTGCAGCACCCGGTGTTTTCTGAAAGTCTCCTATCTGACTGCAAATCAGGCCCAACCCTGCTTAGCTTCTGGGATCTGATGGGATCAGGCTACAAGGTGGTAAGGCTGCAGGCTAAATGCCAGCACAGCAATATCAGCAGTGTCTACGTGGGGGATGCAGGGGACTGAGTGGGGGGGGGTTCCACTGGACACCAGATACACTCAAAAGCCATCAGAAATTACCAGCTCTACTGGACCCTTCATTAAAATATAAAGGTAATGATGTCCATTTGCTCTGTTTTGTCTACATGTGAAAATAATGCTTGGCTCCATGGCAGAGGCAATGACCTAACTTAGAATATATCATGAAGTTTGATGACACATCAGTGTGATACGAGTATCTTGTGTTCCCCACCCTACGTCCAAAAGTGTTCCTGGTGTCAGTGGAACACCCTCCCCCCCAACTCTATTCTGTGCCAGAAAGTGACCCTGGTGTCAAGGGGCACCCCCTCCCATGCTGAAAAGTGTACCTGGTGTACAGTGCACCCCTCCACTCAGTACCCTGCATCCCCTACCTAGAGGGGCCAGCACAGCCCTTTACTCACCTTCTTGGCTGGCCACCATTTAACTTAAAATAGCACAAACCAGTTTATCAGTCTACAGAATATGTCTATACACAGTGGCTTTCATGCTGTCCAACTCAAAATCCAGCAAAATGCTACATGGAAATACTGTACCATGTACCAATATTGCTGTTTGCATGATTTTGAGTTGGACATTCCACAAACCATCATATCAATATATATTATGGTATTCTGATATAGTAGTTTACATTATTTTAGATTAGATGGTGGCTGGCAAAGGACTGTGCTTTTACTGACTGGAGGAAGGGAAAACAGTATGGAAGATTCCACTGGATACACGGGACACTTTTGACGAGGGACAAGGTGAGGGATGGGGGTGCCACTAGACACCATGGACTCATTTTGCCAAGGGATGGGATGAGGGAGAGGGATGCCGCTAGACACAAGGGTCTCCTTTCAGGCATGGGAATGGGTGTGGGATGCAACCACTCTCCAACACCACTGGAAATGCACAATCACGTTTAGAATGAGCACCATTGCATGCAGGGTAAATAAAACCAGGGAGCGATTGTCTTATTAAATTATTCAGCTTTCAGGCATGCTCAAATTGTGATACCAAGTGGAATCCTTAATGGGGGGAGGGTGTGTATGTGTGTTGAGGAAGCAGTGAGAGTTACTACTCTGTTAAGAGACCTTGCTTTTAAGTTGCTCTAACTGTTTTCCTTTTGGTGCGCTCCTTGTTTTCAGGGAACAGATAGCCTCGCCTGGCAAACAAAGAGTGTAATACTTCTTGCTATACTAGGATGTCCAATTCCAACCTGCCTGGTGGTGCCAGGATTTACACCTTGGCCCTTGTGGTAGCAGAGTATCTTCTCAATAAAGTATGAAAATGATGAACTTTTGCACTGATACAGTAACTTTATACATTCCAACTCTTAAAATCTATGACTGCAAAACTGAGTAATTAGAAACACAGAAAGAAAATACTAGAAATCACTCGTGCTGATCAATACACCTCGTTTTTTGTCACTCAGAACATGTTAATCAGGATAATTCATACATTTTTAGTATATACTAAATTCTGTGCACGTCGGGTATGTAAGTATAAAGTTTGAAAGGTAAAATACAGCGCCAGGCTGCTGGAGCAGCACCTGAGCTGCTACTCATGATGATGGCAACCCGAGGTTGGGGACAAGCTCAGCCTACTGGGGGGGGCTGGAGGGCAGGGGAGGAGGATCGAGTGTCCCAGGACATGCTCCTGAGTTTGGGAACAAGCTCAGCCTACTGGGGGGGCTGGAGGGCAGGGGAGGAGGATTGAGTGTCTCAGGACATGCTCCTGACTTTGGGGACAAGCTCGGGCCACTGGGGGGCTGGAGGGCAGGGGAGGAGGATCGAGTGTCCCAGGACATGCTCCTGAATTTGGGAACAAGCTCGGCCTGCTGGAGGGCAGGGGAGGAGGATCGAGTGTCCCAGGACATGCTCCTGAGTTTGGGGACAAGCTCAGCCTTCTGGGGGGCTGGAGGGCAGGGGAGGAGGATCGAGTGTCCCAAGACATGCTCCTGAGTTTGGGAACAAGCTCGGCCTACTGGGGAGCTGGAGGGCAGGGGAGGAGGAGGATAGAGTGTCTCAGGACATGCTCCTGAGTTTGGGGACAAGCTCAGCCCACTGGGGGGCTGGAGGGCAGGAGAGGAGGATCGAGTGTCCCAGGACATGCTCCAGAGTTTGGGGACAAGCTCAGCCCACTGGGGGGCTGGAGGGCAGGGGACGAGGATCGAGTGTCCCAGGACATGCTCCTGAGTTTGGGAACAAGCTCGGCCTACTGGGGTCTGGAGGGCAGGGGAGGAGGATCAAGTGTCCCAGGACATGCTCCTGAGTTTGGGAACAAGCTCGGCCTACTGGGGGGTTGGAGGGCAGGGAAGGAGGATCGAGTGTCCCAGGACATGCTCCTGAGTTTGGAGACAAGCTCAGCCCACTGGGAGGCTGGAGGGCAGGGGAGGAGGATCGAGTGTCCCAGGACATGCTCCTGAGTTTGGGAACAAGCTCAGCCTACTGGAGGGCAGAGGAGGAGGACTGAGTGTCCCAGGACATGCTCCTGAGTTTGGGGACATGCTCGGCCTACTGGGGAGCTGGAGGGCGAAGGAGGAGGATCCAGTGTCCCAGGACATGCTCCTGAGTTTGGGGACAAGCTCAGCCTACTGGGGGGCTGGAGGGCAGGGGAGGAGGATCGAGTGTCCCAGGACATGCTCCTGAGTTTGGGGACAAGCTCGGCCCACTGGGGGGCTTGGGAGGAGGATAGAATGTCCCAGGACATGCTCCTGAGTTTGGGGACAAGCTCGGCCCACTGGGGGGCTGGAGGGTGGGGGAGGAGGACTAGGCATTCCCCCATGCTGCTCGGACCAGGAGGCCTGTGACTTACTCGTCACGGTAGGACATCCTAGGGGGAGGGACACAGATAAATCTGTATTTCTCTGGTTGACACTTATGCAAGAGCCATTTCAGCCTGGAGCGGAACCACAAGCCCAGACTGCCATACTGCACAAGCCAGAGTATTTTTCCACTTGAGTTTCCCCTGCAGCTCATGCATGCAACTGCAGCAGAGGCATGCCACACATGCTCCTGTGCATATAGGTGTCGACGCCTGCTCAGCCACCAATCTGCTGCTGGTGCTAAGGAATCAGGTGTACTGACACCCTGCCACTGCCAGGAGTCAGACTGTTGCTGACCATCTCCACTCATCCACACTGGAAGAGTAGCACAGTCCATCAGGTGCTCATCCTCCTCCTCCTACCAGCCAACCCTCCAGGCTCACTTCTGAACCTAGGTTGTTGGTGCCACAAGTGATAGCACTGTTGCGTGTGCCAGCAGGCTGGCTGCCTCATTAGTTTTTGAATTTTTCTTTTTGTTTTCTAAATTATTTTCTTTGCATCACAACGCCATGAAATTCCTGGACAAGGCATGATCCAGCCAATCGGAGGCACATGGACAGAAATGGATGGTTCAGGTAGAACAGCCCAAAGTACAAACATTTCTGCCTCTCTGGAAAAATCATAAGCATGTTCGTGATAGTACTCAGAATAAAATGGTGTGCATATGAACTACAAAAACACATGTGACTGAGGGGGGTCAAATAGTGGGGCCCCCCTGACATGAATAATCATGCCGGAGGCCTCCCAAACCCTACAGCCGGCCCTACTTGGAGGACCAGGTCAGAAGGGGGCTAGTCAGTGGTAATTGATGGAAAAAAAATCATTAGTGGCTACTAACCAAAGCGGAGCAGTAGCCTGAAATTTCTGTAACACTCCTAAATACAATTCTCTTAAAAAATATGTTCTCACAGCAATTATGGAGGCCCTAGATGCTGGAGCTGTTTCTGGCATTACTACTTTCCCTTTGCATCCATACTCTTTCAATGCATAGGCAAATGCCTTCCCATAGTTTCCTGCAGACATTGTCACAAGGTGGCCACCTCTTGGTCTGCTGGCAAACTGATTAGCCACTCCTCTGATCTTAAAGGAGCCTGCAAAGACAAGTGAAAACTGTTGACACGATAAGTTTTAAACTTGCAATGCTGTTACACTCACAGAAGCAGGGAATGTTGCAGTAGAAGACAGTGCAGCATTTAGACCATGCAATATACCTAACCAATGTTACAACAAAAACTGCCAGATGCACAAACTGCATGTTATGTTCTAAAATATTTCTTTTAGTCTTCCATTGTACTTATCAGTTTGATTCATTACCTGTTCTTAAAAAAACATTAACTGAACACTGCAAGTGACAGCCTGTTTTGCTTTTTAAGTATAAAACCATGGGTATTTTTATTTGCAACTGAATTCTATGTCATTTTGACAGGAATAGCCTACTAATGTTGCAGATGTCATAGCGCCAGCCTGTGACAAAAACGTCTCAAAAATAGGATCAACATCTTAAATGTCTTCCCAAAAAAAGCACAAGATGTCAATATTTATCAACCAAAGCCTAACCCATTCAAAATAATCTACATTTTCAAAATGATTACAAAGGAGAGGAACAGTATCAGTGCATCGTACTTGCCTGTTGTCTGGAAATTTTCAAGCTTTAGAAACAGGTTACAGGATGAACGGAGCAGTAATGCGGTTTGATTTACATTTATCATTGGAGTGTAGACAACGTGCAGGGGGCTGTTCTTCACTTTTTCTCTGGCTTCCTGCAGCACCTCTAAGGTAAGTGGGATTGGCATTGTGGCTTCTTAAAAAAAAAAATAATAATAATAAAAGTATTATCAATTCCTCTAATCTTTTTTTGTTTTTGTTTTTAAATAATCAGCCCATTAAGTGAGATGCATGCAGGCATACACACACATACTTGCCCACTGACTCAGTGAAACTCAGAACACTGTGGAAACTAGTGCCTTTATTTAAGCAGTCTTTAATTTTGATTTAGCACCATACTATAAAATATTATGAATTTCTGCTTTATAGATCAACGGAAATATAAAATATACCATATGGGTGACTCTGGTTCGTGGCCCCACGCCAGTGGAGTCGAATGAGTATGGCGGAGGCAGTGATATCTGGCTCAAGGAGGAAAATGTCTCTTACTGCAGCAGTGCGCCCTGTGGAATGTGTAGTAGCCTTGACACTGTAGGACACAATGCACTGTCAGTTCCCTCCCCCACCAACATACATGTCAGTATATAGTGAAAGACTGACATGAATGCATCCAGGGAATATAGAGGGGAAACAATGTGAGAATGAGAACTGGCCTGCCATACCACCAGGAGGGGCATGAGGGATCAAGTGTCAGATCGGTGGTCAGGAAGGGGAATAAAGTGAGTACTAGAAAAAATGTAGCGTTGCAGTTTTCACAGCTGAAGTGTATTTGTAACAATATAAAATTACACATACCCCAATAATGCAAAGCATATTGGGACGTACAATATATGCAATTCCCCATGAAAATTTAGACTGGTTCTGTTTAAACAGGAACACATGGTGCCAAATAGCCTCTCACACAATCTACAAAGGCTAAGAACAAAAGACGCAGACACACATTTCGTCCTCCTCAGGACTCAGTGTACTTCATCTGTATCAGATACATAAATATATATAATTTTTTATTCCCCCATGCCATAATCGTCGCCCCCCCCCGTCACTAGTAACTCGCACAGCCATCAGGCAGTCAAGTAAAGTTTTATTTTGTACATTCACTGCACCCAAAACTTTTTTTATACCGTAATTAGTCACACTCATGTTAGAAACCGCCCGTGCTCAACCTCCTCTGGTCCCTGCCTATGTACGGAAACCTGACTCTTGCTACTATCAAGAAACATTGAGTCTCTCTGGCTTTGCTGAAGCTGAGCTGACCTACCAGCATCACTCCTTATTCCACTGCCTATCTGTCTCTCTCTCTCTCTCTCTGTGATCATAGAGTGGCTGAAACCCCAGGGTTTTCAGCTGATAGGCCACTTAGGCATTTCATCAGGGCAGCCAGAGAAACTGTTGAGTGGGCTTCACTCAGTGTGTGGAGTTCAGTGTGCTGCTCTGGAGTGGACTGGTCACCACAGGAGGCAGAGGAAAGTGGATGGCTGTAGCTTGCTACAACTATTAGAGTGCGGTGCTAGCCTTGGGGGACTTGCTCACATGAGGGCTGGGAAGACGTCTGGGTGTCACTCCAGCAGTACAGCAACAGCACCCCACTCCCTGAGGAAGGAGAGCTGTCCTCGGGATGCTCAATCCTCCCTCTCTCCCTCCAAATTCACAATAGTGTTCATCCGAAAGAAAATGCACAGCCTTCCTGTGTTATAGCTCCTTCCATAATTTCCATTCCCACACGGAGACAAAAGTTAAAGATTAACTAACAAAAATGGAACTAAAGAGGATAATTCAAAAGCTGCTTGAACCAACAGAATGGTGTACCCCAATGGTTCCTGCTGTAAAGAAAACAGTGCAAGTATGAATCTTTGTAGATTTTAAGGAACTAAATGGAAATGTCAAAATGGAGAAGTACATTTTACTAACCCTAGAAGAAATTTTGCTAGAATTAGCAGGTGGAATGGGATCATATTTTCAAGCTGAGATGCAGATGAGAAGTGGGTTTTGGCAAATCACACTAACAGAAAAAAGTTCTAAACTGACAATCTTTATTGCACATAAAGGGAGGTATTGCTTCAAAAGGTTACAGTTTGGAATAACGTCTGCCCCTGAAACATTACAGTGCAAGATGATAGAATTTCTTAAAGGCCACAAAGGTATAGTTACAAACAGATGATGTGCTAGTGTTTGGTTCCACCATGAAGGAGCACAACAACAGATTAAGCAAAATGTTTGAACAATTTGGGAATCAGGATTGAAGCTTGGTAAAGATACTACAAGTGCAAATGCTGTCAACCCCAGCATGACTTTTCAGGTAAGGCAGTTGGTAAGGAAGGGATCACATCTAGCACACAAAAAGTGATGATGACAGATCCTTCACAGAACACAACTGAACTTAGATGTCTACTTAGTATGGTTCACTACCTGGGGTGACACCTTCGTGATATTTCAAATGTCACGCACTCCTTGATTGAACTGCGGAAGTCACATGCAGCATGGACAGGGGAACCACAACAGCAAAAAGCTTCTATGAAAAGGAAAGAAATGTATCCAGAGCACCTATCCTTGCATTCTTTTATATAAATAAGCCCACAATTGTCAGTGCAGGTGCAAGCAGTTAGTGGAGTAGGAGAGGTCTTATTACAGAAACATGATGGACAGCTGTAACTAGTTGCCTTTTGTTCATGTACCTTTAATGGTGCTGAGAAACGCTACGCACAGATCTAGAAAGACTGTCTCACTATACTGTGTGTGCATTTGAAATGGTCAGCCAGTACCTATGTGGACTGGATTCATACAAACTCAAAACAGACTACAAGCCAATAGTGCCCCTTATAAATGGAAATGTACACCTGCCTGCCTGCTGTCCCTAATACTAGACACCAGCAGAGCAGGCCTCTTGGTCTATCAAGTCTGCTTGTGCTTCAGCACCCTGATTGGGTACCATAGCTATCTACCTGGCTCCTTCCAACTGTTACTCAATCCCCAAGTCCCCCAGGTAGCCATCCTCTTCTTCACTCCTTGTCTATACCTATCCTACTCTCTTGAACCCTTCCACTGTAGCTGCCTGTGCCAGCTCCCCAGACAGCGCATTCCATGGATCTACCACTCTCTCTGCGAAGTACCTCCTCCTTTCTTCCCCAGTCTTCCCACCCTCAATCTTTCACCTGTGTTCTCTGGTGATTCCACCCTCCTTCTGCCGAAATATCCCATCTCGGCTTACCTTATTTACTCCCTTGAGGTACTTGTATACCTCAATCATGTGCCCCTGGTCCCTCCTCTCCTCTCCTCCAGCGGGAAAAGGTTGAGCTCCCCTAATCGCTCCTCATATGCCATATCCCCCAGGTCCCAGATCATTTTGGTTGCTCTCCTCTGGACCCTCTCCAGGAGTTGGATGTCCTTCTTTAGGTGCGGCCTCCAGAACTGCACACAGTACTCCAGGTGTGGTCTAATCAGGCTGTTGTACAGCGGCAAAATCATCTCCCTGCTCCTAGAGGTAATCCCCCTAACGATGCAGCCCAGCATCCTATTTGCCCTTACCGCAGTCCTCCTGCTCTGCTCTGAATTATTCATGTTAACATACCGCAGCCCTCCTGCTCTGCTCTGAATTATTCATGTAAACATCCACCAGGACTCCCAGGTCTCTTTCCCCTGTAGTGGCCTGCAACTCTTCCTCCCCCGGGGTATACACATAGTTGGGGTTTCCATGGCCCAGATGAAGCACCTTGCATTTGGAGGAGTTGAATTTCAATTTCCAGATGCGGGACCAACATAATGTGGACCAACATTTTGTCTTACAACAATGAGAAGAGATAATGTTTACTAATGTAGCAAGAATATAATACTGACAGAACTAATGTACTACTGAAAATTACTGTTTTAGCTAGATAATACATGTTATGGTCTAGTACGCCATCTACTGACACATTCTAATAACCCAGTATACCATCTACTGACAAATATCAGTGATCCCCATTCATTACTACTGAGAGGTGGGCCACCACACAATCCTAAGTAGCCACCTCTCATCTTGTGCAGCCGCCACTCTTTCAGGCTGCAGTGTATGTATGTTGTGCCTTTACATTTGTGCACTCATGCTAGGAATGCGTGCGCGCGATCAGGCATGAGAGGCAAGATCACAGACGAGGAGCCGATTATGACCAAATGTGGTTGGGATTTCTGGCACAGCTGCAGTAAGCTTGTAGGTCAGGGATCATGGGGTAAACTTGTTTGTAAGCCAGCAGACCAGGCTAATAGTCTGGAAGGCGCCAAATTGCAGAGCCAATAGAGAGGAAGACTCTGGGAGTGACAGTCCAGCAGCCCTAAAGTGGAGCAGCTACAACTGTTGGGTAAGTCCCATATCAGTAGTCTGCTGCCACTTTAGGGCATTGCGGTTCTGTCCTTGAATCACAGCAGATCGATCACTCAGTCAGCTCCAGAAGTACTAGTCTAGTACTGTATTAAGTGTAGTCAGTTTCCTTTGCCCAAATATTGATTGGAACCTTTGCTTATTTTATTTTAGAAAGTCTCCAAGTATTTGAAGTTTTACTGGGTGAGGGAGGGGAGGGACAGATTGTTGCGTGGTCTCCAGCATTTCAGACCTGCATAAAAACGTTCTGCCTTTCTCTCAAAGGGCAGCTGCAGCAAAGAAAAAAAATACTGGCAATAAAAGAAAAAAGACCAGTAATATGCATTGGAATCACTGATTTATCTACTGTGGAGTCAGACTCACTGAACTGAATGTAGCTGCTGATATTGCAAAATAACCCAGGTATCATGCCTGATGCACACTTGATTAGGATTAATGGTCAGACCTGCATTTTGATAGCTTGGGTAACTGCTTGTAGGTGGTGTGACTTAGGTAGTTCTGAACTGTAAACTACAACATCAGACCAGTAAGCAGTGCAAGGGGGCTAGACTAAATCTGTCCTGGGGAAAATTAAAGCCTGACTTGCCCCCCCCCAAAAAAAAATCAGTGCTCCAAACGGTGCCTGCCAGTCCAGTCCTGTCCTGCCAGTCTTGTGCTGTCAGTTGCTTTGTGTGGTCACTTGTTGCTAAACCCTGAGGGAACAAAAAATTATTTGTGGTGCCACCAGGGGTCTAGTCTCTGTCCCACCTTAACTGTCCTACTAGGTTGTACAGCCTTGCTTCATCAGTGGTCACTTTCTAAACCCTGATTCAGGGGATCAAAAATATATTTTTGTGAGAAAAAAAAATTGGGGCTCCTTAACTGTGCTACCCGGGGTCTACAGTCTCTGTCCCACCAGTCAGGTTGTGCAGCCTTGCTTCATCAGTAGTCACTTGTTCTAAACCCTGATTCAGGGAGCAAAAAAATATTTGTGAGAGAAAAAAAATTCGGGGCTCAACCAGCATTATCAAACTCTCATTCTGTATTGACAAACACACACCACCACTTGGGGGGGGGGAAGCTTTTTGTACACAATGCAGAAACTAACTTTGGTTTCAAATTAACTCAAAAATGGAAACATCCTGATCAAGATGACAATCGAGAGTCGATGATTAGGACAATGCCAGTTGGTCCAGTTGATACCACCGTCGATGTCCAAGAGACTCCCTACACCTCCTCCTGAAATACAGGAAAAAAAACCACCTCTAAGCATAGAGCAACAGGTTTTTATACTGGCTGACTTAACAAATACTGTTGGTTACAGTACAAAGAAAATGATGGCATGGTTTGTGCATTTTGCATAAAACATAAACAGATGCCCAAATCAGGAACACTTTGGGTAATCAGTGGGTGCAAGACATTCAGAGAAGATGCTATAAAAAGGCATCAGAACAGTTCAGCTCACGTTGTTGCTTCTGATCTGGAAGCTAACTGCAGAATTTCAGCTTCAAAAGGTGGAATAGAGCAGGCAATGCAGCAGGCCCTGACCCTGGAACAAGCAGCTTTTGTGGCATCCCTTTGTTGCATGTAATGGCTAATAAAAAAATAAGCTGCCTCACACAACGAAATATGGCTCACTGCTAGATCCCACCAAATCATTGGGATGCAAATACCTAGACAATATACATATTGCTGATGCTGTTAAATACCGTTCTGATCGAACTGTCAAAGAAATGGTTCTCTCTCTGGGTGAGGTGGTCAGGAAATCAGTTCTTACAGATTTGAAGGCTGCCAGATTTTTTTCGTATTTGGGGGACGAAACAACTGATATTGCTGTTATGAAGCAGCTCATTTTGTATGGCATGTACTGCAAAGAAGGGAACCCCAGAGTTTCTTTCCTGGGACTTGAGGAACTAATTGATGGAAAGGCAGACACAATTGTTAAAAAAATGCTGGAGTTCTCTGATAACAATCAAATCTCGGTTGATCACCTTTTAGGGTTAGGCAGTGATGGAGCAGCCGTTGTACTGGGCAGGCAAAATGGGGTGGCTAAAAAGCTGAAAGAAGTCAGCCCAATTCTTGTTGAAGATCACTGTATGGCTCATCGAGAGGCCTTGGCTGCAAAGGTAGCAGCAAATGAAGTGAACGCCATTAAAAAGTTTAATCAAACACTAGATCAATTATAAAAAAACAAAGACAAGGCGCTGTGTCAGCATGTGGTCTAAAAGCAAAACAAAATGGTTATATTAAATGCACGCTGAAAATAGAAAATAGAGTTAAAAATCTACGTTTCGACCTTAGGTCTTCTTCAGGAAATATCTAAAAGAGAAAAAAAACAAGTTAGTGTAGATGAGAGGTAAAATGAGAGAGATATATATGTGGAGAAAGAAGAAGGGAGAAGAAGTGATAAATGGTAAGATTAAGAGAGAACCTGTGAAACAAAAAGGTGATGATGGGAAAGATAAAACATAATGGGAGAGAAAGAGCTGGGGAAGTTCCCAGGTAGAGACTGATTAACAGGGCCTTGTAAGAAGGCTAGAAAGGTGACAAATGTGTGAGAAGGAGACAGAAATGGAGACATATGGTGAAAATGAAAATAAATCAGTACAAAAACAAATTGACTTTAGGGAAAAATAGGAGGCTGAAAGATGTTAGTGGAAAATAAGTCTATCATTTAAACCAGAGGGCTGCTGGGAGCCAAGGTGATGATCAGCTTGGCTTCCATGTTTTTTCTATGGTTAGGATCCCGAAGCCCTGCTGAAGGACACAAACAGAAAGGTCATTGACATTGTGGTCCCTGGAGATAAGTGGGATACAATGGGTTTAGCAGTTTCTCCATTCCTGACCGCTCTGTAATGTTCCCTGAAACGGTCAGCAAGACGCCTCCAGTTTCTCCGATGTAAATAGCTGAACACCTCCTGCAAAGAATACAGTACACTACATTAGTGGAGGTACTGAGAACTCCTTGGTGATGTGAAAACACCTGTAGGCCTCAATTCAGTTACACTGGAAATAAATTTGCAGGTGTAGCAGCCAGCCCTGTTGCAAGGTTTGGTACCTGGGGAGGAACTGTTAGGAGTGGTAGGCTGCTTTTACCAGGAGATTGCGAGGTTAGGTGGCCGGCGGTGGAGTGCAATAGGTGGTTCTGGTAAAGGAAGCACCAATGTTAGGGGTCAGTTTCATAAAATGGGAAAGTTACTAGTGATGATCCTGTGAAGAGAAGGTGTGCTCTGATGGAAAGGAAGAACTAGTGGAATTGTCGTTGTTCTTGTGTGACAGTATCCCTCCCATGGGGTCAAGGTTACGGGCATGTTACTGACCCGGGAGAGTGCTCTGTCCACTGTGCTTTTAGGGTATCCCCTGTTGATAAAAAACTATGCATTATTTGGGTCTGCTCAGCAAAATCATCCTCTTCACTGCAAACCTGCGAAGTCTAAGAAACTGTGAATAAGGCAGGCCATTCTTGACATGTTTAGGATGGAAGGAGCTATGGAGGAGAAACTGTGAGAGTCAGTGGGTTTGTAATAGACTGATGTCTTCAGACCAGTGTTCTGGACTGAGAGCTGGATATCCAGGAAAGGCAGTGTAGACGAGGATACTTCAACAGTGTACTGAAGGGAAGGATGAGCCGTGGTGAACTGTCAAGGAAGACTTGGAGGGTCTCCTGGAGCAGGAGGTGGCCCCACACAGTCATCAATGTAGCGTTTGTAGAGTTCAGGCACAGTCCCTGTGAATGAGAGAAAAACATTCCTCCACCCAACCCACAAACAGATTAGCAAAGCTGGGACCCATCTTGGTACCCATGGCAACTCCACTGACCTGCTGAAAAAACTGTTATTAAAAGAAAAAGCATTGAGTGTTAGAACCAGTTCTGCCAGACGAAGTTAGTGTGTGTGTGTGCGGCTGGACTTCCCGCTTGTTCAAGAAATGCTGCAAAGCTGTCAGACCATCATCATGGGGGATCACTGTGTAAAGAGATTTGATGTCCATGGTGAAGATGAGCTGATGAGAGTCACTGAATCTGAACCTGTCAAATAACTGGAGAGCATGGTTAGTGTCTTTAACATAGGAGGGCAGGGACTCAACAAGGGGTCTCATGAGGCCATCCAAAAATGCGGAGATGTGGGATGTGGGGCAGGAGCAGGCAGACACTATGGGACGACCCGGGTTACCTGTTTTGTGGATTTTGGGAAGAAGATAAAACCTAGATGTCTGGGGATGCTGGACTATGAGTCTCTTAGCAGAAGCAGGAGCTCATTGTTTTCAATAGCAGAGGTGATGGTGGTGACCTCCGTCTGATAGTCAGCAGGGGTCCTGTGGAAGAGAAGAATAAAACCTGGTGTCAGAGAGTTGCTGTGTGGCTTCAGTGATGTATAGCTCCTTTTGCCAGACCACAACAGCACCTCCCTTATCAGCTGGTTTAATAACAATGTCATTCCTACATTGTAGAGATCTGAGGGCTGCAAGCTCACCAGGTGTCAGGTTGGAATGGTTGTGCCTGCAATGAAGATTAAAGTTAGTGGTGTTTTCCATGCATTGGTTAACAAAATAATCAACAGCAGCAAAACGTCCTGGAGGGGGTGTCCATGCACTTCGCTGGGGATTGATGTCATTGATAGTTCTGGTGATACCGTCATCATCTGTGGGAAGAGGAGTCATATTAGAAAATGAGCTGCAGGCGTATTTCTACGATAGAAGCACTGCAGATCAACTGAACCTGGGGTGCATCAAGATATCTGGGTGTGGCACAAAAAGAGACCTTTGCTAAGGAGTGAGTGCTCATCTTGTGTCAGGGGAAGGTCTGGAGGAATACAAAATACCAAATTGTTAGGTTGTGTCTGACTCGAGGGCTCATGCTGGTTGTTGATCTGCTGGGTGAGAGACTGGAGTTTTGCAGCTTTGGTATCCTTGAGAAACTGAAAGAGAGTGGAGTTACGGTTTTGGATGCAGTGCTTAATAAAAGGAAGGTTATGTGGAGCCGTTCGATGCAGGAAATCCTTTTGCCTTTGAATGGTTTTGTCCACAGAGATCAGCTGTGTTTTGATGGAGAGAATGGTGTGCACGATAAGTTTTATCTTTCCCATCATCACCTTTTTGTTTCACAGATTCTCTCTTAATCTTACCATTTATCACTTCTTCTCCCTTTGCCTCCCCCTTCTTCTTTCTCCACATATATATCTCTCTCATTTTACATCTCCTCTACACTAACTTGTTTTTTTTCTCTTTTAGATATTTCCTGAAGAAGACCTAAGGTCGAAACGTAGATTTTTAACTCTATTTTCTATTTTCAGCGTGCATTTAATATAACCATTTTGTTTTGCTTTTAGACCACATGCTGACGCAGCGCCTTGTCTTTGTTTTTTTACAATTTGTATGCTACATTTGCTGCGACCCACTATGCCTAATCTGAAATCTCTTCTGAATTCTTCATGATGCTCCTTCATTTCTTCTATGTCTGCATTCCCTTCTCATATTTCTAAGCCTTCTCTTGAATTATTTTCTGCCATTTGCTCTAAGACTAAACTCTGCAGTCACTTACAGTTTCTTTCCAAATGCCGCCACCTGGGTATTATTCCTAAAGGTTTCTGTTTGAAATTTCATCCTTGTTCATTTGGATCTGAGACACGTTTCCTCTACTAACAAGCTTTTGAAAACTTTCTCTAGGAAACTTATTGTGCACACCATTCTCTCCATCAAAACACAGCTGATCTCTGTGGACAAAACCATTCAAAGGCAAAAGGATTTCCTGCAGCGAACGGCTCCACATAACCTTCCTTTTATTAAGCACTGCATCCAAAACCTTAACTCCACTCTCTTTCAGTTTCTCAAGGATACCAAAGCTGCAAAACTCCAGTCTCTCACCCAGCAGATCAACAACCAGCATGAGCCGAGTCAGACACAACCTAACAATTTGGTGTTTTGTATTCCTCCAGACCTTCCCCTGACACAAGATGAGCACTCACTCCTTAGCAAAGGTCTCTCTTTTGTGCCCACACCCAGATATCTTGATGCACCCCAGGTTCAATGTGATCTGCAGTGCTTCTATCGTAGAGTACGCCTTGCAGCTCATTTTTTCATTATGACTCCTCTTCCCACAGATGATGACGGTATCACCAGAACTATCAATGACATCAATCCCCAGCGAAGTGCATGGACACCCCTCCAGGACGTTTGCTGCTGTTGATTATTTTGTTAACCAATGCATGGAAAACACCACTAACTTTAATCTTCATTGCAGGCACAACCATTCCAACCTGACACCTGGTGAGCTTGCAGCCCTCAGATCTCTACAATGTAGGAATGATACATTGTTATTAAACCAGCTGATAAGGGATGTGCTGTTGTGGTCTGGCAAAGGAGCTATACATCATGGAAGCCACACAGCAACTCTCTGACACCAGGTTTTATTCTTCTCTTCCACAGGACCCCACTGCTGACTATCAGACAGAGGTCACCACCACCATCACCTCTGCTATTGAAAACAATGAGCTCCTTGCTTCTGCTAAGAGACTCATAGTCCAGCATTCCCAGACATCTAGGTTTTACCTTCTTTCCAAAATCCACAAAACAGGTAACCCGGGTCGTCCCATAGTGTCTGCCTGCTCCTGCCCCACATCCCACATCTCTGCATTTTGGATGGCCTCATGAGACCCCTTGTTGAGTCCCTGCCTCCTATGTTAAAGACACTAACCATGCTCTCCAGTTATTTGACAGGTTCAGATTCAGTGACTCTCATCAGCTCATCTTCACCATGGACATCAAATCTCTTTACACAGTGATCCCCATGATGATGGTCTGACAGCTTTGCAGCATTTCTTGAACAAGCGGGAAGTCCAGCAGCCACCCACACACACTAACTTTCGTCTGGCAGAACTGGTTCTAACACTCAATGCTTTTTCTTTTAATAACAGTTTTTTTCAGCAGGTCAGTGGAGTTGCCATGGGTACCAAGATGGGTCCCAGCTTTGCTAATCTGTTTGTGGGTTGGGTGGAGGAATGTTTTTTTCTCTCATTCACAGGGACTGTGCCTGAACTCTACAAACGCTACATTGATGACTGTGTGGGGGCCACCTCCTGCTCCAGGGAGACACTCCAAGTCTTCCTTGACAAGTTCACCACGGCTCATCCTTCTCTTCAGTACACTGTTGAAGTATCCTCGTCTACACTGCCTTTCCTGGATATCCAGCTCTCAGTCCAGAACACTGGTCTGAAGACATCAGTCTATTACAAACCCACTGACTCTCACAGTTTCCTCCTCCATAGCTCCTTCCATCCTAAACATGTCAGAATGGCCTGCCTTATTCACAGTTTCTTAGACTTCGCAGGTTATGCAGTGAAGAGGATGATTTTGCTGGAGCAGACCAAATAATGCATAGTTTTTATCAACAGGGATACCTAAAGCACAGTGGACAGAGCACTCTCCGGGTCAATAACATGCCCTATAACCTTGACCCCTGAGGAGGGATACTGTCACACAAGAACAACGGCAAATTCCACTAGTTCTTCCTTTCCATCAGAGCACACCTTCTCTTCACAGGATCATCACTAGTAACTTTCCATTTTGCAAACTGACCCTAACATTGGTGCTTCCTTTACAGAACCACCTATTGCCTCCTACCGCCGCCACCTAACCTGTGCAATCTCCTGGTAAAAGCAGCCTACCCACTCTAACAGTTTCCTCCCCCAGGTACCAAACCTTGCAACAGGGCTCGCTGCTACACCTGCAAATTTATTTCCAGTGTAACTGAGATTCGGGGCCTACAGCTTTTCATATCACTAAGGAGTTCTCATGTACTCCACTAATGTAGTGTACTGTATTCTTTGCAGGAGGCGCTCAGCTATTTACATCGGAGAAACTGGTAGGATGCCTTGCTGACTGCTTCAGGAACATTACAGAGCGGTCAGGAATGGAGAAACTGCTAAACCCATTGTATCCCACTTTATCTCCAGGGACCACAATGTCAATGACCTTTCTGTTTGTGTCCTTCAGCAGGGCTTCGGGATCCAACCATAGAAAAATAGGAAGCCAAGCTGATCATCCACCTTGGCTCCCAGCAGCCCTCTGGTTTAAATGATAGACTTATTTTCCACTAACATCTTTCAGCCTCCCTTTTTTTCCCTAAAGTCAATTTGTTTTTGTACTGATTTATTTTTCATTTTCACCATATGTCTCCATTTCTGTCTCCTTCTCACACATTTGTCACCTTTCAGCCTTCTTACAAGGCCCTGTTAATCAGTCTCTACCTGGGAACTTCCCCAGCTCTTTCTCTCCCATTATGTTTTATCTTTCCCATCATCACCTTTTTGTTTCATAGATTCTCTCTTAATCTTACCATTTATCACTTCTTCTCCCTTTGCCTCCCCCTTCTTCTTTCTCCACATATATATCTCTCTCATTTTACCTCTCCTCTACACTAACTTGTTTTTTTTCTCCTTTAGATATTTCCTGAAGAAGACCTAAGGTCGAAACGTAGATTTTTAACTCTATTTTCTATTTTCAGCGTGCATTTAATAGAACCATTTTGTTTTGCTACTAGATCAATTATACACATATTATGAAAATTCTGCTGTTTGCATGGCTGCCCTGAAAGAAATTCAGCAGGTAATGGAGAACCCTGTTTTATAGCCTAAACAGGCAAAAGCAGTTAGGTGGTTGTCCCATGATGCAGGATGTGACACACTAAGGAAGACTTTCCCATCAGTTGTTACATCCTTGCATAGAGAGGCCTTTGAAAGGCATGATCCCCAGGCTGTGGGCCTAGTAAAAATGGTGGAAAACTGGGAGTTTTTCTCTATTTTATGCATAATGTGTGACATACTTCCACACCTTAGCATCTTATCTAAATGATTTCAAATATCAGCTCTGAATTTTACTGATATAAAGAGACATTTACATTCCACTTAAGAAATTCTTAGGGCACGCCTACTGGTACCTGGTCAGTACTTCTCCTCCGTTTCACCTGAACTAGTACTCCTGAATGATAATGGCCTGAACTTGCCATTTAGCGAAGCACAGTTATATCGTTTCAGAATCTCTGTGCATGAAAACTTTATTAGGGCCCTGATTGCTCAAATTGAGAAAAGGTTTCCAAGCACAGAACTTTTGGATGCGTTCAGTATCTTTGACCCCAGAATGATACCAGAAGGTGATATTGAAGAGTTGGAAGGGTATGGTAGTGTGGTAGTGATAGCCTTGACATTATTCTTGGTTAGTATGCTACTGTTGTGGATGTAGATGCTTCTGCACTGGAATGGGCTTCCCTGCATAGTCTCATGTTCACGGAAAAGATGGCCTTTAAGACTATTTCTGATGTGCTGCACGCTCTAACTACTTAGTATGTAGACCTGTATCCAAACATATCTATTTTGGCAGAACTGGCAATGATAATACCAATGTTGACTGCAGATTGTGAGGGGGTTTTCTGTACTGAATTGAATAAAAATGCAGGAACGAAACAGATTAGGAGCCAGTGTGCTAAATAAACTTATGCTCATCTCAATTGAGAGCCCTGATGTTGAAAATTTCCCTTATTTGGAAGCTGCAGCTCATTAGGCAGGACTGCGAAACTGAAGATCGAGCATCTGGAGGACTGCTCTCCTCTCCCGGGGTGAGTAGAGGGCCTGCTGTCGCTCCACAGTGGCCCCTGATGGAGATCAGGGGTACTGTAAGGGAGTGATGCACTAAGGGGGTGGAGCTGTGGTGGACGTCAGCATGCAGATGCACAGACGTCATTGCATGTCCGAGCTCCAGGGGGACAATACAAACAAGAAAATCCCTGCCATCACAGTTAAGCAACGGCAACCTCCAGTGCCTGCCACCACACACCCATCGCTGAACTTGCCTCGCTGGCTCTCCCGATCTCCTGCCTTGCCTTGGGTCCGGTTTGTGGGGTTGCCAGATCTGGGTTGGGTGGGGAGTGTCTGTCCCCGATTTTCTGGTGAGCAATGATCAAGCAGGGTGGTAGAGCGGTTGGCGTGAAAGAGGTCTGCCTGAGAGAGAGAGAGAAAAAAAAAGAATACAATTACGCACATGAGTCTGTTACTCCAGTAATGGGACTTTCTTATCTGTACTATATAATGTTATATACATGGCCAAGCCCCTTGGGATTCTCGGGAGCTATGTGCTTCCACACCAGATGTATGATTGTTCCAGCTTTCCAGTTGGTAAGAACGCTTAGCCAGACTGTCTTCTGTATAGTGTTAGGGTAATAAAGTCTTATTCTGCATATCTGCGTGATGTTCTACCGACAGGTCAGAAACTGCCGACTCTACAAATTGGCGACCATGGCATAGACTTGAGTGGTTAAAACTTCACCAGTTAAGAAAAACAGGTGTTGAGAAGAATTTGGGGAACGGTTGAATAAGGGGAAAATGCAGGGTTTTAAACCTGTGCTGTCCTCTTCACAAATAAGGAATGACCTTTTAGGCTGTCCACACCTGAAGGTGATGGGATAAACGAAGGTGCTCGAACCTATGCCCCATGTTCTAAAGTGGAATGACCTGAAGATCTCCTAAGCCTGGACAGTGTAACTGCCTAGAAGAAGAGTACAGGGTGGACCGGTACACTCTGGGCTCCTCGGGTAGTGCATGAAAGACGCAGAACTTTCAGAATGACCATCAGCGCTGAGTTTATGTTAAAATCAGACGTCTCAAACTTTTAGCCTCCCATGAAGGTAGGGGTGATTTTGCACTAAGTGCTAAGTCTGAAGCCCACCCGATACAGCACATTTGTTTGTTGTACTCGGAAAGCAAACATACGGTCAAGAAACATAACCGAAAAGGGGTTATGGTTGCCGCCCTGTACACTGCTTTACAGGCAGCTGAAGCGAGGGTCTTGGCTTTGGAAACAGAGCTGGAATACAAATTGTGAGAATCAGGTGAGCAACGCAGGGAATGGGAACAAGAAATTGAAAGCCTCAGGAATGCAATGCAAATGGAAATGTGTAGTGCTGTGTCAGAGAAGGACAGAGAAATTATTAGGTTGAGGGAGGACTGTGAAAAGTTACAACAGGATAAGAAACAGGCACTAGGCCGGCCCGCTGGCGCAGAGGCATGCTTGCCATCTGCGGCGCCGACTCGGGTTAGGGAACAGACTCGGGAGTCGGAGGGCCGGCTGGGGGGAGAGTGGGACTGAGCATCCAGTGGACTGCTCTCCTACTCTGGGGGGAGGTGGGGCTGAGTGTCCAACGCATGACGGACCCCTGGTGGAGGCCAGGAGTTCCATGGCAGTCGGCACCTGTACTTTCGGAGGGGTGGCGCAAACGCGGGTCATCATTGCACGTCCCCACCCCCATGGGGTTTACAGCCTACACAATGCTGGCCCCCACTAAGGAGCCGGCTCCACTGCCATCCCCTCTGGCCACCAGAGTTCACCTATCGGTGGCCCCACTCGGTGGAATAAGCAAGAGTATGAAGGGGCGGCTGCCAAAGCCTGGCAAGCCCGTCGGGGCTTGGGGAGCCAGCACAAAAAAAAGAAACGGGCACTGCAGTTGAATGATGTTTTAATTGATACAAGCGATGCCTTGACAGATGTGAACTGAGGAGCTGTTGGAAGAAATGGGTAAGTGTCAGAATGCACTGGACAGAGAGATGAGGGAAAATTGCAAAATGTGTGCTGCGTACAGAGTTTTGCAAAACCATGTTAGCAAGGGACAGCATGAAGGTGGCAGAACAAACCATTCTCTGTGTAGAAGAAAGCTGGCAAAATGATGTCAGTAATTGGCAATCCTGAAAGGTTATGTGAAAGCTTTGCCATATGCCCCTTTATTGGCCTAGCGTCACTGACAGAAGGTGAAGGCAATGACTGAGTCCAACAAATTCGAGGTGGAGTCCTTGGCTGAGCAAGCAATTGGAAGGGCAGGCGAAGCCAAGGTCAACTTCCCAGCAATCCGCAAGGCCATCATCGACTTACTAAAGGAGGAGGTAGACCAGAACAGCCTTGTCTGGGGCATGGCCACAGCTATGGCTGAGGCAACACCAGAACACACCCCAAATGCACTGCAGTCTGCACAAGCCAACCAAAACATTGCGGACAAGATAGACCGAATGGCCTCTGGTGACAATTTGAGTTGCCAGTTGGAGAAAGTCTGAAATCAGTGCGAAATGCTCAGCCTTCAGGCTCAGCACAGAGTATAGATTTTGAAACAAACAATTAGAGTCCATGCTCTGGGCCAAGCTACTGGAAGCAGTACGTAGAAGCGCAGAGGCCGGGATTGAGGAAGTTGCCACAGGCCTCATGGCGGCACACTATCCCAAACTAGTGGGCATGAGCATGGCCCACAATATAAAGCAGTTTGCCAAGGAAACCCCGGCCCAGTTCGACAGCCAACTATGTACAGCTTATTGTATCGGAAAAGGGTTGGCTGATGAAAATGCCAATTACAGTTCAGTGGAGTACAAAAACTTGTTTTTGAAAAACATGTTATCGGCCCTCTGAGAGAACGTTGAGGCCTCCATTTTCCCCAAAAGTGGACCTTTTCACTAAAATCATGGAAAGGGTGTTGCGCGCATACCAGTTCTATGGGTACGACCAGGTCACCAGCTCCAAAACCAAGGTGGCCACAATGCAGCCTAGCACCGAGCCATCCATACAGTACATGGTAGAAGGCAAACAAAAGGAACAGGCCTCCTGTCAGAGCAAAGGAGGTAACTCCAAGAGCCAACGCAAGGATCGGCAGCAGTTTTACCTGCAGTAGCATCAGGAAAAGGGGAACAATGGACAAAATCAGAAGTCCAGCCCTTCCTACAAGAAGCTGCTGGAGGAATGCAACAGACTCTGGGAGTTTGAAGTCAAAGTGAAACTACTTGTGATCATGCTCCACCTAAAACCTATTACAACTATCTCTTCTACGACGGTTCCATCGGCATCTCTGTACCAAGAGGAGCCTAAAAAGGAGGAAGCCAAAAAGTCTCCGTTCCATAAGTGTAAGCAGGTGCTCCGAGAGGTGGACCCCCCATCAGAGCAAGGCAAATCGGACTGATGGTGTCAGGCCCCGCTACCCATCACCACCCTGGTGATGGATAAATTCGGCCATCCATGTATAGAAACGTTGGTTGGGGTCCAACAACTGGAATTGCTTTTAGACATGGGCAACACTGTCTCAGTGCTGCATTAAGAAGATCCACAGCTAGCTCAACAGTTTACAGAAGAGCAACCTCCGCCCAAACCTTCAAGGGGACTGTAGTCATTACCTATAGGTCCAAACCCATACCAGTCACCATTGGTACCTTCGAGATGTAGCACTGTTTTGACCTCATGGTCTTGCATCATCACCAAAATATCTCGGAAACTGGCTACCTAGCACATCATGGATGTGTCCTGGATCTGACCAACAGGCTGCTACTCCAGATTCCAGGACTTGCTCATATGGTACTCATCTCTGACTCACATGTAGTAGCAGCAGTGGAAATCAACAACAAGAAGTATGATATTATTGTCATTCTACATCAAAAGCTTCTACCCCAGCTCAGGTCAATCCTGGAAAGGCACAGTGAGGCCTTTGCCAAAAACAAACACGACTGTGGAAGGATGGACACTCATCTAAAATCACTGGTAGTGCTCCACCATGCCAGAGGCACTACCCATTTCCAGCAGAGGTGATATCCTCTCTGAGGGCCACCATTGATTCCCTTTTGAAACAAGGAGTCATCAGGTCTTGTGTATCCACAGTCAACTCTCCCATTTGGCCTGTAAAGAAGCCCAATAATAGTTGGAGGCTCACCATTGATTACTGCAGATTTAATCAAGACACCCCTAGTTGTGCCCGAACTGTGGCTTCTGCCCCATATTTAATCAAGCTTCTAAAGCCTAAACACCAGTGGTTCAGTACCTTGGACATCTTGAGCAAGGGACCGTCCACAAAACAGTAACCATTTTTGGTGTTCCCAGATCGTCAGGTGAAAGTATGTTCAAATTGGACCTTATTTTGCAGGACCTTTTTCAACATACATTACACTTATCCCCAAGCTCAGCTAAGTCATTTGTCCCTAGATGTGCAAATCAGACTGTTGAGGATGATCAAATAATATGTACTATCCCATCTGAGGAAGTGTACAATAAACTCTTAGCTTGAACAGACACACTGGAGAGAGTCGGTATTTATATGAAGAGAGACTTAAGGAGCTTAATATGTATAGCCTCGAGGAAAGGAGGGAGAGGGGGGACATGATAGAAACTTTCAAGTACCTCAAGGGAATCAACAAAGTCCAAGAGGGTAGTATCTTTCAAAAAAAGAGGTGTGCAAGAACAAGAGGGCACAATTTGAAGATAGAGGGGGGGCGGCTCAGAGGTAATTTAAGGAAGTATTTTTTCACAGAGAGGGTTGTGGATGCATGGAACGCCTTCCGGAGGAGGTTGTGGAGTCAAATCAGTGGTGGAATTCAAGCGTGCATGGGATAGTCATAAGGCAATTCTGGGGGGTTGGGGTAGGAAGAAGTAGGCTGCTGGTTAACTAGGATCTGCAGCTTATCCAGTAGGTAGGGAAATGGGCAGACTGGGTGGGCCAAGCGGTCCTTATCTGCTGTCAAATTCTATGTTTCTATGTTGTTGATTGGGAGGTACTGGGACGTAATAACCCTCCTGCAAAGGATGTTTGTATAAACAAAGAACAATCTAAAAGTTCGAACCTAGCAGGAGCATTAAATGATTTAGACCATCAAGTAACTTTTAATATTTCAACCAATAACAGATTTTCAAACTTGCCCACTACGGAGGCGTAACTTGAACCAGAGGTGATTGTGACTGATAGGTTCCCGGAAATAAGATAGCCAAAACAGGTAGAGTATCAGACAGCCTGGTTATTTGGGTCAAAATAGGAGAAAATGTAACAATCTCTCCCTTAATTAGTCCTACATTTGCACAATCTTTCTTTTTACAGTCTGCTGAGCTTTCCTGCTGCCTGTTAAATGTATTATGTCCCCCCTAGCAGCTCTAGATACTGCCACAACTCTATATGGGATGAATTACACAATCTTCTACTTTACAGCTGGGCTACGACAGGCTGAGATAATATTTTGCTCTGTGGAGATTTTAATTCTAGTTTAGGTAATTATGATGGCTATATACATAGTGATATTCATAACTGGGTATATAACAATGCCACTAATTTTGTCAGGTCAGCCTTAGATACAAAAATTAATGCTTCTGGTAAAAAACTCATATGTATTCTCTCAGCACACAATCTTGTCCCCCAAATGGAAGAATAAAAAGAGACATGAAAGGGAATTTTTCATACAGTAATTCCATTGGTGCATCAACACCTGATTTTATATTCTGGAATGGTAATATGGAAATGTGGTCCTCCCTGGTAATTTCTATAGAGATGAGAGTGGTCACTCACCTTTAACTTTGAAATGGGGCTTTATCCCTGCTAGTAATAAGGAAGAAATTAATGGCTTTGAGATACAGAATCAAGCTAAGATTAAATGGGTGGCAAGAAATATTGCATTGGTTCCGGCAATAGTAGGGCAAGCCAACAGAGACATGGAGGCTATCCCATTGTGTGAGCTTACATTAGATCAAATAAATATAATAATACTGATGTGTATGGACACAATTAGAAAGGTAATGATGGACAGGTACAGTACTGTTCACGGCCAAGGTGCCTCAGTGACCTGGTTTGATAATGAACAACTTAAATGCAAACAAGCCCTTAGGCGACTGATTACGAAAACAACAATATCAAAGAAAAGAAGTGCTTTCAAAGAATTAAATGAGGCTAGAAATTCCTATAAAAATTTTCTCACAGATAAGTGCAGGGCCCACCAGAAGAGACAGTGGGAGAATATGATCTCTGTGATTAAAAACAATGATCAGCAATCTTTCTAGATGCTCATAGCAAAGGGTACTAATAACAGTAAAAAAACAATGCTTTTATTCCAGTAGAACACTAGTTAAGCCATTATACTAACCTCTTTTTTTTTTAATTCTAATTTAGAGAACACATGGGAGGTCGAAACAAATAGGTCCCTATTTAAGACCCATGACAAGGCAGGAAGTCTATCCATCAATAACCGGCCTTATAAAGAATAAAACGCCTGGCCCCGACCAAGTCCTGGCAAATGTATATCTTAGTACACCATCTCTCTGGGCTTCAATTCTGGTCCTTTTCTTTAACCTCTGCATTCTAAAGTAGCAACTTTGCAGTATCCTGGGAAGGTGCAATTATTGTACAAATCTTCAATAAGGGTGATAAAACTGATCCAAAGATGTATAGACCAATTTCACTAATGGATATAAACTGTAAAAATATTCTCCAAGATCCGCCTTGAAAGACTTAAAGAACAGTTGGTCAACCTGGGAGATGTGTCAGAATTTCAAGCTGGCTTCCGCAAGGGGTACACTACAACTAATAACCATTTTGTGCTCTCTTATCTCATAGAGAACTATGTTTTCCTAAGAAAGCAAAAGCTTTATGTAGCTTTTATCGACTTTAGCACTGCATTTGATAATATATCAAGAGATAAGTTATGGCAGATCATGTACCAAAAAGGTTTTTCAGCCAGAATTAATTAGTATTATCACAGATTTTTACACGAATACTTGGGCCCAAACAAGAACCGGTACTCATGGGCATCTGTCTGTAAAAATTAACACAAACAAAGGGGTTAGACAGAGCTGTGTTATGACCCCAGTGTTATTTTGTATTTACATAGATTAATCACTTGTATAGTTGCGTCACTCTCAAGCTCCCCCTCTTTCTGGTAACAGGCAATGCCCAGCATTGGCTTATGCTGACGATCTGGCCATCATTGCTTTAACACAATCTGGTTTACAAAATAAGCTTCACCTTTTAAATGAATATGCTTCAACCTATTGCCTGCATATAAATGAAAAAAAGAGTCAGGTGGTGATCTTTGGCTCAAAGGATACTATTAAAACTTAGCAAATCGGTGACAAAAAGATAAAGATGGTCAGATCTTATGTCTACTTAGGGTTAAGTTTTTCAAATAATGATCGGTGGGAACAGCACAAAAAGGCCCAATCATTGAAACTAAAACAAACTGCTGCTGCTCTCCAGAGATTTAACGTTAAATATGGGGGTAACTCAGGCCCTTACTGAAAGCCATTCAGGCTAAATATATTCCACAAGCCTTATATCTCAGTGAAATATGGGAATGTGGAGACATAAAAACTCTGGAACCTCCACTTAACAAAATAATTTGTCTAGCCTTAGGTCTTGGAAGTTTGGTTTCTGCACCTTTAATAAGGGCTGAATTAGGTTGTACTAATCTTAAAGCGGGACCACAGTCAAAATTTCAGGCATTAATAAATTCTGAATTTGGATCAGCATAGCCGCAGTCAGACTCATGCAAAAAACGAGATCTCCAAGTTACTTTGTTTAAAAGTTACAAGTCATTTTATAACCCTAAATTCACTGCCTGTTCAAACAAATTCTGGTCAGAGCCACCATGGCTGCATAATGAAGTTAGTGAAGTTGTGTGGAATTGTTAAGGAGGTATGGAGAAACAACACAATGATTTGTAAGTAGTAAGATTTGTTTTAGTTTCTGTTCTAAGGAAGGCATATACATTATTAGAAAAGTAATGGAGGCGTATATTTTAATGGAAGGAATAAGAAGCAATATAGGTTTACAAAAGAACCCCAAAGGAAATGCTACTGAGGTATGTGTGATCCCAGATGATACTGGTCAGACAGCCAAATTTTCAAGAAAACACAATTGCATATACCTCAATAATGCAAAGCATCATGGGAACATATGCAACTCCCCATGATGGTACAGAAGGTGGTAGTACATGAAAAAATAATGGCTGGCATATGTTCAGCCTTGGGATTATTTATACACTTTTTTTAAAGAGAAGCAGGGTTTTTGCCTATGAGGTGATGCAAGTTATATTTAAGCAATGTGTTGATGTCAGGAAGTCAGGTATAGTGATGGACTGTTAACAGAGAAATGTGATATTAACTTTCAGAGGGGGTCACTTTTGATAAGGGTAAGGTAGTTATGCTTGTGATAATGGGAATATTAGGAAAGTATGATGTCTATGCAGGAGTGGAGTACAAATATGCACAGTTTCATAAGTATGTGCTCAGAGTGCAGGCAAATGTGATATGCAGGTTTGTTTTAGAAATAGGTAAAAATAGCGATACATGCAATTGATAGAAAGATAATTACATAGACATACAGATAGAGAGAGAGAGACACACAGATAGACAGATAGGCAGAATAGGAATGGCAGTGAAGTACTGAAGTGACGCCAACCCCACCCCACCATTAAGAGATGGACAGGCATTGGGGTGTGCCTTTGAGTCATTGCCCATAATGCTCACACCATTTCATCTCACCCTACCCTGCAGAGACAGAAAGTGTTGAGGTGTGTCTTGGGGTGTTCAATCTTTACACTCACCCAATTCCATAAGGAAATAAGCTGAAATGGGTACAGTACTGTATAAGAAAATGGAATAAACTTTGGGGCTGAAGAGTCAAAGCCACACCTCGGTACCTGTCACTGGCTGCAGAGTGGGGATGGGGTGGAATGGTGTCAGCATTACTGTTGACAATTTCAGGTCACACCCCTGATGTCTGTCAGTCCCTACAGGGCAGGGTGTTATGGTCAGAAACCCTAGTGCCCTGGACGTTGTTAGACTTCTTAAACTAGCAACAGCATTTAATGCATTACATTATAAGGACAAGTAAATGTTTTAATACATTTACAGACAGTTACATAAACTTAATTTTTTTCATAGAATAATTTACATTTAGTAACAGTGATAGTACAAAGCAATTACCCAGACAACTGGAAAACTATAACTATTTTAAACTGCACAGTGACACCCCATAAGGACCTCCTTGAAATTGAGATGCAAATGTCATGCATTTATCAGTTTTCTAACAGGAATATTTTACTATCCTAAATACATTTCTTACTTCAGTAACTGCTTAGCACATCTACTGCATGACCTACTTATTGACATTTTACACCTACTATGCAATGTACTGCTGCTTACTACAACAACATCATGAACCATAAAACAGATGACTGCCATAACTAGGAAGGCAGTACAGCACACTGGCTTAAGGCTCTGAGCTGCAAATCTGGAGATCTGGGTTTGTGTCCCACAGCCCCCACTTGTATATTGGGTGACCCTGAGCAAGTCACTTAACTTCCATGTGCTCTCAGGTTTCCCCTGTAAACTAGCTTTCAGCTTAGTGTGCCACTCCTGGTTAAAGAATTGAAAGAAAAAAAAACACAATATATTATTTTTCTTGCTTTATTTTGCTACTACAAGCTTTGACTAAATACAGCCATCCTTAAATGTACTTTTTATAGCTTATGTGTCTGTGACCTAGGCAGAACTACACTTAAAATCTTACACATAAAAAAAAATCATCAGAATAACATTTATTTCAGTAGTATCTCCTTCCTTTTCAGGTGCCCATGACACTATGTATATATATTTAAATCTTTTAACTTCAAAGCACTAAACCTATCCAAATGCACAAAACACAGGACTTTATTCTCTTCACACATTACTGCTAAACTTCAGGTCCCAGAGAGATAAAAATGTAGAGCTTCCCCTAGCTATCTGAGTGGGTGCTTCAGCTGTGTGTGGAGGGGTCTAAAAAGCTTTTAAGAAAGAGACACTCTAGTATCCAATATAGGATAGTCTTCTTTGGGTGACATATTTTACTCCTTTGTGGGCTTACACCTTAATTGTCATTCTTGTGTTGCAAGTGCTTGCTTTCCTCAAATGCTGTAATTTCAGGATGCAGTTTCAGGCGTTCCTTAATTACTTTTTCTTTCCTTCTGAACCTTAAGCTCTGATGCCCCAGGCAGCTCTGATAGTCAGTTGTTCCAACATCATAGATCCACCTCATGCCCCTCCCACATGAACCAAAAAAAAAAAGAAGGTGGGGTAGATCTTTAGGAGCTTCTCAGGTGGAGGTGGGGGTGGATCTTAACCCCCCAACAACTACTGCTGCCTCCCACTACTCAGGTTCCACTTCTTGTAACTCCAATTTAAGAAAGAAAATAGTGCCCTGTAACCATTGACTAACATGGAAGCGTATTTATTTGAGGGTGGAAAGCATTTCTTGGAGGAGGATAAGGCGGAGGAGACTATTTACACCTTCAGCCAGTTCCATGGACAGAAAACATGACATCAACCCTTTTGTACATGCAAAACATCTGCAGGCTCCACCCACTGCAGCCATAAAAGGCCAGTTTCAGCGAAGAGCTGCTGCTGGTGTCATCTCCAGGACTCAGAGTCTGGTCTTCCCTGTCAGCAAGCTTATAGAACCCATTTCTTCAAAGGTTGGAGTTCACATGCAATAGTTTTCACAAGTAAAACAGGCAGCAACATTCAAAAAACATTGCTATAAAAACTGTGTGATTCAGGTTTTGTAAAAAAGTTGATAAAGGTGTATTTTATTTTTTATTTACTTATTTTGGTGCCTTTATGCTGTGGCCGTTTTCTCCAGGGTTGCTGAATGCTGAATCATAGCACACTGCAGTGAGGTTTAGTTTCAATTTATTTTTTATACTGGAAAGGCATGTGAGCAAAATTTCCTGTTTTCACTGATGAGGTTTGCAGACAATCATTTTCTGATGTGGTGGAAGGCTGTGATCATTCACAATTGTCATTCAATTGAGATGATTTCTCAGGATGGCACTTTAAAACAATTATTCCACCTCCCTGTAAATGGTGGTGGGAAGAAGTAATGCTGTTCTGAAAACTTACTATGAGTTTCTATGCAGTAGCCCTCCCAGCCAACCTAGGGCAAGATATTCAAAACTTTGCCCCAGGGCACATGTAACACTGCATGGTGGGCAAAATTAGCCTGGAACCATTTGCATGCCATATTCAAAGGAATAGCCTCAGAGCTAAATGAGTTGATATAGCGTGCAAATGAAGGCATGCAAACAGGGCTGCGAGTGCAGTGCAACAATAGCCCAGCAAATAGGACAGCACTGAATATAGCACCCAAGAGCAGTGCCAACTGCAACAACGGCCCAGTGCACACAAAGGTGGAGTAAGGTAAGGCTGAACAATGTGGGCAATGTGTGTTCTAGCAAAGCAGTGGAGCACAACAGCAGTAAACAACAGTGCAGGCCAAATACTGCAGAACCATGTAGTGGAACATTACAGTATTCTGCGGCGTTGCCCGTCGCTGACATGTTTGCCCTGTGCTAATGTTTGCTATATTCAAAACTGCAATGCAAATGAGCCTACTCCGGCAATCCATGGGCAAACAGCCACATTAGCATCTCATTACAGCCTGCTTTGCATGTGGATTGCCTGGCGCTATAACATGGTGCACACAGCTCCACCTGTAGGTCCGACTGGAATTACAGGTCGGTAGCCACATTTCTTTCTGTGCTCACAGCTCCACCTGTAGGTCCGACTGGTATTACAGGTTGGTTGCCATATTCATTGTGTGTTCACAGCTCACAGAACATTAGCTGCTGTCTTGGTTTGGACACAGATGCAAAGACTAATGTGGCCCAGGGGAGTAGCACTCCAGGAATGGGTGGTTGTACTGCATGCCAGAGGCAAATCATTGTTCCTGCCACAGTGTTTATCAGATGGTACAGTACCATAGTAGGCGATACTGTGAGGTACACAGTAATGCCTATGGTGTGTCAGACAACAGTGACTGGTGCTATCCACACAGTGACAAGCACAGCTGAAAGGTGTGGTCTGACAGTGGACACCACAGTCATACTGTCCTGTAACCCTCATATGCTGCACCAATGGCATAGGATCCCCACACTACTATAGACATGGCTGTCCATGTGTGCGGGGATCTGGGACAGGTGTAGAGTATGTGCCCTGTGGGGTGGGAGGGCACATATACCATCATACTGGCACACTGCTGTCAGGTGCAGTCCCATCAATGGAACATGTGCACTATGTGGATGGCCCCAGCCGTGTGGCAGTACCTACTATGTGGTGCAGCCTGGTCACCTTTACACCCTCCCCTCAACACCTTTCATTCCCCCAGTGCATGTGCCTGCTGGACTGTGTACCCCAATGGGGGAACTGGAGGTGTATACTGCATGGATGCACTGCCATGGTGTCTACTGGGTGCTGGGGCACCCATTAATGCCTGGCAGAGTTAGGACCGGTGCCAGATGACAGTAACATGGGTGGTGCCATCTGTGTGCAGCATGTCTCTGCCACGTATGTATTCTGTTCATTGTTTATCACCTTGTTCATCAGGTAAGCACACTGGACAAAGGCCCAGTGTCAGGAATGACCTGAAGACACTAACTGTGTGGTTGAGATGCAGTGGTGTACAATAAAGACATACAATGCACAATAACACACAATACACAAATATCACATTGGGTACACATGACAATACCATACAAATAGTTTGTTGCTGTAAGTGGTGTTCTAGCTCAGTTGTAACATTTACATGAGTGTTCACTTCACAGCACTGTTGGGACACTGCATTCCACAGTTTGTATGCCTATGAATATGGAGTGGCCCAGGGTGGTCATCCGCCCACAATGCTTCCTCACTGGATGCATACAGCCTTGTTCCCTGTTGCTGCTGTGTCCATGCCCCACCCCATCCTGGGGGCAATTTGCACCACACTACATGTTGCGCTAACGCATGTTGAGCTATGTCACAGGGTGTGGGATAACAGATAGACACTCACAACCAGAAATAGGTCTAACACACCATTGGCTTGGCTCGATGTTTATTTTTAAGCAACCAAAAATAAAAAGAAAGTAAATAAAGGCTTCACTGGTGAGCAGATAAAATATAACTATTTTAAATAATGACAAAAAATCTCTCACAGCCGTGGTAAACTTGTATAGTCAGTTTCCACATGGGTGCTAGGACTCCCCTCAGTCCTTCACCTACTCAGGCCAGAAAGCACTGACCCTAACTCCTCTCATGCTGAGCAGGTAGACTACTTATATACACCTGTCCGCCAGGTCATGTGATATCAGCATCATCAGAAACATTAAACATCTTAAACAGCTCCTTTTTATTTATATAAGGCTAGGGAGCCATTATATATATTATTACAATGCTTTAATGTCATGGCTTTGCATTTTAAACAAAGGAGAACTGAAATCAAAATATATTGTTTTACCTTAATCCTGATTGGCAGCACTTGTATTATAAAAGTAGTCACTAGAGGCCACTGCCGCCCCATTGTGGGGTCAGACAGAGCAGCTGAGTAACAAGGAAGTAGTTACAAACTCCAGGAGGTGTTTTCTCTGTTGAAATTGCAGCCTTTTTTCAGCCTGTAAGTTTCCCCTTTTTAATAGGTTACTTTTCAGTCGAGAAGCACAGGAACACTCACACGGGCCTTGTGTAAAGGAAGAGCCTCTCCTGGTTCATTTCAGCAGTGGAGTAGTATTTTGTTTTTTTTAAATTTCCCTGCTGCTAGTGAGAGTAGCAACTCTGGTGCTTACCCGACTTCTGTAACAATTTAAAGCATATTTGCAGGAGCAAAAGAGGCGAACAGAAAACACCAAGCTGTGCACAAAGTGTACCAAAATGACTGTTACCACGATTACTATTTAGGCTACGTGTACATAATAAAAACAGCTACTCTGGGGCTTATAACTATTAACTAATATTCCCTAGGCTATTATACTGAGACAAGAAATGTTTTGTATTTCTCTTGAGGCATACTGAACATGTAACCATTTTGAGGGCATAAACATAGCATACTGAATGCAAGACTGTACTGCCTAACATAATGAATTATTTAACATGCTGCATAATATCAAGTACAATGTTACGTCATGTTCTGACCAATTAACTGTACCCCTTCAGTGGACCTCAGTGGAAATGGAAAAAACAGTGGCGACAGATATGAGAGAGATGGGGGGCAGAGGTGGCCAACCTCTGAACTAGAGCTGAAAGGATAGAATAAAGGACAAAGGATAGAACTGTTGCAACAGAAGTTTTTGTACAAGGAGAGGAAAACAAGGTCCACATCAAAGGACAGGGCTAATCCCTGTCACACGCTATACTTTTGAATATACCACTGTGCCTGTATGCATGTCCCTGCCCCTCATTTTGTGCCACACACACACATGATCTCATAGCGTTGGCGCTATCATGTTGCGCTGGCACTATCTGGCCTTTTGAATAGAGCGCAGTGCAAATCGTGGCATAATCGATTTGCGCCAGGAGCAAAGTTTTGAATATCTGGCCCCTAGTGTTTCTCCCTGACAGGGTGTTACTTAACCTAAATTCAGACTCATCTATGTTGTATTCCACATTAAAATGATAATTTTACCAGGGCTAACACTTCCACCACTAGCAGGAATTAACACATATTAGGCCCCTGTTAAAGAGCACCTTTCATGATGGTCTAAAAAGTTACATCTTGCAGTCATTATATGCAGTACTAAACCTGAAAGGGTGTGTGCATTTGTTATTTTTGGCAAAGATTTACTCTGCCTTCCATAATTTGGATTTGTTTTAGAGCCCTGCTTTAGCCCTGCCGCACTTGCCTTTGCTGTTCAGCTGCTGGACTGCTGGCTTCCAACGGCATCACTGTAGGGCAGACGGGTGACTAACACTGTGTAAGTGCAGTTACAGCAATTTTGCAAGGAAAAAACTACCAGTACTCAATGTACATACTATGTCCCCCCTTATCCAATACACCTTGTTGGGAATGCATTATGCCAAAATCAAAATGCCTTGTCAGTATGTTTTTTTTTGTAAACTTGACTTTCTTCTGCCTTGGTAACAAAGCATAAAGATTGACAGAAGATGGAGTTGCTGTTAGCATCTTTCCCAGTCCTTTTGATTTTCATGTAGAAATTACCTCATTTTGTGAAAGACAGGACATAAAACTTACAAGAACAGGAGATTGAGTTTCAACTGCTAGGAAAAGACATCTTATAAAACAGCAATATTTTGTTGAGCGATAGAGATTGACATTTTGAGCACCTTTTGACTTTCATGCATACCCCTTCTTGCACTGATTCTGGAATTGCATTTCATTCATTCATTCTGAAGAATGCAGAAACTAACTGCAGAGGACAGTAATGAAATATAATCCCCGAATCAATGCAGGAAGGGGTAATGTATGCATGAAAGTCAAAAGGACTGGGAAAGGTGCTCTTTAAAACGTGTTATAAAGCAGACACTGACAAACAGCAGTGAACTTGCCAACATTATGCAATACTAGTAGCACTACAACTTCCTAATGGACACAGAGTAACACCCCAAATGGTATCAGCAGTCCGAAGGCATGCTGACTCAGCAACCCTGGAGAAATGAACCACATCAAAAAGGCATTAAAAATATGAATTTGTCAACTTTGTTCCAAAACCTGAAACACACATAGTTTTTTATAGAAATGTTTTTTGAATGTTGCTGCCTCTTCTGCTTGTAAAAACCAGTGCACATGATTTTTAAACTTTGGAGAAACAGGTCCTGTAAGCTTGCTGATAGGGAAGACTAGACTGCGAGTTCTGGAGATGACATCATCAGCAGTGCTTCACTGAAACTGGCTTTTTTGAACAGGTGGTGAAATCAGAGTTACAAAATCGCTCATAACTTTAAATGAAGTAACACAGAAACCTATTTATTGGGGATATGATTATTCTAATTCTGCAAAGCAGCCCTTTTGGCCGGAGTCCCTCTGCATTTTTGATAGCCAGATATGTTAACTACTGTATAAGTATCACTAGAATGGGTTATATACACTCCCCTATGCGTGTATTAAGGAGAAAATGAGTTGGAAAGATAGGAGTTGTAAGCAATCCAAATGGTACAAATATCTTGAGTATTTTATGTAATTTTGAGTTACAGTATTTAAAAAAAAATACTTAGATAAGGGCATTATGATCAGCCTGAAATATAAACACTGTTGTACCATGATAATTCAAAATTACTTTAATAACAGAGATTGTGAAATTATAGCTTCACTAAAAATCACCCCGTGGGTAGTAGAGGTAGTGGGAGGTAGAAGACTTGGTTTGCTGGCCAAGGCACCTAGCTTCACCTGAGCTCTTTCCTTCTAAGACTGCTTGAAAGGCAGAGTAGAGAAACTTACCAGAGCAAGGGAGAAGGATTAAGACTTAGTTTGGCTAAGCAGATTTACTGTGTGGTGGTGTTTTTATTTTGTACTCACAGGGATTGCTACTGTTTGTTGCTAACATTTCATTGCTTTATTTTTTCTCTGATTCAAATTGTTGTTGCTGGTATACCTTCTTCTGCATTATTACAAGGTGTGCCTACAGTGTGTGCTAACAGATTACTGCTGTAATCTTCTGATTCAAATTGTCTTTGCAAGGTATATCTTCTGTTACTGCTTATTTTTCTCTGGAGCAAAGTGTTTCTTACAGGGTATATCTTCTCTGAAATTATTACAGGTGGTGCTTACAGGTTTTACAGTTTTATCTAACATTAGGATAAGTCTCAGGGTTACTGCATTTGTTGTTGACTGATTGTTTCCTGCTCTTACCTCCTGTTCTTTCGTCCGTGGTTCTTCTTTTAGGCAGGGGAAGGGCCCAGCCACCCACGCCACACTCCTTTTATAGGGTACCACAGTTGTGACATTTCCTGTGGCAGAGCAGGAAGGGGCGGATCAGTGGGGCTCCACAAGGTGATCTCATTTACAGGGGCACTAGTAATTTAACTTGTTATAACAAGTTAAACAAAGCACAATTAAACCATTACTTGCATTTTTTTCCTTTTTTCCTTCTAATTACTCTGACTAGGTTACAAACCCAGCAACTTATTTGGAATGGATTTCATTAACTGCAGGTACTGTGGAACAATTTTCAGAAGGACAGTCTTACAGGATTTAGGACACTGTCCTACATGCTGGGCCTTTGGAGATCTTAGGTCTCAGCTCCGGGCAGCATGGGCAGAGATTGCACGCCTAAATTTCATATTGAAGAGGAAATACATTATAAGAACCACTCGCCATTTCCCCAGCATCCAACAGAAAAACCTCGATCAGCAGAGGGTAGTTGGTCCAGGAGGTGAGTAGGAGGAGCAAATCAGGTGCCCCATCACTCTCTGCTCTCCAACACATTACCTCCAAAACCATATAAACACTACAAACAGGTATCTGCCTCTATCTCTGAAATCAAATAAAGAGGCAGAAGACACTGCAGAGCAGGACATCATGCACAGGAGCTAGCACAACAATACTCACCCAAATCAGGAACCAAAACTAAACAAGCACAAAGGAAATCCAAAAACTTCTGATCATAGGAGACTCCATGATTCGGGAGTTGATACCATCTCCAGCCAGGGTGATGGTCAGATGTCTCCAGGTACATCAGCATGGAGAGACACTGACCGCATTGCTAAAATTGTTCACAAAGCAGGAGAAAACATTGATGTCCTAGTACACATAGGGACTAATGATCTTGCCAGCCGGTCAGTTGTGGAGACCAAGGAACACCTGACTAAGCTGGGTGACAAACTATCATCTATTTCGTCTGGCATCTCCTTCTCTGAGATCCTGCCAGTCTGGGAGAAGGGAGCAGATGGACAGAAGGTCAGAGAAGGGGAGATAGGGGAGCTAAACACGTGGCTCAAGGACTGGTGCCAGGAAAAAGGACACAGATTTGTAGGGAACTGGCAACAGTTCTGGGAGCTTAAAGTTCTTTAAATTTGATGGACTGCATCTGACTAAAGAGGAGTCAGTGCATTGGGGCAGAAGTTTGACGCCTTTGCAGAATATTTAAACTAGCAATGGGGAGAGGGTAGCAGCACCCACATCACCGAAGAATATCCCTCCCCTCAGCTAGTGGTCAAACAGGAATTCAGCTTGTTAGTTGCCCATTTGCATCACCAGGTAAGAAAAAGGTTTGTCTCCCCATACGATGCACAGGGGTAATGCCAAACTTCACCCAACAACTAACACACCAAAATCTGGCCAATGGAAAATCATGTACACAAATGCTGACAGCCTGGGAAATAAGATCCCAGACCTGCAGGCAATAATGTCAGAGGCTAAACTGGACATAGTAGCAATTAGTGAGATGTGGTTTACCAGTAACCACACTTGGGAGACTTCAGTACCTGGCTATGTATTGTTCAGAAGAGACCCAGGTGCAAAAAGGGGGGGAGGAGTGGCCCTGTATGTTAATGAAAATATCAAAGCTACAGAAATTCAGAATACACATAAGGAGCCAGAAGAACTGTGGGTCACCCTGGAAACAGGAAATGGGACAGCCATAAGAACTGGGGTTGTCTACAGGCCCCCAGACCAGAGGGAGGACATAGACACATTACTGTTAGAAGATATACAAAACATGACAGCTAAAGGAGGTTCTGATAATGGGAGACTTCAACATGCCAGATACAGATTGGTCAATACCAGCAGGAACATCTGCCAGAACTAGACTCATAGTGGATTCCTGCAGGAGGGCCTCAAACAACTGGTACAGCAACCCACAAGAGACAGGGCTATCCTAGATCTAGTACTGACTAACAAAGAAGGGATCACAGATCTCCAGGTAGAAGGTCACCTGGGGGCCAGTGACCATCACATGGTATGGTTCAATTTGGCTACTACATCTAAATCATCCCATTCCAAGGCAAAAATATGGGACTTCAGAGGAGCTGACTTTGATAAGATGGCCAACAGAGTTAAGCTAGCCTGGCAAAAAGAAACACAGGTGAGGAGGTATAGGCAAAGTGGGCAAGCATTAAGGATACAATACTTGAAGCAACATCCCATTGTGTTAGACAGAAAAGGAAGTGCAGAAGAAGGAAACCACTTTGGTTCTCAACACAGTAGCAGAAAAGGTCAGAGCCAAAAGGCTGGCCTTCAGGAAATATAAGGGAACACAGCGGATGAAGATAGGGAGGCATACCAAACTGCCCTAAGGGAAGCAGGTAAGGCAGTAAGGCAGGCAAAGTCCCAAACTGAGGAAACACTAGCACGAACAGTAAAGAAGGTGACAAGACTTTCTATAGATACATTAGTGAAAGGAGAAAGTCCAGAGGGTATTGCTAAGCTTAATGGAGAAAGGGAGCATGTGAGGAGGAGGACCCTGTAAAGGCATCTATCCTAAATAGATACTTTGCTCAGTATTTACTGAAGAGAAGGTAGGCCAGGGCCCACAGCTCAACATCATGGACACAGGGGGGGAGGTGAGCACTACTCCTTCACAAAGAAAGGGTCCTACAAGAGTGCCTAAGCTCAGGGTGGATAAGGCAATGGGACCTGATGGCATACATCCCAGGGTACTTAAGGAGCTAAAGGAGGAACTAGCAGAGCCATTAGCAGAATTGTTTAGTGAGTCTCTGAGCACAGGAGAGGTCCCAGAAGACTGGAGAAGGGCTCATGTGGATCCCGCTCCACAAAAGTGGTAGCAGGGAGGAGGTGGGAACTACAGACCAGTCAGTCTTACCTCAGTAGTGGGCAAGATTATGCAGGCACTCCTAAGGAAAGGATAGTGCAACACCTGGAATCCATAGGGGCACAGGATCCAAGACAGCATGGGTTTACAAAGGAAGGTCCTGTCAAACTAATCTCATAGATTTCTTTGACTGGGTAACCAGAATGGTGGACCAAGGGGAGCAGTTGATGTTGCCTACCTTGACTTCAGCAAAGCTTTTGACACTGTTCCATATAGAAGATTGATAAATAAGCTAGGTAGGCTCTGGATGGGTCAGAAGTTGGTCAACTGGGTGGCAAACTGGTTGACTGGCAGAAAACAGAGAGTGGTGGTAAATGGTATACAGTCAGAAGAGATGCAAGTCACAAGTGGGGTATCAGGGATCAGTCCTGGGGCCAGTCCTATTCAACATCTTCATTAGTGACATTGCAGATGGACTAGAGGGTAAGGTTTGCCTGTTTGCAGATAACACCAAGATCTGCAACAGAGTAGATGATCCAGATGGGGTGGGCAGAATGAGAAGAGATCTGGATAAACTAGCAAAATGGTCAGAAGAGTGGCAACTGGGATTTAATGCAAAGAAGTGCAAAATCATGCACATAGGAAGAAAACCCTGAAGCCACTTATAGGCTGGGAGGGAGTTGCTAGCAGTCACAAAGGAAGAAAGAGACTTGGGCATCATCACTGATGACCTAAAATCATCCAAGCAGACCCCTAAAGCAGTAGGTAAGGCTGAGGGGTGTAGGGGCTAGTAGGGGTACCACAAGTCAAGAGGTGGAGGGTAATAATCCTCTGTACAAGACATTGGTTAGGCCCCATCTGGAGTACTGCGGCAGTATTGGAGGCCACACCTTCACAAGGACATTAATCAAATTGAGGCAGTCCAGAGAAGGGCAACCAAAATGGTGCAGGGACTGCATCAGAAGACATATGAGGACAGATTAACGGAGCTCAATATGTATACCCTTGAGCAAAGGAGGGAGAGAGGTGATATGATCGAGACATTTAAACACCTTAAGGGCATAAACAAGGTCTAACATGTTTAAATATAAGAAAAATAGCAGGACAAGAGGACACAGCATGAGATTAGAGGGAGGCCGATTAAGGGGGAATGTGAGGAAATTCTTTTTCACAGAAAGGGTGGTAGATGCATGGAATAGCTTACCACAAGAAGTGGTGGCTATGAATACAGTGCAGGGCTTCAAACAGGCATGGGATAGGCATAAGGGAGCAATGCAAATGACTATGAATAGATAGGTCACTGACAGAGCAAAGGCCGATGGCACATTTATGGGGTAGAAGAAGAGATGGGCAGACTGGATGGGCCTTGCGGTCCTTATCTGCCGTCAACTTCTATGTTTCTATGTTTCTATGTAGTAAACAATGACATAAGGCATATGTATCGTCATTATCTGGATGTACTAATAGAACCCGAGTTAAGAACTACCTTTACAAGATACAAACTGTCATTTTTCTTAGTAATGTTTTAAAAGTAAGATACAGTAAACAGTCTGATCTGAAGGCTAAATAGTGTAATTGTACCAATAACGAAGTAGAAGACATAGCACACATAGATTTTTTTTTTTGTACTTGGTATAATAAACCACGGACATATTGGTTATTTCAGATATGGTCTGAAATAGGAACTGGTGATAGAAATATTTAGCTAGAACTTATGCCTACAGTACAAGATGAACTTATTAAACGTGCAGCCAGTTACTTCAGAACCATTTCAATTATAAGAAAGAAACATGAATGAGCCAATGCTGTGTCAGTATTAGTCAACTAGGTCATGTGAACAATTGCTGCTTTATTAATCATTATGTACAATGAACTGTGTGATTTGCAATTATGCCCTGCTGTAGGTTATACTAATTGTATTTACTGTATTCTGTAAATTGGATTTTTATACTTTGTAAAGGTCTATGACTGAACAATAACATTTTTTTTATTATTAAACCTTGGACATCTCCAATGGATTCTGATCACTACCATTGGCCCCTGAGAGCCAATACAGATTGCCTTCACATTTAAAGGATGACAGTACACATGGAACTTTCTCCCACAGGGATTTCATAACAATCCCTCGTTGTTCCACATCTACATGAGACGTCATACATGACTTCTCTGCCCCTGAATGTCTTCTACAATACATAGATGACCCCCTTTTAACCACAGTTAACTTGGAAAGACACTTAGAGCTCCGATATGAGCTCCTCACTCTTCTGCAGAAGACAGGCCTCAAATGCAATCCTGCAAAGGTACAGTTACATCAGCCAGAAGTCATATTTCTGGGCCTGCACAAAACTGGAGAAGGAAGAAGCCCTGACATGGACAACGGCCAAGGCCTTCAAGATTTGCCATTACCAACCAGTGTTGCAACTCTGAGACCTTTCCTGGGTATGGTCAACTATTCCAGGGACTTCATCTGCAACTTTTCATAAAAGGCCACACCTCTGTATGAACTCCTGAAAAAGGGTGTCTCCTGGCAATGGGGACTAGATCACACCAATGCTGTCACCTCTCTGAAAAAGGCTTTAGCCTCTGCCCCAGCACTGGTCAATCCAAACCCTGAACTTCCATTCCACTTGAAGACTGCCACCTCCGAAGTGGGTATGTCAGCAGTTCTTGCACAGAAGGGCAATGGTATCTTAAGGCCTATTGCCTATGTTTCCCAAATGCTCTCCATGGTCAAACAGAAATACTCCCTGTGTGAGAGAAATCTGCTGGCAACCTTTTGGGCTGTCAAGCACTTTACCTACATAATAGGGTCCTGCCCTATTATCTTGCACACCAATCACACACCCACCAACTTCCTATTGACAGATAGGATTAAGGACGGCAATGTGTCCAACACCAGGCTCACACATTAGTCTCTACTCCTGCAGGATAGGGACATCACTGCGCTTCCCTCCAAAATACCATCCATTTTGGTACATGGTCTCCTATACCAAGGAGATACACATGAGTGTGGCCTACAGCCACCTGCCCTACCCGAACCAGGCCCATTCCTCCCAGCCACAGAAAACACTCTGAAAGACCCTGCTTTACATCACATCTTTACAGATGGAGCTTCCTTATACCATGAGGGGATACAAATTGCAGGACTGGGGATCTTGGTCCTGGTTCCAGCAGGTGACACCTGTGCAGTGGCCAGGAAGTGCACTGTCCTCCAATGGGCCAAGATGGCCACCAGGCTGGGCATGCTGCAGTAGCTAGCTTGTGATTCTGTTCGACTTTGCTGGACTTTTATCTTAATTCTGCCCTAATTTTGTGTCATTTTCTCTTCTGTTGCTTTCCCTATGTGTTTGGGCACCGCTTCGTCTTGGTCCTACTACCGCTTTGTGTGAACAAGTTTTTCTGTTTCAGTCGTTTCAGATGAACTGAATGAATATGTTTTTGTGGGCCTTTTGTATTATCTTTTCCCTGGAATTATCTGGAGCTGTTTTTCATTTATTTCTGTGACTTGATCAAGGTGGACTAGGAATTGAGAAGTCGTGAGGGGAAAGGTCGTGGAGAGGAGGCATTTTGCTATGAGAAAGGATTGTGGATTTAACTGCCAGTGAAGGTTCAACGATGGTGCTTGGCAGGCGCAGAAATCTGGATTAATTTGCGACAGCTCTGTGGGTGGTCCCGACCCTGTGGGGTGTCTGGTGGCTGAGGCTTGTCGCTGCATAGGGACTGGGCTTCGGTTCAGTCGGGTAGCCGGCTGACCAGGCCGACAGTCCTCTTAGGTTTCTCCAGGGGCCAACTGGTGGGTTGACACCACCAGAGATCCGTGGTGGTAGTTGTGAGCATTTTCAGCCGCGGTCCCCCCTTATGGGAATTTTTGGGCACCGCTGTTTGTAGTATCCGGATTCTGAGAAGAGGATCTTTGTCTTAAATCCATCCTGCCAGACTCCGAAAAGAGGATTTCTTTTAGATTTTGTTTAAATTACCCGACTTGACTCTGAGAAGAGGACTTCAGTTTTAAATCTATTCTGTCGGTTACGGTCAGTTTTTGAACTCTATTATTTACTTTGCTGATACATTTGTACCTTGGAAGGCAGTCAGAGTGCCTATGTTCAGTCTCCCCATGTAGTGAGAGTGCCCGGGGGCTGAAAAACCAAAAACAGCAACTTTGGATAGTAACTTTAACTTGGCTCAGGTACTGAGAGTACCTGTGCCCCATTGGCCTCCCTAGACTATGAGAGGGCCTTTGTGGGCTGAAGATCTTCATCTTTTTTGTTGATTTTTCACACTTCTGGCCTTGAGTTACAGTTATAGCTTCAATGAATTTTATCATCTATTTTATGACTGGTTTTCTTTAGCTGACCTATCTACTGCTTTGGATTTTGAGTTGAAGTTATTTATAGTTTATGATATAGAAACATAGAATTTGACGGCAGATAAGGACCGCTTGGCCCACCCAGTCTGCCCATTTCCCTACCTGATGGATAAGTTGCAGATCCTAGTTAACCAGCAGCCTACTTCTTCCTACCCCCACCCCCTAGAATTGCCTTATGACTGTCCCATGCATGCTTGAATTCCACCACAGTTTGGGGTGGGTGATTGAGGGTATTTATTTTATGGTTTGATTATAGACTTATTTATTGTGGGTTTTATTGTATTTATATTGTTTTGTTTATACTTGCTTAGTAGGGGTTATGAGTTTTGGAATATTGTTTAACTGAGAATGGTGTGATTTGGGTGGGTTTCTAGAAGTCCTACTGGATATATTGTAAATTAGGGTAGTCTGGTGGGTTGGATTTGGATGGTGTTTATTTGGTTTAAGGAAGATTCTGTTTATTTATTGAGTTGTGTGGAATGCGTTGGGTGCCTGACCCCGCAGGTGTGTGCTTTTCACCCTCTACTCTCTGTGCCCTCCGCCCTTTTTTTCACTCCTCCCCTCCAGTTTACAAATTACCAGTGCTGTAGAGCACTGGGTATTGTGCGTAGGAGATGGAATGGGATGGGGGACTACGAACAGTGGAGGGTGAATGAGGGGGTCATCGTATCTGGGTAGTAGGATCCAGGAGACGCCCTGGGGCAAAATGGAACCCAGAACATGGTCCCTCGTGTCTGGTCTCCATACCCAAGGGCACCACCGATTGTGGTGGGCAGGTGGCTCGGATGGCCCGGGAGATTCGTCCAACATGGGCAGTGTTGTGCAATGCCAGATCCATCAAGAACAAGAATGCAGTTATTGCAAATCTTGTTGAAACGGTGGATCTGGCATGCATCACCGAGGCTGGCTGGATGAGAACTCTGGCCCCATTTTGGAGGCTTTAACTCCAGCTGGGTACTCGGTGATACACCGTTAGAGGTTGGACTGCGTGGGTGGGGTTGCGGTCTGTCTCAAGACCGAACTGGCTCTCACGAATGTACTCGTTGAGGAGGCCGAGTCATTCGAGTGTGTCATAGTAGCAGATGTAGGCTATTGGATTGCCCTCATTTATTGTTCACCCAGTGATGAGAAGCGATTCCTCCAGGAAGTGGTGGATTTCGTCATCGACATGGCGTTTGAGTCGCCCAGACTGATGGTTCTGGACAACTTCGACGCTTGGGTCGACGACGAACTCTCGCAATTTGTTCAGCACTTCCTCCAGTTGATGACATCACTGGGCCTTACACAGGTGGTTACCACTGCCACTCAAACACAGACACTCCCTTGACTTAGTCTTCATCCTAGGGATCGAGACATCTGACTTGGGGGTGGAACCAGTTGGGTGGTCCAATCACTACACCATGGGGTTCAGTTTTAGCACCTCCCTTTGTTGGCTTACCCCTGTGGAGATAGTTAGGTACCGTTCTTTACGAGACATAAGTTCTCATAGCCTAGCGGCGGTGCTTGACCTATCATCCCTCTCGTTGGCAAGTAGCGACCCAGAGACCCTTGTGACGGCCTATAATTCGGCCATCTCGGTGGCTCTGGATTCCACTGCTCCAGTCTGCGTTTGTTCTCTCTCTCTCCCTTCGCTCTCGATTCCCATGGTTTGATGGGACTTTGAGGGAGATGTGGAGACTAGGATGAAGGTTAGAGCATTGCTGGCGGAAGTCCACACTTGATAACGGTCCAGCAATCTAAGGCAGTTGGTATCAAGTCTATCAATCTGCAATCACCCGTAAGAAGGCCGAATTCCTGTCTGGGGAGATTGCGGCTGCTCAGAATCGACCAGCTCAGCTATCCCGTACTGTAGACAGACTGTGCAACCCAGCTTGTCTACACGTCTGGAAAGCCTTTTCGCAATTAAGAGTGCAATGAACTTGCTCGATTCTTTGCTAATAAGGTGGCCGATATCAGGGCAGTACTTCAACCGGCACACTCTATGGACGTTGCTTCTGATCAGTGCATGGTCACTGCGCCTCGGTCTTCCTGGAGTACCTTCAGCCGACTAGAGTTCATGGATGTCATGAGGATCATCCAAGGTGTGCACCCTATGTGCTGTAGTTTGGATCCTTGACCAACTTCCCTAATTTTGGGCTGCATTGATGTCATCGGTCCAGTCCTTGCACGGATAGTCTGGTGCTCCTTGGAATATGGAGAGTTTCCTAGCTCCCTGAAAGAGGCAGTGGTTACACCGCTCTTGAAGAACGCTACCTTGAACCCAGACTGCCATGCAAACTACAGACCTATCTCTAACTTTCCCTTTTTAGGGAAGGTGATTGAGAGAGTAGTGACAGCACAACTAGAGGACCATTTGACCATCCATGACATCTATAAACCGCTCCAGTCCGGTTTTCGAAAGAGACATAGTACCGAGACAGTGCTGGTTCGGGTGCTCAATGATCTCCTGATGGCTAGAGATTGGAAGAACCGTTCCATCTTGGTTCTTCTGGATCTCTCATCAGTATTTGAAACCATGGACCATGTGGTGTTGCTTGGTCGCCTGAGGTACATCTATGGACTGTCTGGTATGGTCCTCAGGTGGTTTACATCTTTCCTCGCGGGCAGAACACAGAGAGTGGTGTCTGGTTTTTTTTTCCCCAGACCCCATCTCTGATGTGTGGGGTTCCTCAGTGGTTAGTGCCATCACCCATGTTGTTCGTGGTGTACATGCTACCCCTCGGAAACATTGTAAGAAGGTATGGGCTGAGGTTTTACTGCTATGCTGATGATACCCAGCTCTACCTTTCTTTTGCACCCGACCAGGATGGAGCTCTCTAGGTCTTTAATAACTGTCTGAAAGAAATCCAGGAATGGATGGATTCCAGCTGGCTGAAGTTGAACTCGGAAAAAACTGAGGTGTTGGTAGTGGACCCAGGTCAGTGGATAGGGGAGGTTGGGGGTTGGTACGTCCTCGGGACTTTTTCTCGGTGGCGTTTCACTCCTGACCTCTGAACAGGTGCGTAACCTGGGGGTTATTTTTGATGAAGGGCTGACCCTGCATTCGCAGGTGTCGGCTGTCATCAAATCTTCTTTTTACCATTTTAGGAATATCGCCTGGATTAAGCATCTGGTTCCGTCTGGTGACCTGCCTACTTTGGTCCACGCCTCTGTGTCTTTGTGCTTAGATTATTGCAACTCCCTTTACCTAGGGCTTCTTGGGGTGGAAATCTGCCACTTGCAGCTGGTGCAGAATGCAGCACCCAGCTTTTGACATGAGCTGCTCGGTCATGTCATATTTCTTTGGTGCTGCGCGAACTGCACTGGCTGCCAGTACAGTGGCGGATCACCTTTAAAGTCGGTTTGCTGACTTGTAAAGCCCTACACGGACTGGGCCTGGACTACCTGAAAGAGCTCCTCATTCCTTACTGCCCTGGACAATCACTCCACTCGGCCGACGAGGGGTTGCTAGAGATTCCAAGGGTGGGCTTGAAATCATTGGGGGCGAGAGCATTTATGTATGCAGCTCCTACCTTCTCTACCCCGTCAGTTATGGGAGTACACAACTGTGGAGGGATTTAAAAGGGCCTTAAAAACCTTTTTGTGGCACCAGGCATTTAGTGACTGACCTTCCTTTTTGATGAATGTTATATTGTTGTTTTACTGTTAATGTATCGTTGTTTGATTTTGCTTTTAAATTGTTAGGCACCTTGGTTTTGAATAAGGCGCCATATAAATAAAATTTATTATAATTATTATTACAATTAAGTCATCTCAGTATGCAGAACTTGCCACTACGGTTTGTGCCTTGGAAATCATAGATGGCAAAAGAGAAGATACCATCATCTTCTCAGATTCGTCCTGGGTATGCAATTCTTTAACAGAATTCCTTCCTCTCTGGAATGCCCTTGACTTCATCTCTTCAGAAGGTACCCCTATCAAATACAGGGAACTATTTGTCTACATTGTCAGCCTTGCTGAGCAATTTATCTTCAAGCTGTACATCTACAAAGTCAAAGCTCACTCCAAAGCTGAACCTTTCCATGAGCACAATAACCAAGCTGACACTTTAGCCAAAGATGGAGCTTGGGGGGGTGTTAAATATGGACTATGCCTCATCTCACTGCAGCACTAACAGTGGCTGCAAACAAGAAAATCAAAGTGGTCCCTTTGGATATGACTGAGTTGCAACTACCAGATCCAGAGATAAGAGAGGTATATGAATACCCTTCCAAGGAAACCGAGAAGGAAATTTCTGTAAAGAACCCATTCAAAAGACATTTGGATAACCTTCATCTATCGCAGGATCAGAAATTGGTCCAATGTCACTCAGGTGATCCAAAACTTTGAGTGATCCACAAAACACTTTGATCAGAAGTCATCCATCAGGTACACGACACCCCAACAGGTGGACACCAAGGGGTGGACAAAACAGTTCAGAGACCGAAAACTGTGGGCTGGTGGCTTAGCATAACAGATGATATCCAACATTATGTGGACAGTTGCATTACCTATGCATAGAACAATCCAATTCCAGGCAAGAAAAATGTCAAACTCCTTCCCCAGAGGCACTCTGGCCCCTGTATTGACATTCAAATTGATTTCATTGGACCCTTACTACCAAAAACAATAAGTATGCACTTATGATCACTGATCTATTCTTAAAATGGGTCAAGGCCTTCCCATGTATTTTATTCATTTTATTTTGGAAATACCTTTGAGCCATTGGCTCATTTACAGAGGTTCCACATCAACCGATGACAAATAACAAAGAATAACATGGGTTCAAACAGTTAAAAAATGACAGAGACACAGGAACAGCGGTTACAATCCTTTGTGCGAGGACAGTAAGATACATTTTACAATGGGGAATTAAAATAATGAATATAACACAGGCAAGATCAGATTAGTATAAATTAGATCTATTGTCCAAGCGCTGGGAGAACAAATATGCAAACAAGAACAGTTTTGTTTTTTTTAGAGAGACTAGAGGGAAATTATAGAGGGGCAAATGAGAGTAGGAAAGAGAGAGAGAGGGAGGTTAAGGGGATGGTGGTAATAGAGACAGGGTGGAAGGGGATGCATATGGATGAAGGGGGAGGTGCAGGTAGAGGGAGTGAGGTGCGGGGCAAAAGGTAGATTACAATTAACAGTGTGTGATAGAAAGTTCATGCTAAGAATAGAGGGAGGAGAGGTGGGGTATGGGTCCCAGGGAAAGGGGGAAGACATGAGATGGGAGCAGGGAGGAATTCTAGAATACGTAGAATGGAGACTGAAAAAAGGGGGACAATGGAGAGGACTAGGTCCCACAGTCGCAGTCACTGGAGGATGCTAGAAATGTACAAAGTTTTGATTTAAATGGCCCCAGCTTCTTCTCCAAGGGCACTAAGCCATAGAGGCACATTTTATTCGTAGGAGCACTGACCCTGAGAGGTCCAGCGGAATGGGACTTTTAGTGTATGGTTTTTTGCACCCCTTGTAGATCTGGAGGAAATTTGAGGGCTACGGAAGTCTAACATGCCGGGTGGGGTGAGTCCTAATGTTGATTTCTTGGCAAGAAGACAGACCTGATATTGTATTCTACACTCCAGGTTGAGACAACCAGACTGAGCATATTGCTCACAGGTGTGAGTCAGCCTATCAGCACTCAGGACAAGCCTACAAGCCTTACTGAGTGTAGATTTGATGCGTTTGAGGGCTGAGGGTGTTGCAGCCCCATAAACCACCATCAACGACTGATATCATGGAGCTTGTGACCGCAGTTCTCATCGCTTCGTTACTTAGACAGTGTTTGTTCCTGAAAAGCAAATCCAGCCTAATATTTGCTGTCTTAGCTACCGGGTCAATATGGTGAGAGTAAGATAATGCGCTATCGAGAGGGACTCCCAAGTATTTGAAGTTGTTGGGTGTGTGATTGGTGTGCAAGATAATAGGGCAGGACCCTATTATGTAGGTAAAGTGGACAGGAGTAACTACAGCCGATTTCCAGAGCCTCAGAAATTTACCTGATACAAGTGACAAGTTTAGGATTTTGGTTAGTGGACCAAGAACAATTTCAAGGGTGATTTTGATGAGCTTTAGGTCAAGACCATCACTACTGGCTCTTGATTTGCCGAGTGCTTTTAGAAGGTACTTTTTGGCTATTGCTGGGGTGATGATCTTAAGACAGAATGGGGATGGGGTGGGGAGCCCGAAGTGGTCTCTGGGGAATGAGGGAAGTTACTACGACTTGATGGTTGAAAGAGGTCTGGTTGCAGTATACCGCTGAGGTCAGTGAATGCCTTGTTAAAGGTGTTGGCAATGATGTCAGGGTCCTGGAAGGGGGTTCCGTCCACAGACAGAATGGAGGGTGGAGCTTCATTTGGTTTTCCTAGCAGTGTCTTGATGTTGTCCCAAAAGCAACGGCCATCACCCCAGGAGTGTGTGAGTTCAGTTTTAAAGTGTTGGCTTTTATCCTTGGGTATCAGCAAGAGAGCCAGTGTTTTTTTGCTATTTCCCACAAGTTGTCTCTGTGCTTCATTAATTCTAATAATTGGGGGGGGGGTGATCCAAGAGTTAGCGGAGTCCCTTATTTTCCGGTTTTGTAAAAGGGGCATAAAAAGTTACAGGCCTCATTAAATTTGTGGATGAAAGCTTCCAGGGCACAGTCTACATCTGTTACAAAGTCTAAGAAGCTCCAGTGTTGGAGTGCCAAGTGTGATTAAAAGGCTTCAAGTTTCCCTTTTTTTGAAGTGTTCTGTTTGTGACCGTCTTAGTTGGGACCTATCTGACCAGGTGAAAAGGATAGCGGAATGGTCGCTGAGGGAATCGGGGAGGACTTTTATGTGGGAGGTTCTCTCTGGTTTGTTTGAGATTAACCAGTCAATAAGTGTGAATGTTCCCGTGCGATAGTTTATGTGAGTGGGGGTATTCACTAGTTGAGCCATATTGAGAGCGGACAGTGCATCCCTGTAGGGTGCTATATCCGAAGCAGACCATTTAATATTGAAGTCACCCAGCATGATGAATTCTGCGTATTTACGGTGGTTGACTAGGTAATTATGGACCACCTTAAATCCACCAGCTTGGTCTTTGGGAGGAATGTAGACCGATGCTACTGTGACAGCTTACCATTCAGGCCAAGAAGTACTTTTATTGCCAGGATTTGGGTGTTGCACCCGGTGGCTAAGGGGGCGGGGGGCATTTGCCTCTGAATGTGTTCTCTTAGACAGATGATGCAACCGCCCCCCCCCCGCAATTACCAATCCTGTCCAGTTGGAATGAGGTGTACCCTGGAATTTGAATGGCAGTATCGGCGATCTTTGGACTGAGCCAGGTCTCAACTACTGAGAGAATATCCAGCTGGTGCTGGGTAACCCAGACTTGCAAAGAGAGTCTAGTTTGCCAGGAGGCTACAAATATTTATGGATGCACACTTTAGGCCACTGTACTTGCTGGGTGGAGCTGTTGAGCAGGCCGTGAAGCCAGGGTTAGGGTGGATGTTCCCAGAAAGAAGTATAAGCAGCCATGCCACTCAAATGGCCAGCCACTTTAGGTACTTTAATATCTGTGATCGGTTGTGGGTTTTTGACTTAGCCAACTTAGCGAAGGTGCTGATAACAAATTAATGATTGGCGGAGGGATGGGGTATACTAAGCATCATCCCCCCTGTGTCAATACGTGAGAGTGTGTTGATGTGCTGAAGGCTGCTACCTTAATGGTGGATGCAGATTTGTGATATTTGTTGTAATGAGCCATTTCTTCTTTCATGGACGAGCTTATGTGGCTCATGAACTTTAAAGGTGGAGGATTTAGTCATAATGCCAGAAGGCAGACTATTCTTAATAGGAGCATTATATAGTTGCAGTCAGGATGTTGAGATTGTAGAGTGGTCTAGTGATGAGCTTAGAATGACCAAGAATAATAGTGCCTCTGTGTTCAACCTGTGTTGGCATCAGGAGAGTGGGAGAGAGCTCAGACTATTGTAAGGCTATCTGGAGAGAGGTCGGCCAGAGATGTCAGTGGTGTGTTTATCCCTTTGCTACAAAACAATGTGATAGTGTATTTCTTAATAGTCAAGGGGTTCAGAGGTCCTGCGTGTAGCGGAGGTGTACGTGCCTTTAAAGCTGAGACTGTATACTGATTTGTGGCCAACAGAGGAGGGCTTTTGGTGGAGTCGATGTGTATTTAATAGAGGTAGGGGTTGGGGAGGGCAGGCAGGACAAAATATGCAGTAGGAAGAGCAGGGGTAAAGCGTGCACTGGGCCGGGCAGCAGAGCCACAGGTGACCGGGACCAGGCTCGAAAAGCTGCGGGCTAGCTGTGGCAACCAGTGATTGGCTAGTCTCTCTGAAACTGATCAACAGGCAGCCCGGTTATCTGAGAGCTAGCCAATCAGGATAGGAGCCAGTGCCGGTGTTTCAGGTCAGACCTGAGGAGTCATCTGGAGATGTACCTTGACTTCTGAGGCAGTCCAGAGGATGGGGGTTGGTGGCAGGGGAAAAGTCACTTCTCCCATGGAGTTTCAGCACCGCTTCTGTCTGAAGCACCTGATCAGGGCCTCCGGCTGCAAACAGAGAGGGAGGGAGGAAATGTTAGGCTTAAGAGTAGAAAAATCGGGGGCCAAGGAGTTGGGGGGACAACCAATGACGACAAAGAAAAAATAGCTTGAGGTATAGTGAGGGCGATTTAGCTTAATCGGTGGGTGGGCTTATCAGCCAATGTGGTGGAGGAAGGGTGAAAGAAAGAAGAAAAACAAACAAACAAAAAAAACGAACACCAGGCGGTATTGTGAAGTCGATTAGCTTAACAGGAGGGAGGGCTCAGGAGGCGTGGTGGAGGAGAAGGGGTGACAGAGAGACGGGGACAGTGAGAAATGAGATGATGGGTAGAGCTAGAGAGAGTAAAGATTTAAAATTCAACTTAACTCTTCAAGAAATTGTTAGCAGGCTAAGTACATTTAACAGGCTAAAAGCATTTCTACCTTGGTAAACTTAAAGCACAATACAATTTAGTTACTAGCAGGCAGTTTTAACAGCAGTAGACTAGGACAGACGCAGCAGATTTAAAACTGAACAGCAGATCAAAATATGCAGTAGAAAGAGCTGGGGTACAGCGAGCACTGGGCTGAGCAGCAGAGCCGCAAGAGACCAGGCCCAGACCTGAAAACCAGCAGGCTAGCTGTGGTGTCCAGTGATTGCCTAGTCTCTCTGAAACTGACCACTAGGCAGCCCAGTTACCTGAGAGCTAGCCAACTGGGAAAGGAGCCAGTGCCAGCATTTCAGGCTGCACCTGAGTAGTCTGGTGGCATACCTCGACTTCTGAGACGGCCCAGAAGATGGGGGTTGGCGGCAGGGGAGAAGCCGTTGCTCCCTCAGAGGTTTAGTGCCGCTTCTGTCTGGAGTGCCCAATCAGGGCCTCCAGCTTGACTTCTGGGTGGTCCAGAGGATGGGGGTCAGCAGCAGGGGAGAAGCCACTGCTCCCACGGAGGTTCACAGCCACTTCTGCCTGGAGCACCCGATCAGGACCTCCAGCTATAAAGAGATGTAGGGCCGCTACAGCAAAAATCACTGCCAGAATCCTGGTAGAAGAGATATTTACCAGGTGGGGCCTACCTCTTAAGGTAGACTCTGACAAAGGAACCACCTTCACAAGAGAACTAATGCAGGAAAGTGTGAAAGTTATTGGGAGTCAACCAAAAGATTCACATAGCATACCATTCTCAGTCATCACAACAAGTAGAGAGAGCTAACAGACACATAAAGCTGATGTTATGTAAGTTTGCAACTGAAACTGGAAAGACTTGGAACACACTGTTGCCCTTATTCCAAGCAACCCCATCTGCATACGCTTTGAGGTGATGACTAACAGACAAATGAGATTGCTAGAACATTTGCTGATCAATTTCAGTGTCCCTACTGTGGACAGAGTGTTAGTAGATACTTACGTCAGACAACTGAAAAACAATATTGTCCAAACCCATCTCATTGCTGCCAACAACTTGGGTCAAGCCGAACTGCAGTCAAAACAGCACTTTGATAAAAATGTCAAAGACGTCGACTAGCAAGTAGGTGACAAAGTCATGGTAATAAACTTTGCCTCTCTTGCACATAATTTCTTAAGTAAATGGGCAGACCCATATGACATCATCAGCATGCTGAGTCCAGCCATTTACAAAGTACGTCTCACTCACAGCAAGAAACCAGTGGACAAGTGGTACCATGCTAACCAGCTTAAGCTCTACAAAAGGAGAGTAAAAGCCCCCCCCAAATAAATGTTGTTTAATTGTTCTTTCCACCACCCCAGGGGGAAGGAGATCAGTCTACCTAACCTTTCTGTATTTTTCATTTCAGCCACTGTAAATCCCAACAAATGTTTTGGGGTAAACCCAGAAGATGGATCCCAGGGAAAAGCTGATCCTCCTCCTCCTACTGTTCTTAGACCTATGGCGACACCACACTTGTCTCCTCAACAGAAGCTCCAGCACAGTGAGGAGTACCACAAGAAACCCCAGAAGACCAAGGCATATCAGGCCCACATTCGTGCCTTTCTTCATGCCATGAATCCAAATGACCTGTCCTACCTCCCTTTGCCCGACCTTGCCCCTACCCCTGGTACTGGCATAACAACTGACCTCCCATCTACCCATGTTTCTGTTCAAGAAGGAAAATATGCTGGCACCGGAGGTTCTGATCTCCCCGTTCTCTACGCCCCCCATCACTGGACCCGGGTGGCCCCTCTAAGGAACTCAGTCTCTTAGCTGGTTTGCCCCAGGGGCGGGCCTAGCGGAGCGGGACCCACGGCAGACCTTGGTCTGCAGTGGAGAGGCGGCAGAGATGGGGGCCATCATTAGCAGGCCAGCATTTTTTTTGCAAGTTTTTTTCCCGGGGAAGGGACTTGCAATGATGCCAGTGTCCTCCCGACCCCCCTAAGGTGTGGCGTTTGCCCAGATGGTACCCCCAGCCTCTGCCAGAGGTCCGCATAATGCTGTACACTCTTACCTCCTCAACCCGGAGGACAGCAATCCCTGGGATGCTCAATCCTTCTCCCCCTGGCCGGCCCTCTAACTCCTGAGTCTGTCACCAAACCCAGGATGTCGGCGCTGCAAGTGGGCACCCTGTCACTGCGCCGGTGGGCCCTCCAGCGAAAACTGATAACCCTGATGGACAGCAACTTCTAGTAGCCCACACTGCCAAAGGAACTTTCAAAGGTTGGCCCAAAACATGTATTTGCCCCATGGAACTTTGTGCATACGCCAAGTTATCCCGCAACATACAGGCCTCTACAACCTTACAGCAAAGATTAATAAAGATTTTTGTACACATTTTCATAACATTACAATATGTACACTCTGTTTTAATCATGCATTTGCTTCAATTGCACTTCTCCTTACAGTAACTCCTACAGTCAAAGATGAACCTCTGTAATGTCCTACTTTGGAACCTGGTCCAGAAAGTGGCCTGGCAGTAACACCAATCCCTAGAACTCTAATAAATAACATCCAGTACATGCATATTCCACTTGTATTAAATCTGACACATTGGAACATGGCCGAATTTTGTCATTTTTCTTCTACTAATGTGTCACGTTTTCATTCTGTAATTTGTTGTTAGATTTAATGGCAGCATATCGAGCACAAGCACAGGACCCTGTAGCTGGCATCACACAATTGAACACCAAGGGGTGTTCAGACCTCAACGTCACAAACGAGCATTGGAGGCAGCAGGAGTAGCAGGCACTGTTAGGGGCTATTTGGTTCAGGCATGTCCATTTGGAACCGGGCCGCTTTGGCCAAAATTCAGAGACATACCAATATTTTCAATTCTAAATTAGCTGAAGATGTGGTAACACCCATGCTACACAGTATAGATGGTATTTCACAGGAGGAAAGAGTCATGGTGTACTGCATGTTTATTTGATGAGACATGAAACAAACTAAACCAATTGGTTCTTCTAAATAATAAAGAAGTTCAAAAGCAGCACATAGGCAGGGAAATCATATGTTCAGCTTATGGCAGTTTTGCACTTAACACTATCAGTAATATTTTCCGGGATTTGGATATAGGGAGGATCCCTGATTTGATTCAAGATAAGCGTATGGCTAAATGGTACTGCCACCACTGCAGATCCGTTTCCTGTATGGTAAAGTGTATGGACAAGACAGTATCATTCTCTCTAGCAACTGCACGAAATCTGGGTTATGTTACACCACATCCAAATCAAGGACCTTGTTATACTGCACACCACACTGCAATATTCTGGACACCATGTATGTCACATTCACAGTTTCTCTTCCAGTTTCTGACAAGGATGCTTTGGTCTTTGATAAGCACACTTTTATCCTCTCTGTGGGCCATCTTGAGGGCAGCATATATCGAGAATGGATTAATCTGCCTCCTTTGTTGGTGTTTCATCCTCACCTCAACTCCTGGGTTGCCTCACATACTGACTGTTGTGCCAAAAGGGGCTATCACTATTTCTACAGATGTGATGTGTCTGATGTAATGGCACCATATTTGCGGTCACTCACCTGACACTGTGGACTGGTCATTAGAGTTTCCTGATGACCCTCATGATATTAACACCTTCTCTGCAACTCTTTCTATGGATCAAGACAGTGTTTCGTCAGATCAAGAACAGCCAAGCCTCAACGCCTCCAGCTGTGCTTCCAGGAATGCATCTCAAGATGACATCCACCTTCACACCAGCCGAATGATGAATACCTCCACCACCTGCCCTCTCCAGCTCACAAAGTGGCGTCTTCCTCAAGTTCATGTGACATACAACTCTGATGGACAATACTGTGTTGTGACAAACCACAAGACCTTTTCATGTGGACCCCTGATGTGTGACATTCCTAGACCGAACTTTTGCTTCATGCCCCATGAGTGCGCTATCATTGGCCATACAGTCATCACCTCGGTTCCCACCCTGGAACGTGATTATATTGATAGTGACCCTGAGTATCTGTATGCTACAGCACAGTATTTACCAGTTTTTAATGTGCATATCGATTCACTCACCTTAAATCTTAAAGGTGACCTGCACATGTATTACCGCAGCCCACTCCTGTCCCACATACCTTTGTTAGCGGCAGCAGGAGTCTGGGCTGCTTTCAGTAAACTTTTCTGACTAATCCTTACCATTTTAAAATGCTGCCAAAACTTTCTGGAGAATAAGGAAGTGTCGGCCAGTTCCTGATTGAACGGGCGCAAGTGTACCTGGGTAGTCCACCTAGTTTTGTGACGTTTTAAACACCATAGCTCTCTATGGAGCAGCAAGGGAAGGGGGCTTAAAATGCTTATTTTATTACTTTTGTGGAGGTCTTGATGCTTAAATTAATATCTACAGCAAAACCGGAACAGGCCATTGCTGTAGATATTAATTTAAGCATCAAGACCCCCACAAAAGTAATAAAATAAGCATTTTAAGCCCCCTTCCCTGCTGCTCCATAGAGAGCTATGGTGCTTGCAATGTCACAAAACTGGGTGGACTTCCCAGGAACACTTGCGCCCACTCAATCGGGAAGTGGCCAACACTTCCTTGTTTGCCAAACATTTTTGGCAGTATTCTAAAATGTAAGGATTAGTCAGAAAATGTTACCGAAAGCAGCCCTGGACTCCTGCCTTTGCTAACAAAAGTATGCGGGACGGGAGTGGGCTGCAGTAATACATTTGCAGGTCACCTTTAAATCCTTATTAGAAAGGAAGGATAAACATTTAGTACACATAAGTAACAATGTTACAAAAGCAGGCAACTCTCTAAATGCTCTACTTCATGGCAGTGATCTCAGCACTGATTTGTCCAATACTTGTTTTGAACTGACACTCAAAGGCTTTGTTGTTAATTCAAGTGTTTTTAGTTATTTTTCTAATAATAACCTTGTTCTGTGAATGACTTTAAAGCAACTTAGTGCTCAATTAAAGTTCCTATATGAATCTCATTCAGTAAAGTAACTTAGCCTACTACCCTATTAGTGTTGCCTCTTTATCCAGGCAACAAAGTAGGAATATATAGACCTGCCTGCCCTACCATCCCTAATGTGGACAAACATTTTCTATTATAACAGTGACAGAGGATAATGTTTACTAATGTAACTGGAATATAATATTGACATAACTAATGTACTACTGAGAATTACTGTTTTGGCTAGATAATACACATTATGGTCTAGTACACCATCTACTGACAAATGTTATAATATGAATCTAATAACCCATCTGTGGTCTTAGTGTGCCACCTATGGTACGAAATCATGACGCTATGATCAGCAATATTATGAGAATCGTCCAATTGTTTTACGAAGCTAGATATTCAGCATAATAATGTATCCTGTGCCAATGCAACATCTTATTGCATTGGGTAAGAGAAGCTCAATGTATTTACCAATGAGAAGCCGAATACAGGAATGTAATTATGCAAACAAGCCCGTTACTCCGGTAACGTGACTTTCTTATCAGTACAATATGATGTTACGTACATGGCCAAGCCCCTTGGGATTCTCGGGACCTACATGCTTTCACACCAGATGTATGATTGTTCCAGCTTTCCAGTTGGTAAGAACTCTTAGCCAGACTGTCCTCTGTATAGTGTTAGCATAATAAACTCTTATTCTGCATGTGTGTCTACAGCATGACGTTTTACCATCAGGTCAGAAACTGCCAACTCTACAGAAAAGATCTGGACAAAGCCTCTCAATGCTACTGGCACCTTCTGATCAGAATGGTGACGTTTAAGCCAACAGCAGTACACATGCCAAGGAAAAAATCTAACTGTAGCCAATACTCTGTGTAGGCATTTAAGGAAAAGCTTAGAAATACATGACTTGAAGGGTGACATCCAAGCATATATAAATGCGGTGGAGGGATAATGAATGACCAGTTAGAAAACTCTCTGCAGTAAGTAATGAGGCAGGCAACAGGGAGCAATAGCTACAAGGTGCACTTAATGTAACTCCAAAAGCAGTGACCAGCCTGACCCACACACCCTTTTATTAAAAAACACACTGGTAGGAGTCCAGTTCAAATCACAGTCATAAGCAAAAATCAGTCACATGTGAACATAGCATATGAGACCAATATCAAAAATCATGTACTTTTCAATGCTTTGCAATGATTCCATTGCTTCATCAGGAAAAACATGGTCTAAACGTGATAAGACACAGAAATTAATATATCAGCCACTTTTATATTATTAAAACAACTGGCTGGGTTTAAGTCTCTTCTGCAAAATAAATCTCATGGAATGTATAATCTGAATTACATCCACACCTAGATCCCTAAAGAAAAGTTTTACATTGTTTAATTATGGTCTCTATAAGCCCAAACGACTGCTACTTCATTATTGCCAGAGGTTGTTAAAGTGGAAGTGTTTAGTTGAAAACAAGAATATTTAAATAAAATTACAAGGCAAACCCTGAGGTTATAATTTAAATATAGATAGTACCCACATGGGTTTAATGCAAAGTAAGCTTAATTGCACACCTCAGTAAAATAACTTCTACAATTTTGCCTAGGGCCACTTAGCAAACCCTCCATTAGACCCTTTTAGAATAACCTGGATAGTTTATGAACAAAGGACTTTTTATATTGTAACAACTTTAAATAAAATGTATTTGGTATGTTCATTATATATGCAGACCACCCTCTCCCAGGTGTCTAGGAGTATACAGGTGATAGTCTGTGGGGACAGGGCTGCCACAGCAGAAACTGCAAAAGATGACTTACACTTTCCAGGTCCCTTTGAACGCAGGGTGCCACTGTCTCACTGGGGTGCTGGGCTAGTAGCAAACTGATGATTCATGGTAGCAGATAGTCAATTAAAAGAATTGAGACAACACTCCATATCAAGTAACCCGATGGGGATCCCATTTAATAAAAGAGAACGATACAAGTCCATGGAGCCAAAAATTAATAACAGTTCATAAGGGGAACATCCCACATATGTGGGGACTGAGATCATCACATCAGTCTACAAGTCCAGTATTGTCCATACAAAAGGATACACTTCATAGCACTTGTCACAAAATGCACCCCGAGTCCATACGTCAATACTGTGGGGCATGATCCGGATGACCCCAAAACATTCAGGCAGCTTACTTACTCATAGGCAGCCTCAAAATGATTTTACAAGGCTATATCTGCTTCTAATCCCCCCGCCCCAGAAGAGCCATGTCTCCTATCAGCTCAGAACTTGCTAGCCTCTAAGCTCGGGGCTGTGGGTTCTATCCTCACTGAAGTTCCATATCCACAAATCCCATCTGGACGACTGTCTCAAGCAAGAGCTAATGTGCCACGTCCCCAGTGGGGAATCCAGCTGATGCTTCCTCTCAGCAGTACATCCAGATCGACTGTTCTCCCTTGGCTCTGTCTCAGGCCTTAACATATCTCCCATTGTGGTCACCCATCTCTCATGCTACTGGCTGCTGGGACCACCTTCCCCAAGACCAGGGAATCACTTGGGCCAGCTGCCACCATGTCAGCAGCCCAACATTTCTGCATCCCTGTTCCCAGAGAAAACAGAAATCAGCGCCTTGAGCGGGCAATCACCCCTGCTTCTCCAGCATCAACCTCACACCTCCTCACCTACTCTCTCCTACACCCATGAGCAAGGCCTACCCTCCAAGGTGCCCCTGTACACACATCAGTCCCCCGGGATGGCAAAACTATTAACCCTTTCTGGGCATGGGTTGAAATAACTCCAGATAAATCCCTACGGTGTATGTCCCAGTACATTAACTAGTGCCCCAAATCCCGAGGGGTGGGACGGGGGTTCATATAGTTTCTCATATAGTCTGCTCACTTTTCAAGAAAAATATTAACAGCTCCATACCTAAAGCCACATTTTATAAGGTTTATTAATTTTTCTAAAAGGCCGCTGCCTGTTAAGTCATTTTATTGCTTGCCTGCAGCCGCTATTTTCTGGGTTAATCCTACAATTAAATCGAAAACATCTTAAATAGTCTCCACATTTGGTTAAACAATTTTTATAAGAGTATGTTCTTTTTAATTTTTTGTACCTTAAGCTCAGACAATATTTTAGCAACATCCTTAAAACTGTCTGTATACTTAGAATGCTCATGTTGCCATCAATTGAATAATCATGTTTAAAAAAAAAAAGCAACTGTATTTTTTTTTACTTTTGTATTGCTGTTGACAAATATATAAAACAACTTTACATTATAGAGGTAAGACAGAATAATTCAAGGAGCATTGTTAAAATCAAAGTATTCTTCAGCACCTCTATGACTGGTACTAACCCGGAGGGGTCAGCACCAAATCATACTCAAAGTCTCACGTTTCATAAGAAACCCAGCAGCTACACATGGCTAGGATGCTGCATAGTCCAAAAGTCCTTCAAATGAGTTACAGCCATTCTGATGGCTTGGTGCCCTTAAATACTGAAAGTCTACCTTAACAGAACAGTCTGTTGGAAGTTGGACAACACATAATATAGGGAAACAAACATTACTCCCCTTAACTATCAAGAAGTTTTAACAGCAAGAAACAGTTTTAGATTTTAATGCAATATAGTAACTTGATATTCAATTACCAAAGCAATATGAACAGTATTGCTAGACAGAGGTTATTTTCCACAACTGGGTATGGAGTAAAATCTAAAGGTCTTGCAGTGTCACACAGCACCCTCCATGACAACCCTATCAGTTATGTACCCAAGCTGAGAGCTGTGCGTACTCTGCAATGGCAAGGAAAACGGCTCCATGAAGAAGGTGGGATTTGTGAGACTGTGCTGCAAACACCATATTGACCATGTGGTCAGCAACATAAAAGTTTCCGTTTATACAAAGCAGCCAATATATGCCTCCCATCGGTTGAGCATAAACATTCACCTACCCCCAACAGTGATTCCCCCCTTACAGGCTACATGTAACCCAATGCCACCACTACTGCACAGCAGAACCTGCATATTCTAATAAATATACAGCTGCACACAGTCTCTGCAGATGGGTAGAATATTCCAAAACTGCAGAGCATCCATCTCACTCATCTGACTCTCAGCCACGAACTCCTTCCTCCACTCTGGCAAAACACTCCATTTTTTCCCACCACCTTGCCGGCATCCTCAGGCTTCAAAAATAGGTGGATTTTGCCCCCATAATGGATTTTAAGTTTAGATGGAAGCAGCATGTAGTTGTTTATGCCTAGGTCCCTTAAAAAGCTGAGCACACTGTTGAAACTTTTCCATCTCTGTCTTGTGCTGAAACTGAGGTCAGGGAATAATTTCACAAAATCTTGACCCCTCCACACCTCTTCACTCATAATAAAATTGTGCCCTTTTCTTCACTGCCCCCATGACCAGCTAAACTGTATGAGCCCTGTCTTCTACCAGAGTCGCTGATCTGGGATTAATCCTGTAAGCTGTTAAATTCGTATTTCCTCCTAAAAGGTCAGTTTAGTCAATAGCCAGTTCTGTTAAAAAACCTTCAGATTTTCCCTTTTTGGTGTCTCCGGTAGCCCCAAGAGCCTGACACTGGCCGCCCTGGAGAAATTCTCCAAATGCTCTAGTTGAGCTCTCAGCACTAAGTTGTCTCTCAGAAGTCTGGTGCATGTCACCAGGGCTCGCTCCGCTAACTCCACCACTGTAGTTGCATCGGCCTGGGTGTTAACCCACTTTCCTTTTCCAAAACTGCTGTACAGATACCGAAATCACCCATTTTATTTGTCCAGGTTCTGAATTCTGTTGAGCAAAGAGGACAGCAATGGCTCTCTTGGTTTTGGCAATGCTGTGCCCTGTCCTCCAGTCTGTTTCAAAGTTTGGGCCCTGGTGTTCTGTTGGTCCTGTGGCACCTGGCTCTTATTTGGTTTTGTCATGGTATCAATGAGTCAAAATCCAGCACAAATGGAAACAAGTAAAATATTGTTCGGTTACGGATGTTTTAATTCGAACTGTGATCACTAAAGGGAGCTCCTACAGCACATGTCTAGTGTGCTGCTTGGCAGTCAGGCCACATCACCCAGGATATTTTTTTTTTCAGATAATATTTGTTTCTGCATCTTACATTTTGTTTGCAAGTAAAGGTTCTGTTTCATACCTTGTTCACAAAGCTGTCATTTCTGTTCAGTCTCTTCTGTGAGTAAAATGCCCCTCTGAGTCCGTTTGCATTGTTCAGTGTTTAAAACAGCACTGCTTATAGAGAGGCCTGTACTAGGAAATGGCCTTATCAGGGACGCCAGTGTGAGATGTCACCATGCACCCCCTGCTATAGCGCTGAGCATCTCCTGCCTGTCCCCATGGCAACAGTCAGCACTAGCTGTCCCTTACCTGCTATTATGTAGCAGTCCTGCTAAACTGAGTGATTTCTGGCTGGAATGCCAAAGCGCAGGGATTCGCCATTTAGGCCCTGTACACATCAGGCTAGTTAAAACGTTTTAAGGTGCTTAAAACATCTTAACTAGTGCAAACACGGTGCCCATCCGCATTTAAGCACGGTTTCAAAGCATGTTAGGAAACCGTGCTTAAACTCTGCTGCGTGCTAGTCTCAAGTCTGTTTTTAAAAAAAGGTTTTATGAGAGAAAGCATGTTACCCTGTAGTGTGAACGGGTGTCTGCATATTGCTCCTCCAGGAAGCGTGTTAAGGGTCATGAGAACCTGTTTTAAAAAACATTACTGGAGGAAGATGCAGACGGCTGTGGTATAACCGAGTTAAAACTCAGTTAAAGACTGATCTGGACAGGCTGCTGTGGTGAGTTTAAAAACGTTTTTACAACGTTTTTTAAACCGGTGCAAATCTTCAGCTCTAATGTGTACAGGGCCTTAGTGGACTGGAGGTTTTAATCTTTTTAAATCATTTCTAAACTCTACCCTTCATAACAAGTGCCAACATACACAAGACAGAGTTTCACTAATTTAGTTTTTAGGTCCTAGCATTATTTTATGCAGCTGTAAATGACAGAGAATTATTTATTCCAAACAGAATGCACTTGACATCAGAAACCTAATTTACCCTACTAAATTAAATTAAAAAAAGGTAATTTCTGCAGGCTTATGCAGTTAAAGAATAAAATAAAATAACAAGCTTGTATAAAGCATTAATGCCGCTTATGCCCTTTATCTGAAAAACTGGTAATTAGATACTTGTTTTTATAACTATCCCACATGCAGTGACCCAGATAATTTTTAGGACTGGGAAGTAATTACTGCTAGCTTATTTAGCCTGGTAGTATTTCCATCTAAATGGTAGTAATACCATATACAGACCCATATCAGCCCCCCACCCCATACCTTTAAACCAAGTCCCTTACCCACTGAGCTCCTACAGTCACTGCTTACCCACTGGGTGCCTACAGCCACTGTTATTTCCGGCTGCTACAGGGACTTAGTTTTAAGTTATTTTTGTTGCTAAATGTGCACATTTTAAGTTGCTATTTAGGATTATGGTATGGGTATGTGTTATGTTATTTTGTTCATGTGTCTTTAGTTTATGATGTACAGTGCCCAGAGCCTCTGGGATTGGGCACAATAATAAAAAAACTACTGCTACAACTTTATTTGCCAAAAATCCTGAGATACTTCCCTTCTGCTACTTAGTGCTATTATTTTTGTTCCATTTTTCCAAGTTGCAGCAGCCCTTCTGGTCGGCCAGTGAGCAACTCCTGAAACTTTCTTCACTATACACATATATAGATCATCACTTCTACTGCTTCAACTTTGTGTAGTACCATGGCTGCTAGTATCACACGGTACTGCTAATTTTGGGCATGCATTAACATACTGTCCAAGTTGTGTTAACAGGGTGTGCTTAGACACAACTGAGAAGCTGCATGGGATATACTATACTGGACTAGATATCAGCAACAAATCTCTCTTGCTTACATCTGAGGGAAGTTTTCCTTACTTTACAGTCTTACACTGGTATTGCTTTGTGTTTAATTATTTTAGTTTTTAATTCAGGAAGGGGGGTTTCAAAACTGCTTATCTTGTCAGCATCTTCAGAAGGGTTGAAATAACTGCATATTTGATTTTCCTTTGTGGCTAACTGGACTGTATACTAGTATTCTGTGACAATCTGCATCACTACATTTTGCAAATATTTCCTGGTGGTGGCTGGGTACTTTGAAATACCAAAGGCTGCAGTTTGTAATTGGATGCCAGACATAGCCTGAGGTGGGGGAAATTGTCTTCACAAGTCAGAGAGACCTGCATCACAGCCAATTGTTCTAGCTTGAATATTCCAGCATTGATCAGTTACTATAAACTACTGGTGTGATCCTGTTTCAGACAGAAGTCCATCTTCTTCCAAGTTGTGTTAACAGGGTGTGCTTAGAAACAACTGAGAAGCTGCATGGGATATACTATATTGGACTAGATATCAGCAACAAATCTCTCTTGCTTACATATGAGGGAAGTTTTCCTTACTTTACAGTCTTACACTGGTATTGCTTTGTGTTTAATTATTTTAGTTTTTAATTCAGTAAGGGGGTTTTCAAAACTGCTTATCTTGTCAGCATCTTCAGAAGGGTTGAAATAACTGCATATCTGATTTTCCTTTGTGGCTAACAAACCACCAGGCTGTTTTGGGGCTGGTGAGGTTTACATGTGTCTGACTTGGATGTCTTGATTTTTCTCTGTTTGATTAGCAGGGTATTTTCTCAGTCACATTGTTGTGAAGGGCATCTTGCTAACAGGAAGGCACTCATTGCAGCGGTGGGTCAGAGCTTCTAGCTGATTGTTTCATGAGGGCACAGTTTAGGCCCAACTCCTTCCCACCCTTCACCCCACCCACCCCTGGAAATAGTTCCTTTATACCTAAGGTTCTGACATCATTTCCTCAAGAGTGCAAGGTGCATATCACTGTCATATCCTCTCTAGCACACTGCACTGACAATATAAGAATGCACATTGTATAATATATATATTTCTATATAACAAACCAATCACACACGCGCGCACACACACAAAAACAAACAAAAAAAAAGTAGATAAACATGTGGGGAGTAGAGCAATGTAATGCCTGTGGGGCAGCAGTCTTCTGGGAGTCTTTCTGGAGGCTGGGATGCTGCCCTATTTGCAGACAACTCTCTGCCCTGAGGGAGGAAGTTGCCCGTCTTCAGGCCACACTGGACAGTAGTAAGGGAACCTTCCCCATCCAGGGAGCACCAGAGCCACCACCACTACCTCAGAAGTTGCAGAGAAGGCACAGCGGTTGGACCCCAGTGGGCTCAGGGAGGGTGAGGATGGTGGAACAGAGGCACACCCAGTCAGTTGTTCCACTCCACAATCCATACACCAGGATGCACCCGCAGAGGAGACTAAGGAGGCTGAGACAACTGTCACAAGGGAGGCCCACAGGAAGGAGGCAGAGGACACCACAGGGAAAGGAAGCAGCTCCTGGTGGAGGACTCAATTATTAGGGGGATAGAACTGGGGGGAGCAGGGAAAACTGAAGTAAGGTGCCTGCCTGGTGCCATGGCTTGGAGGGACAGGAAGCGCATCCTCAGGATCACGAGAACAGCTGCACAGGAGTCTGAGCTGGATGTCATTGTCAACCTAGGGAGAAATGACTTGGCTCATCATGAGATTAGAGCAGTGCAGAAGGACTTTGTAGAGTTGGGGAGGGGCCTAAGACAAGTAGCACACACAGTATCCTTCTCAAAGGTGCTGCCTGTCAATGGCATGGTGGAGGCGAGGGTACTTTGCACCATGCAGTTTAATGAATGGTTGAAAAAATGGTGTGGAGCACAAGGGTTTGACTTCATTGAGGACTGGGGTTCCACCTGGAGGGACACCAGCCTATATTGGCAGGATGGTCTGCATCTGTCCAGGAAGGGAACAAGTCTTTTGAGCAATTGGTTTAAATGCTTCATTGGCAAGCTTTTAAACTAGTCAAAGGGGGAGGCACTGATAAGCAGCAGGAAAATCCCAGCCTCTCCCTACCAAACAGGGTACTAAATGAGAAAAAGACTGAGGTAGAAAGGTCAGTGGGGGATGCTGCAACAGAAGGTAAAGCCATCAAAAAATGGAGAGCAATGAGTACCAATGCCCGTAGTCTGGTTAACAAGCTTCCTGAATTAGTGGCTTTGATGGAGGAGGAACATCTGGATATCGTGGCAGTCACAGAAACATGGTACACACAAAACCATGACTAGGACGTAAACATACCAGGATACACTATCTATAGGAGGGACAGGGAGGGTAAAAGAGGAGGAGGAGTAGCTCTTTACATAATGGAAGGAATCAAAGCAACAGAACAAAAGGGTAAACAGGGAGGAGAAGAAGCACTGTGGGTAAATTTGAAGACAGGCATTGGCACCACAATCTGCACAGGGGTTGTATACAGACCCCCTTCTCAGGGGGAGGAAATGGACAAGCAAATGATAGAAAGTACACTCAGAATGGCAGAAAAAGGGGAGATATTGCTGATGGGTGATCTGAATATGCCAGATGTTAACTGGAGTGCAGTTGCAGCAGCCACTTGAAGAGTGAGGTTATTCTAGATGCCTACAGGGGCATGCCTTAGACAACTAGTATTGGAGCCCACTTGAGAGGGAGCAATCTTAGACCTGCTTCTCTCAAATGGAGATGGAGAGAGGATCACAGATGTAGAAGTGGGTAGCCATCTGGGAACTAGAGACCATCGAACAGTATGGTTCACAATAAACACAGCAATAGAGTCAAGCCATACAAAGGCAAAAGTACTGGACTTTAGAAGGGCTGACTTTGCCAAAATGGGTGAGTGCCTAAGGAATGCACTAGCAAATGGGCAGGAAGGAGGGTGGAAGAACAATGGGGAATAATAAAACTGCCATCACAGAGGTAACGAGCCTTTGTGTGAAGCAAATAAACAAAACAAAATGATGTAAGAAACCACTATGGTTCTCAAAGGAAGTGGCAGTGAAGGTTCAAGAGAAAAGAGAGCATTCAGGAAGTACAAGGAATCACAGAAGGAGCAGGACAGAGAACTGTATCAGTTAAAGCAAAAGGAAGCTGGAAAGGCAGTCAGAACAGCAATGGCCCAAACCGAGGAAAAGATAGCCAACTCAGTTAAGAAGGGATAAAACCGTTTATAGGTACATTAGGAGCGAAGGAAGACCAAGAGAGGATAGTGAGGCTTAATAAAGGGGAGGGAGGGTGGGCAGAGGAGACTGTGAAAAGGCAGAGATACTAAACAAATATTTTTGCTCAGTATTTACAAATGAAGAGGGGGAGGTACCTAAAACAAACAGTAGAAACACTCTGGATGCAGAAGTTGATACCAGCCCATTTACAGAAGAAAGGGTTATGAAAGAACTCTTAAAACTGAAGGTGGACAAAGCAATGGGGCCTGATGGAATTTGTCCCAGAATTCTAAAAGAACTAAGGGTAGAACTAGTGGCACCACTGACTATCCTCTTTAACAAATCATGGGAGGTTGGGGTGGTACCCGAGGACTGGAGCAGGGCAGATGTGATTCCTCTTCACAAAAGTGGGAGCAAGGCAGAAGCAGGAAACTACAGACCTGTTAGTTTAACCTCAGTGATAGGGAAAATGATGGAATCACTTCTGAAGGAAAGAACTGTCGAGTATCTAGGGGCACAGGACCCAAGGCAGCATGGATTCACAGCGGGAAGGTCATGCCAGACGAATCTGATAGATTTCTTTGACTGGGTGACCAAAGTAGTAGGTCAGGGAGGGGCTGTGGACATGGCCTACCTAGACTTTAGCAAGGCATTTGACACAGTCCCATACAAAAGATTAATATACAAGTTAGCCAGCCTGGGAGTGGATCCCAACATGACAGCCTGGGTAAAGAATTGGCTGGAGAATAGGACACAGAGAGTAACAGTAAATGGAGTCCACTCTGAAGAAAGGGGGTTACTAGTGGGGTACCGCAGGGTACAGTATTAGGACCGGTCCTCTTCAATGTCTTTATAAGCGACATTGCAGAGGGACTGGAAGGAAAAGTATGTCTCTTTGCAGATGACACAAAGATCTGCAACAGAGTTGATGCACAAGGTGGGGTGGAAAGGATGAGAAGGGACTTGGCAAGGTTAGAGGAATGGTCAAATGTATGGCAGCTTAGATTCAGTGCTAAGAAGTGTAAGTAACGCACCTGGGAAACAAAACCCAGGGAAGAGTTCACAATGGGGGTGAGATACTAACAACAACAAAAATGGACAGGGACCTGGGGTAGTCATATCAGATGACCTAAAAGTGGGCAAGCAATGTGGAGAGGGCAGCAAGGAGGGCTGGGGATACTGGGATGCATAGGAGAGGCATCACCAGCAGAAAACAGGAAGTTATTATCCCTCTGTACAGACAGCTGGTCAGACCCCATCTGGAGTACTGCGTGCAGTTCTGGAGACAATCTCCATAAGACATAGACAGGATGGAAGCTGTCCAGAGGAGGGCAACTAAAATGGTGCAGGGTCTGCACTGGAAGACATATGAAGAGAGACTTAGGGAGCTTAATATGTATAGTCCTCGAGGAAAGGAGGAGAGGGGGACATAATAGAAACTTTCAAGTACCTCAAGGGAATCAACAAAGTCCAAGAGGGTAGCATCTTTCAAAAAGAGGTGTGCAAGAACAAGAGGCACAATTTGAAGATAGAGGGGGCGGCTCAGAGGTAATTTAAGGAAGTATTTTTTCACAGAGAGGGTTGTGCATGCATGGAGCAGCCTTCGGAGGTTGTGGAGTCAAAAACAGTGGTGGAATTCCAGCATGCATGGGACAGTCATAAGACCATTCTAGGGGGTTGGGGTAGGAAGAAGTAGGCTGCTGGTTAACTAGGATCTGCAGCTTATCCAGTAGGTAGGAAAATGGGCAGACTGGGTGGGCCAAGCAGGCCTTGTCTGCTGTCAAATTCTATGCTTCTATGTTTCCTAACTTGCCGGGTGGGAAACAAATTCCTAAAATCAGAAAGTAGGAATAAATCATGCAAAAACTGTAGCAAAATACTCCTTTACTCCCCTTATCTGTTCCTCTTCCCACATGTATGGGATAACCAAATTAACTCTATAAAAGAGGGGCTCAGTTGATCTCTTCATTGAGACTGTATTTCTTTTCTAAACTGTGAAAACTAAAAATCCTGAAGGCTTCTCTCTCGAGAAATTTCTTGTCCCAGCTGCCGGCCCTGTACAGTTTCTGTACTCTCTCTAAGCCAAAAATCCTTAAGGCTAGAAGTGGGTGACTGGCACTTTTAAAGTCCCTAGCATGGGCTGAGTATTTGTCCTCTCTCCTGGTCACATTTTTGTGTTCCATCATACTTTCTCTAAGGGGTCCTTCAGTCTTACCTATACAGCACAGGACATACAGTCATTTCACTATATATCAAGTGATCTATAGTGTATGGTAGAATGCGGTTGTGTATGGACATCCATACACTGCATAAAGTCGTTCTGCTGCAGTAGTGACGTCCTCACTAACACAGACCAACTTTTTGTTCTGCGTTAGGGATGATGTCATAATGCAATGGACTCCATCAACAGCTGCAATTTGTCTATTGCTGTATGAGAGTTGCAGCATGTGTGCAGGGCCGCGGCAGTTACTGACCCAGCGCGGTCTGCAGGATGGATCAAAAATGTGAAAATGTGAGTGATTTCTTATTTTACATGTTATCCAAAGACATCAGATTTGGGAACCACCACACAATATATAGAACAGTGTATGGGTAACCCATAAACTACTCGGCTATTCTTTCTCCTCATGGATACAATGCAGACTTGGGGACCTCTTGTGCTTCACTCTAGAGATCATCAGTTGACAATGTGGACTCAGTGGAAGAATAGTCTTGTAGTGTATGGTTACCCATACACTATCCTATATGTTTTACACATGATAAATTCCTCTCCTTGTAAAATTTTATTACCTAACACATTTCTAATACTCTTAATTTTGTATGTATTGTTGCAGCAGCTAAAGTGCCACAGCTATGATTGCTAATAATATCAAAATAGTCCAAAAAGCCCTTTTCTCCTGTCATGGCACCTTGTGCACTGCATGACACAACCTATCTTTTAAGGTCTCACACCTCTTAGTGGTTATCATTGGTCTGTCTTTGAATGCTATATGTCCAATATTAGAGGACTGCAAAATGTATCAAAGGTTTCACAGGTTGGAGGGAGGATGATTCAGAGGAAACATAAGGAAGAATTTCTTCACAGAACGGGTGGTGGACAAGTGGAACACCTACCCGGGAGAAGTGGGGGCTGAAACAATCACGGGATTTAAGAATGCATGGGATAGACATAAAGGAATTCTGGAGGTCAGGGGTAAGGGGCAACAGACTTCTAGGAAAACATAAACTGAACTTACAAGCTCAAATGGGCAGACTGGGTGGGCCATAGGCCCTTATCTGCCGACACTGTCTATGTATCTATGTAGGTGTGAAACGAGCTAAACAGTCAAACTAAACTTAATCGCTAATCTTTTCTCAAATGCTGTATCCCATTATCTTCTTACTGATGCAGTACTTGTCAAGTCAAGCCTTGAAAGACCCCATGCTATTGCATCCCACATCTAGTGGCCAACTTGTTCCAGACACCATGCTTTGAATGATCCACGTGCCTCTCCTTTTGGTATTAAACAGTTCCCCTTTTAGCGGGAGACCATGTGATCATGTATCATGCTGAGTATTCCTCATCTCTAACCTCAAGCAGCCCCACAGGTCACTGTTATTAAAAGCTCTATAGAGTAGAGCGAGAACCCCTCTCAGCCTCTGGTACTCCACTGCAAACATCCTCAGTTCTTCCAACCTTTCTGTGTAAGTTAATTTATTTCTGCCATCTAGCATTCTGTTAGCTTTGCATTGGCCCCTCCCGTAGGTACTAATCCCCCTTTTGGTATGTGGTGCCCCAAACTGGCTGCAACAATCCATGTGTGGCCTCACCATGAGGTATACACTGGTAGTAATACCCTTTTATCTCAGCTGTTTATATTTCTACATATGCAACCTAAAATGTTATAGCACTTTTTGGATGTTAGTAAGCAGTGTTTACTGAAGTTTAGGTCTTCAGTTACAATAATTCCTAAATCCTATCCATTGTCTCTCTTTATACTCAACCCCTTAGTACATATTCTGCCGTTTTGCTGTTTTTCCCCCAGTGCATACCGAGCACTTACCCACATGAAAGTCAAGCTTATGTATGTTCGCCCAGCAGTCTAATTCCATTACCATTCCATTTACCTTGTAAAACTGTACTGTTCTTAGCCTTGGTGTCTCCATGTATATATATATATATAGATATATCTATATATATATATATATATATACACACACCTGTACATATCTTAACTGTGCTTACTGTCTACTGGCTACGTTCACATGGTTCTATTTTGACTCTGTATACTGCCTAACTTGTGTCATGTTGTCCTCTGTATGAGCCTGTATCTCACTGTATCTGTATCTCATTGTACTCTCCTGGGTCGTACCTGACAATAGGCAATAACTTGTCTAGTGTACTTACCTGGTCAACAAAAGCTAAATAAATAAATTAATTAATTCTTAATGTTTTCTATTGCTGAATCAGAGTTTACGGATGATCCAGCTTTTGTGTCATCAGCAAACTTTGACAGCCAGACACCATCCTCACTGGTCAAAGATGACACACAGATGTTAAACAAGCAGGGTCCTAGAACTGACCCCTAGACTGCCGTACCCCACTTGTAACTGCTGTCCATTTAGATTTCTCCCCTCTTATCAAGACCTGTTCTCTGCCCCATAACCATGATTCTATCCAGTTTATTAATCTTATATTTATCCCCATGCCATGCAGTTTCTGTATCAGTTCAAGGTGAGGCACAGTATCGAAGGCCTTGCTAAAATCCAGGAAGAGAATATCCACTGGCTGTCCCTGATCAAGAGCCCTGCTGATATTATCAAAGAAATGCATCAGGTTATTTTGGCACAAACAACCTTTCAAAAAGCCGTGCTATGTTTGATCAGCAAGATTATTTTCCCCTGATAAACTCTTCGATTTCCTCCTTGATAATACCCTCTAATATCTTGCACAGCACCAGGCTCAGGATAACAGGTCAATAGTTCCCGTAATTTGTTTTATCCCCCTTTCTGAATAATGGAATAACCGTTGTTTTACTCTAGCAGTTTACTACTTCTCCATTATCCAGTGAACATTGATATATTTTAGTTACTGGGCAGCCAATTCATCCGACAGTTGTTTTATTATTTATTTAAAATTAGGAACTCAAAAACGCACACCGAGTTGAAGCTTGTTTCCAAGTGTGACCCAGGGGAGGGGGAAGGGGAAGAGGAGTACAGAAAGAATAAAGTTAGAAAACACTGCAGTATGGTTACACAGCTGACAATACACGTGCAAGAGCAATATGGTGATCAAACAGGCAAACAGTACGGTTCATTACAGTGATACGTGTATAAGCGTGCAAGAATGCAATAAAGTGCACAGTGCCTGTTGGGGAAGGTGACTGTGCTATGGGGTACAGAGTCAGACTGCTTTGTTTATTCTTGGATGCAACTCACCTGGACCTGGTGCCTTTGTTGGATTTATACCACTTAGTTTTTTCCTTACAATTTGTTCATTTATCATGATTTTGGTTACTATTTGTTGCATTTTGCCTGGATATGTTATTATCTTTAGACCAAAAAAAAAAAAACACTGCAGAAGAAGCTATTTGGAATTTCTGCCTCTGTTTCACAGCTTTTATTGAATTTTCCCTTATCTGCCACTGGGCCCAGCTGTGACATGTTATTTTTTTTCACTTATTGCAAATACCTGAGAAAAGGGCGGTTCACATATGTTAAAGACGTGGTGCTGCCTGCAAAATACTTCTTTGCTGAAAGGGGGCAGCTGGGAGAGTCAAATAAACAACTGTATTCTAAGCACAGTGAGGACAGAAATGATGGACAAGATTCATCAAGACCATATGGGCTTGACCCAGTGCTGATGCAGCCCCTATAAGCAGCTCTGCTCCTTACGTAGGTCTAGGAGACCTGTTTAGAGCCTTATATGGGACTGTGTGACCATTAAAAATTCCTTAAAGGGTTAATTCCTCAGGAGTCTCAGAAGGCTGGGCCAGCTGGTCTGTTCCAGCTTTGTGAGGGAAGGAGTCAGCTGTCTGTAGCTGAGATCGGTGCAGGAAGTTGTCAGTTCTGGGGAGGTCACGGCGAGGCATGCAGTGCCTGCTCCCTGTGCACGACCTCTGTCCCTGGGTGGAAGGCCCAGAAACATCTTGCTGTGATCGTAGCACATCCCGTTGGCAAGGATCCCCAGAGAGGGACATCTCCCATGGATTCGCCAAGTCTTAATCTCAGAGGAGAAAATTACTTACTTGGAAAACAAGCAGCAACTTTCACATAAAGAGAAATGGAGGTGAATTAAACGTTTTTCCCCCTCTCTGTACTAGTCAGGAAGGTTTGAGAGTATGCCCCTGTAGCCTTACTTCAGCCTGAGGCCCTCTGCCTATGGGGATCAAGTTTGGGGGGGGGGGCAGCAGTTGTGGGAACCTTGGATCCCTAATTGCCCTTCTAGACTGGGCTGGAAGCCCACAAAGATCTCCATAAACTGGGATGGAGTCAGCAGATTATTAATTAGGTCTGGCATCCTCTGTCCAGGGGGTCAATTCTTGGAAGATTGTGAGAAATGGCATCTGTTGCAGCCTCAGACCCCCAGGGGGTGTCTGCCTCTCTTTGCCCCTAAATTGTGATCTCCTAATGTGGGAATGAAGCCTTAAGAAATATTAATATGGAACTGTACTTTCTGCCCATGGGGGTCAGTTCCTGGAGAAAGAGTTGCAGGCATCACTGGTGGCAGCCTTGGATCCCCAAGGAGTGTATGCCTCTCCTAGCCATGTAAATTGTGTGTGGAAACAGCCCCATGGGTACCAGTATGTAAACTGCATTGAAGCTTCTGAAGAATATGTGAATCAAGGGCTTCAGGCTCCTACCATAAAAGTCCTTGGCAGGCAGGTTTGGTAGTGGGAAACTGGTACTGGGTTCAGGGGAAGCTGGAGAATATACCTCGGGTAGCTCCAAGGAGTAAAATCTACTGCAGAAGAAGGACTGAGCAGGATAAAGCCTGACACTCACAGTAGTTGGAAAGAAAGTTGCTCCTGGTTTAGTGTGTGAGGAAGTCAAATTGTATGAATACTGGATCCCTCGTGGATCCTGGCTACAGGGGACCTATTAGTTAAATGCAGTCCTGGTTTGCTTACTTAGAGAGATCAACTGCGTGTCAGAATATGAAAAGAGAAAACAGAGATTAACTGTGTGTCAGAATATGAAGAGAGAAAACAGAAATCAACTGTGTGTCAGAATGAGAATTGAGATATTTCAGACCTGCACTTGTGTGCCACTGGGTTGCTGGCACAACCCTGGAAGTTGGAGAAAAAGAAACTGTACCTGGGACAATGCTTTAAAACTATCACCCTTCGGTGGCTGGGGTTCAAGGACAGCTTAGGGACACTGAGAGTTTAGAGACAGTAAGAAAGTGCAGCCTGCCCCATGGGGAAAAGTAATGTTTATGAGTTCCCAGTGTAAGCCCCCCAAATTGGGCTTACCTTGCAGGCTCTGGCCCTGACTCAGCACTGATACCACTCCAAAGGGTCCCAGGTGGGATCTGGACTCTGGAGGCTCCTGTCACCTCGTGGCTGTGGCCGCCAGCACAGTCACTGTCCTCTGCCCTGTGGGATCGCTGTACAAAGGGGCTGAGGAACAGAACATGGTTTCCGCGCCTGCGGGCACCAAGAAAAGAAAAAAAAAGGGGGGGATAACTTGCGGTCCTGGTGTTTTGAAAAGCCAGGATCGCATAGTAATTCAACAACATGGTGGCTGCGCCCCCTCTGAGCATGCGTGGCCAGCAGAACTAAAATTAAAAAGGAGCTGCGCTCCAATTCCAGTTTAGCCATGTGGCCGTTAGTGAAAAAAATATACCCCTGACTCTAGGATGAGCAGAGCAGCAAGGGATCTATAGAAATAGTGACAGGAAGGCCTCCGGTCAAAAGAAAACATAGCGTTAGCCCTGTTAAGAGGGCTCAATTGCATAAATCAGGGCTGGACTGCAGAGAGCCCTGAGGCAGATAAAATGGCAGCCCCAATAGAAAATTACAAAACGGGGCCGCTGGGTAAAATACAGAGCCAGCCCTGAGATCACCTGGTAAGCTGCAGCCAACCACAGGGAGGCTGCTAGGGGGAGATATAAGACTGTTTTGCCACCAGAAAGGGGGGGGGGTTGTTGTCATCAAGAGGAGCTGCAGTGTGGCTGTGAGAAGAGAGACTGTGTGGGCTCCTGGGCCAAGGTTGCTGAAGTTTTGCCTTGCTGTTTCTACCCCGACTTTACATAAAACTACTAAGCTGAGTGCAAGAGGAATAGCAGTTGTGTGGTTTGCTTGAAGCAGGGAAAATATTGTTCTCTATCAGCCCCAGCAGTTGGACAGTATTGTGAACCACAGAAAGAGTTGGGCTGCTGATGCTGAGTGAGACACTGATCCCCTTGGTGGAGAAATTGGTTGGAAAAGGGAACGTTCAGCCAGGGCAGAGACTGTAAGTGTTGAGGCAAGCCTCTGCAACAGGACCCTGCCCTGTGTGTGGATGTTGAAGGACAGAGCAGGTCTGCCTGAGTGAAGTTTGTCTATAAAGGCCCGTGGGTGAAGCTGGCAAGGCCAGGCAAGCAAAGATCATCACCCCCCCCCCCCAAGTCTGTCAAGTTCAAGGTTTCCCACCTGTGGTGCATCACCAATGGAGACCCTCCATAGTACCGTGCAACTCATCTGGCTGTAAGCCCCCTATGTGAACTGCAAAAACTGTGAGTACTCCGAGCTGTGGCTCTGGGGAGGCTATTAATTAGTTAGCCATTTAGGATTCTGGGGGTAATTTCCAAAAAGAATCTTGAATAACATGCAAGTTTGGCAAGCCCAGGACTTCAAGTTTAAAAGTATGTTCAATGTTTATTTGGCCTCCAACAAAGACCCAGGCCTGCATCACTGAGTGGTGAGGTACCCACCATACAGGAACATTCTGGGTGCACCCAGTGGTGGGAGGAGGGGTTGTTACAGGGAAAGTTATTGTCTAACTAAAGTCAAGGGTGGCTGACATCCTCCTCCTCCTTGTTTTTCCCCCATCCCAAATAAATAAGTTTACTGTTTGCATTTTATCCACTGTCACTGTGTTATTGAAAGATTGCAGTTGGGGGTGTGTGGGTGGCTACTGTGTGGGAAATTTATTGGGTGGGGAAAAGTATTACAGGGGGCAGCTTATTTCCTGTGGGGTGGCAGCCTGTTCTTTATCCACAGGAATTCCCTGCCATTCCCCCAGGTGGAGGCACCGTGCCACATTTGCTACCACTGTGGAACCTAGGCCAGCCCCCTTGGAGGCGTGTGCTGAATTACTCTGAGGGCCCCGGTGCAGCCTAGGTGAGTCAAAAGGCTGTTACACTAGTTAAATTAAAGGATCCAGTTTTGAAGTTATATACTGTTTGGACATTAAGTTCTTGTTTTGAAGTTACTGTTGCTGCTGCCCTCCTTGATTTGTAGCCCTGACTGGCCTGAAGAGTGTCTGAGCTGTAGGAGGTTACCTCACACCCGTGAGGTCAAGCAAGTGGTTTGTGTAGGTCCCCTCCTTGAAAATGAATTGTGCCTTCATGTAACCCCTGGACCATTATTTATTTATTTTTATTTCAAAGGTTTTACCAGGAAAGACATACTGTGCTAGTATCAGCTTGTGTCCTGGGGAAGGGGAAAAGAGAAGGACAGAACAGATAAAAATACAGAGTATAGAATACGTAGACTGAAAATAAGCACATCAAAATAAACAAGACAGTAATATTTAGGAATAAAATTGCCAAACAGTACGTTATATACAGTAAATTGTGGAACTGATGAAAGAGCAATTAAGTATTAATCAACATATCAAAATAAGGAACAGAGGGAATGAATGATGCTAGGGAAACTGGACATGCTGAAAACAATGATGGAAGTTACAGGTGAAAGGAGTCCAAACCAATATCAGAAAGAACTGCAGGAGAGCTTTAAGACCAGGAAAGGAGGGAGCAGTTCGAACAGAAGGGGGAAGAGAACTCCATAGTTTAGGGAAGTGGAACGAGAAGGTAGCTTGTCCAGCAGCAGATTTCATATGAGGGAGAGCAAACATTGCAAAGAGAGCATGGGGTAAAGGGGGAAAGGAGAGCCGAGAGGCAAGATACGAGGGGAGAGACAAACCAACATTTGGAGATAAAGGCAACACAGCGGGTAAGGCACTTGGCATCAAGAGAGCAGGAAGAGAGGAAAGAATACAGGGTACAATCATGTATACGGAAGGGTTTATCAAGGGCAAAGTGACAGAGGGGGTCCAGTCTAGCTAAGGTGGACTTTGGAGCACCACTAAAAACAATGTCTCGTAGCCAAAAATAAGCAGAATCATCTTAGTGAGAATTTCTCTGCGTGCAGGAAGCTAAATGCTTCTCTTATTTCTGTATAACGCCCCAAGCTTGGGGTGGAGCTTCCTGTGGATATTATACACATGAACAGACACATCTAGACTGTGATCAAGCCAGACCCCAAGGTACTTGAAGAAGGAGACATCTTCAACAGTTGCACCACCAAGGGTATGAAAGGAAGGAAGAGGGAGGACCCTAGCAAGTCTCTGGCTAGTGCCAAAGTCATGGAGACGGTTTTCTTGGCATTGAGGGATAACTGATAACCAAAGAACCAATGTTGGATATTGTTAAAATCTAGTTGGATTCGGTTCATGAGGGCAGGGGCAGAGATACAGGATAGTGTATGGATCACTATGCACAACAAGGCTGTTCTCCACCAAGTGGTTACTATGCAGACCGGATGACCTCGGGGCCGAGCTCGAGATCTCATCGACATAAGTAACCACAAGGGTGGAGAAGCCTTGTTATAAAGAGTAGTGACCAAGCACTGTTCTATGTAGTGTATGGCAAGTCCCCCAAAGCACATGATAAAATATTGTTTCATTTCTTTGTTTCTTTTTTCCTAAGCAGTTAAGTCAGTGTTGCCTGCCGATAGTTAGACCTGGTTGCTAGGGGACGCTGTGTTGCTGCTAGGGATCTGGCATCCCTATGCTTGGGATCCGTACGGTTGCCCGGCATGACGTTGCCCGACAAGCAGTAAACCGACACCAATTAACCGACATGTGCTTTCCCCGTAAAATAATTTCCCACTTGACATTTTCCCGACCAGGGCAGCACTTCACCAAATCAATAATTTGGAGAAATGTCTTCGATCACTTTTCTAAGTCGTTTCCTTTATCAAATTGCAATGCCCTACAAAAAACACTAAATCTTTTATTTTCCCTGTGTTTTCATGTTAAACCTCTTTACTGATGTAGGGACACTGCTGAATAATCTGATCCAGTTGCAGTTAAAGATCACTTTTGCGATGAAACTGCATTTCGTAATGTACTGTTAGCGACAGGGGGTTGTAATTTGCAATCTGTTACTGGCTGCTGATGCACAGTCTGCTACTTGCATACACTGCTGCTTCAATGAAAAATGCACATGTTTAGGAGCTGCTCTATTTTCATCAGCCTAGCAGCCCAAGCAAGTGGCAGTGTCAGCACCAGAAGCCTCCGGGCCTGAGAGATTTCTAAGGGCGTCCGCTGTTAAACTGGCACGATAACCAGGTTATTTAGAAAGGCACCACCTGACTGCCTAGTTCTAGAGTGCAGTTCCTGGATCAGGTATCTCTGTCAGCAGTAAAATGTTGGAACTTTGAAAGTGCTACTCAGTTAAAATATTTGCATGTAAAATGATCCAGCACATCTGGGACCAGGGCTGTCTTTATGAAAAGCTCTGCTCTCGCATGTGCACCTGAAAGGTTGGACTCCCATAGAAACAAGGTTAATCCACATCCAACATGCAGTATGAGTCACAGGTTATGTACACCCTAAATCACTTTATAAGTCATCCAAAAGAGTACCCGTGACCTGCTAATTCTGCTTATCGTTCATTTTGATTTATGTTACATACAGGCAATTGTGAACAAAAGTGAAAAGTATTCTTTGGCAGCAGAAGTTCTCTATGCGCCGAGGGGAGAATTTGTACACAAGCCCTTGTTTACTGGTATTGAGCAAGCTATTCTGGGAGCCCGAGGGGGAGATATATAAACAGCATTGTCAAGATGTGAAGCTTTCGGGATTTACAAAAATTGGAGGCATTAGAGTGGCTGGGGTTAAACGACCAGACTGAGTTGGCCAAATTGCTGTAAGACAGAAATAAAAAAAAAACAACTGTGTAATGATAAAAAATAAAATGCAAATGTTTTGCCACCCTATTTCATCTGTTTATTTTCTTTTTTCGTCCCTCCCCCACATCAACCACTTTGCTGAATGTGTTTTTTTACCAAAATGTTTAAGAGGTTAAACAAAGTATAGAAGCAAATGTTGGTGTTTTATGCCCCAGAATTAGCCGTGTGTGAATATATATTTAAGAATGGCTAATATGCATAGCTTTAAATGTGAATGAATTAACATCAAATGTGTAACCCCGGAGCACTTAATAAAGTTATTTTTATAGTTAGTAAAGTTATTTATTGCATCATACATTTTACAGTTTCGAGCAAACAATGTTCAGGAAAACATCGTGTCGGCAAATAAAATTGCAGGAAATAGATCATGGACAATACAGAGTCGGGAAAAGTTATGCCGGGCAATCATACTAGACCCCTATGCTTTACCCTCGCCCTTTCCAATTGGTTGTTGTAGGGCTCTGGGTGGGTTTTGAAATTTAAAAAAATGGCGGCTGTTCCTCTCGCTAAAGCGAGAAGACGTATGTTTTGACAACCGGGTGTTTTACTTTAAATATCTGGTTGATCCTGCAGCACTGAAATAGAACATTTTGATTATCTGGTTGATCCTGTCGTTTTCTCTGCTATCAGGCAGAGCTTGCGTCTCTTTGTGATCGCCCGCGCTTCCTTTTCGAGTTTCGAGGGCTTGCGCAGTCTGCTGACATCTCTACTGCAGCAGAATGAAAAGTCATTCTACTGCACTACGGACGTCACTAGTGCAGCAGAATGACTTTTTACATGGCATGGAAATCTATGCTAAACTACATTACACCATACACTAGAGATAGAGAGAGAGAGAGAGACACCAGAGGTAAAGAGAACAGTATCATCTGCACACATACATATTGACACAGAGGAACAGGCATTGGGGAGGTCATTTAGAAAATGGAGAAAAGGACTTGACCCAAGACAGACCCTTTGGGGATACCTGAGCTTATAAAGACAGGAGGAGAAAGGGAGTCTCCAATTCAAACAGCTTGCGACCTGCCCTCAAGGTAGGAGCGGAATTGCACAACTGAAGATACTGAGAGTCAGCTGCCTTAAGCTTGTCCCAGAGAAGAAGATGGGCTCCAGTGTTGAAAGCTTTGGATAAGTCAACAAAAACAGCTGAGGTGACAAGGCCCTGATCCATGCCAGAGAGGACAGCATCAGTGAGCCGAAGGAGAGTGTTGGAAGTGGAATTAGACGTTCTAATGCCAGACTGGAAAGGAGTGGAGGAGGAGGCTCAATCCAGAAAAGGGGAGCGTTGGAATAGAACAAGGTGTTACTGGAGCTCAGCCAGAGTGGGAAGGAGAGAAATAGGTCAGAAGTTACTAGCGGAAGAGAGATCACCCCTTTGAGAAGGGGAATGACAGTAGCCAACTTCCAGTTCCATGAAAAAGGGCTTACACTGAAAAAGGTAAACTTGTGAAACCCCTCTCTTGGGGGAGGCTTACCTGGACAGCCGTGAACAACCCTTCCTCCGGCTGCCAAACATAGACTGTTGCTGCAGTGGTGGCCACCATCTCTCTCTCTCTCTCTCGTTTGACCATGTGTGTGGCAGAGAGAGAGTGAGTGTATGGCACTGCATGGAGTCCTTGGTGCCTCCAACACCAGTTGTTTTCAGTGGCTGTGGCCGTACTCTTCTGTCAAGGTCCCCTGATCTTGACAGATGGGACCAGGAGCAACCAAGGACGCCTCCACTTCAGTGCCTAAATCACCACGCACAATATAGTCACCCTCTTCCCAGCACTTACCACTCACGTGACCCTGCCAACAAGTACATGACTCTGGACCTGGCACTACCAGCCATCAACAACAAACCGGATAACAGCCCATTAAGGGCCGCAACACACCCAGGGGATGAGCACACATGAAGGGGTTCCAAAATAAATATACAAAAAAAAATCACGGTGGAGCCAAGGCTCTTTTGGCACATGGCCACAACCATGTTGATGATCTGTAACCTCAGCATTCAGCCAATGAGAGGGCTAAGAAGCCCAGCAACATAACTAAAGAACTTGTGGGAAATAATGACCTCAGAGACCTTCCTAAGGTTCAGGTGGGCTACAGGGAGCCTAACAGGGTGCAGAACAGGGCAAAAGGGCAGACTGACTGCACTGTGCAGTGAATTAAACGTCGACTCAGACAGACATTTCTGGACACTCTGGGAGCTTGAGGCAGTCAGAGAGGGACGTGGAACCAAGCAGATCTGCTGCTGCTGTGAAGGAGCTGGAGCCTACCCAGGCCTGCTCCTGTGGTTCCTCCCCTGGGCTCACCTTTCCTAAATCATGTGAATCTCCTGGGCTCATACTTCAGAAATCCTATGTGCTTTCTCCTAGGCTCATTCTCCAGAAATTTCGTGAGCCTTCTCCTGTGCTTATCCTCCAGAAATCCTGTAAACCTTCTCCTGGGCTTATCCTCTAGAGAAATCTTGCGAGCCTTATTCTGGGCTCATCCTCTAGAAATCCTGGGTGCTTCTCCTGGGCTCATCTCTAGAAATGCTGTAAGCCTTTTCCTTGGCTCGTCCTTCAGAAATCCTGTGATCTTTCTCCAGGCTCATCCTCCCGAAATTATGTAAACCTTCTCCTGGCCTCATCCTTGCTGAGAGACTGTACCAGGAAGGCACCTACAGAAGAGCATAGCTGAGAGACTGTGCAGAAAGGTCACATGCAGAAGTGCACAGCTGAGAGACTGTGCAGCAAGGGCACCTGCCGAAGTGAAGAGCCATTAGCCTGTGCCAGAGGGGCAACTGCTATGCAAAGACACAGAGTCTGTGCCTGTGAGACATTTCTACATGGTGAGGCCCTCTCCTAGACAGGCTGCTGAGCTGCGACATCGGAGACAGAGACCTGCATCCATACCAGGCTGCCGTGCAGCCAGGTGGGGGCTGTGTCTGAACAGGTGGCTCCTATAGTCAATTATGTCCCAAAAGCAGACTTTTGTTTTGTTTTTTAAATGTAGGGCCCGGCGCTACAGTGAAAATTATGAAAACTCAGTTTGAGATCTGGTAATGTGTGAGGAGGCCTACATTTTTGTTCCGCCCATGTGTAGCTGTTCCAAAAAGTCTCATGAATTTGGCTTCCCAGAGAAGTCTTGTCTGAGTGTCTTTGAGGCTACCGCTTCAAAACTGCCACATTAAGCTGTTCTGGGACACGTGCTCAGCCACTGGCATCTGGCTGTCTGAGTGTTTCATGGTGCATCTGTGTCCATTCATGCATTTACAGTGTGTTTGTCCCATTTCACCCACAAACCATTCATGTGGTCATTTCTGACATCTTATTAGATAAGTCAAATTGTTGGTGCTGCATAAGAAAGAGCCATTTATTTTGTATTCCTCGTTGCTAACTGGAGAGTAGATAGAGTCACATGTGTCGACCATGCTGCAAGTTTTGCATCTGGACTTGTTGCATGATCTTGTTCCTTGTGTGTAGCCCCTCTAAGGAGCCCGGGCTCCTTTAGGAGTGTCTACAAGACTTCAAAGGGTGAACCTCTGGTCTCTCAGAGGGCTGAGCCAGCTGGTCTGGTCCAGAACTCTGGGAGGAGGGGCCAGCTAGCTGGAACTGGAGAGCAAGTCCTAGTTTCAGTCAGACAAAGGAAGGTGCATGCCAGGCATGTAGTGCCTGCTCCCCTGCTGAACCTTTTCTCCAGAGCGTGTAATCTGCCTGAGACTCAAAGAATTGTGGTGGCTGCTGCTGTTTGAGATTCCTAACAGGGAGACCCCCCCCCCCATTTCCATGCAGGAGAAGACAGAAAGAGACAGAGAACTGGAGAAACAAGAACTTTATGCTTTTCTAATATAGTGTTAGGTGCCCAGCGGTGCCCCCTCCCCCCTCAGTTCACCAGGCAGAGGAAGGGTAAAAGTTATGACTCTGAATCAATTTGGCCAGAGACCCTCTACCCCTGGGATTCGGGTCTTGTGAGAAGGTGGGAGGCAACACTTGTGGCAGCTTCGGACTCTCGAGGGTGTCTGCCTCTCCCTGCCCTTCTAAACTGGGCTGATAACCCACAAGATCCTTATAAGTGGAAGATCCCCAGAAGATTATTATTTAGGCCTTGGACTCCCTGCCCATGGAGGTCAGTAATTGGGAGACAGTGGGAGATGGAACCAGTAGCAACCTCGGAACCTCACAGGGTGCCTACCTACCCATGCCATGTAAATTGTGGGGTAAATCCCCATTTGGATTCAGCCTTAATTCTGTGAAAGATTACTTATGGAGCATTAGTAGATCTAAGGGTCTGAAGGCCACTATCATAAGTCCTCACAGGCACAGGCAGGTCATGGGTCGACTGTGTTCCGGGTTTAGAGGATGGATGGTGGAATCTCCTCTGACAGCTTTACAAAGCTAAATACCCCTTGCTGTGTATGAAGTCTGACAGGAGAACATATCAGTCAAGCTGTAAATTGTACAAGTATCTAATACTGGAAAGAGAAAAAGGTCCCCTGTGTAAATACCCTTGGTGGGTCAGGACAGAGGTCCTCAGTCACTCAGAGTCACAGAAAATCACAGTCATAGTAAAGTGCACCAAGCACAATCACAGTTACTATCAATTTAAAGTGGAATTGAGATGGGAAACGGGGAAACCTGTACAGTTCAATGACAAGCAACTTCAGAGTATTGGCACTATAAATCTGTATCTCACTGGGCTAGCTTGTGGCCCTCAGAAATGGCTGGACTGAAACTAATGTGTAAAGTTCTAAGAGAGTATGGGATTAGAATAAAAAGTAAACTGGGAAAAGCTGTACCTGTGACAGAAAGACATCTAGTGTGGACAGGATATGCCCATGAGCTCGGAGGAATAAAAAAAATCCTAGTTGGAATGTAATACTGTTCTGAACATTCAGTTATTGTTTGTGTTCCTTGGTTCTGTTAATCCCATGCGACTCTACACTGGCCTGGAGAGTGTCAGAGCTGCAGGAGGTCACTTCAGATCAGGAAGGTCAAGTAAGTGGTTTGTGTGGGTCTCCTCCTTGAGAATGAACTTTACCCCCATACAACTACATGGGGCTAAATAAAAGTGGAGGGGAAGAGAACAGATGGTGTAAGATGAACTAGATTGGGGGGCTATTTTGGGCAGACTAGATAGGCCAAGGAGTCCTTTTCTGCTGGCAAATGGGTTGGGCAAGATGGCGGTTATGCTGGACTGCTGCTTGTTTGAGCTCTGCCTGACTGAGCTCTGTTTGTCGTGATTTTTTACCCTTCGTTTTTATTTCCAATGACTACCTGATTTAAGAGAGCAAATTTGGTTGTATGTGACTCTGGGGTTTGTCTAGTCAGAGTCCCAAGTCCTAAATTAATTTTTAGGTATTGTTGTAGGTTTAAGGCAAGAGTGTTAGATAGGGAGGGGATAGTGAGGTAGAGTTAGGAACTAGTTTTTTCGTTCTCAGTGAGGGCCAGTGCTTTCGTGCTTCCCACTTTGATTTTTTTCCAATCCATCAGAGAAGCTTGCAGGAGTGAGTGCTATTGGAAGTAGCAGGAAGAGAGTGGTCATCTCGAAATGTCTTTTGCTTCAGGAACTGAAGGTCGAAGGTGATCACGATACTGGCGTGTAACAGTCTGCTTTGTCTTTCTTTATGGGATTGTTTGGTTCCAGGAGCCCAGTTGAGCATTCTCGGCTTCCTGGCTTCTTCATCTTTAGGTGGGACCCATTGGCGTTTGCTTTGGGCTAGAGGTGACGGCATAGAGTTGCTCAAACTACACTCTCCCTTGCTGTGTTTTGGATTATCAAGGGCATTTGTTGTCTTCTGGGCTACGAGGACATTGCTCACCAGAACCGTAAAACCCTTTTGGCTCTTGGGCTGTTACCCTACTCTACTCCGTGCAAATGAGAGTTGCACTGAGCGTGTCCTGGGATTTTGCCTTTTTCTATTCGTACTGTCGGGCCACCTTTGGAGTTGATTATCAGACTCATGTAACTTCAGTGGAGTGGGCACTAGGACAGTGGTGCTACCATGCTAAAGAACAAACCTTTCTTATACAAAAGCTGTTGCCTCCACTTTTTTGTTTTATGTTTTAATAAATGAATAGTTTTAAAAAGAGACTGGTGCCCTTGTGATGCTGGAGGTTTGTGTGTGCTCTGCTTTTGTGTAAGACTGATTATCAGACTGCCTGAACGTAGGTGCTGGTGAGAGCAGCACTGCAGGTTTTGGTGTGTTGCCCTGGAGACGACTATTCCGAGGGTTTGGGAGTTGGGTGCTGGTGAGAGCAGCACCTTAGGTTTTTCTGATGTGCCTGCCCACCTGCTGTTCACACGCTGCCCTGCTCCATACTATTGTCTGAGGTCTTACCCAGCATTGGTGAGAGTTTGTTAGCTTGAACTACAGAGAGCTAGTTCTGCAGGACTTTGTCGGTCTGATTGTGTGGAACTTTTGCTGGACTGATTTTATTAGTGGACCTCATCTGTGAATCTGTTGGACTGTTTTACTGGACTTTTATAGCAATATTGTAATTTATTTATTTGCTGGGTAGCACTTATACTTGCTTTCTTGGAAATAACTTTAGCTGACTTCTTGTGGGGTGATTTGTTTTTTTTCTGTTTGTTTCATTAGTTTGGGTTTTGGGGGGGTTGATGGTGTGTGTGTGGTGTGTTTGATTAGCTTAGCTTGTTTTATATTAGTTAGGAGTGTGTGTGTGCCTTATATTTTATATTTGTTTTAGTAGCATTACATGCTTAGTTCTGCTGAATTTTAGCTAGTATTGTGAATGTTTATCTGATGGTGTATTAATTTGGTCTGTTTGGTAAGATTTTAATCTCGGATAGTCAATATGTGTTTGGGCCCTACTATAGTAAGATACAGCTACTTGTCAGCCCTTCTTTGAAGCCTCTGGCCTTTTGATCCCCCACTCTAACCCGCAGAGATCTGTGTGAGGCGTAGGGTGATGGGGATACCTCGGGGGCAACGGTGTGGAGTGCTGCCAGGTGGCTGTTGAAGAAGCAGCAATTTGGTTGGTGAGGCCTAGGGGGCACCCTGGGGCGACATGGATGCCTAGTTCCTATACCCAAGCGCTCCATGCTGAATAGTGGGCAGGTAATCTCTGACCCAGCAGAACCCACTCATTTGACCTGGGCTGTACTTTGCAATGCCAGGTCGATGAAGAACAAGACTGCCATAATGGTGGACTTAATTTCTTCACTTGACCTGGCTTGCATTACTGAGACCTGGCTAGATAATAACACTGCACCTCTCTGAGTCTCTGAGCACAGTAGAGGTCCCAGAAGACTGGAGAAGGGCTCATGTGATCCTGTTCCACAAGAGTGGTACAGGGAAGAGGCAGAGAACTACAGACCAGTCAGTCTAACCTCAGTAGTGGACAAGATTATGGAGGCACTCCTTAAGGAAAGGATCGCGTAACACCTGGAATCCATAGGAGCACAGGATCCAAGACAGCATGGGTTTACAACAGGAAGGTCCTGTCAAACTAATCTCATAGACTTCTTTGACTGGGTAACCAGAGTGGTGGACCAAAGGGGAGCAGTTTATGTCACCTACCTTGACTTCAGCAAAGCTTTCGATACTGTTCCACATAGAAGACTGATTAATAAGCTGGGCAGGCTCAGGGTGGGTCAGGAGTTGGTCAACTGGTTGGCACACTGGTTGACGGGCAGAAAACAGAGTGTGGTGGCAAACAGTATACAGTCAGAAGAGATGCAAATCACAAGTGAGGTACCTCAGGGATCAGTCCTGGGCCCAGTCCTCTTCAATATCTTCATCAGTGACATTACAGATGGACTGGAGGGTAAGGTTTGTCTGTTTGCAGATGACACCAAGATCTGCAACAGAGTAGACGATCCAGATGAGGTGGGCAGAATGAGAAGAGATCTGGATAAACTGGCAAAATGGTCGGAAGAGTGACAACTGGGGTTTAATGCAAAGAAGTGCAAGATCACACACATAAGGAAAAGAAATCCTGAAGCCACCTATAGGTTGGGAGGGGAGTTGCTGGCAGTCACAAGGGAAGAAAGACTTGGGTATCATCATCATCACAGATGTCCTGAAATTATCCAAGCAGACCACTAAAGCAGTAGGTAAGGCTAGGGGGATGTTGGGGTGTATTAATAGGGGTATCACAAGTCGTAAGAGGGAGGTAATAATCACTCTTTACAAGAGGCTGGTTAGGCCCCATCTGGAGTACCGTGTGCAGTACTGGAGGTCACACCTTCACAAGGACATTAACCAAACTGAGGCAGTCCAGAGAAGGGCAACCAAAATGGTGCAGGGACAGCATCAGAAAACATATGAGGACAGATTAACAGAGCTCAATATGTATACACTACAGCAAAGGAGGGAGAGAGGGGATATGATTGAAACATTCAAACACCTTCAGGGCATTAACAAGGTGAAAGAGTCTAACATGTTTCAATATAAGAAAAATAGCAGGACAAGAGGACACAGAATGAGATTAGAGGGAGGCCGATTAAGAGGCAATGTGAGGGAGTTCTTTTTCACAGAAAGGGTGGTGGATGCATGGAATGGCCTACGTCAGGAAGTGGTGGATATGAATACAGTACAGGGCTTCAAACAGGCATGGGACAGGCATAAGGGAGCAATACAGATGAGTATGAATAGATAGGCCATTGACAGAGCAAAGGCCGATGGCACATTCATAAGGTAGAAAAAGAAATTGGCAGACTGGATGGGCTTGAGGTCCTTATTTACCATCAACTTCTATGTTTCTATGTAGTTTCTGTCAAGAGAGATTGTGGCGGCACAGAACAGACCAGCTCAGCTCTTCCATACGGTAGACTGTTAAATTTGACATGTCTCCATACTGGCGGAGCTAATTTAAGCACACAGTGCAATGAGCTTTCTCTATTCTTTGCCGACAAAGTGCCGCCATCAGGGCTGAGATACCCTCCAGCACCATTTGTGGAGTATGCAGGGGCCAGCCTGAGACTCGCAGATGCACTCCTCCTGTCTGGGATGAGTTTGACCCAGTTGGGGTGGAGGAGACAATTGCGATCATCCTTGGGTTGAGGCCTATGTATTGTGATTTAGACCTGGGTCCCACCAGACTATTAGTTGGATGTGTGGATCTGATTGGACCTGTGGTTACAGAGATTGTCGTTGTTTCCTTGAGGAGTGGAGTCTTCCCCGATTCTCTGAAGGAGGCACTGGTGAGACCCCTTTTGAAAAAGCCTACACTGGATCCTGACGATCTCTCTAACTACAGGCCAGTTTTGAACTTCCCACTTTTAGGGAAGGTTCTGGAGAAAGTGGTGGCCATTCAACTCGAGACTAGTCTCACCTCTAACTCCACCTATGAGTGCTTCCAATCTGGGTTCAGGGCTGGGCACAGTTCAGAGACACTGTTCTCTTAGATCTCTCAGTGGCATTTGACACCGACAGGTGTTGCTGGACTGGTTGCGGAGCTGGTGTGGACTTATCAATATAGTCATCATTGGTTTAGGTCCTACCTCATGGGCAGAGTGCAGAGGATTTCAGTGCGATTATTCTTACCTGGCCCAATGCCTATGTACTGTGGAGTTTTGCAGGGTTCGGAATTATAACCACTGCTGTTCACGGTGTACATGTTGCATTTAGGAGATGTCATTAGGTGGTACGGGCTGAATTTCCACTGCTGTGCAGATGATATTCAGCTGTACCTGTCCTGTACACTGGGAAATCAGATGGCGGTTTCTATGTTCAGTGTCTGCCTAATGGAAATCCAGAACTGGACGACTCAAAACTGGCTCCGACTAAATCCAAGAAAGACGGAGGTACTAGTGGTGGACCCAGGTCACCATCGGGATGGTGGTGGGCTGGGGGGGAAATCCTGGCCTTCTGCTTGGTGATGTACCTTTAACCCCATTGTCCCGGGTCAAGGATCTAGGCATTGTTCTTGACGACGACCCGACACTGGATGCTCAAGTTTCAGCCATTGTCCGCAGTAGTTTCTATCATCTGAGGAACACTGCCAGGATCCATGCTGTGTTACCACCAGAGGACCCATCCACCCTAGTACATGCATTTGTTATGTCTAGGCTGGATTACTGCAGTGCTCTCTAACTAGGGCTACCAGGAGGCAATCTCCGCTGTCTGCAGCTAGTCCAGAATGCGGTGGCCATGCTATTGACTGGATCTAGTAGATTCAATCATATCACACCTGTGCTCCGTGATCTGCACTGGCTGCTGATTAGGTGGAGGATTGTCTTCACGGTTGGATTACTGACCTATAAAGCCCTACATGGCTGGAGGACAGAGTACCTACAAGGCCTCCTAGTTCCTCACCGCCCATCCCGCTCCCTTTGCTCTGCTGGGGGTGGCCTTCTTGTGGTTCCGAGGGCTAGGCTGTGGCAATCAGGGGGATACAGCGTTGCCATGCCATGCCAGCCCTTTGGCACTCACTACCCAGTCATCTGAGAGAAGCGCCCTCGGTAGAAGCGTTTAAGAGGGGACTAAAAACGCATTTATTTTTGCAAGCTTTTGGTTTCTAATTGATTTAAATTAGTTATTGGTAATTTTGGACTGTGTTTTGAATTATGCTTTAAATTTATTTATGGATATACTAACATTTTATGTATACTGTTTGTCATAACTATTGCATGTTGTTTTAAAATTGTACAGTGCTCAGAGCCCTTGGGAATGGGCGCGCGCTATATAAGCAATAAAATCAATCAATTATTCAATGTTTCTATCTGTATACCCTTAGACCATGAAGGAGGGTTATGTGTGTAAATATAATGTAAAGAGTTTGATTTCTGTTTGTTGATTACACTAGGTGAACTCCTGCACAGGCAGGTCATGCCCATTCTGAGGAAGGGGTACTTTATCCCACAACATTGGTGGTACCCAGGTTACCTCATATCATTGTGCAGGAATCAACAGTACTACATTTTTTCTGGTGAATAGTTTAAATCAGCAATGAGCAAGTTTATCTTTCCAGCTGTTTCTGTACTGTTTGTGTGACAATATCATGCAACAACTTAAACAGTAACATTTGCTTTTGAAAAGCTAGCATGATGTGTGTTCTCTTAATCACTCTGTTGCTACTGCTTGGGACAACAAATGTACCAAGCTCACTTGTGTTACTTCTGTTGCTAGGAAGGTCCAAGAAAGTTTGCCCTATTTCAAGCAGGGACTGAAGGGTGCAAAAAGGGACACTGCAAGGAAATCGCTGCTTGACTAGAAGGGACATTCTGATGTGTAAAACCACTATGCATACCACCTATCTGAGTGGGTTAAAGTGAAGAGAAATGTAGTACTGAAGCTACGTAACTTTAATGTGGTCTCCCTTATAGTAAACATGGGAGAGGACATCTGGATGGGAAAAGTATCCCAAGGAGATTTCAACAAACCCCCTGACTTTGTGCGGGCTCAGGTGTAGTTATTTTCTGCTGCCCCTCTAGACCTCTGTTCAATGGAACCCCAACCAAGTTTTTTTTTTTCTATCATTTATTTATCTTCTTCTCCCTCTGGGCTGGCAGGCAGACTTCTCCTGCGGCATCCCGACTCGGCTCTCTGCCCAGTAATTCTCCCACAGATACCCACCCCCCCCACCGTGGTGGGGCCAGAGGGTCAGCTCCCCCCTCCCGGAGCACAATCCAGAAGCCAGCAGGTCACCGAACACGTCTGCCAGTTCATGGAGCCTACCAGCTCCGTTTTCCCTTTCTCTCTCTCATCCCCTTGTTGCTGGTGCACGCACGGGCATGGAGGTACCCATACGCTGCAGCCTAGCAACGTCCACCCTTCATGTCACCTTCAGTCCCAGACTACACCCCAGGCCTCCACCTGGTGGCAGTCATGCAGCAAAAGTGGCAACCCAACTCTCCCTGGGAGAGGAAAGGAGAGCTGTCGAACGCTCGATCCTCTCCCTCCCCAACCGACCCCCAGCAGTCCATGCTCATTCCTGAACACAGGTCGCCAACATGGTGGGAGGTGTGGCGTCCAATGCCTCAACCCTCAGCACCACTGGGCCGACTCCAAACCCAGTTTTAACAACCCTAACCAGCCCCCTCCCATGGCCCCACTACTACCCGACTGCATAGAGTCAGATACATTTTGTTGCTCTGGTCTTGTGCTATACTTGACAACAGAGAAACAAATATCTAAAATCGTGTGTATGTATATATATATATATATATATATATATATATATATATATATATATATATATATATATATAATACATACACACACACACACACACAGGTGCGAACTTCTATACCGTAGGTGCCCCAGGGCAGGCACTTTTACCTCTGGACACCTACTGCTGGTTTGTACCTGCCCACTGGGGCACCTAAGGTATTTTATAGTACAGAGCTCCGTTTTCCATTTTTTTGTTATTTTTGTTTCTACCCTAGTGATTTTTTTTATCTTCAGAAGGGCGGGGGGAGCCTTTGGAGGAGTGAAGGCGCCAATCACGAGTGTGCCTTTGTAACTGTCAGCTGACAGTACAGTAATGAAACACCCCTGATTTGACTGGCACAGTCATCAACCAGCCGCCTGCCTAGGTCTGTCGCATCAGTCACTCACTGCACCAGGCGTGAACCAATTGGAGTGACTGTGTTTCGGAGTTCGCCCGCCCCCTTAAGTTGCCGTTATGCTGGAATGCAGCTCAGCACGCCATTCTGTCAATGATTTAGGAGACAGAGGTCCGTGCTGAGTGCAGTAGCTGTAGACTGTGAGTTTGCTGCTGTAATTGGCATTTCTATTAAAAAAAAAAAAAAAACACAAAAGCTCTTTTAAGAGCTCTCTTTAGTACAGTCAGAGAAGCGGAGGTGTGGAGTGTTTATAGCCAGGGAGTGGGACTTGGGAGTGAGAGAGTAGGCAGAGGGTGAGCGTCAGACTGTGAAGGTGTCTGTAAGGTCTCGGAGGAAATTGGGAATCGTTAAAGAGGGAGACAAAAGAATAGAAGCAGACTCAGTAAAGTCAAGAACAGGACTGTTTAAAAAGTCTGCAGACAGTGCTCAGTTTTCAGCATTGCAGTCTACCGAGTTTAACCTGTGGGGAGCTATTCAAATTAGGTAAAGCCATCCAGCTGGTGCCCGATACTACTTCTCTGTCTGGGTGTGTTAATTTAAAGCAGAAGAGGCAGATAGTAGGAAAAAAAACAGAACCAACTGCAGCAAAGAGGAGGGGGACCTATTCTGTGATCTCTGCAGCCACAGTTGCTGTCAGCTAAACTTGCTAAGTTTGCAGGGGGAACTGAATTTAAAACCTATAATAAACTATCTCTATCTAACTGAAGCTAACTATTAAAGATCAGCAGCCTATACTGATACAGACAGTTCACTGTTCGAAGTACTAAATCCTGTGTGAGGACTAGCAGCAAGTCAGTAGTCAACTCATCACTAGTGTATCTATATTCAGTTGCTGGCTGGGAAGGGAACTGAATTGAGGCAAAGAAAAAAAACCTCTACCTAACTAAACCATATAAAAAAAAGCTCATTATAGTTTTACAAACTTAGTGTGTTAAAAGAATCTCTTAACAAGCTTTAATAAGCTTGTATGCTGTGTATTGCATAAAATCTAACAGGGAATATATAAGGCATTGTTGGATTCTAAAAGCGTTTTTTAAAAGCTACTTGGACCAACTAAAATAATCTGTGGTGCAGTACCTAAACTCTAAATACAAAGGGATCTGCAAACTGAGAAAATCTAATTAAAAGTAATTGTTAAAGTTCTAAAAGCTTTTGTGAACTCGTTGGAACACCTAAAACTTAGGGGGATCTACTATTATTCTACTAGATAAAGTTACTTTAGGTGAAGTTGACTATCTCAGTCAAATCTAAATATTGTTATTAAAAAAAACTTTCATTGGACTATCTAAAATCTGTATACAGTTATAAAAAATCTGTTAAGTGTTTCACGGGCTCTACGCTGTGGTTTTGGACTATCTAAAATCTAAATACTATTATAAAAAATCTCTAGCTTTTTACAGGCTACAGTACACTGTCTGTGGACTATCTAAAATCTGAATACCTGAGGCTGTTATAATAAATAGACAACACACAGTCAGGTTTTCTTGTTAAGTTTATTATAAAAATAAAGACAAGACACACTTTTTTCCTTATTGCATTTATTAATACTGAGTAATACAAATAAAAAATTCTTAAAATCAGTATTCACAAATTCAACTCCGAACAGCCAGGCAGACACCATGAGTCTTTTTAAATTTGGATTTAAGAGAAAGCATTCTGATGAGACTGCGGGAGCTGACTCGGATTCCCTAACACAAAGTACTAGTACCACTACAGGCACAGCTATAACCCCACCCTCTCCTTGCCCAGACAGTGAAACTGTTGTGACCACTGAAGTTTCCTCAAGTGCTACTGCTTGTACTGAAAGCCAAGTTAAGGCCCCGAAAGTTAGAAAATTTCAGGAATCCTGGAAAAAGGGCAGACTGGGTGGGCCAAGTGGTCCTTATCTGCCGTCAAAGTCTATGTTTCAAAGTCTATGTTAAGTGGCTTACGTACGACACAGATAAATGTGCCATGTTCTGTACATGGTGTTAGAGTTATGATAAAAGCCAAAGCAAAAATAATTTCAGAACTGGATGCAGTACTTTTAGAGTACACATTATCTCAGCACATGAAGTGTCCATAGCACACAAAAATGCTGAGATGGCATACATTGCAAATAAAACAAAAGTTGGAGAAAGACCAATAGAGAAATCCATACAATTCATGGAACAAAAAGAAATGGATCAGATTTGTAAATTGTTCTGTACTGCATATTACGTTGCTAGGACCGAAAGGCCTTTCAGAGATTTTCCTGGGTTGATAGATTTACAAAGAAAAAATCATGGGGATGATGCTGTGAGTCACAGTTACAGTAGTGACAAGCAATGCTGTGTCTTCATTCACTATATTGTCCAAGATATTCAAAGCACTACTGCTAGTCTACTACAAGACAATGACTTCTCTTCTTGTTGATTCCTGCACAGATAAAAGTGTGACTGAGGAGAAGGGCATTTATGTACGTGTTTTTGAAAATGGCCTACCTGTAACAAGATTTCTTGCACTGAAACCAGTCAGTGTCCCTAATTCAGAAAGCATTTTAAATACTGTGATTAATGCTTTAGAGGGTGAAAGTGGTTTAAAGGATGGTGGTTGGAAACATAAGCTGATAAGTGCGGCATCTGATGGTGCTGCCGTAATATTGGGGAGCACTTCAGGTGTCCTTAGTCGAATAAAGCAAGATTTCCAGTGCCCACACCTCATTGACATACACTGCTGTGCACATCGTTTAGAGCTTGCTGTTAAGGATTCATTCAGAGACTGCCCCTTTTACAAGTCATTAGAACAACTTCTGCTGAACATTTACTCGTTTTACCACAGGTCACCAAAAAGTTGGAAAAACCTACAGGAAATGGGATCCCTTTTAAATATTAATGTGGTCAAACCAGTTAACACTAGCGGCACTAGGTGGCTTGCACACAGAGAATGGGCCATTTCTGCCCTTGAAAGGAACTGGGCTGCATTAGTGCCTTACCTCGAACATGTGTCACTGACAAACAAGCAGGATCATGGCCAAAAAGCACTAGGAATACTTAAAGTGCTTAAGACTTTAAAATGTGTTATATACATGAACTTTCTGAAAGTGTTTTTTGGTTACTTATCTGCTCTTAGTCTGTGCTTTCAGCAAGAGGATGCCACTGTTGAAAAAGTTCACGGCAGAGTAGAAAGCACAATTCAAAAACTAAATGGTCTCTCAAATCAAGAAACTCTTCACCGCATAACACTTACATCTGTAAATGAGAACCTAACTCAGTACAACAGTGTTGACTTAACTAATGAAACAAGCAGGCACAGATCAGGTTCTCCTTCAGACATTGTAGAAGCCACAATTTCAGAGACCAGAAAAATTCTTCAGAAAATGTCACAGCACATTGAATCTCGCTTTCAGTCCTTCACGACCAACAAAATGCTACTAGCTGCAAGAGCTTTAAATTTTCAGTCCTGGCCAACATCCACAGAGGCACTTCAAACATATAGAGATCAAGCGATTCAAACAATTGTTGATCACTATAAAGTGGTCCTAGAGTCTCGTGGAGTTGATGTTACTGTGGTACTGCTGGAGTGGCTAGACTTAAAAAAGCATGTACTCCACTTGCTGTCTGTTGAAAGCTGTAAGTCTCTGAAATTGTGGCAAAAAGTGATTCTTGCGGATGTGCTGGATCAACAATTTTGAAATGTGCTGGCCATTGTCAGAATCATCCTCCTGATTCCTATTCACACTGCTGCTGCAGAACGAGGCTTCTCTCTGGTGGGAAGAATAAAAAAAATGACTGGAGGGTTGGATTACGCCCAGACACCCTACACGACCTAATGTCTATATCTCTGAATGGACCCCAACTTAGTGACTATAACCCTGAAGGTGCCATATCACTGTGGTGGAAAATTGGCAAAAGGAGGCCCACTACCAAAGCTTATGGCTGTAGAACACTGTCACTGCATGCTGCCAGCCCTAGTGGTGGTGATGAAAATGAAAGTGTTTGGTCCAGTGAAGATGACGTGTAAAATTATGAAAACTAAGGGGCGGCATGTAAATGGTTTGCTGGGCATGTACATTTTCTTCTTAAATGTCCAAGTGGGCATGTACTTTTTCACAATTTCATACCCTGTATATATATATATATATATATATATATATATATATATATATATATATATATATATATATATATATATATATATATATATATATATATATATATATATACACATATAACGCTCCTATAGTTAGGGTTGGGTAGGCTCTTTGATGTTAGCCCTCAGTTTGCACCAAGTTTGGCATCTTGTGATGAAATAGCATAAAATTTGGCACTCTTGATCAGGCTGTCACAGTCTCAAGATGTGAAAGATTTTGTGATGGCATCTTGTTAGGTTTTCGAGATACGGAGCACCGAAAACTGAGAGAAAAAACTATACTTAACATTGGGTATTTATTGCTCTCACCTACAGCCTAGACAGTGTGGAATTTTTTCATGAAATGTTCATGGTTGAAGGGGGCTATGCCAAATGTGTTCCACTGGAAGGTTTTTGAAAAAATATTATATGGTTTCAGAGTAATAAGGATTTTTAGTTAACCAACAAATGCGAATTGTTAAAAAAATATATATATTGCAAGTGCTTATTTTCATGCTTTACTTGTCATATGGAAAAAATGATCATGATGACCAACATTTTTCCTTTTTCTTTAACTCACAAACATTGAAAATACATCAAAATGATAAGTTTTCAAAAAACAAACACCTGAACCTTGCTAAACAGTACACATTTTGCTAGAGACCAGTGTTTGTTTAAAAAAATAAATAAATAAAATCCTAGAAATACATTTTCTGGGAATTCCAAAATCCAGGGTATACAGTTTAGTGAGAGGAGCCATTCAGCTGCATTCTCTGTATGACAACAGCAAGAATTTCTTGAATGCTAACACCACAGCTGGAGTCACGCTGCTGACTTCAGTTCAACCAGTGAGCCGGCAATCCCCTGCACACACTCTCTCTGTGTCGCTCTCTTTTTCTGTCTGCCTGTCTATTTATCTATTTAATTCTTTAAGTGGACCACAGTGACCACCCCTGGTACTGCTTCTTTCTCTCCCTCACCTCCAGATCACCTGCTCATTCTTTCCAGTGTTTGTTTATAATTATTACTGTTTTATATATTTTATAAGCAGACCAGTGACCAACCCAAGTTCTCTTGATCCCCTCCCCCCAAGTTGGACCATCCCCATTCTCACTAATGTAGTGACTGTGCCCACCCCCAGTGACACCAAACAGTAGCTAGACACTGGGGTGTCCAGTTTCGACTCCCTCAAAAAAGAAAACCATCCTTCACCAATTTTTATTTTTAACCTGCAAAACAGAAAATGGTCCCTTGCTGATCTGACCTCCCACCCTCCCACCCACTTGGTAACCACTGTCACACCCTCTCACTTACCTGAACATGTCCCATGGTGTAGATCTACTCTCTGATCGAAGACACGTCTTGCTGCTGGATCCGGCAACTGCAATATGAGAAAAATCAGGTACATGCATGCAGTTCAATGTATTTCAAAGGGGTTTGAACTTTAATTTATATCTTTTCTCCCGTATTTTCAATATGGCCTTTTTGGGACCTCATCTCATGAGCAATGGTGGTGGAATTATGCAAATCTGGGACGAAAGGCGATTTTGCAGTTGCTTTGCAAAATCATCTTTTTGGCAGGATTTTAAACTTTTCACCACCGCTGTTCATGAGATGAGGTGTTACAAAGGCTATGTTGAAAATATGAGCATATGTTAACATTTTTCTACGCATGCTCATAACTTTGGTAATTTTAAATACTGTGACTCCAAATTGTCTGCACTGCCATTTTTTCATACCACTTCATGAACATAACAGCTATCATGTTCCAAATCTTAGCTAACATGTATTTTCACATCTGTGGTGCAGAATGACCTTTCATTGGGGACTTGAAATTTTTCATGTACTGGGTTCATGAGGTAGGGTAATAAGAAGGCTGTGCTGAAAACTTGGTGTACAAATATGGTACATGCTAGGTTACGAGTGAAGGTTGCAGTATTTCAATGATCACATTTGGAAAGGATGAGAAGGGACTTGGCAAGGTTAGAGGAATGGTCAGAAGTAAGGCAGCTTGATTCAATGCAAAGAAGTGCAAAATAATGCAAACAAAACCCAGGGAAGATTACACAATGGGGGGGTAGTAACAATGACAACAAGCATTTGTCAATGCCGAATGTTTGCTTGCTGGCATTGGCACTGGTAGTGCAGGAGTTACAGAGCTGCATAATAGGAATGGCAGTGAAGTATTGAACTGAAGCCAACCCCACCACCACCACCCTGCAGATACTGACAGGTACTGGGGTGTGCCTTTGGGTCGTCAGGCATAATGGCTATGGCATTTCACCACACCCTACCCTGCAGACACTGACAGGTGTCACGGTGTGCCTTGGGGTCTTTGGCCCTTATGTTGACCCCATTCTATTAGGAAATACAGTGAGATGGGTGAAGTATAGGAGAATGGGGTGAACTCTGAGGCCGAAGAGTCCAAGGCACAACTTGATGCCTCTCACTATCTGCAGGGTGTGGGTGGGGGTGGAATGGTGTGAGCATTACAAGCGACAATCCCAAGTCACACCTCTGAGGCCTGTCAGTCTCTACAGGGAACGCCGCAGACGTTCATTGGTATTTTCGCTCCAAATTTTCAACACTGTTTTTTTGTGACCCCCACCTTATGAACAGTGGCAGTATCATTTCATTAGCTGAAAGCTGATTTTGCACAGTGACTAAGCCATTTGGCGCCACAGTTGTGAAAACACATTTCGAACAGGATGTGAAAAATGACAGCTGTACTGTTCATGGGGAGGTGTAAAAAAAAAAAACGGCAATATTGAAAATCTGGAGTTAAACTATCAGTAAAACTGGTGAAGTCATGAGTGAGCATAGAAACTGCACAACACACACCCGTAATGTAATTAGTTTGGGGATTTTTTTTACAGCAGATTGTTAACACAGGCATTTTGGGCCTCCACTCATGGACAGTGTCATGGTGATTTTCTCAATCTGTCCCAAACAGTGATTTCCCACAGTGACCACACATTTCTTTGCTGGAAGTGCGAAAACACATTTTGGCCATGGTGTGAAAAATTACAGCTGTACTGTTCATAAGGGAATGTGGAAAAATGCCAGTGGTGGAAATCTGGACTGAAAATATTACAAATTCATGAACTTATGAGGGTGCGTGGAAACTGCGCAATGCTCGCTCGTAATAGTCATTTTCTGAACTTTGTCACAAATTTTAACATAGCCATTTTAAGACCTCTGCTCATGAACAGTGTCATGGTGATTTTCTTAATCTGTCCCAAACATTGATTTCAGCACACCAATTATGCCATTGGCATGCCTGCTGAAACACATTTTGGGTGAGATATGAAAAATGACAACTAAAATAGTCTCTGTTCATTTGTGTGCTGTGGAGGAGCTGCCAACCATTGAATTATGTAGAGCAGACACTTGGTAAAAAGGTATGAGGGAATTATTGTGAAACTATTTACAGGATATTTAAAAAAATCCCCCTTTTAAAACAGCAATTAAAAGCAGGTGAATTCAGGTAGCTGCTGTACTGTTGCTGTCTTTTGACATGACAACAATGCCTTCACATGGCTTGATTTCATTTATATATCCTGCATTATCCTAAGTTATTTAATTGCTGTTTTTTTCAAATTCAGTAGCATAGTTGAAACCATTGTCACACTAGCTAGAACATCCCTTGTAAGTTTAGTCAAGTAAGCTTCAGAAGAAGACCTTGTTGGGCCAAACACTTGGACACTTTGTTCTTTTTGTAACATCCATGTATGTTGGTTCAGTAAAAGGCAACAAACCATTTGCTTCAGTATAATTTTTTTGAATGCACTGCATTAAAATAAGAATTATATTGTAAGACCCTGGCAGACTACATACAGCAGGGCTCCCAGATCTATAGAGTCATTTACAGGAAATTGTTCCCATTGACTTGCATTGGTTACAGGGCATCAGACATAAGCCCTTTTACTCAGGATTTCATGACAAGTTGAATTCTTTTGGGGAACAATTGCAGTGACTGAAGTCAATATAGGTTCATTAGGAGAGAGAGAATGTGTGTCTGTGTGGGAGAGAGAGAGAGAGAGAGAGAGAGAGAGAAGGGAAGGGAAAAAAAGGGGTGTGTGAGAGAGAGAGACAACATCTCCTTAAAGCTATGTATCTCCCCCACTCACATTATGGTGATGTGGGGTGGGTTAGGGTGTATTGTTTGTACGAAGAGGAGGAGAGAAATTACATTTTTATTTCTTTTTCAGAATCCTTAGACACTTGTGGTACATCAAGTTGTTACATTCTCAGTGTATACTGACATCAGTACATATCAGGCTATGTGGTCTTAATTCCTTGAGGTTCCTCGACTAGAGTTTTTTGTTTGACACTAATATTATCTATTTATATTTAAATTATCATTTATATAGTCCTGAGGTTTTTGAAATGTCTTGGGCCTTATATCTAGCTGGAGAGTGCAGCTGGGTGACAGGTCCAGCTAGGTTTTACACATCACACAGTGTGCACTTATGTCTTTAAGACAACTTTACTGGTAAATTATTGTCTATAATGCAGATATTGAAACTTCATGAGCCCTATAACAATCTTAGTTTGTCTTTAATCTGGGTGAGGGTTGCCTTTCAGTAATCACATCCTTATACTAACTGTGACACTCATAGCTTGATTTAGGAGTTATCTGCTTCAGCAGTGTTATCTTATGTCAATTAAATGTATATGCAGTAGGATTCTTTGTATGTGTATTCCACCAAGCATGTTTAACCCAAGGTTGCTTCTAGCTGAAGGCAGTATAGTACTGTTAAACTTCTCTGACATCATCTTCTGTTTTTTTTTTTTTAAATGAGTATTTTAAACCAATGGGGATTTTTTTCTGTTTTTCTCTGCATTATCTAGCTGTTATAAGTATTGTATTTTCTAAACAACTGCCATAAGCTTCTGAAGAAGGACTGGTTGGTCCGAAAGCTAGAGCACTTTGTTCTTGTTGTTACATCTATGTTGGTCCATTAAAGGTAAATAATCATTTGCTTCAGGGCATCAGAGCAATTCTGCTTCATGTGAAATAATGAAATGTGGGGAGGAAAATTTGCACTAGAGTGAGGAAAATGCAAAATCAATGTGATAGCACTGCTACTGTGTCCTCTAAAGTCCATCATTTGTTTTTTTTTATGTTAAACGCGCGCATGCAAGGAGCGTCTTGAAGAATGGGATGCTTTGGAGGTGTGCCTGCCTGTACAATCCCTGCTCCGTTGAGCAGGCGTGGCGGTCCTGCACAATCGCTGCGGTGCTGTGTATGACAGCGGTGGTCTTCTCTTGAAAACCACCGCTGTGTGCTTGCAACAAGGTCACACACCCCAAAATCTTTGCTGCCACGCTGGGGCCCACCAGCGTGGCAAACATCCACATCGTCTGCCGAGGGGTGCCCAATCCCGTCGGATCCATCTCCCAAACAGCTTTCTCTGCTGCCATGCTGGGAGCCATCCCAGCATGGCAAGCGTCCATGTCTGCCAGCAGGGTACCCAATCCCCATCGGCTCCACAGCCCCCAGCCATCATTCTGCCACGCTGAGACCCACCCCAACATGGCAAATGTCCCACGTCATCAATTATAGAAAAAAACCTGTAAATTAAAACAGTCCCACGCAGTCTCCCTGCCCTCCTCCCACAGCCCGCACCCACCACGCACCCTGCCTCCCCACCCCCACCCATACTTACCTCAGGCTCAGTGTAATGAACATCACTGGACCGAGAACACGTCTGCACTCTTCAAAACCCGGGCCTTGAACTGGGAAATGCCAGTAAGCTGTATAATGGGCTAGATCGTTTTTCAACTTTGTTGCATATCTTAGGCATTTTTGGAATTTTGCGCAAATTTTCAACATGGGGTTTCGGGACCCCTTCTCATGAATTCTGTCACTGTCATGGCATTATTCGGGGAAGGGTGATTCGCAGTCACTCGGAAATCACTCTTTAGACCTGACTATGAAACAACAGTGCCAGCGTTCATAAAGTGGGCTCTAAAAGCTCATTTTGAAAATGTGGTGGAAAATTCTAAAAATGACCGTTTTACGAGCGTGCGTTGCGCAGTTCCTACGCAGGCTCGTAAGTTCAAGAATTTTCAATATTTTCACTCCAGATTTTCAACATTGCCATTTTACTATACCTCCTTATGAGTAATACAGCTGTCATTTTTCACATCTCACCCAAAAGCGTGTTTCCGCCCATTATAGCGCTGATTAGCGCGAGTCGGTGTGCAAAATCAATGTATGGGACACATTAAGAAAATCACAGTGACACTGTTCATGAGCAGAGGTCTTAAAATGGCTATGTTGAAAATTTGGTGAAAAATTCTACAATGACAGTTTTACAAGCGCAGCATTGCGCAGTTCTACGCGCTTGTAAGTTCGCGAATTTTCAATATTTGCACTCCAATGACTTCCAAATACCTAAACAGTACATAGAAGCAAGCAACATTCAGCATTGACAAATGCTTGTACTTCTTTGTCACTGATTTTTTTAAGCCATGTCCAAGTGCCAAATTAAACTGCAAATACCTGCAAGCGAACGTTCGGCATTGACAAATGCTTGTTTTCATAGTGTAATAGACCAACAGCAAGCCTTTCCCTGATTTGAAAGGAAGTGTGAATTATTAAGTATCTGAATGTGCTAGTGTGAACTAGCCTTCATGCTTTGCCCAAGAGAAGTGGAGGTGGAAGGTTGAAATAAAGAGAGTGGATGGGGCAATGTGCAGTGTATCTGGCACAACTTGAAATCCATGTAACTCTTCTCAATTCAGTAAGCACCATTGGCTTTGTTTGAGAGTTGTGAGGGGATGGTGTGGGAATGCAGACACATGGCTGACATACAGCATCTTGTTTCTGCAGTCACATAAAATGCCAGCTCATGGCAATTCAGAGAAAAAAATATTTTGAAGCTGCATTACCAGACTAAGTGTGCAGTTTAGTGAATTACCACACAGGGGTGTGTATATGACAGCACTAAAAGGTGCATTAAAGTGCTTCAGTCATGAAAACCTCCCCCACTGGCTGCTGCTGAAATGCATAGCAGTATGTTTTCTTTTGTGCATTCTGGCTGTTCTTTGCTTTAGCTGCAGGTAGTACAGTACACTCAAGTTCATTTGCATAGGTTTTAGCAGTGAGGAGTTCACATTGACAGAGTCTAGTAAGAGAAAACGCTTGGAATTACACATACAACGAAGTCTGAGTTTTCACATCAAATGCTGAGGTTTTTTTTTTTTTCAGGAGGATTAGAACCCATGGAGTCCATGAAGGTGTGCTTTGGAGAGCTGGTGTGAGTAAGGACTGTTAGGCACCCAGACATTTTGGTGGTCCTGCTGTGGCAGGGAACAGTTTATTGAAGTAATGATGTGTGGCTTGTCTCTCTAAGCTAGATAAGACTACAGCAATCTATCAGGTAACCAACACAGTTGATCTGTGTGTGTGTGGGGGAAGCTGCTCACTGAAGCGTAGCTCCCTCTTTCAACTGTATGCCACTGAATTTTCAACTGCTGTCATAGACAGCTCCAGCAGTGATTGGAGAACTGTGACCACGCCTGCAAACACACTGACTGAATTGGAAGATGCTGACACACCTCTGAAAAACTCAGATGATGGCACTATGTTTCTTGCACATGCATGCAAGCAAACATAAAAATGGAAAAGGGCCTGGGGGCAATCATATCAGATGACCTTAAGGTAAGCAAGCAATGTGATAAGGCAGTAGGGAGTGCTGGGGGGAATACTTGAATGTATAGGGAAAGGTATCACCAGTAGAAAACAGGAAGTTGTTATCCCTCTGTACAGACAGTTAGTGAGACCCCATCTGGAGTACTGCGTCCAGTTCTGGAGACCCCATCTCCGCAAGGACATAGACAGGATGGAGGCAGTCCAGAGGAGGGCAACTAAAATGGTGCAGGGTCTGCAAGAGAAGCCATATGAGGATAGACTAAAGGAGCTCAATATGTATACCCTTGAGGAAAGGGGGGGGGACATGATAGAAACGTTTAAGTACCTCAGTGGAATCAACAAAGTCCAAGAGGGTAGCATCTTCCAGAAAAAGAGATGTGCAAGAACAAGGGGACACAATTTGAAGACAGAGGGGGGACGGCTCAGGGGCAATGTGAGGAAGTATTTTTTCACAGAGAGGGTGGTGAACGCATGGAACAGTTTTCCTGAGGAGGTTGTGGGGTCTAAAACTGTGGGAGAATTCAAGAACGCATGGGACAGACATAAGGCAATTTCTGTTGAGGAGTAGGAAGAAATAGGCTGTTGGTTAAATAGGATCTGCAGCTTATCTTGTAGGTAGGGAAATGGGCAGACTAGGTGGGCCAAGCGGTCCTTATCTGGTGTCAAAGTCTATGTTTCTACTATTAACTTCACTAATTTTCAATATTTTGACTTCAGACTTTCAACATAGCCATTTTTCTGCACTACCTCATAAACATGACAGTCTTGACTGCAGCAAGTATGCTTTGTGATACTATGCTGGTGACCTAAGTTTGGGGGTGAACTCAGTGACCCAGCTGGCTTGGGTGAGGATGGTGAGGTTATGCACCCCCTCCAGCCAGGCAATGAAAGCTGCAGGGTTGAAACATGAGCATGAGTTCCATATAGTGAAGACAACTATCCTCTTGGCATACAGCCCTGCATCTCTGCACTTGTGGGTGGCAGAGGGTCCTTTGCATTGGCTAATAGATGGACTCTCTGCCCTGAGCACCTGTATCTGCAGCCACATGGAAGCGCAGGGGCCAGACGGCCTTGCGCTTCCACAGCCACGAGACAGCCCCATGAAATCTTGACATCCATCACTGCACAGAAATGCAGGGCCCTTCTATAGGCAGATGGAGTCTTCCCTTGGCACAGGGTCCAAAGGGCCCCATGCATCTGTTCATGCTGGTCCTTTCGGAACTTGTGTGAATGAGGATACAATTACACCATCTCAAAAAGAAAGGAAATTCTTTACAAAAAAACTATGTTAATACACCAGTTAGGGTTCAACTTACTCCCACAAAACTGGGCAAATGCGGCATTAGGGTTCCCAGCCCTAACCCCCAAGTAGCAAAAGGAAAAACGTTAAGAGTTTTAGTCTCCGGTGTCTAGGCGAATCAGTGGTGGGGTCTTGCTTTGGGTTGTCAACCCTAATGACCACCCTGTTTCTTGAGCAAACAACATTAGCCATGATCTCCTTTCTTCACACAGTGCTCTGAGGGAAGAAAGGTACAATAGATTATGTTGACAGCATGTGACGAAGCATACTTCTCTACCTTTGAAGACTGTCTCACTATGAGGCACTGGCTTGGAGCTGTATCTTGTGCTTCAGACAGCAGGCTACAGACGTGGGGGGGGTGGCATTAGGGTTGTTGATAACCCCAAGGAAGACCCCACCACTGATTTGCCAGAACTCTGGAGATCCAAAACCCTGTTTTTATTTTTCCCCTTTTGCTGCTTGTGGTTCAGGAGTTAGGTTTGGAAACCATAACATCACATTTCCCCACTTCTGTGGTGTTAAGTTGAACCCTAACTAGTGCATTAATGAAGTTTTGCTTTTTGCAAGAATATCTATCTCTAACCCCTTGGTGGTGCTATACCAAAGGCTACTACCCATGCCTGCGTGGCTAGTAGCAGGTTAAGGGGCCCAAGTTCTGAAATGGGTACCTTCACCTGGAGGTCAGAGTTGGTAGTGGTCAAACTAACCTGGGCACTGCCCTCTGGGACACTGTAACCCCCCTTTCCCTCTAGTGGCCTGTGCAATACACGATTATCACTTTCGCAGTACCCCTTGTATGCCATACCAGTACCCACACTGGTTGCACTTACCACCAGGGCTGGTTCCTCTGGCTCGACCCTGGGGAACCCCTGTACAACAAGGTTATGCATAGTAAATAGCAACAGTACAGTACTCTTGGCAGAAACTGGAACCACAGTTAGGTTAAATGCAGCAAAAAAGTCAGATCTGATTTATTCAGGGGACTTGAACAAGGAAGTGGCGTAATCAGGTTGATTGGCTTAAAGGCTATATTAATCAAACAGTTATGCATGCACTTTAAGTCCCCACACAGTCACACCTCTGGGTACCCAGGTAGAGACTATGAGGTAGCCAGGAACGTTGCAGCTGGTTGGGGCCCTGTGATGGAAGAAAGCAAGATGCATAACACACACTATTTGTAATCCAGAGCTGGAGGGCTCAGTTCGTGAAAGAAAAAGCAACCAGACAATCAGATGACAACACTTTAGATTTAGCTGTTGTTGCAGGGAGCTACCCTGATATTTACTCATGATACCCAATACTGGACAGAGGCAGGACGAAATCGAGACTGCAGGTTGTTGAGTTGGAGTGCCCGGAGAAGCGGGGCCCACATGAATCACCAAGGCATCGTTCCTGTTCAAGTGTTGAGCAGGGGGTTGATCCCTAGGCAGGTCTCTCGTCGATGGCTTTCTCTGTGCAGCGGGTAGTCAGGCTGGGCCAGTGTGGCAAGGCCCAGGCTGAATGGAGATAATTTTGGATTCAGTCCATGGGGCTGGATGCAGCTTCCGGCAAGCAGAATACAGTTCAAATCACAGTGGGGAACCAAATCGTGACCCACTAGCAGCACACAGCACATTTATACATAAGGAAATTCTAATGCAGCTTCCAGCAAGCAGAACACAATTTAAACCACAGTGGGGAACCAAATCACGACCCACTATAAGCACACAACACATTCACATGTAAGGAAATTCCACTGTACCAGGCAAAAGGCTCTCCGATCGCAATTACATTCTCTCTGCACAATCTGGGAGTTCAGAGGTGTCTGGAAGTCCAGGCAGGCCGATCACATTCAGCAAATCTTCTGGTAGGAGCCCGATCACAATTCAGTGGCTTACTTCACTCTCCAAGTTCGGATTCAGTCCGAAAAAGGCACAAGTTCCCTCTCAGGGTCAGCAGGCAAGCATGCAGGCCAAAATGCAGGCATTTCCACAGTTCGCCCGCGGGAATCTACACCGTGACTGCTGATTTAATGATTCAAGCTGTTATCTCTTCACCTCCCAACTCAGAAATTAACTAGCTGCAAGCAGCTTGGGAATTTCCCCAAGATCCAAAAAGTTTGGTTGGCTGATCTGTCTGTCACTCACAACAAGGGCTCCCCCTCCAGGTTATTTTAGGCACCAAAATGCAAAAACTACAATTCCTACAAGTTTTGACCTCACCAAGCCCCTGTAGGCAGACTCCATTTTAAAGTCCCAACAGTACTGATTGGCCCATTCTGACAGTCCCGGGCTAAGTTGGTGGCGATAAACAGAACAGTCATTGCTGCAAAGAAAGCAGGTTAGAACAAACTGCAATATTATTACTACTCTAACAAATGATCAGCAAACAAGCACATCTTCTAACAGAGCTCCCTTTCAAATTAATTAAGACTGCAATCCAGGCAGCTCTTAAAGAGACAGTACACAGAGGCTATACAGGCACTCTCTTGCAATACATTTAATCTGCTAAAATGCAGAACACCAGCCTGGCAGTGAGCATTTAGGCTAGGATTACCACCTGTCCCTACTTTCGCAGGACAGTCCTGATTTGGGCAGCTGTGTCCTGCGAAAAAACATGAAAAATACTAAATGTCCTGACATTATAGTACAAAAGAATATTTTCAGACTTTCTTCTAAATGTGGCAAAAACTACAGTACCTTAACTAAAATACCTTATGTAACCCCTCACCCCTGCCTTTTTACCAAACGACAGGTGGCATACTGTTGGTGCTGGCAGCAATACCTGGTGGGGACCTAGGTTCGGGGAGGATGAGGTTACTCGGCACAGGGGGACCTAGGTTTGGCTTCTCTGCACAGGGGCACCCAAGTAAATCTGAACACAGGAAGCAATAACTGTAATGTCCAGAACCAGGAATGGGATTTTACAGTGTGGCTTTTATTCACAACTAGCTGAACACAACAAAGCATAGATGGACCCCCAGGGGGCTACGTTTACTGATAATGCAGATTAGAGACTACAAGGCGGTCCACTGGAAGAATGAACCAATTTACTGTTTTCAGGCTCTGGACCCACCAGGAACACTTGCACGCACTTTGGGTACACAGCCCGACTGGCCCGGCTCCCCTGCCGGCCACTTGAATGGCAGTCCATTGGAAGAATGAACCCATTTTCTTGTTGTGGCTCCCCACACCACTTAGAGTCTGCGACTCCTAGAGAGATTTCCCATTTGCTTCTTCTGACTCCCATCTCAAAAAGAGAATTTTCTTCACACTTATTGTGGCTCCCCACACCACTTAGAGTCTGCGACTCCTAGAGAGATTTTCCCATTTGCGACCCACGTCTGGGTACTTCCCTCATCACTGGCCAAGTGCATGAGGTAAGTAGCAATCACAGCAGAAATCTGTAGAGGTGGGCCTGGTTACTAAAGATGGGGGGTGTTCTCACCTCCAGCTCCCACAGCCCATACCCGGCCATTCCTCTGGAAAAACTGAAACTTCTGAATGTAGATTAAATGGTGGATGAACTGTCGCACCCCCTCTACAGTACTACTTGAATTCACACAGCACTCTAGCTTTTGACACTACTCTATTTGTTTGTCCTAGTACTATAGGCTTCCCAAATAGTAGTTCAAATCCCAGATTTCTTCACATATCCCAGGCTGAAGAAACACATTTTTTGCCCTCTCATATTAGAGCAAAGACTCACCCTTTTGTTGCAGGTGCCCCACAGGCAAAGTACAACTCTTCCCACTTTCCAAACACAGACTGAAACTGAAATAGGCAGCTTTCTTTCTTCTGCAGACATTAGGGGATTGCCCCTGGAATCTACATGGGGATCTTTACTCCACCCCCCCCGGAGGGAGGGGCACTGAGACCCGAACAGCGGTCTCCACCACTTGAAGGCAAAACTGGAACTGCTCCTTCCTCTTTGAAAACAAAACTGGACTCTCACCTCCTTCTCTTACAGAAGGTAAACAGGAAACTGACCCTTCCTGTTTGAAAGCACACAGGACACTGACTTTGAAAACTCCCAATGTTCTATCCAACTCCCTCTGCTGCAGATTCCAACGTGGCTTATGCAGCTGCGACAGTTCTATTGGTGTTGTCATCTCTCAGTCTCAGCTGAGACTGAGAACAGAGTTAGACAGTGTGAAACCCATTTAACTGGAGTTTCACAAGCTGCCTTCCCTGCCTACCACTAGGTCTTACTGGGATTCTAGTAACCCCGAGTAACAAGGGGTTACACTTAAAATGATTAGAAACACTAGGGAACATCCAAAACAACTGCAACACTTAGTCTTAATTCTGATTATTTAGAGAAAATATATGTTGTGTTGGTTGAAGTTACATACTGTCCTGCGAAAATTCTGCGATTATTTATATTAGGGGACACATAGTGCCCTGGTTGTGGAATTCTGCGGATTACAGTACTTGTTCCTCTAAACGGCGGCAGTTAGCCACGCCCCCTTTCCAGCATCAGTTCTCCCCGCCCCCAAACACACCTCTTGCAAACAGCCAAATCAGATATTTCCATGCCCATTACATGTATTTATTTATTTTATATGGTTATAAGCATTATTGAACTGCACTGGTAAGTTTAACCCCTCCCCCAAATAAATAGGTCAGACCTGGTTAATCCGTAAGCTTTTGTGTTAGCCCAATTTTCTACGTAGTTTAAATCTACGTATTGACCAGACATTGATATTTTTTAAAGATTTAAAAGACTTATTACTGTAAAATAATTTACTTTTTAAATACAGTGCAAAACATATGTGTATTGTACATTTGAAAAAAGCACCAATATTTTAGCAAAAATAAGCATTATGTTTAAAGTATAATGAGAATCACATTATAGGAGGAATTTAAATTTTATCACAACAGCAGTGTTTATCGGGAACAGAACAAGAGGTGCACAGCTTGACAGCAACAGGATAGCAGAACCATAGGGTCGGGATGATTTAATAACAATCACTACACTGTAAATCTTTTTTTTTTTTCAGTGCTGCTAACTTTACCATTCATTGGAGTCTGTGGCTCAGTAGAATGGGGCGGTTTAAATCTTTTTTTTTTTTTAAGCAGAACGGGAAGAGGAGTCACAGGACAGACTTGTTTTTCTATCAGCCGACAGACAGACTTGTTTTAAGCAGAAGGGGGAACTTAATGACTTAAATTAAAACCGGAAGCAGAACAGGGGACAAGCTAAAACAAATTTTTTTTTTTTTTAAACAGCAGAGGGGGGAGGGGGGTGTCAGTGCAAGAACGAGCAGAAACAGTAAGAGGAGTCACAGGACACAGGGCAGACTTGGGGAGAACAGAAAGCAGGACCGGGAGTCGCTCGACAGCTATCTGGGGAGCAAAACATTGGAGTGTGTGTCTCCCTAGAATGGGGCGGTTTAAAGCAGATTGTTTAAATCTATAAATCTTTTTTTTTTTTTTTTTAAGCAGGATGAGGAACTAAATTATTTAAATTAAAACCAGACCGGGCACATATTTACTTTAGGGGACACACCTTGGAAGTGAGTGCTCCTAGTGAGAAATACGTCCGCTTGCGCTTTGCAGTCACTGATATGTGACGCCCCCACAGAACTACCAAAATGTTTAGCTTTTGCAATATTTCAACATAGCGACATATTCAACTACCAAAATGTGTAGCTTTTGCAATATATAAACATAGCAACATATTCTTGGGGGCGGAGCCCCCACAGAACAAACTACCAAAATGTGTAGCTTTTGCAGTAATCTTGTTAGCGCTGCTTATCTTGTAATCGCTCTTAATGCTAAACTGCGCCACTTTATAGTTTACAGTTTAATCTTGTTAGCGATGTTGTAAATATTGTATACAATCCATGTTTGTTATTTTATTAAGCCGGTTGTATATTCTTGCTTTCAGTGTTAAACCAAATTAAAAAAGGCATAAAAGAAAGAATAAGTGAGTCTCATGCTTTGATGTTACCTATTTGTTTGGGGGGGGGGACCGTACAGTAACATGGGCGTGGAGAACTGACGTTAAAAAAAAGGGGCGTGGCTAATTGCCGCCGTTTCTAGGAACCACTACCGTAATCCGCAGAATTCCAGATCCAGGGCACTATGTGTCCCTTAATATAAATAATCGCCCCAGACCGATCAGCAGAACAGGATTGTTTAAAACTTTAACTTCAAGGTGAGGATTTACTGTGACTTTGTTTTCTGTTGCACTGCCGAGGCAACATGCCAGATGGGATTAAGAGTGATTGCGATTTGCAAACTGTTAGCACCTCCACCCGAGCTCAATAAAAAAACTGCGAAGCGCATGCGGCCGTATTACTCACTCGGCCCACTCGCGTCCAAGGTGTGTCCCCTAAAGTAAATATATGCCGAAATATCATGTTTCAGTAACAAATGTCCCACTTTGGGCTTCTTAAAAGGTGGTAACCCTAATTTAGGCAAACTCAAGGAAGACTTTTCGGGAACCCCCCATTTGTAGGGGGGGTTACATATCTATTTCTCTAGTTAGATATAGAAAGACGCTCCTGCCCCCACCCATCCCCACCAAGAGTTATGATAACAATCACATTTGTTCACATCGGGCTAGTTTACCTCACCGAAACAACCTCGATCGCGTGGAACCTACTGTAGTTTAATCATTTATTTAATCTCCGAGTTTCTCTAGTACAGATTAGAACATCACTATAGTTTCTCTAGATCACTTACTTGGATTTAAATAAGCTTTTAAAGCAGCCTTTACCAGTGTTTTTTTTTCCCCGGCTCGGCTCGCCAGTTACTGCAGCTCTTCAATAGCTTGGGAACGAATGCCTAAAGGCCCCGACAGTAACCTCCCGCCCCTCAGGCAAAGTCCAACTTGAAGTTATTTGCTGCTGCTGCTGCTTTTTTTGGCAGAATGCCACCTACTGGACAGTTCTAGTCTGTACTGCTGCCAGCGTGCTTTTTTAGTTTTTGTTGTTACAGTCTGTTTGCAGGTCTTGTTATGCCATTGAACATATCGTCTTTATCTAATTCCATCATGAAAGCAAAATATTACTATATCTATTGTACCGGACTGTGCTTCGAATCGCAACTGATACCACTCTCCACCACGTGTAGGAACCAATGCTCACGGCGGCAGACGTTTCCGTCAGACCGAGATTCAGAGATGGACAGTCAATATGGCGGTCCCCATGAAGTGAGCCCTGGTTTGAGCGACGTGTACGTTCCCAGTTATTTTAGTTTAGTTTGAACAATATTTCCTTTTATATCGTAAAGATGCAAGCTGTAAGACATGTGGTATGTGCGATGTCAGGAGGAGTTGACAGTTCTGTGGCGGCACTTCTGTTGAAACGGGAGAGGTGAGACCGACTGTCTAATCGACTGAAGTACAAACTTGGTGCTAGGGACGGGGTAGGGATCCGGTAATGTTCGGAACCGCCGAGGCACACACAGAGTTGAGGGCCAGCATGATCACCCACACCTGCCATCGGAAACCTCCTGACCCCCGAATAACGAAGACCCCCCCTCCCCGGAATGGAATGGCCTCTTGGTCCTAATGCAAGAGGGAGGATATGCAACTGCACATACTACCAAGGACAGTGCTCCCAGATTGATTTGGCATTTTCCCTGTAATTCCAGGGCTATACGTCTATATTTTCCTGTAGGACACATTATTTACAATGGATGCTTAATTATTTTGTTTTCCTGTATAAGCAGTGCAAGTATATGGGAACAACCTCCCTGTAGATGGCTCCAAATCCTGTAAAACAGGAACCCTTGTAGATCTGGGGGTGTTTGACGCTGGTTGGAAGAGGGGTGTCAGTAAATACTAGGGACTAGTTGGCACGTGTTTGTGGAGGGAGAGGGTTCTGGTGGACAACAGGAAGTGCTTGGGACAGAGTGAGGGGGACTTTGTTAAAATCTGGACCTGCACAACATCTAATGGTAAAAACTGGACCAGCTGGGCCAGTCAGATCAGCAGGACTGGGCGAAACTTGTGCAGTCCAGCTGTTCTGCCCAGCCAGACCAGTCTGTCCAGTTTTTACCACTTTGTTCTATTTTTTTCGACTGGTACGGATTTCGTCTAAGTAATGGTATGGGTGAAATCTGGACCGCAAACTACTGAGCCAGGACTGCAAAGCCCGCTATTTGTTTATTGTTCTAGGAATTACTACCTTTGAGCCAGAGGCTCTTTTACAAAGGTTCCACATCAATTAGGTACAGTTCAAAAGGTTACATAGATAACACAACAATTTGTGTTGTGTCAAGAGCAAGAAAACATATACAAATACATATCAAATCACTTGTGCAAAAGGACATGAGATATCAATAATCACATTATTATTACAAGAAAGAGGTCATGCCAGATTAGGAGAAACAAATAGGGAAAAAGTCCAGAACAGGAGGTAGAGTGAATGGGTGGGGAGCAGACAATAGCAGGAGAAAAGGTTTCCCAAACATGTCTTTGTCAAATAACAGAACAGGGTGGGTAGTGAGAAAATAGGAGGTTTAATCAGGGCAGTCACAGGAGCTGGAGGTGGCAAGGTGAGAGAAAAGCCTTGATTTGAAAATACCTAGAGGTGGAGGCAGTAATATGAGTGCTGAGGGCATTTAGCCAGCTGGGGCATGATAGGCAAATGATCTTTGTCCCTAGAAGTCCGGCATCGGGGACTTGAGAGGCTGGTGTTCTGATCTTCTGGTAAAGCGGGTGCTAGCGCTCGGGCAATAACAGGTCTTGGATACAGGGTGGAGTGAGGCCCAGAGTGGATTTTTTAGCCATCAGGCAGGTAAGGTACTTTATCCGGTTTGAGTTGCAACCAACCTGAGTCAGCATAGAGTTCACATGTGTGGTGCGTCGATGTGCACCAGTGAGCAGCCGACAGGCCTTATTTAAGGATGTTGTAATGCGACTAAGTGCTGTAGTAGTGGCAGATCCGTATATAACTAAGCCATAGTCAACGACTGAGATGATAGAAGATTGGATGGCAGTCCTCAGTACAGAATGGGTAAGAAGCTGTCAGTTCCGATACAGAATCCCAGTTCGCTGATTAATAGTTTTTGCTGTACTATCAATGTGAGTTGCAAAGGTTAGGCCTTGATCAAAGTTGATTCCAAGATATTTGAAAATTGGCACTTGTTCAAGTGTATTTCCCAGGTATGTATTAATGGTGAGTGGACTTGCCGCTTCTTGTTTTGCGAGTTAGAGAAGAGCATGGATTTAGTTTTTTGTGGTTTAGAACCAGCTTATGTTCAAGGAACCACATCTCAACTTTGGAAAAAGCATGCTGAAGGTTGAGGCGTAAGAGGTTCGGATCTTTGAGTGGCAAGAATTACGGCATCGTGGTATAGAGGATTATTTGTTCAGGGCAGGATTTGGGGAGGAGTTTAGGAAAAGGCTGAAAAGGAGGGGCCCAGGATGGATCCCTGGGAACTCCTGAGCGAACCGGTTTGAGTCTGAGAGAACTCCAGCTACTTTTACAGATTGAGAGCCTGAGCAAGGTAATTTTACCCAGTCACCAGGACCCCTGCGAGAGCCCTAGGGATAGAAGTTGTTTGATAAGTAGGCCATGGTGAACTGTATCAAATGCCTTGGTTAAGTCAATGTAGACTGCTCCAGTTAGGTTTCCTTTGTCCATGGCATTGTGGATTGCTCCTGAGAATTCAAGTAGGGCAGTCGATGTGCTGTGCCCTTTCCTAAATCCATGCTGCTGAGTGCATAGGATGTTGTGCTTTTACAGGTAGTCTGAAAGTTGGTCCGCCACCAAGCGTTCAAGGGCCTTAGAGAGGTGGTAGTATTGATATCGGGCTATAGTTACAGGCAGTGACTTATCACCACTTTTGTGCACGGAGTGACAACTGCAGCCTTCCATTTCTAGGAATTGACCATAGCAGAGGGAGATTGAAAATTTTGTGAGCGGGAGCAGTACTTCCTCCAGAGTGAGGGACAGAAGTTTAAGGTCAATAGTGTCGCTGCTTGCTCGGGACTTAGAAATGGCCTTCTTTACATATTTATAGACTTCATGTGTCTTTACTAGTTTGAAATGGAAGGGTGGTTTGGTTGGAGAGGCAGTAGTAGAAGTAGAAATTGGAGGGTCAGCATCAGTGAAGAAATCAGATGAGAGGACACCACTAAGGTCCGTGAAGGTATCATTTAGGGTGTTTGCAGTGATCTCTGGGTCTAATGTAGTGGTTCCATCCACATTCATTATTGTAGGAGAGGATTTGAACTGCTGACCCATGATATTCTTTATGTTGTCCCAGACGGAGTTCCCTTCGCCCCAGGAGTTGGAGAGGGCATTCTTGAAGTAGGAGCTCTTCATCAAGCGGATCTGTTTAGTACAGTGGTTGCAAGCCTGTTTATACTTTTGAATGTCCGACAGAGTGCCAGTAGCTCTTGCAGTGGCCCAGAGGTGATCGCTACTTTTGAGTTGTGCCAATAGCTTTGCTGTGAGCCAGGGATTTGTGAGTGCTTTGATTTTGCGCTTTTTTACTGGTGCATAGGTGTCACAGGCAGTGTTGAAAGTAGTAACAAAGTCATCAAGGGCTAGGTCAACATCTTGAGTTTTGTAAATCAAGGACCAGTCTATCTGCCTAAGACAGGTCTTGAGATGAGTAAGGTTGCCATAAGGTAGGACTTTGCTATAGATGGTTTTTGGAGGCGGCTTACGAAACTTATTTGTCCAGGTACATATTATTGGAGAGTGATCACTGAGCGAGTCAGGGAGAACACCTACATTGGTTATCATGGGTAGGGTGGCTGGTAAGGATCCAGTCAATGAGGTGCTGGTCCCTGATTTGTAGGTTTTCCTGGTAGGAGTTTACCACTTGTGTTAAATTTGCTGCTAGGATAGCATCTTTGTTTGACTCTGCATCAGGAGCAAGCCAATTTATATTAAAGTCCCCAAGGAGAAGGAGTTCGATGTCAGAAGGTTTGTGTACTGAACTCGAGGACAGCTCTGAGGCGGAATCAGGATCTTTTGGTGGGATATAGACAGCAGCAATCGTGAGGACTTTGTTTTGGGCATCAAGTAGTATCTTGATAGGGAGGAGTTGCACTGAGGTTTCTGTGGTGGGGTAAGAACCAGGGAGACAGGTGAGGTAGTCCTTTATGTAGATTGCACACCACCACCCTTTTGAGGTCCTATCCAGCCTGAATATCTTGTAGCCCTGTATAGAGATGGCATGATCCGGAGTATTAGGTGTCAGCCAAGTTTTGACAATGGCAAAGATATCTGGGTTGTGTTGGCTGGCAAAGATTTGAAGGGAGGCCAGTTTTGGAAGGAGACTGCAGATGTTTAAGGTAGCAATTTTGAGCCCCCCCCTCTCCATTTTGGCAGGCTTTGTTGTACTGTAGGAGACAGGGCCAGGATTTGCGTGGACACTTCCTGATATCAAGAGGAGGAGGAGGAGTAGGAGTTTGAGACAGTTGCCGTACTCCGTAGTCAATAGAATTACACTTCTGAGGCTTATGCGGCTTGGACCAGTGCAGGCGTCTAGGGACCCAGGGCAAGGAGGCTGTTAGTAATAGAGGATGATATGTCCATTTATCCTTGTTGTAGCTCATCAGCTGCACCCAGTTGCTTTGCAGATAGGTACCTGTGGTTAAGTCAAAGCCAAAAGAATGATCAACAGCTGAGGTCCAGAGTCACTGAAATGTTAAAATTCCTGAAGGTGATTAACTTTGCCTGCACATATGCAGGATGTGAATCCTTTGTCTGTATGCTTCTTTGTCATTCAAACAGGTTGCTGAAAAGCCCACATACAGATCATGGAGCAGGTCAGACAAAAATGTGATTGCAGCAGGACCCAGAGTCACCAAGTTTGTCAGATGTAGTTGCTTCACTTATGTTTTGCTTGGGATAGCTTCCAAAAAGTTGATTTTAAAATGAAAATAAAGATACCTGATGATGATTTTTGCAGAAATCCAGTCTAGGAGACTTTCACGGATGTAGTGAGCAAGAATGGTATAGTTACCATAAGCAGAAAAACATGTAAATCCACAAAAACTAAGCTACAGACACAGACAAACACAAGCAGCCACCACACAGACCCAGGGGGCATGGCAAGACGAGGGGGCTGTGGCTCTTTCATTGTTACTGGAATGCTACTGTGCACTTTCATAGTATACTGACGTGGTTGCACGCTCTGGCCAGTTCTGCTTTCAGACCCAGTTAGCATCAAAAACGTGGGACAAACGCCTCATGCACTGTGCCATTGGCAAGAATCAGCAGCTTAGAATGAACACTGTCCCTGGTGCCTGATTTTCCATGCTATGTGAACAGTTCTCTGCTGGCCACCTTGTTTATTACATAAAGGCACTTGCACATCTCTGTGGTATCCCTCTGGCCTCAAAGACTTATGTCATCCCTGGATCATTTTGGTTAACCTCCTCTGCACTGCCTCCACCATGTCCTTGTCTTTCTTCAAGTGTAACCTCCAGAATTGCATGCAGTACTGCAAGTGTGGTAGAACCAGGGATCTTTACAGGGGCAGGATCACCTCCCTTCTACAGCTAATTCCCCCTTTCTATGTGTAACAGCCTAGAGAGACTGTTCCACCAAGAGAATAGGGATAGATAAGTAGTTTTACTGTATTTAGAAAATAATTAGTCAAGGATGCAGGCTCGAGACCCAGAGTAGGTAGGAGCTGCCCAGTAGATGTAGGATGGCTCCTGCAGTGATTAAAAAAATTAGATTTAGAATCCATAATTGTACTATGTTATCAGTAGGTTTAAATAGGATTGGTCGTAAGGACATTGTGAGTATATCAGTAATTAAAATAGTGGGATGCAGCATAGGGGAGAAGTTGAAAAGGACTCCTGGCCCTGGTTTTCCTCTCACGCAGGAAGTTTACATATAGTTACCGGCAACATTTTTAGATAAAAAATATAGTAACTATAGTGAAAATAGTAATTGGTAATATTGGTGGCCAGTGGGCTAGCAACTGATCACCCTGGCTGTTAACACAAGTGCTAGTGGTAGCCCAGTACATGATTTGGTCTGCTTGAGTTGCCTGTGATTTATTTCTTAACAGTATTTTTGTTTTTGAATTAAATCACTTGTGGTAAAGGAAAGAAAAGTAGCTACTCTGTGTAAGAAAACAAGTAACGAAGAGTTGCATCTACGGGCATTATGAGCGCCAAAAACAGAGAGGAAGTGTGAGAGACTGAGTGTCGGTCCCACAGCAGAGTGCTCTGCGCTGAGTAAGGAATCCTTGGGTCTGCCATGGGTGGCCGCCTCATTCTGCAGCTGGTCGGAAGCTAGGCTTTTAGCCTAACCACTTCTCTTGCTTCTCGCAGTACTGAGAGGGAGAAGCACAGTGCGCTCCTCTTGAGGCAGGATCAACCAGATAATGTTTCCCTTCTACTTAGTTGGCAGGTGATAAGCGCCAGGGAATACTGATTTTAGGCACTGGCTCTCAGTGATTAAAATAAAATATAAAGAGGGCACAGTTTGAAAGCGGGGCTCTGTGTACATGCTGTAATAAAGCTCAGAGGGAGCCATTTTGTGAATGAGAGGTGCGATTGTCAGCATGGGAACTCACTGCTTCACATACATAAAAAACACATGAAATAAAATAAAAGCCATGTGGGGGCTGGGAGAGTCCTGGGCACACCGTGGAAATACTGAATAATTCTACAAATGGACATTAGCGAAAATGGAGCAGTTGAAAGCGAGGTTCTGTTATAGTAAAGCTGTTTCAATCTCAGTACGTTTGCCACATTTTAGATCATGTTGCTAAGCTGTTTTTGTGCAGAAATGCGCCAAACTTAGTAGACACATGAAGTGTCCTACACACAGGAAACATTGTTTTAAGTGGTGAAAGTGGGGAATAGAGGAGTCACTAACCTTTTATGGGGAGAGTGGTTCCTTGGTGCAGCAAATCCACGCAAGCAGTTACACTAGAGGTGGGGCTTAGCATAAGAAAATGAATATGTCATTCTTGAGTGAACAAAACTGTTGTGGTCAGCACAATTAAAGGGGAAATGACTATTCTGGTTAGAGAATGAACAGGAAAAATGCTTTTAAGTGATTATTTCTGCATTTGTATGATAAAAGAATATTAGTCTTAGCGACTCTGCTTTCCAAGGGGTTATTTTGTACAGAAAAAAATCAGCAGAAAGCTTAGGAAGACAGCTGTCCTGTCAGTATAATGAAAACCTGCTTAAACCTTGGGAAAGTGGTTTTTTTTGTGTGATAAAGGAAATGTATTTTAAAATGGGCTCAAGTTATAAAAAAGGGGGAGACTTGGAATGTTGAGAGGGGCAGTTGAGCTTCAAATCTGAGAATTCCATTGTGGCTTATGCTGCTGCAGAAAGGATTTTGATTGGTGCTGAGCCTCTGGACAGGTCAGTGTCCACAAATTTAAATATGTAAATTATGTTTTCCCTATTAAAGAAGTTGCATAGCCAGTGTGTAGTCAGTCTGAGCAGGGAGAGTGACCGAGAAGGAAGGTGGCCAAGCCAAGGGGTGTCCAGTCTGAAGAGGCCTGATGCAGAGAAAGATCCTGACAGAGACAGTCTAATTTAATTACAGTATTGGATTAGGGGATCACCTGAATCCCAATGTAGGGTCAGATAGGGTAGTAAGTGAGAACAGGGTGTAAATAGAAAGCCTGTTGCTTCAAATGCCTGATGATCCTGTGTGACAAGTTTTCCTCACAGAAGAAGAAAAGCTGCAGACCTGAGGAAATCATTGCTTCTCACAACATCATTAACCTGCCAACTCATAGGGGGACCCTCCAACAACACCAAGTTGCAACAACTTCAACAACCGAATTTCTTCAACAAATCCAAAGGAGTGTGGTATAGTACAAACCTTGATGATACAGTTTGGGGACTATTTTAAAAGCACAGTGACACTGTTTTACAGAGAATTTACTTCAGTCATTCTGATTTAAAGAGACTTTAGTCAAGTGAAAGACTGAACCTGAAGGGACTGAGGGGGGGATTCCGTCACAACTTTTAATGTATCAGTATTGCACATGTTTAATGCGACTGCATATTTTAAGTGCTTTACAGTAATGAATGTGTAGCAATGTCAACTGAGTTCCTAATGATTTTGAGTATAGAGAAAAAAATACAGTAAGTGTGTAATTGAATACCTGGGTGGGTATGTGGCAGAAGGGGTCTGTGGACTGACTGCTTGGAGGTGTGACCCAGTAGTCACTGTATTCCTTAGTATCTGAAGTAAATGAGCTCGGGGATTAAGGCCAAGGCAGGTGCTTATCCTGGAACATTGTGATATCTGGAGGGCTGGTGGATGGTGAGTGCCTGCAGTCTCCAGGGGTAAATTCAAGGAGGTTAGTGGGGTGTTGTTGCCCTGCTGGGATAAAAAATAGTATAAATGTTCAGCTAATTTATGTGTTTTGAATTGTCTTTTTTTTTCTGAAACTGAACTGTGTCATTCGTAACTGTTATTGCAGATATTTCTTTCACAGTTTCGGTAGACGTTTACCTTTTTGCTCAGCAATTCAAGTGTTGGCGTCCTTGCTTACAGTGGCAGTCTCACATTCAGGGTGCAAAATTCCTATACCTAGGTGCCTCCAGGGCTGGCACTATTGTGTCTGGACACCTAGTGCCATTCAGTACCTGCCCAATGGGACAGCTAAGATATTTGTGTGCAGAGCTCTATTTTGCCATGCATTTCCTCTTTTTCTGGCCGTCCCGTTTTTTTTTTTTTTTTCCACCCGATGTCATTCGGCGGGGGGGGGCGCAGGTGCAGTGCTGACACTCTGGCTCAGATCACGAGATGCCCTGAAATGTTGTCAGCTGACGAGTCCAAGGGGCAGAGGAGATGAGCAAGCTGAAGTCACCCTCTTAGATAGGCACAGCCTACAGCCAGCCAAACCTGTGAAGAGGTCTGTTTGTCACTGATGGGAGTGTGTTGCAGCAGTCAGATACCAGACTGGCAACTGCAGAGGAATAGTTTGCCCACCCCCTTCAGTTAGTGTGATGCAAGGACCTTGCTATGTGTGCCACTCTATTCATTTCAATTTGGAGTTCTAGGTTGTGCAGTGCGTTGATGTAGTATTACCGACCTAGTCCCCACAGGGATCAGGATCGCTGATCGCGATCAAACTTTGCTTGCTTCAAAAAATAAAACAAAAGCTCTTTTAAGAGCTCTTGCAACTGCTTCTTTTTGGGGTGTTGAAAAGAGGGGAGTGGGGGACTTTTTAGGTGGGAGAGGAGTGTGAGACTGCGAAGGTCTGTATCGGGAGGGAGGGAGGAAAGGTCTCTCTCAGGAGGGAGGAAATTGGCAAATGCATAACACAAATTAATGCCAGTGCCAGGATCAGGATTAGACCATGGGGAAAGGGGCGGTGGAGGAAGAGCAGGGACATCTTGCCACTTTTTTTCATCAAGTTCTGAACTAAAATATCTAGTCTGACTGTGACAGGAAGGGTAGGGGTGACAGAGACTCAGGATTGGAATAGTTAGTTTAAGTAAAAGTTGTGCTGCCTAAAATATTAATTATGTAAGTCTTAACACTTTTTTTGGATCCTACAGCAAGAAAGGCAGACAGACTACTGAACAGCAACTGCTAGACTGCAGTAGAGAGAGGGGGGTCTGTCAGGGGGCCATTCCTAGACAGTTTGCAGCCAGCAGCAGTCTTCTTTTTTCATTCTTGTCAGCCACAATAGCTGAACTTGCAGGGAAAATCTGTCTTCTCTCTGTAAATAAACATAAGTGTTACCTACTACTTACCTTACCTAACAAAGTTAATTAACAAAGCCATCAAATAGAAAAGCTCTGTATAACGGATACTGAAGCTGAGGCAGGTAGCTTAAAGCCCTTTTAAATGCTGTACCTGTTGTGACCACCTGACCTACTGAAAAAACTAAAAGGAGGATCCATCTGTTAGTCTCTTGAAACCTTTTTGAGCTACTCAACTAGTGTGGACTCAATAAAATCTAAATAAAAAGGATATCTTAAGTAAAAACTCTTGAAAGCTGTTTTACAGCTACAAGCTGTAGGGAAATGGGCAGACTGGGTGGGCCAAGCGGTCCTTATCTGCCGTCAAATTCTATGTTTCTATGTTTCTAAGCTACTCTAGTGCGGTGTGGACTGCCTAAAATCTAAAACAGATCTGTAAAGGTCTAAAAAAGTCTTTTTAAAAGCTTAGTACTCTGTTGTGGGACTAACTAAAATCGAAATAAAAAGGATATCTCAAATAAGATGGACTATAAATTGCGTATAAACAACAAATGGGTGGCATGTAAATAGTTTCTTTGGCATGTGCGTTGCAGTTACATGCCCAAGTGGGCATGTACTTTTTTCATGAATTTCATACTCTGCTCACTTTCTTGCAGGTCTCCAAGTCAGTCCCTACTTTTGGCAGCTCTTAGCTACTCCAGTTGGGGAGGTAAGGTACTGTACTCGGTTAGTACCAAACTGTGAAAGGGTTGTCACAGGGGAAGGAACAAAGAATCCTTGATGTCACCTATCTCTGTGTAGAATAGTCCCATCTGTGGTCAGAGATTAATACAGTAGTGAGTGTGTCATCACATATGGATACCAGCATTTTATTTGCCCTCCCCACTGACCTGTTGCACTGGGGTGATGTTTTGAAGTTGTCAGTAATTATCACCTTCAGGTCCCTTTCCTCTGTCCTCCTAACCTCCTCTCCTCCCATTCGGTATTCTTTTCTTGGGTTCTGGAAGCCTATATGCATTACCTTACATTTCTTTGCATTACATTTTAACTGCCATACCCTAAACTGTATCTTTAGTCTTTCTAGATTCTTCTTCACGACCCTAACACCGTCTTCACCAGAGCTTGAAATAATTTTTCATGGATGGCTGTCCAAGGGACAGCTGTAATGTCTATTTTGACTCTCCCACATAATTTGTACCTGTCCTGTTTAATTTTGGATTTCTGTTTCTGAATAAGAGCTAATAATAACTAGTGTGCCAACTGGCTGGTGCAGTGCCCTGAAAAAGGCTTAATAACTGATGCTACCCAGTGTAAGGTGCCCTAAAATGGGCTACTAAATATTACCCACTGGCTGGTACACAGCCCTGAAAAGGACTTACCAAGTGTGCCTCCAGTTCAGTGTCCTGATAAGGGCTTTTAATTTACTTCCCCCTTCCGCTCAGTATTATCCCTGATAAGGGCTCTTGTTTAACTCCCTTCTGCTCTGCCCTGACTAGCTGACCAGCCTCCTCTGTTCCTGTGTATAGCTGAAACACTAAATGTCTACCCCTACTTAAAGGGGAACTGTCAGCACAAAGGACCACACACTCACATATGGGGTTAATTACAATGTGCAATTTGTGAGCAAAGGCATTTTGTTATACATATTGTTTGCTGCAGTATATCAGATTGTATCAGATTAGTTTTGCTTAGTTCTAGGCTGAGATTTTCTTTTACTACGAATCCTAGACTCCCCTGCAGCTAACATCAGAGCAGTAGGCAGCACTGGGAGATTCAGTAGCCTGCAGTGCATGTTAGAGCTTTTATAATCACCGATCAGATGTTTTTCAGGGCTGCTTTTCTCCATGGGGCTAAGTACAGTCCTCTGTTACTGCATAGCCCATGGAGGACAGCGGGACCAGCAAACAAAAGATCAAAGCTTATATAACCTCTAACATGTGCTGTAGGCTACTGAATCTTCTAACTACTGTCTACTGCTCCGATGTCAGCTGCAGGGGATTCTGGGACTTGTAGTAATAGAAAATGTCTGAATACAATTAAGCAAAATTAATTTGTTGCAATCTACTGTGCTGCGGTAAGCAGTAATGTACCCAAATGTTCTTGCACACAAAGTGCACATTGAGACCAGTCCAACACTTAGCTGTGGGGACCCTTGGTGGTAACTACTCCCCTTTAATAACCCTGGTGAGGACTTTTTAACCAGCCTCCCCATCTCCTGTTTCTGGAGCCCTTATTGCCCTGGCAGGTGTTTTTATAATGGTCCCTTTCCTAATCTCTAAATACAGTGTCCCCCCCCTCTTTCTGCCTTAACTGTCTGCCCTAAAAAGGACTTTCAAATATGGTTTCTAGCCCTTACAGTGGCTTTTAATAAGCATTACCAAGACCCCTTTTAGCAGACAGTGCTGTAAATTTTTTTTTTTTATTTGCATCACCAGAACTCTGCTGCCTCTGAACAAGAACTAGTCTTGGGCTGCTTTTGGAAGTACAGCACACAGAGGAATGAGGTATGCTGTGCAAAATGCAACTACATATGCACGATGACGAGCAACACATGCAGTCTAGTCCTACCATTCATTGTTTTCATTTCTGCTGCTTGACAGACTGACCAGCTGCACAGAAGAGCCCCTCATGGGACTTTGGGTTGAACAGATACCCCTCAACATGTGACACCATGATGCTGGGGTGTCCATAGCCCAGCCCTGCAGGTGGCATTATCTCCTGGGTCATAGTGCCCGCTAATTCTTCTTCAGCTGGTGCCTATCTAAGGAACACAAATGAAAGCAGCTGTCCCTAGGGGAAACTGGGTGTCTGGGACAGGCAGACAGGTGGTTATTTTGACCCCTGCTCTTCACTGTCCACTATTCTGTAGATCTTTGTGTCATCTGCGTAGGGACACCAGTAGATACCAGGGCTGCTTGGGATTAGTAGGTGAGGGGGGTGGCAGTAGACATCAGTGAGTGCTTGGCACAACTGGGAAGAGGATTGGGGGGGGGGGCACTGGGCACCAGGAGGTACTTGGCTCAAGTGAGTAGAGGGCGGAGTTGCCACTAGATACCAGAAAGAGTTTGGCATGGAAGGGAGTGAGAAAAGGGTGCCAGTGGACACCAGAAATTCCTTGCATGGTACAGGGAGAGGGAGTAGGTTCCACTGAATGCCAGGAATTGCTTGCCGTGGTACAGGGACAGGGAGTGGTTTCCACTGGACACCATGGAGTGAGTGATATGGGATAGGGAGGGGGTGTTACTGGTTCCCAAGGAGTGCTGGGCATCAGAGGAGTGCCAGTGGGTACCATGGACTGCTTGATATGGGATGGGGTGTAAAAGGAATGTTCCACTGGACACTAGGGAATACTTGGCATTAGCAGAGATGAGAGGGGAATGCCACTGGATACCAGAGAGTACTTGGCTTGCACCAGGATAACAGTGGAGAGTTCCAGTGACACCCGGGACTGGTGTTGAGCAAAATTTGCAGATTCCATTTCTGTAGAATTTTCATGAAATACTGCCTTCTGCAGAATCTACAGTATTCTGTGTAATATTGCCTTTTCCCATGTGGAAAATCACTTTAATTGCAGAATTTATATAAACTTTGGGGGGGGGGGGGTCAGCTGTTTACATCTCCTAAAACTGTGGTGGAAAGCGCATAAATGAGCCACTTGTACAGCCATGCATCTGTGAGAAATATTTCTACAGTTTACACTAAGAAATGCAAGCATTTCTGAAATTTAGTAAATGTATGGTGTGGTGTTTCCAAGTGGAGCTAGCACATCCCTGATTCTAGCAGCCTCCCTTCCAAACTCTAACTTCAGTATTGGGATATACATGTATGTAACATAGGAACATAAGGTCAGAAGGAACTCTAGGTGTACCATTTCAACCCAGCATTTCGTAACAGGTATGTTAAGCATGCTGTTTAAACATTTACTGACGTAAAGGGCACTCCCTACCTGCTCTGCTACCCAGGTTATTCCGTGATTCCCTTGGTAAGCAGACATTTTCCAGGTTTCCCTTGAAGACCTGTATTGTCTTCATGTCCACTGTCACCAGTGGTAGGTTGTTCTTCAGGTTCACCACCTCTGGGAAAAGTGCTTCCCATCATTATCACCGCCTAACATTAACCCTGACTGTATCACCTCTGAGCTTTAGGGCATGTCTCCTTGTCCTTTCGGAGGGAACCAACTGAAACATCTGTTAGTTTGATCTTGCTGATATCTTTGAGTATGCAGAAACATTTGTTCATATTCCCACTCAGCCTCATTTTTTTTCCAATGTGAAAATGTTAAGGGCTGCAAGCCCCTCTAGAGCTCATAGCTTTTGTCTTCCATACCATTGATCATTTTGGTGACCCTGTATTCCACCGTTTTGACTGCCTCAATGTCCTTTTTGTATGGAGGAGACAGGAACTACATGCAGTACTCCAGATGGGGCCTGCCCCAGGCCCTAATAAGCAAGATAACTTCCCCAGCCCTGCGGGTCACCCCTTTTTGATCCACCCCAGCATTCTTTTAGCCCTCTTGACTGCAGCTCCACACTGCTTTTCATGTGTCATACGCTCGCTATTATGACCTCATCCTCAGTCCCTACAGCAAGAAGAGACCCACACAGTGTGTAGATCCTACTTCTGTTCTCTTCTTCCCAGGTGTAGAATCATGCATTTAGCAACATTAAATCTGAGACCTTAGGAGTCTGACCAATCACCCAGCTTCTTCAGGTCCTCCCAAAGTTTGTCCTTGTTTTCGTGGGAGTACACCCCTCTGGCCAGATTAGAATCATCGGTGTACTTAAGCAGGGTGCTAGAGACCCCAGCTTCCAGATTGATGAAAAAGTGGTTGAACAGCAGTGTCAGAAGCACTGATCCCTGAGGGATGTGAATGCCGCTGAGTGCCTCTCAGCACATGGAGTATTGCCTATTCGCCACACCCCTCTGCTTCCTGCCTTAATGCCAGTTAGCAGTCCAGCTTGTGTATACCACAACGTTGTACTTTGTCTAGAGGTTTGTCATTCGTCACAGTATCAAAGACCTTACTGAAGTCCAAAGAGTAACATAGAAACATTTACAGTGGCGTGAAAAAGTATTTGCCCCCTTCCTGATTTTCTCTATTATTGCATATTTGTCACACTGGATGTTTTCAGGTCTTTAGACAAAATATAATATTAGATAAGGGAACCTGAGTGAACAAATAACACTTTTTTTTTTTTACTTATTTCATTTATTTAATGAAAAAAGTTAACCAACACCAACTGGCACTGTGTGAAAAAGTAATTGCCCCCTAGTTAAATCAACCCAATTAAAGGGATAATTAGAGTCAGCTGATTGAACACAGCCAGGCTTGATTACAGCCAGCCCTGCTCAATATAAACCTCACTTATTTTGGCCCTTACCATCAGAGTCACGTTGCCAGCACAAAGATTCAACAAGCACATTATGCCATGATCAAATGAAGTTCCTGAAAAGATCAGAAAAAAATAGGTTGCCCTCTATCAGTCTGGAAAGGGTTACAAGCTATTTCTAAGGCTCTGGGACTCCATCGAACCACAGTGAGAGCCATAATCTCCAGATGGAGAACACTTGGAACAGTAGTGAACCTTCCCAGGAGTGGCGGCCTGCCAAAATTACTCCAAGGCGCAGTGTAAAATCATCCAAGAAGTCTCAAAGGATCCTAAAACAACATACAAAGAACTGCAGGCTTCTCTTGCCTCAGCTAAGGTCAGTGTTCATGACTCCACTATCAGAAAGAGACTGGGCAAAATGGGCTTATGTGAGTAGCAAGAGTGAAACCACTGCTAACCAAGAAGAAAATAAATTGGCTTCTCATTTGCCAAGAAGCACCTGGATGATCCACAAGCCTTTTGGGAAAATGTTCTATGGACAGATGAGTCCAAAGTGGAACTTTTGGACAACATGGATCCCATAATGTCTCGTGTAAAGCAAACACAGCATTCCACAGTAAGAACACCATACCAACAGTCAAACATGGTGGTGGTAGTGTGATGGTGTGGGGATGCTTTGCTCCCTAAGGACCTGGATGACTTGCCATAATTAAAGGAACCATGAATTCTGCTCTGTACCAGAAAATTCTTAAGGAGAATGTCCAGTCATCCTTCCGTCAGCTGAAGCTGAAGCGTGTTGGGTCATGCAGCAAGACAATGATCCAAAACACAAAAGCAAGTCCACATCAGAATGGCTAAAAGAAGTAAAATTAAAGTTTTGGAGTGGCCTAGTCAAAGTCCAGACTTAAACCCAATAGAGATGCTGTGGCAGGACCTGAAGCGAGCAGTTCATGCTGAAAACCTACCAAATGTTACTGAATTAAAGCAGTTCTGCGAGGAAGAGTGGGTTAAAATTCCTCCACAGCGATGTGAAAGACTGATATTGAATTATAGGAAGTGTTTGGTTGCAGTCATTGCAGCTAAATGTGCATAACCAGTTATTAAGTGTAAGGGGCAATTACTTTTCACATAGTGCCAGTTGGTGTTGGTTAACTTTTTCATTAAATAAGTGAAATTAAAAAAAAAAACAGTGTTATTTGTTCACTCAGGTTCCCTTTGTCTAATATTACATTTTCTCTAAAGACCTGAAAACATCCAGTGTGACAAATATGCAATAATAGAGAAAATCAGGAAGGGGGTAAATACTTTTTCACGCCACTGTATTTATTTTTATTTATTTAAATTTTGGTAGCCGGGTAGGCCCGCTGAGACCGATAATAGTCCCTTTTTCAGGGGCGACCCGGGGTTAATTACAGCAATGGTACAATAGACTTTGATGGCAGATAAGGACCACTTGGCCCACCCAGTCTGCCCATTTCCCTACCTATTGGAAAAGCTGCAGATCTAGTTAACCAACAACCTACTTTTTCCTACCCCCCCACCAGAATTGCCTTATGTCTGTCCCATGCATTCTTGAATTCCCCCACTGTTTCTAACCCCACGACTTCCTCAGGAAGGCCATTCCATGCATCAACCACCTTCTGTGTGAAAAAATGCTTCCTCACATTGCCCCTTAGCCGTTCCCCCTCTGTCTTTAAATTGTGTCCCCTTGTTCGTGCACATCCCTTTTTCTGAAAGATGCTACCCTCTTGGACTTTGTTGGTTTCCCTGAGGTACTTGAAAGTTTCTATCATGCCCCCCTCTCCCGCCTTTCCTCAAAGGTATGCATATTAAGCTGCTTTAGTCTCTCTTCATATGGCTTCTTTTGTGGACGCTGCACCATTTTAGGTGCCGTCCTCTGGACTGCCTCCATCCTTTCTATGTCCTTGTGGAGTGGGGTCTCCAGAACTGCATGCAGTACTCCAGATGGGGTCTCTCAAACTGTCTGTACAGAGGGATTACAACCTCCTGTTTTCTGCTGGTGATGCCTCTCCCTATACATCCCAGTATCCCCCCAGCCATCCTTACTGCCTTCTCATATTACTTGCTTACCTTTAGGTCATCTGATATGATTACCCCCAGGTCCTTTTCCATTTTTTTTGTTGTTAATACCCCCCATTGTGTACTCTTCCCCTGGGTTTTTGTTTCCCAGGTGCATTGCTTTACACTTTGCATTAAATCTAAGGTACCATACTTTTGACCATTCCTCCAACCTTGCCAAGTTCCTTCTCATCTTTTCCATCCTCTTCTTGTGTATCAACCCTGTTGCAGATGTTTGTGTTGTGTGCAAAGAGGCATAATTTTCCTTCCAGTCCCTCTGCAATGTCACTTATAAAGACAAAAAAGGACCAGACCCAGTACTGAACCCCGTGGTACCCCGCTAGTAACCCCCCTTCGGAGTGGACTCCGTTTACTATTACCCTCTGTGTCCTGTTGTCCAGCCAGTTTTGTACCCAGGCTACCACCCTGGGACCCACTCTCAGGCTGGCTAATTTGTTTATTAATCTTTTGTGTGGGACTGTGTCAAATGCCTTGCTAAAATCTAGGTAGGCCATGTCCACAACCCTCCCTGGTCTACTACTTTGGTCACCCAGTCAAAGAAATCTATTAGATCTGCCTGACATGACCTTCCTGCTGTGAACCCATGCTGCTTTGGGTCCTGTGCCCCACTGGCCTCGAGGTACTCGACAGTTATTTCCTTCAGAAGTGATTCCATCATTTTCCCTACCACTGAGGTCAAGCTAACAGGTCTGTGGTTTCCTGCCTCTGTCTTGCTCCCACTTTTGTAAAAGAGAATCACATCCACCTCCTCCAGTCCTTAGGCATCACACCATCCTCTCATGATTTTTTGAAAAGGGTAGTCGGTGGTGTCACTAGTTCTCCCCTTAATTCTTTTAGAATTCTGGGGTGAATCCTGCCAGGACCTATTGCTTTGTCCACCTTCAGTTTTAGGAGTTTAAGAGATTATTTATATGGCTTTTTCCTGTTCACCACCTCTAAGAAGATGACCAGGTTGGTTTGGTATGATCAGCCCCTCATAACGCTATGTCGAGAGGCCTTAGCCAAGTGCTCCATTATTCTGACCTTGATAATGACTTCCTGGACCACGCCCAACAGTGATGTAAGGCTGGCTGGCCTGTAGTTGCCAGGGTCATACCTAGTCCCCTTCTTATAGATGAGGACTGCTTTGGCAACTTTCTGCTCCTCTAGTACCACACCTGTCTTTTTTTATTTAAAAGTTTAATGATTTACAGGATGAGTTCTATGGGAAGCAAGTCTCATTTACCGAACGCTACAAGTCAAAAGTGCAGCTTCCAAAATCTTAGACAAACCAGGGCATACAGATTGTATAGACAAACAAGACATAACCAACATGAATCACAAAAAAAAAAAAAAATTGATAAATCAAATGCAGTTAATTGAAACAAGTACAGTGTGGTTCCAGTAGAAGCAAATTCTTCAAACTTTTCTTGAAAACATTGTGAGAGCAAGAATTCCACAATGAAGTGGGAAGCTTGTTCCAGGAAAAGGGGGCATCATATGAAAAACTATCCCTTCCAAAATGGGTATTGATTTGGGGTAGGACTAAGATATGATTTATAACACCACGCAAATTATGACAATGGGTAGAAATGGAAAGTCTGTCGGATAAATAGGGTGGTGTGTGGTGGTTTATGGTGTTATAGATCAGAGATGACCAATGGAGGGTACGTTGAGATGAAGGTGAAAGACAATTCAATTGAGTAAGTAATGTGCAACAGTATACCGTCCTTTTAGAATTCAAAATAAACTGCAAAAGCTGGTAATAAATAGTGTTGACAGCGGAAAGGCTAGAAGCATTTCCATGGATTGTGTCGCCATAATCTAAAATAGGCAAAATTGCTTGCGTCACAATTAACTTGTGATCCATGTAAGACAGACACTGCCTAGCTCATTTTAAATGGCCTAGGCACTGTCTGGTCCTTGGAATAGCATAATCAGTGTGAGATTCAAATGTTAACGTGGGATCGAAAATAAGATCACGATATTTGAATTCTTGTACATCCCTTAAGGGATTATTATTTAGAGTAATGGAAATGCAAGACTGTGCTTGGTTAACAGAGAACTAGGACACAAATAACATTGTTTGAGGTTTTTTTACTGTTTAAGAGTAAGAGATTGGGAGAAAACCATTGAACAATTTTGTCAAAATCAGTCTGATGAGTGTTGGTTAGAAAAGTAAGTTTTTTTTTTTTTGTGTGATTAAAACAAAAAAGTACAGTGACATCAGTGTAGAGTTGAACTATACTCTGACTGACTACTGATGACAGAGCATCGACAAACAAATTAAAAAGAATAGGGCAAAGAATAGAACCCTGGGGCACCCCTGTGAGTGAAGGAAGGGAAGAGGAGAGAGACTCATCCCAAAGAACAAATTGGGAATGACCGTGAAGATATGAAGAAAAACAAGTAATGAAGAAAAACAAGTAGCACTATTGTGAGAAAAGCCTTGAGAATATAAACGTGTCAAATGTATTTGATGGTTAATGACATCAAAAGCTTTGGGCAAGTCTTTAAAGATGGTGCCTACACCATCTTCAAAGTTCAAAGTTCAACTTCAAAGTTGCCTACGCCTTATTACTGTACTGTAGTTCTGATTGTCTCATGTATGTATGTTGTTCTGTCTTCCTTACGACGAGGTACCTTTGTAAATGAGCCTCTGGCTCAAAGGTTTTAAACTGATGTTAAAATAAATAAATAAATACACAGTGTACCTTGTCCAAAGCTCTAGAAATGGAATCGTTAAAATCTATGAAAGTAGTTTGAGTTGAGTGGTGAGGCCTGAAGCTGGACTGAGCATTGGAAAGGGCTTGATGAGTATCTAGGTATTCTAAAACCTGTCTATGAACTGTCTTTTCCATGAATTTTTGAAATTCCGGGAAGTGAAGAAATTGGACAAAAAAATTTAAACTGAAGATTCAGATCCACTTTTATGAAAAGTAACTATGGAATGTTTCCAAACAACAGGGAAAGTTTGAGTTGTTAGAGGCAAATTAAAAATATAAGTCAGTAAAGGAGTTATTTATATTGGTGCAAGATTTAAGCAAGAAATTAACTTGTCAGTACCTTTTGAGGAATCCTGTCTCATAAATGATAAAAGGTTAAATACTTCCTTGGGAATGATGTGACAAAAATAAAATTTGGATCTGGAGGCAGAGGTTAGTGACTGAAAATCAGGACGTAAGTTCCTACTAGTTAAACCAGCCTTTTCCAGTAATAGGCTTGGATCGTCAGAAACAAAGGTGTTAAACATGTCACTTATGCTGTCTTTAAAACGGGCTATAGATCCACTGTAAGACAGGTTAGATGTACTTACTAACATACTAAAATGCCAGCAGAATAGGCCTAACAGTCTTTCGTTTCTGCTCATTTGGTCAGCCCCGACCCTGGGTGCTGACCTTGCTGCCCCCCTCGCCTTCTCTGGCTTCTCCCTTCCCAGTTCTGGATATTCTTGCTGCATTGGATTTTGCTTCCAGAACCCTTCCCCTGTACCTGTCCCACCCCGCTCTTGAACCCCTCCACTGTCTCTGCCTCCACCAGCCCCCTAGGCAGCGCATTCCCTCCCTACCCCACTCCTCCGACCAAATCCTTGTGGGGGACTTGAACATCAAGCTCAGCCCTTCATCCACTTCCTCCCGTGATGCCTTTACAGCCATCGACCTAACCCAACTAATCTCCCAACCCACTAGAGTGAATCCTAGAATGGACTCTAGCACACTCCTGGACGTGGTCCTCACAAACCGCCCTAACCGCATCCGCAATATCCAAATCCTCCCAGACTGCCTTAGCGACCACTCCCCGGTTCTCTTCTATTGGTCAACCTCCTTGCCCAAACCCACAGCACAAACTGCCCTTCGACGACGTCTTAGACCTGGTGGGCTGAAAGGCCTTAAGCAACTCCTAGCCCTCATAGACTGGTCCCATGTACTAAACGCTCCGGATATTGACACGGCCCTTGCCTTCTTTATCCACACCTTCAACTCTGCTTGCGACATTTTTGCACCCATAACTGCACGCCGGTCCAAAGTAAGGCATGCCCCCTGGATTACCCCACCTCGCCAACTTCTTAAGCACAGGGACAATCTGGCACATTGCCGCGAGCAAACCACCCAGCTGACAGGCTGGCCTATGCTGCTGCCGGAACAAATGTACATGGGCCATCCGAAAAGCGAAGGCTGAGCACTATCAAGCCTCCCTCACTTCCTCATGCAGGAACGCTAGGACCTTCTTGGACAACATTAAGCAGCTGAATGGTGGCACGCATTCCCCCCCCCACCTTCGCTTATCAACATTAATGGTTCGGTCTCCTCAGACCCTGTCCTTATTGCCAGCCACCTCAACAAATTTTTCACAGACCTTAGCCGGTGCTCCCTGATAATTTCTTAGCTCCCCTCCCTCCAGGTCTGTCATTCTCCCACACCCTTGTTCTACCTGCGAGTCACTGCCCAGGAAGTCAGACCTTACCTACTCAAGGCCTTAAAGAGTAACACAATTGGCAATGACTCCCTTGATACCAGTCTTCTCCGTCAGGTTCTGGATTTGGTTATCTCACCAATCACCAGCCTCTTTAACAAATCCTTCTGCCTAGGGCTATTCCCCTCTGCCTGGAAGATAGCTACTGTCACCCCAATACACAAGGGTGGTGATAGGTCGATAATTGCTAGGGAGGGTCCTATCTCAATCCTCTCTCCTCTCTCTAAGGCCTTAGAAAAATTATGGCCACCCAAATCTCTGAATACCTCGATAAATATAGCATCCTCTGCCCAGAACAACATGGTTTCAGAGCAGGCCACAGCACCAATACTGCCCTCCTGGAGTTCTCTAACTTTCTCACCTCACTGGACTCTGGCTCCTAGCGGGTGCAGTGTTCATTGACTTATCAAAAGCCTTTGATACTGTCTCCCACCCCTCCTGCTAACTACCCTTAGTCACTTAGGCTTTGCCACTGGGCCTGTTTCCTGGTGCTCCAGCTACTTGTCAGCCTGCTCTGGCGTGTGAAATCAATGGGAAACTTTCCAGCACCTGCCCTATCCACTCCGGAGTCCCTCAGGGCTTCATTCTTGGGCCCTTGCTCTTTTTCCTTTTTCTCAACTCCCTGCCCAGTGTATGTACTGGTAAAATCCTTCTTTATGCAGATGATGCTGTACTCTTTGCCACCGACCATAATCCCATCTCACTTCAGGATTCTCTGCAGGAATCCTACAATGATGGAGAAGCCTGGTTTACTGAGCACAGGCTCGTAATTAATCTAAAGAAAACCAAAACCATGCTCTTTGCCCACCCCCAAAATAAATCCAGTAACTATCCTCTCACAGTCCACTCCACCTCTAAACTCCCTATTGAGCTAGTTCACTCTTATAAATACCTAGGTATAACCTTGACCCTGCCTCTCTTTCATGCCCACATCTCTGCCCTTTCCTCAGCCTCTAACACTCGGCTGGGTATCCCTCTATCGTCATAAAAACTGCCTCCCCACGGATGCCCTCTGACTTGCAGTCACATCCTCTGTTCTATCTGTGGTAGACTGTGGCCTACCTGTGTATGGTGCAGCAAACCAGACTGTCCTGCACAAGATCCGCCTCACCTTAAACAAGGCCTGCAGGCTCATAACTGGGGCTCCTATTCTAACCCGCACTTGCTGTCTGTACACCATGGCTAATCTACTAAACCTTGATGAGCGCCTCAAATTCCAAACCTGCCTCCTAACAAAAAAATCACTCCTTGGGCTATCCCCACCAGGTCTGTCAACCACTATCCACCGTGCAAACCCTACGGTGCATACCCGCATATCCCGCAGAACTGCACTGGTTATACCGAGGGCGAGAACCTCGCAAGGTCAAAGGGCTTGCCCCTACAGAGCCCCCTGTTGGTATAACGCCCTCCCCGCCGGAGTCACTGATGCCGCCTCGTTATCTTATTTTAAAACTAGTCTTAGAAATTACCTGCTCTCAACACACAGCTGTACCTGCCTCTAAGCCTCCTCCTATCCTCCCAGGCAAGGCTCACTGAGCCGCTCTCTGACCTTCTGTCCAGCTCTACCTTTGCTTGCTACTATCTTCCCCCACACTCCTCTTCTGATGTCTTCCACCCAGCCTTACCTTTATTCTGCCCACTGAATCAGTCTCCATGTAACTACTGTATATTGTCTACTCTGTAAAGCGCACATGTAAGCCTGTTGTATACTGTGTTTGACAAATGCCTGTATTTTTTGGCTGATTCCTAAATGTACTCTGATTTTTTTTTTTTTGTCTGCCTTGATGTTTGTTTCTTGCACTATTTTGTCCTCACTGTGATGAGGTACCTTTGTAAATGAGCCTCTGGCTCAAAGGTTGTTAAACTGATGTTCTAATAAATAAATACATAAATTCCATGGCTCCACCACCCTCTCAGTGAAGTAGCACCTCCTCCTTTCTCCCCTGAATCTTCCCCCCTTCAGCTTCCACCCATGCCCTCTAGTGGCCCCCTTCTCCTCCTGTCGAAGCACCCTGACTGTTCCTCCCCTATTTACCCTCTTCATGTACCTGAAGACCTCTATCATGTTCCCCCGGTCCCTTCTCTTTCAGTGTTACATATTTAGCTCTTCAAGCCTCTCCTTATAGGTCCTGTCCTCAAGCCCCAAATCATTTTGGTTGCCTCCTCTGGACCCTCTCCAGGAGTTTAATGTCCCTCTTTAAGTGTGGCTTCCAAAACTGCACGCATACTCAAGGTCGGCCTCACCAAGCAGTTATACAGAGGGAGTATCATTTCCTCCTTCTGAGGTGATCCCCTAGCGATGCATCCCAGCATCCTGTTGGCCTTGCTGCTGCCCTCCTACAAGTCTCAGAGTTGTTCATCTTGACATCCACCACCACCCCAGGTCCCTCTCAGCCATCGAGACTTGTAGCATCCCAGGGTGTACACTTGGCCGGGTTTCTGCCCCAGGTGGAGTACCTTGCATTTCCCTGCATTGAACCTCAACTTCCACTTTCTAGACCATCTTTCCAGAGCCTCCAGGTCCCCCTGTAGGGCCACCCTTCCCTTCTCCCCATCCACTACCGCTCCCAGTTTTGAGTCATCCGCAGAGAGACTCATCTCACTCCTGATTCCTGTCCTTATGTCAGAGACGTAGGCGTTGAACAGGAGGGGCCCAAGGACTGATCCCTGTGGGACCCAACTAATGACCCTCCTTGGGGATGAGACTATCCCGGTCCTGGAGCCAATTGCCTATCCATCTGATCATCTGGTTCCCCAACCCCATTTCTCCCAGCTTATCCAACAGGCCAACGTGAGAAACAGAGTCAAATGTCTTGCTGAAATATAGAAAGAGGATGTCCACTGGTCTACCAAGGTCCAAGGCACTCGTCACCCAGTCATAGAACTCCACAAGGTTTGTCTGACACAATTTCCCCGGGACGAATCCTGCTGTCTATCGTCCAGGCACCCTGACTTTTCCAGGTCCCCCAGCCTCTCCCTTGACAATGCCTCCATCACCTTGCCCACCACCGATGTCAGGCTGACAGGCCTGTAGTTCCTACCACCTCCCTTGACCCCCCCTTGTGGATAGGCACTGTATGCCGCCTTCTCAGTCCTGGGGCACCCACCTTGTCCTCGGAGAGATGGTGAAAAGTTCCGCCAGGGGTTTCGACAGGACATCTACAAGTTCCTTCAGCACTCTGGGATGTAATTTATGTGGCCCCTGTGCTTTCTCCATCTTAAGGGAGCTGAGGGCTTCCCTCACTCTCTCTGCTGTGATTTCCACTTCCACTACCTCTTCTCCCTCCTTAGCCCTTCCCCCTCCTGCCAGTGATGCCTCCCCCGACCCGCCGATCGGTAAGGGTCCCCCCCTCCTCAGAATCTGTCTCCTCCCATGTATGATGCAGCACCCTCATTTTCCTTGGTGAAAACGGAGGTGAAGTACTCATTTAGTACCTCAGCCTGCTCCCCCGGGTCTTGTACCTATCTCTCTCCTGATTTAATCCTGCTAATCTGCCCCTTCACCATTCGTTTTTCCCCAATGTATCTAAAGAACCCCTTGTTTCCTCTCCTAATTTCCCTGGCCAGGTTCTGCTCCTTCCTTGCCTTAGCCACTCTCACCACCCTAGTGGCCCTTCTAGCCATCAGCTCATACTCCCCTCGATCCCTTTCACTCCTTGAGCACTTGAATTGCCTGTAGGCTGCCTTCTTTCTCCGCACCACCTCCTGGACCTCCCTGGTCCACCAGCAGGGTTTTCAGGCCTTACTGCATTTTCGTCTTACTTTTGCACAGGTGCTGGTAGCATCCTGCAACCCTCTCCTGATGATTTCCCACCTACTGTCAGCGTCCATGTCTGACCCAGTCACATCCAAATGCTCCTTAAGGATCCTTCCCATTTCCTTAAAATCCATCCCCCTGAAGTCAGTTACCTCCATCTTTGTGCAGCCTTCTAGCCCTCCTAGGTCCAGGCAGAACCAGATCGTGGCATGGTCACTCCCCGCCAATGGGTCCCTCACCTCCAGGCCCCCAATCTGGTCACTGTCTGCCAGGACCACATCCAGTACCTGCGCCTCCCTGGTCGGTTCCCCCACCTGATGAGTTAGGAACGCGTCTTGAAAGACATCCAACAACCTCTATTCCCTGGTCACAGAGGATGTCATAGTCTCCCAGTCTGTTCCTGGCATGTTTAAGTCCCCCAACACCACCACCGTTCCTCTGCTCAGTCTGCAGTGTCTCCCAACATCTGCCACCAGACTCTCCTCCAGCTCCTCCACTAGGGCAGAGGGTCTATACACCACTCCTATTTTTACTCTCTTACCCCCCTTTGTTATCAAGGTGACCCAAATTGCCTCCACGGTTCCCTCCGCCTCCTCTACTCCCCCATGCCAATGCAGTTTTTGACTATCATTGCTACCCCTCCTCCCTTTCCCTCCCCCCTGTCCTTCCTGAACGTAGTATAACCCTCCAGGTTCAGGTCCCAGTCATGCCCTGCAGTGGCCCAGGTCTCAGTGACGCTGCCACATCCACTGCTCCCTCAGTTAGCATCGCCTGGAGCTCAAGCATTTGTTGCCCAAGCTCCTGGCATTTAGAGGACTACCTTCCACCCTTTCCTATACTTCCATTTCCCTGCTTGTGTTCCCATGGGGATTCTGTTTTCCCTGGTCTGCACTTTACCAGTCGGCCTTTTCCCGCAATCCTCCAGCTCCCCGGGGGGGGGGGAGTTAAGTCCCTCCTTTATCGGCACCCCCTTAACAGCCTTTTCTCCCATCCCTCCCCCCTTCACAAGTTTGAACCCCACTTTTCACCATTGAACCCCTCTATTTTCAACTTAAGGATTCCCCTCCCCTCCAAATTGAGATGGAGTCTATCTCTAGCATACAGCACCTTATCCTCCCAGGTCTCCCCCCAATCCCCCATCAACCCATACCCTCTGGCCTCACACCACTCCCTGAGCCACTGGTTTATCTCCATAATCATCCTTTTGTGTTCCCCATTAGCCCTTGGCACCGGCAGGATTTCTGAGAAGGAAACTGTGCATCCTATGTCATGACAGACCCTGGCAAGCTCCCTGAATCTTGCCTGTATCTCTAGCTCACTATTTCCCTCAATGTCATTTGTACCCAGGTGGACCAGTATGTCCGGGGAACCCCCACAATCCTTTGCCAGCTGATATACCTCATGCTTAGCCCTGTACACCATTAGTCCAAGGAAACATTTTGTTTTAACTGGCCAGGCTTTTCCCTCCCTATCCCAATTGATACCCCTGATCATAGAATCCCCCAACAGGAGCACTCTGACCGCTCCTTTTCATCCATTCCCCCCTTCCATGTCCCTCATCCTTTCTACCGGCCCCTCCACCCAGCCGGCTCCTTGTTCCTCCCCCTATCTGGGTGCCACATGCCACCCCCTCCTTATTTACCCTAGCCACCCCCTCCTCTCCAATCCTATACCTCTCCTCCTCCTGAGTATCCTTCTGTACCTTGCTAACTCCCCCCTCACTGCTCGAGACTGGTCCTTCTCCCCCATCTGCTAAACTAGCCTGGCTCGTCCTCCCTCCCTTTCTGTCTCCATTAGTCCGTCTTTGCTTGTCGTGCTACCCTGGCCTAAACCCTCAGCTCCCTTTACTGAATTACTGTATACCCTTGAGGAAAGAAGGGAGAGGGGGGACATGATAGAAACTTTTAAGTACCTCAGTGGAATTAACAAAGTACAAGAGGGTAGCATTTTTCAGAAAAAGTGACTTGCAAGAACAAGGGGACACAATTTAAAGATAGAAGGAGGCGGTTCAGGGGCAATGTGAGGAAGTATTATTTCACAGAGATGGTAGTGGATGCATGGAACAGCCTTCCTGAGGAGGTTGTGGGGTCTAAAACTGTGGGAGAATTCAAGAATGCATGGGACAGACATAAGGCAATTCTTGTGGGGGGTAAGAAGAAATAGACTGTTGGTTAACTAGGATCTGCAGCCTATCCTGTAGGTAGGGAAATGGGCAAACTAGATGGGCCTAGCGGTCCTTATCTGCCGTCAAAGTATGTGTTTCTATGTTTCTATGAATCCTCCTTGTACTTCTGGTCCTTCTCCTTTACCTTTCCTCCCAACTGGTCCTTGATGCAGGTGGCACCTTCCAAGTAGTCCACTAAGTGCCAACATTTTTTAGGATTAAACATTGAGTCGGCCAACTGAGTTTTGTAATAAAATGATTTAGATTTTCTGATTAGGGTGATAATAATTTCTGAATTTCAAGAAAAGATTGCCAAGCCTCAGGAGTGCACAGTTTCTTGGCCTTCGATTAAAGCTTATCACGGGCTTTTAATCGGAGATAGTAAATGGTTTTACCTATGGGACATGTGGGATGTAACCCTTTTTCTAACATAGGGACATGACGGTTTTGTAATGCAACAATTGATGGGAAAAATATTCCCAGGCATCATCAACATTTGTTAGTAAAATAAGTTTCCCCTAATTTATCTCATGTAAATTAGAACAAAAGGCTTACAAATGAAAGTATTTAAAGCTATGAAATTTAATGGTCTTTGGAATAAATTTAGGAGGAAAAAAATGAAAAAACAGTAAATAAGGGCACGATCGCTAAATAGGTTTCCCTGGCAAGCAGACATAATGATTGGTAGGTCCGGAGAAATAAAAATTAAGTCCAAGAGGGTAGAGACCTGTCAAGCATAGTCATAATGTGTAGGCTGTGTGATTAACTGATTTAGATGTAATTGGGCAAACTGAGATTTTAACCTGAGGCCTCTGCTGGAGGACAAATTCACATTAAAATCCCCCAAAAGGATGTAATATGAAAAATCTCCGAGGGAGTTAATTAGTGATTGTAAATTAAAAAATTTGGTTACTTTCAGTTTGGGAAGGCAAAAATTCTACCAACTAGTACGTCTTTTCCTGGGAGCTTTAAGGAAACAAATACAATATTTACCAGGTCACCCATATATCGGTTTTGATAAGTGAACAGGGAATAGAAGAATGAGCAAAAAGGACTGAGCCCCACCATGTCTGTTTCTGTCCGACCTAAACACTGTATTATCTGGAAGATTGATTTCAGAGTCAGGGATGGAAGAATCCAATCATGTCTCTGTGGCAGCAAAGACAGAATGACAGACAGAAGCAGACCAGCTTAGCAGCAGGTCCCTTTTGAGAGTAAACTTTGAACATTAGAATGGTAAACATCCAGATTATGATAAGATGGTTCAGGATTAAGTTCAGTGCAATCAAAAGTAGAATATCAATAAAACAAAAGTAGAACTACAAAAACAATGTTTGAATTACTTTTAGAAAAAATGGAACCTTGGAGGATAGAAGGAAGACAATTTAAAAAATAAAACCTTATCCTTTCAAAATTAAACAAATTGAAAAAGTTGCTGAAGGAATATCTGACCAAGAGAGGAAAGATAAAACATAGGCCCTGTCACACTATGCCTCTGTAACATTAGAGGGTGTAAAGCATTACCGTAACAGGTCGCGTTTACACCTGTAACATTACAGGGCGTTTCGTAGCGTTGTTGAAACCACATGAGGGTGGTTTCAACAGCGATTACTCATCGGTCCCGCCCTGGTAACGTTACCGGTGGTAGTGTGGACTGCTGATAATGGTCCCTGCAGGGCACCAAGCGCAGCGCGAGCTGCATTGTGGGATTGGGCGCCGCTGTAACGGTCGCCCAGATCCTGATGTGTGGACTGGTGGTGCCGGTCCCGTAACGGACACCGCCGAGGTGTGGACGCACTGCACCGCTCCGCGGCCATAACGGATTGCATCCATTAGCAGGCGCAAGTGGTGTAGTGTGGACAGGGCCTTAGTGTGGCACCTTAGACCAAGAATAATTAGGGAAAGGGGATGGGGCAGAACTATAGCTAGAAAAAGTAGTACAGTAACAATAGCACATTTGCAATCCAGGAAAAAAAATGAAAAAAAGCGTGACATTTTTAAATAAATCTGTAAGTGCAACACAAACACAGAATAAATCTAAAAAATGCTGCAAGTGAATGAATGATTTGATTCCTTCTGCTCACACTCTGCTAGAGGATTATGGTATGTGAACTAGTAACCTAGACTCCACCATGTGGAAGAACAGCCAAAATACTGATAATGATGGTATATTTATCTCCTTGTCTCTCACTCAAGGAGAACCAGACATAAATAATCTGGTGGCCTACAAGCTGCCACCATGTGGGGAATGAGAATCAAAATTTGATTGTAAGAATGGGTAATGTGAAATTCTCTTGGCTCTCTCCCAGGGGAAAATCCAAATGAATAGTTAAATGTGGCAACCTAGGTCAACAACTTACCTGGCTCTCACCCAGGAGGTAAATTTGAACTGGCCCTCCCACAACCTAGCCAGCTAATACTGAGAAATGCTGGGGTTACTCGGAAAGTCAAATACAAAACCAGTGTGACTATTAAAATTAGCAAAGTAAAAAACACTCAGCAAATGCCTAAAGCTGAAAGCAAATACAAACAGATCAGGCTAATGTCCAAGTATATACCAAGTATAAGGAAATAAAATAGAAACATAGAAACACAGAATTTGACGGCAGATAAGGACCGCTTGGCCCACCTAGTCTGCCCATTTTCCTACATAACAGATTAGCTGCAAATCCTAGTTAACCAACAGCTTCAATCAAATCACAAGTAAGGGAATAATACAAAGTTAGGTTAAAATACTGATTCCATCAGACAAGCTGAATTAAGTGTTATAGACAATTGTAAATTTAAAAACTATTTCTATCAAGATTTAACATTTTTAAACCCCTACTAAATGAAGGAATGACATACAAGATTCGGATAGGGTAAGCCTGAAATACCAGATGTGCTAGGTCTAGTAAATATGTAGAAAATGTATGGATCAGGCAGTATTTTCCCAAGTGATGCTGGCTTTTGAGGTATGTAGCCCTGCCACCTTGGTGATAAGCACCTGGCTGCCGGCTCCCCCGAGCCTCTGCACACTGAGGCAACCAAGGAAAAGTGGAAAGGCAGTAGACAGCAGCGAGAAAAATATCCAGGCAACAGGCTTATCCAGTGATAAGAGCAAGTAAACGGGACCACTTGCTTTGAAGGCAGTTTATATAAAGTATCCGTTTTTGCAGCATCAGATGAGCCAGACCACTTGTTAGAGGACAGTTGGAAAAAGGTCTGTGGCAGCAGTAGTTGAAAGGAGCAGAGAACAGCAGTTAGGGGGTCCATGAAAGATGTAAAACAGGACCACTCTGTCTGGACAGAAAGATCACTGCAGTAAGCCCTGCCAGTTGTTCCTTTAGCTCCACTATGGTCTTTGGGTGTGTCCTATCCACCCTTTGGGGGTTACTTGGCTTGAAGTGATTTAGTACACTTGGGGACCCAAGGTACCACTTCTGGACTATGGTACCTTATGTCCGAAAAAGTCCTTTTGTGTGAGTTATAATATTTTATTTGCCGTTCTTTAGTGGTAAGGGATCCTAGTTTGGCCCAGACAAGGTGGCCGGCTGATCCCTTCCACTTCCTTGATTAGCTACACGCCCCTGTGCTCAGGCACATTATGACGTGGGGCAAGGGAGAGCATGGAGATGTGCCCCATTGAAATAAATAGGACAGATTTTTTTTTTCCTTACTCTAATGCATTATAATGGCAAGTTTGAGATTAATGAAGGCCACAGTTCGACTAACAATATATACATTTATGAAATTCATATTGCATAATAAGTTGTACTGGCAATTTGTACTATTTTATGAACATTAGGAAAGCAAAAGTACTGAATGTTTTTGTGTATGCTTGTTTTTAGATAAAAATCCTCTGGAAAAAGCCTATGCATTTAGGCAAAATGTTGGGGTTTGTAAAATAAATATTCAAGTTTGGAAGACATTGTTTGCTGTGGTTCTTTACAGTGACCCTGGGACCTGCACATTGGCATACTGCAACTCTGAAATAGACTTCAGCGGGATGCCTTTATATATGAATTCATGAAGACTGGCCATTTTACAGTTGGTTCTATGTGATAAAGCGAGTTTTAAATCTCGCCAAACAAAAATAACGAACAGAAATGCACCCGAAACAAAACAAAAAGGGCGAGCAACATTACGCTGACCATCGCAAACACCGGTCGCTTACTCCCTCAAGGATGGCAAGAAAAATCTAAATATCTACTCTAAGGGGAAGGGACTTAGAGGAATTATAAAAAAAACCAAAACAAAACACAAAAATCATTTCTCCCGCAGCCAGACCCAACCCGGGTCCACCAGCTGCCGAGGCAGTGGCTCAAGCCACTACGCCAAATGGACAGCGGTGTAGGACTTGGCCAAACAGGTCCCCATATACTCCATCAGTGAGTGTAGCTCACTGCTACACTCGCTCTACAGTACCCGTCGGCATTATTCAAGACTCACTCTTACTGTGAGTGGTTTTATTGAGACGCACAATAAAACTCACTCATATCACTGCACACTTTCTGGTTTGCTTATTAATGGCCTCAAAGGAAGAATTCTTGCCCCCAACATGTGAATTCAGGCACAGTAGGTGGATATTCCTGCCCAGGGTGTGCATTCTGGCAGAGTGGGTGGGCATCCTGACTCCCAGGATATGCATTCCGGCATAAAGGGTGGGCATACCAGCCCTAGGGTATAGTAGTAGTAGAGTTTTATTTATATAATGTGCCTCTCAATGCTCGTAGTGTCTGTACTAATTAAAGCAATATGACAGAATAGAACATCACAAATAAATACATGAGAAGAATAAACAGTATGTTATTTCATAATTCAGCCTGTCTTCCTAAAAAACAAATGTTAAAAACAAACTGCTGTCTGTGACTACATCAGAACATCCAAAAGTCAGTAGTATGACATGCTTCTTCAATCTAGATTTTAAAATATTCTCAGTATTTATGTTGTGGACTGGGGCTGCCATTGCAAAAGCTCTGTATCCTCCAGACGTAAGCCTGGCTGGTAGAATTTGAATCAAGCCCCGTCCTCTGGATCCGAGTCCTGATGGGCATATATGGAGTCAGGAGCTCGCTGAGCTATTGAGGGCCTAGTCCATTTAGTGTTATCCCTGTGAATAGTTGATTATGTCTTCTCATAACCCACTGCCAGCAATTCAGTTTTGGTAGGGTTAAGTGCTAACTAGTAGGAGGCCATCCAAACCCTGATTTCCTCCAAGCATTGCTCTAATCTTAGCATATGAGATGCCTTGTCAGCAGTAAAGGACATATACAGCTGAGTATCATGTACACAGCACTGGAATTCATGCTGTAGTGCCTATAAGATCTCTCCTAGCAAAAGCATTACAACACAGACAGGACAGGCAATAGGACAGAATCGGATCCCTGAGGGGCATTGTAACCATGGGCAGTCAGCTGCATCCAGCAAGCACCATGGACTGCACCCTCCACTTAAGAAGGACTGGCACCATCGTAAGATGGTATCCACCACTCCCACCAGCCCCTCAAATCTGTACAGCAATCCCAAATGGTTTACAGTATCAGATGCTGAAGACAGATCCAAGAGAATCACGACAGAGATCTCACCATGATCCCTCACCAGGAAAAAAATAATTGCATAATCTGATTGTGCCTGTCTCCATGCTGTGCTTACTGCAGAAACCAGATTGAAATGGTTTGAAGAGGTAATTTTTCTCAAGGTGTGCCACCAGCTGCACGGCAGCTACTTTCTCAACAAGAGAATTGGAAAGTTGGAGACCATTCATTAGTTTGTTGGATTGTCAGGATCTAAAACGGAATCTCACCACCACCTTTTTTAAAGGTGCTGGTAACAGCCTCTCCCTTAGAGAGGCATTGACAGTTCCAGTCAGTACTAGTGCAGCCACCCACCCTGTCTTGAGTAACATGGTGGAGACTGGATCCAGTATACAGGTGTTAACATTGTAGCTCTGACTAAACCAAGTGGCAATTTTGGCACCCAGTATGTGCTTTCTGGCACCCGTTGTCTGCATTCTGGTACAAAGGGTGGGCATTGGGTGACAGAGTGGACAATCTAGCACTGGCACACAGAGTAGTCATTCTGACCTGTTGGGCATTCTGACCTTTGAGTGTGAATTGTACTACAAAGAATCTGTACTCTGGCCTTAGGATGGGCATTGTGGCACACAGGATCGATATTCCATCACACATGGTTGGCATTCAACCCTCCTGCCCCAGAGTGGGAATTCTGTTACACAAAGTGGGCCTTCCACACTTCAGGGTAACCGTTCCAGTCCTTGGGTGAACATTGTGGCACACAGGGTCAGTCTTTGGTCATGCTGGGTGGGCATTTCACCCTCCATCCCCAGGGAGTGTGCATTCACTTCACGCATGGAAGCATTCCACCCCTCAGGGTGGCCATTTTAGTCCTAGGTTGGGTATTCAGGCCTTTGGTTGGCCAGTCCAGCAGGTGGGGAATTCTGGAGGGTGGGGGTCATTCCAGGTGCCATGCTAGCCATTCTGGCGAGTGGGAGTTTTTTCCCCTCAGGTCATCTGTTGTGACTCTGTTCCAGACTTTACACCCACTAAGCAAAGGGTAAATGGCAGAAGCACGGGAACACTGAAGCACACTCAGCTTTGCACTTTCTAATGGTTCTGGTCATTCCATATTTCAATTCCAGCTGTTTTGGTGTTCCAACATTCCAGAATTCTTCCATTCCTCTGGGGGGCTAGTATTACATTTTATGAGCTGCAGTTGCTGTTTGGACCCTCACTCTAAGCCCCCTCCCAATTATAAGTAAATGTAAGGGGTGCGTGAGCTACTGGAATGCACATAGAACTAGTGGGCCAGAGCCATAACTGCAGCCTCCAGATAACCTCCCCTTTAGGCTACCCCTTTGCCTATTCTGTCCTGCACAGATTGTGGCCCCAGAGCCTGTTTCCTGGATGAGCCATAGCACCTGCAGCCCATCCTCTTTGCCCCTGTACCTCCATGGCCTTGATTCCCTCCCTTACATGTAGTACAACCCATCCTCCCTTCCCTGTCTCTCCAGAACAAAGACTAGTCCGATGTGGCCATGTCCCAGTCGTGGCTGTCGGTGCACCTGATGCCGTATAGCCACAAATCCTGGCTAGCCTCTGCCATGATGACTTCCAGATCTGGAATTTTATTTCCTAAACTCCTTTCATTGACACACATGGCTCTAGATACCTTACTCCCTCCCTGCATCCCTTTTCCCCCTCTTCCTGCCTGTGTGGTTCTCTGAAGCTCCCCCGAGCCACCTCTTCCCTTTTTACCTTCACTGTGACCTGTTTTCTTTACTCCGTTATTCTTACTTTCCTGATTTATACCCCTTTGTCCTCTGCCTTGTCCCCACCCTTGTCTTCCTGCACCCCTGCCCTAGGGGAGTTTCCTCCACTTGGGCCTCCCCTCCCTCCCTCCCTGGTGGTCCATCATCTGGAGATCGCAGTTGTTGGATTCCTTGGTTTTGAAGCCTCCCCTGGCTAGTTTAAATGCTCATCCAAGTAGCATTTAAATGTACTACTTAGGGCTGTAGTCCTCTTCCTGGAAGGATGCAGACCATCTCCCCTATAGAGGCCCATATTCTCCCAGCTTGGCACCCAGTTCCTAAGCCACTGTGCCTGCAGCCTGCTTTAGGCCACTTCCCAGCTCCCTAAAATTTCCCTGCAGTACCCCTAAGCTGTCCCTTGCCAGGTCATTTTTCCCCAGGTGGACAATGACATCTAGCCTCCTCCCATCTCCTGCTGCCTTAGTGATCCTCGGGATACCATCCCTCCAAGTCAAAGCACCTCTCAGACACGTCACCTCTTTCTCCCCCCATTCCCAAGTCTGTCCTGGTAACAGCAGAGCCCCCTCCCCCACCAGTAGCTGCTTCCTCCTTGGCTGGGGGTCTCTTCTTTACTCCTTGGGGCCTCCCCTTCTGAGGACCCCTACTTCCTCCCTCTCCACTGCTCTGGGTACCGCCTCTTGGCTACCCCATCCCACCAGTACAGTGAAGAATTTCTGTAGTGGTAGAGACTGAGAGCATGCACCCTTCCCCACCCACCCTCCGAGTCATACAGGGTCCAACCGCTCTGCCTCTACCTAGACATCCTCTGGGGGCGGTGGCAGATTTGGTGGCCTCTCGGTGGGGCCAAAGGTCCTTTGCACTCTTGCTAATTCTGCCCAGAGTCCAGCAACCTCTGCTGTCAACCCAGAGAGGCAGTTACAAATGGAGCAGCTCCTCAGTCTCCAGAATGTGTCCTGAAAGACTACATCCCAGGACCCATAGCAGTGCACCACTAACATGATCTTTCCTTCCTTTACTATTTGCCTATTTAAACTTCTTATACCACACTGCCTCCTCTCTATTCCCATTTATTCCTAGTTCTTAGAAACATTGAAACATATGATTTGACGGCAGATAAGACCACATGGCCCACCCAGTCTGCCCATTTTTCTCTACCTACAGTATCACCACAGACTCTACTTGATCTCTGACTCTTTCTCCCTCCCCTTTCTTTTCCTGTACTCCCTTATGCCTATCCTATGCATTCTTGAACCCCACCGCTGTTTTTGTCCCCACCACCTCTGCTGGAAGACTGTTTCAGGAATCCACCACTCTTTCAGCTTAGGACACTGAGGAACAAAGGAAGGATCATGAGTAGGAGGGAAAGGAACCTAAAAAAAAAATATATATATATATATTCAGTACTCCTTACTTCTGCATTGTGCCCTCTTGAAGTTGTGATAAAAAGGAACAACCATGGGGTGGATGCCCTGCATGTAGATCCTGTCAGATCACTTGACTGGGTCTAAGACCCTCATAGATCCAGCACACTTTACGCCCTTTATAATGTCTCTTTATTAGGACTGTCAAGTTTTACAAATGACAGTTATCAGCTGTAGAATAGTGACCCAAACAGGGTGACTCCTGCCCACAATACAAAGTGGGCAACTAGGACAATGGCCCATATACAGTAGGTCCATACCGCCCCTGCACTAGGGGCCCTGACTCCAAGTCCCCTGGCGAATACCACACCTCTACCTTGTAGTCTAGTGAGGGACTGCAGAAGGTTTAAGGCATGCCCTTTAAGTCCTACTGTAACTAGCATTGTGCTTCCTTCACATGGTAGGAAACCATCTGAATAACACCTGGTGTGTGTGTGTGTGTGTGTGTGTGTGTGTATATGTATGTGTGTGTATATGTATGTATATATATATATATATATATGTACACACACACATACACACCCACACCCACCAGGTGTTATTCAGATGGTTTCCTACCATGTGAAGGAAGCACAATGCTATATATGAATGCCTCCCTACTTGCATGCGTGCGGACTCAGGCTTCTATCCAGTGGTGAGGTAAGTGGCGCTAATGGTCATCGCCCACTAAAAATGCCAGCATATTAGAATGGGGCCCATGCTGTCCAAACCATCCAGGTTTCTGATCAGTGTCTTGTTAAAGGTTCAGCTTTCCAGTCCATTCAGTGCTGATAATGCCACTGCTGTGTTGTACACTGCCCATTTGGGGTTTGTGCTTGCATCCGTTCATTGCCTCAGTGGTTTGCTAAGGCCTATAAATGTAACTCCTGCTAGCAGTATTTGATTTGCTATTCTTGTGATTCAGGCTTCCTCCCTTCCTCCTCTGTTACTTCCTTGCGAAGGTATTACAGGACTGTTAACTTTGTTTTACTTTAAAATAATTTATTTCTTGACGCTGAGGGCTGAGGCGCTGGTGCCTAACCTTGCGCTACGCCGGCGACCCGTGTTGGGAACGAGCATGGGCTGTTGGGTGTCGGCAGGGGAGGAGAAGGATTGAGCATCTGATGGACTGCTCTCCTTCTCCGGGGAGAGGGGATCCTGGTGGTCGGTGCTTCTTCGCCCTGGGCGGAGGCTGGAGAACAGGGTGCCGTACCACAAGTAGGGGAAGAGTCGGGCCAGACGTCTGGAAGGAGCGCATATGGACGCGTGCGCGCTCCCCTCCGCTGATGTCATTGCACGGTCCCAACTCCTGGGAGAACAGGAGAAAAAGAACACTGCTGTGCAGGATGGCAGAGGGCGTTGCAGGCTCTGCCCCCGGCTAGCCACGGCACTGGCCAACTAAATCCGGTCCTCGGTGGAGGAGTCTGGGACCCCCACCAGGGGGGTAAGCCCTGGGGTCAGGTCAGTGTCGGCTGGTGAACGGCGGGGGACAGAGCTGGGGACGCCCCCTGAAGATACAGCCGGCAGTAGGGAGAAAAATGATAAAAAAAGGTGAAAAAAAAATAATTTCTTTAAAGTGTTTTACAAGGAAAGGCCTACTGAGCTGTAAACTGCTTGTTTCCAGAGATATCCTGGGGGAGGGGTACATGGGGAAGCAACTGCAATTTAACAGCAAACAAAGTTGCTATACAATGAGCAGTAGCAGCAGTTCATTGTGGACAGTAGGAACAGTGCAATAGTTAAATACAACTGTAAGGCAATTTAAAGGAAAACTACACCCTCGTATAATGTAAATTTTGTTCCTTGTCAACAGACAACTCTTTTCCAGTAGTATGATGGGGATATACGTGTTTGCTTTAGGTTGTTTTCACTGTTCATGCTGGTCCCCTGTAACTATTCTGGGGGGTACCATTTTATGGTTGTTGAAATCTCATTGTCCATGAGAGTTGCATTAGCATATACGAACATGCTGTCACATCACCCATTTAAACCATGTATCTCTATGCAGAAAGTACAGATATCCTGAAAAAAAAAAAACTCTGGAAACACACAAATTGAAAGCATTTTACAGGCAAAATCCCTGTGTCACCACTCAGACAGTTTGCAAAGCTAATTGAAGGTAATGTGGTATTTCAGACCTTGCTGCAGCTTGTTTTGTTGAACTGTAATTAGACAGACAGCCATAGTGAGGAGCCTAAAGGGTGCTGGCTCATCATGTTCTCATTGGCTAATACAGTTCTCGGGGACAATGAGATTTCAACAACCAGAAAATGGGGAATCCCAGGATAGTTACATGGACTAGTATGAAGTGTGAAAATAAACTAATGCGATCACATACTGTACATCTCTAACAGCTACAGGTAAAGAGTTGTTTGTTGACATGGAAACAAACACAATTTACAAGAAATGAGGGTGTAGTTTTCCTTTAACTGCAAGCAGAAACTTCATATACAGAGAGTAGCAGCAGTTTGTAGATTCTAATGGTAATGTGAGGCACAGGTAGAGTTATCTACAGAAGCAACATTGTAAACAATGTATTATTGAAACTTTTTTGCTGTTTCTTAAAATAGTTGGCCAGAATAATTCAAAACCATGAAGAGACATTTTGAATGCTTGGTTACACTGTAACACCACTCAGTGCTCATACTATACAGAATTTTAGGTGAGCAAATAAGGGTAGGTTAGTAGGTAGCTTAACGAAATCCACACAAGCACAAAAAGATACACCGTAACCTCATTTATTTCATAATACATAGATTCTTGGGTTACATGCAAGTGCTTTTGCTTGAATAAAGTGCTTTTAAATATTCAGTGGTGGAATTCAAGCATGCATGGGACAGTCATAAGGCAATTCTAGGGGGTGGGGGTAGGAAGAAGTAGGCTGCTGGTTAACTAGGATCTGCAGCTTATCCAGTAGGTAGGGAAATGGGCAGACTGGGTGGGCCAAGCGGTCCTTATCTGCCGTCAAATTCTATGTTTCTATGTAAATAAAATGCTCAAACTATTTAGAACCAGCTACCGTACATTTTGCTGTTAAATTCCATCAGAATATATTTAGAAAAAGCAAAACAACCTGCCCAGTCTAATGCGCCAGCCACCACTAACCCCTGCGCTTCACGTCATTGGCTTCCTAAGGGGGTGCAGAGTCAAACCCCCAACGGTCTTAAATACCCAAGGTGCACGTGCAATGTAAAATTCAATTAAACAATCAATGATAACAGACAAAAAGTACTTATTTTAAAGAATAAAAAAACTCTCTATCCCTTCACAGTACAACATCATATTAATTCTTATTTTCATGCTTCTTATTTATAAACAATCTTAAACCCCCATTTTGTTTGTATACTTTTATATTCATGTTCTAAATTGTTTCTATCATTTAGATCCATAGCTTTGCTAACATTATGCTTTTCTATTGTTATACACTTTAAAATACAATCTCCAAATAGATATATAAAACATAACAAGTAACAAATAAACTTTATCAAAGACATAAGTTCATTTTATGGATTTTTTTGAATCTTTATGTGGGGTTCCTTTTTTCCTTAATGTTCTTATGTTTCAAATCCATTCGAAGCATGAATATAGGCTGTTAGAGCATTCAGCGACACTTAATTTCTTCGTGTGCACAAAAATATATTGAGCTAGGGAACAACAAGCGACACAGATTACCAATCAAATTCAGCATTTTTCTCTTTCATAATTCATACAATTTTTTATACATATTTTCACTCAATCTAACAAGACGAAAGTTCAAACGGGGGGAGGGGAGAGAGAATCAAAGGAGATATACATACTATCCTAATTTAACAGAGTATAAATAAATGTTATATCCTACATCTTATTTCATTTAATTCAACTGTATATTCATAAACAATCATTCATATCCTGGAATACACAGTGAAAACAACCACAGGTGAATATAAATGGGCTGACTTAGAGAGAGAGAGAGAGAGAACACAAAGGGAAAGGAAGGGGGAAAATAATTTTTAGATCGTCTCTTCAATAAAAATAAGTCATGACTATTACTATAATCTAATATTCTTTAACAAGAATTATTTGAGAGATGATTTTAAATCCAACACATTATTTAACCCCACTGGCTTCAAACTTCTAAGTTTCCAAATCCAGAAACTCTCTCTGTTGTAAATGAGTTCTTATTGACATTCCAGATCTTCCTTTATTTTTCCTTTTAACACATTCTAATCCTATGAACTGTAAGCCATCAGGACTACTGTTATGTGCCAGTTCAAAATATACTGCTACTGGACTATTCTGATTTTTATTGATGTTGGTCCTAATATGTTCCTGAACCCTCTTTTTAACTGGTCTTTCAGTCATCCCAACATACAGTTTGTCACAAGGACATACAATACAGTAAACTACACCTTCACTGCTACAAGTAATGCATTCATTAATCCTACATTTCCCTGTATGTACTGGATAGATAAATTCTGTTGCTTCAATAGCATAAGCACAAACATTACACCTTCTGCACTTCTTAAAGCCATGTGGTGGCAGTGGTAGCTAATGAGTAACTGTTTCTTTTTCATATCTACTGTGTACTATGAGCTCTTTAATATTTTTAGGTCTTCTAAATGTCACCCTTGGTTTGTTTCCAATTTCTCTTGACATTTAACAAAATGGGCCAATATTTGTGTATCACATTTCCTATTTCCCCTGCAATAACATTGTACTCGATACTAAAAGTTACCAGTTCATTCTTATGTTTAGTTTTTGTTCGTACTTATAACGGATCCTTTCTATTTAGACGTTCCACTTTAGATTTAGCTTCTTTTAAGTCTCTGCAGTTTATAACCTCTTTCCAAAAAAAGCCTGAGTGCCACAGTATACTCCGTGGCAGGCCTTGCAAGAGTGATCTGGATGCTGTATTTTCTTTGTAAATGTGAGTCTGAAATTTTGCATTTCCTGGGGCACTTTCGCATTTTCACTTTGGGAGGTGTTGAAATCCTACCATCGAGTCAATCCGGTACCACAGCGTGCCTGCACAGTAAAATATTTTAAAGTAAAACAGATTAACATAGAAACATAGAATTTGACTGCAGATAAGGACCGCTTGGCCCACCCAGTCTGCCCATTTCCCTACCTACTGGATAAGCTGCAGATCCTAGTTAACCAGCAGCCTACTTCTTTCTACCCCCACCCCCCAGAACTGCCTTATGACTATCCCATGCATGCTTGAATTCCACCACTGATTTTGACTCCACAACCTCCTCCGGAAGGCCGTTCCATGCATCCACAACCCTCTCTGTGAAAAATACTTCCTTAAATTACCTCTGAGCCGCCCCCATCTTCAAATTGTGCCCTCTTGTTCTTGCACACCTCTTTTTTTGAAAGATGCTACCCTCTTGGACTTTGTTGATTCCCTTGAGGTACTTGAAAGTTTCTATCATGTCCCCTCTCCCTCCTTTCCTCGAGGCTATACATATTAAGCTCCTTAAGTCTCTCTTCATTTGTCTTCCGGTGCAGACCCTGCACCATTTTAGTTGCCCTCCTCTGGACAGCTTCCATCCTGTCTATGTCTTTGCGGAGATTGGGTCTGAACTGCACACTGTACTCCAGATGGGGTCTCCCAGCTGTCTGTACAGAGGATAATAACTTCCTGTTTTCTACTGGTGATGCCTTCCCTATGCATCCCAGTATCCCCCCACCCTCCTTGCTGCCCTCTCACATTGCTTGCCCATCTTTAGGTCATCTGATATGACTACCCCAGGTCCCTCTCCATTTTGTTGTTGTTAGTATCTCACCCCCATTGTGTACTCTTCCCTGGGTTTTGTTTCCCAGGTGCATTACCTTCACTTCTTAGCATTGAATCTAAGCTGCCATACATTTGACCATTCCTCTAACCTTGCCAAGTCCCTTCTCATCCTTTCCACCCCACCCTGTGCATCAACTCTGTTGCAGATCTTAGTGTCATCTGCAAAGAGACATACTTTTCCTTCCAGTCCTTCTGTAATGTAGCTATAAAGACATTGAAGAGGACCGGTCCTATACTGAACCCTGTGGTACCCACTAGTAACCCTCCTTTCTTCTGAGTGGACTCCATTTACTATTACTCTCTGTGTCCTATTCTCCAGCCAATTCTTTACCCAGGCTGTCATCTTGGGACCCACTCCCAGGCTGGCTAACTTGTATATTAATCTTTTGTGTGGGACTGTGTCAAATGCCTTGCTAAAGTCTAGGTAGGCCATGTCCACAGCCCCTCCCTGATCTACTACTGTGGTCACCCAGTCAAAGAAATCTATCAGATTCGTCTGGCATGACCTTCCCGCTGTGAATCCATGCTGCCTAGGGTCCTGAAACATTGGTTTTGTTTGTTTCTACCACCCTTTTTATCCTTTTCTCCTTTTTTTGTTAATTTTTTCAAGCCTTTTTTAAACTTTGTATTTTATTGACCTTCGGTCATACTACAGTCTTGTAGAGTTGAGAGAGGTGTAAATGCCTATTTAAAAAGCTCCCCATTATTTCAATGGTAATAGTTCTGTATACCCGCACCTCTAATGAACTTATCGATTTTTACTTTTAATTTGTGTTTGTGCTTACTTATTAGTACATTCAGGGGCAACATATTCCATACCCCAATGGTCCTTTTGTGTGAAGACAGATGTCCTTTTATTTGTTTTAAATGTTTGCATTTTTAGTCATAACTGGTGTCCCCATGAAATTGCTTCACTGGATTTAAACTCTTGAGTTTAAATTTACTGTGAATTTATGAGTGTTAACTATGTGATAGAGTAAAAACGGGTCTCCTGTAATTTGTCTTGGATCAAAAGGACAAAGGTTGAACAATCTTCAGTCTATCACCATAAATATGATCCTTTAAACCATCAATAATGGTTTTTTTGTAGACTTTCTTTATCCTCCACGGTGGACAGTGCTAGTCTCTGCCACCCTACCAGACCTGGGGTTGTTCAGGACTTACCAGCGCTATGCGCGTCCTGGTGGAACTCCTGAGCTGGCCTGGAGGCATCATCAAATGGTGTCCCCAATTTTCCACTTTTTCTCCCTTCCTGTCTTCCCAGGACCCTGGAAGCGGCTCTGCATGAGTGTGGAGACACTCATGTGTGCCGCAGCTCCAGTCGACAGCCCCTTCTGCCTTCCCCTGGCCTTGCGCCTGGGCTGTCAGAGGCGACATCACCATCCAGCCTCCACTGGGTGGCAGGCAAGCACTGAGAGGCCTGCCAGATCCCTCCCAAGGTGGAGAGCTGCCTGCCGGCAGCAACTTGCACTCCTCTCCGCCGACCTCTGACGAGCCAGCCTCATTCCCGAACCCTGGTTGCCGGCGTGGCACGAGGTGTGACGTCTAGCGCCTCAGCCCTCTGCATCACCAGGCCATACCATCAATAATTTTGATTTCCCTTTTTTGTACTTGATTAATCTTCTTGAGAACTTTGGACATATAGGGGACCAAAAATGGGGATATATAATTGGGTGATTCTAGAATCCCTGCTTTGTGTGTTGCATCTTATAAACTACAGGACCTTATTTGCTTTACTAACTACTTGTGTACAATGCTTTGATGTACTTTGTTCTCTATTAATATGCCAAGATCGTTTTCTTCTATGGATTATCATGTTTATTATGTTGCTCAGTAGATGCTTTGGGTGTTTCATGTTGCTTTTCCCCATATGAATAACTGAGCATGTTGTTATATTAAATTTTATGCCCCCACTGCTATGTCCATAACTCCGTCTTATCCAGATCTGACTGTATTAGCTCACTTTGTGTGGTATCTTTGCTAGGCCATCCTATTTTGCAGTCGTACGCACCAATTATTCACGTCATTATCTAAGTCAGCAATAAATAATTGGAGCAGAACTAGTCCAAGGACTGAGCCCTGTGGTACACCACTAGGGACTTTTCTGCAGTGTGAATAATAGCTCTTATTACCATTCTCTGAGATCTGTTACTCAGCAATTCATAAATTCAGTGATACCCGCAGCAGATGTAAGTTAATTGATTTAAATTTATTGAATATTGCCTAGTAGGGAACCATGTTGAATACTTTGCAGAAATAGGTGAAAAAGAAAAAAAGGGAGGAGGGGGTAGTAGGACAGATGGAGGAGAAGAGTAGGAGGGAAGAGAAAAAGAGAGAAAGGGAGAGGAAGAGAGGCGTGAATAGGCACAGGAGGTGAAAAAGGAATTGAAAGCTGAGGCAACTGCTGAGGGGTCAGAGACAGGAGTATCAAACACCATGAGTAGAGGAAGGGAAACGCTGGTCCAGTGGTGCTGAGGTGCTGGACACCTCATGCGCTACACCAGCAGCCCAGGTTTGGGAATCCACCTGGTCGCTGGTGTTAGCGCGGGGCTGGGGATGAGGTGGGGGAACAGGATTGACAGTTGCTCTCCTGTCCCGGTTGGGTGGGGTGGTATCACCTGCCCATAGTCCCACTGTCACCGAATGGAGGTTCAGTGGCAAGTGTAGATGGTGCCAGACAACTGGTAGGGTGGGGCGTCCCACAAGACGTGCTTGCATGTGCCTCCACATGCGTACATTACGTTATGGGGCGCATGGGAATGGGACAGGAGAAAACTTGGAAAAACCCAATAAAATACATATCAACTAAAAAAAGAGGGTTGGCACTGGGTTGGAGGGGAGAAGAGTGAAAGAATTACCTTCCAGAACTTAGAAGGGTGGTTAATGTTGTTCTGGAGAGTGGATGCAAAGTGTTCAGACTTTACATGCCTGGTAGCTTTAGTATGGGCATTATGAAGGGTCCGGTAATTAAAAATATCAGAATTGGCGCCAGATGGTTTGTAGATCTTCCAGGCAAAGTCACATGCACGGTGGCAATCCAGTAACTCGGCTGAGATCCACGGGAGGTGTGTACCTCGGACCCGGGTTCTGCTAAATTAAATAAATTAAATTAAAAATCATCTAAAAAGACTACTACTGTGTGTTTGCATCTTATGTAATGTTAAATAAAACATTACTGATCCAGTGCCTTGTACCTTTTGCTATCTTGTCTTGCCTGGTTCTTCTGTTTACCTCCCTCCCTGTCTCCCTCCCACAAAGCAGTATATGGAATGCTAGGAGAGAAGAAATATCCCAAAACCATTGTTTTTAATTTTTGCATCTCTCTAAACCATACACCCAGTCTTTAAGTAATAAAGTAACTTGTTCTGGTATGGATTTTGAATTTTGGGCATCTGGTTCTGAAACCTGTGCTTTAACCACTAGACCAGACTGGACCTATAATTATTCATCCTGTTTGGCACTCTGCATCTGTTCTCTAAAACCTGTCTTAATGTGGTGAATTACTGTGATGTCGAAGTAGCAGGAGCTGTCTAACTAAAAAATGTTTCAACAGGTTACCAAGTGACTGGCGTGTTTATGAAAAACTGGGACTCTTTGGATGAGCACGGTGTTTGCACTGCTGACAAGGACTGTGAAGATGCATTCAAAGTTTGTCTGAAACTGGACATCCCCTTTCACCAAGTTTCGTATGTCAAGGAGTACTGGCATGAAGTGTTTAGGTAAAAGTTTCTCTAATTTGAAGAAAACTTGTATTTTTGTGGGGCAAATACCTCCCTCACATTTTTCCTGTTTTCCTTTTTGATGTAAATGAAGTGTAAAGCAAAATTCAGAAGAGTTTTGTAAACCCCCAAGTATCTAAAATAATTTATAAAATCTGGCAGGAATCAGTGGCATACAGTTTTTGAGACCAGTTTTCTGACTGCACAGTCTGACAGTGCCAAATACTGTAACATGAATTTGATTTGTTTTATCTAGAATCTGTTTATTATACTGCATTGAGTTTTATGTTTTTGTTAGGGCTTTTTATTGAGAGATATTGCCAGACACATCACTTATTATGTTATTTCCAGTTTTTTTTTTTACATTACAACTGGAGCTGCATCCCATTTTAAAGTTTCAGAAAATTGATTTCAAGTGACAAGTTTATGTCCTCCACTGATTTAGATTGGTGATAAAGTACAGCATCGGTCAGCATACAACAGAGGTTTACAGGTAGTACAACAAGAACTGGGCAATGAGTTGATGAGTAACAAAAACCTAAGTAGGCCCAGTATGGGCCCTTGCAGAACAACTCACAATACTTTTGTGAAAGAAGAAAAGGAGCTGTTAACTGCTACTGTCTGACCACAGTTTGTTTAGTCAGAGAGACAGTCTAAGGAAGTTTTACCCAACCCCAGCGATTTACGTAAGAGGATAGCATGATCCACCAGATTGAATGCCTTAAAGTCCACATATACTGCACCAGTAAGTATTTCTGTATCCAGCAAAGCAAGCGAATCTTTATTTATATAGCGCCTTTCAATGTCAAGGCACTGTACAAAGTATAAACCGTAAATATACAAACAAACAGCAGTATTAATTTAAAATCAGTCTGGGAAAGCCAGTGAAAATAAGTTTTTAACAAAGATTTAAAACTACTGACATCCACAGCATGATTCACCTCATCAAACCCGACTAAGGCAGTCTGTGTTCCATGCCTCTTTCTGACACCATGCTGACATTCACTCAGTAACTATCTTTTATTAATGTATACTACAAGTTGGTTGTGGACAAGACTTTCTTGGAGTATTTTTTTCCAGTCCAAACAAAAGAGATCTGTGCCTGGGGTGTCAGCATGACTCTGTTGGTATCACATCTGCCTCTGGGCCAGAAGGTCATCGGTTCTCCTCCTACTCTGGGCTTAGACTAATACCATAACATGCTCATTGACAGCTCAGTCGGTGGCCAGCCATGGTGGAGAGAGGATGGCTGTGCTGGTCACCGGCTCTGGTTCAGGATGGGGGAGCAGGGTGGTGGGTCACTACCTGAGGGGTGTGGCGGGTCCACTAGACCACCAGAGAAGGGTTTATATTTTGTATACAGGGGATCAGGAATAGGGAGGGGTCAGCTAGATCTCCAGGAAATGTTTTACTTTACTATACAAGGGATTGGGATTGAGGGGTTTCACTGGGCACAGGAGACACTTTTTTCTATATTGGGTGGGGGGCACTGGACACAGAGAACTTTTAAATATATTGGCGGATAATCGGGTGGAGGAAGAGACCACTGGACACCAGGAAATCTTTACATATATCCAACAGATGGTTGGGTGGGGGAAGGACCACTGGACACCAGGAAATCTTTACATATATCCGACAGATGGTTGGGTGGGGGGAGGGACCACTGGACACCAGGGAAATCTTTTACAGTACCTCCGCCAACCACTAGGGTTATGGGAGATTAAAGCAAGGTCTCAGTTGGCAGTATTTGTTCCGCACAATGGGATCCGCAAAAGGCCCTTGCACGGAGCAAATGCTTTGTGAATGGAAGTGCGCCGATATGCAGGCCCCTCCTCCTCATCTACCTTGTGGCCCCTTCCATACTTTGCCCCAGCGCAAACCCGGTTTCTGCGTGCAAACGGGGCTTTTGTGAAAACCAGTTCAGCGCAAAACCCGGTATATATGCCGGGACAAAGTTTTGTGAATCTGGTCCCAGATTTTTTAATAAGGTACTTGAGCATTACTATTGCAGTTGCTCTACAAATGTAAAGTTGTTTTTACCTAAATATTTCAGTGTTTTTAACATTTTACATCTGCTTCAATGTAGTGTTTTTTAATTTAGTTTAAAATGCATATTTGATAGCCTCTTAGCTAGTTTCAGTAGCCACCACTCCACTCTGTCTATAAAAACAAATCTGAGGTTAGTGTCCGAGTAGGCTGTGGATGTGGAGCTTGAACCAAATTCTAAATTCCATCATTTGAATAAGGTTCCGTCTTCAGGGCCTCTGTCTCCATGATGCTAGATGCCTACAGTGTAAATCATAGTGAGGGATCCCTGAGAAGAAACGACATTTCTGTGGTGAGTAATTTTTTCTTTTGAATGATGGTAGATGGTTCAGCAATTACTGCAGTGGCAGGATGGATCATGAAACAAAACAACAGTGGAAGAGCAAATAAATAAATAAATCCATTAAGATATGACAAATCCAAGTTTAGCTCAAACTAGAGATCACAGCACTGAGCTCCAGTGCCTCACCTTGTATGCATGAGGCTTTGTCAGGGAGAGTGATGCATCATTTTGGGGACCATACCATGTTTTCCTTCTGATTTGACTGATTGTCTGAGGTGGATACATGGAACAGCCTTCCTGAGGAGGTTGTTGGGTCTAAAACAGTGGGGGAATTCAAATATGCATGGGACAGACACAAGGCAATTATAGTTGGGGGTTGCAGGAAGTAGGCTGTTGGTTAACTAGAATCTGCAGCTTATCCAATAGGTAGGGAAATGGGCAGACTGGGTGGGCCAAGTGGTCCTTATCTGCCATCAAAGTCTTATGTTCTTATTTAATAGACTTAACTCTTCTGCTCCAATAGGGCTTTTAGAAGTCTGAAGATGCCATTGATTAACCTTTCTGTAAAATGGCATCCACAGAGCAGTTGATTTAAGCAACTTGAATACTTCATCACCTGGGACAGCTATCTGGTGAAAAGGAGTCTGCAAAGCATACATTCAGACCAGGGAGATGTGACACTCAGTCTGGTGATGCTATCCCATGTAGGGGTCTAAACAAGTGTATTTGCCATTAAAGGCTTTAGTTGTGCCAACAGGAGTACTTAGCTCATCGTTCTCAGAGACTATATTTAAGTTTTTTTTGAAGATAGGTTTAGAAGATTTTTTATGTAGATATTTATCCTCCAGGCCCTCCAGTCTGCACACATCTGGACACCTCCCAGCCCAGTCACCTACCTCCTCCTGGGCTTACTCTGCCCCCACTTGCCCAGCACCACTGAAGTGGTTTGTGGGGTGCTAGATCAGTAGTGCAAGAGCCTGAGTGTGTGATGGGGTCTCCTCCAACAGAGGGGGGCTGATTTTCTCCTCCATTTTCACTCCAAAGGGAGCTGGTGTGGGATGATGCACACCCCAAGACTGGCAGCATACCTACCCTGATGTACTGGTCCTGGCTGTGATGCTACCTGTCTCCACTAGGTGGCAATCATGTTGCAGTACACAGATGCCCACTCACTCTAAAGGAGGAGAGCAGTCCTCTGGATGCTCTATCCTCCTTCCCCTGGCTGGCCCCCAGTGACTTGGTTCGTTCACAAACTCAGGTTCCTGGCATAAAGACGGTTTCCAGTTTTTTTAATTGCTCATCTTTGCTGATGATGCAGTAATCTACAGTTCCTGTGTAAATCCCGGGGAGTCTGTTAAACTAATACAAAATGATTTTCTTTTATTTCAAAAATTGCTCTAATCAAAGAGAATGGTATTTAAATGTAAAGAAAATCAAATCTGTGATTTTTTTTCCAACTCCAAAAAGCAAGTAGAAATTAGTACCTCAATAGTTGATTTAAATGGGGAGTTTGTTGCGTAATATAAATAATTTTAGATATTTAGGGATTGTCTTGGACTCCAGGCTTACTTTTTGAATCTCACATCAATTCTGTAATAAAAACATGCTGGCCCAGTGGCGCTGAGGGTTGAGGCACTGGACGCCACACCTTGCGCCACGTCGGCGACCCATGTTCGGGAGCGAGCAGGGGTTGTCGTGGGTCAGCGGGGAGGGGAGATAGAGCGAGTGTCCAACGGACTGCTCTCCATCTCTGGGGTGGGGGGGACCTCGGTCACTGTGCACCTGACCCCTAACAGAGGCTGGGGGTCAGTGACATGGTGCCATAATCGCAAGGGGTGCAGTGCAGCAGAAGCCTGAGGTGGCATGCATAGAAGCGTGCTTGACCATGTTGTTGGCTTCATTGCACGCCGAGCTCCACAGGGGGCCAAAAACTAGGTGAAAATGGTGTCCTGGTTGCTGTAGCTTGATGGCCGTCTTATGGGCGCCCCAGCTTCAGAGGGGCATCGCCAAACTGGATCCGGTCCATGCGGGTGAGAGGTGGGCTTCCCGCCGCCCCGCTGTGGAAGGGGGAAGAGGCAATGGCTGCTCAGAAAAGGAAGCCGGGGGACTGACTGGACAGTGGCTGGATCCATGAAGGAGGATGCCTTGACGAGTGGTGCCAACCAGGAAGCCAGCAAGAAAGAATGTAAGTTAAAAAAAAAAAAAAAAAACTGTAATAAGAACTCTGCATCAAACACTAGGGGGAATATATAAAATCAAGCAGTTCTTAACACCTGAGTCTAAAAAAACATCGACTAACAGCTTTCTTTTTGGAGTATTGAATTATGGTTTAATGATGTACACTGCTACAAGTGATAAGATATTATCCAAATTGAAAGTCACTTATAGTAGTGTATTGAGATTCATGATGGATTCCCCATACAGAACGCATTAATGTGAGCTACAAAAACTTGCTAGTTCTACGTCCCTGGAAAATAGGATGAAAATGGGTTCATTTCTTTTTAAGGTAGTTAGGGTTTTTATTTTTATTTTTTGTTGACTGGGTAAGTGCACTACACAAATCCTGCCTATTTTCAGGCACGACCCGGGGGAGGGGGATACAGATGAATGCCAACTGACCTTGAACCAGAATAAGCTGTTGGTGGTATTTTTAGCGAATGAGGGAAATTTGGCCAGGTCACCGGGGAAATTCCCCTACTCTTTTTTAATAAGTGCGTGGGATCTTTAACATCCACCTGAACTACCCCCAATCCAGGCAGATGGGACCTCGGTTTAACGTCTCATCCGGAAGACGGCATCTCAGTAGTGCAGCACCCCTCTCATGCTGCACTACAGTGTCAGTACTGGGATATTAACCCAAGTGCCAGATGTGGGAACTGAACCCACAGCCCTCTGATCTCCCGGCCTCAGAGGCGAGTGTGCTACCTCCTGAGCCACTGACACTGCTTTATTCCTTTCGGTTACTTGGTTTACTCCCAAGTTCTATCCTTTCTCTTTTTCCAGAAGTATGAATGTTCTGGGGACCAGGTCTCAATATAAATTTTTATTTAAGATACCGTTTTTCACAAAAAAAACTATTGGGCAGAAATCACTGCTTTTTAGAGCTCCAATATTCTTTAACACTGTACCAATATCCATTACCAACTGTCTAACTGTTCAGACATTCAAGAGAAGATTTAAAACCTGGTTAGACGCAACTAATGTCTGTTCACGTATTCAAGTGAAAAAGAAGGCCTCTAGCCTACTGGCTGTATGTATGTTTTTAGTAGTTTTTTAGTGACTGTATCTCAGTGTTATTTGTTTTAGTAATCTTTTACGTAAAAAACTTGTCGCTTGTGAAAATGGGCAGTAATGTTCATCATGCTAACTAGTATAAAAAAAAAAAATGAAAATACTATTCAGTTTTTTGTTTTTTTTTCCCCTTAAATTTTCTTATCTGAAAATACCCTTCTAAATTTAATTTCCTTATTTGGAATACCTCTCTGACTTTCCAATGTAAGTTACATGTTTTGCAGGGTTTCCAAATTTTCAGTTTTCATCCTTCACTAACTGGAAGCAATACAGAAGTCCTTGCTTTTTGGCTTCTGTGGGAAAAAAATTCTATTAGGGCCAAAACTTGAGATCTTACTTCGAGGAAGGCTCTTGCAGCAGGCTACACTGGTAGGACTAAGCCGCCAGGTGCTAGGACCACACAGAAAACTTCTAGCTAGCAGTCTATCATGAGGGACTGCACACCGCCATCAGTCAGCTGACGTCAGCCTAACCTGTATAGGTGGTCAGTCCTCCACACCTACCTGAGCTCATTTCCCACTGTCGACCCGCACACGTCGGACCTTAGCAGATGCCTCAGCTGCAGTCGACCGCCATTTCCCGTGCTTATTGCACTTTTTTAATTTTCATATTTCTCTAGTGTAAAATGTTGAAATTTTTGCGTTTTCATTGATGAGTTTGTGTCTTCTACACCAGCCTTGTCTTCAGACCGCTCCTTGAAGTGTGCCTGCGGCAAACAGATCCACAAAAAGGACAGCCACTCTGCGTGTCTGATCTGTCTAGGCCCCAGCCAAGACACTGAAGCCTGCCAGTTTTGTCAGAAATTCAACTAGGCCAGTTGTAGACATCATTTAAAAACTCTGGAGAGCTACCTTTTGAAGCAGAAGTTGGTAGCGAAGGAGAAGGTGCTACAGACCAGGAGCTCTTCGGCCTAGTCCTCTGGGGCTTCTGCGTCTTCTCACAAGGAGAAATCTGGGAAGCATAAGCACTGGGATAAACATTGGGAACAGGACTAGTCAGTTTCCCATTTGCAGTCACCCCAAAAATTGTCGACTGTGATGGCGTCACCCCCCCTGCAGGGGGATGGCTCCTCCAGCCCTACCAGCCCTCACGTCTTTCAGGCTCCCGGTGTCTCCACTGCCTGCCTTTATATCAATTTCAAGCAGCAGCTCTTCAAGGCAGGAGACTTTGTCTCCTGTTCCCCAGCCCCTGGCGCTCAGATCCATATCCTCCATAGGCTGTCAGCCAGGTGGCTTGTCCAATGTTAGTCCCTTGGGCATTGACTCCACAACCATTGCCCCCCAGCCACAGCGCTGCCTTCATCGGTTTCTATCTTTGGAGCCAGTGTCAGTTCTGCCAGGCAATGCCCACAGCAGGCTACTGCCACCTGTTCTTCACCAGTGTCATCTCTGTCTCTGCCTCAGGGGTCTCCATCCCCTCAGATGCCAGCTTCTCCAGCTGGACAGATGCTGGTGGATCCTTTGTCCAGGCACTCCAGGTCAGATGAGGCAGTATAGTGCAGAGGTTTAGGGCTCTGAGCTGCAAACCCGGAGACCTGGGTTTGAATCCCTCAGCCCCCACTTGCATACTGTGTGACCCTGAGCAGCTCACTTAACTTCCTTGTGCTCCCAGGTTGCACCTGGAAACAAGCTTTGGCTTAGTGTACCTTCCTGGTTAAACAATTTCCCCTTTCCCTGTCCCCTTCCAGGTTGTTGCCTGCTGTGCCATCACCAGTGCTGCCGCAGCTTCAGCCTATGAGCCTGACTCTGTCGTCGCCCCTGCTGCAACCTGTACCGCAGCCGATGCCTGTAGGCCCATTGCTGGATCATCTCCCGGCACTGGGTGGACCTACGCTGGGGCACCCTTTGCTGGCTCCTCAGTTGTTGAACCCTTCCCCGGCACCTTCTTTTCCATTTCTGCCAGTGTACAATACAGCACCCCAGGTAGACTATAATGCCATTTTTTTGGTGTGGTGGTCTTTCTTGCAAAAGTGGACCCCACAGCCCCAGAATCCAGACCAGGCTGGTCCGAGTGAACCCCGCATGTCAGGGTCCTCGGGCTTGACCTGATACCAGCTCAGGTTCTAGATGGGACGATCGCTGGCCTCCAGCATCGGCCCTGGATAGTGATACTACTGAGGACGGCTCCAGTTATTTGGGGTCTTCCTCCTCTCCTGGGGAGTCTTCGGAGGGGGATGTCCAGGCTAAGGAGGTGCCCAAGTCCCCCACTGATGATCCATCCTTCATGGATGTCATGCCCCACATCCAGTTGATTATGGGCTGGGAGACAGATGAGCAGGACCTGGAGAGACGCCGTTTAGCCATCTACCTCTGGCAGCAGGATACCCTACCCATGGTGGTGCCCCCTTTGATTGACTCCTACGAGGATGTCACTAAGGCAGCCTGGAATCACCCTTCTATCACCCCTCCTCTGTCTAAAAAGGTGGACCGTCTCTACCATGCCCCGGCTGGCAAGCCTTTTCTGGGGAGCAGCCCTAAAGCAGATTCATTGGTGATTAATGTGGCACGTGACCATACTAAGAAGCCCAAGCACCTTAATACCCTTCCTCCGGACCGGTAATCCAGGCAGCTGGATCACCTTGGCAAGTGTATTTTTGCCTCTACTACTCTGGCTGTCTGAGCCATAAATTATGTGGCCCACATGGTCCAATACCAGAACATGATTTGGAACCAAGCCAGAGACCTGGTACAGACTTTACCAGAGGATCCCACTAAACTGCAGCTTGCCTAACTTATGAAGTCAGGCTCGAATGTTGGCAGTCATATCCTCTGGGCAGCTTATGATGCTGTAGACGAGTCTGGGTTTGGGGCAGCTGCTGGGGTCTGTCTCCAGTGTCACTCATGGCAGTGGGTATCTGGCTTTGCCTAGGATGTGCAGGACAGCATTTTGGAGGCCCCCTTCATGGGGTCGGTTCTTTTTTGGGGGGGTATCCAGGACATCATTTCTTCCCTGCAGGAGTCAGGGCGGGTCCTCGGGTTGGCCCATTTGCTCCATCACACCCAACCTAGAGCAGGCCAATGTTAGTCCTTTTGCAGGTCCTCCTGCAAGCAATCTTGGAGTCAGCCTGCCAAGGGTCAACACAAGTGCAGGGCCACAGCAGCCCCTGCCACTGTCCTAGCCTCCAGGGCCTCTTTGCCTGTGCCTGCCCCCTCCCTCTTGACTCCTTAGCCGAACCCCCACCCCCGACCAAGGATCCAAGGGAGGCAGTCGGGGGTCGGTTCTCCCTCCAGCTAGAGGGCTGGCAGTGGGTGACCACAGACAACTGGATGCTCCAGATCATAGCACACGGTCACACTCTGGAGTTCCTAAAGTGGCCACCTGTAAATCCTCCTGTCCACTCCACTTACTCCCCAAATACCTGTCTCTGGTTTGGGAGGAGATTCAGGCTCTCCTTCAGAAAAGAGCCATGGAGCCAGTCCCTCAGGCTCAATGGGGAAGGAGGTTTTTTTTTTTTGTGAACTCTATTTTTTCACTCCAGATGCCCAGGGCATCATTCCAGAGTAGTCACTCAACTCTGCCTCTACTCCCTGTCTGAAACCCCCACACATCATCTCCCTCCCGATCACCCCCCCCCCGGGGGAGGGGGAGGGCCCACCCACCGTTGGTGGCCTGTCTGAGATTAGAGGAACCTATCATGAGATCGGGTTGCCTATGGGAGATCACGATGCAGCCAGGTCCGACGGCGGGATGTGAGCAGGCCCCGCGGGTCTCCTTCATCTCCACTGGTCACTAGAGGGTTTTTCCTTTGTATGCCCATTATCCAGAGGCCCCAGAAGCAGTAGCACATGCAGGTGCTCACACGCACTGCAGCTCCAGCTTCGCCTACTGGAGATTCTCGACTTCGTCGCTGCTAACTTGGCTTCCACCAGGTGGCAGCCAAACCCCGAGGATCCCCTAAGATCCCTCCCGGATGGTGACACCTGTCAAGCGGTGGCTCAATCAGTCCCTCGCCCCCCCCCCGACTGACCTCCGACGACCCGAGTCCGTCCCTGAATTCAGGTCGCTGGCGTGGCATGAGGTATGGCGTCCAGTGCCTCAACCCTCAGTGCCACCGGGCCGGTGGGGAAAGGTTTTACTCCCACTTCTTCCTCATTCCCAAAAGACCAGGGATCTTCGGCCCTTTCTGGACCTGAGTAACCTGAACATAGAGTACAAATGCTTCAGGATGGTGACTCTTCAGGGGTTACTGTCCCTGCTGCACCAGGCGGACTGGCTCTGCTCTTTGGACATGCAGGATACTTATCTGCACATTCAAATCTTTCCTGCCCATAATTTTTTCCTCCGCTTCCACTTTCAGGGAGCCCATTTTCAATTTTGGGCCCTCCCTTTTGGCCTTTCCATGGCCTCCTGAGTGTTTACTAAATGATTGGCAGTGGTGGCCGTTGCATTGCAGAGGTAGGACTTCTATGTTTCCCCTACTTGGATGACTGGCTGCTAGCAGCGGCCCCCCCCCCCGGGATCTGTTAGTTCAGACCCTGGAATGCACCTTCCATCTCTTCCAGGCCCTGGGGCTTACTATAAATTAGCTGAAGTCCTGCCTCTCCCCTTGCCAGCAATTTCAGTACATAGGGCAGTCCTGGACATCAGCCAAAGCAGGGCTTTTTTGCCCAAGGACAGGGCGGAGCAGCTGATGGAGCAGGCCCATCTAGTTTCCTCCAGCTGGCAGGTTCTCACCTGGGTTTTCTTGTGTCTTCTGGGACATATGGTGGCAGCAGTTGCCATGGTTCCCTTGGCCCGCCTGCATATGCATGCTCATCAGTGGACCTTGAAGGTCCAGTGGGACCTGCACACACGGATTACCTGGATCAATTAGTCCTGGTTTCTTATTTGGTCTGGAGAGTTCTGTCGTGGTGGCTACATCTGGCTAGTCTCCATCCAGGGGGGGTCTCGCTTCAGCTTCCGACCCCCTGGCAGATTCTCATGACAGATGCATCTGGCCTGGGTTGTGGTGCTCATCTGGCTGACCACCAGACCCAGGGTACCAGGACGGAGGTAAAGCAAGGTCTTCATATCAACGTCCTGGAGATGCGGGCGGTTCTTTTACACCCTGCAGGCCTTTCAGACTCATCTCCTTCTTGGTCTGCTGCTGGTACAGATGGACAGCATGTGTGGTGTACTTCATCAACAAACGGGGGGACCCATTCTTACCCCCTGTGTTGGAAGGTGTTGAAAGTCTGGTATTGGGCCATCGAGCACAGTCTGAAGCTCTTGGCCATGCATGTACCAGGTGTTCAAAATGTCTTGGCCAACAGTCTCAGCCGCTGCAGGTTGTGGTCTCAGAAGTGGGAGCGTCTCACCTCAGTGGTCAAAGATCAGGGGGAGGCTTTGCTTGCTTTACTCCATACTTTGGATGTACATAGGATTTTGCGGTACTATACAAACCGCATAAAGCCTTTCGGAAAATCTGACTAGTTGTTTGTTTCATTCACCACCAAGAGAGAGGAGACACTGGTTTCTAAACAGTGTTTGTCTAAGTGGTTAGCCAACTGCATTGTTTATTGCTACCGCAAGTACAATAAGCCCCTTCTGAGAGTGGTTAAGGGCCATTCCACCAGAAGTATGGCAGTCTCTATGGCTTGTTTCAGAAATGTGTCTGCTGCAGACATCTGTGCAACTGCCACCTGGAGTTCTGTCCACACCTTCACTAAGCATTACAGTTTGGACATTGCCTCTAGGCGTAGGGCCAGTTTTGGTCTAGCAGTTGTTCAGGGCCTTCTGTCCTAAGTCATTGGCTGCTGATTTGTCATCCTCCTGGTGGTGTTATCCTGGTGATAATCAGTACTGCTTGGGACTCAGTCCTACCAGTGTGGCCTGCTGCAAGAGCTTTCCTCGAAGTAAGATAAGTTACATAAGAACTTACCATAACAGTAGATCTTTGAGAGAAGCTCTTGCAGCAGGCCCTGCTTTCCATCCCTTCTTCCCTCTGCTGCCCTTTTTCTCTTGCACTTCTGCCTTTCTTTTGGCTCTCTGAAGACCTCCTCAGTTCTCCTTCAGCTGCCTGTACGAGGTCACTGATGGGAGAACTGAGGTAGGTGTGGGGGACCGCCCGTCTCTATAGGCTAGGCGGACATCTTCTGACTGACGTTGCTTGTGGGTGGTACCCCATGATAGACTGCTAGCTAGAAGTTTTCTGTGTGGTCCTAGTGCCTGGTGTCTTAGTCCTACTGGTGTGGCCTGCTGCAAGAGCTTCCCTCAAAGATCTACTGTTACGGTAAGTTCTTATGCAACTGTACTTTTACAAGGACCCAAGCCTTTTATCTCCCAGTTGTAGTATAGTTAAAATACCACATGGTGAGGATATCCCAGACATCTATTTTAAAACTGTTCATGTAAGTTGGTCCTTATGAAAGACAAAGGGTTAATTACATAAGAGCCTGGAGTCCTGTAGGCTGGTTATGGTGCAGGCTAGTGCAAAAAGGAGATCTTGTCAATCCTAACCGCCACGATTGTGCTGCCTTAAAAGAAAGCAGTTCTGTGTCCATGCATTTTGTGGAAACATTTGCCAGGCTTGATAGTCTGTAAAATATTGATGTGGGGGTCTAAACTGAGACCATTAAATTAATTTTGTTTGTGACAAGAACTGAGTCAGACCAGAGCTTCTACCAGTGTATCCCTCACTATGTCAAAGTATTGTGTACTAGTATTAATGGTGGCTACACTACACGTTTCAGCGATCTTGTAGCAAAGTTGTTTTTATTGTGGAAGATAAAATCTACATAACTTGGCAGACTCTTACACGGGTATTAATCAAGCCTTCAGGTACTGAACTAGAAATGCATTTTTACACATAGACATTATAAAGGTGTTCCCTGATGTTTCAAATTCCCATTTTTCTAATGCACCCCAAAAAAGTTTTCAAGGCTGTTTACTGACACACTTACATTCTTAAATATATGGAAGCATTATTAGAATAATGATCAAATCTTATTGTATTACACCCAGCTAAGAATATATACAGGGTGGCAGTGAGTAAATTAGCTCCCACAATTGCAGCTGTTTGCATAATTCAAGGCGCTTTACGTACATGTCAGTCTGTGTTTGATACTCTGTTACTTTTATATGAACAACCTTGTCATCCCGCATGTACTTCTGAATTGTTGGAATAGCTTTCTGCCAAGTTTTATTTTTTATTGGGATTTTCCAATTATTTTTTTCCTGAGCTCACCACCTCTGAAACTGCAACTCTGAAAGTGGAGATAACTAAAAGAAGCATGACAACCCATATATTTCTTTGTTTTGCTGCTATATTTACAGCTGTATGGTACATCTGTCAAAAAAGTTTTATGAAAATGACATGGGATTGACATGGTTTGATGCTTAAAAATGTGCAACTATTTAGCCGGCCCGGTGGCGCTGAGGTTTGAGGTGCTGGACGCCACACTTTGCAACACGCCGGCGACCCGGGTTCGAGAGCGGACTCGGGTCGTCGGTGGGTCGGCCGTGGGGAGATAGGCTGGAGCGTCCAACAACAGCTCGCCTTCTTCGGGGAGGGATTCGGCCGATGCCCGACACTTGCATGACCCCGAGCGGAGGCTCGAGGAACTGCAAGCTCCATTTGGGTATGGGCGGCCATTGAGCAGCATGGACGTCGGCGCGTGCGTCATGACGTCGGGGGAGGCTACCTGCTGCTCGGGGAGGGAGAAAAACGCGGAAACAAGCCTGCCTCAGCCGGGAAGATGGGAGGACCATGGCCATGCCCACGATTTGCCTGTGCCCACCCAGCAGACCTCAGACCCGTGAAATGTAAATGGCAGGTTTGAGCCCCTGCCTCGTCCCCTCCCGGGGGGTAATCCGCGGCTCCATGGGGCCTAGGGGTCTGCTTGGGTAGGGTTCCGGGCAGTGGGATGTCCAGTTGTCCCCCCTGAAGGGTCGTAGGTGGCAGGCTGGGGAGGAGGAATAAATAGAAATTTAAAAAAAAAAAAATGTGCAACTATTTCCCCCATTTTTGGAAATGTTAGTTTGAGTGTGTGATAATATTAGTAATTTTCTCTTTATTTTTGCATTTGTGGAAAACATGAAGTAAACATGTTGACAAATGTTTCCTTGTTTCATGTTTTCTTTCACACTCATGTTGACACCTAAAATATTGATGCTGCAACGACATAAAGCAATCTGACTCATTACAGATTTTTTCCATAAAGAGGGATTAAGTCTCACCAACCATGTAATTTAGAAGTAAGCATGGCAACCCTTTTTATGGATTTTAAACATTTAGATGTCCATCATGTACTGGGCAAAAAAAATTATGTATTTGACATAAGGTTGCTGAAACACCAGAGGACGTCCTTAACAAGTGATATAAAAGGCTGTGGATGAAAAATCTGCTTTATAAGCTGAATTTTTAAAATACTGTTCCACGTAAAGAAACAAAATTTAACTATATATATATATTTTTTTTATTTTAGTAACATGTTGAAGGAATATCAAAGAGGAAGGACCCCTAATCCCGATATTCTCTGTAACAAACATATTAAGTTCAACCACCTTTTTCATTATGCGGTTGACACACTGGGTACGTTTGTAAGTCTTTTAGATTTTATCGTTCTATATTTGATGGCCTGAGGAATGCATTTCCTGATTACTTGAAGCAGCAGTTGATGTTAAGAAATAATTGATGTACTTGATTCTGCACTACTTGTAAACCCCTGAGGTTAATCCCTGCTGTTCATCTTTGTTGCGAAATCCATTGATGCCCAGTGATATTATTTATTTTGAACGTTTCACCAGGAAAGACATTATGAGCTGATGACAGCTTGTTTCCAGATGTGTTATGGGGTGGGGGAAGGGAGAACAATAAGGAACACTAAAAACAAAAATACAATGATCTGCAAATAAGCATCATAAATAATTGTGCAAAGACGAGGACTGTGAGATATAAAATGAACAATACAGTAAAGTGCTGGAGGATAGTAACATTTGCAGTGTGCAGAGGCAATACTGAGTTCAGGGTGGGAGCAAAGGTTGTTGATTGGGGAGGGTGAATAGGGGACTGCAGTAGTATAGGTGCTGGACAAAGGGGGAGCAGAGGTAGGAGCATGGTGGTTAGCAGTGCAGGGACTGGTATCTGGCAACTGCGGTAGCATTTTGTGAAGTCATGAAGGATAGAGGTGAGTGAGTGGTGGGAAGAGGCAGAGCACATGGTAAGGGGAAGAGTACAAGACCCACTCACCGGTTCAAGTTTTGTTTTTTATTCACAAACAAGCATATCTACCAAATTATATCTGTTTCATAGTGTACCCCCTGCTTCATCGGGACCTAAAAGATATGCATACATAAACAGGTGCAATTAAATATTGTAACAGGATTATTCTTTTCCCAGCCTCAACAAACTGTTTTCTGTTACTACTATGCTGTATCCACTTCCTCATATGTTACAATACAAAATCACTCTAATTTAAGCAGCTCATTGAAAAGCCAGGTGGTTTAAATACTGGCTTCTCAATGAGCTTCTTGATTCAATTGAATTTTTTATGCGGTAAAATGACTGTAAAATAAAAAGGAGGGAATGAAAAAAAATGATTTTCTGTTAAATCTATAAAATTATAGATAATGCATTGGTTGTATAATATATTTAATATAAGTGTAAAATGTGTGTAGCACATCACAACTGATTGTGGTCACAACGAGCTCAGTAATTAGAGTGATTTTGTTTTGTAACATTTGATGAAGTGGTTACAGCATTGTAGTAGCAGAAAACAGTTTGCTGAGGCTGTGACAAGAATAATATTTCATTGAATCTGTTTATATATGCATATCTTTTCGGTCCTGATGAAACAGTGGGTATACTATGAAACAGAGACATAATTTGGTAGATATGCTTGTTTGTGACTAAACGACTTAAAACTTGAACTGGTGAGTGGGTCTTGTTCTCCATATGTGTTGGCATTCATTTGAGAGGTTCATGGAGCACAATCCCTCCTGGTAGCATGATTTGTTTTTCAGGCACAAAGAGCGCTACACCACCACCGTATGATTGACCCAAGGGGAAGAGAAATCCATAGGTTTTTATGGTATCACAATGGAATTTGGAAGAGACAATTGGCACGGCTCTAAGCTGTTAGTGTGTCTGAGCTAAAGCCTGTCAGGCACCTGTGTAAATCATAAGTTTGTACCTTGCATACTGTTTCATAGTTTCATAGAATGTTTCAAGTCTTTAGGCGTTAGCCCTTTGGTGACTTGCCACATATCAGTGGAATTGCATTACCTTGTCAGTACCCATATAATTATAAACCACTCTCTCTGGTAGTGAATTCGTGGCTCTAACCACCCTTTGACTGAACCATTGGCCTCTTTTATTGGATCTACATATTATGCCCCTTAGTTGCATCCCATGCGACCTTGTTTCTTCACTACTTTCATTCTTACATAGACCTGATGTCCATTATTGTTCGTTGTTATATGCTTTGTATACATAACATAGGTCGCCTCTTATTTTCTATATTTTATCGAGTACAGCCCCAGTGTATGCAATCTCTCCTTATATGACATATTTCTTAATCCATGTATTTTTTTGGTTATTTTCCTCTGTACCCTTTCCAATAGTTTTAGACTGCCTGTATTATATACCGATATGACAGGAGCACAATATTCCAGGTGTGGCCTAACCAGTGCTGTGAAGAGTGGAATTATTACTACTTTTCTTCTACTCCCTAACATTTCTTAGTACACTGTACATCCCATTATTCCATTTTTTGCCATCTCCCTGACATGATCATCAAAAGTCAGGTTGTTGGCAATGTATATTCCCAGATCCTTTTCCAATACTGTTGTTGCTAGTGTTTTATTATTTATTGTGTACTGTCTTGATATTGTTATGTCCTAAGTGCATTACTTTGCACTTTTCTACGTTAAAATCCAGGCCATGATTGTTCACCCATACGCATAGACGCTCGAGTTCATGTTAGAATTCAGCTGCTGCATCTGCATTGTTAATTATAGCCCCTATCTTTTGCATCATCCACGTATTTACATATACATGCCTTTTCTGAGGTCTGCATGGATGATATTGGCACATTGAATAATACCGGCCCCAACACAGACCCCCTGTGGCACACCACTCATGACACCTATCCATTTTGAACTATACCCCATTATAGAAACTCTCTGGTATTTATCATCCAGCCATGACTACATCCAGGATACAATGCTGGGATGGAATTCCTGTTGTGTTAATTGTTTAATTCTTGATGAGAGACAGAATCAGATGCCTTGGAATAATCAAGATAAACCACTTCCACTGGTAGTTCCTTGTCTAATGTACTACTTACTGTCTCAAAGAAATGCAACACATTGATCTTCCTTGACTGAACCCGTGTTGTGATATGCCTGTGAGACCCTTCGCTAGTATGTGTTGCTGGATAATGTCTCTGATGAATCCCTCCATCATTTTACTTATCATAGAGGTCAGACTAATCGATCTATAATGTGTAATGTTGCTCCTTCCCCCCCTTTTTGTGAATCGGTGTCACATTTGCCTTTCTCCAGTTCTGCCTTCCGTTAATGATTTGTTAAATAGTTTGCTGATTGGTCCTGCTAATTCTTTGGCCAGCTCTTTTAACAGCCTTGGGTGAACACAATCAGGACCCTGGGATTTATTAACTTTCAGTTGTTTTAATTTTTGATAAACCTCATCGACAGATATGATGCTGATATTTTCTATGTTCTTCTGTCTAGTGTCTGATGAGTTATAATTATGCCCTTTAGTTTTAAAATTGCCAGCAAAATACTTGTTAAAGCTGTCCACCATTTGCTTTTCATTAGTTATTATGGTTTCTCCTTATTTAATTTGTCCCACTGTGTTTTGTCCTCCCATAAGACTGCCTACTGTATGTAATTGAAGGTGGCCTGGTATATTCAAAGGTTTGTGAAAGTACTAAACAGCTACTGTAGCTGTTCCTGCTATGCTAATGCCTCCACAAAGGTAGTATTAAACAAGCTGGAGTGATGTGCTGCCCCAGTCAGTTGAACTAATGTACAGTCCGTGATATATACACACATACGTGTATCCTCTCCCACCCATTCCCCATGCCCAGCAGAAGTATACACACATGTAGTCTAGTTATTTGCCCACTGTCTCTGCACTTTTCCTCGATGCAGGTTATTTTGTTCTTTTTAAAAGTTTTTGAAGTTTTTCCTGAATGGAATTAAACTGAGCTGAATTAAAATCTGCAGTACTGAGTGTTAACCTGCATCTGCTATTTGCTGCTGCTTTTTGCACTGTTTTGCACAATGGAGAAAATGGTGTATGATTTTTAACACTGTGACAACAGTTAAAATGAAATATAAATGCATTGTGAATCTGCCTGATTGTGCCACGTTCGTTGGAGGAGACATTAATCCAGTGGATTCCCTCTATATCCTGATCCCCATGCCCAAGTGAAGTATAAACACATTGGTAGTCTAGTGAACATCCCTCCCTAACACGGTCCCTGTGTCCTTCAGAAGTATAGTATAGACACACTGATAGTATAGTGGACCCCCATTCCAATTGCTGTGCCCATTAGATGTATAAACACTCCGGTAGTCTAGTGGGCCCCTTCCCTAATGTGATCCCTGTGTACCTCAAAAGTATAATAGTAATAGTATAGCACAGTATAAAAACCCTGGTAGTATAGTGGACTCCCACTCCAGTCCCTGTGCCCATTAGATATATAAATACTCTGGCAGACTAGTGGACCCGCTCCCTAACCTGATCCTCATGCCTATTAGGTGTATAAACACTGCAGTAGTCTACTGGACCCACTCCCTATCCAGATCCCATATCCACTATTTTATAGAACACAATTGAGAAGGTAGTGTTGTTGCAGCTTGAGGATCACTTGGAAAAATATGACATGTGTGAGCCTCTGCAGTCAGGTTTCGCACCTCTGCTCTGTGCTGTATGACCTCACTGTGGTGAGAGATGGAGGAGAGTGGTCCTTCCTGATCTGTCATTGACGTTTAATACTGTGGACCATGGGCTGCTGAGGGCTTGCTGACTCAATATATGAGACACACTGGAACAGTATTGAGGTGGTTTGAGCTCTGTCTTTCTGGGCAGGGAGCAGTAAGTCATGCTGGGAAATTTCACATTGCGGGTGGTAGCTCTTGGCTGTGGAGTGCCACACAAGACTTGATTCTTTTTGTTAGCTGTGTACTGGCTGCTGTTGAGATCATTGGATGATACGGTCTTCGGAACAGAGCACAGTGATCATATTTATACTGCACTAGCTGCCATTATGGTACCATGTCACCGTGACAGTAGGATTGTTAGCTGGCCCAGTGACGTGGAGATCTGAGTTGTTAAATCTCTGCATAGATCATTGGTGAGACCCCACCTGGAGTGCTGTGTCCAGTTCTGGACACTACATCTCAGGAAGAACGTAGACAGGGTAGAGACTGTCCAGAGTAGGGCAACTGAAATAAAAATAATAATAATAAACTTTATTTATACGGCGCCTTTCTAAAACCAAGGTGTCTTAACAATATTAAAGCCACTCAATAAATAAAACAAACACCTCAATAACAAAATCAGACTAAAACATCCAATAATTAGTTACCAAAAGCTTGGCACCTTAGAAAGGTCTTTAATAACAGCTTAAATCCTTCCACGGTCGTGCACTCCCATAACCGACAGGGTAGAGAATTCCAGAGGGTAGGGGCAGCATACACAAATGCTTTAGCCCCAGAAGATTTCAAACACACCCTCGGAATCTTTAGCAACCCCTCCGGCTGAGCGGAGCCATCGCCCAGGGCAATGAGGGACCGGATGCTCTTTCAGATAGTCCAGGCCAAGTCCATGTAGGACTTTAAATGGTGCAGGGGGTGCATCAAAAACCATATGAGGAGAGACTGTGAGGGATCCCTGTATATGTACACTCTAGAAGAGAGCAGGGTAAAGGGGGATATGATAGAGACCTAAAACTCAGGGGGTGAATAAGGTACAGTTGGGGAGTATTTATTAGAGGATGAGGTGCACGAGAACAAGGGGGCTTGCAATGAAGCTGGAAAGGGAGAATTTAGGAGGGATGTGAAGTACTTCACTGAAATAGTGATGGATTGCCGGGCCGGTGGCACTGAGGGTTGAGGCGCTGGACGCCACACCTCGCTTCACACCGGTGACCCGGGTTCAGGAGCGGACTCGGGTCGCTGGTGGGTCGGCTGGGGGGAGACGGGCTTAAGTGTCCCATGACGGCTCACCTTCTCTGGTGAGGGAAGAGGCCTTTGCCCGCGCACTTGCCTGGCTCCGAGCGAAGGCTCAGAGTACTGCAAGCCCCAACTATGGGGGATGGGCGGCCTTTGTACGGCGTGGACTTCGGTGCACTGTGCCATGACGTCTGGGGATTCACACTGTAGGGGAAGGGAGAAAGAGGAAAAAGAGTCTGCCACTGCTGGGGAGATGGGGAGCCGGGAGACGTGCCCACGATGTGCCTGCACCCACCCAGCAGACCCGAGCCGACGAAACATGAGTTACGGGGTGCTAGTTCTCCCACCTTGTCCCCGGCCGGGGCGTTTAAGCTGCGGCTCCATGGGGTCTCAGGGTCCGTTCGGGTAGTGTGCCAGGCAGTGGGATGTCTGTATTGTCTCCCCTGATGGGTAGGGGGTGGCAGGCTGGGCAGGTGGATAAAAGAGTAATTTAAAAAAAAAAAAGCAAATAGTGATGGATGCCTGAAACAGTCTTCTAGAGGAGATGGTGGGGTTAAAAGCAATGGTGAGCTTCAACAACACTTGAAATAGGCACATAGGAAAAGGGGGGGGTATCTGGAGATCAGGTAGCGTCTGAGGTGATGGTACAGGCAGGAAAAATAGGCAGACTGGGAGGGCCAAGTGGTCCTTATCTGCCATATGTTTCTTACCTCCTGCCATGCTGATGACCCATGTCCGGGAACGAGCATGGGTTGCCTGGGGTCAGCTGGGTTGGGAGAAGATTAAGCATCCCAGGGACTGCTCTCCTCTCCCAGTGAGGTGTGGCCAACCATCTCAGCCTGTGACTGCCACGGGGTGGAAGCCCAATGATAGTGCAGGTCATGAGTGGCTCAAAGGGTGGAGCTCCGGTTCTGCAGGGCATGCAGGCCTCCATGTGCATGTCTTGATGTGTTAGCCACAGCAGGGGGTGGGAGAACAAGGAAAATTGTGAAAGGTGGGCTTCATGAAGCCCTGCTCACCTGTGGCCCATGCTGCCGCTCGACTGCCAGGGTAGTCTGGGTTGTACATTGGGGGGTGCGCGACCCTCCCCTCCTGTCCCCACCACTGAGAGAAATCCATGCCTGGATTGGCTCTGGTAAGTCAGGAGAGGTGTGCATTGGTCATGGGGAGTGGGGACAGGGGTCTTTCTTCAAAACAAAGATTTGGATAACCTAGTGAATACTTTGCAGTCTTATTTTTTTTTTTTTGGCAGTTCAAAACTGGTTCATTGATAGTAAGTTGAGTTCAAATTAAAAAAAAAAAAATACAAAGCTTATGCACTTTCAATTCAGGAAACAACCATGTTCACATTTTCTTCTATAAAAACTATAGCTTGAACTGTCTTCAAACAAGTTGATGAATATAAATGCTTCAGCTTGATCCTAGACAGTTCTCAGCTACCATCATATTGAAAGTCTTGTAAAAATGATCAAAGACTTCGCATGTTGTATAGAAACAGATTCAACTTTACATCTGATGCCAAAAGAATGTTTGTCTTAACACATATTTTATCACTTATAGAGTATGGTCTTGTCATGTATTAATCCACATGCACAACGTCCTTGCATGGAATTGAACTTCCGGTGAACAAAGCATGTAGGTTTGGATCTGATTTTCCCCTTGACTACCATGTGGGCTTACTATATAGTGTTTCAAATTGGCAATCAGCTAATTGATCAACAGTTGAGCTGCTGGGCATGGAAGATGGCTAATGGACAAGCACCAACTAATCGAAAACTTATGGTGACAAAACCATCTTTGTTAAATATAAAAACTAGGTCCATGGGTGATTCACGTCTTTAAAGTTTGTAGGTGTCACAAAGATGTTGGACAGGCATCTTTTTTACTATCGAATTTGTAGTTGTTGGAACTTGTTACCTCACATTAGGATTTTGATGCAGTACAAATCTTTTGTAACTAGTCTAAAAAAAATCATATTAGAACCACTAATATCTGCAAATGTTGTTATTGATATTTTTTCTGCTTTATGTATTACTGTTTGTTATTGTCTCTTATGTAATCTTGTCTATGCAACTTGACCATGGTTGCCTATGAAAACGAACAATTTTTGTCCATAGCCTCTCATTTTAATAAATTAAATGAAAAGAAAATGAAAAAAGGTTAGTGCCCTTAATGACTCATCACTGTTCTGACCCTTGGTACCTTTAATAGTAACTTATCATTTGATATCAAGAAACAAACCTTTTCCTTTCAAGAGATTGTATTAGACAAAGAAATTGGCAAGTAATCATTCAGGAGCCTACGAATCAAAACACAAGCCTTCCTTTGAAATAAAAAGCTTTCACAGGTAGCCAGTGGAACCCCTTAAGGAAAACAAGTGACAAGTCAAAAGGGAGGCAGACAACACAAGTTTACCAGTTCTGTTCAACAATCTTTGATACGCTTGTGTTGTCTGTTTTGAGCCTGAGAAAGTAACACCACCTTCATAGTACAGTATTGACAATAACAAACTTCTTACTATGTGCATTCTTACCCAGGCAACTAGCAACCCTATGCAAAACACCCAATGTTTTGTGCTCCTGAGTGTGTAATTATGTAATCAGTGGTAATTTTACTGTATTAAGCTGGGTTATATACGGGTTTTTTAGGGATGGAAGAAGGCTTTATAGCCCATCCTTCATGTATACAAGAATTTTATCATGTGAGACTTAAAAGGTCTTCCCTGCACTTGGTAACGATGTCCCCTAGTGTTGTATATGTTCAGATTAAAGGTCAGGTTTAATCAGTGAAGAGCGATGTGTCATTGATTATATTGTACATCATTATATGTCCAATTCTCTATCCCCAGGATGCACCTGGAAACAAGCTGTTGTTAAGCTCTGTGTGCCCTCCTGGCCAAATATATATATATATTTTTTTTATCGTATTCTTGTTTCTGCCTCCTCAGCAGAGCGGCCCCCATGATCTCCGGCCGCCGGCTCTGCACCCCTGGACCCGGTCGTGAGTGCGGGCCACATGAACCCACTCCCCCAGTGGACTGGCCTTTCATCGCTCTCGCACCCACTGGGTATGCAACCCTCTCAGGTCTCTCCAGGAGTGCAAGGCGCGGCCATCAGCCGCGAAGATCGCCCTCCACATTTTTCCACATTTTCTCCCTTATGGAGTGCCAGACGTGCAATGGTGTCCGAGCACACAGTGCTGACGCGCGCCGCGCTTTCCCCCTGCTTTTTGAATGCCAACTGTAGTGCGGCTGGCATCCGCCAGTCACTGCTACAGGGCGATGCAAGCCCCACTACCCACCCCAGAGAGAGGAGAGCAGTCGTCTGATGCTTAATCCTCCCACTCCCCTGCCAGTCCCCAGCGGCCCGAGTCCGTTTCCGAACCCGGGTCGCCGGTGTGGCACGAGGTGTGGTGTCCAGCGCCTCAACCCTCAGTGCCACCAGGCTGGCAACTGGCCATATATTTTAAATAAAATAAAAGAACTGTGTAAAGAAGAGAAAAACACAGACGGCTAAAGGATAAGGGAAATTATACTCTAATAATCTAGGGTCAGTTGGCTGAATGCTTATGAGTATTTTTGGCTCAGTATTTACAGAACAAAAAGATGGAATAATACTGGGTATTAAAAAGTTATTCACTGGGGAGCAGCAGAGCACTACAGGACATATGTATGACACCTGCAGGGATTGAAAGAATCACGACGATGGCATGGGGACCTGATGGAGTGCATCCAAGCATCCTGCAGGAACGTGCCAAGGAGCTACAGGATCTGGCCTACTGACAGTAATAATCTGGTCATTAAGGAGTGGGAACGTGCTTGCCAGTTGGAGCTAGATTGACCCTCATGGTACCAATATTTAAAAAAAAAAAAAAAGTACACCCAGCAGATCTGGGTTTGATTTCCACAACCTCCACTTGCTTAATGTGTGACCCTGAGCAAGCCACTTAACATCTCCAGTGCTCCCAGGTGGTCCCTGTAAACAGGCCTTGTGCCCAGTGGGCCTTACCCAGTTACCAAAGAATAGAAAAACCAAAAGGACTGAGCCTGGGAACTATCAGCTAGTCTGCTTAACATCTGTACCACCAGGGAAAAGTCTTCAGATATCAGAAGAAACAGAATTGTTAAACACTTGCAGAAATTTGGCCAAAAGGATATCAAAACAACCTATGTTTTTATTTTATAAAAATATCTTAATACTCTTTTATAGTGAAGCCTGTTGTTTACATTTATACTGCAGCCATGTTTCATTAAGATGCATGTAGTTGTATAACATGTTAAAAAATGTAACAGAAAAGTCTTGTCTGTTCTAAAGATCAACTCTAAGAAGCCTAAATTGCTGCCAATTTGATTTCACTGGCTTTATAACACTCTTGAGCAGCCTGCCTTTTCAGCCCCATGTCTGTTATGACCCCCAGTCCTTTTCGTTTTCCACCACAGCAAGAGGAGACCCACACACTGTGTGGGTCATATTATATCCAGATTTAAAGGTGCGCTCCTTGAAATATGGCCATCCCAGGTTTTCAGTAGTATCCTCAGCTGTTTTTAAACACCTCTGTCTTAACATTACTTTTCTTGTAACTGTGGTGAACTAGCATGCAACAGACACTGCTTTCTGACTTTATGGGCAATGGGTGTACAAAAACAGCTGCAAATACTGCTGATGACATGTGATTTTCATATTTAACAGAGTTCTTTGTTAAAATGATATAAAAACAGAGATAGTAGCTACACAATATGGGCTTCTTTAAATATTTAATTATTTCAAAGCTAAAGAAAGACCTGCTAAAGCGGATGTGAGATTGGAGGAGGAGAGAGAAGGACATCTTAAAAGACAGAGGAACAGGGCAATCTAAAATAAATAAAAATGTATAGCTACAGAACTTACACTGTGTCATAATGTACACTGCTATTTTAAAACTTGGTGGGCCAATATGGATTCTGTAATGTCACCAAGGAGCTTGATGAGAGGAAGCTTGAGGATGTTGTGTATCGGGACATGAGCAGAGCCTGTGACACTGTAGTACACAGCAGACTAGTTCATAAAATGTAGGACATAGGCATACCTGATCGGTTATGCAATAAATTAAAAACTGTTTGCAAGACAGGAAGCCAGAACAGCTATTCTATCCACATGGAAGCAGGTGACAAGTGGAGTTGAGCCTAGGTTCTGTACTGGGGCAAACATTGTTTAGTTTATTACAGTTATGTGGAATGTGGGCAACAGTAGCTGGGTTGCCAACCTTATTGATGACGCCAGCATTGCAAGGGTTGTTGCATCTAAGCAGGAGGTATGTAAAATGCAAAGGGGCCTGGAAAGGTCTAGGAAGTCAGAAGAAAAATTGCAGATGATCTTTGACTTTGAAGAATTTAAAGTGTTGTATCTCAGTAGGAAGAATATGAAGATGAAATACAGCCTAAACAGCATAGAGATTACTGCAGCTCAGCAGGAAAGCTATATTGGGGTAATAATTAGAAACAGATTTGAATGGGGACAGTAGTGTACAGCAGCAGCTATCAAATAAAATCATGATATTCATCACGAGAAATTTTGCAGTGAAACTGAGAGATATTGTGATGTCCCTGAACAGATTACTCATCCGGCCCTGGCTTGAGTATAGTGTACACTAGCTCTGGTCCCCATATCTGAAGAAAGATATTGATAGGATTGCGAAGGTGCAAAGGAGAGTGACTAAGGTGGATGCATGCTTGGGGAAACATGCTTTGTGTTGGCTAACTGCAAAAACTGGGACTGTTCTTCATGAAAAATGGCAGATGCAAGGGAGACATGATTACAGCATTTAAATATCTGAAAGGTATAGCACCAATGAGACCAAATCCAGCTCTTCAGGATGTACAAGGACAAGAGGAAAATATCGGAAAAATTGAGAAGAACTACCTCGAACTAGGGGTGGAAACCTACAGTAGACTTCCACAGCAGGTCATGCCAGCTGACATGGTCATAACTGGAATGCATTTCAAGAACAGTTAAGTACAGTGTTAGAGATACAACTGTCAGTCAAAGCATGAAATGTGTGCTTTGTGTAGGTCTGCGGTGTTGCCTAATGTCTGCGAACATGCCAATATGCATTACCTAGCTCTTCTGTTCAAGAACTCTTTTTGCTGTGCAGGAGCAGATGCGATGGCCACAGGTCATTATGCAAGAACTTCTCAAGAAGATGAGGAGGTTTTTCAGCAGAGACTCATCCAAAGACCAGGGGGGCTCTTCAGGAATAGATTTGAAATTAGAAATGGTAAGTGGATAACAGAGCATACCGATCAAGCAATGGAATATGTCTAAAAGTAACCGATTATATCAGTTTCTATGAAGCATTATTTAAACCTAGTAGCCGTTTTTCATTTTTGAGCAATATAATACTGTGCTAAACCAGATGATTTTTTATCTTAGTCCTGGATCACCTTATAGTCCCTCCCTATACACATTGCACTTGTTCTGGCAAAAACATCAGTATTCTCCTTTTGCTGTCTTTCCTTTTTTTTTTTTTTTTTTTAGTTTTTGTTGATCGAGAAAGGAGGGCTAGACAATTCTGCCTGTTTTCAGCCTCGTCCTGGGGAAGGGGGATACAGATGGATGCCAACTGACATTGAACAAGATTAAGCTGTTAGTGGTATTTTTAGTGAATGGGGAAAATTGGCCAGAACACTGGGGAAATTCCCCCTGCTCTTTTAGAGAAGTGCCATGGGATCTTTAGCATCTTTTTGCTTTCTTTCATTCCTGGATTAAGTTATGGAATTCTGAAGGTTTTAAAAATTCCCACTCTCGAGACATACCCACCATGAAAAAACGAAATGTCTTGGTACAGTGCTGTGCTGTTTACCATCAGAAACATGTGGTAATACCATCCTAATACATCTTCATTAAGAATCTAGTTTGTATATTTAACAAATAACCTCGACGGAAGAGATTTTTACAGATTGCGAGTGGCAACCATCTTTAATGACATGAGTCATTAAATACCAATTTAGCTGTAAAAGGGGTTTTAAAACTAAGTACATTAGAAATACACTGAGGATGAACCTTAGGATGCCAGAAATCCAGTTTGGATAAAAAGAATATATGATTAAGATTTGTGCCGGCTGACAAATATTGCTGCTATAAGCCAAATCACAGAACTGTTGCCTTTGATAAGAAAGAGACATAAAAGGGGACAACAGACAGTGTTCTCTGACACACACGTCAGGTCTCATGTTTGAATCAACTGCACAGGATGCTGTTTAACAACGCTTAGTACCCCCCCCCACACACACATATACGCCATCTCAACCACCTTCCCGCAGTGAGCAAATGCATAACTCCCATGATCCATCTGCTTTCTGCTGGCCTGTGGAGTAAGAGGCCCGAGGTTGCTCCCGGTTACTTGTGCTGCAGTGCAATGCACAGCCACAAAGCCACTGGGCCAGGTAAAGCAGGGGAGTTGTTTCCTGCGAATCTGTTTTATTTGTCTTTATGTATTTATGTGGATAACCAGGTAGGCTCACTGGGACCAGGTCCCTTTTACAGCAGCGACCCATGAACAAGGCAAAGTACAGTTCTTACAGAGCAAATACAAACTATGTTTCCTGTTACTCTTGGAAAGGTCTGATAAACAAGTGGTATTAACCTTTGCATAGCAGTTGTTGCAAAAATAAAGAAAAGTAGGTTGTATTACCTTTTATTAGACTAACATAAACGTGTAATACAAGCTCTTGAAGCCACAAGGGCCTATTTGTCAGGCACTGTGATAAAACAGTTACAGGGAGAGGACTTTATATGGAGAAGTCCGTGCTAGTCAGAATCATAAATCCAAGCACCTCAGATGTAAATGAACATTTACACATGGGTGTGACAGTTCTGTTGATAAGGAGGTATCATAGCATGAGAACTATAAATAATTGGAAGTTTGCATAGACAAAAAAGAGGGCCTTTGAAATATTAGGTTATAAATCAGCTTGGAGATGCAGACCCTTACAGAGTTAACAAACTTTCATGTAGGTGTGTGACAGTAGGAGATCTATAACCTATTAGGTGTTTCTAAGAGCCTCCCTCAAGCAATTGTAGTTGTGTTGATATTTGAATGTTTTATTTTCTTTTTCCAGTAATCTGTTTCTGTTGCATTTCACCGCCTTCAGACTAGCTGTGGGACTTCCTTCATTGATCCCAAGTACCCAGGATCCAACTTCCAATCCAGCCCTCGCTACCCTGCCCTGTGCCCCAGCTCTGTAGTAACCCCAGGGAAAACTGACTCCCCATTGACACAGAGGAGCTGACTAATGGAATCTGGGTTTGTGAAGCCACTAAAGCAGGGGAGAGTCCAGTGGGCCCTCATTGAGTGTGGTGGACTAGCTGACTTCATCTGCCCAGAGTCACTGATCTGGTTTCTCTCTTAATACCTCCCTGTATCACTTTTATTTTTACAGTTTGTTTACCCAAGAGGACGCGACTGAGATGGAACATCTCATTTCCAGTGAAGTCCTGCTTCTGCCCATTTCTGAAGCTGGGTGGGCTGTGGCAAAATGAGTTGCCCTAGGTGACAGTGAGTATCTGGCTCTAGTGAGGTTTGAACCTATGATCTCCTGGCTCCCATGCTGGTGCTCTAACCACTAGACCATGATGCCGCAACAACCAGGGGTGTAACAAGAGCTTGGCAGTACAGTGCTGCCCAGTGTCAGATTCCCAAATGTTTCAAACTCTCTCAAGACACTACTGTCACAATGTCTGTAGTGATGTCTAGTCATAATGTTTGGAAACACTAGGCAGTCAAGCAGTTAGCAAGTAAAAGCTCAGTCTGCTCTAGCCAGATCTTCACTGAAGGTTCTGATTGGCATGACTAGATAAGAAGGAACCTGACTCTGGGCACCACTGTGTCATCATGGCAGTCAGTGCGTGTGAATTAATCATACTCTGAAACATCCTAGCTGGTTTCTCTGTAGGACACAAGACATCTCTGTGTTCCGTGTCACATGTATGAGCGTATGCCAGTGTGAATACTCCATTTGGATCACAACATCCTTCTTTCACAACTGCTTTTCCCTGGGCATTCCGGAGGCAGGCATGCATCGCAAAGTACCCTCGCTCCCTCCCTCCCTTCCCAAGACAGGTTGCATCAAAATTAGGTGCCCAGCCTGTCTCAGCCAGTTGGCTTCCTGGCTTGGAGCATGAACATGGGTCACTGGCATTGCAAGGTCTGCCCAGCCATTGCCCTACATTGCAAGCTTCACCAGGATGCAGTACAATACTGCAGAATTCAGCAGCAGAGTTACTGCAGGATACGAGGCAAATTCAAGGGCAGTTATTCCCTTTTGTCATATACAGTAACCTGAGACACTGCATTGCACCCTGGCAGGTTCCACTTTATACTCCGAAAACTTGATTTCATAACAGGTTAGCAGTGCATAATAAGTTTATGTATACATTCATATAACAAAGATAGAGAAACAGGAAATTATAACACATTGAAATGATTTCATAGCATTAATAATGTAGTGTTAACAATAAATAATGTAGTGCTTGTTTTATACTACATAGCTGTAAAACTTCTTCAAGGAGCTGATCGTCTTAAGGACCAGACATTCTTCCTCAGTCAGGTACCCCAGGATGCCCTGAGGAGAGCAATATTCCCACTCGGAGGACTGACAAAATATTATGTGAAGAAGATTGCAGCTGAAGCAGGATTTCATCATGTACTTAAGAGAAAAGAGGCAAGACAACATTCTGCATGAAACACTTTATACAGAATTAATAATGTACGGCCTACAAGCAGCGGTGATGTTCATAAAGTAGCTAATTTAAGGTCAGATGACACTAAAATATTCATGTTTTTCTTCTTATCTAGAGCATGGGAATATGTTTTATTGGAGAAAGGAATTTTGAAAAGTTTATTCTCGAGGTAAGTTAACATTTTACTGGCGTAAAAAAGGTTCACGTCTATCCGTACTCTTTAAGAGACTGTATCAACCCTTTTTGCATCATACTACTTCTAACTGAAAACCCACGTTTTATGATTGCTTACCTTTTCTAAAATTCATTGATGTTGCTGGTTGTTTTACCTTCTTCCTTTCGTTGTAGAACTGGAATGGATGCAAATGCTGTAATTTTACCCGGCCTTGTTTTGAGTCCTTGAGCTGCCCTTATTGCGTACTTTCTTAACATAACAAACACCCCCAAAAAGTGCAGTCAGTCTGGATGTGATAGTCTCCTTTCCTCCCACTGCACCTTGAGTGTTTAGACTATGTTGGGGGTGTTCCCAAGTCCAGGAAAGATGCAGTGAGCGTTGATGAAGCAATGTAAAAACATGTTTTTGTGTGGTAACACTGGTATGGTGGACAGTCTGTTTTTCACTTTTTAAAATTAAAAAGAATAAGAGTCAAACAATCTGCTACAACAACAACCTCTGCAGAAAGCAAGCAGTCCTAAAGTGTGTTGTTTGTACTTGTGAAAATTTGAGACCTAAGGGGGTTGACAGTATCCCTTTAATGTAAACAAGGCTGTAATAAAGCAGTTGGAGGTGGGCGAGAGTTCTTGTGTGTGTCATAAATGTATCTATGCATTTTCTAGCTATAGTGTGCTCTGAGTGGCATGTTAGGAGAGCATAAACAAAGAAAACAATAGTGAATGAATAGCAGACGTGAACAGTAATATGTATGTTTCAGTATTTAGAACCTCATCCTGGCAATTTGGTTTCTATTGAAGATGGCAAGATTATGGGAACACACAAAGGTAAAGCAGCAAACTTTAAAAAATGATGCCTTTCTGTCCATACTGTGTTTAGTTTCCTAGAATTTTGTTTTTAAAGATGATATGCACAAGTCATCCAAGTTTACTGGAAAAGGTTGTCATTGTGGGTCCTTGCATTTAGTGTAGCAGTACTGCAGAGTTATTTCCGTGCTGCTTAGATTTTTTTTTTTGTATATTTATTGGCAAACTTTTCAGCGATCTGTTTCTCCATGTCCTGGCTGTTCAAGTTCTCTGTGGGCAGGAATGTGCACGGTCGCTGAGCATGATGCCATCATTCGGAGTACATGCGGGACTGTGGAGGGACTGACAGTACAGACTTGTACTGTATTTGCTGCCTTAGAAAATGTGTTAGTGGAATAAAGTTATGACAGCTGTGTAATGTAAATTACCCTCCCTAACTGAATCATTCTGTATATTCGTGCCCTGTCAAATGCCAAAATTAACTTACAAAAAAAACGGAGGATTCTTTAGCACCCTGGTTGGCTTCTCTGGGTCTGTCCCTCTGTGCTCATGAGCTGAGGACGCACTTCGAGCCAGTAACCCAGAGCGGTCTGAAGACTCATGCAGGGGCTAATTTACATATTGGGGGCATGGTAGGACAAATAGGTTTTCCCGTTCAGAGCGAAATGCTGAACATAACATAGCAATCTGTAACTGGGAATGAGCACTACAACCATTAAAATTCACATTTGAAATATCGGAACCGTGGCTTTGTGCATGTGCACCAGGTCTGTGTGAGTGTGCATGTGCAGAGCCATGGTTCCGATATTTCAAATGTGAATTTTAATGGTTGTAGTGCTCATTTCCAGTTACAGGTTTCTTTATAATGTTCAGCATTTCGCTCTGAATGGGAAAACCTGTTTGCCCTACCATGCTCCCAATATGTAAATTAGCCCTGCATGAATCTTCAGGTTGCTCTGGGTTGTTGGTTGAGGCCCAACCTCAGATCGTGAGCATGGAGCGACAGACCTAGAGAAACCAATGGGGTGGGGGTGGTGGGGGGGGCTAAAGAATCCTCCTTTTTTGTAAGTTAATTTTGGCATTTGACAGGGCATGAATTTACATAACGATTCAGTTAGGCAGGATAATTTAAATTACACAGCTGTCATAACTGTATTCCACTAACACATTTCTAAGGCAGCAAATACAGTACAAGTCTGTACTGTCAGTCCCTCCAGAGTCCTGCTTGTACTCTGAATGACATCATCACACTACTGATGTCCTCTGTTCAGCATCTGTGCAGATTGGGGACAGCACAGCCAAATGGGGCATCAACGTGCAGTGAAATAAAACACAATATTTTAACAGGTACTGCAAAGCAGGGACAGAGTGCCACTTAGAAAGGTGTTGCGTACTGCTGTGTTAAGTCTGCATGACAAAGCAGAGTGTTGCATACAGGATAGGAACTTTATTTATATAGCGCACCTCCCCGGAGGCTCAGAGCGCTTAAAATAACATGCATAAAATAACATATAAAGCAGAGACTAACATTAAAACAGTTTTACCCATCCCGCATTCAGCATTTAGCAGTTTCAATAAAAGTAATTAATAACAGGTGAAATATGTTAGTCCATAATTAATATAAGCAGGGTAGTAGTCAGTGAAATCAAATAAAATCAACACCAGCTCAAAGAGCAGCATTTTTAGGCCCCATTTAAAGGCCTCCACTGAGGGTGCCTCCCGGAGGTGTCGTGGTAAAGAGTTCCACAGGGCTGGCACAGCAACTGAGAACGCCCTCTTGCCAGATTGCCGCAGTCTGGTCCTGGGAACCACCAGGAGGCCACCCTCAGAGAAGCAAAGAGTTCGAGATGGGCGATGAGGAATCAGAAGGTCTTGCAGATAAGCTGCCCCCATGCAGGGCTTTATAGGTCAATAACACGACCTTGAAAGCAGTTTTCCACCATGGAGAACAGATGTGACATGGTCAAATTTCTTGACACCCGTCAACAACCTTGCCACCGCATTCTGCACCAGCTGTAGCTGGCAGAAGTTGCCTCCAGATAGCCCCAAGTACAGGGCATTGCAGTAATCCAGCCTGGAAGTGACGAAGACGTGCACCAGGGTGGGCGAGTCATCAGATGGCATCAGGGCTCAGATCTGGGAGATATTCCTCAGGTGGTAGAAACAACTCTTGATGATTGCCAGCACCTGAGCCTCAAGCGTCAGGCCATGATCAAGGACTACGTCCAGATCCTTTACCTGATTGGAGGGAACCAGGGGAACACCCCCCTAGGAGCAGCCCAGGGGGATCTCCAAGTCCCCTTCCATCACAACAGTGACCTGGCTCCACTATTAGTGCCTCCATCTTATCCGGGTTGAGTCTTAGCCAATTGTGTGACATCCAGTTCTGAATCTCCTCGAAGCAGTTGTTAATCATTGAGTCCGCCATCTGGTTTCCAGGTGCACAGGACAGGTATAGCTGGGTATCATCGGCAGTGAAAACCCAACCCACATTGCCTGATGATGTCTTCCATTGGAAGCATATACACCATGAACAACAGGGGTGCCAGAACCGACCCTTGCGGAACACCACAGGACCGTGGCATTGGGATAGATGAGGCTAACCCCATTATCGCCTTTGCACCCTGTCCATGAGGAAGGACCTAAACCTGGTTAGTCCAACCCAGTTCTGTAGGCAGTCCAGCAACACCTCATGAGTAACAGTTTAAAATGCAGCCGAGAGAGATCGAGGAAGACTAAGATTGTGTACTCTCCTCTATCCCTCGCCATTAGAAGATCATTCAGCAACCTTACCAGCACGGTCTCAGTGCTGTTCCCAGACCTAAACCCAAACTAGAAGCACTCATAAGTGGCAGAGGAGGCAAGATGCATCCCTAACTGAATGGCCACCACTTTCTCTAGACCCTTCCCTAAAAATGGGAGGTTCGAGACTGGCCTGTAGTTGCTAAAGCACTCTGGATCCATTGAAGGTTTTTTCAGTAGAGGTCTAATCAATTCCTCTTTCAAGGCTCCAGGAAAGACCCCACTCTTGAGTGGACTTCTGACAATCCCAGCAACCACAGGCCCTATCAGGTCCACACATCCGACTAAAAAATGGGTTGGACCTGGATCAAGATCACAATATGTAGGCCACAGCTTCAGGATTATGTCTGCCACTTTCTCCACTCCAGCTGGATCAAACTCAGCCCAGGAAAGAGGGATGCTCTAACATGACTCAGAATGAACCCCACATTCCCTTTGGGTGGCACTGGAAGAGGACACTTTGTTGGTGAAGAACAGAGTAAACTCATTGAACATTATGCTTGAACCTGTTCCTCCCACACAGAGACAGGCCAGATGTAATAGCCTATCTATCATGTGGAACAGCTAAGCTGGTCTGTTCCTCGCCGCAGCAATCTCCCTAGACAAAATATTAGCCTTCTTTTGGGAGATTGTCCCCTGATAGACAACATAATGTGTCCTCAGGGCCAATTTGTCCTCCATCAGGCCAGAACTCCTCCAGCGCCGCTCATCCCTGACCCTTAGTCCTTAACTCTCTAAGCTCCCCATAGAACTTGGGGGCCTTGGCAAGTAGACAGAGGTCTGACAGGGACGGGTGCGATCGAGTCAAAGGCTGCCTCAGTGGCCCCATTATAAGCCGCCACAGCTTCCTCCATCCCCGTCGCATGCGCAGTCTCCACTCGCAATAGATCCAGCATTGTCTATAGTCCTGCTGGTGTCAAACCCCTCAAAGGGCAATACCGGACCATCTCCACAGAGGCAGGACCTTCCGGGGGGAGCCCCCCAAATGCGAACCCCATGGTGCTTTGATCTTTAACTATTTATGCCCCATTCTGCCTGTTTTTAATTTAAAAAGTTGTTTTTTTTTTTTTTAAAATAAAGATTTCTCAGGTTCCCAATTGCATAAGCACAATAAGACACATTGTGGTGTGGATAATTATGTGATAACCGCATTACCAGGTGCTTAAGGCACTCAATGTAAATGCCTTGTGCCTCTCATCACACCTGGGCATGCGTTTAATACATGACTACCCACACCTTGTTGCGTCTTATTGCTTACTACTCATAACTGTAGGGGCGCTGCCTACCATTCCACCATAATTAGCCACCTTTTGGCAGTTTTGACCACAACATTTCAAGTGTTCTATAACAACTCCCAGCCAGCTTTGAGACTGCCCTGAAAAATACAGCCTGAGATCTGCAAGATGCCTATCTACAAAGTTCTGTATATACATTATAAGCAAATGTTTCTCTCGTGGCCTGAAAACCTTTCATGCCTGTCATCACTAGTCTGTCTCATTGTCGTATGCACTGAATCATGCCCAACTGCCACAGGGTCTGGCATGTTATGGTCTTGAAAATACCTCAAGCAGAGACCATATTGTTTACATCAGTGGTCCTCTGTAGAAATAGAAAAAGGGCGTGGTTCTCCTTTACTGGGAAGCTATTTATAGCTTCTGAAGCCATCATCTTATATAATATGTGAAATATACCACCATCCTAGTTATCTCCTGCCCTCCGATTACCCCTGCATTTTTCTACAGTATACAGTGATTCTGTTAAAAAAGTTGCCAGTCTTGCACGGAGACAGGAGCAGGTTTATGCCGTTTCACTGTGCCCCGTTCCTAAGCGACCCCATAGGTCCATGTTATTACAGGTGTGCCCCACATAGACCCCAATCCATGATTCCAGTGGGGGGCCAGTAGTAGTCCAGCTCCAAGATAACTCAACTGGTCCCCCCTCCTTAATCCCAAACACGCTATTTATAAGTGATGCTGTCAGTAGAGAGCAGCAGCACAGCTGGGAGGGAGGTGGAGAAGTGGTCTCCCGTCACTGATGATGTCAGGCAGACTGATCAATCAATCTACTGAGCATCATCAATGATGCGACACAGCTCCTGCTGTCCCTTCCTGGCACACATGCTGCTGCTGTCACATGACAGTATGCCTCAAGAACAGTGTGCTGCGGGATAGGGAAGGGGCATCCACTGAGTTAGCCTGGAACTGGACTACTTTTGCAAAAGTAATGGATCAGGGTTAGGAGGGGGAACCAGTTATCGTAAGTAAACTTTTGGGTGTTGGGGAGCTGGCTGGGGCGGGGGGGTCTTGAAAATACTGTATTGGCTCATGGCACAGTGCCATCAGCGGTTGGTGATGAAACAGAAAGTTGTCGTATGTCATTTTGAGTGCCATAATGGTTCCAAATTAATTCACTAGAAATACCACCAACTGCTTAATCTGGTTCTGTTTCCGTTGGTTTGCATCTGTACCCCCTGAGACTGGTCAGAAAATGGCAGTATTGTCTAGCCTTCCTTTGCTGGTCAGCAAAAACTTCAATAACAATAAATAGAATAATAGATGGACAGCCATCAGTAACAAGGCATTAATATATGGGTCTTGAAAAATAATACTATTCTAAAGTATGCAAAACATTTCTGGTAATAGCATCTCTACCACAGCGACAATAGCACACTTCCTGACTGATAATAGTATCGTTCAGATGCGGTAATACTATCGTTCTGTACCTGAATGATACCGTTATCACTAAACCTCAAGAGCGCATGCCCTAGTCTGCCCACCGACTTCGTCCTCAGCGTGCCTTCCGATTGTCCGCTTTTCCTGTGTAGGCGGGCAGAACACCTTCTGAAATACTGAAATATGGTGGCTTGGTCTCCTGCTTAGCGAGAGAAATCCTCCACATTAACAGCAACATTTTTTTTCTGCTGCCTACTGCTTCATCTCCCCGCTCTCTGAAATGCAGGGCCTGCCAATTCACCTCACTCTCCCTTGGCTCAGTACTGCGGCTGACTGATAGCATTGCCGGCGGGATATGGGGCTAAAGTAGGCCAGCTCTACCACCACATCCTTATGCCTGATGCTGACGGGAAGACTGCTGAGGGGCGAGGGACCCGCTGACTCGACCCGCGAACTGGCGGTCAATCAGTTCACCTCTCATCCGTATATTAAAAAAAATAAATACCTTAGTGTGCATTACAAGGCAGTAAACCCATCTCGAGGTTCCCTATGTCCACAGAACCTCTCAGTGGGATTACTGCCTTGTAATGCACACTAAGGTATGTATTATTCTCTTTGTAATTCCATCAAGGGAGTCTGGTGACAGTTAATCTCGAGAGCGAAGCTTGAAAGGCTCCTTTCTGTCACTATAATCCCGAGATGGAACTATAACCTTGTTACTGATGGTTGTTCACTTGTCATTTTTTTTGTAATATGTAGATTTGTCACTTTTTCACCCTGAGGGAAACGAGATCCATAAGAAACAAATTGCTCAGTTTGTATGAGACTGTGTGATTTTTCTCAAACAGCGGTTGTGATTCAAGTAGAGCTTGTGCTTGATCGGCAGATTTTTTTTTTCATATATCTGTTGATCTGACATTACGTAGATAGTATTACAAAAAGGAATATTCAGAATGATACTAGTTTCACTATTCGGTGTCACTTTTTCCTCTATGGGGAAAAGGTACAACCCATGTAACACAAAAAAGTAGTGTTTTTTGAACATTATTCTGGATTTTGGTTTCATTACAGACAATTTAAGAAATACCTAGCATGGTTTCATCCACATGAACTTTCATTTTCTATTTTAATCACATTACAGACATTTCATCTTGCCCTCCCAGCCAACCCCTAGTCTTCCTTTCTTTTGCTGAGTTTGCGTGTGTAAGCTTCAGAAGATATGGGCTGAGCAATTTACCACTCCAGCTTTTATTTGCACTTCTGGGCCTAGGCTAGACTTCAGGATTGTATCGTCTTCCAATAGCATCTGTTCTGCAAGGTTTCTGGAAGTACAGAGCGTGTATGCTGTGTCTTCTTGTAAAATAATATATTTTTTATTTATCATATAGTACACTCTACCCACAGGCAATGGGTTCCAACTTTAAATTCCTAGAGTCTCCAGTTTTTTCACAGCGGAGCCATCTCCCCCTTTTTCTTCTCTTCTGTCCTCCAATTATATTTCTCACACTTAGCATCGTGTTGAAAAACAAAGGTCCTTGCCATTGGCTAATGCAAGTCAGGAATGAACTACCCTTTTCTTGCACTTCATATCCAAAGAATTTCAGAATTTGAGTGACTGAACTAAATACAACTGTTCTTTGACAAGGTGTTTCATCGTTCTTTTCTCCTTATGGAACAATTGGCATTGTAAATCCTTATAACCCATTTCCCTTCGTGAGCCACTGGTCCACTCTAATCCAGGATAACTGATTAATTATCCTAGGGGTCCCCTACATATTCCTGTAAGCTTCAGTGGCCTTATCACAACATTTACTATATTTCACATCCATGAGGTTGTGGGTTAGATAACCGTGCTATACCACGCAATGAGAAGCAGAGTTCAGTTATTCAGTTGAACATTTATTCAAGCAGTACAATGCAGAAAATGTTATAACATGCAGTTACACTCGTAAGTACATAGGTTGCATTCTTTCTCCCTCTTGGGTGATAGCTGGCATGTGATAGAAGTTGTTTTCTTTTGGAATGATGGTAAATGTTTATTGGAGTGGCAGTCTTGACAAATCACATCAATTAAAATTGGATTAATAATTGTATTCAGTAGTAATCTGGCCTCTGTAGTTAATGAAGACTGGAAAACAGCTTGGCACATACACTGTCCAGATGGTGGCTTTATACAGTTATTTATGCATAGGTGATAACTTTGTTCTCAGGGATACCATTTTATGCACATGCACAGTCAGCTATTTTTGGCCAGCTATCCCCCAATGCATCACTCAGTCTCTAATTTACAGTACTTGCCACTGATGAGTTGCTATTTAGGCTAAAGAAGAGGTATTTGTTTGGCAAAGGTTTGCGTTTAACAAATAATTGTTTACGTGGTTGTACAGAAAAGGGCATCTTCAGGCTGGGTGATGTGAACACACTCTGTTCTGGATCTGTCCCTGTAGCTAAATGATTTGAGGAGGTGCCTGGCGTGTCATAGTGCATATGTCAAGCCAATTGAGGGATGCCACTTTTAAAATAGCGGTGACTTGCACTTCTGGGCTTGCCTCTAAGGGTATATATGGTAAGATGACAAAGACTGTTTCATGCTTCCTTTTGCAGTGAGCACATACTTTGGATGTGATGGTTTTATGATACCATAATTTGTTCAGTAATGCTATAATTTCCATGACCAATGATTGCTCTGCTGTACATTTTAAATGATAAAGTAAACAACTGGTCGCGGCATAAGGAGACGGGCAAGGTTACTTGTACATTTAAAAGCTTGCAATCAGTCAGTGCCCCGTAAGTACATAAACTATCTGCAGAGGCAAGGGAAGTTTATTTATACGGCGCCCAATCCCTGAGGTTCTGGGCGCCTTACATAAAACAGGTAGGGAAATAACAAATATATACATAACACATACAACATATATACAATTTTAAAAAACAATTGGTAACATACTAAAATATCTGAAAGTGAAATAGTGCTGAGAAGGGTGCAGCATGAAGCGGGTGCTGCACTCCTGAGGTGCCGTCTTTTGGATGAGACGTTAAACCGAGGTCCCATCTGCCTGTTCTGGTGGTAGTTCCAGATGGATGTTAAAAGATCCCATGGCACTTCTCGAAAAGAGTAGGGGAATTTCCCCGGTGCCCTGGCCAAATTTCTCCCATTCACTAAAAATACCACCAACAGCTTAATCTGGTTCAAGGTCAGTTGGCATTCATCTGTATCCCCCTCCCCCGGGTCGTACCTGAAAATAGGCAGAATTTGTCTAGTGCACTTACCCGGTCAACAAAAATTAAATAAAATAAATAAACAAAAACTTTAATTCCACTTGAGCTAAAGAACTCCGTACTCGATTAACTTTGGCAATAGTAACTCGTAAATAGGAGGCTTGCTACAAACAGTGTCGGGACTCTTCTGATTGCCATTGTGCTGCAGTAAAGGAATATACTTTTAAATAGGCATTTCAGAGATGGAAGCATGATAAAGGCCCATCCAGCTGACATGTCCTGTATTTACATATCGGTTCCTGAATGCTTACAAGCATTTCCCAAACATAACACTAGATGGCATGCATGACAACAGAATGCACGTGTTGGCAGTTATGGATTGCAGTGTTTTCATGGACAGACCCCAGTTTAACAACTAGAGAGATGTAACAAACAAGGAACATTTCAGCATAACATTCTTGGTAAAAATGAAAATGAGAAAAACAGAAGGATAAAGTGAACAGCAGTAAGTTTAATATTTTCAAATCTGGGCTAGATAGATGTGTCCAGGAAGGTATTAGCATGGAACACTACCACTGAAATAGTTTTGGGGGGGGGACCTGATGGGCTTTTAGCCTCTGTTCGCCCTTTACTACTATAATATAAACCTTAGTGTACTGAATTTACACAGCAGAAATAACGTGAAGGAGAGAAACCAGCTACAAACCTGAAACTGATCCTGTAGGTACTACAACACCCAAAATTATCACTTCCAAATTAATTGTTATATTGAGTGGATCATGATAGTGACGATCAGAGCAAGAGACATGCACCTACAAACTTCTCAGCCAAGTAGTATTAAAACAAGCAGTGTCTGCATAAGGGACACTACCCCTATCTTTATGTCAACAGCTGTTTATAAAACCATAACAATAGCTTTGAAACTCCGTTAAAATATGCAGAGAATCGGGCTGCCCCACCGATCCACTAGTAGTGCAGTTGGTTACCGTGTGGGCTGCCTCGATTTGGAAGTGAGCATAGGTCATTCCGAATACAGCAGCCCGACGACAAGTACTGCCACTGACCCTGCTCTCTTTTGGGGAGGGGACACTATTACACCACTCCAGTAATGCAGGGGTCATGTTAGTCCTCACTTCTTTCGCAGGGGTGCCCCGTGGGATATAGAAGATTTGACGTGTCAATTCATTTTATGCGACCAGTTTTTATAAAAATGCAAATACAAAATGTACACTACATCACATCATTACATACATTGTAGAGAAGAACACTGTTACATCAAAAACAATTACGTTCAGACCAACTGTCAAGAATATTTTGTCAATGACTCTTAAAGCCCCAAATACTTTTACATAAGATGACTGTCGCTGGGAGAGAATTATAGAATTTTTGTGCTCTCTAGCTGAATGAGTTATAACCTAATTTTGTTCAAAATAAATTTGTTCTGTGATCTAGTGCTAAATGAATTCATGAATCTAGGAAGAAGCTCAATTGTACTGTCCATTAACAAGCCCAGAATAACTTTATGCAAGAAGCCAGAAAACTTGTAAGAAAAACAATATTCCAGATAAAAAGAATTTCACGGAGTTAAACAGTTCACTGTGATGTGTCAAACATGGTTGCCCAGTTGTAATCCTAGTAATAGTGGGATATGTGACTTAATTTTGACAAGACTCCATCTCAAACAGTGAGAATAGAAAACTGTTTGCTAGAAGAGATCTTGATTCTGGTACCAAAAACTGTTTTGCTCCATAAAGCACCAGTAGACTTTGGTGAAGTTTGTTTAGGAGATCAGCAACACAAGCTTTGAAAGAAAGGCAGTGGTCCAAAAGGACACCCAGGTATTTAAACATGTTCACCCTTTCTGTTACACCACCCCTTGAATCAACCAGAAGAAAATCAGTATTCTATAGGTGTGGATATGGTGTACCGCCCACACTTCTGGCAGTCTTCCTTCTACTTTAAATTCAGCCAGGACGTCTTCAAGCTAAGTTCCTCCCACCCACCTAGGTGGTATACTCCTCGGCTCTGCCTCATAACATTAGAACTTCCTTTCCACTGAAAGAGTCATCTCTCCTCCTTCACAGCTCCATACATGGTGTAGGCCTATTCCAAAGTGCGCCATTGGCGTTTCATACCAACCAGAGGCTGGTATCCTTTGGGGCTATGCTCTGGTTGATCTCCGTGTCTAAGGAGGTCCCCTTAGAACCAGTCCAGAAGTGGGCTAAGTACCCCCTCACAGAGAGTCTAATCAGGGATGATTCCCCATGTGGTTGCCATCTAGTGGCCGAGGCCATCCAGGGACCAGTGCTGGAGCTTTGGTGGCCTCTGGCCTACTGTGCAATATGGTCCACAAATATGCGGTTCCTACCAGCTCCTTGTCTGGTTTATCGGATCACTCCTTAGCCAAGGGGTTGGTGGCCGACTCTGTTTTCTGGAAGACCAGCAAAGTTGGGGACATGGACAAGTCCCCTGACAATTAGTCCAAAAATCTGGACCATGCAGCAAAGCAGGTGTATGCTGCATCCTCCCTCGGCCTCCATCAGGCGAGTTATGCCTCGATGATGATCGGCTTTGGTCACTCCCTGATGGGAGTCCTCGACCACGCCCGTGCCTTTTTGCAGATTTGCAGTCTGTGATGAAGGTGGTCAGAGACTAGGGTTAAGTGCTGGCTAAACATCAGCTCCAGACCACCTTGGATATTGGGGAATCATGTGCCCAGTCCATGGTGGTGAACGTTGCAATGCGTCGCAGGGCCTGGCTGTGGATTTCCACCTTCACGGCAGACACCCTGCACAAATTGGTTGATGTCCCCTTCTTGGGCACTGTTCTTTTCGGCCCTGGGATGGATGGGCATCTTACTAGGATTGAAAAGTCCAGTGCCACCCTCAGTTCTGTGACATCCTAACAAAAGGACCAGAAAGGGCAATGACTGAAAAAGCAAACCTTTCAGGTTCATGTCTTTCAGTCGCAGCAGCAGCTCCAGCAGGGGCACTCGCAGGCTTGGTGACCCAAGGCCATGTTCACTGGTCAGGGCTCCAAGAAGCTCAGGGGTCGGGGCAGTGGTGCCCCTCTAACAGCTGGTGCCAGTGCCCCCGCCAAGCCTGCCCAGTGATGGGTCGGGGGTATCTACCTCCCGCCTGTCCAGTCCCTACCTCAGCTCCTGGTTGGGGGTTGCCTTTGCCATTTCTAGCACCACTGGTCTGTCATCATCTCAGACAAATGGGTGCTAGAGGTGGTAGAAAGAGGGTTGCCTTGTGATTTCGAGTCTCTCCTACTATACCAACCCCACATGCCATGGGAGTCCATGGTGTTGCAGGACATGCTATCTGCCCTCAGGGAGGATATTGCTTGGCTCCTAGAGAAAGGAGCCATACATAGCCCATATCCCGGATGCCATGGTTGGCCTGGGCTTCGTGTCCAGGTACTTCCTAGTTCCAAAACGGATGGGGGCTGGCACCCCATTCTGGATCTTTATGATCTCAATCAGTTCTTGAGGAAGTGCAATTTCCTGATGGTCACTCTGAAACAAATCATTCCATCCCAGAAGCAAGGCATGTGGTTCAGCTTTCTGGACTTCCACGACACCTTCTTCCACATTTCAGTCCCTCCATCTAACTGGTGGTACCTCTGGTTCAGCGCAGAAGGAGATCTCTACGAGTGCCATTTGGCCTCTGTTCAGCACCCTGGGTCTTCACCAAGTGCGTGGCAGTGGTGGAAGCCTTCCTGAGATGCTGAGGAGGCAGGGTCTGCCCTTATCTGGATGACTGACTGATAGCTGGGCTGTCCAGTGAGGCAGTGGAGCAGTCCAGGGACCTGGCCCTCCAGTCCTGCAGAGACTTGGGCCTTCTGGTCAATCTGGCCCAGTGCAAGCTCAACCGTCGCAGGCAATCCGCTTTATCAGGGCAGAGCTAGATTCCTTCTAGGCCAAGGCCTGACTCCCTGTGGACTGGGTATCAGATCTTACCTCCTTTGCCTGATCATTTCAGGTTGGGCGCTCGTACCCTTCTCGGGACTTTCTGCAGCTGTTGGGGTATGTGGTATTCTGCACCAGCGTGGTCCGGTGGGCCCGCTGGCAGATGTGCCACCTGCAGTGGGAGCTGGGCCACCAGTGGTCTCAGCGCCTAGGTCACCTAGACCAGCTGGTCACGGTGACCCAGCTGATGTGGGATGCCACCCAATGGTGGCTCATCCCGGAACATTTTGGAGGAAGGAGTCCCGTTCGCCCGCCCAGAGCTGGCCATCACCCTGACAGCTGATGCATCACTGGTGGGATGGGGAGCGCTTCTGAAGGACCACTGACCCAGGGGTTCTGTACCCCCAAGGAGTCCCATTGCCGCATCAGCCTACTGAAGCACTGTGCAGTGCACCAGGCCCTGACAGAATTTGCTCCACTGATCCGCGGTCAGGTTGTGCAGGTCCAGACAGAGAATACCAAAACCATGTACTTCCTGAATAAGCAGGGGAGCACGCACTCCCTTCATCTGTGTCAGGAGGCTCTCTGCACTGTGATCCTTGTAACCAGAGCCTCCAACTAGCTGGTGGATGCTCTCAGTTGGGTGGGCGAGGTGTCTCACGAGTGGGCCTTGCATCAGGAGGTAGTGAACCACCTGTTCTCCCTGTGGGGCACTTCCCTGGTCAACCTGTTCATGTCAAGAACGCAAAGCTGAGGCTGTTCTTTGCCGGCCCCCTCCCACCACAGTGTGGGACACTGGTGGGGGATGCTTTCTCGAGGCCCTGGACCTCAGGCCTCCTCTGTGCCTTCCCTCCCTTTCCCCTGATCCACAAAATGTTGGTCAAGGTGAGGAGGGACAAAGCACGGATGACCCTGGTAGCCCTGGACTGGCCATGTAAATTTTTGCACCTGGATCTCCTTAGCCTCAGCAACAGGCCTCCGTGACGATTGCCTCTATGCCTGGACCTGCTCTCTTGTTACAAGGGAAAGGTCCTACATCCAGATCTTCAGTCCCTGCACCTGATGACCTGGTTCTTGAACAGCTAGAGTTTCAGGCTTTGGGTCTCTCCGTGGATGTCCTCCACATTGTGGAGGCCTCCCAGAAGGAGTCTGGCCATCAGTGCTATGCCTTCAAATGGAAGCGGTTTTCCATTTGGTGTCATGGCAAGGAGCTGCACCGCCAGCCTACCCTTTAGCTAGCATACTCTACTACCTGTGATCCCTCTCTGTCAGGACTAAGGTTGACGACCCTCAAGGTGCACCTAGCGGTCATCTCTGCATACTGGTACAGGCCGGTATGCCGACAGTGGTGCAAGAGAAGGTAGTCGGTAGCTTCTTTAAGGGCCTCAACCACCTGTCTCTGGTGGTGCGTGAGCCACTACTGCTTTGGGACTTATTGCTGGTACTGGCAGTGCTCATGGGCAAGCCGTTTGAACCAGTGCACAGGTGTGAGATGTCACACCTGTCATGGAAGACCGTCTTCTTGGTGGCCATCACCTTCACCAGAAGGATCAGTGAGCTCCAGGCACTCTCGTTGGAGTCTTCATAGCTGGTGTTCCACAAGGACATGGTTGTCTTCTGCCCCCCCCCCCAAAGTTCCTCCCGAAGGTTGTGTCTGAGTTTCACCTTAACTGGATGAATAGGGTCCCAGTGTACGTCACCAATCCTACCTCAGAGGTTGAGCACAGGCTCCATACTTTGGACTTGAGGTGAGCGCTCACTTACTACCAGGAGTGGATGGCTGGAGTTCGGGGAGAGGCTCCTCAGCTCTTTGTCACTTTCGCTGAAGGTGCACTTGGCAGACCAGCAACTAAGTGGATGATTTGCAGGTGGATTGTCTCCTGCATCGGACTTTGCTATAAGTTGGCTGGTAGGGAGCCTCCCGTTGGGTTTAGGGTTCATTCTACTAGGCATAACTCTGCCTCGGTGGCTGCTTCCTGGGGCGTCCCTATCCAGGCAGTCTGCAGGGCTGCTGCCTGGAAGTCAGCACATACCTTCCTTTCCCATTACCACTTAGATGAGTCACACCGGAATACTGGGTTTGGGACCTCGGTTCTCCAGTCCTAGTAGGGGTGTGCACCTTGCCTTTCCTCCTGGAGAACTGATAGGAGTGTGCCAGAAGTGTGGATAGTGTACCATGTCCATGCCCCTAGAAATAAGGGTTACTCACCTGTAACCATAGTTCTGGGAGTGGTATATGGTCCACATCCACACAGCCCACCCAACCTCCCCTGGCAAGTGGCACACAGATCCCTGCTTCCAGCATGCCAGATCTGTCACCATGGGGTGGAGACAAGGAGTATACCACCTGGGGTGGTGGAAGGAGCTTAGCTTGAAGACATTTCAGCTGAATTTAAAGGAAAAGGAAGACTGCCAGAGTTGTGGATGTGCACCATATACCATGCCTAGACCTACAGTTACAGGTGAGTAGCCCTCATTTACTAACTCGTAAGGGTCTTTGAAAGACCATTGTCTTTGTTTTCTTAGAGTTGAGAAGTAATCTATTTTGCAAGAACCAAGTCTAAATATTCTTGAAATCCTCCTGTAGTTTATTAAGTTCACTCAGGTTCTCAGTCTTACAAAAACACAGCATCATCTGTGTAGAGTATGATGTGATGTTGGCATGCATGCAGGCTCTTCAAAGGCAATTAATGAAAGGGTAAACAACAACGAGCCAAGGCTGGATCCTTGGGGTACACCGCAAACAATATTGTACTCCCCAGAGTATAAACCATCAATTGTTGTCTCATGAAAATGCCCTTTTATGTAGTCTGTGACTTGGTATGGCCTTCTCCTCTCCACCCCACCCACCAATACCAGTACCGCCAATCTTTATTTGTAATGCTTTTGTGCAGTTATGTACGGTTCTTTACCATATTGTCCATACCAGCAGTGCTGTTTCCTCCCCCTCCTTCAATACTGACAGCAGTATTTATTTCTAATGCCACTGTGTGGCTCATTGCATTTCATTCCAGTACCTCCCTCGCTAATACCAGCAGTACCGGTCTATATTTCTAATGCTGCTGTGCAGCTCGGTACATTTCTCTCTCACTCTGGTACCAGCATCACCGGTGTTAATTTCTAATGCCGCTGTATTAATCAGTGCACCGCATTCATGTACCTTCCTTGCTAATACCAGCAGTACTGGTCTATATTTCTAATGCTGCTGTGCAGCTCGGCACATTTCTCTCTCACTCTGGTACCAGCATCGTTGGTGTTAATTTCTAATGCCGCTGTGTTACACAGTGTGCCTCATTTCTGCTCCTCCCCTACTGTTGGTGGCAGTGCCTGCCATTATTTCTAATGCCATTGTGTGCTTCAGTTCACTTCCCTCCCATTGCCTCCTGCTGATACCAGCTGTGACAGTCTTGATTTCTAATGCTGTTCTGCAGCTCGGTAAAGTTCTCTCACCTAATACCGGCAGCACCAGTGTTGATATTTCTAGTGCCTCTCTAGTGTTCCATGTACGTCATTCCTCCCCCCCCCACCTCGATACTGGCAGTGCCACTGTGCCTCTGTAGTGCTCTGTGCGCTTCATTCCCCCTCCCCTGATATTGGCAGCACCACTGTTTATTTCTAGTGCCTCTGTAGGGCTCATTGTGTTTCATTCCTCCTCCCCCGATATTGGCAGCACCACTGTTTATTTCTAGTGCCTCTGTAGGGCTCAGTGTGTTTCATTCTTCCTCCTCCCCCGCGACGGGCAGCACCACTGTTTTATTTCTAGTGCTTCTATAGTGCTCTGTGTGCTTCATTCTCCCTCCCTGATACTGGCAGTGCCACTGACTGTTTTTATTTCTAGTGCCTCTGTAGTGCTTCGTGTGCTTCATTTCCCCCTTCCCCAATACTGGCAGTGCCAGTGTTTTTTCTAGTGCCTTTGTACTGCTCAGTGTGCTTCATTTCCTCTCCCCAGATACTGGCAGTGCCACTGTTTATTCTTAGTGCCTCTGTAGTGCCCTGTGTCTTCATTCCCCCTCCCCAATACTGATAGCACCACTGTTTATATGTAGTGCCTCTGTAGTGCTCTGTGTGCTTCATTCCCCCTTCCCCGATACTGGCAGAGCCACTGTTTCTTTCCAGTGTCTCTGTAGTTCCCTGTGTCTTCACTTCCCTCTCCCCAATACTGGCAGTGCCACTGTTTATTTCTAGTGCCTGTGTAGTGCTCTGTGTGCTTAATTTCCCCTCCACCAATACTGGCAGCACCATTGTTTATTTCCAGTGATCTTACTTTGAGAGGGTTCCTTCAGTAGGTCATTACATATAGGACTGGCGCCTCAGGCCACACGGCAGACTTTTCTAGCAGTCCCTGACGTGGGACCACCCACCTGACGTCACGTGACCGACATCAGTGTGGCCATATATTGTGGGCGGTCCCCACGCCTGCCATCCAGTTCTTTTCCGCTGTTGCCTCGTGTCAGTCACATTGCATACCTCCATACAGCGATCCTCGTGTTAGTTTCTGCGTTGGATTATTTTTTACTTACAAATCCTTCCTCTTCAATCCTTCCACGTTCACTTATGTCTTCACCCAAGAAGTGCTCGTCTCTGTGGCACGCAGATCCCTCATAAGGACGGTCATTTGAAGTGCATGATTTGTTTGGGCTCAGACCACCCTGTCTTATCCTGCTCAGAGTGCCAAACATTTAATCAGGCCACCAAAAAGTAGAGACAGCAGGCTTTGGAGGCCCACCTTCTAAAAATCTGCTTAGCTTCATTAGAGAAGTTTAGAGAACCTTTCTTTTTCCGTCCATTATATTGTTTCATATTCTATCTTCCGACTCACCTATCTATTCTCACAAAAGCTAGTTAGACCCTATAATTTTATATTTTATTCCTGCTATACCCTTTGCCCACATTTTTCTTGCAGGCAAAATGGTTCTACTGCTCCTTGTATATATGTAAATTGTTGTATACATTCATTTCTTGCCATTATATTGTTATTTATGCTATTCTTGTCTATGTAATAATATTTGTATCCTCATTTGTATGACCACTCAGGTCCATCTTGTAAATGAGCTTTGCTCAATGATGTTCGCCTGAATAAATAAAGATTTTGATTGATTGATTGATTGAGAAGTAAATGGACCACATTAGGGAGTCTTCTTCTGAGAAGTCTTCGCCCTCCAAGAAGCATCACAAGGAGAAATCTCGTGAGCACTCCACGGACCAACCTGAGGCCTCATGGCCCTCGACAAGCAAGGCTGCCTTTCAGCCACCGCCTAAGAAGACCCCGGACAGTAAGCCTGGAAAGTCTTGGGGTCAGTCGACCGTCAGCTCTTCTGATGGCTGCACTGCCACGGCCACTAAGTCGGCACCTGGCTCCTCCGGGGACCACACGGCTGCCGGTAAGACTGCTACCCAGCCTTTGGGGACTGCCCGGCACCAGCTGATAAGTTGGCCGGGGGCTCCTCCCTACCCGCCCTGCTCCGTCTGATAAGACACCCGTCTCTGACGGCCGCTCAGGGGTGGTTCTCCCATCGGGGCCTAATGTCACCTCACTCTACACCCGGCAGAATCAGGGGGAGAATGCCCCTCTTCCTTCACCCTTACCCTCCCCTTTTCAGGTGGGTACCTCTGGCGAAGACAGCGTGGAACCCCTCGATGTAGTGGATTCCTCTGGGTCTGTCCCACCCTCTCCTGACGGGGTCACGGGGAAGGAAGCTCCTCCTTGGCCATCTGGTCTTCCAGTGGAGGCCCTGCCTCCTCCTCCCGGTGGGATCCCTTCGGAGCTGAAAAATATCCTGGCCCCGATCCCACTGTTGGATCCAGCGAATCCAATCCCGACGCCGGATACTCCGACTCTTCCACAGCCAGGGCCCCTGTGGTTTAGCCCAGCCTTTGCCTCCGGCACCAGACCCGGTCCCGCCGTTGGGCCCTCTTCGTCCGGCCCCGATGCCAGCCCCCCTTTCTGCGCTGGATTGGGTGGTGCTGGTACCGACATCGGTCCCCCTGACGTTTGCTATCTAGACATCGGACCCCCTGCTGATTTACGCTATAGTGGGTCCGATGTGGGTACCCCTTCCATCAGATCTGATGATGGGGATTTATACTAAACCCCGGACTGTCCCACATTACCCCTTCGGGTATCTTGGGGACCATTTCCCAGCTGGTCCTCCTCCTGAATGGAGTTCCTTTGGACAGTACTACCCTGGTTATAACCCCTACTTCCATTTTCAGGGATACCAGGGTTATCATTACCCACCCCCACTTGTAATACCTCCTCCTTCACCTCCCCTTCAGCACAAGACCTTAATCCAGTCTTGGTGGCAGGGGGCACGCTCGGAGTTGGTGTCAGACCTGGAGACAAGACTCCCACTTCCACGTTCTCCAAGGTCTGCATCCCTGAGAAGCTCTTCTCCATCCACGGTACATGTCTCGGGGGCGGCACGTCAGGACATCACCCTTCTGGACATCCATAATCTTCCTGATGAGGGGGCAGACGATGATGAGGCGGAGGAGGAGGAGGAGGAGGATTGATGATGATGGATGATTATTTGGAGGAACACGAGGGTCCGAAAGGCAAGGTTTCCCCCCAAGCCCCCCCCCAAGAGGACCCTGCCTTCTCTGATCTTCTGAGGTCCGTGAAACATTTCTTCGACTGGGAGTCAGAGGATCAGGACCCTATGAGACAGACTAGCCGAACACCTGGACTTAGAGTCTCTGTCTCTGGTCCCGATTCCTCCTTGGATCGGGCCTCACCTCTACGGTCTGTCAGATGCCTCATTCTCTCCCGGCTGTCCCCAAGAGGGCGGACAGGATATCCCGGACGCCGAAGGAAGCTCTGTTTCTTAAGACGCATCCTAAGGCGGACTCTATCATCATTTCAGTTGCTCATGACCGCTCTGCTGCACCCAAGCACATGAGCACCTCTCCTCCAGACAAAGAGTTGAGGCAGATGGACCAGTTCAGCAGAAAAGTTTATGCTTTGGCCACATGTGTGCTTAGATCCCTCAACTATGTGACCCACATGGTGTCACACAAAAAGGCTACTTTAGGCAGGTTAGAGGCCCGAGTCCAGTCTATATTACCCTTGAGCCTCAAGGAGGAGCTTGCCAAGGATCTTCACCTCTCTCGCTTCTCCTGTAGGCATGCTTTGTGAGCCACATACGACTTTGTCTGGTTCAAAGTGGCTCACACCTTCACTGCTTCCTTGTATGGGCAGCATTCCTGGCTCGCATCTCTGACCTCACCAACGAGGTTCAGCCTATGATTCAGGACGCCCCTTCCGGGCTTGGTGCTTTTGGTGGAGACACCAAAGACATCATTACTGATCTCCAGGACAGAGGTCTTTCCCTAAGATCAGTTAGGTCCATGTACCAACTGGGCACTCAACAGCAGCAACAGCCCTTTCAGAAAAGGACCTGAAGGCAGAGAAAGCAGGCCGTGGCTCAGCACCAGGGCAAACGCAAGGCCACAGGTTCAGCCACTCCTCCAGCCTCCAAGAACCAGAGACATTCAGGGGGTCCTCCCACTAAATGTCCTGCCACTTCCTGACTCCCTGTCCCCACTGACTCCTCAGTCTCATGATGAGGAGCAGGCGGGGGGGAGAGTTTCACCCGCCATGCGCAGGAATAGAAGGCGATAACCTCCGACACATGGATCCTGCAGTTGGTGTCCGTTGGACACACCATAGAGTTTCTGGAAGTCCCTCCAGAATCTCCACCAAAAAAGTCTTATTCCAAGGATCAGGCTCTTCTCGTCCGAGAAGAAGTTCAAAGCCTCTTGTTCAGGGAAGCAATAGAGCGCATTCCCCTCTGGCAAAGGGGAAGGGGGTTCCACTCCCACTTTTTCCTGGTTCCAAGAAAGACAGGAGACTTCAGACCCATCCTCGACTTGAGCAGCCTCAGTCGCTTCGAGTACAAAAAGTTCAGGATGCTGACGCTCCAGAGCCTCGTTCCACTCATTCTAGAGAATCACTGGTTGTGCCCTCTGTACATGCAGGATGCTTACCTGCATATCCCGATCTTCTGCAGTCACTGCTGTTTCCTGCTGTTCCAATTCCAAGGGGAGTACTTCCAGTTTCGGGCACTCCCCTTTGGTCTGTCCTCGACACCTCGGGTGTTTACCAAGTGCCTAGCAGTGGTGGTGGCCTCTTTACACCACCAGGGTATTATGGTCTTCCCTTACCTGGACGATTGGCTGATCTCATCCCGTTCAGGTATTCTCTTCTGGAGGCGCTCTCCTTTACCCTGGACTTCTTTGGCAGACTGGGGATTACTGTAAGTATTCCCAAGTCATCCATGTCTCCATCCCAGAAGCTACAGTTCATTGGGGTGGTTCTGGATATGGTCCAATGCAGAGCATTCTTTCCTCCAGACAGGGTGGATACCCTGATCTGTCGGGCTTTGTGGGTGGCTTCGTCCAGGATCATCCCGGCCCGGGAGATCCTATGCCTTTTTGGACTTATGGCAGCCTCCATCACTACTGTTCCCTTAGCGAGGCTCCACATGAGGGTTACTCAGTGGTCCTTGCGGGTGCAGTGGTATCAACTCCTGGATGACCTGGACCTTCCGGTCCGGTCCTGGTGTCATCTGCCATTCAGAAAGAATTGCTGTGGTAGAGGGACCACTGCAACCTTTCTGTGGGTCTTCCTTTCAGGAGCCCAGCTCCTTGGGTATCCCTAACTACAGATGTATCGAACATGGGATGGGGAGCACATCTAGGGGAACACCAAGCACAAGGACTGTGGTCCAGCTTGGAGGCATCATTACATATCAACGTTCTGGAGATGTGGTGGTCTTGTACACCTTGCAGGCCTTCCAGACCCTCCTCCCCAAGGGGATCACTGCTGGTCCAAATGGAAGACATGTCTGTAGTTTGGTACCTCAACAAACAAGGAGGAACTTGCTCGTATCCCGTATGCAGGGAAGCAATGCAAGTGTGGAACTGGGCGGTCCAGCACAATCTGTCCCTAGTGGCCGTGAATGTTCCAGGCATCCAAATGTCCTGGTGGACGGTTTCAGCAGGTCTCGGACCCTAACTCACAAATGGGAATTAAATCAGGAAGTGGCAAAATCTCTCTTCCTAAAATGGGGGCGTTGGGAAATCAACCTTTTCACCTCCCAATACAACACAAAACTTCCCAGTTTTTGCTCGCTTTTTCCAGGGCTTGGTGCTTTCTGGCACGACGCTCTGTCTCTCTCCTGGGCAGGGAAATTTTTGTACGCCTTCCCTCCATTTCCCATTCTCCAGAGGGTCCTTCTCAAGCTACAGGCAGAGAAGGTGAGGATGATTCTCATCGCCCCTCTCTGGCTGAGAACAATTTGGTTCACGCTGCTACAACAGCTGTCGAGGGAAGCACCGGTTCCACTTCCAATGACCCACAACCTCTTGACTCAGGATCAAGGTCACCTTGTTCATGCGGTGCTCAGAACCCTGCATCTTCATGTGTGGCTCCTGCAGACATAGCGATTTCTAGCTTTGGGGTCTTCTCTTGAGTAGCTCAGGTTATTTTAGAGGCTAGAAAACCCTTTACTTGTTCAACTTATGCCATGAAGTGGAAATGTTTTTCTATCTGGGCAACTGCCAAGAGTTGGAACCCCTTTTCTTGTTCTGCCCCACAAGTAATGGAATACCTCCTTCATCTGTCAGACTCAGGTCTGTCATATTCTTCCCTGAAGGTCCACCTTTCGGCAATTTCAGCGTACCACGAGCTGGTGGATGGTAAATTCATGGCTCAGTTGGCAGTCTCAAAAACCTTTCTGAAAGGGATCCTCCATCTGAAACCCCCCATCTGCAGCCCAACTCCACCTTAGGATTTGAACTTTGTGTTGGAGTAGCTCACTCTTCCCCCATATGAACCGGCCATGAGCTGTGACTTGTGCTTTCTGTCCTGGAAGACTATTTTTGGTTGCCATTACGTCAGCTAGAAGGATTTTGGGGCTTCACACTCTGGTTTGTAAAGAGCCTTCTTATTTTCCACAAGGACCAGGCGGTCCTCAGGAGAAATCCTAAATTTTTACCCAAGGTGGTGTCAGAAGCCACACTGAACCAATCAGTAGAGCTTCCAGTTTACTTTCTGTCCCCTTCAAACAGAGGTGAGGCCCTCCTGCACACCATGGACGTCCATCGGATCCTTTGGTGCCACACACACCGAACCAAGGAATTCCATAGCTGTGATCAGCTTTTCGTTTCTGTTGCCCTCAGGTCGAAGAGCAAAGTGGTTCTGAAGCAGTGCCTTTCCAAATGGTTAGGCAACTGTATTTAGTATTGTTATCAAAAGTACAAAAAAACCTCTGCCGGGTCCCATCAGCAGTCATTCTACTAGGGGCATGGCTGTTTCCGCTGCCTTTTAGCGGAATGTCTCTACGGCTGATATTTGCATCACAGCCACTTGGAGTTCTGTCCACACCTTTACTAAACACTACAGTCTAGACATTGCTTCAAGGCGGAGGGCTGGCTTCGGCCCTAGCTGTCTTGCAGGGCCTTCTGTCCTGGGCTGGGTCCATTCTGGTTCCAAGTTTCTGTTGGAGTTATTTTCTCCTACTCCCTTGTTTCTCTGCCTCTCTTTGGAGGGAATGCTTGGGACTCTGTCCTATATGTAATGACCTACTGAAGGAACCCTCTTAAAGTGAGATAGTCCAGTTACGTAGGAACTTACCGTAACAGTAGATCTCCGAGAGAGGTTCTTTCAGTAGGTCATATTTTCCCCTCCCTCCTTCCCCTCATTTTATTTCTTACAGGGACTCCAAATCCTGTTTGCTCTTGCTGTCGGGCCTCTTCCTGGCTCCGGCGGGAGAACTGGAGGGTGGGCTTGGGGACCGCCCACTATATACGGCCACGCTGACATCGGTCACGTGACGTCAGGTGGGCGGTCTCCCATCAGGGATTGCTAGAAAAGTCTGCTGTGCAGCCCGATGCCAGGTGGTGCCAGTCCTATATGTAATGACCTACTGAAGGAACCTCTCTCTAAGATCTACTGTTACAGTAAGTTCCTACGTAACTGTACTTTTTGGTAGTGCTCTGTTTGCTTCATTCCCCCTTCCCCAATTCTGGTAGCGCCACTGTTTTATTTCTAGTGCCTCTGTAGTGCTGCGTGTGCTTCATTTCTCCCCCCTGCCGAATACTGGCAGGACCAGTGTTTATTTCTAGTGCCTCTGTAGTGCTGCGTGTGCTTCATTTCTCCCCCCGCCCCCGACGAATACTGGCAGGACCAGTGTTTATTTCTAGTGCCTCTGTAGTGCTCAGTGTACTTCATTCCCCTCCCATGATACTGGCAGGACCAGTGTTTATTTCTAGTGCCTCTGTAGTGCTCTGTGTGCTTCATTCCCCTCCCCTGAACTGGCAGCATCATTGTTTATTTCCAGTGTTTCGGTAGTGCTCTGTGTTGTTTATTCTCCCTCCCCCGATACTGGCAGCACTACTGTTTATTTCTTGTGCCTCTGTAGTGCTCAGTGGGCTTCATTCTCCCTTTCCTGATAGTGGCAGTGCCATTGTTTATTTTTAGTGCCTCTGTAGTGCTCCATGTGCTTCATTCCTCCTCCCCTGTTACTGGCCGGACCAGTGCTTATTTCTAGTACTTCGTGTGCTTCATTCCCCCTTCCCCGATACCGGAAGCACCATTGTTTATTTCCAGTGTTTCTGTAGTGCTTTGTGTGCTTTATTCCCCCTCCCTCGATACTGGAAGTGCCACTGTTTCATTTCTAGTGCCTCTGCAGTGCTGTGTGTGCTTCATTCCCCCTGCCCCAATACTGGCAGCACCACTGTTTATTTCTAGTGCCTCTATACTGCTCTGTGTGCTTCATTCCCCCATCCCTGATACTGGTTGCACCACTTTTTTTTTCTAATGCCTCCGCAGTGCTCTGTGTGCTTCATTGCCCCCTCCCTGATACTGGCAGTGCCACTGTTTATTTCCAGTGTTTCGGTAGTGCTCTGTATGGCTTATTCCCCCTCCCCCGATACTGGCAGCACTACTTTTTTTTTTTCTCTAGTGTCTCTGTAGTGCTCAGTATGCTTCATTCCCCCTCCCCTGATACTGGCAGCGCCAGTGTTTATTTCTAGTGCCTCTGTAGTGTGCTGTGTGCTTTATTCCCCCTCTCCCGATACTGGCAGCACCAGTGTTTATTTCTAGTGCCTCTGTAGAGCTCAGTATGCTTCACTCCCCCTCACCTGATACTGACAGTGCCACCGTGCCTTTGTAGTGCAATGTGTGCTTCATCCCCTCTGCCCTGATACTGGCAGTGGCACTGTTTTTTTTCTAGTGCCTCTGTAGTGCGCTGTAATGCTTTATTCCCCTCCTGATGCTAGCAGCACCAGTGTTTATGGCCTAGTGCCTCTGTGGCTGTGTGCTTTATTCCCTCCCCGACATACTGGCAGCACCAGTGTTTGTTTCTAGTGCCTCTGTAGTGCTCCGTGTGCATCCCCGATACTGGCTGTGCTAATGTTTATTTCTAGTGCCTCTGTAGTGTTCCATGTGGTTACTTGATTACCGTGAGTAGGGACAAAAGTAGGCCTGAGCCCATCTAGATTGTCCCCCACAATTTAGTGCGACATTGGACACAATGTTCTTAGTAATTAGAATTTAGCCAAGTATCTATTCCTTTTTTAAATGTGGTGATTGTTTCGGAGTCTGATTTCCTGAGGAAGTCTGTTCCATAATCTCAGAGATCTTAGGGAGAAAAAGTTGAGACTTCTGTTGGTTTTTGCTTTTTCAGCATTAAGTTGTTTACTGTGACGTCTTGATACAATTTTTCTTTCTGAAAATGAAATTTCACATTGTTTCATTAGGATGGGGTACTCAAGGATTCTGTAGAGGAATAGGAGGCCTCCTCTAGTTCACCTTAGGTCTAGAGAATGCAGGCCGGTCTTGTGAAGCCTTTCAGGGTAACTTAAATGGACTAAATGAGGTACCATTTTAGTGCCTCTTTGCTGTATTTTTTTTCTGTTCTGTTTTTGTCCTTTACTAGGTGAGGACTCCAAAGAGGAGACCCATAGTCTGCATAAGGTCGAATGTATGTCCTGTATATTGAGACGATACATTCTTCAGTTTTGGAAATGAAAGTTCGCTTTATCCTTCTCAGAAGTGAGTTGGAGGTAGTGGCTATTTTGTTGCGGTGGTTGGTAGAAGACAGCTTGTTATTTACAATAATTCCTAGGTCTTTCGCGTGTTTTGCAGTTTTTAGAAGTATGTTGTTTAAACTATGACTGTTTGGGATTATTTATTCCAAAGTGTAGTACAGTACATTTCTCAGTGTTAAATTGTATCCCATTTGTGTTTGCCCAGGATTCAATGGTTTGAAGATCTTTGATAATTTGTTTTGCGTTTGTGTTAGTGTCAACCTTTCCCCCCCGTTTAGTGTCATCTGCGAATTTTGAAAGGGTGTTGCATGAACTAATTTGCATGTCAGAAATAAAGATGTTGAATAATGTTGGTCCAAGGTCCGATCCCTGGGGAACCCCACTGATCACCCCACCCTTCTCTGACAGAACACCGTTCACCCTCACCCTCTCAGTCCTGGCCGACAACCAGCTACCTACCCAGTTAACCAAGTTAATGGAGAGTCCTAGTTGAGCTAACTTATTTATTAGTATTCTGTGTGACACTTTGTCAAATGCCTTGCTGTAATCTAACAGAATGATGTCCTTTGGGATTGTTAGAGTCCAGACCTTGGTTAATGTGCTTGTAGAATGCGATGAGGTTGGTTGAGGTGGAGTGTCCCTGCCTAAATCTATGTTGGGAGTGATCTATGATGTTCAATGAGTGCAGTTCTGCTTCAATTATAGATTTAATGATTCTTTCCATTAATTTACAGGGATGGAAGTGAGACTAATTGGGTGATAGTTATCTGCCTTTGATAGATTACCTTTCTTAAAAATTGGGGTTACAATAGCTGTTAACCAGTCACGTGGTACTGAGGATTCATTAATGGATTTGTTGAATATAATAGTTAGGGGGAGATTTATTGAATCAGCTGTTTCAATTAAAAATCTTGCATTTATTTGGTCAGGTCTGGGACTTTTTTTTTTTTTTAGTGTTTTTAAGGCTGTACTAATATGAGATTTGGAAATAAAAAACTGTGTGGGGTTGTTGGTTGTTTCTTGTTTTTGTGGGGGGGGGGTTTGCATCATTTGTTGGGGTAAATACAGAACAGAAATAATTGTTGAATACATCAGCAGTTTCTTTGTCTGTTTTAATGATTGTATTGTTTACTAGTAGTAATGGCCCGATTTGATTGTTATTCCTTTTTTTGTTATTGAGGTATAAAAATAGTGATTTATGCAAATCCTTGGAATTAGCTATTTTGAATTCTAAGTTACATTTGGAGAGAAAAAATGCATTTTTAAGTTTTTAACTGCTAACCTATATTGCACTAAAATTTCATCTTTTTGTTGTGGGGGGATTTTTTATGAAGGAAAAAAGTTGTTTTTTGTGTCCAATTAGTTTTTTTATAGTTTTATTGAACCATAATAGAACCTTACCTTTCCTATTGTACTTCTGTTTAGTGGGAAGATATGTGGTTTCTAGGTCAAAAATGATTTGTTTTAAACAATTCCATTCCTGCTCCACTGTGGTGGAGCAGTAGGTTTTCCCAGCCAATATCGTTCAAATGTTTGTTTATGGTTTCAAAATTTGCTTTGTCATAGTTTTTCAGCAGTATGTTAGTGGGGTTTGGGGATTTGTTTTCTAGACTGAAGAAGATTGACTTGTGATCACTGCTTCCCAGTGGACTGAGTGTGGATAGGTTAAATATTTTATTACCTGTGTTTGTTATTAGGAGGTCTAGTATGTTATTTCCCCTTGTGGGTTCTTTATCTGTTCAAGGCCCAGGTCTAGGATAGTAGATACAAGATTTTTTTCATGCTGAGTGGATCCTGTCAGGGAGCTCCAATCGATTGTTGGCATGTTAAAATCTCCCAAGATAAGGACATTGCCTTTATTTGCTAAATGATTAATGTCACTAAGTGGGGTATTGGTATATGCCAAATCTGCTATTGGGGGGCCGGTAGCAAGCACCTATTGTGGTCTGGGGGTATCCTCTGAGTTGAATACAGACCCATATACTCTCGATCGAAGTGTCGTATGGAATTTCAAAGGAGTGAATATCTTCTCTTATATAGAGACAGACCCCCCCCCTTTTATTTACTGTATCTCTGTGGTAGTTTGAACCCAGGGATTTCTTTTAACCATTGGGAGTCAGAGTCCCACCATGTTTCGGTTACTGTGATGATGCCAAGGTCTAGTAAGTGTATTTTAGCTTCCAGCTCTGCTATTTTAATTAAGTTGAGTGATAGAGCATTCAATGAAAGTACATTACATGCTTTGTGATTGTTAGGGGCACTTTCTAGTGACCTGGGTTGAACCCCATTCTCCCCCTTGGGTACTAGTTTAAATAACTGGTGATAAATGCTGAGATTTTTTTGCCCAGGATAGTACTTCCCCTTCTACTAAGTTGTAGACCATCCCAACAGAAAAGGGATGGTCTATCACAGAATTCCTCACACATGTGGATTTTCTGCAAAAAGCACCATTTTCTGAGCCATTCATTCAGGGATTGAATTTTATGGGTAACATAAGGAGTTGCTCTTGGGACAGGCAAGTTTTCAGAAAAACATACGTCACATCCTTTTTCGACTAGGATGTTGTTTAAGGCAACAAAGTCCATCTTGAGTTGGGAGAGTGCTTCATTCCTCCTCCCCCGATACTGGCAGCACCAGTGTTTATTTCTAGTGCTTCTGTAGTGCTCTGTGTGTACCTCCCCCCTCTCCGATACTGGCAGTGCTATTGTTTATGTCTGGTGCTCCGTGTGCTTCATTCCCCCTCCCTCAATACTGGCAGTGCCACTGTTTATTTCTAGTGCCTCTGTAGTGCTCTGTGTTCTTCATCCCCCATCCCCCGATGCTGGCAATGCCGCTGCTTATTTCGAGTGCCTCTGTAGTGCTCTGTGTACTTTATTCCCTTCCCCAATACTGGCAGCACTAGTGTTTATTTCTAGTGCCTCTGTAGTGCTCCCTGTGCTTCATCCCCCCTCCTCTAATATTGGCAGTGCCAGTGTTTATTTCTAGTGCCTCTGTAGTGCTCTGTGTGCTTCATTCCCCCTCCCCCGATACTGGCAGCACCAGTGCTTATTTCTAGTGCCTTTGTAGTGCTCTGTGTGCTTCATTCCCCCTTCCTCGATACTGGCAGCACCAGTGTTTATTTCTAGTGCCTCTGTAGTGCTCTGTGTGCTTCATTCCCCCCTCCGCAATACTGACAGCACCAGTGTTTATTTCTAGTGCCTCTGTAGTGCTCATTGTGCTTCATTCCTCCTCCCCCGATACGGGCAGCACCAGTGTTGTTTCTAGTGCCTCTTTAGTGGTCATTGTGCTTCATTCCACTTCCCCCGATACTGGCAGCACCAGTGTTTATTTCTAGTGCCTCTGTAGTGCTCATTGTACTTCATTCCTCCTCCCCCAATACTGGCAGCACCAGTGTTTATTTTTAATGCCTCTGTAGTGCTCATTGTGCTTTATTCCTCCTCCCCCGATACTGGCAGTACCAGTGTTTATTTCTAGTGCCTCTTTAGTGGTCATTGTGCTTCATTCCACTTCCCCCGATACTGGCAGTACTACTTTTTATTTCTAGTGCCTCTATAGGGCTCAGTGTGCTTCATTCCTCCTCCCCTGATACTGGCACTACCAGTGTTTATTTCTAGTGCCTCTATAGGACTTGGTGTGCTTTATTCCCCGACCCCATTACCGGCAGTGTTTGTCTTTATTGGTATTGCCATTGTGAGGCTCAGTATGTTACCCCCCCTTCCCCACTTCCTGCATATTCTGGGCAGTGCTGGTTTTTATTTACAATGCTGCTGTGTGGCTCAGTATAGTTCTCTTTCCCTGTACCAGCAGTTCCAGTTTATCTTTCTAATTCTGCTGTGTAGCAAAGTTCACTTCGTTCCCTCCCCTACACTGCTACTGGAAACACTAGTCTTTATTTATAATGTCACTGTACGACTCAGTGATTTGTTTGCCCCTGTGCTCCGCCTCACTGATACCTACAACATCACCTCCTCCTTCATAATCCCCCATCCTCCCATTCCCTTGCATAGATCAACTGACTTCTCCACCCTGCTAGTTCCCTGCAGATCCACCCAGATCAGTCAATCCGGTTACTCTCACCGCCTCCCAAAAATTTTGAATTCCCTCCCTCAAATCTGGCACTCTTCCTCCTCCTACTTCATCAGCTCTGTCCTCAATAATTACCTTGGACCTAGCTGCTCCTGCCATGTCCCTCCTTAATTCCCTCCTCTAATCTCTGGACAAACCCTACCCCTATACGATCACCATCATTTTACTCAGTGCACCCCCACACCCCAAATTTCTAGCTCTCCTTCCTGTTCCTGAAATTGCTGCCCCTTACTGGCCTCCCTTGATCTCTCACAGAATGTAAGGGACCCCAAATGCTCGCCATAGATCCCTCTCCAACCCCCCAAGAGGCTTGCATCTCTCTCTACTCCCTTTCTCCCACCATCCCTCCTTTCTACCCTGGCTTGCAGTCCTCTTGAAGGGTGCTGATCATCCTGAAGGGATCCTCCTGCATCTAGGCTTGTCTCCTTTCCTTCTACCTGTCCCCATAGCCTTTCCTGTCCCCTTGCAGGGTTCTCAGCATACTGAAGGGACCCTACTGTACCTAGGCATGTCTCCTCTCCTACCCCTCCCCCATCCATGCCGTTGAACAGCATGAGTTCACAGTACCTCTGTCTTCGTGGTGTTCCTTCAGCAGGCCAGACTTTGTGAATGTCATGAGGATTATCCATGGTGTGCGCCCTACGAGCTGTAGTTTGGATCCTGGGCCGACTTCCCTAATATTGGGTTGTTGTGACATCATCGGCCCAATCCTTGTGCAAATAGTCTGGTGCTCCTTGAATCAGGTGAGTTTCTAGTTCCTGAAAGAGGCGGTGGTGACACCCCTCTTGAAAAAAGCTTCCTTGGACCCCGACTGTTTCACAAACTACAGACCTATCTCAAACCTTCCCTTTATTGGGAAGTGATTGAGAAAGTAGTGGCGTCCCAATTGGAGAACCATTTAGCCATCCATGGCATCTACAAACCCTTCCAATCAGGTTTACGTAAAAGACACAGCACCGAGACTGCGCTGGTTCGGGTGCTTAATGATCTCTTGAGGGCAAGAGACCAGAAGAGACGTTCTATCCTAGTTCTTCTTGATCTCTCGTCAGCTTTTGCCACTGTGGATCACGTGGTGTTGCTAGCACGCCTGAGGCAGATTTGTGGAATATCGGGAACCGTCCTTCGATGGTTTACCTCATTCCTCACTGGAAGATCACAAAGGGTTGTGTCGGGACTCTCCCCCTCTGGCCCTATACCTTTGTTATGTGGGGTGCCTCAGGGTTCTGTGCTGTCTCCCATGTTATTTGCGGTGTATATGCTGCCCCTCGGAGACATAAGACGGTATGAGCTGAGGTTTCATTGCTATGCAGATGATACCCAGCTATACCTGTCTTTTGCTCCTGACCAGGATAAAGCTGTCTCAGTGTTTAACAGCTGTCTGAGAGAAATCCAGGGTTGGATGGATTCTAGCTGGCTGAAGTTGAACGCAGAAAAGACGGAGGTTTTGGTGGTGGACCCAGGCTGTTGGATAGAGGGGGCCTGTTGTTGCACCGTCAGGAATTTTTCTTGGGGTGTTTCACTTCCGACCTCTGAACAGGTGCGTAACCTAGGGTTATCTTGGATGACAGGCTGACACTGCATTTGCAGGTGTCAGCTGTCGTCAAGACTTCCTTTTACCATCTTAGGAATATCGCTAGAGTGAAACACCTTGTTCCGTCCGACATGTTACCTATGCTGGTCCACGCCTTTGTGTCCTCTCGTCTGGACTACTGCAACTCCCTGTATTTTGGGCTTTCTGGGGTTGAATTCTGCCGCCTTCAGCTAGTGCAGAACGTGGCAGCCCGGGTTCTGACGGGAACCAGTAGGTCTTGTCATATTACCCCGGTGCTGTGCGAACTGCACTGGCTTCCGGTTAGGTGGTGGATCACCTTTAAAGTCTGTTTATTGACTTTCAAAGCCCTACACGATCAGGGTCCAGCTTACCTGAAAGATCTTCTTGTATCTTACTGCCCTGGCCGTTTGCTCCGTTTGGCCGACGAGGGGTTGCTAGAGATTCCGAGAGTGAGTTTAAATTCATCTGGCTGTAGAGCTTTCTCTTACGCTGCCCCCACTCTCTGGAATTCTCTACCCCGTCGGTTACGGCAGTGCACCTCCCTTGGGGAATTTAAGAGTGGCCTTAAAACTTATTTGTTTCACATGGCTTTTTTATAGTATAATGCGATCTGTCTATAAAATTGTGGTTTTATGACTGTTTTATATTGTATTACAATGATAATTGTATGGTTTTTACTTTTCATATGACTGTACAGCGCTTTGAAATTTGAAAGGCGCTTTAAAAATAAAATTATTATTATTATTATTCGCCTTTCTTCCTAGTCTTGCCAGTCCCCCTTACATGGTTCTCAGTACTGTGCCTAGTTTTGTCTCCTCTCCTTCCCCTCCCACATCTACCTTTCTCCCTGGCTATCGCAGTCCCCTTGCAGGGTTTTCAACATATTGAAGGGGTCCAGCTGTGCCAAAGCACATCTCTCCTCCTCTATCTAGCTACTGTCCTGGCTTTCCATGACTACTAGCTGGGTCCATTGTATCTTGATGGACTATTTGATTAGATCCCATCCCATCCAAAGGTGCGAATTCTCCTCCCCTCAGCAGATTCTAATCTCATTCCCTCCCTCGCCTATCACTTTCTTAAACCATATCTACTGACCTTCCCCAACCCCCTTGCAGGGTACCCCACATACTGAAGGGTCCTTTCTTAGGTTAGGTCCTATTTCCCCCCTCCTAGCATTAGATTCGCACCTCCTCCTCTCTTCTCCCTCTTTAAATCCCTACAGCCTTATCCTCCTTTCTATCTAGCCCCAGGCCCCCCTTGCAGGGTTCCCTACATCCTGCAGGGAGCTCTTCTGGGACACTGCCTTATCCCCTTCTCTCTGGTCCCCACAGTCCCCTTGCAGGGTTCCTCGCATCCTGAAGGGGTCTCCAGGGACATGACTCTTTCCCCTCCCCCCACCTCACCTCTCCCTCTCCTTCTTTCATGTAAGCACTTGTTTACTTATTAATCCGGCAGTTATTATTGTCCTCTTTCTATTATGTGCTACACTGTTGTAACACTCTTTGTAACACCTTCCTTACAATTGTATGTTAAGATTGATCTTGTTACTTGAATGTTTAATGTCTCATTCCTATTGTACCCCTTCCCCCCCCGGTCACACGGGGAGATGAGCGACTTGGTGCTCAGTTTGCTTTCCTGGTGAACCATTTCAATAAATAAATCTGAGTATATCAGCATTGCTGTAGCATTCTCCCATCCTGCCTCCGTGGTGTTGTTGTAGTACCCTTCATTTTCCCATTTTTTGTGGCACTGATTGACAGCGCTGTCTGATCCCTGTGATTGTCCTTTGTCATTGGTATTGCTGTGGTATATACCACTGTGTGCTTCTACACTATATATCTATCTGTCACGGGCTCTAGACCCCCGAGGAGTCCCAGTGTCACATCAATCTGCTGGAGCTCCGAGCAGTTCAGCTGGCACTGGCTGCATTCGCTCTATTCCTTCGGGGTCAAGTGGTTCAGGTCCAGACGGACAATACCACGACCATGTACTATCTCAACAAACAGGGCGCCATGCACTCCCATCCTCTGTGCAGGGAAGCTCTCTGCATCTGGACCCTTGTGAGCTGACTGGAGGCTAATCTCTTAGCTATTCATGTAGCAGGAGCCTCAAATCAGCTGGCGGACACACTCAGCCATATGGGCGAGGCGTCCTGTGAGTGGTCTCTCCGTCCAGAGGTAGTACACAGCTTGTTCTCCCAGTGGGGCACCCCTCAGGTGGACCTGTTCACCTCCAGGGAGAACGCGAAGCTGAGGCTGTTCCATGCCCGCCCCCCTCAGCAGGGCTCACTGCAGGGGGATGCCTTCTCGAGGCTATGAACCCCAGGCCTCTTCTATGCCTTCCCTTCACTTCCCTTGATCCACAAAGTGCTCCTCAAGGTCAGGGTGGTCAAGGCACAGGTGATCCTGGTGGCACCGGACTGGCCTCACCAGTTTTGCAACAGGCTGACCTGAACCAGGTGATGTCTCTGCCATTGTACTACCCCAGTTACACCTCAGAGACAAAGTACAGGCTCCATACCTGGACCTGAGACAAGTGCTGTCTTATTACAAGGAGCGTACGGCTGAAGTTCAGGGAGAGGTTTGCCAGCTGTTTATCTACGCTGAAGCTGCACCTGGCAAACCTGCAGCTAAGAGGATGATTGGAAGTTGGATTACATCTTGCATTGATCTCTGCTATAGGTTGGCAGGTAGGGAGCCTCCCTCAGGGCCAAGGACTCATTCCACCTGCTATTCTGCTGCATCGGTGGCTGCTTCTAGGGACGTCCCTATCCAGGATATCTGCAGGGCTGCTTCCTGGAAGTCAGCAAACACCTTCATTTCCCATTACCACATCGACCTAGAGTCACGTCGGGATGCTGGTTTTGGGGCCTCAGTTCTCCAATCTCTGTTCCCTTAGTAGGGGTTGTGTGCCTTGCCTCCCTCCTCCCGGAAAACTGCTAGGAGTCTGCCAAACAGTGTGGATAGAACAACATATCCACATCCCTAGAAACACAGGTTACTCACCTGTAACAGTAGTTCTAGGAGTGGTATATGTTGTTCATCCACACGAAGCCACCCATCCTCCCCGGCCTCGACGCACAACCTTTGCTTCCAGTGGGCAAGATCTGGCATCATGGGGTTGAGCCGAGGGATATACCACCCGGGTGGGTGGGAGGTGCCAGCTTTCAGATCATCCAACAAAATTTAAAGGGAAAGGGACATGCCAAACAGTGTGGATGAACAACATATGCCACTCCTAGAACTACTGTTACAGGTGAGTAATCCATGTTTCTCTGCCTTTGTTCATGAGGTGGGATCATACGTTTGTTGTAAAAATATTAAACAATGAAGCTATGAGCCTGCATTAAAATTTACGAATGTAGGCTTGTAACTTTATCAATTTTCAATATTTTGACTCTAAATTTTCCACAAAGCCATTTCTTCACAACACCTCATGAATGTGAGAGCTGTCATTTTTCAGATCCTGGCCAAAATGTGTTTTTTACGTCCTGAAAGGTGATTTTTCATTCGCTACGCAAAATCACTTTTCAGGCTGGAGTTGAAAATTTTCTCTTCACTTGTTCATGAGGTGGGGTCATAAAAAGGATATGTTAAAAATTTGGGGCACAGATATTAACAAACAAGACAGTTACACTGCCCAACATCATCACTTCTGCTTTGCATTCTTAACTGTTTGTTTAGCTTGATATTTACCGCTGTGTTACAGTTTGTACACTCTCCAGTACAGTGAGTATATGTTATGTATAAAAAGTTTTAATAAAATATTTTTGTGAAAAAAGTTAACTTGCTTAAAACTGTTGCTTTAATAAAGATTTAAACAATTCATGAAAAACAGTTCCACTGACTACTGTCCGCCATCGCATGCTACACTGTCTATGCCCAACAACTACACAACAAAAACATGCTAGCAAACATAATTGGCATTTAACCAATTCTTGTTTTAATTGCAAAGGCTTGTTTTCTTAAAATGTATTTTTTTTTTTAATGAGCAACTTTCTGGAGAATGTAATGGGATCCTTTAGTAAGAGCACCGAACTGTGAACTGCAGGATACCAGGTTCAAATCCCACCACAGGCAGTGACTCACTGAGTGACTTTCAGCAAGTCCTTTGACCTTCCTGTGTTTCAGTCCTTGCAGGTCTAGCATGGGTTAGAAATAGAGTCCCACTGAGAGAGTGGGGTGCCACAGATGCAAGGAGGCACTGCAAAAATGTAAGGAAAGAAAAGAGCAGGGGGAGATTCTAGAAACTGTAGGTAGGTCAATGTAAACACAGTGCTAGGGAAGATCCTGGACAGTATAATCAAAGAGAGTATGAGGACATGCCTGAAAACCATGGTTTAATAAAGGGAGCCAGTACAAACAAATCTAATATGTTCACTTCAGAGTGTGACTGTGTAAAGTGACAACAGAAATGTTGCAGATGTATATCTTGGTTTTTAGCCCAACATTCAACAGAGTGCTACACAGGAGGCTGATATGCAAAGTGAAAAAGCATGGCATGGGGTGTGGGAGATGTTTCAGTGGACTGAAGGATGGCTGAGTTGCAGAGTGGCAGTGAATGAGACCTGTTTGGGGGCCGGGAGATGTGCCATAGGGATTATTGCTGGAATCTGCTGTTCGGTACATGCATTATGACTTAGAAGAAGGGCTGATCTCTCAGTTAACGACATTTGCATCTACTACCTGCACCACATTTGCAGAAGACGCAAAAATACCCAGTGAAGTTAATACAGACAAGCAATATAATGGGTTACAAAGGGGCCTGGATAGACTTGAAAAAGGACAGAAAAGTGACAGCAGTTTAGCTTAGGCAGACCCGGTTTTAGTCTTAACACCTCCACTTACTTTGAAACATAGAGCAAAATATGAACCCTCACAGTGTTTGTTCTCCTCTCTCTGATGCTTCATTTCTCAGTACGTTTTCCTCTCAGCTTAGCTTAACCTCCTCAGTGAGATCTAATCTCCCTTAGAACATTTACTGGCTGTTAAGCATTCAAGGGTTGTAAAAGTATATAGTATGTATAAAAAATGCTATATAAAACCAGTACGTGTAAAATAGGCTGTATGAAACCAAATTACTTTCATTTCCTAACATGTACACATGCAAGGTACTACATCTGGGAGCAAAGGATAATGAACAAAATGACACATTGAATGGCAAGGAGATTGTGGAATTTTAGCAGGAAAGGGACTTGAGGTTTTTATGTTTGCTTGCACACATGTGCAATAAACATAGTGCCATCATCCAGGTTTTTGTAGGTGTGGCACCCTGTCTTCCAATTCAGTCAGTGTGTTTGCAGGCATGGCCACAGTTCACGAATGAATGCTGCAGCTGTCTATGACAGTAGTTGAAAATGCAGTGCCGTACAGTTGAAAGGGAGAGCTCCGCTTCAGTGAGCAGCGATAAGATAGTGTTGATTAGCATATTGCCGGCAATCCTGCTTGTGTACATTTCTGCTTTCTCTTCCTGGAACATAAATTCAGTTTGAAGTGAACTTTTCCTAGGACTGTCTTTCTGGGAGGAGGTGACGGGGGTGCTCAGTCCCCTGTTGGCTCAATTAACTCCCCCCCAAAAGAAACAGACTTCCAGTTGCCTCGCTGGGAGCCCATCCCAGCATGGCACACGTCTGTATGGCCGGGTGTACCCAATCCCCCGTCTGCTCCACTGCCCCCTCCAAAAAAAAAAATCTTCCAGCTGCCACACTGGGAGCCCACCCCAGCATGGCACAAGTCCCGCGTTGTCGTCCTGAAAAGAATACAAACACCTGAAAAGAAAAAAAAGGTCCCTCATTGATTGTCTTGCCCCCAACCTGCGCCCACCCTCTGCGCACTCCACCTCCCCACACCCCCACCTCACCCCATAATTACATCCGAGGTCAAGACTGATCTTCGTGGACTGGGAACACGCCTGCACTCTTTCAAAGCCGTCCGCGAACTGAAGAAATGCCAGTAAGCTGTATAATGGAATAAATAGCGTTTTTTCAACTTTGATGCATATCTCAGGCATTTTTGGGGAATTTTGGCACCAAATTTTTAACATGGGTTTTTTGGGACCCCTCCTCATGAATTCTGGCACTGTCATGGCATTAATCGGCCCCAAAGGTAATTTAGCAGTCACTGCGCGAACTACCTTTGAGACCGATTTGTAAACGACAGTGTCACAGTTAATGAGGTAGGTCCTCAGAAACCCTATGTTGAAAATTTGGTGAAGAAATTCTAAAAATGACTGATTCTGACGTGCGTTGCACAGTTCCTATACGCCTAAAAGTTGCAAATTTTAATATTTTCCTCCAGATTTTCAACATTGCCATTTTACCACACCTCCTTATGAGCAGTACAGCTGTCATTTTTCACATCTTGCCCAAAATGTGTTTCCGTGCATGTAGCGCACAATGGCGCAGTTGGTGTGCGAAATCAATGTTCGGGACAGATTAAGAAAATCACAGTGACACTGTTCATGAGCAGAGGTCTTAAAATGGCTATGTTAAAAGTTTGGTGACAGAAGTCCGTAAAATGACTGTGTTACGAGTGAGCATTGTGCAGTTTCCACGCACCCTCGTAAGTTCATGAATTTGTAATATTTTCAGTCCAGATTTTCACCACTGGCATTTTTTCACACTTCCTTATGAACAGTACAGCTGTCATTTTTCACACCATGGCCAAAATGTGTTTTCGCACTTCCAGCGCAGAAATGCATGGTTGCTGTGGGAAATCACTGTTTGGGACAGATTAAGAAAATCACAGTGACACTGTTCATGAGCGGAGGTCCCAAACTGCCTGTGTTGACAATCTTCTGTAAAGAAATCCCCAAACTAAATACATTACGGGTGTGCGTTGCACAGTTTCTACGCATGCTGGTCACTTCACCAGTTTTTTTTTAATTTTTTCACTGTAGATTTTCAACATTGCCATTTTTTACACCTCCCCATGAACAGTACAGCTGTCATTTTTCACATCCTGTTCAAAATGTGTTTTCGCACCTGTGGTACCAAATGGCCTAGTTGCTGTGCAAAAGCAGCTTTTGGCTAACAAACTGATATTGCCACTGTTCATGAGGTGGGGGTCACAAAAAAAAAATGTTGAAAATTTGGAGTGAAAATACCAATGAACGTCTGAGGCGTTAGAGTTTCTGACCATAACGCCCAACTCTGTAGAGAACGGCAGACATCAGGGGTGTGACTTGGGATTGTCGCCTGTAATTCTCATACCATTCCACCCCCACCCACATCCTGCAGCCAGTGAGAAGCATCGATGTGTGCCTTGTACTCTTCAGCCCCAAAGTTTACCCCATTCTCCTCTACAGCACCCATCTCACCATATTTCCTGATGGAATGGGGTAAACATAAGGGCCAAAGACCCCAAGGCACACCGTGACACTTGTCGGTGTCTGCAGGGTAGGGTGTGGTGAAATGGCGTGGCCGTTATGCCTGACGACCCAAAGGCACACCCCAATGCCTGTCAGTATCTGCAGGGTGGTGGTGGGGTTGGCTTCAGTTAAATACTTCACGCCATTCCTATTATGCAGCTCTGTAACCCCTACACTACCAATGCCAATGCCAGCAAGCAAACATTCGGCATTGACAAATGCTTGTTATAGATGGCACACTGAATCTGTCTCTGCAGTGTGTTACAGCATTCAAGAAAGGCAAAGCCAAAAGGATGCTAGACTGTGTACTTTGGGGAACTGAGAACAAGACCCGTGATATGATGCTACCTTGATAGAGAACACGAATAGCTGGCCAGCACAATTTTAAGTGACTAGAGAGGGTCCTGAGAACCCCCCAAAAAATGTCATAAAGCTAACACTTTCCTTATTTGATAAAACCAGGAGATGAGTTTCAAGGGATTTGTCAACAGTAACTTGCTGTACTGTATACCGCATATGATGAGTTGTATAGTATATGGTTACCCCTTGTTGCACATCGACTTTCATCTTAACCAAAAAGCTGTAGTATCACAATTTTAAAGGTCACAAATGCTGTTGTACCCTTCTGTGGTACAATAGCCTTTTTGTTTATTTGGAATGGAAACTCGTGCCAGCTGCTGCTTTATTTTAATTTTCCACCACACAGAGAACCCAGAGACTACCCTAACTCAATATTTTCTGTTGTTTCATCAGAAAAACACAGAAACAGAATTTATGTCAGAAAAGAACTGCTTGACCCACCCAGTCTGTCCAGATGGTCCCTGTCTTGTCAGTCTCTGCAATCCCCAATTGTTTTCTGACACTTTCTGTTCTCCCTGCCTGTTTACAGACATTCCCCTATGTCTATCCCATGATGCTTGAAGCCCCGTACTGTTTTCACCATCACCACTTCCGCCGGCATTCTGTTCCTGTTGTCCTCACATCCCTCTTAAACTCCCCCCAACATCACTGCATGTCTTGTGGTCCTGGTGCTGTTTTTCATTTGTAAGAGATTGCCTTCCTCCACCCTGTTCACCCACATGAGGTACTCATAGGTCTCTATCATGCCCCGTCTTGCGCTCCCCTTCCCTCTCCTAGGGTGCATATGTTGGGATCCCTCAGATCTTACTCTGAGATGGAGCTCTTGCTGCAGGTAACACAAGTAGGACTGAAGCCAGCAGGCTTCAGGACCCCACGGAAAATTTCTAGCTAGCGGTATACAGCAGGGGACCGCCCCCATGTCCCATGTGGTATAGAAGGGGCTGTCCATTGATGTGCCCTAGTTCTTTTCCTGCCATCGACTCGCATGCATCGGCTCCACAGACGCCTTCAGCTTCGATCAACCGCCATCTTACTCACATTTTCAATGCTTTATTTACCTAAAAGTTTTTTTTGTTTGTTTTTTACCTTTTATTCTGCATGTCTACTTCCTCGACATTGTCCATCAACTGGCACCAATCCAAGTGTGCCTGCGGCAAACAGATTTCATTGTGAGACGGACACTCGGACTGCCTACTGTGTCTAGGCCCAGACCACAGTATCGAGGGCTGCACACACTGCCAAAAGTTCAGCAGCAGGACGAGGATATGCCGCCAGAAGATCCTCCAGGCCTACTTAACGGAGCAGAAATTAGCTGCCATGCAGAAGGATTCTTCTTCCAAGGAGGACCCCCTCACAAAAAATCGGGGAAACATCACCATAAGAAGAGGAGAGAGAGAGAGAGGGAAAAAGATCCCAATCGAGATCTAGGTTGTCCGACTCCCGATCTGCCTCCCGGGGGAGTTCGGACTCTGCCTACCAGACAGCACGTTCTCCTACCCAGCTGACAGTAGTGAGATCACCTGCCCAGGTCAGGGCCAAAGGGGGCTCAACACAAGGATCTTCCACCTTGCCGCCACTAAAAATCCAGCCACACTCTCACTCCTCTGACCACCATTCAGACACCAACATCAGGTCCTCCTCCAGCAACAGAACGACGAAAATGTCATCCAAGTCAGCCACCTCAGGTGCTGACTCCCTGGAAAGACGTGGGGGTTCAGGCCAGAGGTCTGTTTCTCAACCCTCCAGGGACCTAATGTCAGTTAAACAGATGATGGAAAAAAGGACGAGAGAAATGGCCGCTGGCCGACGACACACTCCACCGCCAAGCCTCGATGTCCGACAAACTAACGACGGCTACAAGCAGGTCGCTGGACGACACCGTCACCAGACCAAGGAGCCCGATACCAGGCCTCCAACCCAGCCTAAGGTCTCAACTACCACGACCATAGCATCGTTGGCCACACTGTCATCTCCGACCGAACGCAGTGACCCGCCGTCAGATAGTCTGGTGTCAGCCTCACTTCATAAATTGGCTGACGACCCTGGTCCTCCACCTAAAGCCCCATTGCCACCTGCAGGGCTGATAATGGATACACCAAAGCCGCCACCTCCGACCCCAGACCAGACAATGGGTCAGGAACCAGGTCCATCAGACCAGCTGACGCTGAACCAGGAGCCAAGACTCCAACTGTTGCAGGTTAAAGACCTGTTTAGTTTTTGGTGGGACACTATCAAAGCTGACGTTCTCCCAGCCAGATGTGCATTAACAGAGGAGTCTATCCCTTGGGAACCACCTCCTCCACCTAGGGAGCGTACTCACCTGCCCATGGAGCCCACCCCACCACCAGTTGACAGGGGTCATTCGGGCCACAGAAGATGCTCCAGGACAAGGAGCAGGAGGTCTTCACGCTCCATGGATGGATGTAAGTGCCGACATACCAGGTCTAGGTCTTCCTCCCCAGTAGTTTCAGACCATTCCTCTTTTTACTCATCCAGGTCCTCTTCAGAGGGGAGACCTCCCATCACGGGACCCGAGAGACACACCAAGGTCCCCGCTGGATGATCCCTCCTTTATGGAGGTCATGCGCCACATACAATCGAACATGGGTTGGAACACGGAGGATCTCGACCCAGAAAGTCGTCGACTGGCTAGATATTTGCGCTGGAAAGATCCCAAACCAGTCGTAGTACCACCTCTGGTGGATACTTTTCAGGATGTGACCAAGGCGACATGGAAACATCCATCCACTTCTTCGGCTGCCCCAAAGAAGGCAGATCATCTCTGTAGGGCACCCAGAGAGGAACTCTCTTTTGGCAAACAGCCAATAACTGACTCCATTGTCATTACGGCAGCTCACGACAGGTCCCAGAGACCTAAACATTTATGCACGCAGCCTCTGGACTGAGAGTCCAAACAGCTAGATTCAGTGGGCAGGAGGGCATATTCATCGGCCACCTGCACAATCAGATCTTTCAGTTTCCTAACCCACATGGTGCAGTTTCAGAATGCCATGTGGGAACAAGGGATGGACTTAGTCATGGCCTTACCAGATTTCCCACAGAAGGTCGAGCTTGAAAAACTCATGAAGATGGGCTCAGACATAGGCACTCGCATTCTAAGATTGGCCTGTGATTCAGCGGACACTGCAGCCAGAGCAGCCACTACAATGGTATGCCTCAGAAGACACTCCTGGCTTAGAGTCTCTGGCTTCCCCCAAGACGTCCAAGCAGGCATGTTGGACACCCCCTTTAAGGGCTCCGTCCTTTTCAGAGAGGAATCCGGAAAAATCATCACCAGGATACAGGACTCTGGAAAAGCAGTGTGCTCAGTCCAGACGATGTACAAACCCAAGCACAGACCATTTCTGGCAAATCTGTCAAAAAACCCAGATATCAGCACCAACAGCAGCAGAGAGGAGGCTACAGTTGTAAGGGCCCCTCCTGTGGCTCAGGAAGCTCGAGACAAAGGTCAGCCAAGCCTACTCTGCCCACTGCTACTAATGCCTAACTTTTGGCTGAACCCTCCTCTCCAGTCAGATCTAGCAGGAGAGGTGGTCAGAGGCTGCTTTTCCCTCTCTCTAGAGGGTTGGAGGACGGTCACTTCCGACCAGTGGGTTCTACAGTTGATTCATTGGGAACACTCGATAGAATTCATCGAGATACTTTCAGACAGACCACCCCTATTCTCCCATTATTCCTGATCCCAGGCTGCCCTCATCCAGGAGGAAATTCAAGCTCTGCTGGACAAGAGAGCAATAGAGCCCATGCCAGCCACTCAAAAGGGACAAGGGTACTATTCTCACTTTTTTCTAGTACCCAAGAAAATGGGAGACCTAAGACCCATTCTGGACCTCAATGTCTTTGTCAAATATAGGTGCTTTTGGATGGTCACTCTACAGGGTCTACTACCCATGATCCACACAGGAGATTGGCTCTCATCCCTGGACATGCAGGATGCATATTTACACTTCCTGATAACAACAGGCACCACAGGAGATTCCTAAGATTTGAATTCCAGGGTCAGCACTACCAATTCAGGGGACTGCCCTTCGGCCTGTCTTCAGCACCAAGACTTTTCACCAAGTGCCTGGTATCACCAACGCACCCCGCAGTTCAGGCCCTCTACTCCCACAGTGCCAAACCTTGAAGTGCAATATGTGAATAGGAGACAAACAGGGTAACCCTCCTGTCTGTTTTGGGTCTGAATCACCTACTAGCTTCGAGTCCTGGGGTCAAATATGAACCCTTTTTTCTAGCACACCCAATTAACAGGTTCAGATATCGCTCTCTTTTTGGGGATGCAGTGCAATACTTCACCCAATGGGTACCAGCCTGGTTCACACTTTTACCCTTTTGACTCAGTTTGAGACCTAGGTATATTCTTCTTACCTTAACAAGATAGTAACACACTTTTAAGCCCTTAACAGTTTTTGTCAGAATTACCCAATACTGTTTCAGCCTCCACATGCAAAAGAAAAGTCTCAAGTAGGATTAAGGAAACCTAAATGTTTACTGGAATTGAAAAAAAAAAATAGTAAATACATACAAAACATAGAACATATAACATAAATACTTATAGTCAGAAATAAATTGGAAATTACAGAAACAAAATGCCTGGTGCTTAAATTTCTAAGCCTAATTCGGTTCCAATTGGATGTTACCTGTTGTTTAACAAGAAGTGCCTTTTTAGTTCAGACACACTGTGTGTATCTTCCTTTAGGGGTCCAGAGAGGAAGTTTTCCACTCCTTTCAGCCAGAGTGATGATAATCCAGCATGTCCCTCCTATCATATTACTAAGGTTCATACCAAGGTTAGAAGAAAGAGCTAGTAGGCCAAAGCCCATAATGCTCCTATGCTAGGCCATAGAGTAGAATGTTAAGTCATACCCAGACATAATTAGCGTGTCGAGACGATGTTTAAAAATCTCTTTAGTATTACTTGTGACTACATCAGATGGAAGTCTATTCCAAGGCCCAATAGTTCTTACAGAAAAGAAAAACTTATGATTATTGTGTTTAAAAGATTTACCAGTTAACTGACCTCTAGTATTATGTATTGATGACTTAAAAGAAAATCCTAACTCAGTCATGATATAGGGGTCATGAATAATGCCATATAGGAGGAGAAGCTCACCTCTAATGTGTCTGATAGTAAGAGGCATTAGTTTCAAGGTATCCAACCTAAACTCATAAGATGAGGATTCAAGACCAGATATTTTTTTAGTGTATTTTCGCTGAACCCTTTCAAGAGAGTGACTATCTGATTTTTTTAAAAGGACACCACAACTGTGAAGCACATTCAAGATGGGGATGGACATAGGACCTGAATAGGGGTAACAACACCTCCTGATCTTGAGATCTAATATTACGCAAAATAGACCAAATAATTTTATTAGATGTACTAATAACCGAATGCATATGCTTGGAATATGTTAAGTCATCTGAAATGTTTATACCCAAATCTTTCTCATCATTAGTGGCACACAATGGTAAATCGTCCAGAATATACTGGAAATTTAAATTAGAACCCAAATGCATTACTTTGCATTTTGTGGAGTTTAACTCCATGCCCCATTTATTAACCCAGGTACTAATAATATCAAGATCATGCTGAATACAAGATATTTGGTCTAAATTAGAACATGGTCCTCCGATCTTCACATCATCTGCATATTTAATTGTAAATGAAAGGCAGGAATTAGTTAAATCAGATATAAAAGCCTGAAAAAGACGGGCCAAGAACCGAGCCTTGTGGAACACCACTTAAAACTTTACCAGAGTTAGAAAATGCCCCATTAATCATCACCTTTTGAGTTCTGTTTGAAAGCCAATTATGAATCCATGTAATTATATGACTATTAATACCAAGACCTGTGAGTTTTTGAATTAGAGCCCAGTGTGGCATGGTGTCAAAATCTTTACTGAAATCAATAAAGACAATGTCACAGGCTAACCGGTTATCCAAACAAGAACTAAAATGTTCATAAAAGCAGAGCAAATTTGTCAGACAGCTTCTACCCTTCTTAAAGCCATGTTGTTCCAAATCAGATGCATCAATAATAAGGGCAATAATATCCTTTAGTAGACTTTCTAACACCTTACATATGGATGAAGTCAAACTAATTGGCCGATAATTTTCCCATAGATGTTTTGATCCCTTCTTATTTATTGGTACCACAAATGCCTCTCTCCATTCACAAGGGATAGAATTATATTGTGAAAAAAGGTTGAATAAAAGTTTGAGTGGAAGGCAATATATTTAGATAATAGGTAAAGTAAATGCCCTGCTATATTGTCTGGGCCTGAACAAAATTTACCTTTTAGTAAGTGTAGTTTTTTAAGAATAGACTCAATGGAGAATGTGATAAAAGTATCAGATGGTGAAATCATAGGTACAGGTGATTGAACTTCTGATGCAGAGAAAACTTTACAAAATTCATTATTAAATACATCAGCCATGACTTTCGGCTCGTGGATAAGTATGTTTTCTGTTGTAAGAGGCCCCACCACACTTGGACTTTTCCTGAGGGAGTTTATATAAGAGTAAAATTGTTTGAAATTAGACTTACTAGCTGTTGTTGCCAGTTTCATTTCCCATCTAGATTTGGCCCTACGGATGACTAATTTACACTTCCTACTTGATTTTAAATATGATTCCCAATTATAAGTTGTCCTATTCTTTAGGTAGTTACGATGTTTTTTAATTTTTATATTTATTAAACGTTTTAGGTTTTTATTCATCCATCTAGGAGTCTGTTTCCCATTAGAATTCTTATTTTTTGATGGAATATAAGTATCACGAAGAGTCGAATTAAGTGATTTGAAAAGTACCCAACTTTGATATAAGGACCAGTTATCAAAAAAAGATAACCAGTTTATTTTTTCAAGGTAGAGATTGATACTGTGAAGATCAGCTTTGTTGTACAGCTATATAATCGAAGAATTAGTATTAAAGACAATATGTCTCTGCAAGTTAAATAAAATAGAATTATGATCACTGCTACCAATTGGTGATGAAATATGCACATCCCTAATATCTAAGGCGGTACTACTCGGAACAAGATCTAATATATTATTACCTCGGGTTGCAGAAGTTATCCATTGCTGTAAGTCCAATTCCGAACAAGTGGACAAAAATTTGTTACTAATACTGCTAGATGTTGTGAATGACTGCCAGTTTATATCTGGGAGATTGAAATCCCCTGTAATAATAACATAACCCATTTGAGTAGCTATTTCAAATTCAGAAAGAATGTGAGGTCACAGCTCATGAGGTCACTGTTAGCCTGTAATTAATTTGTAACCTGACCAAGTATATCCAAAAGGATGTCATTTTACTGCCGACTAAAAATCTGCAAGATAGCAGTATATTAAAATATGACAGTCTCTTTGATCAGAGCATTCACCTTTGATGTTTAGAAAACATCCTGACACAACAATTCTCTTACAGGTGTGAAAGATAACAGGAATCCGTTAAAAAATGGCCCTTTCCTCAAAGGTAATAAAATACGTACTTTGGGCCTGCGCTTCAAAGTAAAAGGGTTAGTTTACAATGTTATATAATAGCTAACACAGGTATGACAGGAAGTGTCAACAGGAAGCTTCTTAATTCACTGGTTCAGCGTTACTATAGTCGATTGTTTTCAGTGAGCCAGGGCCTTTGGGGTCAAAAGGTCAGGCCCCTTTAAAAGCTGCTGGCTCCCATTCCCTAAGCAGACATTCAAATAAACATATATTTATATCACAAATATAATTAGTAGAGGGTTAATCACGTTACACCTGGCAGTAGTGGCAGCAGCTATCTGATGGAGAGGCCATTACATATTCCCGTACCTGGACGATTGGCTCCTCACAGCCCCATCCAGGATGGCCCTTCTGCAGACCATGGAAGACACTTTTTCACTCTTTGCGGCACTGGGAATCACAGTAAACATGCCGAAATCCTGACCATAGCTGACTCAGAGGCTCCAGTTCATTGGAGCTCTTCTCGACACCTCTCCAGGGAAAGCCTTCGAGGACAGAGTGGATCACCTGAGGGGTCTCACTCATCACATTCAGTATTCGCAACAAGTCCTGGCTAGGATAGTACTCAGACTACGCTGCCACATGGTGGCAGCCATTGCCACTGTACCATTGGCCTGACAGCATACGAGGACAATCCAGTGGACGCTGAGGGCCCAGTGGTATCAACATTGGGACGATCTTGACCAACGTCTCAATCTCAGGACCAGTCCAACAAGTCCTCCAATGGTGGCTGGTGCCATCCTACCTTTCAGCAGGTACCTCCTTCCAGAGGATACCACCTTCACAGATCGTGACAACAGATGCCTCTGGTACAGGCTGGGGAGCGCATCTGCACAATTGCAGGACTCAAGGGTCATGGTCCCCGATAGAGGAGTCACTGCATATCGATGTATTGGAAATGAGAGCCATCCTATATGCTTTGCAAGCATTGCAAACTGACCTACTTCCAGGACACCTCCTGGTTCAGATGGACAATATGTCGGTGGCATTCTACATCAACAGATAGGGAGGAACCCACTCATACCAACTCTGCTGCGAGGCCATGAGAGTTTGGAAATGAGCCATAGCTCACCATATGGTAATCTCGGCAGTTCATGTCCCAGGTGTGCAAAACACATTGGCAGACATCCCAAGCCAGTCAAGATCCAGAACCCACAAATGGGAACTTCAACAATCGGTCGTCCAAGACCTGTTCGACAGGTGGGGTCTGCCGGAGTTGGACCTTTGTGCATCCCCACACAACACAGAACTGCCCAGTTTCTGCTCACTAGATCCAGGGCCTGTTATTTTTTGGAGAGACGCGTTGTCCCTCTGCTGTACAGGGAAATTACTCTATGCCTTCCATCCTTTTCCTCTGATACAGAGGGTTCTTCTCAAATTGCCGTCAGAAGGGGCAGACATGATTCTGGTGGCACCCTTCTGGCCTCGACAGATTTGGTTCCCCCTACTCCAACAGTTGGTGAGGGAACCTCCTCTACCTCTACCGTTGACTTCACACTTGCTCTCTCAGGACAATGGGACCTTAGTGCACTCAGACCTGAGATCCTTACACCTACATGCATGGCTCCTACAGACCTAGCCATTTCCCATTTTGGGGTCTCGGCCAGAGTAGTTGATGTTTTGGTAGCCACCAGGAGACCCTTCACCGGGGCCAGATATGCCATGAAGTGGAAACGCTTCTGTCTTTGGGCATTCAGCTGTGACATAGATCTAATTGCTTGCCCAAAGAACTCCATCCTTGAGTACCTCCTTTCCCTTTCTGACTCAGGTCTTAGCTACTCCTCCATACACGTGCACCTCTCCACAGTGTCAGCTTATCATACACCTATGCAGGGAAAAACCCTGGCACAGTCGGACCTTGCACACACATTCCTGCGTGGTAACCTTTATTTCTAGGGACATGGATGTGTGTTCATCCACACTTATTGGCAGGTTCCTTGCCGCTTTAAATCTTGCCGGAAGGTCTTCAAGCTGGCTCCTCCCACCCACCCGGGTGGTAGAACTCTCTGCTCCGCCCCATGACGCCAGATCTTCCTTACCGCTTGGAAGCTCAGGTTCCCTCCTTAGAGCTCTGTGTTTTCGACTGGTTCCTGAAATTTTCGGTCTCTCCGAATTTAATTGGAAGTTTTTCTAAACTTTGATCTTCTTCTCTCGCTGCTGCGATGAACCATTCGTTTTCCGGCTCCCAGAGGTGCCCGGTTAATTCCTTCAGGAAAGATCCGCACTCCACTTGCGTCTACTGCCTCGACTTGGATCATGATCCGCAAGTTTGCGATTTTTGCTGTGCCCTTTCGACCAGCTCACTGGAGGATCGTGCGGCCCGTTCAGGGCTCAGGCGACCTGAAACTTTTTGCTTTCGGAAAATTCGCGGAACTTCGTCGGGCAGTGTCGGCGTCGGCTGTCTCGGCTGAGCAGCTCGATCTTCTTTCCTCCATGGAGGCGGCGTCCAAGTCTGCCCCCTCCTCCTCGTAACAGCGCTTATCCGCTATCCTTGAGTTCTCCTCATTCCAGCAGCCCGTTCAGGGCTTGGCAGTCCTTTCCTCGAGGAGAGGACCTTCGGGACCTGCCTCTCGCCCAAGTCTGAGGAGTCACGGCTAAGTCCCATCGCCGGTGCTGGAGGGAGCGGAGAGTTCCCTTCCCTGCTGGCCGACGTTCGACTTCGGTCGAGGGTGCGGCTCAGGCCGCTGGCTTCACGGTGTCCCCGTCAGGTCAGTCGGCCAGGACTTCCGTCGACGTTGTCGAGTCTCTCAACCCGTCATCTGGGCTGTCTTCTGCTGGAGCCGCCATCCCTTCGCCGGTCCCCCTGGCAGAGGCTGAGGTTCTGCCTGTACCTTCGGGTCGACAGGCCTCTGTCCTTTCTTCCGAGCCGAGGGAAGAGTGGACTCTCTCCGCTCCTTCCCAGGCCCACCCTCGGTTTCCCCGAGGATTTGTGTCTCTGTCTCGGTCAAGCCGCTAAGTTGTTCTCGGTTGGGGCACCAAGTTAAGTGGCATTACCGTTCTTCCTCGTCTCCCTCCTCGGATGAGGAGTGACTTCGATGCAGATGGCGTCGACGTTACGAGGAGTTCATGTGGCAGCAGTTATTGTTGTCCGGGAATCAATCGACACCGATGCATTCCCTGTCCAGCAAGCAGCTGCCGCCCGATAGGCCGACTCAACCGCTCGCTGCAGTCGAGGTGTCCTCTCCGGGACCGGTTGTTCATCCAAACCTTGCTGCCCCACCGCCCTCGGTGGAACCTCGGTCAGGTCACGACCTGCGAACAAATCCTAAGTTTCTACCAAAGGTGGTGTGTGAGTTTACCCTTAATCAAGACATCAGCCTACCAGTTTATTACCCAGAGCACTCGAACAGAGGAGAAGCTCTGTTACATACATTGGATGTTCACTGGATTCTTCGTTATCATTTAACATGAACCCGTGGGATCCAGACAATCTGACCAATTGTTCGTCTCCTTTGCCCCCAGAACGTTAGAGGCACCTGTTGCAAAACAAACCCTTTTTAAATGGTTGGTTAATTGTATTGTGTTCTATTATCGGAAGTACAACAAACCCTTACTGGGACCGGTAAAAGGTCCCTCCACCAGAGGAGTCACGACATCCTTTGCTTCCTTAAGGAATGTTATCTGCAGCAGACATATGCACAGCAGCCACCTGGAGTTCAGTCCACACATTCATTAAGCATTACAGTCTGGACATTGCTTCTAGGTGCAGAATGGGCTTCAGCCTTGTGGTCCTGCAGGGCCTTCTCTCATGAGGGACTTGGTCTTTATCGCTCTGTTCCTCCACCCTGTATGTAAGGGACTGTGTACTGCTTGGGACTCAGTCCTGCTTGTGTTACCTGCTGCAAGAGCTCCATCTCGACGTGAGTGAGTACAGTTACATAAGAACTTACCATAACAGTAGATCTTTGAGAGGAGCTCTTGCAGCAGGTGCTGTTTCCCACCCACCTTCCCCTCAAGGGACTCCTTCTGCATTCGCAGCAAGAACATCTGCCTCTTAGGTTACAGGAGGATCCTTGGTTTCTCCGTCCAAGTTTTCATCCGTGCTGGAGTCTGCGGCTGGAGAACTGAGTGATGTTAGGGGACCACCCCTTTTATACCACATGGCACGTCGGGGGGCTGGCAGATGATGTGGGTGGTCCCCCACTGTATTCTGCTAGCTAGAAATTTTCAGTGGGGTCCTGCTTCCTGCTGGCTTTAGTCCTACTTGTGTTACCTACTGTAACAGCTCCTCTCGAAGATCTACTGTTTATTTATTTATTTAGCTTTTGTTTACCGGGTAAGTACACTAGACAAGTATTATGCCTATTTTCAGGAACGACCCGGGAGAGTACAACATGAGGAACAGTCAAGGAGACATGGCAAAGAGAGTACAGTTTTTTGTCACAGTAAACAAACATGTGGGAAATGCATAATTTGATGCTAGGGGAAACATACAGTAGCAAGCACATTTCAGATTATACACTCTAGACTAGCTAGTTCAACTGACAGATATATACAGGTCATCATACATAGGAGTGGAGCATAGCTCAAGGACTGGATTGGTCATAATATAACTTATAACATTGTTGTATACATCCCCTAGGCTAGTTGGAACAGGTATTTCTAGGGACATGGATATGTTGTTCATCCACACTATCTGGCAGGTTCCTTGCCGCTTTAAATCTTGCCGGAAGGTCTTCAAGCTAGCTCCTCCCACCCACCCGGGTGGTAAAACTCTCGGCTCCGCCCCATGACGCTAGATCTTCCTTACCGCTTGGAAGCTCAGGTTCCCTCCTTAACGCTCTGCGATTAAGCTTTGGGCCTAATTATTCGACTTTTAAAAATTTTCAATAACAAAACTTTTACCACTTGATCTTCTTCCCTTGACTGCGATGAGACCGTCGACTCCGGTTTCGAGAGATGCCCTTGCGGGCGAAGATGTCTCGGACGGATCCGCACTCCGCGTGCGTTTACTGCCCTGAGCCAGGGCGCGACCATGAGCCTGCGAACTGTGCTCATCTTTCTCGGTCCACGTCCTTGAGGATCGCGCTGCCTGCTCTAACTTGGCGCCCGAAGGAGATTTCCTCCGGTCAAATCCAAGGAGGCCCGACTGGCGGTGTCCGCGGCTGCGGGCTCCGCAGAACAACTTGAGCAGATGATCGCCCTCGAGGAGGAGGCGGCTCATGCCGTTACATCTTCAGCTGCGGCATTCGTCCCGCTCTCGCTTGGGTCCTCCTATTCGGCTTCTTTTAAGGAGCTTTGCTTGACCCTTTCGACCAAAGGCGAGGGTCCAACTTCTTCTGGACCGTTTCATCGGTCGAAGAAAAGTAAGGGTAAGTCCCATCGTCGACGCTCTTGGGAGCGGGAAAGATCTCCCTCCCCTTGTCGACAGTCGACTTGCGGGTCGGTTTGACTTCGCCACTGGCTCGCGGTGCCCTCGCAGGCCAGGTGTCCGATACTCCTCCGACGTGGTCAAGATTTTCTCGACCCGTTAGGCGGGTTGTCGGCTGGAGAAGCGAAAATCCCTCCTCCCGGTTCCCCAGCGAGGATTGTGGATACCGTCGGCTCATCTGTTCCTCTGGTTCCGAGGCACTCGGTTGTCGACGAACCGGGGATTGCGATCCTCGGCTCCCGCGCGCCGACCTCGGCCTGGCGAATTCTCGATCTCCGGACATCTTTGCGGTCTAGCCGATCCCGTCGACACAGGCGGTCTCAGCACCGCGGTAGGCGGCGTCGCCGCTCTTCCTCATCTTCCTCCTCCTCGGACGAGGGGAGGCTTCGGCCTAAGTTACTCCGAAAATATGAGGAACTTATGTGGCAACAACTAATTTTGGCTGGAAACAAGCCGGCTCAGGCCTCTTCTCCGGCCATAAAATGGTTGTCACCGGAACGGCCGAAACAACCCCTCGCGGTGGTCGAGGAGCCTGTTTCCAGGCCGGTTGTTCGGTTTACTCCTGCTGCCCCACCAATTCTGGTGGAACCGCCTCCGCCTCAACCAACAGTCGGGGCCCCGACAAAAAGTTTGCGGCCGGCTCATGGCCTTCCCCATAGGCTGTCGGTCACCCTCACTTCCGATAAGCCTCGGCACGTGGAGGGTGGCGCGGGCTCTAGGCAGCTATTCAACGACTCGTCTGAGTCGGACGACGACTCCTCCCTGTTTTCCAAGCGCCTAGACTTGGAATCCTCTGGGGGGCAGTCGATGGACGATAGCCCTTCGTCCTTCCTTGGACTACTCAGGCTCATCTCAGAATCCACTGGGATGAAGCTCGAACCCGTGTCCAAACGGGCTAGATATCCCCTCACTGAGATTCTGGACCGAGGGGATTCTCCTACGGAGGCCTTTCCGGTGGCCGAAGCCATTGTTGGCCCGGCCCTGGAATTGTGGCAGCGTCCGGCTTCCTGTCCTGCGCCTTCGGCCAGGATGGCCAGAAAGTGTGCGGTCCCCACAGGCTCTCTGTCCGGCTTTTCCGAACACCCTTCGCTGAGGGTTAGTCAGGATAGTGTTTTCGCGAGCCGGAAATGCCGAGGCGATGGACAAACCACCCGACAAAGAGTCCAGAAACTGGACTATGCTGGGCGGAAGGTGTATGCTGCCTCCTCCCTCGGCCTGTCAGGCCAGTTGGGCCGTCTTGATGGACATTTTCCCATGCCCTGTTGGGCTCCCTGGATGAGTCGTCCCTCATCTTCCTGCGGACCTGCAGACCACAGTTAAGCAGGTGCGGGACCAGGGCAGGGCAGTGGCTAGCAGCAGCTCCAGACTGCGCTGGATATTGGAGACTTGTGCCCGGTCAGTGGCGGCCGCAGTGGCTATGTCGGCGGGCGGGCTGAGATATCCACTTTCACCTCGGATACTCAGCACAAGCTCACGGATGTTCCTTTCCTGGGAACTGACCTCTTGACCCTGGAGTGGAAGGTCACCTCAGGAGGATCGAAAGTCCAATGCCCCTTGGACTCGGTGTCGTCCGGCGCCCAGAGGGACAGGGCCGTAAGCCCCAGCCTAAGCCCTTTCACCCCTCTGCTCCTGCTGCGCGCCCAGCCCAACAACGTCAGGGCCAGCAGGCTAGACCTTGATATTCCAAGCCCAAGCCCTCAGCTTCCTCTAATAGGAAGCAAGGAGGAAAAGGCCCTGGTGGTCCCTCGGCTGGTCCTTCCTCCAAGCCTGCACAGTGACGGGCTGAGGGGTGTCGCCCTCATCCCCATCACCTCGCCCCTGGTTTCCCCCGTGGGGGGACGGCTCCGGCACTTCCTTTCCGCCTGGTCCGCTGTTACCACGGACAGGTGGGTTCTGGAGGTGGTGGGAAGAGGCCTGCCTCTGGAATTCGGCGGGGTTCCACCCTTCAGGCCGTCGCCCCAAGGGGCTTGATCCCCAGACTCTCTCAAGGCTCGTCGAGCGCCTTGCCCTCTCCTTCAGAAAAGGTGATAAAGAGATAGAGGACCCTCCATCAGAACCAGGGTTCGTGTCCAGGTACTTCCTGGTCCCAAGCAGACGGGGGCTGGCGCCATTCTCCGACCACGACCTGAACAAGTTCCTAAGGTCTCGAACCTTCAGAATGGTCACTCTGGCTCAGATAATACCATCTCTGGAACACGGCATGTGGTATTGTTCTCTGGACTTTCAGGACGCGTTCTTTCACGTCCCTATCCGTCCGTCTCATCAGAGATTTCTCCGCTTCAGGGCGGTGGGATCCCTTTTCGAGTTCCAGGCCATGCCCTTCGGCCTCTCTCCAGCTCCCAGGGTCTTCACCAAGTGCATGGCAGTGGTGACAGCATTCCTGCGGCGCCGAGGGGTTCGGGTGTACCCTTACCTGGACGATTGGCTGATAGCAGCCCCCTCCAGGTCGGAGGTGGAGCGGTCCAGGGATCTGGCCCTCCAGGTTTGCTCTCAACTCGGCCTCCTGGTCAACGAGGCCAAGTCGGAACTCGAGCCGAAGCAGGTGATAACTTTCATCGGGGCAGAGCTCGACTCTCTTCGAGCCAGAGCACGGCTCCCGGCGGACAGGGCCGAGGTTCTTACCTCCTTTGCCCAATCATTTCTGGTTGGGCAATCGTACCCTGCCCGGGACTTCCTGCGACTGCTGGGTCTCATGGCGGCCTGTACCAGCGTAGTCCGTTGGGCACGCTGGCACATCGTCCCTCCAGTGGGGACTGGCCAGCCAGTGGTCTCACAGCGCTGCGATCCTTTGACCAGCGTGTGTGGGACGACCCAGGAGATGTGGAACGCTCCAGTGGTGGACTTCCGTCCCATCTGCAGGAGGTATCCCGTTTGTCCGCCCGAGCGGCGGTCTCTCTAACGACCGGCGCATCTTTGATGGGTTGGGGTGCCCATCTGGGGAACACGAGTGCCGCGGCCTCTGGTCCCCACAGGTCCGATGCCATATCAACCTGCTGGAGCTCCGTTGCGGTCCGCCCTCAGCTCTCACCGCCTTTGCTCCGTTTCTCCGGGTCAAGTGGTCCGGGTCCAGGCGGACAACACCACGACCATGTACTATCTAAACCGCCAGGGCGGGATGCGCTCCATGCTATTATGCAAGGACTCTCCGCATCTGGTCACTAGTCTTGCGCAACCTGGAGGCGGATCTCCTGGCCATTCATGTGGCAGGCCTCCAACACCCTGGCCGATGCCCTGAGCGGGATAGGGGCTGCATCGCATGCAGTGGTCTCTCCTGCGGAGATAGTACAAGACCTGTTCTCCCGCTGAGGCAAACCTCTGGTGGATCTGTTTGCCTCAGGGAGCAGCAGCTGAGGCTGTTTCATGCCCCCCTCGGCAGGGCTGCTGCAGGGGATGCCTTCTCGGGCCGTGGACCCCGGCCTCTTCACGCCTTTCCCCTTTCCCCTGATTCACAGGGTCCTGCTGAAAGCAAGGAGGGACAAGGCGCAGGTGATTCTGATAGCCCCAGACTGGCCTCACCAGTTCTGGTACCCAGATCTCCTCAGTCTCAGCTCCAGGACTCCGCGGCAGCTTCCAGCTCGCCCGGACCTGCTCTCAGTCAATCAGGGAAGGTGTTCCATCCGGACCTTCAATCCCTGCACCTGACGGCCTGGTTCCTGGCTGGCGTTCCAGGCCTTGGGTCTTTCCGACGAGGTCCTCAGCGTCGTTGAGGCGTCCCGTAGAGTCGACCAGAAAATGCTATGCCTTCAAATGGAAGAGGTTCTCCATTTGGTGTCAGGATAAAGGGTTGGACCCTTTCTCGTGTCCTGTGGCAAGCATTTTGGACTATTTATGGTCCCTATCTAGTCAAGGGCTTAGGTCGACGACCCTTAAGGTGCACCTGGCAGCCATTTCTGCTTACCGGGCTCGGGCCGGTCAGCAGTCAGTGGCGCAGGAAAAGTGGTCGGCGCTTTTCAGAGGCCTTGATCACATTTCCTCCAGTGCGGGAACCCCACCTCCATGGGATTTACTGCTGGTACTGGCAAAGCTCATGGGCAAGCCATTACAACCAATGCACAGGTGTGGTCTCCCCACCTGTCGTGGAAGACCCCTTCTTGGTGGCTATCACGTCAGCCAGAAGGATGGGAGAACTCCAGGTGCTTAGCATCGAGTCTCCTTACCTGGTCTTCCACAGGGACAAGAGTTGTCCTCACTTCCCACCCGAAATTCCTTCGAAGGTGGTGTCGAGTTTCACCTTAATCAGGTGTTGACTCTGCGGTGTTCTACCCCAATCACACCTCGGAGGCCGAATATAGGCTCCATACTTTGGACCCTAGAAGGCGCTCGCTTATTATAAGGAGCTGCATGGCTGAAATCTCGGGAGAGATTGGCCAGCTGTTTGTCACCCACGGAAGCCGACCTGGCAGACCTGCAGCCAAGCGGACGATAGGCAGATGGGTCACCTCTGCATAAATCTCTGCTATGAGTTGGCGGGCATGGAGCCTCCCAGAGGGATAAGAGCTCATTCTACCCACCATACTGCTGCATCGATGGCTGCTTCCAGGGCGTCCCTATCCAGGAAATCTGCAGGGCTGCTACCTGGAAGTCAGCACACACCTTCATTACCCATTACCACATCGACCTTGAGTCACGTCGGGATGCTGGTTTGGGGCCTCGGTTCTCAATCTCTGTTCCCCAAGTAAGTATATAGGTGTGCGCCTTGCCTCCCTCCTCCCGGAGAACTGCTAGGAGTCTGCCAGATAAGTGTGGATGAACAACATATCCATGTCCCTAGAAATACAGGTTACTCACCTGTAACAGGAGTTCTAGGAATGGTATATGTTGTTCATCCACACGACCCACCCGACCTCCCCGGCTTCGACGCACAACCTGAGCTTCCAGCGGGCCAGATCTGGCGTCATGGGACGGAGCCGAGAGTTTTACCACCCGGGTGGGTGGGAGGAGCTATCTTGAAGACCTTCCGGCAAGATTTAAAGCGGCTAGGAACCTGCCAGATAGTGTGGATGAACAACATATACCATTCCTTGAACTCCTGTTACAGGTGAGTAACCTGTATATACAGCTCATCACATTTTCCTAAATATGCACGTTAGACAGAAACAGAAACACTTGGTAGTACAAGTTTCTACCAAGTGACCAAGGTGCAATATGTCATGGTTAGCCTATGACCGTGGAGCAATAATAGGTGTAAAAATGCCCAAGGCTTTTTAGGCAGGAGTAGTCAGAAGTCATTGATACAGTGGGGAAAATATCTCCAGGAATTCAATGGAGACACCCTGGGGAGGTTCAGACAAAACAATTTGACACTTTACTCTTATGGTAAGTTCTTACGTAACTGCACTTTTCTCTTCTTAGGGCTTTTAATGCAACCCCTGCACCATTTTAGTTGCCCTTCTCTGGACTGCCTCCACCATGTGTATGTCCTTTCTAAAGGTGCAGTCTCCAGAACTGGACAGAATATTCCTGGTGCGGTCTCACAAGCGAGCAATCATCCCAGTATCCCACTGACCCCACCCACTGCTTTGTCACACTGCCAAGTCACTTTCAGATCATCAGATATGATAACTCCAGTGTCCCTTTCCTACTTAGTGATACTGAGTTCCTACTCAGCATCCCCCAATCCTGTACTCAGCTTCTGGGTTTCTGTGCCCTAGTTGCATGATTCTGCACTTTTTGATGCTGAACCCCCAACTACCATGTTCTTGACCAGTCCTCGAGTTTCCCAAGATCTTACTTCGAGAGGATTCCTGCAGTAGGTCTTCACATATAGGACTGCGCCCCCTGGCGTCAAGTTCCAATGGCAAACTTGTAGCTAGCAATCATCAGCGGGGGCCGCCCCCAGCTTCGGGTGATGCGATGTCAGCCCGACTATAAAAGGGGCTGTCCTGCGCCTGCCGTCCAGTTCTTTCCCACTGTCGCCTCAGTTCGTTCAGCAGACGTGTTAGAACAGCAATCAGTTGCCTGCTTTATATTCAATGTTTTAGTCTTTTTTTCTTCATCACTTTTTCCGCAATTTTTGAACAAGTGTATGTCAGCTCATCCAAAAAACAAGTGCACCAAGTGTGGCGCCCAAATCCTGCATGGGGATGACTGCTTCCGTTGCCTCCTTTGCCTGGGGCCTAAGCACACCTTGGCTGAGTGTGTCATCTGCCAGGGATTCAACCAGGCCACCCAGACCCGACGCAAGCGGACCCTCGAGGCCCACCTTCTCACCCGTTGGCTAGCTTCTATGGAAAAGGAGCTCCAGGAGCTTAGGGAGAGATCATCATTGCCGGCCCCAAGAAAGAAGGACAAGGAGAAGCACTGGGAGAGGAGCCCGTCACCACGAGGAAGGCCTTCCACTTCCAAGACCATGAGTACCACTCTTCCGGGCCCTCCGTCTGCTTCTGCAGGGTGGGTGCCTTCTTTCCCTCCTGCCCAGGTGAGCGGGCAGATGGGGGTAGCCTCTCTTGAGGTCTCTGTTACTTCTTCTTCGTGTAGCACTGCCGTTAAGTCACCCTCTGGCCCTGCCGCCGGGTGCTCGACCCAGATCGATCAGTCTGTCTGCGGTTCCTCTGCTGCAGACAGCCCAGTCGCTATTAAGTCGGACGACGGACCATCCATCGACCACACAGTCATTACTACTCACCCGTTGAGCTCCCCCGAGGCCCCCGATAATGGCCCGAGTGTGCTCACTGGAGACACTTCTTCCCTGCTGGTCTCTTCTCCAAGGGATTCACCACCCGGTCCCGACTTGTCTCTGCCTTCCAGATCATTATCCAACCTGTTGTTGGGGTCTCTCCCAGAGCTCTTCCCTTTGCCAGGCTTCACTCTGACCCCGGACCTCCCTCCTCCACAAGGTCCGTCGCCGGACTGGGATCTGTTAGGCATGGAGCCACCCCCTTCGTGACCCTCGGGTGCCACTTCTGATCCCCTGGCACTTCCCAGAGGACCTGTGGCATCCCCAACGGCCGGTCCTTTGGGACCCTCGGGTGGTCTTCCGGGGCCTGACCCCCACATTAAGCCGCCAGGCGGCTCTCCGACAGATCCTTCATATCCGACACCAGGCAATGTGCTGCTGACGCCGGCAAACCCGACACCAGGATACCCGACGCTGGGGTACCCCACGCCAGGGTATCCAACACCTGGATATCTGACGTCGGGGTACCTGACACCCGGATATCTACCTTAGGCTATCCGCCGGGCTGCCGGGGTATCAATACCCTTATTGGCACCACCCGACTTACCAGGGGTATCCAGGGTACCAGCCTCCTTCACCTCCTCCCTCACCGCCGCTGCTGCCTGATCGAGAGTCAGTTCCAGCATGGTGGCAGGATGCCAGGACCCAGCTCATCACTGAAATCAGACAGTCCCAACCGGTGGGGGCTATTCCTCTACCCAGAGACCCCCCCTCCGGTCCCTCTGGGCCAAGCTGAGGGTTCACTTCCAGTGGGAGGTGCTGGGCAGGACCCTTTTCTTCCCAGTGGCTCTGAGCACTCTGATTCAGACATATTTGGACAGTGACCATTCTGACCCTCGATCTCCGGTCGAAGTTCCTCCGAAAGAATCACCTAAATCCCCTCCAGAGGACCCTTCGTTCGGGGATTTGTTGAAAACTATCCAGGCAGCGGGAGGCTGGCCTTGTAAGGAAATAGATCCTCAGCACAAAAGATTGGCTGATCACCTTGATTTAGTGACTACAGATCCTCTACCCATCCACCCTTGGATGGGCCCTCATGAGGACCTAGTTACTGCCATTTGGCAACAGCCCTCCTCCATCCTGGCTGTTTCCAGAAAAGCCGCTAGAACTTACTTCCCCCCGGAAGGGATTTCTCATTTGACTTTGCACTCGAAAGCCGACTTCATGGTCATCACGGCCACACTTGACCGGTCGGCTCAACCCAAGCACCTGAGTTCGCCTCCACCAAAGGACTCATGGCAACTGGACCAATTTGATAGAAAGATTTACTCATTCACCTCTTGTGCCATATGAACACTAAATTATGTGTCCCATATGGTGGCCTTCCAGAAAGCGTCCCTTGCTGAGCTGGAGAGGGACCTTCAGGCTATCCCTGATGAAAACCTCAGGGCCAAGTTGTTGGACAAAGTCTGTTTGAACAAGTCCTCTTGCCATCACGCTCTCCGAGCCATGTATGATTCCGTGGACTCGGTAGCCCGGGCTGCGGCCACGGAGATCTGCCTTCATCACTTGTCATAGCTTCATATTGCAGGTCTGGGACAGGACGTCCAATCATCCCTTTTGGACGCACCCTTCAGGGGTTCCATCCTCTTTGGTGGCGATGTGAAGGATATTATAACAGGGCTGCAGGAGAGCGGACGGTCTCTTTGAGATGTACGCTTGATGTACCGACGGGTTAAAAGAAGCAACCCTTTCGTTGCCAGAGATGATGGAATAAGACCCAGAGTAAGCGTCAAGGCAAAAGATGTGCCACTGGCTCTGGAGAACAAACCCCCTCAAAGTTTGCCAAACCAGTCTCAGAGGCCAAAGCCCCCCTCAGCATCCTGACTCGCTCCCCCTCCTTCCGTTACCTCCATTCGCCTCGGAGGAACCAGTAGGAGGGAGATTCGGCCTCCACCTGGAAGGGTGGAAGTCCGTCACCGCAGATGTATGGGTTCTTCAGCTCATACAACGAGGTCACTCTATCGAGTTCCTGGAGATTCCTCCTTCACACCCTCCGGGAAGGTCCTCTTACCCGCCGGGTCAGATCCCCATCGTCCACTAGGAAATCCAGGCCTTGCAGCAAAAAGCGGCCATAGAACCCGTCCCTCCAGACTAACTAGGAAGGGGTTTCTACTCCCATTTCTTTCTGGTACCAAAGAAGATGTGGGATCCACGACCTATCCTGGATCTTGGCACGCTCAAACTCTTCGTGGAATACAAGAGATTCCACATGCTGACCCTTCAGGGACTCCTACCCCTGCTCCAGTCAAACACATGGCTGTGCTCCCTGGATGTGCAGGATGCTTACCTACATATACCCCATACTCCTGGCCCACTGCCACTTCCTCTAGTTCTCCTTTCAGGAGAACCATTTCCATTTCAGGGTACTTTCTTTTGGCCTGTTCTCAGCGCCCTGGGTTTTCACACCAAGTACCTAGCGGTAGTAGTGGCGTTTCTCCGCCTCATGGGCATATATGTGTTCCCATATCTAGATGACTGGCTTTTTCAGCCCCCTTCCCAGACAGTCTGAAGGAGTCTCTCTCTTTCACTCTGTTGTTGTTTGTCAAGCTGGGCATCTCGGTCAACCTCCCCAAGTCCCAGCTAGTACCCTCTCAGCGCCTTCAATTTATTGGGGTGGTACTGGACACAGTCCAGAACAAGGCCTTTTTGCCATTGGATCGGGCCGAGACTTTAGCTTCCCAGGCCAGTCTGGTGGCCAAGGCTTGATGGACCCCGGCACACTCGGTGCTCCGTCTCTTGGGCCTCGTGGCAGCGGCCATTCCTACTGTCCCCATTGCCAGACTGCACGTGAGGGTCACCCAGTGGTCTCTTTGAGTCCAGTGGGACCACCGTTTGGACGACGTGAACCAGTTGGTCATGATCTCCAACAGCCTGCAGAAGGGTCTTCTTAGGTGGCAGAATCTCACCAATCTGTTGGTGGGAGCTCCTTTCCACTCTCGGGCCCCTACCCAGACCCTCACATTGGACGTCTCCGATATGGGTTGGGGAGCCCATCTGGGGGACCACAAAACCCAAGGTTCGTGGACCCCCCAGGAGCAGCAGCTCCATATCAATGTCCTAGAGACCAGAGCAATACTCTGTGCTGTCCGGGCCTTCCAGTCGTTACTCTTCCCAGGAACACTTCTGATCCAGACAGACAACATGGCGACTGTCTGGTATGTAAACAAACAGGGAGGAACCCGGTCATACCCTCTTTGCAGGGAGGCAGTGAGAGTATGGTACTGCGCGATTCAGCACAGTCTGTTTCTGACAGCAGCCCATGTCCCAGATTTGCACAACGTGCTGGCGGACAGTCTCAGCCAATCAGTAGTCAGGACTCATGAGTGGTAATTAAAGCAGGATGTAGTTGAAGACCTGTTTCTTTGATGGGGCCGGCCAGGCCTAGATCTGTTCACCTCCCCATTCAATGCAAAACTACGTAGCTTTTGCTTGCTCATTCCCGGGCATGGTGCTTTTTGGTGAGATGCACTGTCTCTCTCTTGGACAGGGAGGTTTCTGTACTCTTTTCCTCCCTTTCCTCTTATTCAGAAGGTTCTGTTGAAACTTCAGGCGGAAGGGGCCCACTTAATCCTGATTGCCCCTCTGTGGCCTCGTCAGATTTGGTTCCCGCTATTACAACATCTGGCTTTAGAACCATCGGTCCTTCTGCCGATATCTCATGACCTTCTGTCTCAGGAGCAGGGCACCCTGGTACATCAGAGTCTTCAGTCTCTCCACCTCCATGTGTGGCACCTGTGGACATAGTGGTTTCCCGCTATGGAGTTTCTTCCAAGGTCACTCGGGTCCTGGTAGAAGCCAGAAAACCTTCTACCAGATCTGCCTATGCCATAAAGTGGAAGAGATTTTCCATCTGGGTCACAGCTAAACGCTTGGACCCCTTTCTTTGCTCAACCTCCCAGGTGTTAAAGTACCTCGTACATCTTTCTGAGTTGGGCCTTAGTTACTCCTCCATTAAGGTCCATCTTTCTGCAGTGTCGGCCTACTACCTTCCGGTGGAGGGCAAAACCCTAGCGCAGCTAGAGGTTTCACAAACATTTTTGAAGGGCATCCTTCATATTAAACCTCCAGTCCGGAACCCCTGTCCTCCCTGGGATCTCAACTTTATGTTGGAGAAACTTACGTTACCCGCTTTTGAACCGGTAGCAAGTTGCGACATGTGCTTCCTGTCCTGGAAGACTTGATTTTTAGTTGCAGTTACTCCAGCTCTAAGAGTTTCAGAGCTTCATGACTTTGTGTGCAGAGAGCCTTATTTGATTTTTTACAAGGACCGGGTGGTCCTTAGGACTAATCCTTCCTTTCTTCCGAAAGTGATTTCTGAGGCAACTCTCAACCAGTGTGTCGAACTGCCGGTCTACTATCCTCAGCATTCCAACAGGGGGGAATATCTGTTGCACACCTTGGATGTGCACCGGATCCTGAAGTACTATACCTCACGGACTAAGGAGGTTTGTAAAGCGAGCCAACGTTTTGTGGCCTTTGTCCCCCAGTGCCAGGGCAAGGCCATCTCGAAGCAGACTATCTCTAGGTGGGTGGCTAACTGTATTCACTACACTTACCAGAAACATGGAAAGACCCTTCCAGGGGCAGTTAAGGGCCACTCCACCAGAAGTGTGGCCACTTCTACCGCTTTTTTCAGGAATGTGTCGACTGCAGAGATATGTGCAGTGGCCACTTGGTCTTCTGTCCACACCTTCACTAAACACTACAGTCTGGACATTGCCTCTAGGCATAGAACTGGTTTCGGCCCTGCTGTTTTGCAAGGTCTTCTATCCTAAGGCAGAATCTCAGTTGGCGGACTTTTTCCTCCTCCCGGAACCTCGTCTCCAACTCCTTCTCTTTAGACTGCTTGGTATTCAGTCCTACATGTGAAGACCTACTGCAGGAACCCTCTCGAAATAAGATATAGCAGTTACGTAAGAATTTACCGTAACAATAGATCTTCGAGAGAGGTTTCTGCAGTAGGTCTAGTTTCCCACCCACCTTCCTCCAGCTCCTGGAAATCTTTCCTTTCCTTTCCTTTCCTTTCCTTCCTGCCTAGCCCGCAAGTCTAGATAGGACACAAGGTCCCAGGAGTTGTTACTCCTTCCTTTCTACTTACCTTTCTTTAGGTCTCTGGTGGAAAAGAACTGGAAGGCGGGCGTGGGACCGCCCCTTTTATAGTCTGGCTGACGTTGCGTCACCTGACGCTGGGGCCGGTCCCCGCTGATGATTGGTAGCTACAAGTTTGCCATTGGAACCTGATGCCAGGGGGCACAGTCCTATATGTGAAGACCTACTGCAGGAACCTCTCTCGAAGATCTACTGTTAACGGTAAGTTCTTAGATAACTGCTATGTCCTCATGCATTCTCTCCACCCCCACCTGAATTTCCACCCTATTACAGAGTTTGATGTCATCCGCAAAAAGGCATAACTTTCCTTCCAGTTCTTCTGCAGTGTCACTCATGAAGACATTGAAGAGGACCAGTCCCAGTACTGAGCCCTGTGGCACCCCGCCAGTCACTCTGCCCTTGTTACAGTGAGTGCCGTTAACCACCACCCTCTGTTGTCTAGCCATTTACCAGTTACTTACCTACTTCACCACTTTGCATCCCACCCTTAGGTTGCTCAATTTCTTTATCAGTCTCCTGTGTGGCACAGTGTCTAAGCCCGTGCCAAGGCCCAGATAGACCATGTCCTCTGCCCTACCCTGTTCTGTTTCCCTGGTCACTCAGTTAAACTGATCAGTCAGATTTATCTTGCATGACCCCCCCACCCATAAATCTGTGCTGCCTTTGGTCTTGTAGCCCATCAGATTCAAGATACTCTACCCACCTTTCCTTTAACATGGTTCCATTCATTTTCCCACCACTGATACGAGTCTGACTGGCCTGTAGTTGCCAGCCTCCTCCTTCCTGCTGTTGTTTTGGAGCAGGACCACTTCTGCTGTCCTCCAGAACCATACCTGAGTCCAGTGAGCTGTTGAATAAGGCCATTAGTGGGGCAGCTGGCACCTCCCTGAGTTTCTTTAGTGCCCTTGGGTGTATCCTGTCCGGTCCCGTAGCCTTATCCACTTACAGAGCTGCAAGTAATTTCCTCTGAAAATGGACTTGTGTCCACCACACCCCTTTGTTCCTGTTGCTTCCTGATGGGCCCCTCCCCCATCTGTGAACACCGAGCAAACATGCCTGTTCAGGATGTCTGCTTTTTCTTGATCTTCTTCTGCACAGCCTCCCCCTGCCACCTTCCTTATCCTCAGTGTCCCTCCCTTTGCTTTCCTCTTCTCACATATGTGCTTGAAGAAAGTCTTATCTGATTTAGCTACCGCTCTATCTTTTCCTCTGCCTGTGCCTTTTCTTTCCTCACTGCTGTCCTGTTTTCCTCTATTTTATTTGGTATATCTCCATCTTTCTCCTTCTGAATTTCCTTATACCTCCTAAATGCCACCCTTTTTTCCCCACACCACCTTAGCTACTTCCATAGAGAACCATAACAGCCTGTTTTTCTTCTACTCACTTCGTTCATGCAGAGGTTGGTTGCCTTAATTATGCTCTCTCATTTTTCCCCACTGTGTCTCTATCCCTCCCTGTCAATCCCCCCCCCCCCATGAGGCAGCGTCTGAGGCAGTCACCTGTTTCTTTAAAATCTGTCCTTCTAAAGTCCAGGATCTTTGTCCTTGTGTTGTTTGCCTCTGTCCCTGTCTTAATGTTAAACCACATTGTATGGTAGTCACTGGTACCTAGGGGACTGCCCACTGTGATGCTGCATTGCCATCCTAGTTTGTAAGCCCCAGGTCCAGCACTGCCCTGTCCCTAGTTGCCTGAGAAAAGCCTTTGTAGGGAGTCAAGGATGGCCCTACTCATCAAAATTACAGTTGGAAAGCTTCAAGCCACATCTGGCAGATTGAAGTCCCCAGTTAGCATCACCTACCCCATTACTTACCATCCTGATGGTGGCTTCCCCCAAGTGCCTTATCCAACTCCTGTCCCTGTGCTGGAGGTCTGTATACCACCACTGTATGGATAACAGCCCCCATACCTGTCTCCAGGATGACTCACAGCACTTCTAGTCCTCCTTCTCTTTCCTCTGGGTGCCCCTGTACTTCCCTAGCCTTGATTCCCTCCCTCGCCTCAACCCCTTCTCCTTACCTTGTCTCTCCTGAACAGAGGGTAGTCTGGTACGGCCATGTCCCAGCCATTGCTGTTAGTGCACCACAACTCTATTATGGCCACCAAATCCAGGCTAGCCTCCACCATGATGGCTTTCCAGACTCCTTACATTGGTGCACATGGCTGTCCATACCCTACTCCCTCCCTGCCTGCTTCCCCCTCCTTCTGCTTGTGCTGTTCCCTTAAGCTCCCCATATCCTCCTTCCCTTGTTACCTTCTCCGTAATCTGTCTCCACTCCTTTCTTCTTGCCTTCCTTTTTTTTTTTTAATTTAAAGTTTATTAACTTTTCACGTAGCAGTACAGGTGTATGCAACTTTACAGCATATAGGCAAAGGGCAATGAATAAGACAGATAAAAATATCATACAGTACTATTAGTGAATTACCTAAAATATGTTAAAGTATGGTCGCTTGTCCGTTTTATGGGTACTCGGGCAATCCTGTTTCTTGGAAGTAGCTCCATTTAACCCCTTCCTCTTATGGTTTAATATCTGATCAGTGTCCCATCAACCCAAAAAAACACCTGTTCCAGAAGTTGGCAAATTTTTCATTCTAAGATTTATCCCCACTGTCAACTTTTCCATTTGGTAAATTTGTTGCATGGTGTCTTACCACGTTTTCGTAATGGGAACAGTTTTTTGTAACTACTTGCATTATATGACCTTCCTTGCCACCATTATTTTTATGGCTAGGAAGGACTGAGTATGCTCGTTTTGGATTTGGTCACGGAAATGCAGTAAGATAGCTGTTGAGGGCGTAAGGGTACCACTTCTGGGAATAACTCCTGAATTATTTATCTGGAAAGGTTTCACCAGGAAATTACCTTCTACAGCCCTCCAGTATGGGAGCAACACTGGACAGCTCCAAAAGATATGCGTATTGGCGATGCAGGTCTCTGCACACACCCTCCAATATGCTGTGCCCCATGTCACATTGTATTTGTGGAGTTTGAAAGAAGCTGACCATGCACTTCCAACCATACTTCCGCCATATATGAGAGGTTGTAACCTTATGTTGTTTAGTGTATATTGTGCTCCATTCGGTGTTAGTGTGATTCCTAATTCTGTATGCCACCGGTCTTGTGATTTTTCTACTTCAGTCCCCCCTTTGTTATGTACACTTCTATATGTAGTTGAAATTATATGCTGAGGGATCCCATGTGCCTGTACGTCTAATATTATCTGAATGAGAGGGTGTGCATCTCGTTTTGCCGAGTGCAGACCAAACATCTCCCTAGGTAGTGTCATACTTGTAAATATCTAAAATAATCAGAGGGTCTAAGGTGAAGTCTTTGCTGCAGGGCTTGAAAAGTTTGAAATATGCCTTTGTCATAATATTGATAGTTATGGATAAGTCCTAGTCATTGCCAGCGGTTAAAGGTGAGATCTAATCTAGCTGGGCAAAAATGTGGGTCAGAGACTAACGTTTCTAAATAGCGGGCAGAAAGTTTGAGACCCAGGAAATGGAGCAAGTCCTGCCAGATAGTCAAGATGTGGATTGTGTAATCTGAATCTATGTTCCTAATTGGTTCTCTAGCACATGGTAAGGATTGAAACAGCAGAGTGTAGATTTGGTAAGCCTGGTCTCCTCATTTGATTTCCTTCCAGTGTAGCATAGACGTGGCATCTAGCCAATGAAGAGCTTATGAGAATAGAACCGCCTGGCAATATTCTCTTAAATTATGCAGTGCCAAGCCACCCCTCTGCTTGGTAAATTGTAATATTTTGTATGTGACTCCAGGTTTACCTCCCGCACATAAAAACTGGATATCTCTTTGTCCCATCTATCAAAATCGACTTTCAAATGTAACCGGGATATTATGGAACATGTATTGAAATCAGGGAAGGATATTCATTTTAATTATGTCTATTTTATTTATTAAGTGGATCGGCAGGTGCCACCATCTTTGTAAGCCTGCTTGTACGCCACCACTCAATGGGTCAAAATTAACCATATACAGGGTAGAGAGGTCCAGTGGAGCATAATCCTTAAATATCTAATCATCATGCAGTCCCAGCCAAAGGGGAAGGCAATTCTTATATCTGGAGTGGGATTATAATTACATTGAAGGACTTCCAAGTTGTCCTTATTTAACTTATGTCCCTCTAATGCTTCCATTTCCGTCAAAATCTCACAAAGGGCAGGTAGGGAAGTATCTTGATGAGTCATACAGATCAATAAGTCATCTGCATAAAATACAGCTTTATGCTCCACTCCCCCACTTGTCAGCCCTTTAATGTTAAGGTTCTCCCTTATGGTCTGTACTAGTGATTCTGCGTACAATGCAGACAGTAAGGGGGATAATGGGCAGCCCTGTCGAGTTCCTCTATACAGGGGGAGGTGGCCGAGAAAGTACCATTAATTTTAACTATCGCATGGATGGTAGTATACAATGCCATTATCATTTGACAGTAGGGTTCCGGAAATGGGAAATGTCTCAAAGTACTCTGAATGAATCTCCACAACACCCTGTCAAATGCCTTTTATGCATCCTTAATTAAAAGAAAAAGAAGGGTGGCTGTCTCATGGGATCTCTCCAGTATGCATATAGTGTGCTTAATGTTGTCTGAGGTCTGTGTTTTGGGGACAAATCCTACCTGATCTATGTGTTTGAGTGCTGGTAGGATATTCTCTAGGTGTTTGACAATAATGTTGTCATATAATTTATAGTCCTGATTAAGGACCGATACGGACCAATATGAATCACAGAAGAGGGATCTTTATTAGATTTCAGTGTGGTGGCTATATTAGCATATTGCCAACTGAGTGGAGGGTGAGCAATGCCTCTTTGGACTGCCCTAAAGAGATTACTGAGAAGGGGGAACAATTCTAAAAAGCTTTCTAGAACTCGAATGAGAACCCATCTGGCTCAGGACTTTTACCTAATTTGGCATTTTTTATAGCACTCATGACTTCCATCAAGGTAATAGGGTAAAGTAATACCTTCTGATGAGGTTCTGTGAGGGACGGTAGAGTTAGTTGTAAAAAAAAATTTGGTATCGAGTGTCTTCCGGTTCTTGTTTGTATAATGTGGAACAGTGGTCCCTTAATCCTTTTAGAATCTCTTGTGTTCTATTCAGTGTAATAGTCATATCTGGATGTATAATTTTTGTTATCGTGATTAACTTTTGTTGTTGTTGGAGTCAATACGGAAGGATCTTAGAGGCCCTTTATCCCCCTTCATAATAGTGCTGTTTCAAGTAAAGGAGGGCTTGTTCAGTTTTATAGGTCACTAGGTCTTGACTTTGGTTATCTGAGGCAATACCGATTGATCACCCTGCACGTGGGCAGATTTTAAAAACGATAACTCTTCCTGTAATTCTTGTTTTTGGCGTTCTCTTTGTTTCATTTTAGCCTCAGCAGAACTGTCTGTTTTCCACCATAGTATTTTACCGTGTCCCATAAAATGGCAGGCATTATATGTGGGGTAGACTTGCCTTGCAAAAGTTGTGGGACCGTGTCTTGATAAGTAAGTTCCTCAAACTGTGGGTTTCTAAGTAGGGTATTGTTAAAACACCATTGTCTTGGGGTGGGGTCTGTAGCATTGGTAATATCTATAGATACAGGGGCGTGATCTGATAGAATAGGGCAGATGGTCATTTGCTGCTCCAAATCTACTGTTCTGCACTAATTAAAAAGTAATCCAAGTAAGAATAAGTCCGGTGCGCACCCAAATAGAATGTGTATTGTCTCAAAGTAGGGTTGTAGTGGTGCCACATATCAGGGAGTCCTAAATCTTTTATAAGTCGCTTGCCATGCTTCCGTCCCATAGTTGCATGGGGGGGAAGGGAGGGTGGTGTAGATTGGTACTGTCCTTTCCTGCATTCATAAGGAGATTTAAATCTCCACCTATAAGTAAAACTCACTGACGAAATTCCATTATTTTATTAAACAATCTTTGGTGGGTGGAGGCATCTGATCTGGGTGGGAAGCATAGATTACCCATTGTATATTGCCTACCTTGTATAGTGCCTGCAACTAAGGCCAGTCTGCCCTCCCCATCCTGGTATGTGGCTAGTACCAGAAATATGGAAGTTCTGGGGACCAATATAGCCATCCCTCTAATATGCGTTGGCTATGACCTGGCCCGTACCAAAGTTCACTAACTTCTGATGTGCCTGAATTGACATGTGGGCTTCCTGTAAAAGAAGTGTGGATGGGTTTTCTTAAGTTGCCTTATTATCTTTGATTTGTTACAGGATTGCTTTAGCCATTGACATTTTGGGACACTACTTTGAAGTGAGATGATGCTGTCATTTTAAAGGTGTCAGAGTTTGGAGCAGCATGACTCCGTCCCCCTGCCCAGCCTGTATGGGGGCTAGAGTAGAGTCTTCATCCACATATTATCCCACCGTTTGTCCTGAATATGCTGAATATAAAACAATGGTAGTACTAACATGCTCCATAGAGGTATAAAAAAACAGCAGGGATTAGGGTACATAACTGTCTACAGGATGGAGACCAGTGGGTCACCCTCATCGTATTGCCAACCATTGCCCAATCGGAATAAAGGGCCTAATGAGAACTATAATACAGGGGTTGTTGACCTCCAAGGAAGGGGAGTGATTAAGTCCCCGTCCTATATTATCCAGAGGAGTGTGCCAGTTGGTAAGTCCGTCTACTGATACGGAGGTAAGGCCAGATCTATAGTTCGTCTGGGCCTCCAAGGAGGGTTAAGCTCCCTCTTGAGTAAGAAGTAGAATGAGCACTATAGTAAGCCCCATTCTGCAACAACTCCTAGTGGTGGAAAGTAGGAGGTGCGGAGCTGGCATCTGTTGTATCCCAGATGCACCCCCCTTCCCCGCAGAGTTATGGTCTGGTAGAATCGTGGGGACTGTCTGATCACCTGGTCCACATTTGACCAACCTTTTACTCTGTACATTAAAGCCTCATACCACAGTATCATGGATTTATAAGGCACTGTTGGAGGCATAGCAACTTCTCTGGGGTTAAAAACTGTGGAAAAATAATAGAGAAAGAAGCAACCCCCAAATAATTTTATATAACATTGTGTAATACCCATAGGGCTCAGAGAGGTGGTCTGGGATCTGCAGATGGCAATGTTCCCTCTCAGTTGCAACCAGTAATCATATAGGTTATACAGAATGAATGGCAAACAAATAAGTATCCGCTGCAAGTGCCAACCAATTGTAAAGTCTCTCCCCTCCTCATGTATGGCACTGTCAGCTCACAGTAGGGAAAGCCATAGTCTCCATTGGAAGGCAATTATCTAACATACTAACATACTAAAAGCCAGCAGAATAGGCCTAATGGTCTTTCGTGTCTGCTCGTTAGCCAGCCCTTATTGGGTGTAGCTCCTCCCCGGCCCCGAGAGGCCTCGGCTTCAGTATACCCATGCATCTGTCCCACCCCTCTTAAAGCCCTCCACTGTGCCCTCTGCGTCCATAGACTCCTGGCAGTGCATTCCATGGTTCCACCACCCTCTCAGTGAAGTAATGCCTTCTATGTTCTCCCCTGTAGGTTCCCCCCTCCAACTTCCACTCATACCCCCTGGTTGTGCCCCCTTTCCTTAGCCTGAACATTTCTTTGGCTCTGCCCCTGTTAATCCCTTTCACATATTTGAATACCTCAATCATGTCACCCCTGTCTCCTCTCCTCCAGCGAGTACAGCCCAGGGACTTCCAGCCTTTCTTCAGAGGTCCTTTCACTCATGCCCCAGATCATCCTGATTGCCCTCCTCTGAACCCTCTCCAACAATCCTATGTCCTTCCTAAGGTGAGGTCTCCAGAATTGTACGCAGTACTGAAGATGCGGCCTGACCAAGGCATTATACAGAGGAAGGATCACCTCCCTTCTCCTGGACGTTATTCCCTGGGCTATGCAGCCCAGAATCCTGTTTGCCTTTGCGCGGATCTTCTGCAGTTTTCAGTGTTGTTCATTTTGGTGTCTGCCGCCACCACCCCCAGGTCCCTTTCACTCATTGTGGCTTGCAGTGAGACCCCTCCCAGGCTGTATACATGACCTGGGTTTCTAACCCCCAGATGCAGCACCCTACACTTCCCTGGATTAAACCACAGCCCCCACCTCCTTGACCAACCCTCTAGGGTGTCCAGATCCCTCTGGACTGTTTCTCTCGCTTCCTCCCTCTCAGCTAGTGCTCCCAGTTTAGAGTCCTACGCAAAGAGGCTCATCCTACTCCTAACCCCCCTCCTTATATCGGCGACACAGGCATTGAATAGGAGTGGCCCCAGCACTGAACCTTGGGGAATCCCACTGAAGACCTTCCTAGGGGAGGAGACTATCCCACCAACCACTACCCTCTGTGTTCTATCTGTAAGCCAGTTTTCTACCAATTTAAGCAACTGTCTTCCCACTCCCATCCCCCCCAACTTTGTTAACAATCCAATGTGGGGTACCGAGTCAAACGCCTTACTGAAATCCAGGTATAGGACATCCACGGTCTTTGTCTGTCCAGGGTCCCCATCACTCAGTCGTAAAAATTTATGATGTTGGTCTGGCACAACCTCCCCGGGACAAAAACATACTGTTTGTCATCCATGTGCCCCAGCCTTTCCAGTTGCCTCCCGAGCTGCTCCTTGATGAAGCCCTCCATTAGTTTGCCTACCACCGACGTTAGGCTAACAGGCCTGTAATTTCCCATCTCCTCCATAGACCCCCCCTTTGTGGATAGGCACCACATGGGCCACCCTTCAATCCTGAGGCACCCATCCTGTCTGCAGAGAGGCGTTGAAAAGTGCAGCTAGTGGAGCTGCTAGTTCGCCAGTTCTTTCAGAACTCTCGGATGCAGCCCATCCAGTCCTGGTGCCTTGTCAGTTTTCAACGTGTGTAGTGCCTCCCTCACTCTGTCCTTTGTGATTTCTCCCTCCCTAACTCCCCCAACAAAGCACCAACTGCCTAGGCCTGGCCCACCCAGTGCCCCAGCCTCATCCGGTTGTCTCGCCTCCATCTGTACTCTCCTCTCAGCTGTCTTTCCCCTTCCGGCTGAATGGATCCCCTGTCTCCTTCCATAAATACCGAGGCAAAGTACTTGTTTAGTATCTCTGCCTGCTCCCCCGCTTCCTGAGCCCATCCCTCCCCAGTCCTAATCCTGGAGATCTATGCTCTCCCTTTCCTCTTTTCCCCTATGTATCTATAAAATCCCTTTCCACCCCTCAGGATATCCCTAGCCAAGTTTTGTTCCATCCTCGTCTTGGCTCTCTTCACCACTCTTGTGACCCTTCTAGCTGTCGGCTCATACTCGGCTCTCTCCCTGTCCCCCCAGAGCGCTTAAAACATGCGTAGGCAGCTTTTTTATCCCTCACCGCCTCTTGCACCTCCCTGGTCCACCAGCACGGCTTGTTGGCACTACCATTTTTACGCCTTACCCTTGTACATGAGCTAGTAGCCTCCTGCACCCCTTTTTTTTTTTTTTTAATGGTCTCCCACAAGATACCGACATCCATGTCTGGCCTAATCTTGTTCAGACTCCCCCTTAGAATCCTGCCCATGCCCACGAAGTCTGCCCCCCTGAAGTCCACTACTACTGTGTTTGAGCGGCTGTCCTCCCCCCCCAGACACAGCAAAAACCAGACCATGGCATGTTCTCCTCCTGCCAGTGGGCTAGCATACCTCCAGACCCCTTATCTGGTCGCTGTCTGCTAGACAACGCCCAGTATCCCCCCAGTAGGTTCCCCACCTGTTGGACCAGAAAGGCATCCTGAAACACATCCATTAGTCTCTGCTCCCTGGCCACCGCTGATGTCGTAGTGTCCCAGTATGCCCCTGGCATATTTAGGTCCCCCATGACCACCACCCTACCCTTTCCACAGTCACAGTGCCCCTTGATGTTCTCCACTAATTTTCCCTCCAGGTCCTCATCCATTGAGGGGGGTCTGTACACCACCTCTACTTTCAGTCTTTTGCTTCCCCTCGATTGCAGGGTTACCCAAATCACTTCCACTCCCCCCTCTGCCTCCTCCACTTCACTAACCATTATGCCATTCTTGACTATCAGTGCTACAGCCCCTCATCTACCCTCTTCTCTATCCCTCCTGAATATTGTGTAGCCCTCCAAGTTTAGGTCCCAATCATTCTTCTGGGTGGCCCATGTTTCCGTAATCGCTGCCACATCCACTGATCCCTCTGCCAGCATCGCCTGGAGCTCAGGCATTTTGTTGCCCATGCTCCAGGCGTTGATCAGGACCATCTTCCACCCCATCCCCCCTTCCCTACCCAATTGACTCGGCCCCGCACTCTCTATTTGCCATTTCCTGCACAGCTCTTGCTTTGTTTACATTGCAGTCACCTGCCCTCAGTTTCCGCCGTAGACCTGGGACCTCGGGCAGTCTTCCTGACTCAGATTCTTCACTAATCCCTCCACCCTTTACAAGTTTAAACCCCACTTCTCATTTATGAATTCAGCAAGTTTCAGTGTGTGTGTGTTTTTTTTTTTTTTAATGCCTCCCTCCTTCTCCCTAGCTGCCCACTCCTTCAGGTCCCCTAGGCCCTTCCCGACTTGCCTGCCCGTCCCCACGCCAGCTACTCACCTCATATTGCGGCTCCCCCAGGTAACCCGGCGTATCCCTTTCGCTGGATGGGTTCCCCTCCTCCAAGGAGGAAGGCACCGGTGGGGGTCGGCCAGCGCACTCTAGACTTGGCTCAGGATATCACTGAGGTGTGTCGGTCGCGGGTTCGGTGGCAGCGGAGGGCTGGGGACCATCATCTGGCCAGCCAGGGAGCTTTTTCCCTTTTTTCTGCTGGGGGCAGCGTGGTGACGTCATGGCATACGCCAACGTCCGCTCCTCCCCTGGATACCCTTAGGGCCGGGCGTCCTGCTGTAGTCCCAGCCTCCGCTAGGAGCCAGCAGGCGCTGGACCAGTCCCCTACCCCCAGAGAAGGAGAGCTGTCCATGGGACGCCTGATCCACCTCCCAGCCGGCCCTCCAGCCACCGGGCTCATTCCCGAATCTGGGTCGCTGGTGTCGCTAGCGGAAATCCAACTGCTGTGCCGGCGGTCCGGCAAGTTTCAGTTTTAAGATCTCCTTCCCCTCTAGGTTAAGATGTATCCTATCCCTAGCATATAACCCCTTGTCCTCCCATGTGTCCCCCAATCCCCCACCAGCCCATACCCTTCTGCCCTGCACCAGTCCCTGAGCCACTGGTTCACACCTCTGAGTTTGTGTTTGGTCTCCCTGGATGCCCTAGGTACTGGCAGAATTTCCGAGAAGGAAATTGAACTTGTTATAGAATGGCAGACTCTGGCCAGTTCCTGAAACCTTGCCTGGATTTCCAGATCGCTGTTCCCTTCCAAATCATTTGTGCATAGATGTACTAGGAAATCTGGGGATCCCCACATTCCAGTGCTAATGAATATAGCTGGAATTTGGCATTGTGAACAGATAGGCCCGGGATACATTTAACTCTGACCAGGCTGCTTTTTCCCTTCCCTTGCTGCCTTCCAGGCTCTTCCTTCTTTCATCAACCCCCAGCTTATTTCTCCCACCCCCTTCAGTCTGGGGATCACTAGTCTGTGCATGTCCTATCATGCTCTTTCTTCTGCTTGCAGCTCCCAGTTTACTCCTCGTCCCCCTCAACCTCCTGGGAGGCAGTGCTGGCCCACCCCGATCCCCCTTTTTGGGTCAGAATCCACAGGTCCCCTGCCCAGACACCCTTCTACTGCTTCCCTCCCTCCCTGCCTCCAGCCCCTCCTCCGGTGTTGTCTCCCTCATCCCGTCTGGTATATTTCTCCCTAACCTCCCTTCCTTATCAGAATTCTCCCACCCTGACGCTGGCCTTTCTAGAGTGCCCCCTACTACCCCCCACTCCTTGACTGCCTTCCCTAGCATAAGTGCCTGCTTGACCCCTGTCCCCCCCGCCTTCACCTCCCTTGCCCCCAACCCCCTCCCGGCTTGCTAGTCACACCCCTCACTGCCTGCCTGCCCCACTTCTGTTCTGCTACCTCTCCTGTCCCCACCCCTCCAGCTTGCTGACCAAATCTGCTCTGACCACCTGCTCCCCCCTCCCACCAGCCTCATCCACCTCCTCTCCTGGATACAGCATGGTGTATCTATTGCTAAGTATGATGCCTGCCCCAGGCTCATTTTCTTCTACCCTCCTCCCTCCTTTGCTCCCCCTGATCGGTCCCCCTCCTGTGAGGTGCTTTCCATCCGTTGCTTGTATTGTGCCCTACCCCTCCGGAGTTTCCATAGGGCCCATGCCTACCTGCTCCCTGGGGTGTGCTGTAGTGGCCTCGCCTCCTGCCATGGGACCATTTCCACTCCTTTCCCTCCCTTCCTCCCCCCTCATGCCTTCCAGCTCTCTTATGATCCCCTCGACCTCCTCCCTAAGTCCTAACAGCTGAAAACACACTGGACACCCTCCAAACCTCCATGCCCAATTTAAGATTATTGCTGCCCCACACCCCGTACACCCAATCACCCTGCTGAAGATGCCTGCTCTGGCCAGCCCCGAATCCACCCTTATTTTGGTCTGAGCAGTACCAACTGCTTGCAGAACCAATTTAGTTTTTGCCCACCCCTCAAGATCAATTAGCAATCAACAATTCAGCACAGTTATCACATTTCAGCACAGTTATCACAGTTCACACTTTTACATCCCAGCCGTATATATATATATATATATATATATATATATATATATATATATATATATATAGCAGGCATCAATGGTGCCCAAGCAAGCACAGCACACAGTCCCCCTTTCCTGCAGTCTGCCCCAATCCTGTACCAATTCCGTTTTTGCCCACCCCACCAGGATCAGTAGCAATAAACAATTCAGCCCAGTCATCAGTTCACATTTAACATATCCCTCAGTTGTATACAGCAGTTAGTCAATGGTGCCCAAGCAGGCACAGCATACAGTCCCTCCAGACACCCTCTCTCCGCTTGCTCTCTGCAGATGATCAATGCTGCCCACTCAGGCACAGCGTACAGCTCCCTATTCCCAATCAGCAGTAGTCCAGGACACCAGTCAGCAGTCCAGGACACCCAGTCACAGCCTTCCCAATCAGCAGTAGTCCAGGAAACCAGCCAGCAGCAGCAGCTCAGGGCTCCACCCCCTCCGACTATTTAATAGAGGTTGGGGCCAGGGTGGGTGGTGTGGGACAAAGAACACACAGCAGCAAGCGACTGGGCTAATGGCCTTTATAGCGCAGTCAAAGTTTGCGTGCTCCACGCTGATTTGCCCCACCACTCCTTGCTCCTGAGCCAACATGGCTGACTTTAATCTCATAGTCCAGATTAATCAGTGACTGTAGAGGACAACAGGAGTTAATAAAATAAATTTGGGGTAGAGATATCATCCCAAGTAAATTGTAAAGTCCCAAGACAGCATAAAACCATTGATCATGCTATAGGAGAAAGTCTCATGAGTTGCCGATATGCAGAACTGTGTAATCGGGGAGGCAGTCTGTGCTTCAAGGGGATCTGGGGACAGGCATCCCCCGGGGGACAGGACCCGGAGGCCCGTAGCCAGAGATGTAATGGTAAATAAGTTATAAACTGTAGGGGGGGCACCACCCCTGCCCATGACCCCCCCTCCCCAAGAGAAGCCATCCTCCAGTAAAGCGAAAATGTACAGTGCCGGAGCAAGGGAAGAACGCTTGACATTGTACATGGTGAGGGTTAAAGGGCAAGACCTGCCCACATTTCAGGCATTCATGCCACCTGTCCTCATCCTGTGCGTGCTAGGTGACCTTATATGTGGGCATCTGGAATTCCGTGCTACCTCCCTGGTAACCTTGGACAACTCAGAAACTCTGTACTTATTTAGCTGTAATAAAACTGTTTTAAGGGCATGGCTAGTAAAGAGAGTTTAGCATAATGGAGGACAGATCCTTCTCAGAAGGGCCAGCTGCACTTTGTCTAAGCCACTGCCAGCCCTTTAATCAAGGATCTCCACCACTGAGCCCCCCCCCCAGTCTCTCTAGTTAGCTGTGGAGTGTAGGAATCATCAGCAAATCCCCGGATTAATTCAAGTGTCAGGCACAGATGTGGCTACTCCTAGGGTTTGTAACTGCTGCACATTATTCACAATGGTGGATACTAAGGGGATACATGATGGGCACGAGTGTGATAAGGAAAATATTTTCACTCCTTTAGAGTGACCTCTGGATATTCATGCGTGGCGAAACCATGAGTGAGTATCCAGAGGTCACTGTGCAGGAGTGAAAATGTTTTCCATATTACACGAGTGCACATCATGTATCCATTTTATACAACAGGGGCGTGATAACTGGAGATAACTCCAGTTATCACACTCTGGTGATGTCAGCAGAGTGTGATATCTCATGGTGGTGGTTTTATGCTGAAATAAAGAATGGCATATCATCTCACTCCTGTTGTATAATGCATGTTATCGGCGGCTATGGCGTCCGACCTTCTGCCAGGGTGGTAGTGGTGATTCACCCAAGAGGAGTTGTGCAGGGTCTGTTCCTGAAGAATGCCTTTCTGTAGCAGGTCTGTTTGAGCCTCTGTGGCCACATGGTAAGTTGTCTATTCCATGGGTAGCTGAACAGTCAATAGTGCAGGATATGGAGTTTTAAAGGTTACATTTTGCTTATGGAGGGCTTGCAGTATGGGATATATTCCCTGTGGCTCTGCATTACCGCTTGTTAGAAGTCATTATCAAAGAAGATTCTCTGTTGTCCATAAAAAAAAAACCTTTTTCTCCATGCCATCTGGAGGATGAGTTCCTTGGTTGCCCTGTTGGTAAAACAAACAATAATGGATCATAGCCTAGCAGTGGGCAAGGAAGGCTTGGGGCAGAGGGCTCTGTGAGCGCATTCTATTTCAGGGTTTTATTTAACTCTAAAAATTAATTAGCGTTTTGCTCATAAAAGTTCTAAAACATTGTGAAAATGCATAGCACTTGCCTCACTGTGTTTAACAAACATAACACTTCTAGAAAACCTATATAAATATTTTCTGTACAGTTAGTATTGTCCCAAGAAAAAAAACTGCTAATCAATTATTTAAAACCCTGTATTTCAGTATGGTAGCCATCATTAAGCTCCAAGGCAGTCTTAGAAAAAGAGAAGTAAAAACTCTGTAAGATCGTGGCCCTCTGAGTTTTTCGACATCCCATAAAGGCTTATATTTTTCTGTTGCAATCGGTTTTCCACATCCTTCTGATGGGCTGTGATATCTCCTTGGGTTTTGGCTAACTGGGTAACCTAGTGTTCAGTTTTATCCAGGCGTTCATCTACTGAGTTTAACTGGGCATCCACTGCATCTGCCCTAGTTTTTAAAGTTGTAATCGAGCCCCTAATATCCAGCATTGTGCAGCTCATCTCAGTTGTAAAAGCCATCAGTTCTTTTAATATAGTTTTGTAATTTCATTTTACTATGTCTTGGAGGTAAGGCCATGGTAGTTAGTTCAGGGAGCTGAGATTTCAGCATGGTTGGGAGCAGTTGAATGGGCAATCCGCTGGAATCCCTAGGTTTCTTTCAATTTTTCTGTCTGACGATCTTCACCATTGATATAGTTAGTCGTAGGGTAAAGTTGTATTGGCAAAGCTTGTTCCACTTTTGAGTTGTTTTATCTGCTTGGAGAGGGAGAGAGCCACTGGGATTCAGTGTTGTTCACATGGTGTTGTCATCGGAAGTCTCTCTTCTTGCTTTCCTAATTGTACTTACCTTGTCTTCTGTCTTGTCCCTACCCCTGTGTTCATGCGCTCCTGCCCTGAGGTAGATTACTCCCCTTGGGCTCTCCCTCCTTCCTGCTTCATCATCTGGGGAGGGAATTGTTGCCTACCTTGGTTTTACAGTCTTCCGCTCACTCCCAGCTAGTTTAAATGCCCATCCAAGTAGCATTTAAACCTCCCACTAAGTAATGTTGTCCCCCTTCTAGAAAGATGCAGGCCATCTCTCCCATTGAGGTCGATGGCCAGCAGTCCCCAATGTAGCCAGAGTCCTCCTCCATGCACCATGCCTTCAACCAGTTGTTAAAAGCCCTGGTGAAGTGTCCTCTCTTCTCCCTGGTTGTATACAGGTAACACTTCTGCAAAAGCCACGGTGTGTGCCACCTGCTTTCATCATTTTAAAAACAGAAACCCACCCTTCACCTGTGTTTTTGCTAACCAAAGACTTCTTTGGTAGAATAAAAAGCTGCGTTTTTTCTTTGTTTCCAGCCATATATTGTACAAAGTAACACATGGCAGCCATGCACTGCTTGGCTGTGTTTTGATCTTGAGGTCCTGAGGACATCAGAGACCCGTCAAGTTTTGCTTTCTAGGTCCCTATGATGTCAGAACTCCTCGATGGTATCACAAACTTACTGCTCTATGGCTGCCCATGCATTATTCTCTGTTATATCAGGTGATTCGGATAAAAATAATTTGTCAAGGTCACCAGTAAGTTCTGGTGCCATGTGTTGAGGCCACCAAGATATGAGACATGACAACCACTGATTTTGGCCACAAGTAGAGAACCTAGTACACTTTTGGATGTTACACTATAGGAAGGATACAGCAGAAGGTTCAGCATAGGGTAACTACAGTGGTAATTTATCTGAGGGAATGTAACTCAAGTAGAGATTGGACTCATTACTAGAAGAGAGAAGTCTTGAGGCAAGATGTGTGGGTTTAAGATACTAAATTGTATAGTGAAGATCAACATTAGCAACTCACTCACTGTTTCTCAAAAAATTAAGTAAGGGGGGAATAGGCTCAAACTAAAAGGGAAAGGGTTAGAAAACAGTGTGAGGAAGGAACCTGATGGTCTTACTCTCTTCCAAAACTATTGTGCTGCTATGTATGAGTAAGGTCACAAATTTACTGTTGTGCCAGTACAATAACTTAAGTGTTATGCCTTAGTGGTGGAAAATGCCTTCATTTTCTTATTTATTTAGTGATGTATGGTTTTGTTTATTTGTCCAAGAACAGATTCATTGAGCCAAGGCTCATTTACAATGAAACCCTAATGCACAAAGCCAATGTTTATAACTCATTGAGGAACAGTGCATTGTGGTAGTTGGGTATAACATTTCATTCTCACCCCAGGAATACCTCAGTAATCTTGACTATAGCAGTTAGCCAGCTGGGTTACGCTGGCCCCGGAGGAGGAGTTTATGTAAGTGAGAGAACTAAACTACCAATCAGATTGTAACAAGAGATTACTGCCTGTAGGTTGTGCTGTTTACTAGTCAGATTCTTTTCTCTGCAGCAGTGGACAGTTGGCACCGGAGTCTCTCTCTCTCTTTATAGTGCATTATTTTTCGCTTTTACTGCCTTTAAATTGATTTTTTTGACATTTTTATCAGATTTAGTGTTTTTTTCTAGGCTCCCAGAGCTTTCCATGAACAGTTTAAAATTTCCTTCACTGGAGTTACTTCAGATTTTCCGCTAAGTATTCTCTGACTGGAAACTACATTTTCTGATGTAAAAACCTCATTTTTTTCTAATTTTAAACTCATTTTCTACTGTTTTCCCCATTTTTAAGGGACATGTGTTTATTTTCCACTTTAAGCTTAAAGTTTCCTTCACAGAAGTTGCATCAAGTTTTCCACCATATATTCTCTGACTGGAAACTACATTTACTGAGGTAAAAACCTTAATTTGTTTCTCATTTTAGACTCATTTTCTACTGTCCCCCCATTTTTAGGGGAAACTTGTTTTACATTTTATGCTCCCTCTGGGTTCTTTTTTTCAGTCTCCTGGCTTTTATTTTCTGTCAGATAGACTTTTACACTGAGGTAGATCTACATTTTTTTAAATAAAAATCTGCTTAATTTATTTTTAGTCATGGTCACTGCTGATGACCATGACCTTGCTGCTTTTCCTGTGGGTCTAAGTTTTTTATTGTTTGCCTTGTATTTAATTAAAAAAAAAAGTTGAATTGAGGTCAGAATTATGGCTTCTCAGTCTCCCTCCCTCTCTACTGAGCCCACTGAGGAAGGGACTTCTTCCCATAATAGAGATAAAGATAGGTCCCCTAGGACCCCAGTGAAAATAAGTCTGATAAAAAATAATATTGACCAAGACAAGTATAAAAGACGTTCTGGGGAGGTTTCTGATTTGGTGCCTGATGAAAAAAAAAAAAGAAAAACATATTGCTGTTCCTCCCGACGAAAAGCAAAGTGACAAATGAAAATATGCCTTCTCCTGAGGAGTTGGCAAATGTATAAGACATTCCAGGCTATGGACAACCTGTTTGTAGACCCAACAGGGCAGTCTACCCCTGCTCCATCTAACCACAAACTAGGCCAGGCTTTTATTATGATGAGGAGCAGGAGGCTAGGATAGAGCTAGGTGAATCCACTGACCAGGAATTTGACTTCCCCTTACCAGGTCAGGGGGATTTCACCTCTCACTACGCCTTTGTCCAGCAGATGGTGGATGCACTTAACTTCCCTATTCAAGAAGTCCCTCAAGAAGATGAGGCAGACATTTTAGACATGATGGGTCTCCCTCACCCCCAAGTAATTGCTCTTGCCAGTCCACAAGTCCCTTCGCAGGGTGACTCTTAAACTGCTACAAAGCCCAACGTCAATCCCAGGGGTGGACAAGAAAATAGAGAAAAGTACCAGCTTCATAAGAATAACACTGACTACCTTTATACACATCCTGATAACGAAGGTGTGGTGCAAGCGGCAGCCTGTGACAAGACTAAAGTACCCTTATCACAGCCTCCTGACAGAATCTAGACAACTGGATGCCATGGGCAAGAAATCTTATACTACAGCCTCCTTGTTGATTTGTCTGGCCACGTATATGGCATACTCAGCACAGTACCTAAAAGCTCCATAGAATGCTGTTCTGGCTATTACCAGAAGCTCCCTGACAACATTGCTCAGGACCTGTCTGAAACAGTATGGACTGCCCTGGATGCCACCAGGTATCAATTTCACATGGCTGTGCTTACAAATGATACCGCCTCCAGGGCAGTGGCGCAAGCTGTCTCTCTTAGGAGATTTGCTTGGCTGTGGATTACTAACTTTACTCAGGATACCCAGAATCAGGCCATGGATTTTCCCTGAGAGAACAACTCGCTTTTCAGGGATAAAACTGAGAGCTATATGAAAAAGGTGGATGAATACAAAACCCACCTACAAGAACAATGCAGCTAAGGAAAAAGCTTCCACTTCCTACAAACCTCATGGAAGGGGAACCAGAGACAGGGGTTACTACCCCAGAGATTTCTATCCAGTGCCCATGCCTGTGCCAGAGGACTACTCTCAAATAAGAGGTTTCTTTAGGGGAAGAGGCAGAAGAACCCAGAAGCGTGCTGACCCTGCCTCTTCCACAAAAACCCGGTCCAAACAAAACTCCTGAAAGGAATGTCTAGGTTGCTTCCCCTTCCCCAGTAGGAGGAAGGCTCACCCACTACCTCCACAATGGCAAAGCATCACCACAGACAGGTGGGTGCTAGAGGTAGTAAGCCAAGGTCTTACTCTGCATTTCAAAAAATTCCCCGCTCAGCAAGGACACAGAAGTTTAAAACCTATCACCCCAACAGAAAAGATTCTGCTGGAGTTAGAGGTAAAGTCACTCCTGTCTCAAAATGCAGTAGAGAGTATCCCCCTCCCAGTGCTGAAAGGGCCTCTATTCCAGATTTGTTCTCACCCCGAAGAAAAAAGGGGACTGGTGACCTATTCCAGACAGAAAGTACCTCAGATTCAGACTGCCTTCTGGACACTACCAGTTTACAGTCCTGCCATTCAGTTTTACCACAGTACCCAGGGTTTTCACAAAGTGCCTGTCCACAGTGGTAGCTTACCTCAGGAGACAGCATGTCTTAGTTTTCCCTTACCTGGACAACTGGCTCGTACTAGGCAAGCCTCCTCAACAGCTTGAAGATCCCTAAAGCCCATTCAGCTCACTCTGGAGTCCCTGGGGTTCCTGATTAACTTGCAGAAGTCTCAGATGGAACCAGTCCAAATACTGGAGTGGAACTGGACACCCAGCAGGGAAAGGCTGTGCTCCATTCGACAGGATTCAGAATCACCAGTCCCTGGCAGATTTGTTTGTGCTAAGCCAGCCAAGGCTAGCCTGACACTTCCTCATGTTACTAGGCCACATGGCCTCTACCATAGCAATGGTTTCAGGTGCCAGGTTCTAAATGAGGGACATTCAATACCACCTCACGGCACATTGGTCTCAGAAAAGAGACTCCCTGTCAAAGCTAATTCCAGTCCCAAAGACACTTCTGCAAGCTCTGGACTGGTAGAAAGACAGACAAAATCTCAGGGAAAGGGTTCCCTTCCAGAAGAGGGAGCCATCCAAGGTCTTCACAACAGATGTCACCTTCCTAGGTTGGGGGGCCATCTGGAGGACCAGTCCATAAGGGGAGCATGGTCCCTCATGGAATCCAGCTGTCATATAAATCTCCTCGAGCTCAGAGCTCTGTATCTGTCCATAAAAGCCTTTGCCCCTCAGCTTGAAGGTCACTGTGTCCAGGACAGGACAGTCAACACCACCATCGTATTCTACATCAAGCAAACGAGGGAGTACAAAATCCTTGAAACTTTGCACAGAATTGATGAGGATTTGGCTGCTAGCTTACTCTCTGGAAATGCAGCTAACTGCCATTCACCTGCTAGGCAAGGACAATGCTCTTGCAGACTCTCTGAGCTGTATCAGTCAGGGCCACCACAAGTGAACCCTGAACAGCTGGGTACTAGCTGCAGTGCTCAGGAGATGTGGCACTCCAGAAATAGACTTGTTCACCTCCAAGCTCAATCATCAGCTCCCCCTATACTGTTGCAGGCCCCCAGCGCTAGGCACAGTGCCAGTGGATGCCGTGCACCTCCACTGGTTGGGGAGGTTCCTATATGCTTTTTCCCCATTTCTCCTGATTCTCAAGAGTACTCCTCAAACTCAGGAATCAGCCTGCAGTAATGATCCTAATAGATCTGGACTGGGCCAGACAGTCTTGGTACCCTCAGCTTCTCCACCTATCAGTCCAGCAGCCCCTATTCATCTGCCTCCCAATCACAGTCTCCTGACACTGCCTCAGAAGGCAGTTCCATACCCCAACGTCCAGTCTCTTCACCTAACGGCCTGGTACTTGAGGAGCTAGAGTTCCCTGACTCTCAATATTCACAGAAGGTCCTTAAAATCTTCAGACTGGCTAAAAGGCTTAGCACTAAAAAGACTTATGCCTCCAAATGGAAGAGATTTCCTTTCTGGTGTAAAGATAAACAAATGGATCCCATGCCATCAAGCCTGTCCTCTGTTCTAGATTACTTGGTGCACCTGCAGGCCTTGGGCCTGAGAGCCTCCACTCTGAAAGCTCACCTTGCAGCAATTTCAGCTTACCTTTTTGGTGGGCACCCCATTTAAAAAAAATTATTTAATGGTCTGCTGCACCTTTAGCCCCCACTTAGGGAACCTGTCCCTCCCAGGGATTTGCACCTGCGTATAGCCATGTTAATGGATGCCCCACTCGAACCTATGGCTACAGCAGACTTAAAGTATGTTACCTGGAAAACAGTATTCCTTTTAGCAATTACTTCTGACAGGAGAATTTCAGAGCTGCAGGCTCTTTGTACTGAACTCAACTACATTGTCTTCCACAGAGACAAGGTGGTTCTCAGAACCAATAGGAAATTCCTTCCCAGAATAGTTTTGGAGTTCCACCTAAACCAATCTATCTCCCTGCCTGTCTTCTTTACATACTAATCTACCCTAGGTGAATGCAGGCTTCATAGCCTGGATGTTAAGGGGGGCACTGACCTACTCTCTGGAGAGCATTAAGGAGCTTAGGGCCTCTCATACTCTGCTTTTCCCTTACCTATGGTGAGGTAGGCAGAGATAGGTTAGCTTCTAAGAGAACTGTCTTTCGCTGGATAGTTTCCTGCATTCAGTTTTGTTACAAAAAACGCTGGTAAGCAGCCTCCCCAAGGCCTCAGGGCCCACTCTACCAGGGGCACTACAACCTCAGTGGCTGCTCAAAGAGACATTCCTTTGTTTGATATCTGCAAAGCAGCTACTTGGGGAAACTGCACACACTTTCACAAAGCATTACTGCTTAGATGTACAGTCTAGATCGGATGCCAAATTTGGCATAGCAGTTCTGCAGAACCTGTTTCCGAAGTAGGTTCTGTTTCCTTCTCCCAACTGCACTGCTTTGTAATCTGCTATAGTCAAAAATACTGAGGGATTCCTGGAGTGAGAAGAAAACATTACCATAGTAATCTTGTTTCTTCCAAGGGATCCCTCCGTATTTTTTACCTCCTGCCCATCTTCTCCTCACAGAACCCATCTGTTTGAGGTTCTACAGTCCTTTACTCTTGCCAAATATTTTCTTGTAGAGCAGCATTTTTGGTACAAGGCTTCACAGTTCATGCAGTGTTTTATTGTCTGCTTTGGGTGGGTTGGTGTTTTTTGGGCTCCCTTTTTGTATATTGTTCTTTTTTCCTTAGGCAAAGAGTTTAGACTGGGGCCTTCTGCCTCCTTTCAGCTTCAAAAAGAATCGGACTAGCAAACAGCACAACCTATAGGCAGTAATCTCTTACCACAATCTGATTGGTAGTTTAGTTTTCTTATTTACATAAACTCCTCCTCAGAACCTAGCTGGCTAACTGCTGTAGTCAAGAATACTGAGGGATCCCTTGGAAGAAACAAGATTACTTTGGTAATTTTTTTCTTTCAGCTTGTTCAGGCACTTCATGGCAGTGAGGTGCTTTGTTTCTGGAGGGAAAGGGAAGTGCAGGTCATCCAGTGTACAAGCATTCCCCTGCCAGTCAAGTGGGTTTAGATTGGTACTGTTTGTAAAGGAGAACATTCAGCAGCCTTCCTAGCAGGAGGGAGGATGCAGTGCGGTTGATCTGCCTCTAGTGGAGTTTGGAGAGAAGAATGGGAGTAAAAAGAGGGGTGCTTAAGATATCTAAATGGTGCCAACATTATACTGTACATGCTGAGATACCAAGATCTTCTTCGAGATACAGCTCTTGCAGCAGGTTACACCATTAGGACTGAAGCTGGCAGGTGTCAGGACCCCACGGAAATTTTCTAGCTAGCAGTCTTCAGCGGGGACCGCCTCCAACGTCGGTCCCGCCCCCGACGTCAGGCGTAGTACATAAGGAGGCGGTCCCGCCAGAATCCCCAGTTCTTTCTCGCCGTCGACTTGCATGTCTCAACCCTCCGGTCAGTACCTAGTGCGCGACGTTTGGAAAAGTTCTTTTTCCGTTTCTTTATCAAGAAACTTCTTCTTCTTCGGTTGTCTGCCATCTGATGTCCTCACCAACATGCGCGGAGGGCCATCCGTCTAAGTGTGCCTGTGGGAAGCAAATTCCCTTCAAAGATCCACACTCGGCCTGCGTGCGGTGCCTAGGCCCTGGACCACAACACCCAGGCCTGCCCCTTTTGTCAAGGCTTCAACAGTCGGACCCGGATCTGTCGTCAGAAGGCCCTCCAAGCTTACATTCTGGAAGAGAGATTGAAGGCCATGGAACCTGCCTCCAAGGGGGAATCTTCCGAAAAAGCCCGCAGGCACCTTGAAAAACATAGGGAGAGGGTGAGAACTAGATCCCCTTATAGGGCCTCAGACTCCCGCAGCTCCGGCTCCCGGTCCGACCGCTCTCCATCCCGGGCCCGCTCTCAGCCTCCCCCGTTCGTGGTCAAGTCTTCTACCAGTTCCTCCACTCTGCAGCCTGTTAAGACCCCCAGGCCTTCTTCTTCTTCATCTAAGGCCTCACCGAGGTCAGGGGACCACCATCACCACAAGTCCATCTCCCGCCACTTGGCCCCCGACGTCCGGTCGGTCTCCTTGCCTCCTCCCCCCAATGGAAAACCAAGGAGCTGACCTCGCTTAAACGGACGTCGGCCCACCCGATGTCGGACAAACACCACCGGTCCCGGGACCCAACGACAGCTAGACGCCCGTCGCCGGTCAGGCTCTCGCCACCGTGGACGCGGGCCGGGGGACCGACGCCCGTTCCAGCAGATGGAGGAACCCCAACGCCGCCTACCAACGTCAGCCAGGAGGCACTCACAGAGGAGGAGTCTACCCAGCCTGAAGACCAGGCAGGCGACCCTGGTCCTGTTGAGCTCCCGAGGGAACCCTCTCCTGAATCAGAGACCCCCGAGGTGCCGACGCCAGGACCCGACGTCCGGCCACCGGTGCCCGGCCCGTCGTCGGGCCTGAATCTTGCTGAGGTGAAGGAGTTATTCACTTTCTGGTGGGACACCATTAAAAAGGATGTGGTCTCCACACCCTCTCCTCTTCCTTCTCCTCCTCCACCCGTGACTCCACCGGCCCCAGCGCCCCCCCACTCCATCTGGGGCAGCAGGCCGAGTACCTTCCCCCCAAGATCCTGCTGAATCTCCTAGGGGCAGACCATTGGACAAGAGGAGACCTCCGTCCAGATCTTCTTCAGGGTCATCCAGCCCTAAGAGACCCAGAAGACGCCGCTACTCGCCGTCGACAGAGGACTCAGGATCGGACATCTCTGATAGATCCAGATCCCCTTCTCCCATCAGCGTCCCCTCTTCGGACCCACGTGAACTCCCAAGATCTCCTCCGGATGACCCATCTTTCTCAGAGATTTTGAGGCATATCCAGGAGAACATGGGCTGGGACGCAGAAGACCTTGACCCCGAGAGGCTACGCCTTACGCGTTATCTTCGGCAAAAGGACCCAAAGCCTGTGGTAGTACCAACCTTGGTGGACACCTTTGTGGACGTCACCAAGGCAGCATGGAAACGTCCACACTCGCTCCCGGCGATGCCGAAGAGGGCTGACCACCTGTACAAGGCCCCTAGGGAGGACCAGTACTTGGCATCTCATCCTCTGGCCGATTCCCTGGTCATCACAGCCTCACATGACTGGTCCCAAAGGCAGCAACATCTGAGCACCCACCCACGGACCCGGAGTCCAAGCAATTGGACACAATGGGTAGGTGCGCTGCCTTCGACCCTACATGCATGTAGGTCCCTCAATTATCTTACCCACATGGTTCAGTTTCAGAATGCCCTGTGGGAGCAGGGACAAGAGATGGCAGAAAAGCTGCCAGAAGGTGAGCAGGAGGAGGAGCTACTTCAGCTCCTCCGCACGGGTTCAGACGTGGGAACCCAGGTGCTTCGAGCCGCGCATGACTCCGCGGACTCCTCGACCAGAGCGGCAGCCTCATGCGTATGCCTCCAGAGACACTCATGGCTCCGTGTCTCCGGATTCACCCCGGACATCCAGAAGAACATACTGGACACCCCCTTTCATGGCAAAGTTCTCTTTGGTGAGTCCTCAGAGAAGGTCATCACCAAGCTTCAGGAGGCCAGGAAGGCCGTGAGATATTTGTCTAGGCCATGTACAGATCCTGGCCCAGTTCCTTTCGTAGGAACCAGTGCCATTTTCGCGGCCGGACCCAGAGGCAACAGTCTCGTTCTGGCCTGCAACAGAGGGGCTCCTTCCCTCAGAAAGCCCAGGGCAAGTCGTCCTCAGGTAGAGGCCAACGTCCCACCAAGTCGGCCCAACCTGCAGGACCCACAGCTGCCACAGCATGACTCCTTCCCGGCCCCCACCCCTCAGGATCAACGGGATACCAAAGTCGGGGGTCGCATTGCAGACCACCTGCCAGAGTAGCAGTCGATCACCACCGACAGGTGGGTACTCCAATTGGTCAAAAAAAGGCCACTTTATAGAGTTCACAGACAAGCCACCCACAAGGCCTCCCCTGCTCTCCCGCTATTCGGGTCAGCACAGGTTGCTCATCAGGCAAGAAGTACTCTCACTTCTGCACAAAGAAGCCATGGAGTACGTCCCGGGGAACCAGAGAGAAATAGGCTACTATTCCCACTTCTTCCTGGTTCCAAAGAAAACAGGGGACTTCCGTCCAATCTTGGACCTCAGCGACCTCAACATGTCGGTCGCTTACAAATGGTTCCGCATGATGACCCTCCAGGGCCTTATACTCATGCTGAAGAAGGACGCATTTCTGGCGTCCCTGGACATGCAGGACGCTTATCTGCACATCCCCATAGCTCAAGCGCACAGGAGGTTCCTGCGCCTCGAGTTACTTGGCCACCGCTACCAGTTCCAAGCACTTCCTTTCGGGCTGTCCTCAGCCCCCAGGGTCTTTACCAAGTGCATGGCAGTCATGGCAGCGTCTCTAAGGAGACAGGGCCACTACGTGTTCCCATACCTGGACGACTGGCTTCTCATGGCCGCCTCCCAGGAGGCGCTGTTGATGGCTATCCAGCACACCCAGGCTCTTTTTCAGTCGCTGGGCATACTTATCAACTATGAGAAGTCTCTCCTGGTGCCATCCCAGAAGCTGCAATTCATAGGCACAGTTCTGGACACCGTCCAAGGGAAAGCCTTTCTTCCCGAGGACAGAGCGGAACGCATCAGGTCCCTCATCAGGGACCTTTCAGCAAAGAAGACCATCCCAGCCAGACTGGTCCTTCGCCTGCTCGGACATATGGCTATGGCTATTCCAACCGTCCCGATTGCAAGGCTCCACATGCGGGTAACCCAGTGGATGCTCAGAGTGCAATGGGACCAGAATCAAGACCATATGCAGCAGCCAGTCAGAATCACGAGGGCCGTGATTCGGGATTGGTAATGGTGGTTAGACCCGGGGACCCTCTCTATGGGGATCTCATTTATAGCACCGTCCCCGGAGGTAATCCTCTCCACAGATGCCTCAGGGCTGGGGTGGGGGGCACACCTGAACGGGGTGAGGTCTCCAGGAACATGGACCCCTCAAGAAGCCCACCTCCACATCAATATTCTGGAGATGAGGGCGGTCCTGTATGCCCTACAAGCCTTCTAGTCAGACATTCCACCAAGTACTCTTCTGCTTCAAACAGACAATACGGCAGTGATGTATTACCTCAACAAACGAGGAGGCACACACTCCTACCCCCTCTGCAGGGAGGCCATGAGAGTGTGGGAATGGGTAATTCGACATGGCGCAAACCTGATCACAGTTCACGTTCCCAGGGTGGACAACATGGTCGCAGACGGCCTGAGTCGCTCCCAGGCCAGAGTCCACGAGTGGGAACTTCTTCAGGAGGTGGCAGAGGATCTGTTTCATCGATGGGGCACTCCAGAATTGGACTTGTTCGCTTCCCCATCCAATGCAAAACTGCCCAATTTTTGCTCGCTAGATCCAGGGCCTGGTGTTTTCTGGAGAGACGCGTTGTCCCTCTCCTGGGCGGGCAGATTCCTCTACGCTTTTCCTCCCTTCCCGTTGATCCAGAGAATCCTTCTCAAACTTCGCAGGGAGCATGCAATGATGATCTTGGTAGTGCCTTTCTGGCCCAGACAGATTTGGTTCCTGCTCTTGACTCAGTTGTCCCGGGAACCTCCACTTCCTTTGCCAATCAGCTCCCATCTGCTGTCTCAAGAGGAGGGTTCGCTAGTCCACCCGGACTTGCGCTCACTGAACCTGCATGCCTGGCTCCTCGAGACATAGCCATTCTGCAACATGGGGTCTCGCTAGAGGTGGCAGAAGTCATTTCTGCTGCCAGAAAACCCGGAAAGCATGCTACATATGCCATGAAATGGCATAGGTTTTGCCTGTGGTCTCAGGCACGCGGTCTCTCCCCTTTAGACTGCCCAGAAAAATTAGTTCTGGAATATGTGCTTTCCCTCTTTCATTCAGGTCTGGCCTACTCCTCAATTAAGGTTCACCTCTGTGCGATTTAAGCCTACCATTCCCCTATAGGCCAACGCACAGTGGCACAACTCAACACTTCTCGTGACTTTTTGAGGGGGGTGCTCCACCTTAGACCACCCATTAAGGATCCCGTCCCGCCTTGGGACCTGCTTTTTGTCCTGGAGCAGCTTACGCTGCCACCCTTTGAACCTGCCGCAGATTGCGAGCTACGTTTTCTGTCATGGAAAACGTTATTTTTGGTTGCTGTTACTTCGGCGAGGAGAATCTCCGAGCTACATGCCCTCATGTGTAAGGAACCTTACTTGATTTTTCACCAGGACAGGGTGTCCCTGAGGATGAATCCAAAATTCCTGCCTAAGGTGGTCTCAGCCCTTACCCTTAATCAGGACATTGATTTGCCGGTGTACTTCCCTAAGTACACCAATAGAGGAGAGGCACTGCTTCACACCCTGGATGTTCACCGCTCTTTAAGATACTACTTGACCAGGACCAAACAGCATCGCAAATCCGAGCAGCTGTTTATTTCTTTCGCTGAGAGGATGTTGGGCCAACCAGTCTCAAAGCAAACTCTTTCTCACTGGCTTGTCCAGTGCATTTCCTTTTGCTACAACAACAGACAGAAGCCCCTTCCGGGTACCATTAGGGGAGCCACTTTCGACAAAGGGGGTGGCCACTTCCTTGCAGCACTGAAAAACGTCTCCATTTCGGCCATCTGTGCTGCAGCCACCTGGAGCTCAGTGCACACCTTCATTAGGCACTACAGCCTCGACATCGCCTCACGGCGGAGAGCTGGTTTCAGCCTCGCCGTTCTGCAGGGCCTCCTGTCCTAGAATCAGGACTTCCCAGGATCTTTGTTTCTGCCTCCTCCCTAGGGCATTTCTAGGCGCCATTGCTTGGGAATCAGTCCTAATGGTGTAACCTGCTGCAAGAGCTGTATCTCGAAGAAGATAGTACAGTTACATAAGAACTTACTGTAACAGTAGATCTTCGAGAACAGCTCTTGCAGCAGGTACCTTCCCGCCCACCATTCCGCCTTGGAGGAGGTAAGTCCTAGCCTGTGCTTCGGCAGATTGTCCTCAACCTTGATCTTCTGATGGCAGGTCCTTGGTCTCCTCTTCTGATGTCATCCAGCGGCCGGAAGTCTCCGGCGGGAGAACTGGGGATTCTGGTGGCACCGCCTCGCCCATACTCGCCTGGCGTCGGGCGGGACCGGCGTGGGGCGGTCCCGGCTGAAGACTGCTAGCTAGAAAATTTCCGTGGGGTCCTGACGCCTGCCGACTTCAGTCCTAATGGTATAACCTGCTACAAGAGCTGTTCTCGAAGATCTACTGTTACTGTAAGTTCTTACGTAACTGTACTTTCTGTGTTAAATACTAAAATATATATTTTTCCAAATCCATTTATGCAGGTTGGTTTTTATTTACATTGGGCCAGAGGGCCAGAATAGGAGGCCAGCAAGATGCCTGGTTTGTTGTGGATAAGGATGTAACCACGGGGGATGTTTTTGTGGTAAGTGTAACTGGCAAAATGGATGTGTTCTATATGGACTGTTTCTATAAGCTTTGCTGGGAGACTGACAGGCAACTAAAAACGTTAGTAAAACTAGTAAAATCAAATGATAATCAGAAAGCCCTGAAATCTCTTTAATTCCATATTTCTCAACTGAAAAAAGAAGCTGCTTTTATTTTAACATGACAGTTTGGCAAGCACAAAAATGATGATTCATTATAGTCAGCTGCTTATGACTGAATGGTTATTTGTATTCATTTCAAACAATTTGCCTAATTTTATTACCCTTACATTTCTGCATTATGCCTGGCATTATTCATCAATGTGACTGCACTGTTTAGATTTGGATCACAACATGATTCACGTAAAGATGCTTTTTTTTAATTTTTTTTAAATTGGTCTTCTATAAATTCAACATCATCTATTCTAGGCACCATCCACCAATCATTCAGCTCTGTTCAGAGACACACTGCGCACAGATCGTGTCCACTGGATCACAGAAGAGCCTCCGGCAGAACTTGTCCGGAACAATATGATGGAGTGCAATTTCCGCTTCCAGCATCAGATGCCACTTGGTGAGAGAAATGTATACTTGCATAGCAGTGAATTTTGTAAGCATGTAAGGGAGAGCTATTTGCAGTGTATGTTTCCACAGAGAAGACTTTTTCTAGTAGACGCATTGTTTGTTATCTTGCCTGTTGTCTGAGAGAAACAGCTCATTGGCCTGATTCAGCCCCGGCAGATCGCATCATGCTGTTGACCTACACAGACATGTCAGCTTGTGTTGCATCTCAGCTATGGAGAGGAGATCTATGTACTCATCCTTGGTTGAAACTAAGCAACTTTTCTCCTCATGCTTAAATAGGCTGCCAGTGTTCAGGCCTCTATGACAGGCATTTCTTTCTCTAATTTTATTTTTATTTGTTATACTTTTAACCTACATTTTTTCCCAGTTCTTTTTTTTTTTGTTTAACTTTTGTTAACTGGTAGGCTCATTAAACCAATGGCCTATTTTCAGAAGCAACCTGCCATTCTTAAAGAACTGTTTAGTGGCTGATAACCTGCTGTCAAGTGAGAATGAGTTTCGAGTTGAGGGGCCAAGAAAGGAAAAAGCTCTTTGGCTCAAACAACTTTTTGGTCGGGGCACAACAAAGCATCTGTATTAGATCGCAGTTGACTAGTAGTGAGAACTGACTGAAATAATTTAGCTAGATATTTTGGCTGTTGATTTTTGCAACACATTAAAAATGAAAATGCCAAGGTCATATGTGCATTTATTAGAAGAGGCTAGCCTTCTTCTGATTCTTCCCCTGCTGTGTTTTGAGTCACACTGACTTTACCCCAATTGTGAGCATCACAAACAGTTGGTTTCCTGAGTCAGACACCATATTGTACTATAAAATGTCCATAGGGGTGCTCTTCCCCCACCTCCCCCTTCCCCTCCACAGAACAAATGCATAACCTCCACTACAAGTTCACTCTCCACGGCTCACACAGTGACAAATTTGAGTTCACTATTGAACCAGGTCTGCCACATTGTAGTGTAACTGACTGGCATTGGACTGGTACTTCTGCAAGTTTTAACTAGAAAGTGTGTTGTCCTGTCATAGGGCATACATGTGAATCATCTAAAATATTCATAATCCTTCGCATGAGTGCTGACATTATTATTGTCTAATGTGTGTTCATTCATTCATTCTTTATTTTTATGAGGCACTTTTCTTATAACCAAAGCGCCTGTACAATACATAAAACAATAAATAGACAAAATTAAAACTAACATAAATCATTAAAAGCTATACTAAAAAGATGCGTCTTCAAAGCTCCTTTTAAAGCTTTGGACAGTCGGGCAATTTCGCACCTGACGAGGTAGAGAATTCCACAGGGTCGGGGCCATAAAACTAAACGATCTAGCCCCTGAAGTTTTTAAACAAACCCTGGGAATCTCTAGCAATCCCTCGTCAGTGGATCGGAGGGGGCGGGGAGGACAGTAGGGACACAGGAGCTCTTTCAGGTAAGTAGGTCCCTGATTGTGTAGGGCTTTATAGGTCAGCAAACTGACCTTGAAGGTGATTCGCCAGAAAACTGGCGGCAGTGCAGTCCATGAGCCTGGGCACTATATGGCTGGACCCTAGAAGATCCAGTCCGCAACCTGGCTGCCGCGTTCTGCACTAGCTGCAGACAGCGAAGTTCAACCTCCGGTAGCCCCAGGTAAAGGGCATTGCAATAGTCAAGGCGGGAGGTAACGAATGCGTGGATCAACGTTGGAAGAGCCCCTGGAGGAACCAGGTGCTTCACCCGGGCGATATTCCTCAGATGGTAAAAGGAAGTTTTGACTACCGCTGACACCTGAGATTTAAACGTCAGACGGTCATCAAATACTATGCCCAGATTCCGCACCTGATCTGAGGTCGTGATCTGGACGCCCCCAAGCCATAAGCCTGAGGGCGATCCAGCTAACAAACCCGCCTCACAGCGACCCTTGTCCATGACCAACACCTCAGTTTTCTCTGGGTTTAACCGCAGCCAACTCCCATTCATCCAGTCTTGGATCTCAGCAAGGCAGTTATTAAATACCGAAAAGGCAGCATCCTGGCCAGGCACAAAAGGCATATACAGCTGAGTATCATCTGCATAGCAATGAAAACCCAAACCGTATCGTCTAATAATTGCTCCTAATGGCAGCATATACACTGCAAACAACATGGGCGCTAGAATAGAACCCTGCGGTACCCTGCAGGATAGGGAGACTGATGCCGAAGAAAAAATTCCCGACACCACCCTCTGAGTCCTACCCTTGAGGTAAGATCGAAACCACCTGAGGCCCATATCAGACAATCCACAGATGGACCGCAAACGCTCTAACAGCACACCATGGTCAACAGTGTCAAATGCTGCAGAGAGATCGAGAAGTACCAAGATGAAACAGGTCCTACGATCTCTCGCTATTAGGAGGTCATTTAGTACCCGAACAAGTGCTGTCTCAGTACTATGCCATTTCCTAAATCCAGACTGGAGAGAATCATAGACATTGTTGTTGGTCAGATGACCATACAGCTGCACTGCAACCACCTTCTCAATAACTTTACCCACAAAGGGTAAGTTAGAGACGGGTCTGTAATTTGCTAGGCAATCTGGGTCCAAGGAGGGCTTCTTCAATAGAGGCCTAACTATAGCCCCCTTAAGAGGATCTGGAAAGATCCCCCTCTCCAAGGACCTCCAGACTATCAAAGCCAGGACTGGGCCAATTTTATCCACACAATCCACTGAGACGTGTGGGGCCAGGGTCCAAATCACAGTTGGTCGGTCGCAGCGCTCGGATGATCATCACAATGTCATTGATTGTGGGGAGGCTGAAGTCGGACCATGCAAACTGGGTGTCTGACATCTCCTGCCGACCATCACAACTCTCATTGGAGAGGGAAAAACGGGCATCCAATCTGATTTTGGCAACCTTATCTGCAAAGAAGAGAGCAAACTCCTCACACCGTTCTGGAGAAAAGGCTCTTCTGGGCTGAAGACAGACTGGATTGCACAGTCTGTCCACAGTCTGAAAGAGCTGAGCTGGTCTATTCTGTGCAGTCGCTATCTCTCTGGACAGCAATTCTGCCTTCTTATGAGAGATTGCGGATTGATAGACCATATAATGGTCCATCAAACTAAGTTTGTTGTCATCCAAACCGGACCTCCGTCAGTGCCTCTCCAACCTTCGTCCAACTCTCCTCAGCTCCCTCACAGTCTCATCGAACTAAGGAGACCTGGGACGAAGAGTGAGGACGAACACGAACAGGTGCAATGGAATCCAGGGCCCCTGTCACCACCTTATTATAGGCATGTACCAGGTCCCCTGGATCCAAGCAATCTATCGGTAGGCCCGATAGGTCCAGCACCGCCATCAGGTCATCTGGGGACACACCCCTTAAAGGGCGGTACCGGACTATTTCTGAAGGGGCTGACCTAATAGGGGTGGCCTCAAAACTGAACCTAATGGAGTGATGGTCCGACCATCCGACCGGTTCCACCACGAAGTCAGATATCCCCATCCCCAGAAGGAACACCAGGTCCAATGAATGTCCACCAATATGGGTCGAGGAGGAAATGACCTGTGTGAAGCCCAGTGATATCAACTGGAGGAAGTCTTGACCAAAATGTGAGAGTTCATCTTCGACCCAGGCATTGAAGTCCCCCAGAACCAACCATCTGGGGGACCCCAATGTCAGATCGACAATGAAGTCTGCAACTTCCTGCAGGAAAACATTTTCGTCACCTGGTGGACGGTATACAAGAAGTATCCTGCACCCCACACCCTCACCCAAGATGCACTCAAAGGACCTGGTGACTCCCACTGGTACCTCCACCAGGCCCAGTTCTGTTCTAAAACAGATGGCAACACCCCTGCCCCTACGATCTTGCGTCGGCCGGTGTATCACCGAGTAATGGGCTGGAACTGCTGCTGGCAAAACTGGCCCAGCATTTTCATCCAGCCAAGTCTCGGTGATGCACGCCAGGTCAGATGACCCAACAAAATCAGCTGTAATAGCCGTTTTGTTTTTAATAGACCTCGCGTTGCACAACACCGCCCGAGTAGGATAGACATAGAAGCATAGACTTTGACGGCAGAAAAGGACCACTTGGCCCACCCAGTCTGCCCATTTCCCTACCTACTGGATAAGCTGCAGATTCTAGTTAACCAACAGCCTGCTTCCTGCAACCCCGCACTATAATTGCTTTGTGTCTGTCCAAGCATGTTTGAATTCCCCCACTGTTTTAGACCCAACGACCTCCTCAGGAAGGCTGTTCCATGTATCCACCACTCTCTCCGTGAAAAAGAATTTCCTCACATTACCCCTGAGCCGTCCCCCCTCTATCTTTAAACTGTGCCCCCTTGTTCTTACACATCTCTTTTTCTGAAAGATGCTACCCTCCTGGACTTTGTTGATTCCCTTGAGGTACTTGAACGTTTCTATCATGTCCCCAGTCCCTCCTTTCATCAAGGGTATACATATTAAGCTCTCTCAGTCTCTCTTCATATGGTTTCTGATGTAGACCCTGCACCATTTTAGGTTCTCCTGGACTGCTTCCATCCTGTCTATGTCCTTGCGTAGATGAGGTCTCCAAAACTGCACACAGTACTCAGATGGGGTCTCACCAACTGTCTGTATAGAGGATAATCACTTCCTTTTTCTACTTGTGATGCCCTTCTGTGCATCCCAGTATCCCCTGAGCTCTCCTTACTGACTTCTCACATTGCTTACCCACCTTTAGGTCATCTGATATGACTACTCCCAGGTCTCTTTCCATTTTTGTTGTTGTTAGTACCTCCCCTGCTATTGTGTACTCTTCTCCTGGGTTTTGTTTCCCAGGTGCATTACTTTGCACTTCTTGCATTGAATCTAAGTTGCCATATGTCTGACCATTCCTCCAACCTTGCCAAGTCCCTTCTCATCTTTTCTACCCCCTCTTGTGTATCAACTCTGTTACAGATCTTTGTGTCATCTGCAAAGAGGCATACCTTTCCCTTCAGACTCTCTGCAATGTCACTTATAAAGATGTTAAAGAGGATTGGACCCAGTACTGAGCCCTGAGGTACTCCACTAGTAACCTCCCTTTCTTCGGAATGTGTTCCAGTCACTATTACCTTCTGTGTCCTGTAGTGCAGCCAGTTCGCTATCTAGGCTACCACCCTGGGACCCACTCCCAGGCTGGCTAACTTGATTATTAATCTTTTGTGCGGGACTGTGTCAAATGCCTTGCTAAAGTCTAGGTAGGGCATATCCACAGCCCCTCCCTGGTCTATTACTTTGGTCACCCAGTCAAAGAAATCAATTAGATTAGTCTGACATGACCTTCCTGCTGTAAATCCATGTTGCTTTGGGTCCTGTGCCCTTTGGCCTCTAGGTGCTCAACAATTCTTTCTTCAGAAGTGATTCCATCATTTTCCTACCACTGAGGTCAAACTTACAGGTCTGTGGTTCCTGCTTCTGCCTTGCTCCCACTTTTGTAAAGGGGATCACATCTGCCCTCCTCCAGTCCTCAGGTACCACCCCATCCTGCCATGATTTGTTAAAAAGTGTGGTCAGTGGTGTCACTAGGTCCCCTTAGTTCTTTTAGGATTCTGGGTGAACTCATTAGGCCCCATTGCTTTGTCCACCTTGAGTTTTAGGAGTTCTTTCAGGACTCTTCCTTCTGTGAATGGACTGGTATCAACCCCCTACCCAGAGTGCTTCTATTGTCTGGTTTAGGTAACTGTTCCTCATCTTCTTTTGTGAATACTGAGCAAAAGTATTCATTCAGTATCTCTGCCTTTTCACTGTCTCCCTCTGCCCACCTCCCTTCTCCTTTATTAATCTTCACTATCCCTTCCTTAACCTTTCTATGCTCCTCCGAAGATGACCGCCTATTGAAATCTTATTTTCCACGGGGAGGTGTGGGGGGATTGTTTTGTCTCCAATTTTATTCATATGTCATTCAATCAATATTTATTATAAAAGTATTTTATATATATATATATATATATATATATACACAAACTTTTTCTAAAAAAAAAAAAAAAAAAGACATTTTTAGTATCTGTTTACATCAGGTCATTAATCTCTGGCACAGTTCGAAAACCATCCAATGCAGTGCCTAATAGGTCTAATTGCATAACACACAGTTCAGTACAAAGTGAATTCTGTAATCTTTCTTGCTTTCAAATTCTTGTACACTGTTGGGCGGCGATGAAGAAAACACATATGTCTGTTCAAAACAGAACCAAGAAAGTCAATATACTTTTCTCGAGTCAGTGTTTTTCACCTCATGTATCAAGTGATCCTGTAGCAGCAACCTGCTCCCAAAAATCGTGCATGCTCCGCTATCAGAGCATCTGGCAAAACACAACCTACTATGTCCCCTTCAACGTGGCTTCCGCACGCAACATAGTACCTCGTCTGTGCTAGCCATCTTCACCAGTCAAGTACTGAGGAACATGGACCAGGGCAAGCTCACAGGTGCAGTCTTTGTTGATCTGTCAAAAGCATTTGACCTGGTCAACCACCATCTCCTCCACTCAACCCTGCTACTCATTGGCTGCTCCCCTGGACCTGTGCTGCCTGGTTCCATGGCTACCTATCACACAGGTGTCATTCGGCTATTATTGGGAAAACATCCTCTGCTCTCCTCCCTGTACTTATTAGGGTCCCCCAGGGCTCCATACATGGGCCTCTGCGCTTCTCCATGTTCATCAACACACTCCCCAGGGACAGCATTAGCTGTAAAGCTCTTCTCTGTGCCAATGATCTAGTCATATACCACAGTGACAAATCAGTCGACTCCATCTCTTGTGCCCTCTCACATAACTTTGGCTCTGCCCACCAATGGTTCCTCTCCCATAAACTTTTAGTCAATGAAAAAAAGACTAAGTCCATGATCTTCAGCTCTAAACCCTTCCTAGCCAAGGCCACCAAATCAAATTCCTCCCTCCTGGTACTTGACCCCAGTTATCCCTCCCCAGGAAGATGTCACATCATTTAAATACCTAGGAGTAACCCTCGACCCCTCCCTCTTGTTCTCCGAACATGTCAGTCACACCACACGAAGGATCCACCAGAAGTTGGGCGCTGCATACCTATGCAAACATTACCTATCGGGTGAGGCGTGCCTTGCTATCGCACGTGGAAACCTACTACCCCTCCTTGCCTACCGCTCCCCGATCTATCACGCCTATCCTTTACCCTGCTTTCGAGGCTAATCACGGCCTACAACTCTATATGCGTTTTGTCCTCCAAGCTCCTTTCCGCTCCTATCACTGCTCCCTCTACCAGACCTTAAAGGATGCTTTGACTACGCTGTGGGCTGTCTGGTGAACAACTCACTCCGAATCCAGCACCAGTCCCCGTATTCACCCCTACTGATGGATAGAGTTGTCCCATGGAATCTCAGGGCTTCCTCAGTCACCCCATTACAAGTACCCTGTATCACCACTACTATGGGAATTCGAGCTTTCTCAATCGCAGCTCCCTCCCTATGGAACAAGCTCCGTCTGTCTGGTCACTCATCAGTCACCCACCAAACTTTCAAAAAAAACTGAAAGTGTGGCTCCTCACAGTTGTAAACTGTCACTGCACCATGCAAGATGCTAGAGCATACTCACCTTATGCTCCCCTATGAATAAGCAGCACTTACTTCCTCCTTTATCTGTCCTTTTCCTCATCTCTGACCTTTCCCTCGCTGCCCCAAGACTACCCAGCCCCTTGTCTTCCCTCCCCAGCACCCCAGTGGCACCCTATGCCTAACCCTACCCCCAATCCATGCCCTGGCTTTGATCTTAAACCATGCAGAGAAAGTGTTGGTCTGTCGGAATCTGAATCATGCAGTGTAAATGTTGATCTTTTTGAATCTACACTGTGTATTGTCCTTTCCCCATTCGCCCTATCCCTTACCTCTCTCTTGCCCAGCACTACCGCCCCAATCTCCTTTTATATCACTTGTCTCTTTTTGAAAGTGTTACACTGTCTGATGCTACTCAGCATATTGTTGCTGCTACTGCATTGGACTTCTGCATCTCTGTAATTGTAAACTGTTACTGTATGTAACATGCATTGCAGCTCAAGTTGTATGGAAGCCGAACTACTGTAATTGTCTTCTGTTATTGCATATACCCTATACTATCTGTTCTGCCACATTGTACTGTATATTGTAAGTATTGTATGTATATGTACTCTTTTTGCCACTGTGTGGCCTGAGTCGTGACTGAAAACAGTCCTCTGGATCAGTGCATCTACCCTTGTTACCAAAAACATACATAAATAAATAAATGGTGTTATACAAATCCGTTTCAAACCTCAGGAATCCCTCCCTTACGATTAACAAATACAGCCATTCCCCTGGAATGAGCTGCCCTGGAGATTTAGAATTTATTAATTATAGAATCGTCGTTCAAAACTCTTCTGTGTGGTCATGCTCACCTCTGCCCTCTGCCCTCTAATGGTAGATTTATTTTCCTGCCTGAGAAGAAGCATCACCCTGAGTTGCTGTACACTGCTGAGATGTCTACGGTTGATCATTTTAATGTGTTTTCTTTACAGTGTTTTATTTTTAGTTAACCCTCAATAACTCTGCATTAGTTAGGGGTTTTCTGTTACATTTACTGATTTTCTCCGGATCCTTATTGGTTCCGAGTAATTGGAGAAAGGCTTTGAAGTGCAGTCTGCTTCTGGAAACCACATTTGACATATTATTGGAACAAACTAACAACAAAAAAAAAGAAGAGTTTCATTTTAAACTGCTTTGCAGTTCCTTATTCTTTCAGTCCCGGTTCCTATTTTTAGAGAAACCGAGAGGATATTTCGTAGTTTTTCACTACTTTAACTTGTTTTATAATGGTTCCCATTTTATTTTGGAACCAAATTGCTAATTTACTATTTTTCCAATTGGAACCATAGATCTCACTTCAGGTGGGCTCTTGCAGTAGGCAACACCATTAGGACTAAGCCGCCAGGCACCAGGACCACACGGAAAAATTCTAGCTAGCAGTCTACAACGGGGGACCACACCCTGACGTCGGCCCATTGACGTCTGATCTGGTATAACAGGGGCTGTCCCCTACACCCGCCTCAGTTCTTTTCCTGCCATTGACCTGCACTCATCAGACCTTGCCAAACATTGCTACAGTCGACCACCGTTTTATTGTTTTCTTGATCTTAGTTCGATCTCGGGTCCATGTCATCGCCAACTTCTTCTGTGGACTCCCACAAGTCGAAGTGTGCCTGTGGAAAGCAGCTCCCCAAAAAGGACAGCTACACCACGTGCATCATTTGCCTGGGCCTGGATTACAATGCTGAAGCCTGACAGGGCATGCCAGAAATTCAACCAGGTCACACGAAAAAGATGCTAGAAGATTCTGGAGACCCATCTCCTCCAGCAATGATTGGCCACCTTAGAAAGAAGCATAAGAAGCACTGGGACCGGGAACAGTCCACTACGGAGCCATGGTCACCTTCGGGGGCCATAGCAGATCCTCTTTCTGCTTTGGGGGGTTGATGACTTCTTCCACGTCAGCCTTCCATCCTTCTGGGCTGCCTGTGGACCAGCCTCCTACCATTATTTCTATGGCAGGTAGTGCTTGTGCGGATTTGGAGGATTTTTCCTCTGTCAGGCCACCCCTGTTGCTCAGGCTAGTCCTTCACAAAGGTCCTGAGCCAGGTGGCCAGGCTGGTCACTTGGGTAAAGCTTCGGCTATCTCCACCCACCCAGCCTTGGTGTCTTTGCTGGACCCTGGTTTGGGGCCTGATGACGGTCAGTTAGACCAATGCCCGCTGTCGCCTTCTGGGCCACAGCATGCATCCGTGGGGCCTCCACCCATGGTACCCTCTCCTCAGCCGCCACTGGTGTTCTCCTTTCAGGCTACCCCCCACCAAGCACCGGCAAGGCCTTACTCCGCCGGTCTCCCATCTGTGGACCTGGCATTGTCACCTTCTGTCAGAGCCTGAGGGTCCTCCCTCTCCGGATCAGGCATCCCCTGAATCATCACCTCCGGTTGCCACCTCTGCTCAGTAAGAGCCAGCCTTACCTCGGACCCCTCGGTATTTCTGCCCGATCTGTTGCAGCAGTCAGTTTTGATATCTGGCTACTCTTCAGACCCTTCAGTCCTGAGTTTAGACCTTTAGTCTGCGCCTTCTGGGCATTTGGGTTCGGGTGCGGTGTCAGGCCTCATTTACAGCCTGACACACTACCTGGTGCCCGGGTTGCTCTTTCCACCTGATGCTTTTTTGCCGGATGTGGGCCAACTACAGCACTCTTCTTAATGCTTGGTGGGTATCTGCCCAAAGACTGACCCCTACTCAGCAGTCACTGGCACCAGCTTCTCCCCCAGCAAAGGTCTCCCCTTCGTTGGACACAAAGGCTCCCCCCTTCACTGGAACGCCAATTGGGGGCCGGTACGGTCACGATTTCCGACTTGTCGCCACTGCCGCACTTGGCCTCAGACTCTGAGGGCTCATTACATGTTATCTCAGACTCCCTGGAATCCCCGATCTCCCCACCACATTCGCCCCCCAGGGAGATAGGGTCAGGGATACCCCTAAGTCCCCTACTGAGGACCCCTCATTCCTGGCAATGATGAAGACAATCCATGCTTCCTAGGGGTGGCGCATTGAGAAGCAGGACCCTCAAAGATGCCAGCTGGCGCAGCATCTGCACCTTCCAAAGGTCAAGTCGGTGGTTGTCCCCCTCTTTGGTGGTACCACATGACAGTATTTCATCTACAGTCTGGCAACAGACAACATCAGTACCTGCCATTCTGAGGAAGGCTGACTGATTATATCATGCCCTAAACGGCAAGTCTCACTTTGACTCCCAACCCACAGCTGACCCTTCCATATTATTGGGGGTCCAGGTGGAGTGTGAGGGATCCAGTAATCAGGATTTCCATCCGGATAGGGAATCCAAACATTTGGACATTCTGGGGTGCAGGGTATATGCCTCTTCGACACTGCCCTTGCGGGCTCAGAACTACCTTGCGCACATGCTCGTGCGTCAGCAATCCCTTCTTGGACAGGTAGGGGATTTGCTTCGAACCATGCTGGAGTCTACTGCGCAGTCCCAGATTGAGCATCTCTGAGGTTCTGCCTCTAATGTAAGTTTTCACACCCTGCGTGCCTCCTATGACATGGTGGACGTTGCTGCCCGCAGCTCATCCTCCATCGCCTGTAACAGGCATTATGCTTGGCTTTGCCTGATTGACTTTACTCCAGCGGTCCAAGCTTCCATTCTGGATGCACCTTTCCGGGGCCCTGTGTTGTTTGGAGAGGATGTACAAGCGTTGCTGTCCTCCCTGCAGGACTCCGGAACCTCTCTTCGCACTGGCTTCCATGACCACTGGGACTGGTCACACCTGCCTCCAGCCCGCCTTCACAGGCAGTGACCCCAGCATCCTCAGTTCTCTGGGATGGGGGCAATCGCCAGGCCTCTTCGATCCCGGTTGTTAAGGCCCATAGGGCAGAGGCAGTGGCACCATCAGTGCCTACTACTTCCTCATAAGCCCTGGTGATCCTCTGTCCCTTCCTTTTATCGACGGGTTGGAGGACTAGGGAAGGCGAGGGAATAGGACAAAGGGGAGATGTTTTCCTTTTTGCACTTCCCAGTTCTTTTTGTATCTGCCCTACCAGGGATGTCTCTTTGCTGGGCGTTGGCCCAAGGTGGCGCGTGGCGTCTGGGTGACCCAGGCTCTCCTCTGGTTGATTGTTTTGGGAGGATTGGGTTCTGCCTTCCCTCCTCCGTGGCTATTAGGCCTTATGCTCCTCTAGCCTGGCCATTCTGGACCCATCCTTCAACCCGGATAGGAATGTTAGCCTGCTGCCGTCTCGCCTCCTTCCCTCATCCCTGTCTTTGTCTGTGGGGGATGGCACCATCTTCAACAGAGGTTGGAGCTGGAGTGAACCCCTCTGGTCCTCCCAGCAGGCCTAGGCAGGGTGTCCTTTTCCCTGATTCTACTCCTGGCCTATGTAAAGGTGCACTAATTTTCACCCAAGCCATGCTGGGGCCCAGCGTAGGCCTGTTGCCCCCCCCCTTTTATCGTCGCTGCCTGGCGATGCGACTGAGCTCAGTGGTGATGGGCTTCCGCCATCCTTTGTGCAGGATGCAGTGGTTGCTCCTGGCGTGAGCTTTGTAGGATTTCCCTCATTTTTGTGCTTCTAAGTCGGTCGGTTCCTTCATGGGCAGCAGCACTCTTTCTCAGAAGCATGCCTGATGCCCGCTTGTTTGGTCTCCTATGGTATGGGACTCCTTTTTTCCTTCAGGCAGTTCCTCTAGATCTGCAACCCTAGAGGCCTTTCACTTTGGCCTTAACCAGCTCTTCCGTATGTGGACAGGATTCCCATAAGCCTTATGGAAGAGGAGGTAGGGGCCATTACCCTCGTGCTTATGTGACCTATGATTACATCCCTTTAGAGGGACTTTTTCAGAAGTAGAGGCAGAAGGGATGCTAGGCTTGGGGACACCACTCTAGCCTTCAAAGCGCAGGCAAAACAGAAACCCTGACAAGTTTGTATAGGTCACCTGCCCATTGCCAGTGGGAGGAAGGATGACTTGCTGTTTCCAGGCATGGGAAAGTGTTACCACAAACAGGTGGGTCCTGGACATAGTGAGTCAGGGTCTCCACCTGCAGTTTAAGAGGCTCTCAACTGCAGAGCCTTCCCACCTCATACTCCAGCAGAAAAACTCTTTATAGAGTTAGAGGTAAAGAAGCTGCTTCAAGCAAGTGCAGTGGAAAGAGTCCCCCAGTGCTGGAAGGGGCTGTACTCAAGATACTTCCTGACCCACACGAAAAATGGGGAGTAGCGACCATTTTAGATCTGAGATACTTAAAAAAGGAAAAGTTCAAGTTGACACCATCAATTCTGCCCTCTCACATAACTTTGGCTCTGCCCACCAATGGTTCCTCTCCCAAAAACTTTTAGTCAATGAAAAGAAGACTAATGCCATGATCTTCGGCTCTAAACCCTTCCTAGCCAAGGCCGCCAAAATAAATTCCTCCCTCCTGGTACTCACCCCAGTTGTGTTATGTGTAAAATGTTCTTGTTTTAGAATGTTTTAATTATTATTTGGGGTAGGTTTATTTTTAATTTAGCCTAGTGGGAGTTTTAGTGGAGGTTATTGAGATTGGCAGTCAGTATGTGTTGGGGCTATGGGCCAGTAAGGCGCACCTACTCGACCCAGCTGTGCGGCATCCATCCCTTTGAGCTTCCCCCATTGCCTGCAGAAGCATATGGTAGATGCAGAGTGTTAAGGATAGCTCGCTGGAGGGGGTGGAGGCCGGGGGCTATGCAAGTGGGTGCCAGGGAGTCTTTGATTTGGGTGGTGAGGTTCAGGGGATGCCCTGGGGCAAAACGGAATTTGGAGAGGGGTCCTCCATGCTTGATTCCCATACCCAAGGGCTCCACCTTTAAGGGTGGGCAGGAGGCTGCTCCAGTATTCTCACCTCATCCTACTCTAGCTGTGTTATACAATGCCAGGTTGATCAAGAACAAGACCGCGGTAATAGCGGACCTAATTTTGAATTCAAAATTTCAAAATTTTGACTGACTCTGCTGAGGTAGTCAAGGCATTTAATCACAAATTCACTGACCTGTTGGCCCTCCTTAGTAAACTCCCTTCAAGCAATCCTGCCAGCCAGCAGTCCAGTGCGCACTCCCTCCTTTCCCCCGCCCAACCTCCCACCAGTCAGCCTCCTTGCTCGGGGGCATGCTCCACCCCTTGATCTCTGCCTTCTCACTTTCTGACACCCCCCTCACCCTCCTTTCTATTTCAAGATCATCTCCTCCAAGGACACCCTTTAACTCCTTAGGAGCCTACCTAACGGGTTGCCCAGGCTGTGATGGCCTCTCTCCTGTGTTGCTCAGACTTGTTTCCTCAGCGATCACCATACCCCTTACCTTCATTTTCAGTCTTTCCCTGACTACTGCCTCCATGCCTCTCCCCTGGAAATCTGTCAAAGTAGTTCCAATCTTCAAAGCTGGTGACCCCCTCTTGTCGAACAACTACCGGCTAATATCCATCCTCCCCCACCTTAGTAAGCTCCTCAAAAAAAATTGTGCAGCACTACTACTGCCCTGGCTGTATTTACCAACCACATACTCATCAACATGGATCATGGACGTGCCACTGGTGTCGTTTTTGTGGACCTATCTAAAGCCTTTAGTCTGGTTAACCATACTCTACTCCTCTCCAGATTACTCTCGATCAGGTCTTCCATTGAGACCTCAAATTGGTTTCAGAGCTACCTCTCTGACCGCTCTCAATCAGTGTGTATCGGCCCAGCCATTTCTCCTGCTGTATATGTCTCCACTGGGGTACCCCAGGGCTCCATCCTGGGCCCCCTGTTCTTTACAATATTTGTCAACACCCTCTCCTCTGATTGCCTCTCCTGTGAATCCCTCCTCTATGCAGATGATCTTGTTATCTTCCACAGTGACAAATCCATTCCTCATTTATTCTCCGTCCTTCCCATGAACTACTGTGCTGCCCACAAATGGTCCACCAATAACATGATGGTGGTTAACGCCCCCAAAAAACAAGACTATGCTGTTTGGATCTAAACCATTCCTTGCAAGAACCCTAAACGCTAACTCTTCCCTCCTAATCCACCCTCCCACCGGACCTGCTCTTGAAATTGTCCCCTCCTTCAAATACGTGGGGTCACACTGGACCCCACCCTCTCCTTTACCAACCATATTAACTCATTAGTCTGGTGGGTCAACCATAAACTCGGTGCTGCCTACCATATCACACCCTACCTGTCTGCTGAGGCTCGCCAGGCTATTGCTAGAGGAAAACTTCTCCCCATCTTGGATTACTGTACCCCAATTTATACTCGTGTCTCAGCCGCCCTCCGGACTAGACTCTCATCTGTGTACAACAGCGTTTGCCATTTTGCCCTGTCTGCCCCTACTCCACTCATCACTGCAACCTTTACCACTCTGTAGGCTGGCTCTGCTTGCAAGGTTGTTTTGACTATACCATTGGTTGCCTCATAGACTCCATCCATCATTAGAAGTGGCCCTACTTCCCCCCCCCCTCTCCGTCCACCGTCTGCAAGCCCCGTACCTCATCGAGATGTCTTAGATCCTCTGTTGTCCCTCCCCTGGTGACTCCGAGAACCACCACAAAAATGGGTGGTAATGCATTATTGGTAGCGGCCCCCACACTTTGGAATGGCCTCCCTGCACCACTCAGATCCTCTAAGATGCCTTACGCCTTTAAACAAAACCTTAAATCGTGGCCCCTTTCCAGAGACAGTTGCAATTGTCCGCCTAGATTGCACCCCCCCCCAAGCTTTGCTCCCCACCTGCTAATGCCTGACCTCTCACCTTCCTGTTTCTGGTGAGTTACTAGCCTGGGTGGGTATATTTATTGGGGGAGGGGTAATGTACTTTGTACTTGACTGCTATGTACCACTGTTTTGCTTGTTGTAAATGCAATCTGCGTTTTTACCACTGCTTGATGTCTGTGCTTTGTAACATTAATCTACACATGCTAATGTTTTACTGTTATTTCCTCAGTGATTTCCCGTGGACTGTACTTTTGTAGCTCTGTTATTGTAATTGCACCTTTTGTTTACTCTGTATTCATTTCTGTTGCTTGTGCCTTTTGGCCCTGGTCATACCTATAAATGGTCCCTTGGATCAGTGCACTTACCGGTTATCAAAGCCATAAATAAATAAATAATTTCCTCAGTAGACCTGGCCTGCATCACAGAGACTTGACTGGATGAAAATGCTACGCCCTTTTTGGAGGCAGCAGTGCTGGATGAGTACACTGTGATACACATCCTGAGGAAGGATCGCAGAGGCAGGGGTGATACTATCTGTTTTAGAGCCAGTCTAGGCCTCAAGGTGCTACCGGTGGGTTCTTCCAGATCATTTGAGTATGTGGCTTAGCGCCGGGGGCTTTGCACGAGCTACAGGGTCCTCCTGGTTTATACACTTCCATAGACGGGGGGCTCTCTTGAGGAGTTCGGAGACTTCGCCGCCAGCCTGGTTGTGGAATCCCCAGGTACTAATTCTGGGGGATTTCAATGCCTGGGTCGACAACAGGCTTTCGTCATTTGGGCGTGATCTTCTGCAGATTATGGAGGCCCTCTGCCTGTCGCAAATTGTTACCTCAGCGACCCACTTGCGCGGCCACACTCTGGACCTGTATTCACTCTGGGTCTTGGGATCAATGACCTCAGGATTGGTCTGGTTATATAGTCAGATCATAGCACCATGGGATTTACGTTTGGGGCGCGCCCCCCCCCCCCCGAGTGTCTGGCCTCTGTGGAGATGGTCCAGTATCACCCTTTAAAGGGATTAACACCAGTAGCACTACAGGCGGTGCTGGACCTATCAAGTGTGGAGACTGCATGTGCGATTGGGCCAGAGGAAGCTGTGGCGGCTTATAATGGGGCCTTCGACTCGATCGCACCAGTCTGTGTCTGACCTCTGTCTACTCGCCAAAGGCCCCCCTGCTTTGATGCGGAGCTTAGGGAGTTAAAAACTAAGGGTCAGAGGTTGGAGTTGCATTAGAGGGGTTCTGGCCTGTTGGAGGACAAATTTGCCCTGAGGACACATATGCTGTCTGTCGGAGCAATCTCTCGAAAGAAGGCAGATTTTTTGTCGAGAGCTAGTTGCAGCAGAGAACAGGCCAGCTCAGCTGTTCCACATGGTAGATAGTCTATTACATCCTGCCTGTCTCCGTGCGGGAGGAGCAGGTTCAAGCACAATGTGCAACGAGTTGCTGTGTTCTTTGCCGACAAAGTGTCCTCTGTCAGGGCCGAGATCTCTTCCAGCACCGCTCAAAGGGATTGTGGGATTTGTCCAGAATCAAGTCGGGGCACCGCTCTTGTCTGGTTGGAGTTTGATCTGGTAGGAGTGGAGGAGGTGGCTGACATAATCTTGATACTGCGGCCAACACATTGTGATCTTGATCCAGGTCCAACCTGTCTTTTGGTCTGATATGTGAACCTGATAGGGCCTGTGGTTGCTGGAATTGTCCGGAGTTCCCTCAAGAGTGGGGTCATTTCCAAGGCTTTGAAAGAAGCGTTGGTTAGGCCACTGCTGAAAAAAAACTTGATGGACCAGGAGTGTCTCAGCAACTACAGGCCGGTCTCGAACTTTCCATTTTTAGGGAAGGTTTTAGAGAAAGTGGTGGCCATTCAGTTAGAGATGCGTCTTGCCTCCTCCACCACTTATGAACATTTCCAGTCGGGTCTAGTACGTTTCACCGACTCTTACCTTACCAACACTCATTTGCCTGTTTCCTATTGACCGTCGCGGTCATATATTAGACACTCAAAATACCGCATGGCTATTATTTACATGCAGAGTGCTTACTAAATGAACAAATGGTAAGGTACAAAGCCAAAAATAAGAAAGCTAAATGGATTTATGTTACGTAGAAAGCATTTTGAGTTCAAAATTGTACATGCCAGCAAGTCAGTACACTAAAATAATGTGCAGGACTCAGTACTTGGCTCGCTATTCAACAATAGACACTGTAAGCATTTCATTTCAGCTAGCAGATCCTTAAGTGAGCATGTCATTTATCTTATAGCTGCAGCCTCATAGTCGTACTATCCCCAAAGTTGAAGGTAATTTAAATGTGTACTAGATTGCGCTAGTATGACTTGTATGTCTTTTTCAGTGTTTTGCCTAGTACACTTGCATGCACTCCTTAGTTGTCTGAAATGAATGAACAACATGTAAAGTAAGTGAATGTCAGCCCATTAGTTGAATGTCAGCCTTGTCGGTACAGCCTTGGGATAGTACACTTGCATGCACTGTTAGTTGGATGTCAGCCTTGCCTTGTCTGTATAATGAAAGGTGGTAATTTAGTCATCGGTAGAATGAGTGTTGCTGTAAGACAGAGACAGGAAAACAATTGTCAGTCAGTTCAGAGTGTGAGAATCGTACGGATCCGTTCCAGTCTGGGTTTCGGTCCGGGCACAGCACTGAGACTGCGCTGGTGAGGGTGCTAAATGATCTCCTAATGGCAAGGGATAGGGGAGGGCATACCATCTTATTCCTCCTTGATCTCTCAGCAGTATTTGACTCCGTGGATTACAAGGTGCTGCTGGATTGCCTGCGGAACTGGGTTAGACTAACCGGAACAGTCATCATACGAACATACTTAATTGCCGGCAGAAAAAGACTCACAGGTCTATCAAGTCTGCCCGGATTATGCAGCTGTTAGTCTAATACCACTGCAGCTGCCCCCCACCCAGTCCCCTCCCTCCATCCTCTCCTGGTCCTTCCCCATTGTGTTCTTGTCTGTGCTAACCCTGACTGTATCCCAACACCTCTTAAAGCTATCCACTGTCCTCAGTTCGATTAACTCCTCCGGCAGTGCATTCCATGCCGCCATCTCTCTCTGTGAAGTAGTGCCTCCTCATTTCCCTCCTGAATCTTCCCCCTTCCAGCTTAAGGCTGTACCTCCCAAGTGACCCTACTCGCCTTTAAGCAGAGCAATTCTCCCGCTCTAACTTTGTTTACGCCCTTCAAGTACTGAAAGGTCTCTATCATGTCCTCCCTTTTCCTTCTCTCCTCCAGCGGGTACATGTTGAGCTCCCTCAGTCTTTCCTCATAAGGCATCTCCCCTTGCCCCATGATCATTTTTGTCACCCTACGCTGCACCCCCTCCAGTAATCTCACATCCTTCTTGAGGTATGGGCACCAATACTGTACACAGTACTCCAGGTTTGGCCTCACCAAGTGCTTTATACAAGGGCAGGCTGACCTCCTCCTTTCTAGATGTGATCCCTCTGGCAATGCACCCCTGCATCAGATTTGCTGTTGCTGCCAACCTCCTACACTGTGCTGATACCTTCAAGTCCCCTGTGACTAGTACCCCAGGTCTCTCTCCTCCTCTGAAGCTGCTACCTGCACTCCCCCCAGCCAATAGCTGGTCCTGGGATTTCTGGCTCCGAGGTGCATTACCTTGTACTTCTTAGCATTAAACCCCAACTGCCACTCTTTGACCAGTGTTTGAGTTTGGTTAGATCCTTCCTGAGTGCCTGCCTTCCTTCCTCACTGTCCACTTTTGCACAAATCTTAGTGTCATCAGCGAACGGGCGGATCTTACTCTTGACCCCTCTCTGCAATGACTCCAGTGAAGACACTGAACAAAACAGGGCCCAGCACTGACCCCTGCGGTACTCCACTAGTTACTGGCCTTGGCTTGGCTGTCTTCCCTCTTACAACTACCCTCTGTTGTCTGCCTTGAAGTCGGCTCTCAACCCACCCCACCAGTTTCTTCCCCGCCCCCATGTCCCTCAGCTTGCTTAGCAACCTCCCATGCGGCACAGAGTCCAAAGCCTTGCTGAAGTCCAGATATAGGACATCCACTGTGTGGCCTTTGTCAATCACCCTTGTGACCCAGTCAAAGAAGTTGATTAGGTTAGTCTGGCAAGATCTTCCCGAGACAAACCCATGCTGTCTCTCGTTCTGCAGACCATTACTGTTGAGAAAGGTTACCAGCTTCTCCTTCAGAATGGTCTCCATCAATTTCCCCACTATAGAAGTCAAGCTCACCGGTCTGTAATTGCCTGGTTCATCCTTGGGTCCACGCTTATGGAGGGGCAACACATGTGCCATCCTCCAGTCTCTGGGTACATTCCCCATCTCCAAGGAGGTGTTGAACAGGTCTGTCAGAGGGCCTGCCAACTCCTCTGCCAGTTCCTTCAGGACCCTTGGATGTACACCATCTGGTCCTGGTGCCTTGTCCACCCGCAAGGCTTTGAGGCCCTTCAGAACTCTGTCCTCTTGGATGACCCCATCTGTTATCTCCGCCCCCCCTCCACACTTCCTCCCTTACCCTTGTGGTATTGGGCCATCCCTTTACTTCATGAACACCAAGCAGAAATACTCATTGAGTGCCTCTTCCTGGTCTTCCCTTTTTTCTGCCTATCCCCTCCTCTTGATTCTAACAATGTCATCCCTACAACCCACTTCTCCCTTATGTATTTAAAGAACCCCATTCCCGCCCCCAATCCACAGGAGCCACCCCAGCTCCTTTGCTGGCTTGGCCGTGTTGCTTCACCTCCCTAGATGTCCTCATGAACACCTCCTGTCTTCCTCACGCCCAGATTTTGTGACCCTAATGAAGGCCAATCTTTTTTTCCCTCTCACCTTTCCCTCCACTTCTTTGCTGAGCCAACTATTTTTTTTTTTTACTTGGACTGCTTATTCGGCAGCTTGGAACACGTGTTTGTAGCCTCCTTCAGTCCCATCTTAATGATTGCCAACTTCTGTTCCGCATCCATCCCAGGGCTAATTTCAGCTAAGTACCCCTCTAGGATGCTGCCCATTCTGGCAAAATCTGCCTTCCTGAAATCTAACACTCTTCTCCGGGTCTTAGCCGACTCCCTCCCTGTGTTGAGGAGGAACCACACTGAGTGGTGGTCGCTTCCTTCTAGAGGGTCCTGTACAACCACATCCTGGACTTGGTTGACATTTGTTAACACAATGTCCAGTATGTTCACCTCCCTGGTAAACTGTGTTACTGCCTGCACTAAGTAGCTGTCCTGGATAACCTCAAGCAGTACCTGTTCCCTGGTGTTTGTTGTAGTTACCGTCCGCCAGTCAACTCCAGGTAGGTTGAAGTCTCCCACTATAACTGTATCCCTTTGCCATTGACCCTCCTGATTTGCTTCCTAATCATCTCTTCACTTTGTGAGGGTGGCCTGTACAATACCCCCATTCTAAGCTTCTTACCTTTGGGGCAATACCCATATGGCTTCTGACCTTCCCTCCTCCCTGGAACACAGTATTCCCTGCTTAACATAAATAGCCACCCCTCACCCTCTTCCCCACTCCCTGCAGTACACCTTGTATCCCGGGATCGTGAGATCCCAGTCATGGTATTGGGTGGCCCAAGTTTCTATGATGGCAGCAATATCTACCTCCTCTTCCGCCATCAGTGCCTAGAACTCTGCCACCTTGTTTGCCAAGCTCCTTGCATTCAAGGAAACAGTCCACCTAGTGTCTTTCCTCACCTCTCCCCATCCCTTCCCTCTACACTTCTGCCTTGTTAGATTCCCCTCATTCTCTTTCTCCCTTCCTCCCTTCCTCTCTGGGAGATGAGTCCCTCCAGTCTGGCCTGGAAGGTGACTCCCCCTTGCTGTCCGACTCAGTCCTTCCTCCTCATTTCAAAATGTATTTTATTTTCATCGAATGGTTTAGGTCCTTCCTCATGGACAAAGTGCAGCAGGTGATGATGGGGCTTGCCTCATTCAGCCCGATGCCACTGCCCTGTGGTGTTCCGCAGGGGTCGGTCCTGTCGGCCTTGCTGTTCACGGTGTGCATGCTTCCACTGGGAGACATTATCAGGCAGTATGGACTGAGTTTTCATTGTTATGCTGATGATACCCAGCTCTACCTGCCTGTGCACCCAGAAACCAGATGGCGACCTCAGTGATGAACTGCCTGGAGGAGATCCAGAACTGGATGACACACAACTGGCTGCGACTCAACCCGGGCAAGATGAATGTACTAGTGGTGGAGCCTGGTTGTCGTTGTGATGGAAGGGGACTTGAGGAGCCCCCCGGGCTAGTTCTTGGGGGTGTTCCCATTGTTCGCTCCAGTTGGGTGAAGGATCTGGGCGTGGTCCTAGACGATAGCTTGACACTTAAGTGTCAGGTGTCTGCCATCGTAAAGAGTGGTTTCTGCCACTTGAGGAACACTGCCCGGATCCGAGCCCTGATACCATCTGATGACCTGCCCACCCTGGTACATACTGCAATACCCTGTACATGGGGCTGTCTGGAGGCGACCTTCGCTGGTTGCAGCTGGTGCAGAACGTGGCATCAAGATTGTTGACTGGTATTTCAAACTTTGACCATGTCACATCTGTCCTCCATGAACTACACTGGCTGCCAGTAAGGTGGAGGATTGCCTTCAAGGTCGGGTTACTGACCTACAAGCCCTGAGGTGGGTGGGGGGGAGACAGCCTACCGGCAAGACCTTCTGACTCCTTACTTCCCGTCTCAGGCTCTCTGTTCCTCCGAGGGTTGCCTCCTGGTGGTTCCCAGTCGGGGGACCAGGCGTTCTCAGTTGCAATGCCAGCCCTGTGGAACTCTTTTTCCAGACATCTGCAGGAGGCACCCTCGGTGGAAGCCTTTAAAAGGGGCTAAAAACATTGTTCTTTGAGCAGGTGTATAATCTCATTGCCTGCTGACTTACAAATTTATTTCACTGCTGACTGGTATTTTGTACTTGAAATTCTGGTTTTACTATTTTAAATCATGAAGTGTGGGATAGCTAGAACTGTTGGTCTCTGCTTTATATGTTATGTTATTTTTGAATATGTAGGTTTTGTATTACTGTAAAGTGCTCCGAGCATCCTGGAAGGAGCGCTATAAAAATAAAGTTCCTATCCTATCCACTCAGGGAAAGGCCTTCCTCAGGAGCGAGTGGAAAATTTGATAAGACTTGCAATCTTTCAGAGCAGGACAGCCCAGGCCTGCAAGGACTTCCTCCAGTTACTACAGCACATGGCCTCCTCCACAGCAGTGGTACCAAGTGCCAGATTTCAAATGAGGGATGTCTAACACCACCTGGGGACCCACTGGTCCCAAAAATGGTATCCTCTGTCAGAGTTGGTACTCATGTCAGAGTGCCTGTCATGGACACCGGAGTGGTAGAAGGAAGAAGAAAACCTCAGGGAAAGGGTTCCTTTTCTTCAGCACAGTGGTGCTCACTACAGATGTTTTCCTCCTGGGCTAGGACGCCCATCTGGAGGACCTCACTGTAAGCAGGGTGTAGTCCCCACTGGAGTCTCAAGAGCAAATAAACTTCCTGGAACTCAGAACAGTCTATCTGGCAGTGCAGCCTTTTCCTCCCACATCAGGGGGTAAGTCCAGATCAGGACAGACAATGCTACAACTAGGTATTACATCAACAAGCAGGGAGGAACAAAGTCTTCCAAACTATGCACAGAAGCAGTGAAGACCAGGAGTCTAGCGTACTCATTGCAGGTACTGCTGTTCGCAGTGCACCTGTCAGGAAAACACAATATCCTTTCAGATTCTCTAAGCAGAAACAGTCAAGGAAACCACAAATGGGCACTAAACAAGCAAGTGCTCTCTGCCATTTTCAGAAGGTGAGGGTACACCAGAGATGGACCTGTTCGCATTCTGAGAGAACTACCAGCTCCCCAACTTCTGTTTTAGACCTTCCTCCATAGGAGTAGTCCCAGAGGACCCCCTAGTCCTCCCTTGGACAGGGAGATTTCTTTATGCATTCCCTCCTTTCCCACTCCTGCTGAAGGTACTTGCCAAACTCAGATGGGAGCCTGCAGTAATGATACTAATTGGGCCAGGCAGACCTTGTACTCCCTGCTCCTGTCCCTCTCCATCAGACTACCAGTCATCGTTCCCCTCAGGCACAATCTGATGACTCTGTCTTGGGGTGAGATAGCATTCCAAAGTTGAGAACTCTGTGCTTCAAAGCATGGTACTTGAAGAGCTGGAGTTCTCTGGGCTTAACCTTTCAGAAAAGGGTTTACATGTGCTCAGTGTTTCCAGGAAGCCATCAACCAGGAAAACCTTCACCTCAGAATGGAAAAGGGTTTCCCTGTGGTACTCCTCCAGACAGCTTAGCTCTTTTCTGGCAAGCTTGGCCACTGTGTTGAACTATCTGGTCCACCTCGAATACCTGGGCCTCTGGCCCTCAACCCTGAAGGTGCATTTGGCAGCAGTGTCAGCATATGCCTCAGCTGGCAAGGATAGGTCCCTAGACTCACAAGCTATTTTCAAAAGGTTCTTCAAAGGAATAACACAACTGACGACCCCCCCCTTTTAGGGACCACCCCCCACCCAAGAATCTGAATCTGTGTATTGCATAGCTGATGGAGGCTCCATTCGAGCCTATGGCAACTGCTGCTTTGAAGTATGTCACCTGGAAAACAGTTTTCCTGGTGGCCATCACATCTACCAGAAGGGTGAGTGAGCTTCAAGCCCCCTGTACAGATCCTAACTACATTGTTTTCCACAGGCACTATGTAGTCTTGGGAACCAACAGGAAATTCCTCCCCAAAGTGGTGTCTGAATTTAACCTGAACCAGTCAGTCACACTCCCAGTGTTTTTAACTGCAAAATCCACTCCAAGGGACCAGAAGCTCCACAATGTGGATGTTGAGAGCTCTGAGGTACTATTTTGACCCCATGAAGGATGTCAGGTACACCAGTACTCAGCTGTTTACCTGCGATGAAATGTGTAACGGTAAACCAGCATCCAAGAGAACAGTTTCTTGTTGGATAGTCTCCTGCCTACATTTCTGTTATGGCAAAGCTGGCAAGCTGCCATCTCAAGGCCTCCGGGCCCACTCGACAAGGGGCATCTCTGCCTCTGTGACAGCATCCAGAGGTGTCTCCATTCAAGAGATTTGCAAAGCAGCTATCTGGAAGATAGCATACACTTTTACAACGCGCTACTGTCTAGACAGTCAATCCAGGCGAATTGCCAGTTTTGGCACTGCTGCCTTGCAGAACCTTTTCCCTAAATAGGTTCTGTACCCAGCCTCCCAGTGTACTGCTATGGAGTCTGCATTTGTTAAGTACAGTGAGGGATCCCTTTGGAAGAAACAACATTACTACAGTGAGTAATTTTTTCTTTTCCTCTATATGTTATAATGAACAAAAACGCATGCATTAAGTTTCCTTGCTAACAATTTTGTATAAGCATTAAGACATAGTGGGGTGTGAATTGCAGTGCTCTAACTGCACACCCAGAGGTGTGGAGTAGTCTGTTAGGAGTTTGATTTGAGATAATTTAGGGTGTGGATGGGAGTGTGGATTGCAGACTGTTGAGAGAGTGAGCGAATGAGGGCCGAGTCTGGGTAAGCGAGCCAGCAGCGAGACTGAGCCAGTAAGTTTGTGGACGGGTGGCAGCTGTGTCAGGAAATTAAGATAACATGCAAAAGAGATGAAACGAATGAAGAAAGGGTTATAAATCTTACAAGAACTAAACATAATAACTGCTGATATCTTTAGATTGGTGTTTATATTAGTGCTGTGTAGCTATGCCAGGGAAATAAAATGGCCGATAATTTAAAAATGAAGATTCTGAAAGTGACCCAATGATTTGTTTTATGTGCTGCACTCTGGTTGGCAGCCTCAGGACTTGTTTTTCAATATATTAAACTGATCTAATGCATGGGTATCAACCAATCAGGATGCAGGATTTTTTCCTACCTATTTTAGAATGTATGCTTTATTCCTGGAGCTTGTGTGTCCTGTATTTGAACAAAATGCTGTAAAGAAAAAGGTAATAGCAACCACATGGTGTCTAGGTTGAATAAAACTGGTGCTACATGCCTTGTTATAACAGAAGTCATAATCGGTTTCTTTGCTTTTCGCAGTGCCATGCACATTAACGCTAAATCAGGATGGCTCTGTATGGGTAACTCTTGCTACTCCAGTAAGAGCACCAACACCAGGGCAGGTAAGTGCTGCCATATATCCCCCCTCCTCCCCGATTATTCATTTATTCATTCATTGTGTTGGGAGACTTCAACATTTGTGTCAATTATTAGGCCTTACATTTTGGTTAACAGTTCCTTCAGCTAATGACATCACTGGGCCTCACACAGGCAGTTGGCTCTGGGACCACAAGCAGGGCCACACCTTGAACCTAGTCTTCTCATTGGATCTTGACATTCGCAACGTCAAGGTTAATGTGGTTGTTTGGTTGGATCATCATGTTATACAGTTTCTTTGTGTATCACACTTCATATTGTCAGTGGGGAGTTAATTCATATGGGAAATGACATATGTATTAACTCCCCATTGACAATGTTGGAGCTAACAGAAATGGAAATTGTGTAAGTATGAAGGAATTTCTCCTTTGTGGGGTTCCCTCATTTAATTTTCCCTCTTGTGGAGATGGCGCATTAATGTCCTGAACTCTTGCCAGTACTGGACATCTCAAGCATGGTGACAGCTTGTGCAGAGAGAGCTGAGAAGGCTGTGGTGGGCTACAGTGGGGCTCTTAAGGCTGCCTGTGACTCCCTGGAACTCTTCTGTGTCCATCTCTTGACCTTCCACCGCAGATCGCCATTGTATTTTGATGAGCTGAGGCAATTGAAGGGATTGAGGTTGGAGGGTTCTTGTAGGAGAACTGGGTCCATGGAGGATAGATTGCCACTGAGAACTCATTGTATCAGCATCCAATCAACCTGAAAAAGAGAGAGTTCCTGTCAAATGTGATTGCTGCTATGAAGAACTGACCAGCTCAGCTGTTCTACACTGTGGACAGACTGTTAAATCTACCTTGTTTGCAGTCTGGACTAGTGTTCTTAATTGAGAAGTATGAAGAGTTAAATCATTTTTCCTTGACAATGTGTCCTCTATTAGGACTGGGATCTCCACAAGTGGTTTGCAATGGGCAGGAACTATCCCATCAAGGATGCGCATGGACAGTCTGCCACTCTGGGGAGAATTTCAACCAGTTTTGGCAGATGAGGTGCTCTGGGTGATATCGGTGCTGCACCCCACTTACCAAATACTTGACCCAAGCATGGCATGGTAACTTATGAGCTGCCAAGTTCAAGTTTATTGCAGGAAAAACTCAGTTGAGTAAGCTCATTCACAAAGAGGTCCTGAGGCACATACACATACAGTTCGCAATTACATAGACAGGAGATATAAAATGTAGAACAACAAAGAAAAAAATATATATAATACAAGAGGTATACACAATAGAAGTCCTTATGCTATATATGCAGTACATTCCAGCTTTAACCTTGCCCTAAATTATGCAACACATTTCAGCTTAATAAGTAGAGGGCCAGTTGGTACCTAGGAAGTTGACACCAGTCCCAAGAGACCTTGGGACTGGTGATCTCAGAAATTGTCAGGTGGCTGGCCTAGTGGCGCTGAGGGTTGAGGCACTGGATGCCACACCTTGCGCCACGTGGTGACCCGGGTTCGGGAACAGACTTGGGACGCTGGGGTCTGGCAGGGGAAGGACAGGACTGAGCATCCGTGGGACTGCTGTCCTCTCCTGGGATGGGTAGCGTCACTCAGTAGCGGCCTGTGGTGGAGACCAGGATCACTGCATGACGGCGCAGTGAGGGAGCAAGCCAGAAAAGCGGAAATCACTCTACACCCGGCCAGGTGATGGCAGCCAGTCCAGCAACGCCACCAAAGCCCCGGAAGAGCCATGTCCATCTCAGCAGCACCCCGGGGCCAAGTAGTTGCGCTGGTCTTCCCCCTGGGAGGAGGAGGCGAAAGTCTATGCCGGATTACCCTGGGGGTGGCTGCCATATGAGGTCAGAGGGTCGTAGGGGGACAGGTGGGTCGGAGGGGGCCTAGGCAGCTTGAAGGAGTGGCAGGGCGTGGAGCACGTAGGAGGGAAAATAGATAACATGCAACAAAGAAATTGTCAGGTGCTCTTTGGAGGAGGGAGGGACTCTTTCCAGTTGCCCTCATTAATGTGTTTAATGATAAAATAGTTACTTATCATAACAGTAGATCTGGAGGAGATCCTCACGAATTCAGCCATATCATGAAACTGTAAACTGTCAGCATCAGGACCACCTGGAAATTTTTGCACGCTTGTTCTGCCCACATCAGCACACACTGTCAGTGCCTGTATAACATGGGCATCCCCAGCATGCCTCAATTCCCCCACAGAGACAAACTCGGAGGATCCTTGAGCTGGCAGGGATCTTAGCTACCAGGACCATACCAGGCACACAGGAGAGTATAAGTAATCCTGAGTATGGATGCCATAGGGGGCATCAGAGGAGAAATGGCTTGCAAGAGCAGGCAGTGTAGCCACGCATCACCTGACAAGGGGGACGGTTGGAGGAGATCTGTGACTCGCTGGAGGAGATTCAAGGATCTCTCCCTCCATTGAGTCACATCATTGAATGATTTCCAAGAAGTACCAGGCACTGAGGGAGGATGGCAAGACCTAATAACCCTAAGTAAGGAGGCGTTACAGAACACTGAGGTTGAAGCTAGCATGTCTGTGAGAGATGATGTTTAATGTAAACTGTAGTGTTTAGTGAATGTATGAACAGTACTCAAAGTGGCAGCAGCACATATGTCAGCAGTGGATATATTTTGAAAAAAAAGCCACTGAAGGTAGCCATCTAGTGGGTGAAGTGAGAAGAACAGGACCAGGAAGCTGCTTACCGTGTTTCTGGTAACGAAACATAGTACAGTTGTATAGTTGTCCTGCCATTTGAACAGGCCTTGTTTAGAAATTGGTGGGCACACCATTCTGGGGGCAAAAGCAATAAACTGAGAGTACTTTCCACAATCCTATGTATGGTCCAGGTGCCAACGCAGCATCCTACAGACATATGCATATGTAAACGATGCTCCGCACTGTCTGTGGTAAATGAGAAGTAAACAGGACACTCTCTGGCCTGATCTAATGTTCTTTCAGACACAACCTTTAAAAGAAAATGAGGATTGGTACGTAAGGTAACCCTGTCCCTGTGGTAAAATAATAAACAGAGAATCTGCAACCAGAACCTAAAGCTCAGAGATGCGTCTAACAGACCTCATCACCACTAAAAACTATGTCTTCCATGAGGAAGTGCAGCTCTTGAGTAGCAGCAGGCTCAAATGGAGGTGCAGTTAGGGTCTCTAGGACCAAATTAAAGTCCCACACCGCAACCAGATTTCATACCGGGGGCACAGAAGGAGGATACCCATAGGAATCTATGGAAAACCTCCAGTTGGGCCACAGTCTTGCCCTCTGTCAAGGTATGAAAAGCCAGCACATTGTCCATGTGGATCTTTATAGAAGAATACCCAATTTCTGAGTCCTTAAGGGACAATTGGTAGTCCAGCACTTTAAGACCCAGCCACATAGTGATTCAGGGCATGCTGAGTACATCACACCGAAAAAAGTTTCTATTTTTGTAAATAAAAATAGACAGCTTTCTAGCTGCCAAGAGAACAACAACCACCAAAGGGAAAACTCTGAAGTGGGCGAGCTCTGTATCCACAGGAGCCATGCATGAAGGTGTAGGGGTTGAAGATCCAGGTGCACCAGAGCATCCCACTGCTGTTTCAGAAGTCCTGCTTATGGAGGGAGCAGGACAGGAGGTTCCACTGCTAATTGTTGGACAAGTGGAAACCAGATTTTTCTGTGTCATTGAGGAGCCACCAGAATCAGGATGGCAGGCTTGGCCCATAGCTTGACCAGAACCCTCTGTATTAAAGGGAATGGTAGAAAAGTATACAGAAAGCTCCCTTTCCAAGAGAGGGACAACACATCTTGCCCCAAAATGCCAAGCTCTATAGCAAGCGAGCAGAAAAGCAGCAGTTTTGCACTATATGGAGACCCAAACAGACATATGTCCAGAGGACCCCATTTTACGAAGAGGTCGGCCATGACAGAGTCTGAGATTTCCCATTCATGGCAGAGCTCACAGGATTGACTGAGGTGATCTGTCAGTGTGTTCAGGGCACTGGAAAGGATCACTGCTGACAGAAATGTCATGTTCCACTACCCAGTGCCAAACTATCATTGCCTTTCTGCAGAGAGTGTACTAATGAACCTTGCCTTGCAGGTTGATGTGGTACATCTCCGATATTTCGGCTGTGCAAAATCACAGCTGATTTCCCGGAAAGAGGGCAGCGAAGGCCTGTAGGACACATAGAACGGCCCTCATCTCCAGAAAGTTGCTGTGAAGCACCGTATCCAGAGGGCTTAATTGGTCCTGGATTTTGAAGGGGCTCAAATGAACACCTCAGCCTGAACCTGACTTATCTTTTGTCATCACTAGAAGGAGCACGGCCTTAGGGAAAGGGACCCCATCTCTAATTTGGAGAGGTCCAACCACCAGAGCAGGGAATGACCTGAATTAGACACTTCCACTCGTCTGAGTTCTGAGCCAGTTGCACTGTGAGGAACCATTGTAGGATCCTCATATGAAGTCAGGCCAATGGGACAGTCAGGATGGCAACAGCCATAAGGCAGATTAGTCTTAGTAGACACCGGGCCGATACATAATCAAACAATCAAATCAATCTAACTTTATTTATTTAACCAGACAGTTACATCATTGAGCAAGCTCATTTTCAAGATGGTCCTGGACACAAAGGACACTTTTGCATACAGTAGACAACACTTCATACAAAAGTAGACATCGGTACAGGCAGTTACAATATACAAAGTCAGTACTTGGATGAATCAGACATGTAAAGCAAGTGCAAATATAGGCATTTAAAGTGCAGCGTATACAGGTTGTAGCTTATAGAGTACAAGTGAGGAGAGGAAGGGGGGACATAAAGAAGGGCAATGGGAAGAAAGGGTGTCAGAGACATAGTAAAGAGGGAAAATAGGGCAGCCTAATAGAATGAGGCCCCCTGCAAAGCTAATTGATGGGGGGTTGCCCTAAAGGGATGCTGGCCAACACAGGAAATAGGCGGCCCAGGATTACAGAGGTTAAGGGACTCAGTTGAGTGGGGTAAGGCTTTACCTGAAACAATCACATGCCATTTTCAGGCCTCTGTAGAGCAGCCCCCTAAATATAAAATGTCTGGGCAGCAGGGAGATTTTAAGTAATCGCTGGACATAACTAGCTGTGCCTGTGCTACTAGTGCCATGGCACAGTCTGAGGGAAGGAGTTCCCACCTGAGTGCCATGCACAGAATGGCCTCTATGTGTTGGAGCCTCTGCCAGTGGGTAAGGACCAACTTCGGCCCATTGACCAATATGTCCAGTTGGTCGAACAGTTGCCAGGTCTGAAACAGTGTCTGAGATGGGGTCTTTACCAGCTAATCATCTATACAAGGGAAGACTTACAGACCCCCCCCCTTTGCGGAGGGCTGCTGCTACCACGGCAAATACTTTGAAAAAAGACGTGGTGCAGAACATAAACCAAAGGGCAAAACACAAACTTGGTAGTATGATCCCTGAAGCATGAAACACAGGTATTTACTCTGTAACTTGTGTATTTTGACATGAAGATATGCAACTTTCTTGTCCAGTTCAACCATCTGGTTTCCCTTTAATAATACTAGAGGCGGGAAGGACTGCAGGGAGACCAGTTTGAACTTCTTAGGGGCACTCGAGATGGTGGACAGTGAGAATGGAGTCCGGGGGGAGGAGGAAGCAGCTTCTGATAGAGGACTCTATTGTCAGGGGGGATAGAGTTGGAGGAGGGAAAGGGTGCAGAGAGGGAGGTTAAGTGCCTACCTGGTGTATCGGCTCAGAGGGCTGGAAAGCATATCCAGCGGATTGCAAGAGCAATAGGAAGGAAGGGTGAGCTGGATGTCATTGTCCACTTGGGGATGAATGACCTAGCTTTGGAAGGGACAGGGCAGTGCAGGAGCAGTTTAGGGAGCTGCGGAGTGGTCTTGAGCAGGTAGCATGCACTGTAGCCTTTACCTAAGTGCTGCCTGTCTACAACAGGTGGGGGAGAGAGAGAGCTCCGCACTATGGCCTTCAGCTCATGGTTGAAAGAATGGTGCAGAGAGGAGGGATATGGCTACACTGGGGACTGGGGCTTCACCTGGAAGGATCAGAACTTGTACCAGGGGGACTGCCTGCATCCATCCAGGAAGGGAGACAGTCCTCAGTGGACAGATTAAATGTTATTTCAATGGACATTTAAACTAGCCGAGGGGGGTGGCCGAAGGCAAAGGGGTGGCCTCCCCCCAACATGTTGTGATGGAGGATAGAGAACTCCTGAGGGAAAAGATTCCCATCAGAATGAAAGACAGTCAAGGTAGCAAGGGATTAGCATGGGAGGAAGGGGGACAGAGAAGCAGACAGTATGAATGGAAATGAATAGTAGACTGTAGACACTATGGGACTTTATTCAACAGAGCAATCGCTCAAAAAACTGGATACTGTCCCACATGCTGGACACTCTGAGATCTGCATTCTCGGCTCCGCATAGGCTGAAATAACGTACCTCAGGACCAAACTCTGGGCAATCGAACATTACAGCAGTCCGCCAACAGCAAAGTACCACCCCCACGCAGCATGACCACTACCCCAGAGGACAACCATACCGTGGAGCTTACAGACAGCCAAAAACCCTAAGTCATGTTCCACATTGCAGAGCCAAGGCAAACAAATGTACATCAAATCACTGTTATAGACTTCAAATAGGTACTTGCTGCTTTCATCCAAGCCTTCCACCAAGGCACAGGATGAATCAGTTCACATCCAGAACACAAATGAGCATACCACCCAGGCCATTTCAGAAAAGAAGGCCAACAAAAAAACCCTTGTTGATCATTGAAGACTCTATGATAAGAGGAGTAGAGTCTCACCTACAACAAAATGGACAATCTGTGGTGGCAGTCGGGTGCCTTTCTGGGACGTCAGCTTGGAAGGGACACAAACCGCAGTAAGAAAATAGCATGGGACACAGCTAAGGATGTACATGTTTTGATTCATGTAAGAACAAATGACCTGGCTAGTCAGACTGTAGAGAATATGAAAGCGTAGCTGATCAGCCTCTGGGACAAATTGGCTTCTATTTTGTCCACTGTCTTGTTCTCTGAAATTCTGCCTGTATGGGGGAAGGGAGGTAGCAGGCAGAAAATCGGGGGAAAAGGAGATCACTAACTTGAACACCTGGCTTAAGGACTGGTGCAAGGAAAAGGGCCATTGCTTCATGGGAGACTGGGGGAATTGCTGGGAGCGAGACTTTTTCAGGTTCGATGGCCTACACCTCACAAAGGAGGGGACACATGCACTGGGCCAAAAGTTTGAAGTATTTATCAGTCATTTAGACTAGTGGAAGGGGAGAGGGCACAAGCACCCACTATGGCACCAGGGGTGGTAGTTGCCCCTCCCCCCACCTGCTAGTTCTGCAACAGGTCGCAAGACAACAGGCACTGACCAGAACATAAGTGCAGCCCAAGCCAAACCACTCAAGAAGCAAAAACGGATTAATAGAAGGAAAGACACAGCAAACAGACACAGCCAAAGCTGTTGGGCATTCTGTTTCAACACCCGTAGCCTAGTAAACAAGATACTGGACCTCACTGCTATAACGGCAGAGGCTAACCTTGACTGGGTAGGTGTAACAGAGACCTGGTTCAACGAGCACTATACCTGGGATGTTGCTATCCCAGGGATTGTTCTGTACACGAGAGACCACAAAGGAAGGAAAGGCGGGTGGCTATCTACGTAAGGAAAGGAATCATGGTCACAGAGGTACAGATGGCAAACACTGAGATTGAAGTCCTGTGGATCACCCTTGTGGCTGGGGAAAGTCCCCCAACTGAGTGGGTGTGATCTACAGACCCCCATCTCAACAGATGGAGACAAAGAGCTACTAGAAACCATCCTAACGATGGCTAATAAAGGCGACTTGTTGCTTGTCAGAGACGTCAGTCTGTCTGATATAGATTGGTCCTCCTACACAGCTTCATCGGACAGGAGAAGAATTCCTCATAGCTCTAAAAGGGGCAGGACTGAAATGGTTGGTGGAGTCACCCACCAGAGGAAATGCATTCTTGGACCTCTTACTGTCAAACAGTGCCAGGGTTACAGACATTTGGGTAGGAATCATTCTGGGGCCAAGCGACCATAGGTCAGTCTGGCTCACAGTCAAAAGGGCAGGGGACACAAGTTACACAAAACTGAAGATCCTGGACTTCAGCAAGGGTGATTATGTCAAAATGAAAACTTGCATCAAAAACATTTCTAAAATGTTGCAGGGGAAGCCAGACTGGTGGCGCTGAGGGTTGAGGCGCTGGACGCCACATCTTGCGCCATGTCGGTGACCCGGGTTCAGGAATGAGCCAGTACCACTGGAGTTCAGCAGGGGGGAGGGAGGATTGAGCATCTGGAGGACTGCTCTCCTCTCTTCGGGGAAGGGGACTAGTTGTCCTGCCCGCTGACTGTCCTCTAGTGGTGGCTGAGGCAGCACGGGTTGAGAGTTGGGTGGTCGGCTACGTTTATGTCGGAGGGGAGGAGGGAAGTGAGAAACGCCTGGCTCCACGGACCTGTGATGGTTCGACCACTTCGGTGAAAGTCTGCCCCGCCACCAGATTTAACGTACTGGATGGCGTGGAACCGCCGCACCCCTGCATCTGGCCCTGCCACGGAGGGGAATCCGTGGGTTAACTTCTGGGAGCAGACGGTTGGGGTCGGGTCAGATGGATGTACCTCTCTGGGGTCATATAGCCTCGTGAGCTCATAAGCAGGAGTAAATAGTAATAAAAAAAAAAGTTGCAGGGGGTGACGTGGAGGACAGCTGGAAGGCCATAAAGGACACAGTAACTCTGGCCACAGCAGAATGCACCAAACAGATCAGTAAAACCAAGCAGAGGAGAAACCCTCTTTGGTTTTCTAAGGAGATTGCTTTCAGTATAAAGGAGGAAAAAAAAGCTTTCAGAAAGTACAAACAGAAAAAGAGGGACATCGACATGGAGGAATACAAGGAAGGGAAGATGATTAGGATAGTCAAAGCGCAAGCAGAAGGAAGAGTTGCTGAAGGGGTTAAAGGGGGGGCAAGACTTTTTTCAGCTATATAAGGGAGAAAAGAAAAAGCAAAGGGAGTATTGTTCGGTTGAGAACGGGGGGGGGCAGAACGTGGAGACTGACAAAGAAAAGGCAGAGGTTCTGAATGAATACTTCTGCTCAGTCTTCACACAAGAGGAACAGGGTAGTGGGCCGGTACTAGGAAATGAAGGACACTGCAACAGTGAAGCTGACACAAATCCCTTCACAAAAGAAAGGGCCCTAAAAAGAACTGAAAAAATTTAAAAAACAACAAAGCAATGGGACATGACAGTATCCAACAAGGAATACTAAGCAATTAAGAGCAGGATCATTTTGTTCACAGATGTTACCAAGATGGGAGCAGTGGTGGATGATGTCAAGGGGTGGAAAGAGTTACAGGGTGATCTAAGCAAACTTGAGGAATTGTCAGCAAAGTGACAGCTGGGCTTCAGTGCGAAGAAGTGTAAGGTTATGCACTTTGAGGCGAAAAGCCCAAGGAGGGAATACTGGTTGGGTAGGATGAGACTGGGGGTCAATGAGGAAGAGAAGGACCTGGGGGTGATGATAACTGAGAGCATGAAGAACTCTGCCTGGTGTAGAAAGGCTGCTGCCAAGGCTAACAAGATGATGGGTGGTGTATTGCAAGGGGAATCTCGTCCAGACATAAGGACATGATCCTGCCCCTCTACAGATCTTTGATCAGACCACACTTGGAGTACTGTGTGCAGTTCTGGCGACCGTATCTGAGGAAAGATATACTAGAGGGGGTGCAGCATAAGGTGACAAAAATGATACAGAGGAAGGAAGGAAAACCCTGCGAAGACAGATTGAGGCATCTGAGTTTGTACACCCTGGAGGAGAGGAGGGGAGGAATTGGGGGATATGATTGAAACATTCAGGTATTTGAAGGGGTTCAACAAATCTGGCACAGTTGAGTTATTTAGGCCAAGGCATGGAAGGGGCATAAGAGGACATGGATTGAGATTGGAAGGGGCAGATTTAGGAGAGAGATGAGAAGGCATTACTTCATGGAAAGGGTGGTGTCAAAATGGAATACCCTACCGGAGGAGGTGGTATCATGTAGGATTGTGGGCACTTTCAAGAGGGCATGGGACAGGGCAAGGGGGTGTCTAGGTAAGTAATAATGAGAATTTGCTGGAGGGGAGTGAATGGGAGGGGGTGGGGCAGCTGCAAACTAGGGGTGCTAGCTGCATGCTCGAGCAGACTTGATAGACCATAGGGCCTGTTTCTGCTAGCAGGTTTGTATGGATGTATGTAATACTGAAGGAGCTCGCAGAGGAACTTGCCTCCCCATTAGCAGTCCTCTTCAGTAAGTCCCTTGAGAGTGGCAGAGTCCTAGATGACTGGAAAAAAGACAGTAGTACCCTTGCACAAAACTGGGAGCAGGGACGATACTGGACCGAAGTACTTGAGGCACTAAATAAACTGCAAGCTGACAAGGCCATGGGGCCAGACGAAATGCACCCCATGATCTTAAAAGAACTGAGATTAGAGTTGGCTGCCCCACTGGCTAAACTATTCACCAAATCCCTAAGAGTGGGGAGGTACCCGAAGATTGGAAAAAGGCAGTCATGGCCCTGCTCCACAAATCGGGCAGCAGGGAGGACTCTGGAAATTATAGGCTAGTAAGCCTCACATTCATAGTGGGGAAGTTAATGGATACACTACTCAAACAGAGGATCATGGCATTCCTGGAGGCTAGTGACTATCAGGACCCCAAGCAGCATGGTTTCACAGCGGGTAGTTCATGCCAGACAAACCTGATTGAGTTTTTTGGCTGTGTTGCAAAGGTTATAGATGACAGCGGGGTGGTAGATGTGATCTATTTAACACTATAGCATGGCCTTTGACTCGGTTCCACACCGAAGGCTGATAAAGAAGCTAGACCACACAGGAGTTGGATCAGAAGCAGTTAGATGGATTAAAAACTGGTTATAGGGCAGAACCCAGAAAGTGCAGGTAAATGGAGCACTGTCGTCTGAAGGTAGGGTAACTAGTGGTGTGCCTTACGGTTCAGTACTGGGGCCCCTGCTCTTCGATATGTTCATACTGGACATAGCTAACGGACTACAGGGAAAGGTGTGCCTGTTCGCAGATGACACCAAAATATGCAACAGGATTGACACCCAGCAGGGAGTGGACAAGATGGAAGCCGACCTCAAGAAACTGGAAGAATGATCTGGAGCATGGCAGTTGAGATTCAACACCAAAACATGCAAAGTTATGCATATAGGAAGAAGAAATCCAAATAAGGCATATTACCTCGGAAGGGAAAGACTAAGTGCCTCCACCCAAGAGCGCAATTTGGGAATCATTATCAAAAGAACAGAAAAAAACACACCAAGAAGTGACTGTTGCTATCACATAGAAGTAATCAAATCATCGAGAAAGTGAGCATCCAGTCAGGCCATATATAAAGTTCATTTATTGAACAAAATTAAGTGCTGTGTGCATGGCAAGCTAGCTAACATATAAAATATTTAGGGTTGGCAAAAAAAATCTTACATTTTGCCTCCCTACCCACCAGGCTTCATCAGAGATACAAAGCTAGTGATAAACACCACATTTATGTATAAAAGAGCTTGTGCAAATATTGAGTAGAACAATAATTAAACTTACATTCCATCATGTCAAAACATTTAAAATCCCATTACTGCTGATACACTTCAAACAGAATATCAATTTAAAGACTGCTTGAGGTACACATTTCCACATAGGCTGGTAATGTATTCAATTGCTTTTTCAATAAAATGCCACAAGAGTCAATTAGCTCTAATGGATACCAGCCAATGGTCTATTGAAGCACAGATATATTGCTATGTGCTTCAAACAGATTACCAATTAACAAACTGCTAGATGTGCACTGTTACACGTTGGACTGGTCAGATCTTTGCTTCACTGAAATAGCAACCAAATAGCTAATTAGCTCCAGTGGATTCCAACCCACAGTGTATTGAGGCACAGATATACTGCTCAGCCCCAACAGTTGGATAATTAGACTGGTAAGCCTAAAAGGCAATTCTTTTATTCATAGCTATATGCTGGTAGAGCAGTGCAACTTAATTAAATAACACTGCCTCTATACCTATAAAAAATGCTGTTTATAGCTGTCATTTAAAAAAAAAACATCAATTTTATAAAAATTCTGCCAAATCAATATTATCATTCAAACCCATCCCCTCTCTAGATCTCAGCACTAAAATCCAAAAGCTCGCGTGTTGCCCAATCAGTTGTTTCAAATTACACCCCCGTCCCACAGTGACTTTTTTTAGCCCAATAAATCTGATGTTATGTATTACACTTCTGTCTCTATAGTTACTGACATGTTGTGTTATAGCATATGACATATCACCTTTCTCAAGTGCTCTTGTATGTTCACCAGTCCTAACACGGAATTCCATAGCGGTCCTTCCAATGTAAAAGAAACCACATGAACATAAAAGCATGTATACCACAGCAGTGGTATTGCAAAGAATCAGATCTCTAATTTTGAACACGTGTTTAGTAACTGGATTTTGAAATGCATCTGTCACCTGTATACAGTATATGGACAGAAATTACATTTTCCACATTTTTTGGTACCACTAGGGGTGATAATGACCAAAGGGTATTACATTTTTTTATCTAAAGGCAAAAAAGACCTGACAACCTTTTCAGAAATCGTAGGTGCACATTTATAGATAATTGTAGGACCTTCACCAACTACATTTCAAAGCTTCTCTTCTGATTGTAAAATACCCCAATTTTTTTGTCAGTATTTCCCTCAGCTCTGTGCTCCTGGTACTATACCCAGTTACAAATCCAATCTCTTGGTATTTGTTACTAGCACCAGAGCTAGGGGTTTTTGGTGTTCAAGTAGCCAATCTTGGTATCCTGTTTACTTCATCAGCAGATTTACTAATAAGAGATTTAGAATACCCTCTCTGTTGAAAATGTACTACCCGAAGCTGTCCCTGGGCCACATAATCATCCCACAATGTGCAATTTCTTAGGGTTTTAATCAGTTGCCCTTTAGGAGTGTTATGTGATACATGTTTTGGATGGAAACTGCTTTCCAATAGAAGACTGTTCCTATCTGTAGGTTTAGCAAACAGGGAGGTCCCTATAGTGCCCTCACCCATTTTAAACACCCTCAGATCCAAAAAGTTTATTTCTTGGAGACTAGTACGTGCTTTAAAATGCAAATAATTGTCTGTAGTGTGAAACCAAGAGACAAATTCGGAAAACACCTTGAATGTTCCTTTTCAGATAATTAAAATATCATCAATAAAGCGATGACACAAATCCAGGTATTGAAAATATGGATTTGTGACGTCACTCCTGAGCGAGTCCATTTCCCCACATAAATATTGGCATAGCTGGGGGCCATGGTTGCCCCCATAGCCATACCCTTGATTTGTTGGTAATAACAGCTTTGAAACCAAAAAATATTCGAATTCAAAATGAATCCAGCTAAGTCTACTAGAAAATCAGTTGGTACTTCATGTGGCTGGGGTCTTTGGTTCAAGAAGTACTCTAAAGCACTTAACCCACCCCATGTGGACATTTGTATATAATGCCTCCACACCAAGGTTGGCAAGCACCCAATCGTCTTGAATTTCTGTGTCCTCAAGTACATTAATAGAATGGGGAGAGTACTTTAAATAAGAAGGAATTTATTGCACAGTTGGTTGTAAATGCAGATCAGTAAACTGGGACAGTGGCTCAGTGTGAGCCATCCATGTCCAGATATAATCGAACGACCCGGGGGATCCTGTACCTCAAACAGTCTTTAAATTGGTATTCTGTTTGAAGTGCATCAGCAGTAATGTGATTTTAAATGTTTTGACGTGCTGTAATGTATGTTTAATTATTGTTCTAATCAACATTTGCATGAGCACTTTTGTATATAAATGTGGTGTTTGTCACTAGCTTTGTATCTCTGATGAAGTCTGGTGGGTAGCCAGGTGAAACACAAGATGTTTTTTTGACAACCCTAAATATTTTGTATGGTAGCCAGCTTGCTATGCACACAGCACTTAATTTTGTTCAATAAATGAACTTCATATACGTCCTTACTGGGTGCTCACTTTCTCTATGATTTGGGAATCATTATCTCAGACAACTTGAAGGTACGGTCTATAAGTAAACAGTGCGAGAAGGCAGCATTAAAGGCCAGCGGTATGCTGGGATGCATTGGGAGGGGAATCACAAGCAGGAAGAGGGAAGTGATCCTGCCACTGTACAGATCACTGGTTAGGCCTCACCTGGAGTACAGCATCTAGTTCTGGAGGCCCCACCTCAAAAAGGACATTGACTGAGTGGAGAAGGTGCAGAGAAGGGCAACAAAAATGACTTGGGGACTGCACAAGATGTCCTATGGGGATAGACTGAAATAACTGAACATGTATTCCCTGGAACAGAGAAGAGAGAGGGGTGACATTCAAAACAATCAGGTATATAAAAGTCTTAAACCAAGTGCAGATAGATGATCTCTTCCAATTTAAGAAGGGCAGCAGAACCAGGGGACAAGATCTAAGGCTGCAAGAAGGGCAGTTCTCACCATCACCAGAAAGTTTTTCTTCACAGAAAGAGTGGCGGATGCCTGGAACAGCCTGCCTGCAGAGGTGGTGGGAGCAAGCACAGTGGTAGGTTTCAAGAATGCTTGGGACAGATACAAGGAAGCACTCAAACCCAAGGGCAGTTAGAAGGCTAGGCTAAAAGACAATGGGCAGACTAGATGGACCTGGTAGTCTCCTTCTGCTGTCAACTTCTATGTTTCTATGGTAACTACCGTCCAGCCAGCCTCACCTCAGTGGTGGGAAAAATCATGGAAACATTACTGAAGAAAAGAATAATGCAATATATGGAAGCAAATGGAAAACTGGACCCAAAGCATCATGCCTTCTTGACAGGGAGGTCATGCCAGACAAACATGATTGATTTCTTTGATTGGGGTGACCAGAACCGTGGAGCAGTAGACATAGTGTATCTGGACTTCAGTAAGGAGTTCTACTACGTTCCACATAGGAGACTAATAAACAAGTTGGAACACACTGGAGTGGGACATAAAATAGCCAGCGTGGTTAGGAACCGGTTCCAGGGGAGAACCCAGAGAGTCACAGTAAATGGCACTCTGTCAGAGCAAGGTGGGGTAACCAGCAGAGTCCCCCAGGGATCAGTATTGGAGCCAGTTCTATTTAACATACTCATCAGTGAGATTGCTGATGGATTGGAAGGAAATATATGCCTGTTCACAGATGACACCAAGCTCTGCAACAGAGTAGACATGCAAGAGGGGGGTGATAGGAATGGACTCTGATCTAAAAAAGCTGAAAGAATGGTCAAAATAATGGCAATTGAAATTTAACGTCAAGAAGTGTAAAGTAATGCACCCGGGGAGAAGGAACCCGGCTAAAATATATCCTTACTACCTGAAGCTAAGGTTAAGAGAGATCTAGGAGTACTCCTATCTGATGATTTAAAGACAACCAGGCAATGTGAAAAGGCGGCCCAGAAAGCTGATGGCATCCTTGGATGCATAGGTGGGGGTATCATGAGTACAAAAAGGTTAAAGCAAGGTGATAATCCCGCTGTACAGGTCCTTGGTGAGGCCGCACCTAGAATATTGTGTCCTGTTCTGGAGACCACACCTCAAGAAGGACAGACAGCAAGCCTTTACAGAGGAGAACCAAGAAAAGGCAGTGCTCACAGTAGAAGGGGAAGGGGAGGGACCACAAATAAACACCAGGAGCTTGGAGAGAAGTGTATACCAGTCCCTTTTCTGATGTGAGGGTCAGGAAAGCACACAATCTGATGCTAGACAAAGCCATGGGGCCAGATGGGGTGCATCCAAGAGTGCTAAAGAAACTCGAGGTGCTATCTGCACCCCTGGCAGACTTTCTTGACAGTTTACTGGAGACAGGTGTGGTTCTGGAGGAATTGAGAAGAGCGGACATAGTCCTACTTTACAAAAATTGTAGCAAGGAGGAGGCAGGAAATTATAAGCCTGTCAGCCTGACATTTGTAGTATGAAAATTGATGGAAACACTATTAAAGGAAAGACTCATGGAACACCTGGAATCCAATGGACTGTAAGACCCGAGGCAGGATGGCATTACAGAAGGGAGTTCCGGCAAACAAATCTTAAGATTTTTGACTGGGTAACCAAGGTGTTGGATCGAGAAGTGGACATGGCCTACCTGGACTTCAGCAAGGCCTTTGGCACCGTCCTATTTAGGAAACTGGTAAACAAGTTGGGTAGCATGGGGTGGGCAATAAGGTGGTAACCTGGGTAAGAAACTGGTTAGGGGATAGGAGGTAGAGAGTGGTGGTAAATGGCATTCGCTCCAAGAAAGGGAGAGTGAACAGTGGGGTACTACAGGGATCAGTACCGGGGCCTGACTCCGAGGACCGTGAAGAGGATCTGTGTCATCTACAGTTGCAGGAGCTATGGCAGCATCTGGAGGTAGACCTAGAGGAGGAGTGCCGCTTCTTATCCCTGGGGACCTGGGCTGGTTGGTTTCCGGTGGAGGCGATGGTCCCCGTGGAGGGGTTGGTTGCCTAGACAGAGAAGTAGGAGCTCTTGGCTGAGGCTTCTTAGGAGGCATGACTGGACCCTGAGACAGTAAGTCCCCTTTGATGGTGTTCCACCATGAGGCAAAGCGGGCCCCCACTGCCGCCAAGGGGATCGGGGGGGGTCTCTGGGCCCTGATGAGCATTTCCTGATGGACCTGGCATCGGGCTAGAAGTAGGCACCGAGCCCTCAACAGATCAGACGCTGGGGTGCCTGGCATCTGGTTATCCGGCATTGTGGTACTATAGTGGAAGCTGCCATTATGATTTGTATTACTCAGAGGATGGGTTTTTTCCCACCCCAACCCATCCTCTGGATACGCCTCGGTCGTCCCCCCCGATGATCGCAGGTTCATGGACATCATGAGGCACATACAAGCGCTCAGCAGTTGGGACACTGAGGGATCTCAATCCAGAAAGGTGCCAGCTGGCCGGACATTTGGAGTTACGGGACCTCAGACTGGTGGTCCTGCCTACTTTAGTTCCTTCCTACCAAGACATGACCATGTTGGCATGGAAGCACCCTTCTTCGGCTTCTGCCATCCTAAGAAAGGCTGACCAGCTCTATAAAGTCCCTAAGAATGAGCCCTTTTTCACAGAGCAGCCGAGGGCTGATTCTGTGATCCTCACGACAGCCCGTGGGAGGTCCCGGCAACCTAAACATCTCAGTGCCCAAGCCCCAGAGAAGGAGTAAAAGAGGCTGGACCAGCTGGGCCGCAAAGTTTTCTCCTCAGCCACATGCAGTATTCGCTCACTGAACTTCTTGTCTCACATGGTTAAATACCAGAACACCCTGTGGAAGAAAGCCTTAGAACTGGTCAAGGGTCAACCTGAGTCCCCCAGACTATGGAGTTACTGGATATCCTCCAGTTGGGGGCCGATGTAGGTAAGCACGTCCTGCGTTGTGCTTACAATACCATGGACACTTCAACTTGGGCTGCAGCTAAAGTTATCTGTTTACATTGTTACTTGTGACTCAGGGTCTCTGGCTTCTGGCAGGATCTCCAGGAGGCAATTTTGGATCTCCCTTCCAAAGTCCAGTGCTGTTTGGAGAGCCCACTGAGAAAATTATCCTGGGGCTCCAGGATTCTGGGAAAGCGGTCCAATCAGTATATAGAATGTGCTGCTCAGAGTCGTGACCCAACAAGCGCTGGCCCTTTCGTCGCTCCGAGGGTCAGCAGTCTAGAGGTACCTTCAGGAGAAAGGTTACATCACAGCCGAGAGGCGACACTTGTCTAAGAGCTGCTAAGCACCCCCAGCCCTCCTCCCACTCCCAGTACCTCTGCCTGACTCCTTGCTCAACCCCCCCTTCTCCAACTGAGCATCTGGGGAGTTGGTAGGGGGTCACTTCTCTCCCTACTTCTATGGGTGGAGAAGCATTACATCAGATTGGTGGGTCCTACATCTTATCAAGCAGGGCCATATTTTGGAGTTTACTGAGGTCCTTCCGGACAACTCTCCCGGTACCCTCTCGTTGCCATCCCTCACAGCTTTCTGTGCTTCGAGACGAGATTCAGTCTCTGCTATCCAAGCAGGCCATAGAGCCTGTCCCTCCCAATTAGAGGGAAAAGGGCTACTACTCTCATTTTTTCTTCGTCCCCAAGAAGGCAGGGGACTTTCAGCCCATCCTCGACCTGAGTCAGCTGAACCAGTTTGAGGAGTACAAACAGTTCAGAATGGTCACCCTGTCAGGCCTGCTTCCCCTCCTCCATCAGAGGGACTGGCTTTGTCCCCTGCACATGCAGGACACATATCTGCACATTCAAATCTTTCAGCCCCACAGGCACTTCCTCCGGTTCTGCTTCCAGAACTCCCATTATCAGTTCTTCGCCCTCCCCTTTAGGCTGTCCTCGGCTCCTCACATGTTCACCAAGTGCCTAGCCATCGTGGCAGTGGCCCTGAGAAGGAAGGGACAGTACATCTTTCCTTACCTCGACAACTGGCTGATGGTGGCCTCCACTGAGGAGCAGCTTCTGAGGACTCTGGAGGAGACGTTCGCTCTCTTCCGGTCTCTGGGAATCACCCTGAATCTCTGTGGCCCAGTCGTCTGCTTCAATACATAGCTGTTCTGGACACCGAACAGGGGAGGGCCTTTCTGCTGAGGGACAGGGTGGAAAAGCTTCATTCTTTAGCCCTCCTGGTATCTTCGTCTTGCCGGACTCCAGCTCAAATGTTCCTTAGACTTCTGAGCCACATGGCGGCCGTTATACCCACAGTCCCTCTGGCGCGCCTTCATATGAGGGTGCCTGGAGGCAGTATAGCACAGTGGTTTGGGGCTCTGAACTACAAACTTGGAGACTGGGGTTTGAATCCCACAGCCCCCACTTGCATACTCTGTGACCCTGAGCAAGTCATTTAACTTCCTTGTGCTCCCAGGTCACACCTGGAAACAAGCTTCTGCTTAATGTGCCTTCCTGGTTAAACAATTTCCCCTTTCAAGCAGCCTAAGCAGGTCTCTGGCCAAGGCCCACAAGTGGGAACTCCTGCAGACACTCTCAGATGACCTCCCCATTGAACGCCAAACTGCCCAATTTTTGCTTGCTCGATGCAGGGCCTGGTGTTTTCTGGTGAGACACGTTGTCACTCTGCAGGACAGGGTGGTTCTTTTACGCCTTCCCTCCCTTCCCTCTGTTGCAGAGGGTACTTCTCAAGCTTCAGGTGGGGGGAGCGGACGTGATCCTCATTGCTTCTTTCTGGCCACGGCAGATTTAGCTTTCCCTGCACCAACAACTAGCAGTGGATCCTCCAGTTCCTCTGCCCCTGAGCTTGCACTTGCTGTCCTAGGAAAGGGGCACCTTGATCCATCCAGACCTCAGGTTTCTACATCTACCTGCGTGGCTCCTGCAGAGCTAGCTATTTCCCATTTTGGGGTCTCCTCGAGGGTGGCGGAGATCCTGGTAGCCACTAGGAAGCCTTCCACATGAGCCACCTATGCTGTGAAGTGGAAATGGTTCTGCCTGTGGGCTTCCGCCTGTTTCCTTGAACCCTTCTCCTGTCCGTTGACCTCAGTGTTGAAGTACCTTCTGTCACAAATGCACTCCGCAGGTCAGGCCCTCTGCTCCCACAGTGCTAACCTCAGAGTGTGATAGTGTGAACAGGTAACAGACAGGGTAACCCTCCTGTCTGCTTTTGGGTCTGAATCACCTTTAGTCTCAAGTTCTGGGAGGATTCAAACTGTGAACCTTACGCTAGCATTCTCAAATGTACAGGCTCAGATAATAATCTCTTCAGGGGGATGCAATGTATCTTTCACCTAAGGGCACCTAGCCAGGTATCCAAAATGAACCCTTAAAATTCTGTAAGAAACCTTAGGTATATTCTTACCTTTTACCAAGCTTGTAACACCATCAAGCCCTTGAACAGTTGTCAGACTTAATATGTGTTCAGCAATAACATGCAAAAAATGACTGAAGAGACCCAGGCAGTATCTTAAGAAAATGTTTACTAAAAATGGATAAAAACAGTAAGATAAAATACAGAACAAATGTCAAAGAGCATCACAATCACATAAAAGAAAAAAAAGGAAAACTACAGAACAAAATTCCTACCACAATACATTTAGATATTTTCTAATATATTACCTCTGTAAGTGCCTTTAGTTAGATCAGAGAACTGTTTTCTCTCTGAGTCCCAAAATAATATGACCTAAATTTCAGACACAAGTATCAGTTTAAACTCTGTGTCTCCACACCCCTCCTGTGAGTCATCTAGCTCCTCCTTTTGGAATATAAAATTAAAAACTTGATTTCCTATCAGGAGGTATTTTAAATAATGTGAACATCAGCAAAAACCCATTTCCCAAATTATGAGTCTTTGATCAACCAGTTCCTTTGAGGTTTACAACCCTGCAGTCCGTCACCCAGGTGTGAGATAGCCAACAGGAATCGGCTAAATGACGTCCTTTTCTGATGTAATAAAATCTGTACTTAAGTTTAACTTCAAAAGCAGCATCAGGTGATGAGGGCCATAAACTCTCTCTCTAGAAGAATGTTCCAATTAACTTTTTCCTTCTGGTCTGTTTAATTATATCCTGGTTTTCAGCTGCTGACACCTTGTAATCTAAAGGGCCAAATCTCACAGACTGATATTTCGTACACTGACCATTTATTTATAATGTCGATATCCTACAATAATCATAACCAGCTGGCCAAGCATCACACCTCCTTGCCCTCTTGGTTTCTGGCATGGGTTATTCGTCCATTAAGGTGCATTTGTCAGCCATCTCTGCATACTGTGAACCTATTGAGGGCAAGACCCTTGCCCAGCTGGACGATCCCTTACCTTAAGAGACATTCTGCACCTCAAACCTCCCATTCAGGACCCTGTCCCTCCTTGGGACCTTTGTTTATGTTAGAGAAACTTACTTTGTCTCCCTTTGATCTGGCTGCAGATTGCGAGCTACGCTTTTTGTCATGGAAGGCGTTATTTTTAGTTGCCATTACTTCTGCTCGGAGGATTTCTGAGCTTCGGGTTCTGATTTGTAAAGAGCCTTATTTAGTTTTCCACAAGGACAGGGTGTCCTTGCGGACTAATTCTAAGTTTCTGCCGAAGGCGGTGTCTGAATTTACACTGAACCAGGACATTCACCTACCTGTTAATTATCCAGAATACTCGAATTGAGGGGAGGCTTTACTACATACCCTGGATGTCCATAAGGTGCTCCTTTATCAAAATTGCACCCATTCTCTTAGGAAATCTGATCAGTTGTTTGTCTCCTTCATCCCGAAAACCTTAGGGGCTCCGGTTTCTAAGCTGATGCTATACAAATGGTTGGTGAACTGTGTTGTGTTACCAGAAATATGGCAAGCCTTTCTAACCCCATGTATTCTTCTATATTCATAACTGTATGCAGTCTGCCTCCTAAGTAGAACTGCCCGGAGAGAATTGGAACTGCATGCAAATGATAGAACCTATCATTGCTCGAGACACACATTCAAACTGCTGCCCTCATCTATTGCAACTTTCCATCAACGTCTCAGATTTCTCACTCCACCTGACAAGTCAGACGCCTGGAGATCTTCCTCTCGTCAGTTTGAGCTGATTCCAGTTTTATAAGTATTATCTACTATAATATTTAAACTGCTGCCTTTGTTTATTGTTTAATTTAATCCTATTATATTAAAAAGTAAAGTTTCTTTAGTTTAGCGGTAAAATCATATTATTTCTCGGTTCGGTATAACTGCTGAGGAACCGGGGCTTTTCTAGTTAATTTGATGCTTTTCGCCTTAGTTTTAGTTTTAAATTGTGTATATTTTCGTTAAATTTTGTGTTTTAAACTCATTCTTTGTAACCGAGCGGTTGGTTCTTCTGAACCGATACCCCGGTTCGATATATAAGTTATCAATTCTTTCCTCTGATCCTTAACCGGTTCCTGAACCAACAAAAAAAAAAAATGTTAGTTTGAATACTAGTAAGCGGTTGCTGGTTTTTCTCCTGGAAATGGAAACACAAGAAAAACCAAAGAAAAAGACTGGTCCCCCAGGTTTTAAAAAATTGTACAAAATGTGGGGAAGTGTTTGCTAAAGCTGACAAACACGACCTTTGTTTAGTCTGCTTGGGACCTGATCACTTTTCAGCAGACTGTGCCATTTGTAAATCCTTCCCTCCTAAAACAATTGCGAAAAGGATGGAAAGGTTGAAGAAAAAAGTGGACGGTGGTCCCTCTGGCAGCCACCAAAAACTGCGGTGAAACCGCCTTATCTACTGTTACCACCTCTGAGACAGGTGTTTCTGGCACTTTAAAAAGGGGGAGTGGTCCGGCTGACTCTCCAGCCCCCTCCAAAAAATGTAAGAAAACTAAACGCATAGAACCCCAGGCCTCTGTTCCACAAGGGGGTCTCTACTATGTCTCACAGCCTGCCTTCTGCAGAGGAGATGGCTCAGGCTATGAAGGTTCTGTAGGCTTTACAGGGGATTCTGCCTGTTCACCCTGCTCCTCCTAAGGCTCCTGCCACAGCTCCTGCCCCTGAGTCACAGGAACTAGAATATGATGACTATGGTGAGATGGATCCTGAACAGGATGAACCTATAGAGCCTGAAATCTCACCTGAGCTGGAGTTCAGTTCTCCCCCTCGACCTGAGGATTTTTCTTCTCACTTTTCTTTTGTGAGAAAGATAGTGGATGCTCTGGATTTAGCTACCACTGAAGTGGTTGATAATGAAGAGGAGGCCGAATACCTTGAGATGATGGGTTTAACCTCCACAAAAAAGGTGTATTTACCAATCAAGTTCTTTAAAAAAAGACTTGTTTTAACATTTTACAGACTCCTAACTCTATCCCTCCTATAGATAGGAAGTCTGACAAGAAATATCACCTGGACAGGGAGGGAGCATAATTTTTATACTCTCAATCTGATCACCAAGGTATAGTTCAGCAGGCAGCCTGTGAAAAGACGAGGGTTCCTCTCTTCCCATCCTCCTGAGAAGGAATCCAGGAAATTAGACGGTATGTCTAAGAAAGGGTACCTAGCTGCCTCTTTAGGTGTGAGGCAGGCTAATTACCAGGCATATGCAACACAGAATCAGAAAATACTGTGGCAATCAGGACTGGCTATGTCAGAGAGGGCTCCCTCGCCCCTTCCTGACAACCTGGCAGAGACAGCTAGATTTGGTCTGGAAGCTGCTAAATACCAGTTCTAGAGGGCAGCTGATGCTAATGATAACACTGCCAGGTATATGGCTCTGTCGGTGGCCTTACGAAGACTGGCATGGCTTAGGGTCACTAATCCCACCCACCTTACCCAGAAAAAGGCCATGGATTTTCCTGTGGAGAATAATTCCCTGTTTGGCAAACACACTGAGGAATACATGAAAAAGGTGGATGAATACAAGGCCACCTACAAGAGTAATTCCTCCAGGGACAGGCCTACCCCTTCTTACAGGCCTTATGGAGGGGGGGGGCAGGGGAAGGTCCCCTTAAGGGAGGCCTTTTTATCAAGGCCAAGCTGCTTTTCAGCAACAACCCTACCCACAGCAGACTGGGTATTTTAGATCTAGGGGCAGGAGGGGTTCCAGAAGGGGCTCCCAATCTGACCAGGCACAGGCAACCCCAAAACAAAACCCCTGGTCGCCTCCCCACTGCCAGTAGGGGGCAGGCTGACTTACTTCTTCCAGAACTGGTTCTCCATCACCACAGACAGGTGGGTTCTGGAGGTGGTAAGTCAGGGTTTGTCCCTATGTTTCAAATCCCTTCCCCCTCTGAAATCAAGAGATCTTACTTCGAGAGGGCTCTTGCAGTAGGTAATTACATATAGGACTGAAGCCGGCAGGTGTCAGGACCCCACGGAAACATTTCTAGCTAGTAGTCTCTGGCAGGGGACCGCCTCCACGTAAAGTGACTGACGTCAGTATAAAGGGGCGGTCCCCCACGCCCACATTCCAGTTCTTTCCCGCCGTTGGCTTGTGTTAGCACCTCGCGGTTAAGTTCAACTGCTCGTCAGTCTGTCGTCGGTAGTTTTACCATTGTTTTTTTCTTTGATTTCTCGAATTCTGTTCTGCGGTGTATGTTGTTCTCTACACCCTCCGAGCACAAGAGTAAGTGCGACTCATGCGGCACCCAACTCCTGCGCAAGGACGGTCACACCCAGTGCCTCTTCTGCCTGGGACCAGATCACCCCGTGGAGAAGTGCCAGCATTGCCTGAAGTTCAACGCTGCCACCCGCAGATGGAGGCAGCAGTCCCTGGAGGCCCACATCCTTAAAAAGAAAATGACCTCCATGGAAAAGGAACTTAGGAAGCTTCGTCAGGCTGCTACTTCACCTGAGGATCACCGCAAAAAGAAAGACAAGGAGAAGCACCGGGACGGGACTCCTCTTCCTCGGCCACGCCCGTGCCTCAAATAGCGTTCCCCAGAGACCCGTTCCTGACGGCCATCTTGGAGGCTTCAAGGCGGTGTCAAACCCACCCATCTGGCTGTGCTCAGGCTCTTTGGTGCCTCCGGCAAAAAGGCCCCACTCCCAACAAGGCCGCCCCGCTGCATGGCCTACTGGTGCAGTGGCTCCGGTATGCCGGATGTCGGCTCCTCTGACATTCGCCCGGAGAAAGCCGCCAAGTCGCTCGACCCTTAGGGGCAGCGCACGGCTCCTAAGCTACCTGACCAGGCCGCTGTTTCCTCGCTGCCTCCCTCGGGCGATGATTCCGCTACGTCAGACGACGGCTCCTCCGACGTCCGCCCGGACACTGCCGGTAAGTTGAACGTTGGCCCCTCTGACGGTCGTGCAGCGTCAGAGCTGACGCTGGACCCTAACATTCCGTCAACCGTCCCTGGCTCCCTGCAGCATTCACTGCACTCTAAGGCCCCAGCATCTCCTCTGCTTGACCCCAGGGATTTTACTCCTCCGGGTGATACGGAGGATGTAGGCTTGCTCCCATCAGGTCTCCCTCCTGCTGGGCCGGACGACCTGATGTCAGTCCCTCGGATGCTGGCGACGACGCCAGCCGACATCCCTCTCCCGGATGCTGTCCCTCCGCTGGGCCTGCCACCCGCGGGGCCTCCTGTTTCAGGCCCACCTGCTGGGCATCTTCCCGGGCCATCTGCTCCTGCAGACCCCCTAGTCCCTGGGTATCCGACCCCGTCCTATCCAATGCCATCATACCCAGGGCCGCAGTATCTGGCGCCCCAGTACCCGATGCCTGCCTATCCGACACCGAGGTACACAGTGCCTCACTATCTGACGTTGGGTTTCCCGCCATCGGGGTATGGATACGCGCAGTACAGATATCCTCAATATCCATATCCCCCCTCCTCCTCCTCCACCGCCCCCTCAGCCGCCGGTGGATTTGAAGGAGACTCTAGCTTCCTGGTGATCTGAGGTCAAGACCTGGATCTGCCCGAGACCACTCCAACCCTGGTGCTACCCTGGATTGAGTCTCATGCCGACTTTGTCTCAACTGTTTGGAAGCAACCGTCGGAATTAACCCCCCTTCCTAGGGAGTCGGACAGGCTTTACCAGGCTCCCGAGGGTGTCGATTCTGAATTCGCACCCTCGAGCCGATTCGGTCATGATCAGCGCTGCTGACGGCTGGACGACAAACCCAAGCACTTGAGCTCGTCACCACTCAACAAGGAATCCCAGCTTCTGGACCAGTACAGGAAAAAGGTTTACACTTCTTCCACTCTGGGTGTTAGGGCCCTGAATTACGTTGGTCATATGGGGGACTACCAGAAGGCGATCCTTAGTGAGGTGGAGGCTAAATTGGACTCCCTTCCTGAGTCTCCGATGAAGCAGGAAGTGGCGGATCTAGTCCGGTCTGCGCATTCGGCCAGTCGACACATGCTTCGTGCCACATACGTCGCAGTGACGCCCGGCTGGTCGTAGAGCCCAGCCGCTGCAGGTTTGCAGCGTCATGCCTGGCTCCGAGTGTCAGGTTCGGTCCCGGAGGTGCAGTCTGCTGTCCAGGACGCGCCCTTCAGGGGTTCTGTGCTGTTCGGTGGCGATGTCAAGGACATCACCATTGATCTGCAGGAGAAGGGTGCTGCACTTAAGGCGGTCGACTCTCTGTACAAACCCCCTCAAGCTCAGTGTCTTCCCTTTCGCAGATGTCCTTGGCAGAAAGTGAAACCTCAGGGAAGGCAGACCAATAAACATCGGGCCCCTCTGTCTGCCAAGCCCCTCCCCTCACCCAAAAAAGCAGTGGGGGTGTCTGCCGCGACGCTGCCTCTCAGCTCCTGACTCCTTTCCTCTCCCACTGCCTCTGGGCATACCAGAAAAAATGGTAGGAGGGAGATTCTCCCTCCACCTACCGGGTTCGGAGAGGATAACCATAGACACTTAGGTGCTCCAGCTGATTGCAGAAGGACACTCAGTTTTGTTTCTCCGGAAACCTCCTCGAAACCACCCCCCCCAGGTCATCGTATTCCACAGAACATCATCTTCTGGTCCAGGAAGAAATCTCCTCTCTTCTGGTGAAAGAGGCGATAGGGCCGGTACCCCCGCACCTTCTAGGGATGGGCTTCTATTCCCATTTCTTCCTGGTCCCAAAGAAGTCAGGAGAGGTGAGGCCGATTCTCGACCTCAGCTCCCTGAACTTGTTTGTGGAGTACAGAAGGTTCAGGATGCTCTCTCTGCAGAGTCTTCTGCCCCTCCTTCGGCTGGGACAGTGGCTGTGCGCTCTGGATATGCAGGATGCTTACCTGCGTATCCCTATTCGCCTTTCCCACCACAGATACCTGTGTTTTGCTTTTCAGGGGAACCACTACCAGTTCCAGGCCCTCCCATTTGGTCTTTCCTCGGCTCCCCGAGTTTTTAACCAGTGCCTTTCGGTGGTGACGCCTTCCTGCGTACCCAGGAGGTGCAGGTTTTCCTGTACCTGGACGTTTGGCTTCTGGCAGCCTTGTCCAGGGAGGAACTCCTGCGTTCCCTTTCTCTTACCCTACAGGCTTTTGTCTGCCTGGGTGTTACCGTCAACCAGGCCAAGTCCCATCTGATCCCATCCCAGAGGCTCCATTTTATCGGGGCAATCCTGGACATGACCTTCGGCATGGCTTTTCTGCCGCTGGACAGGGTGGCATCGATCCAGGCTCAGGTCATCCTGTTTTCCGTCTGCAGGCGGGTCAGCACCAGGTCGGTCCTTCGCCTCCTTGGGCTCATGGCGGCTGCTAATCCAGCAGTCCCTCGTGCTCGGCTCCACATGAGACTCTCAGTGGACGCTTCGGTCTCAGTGGGATCAGCTGGTGGATGACCTAGATCAACTAGTTCTGGTCTCCAGCCCTATGGCTCAGGACTTGCAATGGTGGGCGGTTCAGGAGAACCTTTGCCAGGGAGTTCCCTTCTGCCTTTCTCCCCCCTCCCAGACGCTGACAGCAGACGCCTCGGGGGAAGGTTGGGGAGCCCATCTCGGGCCTCACAGGACCCAGAGTTCCTGGTCTCAGCTCAAAAAATCTCTCCATATCAGTGTGCTCGAGCTACGGGCCATGTTGTATGTTCTTCAGGCTCTGCAGCTTTTCCTGCTTCCGGGGCACCTGGCTGTCCAAACGGACAACATGTGACTGGTTTGGTACATCAACAAACAGGGAGGAGCTCATTCCTACCCTCTTTGCAGGGAAGCGATGCGGGTTTGGGATTGGGCAGTGCAGCACAACATTCACCTCATGGCCATTCACGTCCCGGGGGTCGAGAACACATTGTCAGACCACCTCAGTCAGTCGTCTTGTCACGCGCATGAGTGGGAACTCGATCAGGGAGTAGCAGACAAAATCTTTCTATGCTGGGGAACCCCTCAGGTAGACCTGTTTGGTTCGTGTCTCCTCTCAATGCAAAACTTCCCACCTTCTGCTCGCTCGCTCCAGGGTGCGGTGTTTTTTGGAGAGACGCTTTGTGTCTAGACTGGAAGGGAAGATTCGTCTATGCCTTCTCCCCAATCCCCTTGATTCCGAGGGTCTTACAGAAACTCAACTCAGAAGGAGCTTGTATGATTCTCGTCGCTCCTTTCTGGCCCAGGCAAGTTTGGTTCTCTCTTCTGCAACAGTTTTCCGAGGAACCTTCGCTTCATCTTCCTCTGTCGCTGAATTTGCTGACCCAGGATCAGGGGACCCTGGTCCATCCAGGCCTCAAGTCCCTTCAGTTGCACGGTTGGCTCCTGCAGACATAGCTCAAGCCCGTTTCGGGGTCCCCCCCGCCCTGAGTGACTGAGATTCTGGTGGAGGCCAGGAAGCCATCCACTAGATCTACCTGTGCTTCTATAGCAGCTTCAGGGGATGTCCCCCTACTGGACATATGCAAAGCTGCCACATGGAGGACAGTACATACTTTCACTAAGCATTACAGCCTGGACATACTGCCCAGAGGTGATGCCAGATTTGGAACAGAAGTCCTGCAGAGCCTCTTTCCTAAGTAAGTTCTCTGCCCACCTCCAAAGGTACTGCTTTGAAGTCTGCATACAGTTATGAATATAGAAGAATACATGAGGTTAGAAGAAAAAATTACTCACCTTAGTAATCTTATTTCTTCCAGTGTATTCTTCTATATTCATAACTCTCCCTTCCCTACCTCCCCTACCAGAAACAGAGCCTCAGCATGCCTACTGATGTTATCTTGGATTTTCTACAGGCATGTACACCCCATTGGGGTACACTTTACCTGGGCAGGATTCCTCCTCCTTCTTTGGTCACCTGAGTTTCCAGGATAAAACTTATGTTCCAGGTCTAGTGAAATAGTATCTAGGGTATATATTTTGTTATGGGAGTTAATTCCTTTTAGGTATGTATAGATAGTTTTAGATAGGCACATTGTATTTCTGCCTTGTGGGCTATTTTCGATATCTGAGACGTTGACGGAATGTTGCAATAGATGAGGGCAGCAGTTTGAATGTGTGTCTCGAGCAATGATAGGTTCTATCATTTGCATATAGTTCCATTTCTCTCCGGGCAGTTCTACTTAGGAGGCAGACTGCATACAGTTATAAATTTAGAAGAATACACTGGAAGAAATACAATTACTAAGGTGAGTAATTTTTTATTACCGTGCCCAGTTAAGGGCCATTCCACAAGGGGAGTGTCATCCTCCTTCACTTCACTTCACTGCAGAGGGTCTCCGTGGCTGATATCTGTGCAGCTGCCATGTGGAGTTCTGTCCACACCTTCATCGAGCACTACAGTTTGGAGATTGCTTCCAGGTGCAGGGCAGGCTTTGGCCTTGCGGTCCTGCAGGGTCTCCTTTCCTGAAGGATGGATTTATTTCCTCCTTCCTGCCAATGAAATTCTTTTTCCTGGGTACTGCTTGGGACTCAGTCCTACTGGTGTTGGTGCTGCAGGAGCTCTCCTCGAAGTAAGATAGTACAGTTACGTAAGAACTTACCGTAACAGTAGATCTTTGAGAGAAGCTTCTGTAGCAGGCACTGCTTTCCTTCCCTCTTTCCCCCTGTGCTTGTTCAGTCCTCAATTCCTCCTCTGTCTCCAATCTATGCTTGCCCAGTCTCCAGCAGGAGAACTGAGGTAGGGCCGGGGGACCACCCCTTATATACCATTAGCTAATGTCAGGGGTGGGCCGACGTCAGGGGACAGTCCTCTGTTGTATACTGCTGGCTAGAAGTTTTCTGTAGGGTCTTGGCAGCTTAGTCCTACTGGTGTTGCCTGCTGTAGGAGCTTCTCTCTAAGATCTACTGTTATGGTATGTTCCTACTGCGTGTGTGTGTGTGTGTGTGTGTGTGTGTGTGTGTGTGTGTGTGTATATCTATGTAAAATATATATGTGATTGGTGAGTGCGACACTGGGGGATTGGGCACCTCCAGCGTCACTGTTGTATTTCTGGGGTGCTGAGAGGGAGGGGAAGGGGTTGGGAGGTATAAAACTCAACAAAACAAGACAGTCTCATCCACGTCGATCATGGCGGAACACGGCACAGTCCACTGTCTCCAAGATGGCCTCCAACCTGTATTGCACATGCGTAGCAGAGTTCGGTGGCCATTTTGGACATGGCATACTCTGCTGGGTTCTGCCGTGAATGCCAACTGACAAAAAATAGTGCAGTGCAACTGCTAATGGAGAATGCGAAGTGCTTCACGGACAAAGAGGCGACTGCGAGGCAACTCCACACTGTTGCTCAGTTGGAAAAGTCTTCCTTTTGTGATCGCAAGAGGTCTGCAAGGCTCTACCCACTGCAGCCCTAAAACAGAAATGTGTTACTGTGCTGTATAAGGAGGAAGTTTGTGAGTAGGAATAGGAGAGTGATGGTGCCGCTGTTTAGGTTGCTGTTGACACTGTTTGGAGTACAGTGCTCAGTCTTGGTGCCCATATAGGACAGATGTGAACAAACAACGCAGTCTGGAGAAGGGTGACTAGAATGATGTGGGATATCAGGGGAATGAATTATCAAGATAAACAGAATGAGCTTCAGTTATTCTCAGTAGAAATAAAAGAATACAAGGGGATATGATACTGTTGTATTTTTTTTTATTTTTATTCTATTTGGTAACTGGGTAAGGCCCACTAGGCACAAGTACCTGTTTTCAGGGGTGACCTGGGAGCACTGGGTGGTTAAGTGACTTGCTCAGTTTCACACAGTATGCAAGTGGAGATTGTGGGAATCAAACCTAGGTCTACTGGATGTATCAAGCTCATTCATAGCTCGTTACTCTAACCTCTAGGCTATACTGCCAGCCCCAAAAAGAAAAAGAATAAAATATAAAGGAACCCAGGAGAAAGACTTTTTGGAAAGTATAAGACTAAGACTGAAGGAAGGGGATTTTAACCTAAGAGGTCCCAAGTATCAGTTGAAAGGGGAAATATATAAAGCAGATAAAAGAGGGAAGTGGTTTTCTCAGATGGTGATGGAAGTGTGGAATTAGACTTATCGAGTGAGGTGGTGGCAGTGAAAACCTGAACATTTTTGAAAATAGATTGGATACTTTTATGGAGCAGAATTATAATCTTCTTAACCGCTGAGCTGGCGATGGAGAAATCTTAAGGGGCCTTGGCTTATTTTTTTGTCTGTTAACACCCAAGAATCATCAGATTCTTTACAGATCAGTCAGTTGTTTTCAGTACCTGTTTTATTTTTTAATTTTTTATATTTTGGATAAAGTGATAATTTGTCAATAGAAAGAACCCTACAAAGTTTAAGACCACTAACACCATCTGGAAACTTTTGTAAATGACATTTAGCTACATTTCATCTTAGAGTTCCTATAGTTTTGTATTTCTCTTGCCTTTATGCCACGTTACAAAGGGCAGTTGTATGAAAAGAGGATCCTTGTCATTTGGACCTGATCTCTACTCCTCACTGTCTGCAACTGATGTTTTTTTTCTCTGTTCATGAATCGCAGTTAGTTGCTGTGGGGATGCCTATGATGTCACTAGCAGAGGATTATGACTTTGCTAGCAGAAAAGCAGATAAAGTTCAAAGAAACATAGATCCTGTTTTCAGTTAAAATTATTTTGTGAAGACGGGTCCGTAACCTGGATTTGTTCCCCGAACCCGGGATATCAAGAGCAAACCAACTGAGCAGTGATCAGTGTCTGCTCACCTCCTTTGAGGAGGGAGTGAAGTTAATCCCATCACGACTGACTCCTTGTGGCCCAGGGTGAGACATTGTCAACATTATGTGGGATGCATAGGGAGGAATGCCATTAGGGACATACCATATCAGGAGTGATGTGGCAGGCCGGCGCAGAGGCAGTCATGCCACACTTGCCATCATGCTGGCGACCCAGGGTCGGAAACGGTCCTGGGCCACTTAGAGGTTGGCCAGGGGAAGGAGGATTGAGTGTCCAAGAAAATGCTCCCCTTCTCTGGGGTGGGAGGGCAGACTGTGCCACCACAACACTGCCTCCTACATGACCATAGGTGGTGTGGCCAAAAAGCTGTTCCAGGTGGGAGATGTAAGCACATCCTTTGACATGCACATGTTAAACCACCACCAGCGTGGAGCATCCGTAGGTCGGGGGAAAAGAATAACGGAAAAACACCACTGGTGGCAGGATGCCACCCTGTCGAACCCCGCAGACCTCACACTACCTTCTGGGCATTAGTAACGGATCTGACTATGACACTGGAAGGGGGCTTTGGGAACCCCTTGATGGCCCCACCACGGGGAGCAATCTATGAAGCACTCCGTCGTTGAAAGTAAGTCCCAGGGACGGCAGCTGTTAGGGTTGGGGGATCCCCACAGGGCCTATGGGGGCCACCAGTGGAGTGGGAAGGGGGGGAAAAAGAGTGAGGTGGTGTTACACTCACAAGGTGATGCTTTTGGGAAGGATAGAAATAGAGTTAAAACCAAAAGATGTTCCATACAGGCATATGAAATTTCCCCTCACCCAAATGGGCCTGTCCACCAGGCATTTTACTCCTTGCTCAATCTCGCACCTCTCTACGTGATTCATTCTCTCAGCAGGTGCAGGGGAGAGAGAGAAGATGTTTGGGCATGTTGTTTAGGCACAGGTCAGGAAGCATAGGAAAACCAGGAGCAGTTGTAAAATTCGAACAAGTGATTTATTATTGACAGTAAAATAAAATTGTTTAGTATAACTATTTAAAAAGGCAGTATAAAGAAAGAGTCCAACTGGGTTTCTTCTCAATTTCCAATCTCAGTCTCTGTGTTTCTGTGTGTCTCTTTTACAAAATGCTGCAGCTCCTTTTTATAAGTCTGTGCAGGAGCTCGTTAAGAAAAAAGCATGCTTCTCACACTGTATTCTTGTAGGTTTCAACAAATGCAGCAAAAAGAACATTGTGGCCCAGAATCGACCTCTTGTTTATAGCTTCTCAGAGAGTTTGCAAACTAGCTTGTCAGGTTAACCCCTTGAGTTCCAAACAGCTCTTTGCAACCATTTCAGCAGTATAACTGTATATATTTCAACAGTAAAACTATATATATTTCTAAACAAAGGGATCCCAGTTTCAGTTAGATTTCTACATAATGATTCACATATATTTTTATACCAGCAGAGATGCAAGTGAGGAGAAAAGACAAAATAGCAAGTGAGAGTAGAGAGCTAGCAAGAGGCAGAGAATTGCAAGACCATCGGGGTGATCAAGTCCTAGGTCTCACAAGAAAATTTGGTTGCGCAACCAGAGAAGAGACAGAAAAGGAGAGAATAGAACAGATCCTTGCATTTAAACTATTTCTCCATGACAACTTAGACAGGTCCATATTCAACCAGAACATTGTGACCCAGAACTGACCTCTTGTTTACAGCTTCTCAGAGAGTTTGCAAACTAGCTTCTCAGGTTAACCCCTTGAGTTCCAAACAGCTTTTTGCAATCATTTCAGCAGTATAACTATATACATTTCAACAGTAAAACTATATGTATTTCTAAACAAAGGAATCCCAGTCTCAGTTACATTTCTACATAATTATTCACATATATTTTTATACCAGCAGTTATGCAAGGGGGAGAAAAGACAAAATAGCAAGTGAGAGTAGAGAGATAGCGAGAGGCAGAGAATTGCAAGACCATCGGGTTGATCAAGTCCTAGGTCTCACGAGAAAAATCTGGTTGACAAACCAGATAGAGAAGAGACAGAAAAGGAGATAATAGAACAGATCCTTACATTTAAACTATTTCTCCAAGATAACTGGGACAGGGCCGTATTCAACCCTGTCACATACCCCCCTCAAGAGGGAACCTGTTTTACAAAAGCAGGTTTCCAAAACTTTCTAGTAATTCTCATCTAACATAAGCATATAACCTTTACAGTTCAGTGCATATGCAGTATAATAAACAGAGAAGTTTAAACTCACGTATTTTTTTCTTCAACCTTTGAAATTCTCAATTCCTGATCCATATCTTCACAGAAAATCAGCATCGACATTCTTGTTCCCAGATTTGTACATGACTTTAAATTTAAATGGCTGTAGTACCAAGTACCACCGTGTGATTCTAGAATTTTTATCCTTCATTTTGTTAAGCCAACAGAGAGGATTGTGATCTGTTACAAGTACAAAGTCAGCTCCTAGTAAGTAAAACTTAAGGGACTCCATGGCCCACTTTGTGGCAAGACATTCCTTTTCAATGGTGGAGTACCTTTTTTCTCTATCGTGCAACTTCCTACTAATATAAAGAATAGGATGCTCCATCCCATCAATATTTTGACTCAGGACTGCACCTAGACCTACCTCTAATGCATCTGTTTGTAACAAAAATGGTTTCTCAAAGTCTGGGCTTCTTAAAACAGGGGCTGAACATAATGCAGCTTTAATGGCCTGAAAAGCCTTGTCACACTCTGGGGTCCATTTCACATTATTCGGGCACCGTTTTTTCTTGAGTTCAATGAGGGGAGTAGCTAACTGGGCCAAATTGGGAACAAATCTCCGATAATAACCAGCTAGCCCTAAAAATGACCTGACATGTTTCTTGGTTTTGGGGGCAGGACTGTTAGCTATAGCTTCTATCTTGGAAACCTCTGGTTTGACTTCTTCATTTCACAAAACATAGCCCAAATATCTGGTTTCCTGCATTCCCAATGCACACTTGGTAGGATTAATTGTCAGACATGCCTTTTTGATCGATTGGATAACTGCTTGTAGGTGTTCCAGGTGGCATTTTCAGGCTGAGCTATACACCATAACATCATCCAGGTACGCAGCACAATAACCAGTATGAGGGGATAAAATTACATCCATTTACTGCTGGAATGTAGCGGGTTCACCATGTAAACCAAATGGCATGGTGGTGAACTGATAGAATCCTATAGGAGTAGCAAATGCAGTTTTGTCACTGGATTTTTTAACTAGGGGGATTTGCCAGTAACCATTGGTGGGGTCGAGGGTACTGATATATTTGGCACTCACCAGTCTGTCCACCAAATCATCTATTCTGGCCATAGGATAACTGTCAAATTCTGACACTTACGTTTCCTAAAATCAAGATAGATTCTTTTTTTGTTTACAGTCACCATTGGTGATGACCAAGCACTTCTCAACTTTTCTATGATACCCAGTTCTTTCATTTTTTTTTTTATTTCCTTAACCACGTCAGCTCTTAACCGCTCTGGTAATCTGTATGCTTTTTGTCTAATACGGTGAGCATTTCTTGTCACTATTAAGTACTCAACCCCTTTTGCTCGGCCTAGTTCACCTTTACAGCATCAGCAGTAACCTTCTCTCCCCTGAGGTACAATGGTCAATGAAAAATACAGGCAAAGACAGAGCCTGATTCAGATGAAAATACGAAACCACTTTAAGAAGAAACTTTCTATTTGTCCCAATCCCTATGGAAGGAAATGAAGTCAGGTTCAACTGACAGAGCCTGCAATTCACTGATTCTCCTGGCAGAAGTAATGGCTACCAGAAAGACAGTCTTCCAAGTCAAGCACTTACGCTCAGCTGAGGATAAAGGTTCAAACGGGGGCTGTATAAGCTGTGCAATGCAGACATTCAAGTCCCAAGCAGGAGTAGGCTCTCTGAAGGGAGGACTGATGTGAACCAGACCTTTGAAAAACTTACTAAAACAGGATGGAATGCAGAAAAGATCCCTTCCCTGCAGAAAGAAAAGCAGAGACAGCTGCCAAATGCACTTTAAGGGTAGCAGACCTGAGGCCTAAGCTATTAAGATGAACCAGATAATCCAGGGCTGTAGCAATGCTCACAGAGCCTGGTTGTATGTCTCTCTCAGAACACCAAATACTGCATCTTTTCCATTCAGAATTGTAATTTTTTCTGGTGGAAGGTTTTCTGGAAACCTTAAGGATATCCATTACCCCTTGCGAAAGATGCAGACCTGCATACTCTTAACTCTTCAAGAGCCAAGCCTTGAGCCTAAGAGACTGAAGATTGGGATACCAAATCCTCCCCTGAGAGGAGGTCAGAAGGCCATGCCTCCTGGGCAGAAACAGGGGAACTGAGATGGTCAGGGACAGCAGCAGAGGATACCATGGTTGCCTGGTGCAATCTGGAGCCACTAGGATCACTGTGCAGGGTCGAAACCTGATCATAATCAGCACTCTGAATATCAGGGGAAAAGGAGGGAAAGCATAAAGAAACCTCTTCGTCCAGTCTAACTGGAGAGCATCTAGAGGAACAGTCCCCAGGACTGGAGGTCTGCAGCACAACAGATGAAGCTGATGACTGTCTGGGGCTGCAAAGAGATCTATCTATGGAGTGCTCCATCTCCTGAAAATTACCTGAAGGACATGAGAATTCAGGGACCACTCGTGGTGACCCTGAGATATTCTGCTTAGAGCATCTGCCAGCACATCGTCCTTCCCTGGAAGATGAACTGCTGTTAGAGAAGTTTGAAGAATATAGGCTAGTGACCATACCTTCATAGCTTCTGTGCAAAAGGCCGTGGACCGAGTGCCCCCTGCTTGTTTATGTACCACACTGTAGTAGTGTTGTCTGTTCTGAGCTGCACCACTTTCCCTTTGACTGATTCTGAGAATGCCTGAAGGGCTAGATGCACAGCTCTGAGCTCCAGAAGACTGATGTGAAGGAGAGACTCCTGCTGTGACCAAGTACCCTGTGCAGTGAGAGTCCCTAGGTGGGCTCCCCACCCCAGGAGAGAGAGAGAGGCATCTGTGGTCAGGACCACTGAGGGTGCTTGACTGAGAAATGGGACACCCTGTCTGAGATTGTCCTGATCCAACCACCACAGGAGAGCTTGGACAAGAGTCCGACTCACTGGAATCAGCTTGGTGAGAGAATCCTTTTTCTGAGACCAAAAATACCTTAAACTGAACTGAATGTCCCTTATCTGGAACCTGGCTCCCTGAACCACTGCAGTGGAAGCTGTCATGTGGTCTAGGAGCTGAAGAAAATGTCTGGCTGGACGAGACACCAGACGTCAGAAAGAAGAAGCCAGATCAGTAAGGACCTTTATCCTTGAACATGGGAGGAAGGCCTTTGCCTGAACAGTATCCAGCTCTACCTCTATAAAGCTAAGGAGCTGTACTGGTTCGAGAACTGACTTGGAAAGATTGAGAAGGAATACCAGAGAACTTAGAAGATTCTGGGTGACCTCTAGAGCTGACCTGACTTGGTCTGAAGACTGGCCTGCAATAAGCTAGTCATCTAGATATGGAAAGACTGAGATGCCCTGCATTCTCAGGAAGGCTACCACTACTGCTAGACATTTTGTGAACAGCCTTGGGGCAGATGTCAGGCTAAAAGACATGGCTCTGAACTGGTAATGACCTGAGGGCAACTCGAACCTGAGGTACTTTCTGTAGGAGCCCCTGATAGGAATATGAAAACAGGCATTCTTGAGGTCCAGGGAAGCTAGCCAGTCTCCTAACCTCAAAGAGGGAAGGAATTATTCCCAGAGTCACCAGTTTGAATTTTGGCTTTGTGATGTGTTTGCTCAGATATCTCAGGTCTAGGATGGGTTGCCATTCCCCTGTCTTTTTTGGGGTAAGGAAGCATCTTGAATACAGTCCTTTGTCCCTGCACTGTGGAGGAACCTTCTCCACTGCTTTTAAGAGTAGTAGGGAAGAAACTTCTGCCTCTAAAGCAACTGTTTCCAGGGGTGTTGCAGGTAGAAAAGACCTGTCTCTCAGTCTGGGAAATTTTTTGAAGCTGAGAGCAAGTCCCTGGCCTACTTCTTCCTAGACCCATTTGTCTGAAGTAATAGACTTCCAGGCCTGGAAGTAGTAAGCCAGCCTGCCCCCTACTGGAATTGAGGAGGTGACCCGGCTTGACACATCAGGGTGTCTATCTGGCAGGAGCCTTAGACTGAGAAGAGGATGCAGCCCTGCTCAGCCCTCTTCTACCTCTCCCTCTAAAGAACCCCCTCTGCTGGAAGGAAGAGGAAGCCTGAGTTTGGTAAAAAGGCCTATGAAAAGGCCTGCCCCCGCCAGCCCTAGACTGCGGCTTCTGAGGAGTGGCTTGCCTTTCCTTGGCCACTGCACTCCTGTAGGTGGTCCTGTACTCATCCATCTTCTTCATGCAAGACTGTCCGCTTCTCAAACAGAGAATTACCAATGACAGGAAAATCCATGGCCTTAGCCTGGGTATCCTGCGAAAGGCTAGTACACCCGAGCCAAGCGAATCTCAAGGAGACAGATGTAGCCATGACCCTAGAAGCCACATCATTAAGAGTCCACAGCAGCATGAAATTGCACCTTGGATGCCTCAATACCATCAGCAGTCACCTCCTCCAGCTCCTTGGCTAGCTGGGGGAAGCCTTCTTAACCAGCTCCAGAACCATATCCCACTTGGACTTCTGGTACCTGACTGTATAGACCATACAGGCAGCCTGTCTGAGTCCCAAGGAGGATGTCAAATATTGTTTTTTGGCCATGGCATCCACCTTCCTGGAATCCTTACGGGGGGGGAGGGGGTGAAGCCAAGGGGATATTAGCCTTGTCACAGGCTACAGCCTGCACTACCCCAACATGGCTGCAATGATTGTACGAGAAATCTGTACCAGAACCTGATAGCATATACCTCCTATCTATCTTTTTATCTACAGGAGGTACAGAAGTGGGCATTTGCAAGATTTTCTGGGTCTGTTTCCCTAAGGACTTATGTGGTGGGATAGACAGCCTCTTGGACTCTGGGACGTCCATCATTTCCACATAGTCAGGTTCTTCCTCCTCTTCAGCAGCTTCCACAACTAGGAGCTGGAGAGTTTCAGCCACTTTTTTGTTGAACAAAAAGTGGGACGGGGACTCGGAGTCTGGGAGGTGAGACATTGGAAGGTCTGTCTGGGGAGATGTTAGGCTCTACAGGCTCATCTAGGCCTCCAAAATAATCATCATCATCATCATCATCATCAGGAAACTCTTCATCTCCCTCCCACTCAACATCATAAAAAGCCTCCAGATCATAATCCGTTAGGTCTGGAACCATCTGAACCGACCGCCTGCCTGAAGGCATCGGTTTGGATGGAACCGGGAGAAGCGACTGTACAACGCTTATTGCTTTCACAATCTCCTCAGCAGTTGGGATCTGTGGAATTGGATTCGAACCACCTGATTTTCTCTTTTCTTAGATGGAACCGATCCCTCAGAATCGGCTCTCCTTTTGCCCGAGGAGGTATCGCCCGTGTCAGCAGGCACCTCCTCAGGTTCGGTCGGAACCAAACTGGGCTGGCCATCAGGATCAGCGGATTTCTCAGCCTCTTCTTCTTTCAGCCTACATAATAATTTTTCCAAAGTGGCTTTGGGAAAATTCTTGCAAATCTGGCAGTCTGTTTTGAGGTGGTCAAACCCCCAGCCAAACACATATGAGGTGGGGATCAGCTTTAGCAAAAGCCTCCCCACACTCAGTACAGAGCTGAAACCCAGTGGGACCTGTTTTCTTCTTGGGTTTCTCAAACATAGCCTTTTTCAAAAGTTCCCCTTCTCAGCTTTCAAGCCAGGTAACAGAAACTTATCGGTTACCAACCGTGTCACAGGTTGTGGAAAAAAAAATTTCATTTTTTTTGAAACCGATAAGAACTGGACACCACAATTAAATGTAAGAATTAGAAAAATAGAATAGATTTGTTTTGGTTCCCAGCTGGACCGACCGATGGGAAACTGAAGAAAAACAATTTCTAAACCAACAATTCACTGTCTACCTACCGACACTACCTGTACCATGGACACAGACTTGATACCAAAAATAAATGAAATAGTTAAGAAATCCGACCTATTTTTACTTTTACTGAAGCACAAGAGAGATCTCCGGGGTGACTTCACAGTTAGGCGGAGTAAAGAATCTGATGAATACACTGATATGTATCAGAGACAGAGGTTTGAAAACCAAGCTCGAGCTCAACGTTTTATGCTCCTGCATAGAGTTTACCCTTTCCCCTCTGGAGCAGTTCAAGCGCTGGGGCTAACTGCATATGGTCAGAATACAGCAAGACTCCATTAGAAAAAACAACATTACTATGGTAAGTAATTTTTTCATTATGACAATGGGGTAAAAGAAAGTTTTTGAGCCAGGTGAAAAGGTCTTGTTACTGTTACCCACTACAGAAAATAAACTGCTAATGAAATGGCAAGGACCTTATAAGGTTCTTAGACGTACTGGCACAGTTAACTATGAGACTGAGACCACTGATAGGAAAAATCCTACTAAGATGTACCATGCTAAAAATGGACTGAAAAACACCAAAAGCTGTTTTGCTGGTTTTACCAGAAACTGTTGGTTACCAGGAACTAATAAAGAAAATACAGACACAGCTTATGATAGACTGAAACAAACTGTTACACAGTCTGGATGTGAAGAGTGCACTTAGCTATTATATAGAGCATACTAAGGCCCATAGGAATGATTGTACCCAGTTATTTCTTACTTATGGGGAAGTAGGAAAAGGTAGACCTGCCACTAAAAGATCTATTGCCAGGTGGATTCTTTCCTGTGTCCAATTCTGCTATTCAGAATTGGGGAAAGAGCCCCCCTCAGGCCTGAGGGCTCACTCGACCAGGGGTACAGCTGCCTCCCCGGCAGCAGCTAGGGATATTCCCTTGGTGGAAATTTGTAAAGCAGCCACCTGGAAAACAGTTCATACATTCACCAAGCATTACTCTCTGGACACCCAGACTAGGAGTGATGCTAGGTTTGGCACAACAGTACTGCAGATCCTGTTCCCAAAGTAAGGTTCTGTTATTCTCTCCTTCAGGGAGGAACTGCTTGGTAGTCTGCATATAGTCAGAATACAGCAAGACTTCATGTTGTTTGAAGAAAATATTACTTAACATAGTAATGTTGTTTCTTCTAATAGAGTCTTGCTGTATTCTGACCTCCCTCCCTGCCTTCCCTCTCAGAACCTAGTCTTTTGGGATGTGGGTTGGCAGGTACAGTGTTGCATCCCAGAGGTATACCTTTGTACCCTTCCTGGCCAGGTGGGGTCTTTTGTTTTACGTTATTGTTATTGCATTTTTCACTACCTACATATGGTTCTTCTTTGGTTCTTCTTTGGTTCTCGACTTAAGTCTTTTTGGACCCAAGCATTTGTTGCCTATGACCTAAAATTTAAAACAATTTCTATAGCTATTAGTATAGTGCTTGTAAGAATCTGACGGTTACTCTGATATGTACCAGAGGCAGAGGTTTGAAAACCGAGCTCGAGCTCAATGGTCTATGCTCCTGCATAGAGTTAACCCTTTCCTCTCCTGAGTAGTTCAAGTGCTGGGGCTAACTGCATATAGTCAGAACACAGCAAGACATCATGTTGTTTGAAACATCTTCTGTTGGTTTTGGGCCTCTTCCTGATTACTTGTGTGCGATTTCAACATACAGTATTTTGCCAGCTTTTTTCTCAGGGCACACATATAAGATGTAATAGATTGTTTCTGATGGGGGTTATTTTCCCATGGTTTTTTGTATTACATCTAGTGGCCCTCTAGATTGTCTACCATACAGCATTTCAAGTGGTGAAAAACCTGTTGATGCCTGTGGCACTTCTCTGTAAGCATAAAGCAGGTAAGGTAAGTATTGGTCCCAATCTTTCCCTTTCCCTTTTATAAACCTTTTTAACATGCATTTTAGGGTTTGATTAAAATACTCAACAGGACTGTCTGGTGGTGATAAGGGGAGGCTCTTATGGCGATGATACCCAGTTGTCGGTACAGCTCCTTCAGTGATGAAGCACCAAAATGACTACCCTCATCGTAATGATTTCTTTAGGGATGCCCACTCTGCTAAAATTTTGGCAAGCTCTGCTGCCACTTTTGGGGCTGTGACAGTACTCAGTGGAACTGCCTCTGGGTATCGAGCAGCATAGTCACGTACTACCCAAATTAATCGATTTCCCTTTTTACTTTTGTCTAAGGTACCAACCACATCCATTGCAATTCTCTCAAAAGGCACATCTGTGAAGGGTAGGGGCACAAGGGGCATCTTGTCTTTTTTAGTCACTGGGGCTACTTTTTGACACTCCGTACAAGAACTGCTATAGATGGCAACATCTTCATGAATTAAAGGCCAGTAAAATCTGTACAGCAATCTGCCAAGGGTGTGATCCCTCCCCGAGTGACCAGCCATAGGCCTATCATGTGCTATCTGTAACAACTCAGTTCTATACTTTTGTGGTATAACCAATTGTTCTATCAGGTCCTGTGTCTGAGGTTTAACCCAAACTCTGTACAGTAGCCCATTACATTTTTTAAACATAGGTTCACCGTGTTTTGGTTTCACCCCCAGCTGCTTAAAATAACCTTGGAGAGCAACATTGTTTGCTTGTTCTGAAACAAAGTCATAATCAGTTATCAGTTTAGTTTCAGCATTTTCATATGTTAACCCCTTATGTCCATCAGTCTTTTGTTGCCACTGTTTCTTCAGGCGACATCTTGTTTCCTGGACATCCGCATCTTGGAGCTGTGCTTAAACAAGTCCGAATCAAAATCAGCGAAAGGAAGAGTCCCTACCATCAGAGATTTTCTTTGCATGAGCTCTTGTCAGCACAACTGCTAAAACATCAGGATTTACTCTCTCTTTGATTAACTCAGTAAATCCTGGAAAGCCATTTCCAATAATCACAGGTATAGGTAACTTCGGTACTACCCCCACTTTCATTTGGTGCGACACCCCATTCATAGAGTCACTTGGGTGATAGGATAGTATCGAGTGTCCCCATGGATGCAGATGACACCAGTGCCTGGTCCTTTTGGACATGGTTTTTCTAGCACTTCAATATGTACTAGGGTCTGTCTGCTTCCTGAATCTGTAAGTCCCTTCATAGTCTTATCTCCCACCTTCACATCTGTTAAGTACGTGTCCCAATTTGCTAAGGACAAATCTGCTCCAGTGTCACTCTTCTTACTACGGCAGTTTCTTACAATGTGATCTGGCTTATTACAGTTATAGTAAATAAAGTGTTTGGGCACAGATTTGTTACCCCCACCAGAGTACTTATCAAACTTGGAGTTTAAATGGGAAAAAGAGTGTCTTACTTAGTGTCTTGGCTGTTACCTCGCTGCTGTGGCGTTTGTCTGGCATTTTGGTAGTCTTCAGCCAAAGAAACCGCTATTTCACCACTTTCTGGTTGGTATTCTTTTACCCAAGCTGCACACCTGTAGGCAGAATGTTGGTGAATTGCTCCATTGCAGATGTGTCGATCTGTAGGACTGTTTTGCCCTCTGGTTAGAGCAATTTCAGAAGGAGTTCTTAGAGTCGGGTGAAGGTTTCTCGAGGATTGTCGACCTAGTTGTACTTCAGAGACCGAAATCTCTGCCTGTAGGTCCCTCCTGAGATGTCATACCTTTTCAGGATTTCGCTTTTCACAAGATCATAGTTTTCTGACTGTGCGGTGTCCATATTGCTGCAGGCAAGTTGGGCTTTCCCTGTCAGGTAAGGTACCAGTCTGTGATTGCCCATTGCTGCTTTGGCCACTGGCAGGCTGCTGCAACTTTTTCAGAAGTTGTCAGGTATGCTTCAATATCATTCAAGGGATACAACTTTGTAAGTTTAATGTATTTTAAGTTGTTTGTGTCTTGTTGCTCTGGTGGACCAGTGCCAGATCCTCCAGCTTTGATAACTTGCAAGGCATCCATCCATCAGTGCATCTCTTCTTTCCTCTGCTGTTCGAGTTGTTGCATTTCTTCTTTTCTCTGTGCTTCTAAACATTGAATCTCTTTTTCTCTCTGTTTCTTCATTTCTTTTTGTTGTATAACCCACCATTTGAAAAGGCAGTCAAGCTTTCAGGTACTGTCACTGCCTATTCTTTTTCTATAACTGGTGCTAACTGTACAGTCTCAGCTTGGACTTCTGTCTCTGTTAGTTTGGCTGCCATTCTCCTGGTAACTACTCTTGGGCTTGCTGCTGCAGAATCCATACCTACCTTCTTTGCTTCCCTGGTACCAGGTCTAGTACTCACGCAAAAAACTCCTGGCTTAGAGTATGTACAGCGTAAATCCCACTTAGGCTGACACCATCTGTCTTCAAGGCACAGGTCAGGAAGCATAGGAAAACCAGGAGCAGTTGTAAAATTCGAACAAGTGATTTATTATTAACAGTGAAAAAAATACAATTGTTCAGTGTAAGTATTTGCAAAGGCAGTATAAACAGAGAAAGTCCATCTGGGTTTCTTGTCCGTTTCCAATCTCAGTCTCTGTTTCTGTGTCTCTCTTGCAAAACGCTGCAGCTTCTTTTTTTAAGTCTGTGCAGGAGCTCACTAAGAAAAAAACATGCTTCTCACACTGTAATATAAGAAAAATAACAGGACAAGAGGACACAGCATAAGGTTAGAGGGAGGCCGATTAATGGGTAATGTGAGGAAGGTCTTTTTCACAGAAAGGGTGATGGATGCATGGAACAGCCTACCTCAGGAAGTGGTGGATATGAACACAGTGCAGGTCTTTAGACAGGCATGGGATAGGCATAAAGGAGCAATACAGATGAGTATGAATAGATAGGCCAGTGACAGAGTAAAGGCCTATGGCACATTTATAAGGTAGAAAAAGAAATGGGCAGACTGGATGGGCCTTGCGGTCCTTATCTTCCGTCAACTTCTGTTGCTATGTTTCTGTAAGTTTCAGCAAGTGCAGCAAAAAGAACATTGTGATCCAGAACTGACCTCTTATTTACAGCTTCTCAGAGAGTTTGCAGACAAGCTTCTCAGGTTAACCCCTTAAATTCCAAACAGCTCTTTGCAATCATTTCAGCAGTATAACTATATGCATTTCAACAGTAAAACTGTACATATTTCTAAGCAAAGGGATCCCAGTCTCAGTTACATTTGTACATAATAATTCACGTATATTTTTATACCAGCAGATATGCAAGGGGGTAGAAAAGACAAAATAGCAAGTGAGAGTAGAGAGGCAGAGAATTGCAAGACCGTCAGGGTGATCGCCAGATACGAGATAGCCTGACCATTGGGGGTTTTAAAGCTGACCTCAAAACACATCTTTTTCTTCAAGCTTTTAATGGTATTTGATTGATCTGTTGTTTGTGAAACAGTATTAATGTGTTTGTTAGTAATGTTATTAGATTATTTTATTATATGAGATTGTTTAGGCACCCTGAGCTCTAGAAAGGCACCTTTTTACAAATGATAAATGATGATGATCAAGTCCTAGGCCTCACGAGAAAATTTGGTTGTGCAACCAGGCAGAGAGGAGACAGAAAAGGAGAGAATAGAACAGATTCTTGCATTTAAACTCTTTCTCCATGACAACTGGGACAGGACCGTATTCAACCCTGTCACAGGGCCTAGCTGCAGGGGGCAAGCTGTTCAGCTCTAGAGGGGCACTGGTCTTGCTAGGGAGGTACTGGCTGGCTAAGAGCAGTTACCAGGATGGGCAGGAGTTAGGACAGCAGAAGGAGGTCCTGCCTGGGCAGCCATGAAGGAGGTAAAAATAAGAACTCCTAAAAAAGAAATCCTTAATGAAAAGAATAAAGGTAAGACAAATACAGTGTATAAAATAAATTATGCCTAATCACAAAGACATAACCCCACCCCTGGATGTTAGTAACTCTACTGAGACACAACCTTCCAGAACTGTGAAACAGCCTCCCCTCCTGTCCATCTCTCTCCCCCCACACTTTCAAACCCCTTTCACTGGCACACTTCTCAAAAGTATGCTCCTGCAGCTAGGCTTCTTCCTTCTCTCTCCACATTATAACAGCCCATGCACTTTCCACCCCAACACTGTTTTACTCATTTTGCCTCGTGTATGTATATACAGTAGCTTAAAAGTCAGTGTTCTATGTAATTAGAATTTTACGCCAATGCAGTTCTGTATTAATGTCTTGCCATATGTTGGTGGCATGCTCCCTGCGCTCTTATTCTGGTTACCCATAATGTAATTGGAACACTTTTTACATTTTTTTTCTTTTTCTCTCATTTATTGCTTCTATTGTGATTTTATTGTTCATGTAAATGCAGCTGTTGTCACATTGTTATTGCTTTTTCACTCCTTGCTGCAGTCCCTTCCCTGGCTCACACCTGGAAACGAGCTCCAGTTCAGTGTGTCTGTTTCAGTTACCAAATTTTAAATAAATACATACATAATCAATAAATAAAACAATGGGTGCAATTCACAGTTGCTGTTGATTGTGGAGTAATATGAGGCAAAACCAGTTCACCTCCCATACAGAAACCTAGGCACTAGTCCTCTGCAACACAGTGGAAATCACTGCTCCAGATGTTAGAATGTGCAGATAAAATCTGTAACTTAGAAACATAGAAATTGTTGGCAGATAAGGACTGCTAGGCCCATCCAGTCTGCCCGTAGGCCCTATACATTGAATGTGGCCACTGACCCTATGTGATCAATGGCTTTTCATCACTCCCTCCCCTCTCAAGCTTCCCTTGTGCCTGTCCCAGTCATGCTTAAACCCCTCCACTATGCTTGCCCCCATTATCTCCTGAGGCAGACTATTCCAAGTGTCGACTATGCTTTCTGTATGGAAAAACTTCCTTACATTACCTCTTAATCTACCCCCATTCCAATTTCATATTGTGCCCCCTTGTTCTAGTACTTTTTCTACATTGGAAAAGGTCCCCCTCCTGCACCTTGTTTATGCTCTTGAGGTACTTGAAAATTTAAATCCCCCGCTCTCTCTCCTCTCCTCCAGTGAGTACATATTGAGGTTCCTTAGTCTCTCCTCGCATGTTTTGTGGTGCAAGCCCTGCACCATCTTTGTTACCCTTCTCTGGATAGTCTCCACCTTATCTATGTCCTTGCACAGGTGTGGCCTCCAGAATTGTATGCAGTACTCCAGGTGAGGCCATACCATTGTTTTATACAATGGCATCACCACCTCCCGCCTCCTGCTAGTGATACCCCTGCCTGTGCACCCCAGTATGCCACTGGCCCTCCTTGCCGCCTTTGTACACTGCTTTGATATCTTAAAGTCATCAGAGATGATAACCCCTGGGTCCTTTTCCTGTTTGGTGACAGTCAGCTCCTCCCCCACAACCTGTAGTTTTTCCCCAGGGTTCCCTCTACCCAGGTGCATTATTTTGCACTTCTTTGCATTGAACTTCAGTTCCCACATCTCCGACCATCTTTCAAGTTTCTCCAGGTCCCTCTTCATTTTCTGCACCCCTACTGGAATATCCACCCTGTTGCAGATCTTGGTGTCATCTGCAAAAAGGCAAACCTTCCTTCCAGCCCATCTGCAATGTCACTAATGAAGACATTGAACAGGACTGATCCTAGTACTGATCCCTGTGGTACCCCACTGGTCATCCCCCTCTCCCCAGATTGTATCCTATTTACCACCACCCTCTGTCTCCTGTCTAACCAGTTCCTAACCCAGTTCACCACCTTGTCTCCTATGCCCAGACTACCCATTTTGTTAATCAGCCTTCTATGTGGGACGGTGTCGAAGGCTTTGCTGAAATCTAGGTAGGCGACGTCTACCGCACCTCCCTGATTTATTTCCCTAGTCACCCAATCAAGAAAATCTATTAGATTCGTTTGACATGACCTTCCTGCAGTGAATCCATGTTGCCTCAGATCCTGAGCACCACTGGATTCCATATGTGTCACTATCCTTTCTTTCAGCAGTGTCTCCATGATCTTTCCCACCACTGAGGTGAGGCTGATTGGCCTGTAGTTCCCCGCCTCCTCCCTACTACTGCCTTTGTGCAGTGGGACTACATGTGCCCTCCTCCAGTCCTCTGGAACAACACCCGTGTCGAGTGACTCTGAAGAGGGCCACCAGAGGCACTGCTAGTTCCCTTCGCAGCTCCTTTAATATCCTCAGGTGGATGTTGTCTGGCCCCATGGCCTCATCCACCTTCAGTTTTATGAGTTCTTCCAGAACTCTCTCCGCTCTGAATAGACTGGTGTCCACTTCTCTCCCCCCCATTGCCTCTGCAACCCAACTGTGATCCTTGACCCTCCCCCTCCTTAGTGAATACTGATCAGAAGTATTTGTTCAGTAGTTCTGCCTTGTCCAGATCCCCCACCTTACACTCTCCCATCTCCTCTTTGAGCCTCACAATCCTGCTCCACCCCCCAGTTTTTCTTCTTTCACTGATATATCTATAAAATGCCTTATCCCCTTTGTTTACAGACTGTGCTGAGCCCTCTTCTGTCTGCACCTTCGCCCTCCTAACAGCCTTCCCTGCTTTCCTTAGACATTCAAGGTATACCTCACTGTCCTCCCTTTGGCTCCCCTTTTATATCCTGAAACTCAGCCTTTTAGCCCTGTCTTTGTCCCCCACCTCTTTGGAGAACCACAGTGGTTTCCTTCTTCTTTTCCCTTTGGCCACTATCCTAATGCATTGGTTTGTTGTATCCACTGTGGCTCCTTTTAGTTTCTCTGTTCCCATTGGTCCATACCAGGTCCAGAATTGACTTGTTCCTGGTTGGTTCATGCAGCAGCTGCCTCAGTCCAACCCGCTGCAGGGATTCCAGGATGGCCATGCTTCTGGCTGAAGCAGGCACCTGGGTGACCCAGTCCACATCTGGCATACTGAAATCCCCACCCCAGTAGCAGGATTTTGCCTTTCTCCACTAGTTCTTGGTCTGCTTCCTCCCTCTGTGCTGGAGGTCTGTAGATCACCCCTGAGCGTACTGCTGTTCCATTCCCTGGCTCCAGGGTGACCCACATTACCTCGGCCTCCCCCTTCTTCCCTTAATTCTGTAGACTTTATACCTTCTCTGATGTACAGGGCCACTCCACCACCCTTTTCACCCTTTCTGTCCCTCCTGAACAGTGTATACCATGGGACATTGACTTCCCAGCCATGATTAGCAGAGTACCACATCTCTGTTATTGCGGCTATGTCAAAGTCTGCATCTGCCCAACAAGGCATCCAGGTCTGGAACCTTATTTCCTAGGCTATGGGCATTTGTTAGCATGAACTTCCCCTTTTACAGTCTGCCCTCCCTCTGCTTTTGTTCTCCCCTTCAACGTCTGCCCTCACCCTGGTTTCCTTCCTATGTGCTTTTGCCCCCGCCGGTATCACTTGTAATACATTCTTCACCTGCCTGCTTTAGCTGTTCCTAGTCAACTTATGTTCCTTTGGGGGTGTGGGTGTTTCTAAGCCTATTGACTCTCCTTGCTCTCCCCTTGCCAGTTTAAATTTCACAGCTGAAGCATTTAAACTTCTCAGAAAGGATCAAAGTCCACTTCTCTGACAGATGCAGGCCATTCTCCTTATATAAGCTCACATCTGCCCAGATCAGGCCCCAGTCCCCTATGAAGCCCAAACCCTCCTTTCCACAGCAATCCTTCAACTAGGAGTTGAAGGTACGGATGTGGAGTGCCCTAGCTTCCCCTGTGCCTGGTCAGGTAGCACCTCCGAGAATGAGACGGAGTGTGCTGTCTGTTTCAGGATTCCCCCCCAGCTTCCTGAAATCCTCCTGGACTCTGGCTAACTCCACCCTGATCCTGGTCAGGTCATTGGTCCCCAGATGGACAATGACATCCAGCTGCTCCCTCCTAGCTATTGCCATAGCTATCCTATGGCTCTGCTGCCCATCCCTCCACACAGCACTTCCTGGCAGGCACTTGACCTCCCTCTCTCCCCTGCTATGTGCCCCTAACTCTACTCCCCGGACTGTAGAGTTCCCCACTAGGAGAAACTTCCCCCTCCTTTGGGGTCACGTGTCTCCCTTCCCTGGGGCTCCATCCTGGAGGACCCTCCCATTCTCCCTGGTTCCAGCCTCGGGTTCCTGAGTGGGGCTTTTCCGTTCCTCCAAAACGGTGTAGGAGTTACTAAGCGGGACCGGCTGAGGAATATGCTTTCGACCCCCTCCCTGAGCCCACCATAGTCCAGTCACTTCTCTAGCATCCTTTGAGGTACAGGTTGTGGACCCGGTGGTCTTTGGGTGGGGGTGGATGCCACCTTCAGCTAGGCCAACTCTGCTCGGAGACAGGCATCCTCCTTCCTCAGCCTAGAGGCTGTACCCAGTAGCTTGCTGGTTGTTGACACTGTCTAGCTCACAGTATGGCATTGCGCCAGGCACATGGCACAATGCCTTGCTGCCTTTCGGTTGCAAACAGGCATCTTGCCGGTAGTATTTTTCTGTCCTTCCCCGTGCCTCAGTCATTCCAGTGCTTCTTGGTACACTGTTGCAGTGTGATGAGCTTGCAGTGCAAAGTTATGCTGCCATGCCTCCATGCTGATAGTCATGAGCAGAAGACTCATGCAAAAGCCTGCCCCCCTGACAGTCTAGTGAACTCTCCATTTGCTCCCCATTCCAAGATGACTTCCATGGGGTCCAGGTCCCCATCTCCAGCTTCAGTTCTCTTCCTTAGTCACTTCTCTGCAGTGACATCCCCCCCCCCCCACAACACACCCACACACACACACTCTTAGCTTACAACAGTACTGCAGCATGGGGGGCTGCAACCAAACTTAACAGCACACAAGGTTATAATGTTATTTGCAACCACATGGGAAGGGGTTATGATTTCTGCTGAGCATAGATTATTGAGGTTGCAAAGTCGAAGTCTGCATTGAGTGGTCATAGGGACCACTCTTAACATCACAGATGGCAATTTTGTATTGAGCCCAGCATCTTTTGAGGTCTCGCTGTCTGATGGCTTCCATTTTCTCCAAAGACATGCACTTCTTCATCCTGTCACTATGCCTGCTAAGGCAGTGACACAGTATTATGCCTTGGTGGGGAATCCATCCTGAGCAAATCGTCTCTTTCACCTTTCATTATGCTTTTGTAACCCCCACCCAGATATGCCGTTTCTATCTTGACAGCTCTACCTGGTGGTCTGGGTTCGGGGAGGAATATGTCACTCGGCACATTGGCTAGGTTTGGCTACTCTGCACAGGGGCACCCAGGTAACTCCGGACAAAGGAAGCAATAACTGTAATGTCCAGTACCAGAAGTGCGATTCTAAAGTGTGGCTTTTATTCACATCCAACAGAATAAACAAAGCATAGATGGACCCCCACAGGGCTACACTCCTGGTAATGCAGATTTAAGGAGACCAGAACACATCCTCATCACTTTAGCCCTCAGGCTCCGAAACACACTGGACACACAGCCCGAACTTGTACGCTGCTCTGGGTTTTCCCTTCCTCGGCTCCCTTGCCAGCCACTTGGACACTTTCCATATAGCATGGAAACATTTACTGGTGGCTCCCTAAACCACCTATGAGTACTTCTGCTCCATAAGGGAATCTTCCTCATCAATCCCACGTCTGGGTACTTTCCTCCGGCACTGGCCAAGTACCTGAGAGAAAGCAACAGGTGTCCCAGAGCAAATCCGTAGAGGTGAATTTGGGTACTACTGATCGGGGGGGTCTCCCACCTCTCGCTCCCATAATTCATACCCAGCCATTTCTCTGGACTGTAACACCTCATCCTGTAAAACACTTTGCTGTGTAGATTCTTTTTAAATGTATTCACATTCAGGTTACTGTCTTTACATCCCATTTGTGCTGAACTTGAACATATTTAATAAGTGGCTGTGTCCATTACTGTAGACCCCCCACAGAGTTAAGCAGTCCAATCCCCATGTCTTCCAAACTGTACTTGGCTGTCTTTTCCTGACCCCACAGTAACGGTCCCTTTAGTTTCATCTTGATTCAGGTGAAAACACATGGCCCTTTAGCAGAGCGAACTCATCCCTTGGTTGCAGGTGCCTCACAGGCATTTTCTCCTCAAAGAACTCTTGTCCAGAGCTTCTGGTGCCTCAGCACGAACTTAAATCAGGCTGCTTCTTTTCCCTAGCCAGACTGGGGGGGTTGCCCCTGGAAGCAGGCTGATTCCTTCCCCCTGTCCCTGCAGGGATGGGGCCCTGAACCACTGAAAGCAGTCTCCACCACTTCAGTGTGCTCTTCTTGTGTTCCTCTTCAGGTGAGAACACACACACCTATACAACAAAAAAAATAGCTCTTTGACAGAGCTTAGCGCTCTGAGGGCCTGCTTACAGCAGAGCACCTCTTTTACTACAGACTGCAACAGAACTGACTTCAAATTCCCCAACGTTCTATTCTAACCTTCAACTGCAACATTCCAGTGTGGCTTATGCAGCTGCGACAGTTCTAAATGATGTCATCCCTCAGTCTCAGCTGAGACTGAGAACAGAGTGAGGCAGTGTGAAATCCATTTAACTGGAGTTTCACAAGCTGCCTTCCCTACCTACCACTAGGTCTTACTGCGATTCTAGTAACCCCGGGTAACAGGGGGGTTACACTTTCATGAAAAGAATATTTTATTTTTGTTTTATTGTTTAACCAGGTTGGTTGACTGAGCTACAAGCTTACTTTTAGCCATGCCTGGGGCCAGAACAAAAGGCAAAACAAAAAGATACTTTACCAAAAGCAGAATGACCTTAGGAATAGCAGCAATATACAGCTTATGCCACTAGAATAAGGAGTGCGAAAAGTTTTCATCACAAGAGGTGTGGTTTCAGGTTCATTTCTAACTCTGATTGCAAATACTGGGCTGGATTCTCAAAATACTTTGAAGGTGCAATAAAATGCGCAAGTCCTCAGAATTTGTGCAGTTGCAGGAAAAAAAGGATAATTGTGCTGTGTAATATACACAAAACTTCCACAGCTGCGGAACAAAATACTCTGCAGACTGCGGAAAAATGCAGCTGTAGAAGTTCCTGACCAAAAAAAGTCATTGAAAAGTATGGCATATCCCTTTATTTTATTACATTTTTTTCCCCCATATTCAAGTTTTCTTTCTTTTACTCTCTTCCCCGGGCACGGTGTACACATGCATGAACGCGTGTGGAGGCGCCCGTACACGCCCAGGCTCCACCTCTCCCTGACTTTGTCGCCACCTGTTGCCTCACGCACCCACCGGCCTCCACCGATGGGAACGGGACTATGGATGGGCGGGCATCCACCCCATTGGAGGAGAGCCATGGCTCCATCCTGCTGCAGCCCCGAGCTGGCACCTCAGTGATCTGGGGTTGTTCCCGAACCCAGGTCACTGGCGTAGCACGAGATAAGGCGTGGCATATCCCTTTAAACGGTATTCTCAGCCCATTTTTCGCAGTTGTGGAAAAAATGTTGCACACGTGCTGCACCACAGAGAGTGAGGCATAACTCACCCTGAGCAAAAGGCAGTGTACTAACAATTGGGATACACTTGTAGGGGTTCAGGCACCAAGCAACAGCAAACCTGTGGACTGTGTAGTAGTGTCAGTTTTTACAACAAAAAATAGCACACATTTCCACTGAAAGGCAACAAACCACAACCACATGACCCAGTGCAGCCCATAAAGGAGTCCCACAGTCAGTAGAGGCAGAGCTGGTAACAGCCACAAGTGAGTGCTACTGAAGCAGGCAACATAAACGCCCCAGGAAGAGACACAACCAGCAGTTGAAGAATGCCACTATGGTGCATGGTCCTGCTGGTACTGGTGGTGCTGCTGTGGTCCCAGTTGTGGGACTGGCTGTTGGTCTCGCTGTGAGTACTTTCTGCTGCATCCATGGCAAGACTGTCAGAGTCTTCTGCTCCAGTTAATATGGATCATCTGTTCTGGCTGCTGAGCCTTTTCCACAGTTGCGGATCCATACATGTGCTTTTTCCGCAGCTGTGGAATTCTGCAACTCACCTTCGTTGCAATTTTCTGCAACTGCTGAACTTTTGACTGAGAATATGCCGCAGTTACACTTCCACAGTGTTGCAAGCCATTTTTCCGCAAGTGCAGAACTTTTGTCTGTCTTTGAGAATCCTGCCCACTATCTTTAATGTTGGGGAAACCTTCAAACTCGTCAGCCATAAGTGCATGGGAGTAGCTGCCGACTGAGCTAATGTCAGTGCTATGCCATAACTAACACTCCCTTCCCCACCCAATGAGTATGCTTATAAAATGGGAGGGAATATACTGCAATCTGATTGGTCTACAGCCATGCATGGTAAGACCACAGCAACAACAGAAAACAAGTGCTGCCCGCATAGGCACAGTGCAGGTTAAAATCAATGTGCTAACAGCCCTTCTGAATGTTACTCTTTTAATCAGGAGTCATTCGTCCAGCCAACAACTAGCGCACAAACAGTAAACCTACTACCTCCCACAGTGGCTCGCCGTGATGGATTAACTATTTTACATACATATATATAAAATAGTAATTTTCTAAACTGTATAATTTTATTTATCTACATAACTATTTTATAAGTGCAATATGACACTTTAGGGTTTTGTAGTTGATTCACAACCACACTTCCAAGGGCAGAAGACACTTAGCCTGCAGCATCCTGCTTTACTATGCCCTGGGATGTGCAGTTTCTGAACAACTACCAGCACCGTGTCATGTCTTATGGAGTGTTTACCTGCCCAGGGGTCGAAGTCCAACTCTGCTCTTCAGGCTGGAAGCTTGCGGTATGAAGTGATGCTGTCGTGCCACCACGCCAGTAGTGTTGAGCAGAAAACTCATGTAAAAGCCAGCTGCTGCAATGTTGCACCAGAAACATTATGCATAACATTTTGAAGAAAGCTTGCATAGGCTTTTGCTAACAAAATCTCTAAAAATGTATGCCGGGGAGATGCTGTTGGTCTCCCGTTTTTGTCCCATTTCATTTGCATCCTCAAGGAGAAAGCGGTAGTCTCCATTCCTAGTGGAATACAATCTCACCATACATTTGATGCACTTTGTTGTACAGCTGACAATCTTTACCCAAAATGAATTTAAAAAAAAAAAAAAAAAGTATAGTGACCGAATTTCTCCTTTTAATCAAAAAAGGGTTGGGTGACTCAGGTTTGGGTTCAGAGTTAGAGGTGGAAACATCTTGGTGGAGCAGTGCCAGGAAGCCCTGAGTGGGGTCAGTCATGCTTTACAAGGGTCAGAGTCCATATAAGACTTGATTTTTACTAGATCTTCTTCGAGGGTATCTCGACCATCAGGTAACCCTGTAGAAACCTTTGCCATTAGTGAAGGGGAATCCACATGGAAGATTTTCAGCAGTACAACTGGGGCCACCAATGCTGTCCATCTGCCGAAATCACCAGCCCTATAAAGGCGTAAGTGGCCCGCTCCCTCCTCAGTTCTTTCCCGCTGTCGTCTCGAATGCATGGGTCTCCGCGAAAGCTCCACTGCAGTATTCGCGCCTTTTTTTGCCTATGGCTTTCTAACCTTACCTTTTAGAATCTCTTTTTTTAAAAGAGATTCCTTCAACTTGTTTATGTTGAGAGATAATCCTTCGTCTTCTCTCTTCCGACACTGCGGAAAGAAGACTGCCTCCTCAGACAAAGACTCTCTCTGTGTCTGCTGTCTTGGGCTTGACCACAAAGTTTTTGACTGTGAGCTCTGCCAGACGTTTAATCAAACAACAATCCGGTGATGCAGAAAGGCTCTCAAAAATGTTCTGATGGATCAACAGTTAGATAGTTCCAGGCAGGGGTCCTCGGGGGTCCTGGTCTCTCAGTCGCCTACTGGTTCTTTGAGTTCCTAGGCCTCCAAGGCCCAAAGCAAGTCCTCGGGGTTGGGAGAGGGGTCATAAAAATGGCCAAGATTGCGACACCCCCCCTGCCATAAGTCTCGTTCCCCATTGGCCTCTCTTTCTTCTGGGGAGTCTCTGTTGGCTGTGGCTGCACTGGCGAATAAATCCACTGCAGAGGTCTCTGTGCCCACCAGACCCATACTGACAGCACCTCTGCCCTATTTTCAAGGCTGTTGGCTACCTACAGGTCATTGACCCCTCCTTCGTCGATGACAGACTCTTGGTTGATGTCTCTCCTGTCGAAATCTGCCCCTTCTCCCTCCAGGGCTACTGGCTCCTTGGGATCTCAGGAGCCAGCAGGCAGGTCATCGACACCTGTGCTGTCGAACCTCCCTTCGTCAACGAGGCCATTGTTGTTCCGGCATTCAATCTTTGACAGCATCCTGCCTGTTGTCCAGCTCCATCTGCCCGCATGGCCTGCAAGTACGCGGTGCCTATGGGGTCCCTTGTGGGGTTCACAGAGGACGCTTTGGCTGAAAGCCTGGTGACTGCCTCCGTGTTTAGGTGTACTGGCAGTTCTACCGATACTGACCAACCTCCCAACAAAGAGTCCAAACTTTTGGACCATTCGGCAAGGAAGGTCTATGCAGCTTCCTCCTTGGGCCTTCGTCAGGCAAGTTCAGCTAACATCATGGTACACTTCTCTCCTGCCCTTCTTGGGTCATTGGACGAAGTCCTCCAACATCTCCCCGTGGACATGCAGACCACGGTCAAGCAGGTCCGAGACCAGGGCCGTGCTGTTGCCAAACAGCAACTTCAGACGGCCCTGGATGTTGGAGATTCTTGTGCCCGCACGATGGCTGCCGCAGGGCTTGTCTGAGGCTCTCCTCCTTCCTGGCGGATACTAAGCACATATTAGCTGATGTGCCCTCTCTTGGGACTGACTTGTTCTGCCCAGGAGTGGCCGGTCACCTTCAGCGCATAGAGCAGTCCAGTGCCACCTTGGACGCCACTTCTGCCAAGGGTTCTCTGGGCAAGAACCAGCAGAAGAAGTAGCCTTCCAAGGGGGACAGCAGCACCAGCATCAGCAGCAGGCTCAAGCTTGGCACCCATTGCCTAAGCCTGGACCCCAACAGGCCCATAAAAGAGGCCAAGGCTCAAGTCCTGGAGCCTCCTCCTCCTCCAGGTGTGCTCAGTGATTGGGTGGGGGCTGCCACCACTACTCCTGTTATGACAACTCTGAGTGCTCCCATGGGGAGCCTGCTCCGCCACTTCCTTTCCTCCTGGTCCGCTGTCACTTCGGACAGGTGGGTTCTCGAAGTGGTCGGTCAGGGACTGCCTTTAGAGTTCAAGCATTACCCTCCCAGCCGAGCCCGCGCCCCTTGGGAGGAACGGATTTCCACTCACACCCAGTCGGCTCTTCGAGATGACATTGCTCAGCTCCTCTTCAAGGAGGCAATAGCTCCCATGGCGGATCCTCCAGCAGACCCAGGCTTTGTCTCTAGGTACTTGACCGGGGGTGGGGGCTGGCACCCCATTCTAGATCTCCACGACCTGAATCAGTATCTCAGGCCTCGCACTTTTCGGATGGTCACTCTGTCCCAGATCATTCCATCCTTGGAGAGAAACATGTGGTTTTGTTCACTGGATCGGCAGGACGCATTCATTCACATCCCAATCCATCCATCGCATCAGCGATTCCTCCACTTCAGGTCGACAGGACCCTATACGAGTTCTGAGCCATGCCATTCGGCCTGTCCTTGGCCCCACGGGTCTTCACCAAATGCATTGCAGTGGTGGCGGACCATCTATGGCGTTGGGGGATCAGAATTTACCCCTACCTCGACAACTGTCTTCTGCCAGGTCACTCTCTTCGGTAGGTGGAGAGAGCCAGGGATCTGGCCCTCCAGACCTGCTCTCAACTTGGCCTCCTAATCAACGAGGCCAAGTCAGACCTCGTGCCTTCTCAGCGAATGGGCTTTACCTTGGCAGAGCTCGAGTCTTGTCAAACCAGAGCTCGGCTCCCAGCGGACAGGGCAGAGGTTCTTTCCTCCTTTGCCCAATCATTTCTGGTTGAGGAGTTGCGCCCTGCCCAGGATTTTCTGTGCCTTCTAGGTTACATGGCGGCATGCAACTTGGTGGTCTGTTGGGCCTGGTGGCACATGCACCCCCTCCAGTGGGAGCTGGCCGCCCAGTGGACTCAGTGCCATGGTCAATTCGACCAGCTGATCACTGTAACCCAGAAGATGTGGGACACTCTCCAATGGTGGACCACCCCAGACCGGTTACGGGAAGGGATCCCGTTTGTCCGCCCCAAGTCGACAGTCATCCTCACGACCGATGCCTCTCTCATGGGCTGGGAAGCCCACATGGAGGACGAAAGGGCCCACGGCCTTTGGACCCACGAGGAGTCCCGATGCCACATCAACCTGTTGGAGCTCAGAGCAGTCAGACTGGCATTGTCAGCTTTCGCTCCTCAGCTCCGGGGTCAAGTGGTTCAAGTCCAGACGGACAGTACCACGACCATGTACTACCAACTACCACAACAAACAGGGTGGCATGCACTCTCGTTTGCAGTGCAAGGAGGTGCTCCGCATCTGGACTCTCGTGAGCCGATTGGAGGCGGCTGTCCTAGCCATCCATGTGGCAGGAGCCTCGAACCATCTGGTGGATGCTCTCAGCCATTTAGGCCAGACATCCCATGAGTAGTCTCTTCATCCAGAGGTAGCTTACAGCCTGTTCTCCCATTGGGGCAGACCAATGGCGGACCTGTTTGCTTCCAGGGAAAACACCAAGCTGAGGCTGTTTCACGCCCGCCCCCCTCAGCAGGGCTCACTGCAGGGGGATACTTTCTCGAGGCCGTGGACCCCAGGCCTCCTCTTTGCCTTCGCTCCATTTCCCTTGATCCACAAGGTGCTTCTCAAGGTGAGGAGGGACAAGGCGAAGGTGATCCTGGTAGCCCCAGATTGGCCACGCCAGTTCTGGTATCCAGATCTCCTCAGCCTCAGCTGCAGGCCCCCAGAGCGGCTTTGTACATGCCCGGACCTGATATCACTCAATCAGGGGAAGGTATTCCATCCGGACTTTCAATCCCTGTACCTCACATTCTGGTACCTGAGCGGCTAGATTTCCAGGCTTTGGGTCCTTCTGAAGATGTCTACACTGTGGTGGAGGTATCTAAAAAGGAATCGACCAGGAAATGTTATGCCTTCAAATGGAAGCGGTTTTCCATTTGGTGTCAGAACAAGGGCCTGGACCCTTTGTCCTGCCCCGTGGCTAACATTCTCGACTACCTTTGGTCTCTTTCCAAAGGGGGTCTACGGTCATCGACCCTTAGGGTCCACCAGGCAGCCATCTCTGCTCACCGGGTGTGGGCCGGTCAGCTGATGTTGGCGCAGGACACAGTGGTCGGGCGCTTTTTCAAAGGCCTGGATCACACATCTCCTCCGGTGCGTGAACCTCCACATCTATGGGATTTAGTGCTGGTACTGGCAAAGCTCATGGGCAAGCCATTCGAACCCATGCACAAGTGTGAGTTGTCACACTTGTGGAAGATGGCCTTCTTGGTGGCTATCACGTCAGCCAGAAGGACAGGGGAGCTCAGGCGCTTCGTGGACTCCTCTTATCTGGTCTTCCACGGGGATAAAGTTGTCCTGCGCCCCACCGAAATTCCTTCTGAAGGTGGTGTCAGAGTTTCACCTTAACCAGGTGTTGACTCTGCCGGTATACTACCCTAATTACACCTCGGAGGCCGAATACAGGCTCATACTTTGGACCTGAGACATGCTGTCTCCTAGTATAAGGAGCGTATGGCTGAAATTCGGGGAGAGATTCGCCAGCTGTTTGTCACCTACATTTCTGGCAGACCTGCAGTGAAGCGGACTGTTGCAAGATGGATCACATCATGCATAGGTCTGTGCTATGAGTTGGCGGGCAAGGAGCCTCCCAGAGGGATAAGAGCTCATTCTACCCACCATACTGCTGCATCGGTGGTTGCTTCCAGGAACATCCCTATCCAGGAAATCTGTCGGGCTGCTACCTGGAAGTCAGCAAACACCTTCATCACCCACTACCACATCGACCTTGAGTCACGCCGGGATGCTGGTTTTGGGGCCTCAGTTCTCCAATCTCTGTTCCCTAAGTAGGGGTGTGCACCTTGCCTCCCTCCTGCCGGAGAACTGCTAGGAGTCTGCCAAAGTGTGTGGATGAACAACATATCCACGATGCTAGAAAAACAGGTTACTCACCTGTAACAGTAGTTCTAGGAGGGGTATATGTTGTTCATCCACACAGACCCACCCAACCTCTCCAGCTGTGGATGCACAACACCTAGCTTCCAGCGAGCCAAGATCTGGCGTCCTGGGGCGGAGCCGAGGTATATACCACCCAGGTGGGTGGGAGGAGCCTGCTTGAAGACTTCCGGTGATCCTTAAAGGGTAAAGGGACATGCCAAAGAGTGTGGATGAACATCATATACCATTCCAAGAACTACTGTTACAGGTGTGTGACCTGTTTTTGCTGACTCTAGAGCGAACTCTCCAGCTGTTTCACTCCCTGGGCATCACTATCCGTATTCCCAAGTTGGTTCTGATACCGTCCCAATGGTTGCAGTATATAGGGGCAGTTCTGGACTCAGCACAGGGGAAGGCCTTGCTGCCCTTAAACAGGGCAGAGTGCCTCGTAGCTCCAGCTCAGCAGATCGCCCAGTGTCGATACATTCCTGCCAAGCTATACCTCAGATTGCTGGGCCTGATGGCAGCTGCCATACCCACTGTTCCACTGGCCAGACTTCATATGCATATCCTCCAGTGGACCCTCGGAGTACAGTGGGACCAGCACACAGACATGTTAGACCAGCCAGTCCTCGTCTCTTCCCCAGTATGCAAGGTACTGCAGTGGTGGATGGACCCCTTGAATCTGCTTCAAGGCGTCCCATTCAGATCTTCTCCCCACATCAGATCTTAACTACAGATGCCTCAGGTCTGGGCTGGGGAGCGCACCTGGGTCCCTTCTAGACCCAGGGCTCTTGGTTCCACTGGGAAGCCTCTCTGCATATCAGTGTCCTGGAGATGAGAGCAGTGCTGTACACCATGCAGGCTTTTCAGGAACACCTTGTTCAGGATCAACTGCTGGTGCAGTCGGGTAATCTAAACATAGTATGCTACATCAACAAGCAAGGAGGGATTCATTCATATCCCCTTTGCAGGAAGACCACGAGAGAGTGGTGCTGGGCATTGGATCACAATCTGACACACTCTTCAGTCCGTGTGCCAGGCGTACAAAACACTCTGGTGGACAGTCTCTGCAGGACTCAGTCCAGCATGCATAAATGGGAGCTTCTTTCAACCATTGCAGAAGACTTGTTCGACAGATGGGGTCGTCCAGAGTTGGACCTTTTTGTGTCCTCACTCAGTGCAAAACTGCCCAATTTCTGCTTGCTAGATCCATGGCCTGGAGTTTTCTAGTGAGATGCAGTGTCCCTCTCCTGGAGTGGGAGAGTCCTCTACTCCTTCCCCCCATTTCCTGTAGTCCACAGGGTGCTAATCAAGTTGCAGATGGTGAGGGCCAGCATGATTCTGGTAGTTCCGTTCTGGCATCGCTAGATATGATTCCTTCTGCTTCAGCAGATGATGGAGGAACCGCCAGTCCCTCTTCCTCTTTGCAGGAATCTGCTGACCAAGGCTAAAGGGACCCTGGTCTATCTCAACCTCAGATCCCTCCATCTGCATGCCTGGCTCCTGAGGACATAGCCATCACCAGGTTCAGGGTCTCTAACAGAGTGGCGGATGTCCTAGTGGCTGCCCGAAAGCCTTCCACTCGAGCCACTTATGCCATGAAGTGGAAGCAGTTTGCCATCTGGGCTGCCAAACATAGTGTAGACCCTTTCTCCTGCTCGGTAAACCATATCCTGGACTACCTGATCTCACTCTCCAACTCAAGTCTCCAGTACTCTTCCCTCAAGGTTCACCTTTTGGCTATTTCTGCATTTCATGATCCCGTGGGTGACCACACGATTGCTCAGCTGGATGCCTTCCGTGTATTTCTAAGGGGCATCCTGCATCTGAAACCTCCTATCCATTCCCCTGTCCTGGCTTGGGACAAATTTAGTTTTAGAAAAGTTGACCCTGTCTCATTTTTGAGCCAATTGTGACTTGTGATTTATGCTTTCTATCTTGGTTTTAGTTGCAATTACTTCTGCTGAAAGAATTTGAGAGCGTCAGGCCCTCTGATGCGAGGAGCCTTATTTGGTTTTTCACAAAGACAGGGTGTCTTTGCACCTAAATCCTAAGTTTCTCCTTAATGTGGTTTCAGAGTTAACACTCAATCAGTCTATCCACCTTCCTGTTTATTTTCCTGAGCATGCCAATCCAGAGGAAGCACTGCTCCATATGTTATATCTGTGTAGAACTTCTAAATACTACCTGCTTAGGACTAAGGAGTCCAAAAAGTCAAAGCAGTTTGTATCTTTTGCTCCTGCTAGAGGGCATTTCAGTTTCTAAGCAGTGTTTATCCAGATGGTTGACAAATTGCATTGTATTCTGCTACAAGTACAGCAAATAATTGCCTGGTCCTGTCAAAGCTCATTCCACCAGAGGAATGACTACCTCGGTGGCTTGTTTCTGAGGGGTCTCAGTTGCTGACATTTGTGCGGTGGCCACCTGGAGTACAGTCCATACTTTTACCAAGCACTGCAGTCTGGATATTGCCTCTGGAACCCATGAAGGATTTGGCAGGGCTGTGTTACAGGGACTCCTGTCCTAAGTCTGTGGAGAGCCCTTCTCCCAGACTGTCTGATGCACTTGTAACTGCTTGGGACTCGTTCCTATAGTGTTGCCTGATGACTGAGATACCCCCAAAAAAGACAGAATGGTTACACAAGAAGTTACCATAACATTAGAGCTTCGGGGGTATCTCAGTCATCAGGTATGCTTTTCCTCCCACCATCCCCCTTCTTGGGGCTCCTGTCTAGGAACTGGCTGTCTGGTGTATACAGCCTTTCATTTAGGTCTGAGCACCTCTTTCTCTTTTCTCGGTCCTCCATGGCAAGAGCCTAGTTCCCTTAGTCTCCAGAGGAAAGAACTAAGGAGGGAGCGGGGTTACTAACGCCTTTATAGGGTTGGTGATGTCAATGGTGTGGGAGGCTCCAATTGCACTTCTGAAAATCTTCTGTGTGGATTCCCCTTCACTGACAGGGAAGGTTCCTGTGGTGTTACCTGATGACAGAGCCACTCAGAAGATCTACTGTTACAGCAAGTTCTTATGTAACTGTTCTTTCTCAAATGGTGTCATTGTGAGTTGTTCCTAGATTAAACCATGGAACTGATTCTCTGGACTCTCCATATGAGGCCAGTGGCAGCCATAAGGGGACAGAGTGGGGCACCTATAAATGGATGGGAGTCTGGGAGCCATCTAGGCCCCCTGCAGCTTTGGTGTTTTATATACACAGAGATGCAATTACAGCAATTTCCTGGCATGTCGTGTTCATTTTTGGGTAGCACTAAAAGAATGCATCTCAATCCACTAAGCCATCCATTTTTAGGGCTGCAGTGAGTGTAGCCCTGCAGACCTCTTGTTATGAGAAAAGGACTCCATGCATTCCTTCTGACCGAACAACATGTTGGAGTTGCACCACAGTTGCCCCTGTGTCTGTGAAGCACTCCGCTCGTTGTCTCCATTGGAAGTAGCACTGCATATTTTTACTGTGTTGGTGGTCATGGTGGAACACAGCACACTCTGCCATGTCCAAGATGGCCGCAAAATCATATTGCGCATGCACGACAACTAGTGCATGCGCAGTACTGTGTAGTGGCCATCTTGGACATGGTGGAGCATGCTGTGTTCTGCCATGACCGCGACTTATTTTTTTAATTAAAGATATCTTCCCCACCCAACCCTCCCTTTCAGTACCCACCATCCCACACTCCCAGAAACATAAGAGCGACACTCTGAGTCCCCAGTCCCTCAGTGTTGCGATCAGGACTCCACTCTTTTTTTTTCTCTTAATATTCCCCCCACCCACCCAACCTTGCGTCTTAGCACACCCCATGCCACCCTATCACCAGAAACATATCAGTGACGGTGGGGTGCCCCAATACCAGTGTCGCCATCACAAATCCTATGTCCTTCTTTTCCTCCGACCCCTCCAGTCCACTACCATGCATGCATGGTTGTTTCTGTGGTTTTTTTTAATATATCCCCCTCCTCCCAACCTTCCTCTCAACACCCCCCAAAAAAAACACTAACACGGGGGTGCCTAATCCCTGTGATTGGGAATCCTGTTTTTCTTTTTCTTGAACTCACGTAAAAGAAAACCATCCATTGATGTCTTTTGCGTCTGTTAGTGACCCTCACCCAACCCTCCCACTCAGCAACCCGCTGCCCTTACCCACTGGGGGTCCAGCCCTGTAATCTTCTGTGGACCGTAGACACATCTTCACTCTTCAAAGCTGGACCAGGAACTGAGGAAACAGGTATGCAGTTCAATGTATTTCAATGGGGTTTTTAAACTTAGTGCCATAACTTGCCCAATTTTGCCCCAAATTTTCAACATGCCTTCTTTGGGACCCCACCTCATGAACAGTTGCACTGTCATTAGGCAGATCTGTCTCGAAAGGTGATTTTGCAGTCCCTGTGCAAAATCACCTTTTGGGCAGGAGTTGAAAATATTCTCTGCCCTTGTTCATGAGGTGGGGTCATAAGAAGGCTGTGTGGAAAATTTGGTGTAAAAATATTAAAAAATAGTTATGACCTACATTGAATTTTGCGAAGACAGGCTCGTAATTTTGGTAATTTTCAATATTTTTCTCCCAAATTTCCGATATAGCCATATATTTACAGCACCTTATGACTGACAGCTGTCATTTTTCAAATTCTGGCCAAAATGTTTTTTCACACACCGAAAGGTGGTTTCGCGGTCCTTGCGTAAAATCGCCTTTTGGGCAGGAATTGGAAATTTTCTCTGCCCTTGTTCATGTGGTGGAATCATAAGAAGGCTATGTTTAAAATTTGGCGAATAAATATTAAAAAAAAGCAATCCAGCTATGAGCCTATGTTAACTTTTGCGAATGCAGGCTTGTACTTTTGGTAAGTTTCAATATTTTTACTTCAAATTTACAATGTAGCCATATCTTTACAGCATCTCATGAATGTGACAGCTATTATTTTTCAAATCCTGACCAAAACTTTTTTTTTGGTATCCCGAAAAGTGATTTCACAGTCTCGACACAAAATCACCATTAGGCCAGGAGTTGAACATTTTCTCTGCCCTTCTTCATGAGGCAGGGTCATAACAAGACTACGTTGAAAATGTGGTGTAGAAATATTGCAAAAATAACAAATTTATGAGCCTACGTTACATTTTACTAATAACTTTGATAATCTTCAATATGCTTACCCCAAATTCCTTGGATGCAGCCCTGTCAGCTCTGGCCAGATTTTGCATTTTCTTGTTTTTTCTTTTTCTCCAAGAGACAGAGAGAGAGATATAGAAATAAAACTCTGCTAGCAGTTCCCTCTGTAAACGTAGTGGGAACTGCACACTCTGGCAGACTAGATAGAATGTAAGGCCTTTATCTGCTCGTATGTTTGTATGTACTTTTCATCTTGGTTTCTAAATACTGTGCTCTGTTCTGGCATGGCATTGGTATTTCTGGTATTGGCTGCTTTGCCATGCCATGCATAAGATAACATTTCTGATACACAAAAGCGATGATTGACTGATTAGTGACTCTAGGACTGCAGCATTTCTCTGTGAAAAATGTATCTCCATTTCAAAACAGGGAGCCCATCTTTAGAAATATAGATCCCTAACTTTTATTTCTGAATCAAATACGACATTTGTGTTTTGGGGTTGCTTAAGAGTATTACAGATGTGGCACTTGTGCATTGGCATCACCTGACTGAGTTGTGCTCGTGGTGTTTAGCATAACAGCCCTGTTGCCCTTACCCTTTGAAAAATTCATCAAGGACGACTCCATGGCACCGAACAATCATTCTGGCACACTGGTGACCTGGGCTTGTGTTCTGAGCCCAGGCTGACGACAACCGGAGGCTGGCAGGGAGTACTTAGTGTCCTATGGAATCTCTTCTCCCGAGGGGTAGGGTTGCAGTACACTGACAACTCCTAGCAGTAGCTTGCAGAGAAGTCCCATGTCAGCATAGGTGACCATGCTCTACCAGACACCCCCACCCTTTGCTTTAGCAAGTTTTGCACCCACAGGAGAGGAGTGGGACCAGAACAAGGGAAAACACCGATGTGCAGAAGTATGGCGCCGGCACTCTAAGGTGCCATCACTTCTGACTGGCCACTGGTCACCGATAAGCCTGAGGAAAGGCCATGCCTGAAGACTTAACAGAAGGGAAATGCACTTGAGTGAGGAAATGTCTTAGTGGACCCCAGGACTGGGTGACAAGGATGGGGCTGAGGTGTTGCCAGGCAGAAAGGGCAGCATTAGTGATGGGATAGACAAAGAAAAAAGAAAGTTTATCACGTGGTGTCATTAGAAAGAGCAACACTCACACTGCTGAAGGCAAGGAGGGAAAGAACCATTGCATTTACGTTAAGTGTTGGTAATGACATAGGAAAATATGCAGTCACATCTGCCACCATTGTTGCTTCACAATATGAACATTGCTCCCAATTCTGTTGATACTGACAATCTGCATCACACAGTGCACAAGATATTAAATTGACCATTAAATGCTAGAAGAAAGCTCATGACACTGGTAGCCACACACCCCTTCCCCAAAGTGGAGGTCAGATGACGCCAGAACAAGTAGAATAAAAGCTAAAAATGCATAAAAAATGCAAGTAGAGCAAACTATTTGTTTTTCTGTGACATGAAGCTAGACAGTCCATCTTCTCGCAAAACATCTTTTAGAATCTTGGTTAAGAAAGGGAGGCTTAATACACTGTTGGTAATACTCTGCCTTAACTGGCTAGGACTCATTGTTGAATGCTACATTCACATAAAACAGTTATCCTACGTCTGGGAACATTCTCCAGTACATTATATCGTATGACTATGTATTGTATATTGCTGATGAACTGAAAGTCCCAGCTTTCTAACAGTGTGGAGTATGAAGTCTAAGGACATATGGTTAAAGAGGTTATGGCCCTGGAAGTAATGTTACATTTCCACAAAAAAACAGGGTTGACAAAAAGTCCTGGTTTGGGCCTCCCCTTAATAGTGGGCTCTGTTTGAAAAGAAATGGTTGAAATTTCCTGACCCCCAACAAAATGTGCTGTACCGTACAATGTAGTTTTTACAGTATGCCAGGAATAAAGTAGAATGCTTGTAAACAAACTAGTTGAGTCTATTCACATACATACATACACCAGTGGGGAATTAATTTGGTAAAAAACTATGGTTATTACCTTGTTGAATGAGTGAGCAGGACAGTAACTCACGAGTGGCACAGCATCACTTAGTTTATGGGTCTTACCACTCACTGGTGGAGATAAATAATGTTATTCCACTGACACCAGTTATGCATCCCCTATTTATTAGATTTAATGCTGCAACCCAGGAGTCAGACTTGTTCATGGAGGCAGGCCCACACTAAATCCTGGGCAGCCAGTGAATGTCTGTGAGCAACAGCAACTGTGGGAAGTTTGTTTCTGTCACTTCGTGTAGAACAGCAAAAAATAATCCTCAGAGTTTTGGTAACTAGTGCAGTCTCAGGCTCTTGTGAGCTGCCTGCTTTTAGAGTCATTGGTCTAGACAGTTTAGTGGGCAAGAATAACATTAAACCTTTTGCTGGATAATCAAGTAATAATGATTTACAGCCAGAGGCATTCCAGATGATAAATGATTAGCTAGAGGAATTTAGGGCCCAAGACCGAAGCAAAGCTGTGGGCCCTTATCCCTGCAGGTCATTAATCTTTCTGTAGGTACCCTGATCCAAGGTTATTATTACTGTAGTGAACCTACCTTTTTTTTTTTTATTCCCTTTTTGTTTAGGTTTGTAAGTTCTTCAGCCTTGAGAAGTGCTGGCCACACTGATCTGGCTGCTAGGCAACACCATGGTGCGTTTTTTCCCCTTTACTTTAGTGGTAATTTGCTGGCAGTTAATGGCCTTTAACGAAAACAGCAATTAAATCACAGTACTTGCAATCTAATGTTTGGCTAGGTTTATGATGCCAAATTAATCATTTATGTAAACACTTCAGTGGTTTGATCCCATTTACCATTGTTTGGATTTTTTAAAGAGATTTTCCAGTTTCCAACAAAAGTTGTTGCATCAGCAGAACTCAGTTATGTAACCCCACCAACTTGAATTTCAAGACATTTTATTTGTTTTATTTCTAAAGGCATTTTCATTGACCCAAGATCTTTTCCCTAAAACATCATCTGTTCATGTTATTATTCCTACTGCACAGTCACAATCGTCTGCTTATTATGACATTACAGTATGTTGCTATGGAAGTGATGCTAGTGTTACAAGCAGAAAATTATGACTTCAAGGCAGGAAGCGCAACCCGAGCACATGAAATACAAGGAGTAAAGGGTCCATTTTCCTGACAATGCCTAGTAATAAAGAATGGAATGCCCTGAAATTCAGACTTTGGTGGGAATGTTCAGAGAGTTTACTTCTGCTGATGCCAATTGTGTTTTTTAAGGAAATTAGAAAATCCCATAAAAGCTCAGGATGAAATGGACCATACAAGCACTTTGCTGGCTGCCTTTTTCAAATGCCAGCCCATTACTGTTCCAGGAAAACATGTGTCTGGTACCTTTGCAAGTCATACTGACAGGAAGGTGATTAGCACCCATTACACCACTTTTAAAATGTTGAACAGTGGGGTGGATTCCTCTGAAATGTAAATTTCTTGGCTGTACATGAATGTTTACTTTGTGCCTAAATGATCCTTTGCATTTCAAAGGAGCCAAGACAGACATTTTGGCTCTGGCATCCTGCACTGGGAAACGGGCCAGATGCTTCCTGACTAATCCTTGGAAAGGGGCATCTCATGTTATCACTCCCTGGTCACAAGACCTTCCTACAGAGACTTGGCAGACTTCAACTGTTGCAATTCTGTACCCTCACTGTGGCAGCATTGGGCTGTTCATCACTTGACAACATGCAGGTTTCAAGGGCAGCTTGTTCATTCTCTCTCTCTCTCTCCCTCCCCCTCCCTTCTAGTTTGCTGTGTTCTACAAGGGTGATGAGTGCCTTGGCAGTGGGAAAATCGTACGACTGGGTCCCTCTATGTACATCTTGCAACAGGGCAAGCAAAACAAACTGGCAGTAGAAGAGTCAACAGAGACTGGACACAACTCAAAACCGACTAGCTGATGTAACCAGGTGTCAAAACCTTCAAGAAACTTGGGGCCCCAAAAAGGTCCAGAATGTGTGTTAAAAAAAAAAAAAAAAAATTCCGTGGGGTCTGACACAAATTCCTTCACAGGATGGATGTGGTACGCAATATTTTAACTGGGAAGGGATTACCAACAAAGACACATTAGTTGCATACCTCTTGATCTGCTTGAGCAGTGTTTGTCACAACTTAGCAGCTTTAATTAATGGGATATCTGATAGAGAAAGTTGTGAAAATCAAATAGTGTATTCAGTGGTATATCTCTTAGTAATTCAACACCACAATATAGGATGCTGGGCCTCAAAATGCAGGAAAAGTGGAAATATGTGGGACATACAGCTTCACCTTTTGTCACTGAAACGTGTGACACTGACTCAGAATGTGGAGAAATGCGAGATGTACAGTAGGCCCTCAAAATGTGGGGCTCATACTATACTAAGGGTAATGCTTTATGAGATCAGAAAGAGACTCTGAAACCCATTTTAACTGCTCCCTACTGTACTGTGGTAATAATCCATTTGCACTGACAAGAGTACCTTATCTAAGTTATTTTTAAAAGCACTATTATTACTGTTCAGTAGAGAATAATTTATATTCTTTGTGAAACAATAATTTTTTCAGTTTTAAATCTGAACACACACATGGAGATACAAACCGACAATACAATGGAAACTAGTGATTTTATTTGTCCTAATTTAAATTTGGATTTAGTTTTCATAAGAGTGTCAAACCTGAGTTTATGCTGTGTTCTAATTCTTTTAATTGCTTGTACATGACTATGTTGTGTTTTTGCTGTATTGTGCAATTTATCCCATGCTCTTCTTGCCCAGGTCACACCTGAAAACCGGCCTCGGATCTGTGTACTTTTCTTGGCCAAACATTTTAAAATATATTCTAGATTGAGGGAGTACTTCTGACCAATCATAGTGCTCCTTTCCGCAACACGTCGGACTTTCTTATTCTATGAAGAGTGTCTCATGCGCAGCTACCCTGGAAACGGGCACCCTTCAGTAAGGTTTTTAAAAAGAGTAACATGTTATTGATTGAGCTTGATCAGTAATGTATTAAAATGGAACCAAAGTCAGTGTACCAAAAAATGTTGTGCAGAGTGTTTTGATTTGTAAGTGTACTCCTAAAAAGTCCTTCCCTTTGTTTGTTGAAAATAGTTTTTTTTAACTTTTCTTGCTGGTTCTGTGGCCCATGGGGATCTCTGTGTTAGCATTTTTTTATGGCTGTTCTTGTTCCTACAATGCCTTCTGTGCCCTGTCCCAGGTGATAGTGGTATGTTCATGACCATTGATTCAGAGAGTAGTACTATAACTACTGCAGCAGCTATCTACTGTTAGGATCCTGATATTCTGGCTTCAACCAAATAACTATCTAATCCAAACTTTCTGTTTTGTGGTATGTGTCTAGGTCTGGCCAGCAGAAGTAAATATTTTGATTTTAAAGCTTTTTGCGTAATCAAACTACACACAACCATTGAAAAAAGTACAGAAGTCACCCAAGGTCACAAAGGGTATAGCAAGAGAGGGGGATATGATAAAGATCTTTAAATACCTCACAGGGGAAATCAGGTACAGGAGAGAAGTGTTTTTTTAGAAGAAAAGGTGCTCAAGAACAAGGGGATATGCTATGAAGCTGGCAGGGGGTAGATCCAGGAGAGATTTGAGGAAGTACTTCTTCACAAAAAGAGTGGTAGATTTCTGGAACAGTCTTCCAGCAGATATGGTGGGGTTCAAGAATGCATGGGATAGGCACAAGGGAATCATAGTAGAAATGAAGGTGGGGAGGGAGAAAGCTGTAAATTGGGCACAGTTTGCAGTAATGTGTCAACCTAGAAGCCACCTCTGCATCTCACTAGCCCAGCTGCAATGGTCTTCTTTCGAGGCTCATCTACAGTATCCCCTGCTGTGCTGTGCATACAAATTGCAGAGCCCGGCGGCCTAGCCTAATAGGAATAATCATGGCTAAGCCTAACCCTTGAATGCTCAGGACCTCAGGTCGGTCTCTACTGGCAATCCCCAGAATCAAGACTCACAAGGAAAGCAATTCCTTCGTCTCACAACCCCTAAACTGTGGAACACTCTCCCACCTCTAGTACAGGAAAACCCCTCGCTACCAATCTTTCGCACTAGGCTTAAGTCCCATTTGCTCGGGGCAAACTCATGCCAGTGTGAAGGTATAGAATAATCACCCCCCGATCCTAATCACAACACCCATACCCTCTCTCTTCTCACCTTAACCTACATTAAATCATGCCTTAAATCCTTAAATCTTTCAAGTGTTGCACTTATGGTCTACAATTTGAATAATTGCCTGTACTATTATCCTCATTATCTTGTCTGCTTCTCGTTACCCTGTATCACCTGACTGTATGGATTGTATTGCTTCTGCTCCCCAGGTTGCCTCTGAAAAAGGGACCTTCAGAGCCCAGTGGGCCAATCCGGTCATCAAAATTCAATCAATAAATAAATAATGTAGGGAAGGAGAGACTAGATGGGCCAAGCGGTCCTTATTTACCATCAATTTTTTTTTCTTTGTTTCTATGTTCTGTGTATAACTAGTGAAGACTCTAGCTGTTTCCTTACAGAGTAACCCACTCAGTTATGCCTCAGATATTTACCATCTGGAAATGTAGCCTTCGTTAGAGCTCTATGGACAAGGAGAGTCAATGAAAATCACTGCTCAACCACTGTAAACTTGACAAAAAAAAGCAGTTCTTGTTGAATTAATGGTCCTGGACACATCACTTTCACATGGGACAGGAGGCACTGTAGGAACAAGAAGAGCCATAAAACATACAAAAACAGAGATTCCCTGGGTCCATAAACCAATAAGCAAATTTAGAAAAAAATTTTAGTAAGCAAATGGAAGGACTTACCTAGGAGTACACCTATAAATCAAAGCATTCTGCACAATATTTTGTTTTTGTTGTAAATTTTGACTTCAGTTTTCTTTTAATATTGCCACTGAGACCACTCTTATGATTGTAAGAGTGGTCTCGCATTCTTAGAGTATCAGAACCGCTTACCTTTGATTTGCGGTTCTCATACCATAAAAGTGCACTTGAGACCACTCACAACCGTTTGAGTGGTCTCGACAGCAGTATTAATATACAAAAAAACAAGGTGCTGTGTCAGTGTGTGGGGTGAAATCAAAACAAAAAAAAGTAATATTAAATGCACGCTGAAAATAGAGCTAGAATCAGCATTTCAGCCAGACAGTAGGTCTTCTTCAGGAATTATCTAAAAGAGACAAAAAAAAGTTAGTGGTCCACTAACTTTGTTTTTCTTTTCTCTTTTAGATAATTCCTGAAGACCTATGGTCAAAACGTTGATTCTAACTTTGCTTTCTATATTCAGCATCCATTTAATATTACCTTTTTGTTTTATTTTAAAATATAAATAACAGTGTAAGGCAGCATCTTCTCTATGTGGGACAGAGTAATTCTGAGTGGTAAAATGAGACACGTCCTTCATAATGTTTATTGAAAATTTGGTGACCAGGAATGGCACACAAAGCCAAATCTCATATACAGGTGCATTCTTGGAGAGAGGGAACAAGGAGTTACAAAAAGAAACAATATCACTAAGCTCAGCATTCTACAAGGTACAAATGTGCATTATACAATGGACAAGCAAAATCGAGTGATCTGATGGGTCAGCAGCTGTCCCGACTTGTGTGGTAATTGACCAATAACAGCACAAGTCTGGAAATTGCCTTTGAAGTTTTGGAACTACACTACTTCAGAATTCTCAGTAGTGGTGGTGACAGTTGAGGGGGAAGGTTCCGCTAACAACATGAGACTAATCTGCCAGCCAGTTTGACCTCTTTGATGAGGTAAAACCTAGCTGTTTGGTGTGAGAAATGATTTACCAGAGATAAAGCTTTATTTATTCTTAATTTAAAAATGTATTTAGTCTTATGTTTTGTTTTATTGTTTTGGTGTAATTTTATAAAAGCAGTGACACACTTCAGGGCTTGCAGGTATTGTATCATTTCCACACTTCACACCCCCCACCCACCTCCACATAATTGAAGAGCATTCATCCAGTGCCTCATAACTCCAGCCCACAGAGTGCAGTAGTTATCCAGTAACTGCATGCCCTGTCATGTGTTGTTGCTTACTTGCCAGAAAGAATGCTGTATGTGACAAGGGTATACACGTACCAGAAGCATAATCAGGGATAATATCAAAGAAGCTGTTCATAAGGTACAGACGTTCATTACCAGACGGTGTGGCGTATTCTTCAAGGGTACACAAGGTACCAGAAACACATTCAGGAATAATATCCAAAAAGCTGATCTTACTTTGAGAGGGCTCTTGCAGTAGGTACTTACACATAGGGCTAAGCTGCCAGGCGCTGCCAGGACCACACGGAAAACTTCTAGCTATCTAGCTAGTAGTGACTGGCGGGTGACCACCCCCGACATCATGTGACCTTCGTCAGCATGGCGCTATATATGGAGCAGTCCAAACGCCCTTCCTCCAGTTCTTTCCTGCCATTGACCAATGCACATCGGACCTCACGGAGAACGTTGCTTCTGTCAACGCCATTTTGGATGAATATATTCCAGGGGTCATGCTTAATTTTTTTTGCACTGGTCCACCCAGGCAAGTGATGCCCCCGCTGCACTGGTCCCCCAGAGATTGCACTAGCCCCAACATAACATTCACAGATTTATGAAAAGGACACAAGTGTAGCCAGCATGTAATGGCAGCCGTGTTCAACTAAGGCAAGGTGGTGTCTGCGTGAAGCCTTGTTAAAGGGAAACAATGGACAAGGTGCAGCTTTACCTAGGCACTACAAACATTCCTGATTATTGCTTTCAGACAGTAAATGTTTTTTTAATTTCTCTGATTGCCTTTTTAGTGATTTTAAACAGTGTCCTTCATCTTTCACTTTCTATTGCTGGCAGCCACCATTTCATGAGTAGCAGAGAGCTTCCTGAGCTCACCTTATGCTAATATGTCCTGCCAACCAATAGCTGAGGTGAAACAGGCATATTAGCATACAGTGAGCTCAGGAAGCTCACTGCTGTTCATGAAATGGCTGCTGCCAGCAATAGGAAATGGAAGTTGTTGTTAGCTGTTCTAAATAATTTTTAAAAAATTGTTACTGTCTGAAAGCACTAATTGAGAGTTCCTGTACTGTCTGAGGAAAGCTGTGTCTTTTCTATTGTTTTCCTTTAAGCCACAAAGAATTGTGCAATCCCAGGCCTCCACAATGAACACACTAGGCCAAACATCACCAACCAGAACACCTCAGCCCTGATAATGACACTGATGCAACCTGAGTGAGGCAGGAAGGTCTGGTGGCTGGCAGGGAGTAGGCCCCAGAAATACAAATCATCAGTGTTTGCTAGCTTCATGATAAATCCCCAAGCACACTCAAGTCACTACTCATGGTATCAGGGAAGAAGCTTGTAGTGTTGGTTTGAGGGGGGTACTAGCAGTTAGCGGCTCATGCCCCTGCCCAAACCCCACAGCTTAGGAGCTAGCGTCGGGTCCAGTCACCAGTTCCTGCACGACCAGCAGCCCAGATCCCCAGCACATCGCCCATAAGCTGAGCAAACATCACCATGATATACACTTACTAGCATGTAACGCACACTTATAATATGACTATGCCATTTGGCTACCAGCTGCAACCCATACTAAGTGGGCTTTAAATTCAGGCACTCCTGCCTTGTGCACTGAACTGAACTCATGGCAAATCCTAATAATGTGGCTTGCTTATTGCAGTCCAGCTACCTCTCCCTCCCACACCCTCTCCCTCTGTTGGCACCCTTCTACCTCCCAATAAACACTGTCTCAACCCGCAGATCGAGCTCCCGCCAGCAACAAACAGTTCTGTTCCTCAGCTTTCCGGGAACACCTAAAAGTATGGGAACCCCACCTGCAGTACACATCAAAGCAAGGCACAAGCACAATTGACCTGGCTTTCTCACGGATCAGGAACGCACATCCTAAACACTGATCACTACTCTGGCTGCCTCACCACAAAGGAAATGACCCAGGGCCTGGTTGCTCAATTGATTTTTGATGAGGCTAAGCTTTTTTTTTGGTGGGGGGCAGGGATCAGTCGCGGTTCTGACACTGTACTAATTGTAAACTGATATCTGAATCATTGGGGGGGATACTGGGATGTATAGGGAGAGGCATCACCAGTAGAAAACAGGAAGTTGTTATCCCTCTGTACAGACAGTTGGTGAGACCCCATCTGGAGTACTGCATCCAGTTCTGGAGATCCCATCTCTGCAAGGACATCGACAGAATGGAGGCTGTCCAGATGAGGGTAACTGAAATGGTGCAGGGTCTACAAGAGAAGCCATATGAGGAGAGACTAAAGGAGCTTAATATGTGTACCCCTGAGGAAAGGAGGGGGGGGGGACATGATAGAAACTTTTAAGTACCTCAGTGGAATCAACAAAGTCCAAGAGGGTAGCATCTTTCAGAAAAAGAGTTGTGCAAGAACAGGGGGACAGAATTTGAAGATGGGGTGGGGGGTGGCTGAGGGGCAATGTGAGGAAGTATTTTTTCACAAAGAGGGTGATGAACGCATAGAACAGCCTTTCTGAGGAGGCTGTTGGGTCTAAAACTGTGGGAGAATTCAAGAACGCTTGGGACAGACATAAGGCACTTTTTGTGGTGGTTGGAAGAAATAGGCTGTTGGTTAAATAGGATCTGCAGCTTATCATGTAGGTAGGGAAATGGGCAGACTAGGAGGGCCAAGCAGTCCTTATCTGCTGCCAGAGTCTATGTTTCTGTAAAGTGTTTAGTCAGAAATGAATTCCCCTAGATTTAAAATTTGATTGTGACTCGACGCGTGTATAAGTATGCAGCAAGGCACACACGTTACAAGGGGAATTCACTTCTGACTAAAACACGTTAGGAATCTGGGTTCTGTTTACAATTAGGACAGTGTGTCAGAACCGCGATGCCCCTCCCACCCCCAAAGCTGAGCTTCATCAAAACTCTGTACTGACTCACACTGTGGCACTTGAATCCCAAGGAGAACACTAGTAGCCCAGAGTATGGTGGCACTTTGGCCTTCATTCCCATTTTTAAAATTGTTGCAATCAGATGCTAGTTTTTTAACCCACTTCATTTACCTTTTCTGTGCTGGCTTACCGTGTTTGAAGCAATCGGGCAGCACATTCCTCTAGGTCTGGGATCTGGCGGCAGTGGTCAGTACTTGATCGCACCTTCTCGGTCTGACTGCTCGGTATGTGTGGCAAAGGCACATGTGGAGACGGGCTGCAGACGTGCACCAAATGTTCCCTCCAATCAAAGTGCTTTCCGTGGCAATTGCTGGGCTATTTGGACAAATTAAAGAAAGAACAGCGACGGGGAAAAAAAAAAAACAGAACCGCGTTTTTTTTCTTATGGGGAATTTCTTTTAAAGGGCCAGGTTCAAAAAATTGGATAGACTGCACTAGCCAAGTCAGGAAAGTCCGGGAGGCATTGCACTAGCCTGAATCAATTTGCACTATGCCCCGGGCCAGTAATATAATGTAAAGCTCGACCCCTGATATTTCTTTTAAAATTACTGTTTCAATTGTTGTTTAATCTTATCCCTTTTTTGTCAAAAAGTGTTTTATTGAACATCATCTCCTATGCCTTCCGAATCACAGTGTGGCTTCTGTGGCACTTGGCTCCCTCAAGGGCGATCATTCCCTCTGTTTGTTCTGCATGTGCCCAGGCCGCAAAACCCAGGGATGTGAGCTCAACGCCATCAGCATTCTCTGGAAGCCCATATTTTAAAGTTAAAAAGGGTTACCATGGAAAAGGAGCTGTACAAACTCGGAGCACGTCTTCTTCTCCAGGAGCCGTCACAAAAAGAAGGTCAAGGAGAGACATCTGGACCGGGAAGAGTTCCCATCCACGCCATGGCTCCCATTGGGCATCGCGGCTCTGAAGGTAATTTTCCCTCCGGGGGGAAACCCATCTTCGTCATGGCTGTGTTGGTGATTACCAAATAGCCGTTGCCCCCCTCGGGCCTGGGCTCGGGTCTGGGAGGAGCCTCCTGGAAATAGGAGGCACCCACTTCCACTTAGTCTCTCAAGATTAAGAGGCCCAGTGGGACCAGTAAGTTGAGTTCCGGCTCCTCCAGATCTTGCATGGACATGGCTGCCAAGTCACCCATTGACTCCTCCAACAGGCCTGACATTGAGGATCCAGATCAGCTGACATCAGAGTCTCCTCCCATTTCTCTTCCACCATCAGTTGATGCGGTCCCTCTGGCCTCCCCACCTGGGGACCCAGAGGAGAGAGAGGGCCCGTCGTTGGGGGGCTGTTCCACCCCCTACGCCGGAGCCTCCATCACCTGAGAAGCCGTCGGATCTGATGATGGCCGCACCAGTTTCTCCAGGCCCGTCTGCACGAGCAGGACTGGTAAGTTGAGTTCTGGCTTCTCCGGATCTTGTGTGGACATGGCTGATAAGTCACCTGTTTGGCTCCTCTGATGGCCACACAGCCCCAGATCCTCCGTCAGGCCCCTACAAGAGGCCTGTTATCGAGGAGCCATATCGGCTAATGTCTGAACTGCAGCTGACACCGGAGTTTCCTCTGGTCTGTCCTGTACCGCCAGTTGACACGGTCCCTCCAGCTTCCCCACCCCGGGGACCCGTAGGAGGGAGAGGGCCTGCCGTCAGGGGCTATTCCACCCCCTATGCCGGAGCCTCCAACACCTGAAAAGCTGTTAGACTTGACAAAGGCCACACCGGTTCCTCCAGGCCTGGTGGCCCCACAAGGGCCAACGCCTAATCCGTCGGGACCCTCCTCCAACCGCCAGTTGATGCAGTCCCTCCGGCCTCCACACCTGAGGACCCTGAGGAGGGAGAGGGACTGCTGTCGGGGCTGTTCCACCCCCTATGCTGGTGCGTGTAATGCCTGAGTAGCTGTCAAACCTGATGAAGGCCGCATCTGTTCCTCCAGGCAACCCCGCCTCCGGACCCTCCATCAGAACCTTCTGCTGCACTATCAGGGTCAGTTCCAGAGCCTTCTAACCCACCATTAGGACTGACTCAGGGTCCATCATCCCCTCTGTCTGGTCCTGCACCAGGACCATCCTGTAACCCGCAGGATCCCCCAACGCCAGGTTATCCAATGCTGCAATACCCCACACCAGGGTATCCGACACCACAATATCCAGTGCCAGGACCAGAAGCCCTGATGCCAGGGTACCCTCCGTCGGTCTTCCATTATTCTTATTATCCAGGATACCCTGAGTTTGGATATCATAACCCACCACCTCAGCCTCTACCTCCCCAACCACAGGTGAATTTGCAGACAATGCTGAAATCATGGTGGATCAAAGCTAAGTCTCAGCGTCGTTGGCTGAGAAGCGACAGCCTCTGCTGTTCTAACGCTGGTCCCAAGGCCTCGCTCATCACACCCTCCCCGTCGGGGCCTCGACGTCGGCCAGGCTAGTGGAACCACCACCGCCTAACCCGTGGCTAACGGATGGCCATCCAACCTTTCTAAAGGCCACATGAGGACTTGACCACTACTATCTGGACCATCCTTTCTGGCACCTGTAGCCAGAAAGGCTGATAGGTGGTCTTTGCCATCTGACATCTGATAAAGCCTAAGTGTCTACCCTAAAGCTGACTCGGTGGTCAGTGCCCATGATAGATCAGCAAAACTAAAGCACCTTAGTACCTCTCCACCAGATAAAGAACCTAAGGTCATTGACCAGTATGGGAAGAAGATTTATTCATCTTCCACCCTGGCCATCAGGGCACTTAATTATACTGCTCAAATGGTGGTCTACCAGAAATCCATACTGGGACAGTTGAAGTCAAAGATAGACTCACTCTGAGATTCCCCAATAAAGGAGGAAATGTCGGGCATGATTCGGTCTGCTAGCAAACACACATTAAGAACTACCTATGATGTGGTGGATGCCTCTGCTAGAGGCACAGCCACTGCCATCATCCTCAGGCAGCATGCATGGCTGAGGATTTCTGGCCTTGCCCCTGAAGTACAGATAAGGGCCTTGGGAGGGGGCTCTAACCTTCACCCTGCCCACTCCCTCCTTACTCGCTGGTCCCCCTCCACCCTCTGGAGCAAGTCCCAGAGGAGCTGGTAGGAGGAAGGTTTGCCATCCATCTATTGGAATGGGAGGAAATACCCACAGACTCATAGGTGCTCCATCTGGTGGCCCAAGGCCACACAATAGAATTTATTTATTTAGTTTTTGTTGACTGGGTAAGTGCACTAGACAAATCCTGCCTATTTTCAGGCACGACCCAGGGGAAGGGAATACAGATGAATGCCAGCTGACCTTGAACTAGATTAAGATGTTGGTGGCATTTTTAGTGAATGAGGGAAATTTGGCCAGGACACCGGGGAAATTCCCCTACTCTTTTCCATTAGTGCCATGGGATCTTTAACATCCACCTGAACTACCATCAATCCAGGCAGATGGGACCTCGGTTTAACGTCTCATCTGAAATTCACAGAGACCCCTCCGGCAATTCTCCAAGTCACTCATTTTACCCACAAAGCCACATACCATCGGTAAAAGAGGAACATGCTCCCTGCTGGCAAGAGCAGCCATAGAGCCAGTCACCACAATAAAACAAGGGACAGGGTTCTATTTGCACTTCTTCCTGGTGCCCAAGAAGACAGGCAATCTCAGACCCATCCTGGATCCGAGTTCCTTGAACCTCTACATGGAATACAAGAGGTTCAGAATGCTGTCTCTTCACAGCCTGTTTCCTCTCTTACAGAAGGGTCTTTAGCTCTCTGCACTGGATATGCAGGATGCCTGCCTGCACATCCTGATATTTCTGCCACACTTCAGGCTTCTCAGATTCTGCTTTCAGGGACAGCGCTTGCAGTTCAAATTTCTCCCCTTTGGCCTTTCGTCGGCATTCAGAGTGTTCACGAAATGCCTAGTGGTGGTGGCAGCAGCTTTGTGCAGACAGGCAGTACAAGTGTTCATGTACCTCAATGACTGGCCCCTCTCAGCACCGTCGAAGGACAGTTTGGCCAATTCTCTGGCCATTACCCTGGACATTTTCTAACAGGTGGGCATTATGGTCAGTTATACCAAATCCCACCTCCTACCTGCCCAACAACTCCAATTCATTGGAGCTGCTTTGGATACGGTTGAGGGCAAAGCTTTCCTGCAAATAGACAGGATGGTAACACTGCAGAGACAGGCACACCTAGTGGCCTCACAGAGAAGCACGTCCACAAGATTGATCATTTGTCTGCTTGGTCTTATGGCTGCGGCCATCCCTAAGGTCCCCATAACCAGATTTCACATAAGTCACCCTGTGGACTCTCAGGGTGCTGGGGACCAGAGAATAGACAATCTGAACCACGAGATCTTAGTCTCAGACCCAATGGCTCGGGACCTGGGGTGGTGGCAGCCCCAAGACAACCTTACCCAAGGTGTCCCATTTTGCATGAACATCCCCTCCTAGACCCTAATGAGAGATGCCCCTGGGCTGGGATGGGTGACCCACCTGGGTGTTCACAGGACTCGGGGCTCTTGGTCCAACAGTGAGCTCCCTCTCCACATCAGTGTGTTGGAGATGAGAGCAGTGCTGAATGCCTTGATAGGATTCCAGCATCTCATTCAACCGGGGACATCTCATGGTCCAGACAGACAACATATGCGTCGTCTGGTACACAAACAAGGTGGGACTCATTCATATCCCCTCTGTCGCGAGACGATGAGTGTGTGGTACTGGGCAGCCAGCCACATTCTCCATCTGACAGCTGTTCATGTGCCAGGCATTACAGACATCCTGGTGGATGCGCTCAGGTGCTCCCAGGCCAGAGCACATGAGTGGGAACTGAGACAGTCAGTGGTAGACATCTTTGTGTGATGTGGGAGACCAGAACTAGATATGTTCACCTCCCCATCCAATACACAACTAATAGCTTTCTGCTCGCTTGATCCAGGGCGTGGTATTTTCTGGCGAGAAGTACTATCTCTATGCTGAAAGGGGAGGTTCACGTACCCCTTCCCTCCGCCTCCATTGAGAAGCTACAGGCAGAAGGAGCACGAATGATTCTCATCGCTCCCTTCTGGCCGAGACAAATATAATTCTCTCTGCTTCAGCATGTGTCAGAGGACCCTCCAATTCCACTACCAACCTGTTAAGATTTTCTGGGACAGGAACAGGGAACCCTGCCTGGTACACCCAGACCTCCAGTCCCTTCATCTACATGCGTGGCACCTACTGACATAGCTGCCGCCCATTTTGGGGTTTCCCCGAGGATAGCACATCTTCTAGTGGAGTCCAGAAAGTCATCCATTAGAGCCACGTATGCTATGAAATGGAAGAGGTTCTTCATGTGGGCCAAGTCTAAGGAGTCCGATCCATTTTTCTGTCCGGTTCCTCAGGTCTTAGATTTCCATCTGTACCTTTCTGACCTGGGGCTCAGTTATTCGACCCTAAAGGTCCACTTGCCTGCCATTTCTGCCTGTTACATCCTGGTGGGTGGCAAAAAACCTTGGCTCAGCTGGAAGTATCCAAGACTTTTATGAAGGGGATCCTTTATTTGAAACCCCCAGTCAGGAGCCCTGCTTCTCCCTGAGATTCGAATTTTATTTGGGAAAAAACACTGCCACCAGCGGCGAGTTGTGACTTGCGCTACCTTTCCTGGAAAGCACTCGTTTTAGTTGCCCTTACTTCAGCTTAAAGGATTTCTGAGCTTCAGACCCTGATGTGTAAGGAGCCTTATTTGATTTTTCACAGAGACCGAGTGGCTCTGTGTACAAATCCTAAATTCTTGCCTAAGGTGGTGTCAGAGTCCACCTTAAACCAGACCCTTCTGTTGCCAGTGTATTACCCTGAGCATTCCAATCGGGGTGAAGCAATTCTGCATACACTGGATATACATTGAAGTCTTCGTTATTACACAAACAGGATGAAGCCAGTCTGTAAAACTTGACCAGTTCTTTCCTTTGTGCCCAAAAGAGAAGGTGCTGCAGGTTCAAAATGGTGTTTGTCCAAATGGTTGGCACACTGCATTACCTTTTGTTATCAGAAGTATAACAAACCCCTTCCGGGGGAGGTTAAAGGACATTCAACCAGAGGCAGGGCTGCTTTTACTGCTTGTTTCAGGAACATGTCTGCTGCAGAGATCTGTGCAGCTACCACTTGGAGTTCTGCCCATACCTTTACCAAACACTACAGCTTGGACATTGCTTCTAGGCGCAGAGTGGACTTTGGCCTAGCTGTTCTGCAGGGATTCTTGTCCTAAGATATTTGTATACTGTAGATTTGTGTCTACCTCCCATGTCTCAGACTTGTCTGATCTCACTGCTTGGGACTCAGTACTATGTGTAAATACCTACTGTAAGAGCCCTCTCGAAAGTAAGATAGTACAGTTACATAAGAACTTACTGTAACAGTAGATCTCTGAGAAAGGCTCTTGCAGTAGGTACTGTTTTCCCTCCCACCTTCTCCCTGGGTTTTCTCTACTCTTTCTCCTGCTATAGCTTTTATCTCCAGGAGCCTACTCCATCTCCTGTCGCACCTGTCTAGGTCTCCGGCAGGAGAACTGGAGGGCGGGTGTGGGGACCGCTCCATATATAGCGCCACGCTGACATCGGTCACATGGCGTCGTTGGCGGTCCCCCACCAGACACTACTAGCTAGAAGTTTTCTGTGTGGTCCTAGCACCTGGCAGCTTAGTCCTGTGTGTAAGTACCTACTGCAAGAGCCTCTCTTGAAGACATACTGTTACGGTAAGTTCTTGTGCAACTGTACTTTCGTAAGGTGCAAATGTGCATTACCAGACAGTAGGGGTATACTACAGGGATGCACAAGGTACCAGAAGCACATTCAGGAATAATATCAAAAAAGCTGTTCGTAATGCACAAATGTAGATTACCAGAGAGTGTGGCATGTACAGTACTACAGGGGGTACCCAAGGTGCCAAAGTCCCAGTCAGATAGTATCAGAATTGGTGTTCATTAGGTGCAAGTGTACATAAGGCAGTGTGGACAGTACAACATGGGTACCTGAGGTGCAAATTATGCATAATATCAGGAACAGCATGGAGTATACAGGGCAGTCTTGATGGCATCCAAAATAGTAGCCATACACAGAGTCTAAGGTGAGGGCTAGAAGCAGGAGAAGGAGTGGACTATGTGGGCTCGGAGCAGGGGGTTTAGACGGAATAGAGAAGAGGCTGAACAAAGTGAGACTGGGAGTTTGTTCCAGAGTGAGGCAAATCTGTAGAGACCTGCCCAGCAGGATTAAAGAAGGGGAGGAGGAAGGAGCAGTAAAGAAAAATCTAAATGTGGGTTTTGAACTTTCAACATCATGGTACATTTTAACAATGTTTCTGTGTGGGACAGTTTAGAGGTATGCTGAGACACATTATATTATAGAGCCATGAGCTTAGAACATGGTGGCAACTAGTACCTTAATGTTTGTGAAGTTCATTTTTTTTTTTTGGTCAATTCTGTTTATGCTCCTCCTTTCACTGGCCCCTTAAGTCTCTCTCTCAGGTGTGGTCACACGGACTGACCGGTTCCTACTTTACCTAAAGTCCTCTCTGGTCAAGATCTCCATCTCAGAATCTTGTCCTCTACTGCCACTGGCCCCCCCAACCCCCTGGCTCTGAGCCCCCTGAGGTAGGACCATCTACTCCTCTGGCACGAGTGATTGGTGCGTTGAGGAGAGGTGGAGACTAGCTGGGAGTGACCCGGCGTTGTGTGGGGGCCGTCCACTGGATTGGGCATTTTCCATTTTCCCCTGTGGTCCCGGGGGTGCAGACATGCAATGATGTCCAGCACAGGTGCACTCCCGCACTCGCCTGCAGGATGTTGGCTGTGGCCCCCATACCCCTGTGGCATGCATCACATCAGGCACGCCTCCTAGTTTCCACCAGGGCTACGCAATGCAACCGATGCTCCCCCTGGAAAAGGAGAGCTACTAGCCAGCGGCTCAATTCATGTCCATGCGCTCCCCCCGGCTGCCCAAGCTCACTCCCGAACCCGGGTTGCCAGCATATCGTGAGGTGTGGTGTCCAGTGCCTCAACCTTCAGTGCCACCAGACCGGCTCCTGTAAAGTTCACTGTTAATAGATCATGAGAGAGTAATATAAATTTGAATGTGAGACAACACGTTCTCCTTGTGGGACAGGTGAGCAATGACAGGTAAAATGGAGGTCATCCCTTATAATAGGAGTCTGCTGCAAGGTACACTCAGTGTTTTATGCTTTTTTTATGAGGGCAGAACCCGGAAATAATAATAAAGGAAAACATGATGGGAACTTTCACTTTCTTTGTAATTTCTTAAAAAGGTTCAATTGTGTTACTGTGTTCTGTGTTTTGGCACAAGTGCTTCTTTACTGAGTTCATGAAGACACTATGTCACAGGAAACAATATGATGCCATTTTGGTCACAGCACATTTTTATACTCCTTAAAGGGGCACTGTCAGCTCCTTGTTGCATCATATCATTGTAAGTTGAAACCCCACATGTTATGATTGCTTACCTTCTCTGAAATTCATTGATGTTGCAAGTGGTTTTGTTTCCTTTCTTAGAACTGAAATGCATGCTAATGATGTAATTATTCCAAACCTTGTTTTGGTTCAAATCCTTGATCTACCCTTGTTATACCCTTCCTAAATATTAAAACACCCCCAGACAGTGCAACAAATGATGATGCAGTAGCTTCTTCTCCTCCCACTGCACCATGAGTGGCTAGACTTAGTTGGCAGTGTTCCCAAGTTCAGGAAAGATGCAGTGGGAGTTGATCAAGGACTGTAAACACAGACAGTTTTTTTTTTTTTTTTGGCAGTATCACCAGTATGGTAGGCAGTCTGTTTATCACTTTTAAAAATAAAAAAAAGAATCAGACTTAAGCTACCAGCTGTATCATCAGTCTCTACAGTATGTAACCAATCGTGGTTTTGTTTTTTAAACAAGAGACACTTTGAGGCCTAAGGGGGTTGACAGTGTCCCTTTAAAGGAGGCAAACTTTATCCGTTGTTATGTATGGGATAGCACTATTCAGTTATGATGTAGTAATGCATGCCTTGAGTTGTTCAGTATGAGGCTTAGCCAAATACTGCAACTTCACAATAAGGGCATTATTCTCTTATGACTGCACACCCTGGAATGTGTAATTCCACTTATGATCTTTTATTTGGTAAATAAAATATGTAGTTCAGGTGAGTTGTACAGTTGCCAGAAAGTAATGAATGGTCATATGATGTGTTTCAACCAATGTGCTTACAGGATTTTAATGGCCCATTTTATAAAAATAAAGTAATTCTGTCACTAAAATATTGTATCAAGGGCTGGGAATAGAGCCAAGTGACTAAAACTAACACCAACCAAATGTTGATTTTAAAAACTCAGTATCATAGTAAGTTTTAATTTCTATATATTAAAAAAAAAAAACTTACGCCAGAATGGAGCACAGCAGTAGTGCTTCCTCTCACTACACTGCTCTTATTATAGAGCCATCCCGATTCGCCGCCATGTAGGTGATCTGGGTTCAGCAGCAGACCTGGGAGGCTGCTGCTGGATAACCAGCTGGGAGGAGTATTGCCCAAATCAGTGTGTCTTAGCCTGACGAGGGATGATGATGAACTCTGCCGCAGTAGTGGACTCTGAACAATTACACACCAAAAAAGATTTAACAAAACATCATTATCTACTCCCATCCTTGTGTACTGTATCTTCCCCCACAGCAAAATAAAGGAAGTTGCACCCTTTCCTCCAGTTCCCTTAGCACTCAACACCCTCCACCCTCCTGCCTGCCTCAGTCCAAATTAGTAAATACCCCCATCTTCCCATCCACTTAGCTCACTGTCACTCACCCTTCTACCCCCTGCATGTGCTAACTGATGTTTAAAAAAAAAAAAAAAAGATGAAATTCAGCTATGGAAATAGTGACAGCCTTCTGCATGCCACCTCAGTTGCCCACTGAGAAAGCACATTCGGCTACTCTGAGTGCACTTGTGCTTGCAGCCATTCAGATGGTGGCCAGCCAAGGTGCCATGCTGAGAACTGCTGGTCACCATCTCCACAGCCAAAGTTTATCTTTCTTTTTGTATCAAAAGTCTACACACCCTTGGGGAGGGCGTTGGGATGATAAGTGGGTTGAGGGGAATAGGTATTTAATTATTATCAGAACTGCACTTGGGGGAATTGGGTGCTAAACAGGTTGAGGGGAAGGGTAGGGTATTGTTTACTGATTGGGCCGTGGGGCTAAGGGGTTGATACAGTGCTATGAGGTTGGGGGGTTGTTTAGCTTTTTCTGTTCACAGCAGGTTTGCTTTACATAGACATTTCACCATCAACTTGGAGTTTGGCCCTTTGCTAAGGGCAAAGTCCATGTAGTTTTTCCACTTAGAATTTGCTCTTCATAAGGGCATAAGAGAACCTTAGTGGTAAGGAAGGTGGGGGGGGGGTGATAAAGTCAGAGATTAAGTAGGGTTTGCGCTATTACAGTAGGTAGAGAAAAAGGACAGACTAGGTGGGCCAAGCGGTCCTTATCTGCCATCAAATTCCATGATCTTCATCGATGATATCTTTTGCATCTGGCCACAACTATGGAACTATAGCCACCAGCCACTAGGACCACGTGGAAACTTTTTAGCTAGCAGTCTTTTAAGCTAGACATCCTTCCCATATAAACATTGGCAGCCCCGCGCCCTTCTCAGATCTTTTCCCACTGTCAACCAATGCACGTCAACCACTCCACAGAGACACCTCCAAATCTTCGATTTTCACTTTTCTTGTATTTTTCTCACCCTAGTCGTTAATCACAAAGCACAGGAGTAGGGGTAATCAGCTAGCCAGTTGAAAAAATACCTCAGTGCTAGGTCAAAGTTAGTCTTTTATTCAGAAATAAAAATCAGCAGAGACAAAGCAGCACCTGCAGCGTCACACCATTTCACGTCACTCTGATGCTTTATCACAGAATCACAGAAATCCAATGGTAGAAAAGGACCCCAACAGCCCATTGAGTCTGCCCCTTCCCTCATTCATCGCCTTTTCCACGAACCCTCCCTCCCCCACTACCAACCCTATATGTCTGTCCCATGCCCTCTTGAATCCTTCCACCATTTTAGCCCCCACCACCACCTCTGGTAATTTGTTCCAGGCCTCCACCACCCTTTCCATGAAGAATCGCCCCCTTACATTGCCTCTATATATTCCAAGCTCCAGTCTTAGGATGTGCCCTCTAGTTTTAGTCCCCTCCTTCCTTTTAAATAAGCTCCTTTCCACGTAGTTGGTTTGTCATGTCCCCCTCTCCCTTCTGGTCTCCAAAAGGTACAGATCCAATTCCCTACACCTCTACTCATATGGCTTCCCCTGCATACCATGCACCATCTTGATTGCCCTTCTCTGAGCCCTCTCTACCCCATGTATGTCCTTGGTTAGGTGCGTTCTCCAGAACTGGGCCCCATACTCCAGCTGCGACTTCACTATGGTTTTGTAAAGAGGCATCAGTACCACCCTCCTCCTGCTAGTCCCAATGCATGCCAACATTCCATTTGCCTTCCTCAAAACTTTTCTGCGTTGGCTACCTACCTTGAGGTTGCTTGATATTAGAATCCCCAGATCCCTCTCCTGCTCTGTTTTTATTTTTTTATTTTTTCCCCCCTAGAGTGTAAGTTGCTTGCGGATTTTTATGCCCCAAGTTCATCACAGCACACATGTTAGCATTGAAATTCAGTTTATGACCACCCCTCCAGAATCTTCAGGTCTTGCCTCATGGTCTCTGCACACCCTCACTGGGGTGTCCACCCTATTGCAGATTTTCATATCATCTGCAAATCCTAGATGTTAGAGTAATGAGCTGTGAGTGAGCTTGGTACATCCAGCAGATCGGGTTTGATTCCCACAGCCTCCACTTCCATACTGTGTGAAGTCACTTAACTGCCCCAGTGCTCCCGGGTCACCCCTGAAAACAGGCACTTGTGCCTATTGGGCCTTACCCAGTTAATGTAGATATTAAAAAGGAGGGGTCCCAGTACTGACCCTTGGGGCACCTCCCTCATCACCCCTCCTCACCCTGGAGTGCACCCCATTTACCACCAATCTCTGGCTTCTGCCTGCCAACCAGTTTTCCACCCACCTAGTTATTTTCCATCCCACTCCTAAGCTTTCCAGCTTATTTACTAGTCTGTGAGGGATGGTGTCGAGGGCCTTACTGAAGTCCAGATAGGCTTCGTCCACCGCCCCTCCCTGGTCATCCACCTGCATCACCCAATTGAGGAACTCTAGCTGGTTCATCTGGCATGACCTCCCATTTGTGAAGCCATGCTGCCTATCATCCTGCAGGCTGCTAGCCACCAGGTAGTCCACCACCCTTTCCTTTATTAGTGCCTCCATCACCTTACCCACCACTGAGGTGAGACTGACTGAGCGATAATCCTCTGCCACCTCCTTGTGCAGTGGCACCACATCCACCCACCTCCAGTCCCTTGGCACCTACCCTGTATCCAGGGACAAGTTGAACAGTTTTGTCAGTAGGACAGCCAGCTCTTCCCTCAGTTCCTGGAGTACCCTCGGGTGCAAGCTGTCTGGCCCTATTGCTTTGTTCACCTTTAATCTGCCTAGTTCCTCCCTAACCCTGTGTATGCTGAATAGGCTGGGATCCACCTTATTGTCTTCCCTCCCCCTCAGTTCGAATGCCCTACCCACCCCATCCTCTGTGCAGACCAGCAGAAGTAGCTATTCAGCACCTGTTGCTTTCTCAAAGTCCCCCTCCAGTTCTGTTCCTCCCTCCTCCTCAACCGTACTCTCCCCTACCTTGCCTTCCTTCTTCCCACCTCATATCTAAAAAAAAGTTTTATCTCCCCTTTTGCCCTGCTAGCTGTATTCTCCTCAGTGTCCACTTTAGCTCTCTTTATCATCTGCCCTGCTATCCTCTGCTTCTCCCTATAAGCCTCCCTGTCTGCCTTCTTTTGTGTCATCTTATTTTTCTGAATGCCCTCTTTCTTTCCCTGGCAACCCCTGCCACCTCCCTTCTAAACCAGAGTGGTCTCCTTTTTTTTGTTCTTCCTCACCTTCTTAATGCAAATTTCAGTGTCTTTCAGTACCTCCTTGATAGTTTCCCATATCTCCTTCACATCCCCTATATTCCCCTTTCCTGTCATTTCTTCCCAAAATATCCTCCTCATTCTGTTAAAGTCCATCCTACTAAAGTCCATAACCCTCGTGCTGGTCTAATTTGAGTCCCTCCCCGTCCTTACCCTGAACCTTATAGTCCTGTGATCACTTGTACCTAGATCATCACCTACCACCATCTCTTCCATACTTTCCTCATTTGTAAGGATCCCATCCAGCAGGTTATCTCCTCTAGTGGGCTCCCTAACCAGCTATTGTATGCATATACCCTGCAGCACCTCTAGGAACCCCTGCTCCTAGCTGATACTGCAGCCGGGATCTCCCAGTCCACATCAGGAAGATTTAGGTCCCCCACTAGCAGAAGCTCCCCCTTTAGAGCCATCCATGTAACTGCCTGCATCAGCTGTCTGTCCTCTTCCTCCCTCTGCATAGGAGATCTGTATACCACCCCCAGCCTGAATGATTCTCCTGTCCATTTTCATATCAGGCACCAGCAAGCATTTCATGTAGCTGCCTTCTTGCTTGATTTTTTCTAGTTGTTAATCACTTTATTTTTTAAAGTGATTTCTTCTGTCATTTCTGTTGGATGAGAAACTGTTTAAACTCTGTGAGTGTGACAAGAAGATCCCCAACAAGGACGCACACAATGCCTGTGTATGCTGTCTCAGTGCCAGTTGTCACACTTGGACAGCTAGTTCTGATCCCTATATCATTTTTTGTAAATATAAAAAAATGTGTGATGGACTGTGTCAAGAGAGTTTAGCACTGTCTTGCTAAAGTGACACATAAAACCTCCCCAGGCATAAGTTTAAAGGATAGGATGTAGGGAAAACTACAAATATCTGAGGTTCAATTAGCATGTTAAATTGGCTTTGATTCCAGGGAATAAAATTAGTCATTCATGACATCCTCAGGGAAATCCTTTGATTTGCACTAAGGATCAGGAAAGAAGGAACATCTGCATGTGTTTGAACTGTCTTCCACAGAAGCCATTTGATTACATCAAAGAGACTTTGATGTACAAGTCCCAGACTGCTTTGTAGTCCAATATGCATGTGTGGGGGAAGGGGGGTGTCATCAGAAGGAAGCCAGCATTACATCAAAGAGCCATTGATGTCGGTAGATCACAGACCAGTTTGAAAGGTCACAGGAAAAGAGGAAATTCATTGATGTCACCTATTATTTTTTCAAATATCTTGTTTACATATCCTGTGTTATGGAATATAAAGTTTAATACACCAAGGTGGAGTTAGGTGACCTCAGAGAGAAGGCCGGCTCAAGACTGTTTTTAAACCTACTGAGCAAAACTTAGAAGACACATTCACTTTCATATTTCTGACTGAGAGAAGAGAGACCATGAAGCACTGAAAGATTAAGAATTAAGGACCTTAGAAAAGACTAGTCTGAGTGTTGTTATTTGTAGGAATCTGCACTTTTAAACCTGTTTGTTTTAAGGCTGTATGTGTTGAGATATTTTGTTCTGTAATTTTACTGTTTTCCTATTTTATCTATTTTAAAGTAAAGATATATATTTTAAAAAATAAACTGCCTTGAAAATGTATTTTTATATAAGTGAAGCTTTGAAGGTTATAGTTGACACTGTGTATGAGCTTATTGTGATACCAAACTGGGAAACAGATAGAGTTCTCTAGGTCTTGATTAGAGTTCTAAGGGTTCATTTTGTAACATCTGATTAGGTGGTGCCTGTAGGCAAAGATATCTGGCCCCCTGAAGACAGAATTATCTGAGCCTGATAATTGGGTATGCTAACAAGAGGTTATCAGTTTGAATCCCTCCAGAACTTAAGACTAAGGTGACTCAAACCCACAAAACAGACAAGAGGATTACCTTGTACTGTTCACTGTTCAGAATTCTACGCTCAGAGGTTGACACTTTGGGAGTAGAGGGCTAACCTGCTGAGTGAATCGGTGACACTGACCACAATGCTAAGGCCTGTGAGGTCTGCTGAGGGTTCAGCCAGGCCACGCTGCGGTGCTGTCAGAAGGCCCTAGAATCCTTCCTCCTGGAACAGGTTGCCCACATGGAGAAGGAGCTCCAGGGAAGAAGCTCCTCCACCTCGCCAGCTTCATCCAAGGGCTCCCAGTCCTCCAAAGCCCAGGACCAATCCATTGGCAGACACAGGCAATGGGAGGGACGAGGCCTCTCCGGTGCATACTCGGCCGCCACTTTGAGCACTGGCCATTGCTGGGTCATCGACTGCCTTGGCGGTGACCCCTGTTGTTGCCCACACCCTCTATTCTACAGAGTCAGCTGTGGCAGCACTGCCCACCATTCTTTTTTTCATTGGCTCATCGTCGAGCCTCCTGACACCCCCACTGTTGTTTCAAACCCCATTCAGGCCCATGCAGATTCAGGGGCAACAGGCAGGAAGTTCTACCAGACCTGTTCCAGCTGTCGATGGTCTCTCAATGGCAGGATTTTCACATCCCTCATTGACGTCTTTGACCATTTCATCAACACCGGGGAGTCAGCCTCACTTGTCGACGTCTCATGCCATCCTGTTGACACCAGGGCCACAGCCTCTCCTGTCGACACCTCAGGGTGTTGTGTTGACACCGGGGCTGCAACCTCTCTCAACAACACGGCAGGCTTTACCGCTGATTCCTGGGTCCTCAGCCTGTCTCATCCATGCTGCAGGCTATACCACTAATGCTGGGGCCTCAGCTCCTACCGTTGATGCTGCAAGTTGCTACTGATGCTGATTACTATCAACATCCAGACCATGCTCTTCTCTTTTTGGGAGTTCATGCATCACATTTTTCCTCCCTGGGCCTATTGACGCTGAGGCCTACTAGGTCTGCGCCTGCACAGATGTCTTCTGTGGTGATGTCCTTCACGTTCTCGGTCATTGCCATCTTCTGTGCCCTGTTCATAGCCAGTCGATGAGGACAATCCTGATCACCTCCCAAGAGGCGAGGGTGAGGTGGAGGAAGATGATGGTCCTAGGAGTCCTTCATCTACCTCCATGGTCTCCTCAGGGGAGAGGACTACACTAAATATACCCCCGAGGTCTCCCCCCCGATGACCCTTCTTTCATTACTCTGATGAAGCAGCTGCAATCAGCCATAGGCTTTGAAGCTGGGAAACAGGATATTTACTAGGAGAAATCTGACAGACTGTCAGGAATTGCTGGATTCTCCCCCACTGATCAGTCCTCCTCTGCTGGCCGCATTTGAGGATGCCAACATGACTGCCTGGTACAGGGTAAACATGATCCCTGCAATGCCAAGAAAGGCAGATAAGTTGTACAAGGCTCCCTCTGGGAAGTCCTTTCTTGCAGGGCAGCCACAGGCAGATTCAGTGGTGATCAGTGCAGCCCATGATAGGTCCAAGAGGCAACCGCACCTCAGCTCCCTTCCCCCAGACAAGGAGTCCAGAAAGCTGGATCTTATGGGCAAGAAGGCATATGCTTCTTCCACGCTGGCCCACAGAATCATTAATTACATTGCCTATATGGTCAAATTCCAGAACACTATCTGGAAGAAGGCCAAAGCTACAGCTCTGGCCCTACAGAGTGTCCATAGCAGCAGGAGCTGCTTAAAGCCCTCTAGTCCAGGGCAAATGTGGGTAAGTACCCTTTGAGATCAACTTATGATGTTGCAGGTGCCTCTGCTAGGGCAGCTGCAGTGGAAGTCTACTTAAGATGGCATCGTTGGCTCAGGGTGTCTGGTTTTGCTACTGGTGTACAACAGTCCATCCTGAATGCCCCCTTCAGAGGCTACAAACTTTTTGGGACAGATGTCCAGGACATCCATTCTGATCTATAGGCCTTGGGGAGGACCCTGTGATTGGTCCATTCATTGTATCAAATACAGCCAAAGAGTGGGTAGAAGGTACCCTTTTGTAGGGCCTCTCACAGGCAAAAGCCAGGCACCTGGCAAGTGCAGAGCAGAAACAGCCCTGCCTCCAACAGGAAGGTCCCCAAGGATGGAAGAGTAAACCTGGCTGCTGGTTCTACCTCAGTCTGATGCCTTGCCAGACCACCACCCTCCAGTACTGCAGTAGGTGTGGTAGGGGGTCTCTTCTCCCTGCACCTGGACAGGTGGTGAGAGCTCACAACAGATGTGGGGTCCTACAACCCATAGGGCAAGGCCACACTTTACAACTTCTGGAGTGGCCACCAGATCCACCTCCAATCCCTTGCAGTTACCCTCCAGGCCACATTCCAGTGTTGCAGGAGGATATTTGCACGCTGCTGCAAAAGAAGGCCATGGAGCCATTTCCTGCACATAGAAGAACGGAGGGTTATATTCCCACTTCTTTCTAGTTTCCAAACCCACAGGCAATTTGCAGCCCATCCTGTACCTGAGAAACCTGAATTTTTACATCCAGTACAAAAGGTTCAGGATGATAAGCCTGCAGGGGCTGCTACCTCTTCTGCACAAGGGAGACTGGATATGCCCCCTGGACATGCAGGATGCATACCTGCACATGAAAATCTCTACCCCTCACAGAAAGTATCTCAGATTCCTGTTCTGAGGGAGCACTTCCAGTTAAGGGCATTGTTTTTTGACTTCTCTTCTGTGCTATGGGTCTTTACCAAATGCTTAGTGGTGGTGGCAGTGGTCCTCAAGAGGGAAGGACTGTACATCTTCCCCTATCTAGATGACTGGCTGCTCAAATCTCAGTCCAGGGAGCAACTGTCGCACACTCTAGTATGCACCAGACAACCGTTCCAAGCACAGGGGATTACAGTCAGTCTGCCCAAGTCAGTTTTAACTCCTTGTCAGTGCCTCCAGTATATAAGGACCATACTGGACACTGCCCAGGGTTTAGCCTTTCTGCCTCAGGACAGGGCACAGCACCTGATCGCACAGGCCCAAGAGCCTTACAATGACAGATCTGACTTTGGGGTATCTTTTGCAGCAGGCCACACCTATGGAACTATAGGCACTAGGACCACATGGAAACTTTTCTAGCTAGTAGTCTACCAGGTGGCTGCCCATTCCAACATCATATGCTGGTGTCAGCCTATCCTATAAGAGTGGGCAGCCTCTGTGCCCTCCTCCTTTTTTTTTTCGGCTGTCAACCATCGCACGTTGGATTTCACGGAGATCCGCCAGCTTCAGTTGACCACCATTTTGCTGAATTCTTTGTCAAACTTTATTTTTGTATTTTTTCTCGCCATAGTGCATATCCCTTTAACAATAGTGATTTTTTTATTCTACTGTTTATGCTGAGTTCCACATCTGGGAACCTCTTCAAAAAGTATGCCTATAGGAAGAACATCCCTGAGAAGGATGACCACGAGGCCTGCATCTGCTCCAGGCCACCAGGAAGTGACAAGAACAGACCCTTGAAATTTTTCTGCTGAAGCAGAAGGTCACCCAGATGGAAAAGGAGCTTCAGGCTTCAAGTTCTTCCACTTATCCTTTGGCTTTCTTTGGCTCCCAGTCCTCCAAAGCCTGGAACAGGTCTTCGGGGAAGCATAAGCATTAAGACAAGGAACATCCCAAGGACTAAATCCGGTTCTCCTCATCTCAATCCTGGGTACCGCTTTGGTTACTGACCACGGCAGGGCCGCCCTTGATGTTGGTGGCATCCTGCTCTGCCTTGCACGCCCTCTCTTCAGCAGGGCTACTGTTGGCAGCTTCCCCCACCAATGTTTCAGTGGTGGGGGTTATTTCCAAGGGCTCTGGTGCTCCACTGACTCAGCCCCTGCTGTTCAGTTCCTTGTTTTCCATAGGCACTCAGTCAAGTGGCTCTGCTGGCTTGTCATTGACAGGCTCAACTTCAGCAGTCGCTGAGTAACAGCCTAAACCCCCATCGCTGACCTCAACTGTTTCTTCGGTTGTCTTGGGCCCAGAACCTCTACCCTCTCCAGCGTCACCCCAGCCTGAGCCCCAGTTGCTGTTGCCATCCCCGACATGGACCCGCACTGAGTAGCTTCCCCACAGGCCCCAGCCTGTGTGGCTGCCCTCCCCAGTGCCAGTGCCAACCCCAGTGTTCCCTCAACCGATGCCGATGGGTCCAACGCCAATAGCGAGGAATTTCCACTCCAAGATTATGGCCTTATGGGATTTAATGCATGATAAGCTTGCTCCTCCCCAAGACCCATCCCCGCAGTGCCCACCTTTTTCTCTAGCAGGGCCACGGCCCACACTCCAGGGTCCTCGCTTCCTCCTTAGGACTTGGGATGAGGATGGGTGCCATCTGAACCGCATTCCTCCTGATGAGAGCGATGACAGGGGAGGTGTACCTTACAACTCCTCCTCCATGGGTCTTGTCCAATGACAGGGAGGCCCTGAGGTATATCCCGAGGTGTACCCACCCATGAACCATTTTTTGTCTTGGTTATAAGACAGCTACAGTCGACCATGGGCTTCAACACCAAGGAGCAAGATTCCACTTGACATCAACTGGCCACTTATTTATATCTACTGAATGCCCCTCTTCTGGTCATCCTCCCTTAATTGAACTTTTTGAAGATGCCACCTTGGCTGCCTGGTATTGGCTCAATTTGATACTCGCTGTACATAAGAAGGTGGACAAATTATACCAGGCTCCAACAGGAAGGGCTTTCTTCACCTATCAGGGTCAGGTGGATTCAGTGGTCATCAGTGCCACCCATGACAGCACCAGGAGGATCAGGCATTGCAGTTCCTTAACCCCGGATAAGGAGTCACAGAGACTGGATCACATTGGCAAGAGAACCTTTGCCATACTGACCATCAGAGTGCAAAATTACATTGCCCATATGGTCCAGTACCAAAGCCAGCTATGGGACCAAGCTCTAGAATCTACCCTGGCCCTCTCAGAGGACCCCCTAAAACAGCAGCTGCTGCAGTCTCTTTTAGCTGGGTCTGACGGCACTCGCCTTCTCAGGGCTGCCTACGATGCTGTAGATGCCTTGGCTAGGGCTGTGTAGTGGGTATTTGCCTTCATAGACACTCTTGGTTGAGGGTGCCCGGCTTTGCTCGGAATTTTCAATAGTCCATCCTGAATGCCCCTGTTAGAGGCTACAAGTTGTTTGGCGCAGGTGTGCAGGATATACTTGTGACAGGGTTGAGGAAGATCCTGTCCCATTTGTTATGCAGAAAGAGTTAAGTGCAAGGATCTGTTCTATCCTCTCCTTTTCTGTCTCTTGTCTGTCTGGTTGTGCAACTAACTGTTCTTGTGAGACCTAGGAACTGATCACTCTGCCAGTCTTGCAATTCTCCACCTCTAGCTACAGTATCTCTCTGCCTTCACTTGCTGGTTCTGTCTCTTCTTCACCCTTGCATATCTGTGGTTATGAAATATATGTGAATCTTTATATGAAAATGGGATCCCTTGGTTTTAAAATGTGTATAGTTATATTGTTAACATGACTGCAAAAAAGCTATTTGGAACTTAGGGGGTTAACTCTGAGATGCAGTTTGAGCTCCTCAGGCTTGTTTGAAAAACTGTCAGCAGGAAGCCAGCTTGGGACACTGTTCTGTTTGCAAGCTTGCTCTGCAAAGAAACTGGTAAGAACTCTGATACATTTTGTGAGAAACAGGATATCTCCTTAATAAGCTCAGGATGTAGAAATGAATTGCCCTGCAAAGACTTATTATAATAAGTGAGCAACCTTTTTTAAAGAGACTGAGATCTGGAATTGGAAAGAAACCCTCAGATGAAGGGTTTTTGTTTTCTGTAATTGCACTGCCTTTGTTTGTAGCTATCCTGAACATTTTATTTTTATTCTACTGTTATTGATAATCAAACACTATTTGTGAATTTTATAACTGCTCCTGGTGTTCCTATGCTTCCTGACCTGTGCCTCAACGACAGATGGTGTCAGCCTAGGTATAATGTACACTGTGCAAATTCTAAGCTGGGAGTTATGTGCATGGATACTAGAACTGGTACCAAGGAGGTATAGCAGAAAGTATGGATTCTACAGCAGCAAGCCCAGGAGTACTTAGTAGAAGGATGGCAGCCAAACTAGCACAGACAGAAGTCTAAGCTGAGACTGTACAGCCTGCACAAGTGATAGGAACAGAAGAACGGGCAGTGACAGAGCTTGAAAGCCTGACTGCGTTTTTCAAATGGTGTGCTATACAACAAAAAGAGATGGAGAAACAGAGAAGAGATGCAGCAGAGATAAAAAGAGATTCAGCATTTAGAGGTACAGAGAAAAGAAGAGAGGCAGCAACTTGAGAAGCAAAGAAAAGAAGAGATACAGTGATGACTGGATGCCTTGTAAGCCATCCAAACTGGAGAATCTGGCACAGTTCCAGCAGAGCAACAAAACTCAGGACAACTTAAAAAACATTAAACTTACAAAGCTGTGTCCCTCAGATGGCACTGAAGTGAACCTGACAACTTTTGAGAGGGTTGCCGCAGCCTGCCATCGGCCAAAGCAGCAGTGGGCAATCAGGCTGGTACCTTACCTGAGAGGTAAAGCCCAACTTGCCTACAGCAATATGGACACTGCACAGTCAGAAAACTATGACCTTGTGAAAAGAGAAATACTGAGAAGATATGACATTTTAGGAGAGACCTTCGGGCAGAGATTCCAGTCCCTGGAGTATACCCTTGAGGAAAGAAGGGAGAAGGGGGACATGATAGAAACTTTCAAGTACCTCAAGGGAATCAACAAAGTCCAAGAGGGTAGCATCTTTCAGAAAAAGAGACTTGCAAGAACAAGAGGACACAATTTAAAGATAGAAGGAGGGCGGTTCAGGGGCAATGTGAGGAAGTATTATTTCACAGAGAGGGTAGTGGATGCATGGAACAGCCTTCCTGAGGAAGTTGTGGGGTCTAAAACTGGGGAGAATTCAAGAATGCATGGGACAGACATAAGGCAATTCTTGTGGGGGGCAGGAAGATATAGGCTGTTTGTTAACTAGGATCTGCGGCCTATCCTGTAGGTAGGGAAATGGGCAGACTAGATGGGCCTAGCGGTCCTTATCTGCCATCAAAGTCTATGTTTCTATGTTTCCCTGAAGTACAGTACCAGTCCTCGAGAAGCCTTCACCAGACTCTGAAAACTACATATTAAATGGCTCTAACCAGAGGGCAAGACAGTCCCACAGATCAACACTCTTGCAATGGAGCAGTTCATCAACATCCTGCCTACAGATGTGCAGCTTTGGGTAAAAGAACACCGACCAGGAAGTGGTAAAAAGGCCATTTCTTTGACTGAAGACTATCCGATGGCTAGACAGATGCCACAGCAGATAGGTAACAGCTGAGCACCGGTAAGACCTTATTTTTCCCCGATTTAACTCCAAGTCTGATAAGAATTCTGGTGGGGGTTGTCATGAGCTTTTCCCTAGACACAGCTGGATTCCCAATTCCCAAGAGACCCCCCCCTTGAAAAACCCTATCACTTTGACTGTTAAGGAGAGCTTCCTCTCCTTCTATCCAAGGAGCCCTTTCTAATTTTTAGTATCATAGTGAGCAGTCTACTTATTTTGTTTCTTTGGTAGTGTTTGGCCCTGGAGCAGTTAGGCACAGTCTGAATAAACCCTTTATCCCAAAATAACATGCACAGCAATAGGTCCAGGCTGAGTTGTTGATAAAATATGGTAAAAGTTTACTTAAAGAAAAGCATTACAGCATTCTACAAGAAATTTAAGCATTGAGTTGCAGACAGTAATTCTAAAATAAAGTGGATTAAACAGAAAAACCTACACTGTTAGAATTCTAATAAAGTCTAACTGTGGTGTTCAGTGTCCAAGATAAGCAAAGAGCCAAATCTGTTGAAAAAAATCTTCTTTTCCAAATTCAGATGAAAATGTCCAAAAGACAAGGGGATTTTTGTTCTCTGATCTACTTTCCCAGTAGAACAGGGTTTAAGATCTGCTGTGAAAGGTTCTGGGTCTCTTTAAAAGCAGCTAGCCAGTCCCTTCTCATGTGTGGAAAATCTTGCCACACGCAGCAGTTCTTTTTCATGTGTTAGACTCAACACATAGGCAACTGCTAAATGTTCAACAAAATGGCAGTTTTTGTATCCTCACACTGTTTTTTTATAGGGTCTGTGAGGTCAATCCAGCCTTCCTCCTGACTGGCTGGTCTCTTAAAACTTTAAGATTCAGATGTTCAGCTCTACACCTGCAGGGGTGTCTCTCGCTCTTTCCCAAATGCCGCAAAGTTTGAAAATGTAAAACAAATATCAGACATGGGTTTTGCACATTGCACTAACTCTGTGGGTGGTCAAGCTATAATGAGATTAACTCAGCATCTTACATAAAGATGAGCTCTTTAAATTCTGAAATGGTTCTCCTTTGTCTGACAAGATCCTGGTCTAGAGGCTCACAAAAGAACTTTAGACATCTCGACTCCAGGACCTGGGCTCGACTACTGAGCTATTCAAACACAAATTAATTTTCTTCCAGCCTTGCTAAGCCAATTAATCCACTTTGTTTTACAAATAGAATTATCCAACTGAAACAGACATGGGCCCACAATACTTTTATAAGCTGAACTATGTCATGGCTTGTTTTGGAAATTAAACATAGAATCACAGAGAAATATGACAACAGATATGACAGCAGTGGCCAATTTGCAACATCCCTCCCTCCCAAGGCTGAATTTGTGGGAAAGTGCCCCTTATTTTGGCAGGGTTTCCATAGTTCAGTCACTGTTCTAATATGCGAGATAAGCCATATGCATTCCCATTTTCAGATCCAGGCCTATGGATTACCTCCATATCACATGCCTCCAGGGCAATGCTTCATCTAAGGAGTTTTCCATTTGTCTTACCCATTTGGTTCAACCACACTAAAGGGTTTTGGTCTGTCTGTACCTCAAAATATTACCCATAAAGATATGGCTCCAGTTTTTTCAGAGCCCATACCAAAGCAAGGCATTCTTTCGCCACTGTGGAGTATGCTTGCTCAAGGGGAAGCAGCTTCTTGCTGAGGTACACTGTGGGGTGTTCCTTCCCCTGCTTGGATGTCTGGCTGGGGATTGCCCCTATTCTCACATCTGAGGCATCCATTTGCACCACAAATGGCCAGGTGTAGTCTGGGCTGACCAGCACTGGGGCACTACACAGCAAGATTTTCAGATGTATGAGGCCCTGTCACAGGTTGGGTTCCATTTTACCCTTATAGGCTGCTTCTTTTCTAACAGCCCTGATAAAGGAGCTGCCAGGGAGCTGTAGTTGGGTACAAATTTCCTATAGTACCCTGCAGTCCCAAGAAATCTCCTAACTTGTTTCTGGGTCTCAGGCATGGGCCATTCTGTAATCAACTCTATTTTTGCCTGGTTTGGGCAGAGTTGGCCCTTCCCCACTGTATGTCCCAATTAGGTGATCTCTGCCATAGCCACCTGGCACTTTTCTGCTTTGATAGTCAGCACTGCAGCCTGTATTTTGCCAAACACTTCCCTCAAGTGTGTCAGATGCTCTTCCCAACTATGGCTAAATATAGCTATGTCATCTAGGTAGGCTACTGGAAAGTCCTTTATACCCTGTAGCACCTGATATACTAGCAATTGGAATGTGGCAGGGGCGTCCTTCATACCAAGGGGCATGACCTTAAACTCGAACAGGCAGATTAGGGTGCTGAAAGCTGACCTTTCTCTAGCCCTGTCAGTGAGTTCCACCTGCCAGTACCCATTGGTTAGGTCTATAGTGGTTAAGTATGTCATCCCTCCCAGCTTGTCCAGCAATTCATCTGTGTGGGGCTTGGGTGGGCATCAGACTTCATGATGGCATTGAGCCCACGATAGTCTACATAGAACCGTGTTTGTCCCATCTGGTTTGGGGAGAAGGACTACAGGTGAAGCCCTGGGACTGTGGGATTTCTGGATCACCCTTAGATCCAGCATCTCCCCCACCTCCCTCCTAATGTCCATGAGGACTGTCTCAGACACCTTGTAGGCTGTCCTATATATGGATGCTTGTGTCCCCATGCCTAGGTCATACTCTGCTCATGGGATCCATCCCAGCTTGGACATAAATAAAAGGATGAATTCCCACAAAACTGTCCTAATTTTCTGGGCCTGTTCAGGTGTCAACTGGGGTGACAATGGCATGGTCTCTGCAGATGACTCCTGCTTGCTTTCAGCTAACAAGTTAGGTGGGGAGGACTCCCTTTTCATCTCTTTCCCAGGACTGCAAACCCCAAGTACCATGTCAGCCCTATTGAAATAGGGCTTCATCATGTTTACATGGTACATCCTGTGGGTTTGTTTTCAGTCAGGTAACTCCACAATGTCTTCACATCGTTTACCTGCCAGACTACCTGGTATGGTCCCACCCACTCTGCCTGCAGTTTGTCTTTCTGGACTAGGATCAGAACCATTACCTCCTGTCCTACCCCGTATGACCAAACTCTGGCTCCACAATTGTACCAGATCTTTTGTTTTTGCTGGGCAGCTGACAGGTTGCTCTGGACCATGCCCATAAGCTCCTTCAGCTTCTCCTAAATTTCAAAATGTACTCCACTACTGGAGTCCCCTGGGTGCCATGCTTACCTTCCCAATCCCTCAGATCAAATCTAGGGGCATCCTCACCCCTCCACCCTTCTCTCCAAACTTCAAACAGATTTCCACAGTCTCCATTCCTGGTTCGCCACTCAGGGAATGGTTCTGAACTCCAAAAAACTAAATGTGTGGTATTTGCTGGTACATGCAAACCATCTTATTTCAATTTCACCCTCATTGATAATGATGGTACTGTCATTGAGCGGTTGCAAGAATTGAAATACATTGGCCTTACGCTAGGTGAGTACCTCTTTTTTGGCCCACACATTACACAATTAATAAACAAAATTCACCAGAAACTGGGGCTCCTCTACAGGATCAGGCAACTCCTCATCCCTGAATCTAGAAGTAGGCTAGCTTCCAGCTTACTCTTACGTCTCCTAGACTATGGATCCATCATCTTCTCACCATAAAGTAATCCCATCACATTCCATAAACCTAAAATGGCTTACCTTAACATTATCAGCTTTGCAACTGGTCTCCCCTATAGTACCCACAGCTGTGCTCTCTATGAATCAGTACACTGGTTCTCTCTAAAGGACAGGTTCATGTGGAAGGCTTCTGTATTCCTCTATAAAATCCTACACCATCACCTTCCCCACAGTGTCTCCTCTCTCTTTAAGAAGGCTTGCCCCATTCGGCTCACTAGGAGCGCTACCACATCTCCTTTTTTGGTCCCTTACTGCAACACCTCTTTGGGGCAGAGATCGCTTACCTACGGAGGTCCCAAGCTTTTTAACACCCTTCCTCCTAACCTTGCAAGCAGTCCCTCTCTCAGTACTTTTAAGGTTAAACTGAAAGAACTCCCGCTCAATAAATCTGCCTGCAACTGGCCTACATAGTATATCACAGCTTCTTTACTACTGCCTGGGTAAACCTGATGGACACCTGCACAAGTGACTCACTTAGTTTCTGCTAGTTTTCTTTTTTCCTCCCAAATCCTGGTCACCTGACTGTTTCCTTGTCTCCTTCCCCTTCTAAGCGCTCACTGGATTATTTCTCCCGACCCTTCCCATTAGGCTCACTTGAGTAAATATGTACATATTATATAGTCTTACTGTAAATATTATGGTTGCTGTACATAATCCAGTTTTGCATTTTACTGCATTGTATAAAACTGTGTTCGTTCATTGTATATGGCTCACCCTGTGCTTGTGCCTAATTGTCCTGCATCGTTCATTTGTCCCTCAGTGTATATATATAACCATGTGTTTGCTTTCAAATTGGATTTATTTCACATCTGTTACAATCTGGACAACTGGACTCTTGTGTAAGCGGGCAATTTGTCCACATGCTTTTCCAGCATAAAATGAAAAAAAAATGAATAGTTTCAGGAATACCGTTTACTGTTTGTGCAGGCCCTTTTACATTTTGTGTCCCTTTAGGACACTGCCTAGAAATACGGACTGGCTTTTTACAGTACCCACACTCATCATTTTCTTTTCCCCAAAATCCCTTTTAGGTACAGTGTGGTTGCCTTCTTTTTGTAGAGGCAACATGACTTTTGGCTGTGCAAAAGGCACACTTCTCCCTTTTGTCCCTGCATTCCCTGCTCCCCCATTTCCCTTGAGAGCAGGTTATAGCGGTCAGCCAGCTCAGCAGCTTGTTTTGCTGTCTGAGGATCTCAGCCCTCCAGCCAGGTTTTTAGTTCTGTTGAACATGCCCAAAAGAATTGTTTTAACAGTACCACTTCTTCAATAGCTTCAACAGATTAAGCTATCACCCCCTCCCACCAACATTTTAAATACAGATGATGTTTTGTGGCGAGTTCCTCAAAGCTATTTTCGGGCTTCTTCCAGATTTTCTGAAATTTTGCCCTGTAGGCCTCTGAGTTTAAATCATATTTTTTTAACAGTGCAGTTTTTAGCTTTTCATAATCTCAGCTATCCACATTGTTCATCTGTCCCAATGCTTCACGCCTCTTGCTAGCAAGCAGTGGGGATAAATAAAAGTTCCATGCCTCCTTGGGTGTGTAGGCCTGGATACAGACCTTTTCAAATGAATTTAAAAATATATCTACAGCCTCACCCTCCTTAAATTCTGCAATCAATTTAGAATTTAATTTGTACCCCAGCCCTGGTGTTTCATTTTCACCCCTACCACTTACCTGCTCGGGTGCTGTTGGTTGGAGCTTCAGCTTCTCCAGTTCAAACTCTCTCAGGCGCTGCTTGTCCTCCATCTCCATTTTGAGTCTTCTCTGCTCCAGCTCCATCTTCTACTGTTGGGCTTGTTGGGCAAGCTGTGCTTTCTGCAGCTCCACCTGGAGCCTCAGCTTCTCCAGCTCCTTGTCTTCAGATGCCTCCCTCTGGACCCGTGGCTCCTGGTTCTTCTCTGGCCCCTCCACATTTGAGGTCTGGTCATCTTGAGTCACTGACTGAGTCCACAATCCTTGTGGCTGCCTCTGCATCAGCTGCCATGAAGACCTCAGTGAGCTGCTTTTTAGTTTGCCCCTCACCATTGATTCCTTTTTCCTTGCACAGCTGTCTTAGCTGTTCCATATTTAAAGTGTTGTACTTGGAAGATATTTTCTTTCCCTATAATAACACTATCTGCTTGCTCAGCACAAAAAAATAGTTAACCATGGTAGGGTACTATTGTATGCAATCAATTTTTCCCTTTTCCAAATTCTGCCCTCTACTGTGTGTGGTTTGTTCAGACAGTTTTAGTTCAGAAATTCCACCACTGTCATCAAATGTGTCATGAGCTCATCCCTAGGCATGGCTGGATTCCCTAATCCCAGGAGACCCCCCGATGCACCCTGTGACTTTGACTGTCAGGATGGAGAGCTTCCTCTCCTTCTGTCCAAGGAGCCTTTTCTAATTTTCAGTATCATAGCGAGTGGTCTACTTATTTTGTTTCTTTGGTAGTGTTTTGGCCCTAGAGCAGTTATGCAGTGTCCAAGATAAGCAAAGAGCAAGTCTGTTGAAAAATCTTCTTTTCCAAGTTCAGATGAAATGTCCAAAAGACAGTGATTTTTGTTCTCTGATCTACTTTCCTAGTAGAACAGGGCTTGAGATCTGTTGCAGAAAGTTCTGGGTCTTTTTTGAAGCAGCTAGCCAGTCCCTTCTGTTGTTGAATATCCTTCCACACACACACAGCAGGTTATTTCCATGCGTTAGACTCAACTAATAGGCAACTACTAAATGTTCAACAAAATGGCAATTTTTCTCTCCTCACAGTGTTTTTTTTATAGGGTGTGTGAGGTCAAATCAGCCTTCTTCCTGATTGGCTGGTCTCTTAAAACTTGAAGATTCAGATGTTCAGCTCCAGGCCTGCAGGCATCTCTCTTGCTCTTTCCCAAATTCCCCAAAATTTGAAAATGTAAAACAAATATCAGAAATGGAGTTTGCACACTGCACTAACTCTCTGGGTGGTCTGGCTATAATGAGTTTAGCTCAGCATTTCAAATAAAGATAAGCTCTTTAAATTCTGAAATGATTCTCCTTTGTCTGACAAGACCCTGATCTGGAGGTACACAAAAGAACTTTAGACATCTGTTTTCTCTCAAAAATCACCTATTAGTACATTTAAAGTTCACCACATAGATTATCATAGGTTCTATCCAACTGACATTATACAGGCTATCAAAAAACTAAAAAAAAATACTGGTCCAGGCCCAGACGGTATTCATCCATGGTTTCTGATCGAAACATCTATAAATATTTCTATATCTTTGTCAATTATCTTCAACAAATCCTTACAAGAAAGCATTGTACCAAATGATTAGCGTTCAGCAATAGTTACTCCAATATTTAAAAAAGGCAATAGAGGTTCTGTGCAAAATTATTGTGCGATTAGCCTGACCTCAGTGGCAGGTAAATTAATGGAATGAGTAATGAAGTCTCTAAAAGATCAAGATTGTAAAAAATTAGGAATTTATTATTCAAATCAGCATGGGTTTACTCCCAAGTATTCCTGCACCACCAATCTGATATCTTTTTACAATAATATAAATATTCTACTAGATGTGGATATCCCTACTGATGTAATTCTTTTGGACTTTAGTAGAGCTTTCGATAAAGTCTTACATGAAAAACTCACTACTAAAATGCACAATCTAGGTTTGTCACCTGATATTGTCAACTGGACTTTAAACTGGTTGACAAATCATTCTCAGAGAGTCAGAATTAATTATATCTTGTCTGATACGGGTAGTGTGACAAGTAGTGTACCACAGGGATCAGTCTTGGGACCAACATTGTTTAATCTCTTTATCAGTGATTTACAGACAGGGCCAAATAACTTCATGGTTAAATTTGCAGATGATACTAAATTGGGGGGCAAGGTTAATAATCAAGAACATATTTCTGCATTAAAGAAGGATTTGGAAAAATTAACACTTTGGGCAAATGAAAATCATATGCAGTTTAATCAAGACAAATGTTTAGTAGTGCATTTCGGTGTAAATAATCCAAAAACGATATATAAATGGACTACCACTTTACTCATCAAATTGTGAAAAAGATTTAGGGATATATGTTAATAATAAACTTACATCAAATGATCACTGTGTTAGAACTGCTTGCATGACCAACAGACTTTTGAGGCAAATAAAACACACTTTTGTTAATTGCACTGAAAAATGCCTTATCCCATTGTATAGGGCATACAGTACATAAGACTGTATCTCGACTTTCTGGAATCCAAACCAAAAAAAGACATAGCAATTCTTGAACAGGTTCAAAGGAGAGTAACTAGAATGATTCCAAGATTAACAAACTTGGATTATCAGAACAGATTAAAAGCTACTGGTCTCTTCTCTCTTCAGACTAGAAGATTAAGAGGTGATATGCTTATGGTTTTTTAATTTAATAAAGTCACCAGATCTAATGGAAAAATTTAGTCTAACACTCTCCAAAAGGAGACATGTTCTGAGACTGCTTAATAAACAGCTTGAAGTTAAAACTTATAAAACCAGCAAAAGGGGAAACTTTTTTCCAATAGGAGCATCCATTGTGTGGAACACCTTGCCACAAGAATTGGTAGAGGCAACTAGTGCCACTGACTTTAAAAACAAATTAGATGTTTGGTTGAGGAATAATAGATAAATAATGTCCCACATAGTGTGGGGAACAGTCTTGATGGGCTCTGGCCTTCTTCTGTTCTTTCATACCAAGTAAGTAATATATCTCAGTTCCAGGACCTGGGCTCAACTACTGAGCTATTCAAACACAAATTAATTTTCTTCCAGCCTTGCTAAACCAATTAATCCCCTTTGTTTTACAAATGGAATTATCCAGCTGAAACAGAAACTGGGCCCATGATACGCTTATAAGCTGAACCTTATGTCATGGCCTTTTTTGGAAATTAAACATAAAAAATCACAGAGAAATATGACAAGAAATATGACTGAAGCGGCCAATTCGCCATGGGGTGACAAATCTGCACCCAAAGACTTTACTTGCTATAACTGTAATAAGCCAGGCCATATTGCAGGAAACTGCCATTGTAAGGAGAGTGGCACTGGAGCAGATTTGTCCTTAGCAAATTGGGGCAGTTATTTAACAGAAGTCAAGGTGGGAGATAAGACTGAAGGGACTTACTGAATTGGGAAGCAGACAGACCCTAGTGCATGCTGAAGTGCTGGGAAACACTGTGCAAAAAGGACCATGTACTGGTGTCATCTGAATCCATGGGGACACTTGATACTATCCCACTATCCAAGTGACTCTGAATACTAATGGGGTGCTGCACCAAATGAAAGTTGGGTAGTACCTAAGTTACCTCTACCTGTGCTTATTGGAAATAACTTTTCAGGGTTTATTGACTCTGAGTTAATGACAGAGGGAGTAAATCCTGACGTTTCAGCAGCTGCGATGACAAGAGCTTAGGTAAAGAAAATCTCAGATGGTGTGGACTCTTTTCCTTTCAATGATTTTAATTTGGACTTGTTTAAGTAGAGCTCCAAGATCCGAAAGTCCAGGAAAGAAAGAAGAGGCCTGAAGAAATAGAGGCAACAAAAGACTGATGGAAATAAGGGTTTAATATATGAAAATTCTGAAATTAAACTGATAACTGATTGTGATTTTGTTTCAGAGCAAACTAATGATGTTTGTCTCCAAGGTTATTTTAAGCAGCTGGGGTGAAACAAACACGGGTTGAGCCAATGTTTAAAAAATGTAATGGGTTACTATACAGAGATTGGGTTAAACCTCAGATACAGGAATGGATAGAACAATTTGGAAACATGAAGAGGGGTGTGGAGTTCTGTTTAGCTGTGGAATACCACCCATTTTTAAAGCTTTATTGTTGTTAAACAAAGAACATCTGGTCTGACATCACTTAGATGCTGGGTGCTATTTTAAACAATACTGAAGTGAACCTATTAGTTATAATACATGTGGGTGCCAACAACATCTTTCATGAGCCAATACAAAAAAATAAAACAAGACTATGTATCCCTTACAAATAAATTAATTGGTCATGGATGTGAGCCTGTAATATCCTAGATACTCCCTATTCCCAAAGCTTCAGTCAACAAATGAAAATGAAGACAGTAAATAACTGGTTAAGGGCATGGTGTTTACGTCAAGACATCAACTGCATAACTCATTGGGAGGAATTTGAAAACAGGCTGGAACTATACTGCTGGAATGGTCTGCATCTCAGCTGGATGGGAAACACACTTCTAGGGAAACATATTTCATCCTGTATACAGAATAATTTAAACTATTAAACCAGGGAGAAGGGGAAAGTATCATACCCTCTCTGGATATTGATCATTATCTAACAGCTAATAACAAGAAAGACATAAATTACTCAGTCACTGAACAATCTAACCCGTCTCAATAAGAACATACTATAGCCACAAAAAATGGTCTAAAAATATTGCTTCTAAATGCTAGATGCAAACAAAAATCAAAAAAAGAAGCGAACAAAAATCAATGAATTAAATTATACACTAAAGAAACACAACATTGACATCTGTGGGGTAACCGAGACATGGTTCAGAGATGGAGATTGGAATACTGAAATTCCTGGGTATTGTAAAATATACAAAAATTGCACTGTGGAAAGAGGTGGTGGTATTGCCATATAAGATTCATAGGAAGTTTCAAACTTTGAGACAACTTGTCTATATAGCTTGCCATTCCTTATTTAAAATTTGGTATTTCTATCCTTATAAAGTTCATCCAACCCTGTTTTGAAAGCATTCATGTTATATATATATATATATATATATATATATATATATATATATGACTCATAAAGTGCTCAAAATGAAGGAAAACCCCAAATCAGAAAAATAAATTATCTGTAGTCAAATAAAAATATCCCCTAAAATTCTAACTCTAGGCTTAGTTTATTGCTCCCAAACCTGGATATTCTAGAAAACAATAAACTACTGGTAGAACTTGAAAACAGAAATATGTTAGGTGATCACATTCTCATGGGGATCTCAATTTTTCCAAATAAGCTGCAAAATACATAAAGAAACAAATCAGGGTTGAAAATAGATTTATTGATATTATGACGCTTCATAATTTTGACCAACTAATTATACAAGCAACTAGAGGGAATAATACACTTGATTTCATTTTCACCAATACTCATGATACTGCAGACAATATTAAAATACTGCTCCCCCGGGTGACAGTGATCACAACATGATCTATTTTGAATATAAAATTAGTTACAACATAACAAAAGGTAAGACTAAAATAAAAGATTACAACAAGGCAGACTACTGTAGTATGAGAACCTACTTAAACAACTGGAACTGGAGAGAAGAGCTTAAGGGACAAATCTGGAGAATGTATGGAGCAAAATTCATAAACATATTATACACTGTATCAACAATTGGGTTCCTACAAAAAATAAATACTTAAATTCCAAACGGATTCCACCATGATGGACAAACAGTATTGCTAAACTTATGAAAAAATATGTATTATCATAAATACAAAATGAACCCATCTACTAGCAATTGGCAAAAATGTTATCATGGTGCAAATAAAACTAAACAGATTTTAAAAAGGGCCAAAACAAGAGAAGAACTGAAATTAGTAACCCGTGTCAAAGATAATAAAAAACAATTCTATAGTTACGTGGGCTCCTTAAAAGGTAAACAACAAACTTTAGTACCCCTACAAACTAATGGTGGCATTATCATAGATGAAACAGCAATTGCAACAGAATTAAATGATTACTTTCTGAGTGTGTATGATCCTAAAGAAAACCACACCAAGCAGATGCCAGTAACAACAAATGATTGTCCAGTATACACAATAACGGAGGTAAAAAAAACACCATTAAAAACCAACAGTTCGCCAGGACCAGATGGTATAACTCCAGTTTTCCTAAAGGAACTAGTAAACAAAAAACAGTGGGTCCTCTTACATTAATGTTTAATGTCTCTGTTCAGGAAGGTAACACACTGAGAGAATGGCGAGAGGCCTTAGTAACACTGATTTATAAAAAGGGAAACTGGGCAGATGTAGGCAACTATAGGCTCATCAGCCACACATCAGTTGTTGGTAAATTAATGGAAAAACTAATTCAACAGTAGATAGTTGAACATATACAGAAAACAGATATCACTAATACATCACAACATGGCTTTATATCGAGAAGATCTTGTATGTCCAACTTAATCCAGTTCTTCAAACCAGTCAGTGCAGCCCTTAACAAAAATATCCCCGTAGACTGTATATTTCAAGATTGCTCCAAAGCCTTTGATAAAGTATCATGCTTTATATTGTTAGAACAACTTACTAAAATCAGACTCTATATCAATATCTTTAGATGGATAGGATCATGGCTAGATCACAGACTACAAAGAGTCACCATTAAGGGATATTTATCCGACTGGGGACAGGTAACTAGCGGAGTCCCCCAAGGATCAGTGATGGGACCAACTCTGTTTAAGATCATGGTCTCCACCCTTCAGACATCAGGGGATGCCTGGATCTGCAAATATGCAGATTACTGTAAATGTGGGGACTGGTACAATCTGTGGCAGATGCAAAATCAGTACAGAATACTTGAGACAATCTCGTCCTATGGGCTGAGGATAACAAAATGAAGTTTACTGTAGACAAGTGTAAAGTTATGCACATGGGCAAAAATAACCTTTTGTATCAATATAATTTAAATAACACAATACTGCAAGATACAAATGAGGAAAAAGAATTAGGAGTCCTTATTTCCAATTACCTATCCTTTGACAGACATACTAACAAAACTGCGAAAAAGTGTCAAAGAATTATAGGTTGTATATTAAACAACATTAAAAGCAAAGACATTAAGGTTATCATCCCCCTTTATACCAGTCTGGTGCAGCCACATTTAGAATATTGTGCTCCGTTCTGTGCACCACAGAATATAAGATCTCAAAAACTAGTGGAGAGAGTTCAAAGAAGGATAACCAAGAAAATACATTCAACACAACATCTGCGATATAAAAAAAAGACTTGATAACCTTAGCTTGTATTCAACAGAATATAGACAAAATAGGGGAGACCTTTGTCTTATCTTTAAAGCCATAAATGATCCATACATGATGGAAACCCTGAGACTAAAGAAACATATGGGTAATAAATCAACCAGATCATATACACAGAAACTATTAGGTGAAAATAATCTAACAGTCAAGAGAAGTACATTTTTCACAGAAAGAGGAATAACAAAATGGAATATACTTCCAAAAGAGATAGTCGAGAGCAACAATATAAAAATATTTAAACAAAGGCTAGATAACTATATGGGAGAAAAGAAGTATGCGTTCCACCCATGAACTGGGTGACAAGTTCACTAAAGGGCCTTTGAATCACTGAACTTGTACCAATCCTATGAACCTATGAATTGGTTATACCACAAAAGTATAGATCCGAGTCGTTACAAATGACACATGATAGTCCTGTGGCTGGTTGCTTAGGGAGGGACCGCACCCTTGCCAGATTACTGTACAGATTTTACTGGCCTGAAATTCATGAAGATATTGCTTCCTATTGCAGGTCTTGTGCTGAATATCAGAAAGTTGCCCCAGTGACTATAAAATACAAGGTGCTCCTGGTGCCCCTACTCTTGCTTGATGGGTGTGCCTTTTGAGAGAATTGCAATGGATGTGGTTGACCCCTTAGACAACAGTAAAATGGGTATTCAATTCATTTTGGTAGTATGTGACTATGCTACTGGATACCCAGAGACAGTTCTAATGCATAATGTCACAGTCCCAAAAGTGGCAGCAGAGCTTGCCAAACTTTTCATCAGTGTAGTAATTTTGGTGCTGCATTAATGAAAGAGCTGTACTGACTACTAGGTATACTGCCCTAAGACCCTCCCCTTATCGCCCTCAGACAGACGGTCTTATTCAACATTTTAATCAAACCCTAAAACACATGTTAAAAAGGTTTATGAAAGGGGAAGGGAAAGATTGGGACCAATACTTACCTTACCTGCATTTTGGTTACAGAGAAGTGCCACAAGCACCAACATATTTTTCACCATTTGAAATGCTGTATGGTAGACCACCTAGAAAGCCACTAGATATAATGAAAGAAACCTGGGAAGACAACCTCACTCAGAAGAAATCTATTACATTTTATATGTGTGGCCTGAGAAAGAAGCTGGCAAAATATGTTGAAATTGCCTGTAGTAATCATGAATAGGCCCCAAACCAGCAGAAGGCATATTATGACCTTGGGGTAAAAGCAAGAGTCTTTGAGCCAGGTGAAAAGGGCTTGCAACTGTTACCCACTACAGAAAATGAACTGTTAATGAAGTGGCAAGGGCCTTATAAAGTGCTTAAATGTACTGGCACAGTTAACTATGAGACTGAGACCCCTGATAGGAAAAATCCTACAAAGATTTACCATGCTAACCTCCCGAAGAAATGGGCTGCAAAAACACCAAATGCTGCTTTGTTAGTTTTATTGGAAACTTCTGCAGAAGATATTGATAATAGCTTATGACAGACTGGAACAAACTGTAACTGTTGATGCTGTAAAGGTGAATGTTTTCTTAACCTCCAAACAAACTGCAGAAATTCGCAACTTGCTAAAGACATTTAACAGTACTTTTATGACTGTGCCAGGCTGAGCAAAAGGGTTTTTGCAAGTAATAGTGACAGGGAATGCTTGCCTTCTTAGACAAAAGACCTACAGATTACCAGAGCGGTTAAGAGCAGGAGTGGTTAAGGAAATTCAAAAAATGAAGTAGTTGAGTATCACAGAAGAGTGGAGAAGTGCATGGCCATCACCAATAATGATGGTAAATAAAAAAAAGGGGGGTGTAAGAATCTGCCTTGATTTTAGGAAACTTAATCTTAAGTGTCAGAATTTGACAATTATCCTATGCCCAGGATAGATTGGGAAGTGCAAAATACGTATGTACCCTCAATCTCACCAAGGGTTCCTTGAAAATCCCACAGCTAAATAATCCAGAGACAAAACTGCATTTGTCTCTCCTGTTGGTTTATATCAGTTCATCACCATGCTGTTTGGTTTACATGGTGCACCCACTACATTTCAGCTGTATACTGATGTAATTGTATCCCCTCACACTGGTTATTGTGCTGCGTACCTGAATGATGTGGTGTGCACTCCAGATTGGAAAAGCTACCTGGAACACATACGAGCAGCTATCCAATCTATCAAAAAGGCAGATCTGTCAGTTAATCCTACCAAATATGCATTGGGCATGCAGGAAAGCAGATATTTGGGCCATGTTTTGGGAAATTGAGAAGTAAAGCTTTCTAAAATAGAAGCTGTAGCTAACAGTCCTGTCCTTAAAACAAAGAAACATGTCAGGTCATTTTTAGGGTTGGCTGGTTACTATCGGAGATTTGTTCCCAACTTTGCCCAATTAGCTACCCCTCCACACTGAACTTACAAAGAAATAGTGCACAAATAATGTGAAATGGACCCAGAGCGTGATGAGGTTTTTCAAGACATTAAGGCTTCATTATGTTCAGCCCCTGTTTTAAGAAGCACAGACTCTGAGGAACATTTTTTTTTACAGACAGATGCATCAGAGGTAGGCCTGGGTACAGTCATGAGTTACCATATAGATGGTAAGGAACAGCCCATTCTATATATTAGTAGGAAATTGCATGACACAGAGAAGAAATATGCCACCATTAAAAAGGAATGCCTTGCAGCAACGTGGGCCATGGGGTCCTTTAAATTTTATTTGCTTAGAGCTGACTTTGTACTTATAACAGATCATAATCCTCTCTCTTGGCTTAACCAAATGAAGGATAAAAATTCCAGAATCACAAGGTGGTACCTGGCACTGCAGTCATTTAAATTTAAAGTGATGCATAAGTCTGGAAAAGAGAAGGTCAATGCTGATTTTCTGTCAAGATATGGATCAGTATTTGGGAATTCTGAAGGTTTAAAAAACAAAATGTGTGAGTTTAAACTTCTCAGTTTGCTGTACTAGTTGTTACAAAAAAAGGGATGCTGCATATGTACAGAACTGTAAATGTTATAAGCTAACGTTAGAAGATAATTAAAAGAAAGTTTTTGAAACCTGTTTTTAAAAACAGGTTCCCTCTTAAAGAAGGGGATATGTGACAGGGTTGAATAAGACCCTGTCCTGTTTCTTATGCAGAAGGAGTTAAACACAAGAATCTATTATATCTCCTCCTTTTCTGTCTCTTGTCTGTCTGGCTGCACAACCAAATGTTCTCGTGAGACCTTGGACCTGATCACTCTGATGGTCTCACGATTCTCCACCTCTCACTATCTCTCTGTCTTCACTTGCTGTTTCTATCCAAATAATGTGAAATGGAGCCCAGAGTGTGATGAGGTTTTTCAAGCCATTAAGGCTGCATTACAGTATGTTCAGCTCCTGTTTTAAGAAGCCCAGACTTTGAGAAACAATTTTTGTTACAGACAGATGCATCAGAGGTAGGCCTAGGTGCATATCTGCGGTTATAAAATATATGTGAATCTTTATGTGAAACTGTGATCCCTTGGTTTGAAAATGTATAATGTTAAAATGATTGCAAAAAAAGCTATGTGGAACTCCGGGGGTTAACTCTGAGATGTAGTTTGAGCTCCTCAGGCTTGTTTGCAAAACTTTGAGCAAGAGGCCAGCTTGGGGCACTGTTCTATTTGCAAGCCTGCAAAGAAACTGGTAAGAACTCTTATATATTTTGTGAGAAACAGGATATCTCCTTAACAAGCTCAGGATGTAGAAATTAATTGTCATGCAAAGACTTATTATAAAAAGTGAGCAATCTTTTTGGAGAGACTGAGATTTGAAATTGAATGAACCCCTCAGATGAAGGACTTTTGTTTTCTCTGTTTGTACTGCCTTTGTATATAGCTATCCTGAACAATTTTTTTTCTTCTATTGTTATTGATAATAATACAACGCTACTTGCAGATGTTATAACTGCTCCTGGTTTTCCTATGCTTCCTGACCTGTACCTCAACGACAATACTGTCTCAACTGTAAACTTTGGGCTGCACCCTATGATTGGTCCACTCCATGTAATATACTAGCCAGCCAAAAAGTGGTTGGTGAATGCCCTTTCGTCAGTCTATTCATAGACCTAAGCCCTCCAGCAAAGCACAGGGCAAACACTGGGCTGCCCCTGCCATGCACACCCCCTCCTCCACCATGAGAAAAAACCCAGAGGAGGAGGCGGGGCCCCAGCTGCTCCTGCCAGTTCAGCCTGACACCTTGCCTGACCCTCTCCTCCCCTTAAGGCAGGAAGTGGTAGTATTGGAATGCTTTTCTCTACACTTAGGCAAGTGAAGAGAAATCACCAGAAATGCCTGGATGCTACAGATCATAGAAAGTGGTCACACTCTGGAACTTCTGGAGTGGCCTCCAGAGAAGCCCTCAGTTCTGCCCTCTTACCCTACAGACCACATTCTGGTGCTCTGGGATAAAATGTACTTTTTGTTGTGAAAAAGGGCCATAGAACCCCTCCCAGAAACTAAACAGGACAGAGGGTTCTGTTCTCACTTCTTCCTGGCGCTCAGATGCACAGGACATGTCCGACCCATTCTGGGCCTCCGGGAGTTAAATCTGTTCATCTGGTACAAAATATTCTGAATGGAGACTCTCCAGGGTCTGATACACCTTCTGCACTAGGGAGATTGGATTTGCTCCCATGACATGAAGGGTGCCTACCTGCACATCCAGGTACATGCCTTCCACAAAGGTTTCATTCCCAGGGGACACACTTCCAGTTCTGGACCTTGCCCTTTGGCATGTCTTCAGCTCTCTGGGTGTTTACCAAATGCCTGGCAGTGGTGGTAGCTGTCCTCAAGCATGAGGGACTCTATGTCTTTCCATACCTGGATGACAGGCTTCTCAAAGCCCAGTCCAGGGAGAGCCTATTACAGACTCTGTAACATACCACATGCCTATTCCAGGATTTGGGCATCACGGTCAACCTGCCTAAGTCAGTTCTGACCCCATGTCAATGCATTCAGTACATAGGGGCAGTCCTGGATACTTTTTAGGGCATGGCCTTCCTGCCCTAAGACTGAACAGCTCGCCTACTAGTTCAGGCCTGCCTGCTGTGCAGCAGATGCTCTATCTCGGGCAGAACCTTCCTCCGGCTTTTGAGTCTGATGACTGCAGCCATTGTCACAGTGCCCCTAGCCAGATTGCACATGAAGATTCCTCAATGGACACCGAGGTCAAGTGGGATTAGCATACCAATGACCTGGAACAGCCAGCCCTGGTCTGCTCTCCAGTGAAGAGTGTTGTACTTTGGTGGATAAAACCCAGCAACCTGTTAAGGGGGGAAGCCCTTTCTTTATTCCATCCCTCAGCAGATCCTCACAATCATTGTTTCAGGGTTGGGGTAGGGAACGCATCTAGGGCCCCACCAAACACAAGGGACCTGGTCCCATCTGGAATCCTCTCTCCACATCAATGTCCTGGAGATGTGGGCCATTCTTCATGCTTTGCAGGCCTTCCAGACTTGGCTATCCCAAGGTCTTCTGCTAGTGAAGACAGACAACATCAGTGTAGTCCACTATGTCAACAAACAGGGGGGGCACTCACTTGTACCCTCTCTGCCAGGAAACAATGTCAGTCAGGTATTGGGCTCTTTATCATGGCATTGAACTGTCAGATGTTCATGTTCCAGGCGGACACCCTAAGTCGGTTACAGTCAAAGGTGCATGAGTGGGAGCTGCTGACCTCAGTAGTGAAAGACCTGTTCAACAGGTAGGATCATCTAGAGTTGGACCTTTTTGCATCCCCATGTAATGCAAAACTGCCACATTGTTGCTTGCTCGATTCAGGGCTTGAAGTTTTCTGGTGAGAAATGTTGTCCCTCTCTTGGAAAGGGAGGTTTCTGTACACATTTCCTCCTTTCCCCCTGCTTCAGAGAGTTCTGATCAAGCTCCAGATGGAAGGGACCATGATGATCCTCATTGCCCCCTTCTGGCCTCGTCAGGTCTGGCTCGCATTACTGCAACAGCTGACAGTGGAACCTCCAGTACCTCTTCCTCTGTGCATGAGCTTGCTCTCCCAGAACCTGGGTACCCTGTTCCACCTGAACCTCAGATTGCTGCATCTTCACAGACAGCCAGAGAACTATACCAGTTAAAGCAGAAGGAAGCGGGGTAGTCAGTCAGAATAGCAAAGGCTCAAACTGAGGAAAAGATAGCCAGCTCAGTTAAGAAGGGAGATAAAACCTTTTATAGGTACATTAGTGAGCAAAGAAAGACCAAGGGAGGGATAGTGAGGCTTAATAAATTGGAGGAGGAGTGGGCAGAGGGTTACAGTGAAAAGGCAGAGATACTGAATGAATACTTTTGTTCAGTATTCACAAAAGAGGAGGAGGGGGGTCGTACCCAAACCAAACACTAGAAGCACTCTGGATAGGGGGGGTCGATATCAGTCCATTCACAGAAGAAATGGTCCTGAAAGAAGAACTAAAACTCAAGGTGGACAAAGCAATGGAGCCTGACGGGATTCACCCCAGAATTCTAAAAGAACTAAGGGGAGAACTAGTGACACCGCTGACTATCCTTTTTAACAAATCATGGGAGGATGGTGTGGTACCGGATGACTGGAGGAGAGCATATGTGATTCCCCTTCACAAAAGTGGGAGCAAGGCAGAGGCAGGAAACTACAGACCTGTTAGTTTGACCTCAGTGGTAAAGAAAGTGATGGAATCACTTCTGAAGGAAAGAATAGTTCAGTACCTAGAGGCCAGTGGGGCACAGGACCCAAAGCAGCATGGAGTCACAACAGGAAGGTCATATCAGATTTCTTTGACTGGGTGACCAAAGTAGTCGACCAGGGATGGACTGTGGACATGGCCTACCTAGACTTTAGCAAGGCATTTGACACAGACCCACACATAGAGAATAATGGTTAGGTCGGTGTGTGTTATGATGTTTTTTTACACACCCGATGTGAGTGATAAGCCATAAACCTCGAGAGGTTTATGAGCTGATCACTCACCGAGGGTGTAAAAAAAGCATCATGCACACACATCAACCTAACCTTTAATTTTTATAATTGCTGGTGCAAAGTGGTGCAGACTTGGGGCCCCTTAGCATAGCGTGACAGAGGCGTTTGCTCGTGTAAAAAAAAAAATACCGAAATGCTGGCAAACTGCAATGCTGTGCTTAAAAATCCTTCTCCTGTTACAGTAGCAGCCACAGACACTGCCAGCTATTTCCCGGAATTTCTGTGATATTTCCAGAAATATCTCATGCTTTCTCCATTTCCACAGTAGGGGCAGCAGAGAGAAACTCTTTAGAAATTTTGAGAAATATCTGGAAATAGCTGGCAATGTCTGTGGCTACTATTGTAGAATTTCTATTTGCTTATCTTTTCTATAGTACGTCAGCATAGATTGAGGAAAGGGTGACTCAGGCTTTAGAAACGACATTCATGTAAGTGACCGCTGTTATGGCAACACTCGCTCACACTTGAATGTCATTTTCTAAAGCCGCCGGGTCACTTGTTCTCGTCAATCTATACTCGGCGGCTTTAACATAAAGAAAGATAAGCAAATTTAGGAGAACTGCTAACAGGAGAAGGATTTTTAAGCACAGCATTGCAGTTTGTCTGCATTTCGGTATATTTTTTTTACCCGAGTGAATGCCTCTTGGTCACGCTACAACTGGCAAGTTGAAGAAGGTGAACGTGAGTTGCTTTCCAAATGCCATAATAACTGGTTCTACCAGTTGTTATGGCATTTGAAACATGGTTCTAGACTGTGTATTAAAGGGGGTCACCAGTAATCATAAAAGATTAATATGTTAAGTTAGGCAGCCTGGGAGTGGGTCCCAGGGTGGTAGCCTGGGTTAAAAATTGGCTGGACAACAGGATGCAGAGGGTAATAGTAAACAGAGTCCACTCAGAAGAAAGGGGGTTTACTAGCGGGGTACTGCAGGGTTCAGTACTGGGGCCGGTACTCTTTAATGTCTTTATAAGTGACATTGCAGAGGAACTGGAAGGAAAAGTATGCTTTGCAGATGACACAAAACTCTACAACAGGGTTAATACACAGGGGGAGAGTGGAAAGGATGAGAAAGGATTTGGCAAGGTTGAGGAATGGTCAGAAGTATGGCAGCTTAGATTTAGTGCAAAGACGTGCAAAGTAATGCACCTGGGAAACAAAAACCAGGAGAAGAGTACACAATTGGGGGGAAGGGGTAATAGCAACAACAAAAATGGAAGGGACCTGGGGTAGTCATATCAGATGACATAAAGGTAGGCAGGCAATGTGAGAAGACAGTAAGGAGGACTGGAGGATACTAGGATGCATAGGGAGAAGCATCACCAGTAGAAAACAGGAAGTTGTCATCCCTTTGTACGTACAGTTGGTGAGGCCCCATCTGGAGTACTGCGTACAGTTTTGGAGACCCCATCTCTGCAAGGACATAGAGGGATGGGAGGCAGTCCGAGGAGGGTATCTAAAAGGGTGCAGGGTCTGCAACCAGAAAACCATACAAAGAGAGACTAAAGAAGCTTAATATGTATACCCCGAGGAAAGGGGGCATGATAAAAACTTTCAAGTACCTCAGGGGAATCAAAGTCCAAGAGGGCAGCATCTTTCAGAAAAAGAGATGTGCAAGAACAAGGGGGCACAGTTTGAAGGTGGGGGGGATGGCTCAGGGGCAATATGAGGAAGTATTTTTTCACATAGAGGGTGGTGGACGCATGGAATGGCCTTCCTGCGAGGTAGTGGGGTCAAAAACAGTGGGAGAATTCAAGACTGCATGCGACAGATATAAGGCAATTATAGTTGGGAGTAGGAGAAAGTAGGCTGTTGGTTAACTAGGATCTGCAGCTTATCCAATAGGTAGGGAAATGGGCAGACTAGGTGAGCCAAGCGGTCCTTATCTTCTGTCAAAGTTTCTGTGTTTCATGCCTAGCTTCTGACGACATAGGCATGGCTCGGTTAGGGGTGTCAGCCAATGTGGCTGATGTCCTGGTGGCAGCTGGGAAGCTTTTCACTAGGGCCACTTATTCTATGAAGTGAAAATGCTTTGTGCTGTGGGCTGCTTCACATCAGCTGGATCCCTTCATTTGTCCAGTGAACCAGATTCTGGAGTACTTGCTGTCCCTTTCAGATTCTAGCTTGAAGTACTCCTCTCTTAAGGTGCACATGTCTGGTATCTCTGCCTTCCATGTGCCTGTTGATGGCCATATGGTGGCATAGCTGGAGGTGTCTTGTACATTTCTGAGAGACATTCTTCACTTGAAACCTCCTATCCACAATTCAGTCCTGCCTTGGGACTTGAATTTTGTGTTGGAAAAATTTACTTTGGCTCCTTTTGAGCCAGCCATGACATGCGAGCTGCGCTTTCTCTCATGGAAAGCATTGTTTTAGTTGCAATTACTTTTGCTTGAAGTATTTCAGAGCTGCAGTCGCTCGTGTGTGAGCAGCCTTATTTGGTTTTCCACAAAGACAAGGTGTCTTTGCATACTAACCCTAAGTTTCTTCCTAGGGTGATGTCAGAATTTACTCTAAATCAGTCCATCCACCTTCCTGTTTATTTACCAGAGCATGCCAATCCAGGGGAAGCAGTGCTCCATACCTTAGATGTGCATATCATTTTTTGTTATTACACACACCGTACAAAGGACTGCAGAAAGTCCTCTCAATTGTTTGTTTCTTTCACCCCTTGGATTCCTATTTCTAAACAGTGTCTGTCCAAGTGGCTGGCCAACTGTGTTACGTATTGCTACAGTAAGTATGGTAAGGAGCTTCCCTAGCATTATTCATGGCCATTCCACCAGAGGCATGGCCACTTGTGTTACCTGTTTCAGGAATGTGTTAGCTGCAGAGATCTGTGCTGCTGCTGCTTGGAGTACTGTCCACACCTTTACCAAGTACTAAGTCTGGACATTGCTTCTAGGTGTAGGGCCAGCTTTGGTCTAGCTGTCCTCCAGGGCCTACTTTCTTATTCTCTAGGTTTTCTCCACCCAGACTGCGCTGTCTACTGATGGAACTGCTTGGAACTCATTCCATAGGTGTGGTCTGCTGCAATAGATACTCCTGAAGTCAGATAGTACAGTTATGTAAGAACTTAACCATAACAGTAGATCTGCAAAGGGATCTCTTGCAGAAGGCCATGCCGTATCTCCCTCCTTCTCCCTGGAACTGAATGGCACTTTGGTGCCTCTGCCTCCTTCTCCATTATTTTCTTTTTGTCTGGAACCTTCAATTTCTCCTCAGTTCCCTCAGCTGGGACTAAGTGGCTTATAGTCTCCAGTGAGAGAACTGAGGAGGGCACAGGGGCCACCCGCTGTTATAGGATAGGCCGATGTCGCTGTATGACATCAGAGTGGGCGGCCCCCAGTAGACTGCTAGCTAGAAAAGTTTCTGTGTGATCCTAGTACCTGGTGGCTATTGTCAGGAAGTATAAACCTCACTCTCAGGTTCTTGGCAATATTGGGAATGCAAGGAATCACAGGCATGTTACATAAGAGTAATAAACTTGTTTATTACTACCAAAAGGAGAAATCACAGTTGCCCTAAACAGTTCTTACCAATATGAACCGGGAGCCAATGCTAAGCGTTCCCTATACCTCGAAGTTTCTCCATGTCTCTTGGGGTCTCCAAGGTATAAGACTCAGTGTCTCACATTATATACCTATGATGATTACTATGGTTACTGTAAGATAGAAACATTTCTAGTTACAGAGATGAGCCCTATTGGCTAAATTAGAGGTGGCTCCACAGTCCAAGATAGCACTATACAATTTTGTAGTAGTCATCACTTTGTGAAACAAAAGAGTACAGTTCTTACAGAGTCTTACATACATCAGTGTAGTAGTACAAATCACCAAAAGGTGGCAGTGCCGACTTATATATCATAATCATTACAAGGACACAGATGTCCTGATCATCTTGTTAACAAGAAATAGGCAAAAAATACATAGAAAATGTATATGTATTAGCAAGCAAAGTGTATAACAATATTATGCATGCATATCCTGACATCTACTCTTGCCTCTGCTGCTTCAAGCAGCTAGGCGGACCCCTTTTGTCTGCTGGCTGCCTTCCTCGCTGCACTGCCCGCTGATCACCAGACTGAAGCTTCACCCTTGACATGGGTGCCTCTGCTACTTCAAGCAGCCGGGTGGACCCCTTCTGTCTGCCGGCTGCCTTCCTCCCTGCACTGCCTGCTGATCACCAGACCAAAGCTTCACCCTTAACACGGGTGCCTCTGCTGCTTCAAGCAGCTGGGTGGACCCCTTCTGTCCACCGGCTGCCTTCCTCACTGCACTGCCTGCTGATCACCAGACTGAAGGTACGCTGCAGAAACTGGACTGTCCAGAACCATCGACTCTGCCTGCTGACAGGCTGCTGCAGTTCTTTAATTCTTTGCTACTGCTGTTTTCTCTATGGACCTTAAGCTAATGTTATATTCTGATTGTGCTTCACCCTTGACATGGGTGCCTCTGCTGCTTCAAGCAGCTGGGCGGACCCCTTCTGTCCACCGGCTGCCTTCCTCGCTGCACTGCCCGCTGATCACCAGACCGAAGGTACGCTGCAGAAACTGGACTGTCCAGAACCATCGACTCTCCCTGCTGATGGGCTGCTGCAGTTCTTTAATTCTTTGCTACTGCTGTTTCCTCTCTGGACCTTAAGCTAATGTTATATTCTGATTGTGGTACTTGTTAAGTCTCTGCAAATTGTCTTGTAAATCCTAACTTAAATGTGAACCTAAGCCTGTTTACAGCAATTTTGCACTCCAAGGGTAGTTTGAAGTGCAAGTTCATTTAGGTTGCAGGTTTGTAGACTGTAAAATATTACAGCTCTCTTTGTTTTATAGTCCAGTGGTAAGCTACCCTGGATCAGAAACTAAGTTTAAAGTTATACAGTTTTTTCTGTTTAGACCAGATTCCATTTGGGTCACAGTTGTAAGCTTTGCCCTGCAAATAATTCAATTTCTCTTTCACTTTCTGTCCTTCTGTCTCCTTGCTGCTTGAATTTCTATGCCCACCCTCGCATCCCCCACCTCCAGCCTTTATTAAATACTCTCCCTCCCCCCCCCTCGGCACCACCCCTAGCAGTGCTCATCTTCCCCTCTTACTAATATTGCAACTCCTCTTAAAGATACAGAGTGCAGCTATTAGGCCTAACACTTGTTCTGCCTTCCCTTTAAAGAGATCTTCCTATTTTCACCATTTGCTTGCCTATCAGCTTTGCTTAGTGCCTGATCTGCTATCTACTGTGCAGTTCCATACCTGGGCTTCCTCTCTTGCTACCCCAAGTATTTTTCAAGTTGCCTTGGTACCCCCTGCCCTAGCTAATAACATCCTATCTTAACCTACATTTTATATCTTAAAATAGATCCACTGTGCCTGATCGTGCTCCTAGTGAGCGGCACAGCTAATCCTGCCAGCTGCCCGTACCTCTATCCTCCTGACGAACAGGACACCTTCAAATCCAGTTAAGTGTCCGGGCTATTACTGTGCGGGTTTGATAGGGCGGCCACCTGCTGCCACCCTCCTCTAATTGGACTGCTGCTCTCTGCTCAGCCACTGTTTGGCCCTGCCTTTTCTCTGTTGGATTATCAGTCTCTGGGCTTTGGTGCCCTCTGCTTTGCATTGACTCTTGCCAAACACTACTGCTATCTGTCTAGTCTCCCATTGGTTCCTTATAAAATTCCACCACTAGGGGTGCCGTCGAACATATCTTGAATAGGTCTTCATTTCCTCACTGTAATCTTTACCACAAGTAGAGCCTCCGGCTGGTCTGCTTTCCTAATTAACCTTTGTGGGGCTTTACTTTCTGCTTCTCTGATCCACTTCTTCTAAATAATTGCTACGCTAGCAGGAAACACTTTGTTGTTTTTGCTCTATCTCTAATTTCAGCCAAGGGTTAAAAACGGTGGAACACGGTCACCCTTGGCAGTCTTAATTTTACACACACTATCTCTTTATCCCCAAGAACTAATTCTCTGTCTCAGTATACCACTAGCCTTCCTACCCAAGTCAAACAGTAACACTATGGCGAAGTATAGTCTGCTATGGGCACTCTTGTTATTTGTCCTTTTACTCAGCCTGGACACTGCCACATAGGCTCTCCCATGTAGCCAAATGGCAAAAAACCTCCTCAGAGGCTTACTATAACTATATTTTCTCTAACTTGATTGCAGAGACAAAGCCTGATCTGCAACCTACCCCTATCTTCCTTGTTAGAGGCAGCACCTATTACCCTCTACATGCCAGGAGGAAGCTGCTATGGAGATGTGCTTTCACCCTAACCTGCCACTGTGCAAGGCTTTGGTTCCTAGCCATGATCATTATTCTGCTATCTGGGGATGTCAAACTAAATCCAGGTCCACCTACCTGTTTCTTCTCCCCAAATGAGTTATCTGGCATGTCCAAGAAAGGATTATTAATTGCCCATATCAATATCAGAAGTCTTACCTGTCACCATGCGGAACTCGAGGCCTGGGTGAAACTCTACAATCCTGATGTACTCTGTCTCACAGAAACTTGGCTAAAACCCAGAATACCTGATGACGTATGCTCCTTGCCTAACTATTCCCTGTTCTGGCGGGATAGATCCTCATCCAAGCGTGGAGGTGGAGTTGCCCTATTCTTCAAAAACCACCTCAACATCTCTATTGTCCCGGCATCTGCCTCTCCCCGCAGTGTGCAAATTCATACAGGCAACTATTGTATTGGGGGAAAAGAAGCTTCATATTATCTGTGCCTATAATCCTCCTGCTGGGGGAATAGTAGGTCTTCAAGAACTCCTTGACATCACCTCCCAGACTGTAAATCATAATGAAGCTGTCATCCTAGGTGATCTTAACCTCAGTTGGTTAGGGTCAGCTCAAATATCCTTGCAATCACTCACGCTTAGTTATAATTTTCACCAGTTGATCTCTGAAGCAACTAGAGCCACGTCATCCCATCAAACAGGTACACTCCTAGACTGGGTGATGGTTAACCGTATGGAACATGTGTCAAAAGCAGGAATCCTTGCAGATGCACTAACAGACCACTCACTCACTTTTTGTATCCTATCTACGGTTGCACCTCCATCTCCTCCATCAAGACTAATCACGTTTACAAATCTAGCTCATATTGACCAGGATGCATTTCTCTATGATGTCTCCAATATCGACTGGGCAGGTATCTATTAAACAAAGGATGTGGAGGTTGCTCTACAGATATTCATAAATGAATTTCTTACCATTCAATATAAACATGCTCCCAAGACTACTAGGAGGGTCAGAGGAAAACAGACGAGGTGGCTGCATAAAGACCTCCTTGCTAATCTGCACCAGAGGGACAAGTTTTGGATTCGCTACAAACAAACTGGCCTACAGTCAGATCTTATTGTCTATCGTGAACTAAGGAACAGATGTAAGAGACAAGTTAGGGTTGCTAAAAGCAAATACTGCAAGGACCTTCTACAAAGCTCAGCCTGCAACCCAAGGAAATTCTGGGCCCATGTCAAAACATTTCTCGGTACCTCGCAGTTGGTCACTCCTGATGAAATTATCATAAATGGGGCACATTGTAATGACCCTAGGACCATCTCAAACAGTTTTAACAATCTTTTCTCTGATCTTTCATACTATACCTTGGCTTTACAACCTAGTGGATCGCATTCCAATCTACCTACTACACCACCATCAGACAACCATACTGCCCTATCGTATGATGCTCCTCCAGCGCCACCATTCTATTTCAAGGTTATATCAAGAGCAGAAGTTCTGAAATTACTGAGATCCATATCTGCCAATACCAGCTCTGGTTCTGACTCACTGGAACCTCGTCTTCTTAAGCTGGCTGCTCCACTCATTGCCTCTCTGATTGCCAGAATCTACACTTTATCCCCTATCCATAGCACTGTGCCAGACCTATGGAAATCTGCAAGAGTAACGCCTGTCTTTAAAAAAGGTGACCCAAAGGACATGGCCAATTACAGATCTATAGCAATTCTCTCTCTGTCCTTAACATGATCCTAGAGAAAACAGTTGCATCACAGACCATTGACTACCTTACACACTACAATCTCCTCTCAGACACTCAGCATGGTTTCAGAAAAGGTCATAGCACCACCACGGCTCTTCTTCAACTAACCACTGATATTCTGTCCAACATGGACTCTGGAAAACTCACAGGTGCCATCTGCATTGACCTCACTAAGGCTTTTGACCTTGTAGACCATCCCCTGCTTCTCTCCACTCTCCACAAATTCCATTTCTCTACCCCTGTTGTGGACTGGTTTTGTAGCTACCTGTCAAACAGGTCGCAGGCTGTCAAATTTAACTCCTCCCTGTCCAACACATCTACTATCAACCTGTGGGGTCCCCCAGGGCTCTATCCTTGGGCCCCTTCTGTTCTCAATTTTTATCAACAATGCAGCTGAGGTCCTGGAATCCTGTTCAGCTATTCTCTACGATGATGACCTGATCATCTACACTAGTTCTTCTAGTATTGCCTGCATAAACACATCACTTACTTCAGACTTCAATAAGGTCTTAGACTGGCTACTAGAACGTAAGCTTGTACTAATTGAAAAGAAAATGAAAGCCATGCTCCTAGGTTCTGCACCAAAGATTAAGACCTGTTCTATTTTGCTGGAGGTTCTTCACCCAGGAGGATTTCCACTTGAAAATGTTACTTCCTTCAAGTACCTTGGGATCCTCCTGGACCAGTCCCTGGATTTTAATCTTCACATTCAGTCCTCATGCAAAGCTGTAAACTCAAAACTAGGAGTAGCTTACAAAACGAGCTACATGCTTACACCCTCGGCCAAATTAGCAATTGCCAGAGGTATTCTGCTCCCAACCCTTACTTATGGTGCCTCTATTTTTACCTCTGCCCATAAAACCTCTCTACTAAAATGGGACGTAACTTATAACAATATATGCCAATTTGCCTCTTTGTCGCCTCGACTCAAACATCACTGCCTTCTTTATAAGGATCTGAATTGGCTCTCACCCTCTGCCAGTAGACAATACTACCTTGGATCACTAATGGACTTGATTATCCAGGAAAAAAAACCATCCCAGCTGGCGGTGTTGCTGGTCCCTCAACCATCCTTCTATGGCCTGTGATCAGCTGACATATTCTTGCTCTATGTTCCGAGATGTTGGACGACTAAAGGCACAGGGGCCTTCCAATTCTCTGCTTCCAAGCTATGGAATGCTCTTCCACTCAACCTCCGGCTGTCTCAGTCTCACTTTGGATCTAATAGTGAATATCGTCGTTATCTATCCTTAGCTGATGCTTGTACGTGCTTTGACCTAACCTGAAGCTCCTGATACTTACCAGTAATGTCACCCCTGCTCTACTCCAGCTCCAAGACTGTCTCCTCTTCCCCTAACCATATTTTTCCTTCTCTTTGTAAATAACTTCTTGACTACTAGCTCTCTTCCTTCTTGAACCTTGTTGCTGACCATCCACTGTTGTTTTGCCAATTACCACTCCTGACCTTCCTTCTGTCAGTCTTTCTTGTTATGTTTGAACATTCCTCTCTATATAACCTTACTATCTTATTAAACCTTTCGCTCCACAGGTCAGGTCCATGGTTTCTGCACTTATTATATATCTTACTGCCATTATCTGTATAATGCTTGACGTTATTTTTTGTTGTTTCTAACCATTGTATTTTTGTAGCACTGCTGTACTGTTCCTCTGTTTGTATTATTGTACCCATGTTGCTGTTGTTCAACTGTTCTCCTTTTGTTGTACTCTCCTGGGTCATGCCTGAAAATAGTCATTTTATGGCTAGTGCACCTACCCGGTTAACAAAAACTAAAAAAATAAAATAAATATATGTTAGTATAACATATGCCTAAGCACTAGCTGTCTACAGTGTACCTCTGGGGGTACCAAGAAGGTAGTGGGGACCTTGTGTAACATTCCCCCCCTTGTTGCCTCCAAGGGCAACACAGGCAAATCTGCAGAAAGATCAGAGAGCAGGTGCCATTTACAAACCCGATGCGCAAGCCTTGTAAAGGAACTCCAGCTGCTCACAGTGTTGGCACAGCATGCGCCGTTGACAGAATAGCATAGTAACCAAGAAAAATATCAAAAATGCTTGTATAATAACAAAACCTTTGAAAGTAATCTCTAACCATGTGTTAGTCAATGCATCATTCATATCACCATCATTGATCAATGAAAGATGAAAGAATAGCTTCATTAGCCTTAGTAATATTATTGCTGATGTGCATGAGGTGCGTGCCCTTTCTCTCTAAAAGTGATTTTAATGTAAGTGACAGTGGATCTATGTGTACATTAAAATATGGTAAATATTCAGATAGGGTGAGCAGATAATCTGGGTTACCATCAATGATGTCCACATCCATAAGGGGGATGGGGGTAATAATGGTATGTCCAATGACAGATTTTTGGTGGGGAACAAAGCAAAAGTTGGGATTATCAATAACACAAGTCTCTGTTCCGTACGTCTATGACTTGTAATTAGTAACAACACAATATTCACCATCTGAATTATACTGCATTTTAACAGTAGGCAGTCTCCATCTTTGTAATTGTACTGGGCAAGTGTAGGTTGTCTTGGAAATCCGTGTTGACAGGTGATGAACTTCCTCTCGTTAAGACTGGTAAAGTTTAATTGGAGCCAATGTTGAGTCCAGAAAGTCTGTGTCATTTGTGCTGATGTCATCATCGATGGAAAAGGACCAATCGATACTGTAGGGAGAATAATCACATACAGGTTTAATAGCATCCAATACATCACATCGACACAAGTAGATATATTGTTTCTTCACACAGCAGTCTGTGTGCGTAGCGAACCAGGCGTCCAGGAAAAGATGGAAGACCAGTAGAGGAGGCAGATCCAAGCGTTCTCTATAGATGTCATCATCAAGGTTCCCAGCAGAGTGAATGGAAGCCAGCTTGTCGAATAAAGCTGTAGTGGGATCAAAGCGTGGTCAAGAGACAGCAAAAGAAACAAACATTGTATCTTTGATAGAACATTTCTTAGAAGTAAAACAGGGACTAGTATTAGGGTGTCTGGTCACAAAATCCAAATTCTGAGCTGTAGAAAGAGGAATGGTTAAAGATTGTCGCATACACAAAGCAATACAGCCAGGGGTTTTACATCTTGGACAGTACCATTTAGAAATACATCTGTCATGTATGATATCAGGGATTCTTCCAGATTCTAGATCACGGAAGAGGTTGTTGATGGTAGTTATAATGTATGAGCCATAGGCTAAGCATAAAATCTCACAGGCAATATATTTATCTGCTTCTTTGTTATTCTGTGCAATGAGTGCGTTAATCTTTTCTTTAGAATCAGTAAATGCCTTAGCAATGTTGTACGTATTGTAAACAGTGTATCTTTCTTCCTAAGGCCATCTGCACCATGCAATAATGAGGGTAATATATTATTCACCAAACCAGTCTGAAATTTGGCCGAATGAGATTTGATAGCAGCAATGTCTGCTTTGTTCCAGATGGACATAGCTGTACCAAATAGACCTGTGACAGTGCCTGTTGCACCAGTGACATCAGAACTGTCAACTTCACATATATTACGTTTATGACTTTGATCATCAGGATTTGGTCTTCTCCTGAAGTTGCCTCTATGCTCGGTGGTATGCACCCCAGCAGTAGGGTCTTGAGTACAAATCTGAAATGCTGCTAAACTATCAAGCAGTAATGTACTATAAAATGCTGAAGTATTAGTACTGTGACACATATCAAATTCTTTCATATTCCAGTAAGTTGAATTAAACAAAACAGGTATATGCATAAATTGTAAATTGTTAATCAGTGTACCAGGTAGGGTAGTGGCTGTGAGACCACTGCAGGGACCAGGGGTGTGCTTTGGACATTCCAAAAGCTGTTTATCAGTGGGTGGTAACACAGAAAGGTACATGACAGCAGAGGCCATGTTGTGTACAGCACACAATTTGTGAGCAGAATCCTTAGACAAAGAATTACAATATGATGGATCAATTAAAGCAGTGATATTATATAACCCAGAATGTCTAAGAGCAGTCTGTACCAAGGACAGAGAACCATTTGGGGATAATTCAGCATTAGGCCAACCCTGGAAAGTTCCCTTGGAGAGTTTGGCCACAGGGAGAATTTGTCCTTGTGATGTGGTTTGCCACTCAATTTGTAGGGTAGATGTATCAGGAGCAACAACCGAGTCAGTGAGGTAAGCATCAGAACCGTCTTGGAAAGTAATCGATCAAGTATTTTGATGGATACTCCCTCTGGAGCAGATGCTGGATGATCAAGGTGAGGTAGGGGGTTCGGTACTGTGCCTTGGATGCAGGGGATAACTCCTAAGATGAGGAGAAAATGGAACAAGATAGCCATCTTGTCAGTATATCTGAAAAGCAAAATCAAACATTAGTAGGTTAGTACTATTTTGCCCAATGGGGTGAGGAAAAGTAATTATGCTCCTTTATGCAGTTTCAGTTGGTTTGCATGTAACCATTTGTCAGTCAGTTTATTGTTGTGTAGGAGTCTAACTTGATAGACTGCTGGGCTGATCTTGTTGACAATGGGGTAAGGGCCCTCCCACTCACTGGAGAAGGAATGTGTGGAATGTGCAAATTGGAGGACCATTACTTGATCTCCAACCTGCCAATCCACCTCTTGTGTGTGCTTGTCAAACTGTATCTTGGACTGTTGCTGGGCCTTGCCCATTCAATTGGCAGTATATAAATGTGTGTGTGTATGGGGTGTTTTTTGAGTTTTTCCACATATTGGTCTACAGACATACGGTCTGCAGTTGGAGTGTGCAGGTCAAACAGCAGGTGTTCAGGTAGTCTCATCTGTCTTCCAGTCATCACTTCAAAGGGTGTCAACTGGGTGGTGGCTGAGGGTGTTCCCCTGACTGCCATAAGAAGTAACGGCAATAGGGAATCCCAGGTTTTGGGATTGTCCTCAATATATTTGGAAAGCATTTGCTTAGTCCGTCGGTTGGCTCTCTCTACTTGACCTGAAGATTGGGAGTGGTAAGGTATGTGGAACTTCTGTTGAACTCCAAGGAGCTCAAGGAATTCTTTCATCAACTCACCTGTAAAACTGATTACTTTGTCAGAGTCTACCTTAAGAGGTAGGCCCCACCTGGAGAAAATTTGTTCCACCAGGATTTTGGCAGTGGTTTTAGCAGTACATGTTTTAGTGGGGAAAGCTTCAACCCACTTGGAGAAAAGATCAGTTAGCACAAGAGCATACTTGTTGTTTTTGCTAGTATTGGTTAAGGGGCCAATAAAATCAATCTGTATGGCATGCCAAGGGCCAGAGTGTCTTTGGGGTAGGAGTTTGACATTTAATTTGGTGGGAATGGGATTGTTTTGTGCACAAACAAGGCAGTTATCTACGTACTGTTTAACATCTTTGGTGACACCAGGCCACCAGGCGGTGGTCTTGAGCCTTTGGAGGGTGTTTTCCACTCCCTGGTGTCCACCAGTGGGTGTAGCATGCACTTGGTGCAAAAAGAATTCAGTCCTAAGGTATCTGGGGACCACCCACAACTTGGTGGTGGAATCATCTGGTTGGTACCAGATGAGCTTGTTATCTGGTGACAAGTGTAACTTACCTTCATGCATCCGGTAGGGGTTGTGCATGGGAAGTTTTTCTTTGGTACCCTTGTCAAGGAATCTGAACACCTCTTTGAGCTCAGTATCAACATGTTGGGCTGCTGAGAGGTCCAAGGGGAAAAAGGGTTCAGGTTTCTTCCTGACTGCTGCAGTATGTATGGCCACATTGGTCTCTGGATGATCCATCATCCAGGTGTCCCCCCTTTGGGCTCCTTCCTTGGCAAGGGTGTCTGCTGTGTCATTGAAGGCATGGTAGGGGTCGTGAAGAGAATGAGCTTTGACTTTATGTACATATAGTTTGTGTGCAAATCTTTGTGGCAGTGTGTGTATGTATATTACCTGTTCTTTGTACTTCACTGGGCTGCCATCAGATGAGAGGAAGGAGTTCTTCTGCCAGAAAGGAAGAAATTATGTAAGAGAACAACAGACCCAGTTAATCCTCAGTTCCATGCTGGTTGAACTCGAGAGCACAGGCCACCGCTGCCATCTCTGCATACTATGATGATGCTACACTGCAACGGTTAGAGATTTTAACTGTGTTACCATAAGGGTAAGTTACTAATATACCCATCCCTGCAATTTGTTTTCCCTGATAGTAGGAAGCTGAACCATCTGTGAAAATATGACACAAAGAGTTGCTTTCAAGTATTTGTAGTGTGGCAGGGAGGAAAGGACCTGGATCTGGAAGATCAGGTGGTTGCAGTGTACAGTCATGGGGTTCTCCTTGGAAAAGGAGTTGGATGGAATTTTGGTTGGGTGTACCTGTATGTCTCAATCCTGGAGAAGAAGTGACCAGTGTGTCAGTTTGGTGTTAGAGACTGACCCATCCTTCACTCTGTCTGATAGCAGAAAGGTAGTTGGGGTATGATTGATGTTAATAATCAGTGGGGAGTACCCAATGATATACAGAAAGTGCTTGACAGCCCAGAAGGTGGTAAGAAGGTTCCTTTCACAATGGCTGTACTTCTGTTCTACTGGAGTCAAGAGCTGTGATGCATATGCAGTGGATCTGAGTACCATGAACCTTCTGGGTCAGCACTGCTGACATGGCAATGTCAGAGGTGGCACATTCCAGATGGAATGGTAGTGCTGGATTGGGGTTGACCAGAGCTGGAGCCGAGGCCAAGGCCTGCTTCAGTGATGTCACAGCCTGGATGTGTATAGGACCCCAGGTCCAGGGAATGTCCTTCTTTAGTAACTCATACAGAGGAGCAGCCTTCTGAGCAAAGTCACAGATAAAATCTCTAGAATAGTTCACCATACCTAGAAACCTTCTAAGAGCTGCCGCGCTGGAGGACAATGGCAAGTCTTATAATCCTTGCATCTTCTTCCAGGTAGGGCTGTGGCCTTGGTCAGTTATTTTCAGGCCTAGAAAGAGTACCTCTTTCTGATATAGTTGTGCTTTTGCTGGATTACATTTGAGGTCTGCTCTCTGGATGAGAGGCAATAGTTCATCCAAAAGATCCAACTGTTGTTCCTGTGTGGCTGTTGCCAACAGCAGGTCGTCCACATACTGCAAGAGATACTGGGAAGAAGAGAAACCCTCAAAGGCGTCCATCATGTGCAGATGGAACAGGGACGGGCTGTTATGGAATCCCTGTGGTAAGCAGGTCCACGTGTACTATCTACCTTCAAAGGTGAAGGTGAAATTATATTGACTTTTAGAGGCCAATGGCAGTGACCAGAAACCACTGGAAATATCCAGGGCACTGAATCATTTTAGGTCAGAGGTCAGGAGTCGCAGCACATCAGGTGCAGGGGCTACAGTTGGAGCACAACTGGGGGTGACCTGGTTCAGTTTCTTGTAGTCAATAGTAAGTCTCCAGGCGCCTGTAGGTTTTTTCACAAGCCACACTGGGTAGTAGGCAGTAGAAACACATATTCTGATTACCCCTTGGTTGAGGAGTGATTTTGTTGTTTCCCTAAGAGAAGGCAAGGCCTCAGATGGGAAAGGATATTGCCTTTGCCGCTCATGTGCTGGGCCTAGCACTTCGGTGACAGTGTGCATTCTGCCACAGTCATGCTTGTTGGTAGCAAATGCTTCCAGATGTCTTTGTAGAATGGGAAGGAGCTTTGGAAAAAGCTCATATTTTTTGAACAAATCTATGACGTCATACTCCTTATTGTTGTCAGATACTGTTGCCTCAACGTGTGAATCAGGGATCAAAATGGTGTGATATAGGCCCTGAATCTGTATTAACAGCATGTTTACTAGATCCACCACACAGCCGTGTGGTGCAAGGAAGTCAGTTCCAATGATACTAGGGTGATCGTGCAGTACCATCTGTTGGAAGGTGTGTGAGGCCTTCAGAAGTCCCAACTCTACAGGTAGTGGTAGAGAGTGGTATGCAGGTAACCTAGTACCATCTACTCCTGACATGTTGGTCCTCCGTCCTGTGGACCAAGGAGATGTGTCTGGATGGTCATCATGTAGTACAGACACAGCCACACCTGTATCTAATAAGACTGTAAGTAGGCGGCCCATAACCTCAGCCTCAGTGCAGGGCCTTCTGTTTGTATCCAAGACCAGCTTGTTTACAATCCGGACTGGGACCTGTAATTGTCAGTCTATACTGGAGGAACCATAAAACGGTTGGGCCTGGATCTTTTGAACCACTTCACCATGCTGCACTGATGCTATATAGGGAGGTGCTTCTGGGTTCAGGCCTGTATGGGCCTGAGGGTCTGTACTTCCGGTGTCACCATGGCCCATTGGGACCTGGGTCCCCGGTTGTATGGCTGCAAGGGACTGAGCAGGAATAGCATCCTCTACAGAGCGCACTTGCCCCAGAAGTTCTCTAAATTTCCAATCCTCTTCAGCTATCTCCCTATATGAAGGGCCTGGCCTTTGTTGTTGCTTGCCCTTATGATTCTTATGCTTCTTATTCTTGTGACAGTTCCTGTTCCCACCCCATTGCTGCTGTTGCTGTTATGGTTGCTGTTGTTGTTGGGCCTGCTGGGGGTGTTGGTTATCCACGGGGAGGGGCTGCTTGTGTTGGGCCTGCCCTTCCACCATGTAGTGCGTCACTGCATCTTGAGTAGGCTCCATGGTGTCCACTTTCTTGGAACCGGAACCCAGATCACTGATGTAGAGTTGGTAAACTCTCTCGGTTTTCTGAAGGATGCCAGCAAACCTTTCTGTGGTGGGATAAGTGGTTGACACTACCTTTTCTTTCATTGCAGGGATCATGTTCCTAAGGAACAATGTCTTATATTCAATAAGATCTGCATCCGCAGCGTCTTGTGTGAGTTGTTTTCCTGCTCGGTAGGCCATCCAGAGACTCTGGTGGTAAGTCGCTGGACTTTCCTTTGCATTCTGTTTCACAGGGTATGCAAACATCACTCCGACTACACCTGGGCTGTGCGCAGAAATTAGTTCAGCTGCAACCTCGTCAAAGGTGGCGTTGCCAGCCTGGCGGTTAACATCGGGGAGTTTGGCCCGCAAGCCAGGGTCTTTAGTTTGGCGTAGTATTTGGACCTGATAGTGTGCAGTGAGGCTAAGCATCTCGCATTTGGAATGCACCTTTTCTAAGTGACAACTGAGGTTGTTGGATGGGCTCATCCGATCAATACTGTCAGCTGTTTGCTGAACAGAGTAGGCCATTTGTAGGGGATTGGTGGGACGATCAGGTGGAGATGCGTTTCCTCGGGCACCATCCAGGGCTGCCTGAGCTGCAGCCTCCACTACCGAGCAGACTATGCCTTCCTGAGTACCAGTTTCATGAATAAGCTGCCTAATTTGGCCTTTTAAAACTTGCTTATTCCTCTCTGGAATGGTCACACTGTTCACCGCATTGTCAATCATTCTCTCTATCTCATGCCTGTCTTCCACATTAATAACGGCCACCGGTGGTGCCGTCGGGATCAGGTCTGGGCCTGCCCCACCCCTATCATGGGGGCCACCATGTTGTCATCTCCCATGATGTGGGTCACGACGTCGACGACGTATGACATGGTGTGGGTGGAGTGGGGACTTGCCATTTTGTGGATGGCTGGGTGGGGTTTCTGGGGCATAGTAGGGGTGTGACTGGGCATTGTAGTAAGAGATGTCATCATCTGATACCTGCCCTTCAGATGACGTGTGTAATGCAGGGGCTACGCCTCCCATTGCCTCAACATGGCCAGCCAGAACCTCTCGCTGATGGCGCAGTTTCACCATCTTGGATTCAAATTTCTGCATGACTCACATTTGCATCGTTCATATCAAACTCATCTTGCATTTGTTTCTGCAACACTCCATATGCAGCGCTCAATTTGCGATTGTCCCTAGTAGCCACTTCTAAGTCATTACGTACCTGGTTCATCTCATCCTGTAGCTCTCCCATATCCTCACTCAACTGTTCATTCGCTCTAATTAACAAGCCATTCATATTCAAAGCCTGCCCCTTATCCTGTCTCAAACTTTCACACTCCTGCTTCAACATACAAATTTCTTGCTCTCCAGCCTGTGCAGGATGATGCAAAAGTGAATCCTTTTCATTGCGCAGTGTTTGAAGTTCAGACTTCAAATTCTGCTGCAGTCTAATACATTGTTTCCTGCAAACCCATCTCTTGCTTAAGAGATGAAATCTGCAGATCAAGGGTTTGAAACCTCACTTCGGAGGCTTCCAGAGCAACATAGAGAACCACGACCAACAGTCCTTTGGCATGACGCTTATTGGCTGTTTGTCTCATCTCACAGTACTGAGTTGAAATCCCTAGTATTGGGGTTTCGGATTGACTTATGTCCTGCATGAAGTTAGTCCATCCTCCATGGGAGGCAAGGAAGTTTGAGACATTGAGTCTCAGTTCTGCGCAGATATTTGATACAGTGCCCATTGTGTGGGAGGGACGGAAAATCTAATCGTGAAAAAAGGCACCTTACTGTGTATCGATCCACAGTAGGAATACTTTAAACAGTCAGGCTACTGAATACTTCTTAGGCTTGCAATTCAAAGCTGCCATGGAGTGGGTCGAGTCGGCATCGACCACACCCAAGAAAAGCAGCCAGACTTTGCAAGTGACTACAAAGTGGTCTGAAAACAGGAGAGGTGATGCAGAAATGCACACCTACAGTCCCTGTTGGGAAGGAAAAAGTTTTGAGCAACAAGTGAAAGCTTACAAACACCAAATGTTGCCTGCACGCGGTCACCAATTGTCAGGAGGTATAAACCTCACTCTCAGGTTCTTGGCAATATTGGGAATGCAAGGAATCACAGACACATTGCATACGAGTAATAAACTTGTTTATTACTACCAAAAGACTAAATCACAGTTGCCCTAAGCAGTTCTTACCAATACGATCCAGGAGTCAATGCTAAGCGTTCTCTATACCTTGAGGTTTCTCCGTGTCTCTTGGGGTCACCAAGGTATAAGACTCATTGTCTCACATTATATACCTATGATAATTACTATGGTTACTGTAAGACAGAAACATTTCTAGTTACAGAGATGAGCCCTAGTGACTAAATTAAAGGTGGTTCCACGGTCCAAGATAACATTATACAATTTTGTAGTAGTCATCACTTTGTGAAACAAAAAAGTACAGTTCTTACGGTCTTACATAAGTCAGTGTAGTAGTACAAATCACCAAAATGTTGCAGTGCCAACTTATATATCATAATCATTACAAGGACACAGATGTCCTGATCATATTGTAAGCAAGAAATACACAGAAAATACTTAGAAAATGTATATGTATTAGCAAGCAAAGTGTATAAATAATATTATGCATGCATATCCTGACATCTACTCTTGTGCGGTAGATGCCCTTAGCCCTATATGTTAGTATAACATATGCCTAAGCACTAGCTGTCTATGGTGTACCTCTGGGGGTACCAATAAGGTGCAGGGACCTTGTGTAACACTGTAGTTCCATAGGTGTGGCCTGCTGCAAGAGATCCCCTTGCAGATTTACTGTTACGGTAAGCTCTTATGTAACTGTACTTGTAAAAACGGATGCCTTCTGCCCATCCTCCTCTATCACCTCCCCATCCTTTGACAGCCTCACAGTCCCTCCATTTGTGTTCCGTTGTTCTCTGATATAAGAAAGTTTTTTTCTCCATCTTTTACCATTTCTGCAATAAGCAGTTTGGGGGCAGACTTGGCATCTCTCACCACCTTCTTTTCCTCCTTCAATGTGCTCTGCTATATCTCCCAGGATTCTTCCCCCTGGTTGCACTTACAGTTCTCGAAGGCCCCTTTCTTCCTCCTTACTGTCTCACTTAACTCCTTAGAGAACCATAGGGGCTTCTTGTGCTTGTTACTCTTAGTGACCATATAATACAAGTCTTGGTTGCCTCGACAAATGACTCCTTAATAACTTCCATTTGTTTCACTACATTTCCTACTAGAGTTTCCCACAGTAGCCTGCTCCTAGCTACATCATTCATCCTTCCAAAATCTGCTCTCCTGAAGTCCAGTACCACAGTTCTGGGAGGGAGTGTGCTGCTATACAGTGCCAGCTCAAACCCCAGGATGTTGTGGTCACTGGACCCCAGTGGATCCCTGACTGTCATGAGGTTGATCCTTTCTGTATTGGGGAGGACTACATCCAAGATGGCTGACTGTCTTGTGGGTTCTTTTACCAGCTGGACCAACAGGCAGCCTTGCATGCTGTCAAGTAGTGCCTGGTTTCTGACACTGCGAACAGTGGGGTCTCCCCATCTATGTCTGGCATGTTGAGATCCTCCATCAACACTGTGTCCCCTTTAGCTACACTATGAACCCATTCTTCCCCAAATTCCCTATCAGCCTCCTCACCCTGATTTGGATGTCTGTAAACAACCCCTACCATCATGCACTTACCAGATGGATTAGTTAGGTTTACCTAGAAGGACACCGTCACTGCACCGGCCCTCCTAATTGTCTCATCTTCCATAACCTTTATGTTATGTTTCACATAAAAGTTCACCCCTTTTCCTTTGTTTGTCTCCCTGTCCTGTCTGAACAGAGTGTACCAAGGGATCACTAGGTCCCAGTCATTATTTTCTGATGCTCAGGTTTCTCTGATGGCTACCAGAGCCTGTAGTTCATTAACCTTATTTCTCAGGCTCCTGGTATTAAAGCAAGCCACCCTTCAACCACTGTTCCTTCCTTTTCTCTGACCGTTTTTGGCTGACCTCCCCTCACCCACACCTGACGTAGGATTGGGTAATGATGACGTTCCTGATGGTGCCCTCTTCCTAGCCTCTTTCTGTGGTGGAGTATTGGTTGGGAAATTTGTGCAGTCTTCATGATGTAATGAAGTTTCAGCCTCAGAACCCCCCTGCTCAGTTTAAATGTCTACCTACATAGACATTTAGTTTCTGACAAAGGGCGCTGATCCCCTGCCATGTCAGATGAAGTCCCTCCATTTTGAATAGGCCCCTGTCCCAGAAGTCGCTCCAGTCACCCATGAACTGATAACCTTCTCCTAATACCACCCTTCTCCTGACACAACCCTTTCAACCACTTAAGAGATCATCATATTTCATCAGCTTCAGAACGTAATACCTACCCATCCACAGTGCCTTCCTAAGTGGTTTCTAAAAACTTTCTGAGTTCATATTCAATCAGACTGCCACCTTCCAGTGTTCTTTTTTCCCCTCAGAATGCAGGAGACATTATTCTGCATTATAACAATGTAGGTTTCATTTCTGAAATCTGATTGACCAACAGCAGCACCCATACCTTGCATTAATCTTTAATTAATATTCTTTGAGAAAAACTGCATTAATACAACATTTAGGGTTCTAGCTAAGGCAGAAAAAGTAGGGTAATGTGGCTTTAGGGTCTCCAACCCTAAAACCCCAATGCCATCCCTAAAGCAAATCAGGGACGGAGTCTTCCTAGGGATTGTTGACACTGAAGCTCACCTGATTCTATACACTCCGGAAACATACATCCCACAGCCCCCACTTGCACACTGTATGACCCTGAGCAAGTCACTTAACTTCCTTGTACTCCCAGGTTGCACCTGTAAACAAGCTTCAGCTTAGTGTGTCTCTCCTGGTTAAAAAAAATAAATACATTAAAAAAGTAAAAATAAAAAAATTGGGTGAGCTTTTAAGTTGACACCCCTTAGGCAGACTCTGTCCCTGATTTGCCTTTGGGGTATCATTGGGGTTTTAGGGTTGCCCTAAAGTCACATTTCCCTAATTTTGTTGTTTTAGCCTGAACCCTAAATGTTGCATTAACGCAGTTTTTTGCAAACAATTTCCTTATTTTTTGAGATAGTATAATGGTATCCTTATTTTCCTGTTGGAACACAGGGCCATCTGGGCCCTATACTCCCATGCATCCATACTTTTTGAGATAGTGTAATTGTATTCTTATTTCTTTGATGGAGTGCAGGCCCCCTGGGCCTTGCACTCCCATCCCTCCATAGATGCGTATATGAATCTTTATGAAGGGTCCTGTGCTTTCATTTGTAGGACAACAGCAATGAAATTGTCAACATAGCCTTCCTATTACCCCACCTCATCAACCTGATATTAAAAACTGTGAAATCCCTAGCAAAACGTCATTCCATGCCACCACAGTGTCATTCCACACCAGGGGCATGAAAAGATCTTTTAGACAAGATATGAAAAATGACAGCTCTCACATTCATGAGATGGTGTAAAGAAATGGCTGTCTTGATAATTTTGGGTTAAAATATTGAAAATTAAGAAACTTATGAGAGAGCATAGCAAAATGTCAACAGATGCATCCAACTTCACCATTTTTGCATTTTTTGACCCCATATTTTCAATATATCCTTCTTATGACTCCATCTTATCAACAAGTATGGTGGAAATTTTGAAACCCTGCCTGAAAGGTGATTTTGCCAACTGACCACAAAGTTGCCCATCGAGCAGGATTTGTGAAATGTCACCAACATTGTTCATGAGGTAGAATATCAAAAAGGGCATGTTGAAAGTTTGGTGTCAAAATCTTGAAAAATGAGAAAGTTATGCACCAAAGTTTAAAACCCCATTGAAATACATTGAACTGCACTTACCTTACGTTCTCATATAGCGGTCAGCATTTCCAGCAGCAAGACATGTCTTTGATCAGAGAATGGATCTTCACCATGGGTCCTGTTTAGGTCAGTGAGGGTGTGTGGCAGGCATGGGGTGGTAGATGCTGAGTAGGAGGTGGGGTGGGTTGGGTCGGATTGGCGCAGGACCTTTTCTTTACACAGGTTAAAAAGAAAGACATTCTGGGACCATTTTCTTTATTACAGGCAGCACAAAGAAGGGAAGGTAGGGGGAGTGCCACTAGACACCAGGAAAAATTGATTGAATAATGGGGACAGGGACCAGAGAGTGGGGGGTGCCACAAGACACCAGGAAAAGTATAAAAAGAACAGGGATGGGGATTGGAGGGCGAGGGTGCCACTAGACACAAGGGAAGATTTATTTATCAAGGGGGATGGGGATCAGAGCAGAAGTACACAAGTCTGCCATTTGGAAACAATTGGGTTTTAAAAAGGAGAGCTATGAAGTCCCCGGCTTTTTGCTTTCTCCTCCCCTGCAGTCCTCAAAAAGGGCAAGATAGATAAAGAACTGGAACAGCGATGGTGGGGAAGCACTAGACACCAGGGAAAATAACTATAATAACAGTGGCAGCCATTGGAGTGTGGGGGGCACTAGACACCCAGGAAAGGAGTTTGCCCTCATGAATCCAGCAAAGGGAATCCAATAAACAAGGTACATGTGTTGGTTGCTCCCCTGCATCTTATTTTGGGGGGTTTCCAAATTTGAATTTTAGGTAAAAAGGAAAACAAAATCACAGTCAAAGGAAAAAGGATTTTTCACTAATGAAAAAGGAAGACGTCAATATGAAAAAAAATTATTTTTTCATTTCATACAGCTATTTTGAGGTGCTTACTGAGCATGCTCAGAACCAATTTATAAAAATTGTAAAATGAAATAACTTTGGAATGGATTAATATTTTTCACCAAACCAGCAAAAGGCACATATGTGGGACACCCCCTTTCTATGTTGAACATTTCAGACCAAAATTCCAAACCATCTGGGTGGTAGACAAATTCAAAGAAATTCCATTCAAACCAATGGGGAAAAACTATGAAAAATTCACTTTTTTCACTATCCAGATCTCAGAAACTGCACATCCATTCCAACCAGAATGAAATGTGGCACATCCAGAGATCTACCACACAAGACCACGCATGTAAAATGTCATGCAAATCTATTCAATGGTTGTAAAGATATTAAAGTGCAAAAATTCGAGTCTAACTTAGAAACCCCAGTTCAACCCTACATATAGTACATGCACAGCCTCATCACCTGCACCAGGATCTTCAATAGCTAGTTCATCTTAGAATGTTGAGATTCTGGGCCTGATTTTCAAATGATCTACAAATGCCACAAGCCCCTAGTGCACTGATCATATGGCGCTGGGGGCTTGTGGCGTTCTCTCGGCACCGATCGAGATTTTCATCCCTGAGCGCCAAATGCCGCAAGTTAGATTAGCTCTCCCCTGATCTAACGTTTGCCATTTGGAGGAACCTTTGTACGGGGATTATGCAAAATCTTTGGCGCATGCTGCCGTAAAGTGAAGAAAGTGTCATAGCTGCATCCAGTGTACTACCATGTGGCGCAGTTGCATCAAAGGAGTTTGGTGCAGCTGTGCCAAACAATGGGGTTGATGCAGGGCTTGATGCAAAGCCCTTTAAAAATCGGTCCCTCTGTCTTAAAATTATATTTCAGTTTTCAGTCACTGCTATTACCATCTCCAGATATTGAAGTCCTGTAGCAGAGATGTTGATTTAGGCATTTGAAGGCACACTACTCGTGTTTACAATTAAAAAATATGTTTAATGTATTTGGCCAGCTGGTAACATCCATTTCTTTCTGTCTTAACATTGTGTCAGTATGCTGCCATGGCAACCTCCCTTCAAGCTCAAATACACAAGATGTCTTATTTTTTTTCTTCATGTTGAAGCAGTGGTGTCATGGCAAAATTACTTTTTCCTTAATGCACTCACCCATTGCCATGACAACCGCTATTACTGTTACACGAACAGTGCACTGAGCCAGCTCATATGGCTGCAATGTTCCTTTCTTCTTTGTCTGTGGCTGCAGCTATTGTAGTGACACCATAGACTGCCATGGCAACATCCCTAGACATCCAGGAAACTCCATGGCAGAATCCCAGTTAGATCTAGTGGCAGGCAGGGAAGGCAGCTTGTGAAATTCCAGTTAAATGGATTTCACACTATCTCACTCTGTTCTCAGTCTCAGCTGAGTTGGAGGAATGACATCATATAGAATTTTCACAGAAGCATAAGCCAGATTGGAATGTTGCAGCTGGGAGTTAGATAGAACGTTGGGAGGTTTTTGATTCAGTCTTGAGTTAGTCTAGTGGGAGACTCAGTGGAGGGAGGAGGTGCACTGTAGTGGGCAGTCCCTCAGAGCCCTCAGCTCTGATCATAGCTATCAGTTGTTGTGGGTGTGTGTTCTTGCCCTAGATAGAGACACAGAACATAGTGTTGGAAGTGGCAGAGACCATCTCCCAGTTGTTCCAGGGCCCCATCCCTGAGAGGGATGGGGGGATCCAGACCAGATCTCAGGAGTAATCCCCTGGCCCTACTGGCAGGAGGGAAGCTGCCTTGAAAATTTGTGCTGAGTCACCAAGAAGTATTCTTGGTTTTCTGGTGGAAGAAGCCTGTGGGCACTTGCAAACCAGGGTGAGTCGCTCTGCCAGAGATCCTATGTTTCACCAAGAATGTTGTTTAAGTACCTGTTACCATGGGTCAGGAAAGGACAGCCAAGTACAGTGCATAAGGAGTATGTGACTTGAATGCCTTTAATATGTTGGGGTCTACAGGGATGGACATGACCACTTAGAAAAGTACGTCACAAGTCAGTACATGGAGTTCCAGAGACTGTAGATTATGGATGTGATATACATTTAAAGTGTTAATCTACAAACCCAGAGTTTTCAGTTAAGAGGTGTTTGAGACCAAATGAATGGCTGGGTATAAATTATGGGAGCAAGAGGTGGGAGACCCCCCCCATCAGGAATAACCAGATTTACCTCTACGGGTTCACTTTGGGAAACCTGTTGCTTTCTTCAGGGCACTTGGCTAGTGTTTGGGGAAAGTTCCCAGACGTGGGATTAGATGGAAGATTTTTCCCTTCATGGAGCCTGTATGTGCTTATGGGTGGTTTAGGGAGCCACCGAGTAATGTTCCATGCCATATGGAAAGTGGTCCAGTTGCTGGCTGCATGTGCCATGCAGGGAAGTAGTCCAAGGCTGGTCGGATGTACCAGGCCTGGGAAATCCAGAGAAGAGTACAAGTTCGGGCTGAGTGCCCAGTGTGTTTCTAAACCTGAGGATTATAGTGTGTAGAAGATGTGTTCTGATCTCTGTAAATCTGCATTACCAGGAGTGTAGCCCCATGGGGATCCATCTATGCTTTGTTATTCTGTTTGGTTGTGAATAAAAGCCCCACTCTAGAATCCCACTCCTGATTTGGACATTACAGTTATTGTTTTCTGAGTCCGGAGTTACTTGGGTGCCCCTGACTAGAAGTCAAACCTAGCCAAAATACCGAGCAACAGTTTTCTCCCTGAACCCAGGAAACCAGGTAGTGGGTTACATAATGGAGGCACTGCACAGCGCTAATAAAACAAAAAATAACATCAACCCGACCCCGGGTTACATTAGGAAAGAAGTTGTGGCACAGAGCAACAAACACAAACTACAGATCAGTTCTGCAGAACATTGCCCCTTCCTCCCTCAAAAACTGTCTGTCTAGTCAGACACATTTGTCTGGAACTCCCGACCTTTTGCCTGTTGACTGGCAGTCATAATCAGAATTCATAGCCTCTGCCACCACGCTAAGCATGCGCCCACACTGTGATAGAGGATGGACTATTTTATTTCAAATACAAGGAAATTGTAAAAAATAATTTAAAAAATAATCTGAAAAGTAATAAAAATGATGGACATTGCTATAAAAGCAATTAAGTATGAGCAGGGGTTACTGTAACAATCAGTTGATCACCCCCTAGGGGTATGTGGCACAAGGCACAGCTTCATGCCACATTACACCCCTAGGGGGTGATTAACAGCTGGTTAATATAACACCTGCTGATACTTTATTGCTTAATTATAAAAATGCTCTGAGAATGCTTTAGTCTGATTGACTGTCAACATTCTAAGACCCTTACATTAATCTCTGTTACATTGTCATTTACAGCCCAGTCACCATGGGTATGAATTATTTCTATCAGCATTCCATCTTGTACTGCTAAATGACTAGAATAATGCATTCTGATTCTGAGCCAGCATTCTTAAACAGTTGGTCAAAGAGCTATTTTATTGCAAAGCTCTCAATAAGGAAAACATTCAAAGGGTAGCTTTCTTACACTTATCTTTTGGAGTATTTTTATTAATAGCAATGAGACTGTCCCAGGAGTTAGTGAATCACCACCCAGGGGCAGTATGGCATTCAGCTGTGCCTCATGCCACATTACACCCCTAGGGTGATTAACAGATTGGTAATCTAACTCCTGGTCATGCCTTATTGCTTAAAGCAGCAGGGGAAGAAGAGAGGGCAAAATGGAAAGAAGGGGGTGGTAACAAGTAGAGTGGTAACAAAATCTGGAAGGCCATGTGTGTGAAAGCTGAAAGTCTTTGAAATAAGACTGCAGACCTACAGGCCACCATGGCAGAGGCTGACCTGGATATTGTGGCCATTACCAAATCGTGGTGCACTGAAAACCATGACTGGGACATGTGTGGTGCCCCAGAGTTGGGGGCACAACAGAAAGAAAATATAGAGGTGCCCAGCCCTGTAAGTTGCCCTAGTGCAGTATAGAGGTGCCCCAGAAGTGCCAAGGTACCCAAACACAAACCCAGAATAGTGTAAATAAAGTTAAAATGCCATGTTAATGTGCTATGCCAGCACATGGCATAGGTAAGGCATTGTGCCCAAGATAGAATGTTGTGCTGAGCGGCACATGCCCAGCATTCCAGTGCCAGAACCAGAACTCAGAGTGTTGCCTTTTAAAATTGAAAAAGTTGTTACTGGGAGAATCATGGTGCCTGTGGAGGAGAGAGGACACAGAAAGTGAGGAGGGCTTTCTTGTGTGACCCTACTGCCTCCAGTCACTGAAGACTGCATATCTGAACGTATCGTGTGGTCCATGGTGCCATCAGATCCCCCAAAGAGACAGTAGCGTAGCAAATTCCCAGAGGGCCTGTGTGTAAGGCAATGTTACAGGGCCCCTCCCCAGTTTTGAATAAACACCGAAGTTATGATTTGGGCCCCTCAAACCTCATGGGCCCAGGTGCCACTGCACCCTTGTAGCTACGCCCCTGCAAAGAGATGTTCCACTCCCCACAGAAAGGGCTAGTTGCCAGTTTATGTATTTTCTTTTAGAAGTAAAGTTTTCGGTCCCCAGGAGACAGCGGAAGAAATGCTGCATCATTTGTGCCAGGTCAGGCGCAAATTAGGTCCAGTAGTTTATTTAAAGGGGCACGTTAGGCCCAGTAGTTTATTTAACGGGGCAAGTCAGGCACAGATGTTTATTTAAAGGGGCAAGCCAGACCCAGAAGTTATTTAAAGGGATACAGCAGCCAGTAGGCCCAACGCTTAAAGGGGCACGTTAGGTCCAGACATATGTTTATTGTTTGTTGTTTACTGAGTAATCAGAATCACAACCTTTGAGCTAAAAGCTCTTTTATAAAGGCTCGTCAGATAAGGGAGGGTAACAAATACATGAGTTGGAGAGACAGAGGCAACCATTAGGGATTGTCAAGAATCAACAAGGAGCACTCAAGTTTTTTTAACACACATAGGTAGGGGAAACAACAGTAGCAAGTAGGCATTGCCAAAAATCATCAATTAAGAATACATGGTAAATCAAAATGGTATAAGCTAAGGCAAAACATAACACAGTTCATTGAACAGATACAGAGTACATGAGCATACCGCATTCGTAGCAGCCCAGATAGTCAGAGTTCACTGGTTTATATTTGTACAAGCTTGATAGATCAGCAGGTAGTACCTTTAGAGCCTTGTCAGTATCCTAAAGGTACCAATGTAACAACCAGGAAAGTTAGTACAGTCGGTGGGGAGATGTCAAAAGTGAGCTAGAGGGAAAGATAGGGTAGCAGAAGTTGTGTCAGGGTGGTAAGCTGGATGTGTGTGAACAGAGAAGGTGGTACAAGGGGGTGTAGTGAGGATGGGTAGGTGGGTGAGGGCACATAAGGGGGAAGGTGCTGGAGTAGGGTAGGGGTCCCAGATAAGGGTCTGGGGGTGGGGGCATGGGGGGAGGTAGTGTAATTCAAGGGCCACATGAACTGAACATTTAAAGGGGCCCAGTCTTGAGGAGCCCACAGGTGCAACGGAGGCCCAGCCAAAAGGGTATCAGGTGTTAAAAGGGGCAATGCTAGGCCCAAAGGAGCTTACGTTAGGGCAGTCAAACCCCAGTAGCTAGAGAGGGTGATGAGGCCCACAGTATTTAAAAAGGGGCTCAGTCAACCATTCAAGACCATAGGTGGTAAAAGGAACCTAGTCAGTCATAGCGGGGCAATTGATGATAAAAGGCCAAAGTCAGCTGTAAGGAAACCCACCCCACCAGAGCAACTTCCAGTCTAGGGGGCTATTTAGTGGTTAGTAGACAGAGTTACCCACAATAGCAGGATAGCCTGTTTAAGTTAGAGGGATCCCCACTACAGTAGGTCCACAGTCAGTAAGGGCTTCACCAAGAAAGTGACCAGATAGAAGCAACCAATTGCCTGTTATTTACTGTGGTCTGTACATCCAGAGACTGTGATATTGTGCTGAACTGTTGGAACTGTGACTTTTAATTGCATTAAGTCAGCATCTCATGCTAGTGTGTTTTCAAATCAGTCTTCAGCAAACCTTCTGAGACATTTCACCAGTGTGTTTCAGAATCAGCCTTCAGCCACCCTCGAAGTGGTATCCCACAAGTGTACCCCAGAATCAGTCTGCAGCAGTACTCCTGAAGAGAGAAGCCGTGTTCGTAGCCATACCTTTGCAATGTCATGTTTATTATTTTCCTCTAACAGTTCCCAGAGTCTGCCATCCGTTTTCTTGTTTTGTCATCCACACCGAAGTGCTGTCCAGATCTTCTGTTCCAGTTCCTCTAGTCAACGTCCAGTTTATTGTTTTACATCATTCCTTGGCTCATCTGGCCTGGGTGCCCAGTACTCCATTGTTCTGCAATGTCTGAAGATTTCTTCATCCTGATTCCCGATTTCCATGGGGTCCTTACATCTTCTTCCTCACCCAGCAGTCCAGAAACGGGCTGTGGCAGGATGTCCTGTATCATCTTCTTCTTTACCAGGCAGTCCAGAAGCAGGTTGTAGCAGAGTGTTCTGCATCTTCTTCCTTACCCGGCAGTCCAGAGGCGGGCTGTGGCAGGGTGTTCTGCATTTTCTTCCTCACTTGGCAGTTCAGAAGCGGGTTGTAGCAGGGGTGTTCTGCATCATCGGTACCCGGCAGTCCAGAAGTGGGCTTCGGAGGGGTAGCCACTGAATTGGTCATCTCAACCCAGCTCTCCAGAAGTGGACTGTGGTCGAATCCTTTGTGCTTCAATTCTCGCGGCCCTCAGTGGGATTTTAGCTGAGGAAATCTTTGTGCTTGTTCTCAAATTCTGGCAACCCTAGAGAGAGATGGGGTATGGCTGAGAAACTCATGGTCTGTTTAAAAACCCTCTCTCTATCCCCCTAGTTTCTCAAGAAGTCCCCAGAGTTGCACTGGTCAGACAGTCAAGTTGTTCCTTGTTATGCCAGTTTTTTTGTCCCTGTTCTCTTCTCAAAGACAGAGAAAGTGCAACCATGCATGAACTGCAACAGCCGCAGGGAAATGACAATGGAGCACAGTAAGGGAGCAGCCTGGGACTCTAAGAGTGAACAGCTCCATAAGATGGACCAGCCCTAATGAATCTATCAGAAACAAGTTACTGTCCGGACTGAGGGGTTCTACTCCTACCATAAAGACTTCTATTGAGGGTTGCCGTGTGAAGCCCTCCTGGACAGTGGGTCACAGGTCACCATCATTTATCAATCTTTTTGCCAGAGCTCTTTAAAGCATTTGCCTTTGCAGCCTCTAGAGGGGCTTTCTGTGTGGGGGTTGAGTAATGCCAGCAACCCCTACGATGGTTACATCACTGTGCAAATTGAATTTCCAGAGACTTTTGTTGGAGTCCCTCAAAAGATCGACACTTTAGCCCTCATTTGTCCTGACGTCCAGATGTTGGACAAGACACTGGTGTTGATTGGAATGAATGTCTATATATTTGGATGCCTGGCTCACCTGTACCTACAGAAGGCAGGGGAAAGAATCTACCAGACTTTGCCATTTCATGCCACTGTGAGTACTGCCCACCTGGAGAGAGAGACCAAGGTCTGAAGCCAGTCAGAAGAGATTGTCAGAGTTATCAAAAAAGAAGGGAAAGATCCTATGATAGTGCCCCACCAAGATTGTGGTGGAAGGAGCAGTGGATTGCAATGAGTCACTGTCAGACCAAATTGTTATTGTGAAGTCACCAGGAAGAGGTCTGCCGAATGGTCTGATGGTCCAGCAAGGAGTGCTGCCTGGAACTGACATGATGGTCAAGAGAATTAACATTAAGCTAAAAAATGAGACTCACAAGGATCTGATGGTGCATTCTGGTACAGTAATAGCCAATCTGTACACAACGGATGTGGTCGTGGCCACATCCTCTCCAGAGAAGACTACTTGACTGGATGTAGAGGTGTTCAATTTTGGTTCATCTCCCATTCCCACCAGCTGGAAGAATAGATTAAAGAAGGAAAAGGTACACCGATCAGATGTATTTTCCTGCCGTGAATGGGATGTGGGTTGTGCCAAAGGAGAGGAGCATCACATCTGCCTAGATGATGATTGCCCATTTCGTGAAAGGTCAAGAAGATTGGCTCCCACAGATATTGAAGTGTTAGGAGACATTTGCAAGAACTCCTGAAGGCAGGGATAATATCTGAATCTCACAGTCCCTACGCCTCACCTATAGTGGTGGCCCAGAAAAAGAATGGTGCCATAAGAATATGCATTGACTATCGCACCCTGAATCAGCAGATAGTGGCTGATCAATACACCATGCCTTGAGTGCAAGACGCCTTAGACAGCCTTACAGGAAGTAGATGGTTTTCTGTTTTAGACTTGCACATTGGTTACTACCAGATACCGATGGCTGAGGAAGATAAGAAGAAGACTGCTTTTATTTGTCCACTGGGATTTTACCAGTTTGAAAGAATGCCCCAAGGAATATCTGGTGCCCCAGCAATGTTCCAGCATTTGATGGAGAAGGTGGTGGGTGACATGAATCTTTTAGAAGTCCTTGTTTACTTGGATGATCTGATGGTGTTTGGGAGAACACTAGAAGAACATAAAACCCAACTACTCAAGGTACTGGACATACTGAAGGAACATGGTCTGAAACTCTCCCTGGACAAGTGTGAGTTCTGCCAGACTTCTGTGAAGTATGTGTGACATATTGTTTCCAATCAAGATATCAGCACCGATTCAGAAAAAGTGAAAGCTCTTACCACATGGTCTAGACCCACCAACCTGAAAACACTTCAATCTTTCTTAGGATTCTGCGGGTACTACCAGAGATTTGTAAAAAAATACTCTGTGGTGGCGAGTCCTTTGTTCAGACTAACTCAGGAATATTCTCCGACTCAGAAGAGCAAACGTCTAGGAGCCATGAAGACCTTCCCAAATGAATATTTCAAAATCAATGAACCTTTTGAGGACTGTTGGACTGATGAATGTGAGAGTACATTTCAAGAAATTATTCACCTCCTAACAGAAGCTCCTTTTCTAGCCTTTGCTGACTAGACCAAGCCATATGCTCTTCACATTGATGCCAGCATAAAAGGTTTGGGTACCATACTCTACCAAGAACACGACAAAGGCATGAGACCTGTTGCCTATGCCAATTGCAGTTTGACTCCTTCTGAAAAGAACTTTCCAATCCATAAGTTAGAGTTCCTTGCACTGAAATGAGCAGTGACTGATCAATTCCATGAGTACCTGTATGGAGCCAGATTTGTTGTGATAATGGACAATAACCCACTAACATATTTACTGACCACCACCAAGATGGATGCCACTGGGCATAGAGGGATCTCTGCACTATCAGCTTACAATTTCTGCTTGAAATATCATCCTGGGCAAAACAACATAGATGCAGATGCACTGTCTAGATGCCCCCATAATACTCCTCCCACAGAGGGGCCCTGGACCTATATTAGGGAAGATGGAGTGAAAGCTGTTTGTCAAATGATGGTGCCTGATGACTGACCTGCCATCACTAACCCAGACTGAGATGTGGACCGACTTGGAGTACATCCTGATGCCATACCAGAAGTGTACGTATGATTCACCACACTGCACAACACCTCCTTGCCTCATCTATCTCCTACAGATTTAAGAAAAGCACAGTGACAGATCCTAGTTTAAGAGATATTATCTTACTAAAAGAGAAAGGTTTGTCTTCCTCTCAAGTCAAAGCAACCCTGCCAGATGTATCACTTTTCCTGAGAGAGTGGGACAAGTTTTCATTAAAGCAAGGACTGTTGTATCGTATCTCCAAAACACAAACAGAGTTTCCCAGAGAGCAACTGGTGCTACCCAAAATGTATCGCCAAATGGTTTTGCAAGCACTTCATGAAGACATGGGACATTTGGGAATTGATAAGACTTTGGGCCTGGTACAAGACTGCTTCTACTGACCTCGTATGGCTATGAAGGTGTAAAGACATTGCAGAAGCTGTAATAGGTGCATCGCCTTAAGACTTTACTCAAACGAGCAGCGCCTCTTGTAAACATCTCCAGTAGTGGGCAGATGGACTTGGTCTGTATTGACTTCCTTTCCCATAAGCCTGGCCAAAAGGGGATCAGTAACATTCTAGTAGTAACTGACCACAACACCCGCTGCACAGGCTCTTCCCACAAAAGACCAAAAAGCAATCACTGTGGCTAAAGTATTGTGCGAAAAGTATTTTGTATTTTGTGCACCATGGATTCCCCAAACGCCTGCACTCTGATCAAGGGAGAGACTTTGAGAGTCACCTTATTAAAGAACTCACAAGTATCATGGGCATAAAGAAGCCTTGTACTACTCCATACCACCCTCAAGGTGACCCTCAGCCAGAGAGATTCAATAGACCACTGCTCAATATGCTGGGAACATTGGATCCTAACAGAAAGCTGTACTGGAGCCAGCAAGTACCTTTCCTAGTCCATGCCGACAACTGTACTAAAAAATGACTCTATGGGGTTCTCACCCTATTTTCTAATGTTTGGGAGAGAAGCCAGACTTCCAGTGGACTTATGTTTTCGAGTGTCTGCAGATGACACCTTACCAGAGACACACTTGGGAGTAAACCAGGAGGCTGCAAGCACAACTCACAGAAGCGTATCGGGTGGCCCAAGAAGCAGCTGCAAAATCCAGCCTAGCAAACAAAAACAGACACAACAAGAGAGTCTGAGAACAAGATCTTCAGCCCGGAGACAGAGTATTGATTAGAAACTTGGGTATACCAGGCAAACACAAGATAGAGGACTGATGGAAATCTGATCCTTATGTAATTGTGGAACAACTTCCAAATTTTCCAGTACACAGATTAAGAATGAAAAAAGGAAGCATGGTGGTTAAAATACTGCAACAAAACTACCTCTTGCCAATTGGTCAACTGTTGCCAGAAGTTGTAAATTCAGTACCTCTCTCACCTCCAAGGAGACTGGTCACTAGAAATAAGAAAGCACAAGAGACACAGTCAAGTTCAACCACCAGTACCTGTTGTCCCTCTGGCAATGCAGGTTGATGTGTTCAACAGTAATTCTGAAGATGAAGAACCTTACATTTGTCTGATACCACATCATTATTAGAGTGCACCATATCCCATGGATTTTACACTTTCAGCACCTGAAGGGAATAAAGCGAGTCATTCCAGGCCATTGAATCCAACTGCAGTACCTTTTGTTCCTACTGACAGTGGGCTCACAGTCATGAAATATGTTCCAAATGCAGGGAATGTTGAGATGCCAATCATTGAGCCAATCCAGGACATTGAAAGGTTCAAATCCCCTGTGGCTGAGTGTGCAGAACCTATTAATGATCCTGATCAAATCTCTGCTGAGGAACCTGTAGTATCCCATCGCTCTGCTAGAGTAGTCAACCAAAGAGTAAAACTTACTTATGATGTCCTTGGTATCCCTTCTGATCTCCCTGTCAATGTGATACATAAAAGGGTTAATCTGCTGCCAAGCCTGCTGTTGCTGCCCCCCCTTGTACTGCCCACAAGTCATAATAGGGAGGTATACATGTAAACCATGGTGGGAAAGTAATCATTTCAGTACATGCCCTGTGTTTTAAAAAATGCAGTGCTAACGATGGTTGTCACAAACCCACTCAGCAGGTCAGCCCTCTACTCCCAAAGTGCCAACCTCTAAGCGCAGTCTTGTGAACAGTTAACAGAAACAGGGTAACCCTCCTGTCTGGTTTGGGGGTTCGAATCAACCTTTGGTCTCAAGTCTTGGAAGGATTCAAACTGTGAACCTTTTGTTAGCATACCCAATGTACAGGCTAAGATAATTCTGTCTTCGGGAGGCCAGATACCTTTGCCTATGGGCACCTAACCAGGTGTACAGAAATGAACCCTTAAAAACTGTAATAAAAGACCTCAGATTTAAAACGCTTACCTTTTTCCAGTTTGGTATCACCATTCAAGCTTATGTACAGTGTCTGCTTTAACCATATATACTCCACTTGTAAAAGAAAAGAAATCAAAGACAGACCAAGTAGGCTTTAAAGATAGAGTTTTACTAAAACAGATAGAAAATATGTAACACATAAAATACAGAACTATTATATCACAAGACATACAAATCTATTAAAAGAACAAGGTTTTAACAGTACAATTCCTACTACAGTACTTAGATTTGTCTCTCTCTCTCTCTCTCTCTAAATACCTGCTTAAAGTGCTCAAAGATGTTTCTTTGTCAGAATCTAGATAAAAGTGTGTCCCTGAAGGAAAACAGAATATTGTTTAAAAGCTGGCTTTTCCCGCCTCTTTGCATGAGGTCACCTAGCTCCTCCCTGTCAGAATATATAAAAAAAATCTATACAAAAACAGGTTGTCTTTTCCAGAAGGTAAATTAATATTCTGTGATCTCAGCACAACTCATTTTCTTTTTCAAATGACATTTCTTTGAATTTTAAGCAGTATCCTCTTTCACACAGACATCAAAGCATTTATGTCTTTCTCTCAGATCTCACAGAGGTGCAACATGTTTTGTATCACCATGTGGAAATTTAATTGTGTTTCCTCTGAACGTCATAAATGTTTATGTTTTCCCTCTTAGCAATTACAGCTATAATTAACTCAGACAAACAGGAGATTCCTTGATTAAGGCCTCGTCTGTAATTAGCTAATGGCTTTCCTCTTTTTGCTGAGACGGGGGGTTGGGGGTGAGTGAGTCATTCCAAGAGCACCAGATTTCTCAGCAGAGACAACCAGTAATACGTTTTTATATTACAAAAAATGATACAGTGATCAGAACCAGCTGTCCAAGTGTCACAATTCCTCCCCACCTAGACTGAATTTGGGGCTCTATCCCCTGCATGGGATGAGCTTCCCAAATTAGTTCACTCCTCATAGACTCTAGACAGCCCATCTGAGTTCTGATTTTTGGCTCCAGCCCTATGTACGATTGTCATATCATACCCTTGCAGAGCAAGACTCCATCTTAGCAATCTCCCTTTGTTCTTTCCCATCTGTGTCAGCCAAACCAGGGGGTTGTGGTCAGTCTACACCACAAAATGCTGCCCATATAAGTATGGCTCAAATTTCTTTAGGGCCCACACTATGGCAAGACTCTCCTTTTCCACCGTGGAGTATGCCTGCTCCCTGGGAAGTAACTTTTTACTCAGGTAGGCTATTGGGTGATCCCTCCCTTGGCTGGATGTCTGACTCAGTACTGCCCCAATACCCATGTCTGATGTGTCAGTCTGAACTATAAAGGTTTTGCTATAGTCAGGACTTGTCAAAACAGGAGCACTGCATGATGCCTCCTTTAATCTGGTAAAGGCTTTCTCATAGGCTGGGTCCCAGGTAATTTTCTTGGGCATCCTTTCTTTGTCAGGTCAGATATGGGAGCAGCCAGGGCACTGTAACTGGGCACAAATTTCCTGTAGTACCCTGCTGTCCCTAGAAAACTCCTGACCTGCTTCTGTGTTTCTGGTCTGGGCCACGCCTAGATTACCTCTATTTTTATTTGGTTAGGATGGAGCTGTCCCTGGCCTACCACATGCCTGAGGTATGCCACTTCTCACAAGGCCACCTGGCACTTCTCAGCTTTGACAGTGAGCCCGGCCCTCTGTATCCTGCCCAGCACTTCCGTAAGGTGGGATAGGTGTTCCTCCCAGCTGGTACTAAAGATGGCAATGTCATTCAGGTACGCCACAGCATACTCCTCAGCACCATTTAACACCTGGTTCACCAACCTTTGGAAAGTGGCCGGAGCATTCTTCATTTTGAAAGGCATTACTTTAAACTAAATAAGCCTATCAGAGTGATGAAGGCCGACCTCTCCCTAGCTCTGTCTGTCAGCTCTACCTGCCAGTACCCCTTGATCAGGTCAATCATCGTAAGGTAGGTCGCCCCTCCCAACTTGTCCAGGAGTTCATCTGTCTGGGGCATCGGGTGGACGTCTGACTTAGTGGCTGCATTCAGTCCACAATAGTCCACACAGAAATGAATAGAGCCATTTGGCTTAGGCACAAGGACTACAGGTGAGGCCCAGGGACTGTGGGATCTCTGGATTACCCCTAAATCCAGCATCTCCTCCACTTCCCTCCTAATGTCCTTTTGTACAGCCTCTGACACCAGATATGCTGTCTGCCATATGGGTGTCTGTGTCCTTGTCTCCATATTGTGCATCGCTAAGGGGGTTAGTTCAGGCTTGGCGCTAAACAATGGGGCAAAGTCTGCTAAAACCTCCCTTACTTTCTGGATCTGGTCCGGGGTCAGCCCGGGAGACAATTTAACTGCCTTCACAGAGGAGTCATGCTTACTTTCTTCCAGCAAGTCCAGAAGGGGGTCTCCTTTGTCTGTCCCCTCCCCAGGACTACACACTGCAAACACCATGTCAGCCCTATTTGCATATGGCTTCATCATGTTGACATGGTACATCCTTTCTGTCTGTCTTTGTTCAGGTAGCTCCACAATGTAGTTCACGTCATTTACCTTCCTAACCACTTTGTACAGTCCTGCCCACTCAGCCTGCAGCTTGTCTTTCCGGACCGGAATAAGGACCATGATTTCCTGACCCACCATGTACGAGCGAGCTCTGGCTCTGCGGTTGTACCACACTTTTTGTTTCTGTTGGGCAGCTGCCAGGTTGCTCTGGGCTGTCCCCATAAGCTCCTTCAGCCTTTCCCTAAACCTAAGGATGTAATCCACAATGAGAGTTCCCTGGGTGGTGTGCTTGCCTTCCCAGTCCTCCCGGATCAAGTCTAGGGGCCCATGTACCCAGCGTCCATATAAGAGTTCAAAGGGGGAAAATCCTGTTGACTCTTTGGGCACCTCCCTGTTTGCAAACAACAGGGGGGGAAGGTATTTCTCCCAGTCCCTCCCATGGTGTTCAGCAAACACCTGGAGCATTGACTTCAGGGTACCATTGAATCATTCCACAAGTCCATTGGCTTGTGGGTGATACGGTGTCGTGCATCTCTGCACCACCCCATGCTTCCCCCATAAACATTTCATCAGATCCAACATGAAGAAAACCCCTCGATCAGTGATAACCTCCTGTGGAAACTCAACAAGGGAGAAAATCCCAAGTAAGGCATCTGCCACTTTGTCTGTCCTCAGTGAGGATAGAGCAACTGCCTCTGGGTACCGGGTGGCATAATCCACCACAGTCAGGATGAATCTCTTCCCTGAGGATCTGGGGGTATTTAAAGGCCTCACAATATCCATTCCCACCCTCTGGAATGGCTCCTTCACTATGGGCAGTGGAATCAGGGCGGCTTGGGTTTTCTTGCCCACCTTCACTATTTCTTGACACCAGTGACAAGACCTGCAATACTCCTTCACCTGCTGGGTGAAGTAAGGCCAGTGGAAATTCTGGGCCAACTGCTGCATCATACACATGATTCCCAGATGACCAGACAAGGGAATATCATGTGCAATCTTGAACAACTGCTCACGATATCCCTGGGGAACAACAAGCTGCCTGCCTAGCACCCCTCCCTCTGTCTGTACTGCCTGAGTATACATAAGTCCATTTTCCCAATAAACCTTATGTTTGCCATCACCTCCCTGTGCACCATCCAAGTCTGCCCAAGCCCTCAGTTTCTCTAAACTAGGGTCACTTCTCTGAGTAGCTGAAAACCCCTCACACATTCCCAAGGCATGGGACAGGTCCCCTTCAGTCACCAAACTAGGGTCCCTAGCACTAGCGTCAGGGCACTCAGGATCACTGTCAATCCCAACCCTCTGACAATGAGTCACCACTCCCTCTTCAGAGTAACCCACTGTAGCTGTGTGGTTACTTGCTACTGGGGAAATTTCTACCCTGTTTCATTAGTCTCCCCATCTGGAAACACAGCTGGGGAACCAGCCTCTCAGCGGTTTCCACAATGGCTTCTGTGGGGTTCAGGAAACTACAATTTTCCCTTGCCACTTGGCTATGGGTAACAGCACATACCATCCCTTGTTTGAGATTGTTGCCTAGGATCACATCCACTGCTAACATTTTAGCAACAGCCACCTCTTGCACAGTTCCCCCTGTTTCACCCCAGTCTAGGAGAACACTAGCGAGGGGCAATGTTTTCTCCCCATCTGCAAAGTCCTGTACAGTGATGTATTTATTGGGTATAAGCTGACCAGGCTGTACCAGATCCCCCTTTACTAAGGTCAGGGATGCCCCTGTGTTCCGTAACCCTTGCGTTGTACACCATTCACCATGACTGGGTGTATGTGTTCCCTCATGTTCACTGGCATGCTTCCAGGGACACACAAACAACCCACTTCCTTTCTAGCACCCTGTTGTGTATTGCTCACCTTTTTGGGATACTGTCTGGCAATATGCCCAGTTTCTTTACACAACCAGCATTCATTTCTTCTCTCAGAGAAATCTTTTCTCTGAAACCTGGGACTGACTGGTTTTGGTGGAGGCAGTGAGGGTTTTAACTGCCCTGAAGGTGTGCTTTTCCCTTTCTGCTCTGCCACGCCCACCCCATTCGCTCTCAGAGCAGGTCTGCTTTTGGCATAGCGGTCTGAGAGTTCAGCAGCCTCTTGTACTGTTTTGAGATCTTGGTCCTCTAGCCAGGTTTTCAGCTCTGCTGGGCATGCCCAATAAAACTGTTCTCATAAAATCACATTTTCAATTTTATCAACAGAGTTTGCCTCAATTCCTTCCCACCAACATTTTAAAAACTGACGTTGTTTCGTGGCTAGCTCCTCATAGCTCATATCAGGGCTTCTCCTGAGCTTACAGAATTTAGCTCTGTATGATTCAGCAGTTAATTCAAATTATTTTAACAGTGCAGCTTTTAGTTTGCTGTAATCATTACTGTCCTCATTGTCCATTTGATCCAATGCATCCCGAGCTTTCCCAGTAAGTAGCGAGGATAACTGAATGCTCCAGGACTCTCTAGGAATTTTAGCCTGAATACAAACTTTTTCAAAAGAATTTAAAAAGGCATCCACATCCTCCCCCTCTTTAAATTTGGCCATTAATTTGGAATTCAATTTGTAACCCAGTCCTGTAGTCCCAGTTAAACCCAAGCCACTTACCTGGTCTGGTGCCACGGGTTGGAGTCGTAGCTTCTTCAGTTCATGTTGCATCTGGTGCTCTTGCTCCTCACGGTCTGCATCTCGGCATTCTCGTTCTCTCTTCTCTGCAGCTCACTGGCACTCATGCTCCTCACAGTCTGTGTCTCTCTGTTCTTGCTCTGCCTCACGGTGTTCTCGCTCTGCCTCATGGTCCGCCTCTCATTGTTCTGGCTCTGCCTCTCATCTCTCTCGTTCTCTCTTCTCCTGGAACTCCAGCTCCATCCTGCGTAACTCAGTTTTCAGCCTGAGTACCTCTGGATCCAGGATACTGGTGACCTTCCCATGCTGTTGTAGCCCTTCACTAACAGTGGCCCTGTTGCCCTCCTCATCAGATCTGTACACTGCACTGGCCACTAGCCCTGCCACATTCGAGGTTTGGTCCTTTTCACTCATGGTCTGTGACTCGATGCTCTGGGTATCTGCTACCATCAGTGCATCTATGAGGTTCTGCTTGTTGGCTTTCACCTTGAACGGGACTCCTCTGTCCCCACACAACTGCCTTAAGTAGTCTACAGTGTGCCTGCTGTAGTTGGAAGCCATCTTCCTTCACTACTGCTGTTCTGACTTGCACTTTAGAAAAAAAATAAAACAGGTAGGAACTTGACTGTACGCCAAGTGATATGGTTCTGTTTCCTTTTAAAAATAAATCACTGCCTTTTTCTTTCTTTGCAAGTGAGCTTACGGTCTCAAGCTGACACTCTGAACAATAAAAGCTTGTAATACCAAAAATTATGCCACCACTGCCAACCAATCTGTCACACACCCACTCAACAGGTCAGTCCTCTACTCCCAAAGTGCCAACCTCAGAGCACAGTCTTGTGAACAGTTAACAGAAACAGAGTAACCCTCTTGTCTGTTTTGGGGGTTTGAATCAACCTTTGGTCTCAAGTCTTGGAGGGATTCAAACTGTGAACCTCTTGTTAGCGTACCCAATGTCCAGGCTCAGATAATTCTGTGTTTGGGGGGGCCAGATATCTTTGCCTATGAGCACCTAACCAGATGTAAAGAAATGAACCCTTAAAAACTGTAATAAAAGACCTCAGATTTAAAACACTTACCTTTTTCCAGTTTGGTATCACCATTCAAGCTTATGTACAGTGTCTGCTTTAACCATATATACTCCACTTGTAAATGAAAAGAAATCAAAGTCAGACCAAGTAGGCTCTAAAAATAGAGTTTTACTAAAATAGATAACAAATATGTAATGCATAAAATACCGAACTATTATATCACAAGAGATACAAATCTATTAAAAGAACAATGTTTTAACAGTACAATTCCTACTACAGTACTTAGATTTGTCTCTCTCTCTCTCTCTCTCTCTCTCTAAATACCTGCTTAACGTGCTCAAAGATGTTTCTTTGTCAGAATCTAGATAAAAGTGTGTCCCTGAAGGAAAACAGAATATTGTTTAAAAGTTGGCCTTGCCCACCTCTTTGCATGAGGTCATCTAGCTCCTCCCTGTCAGAATATATAAAAAAAAAATCTATATAAAAACAGGTTGTCTTTTCCAGAAGGTAAATTTAATATTCTGTGATCTCAGCACAACTCATTTTCTTTTTCAAATGACATTTCTTTGATCTTTAAGCAGTATCCTCTCTCACACAGACATCAAAACATTTATGTCTTTCTCCCAGATCTCACAGAGGTGCAACATGCTTTGTATCACCATGTGAAAATTTAACTGTGTTTCCTCTGAACGTCATAAACATTTATGATTTCCCTCTTAGCAACTACAGCTATAATTAACTCAGACAAACATGAGATCCTTGATTAAGGCCTGGTCTGTAATTAGCTCATGGCTTTCCTCTTTTTGCTGAGACCTGGGGGGGGGGTTGAGTGAGGTCATTCCAAGAGCACCAGTTTTCTCAGCAGAGACAACCAGTAATACATTTTTATATTACAAAAAAATGATACAGTGATCAGAACCAGCTGTCCAAGTGTCACAATGGTTAGTCAGGTATCAGGCATATTAGATAGCATGTAATATACTGTATTGCAAATGTTTGATGTTTCAGGCATTGATGAGGATGCCAAGGATTTCAGTGGGGGGAGAATGCAACCCTCCTCTCAAGTCGGGAGCTTAGCTGCTGCCTCCTGCAGCTGCCTCCCGATGCTCCCACATGCCACTGATGTGTGGCTTCACTCTCCCGGCCTGCTCCTGGATTGCAACAGGGCCAGGGAGCAGACTGCTGTGTTGTGGTGCCTCAAAGCACTCAATCCAGTGCAACGAGTGAGCCATTTGCATCCTCGCTTCCCCAGCTCACTCCTGAACTGCCACACAGCGGGACAGGGAGCACAAAGACAGGCTGCCAAGTGTTTCTGGTGCCTCAAGGACCACCAGATGATATGGCAGAAGTGCCGCTTTACTGTTCCTCTCCCCATCCCCACCAGACAGTAAAGGGGGCTAGGGGGAATCAAAATAAACAAAAACAAATAACTTTTAAGAGGCTTCCAACCCGATCCAAGCCTCCAGTGTGTCAGAAGTTTGGGGACAACATGGTGCCTGTTGGGACTATAAGTCCCATGATGCTTAGTGCCAGAATGTCCATTTTCACTACCAGCTCCTCAGGGGGAGCCTACAAAATGGAGCTTCCAACGGAGCTCCTGTCCCCCAAAAGTGCTCCCTGGACCTAGCAACCCTCAGTAGGGACCAGGAGGGTCCTAGCCATGCAGCCAGATGCTGCCAATTCTGTGCCAATAATATTTTATATTTTAGAAAAGAGACTGAGCTTGTAAGAACTGTACAAGGATGGCCATCTTTGCTGAGGTTGCTTGAGGACAGCGTGGAATCCTATCGGTAGCTGCAGTACCTCCAATCAGGATGTGGAGCTCAAGAATAGTGTGGACCAATGAGGTATTGAAATTCAAACCAAACATTCTGAGGTTCACAGTTTACCTTGACCTTGGGTCTTGTCTGTGAGGGCTTTGAAGAAGAAACAACTGATTTTGACAGCTTCTGCTGCTGTCACAGAACAAAACTGAAGTAGTTTGTGCCAAAATGAACCAAGGACATTCTGATATTGTTCCTAATTGTCTGGTAAATCCCAGAACAGGGGATTTACCTCAGCCTGGACTGAACTGCTGGTATTTGGCAATCCAGATATCAGTGACTGCTGAAAGAAGTCTTTTATTTGTGCTTGTGTGAGGTGAAAAATCCTCTGCCTCATTGTCCTGATACATGAGACTGAAATTTCTGCCAGGGCACCTAAGCTCTGAGGTCCTGCCTGCCTGTTCAACTGCTGGCCAACCCACTAGATGGGTGAAGACACGTCCATCTGTGGTGTGAAGACTGCCTACCTACTGCCAAGGTGGGTGAAGACAAGTCCCTCTGTGGGGTGAAGTCTGCCTACCTACTGCCAAGGTGGGTGAAGACAAGTCCCTCTGTGGGGTGATGACGACGGCCTGCCTACCTGGTGAGGTGGGTGAAGACAAGTCCCTCTGTGGGGTAAAGAGGATCATCACCTGCATTCCACACCAGTTTGCCTGTTCTTCTAAAATTGCCTGCAACGGAAGACATCCCCCAATTCTTGCATCTCCTATTCTCCAAAACGTCAAGTACTGGGTTTTACCCAATCAAATACTTTTCAAACTGTTCAGCCTGCTAGCTAGTTAACTTTCCATCTGGACTTCCTGCATGACCTTAGCTACACCCACAGCAACAGTTACAGCCAGGATAAACTGTATCTCTACACCCCCTGGTGTAGTTTGGTACTTCAAATTTGCTGCATCCAACCATTTCAATGGTGCTGCACCCAGTGTCCTATAGCCATAGGTCTGCAACTCCTCAGTGTGCATGCAAGGTACTTGGGAGCTCCCATAGGGACTGTGGGGTTAACTGGTGCACCAGTGGAGGGGGGGAGAGGGGCTGGGACAGAGAATACTGGGCTGTAATATACTGTGTTGCCTGTTTATTGTGCCCGATTACAGTTTTAATTATAAGGTTCTTATTGAATGTTTTACTACCCTTTTCTTCCCTTGTCCCTTACCTCATTCTCCAGTCCCAAAATAAACCCCCTTGTTTATTTTACTGCAATTGCTGAATGGTTTGCATTATTGTGTAGTGTAATATTTGCATGCTTAGAGTGATAAGTGGGGAGGGGACTGTATATTGTTCTACCTGTTTCCAAGGGAGGGGGCTGTATTTCATTTCCTGTGGGGAAGCACTCTGGTAGTACGCTGCTATAAGGATCCCCATAGGTGGAGGCACCGCACCACTTGCCAAGCCAATTATAACCACGAACTCAGGTGCAAACCTATATCCCTTAGGCAGCACCACTTGCGGGTGGGCATGCAGATAGAAGGGAAGGGGTGGTTACATACACATATTATAATTTATGTGGATCTATAATAAAGATGGCAGCCCCCAGCATCTTTTAAAAATCTCTCCCCGGAGGTTACACTTCAACTGCACCCACTTTTCAAAATGCAGATATGTCAGGCTGTTGCCAGGACATGTTTCTGATTAATAATAGCTAAGGACCACCCTTATCTGCTCATATGCATGATGGTGGACCTGGCAAAGGAGCAAGGACTTCAAAATCTTCTATATTGCCTCAGGAGTGAAATAATGCAAAAATAAAATCAGATATATTGATGCTTTTGTTTGTTGTAGCTGCTAACTGGATTATTTAAATTCTTGTTAATTAGTACTGCTGCTTTAATTCTCTTGATGTCTACAGAGCCTAACACTTCTATTTAGATGCAGAGAGCAGTACAGAAAGTTTTATTTTTTATTTATTTAAATCTCGGATTACAAATACCTTTGAGCTAGGGGCAGCTCATTTACAAAGGTTCCACATCAAAGGAAAGGGTTACAATAAGGTTGGGAGGTATAGACAACATACATGGTATCAACGGTGGTACAGACAACATTCATGGTATCATCAGAGCACAGCAAGTCAACTGGTAACTAAGGGGGAACAGCGCTACACACTCAAGATTACAAGCAAGCATAGAAAACCATAAGGTACATTTGAAGCAACATTGCTAATCAGAGGTGGGGGGGAGGGGAAGAGTAAAGAAGAGGTAAGGGAGATGAGAGGGCAAAGTCCAGATAGAGAAGAAAAAGAAAATATGGCAGCCAGAGGCCTTGTCATAAGGTGAGAGGGAGGGGAGACTAAGGTGGGAGAAGGGGTAAAAGAGGGGAAAACGAGAGCGGATGAAGGGGAAGAAGATAAGGGAGAGTGGGGACCAGAGGGCCTGGACAGGTCCAGGAAGAGGGGATCAGTGGGATAAGAGCAAGAAGGGGGTGAGGTAAGAGAGGAGGTGGCAGGGGGAAAGGGGAAATTGTTCTGTCAAGAGAGGTGAAACAAAACAAGAAGCTAAGTAAGAGCCTCAGAGAGTGAAAAAAGTGGTATAAGGGTGTCTGCAGAAGTGGGAAACTAGGTGTAACAATCACAAGTGCTTTCGGGTAGGAGATGCTGATGAAGCATAAGTTTAAATTGGGACAGACTAGAAAGGCTGCTCAGTCAGTTGCTTAGATTATTAAACCACAGGGGGGCTCTGTATTGAAAGGATCGCTGGTATTGAGCAGTCCGACAGTGGGGTACTAGAAGGAGGTCAGAAACTGAGGTACATGTGTGTTGGGTCTTAGGGGATTTATTTATCAGGCAACCAATGCTCGGGGGTAGTAATCCAAGTAGAGCTTTTTTGGACAGGAGGCAGGTTTGATATTTGATCCTGTTATTTAGTTGGAGCCAGCCAGATTGAGCATATAACTCACAGGTATGAGTGAGGCGCGCAGCACCCATAACTAACCTACAGGTTTTGCTCAGGGCCACCGTGAATCACTTAAGAAATGTGGAGGTTGCAGCACAGTTTATGGTTAGACCATAATCAATGATCGAGAGGACCGAGATGTGAACTGCAACCATCACAGCTTTTTGATTTGTTGGCCCAGGATGATCTGTCTTTAATCAGTACCTTTCCAAATGGTTGGCATCTTGCATTTCTTTTTACTGCCGGAAGTACAGTAAGGAACTTTCTGCCACTTCTGTGGTTTGTTTTCATTCAGTTTCGGCTGCTGATATATGCTCTGCCATCATCTGGGGTTCTGTCCATACTTACACTAAACATGACAGTCCAGATCTTGTGTCCCATAAATGGGCTGACTTTGGCCTTGCTATTCTTCATGGCCTGTTATAATGTTTTAAGATGTTTATGATGCATAAGTTGTTCTACATCCCTCCTGTCTGGCCTTACTCATGCTTTGTGTTCTGGTACTATTTGGCAATCATTCCAAAAGAGTAGGTCTATGGATTGAGATGTCCACAAAGAAGATAGGTTAGGTACTAACCAGCAACAGTTGATCTTTGAGAAGGAAGTTAGGTACTAACCAGCAACAGTAGGTCTTCGAGAAGGTGGGGGAGGAGGTTGAATCCTCTTCAGGTCTCACCAGGACACCAAGCTCCAAGATTGCACCATGCCCAACAGCCTCTTCATCCATCTCTTTCACTTTCTCTGGCTACTCCGTTATCATCACACAGGACAAATGGTCAACTAGTAGTGCATCCCTTATCTCTGTGGGAACCCTTGTCCTCGACTAATCTAGCATATGCTATCAAGCCACTTAGATTCCTTTCCGAACAACAGTTGATAACCTGGCTCATGTAGGGGAAGCAGTGGTTCAGGGACAAGTCACCATCTCAGAAACATTCACCACCTGTTCAAACTCTCACCTTCTTCTTAGGAGGATAACAACTTCTCGGTCTATATCTCTCCTTCCTCCACAGAGGATTTCATCTTCCTGAGGTTTCTCCAGAATACACAGCAGACGCAGTATTGGCCAGTCATAACAGTCCCCAAGCCCTTATAGGGAGCAGCATTCTTCCCAGAATTTTCCTTACCTTCAGGAAGTGATGATTCCAGCACCATTGCTGGTTTTTGTAGAAGGGTCATGTGCTGTATAGCACTGCATTTTTACACTTACAGACAACTCTCACCACATCAGAAATAGATACTCAACATCCTGGGCTGCCCCCATCAGCCCTACCATGGGATGTCTTCCTTTCAGTCCCATAAGGAAGTCAGAAGCCTTGCCCCTTCCTCACCTCTTTCTCCAGTCAAATCCAAATGCTTGGATGCTTTTGGCAGGATGGTCTATGCAGGTTTTATGACCTCTACCACGTTTCAGCAAGGATGGAAATCCATGCAGTACACGGCCAACTATACACTGTATGTTACTGTTTCTGTCCTTTTGGATGATTACATAAACAATAAAACCTTTGTAAACATTTAACCATATACTCCACTCATGCTTTCCAATTTCCATATAAACATACAGGACTGTCTTGTAAACAGGACCCTGGTCCTGATGACATGTTCTTCCTGTTTAAAAATAAAAAAAATGTCTACTACTACTACCACTACCACTACCACTACTACTACTACATACAGTGAGACCTCTTTCCACTACTACTGCACAACAGTATGTGTATAACATTACAATTACATATTAAACAAACAAATCCATGCACTTTTCAGAAACAAACAAAAAAAATCATTACAATACTATCATAAAAAACAAGACCAGCCTCCTTAGCGCCATCCAAATGTTATTATTTATTTATATATTTATTTATTCTACTGTTTTAACATCTTGAGATGTCCTGTTAAATGTGACTGTCTCATGGGTCCTATCCTGCATGATAAACCAAATGTGAGATAAAATAATAAATAAAACATTTGGGATTTGGATGTCAGGGAAAAGGGGCAATGTTTCAGGGAAATCGCCTTTCATTTCTGTTTACAAGCCAAACATAGATAAGGGAAAACTTCAAAGCCCTCTATTTTGCCAGATCGTCATGCATGCATGCGGGGGGGGGGGCAACTGAAAGTTTGTGCTACATCAGGGTTATTCTTTTCCATGGTAAACCTCCACATTGTGTTTCCACAGGAAGCACTTGGGAATGATAGACTAGTCTGCTGGATGATAGGGGAGAACTATGAAAGGAGTGTATGTCATTAGGGCAAACAAGTTGGGTTAATAAAATGTTTCAAAATTTAACTGGTGTGAGACATGCCGGTAAGGACGTTGTGACCCTTCAGGAAAGCAAGGGTTAAAGCATTGTGCAAATGAGACTTCTTTAAAGAAGAGTTTCAATTTCAGGATGTTCTGAACCTTTTCTGCAAAAACAAGTCAACAGGGGCCCCTCCAGGAAATAGGTTGCTAGGAACCAGCCAAGTTGGCTGGGGCCATTCGGGGGTATACAAGGAGAGAGCCCAGAAAAAAAAAAACTGAAGAAGGTTTGGTGTCTGTGGAGGAGAAAGGGAGGAGGCATTCTTGTAGCACCCTTCAGGGTTTACCAGGTCATGAGGCTAGATATGATTATCTGTTGGAGACCTGCCAGGCTTAGGGTGTGGCACTAGGGGCCCTAAGTCTAAAATGTGGAACAGGTCTCCCATCTCTGGTTGCTGGATCTTGGAAGGAGAGAACACCATGATGGTGATGGTGGTGGTGGTGGTGGGGTGATGGCACTGTACTAGAGGTTTGCCACTGAAAGGATTTGTTCGTATTGTTACACCAAGTGGTTTGGCCATCTCCAGCATTACGCAGAGGTTGGAGGTTCCAGCTGGGTTTGAGGGTCTTAGCTGCATCCGTGGTAAATTCTCTTTCTGAACCACACACAATTGGAGAAACTGGACCCACTCATCAAATTTCAAATTGAAAAAATATTTTTATTTCTTTAATTCAGGGATATAGATCTTTGATCATCAGTGTTTCGGAGTGTACTTACTACTTCATCAGGATCTATAAATAAACCATTAAATACATTGTTTTTATTAAATGCTACTCATAATTTATTTTTATAGTTTGTCATGACATATGACAAAAACAGTGTAAACTTTTTCGATCTAGAAATAGACAAAAAGAGAGAACAGGTTTGACACAGAAGTTTATACTGTATATCAAGTACCAGAAAGGACATTTGAAGTGTTCGAAGGGAGAACAAAAATAAAGAGCAACTACCCCTGTGGTAGATGTCAAAATTGCAACAATACAAGAAAAACAAAGATGGTATATAACCCCTACTGGGATGAACACATAGAAATTAAGGACTTCCTGACTTGTCATACTGAGCAAGTCATATATTTATTAATATGTCCCTGCGCATTATATAGGACAGACCTCACGAAGTTTAAAACTTAGTCTAAATAAACGTAGGAGTGATATAAAAAGAAATGATGTGGAATCGGTAGTGGTTCTGCACTTCAGTGAGAGCAAACATGTCACTGAGGTCCTTAGCGCTGGAAAAAGTAGAAATCCCCCCAAGAGGAGGGAATTTACAATTACTTTTGCAAAGAGAAGCATTCTGAATAGAAATGTTTGGTACCATAAATAAGAGATATGGTATCAATAAAGAAATCATATGGTCAGCATTTGTGGAATGATCTCCTGATTTGATATGTGTGTTACGTGTCACATAATGGTCCTAGATACAGGTCTGAGAATCAGATTGGGTAACCTTACCTTTGGGAGCCTCTTTTCTGGTGCCCACTAAGGTAGCCATGTTTTTGACTAAGTGGGTTGGGACATGGGGCTACATGGTTCATGTAGTCCTTTGGTTCCGATTCAGCCCTGTATACACCTCTATAGCAAAGATTATCACGATTTAATAATTTTTTAGAAAAATGGTAAGAAGAAAACAAATATAGGATATTTTTCCTTGCAACTGTATTAAAGTTAAAAAAGTTTAAACACATCTCAGGTTAGGAAAACAAAAGTTCGATACAACTTTTCTTACAGGACAATCAGAAATGCGCATTGCACATGCCTTAAATAACATACAGGTATGTAGAAATGTAGCACGCCATGTAAAAGAATGAAGTACCAAAATAGAGAGAGTGAGCATGCTCAAACATGGCTTAAGGCCCGCCAGGTGTTTTGAATGAACTGTTACAAGAGAATATAAAGTGAGCAACACAAGAGCACAATGGTTGGGGCAGAAACATTTAGGAAGGAGAAAAAAAAGAAAAGAAAGAAAGAATTCACCAGCAAGGTAAGCAGTAAAATAAATTAGGTATACAGATACTAGCAAAAAGCATAATAGGTAATAATTACAAAGATAAAGAAAATAATTAATGCTTGGGGGGCAGAAAGTGAAATGAGATGAAACAGAACAAAATAAGTAAATGGAAAAAATGTATGTTATTTCTGGTTTAACAGACAGTGTTTCATGGTTGTTAAAAGGGGATTAGACATTTCACAAGAAGAATAGAGAGCATGTTAACAGTTCTACATAGAAAGAAGTTAAAAAAGATGTGTTTTTTGTTGCCAAAACAGGTTAATATAAAGGAAGAAGTAAGCTACTTCAAAGGAAAAAGTGTAAACTGAAAAGAACAAAGACAAAATGTAAAAAGAGATATAAAAGCACATAAAAATGACGGTTGTACCTTATTCTTTTTTTTACCACTAACAGTGAATGTTTGAACATGTGCCTCGTTATGTCTGTTACTTTTAGAAATTGAAGTTTAAAGCCAGAGATACTTGTGTAACCCTTCAACCTCAGTCCCTTTTGGATTTTTAAAGAGATAAAATATATATATGTGTGTGTGTGTGTGTGTGTGTGTTTTAAATAAAAACAAGTATAAAGATAAATATAAAAGTGATGAAATGGAAATTAGTTAATTGGATATTTAAAACATAGGCAGGATTCACAAAACAGATGCGCTGGGCGTGACTGAGCTGTGCCGTGCATCCAGAAAATGCACCAAGAAGCGATTCACACACATGGTGAATGTGGCAGTGCAACCCAGATGCACTGTGCTGAACAAGAAGTGCTGTAGGTGCATCATAATGATATGTGGTGCAAAAACAGGGGGTGTACACATGCATGCACAGCGCAACATGATTCACAGTGTCAGATGACGGCACAATGACAGAGCAATCCCAGTGCAAATACCAAATGTGCCATAAAAAGATAAGTATAAAAGAAGCAGACTTAAGTGCAAACCACCTGCAGGCCATCGGCTGAACAGCAGCACCTGCACACCGACTGAGAGAGGCGGCGTGTGTGTGTGTGTGTGTGTGTGTGTGTGTGTGTGTATGTGTGAGAGCCAGAGCCAGAGACACAGACAGACAAACAGCACACGACCAGCAGCATGAACGCAGCACCAGTCACCATGTTCGGTGTACTCTTGAGGATGAGGAGACGGGGAGGCGGAAGGCGGAAGGCACCATAGGCGGCCTATCCCACGGTGGTATCAAGCCGGGCTGTCATTTGAGCAGCTGACAGATGTGGAGACAGTTGACCAATGCCGCCTGAACAGGGCAATTGTGAGGCAGCTCTGTGAGCTGTGCCATGATGAAATGCAGGCACCCACCGCACGTGGTCATGCCATCTCGGTGGAGACTAAGGTGACAACAGTCATATGCCTGCTCACCATGGAAACCTTCTAGAGGCCCACTGGGGACACCACTGGCATATCACAGGCCTCTACTTCCCGGCTCCTCACACAATTCTTCACCACACTGCTACTGCATGCTTCGGAATACATCCATTTCCCCAGCACACAGGCAGAGTGGACAGAAACCATGCAGGGGTTCTACAGTGTGGCATGCGTGCTAGGCATCATGGGGGCCATAGACTGCACCCATGTGCAATCCACACACCACCTGGTGAGTAAGCCATAACATATGTGAACCACAAGGGCTACCACTCGGTGAACTGCCAGGTGGTGTTCGATGCCACAGGGCACATCAGCAATGTCTGCACCACACACCCTGGGTGCACACATGATGCCTTCATCTGGCAGCAATCAGTCCTCTGCCAGAGGTTCGAGACAGGGGGCATACCGAGTGGCCATCTATTAAGTGAGTGGGACATGGACACAAAAGCACAACAGGGCCCCACTGGCAGGACATGAGGGGTGAGCAGAGGCAACATGCACAATGTGCAGTAGGCGCATGGGCCATGGTACAAAGCAGGTGTGCAAGGGGACACAGGCAGACATTGGCAGGCACTGGGTGACACATGAGGACAGCATCCCAGGCGTGGGGCAGTGCCATGGTGGTGCATGTCTGGCAGGGATATGCACACCACAAGCAGACAGTGGCCCGCAACAGCTGCCAATGTAGGGAGGCAGGATTGCAGGGAAGGGGGAGGCACAGGCAGTCGTTTATGCCATGTGCACACACCAGTGAGGCCATGAGCAGGGACAGGGTGCATGCCACACACGATACCAATGTGCTAACGGACACCCATTCTCCCCCACAGGTGATGCAGCATACCCGCTGAGACCCTGGCTCCTCACCCCCTTCTGACAACCCAGAACAGAGGTGGAGGAGCGGTACAACGAGGCACACATTGCTACATGCACCATCATAGAGCGCGTCTTTGGCACGCTGAAGATGCAGTTCCAGTGTCTGTGTAGGTCTGGTGTTGCCCTACAGTACAGTCCTGAGAAGGCCTGTGGTATATTTCTGGCCTGTTATATGCTACACAACATGGCCCCAGATCATGGAATACCTGTAGAGGCCAGTGAGGGTGACAGTTCTGGGGAGGAGGAGGAGGGTGGGGGGATGTCGCACCATCACAGGGCCCTGGCACAGATGCTGCACTGGGCCACCAGGACCCACAGTAGGCAGCACGGGCCAGGCAATACTGCAGCAGGCTGGTGGAGGAGAACTTCGGGAACCACAGGTGGGTATAGGAGGTACGTATCCAGGAGGTGCACTGTGGTGTGGACAGGGGCCGTGCCGTGCATAGCGGACACTGGACAGTAAACAGACAGTGGCGCACACACACACACACACACACACACAGCCAGCAACACACCCGTACCACCAGGACCATGCCAGGAATGTCATGGGTCAGTGTGCACTGCAACCGGCACACAGGCACGGCAGCCACTGGAATGCACTCATCATGCCCATGACATATGGCACAATAGTGGTACACACATACATGCAGGTGGCACTGCATAGGGAGCCCATGGTGGTGGTGCTTCACTGAGGTGGGTGCCTGCCACACACACCGCCCCAGGCACTGGCAGCCAGGCGTGTGATGCACACTGGTGGTATGTGCCTCCGCCAATGGAATGGGGACCAGGACGTTATAGGGTGGCACCACAGTCACCACGGACATGTGGGTGGCTTGTGCCATGACTGGTGGATGCTGTTGTACCACCACCAGCCACAGGGGGTAAAGCCACCAACCCTGCAGGGGTACTGCACTGAGGCCATGAATGTGTGCTCGGTGGTGTTGCTGCCCCACAGCCAACATCTGTGCCATGGACGCTGGGCGTTGAGGCATTCGGCAACAGCATCAGTAGCAGAGGGTCCACCTGACATCACTGCTGGGGTGTGTGGGATGTGCCCCTGGGTGTCCGACTGGATGCCTGATGTCCATAGCGTGCAATGGATGCAGCCACCACTTTCGCAGCAGCTGCAATCCAGTCCAATGCTGCGGTCATGCCCACCCACATGAGGCGTGCCTCAGTCAACATCTGTGCACACCATGCAGTCACGGACTCATGCTCCTGGATCATCACTGTCCTGTGGCTCTGGAACTCTGCGCAGAGGGTGGCCTGCCCTTCCACAATGGCACACAGGAATTGTAGATAACCCTCAATGTTGTCAGCGGGAGAAGGGTCACAGTGGCTTCACCGACAAGTGGAGGGTGAGACAGCTGCCCTGGGGCACCCATGGGTGGAGGCTGCACCATGACAGGCTGCGGCGTGGGCAGGCCTTGGCCATGCTCAGCCACTGTATGTCCATGGCTGGTGTCATCGCAGTCCAACGGTGCAGGTGCGTGCCTCGCAGCATCCTAACTAGATGCCCCTGATGGCCCTGGCAATGCACATGGCACATGTGCAGGGTGCACAGCACCCACCGCTGTGGGCAGCTGTGCAGCCACTGCAGCTGCACCATGTACAGCAGTGCCATCAGTGGTATCCTGGGCCACCTGCATAGGCACCTGCGTGCTGCATGTCCCACTGTCAGTCATGTCCCTGTCGAGCTGTGTGGCGTTGAAGTCCACGGTAACAGTACTGTCCACCCCCTGCATGCCACTAGCGAGCACAAGGAGGGCATCTACAATGTCCACTGTGTCTTCATGGTCATCATTAGAGTACCCAATCAGGAACCCCAGCCATGCGGTGTCTTCGCCGTCCACCGTGCCAGCAGTGGCCAAGGTGCCTGATGGGGCTGCCTCCACTGGGGCTATGACCGGTGTGTCTAGTGTGGTGGATGGTCCAGGGACAGCACCATCCACCGCAGTGCCAGCAGCCCTCTGTGATGGGCCCCCATCATTGCCCGCTAGGGTGTCCTGTGCAGCCACGGCAGCACCCATGAGAAGTGATGGAGCTGTGGAAAGAAGAAGGGAGAACATGGTTATTGCACTGTATGAATCAGCGGACATCAGACATGCACACATGTACAGAGAGGCACGCTACAGCACTGTGGGTGTGCATGCCTGTCTGTGGCAGGACTGTGCCGTGCCCACCACGCCACACCAGCCATGCGCATGCTGTGACCAGCACTGTGCAGTGACAGCCAGTGGCCACATGGCACAATGTGTGGTGTTGGCAGCACAGGCACACACAACCGTGTGTGCCACACAGTGGCGTTGCTGGCAGTTGCACCACATGGGCACGGGAGGTGTGTCCCCATGATGCATGGCATGGACCGGCCATGTGCACTCAGGACACATGGCACAGTCCCTAGGTACACAGTAGCACCGCATGGCACACAGGAACAGGCATGGCAGCTGGGGCACACATGGGTCCAGGCACGCCAGGGCTCCACGGCTACTTACAGTGCTGCGATGGGCTACCACTGGTTTGGAAGCCACCTCCCGGGACACCCAGCACAGTGGCCCTGATGATGGTAGAAGCTAGTAGCTCCTCACTGGGGCTCAGGAAGACCTCCGTGGGTGGCCTACCCCTGTCCGCCTGAGGGATGCATCAATGTGGGCCACCTTCTCCTTCACCCTCCTGCACCCGTCGTTCCAGTGCTTGTGGCACTCCTGGGTGGTGCAGTTGTATGACCCCACAGTGTTGACATGGCGGGCAACCTCCTCGCAGCCCTCTGCCCGTGCTGTTCAGCTGCCACCCCTGCCAGTCAGGACATCCATTCACAGGTTGCATGTCTCGATGAGGAGAAGTTTTTGCCAGCTTCGGCTACTCACAGTTATTGCAGCTCTTTTCCATGTACCACCTGATAGCTTGAAAATAAGAAGTCCACAACCTTTTAAAGGTGCAAAAATGCAGGTGTATTGTTTTATTTTTTCAAAGGTGCACAGCACACACAGACACAGCTTCCCTTCAAGCTTCCATTGTTCATTAGCCAGGCACGACATCCCAGGTGCAGGCCCAAACAGTCTCTTTGAAATTCTACATGCCTCGATGAGGGCCTGCTCCTCGTCCTTCGTAAAGTTAGGCTGCCGTCTGCTGATGACACTATTGCCTTCGGCCATCATGATCTCTGTGGAAAAGTACATACAGACTTTAGCCATCCTTCTGAGGGTCCCGTGTGGCCCATTCCAACAGGCTGTCGATGGTGTCTGCCACACCAGCACCTGTCAGCCAGAGACAGTAGGGTCTGCATGTGTGTGGCCATGCACAGTGTGCTGTGCTCATTGTGACTGTGTCCGGTGTGTACAGTGCACATGCCACGGATGGCCACAGGGCCACAGCTGTACCACCAGTGCTGCATGCCCATGGACACATACACAGTTGTCTGCCCTGCACATGCACCATGCACACCGTGCTTTTGGTGTGGCCACATCAGCCAGCACACCCCATCCCCCCAATGTTGCCACCTGTGGGACAGGTTGTGGGACACCAGTATGGTCGCCAGGGGTACCTGCACAAGGCATGCTGATGGTGTGGATTGCCCAGCTGGCCCCAACATGTGGTGCTGCAACAGTGCCACTGTGCCTGTACAGACACTGCTGCATGCATCAGACAGTCCTGTTACACACTACAGGTTCCCCCACACCTGGGATGTGCCGTGGTGTAGGAAGAGACTCCCATAATCATGGAGACACCCCACATTACCTACAGTGCTACATGAAGGAATAGCTGTGTACTCACGCTCAAGGCTGTGTATCCTCTCAGTCACCTAATCTCAGTGTCGGCTGAATTTGGAGCATTTATGGCCCAGGGCATGCAAATGAGGTCTGGGCCTGTGTTAATGAGATGCTAAACAGTTGAGTTGCCCATACATGCAGGATGACGCTGAGCTAGGCTCATTGTCTGTGAATTGCATAATTGCCCCCAGCTTATCTCAATCAGCCTGGTGCATCTGTTGGTTTGGACTCATTTGTGTATGGCGCATTTCCCACGCATGTGCTTAGTGTTTGGCACATGTGCCTGAATCAGGAGCATTCGTCGTGGCGCACACCTCGCGCATGTGCTGCCCGCACTACCCATGGTGCATCCCCACATGTGTGCAGCTATACTGTCGTTGATATCGCAGCAGTATGGCTGCCGACCGTTGCTCGGTGCGGCCTGTCCGTGCATTGCACACCCACCTGCGCAGTGATCAGTGTGTTGGTTGATGGTATTGTTCCATGATCGCACATTGGTGAGGTGTGCGCGATGGTGTGCTGATGCGCATCACGGCCGCTCTGTGTGATCGCACTTGCAGTACGTAACATGGCGGTTGCGTGCGCATCACACATGCGTGACCTGGACGTGACCCCTACCACACCTTGGTAGTCCACATTGCACATGCTCCACTGTACTGTTGGGCCAATCGCACTTCATGACGCTGTGTGTGTGGTGCGCTGCGTGTGTCCCGCTGGCACACATGGCACCTTCTGTGTCCCATGCCGTGCATCCAGTGCATGCTACACTGAGTTGTAACACAGTGCAATGCCTAGGGCAGGGAGACTTGGGCCTAGTGCCCTGAACAGGATGCAGATTGAGCTGCTTCATCTGGTGGCACTGGTGATATCTGTGGAGGGGCAGCTGTTCAGCCCTGAGGATCTGCAGGTGCCCAGGTCACATGTATGGGCCACCATTGCCCATCGGCTGGTGAGACGCACGGGGTTCCACGCACTGGGGAACAGTGCAGGCACTGCTACAGTGACCTCCAATGAAGGGACAGGGAATGACTGCTGCGTCTATGTTGTCATGCACGCAGGGGTGCACTGCCACGGCCAGGTAGGAATTGTGCATTCGTGGACTTTGCTGGCACATGCCCTGTGTTGCCCTGTCCTGTGTGCCACATGGGGTAGGCACTATGCAATGCTGTTTGTGTGTCCAGGTCATTGTGTATCACATGGGGGGTACTACCGTGTGTGGTGCATGCACAGGGGATGGCACACTGGGGGTTCGGGCACAGCGGCCATGCGCCACTGTGGCCTGCATGTGCAGCCACCACTGTTACACTGACTAGGTACCCCTGCACTGCATGTGCACACTGGTGTTAGGGTGTGGTTCATGCAATGCTGTGTCAACTCATGGTGCTGTCTGTCTGTTGTGTCTTGCAGGGCTGGAGGCCAGGCAGCAGGCCGCAGAAGTCACTGATGAGCGTTGTCAGGGTGTAGTGGGAGCCAGGCATGGTGCTCATGCAGGAGCAGGTAGGTGCCGCACTCTGTGGTCTTTGCCTTTCTGGTGGGGTGGGCTTTTGCTTGGTGAAGGTGGTGTCTCCACTATGATCCTTAGTATGTGTTCTCTCTGTCATTGCTGTAGGTCCCCAGGATCATCATGCTGCGGCCAGAGGAGGAGGTGTCTTAGATCATGTGGGAGACCTGGACCAGAGGATTAGCTGGGCCATTCAGGTGGCGCTACGGCCCATCCAACATACTATAGGGTGGCTCAGTGCATCCTTCAGGGGCCTCCTACGGCACCTTCCTGCACGTGGCCGTGTGGGGTTGGGGCACAGAGATGCGTGACCGCACTAGTGGCCCCTAGCCATGTTGTTGCTGGGTACAGTTCCACTTAGCCCCCTGTTCCTGCCCCCTCCATTCCTCTCTTGTTGGTCCCACACAGTCCCCCCCTTCTAATCCCATGTGTTGCCTGTACTTTGTAAATAGTTGCACCATTTGTTACAGCTGCTGTTTATGTATGCTTTGTTTCATTTACCATTTTATTAATCTTTCAACATTCTCCTCTGGTGTCCATGTTGTTTCATTGTTCCACCTTCCTGGGTGTGTGTACTTTCAGGGATGTGTTCAATGTCCCCTTCCTGCCATGGCTGTGTGTGCACACAGCGTTGTTTGCTCTCCCTCCCCCCTGCCAGGTCCACCCTCTCCGTGTGGTACTGCCATTGCCTGTGCCCTGTGCATGGCTCACTGTCCCACTGCTCATGTCCCTGCCCCTGGTCCCTGTGTCTGCCCTGCACGTGGCATGTCTACATTGCACTGCTGCATGTTTACTGTGTGCCTGTGTGTAGTTCCTGTGCTTGGGGATGTGTTCTGGCTGGCTGGCACTGTGGTGCCTCGGTGTCTTGGTTGCTGTTTGGCATGGTGCTACCCTGTATGTTCCCTCCCCAGCACTGACATGGTGCTGGCCACCTGTGGGGTTGGCCCAGTCCACCACCCACCACCTTGAAATGTGCATCTGTGCACTGTTCCATGCTGCACTGTCCACTGCAGTGTGCCCCTTCTGTGTGCCTGCCCCAGCCCCTGTGGGACATGGCCATGGGCTCTACTGTTCTTGGGTCCCTATCCCGGTTCTGTGTCTGTTGTGGTCACTGTTGTGCCCTTGCCTCACTGGTGTGTGTCTGTCCCATTGGACCTGTGTCCCTCACTCCTGCGTACCAGCACTTTGACCCCTGTTGCTCCTTCTTGCCTTGCTGCCTTGCTCCGATTGCACTATGTTGCTCCCCTGTGTGGCTTAGCACATCCAGCTTGCGCTGGCGCATCTCCATTTGCGCCCTGCTGTTTCTGTGTGATTCACAGTGGGGATGAGCATGGTGCTTCCTATGGTGCATGCCTTTGTGGATCGTTCAGATTCTGGTCAGCGCATCCTGTTTGCGCCAGCGCATCTCAGTTGCACCCAGTGCATCTCTGCCCTATATCGCTCTGAATTTAGATGAGAAAGACGTATTTGTAGAAGAAAGACAGCATTTGACATAAAAATGGAAGACTTTTATCCTATCTAAGGTGAGCATTGTAAATAGTTAACATGGACTTTTTCACTGTTCCCTCTTTGCTCACCACCCCACCACCACCACCACCATTCAGTTTGCTATAAGTGACTGACTTCTATTCTGGCAAGTGAAAACAAATTAAGTAAACACAGTGTGTTTTACATAGAATGAGAACAAAATAAGTTATTCTAAGTGGAGATGCAATGTTTTTTCTACCTTAACTTCTCAGCATAAACAATGGTAGAGTACAGCTTGTTAAGGTACTGTATGGTATGTTCTGAGTAATGAAGTGAATTAATCTGAATATAATTATGAGTAGCATTTAATTAAACAATGTATTTAATGTTTATTTATAGATCCTGATGAAGTAGTGAGTACACTATGAAATGTTGATGATCAAAGATCTATATCCCTGAATTAATTAAATAAATATATATTTTCAATTTGAAAGTTGGTGAGTGGGTCCAGTTTCTCCAGTTGTGTGCAGTACAGTTCTGCTAGAGGTTTATTGGAGCATGATCCCTCTCGACATCTTTATTTATTTTTTAGGTACTGGGTGGGCTACACTGCCTCCTAGTGAAATTCTCTTTCTTCCCACGGAGACTGGATTTTGGTTATGAAAGAACTGCAGAGTTGCTGGCTGGGTTTCTGTGAGCCAAGGGTCGTCAGAGTAACCTTATGCCCACTGTTTGAGGTGTGCCTTCTGGGAAAGCTATGGTGGGCCTGACCTGTTGCCAAAAGTCAAACGATAGGTAGGAGTTGCCTTGAGGTTAGTGTCAGAGTTCTGGGTAAGTTAGATGCCTACGGGGTATATACACAGTTGCCAGGGTATTCATGTGGCAGATATGGATAACGAGGGTAATAAAGGTGCATGTGGGGTAAATCCCAGTATAATATCTGGAGCCTATCCCTATTCCTAGTAAATGCATGGAACGGCCGACCTCAGGAAGTGGTGGATATGAATACACTGTAGGGCTTCAAACAGGCATGGGATAGGCACAAGGGTGAAATACAGATGAGTATGAATAAATAGGCCATTGACAAGAGTAAAGGCCTATGACACATTCATAAGACAGAAAAAATGGACAGGCTAGACTGGGTCTTGCGGTCCTTATCTGCGGTCCACTTCTATGTTTCTATGTAAAACACTGAACACTAGACATCCTGGTGGTGAGTGAGTGTTTGAATCAGAAATATGGAGAGGTACTGGGTGCCAGTGCTCCAATGTAAAAGTACTCCTACAGTGAATATGGGTTCATGTAGTTACATTTAGCTATAGGTGTGCAGGACAATAGTTATGGTGTCTAGGCTGAGATAAAAGGTGCCCCAAATCCATAAATGAGTAAAGACAGAAAGGTGTCTGTAATTCTGTCTTCCAAATGAAGAAGTGTTAATGCCAGAATCTTTTGTAAATAGGTACATAAAAGCTTGCTTTAAGTATCAATACATGTGTACCACTAGGACTCCTGGTTTTACCATGAAAGCTGTGAGCTGTAACCCTTAATGTGAGGGAGGGGATCTTTAGTTTCTCTATGTGGTTGTGTAGTCCTACCGAGTGAGACAAATGGCATTTAGGTGAAATTTGAAATGTTCACATGAATATGCAGAGTACTGTATTTAAAGAGGCTGGCACTGGGACTTTTTATTTGAACATGGGTGCTGGCACATAAATGTATGGCTTTAGAATGCTGTCAGCCAGCCAGGATCAAGTATTTCTCAACCAATTATCTAAAATTGTATAGGGTCTCCTTTTTTAAAGTTTTGGCCTCACCTCTGAGGTGCATTCCTTTTAAAACAATGTCATACTCAACACGTGCTATGACAATGGAACAATCCCTGTTCCGTAGTGGAGTGTAGGAGCATATGTAAAATTTCAGCATTCCGTGATGGAGGAGCAAAATTGGGACAGCCTTGGAGATGTGAGATGTCTGCATACACATAAAATATCAAGCCATTGGCATTTATTAATATTCATAAATTTACAGTTTGGTCAATTAAAGCTCATGGCAGGAGGACACCAGAACACCTCCATGGTTTTTTAAACTTATTTTCAGGGTTAGTTTTGCAAAGATTATCTCTTGGAACATGGCCTTTGTGTCATTCTGTCATTGTTTTTCTAGTCTGCCATGGCCGAAATATTGCAAGAATGTAGATTTGTTTCTCTTACCCTTAGAGCAGCTTAGTCTACTTGAAACAGTGGCAATGAAAAATGACCCAGTAACACTACAGATATCTCTGTTTCTGCTCGACAAAACTAGCAGAATAGAAAACATGGCATACAGATTGAATGTCAACAAATAACACTTTAGTTTGTTCGTAATTTGTAGTCAGTGTTTAAAAACACTATCTTTAACCACTTTAAAAAATCTTTTATTGAAAATGTGACCATGCCAAGAGGCAGATAACCAGGAGGAGTGGCATCCATTGTCCAGATGTTTCAACTTAAATGCTGCCCTTCTAATTCCTTTCTTTATTCTACTTGAAGATTTATTATAGGACACTATTGCAATCAATACCCTCACACACAGTCCCCTATTGTCTCTTCCAGGAGGTCATGATAAACTGCTGTGTGGAAAACCCTCTCCTGCTGTTCTTTAAGTCCTAGCAGGAGATTGTGAAGGACCCACTGACAATGCTGTCAAATAATGTTGCAGCATGCCTCTGTATTGTCGCTTTCTCACTGCTGTCTCCTCACATGTCTTCAAAGCCACAGAATTCTGTGAAAAAGAGCATGATGTAATTGTAGTGACAGCACAGTTTTCCACCCCTAAAAGAAAGCAAATTGACCCCCCTTTGTATGAAGTTAATTTTTCCACTATAAACCTAAATTTACAGTCATGCAAAAGCACAAAATTAATAGTAAAGTCCTCAGTGGAGTTTACATAAGCCATTGAACCTAATGAGCTTTATCGTTTAGTATATTGTGTTATATTCTGTTTTCCCCTAGTCTGCACAAAATTGTTAAAGACATGAATCAATGAGTGTACTTCCTCTGTGAATGTAGTTATGTCTTGTATACCTCTGTACCCCATACCATTGCTTTAAACTCTGTATGCTATCCTACCCAGGACTTCCCTCTAAATGAGCTTGCTCAATGGCGTATTTTCCTGGTGAAATAAATACAACTGAAATTAAGGTTAAAAAAAAACAACTTTTAGCTATTGAGGGGCCATGTAATGTGTAATGGGGTGTCCATGATGGGGTTAATGGGTGGTTGGTGGTGCTGTACTGGGGCTCTCTGGGGGAAATGCCCCTTACACTAAGGTGACTGGTTTGGGTTCTTTCGATCATAGAAGAACATGGGTGAAAAAAAATAATAGTAATAAGCACATGGTGCCTACACCTGGGGAAATTGGTGAGACTCTGACACTCAGGAATAACTGTGCCAATGACATTATGTGAAGGGATACTTGATGCTGACACTATAGGCTATAGCTGCCCTCAAGAAATTTTGCAGCGTCTTGGTATAACATGTCGCTGTTACACTTGTGAGGGAGAACAGCCAATGCATTTATTGTCAATGGCTTGGCATTGTTTGCCACAGGGCAACTGGTTTCAGACTCTATAGTAACATTTGGTTTCCCATTACTCCTTTAGCATACCTGATAGTATCAACAAAGTCTCTGTCTCCATCATTAGGCTTCTGAAGTGGCATTCAGACTTGAGAGGTTACATCAGCAAGAACATGCTAATTTACAGTTATTTAACATGAGTAGGAAGAATCCTGGCTTCTGAGAGACCCATGCAGGCTGGCAGCCGTACTTTTCCTCAGCCTAATACAGAGTTAAAAAAAAAAAAATATATATATATATATATATATGTATCAGTGCCAGCCTGCCCAATCACAAACAATATCCATGTGCCCACTTCAGAATTCTCAGTTTCAATTGACTGCTATTTTGCCCTCTCAGCAACTGCTCTCAAAAGAAAAAAATGTCTCAGCTACCAACTGTTTTCTTCAAAATGTTTCAAAAGCCAAACCTTTGTTAGTACTTCTTCACTGATACCAACAACAAAGACTCGTCTGAACCAGGGGTACTTGCAATTGGTTGATTCCATTCTGTTTGCTGCTTGTTGGGAGTTTGGAAATTCAGATTCCAAGGCAAGTACCCCTCCGTTGCAAGTAAAGCCATCGGAAGAGGTATCAGAGTTGGAATTTCCAGTTTCTCATCTGTCTAAATCCGCCCCCCCCCCCGCAACTTGGCAACCACTACTGTAAGGTCCTGATGTCTGGCCATTCTCTCCCCACCCCTTACACAATTCAAAGACATTCCCTTACCTCACCCATGTAGCACCCATTCTTCCTTCTCCCCCATAACTGACTTGTGTGGTGCCTCTACAGTAGAGTACCCTGCCCAGTGCCCACTTCATAGGCCCTGCCTTCATTCTGTTGCTATAACAGCAGCAGGGACAACGTCCTCCTCCTCCTAATTACTTTTTTCTACTCAAAGTCTCCTGGCTTAATCTGTTAGGAAGTCCATTGATAATTACATCTTGGGAGCTTTTGAGTAAGGGATTATTTTGAAGCAGATTTGGGATTTTTTTGATTATGGAGCATTTGCTTCAGTTTATTTATTTATGTATGTGTGTATGTATGTATGTGCGTATGTATGTATGCACGTATGTATGTATGTATGCATGTATGTGTGTATGTATATAAATGTATGTATGTATGTTTATAAACGTATGTATGTTCATACACATGTATGTACGTACGCATGTACGTATGTGTGTATATATATATATAAATGTATGTATGTACGTACGTACGCATGCATGTATGTATGTATATAAACGTATGTACCAAATCAAATCAAACTTTATTTGTAAAAGATGCCTTTCTGAAACCAAGGCACCTGTACATAACATAATAAAATAAATCAAATAATAAAACAGTAAATAAAATTAATCCAAGGCAGCAACATTAAAAATCATTATATGCAAGGCTAAAAAGAAATGTTTATAATGCCCCCTTAAAGCTTTGGATGGTTGAGCAGTCTCGCACCTGACAAGGTAGAGAATTCCACAGGGTTGGGGCCATAAAACTAAAAGATCTGGCCTCAGATGTCTTTAAACGAAACCTGGGAATCTCCAGCAATCCCTCCCCAGTGGATTGGAGAGAGTGGGAGGGACAGCAGGGACAAAGGAGATCTTTCAGGTAACCAGGTCCCTGATCATGTAGGGCCTTATAGGTCAGCAAACTGACCTTGAAGGTGATTCACCAGCATATTGGCAGCCAGTGCAGTCCGCGGAGCACAGGCGTTATATGACTGACCCTAGAAGAACACATCAATAGCCTGGCTGCCACATTCTGCACTAGCTGCAAGCAGAGAATATCAACCCCCAGTAGCCCAAGGTAAAGGGCATTGCAGTAGTCAAAGCGGGAGGTAACGAAGGCTTGGACCAAAGTAGGAAGATCGTCGGGAGGAACCAGGTGCTTCACCTGGGTGATGTTCCTCAGATGATAAAAAGAGGCTTTGACAACTGCTGACACCTGAGATTTAAGTGTCAAACAGTCATCAAACACAACACCCAGGTTCCGCACCTGGTTTGAGGTAGTTAGCCGAACACCCCCAAGCCATAAACCTGAAGGTGATCCCGCCAACAAACCCGTCTCCCGGCAACCTGGGTCCACAACCAACACCTCAGTTTTCTCTGGATTTAACCGCAGCCAACTCACATTCATCCAATCCTGGATTTCGGTGAGACAGTTGTTAAAGACTGAAATGGCAGCATCTTGGCTGGGCGCAAAGGACATGCACAGTTGAGTATCGTCTGCATAGCAGTGAAAACTGAAACCATACCGGCTAATAATCGCTCCCAATGGCAGCATGTACACCGCAAACAACATGGGCGCCAAAATGGAGCCCTGCAGCACCTCACAGGATAGGGGGAATGATGCCAAAGAAAAAATTCCAGACACCACCCTCTGAGTCCTACCCTTGAGGAAAGATCGAAACCAACTGAGGACTGTACCAGGCAGCCCACAGATAAACCACAAGTGCTCCAATAGCACACCATGGTCCATGGTGTCAAATACTGCAGAGAGATCAAGAAGGACCAAGATGGAACTGGTCCTTCAATCTCTTGCTATTAGGAGGTCATTTAGTACCCGGACAAGAGATGTCTCGGTACTATGTCTCTTCCTAAATCCAGACTGGATAGAGTCATAGACATTGTGGCTGGTCAAATGATCATCCAGCTGCGATGCGACCACCTTCTCAATAACCTTACCCACAAAAGGCAGGTTAGAGACAGGCCTGTAGTTAACCAGACAACCCGGGTCCAAGGGGGATTTCTTAAGAAGGGGCTGAACCACGGCCTCCTTCAGAGGATTTGGAAAAATCCCCCTCTCCAAAGACCTCCAGACTATCTCAGCAAGGACCGGACTGATTTTATCCACACAGCCCACTAAGAGATGTGTAGGGCCTGAGACCAAACCACAGTTGGTCGGAAGCAATGGTTGGATGACCATCACAATGTCTTTTTTTTTTTTTTTTATACTTCATCTTTATTGAAAGTATTACCAGATTATTACATATCTGTATCCAGCCCTTTGCTTACACAATATACATAACAGTTAAAAAATCATACATCTGGGAGTTCCCATTTTCCAGCATAATAGATGCTCCAAGCATTTCTTCTAATATACAATAAATTATAACCAAAACAGTGAATGGTCAGTTTAAAACTTAAATCAAATAATAATATCATTAGTAAATGAGATTGTAGAATCTCTATCATATGTTACATACTACACTGAGTGATAATTTAACTTGTATAGTTAAGTACAAAGAGGCCTAAAAGATAGTTAGAAACTGGAGTATAGAAGAGCCAAACTGTGGCTCTAAAAGAATTACAGATTACATATATGAGGAAAGAGAAAGAGAAGAGAAAAGCCTCAATTCAACGTATCCTAGGTCTACTTGTCAATGTTGCCAATAGAATTTAATATACATAGTACGTAATTACTTCTTTGACTAGGTCCCAGTACCCACAAAGGTGGACAAGACAAGAAATGAAAAGAGAAAACTACACCATTTTTCTCATGTGTTGTCACAGTACTTAGGACATAATCTGTTCATTTTCTAACCCCTTTCTCCATTATGTCCCCTAAATAAGTACCTCCCATCTAGTCCACCTGTTCATGAATTGTGGGGTCTTGAGAGCAAGAGAAAAAGTTATTCTTTCAAAGGTTATCATATTATCACATTATATTATCAACCAGCTCTTTCCACTCACTCTCAGAAGGGGGGTGTGGGACAACCATTTTTTAGTAATCACCTTACAGGCAGCCGCAACTAAGATGTTCCAGAGATATTGGGCTTCTCGTCCCCTTATCCCCAAGGGATATAGGCCAAGGATCAGATGTTCCAGTCCCAGAGGGGTCATAATATTAAAAATCTTTTGCAATTGTTGTTGTATGTTACTCCAGCATTGATTGAGTATAGGACAGTACCAGAAAATATGGGCCTGTGAGGCCAGGGTGACACCACACTTTCTCCAACAGGCAGATGTAACTTCAGAGTTCCATTTAACCACTTGTTCAGGAGCTCTAAAATATCTACTCATAAGTTTCCATAAAAAACTCATGCCAACCTGGGGATGAAGAGGAATGCCATGTATTTTTTATTGACTGCAACCATCGTGTCCCATTTAAATTTACCCCTAAGTCCTTTTCCCATTTCTCTTTAATCAATGTTGTTGAATGTTGTAAATCAATAAGATAGCTTTTATATAGCAGTGAAAAAGCCCTTCCTCCATTCTCCGTAGCACAGATCTGTTCAAATACCATTGGTTGTAGGAAATCCTGAGAGTTTAGTAAAGATTTTTGGAGTTGTTTCATTATGTAATCCCTAAGCTGATAATAAAATAGGAGATCCTCCTGTCCCCGGTAAAATTTTCCCCGCACGTCCTCAAATGATAGTACCTGCTCTCCTTTCATCAATTGCTTGGGTGCTCGACATCCTTGTTCCTCTTGTTGTTTATACAAAGGATCTTGGTGAGCCATTATATGGTGTGAACTAAGGGACCACGCTCGATACTTCCAGAGGTATACCCTAGTGTCCCCTCTAACACAGCCTCTTTTACATCCCTCGAGAGCAGCTTCAGTGCCCGAAAATAAGAGGGGGGAGTTGTATACTGGAGCATTTTGGGCAAATAGCTGAGTCACCAATGAAGGAGAGCAAGGGATAGCCAGATCAATAGTTTTCCAGTGGGCTAGGTATCTTGGATGTTGCAACAGGAGGGTTACTGTGGTCTAAGCAGCCACCCAATACCCCTCCAGGCACAGCACACCATAACCTCCCTCCTCCCTTGGGAGAATAAGGGTTTGTTTCCTGATTCTGGGGAGTTTTCCTAGCCAAACAAATTTTAAAATAATATTTTGCCAGGTGTCTAATTTTTCTTTGGAAATCCTGCAGGGGACACACTGTAATAGAAAAAGGAATCTAGGTAGGAGATTCATTTTAGTGGTTTGGACTCTTGAGTGGAGGGGGAGTGGTAATAAGGACCATCTCTCAATATCTGCTTGTATTTGTTTTATCAGTGGAGGGTAATTCAATTGGTACAGAAATGAGTAATTAGGTGATAATTTTATACCTAGATATTTCATGGCAGGGAGGTCCCATCTCAAGGGATATCTGTCCCTGAGGGCCTGGGTTGGCTCATAGTTAAAGGTGATTGTCTCAGTTTTATGGGTATTCAAGGAGTATCCAGATAACTCTGAAAATTATTTTAGATGCTGAAAAAGGTGTGGGATGGTTGTTTCAGGTTCCGTGATATAAAGCAAGATATCATCTGCATATAAAGCAAGTTTGTGTTCTTCTTCGCCTATCCGAATCCCCTTTATATGCAGATTTTCTCTAATACTTTGGGCTAAGGATTCTAGGTACAGTGCGAAAAGGATAGGGGACATAGGACACCCCTGTTGTGTACCTCTACTCAATTTGAAAGAGGAAGAAGTATGGCCATTTGCTCTGATGAATCCTTTTGGTGATTTATATATTTTAAAAATGATATTAATGAATTGAGCGGGGAAACCAAAATTAATAAGCACTGCCCAAAGAAAGGCCCACGAGACTTTATCAAAAGCCTTTTCAAACTTAATAGGATAGAGGGTTGATAAGTGAAATTGAAATAGTCAATCAAATGGGTGGTCAGACGGAGGTTATCCTGAGCTTGTCGGTTTGGAATAAATCCAGTTTGGTCCAAATGAATCAGTTCCCTGCAGTTCCGAATTGGAGATGGTGGCTGTCAATCCCGCTTTTGTCTGTGGGAAGAGGATCGGCAAAGAGAGCCATTTCAAATAATCTTCCATTTTACTATCTTGTGGAGGAGGGTATGACATGGTATACAGCAAAGTATAGAAATCTCTAAAGGCCGATACTATCTCCAGGCTCTGACTCAGTTTTTGTTTAGTAACTGGGTGTACCAGGGTAGGGATCAATGCCCTTGCTCTTTGAGATCGTAGCCATGCTGCCAGTAGGTGAACAGATCTAGGGCCTCCCTCAAAATATTTCTGCCTAAGAAAAAGGACCTTCTGCTTTACCTGATAACCTAAAAGCTTGTTAAGTTCTGTTTTGAGTTGAACAAGTTTTGTATTTGTTGCCGCCACATATTTGATTTTGAGTTGTGTTTCACAAGAATCTATTTCTTTTTTTAATGCAGCCTTTCTAGTTTCCCTCTGCCTTTTCTTATAGGCCAAAATAGAAATAAATTTACCCCAAACTATGGCTTTTATGGTGTCCCAAAGCAATGATGCTGGTGTCTCTGGGGAGGCATTCTCAGCCACCGCTTGCTTTACAGTATCTATAATTATCTCCTTCACCTCTGGGTCCTGAAGCAGAGATGTATTAAGTCTCCAAAAAGTTCTTTTAGTGAAATCTCCAAGGTGAAACTGACAAAATATCGGAGCGTGGTCCGACAAAGCTCTATCCCCTATCCAGCTTTCCTTAACCTGTCCAAACTGTTTCTACGGGAAGTAAAAAGTAGTCCAGCTGGGAGTGAGACTGGTGGGGGGCAGAGAAAAAAATGTAGTTTCTCTGATTTCCATGTGTGGCTCTCCACACATCAACATAGCCTAGTTCAGAGAAGAGTTTAACAACCTTTTTCATGAGAGACTGATCGTGGCATGCAACCGCAGAGGAAGAGTCCAGTGCTGGGTTAAGAACTAAGCTGAGGTTCCCTGCAATAATCACCTCCCCCTCCGCCCATTCCTGTAGCTGTAAAAAAAAAAATCCATCTGTAAACTTGAAAATCTGACCCAGGTGGCACATAAATGGAAGCAAGGGTCAGGATCCGTCCCAAATAATGGCCTTTGAGAAAAGCAAAATGACCCTCCCCATCTACCAGCTGCGCTGTCTCTGCTCGAAGGGGGGTTTAGTAGGAACAAGCACAGCTGCCCCTCTCCTTCGGCCTCTCCCATACGTTGCGCATGCCGATGTGCAGAATCCCAATTTCGCTAATTTTTGATGCTCCTGTGAAGAAAGGTGCGTCTCCTGCAGTAAAAGGAAATCGGCACCCATCTTTTTAAGGAAAGATAATATTTTGCTACGCTTAATAGGGTTAGTTAAACCGTCTACATTAAACAAGTACAAAGTTGAGGGCTTAGCTGCCATATCTGCGGGGGTCAGAAGGACTCTTCCTGTGCAGTGCCTTGTATATAATAGTTTCTCTAATGAAGGCTCTAAAGTTAACACCCTATAAAAAATGGCCATAGTCCGGAAAAGCTGAGCTGGCCGATTCAGTGCAGCAGCAATCTCTCTGGACAGTAATTCTGCCTTTTTGTGAGAAATTGCTGATTGATAGCCCACATAATGGTCCATCAAACTAAGTTTGTCACAATCCAGGCCCGACTTCCGCCAGCACCTCTCTAACCTTCGTCCAACTCTCCTCAACTCCCTCAGAGTCTCATCAAACCAGGGAGACCTGGGGCAAAGAGTGAGAGGATGAACACGAACAGGAGCAATGGAATCCAGGGCCCGTATTACCATCTTATTATAGGCAAGTACCAGGTCTCCTGGACCCATGCAATCACTCGGTAAACCCGATAGGTCCAGTACTGCCATCAGGCCATCTGGGGAAACACCCCTCAAAGGGCAGTACCGGACCATCTCCATAGGGGCTGGCCTACTAAGGGTAGCCTCAAAACTGAACCCAATGGTATGATGGTCAGACCACCCAACTGGTTCCACCATTAAATCAGATATCTCCATCCCCAGTAGAAACACAAAGTCCAATGAGTGACCATCAATATGGGTCGAGGAGGAAATAACCTGTGTGAAGCCTAGTGAAATCATTAACTGGTGGAAGTCCTGACCAAACTACGAGAGTTCACTGTTGACCCATGCATTGAAATCCCTCAGAACCAACCATCTGGAGGATCCCAATGAAGTCTGTGACTTCCCGCAGGAAAACATTCCTGTCACCTGGTGGACGGTAGACGAGAAGTGTCCTGCACCCCACACCCTCGCCCATGATACATTTAAAGGAATTGGTAGTTCCTACTGGTACCTCCATTAGGCCCAGTTCCAATCTTAAACAGATAGTAACACCCCCAGCCCCTACAATCCATCCTAGGGCGGTGTATCACCAAGTACCCGGACGGAATTGCTGATGCCAAAACTGGGCAAGCATTCTCATCCAGCCAGGTCTTGGTGATGCACGCCAGGCCAGATGATCCAACAAAATCCGCTATTATAGTGGTTTTGTTTTTAATAGACCTGGCATTGCATAACACCACCCGAGTAGGATGAGAATCCGAGGATGACCGTGCTACCTGCCGACTACAAGCAGAACTCTTGGGTATGGGAACCAGACAGGAAGGACCCCTTTCCTGGACCCATTTCACCCCAGGGCATCTCCTTGTCCCCACTATCCCTATCTACCCACTCCTTTCCATTCCCTCTCCAGGCCCAACCCTCGTCCTCCTCCTCTTTCTAACAATCCCCAGAGCCTACACCATCTGTACACCTCTGGCGATAGGGAAGGACAAAAAAGGGACAGAGGTCCCTGGGCTGGAGGGGGAATAATACTCGACCGTCCTTATGCCTTCCCAACACATCTTTACCACACTAAGCAAATACCAGCAAGTAAACAGCCCCAAAATACAAATTTAACCCACACCCAAACATACAGTACTCAAATACTCTATCAAACATCCACAAAAACTAAAGAAATACAACACCCTATATAAAAATTCAGTTCAATTCAACTTTATTATTATAGCACCTTTCAAAACCAGGGTGCTTAACATAAAAACAAACAACCAATATAAATAACATTAAAACATAACATTTACATTATCAATAACTAGGGAAGGCCAGGTCAAATAAATAAGCTTTAAGCTCAGTTTTAAATCTACTGATGGTTGGACATTCTCTCAACCGACGAGGTAGAGAATTCCACGGGGTCAGCACTGAAAAAGCAAAGGCAGGGGAACCAGACATCTTTAATCGTACCCTGGGAATCTCTAGCAATCCCTCGTCGGTGGAACGGAGAGGGCAGAGGGGGCTGTAAGATACCAGGAGTTCTTTAAGGTAGCTGGGTCCCTGATCATTTAGGGCTTTGAAGATTAGCAAGCCAACTTTAAAGGTGATCTCCCACTGAATAGACAGCCAGTACAGCCCGCGGAGCCCAGGCGTAATATGACTGGACCTAGATGTCCCAGTTAAAAACCTGGCCGCCACATTCTGCACCAGCTGCAAGCGGCGGATATCAACCCCTGGAAGCCCTAGGTAGAGGGAGTTGCAGTAGTCAAGACGAGTCGTAACAAAGGCGTGAACCAATGTTGGAAGATCATCCGAGGGAACCAGATGTTTCACCCGGGCAATATTCCTCAGATGATAAAAAGAGGATTTGATGACAGCTAATGCCTGAGATTTTAAGGTCAAGCCATCGTCAAAAATAACGCCGAGGTTATGCACCTGATCTGAGGTAGTGAGTGGCACACCACCAAGTAATAAACCTGATGGTTGTCCAACCCCCAAACCCACCCTCAGATGAACTGGGACCACAACCAACACTTCAGTCTTGTCTGGATTCAGTCTCAACCAGCTGGAACTCATCCAAGATCTGATCTCAGCAAGGCAACTATTTAGCACGGAGGCTGCATCATTCTGTCTGGCCAGAAAGTACATATACAGCTGAGTATCATCTGCATAGCAGTGAAAACTCAGACTGTATCACCTGATGATATCTCCCAATGGCAGCATATACACTGCAGACAACATGGGGCTAATATAGAGCCCTGCGGCACCCCACAAGGCAGGGAGTGAGTGCCAGAGGAATAAATTCCAGTGGTCACTCTCTGAGACCTGCCTGTGAGGTATGAATGGAACCAATTTAGGACTGTACCAGACAGTCCACATAAAAACCGCAGGTGCTCCAAAAAAATTTAGCTGCACAGTATGAAAGTCCAAGATAAGAAACAATCACAGTCAAATAGGTCTCACAGTTTTTGAGTTATTTTGGTCTGAAGAGCTCCCACCTCTTAAGACATGACCAGAGAGGACGGCCAGATTAAACTCTCACTTTAAACCTGACCAGCCAGCCAGAGCTTGATGGAAAAGAAAAAACTCTTTTGTAAGACACTCTCACTGCCAATGTATATCCAATAATTCGTAAGCTCAGTCAGTTCCAATTCTCAGTTTTTTAAAGCAAGACTCCCATCTCTTAATGCGTAACATGAAGTCAAAACAAGTTCAGCTCACCCAAACTGGCCCATGACTCCACAGAGAATCCTTTATAAATCCAAGTCCAATATATACTGTAGATCTTTTCGGGAACTTCCAGTTAAAAGCTGATTCCACACAACACTGACATGTACCTAGCCCCCTCACAACTGCCTCCACAGCTATTGAGGCAGGCACAGACAGTGACTGGAGTGCCAGATAACATTGATTTAAGCAAAAGGCCCCCCAGCCCAAACCCGAGGGATAGCCATCTCCTCACCCACTGAGCACATGGCTACAGCTCCCAGGCTAAGCCAGCCAATTAGTTGACCTCCCCGGGCTGCTTAGGAAACAAATCAGCCCCTGCCCACCTTTCAGCAGACCATGAGCACAAGCTTCCTGCCTGACTTGGCAGAAACTTGAAAGCCACCCTCCCCGGGTAGGGCAAGGGAATCCCTGCACACAATCCTCGGTACTCACAGTTTCCACAAAACCAATGCTGTTCCTGCTCAGATTCGGCCACAGGGATGCTCTGACTCTCCACGAAATCCCCAGATATTTCAGAAGACCTACTACAAACTAGGGGACTTCTCCACTCACAGTTCATCCATAGCAGAGGTCGGTACTACTCTGTTTCAGTCTGACTACCAAACAGCTTGTGCAAAATCTGATTCTCCGTGAGCCCGCTGCTGTAGTCCCTTCTTCCAGGACGTTAACTCTCTGCTCTGAGTCTCCTCCTTTGCTCCTTGGGTCTCCTCTAATCATATACCAACACTCCAGGAAGGTAAGAGAGCTGACAAATTGATCAGACCTCCAAATTTTACTGTAAGCATCCAGTGCAATATCTTGGAGCACTGGATAAAACAGAAAAAAAAAATATGCATAAAGAGGTTTCCTGACTCCATTTAAGCTACCAGAAAAACCCTCTCTAAGCCCAATTGCTCCACTCAAACCTCACTAACTCACTTAATTTTCCCTTACTGCCAAAATTAATTAGACTAACTAAAAACAAAAAGAAACTAAAAAATGACTTGTTACAAATACAAAATAAACTAGAAACAAGACTGGTACTATAGCTTGTTGTGGACTAGCCCAGCGTGGCCGCCATCTTGCGTGTATGTATGTACGCATGTTTGTATGTATATAAATGTATGTATGTATTATCCAAAAGTTCACAAGGGTCCAGGCACCCACCTGGTAGACCTATTTTTTTTGATGTGGACCCATTGACAAAACGACTGTCTCAGTTTGTGGACTGCAACATTAAGCCAGTAGTTTGTAAATTACTGTGCCATCATATATTCAGGACACAAGAGAGATCTTTGATGACAACTCCCTCCATTGAGCCACATATTAGGGCCTGTAAGCTGTCGGCAGCAGGATCACTCACAAACCTTTGCTAGCCAGGAGCTGTCCACATTGACATACATTGTCACCGCCCCACCTCTCCTCGGTTCTTTCTTCTGCTGTCAACCACTCATTGGATAATGCTGAGAAACAACACCATCAGTTTCTCGATTTAATTCTTTTATTTTCAGTTTTTTTGTTCCATCATTAACACCATAACTGTTTAAGGAGTTATTATTCTGGTTCTGTCCCTGCAGCTTGAAGATGTTTAAGGATAGCGCTTATTCCATATGTGTTTGTTGTTTTGGCCTAGCTCACTATGTTCAAGCCTACAGCATCTGCTTTTCAAACAGGCTATGAGGAGATGCCAGTGGAAACTGCTTGAGGACTTTCTGGCCAAGATGAATGCCTCCTGTAAAACTCTGGCCACTATTTTGGCTTCTTCTTCCTGGTCCCCAGTCAGTAACACCTGGCACTCCCCTCGATGATTGTCAACAGTGTCACCACAATGGTTATCAGAGTTTAAGGACAAGTCTTATAAGTTGTCTTTGTCTAACCAACACCATTCCAAACACAAGGATAAGGTGCCCACTCGCTCCAGATCTCTGCATCATTCAGGATCGGTAAGTCTAAGTTTAGGGCCACAGCTGTGATCTCAACTTCTACAGCCCCCAACCATCCAAGTACTGCCAAGGTGGAGGTTAAATTCTGGTTCTCCCGCTTACAACATTTTGCAACTTTTATCATCTAGAACTGTCCCATTAATGGCTGTCACATCAACTCCTATGCAGGGCGTTGTTGACTCCCAAGTAATGGTTACTACACTGTACAGATTATTTCAACACCTGCTGAAGACTTTTCCAGTGCTGATCATCATTTCTTCATCGATTATATTTTGTTTGTTGATGCCAACCAGTTCTTTGATGGGGTATACTGCTATTTCTTCCACTCTACAGCTGTCAATGCCAGCTTTGCCCATGGAAGCCCCTCTACCTCATCCAGATGATGTTGATGAGGAGGAAGAATACAGTCCTGACCTCCTGAATGTGGAGGGGGATTCTGATGATGATGAGGGGGACCTGAAACTACCTCAATGCATGGGTTCCAGCTCCACTCTTTCCTTTTCCAGTGATGACACTGTTATCTATATTCCCAGGTTTCCTCATGAAGATGCATCTTTTCAGGCCCTATTGAAACAAATATAGGAGACCCTGGGGTTTACTGCTGAGGAGGAGGATTCCTCTATCCATAATCTATCTGAATTCTTTGAGATAGCTGCAGTTCCCTCCATTGTTATTCCTTCTATATTTCCAGCATTGAAATATGCTACAATGGCTTCGTGGCATGGCCTATATATTTCATCACTTTACCTGCTGTCTCTAGGAAGGCAGATAAACAATATCCTGTTTATATGTCCTAGAACATATTATTCTTCACAACCTGAAACTGATTCTGTTGTGATTATGGCAGCGTATGATAGATCCAAAGCTCCTCGTTACATGAGCTCTTTGCCTCCTGGCAGTGTAGAAGATTGGATGTTATGGTCAAAAGAATGCATACCTTTGTGTCCTTAAGCCTTTGGATTGCAAACTATCAGGCTTACATTATTAAATAACAGAATAGCCTGTGGAATTCTATGCTACCTGTACTTGACAAGCTACTTGATGGATCAGCTAAGCTGACTTACTCAAAACCATTACACAGGGCCTTGATACTGGGAAGCAGCTGCTTAGATCTGCTACTGATGCTTCTGCCCATGCTGAGGGTTCGGGTATTTGCCTTTGCCGCTACTCTTGGCTTAGAGTGACTGGCTCTGTCACTGATGTCCAGCAGTCTGTCCTTAATTCAGCATTTAAGGACAGAAGTTTTTTAGTTATGAGACTGAAATGATTCTCCGTTAGCTTCAGTTCTCCAAGGCCCTCAATCATCAGCTTATCTCATGGTCATGAAAGTGCTACTTTTCAGAGACAGCTGATCAGCCTGCCTATAGTTCCTATCCACAGGCGCATACACCTGGACATATACCCTCTCCCTTTCCCCCAGTTACCCATTCCAGAGCCCCCAATGGTGCTGGTGCAGGCAGTGTCCCTTCCACCCCCAGTGCTTTCAGACTCCCTTCCCTCCCCCTCCTCTCATTGCTCCCGGCATGAACAAAAACTTTAAAAGCTCAAAACAAAAAAATGCATAACTCTCAAGGTTGATGGTTGCATGGTTTGCCATAAGACAGTCTAACGAAACGTCTGAGCTGACTTTCAAAAAATAGATCAGTTGCAAGTAGCATAAATGGTCGTGACTGCGTCAGAAAAACACTGACAATGGAGTTTAACAAACTGAGCACATCCATAAGAGAGAGTTCATGCACTTGGTAAGACATGACAAAAAGTATAAAAATGTCAAGATTGGGATAAAATTAGTTGCAATTGAAAAAGTGAAAAACTGTTGTTTTTTCTTCAGTTTGTGGATTTCTTGGGGAATTGTAAAAACTGTTGCAAAAAATTAACTAAGTTCTACACATACAACATGTTTAAAGTCACAAATCTGACACTCTGTACCACTCACTCTTGCCGCTAGAGTTGTCACACAAGAAGTATCAGAAGCAGAGGAGGACACTCTTGTCAGCTTGCTGAGCTGTTATCCAGTCCCACTGAATATGCGGTGGGCACAATGAGGCTCATCCGCTTGTGGAATATCCTCCAACAGGCCCCAGCTGTTCCTTTGATGGTCTTCAAGTCAGGCTTTGTGAAATGGAAACCCAAAGACCGGGCCCAAAAGGGACATGTACCACTCATTAGACTTGGGACCCATACTGGCATCTCTCCTGACAAGTCTTCTCCAGCTGGTTATAGCTGGAGGCTTGGCTTGGTGAACACCAAAGCGCTCTGTGAGGAGCTCACCTGTCCTTGTCTCTCTCAAATGTGGACTACCCACTTCTTGGTATACGACAGGGACCCCTGTAGATACCCCCTAGGGCTTAGCAACCCAGATGTTATAGGGCATCATGTTTAAAAAAATCTCTATAGTACAGAATGTTCTGAAATTGACATGTTTCCAGAGCAGAGGCTTACGTGAGTGGTAAACAGCCGAAGACTGCATCAGTGCATAGGTGCACACATTAACACCTTAGGCCCAGCAAGTGCAGTTTTGCCCAACCAGGACCAAAAGTGTAAACCACCCAAATTACTTGGGGGTGAGTTTACATATGGAACTTGCTAAACTCTGCCTGCAGTGGGTAGATCAGTACTGTTCACATCAGTAAGATTAGAATTAGTACTACTCCATGGTAGCTGTTATATCTATATTTTATATGTGTTCACCGCTCACCATTGTATATATTGTACCTTTAAATCAATAGATTATGACTGACTGTCATGGGATTATTATAGGAACAGTAAGTCATAAAGGTTCATGGGTGTAGGGACACATGTTGCAAATAAGCCACGGCTTACAAGTTGATTGGACTGGGGGGAGGGGGGGTATTCTGGGCCCTGACCATTGCTTTTAGCGGTATCACGTTAAAATCATGAATAAATAATCGCGAGTGTAAAATAGCGATAAAAAAAGGCGAAAACATTAAAAGCGACGGCACATAAATAGCTATATACACAAATAGCATTTTTTCAGCGTCAAAATAGCGATAGCGTTTCACTCACGAATGAGGAGACATGCATACTAAAACCACAGCGTTTCCTTGCCCTACAATGGAGCATCATTTAAAGCAATGAAAATCTGTGTTAACTGAGAAGTGAAGTCTGACCCAATCTGGGAACAGTACCACATTTCCTACAGTACACTCGCTGAAGGGGGTAGAAGTGCATACCAAACCCACAGCATCTCACTAAAATGACAGCGTCAAAATAGCGATAGCGTTTCACTCACGAATGAGGAGAAGTGCATACCAAACCCACAGTGTCTCACTAAAATGACAGCGTTTCACTCACTGAGGATTTAACTCAAGGCTGTGATTGATTGTCTCCAGACTGAGCAGTTAATTGCCAGCACCATAGTAATCGGTGACAAAATAGTGAATTTCACAATTAAAAAAAAAACTGGCATCAGCCAGTAATGCTTTATTTCGTCTTCCTACTTCTAATTCAATACGTCTGTCTCCAATTTCAGCAATCAGGCTCTCTTGTTAATTTCTTACTTTCATACTTGGAATTGAAAGTTACATGCAAGTCCTCTCAAATATTCATATGTTGTACGAGTGCCAAACTCGCTCACAATTTTGACAATTCACTCATTCTGGTCCTTGTATTTCCTTTTTTTTCCTGCTGTACAAGATCCTGCAATTAACTGTTCAATCTTCATCTCAGTGAGATGCTGTTCTTCCCTGAGACACTCAATCAGTCTCCATGTGCTGGTATGACAGGAGCCTAGCCTTGAGTTAAATCCTCGATGCCATCCCTCCACAGCATTATTTGTTCTTGCAAGACCGAGTATTGTAGCTTCATGGCAGTTCCATTGAGGCACAGAAAAGCTGCATGCCTTCTGCCAGAATGACCTTTCCGCCTGCCTAGCCATGTGTCTTTGAAGTAATCGAGGACAGGCTGTAGTATGTCCTCATTGTTAGCAAAGAGGTCGATCTCTCATCGCTCCTCAAAAGCACTCACTACATCACAGGGTGGCACAAATGCCAATGACAACAGCATACAGAGATGTAAGGCAAAGTCGGGATCACTAAAATACTGCTTTTCCACCTCAGGGCATGTCTGTATCTTTCTCCATACTGGCTGAGCAAAGTGGAAAAAGCATCCCTGGACGTGTGTTATCGGGTACACAGTTCTTAATCCCTTCCATGCTGCTCTCTCATAGTCCATGATGGCATTAGCAGGACTAACATCACCACACAATGCCTTAATCTTAGAAAATACACATTCGTAGGATGATGATTTATGTGAGCACATCAAGATGTATAGTGCAGTAAGCACTTGACCTGACCTCATTGCATGTATGCTATACAGCAGATTGAATAGCGATGCACAAGATTTAAAAGTGCCATCAAGCATCCAATCAGGACAGTCCTTCAGAAATCTTATATTAGCCTCTGTTCCAAAAACTAATATCCTGTCCTTTTCACTCCCACTGTCAAACATTAAAAATTGCTCTCCAGAGCCCAGAACTGCAAATTCTGAAGGAATTACAAGTTCCTCAACACACAATGACGTTACAGGACCGCCACGCTCATGCTGGCGAATACGCTGAACGGTTTGCTTCATGAGCCGTAGTTCAGGCAGTCTGCCAGTTACTGCTTCTGGTATTGAAGCGGTAGAGGTAACCAGGATCTGTGAGGTGCTTTCGACAGTACTCCTAGCATGGTCCCGAATTACAGCCATTACTTTTCTTGCTCCAACGTCCACAGAATCAAGAACATGATTATGATTTTTTTGTGTGCAGACACCCTGTCTTCAATGGTGTGGAGCCTGGCCAAACACTTAAATCTGTGTGCCTCTGCACATCGCCAATAAACCTTGGATGGTGTTTCTTTATCTTTTCTATACAAGTAACCCTCGTACAGAACAAGAGGCTTACCCTTCTGGCTTGTAACAAACTCTAGTGCCATCAAAGCGGTATGGATTCAGTCCTGAGTCAAGAGTAGAATGACTTGGATCAGTGGGTGAAAGTGAGCATTGAGTGTTCGCTTTTTAAGCTGCTGAAAGAGTACTATGGTCTGTCTGGGTTGGGCTGGTTGCTGGGAAACAGAAGTCTCATGATGAGAAGGATAATGAAGGGAAAAACCAAACTAGTGAGAAACACTTTACACTTCAATATAAACTAAATTCGCTATACTTGACAAGCTGCTATTTTACAGTTCGCCTTTGTTTTCACTCGCTATTAATGCTCACGCTATTATATACTCACTATTTAACAATCACAATTTTTTTCCGCTATTTTCACATAGAACCCTTTTAGCAACTCTTACTGTGTGATACCCACCCCTTCTGGTGTTATCACATGAATGGTGTGCTCGGTTTGAACTAAACATAAAGTTAAATGCATAAGGCTAAATACTGTTGTAATTTTTCCCATTATAATGTAGTTCATGAAGTACAATATTGGGTGTACAAGGGGTCTGGGTAAAAAATAGGGGCACGACTAAAATGGGGGGGAGGGGTGTGGCAAAATTTATAAGCCAGAAACCTTTGCTATTTATTTTCCTAGCTACACCACTGTAAATGTTAACATAAACCTACAGTTAATATGTATTTTATGATGGTAGTCTTTTGTACTTGTTATGCATGATAATTTGCAAAACTATCAACTGATTTGTCTCTTGCTGTAATGGCAAAACACAAAGCAGCACACATGATGGGGATAGAAAACTATAGTTATTTTTAGATACATATTATCTTCCTATTAATATTCCAGTAAACACTTTTTCAGCTACGTATTGCCAAGTGGCCCATAACAGAGTTCCTCTCCTAGTATGCCACTCACTGGGTCACTAAGCCCCTGCAGCTCGGTACTCCTCCCCACCCTGATTTCCCCCTGAGGTGGGGCCCTTCTTTCCAGCACCTGCTGTGATGGGTGAGTCATCCCTTCCCTGGCCTGCTTCTGGAACCGAGACTCTCAGCTGAGGAGGAGGCAACTGAGGAGGAAGAACCCTTGATTGCTGTAGGGGACTGGTAGAGCATCATCTGCTCCACCAGTGGCAACTGACATTCCCCTGTTTATTCCCTCCCCATGGGAGAGAGCACCCCTACTCATACACCTCATCCGTGGGAGCTGGCATGCCAAATACTCCTGTTGTTCATGTTCTTCTCTCCCTCAAGTGCTGGTAGCATTGCCGCACTGGTATCTGTGATCACTCAGGTGGTGGAGGTATTGTAGCACATTGCACAACCCACCCACCATAGAGGAGAAGAGCATTCGCTGGGACAGCCAATCCTCCCCTGCTGGTCCTCCAGGGAATCAGGCTTGGGACACAGACTAAAGTCACTTTCTTCCAAAATAGCAACTTGGTTGTCTGTGCCTGTGGGCATGCCTGGGGGAACCTTTTCAGTCCTTACTGTGAGCAGGCTGTGCCTTCTTGAGTAAATTCCCTTTTGCACCTGCGTGTTCAGAGCTAGTGTGCAATGTGTATTTGTGTTCTTTTGTCTCTTTCTTTTTAGTTGATACTTTTATTAAGACGTTTCCATTCAGCACATACAGTACACAATATGCAGACAGAACTAAATACATTCCAACCAGCAGCAACATTAATGTATGCAGTGGTAGGTAGGTAGAAATGTTATTTTTTGATCAGTACAAACGATCATTACAAAATTAAAAATTTACATACAAAAGGAAGCAGCATTCAAGAAAAGCCTTAAGTTATGAATCAGGACAGAAAGATTTTTTCTTAATCAGCCTTTTCCTAACTTTCTCTATTATGGTAACTAAAATTTAGCCACCCAAAAAATGATGAAATTATTTTCAGCAGTAAATACAATTCTAAGAATAGTAATTTTATTGGGTTGTTGTAAAGGTTCAATTATGGGATAAATCCACTTTTTTCTTGCTTTTTTATATGATGTACAATGCAGTATAACATGAGGTAAGTATTCTTTATCCCTTTTATTACAATAACAGCAAAGATCTTGTGGAGAAGAGGACTTACCAAACCTGGCAGACAGAATATTTGAACCAAAATATTCCATTTTGTATCTAGCAAAAGTCCATTGACAAATTGGGTTCTCCAGGATGACCATGTAGTGTCTGAACATATGTCTGCAGTTGATTACGCTATACCACCTGGAATAGCTGAAGGATCGAACAAGGTCCAGATCCCTAGCCTTAAAATGAGCCGAGATCGTTTTAGAAATATAAGGTTATATTTATTACTAATAGAGATATTCCTGCTGGTATATCTAGGCAGGTTCTCTAGTCCATATATCTTTAGTAAGCTTTTAAGATAACATAACCAGGAAGATTGTTTACGGCCCAGGTGTCCCAAAGTATCTTTTCATCCATGTACTGTTTTACTAGTCTATATTGTGGTAATTTATTTAGTCTAATAATCCAATAATTAATAATCCTGGAGTCTGCCAAGGCTTGTAAACTAGTAAATCCTAATTCTGCTCTAACGAAACAGGTTGGGGTGGATTTAATAAATCCCAAAGCTACACTGAGCATCTGGGTGGCTGGATTTTCTAAGTCATCTATGGAGGATAAAGCCCATAACTTGGCTCCATAGAGAATTTGTGTGTTGTATTTGGCCCCGAGCCTTCAGCAAAGGTTTAACCAAATTACCCCCCTCCCTCCTTAAATTATTAAATCTTTTGTCATTTTGGCTTTGATTAAAAGCATGTCATAATGAAATTTCCCAGACAGTCTTTGGCAAAAGGTAAGACCAAGACAGCAGTAGTTCTTCACCACTTCTAGGGATAAAGAGTCCATCTTCTATTTGTATTTTGGGCTGGACCCTCAAAGATCACAATCTTGGATTTCTGAATACTAATATTTAATTCCAGTTTTTTGCATACTGAGCCAGGGTATTGATTTTTTTTGCAATGGGTAGATGTATGATGTTAGGTGGATTAAGTAAGCTTTGGATAGATTTATTGATAGTAATGTCATTCTGAGGGAACCGGTGAAGACCTGCAACCTTAAGGTGGCCGTGACTGCATGGTCAAATTTTATTTTGCATTACACACACTCTTACCATTTTTTTAATGGTTTTTGGCCAGGAAAGACACATTAGGCTGTGGCTTGTTTCCAGATGCATCCTGGGAACACAGGGAAGTTTAGTGACTTGCTCATGGTCACGCAGTATGCAAGTGATGGCTGTGGGATTCAGACCCTGCCCTCCAGGTTTGCAGCTCAGTGCTCTTAACTGCTACACTATACTGTTTCTCTTTCAACTGACACATAGTGATGTCACCCTTTCGTGTAGCAACCATGAGTTTTGTGGAGTACAGCTCTGGTTTAGAGCATCGTGGCTTATAAGTTTCATATTTGTGCCTAGATACTCTTATTGTGGGCAATTATGACACTATTTGTACATGTTGTACATGAGGCAGTTGTACATGTTGATGGTTTAGCATGATAAAGCTAACGTGCCTTCATAAAATCAAAGGGCAAAGCAGGCTGATCGGGCAGCAAATACTGTTTAAAATTTATATTCCTAAATGTTTATCTTGTTAAAAGAAAAAAAAATACATTGCTTATTCGAAGGGAGATGAGGATTTTTGGGATTACAGCTATTATAATTGTAAGATATGTTCAATTTAATTTTAAGTACTTTCATGGATTTTGAAAGTCAAAATCTGACACTTCAAGTGTGCTATGTGCTCAGGAGCCCCAGTATTCAAAGGTTAGTTTGCACCAGTGCTAACCCAAGTTTGCGCCACTGCTCCAGGTGGGGCCATAGTCAGAGGCCCCTGGAACACCCAGGTGCTAAAATACTACTGCACTTATGCAGATGAGGGGCTCCCTCATGCATACTGGTGCAGTGGCATTGTCAAAGGTTTGCAGTGGTGGTAAACAGCCCCCTGAGTGACACTGTTTACTGTTGCCAAAAATCACCTCTTATCCATGTACTAAGCCCATGCCCCTACCACCCAAAAGGCAGGGCAGCTGTACTCCAGTCACCTACCCCTGTGCCAAGCTGCTCCTTGATCACCCAATACATCCATCTTTGTAACTTCCCTGGTGGTCCAGTGGTACCCCACCAATTGCCCAGTACATCCTTCTCTGTAAATTTCCTGATGATCTAGTGCTCCCCCGCTCCCATCCTGTAAAAGATTTCCTTGGTGTCCAGTGGTCCCCCCCAAACAATCCCATGCCCCCCACTCTACCCAACCCACCTGCTCACATCCCACGTGCATCCCCCATTACCCTGGTGTCCAGTGCTCACTGACATCTGAGTATGGTGACTGCCCCTGCCTTCCTATCTCTACAGCCAGCCACCATATGAACTATCAGTCAGTGTGTGTACTGTAGGCTCCAGTCTACCATTTCCTATTGTCTTTCCTCACTCTGGAACCTACTCCCCCCCTCCTTCCATCTCTCTACCTTCCCTGGCTCTCTTAAGCACCAGTTGAAACCTCCCCCTCCCCTTTCTACCTGCACCTGTCACCCCTCTCCCTGATGCTTCCCCTGCTTATAGCACCCACTTTCATGCATTGGGCCTCCTCCTGGTTTTCTTCCCTACCCTGTATCCAGGTTCCAGTACTACGTAACTCTGCTCTGCCATTTCTCCCCTGCACAGGTTTTTCTGTTGCTATTTAATTTCTGTTCACTGTGCCTTGCTGCTTATTTTGCACTTATAATTGTATTTTTCTCTTGTACTTTGATTGCACTTTATATGGTAACTGTGTGTTGATGACTTTGTATTGTCTTAATGTAGCTCCTGTACCCCTCTCCTGGGTTGCACCTGGAAATGAACCTTGGCTCAGTGTGCCTCTCCCTGTTACCAAGTTTCAAATAAATAAATACAATTATTAGATTCTTCCCCCCCAGCTCAGCCAGCCCTCCCTTGTCCTTTGTGATTGTCCACTTCTTTCTTTTACTGTATTTTATTATACTCCCTCCGCCTCCCATCTCAGCCAGCCCTCCCATGTCCTTCTTGATTGTCCATGCCTCTACTTCACTCTATTTTATTATAATCCCTACTCCTCCAAGCTCAGTCATCCCTCCCATGTCCTTTCTGCCAGTAATGAATTTTCATAGGTGGATAAGAGCACCCACCCCTGGTACCACTTCATGCCACCCCCTTCCCTGCAGATTGCCCACCCCCAAACACATAGGTGGCAACACCAAGGTGCCCACCCCCCAGTGCCGCCAAACACTAAATTCTGACACAGGGATGCCCAGTCCCCAGTGTTGAATTTGGTTCCTGCAAAAAAGAAGACTGTCCCTAATTAATCTTTAATTTTTAAACTGCAACCCTAAAAAAAAGGAAAATGGTCCCTTGTAGATCTTTGCTCCCCACACCCAACCCCCACTCAGCAACCACCAACTTGCACCCTCCTACACACCCTCATTCATCTAAACAGGGGCCCACATTGTAGATCCATGCTCCAATTGGAAAGACGTCCTCCTCCTAGAACCATGACTGCAACATGAGAAAATAAAGTAAGTCCGGTTAATTGTATTTCAATGTGTTTTGAACATGTACTCATAACTTTGTCACTTTTAAATATTTTATACCAAATTATCAGCATGGCCTTTTTGGGACCCCACCCCATGAACAAGGTAGGTGAAATTTTTCAAATATGGCTTGAAAGGGGATTTTGTAGTTACTCTGCAAAATTACCTTTTGGGTGGGTTTCGAAAATCTCCACCTACCAAGTTCACTAGGTGAGGTCATAAGAAGACTGTTTTGAAAATTTGGTGAAAAAATATTGCAAAATCTCCAAATTATGAGGGAACATTGACATATTTCCATATTCACTCGTAACTTGGAAATTTTTTTTGTTTTTTTAATTTTTTATTGACAAAGTGGCAGACAACGCAAACATACAAACTTTAGGCAAATTACAGTATGGCTACAAGTTGATATGCAAAAAAAAAGAGAAGAAATAACAGGAAGTTATTTTCTATGAAATGCAAAGATATGGTAAAACATATATGAAAAAGAGCGAATAACTTTGTTGAAAAAGAATGTAATAATACACATGAGCATGTGTTAATGGAACATATATTGTATAACCAGCTTGAATCCAATAATTAAGGGACATTGTCAAATCAATTTAGTTTAACTAATTAAAGTGGCCTATCTGTCTTATTTATTTATAAATACCTGTCTAAAAAGGATCTATGACACTGGCATGACAACCCCGACTGCAACATCCACTACAGCGTCAAAAACCCATTGACACCCCGACCCTGATCCAACCAGCAACATCACAACGCACAATGCGGAGGAGGGGCTGTGCCCTTCCGCACTCCCCCACTATATATATCTCTAACTCCACGTTGCACAGACAGTGGAGTCAGATATTTACTCCCCCATTGCCCTAAAGTGTCTTGATGCAAACCCCCCATCGCTGCCAATTTAGGCACAGTGGGGGTTTCACTGTGGGGGGTTCGCTGTGTGGGTGTCACTGTAGTGGTGGCATACCATCTAAAAAGATTCCAGATAGCTTCTTATTTAGTCCTTTTTCTAATGGTTGTATAGTGAACCTTTTCTATAGCATGAATTGAGATTACAAAATTCAACCAGATATCAAATTCGGAAAGTTGCTGGTCCTTCCATTTTAGAAGGATACACTTCTTAGCAATGACCAGACCTAGATGTAGAAGTTCCCTTTTAATCTGAGGTATGTATTTTGACCATATCCTATGGCTCAACAGTATAGTCCCTTCATCTTTAGACAGAATAATAGCATTCACTTTAAAAAGTGCATGAAGAACTTTTTGCCAGAATATATTTAAGTGGGGCCAGTCTATAAAGATATGTTCAAAGGTCCCAACTGAGGCTTTACATCTGGGGCATAGAATGGATACTTCACTGTTCATTTTATTAAGACAGTGGGGTGTGTAATACATTCTATGAAAGACACGACATTGTATTTGTTGTAGCTATCTGGATATTGTGCTTGTGGCAAAAGCAGAAGATATGGAGGCCCATTGAGGGTCTGAAAATGTTGTTTGTAGTTTTTGCTCCAATACCCTTTTAATATGACTAGTGCCCTTATTACATGAGTTAAATATAAGAGTATAGATTCATTAAATCATTTTTGCATGAGTGTTATCATAAATTATGCTTTCAATAGGAGTTGGTTCAATGAATTCTGGTGCCAAGAGCTCGCTGAATATATAATTCCTTATTTGAAGGTATCTGGAAAAAATGTGAAATGGGAAGTCCATACTGAACTCTTAACATTTGAAAACCAATAAATACCCCATGTGTAGACAGGTTTTTTTACATTTTTTAATACTGGCCTGATGCCAGGCCTTAAATGCACTGTCAGTTGTACATGGTGGAAAGTAACAGTTTCTATAAATTGGAGAAAAGGGGTATCTCTTAAATAAAGTATTAGTAATTTTAAGCAAGCTATCCCATGCTTGACATAAAACTGAAGTACTTTAGGATAGGTTGCCTAGGTTATTCTGATATGTTCCAATATATACTAGATGCCTAATGTTTTCCAAGGGGCAATGATATGTTTCAGTTTTACAAGGTGACATTAGATCTGGAGTAACAAACCAGGGATGGGTTTTGGCTACTTGGGCAGAGAGGTAATGCCACCTAAAGTTTATGGTAATGCCAGTCCACCTAAGTTCCTGGGAAGATAAAGGTTGTCAATTTTTAGTCTGGGTCTCTTGCCTTTTCAGATAAACTTTTTTATTATATGTTCTAATAGTTTGAACATAGAAGTGGAGATAATTACAGGTAGAATTTGAAAGAGGAATACAAATTTAGGCAGTATGTTCATTTTGATTTTGATTGATCTGCTGATTAATGTTAATGGTAGTAATTCCCATTTTAATAAAGCTTGCTCAACAGAACTGATGAATGGTCTGTAGTTAATTTCGTAGAGTTGATCTAGTTTATCACTGATTGTTACCATGAGATATCTCATATTGGTGATCATAGATGGTTGTATTAATTTGGGAGAATTAATTATGCCTATTTCAGTTGGCCTGGTGGCACTGAGGGTTGAGGCGCTGGATGCCACGCTGGCGACCCGGGTTCCGGAACGAGCCCAGGGTGCCGGAGGTCAGCAGGGGGAGAGAGGATTGAGCATCCATAGACTGCTCCCCTCTCTCTGGGGAGGGATACAGGAACTGCCCAGTACAACAGCGACCCATGGTGGAAGCCGGTGGGTCGTGTGAACATCGGGGCATGTAGTAGTGGGATGGAGCTGTGGGAGATGCTCTAAGGTGTCTTTGCATGTCCAAGCTCTGGGGGTGAAGTTTCAGTGGTAAAACAAGAAAAATCCCCTACCCTCGGGGAGGCAACGGAACCTCCAGTGGCCTGGGCCCACATGCCCAATGTCAGCCGTCTATCCCAACTTCACAGTTTGGGATTTAAGGCCTCTCCAAGGAGGCAGGAGAGCTGGAATCCTGAACCCAATTTCATTGTCAGGTGACATGGTTCAGGCGGGTGGTCAGGTGTACCAGTAGCCAAGTGTGGATTCCTGAGAGATGCCCCATCAGGTAGGAGCAAAATAAAGTCTACAAAAAAAAAAATGATGCCCATTTGCATGAGTTCAGATTTTGACCAATTAACCTTGTAACCTAAGGGGAGCTGAATTTTTGAAATAATGAGACCAATTCAGGCTCTGATTCTTGGAAATTAGATCGGTATAAAAGCGCATCATCTGCATAAAGGCTTATTTTATATTCAGCAGTGCCTATCGTCAGGCCTTTAATTTTTGTATTGTTTATTAGCGTGATTGCTAATGGTTCTATCACCAGTACAAATATTAGAGGGGAGAGTGGGCAGCCTTGTCTAGTTCCTCTTTTAATATGTATGACACCTTAATTGTTATTGTTTATTTTATTCATAGCTGTTGGTTTTGAATATAAAAGGTTTATCTATGTTCTAAAAGTTGGTCCTATCCCTGTACAGTTGAGGGCAGTTTTTTTTTTTTGCTTATACTTTTTGCCTCCTCTCTGTACCTGGGCTGCTCTCGTGTTCTGGCAGCCACCTTGGGATTCCAGCTACCGTCTGGGTGTCTGCACTCCCTCGAGGTCACGCCCAATTCCCCTGCAGCTTGCCCCCCCACAGCAGGGGGGTGGGGAGCCTCATACTTACCCACCCTAATGTATCCAGATAGGCGCACTCCAAAGCCAGCACCTGTGGACGGCCATCAAGCTGCTCCACCCCAGACACACACTCCTCCTCTGTTTTTTGATGTTTACTCCCCTGAGCTGAGGGTGTGCAATGATGCCAGTGGAAGGGAATGCGCATGCGTCCACATGCACTCCTTCCTGGCGTCTATCCCAGACTCCACCCCAAAGTACAGCACAGCACCTTGTCCCCCAGCCTCTGCCAGGGGGCAACCAGGTGCCGACTGTTGTAGACTCCCCTTCCTGGAGAAGGAGAGCAATCCGATGGATGCTCGGTCCTTCTCCTCCCCTGCCGACCGCTGACATCCTGTGCTCGTTCCCGAACATGGGTCGCTGGTGTGGTGCGAGGTAAGGTGACCAGCGCCTCAGCACTACTCGGCCTGCTCATTGAGAACAGTTTTAATATAGTCCCATTCAATCCTGTCAAAGGCCTTTTTGGTGTATAATCAATCAATCACTTTATTTAACCAGGCATAAACACCATTGAACAAGATCATTTTCTAGGTGGTCCTGGGCATTAATACAATACAGTACACTTCATAAGATTCCAATTACGGTGGACAACGGTGCAAAAAAAAAAAGAAAAAACTTTGTGAAGGTGCCGGTCAATAAGGGCCTATACATACCGGTCAACATAATTAACATGCAAAGGTACATAATGATAAGCTTTACTGAAATGAGAAGAGACAACAATCCCATATAGTCTCCGCTAAGTAAGGCCTCATACCTAAATGATAAAAAATAAGGAGGTAGAAACTGGGGTGAAAGAGTGGGCAGCCAAAAGGGAGGCCAGAATAGGTAAAAGGTAGAGAATAGGCAGGTCCATCTTGGATTAAGGGAACTAGGCTTGTAGGTCCTAGGTTTCTGTTGTTAGGAATGTGGGATGGATGAGATACTTAGGCATAGGATTTGAGAGTGGCACCCGGGGCTTAAGGGTCATCGGCGTCTGAAACAGTTGCATGATTCCTTCAGATAATCCGTTAATAGAGCTTTGAATGTGAAAATGCTTGGAAGTGAGGATAATTTTAATGAGTCTTGCATAGTGTTCCAAAGTGATGAAAGTGAGGTTGATTGCTGCTGAGCCAAGGGTAGTTTTCACTCTAGGAATCTGGAAGCAGATTAAGGAGAAGCGCCTGTGTCATAGGAACCTTTAGCCCATTTGAAATGTTCGAGATGTATGTAGGAGGTTATCAGATAATGCTCTAAAAACCAGAGGAGAGCATTCCTTTTTCTTCTAGTTGAGAGTGAGGTCCATCCCGAAACCTGGTATAGATGACAGTGATGTGTACTACGGGGTAATTTAAGATAAATCTTAAAGCTTGGTGTTAAAGGGTGTCCAGTTTGTTTAGCATTGTTGCTGGGCAATGACTGTAAAGGAAGTCAGCGTAGTCCAGTATAGGTATAAGGAAAGTAATGTTAAAGTAGAGCCTTGGTTGTGATCAATTATATGCATAGTCCTTTTATTATTAGTGAACTGTCGACCTTTGATGAATCCATTTTGATCAAGGTGGATAATCGAGGGGAGCACTTTTTCTAATCTAGATGCTAGAATTTTAGCTAAGAGTTTAGCATAATTAAAGAGATAGGCCTCTATTAGCTACATTTAAGTGGATCTTTTCCATTTTTTCTTAAAGAACAAGATGATGGCCTCATGGAAGGAAGGGGGAGCTGGACGGATCTTAAGAAACTATTACATAGAATTTGTAAATATTGAACCATTATATTACTGAATGTTTTGTAAAAATTGATTGGGATCCCGATGGGGGCCTGGGGCTTTTCCTGGGGATAATGCAGTTATTGCACTGAGGATTTCCTGTTGAGTTATGGTTGCATGCAACATCTGAGCTGTCTCAGCGATGATTCGTGGAAGTGGAAATGTTTGCAAATATTTTAATATATCTGAATTGTCTCTACATCTGTCTGAAGTATATAATTTTCTGTAATAGTCATAACACACCTGGTTTATTTTGGGTAGTGATTCTACAATAGTGCCATGGGTGTTCAGGATTTTATGTATACTGTATGTCTGTCTTTCTCCAACTTTCTCAGTTGCTAGGATAGTATTTTGTCCAGCTTGTCACCTTTTGTGTAGTATTGACATCTAGTGAGTAGCAATAAACATTCTACGTTTAGTGTTGAAAGTCTATTATATTCATCTTTCGGTGTAAGCAACTCTTTCAGTGTGTCCGGATCTTTGTTAGCATAGTGTGATACTTCCTTAGTTCTAATAGTGGTCTCTAAGTAGGGCATATCTTTTTTATATTTCTTTGTTTTATAGCTGCTATAGGACAATTAGATACCCCTAATATAAGATTTAAATATGTCCCATATGCAATGCATGGAGGTACTAAATATGTAATTATGACTACAATAAATCTGTTTCTTTTATGACTTTTTCCTATGAATTGAGCGTCATTTAATATAATAGGATCCATTCCAAAATATCTTTCTTTGGGATGCACATTCGGCTCCAAAGTAAAGATGATTGGGGAGTGGTCAGAAATAAGTATACCTTTAAAAGCACACTTGGTGAGGTGTCACATTAATGTTTCAGAAACTAAGAAAAAAATCAGTGTGGTAGTATGTGTTATGGGCACTTGAATAAAATTAATATTAGTGATGTAATGTTTTTTCTATAGAGCCAAGGATCCACAAAGTTGAGATCACTCATAAAGCCTTGGGTGACCTTGACAGCAGATTGAACCCTATTGCCTATAGCATTAGATCTGTCTAATAGGTTATTTAGGGTTATATTAAAATCTCCTCCTATAATGTACGATGGGTTATATGAGGCCAGGAGTAAAAAGATTTCATAAAGAAATTCGGGCTATTTTCATTACGCCCATATAGATTCACTAATGTACACTGAAATTTACTGAGTTGCAATCCAGTGACAATAAATCTACCATTCTCATTGATAACCGTTTGAGAGGTTTTAACCCCTAAATTATTTAAAAAAAAGATAATTAACCCCTTAAGTTTGTACTGAAGGGGGTGTTTAGGCCTGAGCCCCATCTCTTACTATAGAATTCAAATTATTTTTTATCTAGATGTGTTTCTTGTCGCAAGATGCAGTTGGCTCCCTATCGGCAAACTCAAACATCCTTATGCCCTTATTGTGATTCTTTAGTCTGTTTATGTTCCAGAATATAACATTTAACTGTGTCATCTCAATAATGTCTTATCATGATTATGTAAAGAAGGTATTATCATTCCAAAGATAATGCCCCAACAGCTTACAGCCCTATCACACTCATGAGTAAGGTGCCTGACCACTTCTGTTTTATAAATGCCATTACACTCCCCCCAGGTCACATTTCACCCACCCCTAAAACCCTTATAATCCTCATGTTCCACCCATTGCCATGCCTTGAAACTCCCTCTGAAAATCCTACTCCCACATACATCTACAAAGAGGGCTGTAAAGGAAGTTGGCAAAGTGAGAGAAACTTATCATGGTGTTGTTATAATGACAGTGCAGGAACCTGCTCAGTAAGGGCTTTTAATTATAATAACTGGTGGCTATATACAGTGTTCACTGGCGAGTGAAGCAGGCTACCCAAAGCAGTGCAGTTGGGTTTAAATTCAATACTATGCGCAGACACTGGGAAGAGAGGAAAAAAATTAGATAACTTTGTGAGGTTTACATTCAAAGTGCAAGTAGAAAGATCTTCTAGTACTTTAGCCATAATAAAAGTAGAAATGAAATCCAAGTACCAGAGGGGATTATTTTACCGTCTGCCCCAGTTATTTCCTCCCAGGCTCCCTTGATTCGCTCTACAAACTCTCCTCATCATATTTCAGCAATGGGACCCACTTACAGCATAAAAAATTCAATGTATTTTTTATTTTTTTGTGAGCAAAATACCACCTCCCTTTTGTGGTTCCTTTCCAATATATGTATATTCATTTTTTTAAATGTTATTTTATTTATCTTTTTCCTCCTTTCCTCAGAAGATGATCTCAGTTATAGACTTGCTCAATGCATGGGTGTAGGTAGGCATATTCCAAGCACTCCATGGTGTGCAATTTTATTTAAGGGGGGTAGCAAATAGGCTCTGAACTGCTTCCTTTTTCCATGAAAACTAACAAAGAAAATACTGAACCTTTCTGTAATTTTATTCATAGGAGTCGAAACTATAAGGACTGGTCACTAATACTCTCTTTGCATCTGAAGGACAATACAACTTTACAGGCTCTGGGCATTTGTATTTACCCTTGCTTGGCAACACCCACTGTCATGAGATACAAAAGTTATATTTATTGTGTGAAATGAGGCAACATACACGGTCCTGGTATACATTTGTATATTATTTGGCTACACGGGGGAGGGGGGGTAGCTCACCCCAACAAGGGGGGGGGTAGCAGTGAGTCCACTTGGTGTGTAGATCTGAAATCCCTGGCGACACTCCTGGCTCAATGCCATGATGGTCAGAGAGGGCTATCCAGGCTCCCCTGGGTTCCCGATCTGGGCGTTTTTTCTATGGCTTAGTATCTGCTTGGTAAACTCTGTGAGTTTTGCATAGAAAGAATCAGAAGGGCTCAGGTGGGGGTCCAAATCCACAAAAAAGTTATTCTATAAACTACTCTTCATCAGAGTATTGATCCTTTGGAGCTAAGATATTAAGTAGGTGTCCATGCAAAATATACTGTATGGCGTAGATGGAGAGAGAAGAAAGACACTGGGGAAGGGCCTGGGTCAGGAGATACTAATTAATGATTCTGTAAGTAATTGTTGAGTTTCCCCTTAATCCAGATGTTATGATTAATTACATCTTACAGTAAATTTGAAAGTAAATAGTAGTACAAACAAATACTTATAACTTTTTCAACTTCAAACCCATGGCTTCTGAAAAGATTTTTCAAAAAAGGGTACAGGGTCTCCACTGCCTTTTGTGCCATCCAGAATTTTAGCTAGTTTTAAATTAGCTTGTTTAGCTCTGTCCTTCTGTTCGTTAATTGTTTGTGTTAATAGTTTGAATTGCTTTGCATGTTCTGCTACAGTGCCTGCTAAAGGTCTGAGAATATCTTCCATGGAGCTGGCCCTTCTTCCAGCTCCCCTGTGCATAATGTAAGATAACCTAACTTTTAACGTATGCTGGCCATCACAGAGTTAATATCGGCAATAGAAGTTTTTATCTCCTCAACCCCCAATTTGATGTCTTGCTGAAGAGAAATCAATGATTTTGCCTCAAAGTCCAAGGAGACTGATAGGGGTTTTCCATGGACTGTAACTTTGTTTCCAGCAGTGTCTTGAACAGGGTCTGGTGCTGTATGAATAATGTCCTCAGTAGTCAGATTATCCATGTTTAAGCTAGCCAAGCCTTCAGAGATACTATTTAAACACTAATATTTAGATTCTCCCCCTTAGATTTTAATTTTTTGGAAGAAGCCGGTGATTCAGGGAGTGGGGAAAGAGAAGGAATTTATGTGCCCAAAATAAGATTTGCCCCGGGGGATAGTACAGACGCAGTGTTCAAAAATAGGGAAGAGTCAGCAACTGTGATAGATGTAGTCACCTGTGCCAGGTCATTAAGAATGTCCCTGGGAGTCTGATCCATTGCAGAGGTTGACTGAGAGACTTCCTGGATTACAGATTTGTCACCGGGTCTTTGTGGGGAGTGTGGCAGTCCCAGGATTTGCAGAGTGAAGTTTGGCTAAAATGAGGTCTGCATTATTGAAAAAGCTGGCTGGAGCATGGTTGCAGAAGTGATAATTGTAAGAGCTTCTTGAGCAGACTTAAAGTCATGATGGGATCTCCAGGAGGGTAAAAAGTGTGAAATGTCTTTGGAGCTTCTTATTGATTTAGACATGACAGTGGGACCATGCCGAAAAACATGAGCATTGTGTCCATAACTGATGATACAATAATATAGAAATGGATAGAGAGGTTCAAATTCTACATCTGACTTTAACTTAAATTAATTCACTGAAAACGTGTGAGCGGCAAGCTTTTACCTCTGGCCATCTCATAGCCATGTTCTTATACAGAAACTAACTGAGCCATGCAGCAGACTGTCAGAGCGTTCTTCCATTAGGCGGCCATCTTGCTTAATGCACAGGACCCATCACTGCCCCAATGGTCAATCTTTCTGAGACTTCCCCAGCACTGACTACTCCCCTCTTGCATCAGCAAGTTTTCACTCTTGTCAAGGAACTGCCCCATTTACAGTCCACATCTCTTCTCATGTCATAACTTGGCTAATTTTCAGTATTTTTCCAAGCTTTCTACATGTCCTTTTTGGGACCCCACCTTATGAACCAAATAGATGAAATTTTTCAAATCTGGCCCAAAACATGATTTAGTAGTCGCTACGCAAACTCAACTTTCTGGCAGATTTAAACATTTTCTGCTATTAGGTTCATGACATGGGGTCATAAGAAGACTATGGTCAAAAGTCTGGGTCCAGATACAGTATGTTATAAATGTATATTGAAATGTTTCCATGTTCCCTTATAACTTTTGTAATTTTCCATATTTTGATTACAAACATTCAACATAGCCATTTTTCAAAAACTGGTACAAGAGTTCAAGGCTTGCAAAATACATTTGGATACAGACTACAGATACTATGTAAGCAATTGTATGTGGGCTGGCAGTATAGCCTAGAGGTTAGAGGAACAAGGTGTAAATGAGCTTGATACATCCAGCAGACCAGACCTGAGTCTGATTTTCACAACCTCCACTTGCATACTGTGTGACTCTGAGCAAGTCACTTAACCGCCCAGTGCTCCCAGGTCGCCCTGAAAACAGGCACTTGTGCCTAGTGCACCTTACCCAGTTACCAAAGACTAAAATAAAATAAAAATATGATAAGGTGTGGATTTTTCTGGAATAAACCACAATTGTTGTTGTTGGAGCCACAAGGTGATGTCAAGTTGCTTCAAGCACCTGCAGCCATGGTTTATTCCAGCACAACCCCCAAATCCTGTAAGTGTATTCACGAAATAAGCAACATGATAGAAGAAGGACATACAGTATAAGAACCCTTTTTTAAAAACAGTTTTTCTAACCGGGGATGGACTTCCATGATTTCTTACGGTGCTACGTAACTGTTACTGACTCAAATGTGCATTAGAAGTAGTTGAGGTCACATGAAAGTCTTTCCAGTATTTAATAAATCCCTTCTCTTCACAGTCATTGGCTTCAAAAGAAAGTAGAAAGAGTCTCCAGACCTTATATCGTAGCTTCAGTCTTTATTGCTGTGCAGGCATACATGATACCATGTACAGGATTATTCCAAAAGACAAGCCCAACCAGTTTTGGCAACATGTCTTTATCACAGGGTTGGCCTCCCGCAGCCAAGTGGATTTTAAATACCCACTTACCTCACAACAAATCCACATATCAACTTTAGATACTTACTTAAACTACTTAAATACAAAAATTAAAAATTGCCCTCACATAAATCAGAAGAGATATTTTGATCATTATTACTACTTTTTTAAATCTTATTGTACAGTACTACCTATCAACACATTGTGAAGTATAAGTTATCTAAGTAGCAGTCTCATTATATTTATCAGCAGTTTCAGCAATACTGGTCCCTCTGTAAGTGCCATGACTGTTTCAAAGTCCTCTATGCATTCCTTTTTTTCCTCATTCTTTCTTTTTCAAAATATGCACACCATTATTTCTGTTCAGAGGGACTGAGGGTTGATATTATTGCAATGAGATATTTATAAAATGACCCATAATTACGTGCAAATTGATGAGCTATTGACATAGCAGTTTTATAGTTTTCAACATTTTTTTTTTGTAGCCTTTCTTTATTCACCCTTCTTCACTGGACTCTCTCCAGCTGAGTCTTGGGGCTTACCTTAGCTGATCCCATCTGCCTGAAGCCAGGGTAATCCTCCTGGAGGCCAGCTCTCCTCATGGTCCATCCCTGTACCCTCCCCCCCTGGATCTACATCCCCCGGGGGCAAGGACCGCCAACTCATACTCGGCACTCTATGAGTGTCTGACTGAGACGGGCATGGAGAGATCAGGAGAACACCCCCAGCCCAACATTGAACATGGTGCCTTGGCGCAGCTAGACATGCCTTCACCTACCAGTGGGAAGGCAGTATTTCAGGCTTGTTTTCAGTCCCCTAAGGAGCTTGGACATGCAATGGTGTCTGGGCACTATGTGCCACTGCCTGCCGAGCTCCTCCCCTACTGAATGTGCACCAACTGTTTCTGCTGCACTTGACTGTTGCCAGGTGCCACTACAGAGCAGCGCATCCCCAGAACTCTCCTAGGAAAGGAAGAGCCATCCTCCAGACACTCAATCCCTTCCCTTCCCTGCTGACCACTGGCAGCCCCGGCTTGTTCCCAAACCCGGGTCGCCAGTGTGACCTGAGGTGTGGTGTCCAGAGCCTCAACCCTCAGTGCCACCAGGCCAGCTCCATATAGTTTTCAACTTGAAAACTGTATTAATAATTGTCTTTTGATACAAATGTGTCTTCTACTGACTTTCAGAATACTTAACTGTGCACAGTATTAGAAGAAAAGAGGGCATAGCATAATAAAGTCAGCCAACAATATTATTTCATTCAAAATTAAATACATATTCAGAAGCGGTGCCCTTTAATCTATTAGTGTTTCCCTCTGCCCTATTAATCTCATGGTTGATAATCCTGTCCTTCGGACTGTTGTCCAGGCCTCCCTTCCCTCTAAGCATTCTCTTTTTAACCTCCAGCCCCTTCTTGTTAGGGTCAACTGTATAATGATGTACGTATTGTATAGTCTTGCTCTAAATATGTTGATTCCTGTACATAAGCCTTTTTGCCTTTTTCTGCATTGTAATAGATGTGTTTGTTCATTGTATATGATTCACCCTGTGCACTTGCCCAGCTGTCCTGTTTCATATTTTGTCGTGCACTGTAATTTTAACAATGTGTTTGTAAATTGTATATTCGGCTGCATTATAACTGGAAAGCTGGACACTTGTGTAAATGGGCAATTCTGCCCACATGCCTTACAGTATAAAATAAAATTGAATTGAATTAAATCTCATGGTCATGGAACCTTACCAGTCAAAATATGCTGTAAATGTGCCTGCCTGAACACGTTTATCTTACGCTGATATGACTATTGTAAGAGTTACTACTAGATCTATAAAAGAGTAATAAAATATTAAATTAGTAGTATCTTATCAAATATTTTGATACATTAGCCCACAGAACAGTATATACAAAGCACAAATGGAGGAAATCATAGCCAAGTCAGCAAAAAAGGGGGATAAATCATTCTTTAGGTACATTAGCAAAAAGAAGAAAAGCAAGGCAGGGATAATAAGACTAAAATGGAAAGTGGGGTTGGGAAGCATGGAAGAGGACTAGAAGAAACCAGAAATATTGAACAAGTGCTTTTGTTCAGTTTTCACAAAGCAAAGGATAGGAGACGGACCCCGGACTGGGGAAAAGGGTATTAAGGGAAGGGAAGGGGACACTAGCCCTTTTACGGAAGAGAGAGTCCTCAGGGAACTAGCAAAATTTAAGGTAGATAAGGCAATGTGGACAGATGCACTTCTGATACCATTTTAATGCTTGAACACATTTCTTTCTAACTGTGCTGACCCAATGACTGATAGACGTTTGTCTGAGACAGTGGATCTAGTTTGAATTGCTGGAATTTTACATGGTACTTTTTTTTTTTAAATATATTTTTATTAAAGTTTTTTCTTTTCTTTTAGTTCAGGAGACATGATACAATCATATCATTTTCTGTACCTACATCAGATTTGTTATGATACTGATATACATTGCATAAATATCTTTTATGTTTGATACAGGTTGATATTGGAAGATAAATAATTCCATAACTTCATTTTGTTCTTATTTCCTCACTTCCCCAAGTTCCCGTCCACTATGGACAAAAATCAGGATCAACCCTGGCCTGATAAAGTGACCATCTCTGCCACAGGGTGGCGAATCTGTCCACCTGGTTATTTAGTTTTGCTGTAATATTTTCCATCTGCTATATGGAATACACAGTTCGTCTCTATTCTTGGATGCTTGGCATTGTTTTGGTCATCCATTTCTTTGTTAGAGATTTTTTACTTGGTACTTTTGTTTGACTGCTGTAATTTGTTGTTTTGGATTACACAACAATCCTCCACTAATCAGATTACAGGATTTTCAGAACCCATTTTATAAATACCACAAATGTCCTTACCTTCCATTGCATAATCTTGTTTTGGGGAACAAACCAACTCTCCATTTGCAGCAGGCACTATTTCTAGGGCCTAAATCTGTCTTTCTTTTCTGTTATACAATTTGTGTACTAAAAAGTCTGTTCATTATGAAAGGTCTTCCTTTTCTCCTGAGATAGCCTGACCAAAGGGGTTATTCTGATGGATACTATTACCCTGGGTTCCTTCTGAATCAGTAATTTTGTCTGTGACGTTATCTGCAGCTGTGCCTCCAAGCCTTCTGCTTAAGTTGTGGCTTTTGTCACCAGCCACAAAATCACACTTCGCATAAGCAAAACTGAATAATGTAGTAATCAAAAATGTTGAATTTCAAGCCATTCTTTTCATTATTATTAATACTTACATAGAAGCCAACTCATTATCTCTCACCGTTCAGCTATATCTTGCACAGAAACTGAGTGTGTGTGTGGTAAGATAAGGGGAAGCATCATTTCCCCCAGCTATCTCTGAAACACCAAGATCAGGTCAGGTCAGGCAGTAGCTCTACTCCCCTTAGAGGGAATTCACAGCTGATACTGTCATCAGGCACAGCCTTGTCTATGGTTCTGTCATTGTTGACCACTCTAGGGACCATCAAGGCACAGCATCTATTGCAGACAATGACTGCTTTACTTTCGCAGCCCCTGCCACAGGCTCTGCCATGAATGCTAATCCCATAACCACTGCCTGGTGGCCATTGACATCACTGTCGATGCCACCTGTAGCTTCTGATCTATTAACATAGACAAGCCACATGTCTCCTCCATTAATGCCTTCCTAGTCACTGTTGGCTTCTCCTAGGGAACCTACTCCTCTTGTTGACCTGCTGCCAGAACCAGTCAACAAGGAGGAGGAACTGGAGTACAATTGAGACCTAATGTTTAGTGCCTGGACTTTCCAACAGTGACTATAACACTAGATTGAAGAAAACTGGATTACACACATTACAAACTAGATGTGTAAGAGGGGGCTTATTATTATTATTATACAAAATTTCTAACTCCCAGGATCTATTGAGTCAATGTAGCTTAAAGTTTTCTAATAGATGGAGTTCTCCAAGACTCCATAATAAACAGATTGATGTGGCTAAATCAAAAACAAATAAAAGACAATACTATTTTACTATAAGAGCTCCAAGACTATGGAATAGATTACCACATTTGGTGGATAGTAGCTCTATCCAGTCCTTTAAAAGAGGTCTAGATCAGTGGCTGGAGTCAAATAGTTTCTGGGTTTAATTATCCCACCATAGTGGTGGGGGACAATCTCAATGGGCCATGGCCTTCTTTTGTCCCTTACAAGCAAGTAGACCAAGTAATGGAGGAGGAATATGAACAAGAGGAGGCTGAGCAGCATGCTCCCTAGTGTGGTTGGCTCCAGCTCTACTGTGTCCTTCTGTAGCAAGGGTAGTGTTCTGTACACTCCTCACTCTCCCACTGAGGATGCCTCCTTTCACACTTTCCTCAGGCAACTGCAGTCTACGTTGGGATTTACTGCTGAGGAGGACTCCTCCTCCAGGAAGCAGTTATGAGTTTCTGGAAATCACTTCTTTGCCCATTATCATTATCCATCTGGTTGATTTTGCATTGGAGGATGCCACGATGGCTGCTTGGCACAGGCCCAGTGCTCTGCCTAGGAAAGCAGGTAAGCAATATCCTGCCCCTTCAGCAAAGCCTTATTATGCTCCACAGCCTGTGACAGACCCAGCAGTGATTACGGCTGCTAATGACAGGTGTAAAGCACCTTGTCATATGTGCGCTCTTCTACAAGATAAAGAATCTAGAAAATTGAATGTAATGAGCAAAAGGATGCATGCTTCAGTGTCTCTCAGCCTCAGAACTGGCAACAGTTGCAGTTTTAGAATGTACTCTACCAGGGGGTACTCTCAAGCAGTATAAGAAAGTACTCTGGTAGAAGCATTCCTAAGTAGGTCTTAGGAGTAAAGAATGTTTGATGTTTGATGTGAAAGATAGTCAAGTACTGGGTCACAGTAAAAATTAATACTGATTAATACTGCTGGACAAGGAGGGTGAATCTCTTGGGACTACAGAGATGTAAAAGATCTTAAAGGTACTGGGTCACATTTGTACTTAATACTGCTGGACAGGAAGGGTGAATCTCCTAGGATTACAGAGTGTTTGAACTAGAGATAACAGGGCTACTCAAAAAGTTAGTGAGGATACAGAGTATCTGACTGAATTAGAATTAACAAGGCTACACAAAAGTTAATAAAAATACTCTATGGACAAGACAAACATGTGGCGGTTTAAGAATAGTAACTGGCTCCAGTATAGGGGAAAGGAAGGGAGAGGGCTCACTAGGCAGGGAAACAAGGGAAGGATTGTGGGATGTAACATATGTGGAGCTGCAGTGTTCATGGAGACTCTGTGGAACCTAGGGGGATGTCCGGTGTGCAAGAAATTTGACAATTTAAAGAATGAAATAAGATGGCTTACTGGGAAGCTAGAAGGGTTGATGGTACAGGTAGACAAGAGCACCAGAGGATAATGGGAGAAGGATTTGAGTCTGCACTGAACAACAGAATAAGGCACAGGATGGGACAGAAGGAAACTGTACAGGGTCCAAAAAGGAACCAGCAAAACAATAATTATCAATCTAGTGGAACCAGAGAGGAGGGGTGGCAGATGGCAGGAAAGAGGGGACAGAGAAAAGTTAACCTAAGTGAAGTAAGGGGAATGCAGGATAGCTCCATCTTTCAGGTACCTACTATTAATATGTATGCAGTGCTGGCAGAAGGTAGTCAAGGGGAGGAAGGAGGAACAGGGGTTGAAAAACAACAAGCAACTAGAGGGGAGAAAGGACAGGTAGGGGAGGAGGAGCAGATGGTACCAAATGGGATCAGTCAAGGAGCAGGTGCCTTGGATAAAGGGGAAATAAAAAAAAAAATGAGTACGGGAAAGAAAAAGGGTAGGAGAGACCAGGGGGAAGACAGAGCTAACAAGGGACACCAAGGAGAATGTGCAGAGGTAGAAGACACAGTAGAAGCAAGGAACCGGGAGTGGGATGGAGCACACAGGCATAAGGAAGAAAGCAAGGAGGGGGGTACTGAAACAGGCACAACAACTGAGGTACTGGAACAAGAAGAGATTAGGGCAAGGGGGGAGAGACTCATAAGGGAAGCAAAAGAAGTTGGGGATGGACATTCTGGGAACAGAAAAATAATAGTCTTCGAAAACTCACTTATTAAAGGTATAAAATGGAGAAGAAGGGAAGACCCATACAAAATGACAATAGTAGCTTGCAGGCCAGGAATGGGGGTGGGTGAAATTCTACTTACGGTCAAGGAGCTGGTGGGTGGGATAGGGGGAAAACCTGACCTAGTGTTGCACATTGGTACCAAAGATTTGTCTGGGGAGGAAGTAGAAGTGGTGCAGGATAGATTTAGAGAAATAGCAAGATCTTGTGGAGGGTCAGTTAACTTGCTGGCATTTTTAGAAATAATTCCGGTCCCGAGGGCCAGCACAGCGAGAAAAAAGAGGATCATCCAATTTAATGAATGGCTGGTGGGCTGGTGCAAGGAAGAGGGGTACGGTTTTATTGGGAATGGAGGTGATACGTTGTCAAACAATGGGCTATACAGCCATGACAGACTGCACCTAAACTGGGAGGGGAAAAGAACACTAAAAGATAGGCTAGGAGAGTACATGACAAGGGATCTAGGTTTAAACTGCTAAGGGGGAAGGGGCAAAAAAGGGAGGCCAGAAACCTCCCCCCAACAAAGGCAAAGATGGCAATATGGGTAGGGAGCAAGGAAACAGACTGAAAAATGGGGGAAGAGAAGAAGGAGGGGGGACAGAAAGGGACAAAGTAAACCACAGAAAAAGGGTACTGTAGAAACAAGGTGGACAGTGGTATCACTGAATGCACATAGTCTTGGAAACAAGATGGTAGCATTGCATGCCTGCTTAGCAGAGGGTAAAGTGGATATTGCAGCCATTACAGAAACCTGGGTCACAGCAAATCATGACTGGGATCTTTTGATCCCAGGATACAAGCTATACAGAAAGGATGGAGAGTCAGGTGGGGGGGGGGGGTGGCAGCATACATCAGGGAGGGAATAGTGTGCACAAGGGAGGAGGAGATGGAAAGGGGAACCATTGAATCATTGTGGCTACAGCTCCAGAACAATAGTGGCAGAAAGATCAGGTTAGGAGTTGAATACAGACCACCTAATCAGGGTGTGGAGATGGTCAGTGAACTGTGTTCACAGTTGAGGAATGCAGCAGGAGGAGGAGGCAGTAGTGACTGGGGACTTAACCTGCCCAAAATAGAATGGGACACCACTGCCACATCCTGTGCCAGAAGTCAAGAAATTCTAATGCAATACAGGATGGCTTCATGACACAGTATGTGATGGTCCCAGCAGAGAGGAAACAATCCTGGACCTGCTGCTCACTAATGGGGAACTCGAACAAGGGATTGACATTAGGGAGACCCTGGGTGGAAGTGATCAGAACTCAGTGTATTTCAGACTAGATATGGGAAAGGAAGACATCCCAACAAAAACCAGGGCATTGAATTTCAAAAAAGCAAACTTTACAAAAATGAGAGAAATGATTAGGGGGGACCTGGGGAGCACAGTTGAGGGAATGGAGGTGGATAGGCTATGGGAAACCATAAGGAGGCATTCAGAAATCAATAGGCAGTTGCATAAAAATGAGGGAAAGAAAAGAGGGGCTAGACCACCAAGCTGGTTCAATGGGGAGATCACTAGAATAGTAAGGGAAAAGAGAGCTGCCTACAGGAAAAGCAAAAGAACAGATAGGGTGGAAGACAAGGAGGGATTCCAGAGGTTGGCCAGGATAACAAGAAAGAAGGTACAACAGGCCAAAGCACAGCAGGAGCTCCAAATAGCTGAGGAGATAACAAAGGAGGGGGGCCTTTTGCCTATATAAAGGAAAGAGAGACAAAAAGATGGCATAGTCAGATTCAAGAAAGGGATGAATGGGTCATGAGGACAGAGCAAAAGCAGAAGTATTAAATGATTCTGTTCCGTCTTTATGAAGGAAAAGATGGGACCAATACCACAAGTGGGAATAAATAAGGAGGGAGGAGCAGTAGACTCGATAGGGGTCATTGGGATTAAAAGGGTGAGGGAGGGGCTGTTGGCACTGAGGGTGGACAAATCCCCAGGGCCAGATGAGGTACACCCCATGGTACTCAGGGTACTGGCAGAGACATTGCAGGCCCACTGACAATTCTATTCAATAGATCCCTAAACTTAGAAGTAGTACCAAAGGAATGGAGAACAGTGCATGTAGTGCCACTCCAAAAGAGTGGGCCCAAGGAAGACCTGAGCAACTACAGGCCGGTCAGCCTGACCTCGATAGTATGTAAACTTGAGACCATACTGAAAGAGGGGCTAGTGAAGTACATGGAGGAAAATGGTCTGCAGGACAGTAAGCAGCATGTGTTCAAAGTAGGCAGATCATGTCAAATGAACTTGGTTGAGTTCTTTGATTGGGTCACTAAGGCAGCGGACAAGGGCCAGGCTATAGACGTCATTTATGTGGAGTTTAGTAGTAAGGCCTTCGATTCTGTGCTGCACAGGAGGCTGATAGCAAAACTGAGGGGGCTAGGGGTGGCGGAGAAACTAGTAAGATGAGTCGAAAGCTGGTTGAGGGACAGGACACAAAGAATGGTGGTGGTGGGGGGGAACCCTCCAGAACAGAGGAGGTCACCAGTGGGGTCCCACAGAGGTCAGTGATGGGCCCGGTATTGTTTAATATATTTATAAGTGACATTGAGGATGGCATTCAGGAGAAAATGTGTCTATTCACAGGTGACAGCAAGATCTGTGAGAGGGTGGATACCCAGGAAGGGATACAAGAGTTGAGGGAGGACCTAGCCAGACTGGAGAGATGGTCAGGGATGTGGCAGCTTGGGTTCAATGTCAAAAAATGCAAAGTGATGCACATTGGGGCAAAGAACCCAAGATCAGAGTACTACATAGGAAATGTTCAGGTAGGTGAGACTGAAGAGGAAAAGGACCTGGGGGTGATAATTACTAGTGATCTGAAATGGTCCACTCAATGCAAAAAGGCAGTGGCGAAGGCAAATGGAATGCTGGGATGTATAGCAAGGGGATTTAGTAGTAGGAACAGCAAGGTTATTTTGCTATTATATAGGGCACTGGTAAAGCCCCATTTGGAGTATGGGGTGAGGTACCGGCACCCATACCTAAAGAAAGACATTAAAATGCTGGAAGGGGTGCAAAGGAGAATGACTAAAATAATCGGGACAGCAGGATAGGTCATACAAAGAGAGGCTAGGAGCCCTGAGGATGTACTCCCTGGAGGAGAGGAGGCAAAGGGGGATATGATAGAGACCTTCAAATACTTGAAGGGAGTAAACAAAGTAGAGAGTGGGAGTATCTTCAATAGGAGAGACAACCCCATCAGCAGAGGGAATAGTCTAAAGCTGGTAAGGGGAAGATACAGGAGAGATGTGAGGAAACATTTATTTACAGAAAGGGTGGTGTCAGCCTGGAATGAACTGCCAGAGGAGGTGGTGGAGGCTAAAACAGTGGGATCTTTCAAAAGAGCCTGGGACAAACAGGGAAATCATGGGACCAGGGGGGGGGGGGCAGGGGCACTGGTGTAAGAGCAAAGCCAGGACCCTGTAACAATTCAAGCAGACAAGATAGACCATGTGGTCTCCTTCTGCTGGCTACTTTCTTATGTTCTTATGTTCTAACTAATGGGCTTATATGACTAAATATCAGAATAGCCTGTGGAAATCAATGTCAGCCATGGCTGACAAGCTGCCTGATGGACCAGCTAAAACTGAGGTCCAACAGACTGCTGCCCATGGCCGGGAGGCAGATAGACACCTGTTTTAGTTGACTTATCATGCCTATGATGCTTAGACTTGTGCTGCAGCCTCCGGCATTTGCCCTCACAGGCACTTGTGGCTACGAGTAGCTGGCTTTGCAGCTGATGTACAGCAGTCAGTCCTTAACGTTCCCATCAGAGTTAAGCAGCTTTTTGGTCCAGATACAGAATCTGCTCTGCAGAAACTACAGACCTCAAAAATGACTCTCCATTCCCTGCACACTTTGAAACCAAAGCCTCAGGGTCATGGCAGGGGTTTCTTTCATAGGCCCTATGCCCACCCCAGTAGAGGCTACTGTAGAGGTCCCAGTCATGGGTCGCAGTGGGCCCTTGCCACCCCTCAGGCCCCCTTGCCTAATGGTGCCAATGCTAGGGTTACTAAAGGATCCAGGAAATCCTTGTGGGAGACCACATCTCCCTCTTCCTTCCAAAGTGGAGGGAAATGATGACAGATGCTTGGATACTAGAGGGCGTTCAGTGAGGAAGCACCCTAGAACTTTTCTCCATCCCTCTGGTACCCTCCCTTAACCAAACAGATATCCTTCGGGAAATCTCAACCTCTTGCTGGAGGAGGTTCAGACCCACCTCCGAAAAAGGGTTACATAGAAACATAGAAAAGTGACGGTAGAAGGGGACCTTATGATCCATCTAGTCTACCCATTTTAGAGTAACTACCCCCCCCCCATTTACTGCTGAGTGCTATGATACCTTTTGTATTTATCCCATGCGTGTTTGAAACTTCAGACCATCCTAACCCCTACCACTTCCTGGGGGAGACTGGTCCATGGGTCTACCACTCTCTTCATGAATAAGAACTTCCTTGTGTTACCCTGTATCTTCCCTCCCTGAGTCTTCATATCATGCCTTCTGTTTTTTGTGTAACTCCTACCCAGGGACAGGTCTTGTACCTGAGTTTTGTTGATACCTTTTAGGTATTTGAAGGTCTCTATCATGTCCCCCCATCCCTCCTCTGTTCGAGAGAATACATGTTGAGTTACGTCAATCTATCTTCATATGGTGTCTCGTGCAGCCCTTGTATCATTTTAGTTGCCCTGCACTGAACCCTCTCTAATCTATCTATGTCTTTTTTGAGATGTGGTCGCCAGAACTGTATACAGTACTCCAGGTGTGGCCTCATCAGAGATCTGCAGATCAGGAGCACCACCTCCCTTTTCCTGCTGGAGATTCCCCTATTTAAGCAACCCAGCATTCTATTTGCCCTAAGTGCTGCCTTTTCACACCGTTTGCTTGTTTTTAGGTCATCCATAATAATCACCCCCCGGTCCGTCTCCTGCTTTGCGGCCTCCAGTCTCACTCCTCCCATGAAGTATTCCTCCTCTGGGTTTCCCTTCCCCAAGTGCATGACCTTGCACTTTTTCATGTTGAAATTCAGTTGCCAGGTCCCAGACCATTGTTCCACTTTCTTCAGGTCAGACTTCATCCTTTGCACCCCCACCCCGGGAGTATCTACCTTGTTACTGATCTTTGTGTCATCTGTGAACAGACACTTTACCCTCTAAACCTTCAGCTATGTCACTGATGAAGATGTTAAATAGTATAGGACCTAATACTGACCCCTGAAGCACCCCACTGGTCACCTCCCTTTCCTCTGATAGTGTGCTGTTTACTAGTACCCTCTGGGTTCTCCCACTCAGCCAGTTTTGCGCCCAGTTTACTACTTTCAGACCCATTCCTAGGTTGGCTAGCTTGTTTAGTAGCCTTCCATGTGGAACGGATTCAAATGCTTTACCAAAATTTAGATAGATTATGTCCACTGCTCCACTCTGGTCCACTATCTTGGACACTGAGTTGAAGAAGTCTATTAAATTTGTTTGGCACGATCTCCCCATCGTAAACTCCCCATGTTGTCTAGGATCTAAAGTTACACTCTCCTACAGATGGGAGATTATTCTTTCTTTGAGGAGTGCTTCCATAATCTTGCCCAGAATCGATATGAGGCTTACTGGTCTATGTGACTTCCCTACTCCCACTCTTAAGAAGAGGGACCACAGTGGCTCTTCTCCAATCCTCGGGGACAACTCCCTGTTCCAAAGATAGGTTGAAGAGTTCTGCCAGGGGTTCTGCCAGCTCTTCCCTCAGTTACTTGAGTATCCTGGGGTTTATTTCATCAGGCCCCATTGCTTTGTTTACCTTGAGTTTCCCTAGTTCTTCTAGGACTCTGTCCCTTGTGAATGGTCCTGAGTCTACCTCTTTCCAGAGTTGCTGTTCCCCCTAGCTTGGGCCTGCTACCATCTCTTTCCTTAGTGAAAACCAAGCAAAAGTTGCCATTCAGTAACTCTGTTTTTTCCCTGTCATCCTCTGTGTGTCCCCCCTGTTTCCTTTGCTATTCTGACTCTACTCCCTCCCTTCCTTCTTCTTTCACTGATATATCTAAAGAAGGCTTTGTCCCCCTTCTTTACCTTTTTAGCTATCCTTTCTTCTGCTGCTGCCTTTGCGAGTCTGATTGTCCTCCCTGCTTCCCTCGACTTCTCCTTGTAAGTATCCCTGTCTTGATCAGTTTTAGTGTCTTTGTACCTTTTAAAAGCTGCCTTTTTTTTCTCAGATTTTGGCAGCCACTTCCCTGAAAAAACAAAGTGGCTTTCTCCTTCTTTTCGTTTTACTCACTCTTTTTAGATACTGATTTGAGGCTTCAGTTATAGCCATCTTGATCCTTATCCAGTGTTCCTCTACCCCCTTGCCCCCACTTACTGTGCCTAGAAAGTGCTGTTTAAGGTGTTCCTTCATTTTATTAAAGTCTGCTCTCTTAAAGTTCAGCACTTTAGTTTTGGAATGTTTAGTTTCCCTACTTGTATTCATCTGGAACCACACTGTGTGGTGGTTGCGAGTTCCAAGTACTGACTGTTACTTCCGAGATGTTTTCGCTATTCGTAAGCAGCAGGTCAAGAACCGCTTCCCTTCTAGTTGGTTCCTTGACTAGTTGCCTTAATCCTGATCCCCTAGAGAATCAAGAAAACTTTTGCTCTTCAATGAGTTTGCTGATTGGGAACTCCAATTTATGCCCAGCAAGTTGAAGTCTCCCATCAGTATTACTTCACCCTTGTCTGCAATCTTGTGTATGGATTCTGTGAGCTCATTGTCACCTTCCAGCCCCTGTGCCAGGATTCTGTAGATCATGCTAATCCTAGTCACCGCGCTGGTCCCCCCTCAAGCATGACCCAAAGTGCCTCAGATTCCTTCTGAGTATTTTGGATCATTGTGGCATTGATCCCCTCCCTCGCATACAATATCATTCCTCCTCCCTTTTTGCCTTCCCTGTCCTTCTGGAAGAGACTGAAACCAGGGATAGTTGTTTCCAAGTCGTGGTTTTCATTGTACCAGGTTTCAGTGATTGCAACCCAGTCTAGGTCCGCCTCTACAATGATTGCTGAGAGATCTGCTACCTTGTTAGTTAGGCTCAGAGTGTTAGTGAACATAGCCTTCCATACCTTTTTCCCCTGGTTTTTATTGCCCAGCCCTCCGTTTGATCCCGTATTTTCTTTCCCATTTCTCCTGACCCGTGTCGTGTTTGGCCGTGGTTTAGTTTTGATTGTCCAAAAGGACCTTATTTGTTGCTTTGGGGGAGCTGTAACAGGATCCTGTGATGTGTTTCCATCTCCCCATAATCTAGTTTAAATGCCCAACAAAGACATCCAGCTTTTGTCCTAGCAAGCTTATACCTTCTTTTGTTAGATGAAGCCCGTCTTGCCTGAAGAGACTCCTGTTCCAAAAGTCTTGCCAGTCACTGATATAAAGATGCCCCTTCTCAATTCACCATCCTTTAAGCCATGCGTTTAGTTCCTTGATCTGTCGCCGTGATTTTTTGCTTTCTACTTCCTTTCCCTCGCACTGGGAGAACTTCTAAGAAGGCTATGAGAGGTGCTGTGGAGACTAACTGCTCACCTAATTTTGAGATGTGCATTTTGGCTTCATTCACCATTTGGTCCTTGAAATCGTTTGTACCTATGTGGATGAAAACACTTGCACAATCTTCCTCTTTTCTTAGAATCCTGTAGATATGGTCGGTGTCCCTTCTTGTGGAAGTTCTGGGAAGGCACCTGATTACCATCTTTGTATCTCTGTCCTGACACAGGTGACGCTCAACTTCTCTGATCATGGAGTCATCTATGATCATCACTTTTTTTGCCCTCTTTCAAGCTAGGTTCTTTGGAGATTTCCTCCGTATTTCCTTTTGGACGATCTGATTTTTTTCTAGGCCCCATACTGTGTCTATCTTCTACCACAGTAGCCAAAGGTGTGAACCTGTTAGTTGTTTTGATGAGTGGGCCCTGTTCCCTGTGCTGTTTCCTGGATTTGTTGTGTTTGCCCCCTGTCCTCCTTACCACCTGCCACTCCCCTCTGTCAATTTCTGAATGTGGGCAAGGAGTGGTTTCTTGGTGAGGATGGCGTGACTGAGGAGAGTCTGATGGTCCTTGGCTGCTTAGTAAGCTACAGAGGTGAAAAATATGGGCCCAGACTTCTCTGAGCTGGCTTTTCAGTTTGTCAGTGGTCCAGTATGTGGGGCAGTGACCCATCCTTAGAAAATATACTCTGTGAAGGACGCCCCACGTCGGTGGCAATTTATGATGTCCATTTCATTTAACTATGCGGACGAAAGAATACAAGAAAAACTATTTTTGTTTTGTGCTGCTTGCTTTACCTAAAGCTTTTCAGCTGGGAAATGCATGCGGATGAAAAGAGAAGTTTTTTGCGCTTGCGGTAGAGGTAGGTAGTGGACAAAATAGAGAGAGCAGTAGAAGAAGAATTTAGAAGGTTTTTTTTCTTTCTCAAGTTAGCGTTATTTGGCTCCCCCTGGTGGACTGAATAGAGAGAGCTGTAGAGAAGGAAGTGGTGGATAAAGATGAGAGATTAGTAGAAGGGTTCCTAGATCCTTATGTTATGTTCGGGTGAGTGACCCACATCTTCCTTGGTATGACAGAAAGTGGTAGGCAGGTAGAGAGACATAGATGATAGAACTAGAAGGTCGTATGCAATAGAGAAAAACTACAGGTATATAGTTCTTCCTATGTTTGGGAGGAAGTGTAGATGAAATGTAACATAGAAACATAGACTTTGACGGCAGACAAGGACTGCTTGGCCCACCTAGTCTGTCTATTTCCCTACCTACTGGATAAGCTGCAGAGCCTAGTTAACTAACAGCCTATTTCTTTCTACCCCCAAAAATAATTGCCTTATGTCTGTCCCATGCATTCTTGAATTCTCCCATAGTTTTAGACCCACAACCTCCTCAGGAAGGCTGTTCCATGTGTTCACCACCCTCTCTGTGGAAAAAATACATCCTCACATTACCCCTGAGCCTTTCCTCCTCTATCTTCCAATTGTGTCCCCTTGGTCTTGCACATCTCTTTTTCTGAAAGATGCTACCTTCTTGGACTTTGATGATTCTACTGAGGAACTTAACAGTTTCTATCATGTCCCCCCCCCCGTCCCTCCTTTCCTCAAGGGTATACATATTAAGCTCCTTTAGTCTATCCTCGTAAGGCTTCCTTGCAGACCCTACACCTTTTAGTTTCTCTCCTCTGGACTGCCTCCATCCTGTCTATGTCCTTGTGGAGATGGAGTCTCCAGAACTGGATGCAGTACTCCAGATGGGGTCTCACCAACTGTCTGTACAGAGGGATGACAACTTCCTGTTTTCTGCTGGTGATACCTCTGCCTATACATCCCAGTATTCCCCCAGCCCTCCCTACTGCCTTCTCACATTGCTTGCCAACCTTAAGGTAATCTGATATGATTACCGCCAGGTCCCTTTCCATTTTTGTTGTTGTTACTACCCCCCCATTGTGTTCTTTTCCCTGGGTTTTTTTTCCCATGTGCATTATTTTGCACTTCTTTGCATTGAATCCAAGCTGCCATACTTTGACCATTCCTCCAACCTTGCCAAGTCTCTTCTCATCCTTTTCATGCCTCCTTGTGTATCAACCCTGTTGCAGATCTTTGTGTCATCTGCAAAGAGGCATACGTTTCCTTCCAGTCCCTCTGCAATGTCGCTTATAAAGACATTAAAAAGGACTGGACCTAGTACTGAACCCTGCCGTACCCCACTAGTAACCCCCCTTTTTTTCAGAGTGGATTCTGTTTACTATTACCTTCTGTGTCCTGTTGTCCAGCCAATGTTTTACCCAGGCTACCAGCCTGGGACCCACTCCCAGGCTGGCTAATTTGTTTATTAATCTTTTGTGTGGGACTGTGTCAAATGCCTTGCTAAAGTCTAGGTAGGCCATGTCCACAACCCCTCCCTGGTCTACTACTTTGGTCACCCAGTCAATGAAATAAATTAGATTTGTCTGACATGACCTTCCCGCTGTGAACCCATGATGCCTTGGGTCCTGTGCCCCACTGGCCTCTAGGTACTCAACAAGTCTTTCCTTCAGAAGTGATTCTATCACTTTCCCTACCACAGAGGTCAAACTGACAGGTCTGTAGTTTCCTGCCTCTGTCTTGCTCCCACTTTTGTGAAGGGGAATCACATCTGCCCTCCTTCAGTCCTCAGGTACCACACCATCCTACCATGATTTGTTAGAAAGGGTAGTCAGTGGTGTCACTAGTTCTCCCCTTAATTCTTTTAGAATTCTGGAGTGAATCCTGTCAGGCCCCATTGCTTTGTCCACCTTCAGTTTTAGGAGTTCTTCCAGAACCTTTTCTTCTCTGAAAGGACTGGGATCAACTCCCCTATCCAGAGTGCTTCTGTTAATTGGATTAGGTACCTCCTCCTCCTCTTTTGTGAATACTGAGCAGAGGTATTCGTTCAGTATCCCTGCTTTTTCATTGTCCCTCTCTGCCCACCCACCATCCATTCTATTCAGCCTCACTATCCATCCCTTTGTCTTTCTACGCTCCCTAATGTACCTGTAAAAGGTTTTATGATAAAACTTTTATTCCCCTTCTTAACCTAGTTGGCTATCTTTTTCTCAGTTTGGGCCTATGCTATTCTGACTGCCTTCCCTGCTTCCTTCTGCCTTAACTGGTACAGTTCTCTGTCATGCTCCTTCTGTGTTTCCTTATACTTCCTAAATGCTATCTTTTTCTCTCTAACCTTCCCCGCCACCTCTTTTGAGAACCATAGTGGCTTTTTCTTTCATTTTGATTTGTTTATTTGCATCACACAAAGGCTTGTTGCCTCTGTGATGGCAGTTTTGATGTGTCCCCATTGTTGCTTCACCCCTCCTTCTTGCCTGTTTGCTAGTGCTTTTCTAAGGCACTCTCACATCCCAAAGTCAGCCCTCCTGAAGTCCACTACCTTCACTTTTGTATGGCTTGACTCTGCAGCTGAGTTTATTGTGAACCACACTGTTTGGTGATCACTTGTTCCCAGATGGCCACCCACTTCTAGATCTGAGATCCTCTCACTGTCCCCATTTGAGAGTATGAGGTCTAAGATTTCTCCCTCCTGAGTGGGTTCCAACACTAGCTGTCTGAGGCATGCCCCCTGTAGGGCATCGAGAATGGCCCTGCTCTTGGATGTGGCTGCAGCAAAGATTCTCCAGTTAACATCTGGCATATTTAGGTCCCCCATCAACCGTATCTCCCCTTTCTCTGCCATCCTAAGGATGCCTTCTATGATATCCTTGTCCATTCCCTCCCCCTGAGATGGGGGTCTGTATACAATCCCTGTGTGGATTGTTGTGCTATTTCCAGTCTCTAAGGTGACCCACAGTGCCTCCTCTCCTCCCTGTTTACTCTTTTGTTCCATTGCTTTTATCCATTCTCTTACATAGAGAGCTGCTCCTCCCTCTCTTCTACCCTCTCTGTCTCTCCTGTGGGTTGTGTACCCTGGTTTGTTAACATCCCAGTCATGGATCTCTGTGTACCATGTTTCTGTGACTGCCACGATATCCAGGCATCCCTCTTCCATCAAGGCCACCAGTTCAGGGAGCTTGTTGCTCAGACTACAGGCATTGGTATTCATTACCCTCCATTTCTTGATGGCCTTACCCCTTTTTGCCCCATCTCTGTCCTTATTGCCTTTGTCATTTTCTCCATTTACCCCTGTCCTTCTCCCTATTGATGCCTCTATCTTGGTGTTTACCTCACTTACTACCCTGATTGTATTGGGGGGGCTAGGATTTCCTTGCTTCTTTCCAGTGACTCCCCCCCTTGGCTAGTTTAAATGCTTGCCAACGAAGCATTTAAACCTATCACCTAGGATCCTGGTTCCCCTCCTGGAAAGATGCAGACCATCACACCAGTATAGGCCTGCATCACTCCAGGTGGACCCCCAGTCCTTAATGAAGCCAAACCCCTGAGCTCTGCACCAATTTTTCAACCATTGATTAAATCTCATGGTGTGGAGCACCCTAGCCTCACCCATGCCATAGACAGGCAGCACCTCTGAGAAGGTTACCGTGCGTGCCACTTGTCTAAGGCCCCTCCCCAACTCCACAAATTCTTCCTGCACTGCTTTGATCCCTTTCCCAGCCAGGTCATTTGCCCTTAGGTGGACAATGACATCCAGCTCCCTCCCCCATGCAGCTGCTCCCATGATCCTGAGGATTCGCTCCCTGTCCCTCCAAGCCATGGCACCAGGCAGGTACTTTACCTCTCTCTCCCCTTCCTCCCCCAGTTCTAACCCCCTAACAATAGAGTCCCCCACCAGGAGTTGTTTCCTTCCCCTGTGGGATCCCATGCCACCCTCCTGTGGGTCTCCTTTGTGGAGGTTCCCAGCATTCTCCTTAGTCTGCACTGCGGATGCCTCCATAGAGGAACCACACTTTGCCAGAACGGTATATGAATTGTGGAGAGGTAAAACTGGAGGGATGTGCCTCTGTTCCACCACCCTCACCCTCCCTAAGCCACTGTGGTCCAACCGCTCCTCTATCTTGGCAACCTCTGAGGCAACGGCAGTGGCCCTGGTGGTCCCCGGGTGGGAAAGGCAGTCCCCCAAATCCTGGCCAACTCAGCCTGGAGATGAGCAATCTCCACCCTCAGCCCAGAGAGGTGCCTGCAGATGGGACAACACCGCATCCTGCAGAACGTCTCCCGGAAGACTGCTGCTCCACAGCAACTGCATTGCATCAGTCCATCATGTCTTATTTCTGGCCCCTTAACTCTTGTTTTGAATACTTACTCTTTCCTCTGTTTATTTATTTATTTATTTTTCTCCCTACTTAATTACTGCCTCTGTGCCCTTTAAGCTCCTGATCTTCCTGTTCTGAGACAAGAAGTTCCTATATTTCTCAGTAGTCTCCTTACTTGCTCAGAGTCAGACCTCCAGCAGCTGGGGGAGGAGAGACAGAGAGCTACTCTTTTCCTTCTAGGATGGCGAGTCTTTTGTGGCTCTGTGATCACTCACTTCCTGCTCCCAAACAGGAAGTTCCTGTTGTCAGTCAAATCCTGTGCCTATAAAAGTAGAACTAGGGAAGGAGGGCAATATAGGCCCAGTAAAGAAGTATAGTTATAACAGCAGCTCCTTCCTCTTGCTGTTCTCTGCCTGTTGAAATGGAAGTCCTATACGGGAAGCGTAGTCAAAAGAACTAGAAGGGCCTGTGCAATAGAGGAATACTATATAGTTCTTCCTATATTTGGAAGGAAGTGTGAACAAAATGTAATGGAGGCCCTGTGCAAGAGACAATAGGAAAACTCTATGTAGTGCCTCTTCCTGTGTCCCTGCAGGAAGTGGGAGGCAAAGGTTGGCTATAAATGTGAATGACCCAGGGAATGGTGGGATGGTGGGATGGGGGGATTCAATGTGTTCCTGGGTAGGGAGAAAAACAATCAGTGACAAACCACAATCCGCACAGGGGTTGTATACATTCTCAGGGGGAGGAAATGGACAAGGAAATGATAGAAAGTATACTTAGAATGGCAGAAAAAGGGGAGATATTGCTGATGTGTGATCTGAATATGCCAGATGTTAACTGGAGTGCAGTTGCAGCAGCCACTTCGAAGAGTGGGGTTATTCTAGATGCCCTACAGGGGGCATGCCTTAGACAACTAGTATTGGAGCCCACTCGAGAGGGAGCAATCTTAGACCTGGTTCTCTCAAATGGAGATCGAAGAGAGGATCTCAGATGTAGAAGTGGGTAGCCATCTGGGAACTAGCGACCATCGAACAGTATGGTTCACAATAAACACAACAACAGAGTCAAGTCATACAAAGGCAAAAGTACTGGACTTTAGGAGGGCTGACTTTGCCAAAATGGGTGAGTGCCTAAGGAATGCACTAGCAAATGGGCAGGAAGGAGGGGTGGAAGAACAATGGGGAATAATAAAAACTGCCATCACAGAGGTAACAAGCCTTTGTGTGAAGCAGATAAACAAAATGAAACAATGTAAGAAACCACTATGGTTCTCAAAGGAAGTGGCAGTGAAGGTTCTAGAGAAAAAGAAAGCATTCAGGAAGTACAAGGAATCACAGAAGGAGCAGGACAGAGAACTGTATCAGTTAAAGCAAAAGGAAGCTGGGAAGGCAGTCAGAACATCAAAGGCCCAAACCGAGGAAAAGATAGCCAATTCGGGTTAAGAAGGATAAAACCTTTTATAGGTACATCAGGAGCAAAGGAAGACCAAGGAGGGATAGTGAGGCTTAATAAAGGGGTGGGAGGGTGGGCAGAGGGTGACTGTGAAAAGGCAGAGATACTAAACAAATATTTTGCTCAGTATTTACAAAGGAAGAGGGGAGGTACCTAAAACAAGCAGTAGAAACACTCTGATACAGAAGTTGATACCAGCCCATTTACAGAAGAAAGGGTTCTGAAAGAACTCTTAAAACTGAAGGTGGACAAAGCAATGGGGCCTGATGGGATTCATCCCAGAATTCTAAAAGAACTAAGGTAGAACTAGTGACACCACTGACTACCCTCTTTAACAAATCATGGGAGGATGGGGTGGTACCGAGGACTGGAGGAGGGCAGATGTGATTCCCTTCACAAAAGTGGGAGCAAGGCAGAAGCAGGAAACTACAGACCTGTTAGTTTAACCTCAGTGGTAGGGAAAATGATGGAATCACTTCTGAAGGAAAGAATTGTCAGTATCTAGAGGCCAGAGGGCACAGGACCCAAGGTAGCATGGATTCACAGCCGGAAGGTCATGCCAGACAAATCTGATAGATTTCTTTGACTGGGTGACCAAAGTAGTAGATCAGGAGGGGCTGTGGACATGGCCTACCTAGACTTTAGCAAGGCATTTGAGACAGTCCCACACAAAAGATTAATATACAAGTTAGCTAGCCTGGGAGTGGGTCCCAAGATGACAGCCTGGGTAAAGAATTGGCTGGAGAATAGGACACAGAGAGTAATAGTAAATGGAGTCCACTCTGATGAAAGGGGGTTACTAGTGGGGTACCACAGGGTTCAGTATTAGACTGGTCCTCTTCAATGTCTTTATAAGTGACATTGCAGAGGGACTGAAGGAAAGTATGTCTCTTGCAGATGACACAAAGATCTGCAACAGAGTTGATGCACAAGGTGGGTGGAAAGGATGAGAAGGGACTTGGCAAGGTTAGAGGAATGGTCAAATGTATGGCAGCTTAGATTCAGTGCTAAGAAGTGCAAGGTAATGCACCTGGGAAACAAAAACCCAGGGGAAGAGTACACAATGGGGGTGATCCTAACAACAACAAAATGGAAAGGGACCTTGGGGTAGTCATATCAGATGACCTAAAGGTGGGCAAGCAATGTAAGAGGCAGCAAGGAGGGTTGGGGGATACTGGGATGCATAGGGAGAGGCATCACCAGTAGAAAACAGGAAGTTATTATACCTCTGTACAGACAGCTGGTCAGACCCCATCTGGAGTACTGTGTGCAGTTCTGGAGACCCAATCTCCGCAAAGACATAGACAGGATGGAAGCTGTCCAGAGGAGGGCAACTAAAATGGTGCAGGGTCTGCACCGGAAGACATATGAAGAGAGACTTAAGGAGCTTAATATGTATAGCCTCGAGGAAAGGAGGAGAGGGGGACATGATAGAAACTTTCAAGTACCTCAAGGGAATCAACAAAGTCCAAGAGGGTAGCATCTTTCAAAAAGAGGTGTGCAAGAACAAGGGGCACAATTTGAAGATAGAGAGAGGCGGCTCAGAGATAATTTAAGGAAGTATTTTTCACAGAGGGTTGTGGATGCATGGAGCGGCCTGCCGGAGAAGGTTGTGGAGTCAAAAACAGTGGTGGAATTCAAGCATGCATGGGACAGTCATAAGGCAATTCTAGGGGGTGGGGGCAGGAAGAAGTAGGCTGCTGGTTAACTAGGATCTGCAGCTTATCCATTAGGTAGAGAAATGGGCAGACTGGGTGGGCCAAGCGGTCCTTATCTGCCGTCAAATTCTATGTTTCTACCCTAGAAATGAGTTAAAGAGCAAAGTTCCCTAGTACAACAGTAAAAGGGCAGCAGTTCTGCCAACTACAACAGTCCCCTTTTCTGGCTACTAAGTACTGCAGAACAGTGAATAAAAAAAGAACACAAGAAAACCCTAATCCAAAGCCCTCCTGCTTATTCACTTACACAAACCCTGCAAGTTTGAAATGAAATAAAATCAGTCACCTCTACTGTGTAGTTCTTTTCAGCTCTTCTTAACTGAACCCACAGCCAAGTTCCCCTTTTAAGCTCTTCTCCTCCTGCAAGCCTGCTTCAGCCCCTCCTCCAATCACACACCTGCTTCACAGGTTGTAACTGTCCTGCCCCAGCAACAAGATACTGCAAAACGGTCTGCTAATTACAGCAGTCCCCTTTCCTGGCTACTAAGAATTACATAGAACAGTAAACAAAAACAGAACACAAAAAAACCTAATCCAAAGCCCCTCTGCTTATTCACTTACACAAACCCTACAGCTTTGAAATGAATTAAAATCAATTATTCACTTACACAAACCCTACAGCTTTGAAATGAAATAAAATCAATCACCTCTGCTGTGTAGTTCTTTTCAGCTCTTCTTAAGAATTATAGAACCAGTCCCGATTGGGCAACTGACTCGGATATTATTCCCGACATTTCTAAGTGCTAGAGTGGACAGGGGATTTGTGCCCCATCCTAGACCTTTGGGGCCTTAATCTGTTTATAGGATACAAAAGGTTCCAGATGGTCTCGTACCAGTCCCTGCTTTCCCTGTTGTTATGAGGGACTGGCTGTGTGCCTTGGACATAAAGGATGCCTACTGTCATATCAAGGTTTCAAGGAGCCACAGGAAATATCTGCAATTTATGCTTCAGGGTTCTCATTGTCAGTTTCATCTATTGCCATTTAACTTATTGTCTGCACTGTGTGTTGTTATGCTTTGCAGCGGTTGCTGCAGCCCTCCAGAGGGAAGGCCTATATGTGTTCCCATACCTCGATGGTTGGTTTCTGAAGGCCCCATCATAGGAGGTAATTGTATACACATTGTTCTGTGATTGACAGCTCTTTGAGTGGTTGGGCAGTCTATCAAACAAGCCAAAATCAGTCCTCACTCCATGCCAGAGGCTCTAATATGTAGGAGCTGTTTAGGACACAGCAGTGGGCAGATCATTCCTTCCTATGGACTGAGCAATGGTGTTGGTTGCCCAGGCTCACTTAGTGTCACTTGGTATCATCCAGTGATTATGTGTCAGCCAGGTGTCTAGTATGGCTGATTGGCTTCATGGCTGCAGAAATCCTGACAGTACTGCTTGCTTGGCTACATATGAGGATTCCGCAATAGTTCCTCTGTGCCCAGTGGATTCAGCACTTAGACAGTATGGAGTGTCTCAGACAGGTGACTCCTTCTCCTCCTCCTCCTCTGTCCCTTCTATGGTGGTTGGATGAGCCAACCTGGAGATGCAGTCTCCATTTCTTTGTCCCTTGCAACTTCTAGTTATGATGATGGACACCTTCAGGTGAGGCGCCCATCTTGAACTCTTTTGGACATAGAGCCAGTAGTCCTTCTTGGGTCATGCTTTTCAGAGCAATACTCTGGAGATGAGGACTGTTCTGCATGGCTTACAGGTCTCTGCTACCCTTCTCCAGGATTACTGCCTGTTGATCCACACAGACAATATATCTGTGATGTTTAATTTTGATATTTTGGAAAAATGGGGTCACCCAGATATTGACCTTTTTGCATCTCTATACAGTGCAAAACTATCTCATTCTGCTTGTTCTCAGCACAGCCTGGCTGTTGTAATGTGTTGTTATCCCTCTGCTTGAGGAGGCATGTGCACGGCGTTGACTAAGATGGACGTTTGATCCACAATCTCCTGACCAGTGCTCCATTAACATCCGTTAAAAATATCTGAAAACCATAATGATCATGGAGAATTCAGTTTCATTCATTGACAGTAATTATCTAAAAACAAAATCCAGAAAATTAAATAAATTGGGCAGTTTTATTATTTTTTCTTGCTCACAAACTCAGTAGTCTGAGCAACACTATGTTTGCAGGAGCTAGGCCTGCTGGCCTGAAGTTGCAAAGTAATGGGGGAATCACCGCATCAAATAACACTACTCAACCTCAGAAAAAATCCAATTTAACAACTATAAAAGAAATGCTGGCTGATCTCAGATTGGACATCTCTGAAGTCAAGCAGACTGTGTATAAATTAAAGCAAGAAGCAGTGGACAACAGAAACTGAATGGGGGTAATGGAAAAAGGCCAAGTGGGATAGAGGACACTGTGATACAGTTATAAGACACCTCAGTGTATTATGGCAGGCAAATTACTTTTATTCTTGATAAATTGGATGATTTGGAAAATTGGAGCAGAAGGAATCATTTGAGAATTCTGGGCATACCAGAGGAAGCGGAGGGGATATCAATGGTTACTGTCCTACAGCAATTTTTCATGGAACTGTTTTCTCAGCAATGGCAGTGGCCATTAGAAATGGAATGAGCCCATCGCTTGTTAATCTTAAAGCCCTAAAGAATGCCAAACCTTGCCTGATTACTGCTTATTTTCTGAGATATTCTATAAAAGAGGAAATCATCTGGCTAGCAAGGGACAGAAGAGCTCTTTTTTTTGGAGGGGGGAGAGGATACCTCTGTATCAAGACTTTTCATCAGAAGTGGCAGGGAAGCGGAACATCTTTTCTGAAGTTAAACAACATCTATAGAAACGGGGTGAGTTACCATATGAGATACCCAGCCACTTTTGTTATTCAAGGGAGTTCTAGGACTAGCATATTGTGTGAATCTCCTAACGTAGCATGGGATGTTATGAATGGGACTTACACCATGATTTCCCCACGAACAGCTCCCAACTGCCATTCTGTTCAAACAAATCAGATACTTGTGCCTTAGAAGCCTCCCCTCAGAGCACTCATGAAACAGCCTGAGCTGTGGCTGAATCCTACTTGCCTGACTGTTCTGGAAGTCATAACTCTGATGTTCCCCCCTCCACCATGTATGCCTCTGTATCAAAAACGTTACCTACTGTATCTATGGATCATAACAGATGAAACACTTCCATTTTCTGTAGAAGTCAACTGCCAGCCCCAAATGTTGGATATTCCTATTCTTCTCCCAGCAGGAAAAATCCCAAAAGCAATCCAAGAAAATGCACTTAGAACAGAAGCAGAGAAAACAAGAATCATTCCAGCATGAATTTCACCCCAAGATGATTCCCAGAGCTGAACATGAGGACTGCTTCCCTGGTTGAAGAAATGACTCTCTAACAGGTTACTTCAGTGTTCTGCTAGCTGATTAGTCTATTGGATTGCCCTTCTTCCGGAAACTCCTTTCTTGGCACTTCTGGTTTGGGAATCCTGACAGATAGGCCGTTTCCATTGCAGACTTTTATCTGTAGCAATTTATGTATGTTTTTTGTTTTGTTATTAATTTTAACAGTATTATTTACAAGCTGTAGACTGTGCTTTTGAATGAGCAGACTGATCCCAGAGTTGGGCTGTGACAATTCGAGCTGCCTACAACCTGCACTCCTCGGAAGGTACTGTGAGAAATGTGGTTAATGTATTAAGCTTGCATATTTATCTCATCGACATCTGACTTGCAATGCCCTTCTGATTACATTCTTATGTTTTCACAGTCTGGTGATATTACATTTAATCTTGAAGGTTGTCACACATTGAGTCTGCTAATGCGGGCTCTTATCATAACACATTCTATGCAGCTGCTACTAGGTTTAGTCATTTATTGATGATGGTAGTAATTTGTGTGTGCTGAACCTTTTAACACACTGACAAATGGAACACGGTCTGGACTGTTAGCTCATTTTTTTCTATTTTACTTTCATTACATACTTTCAGCTACTTTTATTGAGCCCACTGGGAAAGTGCATATCGATATATCCTGGACAAGTCTGGGAAGCTTGCCTGAACCACAATCCTATCTTGGCAGAAAAGCAGTGTAGGTCCAATGGCCCACTTTTCCTTTTCACCTTAAAACATCCCTAAGCCTACAACTGTGTTTGAAATGTTTGTGTTAAATGGAGCAGAGCTCACAAATGTTGCAAAAATATATTGTTTTCTTGCAGTTATGGCCATTGGGAGCTGTTAGATGAGAGTATCTGATGAAAGTTTGTTTTTATTTCAGAGTGCTTTAATTTATGTTTATTGAAAACAAATATTTGGCTAAGTGCAGTATTAGCAGACTGTCTACTATGTTTTGGAACACTGGTCAGCATATTATGAAGCTGAGTTTTTACCTTCTCTTCACGTGAATTGCAAACACCTTGGAATACTTTTCTTACATTGTGGTGTTAAGCGACCCAGTTACCAAAAGAATAAAATAAAATTAAAAGAAATAAAAATAAAAAGGTTGTTCTAGTCCTTAGGACTGTGTTTTTTTTCTTCTCTGGTGTTTTTACAGTTTTATGCAATTTTAGCTTACACATTTGATTTGGATAACTTTATTTCTATTTTTGTATTAGACCTTGTACTCATTGTCTGCTACCTGCTGTACCTGCCTGTTACTTTTTTATATCTTAGTTGATCATTTCTGATTAGAGTTTTCTTTTCTTTTAATACTTTAAGGAATAAGATGTAAGAATTTATTATGACCACCTCAGATTTATCTATTGGCACATAGAATGTAAAAGGGCTAGGTTCCCCTATTAAAATGAAAGAAAAAAATGTTAAGTTACTTAAATAAAAATAAAAATGATATTGCTTTATTACTGGAGACACTTAATGGACAAAGAGGCAGAAAAGTTAGTACAATCTTGGATGTTACAAGCTGAATTTAGTATCTTTAGTGCCAAGAAAAGAGGAACTGCTATTCTGATTAGCAAAGGAATTAATTTTGTGCAGTCTTCCCACTACGCCGATCCTGAAGTATGGTTTCAAATATTGTTGGGGGCCCTCAGTGGTAGAAACATTCCAATTTGTAACATTTATGCTCCCAACACAGAACAAACACTACCCTTCAACTTACTTAATAGACAGCTGAGTAATATCAAAGATCAAGAAATCATTCTAGGGGGAAGCTTTAATGAGATTTTAGATACCTGCTTAGACAGAAGTACTGTAAGTGCTCTAAACCTCTTTCAAAAACCTCCTCTCAAAATGCTCTTCAGAAATTAATCCCTGATCTTAACTTTACTGATTCCTGGTGATTGGTGAATCCTCAGAATAGGGACTGCTCCTACTGCTCCCCCCACCACAACTCTTACAGTAGGATTGACCACATTTTTATGTTTAACACTCTTGCCTCTAACTTATGCCAGGCAAGTATTAGGAAAATAATGATCTCAGACCATGCCTTAGTGAAGACAACAATTACCACAGAAAAAAAGTCAAAACAGTTGCTTTAAATCGAAGTTTAATGTTTGCTATTGCAGAACACTAATTTCAAAGTTTGGATAAGTAAGGGAACAGAGGCTTTTTTCAGTATAAAGGATACTAAAGACGTTTCCCTGCCCATTTTATGGGATTCATTTAAAGCATTTATTACAGTAGAAGGAGGGTTATCTCTTTCTCATCGGCAAAAAAGAAGTCTCTTAAAGAACTTTCTGCAAAAGAGGCAGAGTTATGGAAATTGGAAACAATTTATAAAAATCATCGAAGTGATAGGACTACTTTTCTTCACAAGATTACCAGTCTGAAATATGACATCAATTAAATTTACTCAGTCAAGGCTGAATATGCATTATTTAAGGCAAGGCAGGCTTTCTGGGAAACTGGTGAGAAGGTCAGAAAATTACTTGCATATACTGTAGATAAAAAAAGAAGTTAGGTCATAATATGATACCAGGTATCTAAAACAGTGACAACACAATGGCTGTTACTAATTTGGTATTAATAATGAATTTGAAAACGTTTTTAAGAAGTTATATAAAAGCTCAATCAAAAATTCCTTCTCTAACTCAGAGGCCTTCTTTGTAGCCTTAAAACTTCTTGAACTTTCAGAAACAGACAAAACTTATCTAAACAATCTTAAAAGATTAATTTTTGTAAGCAGTCATGGAACTTCCCACAAACAAAACTCCAGACCTAGATAGTCTACCAGAGGAATTCTACAGAATATTGAGTCTGCTATCACAAAAATATTTATTGAAAACCCTTATTAACTCACTATACATTGGGTCCCCTCCTGAGTCTATGAATTGAGCCTATATTTCATTGATTCTGAAAAATTGCAAAATCCCCTGCTTTGTGAAAGTTATAGACTGATTTCACTTTTAAATATTGACTACAAGGTCCTTGCAAAAAGTTTGGCAAATATACTTAAAATGTATGCTCATAGACTCTTAGGTTGTGAACAGGTGGGATTTGTGTCAGGGAGGAATGGGTCAGAGAATGTCAAGAAACTTCTTAATGTACTTTGGGTGTCCAATAAATTACAGACTCCCACAACAGCTTTGGCACTTGACTTTTTCAAAGCATTTGATTCTTTGGAGTGGGAATTCCTTAATCAGACCTTAGCAAAATTTAAGGTAGGAGAAAGGATTATTTCATGGGTCAAAACATTATATTGTTCACCTAAGGCGAGGGTATGACTGTGCTTCTAAACAATTTACTTTTGGTAGAGGTACCAGGCAAGGTTGTCCCCTATTACCCTGTTTATTTATTTCAGCAATAGCTCATCAGAAAAATTGCTGCAGACCCTGCAATCAAATAAATAAGAACAGGGAAAATCACTAAGATCCTTGCTTATGCAAGCTTTTAATCATGATCTCCAGCTTGGAGTCCTCCATTCTAAAGTTCAATGAATCACTTGAAAGTTTTGCTCTGATTTCAGGATTAGTTATAAATTGGTCTAAGACCCAAATTATGCCTCGTAACTGTTACACTGCAGAAACAAACAAAAACAAAAAGCACCCATCACACGGACTAAAAAACACCACAATTGGTGTCAAAGTTTGAGTACGTACAGAGGCACTCCACCCAAATAAAAAAGGGTTAGTAAGGCTTGCTGACAAAAACTTACGTTTCACCCAACAAACTGTTGGGAAGCCCAGCAGTTTGTTGGGTAAAATGCTAATTTTGTCAACAACTATTCTTTTTCGAGTGGAGTGCCTCTATACTCAATAAACTTTGACAACGATTGTGGCATTTTTCAGTCCATGTGATGGATGCTTTTTTTTGTTTCTGCAGTTTGATATTTATATTTGATATTTATATTATAGCACCATCACTTCAACCTGGTGCTCCTTTGTGCTTCTTTTTTCACTCGTAACTGTTATGTAGAACAACGGCAAATAGCAAATTATTTGAATTCTGCATCACTGTGTGGTGATAACATAACTTATCTCAGCTTAAAGATCTCAAAAGACTTAAAGAAACTGGTTGAGCTGAACTTTAATCCTTTTCTTTTTTTTTTGGAACTTAATTTTTATAAATTTTTCCTTTTCAATTCCATTTTACATTTTTACAGGAGTTAATAAGAGAACACACAGATAATTCAGTGTTTTCTTATCGGTTACAGAACATTATATAAGTTCATACTCTAATGTATACATGACCATTAACCTGGATCATTCCCTTTCGTATCTTGCGGGTTGGGCAGACTATCTGTCTCTTACCGGTTGGCGAGATCCACCAAAAATATTCTCCATCCACACAACCAGAGAGCCATAGGATTCACTACAGCAATTCATCACTTAAACATTCTTGTCCTTCCCCCAACCAAAGCTATCCAAATAAAACCAGATCTTGTAAAAACAGACAATTGTTTTGTGTATTTCTTATATTCCTCCCATATTCTCTTTTATCTATCTTATATTGTAGTTTGTTACAAGAGTCATACTTCATACCTTTATGATTAATTAGTTAATTCCAAGAACAAATAAAATAGGAAATAACTAAAGAAGTAAATAAAACTTTAATCCTTTTCTAAAAGAAGTCAGTGCCAATCTTAATAAGTGGCAGAAACTTAATTTGTCCCTTTGGAGGAAGATCACCACAATCAAAATGATGACAGCCCTTAAACTTTTTATCTTTTTCGGAATCTCCCCATTAAGCTACACAAGGGTTTCTGTAAGAAACTACAAGCCTCTGTATGACAATTTCTATGGGACAATAATGCTCCAAGATTATCCCTTAGCAAACCGAGCACTCCTATCAAGGAGGAAGGTTTTAGACTTCCACACTGGGAAAAATATCAAGAAGCTTTCCTATTTAAACAATCTATATACTATCTAAATAGCTCAGACATGGCTGAAATTCCTCTGTGGGTCAAGGTAGAGGAGCAACTTGTGTCACCTCTAAAGGTTTCCAATTTTCTATTTATCCCTTTCCCTCATAGTCTAAAAGACAATGTTTTGCTTTTCATCCACCATTTTCTTGATTAGACAAATACAGAGGAAGAGGATACTGCAGCTACAAAATCTCCCACAGCAGTGAATGGCACTTTGGAATAATCCCAGTCTTACTTATTGTAACAAACCTTTAACAGACCTAAGTTGGAGTGCTAAAGGAATTACAAATTTAAATGATGAATTGTACACTGAGGGTAGACTCTTGTCTTTTGAATTACTAAAGGCTAGATTTAACCTTCACAAATTCCATTTTGTGTTCTATTTGCAAATTGGGAAGGCACTTCAAGATTCTGTTTTGTGCCCTACATTAACCCTCTCTACCATAATGAATTGGGTCCAATTTGTAAATTGTCCAAAATGAGGACGGGAGCAAGTCTCACATACAGGTTTTTACTTAATTCACTAGATCATTCCCTTCTCACCCTTTCAGCAAAAGAAAAATGGGAAACTGAATTTAACTTTAAAATTACAGAATCAGAACAGCTCTCCTCTTGGAAGAGTGCATATACAAGTAGTAGAGAAATTCAGGGTAAGGCTATACAGTTCAATATCTTACATTATCACTATTAAGCTCTATCAAAGTTAGAAGTTATAGGTTTCCTTCCTGAAGGGAAATGTTGGAGATGTCATGATAAACATGCTAATCTGTTGCATACGCTACAGAACTGCCCACAGAAACTAAAATGTGGCATGAAATTCATAAGCTATGTAAGATAATTTTCCAGAAAACAATTCCATTCTCTTCCAAGTTTTTTTATTTTAGAAATAGACTCAGAATGTATTCATTTGAATAAAAAAACCCAGAAAGAATGTATTTGGGTTGTGGCTTTAACATATAAAAGGCTAAAACTATCTCACTGAAAAAAATGCCCACCTTGAAGGAATGGAGTATGAAACTTAGTGAAGTCATTAATAATGAAAGTATAGCACTTGGGATATTGGGAGAATCAGATTACTTCTGTAAAGTGGGATCTCATTTTCTGCTCTGTTTAAACATCAGACAATTCACCAGTACTTATTAATGGGTTTTGTTACTATTATTAAATATCTGGAGTTTATTCAGTTAAAGTGATTCGTACTTCTACAGCTGGTTGAATATGTTTATTATTTCCTTATGAGATTATTAAAAAGGGTAGAGTGCTACATTATTTTATAGAGTTATAAACAGCGATAGAGGTTGGTCCTGTTTATTATTTAGTTTTTTAAGAAATTATCAAAAGATTGTGTAAAATGTTTATTATGTTTTCTTTAGATATGTACTTTATGTTATCTGTACTGAGATTGTGCTTATTTGATAAAATTAATAAACTTTATAAAGTAAAAAAAATCCCTCCGCTTGAAAGGGAGGTTCACATACATATTCCCCCCATTCCCTCTGATTCATAGGGTTCTGGTCAAGTTGAGGACAGAGTCAGCCACCCTAATACTGGGGGCCCCGTTCTGTGCTAGACAAATTTGGTTCCATTTATTATAGCAGTTGGCAGTGGAACCTCCTGTTCTGCTCCTTCTAAGGGCAGGGCTCCTGTCACAGGAGCAGGGCTCTCTGGTGCATCTGGATCTTCAGTCTCTGCACCTCCATGCCTTGCTCCTGATAACATAGAACTCTCCTGCTCTGGAGTAACCCCTACAATTACAGTGGTTCTTCTCGTGGCTCATAAGTCATCTACTTGGTACAACTACAGTACTCTCAGGAATGGAAATGTTTCATGGCCTGGTGTGCCTCCTGTAAGTGTGACCCTTTTATGTGTCCAGTCAGTCATATAGTGGGCTACCTCTTGTCCCTTACAGACACTGGCCTTGATGAAATGCATTCAGCTTCAGTTTTAGCTTTTCATGTCCTCACTGATGGCAACCATGGTAGCCTAACTTGAGATGTTCTGCTGATTCCTTAGGAAGTATTCTGCTACTTTGCTCTCCGGCACCAGTGTGGGACCTTAACATGGTTCTGGAGACTAGTGTGGTTTTATAAAGTGCAACATGCTGTATGCATATTTTCAAATGTACCACATCAGTACTGCTGCATTTGTGTCATCTGGAAACAGTTGCATGTTGTTTGTCTTACCTGATGATGGCTGTCTGTGGTTGCTTGTGTGGTCTTGTCATTTTGCTGCTTAGGGGGAGTGGCGAATTAGGGTTGGAAACCCTGTAGTCCCATGTTCCTACTTTTGTGGCATTAAGCTGAACCTTAACCAGTGCATTAAAGTAGTTTTTGGCAATGAATTTCCTTTCTTTTTGAGAAAGTTAATAAACTCAAATTACAACAGTACTTCAGGCCGCAGAAGCACTGGTCTCTGCAACCACAGATGCACATGCACACTACAAGACATACACAGTCATGTCTACAGATGCAGATAGAAATCCATGATACCCAAAGTACAGTGCAATTCTGGGTACAGAAGTGCAGCCCCGCTCATGCGTTATGTGGGTGTGTGATTTGCATAGGGCCCTCTATGCAAACACCCTACAACAGCCTTATGTACGTTACCTTAAAGATCATGTGCAAAGGTTTCTGCATATTGTTAATACAGGTTGAATTGAAGTCCCTGTGTCATGATTAGAGTTTCCTGAAAATTTCTTGCTGTTTGGTTTTGTAATTTTCTTTAAATCAGCATTTGTTAACTTGCTCTTCAGAAGCTGAAAACAGTGGAGTTATTTCTGTCTCTCTCTCAGTCAGGCTTGGAGAGCAATGACATCATCTTGGAGTACTGTAGCTTGCTGCTTCAGATTCCCAATCACAACACACTGTAGAGGTAATGGTTTGCTCACCAGTTTTCTTACAAACCCAGTCTCTGGTTTGTGTTTAGATAGATTCACTTAAAATCTATCATTCTCTTCTTATAAAAAGTTGATCATTTGAGTTTCAATGCTGAATTGAAGTAGTGAAAATCTTTCTCTGTGAGAGATCTGCTTGTCTGTATCACAGCTCTCAGTTCTTTCTCATCAAAACTTCTCTAACTATATAACACAGGGTTGTTTAATGAATATAAAATAAATATAAATGTTCATTCATAGAAATAGTTTTTTTTGATGTAGCCTTCATAAATACATTCATGGGAGAACATTTTTTTCAAGTCAGATTGACAAACAGGTGCCTATCACACTCTACTGTTTCAAGCACATGTACTGCCTGAACTCACAAATTTCAGTTTTTTGGTGGTTTCTGTGTGAAAATGCATCATGTATGTGTATAAATAGAAACACTATATGGCATCCTGATGCACCATGTCTCTTCACCACAGTTGCTGTAGCTGCATTCTGCTGCCACCTGTCCCCTGCCCCACAAACCCCTACCAGTGGAGTGAGGAGCCACTGCCAGAGGACTCCTTGGCTGATTGTTTTTGGACACAGACTGTGGTGGCAGCTAAAGGTGAAATCCTGCTACTGGGGATTTTAATATGCCATACATGGATTGGGCCACCCAGGTGGCTGCTTCAGCCAGAAGCACAGTCATCCTGGAATCCCTACGGGGGTTGGACTCAGGCAGCTTGTGCATGAGCCAACCAGGGACAAGTCAATTCTGGACTTGGTATGGACCAATGGGAACAGAGTCAAAGAAATACAGGTGGAAGGGCAGCTTGGGTCCAGTGACAACCACATGGTGTGGTTCAACATGGAGACATGGACTCAATTAAGCCACACAAGGGCAAGAGTATTAGATTTCAGGAGGGTGTATTTCACTGAAATGGGTAGGTGTATACAAGTACTCCTGGGGAGGGGAGAAGTAATAGAGGGGTTGGAAAAACAATGGGAGAAACTGGAAGGAGCTATAGTGGATATAACAAACCAATGCATTAGGGTAGTGGCCAAAGGGAAAAGAAGAAGGAAACCACTATGATTCTCTAAAGATGTGGGGCACAAAATCAGGGCTAAAAGGCTGAGTTTTGGGAAATATAAGGGGAGCCAAAGGGAGGAGGACAGGGAGGTGTACTTTGAATGTCTAAGGGAAGCAAGAAAGGCTGTTAGGAGGGCGAAGGCACAGACAGAAAAGGGCTTAGCATAGTCTGTAAACAAAGGGAATAAGGCACTGTATAGGTACATCAGTGAAAGAAGAAAGCCGGGAGGTTGTGAGGCAGAAAGGGGAGAAGGGAGAGTGTAAGGAGTGGGATCTGGACAGGGCAGAAATACTACACAAATACTTTTGCTCAGTATTCACTAAGGAGGGGGCAGGTCAAGGATCACAGTTGGGCTGCATAGGCAATGGGGGGGGTAGAAGTGGACACCAGTCCATTCACAGCGGAGAGAGTTCTGGAAGAACTCACAAAGCTGAAAGTGGATAAGGCCATGGGGCCAGATCATATCCTCCCGAGGATATTAAAGGAGCTGCGAAGGGAACTAGCAGCGCCTCTAGCAGCGCCTCTGGTGGCTCTGTTCAGAGTCACTCAACACAGGTGTCATTCCAGAGGACTGGAGGATGGCACATGTAGTCCCATTGCACAGAAGCAGCAATAGGGAGGAGGCGGGGAACTACAGGCCAGTCAGCCTCATCTCAGTGGTGGGTAAGATCATGGAGACACTGTTGAAAGAAAGGATAGTGGCACATATGGAATCCAGCAGTGCTCAGGATCTGAGGCAGCATGGATTCAGAGTAGGAAGATCATGTCAAATGAATCTCATAGATTTTTTTTGATTGAGTGACTAGGGAAATAAATCAGGAAGGGGTGGTAGACTTTGCCTACCTAGATTTCAGCAAAGCCTTAGACACCGTCCCACATAGAAGGCTGATTAACAAGATGGGTGGTCTAGGCATGGGAGACAAAGTAGAAAACTGGGTTAGGAGCTGGTTAACAGACAGGAGACAGAGGGTGGTAGTAAATGGGGTACAATCTGGGTAGAGGGGGGTGACCAGTGGAGTACCACAGGGATCAGTCCTGTTCAATGTCTTCATTAGTGACATTGCAGAGGGGCTGGAGGGAAAGGACTGCCTGCTTGCAGATGACACCAAGATCTGCAACAGGGTGGATACTACAAAAGGGGTGCAGAAAATGAAGAGGGACCTGGAGAAGCTTGACAGATGGTCAGAGATGTGGCAACTGAGGTAGAATACAAAGAAGTGCAAAATAATGCACCTGGGTAGAGGGAACCCTGGGGAGAGCTACAGGTTGGGGGGGGGGAGGAGCTGACTGTCATCAAAGAGGAAGGGGACCTAGGGGTCATCATCTTTGATGATCTTAAGGTATCAAAGCCGTGCACAAAGGTGGCAGGGAGGGCCACTGGCATGTTGGGGTGCATAGGCAGGGGTATCACTAGCATGAGGCGGGAGGTGGTGATGCCATTGTATAAGAGATTGTAAAGGCCTTACCTGGAGTACTTTGTGTAGTTCTGGAGGCCACACCTGCACAAAGACATAGATAAGGTGGAGACTATCCAGAGAAGGACAACAAAGATGGTGCATGATTTGCACCATAAAACATATGGGGAGAGACTAAGGGACCTCAATATGTACTCACTGGAGGAGAGGAGACAGCGGGGGGACATGACTGAAACTATGAAGTACCTCAAGGGCAAAAACAAGGTGCAGGTGGGGGACCTATTCCAATGTAGAAACAGTACTAGAACAAGGGGGCACAATATGAAATTGGAAGGGGGTAGATTAAGAGGTAATGTGAGAAAGTTTTTCTACACAGAAAGGGTAGTCAACGCTTGGAACAGTCTGCCACAGGAGGCAGTGGGGGCAAGCACAGCGGAGGGGTTTAAGCATGCCTGGGACAGGCACAGGGGAAGCTTGGAGGGGGAGTGATGAAAAGCCATTGATCACATAGGGTCAGTGGCCACATACAATGTTTATGGCCTATGAGTAGACTGGATGGGCCTAGCAGTCCTTATCTGCCGACAATTTCTATTTTTCTATGTTTGCTGGATTTTTAGGATTTGGATGGGAATTCTCCAAAATAAGCTGGGAAAAACCATACTCATCACAGAAAACTTAATTAAGTCACCTAAGATGATTACTTCACTGGCTTGCCTCTCTGCTGTTTTGCATAGATAGCTCAGCAGTTCAAGTCCTCCTGAAGGTGGCCACTAGCAGCCGATGATGCAGAAGAATTCTGAAGATGGTAGATGAATTCTTATGGTGACACATTCAAATTCTTTTGGAGTAGAAGAAGCGTCAACAAGAGTCGCTGAGAACTTGTCCCTCACATAAATCGTGACCCGCCCTCCTCTATTGAGTCTGTCTGCCCGATACACATTGTAGGAGGAGAGGTTAATTTCCTGATTTGGGGTGGAGTTCCTTAACCATGTTTCAGGGACAACTAATACATCTGGATGTGTGTGAGATACCCATGCTTGAACAGAGTCCAATTTTCACACTAGGCTGCATGCATTCATATGTAGGAGGGTCATTCCTTTCAATTGCTGTAACACTGACGATGCCAAGACAGGAGATGGGGGCCCTGGGTTGAGTTTCACATTTCCAGAATAAAAAAGCAGTAAGAGGAGCAGTTTCTTGAAAGCACTTATTAGGAACTTTATGAGTCGAAACTTATCCAGTGGTTGGGATTTTAGGGGAATGAGGTGGTTGGTGTTTCTACAAGATACCGCTGCATGGAAAATTACCACCCAGACTTAAAGGTGTTGGGGCAATAGGAGTAGTAGTGCCATGTGAGTGGAGGGTTCTTTCTTCCTGTGACAGGTACCAGTAAGGCAAATTGGACCAGGTGACAGTGCATGGCAAAAACGATGCTCATGCTCGGTTTGGCTATAGGGAGGTTCAGAGGAATAGGGTAAATTCACTACTGAAATTATACAACAGATGCGGATTAGCTGCATGATGATGATGACTTTACCGTGCAGGATTTTCAACATAGTGAGGAAATCCCAACAACGGGCAGTGTGTCTGCTACAGCTATGTATAGATCGTTGGAAAGGTTATCCAGCTAGTCACTTATGTGCAGGGCCCCATGTTTTCTGTGATTCTGCAGTTGCAGCAGTGGTTGCAGAAATCAGGGTTGACCGCAAAAATCAGTACTGGCCGCAGAAATCGGGAAAACCAGCTATATGGCCACGGAAATGCTAACTATGCTATGCGATGACACAAGGCAAGAATTTGCAGTGTCAGTGGCTCAGTAGGTAGCACACTCACCTCTGAGGCCGGGAGATCAGAGGGCCGTGGGTTCAGTTCCCACATCTGGCACTTGGGTTAATATCCTAGTACTGACACTGTAGTGCAGCATGAGAGGGGTGCTGCACTTCTGAGGTGCCGTCTTTCGGATGAGATGTTAAACCAAGGTCTCATCTGCCTGGATTGGTGGTAGTTCAGGTGGATGTTAAAGATCCCATGGCACTTATTGAAAAGAGTAGGGAATTTCCCCGGTGTCCTGGCCAAATTTCCCTCATTCACTGAAAATACCACCAACAGCTTAATCTGGTTCAAGGTCAGTTGGCTTTCATCTGTATCCCCTCCCCCGGGTCGTGCCTGAAAATAGGCAGGATTTGTCTAGTGCACTTACCTGGTCAACAAAAACTAAATAAATAAATAAAATAAAGGCAAGTGCATAGCTACTGATATGTTAAGTGTGCCATGGCATTCATACTCATTAGAAGGGGCAACAAATGGATGCCACCCACTACAAAGCCAAAAAGCAAGTGGCCGCATGGCATCTTGACTCATGCTGGCTCTTGTTACATAACTCCGTCCAGCCAGTATTGTGGGTGGGGGGAGACTTATGCAAGAGTAGCAGAGCTTGATTAGGTCCACAGCAGTTATGATTTGCTGCTGTGTAGGTATGGATAGCTCAGCCATGTTAATTTTTCATTGTGAGGCTGCTCACTGTGCATGCTCAATCCCTGGAAGATTCATTTGAAAGGAATAACTGGAGGGCAAGTAGTAATCAAGAAGGGAGAAGATTTAGTGGTGCCCTTTAGGTGGAATCGATCTTGGTGTGGTGGCAGATATCGAAGGAGTAGCTGATTGCAGAAACATGGCTGACTGCAGACTGAGCAGAGGACCCAGTCCCCACTGGTGGACATCGATCACAGTTTTGATTTGTGGGCTGCAGAGCTGTACCTGCAAGTGTGAGAGTAATTTCTTGGCAGATGTTTGTTGCTTTCACTATGGCCCCTTTTAGTTTTGCCCACTGTTCCTCCACTCAGCCCAAGTCCTTCCCTTCCACTAGGGCATCCCTGAGGCATTTCCCCATCTTTGTAAAGTCAGCCCCTCTGAAGTCCAGGACCTTCGTCTTTGTGTGGTGAAGCAATTACATGCAGATCTGGTTAGTAAAATAGAGAATACTGCTTAGGCAACCATGCACAACCAGGCCGTGCTGCTACAGACAGGTTCTGATTATATCAGACCTTGAAAGCGAAGCTGGAGAGATCCAATGTAATCAGATATCCGAGGTGGTAGCACATGATGGTTGGGCATGTGGTTGCCTAACCAGTGTTTTTTATAGTGTGCAGTTTTTTTTGGGGTGGGGGTCTTTTGCTGTGTTTTTTTTTTTTAATTAGGGGAGCTTTGAGTGAGCAGTGAAAGTGGAGATGTCCAAAGATTCATACTGAAATGACTGTTTAACAGTCATGTTTTACAACCTGCAAGTTAAAAAAAAAAAAAAGGTAACACAGGATTTATCAGCGTATTTCTGAGTTTGTTCTATGGTGAGTTTTTCTGCACATGGCAGCTCAGCACCTTTGTCTTTTTAACGCTGCGCATGCAGCTGTCCTCAGCACAGGTGGCCTGTGGATTTCCAATCAGCTGATATGAAGTTGTACCGCAGAAGAGTACAAAGATGTTCCATGACCTTTGAACTGTGGTACAACATTTCAGCAAAGATGGAAATCCATGCTGAACAGGGGCCCACTATTCAATATCAATCTTTCAAGTGCACTTTACATGAATGCCTAGTAGTACTGTCTTCTAGATCTAGTCTGTTATAAGTGAATGAATTCACTATGTACGGCTGTATGTATATTTTGTTAGGTACCCAGAGCCTGTGGCATTGGGCGCTGTATAAAAAAACTAATACTACAATTTGACACCTAACATGGCAATGCATTAAACATTTTAGGACGGCAAAAGAATATCGTTTTCTTCCTATATGTAGTTTGCATCCCAGGTACAGGGAAAGCAAATGATAAAAAGATCTAGTTAAAACATTGGATTTGATAGCTATAAAGGTGGCAGTACTAAGGCAGAGGTGGTGGTACTGGGTACTGTCAGAATTTCAGCCTTGTTACTCAGTCACTGCACCACCAGCATCTAACTCATTACTTTCTAAGCTGCTGTGTAATATAGAACTTGTTTGTGAAAGACACTATTCAAAGATTCATACAGCTTTAGGAAGGAAAGAAGACCACTGGTTCATCAAGTCCCCCCCCCCCCCCACCAACTCAGTGGGAATACCCCTTTGCCCCTTTTTGTGATTTTCTCTATGTAAAGTAGAATTCTGCTATCTCCTGCCCTCACTTTCTTCCTTTCTCTTCCTCCATCAGCCAGTACCATTCTAGTCGAAAAGCAATTGCCATTTGTTTAAAGCAATTTTTCAGAATCCAGGAAAACTTTTTTTCCCACTTTGTTTAACCTCCTTCTCATTGGTGTCAACCCCTTCCAACTAGCTACCCCTCAGTCCTGCCCTTCCCTTCTCTGGCACTTACCTTGATTCCAGCGGGTCCAAAATACAGATCCTACATCCATGGTGGGTCCTCTCCAGGGGGCCTGGCTAGGGCTTGACTCCCCACCATTGGGCACAGCTAGTGTGTGGGAGTTAAGAGGTTAGCCAGTTGGCAAGGCCCAAAGGATACCAGCATCATGCTGCACTCACTAGGGTTTTTCCTGCATTAAGTTGCTTCCCACAAAGGAAGTCAGCAAGGAAAGCATCAGGGAGCATGCACACATGCTAAGTGTGCCCACGCTGTGGGGGCAGTCCATGGTGCAGCTCTTGTATTTGCAATGGGTTTCCTCCGAAGTGGAACTGGGGCTTGACTCCCCACCTTGTGGCCCATCTAGTGTGTGAAGGTCAAGAGGCCATTCGGAGCAACAAGTCCCAAGGGGTGCACCAGCATCATGCTGCTTGCACCAGGGCTTTTCCTTCATGAAACCCCCATAGGATGTCAGCAGGCAAGGCATCAGGGAGCATGTGCACACACTAAGTGTGCTTGCACTCTGAGATAGCCCTTGTCCTCCCACCCTTCTGCTGCTCTGATTGTACCACCAGCTGTGGTCACCCAGGTGGCAGTACTGCAGTGGAGTCTTCTATCCTCTCTCTCCCTGGAGGAGGAGATCGTACAGTGAGACATTCAATCCTCCTTCCCCGGCTGGCTCCCAATGTCCCTGTCTTGTTTCTGAATCAGTGCTGCAGGCAGTAACCCTACCACTGCTGTGAAAGGCTAGCCCCAGGAAAACTGTTTAAAATACTATATATAATATCTAGAGGGAATACAATTAATGTTCTGCACTTATCTCCCTTCACTTATTACTAAGGTCAATTACATGAAAACAGGATTTCAGTCCTCCAGATTTCATCTTATGTTCTCGCTCTCCCCTAGTAATTATCTGTCTGTGACATCATAATCAGTTAAATATAAATTTATATATATATATATAGAGAGAGAGAGAGAGTACAAGAGAAAACCAGTTTAAAGAGGGTATCCTGCCAAAAGTGCTACATTGCAGAATTAGAATAAGCATACCTCCAATAAATCTCATACCAAAAATTAGGTTTTTACATTACTTCGTTTTAAAGTCATGGGCTATTTTGTAGCCCTGACTTCATTACCTGTTCAAAAAAAAGCCAGTTTCAGTGAAGAGTCACTGATAATGTCACTGATAATGTCATCTCCTGGCTCCACACTCTAGTCCTCCCTGTCAGCAACCTTATAGGACCTGCTTCTCCGATGTTTAAGAAACTGTAGCTATAGCAATCCTTTAAAAAATGGCATAGAGCTGGCTGCAGTGCTTGCATTTCCAGAATATTCAGATGCATGGCACTGTACTTTAGAACATGTCAGAATGTGATTTTGGAGTGCAGCACTGAACCAAGGCATAGAATATCAAGGTAGTGCACAATTTTAATATGTTGGGGGGGGGGGGCATGCAATCTCAAAATATGACAGGGATGTGCCATCTCAAAATGTGGTGGAACAATTAGTTTTGGAATGTGACAGGGGCACACATCTAGGAACTGTCAATTCTGGAATATGGTGGGGATGCATGCTGTCAAAATGTGACAGGACACACCATTTATTCTGAAATTGCTTGTCCCTGCCACTTTCCAGAACTGTACGCACCCACCATATTTCAAAATTGTGCATCACATCCCCACCACATTCCAACATTATGTGTCCCAGCCACATTCCAACATTATGCATCTCTGCTACATTCTGAAATTGCACATCCTTTCCCCATTCCCAAATTGTGCATCCCTGCCACATTCTGAAACAGCACATCCCTGCCAAATTCCATAATTGCACATCTCCACCAAGTTATTTCAATGCCACATTCCAAAATTGGCACTGCCACGTTCCCAAATTGTGCATTATGCCACATTCCGAAATTATGCGTCATGACCACATTCTGAAACTGTGGGTTGCCTTCACATTCTGAACCTGTATGTCACCACTGCATTCCAAAATTGTGAGTCACCACTACATTCTGAAAAATTACGTGTCACCACCACATTCTAAAATTGAGCATCACTGCCACATTCTGAAATTGAGCGTCACCGCCACATTCCAAAAATATGCATCACTGCCACATTCTGAAATTGTACACCACCACATTCGAAAACTGTGCGTCACCACTGCATTCCGAAACTGTGCAGCACCGCCGCATTCCGAAACTATGTGTCACAGACACATTCTGAAACTATGCCTCACTGCCACATTCCGAAACTGTGCATCACCACCACATTCCAAAACTGTGCATCACTGCCACAGTCCAAAATTGTGCGTCGTAAACACATTCTGAAATTGTGCATCATCACCACATTCCAAAATTGTGCATCACCACCACATTCCAAAATTGAGCGTCACTGCCACATTATGAAACTGTGCGTCACCACTGCAATCTGAAATTATGTGTCACTGCCATATTCTGAAACTGTACGTCACTACCACATTCAAATTGTGCATCATCGCTACATTCACCAGTACTGCTACATTCCAAAAACTGTGCGTCACTGCCGCATTCTGAAATGATGTGTTCCAGCTACTTTCTGAGACTGCTGCATTGCTGCATTTCACAGTTGCAACCTCGTAACATTTCAAAATCTCATACCTGCAGTATTTTAAAAATTGCACACAACTTTGTCACTCTAAAGCCATGTTTGCCACTGCATTCCATCCCCTCATCACATTCTGAAGTACTGTACCTCGTATCTACATATTATGGAAGTGCAGGTGCTGACATCCCCCCCATGTCAGTTTTCCTTTTTCAGATGTTTACTACACCTGCAGTTTTAAGTAACATAGGAGAAATAAGTCATATAAGGTAGCTTGCAGGAAGGACTAGGTTGTGAGTTTAGGAGATGACATCAGCGGCCGCACTTCACTGAAACTGGCTTTTTTTGAACAGGCAGTGAATTAAGGGTTACAAAATGACTTACAACTTTTAAACAAAGTATCTTTTTTTTTATTATTTCTTTATCCTTCTGTGGCAGGTCCACCATCGCCGTCCACCAACCTACCGGTCTTGGGGTCCTTCGGAGGCTTGTAGCATCATGCACGCCACGGTGGATCCCCAGAGCTGGTCCAGAGGCATCATCCTTGGCAGGACCCCACTTTTTCCTCCATTTCTCCCATGAACATGGTTACTCCCGAGACCCCCAGAAGTGGTAGTGCATGTGCGTGGAGGCTCACATGTGCACCACAGCTCCAGATGGGGTCTCCTCCTCCCTCCCCTGTCAACCTAACACCGAAGGTCCTCGGAGTGATGCCATTTCTCCGGCCTCCACCAGGGGGCAGTCAAGCTCCGTGGGTACCCACAACCCCAACCCGAGGTAGAGGGCCACCATCTGGCAGCCTGCTGTAGTCCTCCCCCTCCCCCCCGGCCGACCTCCGACGACCCAGGCTCATTCGCGAACCCAGTTCGCTGGCAAGGCGTGAGGTGTAGCGTCCAGTGCCTCAACCCTCAGCACCACTGGGCCGGCCTAAACAAAGTATCTTACAGATCTGATTTTTGGCATGAGGCTGCTTGAGGATATGCTGATCCAAATTCTGAATTTATTGATGCCAGCAATTTTGGCCTCAGTTCCTCTATATAAAAAAAAAGAAAAAAAAGAAAGATGCTCCAAAATAAGGGGCCATGCTTTGAAGCTGGAGGGAGGTAGATTCAGGGGAAATGTTAGAAAGTACTTCTTCACAGAAAGAGTGGTGGATGCCTGGAACAGCCTTGTAGTGGAGGTGGTCAAAGCAAAACTTGTAATGGGATTCAAGAATGCATGGGATAGACATAATGGAATCTTATTAGTGGAATGGGGAGGTAACGCCACTGACCAAGTAGGGTCTATGGTATTACAGTAGGTGGGAAAAATGGGCAGACAAGGTGGACCAAGTGGTCCTTATCTGCTGATAATTTCTATGTAATCTACATAGTTCCACAGCAACAGATTGTGATGTCATAGCAGATATTATGAGGGAAAGCAAGAGGATGAGAGGAAGTGTGGGGCAAAGATCCAGTTTTTGTGTAACTGTCTTCAGTGATAAAGAATGGGGAAAAAATAAAGGGGACACATTAAATAGAGGCTGAATTATGTCTGACTATTACATTTTGAAATTGTTTTGGGATATTGGGAAATCCCTTCAAATGAAATTTGATGGAGATGGACATTTCTTTCAGTAAATAGGAAAATCAGCAGTCTGAAGGAAAATCTGTCTTCTTGGTTGTAACACTGTGAACAGCAAAGGACTGGGCTTGAAAAGTATAGTATTGCTGAAATAAGCACAGTGAGTGTAACTCATAAAATTCAACAGATGGCGCCCTTGGTTAGTGTAAGCTATTGTACTAATACATACAATACATACAAACTGTGGACACAGATAGGCTGTGTCGTAAACAACTCGACACATTCTGGGAACAAATAGAATTCTTAGGAAAAACAATGGTGTTTTGTGCTATGCCGTGTTATTAAACTCGAAGTTCATGCTTAAATTGTGCATTATTAATATGTTCATTGTAGCATCTATAAAGCAGTGGTCTGTTTAATTTGTAAATGAGCACAGTCCCTCCCCACTCACACACACAAAAAAATGTTTAGTCACCTGCATTAGACTGAGTTTCCATGGTCTTTTATGGACTGACCCATTATTTACAAATGTATAAATTCAGATTTGCTAAGTATTTATTTACTGTATATTTTACCAGCACTGGGTAAACTGTAAATGTTTAAGAGGGGGGTCTCTCATATCTTGACTTTTAGGTGGGGGGAACTGTAATTTCTGGTTTGTAGAACTCCAGAAGTATTCAAAGCAGAAAGATGACAGAGGTACAAGAACTCTCATGCAGTTTGGTAAGCAGTGGTAGAATTGTGTTCATGTGGGCTGCTGCCCAGTTAAACTCCTGTTTACCAGATGTAAAAGCTCCTTCAGAGCTGGCAGAGTGTTGCAGAGGGTTGAGGCACTGGACATCACACAAACCTGCAACCATGCCAGCAACCTGGGTTCGGGAATGGACTTGGGTCGCTGGGCATCGGCTGGGGAGAGGGAGGATTGAGAATCCATTTGACTGCTGTCCTCTCCCAGGGAGTGGGGGATCCAATGCTGCCACCATGTGGAGGTGTGGTGGCAGGGCAGTTGGAGTGATTTGTCCGGGGCTGGCTGGCAGTGGGCAGTGTAGTGCATGTTCCCCTCCACACGCATGCACGCCTAGCAACACTGAACAATGCCGGTCAGGGGAGGGGTCAGAACACAGAAAAGTGAGAGCTGGCACATGAAGTCTTGTTTGCCCACTGTTGCCCACACCATCACTCAGGATCCCCATCTAACTGCCTGAATGCATGTCTGTGAGGTGGGGAGGATGACCCTCCCTTCCTCCCCAGCCCCACCACAGGAGCAGTCTCTGGAGGAATCCCCAGCAGGGAGAATCCTGATGGAGGTGGTAGACAGTGAGAGAGGTGGGCTGGAGATCCCACCTGTAACCTGAAGGAAAAAAGCTTTATGAAAAAAAAAGTTTTTCGAGGTAGGCAAACCCCTTTTACATGAGTGTCCTGAAGCAACAATAGTGAAGTTAAAATGCACTGCAAACAAGACATTTTATGTAGTTAGTTATCAGTTTGGGCCAGGAAGGCACGCTTATTTGAAGTTTGTTTCCAGGCTCAACTTTTTTTGGGGGGGGGGCATGGATACATAAGAGTTTAGTAACATACAATAAAAACAGGATACAATAAATAAAAATATAGAAACGTGCCAGCTGAAAGAGACTCATAGTCCTTTGTGTCTGCCCACCTTTCTACCTGAACCAGATCATATTGTTGGACAAGCCTTGGCCACTTCAGTCACTCTACCTACCCCTTCCCTCTTATTGCTTTCACCAAACCCATTTTAGCAATCCCATGCTCTCTTGAAATCCATCATCATATAGGTATCTGTATCCTCCCTGGACAGGTAGTTCCATCTGTCTACCACTTTTTAGTTGAAGAAGTATTCAGTCATGTAATGCACCCTCCACCAGCTTATGACTGTGCCCCCTGGAAGTTGATCCCTTGCAGGTCTGGAATAGTTCATGCCTCTGTACCCTGTTCATTCCCATCAGGTACTTAAAGGTTTCTATCACACACTCGATTTCACTTCTGGTCTTCAGCAAGTACATGTTCAGACTGACTAGTTTCTCTACATATATTTCCCCCGCTGACCCTGTATCATCTTTTTAGATCACTTTTGGGCAGACTCTGTACAGTTCTTATTCATTTCCAGGTGTGGGCTCCAAAACTAAACATAGTAATCTAGGTGTGGCCTCACCAAAGACCCACATAGAGGCATACATTCTTTCTCCTACTGTAAACCCCCTCATCTATGTAGCACCCGGATGCTGTGTCTCAATGGGCTACTACCTCTGCCTTGTGGGCCCATAAACAAGGTTGAGAGGCCTGGGTTCCCATTTCTGATTTTTAACTGGTTCTTTCCCATTGATTACAACATTGCGCAGTGTCTCCACCCTGAGTACACTTTTAAGTGGGCTAGATAAAACCTGGTACAACCCCCTAGGATGCTGTACCCACCCACATTGCCACAGTGTCACCCCACACATGGATTAAAACCAGAACTACACATTTCACATTTTTGAATTAAAGGCTCTCTCTAATAATATGCTCACGCACAAGATTCATAAAAAATGTTTAACCAATAATTTATTTACAAGGGGGTGAGGGTTTAGGAAGGGTGAAATGGAATTAGAAGTTAAACAACATTTTTGATTGGCATCAGGTAATCAGGAGTTAAATTTAGATCAGATGATCTGCAAAAGAAAATAATTGTGCTGCATTTTAAATTCAGACATTAATCATCTCTGGCCACCCACCAACCTTCTGATGGAATCTATTAACCATTCTATCTACCATTCAGCTGGCTAGCTGCTTTAGATAGCAGATACATATTTAATGCCCACACTGGTACCAGTCCCAGTCTATTATAGAACCCCGCAATTTTGCACTTTAATCCTGGGTACGCAGTACTAAGTTCTTAGTTGCAGGCATGGTAAGGTGGAGCTGGTTGACTGGCACTGATGCCTTTTAAAGAAAAACAGATTAGCCTTTAGATGCATTCTTTAAACTTTTAAATCTGTACATTAACAGGTAACTCCCCCACTGTGGTAGATTGGGTTTTAGATTGTTGAACTGGGCAAACACCAATAACTATTTACAATTCCTTTCATGATTTTGCAGAGCTAATGCTCATACTCATGGTTCAGTGGTCGTCATTTGGCAAAGTCGAATCAGGCTGTACAGGGTAGATTTAAGCAGATACAGCATATAGGCTTTGACTCTTGCTACAGAGATGCAGGGCAAAAGTGTGCAGCCAGAACCCCCCTTACTGACAGCTGGATCTTGCAGCTCTTGCAGGCTGGAAACTTTCTCAGCTTGCTTTGAAAATGCCCCTTTCTTGGGCTGGAAGTCACATCTCTGGTTTTCTTTCTGGAAAACAGACCAGGCTAGGACCAGGGCCAGCACGCCTCAAACCCCCACTTCTAGGCTGTGCCCCTCGGGGGGAAAGCACATACGGCAATGCCAAGACTGGCACACTACCAGTTTAACTCCCAGGCTGATCTGGATCAGTCTCTCTTTTCCATTCAGGCATTTCAGTTGCTTCCAGTCATCACAACCACTTCAACCATGCAGCCAGCATTGCAGACATGGCCCTTTCGCTCGTCAGGTCAGAGTCTCAAAAACAGGGGTGCCTTCCCAGTGATTTTAGGGAAGACCCACACTCCTCCACAGAGTGAATAACTAGAGCTAAAGGCATGGCTCCTAATGCCAATCTTACAAAACAGTCTCTTTCTTTTCTCAGATAGTTATTAAGCACATTCATCAGACTTGGCTTTTTTCAATCACAGGGTTAGCACAACTGCTGTGGCACTCTCATAAGGCACAGTCTCTGACAGTAGCCAGAGGCAAGTACTGGAAGTGAAGGCAAGACTCCCAACCACTATAAGCACATTCAGAATTGCAGACAATTCACTTTACTTTCTCAAGCTTCTCACAAGCAAGGTCACAAGCTTCTCACAAGCTAAACACAGTTCCCTTTGGCCAGCTGGCAGTTTGACAGCTCCAAGTAAACTTTACAAAGTCCTCACAGGTGACTTCAGGCAAGCTATGACCTCAGGATACTTTCTATTCCTGTAGACCCATTAATCAGTCACATCAAGCATTTGACAAACAAAGGACCCTTCTTTGGTCACTTGAATAAACAGATGTCCACCCTGTTCTTGGCACAGGATAGATGCAGGGTGCAGACACTGAGCACCTTCAGTAATTTGTGGCTGCTTGGCACTAAGAAGGTCTCCGAATAACTTGTAGTTATAAATAGAAGTTTATTCTCTTGAATCAAACATGCAGCTTTTCTACTAGCTGAAGTCACATGATTCATCAGCACTCTCACTGCTGAGGCAGAAGCATTCTTGCAGCTCTCTCACAACTGTAGGCAAACTCTCTTGCAGCTCTCTCACAGCTGAAGTTATTCAGATTTCTTCCACAAATTCTCTAAAATGTGGAAAGTCAAAATGCCAGCCCTTGGGGCACAAATATCTGGCAACTCTCAGGCCAGCAGCTCCAGTTCCTTGCAGCCACATTTCTCTTAGCAGAGGCCAGAGCCCCCCCCATAGAAGGGCTTCTGCTGAACTGACTCAGGTCATTCTCCCTGGAAGGGGCCAGAGCCCCCCTCCCTGTGGAGGGGCTTGTGCTGAACTGAACAAATAAAATAAAATAAAATCATCTTTATTTTTATAGCGCCTTTCAAAACCAAGACACTGTACATAAAAACCATACAGATAAAGATAAAATTTTAAAACAAGCATTAAATCAAATCATCCATTGCTAGGAAAAGCTAAACTAAATAAATAAGTCTTCAACTCCATTTTGAATCTATCGACAGTTGAGCATTCTCTCAACCAATGATGTAGAGAGTTCCACAGGGTTGGCGCTGAGAAAGGGAAGGCACGAGATCCTGATGTCTTTAATTGAATCCTGGGAATCTCCAGCAATCCCTCATTGGTGGAACGGAGAGGATGGAGGGGGCAGTAGGGAATCAGGAGATCTTTCAGGTAACCGGGTCCCTGATTATGTAGGGCTTTAAAGGTTAGTAAACCAACCTTAAAGGTGATCCGCCAGTGCAGTTCGTGGAGCACAGGCATAATATGACTGGTTCTAGAAGTCCCAGTCAAAAGCCTGGCTGCCGCGTTCTGCACCAGCTGCAGGCAGCGGATATCAACCCCAGGTGGCCCTAGGTAGAGGGAATTGCAGTAATCAAGATGGGTAGTGACAAAGGCATGGACCAATGTTGGAAGATCACCCGGAGGAACCAGATGTTTCACCCGGGTGATATTCCTCAGATGGTAAAAAGAGGATTTGACAACAGCTGATACCTGAGATTTTAGGGTCAGACCATCGTCAAAAATAACGCCCAGATTACGCACCTGATCAGAGGTAGTGAGTGACATACCATCCAGTAATAGACCTGATGGTTGTCCAGCCTCCAGACTCACCCCTGGATGACCTGGGTCCACTACCAGCACCTCAGTCTTATCCAGATTCAGTCTCAGCCAGCTAGAACTCATCCAAAGTCTGATCTCAGCAAGGCAGTTATTTAGCACGGAGAGTGCATCATCTTGTCCAGGCAGAAAGGACAAATACAGCTGAGTATCATCTGCGTAGCAGTGAAAACCCAGACTATATCACCTGATGATATCTCTCAATGGCAGCATATACACTGCAAACAACATGAGGGCTAAAATGGAACCCTGTGGTATCCCACAAGGCAGGGAGTGAGCGCCAGAGGAATAAATTCCAGTGGCAACTCTCTGAGACCTGTCCATGAGGTAAGAATGGAACCATTTGAGGACTGTACCAGACAGCCCACAAATGAACTGCAGGCGCTTCAGCAGCACACCATAGTCTACAGTGTCAAATGCAGCAGAGAGATTGAGAAGGACCAGAATGGTATGTGCCTTTCGATCTCTAGCCATTAGGAGATCATTCAATACAGCCGCATTCTCTTTGCAGAGCCCCCTTCCCTGTGGAGGAGCTCACACTGAACTGGCTCAGCCTGAAAAGCCTCTGGGGTTTTGGGAGCTCTTTGGCAGCTCCTGATTGGCTGATTCAAACGTCTCTTTCAAAAATGAATATGCATTAGACCCCCTTGATGCCTGATAGGCTCCTTGTTTGGGCACCTAAATTTGGTCCCAGCTTTTTCCCCACAAGTCTCTAGCACTGTCCCAAAAGTCTCTGGTATAATCCTGGCTTTCCTATTGGCTGCAGATAGGTCAAAGGCTGCAAACATGGCTGCATTTTTAATACAGTCACCAAGCAGTCCACACATTGTCCAAAAATAAAGTTCTGGTGCAGCCAGTGCAAACATATTTAATTCCCCACAGTTATGTAGCCACTTCAGTGCCCTGTTAAATGCTGCAGTAATCAAACATCTAGGTGCAGCCCATAGCCTGTCACTGCTGCTGAAATATGCAGTCCCCTGCAGCAGACAGGCACTCTCATTAACATTCAAAGGGCTCTCATAAATATTCACGAGCCCAGGCCCAGCGCTTCCTGGCGGCTCCTCTTGCACCTGCTTGCAGTCTCTTGTCCCCTTGCTGCCACCGGGGACTGGGACCATGCAAGAGGCGGCTGCTTTACCGCAAATCATGGTAAGAAATATCAGGAGTGCTTCTACGCATGCTGGGGGGAATGGCAGCGGCTCCACAATGCTCCCAAAGCCCCATGGAGGGCAAAACAAATGCTGGGGCTGTTTGGGGACCCTTGGGCACCTCTGGACTCTGGCCAGCAGGTGATTTGAAAAGGGGGAAAAGAGGGAAGCACCAGGAGGTTATCAGGAGGCAATGGGAGATGGAGGGCACGTAAGGTAAGCCCCACAGTTGGGGGGGGGGGTTACACCTATATATCCCAGCATCTTAGTTATGTTCCTGAGTGCCCTGGTGCACTGGGAAGATGGCCTAAGACTATCAGTAATAATGCTGACCCCTAAGTCCCTTTCCACTGTGGGCACACTTATTTTTTCATCCCCCATTCCAGTAATCTGCTCAGGGATTACCCCTGCCTATTTACATAACTTTGCCCTTCTTAGCATTTAGCTTCAGTTGCCACACCTTGGATCACCCTTCCAGTATTTGTAAGTCCCTCTTCATAGCTATTATCCCCTCTTTGGTGCCTATCCTGCTCCAGAGTTTAGTGTCATCTGCAAAGAGGCAGATTTTACCCTTTATTCCTTTGTTTGTGTCACAGATGAGCACATTAAACAGTATTGGGCCCAGCACTGATCCCTGTGGCAACCCACTTGTGACCTTCCTGATCTATGAATGTTCCCCATTTACTATTACCATATGGGTTCTTTCTCCAAGCCAATTTGCTACTCACCTGGCCATCTTCGTGTCTGCTCCTAAGAAACCCACTTTTTTTTTTTTTTCCATCAAGGTTTTTATCCTCCGGGCGCATCACAGGCAGCTTCTCAGCCCTGTCCCTGTCCCCCCCACCCAGTGACTACCTCCCTAATTCACCAAGTCCAATATCCTCCATGGATTGCCCCACATGATGGGTCCAGGAAGGGGAGTGCCATCCTCCCCCCCCCACCTGGAAACCCAGCATCCAGATCTGTGGTTCGGTGAAATGGTGGCAGCGCAGGGTAAGGGCTGGCAGGCAGGGCTTCTTGGAGCCTGTAACCACCATTTTCCCTTTTTCTTCCCTTATGTCCTGGGGCCTCAGCAACACAGATGTGCATGCACATAGAGGCATGCATGTGCTCCAGAACTGGTGACTGCATCCACCCACCCACCCAGCCTAACACCAACCTCCCCATTTGCCCAGCACTACCACTGAGCCTGCACTCTATGGCAGCAAGAGCCAGGAAGACCTTACCTCCCAATCCAGGAGAAGAGAGCTGCCTAATGGCCACTTAATCCTGTCTCAGCCCTCTCCCCCCAGCTGACCCCCGGTGGCCCAATCTCATCCCGAACTGAGGTTGCTGGCACGGGAGAGGTAAAGCACTTGAAGCGCCTCAGCCCTCTGCACCACTGGGCCAGCAACAGACCCCCACTTCTTAATAAGCCTTTTGTGAAGGCACCAAGTTGAAAGGTTTTACCGAAGTCCAGGTGCAGTACATTGACCATCCATCCTTTGTCCACAGCTAGCATTATTTGTTTCAATAATGAGATCAGACTGGCCTGGCATTACCTTCCCTTCAAGAAGCCATTATGCCTCCCATCTTGCAGACATTTCACTTTTAGAAAGTCTGCCAGTTGCTCCTTAGTAATAGTCTTCAGGAGCTTCTTCACTACAGAGGTAAACCTAACCGGCTTGTAGTTTCCTGTATCTTCCTTGCTCCCACTCTAGTGTGGGGGGGGGCACATCCATCTTCCTTCAGTCCTCAACAACTACACTAGTCTCCAGAGAGCAGTTATGAACAGAATAAAATCAGCAGGGAATGGATCAGAATGTAAACCATAAAGCCAACCAGTTAACAGTAAATGGTTCAAGGGCACCATGCAGGGAAGAGATCCTGCAGTGAAAGTGCTTAGAGACAATGAACAAGAAAGAGGGAGGGATAACAGAGGGACAGGGAGGAGGGGCAGGCCTGTACAGGAGCAGGAGTGGCACTGGGAAGTGAGTGCCTTGAGCAGGCACTTGAAAGTAAAGGGAGAGGAAGTGGAGAGTGAGAAGGGAGGGAGATGGTTTCGGAAGTAAGGAAGACAAGAATTGGAAGCAGCCTGGACAGCAGAGGTCCTAAATGGGAAGGAGTGGGAACTGAAGATCTGAGAGCTCATCAAGAGGGAAGACCTGGGGTGAGGAGGGAAAAAGATAGCACTGGAGGCAGCTGAAATAGAATTTAGAAATGAAAATGCTACAGTAGTGGGCAGGCACTGACCGTCCAGAGAAGGGAGCGACATGTTAACATAAGGAGCAATAATTAGTGCATCAAATGCAGATTAGAGCCAAAGACAGAAAGAGTGAAAAAGCAGATCCACTCCAACTAGGGTGAACTTAAGACAGTGCAGCAGAACACTTCCAGCCTCCTCTAAAAGTGTTGAAGAAACATTTGGGGCATGATCTCCCCATCTGTAGTAGCGACGTCTTGGCCCTCAAGCTCATCCGGCTTACTTTGGATGAGACCCTGCCCCATCTCACCAAAATACTTAACTTATCCTTATGCCACAGCCAATTCCCCACCACTTGGAAAAGAGCAGTTATAACTCCCATATTGAACAGTGGTGACCCCACTTCCACCAGCAACTATAGGCCTATATTCATCCTGCTCCCCCTTCTCAAAGGCCCTTGAAAAAATAGTGGCTGACCAGCTCACTGACTACCTGACCAAACACAATCTGCTCTGTCACAAACAACACGGGTTCCGGAGGAGTCACAGCACCTCCACTGCCCTTGTCAAATGTACTTCTTATATTCATGAGGCCCTGGATCATGGCTCAGTAGTGGGAGCTCTCTATATCGACTTGACCAAAGCTTTTGATATGGTCAGTCACGATCTTCTTCTCCACACCCTACCATCTCTGAGTATCTCCCCAGAGGTTACCTTCTGGCTCAAAGACTATCTCACTGGCAGGACCCAACAGGTAAAAATCAATGAAACCTTATCTTCCAGTAAGCCAGTCCGAACAGGGATCCCTCAAGGGTCCATCTTAGGCCCATTGCTTTTCACACTCTTTCTGAACTCCCTCCCCCAATCCTGTAGTGGGAAGCTATTACTCTATGCTGATGATGCTGTAGTCTTTCGGAAACATCACCATCTCTATACACTACAATCCGACCTGCAGGGCTTCTTTGGTGAGTTCGAAACCTGGTTCTCTGAATACCGCCTAATACTTAACTATAAGAAGGCTAAAGCTATGATCTTCGCCCACCACCAAAAGCCGATCTGTAATACACCGCTAATCATCACAAACTCCTGTGGTATTGCGCTGGAGCAGGTCTACAGCTTCAAATACCTGGGAGTTATGTTGGACACCTCCCTTACCTATCACGCTCACATTAAACAAGTATCCTCCTCTGTCAATGCCAGGTTGGGGATCTTATACAGACATAGGCACTGCAGTCCCCCACAGGCAATGCATCTTGCAGTGTCCTCCTCAATACTACCTTTGGTGGACTATGGCATTGTAATTTATGGGTCCGCTGACCATACTGCTCTGCGCAGCATCAACCTCGCCCTCAATAAAGCCTGCCATCTGGTCTCTTACTCTAACAGGCAAACCCATACTTGTGAGCTTTACAAACTTACTGGCTGGCTCGACTCCTAAGATAGGGTTAAGTATCACACCTGCCTTCTAGCAAGAAAGATAGTACACAAACAAGCTCCGATAGGCCTCCACCCGCTTATTCAAACAGCTTCACTCAGGAGGGCACCAGGGCACTCTGCAAACACCTCCTTACTGGTTCCCCACTGTAGAACCTCCCTTGGGTAATGGTCTTTCCATTATCGTGCCCCCCTGTGGCTAAATAACCTACCGTCCATAATCTCCCTTACAACCAGTTTGGGTCAATTTAAATTTGATCTTAAGACCCTCCTCAGCTCTACAACCTGTGACTGTATATAACCTTACAAGAAGGTTCCAGTGGGGAAGGAAACATATTCAATTTAGTGCTTTACAGTAACTGGTAATTGCTATTTTTCTTTTAAACTTAGATTGTGGGCTTTTAGTGACACTGTAATTTCTTTGCTGTCTTTACTTAGAATTGTTTTTGGGCTGTTGAAAATTTAAAATGTGGTGGTGTATTTCTTTGCTGTCTTTAATTGCTGCAAATTTTCACCCCCCTCCCTCCCCTTCCCCCAACTCTTAATTATATGCCCTGTTAAATCTGATTGACAGGAGCTAAACACAGGGGATAGTAAGGGGTGTGGAGTAGGAGGTGCATAAGGGGGAAGAAGCCCACCCTCAGCATGACAAGTGTTTTGACTCATTTATTTATTTATTGGTTTATTTTCTTTTTTCCAAAAGAAAAGTATCTGAGGATCAGTGGTAGGATTTTTAGGACAGTAAATTAATAAAAAGGGAACTAGGAGAGCTTCAGTAACAGACAATTAGTGGAATAGCAGTATAATTGCAGTATAATGTGGGGAGTGCTTCAATGCAGTGGCTGTGGGGCAGCCATATTCAGGCAGACCTTCTGGACACTGAGGTGCTGCCCTATTTGCATGCATCTCTCTGGACTGTGGGATGAGGTAGCCAGACTCAGAGTGGAAGTAAACTGGGTCAGGAGTACCATCACCCCTATCCAGAGACCACCCAGTCCAATGCAACTGCCTCAAAGGATGCCGAGAACGAGGAGCACTTGGATGACAGTGGGCTCAGGGAGGGTTAGAGCGGTCAGGCAGTGGTACATCCCAGATCATATTCCACTCAAGAACTCATATGCCACACTGGCAAATGAGGACAACCAAATAGAGGTACCCAGAGAAGTGGAAGGAAAGGATGCGGAGGTTAGCCAAGGAGGTGACCTCAGTGGGGAGAGCAATGGACCCCAGAGGAGGAGGAGGAAGTGAATCCTGGTGGGGGACTCCATCATAAGAGGGATCCAGCTAGAAACACAGGAGGGGGAGGACAGGGAGGTGAGGTGCCTACCAGGTGCCACGGCATGGAGGGATGGAAGGAAGATCCTGGGGATCACTGGGAAGGCAAGATGGGAGGGTGAGCTGGATGTCATTATCCACCTAGGTACTAATGACCTGGCAAATGGGGAGCCAAAGGAAGTTCAGGAAGAGTTTAGGAAATTGGGGAGGTGTCTCAAGCAAGTAGCTACTTCTGTCACTTTCTCAGAAGTGCTACCTGTGAGAGGCAAGGGAGAGCATAGGGTTGCATGCACCAGGAACTTTAACTCATGGTTGAAGAACTGGTGCCGTGAGGAAGGGTTTGGATTCATTGGTGACTGAGGACCCACCTAGAGGGATGAAGGTTTGTTCAAGCCTGACGGCCTGCATCCATCCTGGAGGGGAATCCAAGCACTCAATGATAAGTTTAAATGCTACATTGACAAGCATTTAAACTAGCAAAGAGGGGGGTGGCTGGCCAGCAAAGAGGGTACCTACTTGCTCACCCCCCACAGCTAGCAGTGGAACCAGTGAACCAGAGGAGTGGCTATCTCTACAAAGCAGTGTGCAAAAGATGGAGATTAGTTCCCAAGAGGTGGATAGGCAGAAAAGGGGCAAAATTCAGCAGAAGGGCAGACAGCAAGGAGAACCAGGGATAAAGGACAACCAAGGAAGGGGCTGGAGTAGAACAGCGAAACAGTCTAGGGAAGTCAAATCATGGAAAGCCATGTGTGCCAATGCCAGGAGCCTTAGCAACAAGACGGAAGATCTGGAGGCTGTCATGGTGCAGTCAGACCTGGACATTGTGGCCATCACTGAAACCTGGTGTAATGACAACCACGACTGTGAGATGGCCATACCTGGCTACAACATATTCAGAAGAGACAGGGCAGGTAGGAAGGGAGGAGGAGTGGCACTGTATGTGAAAAATGACAGAAGGGCCACAGAGATCCAGGAGGAACAAAATGGGGGAGATATACTGTGGGTTAAGCTGGAAAGGAAAATGGGGCCAGCCATCCGCACAGGTGTGGTCTATAGACCACCAGCCCAGGAGGAAGAAACAGATAGGGAGCTGATGCTAGCCATCCAAAGGATGGCAGACAAGGGTGAGGTAGTACTGGTTGGAGACTTCAATATTCCAGACGTGGACTGGAGCATCCCAGCAGCAGCATCAACTAGGAGCAGATTTATCCTGGACTCCCTTCAGGGTGCCTTCCTCAAGCAACTAGTCATGGAACCAACTCGGCAGAAGGCAATACTGGACCTTGTGCTCACAAACAGGGACAGTGTGATGAAGGTAACAGTGGGAGAGTACCTGGGGAACAGTTACCACCAGTCATTGTGGTTTGAAATCACAGAAAGAGCAGAACCAAACCACACAAAAACACGTATCCTGGATTTTAGGGGGGCAGACTTTGGGAAAATGGGGAGATACTTGAAAGAGGCATTAAGGGGAATGGGGCAGGAAGCAGGGGTTGAGGAACAGTGGGCAGTATTTAAAATGGGGATTACAAGAGCAACAGAATTATGCATTAAGCAGATTAGCAAGAGGAAAAGGAAGAGGAGACCATTATGGTTTTCCAAAGAGGTAGCAAAGAAAGTGAAAGCCAAAAAGATTGCATTCAGGCAATACAAAAAGACACAGGCAGAAAGGGGATAGGGAGAAGTACCAGGAGAAGCAAAGGGAGGCAGGGAGGTCAGTAAGGGAAGCCAAAGCTCAGACAGAAGAACACATTGCAAAATCAGTGGGTAGAGAGGATAAAACCTTTTACAGGTACATAAGTGAAAAAAGAAAGGCAAAGGAGGGATAGTGAGACTGAAGAGGGAGGATGGGAGCCGCGTAGAGGATGACAACAGTAATGCTGACATATTGAACAGGTATTTCTGCTCAGTCCCTTACTGAGGAAGAGGAGGGTAATGGGTCTGAAGGAGTACAAGGGGTGAGAATGGTGCAGAAATGGACACAAGTCCCTTTACACAAGAAAGGGTCCTGAAGGAACTGGAAGTAATGAGTTGATAAAGCAATGGGGCCAGATAGAGGTGCACCCAGGGTCCTTAAAGAACTAAGAGAGGTAGTGACTGAACCTCTGGCTATCCTGTTTAGCCGATCACTGGAAACAGGGGAGGTACCCAAAGACTGGAGGACAGCAGATGTAGTCCCCTTATACAAAAGTGGGAACAAAGAGGAAGCGGGGAACTACAGACCAGTCAGCCTCACCTTGGTAGTGGGGAAGATCATGGAAGCACTACTGTAGGAAAGATTGGTGGAACATCTGGTTGTCAATGGACTACAGGACCCAAGGCAGCATGGTTTCACCAGGGGGAGGTCATGTCAGACCAACCTCATTGAATTTTTTGACTGGGTGACTAGGGAGGTGGATCAGGGAGGCAGTGGACATGGCCTATCTGGACTTCAGCAAGGCCTTTGACACTGTGCCACATAGAAGACTATTATACAAACTGGGGAATATGGGTGTGGGCAGGACAGTAGTGTGGTGGGTAGGTAACTGGCTGGGCGGCAGGACACAGAGGGTGGTGGTAAGTGGCTGTCACTCCACAGAAGGAAGAGTGACCAGTGGGGTACCACAGGGATCAGTGCTGGGACCGGTCCTATTCAACATCTTCATCAGTGACATTGCACAGGACCTTCACTGTTCGCTGATGACACAAAGCTCTGTAACAGAGTAGACACAACAGAGGGTGTAGACAGAATGAGAAGGGACCTGCAGAAACTTGAAGAATGGTCAGGGGTTTGGCAGTTGAAATTCAATGCAAAGAAATGCAAGAGAATGCATATGGGGCACAAAAACCCTGGCACATTATGTCAGTTGGGGGGTGAGGATATAGCATGCACCAAGCAGGAAAGGGATCTTGGGGTTATTATCTCTGATGACCTCAAGGTAGTGAAACAGTGTGACAAGGCAGCAGGTAAAGCAAATAGGATGCTGGGATGTACAGGCAGGAGCATCACCAGCAGGAAAAGGGAGGTCATAATTCCACTATACAAGACACTAGTGAGGCCCTCACCTGGAGTACAGTGTACAGTTCTGGAGACCTTACCTATGTAAGGACATAGACAGGGTAGAGAAGGTTCAGAGGAGGGCAACAAAGATGGTACATGGATTGCATCACAATTCCTATGAGGACAGGTTGAAGGAACTGAATATGTACTCCTTGGAGTAGAGGAGGGAGAGGGGGATATGATAGAGACATACAAGTAACTTACAGGGAGGAACAGGGTGCAGGAATACACTATTTTTAAGCGAAAAAGATGTTCCAGGACTAGAGAGCATGTGATGAAGTTGGAAGGAGGACGATTCAGAGGAAACATGAGGAAGAATTTCTTCACAGAATGGGGGGTGGACAAGTGGAACTCCCTGCCAGAGGAAGTGGTGGGGGCTGAAACAATCATGGGATTTAAGAATGCATGGGATAGACATAAAGGAATTCTGGAGGTCAGGGGTAAGGGGCAACAAACTTCTAGGAAAACATAAACTGAACTTACAAGCTCAAATGGGCAGACTGGGTGGGCCATAGGCCCTTATCTGCTGACAGTATCTATGTATCTATGTAAATTAAAGGGGACCCACCCCCAAAGTTTAGAAACTTTTCTTCCCTTTTCCCAAGTTTAGGATCCTCAAGTCTCACTGTAAACTTATTCTTGACTTTGGGCCTATCCGAAACTGAAGTTCTGTCATATGTACATAAGTGTTGACCCAGGACTTTTTTAAGATCCCTTCTGACGTAACCCTACATTATACTCTGTGCCAAATGTTTAAGCTATGTATCAAACGTTTAAGTTCAGTACTGTGCCTAATGTTAAAGTTTTGTACTGTGAAAAAGGTTTAAGTTTTGTACCAAATGTTTAAGTTTGTGACACTCTGTAGATTTTCTTACTGACGTGGAGCCTTTGCAAAGGAGTCGATGACTCATAGGATTGTAATTCCGATTTCTTTCAATAAATAAATAAATAAATCTGTGTGCTGAGTGTAGATTGCTACGTATTCACTGTGAGCAGTGATATAAATAAATAATGTATTACTATTCTAAGCCTTTGTTGTGCTCCATTTTTTTATTCCTTCTTTCTTTGAGTAGCCAATTTTGAGCTACAGTTACATGGCAGCACCTGCTTCAGTTAGAGTACATGCTTTCTTTATGGTTTGTAAAACACATCCAGTTAGTCAGACAGTGACAGGACCATTTTGAGGATGATCTCATGGGAAACCAAGAGGGGGAGGCTGGATTTATAGCAACATAGTGCACCATGTTTGCAGAGTTGCCTTTACTTGATAGGATTAACAGGGCTAATACAGAATGGGGTAATGCCAGGATGACCACTGCCGTCCATATGGCCTAATTTAACAGTAATTTGGAGCAGCTACTTCTATTGACTACCATGAAACTATACAAAAAGGAAACATGAAGGCTCAAATCCTATTTTTCATGAAACAGTTGGTACTTTTATTTATCATTCACCAGGACGAAGTATGTTTCGTGGTTATATGCCACTTTGTCTGGGAATGGTGGTAACAAGCATTTCTTCCACTAGAAGAATAAAAATGATCCAAAAATAAATTAGCTAAGAAAAAAACAAAAGAAAAAAATAAAAGTTAAACATTGTGAGGCATAAAGCTGAAACTTTTCTGATGTATATGTTTCTTTTTGCATCAAGAGGGCTAGTAAAATCAAGGTGACAATCTAGCCAGACTATGAGGTATTTGATAGAGTAAACTTCATTGAAGAGGAGCTACCCACGGTATTGAAGACAGGTGTTCTGTGGAACCTGGCAACTCTCTGTTTGCTACCAAATGTTATAAGACCTTTTTTTCCACATTTGGAGAAAGCTGACTGGTACTGAACCAGCACTGAATGTTATCAGAATCATACTGGAGCACTGCTTTCAACTCTGAGGCTTAGGAACTAAAATAGAAAAGGATCACTTCACTGGTATACATGCAAATGTGTGAGGAGGCACAAGCCATGGGAGGTCATTTACAAAGACTGAAAGGGGACTTTAGCATATAAAGTGTGCAAAGTAGGAGTTCAACATTATAACTGTATCCTCCTAGTTCAATTCATTGAATAACTGGATTGTGCAATCAATCACTCAATCAATCAATTAATCAAACCGTCAGTCAATATTTTGTTTTATGCCCCCTGGTAAACCTATTCAGAGCAGCTGACTTATTTTAAGTGGGCAGTGTGCTTATTGGGAGATACGGGCTCTCCTCTGGTGTGTACTAAGGCATGAATCTGCAGGCCAAGTGCTCCCTGGCACACACTGGTACATACTAAACATAAAAACATACTAAACATACTAAAATGCCAGCAGAATAGGCCTAATGGTCTTTCGTGTCTGCTCGTTTGGTCAGCCCCCACCCTGGGTGCTGACCTTGCTGTCCCCCTCGCCTTCTCTGGCTTCTCCCTTCCCATTTCCGGATATTCTTGCTGCATTGGATTTTGCTTCCAGAACCCTTCCCCTGTACCTGTCCCACCCCCTCTTGAACCCCTCCACTGTCTCTGCCTCCACATACCTCTCAGCCTGTTGACTCATAAATCAGGGACTAGGCTTAAAAAATCAGGGACAAAGACTCAAAATCAGGGACACATTTCAAAAATTGGTACTCAGAAAGCTAATAGAATAAGAGGAGTAGTGTAAGTTGCATTTTCTGAAGAACAAGTATGTAACTTTAAATTTTGATATTATGTTGTACTTACAATCCCCACTGTTCAGTCACTAAAGCACAAGTCTGATGAAGGCAGATGAAAATTCTGAGGCAAAATCAGGAATGTCCTTGAAAATCAGGGACCACTGAGAAACATGCACTAGTGGAGTGGCTGTATCTTTCTGTAGATGCTCCATCATTCAGTGTTTTGTTGCACTTTTAAATGGCCTGGAATTAAACATTTCGACTTAGTTTAGAAAAGGCAGAATGGTTTCTACATTATTTATTTATTTAAAAGAGATTTACCAGGAAAGACGTATTGAGCTGTGTGGCTCATTTCCAGATGTGTCCTGGGGGAGGGAGTAAAGGGACAATAAGATTAAAATTAAACTGTGATTGATACAGACATATATCACAAGGTATCAAATATATAGTACAAAGCAAGTAAACAATAGAACAAGACAGGTAACAGTAGTGTGAGTACCAGGCACTTACAAATCTACATCAGGAGCATAACTAAACAATACATAAGTGGGCCATTAGGAGTAGCTAGTAGAAACTTTATTGGAGAGAGGAAAAGGGTTGAGGATAGTGGGTTGAGCTAGATGAGAGGGGGAGGGGATGGGAGGAAAGGGAAAAAGGAATGGGATAGATGGAGAGAGGATGGGAGAAAAAATAAGAAAATTGGGTGAGGAAGCAAGCAGAGGGGTGAACTGGAAGGACTAGAATGTAGAGGATAAGACTGGGGATGGAATAAGGAAAAGAGTATAAGTTCGAGAGAGGAAAGGACCTGGAGAGGATTGGAAAGTAGAAGGAGCAGTGGGCTAGGGGCATTTCCAAGAGGGAGTAGTGCCTTGGAGTAGTGAGAAGAGAATGCATTTAGACGAAGCAGAGAGAATTGTTAGAGGGAGGGAGTTCCAGAGATTAGGAAGATGGAAGGAGAAAGCAGATTGTTCAGCTACGGATTTGCGAAAGGGGAGCGAGAGGGATCAATAGCCTGAGTTATGGAGAGTATAAGTGGAGCGGGGCAGAGGGAAGAGGAGAGAGCTTAGATAGGAAGGAGGTGAGGCCAGCCAGAATTTAGAAATGAAGGAGGCACAGTGGGATAGGTGACCTTCATTCAAGGAGGGGAAGGAAAGATCTGAGTATAAAGAACAGTGATTGCTACTGGAAGGAGGGGGCAGGCCAAGGTGAAATGGCAGAAGGAGTGGAAAAAATGGATCTAGTCTGGCCAGGGTGGACTTGGGTGCAGCACCATAGACAATGTCACAAATATCAAAGATGGGGAAGATCATCTTAGTAATGATATCCCTGTGGGCAGACATAGGGATGCAGCCTTTGTTCCTATATAGGGCTTCTAGCTTGGGGTGTTTTTTTTTTATGAATGGTATCTATGTGCTGAGAGAAACTAAGGTGTTGGTCAAGCCAGACATCTAGGTACTTAAATGAGGGCAAGTCATTAATTTTACCCCCCACTAGGATGTGGAAGGAGGGAAGGGAAGGGATTCTAGATGGCCTCTGTCTAGTGCCAAAACACATGGAGACCATTTTCATTGCATTTAGGAACAATTGATTATACCTGAACCATATCTGGACATTGCCAAAATCAAGTTGAAGCCTTGAGGTTAACTCGGTTGGAGAAGGGCCAGATGCAAATAGGACCGTGTTATATGCATACATATGTATGGATGCAAAAGAGCAGGCAGAGGGGAGGTCATTGAGGAATATGGAGAAGAGTAACGGGCCAAGGACAGAACCTTGGGGATGCCGGTATGTATTGAGAAGGGGGGAGGGATACTCCAATTCTCACTGATTGAGATCTTCCAACAAGGTAGGAGCTGAACTAGTTGACTGCAGAGTTGGATAGGCCTGCAGATTTTAGCTTAACCAGGAGGAGAGTGTGGGAGACAGTATTGAAAGCTTTTGCTAGATCAACAAAGGTGGTGGCAGTGAGGATGCCTTGGTTCATACCAGTATGATGAAATCAGTAAGCCTGAGGAGAGATGAAACTGTGGAGTGGTGTTTGCAAATGTCAGACTAGAAAGGGGTGAAGGAGTACATGAGTACATATAGCAATGGCAAGTGACCTGGTTTGTCATGTACTTCTGTGGTGTAGGGATCTCTGAGTAGTGATTGCAGTAGGAGTAGAAGTTATAAACCAGACTAACTCAGTCTTTTTCTTCCCCATCCTCTCCAGTCAATGGAAAAAAAAAAAAAGAAAAGAAAACCTTTGCCGGCTTCTGGCATTTTTCCAGGAGCAGATACCATATTTAAATTCAAGCTCCCTCCTTGTCACCTTGTACCTTTGCTAATTTGGGCCCCCGACCCCGGATCCGTTGCTTGGGAAGAGGCAGTCATCTGTAATATTCAGGCTGGATTCGGTCGCTCCCCAGTGGCTCCCGTTAATTGTTATTTCATAGTGCAGGTTACAAGCGTCTCATACTCACGACCAGGAGCAAGGAGGGGGCAATGTGATCAGCGATATTTAAGTGTCAGATTATAGAAACATAGAAATATAGACAATGTCAGCAGAAAAGACCATTGGTCCATCCATTCTGCCCTGCTGTACACATTATGTTAATCATTGTCCCCTCCCTCCTGGACACGTGCAATGTGACACTATGAAATGTTGAATGGCATGCCACAGTGGGGGTGGGCTGACTTGAGTTAACCTGAAGGTTTTGTATGACCCCACCCCCTTAGGATGGGAGTGTCCAAATTAACAAAGGTAATCTGGTTGAATTAGTCTGGTTCAAGGTCAGTTGACATTCATCTATATCCCCCTCCCACCGGGTCGTGCCTGAAAATAGGCAAGAATTTGTCTAGTGCACTTACCCGGTCAACAAAAACTAAATAAAATAAGTTTTAAGGGGCTTTGGGCTGTGGGCTAGGAAGGGAGCACTGAACTTAAACATGGTGTCAGCTCCTGGCACAGTGCCAAGAGGCAGAGAAGATTTTTTTGTTTTGTTTTGTTATAGTAAATGGGGAGAACAGGAAGAGGATGGATGAATTACCCAGGTTCATAATGTACTGTCAGCCCAAATCATGGATCGCAAGTCAAAAGGGGGGTTAGTAAATAAGTGTAGTGGGGCCAGGGGGAGGAAATATGTGTGTAAAGGGCCGGCAAAGTGGCGTGGAGGACTGAGGCATTGGATGCTTTACCTCCTGCCACACTGGTGACCCGGGTTTGGGAACGGACCAGGGTCACCTGGGTGAGGGTGGATTGAGTGTCCCAAGGGCAGATGTCCTCCCATGTGGGGGAGCTCTGAGTCTTGCCACTTGACTGCCAGCTGGTGGGGGCTGGGTGGCAGAGCTGGCGGGACCAGCATGAAGTGGTATATGCTGATGCAGCGTATATGTGCATCAACACACACATGCATAAGGGCATCACAGACACACAGATGCCCCGGGGAGAAAACAGAGGACAATGCCCTGGCTCACTTGGCATCCCCGCAGGCACCACACTACCTAGTCCAAGTATGGTAAGATGGCCTTCAGCTGGCAAAACTCTTTGTATGGGAATAAACTTCAATCCTCACTTCAGTGAAAGAGCAACTCTGCACTTCAGCATGTGTTTTCATGAATGTTGCCGTTGTTACAATTTACTAGAGAATACATTTTTTTTTCATTTTCAGTGTTTCTTTCCAAGGCTTACAGCACATCGTGGTAGTCCATATAAAAAGTCTGTACAGAAAACATTTGTTTCTCCCGTTAACCTCATAGTGCCTTTGTTTATGACATCATAGTGCTCACCATGACAAAGGACTGTGATATCACAAACAGTGTTTGTGTGGTTAGCAGAGGAGAGTCAGATACATTTTGAAAGAGGCAGTGAAATAATCGCTGCAGTATCTGCAATATTTAGTAGACCAACAGCAGGGGAAAGTAAAACAAAAATAATGAAGAACTAAAAAAAAAAAGTCAAAATATAAATGATGCAAATCTAGCTTTGTTAAGCTTTTTACTATAATACAGAGTTCTTCTTTAAGCTTATTGGTTAGCCTACATGCCTTCAAACTGTTACTAGAAGCCCACTGTAATGTTAAACGCACTTGTCGCTAAGTTTTCCCTTTTGTTGTTTATCTCGATTGATGTATTTTTCATTTTATTGTACTTTAAATTGTTATAGCTTGTCTCAAGTTGTATGTGCTTGCTACTTTGCTGCTTGCAATATCTACGTGTACTGCTTTGTATTGCTTACTATACTGCCGATTATGTATTGTTTATCTGTCCTATCCAGGATGTCCTTGCAAATGATTACTACTCAGCAGAGCTTTTTCCTGGTTAAATGACAGCAACAAATAACACAGACCGGCCACCCTTCATTATATGGCACTGTGTAAGTGGTGGTTAACCTGTAAGTCCATGAGACAGGTCAGTGATGGGGCTCTGGGGATGCTGCTGAGACCGGGGGTGGAAGGCAGAGAAACCTAAGTGAAAAGAAAAAAAAAATACTTGTGGGAAGAGGAGGCAGGGCACTGTCACTGTCATTGTGATTGTGTCTTTTCCTCCCCACTAGGACACAATCACTGCCTTCCTCAGCCCCTCCAGGACACTGTTACTGTGTCTCCCAACCACCAACAGGACATGGTCACTTTGTACCTCACTCCACTACCACCACACCAGGACACTGTTACTATGTGTCACCTTCACTGTGTGTTTCTCTCCCACTAGGAGAAAGTCACTGTGTTCTCCCTTCCCACATGACACGTCGTGTATATCCCCCCACCCTGGACACCATTACTGTTTGTCTCCCTCCACTTCAGGACACAATCTTTATGTCTCACCTTCACCACCAAAACATTGTCTCTGCTGCTCCTACTAGGACACCATCATTTCTGTATGTCCACACACCATCACCACCACCACCACCAAGACACCATCCCTCTATGTCCCGCACTACAACCAGGACACCATCACTGTGTCTCCCTTCCAGGACACCACCACTATATCCCCCTGGCACATTGTCACTGTGTGTCTCCCTCTCCACACCAACACCACCACCAGGACACCATTACTGTGTCTTACCCTCCTCAATAAAACACAGTCAATGTATCCCTCACTGCTACCTCCAGGACACCATAAGAGTGTGTGTGTGTGTGTCCCACAAGGACACTGTTACTGGGGTTCCCCGCAAACACACTACCAGGACACTGTCTGTGTTTCTTACTCCTCCCCCCTCCACCAGGACACTGGCACTGTGTATGTCTCTCCCACTAGAACACTGTCTATATGAATCTCATTCCCACCAGGACAGCATCACTGTGTGTCACACTTCACCAGGACACTGTCATTTTGTGTCTCCCTCTGATAGACCCTATTACTAAATGCCCACAGGACACTGTCACTGCATATCTGCCCATCCCCTCCAGGACACCATCACTGTGTGGTAGCCTCACTTGGACACCAATCTACATGTCTCCTTGCCTGGACACCATTACTGTGTCTCTTCACCCCACTAAGACACCATCACTGTGTGTTTCTACCTCCCCATGAGGACTCCATCAGTGAGTCTTCCCCCTCCCCAACAGGATGTTGTCCCTGTGTGTCGCCTCAGCACCAGCAGGATATTGTCACTGTGTCTCCCCAACACCACCACAGTACACCATCACTGTTTGCCCCTCCTCACCACTAGGAGGACACCTTTACTGTATGTACCCCCCACCATCAAGACACTGTCATTATGTGTACCATGCACCTGGACACTTTATTGTGTGATCCTCTCCAGGACACTATCACTATGTGTCCCCCACCTGGACACCTTTTCTGTATGTCTCCCCCTTCACACCAGGACACTATCATGTTTTGCCCCCATCCTGGACACCATTACTGTGTATTCCTCTTCCCAAACAACCAGAATACCATCTGTGCATCTCACCCCCACCACTAGGACAATACCAATGTGTATGTCCTCCCCTCCTCACCTGGACAACATTACTGTCCCCCCCCACACACACACACTCTACCAGGACACCATCTGTGTGTCTTGGTTCCACCACCAGAACATCATCACTGTGTATATTGGCCTCCCCCCATTAGGGCACCATCTCTATCTCCACCCTCCACCAAGACACCATAACTGTGTGTTTCCCAGCACCAACAGGATACACCATTACTGGGTGTCTCCCACCACTATCATAACCACCAGGACATCATTACTGTGTGCCCCCTCAACTAAACACCATTAGTGCATCTCACACTACCTCCAGGACATTTGCATCCCCCCAACAGGACACCATTACTATGTGTGCCCCCCAGTACCAGGACACTGACTGTGTCTCCCTCCCCAGCACCAGGATGCTGTCTCTGTGTGCTCCCTCACCAGGGCATTGTCACTGTGTCTCCCTCCACCACCTGGACATTGTCACTGCATGCCCCCCTCCAGGAAATCCTCACTGTCTCCCTCTATCACCAGGATACTGTCGCTATAAGTCTCCCCCAGGACACCATCACTCTGTGCCCACTAGGAAAGCAACCATCACTACATTTTGCTCCAACCCCCCCCGCCCCCCCCACCAGGACACCTTTACTACATCTCTCCTCCTTGACACTATTGTCATTGTTGCATCCTCAGCACCACAACTAGGACATCAGTGTGTGTCTCCACATTCCCAGCAGCATATTGTCACAATTTCCCCCAACCAGGGACACCATCACAGTGAGGAGCTTCAAACATGCATGGGACAGGTACATAGATATAATATGTAGAGGTAAGGGAAGTGGGAGGGACACCTATGACCAAATAGGGTCCAGGATGTAGTAATAGTCAGGGAAAACTGGGCAGACTAGATGGACCTACCAGTTTTTTCTGTCAACACATTCTATGTTTTTATGTGTGTCCCCACCAGGACATTGTAACAGTGTGCATCAGGATGCCATCACTGTGTGTGTCTCCCCCTCCTCACCAGAACATTGTCACAGTGTGCCTCCCTCCAACTAAAACACCATCACAGTGTGTTCCTCTCACAGTACTATCATGACGTGTCTCCCCCACCTCTCAAAGATAATGCACAAGCAGCTGTTGTTGTCTCTGATCAACTCTTGTTTAAGTGGACAATTATAAATGGCAAAAACAGCTGAAAGACTTCAGTTGACCAACTAGCATTCCAACCTGTATATTTATATCACCATAATTACATGGGACAAGAATTACTGCCTAATTAAAAAATCTCCTAAACAAAAACGTGTTTTAATGTATTTCCCTACTTTTACTTGTAAAAGGCATTTTATAAGAGCAATAAGACATTTCAGGAATGTGTAAGTATGAGGGGAAGAATTGATCTGCTTGGGTGCATTGCACTTTCTCCCTAACAACACACTAAAGGTGTGCCAGTATTGACCCATAATTACAAGCCTTGTCATGTCTTATTGTTTTAAACCCCACATTGATTTTACATATACATTTACTATCTCAACATCCAGTCAGTAAATTTGTGAAGTAATGGATTTCTGTTTTTCATAGATTCTTAGATTCATAGACATGTGTCGGCAGAAAAGGATCTTCCTGGCCCATCGAGTCTGCCCATCCCCTCTGTCCAAGATTCTTCCCCTCCTCCCCATGACAACCCCTTGTGTTTGTCCCAGGCCTTCTTGAAACTCTCCACTGTACTGGCCCTCACCACCTCCTCTGGCAGACTGTTCCAGTGCTCAACCACTCTCTCCATGAAGTAATACTTCCTAATGTTTCCCCTAAACATGTAACCTGCTTTTCCGGCCTTGCTTTCATGGCATCAGCCTCTCCCCTCTCTCCCTTTGCCCCTTGCTCACCCACCCATCCCTCCCTAAGGACACACTCTTATCTGTGGCCACTGGCCCCTGTCCCCCTCACTCTTTCCATCCTTGTCTGACAATGGCACCTACCTGCCGGCTTCTTCCTGACTTCCTCCTACAAAGATACTGTTCTACCATGAATTCTGTTAAAAGCTAGCTTATGTTGTTCTACTTCAACATATTGACTGTACTATTTAGGCCTTAGTAATCGACATGTTAAGTTTGTAACCATTGTTTACCTTTGTGTTATGTCACCCCCCCATCCTCTGACTTGGAACCTTTGTAGATGAGCAGTCCCTGCTCAAAGGTACTTGTAATCCTAGAGTTTAATACATAAATAAAAATAAATAAAATAAACCTTCCCCCCCTCCAATTTCAATCCATGCCCCCTAGTTCTTGTATCTACCTTCCCTGAAAATAAGCTCTCCCCTCTATTATCCCCTTCACATACTTAAATGTTTCGATCATGTTACCTCTCTCCCTTCTTGTTTCCAGAGAATACATAGAAACAGAGAAAGTGATGGCAGAAGGGGGTCATGCAGCCCATCTACTCTGCCCATAATCCTACCCCTTCCCTTAACTGCTTTTCAGTGTTGTGGTGTCCTTGTATCTATCCCATGTCTTCTTGAAAGTTTCCACCGTTTTTGCCTCCACTGCCTCCTGTGGAAGGCAGTTCCATGGTTCAACCACTCTCTCGATGAAGAAGAACTTGTGTGTGTTACCTCTGAATCTGCCCCCTCTAGTTTCATGTTGTGCCCTCTAGTTCTTGAGTGATTTTTGATATGGAACAGGTCCTGGACCTGCACCTTGTTTATTCCTTTTAGGAATCTGAAGGTCTTGATCATGTCTCCTGTGTCCATCCGCTGCTCCAGGGTGTACATGTTTAATTCATGCAGCCTCTCCTCATATGATTTGTCGTGCAATCCATCAATAATTTTAGTAGTCCTCCTCTGCACTGTTTCCAGTCTGGTAATATCCTTCTTGAGGTGTGGTCTCCAGAATTGTACACTGTACTCCAGGTGTGGCCTCACCATTGATCTATAGAGTAGAAGGATGACCTCCTTTGTTTCTGCTGGTAATCCCCCTGCTTATGCATCCCAACATACCATTTGCACTCAGTGCTGCTTTCTTGCATTGCCTGGTCATTTTTAGGTCATCTGTTATAATTATTCCCAGATCCTTTTTCTGTTTAAAGGCTTCCAGTTTTTCACTCCCTAGGTAGTAATCTACTCCTGGGTTAGTCCTTCCGAGGTGCATGATTTTGCATTTTTTAGTGTTGAAGTGTAGTTGCCACATTCTTGACCACTTTTCTAGAGAGTCCAGGTCAGTCCTCATCTTCTCCACTCCTACTGGAGTGTCCACCCTGTTTCCTATCTTTGTGTCATCTGCGAACAAACTCACCTTGCCCTCCAGTCCAACTCCAGCTCCTTCAACCTCTCCTCGTTTGTCTTCCTACTTAGCCCATACACCATTTTAGTGGCTCATCTCTGTACCCTTTCCATGCCATCTATGTTTTTTCATAGATGAGGCCTCCAGAACTGTCCCCCATACTCCAGGTGTGGCCTAACCATGGAACTGTAGAGAGGCATCAGCACCTCCCTCCTTTTGCTGGTTATATCCCTCCCTATGCATGCCAGCATCCTGATAGCTTTGCCCATTGCCTTGCTGCACTGGGACCCTATCCTAAGGTCATCAGTGATTATAACTCCCAGATCCTTCTCCTGCCTGGTTGCAGCCATTATCTCCAGCCCCCCAGTGTGTATGTGGTATTTGAATTCCTCCTCCCCAAGTGCATCACTGTGCATTTTCTGGCATTGAATTTTAGCTGCCATGTTTCTGACCACTCTTCCAGTAACCTTAGATCATTCTTTATTGCCTCCATCCCCCTCATGTGTCCACCCTATTGCTGAGTTTTGTGTCGTCCATGAACAGAGAGACCTTCCCCTGCAGCCCCTCTGCTATGTTGCTGATTATTCTGGCCCTATAAATTAACTAAAAGATACAGCAAACACAGGGGCTAGATTATTTCAGACTTCATGAGCAGGGCGCAAGCCAAGTGTAGCTCAACCGGGTTGAGCCAGGGTATAGCCCAGGCAATATTCAACTGTGCTGTGCCATGGCTCAGCACCATTGAATATGGCACTGAGGGCACATGCACTGTGCACGGTGCAGTGACACTGCACCAGCACATGTGGCAGCAGGGGAGCAGGGGGCTGTGCCAGTGCAAGTGCAGTTGTGCTAGGTGCAGCTAGAGTGATATTCAGTTGTGGGCTTGCAAATTAAGCCTTAATGCATGCAAGGTGCAAATGGGGCCATTTGCATGTCATTATGGCCCCATTTGTATGCGGTACTCTGATCCCCAGTGGCTTGCGCCTGGCACCCTGCCAGGCTGCAGCTGTCGGGGACCGATGCTCTGCTGCCCCTTGGCAGGAGCTGCACCCATTTGCCTGATCATGGGCACGTGTAGTAAAATACCCTGGTGGTCCAGTGGACCCTACCTCATTGCCCGATCATGGGCATGTAATAAGATGTGCCCTGGTGGTCCAGTGGACCACTATCCCCTGCCCAATCATGGGCATGAGTTAAATGAATCCCTGGTGGTCCAGTGGACTGATCCCCCTTGCCTGATCGTGGGCATGAAGTAAATGAATCCCTGGTGGTCTAGTGGACCGATCCCCCTCGCCTGATCGTGGGCATGAAGTAAATGACTCCCTGGTGGTCTTGTGGACTGATCCCCCTCACCTGATCATGGGCATGATGTAAATGAATCCCTGATGGTCCAGTGGACAGATCTCCATCGCCCAATCACGGGTGTCAGGCAAACTCCCTGGTGGTCCAGTGGTACCCCTTCCCCGCCCATCGTAGTCCCATGCACTCCCTGGTCAGTGGCGGGCAGCGCTCCCACCTGCAAGCCACCGGTCGCCCGCTGACTGACCTGGCGTACAGAAGGGCTGTCGCCTATTGGTCCACTGCATGGGCCAATGGGCATGCAGTCCATACTGTACTACAGTCCTGATTTGTGAATGAGCGCTTATTCATGACCAGGATTGTATAGTACAGTATGGACTGCATGCCATGTCCCATGCAGTGTCCAATAGGCGATAGCCTATGTATGTTGTCAGTCAGGGGGCGGCCAGGCGGCTTGCGGGTGGGGAGCTGCTGCCCGCTGCTGACCGGGGGGTGCAGGGTGGTGGGGGACTACGTGGTCGGGTACCACTGGACCACAAGGGTGTTTGTCCAATGCCTGCGATTGGGTGACAGAGATCAGTCCAATGGACCACCAGGGATTCATTTATTACATGCCCATGATCGGGCAGGGGATAGCAGTTCACTGGACCATCAGGGAACATCTTGAAACATGCCTGCGATCAGACAAAGAGGTAGGGTCCACTGGACCACCAGGGATTGTTTTACTACATGCCCACAATCGGGCGAAGGGGGTAGGGTCCACTGGACCACTGGATTCATAGGCATGTTTTAATACATGCCTGTGAATGGGCAAGGGGGGGCACAATGCCCCCTGGGCAGTGGGCTCGTGGACTGTGTCCTGGGCGGTCAGGTGGCCACCCACAGCAGGCAGCTGCTGTGTTGCACCCAGCAATACAGCAGCCCACCAGTGGGTGTCCCCGACATGTTCCAGATTTTGAGGGGCTCAACATTGTGCCCCCCTGTGTGGCGCAAGGCAGGCTTGTGTCTGCATATGCACCGCACATCCTGGGCTGAATAGCGGGATGTGCCGCATATGCATGGGCATGCCTCCCACACTTGCGCCGCATACATTACTGGTGTGCCCTGGCATATCGGGGATTGCGTAGCGCAACAAGCTCCTTTGAATATCGCGCCGGGGCGCATCGGTGGGTTGTGCATGGTGCAACCCTGTTGCACCATGTGCAATCCCTTTGAATATCCCACACAGGGTTTTAAAGATCCCCAATGTAACTGGGAAATTTTGGGACCATTTTATTTATTTATTTTATTTGAAATTTAGTGACCAGGATGTGTACACTGAGTGGGATCTCATTTCCAGGTGCAGCCTGTGGGGAAGGGTTATAAGTGGGAGTGAATAGCAACAAATATAGTGAAAACAACAGCACAAGTACAGGAACAATAAATGTTAAGTACAAAACAATTAACTGCAGAAGTATAACACAAGGCAAACATTTTGCAAATGCATGAGTTACAGAGTGGAACAGCAGTGATGATCATATGGTAGCAACAATCGATGCATTTAAAAGAACAAAGTAATGTAGGACACAGATAATAAATTAAAAAGAGCAAATGGGCAAAAAGTGCAGAACCCTTGAATACAGTGGAAAACCAATGCTATAGATTAAACAAATAGAGAATAAATAACATCAAACCCCAAAGAACAAGCTGATTTACACATGTTGTGTGTACTGTAACATCGGGCCCAAGAGCAAAGCTTGAGTGCCTTGCTGATGTCACAGCACACACGAGGTGTGTGAACTAGTAAGCTTTTCACAGTTTGTGGTTTGTTGGATAGCATAATTTGTAAGTACTTAATGTCTCTAGATCAATGTTGTGAGGCTTAGTCCAACAAGAGACACAAGTTTAATACGAAACAGTTTGCCACATTGTTTCAATCGCAGTATTTCTGACTGTGCACTGCTAATGAGCACAGCTGAGCTTGCACTGAACATTCAAAGCAGTTCTTAAATGTTGTTCTTAACATATTTTAAGAAGAACTTAAAAACCACAGGGAAAAAAAAAACATGCTACCTATGTATTATATTTTAATTCTGCATTCTGCCCTTATTTTCTTTATTCCTATGGACATTAACATAAAAACAGGAGTGCTGCCCCAAGACTTCATCTGTTCAGCGTGTCTACATCTGACTTTGTAATCTTCTGTTTATGACACCATCATTTCCATGAGTAGTGGCTTTGATTTTAAACAAATGACTAATGTATAAAAAGATGCCCCAGTGGAACCTTGTAGAGTGTGCCACATTACTCTCCAGACTGTTACATTTCTTTAGTTATGGAAGTTAATTTTCCAGGTTAGCAACACAAAGAATCATACAGTCTCATTTACAGATGTGACCAGGCAAGGGAAGAGAGGAATAGGTAGGGAAAGGAAAAATAGGGAGAAATACATAGCCATAAAATCACCAAAATTAATACATAACACAAATGTACAATCAAGAATATAGAGCAGTACAGCAGTAAATAATAAAACAATATATATACATACAGTTATTGACTACAATTCACGAATACCACACAGCAGTGCCCTATGCACCCCCCACAACATTCATTAATGGGAGCGTTAGCACCCTGTGCAATGGATCCCTGGCTGGTCACAGGGCACCATGCCAGGGGCATGCTGGGGGGCCCCACATGGCATCCATTCACAACAGCACTGCATGCCATTCCAGGCTGCATCCTCTACATGGGGGGGGACACAGTCATAGCCATTGCTCCCCCCCTCACGGTGCTGCCAATGGCCATGGCAAAGCACTGCTGTCCCCCCCCACCATGCCGCCCCAGCCCCATGGACCAGAGGGGGAGCTGGGGGTGACCACCTGTGCATTCGCCCAGTGTCCCTGTATGGACGCAATTGGCTGGTCCCAGAAACCCCTGCATCTTGTGGGGCTGTGGATCCACTAGCAGACTGAGTAAGGGTATCCCATTGGCTGCCCACCAATGTCCACTGATCTGCCTCCATGCACTAGCACACTGGGGGGGGAGGGTCTGTGGACAGGAGGCGCACAATGGCTGGAGTTCATGAATGCCTGCCACCGCACACCTAAACGTTCCATGGGTGTGGAGCTGCACAGGCAGGTTACACATGTTTCAAGCAGGAAACCTGCTTGTTCGTGAATCATGGCCATTAAGTGGGAGAAAACAAGTCAGTTTGGGCAGATGCAGGAAAGGGCAAAGTAGTTCTTCAATTTCTGCTCAGACATGTTTAAATTTGAGGAGCAAGTTATGTCAGATGGCAAGTTATTCCAGATTTAGGGCAACTAAAAACTGATTGCAGCTTAACCAAAATGTTGTTTTTCTCTGGGGAATCTGCAACCATTATTCCAATTGAGATCTTATTATGTAGGATGGGTTGGAGGCAGGCTTCAACAAATCACAGAGGAAGTCAGGGAGTTTAACAACCCAGAATTTTGCACCTAAGAGGGCACCCGTGTGACTTAATTGCCTGAGGGCCAAGCTCTTCCATCCAAGGTTATCATACATTGTACAGTGATGAGTACAGGGGGCACATCGCAGGATGAAATTTGCCTAAAGCTTTATATAGACGGTCAGTTCTGGTGAGGGATGATTTACATGCTATGGTATAAATGACATCTTCATAATCCAGACAGAGTTGGTAGCACAATTTTGTTCAGCTATGTGCTTTAGGTTACCTTGTATTCTATAGAGAACATCCAGTTTAGTAAAGCACAAGTTAATGTGAGTAGAGAAGTTCAGCTCCTGGGCAGATAACAGGTTCAAGTATTTTAATTGAAGAACATTTATTTATTTATTTATTTCAAAAGTTTCACCAGGAAAGACATACTGAGCTGACAACAGCTCATTTCCAGATGTGTCCTGAAGGGAGGGGGAAGGGAGGGCATGACAGCATACAAGGCAACACTTACATAGTCAAACAGATGACATATACGAGCATCATCTAAAGACAGAAGAATAACACATTTATACAAAAATAGGCCACAGCATGGACTCCAGAGGATTATCAAGAGGCACTGCTCATGATATAAAGTGCAATTATATCAGAAGAAAGGTAGGGAGTGCTAATTCAGTGAGAGTCAAAGGAATATAGATTGTCTAACATAGTATCATCACATTTTTTAAAAGTTTATTGATGTTTTTCCAGAAGACAACACTCACTCCACATAGTCTTAAAGTACGATTGTCTCACTACATAGGCAGAATACACTGGCAAAAAACAAACAAGAAAATAAGTAACATCACAAAATACAGTTGTAAACAGTAACAGGTTGTGTGGGGGTTAAACAAAGACATTTAAACCTACTACAATTTTTCCTTTTCATTCAGCAGATGTATGCATGGGCCTCAGTTCCTTTGACTGTGATGTACCAGAGCTAAGTAAGATTGTGAACCTTGGACCTCCTGCACACAAGCTTGTGGGTCTACATGGCTGATCCTCATAGCCTGGGGGGAAATTAAGTGTCCTCCACTAGGGCTTCCAAAACATCTCTGCCCTCTTTGTCTCCTAAATGGGTAATAAAGAGGAGCCATAAGCATGTGTATTTCTCTTTCTTATGGTGTAGCAATGCTGTAATCTTTTCCACTTCCTGTATTCTTTGGCAAGCTTTGAGCCAGTGCTAAAGGGTGGGTGGCATGGCTAGAAGCCAAAGCTGAATGTTTACCTTGGTAGACATTGCCACAAAAATACTAAATAAATACCTCTTCCCTTTGTCCCACACCCCAGGTGTGGGTAGTCCCAATACCCAGTGTTGGAGTTTGTCAGGTGGATTGATTGTTAATATTTGGCCTACAGCTGATCCAACTTTGGCCCAGTAGTTTTTGAGGATGGGGCAGCTCCAGAATATGAATACATGTGTACCCACCTGTCCACAATCTCTCCAACATTTATCTGATCTTTGGATTCCATAGTCCTTTGATATAGTTGGTATGCGGAAATATCTGGCAACAGTTTGCCATCTAAATTCCCTCCGATTAGGGGATGCAGTGGTCTTATGCACCTGTTCCCACACCATTCTCCACTCTTTATCTGATAGCTCACAGCCTTCTTCTTCTTCCCATTTCACTTCAATTGCCCCCCTCTGGTCCCCTTCAAGGTCCTGGAGGGTATCATACATCATAGAGGTAAGTTTTCTAGTGCTGTTTTTGGAGCCTAGAGTATACAATAATGTTCTAACCAGGTTATCTTCCTGTCTGAGGGCTGAGCCCATCAGTTCCGTTCTGAGGCAGTGTCTTAGCTGCATGTACTAACAGAAATTTTCTCTATGCAACCCAAATTCTGTTGATAGCTGCATGAAAGATTTTAAAGCACAGCCTTCATAGTATTATCCCACTCTGACTAGGCCCTGCCTTTCCCATCTTCTAAAACCTGAGTCTAATTTGATCAGAGCAATGTCCAGACATGCCCTGATAGGGCTGAGCTTGCTTCTGTAATTATTTTGGCTAAATTTCCTTTCCAGCTCACCCGGTCCCAAATATGGTATGCCAGACTGGCCCATGGACTGGAAATATGTTCTTTCTTTAGGAGAGTATAATCCATGAAATGAGAATCCATCAGTTTACCCTGACTCAAACTACTCTGTTCCAGGGCTATCCAACAGGGTTGCGTTCACATGTAATGTGTGAAATATTGTAATTGTGCCACCCAGTAATATGACTTTATATCGAGAACTCCCAAATCCACCTTTGTTTTTTTGTGGCTGTTAGGACAGGCCACCTCAGCTTTGGTTTCTTCCTCCACCATATAAGTTTGGACAAAGTGTTTTGCAATTGCTTCCAATAAAAGAAGGGCAGTTTCAGGGGTAAAGAAGAAAATAGAAATTAATTTAGGAAGAACATACATCCTGACTGCCTGATCTCTTCCACCCACTAAGAGTGGTAATTCCTTCCAACATGCACAATCCACTTGGATTTCTGTAAGCAACTTAGCAAAACTGGCATGGTATTACTTAGCCTTGTCCTGCACTATCCAGACCCCTAGGTAATGAAACCCAGTAGCTGCTCATTTCAGTTTACTGCACTCTTTCAGTTGTTGTGTGGGTTGTGACCCCAGAAGCATGATCTCTAACTTATCCTCATTTATTTGAAGCCAGATGCCTGCCTGAATTGTTTAATCAATTCCTGGACCCTGGGATGTTTTGTACTGGACGGGAAATGTATAGCAGTGTGTCATCTGTACACAATGACACCTTAGTTTCCTTGCTCTGGATCTTTATATCCTGGACCCCCTGAGACTCCCATATCAGCTTGGCAAAGGGCTCAAGACTAATTGTGAACAGAAGTGGGGATAGAGGCACCCCTGTCTAGTTCCTCTCTTTATTTGGATCTGCTCAGAAAGCATACCATATACTTTCACTCTGGTGCTTGGGTTGGCATACAGATTCTTTATCCAGGTTCAGAATCTTTCCCCATATTTGAACTTGCCCAAGGTTGCATCCAAGAATCCCAAGTCGAGGCGGTTGAATGTCTTCTCAGTTTCAACTGCTATGATGACTCTGCTCTCCTTTTGGTAGATCCCTGGAAGCAGGGATGATGTAAAGGATCTTTCTGATACTGTCCTGTATATGATGTCCAGGGATAAATCCCGTCTGGTCCAGGTGGAAAAGGTGGATAATCAGTCACCTTCTGTACTCAATTTCCATTTGCTTTAATGAAAATTTGTGCATCCTGATTTTGGAAAGAAATGGTGCGGTAGCCCCCACACCTAGTTGCAGCTTTGCCAGACTTGGGCATTACGTGATCACTGCCTCTCCCCAAGAACTTTGAAATTCTTCCTCTTCATGTGCTGCATTGCAGACTTTGGCCAGTGCTGGAATTAGTGCAGGTTCAAATTGTTTAAGAAACTCAGCTACAAACCCATCAGGTCACGGTAATCTGCCCAAGTTAAGTGTTTTGATTATCCCCCCAACTCCTCCACTGTAAATTCAGCCTCTAGGCCCTCCCTTTGGTTTTTGTAAGATGCAGTAAAGTAATTCTGTCTAAAACATGAGTTATTTGCTGGCCCAGTGGCGCTGAGGGTTGAGGCGCTGGATGCCACACCTTGTGCCACACTGGCGACCCAGTTCAGGAACAGACTCGGGTACCGGGGGTCTGCTGGGGAGGGAGAGGATTGAACACCCAGAGGACTGCTCTCCTCTCCCGGGGTGGGTTGTAGGCCTTGCATCGCTCACCAGTGGCCCCCAATGGAGGTCAGGGGCACTACAGGAGTGATGCTGTATCGAAGGGTGGAGTGGTGGCGGACGTCAGCACATTAGGTGAGCAGACATCATTGCACATTTGTGCTCCAGGGGCAACACTCACAAGAAAAGCCCTGCTCCCTGGAAAGGCGATGGCACCTCCCGTGCCCCACTGCCACACACCCAACACCAGGCTCAATCCACTGGCTCTCCCGATCCCCTGTCCTGCCTTGGTTCTGGCTAGTAGGGGTGCATCAATGGACCAGGTAGGGTGGGGACTGTCTATCCTCGATTTCCCAGTGGGGAGGTCCTCAGGCAGGTGGTAGTGCGGTGGTGGCGAACAAGGATGCCTGAGAGAGTTCTAGGGGTGGCAGAGATAAAGAGAATTAACAAATAAATAAATAAATAAATAAAACATGTGCTATGATGTTAGGTTGCCCAGTGCCTATTTCTGGGGTATATAGGCCTGAGTAAATTTTTTTTTTTTGTCAACTCTTTTTACTTCCCCTGTCAGTGGCAACTCAGGAACTCTCTTAGGTGGACCTCCCTCGACACTGGCACTAGTGGTGGGTGAAGTAGACAAAATTACGTCGCGGTGATTTCTGCGAGAACGTGAATCCGCAAAAGTAATCCGTAGCGAAGCGGAGTACTTTGTGTCATAATGAGGAATGCGAAGTCCATTAAAACCAATGACTTTGCGTTACTTCACATTACTCCGCCTTCTCCCAATCACTTCTCTACCAATTTTAAGGTGAAGTACATTGAAATCAATGTACTTCACATCACTTCGCCTTGTAATTGAGCTCCAAGGCAAATTTTGCAGTAGTTCATGGGATTGCAGGTCACATGGGCTCTAGATTGTTCTGTACAGCCTCAGTTCTGTGTAGTATGTGTGTAGTGGTAGCTGGAGACAGTTTGGTCTCAGAGCTCTGTGATTCAAAACCTCTAAAAGCTGTTAAAAATGCCTTTTTGGGTCATTTGTTTCATTACAAATTTAGTACATCAATTGTAGGAAACCCTCCTGTGCTCATATCATCGACTGTTTATTGTTTGTGTGTGGATTTTGAATGTTAATTTAGAACATTCAGTCTGTGTACTGACAGACACTTGAAGTGTGCTTTGGGGGAAGGGTGTATCTGTGGCGTAGGTAAATTAACTGGGAGAAAAAGGCAGTCTTTCTGTTTTGGTTATTTTTTTTTGTATAAATGTGTTAATGTAAACACAACAATATTTTCAATAATTCTTGACATTTTTTTGCTGATTGTTGTGGTGCAGCAGTGTATAATTTCAGTTTGTTTAAAAGATTTGGCTACATTACTGAAGTTTTCAATTTGCAATGCATTACTTGTAGTGTGTGTGTGTGCGATTTGTGCCATCAAATCAGGCACCTTTTATTGTGCCACATAGTAATTGCAGCAGTGTGAACCTGCTATCCACCGCACCTGTGTGATTTTTTTGTACTGCTTTGTGGTATCTTTACTGGTAGTGGACTGTTACTGCCGTGCACTCCCCCACAACTGGCAAAAGGTATTCTTTTCTAGATTTGGATTTGTGACTTGTGAGCACTGGTTAGGTGGTGTTGTGCCTTTGCGTCTTCATCTCTTGAGTGCGCAGTGCAATCTTAATCTGTTTGTGCATTTGCATCTCTTTAGGGCCCAATCTCCATCTGTAACTTAAGTCACAGTTGTTTGTTTGGCTTCCCTTCAGAGTACTGGTGTTGTGCATATCTCTGCATGAACATTGTACTCATTGGGCCAGATATTCAAAAGGGTTGCGCATGCTCAAGTCCTATATTGCGCCATTCTGCGACATTCAGCAGGAGGCAGTTGCACAACTGAAAACAGGCTGAGCAACAGCGCAATGCAAATGAATACATGCTCAACAGGAGGGGGAGGAACCATGCATAAACTGTACAGCCCGATATTCAGCCGGGCTGTGCAGAGTTGTGCAGGCGCAACCCCCAACCTGAGCCTGCAGGACCTTGAGCCAAAAAAAAAGGCTTAAATAGAGGGCCACCCACAGGTGAGCTGCTGTATTGCAGGGCGCAACCCAGCAGCTGCCACCTGTGGCTGGCCCTCAACTCAGTCCCTGTGCCCCCCAGCCTAATCGAGCATAGTGTACTCCCCCACCAACCCGATCAGCTGGGCATCAATGTGGCTCCCTCCTGCTCACATCCCTGGTGGTCCAGTGGATCAAATGCCCGATCACGGCAGAAAGTAAAATGAACCAACCCCTCCAACATCTCCCTAATGCCCGATCAAGGGCAGAAAGTAAATGAACCAACCCCCTGCCCAAACATCTCCCTAATGCCCGATCGCTGGCAGAATGTAAATGACCCCTGCCCAAACATCTCCTAATGCCCGATCGCAGGCAGAATGTAAATGACCCCCGCCCAAACATCTCCCTAATGCCCGATCGCTGGCAGGATGTAAAATGAAACCCCCACCCAAACATCTCCCTGGTGGCTAGTGTCCCCCACCACCCACCCACGACCCCACCACCCCGCTCCCCGGCAGCCAGCAGCATCCCACCCGCCTGCCACCCGCCGCCGCCCGACTGACTGCCGGTGAGCTGCACGCCCATTGGTGCAGAGTAAGAGCCAATGGGCGGCAGCCCATACCGTACATGACAGTCCAGATTTGTGAATGAAGAACATGATTTGCTTGCTCAATAGCGCAACTCCTTTGAATATTGCCTGGGCCGCACCCCTGCACAACTATTTTGCACAGCGCAAGGGCTTGCGCCTCAGAATGGTGCAGTTTGAATATCCAGCCCATTGATATGCGTTTTTAAGTCAGGGCAATCATCACAAGTCACTCACGATACAAATCGCATTCTTTATCTTCACGGTCACAATTCAATCACAAAATTGTAAGTTTATTTGTAGTTAGTTCCATATAAGCCTGTTTTGTAGTATCTCAGATCTCGGCTTCAATCACCATTGTACTCGTTGATATGAGTTTTCAAATTGGGTATTTTTGTATGGTGCAGGTCAGGGAAGTACAGCTATAGGTATTCGCATTCCCGTACAGTTTATTATCATTGGTCATGTCACACCAGACACTCATCATGACTCCGACTATGAGACAAATCATGTTCTTCATCTTCACGGTCATGATTCATGATCACATCACGAATCACAAAAGATATTTTTTTTGTAGTTAGTTGCATGTAAGCCTGTTTCATAGTATCTCGGGTCTCAGCTTCAGTCACCATTGTACTCATTGATATGGGTTTTCAAATTGGGTAGTTTTGTGTGGTACAGCCAGGTCAGGGAAGTACAGCCATAGGTATTTGCATTCCCGTACAGTTTATTATCATTGCTCATGTAACACCAGGCACTCATCACAAGACAAACCATGTTCTTCATGAATCACAGCAGTTAATTTTTTTTTTCAGTTCTGATGATACGCTGAAGACCTGTAAAGATGACCAAAACATTGATGAATCTTTTTAAACTTTTTTTAAATAATGCCCCCCCCCAACAAAAATACTTACCTTCACTGGTTTGACAGTATTCCAACACCAAAATTTCTCATCAAGCCAAGAAATGCACACCCCAAGTTCGACTATATGACCTGTGATACAAAAAAAAAAAGCAATGATTACATATATATAGAAATAAAAATATATATATATATATATATATATATATATATATATAATGGATATGAACATTTAAGGTCAACTCAAGTTCTGTGGAAAACCATGATGGTGCCAGGTACATTAACTTACCAAGGGTAGTATTAGTGTACACACAGAGGGCATCCTTCCTGTTAGGGTCAGTACAGCAGACTTTGGGTAACCAACAGTATTATCACATCATCATTGACGGTTTACTCAATGGCCAGGTCATCCTTCTAGCACATCATTTGACAAGACACTGTACATCAGCCCAGTCTGGTCAAGAAGCATTACATGAAATTCCAACAGCAGCAGCAGGGGACATACTGTATTTCTTATTGGTGTGTGTGCACACATGATTAAGTGTGTCATGAATTAATGGAGACTTTTCTTTCCATTGTATGCTCTCTTTTCTCTTCATCTGGAGTTGGGAATTTTCTGGACACATGACAGTAGCATTTTGGGGATGGACATTAATTGGGTCTATGTGATAATGGCGAATGCCTAAAGGCGATCACCATTATCGCTCAGTCAGAGTGCCAAACACATTTTCTGCACTCTGACAACCCTGGCACACCAGTACAACGGCACCAGGACATATTTTTACTGCTTTCTGTGGGGGTCCTGTGCCCCCCCACATCCCCCGCCTCATGGGTCAGCCCCGGACCCCTACTTAAGGATTTCAACCACAGGGGCATGTCGGGGTGAAAGCAGTAAAAATTAAAAAGTTCGGGCTGGGCACAATAAAAATCACACCAGCACCCGGACCCAAACCTGGTACCTCAGCCAACCCAGCCACTAGCCTATCCCCAACGCCACTATGCAGCTCGACCGGCAACCGCAGCGCCACTCCCTACAGCCTCTTCACCCCCTCCCAGTCCACGCTTGCCGTGCTGGCTTCCACCCCCGCGTGCATACGTATAGTGACATTCTGTTGCCTAGTTTGCCCACCCCCTCATCCAGTTGCCCTATCTTTCCGTCGCCATGAGTGGATTGTGCCGGGAAGGTGTCACCGTAATGGACGGTGCCCTTCCTCATGTGCCCACTTTGCGGGTTACCACATTAATTCTGGTGACTGTGTGTCAGCACTGCATGCATTACTGAGTGTGCCATTAATTCTGTGAGACTTTGCATTTCTTGTTACGGTCTCATTTCACATCGTCAGCACTGGGGAATTTTCTAGACACACGACAGTAGCATTTTGGGGATGGACATTAATTCTGATGACTGTGTGTGACCACTGCACACATGACTGAGTGTGCCATTGATTCTGGGAGACTTTGCATTTCTTGTCACGCTCTCATTTCACTTTGTCAGTACTGGGGAATTTTCTGAACACAAGACAATAGCATTTTGGTGATGCACATTATTTCTGGCGACTGTGTGTGAGCACATATAATGTCTATTTTCAAAAATAAATATTTTTAGAGCCTCAGTAATGTTTACTTTCTGTCGTGGTATCATGAAGTATTTGTGAAAAAGCAGGACTGAGCAGTGCAATCATACAGTGCTAAACCACATGCATGCAGTCAGTGTATTTTCCTGTGTGTGCAGACACTGTCCAGCTTCTTGCAAACATATATATGCTGACTTGTTGCAGTATTTATGGTACAAAGAATAAAGATAAGAATATATAACATATATTTTATTTGTACCATCAGCAGCAGTGGACAAAATTATATAATATGTTTTCAAAGGTCTTGGGCCAGTGTGCTCCTCAGTCACAGTGCACACACAATTTTTAGGAGATAATAGCACAAAAAACTCCTGTTTTTCAACAAACCATACCCAACAGACATGAAATATTGCTGAGGCATCCAAAATATTTATGAATACATGCCACACAAAACATTCAATGATACTGCAACTTTATTGATGGCAAAACAAGGCACACACAAATGACCACTGCACTTTGCCGCTTAAGCCTTCATTAGGCACATCATTGAAGGCCTAACTGGCAAAACACAAGGCTCATTACTGTGTGCCTTGTTTTGTCAAAATACAGTTGCAGTAGCAGTGAAACTTTTTTAGTGGTATCTATTCAGATGGAGTTATGGCTTTCTGGTTTTGTTAAAGGAGTAGAGCACACAGAATTTGAAAAAAAAAAACATATTATGCAGAGCACTTCTGATTTGTGTGTAAAGTCCTACTGTGTCCTTCCCTGTGCTATTAGGAATTTTTACTAAATTACCCTGCAACCTTTATGGTAGTTTTATGATCCCTGTGGATCTTCTTCATGTAAAATTGGTTTATAATAAATGGGTCTCCCTTTTTCTCATAGGGAAACCGTGGAGTAATGTGCCGTTATAAAGGAGTGTTTATAACGGCAAACACGTGCATGATTTCCCTTGCTGTGCACATGCTCAGGCAGCAGTGTGACCAGTCGAGACCGCTCACCGCTTCCGTCTCACCCAAAAGAGAACTGCCACAAGAACTCAGCGGTAAGTTCTTTTCTTTTCTTTTTTCCCCCATATACCCTGGAAACACACAAAGACCTGCAGAAAGGGAAAAAAACAGGTTTAAAATATGGCAAATCTCGGCACCGACTAAAACGAAACTGACCACACGATACACTGGGAGCTCTTTATTTTATATAATTGCTGTGGCGAAAAAGGGAAACCCAGCAATTCTATAAAATAAAATATGGGGTAGTGTGTTTAAACTCGAAGTTTACACACACCCTTGGGGTTAGATGCTAACATAAACCCCTCGTGTGTGTAAACTTCTCATTACACACACACCACCCCATATATTATTCTATATATTGCCTTCATCGCTCTGACATTGCACCCTGTGTCATGTGACAGTGATGTAACATAGCCCATAGATTTATCATATGCACAACAGCAGAGCTGTGTAACTGTTCTTATGCAGTGACACCAAATGACAGCTGTTAATGCACCTCGGACCTAGGTGAGTGGGGTTTCTGTATGAAAACTGCTAGTCAGTTACACAGCTCTGCTGTTGTGAATTGTGCATCTGGTAAATCAATGGACTATGCTACATCACTGTCACATGACACAGGGTGCATTGTCGGAGCAATAAAGACAATAAAGTGATATAACATAATGACACAATTTACTAATTTAGTAAAAACTCCTAATAGCAGACAGAAGGAAGTACACACTAGGGGAGGGACTTTACATGCACATCAAAATGCTCTACATAACATAGGCTCATTCAAATTTGGGTCGGACTACTCCTTTAAGTTGAAATAATGATAGCAGGGACAAACCATTTTAACTTAAAACAAGGAAAACCAAAACAGCACACACACACACTTAACAGAAAGAAGGGGGCAGGATACAAAGTGTCATGCATACAGAAGATAAGAAAAAAGTGCATAATTAGATACAGGGAGGTGGGGGAGTACATTTGTATGACACAACAGGGAGGATGGGGGGCACATTGTGGGAGGAAAAAAAAACTAGTGCAGGATCCCATGGTGGTCCAGCGGCAGTTGGAGCATGGGCACAATCTGCAATAGATGGCCCTCTATCCATTCCAACTGCTGCTTGACAGCACTCATCTTCTCATTCATTACATCTACAGTACTCCAGAGAACTGCGATGTCAGCCTGACTTACAGGCAGTTCTCTGGGGTCCGCAGGTGCTGCAGCTGCTGGTGGTGGTAGTGCTGGTGGAGTAACAGGTGCTGCCATGGCCCTCCTCCTCTTAGGGCCATGCACAGCCACACCCTCTGCCACAGAAGGGCCAGCAGGTGCAGGCCTGACCCATTCTATGACGGCCTGGCACTCCACCTGGTGGTGGTTGATCATGTGGGTGCACTGGTCCCAGTCCCCAGGTGAGTCCCTCAGGGGCCACAGCTCACCTCCACCCTACAAATGCAGTACCTGACCAGGCTGCTATCCCCCCAACACAATCAAAAAACTCCCAAACCAGGGAGGTGTGGGGAGGACCAGGCACAGGTGGTGGGGGGGGTCAGAGGCACTGCCAGCCTGACCATGGTGCTGAGGCTCCACACTTGGGGCCGGGGGTGCAGGCACATCCTGCTCATGATGAGCTGGAGCTGGTGCTGGTGGTGGTGGTGGTGGTTCCACTGCCTGAAGAAGTGGTGGTCCTGCTTCTGGGGGGGGCACGCAAGATTTTTGTCCAGTCCAACATGAACCTTGCACGCCCCCCACATGGGCGCACTTCTCCCTGGCCATGCCGTGGTCCCAGAACTGCACCCCAGACATTTCCTGACCCTGCTCCATCTCTGTTCAACCCATTTGACTCAGTTGACTGCCCTCCCTTGGTCCAAACAATGACACAAAACAGTCACACACAAGACACACACAACACAGGCACACACACGGTCAGACACAGACAAACAACAACTTATAAAAGTGAAAAAAAACACATGAAATTTGCAGGGAAAATTAAGTAAAAAAAGAGAGTCTACACAAAACCCAAACAACTGTAGCTTTTAAAACAGCTGTTGGGTCTGTCTCTCTCTCTCTCTCTCTCTCTCTCTCTCTGTGTCTCTCTGTGTGTGTCTGTGTGTGTCTGTGTGTGTGTGTGTGTCTCTCTCTCTCTCTCTCTCACTGTCTCCTCTCTTTCCCTCTGCACAGAAGAAAGTGAAAGTTCAATGCCCAGAGCAGCATGGCTTTAGAAACGGGCATAGTACCACCACGGCTCTGTTGGAATTTACAAGTTTCATCCATACCACGCTTGACCAAGGGAACTGTGTGGGGACAGTATTTATTGACCTAACAAAGGCATTTGACACTGTAAATCATGCACTCCTACTCAGGCAACTGTCTAATATTGGGCTCTCCAATGAAGTACTGCAATGGTTCACTAGCTACCTCGGGGGCAGGGTCCAACGCATTAGGATTGCCGGTGTCACCTCAGATGAAAAGCCAGTCCTCTCTGGAGTCCCATGGAGGTCAATACTGGGACCCCTACTCTTTTCGCTTTATCTGAACAGCCTCCCTAGCATCTGCCACCAAAAAATACTACTCTACGCAGATGATGCAGTCCTGTTCACAAGCCACCATGATGCCAAACTCCTGGAATACCAGCTACAGCTAGATTTTAAGCATGTTAAAGATTGGCTGAGCACACATAAACTCGTCCTGAACCACAGCAAAACTAAAGTCATGACATTCTGTCATACACGGAGCAAGTTCAAATCTCTGCCCCTTTCCATTAAGAACCACTTCACTCGAACATGTCTCTGAGTTCAAGTACCTTGGTATCACTTTGGACAGTACCCTCTCCTATGCTCAGCACATTGACAATGTACTGTAGCAAAGGCCGCCAACATATGAATTGGTATGCTCCACAAGCACAAGCACTGTATGACTACAGATGCCCTTAGATTGGCTATCTACATGTAACCCCCAGGCGGCGCTATCCCAAGGGCTACTACCCCTGCCTGATTGACAACTAACAGGTTGAGGGCCTAGGTTCTATGGTGGGTGCCTCCACCCAGAGGTCAGGGTTTGTAGTGGTTAGACTAACTTGGTCACAGCCCTCTGGGACACTGAGACCCCCTTTTATCCCCTCTAGTTGCTCCCACAGTACACTGGAGTTATAGCCCCAATACCGCACGTTTACACACTGTTCACTCATATAGATACCACTTACCCTCGAGACTGATTCAGCAGCACGTCTCTGAGGACCCCCTGTAAAGTAAGGTTAATCAACATATACAGCAAAACAAAATACTGTTTCCATAAGTACCACCACCACAGACAGTATATAGTATAACAACAACAAATCTGATTTATTTAGGGGACAGTAACATGGGAGGGGGAAATCAGGTTAATTAGTGGCATTAAATCACAGTACTGTGCACACATACAGGGTCTGAAAAGTCACACTCTGGGTACCCAGGTTTGGGAGGGGGGCTAGCCAGGTCCGTTGCCCGGCAGGTGCAGATGGATAGGGCCCTGTAGAAGAAAATGTATGCACAACACCCAATTGTAATCCGGAGCTGGAGGGCTCAGTCCATGAAACAGTGAAACAACAAGAATTAGATGACACACTTGTGATTGAATAAACAAGATGCAGGGGAATACCCTGATTTGTACTCACAACACCCAAGCTGAGGATTGGATGGCGAATGTCCCTTTGGATTGCCAAAAGAGCAGGGCATGAGGACAAGGTCCTTGTGACTGTACCCCACTGCAGTGGATAGCAAACGGATGTAGTCTGAATTAAGCTGGAGTTTACTTTCAGCTTCAGCACACAATTCGCTGTACAGGGGATTTTAAATAGTGATTCCCCACAAGCACTACGCACATTTATATGTAAAAGGAAAGTACTATACCAGGCAGGCTGCTCCTCGATCCCGATCGCAATTACTGCAAAATACCCGGGAGCACACACAGCAGCTTCAATTCCTGACAGACCGAGCGCGATTCAGCAGTTTCTCCAGTCTTCTACAGGGTGAGCCTGGTTTCCACACTTTTAGTGCTTCTTTCTCCTCACAGCTCAGATTCAGTCCAAACTAGCACTCACAAAGGCTTCAGACCGAAATTCTGGGCCTCACATGCGCTTCCCGCGTGAAACTATACACCGCAGAAACACACAGCTCCTTCTCTCTTCACTGCCACAACTGATCTAATCTTTCCAGTCACAGAGAAGGGCATTTCCTTTAGCTCCACACTATTCTGTTGGCTGATTCAGCTGTCACTCACAATAAGACTCCCTCTGTTGGTAGAAAAAGGCGCCAAGGTCAAAACTACATTTACCAGAGTCACTGCCCATACAATCCCATTGTGGCTGGCTCAAATTAAGAGTCCAAGTTCTGATTCATCCACAGACTCCGTTTTAGGGCTCCCTTAACCCAACTGGCCCAGCACAGCAGTTTAGGTCCAAAATGGAGAGGTAACACACACAGAGTCCCAGCTGCAATAAAGGCAGGTTAGACAAACTATAATTTTGCTAATGCTTTAAATGATTACAGGCAAACAATTACAGCTTTCAGATGGGCTCCCTTTGCACTCTTAGCGACTACAGAAACGGAGTGATTTGACAGCAGCTCAGGCAGGATTTGAGCATTAAATACACAGTCCCCCCATACAAACTAATTAAGTCTGTAAGCAGACAGCTCTTAAAGAGACAGTACCAGAGGCTCTAAAAGCACTCACAGATAAACAGCTTAAACGCCAAACACCATTCAGGCTGGGAGCACTTAGGCAAGCTCCTAGGAGGCTTTTTAGGAACGCCCATTTGTAGGGATGTTACACCCGTCTTGGCCTGAAAAGAACTTGGCATCCGCGTCAAGTAAGTACCCCCATAAGTTTCAATACAACCATATACATTCACATTAGTATCGCATTGGGCTTATACATGTAATTATCAGTCAACATATCACCATACCAGAAACACATTTCTGAAACTTTTCAGTACATCACTTTTTACACAGTATTATACATGCATTGTACCATAACTCAGGTTATTACCTCCTGTACATGAAACCTGAAGAGAGGGGGCCCTTCCCTATCAGCTACCTTGGGACTGGATGGGGAAGGGGCACCATACATAGAGGGCATCACAAGTAACTTGGAGTTAGCACTGATGTTCAGTTTTGGGCAAAGAGCTCGGAGACACATACACTCCTTTATGGACAACATTGAGAGGCAAGTCCACAGGCCTCCCAAGGGAGTCATAACTGAGGTGCACCACAGGCTTTACAGCTCGACCAGTCTTTCTAGGGGGAACTGTTACAGTCTTTGCACTATGAGCCTCATTTTCAGCATGGTTCTCACTTGTTGGGGAGTCTCTATTGGGGTAGAGAGGCTAGAACTTGGGGCACTTTCAACTCCAGGAGTTACAATCTCTGAGTCCACAACACTTGGCTCACATGGAGAGCTTTCGGACACTGGCAGTGGACCATCAAGATACTCAAAATACTCTTCTTGTTCTGGTATATCATCAGTCTATTCCAGTCCATCATTTTCCTCCTCTGAAAGCTCAAACAGTTCAACCATACACAATGATTCCATATCATCTGACTTGATGCTTTGCACTTCACTTTCTGGGAGCATTGGCTCCAGGGGCAAAGCTGGGGGCTTAGACAGTCCAGAAGGCCCAGCTTCATCTCCAGGATTGACTAGGGGATTGCCCCGAAACAATTGACTCAGTTCGTAAGAAGGGTAGTATTCAAGGCCACACTCACTTTCCTCTAACATGGACTAACAGTCATGTTCAACTAAGACTTGTGGAGGGGAACACTTTAACTCAGCTTCTGTAGGTGCAGACTTTCTTGACTTTTTCTTAGCAGCAGCTCTAGTCATTGGTCCAGAGGGGGCATTTTCTGGGGGTTCAGACTCAATCACAATTTGTCCAATGGGCAGTAAATGATTTCTATGCATTGTTTTGACATCTTTTGAATTATTCTCAGGCCTTACTTTGTACACAGTCAGATCATCTAGTTTGCCCACTACAATGTGAGGGAGATGGTGCCATCTGTCAGCAATCTTATGCTTGCCATGCAGTCCCAGATTCCTTAGCAATACCCGATCTCCCTCCTGGAGTTCCTGTGCTATCACCCTTTTATCATACCTTTCTTTGTTGGCCAGATTTCTTTTGGCAGCCATGGTTTGAGCCAGTTGTACACATGATTTAGCTGGGCCTTTAACTTTTGCACATACTATAAATAGTTGTCAGCTCAAACCCCATCAGGAGAAACTCCAAAACATACATCTACCGGCAGTTGAGCTTCTCTTCCAAACATCAGGCGGTAGAGGGAGAACCCAGTGGCATCACTTTTGGTGCAGTTGTAGGCATGTACCAGGGTGCTAATTTGTTTAGTTTAGTTTAGTTTATTAGTCTAGTAATTAATACCTTTGAGCCAGGGCTCTTTTACAAAGGTTCCACGTCACAAAGAACATTCAACAAAGCACGATACACATTACAGGTAAAACCAGACAGGAAAGTTACATCATAAATTTGCTATTAACAGTTTAAGGCAGTAACGTTTTTAAGTTTCATAGAAAACAAAGCTATAACAGGTTCAAGCGAGTAGACAATTTCGAGGTTAAGGAAACTTCCAGGAGAGGGTGATCATTAGGCGCCAAAAGGAGGCTAGAGAGGAGGAAAGGTGGTGACGGGAGAGTAAGTGAGAGGGACAGGAAAAAGGGGAGTGAGTTTGGGTGGGAGACAGGAAGTAGTAGAGGTACCAGAGGGTTCATGAGTCAGGGAGGAAGAGGCCTCAGATGTGAGGATGGACATGAGGAGTAGTAGTCTTTATCTAGCGCAATCACAGTTGTTAGTGGTGGTGAGGTGGGCATAGAGCATGGATTTGAAAGCTTCAAGCGAGGTTGAGGATAGAGTAGGTGGACTAAGCGCATTGACCCATGTCGGGGCCCTGTATGCGAAAGATCTTTGTCCCTGTGCAGTCCGGCATCTCGGAATCAGGAAAGGTTGGTGTTCAGATCTGGTGGAGGGTCGTGAGCCAGGATTCAGTCGGAGTAGGTTTTGAATACATAATGGAGTCAGTCCCAAGATAGATTTTTTTGCCATTGTGCAGGTGAGATAAATAAGACGATTTGATAGGTTCAACCAGCCTGATTCATAGTACAGATCACACGTGTGAGTCAGTCTTTGAGCTGGCAGGCCTTATTTAGAGTGATTGAGATACGCCTTAGAGCAGTGGAGGTAGCTGAGCCATAAATAATAAGGCCATAGTCAATGATTGAGATTATGGAACTCTGTATAGCTATTCTCAGTGCCGCTTGATTTAGAAATTGACGATTACGGAATAGTATTCCAAGGCGTTGGTTCACTGTTTTCGCAGTGTTGTCAATGTGGGTTGCAAGGTGAGCCCTTGGTCAAAAGTGATGCCAAGGTATTTGAAAGTATTTACTTGGTCCAGTGTAATTCCGCATAAGGTTTGTATAGTGAGGGGTATGCCTATTTTTGTTTTGGTGATTGGAGAAGAGCATGGCTTTTGTTTTATTGTGGTTTAGCACAAGTTTACTATCCAGGAACCACCTTTCAACACTAGAGAAAGCAAGTTGCAGGCTTTTTCAGGGGAGTTTGGATCCTTGTGGAAGAGAATTACAGCATCATCAGCGTATAAGATTATTTTCTCCTGGCAGATATCTGGGAGGAGTTAAGGAACAGGCTAAAGAGGAGCGGTCCAAGAATTGATCTCTGTGGTACACCGAGAGAACTGGTTTGAAGTCGGAGAGTTCATTAGAGATTTTACAGCCTGTGACCGATTGGACAGGTAACTTTTACCCAAGCACAAGGACCTTCGGCCAGGCTAGGCTAGAAAGTAGGGAGGTAAGTAGGCCATGATGGACTGTGTTGAAAGCTTTGTAAGCTCAATAAAGACTGCACCTGTTTGGCACCCTTTGTCCAGGGCTGAGTGGACTTCTCCAGAGAAATCAAGTAAGGCTGTTGTTGTACTATGTCCTTTCCTAAAGCCGTGCTGTTGATTACAGAGTAGATTGTATTTGTCCAGGTAATCAGAGTTGGTCTGCCACTATTCGTTCAAGTGCTTTGGAGAGGAGGAGTATTGATATTGGTCGATAGTTTCCTGTTGAGGTTTTGTCCCCTTTGTGCACTGGCGTAACTATGGCAGATTTCCATTTGTTGGGAAATTGACTTTGGCAAAGTGACAGATTAAAATTACTTCATCCAGGGTGAGAGACAGGATTTTTAGATCTAGCGTGTCACTACTTGTTCTGGATTTGGAGCAGGCCTTTCTTATGTACTTGTGTTGTCAGTGCACTTTGATTTTCTTGAAGTAAAATTGTGGTTTGTCACGAGGGTGTTTTGTGATTCTAGGCTAGGTACGGTAAGTCCGAGAAGAAATCTGGGGAGGACCCCACTAAAGTCTGTGAATGTCTTATTAAGCGCATCTGCAATAGACTTTTGGGTCAAGAGTGGTGGATCCATCAACTTTCATAATGGTAGGTGACGATTTTGATTGTTTACCCATTATGTTTCGGATGTTGTCCCAAAAGCTCTTCCATCACCCAGGTGGATTCAAGGGCATTTTGAAATAGGCGCCTTCATTTGCCTAATTTGTGAGGTACATCTATTTCGTGCCTGCTTGTATTTTAGGGTATCATAGGTGAGCCTGTGTCTCTGGCAACTGCCCAGAGGTGGTCCCAACTGGCTCGGCAAGTAGTTTGGTAGTAATCCATGGATTTGATAGCGCTTTGATTTTACGTTTTTTACTGGGCGTATAATTAGCATGCAGAGTTGAAGATTTAATGAAGTATTCTAGTGCGGTATTAATATCAGTTGATTCAGGATTGGCGTCCAGTCCTGTTGTAGGAGATGGTTTTCAACTTGATAAGATTCCCATAGGCAATACTCTGCTTGTTATAACTTTGGGGTGGCTTGAGAAATTTATTAGACCAGGTACAGGACACTGGGAGTGGTCACTGAGAGTCAGGAGGACTTTAATGTTTTTATCCGGTCAGGGTGATTTGTGAGAACCAGTCAATAAGGGTGCTTGTACCAGTTTTGTAATTTTTCGGTGGGGAGGTTACCATCTGAGTCAGGTTTGCTGCTAGGATGTCATCTTTGTAAGAGCCAGTGTCAGAGGCAAGCCAGTTTATGTTGAAATCCGTGAGGAGGAGGAGGAGCTCATTTTCAGAGGGTTGCAGACTAACAAAATCAAGTACAGACCTAATACTGGCACGGTGGTCTTTTGGAGGGATATAGACTGTGGCCACTGTGAGAACTTTGTTTTGTGCACCAAGAAGCAGTTTGATAGGGAGGAGTTGCATCTGCGTATTTGTGGGAGTGAAGCTGCCGCGTTGACAGGAGAGGTTGTCCTTTAGTAGATAGCACAGCCCCCACCTTTCTTGCTTGCCGGTCGAGAGTCTGAAAGATTGTAGCCTTCAAGCGAGACCGCATGATCCGGGTGCTGGGAGATAGTCAGTTTCCACAATGGCTAGTATATCAGGGTTTTTGTCCAGCGAGAGTTTGAAGAGATGCCAATTTGGGAAGGAGGCTGCAGATATTTAGAGTGATAATGGAGAGACCACTACCAACTTTCCCTGTTTTTGTCGGCTTCAGTGCAACAGGACCAGGGTTTGGGTGTATCCCACCAGATATTAAAAGTAGGAGGAGCAGGAGTTTCAGTGATGCCATTCATAGTTCATAATAGGTTGGAGTGAGTTTCTGCTTGTACTTTTAAAGATGCTTGGATTGTCTTCTGGAGTCCAGTAGAGGGTGATCGATTAGTGAGTTATAATGATGGCAGTTTCAATTAGAAATATGGCTCTTGCACCCAGGTATTAATTGGGTGATGTTTGTTTAAGACTCGAGTAAAGCCATGGTACAATGTTTTGGGTAGTATATAGAAAGGTGAGAGTAGGTGGAGGGGTAGGGTAGGCGGAGGGGGGGAGTTGGCATAAAGGGAAAAGGAGGGTGAGGGTGAGCAGGAACAGGTGGTGGGGACTAAGCCAAAGCATTTTTTTAGCGAGGCAGGAGAGAGACGAGAAGTAGTGTGGGCTAGGCAGTCGGGGGGGCGAGCAATAGGAGGGTGGTGGGGTACGGATTTTAGTGGGCTAAGGTGGATAGCTAAGCACTATGGCAAAGTACAGAGAAAAATGAAAAAAAAGACTGGGAGGGTTTGGTGCCATAGGGTTTAAGAGAAGTACTATAGTACTGTTGAGATCCAGGATCACATAATATGTTAAAGTTCCTGAAAGGTGATAAACTGTGGCCTGGGCATATGCGAATATGTAAATCCTTTTGTCTACATGTTTCCTTTGTTTTCAAAGTCCTCAGAGATAAGTACAATACCTTGGGAGTAGGTCAGACAGTAGGCATATGCAATGTTTGAAATCTTTTGTCTGTATGTTTCCTTTGATCATCAAAGTCCTCAGAGACTAGTACAATACCTTTGGAAAGGTCAGACAAAATGTTGATTCAGTCACAAAATGTGTTAAAATTCCTTTGTTCTTTAAAGTCCAAGTGCAGTTGCTTTAAGAGTGGTCAGATGAGAATGTTAAATGTTGATTCAGTTGCAGGACCCAGCATCACCATGTTTGTAAGACTAGTTGTAAGGCATATGCTTCGTTGGGGAGGCTTTAAGAAAGTTGATTTAAAATTAAAAAGCTGATACCTGATGATGGCGATTTGCAGAAATTCAGTCCAGGAGACTTTCACCAATGTTGTGTGCAAGAATGGCACAGGTATTCCCAGCAGAAAAACATGTAAATGAACAAAAACAAACCTACAGACACAGACAAGCACAAACAGCCACCCACACAGCCCCAGGAGGAGGAGCTAGGATTGTTGGCTCCATCTAGGCTTGTCCTTTGGGTGGAGGGTACCTAGCATGTCTAGCAAAGTGCAGTTGAAACGTTCAGGCTGTGGGTCTCCCTTGGGGTGGTAAGGGGTGGTTCTGGACTTTCGCACTCCCCACAGAGAAAGCATCTCTTTGATCAGACGACTCTCAAAGTCTCTCCCTTGATCAGAATGGATTCTTTGTGAGCCCCATAGTGAACAAAAAGTTTTCTACAAGCACTTTTGCCACAGTGGATACCTTCTGGTCCTTGGTGGGGAAATCTTGGGCATATCTCGTAAAATGGTCAGTGACCACCAGCACATTACTGATATTTCTTTGATCTGACTCCAAACTCAGAAAATCAATACAGACCAGCTCCATGGGTGCACTGGTGGTGATGTTAACAAGGGGGACAGTCCTCTGGGGCAAAGCTTTTCTATGTAAGCAGCGACTACAAGTTCAAATGTGTTGCTCAACATCAGCCCCCATGTTAGGCCAATAGAATCTGGCTAGATCTCACCAAGTCAAGTGTTCTGTGTATACCAAGGTGCCCCATGTGGTTGTGTAAGGACCTCAGTACTGAGTCTCAAAATGCAGTGGGCAGCACTAGTTGTTGTTTATCTATTTGTCCCACTCTGTCTACTGTTTCTCTGTACAATAGTCTATTGATCAGTTTCAACTTAGGACCTTCCTTGTATAACAATGCAGTTCTCAAATCAGTGGAGCATAATTTGGACACATCTTTCCCTGCATAGAGGGCTTCTAAAGCTGATTTGATCATGGGATCTCGGGACTGAGCCCGCTGAATACTGTCATTGTCCAGCTGAGGCAGTGCACCAATGTCTATTGCAGAAAAGTGGCAATAAGCAGCAGGTATGCAATTCTCAGAGGGTCCCAAACAATCCACCATGCAGTCCACTGCATCTGTGGACATTTGTTCCTCCCTGTCAAACTTCTGGCAGAGTGCTCGAATACCAGGTTCTGACAGTCTGACCCAGTCATTCCAGGGAACAGGCCTCTGGGAGACAGCATCACCATCTATGTGGTTCAGGCCTGCTTTGTATTCAACAGCATAGTCGTATGTAGATAATGCAGAAAGCCACCTATGGCCAGTGGCATCCAACTTAGCTGAAGTCTGCGCATAGGTCAAAGGATTATTGTCAGTTTTTACTAGTATCTTAGCTCCATGGAAGTACTCGTGGAACTGGTCAACAATAGCCCACTTCAAAGCTAGGAACTCTAACTTTATGTACAGGATAGTTCCTTTCGGATGGGGTCAGGCTTCTACTGGCAAAGGCCACTGGTCTCAGGCCATTCTCGTGCTCTTTATTACAATACAGCCCCTAAATCTTGCAGGCTAGCATCAGTGTGCAAGACATAGGGCTTCGCTGGATCTGCATAGACAAGGACAGGAGCATGGGTAAGTTGATAGATAATCTCATGAAAAGCAGCTTCCCACTCAGGTGGCCATCTGGATCCAAATACTTCATTGGGATGGAAATACACTCTCTCAGGCTCAGAAGAAACTGACCTCTTGTATTTTTTGTGGGTAGTAGGGTAACCTTGAGTAAGATTAAGTAAAGAACGGATCACTCTTGAATAGTCCTTGATGAAATGGTGATAGTTACCACAGAATCCAAGGAATCTTTGCAGTTCTTTTAGATTGTGGGGCTGTGTCTAGGTGGTCAAGGCCTCAACTTTACTTGGGTCGGTCTCTATTCCCTCGGTGGATACTATGTGTCCCACATACTTTACAGAGGTTTGGAAGAACTGACATTTATTGATGGATAGTTTAAGGCCAAAGTCTTCCAGTCGATCCAACACCTTACATAATCTACTCTCATGTTCCTCCAGTGAGCTGCCAAACACAATAACATCAGCTAGATATACCAGGCACCCTAATAAGTTCATGTCCCCCACTGCACACTCCATCAATCGTTGAAAAGTGGCTGGGGTGCCTGAAATCCCTTGAGGCATCCTCATGAATTCATAGAAGCCCAGTGGACAGATAAAGGCTGTCTTCTCATGGTCTTCTGGGGTCATCGGGATCTGGTAGTGCCCACTGCAAAGATCCAGCAGAGAACCACTTGCTACTGTTCAGGCAGTCCAAAGCATCCTGAATGCGGGGCATTGTATACTGATCAGGGATAGTACGCCGGTTTAAAGTGCGATAATACATGCACATCCTTACTGTCCCATTCTTTTGTCTCACTACCACAATGGGGGAAGCATAGGGGCTTCTGGATTCTTGTATTACACCAGCAGCTAGCATCTCTTGCCGATGCCATTTCACATCATCTATGTCAGCAGGGGCCAGGCGTCGAGCCTCTCACAAAATGGCCTTTCATCACGCAGCCAGATGTGGTGCTTAGCTCCTTGCATGCATCTTATGTCCCATTCCTTTAAAGAAAACACCTGGCCTCTCTGGGCAATTTTTCTACTGATCCTCATCTTCCATTCAGCTGGCAACGGGGAGTCCCCAAAATCAAACAAGTCAGGCATCACTCTGTCATTCTCCCCCGAACACTTGTTACTTGGTAGCATGGCAGTATCTGCACAATGTACATTAGCCAGGGTGCAACCTCTATTTACTCAAATCTCTCTATCAGACACATTATGAACTTGAACCATTACACTTCTGGCATAAGCATGGGCTCTGGCAGGCAAAATACTTGGCTTGGCCAGCAGTCCTTCCGGCAATTTCCCATCGCCTGATGCATACAGCGTGAGGATTTTATTCTTGACATCCTTTCTGATACGGACTTCCCCCTGTAAGGTACACTGGACATTTGGTGCCAGAGTCAGGGACTCAGGATCCTTCTTCCAGACAATTCCAACCGGTTCCTCTGGGTCCATTTTTTCAGCATCTCTCTGTGCCTCATAGGCCATCTTGATCAAGGCTGGGATTCTCAAAGCTCTACCAGTCCTTGACCCTTGTTTCTCATAACACAACTGTGCCAACCGTCCAAACATATGCACATTTATCTCAGTTAGTACAGGACTCCCATCATACAGTCCAGTAGGGGACACACTAAGGCCAGGGTCTCTACTTGCTCTGCTACTCCAGCCACGGAGGTAGGGAAAGATAGCCAAACTCGGATATACCCAGAGTAGGGGTAGGCCTTCTCACTTAACCCCCATACATGCAGTCCTTCCAATGGTTGTAAGGGTACTTCTGACAAATGCTTCTGATACCAATCCTGGAACATAATTGTTACTTGGGAGCCACTGTCCAACACAGCTCTGGTGGGCACACCATTCACTTTTACTGGAACTTCCATTGAAGGGCCCACTATTCTGGGCCAGTCTGGAGAGGTGGTAGCAAGGGCCTGGGTAGATGATCTAGCCACATAAGTACGTGAGTTAGCATTTTTGGGACCTTCACTGTGGTCATTTCGTGCACCTCTTAACCACTGTTTTGTGCTCCAAAACTCTCCTTGTAGCCGGCTTACCACTCTCTCTAAGTCTTTCTGAGACCGGCACTCCCTCTTCATGTGCCCATCCTTCCCACAGTTGGCAAAATATGTCTGCTGAAGTTTGGAGTGACCGAGGCATCCACATTTGGGGGCTCTTGACATTGGTACTGTCAATAGAAAACCTTGGTGCCACCTCAGCGGTGGTGAGTTGGACATTTGGAGACATCTCTTCAGTTCTCTACTTCCATAGTCAAGGCATCAAGTTTCGAACTGTTGTCAACATGAGGTGCCTGGGTAGGCACCCCCAACCCCATAGCAGAATCAGTCGGGCAAGTGTCAGTGCCCGTACTGGTAGGAGCGGCCTTCATGATGAGACTGTCTGTTACTTTCCTAATCTCCCTCAGCAACTCCTCCCAGTGCGGGGTATTTACAGCCATCCCCGTTTGGCAGGCACTTAATCCTTGACTTTCATCATGGGCTTTCGGTGATCCCTGGCCGTCAGTAGCCAACCCCACCCTTGGAGCAGAGGTTGTAGCAGCTACAACTACGCGGGGCTCTGAGAAGTCTTCCTCCTCAACTTCCCGGATTTCTTTTATCAAATCACAGTGATCTGGTGGGTTACCCCTCCTGTCTTGAAGCCTCAACTGAAGGAGCTGCAATTTTGAGTGCTTTGCATGTTGCAGTATGTGCCCCAACCTCACACGGTTTAAGTCACTGGCGGCCACCCCACCTTTCCGGTAGGCCCTCTGTAGCGCTCCTTCCAGATGAGTAACATATGCAGATAAGCTTTCCCCTGGCCATTGTTTTGTACCTTGAAATTTCCACATCAAGCTTCCCCTGACTCAATGCTCCCAAAATTGCATTCCAGTGCAGTTAGGTACTTTTGGGCAGATGCCTCAGGGTTTGTGGACCTCAAAGACTTAATGGTTTCCAGAGCGGGACCTCTCAAACTTTCTAGGATTCTTTTCCGTTTCTCAGCTTCTGCACACTGTCACTCAGATACCAAAGGGGCAACACAGTCTATCCAGGTCTCCCGATCATCCTCCCCTTGTGGGGTGGGGAGGGTGCCGGAGGAAATTCTCAAGCTGCGGTAAGAATCATGACTAGTGTCAGGTACAGACACAGGAGCTAGCACTGGCACGGAAGGAGGGGCAATAACGGGTGCTGGAGGGGGAGAGGGTATTGGGGAAAGAACATTCCCAGGTGGCAATAATGGTTTCTTTAAATACTCCACAGTTTTCCCTTCTTCCAACAACAATTTAGCAAATTTCTCCTCAAAAGTTTCAGATAGTTGGGGAGGGGCTCGTTCTCCCCGGGGTCTTTACTGTCTTTAGTTATCACTCTCCAGGCAGTGAGGGCTTCTTCTGGGGTAATGGTCTGTGGCACTTTAGAACTGTCTACAGGGTTCTTACACTCTATTAGAGCCATGAAAGTTTGGGCAAGCAGATCAGCCAGCCGCCCCACCACCACAGGGTGTCGTAAACATTCAACCTTGGAAAGTACTCCCTCTACAGTGTCCGTACTGGTACCCAGCGGGATATCCAAGATAAGTATAGCATTTTGGGTGTCGATCTCCTGCCCAGTACACCACCTCACCAGCAGGTGCACAGCCACTTCTGTTAGGGTATCCATTTATTTTTAACAGTAATTCGTAAATGTGGCCACTAGAGGACACTAATCCCAGTGGTGCCTCCAAGATGTAACCCTCAGGTGGCACTATCCCAAGGGCTACTACCCCTGCCTGATTGACTACTAACAGGTTGAGGGGCCTAGGTTCTATGGCGGGTGCCTCCACCCAGAGGTCAGGGTTTGTAGTGGTTAGACTAACTTGGTCACAGCCCTCTGGGACACCGAGACCCCCTTTTATCCCCTCTAGTGGCTCCCACAGTACACCGGAGTTACAGCCCCAATACCCCACGTTTACACACTGTTCACTCATATAGATACCACTTACCCTCGTGACTGATTCAGCAGCACGTCTCTGAGGACCCCCTGTAAAGTAAGGTTAATCACCATACATAGCAAAGCACAGTACTGTTTCCAGGTTGGGGGGGGGCTAACCAGGTCCATTGCCCGGGGTTGGCCGGCAGGTGCAGATGGATAGGGCCCTGTAGAAGAAAATATATGCGCAACACCCAATTGTAATCTGGAGCCGGAGGGCTCAGTCCATGAAACAGTGAAACAACAAGAATTAGATGACACACTTGTGATTGAAAAAACAAGCTGCAGGGGAATACCCTGATTTATACTCACAACACCCAAGCTGAGGATTGGATGGAGAATGTCCCTTTGGATTGTCAGAAGAGCAGGGCATGAGGACAAGGTCCTTGTGAATGGGCCCCACTGCAGTGGATAGCAAACGGATGTAGTCCGAATTCAGCTGAGGTTTACTTCCAGCTTCAGCACACAATTCACTATACAAGGGATTTGAAATAGCGATTCCCCACAAGCACTACGCACATTTATATGTAAAAGGAAAGTACTATACCAGGCAGGCTGCTCCTCGATCCCGATCGCAATTACTGCATAATACCCGGGAGCACACACAGCAGCTTCAATTCCTGACAGACCGAGCGTGATTCAACAATTTCTCCAGTCTTCTACAGGGTGAGCCTGGTTTCCACGCTTCTAGTGCTTCTTTCTCCTCACAACTCAGATTCAGTCCAAACTGGCACTCATAAAGGCTGCAGACCGAAACTCAGGGCCTCACACGCGCTTCCCGCGTGAAACTGTAGACCGCAGAAGCACACAGCTCCTTCTCTCTTCACTGCCACAACTGATCTGATCTTTCCAGTCACAGAGCAGGGAATTTCCTTTAGCTTCACACTATTCTGTTGGCTGATTCAGCTGTCACTCACAATAAGACTCCTCTGTTGGTAGAAAAGGCCAAGGTCAAACTACATTTCCCAGAGTCACTGCCAGTACAATCCCCTTGTGGCTGGCTCAAATTAAGAGTCCAAGTTCTGATTCGTCCACAGGCTCCATTTTAGGGCTCCCTTAACCCAATTGGCCCAGCACAGCAGTTTAGGTGCAAAATGGAGAGGTAACACACACAGAGTCCCAGCTGCAATAAAGGCAGGTTAGACAAACTACAATTTTGCTAATGCTTTAAATGATTACAGGCAAACAGTTACAGCTTTCAGATGGGCTCCCTTTGCACTCTTATTGACTGCAAGAACTGAGCGATTTGACAGCAGCTCGGGCAGGATTCGAGCATTAAATACACAGTCCCCCCATACAAACTAATTAAGTCTGCAAGCAGACAGCTCTTAAAGAGACAGTACCAGAGGCTCTAAAAGCACTCACAGATTAACGGCTTAAACGACGAACACCATTCAGACTAGGAGCGTGTAGTTAAGCTCCTAGGAGGCTTTTTAGGAACCCTCATTTGTAGGGGGGTTACATACAGCTCTGTCACTTCCATCATTGACTATGGTCTTGCCATCTATGGGTCTGCCTCTACAACTGCCCTACGCAGGATCTCAGTGTCACTAAACAAAGCCTGCAGGCTTCTAACGGGTACTGCCTGCCTAATACACACACCTGTGACCTGTATGCCTAGGCTGGCTGGCTTCCTCTACATGGTCGAATACAATACCAGACCTGCCTGTTAACTAAAAAGGTACTCCTCTGGCTCATGTCCCCAGGTGTTGAAAAGTTCCTTACTACCCATAACAGTACCCAGCATACTCGTAGTATCCAACATCAAACCTTCCAGGTTTCCAGGTGCAGGACAACAATGGGCCAGAGGGCATTTATGCACAGGGCTCCTCAGTGGTACAACACCCTCGACAAAGAAGCACTTTCTTCTGCTTTGCTTGGACCCTTCAAAAGGAATCTCCAACTCTACCTCACCTCAACGACGCAATGTGACTGCTTCTCCTGAAGGGACTGGCTCTCCATCCGCCTGACTGTTTCTGACCTGCGGCCTGTAACCATTAACAGCTAACCACCTGCACCGTAGCACCTACTGTTCCTGCCCCACCCAGACCCCCCACCTTCACTCCCCACTCACCACTCCTGCCCTTCCCCATCTTTTACACCCCTCCCTCCACTACTGCACCTTCCAGAAATCTTCCCTTTATCTCTAACTCTGCCTACACTACTTCTACCCACCCATCACTCCGACAGAGGCCCCTCAGCCTGCCCACCTCTTCCATTCCCCTTCTACCCTGCTCACCCAACTGTCCTTCCTGAATAGTTTTCTTTTACTCTGAGACCTCATTTAAGCTGCCCTCTGCATTCTCCCTACACTTATGACTGTAACTGTAAAACATGCTAATGACTGTAAATCATTGTCTACCTTTGTATGTATGTTACCCTCCATCCTCTGATGTGGAACCTTTGTAAATGAGCAGTTCTTGCTCAAAAGTATTTGAAATCCTAGAGTTTAATAAATAAATAAATAAATAAAAATAAAGTATCTCCTTGCATGAGTCACTACCTTCATGCCTGGCTAAAGCATATGACTTACAGTACTGCAAGCCATGTGATGTGTGGGGGTTGTCGATATTGTTGTCATTTTGCCTTACTTCGCGTTAAGGCGGAATGACAACGTGAAGTAATAATCACAAGGCGAAGTGAGCCATTCATATTGGCCACTTCGCGTAGTGGAATAACTAAGGGAAGTGGCCACTTCGCGGGCACTTCGCTGGCGAAATTAAAATTCGCTGTATCTCTAACTGGCACCTACTGCCCACCAGAAACCCACCTGATCAGGTAATCAGAAACAGAGACATGCCACTCAACCCTGTGGACCCCCGACTGATCCCCCGGTTCTTTATTCCCCGGGGTGTGGCCACCGCATTCCTTACCTGGTGACCTTACTAGAATCATGGCAGCCGGGGTCCCGGGGTGGAGCGAGGGCTCAGGAGTGCTGGTCAGGATTGGTCCAGTACTGGGCATGTGTGTTGGGGTCACTCGAGGTCACTGTTACCCACCAGAATGCCAGGGATTTTCTTCCTTTTAGTTGTTCCAGGAGCGTGGACACACAATGGCATTCGTGTGTGACGTGCACGCTCCTGCGCACGTGCACCTGACCCCTGTTGACGCTCCCATACCTGGATGACATGCCTCCAACAGCTGCAGTGCTCCCAGTTGCCACCAGAAGCAGCTAGATCTGTGGGGAGCAACACCCACCCACCCCAGGAGGAAAGCAGTCCTACAGACGCACTATCCTGCTCCTCCCCGGCTGACCCCCGATGACCCGAGTCCACTTCTGAACCCAGGTCGCTGGCATGGCGCGAGGTGTGGTGTCCAGCGCCTCAACCCTCAGCACCACTGGGCTGGCTAGGCCTGAGTAAATTATATGAAATTCTTCTATTAATTTGGGATGTGTGACTTCTCCCGGCTCATCTCCCTCCCGTGTTATTTTTAGGATGACTGTCAGCTTCTTGTTTCTTGAGCCTAAAGACTAATAACTTGCTTGCTTTGTTCACCCACTCATAATATTTTTGATTTATGAATCACAAGTTATTTTTACCTTCCTCATTGTCAGTTGGTTAAGCTTGTCCATTGCTGGTTTAATCTGGGGCAATAACTGTGGCACTGTGTAGAGCATATGTTTTGTCTCTAATTTTGGAGATTTTCTTCTGCCTTAATGTGAAAAGTCCAGTACTGCTTATTTTTTATGTGTGGCATAAGATATAAGGTGTCCTCTGAGGACTGCCTATCACCACAGGTTTTAATAAGCAGTGAGGCAGAGATACTAAGCCAGTGTTTACAGCCAAAAAGCAATGCTCCACTGACTACAGGAGGTGATGAGGAGATTGCCTAGTCAATCTTTACAGCCTATGAGCAATCAGATAAGGCCTTATCCAACTAAGCGTGTTACCAGGGGTATCCAAAGACTCTAATTTTGCTAATAGCACATAATGGTTTACAGTGTCAAATGCTTTTGCAAAATCAATAAAACAGCACCAGAGCCCAAAACTGTATACCTGTAACAGTGTAGTCGGTGATTCAGAGTAGGGAAGTGGAGGTAGAATGGTCTGTACATCACAGAACGTTGACGCATAGGCATTGGGAGTGAAGAGAAATTACTCAAAACTGCACTCTGTGTCCTGCCACTGAGCTAGAACTCAAGGCAGCAGATGATTCTGCTGGTGAGCCCTACATACTCCTTGAGTCACTCCAATAATAGCCCATGGTCTATGGTGTCAAAAGCTGAAGCGAGATCAAGGAGAACAAGAACTGATCGCTTTCCTCTGTCTCTCACCCTGAGCAGGTCATTATGCTCCATGGCCAGTGCAGTCTGTGTGCTATGCCTTGATCCAAAACCAGACTGGAAAGACTCATAGATATCAAAGGCAGCGAGTCAAGCTGCGGTGCAACTGCCCTCTCCATAACCTTACCCAAAAAGGGCAGGTTAGATACAGAACAGTAATTTGCTAGGACGTCCTGGTCCAGCCTTGACTTCTTCAAGAGGGGCTTCACTGGAGCATTTTTCAGTGCAGTTGGGAACATCCTTTCTGACAAGGAGCACCAGAAATTCTTGGCAAACACTGGATCCAGCTGCCCAGCATAACTCACTAGTCGACATGATGGCCCTGGATCCTGTGCACAAAATGTTTGTCACAGCTCCAAGATCACCTCACTTACCTAATCCATTGTCTCTAGCCTAAACTCTCTCCATTATGACTGAATGAAACATAGAAATGTAGAATTTGATGGCAGATAAGGACCGTTTGGCCCATGCAGTCTGCCCATTTCTCCCTACCTACACTATTACTGCAGACTGTGCCCAATCTACTGCTCTTTTTTCCCCCTTCCTTTCCACTGTGATTCCCTTGTGCTTATCCTATGCATTCTTGAACCCCACTATTGTTTTCACCCCTGCCACCTCTGCTGGAAGGCTGTTCCAGGAATCCACCACTCTTTCTGTGAAGATGTACTTCCTCACATCTTTCCTGAAATTGTTGACCTCTAGCTTTATAGCATGTCCCCTTGTTCTTGAACACCTTTTCTTTTGAAAAATACTCCCCTCCTGTACCTTATTTACCCCAGTGAGGTATTTAAAGGTCTCTAACATACCCCCCCCGTTCCTGGGTGTACATACTGAGGCCAGTTAGTCTCTACTCATAGGGCTTTTGATGCAGACCCTACACCATTTTAGTTGCCCTCCTTAGGACCACCTCCACTCTGTCTATGTTCTTCCGGAGATGTGGTCTACAGAACTGGACACAGTATTCTAGGACACTTTCAAGTCCTGTCAGCTCAACCCTGCTAAAAAACTAACATTACTAAACATTTTATAAGTGGAATGAGGCAAGTCCACTGGAGGGATTATGCTATGGCAACAGGCCCATAGCTATGGGGGAGGCATAGGGGAGCACTGCCCCTTCTGTAATTTGTTTTGTCCCCCCCTGTAAATTTCATCCAAAATTCATCATTAGTGCTGCACTGAGAGGCTAGGGGAAATAAAATCTTGAGATCGATGCAGTATTAAGCTTCCCCCAGTAGGGTGCTCACTCCCTCACTTGCTGCACTGCTTCGGCCGTCCCTGCTGTCATGTGACCCACCGGAGCAGCACTCACATGATCATGGGCATGGAGCGAGTGTGAGCTCAGCAAACACTGGGTGGGAGCGAGCTGCGGCCACAAGGAGGAAACAGAGGTAGATCCAGTCATTGGACTGGCAGGTGCCGTACCAAACTGGTGGTCAGGCTAAATGGGTAAGTCATGTCCAATAGATCATGCTGTGGCAGTGAAATTTCTGATTTTTCACTTCATTGGCAGGCAGATCGGAGTCCTCATTCCGGACTTTAAGACAACGTGCTTGTGCACATCACTCACTGATTTACTGCGGAGAGAGAGAGAGAGAGAGAGAGAGAGGGGACGTGTCCTGGTGCACTCAGCACTCATCTCATCTCATGAAGAGATTACTGTAGTGTGTTTTCTTTGTGGTCGGTGGTTGTTCAGTTGTCAGACTGAGTCTCTGAGTCCGAGACCAACTCTGACTGACAACACAATACATGAAAAAATATATATTCCACTTGATCATTCAGCATTATTTGCAAGCAGAGTGATGCAGTAGTACAGTTGCCTGACGATCCATGGTGGGGGAGGGGAAGGGCGGGAGGCTGCCAGAGCAAGGCCGAGAGCCATGTGGAGGGCAGAGGCAGCAGTTTTATAACTTTTATTCAACTAAGAAACAACTGCCTTGATGCTTTAGCCTTTGTTCATGTCATCATCATCAAACTAACCTGTCTTAAAGACAAGTCATCATCTCCCTGCCAAAACAATACACAGTCACCCCCCCCAAAAAAAGGCACCTAAATCACTAACTAAAGAGGAAGAAAAAATTGACTCCTGAGGGTGTAATGCAACTTGTCTGTGTTCCTACCTTCCCTAAGGGCATGATAAGCCAGTAGTACTAGTACAAATAAAAAGGAAAAGGAGTAAAAGTTATTTAATTTAGTTACTTGTTATTTCTTGGAGTAGGTATAGACTATTTAGTTGGGGGGGGGTGTGAGAAGAAGCTTAAGATAGGCTGTAATTGCTGGGGTTTTATAATTATGGTTATTTTAGATTGCGTAGTTAGATTTATACTGTATTGTTAGATTGTGGGCCTGGGATATGTGTCAGTTTGTTATCCCCCCGGTCGTGCGCTATTCAGCCTCCACTCCATGCCCTCCGCCCTTTTGCCCCCTACATTAGCTTTTCTACCTATCAACGTTGTCGGGCTTTGGGTATTGCCCATAGGAGGGGAGGGTGGGGCGTGAACAGTGGAGGCTGGAAAAGCGGATGCTCATCAGGGTTGTTAAGCCCAGAAGATGCCCTGGGGTGAAGTGGAGCCTACAGCATGAGCCATCGTGCTTGGTCCCCATACCCAAGGGCACCATCGTTGGTGATGGGCAGGTGGTCGGGGCAGCCCAGGAGTTCTGTCCAACCCAGGAGCTGTTGTGCAATGCTAGATCTGTCAGGAACAAGACCGCAGTGATTTCTGATCTTGTTGGGGTGACAGATCTGGCTTATATCACCGAAACCTGGCTGAATGATAATGCGGGCCCAGTATTTGAGGCCGTAATTCCAGCCGGGTATGTGGTGATACATTGCCCGAGGTTGGACCACGGGGGGGGGGGGGTTGCGGTCTGTTTCAAGACCAAATTGGAACTCACCAGTGTTCCAGCTGAGGAGGCCAGTTCATTTGAATGTGCTGTAGTAGCAGGTGTGGGCTATAGAATTGCTCTAATCTACCGTCCACCCAGAGATGGGAAGCAATTCCTTAAGGAAGTGACGGATTTTGTCATCGATATGGCATTTGAGTTGCCCAGGCTGATGGTCTTGGATGACTTCAATGCCTGGATCGACGATGAACTCTCGCAATTTGGACAACACTTCCTCCAGTTGATGAACTCACAGGGCCTGACACAGGTGGTTACCACTGCTACTCATAAGTGTGACCATTCTCTTGATCTGGTCTTCCTCCTGGGAATCGAGGCCTCTGACATGGGGGTGGAACCAGTCGGATGATCTAATCACTATACGGTGAGGTTCAATTTTGGCACCCCCCCTTTGTAGGCCGACCCCTGTGGAGATGGTCAAGTACTGACCTTTACAGAATGTTACTTCTGATGGCCTTGCTGCGGTGCTTGACCTATCATGATTTCCTGTGCTTTGCAAGGATCCGGAGGCTTTGGTCTTGGCACATAACATTGCCATTACCTCAGCCCTGGATTCTATTTCTCCAGTTCGTGTGCGTCCTCTCTCCCTTCACCCTCGGGCTCTGGGGTTTGATGGAGTCTTGAGGGAGTTGCAGCTACTAGGACGCAGGTTAGAACGTTGTTGGCAGAAATCCGGCTTATATGCCGACCATCTTAGACTGTTAGAACACTATCAGTTCTATCAGTCAGAAATCTCTCGAAAGAAGGTGGAGTTCTTGTCTGGGGGAAATTTCTGCCACTCAGAATCGACCAGCTCAGCTTTTCAGAACTGTGGACAGGCTGTGCAACCCAGCCTGTCTGCAGCCCCGAAGAGCCTTTTCACAATTACAGTGTGATGAGCTTGCTCAGTTCTTTGCTGATAAGGTGGCTGACATTAGGTCAGAGGTCCACTTGACACATTCTATGCCAGTTGCTGGGGATCAGGGCTTGGTCACTATCCCTCCATTTTCCTGGAGTGTCTGTGACCGTCTGGAAATCGTGGATGTTATGCAGACTGTCCAGGGGATGCTCCCTACATGCTGTAGTTTAGACCCGGGCCCTACATCCCTGATTATGGGTTGTGGTGATTCTATCGGCCCGGTTCTGGCACAGATAGTCTGGTGTTCCCTCGACTTGGGTGAATATCCCTGCTCCTGAAAGAGGCAGTGGTGACACCTTTGTTGAAGAAAGCTTCTCTGGACCCAGACTTTCTTGCAAACTACAGACCTATCTCAAATCTCCCCTTTGTGGGGAAGTTGATCGAGAAAGTAGTGGCTGCTCAACTGGAAAACCAGCTGACCATCCATAACATCTACAAACCTCTCCAATCAGGTTTTCGAAAGAGGCATAGTACCGAGACTGCACTGGTTCGGGTGCTCAATGATCTCCTGATGGTGAGAGACCAGAGAAAACAGTCCATTTTGGTACTTTTAGATCTGTCATCAACTTTTGACACCATTGACCATGGGGTTCTGCTTGAGCGCCTGAGACTTATCTGTGGACTTTCTGGTTTGATCCACAGATGGCTTAATTCTTATCTCATCAGAAGAACTCAGAGGGTAGTGTCAGGGTTTTTTCCCTCTGACCCTATTTCCCTGTCCTGTGGGATTTCTCATGGCTCAGTATTGTCCCTCATGCTGTTTGCGGTGTACATACTTCCCCTTGGAGACATTGTGAGATGGTATGGGCTGAGATTTCATTGTTATGCCGTTGATACCCAGCTATACCTGTCTTTTGGCCCCGACCAGGAAGGAGCAGTCTCAGTATTTAATAACTGCCTCAAGGAAATCCAGGATTGGATGAAGTCCAGTTGGCTGAAGTTGAATTCTGGGAAGACGGAGGTGATGGTTTTGGATCCAGATTGCCGGATAGGGGGTCCTGAGGCAGGCTGCCCCTTAGGATTGTTCCTTGGGGACGCTGAGCTTCAGGTCTCTGAACAGGTGCGAGATCTAGGGGTGATGTTGGATGCAGGGCTGACACTTCGGACTCAGGTGTCAGCTGTCAAAGTCACCTTTTTGCCATCTGAGAAACATTGCTAGGATCAAGCACCTTGTTCCATCCGGCGATCTGCCTACATTAATCCATGCCTTTGCTTTGGGCTTCCAGGGGTTGATATCCACCGCCTGCAGCTGGTGCAGAATTCTGCAGCCCGGTTGTTGATGGGGACTCCTAGATCTTCCCATATCACACTGGTGCTGCGGGAACTACACTGGCTGCTGGTTCAATGGCGGATCACCTTCAAAGTCAGATTACTGACATATAAAGCCCTACACGAACTGGGCCCTGACTACCTGAAAGAGCTCCTGATTCCTTATCACCCTGTGCGACCACTCCGCTCAGCTGATGAGGGGTTGCTAGAGATTCTGACGGTGACTTTAAAATCTGCCGGGGCCCATGCTTTTGTGTTCACGGCCCCATCGCTCTGGAATTCTCTACCCTGTCAGATTAGGGAGTGCATGACCGTGGGGAGCTTTAAACAGGCCCTAAAATCATTTCTTTGGATTAAAGCACATGGTAGTGATGACTACTGATCTGTATTGTATATCTTATAATGAGGACATTATTTTAACTGTGTCAATTGCTTTAACTGTAATGTGCCTTGGTATTTGAAAGGCGCATCATAAATAAAGTAGTATTATTATTATTATTTTAAACCCTAACAACAAATGAGAAATAAAAAAAAGTGTAGTGTTACATCAGTTATACAAAAGACACTCTAAAGAGAAGGAAAGAACTGACTCCTGAGGGTGTAATGTAATTTGTTTGTGTTCCTACCTTCCCAGGGCATGATGAGATAATAAACCAGTAGTACTAGCACAGTTAAAAGGGAAGGAGTAAAACCTTAACAACAAATAAGAAATAACTAAGTGTAGTGTAACAATTATATAAAAGACACACTAAAAAAGAAAGGTCTGGATCTCACTAAAGATAAAGAAGGAAAGAACTTAGGGTTGTGTTTGTGTTCCTTCCCTAAGGGTATGACAAACCATTATTATTATAAGAAATAAAAAGGCTTGAAGGAATAAAACCCTAACAAATAAGAAATAACTAAGAGGTGAAAAAGGCCTAAGTAGGAGTCTGTCAGAGAAACAAAAGAGAGGAGAGTCAGGGGCTTAACTTTGTGTCTGCTGTTTCTACAGCTACTCAGCCTGACTCCTGTTGCCTAGAAACTAAGTAAAGGGCACTGGGCAGAACTGAAGACAAGTGTAACTAACTGAAAGACACAAAAATAAAGAGAAAAGGCAGCAGTAAAGGAGGAAGAGAGTAAGGGGGCTAAGAGTCGTCTGCTTTTTTGTGTTGCCCTTAAGTAAAGGGCAAGTTTCATTAAATTGATTAACTGTTTGCATAAGGGAAAAAAAAAAATAAAATAAAAGAGGAAGAGACCAAGGGGGCTACGAGGCTTGTGTTAACTTGTAACTTGTTGGCCAGTTGTTGCCCACATAAGTAAAAAGTGCACGTAACAAGTAACTGCCTATTTGCCTAAGGAAATAAACTCAAAAGAGGAATAGAGAGCATTAGAGCAAGATGCTGTGATGTGAGGCTTCTTTGTGCTGCCCATAAGTAAAGCCAGGGCAGCATGCACACCGTGCTAGTCTGTAGAGTACAGTGTGCACTGTGCAGCAGACAGTGCTAAAGGAGTGAAGGAATCAGGAGAGAGAGAGAGAGAGAGAGAGGGGCTAGATCTGGGGGACAGTCAGAGGAACAAGAACATTTCAGGAACACCACTGTACTGTTATTAATAGAAAAGCAGAAAACCGTAAAGAAAGAAAAAGGGAGACCAGCGTATTATGGGAGGAGACAGAGGGAAGATTAGTTCTGATGAGGACAGGCTAGGCTAGGACATCCTTTTTGAAACTTCCCCCTGCCAGCTTTATGGAATTCCCTCTCACCCCAGTATTTTAATTCAAGAAGAGTTCCTTGATAATTACCCAATTTATCCTCTGCAGGTACTTGGATGCCTCAATCATATCATCCCTTTCTCTCCTCTTTCCAAGGGTGTACAGGTTTAAGTCCTGCGACCTCTCCTCATACATCATTTCCCTGAGGCCATAGCCTACACTTTGTTGTAGTGATTCTTCAGGCGTGGACCCCAGTATCTTATGCAGTATTCCAGGTGTAGCTGTACCAGTGAACTGTACAGAGGGAGGATCATCTCCTGACTTTTACTACTTATGCCCCCCAATGCCTCCTGTCATTTTGTTTACTTTGCCCACCACCCTGTTGCAGTGTGTAGACATTTTTAAGGTCTCTACTATCATTACCCTTAAATCACTTTCTAACATACTAACATACTAAGATGCCAGGAGAGTAGGCCATACAGTCTATCAAGTCTGCTTGAGGGTCAGCACCCATACAGGGCACTGCTGCCACCTTCCATGTCTCCCCTGGTAACCCCCCATTCCTGACCTCCAACCGAACTACACCTCTATTTTTGGCGTTACTCAGTTTCACCCTCCCCCATACCTGTCCCATCTCCTCTTGAACCCCTCCACCATATCTACAGCCACCAGTTCTGCAGGCAGTGCATTCCAAGGTTCTACCACCCTCTCAGTAAAGTATCGCTTCCTTGTCTCCCCTCCTTAGCCTTCCACCCACCAGCCTCATCATGCCCTCTGGTGACCCCCTCCTTCCTCAGTTTGAACACCCTATCTGGGCTAACTCTATTCACCCCCTTGAGGTATTTAAAGACCTCAATCATATCCCCTCTGTCCCTCCTCTCTCCAGGGAATACAAGTTCAGCTCCTCCAGTCTCTCCCCATAGGACTTATCCCCCAGCCCCTGTATCATCCTGGTAGCTCTCCTCTGGACCCTCTCCAGAAGAACAATGTCCTTTTTTAAGTATGGAAGCCAAAACTGCAATCAGTATTTTAGGTGCGGTCTAACCAGGCAGTTGTACAGAGGGAGAAGCACCTCTCTCCTTCTCAAGATTACCCCTCTGGCTATGCACCCCAGCATTTTATTGGCCTTAGCCGCAGCCCTTCTACACTGTTCAGAGTTGTTCATTCTGGTATCCACAGCTACGCTAAGGTCATTTTCCCAATCAGATCTCTGCAGTATCTCCCCCCTAAGAGGTACTCATACCTTGGGTTTCTAAGCCCTAGGTGAGAACCCTGCATTTCTTAGCATTAAACTGCAGTTTCTAGGTGTGTGCCCACCCATCTAGGGTCTCCAGGTCCCACTGAAGGGCTCTTCTACCCTCCTCCCCGTCCACCACTGTTGGAAACATCTCCCCCCTTAAACCAGAGACTTTCTGGTGTCTATTTCACCAGGTCCCCAACTCCTTTGCTTTCTGTGGAGCCAGGGATATATGTTTATAGTGGCCACATGGTCTTAACCACAAATGGAGCTAGTGATGCTCGGATAGTATCTTTGTGGATCCGATTGTGATCCATCGGATAGTGGCAATATCCGACCTGGGATCTGACCTGGGATCCAACCTAAGTTGAAGGTCAGATCCCACATTATCCATGGTCAGATCCAGAAATCCGAAGTCGGATCCAGTGACCAGACCCACTATCTGGCTGAACATCAGGTATCTGGTGGTATCCTAATTTATAGGATACTAACTTAACAACACTAAATGGAGCTGTGGCTCCTTTAAATTTTACCTTCTGGCAGCCGTGCATGCCCAGTATTGCGCAGGCCACCATATTTGTTTACATTCAGCCGGTCCCAACCTGCAGCAACTCCCAGGACCAGTAAACTATCATTCTTTGTGCCTGGAGGTGCAGAAACAAGCCCAGAGCTCGGCCCCCCATCCTGTCATGGGGCCAAGGCAAATGGGAGGTTGGCAGCCGCAGAGCACAGTGGGGCTGGCTGGCCCAAATCCCACCAGGGCCACTGAAGTGACAGCAGTGAGGAGCAGGGCCTTAGCCCTCACAGGTAAGCCCATCTGGGGGGCTTACAGTCCTTTACCCGATCATTTCTGGCTAGGCAATTGTACCTGGTCTGGGATATCCTTTAATTCCTAGGCTTCATGGTGTCTACCAAGGCAACTGTCTGTTGGACCGACTGACAGATGCAGTCCATTCAGTGGGAACTGACCTGCCATGGTCTCAGATACATTCAGACCTGGGCCAGCCCATCTGAGTGACCCAGCTAATGCTGGGCACCATTTGTTGCTGACTATCCCCTCTGAAGCTTCTGGTGAGAATCCCATTTGTCCAGCTAAAAAACTAGCAAGGCTCCTATGTATCCCAGTCTTCATGGCTCTGGATGGTGACCCACTCAGCCTTGCAGAGATCCAAACAGAACTGTACCAGCAGACTGGTTCAACCTCTCTGCAACATGTCCATTTAACCCAATTCCAATGGGGTCTTACCTTTGGCTTTCCACCAGAGCACTGCTGCTGCCTTATCCTGCACCAATCCCTTTGCCCTGGTCCCCCCCTTGGGTTCACCTGACGCTGTGACCTGGGGGTGTGTGAGGCAGTCCTGGGGGTGCAGCTGGTGGCTCTGTGGCCACATGACACACTGTTTGCAATTGCCACCTCGGCAGTGAGCGTAATACACTCCAGAGCTACGGTCATGCCCACCTGCAGTAGGCGAGCCTATACCAACATCTGGGTGTGCCACGCAGTTGACGACTCACGTTCCATGGCCAGCTGCATCTAAATGCCTCTGAGCTCCACCCATAGGGATGTCTGCCCCTCCATGGTGTCCCGCAGGAGGCGTGCATAGCCCTCAACATCGTCGGCAGGGGATGCATCATGGGGGATGGTGCCGACGGGCAGGTGGGGTGCCAGCCTGCTGCACTGCATCCACCATAGGTGGACAAACCACAGCAGGCCACTGAATGAGCAGGGACTGGGCACGGGCAATGATTGCACATCCAGAGACAGCTGCATCATGGTCCCCTGCCACCCGCTGCTGTGCCACAGCACCCTGCTGAACCGCACTAGTGGTCTCTGTCCCTACAACAGAACCAGACACAGAGCCACATCTACCACCACTGTGGGTGGGTGTGCAGGTCCTGTGGGTGCACCGGGGGCCACAGGACCACCAACGCAACATGGTGCCACCCATGCATGCACCTGTGCCTCAGCCAGTTCACTGTCGGCCATGTCCCCTCAGATCTGTGTGGCGTCTGGATAATCATCATTATCAATGTACGCCCCCCTGTGTCCTGGATGCCAGCACCAACAGGGCATCCGTGATGTCCACCTTGTCCACTGGGTCATCATCAGCCAAGCCCAGCATGCTGACCAGTCATGATCGGTCCTGTCCTCCAGCCATGGTACCGGTCGCAGAGGGGTCAGATGGCCCTGCTACAACTGGTGCTATGGCTGGGGCTGCTGTGGTGTTAGAAGTGCCTGGCACAGCATCGTCCACAGCCCTGGCTGCAGCCCAGTGTGATGGCACAGCAACATCCCCCCGCAAGGCCTTCTTGCGGACCGCCCACCAAGGCTGCAACCATGAGGTGTGATGGAGCTGTAAATGAAAGAAGGGAGACATGTGTGACTGTTGGAATCAGACAGGCATGTACGGGGGTCAAGTACGTGTACCATAGGTGTGCCTGACATGCCATGCAGGTGAGAGTTGAACAAGGACCACTGATGCGGGCAAGCACCAGCAAATGCAGGCATGCACCAGTGACTGTACAGGCACCCTTGGACATGTGTATGACTGACCCAACATCCTGGACACAACCCACAGGGATGACATCCCAGATGAGCACCAGCACAAAGCATCACAGTTGGGCCCCCCGCCCCTCCTGGCCCGCCCAACCGGGCTGCATATGGGCAGCTTGTCATGCATCTGCGATGCACATTAGACATCCGGGACATACCGCTGCATGGTCAGTGCACACAGGCACATAGTTGCCTCGTGTCCCACAGTGAGGCTGGTCAGGGCACCCATGGCACACACACAGGGACAGGCACAGTGCTGTGATGGACTGCTGCCTGTCTGGAAGTCCCCTCCTTGAACTCCCTACACAGCCATCTGGCCCATGCTGGCCACCAGTAGCTCCTCTATGGGTGTGAGGCACACACCTGTCTGTGGCCCACCCCGTCCCACCCAGAGAGGCCTCAATGTGTGCCACCTTCTCCTTCGCTCTCCTCTTCTCATCGTTAAAGTGCTTCCTGCACTCCTGGGGTGTTCAGTTAAACTTCCCATGGGCATTGACATGCCTTGCCACTGCCTCCCAACCCTCATCCCTTTGCTGGTGGCTGCCACCCCTGCCAGCCAGGATGTCCCTCTGGATGAGGTAGGCCTCATTCAGTGCCCTGTCCTTGTCTGCAGTGAAATTTGGACATCTTCGTCCTGCTGCTGCGTCCTGTCTGGACGTGCTGGATTCTGTGGGTGACATTATGCAGGTATTAGCACAGTACTGGCATCTCTGTATGTGTGCATTCACAGTGTGTGGCTGCTGCAGGGTCACAGCACCCTGTATGCATACCTCTCGACTGCCTGCATTGTGTATTAGGTGCAAGTCATTGGACAGTCAGGGACAGGTGGCCAATTTCAGAAACACAATGCTAACAATGGTAATAGTAGCTAACATTTCCTGCAAATGTGTTTGACTTTGTTTTCCAGGTACTATCTGAAAGGGAGAGGAATTGTAACACACATGTCTGGCAGTCTTTTGTACTATGCCTCTACTAATTGTCAACATACCCCCACTACTGTAACTGGAACAGTGAATCACTGTGAGGCACACCCTGGGACATGCCTGAAGTACAGGAACAGTTGAGAAGTATGCCTGTATGCCCTAAACTCACCACTGTCATATTGTGCTGACACACTGAATATGGTAGAATGTAAACAAACCTACCTTCAAGGATGCAATTCCTGTCGGTCACCTGAGCTCTGTGGGGGCGCATTCAGGAGCATTTATAGCTCAGGGCATGCAAATGAGATTGGGGGCAAGTGTAATGAGATGCTAAACAGGTGAGATGCCCCTGAATTTGGCAATGAGCTGATTTGGGAGCATTGTCTGTGAATTGCATAATTGCCCCAGCGCATCTCAATAAGCAATGGCAACTGATGTGTTGAGCACATCCCCCTACGGCGCATTCCCCGTACATGCACTTTAGACCTGGGGCATGTCCTGAAGGTAGCACAAGTGTCCCGGTGCATATCTGCGCATGCGCCAGGCAGGATCATCAGCACGAAAGGTGTAGCGCAAACGGTCCGGTGTTTCTGACTGCATGATCGGGTACGGCAGTGCATCCAGGTCCCCATGCCTCATTAGTGCTCTGCTGCATGTCTTGGTGTGTGCATGTATTGTGCATCGGTGTGACATGGGGTCACTTCGCACATGCAGTGCACATCGCAACACTGCCAGTGTGCGCGGCAACCGTGCACTGTGGATGGCATTGCATTCCACTCTCAGTATGACAGATGCACACAGACTGCTCATGCGTGACCTGGTCATGACCCTGACCTGATTTTCTGCAAGCAATGCACGATGCGCATGCGCGGTGATGCACTGTCGTTGTCAATCGCTCATTGCCCGCAGCTGCATTACTATGTTTCGGTGCGGTGCATGATGGTCAATCGCGCATGTGGCATGACTGGGCCATTGCACACCAGCAGCCTGATCTGTGCACACCTGCCCAGGAGACACAGAGTGGACACATGCCATGTATTCAGGCAGCAGGCCATGAATTGGAGAGAGGCTGAGCTTGTCAACCTTGTGGCACTGGTGCTGCAGGTGGAAGGACAGCTGTTTGGCACTGATGAACTCACAGAGACACACTCAGCAGTGTGGATGAGGGTTGCTGAGCGCCTGGTGTGCAGGACTGGTGTGGAGCACACTGGCAAGCAATGAAGGTACCAGTAGGGGATCTGCAGTGCTAGGATCTGGATGGGCTCAGGAGTCTCCAAGATCGTGTACGCAGGGGTGCAGTGCCACACCCAGGTAAGTAACATCACCCTACAGATACACAAACAGGCTGGAGCTTGTGTCCAGGGAGTGGTTGCCACACTGCCCACAACCCCACACACACCCATACAGACCCATGTGGTATGCTGTGCACCTTCAGCGTGTGGGGTGTCGGCATGGCCACCATGAGTAGCTGTGTGCATCATGGTGCACATTGGGGGGTTGCATGGCCACTGTGGCAGACACAGTGAGGTACCGACATTGGCTTGGCACACATCTAGCTGCACACACACATGGTGGGCATGGGCTGGGATGCTGTGTGTTGCTGCACGCTGACCAGGGCGAATTGATTATGGCACTGTGGGGTGGTTCCATCACTGCATGCTGGCACTGGTGTTGTTGTTGTGGGCCGGGGGGATGATATACCTACCATCACCTCACGGTACTCTATGCTTGTGTTCTGCTCACAGGGCTGGCAGACAGGTGGAGGGCCATGGCAGCAGTGGAGGCCAGGTGTGTTAGGGCTGGCATTGGAGACCAGGGACGAGGTCATGCAGGTGCAGTTGAGTGTCCGTCTTGTGCATCCTCTGTGTGTTTAGGGGGGTGGAGCGGTGCACCCTGCAGGCTGGTGCTGGTCCCTTGTGCATGTCTGTGTGATGCACGTTGCGCACACACATAGGGTGTGGCCATGGTGGCATCTACATGGGCCACAATACATATGGACCCTGTGTGTCCATCCACCTTGTGCACGTCTGCTGTGGACCATGGGCACATTGTGGTGCTCAAGTGGTGTTCGGATGGGGCCTGCACACCTGTGCAGCCTGCTGGCATCTGCACATGCTGTGTGGGACATGGCTACATGCCCCACTGCACCTACCTCTATATGCACATGTGGGCCTTGTGCTTTCTGAGTACCATTGCATGGTCACAGTGTGACACTGTGTGCCAGCCTGTTTCTGGGGTGCGGTGTGCCTGGCGGGTTGTCAGTCATTGCCAGGTGGGTGCCACCTGTACACCCACATGGTGGGTGGGAGGGGGGCCAGTGTGGAACATTTATTTTTATTTATTTAGTTTTTGTTTACCGGGTAAGTGCCATAGCCAAAACATGACTATTTTCAGGCATGACCCGGGAGATTACAGTGGGTAGGCAGTGAAAACTTTTGATATCAGGGAGAAACAAAATACAGAGCAAACAAGATAGACAAATCATAAGTAGGAAACTAATCTTAAGTATGGCACATAGTAACTGTTGTCTGTGTCTCCCACTGTAGGTCCACGGAGAATACAGCTTAGTGTGCCAGGGTGTCGGCTGAGACAGGGTGTTGTACGGCTTGCAGGGATGCAGCTCCAGAGGATGCTGAGGAGGACCATACGACCTCTGTACAGGCATCAGGGACAGCTCCTGCTGGCACTCACTATGCTGGTCTAGTTGTGAATACCAGGGGACAGGGGTGGCCACCATGCTGCGGCCCATCCAGCACGTTAGGGCCATGGACATTTGTATATAGTTCCTTTGTTGTTCTGCCTCACACTCCTTGCTCATCCTCATTGTCTCTAGCTGTCTCCTGTTCCTCCACTGCAACACCATCACCCTCCTATGTACTGTTAGTATTGTTCCTGTATAGATTCCCACACCACACCTTCCCTATTCCTGGTGCTGGTTGTTTTTGTACACAGTTTTTGCTGTTCCATTCATAATTTACTAAACTGTTTTATACTGCTACTGGTATCTGTGGTCATTCACTGTACCTTGTGCATATGCCCTGTTATGCTTGCTGGTTTCCACTGTTCCTTTGTTCCCATTCACACATATGCATCTGTGGTACTGTGCACACACACACATCCTGTCACCCTTTCATGCCCGCCTCAGTGTGCACCCTCCTTGTTGCCTCTGGCATTTTGGTAGGCGTTGCGTCATGCTACCTTTCACAGTGCCCCTATTCTGTGTGTGGTGCATGATGGCAGCATCTGTTGTGTTGGTCCCCTGTTGTTGTGCCGCTCTTAGTGCAGTCCACATTGCATGTGGACATGTTTCACCTATCCAGGGCATGTCCTTCAGACTGTCCGCCATTGTGCCTGTCCATCTGTGTGCAACTGTGTGGCATCTCCCTTGTCCATACCACTAGGTTCCTGTGCACCAGGCGTGTACAGCACCTTCTGCTATGCTATACGGTGCACCTCTGCTGCTGTGGTCCACCTTACCAGGTACCCCTGTGCATGGCATCTGTGCCTGTTGGGCCCCTGTGTGGGGTGTGTGTCTGGTGCTTCCAGGTGTTTCCGGGTGTGCTATGTCTGTGCATCTCATCTGCTGTGGCCACTCTCCGGCCCTTTGACACTTTGGCCAGTCCCTTCCAGTGTGTTCCCCTGCATCCATTGTGTCACTGCAGTCTCTCCCCCATTGCTCCTTTGTCCCTTGCTTACTTGCTCCATATTCAGTGTTGTGCTGTCCAGAGTGTTTCTGTGCATCCCTGTTGTGCTGGGGCATCTCAGGTTGTGCCATGGCACTTCAGTACGATTCACAGTGGGAATACGCACAGTGCATCTTGCGGTGCATCCTTCTGGGAATCTCACTGTTTGGGGACGGTGCATCTTCTTTGTGAATCCTGCCTGCCCTAAGTTGGAGGGATTTAAGTATAAAGGTTACCTGTCCCTGGGGGAAGGGGTTGCATTTATTTCCTGTAGGGTAGCACTTTACATAGAAACAAAGAAACATAGAATTTGACAGCAGATAAGGACTGCTTGGCTCATCTAGTCTGTCCATTTCCCCTACCTACTGTAATGGATAAGCTGCAGATCATAGTTACCCAACACCCTTCTTCCTCCTACCCCCCACTAGAATTGCCTTATGTCTGTCCCATGCATTCTTGAATTCCCCAATTCCCCAACTGTTTTTGATTCCACAAGCTCCTCATGAAGGCTGTTCCATGTATCCACAACCCCCTGCATGAAAAAATACTTCCTCACATTGCCTCTGAGCTGTCCCTCCTCTATCTTCAAATTGTACCCCCTTGTTCTTGCCCATTTCTTTTTCTGAAAGATGCTACCCTCTTGGACTTTGTTGATTCCCTTGAGGTACTTGAAAGTTTCTATCATGTCCCCTCCTCCCTCTTTTCCTCAAGGGTATACATATTAAGCTCCTTTAGTCTCTCTTCATATGCCTTCTGGTGCAGACCCTGCACCATTTTAGTTTGCCCTCCTCTGGACAGCCTCCATCCTGCCTATGTCCTTGTGGAGATGGGGTCTCCAGAACCGCACACAGTATTCCAGATAGGGTCTCACCAACTGTCTGTACAGAAGGATAACAACTTGCTGTTTTCTACTGGTGATGCCTCTCCCTATGCATCTCAGTATTCCTCCAGCCCTCCTTACTGTCTTCTCACATTGCATGCCCACCTTTAGGTCATCTGATATGACTACCCCCAGGTCTCTTTCCATTTTTGTTGTTGTTAGTATCTCACCCCCCATTGTGTACTCTTCCCCTGGGTTTTTGTTTCCCAGGTGCATTACTTTGCACGTCTTTGTGTTGAATCTAAGCTGCCATATATTTGACCATTCCCCCAAACTTGCCAAGTCCCTTCTCATCCTTTGCACCCCACCTTCTGTATCAACCCTGTTTCAGATCTTTGTGTCATCTGCAAAGAGACATACTTTTCCTTCCAGTTCCTCCGCAATGTTACTTATAAAGACACTAAAGAGACCGGTTCCAGTACTGAACCCTGCGGTACTCCGCTAATAACCCCCTTTTCTTCAGAGTGGACTCCGTTTACTATTACCCTCTGCTTCCTGTTGTCCAGCCAATTTTTTATCCAGGCTACCACCTTGGGACACACTCCAAGGCTGGCTAACTTGTATATTAATCTTTTTTGTGGGACTGTGTCAAATGCCTTGCTAAAGTTTAGGTAGGCCATGTCTGCAGTTACTCACTGGTCTACTACTTTAGTCACCCAGTCAAATAAATCTATTAGATTCATCTAACATGACCTTCCTGCTGTGAATCCATCTTGTGCCCCACTGGCCTCTAGGTACTCAACAATTCCATCCTTCCCTACCACTGAGGTCAAACTAACAGGTCTGTAGTTTCCTGCCTCTGCCTTGCTCCCACTTTTGTGAAGTGGAATCACATCCATCCTCCTCCAGTCCTCATCCTCCCTTGATTTATTAAAGAGGGTAGTCAGTGGTGTCACTAGTTTTACCCTTCGTTCTTTTAGAATTCTTGGGTGAATCCTATCAGGCCCCATTGCTTTATCAACCTTCAGTTTTAAGAGTTCTTTCACAAGCCTTTCTTCTGTGAATGGACTTATTGACCCCCCTATCCAGAGTGTTCCTATTGTTTGGTTTAGGTACCTCCCCCTCCTCTTCTTTTGTGAATACTGAGCAGAAGTATTCATTCAGTAACCCTGCTTTTTCAGTGTCACCCTCTGCCCACATTCCCTTCCCTTTATTAAGCCTCAGTATCTCTCCCTTGGTCTTTCTTCACTACCTAATGGTCCTTATAAAATGTTTTATCCCCCTTCTTAACAGAGTTGGCTATCTTTTCCTCAGTTTGGGCCTTTGCTATTCTGACTACCTTCCCTGCCTCCTTCCACTTTAACTGATATAGTTCTCTGTCCTGCTCCTTCTGTGTTTCCTTATATTTCCTGAGTGCTATCCTTTTCTCCTTAACCTTCCCTGCTACCTCTTTTGAGAACCACAGTGGCTTTTTCCTTCATTTTGTTTTGTTGATTTGGTTTACACAAAGGCTTGTTGCCTTTGTGATGGCAGTTTAGATTTTTCCCCATTGTTCTTCCACCTCTTCTTCTTGCCTGTTTGCTAGTGCTTTTCTGAGGCACTCTCCCATTTTGCCAAAGTCAGCCCTCCTAAAGTCCAACACCCTTGCTTTTGTATGGCTTAACTCTACAGCTGTGTTTTTTGTGAACCACACTGTTTGGTGGTCACTTGTTCCCAGATGGCTATCCACTTCTAAATCTGAGATCCTCTCTCCATCCCCAATTGAAAGTACTAGATCTAAGATTGCTCCCATCCGAGTGGGTTCCAACACTAGTTGTCTGAGGCATGCCCCCTGTAGGGCATCGAGAACGACCGTGCTCTTGGATATTGCTGCAGTAAAGGTGCTTCAGTTAACATCTGGCATATTCAGGTCCCCATCAACAATATCTCTCCTTTTTCTGCCATTCTAAGGATTCCTTCTATCATTTCCTTGTCCATGCCTCCCCTGAGATGGGGGTCTGTAAACAACCCCTGTGTGGATCGTGGTGCAATTTCCTGCCTCCAGGGTGACCCACAGTGCCTCCTCCCCTCTCTGTTTACCCTTTAGTTCTGTTGCTTTAATTCCTTCCCTTATGTAGAGAGCTCCTCCTCCTCCTCCTCTTTTACCCTCCCTGTCCTTCCTGTAGATTGTGTACCCTGGTATGTTGACATCCCAGTCATGGTTCTCTGTGTACTGTGTTTCTGTGACTGACACACTATCCAGGCATCCCTCTTCCATCAAGGCCACTAGTTCAGGGAGCTTGTTACCCAGACTATGAGCATTGGTACCCATTGCCCTCCATTTTTTGATGGCCTTACCCCTTTTAGACCCATCTTTGTCCTTACTGCCTTTTTCTGGATTTACCCCTGTTCTGCTCCCTATTGACTTCTCAATCTTTGTGTCTACTTTGCTAACTACCCTGTTTTGGGGGGGGGTGGGATTTCCCTGATTCTGTTCAGTACTTCCCCCCTTTGGCTAGTTTAAATGATTGCCAATGAAGCATTTAAACCTATCACCTAGAATTCTGGTTCTCCTCCCAGACAGATGCAGACCATCACACCGGTATAGGTCTGTATCCCTCCAGGTGGACCCCCAGTCCCCAGTGATGCCAAATCCCTGAACTCTGCACCAGTTTTTCATCCAGTCATTGAATCCCATGGTGTGGAATACCCTAGCCTCACCCATGCCATAGACATGTAGCACTTCTGAGAAAGTTACCACATGTGCCACTTGTCTAAGGCCCCTTCCCAACTCTGCAAACTCTTGCTGCACTGGTCTGATCCCATTCCTAGCCAGGTCATTAGTCCATAGGGGGACAATGGCATCCAGCTCCCTCCCCCGTGCAGCTGCTCCCATGATCCTGAGGATTTGCTTCCTGTCCCTCCATGCCATGGCATTGGGCAGACACCTTACCTTTCTCTCCCTTCCCTCCCCCAGTTTTACCCCCTAATGATTGAGTCTCCCACCAGGAGTTGTTTCCTTCCCCTGTGGGGTCCTGTGCCACCCTTCTGTGGGTCTCCTTTGTGGAAGTTCCCAACCTCCTCCTAGGTCTCCACTGTGGGTGCCTCCACAGAGGAACCACACTCTGCCAGAAGGGCGGGTGAATTGTGAAGAGGCACAACTAGAGGAATGCACCTCTGTTCCACCACTCTCACCCTCCCTGAGCCTACTGTGATCCAACCACACCTCTTTCTTGGCAATCTCTGAGGCAGTAGTGGTGGCCTGGGTGGTACCTGGGTGGTGGAGGAGGTTTCCCGAATCCTCGTCAGGTCAGCATGGAGACAGGCAACCTCCGCCCTCAGACCAGAGAGGTGCCTGCAAATAGGGCAGCAATGCAACCTCCAGAACATCTCCCAGAAGACTGCTGCTCCACAGTCAGTGCATTTCACCACTCCCCCACATGTCTGTCTCCCTTCCTGTTTAAGAGATTTTTTTTTGTTAGTGTGTGCAAGTGTGTGAGTGTGTTTATCCCCTATTCAGTGTGCTGTGCCTTTAAGGATATGAACAGGTGTATGTCCTTTGCACTTTGGTAAGTGATGTCAGAACCCCTGATATAAAATGATGTGTGCTTTGGGTGGGTGGGGTGAGGGGCAGGGTGGGTGAGACTAAGCCCGTGCCCTCCAGAAACAATCAACTACAACTCTGACCCACCGCCTGATGAGTGTCTTCCTTTCAGACACCTATTTCACAGAGTTTAAGTAACAGATCTAGTCACAAATAACTGCAAATATTCTCCCAGCTAGATTTTCTCCCTGGCAAATAAAAGTTACACTAAGAAAAGCCAACCCCAAAAACAGATAACCAAAACACTGACTTCTACTTACTTACACAGGTCCCAAAATGAAGAATTAAATTCAGTGTACTCTATTAAATCACCTCCTTGTTATAAGGAAGCTGGTGGCTGCTCTCTGTCTCACCTACAGTTGCTGATATCTAGCAGGAACTGTATCACTTTATAATTTAGGGAGGCAGTATAGCGCAGTGGTTTAAGGCTCTCAGCTACAAATCTGGAGACCTGGATTTGAATCCCGAAGCTCCCACTTGCATACTGTGTGACCCTGAGCAAGTCACTTAACTTCCCTGTGCTCCCAGGTCACACCTGTAAACAAGCTTACAGCTTTGTGTGTCACTCCTGGTTAAACTGAAAGAAAAAGGAAAAAAAGAATTACTTTCAACACTAAACAAACCCAAGCACCTTTCACCTAAAGGCATTATAGACTTTGCCCAGGTAACATTGGACAGGCATAGTCTCATACCTCTTCCACATTAGTGGGAACTTCTAGGAGATGTTCCTCAAGAGGGGTTGGCCAGAACTGGACCTTTTTAGGCAATTCAAAACTAGCTTGTAGTTTTTGCATTCATGCTCCAAGGCCTATTTGCTGGGAAGATGCAAAATCCCTCTCCTGGAGAGGATGTTTCCTAAACACTTTCCTTCTGATACTATTGCTTTAGAGGACCCCCCTCAAGCTTCAGTGTAAATTACCAACCATGGTCCTAGTGGCTCCATTCTGGCCCGGACAAATCTGGTTTCCATCACTGTGGGACATGGCAGTGGAGCAGCCATTCAAACTGCCCTACAGATCGGAACTGCTATTTCAAAATCAATGCAGGTTGTTGTCTCTGGATATTCTAGCCCTTCGGTGCCAGGCATGGCTTTTGAGGCCTTAGAGATGCAAAGATTTTAGGTCTGTTGGGAAGTCTTGGAATATCCTCTGGTAGCAAGCAAACCATTCACCAGAAAGGTATATGGGCTTAAATGGAAACATTACATATTTGGTATCAATCCAAAAATTCCAACCTGTTTTCATGCCCCATTTGCATTATCCTGAAGTTCTTACTCATTGTCTCTGTCAGGATTACTGTCCTCTAATAATGTATACCTTTCAGCAGTTTCAGTTTTTCATGATCCTGTTAAGGGCAAGCTCATTGCCCAGCTGAATGTGTCTTGCACATTCCATTCACATGAGCCTGCCAGTTAATAAACCTGTTCGGATCTGGGACCTCAGTCTTTTTGTGGTGCACTAACTAGGACCTCTTTTGAGCCCGTGACTAGCTGTAAGCTGAGGTTTCTCTCTCTCTGAAAATCTTGTTCTTTGTGGCCATAACTTTGGCTTGTAGGGTCACTGAGTTAAAGGGTTTAGTGACTGATCCATATTATTTAGTCTTTCACAAAGATAGCATCATGCTCATCACGCATCCAAGGTTCCTTCCTATGGTGGTATCTGAGTCAATACTCTGAACCCCTCAGTCAATCTCGCTGTATCATTTTTGAGATAAGAATATCCAGATAAAGTCCTTCTACATATCCTGCATGTCAGACAAGTGCTCCGTTTTACCTTGGAACCAAGACATTTAGGCAATTGAACCAACTGCTTATGTTCTTTGCCCTGTAAAGTCTAGGGAAGCCTGTTTCCAAGCAGTGTCCCTCATGATGGATAGTATCCTGAACAGACCTGCTGTTGTGAGAACTCCATCAAGGAGTAGGGGGACCAGGCCATGCCACCATGGGGGTGGTAGGGCTTCAGTGCCCTTTTTTTGTTGTTGGTGCCAGAATTTTTGACTTACAGTACAGCCACTTACGGTAAACCTCAAACATTCATGAAACATTATAACTTAAGATTTGTTTTTAAAGATTTAAGATTTTTATTTTAAAAAACAATAGAAGATGCCATACAACCAACTGAGTATTCACTCATTTGCAATGGTATCCTGAGAAAAAAAAGATTTTAGTTATAAGTATTTTAGACTGTAGTTAAACATAGTTTAGACCTGGGGCCCGCTTCTCAAATCTCCCGGCGCAGCGCAAGGGGCTTGCACCACAATGAATGGCAAAAAGTGCCCCTTACACCAAAAGGTGCACTGGGAGCATAGCAGCCTGCATGAGCCACAGGCTGCCTGCCCCAAATGGGGCTTGCACCACCTGTGTGCCCAAAAATGGGCTGCGACATGGTGCTGGAGGTATCTGGCAGATGCAAGCTGTCACATCCCCCAAAGTGGGATTCACAGAACTAGAAATTCTAAGTACTGTTAGACCAGCCATGGTTGGTCTAATGGTACTTAGAAAATTCTCCTCTGGGAGAGTTCACCCATTTGCGGCAATGTGCCGTAGGCCCCCCTCCCTAGCCTTGATGTCACCTGTAATCTTAATTAATAATAAACCCCTTCCTGGTGGTCTAGTGTCCCCCTTCCCCTATCCCCGATGTCACCCATAATCATAAGTAATAATAAATCCCTTCCTGGTGATCTATGCCCCAATCCCTAATGTCACTGTAATTAATAATAACGCCTTCCTGGTGGCTAGTGGACCCGCTCCAGCAGGTTGTGCCTACGCACTGCTCCCCATCCCAAACATAGTTGATTGAGTGCACAGCCACCTCTCACCTCTGCAGCCGCCTGCCGACTGAACCGGCCATTGAGCGCCTCTACTATATAGTGTAGGTGCTCCTTGATTGACTGTCAATTAATGAGTGCCTACACCATGTAGTACGTGCTCAATGACAGTTCAGTTGGCAGCCAACCATGGAGGTGAGAGGGTGGCTGTGCCACTGGAAGGCTTTGTTTCAGGATGGGGAGTGGGGAGGTGGGTACTACCTGCTGGGGTGGGGGTAAGCCACTAGGCCATCAGGAAGGGGGTTATTATTAATTATGATTATGGTGACATTGGGATTGGGCAGTGGGACCATTTGACCACCAGGAAGGGGTTTTGTAATAATTATGATTATGGCGACATCGGGTATCGGGGGGGGGGCACTAGTACCAATACCACAAATACCACTAGCAGCTTAATCTAGTTCTGTAAGTCAGTTTCCATCTCTATACATATTCCTCTTTCCTTTCCCCTGGGTCGCATCTGGAAAGTAAGGTTACCACCCTTTATGAAGCCCAAAGTGGGACATTTCTAATTGAAACCTGATTTTTCGCAGGACAATGTATAAACGCGACCAATGCAACATACTTGTTTTCTCTAAATAATCAGAATTAAGACTAAGAGTTGTAGTTTTTTAGTTGTTTCTAGTGTATGTTATCATATTAAGGTATTTTAGTTAAAGTATTGTAGTTGTTTGTAACATTTAGAGAAAAGTCCCCAAAACATTTTTTCTACTGTAATGTCAGGACATGTAGTATTTTTCAGTTTTTTTTGCAGGACACAGCTGCCCAAATCAGGACTGTCCTGCAAAAAGTGGGACAGGTGGTAACCCTACTGGAAACAAGCCATGGCTCAGTGTGCCTCTCCAAGTCACAACTTTCAAAAAAAAAAAATAAATAAATAAATAACTAGACCACCAGGAAGGGGTTTATTATTACTTATGCTTATGGGCAACATTGTGGATTGGGAGGGGGGCACTGGACCAACAGGAAGGGGTTTTAAGTATTTTTCAAGGGGATGGGGGACAGCTAGCCTTTGCCGCATGAAGCCTGTGGCAAGCACCTTCTGTGCGCCATGTGTTTGACACATGGGAGAGGGTGCCGCAAGTGTGGGGACTTAGCTGCCTGTCCCCTCCTGTACCAGAATCTGGTGCAGGGTCTTTGGTGCACTGGGCTTCGGCACAAGCTGCTGTTTGCTGCATCTTGAGCCAGTCTAAATCCTCTCTGAGAATTGAGCTGCAGAGGTGAGAGGTGGGCTGTGCCGATCTCCAGATAATGTCTGGCATTGACCCAGGAGTACTCCAAGGCCTAGTGTCTTGAGGCAACGAGTTCCTTTGATTCCCCCCTTCCCCAGATGGAAATAGAAGAAATGTTGTACTGGATGTACTGCTTTATAATTATCCAAAAAGAAGGGCTCTATGTAGGAGATATCCTCAAAGAAGGCAGACTAGTTACTTACCAACAGCTGCAGAGCATTGAGATAATCTTCTCCATAGAACCACTCTCTACCACCCTCCATCTCCCTGTAAAGGTGCTGTGTTTATACAGCTAAGAAGCATCTCTTGCAGGATCTTATTTGGTCTGTTGTTCTGTTGGATACCCAACGGCTTAAAGTTTCCTGCTACTGGCTTTCTCTGACCTTAGAATTTTCATGTGTGGAATTGGTTAAGAGAGTCACTGTACATGATTTGAATGGTATTTTTGCAATGTGCTTCTAAAAATAGCTTTAATCAACATTGTTAAATGTTTAGCTTAGCTGAGTAATGTTTTTTTCAGTAAGTGGCTGGAGACCTCTTTTCTCTCTGATTAAAACTGAAGCAGTTGTACGCCTGCATCATATATGGTATCAGGGTTGCATGTCAGTCACATTCCTGTGATGTGGGAGGCCAAAAGTTCTCATGTTCCTACAGGGTGCTGGCACCAGAGGCACCCGTGGCACCAGTCCAAACATGGTAGCTCTGTGGAGGAAATTCTACTGAAGGTCTCAGATTACTGGTAAGTAGCTTTCCTTTCTGTCACACCAATTCCCCCTCAAAACCGGTGATTTACAGTACTCGACAGCTGGTTTGTTAGCGTGGTATTGGCCCTTGGCTTCACTAATTAAAAAAGGCCATTATTTGCTAGTAAAGGACTGCTTTATTGAAGATTATTGCTTAATTATGAAACTAATGATCAGTTTCTGCTAATCAGAAAGCTGTTTTACCTGTCATTACCCCCTGCCCAGGGGAACTGGAATGTTGACAATTACAGGCCATGGGCAGGAGATAAGGCAGAAAAACAAAGCGATAAATAATTACCTTATCTATTGCTGGCCCCTCTGATAATGGTTGGCTGCTACTGTGTAGTGGTGGGCCCATTTATATCTTAAATACACTGTTCTTACTGCTGGTTCATTAAGCTTGTGCTCTGTCATGTCTTATTGTTAAAATACAGTATGTAAATATTATTTTTACAGGTACAGCTGTTGTGATACCACTGTCCAGTTTCAGTGTATATCTTAAAAATACTGTACCAGGAATTCCTTTATTTGGCATGGAACTGTTGAACTGCTGCCATTTGCAAATGTTGAGCAAACAGAACTTGTCTCTCTGGCCAGCTGTTCTGTTCACTTCTGATTGGGGTAATCAGGTGTTGGTTGGTAATTATGGTCCAGTATTGTGCAGATTCTGAAGAAAGCCTTATAAAATGATAACAAAATATTCCAGCGTTCAAGGTCCTTGTGCAAAATGGCTTGTATCACAGATTATGTGATTATTGTCTCCACACTAACAGAAGCAAGTCTATTCTAGTGAGCAATGATTTACAAGTTTATAATGTCTTCTGGAGACTGTTCAAACAGAATTAGACTAGCAATACAAAATCACAAATATCCCAGTAATGAAAGGCATCATGGGAAGTATATGCAAACCACCTTGAAATGATTTAAACTGGTTCTGCTTTAAAAGAAGTGTATACTGCCAAATGAAACTGAAAGACGCAGTTGAAAAACTGCAGTGTTACAGCACAAGTCTTTCTCTTCCCTCTGGAACCAATACCCCAATCTAGAGCTAAAAAAGAATGGCGACCATTACTAATGGAGCTGCATATGGGTTCTCAGCAGTTTAGAGAGCCTTGCTTCAGTGTCTACTAGTAATACAAGCAATGTTGGAATTACATGAGCTTTAGAAGCCCTGTTTTGAAACCAACCACCACCACCCCACCTCAAGCAAATGCTAGTAGTCTATAACCTACCAGAATGGCATGGGGGCAAGCCACTTTGGATTCCCCTTAATTTCATAACTAACCACAAACAGTGTGTGTGTGTTTATATACAGTATAAATAGGTGATATGCAATGTCCTGACTCAAAATATGCAAATTACATTCAAGTAATGAGGGGGCAGGACCATAACTATGTGTGGTAGAGCATGAGTGAATTATAAAAGTCCTGCCCCCTCACAAGGGATGATAAACTGCATGTTGTGAGTCAGGCCATTGCATATTTGATTTATACAACATCAGTTTACTAGTGTAACTTTAAAATCTGCCTTTGGAAGATTTAATTGTTTCTTGTTGATCTCAGCTGGCTGCTTACTTCAGTGCTGCACTAAGCGATTATGAAAGCTCCTCTCTAATTGGTTTAGTATTCAGTTTTGATGATACTAAGTTTCAAGATATCCATTGTAACAACAGTAACGGCAACATATTTACAACCCCCACTTCAACTTGTACTGCTGAAAGCTTCAATGCCCTGATGGGGGTGAGAATGGCTCAGGGTAACTTCCATAACTAGCAGTATTTGATGGGTTTACTGGGAGTCTTTTTGAAAATAAACTGGTTAGTTCTATAATCAGTGGAGGGCTGTATAACCAGTGAAAGGCTGTATACAAGTGGTCTTTTTACAGAAGCAGGGAGATTATCAATCAATCAATCAATCAATCAATCAAATCTTTATTTATTCAGGCGAACATCATTGAGCACAGCTCATTTGCAAGATGGACCTGATAAGGTCAAGGTTCAATAATTGGTACATGTATAGGAAGATTTAAAACACATATATACTTATATACAGTAATCAAGGTTCAATAATTGGTATATGTACATGAATAATTAAAACACTTATATACAGAAATCAAGAACAGAAATTGTTTAAACATAACAGGATATGGTAGGAACATATGAGATGCACTCTAGGTAAACCAGTATATACATATCAACATTGGCAGTAAACATGGCATACATTCAACATGATATACTCAAGATTCCAAAGATCCAAGGGAAGTCAATGTGGACAAAGAGAAATAGTGATTGGGTGACTCAAAGAGGTGGTCATAGACTGAGACAAGTGACATGGTAGGAAGGGGTACGCATGACTAGAGCAGGGGCTGGTGCTAGAACTGGGAGGTGAAAGGCAGTGATAAGGGCTAAGGTAGGAGTCTGGAGTTAATGGGAGAAGATTATAGCCAGGGGGTGAGGTATCTGTGGAGATGAATTCTAGGGAAGTGAATTGCCATGATATGATGGCAGCCTGAGAGGGGGAAGGAAAGAACTGCGAATAAACTAGAACTTGTGGAAGCAATTGCATTTTCAGGGAAGAGACTTAGGTATAGATGCTTGAAGGATGCTAAGGATACCACGTTGATCAGCTTCAAGGACTTTTGAATCGTGTTCCATGATATAGCTAGATTATAGCTGATAGCAGATCTCCCATGCTGGGTGTTGACTTTAGGCACTTTGAGCATAATGAAATTGTAGCTTCTTAGGGCGTAGGGTGCCAGCTGTGGCCTGTCTGAAGCAGTCTAATATATAGTTTGAAGCATCTTAGTCAAAATTCTTTATGTCCACACTGCAGCATTTCTGTTTCTTCCGAGATGTAGAGATGTCCAACCGACTGCTGCATAGAGAGAGCAATGGTGAGTGTTAAATGGTAGATCTGTTATGAACCTCAGAGCTCTGTGGTATAGTGTATCCAATTTGTATAGGTAGGAGATAGGGCAGTGACTATAGAGGAAGTCTGCATAGTCAATTACTGAGAGAAATGTGCCTGGACCAACCTCATTTTGGAATCTCTGTTTAGAAAGTGCCTTATTCTAAAAATAGACCAAGTCTCTGGCGAAGCTTTTAAAAGTTCTTCAATATGAACTGTGTAGTCAAGTTGCTATCTATCCACACCCCAAATACTTGATTTTTCTACATAATCAAGGCTTTCACAAGGATAGTGGATAGCTGGGGAGGTTGTTTAGTAATGAAGGGTTTGTATGGCTTTGGGTGGAGAAAAACATTGCTTTGTTTCTTTGCATTTAAAAAGAAGCTTTTTCCAATAATTGATGTTGTAGTATAGAGAATTCTGTTTGTAGAACTTCTGAAGTTGTAGCAGGCTATGGGTTGCTGACATATAAAACAGTGTCATCTGCAACAAGTGTACAGTGGCTTTGGTAAGATCTGAATCAATATTGTTAATATAAATGGCGAAAAGGATAGGGCCCAGGATAGATCCTTGTGGAACTCCTCTTAGAAGTGGTTTTGGTGGAGATAGGTCTCCTTCAGCTTTCACTTGCTGTGTTCTTCCTGTTAGGTAACACCTGAACCATGTAAGGGAGGATGGATCCAAGCCTATGGAGTGCAAGGAAGAGAGTAGCAGCTCATGGTCCACTGTATTAAATGCCTTGCTTAGATCAAGGAATACAGCACAAACACTATTCTTTTTATCCAGTTCGGTTTGCCAATCATTTGTAACTTTAGCCAGTGCAGAAATAGTACTATGCTTAGACCGAAACCCGGATTGTGCTGGATTTAAAAGATTAGATTCTTCAAGGTAATCTCTTAATTGGATGCTTACCAGTTTTCTAGCAGCTTAGATAGTACTGGAAGGATAGAGATTGGCCTATAGTTGTTAAGGTCCATGGGGGTCCCTGATTTCAGTAGAGGAAAACTTGGACTGTTTTCCAAGTTGCAGGAATAGAACCAGATTTTAAGGACAAGTTAAAAAGGTGTGTTAAAGGAACTGCAAGTGCATGCATTGCAATCTTTAGAAAGTAGGGGTCAAGGGAGTTAGCACCTGCACTTTTTTTTATATCCATCTGCGAGATTAGATCCTCCACTTGTTTCAACAGAATCGGTTTGAAAGAGAAGAAGGATTCAGCTAACTGAGATCCTGTATACTGGGAGCTTAACTGAGCACGTAGCAGATTGGCTGGAGAGGTATCAAATGCAATGCCAGCGGTTGCAAAATGATTATTGAATGCATCCAGTATTTCCATTCTGTCCAAGATTGTCACCTTGTTGTGGTGCATTTGAGCTGGTAGTGAAGTGCTAGGATCTTGTCCCGTTATGCCCTTAATAGTGCTCCAGAACCTGGCAGGATTGTGGTATGAGGAGTCGAGTTCAGCCATGTAGTAGGCAGCCTTAGCATCCCGTACTTTCTTGGTACAGCTATTCCTGGCTTTCTTAAATATCAACCAGTCATTTGGGTTCTTAGTCTTCCTTGCCTTTTCCAAAGCTTATCTCTCTCCAAGCAGGGCTGATTTAAGGTCAGGTGAAAACCAACGACAAGATTTGTTTTAATTGAACTCTAGTAATTGGTGCATGAGTGTTAAGGGCATCTAGTATTATGCTATTTAACACCTGATGAGCTTTTCCACTGAGTCTGCTAGGTAGAACTCTTGCCATCTTGTAGAGTGATTTAGATCATGAAGATATGCCTCAGAGTTGAAAGTTTTCTTGGATCTCCTCAGTAGGAATTTAGCTGGTGGTGTTAGTTTACCGGATGACCTTATTCCAGCAATAAGGCAGTGGTCACTTATGTCACTGAACAGCACTCCAGCGTGCGTGAAGAGGTGGGGTTTGTTTACCAGCATGATGTCAAGTAATGTGCTGTTGCTCAGATTTTTTTTGTTGATTCTTGTTGGTTCATATATAAGTTGTGAAAAACCATATGTATCACAAAATGATACTAAAGGAGCCGTGGCCTTGGATAGCCAATTAAGGTTTAGATCACCTAGGATTATGGTCTCTTCAGTATCCATCTTGATTTGATTCCCCAGGTGGGCTAGAAGCTTATGATCCACTGAAGGGGGCCTGTAACAGCCAACTAGCCGAAATGCTGCAGTGTTGGAGAGAGCCACTTTGAGGATAGAACATTCAAATTCTTTGGGCATAGATGTTGCATCTAAGCAAGTTACAGATATATTGGATTTGACAATATAGCAACTCCCCACCCCTTGTCTGGCGATCCGCTCTGAATATTTGATAATTGGGTAAGTTTATGTCTCTGTCTGCTGTGGCGGGTCTGAGCCATGTCTCTGATACCACAAGAAAGTCTGGCAAAGTATGGGCAACCCAGGATTGTATCAACGTGAGTTTTTAGCAGACTGCAGGCATTGATATGTAAAGCTTAGACCTTTAGTGAGGCTAAAGTCTGCTGGTGAGGTAATGCACTGTGGAGGTCAGGGTTAATTTCCACATTTCCAACACAGACAAGGAAAAAATTAAAAGTTTCATAAGGGCTTCAAGAGAAAATGAGAAGACTATCTTTGGTCCTCCTTTTTCTATTCAGGGGCTTCTGTTTTAAGATAAGCCAGTCAGGGTTATGGGTTCATGCCAATACACTCAATAGCAATCTGGTGGTCAGGCATAATGGGGAACTGTATACCCAATATGGGGTACCGAGCAATATGTTGATAGAGCAAGTTGCATCCTACATGGAGGTTACCCACTGGTTAAATTGTGGCATAGGTAGTGCATAGATAAGGATCGGTCCTTCTTTAATAATGGTGAAATAGCGAGACTAGGAAGGTGGGACGACTTTTCAGTGTGACAGTGGCAGGGAGGATGTCTTTTCCCGAACAACATGAAGAACATAGCCAGGAGTATCCAAAGGATCCCCCATTATGAAAGCAAGGTTGATGATTAAATGGAACTAGGAAACAACAGTGTAGTAGCAGGGAGAACAATAAGGAAGGTTGCTGATTTGGCAGTACAGCAGTGGCAATGAGATAGATTACTGGATAGCGTGGCGTTGGGGGCAGGAATTGTAATTTGGTGGGAAAATGCCTATAAAAATAACATCCGAGGAGGGGGCAGGGCGGTGGGCATAAATTTTGCAGCTTTCCTGTACCTTCCCTGGCTGTCCCTCCCAGTTTTCTGGTCCCTGGAGGCGGCTAGGCGGTTGCTGCCCGCCCGCTGGCAGAGCGTAGCCCTGGCTCACAATGAGGGCTTCCAACAGGGAGCTTCGACTGGGAAGAGACAGAGGATGGCACAGGAGTTAATATTTAGGCAGGAACAAGCATTTCTGCTGAGCAATTCAGACTTAAATTACCACAACAAAAGGCTGTGGGGGGGCTGGGTGCCGTAGCGTCTGGCCCACTTTAAGTTAACAACAGGATGCTGTAATCACTTAACCACAGTTACACTTGACAAAAAGCCCCAAGGATTTCACAAGTACATGAAAACAGCTCTTTTTGGCAGGATTTAACAAATTAAACTTAACCCAACAACAGCTTTTGCCATGAAAAATCAAGCAATGCAAGTGAATGGAGTAAGGGGACCAATCAGCTGTGAGGCCGCAAAAATGATAATGCAGGCCATATTGCCAACGAGTGAGTACAGTGATTTATGTAGAAGACCAAGAATCCCTCTAGTGGCAGGTCTGTATAACCTGCTAATGGAAAACTAGCCACTAAAAAAAAAAAAAGGTAGTTAGACTTATCGGAGACCAGGCAGAGTGCTTGGATGGGGGGGAGGGGCGCTGCAGGAATAGCAGTCAGACAGAAGAGGTGTAAGCACTTTAAAACAGTAGTAGAAATTACAATCCAGCTAATACAGTTGAAAACTTCTAATAACACAGTTAAAATGTGCTTAGCTCTATTGAAAATCTAACAAAGTGCCAGGTGTCTATAGCAGGAAAAGTCCTGGCCAATCAGAGTGGGGTTTGCTGGAAGCACCCTATGTTCCGATTAGCTCGCTGTCCCGTACCTTCCAAGGAGCTGCAGGTGGGTGTTCTGATCTTGGTCAGTGGCTGGCTGAGTGCCGGCTGACCGTGGGTGAGCTGAGCAGCCCTGTTCAGGGGCAGGCAGCTTCCAAGGAGCTGCAGGTGGGTGTCCTGATCTTGGTCGGTGGCTGGCTGAGTGCCGGCTGACCATGGTGAGCTGAGCAGCCCTGTTCAGGGGCAGGCAGCTTCCAAGGAGCTGCAGGTGGGTGTCCTGATCTTGGTCGGTGGCTGGCTGAGTGCCGGCTGACCGTGGGTGAGCTGAGCAGCCCTGTTCAGGGGCAGGCAGATTATATTTTCTTCTCCTCCTAAAGCCTTTGTCCTCATCTGCACCAATTCTATTTAAATAAATAAATACGTAAATATATACTTATTTCTTTATTTTGATGATAGGGTATGTGCACTGCCACCAAAGCACGTTTTTCAGGCATGACCTGGGTACAGAACAATACTTAACAAGACAACGGATCAGGTACGCGCGCACAAGTATCATAATACAAAATAAGGTGACAAGGTGCAAAAGTAAGGCATTCAGGCAGAACATTAAGTCAACAGTGTTTTGTAAGTCAGGTAAAGCTGATACAGACATTAGACTCTTGGCGATGTACTTTCAGATTGGCAGCGGACATTCTAGGAGAAGGGTCAGCTCTGATATTAAAGGGTTGAGGTTCCAGAACAATGCTGCTCTGTATCTGAAAGAGTTCTGGCCCATGCCCGTGAGCATGAATGGAAATTTCAATAGACTGTTTTCAGAGGAGTGAGAGTTCTCATTTGTTAAATCTTGTCTCTAACCTTGCTAAGGAGCAAGCACTGGTGAAATTGATATATACGATGACACAAGCATTACAAGTCAATTCGCTTCAGTAAAACTATAGTCATAACTGGTTTTAGGCACCAGCAAACCCTGTAGTTGCTGGAGGGCACCCTGCTTTTGGGGGGAACCCTGAACCAGAGCAGTTTATCTTAATTATTTTTAATTTTTCATCATATTTTCATCTTAGAACAGCAACAAAGGGCCGTGCAGCACCTTCTGATGTGACATCATGATGTTGTGAAATGCCTTACTAAGCTGTGATCCAGTCAATAAGAGGCAGATGGGTAGCAATGGATAGGATGGCAAGAACAGCCCCCCCCCAGGACTATCACTGATGTGTTCCCTTAAAAATATTAAGTATACCACTGGTTTTACTGAAAATAAAATAAAATGATGTGTGTATGAGCTACAGTCAAACACAAGGGGTGAAGGTCAGCCAAGTGGGGGGCCCCATTACTTCACTAATCCTGCAACGGGTCCTCAAATACATAAAGCCGGCCCTGGTCCATAGTCACATACAAGAGACTATAAATAAACTCACAAGGGGGTGGGGACTGTTAACCTAAATATTACTGGCAATATATTTAGCACATCTCAGAATGGGGGACACTAAGATCAAAATGACTTGTAAAGAATACAAAATGTTTATCTGCAGTAACGAGGGGAATGTGATGAGGATTTCACATGCACTAAATGTCACTACATGACAGAGAAAGAAATTGGAGGTCTAAGGGAAACACAAAATGACTCACAAAGCATACACAATCTGTAAGCTTTTATGGATAACATGTACCAACAAAAAATACCGCACTCAGGAGTTGATAAAGTTTGGTTGCCAAAATCCACAGCAGTCCAGTAATTAAACAGAAAAATTGCTCAATTTATTGGAATGACAATTGTCAAATCAACCAACATAAAGTAAAAAGTATCGGAGCCAACTACTGCAAAAACAATACCCCAGCGCTTTGCTCTTTGGAGCTTCCTCAATAAAGGAAGCACAGATATTAATCAAAGTGTTCAAACAATGGGCCCTGTGCATGATGCCAATGCACCATGGAAACCGGGCACGTTGGCTTTGGTACACATGAATGCCACATAATGGTGGCTGCACAGCAGTTTCACACCCACTCCCCCAGCTGCATGGACAGCAGCACACCGGGGGTGGGCATGGAGTGTGCCAGGGACATGCTGTCACTATGCAACATGCACCAATGTGGGACAGGTTGGCTTCAGGGGTGCGGAGGACTACGCAGGATATGGCAGCAGGGACCCTGCTGCAACCCACTATGTGCCCAAACAGAAATCACCCACCATGCATGGTGTGACCCAGAAATGACATTCCTTGCTGCCCCAGCCCTGTAGGCAGCCAGGGAGGCTGAGGCAGCTGATCGGGTGAGTGCCCATGCCAGAGACCACCGGGACCCATCATGGCGGGTCTGCATCACCGCAGGGTGCCAGTCCAGCCAGCCCAACCTGCCACACATAACCCTCCTTCCCCCTGACTCACAACTCCCTGGCCCCATAGTGGTACAGCACCCACCACCACCACTGCCACCATGGGATACGCCTGGCCCCTGTATTGTGCAACGGGCCCCCCCCCACACACACACACATGTAGGTGCCTAGGCCTGCCATCCCCAACCTGGTACCCCAGCAAGATCTCTGGTGGCCAGTGGTCCCCCCACCCACCTGCGGCATTGACAACAACCTCCCTGACACCCCATACATGCTGGTGGCACTGGGGCTCGGGATGGCCAGCAGCACATCCCTCCTCACACCTTAATGGCTTCTGGCTGCCTGACTGATGCTGGGAGCATGCTGCTATTTCAGCGATGCGCTCCCAGCATCAGTTGGATGAATGACAGCCAAGGAGGTGTGAGGAGGAATGTGCTGCTGGCAGAGCCATGACACTGCCAGACCTGTATGGGATGTGGGAGGGGTTGACTGTGCCACAGCTGGGTGGGGGTACCACTGGCCACCAGGGATCATGCTTGGGTACTGGACATGCGGATTGGGGGGGTGGCCCACCAGCATGTGGCCAGGGGACAGGGCGGAGATGTGTGGGGGGGCATATTGTCATGCCTACTGGGGATGATCCTCTGAGGGGTGCATAGGTGTCTGTGGGCACAGGTGCCACTGAGCAGCAGGGGGACTGCAGCTGATGTGCAGTCAGTGTCAGGGCACTGCTGCTTGCGGGGGCTGGCATCCAGGATATGGCTGGGTTGCTGCAGGTGGGGGTCTTCCAGCCACAGAGGCCAGTTCCATGCTGCAGGGACCACTGTAACATGGGGCATGGCTACGCGAGTCCAGGTACCTGTGAGCACTATTCACGCACCCAGATCCACACCTCATTGCATGAGTGATTCACTACAGGACCCGGGATGGCATCCAATTGGATGCCTGCCGGGGACTGCACCTCTGGCCCTGGCTGCCTTGCAGAGACCTGTGCACCATGGGGACAGAGCTGCAGACAGGTGGCTGCCGGTTGTGAATACTGGCATGTGCATACCTGTCCATGGGTGCAGGGCTACTCAGGTGGGTTATGCACCTTTGGCATGTACTTTCCACCTGATCGTACTTAGGGCCCAATGGTTGAGATAGAGGATGTTTGAGGGGGAGAAGAGGAAAAGAGATTTTTGAGAAATGGAAGATTGGAGCATAGCTCAAGATGAAAATGGGGACCTGCCATCATGGACATTAGTAGAAGGGAGAAGAAGCAGTAAAAGAGGGAGGATAGCTAATACTCATAGTGGAACTACAACTAGAAAATAGATTTCAGCCCATGGGAGAACAAATTGAGGAAACTGATGAGAATCCAGGACTAAACGTGTTGGTAATCAGAGACTCCTTTATTAGGCATACTAATTCTACCATATGTAATGGAAGGAAAGATAAATAGGCTGTATGCTGCCTGCCAGGTGCCAAAGTTAAGGATATAAAGAAAAAACGTGCAGGGTAGTTAAAGGGATCAGGGAATAAACCTGTTGTAGCTCTACATATTGGAGTTAATGGTGTGGGACACAGGATAGATGATGATGATATTAAAAGTGACTTTGAAGATATTAGGGAAGGACTCATGAGTGGAGGTTGCAGGGTAGTGATCTCAAAAATATTGGCTGTACTGAGAGCTGGGGCAGGGAGAACGAGGTTGATCAGGAAAATAAACAACTGGCTACAACTGTGGACAAAACAGGAGGGTTTCAGCTTTGTTAAAAATTGGTACAGATTCTACAATTAGAAATTTTTATACAGAAGGGATGACTTGCACCTAATTAAATTTGGGGCAAGGATCCTGGGAGATAGCCTAAATAAACACTCTGAGAGTTTTTCAAACTGAGGAGGGGGGTGGGGGCAGGGGAAACATGCATAATAACAAAGTATGGTTAAAAGGTAAGACAGATTACAGAAATGGGTAGGAATACCAACAAAACCAAATATTAAAAATGAATGGAACTGTTCACTCTCAGATTTGTAGGGAAATGTGTAAAATAGGGAGTGTTACCAGGAGAAACAAAGGGAAGCAGGGAGGGCAGTTAGGAGGGCAAAAGCGTTAACAGAAGAGAGTATAGCCAGGTCACTTAAGAAGGGGGATAAAACATTTTATAGGCACATTAGTGAATGGTGGAAAACCAAGGGAAGGATAGTCAGACTGAATGTGGAGCAGGGGAATTTTGTGGAGGAGGACAAGCAAAAAGCAGACATACAAGTACTTCTGCCCGGTATTCATCGAGGAGGGGTTGGGAAAGGGCCGGTGCTGCAGGATAGAGTCATAAAGGTCGGGAGGTGGACACAAGTCCCTTTACTGTGGAAAGTGTCCTGGGAGAGTTAACAAAGCTAAGAGTTCAGAAAGGCCTTTTATTTATTTATTTTATTTTATTTCATTTTTGTTAACCAGGTAGGTGCACTAGACAACAGATTTTGCCTATTTTCAGCACAACCCAGGAGGGTTATACATCAGAAACATCAGATACGTAGTGTCCACAACAGAATACAAAACATCTAGTTGTAAGGAAAATACAGTAATAATGACAATTTTGAATCCATGGTACATTCAGGAACAACAAGTAGAATATACATAGCATGAGGATAAACAGTAATCACAGTTACATAAACTTTTATAGAATTTTGAAAACAGTATAACTGACTGAAAAAATACACATACAGCAAACACTAGGGGTACATAAGTGCTGAGAGGAAGTACCGCTCTCAAGGTGGAAGATCAGTGGTAGCAGTGCAAGCGAGTGGAGACAAGCAAGAGACAGAGCAGGAGCAGAGACCTGAGCTCATAAGGTGAGTTCTTAAACTTTTTTGAAATGCCCGGTGAGTAGCCGATTGTTTAACATAGAGTGGAAGGGTGTTCCACATTCTGGGAGCTGATACGACACATGCAAGTTCACCCTTCTTGGTGAGACATATAGGTGTAACAAAGGAAGCATTTTCAGTAGATCTCAGCGTATAAAGCAAGACAGGTTGTTTTAGCAGAGATACAAGGGACCTTGGAGTACTAGTCCAGGTTAATTTATCGACCAGACAACCAGCTGTGTACAGATGATAGGAGGACGGGGTGAGCCAATTGAGAGGAGAATAGAGCTGACAGTGATGTGTTAGTTTAGGAGCTGCAAGGGTGAAGCGGCAGATACTATTATAACAAGTGCTCCATTTCTGGATTACTTGCTTGCTAGCATTAATGTAGACTATAGAGCCATAGTTGAGGCAAGGTCGAAGAATTCCCTGAGCAATGGCCTGCCTGGCTTTCGAATTTAGGGAGGATCTTACCTTGTAAGCCAGGCCAAGTTTACTGTTCACTGCCTTACAAGTGGCTGCAAAATGAAGATTAAAGTCCAGTGAGGGGTCAAGAGTCATCCCAAGGTATCTGAAGGATGTGACTGTATCCAGGGTTATGCCATCAGGTCCACGAAGAAAAAGTTCCATATGACAAGCTTTTAGCCTAATGGGAGTCCCAAAGAGCATTGACACCATTTTGCTAGTGTTAAGTAGGAGCTTATTTTGTTTTAGCCAAGCCGAAAAGCAGTCAAAGTCAGATTGAAGGGTGGTGTGAATTGCCGAAATGTCATTAGCGGCAGAGTAGATAACCATATCGTCCACATAGAAAAGAGACAAAGTCAATCTGGACGGGGGGAGGATTATTTATAAAGAGACAGAAAAGGAGGGGACCAAGAATAGAACCTTGGGGAACACCAAATGAGGTAGAGACAAGATCAGATGTGACGTTCCCTATTTGAACAAATTGTTGCCTACCCAGAAGGTAACTGCCAAACCAGGCTGTGGCAGAATTTGAGAAACCAAGAGAGGATAGTTTGGAGAGCAGAAGAGAGTGGTCAACCAAGTCAAAGGCCTTTGTGAGGTCAATAAAAATGGCCCCAGTGAGTTTTCCTTTGTCCATGTTAAGCAGCACATCATTAGTAAATTGTAATAGTGCCGTAGTTGTGCTGTGGCCAGACCTAAAGCCATGCTGGGCTGGAGATAATAGATTGTTTTTATGCAGATACTCCATGACCTGAGAAGACACAGCCTTCTCTAGGATTTAATTCAAGACAGATAAGATGGCAATTGGTCAGTAATTACTCATCGTTCTAGAGTCTCCTTTCTTATGCACTGGCAGAACACATGCAATTTTCCAGATGGATGGCACTGTCTTGGTCATATTAGATAAGCTGAGTATTCTCGCAACAGGGGGTGCAATGTTAGCAGCAATAACTTTAAGGAACTTAGGTAATAGTTCATTGGACCCAGGAGAGCCATGTTCAGGAATGGCTCTCATAAGCTTTAATACATCAGTAGTCGAGACTGGTTTAATACTAAACTGGGCCGATAAAGATTCAGCAGGGTTTATGTGTTCCTCAGAGGGTAAAACAGAGTTAATCCAGAAATCTGAGAGATCAGAGAAGTGAGCATTAAGCGAAGTAGCAATCGTATTTTGGCTATTGCAGTTAGCATCATTTATAGGCGTTTCAGTCAGAGGCAGGGGTAGGCCTTTCTCTAAAAAACTTTTAACAAGGTTCCAGAAACCCATTGCATCGCCACAGGATTTTTGAAGAAGCATACCGCAGTATGCTGTTTTTGCTGCTCAAATGTCTTTCTTACATATTTTTCTCATGGAACGGAACTTAGACCAGTCATCAGGTTGGTTAGACTTTTTGGCAGCAACCCATGCTTTATCTCTACTCTTCATTGCTGAGAGGAGATTCTTATGCAACCATCTAGTTTTAGCGCCCCTAATTCTCCTTCTTTTGAGAGGCACATACTTATTTTGGAGGGGGAGGAGATTTGATAGTAAGTAATCGAGAGCTCTATCAACATTAGTTGTCTGGTATAACGCGAACCAATCAACGCATCTTACTTTCGACAGAAGTGCTGCAATATTTAATTTTGAGAAATCCCAGAACTGTATGATCTTAGGAAGTAGCTTAGGACAGCTGGCATTCCAGACACAGAAAGTGGATGAGTGGTCACTGATTGAGTCAGGCAAGGTACCAACTTCAAGAATTCTACTGACACGATTAGTGACAATCCAGTCCAGTGCAGATTGGTGTGAACTGCTTTAAAAAATATGGGTAGGTCCAGTATCCAGCGGGGAGAGGTGAAGCTTTGCAAGAGTGTTATTATATACACCAGAGTTACTACTAGAGCAGTCAAGGTTAAAATCACCAAGTAATATAATTTCTTTAATCCCTTTAGAGAAGACAGGTGGTCGATGATTCCATCCAAGCCAGTTAGCGCCCCCTTTGGAGGATTATAGACACATACTAGGTTTAATTTCTTTTCCCCACCAAGAGTCAGTTTCACATGAAGTATTTTTCAGGAGCTGTGCATTCCGCGAAATAGTACTGAGACCTTGAGGTGCTCTCTGGAGTAGAAAGCAACCCCACCCCCCCCCTTCGCGAGGAGGGACGATCAAATCTAACTAGGTTGTATCCTGTTAACTTAAGCAAGGAATCAGGAATCTCTGGCTTAAACCAAGTTTCAGAGAATCCAAGGATATCTGGGGAATACAGTTTAACCCATGCTTCAAGTTCAGGGAAATTAGAGGAAATACTTCTAATATTCATATGGACGATTTTTAGGCCCCTCAATAGAAACCACTGCGGGAAAGTGATAGGATTTGCTGTATCAATTGGACTCAGTTTGGGCTCAACATCATCAGAAAGGGCTATGCAAATTTTGTTAATCCAAGAAACAAGGAACAACTGAATAGGATACCTGCACTTATTTAGATCGGGAAGGGTGACACAGCTAATGTAGTACCCAAGTCTGGCAGAGCAGATGAATTTAAGGGCCCAATTACCAGTACTGTGAGGTCTGTCATAGGCCACGAGATTGGAGTAATGAAAGGAATCATTATATACATTGTGTATCTGGGTGCCATGAAGAATCATATCCACCAGAGCATACAGAGAAAGCAAAAATAGGCACAGTCCTACAGCAGACCTGAAAGCACCCAAGCAGCTCCTTGGTGAATCCAAAGTTTCAAGCTCCTTCTTGCAGAAATTGTATAGGGTAGTGTAGCAAACTTGCTATCGTAGTGGAATGTAACTAACAATAAACACCAAATTCACCACTAGTTGTAAGACCCACCCCTAATTGCCCAATAAGCCAATCAGAGAAGAGCTGGGGCAGAGCCTAGGTGCATTTAAGAAAAGGAGGAGGTGGGGGATGAGTGGGTGGGCGTAAAAAATCAAGCAGGTGGGAGCTTAAACAAGTAGCACCCTGATTTTTGCAAAGCTGTGCCTGAAAAAGGTGCCAGGATTTAAAATCCGAAATAACTAGTGTGCAGTGTGAATCTCTGAGTCCCGTGGGAACATGACAACTCGCTCCAGACAATTCTACCAGCGTCAACACGCTCCCAACAATTCACCCCAGCGCTAATTCACTCCTTTGACACTCACTGCCCTATGACAATTCTCTCCCATGTAATTCAAATAATTAAATCAGTAAGTTTCAATATAAAATGCTCTTATCAGTCTCCACAGCTAGTTGTGTTCTTGTGTCAGTGGTGGGATTCGAGTCAGTCTGACCAGTAGTATTAGAGCTATTGGATCCTGCTGTAGGCTTATCTGCTGTGGTCTGGCTTTCAAACCCCCTCTGTGACAATTCACTCCTTCGCCGCTTCCATTCTGTAACTGATAGTGGTAGCAACATCAGAAACCATATCCCAGAGGGATACAAGGAGGGTATTTTTCATTCAGAAGAGCCAGAGTGCTGGCAAAGAACATTAGAGCAGCTTTTATTTTTGTGAGAGAGAGACTGTGAGAGCAAGGAGCGAACATGCCACCCTCCCAGTTCTTCTAATTATTGTATAAACAGTACAACTCCCTCTCTCTCTTGCTGCCCATTGTCAATCCTGATTCAATTCAGGATTTACTCCATGTCATCGGAGCACCTTTTATTTTTTAAAACACAGCAACTTCACTTTGAGCAGCCCCACAGTGTGCTACAGAGAGAGAGAGGGAGAACGAGGAGTGAACACCACCCCCCCAGTTCTTAGTCTACTGCCTCTCTCTCTTTGTACTTTATTTTTTAAATAGGAGCAGCTCTTCTTGGCTGCAATGTACATGTATTCTCCGGCTCAACTGGCATTAATATTTAATCCTGATTCACTGTGGTGCCAGAGAAATAATTTCTTAAATGGCTGTACTTATTGACCAGGAGTGAATTGACTCAGTAGAGAGTTGTTGCGGGAGCGAGTAGTCACCAGAGTGTACAGTCGGGAGCAAATAGTTGGGGAGCGAAAAGTCAGGAGCGAATTGTCATGTACCCAAGTCCCGTACCTTGCGATGATAGATTTCAGTGGCTTGAAGTGAGGGGCTGGGGAGGGCCATCAGGATCAATCCCTCAGACCCCAGACCTTTGACACCATCCCACGTTGAAGGCTGTCAAACTAACTGTGCAGCCTTGGGGTCAGTCCTAAAACAGTAAAATGGGTGGAGTGCTGACTTGCTGACAGGAGCCAAAGGGTGGTTGTAAATGGAGTACATTCTGGAGAGGGAAGGGTGATGAGCAGGGTGCTGCAATGGTCAGTTTTGGGACCAGTCCTCCTCAAAGTCTTTATTGGTGACATTGCAGAGGGGCTGGAGGGGAAGGTATGCCTATTTGCAGGTGATACAAAGATCTGTACTAGGGTGGACATGCCGGGGAGGTGTTGAAAGGTTGAAGGAGGACCTTAAAAAACTAGAGAAATGGTCTAGAGTTTGGCAGCTAGGATTCAATATAAAAAAGTGCGAGATCATGCACATAGGGTACAGGAGCACGGAAGCACGGAAGCAACATACAAACTGGCAGAGGAAGTACTGACAGTCACAAAGCAGAAAAGAGACCTGGGGGTTATCATCTTGGATGACCTAAATGTGGCTAGATAATGTGACAGGGCAGTAGGAAAGGCTAGCCAAATGCTCTAATGCATTGGGAGGGGTATCACCAGTAGAAAGAGGGAGGTAATAATAATAATAATAATACCCCTGTATAAGATGCTGGTACCATCCCACCTTGAGTACTGTGTATAGTTCTGGAGGCCCCATCTCATTAAGGACATAGACAGGGTGGAGGCGCTACAGAAGAGGGCAACTAGAATAGTGCAGGGCTTACACAGGAAGACCTGTGGGGATAGAGTGAGGGACTTAAATATGCACTCCATGGATGAAAGGAGAGAGAGAGTGGGGATATGATTGAGACATTCAAATACCTCACTGGTATAAACAGAGTACAGAAAGGGAGGGAGCATCTTCCAGAATAAGAGACAACAGGAACAATATGAAGTTGGAGCGGAAGGTTCAGGGGTAACAGGAGGAAGTACTTTTTCACAGAAAGGGTGGTGGATGCTTATAATGGCCTACCACAGGGGGTGGTGGGGACTATAACTGTTATGGGATTTAAAAATGCATGGGAAACACAAGGGTATCCTGGAGGCCGGGGGGGGGGTGTTCCAGAGTTCTAATAGGGCATTGGGCATTACAATAGAAAAAGGTCTGATAGGGCAGACTAGGTGGGCCAAGAGGCCCTTATCTGCCGACAACTTCTATGTATCTATGAAAATTCAGGAAGTCTAGAGAACAAACGTGGGAGCTAGAGACAATGCTGCATGATGAGAAGCCCAAAATCTTGGGGGTAACAGAGACATGGTGATCAGAGGAGGATGCATGGAGTAAAGGAGTCAAATGTTATAGGCTGTTCAGAAAGGATAGAAGTGGAAGGAAAGATGGAGGGGTTGCACTCTACGTACCAAATAGATTGTGGACTGAAGAAATACATGTAACAACTTCCCCAGAAAATGAAACCCTTTGGGTTAGAGTTAGTACTAACCAAAATAATTATATAACCATAGGGTTATGTTACAGACTGCCCAACTAGCTGAAAACAGTGGATGAAACCCTTGTGATGGAAATCTAGCCAGTTGCAGGGAAAAATAACCTAATCATATTGGGGGACCTAAATCTGCTGTGTACTGACTGGAACATGGTGGAAGGGGGGAGTAATCAAGTTACATAGTTACATAGTAGTTGTGGGCAGAAAAGGATGTCCTGTTCCATCTAGCCTGCCCTGTTTCGATTTGCTCCAAGTTAGGCAGTTAGCCAGAAGGCTATTACAGCAAAACATGTAAATAGTGCAGCTAGGGGCAACAACAGTTTCAGTACAGTCCTACATGATCTGGACAATGTTATAACTAAATGTGTAGTGTGAGAACCATTAGGAGATCATGACTATCAAATGGTGGCATTCAGTATCTACAGGGAGGTCAGGAACATCAGGCAGAAATTGTAGGTGGGCCATTTTTGACTAAATGAGGAAGGCATTAATAACATGGAATTGGCATCAAAAAAATCAAGGGGAAGAGATTAATTGTATGTTGTTAACATTTGTGGAAAAAACAACAACTTTAGGAATACTTTGTGCCTTCGATTAAAAATTGTAATAAAGATGGTAAAGCCCCAGGGTGGCTAAATAAGAAAGTATCATCTATGGTCAGAAAAAAGGAAACTCTATAAGAAAGTAAAATTACCTGGATACCAGAATTTATGGGTTGAGTACAAACAGGCTGCTAGGACCTGTAAAAATAAAATCAGGGAAGGAAAAATGGATAAAGAGCTGGAAGTAGTGCTAAGACCCCCCCTCCAAAAAAATAGCAAAGTATTCCAGTCATATGTTAGATCTAAAAAGGGAGGAAACAGGGTGGTAGGACCACTAAGGGAGAATGACATACTATGCAATAAAGAGGAGGACATGGTCAACATCTTAAACAACCTTTTACGATCTGTGTTCTAGGAAACGAGTTAGCTAAGGTTAAAAACCCAGAAGGCAACAGTGCTCTTAGAGTAGAAGAGTCAGAGGTACTAAATTTGCTTAAGAGCATGGCTATAAATAAGTTGCCAGGACTGGATGAATTACACCCTAGGGTACTAAAGGAGATGGGGGCAGAAATTGCTAGTCCCTTAGTTATTCCCTTAGTTATAATTTTTAACAAGACCTTAGAATCAGGGAAGATACCAGATGCAATGAGCACCATGACAGTGGTACCTATGCATAAAAATGGAGTAATCTGAGAAATCAAACTATACACTGGTTAGTCCGACATCTGAGGAGGGAAGCTGCTTAAAATTCTGATGAGGGATGAGATCAACAACTATATGAAAGAAAACAATGTATTTGGTGAGACACAACATGGATTTAGAAAGGGATGGTTGTGTTCAACAAACCTCATGTATTTCTTTGAAAGGGTTAGTCTGGCAATGGGGGAAGGTAGGCCCGTGAATGTGGTATATCTTGATTTCAGTAAGACTTTCGATACAATGCCCAATGCCAAGTTAATCAGTAGTCTCATTAATATAAATCTCAACTATAGACTAGTAGAATTAATCAAATGGCACAGGAACTTTTTCACTTCAAGAAGGGTTCCAGGACCAGGGGACATGACATCAGGCTGCAAGGAGGGAGATTCTCTACCAACACCAGGAAGTGTTTCTTCACAGAAAGAGTGGTGAATGCCTGGAACAGCCTGTCCCAAGAGGTTGTGGGGGTCAACACTGTGGGGGGATTCAATAATGCATGGGATAGACACTAGGGAGCCCTGACTACAAAGGGCAACTAGAGTGTCAAAATAGATCTAAACCAAATGGGCAGACTAGATGGACCTATCGGTCTCCTTCTGCCGACAACTTCTAAATCATGGTTATCAGACAGGACTCAGACAGTGAGGATTAATGACTATGAATCACAGAGAGTTAAGGTCACAAGTGGAGTGCTGCAGGACTCCGTTTTGGGACCTATCTTGTTAAAAAAAATATATATATAGTGTATACATATATATATATATATATATATATGGGATATACAATCTCCATACTGGAAATATTGTCGATATTATTTGCACGAGTGCCAATTTATTTATTTTTATTTATTTATTTATTAGATCATCGGTTTACAGGTGAAGCCACGAGTGATGTCATCGGGTCAACTGGCACGAGAACAAAAACTATTGACAATATTTCCAATGGGGGGGTTGCGTATTCAACTTATGCCATACCTTCAAAAAAGTGGGGGAAAAAAGTAAATTCTTGCCATTTTTTGCCAATCATAAAAAATCTAAAAGAAATCTATAAATGAAACACCACTCACTTTGTAGATATTTTTGCCCTGATCAACTTTTTTCTCAAAGTACCATGCTATTATTTTTCATTATAAAGTTATATGCATTTCTTTGTTGCAAAAAGTGAAAAAAAGGAATTTTCTGCAGTTTTTTTTGCTAATTATAAAAAAACTAAAAGGTATCTATAAATGAAACACCACTCATTTTGTAGATATTTTTGTGCGGAACAACTTTCATGCTCATAGTACTATTCTATCATTTTTTGTTTTAAAGTTATTCACATTCGTTTGTCGAAAAAGTAAAAACAATTGCATTTCCTGCAGTTTTTTTGCTTATTATATAAAAAAATAAAAGTTAGTCATAAATGAAACACCACACATTTTTTAGATACTTTTGTGCTGAACAACTTTCGCGCTCGGAGTACCATGCTATCATTTTTCATTTTAAAGTTATTCACATTTGTTTGTCGAAAAAAGTGAAAATGAATGCATTTTTTGCTGTTTTTCAGCTAATTATATAACAAAATAAAAGTTAGCCATCAGTGAAACACCACTCATTTTATAGATATTTTTGTGCTGAGCAACTTGCGTGCTAGCAGTACCATGCTATCATTTTTCGTTTTAAAGTTATTTACATTTGAATACGGTTACTACTGTTACTGAGGCCGAATATGCAAATGAGTTCCCAATTAGCCATTATACAATGGTGTGTGAACATCCTGTAACCTCATTGGTCAAAACATACTAACATACTAACATGCCAGCAGAATAGGCCTAACGGTCTTTCGTGTCTGCTCGTTTGGTCAGCCCCCACCCTGGGAGCTGACCTTGCTACCCCCCCGGCTTCTCCCTTCCCAGTCCCGGATATTCTCACTGCATTGGATTATGCTTCCAGAACCCTTCCCCTGTACCTATCCCACCCCCTCTTGAACCCCTCCACCGTCTCTGCCTCCACCAGCCCCCTGGGCAGCACATTCCATGGCTCCACCACCCTCTCAGTGAAATAGCACCTCCTCCTTTCTCCCCTGAATCTCCCCCCTCCAGCTTCTACCCATGCCCTCTAGCTGCCCCCATCTTCCTTCAGAGCACCCTGACTGCTCCTCCCCTATTTACCCCCTTCATGTACCTGAAGACCTCTATCATGTCCCCCCGGTCCCTTCTCTCTTCCAATGTGTACATATTTAACTCTTTGAGCCTCTCCCCATAGGTCCTGCCCCCCAAGTCCCAAATAATTTTGGTTGCCCTCCTCTGGACCCTCTCCAGGAGTTCAATGTCCCTCTTTAAATGTGGCCTCCAAAACTGCATGCAGTACTCGGTGTGGCCTCACCAAGCAGTTATACAGTGGGAGTATCACTTCCCTCCTTCTGGAGGCGATCCCCCTAGCGATACATCCTAGCATCCTGTTGGCCTTTGCCACTGCCCTCCTACAAGTCTCTGAGTTGTTCATCTTGACATCCACCACCACCTCCAGGTCCCTCTCAGCCATCGAGACTTGTAGCATTCCGCCCCCCAGGGTGTACACTTGGCCCGGGTTTCTGGCTCCCAGCTGCAGTACCTTGCATTTCCCTGCATTGAACCTCAGCTTCCACTTTCTAGACCACCTTTCCAGAGCCTCCAGGTCCCCCTGTAGGGCCACCCTCTCCTCCTCCCCATCCACTACCGCCCCCAGTTTTGAGTCATCCGCAAAGAGACTCATCTCACTCCTGATACCCTTCCCTATGTCAGAGATGTAGGTGTTGAACAGGAGGGGCCCAAGGACCAATCCCTGAGGGATTCCACTAATAACCCTCCTTGGGGATGAGACTATCCCACCAACCATGACCCTCTGGGTCCGGTCCTGTAGCCAATTGCCTATCCATCTGATCATCTGGTTCCACACCCCCATTTCTCCCAGCTTATCCAACAGGCCTCTGTGAAGAACAGAGTCAAACGCCTTGCTGAAGTCAAGAAAGAGGATGTCCACTGGTCTACCCAGGTCCAAGGCACTCATCACACAGTCATAGAACTGCACAAGGTTTGTCTGACATGATTTCCCTAGGATGAATCCATGCTGTCTATCATCCAGGCACCCCAACTTTTCCAGGTCCTCCCAGTCTCTCCTTAACAATGCCCTCAATCATCTTGCCCACCACTGATGTCAGGCTGACTGGCCTGTAGTTCCCTGCCACCTCCCTTGATCCTCCCTTGTGGATAGGCACTATATGCACCACCTTCCAGTCCTGGGGCACCCACCCTGCCCTCAGAGAGATGCTGAAGAGCTCCACCAGGGGTTTCACCAGAACATCCGCCAGTTCCTTCAGCACTCTGGGATGTAATTTATCTGGCCCTGGTGCTTCCTCCGTCTTAAGGGACCTGAGGGCTTGTCACATGACCATGGGTAAATCCTGCATTACCAACGGCTAAGGAATTGAATTTATAAAAAACATAATTAAACACATTTAACATTTATTTTACACATGGGTCCATTGTATAATCACAATGAGGCACTCCAGGGTGTGAGTTATTGGGGATTTACCCACTTCTTGTGTGGTTAAGTCACTCGGCTGTGCCTCATGACACACCACACAAGGCGTGGGTAAACCCTCAATAATCCACACCCTGTTGTGCCTTATTGCTTAAATCTCTACCAACTGTGTGGATAAATTTACCTACAGTGAGGATAAATGTGATATTATACCATGGACATAAGTGAACAGCCAATGAAATAGTCAGACTGGCAGTTTACCATCGGTGTAAATCCTCTGATAACCAACAGCTGTTGATGAGACTATAATCCAATGTATCTAATGTATCTTCAGCCTAGGAATAAATACAATAAAAATAAAAAAATTAAAATCAATCTCTTTAATATTTGTATTTTATTATAGAAAAAAAATGAACCTTGGTATAATCGCAATGAGCCACTCGGAGGATGTGGGTTATCAAGGGATTTACCATGGCTGGCAAGGATTTACCCACTCGGCTGTGCCTCATGGGCAAAGCACTCCAGCTGTGGTAAATTCCCTGATAACCCACACTCCCTTGTGGCTTATTGCTTAATTTTACTGTAGGTCAGACCACCCTGAGAATATTGAAAATATTTGCCTTTTTTTATCCTCACAGGTATGACATAAATATATATATATTAGAGGCAAAATCTGCTTAATGCATTAGCAGGAGCCATTAGCGACAGTGAAATTGAAGTAGCTGAAAAACCTCTTGACCTCAACAACCCCCAACCGGCATTGGGGTGCGATTGGGACTGCCAGCCCTAACTCTCACCCATGACATGTGTAAAGCAGCAGAAGTATAGGAGAATGGGGTGAGAGTTAGACCACAATCTCAATGCGCACTCCAATGCCAGCTGGGGGTGGGCGAGGGGGTCCAAGGGGGTTTTCAACCTCAACAATCAATTTCCTCACTTTGTCGCTGTGAAACAACCTTAACTAATGCATTAAACAGAGTTTTTTTGCCTCTAATTTCCTTCTTTGAGAATGATAATGGGAAAATAGTGAATGATTGTAGCGGGGGAGCTGGGGCCCAGAGGGCCTGGCCCCGCCACATGATGTCTTGTGGCATGGTAACAGGAACAGCAACGCAAACAGAAGTGCTAACAGTGGCGCACATGATAACACAAGCGCGAATGAGAACAGAAAGGGTAATGCACATGGTGGCGTAGACGGGAACGGTCTGCCACGTGATGTGTTGTCACATAAAACATGGTGCCTGAAAATGGAAATGTCAATGGGCATGGTGACGCAAAGTGAAACAGAAAGAGAAACAGTACTGTAGACACAAATGGCAAAAAATAACTGAAACACAAGCGCAAATGAAAACGCAAAGGATAACGCACATGGTGGCGCAGACATCAATGGTAAGTGAAACGGGTACGGAACCACAAGCGGAAAGGGCAACAGTAACAGTAATGTAAGCGCACAGGCTGGTTTTCCCCAAAACCTGCATAGAGAAAGACAGTGAGTACAAATAATGTATGCATAATAATGAGTATCGGAGCAGAAAATGAGAACTTGGAATACTAAATACGTTATATCTCAGGAACCGTACGACGTAGAAAAAAATTTAAAAGTTGTATGACTTACAACTGTCCTGGCTAATTTTGTACTTAGCCCCCATTGGGGGCTAAGTACTTTTCTGACGTAAAGTCCGTATCTCGCACCATTTCCGAGATACGGGCCCTGAAAGGCGCGACGAACGCCATAATGTTATCCTATGGGAAAAAAAGAGAAGTTCGGAGTGCCATAACTTTGCCTCCCTGTAATATTTTTTCACCAAACCACTGAAAGGCACATCTGTTGGCTGTTGGCTGTCTTCCTCCAAATTTCAGGAAAAAGACTAAACCGTTATTTTGGAAGCAGGGTGCCAAAGGATTCTGTAATACGTGGGCGCCGTGAATGTTATCCTATGGGAAAAACTGTCAACTTTGAGTGCCGTAAATTTTGCCACCATGTAATATTTTTTCAATACAACACTGAAAGGCACATCTGTGAGATGTCACCTGTTCCTCCAAATTTCAGCCCAAAACTCCCAACTGTTCTTTGCAGCGGAGTGCCAAAGAATTACTGTTATTTTTGGGCATAGTGTCGCAGTAGTGTCTTTAACTATAAAACTTATGAGAATGCGGCACTACTTATGTAAAGTACTTTTCCAGAAATTTGAAAACATATTTATGGGGTGTTTTACCCCAAAATAAAGACATGGCTAGCATCCCTCAGGGCCCGACTAGGTGAATACAAAAAGAATTAGGTTGCTAGAGGGTATCAATTTTAAATGCCAAACATTTTTCTGATCACTAACTGAAAACAAGATGGTGGATTTGCACAGTAATAGGCCATTTAAGACAGTAAAAGTGCATTTTGCACACTGTCGAACTTTTTGTTATTAACTTTTCCCATTGACTTATAATGGGAAATAGTTTTTTGAATAACTTTTGAACCGTTTAATATTTTTCACGAAACCTTTGAAAGGCACATTGGGGACTCTGGCATACGTTCTCTGAATATTTTGGGCCAGTCGCGCAAACCGTATTTAATTCGTGGTATGACCGTAGAATTCAGAAAAGCATAAATGCTGCACAGATCATGCTTATTAACTCCACAAACTGTATATCTAACTCAGTACGAAACTTGGCATATCCCAAGTCCTATGGTTCTTGATTGTGTATTCCAAATTTCAGGCAAATCCGTCAAACGGTTGCAAAGTTATTAAGGTGCAAAGTTTTGGGGTTTAACATAGAAATGGCTCCTCAACCCTAACTATGGTAGCACTACCGTGCTACCATAATATATATGTGTGTATATATATATATATATATATATATATATGTATATATATATATATATATATTTATAAAATGGAAATGGCATCCATATCCAAATCCACTGTTCTGATTGTATAAAACACATCACAGGACCGTGCATATATCAGAGCACTACACACACACCTGCACTTTTACCCCCCAAAAACAATTTTACCATTTTATAAGTTAGATAACCCACTCTAGGATGTGCAGTCATGTTTGATATACGCGACTTTTATGGTTGATTTATCTGGCCTGCGGCCCTCGGTATGCTACACACCAAGGCGCATGTGATATCAGAGCATGACCACACACCTAAGAGTGGGTTATCTATTACATATATATATATATATATATATACATATATATATATATGGAATGTAAATAAAATTGTGGCTGGCTAAATTTGCAAATGATGCAAAGATTTGCCATGTAGTGGAACTCCTGGGGAATATACAATCACTACAAGAGGAATTAGATCTTGTGGGTACTTGGTCAATAAACAATAAAAGAAAGTTTAAGCCAAAAAAATGTTAGAGCTAGGTATAAAATGGGGGACTAGAACCAATGAACTCAAGCTGTGAGAGGCACTTGGGCATTTTTGTGGACGAGTCACTTAAGCATACAAAGCAATGTAATGAAGTGGTCATCAGATGTTCAAAAATCCTAGCACGCATAAGAAAAAACATAAATAGCAGAGAAAGAGACGTGATATTGCCAATGTACAGGGCAGTGATACGACCACATTTTGGACACTGTGGACAATTCTTTGTCCCCCAGAACAAGGGTGATATTGCAAAACTGGAACTAATCCAGAGTAAAACAACTAAAATGATAAATGGGATGGACAGCCTATGTTATGAAGAACGGTTGAATAACTTAGGGTTATATAAGTTAGAGGGGAGAAGAATTAGTGGGGATTTAATAACTGTGCAAGGCCATCGCAAATCATGACCTCAGATTATGTCTACATCTAAATTTCAATAATAAAGAAAAATTAACAGGGGAACATAAATACCAGCTAATTGAGAGGCATTTTGGAACAGAAAGAAGAACGTGGTTTTCACAAAGAGTAGGATCTATATGGATTAGTCTACTTTAATAGTAGTAGTAGTAGAAAGTGAAAACCTACATACTTTTAAGAGAAGAGCAGATAAATAACTAGTAGATGGATTGTATGGTTATCTCCATTAATGATACTGATAGATAGGCAAGATAAGTGTTGCTTCATTTTGTCTGAAACATCCTGTGTTCCTATATTCCAAATAGACACTGTAGTATGCATTGACCCTCTCCGGAAACTTCGGGTTAATGAAACAGTCACAGTAACATTCAAGAACTGCCCGTGACACCAAATTGATAGTTCTGTGTGTGGCTCCTTTTACTTAGGGATGAGGGTACAAGAGAGGTTTTGCTTTATGCATCTTGAATCTTTTTCACAACACACCATTGAGGGTTGGTGACCCTCAGATACAGTTCATCATACGTGGCATTCTTTAGTTTTTTTTCAGTACACAATCATATACTAGTCTGAACACTTAGAACCCTTTTATGCTGCTCGGGTATATAACATCTATACCCTAGATAATACCCAAATGCAGATGGCATGAGAGGCCATTTGGTACCATGCACTCTTACTTAAAGCAGAGCCAGTCTAAATTTTCATTTTGATTTGCATATACATCCCATGATGCTTTGCATTTTAGGGTACAATATGTGTAATTTTATATTTCTTTGAAACCTGACTTTGTTGCCAGTGCCTTTTTCATGTAATCATTGCATCGGTACTTTGTGCTGAGATTCTTTGTCTTTTTCATTTGCGTTCTTATTTTGGGCTCACCAAGACCCAAACCCATGAGATCACATAAGGGCTGGTTAATTTTCCCCCGATTTGAGATACAGATGAGGGACACTGATGAGCCCTAAGAAAGACGAAACATGTGTCTGTGTCTTCTGTTTTCAGCCTTTACAGATTGTATGAGGGACCATTTGGCACCATGCTCTCCTGTCAAAACCAGAACCAGTCTAAATTGTCATGGTTATTTGCATATACATCCCATAATGCTTTGCTATAGTAGGATATGTGATCCCTTGTGTGGCGAGTATGTCTGTCATGCTCCCAAGACCCATAAACTCTATCTCAACCCTGCAATGCAGGTTTTCATTGGGTCTGGGAGGGGATTTGAACCAAACCCCTCTTGTTGTAGAGTTGTCCCTTTAAGATCTCACCTGTCCCTCAGTGTAGAGGTGTTAACAAGCAGCGCATGGGCCCCATAAAAGGAGATGGGCTCAATAAAGTGAGAGAGGCACAGGGAACTGTAGGTTTTTGGGACAAGGGAGACAACTGCAAAACAGGGACAAAGAAGGGAGCTGACTTTTTTTTCTGAAGTATGATTCTGAATGTTCCAAGAATATCTGTTTTTGTCGTTCTGTTGCAAGCTACAAGAATACCTAATGTTGCTGAACTGAACTATGTGACAAGTGGAAGTTAGGCAAATGTTTCTTTAAAACTGAGCACTTGGTATAGACTCCAGGCTGGATTCTCAAAGTTCCCAAAAATCCCACAGCTGTGGGAAAAACTTAGTGCAAGTGGGGTTGCCACTTGCAAAACTGCAGTTTCTCCCATAGCTATGGTATTCTCAAATGTGGAGCCAGTTTACGACCAGCTCCACAATTTACAGCAGCTTGCGGGTGGTGTTGCCATAGATATCCCCGCAGCTGCAGAAAAATGTTATGACTGATGGGACCAGCTGTAACACCTTCCGCAGATGCTGCAGATGAGTATACCAATCTCTGCAGCTGCAGAGATATTGGTCTGCAACTGGAGTTGCAGTGTGGGACTTAGTCCCCTGAGCTTTAGAGAATCTGGCCCTCTATCTTTTGAATATTCCCTAAAGGACACCAAGCCAAGTTAGCTGCACTACCCTGTCACACTTGGTTGCCTTTAGCGGTAGGATCAAACTCCCCCTTGTCTAAATAAGAATAAGACAGATTCAGGCAAAGTACTAAAATGACTAGCAGAGCAGTAAGCATAACAGGACCATTTACAAAGGGACTGGATGACCCAGGAAGTGCAGTTGCTGGCCCAGAGACTCCAAAAGGAAGCACAGGGAGAGCAGCAACACCAGGAGTTTATGAAGCAGGTGCTGCTAGTTCACAAAGAAATAGCCCCTGCTTCAGGTCACAGGCATCCCATGCTAACAAAAATGGTCCTGAAGACAATCCTGAGGCCTAATTTAGGATTTTTTGAGAGTTGCTAGTACCACTGCCTGGCGACAAGAAAAATGGTCCACTCGCAATCCACCATACCTGACCAGAGATACCCAAGCTGCGTACAGGAGCCTAAATGGTACCACTGCCAAAGACTATGGCCAGGTAAAGACAACTGTCTTAGACCAGGTTAGAATAACAGAAGTGAGTTAACAATGGAACTTTTGCAATTCTGGAGAGAGCTTCAGCTTAGAGGCTGCATTGACTTTACAATGGTGACATGAACAGGTTAAAGCAAAATTACATGGAGGTGAAATGGCCACTGAAACTATGGTCTGGGTGATGAAGGTAATCACAACGGAGACATGAACAGGTTAAAGCAAAATTACATGGAGGTGAAATGGCCACTGAAACTATGGTCTGGGTGACAAAGTAATTACAACGGAGACATGAACAGGTTAAAGCAAAATTACATGGAGGTGAAACGGCCACTGAAACTACTGGTCTGGGTGATGAAGGTCATATAAAACTTGCTTTAAGACTGCAAAAATGACTGCTGTAAGAGATTATTATCAGTCATAATATTACAACATTAGAGACCTATTTAGAATGAAACTGGGTTCCAAGGGGTTTAAGAATTTTGAAAGCACCTTCTCATGGGACTGATTCATTTGAAAATAAAAATGACTGGCTTAAAGTAACTGAAGAAGCTTCTATCAAATTTGCAAAGGTAATGATTAAAGAATACACAGGGAAATTTGAGGCTTTCACTGCTGAATTAATTAAAGCAAAGCAAGAAGTTGCAACTTTTAAGGACCATGCTGATTTCCAACAGCTACCTGTAGATAAACCCTTAAAAATAAAGTTACAAAACTTTGAAAGAAATTATATTAAGGAAACAGAAGAAACTAAAGAGAGACCAACAAGATTACTACAGTGGTACAACATTTTTGATAACTAAAAAAAAACTAGAAACTTCAGCTCTAAAGGTAAGGGGAGGTCAAAAAGTCATAACAGAGAAGAATAAAGCGTATACCAGAGCAAATCTACGAAACAAACCAAGTCTGTGACTATTAATATGGATAGAGATACTACAGCTGGTCTTTTTTTAGACAAAATGAACCCCGATACGCATCAAGAAACAGAAGAAGACATACTAAAAGAGGGAGATAGGGGAGGGACAACAAACAAAAACAAAAGATCGCTCAAGGAGAAGAAACATCCCAACTACAAGTTGTAAACCTCTCCAAGCATGAACTCTCACAAGCAGAAACAACATTGTTATGTAAATCTTAATTTTGTGTTGGGTATCAACAATATTAGAAAAACAGAATTTGACACTATGGATTTCTTGGATAGCTCCATCAAGTCCAAGAGGGAAGATTTAAAGTATTTAACTGGGGCCATACAAGAGCAGGCACAAAAGGACAACCCTGCAGTTGAGGACTTTGGATCAGATGGCCACATGGATAATACATAGAGATGTTATTGGGACTTTTACAAGAAAATGAGAGTGATGCATGTGGCAACATTAATGAGGTTGACAATGACTTGGATTTCAGAACTCTCAGTGAATCTTTGCTTAAGCTGAAATCTGATTTCTGTCCAAATGTTATAAACAACACAATAAGCATGTTTGAAAAAATGGTTGTAAATAAGGTTAAATGACTGCTAAAACAAAACAATACTATGGGCACTGGCAATTTAACAAAATTAGAACAAATTGCCCTGGACAAATTGTCAGGTATGGAGGAAATAATAATAAAATCAGCTGATGGAGGGGGCAGTATTTTAATCATGGATAGGGAAAAGTATAAGGGGATGGTCAATGCATTGCTATAAGACATTAATATTTACAAGAAATTTAGAAAAAAACCCATACACATGTTTAAGAGGGATCTCTTTAATTTGCTACAGGAGGGGCTGTCAGTAGGAGCTATCATGAACGAGGAAGCCCATAATCCCCACATTCTGTGCACTCCCTAAGATCCACAAAAATCTAGTGGATCCCCCTTGAAAACCAAATAGTATCAGTGGTGGGGTCATCAACAGAACACTTGTATGAATTTATAGATTTCTTTTTACAACAAAGTGTTTCAAAACTTCCCTCATATTTAAAGGACACAGGAGATACCTTGAGGAAAATCAAAGACATCAAATGGGGAAATGATTTTCGACAAGTCTGTATACTGTAGATATGGAAGCTCTATATACATCTATTTGCTACATAGATGGTATACAAGCACGTAAATATTTTTTAAATAAAAGTTCGCTGAGGGATTTAATACCAATATAATTCATTGGAAGAGCACTTGGGTGTGTGTTAACACCCAATTTCCTTGAATTTGATAAATTCTTCCTACAGAACTGTGGGACAGCTATTGGAGCCTCAGCGTCCCCTGCATATGTGACTCTATTTTTGGGCCTTAGGGAGGAGCAGGAGGAGGAGGTGGTATTTTATGACAAAAATGGAAACCCATTCCATGAGAGTATCTTGAATTGATATTGTTACACTGATGATTGCATATGCATCTGGAAGAAGTCAGAAGCTAGTGCCCCGGAGTTTGTAGAGTGGCTGAATCAGAACAATTGGAATTTACAATTCACTTTGAAAATCAGCTAAACTACAGTTGATTTTCTTGAGTTGACTCTACCTGGGGATGCTATGGATGGAATAATAATCACAAAAGGGTTTAGAATGGAAACTGCTACTAAGTCACTACTTAGAAGACATAGTTCTCACTCTGAGTCCCTCAAAAATTCGATGTCCTATAGCCAATTACTAAGAATTAAAAGAGACTTTTCTGAAGATAGGGATTTTGAAGTACAGGCATTGGAACTGATGTCCCGCTTTAAAGCAAGCAGGTACATAAATGAAATTCTTGAGGCAACATTCAAAGAGGTCAAAAAGAAAACACATGCTGTCTTGTTAGTGTTTAAACCTAAACAACACTCTAACAGAAGTCAGAATCAGGAGGAGCCAATTACTTTCTCAACAGAACACAATTACCAGTCAGGAAGACTTGGAAATATTGTCTGGTGCAATTGGGCCATACTAAGAAGTGAGGACATTGTTGCAAATTGTGTAGCTAATTCACCCAAGATTACCTTTAGGAAAATGGCCAGTTTGAAAGATAGGCTTGTGCGCAGCCATTATTTTGGGAAAAAGTGGGAAAATGCTACTTGGTTACCAATGCAACCTAGTGGGTATTTCATATGCCAGAACTCTAATATATGCCAATATGCAAAACCCAGCGAAAAATATGTGTCAACTACAAACAATGTGATGGTTGTAGTAAAGGAGTTTATTGTCTGCATCACCAGTTTTGTAGTTTACATTCACTGGTGCCCATGTGTCCTTTGCTACATAAGCAGGACTGTTAGGATGATAAAAGAGAGAATCCAGGAACATGTACGCTCAAATATTAACCAGAAAATAGATGCTCCGAAGGACAGGCATTTCTTGAAGCTCATGATTCCAGTTCCAAGGTCTTGAGCTTTATGGGTTTAGAATGTATAAAACAACCCATGAGGGTAGGAGATTACCACAACCTCTTATTACTGAGGGACAGTTTCTGGACCTACAGGCTAAACACTACGAGCCCTAAAGACTTAAATGAAACCTGTGATCTTAAACCATTTTTGAAAAACTGAGGAATCCCCCCCCACAAATACCAAACCCTATGGTTATTTGTATAGCTCTAACTGATACGTTTGGATTAATATCTTCTGAAATCTGCCTGTTGGTTTCCTTCCCCCCTTGCCTCCTCTAGTATGACAGGATTTGTTATTCAGAAACAGAGAGGTACATTACCTGACACATTATAATGCCTATGTTTGTTTCTTCTAGGTATTTAGGGAATACAGGGACTGCACACTATCTGACCACCTTTTTCTTCTGCTATATGGTTGCTTATCCCCAGGGACTACCCAATGAATAAGGAGGCTGATCGCACCAAGGACTCAGGCTCTAAAATTGTTAGCAAATCTTTTCTGTGGCTGTACTTGCCTTTCTATCTATTTCTTCTTAGTAGGTTAGATACCTGTAATTAAAATTATTGATAGTGCTTATACTATTGTCAACCTTTGTTTTAGGAAAAGCACAACCAGCATTACTTTGTGCTTATGTCTTAAACATGATTGCACTTCTTATTTTGATTTTTCAACATTGGTGTAGCTGACAAATGTATTTAAAGGATTACCTTTATAAAGTATAGTGAATTAAGTTTATTGTCAATCAAAAGATGAAAAATTATGTCATATTATAACTACTATAAATGCAGGTGTATCCTTTTGTGTTTCCACCTCATGACAAAGCATTATGTGGTGAAGTGCTGGGATTTAAACTGATATGGTGACTGAGTCCTTCTCAGGCTATTTTTTTGTACAACTATTTAGCTTCATTAAAGCATAGCAATTTTTGTAAATTAACTGGCTCCAATTTAGTCTTTCAGTGATGAAGTGAGTAGTGCGGTGATTTTTGGACAGATTGATTAATTATCAGGGGTTAGTCCTTTCTACCCCCCAACAACCATGCCACCATTCTATCCACTGAAGCCTGGCAGACATCTTTTGGAATTGACGAGTGGGGTCCCACAGGGCTTGGTGTTTGGTCCAGTGTTCTTTAACATCTTCATAACTGACATCACAGTTAGGATCAAGGGTAAAATCTGCCTGTTTGTGGATGACACCAAACTCTGTTGGAGAGTGGACATAAAAGAGGGAAGACAGGAACTCAGGGAGGTCCCTGCCAGGCTAGAAAAGTGGTCTGGCATTTGGCAGTTGGGGTTCAGTGCTAAAAAGTGCAAAGTTATGCACTTGGGGTGAAGAATCCAGGAACCAAATACTGGTTGGCCAGAGTGCAGGTAACCAGGTCAGAGGAAGAGTAGGGCTTGAGAGTAATAATCACAAGTGACCTAAGACATCTGCCATTGCAAGAGAGCAGCAGCCAAAGCAAATCAGATGCTGAGCTGCTTAACCAAGGGAATTACCAACAGGAAGGCAGAGGTCATTCTGTCACTGTACAGGTCACTGGTAAGACCGCATCTGGAGTACTGTGTGCAGTTTTGGTGCCCGTGTTTTAAGAAGGACATCAACTTGCAGGAGACTCTCCACAGAAGGGCAACCAAGATGATCCATCCATCTGTGAAAAGAAGGTCAGGGAGCTCAACATGCACTCTCTTGAGGAAAGACAGGAGATGGAAGACATGCTTGAGACCTTCAAGTACCTTAAGGGTATTAAAAGGGTGAGCACTGAGGGCCTCTTCATCCTTATCAGGAACAAGACCACTAGGGGGCACAGACATAAGTCGGGAGGGTGAATGTTTAAGATAGAGATGAGGAGGCACTTTTTCACCGAAAGGGTGGTGGCCAAGTATAATAAACTGCCAGAGCAGGAGGTGGTATCCCTAAAAATGATGGGCAGCTTCAAGAGGGGTTGGGACAAGGTGAGGGGAAAAGTTGTGGGCAGAAGGAGAGAGTAGGGGAGTTGAGAGAGGTCAACAGGGAAATAGGGAGGGAGGGCAGTTCCCTTTGTAAGAACATAGGGAAGCTGAACAATCAAGCAGAGTAGACAGACCATAAGGCCTTTATCTGCTGGCATTTTTGTATGTTCATATGAGGTGGGATCCCGAAAAGGCCATGTTGAGAATTTAGGGTAAAAATATTAAAAAATTAGAATATTGGGACCAGCTCAGTGGACCAGCAGAGGGCTGAGGCCCTATACAGCTTACCTCTTCCCATCCTGGGGACCTGAGTTCATGAATGAGCTTGGGTTACTAGAGTCAGCTGGGGGGAGTGCCTGGAGAGGATGATGCAGCCACTTGGCAGTTCTCCTCTCTCGGAGTGGGAGGTCAAGTCCTCCCGGTACTTGGCTGCCACTGAGTGGAGGCTTGGTGGCAGCATCATGCAAATGTGGGGCTGGCTCTAGGCCAAGGGAAGGTGGTATGGAGTCACCAGTTCCAGAGTGCATGTGCGCCTCCATGTGCATGCGCTACTGTTTTGCCAAGGCCCCAGGAAGCAAGGGGAGAAAAATAGGAGGAAAAACAGTGGAACTGGAGCACTAATGAGGCCCTGCCCTGAGTGCTGAGACCTGCCCCACTGGATCACCAATCAGAGAACTAAAGGAGGTGGATGAGGTAGGTGGATGGCTGTTGGTGCCTAGGGATAGGGCTGCTAGCCTGACCAGTTCCAGCCAGGAGGATAAAAACCTTTACAGAACAAAAAATGACAAAGTTCCTAATAAAAGGCTTACCTTACTTTCTCATATCGCAGTCGCTGGTTCCAGCAGCAACATGTTTCTTCAATCTCAGAGTGAATCTATGCCATGGGACATGTTCAGGTAAGTGAGGGTGAGTGTGGGGGGGTGGTAGGGCTAGTGGGTGCTGAGTGGGGGGTGGGTTGGGTGGAGGTGGAGTGTCAGATTGGCAAGGGACCATTTTCTTTTCTACAGGATTAAACATAAAAATCAATGAAGGACAGTTTTCTTTGCTTTAGGGAACGTTCCACCATGGGGGGGTGGGCACCCCAGTGTAGAGCTACTGCTCAGTGGCACTGGGGGTGGGCACACCATGCTGCCATGTATAAAATGGGAAGGGGGAAGGGGTGAAGAGAAGCAGTACTTGGTGTGGGCACCCTGGTTTGCTTATTCGGCATAAAATTAAACATGGGAAGGGGGGTGGGTGATCTGGAGGGGAGGAGGGAAAAGGAACAGTACTGCACACACACACACAAAAAGGAGGGGATTCCCGGCTCACTACTCTAACTGAAACTGACAGCACAACTCCAGCTGTGGCTTCACAATTCAAGAATGTTCCACTGTTCCCATATTGAAAACATGGGTGAATGACTCCTCTCACTAAGCTGAGCACCCTGGATTTTCTGGTGCCCAGAAATGTTATTTCCAGGGCAATTTTCCAAAAACAAACACCAGAATCTAGCTAAACAGTTCCATTTACCTAAGTTCAGGTGTTTGTGTTTTGAAAATACATCATTTTTATATATTTTCAGTGTTTTTCAGTTAAAAAAAAACAAGCTGGCGGCCACCATGATCTTTTTTTTCCGTCATGATAAGTAAATCATTTCTCACAACACGTAAACCATGAAAATAAGCTCTTTCAACAAGTGTTTTTTTAGCAGTCAAGCTAGAGGATTATAAAAAAAAAATTACTTTATATCCTTATAACTCTGGAACCATATAATATTTATTTCTCAAAAACCTTCAAAAGGCACTACCTCTTTAACTGGCCACTTCTACCCTGAAGATTTATTAACAAAATCTGCACTGTTTAGGCTGTGCATGAGAGCAAAAGAAAAAGACTTTTTCTTTCCTTTTTTTGTGTTCTGTACCTTGAAAATCAAACAAGATGCTGTCATGAAACTTTTCATGTCTTGAGACTCTGGCATGCATGCCGAATTTCAGACTATTTTGTCAAATTCCACCAAAGTTACTAAGGAAAACAAATTTGGGGTTTAACTTTAAACAGCATACTCAACCCTAACTACAGGGGCGCTACCGTGCCCCTGTTTTATATATACAGACAGCAACAAATCAAGGCAAACGGGACATTCTCCTCCCTACTTCCTCTGGTAAGAGGGGTCCCCCAGGGCTCTATCCTGGGCCGTCTACTGTTTTTGCTATATTTCAACAACTTGAGCAGCAACATTATGTGCTTTAAAATGCACCTCTTCACAGATGATACAGTGCTCTATTCTTCCAAACCATCATTTGCACAACTTTGTTCTGAGCTCCAGGCAGATTTTAGCCAACTACAGTTAAATTTAGTCTATTCTAAACTCTTACTGAATGCGAATAAAACCAGTCAAGTTTGTTTATTGTTGATCGGTTGAATAACCATTACAATATTTCAAAAGCTACACAAAAATTATTACAATACATCACTTACAATACAAAAATAACACAATCATATATACTTCAGCTTTCATCAATACAATAAACTAGTTATGAATAGTTATCTTAAAATAAGGTCTATTGAAAGTCTACTAAAAGTCAGATCATTTTAAAGAGACAGTTAATTAGAACCCTCCTTGTAATAGGAAGGATACAAATAAAAGAATTAATACATTCTCCCTGAAAGCTCAATTATACTAGCCATGCCAATTTTATAGCACCAGCGGTTATCATACTAATTCTTAGATAAAGAAAATCGGGCCATCATAAGACCCTCTATAGGTATTCAGATGTCCTACAGAAATACTGTGATATTACAGATTGAATGCACAGTCTCTGAGCCTACTATTAGGAACTCTATGCTATAAGTGACACCATCCCCTTTTAGGTAAGACTTCAGGTGTACCCTGCAGCTCATGCCATCCCGTGCTCCTTATTCCCAGATATGGGAGACTTTATACACCAATTACAGTGAGAATCTCTTAAAAGTATACCCTGACCAGAGCAATCATTCGGTCCAATCTTTTCTTTCTATGTTTGGACATCAAAACAACCATTTAAGGGACAATTATGACCATCAAATCCAATCCAGAAAACAGATTCCTACCACCATAATTGGAACCCTTTTTGGGGCTCCAGAACCATCTGTTAAAGTACTCTGTTCCAGACAGGGTGGTAAGATTCCGTCTCCAGACCAACATTCAGAAATCATATGTTATCGATAATACCTTCCTCTCTTTGTTATAACCCCATGTGCACCCAGCAGCGCATGCTGCTCCATGCTGCTGGTGTTTGCTAGGTATGGGAGGATTTATAAACCAATTACAATTCAAAGTCATAAGCTAGTTACCAGGGACCCTATCTAGTTCCACCTGTCTACAATTTTCCTTGTCACAATTAGGCCCCCAGAGCCCATTATTAGGGCCCAACATGGCTACCAGTTTCAAGCCCGATAAAAGCCATCAGCAGGTAACTGGATGCCCATTCAATTTGTTAGGCATGCCTATTGAACAGCCAAAATAGACCTTTCTTTCTACAATTTGACATTAAAATGACACATCAGTTAAACTATGAAAAATTGTAAATATGATTTAAAACACATTCCACAATGACACTTTTAACCAAGCTATTGCTGTACACATAAACAGGCTAAATTAACCCAGCCATTTCAGTTACCTTTAAATCGAAAATTCACCATTTGCATCAAAATTTTAGGACTCTGGAAAGCAAGGATAAACAAGGATAAAAAAGTTCGGTACTCAAACAAATGTGCAAATGTATCAAATTCCAGGAAGCAAGAACCCAGATAGTTCACTTTGTCATTAGGAACTCAAGTTTTGGAATAATAGTTCCGTTTCCTATTCTAACAACTTTTGACGCTCAGCTCCTTACCCGGAGTCCAGAGATAGGGTTCGACAGTTAGCATATGCTTGAAACAGATTCCAGAACTAATTGTATAAGTACAGCTCCCTTTTTTTTTATACTTCTTTATTAAACACATTTCAGTCAAACAGTTTACAGGTTACAAAAAAGCCAAAGTTGCATCCATTACACATAAGATATAAGTTTAACACCCCAAATTATATTATGTTCAATCCTTTTGTTCTCTGACACTCTTATAGATAAAGTTGATCTAAAGAACTCTCCCCATCTTGAACACCTCCTTAAATATTTTAGTTTTCCAGAAATTTATATAATCAATAAAAACTTTAAACCAGGAACTAAAAATAATACCTTGTAATAAAATAAAAGTAATACAATACTATTAATCTAATAACATCTAATAAATAAAATCAGGGTCTGTATGTCTAATTACTTTTCACATCCTAGTACCCTTGAGTAAAATTAGATTATACTATGATGAGTATAATTTCTCCCCTATATGTGAGAGGTACCAAGTCCACAGGATGACACCAATGCTAGTGCTAGGGCAGCTAAGTTACTCCCTTTTCTAAACCGTGCAGCACGCCTAACAGATCCCCAGTGTCTAGCTCTCAGCTTTGCCAGACTCAGGGGAGGAGGGCACCCCACAACCCATTTTTTTTTAAATTTATTATTTGTTATGTTGTGTGTTATATGGGGGCGGGAGCCAATATGGGAGCTCAGGCCTTTAGGGGAGGGCAGGGCTGGGGGAGGCCCGAAATCAACAACCAGTCCACCCCATTCCTCTTGTCCCGACCAGACTGTCCACCTGATCCATCGATCAGTGCAGCTCCTTTAAATAACAAATAAGACATAGGTAAGGCATGTATAAATCTATAGCCCAAACGATCAGACTCCATAATAAGAAGTTCCAAAAACTGGTCCATTAAAAATTCTTTCCTTGCAGATCTGCACCAATATTTTTTCGGCCTGTTGTAGTTATCTGCACAGTACCTTATCTCCGTGTAAGACAAATAAACTTGCCCCATTGCATTCAATTTTTCCATTGTGCTAAACATTTCCAGTCTCCCTGAAACTCTCAAAACAAAACTTCACATCATTCGTCAGGCCACCAAACTTCAACAGTTCTCCAGGTGAACTCCAGATGGACTCCCCTCGTCTCTTCTCTCTATCACTGCAAGAACTCCAAAACTCCAGAAGCTCCAGCTATCTCGTTCACCTAAAAGAAAAAAGCAGAAAAATGCTCCACTGAGCGTAGTAAATTCTAATGATTAATTAGTCACCCCAGCCCTTAGACAACGTTAGCATACCTTTGCCTAAGCTGAATCTTGCCTACCAGCATTTAACTTCCCCTTTCAAATCCATATATTTGAATTCAAGCTCACAATCCGACTCAACAGGAGCCATCCAAAACTCCGCTCCAGGCTGTCACTCCGCCCAGTCATCTCCTCCGTGAAACTTCTCCTTTATCGACTGAGCACCGGAAGACTGAGAGACACCAACTCTACTCCATAATCCAAACCGGTAACAAAATACACTCTCCTGACTGACAACCACCGAGTAAGCAGCTCACCATGCTTTAGAGCTTAAACGGACCTGCTCTATGGCCAGAAAACTAGCTTTAACACAGTACTAGGCGGTAGCTGGTGGTGACTAACAATTAGGACTAAAACAAGGCAAGTTTCATTCACAAATTCTCTTGTAGGTGAATTGAAACAAGATTTAAAGGTTAAAACTCCAAACGCCAGAACGTTGAAGCTGTAGGGAATGGAGCAGAGCAGCATTGCAGCCATCTTGCTGTCCCACCCGTGAATAAAACCAAAGTAATGTATTTCCATTAACCTAACTCTTCAAATTCCCTTCCAAATCACTATCCTCCTCCACCTATCACAACTTTACTGGGTGACATATTTAAGTATTTAGGTTGCCTGCTAGACTCTAACCTTTATTTTTCCTCTCATCTTGAAGCACTAATCAAAAAGCTGAAGCTACGGTTGGGTTTCTTCCTTAGAAACAAATCCATGTTGTCCCAGGATTCCAGACTCAGATTAGTCCAGGCCACCTTCTTGCCTGTCTTGGACTATGCAGATATCATTTATAATAACTGCACAGCCACCTACCTACACAAGTTGGACATCTTGTACCACTGAGCTATCCACTTTGTTACCAATGCTCCCCACAGAGCCCATCATTTCACTCTGTATAAAGATGTGAACTGGACCTCCCTGGCCTCCAGGAGACTACTACATACCTATTTATGGGTATACAAAGCACTCTTGAACAAACTTCCCCCCTTACATTGCTAATCTCCTTCATCACTCCCAAAGTTTGTATGCTGTAAGAAAAAATTCATACATCTCTCTGGATGTACCCAAATTCTGCACTTGGTATGTCAAATAGGCTATTAGCCACGTACTTCCTACAGCCTGGAACAACCTACAAGCTACGCTTAAGCTTCGCACCCTAATCCCATTAAATGCATTCAAATCCCTTGTGACCAAATTTACTACCAACACTTGCCATCGTTACTAAACCCTTACCTAATAATTACCATTCCCCTCGCTTCCGCCACCTTATTGCCCTCTTCATTACTGTCTGTCCCCTCTGAATTCCCACCATGACCTCTATTACTTTGATCTACCTTCTATACTTACTGATAGCCACTCTTCCTCTGTCTACATTCAGTTACACTTGTATTACATTTATGCTTGTAAATTGTTCCTAACTGTATGATACTCTGGTTACTAATTGTATATATTGTAGAATCTGATATCTTTTTTGCTGTTTTTGCACTATGTATGTTTTATCCTTTATCATGTATTGCACTATGTATTGTACTTGATGTATGTTTGTCCCAAGGGACCTCCTTGCAAATGAGCTTGTTGGATGGATCCCTTCACAATAAACTCAAACTTGAACTAAATTGCAAAAAAACTATGTTAATGCAGACATTAGGGTTGGAGAATGCAAAGCGCACAAAGTAAGGAAATGAAAACAGGGTTTGGAGTCTTAGGAGTCTTGCTGAATTGGTGATGTGGTGTTCCTTGGTGTTCTCAACCTTAATGCCCACCCCCTTCCCACCAACTTCTAGCCTCCTGCCCAAAGGACAAGGCACAGGTCCAAGTATGTGCCTCATAGGCATGTAGTGTTCAGGGGTACAGAAATATGTCTTGCTACATGAGACAACAGAGCCATAACTTTCTTGTGGGCCCTTTATGCTGCAAGAGATCATGTATAACTAAGCATATGTGCAAGGTCAGTAATAGTTTCTTTGCACAGGGCCCTGCAGGCCTGTGCAAAGCATCGGATCATGCATACATTTGTTTGCTCAGGGGAGGGTGGGGGCATTATGGTTGAAAACCCCAAGGAACACCACATCACTGATTCAGCAATTGTACACCCATATCAGTACAACAGTCATTTTGTTGACACCAATATGGGAGACGGTAATAAACCACCTGGTATTTCTGCACCAGGCATTGTGGCTCCCAGGATGTAGAGTGCCAAAGTCTGATCCTGGGAAACAGTCATGTTTTATCGGGGGAGGCTTTGCCCCCTGCACCCCCCACAACTAAATATAACATCCTCCATGGCAGAAATTGTGTGGGCATAAAAGGCAGCATGACTGAGGAGTGATCTAAAATCAAGCTTGCCCATGCCATCTTCACCCTTATTGTGGCACCCTAATTGCGGCAACAAAATTTAGTCGCTGTTCCAATGGAATACGTTCAGCAATACTCCTGAGATGCCAGACCCTAATGTTTTCATTTCCTTACTTGTGCACTTTATGTTTTTCAACCATGAAGTCTGCATTAATGTAGTTTTTTGCAGTTAATTTCCTTTCTTTTTGTGATAGCAGACTCACATCCTCATCCACGCAGGTCCCAAATTTAGCTGAAAGCAGTGCGTAATCAAAAGTGATTTCCTTCACACTGTTTTTGTCATCCGTGAATGCTGCGCTGATAGGTGGCATAGCCGGGTGGCATTCATGGATGACAAAAGCAGTGTGAAGGAAATTACTTTCCATCACACTGCTTTCAAAAAATACAGTTATCTTTAGAACGTTCAGTATTTAACTGAGCAAACACGATGGTTTTAACTTTAAAGGGGGAGTCTGGCCAAAAGTGTTACATAGTAAAATCAGAATTAGCATACCCCCAATGTTTAGGAATGGTGCTGCCTGTTTTATTTGTGAAAACCATTGCACATGATCTTTAACCTTTGGAGAAGCAGGTCCTAATAAGCTTGGTGACAGGGAAGACTAGACTGTGAGTTGAGGTTATGACATCACCAGCAGCTGTTCACTGAAACTGGCTTTTTGGAACAGGCAGTGAATTCAGGGTTGTAAAATTACTTGTAACCTTTAAACAAAGTAACTTAGAGATCTCATTTTTGGCATTAGGCTGATTGGAGCTATGCTGATCCAAATTCTGAATTTATTAAAGCCAGAAATTTTGACCTGAGTCCCCCTCTAGTTTTAAAAAGAATGTATGCTAAAAAATGAAAGTTGTGAAAACATGTGGCTTGTCCTAAATTCTATCAAACCTATAAGTTGCAACTTTTAAATCAAAACCAGTTTTTAGTTACAGGCAAGATAAAAAGTCTTAATTTTGCTGAATTTTACAGTTTGTGCACTTCTGTAACTTTGCCCAAGTTGAACAGATCAATACAACATTTACAGGATCCAGGAATCCTGGCACCAACTACTCACCTACCAAGTTTCAAGCAAATTGGTTAAATGGGGACAGCGTTATTAAGGAGAAAAAAGTAACATTTTAATCTTAAAGTGCTCACTCAACCCTAATATTGCAGGCACTACCGATAGATAGATAGATAGATAGATAGATAGATAGATAGATAGATAGATAGATAGATAGATAGATAGATACCACCTACAATAACATTTGCAGATTTGTTCTCTTGCTGAACCGAGTGACCCGTCACTGTGACCTCTATGGCCATCTCGGTTGACTATCTCTCAAATCAATCACTATTTTGCTCTAAGCCACTTCAGACACAATAATTAGGACAGGTACTCCTGCTTCCATTGTGGTTGTGCTCAATTTCTCCAACCTGTCCCACCTTCTGAGATCCAATGATAAAGCCCTTATCTTTGTTCCCAAAACATCCACACTCATGGGGGACTGGGCCTTTAGTGCTACTGCGCTCAAACTATTGAACTGTCTTCTGCTTTCAGTCCATTGTTCCTCCTCCCACTTTCAGTTTAGAAGGTCTCAGTGGGCCACCTTAAGGTCTACTCTAGATGTACCGGTACATGATTAGCAAGCATTTACCTACATCACCTGCCTTCAGGCTGTTAGTTTTGTCATTAGCACTACCTACACTGGACCAGCGGATGTGTATCTTATTCTTATTTAATTGTGCTTAAGTTGATTGTTCATCTCGCCTGCCATTCTCAGTTTTACTGTATGTTACTAGGTGTTTGAAACAAGAGGAGGCCGAAGCCAGTCAAGGTTGTCTCCCACATCCATGTGGGTGTATTAGTTCAGACCTATGTCCATTTAAGATACTTATCAAGTCTAGTTTTGAAAATATTGAAGTCTGCAGCTGAGAGAGCAAGTTCCATTGCTTGGCTGCACAAATAGTAAAGAAGTTATCTCTTTTCGTGGTATTGACCCTTGGTATAAATAACTGTAGCTTATGGCTTCTAAGGTTGACAGCATGATTCATAAATATCAACCCACATTGTGTTCTTAAAGTAGGTTTATTGAGTATTCTGAAATGCTGAATGAGATCACCCCTTTTTCTTCCATCTTCTAAAGTGACCAAGCATGTTCTTTGCAATTTGACACTATAGGGAAGATGTTTTAAAGAAGGAATTAATTTAGTCACTCTGTGTTGAACACATTCAATTGATTTCTTTTTTAAGGTAGGGATTCCAGAAAGGGGAGCAGAAGTCAAGATGAGGCCTGATAGGTTCAGTAAAGCGGAATGATACATTGTTCACTTTTGTTCACAAAGGTACGCTTAATGCAATTTAGGATCATATGGCTGGTTTGTGTGATTTTTGTTTTACAGTGGTTATTAGTAGAAAAGGAATTATTTATGATAATCCCCAGAACTCTTTCTTTAGAAACTAGCTTAAGTGGCTGATTGTCAATATGATAAACTGATAAGGGGTTATTCCTACCCATGTGTAGGACAACACATTTGTTTAAATTCAATGACATTGTGTTTGTTTTTTGCCCATTACATAATCTCCTCAAGATTTTGAGTGAGGGATAGTTGTTTGTTGATGGTGTCCACTTCCCCTCTTACTTTAGCGTTGTCAGCAAATTTGACTGGTTGGTTCTTGATGTTTTTGCTAAGGTCGCTAACAAAGAGTTTCGACAGAGTCGGTCTGAGGACCGAATCCTTGGGGACACCACTGTTTACTACACCTACTGGAGACAAGTCTCTGCCTACTCATACCCTCTGGGAAATGATCTAGGAGCCAGTTACTAACCCATCTGACTATTGGGGTACTTAGCCCAATGTCTGCAAGTCTGGAGATAAGTTCTGAGTGTGGGACTTTGTCAAAGGCCTTACCAAAGTCTAGTAATATGACATCCATTGGTATTTTATTGTCAAGGCTGGATCCAATCTTGTTGTAAAATGTCACCAAATTGGTAGTGCAAGAGTGCCCTTGAGTAAAGCCGTGTTGGGAGTTGTCTGTGATGTTCAATGAATTCAGTTCAAATTCTATTCTATTTTTGATAAGTTGTTTCATGGTTTTACTAATAGTAAATGTAAGACTAATGGGCCTATAGTTCGCAACATTGTCCTTGGCACCTTTTTTATAAATAGGGACCACTATGAAAGTTCTCCAGTCATGGGGATTTGACCTATGGATATAGATTTATTAAAGATGATAGAAAGGGGGTATTTTAGACTAGGCGATACCTCCTTAAGTAACCTGAGGCTCAGCTGGTTGGGTCCAGCTGAAGAGTTAGCTCTAAGTTCATCTAGTGCGAGTTCAGTGTCTTCGCTGGTGAACTGTATGGTAATTTCATTGGTACAGGGATAAGTTAGGGTGGGTTGTTTTGATTAGAGACTGAAAAAATGTATCTATTGAATTCACATGCAATAATGCTGTCATTGGTTATTGTAACGTCATTACTATCGGTCCCAGTTGGTTGGTAATGTTTTACTTGCTGTTAACGTAGGCATAAAAGGATTTGTGGTTATTGTTCATGGGGCTATTTTGAGTTCTACCTTAGCTTTTTCCCCTCTTAATTAATTGTTTTAGGATTTGTAGTTCTTGCTTGTATTTAACATTATCCGGAGATAGATTTCTTCTTTTTAAAGCATAGTAGGCTTTTTCTTTGATTTTAATTTGTTTTTTAGCTGCCTTGGTTAGCCATAGAGGAATTCTGCCTTTTTCATTGTGTTTAGTAAGGGGACATATCTTGATCCTGCTATTAGGATGTGATGTTTCAGGGAATTCCAGCAATCATGTATTGAAGCATCCCTAAACTCAATATCCCAGTCAATACTGTTGAGGCACTAATTAATACTATGGAAGTTAACTTTGTTGTAGTTCTTGATCATCAAAGGCACAGGTGGTTTATGAGAGACTGAGTTAACAGTAAAAATAATGGTATTATGGTCACTACCACCTAGGGGACACTTAGCCTAATTCAAAACATTAAGGTTATCATGGTTAGTAAGGATGAGGTCTAAAATGTTGTCCCCTCTCATGGGAGTGGTGACTAGCTGATTAATGCTCACTGAGGCCATTGCATCAGTGAAGGCATGTTCAATAAGGCTAGAGCCAGCTAATAGTTCCCAGTTAATTCCTGGGAGATTCAAGTCGCCCACCTATTTCATCAAAATGAGTAATCACATTGGTGAGGGCCTCATTGTAATCCTGAGTAGCCTTAGGGGGCCTATAGCAGTTACCAATGATCATAGTTTCTTTGTTTTTGTTAAGTACAACTTGAACCCAAATACTTTCCACTTCACAGTTATTAGTCATTTGAGGAAAGACTTGATGACAGTCAATGTTGTCTTTGATGTATAAACAAACACTCACACCCTTTTTGTTAATTCTGTTATAATAGTAAAGTTTAAAGCTCTCCATATGAGAGAACCAAAGGCTAGACTCATCCCACCAGGTTTCGGTAACTGCTATAATATCCACTTTGTCTCTCAATATAATAGCATGTAACTCAGACATTTTGGTTGCATTAAGGCTCTGTGCATTCAGACTTGTGATGTTTAATTGGTGCCCTGAAGTAGTAGATAGTCTAGTGGCAGTACCCTCAGGTGGAAGTGTGCCCCTGCCCCCCCAGATGTTAGTTTAAATAATTTTCTATAAACATTTTGATCTGTTTCCCTAATAGGAGGTTACCATGCTGACTCAGATGCAGTCCATTCCAACTAAATAAATTATATTTATTTTCAAATTCCTCCCAATGCGTTAAACAACTATAGCCTTTATGTAGTGTCCATTTGCGTAACTGTTTGTTCACCATTTTTATTTTCAGGTTGATGAAATATCCAGCACTGGGCACAGGCAGTATATCAGAAAGACATATTGTACAGCCTTTAGATTTCATCTTGTTACACAAGTTAGTATAAACAGCCTGGATACTGCCTACCGAGGAATTGTTTATATTAGTAGCACCTACATGGATTATATCTAGTGGGTTAGGACCTGCATTGCTAAATATGTTGTCCAGCATATTGGAAATGTCCTTAATGTTTGCCCCACTAAAGCTGCAGCTGGCTGTGTTAACCTTGTCTTGCCCACAGACAGCTCTGTCAAGGTGTTTGGTAATAGAATCACCTAGTACATAGATTTGTCTAGGCTCTACCACTTGAGGAGTTTCCCTATTGGTTGCTGGACCATAGGCAATATTAGATATGGGAAGGGTATACTGGAAGGTGATGGATTGGCTGTCTGCTTCGTTAAGGTATTTAAAATCTGGCTATTAGTAGCAAGGTTAGTCTCCGGGGGGTGGGGTTGTTGGATGGGGTTGTTAGTAGTGACAGTATTGTCTACCTCCATATCATCAGGGCTTAAGGACATGCTGGAAGCAGTTTCTGTGTCTGTGTGTGTCTGTGGGGGGTTACAGCCAGCTTCCAAGCAGCCTGCAGAGGCAGTGTCAGTGTCTGTCAACACTGTGAATCATGTCTCTTCACTTAGGCTGGCATGTAGCTACCAGCTCTGTATTCTTGTAACTTATGCTGCATATCTGCTCTGTATTTTTGTATTTTATATAATGTCTTTATATCCTGTTCCTTGACCATGCTCTGTTTTTTTGCTATATTGTATTGGATTTGCTTGTCTTTACTGTACTATTACTGTACTACTTGTCTTGTAACCTCCCAGGTTGCACCTGAAAATAGGTGAAACTGTGTCTTGTGTACTTGGTCAATAAAAGCAAATAATAATAATAATATAGCACTGGTACAAAAAACTGTAGTAGCTTCAAAATGAAAAGCCTAAAGATGACTAAGCACTTAGAGCTGTGCTAGCTCTTTATCAAAGGGTGGAGCCTGATATCGTTGCTTATCTGATTTATAGCCTCACTTTCAAGGTAATAGCCCCGAATTATAAAGCTGTATAATTGCAAAATTGCATGACAAGGGCATCTATAAAATAATTACAAGTGTATCAGTACTCTTTAAAGTTTATGCTCCTATTTATATAATTCAAATGCAATTAATTGATTAACTGATTAACTTGCAGTCTGTGCCAAAACAACTCACTGTATGTGTGTTTATGTATATTCTGGGAAAATGCCTCAGAACTCCTTGGGAAGCGTGACAAAACCTCATCACAAATGCTCATGGTCAATGGACATGAGGTACTTGAACCCATTGAAACTGCCAACAAATTCAATGTTGCATTCCTTGACCTTAGCTCTATCATCCCCACTGAGCCAACCCAGCCCTCTAGCAAAGGTCCTGGTCCTGTTGATACACAGCCACTGGACCCAGAGCCAGAATATCCTAAATTATATTTTAAACCTGTCTCAGTAAGGAACACCTCTAATTATATAGGAAAGAAGCCTGGTAAAACCAGACTCAGGGGTGATTCAATTGATGTGAGGCTATTTGCACTGGTTGTTGAGCAACCCTCTTACCCCATTTCCATATTTTTCAACTTCTCTCTGCGCTACTTCCAGTTCCCTGAAAAGTGGAAATCCATGCTGGTTTACATCAGTATTTAAAAGCAGTGATCGTTCTAACCTTCCCAATTACAGGCCAATTTTCATACTCTCCTCCTTGTCCAAAGCCCTTGGGAGAATAGTGTCTGATGAACTTGTCTCATATCTTGAACAATTTGAAATACAGTGTCCCCAACAGCATGGATTTCAGAAAGAACACACAGTATTAACAATACAGCACTAATTGAGTATTCCAATTTTGTCCTCAAGGCCCATGGCAATGGAAACAAGGCTGGCACCATCTATATCAACTTGACAAAAGCCTTTGACTTAGTCATAAACTCCTTCTCTACAAATAGCATAGCCTAGGCCTGGCATTAGTCACAGTTAACTTCTTCCAGAGTTTATTCACTAATTGCATTTAGCGCGTTAAGATAGATGGTTCCTTTTCAGATGTTAGGAATGTATTCATTGGTGTTCCCCTTGGCTCCATTCTGGGCCCCGTATAACTGTATTTGACTTCTTCATAAACCACCTACCTAATGCCTGTCAGTGTGCAAATGCACTTTTCTATACAGACAATGCTGTTATCTGTTCCAAGAACCCTGATCTTGGCAGCTTTACCTCCATCCTCCAGGGCAATTTTTGAGGCCCTTGAAAAATGGTTCACCCAAAACAAATTGGTTCTCAATTACGACAAAAAAACCACCAAGACAACGCTCTTTACAAGCCCCCAAATGAAGAAAAGGGTACCACCATTGTCATCCACAATCATCTGGGACATATAGTTGAACAAGTGGAAACCATTAAATACCTCAGGATGATCCTGGACAATACCTTATCTTTTGGCCCCCACGTTGATCACCTTGTGTCCATGGTAAACAGAAGACTGGGAACCTTGTACAATAATTGGGTCAACCTCACAACTGATGCTGGATGCCTCATAGGGGCAAGTTCAGTACTGTCTGTAGTTGACTATGTCCTCCCTGTCTACTCAACTGTCTGCAACTCAGTTCTCAGCAAAATAAATTTGATCTGTAAATAAGTAAGTAAAACTTCATTTTGTCTTGGCACCTAATCCCAGAGGATCTGGGTGCCATTACAATTCTAGCAGGGCAAAATGATATAAAACACATCAGGTATCAGTCGTGCACACTTTCTGGTAAACAGAGTTAAAATCAGGATTTTAAAACTAGATAAACTTAAAAACTGTCCTGGAAAGCTTATTAAAACAGATAGGTCTTTAGGCCCCCCTTAACTACCTCCACTGTTGAGGCCTTCTTTATAGATCCTGGCAGTGAATTCCAAAGGGATGAGCCAGCAACCTCGAATGTGCAGTCCCCTAAGATCTTCAACCTGGCCCTCTGAATTGCCAGGAGGCCCTTGGTGGAGGAGCGGAGGGAACACACCATAATGGCTGGAGTTAGAAGGTCAGACAGGTAACCAGGGCCCAGTCCATATAGGGCCTCATAGGTGAGCAAGCCCACCTTGAAGAGGATCCTCCACCTGACTGGCAGCCAGTGCAAATCCCACAGGACCAAGGTCACATGGCAGGTTTTTTACAGACCCACCAGCAGCCTGGCCACCGTGTTCTGCACTAGCTGCAGCCGACGGAGGGTCCCACCATTTAACCCCAAGGTATAGAGCATTACAGTTGTCTAGCCTAGAGGTCACAAAGGTGTGTACTAGTGAATGCAGTTCCTCAGATGGAATCAAGGGTTTAATTCGGGTGACATTCCTAAGATGGTAAAAGCCACTTTTGACAACAGATGACACATGGCTTCCAGAGTCAATCTGTTGTTAAGGATGACACCCACATTCTTCACCCTGGGGTAGGCCATCAATGGGTTAAATCCAGGACCAAGTCTGTCATCACTCCAGAGGCCCCCCATCATGCCGATGACCAGTCTCAGTCACCAGCACTTTTGTCTTATCAGGGTTCAGTCTTAGCCAGTTCAAGGACATCTAGCTTTGAATCTTGGTCAGGCATTTATTTAGCACTTCAATGGCACTTCCAGTTCCAGGGGCAAATGACATATACAGCTGGGTTTCATGTGCATAGCAGTGAAAACCCAGACTGTATTATCTAATGAACTCCCCTAGGGGCAGCATGTGCACCACGAACAACATCGGTGAAAGGATTGAACCATGAGGTACTCTACATGACAAGGGCATCGAGGAGGAGGAGGAGGAGAAATTAATTCTCCATCACTACTCTTTGCCTTCTGTCAGTAAGATAGGACTCATACCATTGGATGACTATTTCAGTGAGTCTACAATACACTCTAAGGTGATCCAATAGCACAATGTGGCCCACAGTGTCAAATGCTGAAAGATCGAGCAGAACGAGAACTGACCTTCTCCTCTATCCCTCACCCTGAGGAGATAATTCTGCACCTGAACCAATGCTGTTTCTGTGCTATGCCTGGCTCTGAAACCTGAATGGAATGGCTTATAGATGTCAAAAGCCACAAGGTGTGCCTTGAGCTGCAGAGTCACTATTTTCTCAACATCCTTCCCTAAGAATGGGAGGTTGGAGATAGGTCCATAATTCACCAGGACATCAGGGACGAGTGATGGCTTCTTCAGAAGAGGCCTTACCAGTGTCTCCTTCAAGACATTAGGGAAACACCCCTCTGAGAGCAAGCATCGGACTATTCTGGTGAACACTGGACCAATGGCTATGATCCCTCCCACTAGGAGATGGGTTGAAACAGGATGCAGCTCAGAACAAGTGGTCTGTAGCTACGAAATCACCTTGACGACTTCAGCCACCTCAACCAGCTGAAACTCTCCCCAAGCAGGGGGAATGCCTCTGCTTGAACCAGACCAGCTGCTGCAGGACACATTTTGCCCCATTGGGGGATCCCAGCCTGAATGGAGGACACCCTGTCTAAGAAGAACAGAGCAAACTTGCATAATGTAAATGAAAATGCTTTTTTTAGCTGAAGACAGACTGGGTTTAGCAGTCTGTCCACAGTCTGAAAAAGCTGAGCAGGTCTGTTCCTCCAAGCTGCAATCTCCCTGGACAGGAATTCTGCCTTGCTGCACATGCAGCACTCATGCCAGAAAAATTGACTACCGCCAACAGTCCCTCTGGGGACAGTCCCCTTAAAGGACAATAGCGAATAATCTCAAAGGGGGGGCCCAAACGAGAACTTCACCATGCAATGATCAGACCAAATGACCCGATAAATCTTGGTATTGGTTACATCAAGCCCCAGCGAGAATACCAGGTCCAAGGTGTAGCCGTGTTGGTGGGTTGCAGAGGTAACTTCCTGAGGCCCATCATCTGGTACCAATCATCTGGAGGAGTTTGTAACTGAGTAGCGAGGATTTATTGTCAATCCAGGCATTGAAATACCCCAGAATTAACCATCTGGGGGACTCCAACACATTGTTGGTGATGGAGTCCGCTAACACCTGCAAGAAATCCCCATCCCATCCTGGAGGATGATAGATAAGGAGAATCCTGCAACCTGCACCTGAACCCCCATGCACTGCCACACATTCAAACAATGAGGTAGACCTGACTGAGTGCATGAAGAAGCTCAGGCTGGATCTAAAACAGATGGACACTCCCTCGCCCCTGCATTCCCTCCTTGGGTAATGCATCACTGAGTACCCAGCGGGGACTGACATCTCCAAAACTGGCCCAGCATCATCCCCCAGCCAGGCCTCAGTAATGCAAGCCAGGTAGATTGAGGAAATCAAGTCCGCCAGAACAGCGGTCTTGTTCCTCATTGACCTAGCATTGCACTGCACTGCCTTAAGTGGACTAACAGAGACTGTTGGCCCTCTAGCTATCTGCCCACGCAGTCTGGTGGGATCCCTGGAGATAGGAGCCAAACACACAGGGCCCCTCTCAAGGCTCTAAGGTGAACTCTAGGGCACCTTGATACTCCTCTGCGGCACCTGCACACCCCACCACCCAGCCTCCCACTCCTCAAAATACCCACCTCCAGGTATTTTTGTGCAACTGTTGGAAGGGGACATCAACAAAGGGGTAGAGGCAGTGCAGCAGGGATTCAACATACACTATCTTGGGGGGGGGGGGCAAGATCTAAACACATTCCAGGATCAGAACCCTTCAACCCAAAATAAAATTAATAAAATTAGACAAACAATAAACCCAACTAACACTAAAATTGGCCATGACCACCAAGACAATGGCTAGACAAGGTGACTGCAGCTAGAGCCCATTAATCACAATGTCTGTCTATGCCCCCTAATGTATCCGGACCGATCAGACATTCATCCCCCACATAACCCCCACAATCTTCCCACCCTCAAAACAATATTTAAATAATTAATAAAATAAAGAAAATAGAAGAAAACCACCTAACCTAGTCACACACTCACCTTCCACACCCTAATACAGTCAATTTCCTAAAAATAAACACTCCACTCACACACTAGCTACACCCCAGCAACCCAATAACTTAATTAAAATAAAATAATATTTTAGGAGAACCCAGTCAATTTAACTGCAGAGGTAATTTATAAACTTTACAGTCAATATTTTGCCAATGTCCAGTTTCTTTTTCTCTCAGAAGCAAGTAGTGCTCTCACCACTATGCAAAACAAGGTCTAGACTATAGCTTAAACAAGAGGGTGGAGGACTCTCACCACCAACACCAATGTTTAAGGATTTTCAGGCAAGGCCACAGTACTATGTTACACAGCAAACGATAAAGTCTCATCGGAGGGTGTACTCTTCCCCACCGCTCAAGGTAGATTTTCCACAAGGCTGAAAGAGACTTTTACGGGCAAACACAAGGCACACAGTCCATTGCAGAACGCTCAGTGGACACCGTGCACTACAGTCCAGGCCAAAAGATAACGGTAGGTCAAACAGTGAATACCATTTCCAAGGCCCCGATTTCACCACAAATGCCAGCAAAAGTCTATCCTGGAGATTTTATTCTAGGAAAACAGCAACAGCAGCACAGTAAACAATACCTTTAGATGTCCTGGGCTCCATAATGTCAGCAAATTCAGCAAGCTCTCACCCCACTTCGCCATTAGTCATACCAACGAGCTCCCACTAGATTGGAACTAGCCTTCCTCCCCTCGATCTCCAACATCCCCCCTCCCACCACCCTTGTATTATGACTCTGGGTCCCTCAAGACCCTATGAAACTGTTTTCTATCATAGCACTGACCTGGGACCTCCCATATGTTCCCAGTTAAGGTAACTGACAACATAAAACTTAAGCAAAGAATGTCTAACCCTTTATTCTTACATTGTTACTGTATGTATATATATATATTTTTTTCGGTTGTATGTATATTTTTTTCTGTACTCTTCCATTGTTTGTACCTTTACTTTTATCTGACGTGGAGCGGTTGAAAAAGAGTCTATGACTCGAAGGATTGTAATTCTGATTCTACCCAAACAAATAAACTATGCCAGTCAGCCTCTTAGGTCAGTTCTGGGCAGCAACTACCATGGTGGATCCCCACAAAAAAGTTCTTCAAGCCACCGCTAGATCCTCCTTGGCGGCTGTAATCCAAAACACTGCCATGCCGGTCTGATCAAGAACATGCCTCCCCCAGGAGCTATGGTTTGAAACACAGTTCCTAGCCCCCTTGCCCGAATATTTTGCAGATTAAGAGAACTGTTTCTGGTTGAAACTTCACATTGTAATTATGGAGCTTAAATTTAAAATCCTCTGCAGATGGGAACACCTAAAAATAAAAAAGCTAACTCCTGTGATAGCTCACTAAAACCCCTGATTTACACTACGCCCTATTCCTCTAATCTAATACTCAGAACTAGATTTTTTTTTAAATAATTCTGGCTAGGCTTATGGCAAAGAGAACAATAAGCAGCTAAAATTGTTGGTTCTCCCAAACTGCATGTAAAAGACGGCAGTAAAATCAGCAAGCAACTGCTCCTTCCAGAGCCCTAACAGACAGTGACCCAGCTTGGTCACCATCTTGCCTAGTAACTAATAACCTAAATAAAGCTTGTTGCTTTGCACTTGGGGCTGGCAAGAGCACCCATAGCTGCATCCTCTACACCCAAACACACTGGTTACCCCTACCTAGCAGAATTAAGTTCCAGACATGTCTGTTGGCCAAGAAGGCACTACTGGGCCTCATCCCCTGCAGCTCCAACTCACTGCTTCTGCCCTGTCACAAATCTCTACAACACCGGGGGCATGGAGTAGAATGCCTTTGAACTGCCTTTTTGTCGTACTCAGGTGGGTAAGCATTAATTTTCTGTTAGGGCCACTGGCTGGTTAAATAAGCTGCCTGATACTGTGCTTAATCTACCTAGGTATGACCAGTTTTGACCAGTTTAAGAGAGCGTTATGGGCACACCTAACAGTGCAGTGCAACTGTAACTGCGAATCATCCTAACTAAAGTCTCTCCCAGTAGACGCTTCCAACTGTGTCAGACTCTGGCTGTGTGGCAATGTGCCATCACTATGCTTGTTTTACACTACTTCTGTTTACATGCCTTATTGTAAAATTGTATGCCATTAATCTAGCCTATTTATTTGTATTTGTTTGACTTCATTCTGCTGGAACTCGCTTATTGTATTTGTTATGGTGCCTTGTAATCTCTGTTATTGACGTGGAGCCTTTGTAAAAGACCACTTGTGCTGAAAGGTATTCTCCAACATTTTCAATAACTAAATAAATATTTTTATGCAACATTTGTGAGGATATTTTTTGTCACTTATCTGTGATATTTTTTCTCCCTCCAGACCTAGGTCCCCTTGAACTAAAATATCCTCACTGTAGCTTTTGATTGGTTGGAGCCAGCAGCATGTACAGAACAATTTTTTCCTTTCTGGCAGTAATTTTTTCATTTTTATAAGCTGAATACCTTCTTTTCAATCTGTCACTCCCTGCCCCTCCCTTTACCCATGTCAGTTGTTCCTGATCATGCTGCAGTACATTCCTGTTCGGCACTCTCCATCACCAACTGGCATCTATTCTCTCTCCCAGCAATAGCAGCACCTCTTCTCAGCCACACCATACACTGCCACCAGGCATCCCAGCATACTGCATCTTTCCCTGGAGCTCAACATGAATGCATGAATGTACTTATGCACAGATGCATCATGCAACATGCACATGCATCAGACATTGGAAAAAAAACTACTCAGTCATCCAGAAGCTTCACTTCGTCATCCAAAAACTACATAAAAAACACAGGAGACTGGCTAGGGTCTACAGAGAGGAGACAGATAAGGCAGGGAACATCTGGGCAGACTTGGTGGGCCAAGCAGTCTTTTTCTGCCAGTAAATTTGGTGTTTCTGCGACATGCAGGCTGCCATATTCACATGGTTAGAGCGTCATTAACTGGCTTAGTGGTGAAGTAACCGTGAATAGTGCTTGCAGCCAGTGGACATATTAAGAGGCCCCTGGTACGGTTCATTAACCCAGCAGCATGGTTACAGTGTACTGTTTGAATATCGCTCTGTGCTGGCTTTCAGCCAATTGCCGCACAGTGCACAACAGTTTGGTATAGAAGGAAGTCTGACATCCTAAGGTAGAGAGCTCTCCTCTTCTGTTAAAGAATCCACTGGTGATTTTTTTAACATTATTGTGCCCATTTACTTCAAGAATAATCCCGGGCTTGACAGAGTCCTAAAATATATATTTCTGGCTACTGAATGGAATTTGACATGGTATGATATTGCAATGGTTGCCCCTATCCCCAAGAGATAATTGCAGAGATAGAAATCTGGTTCTTTGCTTATACTACATTATCTACTAATGTCTGGGCAGATATGTATTCTCTGGTACTGATAAGACAACACATCCTTCTTTCTAACAGCTGTTAAGCAGACTCTCAGTCCTTTTCTTGAACAAAAATGCAAACAAATTGGAGGCATGAATATAGGTATTTTCCAGAGGTTTTGTTCACCAACAGTTTCTGTATGGTATGTCGGGAACAGCTGCTGCTCCTCTAACTAGTTTCACTGTAGGAATCAAACACACTTTTTTTCAAGACAGGAAGACCTCTGCAGACCTACTTCAGTAAAAGTTTGTATTCAGCATCTTCAAAATGTCCTTATGTCTGGATACTCTGCATCTGTATTAGCATATTAAAAAAAACTTCCAACCTTCTGTGTAGTTCAGTATTTTGTATTTATTACAATATATTCTAATGCATAGGAAGAGTTTGGAGTTGCAAGATGGAAATGAAGGTTTTATGTAACATGATTTGGCCCTTTTGGAAACAAACTTTCATCATTCTATTACTTTTACATCTACAGTATATGAGCCTCAAATCTGAAAATGTCTAAAAAATGCCCTAAATAAACACCTCTTGTTGTCAATGTAGTGTATGTCTGTAGTATATTGATGTAGTATAAACATATTTACACTATATCAATACACTGAAACTACTTTTTCAGTTGTTCCTGTGACCAAGAATGAGTCAGGGCCAACTGGGCTCTTCTGACAGCATTTTCAACAATTTTTGGACTGTACTTGGCATTCATCTGCTGTCTCCTGCTGGAAGAAAGGCTTCTTGGTTGTACATCTGCCCCCAAGATGTTTTGCACCAGTCGGGAGCCTGGACTGGTTATCGGTGGGGCTTGCATACGATGGCTGGCTTTTAAACACAGCTGCTACGTTCTCAAGATCTCATCAGCTGTTCCTGTGACTGATATCAAATCACCTATATGGTGGCTGAGAGTGAGTCAGGGCCTGCCAGGTTCTTGTGACAGCATTTTCAATGACTTTTGGACTGTGCCTGGCATTCATCTGCTGTCTTCTGTAGGGAGCAAGGCTTACTGGTTGTAACTCTGCCCCTACATTCAGGAGCCTGGACTGCCTGTGGGTGGGGCCTGCAAAGAACAGGTGGCTTTTAACACAGGTGCCGTGTTCTCAAGATCTCATCATCTAGACCTTTTGCTGCAGTCAGGAGCCTGGATTGCCTGTGAGCAGGGCCTGCATAGAACAGGCATCTTTTAAGCATATCTGAAGTGTTCTCAAGATCTAATCAGCTGCTCCTATGACCAGGAGGGAGTCAGGGCCAGTAGGGCTCCTGTGACTGTGACAGAATTTTCACAAATGTTTGGACTGTGCCTGGCATTCATCTGATGTCTCCTGTTGGGAGCAAGGCTTTCTGGTTGTAACTCTGCCCCTACATTCAGGAGCCTGGACTGCCTGTGGGTGGGGCCTGCAAAGAACAGGTGGCTTTTAAACACAGGCACCGTGTTCTCAAGATCTCATCATCTACTCCTGTGACCAGGAGGGAGTTGAAGCCAGTTGGGCTCTTGTGACAGTTTTTTTTAACAACTGTTGGACTGTGTCTGGCATTCTTCTTCTGTGTCCTGCTGGGAGCAATGCTCTCTGGTTGTAGTTTTGCCCTCTAGACTTTTTGCTCCGGTCGGTAGCCTGGACTGCTTGTGGGTGGGGCCTGCATAAAACAGGTGGCCTTTAAACACAGCTGCCACGTTCTCAAGATCTTGTCAGCTGTTCCTGTGACCAGGAGTGAGTCAGGACCAGTCGGGCCCCTATGACAGCATTTTCAACTGTAAGCAGTCACCATACTGGGGTCCTCAGGGTTCTCATGAGGAGGAAGGCCTGGGCTCCCTAAGAATGTGATACACTGGCCTAATGTGGCATGGTGCCTCCACCTGGGGCAGTGAGATGGTGTACCTGGCTGCTGAAACACAAATCTATCACCCCCATACCAGGGCTGGAGATTGGAGGGTTGGGGACCACTAGGCACCAGAAAATTACTTTTAATATACCAGGGCTAGCGATCGGAGGGCAGGAAAATCACTAGCTACCAGGGCCCTATTATTTCATACTGGTTCTAACGATCGGGAGGGGCCACTAGGCACCAGGGAATTATTTTTAATATACCAGAGCTGGTGCTTGGAGGATGGGAGGAACACTAGGCACCAGGAAATTATTTTTAATATACTGGGGCTGGTGATCAAGGGTGGGGGGACCACTAGACACCAAGGAATTACTTTTAATATACCAGGGCTACTGATCGGAGGGTGGGAGGGACCGCTATACACCAGGGACCTATTATTTCATACTGGGGCTGGCAATCAGAGGCTGGGGGGACCATTAGGCACCAAGGAATTTCTTTAATTCCTTTTGCATTTATGGCAATGGAACTTCACTATAAATTGCCAAAACCAATTGTTAATTGTTCTAAAATCTCTGCCTTTACAAGGTCCCTTAAAGATTATTTTCTTGACAAATTTATTTGCAAGTGTTTTAACTGATTACATTGTTGTTACATTATCCACATAAATGTTTTTGTATTATTTGTATGCCTTTATGTGTTTTTTTGTAACTGGACGCTTGTGAAAACAGGCATTTTGCTCACATGCCTTTCAGTATAAAATAAAAAAGAAACAAAACAAAACTTTTAATATACCAGGGCTGGTGATTAGAGGGTGAGGTAGGACCACATAGGCACCAGAGAATTACTTTTACTATACCAGGGCTGGTGATTGGAGGATGGGGGGACCATTAGGCATCAGGGATTTACCGGGGCTAGCAATCAGAGGGTGGGGTGGGACCACTAGGCAGCAGGGAAGTATTAGTTCATACAGGGGCTGGCAGTTGGAGGGTGGGGGTGGACCAGTAGGCACCAAGGAATTATTTTTCTGTACTGGGCCTGACGATCAGAGGGTGGGGGTGCCACTAGCCACCAGAATGCAGGTGTGCTTCCCCACCACCAACATGGTTGTTGGCTGCAGTTACTCTTCTGTTCACCAGGGTTGGTCAGAGTAAATCAGGCTTCTTCTTGGTGGTATTTGCACTGCACAAAGTGGCCTGTGCCAACCCTTTTGCACAGTGCAAATGCCCTAAATATTGTGCTGTGTTCGTATTCCTGTCCCCACCCCTTCCCTTACCTACATCATACATTTTTTTTGTGCGTGTGCTAATCCTGTTAACGCATGCCACAGCCCCATTTGAATATTGTGTATGGGCGCAAACCCCGGACAAAGAGAGCACAATTACTTTGCCCATCAGGAAATGTTTTGAATATCTGGCACCTCTTTTTGAATGACACAACCCTCTAACCATCCTGTTCAATCCTCTTTTTCCCAGGACCCAAGCATCCCTCTTTTTCTCCATGACCTGCTTTCCCCCTCCTGCCCAAATTCCAAATTCTCTTTTTTTTACCCCTCCTCCTGCTTCCCCTTCCCTCCCTCCATGTCTGCTGCCCCCTATGCTATTTACTGGGGGGGCTGACCATCCCCATCTCTGGGATGCCTCAGGTGATACTCCCCCTGTTGCCCCCCTTTAATTTAAATTCAGACAATGTATTCCCCAATTCAGTCACTGAGCAGCCTTGTTCCATTTCTGCTTAAATGTACCCTACAGTGAGAGACCCAGTGCATGAGTCTAGGTCTCAGGCCATCATTCTGAGTACTTTCCTCTACTCCACAGAACAAGACAGTGGTGCCTCCTCTCCCTCTTCTCTTTGTTATCTGTCTAGAGCACCTTGCTCAGGCAATCTGAGAAGTTACAGCCTTCATAGGCATGCAGATCCGGGGTGGGGGGGATTGGGTGCTCCTGCAGTATTCACAACTCTCCGACTATACTTCTGGATAGCTCACTTGAGATCCATAGCCATGCGGCACCTGGGAGTCCCCTCAGTGCTCTGGCAGAGGGTGGAATCCACACTTTTCCCCAACAGGTACTTTGTAATCTCCATGTACTACAAGGATCTACACACCAACCTACAAACTAGGTTAAATTTTTGGCTTCAACAAGTTACTATAAAGCAAGCAAATGAACGATAGCACCACAGGGAATCATGCAAAAAGGACCTTTATTAAAGTGTAAAGATAGCGAACTGCGGCCGCCCACAGCACAGGAACACCCTCAACCAGTTTCACACCAACTGTGCATCCTCAGGAGGATGGCATCCCTAGTATTCACCACCATTTAAAAGGACTGCAGTTTAAAGTGACAGTGCATTTTTTATAAAAGGCTTCACAACAAGCATTAAAAGTACAACTTTAAAACCACATGTCATTAATATCTATAATACAGAATTCCAATTAACTTAAATGGCTCTGTGTGCACACACTAACTGGCATACAGTATATACTTATTTCATATATAGCTTGCCATACTAATAATAGTGGCTACTAGAACATTAATTCTGGACTAATGCACTATTAAACTGCATCTCCACACCTTAAACAGTGAGGGCTAAGGTGCACACTTCATGAGCTAGTTATAATTCAATTTACATGTACACACACATATAAATATGGATTCCAAACCATCTTTTTTGAATGGTTACCAAAACTAGTATTTTGACTACTAGTATTACAAAAATTAAAACCATACAAAATCCAGGCTGCTTTAAATCCCTAGATAATACCAAGGACACAGTGAATATATAATGCACAAAGCTGTAATTACAGTTATCTTGCCCCTGAATGGATTTTAACAACATAGTTTTCCCATTCTGTGGTCAGCAGACCATACCGAACTCTTCCACCATAAGGTCTGTTCTGTATAATTTAAAATTACAACCAGATGCTGGATCCACAACAGTCCAAAGTTCCCTTGCAACATTTCCTCAACAATCAATACCTAAAAGGAAAAAATAATAAAAATATCTTCAGTAACAAGAACCTTTTAATATTCCATAACCAATTGTAAGTTTTATCTCTTCCTTCTTTTAATCAAGGACATCACATCAATGTTATCATTAAGACCTGGGTGTTTCAACCCACCTGAGGTAAAGATCCAAAACGCTTCACCCTCCAAGAGGCGATCATCCACACTGCCCCCCTTGAGTCCCATCCTTATGAGTTCCACCCCGTAAAATTTAAATTGATGTATTCTACTATCACCCCTCTGTTTTTTGCAGTGTAGTGCCAGAGCATTTCTTTCATCCTCACTGGCTATGCGCCTAATGTGTTCCCCCCCATACGCACTTTTAAGTGACCTGTTGATTTTCCTACGTAAAATGCACTGTACCCACAGATTGCTAAATATACCAGATCACTTGTAATGCAACTAAAGAATGATCTTGAGTCATATAATTGTGGTGCATTCACCATGGTGAAGGTGTTACTTTTCAAAATGTGTATACAAAATGAACAGTTACCACAGGAATGTGTACCCTTAGGCCTAGGGGGAAACCAGCTACCCATAGGTAAATCAGTTATTTGAATCGCTTGGTAACTATGTGTAATCTTGTCCTTAATGTTAGTACCCCTTTAGTATGACATACGGGGGGAGGGATTTTTAGTTACCTCTTTTAGCCGAGGATCTAATGCCAAAATAGGTGTTTCCTGATGACTCTCTCAACCTCCCCTGACTGCCGATTAAAAGTGCTAATAAAGTACATCCTTTGAGGTTCCTCACCTCTAGTTTTGGGGGTCATTACTGGAATTGACTGTTCTTTACAGCACTTTTACTTCCTGGCTCGCTGCAGGTACTGTGGACGCTGTTGCAGCTTCTAAATATTTAATAACAGCCCTTAAAAACAGCGCATCATATTTGATTCCATTTTTTGTATTGAAGTTATTTGAAACAGCTTCAAGATACCGATATTGTTGGAGTAACGGACGAGGTATCAAGCGGTATCAGGACATGGCATCCCCCGAAGAAACGTCAACTAAGGTATGTCATCAAGCAATTTTTTCAATTTTAACTTGGCGGTGCCATGGGATCAGTGTCCTCGTGTGTTCACTGCTGGTGGAAAAGCAGATATTTTTACTGAAACTACAGCCAGTGCGGCTGCTTCCACCACTACACCAATAAATGTTGAGTCACAACAGCCAATTGTTACAGATATAGACCTTGCATTTATCCAACTTGAGAGGGCCACTTTGAGAGGCCATCACCATTACTGGAATTGCCTGTCTATAGAGACCTATTTAAAAGAAGGGAGGTCTCCTAGGGGTTTGCGACTCACTAAAATGCCCGGGTATAGTACTGAACGTATTGCCTATATGACAGAATAGGACAAGGGCTTACAATTGGGAATGGATGCCTTAATACATGCCATTATAAATGATTATATAGCCCAACAGCCAGACATTGAGAGAGAAATTAAAATGAAAGAAGGCATAGTGGTTCATTTTAAAGGAGACCCCAGATTTTTAGTATTGGAACGAAAATTGAAGGACACAGTACTCAAAGAAGATTTGAAAATCAAATAAAGCAAATTAAAAAAGTTTAAATGGGACAGGCAGGATTATATCCTGAACCAGGTGTTTACTTGAAACTAGGCAACCGGGGGTCCAAATAGAAAGGGACAGAATTGTGGGGCCCACAGAGGAGGAGGAGGGACAGCATCTTATAGCACAGCAGCCACACAAGTCCCTAAGTCCAGTGATACTGATAATACAGAGGATCCTTTTTTAGAGGAGGAGGAGGAGGAGGAGGAAGAACTACCTCCTTGCCTCCCCCTGCTTCCACCAAGACGGAATGACCGACAAGTCCAATTTCAGGAACCAGTCAATCCCCTGAACAGGAACAACTACGGGAATCAAGGGGATCAGAGATACAACCCCCATCAGTACTACCTGAGAAATACAGACACATGAGGAAGGGGGCAGGAAATTCCAAGCAAGGAAAAGCAGGACGTGGTGGCAGGGGCAGGGTAGATTAAATCTAGCCCAAGAGAATATTGTTGTGGACATCTCTCAGGTAAATTTATCAGAAGCCCAGATTGATGTATTACAGAAAGGACTGTCCTTCATACCCACAGTATACATTAATCCTTTCAAGCTTTATATGGCTCTGAAATGGTTGAGTAGATCACTGAATCTGCATGCCTTCTCTGACAAACCTAACATGGGGGTGAAGCAAACAACTATGAGGCAAACCCAATTGATATAAGCAATACTATGGAGTTAACTACTGCTATGTGCACAGATGTTTCTCCATCCTTAGGACCCCCATCTACTTTCAACCCACCATATGTTGATGTGGTTAACATTTTTGAAAAGGCTTGTGAGGCAGGTTTTGAGAAAATCTGTGGTAATAAGAGCCATCACTTCTTTATTAACATGTCCAGCAGTGAGGCAAAGGCCTTGAAGGAATTACCAGATAACTCTGTTATCGTAATTAAACCTGCGGACAAGGGGGGAGCAATAGTTGTCATGGCCACCAAACAATATATTGGGGAAATTGAGAGACAATTGGGGGTTATCAACTTGTATAAGAAGTTAAAGAGTGACCTGACTAGTGTATCTAAGTCACAAATTGATAGTGGCCTGGATAATGCTATATTGGAAGGATCTATTAACCCCAAGGAGCACGCTTATTTAACTATCACACACCCTATTCAATGGACTATCTAGTTCTTAGACTTTGTCACAGTGAGCCTCCCCAAATCCATGGAAAAGATTTTGAGTCTCCCTCCAAAAATAAAATAATCTTGGGCCTCCCCAAGGAAAAGTAACATACTGTACTTTGCGCAGTATACCATGAATAAACTGAAACCCCTTTGAGTACTTGGCTCACATTGAGTTTGTTGTCTTATACTGATATGGAACCTTTGAAAAGAGCTCATGTGCTCAAAGGTGCTATCTGAATAACAAATAAACAAATTTTATTATTGAGCTTATTGTACCCTCCCCCTCCACAGGCCAGCCTACTTGCTCCACTATTTTCATTCTTGAACCATTGTTACCCTTGTTGCAGTACTTTCATGGATCAGACTGCTTGCTCTGTTCCCTCTCTATATGAAATACCCTTCCTACATACTCTGCCTCTTCCCCTCCTTCCCTGCTCCTAAACAACTTCTCTGGGATTACTTTGCTCCTTCCTGCTATTGCTTTTAGCACTTCTATATTCAACCCTTGTATTTGGGCTGTTCTGCCATCAGGCTACAAATTGATCAATTACCACCACTCATTATTAGTTTATTGTTCATATTTGTTTGCACTATTGTTCATTGTGTATTTCCTGATTGTTCTGCAGTTACCTTTTGAAATCTATTCACTCCCTACCCTTCCCCGCGTACACCTTAAATGAGCCTTGGCTCATTCACCTTCCTTTGTCACCTATTAGTAAATAAATACATAAGATTTACCTACTATTATTCTCTTTCAGTTTGTTTAATCTCTTCACACAAAATAAATAAAACTCAAAATTTAAATACAGTACTTTTTCAGACTTGCTTGAGCCTCCCCTTGAACAGGTTGGGGCCTCCCCAAGGAGGCTGGCCTCACCATTTGAGAACCCCTGATCTATATCCTTCCAAAAACACACAAGGATCTTGAAAATCCTCCTGGACCCCCTGTAGTGGCAGGCATAGGGTCAGTAACTGAGCCCCATCATGATTTGTGGACTCACATATAAGCCAATATGTCCTGAGACTCCGATCATATGTGAAGGATACCGCAGATATTTTAAATCTGATCAGTGATATCCAGCTTGAGCCAGGAAGTTTGTTGGTGTCCATGGACCTCAACGCCTTATATATTGTAAAAACATTCCCCATGAAGAGGGCTTATATGCCCCCTCATACTGGCTGGAGTGAGATGAGACACTTGGCAACAATAGAAGAAGTTTTGTTTTGGACTGTGCTGAAATGATGTTAATCAAGAATGCCTTTTTGTTTCAGGGCGGTTATTATTTGCAGGTCAAAGGGACCGCTATGGGGGTGACATTCACACCCAATTATGCAAATCTCTTTTGGGGGCTGTGGGAAACATCAGTGGTCTATGACGCACAGGTCAATCCTTTTTACCATCAGATTGACCTGTGACGTTGCTTTATTGATCACATATTTGTCATCTGGAAAGGCACTCAGGGGGAGCTCCAGGAGTTTATCCGTTACCTGGAAAACAGCAATCAGAATTTAAAGTTTAGTGTACAAAGTGACCCTGATGTAGTCACATTTTTGGATTTGGAAATCCGAAGGGATACTGAGAATGGGCTACAGTCATCCCTGTTCAGGAAATAAACTGACAGGAACTCTCTTTCCTGAGTTCTTCCAGTTGTCACCTGAGACACTTGATTAATAATATTCCCAGGGCACAACTTTTGTGTGCACACAGGAATTGCAGCACTGAAAGTGGTTATCAGGAGCAAAGCATAGCTATATGTTCCAGATTTCAGGAGAGGGGCTACCCTGTACGACTAATAAAGGAAGCAAGATTGGAGGTGCCAGGCAGAAGTAGGGAAGAGGTAATGACCCCCAAAACTAGAGACAAGGAAACTCAAAGGATGCACTTTATTAGTTCCTTTAATCAGCAGTCAGGGGAGGTTGAGAGAGTCATCAGGAAACACCTATTTTGGCATTAGATCCTCGGCTAAAAGAGGTAACTAAAAATCTCCCCTGTATGTCATACAAAAGTGGTGCTAACATTAAGGACAAGGTTACACATAGTTATCAACTGATTCTAAGAACCAATTTACCTATGGGTAACTGGTTGCCCCCTAGGCCTAAGGGTACACGTTCCTGTGGTAACTGTAAATTTTGTATACACATTTTGAAAGTAACACCTTCACCATGGTAAATGCACCAAAATTACATGACTCAGGATCATTCTTTAGTTGCATTACAAGTGATCTGGTATACTTGTCAACCTGCGGGTGCGGTGTATTTTACATATGAAAAACAACACGTCCCTTAAAAGAGTGTATGGGGGAACACATTAGGAACACAGCCAGTGAGAATGAAAGAAATGCTCTGGCACTACACTGCAAAAAACAGAGGGGTGATGGTAGAGTGTATCAATTTAAATTTTGCAGGGTGGAACTCATAAGGATGGGACCCAGAGGGGGCGGTGTGGATGATCGCCTCTTGGAGGGTGAAGCGTTTTGGGTCTTTACCCCAGGTGGGTTGAAACAGCCAGGTCTTAATGATAAAATTGATGTGATGTCCATGACTAAAAGAAGGAAGAGATAAAACTTACAATTGGTTATAGAATATTAAAAGGTTCTTGTTACTGAAGATATTTTTATTGTTTTTTCCTTTTAGGTATTGATTGTTGAGGAAATGTTGCAAGGGAACATTGGACCGTTGTGGATCCAGCATCTGGTTGTAATTTTAAATTAGGGAAAATAGACCTAATGGTGGAAGATTTTGATATGGTCTGCTGACCACAGAATGGGAAAACTATTTTGTTAAAATCCATTCAGGGGCAAGATAACTGTAATTACAGCTTTCTGCATTATATATATTTACTATGTCCTTGGTATTATCTAGGGATTTAAACCTGGATTTTGTATGTTTTTTATTTTTGTAATACTAGTAGTCAGAATATTAGTTTTGGTAACCATTCAAAAAAGATGGTTTGGAATCCATATTTATATGTGTGTGTACATGTAAATTGAATTATAACTAGCTCATGAAGTGTGCACCTTAGCCCTCACTGTTTAAGGTGTGGAGATGCAGCTTAATAGTGTATTAGACTAAATTAATATTCTAGTAGCCACTATTATTAGTATGGCAAGCTATATATGAAATAAGTATATAATGTATGCTAGTTAGTGTGTGCACACAGAGTCATTTAAGTTAATTGGAATTCTGTATTATAGATATTAATGACATGTTGTTTTAAAGTTGTACTTTTAATGCTTGTTGTGAAGCCTTTTTAAAAAATTCACTCTCACTTTAAACTGCAGCCTTTTTAAATGATGGACGCACAGTTGGTGCAAAACTGGTTGAGGGTGCTTCTGTGCTGTGGGTGGCTGCAGTTCACTATCTTTGCACTTTAATAAAGGTCCTTTTTGCACAGTTCCCTGTGGTGCTATCGTTTGTTTGCTTGCTTTATTGGAACTTTTACGGAGGGCACACAGAGTGAGTAGAGCCGGAACTGCCTGTTCTTAACAACAATTTACTGCCTGCACTCAATCCACAAATTGCTACACCTGCTCCCTTTTCTCTCTCTTGTATGTCGCTGACACTTCTGGAGAACCTTCTGCCATGCTCAAACTGACCCAGCCTTCAGAAAATGGGAGTACTATTTGTTGCAGTACACCGACCATCTTTTGTTAGGTGCCACTGTAAACTCACTCACTGAGTCTCAGGTCAAATTTTGCCAGTGAGAGGATTTCTACCGCTACTTGCAATTAAGGCACTACATTACCTCCCTCCCTCCCTATAGGAGCCCGTAAACTGGAATCACACCTGGAGATCATCTATACACTAATACTGCTCATGAGAATAGGAGAAGCAGACCATGTGATCTCCTTTCTTTATAAATCCCTGAAGGCAACCACTGAGGATAGTGCAAAGGACACAGCTCTGAAATGGCAGGAGGAGCTCGGTTTCCCCAATTTAAGATGAGGTCTGGCTCTGCATGTGCCAACTGTACTCCTGAATCACACAAGCACACCATGGCAAGAATACTCCTGGAAGAAGCTGTTGAGATGTTTATGAACCCCTACTATTACGACACACTAACTTCTCGCTAGAGACCCCTCCTGCTGGAGGCGACACGGTGAAGCCTCCGATCATCACGCACACATACATATCATGTGGGCATGCCCAGTCTTACGTCCCTTCTTTTTAGCATTGTGACTGGAGCTTGAAGAGTACACAATAGCAAGGGAGGTACTAACAACAACAAAAATGGAAAGGGACCTGGGGGTAGTCATGTCAGATGACCTAAAGGTGGGTAAGCAATGTGAAAAGTCGGTAAGGAGAGCCAGGGGGATACTGGGATGCATATGAAGGGGCATCACAAGTAGAAAAAGGGAAGTGGCTATTCCTCTATACAGACAGTTGGTGAGACCCCATCTGGAGTACTGTGTGCAGTTTTGGAGACCTCATCTACTCAAGGACATAGACAGGATAGAAGCAGTCCAGAGGAGAGCAACTAAAATGGTGCAGGGTCTGTGGCAGAAACCATATGAAGAAAAACTGAGAGTGCTTAATATGTATACTCTTGCTGAAAGGAGGGACGGGGGGACATGATAGAAACATTCAAGTACCTCAAGGGAATCAACAAAGTCCAGGAGGGTAGTATCTTTCAGAAAAAGAGATGTGTGAGAACAAGGGGGCACCATTTAAAGATAGAGGACGGCTCAGGGTAATGTGAGGAAATTTTTTTTCACGGAGAGAGTGGTGGATACATGGAACAGCCTTCCTGAGGAGGTCGTTGGGTCTAAAACAGTGGGGGAATTCAAACACGCATGGGACAGACACAAGGCAATTATAGTGGGGTGTTGCAGGAAGTAGGCTGTTGGTTAACTAGAATCTGCAGCTTATCCAGTAGGTAGGGAAATGGGCAGACTGAGTGGGCCAAGTGGTCCTTATCTGCCGTCAAAGTCTATGTTTCTATGTTTCTATGTATATGGCAGAGAGCTGCCAGTGATGCAGACCTTTTTGCGCTCCTTCAACTCCGATGGGACGTACGAGACCCAAACTCCCTATACCTATTAAGCATTCCAATCACTGCCACAAAAAAAACATCACCAGACTCGGGCTTACACCTGAACCCACAGAGATCTCTGCCTGGGGGTCTGTGGTGAACAAGATCTATAACATGGAGAAAATGACCCACTTCTTGAATGATAAAATAGAGCTCTGCTCCTCTAGGTGAAATGTGTGGCTCCTGCATGTGATGAGTACAGATACAAGCTTCGTCCCAAAACGATCCCCCCCAAACCACGATCTGATGCCACTGATGAAAGTCCTAGAGTAGACTTTCAATCCTTATATGCATAGGGCATCCAAAACTACTAATCCCCCACCCTCCCTCACGAGAAGGCTGCGGACCCTCACCCAACTCCCCTCCCCGCTTAGTAACATAGAAACATAACATAGAAGTTGATGACAGAAGGAGACCGCTTGGTCCATCTAGTTTGCCCATTTGTTTTGGACCTATCTTGACACTCCAGTTGCCTTTTGTAGTCAGGGCTCCCTTGTGTCTATCCCATGCATTCTTGAATCCCCCCCACAGTGTTGACCCCCCCAACCTCTTGGGGAAGGTTGTTCCAGGCAGCCACCACTCTTTCTGTGAAGAAAAACTTCCTGGTGTTGGTAGAGAACCTCCCTCCTTGCAGCCTGAGGTCATATACCCTGGTCCTGGAGCCCTTCTTGAAGTGAAAAAGTTCCTGTGCCTGTACTTTGTTAATGCCTTTTATGTACTTGAATGTTTCAATCATGCTCCCTCTCTTTCTTCTCTGCTCCAGGGAGTACATATTCAGTTCCCTAAGACTTTCCTCGTAGGACATGTACTGCAGAACCCGAATAATTTTTGCCGCCTTTCTCTGTACTGTTTCCACCTGGTCAATGTCCTTCCTGAGGTGAGGCCTCCAGAATTGGACTCCATATTCCAGGTGAGGCCTGACCAGTGATCTATACAGTGGTAGTACAACCTCTCTCCTCCTACACGTGATTCCCCTCCAAATGCAGCCCAGCATTCTGTTGGCCTTCAATGTTGCCTTCTCACGCCACTTACTAACCTTCAAGTCGTCTGAGATTATGATTCCCTGATCTTGTTCCTGATTTGAGGCCATCAGTCTTTCACCTCCTAGGTAATACTCCTTTCTTGGATTTTTCTTTCCTATGTGCATGACCTTGCACTTTTTGGCATTAAATATCAGCTGCCACACTCCAGACCATTCTTCTAGTTTCTTGAGGTCAGCTTCCATCTTGCTCACTCCTTCTGAGGCGTCCACCCTGTTACATATCTTGGTGTAGTCTGTGAACAGACACACCTTCCCTTCCAGTCCATCAGTGATGTCTGCTATAAAAACATTGAAGAGCAGAGGCCCCTGTTCTGAGTCCTGGGGCACCCTGCTGGTCACTCTGCCTTCCGTCGATTGCGTTCCATTAACCTGTACCCTCTGGGTTCTGCCTTGTAACCAATTTTGCACCCATCTGACTACTTCTGGACCAACCCCTGTGTGGTCAAGCTTCTTTACCAGCCTTCTGTGTGGAACTGAGTTGAAGGTCTTACTAAAGTCTAGGTAGACCACATCTACTACCCCACCATCGTCCACTGTTTTTGTAGTGTAGTCAAAAAACTCAATCAGATTTGTCTGGCATGATTTTCCTGATGTGAAACCATGCTGTTTAGGGTCTTGTTGGCTGCTAATTTTGAGGAATACTATGATCCTCTGTTGAGTAATGTCTCCATTAGTTTCCCTACTATAGACGTGAGGCTCGCTGGTCTATAATTACTAGCCTCTTCGCAATTGCCTGATTTATGAAGTGGAACCACTATTGCCTTTTTCTAATCTTCGGATACTACACCACTCTTCAAGGATTTCATGAAAGAAGTGCCAGAGGAGCTGACAGTTCTGCCCCCATTTCCTTAAGGTTTCTGGGGTGCATCTTGTCTGGTTCCATGGCTTTGTCTGCTTTTAGTTTATTTAGTGCCTCCTGTACTTCAGCTTCTGTATAAGGGACTCATGTCTACCCCTGGTCTGGGGGTGTTGTCTTTTTTATTCAGGGCTGGGCCATCCCCTGGGTCATCTTTGGTAAACACCAAACAGAAGTATTGTTGAGGATTTTGGCTTCCTCTGAGTCATGTTTGGTGCATTTCCCTTCTTCAGTAGCAGTCTTTACTATCCCCCTTTTGCCTTCCTACATTCCCTAATGTATCTAAAAAAATGATTTGTCTCCTCTCTTTGCCCCTTCTGCTGCTATCTTTTCCTCTGTCTGGGCTTTTGCCTTTCTAATTTGTTTGTTAGACTCTCATTTTTTTCCTTGTACGACTCCCAGTCTTTCTCAGTTTTGGTTTCCTGGTATATGCTGTACGCCCTCTTTTTTTTCTTTGACTGTGGTAGCCATTTTCTTGGAAAACCATAGAGGAGAGGAGAGCAAAGTCCTGGCCTTTGCTAACTACAAGACATGGTCACAATGCAATATTAATACAATGGCAATGTGTGAGAATGCGTGAACTGCAGCTATAACAATATTTCGATGATTCTCCCCTTCCACTCTGTACATAAGGGCAAGGCAAAGTTAATTTCTAAGGCACCCAACCCTGGAGACTCTGGGCACTGTACATAAAAGAAACAATAAGGGTATTAGATAAAATGTCATATATAAGATAAATAATAAAACAGCAGCAATATCAGAATATTACAACAGTAGTATCATAAACAGCAGGTTTTCCTCAGGATTTTTAGGCAGATCAGCTTTCAACCCCAAGGAAGGCCAGGGGAAAAAAATATGTTTTTTAGGCCCCTTTTGAACCCCTCAACTGATGGGGCCTCCCTGATATCAGCTGGCAACGAGTTCCATAGGACTGGTCCAGTGACACTGAAAGCCTGATCACCAGAAGGGGGAAGTGGTGGTGAAACAATGATTAGAGGTCTTAAAACACACTCATAACTGATTCCTATGTAAGGATGACTCGATGCCACACCTTTTATCATTGTATAACTTTTTATTGCTGTATGCACAATGACATTACTGACATGCAGTACGGACATGCGAAATGTTCTTAATAAAAATATATCTACAAAAAAATGTCATCTACAGTACCTGGTGAGTAGAGAGTCTTTTCATCCCTGTCTCTTCCCCAATTCCCAATAACCCCAAACCCTCCTCCCTGCACCAGTCCTACAGCCAGTTATTGAACGCCTCTATTCTACCCTTCCTTACTGAGCTGGCTCTAGGAACTGGTAGCACTTCTGAGAAGGCCAGCAATTTGGCTTCTCCACAGCAAATCTGCCCTATGATACAGTATATATATATATATATATATATATATATATATAGAGTTATAGTTATGCTATGTTGATATACTAATGATGCACTTGCACCACACTGATAGAAAGATATATTTTTTAAATAAAGACAATTTTTGAACATTTTCAGATTTGCTTATTCTAATGTTTGATATCAAATAGTTTTCATAATATGTACTGTACATGATACATATTATAGGGGTGCGACAGCACCCCTGTACATAGAATTTAGTAGGCTGTTTAATGTTAAACCCCAGTTTTTCCACCTTAACAACTTTGGCATCATTTGATGAAATAGCCCAAAATTTGGCAAGTGTGATCAGGCTGCCAGAATCTCAAGGTGTGAAAAGTTTTGTGACAGCACCTCGTTCGATTTTGAGATATGGAGTGCCAAAAAAGGAAAAAAGAAACATGTTTAGTTTCCCTATACTTAACATTGGGTATTTTTTCTCTCACCTATAGCCCAGACAGTGTGGAATTTTTTAATGAAATTTTCAGGGTTGAAGGGGCACATGCCAAGGGTATGCCTTTGGAAGGCTTCATGAAAAAATATTACATTGCTCCAGAGTTATAACAATTTTAGTGTTAACATCCTGATGCAAATGATAGAAAAAAAATTGTGACTGCTTATTATCATTTACCTCTTGCACTGAAATAAAATACTGATTGTGATGGCGACCATTTTATTCCTCATTTTAAAGTCACAAGCACTGAAAATAAATGCATAAATGCATAAAAATAAACTCTTTCAAAAAAAAAACACCTGATCCTAGCTAAATGGGGCCCATTTAGCTAGATTCTGCTGTTTGTTTGTTTTTAAACTTACCAGAAATACTTTTTTCTGGGCACCCCAAAAGCGAGGGTGCCCATCTTAGTGAGAAGAGCTGTTGACCCACATTCTTTGTATGAGAACAGTTGGACTTTCTTGAGTTCTGCAACTGCAGCTGGAACTCGTGCTGTGGCCTGCACTGATAGCAGTGAGCCATTGATCCCCTGTGGTTTAAGTGCTGTCAGAAAAAGTCTCTCTCCATCTCTCTGTCTCTCTGTCTCTCTGTCTCTCCCTCTCTCCCCCTCCCCCCTCTATCTCTCTCTCTCTCTCTCTCACTCTCAGGGTACCCACCCCCGGTACAGCTTCTTTCTCTCCCCTTCCCTCCATGTCACCAGTTCCACCCTTCCCAATGTTTCATAACATTTAGGCATTTTATAAGTGGACCAGGGTACACACCCCTGGTACTGATTTTCTTGACCCTCCCATCCCTCTAGGTCACCCACCCTGGTCCCATTTTCTAAGTGGCAGCACTGGGGTGCCCACCCCCAGTACCACAGAACAGTTGCCCAACACTAGGGTGTCCAATCCTAAGTGTTGGAATGTCAGTGTCCCCTACAAACAAGAAAATTGTCCCTTATTATTTTTTTTTTATCTTTGCCACCAGTCTGACCCCAACCCTGACACACACACACACACACACACACACACACACACACACACACACCATTACTCAGCTGAACATGTCTCACAACAAAGGTCCACTGTCTGACTGAAGTCTTGTTCTGTTGCTGCAACCACCAACTGCTGTATGAGAAATTAAGGTATCTGTGGTTCAAAGTATTTCAAAGGGGTTTTGAACTTTGATGTATAACTTTGTTATTTTTGTGTATTTCGACCCACATTTTCAACATGGCCTTTTTGGGACCCTACCTCATGACCAGTGATGATGGAATTATGCAAATCAGGCAGAAAAGTGATTTTGAGGTTGAGTGGTGAAATCACCTTTTGGGCGGGATCCGCACATTTTCATCATCCATGTTTATGAGATGGGGTCATAAGAAGGCTATGGTGAAAATTTGAGGTCAAAATACTGTATGTAAAAATGGCAAAGTTATACGTGTACATTTATGTTTTTCTATGTTTGCTCATAACTTAGATAATTTTAAATATTTTAACACCAAATTTTCAACATAGCCATTTTTGCGCACCACCTCATGAATGTGACAGCTGTCATTTTTCAAATCCTGGCTAAAATGTGTTTTTGTACCTGTGGTGTGGAATGACATTTTGGTGGTGCGGAATGATGTTTTAACATGGAGTTGGATATTTTCACCTACTGGGTTCATGAGGTTGGGTAATAAGAAGGCTATGCTAAAAATTTGGTGTACAATTACAATAAAATGCCCAGGTTATGAGTGAATGTTGCAGTATTTCAATGTTCAATCATAACTTCGCTAATTTTCAATATTTTGACTCCAAACTTTCAATATACCTATTTTTCCGCACCTCCTCATAAACATGATATGTGTAATTTTTTATGTTGGCTTGCCACACTTGCACACAAGTCAACATCTTGGGAGATTGCAGATTTGGAGGCGCGGCTGCTGTTGGGCAAATTCAGGGCATGCATCAGTAGGTGCGTCCCTCATTCCCCAATCAGCCTGCATGCCGGCACCACACCATGCATGCTAATGTGGGGAGCACATCTAAGGAAAGGTCCACTGCAATCTGAGCAAAGCTTGTCAGATGCAGTGGACCCTTCCTGCATGCTGCCACATTAGCAGCACGGGCGGCCACCCAGCGGCCAACGAGGTGCCCAATCCCCAGGTGACTTTCTGTGGCCACAGAAATTTGCCGGCAGGGGAGCTCACTCCCTGTTGGCATACAGCAGCCCCCCCATTTCTGCTATGCCGTGGGGGGTGCCCAATCCCCCTCTGTTCTTGCCTCTCCCCGCTTTCACTGTGTGCCGATGGGGGAGCCCACTCCCTGTCGGCATAAATCATTCCCCCTGCATTTCTTATATGCTGAGGTGGTGCCCAATCCCCCTCAGCTCTTGCCTCCCCCCCGCTATCATTGTGTGCTGACAGTGCCCAATCCCACACGCCATAACTTTACCCCCATTGTCTGCTGGCGAGGGTGCCCAATCCCCGTCGGCGCAACAACCGCCAAAACAGTTAGATGGCACACTGGGGCCCACCCAGTGTGCCAAGTATCCTGAAAAGAAAAACTGTCCCGCGATGTTAGTTTAGTTTTTCTTCTTCCTGTAACAAAAGGTCCCTATAGTCTCCTGCCCCACCCGCACCCACCCAATGCAACCTGCCTTCCCCCCTCACCCCATCCTTATCTCCAGAGTCTGGTACAATGATCTTGGTGGACCGGGAACCGTCTGCACTCTTCAAAGCCGACCGCAAACTGAGGAAATGCTGGTAAGCTGTATAATGGAATGAATAGGGTTTTTCAACTTTGCTGCTTATCTCGGGCATTTGTTGGAATTTTGGCACCACATTTTCAACATGGGGTTTTTGGAGCCCCTCCCCATGAATTCTATCACTGTCATGGCGTTAATTGGCCTTGAAAGGTGATTTTGCGGTCACTGCACAAAATCACCTTTTGGGACCCATTAATGAAATGACAGTGCCAGTGTTCATGAGGTGGCCTCACAAAAAGCCTATGATCCAAATTTGGTGAAAAAAATCCAACAAATGCTTGTTTTCTGACGTGTGTTGCACAGTTACTAAAAGGCAGCAACTTCATGCATTCACAATATTTTAATGCTAGTTTTCCAGCATTGCCATTTTAATACACCCCTCCTTGGAACGAGTACAGCTGTCATTTTCACATCCTGCCTGAAATGTGTTTCCGCACTTCGGCGCACAATAGTGCAGTCGCTGTGGGACATCAGTGTTTGGGCCAGATTATGAAAATGACAGTGACACAGTTCATAAGCAGAGGTCCTAAAATGCCTATGTTGAAAATTTGGTGATGATACTCCATAAAATGACTGTGTTGCGAGCGTGCATTGGCAGATTGCACGCATGCTCGTACAGTCATGCATTTGTGATATTTTCACTCTGGATTTTCACCATTGCCATTTTTCCGCACCTCTTGTTGAACAGTACAGCTGTCCTTTCACATACCCTGCCAAAAATGTGTTTTCGCACTTCCGGCACAGAGTAGTGTGGTCTCTGTGTGAAATCACTTCTTGGGACACTTTGAGGAAATAACAGTGACACTGTACATGAGCAGAGGTGCTAAAATGTCTATGTTGAAAATTTTATGCCGAATGCCCATAAAATGGGAGTGTTCCAAGCGTGCATTGCATATTTCCCACACACTCTTGTAACTTCAGGTGACCCCAATGCGCACCGCAACACTTGTTGGTGCCTGCAGGATAAGGAGAGGTGAAATGGCATGACCACTATGGCCAACACTCAAAGGGACACCCCAATGCCTGTCAGTCTCTGCAGCGTGGGGGTGGGTTGGCATCAGTACAATACTTCACTGCCATTCCTATTATGCATCTCTCTAACTCCTGCACTACCAATGCCAATGCCAGCAAGCCAACATTCGGCATTGACAAATGCTTGTTAAATCCTGGATGAGACATGTTTTCATACTTCTGGTGCGAAATGGCATTTCAGCCAATATACTGTAAACAGTACATACCGTGTTTATAAGACGAAGCATAAAACAAGCATCTTGAAAATTTGTGGTCAAAGTAAAAAAATATATAATTGTTACCAAACGTTGTGTATAGGGCCAGTCTTGACCCCCGCAGGTATACTTTGTGATCCCATACTGGTAAGCTGAGTTTGGGGGTTAGCTCAGTGACCCAGCTGGATGGGGTGGGGGGGATAACCCTGTTATGTGACACTTCCCAACCAGGGAATGAAAGGTGCAGGGTTGTCCACATGGCTTGGGTACCATATAGTGAAGACAACTGTCCTGTTGGCATAGGATCCTTCACCTCTGTACCCATGGGCAGCAGGAGGCCCTGTGCATTAGCTGACACATGCACACTTTGCCCTGTGCATCTGTATCTGCAGCCACATGAAAGCGCAGGAACCACAGGGCCTTGTGCTTCTGCAGCCCACCAGACAGCCCCATGAATTCTTCGCATCTGTCACTGCATGGAAGTGCAGGGCCCTTGGGCTCTGAAGTACTGTAAGCAGACAGAGTCTTCCCTTGGCACAGGACATCTGCACCTGTCTCTTCTGGACCTGTGTGAATGAGGATACCAGTCCACTATCTCAACAAGAAAGGAAATTTATTGCAAAAAACTTTGTTAATGCACCAGTAAGGGTAACAACACCACACAAGTAGGGAAACATGACATTATGGTTTCCAACCATAACTCCTCACCCCAACCCCCAAGCAGCAAAAGGAAAAAACATTTGGGTTTTGGGCTTCTGGGATGTTGGTGAATCAGTGGTGGGGTCTTCCTTGGGGCTGTCAACCCTAATGCCCACCACCGTTCCCTGAGCAAACAACGTCACACATTATCTCCTTTCTTCACGCAGAGCCCTGTATGAAGAAACTACAACAACATGTGTTGGCAAGATGTGGCAACACATACTTCTCTACCTTTGAAGAGTTTGTCACTATGAGACACTGGCTTGGAGCTGTACCTTGCGCTTCGGATAGGAGGCTAGAGGGTGGGGAGAGGGGTGACCATTAGGGTTGACAACCTCAAGGAAAACTGTACCACTGATTCACCAAGGCTCTGGTGACCCCAAACCCAAAAGTTTTTCCTTTTGCTGCTTGGGGGGGGTAGGGATTTAGGGTTGGAAACCTTAACACCACATTTCCCTACTTTTGTGGCATTAAGTTATCCTTACTGGTGCATTAACAATGCTTTTTGGCAAAGAATATACATCAAAATAGTAGGAATAGAATTACACTTGCACATCATATTAACCCATTCATACAAATCCCTCAATCAAGCCCCCCTCCTCCAGGACCTGGTTCACACAGACTGGTCTCCTATCTCCACAGCAAACACTGTGGATGAAGTGCTGGAGTATTTCAAAGACAAATTCATAAGCACATGGAACTACCATGCTCCCATCAGGTGCTCTAGAGTCCAGAGAAACCACCTCCCCTGGGTCACCCCAGAACTACTGGACTGTTCAAGGGCATGCGACCAAGCCTGAAAGTCCCACAAAGCAACCAAGCTGCCAAGCAACTTTGAGGCTTACCATTCCCTCAAGAACTCCTGTACTAAAGTGATATGGTTAGTCAAGGCTGAATACTTCCAGACTACCTTCCAAACAAATATAAACAACCCATCTAAATTCTGGAAGGTAGTCCACACTCTATTCTCCCCCCTTTCTTTTATTTTTTTTTCAATTGTTTAACCAGGAGTGACACACTAAGCTGAAAGCTTGTTTACAGGTGCGACCTGGGAGCACAGGGAAGTTAAGTGACTTCTCAGGGTCACACAGTATGCAAGTGGGGGCTGTGGGATTCAAACCCAGGTCTCCAGATTTGCAGCTCAGAGCTTTAAACCACTGCACTATACTGCTTCAGAAGAAATTCATTTCTGGAGATGCAGGATTGAACCGGGGCCTCATACAAATGCATTAAAACCTCGCTACCATTGAGCTACACCTCACTATTAAAACCACCCACTCCCTTCTCAAAATAAACAACTCTCTTATATCCAACCTTCTCTGCTGCAAAGGAATTTAACTCTTCCTTACCTCTTGTGTTTGTACTCCTGTCCTCCCTCCCACCTCTCCCCCGCTATACCTCCCCAAAGTGTACTCCCCTACATAATTGTTTCTCATTCTCCAAGGTCTCCACTGCTGACACTCTGGAAGCTCTCCTTGCACTAAACCCTACTAAAGGCAGCTCGCCAGATGGTTTAGACTCCAGACTCCTATACCTATCTGCCATCTCCTCTCCACTGTCTGAGATTCTAATCCTCTCCTTCTCTACTGCTTCCATCCCAGTGGTTTGGAAATATGCCATAGTCCTTCCCCATCTAAGGGTGGCAACTCCTCCTCACCTGGGAACTACCACCCTATTTCTCTCCTCCCTATCCTTGCAAAGCTTCAGGAACACCTAGTTCTTATCCAACTCAACTTACCTCTCTGACTCATTCTTTTTCACACCTTTCCAATCTGGGTTCCAGAAACATCACTCTACCACAACCTCCCTCCTTAGGCTCATGGATTCCATCCTCTCAGAGATGGACAGTGGCCTAATCACTTCAGCTATTTTTATCAGCCTTGCCAAGGCTTTCAATATGGTCTCACACACCCTACTTCTAAATAACCTCACATCAGCTGGCTTATTTGACTCTGCCACTAACTGGTTCAAAGCCTACCTTGTAGGTCGGACCCAATCAGTTAGAATTGCTGACTCGATATCCCCTCCCTTCCCGATTACTACTGGGGTGTCACAGCATTCAGTGCCTGGCCCACTCCTATTCTCCATTTTCCTAAATGACCAACCATCAGTCTGCACTTCATCCTCCATCCACATGTATGTAGATGTTACTGTCCTGTTCACCTCTGGCAAATCCCCTTCAGATGTAGCTACCAGACTCCAGCTTGACTTTGACAAAGTTCAAAACTGGCTTAGCTCACATGAACTCTTTATCAACACCAAGAAGACTGTCTCCATGACCTTTGGCATGAGGCAAAGACTCTCTAGGCTACCCTCCTTGTCCATTTTCCACACCCTTGATGGGACCAGTTTTAAGGACACTTCCTCCTTCAGATATCTTGGGGTATGGCTCGACCAACACCTCAACTTCTCTGGACACGTGGATGCCACCCTGAAGAAATTACACCCCAAGCTTGGTGCCCGGAGCCACAGCAGCATGCCTCTACCGGCAAGGTGTGAACTCGTCCAGAAGATGATTCTAGCTGTTTTTGACTATTGTGATGCAGTCTATAGTGCCGCTCCCAAGTCTTCCTTAACCCGATTGGACTCCCTCTTCAACTCCTTTTGCCATTTCACTCTGGACTCCTCACCTCTCACTCACCACTGTGACCTTTACCACACTTTTGCCTTCCCCTCACTTAGTGACAGATTAAATGCCCATAGTGCAAAATTCATCTTTAAATTTTAGTTTGGATCTCTCCCTAACTACCTATTTTCCTCTCTATCAATTCCTCCTTCCCTCTCTCACTCCCTTAGCTCAAATGACTCCCATACGTTGGCACCCTCTCGTTGTTTTACCTTCATTGGTCAGGCAGCTTTCTCAGTTTCCCTAAACTCTGGAATGTCCTATCCCATCAAATCAGATGCTCCTCTTCCCCCTACTCCCTCTCCTCAGCCCCACACAACTTATTCTCTTCAAATTGTACTTGCTCTTAGTTACGACTATACAAACATGATTGTAGGTCCTGGCCTTCCTCTATTCAGCAAGTAATGGTTATTATTTATCATCCCCCTCCTCCTCTCCTGTCAACCAGTAAATAGCACCAAATTGTTTCAAATTGTCTGTATGCAAACATGCTAATTGCACTTCTTGTTTATAAGCAACCCAAAAAGATGGCCGCTGGGCTGGGCTCGTCGTTGGCTGCTTTGGTAGCCTAGTGTTTTAGCCTTCCGTTTTTAGTTGTATTTTCTTTATCTAAGAGTTTACTGCCATATTATTACGGATTTGATGGACTTATTCATTCATTTGTATTCCCTATATTTTTCTATGGACTTATTTGGTCGCCTAGCTGTTTGTCTTCAAACTTCCCTACCTTGCGGTATGTCTCTCCCGAGTTGAAGCTGGAGTAAATCATAGCAGCTAGAGTAGTTGGAGTGTGCTGAAGTTCAAGAGCGGTATTGGGGTGATTTCTGTTGACTGCTATGTAGCATGCACTGGGCTGTCCTGTCTTGGCCTGTTGCCGGCCCTGCACACTCAGTCTGCCGGGCCGCTGCTTCTTTACCCCTGTGAACTCAAGAGGCTTGCTATAGTTGGATGTCCTTGTTCGAATCTCCAGTTGTGGATTTATCGCTGTTGATGTTTGTGATTCTCTGGGTGACTGAGATAGCCAACAAAGATTTTAGGAGGCTATATTGCCATTAAGAGTAGGAACAGCGGAGAAGGGAATTTGGGTTTTTTTAAGAGACGATTTTGGATTAACTGGCAGAAGATTATATTCAGATTGTTGGCAGTCTGTTGTGAGTTGACCAGGATCAGTGGGTACATGAAGACCAGCTTGATTTGGAGCAGAAAGCTGGTGCCCTGATCCTGTGGGTAGACTGACTGCGGTGTGCGGCTGAGCGGGGGTCCTGTGATTCAGGCGTCCCCTTAGGTTTCTCCGTAGGGCCTGCTAGTAAGTGGACCTTGGTGGGGGCCTGTAGCAGTGGCCATGGGATTGCGGTTTGGCCTCCCAGCAGGATTTGTTGGGGCCTGCTCTGGCTCCAGAGCAATTAACACTTGAATCAGATTATGCTGGACTTGTCTCCTTCAAATACATTCAGACTTACCTATATTTTTCATTTATAATCTGGTTAGAAGGCAGTGAGAGTGCCTCCTCCCCTTTGTTCTCAGTACAGTGAGCGTGTACCATGTTAGCAGAAGTGTTTGGACATATTCTCACTAATTCCACCCCCGGTAGTGAGAGTATTTTGGGGGTTGGGGAAATTATCATGACTTTTTACATTTACTGGTCTTCTCTGGTGGTGAGAGGACCATTGGGGCTGGAAATTTCGTGTTTACCTGTAATCTGACTGGGTCTGTGAGTTTGGATCATTGGGGGGGAGGCCCCCCTAGGGATCTATTTGCATGCCCCAACTCGCTGCTGTGTTGGAGACCTCCTGAGCTGTGTCCTGTATATAGCGAGACTGTGACCTGGACTAAAGCCTGCTATCCATCGGCAGCCGATGATTATATTTCCTATGGAAATTGTGTGTGATTTATTTGCCTTGTCCTGTGTGACTTTGATTCTGGGCTTGCTTTACGCCATAGCCTGTTCTTCTCTTAAAAGCTGGGAGTGTTTTATGTGTTTTTTATGCAAGGATTATTATTATTTTTTATGGACTATAGAAGTTTAAGTGATTTTTTCTTTTGTTATTTTATTTTATATAATTTTAAGTTTTATAGGTTAAAGTTATTATTGATTTTTATTATTTGACAGGCAGTGAGAGTGCCTGTATTTTTTGTATTTTATTTAATATTACAGGGGCTAATTGGGGGTTTCATTTAGGCTGATTTTGAGTTATTTTGTTTTAGTTGCATTAGTCTGTAGGTCAGCTAAGTGTGTACCGCTAGTGTTGAGATGTGTTGGAAGCCTGCCCCCACGGCCGTGCACTATTCACCCTCTTCCCTTCATGCCCTCTGCCCTTCAATCCCCCCATTGCAGTTTACAAATTACTAGTGCTGTCGGGTGCTGGGCATTGCTCACAAGGGGAGGAGAAGGGTGGGGGGTGAACAGCGGAGGATGAATGAGTGAGGCCACCGCATTCGGGTTTTGAGATCCAGGAGACACCCTGGGGCAAAATGGAACCCAGAACATGGTCCTCCATGCCTGGTTTCCATACCCAAGGGCACCATCAATATTGGAGGGCAGGTGGCCCGGGAAGCTCTGCAGGTTCATCCAGCTCAGGCTGTGTTATGCAATGCCAGGTTCATCAAAAACAAGACTGCAATTAGTGCAGATCTTGTAGAAAGAATGGATCTGGCTTGCTTTACCGGACTTCCTGGCTGGATGAGGAGATCTAACCCCATTTTGGAGGCTCTAATTCCAGCCGGGTACTCGGTGATTCACCGCCTGAGACTGGATAGCGGGGGGGGGTTGCGATCTGTTTCAAGACCGAACTTAACCTCACGAGTGTACCAGTTGAGGAAACTGAGTCATTCAAGTATACTGTGGCAGCAGGTGTAGGCTGTAGGATTGCCCTCATCTACTGTCCTCCCGGAGATGAGAAGCGATTCCTTCAGGAAGTGATGGACTTTGTCATCGACATGGCATTTGAATCACCCAGACTGATGGTTCTGGGAGATTTCAATGCTTGGGTCAATGACGAACTCTCGCAGTTTGGACATCTCTGGGCCTTACACAGATAGTTACCACTGTTACCCATAAACATGGTTACTCCCTTGACTTAGTTTTTCTCCTGGGGATCGAGGCCTCTGATTTGGGGGTGGAACCAGTTGGGTGGTCTGATCACTACACCGTGGGGTTTGGTTTTAATGCCCCCCTTCATAGGCCTACCCCTGTGGAGATGGTCGGGTATCGCCCTTTACCAGATGTTAGTTCTGAAGGCCTGGTGGCGGTACTTGACCTGTCATCCCTTCCAGTGGGAAACAATGACCCAGATGCCCTTGTTGTAGCCTATAATATGGCTATCTCGGTGGCCCTGGATGTCATTGCTCCTGTCCATATTCACCCTCTCTCTCTTCGCCATTGGTCCCCATGGTTTGATGGGACCTTGAGGGAGATGCGGCTACTAGGTCGAAGGTTAGAGCATTGCTGGCGGAGATCCTCCCTTGATGCCAACCACTTTAGATTGATGGAGCACTATCAAGCCTATCAATCTGCAATCACTCTTAAGAAGGCAGAGTTCCTGTCCGGGGAGATTGCGGCTGCTCAGAATCAACCAGCTCAGCTTTTTCGGACTGTGGACAGGCTGTGCAACCCAGCCTGTCTACATGTCCGAAGGGCTTTTTCGCAAAGTGAGTGCGATGAACTTGCTCAATTCTTTGCAACTAAGGTGGCTGACATTAGGGCAGCGTTCCAACCAGCACACTTTAAGGGTGTTGCTATGGATCAGTGTGAGGCTGCTGCTCCTCGGTTTTCCTGGAGTACCTTCGACTGACTGGAATTCATGGATATCATGTGGATTGTCTGGGGTGCATACCCTACGTGCTGTAGTTTGGATCCAGGACCAGCTTCCCCTGATTTTGGGTTGTATCAACTCTATCAGTCCAGTCCTAGCACAGATAGTCTGGCGCTCCCTGGAAACAGGTGAGTTTCCAAGTTCCCTGAAGGAGGCGATGGTAACACCCCTCCTGAAGAAAGCTTCTTTAGACCCTGACTGCCATGCAAATTACAGACCAATCTCTAACCTTCCCTTTTTAGGAAAGGTGATTGAGAAAGTAGTGGTCGTGTGGCTGGAGAACATTTTACCATCCACGATATCTATGAACCCCTCCAGTCCAGTTTTCGAAAAAGGCATAGTACTGAGACAGCGCTAGTTCGGGTGCTCAATGATATCCTGATGGCTAGGGATCGGAAGAACCATTCCATTCTGGTTCTTATAGATCTCTCATCAGCCTTTGACACTGTGGACAATGGGGGTTTTGCTTGAGCATCTGAGGTTCATCTGTGGACTATCGGATGTAGCCCTCAGGTGGTTTACATCTTACCTCACTGGAAGAACGCCGAGAGTGGCTACCGAGGTTTATTCCTCAGATCCAATTTCTCTGTCTTGTGGGGTTCCTCAGGGCTCTGTGTTGTCCCCCATATTGTTCGCAGTGTATATGCTGCCCCTCGGAGACATTGTAAGAAGGTATGGGCTGAGGTTTCACTGCTATGCTGATGATACCCAGCTCTACCTTTCTTTTGCACCCGATCAGGATAGAGCTTTCTTGGTCTTTAATAACTGTCTTAATGAAATCCAGGAGTGGATGGATTCGAGTTGGTTGAAGTTGAACTCAGAAAAGACAGAGGTGTTGGTAGTGGATCCGGCGCACCGGATAGGGGGTTCACCCTCCGGACTTTATCTCGAGGGTGTTGCAATCCCGACCTCTGAACAGGTACATAACCTGGGGTAATATTTGATGAGGGATTGACTCTGCATTCGCAGGTGTCTGCCATCATCAAGTCCTCATTTTACCATCTGAGGAATATCTCCAGGATTAGGCACCTTGTTCCATTCGGCAATCTTCCTACGCTGATCCATGCCTTTGTGTCCTCGCATCTGGACTATTGCAACTACCTTTATCTAGGGTTTCCTGGGGTTCAAATCTGCCACCTGCAGCTGGTACAGAATGCAGCAGCCCTGCTTCTGACTGGTACCTCTCGGTCCAGCCATATTTCGCCGGTGCTGCGCGGACTGCACTGGCTGCCAGTGCAGTGGTGGATCACCTTTAAAGTTAGTCTTCTGACTTTTAAAGCCCTACATGGACTTGGCTTTAACTACCTGAAAGAGTTCCTGATCCCTTACTGCCCTGGGTGATCACTCCGCTCAGCTGGCAAGGGGTTGCTAGAAATCCCAAGGGTGTCTGAAATCTTCTGGGGCCTGTACATTTATGTATGTGGCCCCTGCCATCTGGAATTCTCTATCCTGTCAGTTACGGGAGTGCTTGACCGTGGAGGAATTTAAAAAGGCCCTAAAAGCATATTTGTGGACCCAAGCATTTGGAGTCTGACTATATTTGCTTATTTGCACTAGTTGTTTTTAATATGATATTTGAAATTCTCATTCTGTTTTATTCGGTAAGGCGCCTTGGTTTTTTGAAAGGTGCCATAAAAATAAAGTTTTGTTATTATTAGTATTATTATATGCATGTACTGTTAATGGCTTACCAGCTATGTACCAACTATGTATTACAGGCATCGTGTAATTGGAAATTGTATGTGAAGCACCATATTAATTGTATGTATTGTTCTATTGTACCCCCTACCTTCTCCCCCAGGATGCACTGGGAGATGAGCAATTTGATTGCTCAGTGTGCCTTCCTGGTGAAACCTTTCAATAAATAAATAAATTGCGTTTATGTATTACACATCAGAAGATACTAGTGGCATTCTGTAAAAGGTATTCCACAACTTTTTTTTAGTTTATTGAAGTTTCTTTCCCCAGTATAAATCCACTTGAGATGCAGCATCTTGGCAAAACTGAGGGCAGCAGAAAAACAGCATAGAAATGGAGAAAAGAGGACAGAAAAAGACCTGAAAAGTCCATTCAGTCTGTCCAAAAATTTCCTTCTTGAAATCCCTCAGCTGCCATTACTCCCTCGCAGCTTCCCCTTTACCTTTCACATCTTGCCACCTGATGACTTCCTTAAAAGTGCCCCATTTCATCTTGAACTCTATCAACTTTGATTGCACAACCTTGTCCAGAAGTTTCTTGCACTCATCTGCTACCCTTTCCATGAAGTACTACTTCCTGAAGTCCTTTGTAAATCTCCCCATGTCTAGTTTAAGTTCATTCCACATGGAGGAAATACTATTTCTCAGTTGAATAAATTTGCTGTGTCCACTCTGTTGAGCCCTTTAATGCACTTGAAAGTCACTATAATGTTCCCTCTCCTTCTTCTGTCTTCCAAAGAGTACATGTGTGGACTTTTCTGTCTCTCCTCATATGTCTTGCTCTGCTGGCTATGTAGGCTATTTAGCATCTTCATGGCCCTTCATTGTACTGTCTCTAATCTATCTTTATCCTTCTTTAGGTGTAAGCTGCAGAACTGTGCACAGTACTCTAAATGTGGTCTTTCCAGTGATCTGTATAGTGACAATATTACCTCTCTCCTTCTGCTAGTAATCCCTCTTCCTATGCACCCAAGCACTTTGCTAGCCCTCCTATATACCTTGCTGCATTGAGAAGCCACATTTAGGTTATTGCTGATCACCACACCTGCTCTCTCTCCTCCTCCATGTTGTCTACGGGTATCTCATCAATATGATACACTGTTACAGGTTATTTCACCCCCATGTGCATCACCTTGCAATCTCCATCACGTTGCAACAGTGCTGTCCTGGGCTATTGTATTAGTGATGGCCTGCAACTTATCTATCACCACGGCAATCTGCTGAATGGTGGCTTCCAATTTATCTGTCATCACAGCAGTCTGTTGCAAGGTGCCCTCCAACACTTCTGTCTTCACAGTAATCTGCTACATTGTGGCCTCCAACGTACCTGTCCTCATAGCAGTCTGCTCCATGGTGGATGCTAGCTTATTTGTCCTCAAGGCGGTCTGCTGCATGTTGGCCTCCAGTATATTCATCCCCACAGCAGTCTGCTGCATGATGGCCTCCAGTTTGTTTGTCCTCACATCACTCTGCTAAATGGTGGCCTCCAGCATATCTGTCCTCATAGCAGTCTGCTGCATGGTGGCCACCAACTTATCTGTCCTCACAGCAGTCTGCTGCATGGTGGCCACCGACTTATCTGTCCTCACAGCAGTCTGCTGCATGGTGGCCACCAACTTATCTGTCCTCACAGCAGTCTGCTGCATGGTGGCCACCAACGTATCTGTACTATAGCAGTCTGCTAAATGATGGCCTCCAGTTTGTTTGTCCTCACATCAGTCTGCTAAATGGTGGCCTCCATCTTATCTGTCCTCACAGCAACCTGCTGAAAGATATCCTCCAGCTTATTCATCCTCACAGCAGTCTACTGAATGGTGGTTTTCAATTTTCTGTCCTCACAGCAGTCTCCACAAATTGTTAATATCATCAACAGAATTTGGCCTGCTCTCAAGGGGGACACTGTCCTTTATGGTGTGCTTGGTGAATGTCCCTCTGTGTCATACAGACAAGCATGGAATTTGGGGGACATGCTCCCCCACAATCTGCACACTAAATCTTCTGTACCATCACACATTTCCTGGTTACTCTGTCCTGCTACAGTAAGCCATGGGTTCAGTTACTGCAATATCTACAGACATTGTCTCACTGGTACCCAAGTTACCTACCCACAGAGAACACAGCAGTGGAAATTAGACACATTTTTATGATACTGTCAAAGACTTTTCAGGAACTGTGATATGTATCAAGACTGTGGATGAATGATTATTTTCATTTGTACACTATTTGGAAAATACATTCTTAACGGTATTCTTTTAAAGTATTGTTGGCATTGTTATAATTGCATCATTTACTAAATAATTTTTTTTTGCTGCAAAAGGAAATTAGTCAGTTTATAGACTGCTTGACTGTATTTGTTACTTATGTCATTTTGTGTTAATGCCTGAAAATTTATGTTGGCAGGACAATTTAACAACTGTAAAAACAAATCCAGGAACATGTTCATTCCATAATTCTTGCTTTACTAGGCACCATCCTCAGTGTTCATTTTGCATCTTTTTTTGTTATTATTTTTACTTATTTGTTGATTGGGTTGGCATACTGAGCCAAAGGCCCTATTAAGTCGTGACCCGGAGCTGCAACAAGCAGCTAATAAAGATGAAATACAGAACAATTATAGCAATATGTCACACTTGGAATATGCAAGTACAAATACGTAAAAAAAAAAGAAAACACACTTTTCTATGTGAGCATTATAAGCACACACATCCAGAATTAACAAGTAAATGATGCTTTAGCTAACATTTAGAAATTGCCAGAATGTTAACATCATGAACATTAATAGGAGGATTGTTCTTACATTTAGTGGCATAAAAAGAAGAAGCATGCTGACCTGTTAATGTGGAAACTTTTGGAATAGTGTGCAGATGGTTATTTTCATGTCAGATTTCTTATGTTTTTCATAAAATACACTAAAGATGATAAAGGTGAGTCGGAGTTCAATCTAATGGTCTTGTTGATTAAACAACAATAATGAAATAATCTAAGATTTTCCAGGGTCATCCAACGGAGTCAGTTGTATAATGTACAGTGGTGTTTTCTATGAGGGGCATTCGGCACAAAATGACAAACACTATTGTATTTGCTGGTAAGATGTGTCAATGCAGATTGTGAGGTATTTGAGAAAACAAATTAATTATAAGTTAATAGTGGTAATAAAACACCCATTTCAATTCGCTTCCAAGTTTCTGACAATAAACAATTTTGCAATCTATATAAGATACTTAATTTTTGATTAATCTGCTTACAGATGTTAAAATGAAAAGAGGAAGTCAAATTGGGGTCTAAAAAGGCACCCAACTATTTAGAAAGTTCAACTTATTTTAATTGAACACCCCTAGGATCAAAAATATTAAGGCCTGTGGGACTTTTAGTCAGTTTTGGTCTTGAACCAAAGATCATATATTTGGTTTACTTACAATTTAACAATATACAATGTTGAGTAAACCCAGTATTTAAATTTGCAAAATCTTGATTTAGAACAGCATTTATCTCAGAATGTGATGCAAAACATGTATAGACAATAGTATCATCTGCATATAAAACTGAACTTAATTGATTTAGGATTGATGGGATAGAGCTAACAAAAATAGATAACAAGGGTCCATGGATGGACCCTTAAGGCACACCTTCAGTAAGCATCCTCTCACTGGTGGCAGAACCCTGTAATCTCACCACTAGAGGGCAAGTATTTAAATAACTCTGAAACTAGTTACATGATAAATTGGAGAAACCAAGGCTTTTAAATTTCCTTCAGAACAAGGTATGGTCAACTAGGTCAACTTGGTCAGATCCACAATGACCACGCCATTGAGCATTTCACTATCCAGAGCTTGACTGACATGTTCAGTGAACCTCACCAAGGCCATCCCTGTACTATGGTGTCATTTAAAACAATGTTGTTCTACAATTCAGAGATTGTATGAATTAAGATGAGTGATAATCTGGTCATTTACTATTTTTTTCTGATATCTTACTAAGGGGAGATATAATATAAATAGGTTGATAGTTACTGACAAACTTGTGAGATCCTGATTTTAATATAGGGACAAGTGTGGTCATTTTCCACTGTTGAGGAAAGTCCCCAGTAATTAAGGATAAATTAAAGATAGCTGTCACAGGCCCAAAATATTACTTGCTATTATTTTTAAGAAATGAGGCTTTAATCCATCTGCACTGGCACTTTTGTCAATTGGCAACTGTTTCAGCATTTTTAGAACCTCCATAGACTTAACTGCATGGAAATAAAACAGAAGAGTTTTAATAGGTAAAGAAGCAGAGATGTCACTAAATGAATCAAAATTAGTTTCACTAGGGTTAACTATACTTGTTCAAATCTGAAAAGTTGATCAAAGCAAAATTCACGTACTGTATATTAGATGGGTCCAAATAAATTATTCATTATGATTTATGGTATCAATATGTTTATTCTACAGGATACTGCAAGTCAAGTCTTTAACAGAAGTTCAAAATGTTGTATTGGATGGGTCTGAAATAAATTGCTTATTTTGATTTATGACATCAATAAGTATTTCCTACAGAATTATTCAATTCTTTAACAGAAGCCCAAATTTGGGGGGATTACTCAGATTTTCATTTTGCTTATTCTGAAAATATTTTGATTTTCACTGTTTAATTTTGTCTTGCAGAGATTCCCAAGATTTCAATATATATTTTCCAATCAGACATACTATTTGATTTTTATAGCATTTCTTGCAATCATCTCTTTGTTTCATTGAGACAGCTAATTTGAACTCCAGTCATTTCTTTTAGCTCTGATCCATTTTAAGTGGAAAAAATGTATTCTGAATCTCTGTAAGAATAGCTACAAAAAAATTAAACTATTGCCTCTACCATAGGCATAGTATCTGTAAAAGACTAATCAAATTGACCTTCCTCATAGTTCCTCTTGATTGGCATTCCTAAAGCTTCTAAACTAAATGAATTTAGGTTGAGCCTTGATATTTTTGCTGTTCCAAGTACAAAATGTAGGTAAATGGTTACTAATGGAGTCAGCGAAAGTACCATGCCTTCTAATTTTGCTAGTATTAGTCATTAATATCCAGACCAAAATGGTATGTTTGTTGCTTGGCAAATCCATTCATGTATAGGTGGAGACAAGTTGAGAAAGCCCAGTTTTAGTGAGTTGATGTTCATAGTTAGTCACAAGTCAGAGTCCCATCTTATCACAATGGTGATCCCATATCGATGCACTTTATGTGGGTGAAACACATTCCTGCCTCACCATGCAGGGGCCCCTGAATCTAAAATTACTTCGACATGAAGAAAATGGATATATACTTTGAAGGGTGACCCACCCCAGGATTGAAGTTATTGGCATTGTACCTTTTCTATGATTAATAAATTTGATGAACTGTACCTTTTCTATGGTCAATGAATGCAATATATTGCTATCACTAGCACACCAGTTTGTGTACATATTTTAACTTTTTTGCTAACTATTTTTTATTTGTTTAATTAAGCCAATTTTGGGCTGATATACCCTATAAAGGTAAGCCATCTGAGGCAGTTGCAGTTTAGAGTAGGGACTTAACTAATGGGTGGTCTACCTCAATGTTGGTAGCCAGGTGACTTCACAGCAGGGCCCTGAGGTGACTATTAAGAGACCCCCATTCCTTTTGAAATCAAAATAGTAAGTTGCCAATCCAGGCTGAAAAAATATATATTTATTGTTACATTGGGGGGAGTTCAGGGTGTGCTATGACCTGTTGTTTTTGTTGATGTATGCCATACACAGTAGCACCCCTCATGTAAAATCCCATTTATAGTTTGTGAATGAGCAAGGGTGAGCAGTTAATATTGGATTTGAACAGTACACTATCCTATCTGATGGGCTCAGATAAGGTTGAGGGGCAGTGGGTATATAACTCCTGTGGGGATTTGTTACCCAAAGATTGTTAGCTTGAATTTGCAAAGTACCTCCACCCAGGGAAAGATAAGTGGATTAGGTGATACATGAATACTAACCCTTCAATCAATAAATCAATCAAAATCTTTATTTATCCAGGCGGACACCGTTGAGCAAGCTCATTTGCAAGGTGGACCTGCATCTCACTAGTCATAAACGATACACATAATCATACATCAATACAGACAATGCAATAATACATGGTAATACATGAGAAAAAAAAAACAATGTAATGGGCAGAGAATGAATACATATTACATGTAGTCACATATAATTGCATGCAATGAGGAAATACATATGGGTAAAAAAGAAAGAGAACCAGAACAAGCACGCAAATAAGTGGGAAGTGCAGCTCTGTGATCCAAAAGGCTGAGGTTGAATAACTAGTTATATACAAAACAGGGTGGTGGGCGAGGGAAGGGAGAACAGGTGGGGTCTAGAGGTGTAGGGTGCTAAAGTAGGGAGGGTGTGGCAGAGCAAAAGTTCTAGTTGTAGCACTGAGCCGACTACTCTTTATTTCATTACATCTGAGAGATGTAAGGGTTGAAGGCTTATTGTGTCTCAGACTATCCATAAGAATTAGTTATTTGGGAAGACTGGAACACTCACAGAAGGAGATGACTTCGGGTATGGCTTAACAAACATTGAGCACTCGAGTGCTGGAGCAGCTTCTAGTCGGTGACCACTGATGGCCATGTCCTTCACTGCTTGGGGTGAGTGAGGTGCAGTCATCGATGCTAGATCAACTTCTGGGTCAAAGACCGCTGGTGGCCATGTGCTTGACTGCTTGAAATGAATAAGCTGTAGTCACAGCACTCAGGGAGCAGCATGCGGTCAATGGCTTCTGAAGCGGTGGCCCTAAAGGTACCTGCTACGTCCAGGCTAGCGTGCTAAGACTACACAGAACTAAGGGAGCGTAATCCACGTGTGTGTTCTCAAGTGGCTTCAGGGACATTGACTGCTGGTGGTCGAGGTCTTAAGGTATCTGTACTGGGTAATTAAGCAGTCGTTTAGCACAACTGGGTGCTGAATAGAGGCAAGGGGTAGAGGTGGAGGAGAAGAGGGTGGAATATAGGACCAAACGGGGTGTACTCGGCAAAGGCGCTCATGCTCCAGTGGTATTATGGCTTTACTGCACCTCTAAGGGGCTTGGATCCAGTTTAGTGGACTCGGGCATTGGCTTCAGGGGCCCCGCCACCCAGTGAATGCGTATTGTACGGCGGTTGGGCAAGGAGCCCTGGAAGGGTGTGGAGCCGTAGTTCATAGACAGTGGAAGCAGTGGCAAACCTCTTTGATTAATTTTGCATATAAGGTTTTAAATGCTGCAAAACTTACTGGAGATTTTAGTTTCAATGATTTCTGTATTTCATTCCAGAGAGTTGGCAGCGAGAAGCTTATGGCCGCTCTCCCAAGGCACGTGCAGACCCTGGGTATCTTTAGAGAAATTAGTGAGCAGCTCCTTAAGGCGTAGGTTCGAAGTTTGCTTAGAGGCAATAGGCCGGAGATGTAGTGTGGTAATTTGGAGGTAATAGCTTTTAAGGTCCAAACTGTGGTGTTTCTGTTTCATCTGTATTGTAGGGAGGTCCACCCCACAGCAGTGTATAGGGAGCAGTGGTGGGTAGAGGAGGGGAGGCTGGTGATGAAACACAACACTCTGTGGTATAAGATGTCCAGTTTGTCCAGGAGAGAGGTATTGCAGTGGCTATAGATGAAGTCGGTGTAGTCTACTAAGGGGATGAAAGTGGTCTGAATGAGCTGTTTTTTTTTGCTTCAGGCTTCAGAGGTGGTTTATTTGGTAGAAGAGCCCCAGCCTCTGCTTTAGCTTTTTTACCATGTCCTCCAGGTGTTCCCCAAAGGAAAGTTTGTGGTCTAGCCAAACTCCCAAATATTTGAATTTGGGGATGAACTCCAAGTTTCCCCCAGTAAGGTGGTGACAGGGAGTAAAGTGCCAATAGACAGGTATGGCTGAGTGTTGCCGGGGGAAGGATCATTGCCTTGTTTTTTTTTAGCATTGAGGAGTAGCTTTTTGTTAAGTAGCTGGGATTGGAGGATGTCAAAGTCATGTTGCAGATATGTGTGGGCAGTTTCTGGGGTTGACCGGCTTAGGTATAGAACTGTATCATCTGCGAACAGGTGGATACTGGCTTTTTTTATGCCAAGGTCTATGCTGTTGATGTATATGGTGAAGAGTATTGGACCCAGGATAGAGCCTTGGGGGACACCTCTTACTAACGGTTTAGAGAGTGATAGCTCCCCATCTGCTTTAACCTGCTAGAGCCTGTCCATGAGGTAGTCCTGGAACCATCCAAGGGAAGTAGAGTCTAGACCTTGGGCTTTTAAAGAGGATAAGAGTAAGGAGTGATTGATGGTGTTGAAGGCCTTGCTTAGGTCAAGGAAGACAGCGCAGATGAATTTTTTTGTTTTCAAGGTCGTTTTGCCAATCATTTGTTACCTTGGCCAATGCCGTAACTGTACTGTGTTTTGATTGGAAGCCTGACTGTAACGGATTTAGGAAGTTTGAGTTTTCCAGGAAGGCTTGTAGTTGTGCATTCACTATTTTTTCTAACAGTTTCAATAGTATAGGGAGTAATGAAATTGGCCTGTAGTTGTGTAAATCGCAGGTATCCCCAGATTTAAATAATAGAATAATGTGGGCAGTTTTTCATATCTTAGGGAGAGTCCCCTGGAATAGTGATAAGTTGAACAAATGTCGTAATGGGCACTGCCAATGCATGCCAGGCCACCTTTATGAAGTAGGGGTCTAACGAGTCCACCCCTGCGTTTTTCTTGGTATCCATGTGAAGGAGTAACTCTTTGACTTCTTTCAGAGTAGCAGGTGAGAAGGAGAAAGTAGCGTTTGTTAGATTTGGTTCAGGTGGCAGTGCAGGCATCTGAGAGCACAGGTTGTAGGCAGGTGAGTTATAGAAAGCTAGTCCGGCTGAGGCTAAGTGGTTGTTAAATGCTTGCAAAATTTCCTTTTTGTCGCTGAGAAGGACATTGTTAGAGGAGATTTTAGAGCGGAGTGCATTTCCTGATGTGTGACAAGAGAGGTCTTTTACTGTGGACCAGAATTTGGTTGGACAAGTTGAGGCGGCATTTAGCTCTGTACGACAGAAGTTGGACTTGGCCTCACTGACTAACTTTGTACAGGAGTTCCTGGCAGCTTTGAAAAGACACCAGTCTTTGGCAAGTTGTGATTTACAAGTGGTTTTCCACAGTTTGTTCCTTTTTAGCAATGCAGCTTTAAGTTCTGGGGTAAACCAGCGATGAGTTCTGAGCTTTATACAATCCTTGGAAAGATAAGTGGACTAGGTGATACACTAATACTAACCCTGAGAAGTAATACTAGCCCATTACTGATTTATCTATTTAAAACATATTTTAAAAGGTAAACAAGCAGAGTCTGGGAGGCTTATTTCCAGTTATGACTCTGGGAGAGGGGACAGGGGAATGCTAAGGTGATAAACACAGAGATAACTGGGAAGTGATCAAGATTCTCTGGGAAGCAATCAAGACTGACAACTCATTTGGTGCGTGGGAAGTGATCAAGACTGAAAAAGCACCATCTATCTCTCTAGCCTAGTGTGGATATTAATCTGTAGCCACCTCTTATTGAGTACTATTGTGCTGTGCTAAGAGAAGTAGGGGTGTCTCTAAGGAGTACCCTCTTGTGCCTCACTGACTCCACTATGAAGCATTCTAGGACTGTGGAGGACTCCAGCTGAACCTCCATACTGTGTTACCTGCTGCTCTAATAGAGGTCATTTTAAGAATTTGTAAACTGTGCAATTAATCACAGACTGTGTTTTGGGGGGAATACAGCTTTTTGGAGGTAGCAAAATCATTTTAAGACCCAACACTGTTACACTCAGGAAACCTGAAGTGACACAATCCCTTACTTCCGGTTCTGCCAATATAAACAGCTGTCACCTCACAAACATTGGTGAGTGCATGGCAGAGGCGACACTGGCAGAGGCAACCGTGTTTACCAGTGTCCACCAGGGGAGACAGGAGCAAGACCCTGGACACCTGTTTGTTTGTTTGTGAATGCAAAATGGAAGCCACACAGGTAACTAAAACATGGATGGGTCTATAACCTCAGAAATGGACTAATAGCAACTGTTTGGAAACTATGTCAAAAGTACAGTACCAAAACACCGAAGAAGTTGACTGTGTTTATATGTGATCAGTGCATCAGGCTTAAAGAACTAGAAACCTGGTCAAAAATCTGGAAAGGAATCTCAATGTACTTGTGGGTATAAAAGAAAATTAAACATTTAGAACAAAACAGGGCTGCTTTCCATATACTACAAGTACAAGTAACACTGATACTAACAGAGAAAGTAAACACATTCTGGTCAGAGCTGATATGGCTGTGGAGAGCTTTTGGGATGCTTTTACCCATTATTTTTAATGAATTTGCACAATGCAGATCTACTGAGAGGCTGTTTCAATGTGGTCTTCCTTTTACAAATTTTTTACAATGTGTTTTTCTAGAATATACCTGCTGATTGCTATATATTTAGCCTGGATAGTTCACAGAAGACATGGCATCTTATTTTCAGTGGGACTCTACATCTATACAATATTATACTGCATTGTGTAAAATCAGAACACATTGAAAACAGTATTTTACATCTGGACTAGGCTACCCTGAATAAATACATTATAAAAAATGGTAAAATCATGACCCCACTGAAAACAAGATATTGCATCTAATCTGGGACATCCTGAGCAAATACAGTGCAAAAATGTGTAAAATGAAGATCCCTATGACGATGAGATGTACTGTAGCATGTCCCCTGCACTATCCAGGATACAAAATATAGGATAAGAAATATTTAAAGGAACTCTACTGTAAACTGAACTTCACTGTGTTCACTGACATAAAAAAACAGTTTCTTTACTGTTTTATAACATATTAGATTGCAGTATTTATTTTGAATGCTGTGGCCATGAGGATGGTGTGTGTGTGTGTTTGCTGTAGCTCAATATATTTTTTCCTAAAAAGCATAGTAATAAAATGCCTGCTGATTGCTATATATTTTGCCTGGATAGTTCACAGAAGATATGGCATATGTCTGAGACAGTGCTTATCAGATAGTGACTTAAGAGGTTAATAAAACAGTATAACTCTTTTTAGAATAATTGCTGGGAAAGGGTGACATTTATGAGGTATGAATCTTTCTTGAAAGACAATACCTGCACAACTGAAGCTAGTAGCAATAAAATATTTAAATGCTAAGTATTTGAATGTACAAGTTGTTGCATTTTAAAGGGGGTAAATCTCCAGTTTAATAAGCAACCAATATTTGACAAGCTGTTTCAGTTTCCAAATGGCCATCTGATAAGCAGCTTGGAGTTCTGTCTCCATTATTCTAAACAGAAAGAAGGGAGTAGTTTATTTCAAGTGGCATAGTGATTTGTAGGTGTGGAAGGATACATTGAAAACTCCAAAAATGTGTTCCACTGTATTCCATTTTTCTAGCTACAGACAGCAAGATGGCTGTAGGCTCTATCCACAGCCATAAAAAGGAAGTAGAGAAGGCAAGGAAGAAGGCAAATTGGAATGGATACATACTAGCCAGTAATGCAAACAAATAGTAGAAAACATAGGAAGCAAGCTGGGGGGTTCTCTATGCCAACATCCCAACCAATTCAATGCCCTAATAAATCTGGATAATTAAGAGAGAGAGAGAGAGAGAGACACTAGTCACACCAAACACAGTTGGGGTTGGGGGTCACATGGTATAGAGAGCTCAATGGTAGAGCCATGTATAACAGTTACTCATAAGATACACAGATAGGTATGTGTGCAAGTCCAATAAAGCAAGCAAAACAGTTAGCTCCTCCTCTGGTGCTAAAATAAAGGATTTATACAAATTGATGGACAAAATATTGTACAATGCAACTGAAAATCCAAGTGTAATTTTAAACATTAACACCGATGATATTGGTAACAAATCAGTGGTAGATGAACAGAAGGCTTGTGAAAATGTAAGTAAAACAATGAATGGGAAGGTTGGGAGACTAGCATTCTCCAAAATACTGTAATACCACTTCCAAGGGCAAACTATAAAATGCAACAGAAAATAATGAAAATAAATATTTGGCTAAGGAAATGGACAAAGAAGGGTTACATTTTCATCAGAAACTGGGACACATTTAAGAGCAAATGTTATCTTTATAGCATGGACAGGCTGCACCTAAACAACAAATGTAGCAAAATCTTGAGTGAAAAATTGGATAGGGCTGGAGACAGCCTTTTAAACTAGAAAGCAAGGGGACTCGGGAAGTAAACCAAATCATGGAAAAGGAAGAAGTGAGGGGGAAGATCAATAAGAAAGCTAAAAAAAAACAACCTAAATGCCTCCAGATAATTGCAAGAAGCCTCATCCTGGACAAACAGTCTGAATTCGCATATCTCATTAAAGAAGATGACACAGGTGTGGTGGCAGTAACTGAAATGTGGTGGAATACAACTAGTAACACCTATTATATTGATGACTACTATAGTACAGACTTGACAGGGAGGGGAAAAGAGGGAATATTGCCCTATACATGAAGAACAATAGTGTGGCCACTGAAATAAGACAGCCAGGAAACTTTAATGTCCCAATAGAAAGTAAATGGATCAAGGTTACAGAGGCAGTCAGTAGTAAGATTATCACTGGCATTTGCTACAGACCTCCCAATAACACTGAAGAAGGAGATTGCAATCTAATACAGGAAATCAGACAAATAACAAACATTGGCGGTGTAATAATAATGAAGGATCTAAGCTTACCCAGTATTGACTGGGAGCACAACGAGGCAGTGGGAAAAACAGGAAAGAAATTTCAAGAAGCTTTCCTTGAACTTGGTCATATACTGTACAAACAGTACAGAAACCAACCAGACAAGCAAACATATTAGATGTGGTCCTCACAAATGAACTAAATTAAATAATTTATACAAACATACATGATGAACTTGGGACAAGCGATCACCATGTGGCGCAAGTACAGTACTGTAGGCATGAAACTAAACAGAACAAATTTAACAGGGTAGTATACTAAAACATACAATTACATATAGGATAATACATGAGGGGGCAATCTATAATAAGAATTTTATGCGGTTTATCAAAGCATCCCACACTGAGGGTGTGCATAAAATTCAAGTTTTGAACTCCTCCCCATGTGTTGTTTTATGTAATTGATGGGCACTGTTTTTTTGGGTTTTTTTTTTTTGCCAAAACCAGTTCTGTTGAAATTAATCCTATGAAAAATAAGAGACTTATGTCAAGTGTGGTTTATGTTAGTATCTTTTATTTCTCATGTATAATTGATTGCTTAAGTACATAGTAATAATTGCTGTGAAGAGAAGAATTTTTTGGCATTTATTTCTTGATCCACTGACCTGTTTTTTTTTCTGCTTCTGGCAGTAGTAACAAGTGTTGCAAGAAAATGTGTTTGAAAAGTGCGTAAAAGTGAAACAGTAATAGAAGTTTATAAATGTTCTTAAGCTTTTTAAGGCAAGTGGTGGTACAGTAGATTTTAAAGTCCACAAAACTGTGAAAAATCTGTTATAGTGCTCCACTCTGAAAAAGGTTTCCATGGTGATATTCTAATGAGGTTCAGAGGTCACTGGTTTCTATGGGGGGTGGGAGAGAGAAAGAGAGAGAGAGAGAGAGAGAGGGGACTGACAGAGAACATAGGTCATAGAACTGAAACCATCCTACCAAAGCAATTTAAAAACTGGTGGGGGGATGCTGTTTTTGTGCTCTCCTCAGGTGAGTTATTTATGGGAAAGTAGTCTGAGGGAAATACTGGAAAGGAAATCAGTATTACTCTGACAGCTGTGCAGCAAAGTGAGCACGAGCTGTCACTTTCACTTTTCATAGGGAAAGCAAGTGTGTGTTTGCCATTATAATGTATGGACAGTGTCTATTAACCCCTGTTTTCAATCAGTTTATAACCGTTTATAACCTGATAATCCCATTATAGTGTATGATAGAACATTGCTATTAGTGGAAATCCATCACTTTCTAAATGTAATGCCTAGAAGGCAGTATAGCGCAGTGGTCTAAGGCTCTGAGCTGCAAATTTGATGACATCTAGCAAACCTGACCTGGGTTTGAATCCCACAGCTTCCACTTGCATACTGTGTGACCCTGAGCAAGTCATTTAACCTCCTTGTGCTCCCAGGTCACTCCTGTAAAAAAGCTTTCAGCTTAGTGTGCTATACCTGGTTAAACAACTAAATAAAAAAAAAAATGTTAGGCTGCAGTAGCTATGTCACCGTAGCTGTTATGCTGCACTAACTACATAGCTGCTGCAGCATAACAACATGGAACATGTTCCCTCTTGCACTCTACAATTTAAAAAGGAAAAAAACTTTACCTAAATGAATCTTTCAGCAGGTCCCGTGGTGTGGCAGCGGTCAGGTAAACAGCAGTCCCCAGTGTAGGCGGTTGTTAGGAGGGATCCTGCAGATGTTCTGAGGGCTCTCTCTGTTTAGCCCCATTTTATTTAAATATAACATGGCAGTAAGAAAAAAACAAGTGGCAACACTGCCAGCAAGTGGGACTGCGGCAGTGACTAGCGTCAGAGCTTAGGGGGCAGAGCAACAAGAGCCCCAACTGGCATCCACTCCTGTTCTGCTGGCATTCCCTTAAAAAAAAACAACAGAGAAGGCCATATACTACAAAAAACAATTGCTAGCCACCTTTCGGTAACAAGCTTGGTTAGTGCGTCTTGAGGTTGCCATTGGTGACTGAACCTCTTGAGCTTCGCTCTCGAGGTTACTGCGGTCACCAAGACAACCTCTCGACGCACTAACCAGCTTGGTACCAATAGGTGACTAGCGATTATTCTCGATGTTATGACATCAGTATGCTGTAAACCTTGCTTAACTATGTCATAATGATGGGATTACAGGATAGAATGTCACCACCTGTCAAAATTCTTGGAATGGAAAGGTCATCTGCTGCTTGGACAGTCATTCAAAACACACACATTCCATTCAGACAGTTACAGACTCGCTGCAGTGTAGATCACAATAGCTAATTTCAGCACTTCAGTTGCTCAACATTCAAACCAGAAGGCATTCATAGCCAAGCAGGAGAACAAAAACACATTTTAAAACACTATGGCCCAGATATTCAAAAGGGTTGCGCATGGCGCAACGGTGTTGCACCATGCACAACCCACTGATGTGCCCCAGTGTGATATTTAAAGGAGAAAAGTGTGCTGCACAAATCCTGATGCACCGGGGCGCATCAGTAATGTATGCAGGCACAGGTAGGGGGAGCGTGCCCATGCATAAACTGCACAGCCCGATATTCAGCCCGGGCCGTGCAGAGTTATGCAGGTGCAACCCCTACCTGTGCCTGCACAAAGTTAAGCCAAAAAAAAAGGAACAAGTCGAGGGCCACCCACAGGTGAGCTGCCGCATTGCAGGGTGCAACACAGCAGCTGCCTCCTGTGGGTGGCCATCGACTATTCCGCCCCACCAGCGGCGCCCCATTCCCGATCACGGGCATAACTATCCCCTCACCCCTATTGCCGATCATGGGCATAACAGTAATCCCCAGTAGCCTGATCGTGGGCAAACTGTCCCCCTCCCGATTAGCCCAATTGCAGGCATAACTGTCCCCCACCGATTAGCCCGATCGCGGGCGTAACAATCTACCCAGTAGCCTGATCGCGGGCATCAGACCTCCCCAAAGTCCAATATCCCTGGTGGTCCAGTGGACTGTGAGTAGCCCGATCGCGGCGGCATTCCTCACCCCAAGTCCGACATCTCTGGTGATCTAGTGGACCCCCCACCCACCGCCCACTGAGCCCCACCCGCCCACTGGGCCCACCACCCTGTTCCCCCCATCAGCGGCGGGCGGCAGCACCACCACCTGCCGCCCTGGCGCTCGCCGACTGACAGCTCGGGTGTGGCTGCCGCCCATTGGTTTAGAGCAGAGCCAGTAGGCGTGCAGCTCCTCCCCACTAGTCAGTCAGATATAATTAATTCATTCACATATCTGGACTGACTAATATGTATAGACTGCACACCCATTGGCTCATGCTCTGAACCAATGGGCGTGCAGCATACCGAGCTGTCAGTCAGCAGGTGTCAGGGTGGCAGGCAGGTGGTGCCGCCTGCCGCCTGCGGGGAACAGGTGGTGGGGCTCAGTGGGTGGGTGGGGTGGGCACTGGGATCACCAGGGATGTTGGACTTGGAGGTGAGGAATGCTACCAGCGATCGGGCTACTCGTGGTCACTGGACCACCAGGATATTGGACTTTGGGGGTCTGATGCTGCGATCAGGCTACTCAGGGAGAGTTACTGTTATGCCGCGTCAGGCTACGCGGTGAGGCGAGTTATGCCCGATCGAGCTACGGGGTTACTGTTATGCGCGATCGGGCTACTCGAGGGTTACTGTTATGCCACGATGGGCTACTTGGGGGGGAAAAGTTACTGTTATGCCCATGATCGGGCTAATCGTGGTCCACTGGACCACCAGGGATAGGGGACATTCATTATCCCTTAAGAGACGTCCCGTGATCGGGCTTCAGGGGGCGTCGGTCCCTGATGGCTGCTGCCTGGCAGGGCGCCAGGTGCAAGCCGTCGAGGATCGGCACACCTGCATGCTAATGGCATGCAAATGGGGCTGTAATCAGATGCAAATGGCCCCCGTGTGCCTTGCATAAATTATGGCCCCATTTGCATGTCACACTTTGAATATTGAGTGGCGCAATGGAACTTGTGCCACCGCATCTCAATGCTTCACTCTGACCACTTGTGCTGGTGCAGTTCCACTGCGCCATGCACAGCGGGGGTGGCCAGGGGGCGATATTCAAAGCAGTTGCACCATGGCGCAACTCCATTGAATATCGCCCTGGCCACACCCCTGCGCAACTATTTTGAGCAGCGCATAGGCTTGCACCACAAACTGGTGCAGTTTGAATACCTGGGCCTGTGTTTTTTCCCAGTGGTTAGTTTTTCCACACACTATAAAATACAAAGCCTGAGTATTAGTGGTCAACCACAGGCGTAATCACACCTCGCGATTGCCATGACAACTGTAAACCTCTCAAGCTGTGCTCTCGAGGTTTACTTGGTTGCCCTGGCAACTGCTTGAGGTGATTACATTGTGGTTAACCACTGTTACTCAGGCATTATCCTCTATATAATCCATGGGTTATAACAATGAATTATAACCAGCTTTCCCTATGGAAAAAACAGTACCCAGTTATTACAATAATGGTAACTTAAATTCAGTTAGGACAGAATTTAAGAACTATATGGTCAAATATAAAGGAGAAAAGTATACACTTAGAACACAAATATATTCCCAGGGTAAATTATTTACCTCTAAGGGGAAGAAACCAGGCTGGTTAACAAGGAAAGTGGCGTGAGCAATCAAAAAGAAACAAAAACTCTTCATGAAACTTGAAAAACATAATATACTGTACATGCAAATGTAAACGCATATAAATCAGCCCTGGGGAGGTTAAAAAAATAATCAAGAACTAAAGATGTCAGCTAGAAATAAGAATTGCCCCTAACAAGGACAATCTGAAGTTTATAGAGAATGCAAACTCATCAAGGACAGTAGACATATCAGTTGGCCCCCTCAATGTTAAAGGGAAGATGATTAACCAATCCAGCAATATGGCTACAGAATTCAATGAATTCATTTGTTCTCTTTATGACAAAATAGGGGTCATAAACAATTAGCTGCAAAGTCACCCAGCGGGCAGTGATACTAGCAACATACGCATAAGCATAGCTGACATTATCAATAAATGAATGAAAATAAAGGCAGATATCAATCAATCAATCAAGTCTTTATTTAACCAGGCGTTCATCGTTGAGCAGAAGCTCATTTGCAAGATGGACCTGGGTGGAGCATGAACAATTGTATATACAGGTCAACAGAGGTATTTACAAGGCAATACAGATAATGCTCTTTACAGAGAGGAAGAAAAAGAAGTTCATATGTACATAGAATTATACAGATATTGTACAGATTACATGGTATTTACATACATAGAAGTGTCTATAGGAAGATAAAGCAGGTTATCAAAGGTTGCAGGAGGAAGTAACGGAAGAAAAAAAATAAAAATAAAAATATACACCAGGTAGAGGTGAAGGTAGGGGGGAAGGGAGGGAGGTAGGGGGAGAAAGGCTAGGAGGGCACGGTGTACAGAAAGGAGTTGGTAAAACGGGATGTAGAGAAGGTGGATGGAGAAAAGGAGTATGTGTGAGCCCCAGGATTGAAAGCTATAAAGTATGGGGCATGGTAGGATGTCAAAACCCAGGGTAGTGAGGTCCTATCTGAGGTTGGGAAAGGAAGAATAAGGGGATGGACGGGCCTAGTATTGGTAAGACAGGGGGATAAGAGAGAGAACAATTAGGCTGGTGAGGAGCAAGCTGGGGGGTCAGTACTTAAAATTGGGTCTAGGCGTGGCTATATACCAGTGCAGACATCGGTACTGGGTCTGAGTGGGTGAAGCAGTTACATACTTCTCTGATTGTACGGAAATAAAGCATCTTGAAGGCATTTATACTGATTAGAGTGCTTAATTTGATGATTTTTTGTAGATCGTTCCATAAGGTAGGTAGCACGAAGCTTATGGCTGCCCTGCCAAAGCGGGATTTTGCTTTTGGTACTTTAAGTGTAATAGCTGAGTAACTTCTTAACGCGTATTTCCCAATTATACTCAGGGGAAGACAGCAGGAGATATAGTAAGGCAGCTTATTAGAGATGGCTCTATAGGTCCAGAAAGCGGCGTTTCTGTGGCACCTGAACTTTAGTGATGGCCACCCCACTGCCGCATATAGGGTGCAGTGATGCATGTCAAAGGGGAGTCCCATTATAAACCTCAGTGCTCGATGGTAGAGTGTGTCCAGTTTAGCCAAGTAAGAGTTGGGGCATTGGCTGTAGAGGAAGTCACCGTAATCAACCAATGATAGGAAAATGGATTGGACCAGTTGTTTCTTGGCATCTCTGGTGAGAAATCGGTTGATTCTAAAAAACAGTCCAAGCCTTTGCCGAAGTCGTTTTAGCAAGTCCTCGATATGTTCAATGAAGGAGAGTCTTTGGTCTATCCAAACTCCCAGATACTTGAATTTTGTAACAAATTCTAGTTTTTCACCTAGAACTGTGGTAATTTGGGGAACTGTCCCACTGGACACAGGGTTAGCTGTACAGATAAAAGGAGAGGACCATCGCTTTAGTTTTTTTGGCATTAAGGAGTAGCTTTTTTTGGAGGAGTTGGCTTTGCAAAAGGTTGAATTCTGACTGTAGGTCATTGCAGGCAGCTTCAGGTGTTGGGCGACTCACATAGAGAACTGTATCATCTGCAAACAGATGGATGTTGGCTTCTTTTATACAGTAGTCAATGTTATTAATGTAGATTGCAAAAAGTAAGGGCCCTAATATAGAACCTTGAAGTACCCCTCTTTGCAGAATTTTTAAGGGGGACAGGCCTCCTTCGGCTTTAACTTGTTATAGGCACCCTGTAAGATAGTAAACCAACGCAGAGAGGAGGGGTCCACATCTATGGTTTGAAGGGAGGAGAGGAGCAGACTATGGTTGATGGTGTCAAAAGCCTTGCTTAGATCAAGGAAAACAGCACAAATAAAGTTTTTGCTCCCAAGATTACGCTGCCAGTCGTTAGTAACTTTGGCAAGGGCTGAGATAGTGCTATGTTTAGCTCTGAATCTGGACTGCATAATTTAGCAGTTCCCTAGACTCAAGGTGAGTCCTCAGCTGTGCATTACAATTTTCTCTAGGAGCTTGGACAGGACGGAAGAGAGAAATTGGCCTGTAGTTATTGAGATCGCCAGGGTCACCTGATTTGAACAGTGGTATGACATGTGCTGTCTTCCATATAGGTGGTAAGGTGCCCTGAGACAGGGATAAGTTAAAGGTGGGTGACGGGTATTGCTAGTACGTGGTAGACAATTTTAGGAAGTAAGGGTCAAGGGTGTCGGCCCCAGCACTTTTTCTAGTATCCAACTGAAGCAAAAGGTCCTCTACTTCTTTCAGCGGGGCAGGTTGAAGCGAGAAAGGCAGCGAAGCTATCAGAGTTTCAGGCAGTTGGCTAGCAGTCTGGGAGCAAAGTATGTTTGCAGGGGAGTTATCAAATGCCATGCCTGCAGTAGCAAAGTGGTTATTGAATGCGTCAAGTATATCCATCTTTTTGGTTATAGTCAAGTTGCCAGAGGTAATCTTGGTCGGGAGTGAATTTCCTGAGGAGTGGCCTAGCAGATCATTGATTGTGTTTCAGAACTTGATTGGGCTCTTTGTGGCAGAGTCGAGTTTGGATTTGAAGAAGGTGGCCTTCGATTCTATGATTGTTTTGGTACATAAATTTCGTAGTATCCTGAACTGGTTCCAATCCTCTGCAGTGCTCAGTCTGTGTGCTTTTTTCCAGAGTGTATCTCTTTCTCGAAGCAAGGACTTGATCTGAGGGGTGAATCATTTACAGGTTTTGGTCCTAGTTCAAACTTTAATCAGGGGAGCATACTTATTAAGGGCCCTTGTAAGCTGACGTAGTCGTTTTGGCCAGGTAGAAATCTTGCCGAGGGGAGTACTTAAGCTAGTTTAGGTAGGCATGTTCATTGAAGCTGCACCTGGATCTCTTCATAGAGAACTTGCTGATGGGTGCTGGGTTGTTGGTGGATCTTACTCCTGCAATAAAACAATGGTCGCTGGTGTCTGGGAAGAAGACATCAGCGTGGGAGAAGAGATGAGGTTTACGCACCATTAGCACATCCAAAAGTGTACTTTTACTGGGGTTCTTCACGTTTGGGTGTGTTGGTTCAGTAATAAGTTGCATCAGCCCATGTTCATCACAGAGGGATGTAAGGGGGGCAGCTGTGTTAGAGAGCCAGTCAAAGTTGAGGTCTCCTAAAATAATAGTTTCTGGCAGCCCCTGTCCCAACTTGTCACTTAGATACAACACAAGCTGTAGGCCAGGAGACGGTGGTCTGTAGCATCCTATTATGCAGAGTGCAGTAGTCTGTGTAATTTTCACTTTGAGAATTAGGCATTCGAATTCACTGGCGACAGATGCCGAGGATAAACAGAAGGCAGAAAATTTGTCTTTAACGTAGATAGCTACCCCTCCTCCTCTGGCATGCCTATCAGCTCTGAACAAGGCATAGTTGGGTATGTTTACTTCTCTATCAGTGGTGCTGGGTCTAAGCCAAGTTTCAGGAATCACAAGTATGTCAGGAGAGGTATGATTTACACAGGTTTGTATTAAGGTTATCTTTTTAAGTAGGCTACATACGTTAATATGCAAGAAGCTTATTCCTTTTAAATTTGCTAGTTCTGCTGGCAAAGCAATAGCTTCTGGGGGGCCAGGGTTGAGTTCTACGTTGCCTGAGCATAGCAGGAGGATAAGTAGGATTTTTCTAAGAGGGCTAATTATAAGCTTGTAATTCCTGCCTTTCTCCTGTCTAGTAGATCTGATGATTTTAGGGACTGGAAAGTAGCCACCATAGAAGAGCTGATCTGTTGTAGCAAGAGCTAGTACCCCTACCACAATAGGCGGGGAGGAGATGAAAGTCTGAGTGGTGGGAGGTGGGCCTTGTGGTGGGGGAGTGTTATAAGTACTACTGGTATATGTGGTCCAAGAGCAGGGTTCGAGGTATTGGTACTTGGAATCACGGAGGCAATTAAAGGATAAGCTGCCATGTGGTATACAGCACAAGGTGCCGTTGTAGACCAAACATGATGGTAGTTCAGGTGTCCAATGCTGGGCAGCTGGTATCAGCAGAAGAAGGGGCAGTATAAGGAGCCTTATAGGGCCCGACATGATGGTACCTCAAAAAAGGAGCCACTCAATTAGCCCAGGGGCCAGTGGGGTTGCTGGATTAATGCAGCTTATCAGTAGCTTTCCGATCCAGGTCGACCCAAATTTGACAGCATTAAAAATATTTCGTGGTGAAGGCACAGCTAAATAAATCAGCTGGTCCTGATACCTTCCACCCAAGAACTAGTAGCATCACTGTGGGAACTGTTTAATGCTTCACTGGTGACAGGGATGTTGCCCAAGGAATGGAAACAGGCAGCTGCAATCCCCATCTTCAAAAAGGAAGACAAATCAAACCCCCAAAACAATCAGCCTTATGTCCATTATTGGGAAAAGCATGAAGGGGCTGACTGTCAGTAATCTGAAAAGATAATTGTGGGATTGCCATTATACCAGCAGAATCAACATGTGTTTAGGAAAAAACATTCTTGTCAGACAAATCTCCTGACTTTTTATGAAACTATGGGTAAACATCTTGACAATGGCATGCCAGTTAATGTCATCTACTAGACTACCAGAAAGCCTTCAATAAAGTCTCACATGCCTTATTAATAAATAAACTACAAAGAATAACATTAATGAATAGAATAATAGATAAGTGTGTATTACAAGGCAGTAATACCTTCAAGAGGTTTTGGAGATTTGGAACCTCGAGAGTGAAGCTTGAGAGGTTCCAAAGTCCCCAAAACCTCAAGATGATATTACTTAAGCAATAAACCACAACAGGGTGTGGGTTATGCTGGGATTTAACCACGCCTGGTGTGGTTTGGTGATGAGGTGCTGCCGAGTGACCAAATCCACACCAGAAGTGGGTAAATCCCAGCATAACCAACACAACTGGAGTGGTTTATTGTAATTATACCATGGGGAAAAAGTGAAGGATTAGAAAGAAACAGTAAAAAGTGTAAGAAAAAAATATTTTTTATTGATTTTAAGCTGTGGTATGCTTCCGCTAGGTTGAATAGTCCTCTGTTGCTGGCTCGAATGTGCATGTGTGTGTGTGTGTGTGTGTGTGTGTGTGAGTGAGTGACAGACATGCTGGGCAGCCAGTGCTGATGCAACTCCGCCTCCTGGCTCCACCGTGAAACACACACTAAAATGTGTTATTTTTTTGTATTGAAAAAACATTCTGCAGTGCCATTTTTTATTGAAGAAAGATCCTACCTGCAGTGAGTTAATTATTATTCTTTTATAGTAGTGCGAGTAGTGAGAGCTTGTCTGGCTGGAGCGGTCATGGGGTGCCGTCGTTCAACATTTGTTTCCGGGGTTTTGTGGTCATCACATCAGGAAGTACATTTTTGTATATAACCTTAGTGCTGGAATGGGTGTTTGCTTAATTACAAAAAATTTTTATGCAGGGCAGAATTGTTTTGTGGTCAGTGGAGGACTAAATTATTTATGGTACTCCAATGGATTGTGGCAATAGACCAGAGGTATGGAGTGGAGCAGACAGTTAAGAAGGCTGTCAGGTGAGCCGCGTGGAAGTGGTTGCGGGTAGTTTTATATGTTTGGGCTTAGGTGTGGCTTGATGAAGTATTTAAAAAAATGTGAATGTTTAGAATTTTCTGGACAGTAGAGATTGGGAACGTCTGGTAGCGTAACCTGTAATGCTACTGAGCATCTCGCTGTTGGGCTCACCGTCTTTGCTAGTCCTCAAGTTCATGTTACTCGGAGTGATTCCTGTGGGAGTCTTGCTGTGGCTGGCTGGTGGCTGGCACCTTTTTCTGTGGGTATATCATAGGATTTACCATGGGTAAAAGGTGCCAGTGAGCCAATCAGGATGCATGATTCTAGGACCCCATTGTATAATGTCTTGTAACACTCTTATCTATTTGTTAATTTTTGTAATATGTGGATCCAATGCAGTTTTTTTTCCTTACCTTGTGTTGCCCGGTGTGTCTGGGACAGTTGCTGCAGGAAGAGGAACTGCACTAAGTAAACAGCAAACTGGAAGTAGGAAACAAAACTATGAACTGGAAGAAGCGAGCTGTCTTTCTGGCAGAAAACAGTTTCAGTGAAACGTTGGTAGCTGCTCTCATGCTGCTGAAGTTCATTGATAATACTATAGTTGGGGATGACCTTTGAACTGTAGTATTATCAACAAAAACAACAGTGTTATCGCTTCTCAGGATAGTATTATTGAGAGAGCAGTAGTGTATTACCAGGAAATTTTTATGTGACTTAGTATACTATTATTGAGGCTTATCCATATATTACAATAAAATAACATGGATGAACAATTGGCTACAACAGAGATTAAAAAGTGTGTATAAATGGGATATTATCTAATAGGGAAGAGTTTACTAGTGGGGTCCCACAGGTCTTCATTTTGGGCCCTCTGCTATTTTCTGTTTTTGTAACAGACATGACCTATGAAGTAAAGGAGTGGGGCAATGTATTTGTGGACGGTACCAAGATCAGAGAAATAGTACATACTCAAGCAGACAATCTGCAACTATTGAATGTCCTAAAAACAGTTGAAATATGGTCCCCAAAAATAGTTAAACAAGAAACCATGACAGGGTGTTGGTTATGCTGGTTTTACCCATGCCTGGTGTGGCTTGGTCATGAGGCTGCAGGCCAAGTGACTAAACCTCGCCAGGCATGGGTAAATCCCAGCATAACCAACACCCTGGAGTGGTTTATTGTGATTATACACTGACTCCTTCTCTTTTCTAACAAAAACTTTTAGATAAAGTGTTTTCTTAATGTATAAGTTATTTTTATTGAATTTGTTCCTGTGCTGCAAAAAATAGTCCTGGGTTGCTAGGGCTTGCATTTACTGTGCATGTGCAGGACTGTTTTCTATTCCTGGCCCCCATGGTTTTCTTGGGACTGGGAAACCTTTAACACTGTGTCCCTTGTAGGTACGTCAATCTGTTCCAGCTCTGTCTGTTTTGGTGTAGAAGCTGGGACAGCCTTGACAAGTTGCTCCATGCCTGATTTGAATTACGGAGCACTAGCTCCATTTTTGGTGCAAGTGCTGCACCATACATTGCTGCCATACTGTAGAAAACTTTTTTCCAGCTGTCCTCCGCCACTGGGCCAGGAAATAAAGTATGCCATGTTGGTGTTTTTTTGCCCTTTGCTTTGGATCTCGTGAGATGGCCCCAGTGTTCCAAGGGGCAACGGCAGCACATTTCGGCTATGGAGCCGGTGACTGCAATGCGGAGGCTGGCTGCGAGTGGCAAAAGTGTGGAGCACCGATGAGTCAGCGACACTTGGGACAGGGGCGAGAAATTACTTCAAGTATGTTCCAAATGTACAACTGTTGAGGGAAAACTGCAGCCTGGAAGTTTCTGTCAGGGACCTGAAGATTTGATTTAATTTAGTTGAAGACAATTTTTACCGGTGGTCCAAGATGGCGGTTTTCAACTTCTATGGTTGGAGGTCAGACCGATTCCAGAAATAAGGCTGACTGGCACCTTTTGAGTTGGTAATGCTGAATTTTACAATGCTGCCAAGGTGCCAGACAGCCAATCAAGTGGTCAGATTTTAAAGCCCATTATATAATATGCCCTTTAACATGAGGAAATGCATGGTAATGCACCTTGGCAAGAATAACTCTGAACAAGAGTATAAATTATATGGCTCAGTGTTGCAAAAAGTAATGATAGAAAAAGAAATGGGAATCACACTATGCAGTAAGTTTGAAACCTAGCAATCAATGCAAGGTAGTTGTTGGGGAAGCAAACAAAACCATTCATATAATCAGGAAAACATTCATCAATAAAACACCCAATAATATAATACCCCTTTACAAATCATTTGTAAAACTGCATTTAAATTATGGATCTGCTTTTTGGAACCCCATGTAAAGAGGGGAGGGGAGAACACTAGAAAGGATCCAGAGAAGACTGAACAAAATGATATGGGTTTTGGGGGGCATGACCTTTGAGGAGAAGCTGGAGGAACTGGGCATATACACTCTTCCAAAAAGGAGACTAAGAGGCAACATGTTTCAGCTATTTAAAATAATAGATGACAGTTCATTACCAACCTAACTAAACATTCAAATAAAAAGTTCAGTACATAGTCTAAGAGGCCACAACAAATAAGTAATAAACAACAGGTATAAGATTACTAATGGAGGGCATTTCTTTACTGAGAAGGTTGTGAATGTGTGGAGTAACCTTCCAGGGTGGATGGTACAACTAGATCCCCTTGAGGTGTTCAAAGACAATCTGGACAAATACTGTACATGATGGACAGAGGAACTGTAGATACAACAATTAAGAAGTGAGAGATGATTTTTACATGGGCAAATGCCTTTTATCACCTTTAATATCCAGTGTATTATCCAATATAATATATACAGACATTTATATTCGCAAGTAAAATATAGAGGTAATGTATGTTGGATCATCCTAGATATAGAATTTACATTTTCAATGAACTATAAACACAACCACCAGATGTTACCAGGGAGACAAGGAAGAGAAGCAGTTCCTCTAGTTACATACACATACAGACAATGTCAGGATATAAGGATTCAGGTAGCCACCTGTACCAAGAACAATTCAGTTTGGCCCAAGGCAGTGACAGCAATCTTCACCATTAATTCCCACTTATAGATCTGGGCCTGGAGCCACTAGGACCCTGCAGGAGCAAATTTCTTTGCTGGGGGGGGAGTCAGCCATGGCTACTGAGCACACCACCTGTGCACCCCCATGTGGTATCACACTGCAGCCAGTAACCATTGCTGGATCCCTCCCTCACATCAGTTCTATTCTTCCTGCCACCAAGTGCACTCCATGGGAGTGACAGCACCTCAATTCAATTCATCACTGTATTTTCTAGTGCTTCACCACAATTTTTTCTATCTTTTGCAGTGCCGCTTATCTTTGTTATTATTCACAATGCCAAAATCCAAAAAGAAAGGGGCTGAATCATCAAAAAATCCAACAGCCTCCCGTAATGCATCAGGCCTCTGTGGGAAACCCATGGCTATTCTGGACCAGCATCAGTGCTGTGTGGTCTGCCTTGGAGCAGAGCATGATATGGATGCATGTGGCACCTGCTTCTCGATGGACTACCTCACCTTAGAGAACCGTGTGTGGAGATGGGGTCGTCTGATCCCCACCTTCAGTGGCAGGTGTCACATGCATCTGGCCAAGGCCAGGTATTTTGATCCTGCCTCTGGGCCTCTTCCTGGGATTTCTGGGTCCACAGAAGCACAAGATCCTCCTCAGCCTCACTGTGCTAAGGTGTCGGAGCCCCTGGTCATTCGGTCTGTGAAAGAGTTATCTCCTTCTTGGCAGCTGGCTTAGAACCTTCAACGATCTGTCTGCCCTGAGCAGCAGACATCCTCGGTGGTGAGACCACAGCTGTATGCTCTGTCTACACTGGGTGGACACCTTGGTGTCATCTTCTAGCACTGCCCATGCTTTTGTCACCATTCGTGGTGCCGACACAGCATGTGGCACGGAGATGATGTGGGTCACCTTTCTGACACTGTTCGCAGTGTCAGGAGAGGGATCAGCACTGGGGCTGTTTGTTGTACTGTTGCCAAGGTGAAGGTTGTTACTATCCATGGTGTTGCTAGCAACGCTGAGGAGGGTGATGCCACCAGCCCTGGTTGTGGACATGATGATGGCCATGATGTTGCTTCTGGCCCAGCTCTGGGCAAGGTGCCAGTGATATTGTCATCCCTGGGGTTGTCCCAAATTCTGGTGCTCTTCATGACACTGAAGTGGGGGATGACTCTAAGGTCAATGTTGAAGCCAGCATCAAGCACAGTACCAAGGATCGTGTTGATCACGGTGATGGGGATGAACCCCCTCTCTGAGGTTGTCATCAACTCTGATCCTAGCACCACAGGCAGCATCAACTCAGAGTCAGATGATGGCCCAGAGGCGGAGTTCTACCTGGAACCATTGGGTGACACCATCACTGGTAAGGAGTAGGGCCACCCTATGGGGACTGTATGGCCCCACTCTCCTCACTTAGAGGTTCCCCCATAGGCCCCAATCAGCCCTTCCCTAGGGCGATACACCCTGTGCAGTTCCACTACCCAGACTGAGGTCCTTGACACCAGGAACCTTGTCCCCCTGTTGCAGGGCCTCAGCACTTTAATGAGAGGTTGCCTACATTCATAGTCCTGAGGGCCACTAATGTGGGGGAGCAACACCAGGAGTTTGTTGATACCTTAGACATTTTTCTTAGGAAGTCTGATAGGGCACAGTTCAGGCCCTTCTCTCGGGCATCAGCAGTCTTTGTAGTCGGTGCCTTAACTCCATTAACATCCTCCTCAGAGGACAATGAGTCATCAATCCATCTGCCTTCAGCTGCTGAGTACACACTGTACCAGAGATTCATAGTGGATATGCTCCAGACGCTTGACTTGAATGCATACATGAGTTGTGATCCAACAGCCCTGTTGTTGGAACTCCTCGGGGTTCAGAATGTTGACTTAGTTGTCATACTTCCATGGCCTAGAGCCTTTGAGAGTGGATAGAGAGCAGTGTGACAGCATCCCTTCTCATGTCTGGCCATCCCCAGGGACCTCCTCATGTGGTACCACACACCCACAGGGTCCACCCCTCTTTAGGGATTAATGTACTGCAGACCCCATCATGGCCTTGATGCCCCATGCATGACTGACTTCCAGAGGCAGATTTTGCTCAGTTGGATGTCCTTGGCAGGAAGGTTTTCACCTCAGCATGTGCCCTCATGTGCCTCTCTGCACAAAAGGCACACATGGTGGCCTTCAGCTATCATCTATGGTTGCAGCTAAGTCAGCTGTTAACCATAGTGCCTCAGAGTGGGTCAGTCAGTCAGGCCATTGACCTTTCTGCTTGGAGCCTGGAGGTAGCTTAGCACTAGTTGAGGGCATAATATCATGCCAATGAGGTGGCCAAAAGGCTAGTAGGCACTGCAGTCTGCATAAGGTGGTCAGCATGGCTTCTCCTCTCTAGATTGGCATGTTTGGCCTGCCAAAAGGTGCTTAACTCTCATTTTCTGGGGGGTCATTTCTTCTCCCATAGGGTCAGGCAGGAGCTGTTGGGAACCCTCCTGCTTCTGCCACAGGAGCCCCTGCCTGGCCCTGACTACTTGCAATTCTTGCCAGACCTGTAATGAGCACCTGCCCTCAGGTGTTCTTCCTTATGCAGAAGGCTGAGGGTATCTTTTACTTCTCAGAGTGAACTAGCTCCTCCATGAAGAAAAGGGAACGCTTGGTACTCCTACCCATAATTAATCAATCAATCTATCAATCAAAATCTTTATTTAACCAGGTGGACACCATTGAGCAAGCTCATTTTCAAGGTGGACCTGGGACAAACAATAGGTAACACAATATAGGTGAGATCAACATACGATTTCAAGTACGTGTACAATAAATTACAGTTTAAGTGAGATCAACATACAGTGTCAATTATGTGTACAGTAATTAGGCAAAGGCAGTATAAATGCAAGTAAATGGTACAAAAGATTGTAAAAACAATTACAGATAGATAGTTCGTGTATCGTATACAAAGTACAGAACATGGTGGAAACAGTAGGTACAGCGTATGCTCAGTCAAAAAACAGATAGACAAACATAGGGGTTAAAAGTCACGAGTAAGTGGATATAAAGTGTAGATGTGGGCAGGGGAGTGAAGGAGGAAGGAAAGGGGAATGGCAAATGAGTGGAGTCAACAACAGAGAGAGATCTAAAGTCATGATGAGGCAGGGGCAAGGTCAGAGAATAGTGCAAGAAGCTCTGAAGTGGTGAAGACTGAATCTTCGAAGATATAAAAATTGCATACTTACTGTAATTGTTGATTTTTCCAGGATATCTTCACCCTTGATTACCCCACCCACCCACCATGCCCCATTCTAGAAGAGCCAGGACCTCTGTGCAGCTCACCCTCTCAGTGCTGCCCATCAGCACTAGTGCTAGGGCATCTTCCCAGTTGCACTTCCTTGGAGTGACTTTGAAAAAAATTACAAAAGGGGGTTGGGGTTTATTGCTGAGTCCCCACCCCCACCAAAAAAAGAAAAACTTTAAAACTGGGGTGAGGGTCTTTTCCAAACCCTTATGCCAACCACAAATATAAAAAGAGAAGAGGAAGGCAGCTCCCTTCCACTCTTGTCCTCCTTCTCCCTGCCTGGAGTATATCCCAAATAGTTGCTAAATGCAAGTTGTACCTCTGGGCACTATCTAATCTAACTCCACTTGGCAGCTGCACTGTCTGTGGAAGGTGCTGTGCACTGGACTGGATTTAGTACAGTAGCTTGTTCACAGAGTACGTCCCTGTGGTTGCAGGAGAAGCAGGTCATTTTTTCTGTGACTTTCTTCTGACAATATCAGGTTATTTTTTGGTTGGAGTGCACCATTTTGTGCAAGCTCAAGTGAACACATTGGTATGAGAGTGCCCTTTGAGGGGTGTAACACTGCCTGCCCAATGCAGAGCAGTGTTGCAGGGTGTGACAAAGCCACAATTAACCAGCACACAGGCTGACAATGATGAGTTTGGTTTGTTGGCAGGAATGGCACCAACTTTAAAAGAAGTTGCTGTCCTTTTGATCTGCACCATCCAGCAAGCCAGGCTGATCTGTCATGGTCAACCTGGAATGTGTACCTGCAACAAAAAAATGCATCCACTGATGTCTGTTGTTGGCGGCCCTAATTGTCCCCCAACCCGACCCTCCCTGTCAGCACCCCTTAGCTCCCCACACAGTAGTGACACTAGGGGTGCTCAATCTCCCAGTATCTAAAACTGTCCCTCACTGTTTTTTCCCCTGAAAAGAAGAAAAACGTCCATTGACATCTGTTGCACCCCCCTAAACATACATCAGTGACAATGGGAGTGCCCAATCCCCCAGCATCATCAACTGTTGCAATACTGTCCCCTAGTGACACTGGGGGTGTCCAATTCCCCAGTGTCATGTCCCTGAAATAAAGAAAACTGTCCCTCATCATTTTTTTTACCTGAAAGAAAGAAAACCATCCATTGTTGTCTGCTGTGCCATTACCCAACCCCATCCCCCACCCAATACTTTCCCACCAGAGGTCCTTCCCAGTAATCTTCCTTGGACTGCAGACATGTCTTCACCCTTCAAAGCCCAACTGCGAACTGAGATAAGCGCTTCAATATATTTCAATGGGGTTTTAAGCTTCAGTGTATTTCAATGGGGTTTTTAACTTACTGGCATAACTTGACCATTTTTTAATATTTTTGCCTCACATTTTCAACATACTTTTGGGACCCCACATCATGAACAATGCAAGTGATGTTAGGTAAATGTGTCCCAAAAGGTGATTTCGCAGTCACTATGTGAAATCACCTTTTGGACAGGAGTTGAAAACGTTCTGTGCCTTTGTTCATGAGGTGGGGTCATAAGAAGGTTATGTTGAAAATTTGGTGTAAAAATATTTAAAAAACAACAAAATTATGAGTCTGCATTGAAACTTGCGAACATAGGCTCGTACTTTTGGCACTTTTCAATATTTTGACCCCAAATTTTCAATATAGCCACTTCTTCACAGTACCTCATGAATGTGACAGCTGTCATTTTTCAGATGCTGGACAAAATGTTTTTTTGCATCCTGAAAGGTGATTTTGCAGTCGCTGTACAAAATCACCTTTCAGGCAGGAGTTGAAAATTTTCTCTCCACTTGTTCATGAGGTAGGGTCTTTGAATAAATGTATTTTGCTGTCTTTTTAACTGTTTTTATATTTTCATATTTTTATGTATTATGGGAGTACGTTTTTGTCATGTATTTGTGCTTTGGTATCTGAAAAGCACAATATAAATAAACTGTGATTTGATTTAATTTGATAAGAAGGTATATTGAAAATTTGGGGCACAAATATTAACAAACAAGACAGTTACACTGCCCAACATCATCACTTCTACTTTGCATTCTTTTTTTTTCTCTATTTTTGCACTTCCTCAGCATGGGCATCTTTCCAGGGTGCTCACTCAGCTGGAGCCTCTACTCCCTGTCTGAACCCTACAATCCTTGGCTGGACTCCCCCCACCACCCAGGCAGGTCTAGCCCCCCAGATCACCCCCCAGGGCGGGTCCATCCTCCCCCGATGGCCTATATGAAATTAGAGAGGCCTAACCTGGGTGCCAGGTCGGGGAGTCCCCTGAGGCATTGGCCGACGTTGGGATGTGGGCTGCATCCCTGGAGCCCCCTTCATCTCCGCATACTGAGGCAGGGATTTTTCTTGGTATACGTCCCTCGTCCAACTCCCCCCCCCAGAGTTTGGTCATGCAATGGCATCTCGAGATGTCTGCCGCAACTCTGCCTCTCTACTTTGTGCTCAGACGTGCACATGTCCCTCCGGCTTCCACTGGGGGCCGCTGTTGCACTGGGCAGTCCCTGGATCCCTCCCCAGAGAGAGGAGAGCAGTCTACAGATGCTCAATCCTCCCTCTCCCCTGCCGACCCCCAATGACCCGGGCTCGTTCCCCAACATGGGTCGCTGGCATAGCGCGAGGTGTGGCGTCCAGCACCTCAACCCTCAGTGCCACTGGGCTAGCTCCTACTTTGCATTCTTAATTGGTAATAAAATGATTCCTTCACTGAAGCAATTTTTAATGTCACTTTGAATGGTATCAGTACCACACACACCCTATGACACCAGTGCACGCGGTGAACACTCGGCATTGGCAAATGCTTGTCTTCCTTTATTCCAGTCGGGCAGTTAGCCCACTACACTTTGCCTTGCCTAGGGAGAGGCACAAATCTTTACTCCTTTTGGCTGTTCAGTCCTACAACTTCACATGCACCTAGGATCCTCTTTTTTCCCTGTGAGGAAAAAAGGGACATATCTTATTGACTATTTATTTTGTTTATTTATTCTGTTTTACCAGGACTATCTACTCGATCCTCTATCTGGTAGCATGGGGTTGTTTTTCCAGGAGATCATGTGATTTGTTCCTATTTGGCACATTATGCCATTTCACTTGCAAAGGGGTCTCAAATCTGGAGTTTGCTCTTGCCTTCTGAAGAGACACATGTTTCATGGCTACTGCCTTTGAGATCACTATACATCTCCTGTCTGGCTAGTGGTGTGAGGCTGTGGCTCTATACCCAAGTACCATTTTGTACCATTTAGTGTGTCTTGTTTCTCTCTCTCTAAAGTTTGGTAATTGGGTTTTATTTTGTTGTTTATTTATATTTTTACAAATTGCAAAAAATTGCATTAATGCTCTAGTTAGGGTCAAAGTCACAAAAGTAGGGAAATGTGGCATTAGGGTTTTCAAATCTAATACCCAACACCCACCCACCTGCACACACAACAGGTGTTGGGGGCTGCCTTGGGTCATTGTCCCTAATGCTCACCCCATTCCATAAGTAAATAAGCTGAGATGGGTACAGTATAGGAGAATGGGGTGAGCGTTAGGGCCGATGACCCCAAGGCACACCCCCAATACCTGTTGGTGTGTGCAGAGTAGGTATGGGGTATTAGTTTTGAAAACCCTAACACCACATTTACATTTGTCCATAGGTTTAGAGAGATTATAAAGAACCCTCATTTTCCTGTGGGACCACAGGGCCCTTGGGGCCCTGCGGTGACATCAGTCCATAATGTTATATGTCCATGTGCTTCCATCCATGCATATTTTAAGTGGCCCTCATTTTCGTGTAGGCAAACTGGTACAGATGTCATGTTGAGAATGCTTGGCACAGTTTCACAGTCGCTGTAGGCCCAATCATAAAAATTTCCCCCGCACCTGTAATCAAGGCCTGGAAACATGCATAACAGCTTAGTACAAGCTACTCATTGCAGTAAGTCCGTATCTCAAAGCATTTTCAAGATATAGCTTCCGAAAGGTACCTTGACCATTGCAATGTTATCCTATGGGAAATCACAAAACTTCAAAATCTTATAGCTATGCAACAGATTAACATTTTTTCAGCAAACCAGCAAAAGGCACATCTGTGGGACAAGCCCTTTGTTCCCGAAAATATCAGCCCACAAATGCAAACCGTTTTGTTTGCATTGAAGTGACAAAGAAGCAGACATATATGGAAAAGTAGTGTCGCAGATTCATTTAGTGGCACAACATTATTTATTCTACCACAAAACCATAAATGATGCCGTGAAACCTTTTTTGATGCCGCGATAGCAAAAAAAGTACGACACAGAAAAAACATTTGGGGCAGAAATTCCTTTCCATGTAGGCTGTAGATGAGAGCAAAAAAAAACAATGTTAAGTATGAGAAAAAAAATGTAGTTTATTTTAGAAATGACACAGCTATATCTCAGAAACAGCAGACACTGCCATCACAAAAATGTCCATACTGTACATCAAAACCTTGCCTCCTAGACCACACATAGAAAATGTTAGCTCATTTTCTCAAAGGGAGGCAAAGATAATAATGTTAAAATTTTAGGTTTAACATTAAACAGGCTACTCATTCCTAACTGTAGTGGCACTATCACACCACTATGATATCATCTCCCTATCCCTTTGGGCAAGGAAACTTCTTAGCCCTCTCTCACTGTCACCACCTTGTTTCTCCCCTGGTGAATGGAACTGAGATGAGTGAGACAGCTGGCAACAGTTACTGGCTGGTGCAAGACATCATGTGGGAGTGCACATGTGTCATGCTCACTAGCCATGGCCGGCTCTCTCCAGCAAAAAGATACGCTCCCATGGGATTCTAATGCGTCCATCCCTAGACCCATAAGTGCCAATCAATGGCGAAGATACTCTGGAAGAGCAACAACTACAGTGAGCATGTAATTTCCATTTTCCCATTATGCTCCCCACAGGTACAGCCCACCCACTTCTCACGCAATGCAAGCACAGTTATGTAACACTCAACAACTAATATGCTCATGACAGGAATACACACAAAATAACATTTTTTTTAGGGGATCACGATCAAAGCTTTGGTGAAGGAAAAGGTTAATGCAGGCAAATCATGATAAAGAGATGTACTGTACAGTAGCTAACTGCCTTCTATGGCATTGGCAGAGCCCTCCCTCAACCCACACAGTGCCTGCTAACTGTACTGTCAGGCACTACCTCACTTCACACTGATAGGCATGATGGATATGTGGTAGGGTGCTCCCAGTGAGTCACTGGGTACCCAGTGACTGGATTGTTGCTGGGGGGAGGGGAGTGAAGGTAGTGAATTATGGACTATATGAGCTGGGACTCTTCTTTCACATTCAGGCAGTCAGTCAGAGTGGCACTTGTGTTGAGTCTGGTCAGATTTATATATTTATTGTTTTACAGTTTATTTACCAAGGACAGCCCAGCTGCGATGCAACATCTCATTTCCGGTGTGGTCCTGCTTCTGTCCATTTCCATGGCTGGGTGGACAGGAGCATTTGGAGATAAAGAGATTTGTGCCAGATCACACAGAGAGTGTTTGGCTCTGGTAGGGTTTGAACCTGTGATATCCTTATTTCCAAGCATGTGTTCTAACCAGTAGACCACCCTACCTCCTCAAATGATACTGGGGAGTTGCTTAGGAAAAACAAAAGAAACAAGCTTTTATAAAATTGTTATTATCGATTGAGAAATAAGGGCATGTTTAAAAAAACAAGTTGGCACAGGGGTTGCTCTAGGGTGTACTCTAAGAACTTTATTTTTACTGTTTTTTTGTGGAAAGCAACAAACAGCATAGGTAATGCCAATAGAAAATTCTGTTGACTGCTGCTATGTCAAAACTGATACTTTGGAAGTTTTGAATGCCACTGAAAAGCCTCAGTGAAAATGAAAGACTTTGGTATGAGAGCTCCTTATCAAGCATTATGACATTGGTAGGTTAAATCTTGATTGCTGATTGGCTGAGGCAGGCTGGCACTCATGCCCTAATCTCAGCATAAATCCCTTAAATAAATAAAAAACAGCTGTGCTTGCTTGCCTCAGTACTATATAGATCCATATACCAGCTCTATACCAATAGCATTTAAAAAGGACACTATTTTTGTCCGCCAATGCATGAAACCAAAAGGGGGTATCTGTTACTGAATTTTGTCCTCTGACATTGCTATTTTTTGTATTTTCTGTCAGAAGCACTCCACTTGCTTTCCTCACTCATTAACCACTCATCTCGCTAACCTGCCCGGTTCCTCGATATTACCGCCTACCCTCAAAAAGTCATGCCTCTCCACTAGCTACATCTCCAGTTATCTTCTTTTTGTTAAACAAAATGAACCAGTGACAAATATTTCAGTTCCACTGAAGTAAAATCACAATTACACACACTTCTGGCTACTCAGTGCCATCTCACATGACACTTCTGGCCTCCCACTGTAAAATCTTGCTGCCTCACTCCCTTTAACACACTTACACCCCCCTGTACCACCACCACTGGGGAACTATTTTATAAAAAAAATTACCAATTTTAAAAAATGTTTTAAATGATTTATTATTCTCTTAAAATGATCTGTAGTCTCAATCCCCTTTTATAAGTGCAATAAGGTACTTCAGGAGGGATTCATGCTGAGATCACTGCACTTCCAGGAGGCCTCTTGCCTGCCTCATCATGCTTCAGCCTGCCCTGGGCATGCGGTAATGTCAGCATAAATCCCACCCTGTCATGTCGTATTGCTTACTTAGTTCTCATGCTCAGTACTTGTTTGTGCTGTGAGAGGTAAGGTTTGTATGAAACATTTACTTGAGCGTGCAAACATTTTGGTTACAGTTTGTTCCTCCAGGATAGCCCAGGTGAGATACACCATTTCATTTACAGCAGGCTCTTGCCTCTACCCAACTGTCCATCTGGATGAACTGAAGTAGAGAGGGTCAAATGACTTGCTCAAGATCATACAGTGAGTCTGCGATTGGCAAGATTCAAACCTGTAATATCCTGGTTCACAGTGCAAAATGCAAACCGCGAGCCTCCATTATCTTCTACACAAGTTTCTTGAGTTCTGACACCTTCTGTTCTACCGAGTTAAAGGAAGCAAGCAAGCCAAGAGGAAAGAGTGTAAAATAAAAACAGATGTCAGATTTTCTATTATTTTATACTCTTTATTTTCCTGGTAAGGAGCAGTGGTGGGGAGAATGAAAGGGAGTGAGGGGACTTTGGGTAGCAAGCCATGAGATATCTGAGATAGTTATAGAATCTGTTGTTTTCAGCACAGCTAACTAGAGTGGGTGCTGCAAGTGGGAAACAGTATATGCTGATATACAGATCAGGATCCAGGCTCTCCCGATAGATTGGTTCCTCTCTTCCCTGTTTTTTTTTTCTTTCTTAATTAAGGTTGAATCACATGGACAGGATGGAAATAAGGGAGGGTCAAGGTTATAGAAAAGTATCCTTCATATATTGAAAGAGTTATATAGTATATCCCGCAAGAGAGAACACATGCAGATAGCTTGATTTTTTTAATGCCCTTTGCAAGCTGTTGGAGTCTGCAATATTTTTGAAGATGTGAGGGTACAAAGATGAAGAGCAGTAACCTTAAAATGTATTGTTTCTCCAATGAAATACTTTATCAGGATGTCTACATTGACATTTAGGTGCTCATATTGTGTTAAAGGAGGGGAAAATGCTGGGGTTTCTCTAAAAGGAGGGAGATGAAATAGGTAAACAGCTGAGGGGCAAGGCATGGCATTTAAGGGGGATATAACAGACAGGAACCTTGATAGCTGTCTTGATCCATATGCAGGGGGAGGCATTAGATGGAAGGGGGAACCCTGGTGTTAATACCTGAGTCTGCATGTATACAATAGAACTGTTTATTTGATTTGATGGGGATGCTTCCTTTAAAAAAAATAATGTTTTATTGATTTTCAATCAAATGCATTTAATACAATGCATATATGGAATACGTATGCATTGCATAACCCCTGTGTGGATATGTGACTTTATAGATCACCAGCCATATAACTTGTAAGTTAATCTAGGACACATTCCTTATCCTGCCAATGTAATACATCATCAGGGGTTCAAAAGAAATTAACCGAAAGCTAACATTAGCACACCATGAACCCAATGTTTTGTGATTTACCGCATCTAAAGGAAGGGGCATAAGTATGAAATAAATGTAACATCTGGTACAGTATGAAAGCAGGCACCAGCCTAATAAGGGCCTGGTTTGAAAATTAAAATCATCTGAACAAATGGGCTTAGGTGCACTTAGACAACCAGCTACACCAACAGCCAAATATGTTCAGTACATTACGAAGAAACTGGGAGAAACTTTAACCATATGAGTTCCAGACCTCTGGTGGAGGAAACAAGAGACAATGGGAATATATTTTTCCATATAGAATGTTTCTGCTCCCCAGCTGTCACCTTGGGGATGCATACGTAGCAGCATAAGCAGTATTATGAAATGTTACTTTAAAGTACCAGACTTTGTCAGTCAGCAACAAATTTCAAAATATAGTTTTTTAGTAAAAATGTATTTCTGACAACTTCAGATTCATGCTCTGTATATTGTTAGCGTTCTCAAATACTGTTAAAGCAGCTTTTACAGCTAATGTTATAATGACTCACGTCATTAAAGCTGACTGCCACTCACAATTTTTGAAAACCTGTTCTGCTGAGGTGACCTGTTGAATACACATGCTAGATCCATACTGTAGATATATCAGGATGGTGCCGCCACATGTTTCTGATGGTAAACAACACAACACTGTACCAAGATATTTAATTTTTTCATGCTGGGTATGGTGCAGGAGTGAGAACATTTAAAAACGTCAAAATCCCATATCTTGATTTAAGAATGTAAGAAAACAAAAAGAAAAATATTTATCTTGATAATTTTGCGAAATTAACATTATTGCTGAAAATACTATATGGTTACTAACAAATACTTCTGCGATAAACAGGAACTATATACTTGGGTCAAAGCCCATTTTCTGATGTACCCATGAATCACTCATACAGTTTCCTTCAACTACACACACCATTTACAATATACATCATACAACACTTACAAAAATTACAAACATGTTTCAAGTCATTTCTCATCTGCAGTCAGGTACATACCCTGTTCAGGTGGTCTGCCGTCATTCAGGTGGCTGTGTTTTTCTTTACTTTCCATTTTTCTCCCTATGTGTCTCCCTCCTTCCCATGAAGAGGGCCATGCCTTGATGGCCTCAAATGCACACAGTGGGCTCAATTCTCAACTGTTCAGGAATGACACAAGCCCCTGGTGCACTGAACAGATGGCGCACAGAGCGTACAGCATTCCCAGGCTAGCAATTGAAATTCTCGATCCCATTCACCTCAAGTAGCCAGTCAGACCAGCTTTTTGGTGGTCTAACATTGTGTCAATCGGGGAACCATTTTACGGGGCTTGCACCACATATTTGGCACAAGCCACTGTAAAGAGGGTGAAGTGTCACAAATATGCGCAGCCTTCAAGAATCGGGTCCAAGGTGCGTCATGGTGTTAGATGCAGCACTTGGGTTGACACAGGCTTGATGCAAGCCTTGCATCGACCTTTGAGAATCAAGCCCCATATTTCTGCAGCAAGAGCAAACTTCTTGGCCTAGCTGTAGAGGGTCACTGTGGCGCTGGAACTGACTGAGGTACACTCCTGCATGGCAACTACTTCAGCCTGGCCTGACTCCTGATACAGTAACATGAGCTTGCTTCTGAACTTACGTCACATGCATGGCAGTGGAATATGCTAGGCCATCAGGGCAACTACAGAGGGAGTATTTTAAAGTTCTATGATAGGCAGTGTGCATAGTCTGGAAAGTCCTATAACTGCCTGCTGCGCCATACTATGAGGAGTATTATTTGCACATGTTCAGTAGTTAGCGTGAGACAGCAGGGTGAGGATCTGCCATTTTAAAATAAACTTGCAGTCACCAGCAAGAACTGTAGCATGAATAACCAAAGTCCCTGGGGTTCAAACACAGTCCCGTAAACCTTACCTCACTTCCACACTTTACAGGACAAAAGCCCTTAGCAATCTCATTCCAAACCAAAGGTCCAGAAACACTGGTCACTTTAACAAGTCAATAAAATCACTGTCCTGCCTCGTGGTGCTGCTTCTCATCCAAACTCTCCTCCTGCAGCAGGGGATCAGGAGTGTCTTCAAGCCATTTTGCCAATTGGCCTGGATCATTTGGGTCTGCAAGCTGGTAGATCTGGTTGTTGTGTTCAGTGCAGAGCCTTTCTGGGAACAACATCAAGTGGGTCACATAGTATCATCAAAGGAAGGCCTGACCTCTGTCAAATTTCTTTGGTTTCTGTCATGTGGCATAGAAGAAGTCTGGAAACAATAACACATGGGCACCCTCCACCTCAATCTCTCTTCCTCCTCCTCACCAACTGCAAGACCCAGTCATGGGGCCCCACGATGGTTACCAACACAGTTCTCAGCCCAGACTTTTCTGCAACATTCTTCCTTAGAGTCATCCTCCACACTTTTACAGTCTGCAAGGGTTCTCCCTCCAGATCAATGCCCAAACCCTCCATAAGCCAGTCACTCATGACTAGAGTCATTGGATCCCTCTCCACTCCTTCAAGGAGTCCCACAAGTCTAACATTGCCTGAGTGGGCCTAGTTTTCTAGTACTTCTAAGTACCCCTGGAGTAAGTCATTTTTGTTGATCAGTCATGTGCAAGCTTGCTGAGTATGCTTCATGGCCAAAGCCTGGTCCTGCACAGCTGACTAAACAGCTTTCACTTTTTGTTTGACCATAACCAGACAACTAGAAATGGGGCCAACATTTTGTCCACTGCAGCCACAGACCTGCACAACATTTCAGTCTTTAATCCCAGTGGTTGAAATGGGGGTGGGGGGTGGGGTGGCTGGAGGAACTCAGCACCAGGAGTGAATTTAAGATTCAGTTTCAGGAGCAAAACTGGGAAGAATTGTTCCTGTGTAAAATGTAGCATCTTAAAGGTATAAAACTGGCTATGCAAAGTATATAAATGCAACCCATACCACTGCTATGTATGCTCGATCTTTCATCAAAGGTGTTGGATTTACCCAGTGAATTTTTCCATATCTGACACTGTTTAGTCCCACTGGCAAGACTCAGTTCTGCACTGCCCTTTGCTACCTCCTCCCATGCTTGTGAGTTGGGGGCCTTTCTTGCTATTTGTCACCTATGACATTTTATTCTTGCCCCAGCTGTGGAACCCTTCAGATGACACATTTTTAGAATGGGAACAGTTGCAGGGCACCAGATATAACTTTAATCCTAGCTTTAACAAAGACCAAAATTAGTAATTAGCTGTTAATATAAGACTAAATAAATGTGGAGCTCCATTCTGCTGTGGCTTTCCTCTCAGCATACATATTAGTGTGCTGAAATGCAAGCCATGCCACCCAGGATGCTTCCTTTTAATGTTACATGCTGATGGGAGTTGGCTCATGGATAAAGTTGTTGAGAGTGCCTCATTACTGGGTCTGGTAAAGTGGATGAGCATTTTGATCCAGGAGACTCCTTCATTTGGAGAAGGAGTTGGGGGTGGGCTTATTTATATGGTTTGTTGCTATTCAGGGGGCATACATAAAATCTGGAAAAAGCTGTAGATGGGAACCTGAAGATGATGCAGTGAAAGCGAAATGGAGTATATATGATAGATATAGCTCCCTCACACTGCTGTTGGTTTTAATACAGGGCATGGATTCATACCTTATAGTAATGATTTTACAACTCCAAAGTGATTTGGTGACTATTAAGGTTTATTTGAGGGAACAAATTATCACCTGCTCCAGCAAGGCAACAATACCAGTGGAGCTGGAATAACACAGATGTAGCAGGAGTTTTGATGCTAAAGAACTTACATGTTTTGGACTGATCTCTGAATACTCTTACCATGTTAAAGGCTAAGCAAGTAGAATTGTATATCTTTATACTCAGAAGGTTGAATTATCCATGCTGTCAGTTTTTTGCAGGATCTAAACCTGATGGCAAAACATGACACAGAAGACAGGTGTCACAGAATAAAGGTTTATTCTTCAAATACATGTAAAAAGGATAGCTTACCACAGCTGGGAGTCTGGGACCCCTGAACACCCAGTGTCATTATAGAAAAACTCAGTGAAAAACAAGATTATACAAACTCTTATAGTCAACAAGGGGACACAATTTGAAGATAGAGGGGGGATAGCTCAGGGGCAAAGTGAGGAAGTATTTTTTTCACAGAGAGGGTGGTGGATACATGGGACAGCCTTTCTGAGGATGTTATGGGGTCAAAAACAGTGGAGGAATTCAAGAATGCATAGGACAGACATAAAGCAATTCTGGTGGGGGGTAGGAAGAAGTAGGCTGTTGGTTAACTAGGATCTGCAACTTATCCAACAGGTAGGGAAATGGGCAGACTAGGTGGGTCAAGCAATCCTTATCTGCCATCAAAGTCTATGTTTCTATGTAGTCAGAGATAAGAGGGTCCATTACCTGGTAATGTGCTCATCTGTATACTGGAAAGCTAAACAAAGCATTATTATTGGTGAGTAAGGTGGCCAACTTGCACCCAAGACTGTTAGGTTTTGTATGTACACAATGATAAGCGTTATGCTGACTAAAACTACTTTTGACTTACAAGAGAATGATTCGTATAATATACTGATCATAGCATTTTAGCTAATAGCTGTAGGAGGCGCACTAAGACCACAAATGTAATCATACTGAATAGTATATCATAGCAAGCATAAGTAAATACTAATCTCCCTCATACTGTGTCATAAAACATGGCAGTCCACATTAGGGACTGTAGGTCAGGCAGGTCTACATATTCCCCCCTTGTTGCCTGGATAAGGAGGCAACAACACTAGGGGAAAGTGGTTGGCTACAGTCTAGCTGAGTGGGTATCATAGAGAAATTTCAATTGTGCATGATGTTGTTTGAGTGCGTGTCATAAACAGCATATGGTAATAATCAAAAATACAATAAAAGAAACTTGAATAATAACAAAACCTTTAAAAGTAAGTTCCAACCAAGTGTTGGACAATGCAGTACTTAAATTGCCGCCATGAAATAATTCATTCAAGTAATTGCCTGCCTTAGTAATATTGTTGCTAATATGGATAAGGTGTGTATCTTTTCTATTTAACAAGGCTCTAAGATTCAGGGTGAGTGGGTCGATATGCACATTGAACACTGGTAAATACTGTGAAATAACATTCAGATAGTCAGGGTCACTATCGATGTAATCATGTTCCAGGGTGGGAACAGGGGGTAATAACTGTATGGCCAATGACAGTGCACTGCTGAGGTACAAAACAGAAATTGGACATAGTGACACCAAACACTGGCGTTAAACCCCAGTGCCACTGTTCCGATCATTTTGCCAGTTTATCCAGATCTCTTCTCATTTTGCCCACCCCATCTGAATCATCTGCTCTGTTGCAGGTGACACCAAGATCTGCAACAGAGTAGATGATCCAGATGGGGTGGACAGAATGAGACAAGATCTGGATAATCTGGCAAAATGGTCAGAAGAGTGGCAACTGGGGTTTAGCGCAAAGAAGTGCAAGATCATGCACATAGGGAAGAGGAACCCTATAGGCTGAGAGGGGAGTTGCTGGCAATCACAAGGGAAGAAATAGACTTAGGTATCATCTACACAGATGACCTGAAATCATCCAAGCAGACCACTAAAGCAGTAGGTAAGACTAGAGGGATGTTGGGGTGTATTAGTAGGGGTATCACAAGTCGTAAGAGGAAGGTAATAATCCCTCTTTACAAGACACTGGTTAGGCCCCATCTGGAGTACTTCGTGCAGTACTGGAGGCTGCACCTGCACAAGGACATTAACAAAATGGAGGCAGTCCAGAAAAGGGCAACCAAAGTGTTGCAGGAACTGCATCAGAAAACATATGAGGACAGATTAACGGAGCTCAATATGTATACCCTAGAGCAAGAGAGGCAGAAAGGTGATATGATAGAAACATTTAAACACCTTAAGGGCATTAACAAGGTGAAAGAGTCTAACTTGTTTCAATATAAGAAAAATAGCAGGACAAGACGACACAGCATGAGATTAGAGGGAGGTCGATTAAGGGGTAATGTGAGGAAGTACCTTTTCACAGAAAGGGTTGTGGCTGCATGGAACAGCCTACCTCAGGAAATGGTGGATATGAATACAGTGCAGGGTGTCAAACAGGCATGGGATAGGCATAATGGAGCAATACAGATAAGTATGAATAGATAGGCAATTCACAGAATAAAGGCTTATGGCACATTCATAAGGTAGAAAAAATGGGCAGACTGGATGGGCCTTGCGATCCCTATCTGCCATCAACTTCTATGTGTCTATGAACCACCAGAGTCCATAAAAGAATGTCTTGTAGTTTGTCACAGCACAAAATTGTCCATCAGTATTGTAAGTAGCTCAAACTTGAGGAAGGCACCACTTCATGAGATGGACAGGGCATGTGATGGAGGCATTCATCATCTAGATGGTGAGGTATTTCACATCTTCTCTTGAGGTGTAAGTGACATTTGGCTTGTCAAAAGAGGTGGTGACATTAACAGTGTCATTTGCAAAGAGGTCATTATCAAAGGTATATGACCAGTCCATAGAGTTCATCGAGTAACTGAAAACTGGCCTGGTTACATCAAAGATGTCACATCTGCACAAATAGTGGTAACCCCATTTGGCACAACAGTCAGCATGTAGGGCTACTCAGGCATCTAGTTGAGGATGAAAAAACAGCCAAGGAGGCAAGGTAATCTGTTCTTGATAGATGCTGCCCTCTAGATGACCTATGGAGTGGACATTTGCCAGCTTGTTGAAAACTGAAGAATATTTGTTGAAGATCAGAAGTTACACAGTGAAGGTAATGTACATAGTGTTCTGAAGAGTACATTGAACCATAATGTAACAGGATCCTTGATTTGGGTGTGTAGTCACATAGCCCAAGTTCTGTGCTGTGGCTAATGAAAAGGATATAGTCCTGTCTATGCACCTGGTAGTGCATGTCAGGGTTCTACAATAGGGGCAATACCATTTGGCCATATATCTATCATGGATTAAATCCAGAATTCACCCCAATTGCAGATCTCAGAAGAGATTGGTGATAGTGGTAATAGCAGAAGTGCCATAAGCTGAACAAATAATTTCCCTAGCTATGTATTTCTCTGAGGCATCTTTATTGTTTTGGAAAATCAGTTAATTACTTTTGTTTTAGGTCTCATTGAATAAACATGCAGTATCATGCATGTTATACACTGTGAATCTTTCCTCTTGAGAAATACCATCAATACCATGTAGCATGGGCTGCATCACATTTTGACCTAATTTACTGTTGAAAATTTTGGTTTGACTTTGAATTTTAGCCAAATCGACTCTGTTCCAAATTGACATTCCAGATCCAAACATATCTGTAACAGTGCCTATAATGCCTGCTACATCAGAAAATCCCAAACTCCACTTTGGACATTTTGGGTAGAACACCCCTTGGTGTTCCATACTGGGTGCCCAGCTACAGGGTCTTGTGCACATGCTTGATATACTGCCATTAAATATAACAACATAACAGTGTGAAACAAACTTTACTTGAGGAACAATGGCCAAACTCAGCCATGTTCCAATAAGTGAGGTTCAAAATAATATAAATGCGCATAAATTGAACATTATTAATGAGAGTCACAGGGACAGAAGTAGCAGTCATGCCACTGGATGGGTCTGGGTCCATGGTTGGGTATTGCAAAGGATCATTCTTTGATGCTGGGATGACTGTAAGAAAAAAAGCAGCTGTTGCAATGGAGTGATTGAAACAGTATTGGTGCATGGTGGTATTAGGAAATCTGGTGCAAAAGTCTGGACTCATTATGGCAGTAAGGTTGTAGAGGCCCATATTTTGCTGGTTAACTTGATGCATGCACAAAGTTCCATTGAGGCATTTGCAAGTGTTGAGCCAGCCTTGAAAAGTTCCTTTGGTGAAGCGGGCTAATGGAATTTGTTTTCCAGCAGAATTATCAGTCTTCCAGTCTATCTGTAGAGTGGAATAGTCTGGAGATACAACCATGACATTGAAATAGGCATCTTTTCCTCCATGGACAATGATATGGAAAAATGTGGGGTTGATGGCAACCCCCCTTGGGGAGAGTGCTGAGGGGGTGGGAAAGAAAATAGTCTGGATTTGCAGGGTTCAAGACATACAGAATTCTCTGGAGATCCATCTGGTGGAATTCTGACATGCTTGCCAGTGTGTATAGCAGTAGGTGGAGAAGAATTATCACCATTTCTGAAAAAGAAGAAAAGACAGAAAGGTAAATGTACAGTTCTCCGTCATCCAGCCAAGGGAAGGAGTATTAATTACCTCTGTACAGTTTCAGTTGATTGGCATGGTACCATTTGTCTATGGGCTTCTTGTGGTCCATTATCCACACTTGGTGACAGCAGGGCTCAATTTGTTGATGATGTCACATAGGGGACCACCCACTTTTTTGCAAATGGGTGGTCAGGAATGGAAAATGTCAGTACCATTACTTGGTCTCCTACTTGCCAATCAACTTCTTAGACATTGTTGTCAAAGTACATTTTGGATTGCTGCTGGGCCTGGCCCAGATTCTTGGCAGCAATAAATAGGTCAGTACCAAATTGTATTTCAGTTGCATGACATAAGTCTCTGCTGACACTCTGTCCATGGTAGAGGCATTCAGATCAATCCACAGATGTTCTGGTAGTCTCATTTGTCCACTGGTCATCACCTCAAAGGATGTGAACCAGGTTGCTGCAGTCGAGATAGCTTTGATTGCCATTAGGAGTAAGGGCAATGAAGTATCCCAGCTTTTAGCATTCTCATTTGCAAATTTACTCAACATGAGTTTAACAATCTGTCTCTTGGCTCTCTCTACCTGTCCTACTGTCAGGGTTGTACGCAATGTGAAAGTTTTGACTAACTCCCAATAACTCCAAACATTCTTGCATCAGTTCTCATGTAAAACTGGTCCCTTTGTCAGAGTCTACCTTGAAGGGTAGGCCCCACCTGTTAAATACTTGATCCACCAGGATTTTAGCAGTGGCTTTCACCATGCTTGCTCTATATGAGAAGGCTTCTACTCTTTTCGAGAAAGGGTCAGTGATCACAAGTGCATACTTGTTGTTTCTGCTGGTTTTAGGCAAGAGTCCAATGAAATCAATCGGAATTGCATTCCAGGGACTTGATTGTCTTTGTGGGAGCAGTTCAGCATTTTTCTTGCCAGCAATAGAGTTGTTCTGGGCACAGGTAATGCAATTGTCCACATAATGTTGGACATCTACTGTCATACCAGGCCACCATCCTATGGTTTTCAGTATCTGCAGAGTCTTGTCTACCCCTTGGTGCCCACCTGTAGGGGTGTCATGGACTTGGTGGATGAATTCTGATCGGAGTGTTTTGGGAATCACCTACAGGTTTTGATCATCAGAGTGGTACAGGACCAACTTCTGGACTGTAGAGAGGTGGAGATTGTCTGAATGTCTTTTGAATGGGTTATTCGAAGACATTTCTTTTTTCTGTTTCCTTTGAGAGGTATTCATACACCTCTTTTATCTCTGGATCTGCCATTTGCACTAAAATTAGATCCTGAAGGATCACTTTGGTCTTCTTGTGGGCGGCCACTGTGTGTGGTCCAGTGGGGGGCTGCATGGTCCACACCTCCCCCGTTGAGCACCATCTTTTGCTGAAATGTGTACTTGATCATTGTGCTCATGGAAAGACTCAGACATGGAGTGGGCCTTAATCTTGTGTATGTACAACTTGAAAACAAATTGCTCAGTGAGGCTGACAATATATATGAACAGATCCCTGTATGTTACAGGGGTGCCTTCTGAGGTGGCAAAATCATGGGTTTTCCAAAATAGGAAGAAACTCTGTCAGGGGATTGCACACCCAGGAAGAATCAAAGAAGATGATGGTGACCCCTTTCCCTTGGCCGTGGATGATTTTCAGGGCACAAACAACTGCAGTGAGTTCTGTATACTGTGAAGATCTAATGGTGCACTTCCTGGACACTTCAAAGGTGTCACCTACTGGGTAAAGGACCAGGACCCCAAAGCCTGCAATTTGTTCTCCTTTGTGGTAGGAGGAAAATCCATCTGTAAAGATGTGGCAAAGTTCAGGGTCTTTCAGGCTGCGCTCAGTGGCAGGGAGAAAAGGGCCTGGTTCTGGCAGGGAGGGTGGCTCTAGGCCACACTCATGGGGATCTCCTTAGTATAGGAGTCCATGTGTCAAAATGGAGGGAATTTCAGTGGGAAGCACAGTACTGTTTCTCTCCTGTAGGAGAAGAGATCAGTGGGTGAGTCTGGTGATAGACACATAACCATCTTTGATTCTGTTTGTCAACAGAAAGTTAGTAGGGGTGGGGTTGGTGTGCAGCACAATAGGGGGAAACCCTATGATGTAGGTGAAGTGTTTGATGGCCCAAAAGGTTGCCATGATATTCTTCTCACACAGATAGTACTTCTGCTACACAAGGGAGAGGATCTGTGAGGCATAGACAATAGGCCTCAGGGTGCGATTTTCCTTTTGTGCAAGGAATATTGACATGCCCACATCAGAGGTGGCAGTTTCCAAATGGAATCGCAGTTTTGGGTTAGGGTTGACCAAAGCTGGAATGGAGGCCAAAGCCTTCTTCAAAGAAGTGACTGCTGCTGCATATTCTGGTCCCCACTGCCAGGGAACATCATTCTTCAGTAGCTCATACAGGGGAGCAGCCTTCTGCACAAAGTTTCAAATGAAATCCCTGGAGTAGTTGACCATACCCAGGAAATATCTCATAGTAGCCATACTGGTAGGCAGTGGCAAGTCCTGAATGCCTTGGACCTTGTCCAGGGTGGAGTTCCTGCCCTCAGCAGTGATGCACAGGCCTAGAAAGGAGGCTTCTGGGAGGCACAGTTGTACCTCTGCAGGCTTGCACTTAAGGCATGCCCTCTGTAAGACTGTCAGGAGCTCATCTAGGAGCTCCAGGTGTTTCTTCAGGCCTGTTGTGGCCCAGAGAAGGTCATCCACATATTGCAAGTGGCATTCTGGAGTGGAGAAGTCACACATGGCATCCCTCATGTGGATGTGGAAGAGGGAGGGGCTGTGTGGAATCCCTGTGGGAGGCAGTTCCACGTGTACTGACATTCTTCCAAGGTGAAGGCAAACTTGTATTGACTCTCAGGGGCCAATGGGAGTGACCAAAAACCAATGGAGATGTCAAGTATACTGAACCACTTGTGTTCAGGTTTCAGAAGTTTGAGCAGGTCCTGGGCAGATGCCACGATGGGTACACAACTGGGAGTGACTTGGTTAAATCTTCGGTAGATAATGGTAAGTCTCCAACTATTGTTAAGCTTCTTTCTTGGTCAAATGGGGAAGCTAACTGTGGATACACAGGACCTAATGATCCCTTGCTTCAAAAGGAAGTCAATGGTAGCCCTGAAAGAGGGTAGTGCCTCTGCTGGAAAGGGATATTGTCTCTGACATGGTGGTTCATCACCAGTGACCTGTATGAGAGCATTCATTCTCCCACAATCATGTTTGTGTTTGGCAAAGGCATCTTGATGCTTTTCCATGATGGGTCTCAGTTGAGGGAATAGCGAATGGTGCTGAAGCATGAGGATGATGTCATACTCTGCATCATTGGCCTTTATTGCTGCTATTGCATGTGAGTCAGAAATGAGGAGCGTATGGTACTGGTCAGGCATCTGAAGCAGTAGCCTATTGGCTAAATCCACTATGCAGCTGTAGCGTGAAAGAAAATCTATTCCTAAGATGCTCTGGTGATGATGTAATACCATGAGATCAAAATGGTGTGTCACCTCCAAAAGTACCGATGATGACTGATATTGGCTTGGACTGGTATGTTGTAATCTGGTCCCCTCAAAGGCATGGGTGGAAGTGGCCTTCCACATCAACCAACAAGGGAGCAGCAGATCATCCTGATGCAGTACTGAAACTACGGTGCCTGTATCTAGAAGTAACTTGTGCTGGTGGCCCCCAACCAACACTTCTACACATGGGCATCCAGAGTCATCAGTTACCAGGGTGGTGATGATGAGAACTGGGGCATGACACTGACAGTTTGATTCACATTGTTTCTGCTTAGTGTTGTTAGATGAGGGGTCTATCTCTCAAAGCATTTGTACCACTTTGGAGTATGGAAACTTGGACCGCTCTCCCTCATCGGATTCGCCTAATTGAGGAGCAGACAGGATGGCAGCTACCATTCTGGGTGGGATGGCTGCCATAAGCAACCAGACTTTGGCCTTAAACTCCTGGAGCCAGTTGTTCTACTTGGCCAAATCCCTATACAAAGGGCTGGACCAATGTTTTTGTCCATTATTCCTTTTCATATTCTGCTAGTTCAACTTCTGCCAGTATCACTGCTTGTTCTTGGTCAACCCTCCTCGGTTCTGGTAGGAGGGCTTGTCTTGTTGAGAATCTTTTGATTTCTCTTCCACCATGTACTGGGTGGATGACTCGATGCTATTCTGCACCACTGCCACCTTGGCCTTGGAACCTGAGCTCAAGTCCCACACGTAAATCTGGTACACCTGTTTCACTTTTTCCATGATCTCATGGAAGCAGTCCCTTCTTAGGAATACCACTGTTTCTACCTTCTTGTGAAGGGCAGATTGCAGATTTTTAAAAAACAGGGATTTGTACTCAATCCATTCCCTCTCAGAATTTTCACCAGCCAGGTCTTTGCCTGCTATGAACGTGAGCCACAAGCAGCCTTCATACTGGGCCAGGGTCTTTTTGGCATGCTGCTTGATTGGCTGGGCTAGCATCATGCCAACCATGTTTAGATTGTGTGCTGCCAAGATGTGGGCGGCGATGGCTTTGAATGGGGCTCTGACATCAAGATGTATGCCTTCCAGCAACTTGGCCCACAATGTAGGGTTTATGATCTGTTTCAAAACCTGTACCCTGTGCTCGGCTGCAAGGCTGAGCATTTCACAGTGATTTCTCACTTTCTTCATATGGCAACTAAGGTTGTCACCTGGGGCCATTTAGCCTATCTTGTCTGCAATGTTCTGGATGGCTTGTTTGGACTGCAGGGCATTTAGGGGAGGCCCATTCTGCCCTGCGATAGACTTGATGACCACCCCGGCTGTGGTGGTGGACATGGCCTCAAGTACAGTCTGCTGTTTCATCTCCTTTGAATCAGGTTGGAAACTACTTCTCTTAATGCCCTGGCCTGAATATTGGAGATCCCAGCTTTTGAGATTGCCTTTTGGATCAGGCCCTGTACTTCTTCCCTGTCTTTCTTATTCAAGGTGGCTACTGGCAGGTGAGACCTCAACCCTTCAGTGTCTCAGGGAGCACCATCTTGAATCTCTCCATCTCCGTTTTTCAATGACGTCAGATCGATAGGTGGGGCGTATGTCATAGCTCTCACATGACCCTTCAGAATTGCCAACTGCTGATATAATTCCATCATGTTGGCTCTACACATTGAATGATTCACTCTGCCTTTGTACTGTCCCTAACTGACATACTCTTGCAAAACTTTACGCGGTGCTCACTTCACAATTTTCCCTGATCTCCCAGTCAAATGCTTTCTGTCATTTTCCAAATTCTTCCAACAGCTTCTCATTCTCACTCTTCACGGTATCATTCATACCAGTCAGCAAATCATTCAGCTGTAATACACGCTTCTTATCTTGCTGCAACCTTTCACAATCCTCTCTCAATTTATCAACCTCTCTGTCTTTCTCCTCTACAGTTGCAAATGTTTCTGGGGTTGGGTCACTCTTCAAGAGAAAAATGTCTCTCACACTCAGTTTTCTTTGTAAAAGTTCTTTATTGTCTTCTAAATTATTGTGATATAGCCCCAATGTTTTGCCTATTCAATAGGCTTCTTCTTGGGGACTGTTGAAAAATAAATAGTTTTAATATTTTATATTTTTATACATTTTTTGTAAACTTATTTTTATATTGGCATCCTAGTCATCTTACATAGAAACATATAATTTGACGGCAGATAAGGACCACTTGGCCCACCCAGTCTGCCCATTTCCCTACCTAATGGATAAGCTGCAGATCCTAGTTAACCAGCAGCCTACTTCTTCCTACCCCCACCACCTAGAATTGCCTTATGACTGTCCCATGCATGCTTGAATTCCACCACTGTTTTTGACTCCACAACCTACTCCGGAAGGCTGTTCCATGCATCCACAACCCTCTCTGTGAAAAAATACTTCCTTACATTACCTCTGAGCCGCCCCCCATCTTCAAATTGTGCCCCCTTGTTCTTGCACACCTCTTTTTCTGAAAGATGCTACCCTCTTGGACTTTGTTGATTCCCTTGAGGTACTTGAAAGTTTCTATCATGTCCTCCCTTTCCTTCCTTTCCTTGAGGCTATACATATTAAGCTCCTTAAGTCTCTTTTCATATGTCTTCCGGTGCAGACCCTGCACCATTTTAGCTGCCCTCCTCTGGACAGCTTCCATCCTGTCTATGTCTTTGCGTAGACTGGGTCTCCAGAACTGCATGCAGTACTCCAGATGGGGTCTCACCAGCTGTCTGTACAGAGGATAACAACTTGATGTTTTCTACTGGTGATGCCTCTCCTATGCATCCCAGTATCCCCACAGCCCTCCTTACTGCCCTCTCACATTGCTTGCCCACCTTTAGGTCATCTGATATGACTACCCCCAGGTCCCTTTCCATTTTTGTTGTTGCTAGTATCTCACCCCCCATTGCGTACTCTTCCCCTGGATTTTTGTTTCCCAGGTGCATTACCTTGCACTTCTTAGCATTGAATCTAAGCTGCCATACATTTGACCATTCCTCTAACCTTGTCAAGTCCCTTCTCATCCTTTCCACCCCATCTTGTGCATCAACTCTGTTGCAGATCTTTGTGTCATCTGCAAAGAGACATACTTTTCCTTCCAGTCCCTCTGCAATGCCACTTATAAAGACATTGAAGGGGACTGGTCCTAATAATGAACCCTGTGGTACCCCACTAGTAACCCCCTTTCTTCAGAGTGGACTCCATTTACTATTACCCCCCGTGTCCTATTCTCCAGCCAATTCTTTACCCATGCTATCATGTACTTCATTTACATTAAACCTTAAGCAGATTAAATATACCATTTGTTCAACTATTGTTTACATTATTTATCTATACATGTTATGAAAATTATTCAGTCATCAATTCTTGCTGTGTTTCTTTAAGAAACTATATGTTCCTTTAACTAGTTCTGAGATGCAAACATCCACTTGTAATCCCTAGGTGGTGCTATCCCAAGGGCTACTACCCCTGCCTGCATGGCTAGGTGCAGGTTAAGGGGCCTTGGTACTGAAACGGGTGCCTCCACCTGGAGGTCAGTGTTGTTAGTGGTCAAGCTAACATGGGCACAGCCCTCCAGGACACTGTAACCCCCTCTTTCCCTTCTAGTGGCCTGAGCAATATACAGTAATCACTTTCACAATGACCCTTATTCACCATGCAATTACCCACACTGTTTGCACTTACCACCAGGGCTGGTTCCTCTAGCTCGACCCTGGAGATGCCCTGTAAAACAAGGTTATGCACAGCAAATAGCAACAGTACAGTACTTTTGGCACAAACTGGAACCACAGTCAGACTAAATGCAAAAAGAGTTAGATCTGATTTATTTAGGGGACTTGAACAAGGAAGGGGCGTATTCCGGTTGATTTGCTGAAAGGCTATATCAATCAAACAGTCATGCATGCACTTCAGAGTCCCTACACAGTCACACACACTGGGTACCCAGGTAGTAGGAAGGAGGGCTAGCCAGGATCATTGCCTGGGGTAGGCTGGCATCGCAGCTGGTTGGGGCCCTGTGATGGAAGAAAGCAACATGCACAACACACACAATTTGTAATCTGGAACTGGAGGGCTCAGTTCATGACACAAAAGACAACAAAGCAATCAGATGACAACACTTTAGATTTAACTGTTGTTGCAGGGAGCTACCCTGATTTCTACTCATGATACCCGATGCAGGACACAGGCAGGATGAAATCGAGACTGCAGGTTGTTGAGCTGGAGTGCCAGGAGAAGCAGGACGATTCCCACACGAATCATCAAGGTCTCATTCCTGTTCAAAGTGCTGAGCAGGGGGCTGATCCCCAGGCAGGTCTCTTGTCGATGGTTTTCTCTGTGCAGTGGGTATTCTGGCTGGGCCAGTGTGGCAAGGCCCAGGCCAAAGGGAGATGAATGCGGATTCAGTCTGTTGGACCTGGATACAGCCTCCAGTGAGCAGAACACAGTTCAACACACAGTGAGGAACCAAATCACAACTCACTATCAGCACAAAGCACATTTACATGTAAGAAATTCTACTGTACCAGGCAGATTGCTATCAGGTCACAATTACAGGGTCTCTGCACAAGCCGGGAGTTCAAAGGTGGCTGGAAATCCTGACAGGCCAATCGCATTAAGCAGATCTTTGGTCTTCTTCAGGTTAAAGCCTGGTCACAGTTCTGTGGCTTATCTCACTCTCACAATTCGGATTCAGTCCGAATAAGCTCTATTTTCCCTCTCAGAGATGGCAGACAGACAGGCAGCCCAAAACTCAGCCCTTTCACAGTTCTCCTGCGTGAATTACACAGGGGCTGCTGCTTGAATCACTCAAGCTGTTACCACTTTCACTTCCCAATTCAGACTGACTCTAGCTGCAAGCAGCCTGGGACTTTCCCCAGGATCCAAAAGGTTTGGATGGCTGATCTATATGTCAGTCAGTTCAAGGGCTCCCCCTCCAGGTCTGTTTTGGCACCAAAATGCAAAAACTACAATTCCTACAGAAGTTTGCTCCACAAGACCCCTGGGGACAGGTTCCATTTTAGAATCTCCAAAGGTACTGATTGATGCTGACTGGCAGTCCAAAACCAAAATGGTGGTGCAATACATAAGGTTCATGCTACAAAGAAGGCAGGTTAGACAAACTACAATATCATTACTATTCTAATGGATAATCAGCAAATAAGTACAGCTTCTAACAGAGCTCCCTCTGCACTAACAGCGATGGCAGAACGGAGCGATTATCTGGTAGCCCAGGCGGGACTCGAGCATAGACACACTCAGCCTCCCTCTCAGATTAATTATGGCTACAATCTCGGCAGCTCTTAAAGAGACAGTACACAGAGGCTTTACAGGCACTCTCTGGCAGTACATTTGAACTGCTAAAATACAGGACACCAACCTGGCAGTGAGCATTTAGGCCAGCTCAAGGAAGACTTTTTGGGAGCCCCCATTTTTAGGGGGGTTACACACTTTTCAGCTTGCACTTATTCTCTTATTTTCTGATAGAAATAAACGTTTTCAGTGTTGCTGTATACTTTCAATTAATAAACATTCTGAGATCCATTATCATATTCCAAAATTATATATATACACCTCATTATGCAGGTGTTATGCTGCTTGTTGCATTGCTGCTGCTTTCAGTAATCACTTTCTACAATCTGCTTATAAGAAGATATGATTACTTAGCCTTATTTTCTTACAGTTAACAGTATCTCTCTCTCTCTCTATCTCTCTCTCTCTCTTACTCTCATTTATAAACTTTTTGGTACTTTCAACATTTTATTTCTGTCTTGCAGCATCGTATTAAATTATGTATTCCAGACAAATGAATATCTTAAATTGTGAAATTTGCTTCACTTTACCTGTTGATTCTTTTTCTTATAAACCAAGCATGAATGCTTTTTAAATGTTGTTACAGTTTTGTTTTTTGTATATATTCTGTGTTATTTATACATACATTGTGCATTCTCTCATATTGCTTTCATTCCTTACTTCAAAGTATAGAATTACCTTCGTTTGCGAAATTCGCTTTACTCTTTTCATCATAACTGCTTGAGAAAAAATGTTTCTTTCTACAACAAATGTATTTACATTACTTCCCACTGTTTTATATAAATCATCCTTTTTTTAATTAAAAGGTTATTCAAAAGATTATTTTTCTTGTTTTCTGCGACACTTCTGATTAACATCACCTGCTCATCTCAGTGTCTGTTCTTTTGTCATTTCTAAAGAGTTAATGAGCATATATTATAACAGCATTTAATACGGAGTATATACTTGATCTGTAATTTTCATTTGCTTATTCTACATGTTGTTCATAAGTTTTGACTAAGAATTGTCTGTTTTATGACTTAAACTGAATTATTTCTTCTACTTCCTTGTTCCTTCTGCCTTTCAAAATGTGCATCATATCTCATGTTAGCTTCTCTGTTTCTAGTCTCAGTTTACTTGCTTCTCTCACTTAGTGTTTACAATACCTTTCACTTTGAATTGTATCTCAAGCTTCTCAATTTCTTGTTGCAACTCCCTCCATTGCTCACCCATCTCTCGGGATTTGGAGCCTAGATCCTTTTTTCAGAGCTAGGACTGCCATTTCCACTGCCTGTAGTGCAGCATACAGGGCAGCAAATATTACACCTTTTGGTCATGTTTCTTTACTGTAGGTTTGGTCTCTGAATACAGTGCGCACACATACTGCATTAGATGACCGTGTGACTTTGCGTCCAGCATGAAATCACCCCAACCTCTGTGGGAGGTTAAAAAGTTTGTGATTTCTAGTTTGAGCTTTGTGCTAATGGCCATTTTGGAAGGCTCCCCTTTTCCTGCACTAACCAGGAGTCCAAGGCTATCCACCTTATGTATCAATCCACCTTATGCTGTACAGCTAGACAGCTACATGTTTGGGATATGGAATCCTACACACCAGTGCTGCTAGGTGAATGAGGGAGTGCAGGACGAAGCACCTTCACAGTTCCCAGTCCCATTCATGGCATGGAGGGTTTGTAAGATCATCTACATGGGTTGAAAGGGTGGGCGTAGGTTTGCACGCCTTTGTGATTCCCATGCTCATTCGTCTGTACACCTTTTTGGGTACTGACTTGGTTCTGACCAATCAGTTCTGTGCCACAGTCACCATTTGTTGGGTTTTGGCAGGCTCTAAACCTGATGGCAAAACACAATACAGATGACAGGTGTCACAGAATAAAGGATTATTCCCCAAATACATATAACAAGGACAGTTTACCACAGCTGGGAGTCTATAACCTCTGAACACCTAATATCATCATAGAAAAACTCAGTGAAAAACAGGGGATTACATAGGTTCTTATAGTCAGAGATAAGAGGGTCCGTTACCTGGTAATGCACTAATCTGCATAGTAGAAAAACTAAATAAAGCATTTCTGCTGGTGGGAAAATGGGCAGCTCACACCCAAGGCCATTAGGTTTTACACATACACAGTGATAAGCGTTATACTGACTAAAACTACTTTTGGGTTACAATAGAATGATTCCTAGAATATGCTGAACACAGCATTATAGCTAATAGCTGTAGGTGGCATGCTAAGACCACAGATATAATCATACTAAATGGTACATCATAGCAAGCATAAGTTAATACCAATATCCCTTATACTGTGTTGTAGAAACATGACAGTCCACATTACAGACTGTAGGTCAGGCAAGTCTAAAATGCTGTGCTTGAAGTAGAAATATGTTGAGTATTGGCAATAAACCTGGGTAGGTCCTGGTTTTGTCACTTAGGAAACAGGAAACCAAAAGGGTGATACACTTAACTAAATCAAGGAGGTATGTGTCTCCTACTGGATTCTCTATATTTTGAACATACATACAGTATATCCTTACTGAGCTACATACATTTCCAATATATGTGACCTATCTCCCCATCAATGGAGGACTGCGAGCATCTGGAAGATGATTTTTTGGATAGAGATGTTGCAAAGTTTTAATTTGCCAGTGAAGTTCCAGCAAAGTCACCAGCTTTGCCTTCACAGATCAATTTGTGAATTTCTGTCATTTGGTATGAAATTCGCCATTTGTAACTTCCTCTGGTAACTCAGCCTGAAACTTTGTCTTTGGGGTACAATTGGGCAAAGTTTGCTCAAATTGAGGCTTCTGGTAAAAAGTGCCTGTAGGTCACAGGAAAACAGCAGTAGGCAAGGATAGAGGGCACAGTCACTGCAGAGCAATAACGAGATTACTGTACCACAGGTGTATAACGTTACATTATTTTATTATGCTCAATAATGTTAAATCACACAATAAACAAAGCACTTACAAAGCTCAGACCTGATTGAGGTCCCCCACTGTACCTCACCAGTTTTGTTCCTCGCTGGGACTTCATCAAGGGGTTGAGCTAACTCCACAGTGGCTCACTACGAAACCAGATCCTTAAAGGTACAGGCCCAAATATTCAAATGCATTGCAAGGTAATCGTTGTTGGCCCTGCTATTGGGCAATTGGCACTCTAGTACAATAGCCCAAGTTTATCTAGCTTAAAAATTGAGAAAGCTATATGTGATCTATACTATCGCCAAACAATAAAATACAAAAATGCATTTAATTGGTTAAATCACAAAAACTCCAATAAAATAGAGATTTGATAGAAGACAGCAAAGAAGTGAACGGTACTTATCTGATCACACCACTGGACCTGACAAGGATTCTTATCTTTTCCACAGATCATATTTCAGTTGCAGCCCCAGTGCTTGAATCAGGAAAATACAGTTATTTGTTAACTTGTATTTACTTGCAAAATCCAGGAGTAAAATCACTATTGGAACATGGCAAAGTTTAACAAGATTAAATAAAGAGAACCAATTGGTCAGACAGCATCACATGGTATACTTTGGACACGGCATTAATCCAGCAATAATGCCGTGTCCAAAGTAAAGTACCATAGTGAGCCACAGATGAAGAAAAGCAGTGCAGGAGAGAAATGCGAATGCTGTGCGCCAGGTACCGAGGAAGAATCAGATCAGTGCCTGTCTGCACAAGTGAGGGCTACTCAGTAGCAATGGCCAGCTGGAAGTAGGCATGACGCGCAGTAGTGGAGTGGGACAAGCGGTGAGAGACGTCTGGAGTACAACTGACTGTCAGACAGAGCAGAAAGTGAAATGTGCGATAGTATCCAGAGTGAGAGCAGATAAAATAGTGAACAAGAAGAACTGATTTGGGGAAGTGAGACAGGACATGCGCGACACCTGGAAATGCTGTACAAAAGTAATGAAGGTGGAAGCAGTGTGAGGGATGTCAAATGAGGTAATGCACCCAGAGTGATGCAGTAGACCCACACATAAGGCGACGCAGTATGCAAAACAGATGGAGGCGCACATAATGTAATGGCGAAATGAGCACACAGGCGACCTCCCACGGTGCATACTACGATAATAGCCGCACAGATGTGACTAAATCTGAGATACAAATGTTGACATATAGTTGCTTCACAATTATAGTTGGTATTAATTTCACAACATCAGGATATGAAATGTAGTCTCTGAAATGTTCTGTTAGTGCAAGACAGAAATTGAAAAAGGGCAAAATGTATGTGTATGATTCTAGTCATAATATGAAAATAACAATTATAATAAACACCTTCTTCTGAAAGCCATGTTACAAGCGCATTAAGCCGCTGAAGAGAGACATCTAATGGTGGATTCATGCATGGTTAGAGCCGTTATGCGCCCTCACAACATGCATTAATCCACATTCGTCTCCTATACGTCGATAATTAATCTTTATATGTACAACAGCATTTGGGAGTACATGAAATCTACACATAACACTTAACCATATACTATAACAATTTGTACTAATATATTTTTAACTCATATTTTATTATTTTAAGCAAGCAGCATAATAAAATACAAATCTCAAGGAAAGTAAACATGTAAGTGTGACCAGTAGAATATTTGGTACAGCATGATAAAATGCTTCTCCCATTTATAATTAAGAGTACTAGGCAGTAAGACCCAATATATTTAAAAAAAAATGGGACACTTGAAACAAAAAGGCCCACACTGCCAATGGCACTGGACTGAAAATGTTATCATTTAAAAATTCAAGTGTTCAGTATCCAAAGGAAAAAAGGATAATGTAGTCCAGTAAAACAACATGAGCTCAAGAATCCATGAAAGAGGTCTCCAACGCAAAACCATGGCAAAGAACTCAATATATGAATCAGTGTACTTATTCTGAAAAATGCTATTTGCAGAAAGATGGAGCCAAGTTTTCAAAGATGCCCTTTCTCCAGTTTAAGCCTGCTTAACCATTTATTTCAGTTATAAAATAATTGAATGAGAGCTGCTTCAGGTTTTTATCAGTATTGTCAGCTGTACTTCAGCCACTGTTGTTGAACAGCACTTTTCTTTTGACTAAGGTGAACTAGCATGTAAAAGACACTGCTCCCTACGTTGTAATCGCTGGTGACCTAAGGGCTGACTGCTGATCACAGGACACGAGGTGGGTCGCCATCTTGTTGGGGAGTTTGAGAGCCCAACTGTACCAGGCTCCTCCCCCCCAACAGTCATCTTCACTTTTGGACATTTCTGCAAAGCAGCAGGAGCTGCTTCTTACTCCCTGACTGTTTCTCCAATCCAAGTGTGAAGATCTAAAACAGGGCGGGTTGTAACTCTGCCCCTCAGCTGATCTTCACCTTCTCTTAAGGCTTGTCAATGAAGAAGTCCTGCATGAGTGGTCCAAGCTTGAGTGACACAGCAGGAGTGGGAGTCCTTGCAGGGAGACACCAGGGCATCAGGGAGATCTGCCCAACTTCTGCCCTGCAGTGCTGTAAGTTTCATAGTGACCTGTAATGTGTTGCTTACTGCAACTAGGTAGGGAACTGCAACTACCTGCTGTGTGTTGCCTCTAACTGGGACCCGTTTTGCTCTCCTTATTCTGCTCAGCAGGGGCTACTATCCATTGTAACTGTTGCTTCTCTTTTTTATTAGGAACTGTAACTTCTAGTTATTATTGCTATTACCTGGACCCAGTTATCAATCATTTACTGCTTGTAGGGGCTGGGGATAATTACTCTTGTACCAGCTCCACTCACCTGCTGCTAATTGCCCTGTCCTATCTATTTTGTAGTTAGCCCACATCCCCTCCCGACTTGTGTAATTTAGGAGTCTTCCCTATCTGGGGAAGCCCACATCCCCCCTAAATTGTTAATATTGGTTTCAGTCTCATCTGAGTGTAGCCTGCATCCCCCCTAAATTGCTCATTTTGGTTTCTACTCTATCTGGGTAAAGCCTACATAACTCCTAATTGTTCATTTTGTTTTCCACCCTATCTGGGTGAAGCCCACATCCCCATATCTGTTAATTTATGCTTCCAACATATCTGGGTGAAGCCCCTATCATCCTCTAATTTGTTTATTTAGACTTTCATCCTTGCTGGGTGAAGCCCACATTCTCCCCTAATTTATCTAGCCTCCCTCTCTACTGGGTGAAGCTGTAAGCCTTTCTTTCTAGGTCAGGCTATATGCTCCCTATATATTCCTTATTTCTGGTCAAACCAAACCTCATCTTTGCCCCTCTGGTGTTCCCCACACTGTTAGACCCATCCAGCATGTTGCTTCACATCCTAGCCATCCTTCCCCTTCTCATCTCCCTCTCCACCCTTCTTCCTACCACTTCCCCCTTCCATCTCTCTCCCACTCCCTCCACTCCTCTCCCTCTCCCACCTGCCCATCCTCATTCCTACCCTCCATTCCTCATACCACCTGACATCCAGGGTGCTGCCTTTCACCTGCTCCTTGGCTTCATTTGGAAGCTCTCTGGCATCTCCTTCGCCCCTCCTTCCCACTACCCCTCCTTTGCTGCCCCATGCAAGTAGCTCTGCTGTGGCTCCATTAAGCTTCCTGCAATCTTGCTAATCCTGGTGGCAGGGGACATCGAGCTTAATCCTGGTACTACCCTCACCTCACCTCACCTCACCTCACCAGTGCAGCTTCCCAAAGGACTGTGGGTTTCCTACCTTAACATCCATAACTTCCTCCCAAAGATGGATCTGTTGCAGCTCCACATGATAAACCTCAATGCAGATGTTCTCATATCTCAGTGTTTTGGCTCTCCCACAAGGACCAAGACAATGCTGCATCCATTTCTGGTTCCTCCAGAGCTAGGCAGGATCACCCTAGAGAAGCAGAGGTGTTGGTATCTACCTCTGTCTGTGCTGTCACTTCCCCCTCTGTCTATGAGCTGCTCCTACTCAAACTCTCCCTCCCCTTCTCCATCCCACTTTTCATTGCAGGAGTGTACTGCTGTCCTGGCCTATCTCCTTTTTCAGTTACTGCTCTCCTCTCCACCATCCACTCCTACTTGTCATCTGGTGAGTTGCTAGTTCTTGGGGATTTTACACAAACTGGCTATCGCCCTCAGTGCACAAACATAGTCATAATGTTAAATCTCTCCAGTTATCCCAACTAATTTTAAATCCCATCCATCTTACTCATAAATCCTTGAACCACACTCTACTGAACTGGTACTGTCTTCTCACCCCACCATACTGTGGATGCAGGTATCCTCCATGATGCACTCAGTGACCATCATATGATCTACTGTGTGCGTAAGATCCATCATCCCAAAGTCCTCTCTAAAATCAGCCTCCTGCTGTCCTTCAGGTCACTGGATTTATTCTCCCTCCACACAGGCCTGTTGGCCATCAACTGACCCCATATCTCTACAGCCACTGATATCAGTTCAGCCCTTGACTCCTTCCATTGCAAATTTATGGCTGTCTGGGTCTGCCACCCTCCCTCAGGAAAGTCGGAGTCTGAAGTTTCCAGCTTTCCTGGATCTCTGCTGAGCTGCTGGCCTCCCTCTGAGTTTGTGATCTAGCCTGGCGGCCCTATGGGACCACCAGTTTCCCTACAACCCTGTTAAATTATCAGACACTTCACAATGCATACACCAAAGCCACCAGGCTTGCGAAATCAGATTACTTTGCATCCACACTTCAGAACAACCTTAACCACCCCTCCAAGTTCTGGAAAATTATCCACTCCATCTCCCCCCAACCATCCTCAAGATTGACAACTCCCACATGACTGGCCTTGTTGCTGTTTCTTTCAACTCCTTCTTCCCCATCTGCTATCTATCTCTCCTCCCCCCCCACTTCCTGCTCACCCTTCCTCTCTTCCCTTACACTCCTTCTCCTTCTCTCTTACCACTCCCTTTGCCTCTTTTAAGGCCCTTCTAGCCCTTAATCCTCACAAGGGTGCAAGGTCTTAGGGCCTTGACTGCAAGCTTCTGTACTTCTCTACACCAGCCATAGCATTCCCTATTATCCTCCTACTTAAGCTCTCTTTCTTCTCCACCTCTGTCCCAGATGCCTGAAAGCAGGTTACTGTCATTGCACTTCCAAAAGAAGAATATCCTTCCTATCCTGGAAACTTTCATCCCATATCTCTCCTCCCCACACTAGCCAAGTTCCAGGAACATCTTGTCCTCTCACAACTTACCCTGTTCCTGGACTCCTCCTCCTTTTTCACTCCTTTCCAGTCTGGCTTCAGGAAGTCCCACTCGACATCTACCTCCCTCCTCCAGCTCAGTGACTCCATCCTGTCCAGCATGGACCAGGGCCACATTACTTCAGTCATCTTTGCCGACTTGGCCAAAGTCTTCAACACATTATTACTGAACAGAAAGAGGTCACCCACTGGCTGTGGTTGCATCAGGTTAAAACATACAAGTGCAAGCAAAAGAACCTCACAACCCTCCCCCAGTGTAGCAAATAAGGAGCCTATTGCACAGAAGTGTAAATGCCCAATACTTTTACATTTATTTATCCATTTTCTAGGCACACTTCAAACAAAATAGATAAAACAATCTCAGAGCCACCCCTGAAAAAAGTCAAGTGTTTTGCCCCATCACAGGAGCTTTGTCTAGAGCTCTTAATGACCTTCGGCTCCCGGCAGAGGCTTGCCAGACTCTCTCCCCTCCTTCCACACCATAGGTAGTACTGTGCTAGAGGATGCCTCCTCCTGTAAGTATCTTGGGGTCTGGCTGGACCGGCACCTCAACCTCTCTGTGCACATTGATGCTATCCACCTCAAGCTTCACCCCAAACTGGATGTGCTATGCAGAAACAAAGCCAGTATCCCTCTCTCTGCCTGCAGAGTCATGAAGATGATCCTTCCTATCTTTGACTACAGCAACATTGTCTACAGCACTGCTTCCATATCCACCCTTGCCAGACTGGACCCCTTCTTTCATTCTTTCTGCCACTTGCCTTGGACTGCCCCCCTCCTTGTTCACACCATTGCTTACTCTACTCCTCCCTCTCCCTCTTTTTCCTTGTTACCAGATGCCTCACACACTGTGCTACCTTCAGCTCCAAATTCTGGTATGGCTCCCTCCCCACTACCTCTCTGCCTTCCTTTCTACCCCCACCTCCTCCAGAACCCTGCATCCTATTCTAAATGTATTTATTTATGTCTTTGGTAACTGTGTAGGTGCACTGATTCAGAGGACTGTTTTCAGTCATGACCCGGGCCACCCAGTGGCAAAAACAGCACATATACAAACAGTACATACAATACACAGTACAAAATGCACACCTCGCTTGAGGTGGTGGGAAAGGTATACAAGAGGTTAACTTGATATATAAGTACAGTGTAAACATAAGTAATGAGCACGCAATAAAAGCAGATGGTACAGGTTACGTATAATAACAGTATACAATTGCAGTGGTTCAGGTTCCTAATTACAAAGGTTCATAATTCAATGTAGTAGTGGCAACAATCCATTGTGCAATATCAGACAGTATAACACCTGCAATGGATACATTTGGTGTAGAAGAGGAGATCGAAAAAGGGGGGGTAGGCAGGAGGGTGCTAAGGGATGGGGCGGGTAGGGAAAGGATGATGCGCAATGTAGCTTCAGGTAGATCAATGCATATATTGCATGATTCAGATTTTTTCTTTTTAAATTTATGTTTATTGGTGTATCAGGATAATAACATACAGAGTATCACAAAATACTGTTCACTATATCAGTATGATTGCTTAGCATAAAGTACCACTCAGTTATCTATATCCTGTAAAGGCATTCAGATTCAGTTATGCATTGATGTCTGCTTGATAATACAGTAAATCGTCCAATGTCTGATTAGCCTTCTTGATTTATTTTACCTTGTCTTAACCTTATTTGGGTGGGTTTGATTTTAATTTAGCTTAACTGGGCTTCACTCTGACCTCCCACATTTCCTCCCATTTCCATCTGGTTTTCCTTCCAGATCATCCACCTGGACCATCTATGTGTATATGTTTGTGTCTGAAGATTAATTTTGTAGGTCATCTCTTCGAGAACCATAATTTCTTGTACCAATACCTGCCATTGTTCATAGTCCGACAGGTCTGTCGCTAACCATTTTCTAGTAATGGCTTTGTGAGAGGCCACCAGAAAAACATTCCAAAGAAATGCGGCGTCCCTCCCTTTGACCTCTGAAGGTGGGATGCCCAGTATTCATTGTAAAGCCATCATGTCAGATGTGATAGTGAATATTTCTCTCAGAGCTTGTCTGATTTTTGTCCAGTAGGGTTGTAGGGACGGGCACAACCAGAAAATTTGAGTAGGATGAGCTTTAGTTTCTCCACATTGTCTCCAACATGCCTTAGACTCTGCCCCCCCACCTGCCTTGCACCTCTGGGATGTAGAAATATCTTGTTCGAAGAGTGGGGTTATTCTAGATGCCCTACAGGGGGCATGCCTTAGACAACTAGTATTGGAGCCCACTCGAGAGGGAGCAATCTTAGACCTGGTTCTCTCAAATGGAGAGGAAGAGAGGATCACAGATGTAGAAGTGGGTAGCCATCCGGGAACTAGCGACCATCGAACAGTATGGTTCACAATAAACACAGCAATAGAGTCAAGCCATACAAAGGCAAAAGTACTGGACTTTAGGAGGGCTGACTTTGCCAAAATGGATGAGTGCCTAAGGAATGCACTAGCAAATGGGCAGGAAGGAGGGGTGGGAGAACAATGGAGAATAATAAAAACTGCCATCACAGAGGTAACAAGCCTTTGTGTGAAGCAAATAAACAAAACAAAATAATGTAAGAAACCACTATGGTCCTCAAAGGAAGTGGCAGTGAAGGTTTAAGAGAAAAAGAAAGCATTCAGGAAGTACAAGGAATCACAGAAGGAGCAGAACAGAGAACTGTATCAGTTAAAGCAAAAGGAAGCTGGGAAGGCAGTCAGAATAGCAAAGGCCCGAACCAAGGAAAAGATAGCCAACTCAGTTAAGAAGGGGGATAAAACCTTTTATAGGTACAGTACATCAGTGAGCGAAAGAAGACCAAGGGAGGGTTAGTGAAGCTTAATAAAGGGAGGAGGGTGGGCAGAGGGTGGCTGTGAAAAGGCAGAGATACTAAATAAATATTTTTGCTAAGTATTTACAAAGGAAGTGGGGTAGATACCTAAAACAAACAGTAGAAACACTCTGGATACAGAAGTTGATACCAGCCCATTTACAGAAGAAAGGGTTCTGAAAGAACTCTTAAAACTGAAGGTGGACAAAGCAATGAGGCCTGATGGGATACATCCCAGAATTCTAAAAGAACTAAGGGTAGAACTAGTGACACCACTGACTACCCTCTTTAACAAATCATGGGAGGATGGGGCGGTACCCGAGGACTGGAGGGGTAGATGTGATTCCCTTCACAAAAGTGGGAGCAAGGCAGAAGCAGGAAACTACAGACCTGTTAGTTTAACCTCAGTGGTAGGGAAAATGATGGAATCACTTCTGAAGGAAAGAATTGTTGAGTATCTAGAGGCCAGAGGGCACAGGACCCAAGGCAGCATGGATTCACAGCGGGAAGGTCATGCCAGACAAATCTGATAGATTTCTTTGACTGGGTGACCAAAGTGGTAGATCAGGTAGGGGCTGTGGACATGGCCTACCTAGACTTTAGCAAGGCATTTGACACAGTCCCACACAAAAGATTAATATATGGTTCTTTGCCTCCTTCTTTGTTTGTAGTGGCTGCTTGTCTGTGTCTGTAGCTTAGTTCTTGTGGATTTACATATTTTTCTGCTTGGAGTAACTACACCATTCTTGCTCACTACATCCGTGAAAGTCTCCTGAACTGGATTTCTGCAAAACATCATCACCAGGTATCTGCATTTTTCATTTAAAAATCAACTTTTTGGAAGCTATTCCAAGCAAAACATAAGTCAAGCAATTAAGTCTGACAAACTCAATGACTCTAGGTCTGCTTGAATCCACATTTTCATCTGACCTGCTCCATGATCTGTATGTGGGCTTTTCAACAACCTCTTTGAATGACAAAGAAGCATGCAGGCAAAAGGATTTCACATCCTGCATATGCGCAGGCAAAGTTCATCACCTTCAGGAATTCTAACACACTCTGTGACTCTGGACCTCAGCTGTTGATAATTTCTTTTGGCTTATGACTTAACCACCAGGTATCACAAGATGCTGAAATCCTTTCTCCTACAAATTCTCCTTATGCTGCTCCTGCTCTCAGGAAATGTTCACCCCAACCCAGGACCACCTGGGCAGCCAGCAGTGGCACCAAGCAGAAGGACAGGGACACTCACCATGGCATCCATCAACACCTGCAGCATCCTCAACAAACTTGATTCCCTTCAAACATGGATCCTACAGCACAACCCTGATGTCCTCTCAGTTGTGGAAACGTGGCTAAACCCTAAAATCCCTGATACCTCGGTCTCTATCCTTGGCTACTGCATTTTCAGGCAAGACAGGATTGCTAAACGGGGCGGGGGCTGCACCATCTATCTTAAGGATACCCTTATGGGTTATATCATCCCATCCCCTAGCCTGAGCAACTCCTCTCAGGTCCTCACAATCAAAATCCTCCTTGGTGCACATAACAAGGAACTCACTGTCATCTCAGTTTACCTACCCCCAAGAGACCAGGCTACTAGCTTTCATAGCATCATGGAATATCTAAGGGTCCAGCAACATAATTCTGAAACCATAATCATGGGTGATTTTTAACATTAACTGGCTCTCCGCTGAGGCCGCTACCTATAAGGATGCAGCCGCGGTGCATCACCTCACTCAACTGGTCAATGCCTCTACTAGATGTAACTATAGGACAGGCTCCCTTACACTTCTATCTAACCACCCTGAATGCATCTCCAATGTTTCTGTACTCCCAGATACAATAAGTGACCACTCGCCTGTCATCTGCTCCTGGTCAAACAAATACCACAAGTCCCCTCCCAAGCTTATCTATGCCAGGGTTATCAAACAAGGGCACCTCCAGCTGTTAAAATCCCATCTAACCAGGCTGAACTGGGCAGTGCTTGACTCCCTCAGTGACACCAACAAAGCTGTGGACCTATATATCAAACGTTTCAACGAAGCCTGTGACATCTATCCACCAGTGAAAAAGATGAAGGTCAAAGGACAGACCAACCCCTGGGTTACTACTGACCTTTTAACTCTGCTCAAGCACAGAGACCACCTCTGGCAGTGTGCTAGTGCAACTCCAACGCAAGTAAACATACAATTATACAAAGCAGCCAGAAATGATTGCACTCGAAAAATACGGAATGCTAAACGCAGCTATTATAAAGAGGCTCTGACCAACTCTTGGGGCCAGGAAACAAATTCTGGAACAACATGAAAGAACTCACAGGCAAGGATCCTAAGCACCACCCACTATGCTCAACCTTCATGGCACTCCTACACTTGACCTAGGTACCATCACCAGCACTTTTAATAATGCATTTACAAACCAGGACAGTGTCCTTCCACCAAATTTTTAAATGAGCCTCCACCTCAGCTCCTCCCAAGTTACCCCCCAACTAGAACGTACCTAGCCTTGTTTTTTCAGGAGAGTCCCACCACAAGTAGCTAGAAAATACATTCAAAAGGCCATCGGCAAACAAGGGTACAGTGGTGACTCCCTTGACCTGAAACTGCTGGCACAAGTCCTCGATGAAATCTTAGAACCACTGACAAAGATCTTTAATCTCTTGCTTAGATTGGGCCATTTCCCCTCTCTCTGGAAGAAAGCCACTGTCACACTGGTTCACAAAAGTGGAGATAGGACACTGCACACCAATTACAGACCTATCTCACTCGTTCCCCCACTATCCAAAGCGCTGGAGCGAATAGTGTCGGACCAACTAGTTGAATTCCTGGATAAGTACGATGTACAGTGCCCAGAGCAGCATGGCTTCAGAAAAGGGCACAGCACCACCACTGCACTACTGGAATTTACAACCTTCATCCATACCATGCTTGACAAAGGGAATTGTGGAGGGGCAGTATTTATAGACCTTACCAAAGCATTCAACACAGTTAACCACCCCCTACTGCTCAAGCAACTGTCCTCCATTGGGATCTCCAGCGATGCCCTTCCATGGTTCACCAGCTACCTTGATAATCGGATCCAATGTGTAAGGATTGCAGGGATCTCTTCGGATGAGAAACTGGTCTGCTCCGGAGTCCCCCAGGGGTCTATTGTGGGCCCTCTACTCTTCTCCCTCTTCATCAACAATCTCCCCAGTGCCTGCCACCAAAAAATATTACTATGCGCAGATGATGCAGTCCTGTTTTCCAGCCACCATGACATTACAGTCTTTGAATCCCAGCTGCAGCTTGACTTCAAGCGCATTGAAGACTGGTTCAATTCTCATAAACTTGTCCTGAACCACAGCAAGACTAAAGCCATGTCCTTCTGTAACCGACAGAACAGGCACAACTCTCTGTCCCTCACCATCAACAACCACGCTGGGAACCCACTCGAACATGTCAAGGAGTTCAAGTACCTTGGTATTACCCTGGACAGTACCCTCTCCTACACTCGGCATATTGACACTGTTGCCAAGATCGCCAATATACGGATTGGACTACTACACAAACACAAGCACTGTATGCCTGCGGATGCCCTTAAACTAACCATCTACAGCTCTGTCACCTCAATCATTGACTACGGCCTTGCCATCTATGGCTCTGCCTCAATAAGTGCCCTCCGCAGGATCTCAGTTGCTCTCAACAAAGCCTGTAGACTACTGACGGGTGCAGCCCGACAAACACACACCTGTGACCTCTATGCACAGGCCAGCTGGCTACCCCTACGCAGCAGAATACAATACCAGACCTGCTTACTTACCAAGAAGATTCTCCTTGGTCTCATGCCACCTGGTGTTAGCTCACTCCTTACTACCTACAGTGGCACTCAACAAACACGTGGTGCCCAATCTCTAACCTTTCAGGTTCCCAGATGTCGTACCTCCATGGGTCAGTGGTCCTTTATCTATACAGCCGCTCAATGGTTCAATTCCCTTAATAAAGAAGCACTTTCCTCTACCACACTTGGACCCTTCAAAAGAAATCTCAAACTTTACCTCACCTCTACCACTCAATGTGACTGCTTCTCTGAACAGAGATCTCTCTAAACACCTCCCAGCTCACTCATGTCTCACAGCCCGCCCTTTCCCAGTCTCATTCTCTCTGGCACTGGGCCTTCCTTGTGACTCCTTTCCTGCTTCACATCTCCACTGGTACAAGACATTTTCCACCACCATCGGACAGTGGCCCATTAGCCTGCCACCTTCCTCTCTCGGTCCTTGCGCCTGCAATACTAACTGCCTATGGTGCCCTCTATCTCTTATTGTTACATGACCAGCTGCCTACTCAAGCTACTTCGTTATGAATATTATCTCAAAGTATGTTATAACTGAGTATCTTTATTTTTTCTTTTAGTTGTTTTGGTTGTTTATTGTACATTCTTTTACTACCTCTGTATGTATGTTGACCCTCATCCTTTGACGTGGAACCTTTGTAAATGAGCAGTTTCTGCTCAAAGGTATTTGTAATCCGAGAATTTAATAAATAAATAAATAAATAAATAAGTACAAGTTAGCCAGCCTGGGAGTGGGTCCCAAGATGACAGCCTGGGTAAAGAATTGGCTGGAGAATAGGACACAGAGAGTAATAGTAAATGGAGTCCACTCTGAAGAAAGGGGGGTTACTAGTGGGGTACCGCAGGATTCAGTATTAGGACCGGTCCTCTTCAATGTCTTTATAAGCGACATTGCAGAGGGACTGGAAGGAAAAGTATGTCTCTTTGCAGATGACACAAAGATCTGCAACAGAGTTGATGAACAAGGTGGGTTGGAAAGGATGAGAAGGGACTTGGCAAGGTTAGAGGAATGGTCAAATGTATGGCAGTTAGATTCAATGCTAAGAAGTGCAAGGTAATGCACCTGGGAAACAAAAATCCAGGGGAAGAGTACACAATGGGGGGTGAGATACTAACAACAACAAAAATGGAAAGGGACCTGGGGGTAGTCATATCAGATGACCTAAAGTTGGGCAAGCAATGTGAGAGGGCAGCAAGGAGGGCTGGGGGATACTGGGATGCATAGGAGAGGCATCACCAGTAGAAAACAGGAAGTTATTATCCCTCTGTACAGACAGTTGGTGAGACCCCATCTGAGTACTGCATGCAGTTCTGGAAACCAATCTCCATAAAGACATAGACAGGATGGAAGCTGTCCAGAGGAGGGCAACTAAAATGGTGCAGGGTCTGCACCGGAAGACATATGAAGAGAGACTTAAGGAGCTTAATATGTAGCCTCGAGGAAAGGAGGGTAGGGGGACATGATAGAAACTTTCAAGTACCTCAAGGGAATCAACAAAGTCCAAGAGGTAGCATCTTTCAAACAAAGGGTGTGCAAGAACAAGGGGCAAATTTGAAGATAGAAGGAGGCGGCTCAGAGGTAATTTAAGGAAGTATTTTTCACAGAGAGGGTTGTGGATGCATGAAACGGCCTTCCAGAGGAGGTTGTGAAGTCAAAAACAGTGGTGGAATTCAAGCATGCATGGGACAGTCATAAGGCAATTCTAGGGGGTTGGGGTAGGAAGAAGTAGGCTGCTGGTTAACTAGGATCTGCAGTTTATCCATTAGGTATAGAAATGGGCAGACTGGGTGGGCCAAGCGGTCCTTATCTGCCATCAAAATCTATGTTTCTATGTTCTGATCTTCCAGGCAAACTCTTACCATAAAGGTGAGTAGGTTGTTTTGCTAGCTAGGTTGAAGATACTGCTCCACTCTGCCTCTGTAGCCTGGAAGACTGCTTCTTCCCATTTGCACCTCAAAGGCAGTGAGCAGTTCTGGTATAGGTTTTGCATAGCTTTGTATAGTGCTGATATGTGTCCTTTCAGAAGTGTCTGGTTTTGGATTGTCTGAATTGTTTCCATCAGCAGCAACAGCTAAGGTGGTGTTTGTGTGTTGTGCCGGAGTTCTGTTATGTGGTTTCTCAGTTGTAGATATCTGAAGAAATCTTTATTTTGTAGGTGGACTGTCTCCTGGAGTTGTGTAAATGATAAGATTACTTACCCTGTCAGTGACTGGCCCAGGGTGACCAACCCTCCTTTTGTCCATCGTCTGAATGTGTGGTCTTGCCAGGAAGGGGAAACCATTCACTACAAGCGAACCTTTGGAGGGGCCCTGGAGATGTTATATTTTGCCCAGGTTCTGTAAGCTTCTCTTAATGTGTTCCTGGTTGTGAGCAGGGATAGGTCTCCTATTTGGTGTCTGAGTGACATGTCTGCCACCCCGGTCCCAAGAGGGGCTCCCACCGCCGCCTCCACCTCTATCTTCTTCCAGTGGGCATCGAAACTTTCCGCTGACCAAAGGAGGGTGAACCTCAACTGTGTCACCAGGTAGTAGTCCTCTAGACTGGGAACTGCTCTTCCCCCCATGGGTTTGTCCGATAACATAACCGTAGCCTTTATACGCGGTCTTCCCGGGGCTCAGATGTACTTCGAGACTATCCCATGCCAGGATTTAAACGGTGTACTTTGTATGTTCAGGGCGAAGCACTGGAAGAGATATAGGAACCTGGGCAAGACATCCATGGTGAACCAAAAACAGGAAGCTCCATGAGACCTTATCAAAGGCCTTCTCCATGTCTAGACTCATCAGGCACACAGGCGTGTGTGTGTGGTTTAAGTTTTTTATGATGTTAATAGTTCTTTTAACGTTATCAGGTGCTTATTTCCCCATCACAAACCCCATCTGGTTGAAATGGACTACCTGTGATATAAGTGACTTAAGTCTTTCAGCTATTAAAGCTGTAAAGAGCTTGTAATCTACATTAAGTAGAGATATGGGTCGATAAGACCCACACTCTGTGGGGTCCTTCCCTACTTTAGGAAGTACTGTGATAGTGGCGTGATTCCAAGAAGGTGGGACCCTTTCCCTCTCACCCCAGACCACATTAAATGCCTCTCCCAGAAGTGGGGTCACCTCTTTAGTGAAAGCCTTGTAAAACCCCCCTTCAAACCCATCTGGGCCAGGGCACTTCCCTGTTTTAATGTTCTTTATAGTTCTGATGATTTCAGAATGAGAAATATTCAGTAACAGGGCCTCTCCCTGATCTGCAGACAGGGAGGGCAGGTTCAGTGCTTGCAGAAAGTATTGTTTTGCAATTAGTGGAGATTCCTGCTGGGGCCGATAGAGTGTCTTGTAATAAGAGACAAAGGCCGAGGCTATGTGCTCTCCCTTGTAAGATAACTGGCCTGTTCTGGGGTGTTTGATTTTAGTGATGTGGGATTTGGTAGTTTGTTCTTTTAAACGATATGCCAGAAATTTTGTTGCCCTTGGCCCTCCCTCATAATATTTCTGTTTTAAGTAGCAGAGTGCTTTTTCACTTTCCATATTTAGCAAGGGTTGGATCCTGGTTTTCACCTCTTTAAGTTCTTCTCCTGTCTGCTTATCCCATTTTTGTTTTTGTTGGGTTTCCAGTGATTTCAGGCACATCACAAGGAATTCCATCTGTCTCTGCTGCTCTTTTTTCTTATGTGTTGCGATGGAAATCAGCCAACCCCAAGCCATCACCTTGACCGTGTCCCACAGGATCTGTGGAGAAGTGTCCTGATTGGAGTTTAGTTCAACTGTCTGCTTGATCGTGTCCTGGATCATTGAAACCATCTCTTTGTCCCAAAGGAGGGAGACATTAGGGCTCCACTGAGTATTTTTCCTGGGGAACTGCAAATAAGTATCCACAAACGCTGGCTGGTGGTTTGAGTGTGTGGCCATTCCCACCCACATGGATCTGAAGAAAGGCAAGTCTTTTAAATAAGTGAAGAACATATCTAATCTAGAGTATATTTTAAATCTGGGGAAATAGTATGTGTAGTCTTTTGAATTTGGATATTCCTCCCACCACACATCAGTGAGGCCTATCTCCAATAGTAATTTCGTAAATTGTTTGGCTGTCCTATTCCTATTACTAGGTATCTTTGAAGAGGTGTCTAGATTTCCATTTATTGACAAATTCCAATCCCCTTCCATGACTAATAGGCTCTTCGTCTTTTCCACTATAAGATGAATTAAGTCTGAGTAAAACTTTATTTGGGGGCCTGGGGGGGAGCATATACATTTACCAAAGTAACCCAGGCCTCTTGAATTCTTCCTGTCACCAGGACATACCATGCCCCCAAGTCAGCCACTATTTCTTCTGCTTCAAAGGGTAGGTCAGCCACCAGAATAGCTACACCCCTTTTTTTCCCCTTTCTCCAAGAATGCATGGTATATCCTAGGATACACCTTTGATTTGAGCTTCTCTGCCTCCCCAGGTGAAAGGTGTGTTTCCTGCAGGAAGCTAATTGGGTATTTTTGCTGTATGATATACTGTAATATTTGTCTTCTTTTAATTGGATTATTGATCCCATTAATGTTATATGAGATAGTGGTTAGTCTAGAGTGATCCATAAGTATTATCCCAAGATATTATCTGCTGGTCATCAAACATTTTCTCAGTGTTCTTGGCTATGAGTGCCCAACATGGTAGTGTTTCATGAGTGTACCCAGGTCTAGCAAAAAAACATCTGCAACCAAATGAGAACCATACAAGTCCTCCTTAATATTTCAAACAACAACAACTGTAAAACAGTGGGAGTGCTACTTACTCCCATCTCAAAACAAAATTATTAACTGTATATAAAAGTAAAAAGTTTTTCTTAACAACTAGTTATGTTAACTATCCTAGTTCCCTAGCCCCCAAAAACAGCTGGGGGGGGGTTATGTACTGGGCTATCTAGTATTGCTTCCTTAGTCGAGCTGGGAGCCCCCAACTCAGCTGGTCCCGACTTAGTGGTACCAGTACCCTCTGTTAATACAGAGGGAAACCGAGATCCTGGATTTGACAGAGTAAACCCCACAGTCCTTGTGGTTATCGCCGAGTGTCGACAAGTATTCTAGCAGTCGGTCTGGTTGAGAAATTGACTGGTCTCTATATATCTCCCCTTCCCCTGATCTACAAGAGCAGGTATTTGTGGTGCTAAATAATTCTGTTTGAAAGGATGTCTGTTATTATGAATAGTCTACCAAGGTGTTTCATTGTCCATGCATCCCCATAGGGGAATTTTCAACTGTTGACACAGGTGGTTTATTAAGGTGCCCCCCCAGGGTACCCTATAGGAGCAGGGGTATGGGGGCAAGGTCCCTCCCCAGCTGGTCTCTAGTGTGGGTTTCAAGCCACCATCCCGCTCCCTGCCACCCCTGAGGAGAGTGGGGGGGGCGGGAGAAACAAGGCACAACAACCAAATCAACTCACCTTTATTTTTAACTTTGAAAATTCCCATCCCCAGCCCATGTTGTGGCCAAGTAGGGATCTAAAGTATTCTGGGCTAGGCTGATTTACATGTTATATTTCTTTATTTCCACCATGAAAAAGGATATATAAGTTCCATTCGTCCGATAGAGTTCTGAGTCAAATTCTGTCTTCAGGTAGACAGTAGCAAAGATCACATGTGTTCATGTAGATTAAACTGTTCAGGTGTCCATTCCTTCTGTTGTCTCCTCTAGGTCCATCACGCCTACTGGATCTGACAGTCTGGGTTGTTGAAGCAGGTCCTCCAGCTGTATTCTGGAGCAATACGTCTTCAAGTGTGCTCCAAGATCTGCTCGTAGCATGACCAGGCTGTTGTTCTGAAAGCCACCTCCTGGACCTCCCTTGCAGGCTACTGTCCATGCGGCTCGCAAGAGCTCCTTCTCCATTTGCTTCTTAAGGAAGGGGGGCATCTTAATGCCCAAGTCTCTCAGGTAGGCGGATGCTGCCAGTAGGTCCTCGAAAATACATGTGCCCTTGTCTGTCTCTGTTTTTAACCTGGCTGGGTAGAGCAGCTGTGCCTTAATCTGGCGAGCCCACAGTTGCTTGAGGATCAGCCACACCGCTCATCTACTCTCCTGGACGTCCGTGGTGTAGTCATTGTCCAGATTCAGCCTGCTTTGTTGGAATTTGTGGTCTCACTGTCTCCATGCTCTCTGCAGTAGCTCCTCTTTTACTGCATATGAAGTCATCTTGAAGACAAACGATCTCGGCTTTGCTCCTGTGTTAGGCTGTGGGCCCAGGGATCTATGAGGTTTGTCAATGGATAGGTCATAATCCGCTGGTAGATGCAGGGCTGACTGTAGCAAATCCTGGGTGAAGCTGATAGTGTTTGGAGCCCCTTCCTCAACTCCCTTGGGGACACCGTACAGGAGGAGATTTTGTCACTTGCTACACCTCTCCAGGTCATCCAAGCGGGAAGTCAATTCTCTTTCTCTGGCCATCAAGTAAAAAATTAGGCTGTCATGGTGGTCTGCTTGCCTGTGACTGTGGTAAGACCCAGCTCCAGTTGATCCGTTTGATGTTCGATTTTTTTCTAAATCTGACTTGAGGCTTGTAAGAGTATTGTCTATCTTGTTTACCATTGAGGCTGTTTGTTTAATAGTAGCCACCAAGTCTGACCACTCCACAGATGGCAGGGTGCAGGACACCATGTATAGCTCCTTCTCGGCGCCGTCTCCCAAAATACTCTGAGCCGGAATACCCTGATTATTGTGTGCATTGGCTTTGGATCTTGTGTTTTTTTGCCAGCAATAGCAGCTTCTTGGTGGTAGGTGTGTGTTGATAAAGATCGGGGGTTATGTAGAGCTTGAATGTTAAGCTGCCATTTCCTGACTGACGTTACTGGAAGTCGCACAATTTAGATTTGAGAGGGAGGGTTATGCTAGCGTGTCTTTAAAGGTGTGGGGTGGGGAGACAGAGGCTCACTCACTCACTGCCCCCCAGGAAAATATCTGTGGGCCAAGTTACCTTCTTGTATCATTTTTCTAAGCTGTGGTCCTCCCTCCACCATCTATCTGCTCAGCCTCATCATTCTCACAGCTTCATCCTTCTCTTCCATCAAATCCCTTTTTTTTTTACTGTGCCACAACCTCCTGCAACTGTTCCTAATCCCTGACCCTTGTATTCCTTCTCCCATGTTGTTGATATCCCCTTGTCCCCTCAAGTCTGTGAGCAACTACTACCCCACCCCACCCCACCCCACAAACTGCACTTAAATCAGTTATTTTATCTGGTAATGTTTTGCTCCTGAGACTTCTTCCTGCACTGGCTTTGTTATCTCGCACCTGAGCAGTGGTGGTAATCTGATACTAAATGGCATTGCTCCCTGTACTGTATAGCAGTTGTGCCTTCAATTGCATTTTTATTCAGCTTTATTTTGTGTTGTCCTGAATATTCTGACTGTAAATCATGACTGCTCACTGTAGTTTTTACTATTATTTCATTGTATTTTATTTTTTATTACTACATCACCGACATTGATTATTATCAGTGTACATCATGTACTGTATACTCTCCTTCCCCCCAGGGTGCATCTGGAAACAAGCTATTACAAGCACAGTATGTATTTCTTGGTAAAACTTTTGAAATAAAGAAATATCTAACCCAGTGAACAGAGTGAACATAAAATGAAGTATAGCACCATATAACTGGATCAAGAAAAAAACATCAAGAGCAGGAATCAACATCACTTGTCAAAGGGATGTATAATTAGATATATAGTTCTTTTTGACATGAGCTGAGGCTCAAATGTCCTGGTTTCTTTTTTTGCTAGAAATTTAGCTCCAGGGTTTGAAAACTGGTATTTGGGTCATTCTGCTGCACTTCAGCACAAATAATTCCTCACATTTCTGAGCTCCTGCTTTCTTGCTATATTCACAAAGCAAATTCATCCTTCAGCACAGTCATTCCATTCCTTTTTTCCATAGAGGTGTTTGTACTGCTTCACTCAGATCTGCCCCCTTGAGCCAACCCCTCAAGCCCATCACACACCTTCCCCAACCTCCTTCTCCCATGACTTGTTCCCAGTGATGGAGCCTTTGTGGTTGCCCTTACCCCTCCAGACATCTGGATCCAGTGTAGGAGGAAGGTTGGTCGGGGGGCACAGGTTGATGGGGCAGGGGGCTGGTTAGGGGGGGCTGGCTGTCATTCTGTGGTAATTGGAGGTTTTCATCCTATATTCTTGCTTGGTCCCTTGGAATGCTACCAGCAAACTGATAGGGCATGCATGCATGCAGTGCATCCTTGGGTGGTGATGGCAGGCAGCATTTCCTCTCAGTTTCTGAGTATCTCCTGCTGCACCACCACCTAGGGACACCCAGGTGGTGGTAGCATTGTGGAGAACACAGTCGCTGGGATGCTCAATCTTCCTCTCCTGGTTGGTCCCCTGTGCCTCTGGCTCATTCCTGAGCACAGGTTGCCAGCATCATGAGTGGAAGCCCTAATGCTGCAGCAAGAGGCTGACCCTAGCCAATCAGTTCTTGCTCACCATACCATTCTTCCCATTTTTTATGGAAGGATTCAGTTGATCACAGATGGGCTTGGAGTTGAGGCACACAGAATAAACAGAATGGTGGATGAGACTTTAAACTAGGACAGCAATGTGTCATAAGAAAGGTGTAAGAGAATACCCATGCCCCATCCAGATACACAGGATAAAATTAAAAAAGGTCAGCCCTAAGGGGCCCAATGCAGGGAAGAGGAAAAACACAGACCTTTCCTAAAAGATGGCAAATGAGAGGAGTAAGGCTATAAGATGGATGAGCTGGAGGGTGAACTTCTTGAGGCAAGCTATAATGTACTATAGTAAGATTTATGGAAACCTGATGGAATGAGGGAATAAACTGGGATGCAAAGGTAACCCCCCACCTCCCTGTCTATGAAAAAGAACTTCCTGATACCTCTCTTAAACTTGACCCACACCATCTTCATGGAGCTACACCTGGTGTTTAGCGTTCCCACTCAGTCTGAACAGTTCCCCGCTATCCACATTATTGACCGCATGGTGGTATTTGTATGTTTCAGTCATGTCCCTCTCTCCATTCTCACCTGAAGTTTGCACATGTTCAGATCTGCCAAACTTAACTTGTACATTGTTCCCTGCTGTTCCTGAAGCATCATGGTTTACCCTCCTTTGCACTGCCTCCCCGTGTCCCTGTCCTTTTTTAGATGTGACTCCAAAACTGCACTACCCTGAACAAGTATAGGTAGAGGAAGAGGGTGGAGTATCTTCAGGAGGGATAGGGAGGGGTGGAGAGGTTGCTTTATATCTTCAGTCTTACTTATTCTGTCCTGAAGGGGATGGATCACGGCCCAGTCACCTCTGCCATCTTTGCTGATCTTCCTAAGGTTCAGCTTGGTCTCCTATCCCCTCCTACTCAACAAACTCATTGGGGAAGATCTTCCTAAACTCTCGGTCATATGGTTTTGTTCCTACCTGTCAGACTGACTGATGCCTGTCAAAGTAGATGATGTCCTGTTTCCTCACTTCCTATCAAATCAGTCATCACCACGGCTCTATCCTGGCCCCATCCTGTTTTTCCTTTTCCTCAGTGACCTCTGCTCATCTGCATCTCCTGCCATGTGTACTTGTACAGTATAGAGGGGATTAGGGTAATGGAAAAGGACCTAGTGAAATTGGAAAAGTGATCAATGATCTGGAAACTAAACTTAATGACAAAAAGTGCAATGTTATGTACATGGTGAAGAGAAACCTGAAAACACATTATTGGAAGGGGGCAGGTTAGACTAGATCTCTGAGGAAAGGGACCTGGGGGTTGTGATAAATGACAACCAAAGACCACTGTGCAATGCAATAAGGCATTTGAGAAAACCAGCAGTATGATGGGTTGCATCAGATAAGCCTTCTCTAACAAAAGGAAAGAGATGATCCTGACCTCTGCAGGTCATTGGTAAGGCCACACTTGGAGTACTGAGCACGGTTCTGGAACCATCACCTTAAGACAGACAGGAACTGCTTGGAATCAGTCCAGAGGAGAGCAACCAAAATGATACATGGTCAACAGGGGGAGCTGTATGAGCAAAGACTGGTTGACCTGAACTTGCACTCCCTGGAGTCTAGGAGAGAAAGGAAAACATGATTAAAACATTCAAATACCTGAGGGGGATAAACAGGGTGGACTTCCAGCAACTAGTCAGGCATGTGAGGGGTTTATGACAAGATGACACAGCTTTTAGCTCATGTTTGGGTGGGGGGAATTCAGGAGGGATGTGAGGAAACCCCTTCATGGAACTGGGTGGTAGACAAGTAGAACCATCTACCCTAGGAGGTGTTTAATACTGAGGAAATAATGGGTTTCAACAGAGGATGGGATAGACACATGGATCAGGAGAAAATGACAGAGAGGGCAGGGAAGTTGGGGGGGGAGTTCACTCAGTGAACAAGATGGAGCTTCCAACATTGAGCACTGTCTTAAGGCCCTACCAGTGCTGGACTGGTGGGACTGGGTAGATTTGATAAAGCATCTGATGATGACGTGAAACATTGATGGTTACTGGGGGTGCTACCACCAATTTGTACCTTAGCATTGTCTGTTTATACTGTTTTTTAAACATTAAAACCAGTCTTATAGTGTCCTAACATGAGGACTTTTATTCTGCTGTGACAGCTGTTCGAGCCAGCGTTTTCTTTTCTGTGTTTGCCACTGATATTTGTAGCATGGCTCCAACTTCGGCAAGCAGACCTGAGCCATTCAAGTTGTAGTAACCTCCACTTCTGGTCCACCATAAGATTATTCTAAGGGAGAGCCTTCCGGTATTTGACTATGTGGGTCTGGTTTACAGAGTTACCCCCTAAACCACCCTGAGCAGATTGGACCTCCTCTTTCATTTCTTCTGATGATTTGCCCTAAATTGTCCACTCCCCACACTCATCACTGCTCCCTCTTTGCACTCCTACTGCACCTCGATTCTTTCAAGATTGTGGTTCTGCTCTCTGCCTGGTGAGCATCATATAGTGAAGGCAGCAACTAGACCCATCCTCATGGCTAACAAGAGCAAGAGTGCTAGGCAGGGGCCTTCATGATTGTCCAAGGAACTCTGAGGGAAGATAAGTAAGAGAAAAGAAAATATGATAAGTGGAAGGATTCTGAAGACAAAACAAGAGATGTTGAAGGGACTACAAAAGGGATGGACAGGCTAGAGAATACACAGATGCTTGAGCTAGTGAGTGCAACTAGAATTAAAGGATATGTATTAAAACATTGGGGATGCATGACTAAGGGAAACTTTAGAACTCATTACTTCAGAGAGAGGGTGATTGACATGTGAACTGAACTACCTGGTGAAGTTGCAGAAGCTAGCATCATTCAATTTGTCAAAACAGGACTAGCCCAGTGACGCTGCTGCTGTCTGTAAGTATCATTGCTGCTGTTTGCTTAAATTGTGTATGGTGGTATGGCATAGTGTTGCCCAGGCTGTTTGGCAACACTAAAAGCAGGACTAGACAGATTCCCAAGGGATATTTGCACTGAGGATTACACAGCATGAGTATGGTTAAAGTAAGGCAAGGCATTTATTCTGTGTAATTCCCTAGCCTCAAGGGCTCAGAGCAATGCACAAGTCAAAAAACAAAATGAATACATTAGAAACATAAAGCAATATACAGTAATCAACACAGGCTAATACATAACATTAAAGTAGCAGTGCAATGAAAAATGTTTTTACAAAAAGCTAGTTTCAGTTACAGTTCATAAAAATAATTGCATACCTGTCAAACCTATTTTTCTAGTTACTTCCTATGCTGCTCACCATATGTTTTTTTTCTTGATCATAACCCTTACCAGGTCTACAATGCCATTTGTAAGCTAAATGTGGCAGCCATCTTTTTTCTTTAGAAAAAAACTAAATTAAGACATTTATAAAATACACATATTTTGGTAGAACTAGAAAATTTTACCACCAAATAAAACTGGAAGATGTCTGAAATCTTTTATAGTGAAAACAAGGTCAAGTCAAATTTCTTGCCTAATGTTGTTGCACTGCTGCTGTAAATACAGTGCTAATTTAGTTCTCAAGATTAAAATCTAATTTTAACAGTTGGTATTCCAGCACCCTTTTTAAATACCTCCACCAAGGGTGAGCTCCTAAGATGGCAATGTAAGGTGTTCCAAATAAGTGGGACCACCACCAAGAATGCCCTATCACACAATATCTTAAGATGCCCCCTCAGAATGGCTAAATAAAATTCCTTAGTGGAATGGAGAAAAGAAGGTCTTTCATGTAGTCTGGCCTCAATCCTTGCAGCTAACATCTTGAAGGTAGTGTGCCAGCTAACTGGAAGCAAGTGCAGCTGCTGCAGCACAGGCGTGATATGTTCTGAGTATAATGACCCAGAGATCCGCCTGGCTGCAGCATTCTGTGCCAGCTATAGGCAATACACCAACATCCCAGATAGCCCCAAGTAAAGAGCATTACAGTAATTGAGCCTGGGATCACAAATGTATGTACCAGAGTCACCAGATCCTCCTGCATCAGGTGGGACTAAAGGGAAGATATTTATATGTCAGGAAATAAAACACTGCGGACCACAGATAACACGTAATGTTCCAGAGTAAGCCTGGGGTTCACAGTGACTCACAGTATTTTTTTATCCTACCCACAACTCTCAAAGTTGTGCCATTTAGAGGTAACCACATCATGCCATCCCATCCCATATGGCAGCTGGCCCAGGAGGACTCAGTTCCACCAGTAGCAACTCTGTTTTGGTTGTGTTTAAGTACTGCGAGCTAGAGGCCATCCGGTGCACACTCTTCTACAGGCATTGGTTCAGTATTGACACCACACCTGCCTATCAGCTGTAAAAGACAAGTACAGCTGGGTGTCATTTGCATAGCCATGACAATTCATGCCATACTGTCTAATGATCCATCCCAATGAATAACATGGGTGACAGAACCACTCCTGCAGAATACAGTACTACAGCTGATCACTGCTGGCCGTGAAAAAAAAGTCCCCATCATGAACCTCTGTGATCTGCCAGACAGGAATAACTCAAACCATTTCAGTGCTGTCATGGTGAGCCCTTTGTGTTCTGCAAGGTGTTCTATCAGCACCCCATGATCCATGGTGTCCAATGCTGATGAGTGATTGAGAAGAATAACAATGTCGTGTTCACTCCTATCCCTTATCAGGAGCAGGTCATTAAACATTTTTGCGAGTGTGGTCTCCATACTGTGGCAAGACTGGAAACCCAACTGAAATGGCTCATAGTTGTCAAATATTTCAAGGGGTGCTATATGTTGCATTGCCACAGTCTTCCTAATAACCCTCTCCAGAAAGGGAAGGCTCAAGATAGGTTTGTAGATCACTAGCTCCTCCAGGTCCAAAGATGATTTCTTCAGGAGGGGTCTCAACAAGGTTTTTTAAAGATCCTCAGGAAAACAGCCTTCTGAAAGGGAGTACTGGACAGTGCCTGTGAACACCAGTTTCAGGGCCACACAGTAGTCCACCAACAGCTGCGTAAGCCATGGATCCAACTCACAGCAAGTGGGGTGCAGAAACAAGACAATCTTGAGCACATTACTTACAGAAACTGAATGAAACTTGCTCCAGACCCTCAGAGTTCCACATGTGATTCTTCTCAAGGCTACTGTTGGCCACAAACAGGCCACCTGTAGACATACTATCCCTAATGGAGGGCACTCTGTCAAGGAAGAGCTGACCAAACTTATCACATTTTTCTTGAGCTTAAACTTCACAGGACTGCAGACAGGTAGGATGAATCAGCCTGTCTGCAGTGTGGAAGAGTTGAGCTGGCCTGTTCTTATGTAATTGCTTTGCATTCCCACAAAGTTTATAGGTGTGTCCATACTTAAACTGAGTATAAGTCACTGCTGTGTGGCATGAGGGGCAGCCAAGAGTGACCCTAAGTCCCTTCCATCATCTCAAGACTATTTTTTTCTGTGTTACTATGAGAAAGAAGTTAAGCACAGGCAGGTTAAGTGACTTGCTGAAGGTTACGCAGTAAGTTAATGGCATTGGTGCGATTTCAACCTGGATCTCCAGGTTCACAGCTCTAAGCCTTAACAACTTGGTCAGCAATTTAACAGTTACCCCCTTTTGTATACTGTCACAAGTGTGGTTCACAAGAAATGCACCTGCTGAAAAACTGTAATGTGATCTGTTTTTTTTATTTAAAGTTTGGTAAATGGGTAACTCCAAGAACATTAAATGCCCATTTTCACAGAGGACCCCAGACACATAACAAATAATTAATATAAACAATACAAAATACATTACATACAAAATATTAAACAGTCAATGCAAATACCTCAAATATGACTATGAGAATTGCATTGAGAGATGTCAATACAAAACTGTTTTAGCTTAAATTTGAAAGCAGTATACTACATAAGTTGATGTGAAACACAAAGGAGAAAATTCCAATCTTTGTAAATCTTATAAACAAAAGAGTGTTGTGCCAGAGAGGACTTATGAAGTGGTAATTTTAAAAAATATGTAGAAACAGAACGAGTTGCATATCTAGCACTGCCAAAACAAATTATAATCCTTGAAAGTATGTTTAACCACACCATGCCAAAATCTCCACAACAAACTTAATCTAAAAGAAAAACAATGATACTCAAATAAATACTAATCTAATGAAGATTATTACATGCATTGGTGAGTTAGTCTTGAAAATGACGAAACAAAATGACACAAATTACGATAAGCAATTTTTACTCTGTGTAATGTAGTCTCTGCTGCACAAAAACATTAGAAGTCTATAGTCAATCACTGATAAAACCAAAGACCATACCAACACCTTCTTTGAATTATATGAGAAGTCCCCAATTTTATGAAGGAAACTTGAGCATTTATAGTTTTAAATAACAAATCAGTATGAAAATCATACAACAATAAATTATCTAAATAAAACCCTAAATATTTAAAGCAGTCAATCCTGTCCATTTCAACATGATGTGAATGCTTGATAACAAGCTGACTAGATATTGCAAACAACTGATTCCTCATTCCAAAGTACATACATTTAGTTTTAGACACATTTAAAAGATTCTTACTCAGTCACTCATTCACCAGTTGAAACTCAGTCTGTAAATCTAAACATTTGCAGTCAGACCCACTATTGCACAAAATAATAGTGTCTGCACAAAGTAAAATCCTAGAAACAGAAGTAACCAAAGGTAAATCATTAACAAAAATGCTAAATGAAAAAGGGGCCCAAAACTGATCCTTGGGGGACCCCAGTTTCAGTCCCTACCAAAGGAGAAATAACACTGTCCAGTAATACACTTTGTTTTCTACTACTCAGATAACTTTTAAACCAGGAAACAATCCTTCCAGTGAATTCAATATCCCTGAGTTTGGAGATCAGGTGACCATGGTGCCCAAGGTCAGAAGCTTTCAATAAATTAAGAAAGACTACATTACTTTTCTTGCCCCTGTACAAGGCCTCATGCAAAACGGAAGTCAATTCCAAAAGTGCCATAAGGGTTCTGTCCTCTTTCTTAAATCCATGCTGAAATAAGAAGATGCCATAATGCTCTAAATAACCAGTAATCTGGTCAGAGACAATCCTCTCCAGGACCTTGGACTGGGGACAACAAAAAGACCTGTCTATAGTTTTTGACCAAAGTCCTGTCACCACCCTTGTAAATCAACACCATGGTTACCTGTCTCCAAAATTCCAGGACCACCCTAAACTGCATGGAAAAAGTAAACACATTCAAAGACTAACACCAAATCACATAGATAAGAAAATAATTTTATTTAAATACCCTCATCCCTATTTCTATTCATACAGCCCAATTTATGAAGGATCATGCAGGGCTTGTACCCAGCCCTGCATCATCTGCAATTTTGGCACAGCCATGCCAAAGCACTTTGGCGCAATGCAACCCAACTCAAGAAAGGCTGATGCATTTGCGACTCTTTCCACAGTTTACAGTACCTTGCACCAAAGGTTTGGCACAAGCCCCATAAACTGGATCCCCCTTGGATGTAAAGTTAGACCAGAGGGGAGCTGGTCTAACTTGTTGCATCTGGTGCACCTGATCCAGAAGTGCGATCAGTGCCAAATGTCTGACACAAACCCCCTGAACCATATGTTCGGTGCACCAGGGACTTGCGGCAGACACAACTCATTTCTGAATCGGGCCCTTAGTATTCATCTGTTGTAGGTTCTCAAGCAGCTTGTTAGCAGCCAGTTCCTTAAAATAAAAACATCTACTCCATCCCTATCTTTAGAATTAACAGCTTCATCAAATGCAATTTGTGGTGCACAATTTACCACAGTACAAAAAAAAAACTGTATTTAATTTAGTGACAGTTTCTAATAGTGTAAAAATGTTGCCCTTCACAGTAGACAAAGTGTCAGTCTTAGTTGATGTAGCTTTCCCCATTAACTCATTAAGTATTTTCCAATTCTCTTTAATTCCATTTCCTCCTACAAATTGTTTATTTAAATAAAAATCAGCTTTGGTTTTCTAAACCAACTTCTTACATTGATTTCTTAGGGCCAGATATTCAAAACCTTGCTCCGGGGCTAAATTAGCACTGCCCGGTGGGCAAAGTTAGTCCAGAGCACAAAGCAAGCTATATTCAAAAGGAATAGCCCAGGGCAAACAGCCTCTGAATATAGCATGGGAATGAGGCCAGGCAAACTGGGCTGGGAGTGCAGGGCAAATGTAGCCCTGTAATAAGACAGCTCTGAATATAGCAACCAGGAAGTGCAGACCACAACAGCAACACAGTGCACAGCGACATGAAGGTAGCTAGAGGCAACCTATGTGGCAAATGTGTGTTACAGCAAATGCATGGACCCAGTACAGCTGCAGGGAGCCACCTATGGGGAAGTACAGTGTGCAAAACAGTATAATATTCCCCGAACCGTTTGCACGGAGCTAACGCATTTACACGGGATTAGCACGGAGCTAAGCTGTTTGCCCAGTGCTAAACTTTGCCATATTCAAAAGTGACATACAAATGAGCCTACTTGGGTAGTCTCTGGGCAAACAGCCACATTAGCATCTGATTATGCCCTGATTTGTATGCAGTTTGCTCAGCGTTACTGCATGGTCCCACATCTCCACCTGTAGGTCAGTCTGGAAGTACAGAGGCTGGCTAGGTCCAGCTCCACCTCTAGGTCACTCAGGCAGTGCATGATGATAGCTGCAGCTACATGTGAACAGTACAGCATAGCATATCATAGCCCAGGGGACAGCACAGCACAGCCACAGGTGGTGGTGGTGCTGCATGCAACTGTCACACTGTAGGTCATGCTACAGTGCACAGCAGACACTACAGTAGCAAGGGTGCCAGTAGTGTGAGGGACACAGCAATGCCTATGGTATGCAGGGCAGTGATGACCACTGTACTGAACACAGTGACAGGCCCAGCTTGCAAGTGATTACTGACAGTGGAGAGTACTGTTACGCTATTGTGTGATCCACAGATGCTGCACCTGTGGCATGGGATGCTCACAGTGACATATACATGGCCAACTGTGTGTGCTGTGGCATCTGTACAGTTGTGCAATATGTGGCTGGGGGAGCACGTAAGCTCCGACAGGCACATAGGTGTTGGGGAATTCCCACTGCTGGCCCGTGTGCACTGTGTGATGTGTCCCAGCCTTGTGGCCACACACCTGGGCTGTGTTGAGGTCTGGCCACCCATACACCCTCCCCTCAATGGCCACCATGCCCACAGTGCTGCATGTGTATGCAAGCATCTGTTGGTCACCACAGACGTATGGTCTGCAGGTGTGTGCTGTATGGCCACACTACCATGATGTCCCCTGTGGGCCAGATCACACCTTACTGTCTGTGCTTGGCTGGGACTGGTGGCAGCTTTTGGCATCATGGTGGTGCCATCAGTGAGCAGCATGTGTCCTCCATGTCTGACATTTTCTAAGTGTCATAATCATATGTTAGGGTCACGCAAGCCACGCAAAAGCCACACAAGCACCGTGCAAAGCAATATTGTCATGCATAGCTGTTTGCCCAAAGTTAAGACCAGTTTTTCCTGGGTGGTAGTATGTACCACGCTAAGGGTTGCGCTAAGTTGGCGCTAAACACCTTAGCCGGCGCTAGTCGCTGAATATCTCATAGCGCCTGTATTCATGTTCACTTTGCTCCTTGCATATAATTATGGTTTGCCTGGTGCTAATGCAGTTTGTGCACACTATTTGGCCTTTTGAATATGGCAGACCCGAGCTAATCCCGCGCTAAACCCGCACAAACAGCTTGCGCACTGCGCAAAGCTTTGAATATCTGGGCCTTAATCTTTTATGCTCATTCAAATTTTGAATGAATTTATCTAGTTTGTATTGCTTCCAAGCTTTATCTCTATCTTACTTCATCTGCACTAGTTCTGGTGTAATCTAAGTCTGATTTTTATCTTACACTCTGAGTTTTCACCTAAGCATGAACCTATCACTGTCTTCAGAAGAAATGCAGTGTAGCATATTATCAGTATATCAGGAATAACAGATAGGAATGACCAGTCATTATTAGCAACACTGTTCCTAAACTCAAACAGGTTAAAATCTCAAAAACAACATGAGTTAAGTAAGGATTAACCCATGACAGAGCATGGATTTACTGAGAATTAATCCATGCCTGGGTGGTTGTGAGGCATGAGGCCACAGGCAGAGTAACTTCAACCACCCAGGCATGGATTGATTCTCAGTAAGCCCATGCCCTAGAATGGGGTTAATTCACTTATAAAATGGATAACTTTATTTTAGAGGTTTACCTAAATAAAAAAAAAAACTGTTTACATAAATCTGTGATAAAATAATTCTTCCACTTAATGGGTTTGTTCTATTGAGGATGCCATAGTTGTAGTTCTCCACGAGGTGGATTTGTCCTAATGAAGTTACCATAGTTGTAGTTTTTTTACATGTCTCTCTGGTGGAGTGATCTGACTAGGTTACTTTACTTTGTTGTCATTCAGGATTTTACAGTTCGGCAACCCAACTGTGGGTTTCTTGAGAAGTAATCCATGGTCAGGTGACCTGTTTTGACAAATCAGAATACTGGATTTTTGGGACCCATTTTATAATTAGGATTGGTTGTAACTGAAACCTATGAGATAACCTAGCACAAAGTACAGGACTGTGATCACTTAATGAATCAAAAAGAGACATTGAAAGTACAATTCTATCTGCTCTGGATGGTAAATCCAGTCTAACAGGGTTTTAGAACCAGTCCTATAGTTTGTGCATGTTGTCTCATAATTACCTGTGTCAATCCCAATCCCAATGTAATCTGTGTGCCTGTATCTAACTGAGGTTGTCTATGAAAATGGGCACTTGTAGCCCATAGGCCTGCCAGGCAGATAGATAGATAGATAGATGGACGGGCAGGCAGGCATACAGACAGGCAGGCAGGCAGACAGACAGACAGACAGACATGTTTCACATCTTTTCTATGCAATCCTCCTCACCATAGAATGCTACATTTTTCAGGATATTCATGACACCTTGTGAAAGAGAACCAAGTTTGCAAATGACTTTCTTAACTCTTAGATCATGAAAACAAATTTGCTTCTACTACGTCTGTGATGTAGAAGTGCATGATAGAGGTGAAAATTTTGACCTATGCTTTTTTATTGTTTTAGATCGCTCCTTATCTCTTGTACAATACCCTTCTCCCCACAGTTTGAGTCTGCTTTAGTACTTTTTTAACACATGAAAAAACAAAAAGGAGCGTTCCTTTTAATATGGCTCAGTCCAGGTTTTCATTAGTATTCTCAGCTGTAGATTGTTCCATAAGGTCAGAAAACACTGCCAGCTGCATAATAGTTCATTTTAGTCACAACAAAAATAATTTTAAACAACTGATGTACAAAAGCAGCTGAGAATACTGATTAAAATCTGATCAGTCCATATTAAAAGGAACAGTCCTTTTATTATTTCAAATGTGAAAAAAAGTACTAATGTAGACTCAAATTGTAGAAAGGATAGCGTACAAGTTAGGAGATAAAGGGCAATCTAAAACAGGATAAAAAAAGTATAGGTCAAACTTGTCACTGCTATCATGTACCGCTGCTTTAAATAAACAGATCAGATATTCTACATCTGAGTTTTGACATTATATTTTATGTAGTATTCAGCTTCACCACATTTAGGGCTCTGTCTAGCAGCATTGTATGTGTCCTGCATACACTTTCTCACCTTCCTCCTCATTTTAATAAGAACACAGAGTGACAAGATTTCATGGCATACCCCTAAACAGCCCACATTCAAAGTGATGCCCCCTCACCTCAACCTGTGGAAGTCCTCTGTTCCACAGAGTGGGTGCTTTCTCACATTGTGAGCTGTAATTATAAAATAAAAAATTAACATTAATCAGTGTTGCTCAAATGACAGCAAATTTGACAAATGTAAAAGCACTTATTTCTTCAGTGTTCTAAGCTGCTGTATCTATATGACAATGGAGCCCACATCTGGATGAAAAGTGGTTGACAGGTATGCTTGCTGAATAGAATCCAAGGTAATTAAAAGGAACATCCTGCACATAATCGTCATTGGTCTGCACAACATCCGACAATGTTGTCATTAAAAGCCCATGAAAAGCAAAATCTGTCACACACACATTAAACTTGTTGTCTGTACACTATCCATAAAGCTGTCTTCAAATGTATTCAAGACACTCACAAGGCCTGTAGCAATAATAAGTAATCTGAGAGAAATATATTTAGCTCCTTGCAGAAAACAAACCCGAGTAACATGACCCATGCAATACTGCTGTCACATTAGGAGCTCAAACTGTCAAAATCACAGAATCTGAGTTATAAGAACTAGAGGGGAACAAATTGAGGAAGGACTTAGTGTACGAGTCAAAAAAGGATAAAGCTGTGTGACAGGACTTTTTCATTATTTTTCTTGCAGCAAAATGATACCTTACAGTTTTTTTTTTCATAGATAGAGCTTTCAGAAGTTAAACTTGCTCTCAAATTACTGAATAAGACATTACATCAATATGTTTCGGATGTTCCAACAAAATGTCTCAGAAAAACAACGTCAAAAATTCGTTCCACAGGCATACTTAAGGAGCTTAAATGTGCTTCAATACACTATGTAACTGACTCCAAATCACATTTTAAAATGCCACTTTATATTAACCACTAAAAATGAGTAGTAATCATGTTTCCTGCTTTCTCTTCAACAGCAAAGTTGTTTTTATTACAAGTTTTAAGATGTCCAAAAGGCCTTATTTTACAGGGATAGTCTGTAAGAAGTTATTCATTTCCTTATAATTATTGGATCGGTTATTTATTAACTGGGTTGGCAGCACTTTCAAATTCCATAATAACTGACTTTTGCATAATAATAACTGTCTGGTTATTATGAAAGAGCTGTTGATCAAGCCCATTTCAGTAAAGAAAACACCATTTCCACATGTGCTTTTAAACCATGTAAGCAAATCACAGTGTCTAATAGTTGTACATTACATAGCTTCTGCCTTCAGTACAAAAGACATTTAAACAAATAATTGCCCCAAGGTTTGTAAAGTACCATGATAGAAATATTTCTTAATGGACATATTTTTCTTTTGGGTGTGTGTTTCAAGGTACTTGCCACATTTGCGGTCACATTTTCAGAATATGTTCCTTCTACATCAATAAGATTTGCAAATGGATGTTTATTTTTTTTTATTAAACAGACTTTATACCCATTGTGTAAATGTTTGTGTTTATGCAATATGTTCCTCAATAAAGACAGTAAATGACAAAGCAAATTACTTCTTCAAACCTTCACAATGCTTTTCCAGCTACTTTTTAGTCTCCTGTCAAACTAACAAACAAAAACAAAACAGTAATTATATAAAATAAACTATGGGGTGTTGGCATTCTTTATTTTTTTACACAGCCTTGGTGTGTGATACCATCACAAACCACGCGTGCTTCTCACTCGTGGCTTATGTGGTATCACACACCTCGGGTGTGTGAAAAAAACCTCAATGTACAACATCCCCATACTTTATTCTATATGTTATTAAGTCGCTAGGATGTCTGTGACATAATAAATGCATAAGGACTGTTAATGTTGATTTTTGAGCCAACCTTCAGGGTTGTGAAATCTTTAATATTGCCTACAAATCGAGAATTCATTGCCTGTAACTTTTTACAAAGTGAACCAGAACCACCTACTAAATATACTACTAAAACTGGTTTATGAACTCCCTGCCAGTCTTTATGCCTAGTTGGGATTTTAAGGGTGTTATCTAATTGTATAAACTGATATGACTCTTTCAGTTTATCTTTGTACTTAAAGTAGTATAATTGTATTGTAAAAGGAAACAAGTATGTTCTATTTTGTATTCATATTTTTGCAACTAGTTTTTACACACTATATGCAATGCTATACCTGATGGGACACAATTGAAAATGAGTTTTGATAAATTGTTGTAGTTTAATAAAATTTTAATAAAACGAAAATGAAAATTTTTTAAAATGAAGGGCACAAACAACTTTTAATTTAAAGGGATGCTGTCAGTACTAGGTGGACTGTGTTTCACCCCTTGTAATTAACACAATATCTGGGGGGTGACATTTAAACAGAGGGCAATATATTCCAAACAGTTCTCTGTGAAACTTTGTAGCTTCTATAAATGTTAGAATACTTTTTTTTTTTGCAGGAACACACCTGCTTGAATATATAAGAACATGACCTTCTAATAATTATAAATTCTGGGCTTAGAGGACAGGTTTAAAACCCAGGAGACCCAGCTTTGAATCTCATCAGTTTATTTTCTGCTATTTCAGTATAAACATCTTTATTGATTGTCCATATGGACTTTGCAGTTTTAAAATAAATCAATTAACAGAAATCTGCCTTTAATTCCATACAATAAAAAAAACTTTAAGACAGTCAAAATGCATGACCATAAATCAGGTTGTGTGTGTGTGTGTGTGTGTGTGTGTGTGTGTGTGTGTGTGTGTATACGTGTGTGCATGTGTGTATACAGAAAAGAAGGTTATGTACAGTACGTACCATAACTGTCGATCTTCCGGAATATCTTAACCATTAATTACCACTTATAGGTCTGGGCCAGAGGTACTAGGATCCCGCGGGAGCAAAGCTTTGGCCTGGGGCCAGCAACAGCTACTGGGCTCTGTGCCAGAGCACATCGCATGTGGTGCTATGCATTTGCCAATAACTGCTGCCTGCTCCCTCACCAACCTCAGTTCTGTTTGCCATGAGAGAGAAGCAAAGTGTGAAGAAATAAGAAAGGGCTTAAAGAAAACCCTTGCCCAAAGGGATGGGGAAAGGATATAGGAAAATAAAACCATAATAATAAAAACCCGACTACAGACTTCTAGCCAGAGAAGAAGGGCAAATTAATTGGCATGGAGAAGTACTGTAGTTCAGTATTGGAGTCATAACCTCAAACACCACTAGCCAGTCAGTAAAGGGGTAGTTGTAGTAAGGCAGCAAGCATGTAAAAATGTGGCTCTGGCAGTCAAGTCAAGAGTGGTATACAAAAGAAGTTGGGATCCCTTGAAAATGAGGTGGTACAAATGTGCAGATAGCAAAAGAAGCTGCAATAACTCCAAAGAAACAAACCATATGCCTCCAGTGGAGGAACTGTTTTGAATTGCAGGGTTGCTCAACCCAGGAGTTGAGCTGTGACCGGCTCCCCTGCTATTCTTGAGTCTGTTAGGCTTCATAGCCAGCATGGCATAGGGGAAAAACCATGCCAAACGAGCCCAACAAAATTAATCTGGCATAGTCAGAAGGAAATCAACAGAAAAAGACTGACCTGCCTTTCTTGCAACAACAGGGGTGTATTCTGTGTGGAGGCTAGTATTGTTTGATCCAGTTTGGTGCAGAGCACTGAACAACAGACAAAGCTATTGACAAGTGGAGTTAGACTGGAAAGTACCCATAGAAACATAGAATTTGATGGCAGATGAGGACTGCTTTGACCACCTAGTCTGCCCATTTCCCTACCTGTTTCATATGGACACAGATCCTAAATGATGTGAGGCTTACCCTCTTTTTCCTATCACTAGAGTTCCTTTATGTCTGTCCCATGTGTTTTTGAATCCCCCTATCATTTTTGCCCCTACAACATTTGCCAGGAATTTGTTCCATGGACCCGCCACCCTTTCCTTGAAAAAAATACTTTCCCATGTTACCCCTAAGTCTACCCCCTCTATCTTCCTATCATGGCCCCTTGTTCTTGAACATCTTTTTTTTAAGATGTTAACCTCTTGTACTTTATTTACACCCTTGAGGTATTTGAAAGTCTCTATCATATCCCCCTCTCCTCTCCTCTCCTCTCATCCAGAGAATATTTAATGAGATCCTCTAGTCTCCCCTCATATGACCTTTGGTGCAGCCCCTGCACCATTATTGTCACCCTTCTCTGAACCACTTCTACTCTGTCTATGTCCTTCCACAGATGCAGCCTCCAGGACTGAACACAGTACTCTAGACGAGGACTCACCAATGTTCTACTGTATATAGTGGCATCAGCACCTCCTTCCTTCTGCTGGAGATACCTCTCCCTAAGCACTCCAGCATTCCACTGGCTCTTTTCACAGCCTTCTCACATTGTTTGGTGACCTTTAGATAATCAGATATTATTACTTTCAGGTCCTTTTCCTGTTTGGTGGCTGTCAGTACCTCCCCTCCATCATACACCCCATCCCTGCATTTCTGTTCCCCAAGTGCATGATTTTGCACTTCTTTGCATTGAATCTTAGCTGCCACACCCTTGACCACTCCTCAAGCTTACTTAGGTCCCTTCTCATTTTCTCTACCACTCCTGGAGTGCCAAATCTGTTGCAGATCTTTGTGTCATCTGCAAAGAGACATACCTTCCTTTCCAGCCCCTCTGCAATGCTACTTTTGAAGACATTAAAGAGGACTGATCCAATCACTGATCCCTGATCAGAAGGCACAGTTTGCATTTGGCAACTTATAGGGATATGCCCCAGGAAAAATGGACATATCCTAAGTAGGAAAAGGGAGGACAGGAGAAAGAAATGGAGTAGTGACCTCCTCTTTTTTTTTCTCCTCTTTTTTTTGGTTGGCATGAAGCCCTAAAGATACCAACAGGGACATTTCAGATAATATAACATTAGAAAGAGGGACTCGAAAAGGATGTCCCCTGTCACTGCTGATATTTATTTTGGCTGTGGAACCTCTGCTAAGCAAAATAAAAAAAAAAGGTCAATCTCTGGAATAAAAATGAATGGTAATGAGCATATGTCACTTGCATATGCAGATGACTTGATAGCAACGTTATCTAATCTCCAAGCTCCACGTTTCTATAAATTCCATAATCCGTATGTTAGAAACCTTTAAAGCTCTTTTAGGGCTTACCATCAATTAGTTCAAATCAGCAGTGCTACCCATTACAAAGCAAAACAACAACCTGGGCAAATTCTGTAGGAATACCAATTTGAAATGGGAAGAAACCCATTTAACCTATCTGGGTATTAAAATCCCTATTGAATTATCCAAGATAGTCAATCAATCGATCAATTAATTAATATAGTGAACTTAATGAACCCACACAAAATAAAACTCATACAGATATGGAGAAATGGAATAAACTTAACCTTTCAATATGAGAGCAAATTAATGCCTTTAAACTAATTTCCTTCCCAGAATGATGTATGTTTTGGAAAATCTACCATAATAACCTGTGGTTCTCTAAATTTGATACATTAATTAAAAACTTTCTATGAGAAGGTAAGTCCCCAAGGCTAAGTATGGACAAACTTAGAGCTCTATGGGAGAAAGGTGGAATAGGTTTGCCCAACTATAAAATGTATCCCCAAGACTAAGCAATTAAGTTTTGGATTACTTCCTAAGCATCTTCACCTCTCATGGGTGAAATCTGAACAAGAGATAGTTAAGCCTTATTCACTTACGCATGTAATTTATATAAATCTCACCCAGGAATGCTAGCACTAGCTAGAATAACTTCCCAACTTAATAACATAATAGGGATTACTCATACTCTGGCAAAGTGTATATGCGTATTGAGAACCCCACTTATTAAGTTGAACAACAACAGCTAGTATAATGGAGACTGGGAACTAAAATATATTAAACTCATAGGAGACCTAATAGATCCAATCAATGCCACCTTGTTGTCTTTTACAGATCTGAAAACTAAATTTTCTTTACCAATTGCACAATTTTATCTATATATTCAATTAAGAGAGGTCTTGTTAACAGTTTAAGGCAATGAATTGTCAATTTCTACAAATAAAGATTGGAAGTCCCTACTCAACAAAGCCAGGATGAAAGGAGAAGCAGGTAAAATCTATAAGTTAAGTTAACATTCCGGAAAAAAGTCTTACTTAAAAACAAATCAAAAAACAAATGGGAAGCAAGCTTGAAATACTTTATTTTGGACAAAATGTGGGATTTAATTTGGAGTAATAAATATAAGTCAAGTATGGAAGTTCAAGGCAAACTTGTATAATACAAAATTGTTCATCTTTAACATTATACACCTCTTAAATTATTCAAAATGGGTATTGCCACAAATGATAACTGCTGAAAATGTCATCACAGTAAAGGAGATCTTCATATGCTCTTGGAATATCAAACAGTACACAGGTGGCTACAAGCAAAAAATGGAGCCAAACAAGCAAATGGGTACTCACAGAAGCAAACGGATGAGCTCGGCTTCACTGTCACTGTTTGTAGAAGATAAATAAGCCAAGATGCAGTAGGACAAAATCCAAACACTTTATTTATTTATTTTTTTGAGAAAGAGCTGTTACCGCATGAAAATGTTTGGCTGGTTCTCTTGGGGAGGGGTACCTGCATCCTGCTGCTGGGTTAAAATAAAGTGTTTGGATTTTATCCTACTGCATCTTGGCATATTTATCTTCTACAAACAGTGATTGTGAAGTAGAGCTCATCCGTCCTCTTCTATGCTACAGGAATGCCCTGTGATTTCCCCTTGTTGGGTGTTAATTCAAAAAGTCTGTTCCCAAGTGTTGGGAGTCAACACTGAACTGGATCCTAGGATCTTCATTCTTGGAGACACTTTTTTGTTCTGTCTAGATAATAATGAAAATAAATGGTTGATAATAGCTGTGTTAAGCCTTAAAAGAATAATTCTAAGTAAATGGCAGGACAAATCAGCTCTAAATATTAAAGACTGGGTCTGGATTGTACAATATGTTGTTGTTGGATTCCAATTGTGTATATTTTAAATAATGTTTTAATTGCATTTGTTTTTATGTACTGGCCACTGAGAAAAATGGCATTATTGCTAATCTGCTTACCAGTTTAAATAAAAATGAAATGAAATGGAAATGAAAATTATATGGCAAATGCAACCTTGAATGAAAGAATGAGCCGTATAGCCAACAATTCATTTGAATGATTTGGGAAAGCCTGGACATGATCATTTTTATGGTTAGCAGCTGCATAAAATGAGTGACTGTATTATAATGTTTAGAATATGTTTGTAGTCCTGGGTTGAGCCTGTAAAAGAGCCATGTGGCCCAGTACTGTTTACCTGGTTAACAAAATCTTAAAAAAATAAATTAAAAAAATATTTTATCTTCTTATTAGATCTACTAGTGATACAGTTATTATATCTTACAGGTATCACATATTTTGAAATCTAGAAATGATTATGATAGCCTGTCTCAACTTTATAATATTCATTAAGGAATTATTTGTTACAGTCACATTCATAACTGTGTTTATTTATGTATATTTTTCTTTGTTAAAAGTCAATACAAATTTTAAATAAAAAAATGAAGCCCTAAAGAGGGCCCTCACCCCAGCATTTTTTTGTGGATGGGGAGCCCTATAATGGGTCCCAAACCATTTTATTAACACACGCTGCCCTACAAGGAGAGGAGCAACTGAGGAGAGGCATGAAGCACTATAGGTGCCAGTCAGCAATAACAAAGTAAGTTACCCAATGTCAACTATCATTTGAGCCTACACAAATGGAAGGTGAGCAACTGGTGCAGGTCTGAATCAGAGATGTTGACTCGAGATCCCCCATAAAGCAACTTTAGTGTGCATAAAAAAAATTACTCACATAGTAATGTTGTTTCTTCTAATGGAGTCTTGCTGTATTCTGACTAATGCAGTATGATCAACCGGTTCAGCTGCCCCGAAGAACAAAGAGTTAACCTGTATGAAAATGCATATAATGTTGAGCTTGAGCTCTGTTTTCAAAAAAACATCCTAGGTATGTTCTAGTAACTGATTAGATTCTTACGAAGCTAAAAGATAGCAAATCATTCAAAACTACTAACCAGACCTAAACGCCTTCAGGGGCAACACAACAATAAGGTGGACAAAAAGGAAGGCTCAAGCCACTGATGCTCAAGAAAAAACACCTACTGACAGGTGTGTGAACATTTCTGAAATCAGAACCAGCCAAAAGACCCCTTAGGTTCTGTAGGGAGGCTGGGTGGGAGGTCAGAATACAGCAAAACTCCATTAGAAGAAACAACATTACTATGGTGAGTAATATTTTCTTCCAACAACATGAAGTCTTGCTGTATTCTGAGTAATGCAGACTACCAAGCAGTGCCCCTTGGGATGTGAGCACAGAACCTACTTGGGAATTAGGCTTTGCAACACTGCTGTGCCAAACCTGGCATCACTCCTAGCCTGGGTATCCAGGCAGTAGTGCTTAGTGAATGTGTGAACAGTTTTCCAAGTGGCTGCTTTACAGATGTTCAACAGGGGAATATCTCTGGCTGCTGCCACTGAGGCTGCAGTACCCCTAGTGGAGTGAGCCCTCAGACCAGGAAGGGTATCCTTTCCCAGTTTACCATAGCAGAACTGAATGCAAGCCACAATCCTTCTGGCTGTGGCCCTTTTTGTGGCAGGCTTACCTTTACCTACTTTGCCTTAGGTAAGAAACAGCTGGGTAGAACCCCGTCTGTGCTCCTTTGTCCTGTCCATATAGTAGCTGATGGCTCTCTTTACATTCAGACTGTGCCACCTGCATTCACCTGAGCTGGAATGGTCTGTGAAGAAAACAGGAAGGGTGATGGACTGATTAAGGTGAAAATCAGAGACCACCTTAGGGAGAAAATTCCTGTTGGTCCAAATGACAATTTTATCCCTGTGAGGGGTAATGTAGTTGGGCTCCACTGACAGAGCTTGGAGCTCACTAATCCTCCTGGCAGAGGTGATGGCTACCAAAAACACAGTCTTACAAGTCAGAAACTTAAGCTCTGCTAAAGACATAGGTTTAAAAGGAGGCTGCATAAGCTGGCCTAACAAATATTGAGATCCCAGGCTGGAGTGGGCTCACTGTGAGGGGGATGGAGATGTGACAGCCCCTTAAAGAATTTCTTAAATATGCGGTGAGCAGCTAGGGAAGGGCCCTTTCCTACTGACAAATACGCAGAGACAGCTGCCAAATGCACCTTCAAGGTGGAAGGTTGCAAATGAAGGGACTGCAAATGCACCAGGTAATCCAGTAGGACTGGAAGTCCCACCTGTTGGGGATCCAGTTCCCTGTGGGAACACCATATACAGAATCTCTTCCATTTAGAAGAATAGGTCTTCCTAGTGGAAGGCTTTCTGGAGACCCTCAGAACATCCAAGACATTCTCTGAAAGATGCAAGCCTGCATACTCTAGGTCTTCAAGAGCCAAGCCCTGAGGCAGAGGGACTGTAGATTGGGGTAGAAGATTCACCCCTGAGATGATGTCAGCAGGTTGTACCTCCTGGGAAGATGAATGGGGCTGGCTACTGACAGAGACAGAAGTATTGGGTACCATGGTTGTCTGGCTCAGTCCCCAGTCTGGGGCTATGAGAATCATGGTTGCAGGCTGAGACCTGAGCTTGACCAGAACCCTGAGTATCAGGGGAAAGGGAGGAAAAACATACAGAAACCTGCTTGTCCAATCCAGAAGCAGAGCCTCCAGGGGCACTGATCTCTGAACAGGAGGACTGCAGCAGTACAGAGGCAATTGGTGATTGTCTGGGGCTGCAAAAATGTCTATCTCTGGAACCCCCGCCTCCTGATCACTGACAGGAGGACTTTTCTGTTGCGGGTCCATTCGTGATGGCCCTGGCTTATTCTGCTGAGAGCATCTGCAAGGACATTGTCCTTCCCTGGTAAGTGAACTGCTGACAGGGAAATGTCCAGGGAGTAGGCCAGGGTCCAAATCTTCATGGATTCTATACAAAGGAGGGAGTACCTTGTTCCCCTCTGCTTGTTGATATAGTACATTGTGGTGGTGTTGTCTGTCCTGACCTGCACCACTTGTCCCTGTAGGTGACTGGCAAATGCCTGAATGGCTAGGAACACTGCTCTGAGCTCCAGGAGGTTGATGTGTGACAAAGACTCCTGAGGCAGCCAGTTCCCATGAGCTACCTACTCTCCAAGGTGTGCCCCCCATCCAAAGAGGGAAGCATCTGTTGTTAGTACCAGGGAGGGTACATGTGGAAGAAAAGATACTCCTACTCTCAGATTGTCCATGTCCTGCCACCACTGAAGAGCTTGCAGGAGAGTGGGAGACACTGGAGCAAGCTTGGACAGAAAGTCCTTTCTCTGGGACCAAAAGGCTCTCAAGTGGAACTGAATGTCCCGCATCTGAAACCTTGCCCCTGGGACCACAGCAGTGGTGGATGCCATGTGGCCCAGGAGTTGCAGGAAATGCCTTGCTGAATGAGGAACCCTGAGTTGGAAGGAACCTGCCAACTGAATGAGTGCCTGAGCCCTTTCGGGAGGCAAGAAGGCCCTTGCCTGGATAGTGTCCAGCTCTGCCCCTAGAAAGTCCAGCACCAGAACAGGAGCCAGCACTGACTTTGTGAGGTTTAGCAAGAACCCCAACAATTGAAGGGTTACCTAAGTAAGCTCCAGAGGCTGTTGTACCTATAGAGAGGACTGGCCTACTAGTAGCAGGTTGTCTAGGTAGGGGTAAACAGAAACCCCTTGCTTTCTGAGAAACGCCACTACCACTGCTAAGCATTTTGTAAACACCCTTGGAGCAGAGGTCAGCCAGAAGGGTATGGCCCTGAACTGGTAATGACCTGAAGGTAGCCTGAATCTGAGGTACTTTCTGTGGGACTGCCTGATGGGTATGTGAAAGTAGGCATCCTTGAGGTCTAGGGATGCCAGTCAGTCCCCTTGTCACAGAATGGGTAGGATTGTTGCCAAGACTGTCATCCTGAACTTTGGTTTGAAAGGTACCTGTTCAGGTATCTGAGATCTAGGATGGGCTGCCACTCCCCATTTTTCTTTAAGGTGAGGAAATACCTGGAGGGAGTACAACCCCTTTCCCCTGTGCTGAAGTGGCACTGGCTCCACTGCCTTTGAAAGAAGGAGAATGGAAACCTCTGCCTCTAACAGAGCTGTTTCTGAAGGAGTGCAAGGTCTGAAAAGTCTTGCTCCCAAGCTGGGGAAGGATTTGAAGTTGAGAGCAAGACTTTGACCCACTGCCTCCAGGACCCACCTGTCTGAGGTGATGGAACTCCAAGCCTGAAGATAGTGGGTCAACCTGCCCCTTACAGGGATTGGGGAGGTGGCCCAAGCAGACCCCTCAGAGCGTCTGCTTGGAAGGAGTAGAGGGGTGTGGGGTGGAAGCAGCATGGCCTGCACCCCCTCCTTCCTCATCCCTTGAAGAACACCCTGGATTGCTGAAAGGAAGGGAAAGCTATTGCCTGATGGAAGGGCCTAGAGTAAGGTCTGCCCCTGCCCCCTCTGGTCTGTTGTCTCTGGGGGGTGGCAGACTTCTCCTTGGCAGAAGCACTCTTATATGCCACCCTGTAATCATTCATTTTTTTCATGCATGCTTCTGTATGTTCCCCAAACAGCGAATTCTCTGCCAGGGGAAGTCCAGAGCATTGTTCTGGGTATCCTGGGAGAGGCTGGTACATCTCAACCAGGAAAACTGCCTGAGGGAAATGGCAGATGCCATAGCCCGAGAGGCGGCCTCATTAGAATCCACAGACATATGAAACTGGGCCTTAGATGCTTGGATTCCCTTCAAAACTACCTCCAAAAGTCAGCTGCCAACTCAGGAAAAGCTTTTTGGGCCAACTGTTGGACAGATTCCCACAGTGCCTTCTGGTACCTAGAGGCATAGGCCAAGTGTGAGACCTGCCTTATGCCCAGGGAGGAAGCCAAACATGTATTTTTGGCTAGAGAGTCAGTTCTCCTTGAATCTTTGTCAGGAGGATGGGAAGCCTGGGGAATGCCAACCTTCTCACAGGCTGCAGTCTGTACAACCCCCACATGGCTGCAATGGGAAGATAAAAACTCGGTGCCATTGCCAGCCAGGGCATATTTCCTGTCCATTTTCTTATCCAAGGGAGGAACAGAGAAAGGGGTCTGGAGGACCTTGATGGTCTGTCTTTTTAAAGACTTATGCATAGGGATAGAGAGACCCTGAGAAGAGGCAGGGAGGCCCATCATTTCTCTGTAGTCATCCTCCTCCTGTCTATTCTCCTGGACAGGGAGTTGTAGGGTCTCTGCCACCTGCCTCATGAAGGCAAAATGGGAGGTAGCTTCAGAGGGGGCCCGAGGAGGAGGAGGCTCATACTCTGGATGCTCAGGGGAAACATCAGGTTCAATAGGTTCCCCTTCATCCTCATCTTCAACATCATACTCATAGTCTGATTCATAATAATCCTCAGGGTCCAGGGGACCAGCAGGTGTTGAACCGGCAGTGACCTGAACTGGTGACTGCCCAAAACCGGGCTGCAGGGACTGAACAATTCTTATCGCTTTAGCAGTCTCATCAGCGGTTGGAACAGCAACTGGTTGTTTACAAGGTTCCGAACTGGATTTTTTTGATTTTTTTGATGGTGCAGTATCCAGAGTTGAATCATACTGTCTTCTGGAGGACAAAAGTTCGCCCTGGTCTGTAGACTCTGAAACTGGATTGGTTGAACCGGGCCCGACATCATGGGATGATTTTTCCATCCTTTCCTTTAACTTACCCAGTCTCCTGTCAAGGGTAGATTGAGGAAAGTTTTTGCAAATGTCACAATCTGCTTGCAGGTGATCAAAACCAAAGCAGTAGAGACAAATTAAGTGAGGGTCAGCCTTAGCAAATTGTTCACCACACTCGGTGCAACATTGAAACCCAGTGGGACCATTTTTTTCTCTTGGGTTTCAGTGGCATATCTTTTAATTTAGCACTTAACCCAGAGGCTTAGTTAGGCCAGTTAAGCTGTGCTCAAACAAAATGTAGTTATCCAAAGTGGCTTAGTCAGGCCCAGATAAACCAGAATGTATTTACCCTTGGTGGCTTAGTCAGGCCGGGTAAAGAGAAGAACAAGACCTGACAACCAGTGGTTCAGCGCCAGTAGGAGAAAACTGAAAAAAAAACCTCAGTTTAATCAGGAACTCACACCGGTCCCCTTAATTGAAAAAAAACACTTTTGAAAGAAAAATGCTGTTCGGTCCCCTCACGGGCACGTAACCAATCAGAAACCGAACCACTTACCCAGCCGGTAACACTATCGCAATACTGAGGACAGCGGTTTGAAGAACACGGAAAACAAATAAGAACGGATGGTAAAACAGACAATTTTTACTTTTTTAAACTGAGAAGAAGTGAAGCAATCTCCGAGGCGTCTTCACTGGCAGGCGGAGTAAAGAATCTGATCAGTTACTAGCACGTACCGAGGATGGTGATTTGAAAACCAAGCTCGAGCTCAACATTCTATGCATTTGCATAGAGGTTAACCCTTTGTTCTCTAGGGCAGCTGAACTGCTTGGTCATACTGCATTAGTCAGAATACTTGAAATAGTGCAAAAGAACAAACAGACCTATCCTAGTCTGACGCCTCCTGAGGAAGCCTTGTTGCAAAGCATTGGGATTAGTAGTGGCTGGTTGTCGGACTATGGTAGGCCTGTTTGTCCTTTTGCATTTGGATAATTTTTTTGCACTGTTTTTATGCACAGTAAAGCTGCTTTACATGGGATTTTGAGTTCACCTCTCTGAATCAGACCTGTACCAGTTGCTCCCCTTCCATTTGTGTAAGCACAAAGAATAGTTGAGTTACCCAGATGCCCTGGCTTTGCTAGAGTGGGGGGTTGGTGAGTGGGTGTGGTAATCAATGGTGAAGATATTCAGGAAGATCAACATTTACAGTAAGTACTTAATTTTCATCTTTTCCAAGAATCAGTCTTCACCACTGATTCCCACTTATGGATCAGAGTGCCAAGATTTCCCATTTCCTTAGGGAGGAACTGGTTTATTTGGATGGTATGAGAGATACCCTGAGCCCTCTGCATGGGGGAGAACATCTGGGGACAAGTACAGGTCTGACAAGACCTAAGACTGATCAGGGCCAGTTGGGGGCTCTTGTGGCACAGGAGCAGGAGGGTTCCCTATCAGGTCTCGCTGACTCTGGGGGAGAAGTAATGAACCCTCTGCAAATGTGAGTTCAGCACCTTATACCAGGCCAAAGGTACAAGTCTAGAAAGACAAAACCATGCCATCTATCATGTATAGACTGCTGTTCCCACCAATCTGAAGGCTACCTCAGTGGCATTGTAAGATGCCCTCAGCTGGTGCCCTGCTACCTACAGATACCAAGTGGAAAGATCAGTGGCCTGCCTGACTGTCTCACTTGGTGGCAGTATAGCTAACAGGCTATGTAGCTGCAACTACAGGTGATGGTTATAGGTTGCTGTAACAGGGTGTCCCTGTCATGGACGAGGTCTCCTGTTAAAGAAATGAGGGTCTCAGCTCAGTTTATTTGGGAATAAAGGCTTAAAAGCCTTCGAATGTGCTGGACTGCTGGCTAAATAATATAGTACTAACAAAGATGCACCTGTAAGGCTTAGTGCAGTTAACATTAATGCTACCTGTGTATTGGGGGATAATTATACAGTATATAGTTATGGCTAAGATGTTCCCATATGTATTTCTGTGGAGAAAGAAATAAAGCAAATCAGTAAGGTATTTGAAGTACTTGAAATGTGCAGGTCTATTGTAACAGAATGCACCATTAGGTGTTAGTACAAGTAAAATTAATGTCAATACAGTCTAGCATAAAGTGATAATGTGTAGTAAAAACATGTTCACTGGATGTAAACTGCAGTGCTTTTTGCCTTGAAAGAAAAGAGAAATGATGCAGTGCTTTAAAAGCAATCAGCGATTGAAAGTACAAGTAAATGAGTGCAAACTATGCCTTTAAATTCCAGTACACCAGTAGGAATAAAAGTAGTATAAAATGTAAACCAAAACTGTGCGGCTATTATGCTCATGAAAGTTAAAATGCAAGGGAAGTCAAGTGCATATGACCTCCAGTGCCTTATGCAGGCATGCACAAAAATAAAGTACATTAAGAGCATAAGGTTACCTAGGGTAGCCTGAAAAATACAATAAAGAATAGCCTTTGTGGCTGGAAAAAACAGAATGTCCCTGTTTGTAAACTTTTCCCTTACCTATATACTGTTATACCAGTGGACAAGGGCAGCAACCCTTTTTCCCTTTGGTTTCTGTATCCCTGCTGCTCCAGGTCATATATGTAGGTTCTCAAATGATGAAGACAGAGCTTAAGAGAAAGCACTGTGAGGCTAATAAAGTTTGTATAGAACATTTGGTTCTAATAGTGCAGAGAGCCCCCTGTAGTTGTTATATAAAATGGTTTTGTGTAGCAAGGACTGTAAGAAAATGCTGCAACATAAAATACCCTTCACAGGAAATAAACAGGGAGGAGAAGAGCAGTAAAAGAAAACAAAATGCATTATTCCCTTCTCCCCCCCCCAATGAAAACCAACACAAAAAAACAAAATGGACACTCTAAAACAAGGCAAGACAAAGAATGAGTTTTTCTTACTAAGGTTACCTGGGAATTCATTACTAGTACTTTAGGCAGTCTTAAGTGATTAGAAGAATGCCCAAGAAGAGATTTTGAGTTTGTTGGTTGTTAAAAACAAAAAGGTAAAGTTCTGGCCTACAACTCTGGAGAGCAAAATGAAGCCAGTCTTACCTAAGCAGAGAGACTCGGTGAAGTGCCAGTTCAGGGACCCTATAGCCAGCAGTGGCCTCTTGTGGCCAGTTTTATAGGAGGGAAACTGTCAATCAAAATGAGTGGATTATTTCCACTTCCCTCCTTACTTTTAAATCTGGGCCTAAGCTATTTTATTTACTTATGATTTAAGGACTGTATGAGTAGTATGTCTCGGAAGCCCTTAGTATTTGTATAAATTAAAAAGAGGGCTTAAATAATGTTTTTGTTTTAGGGATGCGAAAGTCACCTAACCATGGGGGGTGGGTATAAAAGGTCCTCCTGTGCTTCCAGATTCAGATAGGATGTCAGTGGAGAGCTGACTGTGTGAGGTGTCAGACCTCTGATGCAAGAGCGTGTGTTTGCACACTTGATGATGCTGTATGTGTACCACTGGGCACAACAGTGACTTTTCATTTTAAATCTGCTGAACTAATAGTTTACTTGAATTCTGTTCAACTACTGATCATTTTATGAAAGGAAAATAAAATGATAAATGCAACCTGGCATTTTTTATGCACTTTAGCTGTGGTCTGCCTGACTTTATTATCCTGAAATCCCTACCCCGCTACGGTTGCCATATGTGACTAATGTGAAGAGATGCACATGACAGCATGTGCCAAGGTAAAAGCCTTCTTCCCAACTGCATCCATGTGAGCAGAATCTGCATCTGGTTGTCAGTCATGTGTGATGTTCCATGGCCCCAGTGTGGTCTGCACTAGTATTTGAAGTCCTGAAGTGGGGTAAAGTACCTCACCTGTGGACCCTGTGGGTGCATGATACTGCATGAGGAGGTTCCTGGGGATCCACACTGCCCTCAACACCACCTCCATAGCTCTAGGCCAAGGAGGAATGATGACAGTGTTAATGTTGGGGTTTCCAGTGAGTCCCAGTGGCAGGGCTGCCAGATAACAGCTTGTATACACCTCAAAGTCAAGTGCATGGATAATCTCCAAAAGGAATCACTGGTACAGGACATACTCTGCAGCAGAAAGGAGATGGATAGATGATTCATTGTCTAAACTGAAGGATGTCAATGGTGACGAGGTGCTGCCTCTAGGTAGGGTTTGTATCAGAGGGAGGGGCCAGTATTGTGCCCAGTGGAACTCTTTATAACAGTCATCTGATGCACCAACCCATGCCCTGTGTTGCTCACATGTTAGAGGCTCCTTGAGGCCTATCAATGAGGACATTCTTTCTATGAATCAATAAAGCCCCTTTAGAAGAGGTTGAGACTCCAAGTCTCTGGGGCCTCATCCTGGGATGCAGAACTGCATAGGGGGTCTTTCCAAAGGGGAGAGCCTAGCAGTGTCACACAAAGGGCATCCTTCTACCTCCAAGGAGTGACCCATTCAGTGCCCATGGATGGAAATCCCCATGTAAGGAGACCAGTCATACAGGTCCCACGAGGTGACCCCAGTTCTCACTTGTGATGGTATCATCTGTAGTCTTCAGGAAGAATTCTGCCTCCAGGTCATTGCTGGACCCCAGCTCAGCTCAGCCTCTGGCACTGTAGTCAGATCTAGCAATGTCCTTGGAGATAGGCCTCACCCCATCACTGCGGTTGGCACTGTCTTCAACTCCTCGCTCAGTGTCAGCTTTGATGATGCATTCAGTGCCGTCATCCTTCTTGGTGTTGTGGGTGACATGGGAGTTAGGGCCAACCATCAAGATGGTATTGTTATTAGCACCTCACTCAGAGCCAGCGCCAGGACTGACACCATGGACATCACTGTCACCATCACCATGCCCCCTATTTAATATCGCTAGCAAAACCATGGATAGGGACAGTCTCCAAGCTGGTGTTGGAATAGACGACAGCCGCAGTGCTGGTCCCTCCCCCAATACCACCAGCAGTGTCAGTGGAGGACCAGCATCTTCCTCAGGGTCACCCACTGCTTTGTCACCACAAATGGTGACAACAGCACAGGCAACAACAGAAGATGATAGCACAGTGTCCACCAGTGTAGACTGAGCATATAACATTGGCCTCTCCACCAGGGACATCTACTGCTCATGGCAGGCAGACCACAGAGGGATCACAGCCAACCATCCAGAATTAGTTGGCTGTCCACAAGATCCAAACAGTGGTGTGTCTGATGCCTCAACGTGGTGAGGTTGGGGAGAGCTCTGCACTTCAATGGAACCAGCCAGAGGTCTTGGGAAGAGGCCCAGGGGAAAGGCAGAGAGACCATACCTTAGACCCATATGAGTGATACCTGCCCCTGAAGGTGGGGATCAGGTAACCCCACTTCAGTGCAGGGTTTCTCAGGCTATGGTGGTCCATGGAGAAGCAGGCATTGAAAGCATCCATTGTCAGACTTGATACCAGTGTGAACTAGCCATTTTGTTTCCAGAAGGGCACCAACACATAATGGTTATCTGTCTGACTTTCTTTTTCTTTCATGCAGAAATTTTAGACTTGGCTTTCCGTGTTATGCACAAAAAAAAAAAAAACAGAACAGCACCATAAAGCAAGTGATTCAGCAGAAAAAATGGTGGAAATTAGTTGAATTGAGGATTGCTTCAATGGTGTGCTCTTAATGGCAGGAAGAGGAAAACAGAGGTTAGTGAGGGAGTTGGCAATGGTTATTGGCTGCTGTGCAGCACCACATGGGAAGTGCATGGGTGCCATTGCCAGTAGCCATTGACAGCCCCTTGGCCAAAGCTTTGCTCCCATGACGGCTTCATGCCTCTGACCTGGACCCATAAGTGGGAATCAGTGATGACAACTGATTCTTGGAAGATCTACACATACACATATATTAAAGCAGCAGTGCAATGAAGCTGGTCAAAAAATTTGACCTTACCTTTTTTCCACTGTAAAAGATTGCAAGCATCTTCCAGTTTTATTTGGTGGTAAACATTTTTTGTTCCTCCAAAATATGAGTAAATGTTTTCATTTAGTTTTTATTCTCAAGAAAAAAGATGGGGACCACATTTGTCTTAGAAATAGCATTGTAGACTTCCGGTGATGTCACCATCGGGAATGGCAGCATAGAGAGATAGCTCCCATACAGCTTGCCGATTATTTCTCCCCTCAACTGCCACATCGACTTCCAAAATCAGCTTGAGCAAACGAAGTATGTCGGGGAGGAAAAATAGAGGACACTCATGATCTGGCCCTACAAAGGCGGATGCACCCAGATTTAAGATGAGGCCTACAGACAGTCGTGAGTGCCTCCCCTGAGCAGCATGGCGGGTGACCAAGAGCAAGATCCTGACACGGACAGAGAAGCCGAAAGGCTATCGCGATCCCGATTCGAAACGCTCCTCAATGAAATAAAGGCATTCCATGCTGAAAACAAAAAAGAGTTTATATCACTACAAAACCACCTATCTGAGGTAGAGGGGAGACTGGATCGCTCAGAGGAAGCAGCTGGGGAGGTCGCTGAGGAAACGCACCGGCTCCATACAGCAGTAGACTACTTGGTGGAACAACAAGAATTGATGCAGGATATGATCACTGATCTAGAGGCCAGGTCCCGGAGAGATAACCTGCAAATTTACGGTCTCCCGGAGGGATCTGAGACTGGTAGAATGGAGGACTTTATCTCTGACCTGCTGAAAAGACGTCCTTGCTCTCCTTCCACATTCATTTCAAGATAGAAAGAGCACACAGAGCTCTGGCAGGAAAGCCCACTGACCCTTCCGAGGACCCGATCAGTGGTCCTGAAGCTATCCAGCTATAGAGACAAGGAACAAATCCTGAGAACAGCGTGGGCCTTAAAAAACGTCTCATACAACTCATCCAGGCTATTTTTTGACAACGACTATCCCTCTGATATCATGAGAAAGAGAATGGCTTTCGCTCCTATCCTAAAGCTGCTGCGAGAAAAAGCTATTAAATTTCAGACTCCTTACCCAGCTAAGCTGCGGGTCTTTTGGGACTCAGGAACACTTATTTACTCATCTCCAGAGGAAATTTCGCCGGAACTAAAAAAATAGGATGGAGTTTCCACACGACTGGTCCGGTGCAACAACAGAAACCTCCCCCCCGATCCCTCTGGCAGGACCACGCTGACATTCGTAGAGATACAGGCAAGAAGAGAAGATTTCACTGTCTGCAGGAACTTAAGCAGTATATTGGACCCAGACCTTCTCATACAAATGATCTGGAAACCGATCTTCCCACCTCGGACACTTGAACTGGTTTTGCTTTACCGGACATCCCTGGAATTCAAGTAAACCTGTATTATACTGTGCTGCACTCTTTCTAAAGCATCCTGGGGACTGACAACTACCAGGCTGCATTACTGATTTTTCCTTATACTGCTGTTCTTATAGGCAAAGAGAGCTGCTATCCAATTTCATCTGTGACTGGTCTAATGTTGCCTATTTCAGATTGGACAGTAGGGGGAATCTCTCTGTTGCATATATATTAGCTGGAAATTTCTAAAGTATTATGTGAGTGCCTATATTGAAAATTTAAGCTTTAAGAGGCGCAGGCTGCGGGAGCTGCTGATTACTAAAATACCCTCATGCAGCGATCCCGATCATGCCTATTTTGGCTATGCTATCAGGTTACCCATTTGATAGTGAACCTGATAGTTCTTCTCGATGGTTTTTCGTTCCTACTTTTCAACCCCGTGTTTTTTAAGGGTTGGGGAGGCCTGACTTTCCCGAAGGTCACAATTCCTCCCAAAGGGCCCTTGAGGTCCTTTTTTCCAGGAGGGGTAATTCTTTCGCCCTCTGCCTATGGAAGTGTAACTGTAAATAGGTTGACCATGATCTGGTCCTTTTTGGTTATATTTCATTTACTTTTCTGTTATGTGCACATACTACTAGGCTCTTTGGAACTTAATCGAGCCACGAAAGGTTTTTTATTCTCAGTTTTATTTCCTCTGCTGTCACAAAGCCATATACAGGGTCATGTTAGTGAAGTGTTTCTTATATGGGAAAAGATATTGCTTTACTTTAAGCCTTTCTACGGTAGTGGTGGTATACATACAGCACTAGATAACATTTTTGTGGCTCAATGACAAACAAAGCCCCCTTAATTAAGGTTTGCTCTCATAATGTCAATGGTTTGAATAATCCTATCAAGAGATATAGAGTGATATCCTCACTTAAAAAGCTGAAACCTTCCTTCCTTTTACTACAGGAAACTCATTTAAACAAACAGGAACAGAAACTTACCAAATTTGGGTTTTCTACAGTTGTGGCCTCTGTGTATGGAAAGGGTAAGAGGAGAGGAACTGCCGTACTGGTCCCTAAAGGTGTCCCCTTTCAGTTAACAACTTCATATTCTGACCCTGAAGGTCGTCTTGCCATTGCTGTTGGTAAACTGAATAATCAGAAGCTTACTTTAGCCTCTATATATGTCCCCCCAGGTGAAGGACCCGTAGTCAGGAAACAACTTTTTCAGAAAATACTAGACAGAAGCAGGGGGGTTTTGGTAATGGGAGGGGATCACAACCTCACGCCCTCTTCCCTAGATACCTCTACCAAAAGGCCCTTTAAGAAATTCCCAGCCCACCGGATGGTACAGAGATGTCTTTCGGAGGCACACTGGATAGATATCTGGTGAAACCTCCACCCTAATAAGAGGGAATATAAGCATTACTCAGCTCCCCATAAAGTGTATACCCACATAGATTTTATACATGTCTCTAAAGAACACCTATATAAAATGGAGAGCTGCACACACACTTCAACGGTTTTATCAGACCACTCCATTTTAACATTAAACATGATCTGGAGTAAGGATAGGACTAACACCCTTTGGAAATTTAATAATTTTCTACTTAATAATAAGGACTTCAAAGAGTTTGTACAACATAAAATAAAACAGATCCTGAAAGACAATCAGAGCCAGGACATCAAGAAGGGAGTCCTATGGGACACCCTCAAGGTGGTTCTAAGAGGGGAAATAATCAAATATGCTGCCTTCCATAAAAAACAGCAGCAGCTCCGTTTGGATAACCTGCATACCCAGTTGCAAAACCTTCTCACTTTGCACGCAGCTGGAGATGCAGGGGCTTACCCTCTAATACGAGCCACTAAGCAACAGATTCAAGGGATTCTGGATATACGAACTGAGCAGGCCTTGCAGCTACTCAAACAGAAATACTATGAGGGAGGCCCCAGAGCTACTCGTTTACTAGCTCATAGACTTAGACAACAGAAAGCCAGATCCAGTGTCTGCCAAATAAGAGACCCCGGTTCTAAGAAAATTAGTTACCTTCCCTCGTGAGATTGAACAGGTCTTTTGTAAATACTATAGTAGCCTTTATGGCTCTGACCAATCTGCAGACCCTCATGCAATTGAAGCTTTCTTGGGGACACTCAATATACCAAAGATATCCCAAGCCTACCAACAATTCCTGGAAAACCCAATCACTAAAACAGAACTGGAACAAGCACTTTCAGCTCTAAAGGCCAATAAGAGTCCAGGGCCTGATGGCTACACTGGAGACTTCTATAAAGCTTTCCGGGCAGAATTGCTCCCCACCCTGCTTGAAGCCTGTAAGGCCATACAACTGGGGGGATCCCACTTCTGACACCTGGAGATATGCATACATATCCAGCATTTTGAAGCCAGGTAAAGACATGACCTCCTGCTCCTCCTACAGACCCATTTCAGTTCTCAACCTTGATTACAAGATTTTTGCATCAATATTAGCCAAAAGATTTCAAACTTTTTTACCTGAAATAATAGACCTGGACCAAACTGGCTTTGTTCCAGGTCTCCAGACGCAGGACAATATTAAGAGAACTCTGCATCTGTTGCAGAGGGTGAGAGCCTCTGGAACTAGATTTCTTCTGCTTTCTCTTGACGCTGAGAAGGCGTTCGACCAGGTCGAATGGCCTTTCCTGTGGGAGGTGCTGAGGAGGGTGAGAATCCCTCAGGCAGTTGTTAACTCACTGACAGCTATGTACTCCCATCCCAGGGCATACATTCGAATTAATGGTTCCTTTTCCTATCCTATCTCCCTTTCACGAGGCACTAGGCAGGGATGTCCCCTCTCCCCCTTGCTATTTGCACTATACCTCGAACCACTGGCACAGGCCTTGAGACAGAAGACCGAAATAACGGGAATAAGGGCCCAGCACAAGGAGCATAAATTGGCCCTATATGCAGATAATCTCCTAATTTACCTTACAGACCCTGAATTTGCTCTCCCTCATCTCTGGGACATTCTGGAAAGGTTTGGAGCTGTTTCTGGATATAAAATTAATGAAACTAAAACTGAGGTCTTGACTTGTAACTTTGTCCCCCTTAAAGGCCTGAGGCAAACATTTAACTTTAAGTGGCACTTAGACAACATTGAATATCTTGGGGTTCGCTTGGGCCCCCCTGGCAGTGACTTGTTCACGCTGAACTATTCCCCTTTTTTACTTAAGACTACCTCCGACCTTGAAAGATGGCGGGCCCTTCCTCTGTCACTCAGCCAACGTATAGAATCGATCAGAATGGTAACCCTTTCCCGATTTCTATACTTAGCCCAAACCTTACCAGTACCAATCCCGGATACTTTCTTTAGGTCTTTGCAAAAAAGAATTTCTGCATTTATTTGGGCTAACCACAAACCTCGTATCAAATTGTCAATTCTGCAACTCCCCAGGCAGGCAGGAGGCCTTTCTCTACCAAATTTTAAACTATTCTATCAGGCCTGTCAACTTAGAATTCCTATGTACTGGCTAGACAAATCCTACACATCGCGGTGGAAAGAGGTGGAATTACAGGAGATGGAGCTCAATGATATATATGACGCCTTACTATCCTTTCCCCCCAAGATCAAGATAGAATCCATATCCAACCCCTATACCCAGACAACACTTAAATGCTGGCAAAAAACTATGGCAACCAAAGCCTTTAAGCCCTGGAGACCTGCCTGTTCCCTCTCCCGTACCTTGATGCTTTCCTCCCTGGTAGGATGGATAAGGGGTTCCTTAGGTGGCTCAGGAAAGGCCTACACCTGGTGACCCACTTCTCCCCCGGAGACAAGATCCTGTCTCTCACAGAACTGACTCAAAGCTACAACATTGCCTATAATGAAAGATTCAGATATTTTCAGATCAGGAATTTTATGAATACATTGGGGAAGCTACTCTGGGAGGACACTCCCCCCCCCCGACCTATTGCTTCTTCTGATTTCTGCAGTGGAGGGGAAACCGGTTCCTTCTCACCTAATATCTACTTTATATAAGGCCCTTGTTAAGATCCAAACTCAATCCCTGGAGGGGGTCAGGTTGGCCTGGGAAAGGGACCTGTCGGTGGAATTATCCCTCCCGGATTGGGACAGCTACTTGAGGAACATGGATGGGGGGGTGGGCTCAGGGATTTGGAAAGATTTTGCATGGAAACTAGCTGTTAGATTCTTCTTGGCTCTGGCACGGACTCAGAAATATTTAAAGCAAGCTAAAGCTGACTGCTGGAGACAATGTGGTTGCTCATCCGCCACCTTGGGGCATATCCACTGGTCTTGCCCAACCCTCCAGCCTTTCATCCTACAGCTGTCCGGGGCTCTCCATCAGATGGTATCTCCAAATTTACATTTAAACACCCAAATTTTTCTATTTGGCCTCCTCCCCCCAGAAATATCTGACACCTCCACAAAAAAAATTCTAAATTTGACCCTTTTGGCTGCAAAAAAAGCCATCACAAAAAAATGGTATTCCTCTCAGCCCCCTACTCTGGACCTTTGGCAACATTTGATGATAGACCTATATAAGATGGAGAGACTCACAGCCTTGATTAACAAAACGCAACAAGTGTTTGAAGTCCAATGGAGAAAATGGGTTTTACATTATGCCTTTAAGATCTGATTTTATACCTTAGCCAACTACTGTATGCTTTAATGGCTTCCTTTTGCTCTTCTTTCCCTGTATTTTTTAACTAGACTGATGAGATATAAATAACTGCTGCTTACTAGCCTTCATTTTATTTAAGAAAATTTAATATCCTTTATTTGGATGTATGTTCACTTTATAATTATCCCCTCCACCCTCTTTTTAACCCCTGCCCTTTTTCTTTCTGTAAATATTCCACTCCCACCTTTGTATTTCCTTTTAAAACACAATAAAGATTGAAAGAAAAAAAAAAAAAAAAAAGAAATAGCATTGTAGACTTGGCAAGGGTTAGGTTGGAGAATATAAAAGAACTCACAGTGTACAGCATAGTAGGTACCTAGAACAGCAGATTTGGCAGGTATGCTTATACTATTATTAATAGTAACTGAAACTAGCTCTTCTAGAAAAATATTTTTCATTGCACTGCTGCTTTAATTCTACATGGATTTTAATATCTTCATAATAATTTGTCTTATTTTACAGATAGTATTAAAAATGGTGAAAAAAAATGAAAGAAAGACTGGGTCCGATGTATTCATGAAGTTGCTAATCATAGTTGAAGAAGGGAGGATCCTGTTTCCAAGCAGATCACCCAACCACTTATCTCATGATTTTTCCATGCCATGGACAGGACAAAATTATAGGATCCAATGATTTTACAGATTGAAAATTGCAGGGACAATTGATGTCAGTTTTTGTATTGGATGACTTCTAGTATCTACATTCAAAAACTCCACATGGAATAGTAATAAAGCATCAGTGCAAGAAAATGTTTTTTTTTTCAACAAAAAATCTATTTCAGCTAAATTAATAAAATATTAGCATACTTGTCAAATCTACTTTTAGGCACCTCCTATGCTATGCGCTATGCATTTTTTTTATTTTCTTGATCCTAATTCTTGCCAAGTCTACATCAAAAGTCCTATGAGGAGAGACTAAAGGATCTCAATGTGAACATCCTTGAACAGAGCAGGGAGAGGTGGGATATGATAGAGACCTTTAATTACCTCACAGGGGTGAATAAGGTACAGGAGAGATGAATTTTTCAGAAGAAAAGGTGCTCAAGAACAAGTGGACATGCTATGAAGCCGAAAGGGGTAGATACAGGACTGCTGTGAGGAAGCACTTCTTCACAGAAAGAATGGTGGATTCCTGGAACAGCCTTACAGTGGGGGTTGGGGGTCAAGAATGCATGGGATAAACACAAGGGAATCATAGTGGAAAGGAAGGGGGAAGGGAGAAAGAGCTGTAGGACAGGCACAGTCTGAGGTAATAAGGTAGGTAGGGTGAAACGGGCAGACTGGATGGATCAAGCAGACTGGATGGATCAAGCAGTCTTTATGTGCTATCAGATTCTATCTTTCTAGAAACATAGAAACATAGACTTTGATGGCAGATAAGGACTGCTTGGCCCAACTAGTCTGCCCATTTCCCCTACCTATTGGATAAGCTGCAGATCCTAGTTAACCAACAGCCTATTTCTTCCTACCCCTACAAGAATTGCCTTATGTCTGTCCCATGCATTCTTGAATTCTCCCACAGTTTTAGACCCCACAACCTTCTCAGAAAGGCGGTTTCATGCATCCACCACCCTCTCTATGAAAAAATACTTCCTCACATTGCCCCTGAGCTGTCCCCCTCTATCTTCAAATTGTATCCTCTTGTTCTTGCACATCTCTTTTTCTGAAATATGCTACCCTCTTGGACTTTGTTGATTCCACTGAGGTACTTAAATGTTTCTATCATGTCCCCCTCTCCCTTCTTTCCTCAAGAGTATACACATTAAGCTCCTTTAGTCTCTCCTCATATGGCTTCTCTTTCAGACCCTGCATCATTTTAGTTGCTCTCTTCTGGACTGCCTCCATCCTGTCTATGTCCTTGCGGAGATGGGATCTCCAGAACTGGACACAGTACTCCAGATGGGATCTCACCAACTGTCTGCACAGAGGGATAACAACTTCCTGCTTTCTGATGATGATGCCTCTCCCTATACATCTCAGTATCCCTCCAGCCCTCCCTACTGCCTTCTCACATTGCTTGCCAACCTTAAGGTCATCTGATATGGTTACTCCCAGGTCCCTTTCCATTTTTTTGTTGTTGTTACTACATCCCCCCCATTTGTGTACTCTTCCCCTGGGTTTTTGTTTCCCAGGTGCATTATTTCACACTTCTTTGCATTGAATCCAAGCTGCCATACTTCTGACCATTTCTCCAACCTTGCCAAGTCCCTTCTCATCCTTTCCACATCCCCTTGTGTATCAACCCTATTGCAGATCTTTGCGTCATCTGCAAAGAGGCATACTTTTCCTTCCAGTCCATCTGCAATGTCACTTATAAAGACATTAAAAAGGACTGAAACCAGTACTGAACCCTGCAGTACCCCGCTAGTAACCCCTCTTTCTTCAGAGTGAACTCCGTTTACTATTACCTTCTGTGTCCTGTTGTCCAGCCAATGTTTTACCCAGACTACCACCCTGGGACCCACTCCCAGGCTGGCTAATTTGTTTATTAATCTTTTGTGTGGGACTGTGTCAAATGCCTTGCTAAAGTCTAGGTAGGCCATGTCCACAGCCCCTCCCTGGTCTACTATTTTGGTCACCCAGTCAAAGAAATTGATTAGATTCATCTGACTTGACCTTCCCGCTGTGAATCCATGCTTCCTTGGGTCCTGTGCCCCACTGACCAATAGGTACTCAGCAGTTCTTTCCTTCAGAAGTGATTCCATCATTTTCCCTACCACAGAGGTCAAACTGACAGGTCTAAATTTTCCTGCCTCTGTCTTGTTCCCACTTTTGTGAAGGGGGATCACATCCACCCTCTTCCAGTCTTCAGGTACCACACCATCCTCCCATGATTTGTTAAAAAGGGTAGTCAGTGGTGTTACTAGTTCTCCCCTCAATTCTTTTAGAATTCTTGGGTGAATCCCATCAGGCCCCATTGCTTTGTCCACCTTCAGTTTTAAGAGTTCCTTCAGAACCATTTCTTCTGTGAAAGGACTGGGATTGACCCCTCTCCCCCATCCAGAGTGTTCTGTTAATTGGAATAGGTACCTCCCCCTCCTCCTCTTTTGTGAATACTGAGCAGAAGTATTCATTCAGTATCCCTGCTTTTTCACTGTCCCTCTCTGCCCTCCCACCGTCCATTCTATTCAGCCTCACTATCCCTCCCTATGTTTCAGGTCTCCAGTGCTATTTGATAGTCAAATGTGGTGCCATCTTTTTTCTTGAGAAACAACTACATTTAAACATTCAAAAAGTACTCAGATTTTAGTGGAACTAGAAAATAACCAAATAAAACTGGATGATACCTGGAATCTTTTATAGTGCAAAAAAAGGTAGGGTCTAATTGTTTGCTCAGTTTTGTTGCACTGCGGCTTTAATATATGTGTACTTGTAAATCTTCGAAGGATATATATACACATAGCACATACATACTGATAAATAACAAGATAAACAGTGCTATCTTTTTTTCTCAATAAAGTTTATTTTCTTGTAAAGTGATATAAGCAAAAAATTCAGAACATTCTACAAACATCAGCTTACAAAAATAAGCAGTACAGTACAACAAGGGACTTGTTAATTTAAACAGGAAACGCATAACATCATATTCCTAATATAAACTTCATTTATATGACTATTGCAGTTTTATGGTTCCATTTTACCAGTGTAATTAAAGTCTATTGAAACCATATCCCTCTGATATGACAAAGCTAGAGAAATAAAATATAAAAGGGAATATTAAGAGTCCCAGTAAGTAGAAAAAGAGATTATAAGGAGTAGTGGAAAGAAATTAAAACAAACGAAAAGTATCTTTGAAGAAACTGCCATTACAGAAGGGGAAAATACACTTTCTTGCTCTTTCTTAGAAGGTCTGGAAGGTAGTTTTCTGCATTTGTCCTTACTCTTTAGTTTCCTCTTGGTACTGTTTAGTGAGCAATTGTTGTAAGTCACCCCATTATACATATCATTGGAGAGTTTAGAATAAAAGCAGTGAGCTAATTTTTCAATTCGAAGAGCTTCAATCAAGTTTTGTTTCCATTCTGGGAAAGGTTTGGCTCTCATATGTCAAGTATTCTAAGAGATATTTTTTGTTACCATTTTTGATGGAATAGATGTTTCTAACTGATAGATTTTTTACCAAGTGGAAAGCACCCTCGAGAGAGAAACAAAAAAAAACACGTAAGTAAATACAAGTAATATTCAAATCAAATAAGGTTTAAAGCCACACTGTTCATTGAGTTCCCTCAGTTTTACAGTATCCAGCATGTGCATCCAATAACTTACTCATTTAAGCAATATATTCTGTCTATCCCCACCAAACTTTGGTGACTTAACATATTCAAGTCCCTTAAATTTCAGGCTTTCAGAGCTAGAGTCATGAACATTATGGAAATTAAACCCAACCAGGGTATCGAGTCTTTGATTTTCTATGCTTCTGGATTCTTGTCTTAAGATTTTGAGCAGTTTTGCCTATGTACACCAGTCCACAGGGACACCACAATGTGTATACAACAAAAAATGTGTCATTTCCACCTCTTTGTTGTTTCTGGGTTGCTTAAATGTTTTACGTTGTGTACTGTGTTTACAAACATCATACCTGTGGCACTTAAAATTTCCTTTCAGTCTTTCCAGAAGCCAGTTTTTGTAATCAGGTTTTTTAATTTCAGTTTTGAGTCTACTATGGACCAGTTTATCACAAAGATTTGAAGCTTGATTGAAACTTACTCTGAGTTTGGGATCTATACTTTTTTTAACTTTTTCATCATCCAACAATAATGACATTTAACCCTTGCAGGGTAATGGACTGATATATCAGTCCAAAATTCCTATATGTTCTAATTCTGTCAGCAGCCTAAGTGTTAAGCATCCCAAAAACAACAAAGATGTGGAAATCAGGGAAGTTATTATCTGTGACACCTTTTTTGTTGTACACACTTTGTGGTGTCCCTGTGATCTGGTGTACATATGCAAAACTGCTCAAAATCTTAAGGCAAGAATCCAGAAACACATTAGGAACATAGAAAATCAAAGACTGGACACCCCAGTTTGGTCTCACTTCCATAATGTTCATAACTCTAGTTCTGAGAGCCTGACATTTATGGGACTTAAATATGTCAAGTCACCAAAGTGTGGTGGGGATAAACAGAATAGTTTGCTTAAATGAGAAAGCTATTGAATCTATATGCTGGTTACTATAAAGCCAAGGGGACTCAATGAACAGTGTGACTGTAAACCTTATTTTATTTGAATACTACTTATGTTGACTTATGTGTTTTTTTCCTTTCTCTCTCCCTCGCTCTCTCTCTCTCTCCAAAAGGATGCCATTCTGCTCGCCTGTATTCTGTGCTGGACTAGTGACCATGTAGATCCCCACTGACATTAGGATGTAATTTGGGTAATCACGTGCTAGCAACCAGATTTCAACAATTATTTTCTAACATTTGCTCTTGCTTTTGATAAATAGGGTATTTGCTATTCTTCAGTTGGTACTGCAAATATTTTTAGGTTCTGTAGTTAGTTTAGCATTTCACATTGTAATTATAGGTAGATATAGGATATTGTGAGTGTTTGAGTAATTTGTGTGTATCTCAGTTTCATGCAGGTCCTTCAATAAGTAGGTGTGGTCACTTTAAGAAGTGATATTTATTTCTGACTGCAATAGTATAGCACTTCTTTTGAATTCTGTGATCACTGTTTTGAATGGACTTTATAATTTTGCATTTAGACAGCAGTTACTGTTCTAAGTTATTTGCTATAGACTGAAAGCAACAGAGATCAATTTTTAAACAGTATTGCCAAAATGATTTTTTTTACTTTTACACCTGAAAATCCATTGTGTCTGTTTTAATGCTTTTGCTGTTTTGCATAAATAAATTAAACGTTAGTTGCAGGAATATATTTATATGATGTTTATTAAGATATAATTTGTAATTTAACACATATTAATTTTGTATGTTGCACTTTCTGCACATTGACACTTTTCTGATTATGACGACATTACCAATTGGCTACTTAATGAAACAGAATTTCCCTGGTGGATACCCCACACCCCCCGTGGAAGGCTGGGATAGCCAAAGCACCAGGGACAGTTACCTTGTTGCTCAAGCAAACAGACAACAAGTAAGCATTAATCTCCGACAGAGGAGGGCTCTACTAGGGATTAGAAAATGGGCAAAGACAATCATCTCCCCTGATTGGCTGAGACACGTTTTTAGGCAGGCGTCTATCAGATAATAGATGTCCACCTAGAAACGAGAGCCAGCCAACAGTGCCCCTTTACCCACAGCAGTATTCCGGTACCCACTCCGGTTCCCAATTGGACAATCTGTGTAAAAAAAATTTCAAACTCGGCGCCATTTTTCTTCCCCAATTAGCGACTGATTAAAACCAGTACTCAGCACACCCAACAGTTGCTGTAAAGAAGTAAAAGTAATCGGTTTCACAAGCGCTCCTGATACAAAGCATTCAATGAAAAAGCCGAAAATTAGAAAGTAATGAAATCCGTTCAGCACAGTAGATCGCGCGTAAATGAAATAACAGCAGTGCACGAACAAGTCATGTCCTTTACATCCTGTGGCCATAAACAGCATGCAGCAGCTGGGGTCCCTTCACACACACTCCATAGGTCCCCATACCCACACAAAAGTCTTTCCCTCTGGGCCCCCATTACCTGGTATTGATGATTTGTCCTGGATGGTGTCAAGCTGCAGGCAGCTACCTGCCACGTAGCTCTATGTCTCCTGCAATCTGTGCCAGCTGGAAAATTATCAGTTTCAGTGCAGGAAAAGCGGGAAAAGCCATAAAGAAAATGGCACTTGAGTCAAACAGAAAATGGGCAGCAGAGCATAAGAGAATTAATGTTTCATTCCTACCTGGTTCCATATCTCGGCACATAAGAGTGCCACAGTCCTCCGGAAATCCTAGTTTGCCAGCTCCACTGCCGCCTTCTCCCCCCCACCTGCACCCGACTCTTTCCATGTAAAAAAAAAAACCTTTGCAGGCTCAAAGTTGCGCTGCAGCCCTCCAACCAGTTTCAGCGCATCAGGTCCTCCACAGCCCCAAGAAAAGCCATTGTAAATCCGGTGGTGGGGGGTACGCAAAACTACTGTAGCCAGACCAACTGACTGGGAAGGCTCAGCATAACAACAACTGCCCGCGCTACAAAAATGAAAACGATTCAGCAGCAATGCCACCAAGTCGTGGCTTGTTAGTAAATCAAACAATAATATATATATATATATATATATATATATATATATATATATATTTATAATAATATAATGAAAGGATGAAATTGGTGCATACAGAAAACAAAGCAAGAGAGGTCAGAACTGTTCTAAATCACCGGTATTTTCCTGATTAGCCTACCGCAGATGGGAGTCCATCTGCGGTAGGGTGAACCAAGAATATACCGGCAGTCTCATAGCAGGAGCGTTCCTTCATGCTGTGTATACTGTAGCCCTTAGCAACCAACAGGAACCAATCAAAGGCTTCGCTGTCAGTGAGAAATAACATTCCAAAATAGAAGTACTCAGTTTTAAACAGAAACGGGCACCAAAAGTCAGTCAAAAAGTAAAGGAAAAAATGTCAGATTATTTAGCAGTTCAGTTTAACATGACAGCAATGACAGCAGTAGATGAAATGTTCTCCAACATAACAGAAGAACCACCTACAAAACCCAAACAGCAAGAAAGAAATGTAAGTGAGTGTTTTGTCTCCATCAGTGACTCTCAGTTAGACAAAACTGAAAGTGATAGGTTAGAAATAAATACAAAAAAGAACACCAAGTGGTCAGTCACAGTATTTGAAGAATGGGCACTACAGAGTAGAATAAACATAGACTGGCATAATGCTACATGTGAACAGCTTAATAGCCATCTGTGCAAGTTTTATGCAGAAGCCAGGACTAGCCAGGGGCAGCAGTACTCTGTCGCTGGGTATTGTGCATTAAGAGCTGGCATAAACTGTCACCTGAATAGTGTTGAACTAGCAAGAAACATAAACATGATAAGTGACCCCCAGTTTAAGTCTTCAAACAATGTGTTGCAATCTGTGTTAAAAAAACTGAGGAAGGCATGGAAAGACACATCCAGTCACTATCCTGCCATCTCATCATCAGACCTTCAGAAACTAAGAGCAAGTGCTGCGCTATCACCCAACACTGCACCTGGGCTTGTAAGAAGGGTATGGTTCGATATCCAACTCCATATGGCAAGACGTGGCCGAGAGGGATTACGGGACTTAAAGTTGCATTCCTTTGAGTTAAAAACAGATGACACTGGTACTGAGTACATAACTTTAACTCACAATGCAGACACAAAAAACCACAAAATCCAACTGAAATAAATAAAGAGAATACTAGAGGTTCTATTTTTGAAGACCCGGAGAACGAATGTTGTCCAGTGAAATGTTTTCTAAAATATTTAGCTAAAGTTCCACCGAATGCAAAAGCATTCTATGTACACCCCCGTAGGTGTACCCAGGACATCTTAAACACCCAGTCCTACTGGTATACTACTGAGCCCATGGGCAAAAACTACCTTGGTTCCCTGATGAGCAAAATTAGCAATGAAGCACATCTGTCTCAGATATATACGAACCATAGCATCAGAGTGACAGCAGTCCAACTGCTCTCTGATGCTGGTCTGTCAAACCGAGAAATCACATCAGTGACTGGCCACAGATGTGAGACAAGCCTGTCTACTTATTGGAGACCCTCAGCAACTGATCGTAAACAGTGGAGCTCCATACTAGGAAGTAGCAACACCATGACATCAGGTAAGGTACTATATATTAACATGTAACTCCCTTAGTAAATACCATTGCAAATATGTAAATATTTTTTTTGTTTTATGTTTAGAGATCCGAGAAAGTAGAAACAAAAAAGACCAACAAGAAAAGAAGACAGAAAACCAAGAACACAGAAGGAAAACCAGACTGAAGATAATAGACACCTTGAAACTAACAGCCTGTCAGGTCAGAGTGGCTTAGGAACACATCATTTCTTTAGTCCAACATCCTGCACTTTCAATTGTCCTATCAACTCTATAACCTAAAACAAATAATGCACTAATAAAAACAAAAGTAAATTATATTTTCTGATTGATCCCATAAAGTGACTATTTTTTCTCTTGTTGTAATATTTTAATCTAATAAAATTGTTTTAAATGTTTAAAATTAAACACATGGCTCAGTGTATTTATGTAAAAAGGTTTAGCCATTTTCTAAGCGCAATAATACCCTCCAGGGTGGGCGGTAGTGGGCAATACCGGACCTTTCAGAGGCTATAAGGCCCTCCGCCTGTGGCGGGACCTCATTACACCCCTGAGCGGTCCGGTATTGCCCAATACCGCCCACCCTGTCAGGTATTATTGCTTGCTTAATGCCTGGTTGGGGGGGTGCACAAGGCTGCAGGCTGAGTGCTTCAAACCACCAACCAGGCATTAATCCCATAGTAGAGCCCGATTCTGGAGGGGATTAATGCTCTTGTAACATGGGGAGTATGTTGTGATGGTTTGCTACTGTGATATTCTGTATTTGTCATACATGCGTGTAGATGCATGTTTGTACATTGTCTTATATTTAATAATAGATACAGATGTTTTCTGGTTCTCTCAACAACCATATTTATTCATATAGTGGTAATTTTTTTTACAACAATAACATGTGCCTTACATATTGCACAGACAATGATCACTGTGAATCTGGCATCTTTATCTAAAACTACATATACAGATATTAAACATTTGCTTGTCTTGCACCATTATGAGCCTGTTTGCTGTGTCACGTTCTACATATGCCCCTGTAATCTGCATAATTAGTTGCACGTCACGCTCACTTCACCATTGCAGTTACAGTGCTGTTCCAACTTTAAGCTGATTTAACAATTGCTGTAATTATTATACACTAAGATATTTCTCAGCACACTTATCTGGGTTCCCTCTCATGTTGCTCATCTCCACTTCTTTAATTTCCTCTTGCATAATAGCAGAAGTTAACCAGCCCATTGATCATAAACTGCTGCAGTTGAAATGGATTGAATGGTGCCTTTTTTGATCCTACATGTACTAATGCTGTTCCTTCTCCTCTCTGCTCTGGTGTGCACTCACACTCTCCTGGTGCTGTTTCTGTCACCGATTCACCCACTGGACTATGTTGCTCTTGGACACTGCTCCGTGAAGCGATTTTTTCTCCACTATTGTCTGTTCTCTTTTCAATGCTGTGCTCTTTCAGTTCAACAGCCTCTGTTTTATTGTTGTGGCCCTCACAGGACGTATTCGCACTGTGCTGCAGTTCGGATATTGCCATTTCCTGGCTGGCATAATTGCTTGCTCTTGACCTGTTCAGACTGCTGCTGCTGCTGCTCAGTATTGTTGAACACTTTTTTTGGTCTTTAGCCGATGGAGCCCAATAACTTCTCAGGCTGGTCTCACATTGATGTCCAGTTACAGACATTATCTCTCTCGGTGCGAGACCTGCGTCTGCCAGTATGTGTACAACAGTACTCCTTATGCAATGTTTAGTATAGCTCATGCTCAATTCTGCATCGCTTGAGATCTGAGGCATTAGGTAGCCTAAATAGTTTCCTCCCATTGTTTGCCGTGTATACCAGCACGATTTCATATCTAATATTGTTTGTGGCAACTTGATAGGATGCAGATAAAATACAGGAGCATTGGTAGGGCACTTATCATGTACTCCCTATACTTAGCTACAGGACAATCTTTTCTGCCAGGTTTACTAGATAGTACACCTCGTAGAGCTTGCTTATTTTGCTCCTGAAGTTTTGAATGATTTTTTGTCGTTTCATTGAACGCCAGTGCTATGTACTCCTGGTTATGTTCATCTCTGCCTTTTATGAACGAATCTTGCTTTAGCTGTCTTTGTCCGTCTCTCCCTCTCCGAGCTAGACCCTGCTGTAACTCAAACCACAGTCTCCTTACCAGCCCATATGCACACTCTGGAGACAACTTTGCAGAATTTCTTATTTTTACCAAATCTGGTTCTGAGATCCTGGGGTGGTGTGTTGCCACATCTTACCCCACTCTTCTGTACTCCTTAAGTACAGTGGTGAACACATTATTTGCTGACATGAACTCTGGATCTGTTAAAATATTACATTTTCTATTCACTTCCATACTATTAATATACCAATTCAAGTTAGCTCGTAGCCCGATGTACGAGCTGATACTGTATTGTTTGCCTTCCTCTGTTCTCACACAGGCATAAAACATTCTCAAAATATTCACCAGATCTGCTACACATATTGTGCTGATGTCTATGGATACCTTATTTGCACTCAGCCAGTCCCTAAAGACATTACAGCACCATGCCGTGTTCTTGTGCATGTTTGCTTCCACTTTTTTCTTTTCTAGCCTGTCTAGCTCATTACGCGATAACACTGCATGCCGTGACCCACAGTTGTGCTTCTCATCTAGTATTCCCTCTATATCTCTATTTCTTTGATCACTTCCACCACTCACTACATCTTGGCGTTTCTCTACTACTGTATTAAGATGTTTCTTTTTCTCTTTTCTTTTTCCCCGTTTTGAGTCTGTATCTGCTTCTAGCTTACTCACTGTTGCTGCAAAACAGGCCCATTTCACATTCCTTTCATTTTTATCACTTTTACTACTGCCTGTTGCTGCACATGCATCCACCTGATTTCCTATTCCTGTCCCGATTGTTGCATCTATTACATCAGCTTTCGCATACTGCTCGTCTACCCACCGAGTTATTCTTTTCACTCCACAGAGCGAAAAGGTTGCTGTGCAGTTCTCCATTTTTTTTTTACTGTCTTCCTCTATCCAAGTGCAACCTACAATGACCCCTGGGTGGGTGGGATAGACACTGAGTGTTTTATGATATACAGCGTGTCTGTTGGTCACTTACCAGCTACATTACACTTTTGATCTATGTGCTTGATTGTACTGTGGCCGACATTGGGATTTCATTTGTGGGCATTACTGTGGCATTAATACCCACTGCAGAACTACTCAGCTGATGTCTTTCAGCCTATGACATTGCCATCTTCAGTACCAGCTAGGAGGAACACCTTTCACACCTTAAGGAAGCACTGGGTAGAATACAGAGGGCCAGGCTCACTGTCAAAGCCGAGAAGTGCCAGGTGGCCATGGGAGAAGTGGCATACCTTGGGCATGTGATAGGCCAAGAACAGCTCGGTCCTAGCCAAATAAAGATAGAGGTGATCCAGGCATGGCCCAGACCAGAAACCCAGAAGCAGGTCAGGAGCTTTCTAGGGACAGTAGGGTACTACAAAAAGTTTGTACCTAATTACAGTGCCCTAGCTACTCCCCTATCATACCTGACAAAGAAAAAATGCCAAGGAGAATCACCTGGGGCCCAGCCTGTGAGGAAGCCTTTACCATACTGAAGGAGGCACTGTGCAGTGCTCCTGTTTTGACAAGTCCAGGCTATAGCAAAACTTTTATAGTTCAGACGGATGCCTCAGACCTGGGTATTGGGGTAATACTAAGCCAGACATCCAGCGAAGGGAAGGACCACCCCATTGTCTACCTGAGTAAAAAACTGCTTTCATGGAGCAAGCGTACTCCACTGTGGTAAAGAAGTGTCTTGCCATAGTGTGGACCCTAAAGAAGTTGGAGCCATATTTGTATGGGCAGCCTTTTGTGGTGCAAACTGACCACAACCCCCTGGTTTGGTTGATGCAGATGGGGAAAAACAATGGCAGACTGCTCAGATGGAGTCTTGCTTTACAAGGGTATGATTTGAAAATCGTGCATAGGGCCGGAGCCAAGAATCAGAACTCAGATGATTTACGAAATCACACATGCCCCCACAATGCAAAGCATCATGGGCTGCATATGCAAATCACCACAGAATGTTATGCTGGTCCAACTGTAGCTGGTCCATTCCACTGGGGTGTCAAACAGATGAGGCATACTGATGAGTCCTGGTAGGACAAAACACGTGTCTATGTCTTCTGTTAGCACCCTTTGCAAACTGTGTGAGAGGCCTTTCGGCACCATGCAATTCTGCTTAAAGTTGGACCAGCATAACATTCTGTGGTGATTTGCATATGCAGCCCATGATGCTTTGCATTGTGGGGGCATGTGTGATTTTGTATTTTCTTGAAACTTGGCTTCCCAGCCAAATGCCCTTTGGGGTAACCCTTGCCTCAGTGTTTATGCACAGAGGTTCTTTGTCTCTCAGATGATTTGTCCCGTGTATATGAGGAATGAACTGATTTGGGAAGCTCATCCCATGTAGGGGGATAGATCCCCCAAATTCAGTCTAGGTGGGGAGGAATTGTCACACTTGGACCACTGATTCTGATCCATGTATCACATTTTTTTTGTATTACACATAATTTATATAAGGGAAGGGCAGTCAGAAGACCCACAGTCTCGCTGAACTGACACATCCCCCAAAAAACAGGGATAAGTTCAAAGAACAGGACATAGCTAAATCTGCAGCTATTTAAAATGCAATTTCTTTGTAAAATTTTCTTTGAAGGCAGGAACCAGAGTATCCACTTTATAATGCCCTCAGGGAGATCCTTTGACTTGCAGTAGTTGCCAGGAAGAACCTGTGTTGGGAGGGGTGTCACAGGGAGCCCTTGAATTACATCAGAAAGACCTTTGATGTGTAGATAACAAGGGTCCAGATGAATTTGGAAGGTCCAATACACATTCCCAGGATGCTTTGGAAGAACATCACAGAAACTCTGTGTGTGTGTGTGTGTGTGTGTGTGTGAGTGACGCCAAACAAAAACCAGTTCTGACCAGTTAACCTGAGGAGAGAAAATTGAGTATGTCACTTATCATTTTTTTTAAATCTTATTGGGACATCCTGTGCTGTAAAATATAACTTTTAATATTCCAAGGCGGAGTTTAATGACCTCAGAGAGGAGGCTGGCTCAGGACTGCTTTTATGCAACTGAGCAAGCCTTAGAGAGACACATTTTATTTTATTTCTGACTGAGAGAAGAAGGACAACATCAGCACTGTAGGAGATAAGTATTATTCGGATAAGAGAGCTTAGTCTGTACTTTAAAAAACCTGTTTTGTTTTTAAGATTGTATGTGTTTAGGATATTTGTTCTTTATTTATTGTTCTGTTTTGGTATTTTAAAGTAAATATATATTTTACAACAGAAACTGCCTGGAGTGCCTTGACATTTCTTTTTATTTAAGTGGAGCTTTTAAAGGTTACAGTTAACACTGTGCATGGGCTTACTGATACTGAACTGGGAAATGGATAGAGTTCTCTAAAGTCTTGCATAGAGTTCTAAGGGTTCATTTGAAAGACCTGGTTGGGTGCCCGTAGGCAAAGATATCTGGCGCCCCCCGAAGACAGAATTATCTGAGCCTGATAATTGGGTATGTTAACAAGAGGTTATCAGTTTGAATCCCTCCAGAACTTGAGACTAAGGTGACTTGAACCCACAAAACAGACAAGAGGGTTACCTTGTTCTGTTCACTGTCCACAAATCATACGCTCAGAGGTTGGCACTTTGGGAGTAGAGGGCTGACTGGCTGAGCGAGTTTGTGAAAACCATTACAGAGTGTTTTTGTTCAACCCCATTAATCATTTTGCAGTTTGATTCATCCTAATTGCTCAGTAGTAGACGAATATGTCTGGGGCTTTTTATCCTTCTAGTTCCTTGGGTCTAAAAATCTGATGTAGTTTTGTCTCAAACACTTGCTGTTCCATATAAATTTATTCAACAGAAAGTGTATGTGTGCAAACAATGCCTTTGTAATAAAATTAGGAGTCATACCTAACACATAAAGTATTCTTGGCAATACTGTATATTCATTGTTATTACATCTACCCTATTGCAATAGTTCAGGGGGTAATTATCCCATTTTTTAAGATCATTTTGAACTTTTTCTTTTAAGTCTGATAGGTTATTTTTTATAGTCTTATTTAAGTCTTTATAAATCTTTATACCCAAATATCCTATGAAATTATCTACCCATTCCAGTCCCAATCTATGTATTTTTAAGACATAATCCATTTAATGAAATTTAGTTGTTTCTTTATCTACCTTGTAACCTGCAAAGTCCCCAGATTATCGAATAATATTAAATATTGCTGGTATAGATGACATAGGGTTTTGAATTGAAATAAAAAGGTCATCCGCATATAGTTAGCAAGTATATTTCTCACCTTTAAGATAAATACCCCCCTATGTTGGGGTCTTTACATAATTTTCTGACCAAGTTATCTATTGAGAGTATAAAAAGCAAATATGAGAGGGGACAGCATTGTTCAGTACCTCTCTTTAAGTCAAAAGCAGAAGAGAGAATACCATTAGCTAAAACAAAAGAGGTTGAATACTTATAAATGAAGTTTATCCATCCAATAAAGTTTTTTGAAAATCCATATAAAGACAAAGTTTCCATAATATTGTATGTTGCCAGGATGTCTTATTAAAGGCCTTCTTAGCATCAACAGATAAAAAGATCATAGGTATTTCTGAATGTTTAGCCAAGTTAATCAAATGGAGAATTTTCTTCATATTATCTGAAGAATCTCTTCCCTTTAAGAAGCCCATATGCATACTATAGGTCTTACCAGATCTTGTATGCACTTTTCTAACCTGATAGTTAAAAGTTTACTAGGATTTTATTATATGAATTTATTAAAGTAACCTGTCAGTAATTTTTGAAACTATTTAAACATTTTCTCTTTTAAGTATAAAGTGTTATGATTCCTTGCATGAGTGAGGGTGTTAATGAGCTTCTGACCCAAGATTCATTAAAAACCTGCACCAATATTGGAGCTAAAAAGTCTTTATATGCATGAAAAAAAGTTATTAGAATATCAATCAGATCCTGGCAATTTGTTTTTATTAAGTGAACCTATTGCTTTAACCACTTCTTCTAGTTTAATCGGATTCCCTATCTCATTAACCCATTGTGGAGGTAACTTTGGAATTTCCAGTCCCTCTCAGAAATCTACAGCTCTTGTTTGGGCAGGTGTAGTACTTTCAGTGTAAAGGATCTTTTTGTATTTAGCAAAGATGGAGTTTTGTAATGAGGGGTAAAGAAGTCTGCCCCTATATTGCGACCTAACCTTATTTTGGTCTGAAAACATTCTGTATGTATATGACAAATGCTGGTTTATGGAGCTAAAAAGCTTATAAACCCTTATAAGGAGCTAAGCTACAGTTGCAGTACTAATGTGCCTTTTTAGCATTATAATTTAGCAGAAGTAAGTAATATCTGGCCTACGTAACTGCAAGCACAGACACAGACTAGTGTCCAAAATTCCCCTTATAGTTAACTTTAATGCCTGTCCTTATATGGACAGTCCAAAGTGTTACTGAAACTTATCTCTTTCTTCTGAACTATGGTGACTGGTGGTAACAGCAGGTTATCCACCTTATATGGTAAATAAAATGTACACTGTCTATGTTTGTGCTGACCAAGGGTGAGATCATGCTCATACTAGGAAGAAAATATCTTATGACCTTATAAGTTGATGTGTATGCTGTTTTTTGACCAATTATAAGTAATTCTAAAAATAGACACATTGCTTTTACTATATAAGTAAGCTTGTACATCTTGTTATTTTGAAGAATGTACTACCTACAACTTCTCGCTGTGATTATTGTTATAATCATTAAATTCTTCCGCCATCAGTCTCGTCTCCATTCGTCTCCTTTCTAAGTACCTATAATTAGTAATTTACCAACTATAGTTTTTCACAATGCCTACAATTGGTGCCTTAAGACTCGGATCGTTGGTGCTGCATGCTGAGGAGGCTGTCTAACTGCCGGTCAGTTGGGCAGCCAGCCCCATAGCAGGGTGATGACTCTCGGAGATGTGGTGCTGCTGGCTTAAAGCGAAAAGGAAAGGTACACACAGACAGCCACAGCCACTTGACAATCAGGTGATGTATGCTTCTCTTATTTATTTAAAATAATAAAAAGGTTATACTTAACTTTGTAGGAACTCATGGGGCAGAGTAGGTAAGTGAAGGTACTGGGACTTGCAAGCCGGACCTCACAAGGGAGCTGTAAGACGTAGCCTAACAGGCTGGGACACCAGTGCACGGGTGAGCCCGCTGTGGAGGCTAGGCAGGCAAACAAAATGAGTATGGAAACCATAATAGGTCATTTTCTGGGGAAGCACCTAAGAGGGGGAGCATACGAACCAGTGCCTGATGATCAACAGGCGTAATTGTATTTTACTCAGCAAGTGTCCCTCCACAATGAGAAAGTAAAAAATGAAAAAGAAATTTTTGCAAATGCATTGCAAGGGTTGTGGCAGTATAACCAAACCATTGTGTGTCGCCGAAATAAAGAGTTAATACAGTTAAAGGAAGAAAAAGATGAAAATGCTACGCTAGTAAAACGATTAATGAAACTGACATTAGAACATAAAGATAGTGTTACAATGAGTCAATACCAAGAGTTAGAACAACAGTGTGATGATCTTAAAGCACAACTAATAAAAGCAAAAGGAGATTTGTGCCTGCTAGAGAGAGATCGGGCCCTCCTACAACTTAGGTTAGACCAGCAGTCGCAAGAGCATGCTGGCGAGACTAGACGCCTCTACAGTGAGCTCCAAAATGCTGCAAATAAGATACAAGAATTACAAAAGGTGCAAGATTCTTTAGATAACCTCCAAAATGTGGAAGAGAGGGAAGTGGTAAGAGTTAAAATGGCCCCGGTACAGACAAGGGGAACCTCGTTAACAGGAGGTACTATGTCAGCAGCTACTAGGCACCAACAGGAACAACTCCTGGTACAATTAACTTTACAAGAAACCAAGCATATGTTAAAAAAGGAATATGCTAAAAAGAATGGGGACAAAGTAGAGGAGGAAAAGCACCAAGTATTGCAGGAGAAGTATGAAAAACAAGCAAAAAGAGTAAAGGATGCCATTGATTTAGATGACAAAAAGATCAAAGAGGCAAAGGATAGGGCGAGAGGCGGCAGAGGACGGAGGTCCACTAGCCAATTAAAGGAGGACAAAAAGAAGGCACAGGAGGAATGGACAGAACAAGAGGAGACACAGGAGATACAAAAGGATGGGGATGAGTGGAGAGCAGCAGGTGAAAAGGTAGTAAAGGTAAAGAAAATTATAAAGGAATCCTCACCGAGAGCAGATGAGGTAGTAAAAGAACCAGAGACTCCGGTAGTCAAGGATTTGACTATTGAGGAAATCACAAATTTAGGAAAAATGATTGGGCCAGTTGATCACAAAACCAACTTACCTGAGCTACGACAAAAGTTAAAACAACTTACCACTATGCTCAGGTTGACTAACCAGGATGTTTGCAGGTTGGTCATGTTTAAATTGTCCCCGGCGTTGGCCGAGGCAATGCCACCTGAAGTACAAGGGACCCACGAAGGGCATTACAAAATGCCAACTCGTATGGACTTTTAATGAGGGTAGTGGAAGCTATCTGACGGGTGCGAGGGAATCAGCCCGGCCAAGAGGTGGATTGGGATCGAATATTACAGACCAAGCCCAGGAGGGGAGGGTCCTCGGGTTTTATCCCACGATTGTTTGGGGTGTATCAGAGATATGGAGCCAAGATTGTCCCACAGAGGATGATACTACCTTTAGGGACTTGTGGATCCGCTCATGACTTGATCCTCTAATCTTTGCGGACAGTTGTAAACTGACTCCAACCCGTGAGGAGCGACCACCTCCTGGAGACTCCATCTTAATGAGAAACAGCGAAGCGGAAGTGGCCGCTGTGACTTGGACAAATGAGGGGCCACAAAAGGAGACTAGGACGTGTTTTAATTGTAAAAAGCCTGGGCATGTAATGAGTGACTGTTGGGCGAAAGGGGGAGGTTAGGAAGGACAAGGACCCCGGCAACTGGGAAGGGGCCGAGGGCAAAAAAGACAAGACATAAAAGATAGAGCAGGACGAGGGGGTGATAGTGCACAGGATTTGTTGGACCGACTAAAAACAATATTAGATGCGGCCGAGCGCAAAAAACCAACCGCCCATGAAATTTGATGATGAAGATATCATGAGGCGGCTGGCAGCATAGCGGTTAGCGAAGAATAGAGGCGGAGGCCCAGGGCCCCTGACTCACAATGGGTACGATGCGTTAACATTTGATAAACAGGGTGACCGACCGTGCCACTTAAAGTGGGAAAAACGGGTAATGGCTTTAGTTGATACCGGGCAGCCGTCTCACTTACTACTATGCACATACCATTAGACCCAGACAAAACTCCTTACAAATAGAGGTGCACAGGACATACAGCACAGGGATACGTTAGCTACCCCAAATAATTGCCCTGGGAACTAAAGTAGTTGGAAAGGAAGATTCATAATGATGGAAGGGGCTTAGTAGAAACAAACATAATAGGAAGTGACCTCTTAAGGGAACATCGCTTAATTATTGATTTGGTCAATAAGTGTTTGTGCCAAGTAAATATTAAAGGATATGGTGCTACAACAGTACCTGAAAGTTATATCTGGGCTTCAGTTAAATCTAATAAGGTGTATAATCGGCCCGAGGTAAGTCAAACAGAATTACAACAAATAATAGACAAATACCCCAGTGTCTGGGCAGAGTCTGGTACTGACTGTGGAGTGGTCAGCGATACAGAGATAGCAATAGAGGGCCCCGACCCTGGGCATACTAAGCAGCACCCCATCCCCAGGAAGCGGTAACTGAATAGAACCAGTAATAAAGATTTATTGTCCCAAGGGTGTTAAGGACTATTTGTTCCACAGCCAATAGCCCTATTTGGCCAGTTAAAAACCAATGGTAAATATCGGCTACCATAGATTACAGGAGATTAAATAAAGTAACCCCACAAGTTAGCCCCATCATAAGCACAGCAATTGAAATGTTTAATAAACTTAAACCTACCAGTAAAGTCTTTTCGGTACTTGATCTAGCAAACGGATTTGGTCTCTACCCTTAGACAACAGGACCAGTATAAATTCAGCTTTTACCTTTAAAGATCAACAACATATCGCTTACTCCGCTTACTACAGGGGTTCCACTCTTCCAACACTGTCTCCACCGACATGTGCAACAGGTGCTCCAAGAGGAGGGGCTAGAACATGAGGTAGTCCAATATGTGGATGATTTGTTATTACAAAGCAAAAACATGGCAGAGCACGCCCAACTGTTGGACCGTGTGCTCAAAGCCCTAGCTAAAAGAGGTCTTAAAATAAATCCAGAAAAAGTACAAATTGCTAGGCCAGAAGTGACATTTTTAGGAACTATAGTGTCAAAAAGAGGTAGGAGAATTGACCCTGCAAGAGCCGCCCTTATACAAAAATTGCCCCTACCAACAACTGTAACAGGGCTCAGAAAACTGTTAGGAATGACCAATTTTTGCAGAGATTACATCGAGGGGTACTCAGAAATTACTAAGCCACTGTACACACTACTGCGAGACAACCCACAAAAAGAGGACAAGCTAACATGGGAAGGGGAAGAACTACAGTGTTTTAAAAAATTAAAACAAGCATTAATGCAAGCCCCAGCTTTAGCTGTCCCAGACCATGCAAAGCCATTTATAATACAAGTAGTAGCAACAGATGATACCATAATAGCTGTGCTATTACAGAATCATTGGGATAATTTAGTTCCCATAACCTACTTAAATAGACAATTGTCCAAAGTGGAACAGGGATTTAGCCAGTGTGAGAAAACCTTGTTGGCAATGGCATGGGCAGTGCAGGCTTGTGAAGAGATAGTTGGATTTAGCCCCATAATTATCCAAACAACCCACACACCCATTAAGTTACTAACAGAGGGAAAAGCCAAAGGAGTTAGCCACAGTAGGCAGGCCAAATGGTTACTTGCCTTACAAGATAAACAGGTCACAGTACACAAACTTAACAAACCCCATATGATGCAGTACTTAGACTATCAAGGAGAACCACATGATTGTGGAGAACTTATGCAGCAGGAGGCATATTTATCCCCATTTATAGAAAGTCATGACGATGGTAAGACTTATACCATGTTGTGTGTTGATGGGTCTAGATACTGGGAAAAAGGAAACTCCTATACGGGAGCTGCTGTGTATTTTAATAGTGAAGATGATGATGAAACCAGACCACCTGAGGAACAGCCAATACTTATTAAATTGTCACCAGGGGACTCATCTCAATATGCTGAGTTAGTTGCTATATATGAAGCTATAAAAGCAGTTCCATCGGGACGTCTTACAATTTGCACTGACTCACAGTTCGCTATAGGTTCATTAACCACATGGTTGCCCATATGGGCTAGAAGGGACATGAAAACATCCACAGGGGAACATGTACGACACAGACAGCTATTAAAAGCAATTTTAAAGGAAGGGGAAAAGCTTCCAGGGAGGATAGCATTAGTTAAAGTAAGAGCACACTCATAGTAAGTATGAGTATGGGTATGGGTCCTTTGAGGAATGGGGAAATGAAGAAGCCGATAAATGGGCTAAAATTGCTGCCAAAAAAGGGGACCCCTGGAAGGGAATCAGACCAGAAGATGAACAAAATTCAGGCAAAGTCAGTGAAGTTAAAAGAGTGGATATTCTACCTAATTTGCAAGAGCTCCAAAAGCAAGATCAGTGGATACAAGAAAAAGTAAAGCAAGTACAAGAGAATCCAAAAATACATGGGGCCTTTACCATAATAGACAATGTGTTATATCAAAGGGGGGAAGATAAAATCCCAAATGGGTAGTGCCAGAGTCACTACAAAAGACATAGTACTAGAAAACCATCGATGGGCAGGACACCGGAAAAGATAAAACATGCCAAATTATTAAAAGTAAATACTATTGGTCTGAAATATCTAAAACTGTTCAATCAGTGTTACAGACATGCTAATATGCCTCCAGCAGGATCCCAAACAGAGAAAAATACTCCCTACAGCGACTGCCCTTAGCAGAAGGACCTTGGGATGCATTGCAAATTGACTACGTTGGGCCTCTACCCACATAGGGGATATAAGTACATGCTAGTAATAATAGATATGTTTTCAAAATGGGTGGAGGCGTTCCCAGTTAAGAGTGCAAATGCTATAACAACAGCTCGAGCTCTGTACACACAGGTTTGTGCGAGGTGGGGGTTCCCCAATATCATAGAGTCCGACAGGGGAACTCACTTTGTAAACCAAATAATGCAGGAAATGTGTAAAATAATGGGAGTTCAGCAGCGATTACACCTACCATACAGGCCTCAGGCCTCAGGGATGGTAGAAAGGCTAAATCGGACCTTAAAAAATGCCCTAAAAAAGGCAGTGCTGGACGAGGGAAAAGACTGGGTTACACACCTCCCAGGGATTTTGATGGCTATCCGAGGGACAGTCCAAGCTAGTACAGGATTAACCCCTTATGAGTTAATGATGGGGAGGAGGATGAGGTTAGCCCACCCACAAGATGTACCCCCACCAAATTCAGCTACCCAAGATAAGGTTAAACATGAGCAGTTTCTAAAATCAATACAATATCAGCTAGAAAAATATCTGACCTTCGCAGTCAAAATATGGCTGTAGCACATGAGCAAAATAAGCAGAGTAGACAGCCGGTGGCAGGATGGGGGTTACCTATAGAAGAGGGAGATGTGGTAATGGTAAGAAATTGGGAACAAAAAAATCCGTGGAAGGATGCTAATTGGTTGGGACCGTACAAAGTGTACAAACGAGTAGGTGAAAGTACAGTGTATGTGGTTAGAGTAAGTGGTAAGAGAGGGGTCAGAGGAAAAAAGCAGGAATTTTGGGTGCATGTTGATCAGTGTAAAAAGGTATCAAACAAAGTTGGTTAAAAATTAAAATACTACACTTGATGTTTTTAGCTATGAAGACCCAAGGCATCCTTGTCATCGGCCTGGTAGTAGCCATCAAGTTTTCTATGATCCTCAGCCTGCATATTAATGTGGAACAGATCAATGTCACGTGTGAACCTAAACAGTCAGTCACACTGTTAGTTAAATGGAACTGGGACCCTGTTGATACAAACAACTACACAACACGAGCATGGAGAGCCACCTGGACCAAGGACAACAACATTTTTATATCCAAAAACTGGTGTGTGGACTCACTTAATGGTTGGTCCAGCTGTGCCTCAGAGTTTAAGACTGGATCACAACACAGTTATATGGACTGGACACAAAATGGGTCTCTTGATATAAATGGAACTACACCAAAAGACAATGGTGCCTATGTGTTAACCCTATCTTATTGTCTCTGGAGTAGCAATACCATTTGTAATTATGCTAGTACAACTAGTTCACTGCGTTTTGCAATCTCAGATGCTATATATCTAACTGTAAAACCACTTGAGTGCCCCAATGTGACCAAAGGGCCAGAGAGTGGACTTACGGCCACTCCTATTGACCAAGTGCTTGTAAATAACGTAAAATACAGTAGGATGCATGTAAATCTAGATTTTTCTGGCTGGAATATAAATGTTAACAGTAGTTGTGCTAACACTAGTGTGTCAAAGTTTTATGCCACCATGTTAATTGACATGTTAGGTGCCTTCCATGCCAAAACAGGAAGTGTCACGGCCCCCTTTATTAGTAAAGAAAAGGTCAATAACTCTAGGAAGAAAAGAGACCTATGGGGGGACCTGGCTGGACTTTTTGGATCAGGAATGAGCATATGGAACAGGGCAGACTTAGAGGCTATTAAAAGTTACCAAGACCATATCAATACTAATACTGGAGAAAAGGTCTTGCTGCCACTCACATTAGGCCAACAGGGTTTGCAATGGAAGAGCTTATCTGTGTACAATATACATGAGGTGGGCCGATTGTTTAAAGAGGTAGAACATAAAATTAATGAAGTAGTAGCTGAGCATAATGAAGAAGTTTTAATAATACCGTAAATAAGGCTATAGTGTGTAGTGCTTATGGATCTTATGTTTTAACTCAAGTTAGTCAACTGCTACAGGAAATTACTAATAATCAATTGCCTAATCAAACTCTGATGCACAGTTAAAATTGTGGTACTGCCCAGATTGCCTTAATGTTACTGACAGTAAGTGTATGATCTTTGTCTCATGATAGGGCCCCACCCATGTGGTGGGTCCGTAAGGTTACCAAAGTGTATGTTAGGCCTCAAATGTTCAGACCCAATAGTACTCTCAGTTGCACCATGAGGGTGTCCCTCGTGGTAAAACTACCCCATGTCGAGTACAATAAAGAAGTGTACTCTCAAATAGTAAAGGTACACTCTGTAGGGTACCTACAAGGTCAATATTATGCATATCGAGTCTCACCGCCAGAGATCCTAGTGCGCAGCAATGATGGGTCATGGACAGCACCAAACTTACATTGCTGTGAGGAAATAAATAATCAATGGATATGTCAGTGTGATGTCATGTCGCAAACACAGCCAATCTGTGGGGAGATTCCTATAGGCCAAATTGAAATGACACTGCCTGGTGCCCCGTCCAGTTAAACGGTGGTATACTCCACAAGTCAGTGTAACCTATAATGGCACTAACCAATATTGTGTTGTTACTAACATACCTATCTTATCTTATGAAGGACAAATGTGTACCATCTACAGCCCAAACTTTTGTATCACTCCCAAACATAATGTATATATTGGTGACAAGGTGTTGCACCCTATTACCAACTCAGAAGACAAGAGTTACAATGTTACATTTAATACCCCACACCAGGCGTATGATGTTAATAAGTATGCGCCATCATTCGGAGCAGTAATACCTCCTCTGTCTCTTAACGTGCAGTCACTTTTAAATCGAAAAGATACTCATTTAATACACATCCAAAATACCGCTTGTAAAGCACAAGCAAGTGTAAATGAGCTGCTCAGTGAGAGTGACAATGAGCACTTAATTTACAGCTACGCAGGAGGGCCCTTGGGAGTCCTCTCATTTAAGGCACTACTCCTATTGCAGGTAGTCTTGGTGTTCTTAGTAATTATAGGTCTGTGTCAATTAAAATTTGCCATTCGTAAAATGCGCAGTGAAATGTATAGGCTCCGAGGAGCTGCATTATTGTATAACTAATAATTATTTGGCAATATAGGGCCAAAGGGGGGCTTGTAATGAGGGGTAAAGAAGTCTGCCCCTATATTGCTGCCTAACCTTATTTTGGTCTGAAAACATTCTGTATGTGTATGACAAATGCTGGTTTATGGAGCTAAAAGCTTATAAACCTTATAAGGAGCTAAGCTACAGTTGCAGTACTAATGTGCCTTTTAGCATTATAATTTAGCAGAAGTAAGTAATATCTGGCCTACGTGGACTGCAAGCACAGACACAGACTAGTGTCCAAAATTCCCTTTATAGTTAACTTTAATGCCTGTCTTATATGGACAGTCCAAAGTGTTAGCGGAAACTTATCTCTTTCTTCTGAACTATGGTGACTGGTGGTAACAGCAGGTTATCCACCTTATATGGTAAATAAAATGTACACTGTCTATGTTTGTGCTGACCAAGGGTGAGATCATGCTCATACTAGGCAGAAAATATCTTATGACCTTATAAGTTGATGTGTATGCTGTTTTTTGACCAATTATAAGTAATTCTAAAAATAGACACATTGCTTTTACTATATAGGTAAGCTTGTACATCTTGTTATTTTGAAGAATGTACTACCTACAACTTCTCGCTGTGATTATTGTTATAATCATTAAATTCTTCCGCCATCAGTCTCGTCTCCGTTCGTCTCCTTTCTAAGTACCTGTAATTAGTAATTTACCAACTATAGTTTTTCACAATGCTTACAAGTTTATTTCACTATGATTTTTAATACTATTACCAGAATTAGGGTTCAAAATGACTATGATCTGATATTTGTTAAAATTTTGTTTAAGCCTCACAGCTAATAGCATTTTGGCTTTTGGACCAGAATCCAGGTACCATACCTCAATTTTGCTTTTCTTAAGTCAAATTCTGTTTCCCCATGGATCAAGTCATTGTGGTCTAGTTTTGCCTTGGAACTATCAGCCCAAATGCTATCTCCACAAGTTACTGTTATTAAATTTTCCAGATGCTACACCTCAGATTTTTTTTACCTAGTTTTTCAAATATCTCTTTTAATTTTAGAAGATGTTCCAATCAAGTTCCTCCTCAGCATACACTTGAAAGCTTTCCAGATGCTTTCTCAAGAGGTTTCATGCAGTACATTTATCTCAAAAAATGTTATAATATATACTTTTATTGTCTCTCTTGTTTCTGGTAAGTCTATAATAAAATTATTCAGCCTCTCTTTTTTGTTTCTAGTTTATTGTATCTCCACTCAGCTGCATAATAATAGGAAAGTAATCTAAGATCACCAATGTTGAAATCTCCATTTCTGATATACTTTGCGGTAGAGCTGCACTTATAAAAATCTGGTTTATATGAAGGCCTGCTTTGTGTACTGACGACTACAAGTAGTACTCCCTCAAATTCCCATTGCATACTCTCCATGCATCTATCAGATTAAAGTTCTTCAGAAATTCCCTCTAATCTTTATCCAACCTAGTCAGAGTATAGTTTTTGTGTGTCCTATCCACTACGGAATTCAAAATCCAATTGATATCATCTGCCTGCAATAAGAAACTGTGTATTTAAGAACAACTGCACCACATCTAAGATCTTTGTAATGAGCTCATGTACTCTGTTTTTATTTATCGGATAAGTGCATTAGACAAAACATTTGCTTATTTTCATACATGACGTGGGAGATCACAACAGTAGCAGCTTAGACAACAATGTACACAAATACAGAGAGGATCTATACAATTGCCTAACACTAATACAGCGAACTAAACCAAAACAAATCGAAATATGATATGTATTAAACAAGATGCAAGGTACAGGGCAATGTGCAACAATAAAGTACAAGTAACCAGTAGCGGGATAGGTTTCGTACATACAGTGTTGATTATCAGCAATACACACAAGTGCAATAATTCAGAGAAATTACTACTGATCCTATGCAACCTACAGACATGTACATTTTGAGGCCTAAAGTAGGAAAGAGTGGTATCCACTCTTGAAGGCATGACTGGATGGACACAGACATACCACAGCCGGGCAGAGTAAGAAAAAGACAATTTCCCTAACTTAGTTTTGGTTTTTGGGATGGCCTCTGAACCAGGAACATTAGACCTCAAAAGATAGGATATGCTATCAGGTTTAAGGAGTGAGGCTAGGGACAGCAGGGTCTGTTTAGTCATGACATTATGACCAACAATTCCCATAGTGACTTTGTGCAAGGTAGACAGTGGAAGTCAACCAAGTTTGAAGTAGAGGGTACAGTGGTGAGTATATTGTATCTGTTCATTGCCAGGGCAAACCTACAGATATTATTATAGGCCACATCCCATTTCTGTAGGACAGTTTTGGCAGCCACATAGTAGACAGACATCCTATGAGTAAGTTTAGGGAGCATAATGCCATGGGTGATGGCTATTTGGGCTTTAGAGGTGAGGTTTTTACTGATCTTGAAGGAGAGCCCCAACCTGATACTAACTGCCTTACAAACAGCCATCATATACATAGAGATGTTCAGTGATGTGTCAAGTGTGACCCCCAGGTAGCTGAAGGAGGAAACAGGGGTGAGACTGGATCCATTTCCACACATCACCATCAAATGGGAGAGGCACTTTTTTACTCTCAGAGCCAAGTCAAACATCATTGCCTGGGTCTTTGTAACATTCCTGATGAGCCTGTTAGACTATAGCAATCCTTGAACTGATTGTAGATAAGAGGATAGCTGATGATTTAGATCAGAGACATTGCAGGAGTTCATGAAAAGGACTAGGTTGTGAGCATACAAGATGGGAGTGCTGTGTGAGAGACTGACATGGATTGTGTTGATATAAAGGGAGAAAAGGAAGGGGCCCAGTTTGGAACCTTGAGGGACCCTGATAGAAGTAGGAGCTGGATCAGACAGACAGTTGCCAAATGTAACCTGTTGTAATCTATTAACCAGATAACTTTTAAACCAAGATAGTGCAGTGGAGAAAACACCTAGTGCATTAAGCTTTCTAGAAAGTAGGGAATGGTCAGCCAAATCAAAAGCTTTAGTGAGGTTATGTTGGCAGTGAGTGATAGGAGGGCTGTGGTGGTGCTGTAATCTTTCCAGATACCATGCCGTACAGGAGACAAGAGGCTATAGGTATTAATGTAATTAATCAATTAAGACGCTACTAATTTCTAAAGTATTTTATTGAGACCAGAAGTACTGTTATGGGCCTGTAGTTGTCAATGCTCTTACTAACACCTTCCTTAAACACTGGTACAACGTATGAGATCTTCCATTGCTCAGGTACAGTGTGCAATGTTAGAGACATGTTCAAGAGTCAATTAACTGGTACAGCAAGTACCTCAACAGCAGCCCTCAGTATTTTTGATTTTATATGATCAGAGCCAGCAGACTTCAACAATGGTATATGCATAAGATGTTTACGCAGCTCAGTGCATATGATCACTTCGAGGTAGAAAGGGGATGGTGGGGGCAGGTGTTATCAGTGGGAGGACTGGGAGTGAGACAGCAGGGAGAGGGAAGGCCCCTCTGTAGTACCATAAATATTAACTAAAGTAACTTGCTTCCCTCACAGAATACTAAGGGCTAGGAAGTACTGTATTCCCCCTTATCCTCTGCTATTTGTAACATTTCAAGCGTAAGTCCTTTTTCCATTAGTACTATTACCCCTGCTTTTTTGGATGATGTTCCTACCCCATAAATCTGACCCATCCACTCTCTCCTTATTAGATTAATATCCTGTTTTTTTCAAGAATGTTTCTTGCATAAAAAAAAAATATTTTGGAGTTTAGTTTCTTTATGTCTCATAGAATTTTGTATCTTTTCGTTTGGATGTTTAATCCCCAAAAATTCCAAATGATAACAGATGATGTTATCCATTAATCATTATAGTAACTTACATAGAAACATAGAAGTTGATGGCAGATAAGGACTGCAAGGCCCATCCAGTCTGCCCATTTCTTTTTCTACCTTATAAATGTGCCATCAGCCTCTGTTCTGTCAGTGGCCTATCAATTCGTACTCATCTGTATTGCTCCCTTATGCCTATCCCATGCCTGTTTGAAGCCCTGCACTGTATTCATAGTCACCATTTCCTGAGGTAGGCCATTCCACGCATCCACCACCCTTTCTGTGAAAAAGAATTTCCTCACATTCCCCCTTAATCGGCCTCCTTCTAATCTCATGCTGTGTCCCCTTGTCCTGCTATTTTTCTTATATTTAAACATGTTAGACTCTCACCTTGTTAATGCCCTTAAGGTGTTTGAATGTCTCAATCATATCACCTCTCTCCCTCCTTTGCTCAAGGATATACATATTGAGCTTCATTAATCTGTCCTCATACGTCCTCTGATGCAGTCCCTGCAGCATTTTGGTTGCCTTCTCTGGACTGCCTCAATTTGGTTAATGTCCTTGTGAAGGTGTGGCCTCCAGTATTGCACGTGATACTCCAGATGGGGCCTAACCAGCATCTTGTAAAGAAGGATTATTACCTCCCTCTTATGACTTGTGATACCCCTACTAATACACCCTAACATCCCGCTAGCCTTATCTACTGCTTTAGAGGTCTGCTCATCCAGATTTCAGGTCATCGGTGATGATGATGCCCAAGTCTCTTTCTTCCTGTGTGACTGCCAGTCTATAGGTGGCTTCAGGGTTTCTCTTCCCTATATGCATGATCTTGCACTTCTTTGCATTAAATCCCAGTTGCCACTCTTCTGACCATCTTCCTAGTTTATCCAGATCTCTTCTCATTCTGCTTACCCCATCTGAATCATCTACTCTGTTGCAGATCTTGGTGTCATCTGCAAACAGACAAGCCTTACACTCTAGTCCATCTGCAATGTCACTGATGAAGATATTGAAGAGGACTGGCCCCAGGACTGATCCCTGAAGTACCCCACTTATGACTTGCATCTCTTCTGTCTGTATACCATTTACCACCACTCTCTGTTTTCTGCCCGTCAACCAGTTTGCCACCCAGTTGATCAACTTCTGACCCACCCTGAGCTTACCCAGCTTCTTTATCAATCTTCTATGTGGAACAGTGTAGAAAGCTATGCTGAAGTCAAGGTAGGTGACAGCAATAGCTCCCCCTTGGTCCACCACTCTGGTCACCCAGTCAAAGAAATCTATGAGATCAGTTTGACAGGACCTTCCTTTTGTAAACCCATGCTGTCTTGGATCATGTGCCCCTATGGATTCAAGGTGTTGGACTATCCTTTCCTTGAGGAGTGCCTCCATAGTCTTGCCCACTACTGAGGTAAGACTGACTGGTCTGTAGTTCCCTGCCTCCTTCCTGCTACCACTCTTGTGGAGCAGAATCACGTGAGCCCTTCTCCAGTCTTCTGGGACCTATCCTGTGCTCAGAGACTCACCAAACAATTCTGCTAATGGCTCTGCTAGTTCCACCCTTTGCTCCTTAAGTACCCTGAGATGTATGCCATCAGGTCCCATTGCCTTGTCCACCCTGAGCTTAGTGAGCTCTTGCAGGACCCTTTCTTTTGTGAAGGGAGCAGTGCTCACCTCCCTCCCCCCTGTGTCCATGGTGCTGAGCTTTGGGCCCTTCCCTACCTTCTCTTCAGTAAATACTGAGCAAAAGTATCTATTTAGGATAGATGCTTTTACAGGGTCCTCCTCCTCACATGCCCCCTTTTCTCCTTTGAGCTTAGCAATACCCCCTCTGGACTTTCTCCTTTCACTAATTTATCTACAGAAAGTCTTGTCACCTTCTTTTACTGTTCATTCTAGTGTTTCCTTAGTTTGGGACTTTGTCTGCCTTACTGCCTTCCCTGCTTCTCTTAGGGCAGTTTGATTTGCCTCCCTATCTTCATCCTGCTGTGTTCCCCTATATTTCCTGAAGGCCAGCCTTTTGGCTCTGACCTTTTCTGCTACTGTATTTGAGAACCAAAGTGGTTTCCTTCTTCTTTTGCACTTCCTTTTCTGTCTAACACAATGGGATGTTGCTTCAAGTATTATATCCTTAATGTTCCCCCTCACCTGTGTTTCTTTTTGCCAGCGGTAGCTTAACTCTGTTGGTCATCTTATCAAAGTCAGCTCCTCTGAAGTCCCATATTTTTGCATTGGAATGGGATGATTTACAGTAGATGTAGTGGCCAAATTGAACCATACCATGTGATGGTCACTGGCCCCAGGTGACCTTCTACCTGGAGATCTGTGATCCCTTCCCTGTTAGTCGGTACTAGATCTAGGATAGCCCTGTCTCTTGTGGGTTGTTATACCAGTTGTTTGAGGCCCTCCCCCTGCAGGGAATCCACCATGTGTCTAGTTCTGGCAGATGTTCCTGCTGGTATTGACCAATCTGTATTCGGCATGCTGAAGTCTCCCATTATCAGAACCTCCCCTTTAGCTGTCATGTTTTATATATCTTCTAACAGTAATGTGTATATGTTCTCTCCTGGTCTGGGGGCCTGTAGACAGCCCCAGTTCTTATGGCTGTTCCATTTCCTGTTTCCAGGGTGACCCACAGTTCTTCTGGCTCCTTATGTGTATTCTGAATTTCTGTAACTTTGATATTTTCATTGACATACAGGGCCACTCCACCCCCAGTTTTTGCCCCCCGGTTTCTTCTGAACAGTACATAGCCAGATACTGAAGCCTCCCAAGTGTGGTTACTGGTAAACCATGTCTCACTAATTGCTACTATGTCCAGTTTAGCCTCTGACATTAACTGACAGCTTACCTTGTACACCTCTTGAGCTACTACTTTTCTAACAAAAAAGATCCTTGTGTGAGTTGCTTCTTCTGCCACCCTAGATATACTAAAATGGTAATTTCCAACCCAGCACGTGAATTCCTAATTTTATTAAATGATTGGATGTGTATGGAGATTGGTCTGGGAGAGTGACGGGTGGAGTCAGGGGAAGGCTACTGTGCATAGACCCACCTAAATGGGGGAGGACTAGCACTCTCCAGTATCATGATCAGTCTAATGCTGTGTTATCCTGACCAAAACTAGCAAAATAACAAGATAACATTATCTTGCAAAGAAGGGTATGTTACAATGCATACTGAACTAATCGGAGTGTAGCTTTCACAGTGCTGGTGACATTACAATAGCCAAGTGCAGCACTCAAGACAGCAGTTGAAATGTTATTTATTTATTTATTTATTGTAAACTTTGGAGATTACCTTTGAACACAAGTGTTCATTTACAGTTAGCTCCGTTTCAAATACATAGTCACAAAAAACCCTTACAAGAGGTTGTAGTATATGTGATACAATGTCCATGTGATTTGTTATATGTGGGACAAACAAATCATGCATTAAAGACTAGAATACTAGAACATAAAGGAGATATAAGAAATGGGGACATAAATTCCCCAGTTGCAGTACATTTTAATAATAGAGGACACAATGGTGCATCCCTGCACTTCTGGGGTCTTGGAAAGGTAGTACCATCAATAAGGGGAGGCAACTTTAGAGACAAGCTGCTCCAAGTGGAAATGATGTGGATCTTTAAATTACACACATTAGAGAAGGAGATAGGAATGAATATAGAAACAATTTGGCAAGTATGTTAATATTAATTGAAAGAATGGACAACAGTGTTAAAAGAATAGTCTGTGACATGCAATGAAATAATATAAGTAAATGAAACTTATATGACATCAGTATGAAATAGACTACATAAGATGCATTGTGAGAGAAAAAGTATAAATTGCAGTAAACTATAGAGTTGAAATGTATAAATGTGGTCCCATCATAATCATGTAATTATTAAACCTAACTTCTCTATCTGTCAGTTAAAATACAACAGAACATATTTGAGGGAATCATTGTAAAGTGTAGAGATTGTTTAAATATAAATTAGTGCAATAAGATGACTTGGTGTGCCATATAATAATGTGTGTTCTTGTGGTTTCTGCCCCCTTCCAGTGTGAGAATCCCCCCCCCATATTCCCTTTCTCCTTTCTTTCTTTATCCATCTGAGATATAGAGTATTTAATAATAGCAGTGCTGTAACACAAGACTATTATTTGTAAGAGATGTATGTAAAGGTCTGAATATGTGGCAAGAAAAGATACTGCTTGGTGACAAAAGAATTTTATGCCGCAAATAAATAATGAAAATACTCCCTGCACAGTGTATGCACAAAATATGAGCCTTCCCAGATAAGGGCTTGCCCAGTTCGACCTGTGGCAAAGTCTGTGAGCATGCACGGTGTGTAGAGTGTAACGGGCACGCGCAGACATGTCTTCGTGACGTCATCACGTCCGTCGATGGGCCTTTTCTGGGAAAGCTCGAGAGGGAACAGCAGCTAGCATTCTGCCATTACAGCTAAATGCTGGTGTTTCAAACGACTGAATCAGCTGTTAGTCTACTACATGAAGGTAAATACCAAATATTAAGCAATTATTTAAAAGGATTTAAGGACTGTTAGGAATTTAAAAGAACTACTAAATATATTTATAATCCTAAAATGTTGAAAACATTGTGTTTTACAGACAGAAACCCTTTTACAGGGAGCAACAACATGATTCAAAGCACTAAGGTGCATGAAAATATTTAGAAACACAGGTATGCTAGCTATTCTATACATACAAAGGGTAGAATCCCTGTTGGGAACAAAGGAAATTTTTGTGCAAAATGTGCAGTGAACATGATTCTAAAAATGCTGTTTGTACTTATAGTGTTTAAAGTGAATACAAGCACTCAGATGAAGTGTAATTTGAATATTGGAAAAACATTGAAGGTATGAATAGACAAACTGTTTGAGCAAACAACAAATGTTTTTTGATATGCACATAAAGTGTATAAAGTACTTAATATTAAAAATGTTTATTAATTTATTTTTTATTTATAGAGTTACCTGTGAGGTACAAAAGAATTAAAAAAATCCTTGTGAAAAAGCTCTAAGGACAGAGCGAAATGTAGGGGTGAACAATAAAAAGAATTTTAAAAGCAAGAACACAATATAACAGTGTCTGCATCTCTTTGAAGACTTACAAAGGGTTTTAACCCCCCCAATTGTTGTTTGTTACTTGTGCTAATCCACGGGGAGGTTAGCCGAAGAACATTTGAAGATATGGAATTGTAATAATAGTTCATTACCCACAAAAGTTCTGTTTATAGTGTATGCTGTACATACTGCACACTATTTTTTGAGGTATGTGACAAGTTGGTCAGGGAACATTTTCCCTAGGGCCTTGGACAGGGGGAAGAGAATACAAATGAGTCTGTAACTGATAAGGCTAGTGCAGTCTCCACTTTTGAAAACTGGTGTAACCAGGGCAGATTTCCACTTCTTGGGGAATTGCAAGTAGTACATTGAAAAGCTGAAAATTCTAGAGATGGGGTGGGAAAGTTCTTCTGCTAGGGCAAGAAGTTACACATTAACTGAATCACTCCCCACCTAGTTTTGCCAAGCACCCTACTGATGTGTTTCAAGGTATCTGACTGAAACAGCCTTAAATTAGAATTTTGAGTACCCTGGTTCAGAGCCCATCATCTTGGGGGGGACTTCAGGATCAAGTTCCCTGCAGGGGGTCTGGGCATACTCGTGGGGTGATGGAACTGTTGGCAGTAAAGGCTGCGTTAAAGTAGTTGACAATTTTGGGGGGATAAAGGACCTCTCAGCCCTTCATCATGAGCATTTGAGGAATGGTTTTAACTCTCTTGCCAAGGAGCTCTGGGTTCTGAAATGTTAGTAGTAGTAGTAGTAAAATCTTTATTTTTATACAGGAGATTGCTTTTAACACCACACCATTAGGACCTATTGGTCCAGTTCACAAGGTGGTCCTGTGCAACATCATGTTACAGTAGAGTATTTCATATACAGCTTAGTACACTGAAATAATCCAAGGCTTGATCATTTTACAAAATAAAAACACCCCAGAAATGTTTGTCTCTTTGACAACTTTAACCCTATGAGGGTGTATAACCAGTATCCAGTACAGTAGCATCATGGTGCCTGTTTTATAACTGGTGTACTCAGTGAACACTTATGAGAGAAATAGGCTGGACGTCCAGTTATCCCTATGACCTGTGCTGGACTTAGCATTCCAATTGATGTTAAAATCACTAGTAACAACGTATTCTTAGTTCTGATTGAATTGCATGAAGTAGTGAGTAAGTGACTCTGTGCCCAGATTATGTTTACCCAGTGGGATATCTACAGACAGGATGACAAGAGATGTGTGCACTCATCCTATCAAAAGTTTTATTGCTAGGCATTCACAGTCCCTGGTCAGGTCTTCGATTGCAGTTTTAGAGGCTTGTAGGTCTATAAGACAGCTCACACCTCGCTTACATATTTAATCCTCCCTGAAGATATTGAAGCCTGGCAATGAGATAGTGGCATCAGGTATGTGTGGACTGATCCCTCAGACACAATCTACCATGAAGGGTGTTAGCCAAATTATAATAGCAGTGTGGGTGATAGCATCAGTAGTTGTCTGAACTGTGAGGTGCATTTTTGAACAGACAAGATAGACCTTGAGGTCTAATTCTGCTGGCATTGTTGTATGTTCATATGTTCAGGAGCAGGTACTAGAAGCAGCCAGTTTTGGTAGGTCCTTGACCAACTAATCTTAGGTCACAGTCCACCTAGGTAGGGTGTTAGCAATGCTACCATAGAGGTAAGGGTGCCAGCTACCAGTATCATACAGAAAAAAAAAACACAATTATCAAATTGAACTGTAATCCATGCTTATATTTGGTACCCAACTACTCAGATCACTCAGATGAAGTGCTTAGCAGTACTATGGTAGAGGTAAGGGGAATATTCACAAGGGATAGGAGGATGCAAAGCAAAACTGTTTTTGGCAGAAACCTTATTAACTCTTGTTACAGGACCACAATTAACTGCCTGACTAGGCTCGACCGTAAGCACTTTAAAAATAGAAGCAACAATGCCTACCCCACACCAGGCAAGACATAGCAGTAACAAATAGCAATGTAAACCTTTTGGTAGACTTGGAGGTAGGCAGTGGTGAACTTGCAAACAATAGTGCTAGTATGTGTCCCATAGGTCTAAGTCTAAGTGATGAAAGAGTTCAAGTCCTGGAGGAAGAACAGCTGCCTACATGGGACATAGTTTTAAGACTTAAGGGTAAGCAGATGAATTGACACTGATTAAATAGGAAATAAGGAATCCACAGACCAGTCTCCTAACTTAAGGTTGAGGGTATCACAATCAGAATACACACACACCAGATTCTTCCCAGCAGATGTAAACCCTCAGCTATAAATCTTTGCACTCCTGGGGCAGTCAGAGCCAGTTACCAGTCACCACAGTTCCAAAGCATCACCCTAACTTAATCAGTGCCAGATAAGGTATCATAGGTATCATAGGTTATACAGAGCAAGAAGACCATGGTCCATAATGCTCGCAGGTATTAATTATATCCTACTATGCATTTTTGTTTCAAATAGGTGTCCAAGTAATTTTTAAAAGTATCAATATTTTCACATGATACTGTTTCCACAGGTAAACTATCCCAGATTTTACAAACTCTTATTGTGAACCAACTGTTTCTTTTTTTTGTTTTGCACTGTTCGACTTTTAATTGCAGTGGATGTGCCCTAGTTAAGTAAATATTATCCCTTAATTCAAGTCCTAATAACTCCCACAGGTTGTTGTCATGTGCTGCCTTAAATACTAGACATAAATCGCCCCTCATTCTGCGATACTTCAATGTAAACAATCCATGTTTATCAAGTTTAGCATGGTAATCCAAGTTTCTAACTTCAAACATTTTTTTAGTTGCTCTCTGTTGAATTTTCTCCATTGATTTTATAGTGCCTTTGTCCCCAGGTGCCCAAAATTGGGCACAATACTCCAGATGGAGCCTTACCAATGATGAGTATAATGGGAGCAAGGCATCACTACTTTTACTGCTGATATGTTTATTTATGCAGTGTAACACACCAGCTGCCTTCTTAATAACAGCATGGCAATGGAGTTTAGAGCTGAGATCAATGGAAATTCTGATACCAAGATCGCGCTCATCACTAACCAATTTTAGGGTTTTTCCACCAAGAAGGTATTTGGATTGAATGTTTTTTCTTCCAGGTGCATTACAATGCATTTATCTGTATTAAAAGGCAATTTCTTCAGGATGGCCCACTCCTGTAACTCATTTAGGGCATACTGGAGGGTATTTATATCACCAGTATTAAAAATGGGGTAACCTATACGTGTATCATCAGCAAACTTTGTTAACCAAACATCAGTCTTGGTTTTTAATGACGCTATATATAAATTGAACAGACATGGGCCCAGAACCGAACCCTGTGGTACACCACTAGTCACAGTATCCCAATCAGAGAAAAAGCCCTTAATACACACTCTCTGAGTACGGCCTTTGAGCCATGATTCCACCCATCTCGATATAATTCCCCCTATGCCAAGATTAATCATGTCCTCGATAAGCTGGCTGTGAGGGACCTTATCGAAGGCCTTGGAGAAATCCAGAAAAATGACATCCACCGCCTCGCCCCTGTCCAATGCCCCACTCACTCCATTATAGAAGTTCAACAGGTTAGTCTGGCATGATCTGGCCTTAACAAAACCATGCTGAGTAGTATCAGGTTCTATTTTCTTACATAGATGTTCCTTTATAATTCCTTCTAGCATTTTACCCAATATAGATGTCAAGCTGATGGGTCTATAATTTGACACCTCCTGCCTGGAGCCCTTTTTAAAGATGGGAACCACAGTCGCCTGTCTCCAGACATCGATAACCTGGCCTTCTTGTATGGATTTGTTAAATAAGGCAGTAACAGGACCAGAAAGAGGGACTGCTAATTCTCTAAGGATGCGGGGGTATAGATCATCTGGCCCTGCTGATTTGTAAGGGTTCAAATTTTGAAGCAGTTTTTGTGCAGTATTGGCATCTATTGTAAAATACCCACTCAAGATATGGTCATTGTGTTTCTTTCTAGATTCAGTTTTGATATTAAAAACTGATGAAAATTGCTTGTTGCACATAGTAGCCATGTGTGTCTTGTCCAATACTAAGTCTCCAGAAATATTTTTAGCGGGCCAATAGTGGGAGTGCCACCTCTTTTGTTATTAATATATTTATAAAAAGATCTGTAATTATCCCCCACATTACTAGCCAGTCGTACCTCGAAATCCCTTTTAGCCTTTCTGATGCTATATTTAGTCACCTTTAACTGGAATTTAAAGGTATCCCAACTTTGCTTGGTTCCACATGACTTAGCTCTTTTGTAGCCTCTGTTTTATATTTGATATGTTTCTTAACAGATTCATTCATCCATGGCCTTTTCAATTTAGTTTTATCAGTTTTTTTAATAATTGGGATATATTTGCTAGAAAGTAAAGTTAACTGGCTAATCAAAATTTGCCAAATTTCAGGAAGTGAATGATCTAAAAAGGAATATTGCCGGTCCCAGGATGCCAAATCCAGTGTCATGCCCCCAAAGTTTGCTTTTTTAAAGTTATAAAGTGTTGTATTACCATGGTCCTGTCCTAAATTCTCTCTAAAAGTAAAATGCACAATAGAATGATCACTGGAGCCCAATGGATGAAGCACTGAACAATTAGAGATTTGGTTTCCCATGTTATGTAATACTAAATCTAGTATACTGTTGCCCCTGGTACTAGTGTTGACTATTTGTTCCATATTTGACAATAGAAATAATTGCAGACATTTGTTTTCCATGGGGGATAGAGTGTGCATATTCTTCCAATTTATACCAGGGAGATTAAAGTCACCCACCAATAGGGTATTATTATTAGTGGAAGATATCTTCTCCACAAAATCTAACAGATGAATATCATCATCGTGTATAATTGCTGGAGACCTGTAAACTACTCCCATATTAATACAAGGTGCTGAGATGGGGAATATTTTGACCCATAATGCCTCAGTACTGGGCCACTGTATGAGTTCAATATTCTCTAGATTAATCATACTTGATAAATACAATGCCACCCCCCCAGTACTACTTCTGTCTTTATGAAACAGAGTGAAACCTGGAATATTTTTGTCCCATGGGTCATCATTGCGCCACCAAGTCTCTGTGACAGCACAAATGTGAATATTCAGTTGTTCCAATAATAAGATAAATTCATCAAACTTATTCCCAAGGCTTCTTGCATTTATAACTAAGCAATTCCATTCTGGAGGGGCTAAAGGAATATTACTATTACAATTGGTATTTTGGGGCAGAATATCCCCCCATCTAATAGTTTAAACAATGGTCAATCTGCTGTCTTAATCTGGTAGCAAAAATGCATTTGCCTTGTCTATTCAAATGCATACCGTCCCTTGCAAAAAGATTTTGGTTTAGAAAACCTGTCCAATTTTCCAAAAAGAAAAAAATCTTCCCTTATACACCATCGTTTAAACCAGCCATTTAAAGTCATAATGTCCCTTGTTTATCAGTACTTGCCCTGGGTATAGATAGGAGCCCTGAGATAATCAACTTTCCCCCTTGACTTTTTATAGAATCTCCAATTTCTTCAAAATCCGTTGGAATTTGTAATAAAGATCTTTTGCCAAGATCATTTTTTCCTGTATGAATCAGGGTGAGAGGGGAATCGGTATGTTCTTGCAGCCCTGGGAACATATCTTTTATGTTGTTTATACCTGCTCCTAGAAGAGTACTAACAGTAGTATATAAATTATGATTTTTACATAAAATATGATCAGTGTACCGAATGTTGGAATCACCAATCACTAAAACGTCCTTATGAACATTAATTCTTCTTGTAGCCTGGTCTCTAGGTACATTTTGCATTTGGGGGTGTTTCTCAGGTTCTACAAAGTGGATTGCATTCTTATGTAGTGCTTTCGCAGGTGGTAATGGGTGAGGTGACTCAGGAGTATGTAAAGGCTCAGGGGAAGTGTCAGTGCTTTGTGTAACTGTGATAGGGGAGAAATCTACTATTGGTAGTACCGCATGAGAAGCTACAGCACCAGGTGTAAGTAAACAAGAATCTGTCATTAAACTGTTAAATCTACTTTCAGTATGGATGTTACAGCTACCCCCCCATATTCCGTCTGCCTTTTTTCCCTTTAAACCTTTGTACAAGACACCATTCATGTTCATCCTGTTTGGCTGTAGTTGCACTCTGTTGTACTGAGTCATTTACTAAACTATCCACTACAGAATCAATATACTCCTCCAAGTTATTGATTTCAGCCTGAGTTTGTAAGCATTTTTGCAGTTCTTCTATTTCAGCCCTCAAGATGTTAATAATAGAGCAGTTATCACAGACAAGGTCTCTGAGAACAGCAGTAGTACACATACTGCAGCCAGAGCAGCTGCAATAAGTAGTCTCCTTGTCCATAATTCAAGGGAATGCAATATGCAAATTAAATATCAAAACGTAGTGGAAAGGCCCCAGGCCCACTGGCCCAGCGGACACAGCTGCTGCATGCGATGATGTGCATCCTGCATGTGCTCACCTTGCTCACTGCAGGGCCGAGTCTTATGCAGGAAAGTGACCCGGAAGTGGTCATGGAGGTCACAGGGGCTGCTTGTTGCTATGCAGCCCAAACAAAGCACAATTGAATGTACCAGACATTGAAAAACGTCAACTTTGCCCTGTACAAAGTGCCCAAGCACTACAGCTAAATGAGGGAGTTTGAATAATAGTTCTGTAGTCCTACATGACTTTGTAGGACTACAGGTACTCTCTGCTTACTTCCTGGGTTTACCAGGGTGTAGGGCTCCGTAAAGTGGAGCTAAAAATGACACTCAAAACATACAGTACACAATTTAAAAATTATTAATGGTATATTTCAGAACCCCTAAGTGCCCAGGGTTCACAGAAAGTATGGTCAACTGAAAGCAGCCAGGAGGAAACAGGATAGTTGATGTCAACAAGCAGGAATCAGGTTTGTGGAATGCCTTACAGGAATGTTGGAGACAAGAAGACAGCAATTAATCCTTTGGAGAATTAACTGGTCATAAACAGCAGGTATCAGGTTTCTTGAAGCCATAGGATCTTACTAAAGTCTCTTTGTTGGATTAGAATCTTGAAAAGTTAAAAGTTAATAATGAAAAGTACACACCACACCAGGGCTGTATTGTTCAAGGTGATGATTACGGAGATGTTCACTGAAGATATGATGAAGACTAGTAGAATTGCTCCATGTTTGGAGCACAAAAAAGGCACAGACAATAATTAACTCCCCTTCATTGAGAATGAGCAGATTCTCAATGCCAAGTTAGTTTGGTGATATCAGGACAAGAAAGTGAAGCTCGAGTGCCATCCTGATGTCTCTGAACTAATGAGGCATTGAAAATCTGATGAGTTCTAAACAAAGGAGGGTTACATTATTTTATATAATGCAATTTGAGACTGTTTTTATCATGATTCATTGATTGATTCAGTTGATTTTACAACTTTTAAACTGCTGGGGTTTTGTTTGAGTGGTCACGTGATTCACTTCTCACAGCTCAGCTCACACTGCCACAGCAGTGGGGCAGATCACAGCTGCTATTGGTCTAGGAGAAACCTTGATCTTCACATTCCAAAATGTTAAGAACAACAGGTTCAACATTACAAAACATGAAGAATAATGTTTTGAAACCATGTGAAAAACAGGCTCAAAGTGTATTATAAAAAAACTAAACTACAGAAACAGACAGAAAAACACAGCCACTATCTATGCATCCATGAAAATTGAAACAGTTATATCTTCATACAAAGGGAAAATTTAACATGTATAACTAGTAAATTGATGTACAATTTGAATATAAAATTGGGCTCTGTTTTTTTCCCATAGAGAAAGACAGTTACAATTTGCTATTATAACCAATTGGTTATAATGGTAAACTCGTGCTAGCTTTCTCTAGAAGAAATCCACAAGCCACAGTTGCCCCCGGACACACTGACTGTTTGGCAGCACTGGGAAAACCCCTCTAAATACTCACTGCATGCTTCTTGATCTAGGTCAGTGTCAGGCAGAACAACATTGTATAACTCAGAGACAAACGTTTAAAATCTGATAAAACTGGCAGCAACATTTAACTGCATAAAATAGATTTTAGAATCTTTCTTTTTTGAACAGGATTTAAATTCACTTTTAAAACAGGATTAAACCAGTTATATATGACCCATTTATTTTTTGAAAAATCTTTTTATTATGCATTTAAAAACAATTATTACACTCAAATAGTAATATGCAAACATTTTTGCAATATGTCTAACGATATACATAACTTCTTTAAGGCATGTCTAATTCATACAAATAACTTTTAAAGTTAAATTATACTAATATTTAAATAAGAATATCTATACATTGCAACAGCAATTAATAAATAAATAAGTAGAAGGAAACAACTAAGTCAGGAATTTAATCACTAGGTTCCCCTGTTGTTCCATTATGTCTTTTAACTTAATTCACCATCATCTATTGCCCTTTGAATTAATTCTCATTTTTTCCAGTATTGCTTTATTTGTTTATTACTATAATAATGCCCTTTTTCTTGTCTCATAGTTTCTAAAAACTAATTTTTAAAAAGCTGAATGGATGGAATTTCTGAATCTTTCCACTTCCGAGAATCCATCTTTTAGCATTCATAAGTGCTAAAACTATCACTTGTTTTAATGAATTCAGGATATACTGTAAAGTTGAAGTGTGTAACAAACACAGTTCTGGTTCATACACAAATTTTAAACCCAGAATTTTGTTTAATATGTACAAAATTTCCACCCAAAATGTTTTTGTAAGAGGACAATCAACTATCACATGAGTTGCATTAGCTATATTATCACATTTCCTATTACAATAGGGAGAGGTAGAATAATTAAACTTGCTCAATAAATATGGTGAATAATATATTCTATGTAGTATGTAAAACTGTATTTGATTCATTCTATAATTTAAACAATGATTCCATGTTGTACAAATTTCATCCCATTTCTTTGCTGAAATGTTAATATTTAAATCTTCCACCCATTTTTGATTTAGATAATAAGTTTCACTTTTTCTTTCCAATTTCCAGATATAATTTTGAAATTAGTTTCCTCCTATCATGTGCTTTTATCAATATCTCCATAATTTCATTTTCTAGTCTTAGTTTATTTTTTGCTGTAAATCTATCAAGGCAGATCTAATCTGCAAATAACTAAAAAATATATTCTTATGCATTCCATATTGTATTTGTAACTTCTGAAATGATTTCAAAGTTTCATTGTTATATAAATCTTCTATCAATGCAACATTATAGTCCAACCGTTTTGTTTTTTTTTTTGGTCGATGAAGCACTAAAATAGGATGATAGCTATTTTGGAATAGTGGAGAGTTTCTGGACATTCTGTTCTTCTCTCCTTTTAGTTGCATAATACTGTTCCATATTTATTTATTTTTTTCAATTATCTATTTATTAGATTTTTGTTCCCATTTTTTCCTGACCCATGTGTCCCCGATTCGATGCACACTTGTGGAGGCATGCACACGTCATGCCTTGTAGGATGCCCCACCCTGCCAGTTGCTCTGTTACCATCTGTGCCAGCCACCAGATCTCCATCTGGTGGTGGCAGGACTATGAATGGGAGACTCCCCTTCCGGGAGAGGAGAGCCAATGGTCCACCCTGCTCCCACCCTCCTCCCCATGTCGGCACCCCGGTAACCCACGGTCATTCCCATATCTGGGTCACTGGCATAGCATGAAGTATGGCATTCAGTGCCTCAGCACCACTAGGCCAGCCTCAGTGCCATGGGGCCAGCCCTGTTCCATATTTTAACAGTGTTTTGAACAATTAAAGTAAATGTTTTATAACCATTATTTTTAACATTCTTTGACAAAAAGTGTTTCATAATTAATGGTGAAGGGTGTTGATATTCAAAACAGTCCCATGGAGGCATAGAATGTGACCATATTTCTTTTAAGGGTTCTATAGCTGCAGCCCAGTGATAGTTTTGTAGGTTAGGCAATTTTAGTCCTATTTGAGAATAATCCAATGTTAACTTTCCCTTTTTTAATCTTGAGATGCCTTTTTTCCAAATGAACCTAATGATTAATTTGTCTATAAGCTTAAACGTTTCTCCTGGTATCACCAACGGCAATGCTTGAAATATACATAACAGGTGTGGAAGTGTATTCATCTTAATAAGCTGCAGTCTACCTAATAATTATTTCGGTAATCCTTCCCAGTTTTGTAAATCCATCCTAATATCTTCTATTAATGGTTTTAAATTTATATTCAGTGGCTTATTCCCATTATTTGTAAGGTGAATTATGAGATATGCCATATATTTCTTTTTAACTGTAGTTAAGAAATTATTTATTTTAACTGCCAAGTCAGGATGTATTAATAATGCTTCCAATTTTTTCCAATTAACAAGATAGCCAGATTCTTTACCGTATTCTTCAGTTATCTTTATTACTGTATTTATTTATTTCTCTGGATCTTTAAAGTATATGAAGACATCATCTGCAGAAAGTTATATTTTTAAAGCCTTCCCCTGTGTATATTGAAATCCCAGAATATCATTATTTCTAATTGAGTTAGTTAAGGGTTGAATGACCAGTATAAATAAAAGAAACATAGAAGCATAGAATTTGAAGGCAGATAAGGACCGCTTGGCCCATGTAGTCTGCCCATTTCCCTACCTAACGGATAAGCTGCAGATCCTAGTTAACCAACAGCCTACTTCCTCCTACCCCCACTAGAACATGACTTATGCCTGTCCCATGCATTCTTGAATTCCCCCACTGTTTTTGACTCTATGACCTCCTCAGAAAGGCTGTTCCATGCATCTACAACTCTCTCTGTGAAGAAACACTTCCTCACAATATATCTGAGCCATCCCCCCTCTATCTTCAAATTGTGCCCCTTGTTCTTGCGCATCTCTTTTTCTGAAAGATGCTACCCTCTTGGACTTTGTTGATTCCCTTGAGGTATTTGAAAGTTTCTATCATGCCCCCCCCCTTTCCTCAAGGCTATACATCATAAGCTCCTTTAGTCTTTCTTTGTATGTCTTCTGGTGCAGACCCTCCACCATTTTGGTTGCCCTCCTCTGGACAGCCTCCACCCTGTCTATGTCTTTGTGGAGATGGGGTCTTCAGAAATGTACACAGTACTCCAAATGTGGTCTTACCAACTGCCTGTACAAAGGGCCAACAACTTCCTGTTTTCTACTGGTGATGCCTCTCCCTATGCATCTCAGTATCCCCCCAGTCCTCCTTACTGCCTTCTCACATTGCTGGCCCATCTTTAGGTTATCTGATATGACCACCCAGGTCCCTTTCCATTGTTGTTGTTGTCAGTATCTCACCCCCCCATTGTGTACTCTTGCCCTGGATTTTTGCTTCCCAGGTGCATTATTTTGCACTTCTTTGTGTTGAATCTAAGCTGCCATATATTTGACCATTCCTCCAACCTTGCCAAGTCCCTTTTCATCCTTTCCACCCCACCTTGAGTATAAACCCTGTTGCAGATTTTTGTGTCATCTGCAAAGAGACATACTTTCCCTTCCAGTCCCTCTGCAATGTCACTTATAAAGACATTAAAAAGGACTGAACCCTGTGGTACCCCACTAGTAACCCTCCTTTCTTCACTGTGGACTCCATTTACTACTATCCACTGTGTCCTGTGGTCCAGCCAGTGTTTTACCCAGGCTACCACATTGGGACCCACTCCCAGGCTGGCTAATTTGTTTATTAATCTTTTGTGCAGGACTGTGTCAAATGCCTTGCTAAAGTCTAGGTAGGCCATGTCCACAGCCCCTCCCATGTCTACTACTTTGGTCACCCAGTCAAAGAAATCGATTAGATTTGTTTGACATGACCTTCCTGCTGTGAATCCATACTGCCTTGGGTCCTGTGCCCCACTGGCCTCTAGGTACTCAACAATTATTCCCTTCAGAAGTGATTCCATCATTTTCCCTACCACTGAGGTCAAACTGACAGGTCTGTAGTTTCCTGCCTCTGTCTGGCTCCCACTTTTGTGGAGGGGAATCCCATCCACCCTTCTCCAGTCCTCAGGTACCACACCATCCTCCCATGATTTATTAATAAGGGTAGTCAGTGGTGTTACTAGTTCTTCCCTTAGTTTCTTTAGAATTCTTGGGTGAATTCCATCAGGCTCCATTGCTTCATCCACCTTCAGTTTTAAGAGTTCTTTCAGAACCCTTTCTTCTGTGAAAGGACTAATATCAACCCTCCTATCCAGAGTGCTTCTATTGACTGAATTAGGTATCTCCCACTGCTTTTCCATTGTGAATACTGAGCAGAAATATTTGTTCAGTATCCCTGCTTTTTCACTATCGCTCACTGCCCAACCACCTTCCTTTTTATTCAGCCTCAGTATCCCTGCATTCATCTTTCTTTGCTCCCTAATGTACCTATAAAAGGTTTTATCCCCCTTCTTAACTGAGTTGGCTATCTTTTCCTCAGTTTGGGCCTTTGCTATTCTGACTGCCTTTCCCGCTTCCTTCTGCTTTAACTGGTACAATTCTCTTTCCTGCTCCTTCTGTGTTTCCTTATACATCCTGAATGCTATCTTTTCTCCCTTCCCTTCCCTGCCACTTCTTTTGAGAACCATAGTGTTTTTTTCTTTCATTTTGATTTGTTTATTTGAGTCACACAAAGGCTTGTTGCCTCTGTGATGGCAGTTTTGAAGTTTCACCATTGTTGCTCCACCCTACCTTCTTGCCTGTTTGCTAGTACTTTTCTGAGGCACTCTCCCATTTTGACAAAATCAGCCCTCCTGAAGTCCAGTACCTTCACTTTTGTGTGGCTTGACTCTACAGCTAAGTTTATTGTGAACCACACCATTTGGTGGTCATTTGTTCCCAGATGGCTACCCACTTCAAGATCAGAGATCCTCTCTCCATCCCCATTTGAGAGTACCAGGTCTAAGATTGCTCCCTCCTGAGTGGGTCCCAAAACTAGCTGTCTGAGGCATGCCCACTGTAGGGCATTGAGAATGGCCCTGTTGTTGCATGCAGCAGCAGCAAAGGTGCTCCCGTTAACATCTCTCATATTCAGGTCCCCCATCAGCAATATCTCCCCTTTCTCTGCCATCCCAAGGATGCCTTCTATCATTTCCTTGTCCATTTCCTCCCCCTGAGATGGGGGTCTGTATACAACCCCTGTGCAGATTGTGGAGCCATTTCCAGTCTCCAGGGTGACCCACACTGCCTCCTCTCCTCCCTGTTTACCCTTTAGTTCTGTTGCTTTGATCCCTTCCCTTACACAGAGAGCTACTCATCCTCCTCTTCTTCCCTCCTTGTCCCTCCTGTAGATTGTGTACCCTGGTATGTCGACATCCCAGTCATGGTTCTCCATGTACCATGCTTCTGTGACTGCCATGATATCCAGGTATCCCTCTTCCATCAAGGCTACCATTTTGGGAACTTTTTACCTAGACTATGGGCATTGGTACTCATTACCCTCCATTTTTTATGGCTTTATTTCTTTTTGCCCCATCCCTGTCCTTACTGTCTTTGTCTTTTTCTCCATTTGCCCCTGCCCTTATCCCTATCAACTGCTCTATCTTGGTGTTTACCTCACTAACTACTCTGGTTTTTTGGGGGAGGGCTAGGATTTCCCTTCTCCTTTTCAGTGCCTCCCCCCTTGCCCAGTTTAAATGCTTGCCAATGAAGCATTTAAACCTATCACTGAGGATCCTGGTTCCCCTCCAGGATAGATGCAGACCATCATGCCTGTATAGGTCTGCATCCCTCCAGGTGGAGCCCCAGTCCCCAATGAAGCCAAAGCAACAATGGACACCCTTGCCAGGTACCACAAAATAACCTAAAACTGAAGTTATATCATTGGTTATTACTCTAGCTTTTGGAGCCTATACATAGCTTTCATCCAGTTTAGCTAGTTCATGCCAATCCCCACAGTTTTCATAATCTCCTGGAGGTAATGCCACTCCACCTTATCCAATGCCTGTTCAGTGTCCAGAGACACCACCATTGCTTTTGGGTCTATTACCACCCTGAAGAATATTTAAAGTATTTCTGATATTATTATGTCCTCTCCTTCCCTTGATGAAGCCAGTTTGACCCTCCCCTATCAAATCTGGAAGAATTTTTTTCTAGCCTTGAGGCAAGAATCTTTGTGAAAATCTTATAATCAGAATTAAGCAAAGACATCAGTCTATATGAAGGGCACAGTGTTTTTTCTTGTCCCTTTTTAGGGATGACCAAAATTGGGGCTTCATCAAAGGAAGGAGGTAAACATCACTGAAATGCATTAAATAGGTCTGCAAGTTTGGGGGATAACGTTTTTCTAAAGGTTTTATAAAAATCTGTTCACAAACCATCAAGCCCTGTGGATTTCCTGCTTTTAGGTCTTTTATTGCTTTATCCGCCTGTTCAATAGATACATATTTTATCTAGCATTGGTTGTTGTTGTTTATTTATTTTGGGGATATTCAGAAATTTATAATCCTTGAAATGTTTACCTTGTGACTTATATAATATCTGATAATACTTTACACACTCATTATTTCTTTCCCTGATGTAAATACTTCAGCTTCTGATTTTATTTCTATTATATTTATTTCTGCTTTGTCCTTTTGCATCATATGTCATTAATGTCCCCCTCTATCAACTTGTGCATAATTTTTAGATCTTGATAACAATATTAATTGTTCTACTTTTTCATCATAGATTTGATTAGATTTATGTTTACATTTTTCATGGTTTTTTTTAATGGTTATTAAGATGTGTTTGGGAATGTAATTTTTGTAAGTCTGCAATGTCTTTCTCTAATTGTTCTAATCTTTTTCTTTGATCGCTTTTTCTTTTTATTGAATATGATATAGTTCTGTCTCTTACATGAGCTTTATATGCATTCCAAATATTATTAAGAGATGTATCTTCTATTTTATTTTCTGAGAAGAACAACTCAGTTTCTTTAATAATTTGCTTAACAAACTGTTCATCTTTCAACACTAATGGATCTATTCTTCATGTTTGTTTAATGGTGGTGTCCCTGGATGCTAGCATTAACAACAGTGGTGAATGGTCTGAGATTAATATAGGTTTATATTCTAGTAACATGATCTCTCCAAAAATCTGTCTTGAACCTATAAACAAGTCTATTCTGGAATATGTCTTATGTTGTTCTTAAAAGTATGAATATTCTCTACTTGTAGGGTAATTGGTGGTACTGAAATGCAAGCTAGGAGAATACATAGCAGATACCTACATTTTAAACTAGGTTGGGGTGGGGACAAATCTGCTTCACAAGGAGGAAAGCTTGGGCAGGCTATCAGCCCCCCAAAGGATAGCACTACATGGCTGGGCAAGTGGGTGATGGGTGCAAGGGGAAACAAAGGGGGAGACTGGTGGAAGAGATTGTCAGCAAACACCAGGAGTTTAAGAAATAAGATGGTACACCTGGAGGCAATCATGAGAGAGGAAAGATTAGATTTAGTCACAGTAAGTGAGACCTGGTGGACAGAGCATCACACCTGGGAAACAACCATTCCAGGTTATAGAATGTTCAGAAGGGATAGGGAAGGCAAGAAGGGTGAGGGATTGCCTTATACATCAGGGAAGGCATCAGTGTTACTGAAGGGCAGGAGGAGGAAGGGGGGATTGAGCTGCTGTGGGTAACACTAGGTAGGAAGACAGGTGAATCCCTATGGTTGGGGTGGCATATAGACCACCTGCACAAGGAGAGGAAGATGACAGATGGCTAACTCAGGCAATCACAAGGCTGGCACAGAAAGGTGAACTGTTATTGGTGGGTGATTTGAACCTCCCAGATGTTGACTGGGAAATCCCAGATGCAGTGTTGGCAAGGAGCAGGGAGGTATAAGCCAAGCTGCAAGGGGTATTCCTTCAACAGCTGGTCAAGGAGCCATTGAGGGGAAGCAGCTTGTTGGATGTGGTCCTGACTAATGGGGAGAGTGTGGAGGAGGTGCGGGTGGGAGAAACCTTGGGCACCAGTGATCACAGCATGGTACAATTCAGGGTCAGGGCAGTGAGGGAGGCAAGTAAGACTAATACGACAGTCATGGACTTCAGACACACAGATTTTAATAAGATGAGAAAGATGGTTGGGAAAAAATGGAAGGTATGGAGAAGAAAGGGGCAGTGGAGGAACTCTGGGAAGCTATCAGGGGAGGAGTTCACGAAGCAGCAGAAATGTGCATAAAAAGGTCAAGAAGAGCAAGAGGGGGAATAGACCACTCTGGTTCACTAGGGAGGTAGCAGGGGAAGTCAGGGAAAGAAGGAGGGCTTTCAGAAAATGTAAGATGACACTTAGAGAGGAGGATAGGGAGAAGAGGAGTCTGGCAGGGGAGGGAGATCAGAAGGGCAAAAGCAGCCACTGAGGAGAAAATAGACAAAAGGGCCAGGAGGGGCATAAAATGTTTTTAGATATTTGAGGGAGAGGAAAAGAGCAGGGCAGGGGATTGCTAGACTGAGGGGGGAAGGAGGGATAAACTGGAGCAGGACTATGAAAAGGCAGAGGCACTAAATGAGTATTTTAGCTTGGTGTTCATGCAGGAGGTGGAAGGCAGGGGTCCGGTACAGTGCCTAAGGGAAGGAGGAAAATGGGTGAATCAGAGCCCATTCACTATGGATAGGGTCAGGCCTGAGCTGGATAGACTAAGGGTGGACAAGGCTATAGGTCCTGATGGGTTGCACCCCAGAGTGATCAAGGAATTGAGGGAGAAGTTGGCCGCACCCTTGACAAGGCTGTTCAACCTGTCCCTGGATATGGGGAGGGTGCCAGTGGACTAGAGGAGGGCTGACGTAGTGCCCTTGTGCAAGGGAAGTTGCAGGGAGCTGAAGGAGAACTACCACCCAGGCAGCCTCACATCTGTGGTGGGGAAAATAATGGAGGCATTAATCAAGGAGAGGGTGGTGAATTAACTGGAGGAATGTGGTTTGCAGGACAGCAGACAGCATGGCTTCACCAAGGGGAAATCATGACAGACCAACCTAACTGAGTTCTTAGATTGAGTAACTCAGGTCATCGACCAAGGAGGGGCGGTGGATTTTGCCTAGCTGGACTTCAGCAAGACTTTTTACACCATCCCTCATAGGAGGTTGATGAACAAGATGGAAAGCATGGGGTTGGGAGGGAAAAAAGCAGGCTGGGTGGAGTTCTAGTCAGTAGGGAGAACTCAGAAGGCAGTGCTTAATGGGGTGCATGCTGAGATAGCAAGGGTGAGGAGTGGAGTGCCACAGGGGTCAGTTTGGGGTCTGCTCCTCTTCAACATCTACATCAGTGATATTATGGAGGGTTTGAGAGGGAGGGTGTGCCTATTTGCTGATGATACAAAAATCTACACTAGAGCGTGTAAGCGTGTGGGTTCAATAACAGACACCATTCCTTAAATCAAGTGCATAAAAAATGCTGGTGTAGCGTTTATCATCTTATTTTCCAAAAATGATAACAAAAATTAACTGTTCAAAAAATATTTACAGAAAAAAAATGGGTGTTTAAACTTTCACACCAAAATAACAACAAACAAACAAACAAAAATAATCAGACTAGTCTTTCCTCAGACTCCCTGCTCTTCTTTGTATATTCAATATTTTTCTCCACTCTGGTGTAGGCACTCACATCTCCTCTCCCTTGCTTGGTCAGAAGAAACTGACCAGCACACCTGAATTAGCCTCCTGGTGGGGAGGTTAATATAGCACAAAAATCATGACATCATTGACATGTAACTATCAATTATACCAAAAAACCTTATTCCTCTACTCTGGAACATAAGATTAGGCTTCAAATTCTCTAAATCTAAAGCTTATTATGTCTTTTTTCAACATAATATACTCTATAGGTACTCATTTTATCTTAGAGGAACCTTAATTGGTGGTGAAAGTATCATCAAGGACCTTTTTAGCCCCTCCCCTTTCAATTACATCACTACACCACTTTTATATTAGCAGCCATTTTCTGGGCTGCCAGCTCTATAGAAGCCACCTCTTGCTACCTGCCATCATTTCAGGTAAAGAAACCAAGAAAATCAAACTTGTTTATAGAGGACTCTAACCTTCCCAGATAAAAACAGAGTAGGGGCACGCTCCCCCTCTATTTATTCTGTGAAGCCAGAGTAGCTATATCACTATTCAGCCTTGTTTATTTATCCCTTAAATTACTGTGCTAGAACTGTATTTAAACATATTTTTATGTTTTACATTTCTCCACCTCCACCCCCCATGGCAGCTCTGCCATTTCAGCAGTCAACAAACATTGCACTATTTCACTCCCCATACTGTACTTCACTTCTTGGTAGCTTTAAACAACGCAATAATAAGTCAAACACCCCAAATCATGTTTTTATACACAGGAACAGTCTGCACTAATGCTGCAGTACTTATTTTAACTTTTATTTAATCTCTTTGTTTTTCAGGCAGCAGAGCGAGATCTACAGCGAGCGGCTGCAGGGAGAGTTTACTTTCTCCCTTACAACAGCCTGCTTACTCATCTTCCAGTCTTGCAGAGACTCGCTTTAAAATGGGGCTATATGGCAATCTGCTCTGGTGTTGGAAACACTCTTGTTTCTTGGGGGATTCAAAATCTTCCACATAATTTACATAGCAGGAGGCTTTAAAGAGGATCTACTTTTAACTTAATGTGGCAGTTTTGATGGCTAGAATGACAACAGATTAAAGGTATAGCACAGATAGGAGAACAGAATTGTCAGGTTGGCCACCCTGACAAGAAATTAAGGATAAACAGAAAAGTTTAAGAGACTAGGACAGAGTGAAAAGAATAAATGCTTTTTTTTTTTTTCATGTTGACATTCTCATCCTGCCACAGAGTGGACAGCCCTGAGGGGTTGGAAGATGTGAGAAGGAACCTCAAGATGCTTGAGGAGAGGGCCAGGAAATGGCAGCTGAGGTTTAATGCCAAGAAGTGCACTGTGATGCACCTAGGAAAGAAAAACACGAAAACAGGGTACACGCTGTGGGGGTGAGGAAATCAAGGAATCAGAACAGGAAAGGGATCTGGGGATCATAGTCTCCTCAAACTTTAAGGTAGGAAACCAATGTAGTAGGGTGGGAGGAATGGCCAATGGAATACTGGCATGCATAGGCAGGGGCATTACTAGCAGAAGGAGGGATGTTATAATGCTCTTCTACCATGCCATGGTGAGGCTGTATATTGAGTACAGGGTTTATTTCTGGAGACCATACCTCTGCAAGGATATAGATGCATTGGAGAGGGTTCAGAGAAGGGCAACAAATATGGCGCAGGGTATGCAGGGAAGACATATGAGCAGAGGTGTAAGGAGATGAATCTGTACTCACTGGAAACAAGGAGGGAAAGGGAGGACATGATTGAAACCTTTAAATATGTAAAGGGGCTGAATAAAGTAGGTGAAAGAGGTCTGCTGAGGAGGAAGGAGGAAGCCAGTGCTAGAGGGCACAGCCTCACATTGAAAGGAAATAGGTTCAGGGGCAATATAAGGGGTGCTTCTTCACAGAGAGGGTGGTGGAGCCCTGGAACAGACTGTCAGACAGAGTGGTGGGGGCTGAGATGGTGGAGGAATTTAAGAGGGCATGGAACAAGCATATGGGACTAAGTACTGGGGGGGAGGAGGAGGGCAGGTGGGGAGGGGGGTATGTGAATGGAGAGAGTTGGGCAGACTAGATGGGCTGGAAGGGTCCTTTTCTGCCGTCAAATGACTATGACTCTATGATTTAGTCTCCATAAATCTAAATCAAGGTCCTCCATCCTTTTTATCAAGGAGGTTACATCTGTGGCATTATATTCTCTTTTCTTTGCAGTAGTATCTAACTTTTCCTGTAGAACCAAATTAAAATGCCCCCCCCCCATTAAATATGGTTGGGGGAATTCCATTCAATCTGTAAAAAATTCCCTTAATGTATTCTTTGTTTTGTCATTGAGTAAATATAGTGATGCTAAGGTAAATTTATTACCCTTATTTTCTGTTTGGAATATGACATATCTTCCTTCATTATCTATAATCCTGTTTTGAATATTAATTTTAATCCTTTTTAAAACAGGATGGATACCCCTCTTGATTTTTAAGTGCACATGGAGTGTATAGCTTGTCCCTCTTATCAATTTTGCTTGCTTCTTTTTTATTTAAATGTGTTTTTTGTAAGCATTTAACATCTATTTTATTTTTTTAACATAGTTCAGGATTTTCTTCCTTTTAACTGGATCCCTAAAACCATTGATGTTCCAGGTCATTATTTTTAAATCATCTCCCATTTATAGTATCATAAAGCATCTCCTGTTGCAATATTATTATTAGTTATTTTCTGTTGTCACTACTTATATGCCTTATAATCCTTTTTTGTTTTATTTCATATTGCATTAATAAGAAATCCCCTCTCCCCTTTCCCAATTCTTTTGTTGTGCAAATATTACTGCTAGTTACAATTAAATCCTAAACCTCCTCATTCTTTTTAGAATGTTCAGTTGAAGAGATTCACTTGACATGATCCTCTTCAATTCCATCTTTAGACTAGAAAAACCTACAACATGGTTTTGACCTCTCGCCAACTAGGTAGAACACGCTGCTCTTTAAGTACTATATTATTTATTCATGACCCCTCTCTTCCTCTCAGTCCATTTCAAGTGTTATTTTCATTAATCTTCTCCTGGTCTGGCAAATTTTGTTCATTTTCAGTTCATCTTCTTCTTCTTGCTGGTATAGTCCTGTTTTCTTATGCATTTCTTTTGAAGATATTCCTTCTTCTGGATCCTTTTTATTATTCCCATCTTCTTGGTTTTTATCGTTTGGTTCTTCCTCTTTTCTTTCAGACTATTTTTTATGTCCATTTTGTTTGAAATTTTTCTTTATTGAGATCCCATATGCTTCTTTCAAGAAAGCCTCAGCTTCCTCAATAGTGCCAAAACTGTTATATTTTCCATGGTAGTAAATCCTTAGGGTATTTGGAAATAAGTGTTGAAATTTAATATGTTTTTCTAACAAGAGCATTTTAATGGATTAAGTGCCTTTCTTTTTTTTTTTTGTACAAATTTGGACCCACATCTTGAAAAGTCAGTATTTGTCTACTATTGATTATAAGACCATATTTTTTTGTATAGGTCAACACTTTTTATCCATCTTGAAATCTAAGAAATCTTACATAAACTACTCCAGGATATTTCTGTGGTGTATGTGGCTCGGTCTATTCCTACTGTTTGTCCATGCAGTTCTTGATTAAAATTTTCAGTCAGCCATTCCCCAACAAAATTCTGAAAATCGTAATTTTCCACTCCTTCTGGTATATTCAAGAATTTTTTATTGTTTCTTCTAGATCTCCATTCCAGATATTCTGTTTTATCTTTTATTTCTTGTAGATCTTTTGTATGTTCTCATATTTTTGGTTCCATCTGAGATAAGTCTTCAGCATCTGAAATTCTACTTTCCAGTTCATTAACTCTATTATTTATTTCTTTAATTTCATTTTTCACATCTCCTATTTCACCCATAATTTTATGATTTATCCCAGTGAAACCATTTCTTATTTCAGCCATGATTTGCTTATATTCACTTTGTTCTGTATTTTCTTGTCCTTTAATTTGTGATGTCTCAGATTGATCTGATACATTATGGGTTCACGTATTTGATTTATCTTTAGGGATTGCCCCCAGATCTACAGAATGAGTGTGTAGACCCCAGAGTCAGTTGAAAATCAATTATGACTGATTTACCACACATTCTGACTGATTTTTCAAACTAGTTTGAAATTTCTGAGTTCAACCAACTAAAGAAAATCCAACCAATTTTTTCAACATTCACCATCATTGAATTTTATTATTTTGTAGTTTGTCGTACTTTTTTAACTTCATGTCTTTTCTTTTGTTAAAAGAATAGATGGTTACAATTATTTGGCATATGTTACATAATACATAGATGTTATTGACATAAGAGGCAGGCTTTTAGGACCTGCAATATATACAGCAATCACCAGCAATTCAACAAAATGTATACAAACATACTAGTGAGAGGTTCCATCCAAACCCAGTGTCCCATTAAGAATACAGTGAAGTCCCACCAGATGAGCAACAGCACATACATATGCTTATATAAACCTGCAAGAAATAGGTTCACATTCTTTAAAGATTATATATTAAAGGGGAACTGTCAACAATAATAATTTGACAGCCTGACTGATACTCAAGTGTGCGGCTGATCCTAAGTAGGCCTTTGTGTGCAGCAACACTTTTATTTATCTGTTTACTTACTGATTACTGCAGCATAATAAATCAGGCTGATTTCATTGACTTGTAAGATGCCATTTCATGTAACCAGACATGCCAGAATCCCATGATGCTGACTTCAGAGGAGAAATACAGAGCTGGGAGATTCAATTGCCTGCAATGTCCAGCCTGCAGTGAACGTCAGAGTGTTTTATAAGCCATAATCTTTAATTTGTGGGATAGCTGTTCTTGTAGGACTAGGGCTAGGTACAGTGAAGTAACAGAGGACTTTACTAAGCACCATGAGCACAGCAGTACCTGCAAAATCTGATTTTAGCATACAAAGTCTTTAACATGTATACTGCAGGGTGCAGGCTACTGATGGCTATTGAAAAATCTATCTCCCATCTCAGCAGTTCTCCTCTGATGTGAGCATCAGGGGTTCTGGGATGTGTGGTTACATGAAATTAAATCTTATAAGTCAGTTAAATTAGCCTAGTGCATTCTACCGTCATGCAGTAAACAGTAATAAAAAAATGTTTCTGTACACAAAGTGCAAATTTTGATCAGCCTCACACTTGGGTATGAGGCTTTGCTGACTGCTCCTCTTTAAGCTATCTTCCATTAAGGTAGAGTAGTTTCATATGGTCCAGGCCAATAAGGAAATGTCCTCTTGACTTGTATAATGCCAGCTGTGTATCATTTTGAACTGTAATATTCAACAAGATGTAACCAGAAAGGTGTCCAGAACCAGAAACAATTTAAGAAAAATCTTAATAAAAGCTTAGCATAGTGCACATGATGTCTCCTGTCCTCCCCACAGTTTAAACAATTGTACTGTAATTATGTGCTGTATAATCTAGGTAGCTTCTAAGAAGCCATTTGCCATAGGTGGCAATAAGAAGTGCACCATATCTGTAGGAACCTCTCGTGTTGTAGTCTAAGTATGCAGACTTATTATATGTTCCATTTTCTGTCTAACTCCGTCACTCTACATTTCTACTGATCTTTGTTTATTCAATACGGATACAGCAAAATCATCTGTAATATAAATCACATTACCTTGTACCTACCCATGTCACTACATAATCACAGATGTGTACATAGTCATAATCCACATAAATAAATTCTGTTTTCTTTTGTTCTTGTCTATGGTGGACATCACATCCAAGTTCACATTGTCATTACTCCTTACAGTAACAGTTGTGTAGAAGTGTACAGTGACAGTACATTAATTATGATCAGAGAAAGCAGTGAGAGCATGGATGAACACAGAATCCAATGGTAAACTGTCCTAATTTATTTATGTTGAGGTAAACCACACCAGCATGAAGTGAAGCAGTGGCACAGCATGTCTGTAATTAACAAAGTCTGCAGAGAGCAACAAACAACAAAAAGTGGCCAATGACCACAAATAGTCAGTGATTCTGGCAAGGCTGCTGAGACTGCTGATGAACCACTAGTAACAATGAGAAAAGATGTGAGTGAACGTACCCGCCATTCAAGGAGGCTTTCTGTAGAAGAGTCGTAATAACCACTAGCCCCTTAATTCTGTTTGAACTTTTATTATTGAGCCTTTTCATGCCAAGAACTAGCTCACCTCTTGATTTCTACTGTGTTGTGCTGGACACCAAGCTGAAAATGACATGCACCCTATCTTCAGAAGTCCTGATGTTGACCTCCCATTCATGAACTGGGGAAATTGAATCTGTGCTACCTATTTCTGCAAAACTATGTCTGTCTGTCAACTCAAGTGACAATGTTTTAGCATTATGAATTTACTTTTTGAATAAACAGTTTTTCCTTTATGATTCTATCATGTGTTTTGTTTTAACAAAATCATGTTGGATCACAGCTATCAGCCTGTCTAGGCAAGGACTGTAATTAACTGTGTACCATATATCTGTTGGTTATGAACTTACACCTGACTCCATCCCATCACCACCATGTCCAGCCTTTAGGAATCCTGCTGCCTCAATCCCAGGCACCACTCCCCCCATGGTCTCACCAGTGGGGATTAGCATGGTGAGAGGCCCTATGGCACTTGTTCACCGTCATCTGAGTTGACTGGTGCACATCCCTTCAACCCATTTATTTGCCCAGTCCCTCAGGCTGTCATACATGCAGTGGAGTGTGCCAGGCCTAGAAATGCTGACAGCTCCGATCCATCATGATTTGGTCAAAAAGAAACACAGGAAGCACAATCAAGAGCAACTGTTTCATGTCTGAGTGTGTTAAGTTAAATAAAGCTAAAACATTGGTGTCTTGAATGATAGACATATTTTGGTATAAATCTTCATAGAGCCCAGATTCTATGGCAGTTAGTGGTGAATTTGGGGCAGCTGCTGTATATGACTGTAGACCCTTTAACTTCTGATAGATAGTAGGGGTTGGGGTTGGGGAGGGGTCCAACCTTCAGACGTTGGTGCCTCTACCTGTTGTTTTAAGGTTATGTGAGAATGCCTTTTTTTTGGTTGCATGACTCTGGAAGATGTTGCTCCTTTACCGTATCACTGTCACAACTGTGTCTTTCCTGTGAGCCTCTGATGGTATTGAGAATGGGTTCTGGTGCTGCATTATCAATGAGAAAGAGTCCAAATCTGAATGCATATCCTCCTCATCTATTCCACTTCCACTGTCTTCAATCAGGTAATCTGAATCCACTACCAGAATGTTTTACGCATTTGCAATCTTTTCCAGGAGGCTGTCCATCACTTGCTGGTCATTACTGTTGGAGGCTTCCTCTTCAGTGAGATACCCTTTGAAATGTAATGTGGTTACTATTGATTTGCATTTCTCAATCAAATCTTGTGCATCACTGACATGATTAGTGGAGTCAGTCATCAGCAATAGATGCAAAGCATACTCAACAGTGATTATACTGTTACACCTATAACATGTGGCTGGCCTTCTTCATGTTCTCAGCTCCATCATGTGTCAAGAATAATTTCACTGTTCTGTCAATGGCGAAATCTTCAAGCTCTCTGAGGACATGCTGTGCCATGGCTTCCCCGGTGTGGTAAGGCAACACTTTACAAGAAAATGTAACAATGCGAAAGGCCCAACCCGTGTTAATGTAGGCTAGGCGGATACCAAGGTATGGGCAACATTTGTATTTGTCGGTCCATCCATCAAACATAATGCAGATGGAATGCACTGTACAGAGGTCATCCTTCACTTTGGTTTTTAATAAGCTGTATACATCATGTAGAGCTTTACCACATAAACTTCTTTCATTACGTATTTTTATACTCGGGAAACTTTTGGAGAAGAATAGTTGGAAGCCCTCTTTGTTGATAGACTCGAAAGGCATCATATCCAAAGAAAACCAGACCAAGACATCCCGAACAAGTTCAAATCAGAAGAAGCTGGCCATACACTACCAGTGGCACCAGCAAGGCTCATATTAATCATAGTTTGCTTCAGTTTCTGTACTTTGTTACCCTCATGTACATCTATGTTATGAATGTGGATTAAATGTTCCATTAAGGATGTAGTAGCAGTCTGCAGGGCATAATTTTTAACTTTGCTAATATGTGCAGAAGACTGTCCTTTTGCATACAGTGCTTGCTGTCCATCTAAGCAAAGGGAACAGAAGTATCTATTATCATCAAGCAAGAGAGGAGAAACTGAACCTGGGTCACATGGAGATGTACCTGGGACCTGCGTTTTAACATACAGTGAGCCAAAGTATTTCCAAACAATGGACTTACTATTGCCATGAAACCTCAATTTTGGAGCAACAAACAGGCTGCATATTTCAGATTTTTCACTTTGTGACAGTAGTGATGTACTTTCATACTTGTTAGTTTTACAATAGGGAGATGCACCAGCCATATTTGACATTGACAGTACTACCCCCCTCCCCCCGACTAGTAACTAAGTACTGGCTTTTCTGTGACAAACTGCTAAGAAATGATTACATAAGAAGAACACAGTATTATGATACAGGATTCCACACATTATAAGTACTGGATATATGTATACAATAAGTAACCACCAAGTCAAGTCAACACTTGGAGAACCGAGAACTGGATGCGATGTCCAGCATAGACAAGAAGAAAACAGAAACCACACAAGACTATTTTTCAAGCATAACAAATTAGCACAGTTAAATCAACATAACACAATACCATGACCATGCATGGCATATTGCATACAAAGAACTTAGAACAGAATGATGTAGTTCCCTACGGCACTCAGCCCACCCCAACCCGGCAAAGTACAACACACACACCAGTAAGGGTTTGTGCTTGGCTGTGCCTGCACCGCCAAGCCTTACTGACTCATTCTGAAAAAGTCTATTTCTTGATGAATCAATGTTGTAGACTCCTGGCCAGTCATTGCCACTTCCTCACTACAAAGTGTCAGTACAATTCAAGAAGGTGAGCCTTGTTTGCTTCCTCTTGGTTAGTTCTCAGGTGATCGACCTCATCCTAAAATACAAAAAGTTATTGTAAGGGCCACGTATGGGTGGTATATGTTGCTATACTATATTAGCCAATTTAATAGGTAAAAACAAATGCTGTAATTACATTAAAACATCACCTACACCTGTGATATTAAAGTTCAGTCACATCACTAAGGTATGGAAAAAAAAATAAGCCACGTGGTGCAACAGCTTATCTACCATAACTTTTGACTGTGCCTTTCTATGGAAGACTGAATGAGTAACAGACTGCTGCATGGCATCATTCCTATCATTTTCATCCCTCAAGTAGTAAGTGCTATTAAAAACAGGGTCTCAGAAATATTGCTATCTGAAACAAACACACAAACCAAAGATGAACCAAACCAAAGATGAACCTTACCCATCGCTTATCTCTACTGCTGCTTCACTCAGAACAAAAAATACAGAACTGAGAATAATGGTGAGAGGCAGAGCTAAGAAACAAGACATACGAAGTAAAATAGATGGGGATAATGTATGGTCTTTGGTTAATAACCACGCTGTAAACACTTCAAGAGGTAGATTATCATGACTTCATTGTAAACCTCGAGAGCGTAACTCCAGAGGTTTTCCAATGGCATGCCAACCGACAGTGTTTTCAGTGCAATTATTAATATATCCAAAGACCATACATTACATTTTATAGTGTATGGGCTACCAAGAAAAAATAATCACAGACTGAATTACTTTTCTGATTGATTCTTATCTTAAGCATTCTTAAAGCAAACAGTAAAGCAAACAGGAAGATTGATTCTTCAGCAATGTTTATTGAGTTTGTGCTTCTTCATACCTTAAGCATTGTTATATCAAACAGGAAGACTGATTCGTCAACAATGTTAATCAAGTTCATCTTGTCATCTTAAGCATTATTAAATCAAACAGTAAGATTGATTCCTCGACAATGTTTATTGAATTTGTCATCTTCTCTTATCTTAAACATTCTGAAATCAAACAGGAAGATTGATTCATCAACAGTGTTTCTAGAGTTCATCTTCTTATCTTAAACAGCTACTGACACCTCAGAAGAACTTTACCATAACACAATATTTAGACACAGTTCAGCTTGTATGTCACATTAATTTTATGACCTTGCTGTCCATTGTTTATTACTGAGGTCATTTGCATGAAAACTGGATTTTTGCTCCTGAAGACTTCATCTATTCCCTTCCCATTGCCTTCTCCCTACCCAAGGTCATAACGCACTGATTGTGACATCACAGGTACTCCCATGGCAACAGACTGTGATGTCACAAAATACAGGATTATGACTTGAAGTAGGGAGTAAGCTACAGAGGCAGGTAAACTGTAACAGAACTCTAAGGAATAACCATCATGTACTCATACATATATTTACTCAGTAATAAATAATGGAGAAGAAAAATATGTAAAATATATATAGAATGCAAGCTGACTTGTACCGAATTATGTTTCTCAAAGTTTTTTCCCAGTGTCAGCAGCTTTTTAAGCATTCTTACATCAAACAAGAAGACTGATTCGTCAGCAATGTTCATTGACTTTGTCTTTGTATCTTAAGCTTTCTTTCATCAAACAGGAAGACTGATTCGTCAACAATGTTTCGAGTTCGTCACAACAGTATTCATCAGTACAGCCTGGCGCAAATCAATTACTTAATACCAACAATATTTTAAAAATTTTTCTCAAAGCTGAGCATTAACAATTGTGAGCATTCCATTTTGCTATACCATTGATATGACATACTCAAGAAGGGTTAACATAACAGAGTGATGTCATATCAATGGCATAACAAGTTTGGAAGCAGTCTGCTTGATTTCACTTAGTAATAAGGGCCCCCCATACATTATAATTTATAAGGCTAGTAGGCTAACTCTGCATTGCAGCTGCTGCCAAAATACTAGTCCACATTAACGTGCTTGCATAGAAATAAACTGCATAATTTCATTGCAGTCTTACTTTCTTTTCTAGTGTGGATGTGTTCTCTGACTGACAACGTCAACTACTATAACTTCCCCGGGCAAGAAAGAGACTGAGCAGGGAATAATGAAGACCTTTACTTACACACTGATGACTCCATCAAGGTCCATAATGCAGAAATCTCAAGCTGAGGCAGGTCATTCCAGCTGATGTCAAGTCTCTGACACCGTCTCTCCACTCTAACTGGGAATGACACGTCCACGACAATGACTCCCACTCAACTCTAGTCGTGATGAGTTGTATTTCTTTTGGGATCTATCTTCTTCAGGACTCTGAAGGACAGTACTGCTGCCCTAATATAATACTAAATAAAAATGTTAGGTTTGGTATTGGTTGTCTGTTTTTTTTTTCCAGAGGTGTCATTTTCACTTTCCATTTTATCATGATTTCTAAACTCAAAAGTCACAATTAAATGGCTGGCTAACAAAATACACATTATACACATTACAGTGGTCAAGTCTAGAAAATACTGGTCCTGATTGGCTGCATGGCATGATTTACATGTAAATAAATCCCATTCCTGCGTGCCATCACCCCACAGGAAGGGTAGCAGCTGCAAGCCTGCAAAACTATAATCCCTTGCACCTATTGCACAGTAATAGATGTTACTTTAACACATAATGCTAAGACAACTTTAAAGACACTACCACACACATGCAGGGCTTATGTTAACTCCCTACTGAAGTCCCCAAATGGGATTGGTGAGGTCTTGAGGACTTCTAAACACAAAAATAAAAGCAGTGCTTGCCTTCCGCACTGACCCTGTATTATATAGAAAGGTTTGCAACAATATAATTAGCAGAAGAAGTATCTAAATAATGTTGTAGTACAAAGCCACTCAAGAAATTTTTGACACCAGTATTTACTGGTCTGACACTCCAGCACCCGGCCCCAACATTTGTATGCAAGGAGAGGGTGAAGATGGCCCCAATCGAATTTACAACATTTCAAGCTTGATTGCCACAAGATGCCCTGCAGGACAGCACCAGAGGATCCTCTCCCCTCCCCCCCATGAGCCAACACACTGTATAAAGTAATAAAAAACATTTTCTGTTGAAAATGCATTAAGGTGTTGCTACTGGGCTTGCGTGGCATACACACCGCCAGCATCCACTCCCAAGCTGAACCACCTAACTAGCTGTCATAATCCAAATCCCCCCCTTCTCACCTCACTGTAGTCGATGTCCAACACCAGTGTGGCCAGTCTTAATATACCAGCTCCACTCCAGATCTCTGCAATCGATGACTTCTTTCTGCAAGGGAAAAGAAGGAAATAGTGGCACCACTGAACCCACATAGCTTGATCTGTTTCAATTTTAGTTGGTAGCATATGTTCATCCCCCACCCCCCTGGTTGGGTCATCACTAAACAAGATTTTTTTTCTAGTCACAGTGGTGTTGCAGTAGTAGTACTGCAGTAAGTAAACCACACCCCTGAGCTGAAGCTTCAAGTACATATTTAAACAGGGGTGTACTTTACTCACTGCAGTACTGCAACACCAGTGTGACTAGATAGAAGCCCCCTTTTTCAGTGATGAGAGACTGAAGCTGTTAGGAGTCATATTCCAACCAATAGCCTGACATTAATCCCAGTTGCACTGTCATGTGCATACAGCCTGATCCCCATGGCAGATAAATTCTTCCTTTCAGCTTTCCATCATCTAGCACTGCTGAATGACGGGACAGGAAAGATGCATTCTGATTTTGAACCCGCTAAACTGTTGGTGGAAGAACAATTTTATTAAAAAGCACCCTCTAAATGAGGAAGACGTTCAAAAAGTATACTTTAACCAGCCCGCTGGTGCAGTAGTTAATTTCTGCTTATGATGCCAGCAACCCAGGTTTGGGAATGGACCTGAGTCATCGGAGGGCGTTCGGGGAGAAGGATGAGCATCCCATGGATGGCTCTCCTTCTCCAGGGGGAGGGGGGGGGAGTGCCTGGTGCACTGAGGACTCCTGGTGGAGGCCGGGAGATACTCACGCTCTGGCACTTGTTTCAGGGGAGGCGGGGCAGATGCTGGCATCATTGCATGTCCCCACCTCCAAGAATACAGGAAAAAGGAGAAGGCGGGTGGAGGCCACTGTCTCAGTGAAGCCCTCTTCGGGGCTTCGATTAGCCATCATCGCCACTCCCCCGACCAGTCACTAGTTCTGTGGCACAGATTGGGGACCATTGCCATGGCCCCACCCTCTGGGGCAAGCTGGGGGTAACTGGGGGAGTCAGTGGCAAAATGGATGACGGTGAGAGTCCCGGGAGCCATGAACAGAGCTGAGGACTGACAGTGGCCCTGCTAGGAAAAATAGAGAATAAAAAAAAAAGAAGTATACTTTAAACAATTTTCTTTTGCAGTACTTTTTATAACAGCAATAAGGCACTACCAGGAATTAAATTAACAGTCAGTTATCACCCCCTGGGGCAATATGGCACTTGGCTGTGCCTTGTGTCACATTACACCCCTAGGGGTTGATTAACAGACTGTTAATGTAGCCCCTGGTCATGTCTTATTGCTTAATAAACACCATGCTGCCTTAAACCCATCTATGGGATCATGCTAACTATTTACCACCACCCCTGAAGCAAACCACATAAACAGCAGCGAGCACACAGCATTAGCATATTAAGTGACGGTGACACTGGTGTAGGATGCTGCAGTAAGTACACACCACCACACCCTGGCCTGAATCACTCAGTGAAATAAATTACGAAGAAATGAACATCTCACTTTTGTTTATATTTGTACACCCCAGCAGCACCAGCAACTCACCGTCCTGCCAGCCAAGCCAAGGCATAGCGAGGCATTTCATGATGAGGCCTAGCCCTTACTTACCCTACCTCAAAGAAATGCATGAATAAAAAACTGGAAAATATAAAACCCTTCACTGCCAACAGTGCCAAACAGTAGCATTGTTTAGTTAATGCTGTTTGCCTTGCTGCCAGTGTGAGACTGTGCCTGACCAGAAATCCTCACTGGCTGGCTGCCTCAAGTGTGTATAACAGTAATGATTCTAAAAAATTGTTTTAAGACAGAGCATCCCAGACAGAATACAGATCAGCAAAGAAGACAACTCAGTCAACAGTGTTTTAATTGGAAAGTGAATTAATTAGCTAATGCTAAGCTCCATATTTCTTACACATAGATACATAGATACATAGACAGTGTCGGCAGATAAGGGCCTATGGCCCACCCAGTCTGCCCATTTGAGCTTGTAAGTTCAGTTTATGTTTTCCTAGAAGTCTGTTGCCCCTTACCCCTGACCTCCAGAATTCCTTTATGTCTATCCCATGCATTCTTAAATCCCGTGATTGTTTCAGCCCTCACCACTTCCTCTGGCAGGGTGTTCCACTTGTCCACCACCCGTTCTGTGAAGAAATTCTTCCTCACATTTCCTCTGAATCGTCCTCCCTCCAACTTCATCCCATGCCCTAGTCCTGGAACATCTTTTCATTTAAAAATAGTGTATTCCTGCACCCTGTTCCCTCCCTGTAAGATACTTGTATGTCTCTATCATATCCCCTCTCCTCCTCTCCTCCAGGGAGTACATGTTCAGTTCCTTCAACCTGTCCTCACAGGACTTGTGATGCAATCCATGCACCATCTTTGTTGCCCTCCTCTGAACCTTCTCTACCCTGTTCATGTCCTTACGTAGGTAAGGTCTCCAGAACTGTACACACTGTACTCCAGGTGGGGCCTCACTAGTGTCTTGTATAGTGGAATTATGACCTCCCTTTTCCTGCTGGTGATGCCCTGCCTATACATCCCAGCATCCTATTTGCTTTACCTGCTGCCTTGTCACACTGTTTCCCTACCTTGAGGTCATCAGAGATGATAACCCCAAGATCCCTTTCCTGCTTGGTGCATGCTATATCCTCACCCCCCAACTGATATAATGTGCCAGGGTTTTTGTGCCCCATATGCATTATCTTGCACTTCTTTGCATTGACTTTCAACTGCCAAACCCCTGACCAGTCTTCAAGTTTCTACAGGTCCCTTCTCATTCAGTCTACACTCTCTGGTGTGTCTACTGTGTTACAGAGCTTTGTGTCATCAGCGAACAGTGAAATTCTGCCTTCTAGGTCCTGCGCCATATCACTGATGAAGATGTTGAATAGGACCAGTCCCAGCACTGATCTCTGTGGTACCCCACTGGTCACTCTTCCCTCTGTGGAGTGACAGCCATTTACCACCACCCTCTGTGTCCTGCCACCCAGCCAGTTACCTACCCACCGCACTACTGTCCTGCCCACACCCATATTCCCAGTTTGTGTAATAGTCTTCTATGTGGCACAGTGTCAAAGGCCTTGCTGAAGTCCAGATAGGCCATGTCCACTGCCCTCCCTGATCCACCTCCCTAGTCACCCAGTCAAAACATTTAATGAGGTTGGTCTGACATGACCTCCCCCTGGTGAAACCATGCTGCCTTGGGTCCTGTTGTCCATTGACAACCAGATGTTCCACCAATCTCTCCTTCAATAGTGCTTCCATGATCTTCCCCACTACCGAGGTGAGGCTGACTGGTCTGTAGTTCCCCGCTTCCTCTTTGTTCCCACTTTTGTATAAGGGGACTATATCTGCTGTCCTCCAGTCTTTGGGTACCTTCCCTGTTTCCAGTGATCGGCTAAACAGGATAGCCAGAGGTTCAGCCACCACCTCTCTTAGTTCTTTAAGGACCCTGGGGTGCACCCCATCTGGCCCCATTGCTTTATCAACTCGTTTTACTTCCAGTTCCTTCAGGACCCTTTCTCGTGTAAAAGGGACTTGTGTCATTCTGCACCATTCTGCGCCCTTGTCTCCTTCAGACCCATTGCCCTCCTCTTCCTCAGTAAAGACTGAGCAGAAATACCTGTTCAATATGTCAGCTTTACTGTTGTCATCCTCCACGTGGCCCCCATCCTCCCCCTTCAGTCTCACTATCCCTCCCTTTGCCTTTCTTTTTTCACTTATGTACCTGTAAAAGGTTTTGTCCCCTCTACCCACTGATTTTGCAATGTGTTCTTCTGTCTGAGCTTTGGCTTCCCTTACTGACCTCCCTGCCTCCCTTTGCTTCTTCTGGTACTTCTCTCTATCCCCTTCTGCCTGTGTCTATTTGTATTGCCTGTAAGCAGTCTTTTTGGCTTTCACTTTCTTTGCTACCTCTTTGGAAAACCATAATGGTCTCCTCTTCCTTTTCCTCTTGCTAATCTGCTTAATGCAAAATTCTGTTGCTCTTGTAATCCCCATTTTAAGTACTGCCCACTGTTCCTCAACCCCTGCTTCCTGCCCTATTCCCCTTAATGCCTCTTTCAAGTATCTCCCCATTTTCCCAAAGTCTGCCCCCTTAAATCCAGGATAGGTGTTTTTGTGTGGTTTGGTTCTGCTGTTTCTGTGATTTCACAGACAAGGGTGAGTGATTCAGGCCAGGGTGTGGTGGTGTGTACTTACTGCGACATAAAGTTCAATTCCAAAAAGCTTGAGTCTACAAGTCAAGGGTGTATAACTGTAGGGCAAAAGACACAAAAACAATGCTGAGAAGATACAAAAATACAGTGGCATAAATAATGTGTTAGTGTCAGTGACTCAGCATGTTGCACACTCGCCTCTGAGGCTGGGAAGGCTGTGGGTTCCAGCCTCCCAGATCAGGTACTTGGGTTAAATCCCAATACTGACACTGTAGTGCAGCATGGGGGGGGTGATGCACTCCTGGGGTGCTGTCTTTCAGAGATGTTAAACTGAGGTCCTGTCTGCCTGCTCTGGTGCGGTTGTTCAGGTGGATGTTAAACATCCCACAGCACGTCTTGAAAACAGTAGGGGGATTTCCATTATTTCCCGGATGACCTCACCTAATTGCCCCCTTTCACTAAAAATGCCACCAACAGCTTAATCTTGTTAAGTTTCAGTTGGTTACCAACCATCTGTACCCCCGGGTCACTCATGCAAAAGGAACTTCTAGTCTCAGTGGACCTTTCTGGTCAACAAAATTCAATAAATAAAATAAATAATGCAAAATCTGATCTCGGGGAGTTTGAGTTTCGGAAATTCAAGTTAATTTTACATTGCATAGGAAAAGATGCAAAATAAGTTGCAAGTTTAATTCATATTATGCAGAGTGCTTTGCTCAACTTGAAGTGCAAACTGTACTATATTCTTGTCAGCACTGTTAAAGCAAAATATTGAACAGATAACTGTAGCAGCAGTTAATTTAATCAGCCAGAATGAATCGGATCATTGCAGATATATAATTCTTTCAAACTTAGTCCACAGCACAATGGCAATTGCACATGACATCTATTTATATTTGGGTTCAGTAACTGCGAGCCTGGGTTGCTGGATGGCCGGCAGGGGGGTGAAGGATCAAGCACCTGCTCTCATTCTCCGGGGAGGGTGGGCTGCAGCACTGACATGCTGCAATACCTGGGTGACCACAGGTGGAGGTGCAGCTCAGGAAAGCAGGGAGGGGCAGATGTCAGCCAAGGGTCTAGAGTGAAGGCACATCTCTGCGTGCTTTTGTCTCATTGGCCCTCCCCGAGTGCTGGCATCTGCAAGAGGGGGCAGGTCCAGAAAGGCCTCCACACCAGTGCCGAGGGGAGTCAGAGGAGCAGTTCCAAGTGCCTGCTCCAACTGAGGTTTGGCGGGGTAGGGGAGTCCCTTCCACTCCACCCAGGGGGTCATCTGGGATTTTGTGAATGTCTAAGAGCAGGGGACTTAATGGAGGCAGGCTCTTAGGTTCTCCCAGCACAGTGTGGTTGCACTGGGGACCCCGATGGAAGGGGCAGCTATGGTGATGGAAGGGGGCATAAAGAATAATTAAAAAAATAAATAAATTGTTTTCTCATCTGCCTTTTTGGACATGATGCAACAGCTAGCTGGCATTGATTTGATATTCAGCAGACTGCAGGGAAGGCTGTAACATGTGTTAAGCATTTGCAGTGAGTTCACCTGTCTGTTCACTGTCCTGTCATGTGCTATAATATCTAATAAATCTATATCTATATATGATGATAGTCTTCCTAACAATATCCCCTGAACTATTACTGCTATGAGTAATTGAGCAAGGCAGGCTATGTCAGATTTCACTTAGTAGTTCCAACTAACTAACTTCTGAAGTTCCGAACAGTTTGTGTTAGGAATAGGACGCAAGTCAAGAAGACTATCACGTGTCTGTCTCATAGTTCATACACAGATTGTATAGATACTACTTATTAATAATTAGCACACAGGACAGGACACAACAGAATCAGATGAGCTGACCTGCAGTGTGTCTGCTGCATATTTTCAATGACAACTTACAGCTAGCTAGCTTTTGAAAGAAATGCATGTTCAAAAAAGCCAGATGAGAATTAAAAAAAATTATAAGGGTAATAAGGGTATGCTCAGTTAAACGTAAAAGGACAAGTGGCTCCAACTCAGTCACTCACTATTCTGTCAGACATTGAAAAATAATAATAATAAACATTTTTATGTTTCCTTCACTTTACAACTTACCAGTTCTTGACCCCGTCTCCCAAGGCTGGATGGACTGAAGAGCTCTTGGAGACAGTCTCTCTCTCCTCTCTCTGTGAGCCTTTCTCTCCTTCCTTCTTGGCTTCTCCTCCTCACTGGGCAGTGGACAGGCTGACTGTACCAGGCTACGGTGGCTACCAGCTGCTGTGTGACTGTGCCCACATAGCACACAGACCCACCTACCTAAGGCCCAATATTTTGGTCAGGTGACTGGTCTGGCCACCCTGGCCTTCAAGTTCTCTCCTCCTCATGCCTGCAGCCTGGTGGTCATGGTGGTGGTTGACCTGACTGACCGACTGTGTCATCCACTTGATGACAATGATAGTCCCCTCCTCCCTCCGTGGCTGTCCCCTTGCTATTCAACTCATCTTCTTGACCTCTCCTCCTCTCATGCCTTTTTCTCTTCTCTGTTCTCCTCCCTAGTCTGGTGACTAGCCTGTTGAGACTTATGTTTTGTGTGGCCTGTGAGTCACTGAGGAGGAGGTGTACAAGTGTCTCCAGTCCCTCTAGGCCTCTGGCCATCCACCCTCAAAATCTGTGCCATGTGACTCTTCCTCGGCTCACTCCCTCAATTCTCTTCCCCTCGGATTATGGATGGGGTCTGGCCTGGGGATTACCTCTGTCTGGTCTACTCCTGGACTGTGCTCAACACCTGATTCAGTGGTGGCAGCAGCTCCACTCCCTCCTTTCCAGTCACTCAATCCCCGATGATCATCTGATCGACAATGGTGGCTGACCTTAAAAAAAAATCTTAGGCTCACCGACCATTCACCTTCACGGTCCCACACTCCCTCTCAAGACAGGCACAGGACTTGGGACAGATGTCCCTGGCAACTCCCCGGCCTCACACCTCCCCCCAGGAGCAGGGCCAGCCCGAACAAGGCCTGATTTGGCATGTTATCTTCTAATGCTTCTTCTTCTTCATCTGGCAGATTTCTCTTTTTTGCCCAGATCTCCGCAGTTTTTTGAGGCAGTATTCAGGCTGTATACATTTTTTGCTGCCAGTCTTTTAGATTTCCCACTTTCCTCTGGTTTGTTTTTTTATCTGTAATTTTCTTGAAAAACTCTTTTAAGTCTTTTAATTCTTTTTTACTCATTCTGTATTGTTAATATTGATTCGTGCAGTTTGCTCTATGACCACACTTAAAGGAAGTGTCCTGTTTCAGTTTTTATTTTATTAACCAAGCTATTTAGCAGTTGCTCATGCAGTCACCTTCTGTACCACCTTACAGAGCTGCTACCTTGTAATCTTTATTTAGTTGCTTTAATTTAAACCCATTGCTCATCACCTTCTTACAGATCTGTGGAAATAATATAGCTTTTTTATTTTAGTAGCAGAGGTATTGGCAATTGCTCATGCAGTCCCCTTCTGTACTGACTTACAGAGCTACCAATCAACAGTTCAGCATGTCACCAACTGAACTTTTACTTTTCTTTCCTAAAAAATCAGGATGCAAAGCTTTTACATACAGACTGACCCTTTAAATACAATTCTTCAGACCCAGATAGTTCAATTTTCACAAATTATGGCTGGGCAGCATTTCTTAGTTGTTTCCTTCTACTATGCCCAATTTTACCATTCAGTTTCATTTTAAAAGAACAGAGGGGAAAATTTTTCCACATGAAGTTGGCTTTTATTTTGAGTAAGACTTTCTTTCCTTATATTAATAGTTCACTTTGAATCAGTAACAGATCCCTGATGCTCAGCTCAGACATGGACTATCCATTAGCCCTCATTTATCACAGTGTACTCTCGAGTAGCTTTTAACAAACTATTATGGTGGCTTTACACAAAGAACTCATCCAGAAGCAGCCATATAATCCTCTTCAGGCTCAGACTTCAAAGCAGAGAACTAAAATTCAAAATGTATTCCCCAAATGATAAGATGATAAAAACCTTACGCTTATAAATATTGGGTTGGAAGAGACAAGAAAAAGGGGCGGTATAACTACAATTCTTGTGATTATCATCTGACTAGTTTAATAACTGTACAAGCATTTTTCTTCCAAACTTAAAAGTTCATTTATTTTTGTAATTCATTTTACTTGCTTTGTACTTGGAATTAGCTTTTAAAAATGCTTCAGAGAAAGAAAAAGGACTACAGACTTTCAGCTTCAAAACAATCTTCTCCTCAGCATTTTCCGCCACACACGGCATTCAGAGTCGACTTTTGACAGCAGCTCTCCTTCATCTCTGAGGGTAAACATCCCTCAATTCTTCTCTGCAGATCACCTATAACCTCCACCTTGTCCTTTCCTCTGGTCCATTTTTGTTAAAGGGACACTGTCGACCCCCTTAGGTCTCAAAGTGTCCCTAGTTTAAAAAAACATATTTTATGATTGCCAAAATTCTGTAAAGATTGTTGACATAGCTGGTAGTTTGATTCTGACTCTTATTGTCTTTAAAATAGTAAAAAACAGACTGCCCAACATACTGGTGTTATCACACCAAAACAGGTTTGTTTATATTCCTTGATCAACTCCAAATGCATTTCTCCTGGACTTGGGAACACCGACAAAACAGTCTAGCCCCTCATGATGCAGTGGGAGCCCAGGAGGCTACTACCTTATGAGTGACTGCACTGTTTGGGTGTGTTTCTAATGCTCAGGAAGCATGCAATAAGAACAGATCCCAGATTGTAAACAAAACAAAGTTGTTTACAAATATACATTGCCATGCATTTCAGTTCTACTAAACAAGGAGACAGACAAAACAAACAACAACATCAGTGAATTTTAGAGAGGGTAAGCAATCATAAAATGTGGGGTTTCAACTAGAAATAATATGATGAAAAATAGGTTGACAGTGTCCCTTTTATTCACACAGAGATTTTATTCGACTTTCTTCTGCTTCTAAATGCAGCACCATATTGTTTCACAGCAGCCAACGCTCACCGAAGCAATGAACGGGAGCTCCCAGGCTACTTTCAGACACCAAAGCAGGTCAGTGGATACGAGGAGTTTATACACAGCCTTATAAAAACCAAAAAGTGTGTGCACACAGATATGGTGGTGCTAAAGGAACTACAGGTACATAGATTTACTAAAGCTCCAAGCACACACCAAGTCTATAAGAAGGACACCAGGCAGAAATAAAGTAAAAACTTACATTTTATTGCATAAAATATACACCAAGCCTGACATGTTTCGGAGCTTAAAGCTCCTTTTCCAAAGGCCTATGAAAAAGGAGCTTTATACATACCCACCTGATTCTAGGAGGAAACTGGAATATTTCACCTATGCAGGACTTAGATAGGACCTTTCTCTCAATTAAACCTCTCACTCCCACCCAAAGGGCTTTTAGAGACCTAATAGACATGATTGGCCTATGTGATCTCTGGAAAATCCTCAGTCCTTCCCTTCGCCTTTACACCTTCTATTCAGTTACACAACAGTCCTGGTCCCACCTAGATTTCATACTGATCAGTCTCCCCTTTCTCTCTGGTCTTTGTAATGCAGATATTGAACCGATAGTTCTCTGGATAGAGCTATCTCCCAACCCCGACATTCATAAAGATACCACCTGGAAACTGAATACCCAACTTCTGAAAGATGCATCCATCATTTCCAATATCCAATCTCTTATCCAAACCTTTACTGGCTTTAACAAAGACTCCGTATCCAGAATAGATCATGAATGGTGTGCAATTAAGTGCTTCCTAAGGGGGGAATTCATTAAGCTTGCCTCCAGAAGGAAAATAGTGCCAAAATCCCTGGCCATATCTCTCCTATCACAAATAAGGTAATTAGAGGTATCCCTCTCTTCCTCCTCTTCAACCAATTCTCTTGAGACCTTGCTTTCGTTAAGGAATAAATATTCTGACCTTATACGGGAGAAGGCTCAATTTATGCCATCTTAAAAACTAAATCAAAATACATAGATCAAGGTGAAACAGCTGGGAGACTTTTGGCTCTTCATCTACAGAAGCTGGAAAGCTCCAGATTAATTCCCTCTATCACAGCCTCAGATGGCTCAAATAAAACTCTCCCTAGAGAAATAGCCTCCGTAGTTGAGGATTACTTCCGTCAGCTCTACGGGAAGATTATTTCACCTCCAACCTCTAAAGAAGTAGATGCATACCTAGATGCCCTCTCCCTTCCAACTCTTCTTGACCATCATCAACTATCTCTATCTTCTCTGATTGCACTCACCGAGATAGAAGAGGCCATCAATAGTCTGGCCTTAGATACAGCACCAGGACCAGATGGTTTCCCTTCTAACTTTTATAAGACTTTCTCCAAAGAGTTAGCCCCTCTTCTACTTCGCTTATACACCTACATACTGGAATCTGACTCTCTTGACCCTTCACTCTTAGAAACTACCATTGTTCTTCTCCTGAAGCCAAACAAGAACCCCTTCCACTCTGCTAGCTACAGACCTATATCTCTCCTGAATAGTGACATTAAGATTCTCATTAAAATTCTTGCTGCCAGAGTAAGGAACGTCTGGATTCCTCTACTTAGCCCAGAGCAAGTAGGGTTTGTCTCAGGCAGGTCCTCAGCAGACCACCTACACAAAAATTGACCATATTCTTCAGGTAGCCCAATCCTCCCACTCCCCCATGGCCCTAGTATCCCTTGACGCAGAGAAGGCCTTCAACAGAGTGGATTGGTGTTTTCTCTGGTCAACATTACAAAAATGGGCTGCCCCTTTCTGTGCTGGCTTAAGGTGATCTACTCATCTCCCTCAGTCAGGATTTACTGCAATGGGGTTTTCTCCTCTCATTTCCCCCTCTTTACAGGCACTAGACAAGGATGCCCTCTGTCACTCTTCCTCTTCAATATATACCTAGAACCTCTTATTAGATACATTAAGGCCACTCCCCAGATATGAGGAATTCCGATAGAGGGAGCTGAGTATACTCTCTCAGTATATGCTGATGACATTTTGTTACACTTAGACCAGCCTTCAACTTCACTTGCTTGTACCTTGCAGGTGATATCCCAGTTCAGCCTCCTTTCTAATTATAAGTTAAATCTTAGTAAATCTGAAATTCTTCCTCTTAACCACCTCACTTACAAGGTGGATTTTATTCAGTTTAACATGAATTGGTCTGTTAATTCTATGAGATACTTAGGCATCTGGTTGTTGACCGACCCTTCTCTTGTCAAAAAGCTGAATCTAGATGACCTAGTGATCCGCATCCAACAGTACCTTCAGAGATGGGAATCCCTTCTATTACCCTTATGGGGCCGTATTAACATCATTAAAATGAATATCCTCCCCAGGCTCTTTTATTCTTTAAATATGTTGGATAATTGTCTTCCCCTTTCCTTTTTTCAACATGTCAACTCTTTCGTGTCTAACTTCATCTGGTTTCAAAAATCTCCACGACGCTCCTTTCTCAAGTTGAGCCTTCCAAAGGAGTCTGGAGGTCTCCGTCTCCCAAATTTCCTTCTTTACTACTGGAGTAGCCATTTATCTAAATGTAGTCTGAGGATTTCTGTACTTGAAGGTAACTACGTTTCCCATTGGCTACAAATAGAAACTCATCTTATACAACAACAGAATCTTTTCCCCTTTAATGTATTTTACTTACTACTAAAATTCCTGCTGGCCCCTATCAAGGAATCAGCAGTTGGTACCTCCCTTAGAGTCTTTTCTCAGTTCTGTTCCTCTTTGAAGATCCTGCTCGCTTAAGACCTGTCTCAACCAATACTCTCTAACCCTATTATCAAAATTGGGGCTAAAACTCTTTCTCCAAGCTGGCTACCTCAATTATGGGATGCCACAGTTTCCAATTTCTACCATCGAGACGCTTTCCTTTCCTCTCCTGAAATCCTTGCAACCAATCCCACGTCTTCAAAGTTTTTCAATTAAGACACTTGTTGGTTCAACTTTTTGGAACAAGGCCTAAACCCCTAATTATACACCCTATGCTATCTCAGTTTTCTGAAATGGCCAATGTGCCTCATGGAATCTCCTTCATATACTCATATCTTCTATCTACTGTACTTCTCACCCAGACATCTTGATGGGCTCCAAGGTCTGGGATTCTTTACTACCGGACAATTACCTTAATTGGTCACAAATATGGAAGAACACTTTATATATATATATATATATATATCTATAGATATATATATATATATATATAATATATATATATATATATATATAATACCCAAGACAAAATTAGGCTCACCCAATATCATATTCTTAATAATATGTATTACACGCTGGTAAAATTAGCAAAAATGGGTTAGGTTCCCTCCTCCGTTTGTTCCAGGTGTGGTAAAGAAGAAGGGAACATCCTGCAAATTCTCTGGTCCTGTGAAAAAATTGCCCCCCTCTGACAAATGATACAAATCAGGTTAGTTCCTCTACTGGGACTTGAAGGGTTGTTTACTGTAGAAATTTGTATTATGGGTTCTTATTCCAACATTACTATCAAGGAAAGAAGATTTCACATGGCTATTATATCAATGGCAGTCAAGAAGCCAGATCTCAAGCACTGGATTGACCAATTGGACATTTCCTATAATGAATGGTTAAAGGAACTCACTTTATACTTCCAAACAGAATGTCTAATTGCTAGGATGTGTAACAAGATCAAGCATTTCAACAAAAAGTGGGGCAAACTGTATACCTTGTACTTATCTTAGCACAAGTGTACTCCCTCTGACTCCTTAGTTGATACCTTCACATAAATATGTAAGCTTAAGATACTATGTTTTTTTTGATTAACCTAATAAAACTTTTAAATTTCTAAAAAAAAAGGAAAAGGAGATTTACGCTTCAAAACATGTCAGGCTTGGTATATATTTTATGCAATAAAATGTCATTTTTACTTTATTTCTGCCTGGCGTCCTTCTTATAGGCTTGGTGTGTGCTTGGAACTTTAGTAAATCTTTATACACAGCCACTTGTAAAAGTTTTTTAAAAGTGTAGACTGTTTACCTAATGCAGCATGTAATCAAAGGAGGTTAGCAGCATTCTCCCTAGCACTCACTCCTCTCACTCCAGGTTTGCGGTTGCCATCTTGCTTCCCCCATGACCCAGTTGAGTCCGTTTTAAAAGTGAATTTAAAGCTTGTTCTAAGCAGAAAAAGACTTTCTAAAATCCATTTTATGTACTTAAATGTTTGTTGCTACCAGCTTTAACAGTTGTAATTTTTTCTCTGAGTTAAACATCCTTGTTCTGCCTAACACAGACTTGAAAGTTTCTTGTGATGTTCTGTGAGTTATGCAGTTTCAAATTCAAAATGTTTTAAAACTGACAATCAAATGAGTTTAACCAAAATAAGTTAACATGTTGCCTGTTACAAGAAATAAAGATTTCATGAAAATCCACAAAGCTTTTCTATTTCAGTACTTTTTTTAGTGATGCAGAAACCATTAGTATTTATAATACTTGACGGTGAAAAAATATGAACCACAGCAATTATATAAAATAACGCATGGGTGGGTGTGCTAATCTAAAATTTTACATACACCCTCAGTGTGGGATGCTTGTATAAACTCCTCAGGCTTCACTGTCAGGGTTTATGTAGCATCCCACACCTTGGATGTGTGTAAAATTCTCGTTATGCACACCTACTCATACATTATTCTATATATAGTGGTCTGTCTCAAAATACACAGTTTAACATCACCTGTGTAGGAGCAGAACTTTCATAACTCACTTGTAGCTCCACCACTCATGTGTTATGGTCCTGCCTTGTCACACATGAAAATGAGTTGCATATTTCGAGTCAGCCTATTGCATGTCCCCAGTTGCAAAAACAATAAAAAGTTTAAAATCTGATTTTTAGAATCTAATCTATCTAGATCTACATTTGCAAAACCCTTAAATTAATGCACTAGTTAGGGTAAAAGTGAAAAAGTAGGGAAAGGTGGCATTAGAGTTTCCAACCCTAACACCCCACTCACCACCCTGCAGGCAGCACAGCAGCTGTGGGGTGTGCCTTGGGGTTCTCAAGCCTAATGCTCACCCCATTCCATCAGTAAATAAGCTGAGATGTGTACAGTGTATGAGATTGGGGTGAACATTAGAGTTGAGAACTCCAAGGAACGCCCCACACCTGCTGTGCATCCTGCAGGGTCGGGGGGTGTTAGGGTGTTGGAAAGCTTAATGTCACATTTACCTACATTTTTCACTTTAACCCTAACTAGTGCATTAATGAAGGTTTTTGCAATGAATTTCCTTAATTTTTGAGATAGTATAATCATATCCTTTTTTACCAATGGGAGCACAAGGCCCTCTGGGCCCTGCGCTTACATCCCATCATAAATGCATATGTGTATGTTGTTGTGGGGCCCTGCACTTCAATTTGTTAGACAGCAACAACCAAATTTTCAGCATAGCCTTCTTATTACTCCACCTCATGCACACAGTAGTGAACTTCTCAAAATCCCCCACAAAATGTGACCCTGCACCATTTCAACATCACTTCACACCACAGGTGCAAAAAGACAGTTCCAGCAGGATTTGAAGAATGACAGCTGTGATGTTCATGAGCTGGTTTAAAAAAAAAGGTATGTAGAAGATTTCAGGTCAAAATATTCAAAATTGGCAAAGTTACATGCGACCGTCAATGTATGTACATAACTTTCCCAGTTTTGCATGTTTTGAGCCCAGATTTTCAACATACCCTTCTTATGAACCCACCCCATGCATAAGGGCAGTGAAAATGTAAAAATTATGACCAAAAGTTGATTTATCCAAGTGACTGCAAAATCACCTTTCATGACAGATTAGCATAATTCCACTGATATTGTGCATGAGGTGGTTCTCAAAAAGGCCATGTTGAAAATTTAGGGTGAAAATATGCAAAAATGAAAAAGCTATGCACCAGAGTTGAAAACCACACTGAAATACATTGAACCACACTTATCGTAGTTTCTCATATAGCAGTCGGTGGTTCCAGCAGCAAGACATGTCTTCAATGGGAGAGTGGATCTTGACACTGGGACCTGTTCAGGTGAGTGAGGGTGCATGGGTGGTGTGGGTGGATGTGGGGTGGTGGCTGCTCAGTGGGAGGTCAGGGTGGGGGGGAGACTGGCAAGGGACCATTTTTATTTACAGATTTAAGGAAAAAAAGACATTGAGGGACTGTTTTCTTTATTAGGGGTAATGAATAAACATAGAAACATAGACTTTGATGGCAGATAAGGACCACTTGGCCCACCCAGTCTGCCCATTTCCCTACCTATTGGATAAGCTTCAGATTCTAGTTAACCAACAGCCTACTTCCTGCAACCCCCCACTATAATTGCCTTATGTCTGTCCCATGCATGTTTGAATTCTCCCACTGTTTTAGACCCCACAACCTCTCCAGGAAGGTGGTTCCATGTGTCCACCACTCTCCGTGAAAAAGAATTTCCTCACATTACCCCTGAGCCATCCCCCCTCTAACTTTAAATTGTGCCCCCTTGTTCTTACACATCTCTTTTTCTGACAGATGCTACCCTCCTGGATTTTGTTGATTCCTTGAGGTACTTAAACTTTCTATCATGTTCCCCCATCCCTCCTTTCATCAAGGGTATACATATTAAGCCTCTCAGTCTCTCTTCATATGATTTCTGATGTAGACCCTGCACCATTTTAGTTGCCTCCTCTGGACTGCTTCCATCCTGTCTATGTCCTTCGTAGATGAGATCTCCAAACTGCATGCAGTACTCAGATGGGGTCTCACCAACTGTCTGTACAGAGGGATAACCACTTCCTTTTTCTACTTGTGATGCCCCTCCTATGCATCCCAGTATCCCCTGGCTCTCCTTATTGACTTCTCACATTGCTTACCCACCTTTAAGTCATCTGATATGACTACACCCAGATCCCTTTCCATTATTGTTGTCGTTAGTACCTCCCTGTATTGTGTACTCTTCTCCTGGATTTTTATTTCCCAGGTGCATTACTTGCACTTCTTTGCATTGAATCTAAGTTGCCATATGTTTGACCATTTCTCCAACCTTGCCAAGTCCCTTCTCATCCTTTCTACCCCCTCCTTGTGTATCAACTCTGTTTCAGATCTTTGTGTCATCCACAAAGAGGCATACCTTTCCTTCCAGACCCTCCGCAATGTCACCTATAAAGACGTTAAAGAGGACTGGACCCAGTACTGAGCCCTGAGGTACTCCACTAGTAACCCCACTTTCTTCAGAATGTGTTCCATTCACTATTACCTTCTGTGTCCTGTTGTGCAGCCAGTTTGCTACCCTGGGACCCACTCCCAGGCTGGCTAACTTGATTATTAATCTTTTGTGCAGGACTGTGTCAAATGCCTTGCTAAAGTCTAGGTAGGCCATATCCACAGCTCCTCCCTGGTCTATTACTTTGGTCACCCAGTCAAAGAAATCGATTAGATTCATCTGACATGACCTTCCTGCTGTGAATCCATGCTGCTTTGGGTCCTGTGCCCCGCTGGCCTCTAAGTACTGAACAATTCTTTCTTTCAGAAGTGATTCCATCATTTTCCCCACCACTGAGGTCAAACTAACAGGTCTGTAGTGTCCTGCTTCTGCCTTGCTCCCACTTTTGTGAAGGGGAATCACATCTGCCCTCCTCCAGTCCTCAGGTACCACCCCATCTTCCCATGATTTGTTAAAAAGTGTGGTTAGTGGTGTCACTAGGTCCTCCCTTAGCTCTTTTAGGATTCTAGGATGAATCCTGTCAGGCCCCATTGCTTTGTCCACCTTGAGTTTTAGGAGTTCTTTCAGGACTCTTTCTTCTGTAAATGGACTGGTGTCAACCCCACTATCCAGAGTGCTTCTACTGTTTAGTTTAGGTAACTCCTCCTCTTCTTATTTTGTGAATACTGAGCAAAAGTATTCATTCAGTATCTCTGCCTTTTCACTGTCTCCCTCTGCCCACCTCCCCTCTCCTTTATTAATCTTCACTATCCCTCCCTTAACCTTTCTATGCTCCCTAATGTACCTATAAAAGGTTTTATCCCCCTTCTTAACTGAGTTGGCTATCTTTTCCTTGGTTTGGGCATTTGCTTCTCTGACTGCCTTCCCCACTTCTTTCTGCTTTAATTGATACAGTTCCCTGTCGTGCTCCATCTGTGATTCCTCATACTTTTTGAATGCAGCCTTTGTCTCCTTAACCTTCCCTGACACCTCTTTTGAAAGCCATAGTTGTTTTTTATTCTGCTTTGTTTTCTTTATTTGTTTCACACAAAGGCTTGTTGCCCCCATGATGGCAGTTTTGATTTTTCTCTATTGTTCTTCCACCCCTCATTTCTGGCCATTTGCTAATGCATTCCTCAGGTATTCACCCATTATGCCAAAGTCAGCCCTTCTAAAGTCCAGTATCCTTGTCTTTGTATGGCTTGTCTCCATGGTTGTGTTTATTGTGAAGCATACTGTGCAGTGGTTGCTTGTTCCCAGATGTCTACTGACTTCTAAGTTTGTGATCCTCTCTCTATTTGAGAGTACCAGGTCTAATATTGCTCCCTCCCGAGTGTGTTCCACCACTAGCTGTCTAAGGCATGCTCCCTGTAGGGCATCGAGAATGACCCTGCTCTTGGATGTAGCTGCAGTCCATGTCACCCAGTTAACATCTGGCATATTCAGGTCCCTCATCAACAGTATCTCCCCTTTTTCAGTCATTTTGAGAATGCCTTCTATCATTTTCTTGTCCATTTCCTCCCCTTGAGACGGGGGTCTGTATATAACTCCTGTGCAGATTGTGATGCCCTTCCCTGTCTCCAAGGTGACCCAGAGTTCCTCTTGTCCTCCCCCTTTACTTTTTAGTTCTGTAGCTTTGATCCCTTCCCTTATGTAGAGAGCTACTCCACCTCCTCTTTTACCCTCCCTGTCCCTTCTGTAGATTGTGTACCCTGGTATGTTGACATCCCAGTCATGGTTCCCCGTGTACCATGTTTCTGTGACTGCCACAATATCCAAGTGTTCCTCTTCCATCAGGGCTACTAGCTCTGGAAGCTTGTTTCCCAGACTATGGGCATTGGTACTCATTGCCCTCCATTTAATGTTGGCTTTATCCTTTTTTACCCCATCCCTGCTCTTATTGCCCTTGTCCATTTTTCCATTTTCCCCTGTCCTGCCCCCTGTCAAGCTCTGTACCTCAGTGTTTACCCTACTACCTGCCATGTTTTGTGGGTGGAGGCTTGAACTTTTCTGTTTCCTATCAGCACCTTCCCCCTTGGCTAGTTTAAAAGCTTGCCAAGAAAGCCTTTAAACCTGTCACCTAGGAGCGTGTTTTCCTTCCTGGACAGATGCAGACCATCATGCCAGTATAGACCTTCATCTCTCCAGGTGGACCCCCAGTCTCCAATGAAGCCAAAGCCCTGTGCTCTGCTCCAGTTTTACAACCATTCATTAAACTGCATGGTGTGCAGTACCCTAGCCTCCCCCCTGCCATAGACTGGCAGCACCTCTGAGAAGGTTACCTTGCTTGCTACCTGTCTGAGGCCCCTCCCCAACTCCACAAATTCATCCTGCACTGCACTGATCTCATGCCTAGCTAAGTTATTTGTTCTGAGGTGGACAATGATATCTAGTTTCCTCTCCTGTGATGCTGCTTCTGCAATCCTGAAGATTCGCTTCCTGTCCCTCCAAGCCATGGCACCAGGCAGGCACCTTACTTCCCTCTCCTCTCCTTTCCCTGGGTCTACACCCCTAACAATTGAATCCCCTATCAGAAGCTGTTTCTTTCCCCTGTGGTGTCCCTTGCCACTCTTTTGTGGGTCTCCCTTGTGGATGTCCTCAGCATTTTTCTTGGTCTCCAATGAGGGTGTCATCATAGAGGAACCTTGAATTGCCAGGCTGACATACGATTTGTGTAGAGGTGCAACTCGGGGCTCACGCCTCTGTTCCACCACCCTCACCCTCCCTGAACCTACTGTGGTCCATCTGCTCTTCACACATGGCAACCTCTGAGGCAGTGGTTGTGGAACTGGTGCTCTTTGGGTGGGGGAGGCCTCCTTAGTCCTTGCCAGTTCAGCCTGGAGGTGGGCAACCTCCTCCCTCAGAGCTGACAGTTGCCTGCAAATAGGGCAGCAATGCAGGTTCCAGAATGTCTCCTGGAAAATTGCTGCCCCACAGCCAGTGCATTGCACCACTCCCCACATGTCCCTCTTCCTTATAATATACAATGAGTAATATATATATTTTTTTATTTTATTTTTTTTTGTGTGTGTGTGTACTTACCCTGTATGCACTGTGCTGGGTAATTAAGAATTTGACAGTTCTGCTCCAAGACCTGTTGAGGAAGTGATGTCAGAACCTTGGCTATAAAGGAAATGCCACTACTACTGGTGACTGTTAGAAACAATCAAATACACCACTGCTCCACCACCCTGGTGAGTGCTGCCCTTTATAGTAAGTCAACCAACACCACAATGTACTAGACCACTGCTCCTACACAAACCACTCTACTGAGTCCAGGGATAAAAATGAACTCACTGTTCAGCCAGCAGGACACTTCTAAAATATTGCACAAATATCCTTCCAAATCCTATGTGTCTAGCACAGAAATCAAGCAAGTTCAGTTGTATTTTAACCCCTCTGGTTATAAAATTACTACACTTTAATGGAATCCTGCAATTCTTAATGCCAGTAAGAAAATAATGAAACTTTCTGTAGAAAGTGTAGCTTACCTTCCTAGTCCCCTACAATATTATGTTTTACCAAGTTCCCAGTTCCTCAAATGTGTTCTAGTTTGTTCTCTGCAGTATAGCAAGTTTCTCAGCTTCCAACAGGAGCAGGCAAGTCTTTTCTGAATAGGGGATCAGAGGGTGGGAGGGTGCCACTAGGCATCAGGGACAAAAGAAAAATATTATGGGGAAGGCAATCAAAGCTTGGGGTTGCCACTAGACACCAGGGAAAGTAATATTATGCAAAAACTGAGTGGGAAGCCTTCAGTGGTCAGGGCTTCAACATACCTCACTGTCTACTCTCAGTATTAAGAGCCAGAATGTGTGGCATTTTCTTATTTCAAGGAATATCATGTCTAAGAATAGTTGACACCATATGTTTAGTGTTAAGGAATGTTTCCATCAAGTAGTCTGTTTTAATGGTTTGTGTACCCAGAAATAGCTCTAAAGTTAAGAGGAACATCAGTAAACTTGTGCTGAGCAAGGGTAAATTTGAAAGTAAAATTCACAGTGCAATGCAAAATTCATAGCATTTGACAGGTATGTTTAGTGCAGTTACAGTAGTTGTGAAGACAACGGTTCCAGACACACAACAAAACCAACTCCCTGCCAAGTACATATAGTTGTTTATGGCAGCATTAGATAATTAATGACCTCACAATGTGATCTGTATCTGTAAATACTGAACATGGCCTGAAAGCATTGTTATTATATCGGTAACTATATGGCACCTAAATCATATGAACTCACTGCAGTAGCTTGAGCATTACCCTTATCTGTAATTATCCTCAGTGAGACAGTGCCTAACTATCTTGAGCAGTTGCCCCACCAGCACTGGGAAATTGCAAATTGCAACTCTATTAACCCCACATCTGCTGCAAAGAAAGCAAGCCTTTCAACTGCACACTAGTCATGCATTCTCCAGTACTTCAGAGAAAAAAAAGTTGTATTGAACCCATGCGGACTCTTTAGTGAGTCAGAAGTGACCCAGACAGAAAAAAGGTACAAAGAAAAGTGATGGAGCAGACTTCAGTTGTTTTAGGTAGAGTAGTGATAAAGAAATTGCCTTGCTTCATGCAGCATCTACAGTTAGCCATTGATTTTGTTTGGTAATCCATCGTGGTGGGTCCTGGTTCTATGCTTTGGAGCAAACCATCTAAATTAGGGGAGCCCAGCTCCATGAAGAGGAGGAGGAGGAGCAGATGTCTCACCCAGTATGGGAGGATCAGGGACAACCAGGACTACTCACAGAGCTGGGGTGAGTGACTTTGGCGAGGGGGCAGTCCTTCAGCGCAGCAGTAATAAATGTTGCAGCTCACACATTAGTCAGCCAGAGAGCACACTTTTCCCCTTCCACTTTTGCCATACAGCCTCCATAAAACCATCAGCGGGGGCTGGGCAGCTCCTCAGACACTCACTCTCATGCCAAGGTGATCTGTCCTGGAGGTGACGGTGATCTGGACAGCGTAAGAGAAATAGCAACCACCAAACTCCAGTGCTGTCTGTCCGTCAGAGTGTCGCCAATCCTTTCTTCTGCTCCTCCTCAGCATGGCCTTGGCAGACAATAAAGGATCCTCCTTACCCAATAGAGGGGCTGGCGGAGCAGGCTTCCCCAGGATTGTGGTGCTCAATGTTGGGAGGCAGGTGTACGTCACTCACTACGGCACCCTGATGGCAGTGCGGACTCACTGCTGTGGCACATGTTCACACAGAAGAAAGCCAAGGAGTTGGCCCGTGACAGCAAGGGGCAATTCTTTCTGGTCCATTATGGTTTCCTATTCTGTTACATCTTGGACTGCCTGTGGGACCTGAAGCTTGTCCTACCTGACTACTTCCTTGAGCACAGCTGCCTGCAGTGGAAGGCACAGTTCTTCCAGCTCCCAAAGCTTATCAAGTGCCTGAAACTCCTAGTTAATAAGGAAAACTCCATCACTGAGGAGGGGACCTTCAGTTGCAATAGAAACCCTGAACAGGAACTTCAGGGGCTGGTGGGTGCTGGGGGATCTGTTGCCAGCATTGACATGTCCTGAGTCACTCCATCCCCGGCTAGTAGCCCTACATCCATCCTTCCCACATTGCAGTGTCTGGAAGCTACAAGGTCAGGCTACATCACCATTGGATACAAGGGCTCTTACACCATCAGCAGAGATATCCAGGTGGATGTCAAATTCTGGAGGGAGGCCTGAATCATGGTCTGCAGGAAGATCTCCCTAGCCAAAGAAGTATTTGGGGACACACTGAATGAGAGTTGAGACCCTGATCAGGAGATAAGGTGGCTCGGGGGGGGGGTGGCACCCAGTAGACACCAGGGAAATATACTGTTATTATAGGGATGTAGATCGGAGGATGGGGGGTACCACTAAACACTAGGGAAAAGATGCCGGCAAAGGGGAAAGAATTTTCCCCTCACAAAAAAGGATCTTTTTTCATGACTCATGATATGAAAAAAGAATCTTTTTTGTAGGAGAAGTCACAAAAAAATTTTATAATCTTTAAAAAAAATGTCAAAGGCATTTCTGCAACAGTTAAGTGCAGAATCCACCTAAGGGGATCCCGATAAGCAAGCTACATGTGTTGGTCACTCTCCAGAATGTCATTTTTGTGTTTTTCAAAATTTGAATTTTTAGGGAAAAAAGGAAAACAAGATGGTGGCATGCAAAAAAAAGTAATGAAAAACCTCACAAAAAAAGGATTCTCATACAAAAACTTCATACAGCTATTTTGAAGTGCTGACTAAGCATGCTCAGAACCTGGAATTGTTATATTAAAAAACTTTCAAACAGATTATTATTTTTTCACCAAACCAGTGAAAGACACTTCAGTGGATCAAGCCCTTTCCACCCTAAACATTTCAGACCAAAATTCCAAACTGTATGGGCACTATGTGATGGCAAAAAAACAGCAAGATATTTTGATTTTCTGCATTCTTTTGCTATCTGCATCTCAGAATCTGTACATCCAACTGGACAAAACTTGGTACATCAAGAGATCTAGCCCACAAGACCATGCATGCAATATTTTGTGCAAATCTGTTGAACAGTTGAGAAGTTATTAAAGGGCAAACATGGGGGTTAACATTAAAGTGCCTACTGAACCCTAACTATAGTACAGTATACATTAATTACAAGAACTTAGTTAATGCATCAGTTAGGGTTCATATTAAAGTGACAAAAGTATGGAAATGTGGTGTTAGGGTTCCCAACCCCAATGCTCCACCTCACCCCCCCACAACCCTACCATCCCACCCACACCATCCACACACCAACAAGTGTCAGGGTGTGCCTTGGGGTCATCAGCCCAAATCCTCACTCTATTCCATTTGTAAGGAAGGTAAGATGGTGCAGGATAGAAAGAATTGGTGAGCGTTAGAGCCGATAACCCCAAGGCACACCCAGCACCTGTTGGTGTGTGAATGGTGAAAATGAGGTAATAAGGTTTGAAAATAATGAATGTTAGAGTTGGGAACCCTATCACCACATTTCCATACATTTGTTGCTTTAATATGAACCCTACCTGATGCATTAACAAAATTTTTTGCAATGAATTTCCATAGTTTTTGTGAAAGTATCACCATAGTCAAAGTAGTTTATGGGAGCATAAGGCCCTGTGCTCCCATCTATCCATGAGTGTAGATTCATGGTAATTAACCTTCATCTCCCTGTGGGAGCGCATGGCTGTTTGGGGCCTGCACTCCCATGCTCCATGATTTTCCCTATTTTACTGTGGGAGTGCAGGGTCCTTCAGACCCTGTGCACCCATCCCTCCATAGATGCATGACCAAATTATCACCATAGCCATCTGAGTACCCCCAGGACATGTAGTCAGCACAGCAAATTTTCAAATCCCCAACAAAACATAATTCTGCACAACTGCGATGCCATTTCGCAACACAGGTGCGAAAGCACATTTTGTACAGGATTTGAAAAAGTACAGCTATGACATACATGCAGTGGAGTAATAAGAAGGCTATGTTGAAAGTCTGGGGTCAAAATTTTGAAAATGTTTGTAGTTATGAGCGGACGTACTGAAATTGCAACGTTTGGTCATAACTTTACCATTTTTTCATATTTTTATCCCAAATGTTCAACATAGTCTTCTTATCACACCATATCATAAACCCCATATGTAAATCCATGACAAAACACCATTCCATGCCACATGTGTGAAAACACATTTTGGCCAGGATGTGAAAAATGTCAGCTGTTCTGTTCATGAGGTTGTCTGAAAAAATGGCAATGTTGAAAATTTGGAATGAAAATATTAAAAATTTTCGAAGTTATGCACGTGTATAGAAAATCTTCAACAACCACACATAACGTGGGCATTTTTAGGTATTTTTCCCCCAAATTTTTAACATGGACTTTTTGGGACCCCACCTCATGAACACTAGCACTGCCATTTCGTTACTCAGTCCTGAAAGGTTATTTCATGCAGCAACTATGAAATTACCTTACAGGCCCAATTAACAAAATAACAGTGACAGTGTTCATGAGGTGGGGTTCCAAAAGCCTGTGTTGAAAATTTGGTGGAAACATACCTAAAAATGGCTGCAATATCACCATAAGTTCAAACCACCATTGAAAGCCATTATACAGCACTTACCTTGATTCTTCAGTCCGTGGTTTAGCTTTGAAAGGTGCAGGTGTATCCTGATCCACACAAGATGACAGCCAACGATCTCCAGTGGTAAGTACAGGGCAAGGGGGGTTGTAGGGTGGTGAATGCTCAGTGGGATGGTAGGGAGGAGGATGGTGGCGATGATGAGGACCATTTTCCTTTTTTCAGGATGTAAAAAAAAAAGACACCAGGGGACTGTTTTCTTATTTTACAGGTACACTTGGAACAATATTTTGGGACATTGGGGGTGGCCCCCCATGTCCCACAGTATTAGGGGTGTTGGCAGGACATAACTGGGGACACTGGGAGTGGACTCCCCAGTGTCCCACACTGGTGGGGTGGGGTTCTAGTGCTGACATGGGAATTGGGCACCCCACTGTAGGCAAATCATACAAAGAAATATTTCAGAACACTGGGAGTGGACTACCCAATGTCCCACACTGGCATGGGGGAGGTATCTCGGGACACTGGGAATGGGCTCCCCAGTACCCCACACTGGCAGGGAAAGCTTCTACTGCTGACACAGGGATTGGGCACCCTGATGTCAGCAAAAACATTTTTTTTTAATATAAAACATGCCTCGATACCCTTAGAGGCAGTAAAAGGAAAAAAATCATTTTATTAGGTAAACACCAATGGTTGTTTACCTAAATGGAGGCTGAGGTATTGGATTCCACCATTAGTTTGGCCAAAAAATGGCCAGAAAAGGTTTTGGGGTTTTTGAGGGTCCAATGGTATTTTTTGTTGTAAAATAATGCCTCAAATTGTGGCAGCTGTCACATAATTTGTGAAAGCTTTTGCAAAACAGTGCTGCACTTTGTAACATTACCAAATTAGTTCTGCGGAACTATGCTGAAATTTGCAGCAGTTTCATAAAAGTAGTGTTGCAAATTTGCGACACTACCATTGACCGATTTGAATAAACATATTTACTGTCATTATTTTAAAAAACTAACCACAGGATCATGTTTCTTGGGCCCTGATTAGGTAAACACAACTGTTGGTGTTTACCATGGGGCACTATTTTTTGAATTTTAACTTGTTTTCCCCATTGCTAACTGAAAACAAGATGGTGGAAGCATGACACTACTCACCCATTTGTGACAGCAAAAAGTGCTTTAGTGAAAGCAAAAAGTGATTTCGCATGGCACATCTATTTTTTCCCACAGGATATAATGGGAAACTTTAAAGTTTAATAGTCTTTATATGGATTCATATTTTTTCACCAAACCTTCCAAAGGCACATCTATGACCAAGACTCCATATACCTGGACATTTTCAGACCAAACCACCAAGCTGTTTAGGAGAAATGGTGTGACAAAGGATTTGCACCTAAATGGTAAATTTTACATTTTGTGATACTCCACATCTCTGCAACCACACCTCCAACCAGAACAAAACTTTTTTTTTATACTTGTTTATTGAAACAGTTTATATCTTACAATTGTTCAGGATGATACATTTTTTTCTTTTCAGTCATAATAAGTTGATAAGTAATCACTTCAAAAGAAAAAAACTTCAATGTAGCTTTCTCAGAACTAATTGTTTCATATAAAGTCCTTTTTTCAATTAGTAGAACTCTTTATAGACAATTCTATTACTATTGGACAGCTTTCCAACAATTTAAAAACTTAAAATAACCCTAAAAGCTAAGCAATTAATGAAAATTGTTATATCAATTACAATCTGGAAACAAATAAATAAAGCCAAGCCATGTACTAAAGTTGTGAGGAGAAACATTTCATCTATGTGCAATGCTTTACACATATAGCAGAAAAAGGGGGGAAGTGGAGGGAGGGCATTTTATTTTTTCTTTGTGAAGTTCCCACCTATTCCATCTATTCATATATTGCTCCCTTCTGTGGTTCGCTACAAAAGTTAATCTCTCCATCACTTGTATTTTCCCTCTCAGTTCAACCCATTCCGTTATGTCTGGAGGAGCTATCTGGAGCCACCTTTTGGTGAGAGTCTTCAAAGCTGCTGTTGTCAATATAAGCCATAGTTAGTACCCCTCCCTCCCCTTAATGTCATGGGGAGTAATTCCCAGTAATAAATTGTCTGGACCTCTTTTTGTATGTAGTCCAAAGAGCGCCACCAAATGATTTCGTATTTTCTGCCAGAAATTAACCAGTCTAGGACACTGCCATAAAATATGAGCTAGGCCTGCCTGTGTGCAAGTGCATCCTCTCCAGCACATGCTTTGTGTTAACAGTCCCATTCTAAATTGTCTGGCTGGGGTGAGAACGTATCTAATCCAAATTCCATGTAAATTCTTGTCATGTTGGGGAGGATGTAGTTCTCCAACAACTGAGACAGACCCATTGCCATTTTTATTGTTCAGTTTTATTCCTGTTCCCACTTATATTGTGTAGTTTGCAAGGTGTGGGCCCTATCTGCAACCAGAACAAATCTTGCCACATCAAGAGATCTGTGGTACCCAACAGAAGATGCAAACTTTCATGTGAATCAGTCGTATGGTTGCAAAGGTTTTAAAGTGCAAAATTTGTGGTTTAACATAGAAGTGACCATTGAACCCTAACAATATTGACACTACTGTACCAGCATAATTCTTGACAAAAAACCTTGTTAATGCATCAGTTAGGGTTCCAGCAACAAATGGAAATCTGCTGTTAGGGATTCCAACCCTAACACCAAACCCATACCATGCAGGCAGCAATAGGTGTGTTTGTGTGTGGGGGGGGGAGATCCCAGTGGCAGATCCAGCATTTTACAATGGGGAGTGCTGTGATGGTGTGCCTACTTGATATGCAACTTTTTTATGATGTTTTTAATCCTTTATACTATCCTATTCTTTACATATTTGAATGAAAATATAAACATCTATAGTTCTGAATGTGTATTTTCTTACAATCAATATGTTAGACTTCTCCAGCAAAGTGAAATGCAGTAGCAGCAAGCAAGCAAATTACAATGGGGGGTTACACCTGCATCCTCTAAAACACACTAGATCCGCTGTTTGGGGTTGTCAGCCCTAACACTCACCCCATTCCATGTGTGAGTAAGCTGAGATGGTTACAATATAGGAGAATGGGGTGAGCATTAGAGTTGACAACTCCAAGGCACACACCCACATGCCTGTTGCTACCTGCACGATGGGGTTGGGGTGTTAGTGTTGGAATCCATAACAGCACATTTCCAAACTTTTGTCGCTGGAACCCTAACTGATATATTAACAAAGTTTTTTACCAAGAATTTCCTTACTTTTTGAGATAATATAATCATAGCCTTGTTTGCCTGTGGAGGGCCCTGCACTCCCACCATCTATAGTTTTTGAAATAGAGTACAGTAATCATAACCTTATTTGCGTGTTGGAGTGCAGGGCCCTTTGGGCCCAGCACTCCCATCCCTCCACAGATGTATGATAAAGGACACAGTCCAAAACATGTCAGCCTGGTTGAGTCTGTTTAAAGATTTTTTTTTAAAACAAGAAGATTTTGGATGGCGTCCCTCTTTAACAGGTTGGTGTGTGCTGGGATCTTCTAAGAAATAATTTGTATATGTATGTAGCTGTGGAAGGGCCATGCACTTCCATTTATTGGGCAACAGTGACCAAATTGTCAGCATAGCCATCTTATTTCTCCACCTCATATACCCGGTACAGAAAAGTTTTGATTCCCCACCAACACATAATTCCATACAACTGCAACACTATTCCATGCCACAGGTGCAAAAACAAATTTTGGCCAGGATTTAAAAAATGGCAGCTATGATATAGATGAGGTGGGATAATAAGAAGGCTATGTTGAAAATATGGGGTCAAAATATTTAACATTTACAATGTTACAAGCGTGCATAGCAAAATTGCAATGAATTGGCATAACTTTGCCATTCTTAATAATTCTGACCCCAAATGTTCAGCATAGTCTTCTTATGACCCCACTTCATGAACAAGATCAGGACAAATTGTCAAATTCTGCCCGAAAGATGCTTTCACCAACCGACTGCAAAATCACCTTTCGTGCAGAAGTTGCATAATGACAGTCATATTGTTCATGAGATGAGGTCCCCAAAAGGCCATGTTGAAAATGTGGTGTCAAAATTTAAAAAAATGGTGTAGTTATTCATAAAAGTTGAAACCCCCATTGAAATACATTGAACCGCATTTACATTAGTTTCTCATATTACAGTCCAGTTCCAGCAGCAAGATGAGTCTTCAATTGGGAGAGTGGATCTTGAACCTGGGACTTGTTCAAGTGAGTGAGGGTGTATGGGGGTGTGCTCGGGTGGTGTGGGATGGTGGGTGCTGAGTGGGAGGTGGCAGTGTCTGACTGTTGAGGCATCATTTTCTTAATTTAGGAAAAAAAACATTGAGGGCTGTTTTCTTTTTTTCAAGTGGGGAAACAAGAAAGCAACTGACGAGTGGGAGGATGCCACTAGACACCAGGAAACAAATAAAACTAAAGGGGGGACATAAATTGGGGGTCTAGGTACCACTACACACCAGGGAAAAACAGAAAAGTAAAGGTCAGGGCACAAATCGGAGGGTGGGTGGTGCAACTAGACACCAGGGAGAAAAGAAAACTAAAAGGGTGCAAGGAACAAACAGGATGACGATTGGAGAGGGTGGATTGTAACTAGGCACCAGGGAAAGGATTTAGCGATCATGAAAAAGGATCCTTTTTCATGACTTGTGGTACGAAAAAGAATATTTTTTTGTATTACGAGTCACACAAAAAAAGATTCATTATATGAGAAACAAAATAACTGAAAGCCATTTGCCACCAGTTAACTGCAGAATCCAACTGAGGGGGCCCAGAAAAGTAAACTACATGTCTCACTCTCAAATTAAGATATAATTTTATGGAGTAATTACATTTTGTTTCCTTCGCTAATTGTAAGAGAAAATGGTGGCCACATGAAAAAGGATTTCCCATTTGCAATAAAGGATTACCCATGTGCAGCAAAGGATTACCCATTTATGATAAAGGATCCTTTTCACATGGGACATCTGACTGCTCCCATTGAAAATAATAGGAAACTTTAAAATGTATTAACTTTTGAATGGATTAATATTTTTTCACTAAATCTTCAGAAGACACATCTGTGATCCAAGGCCTGTTTACCCTGAACATTTCAGACCACAACACCACATCATTTCTGTGTAGTGATGTGACAAAGATGTAGACAAAACACAGTAATTTTCAAATTTTGTGACACTCCATATCTCTGCACTCACACATGTGACTTGAATGAACATTACCACATCAAGAGATCTTTGGTCCCTGATGGCGCATGCAAAATTTCTTGTGATTCATTTTAAAGGAGCACTGTCAGCTTTTCACTTGCGTTTTTGAGTACTTCCAAACAGTGTGCTGGTTGGCACACACCAATGAAATGTGTAACTTAGAATGCCCCCATAGAACCAAAAAGTATGCAGCCCTATCTGTTTTTGTAATATTTCATGAAATTCCCTTTTTGAGCAACCCGGCTTTAATTGACCCACCACTGGAAGCATACGGAAGTTGGGAGCGTGCATCATGAATGAGCACAGACCTGAAGTGCAGTTTACATAGCATCGTGCTCTAAAAATACATTGCCTTTGTAATTTCTACTAAAAGGAACTGCTCCAGTTTACAAACACAAACCCGAGCAACACGGGCTTACAAGTTGCAGTTTTAGACCATGGCTAAGTCCATACATGCATGAGGAGCAGAAGTTCTGCTGCGCACATGTCACGAAGATCTTGCGTGTTACTTTTGCACATGCACGGGATTTCGGCTGCGGTCTAAAACAGTAAACTGTAAGCTTTGTGGTGCTCGGTTTGTGTTCATAAGCACCAGGAGCAGTTCCTATTAGTAGAAATTACAAAGGCAATGTATTTTTATAGTGGGCATGCTATAAAACTGCACTTCAGGACTGCGCTTGTTCATGATGCGCGTTCCCAACCTTTATACGCTTCCGGTGGTGAGTCAATTAAAGTTGTGATGCTTGAAAAGGGAATTTCATAAAATATTACAAAAACAGGTAGGGCTGCATACAGTTCTATGGGGGCATTCTAAGGTACACATCATTGCGTGTGTGCCAACAAGTACAATGTTTGGAATTACTCGAAACTGAAAGTGAAAAGCTGACAGTGCCCTTTTAATCAAGCTGTAAAGTCCTCAAGTGTATTTTGAGTTAGAAGTGACCATTGAATCCTAACTATAGGGGTGCAACCTTGCCCCTATAACGACATTATAGGGGTGTGATAGCAACCCTATAGTTGGGGTTCAATGGTCACTTCTATGTTAAACTCAGAATTTTGCACTTTAATAACTTCGCAGCCATTCCATCAATTCACATGAAATTTTGCATGCACCATTGGAGCAAAGTCCTCTGGATGTAGCAAGTTTTGCTTTGGTCAGATGTGCAGGTGCGGAGATATGGAGTGATGAGAAATGTGAAAATTACCATTTTTGTATAACTTCTTTGTCACACCATTTCTCAGGAACTGTGTGGAGTTGTGGTTTGAAATGTGCAGGGTATACAGGTCTCGGGAAACAAATGTGCCTTTTGAAGGTTTGGCAAAAAAATATTAATCCATTCAAAAGTTACTAAAGTTTCAATTTTCCCATTATTTCTTATGGGAACAGTTAGATGTGCTGTGCAAAACAACTGCTTTGTTGTCTCGAAAGAGGCATTTATTGTCTCAGTTGCGGAATGTAGTGCTGAGATTATGCCATCTTGTTTTCAGTTAGCAAAGCAAACAATTGAAATATTTCAAAAAATACTGATAGGTGGTAAACACCAACAGTTATGTTTACCTCATCAGGGCCCGAGGAATCTGATTCTGGAGTCAGTTTGCCCCAGAAATGGGCAGAAACATATTTATTTCATCTGCAGAGTTTTTACTGCTACAAATTGTGGCACTATTTTTGCAAAACAAGGGGGGGTTTGCCACAAATTGCGGCAAAAGGACTGTGTTTTGTGAAACACCATTCCTTTTGCCACAGTTTGCAGCACAACTTTTTTTATACAGTAAGTCTGTTTTTTTGCCTGCTTTTTGTTTTTGGGGTCATAGGTGCATAGAGCCACCTGAGTAAATAGTATAGCAGGCGGCAGAAAAGGCAAGTTACATTTCTTTTATTTATTTATTTATTTATTTATTCAGGATTCTGAAAATACCTTTGAGTCAAAGACTCATTTACAAAGGTTCCACATCACATATCTAGTACATTACAATAATAAGATAAATACAATGCAGGAAACAGGACAAGTTTGATACACGGTAAAATACAATTAGAGGCTCGCAAGCAGAACCTAACAAACTTAGGGTGATTGCCAGATCAGATAAGCATATAGGCACTTATACAGAGATGTGCTATCTGGATGGAGGGATGGGAGTGCAGGGTCCAAATGACCCTGCCTCCCACCGTAACATATGGACAATGTACTATCTCGATGAAGGGATTCAGACCCTGCACTCCTTGGACACTGTGATCCCACCATGAGATATGGATACTGTTGTACTATCTCACTGGAGGGATGGGAGCACAGGGTCTGAAGGACCCTGCACTCCCACCATGAATGTGGATACTGTTGTACTATCTGGAGTGTGGGATGGGAGCAGAAGGTCCCAAGGACCCTGCATTCCCACTGTGACCTATGGACAGTGTTGTACTATCTCAATGGAGAGATGGGACTGCAGGGTCCAAAGGACCCTGTGTTTCCACTGTGACATTTGGACAGTGATGTATTATCTTGATAAAGGCCAGGGATGGGAGCGCAGGGTCAAAGGACCCTGTGCTTCAACAGTAAAATGAGGATACAATTAGACTATCTGAAAAAGAATGGAAAGTCTTTGCAAAAAACTTCATTAATGCATCAGTTAGGGTGGACACCACAATGACAAAAGCAGGGAAATGAGATGTTAGGGTTTCCAAACCTAACACCACAGGGTTCCCAACCCTACCACCCCCACCCCTACCACCCCACCCCATCAGGCATCGGGGTGTGCCATGGGATCATAGGGCTTTACTGTCACCCCATTCCACATGTAAACATGCTTACATGCTACAGTATAGGACAATGGGGTGACAGTTAGGCCTTATGACCTCATGGCACACCCCAACATCTGTTGGTGTGTGGAGGGTGGGGGGATGGGGTGGGAACCCTGGGGGATGGGGCATTGGAGTTGGAAACCATAACACCTCATTTACCTGCTTTTGTTGCTGTGGTATCCACCCTAACTGATGCACTAATGTATTTTTTTGCAAAGAATATATGTATGTATATGCAATAGGGGTGGGGATAAATGGAGTGTGATAAATTGGTTTATCTGACTGTGTACATAAATTCATGTATATACACAGTTACTACATCACACTCTGTTTCTCTGTACAGTTTCTACATCCCCCCAGCTGCCGGCACTACTTTAAGGCTTTCAGTTTCCCTCTAATACACACACACACACACACACACACACACACACACACACACACACACACACAGTGCTCTTTCCTCTACCAGCCTGACTGCCTGCCTATGACTTTATCTGTCTTCCTCTGCCTCTCCATTCAATCCTTTCACAAACAAGGAGCCTCATTTCTTTCCAGTAACTTTCTTTGTCATGTATTTGTTCATGAAGACCAAAACTGCAGTTGCTCTTCCTCACTGTCTCTGATACCACCCATACTTGACACTCGCTCCCAAAAAGTGCACAACCTCTCCAAATGACCAAAATGGATAATCAAAGAATCAAAATCATCAAAGAGACCAAATGGATTGCAAAATTGTAAAAAAATTACCTCTGTCACAAAAGAGATTAAATCTCACTCACCCTGTTTCAGTAAAAAGTCTCCCGCTCCCTGCTCTCTAAGACCAGCCGCCATGTTGGCCAAGATTTTTCAAATCAGCCACTGCAACCACCAATGACTCTGTATGTTGCAGCATAAGTGCAACATCATCATGCCATCTCCATGATAACAGCCATGGCAACAGTGTTTACAAGTAGTGGAATAAATTCTCATTAAAAAATAAACCCCAAAATGTACCAAAAAGAAAAAAATCGCCACATTAAAGGTATCACACATGGTCTTCCCCTACTGTAAAAATGAAATATGCGGGGGGGGGGGGACTGTTTGATAAATAGTTTATTCTGTGTAGTTGCCATTGACCTCTCATAACTTTCACTCGTGGCTCTGCCAATTATGAGGTTACTTGAAGACAATGGCAACTACACAAAATAAATGATTTATCACACAGTGCCCCCCTGCCTCCGCATATCCCTTATATATTTATGCAAGAGGGGTGAACATAAATGGAGTGTGATAAATCCATTTATCTGAGCAACTGTATACATAAATGAATTTATGTACACAGTTACTACATCACACTCCGCTTACGTACATAGTTACCACATCATTCTCTTTTATTATCGGACTTATTTTCTTAGCAAAAAAAAAAAAAGAATCTCGATGATGCAACCATGGCAATCAAACACCTGTGCCTATACCTGCTCACACATCTAAATGAGGAGGGGGAGGTAGACTCCTCATGCAGACTTAAACACTAACAGAATTCAACAGTGAGCAGATCTGTTACTCGCATAAATTTAATAATACCATATCCTTACCTCGTGTAAAAAACAAACAAATAAAAAGTCCAGTGGCAGAAGCCCAAACAGCAACTTTCAGAAGTCAATGGAGGATATACTGATGCAAATTGAAAATGATATGGAGCCGCTAGAGGACCCGATGTGGCCCGAAACCAGCACCACCAGTACCTCAATGTCCTCAGTGCCCACCGAACTGCCAACTAATGCCAAACCCACCATGATAGGCTCAATCTGTGAAATGCCAGCAATGATACAACAGACCAGCAGAGTAACTGATGAAGAGGCAACAGAAAACTTCATCGACAAAGCCAGAAACATCAACACCGCCAGAAAGACCCAGGCTCATGTAACCATGTACAGGAAATACCTGAGAGAAAATTTTGCCATTGAGTGTCCGCTTCACAAAATACAGCCAGGGGAGCTAAATCAGTACCTGTGCCACTATTTGATGTTCTGCAAAAAATGAGATGGAACACAATGTGAACCTCTCATGCTCAGGTCCACTTTCCAAAGTGTTGAGCGTTACTTAAAAAACAAGGGATACAATCACTCACTGTCCGCATCATCAATGTTTGAGAAGGCCTGACAAATGCTACAATCATGGCAGAAAACCTGAACAGCGAGGGCAAAGGTTCAAAGCCAATGGCAGCTGATGAATTAACAGACTCTGTCATACAAAAATTATAAGAAGAACAACTACTAGGGCCTTACAATCCTGAATCATTGCTTAACACAATGTGACTGGTGGTTAGCATGTATTTTGGTGTTCAAGGTAATACTGAAATGCAGAGCCTGAAATGTGGAGATATCACTTCAAGAACAGATGAGAATGGACCACAATATGTTCTGTGCAATGGGACCAGTCCCAAAGAGTGCAGAAAGCTGAAACCAAGAGCCTACCAGCTAGCAACCAACCACAAGTGCCCAGTTAGAAACAACCTCATCTACAAGGATAAATGACCACCTCGATGCCTCTCAGACTCCCCATTTTTTCTAGTAACCAGCTGCCACACAAAGGAGTACTCACCCAGCGCCTGGTTCAAGAATCGGCTGGTGAGCATTAACAAATCATCAGTAACAACTGACAAGAGACTCATGAATCACTTTGTGCAGAAGCACCTAATTCAAAAACTAAATACCTCTGACATACACCCTACAGAGATAATCCAAATATCCAGACACAAACAATTAGAGTTAAATGAGTACTCAAAAATGAACAAACAGCAACAGAAAAAATGTAAAGTACAGTATACTAAGCTGCGAATCCCAGAGCCAAAAGATAGCACCACATCACAAAGAAACACCTCTAGAAACCATACCAGAGGACTACTCTGACATTTTAGGGATGTGCTTTTACAATCCAACGATAAAAGCTAACAAATTCCCTGTAACATTGTCCAAGGTAAGATCCATCTAAAAAAAATACAGAATTCTGCATTAATGAAAAAAATGTCATTAGCATAGAATACAAGGCTATGTCACCTCCCCCATTCTTTCAGCCACCCCCTCACCCTCTAACCATAAAATGTTTAAAACAGATTCATAAGAAATAGATTCAGTGCTTACTAACTGTTCCCTTTCAGGTTGAGACAGTGAAAAAACAAACAAAACAAACAGTTTACTAATTATCTTTCTCCTTGTATTCAATTTAGGTAACAGGTGCAATTCCTACACAAGAAAAAAAACACTGGTCATTGACTTGAACAGTGACTTGGATTAGTGTAAGTACAATTCTATCATACCATAGAAATAACAAAAGATACACATAAGGAACAAAAACCTACAATAAACGACACACCATGCAGCATAAGTTGTCCCAGCTCACACATTTGCACAGCAAACAATTCTTACCTCGTCGAAAGTGCTCATGAGCTACTAATCCTGCAGTGTAACTACTGAGCTTAATTTGTCTTATTATTGTCTTCATGTCTCTCTCCCTGGCAAACAGGAGAAAAAAAAAGACACTTTTACCATGCATAACACCTAAAGAGAATATAAAGGGATAAAAAAAAAAAGGAAGAAAAATTATTTTTTGCAGGACATCAAACACTATACTCAGATCCAGACATTGAGATACAGAGTTCAGGGTAAATGTATTTCTTCTCAGTTACATTTCTCACTCAGGTGCGGTAAACAAAGACTAAGAAGAAACCAGCAAATAGATGTCTACACACAGCTGCAACTGCTAATCAGCTCATCCCGGGCTGGTTCTGGACTTTTTGTCTTTTAAAACTGTGCTGTTTAATGTTATATTTACAGGAGACCCACTCCTGTAATTAACGGCTCTCTGTGACCCATGTTTAGATTTTACCGCCCCCCTCTCTACCCCTGCCCTCACAACTTGTTAAATGCTTAGAGGTGTTGGTATCATTCATTCAGTTAAAGGGTTGTCTATTCATAGGGTTAGCAAGTTAGGGGGTGGAGCTCAAGGTAGATTTAAGTCCTCACTCTACACAAATTGGAGCAGATAATTAAGCAATTTGTGACTGTAATTCCTAGTTGCTCAAATGTCTTTGAAACTTGATTTCCCTTCATCTGCAATACTGAGCTTTGCTTTATAACTGTTTTTAAACTTGATTTTCCTTCACCATCTGCAATATTGAGCTTTGCTTTAAAACTTTTCGGAAGCATACAGTCAAGGCTGCAATCTAACTGGTTAACTAGTCACCTAATTCTCTATCATTAGAAGCCTAGAGCCAGTTATGTTTTTGATCCTTTCTCTCTGCACCACTTTTTCTAGTGCATACTTACATTCTGGGATTTATGCCTTGACTCTATGGTTTTGGTCATTAGACAGTATAGTCTAATTGGTGTAGTTCAGTGCATGTGTTCTGAACCTTATTGCCTGCTTGTGGTTAGGCTGTCCTAGTTAATATAGATGCCTTTGCTGCCTATCTGACTCCTTTTTACTGTTCACCACCACTTCATCTCTTTCATTTCCTCACACTATGTTCTTCCTTACCCTTGCCAACTGCCCCTTACTACTTACTCTGATTTCCCTTCCTCCATCTTCCCTTCCGTCCTTGCCAGTCTCTCCTTCCTCTCCTCATTTCCCCCCTCTCTTCCATCTTCTTGTAGTCCCCCTCTTCATCCCTGTCCATTTCACCCAGGTTCTCCCATCCTCCATTCACCCCATATCTATTTAGCTTCTATTCGCTCCATCCTGTCCACTCATCAACACTCCCCTGTTCTTACCCCCTCCTCCTTATCTCATAAGACCTCCTTATCTCAGAGGCGCACATCTTTCCCCTCCAAGTTGCTTATCATTTTGTTACTCCTCTCAGCGGGTAATATCGAACCTAACCCAGGGCCTTCCCACCTTCCCCCTATTGACCTACCAAAAGGATTAAAAGTTCTACATCTCAACACCAGGAGCCTTCTCTCAAAGATTGATCTGCTCCAGTCTTTTATGATTAGCCTTAAACCAAGTGTCATGATCATCACTGAATCATGGTTCTCCTCTAAAATCCCTGATACTTCCATCTCCATCCCTGGTTACTCCCTCATTAGGCAGGACCGATCTTCCAGGGGCAGGGGGCGTAGCCATTTACATAGCATCATCTATCCTGTATTCCCTTTGTCTCTCCATTGCCTCCCCCTCTGCCTATGAACTTCTGCTACTAAAACTTTCCTTCCACTGTTCTCTCCCTATCTTTGTAGGTGGTATCAACTGCTGCCGTAGCGTCCCTTCATCCTCCATCTCTGATGTCATCGCTACTCTCTCTACCCACGCATCATCTGGCAAACTCCTCATCCTCAGGGATCTCAACGTAAATTGGCTTTCCAGCACACAATCCAAACTCCATAACCACATCTCCTCCCTGAATCTCACCCAATTGATCTCTGACCCAACCTGTTTAAATTACAAGTCAGGTAAGAATTCCCTGCTTGACTGGGTGCTATCTTCTCACCCCCACTGAGTGGTTACCTCAGAAAACCTGCCTGTTGCACACAGTGACCACCATATGATCTACTGCGTGCAGAAAATCCACCCCCCAAAAGGTTTGCTTAACATCCTCCACCTCCGCTCTTTCCGGTCGCTAGCCTTGGCACTCCCCCATGAGGATCTTATTGGTATTGACTGGTCCCAGATTGCTAATGCTACCTCTGTTGACTCAGCTCTGAACTACTTCAGTACCCAGTTTTTAAGTGTTTGGGAGCGGCATGCTCCAATCAGGAAAACCAGGGTCTGAGGCTCTCTTCTCCCCTTGGTAACACCTGAACGTCTGGCCTATCAGCGTGCTCATGACAAGGTATGGCAGACTTTCAAGGCATCTGGCATTCTTGTCAATTTGCTAAAATATCGATCTCTCCAGAATACTTGCACTAGAGCCATCAGGTTTGCCAAATCAGAATATTTCTCTGCCACTTTCAAGGAGAATCTTAAGAATGCCTCCAAATTCTGGAAGGTACTATAGTTCATGCCCCTTTCTCCACACCTGCTCAATCCCCTCCTCCAGCCCTAAAGATAGGTGACACTACTATCCTGTATCATCCCTCTGTATCTATTGAATTCTTTCTTTACAACCTGCATTTCTTCCCTTCTTACTTCTCTACCCCTTCAGCTTCTATCCCATCAGCTCCTCCCGCTCTCCCTCCTTCCCCCACCCTCTGTTTCTCCTTCTCACCGGTCTCCACCACTGACACTCTAAAAGCTCTTCTTGCACTCAACCTCAACAAGGGCAAAAGTCTGGATGGGCTTGACCCTAAACTCTTGCACCTCTCTGCCCATGCCACTTCTCTCCCTCTCACCTACCTTTTGAATCTCTCCTTCTCACTGGCTATTGTCCCCGAAGCTTAGAAGCTTGCCACTATCATCCCTCTGTCCAAGGGTGGTGTTTCTTCAAATTCAAGTAACTACCTCCCGATATCCCTACTCCAAGTTCTTATAAAACTTCAAGAGCACCTGGTACTGGCACAACTTTCCCCTTTCCTTAACTCCTCCTCCTTCTTCACCCCTTTCCAGTCTGGTTTCCATAAGTACCACTCCACCTCGCTGTCCCTGCTCCAGCTAACTGACTATATTCTCTCTGGCAAGGATCAGGGCCGCATCACCTCTGCCATCTTTGTTGACCTGGCCAAAGCCTTTGACACTGTTGCCCACACCCTGCTCCTCTCCAAGCTGGCTGTAGCTGGACTCTCTGTAACCACCATTAGCTGGTTCTGTTCCTATCTTATGGGTAGGTCTCAATCTGTTAGAGTTGGCAAGTCCATCTCCCCCCCCCCCATCAGCACAGGAGTTCCTCAAGGTTTGGTACTTGGTCCAATCCTCTTTTCAATATTTCTGAAGGACTTACCCTCTGTCTACTCAACAGCAGATATCCACATGCATGCGGATGATACTGTTTTGTATACCTCTGGTACTTCCCCGTCTGATGTGATGACCAGCCTTCAATTGGCTTTCAATAATATCCAGCGCTGGTTTTGAGCAAATCAACTGTTCCTTAATGCCAAAAAGGCAGTTTCTAAGACCTTTAGCACCAAGCAAAGGCTTGCCAGGCTTTTAGCCACCTTCCACACTCTTGATGGGTCCCTTTTAGAGGATGTCTCCTCTTTTAAATACCTCGGTCTCTGGCTCAATAGGAATCATGGCTTCTCTGGGCATGTGGGTGCTATCTACAAAAAAGCTTCATCCCAAACTTGGTGCCCTGTACAAACACCGTGGCTGCACCCCCCAGCCCACTGTGAAACTGTACAGAAGATGATCCTTCCAATTTTTGACTTTGGTGACATAGTTTACAGTGCCACCCCTAAGACTACCCTTGTCAGACTGGATACCTTATTCAATTCCTTCTGCCATTTTGCTCTAAACTGCCTGCCATGTATGCACACCTGCAACCTCAACACCACTCTCTCCTTCCCTTCTCTAGGGGCCACCCGTTTTGCTTATCGTGTGTCTTTAGTTGGGAAGTTCTGGTTTGGCTTCCTTCCATCCTATCTAAATGCACTGCTCTCCACCCCTTCTTCTACCTCATACTCCCTCTGTAACTCCCCTTATAGGACCCTTGCCCTTCCTACTCATACCTCCACTTCAGGTAGGGCTGCCTTATCATATCATTTTCCTAAGCTTTGGACTGCTCTCCCCCTAGACACCTGCCCTGCCCCATCCACTAGTTCTTTATCTTACCATCTCCGTAACTATATTTCCCCTTCCTGCAACTGCTCTTGATCCCTTCACCCTTCTATACCTTTTCTCTTTCTCTAACTATTCCTGTTTCTCATACCTACCCTCTGTCTCTTTCCCCTTTGTCCTCCAATTACTATTACTCTGGTTGGATATACTTCGGTCTGCTTTTCTTCCTCTTGGGGCCCTGTGGCTTAGGTTTTTACCTTTTCCTTTCCTGATTTTTTTTACCTTTTCCCCTCCTATCCTCATTGGTTTATGCACAGTTTCAGTTTTAATTGTTATGCCATTTGTGTTTTAAAATTGTATCTTGTACAATTTTGTTGTACTAACTATTCAGTGTATCTTCTATCTTGCTATGCATATTGTATCCCATTTTCCCCTTTCCCCAGGACACATCTGGAATTGAGCTTTTGTTAGTTCAGTATGCCTTTCCTGATGGAACTTTTTCAAACAAACAAACAAACAAACTAAACATCACAACTGCTATGAAAATCCACCCTTTCGCTAAATTTATTGTATTTATTTATATTTATTTAAAAGTTTCACCAGGAAAGCACACTGAGCAGGGACTGCTCATTTCCAGATGTGTCCTGGGGGAGAGGGGAGGGAAGTATCAACAAAGCAATTACAGACAAGACAACAATTCAGCAAAACATAATACAGAGTTAGGTTACAGTATTTCACATTTGATCAAACACTTCTGATTACAAATAATACACATTACAGTATTTAGCTTTTGCACAAAACACATCTGATATTACACATTGTTAAGTGCAGTTTGTTTGGGGCTGACAAATTACTGAGGTAAGGACAAGAAACAGTTATAGCCAAACAGGAACTAGAAAAAGAGGGCTTGGAAAACCAGAGGCAACTGGCAAGTGCAACAGATTGTGTCAAAGTGAATGAGGATAGGGACAGGGGAGGCAGAACAGAAGGACCAGGCAGAATGCGTGGGAACATGAGATGGACAGAGGTGCCAAAAGGTATGGGTAAGAGAACTTGGAGAGGGGGAAGAAAGGGGGAGGGGTATAGTTGGAGGGGAATAAAAATACATGGGGGATTAAGAGCAAGTACAAATAGAGGAAAAGAAGTTACATAAGAGAGAGGAGCAGGCAAATGGGAAGGTGGAGTGGTGGAGGGAAGGGGGAAAGGAATTTCACTATTCTGGGAAGTGGTGGGATAAAGCAGCCTGGCCAGTAGAGGAGGACCTAGGAGGGATAGCCAAGATCCGAGAGTGACAGCTTCTAAGGGAGTGGGAGAGGGAGGAAGAGAGTGATAGGGAGCAAGAGAGGTAGGAGGGGAGAGAGCTGAACCAGAATTTAGATAGTAATTTGGCACAGTGGGAACTGCGCCTCTCATCAAGAGAGGGGAAAGAGAGAGACTGGTAGAGAGCCCCCGGGCCCCTCCACTTAGGGTTCTAACTCCGGGGGAGTCCAGCTCGGAGAGCTCACAGGTCTGGGTTGCGCCATAATGCCATACGCTATTAAGCGTACGACATTATGACCCAGTAAGGAGATCACATATGTACAAATTCAAAATACAGAAGTTACATATACACAATCATCAAATTTTCAGTCTACAGTAAAGCAATGTTACAACCAGTAAAAGTATCAAATGAGGTGTACAAAATACTGAGCAGAAAATGCTAGAACAGGTTCAGCTGGTAAAATTATGCACTTTTGCAGATATAGACAGTTGCTTTGGGTTCAGGGTATCACACAGTAGTACAACCAGCACAAGGTCACTTGGCCCAGTTAAGAAAATAAGGCAGTTTTACATACCAGGTAGATTAAGTGGCGATCACTCAGGGCATCTGGAAGGATGCCGGCTGTAACTACTTGGTGTAGAAGAGAAGTGAGAGCCAAGTCGATGATGGCATGGCTTTGTGATTTAGTATTTAGGTGAGTAGGTTCATTTATTAACTGAAACAAGTTGAGGGAGGAGTTGTTGCTATGGATTTTAGAGTGTGCAGAGGATAGCTAATTCAAATGAAAGTCACTGATGTGGTACAGTTCACAAGAGGAGGTATGGGACAAAAGGGTGGTCAGAAGATCAGTGATGGTGGAGGTAGGGAGGCCAGGGTGACAGTAGACACCTGTAACAAAGATGGGGAGGGAGAACGGGAGAGAGAACTTTACCAGGAGCAACTCATAAGCTGCTGAGAGGGAGGGAGGTAGATAGAATGTGGGTAAACTGGATTGAAGAGAAGATATACATGGACACGCCACTTCCTCTACAGGAGCAGTCATCACAAATGAGGGAGTAGCCAGGGATGGAGATACTGCTGTCAGAAATTTTAGAGATGCGTCATGATTTGGAGATAATGAGTAAGTCGGGAGCTAGGGCTAAGGTAAGAGGTTGAAGTAAGGACATTTTGGGGAGGAGGCTCCTGATATTTAGGTGGGCAAACTTATGGCCTCAAGGGAGATGAGTGGTGTAAGCAGGGATTAGACCTGGGTTGGGTGCTACGTCACCCACTACAAGCAGCAGTAGGATAATAAGGAGCTTGGTGGGGACTGATGCCCTACCCCTGGACAAGGAGTAGGTGGAGTAGGAGGGTTGTTTGAAGGAGGGGGAGGAGTGGAGCTTCAGCATTAGAAGTCCAGCAAGGAAGCAAGGGGTGGGTAGGATAGATGCTGCAGGTGGCTAGGGGTAGAAGGACAAGGTGGGGAAACATGGAGATGAAGTTGAGAAGGAGGGGAGATCAGGACATAATAAATGAATAGAAGTTTGGAGGGGTAGAGAGCAGGGGTGCATAGGGTAGGATGCAGGGGGGAGATGTTTAGGAGAAGAGGAGAGGGAGGAGACAGAGGGCACTTTGGAACATGGAAAAAGTGGGCACAGGTGGTTGAAGGTGATAGATTCAAACAAAAAAGGGGGGGACAGGGTGAGTGGCTGAGTTACCTAGTATGCCTGTAGGACACACAATGGAGGAGAAATAGGGCTGGGGAAGGGGTAAAGACCTGTTTGAAGTCAAAATTGTAGGCTGAATGGTTAGGCTGGCTACATGTAGTATAGTGTATAACTGGACTTGTAATTTAGGCCAAGGGAAGGAAAGAGAAGCACAGCACAAAACATTAAAAACAGCTTGCAAACAAATGGGAGGGGTGAATAGTAAGGTAGCTGATGCTAGGGCAGTCTCAAGGACTATACAGAGCAGGGGGATGGAGTGGCTCAATTTGCTCCCACAGAGTGGGGGAGGGGTATGGAGCAGCTCAAGTTGCACCTGCAGAGTGGGGGAATGAAAGTGAGCTGAGTGGTTCTGGAGGGGAGACAGGACTTATAAAGCCAGCACCACTTCAGTGGGGGGTAGTGAAGTAGTAAGCAGCGCCGCATTAGTGGTGCTGCATGCCAGATCCAGAATGCTGAATGCAGGACTCTGTACCTTTAGAAAGCAGGGGAGGGCTGCTATGGGATGCCCTCATGACCCAGGGCTGGGAAACAAAAGATCAAACTTGGAGGGAGAGGAAATAAAACACAGTATTAAATCACAATCCCTGCCCAGATACAGGGGAAAAAAGCAACAGACACAGAGGGGTGAGGTTTGAGGGGGGACAGTCTGTGAAACAGGACAGAGAGATGGAGGGGGGAGCAAAACACAATCACTGGAGATATGGGGACAGAAAAGGAAAGAAAATAAGGTGCAGCAGCCCAGATCAAGAAACAAGCACAATTACAGCTAGAATGTGGCAAGTACAGTGGCAGCAATGTAACAGAACATAGCACAGAGAGGTAAGTGGCTTTTTAAAAATGGCGCCACTCCAAGTTGTATCACACCAGACCCAGAATGCTGAATGCAGAACTCCATACCTTTAGCATGTAGGGAAGGCTGCTATGAGTGCCGTCATGACCCAGGGTTGGAAAACAAGGGATTGGACCTTTAGTAAGCAGGGGAGGGCTGCTATGGGATGCCCTTATGACCTAGGGAAGGAAAACAAGGATTGGACCTTTAGCAAGCAGGGAAGGGGTGCTATGGGATGCACTCATGACCTAGGGCTGGAAAACATCTCCCCTTTTATCTCCACAGAAACAAGCGGGATGAAATAAAAAAAAAAATACATAGCTAAACAACTTTTCTTACAGTGCACACAAGTAATAAATAAATGCTGCCAAAAGTAAGCAAAATTAAACAATATTTTTCTCCCCTATTCTATCACAGATCTTAACCTCAGGAAAACATCTCCAATGAAAGAAAACCAGAACAACGACCCAAACAGAAAACCTGAAACCTCTGAAAAAAAAATTACAGCTGTCACTCATCCACCGTGAAGAACTGTAAAAGACTATTTATTGACTCCCAACTGCAATGCTGCAATGCTGAGAAGATTGATTCTTCTTTGATATAAATATGTTCATTAAAACTTAGAATGGTATTTCAGAAATGTTTCAAAGTGTTAATGTTTGTTTTACATTTTACTTTTTTACTCAGTTCTTGCTCTCTCTCTCTGTTTCTCCTATCTTACTGTAAATAAATGCACCCTTTCTTCTTGCACTACCTGCAACTTGCTTTTCATTGTTTGGAAATGAAAAAAATATCTATCCAGAAACTGAAAACCAGAACAGATAACTTTTTTTTATTTACCTTGTCTTCGCTGTGTCTCTATACGCACATATAGCACAATTATTTTCTAAGGAAAAAAGGTAATCCACAGTAAAGGTAAACCAAGAGCACCTGAAAACTCACAGTACAAAATAAAAAAAGTCCTAAAACAAAACAAAATCCTACCAAAGGTAGAAAAGATGCAACTCTTTATATCGCAATCCACACCCGCAGAAGTCACCATCCATCACAGAAACCTCTTCCCTTATTCAGTGCTTCCTCTTCGGCCATCCCTTCAACTCCTCTCTGGTCAACATGCATGCTGCCACCACCAACTAACCCAAAACTGTGCCACAACCCCAAGCCACGCCCACCAGCCAATAAAAAAAGTTGTCTCAGGAATGGTCATGCTCATCGGCCAATCACAACACATGCTCCCCAAACCAAAGCAACCAATCATGCAACACCCAAACCATACCTACCTGACACTGACAACTGATAGGTATGCACACATACAATCCCATTCACAAAAATGACACCACAGGAAATTTAGAACCACAGCATAATTACTGACCTTATACCACAAAATTGCTCGCTTTGCTTCCAAATCCCACCCGAGGACCCACCACTGTGATGCCCTCACAGCCCTCAACTGGCCATCCCTGGACAACAGACTCCAGTACCCCCTATTAAGCTGAACCTACAAACTCCTCGATGACCAACCTCCAGCAGGTCTGATCAGACTACTTGCCCCAAAGCGGACCAGACGACCACTCCGTTCCTCAAACAAAAAATTACTGGAAATTCCCTTGGCATGTTCTGTCGCTGGGAGTAAATCCTTTACTCACCTAGCCCCTGAATCATGGAACAATTTCCCCAGCCACCTTCAGGAGGCACCCACCCTAGCCATATTTCAAAAGGGACTGCTCGCTCACCTCCTTAAACTTAATCCCTGCCCCTGCACCAATGCCTAGTCAACCTCACCTTGCATCAATTTGTGTTAGTACAAAATTGCTCCCCTATAAGGTTAACGACTGATGACTGCATAAGCTGGTACTCTATCCTATATGGAACTTCTTGTGTGCATTTAAAGCACTTACCACCCCCCCATCTATCTGCCGTCACTGCTGTACTCTGTATTGTAATGTATTTACTGCCCTCCTCTACAGAAACAGTATACTGTCCTTATAACCCTGTATTACATGTACTACACTGTTCTGTTGTATCCATTAATGTAATGTACCTCCTGTATTAGATGTACTACACTGTTCTGTTGTATTCACTAATGTAATGTACCTCCTGCCCTCTTCCACAAAAACTGTAAAACTGTATACTGTCTTTGTAATCCTGTACAATATGTCCGACACTGTATTACCTGACTGTATGTGCAAAATTATATGTAACTAACTCCAGGTCGCCCCTGAAAACGGGACCTTCAGGGCCCAGTGGGCTTACCCAGTTAACAAAATTTAATAAATAAATAAATAGTACAGTTTAAAAATACAAAATAAATCAAACAAAATCTTTTTTTCGAAAAACATCAATATCAACCAAGGAGGGCCTAGTGCATAAATCAAGTATGTGGGAGGTGACTGCGTGAGAACTCATTTATGTGGAGCAGTTGGCTGAAGACTACGGTCAGTGTGTCAGCCAGATTTGGAGCTCTTTTGTATGTAAACCTTGGAGGATTAGAGCAGCAATCACGCATAACTGGGTCACTTCGTATGATGTTCTAATTTTTTGTAATAATGTTTTTTATTGCCTATGATTGTTTACCATAAGTGGTGATGAAACTTGAGGGTTGTTCCCACAATTCCCCCTGGGCCGAACTGTCAAGAGACTATCTTGACTGACTTCTTCTGCTTCTCTTTCTGCTTTGTCCAAAATTTGTGGAGTGCACCCCCTTTCCAAAAACCTATTCCTCATTAGCCTACTCTGTTCCTGGAAATCCCTTTCATCACTGCGGTTAGTTTTGCCCTGAGGCATTGGCATTTTGGAATATTCATCATCAGATGCTTCAGGTGGCAGCTGGCATGTGCAGAATAGTATTCCTGCCAGCTGACTTACTGTACAGGTTAGTTTCTTACTGTTCCATCTTGCTTCTTCCTTATATACTGTACCTTTGTGTAACTTGATGCTAGCCTCTGTACTGTTATTGCTTGTATCTCTGTAACTCTCCCGGATCACACCTGAAAATAGGCACGTGACTGTCTAGTGTGCTTACCTGGTAAACAAAAGCTAAATAAATAAAATAAATATATTAAAGTCAAGGAAACTCACCTCTTCTTAGTTCACATGTACAGTAAATCTGAGATTCGCATTTGTGCTTTCCAGGAACCTCACAAATTCAGCCAGTTCTCTCCTTCTGCCTTTCTACACCAGTAATATGTTATCTTTTAAGCACCTCCGGAGATCTAACCCGTGGTGAAAAATCATAGTCTTGGGGCTGTTGGGCCCACAAAGACTTGGAGCAATCAATGAGGGGAAAGGGCTGCTGCCAGTATCACAGAGAGCTGTGTGAGTTGCACCCTCCGTTTCTCCCTCTGAGCAACTTTCTGGTTGCCAGTGCCAGTCGCGTAGCAGCTGACTCCTGCTGAGCAGATAGGGAAAGAGGGAAGTGGAAAGAATGGGTATTGAGTGGGAGCCAGCCAGGAGAAAAAAAAAAAAAGATGAGGCTGGGCAAGGAAAAAATAATCAGGGAGTGAGAGAGAGAGAGACAGCTTCCAACAACGCAGAAACAAGAGGGGAGGAGAATAAGGAAAGCCTATTGTGTTTTTTTAGGGAACAGGGAAAATGAACAAAAAAAGGTAATAGATTGAGAAATGTTAAACTTTATTACATTTCAACTTATTTCCTGTCATGAAAAAGGATCTTTTTTCATGACTCATGATGTGAAAAGGATTCTTTTTTTGTATTACGTGGTCATGAAAAAAGAGTCAGAATATTTAAAAACTAAAATTTCAAGGGCATATCTCTAACACTGAAGTGTAGATTATATGGTCTCTCTCCAGGATGTCATTTTTGTGGTTTTTGAGAAAAAAAAATGGAAACAAGTTGGCACCAAATGAAAAAGGAATTTTCCCATATGAAATAGGATTCCTTTTTCATTTTATACAGCTGTCTTTAAGTGCCTGCTGAGAATGCTCAGAAATGATCTTTTCAAATTTTCAAAATGCAAAAACTTAAAAATGACTAATCATCTTTTCACCAGACTATCAAAAGGCACATCTGTGGGCTAGTCCCTTTCTGCCTGAAATTTTCAGACCAAGATTCCAAACTTTCTGAGCTGTAGGCAAATTCAAAGGAAAATCCCAGTAAAGTCAATGAGTGAAAAAAATGCTTTTTTTTCACCTCTTCAGAACTTGGAAACCGTATATCCGACCGGAACGTAACTTGCCACATCCAGAGATCTACCCTGGGCAACACAGCATGTGAGTTTGCATGCGAATGCACTGAACAGTTGCAAAGTTATTAAAGAGCAAAATTTGGGATTTAACATTGACGTGCCTACTCAACCCTAACTATAGGGGTGTGGCTACGCCTCTAAAATATATTTATTGCTTATATTGTTTAGTTATTTATTGTTGTAAGGCACTCTGAGCCTAATGGAAAGGGTGCTGAACAAATAAAATTTGGCCTTTGCCTTATGTAGTATCAAGGTCAGGCTGACTGGCCTGTAGTATCCTGGGTCCTCTCTTCTCCAGCTCTTGTGGAATGGGACCACATTGGCCTCTCTGTTTTTATGGAGTAATTAAAGAGGTCTGTTAGTGGTTCCACCAGGAACCAAGCTATATCCCTTATTACTCTAATAACACAGACTAAGATAATAAGTAATAATAATAAAGTTATAAATATCAACGTTCCTACTTCTCATGTACCAACAGTACCTAGATTGTTTTTGAAGGGGTACTAGGTTTTAACAGTTACAATACATTTTTTGTAATATATTCCAAACATCAACCACTCTTTGAGTAACAAATTTACAAGCCTTCATAGGTATCATAGGTATATACAAGCTAGACAGACCTTCGCCCTTTATGCTTGCCTGTTAAGATTTTAAATAGGTATACTTTTGTTGGTGTAGAACTTATCAAGCCTTTTTTTTTTAAAGTATCCATAGTCTCACTAGTCACTACTTCTAATGTGAGGCTGTTCCACAAGGGAACCACTCTCTGATTAAACCAGTGTTTCCTACTCAGTAGATTCCATTTACCCCTGGTTAATTGTAGCAGGTGCCCTCTTGGTTCATACTTGCAATATTTTAGGGACAGGCCAAGTTCTTCCCATAATGAACTATTGTGTGTGGCCCTGTATAGCATGCACATGTCTCCTCTTGTTCTTCTGGACGGCAGGGTGTAAAGATCTAGACTATTTAGTCTCTCTGCATATGTAAATTCATTTAGCCCTTTTACTGATCTTGTAGCACTTCTCTGAAAATTTTCTATTCTTTGTATATCCCCCTTTTTATAAGGTGACCATACTTGTGCACAATACTCTAGATTTGGTCTCACCAGGGATCCATTCAGTGGCATTATAACTCTGCTGTCTCTACTGCCTATATAGTATGTCTAAGGCTACAATTTAATGTTTGATTAGCCTTTTTTACCTTTTTGTCACAATGTGAACTGAATTGCAAATCAGCACTAACTGTGACTCCCAAATCTCTTTCCTCAGATGTTTCAGCTAGTCTGTGATTACCAATTTTATAGCTGACTTTCCTAGTATGCTTCCCCATATGCATAACTATACACTTCCCCATGTTAAGCTCTAACTTGTTTTTGACTATCCATCTGTGGATGTTTTCCAAGGCCTGTTGTAGTATTATACCATCATTTTCGTTGTTTATGATAGCCCCTATCCTACAATCATCTGCAAATTTTGTTATCCATATGTTCTGATGGTCATTCTTAAGTGAGGTTATATACAGTATATATTAAAAATACAGGGTCCCAGTACAGAGCCCTGGGGGACTCCACTGGTCACCTGAGCCCAGTCAGCTAGCACTCCATTTAATGACACCCTCTGTCTTCTCTTTCCCAACCATGCCTCTATCCAGTTCACTATATTTGCATCCATTTTTATATCCCTTAGTGTATTCAGCAGCTCTACATGTGGCAGTTTGTCAAAGGCCTTTGAGAAGTCTAAAAAGACTACATCAACCAGTTTCCCTCGTTCAGTGCCTTACTTGCATTTTCATAAAACACAAGCAAATTGATTTGATATGACCTGGATTTTTTGAATCCATGCTGTGCTGGATCTTCTAAGTTAGATGTTTCCAGATGTGATAGCATCTGCTCTTTTAGTATGCCCTCCAGGATTTTACCCATCACAGATGTCAGACTTACTGGTCTGAAGTTTTCAGGTTTAGTTTTAGGTCCTTTTTTCAAGAGGAGCACCACTGTAGTCTCCCTCCACCCTTGTTCCACCTCCCCTCTATCCAGCGAGGCCTGAAATATATGTGTGAGTGGTGAAGCAAGATATTCTGAAAGCTCCCGGAGCACCATGGGACGTACTCCATCCGGCCCCGGTGACTTATTTATGTTGACTTTATTAGCCTATCCAATACGTCCTCTAGGTTTATTTTCGTTTGTCCAGGCCTTAATTCTTTGTTTCTCCTTTTTTTGTCCATGGTGTTCATATTAAAGACTGAACAAAAAAACTTGTTTTGGATATCTGCTATGTCTTTATTGTCTGCTGTATTTCTCTCCTTGTTTGTAAAAGGACCTATTGTATTTTGACCTTTTTTTGTTATAAATATAAGTGTAAACAGTTTTGTAATTATCTTTTACCGTTGAAGTTGACTGGATCTCATACTCAGATTTTGCCTTTTTTATTTCCCTTTTAACAATTTTGACCATATCTCTGCAGTTTATTTTTCCTTCCAGATCATGCCTGCCTTTGATTTCTTTATAATATTTATTATTTTTTCTTATCAATCTCTTTGAATTTGAGTTCAACCACCCCGAGCTCTTTTATTCTTGCTGTATTTCATTTTGCTAGGTATATGATTTAGTATCTCCTTCCTTATTTTCTCTATCATAATCTCCCACATTTCATTTACTGACTTGTTTTCAAAGTCTTTTGTCCACTCCCATAGTGAGATACTGGATTTGATGGATGTGAAATCAGCCCTACAGAAATTTAGTACACTTGTGCCATTTTTTGCTTTATTTTGTACCTCCTCGATTTTAAAGTACACTGTTTGATGGTCATTATTTCCAAGTGGACTGTCTACTACCACATCTTTTACTGTGTCTCCCATATTTGTTAGTATGATATCCAAGGTATTGCTCCCTCAGTTTTTTTTCCTGCGCTTTCTGCTCTAAGCCAATCTGGTCAAAAACATCCAGGAATGATTTTTCAGTTTTTGGTGTACCCCATAGCTTCTGACACTCAGTTCCGGGCAGATTGAAGTCCCCCATCAGTACTGTTCTTTCTGACAGGTCTATGCTAGCTATGTGATTTAGTAACACTACGTCACTCTCTGCTGGAATTGAGGGGGGCCTATAGGTTTATTTTGGTTGCTGCATGAGGTAATAATTTCAACCATAATAACTCTAAATTGTCCTGGTCTACTAAAATCTCTTCACATTTTAGTGACTCTTCTGTGTATATGGCTATACCCCCTCCTCTCCTATGCATCCTAGATTTAGAGAATAAGTTGTAACCCTTGATGTTCTTTTCCCAAATATCGTCCTTCTCCCACCAGGTTTCTGTTATTAGCACGATTGTATATCCTGGGTATCTAGAACCTGTTGAAATTCCTCAGATTTATTTACCATGTTCCTAGCATTTAGTAGGACACCTCTCCATCCTTTCTTATGGGTACTGGCTGTTTCATGGGGTTTTGAGTCCTTCATGGTTAACAGACCCTCCCCCCTTTTGCCAGTTTAAATGAAATGAAATAACCTCATTCATTTTTTCCCCAGCGTTCTGGCTCCAGCTCTATTTAAGTGCAGTCCATCCTGCTTGTACACAGCTATATTACTAAAGATGGTGGAATTACCCATGAAACCAATGTTGTTTAGTTTGCAGAAGGAACGTAACCAGATATTCTTTCTGTCTATGGCCAAATTTTTATGTTCATATCGCCCATACACTGGGAGGATGCTGGAGATGATGATCCCCCTCTCCTTTGATCTGACTCTATTCACTGTCCTGTTATAATCTTCTTGAATGGATTTCACCTTGCATCTCCTCACATCATTAGTACCCACATGCAATATAACTAGTGTTTTTTTTTTTTTTTTGTGCCCTCCATTAATCCGTCCAGTAGTTTATCTATGTTAGCTAACTGGCTCCTGGGAGTGTGCCCACTGTTGTGTGCATTTTTCTCCCTTTACATACTAGAGTGTCTATATCTGTTGTGGTTGAATCCCCAATTATAAGGCTATCTATCTCCTGTTCAACCAGATTATGGTTTTCATTGTGAACATCCTTCTTTAATGTCTCTTGATTTAGTAACTGGGCCATTCCATCCATCCCTGATTTATTGACGTCTGGCAGTCCTTTGTCTATAATGTTTTTATTCTGTTTTCCAACTGCTTGTATGTTATTGACACTAGCACTTTCATTTTCCTCATTTTTCCAAAGCCATTTTATCTGAAGTAGGATTTAATATGTCAGATCTATTCTGCATTTCAATAGGTGCACTTTTGTACAGCTGCCCTCCCCTGCGCTTTCTGTTTTGGGTTTGAACTAGAGCCCACTCCTCTACCTCTGCATTCTCTGACAAAGTTAATGTTGTGATCTGTTTTTCAGATGTTTTGCTTGGTTTAACTTCATGCTCCTGCACAGTAATGTCTTCTGATATAGTGTCTAGAAATTTGTCTAGCACCCCTATCTCTTTTTGAACCTGCAACCTTTTTAGTAATTGCACAATTTCCTTTTGCAAAGTTGTTATTGACAAGCATTTGTCACATATGAAGTCTTGGCCTTTTACATTCTCAGTGTGCATTTTACATTGAGTGCATAGATTTAGATTCTAAAGAGTCTAGCTACCAATGGAAAATTATAATGCATCATATTGTATTGCATATTTTTGATTGCTAAGTTCAAGTCCTCAAGAAGTGCCAGGTCCCTAACAAGTTTGTTTAATAGGAGGAGATCCCCTCTTAGGTCCCAGTACAAATTACAGGCTGGATAGGCATGAACTGCACATTTCCCATCCACAGCGCTCCGCACCCTGATTCCTGTTCACACTGGATGGATGCCATCCTAAGACCCTGCCTACTACTATCCATGTGTGCAGAGCTTCACACAGGGAGCAGCGTGAGACATCCTGCAGCCAGTGCAGAGGAGGCAGATGGTCACTACCACAGGGTTTTGTTTCATGTAGCCTATGGCCCCTCTGCTGGCTCTCTGCACTGCAGAGATTGTCCTGCACTGGGCACTAGCACACCTCCATCTGGTGCTCACCCCTGTGCCTGCTTCCGATTCAGTCGGCCATGTAGGTAGTATGGTATCAGATGTAGTGGGGGCACATATCCAAGGCTGTGGATGCACAGTGGTCCCTGCATGTTCAGAGTGTGACCTCTTCACACCATTGGCCTCCGCTAGCACCCTACCATGGCTGTGCAAGGCTGTTGAGGATTGGCCCCTTAATCTCCTTCTTTAAAGATGTAATTGCTAACAGAGGGGAGAGAAAGCAGTCAGCTTCTACCTAGAGGTATATATTTATATTTTCTTTCCATACCTAAAGCTGCAGTGGAAGTGGGTAGTTGGAGGGAAGAGATTTTTAGTCTTTTGAGTTTTTGGCACACTTTGAGATTTTCCTTTAAATTTATAACAAGTGTTGTGGGGAACCTAGCTCAGGAAATTCATCTTGGGGGTGAGTAGATTAAGAAAACCCTACGAAGCAGGTGTGGATTGGGGGGAGGAGCTGCTGGAGGCTTAGTGGGGACCAGCAATCATGGGACACCAGGGAGCAGGAAGGGAAGATAAAGGAATAACACCTAGTGTGCCCCATCATGCCAATGTCCCACCTTCTGAGTGGGATCACAGATAGTCTGCAGTCCACAGGAGACACTGCAGGAGGACACCTGACCAAGGTAAGGCAGTTACATATGAACATGCCAAGAAACCAGCAGAAGGCCATTTGGTCTATCAAGTCTGCTCATGTTGCAGGGTCCACAGCTTGAGCTACTGTCCCTGCCCCCTCTCCCCACTCCTCCCATCCTCCCTACCCATGACCCTTACCCTCCCCCTATACCTGTCCCAGCCTCTCTTATAGCTGCCCATTGTCTTCAATGAGATTACCTCTTCTGGTAGTGCATTCCAAGTTTCCACCACCCTCTCTGTGAAGAAGTGCTTCCTGACCTCCCTCCTAAACCTCCCACCCTCCAGCTTAAGACTCTGCCCCCCTATGTTATGGTTGCCACTCAGCTTAAAGAGACTCTCCTTATCAACCTTATTTATCCCTTTCAAGTACTTGAAGGTCTCAATCATAGGACACATTGCTGGTTACTGTTTACAACAGCTAGGGGGAAGGTAACTGCTGGTTTTAACTCTTACTACAACTGGGAAAGGGGTAGTGCACACCCAGAATACAGTAGGTACAGGTAGGAGGGTTAAAAAGAGGGAAAGAGGGAAAACAAGAGACACCCTATCTAGGGTAGGGTGACAAATTAGTTTCAGGAAAGCAAAAGGGAGAGGTAGGACTACAGCAGGAGTAGGAAAGAGGTAGAAGTGTACAGAGAAATTTAAACAGACACCAGGCAAAGAAATTTGTTCTTACCTCTCTGGGTTATGAGAAGAGCTGCTGAACTCCAAGCCAAACTGGCAAGGGTACAGATGACTTCTGCCCCACCGAGGGGCCACAAAGTCTGCCACCACTCCCCTAGAGGATGCCTAGGCAGAGACAGAGTGGATGGACCTTGGTGGGCTCTGGGAGGGCAGGGGGTGTCAGAAAGAGTGCATGCTCCTTAGCTTATACCACTGCAGAATTCCTTCATTGTACTGGAGGGATGGGGCGGCTCACAGCAGGCACCCATCGCAGTGGGAAGGGAGGAAGCAGAGGTCCTCAGAAATGAATGCCCCATGGAGAAAGCGAGGAAGAGACCCTCAGCTGAGGAGGAAGCAGCTGCTGGTAGGGGACTCTGTTGTTAGGGGGATAGACTTGGGAATAGGGGAGGAAGGGTTAGGAAGATGAAGTGCATCCCTGGTGCTTCAGCTTGGAGGGATGGAGAGCATATCCAGATGATTTTTAGGGCAGCAAGAGATTGTTGGGAGCTAGACAACATTGTCCATCTAGTCCATCTGGGGATAAATGACCTGGCAAGGGACAAGGTGGGGGGCAGAGAGTTTTGCAGGGCAACAACAGGGAGTTGGGGAGGGCATTAAACATCATGCACAATGGCTTTTTCCATGGTGTTACCTGTGTACACTGGGGAGATGCAAGAAAACTCCTGACCAGGACAGTTAACAATGGTTGAACATACGAACATTTGAAAACTCCAGCAGAAAAAGACCCAGAGGTCTATCAAGTTTGCTGAGCATGCAGCTCACAGTATACCTTTACTACAGCTGCCCCCCAGTCCCTCCTCATCATCCTTACCTGCTGCCTTTACCCTCCCTAGCCTGCTTTCTGTACTGACCTTTCCTTTGACCCTATCCCACCCCCTTTTAAAATTGCCCAGTCTTCTGTGAGATCACTTCTTCCGGCAGATCAGTCCACCTTGCCACCAGTGGCGTCACCACGCTGATTTTGGGGAGGTTACAGCCCCCCCCAATTGAAGTTAAAGCCCCCCCAATCATTGAAGGGCAAACCTACCTGGATTAATGGGGCATTGTATTGGGGCTATTCCTTCCTTGCACACCGTGTCTGCTAGTCTGAACTAGCAGCAGCTGAGCAGCAGCATGAGCCTGAGCCGACTCTCTGATTTTTACCTCAGTCTTTCTGAACTGCATGCAGATCACCAATTTGATTCTGCGCATGCAGTTCAGAACTGAACTGAGCCAAATAAAAACAATAACACTCACCAGCACAGTTCAATCATAGGCAAAGAAGAACGCACCGGTAGCCCTGCTGACCCGACTCTCCGTCTCCTCTGATTTTACCTCAGTGAGTCTTTCTGAACTGCATCGCCGATCTAATTCTGCAGCATGCAGTTCAGAACTGGTAAATGATGTACACTGTGTGCCCTACTAGCCATTGCCAAGAAGAACGTACCCGTAGCCCTACTAGCCCCGCTGACGGTGCTGACCCTTCCATCCACCAGCCGATCCAGCAGGTCTCTGGGAAAGCCGCTGATCCACCCGCCCAAACGAAGTATCGGTCAGGAATGAGCAGCTGATGCACCTCATTCCACTGAGAAGGACCATCGGTGTTGTGACTGTGAGTACTGCCCAGACACTGTAGACAGGGTTTTCTTGTGTTCGGGGATGGGGGGGCACACTGGGGTCTCCGGGATAGGAGGGGGGCACTGTGTGGGGACAGGAGGACATGACAGAGCACTGTTGTGTCTATGAGGAGAAGGATTGAGCAGTGGGACAGGAGGTCAGCCAACTCTGGACGAAATATAACCACTAATCTCAGTGATCAGCTACTCCATCAGCAAACAACACTGCTTCATGCAGTGAGTATATGTGGGTAAGGGAAGAGGATAGCGAGTAGCGACAACAGCCACAGCGGCAGTGAGTGACAGGAGCAGGACCGACCGACACTGAACGCTGCCATGGACAGAATGGATACAGGGTTTGGAAGTTTATAAGTGATTATATGTCCCTGATCTCAGTGAGATCAGGGACATATAATCATTTATAAACTTCCACTCACTCTCAGTCACTGGGGTCGGCCGGGTGCGGATTCGGGGAAGGCATGGGACGGGTGGGTTACAACAGACACCGGGGAGTGAGACACAGGAGGCTCCTGTGGTCAGGAGGGATGGATTCAGGACAGTACACAGGGGGATTTTATTTGACTCAGACAGCAGCCTGCCCTCACCCTGCACTCAGCAGCAGCACTTCATGGTGGAGGAGGAGGCTCCTGGCTTGCATGTCACACTGAGCAACAAGCCAAGGACTGGAGTCATCAGCGCGAGTTGTCTCTGGTGTGTGTGTGGGTGGGAGCAGTGCCAGCAGATATGATCATGATTGGGAGATAATGAAATGGCGTCAGTTGTTGGAGGACGGGGGGATGATAGACAGAAGGAGGCAAGCAGGGAGGGTTCTTTCTTGTATTCTGTGACTGGCACCTGCCTCATACTCTGCCTACCAACAGCACAACAGCTTGCTTGCACAGTGAGCCAATCAGTGGACAAACACGTGGTGTGCTTCTCCAACACACACGTGGTACACACTAGTAGTCCCATTGTGTTCAGTAAGAAAAACTAGTGACGCAGTTGTAGTTGATAGCAAGCAACAGAGCAGAGGCTGGCACTATTTGGGAGATTCAAATCGGAATTCAATTTCAATCAATATTTCTAGAAAGTTATTATCAAACATTGAAGACTCAGTTCACTTGTTGGGCTAAGAGGCTTGAGAGCTAAATAAAAGTGTAGTGTTTATTTCTTTTACATTTTTTTCTCTGAATGTAATACAAGGGGGGTTGTGTTTGTGTGTAAATTGAAAAGCTCAGACACAGACAACCTGCTGTGAGTGCTGCCATACAGCAGCATTACTAACTACTGCATATATGTTTATTTTGTTTCTTACTTGCAACTTATTTTCACATTTACTATTTTACTGAGTAAATTGAGTACTTTGGTGGTTTATGTTTTTAGGCTCACAAATTTAGAATAAAAGTAGCAGAACTTTTCTTTTCCTAAATTGCCTTATACCCTGACCCATGCCTCGGGTTTGTATTGTGGCAAGCTTAACATCACAAGCAAGGAGTTAGCCAGTTCAATTTCATAGAAACATAGAAACATAGAAACATAGAAGTTGACAGCAGATAAGGACCGCAAGACCCATCCAGTCTGCCCATTTCTTTTTCTACCTTATAAATGTGCCATCGGCCTTTGCTCTATCAGTGGCCTATCTATTCATAGTCATTTGTATTGCTCCTTATGCCTATCCATGCCTGTTTGAAGCCCTGCACTGTATTCATAGCCACCACTTCTTGTGGTAAGCCATTCCATGCATCCACCACCCTTTCTGTGAAAAGAATTTCCTCACATTCCCCTTAATCGGCCTCCCTCTAATCTCATGCTGTGTCCTCTTGTCCTGCTATTTTCTTATATTTAAACATGTTAGACTCTTTTACCTTGTTTATGCCCTTAAGGTGTTTGAATGCCTCGATCATATCACCTCTCCCTCCTTTGTTCAAGGGTATACATATTGAGCTCCGTTAATCTGTCCTCATATGTCTTCTGATGCAGTCCCTGCACCATTTTGGTTGCCCTTCTCTGGACTGCCTCAATTTGGTTAATGTCCTTGTGAAGGTGTGGCCTCCAATACTGCACGCAGTACTCCAGATGGGGCCTAACCAGTGTCTTGTACAGAGGGATTATTACCTCCCTCTTACGACTTGTGATACACCTACTAATACACCCTAACACCCCCCTAGCCTTACCTACTGCTTTAGAGGTCTGCTTGGATGATTTTAGGTCATCAGTGATGATGATGCCCAAGTCTCTTTCTTCCTTTGTGACTGCTAGCAACTCCCCTCCCAGCCTATAGGTGGCTTTAGGGTTTCTCTTCCCTATGTGCATGATTTTGCACTTCTTTGCATTAAATCCCAGTTGCCACTCTTCTGACCATTCTGCTAGTTTATCCAGATCTCTTCTCATTCTGCCCACCCCATCTGGATCATCTACTCTGTTGCAGATCTTGGTGTCATCTGCAAACAGACAAGCCTTACCCTCTAGTCCATCTGCAAGGTCACTAATGAAGATGTTGAAGAGGACTGCCCCAGGACGATCCTAGGGTACCCCACTTGTGACTTGCATCTCTTCTGACTGTATACCATTTACCACCACTCTCTGTTTTCTGCCCGTCAACCAGTTTGCCACCCAGTTGACCAACTTCTGACCCACCCTGAGCCTACCCAGCTTATTTATCAATCTTCTATGTGGAACAGTGTCAAAAGCTTTGCTGAAGTCAAGGTAGGCGACATCAACTTCTCCTCCTTGGTCCACCACTCTGGTTACCCAGTCAAAGAAATCTATGAGATTAGTTTGACAGGACCTTCCTTTGTAAACCCATGCTGTCTTGGATCCTGTGCCCTATGGATTCCAGGTGTTGTACTATCCTTTCCTTAAGGAGTGCCTCCATAATCTTGCCCACTACTGAGGTAAGACTGACCGGTCTGTAGTTCCCGCCTCCTCCTGCTACCACTCTTGTGGGGCGGGATCATAAGCCCTTCTCCAGTCTTCTGGGACCTCTTCTGTGCTCAGAGACTCACTAAACAATTCTGCTAATGGCTCTGCTAGTTCCTCCTTTAGCTCCTTAAGTACCCTGGGATGTATGCCATCAGGTCCCATTGCCTTATCCACCCTGAGCTTAGCAAGCTCTTGTAGGACCCTTTCTTTTGTGAGGGAGTAGTGCTCACCTTCCTCCCCTGTGTCCATGATGCTGAGCTGTGGGCCCTGCCCTACCTTCTCTTCAGTAAATACTGAGCAAAGTATCTATTTAGGATAGATGCCTTTACAGGGTCCTCCTCCTCACATGCTCCCTTTCTCCATTAAACAGCAATACCCCTCTGGACTTTCTCCTTTCACTAATGTATCTATAGAAAGTCTTGTCACCTTCTTTACTGTTAGTGCTAGTGTTTCCTCAGTTTGGGATTTTGCCTGCCTTACTGCCTTACCTGCTTCCCTTAGGGCAGTTTGGTATGCCTTCCTATCTTCATCCGCTGTGTTTCCTTATATTTCCTAAAGGCCAGCCTTTTGGCTCTGACCTTTTCTGCTACTGTATTTGAGAACCAAAGTGGCTTCCTTCTTCTTTTGCACTTCCTTTTCTGTCTAACACAATGGGATGTTGCTTCAAGTATTGCATCCTTAATGCTTGCCCACTTTGCCTGTACCCCTCACCTGTGTTTCTTTTTGCCAGGACTAGCTTAACTCTGTTGGCCATCTTATCAAAGTCAGCTCCTCTGAAGTCCCATATTTTTGCCTTGGAATGGGATGATTTAGATGTAGTAGCCAAATTGAACCATACCATGTGATGGTCACTGGCCCCTGGTGACCTTCTACCTGGAGATCTGTGATCTCTTCTTTGTTAGTCAGTACTAGATCTAGGATAGCCCTGTCTCTTGTGGGTTGCTGTACCAGTTGTTTGAGGCCCTCCCCTGCAGGGAATCCACTATGAGTCTAGTTCTGGCAGATGTTCCTGCTGGTATTGACCAATCTGTATCCGGCATGTTGAAGTCTCCCATTATCAGAACCTCCCCTTTAGCTGTCATGTTTTGTATATCTTCTAACAGTAATGTGTCTATGTCCTCCCTCTGGTCTGGGGGCCTGTAGACAGCCCCAGTTCTTATGGCTGTCCCATTTCCTGTTTCCAGGGTGACCCACAGTTCTTCTGGCTCCTTATGTGTATTCTGAATTTCTGTAGCTTTGATATTTTCATTAACATACAGGGCCACTCCTCCCCCTTTTTGCACCTCGGTCTCTTCTGAACAATACATAGCCAGGTACTGAAGTCTCCCAAGTGTGGTTACTGGTAAACCACATCTCACTAATTGCTACTATGTCCAGTTTAGCCTCTGACATTGTGCCTGCAGGTCTGGGATCTTATTTCCCAGGCTGTGAGCATTTGTGTACATGATTTTCCATTGGCCAGATTTTGGTGTGTTAGTTGTTGGGTGAAGTTTGGCATTACCCCTGTGCGTCGTATGGGGAGACAAACCTTTTTTCTTACCTGGTGATGCAAATGAATGGCAAACATGCTGAATTCCTGTTTGACCACTAGCTGAGGGGGGAGGGGTGTTCTTCCCATTTGACATATGGGGTGCTGCACCCCCTCCCCATTTGCTAGTTTAAATATTCTGCAAAGACGTCAAACTTCTGCCCCAATGCACTGACTCCCTCTTTAGTCAGATGCAGTCCATCAAATTTAAAGAACTTTCGCTCCCAGAACTGTTGCCAGTTCCCTACAAATCTGTGTCCTTTTTCCTGGCACCAGCCCTTGAGCCACGTGTTTAGCTCCCCTATCTCCCCTTCTCTGACCTTCCGTCCATCTGCTCCCCTCTCCCAGACTGGCAGGATCTCAGAGAAGGAGATGCCGGATGAAATAGATGATAGTTTGTCACCCAGCCTAGTCAGGTGTTCCTTGGTCTCCACAACTGACCAGCTGGCGAGATCATTAGTCCCTATGTGTACTAGGACATCAATGTTTTCTCCTGCTTTGTGAACAATTTTAGCAATGCGGTCAGTGTCTCACCATGCTGATGTACCTGGGAGACATCTGACCATCACCCCTGGCTGGAGATGGGTATCAACTCCCCGAATCATGGAGTCTCCTATGATCAGAAGTTTTTTGGATTTCCTTTGTGCTTGTTTAGTTTTGGTTCCTGATTTGGGTGAGTTTTGTTCTGCTAGCTCCTGTGCCGCAGTGTCCTGCTCTGCAGTGTCTTCTGCCTCTTTATTTGATTTCAGAGATAGAGGCAGATACCTGTTGTAGTGCTTGTATGGTTTTTGGGGGTAATGTGTTGGAGAGCAGAGAGTGATAGGGCACCTGATTTGCTCCTCCTAACCACCTGCCAACCTCCTGGACCAACTACCCTCTGCAGTCGAGGTTTTTCTGTTGGATGCTGGGGAAATGGCGGGTGGTTCTTATAATGTATTTCCTCTTGAATATGAAATTTGAGGCTGCAATCTCTGCCCATGCTGCCGGAGCTGAGCCTAAGATCTCCAAAGGCCCAGCATGTAGGACAGTGTCCTAAATCCTGTAAGACTGTCCTTCTGAAAATTGTTCCACAGTACCTGCAGTTAATGAAATCCATTCCAAATAAGTTGCTGGGTTTGTAACCTAGTCAGAGTAATTAGAAGGAAAAAAAAAAGGAAAAAATGCAAGTAATGGTTTAATTGTGCTTTGTTTAACTTGTTATAACAAGTTAAATTACTAGTGCCCCTGTAAATGAGATCACCTTGTGGAGGCCCCACTGATCCGCCCCTTCCTGCTCTGCCACAGAAATGTCACAACTGTGGTACCCTATAAAAGGTGGGGTGGTTGGGGATGGGGGTGGGTGGCTGGCCCTTCCCTGCCTAAAAGAAGAACCACGACGAAAAGAACAATGAGGTAAGAGCAGAAACAATCAGTCAACAACAAATGCAGTAACCCTGAAAGCTTATCCTAATGTTAGATAAAACTGTAAAACCTGTAAAGCACCACCTGTAATAATTTCAGAGAAGATATACGCTGTAAGAAACACTTTGCTCCAGAGAAAAATAAAGCAGTAACAGAAGATATACCTTGCAAAAGACAATTTGAATCAGAAGATTACAGGAGTAATTAGCTCCTTCAATGTGAGAAGGAGACTGAAACACCTCTGAGACAACAAACCTTTTCAACAAACAAGAATAAAATAAAACACAGTGTCAAACAGTAATTTTGCTTAGCCCAATGATAAAAAAAGTCACAAAAATGTAAGCTCCACCTATAATACAGTAATTTCAGAGAAGATATACCCTGTAAGAAACACTTTGCTCCAGAGAAAAAATAAAGCAGTAACAGAGATATACCTTGCAAAAGACAATTTGAATCAGAAGATTACAGCAGTAATCTGTTAGCACACACCTGTAGGCACACCTTGTAATAATGCAGAAGAAGGTATACCAGCAACAACAATCTGAATCAGAGAAAAAATAAAGCAATGAAATTTTAGCAACAAACAGTAGCAATCCCTGTGAGTAAAAAATTAAAACACCACCACACAGTAAATCTGCTTAGCCAAATTAAGTCTTAATCCTTTTCCCTTGCTCTGGTAAGTTTCTCTACTCTGCCTTTCAAGCAGTCTTAGAAGGAAAGAGCTCAGGTGAAGCTAGGTGCCTTGGCCAGCAAACCAAGTCAGACACTTTTTTTTATGAACAAGGGAAACCGTCTGTTTTGTAAAAAAACAGTTCCAGTAGCATACTCATTTTGCTTTGCATACTGTGAGCCCTGTGTGTTAGGCTCTGTCTATTGTATTAAATAGCAGTTTTCCAGTAGGTGTTTAATACTCATTACTTCGCATACTGTGAGCCCTGTGTGTGTTAGACTCCGTCTACTGTATTAAACAGCAGTTTTCCAGTAGGTGTTTAATACTCATTACTTCGCATACTGTGAGCCCTGTGTGTGTTAGGCTCCATCTACTGTATTAAATAGAAGTTTTCCAGTAGGTGTTTAATACTCATTACTTCGCATACTGTGAGCCCTGTGTGTGTTAGGCTCCATCTACTGTATTAAATAGCAGTTTTCCAGTAGGTGTTTAATACTCATTACTTCGCATACTGTGAGCCCTGTGTGTTAGGCTCCGTCTATTGTATTAAATAGCAGTTTTCCAGTAGGTGTTTAATACTCATTACTTCGCATACTGTGAGCCCTGTGTGTTAGGCTCCGTCTATTGTATTAAATAGCAGTTTTCCAGTAGGTGTTTAATACTCATTACTTCGCATACTGTGAGCCTTGTGTGTTAGGCTCCGTCTACTGTATTAAATAGCAGTTTTCCAGTAGGTGTTTAATACTCATTACTTCGCATACTGTGAGCCCTGTGTGTGTTAGGCTCCGTCTACTGTAATAAATAGCAGTTTTCCAGTAGGTGTTTAATACTCATTACTTCGCATACTGTGAGCCCTGTGTGTGTTAGGCTCCGTCTATTGTATTACATAGCAGTTTTCCAGTAGGTGTTTAATACTCATTACTTCACATACTGTGAGCCCTGTGTGTGTTAGGCTCCGTCTACTGTAATAAATAGCAGTTTTCCAGTAGGTGTTTAATACTCATTACTTCGCATACTGTGAGCCCTGTGTGTGTTAGGCTCCGTCTATTGTATTACATAGCAGTTTTCCAGTAGGTGTTTAATACTCATTACTTCGCAAAAAGTTTGCATACTGTGAGCCCTGCATGTTAGGCTCTGTCTATTGTATTAAATAGCAGTTTTCCAGTCGGTTACTGATTACTTTGCATACTGTGAGCCCTGTGTGTTAGACTAAGTCTGTCACATAAACATTTCATCCCTGTGTGCCAGACCCAATAAAAGGGCATTTTTCTTATAATTTACTTTTTAGTTAGTTCTTGTCACACACTCATCAGCCTTGTTAAAAATGAGTATCCGTGACTTATTTATTTATTTAGTTTTTGTTGACCGGGTAAGTGCACTAGACAAATCCTGCCTATTTTCAGGCACGACCCGGGGGAAGGGGATACAGATGACTGCCAACTGACCTTGAACCAGATTAAGCTGTTAGTGGTATTTTTAGTGAATGAGGGAAATTTGGCCAGGACACCGGGGAAATTCCCCTATTCTTTTCGAGAAGTGCCATGGGATCTTTAACATCCACCTGAACTACCACCAATCCAGGCAGATGGGACCTCAGTTTAACGTCTCATCCGAAAGACGGCACCTCAGAAGTGCAGCACCCCTCTCATGCTGCACTACAGTGTCAGTACTGGGATATTAACCCAAGTGCCAGATGTGGGAACTGAACCCACAGCCCTCTGATCTCCCAGCCTCAGAGGCGAGTGTGCTACCTACTGAGCCACTGACACTGCTTACATCTTCCGTCCAAAATCAAAAAATCAGAATAAAGAAAGTAACTTCCCGGACCCCAGTGATGCTCAACAGCTGCAACCAGAGCAGCCATTAAGAAATGAAGTGGAAGTTCCAGTACCAGAAGATGTAGCAAACACATCATCATCTCCCGGAACATCTCGTGATGCACTTAAATCAGTAGCAAGATTTACGTCTGCTGCTACTGTTGTACCCAATGATCTGGGAACCAAAGAAGCTGGTCCTATGCAGCCAAAGCTGTCTAGTTTTCCACAAAGGGATTTTGGAAAGCAGAAGCGTTCATTTTCAAGCACCTGGTATGCATCATTTAAATGGCTTGAATATAGTGCAGGCAATGATGTTATATTTTGCTTTGCCTGCAGAATGTTTTCAAGTTGCACTGGTCGAGCGGACACTGCTTTCACATCCGGAGGGTTTAACAACTGGAAGAAGGCAATAGAGAAGATGAGAGAACACCAACAAACAACAACACGTACAGGAGTAATGGAGGCCTGGTCTACTTATGTGAAATCTAAAGAACGAGGCAATATTATACAGCTAATGGATTCAGCAATGATTGCAGATATTAAAAAGTGCAGGGAGTACCTGAGAAGAATAGTTGAGATTGTTTTGTTGTTTGGCATACAGGGAACTGCCTTTCAAGGCCATAGGGAGTATGAAGGGAGCTCAAACAGGGGTAACTTTTTGGAGACTTTTGACCTTCTAAAAAAGTTTGATCCTGAATTGCAAAATTTGCAGATTCACATGCCAGGAAATGCCACCTATCTCTCACCTCTCAGTCAAAATCAGATGATAGAATGTTGTGCAAAATTAATAAGAGAGAAAATTTTAAATGAGGTAAAAGAAGCAAAGTATTTTGCAATACTTGCTGATGAATCTAGAGATGCTGCTTGCAGAGAACAAATGAGTATTTGCCTTCGTTATATTCACCATGGTTCCCCTGAGAATGTTTGTGCTTCCATCAAGTAACAGCATTAGATGCCCAAAGTCTGACAAATGAACTGTGTTCAAAGCTGACTGGGACCACCATGAGAATTGGTGACTTACGTAGCTCAAACTTATAATGATTGCATCTGTTATGAGCGGCAACTTAAATGGAGTCCAGGAACTATTTCGTCATAAGCATCCATATGCTATATATGTTCATTGCTATGTGCATATTCTGAATTTGGTCCTTGTAGATGCCTGTTCATCACTTCTTCCTGTACGGAAATTCTTTGACATGCTTCAAGAGATACACACATTCTTTTCCAAATCTGTCCTGACTCACCAGGGGTTCTTAAATGTTCAAAAGAAGCTTGGGCTGACTAGAATTCTTGAGATACCGGAGTTAAGTTCTACCAGGTGGGCTTGTCAAAAGCGAGCAACAAAGGCAGTAATAGAAACTTATCCAGCTCTTCTAAAATGTCTTTCAGAATGTGAAGAAGGAGAAACTGCAAAGGCCAGAGGACTCCACAGCAAGCTTCTAGAATTCAACATCTTTCTCCTTAAAATGTTTGACAAACGGAGACTTCCGGTGACGTAGCAGGCAGGAATGGCTGCCTAACCCCTCACACCGGTCACTAACGCTAAGATTAAAAGAGAATCCACCTTTTACCAAAGGCATCCTGCATCCCTAGACCTTGGTAAAGCTGTAAACAAGGTTCCGTTATGGTTCGCACAAAGAAAAGGGGTTCTCAAGCGGCTAAAATGGCTCCATTAAATTCACCTTGCAAACAACCGCCAGCCTTAGCCCGGCTCCCTCGTGTTCTTCAGTGCTCTCTGCATCAGGAGCGGAAGACTCGTGCTCAGATTCTGGATCAACAAACACGCGAGCAGAGTCTAGAAAAATTATTAAACTTCTGCACAAGATAGATGCTAAAGTCTCTGATATTCAAAAGGACTTTAAAAAACTGGAATCAAGAACTGCAGCAGTGGAGCAACAAATGGAGTGGCTACAGTCAGAACATATGGCTTTCGGCAGATCACTGGCCTTCTTGTATGGCAGGGAGAAAGCACTTACGGCCAAAGCAGAAGATGCGGAAGCGCGTTCTAGGCGCAACAATATTCGGGTAGTGGGTATCCCTGAAGGGGCTGAGCAGGAGGACATGATCGCTTTCATGGATTGCTGGCTTAAAACAGAGTTACAGATTGATGAGGACACTCCTCTGGAGATCAAAATGGCACACAGAGCCCTCGCCCCTAAACCTAAACAGGGTGCCCCCCCGAGAGCAATTATAATCAAATTTCTAAGGTACCCCATGAAAGACAGGGTCCTGCGTTTGGCGTGGGGGAAAAAAGATTTAAATTTTGATGGAGGGAAAGTATTTGTGGACCAAGATTCCCCCCCCTCCCTGGCCCAACATTGGAGAAAAGTGCTCGGAGTTGTGAAGCAGCTCAGAGAAAAGGGCTTCAGGGCCCAACTACGTTATCCGGCTAGACTATGGATAGAGCTGCCAGAGGGCCAAAAAATTTATGACTCACTGCTTCCAGCCCGTGACTTTCTGATCTCAAATGATATTCAGGTCCCAGATATAAAAGAGGAGATAGCTGAGAAGGAAATCGAGAAGCTTTTATGGGCAACAGCACCAGGTTCTAAGAGCAGCAATCGGCCTAATTTCAGAGCAGATTCAGTTTTACCTCTACACGTGGATCTGGCCAGATGGATCTCCAGTAGAAAGCCTCTTGAGTAGACTGTCCTAACGAGATCTACCTATTATATCCCACACTTTCCCCTTGTTTGGCCAGAGGAAGTACTGTTTAATGAGCACATGAACTAAATACCTTAATGGAAAACCGCTAAAGCAGGGATGAAGGATGACTTCTGGGCTTACCTGATTGGTTTGGGGGGGTTTCTTTTTCTTTAGTTGTCACCCCATCTCCCGGATTTGCTCTCCTCTCCCTTCCCCTTTTTCTTTTTTTTTTCCTTTTATTATTTTATTACCTGAGGGTTTCCCCGGTTTCGCTTGTGGTGGATTGGGCCTAAACATACGCAGGGCACTGATACACATGCCGGAGGACGGAGAGGATGGCCCTTTTGGTTTGGGTTTTCAGGGGAGACGGGTGTTCTTTTGTGGTGACACCTTCCTGAGTCTGGCAAAGATAACAGTCCCCCCCTTGATTCCATCGGGCCCTCCCAGTCTTTTGGTCTGGTGCTTCACCCACTCCATAACAGTGATACCGACTGAGGTGGTGTATCTCTCTGATCAATGCAGAATTTTAATATCTCAGTCGGAGATGCCTTTTTTTCTTTTTACCAGGTTTGCTTTAAAGCAGGGTGCATAGTTGAGGCTGGGTGGTCCACGGAATGGTTATTCCCCCCTTTTCTCCACTCCCTATCTGACGAGATGTATTTGCCAATAGTCCCATCTACCAGCGGTCACCGGTCTGGGGATGGAGGTGTGAATGCGTTGTAGTGGAGGACTCTCTGGGGTAGTTCCCATTCTCCCTCGCCAATTTTTTCTTTTTTTTAACCAAATATTCAGCTTTGGTTGCTCCACCCATTCCCCCTACGTGGGGAGGGGGAGAGGAGGAGGTGAGGAAGAGAATGGGAAAGGGGAGAGGAAGGGGAGAGAGTACAGATGGGAGGGGACAAAGCAGATGTTGGGCTATCTAGACACTTTGCCAATCACCACAATGGGGGGAGGCCCCCATTCTACCCAGCCGTGGACTGATCCCTCGATACCCCCTCCCCCTTTTTCTTTTTTTTTTTTGCGTGTTACCCTTCCTTCTTACAGATGGCGCCGCAGAGGATTCTCTTGCATAGAAGTATGTCAGCTTAGGTTGATACGTTGGAGACATGAGGGGCATTATCCCAGCCCTTCCCGGAAGTTTCTATAACTAGAAAACCCATAGAGGGCACAGGCGGGTAACTCTCCGGGTCCCGGGGGGCTTTCCAGCCTTTTCACTCCTGGTGGAGTGTTGTTCCCTCAAGGGGGTGGTAATTTCTCTTTACCCCCCTACCCTATACCAGTGCACCCACCGAGCTGACGAGTTTCGGCACGGATGGATGTCTCGACTGGTAATACATGTTCCTGCAATGACCCGTTGTCATTGCACTCCCGTAAGGGAGCCATGTCCTGCATTTTTAACGTGGGACTGGAAGGTCTTTAGGCCATGTATGTATGTTAAAGGTTGTGTTACCTACTATTCTATTTTTCTTCTACTCTATTTCTTTCTTTTATTATTGCCTGCTCTGGGGAGAGTGCCTTTTAGCACCGGTAAGAACTATGATTGTACAACAGAATATAGGGTGTATAATAAGGTGTTGTACTTATGGATTGATAAGATGGGTGACCTGATAATTTGTTCACTTAATGTCAAGGGTATTAATAATGTTATCAAGAGAGCTAAAATATTGACAGAATTTAAAAGGGAAAAATGTGATATTGCCTGCCTACAGGAGACTAGATTAACCCAAGGAGAACACATGAAATTGCGAAGGGACTGGGTGGGTACGGTGTGCTCGGATGAGCACCCACAATTCAAAAAAGGGGGAGTAGCCATTCTAATCCACAGGGGTCTCCCATTTCAGATTCACACTGTTATTAAATCAAGTACAGGACATCAATTGACAGTTTCTGGTAATTATAAGGGCCAAACAATACATTTGGTCGGGGTCTATGCCCCCAACCCACCCTCGGGTGAGTACTTTCGTACCCTTTTTAACTCAATAGCAAAGTTACCACCGGGTCAAATCATTTTAATGGGGGATTGGAATTGTGTGGAAGATGTTAGTCTGGACAGGAGCTCAGCCAAGACCCCTAACTCAAAAGCATGCTCCAGACTACTTCAGAGTCTGCTATTAGAGGTGGGACTAACTGACCCCTGGAGACAGTTCAACCCCTCGGTGAAAAATTTTACCTTTTATTCACCGGCTTCAAGGATGTACTCCAGGTTGGACAGATTTTATACACACAGAAATGCTTTACATACATTTAAGGATATCTCTATCCTCCCGATCACAATTTCGGACCACGCTATGGTTAAGGCTCAACTTCAATGGGGCTCAGCGAAGGGAAACGGTCTCTGGAGGTTCGACCTCGGGCTCCTCAATGATAAACAGTACGTAGAATCTACCAAAAAAGTTATTCAGTGCTATTTAAGGGAAAATTCTGAGGAATTTTCTAAACCTAAATACCTGTGGGACGCCCTGAAGGCGGTGGTGAGAGGACACACAATTTCGTTCTCTTCTCACAAGCATAAACTACACCAAGCCCGTATTCGTGAAATCCTCACTGAAATTGCTAATTTGGAAGCATCACATAAGCGTACGGGGTCTAACTCCACACTTAAAAAGTTAAGAGAGGCCAGGGAATTTTACAACTCCTTACTGCAAAGATGGGTAGAAAACTCCCTCAGATACATTGGGCAACATTACTATAAGAGGGGAGAGAGGGCAGGCAAACTACTCGCTTTGAGGCTTCATAAGCAGGCAGCAGACAGGTATGTGGCAAAGGTCAGCCTAGATCCCCCCAACTCCCCGCACAAGAGCCTTCCAGGGTAAATTGCACAAGAATTTGCAAAATTTTATAAGCAACTTTATTCAAAAGATGAAACCCAAGGGCACAGGGACAGAATTCTGAATTTTTTGCAGGGATTAAAGATGCCTGTTTTACCAGAGGATCAGAGCGACCTCTTAGAAGCTCCCTTTACTGAGGACGAAGTTAGAGCAGCTATCAAGGCCCTTAATTCTGGCAAGGCCCCTGGCCCAGATGGGTTCACCTCGGAATTCTATAAAGGATTCATTGATCTTTTAACCCCACTTCTCACGAGGGTCTGTAACGTGGCGAAGGAACCAGAGGCCCTACCAGACACTTGGGGAGAGGCTCTCATTTCAGTAATACCCAAGCCTGGAAAGGATCATGCTTCTTGTGCCGGGTACCGACCTATTTCGTTGCTTAATCAAGATGCCAAAATCTTTGCTAAGATCATAAGCGACCGTTTACAAAAAGTGGTCCCCGTTTTGGTTCACCCAGACCAAACCGGGTTTATATCCAGTAGATACATCCAGGACAATATAAGATTGTTGCTGAATGTAATTTCCACGGCCCAAATCTCCCTAGATTCACTGCTGTCAGCCATTTTAGCTTTAGATGCTGAAAAAGCATTTGACCGTTTAAATTGGCAATATTTAGATCTGGTGTTGGGTGGTTTTGGGTTTGGGGAGAAGTTTTGTCTGTGGATATCTAATTAATATTCTAGGCCCAGAGCTAGGGTCCGGGTGAATGGAGTAGTTTCCACCCAGTTTGAGATAGAGATAGGTACCAGGCAGGGCTGCCCTCTCTCCCCTCTCTTATTTGCCTTGAGTCTGGAACCCCTGGCCTTGTACATCCAGCAATCGGATCTCTTTAAAGGTCTCCAGGTCAGGGGTGTAGAGGTCAAGATTTCACTATACGCAGATGATGCATTGTTATATATATCAGACCCAATAAATGCGGTTCCCAGAATTCTCTCTTTTCTTATGGAATTTGGATCCTTCTCTGGTTATAAAGTTAACCCCGATAAATCCAAATTATTTCCTCTGGGGGGAGCCTGGGGCCATCCATTACTGAGGGTGAAGCAAATTAAATGGTGTAAGTTGGGGTTCAGATACCTGGGGGTATGGATTCCTAAAGATTTTGGGACCTTATACTCTACAAATCATTTAAGAGTACTTCAGGAGATCAGGGAGGATTGTAATAGGTGGAGGGAGCTTCCTCTCTCCATTTCGGGCAGGGGAGACTCCATTTGCATGAACATTCTCCGTTGCCTGCTGTTTATATTGGGCACCATTCCCCTTAGGCCCCTGAGGAGTTTTTTGGCAGGATTTGAGATCCAACCTCTGCAAATTCCTTTGGTTAGGGAGAAGGCCACGGGTAAGGTGGAGGATCATGGTGGTCCCTAAGGAAAAGGGAGGCTTCAGGATACCAGATGTCCAGAAGTATTTCTGGGCCTCCCAATTGCAATCTCTGGTGACTATGACCCGGGACCCCCCGCCAAAATGGGTCCAGATTGAGGAAGCAGACCTTCCTTTGGGTAGGGCAGCAGATTTAATTCATTTGGATACCCCTAGACTGCGACAACTTAATTTTAGGAACCCCCTCACCGGGGTGCTCCCCCAAGTTTGGAGACATATGAACTCTAAGTTAGGCATCATCTTAAAGCTTAATCCTCACACAACAATACTGAGCTGCACTGATTGCGGCCCACTTAAGTGGGACTTGGGTTTTCACCGGTGGCGAAAGTTGGACTGACTTGCTTGGGTCAACTTTTTGAGCAAAATCTTATTAAATCTTTTCAGCAACTAAAGGCTGAATTCAATCTCCAACAAAAGGATTTTTTTCGTTACCTTCAGTTAAGACACTTTGTACAAGTAAATGAAAAAGTGATTGAACTGGGCATGGACTCATCTAAAAACCCAGTGCAATCCACTTTAATCTCCCTGATAAGGTCTCCATATCAAAAACAACTGATTTCCAAATTAGTTAAAGGGATGCATAGTGCAGAGAAGGACTTTTTAACGCGTGTTAAGGATGCATAGCACACAGATTGTGGGAAATGCTTATCAGAAACAGACTGGTCCCAAATTTGGAAGACAGTTCAAACCACTACCTCTTCCTCTTTTGGCGGGAATTTAGATGGAAATTAGAGTTAGATTTTTCAAGGTCCGGTGGTAACTAAACATTACAGATTACATCATTCAGACCTCTGCTGGAGGAACTGTCAGTCAGTTGGTACATATTTCCATATATTTTGGGAATGTAAAGTCATGCAGGAGTATTGGAAAGAAATAAAGGGCATTTGTGAGTTGATATTTGAGACAGTAATGCCCGAATCCCCATAACATTGGCTATTGGGGATGTCTCCCCTCCTCTAAGCACTAGATCTTCCCGTCTTCTGTTTGGAATCCTGGTGGCGGCAGCACACAAAGCAATTAACTTGCTATGGCTGACACCTAATAAGCCCTCGATTTCCTCCTGGTACAGTATCTGCACCAGAATTCTAGAAATGGAACATTTGACTGCCAAACTGAGATTTTCAGTGGATAAATTTAAGGAAAGATGGCATCCCGCCATGCATTTCATGGCCTCCTGGGAGAAGACATCGGTATTAGAGTTACTAGCTAAATACACTTGACAGGACTCCCCTGGCTTGGCTCGGAGTGGCGGAAGGGCAAGCGGAGTCAGAAGACCCCTCAATGTCAATGTCTATGATTCAACTCGTCCATGTTAATAGTTCTGGAATGCTGCCTCCCCCTAGGGGACCTTACTATAACAAGGTAGAACTAAGATATTGGCGCCAGTCTAGGCCTCCGGCAGTGATAGTGACTTTATTTTTAATTGTTAAAGGCAATGTAGTACAGTATAAAACCATGAATGGTAATTGATTGGTTACCCTAATATCCTTCTTATCTACTTTATTTTTTCTGATTTCCTTTGTTAGATATGTAGGCACTCTCCCCTCTATGACTATTTTCCATTCTCTTCTTTCCCCCTCCTCTCTTCTTCCTTCTTACATCTTTCTCTTTCCCTATTCGTTATTCTATTCTGTTCTTGTTTTGTTTTAAAATTTATCTTGGTGTAAATGAGCAGGTATGGATTTTATACTTGTTTGTGGTCGTATGTATCATTTCTGGAAAAAAAGTTCTCCAATAAATTTCAATTTCAAAAAAAAAAAAAATGTTTGACGAACTACTGTCAGTGGCTGATGGAACAAATAACTTACTTCAGACTCAGGCTTTGGACTTCGGATGTGCAGTGACTGCTGTATCTGCGCTGAGAGACACAATTGCACAATTTCATACTGAAGAGAGATTTCTAGTTCTCTACAGGGAAGCTGAAAATATGGCAGAAAAATATGGGACACAGACACCCCGAAAACACTCCAGGTCCACAGAGGCAAAGGAAGCTACCTCGTACTTGGGAGCACTTTGTTCCAACTTCACGAACTGGAACTGAACAAAGTACATCAGCATCATGAAGCAGAAGAACTGTGCATTTGAGAATCACTGTTTTTACCCTGTGATTGACAAAATGATTGGAGAGATTGACAGAAGGTTTTCCAAGCATAACCAAATACTGATGGTTGTATCAATGCTGTCAGACCACAGTCTTAACACATTCTTGGACCAGGACAAACTGAGGCCACTTGAGAGATGTATGACTGTCCATTTCTGGAAGAGGAACTGGTAGTAGCAAGAAACTTCATTTGTTGGCTGCCAGAAAATGAACATCCATACGATATGACCAATCTTTATGCTGTACTTCCAGAAATCATGTATCCGACGCTGCATAAATCACTGCAGATTGCTTTAACAATCCCAGTTACTACATGTGTGTGTGAGCGCTCCTTTAGTTCTATGAGTTGCATTAAGACATATCTGAGAAACAAGACGGAAAATGACAGATTGAGGTCACTTGGAATTCTCAACATTCAGACTGAAGAAAGCAGACAACTTGACACTGATGATGTGATTGACGAATTTGCATCCATGACAAACAGAAAGGTTGAGCTACTTCTCCCAAAATCAGCACGATAGTAAAATAGTAAAACCTGTATGACACTGATATCCAGCAGATCTGCTGGGATAATGGTGTGTCTGGCTGTTCTGGTCTCTCATTTGCTCTGGGGTCCTCCTGCAACCTTCCCAGCAGATCTGCTGGGACAATGGTGTGTCTGGCTGTTCTGATCTCCCATTTGCTCTGGGGTCTTCCTGCAACCTACCTAGCAGATCTGCTGGGATAATGGTTGGTGTGTCTGGCTGTTCTGGTCTCTCATTTGCTCTGGGGTCCTCCTGCAACCTTCCCAGCAGATCTGCTGGGATAATGGTTGGTGTGTCTGGCTGTTCTGGTCTCTCATTTGCTCTGGGGTGCTCCTGCAACCTTCCCAGCAGATCTGCTGGGATAATGGCTGATGTATCTGGCTGTTCTGGTCTCTCATTTGCTCTGGGGTCCTCATGCAACCTTCCCAGCAGATCTGCTGGGATAATGGTTGGTGTGTCTGGCTGTTCTGGTCTCTCATTTGCTCTGAGATCCTCCTGCAACCTTCCCAGCAGATCTGCTTGGATAATGGTTGGTGTGTCTGGCTGTTCTGATCTCTCATTTGCTCTGGGGTCCTCCTGCAACCTTCCCAGCAGATCTGCTGGGATAATGGTTGGTGTGTCTGGCTGTTCTGGTCTCTCATTTGCTCTGTAGTCCTCCTGCAACCTTCCCAGCAGATCTGCTGGGATAATGGTGTGTCTGGCTGTTCTCGTCTCTCATTTGGTCTGGGGTCCTCCTGCAACCTTCCCAGCAGATCTGCTGGCATAATGGTTGGTGTGTCTGGCTGTTCTGGTCTCTCCTTTGCTCTGGGGTCCTCATGCAACCTTCCCAGCAGATCTGCTGGGATAATGGTTGGTGTGTCTGGCTGTTCTGGTCTCTCATTTGCTCTGGGGTCCTCCTGCAACCTTCCCAGCAGATCTGCTGGGATAATGGTGTGTGTCTGGCTGTTCTGGTCTCTCATTTGCTCTGGGGTCCTCATGCAACCTTCCCAGCAGATCTGCTGGGATAATGGTAGTGTGTCTGGCTGTTCTGGTCTCTCATTTGCTCTGGGGTCCTCCTGCAACCTTCCCAGCAGATCTGCTGGGATAGCAGATTAGTGTGTCTGGCTGTTCTGGTCTCTCATTTACTCTGGGGTCCTCCTGCACCTTCCCAGCCGATCTGCTGGGATAGCAGTTGGTGTGTCTGGCTGTTCTGGTCTCTCATTTGCTCTGGGGTCCTCATGCAACCTTTCCAGCAGATCTGCTGGGATAATGGTTGGTGTGTCTGGCTGTTCTGGTCTCTCATTTGCTCTGGGGTCCTCCTGCAACCTGTCCTCGGTGGACTAGTAACCACATTTTTCCACATGTACCTTATTAAATATATGGCTGATAACTAGGCTTCTCAAACATATTTTTCACCACTAACATGCAGGAAAGGCCACCGTTTGAAGGTAAAATTTCAAAATTTTCCAGAGGGCATGCCTCCGGACCCCCCTAGCTTTGTTAGGATTTTGACTAAGGGGCATTAGCCCCCCAACTTTGTACCCCTGGTGATGCCCCTGCTTGCCACCACCCTTTCTGTACAGTGGTGTCTCCTCATTTTCCTCTTGAATCTTCTCCCCTTCAATTTCAGACTGTGACTCCTCGTGAACCCTCCCCCCTTTAAGCTGAACAAGCCATCCGTATTAACCCTATTTATGATTTTAAGTATCTGAAAGTCTCTATCATGTCCCCTCTCCCTTTTATCTTATAGGGAATACGTGTTGAGCTCCTCAGTATTTCCTCATAGTGTTTATCCCCCAGTCCTAAGATCATCTTTGTCGCTCTATGCTGCAGCCCCTCCAGTAATCTTGCATCCTTTTTTAACTAGGGACACTAGAACTGTACATCATACTCCAAGTGTGGTCTCACCAAAGATCTGTATAGTGGCAGGATGACTTCCTCCCTCCTAGAGGTGATCCCTCTGGCTATGCATCCTGGCATTTGGTTGTCTCTTGCTGCTGTTCTATGGCACTGCACTGAAAGCTTCATGTCCCCTTTGACTAGCACCCATAGGTCCTTTTTCTCCTCAGAAATGGATACCTGCACTCCCCCCCTTCCCCAGCCAGTAGCTGGTCCTGGGGTTTCTGGCTCCAAGGTGCATGACCTTGCACTTCTTAGGATTAAACCCCAGTTGCCATGTACCTGGCCAGTGCTCGAGTTTTGCTAGGTTCTCCCTGAGTTCTTGCCTCCCTTTTTCATTGTCCACTGTCACACACATCTTTGTGTTCTCAGAGAACAGGCTGACCTTACTCTTGATCACTACTACTATGTCCCCAGTAAAGATGTTGAATAACACCAGACCGAGCATTGAGCCCTGAGGTACCCCACTGGTCACAGGTCTTGGCTTGGAGGGCTCCCCCTTACAATTACCCTCTGCTGTCTGTTCTGCAGCCAGCTCCTGACCCACCCCACTAGTTTCTCCCCAGCCCCCAGGTTCCTCAGTTTGCTCAGCAACCTTCCATGTGTCACTGAGTCGAAGGCTTTACTGAAGTCCAGACACAGGACATCCACGGCATGACCCCTGTTGATCGCCCATGTGAACCAATCGTAAAAGTCAATTAGGTTTATCTGACAGGATCTCTCTGAGACAAACCCATGTTGCCTTTCATTCTGGAGACCGTTATCATACAGAAAGGTTACCAATCTCTCCTTTAGAATTTCTCCATTAACTTCCTCATAATGGAAATAAGGCTGACTGGTCTGTAGTTACCTAGCTGTTGAAGGTATGGTAAAGGACTAAAGAAGTCAAGAAATGTGGAAATTAAAAGGTAGAAGGAAAGTCATTGAGAGCTTCAGGAAAAATACAGTCAGGACTGGGAGCGGGAAACAGGGCAGTGGGCAGTGTGGAAGGAAGGTGTGGAGAGCCATGTGCACCAATGCAAGGAGTCTTGGAAACAAAATTCAAGATCTGGAAGCCATCATGTCAGAGGCTGGCCTGGATTTAGTAGCCATTATGGATTCATTGTGAACTGAGCACCACGACTGGGATATGGCCATAATGGGCTACCCTATCTTTAGGAAAGACATGGCAGGTAGGAGGGAGAAGAGTGTTTTTAATTTTTTTTAATATATGAGGGAAGGAATCAAGAAGATGAAGGCACAGGGGCACCATGAGGAGAAGGAAGGGCTGGAGGTGATGTGGGTCACCCTAGAGATAGCCTCTGTGGATGCTATCTCTATTGAGGTTGTGTACAGGCCTCCAAAACAGGGGGCGAAGTTGGATAAGGCACTTGGGGAAGCCATCATCAAAATAGCAAGTAAGGCAGAGGTGCTGCTAGTTGGTGACTTAAATCTGACAGATGAGAAAACCTTCAATTGCATCTTCCACAGGAGTAGGGCTATCCTGGACTCCCTACAGGGGCATTTCTCAGGTAGCTAGTCACAGAACTCCCTAGTGATGGGGCAGTGCTGGACCTGGTTCTTACAAACAGGGACAATGCTGCTGGCCTGGTGGCACAGAGGGCTGAGGTGCTGGACACCTTATCTCACACTACACCGGCAACCCGGGTTTGGGAATGGACTCGAGTTGCTCAGGGGTCGGCAAGGAAAGACTGAGTGTCTGCTGACAGCTCTCCTTCCTTGGGGGTGGGGGGACACAGCACTGTGCTATAGACTGACACCCAGCGGAAGCTGGATGTCAGCATAGGCATGGCACTAGAAGAAGGGTGGATCCATGCCCAGGGTGTAAGGCTACCTCCACAGAGGTGGAGACAGTCACCCCCACCCATTGCAAGTGCATGGGTCTGGGGGAGAAAACAGAAAATTGCTCAGAGCTGGCAGGCTCTATGATGGTGGGCTGCGCCCACGCCTCCCCCCGGTAATCTAGATGTTGGCTTCCAAGAGTGGGGGAAGGCTGGCACCTGCCACTGGCCCCTGTCTGGGGGTAATCTGTGGGAATGGCCAGTTGAGGTAGGTGCGGAGAGACGAGTCCTCTCTGAGGGAGAGGCTGGAGCCACCTGCCAGCTCTGAAGCAAGGAGGAAAATAATAAAAAAAAATACAAACAGAGACAACACTGCAGACAACACAGTGGGAAGTCTCTGGGCACCAGTGATCACTGTACAGTGTGGTTTAACATTAAGAAAGGAACATAGGCAAACCACATGAGGACAAGGGTCCTTGCCTTAAGGAGGATGGATTTAGGGAGGGTGAGGCACAGTGGACAAAAAAGGCAGGGTATAACTAAAGCAGCTAACCTCTGCATGAAGAAAGTGAGTAAAACGAAGGAAAAGAGACCATTATGGTTTTCTAAGGAAGTGGCAAAGGTGCTGAAGGAAAACAGGGTGGCATTCAAGAGGTAAAAGGAAACACAGAGAGGAGGAGGAAGGAGGTATCGTAGTAAAACAAAGAGAAGCAGGCAAGGCAGTGAGGTGAAGCAAAGGTGCAGACAGAGGTAAGAATTGCCTGTGGGGTCACTAAGGGGGATAAGACTTTCTTCAGATACATAAGTGAGAAGAGGAAAGCAAGGGAAGGGATAGTGAGGATTAGAAGGGCAGGGGAAGACTGCGAAGAAGAGGACCAAGAAAAAGCAGACATCCTGAACAGTATTTCTACTCAGTCATGACAGTGTGGCGGGGGGAGTAGACTACTAGGGAACAGCAGGAACTTGAGGAGGGGGACATAAATCCATTTTTAGAAGAAAGAGTCCAGAAGGGACTTGCAGATCTGAAGGTGGAAAAAGCTATGGAACTGGATGGGATACATCCAACTGTTTTACAGGAACTCCTGGAGATGTTTAGCTGCCTCACTGATAGCCTTATTCAACAGTTCACTGGAAACAGTGATGGGCTAATGGATTTCTTTGTCTAGGTGACCAGAGTACTAGATTAGGGGAAGGCAGTGGACGTGACCTATCTTGACATCAACAAGGCCTTCCACATTGTGCCACACAGGAGGCTGACAAAGTAACAGCAGCCTGGGGGTGGAATCCAAAGTGAGGAATTAAATTAGAAACTTGTCAACAGATGGGAGACAAAGGGTGGTGGTAAACAGCATTCACTCAAATAATGGAGGAGTGACCAGCGGGGTGCTGCAGGTCTCAGTCTTCATAAGTGACATTGCAGAAGAACTGGAAGGAAAGGCATGCCTTTTTGCAGATGATACCAAATCTATAATAGGGTGGACACTCAGGAGGGGGATGAAGATTATATAAATTGTCTGGTAAACTGGAATTGCTATGGGTTTTTTTTTTTGCCTCTTGCTTTGTACCTTCTGATTTGGCATGATAGGTTCAGATTGTTGCTTATTTACTAATGAAGTTTATTCAATTTGAAAAAAAGAAGGGGATGAAGTGAATAAGCAGGGATCTGGGGAAGTTTGGGGAGTGGTCTAAAGCATGGCAGTTGGGGTTCACTGCTAAAAAAATTCAAAATCATGCACCTGGGGGCACAATATGAAATTGGAAGGGGATACATTAAGAGGTAATCTGAGGAAGTTGTTCTGCACAGAAAGGGTAGTCAACGCTTGGAATAGTCTGCCACAGGAGGTAGTGAGGGTAAGCACAGTGGAGAGGTTTGAGAATGCCTGGGACAGGCACAGGGGAAGCTTGAGAGGGGAGGGAGTGATGAAAAGCCATTGATCACATAGAGTCAGTGGCCACATACAATGTATAGGGCCTACGGGCAGACTGGATGGGCCTAGAGGTCCTTATCTGCCAACAATTTCTATGTTTCTATGTTTCTATGAGTACTGACAGTCACTAAACAGAAAAGGGACCTTGGGGTTATCATATCTGAAGACCTCAAGTTGGCAGGACAGTGTAACATAGTGGGTAGGGCTAGTGGGATGCTGGAACTCACAGGAGGGGTATATCCAGCAGGAAGAGGGAGGTGATTTTGTCACTGTATCATTTGCTGGTGAGACCCTGCCTGAGTACTGTGTCCACTTTTGCAGGCCACACCTTAGAAGGACAAAGACAGGATAGAAGCAGTATGGAGGAGGGCAACTAAAATGGTGCTGGGGTTGCAAAAGAAGCTCTATGAGGAGAGACTGAGGGATCTCAATATATACACCCTGAGACAGAGGAGAGCAAGAGGAGACATGATAGAGACATACAAGTAACTCACAGAGGTGACAGGGTTCAGGAGGGAGGCCTCTTTCAAATGAGAAACAGCACCAGGACCAGAGGATATGTGATGAAGTTGGGGTGGGTGAGGAGTTTAAGAGGGATGTGGGGAGTGCTACTTCACTGGAAGGGTTTCACTGAAAGGGTGGTAGATGCCTAGAACAGACTGTCAGTGGAAGTGATGGAGGCAAAAACTGTTAGGAGCTTCAAGCATGTACGGGATAGACATACGGTTGTATTAGAAAACAGGCAGGGAAGAGGGAGGGTTGCCAGACACCGGTTAGGGTCTGCAGGAGATAGATTAGACAGGAAACATCAGGGTAGACTGGATGGGCCAAGCTGTCCTTTTCTAGCGACAACTTCTGTGTTCTCTGTTTCTAAGGCTAAAAAGGTTTAGGTGTTCAAGTCTTTTGCAATAGTTGCTATTTCTTTGGCCATTAAATCATCTTGGTTGCCTGCTTCCATCTGTCAATATCTCCCCTATAGTAGGGTTCCAGAACTGGGAGCTATAGTCAAGGTGAGGTCTGACATATGCCCTATACAGTGGAATGATCATCCCACATGTTCTCCTAATACAGTTCAGGTTGTACCGTGTGATGGTTTGGGCCCAAAATATCTCCAAGGACACCATTGCTCCCAGGAAGCTTAGCAGACCACAGCAATGCAGGCTCCGATGGGATCTACTGTGACACCATCAGGACTATTGCTTCCTGGTGGGCTAGAAACAAATGCTTCTAAGTTATCATTATTGTTATATGGCTCCTCCTACCTTTGTCAAGCACTATGGCCTACATGTTGTGGCTTCTGGGTGCTGCTAAAGCTCTTTCTCTCCTATTTTGTGGAACAGTGCACTGCTTGTTATTAACATCACAGTATTGTGAGATTTGTTTTATTTGTTTAATTATATAGTAAAGCTTCCAAATGTCGAAACACTTAGCTGTCTTTGAAGCATTACGAAAGAATATTTTTGGTTGTGGGATGTAGTTTATCCTCAGATAATACAACAACAAACTTGTGAAAGGAACTTTAATGAGATTTGTCAGTGGCTTCAGATGATCACAATTTTATTAGGGAGAGAAAGACCATCTTTAAAATATAGCCTACAGTTACTCTTGTAGAGCCACAAATACATCTTCATATCTTAAATTAAACATAACTACCTTTCCATATCATTTTTTCACACTTTTGCTCATCCAACATGTACAAAGAATCATTACAGATTATATGAAAGGCAGGTGAAAATTTTCTTCAACAAAAATAGACGTAAAAAGATGGCCAGGTTGCTGAAAACTGTCAAAATAGCAATTTCCTGCTAGTAGTGCAAACATCATTATATAATTACTGTGCTATGCTCTTTGAAAGCAGACACATTCTAGAAATATGCTACAATCATCATCCTAAGATTCTTTTTACCTTCTATGCGTAGAAATGTGAGCGATCTGCTTGTTTCTTCCATTATAACGCTGAAATCTCCATCTTGGGTATCAATTAACTTGTGCTCACAGGTTAGTAGAATTTCTCACAGTGAAGTCTCTTTCTACCTGACCCAGCCACTTGCTTGGTTCTCCTAAAGTCTTCTCCCGTATTGTCTCCATAATGAAGAAACATGCCTCCATCCATGACCCTGTTCTTTCTCACGTAAATAGTATCTACCTACTCCCCCTCCCGATATCACTATGACTACAATAATGCCATATCTTGTAACTTTGCCTACAGACTGTAGGCCCTGTTCATAGTTGCAAAGTGTGGCAATGCAAAAATAGGGCAAACTATTACCCTGGCGCTGTGAACTTTGAACTATACACCCAAACCTCTACTTAGTCGTAAGTAGTGTTCCCGTGACCAAGTCACAATGCAGATGTTATTGTTAATGTCAGTGGGCACAAATCAGGTTTGTACCCACTAGCATACTAGTTACTGACACCTACAAAGGTCTCAGCATGGCACAACACCAGTCACATAGTATTATGCCATGTTGAGAGCTTGTGAGAACCAGCGATGCCATCTGAAGCATCCTCCCCTCTGATCCACACCATATGAGATGGCCTGCTTCTGCGTGGGGCTCTGTTAATTTTTACAGCCCTTACCCCCGCACTCTGGTCCCTTAACACTCCTTGGCATCAAATTAAACTCCCCTCCCTAGCCCTCTCATTCCAAAGTCTGTCATCTGCATACAGTAGCCTCCTCGGTCCCCTGCTAACTCTCTCTCACTCAATCGCAACTTAGCAACACCCCCAACTGCCTGCCTGTGACAATTTTACTGGCAGGGTGCGTCACCAAGGTTTGTGATCAGGTTTTCAATGGGGGGGGGGGGTCAACATGCTTTGTGCAATGTGTTTCGTAACCATGCAAGAAGAGCTGCAATCCTCACAGTACATGGCACAATAGGGTTACAATGTCACAACTACTTAGTGACAGCCCCTTAGTGACTGTGTATTGGGCTGTGTGTCTCTATTTTCTTGAAGAAACCTTCCCTTCCCCATCTCCAGTTCTCTCTTTGTAAAGACCATATGCCTTGCAAATATACATATAAATATATATATATATATATATATATATATATATATATATATATATATATATATACAGTATATATGTGTATATATATATATATATATATATATATATATATACTGTATATATATATATATATATATATATATATATATATATATAAAACTTCATTAATGCACAGTTCAGGTTCAGATTAAACTGACAAAAGTAGTGAAATGTGGCATTAGGGTTACCTACCTAACACTGACCACCACCCTGCAGGCAGCAAAAGGAAAACCCATTACAGTTTCACTATCCTGAGTCTTTGCAAATCAGGCCTGGGGTGTTCTTGTAGTTGTCAACCCTTATGCTCACCCCATTCCATCAGTAAAGAAGCTGAGATGTGCTGACTATAGGTGAACGGGGTGAGTGTTAGTGATGACAACCCCAAGGAACACCCCAGGTCTGATTTGTGAGAACTCAGAAGAGGTGAAACCGTAACAGGCTTTCCTTTTGCTGCGTGCAGAGTGGTGATGGGTTGTTTGGGTTGGGAACCCTAATACCACAATTCCCTACTTGTCAGTTTATTCTGAACTCTAACTGGTGTATTAACAAAGATTTTTACAAAGAATTTCCTTACTTTCTGAGACAGTATAATAGTATTCAAACATATCCATTTGCCTACGGAAGTACAGAACCCTCTGGGTGTGCACTTCCATCCTCCATAGATGCATACATCCATGCTGCTGTGGAAGCACAGGGCCCTGTGGCCCTGCTCTTCCATTTCTCCCAAGACACAGTTTATTTGCTTGGTTGTATGGCTTGTGAAACTTCCAGTGTTATTCTATGAGAATTTAGATTTTTTAATTTTTATGTTCTTTATATGGCCCCTAACATTTTGGGGGTATTATGTGTTATTCTTGTAGTACTCATAAGACCTTTGTTTTGATATACAGATTGTCCTTTAGTGCAAATATGGAAGAGTTTTGGCTAGTTGAAGTTGAAATGTGGAAATAAAAATAGGTCCAAATTATTTTTTCCATATGAAGGGATCTTTTGTTATATGAATGAGATGACTTCACAATAAAGGATCCTTTCATTCAAAAAAAAAAGAATCTGAAAAAAACTAAGTCCAAATTCCTTTTTCTTACGGAGGGATCCTTTTTCATGAGGTTGCTTTGTCCATACGAAAAAGAATGCCTTCATACGTAAAAAGAATCTGAAAAAAACTAAGTTCAAATTATTTTTTCATATAAAGGTATCCTTTTTGTATGACCATACAAGAAAAGAAAATCAAGTCACAAAAAAAGATTTAAAACTTTATAAAAAAACACATTGCTAGGTCATTTTCCAAAAGTAACTCCAGGATCCACTAAACAGGATCCCAATTAGCAAGATTACATGTGTTGGTGTCTCTGCAGGATCTGATTTTTATGGGTTTTCATGAACCATTTTTTTAAACATACAAAAAAGGAATTTTTTTCTCATAAAAATAAATTGCTCCCATACAAAAAACGACATTTTTTCATATGGACCAAATTCTTTTTTTGTTCCAAGTAGCTATGCAAAAAAATAGACTGAATGTGTTCAGAACTGAAATTTCAAATTCTTGTAACTTTGGAAAATATTGATATTTTTGCACCAAACCAGTGAAAGGCACCACTGTGGCCCAAGCCCTTTCTATCCTGAACATTTCAGACAAAAATTCCAAACTGTCTGGGCACTAGGTGATCACAAATAAAACAGCAAAAAACCCAATTTTTTTTTTATTTTTTTTACTATCAGGATCTCAGAATCCGCACATCCAACTGAAATGAAATGTCAAGAGATCCTGCCCTGAGATCAGCACGTGCAAAATCTTGTGCAAATCTGCTGAACGGTTGTGAAGCTATTAAAGTGCAAAGTTTGGTTTTTAACATAGTAATACCTACTCAACCCTAACTATAGTGGCACTACAAATAGTTTTCTTAAGGAACAGAGTTTTTTGTTGCCTTAATAACTTTTCTGCTACTAAAACATTATAGATTTTATAGAAATATGTGATTTCTGATCATCTGCGACCTTCCATCTAGCAGGAGATATTTTCTTCCTAACCCAATTTTATATGGGAAGAATATATAAGGGAAAGGCAACTGCAAATTTACACAGATGGAGAACAAAAGTACAAAAATAAAAATGGTAGAGTTTGTTTCTGTAAAATGTTTCCACATCCTTTCCATAAGAATTCCAAATAAGAAATTTACAATTTTTCACTGAAATGCTTTGGGCACCTTGGTAGCTGGGATTTTCTGACATCAAAATAACTTAATTTTGTGTCATTCCACATTGTCACTGGGCTGTTCATTTGCTGCTGGGTAACACATGCATTGCTTATAGGGATGGATACCCCAAAAGCCGTGACATCATCATGGAACCCTTTATGGTGGTGGTTAGCTTATAATCCTCAGCTGTTTAGTGTGCTGAAGGAACAAACACCAAAGCCAAAAGGCTCTGCCTGTAAGTGTTCTTTGTATCTTTTTCCCCCACTCTAGTAACTCTTAGCAGAGCATCCTTTTTGTTTCTAACAAGCAGAATTTTAAAGATAAAGTGGAACACTCAGCACTACAGGCCCCCACACCCAAGTGTGGGGCTGGTCCCAATTTACACTTTGGGGTGGGATATTCAGAAGGGCTGTGCCTGGCGCAACACAGTTGTGCCATGCACAACCCACTGATGTGCCCCAGCATGATATTCAAAGGGGAAAGTGCATGGCACAAATCCCGGGGCGCATCAGTAATATATGCGGCGCAAGTGGGGGGGCGTGCCCATGCATACTCCGCACATCCCAATATTCAGCTTGGGATGTGCTGAGCAGATGCAGGCACAACCCCTACCTGTGCCACACACATTTGAGCCAAGAAAAACAGGAGCAACAGCTGGCCACCCACAGGTGAGCCGCCGTATTGCAGGGCACAACACGGCAGCTGCCAGCTGTGGGTGGCCACCCGAGCTCCTGTGGCACCATCCGTCTCGGTAGCACCCCCCCACACACCCAATCGTGGGCATATGTATTGAATTAAATATGTCCAATATCCCTGGTGGTCCAGTGAACCTCTTCCAGCTTGATCGGAGGCATAAGCATAAAATAAATGTCCAATATCCCAGGTAGTCCAGTGGACGCATCCAGCCTGATTGCGGGGAATGTAGTAAATAAAATGTCAAAACCATCCCTGGTGGTTCAGCGGTACCCCCTCCCACCTACCCACTGAGCCCCACCACCCGCCTCCCGTCAGCGGGGTGGCAGCTCCCTGCCATAAGCCGCCCGACGCCCGCTGACTGACTGCATACAGTACAGCTGCATGCCCATTGGTCCACAGCGTGGGCCAATGAGCATCAATCCTATACTACACAGTCCAGATATGTGAATGGATTCATTCACATATGGACTGGCAACTATGCTCTGATATAGTCTGCATGCCTATGACCCGCGCTGTGGACCATCAGGAACATGCAACTCGTACTATGCGAGTCGTCGGCCGAAGCGGCGGTAACTAACGGTGAGAAACTTTACGCCATACCGCTGATGAGGAAGTGGTGGGTGAACAAATGGTAACAGGAGAGGATGAACGAACCCACCAGGGATATTTGATGTTTATTACTACATATGCTATGTTCGAGCTGGAAGTGAGCCACTGGACCACCAGGGATATTGGACATTTAACTTACTACATATGCCCACAAGGGATATTGGACAGTTTATTTAATACACATACCCACGATCGGGTGTTGGAGCGTGTTGTCAGTGGGGGCAGGGGGCGTCGGTCCCCGACAGCTGCTGCCTGGCAGGGCACAGGTGCAAGTCGCCAGGGATTGGCACACCTGCATGCAAATTGGGCCATAATGACACGATAATGGACCCATTTGCACCTTGCATACATTATGGCCTCATTTGCATGCCCACTGCTGAATATCGCAGTTGCTGCACCTAATGCAACGGCACTTGTGCTAGCACATTCCCCTGCTCCTCTCTGGCCAATTGCACTGGCGCAGTGCCACTGTGCCATGTGCAATGCAGGTGGCCATGGTGCCATATTCAATGGTGCGGAGCCATGGCGCAGCACCATTGAATATCACCCAGGCCATGCCCTGGCGCATCCTTGTTGCACTGCGCCTGACTTGTGCCCCTGCCTGGCGCAGTTCTGAATATCCCACCCTTTGTGTGTAAAAGCATTTTTTAATTACTGTTTACTGCAGTATAGTTGTAGTTGTATAATGTATTGTTGGCAAATGTTTGCCAGTCTTGCTGTTCTCCCTTGGCTACAAACGGTCCTCTGTGATTGCACTTAGCCAATGGAGGACAGTGGGACTCAGACAAAAGATCAAAACTGATAAAAACTCTAACATGCACTGCAAGCTATTGTATCTCCCACTGCTGCAGCTCTACTCAGATGTCAGCTCCAGGGGATTCCAGGATTTACAGTTACAGAAAATATCAGCTTGAAAGGTAACAGAACAAGTCTGATACAATCTACAGTAAGTCAAAAAATGTTTTTTCACACAAAGGGCCCAATTTTAAAAGAGCCCTTAGAGCGACGTAAGTTGCATCGCTCTAAGGGTTGCAGCAAACTCTGGGTGTGACAGGGACCCTGCATGTGATTTTATAAAAATCAAAGTCCCTGCACCAAACTCCCTGGGTTTGCCACAAGCCACCAGCTGCACCAAACATTTGACGCACCTACAGGAATTGCCACAGGGATCTGGCCCCCCCCAACTGGGAGCAACACTAGCAGGACCAGAATGGTGGGTGAGGTGGAACTGTTTGCCAGGAGGGGGCAGGGGGCATAAGGGACATGGGAGGTAGCAGAAGGGGAGTTGGGGGGAAGCTGGGACTGAATGTTAGTGATGCGGCACCCAACGGGTTGCAATTACAGCTGTTTAAATATTGTAAATACCAGCACATAATCGTACTGTACTACAATGTACAGTAACTAGTATCCATACTGTAAATACATAACCAGCCCTAAAGAAACACACTGAAGGCGGGACCGGTGAGAAATCTGCACAATAAGGCATCTTGTTGCACCACAACACAACAAACCTCACAACTGTACAGCGATGTCTGTATCACTGTACAGTTGTGAGGTCTGCTGTATTATGGTTCCATATGAAGGTTCACTGAGGGGAAGGGTGGATCTGTAAGCCTGCTACACTGCAATGCGTGCATTTGGACTTTTTAACTCATTTTCAATAAAGGTGATTTATCTGCAACAATGGATTGCCTCAATAGTGTTTGTGGTGACTGGGAAGCTGAACTCCTTGGTTCTGTGAGTAAATTGTTTTTGTTTAGCTCCTTTCATACTGCTTAGCCACCTGGTGCTGCATTTTGTGATTTACAATATTTATACAGCTGTGATCACACCCCGCCGGGTGCCGCATCACTAGCATTCAGTTCCAGCTCTTCCCTCTAACTCCCCCTCTTCTGCCTCCCATGTCCCTTATGCCCCCAGCAGTCCAACGTCCACCCTGTCCGCTGGTGCAAGCCACTTAGACCACCTCCTGGCTGGTCTAAGTGATGCCCTGGCTGCATCCACGGTGGGGCTTTTAAAAATCCCCAAAAAGGCAATGTTGCAACCCCACCATGGTGCAAGTCCCCTTACAGTCTGGTGCATTGGGTTGTTTGGTGCAACCCTGGCACAAGGGGGCTTTGGCACAGCTGTGTCTGGACAAGATACAGGCTGCGATAGAAAATAGCATTTGACACAAGTTGTGTCACAAGTCATCTTTTGCATTGAACTCTTGATGCAAGCCCTATGCATCGATCTAAGTGGTTTGAAAATTGGTCCCAAAGTGTAAATTGGGACCAGCCCCACACTTGGGTGTGGGACTCTTAATGCTGACTGTTCCCCTTTATGGTATACCTGTTGTTTTTACTAACCTGGCTCCTGCTTTTTAACTCAACCCCCTTTTGGATGTCTGGGTGTTCTGCCATTCTGCCTTCAAAGTGTAACGGTGTCAGATACTCCTCCTTTTCTCTACTGATTGTTTGCCTCCTAGCTTGGTGTCCTTGGGAAGTGTTTAAAACTTTTTCTCTCTGAGCAATTCTCTTCCTTTTCAACATAATCATCAAATTATTTTCTTCAGTGTAGGTTGTTCTTGGTAGTTTTCTCCTCAGCCTGGGTGTTTTCATAATTTTTCTCACAGGCATGTCACCTTTTTGTGGTTAAAGCTACTTTTAAGTGAATATAAACCAATCTCTTTCCATTCCTGGAAGGAATTTTCCTGGAAAACATTCATAGTTTTTTCCACACTTCTCCTCAGATAGTAGCTAAATTCACCCTTCACAGGGTGTGAACATCCTCAGCAACACAAGGTCATATATTTTGGCTCTGTCCTACCATCCAACCTTTCTGGGTACAATTAAAGACATATCTACAATCTATTTTTTGGAGGTAGTTTTACCCTGGCAGACACAACCTTGTTGCCCAGCTTCAGGGGACCTACTACTAAAACATAGATAAATGTGTGTATGGTTACAGCCAAAAAGGTTCTCACCAAATTGTGGTTTACCCTACCATTCTGACCTTGCACCACTGGCAAGATGTCATGGTGCAAATCTATAATACTGAGAAACTAACAGCAAAATTTAATAATCTAACTAGTCAATTTGAAACAATTTGGCAAAGATGGGTTTATATATGCTTGAACACAGAACAGATTTTACTCTGTGATTTCTGCTGCATTAGGTAATACAACCTCTGTACTGGAAGACAATGGTACATATATTTCTTACTTGTATACACATGAAATGATGCTCTTATGATGTTTGTATTCAGTGTTTTGTGTCCTCTTATGTTTGATAAAATTTCAAGAAACAGAAATTTAAAACAAAAAGTTATTTTTAACCCTCTTTGTCTTTTGTCTATCACCAATACCTTTTGACACAAATTGAGCCATTCTGTGCCACTGTTGCTTCATTTTTAATGTTTTGAGCAAATTGCACAAGAACTGACATTGTGAAAAAAGAACTGCACAATTTGGTACAAAGTATGGAAGAATTACCACAATTGTGGGGAAAAAATTGCCACAAGTGTGCAAACTGATGCAAAATGCAAAACATATTGCCAAAATGGCACAAAAACGAATGCAGAAAAAGAAGTGCATAAAGTGACACAACTGAGTAAATTGATGCAAGTATAACACACACACACATATAGTAATACACACACAGTCAGATACACTAATGCATACACATGCATGCACACACACACACACACTACATTTACACACTTTTTTTCACCTTACCTTTAACTCTGCTGCTAGCTTCAGCTGGGGCCTTACTCTGCATACTTCAGAATCAGATAGTCACCCGTGACCAGTGGGGGTGGCAGGCTGTATTACAGTCAGCCCTAAAGTGGAACTAGCCAACTCATGTTAATCTTTCTGTTTGGATGGCACAGCATACCTGAAATGTTCCTGCCATGCATCCTTCCTACTCTGTAGAACATAGGAATTTGACAGCAGATGGGGACCGAGTGGCCCATCTAGTCTGCCCATGAACCTACCCACTCCTCTATATTTTGCTGTTTTTGTTTACACTGTAGTGCTGGTCCCATGCATTTTTAAATGCATTCACCGTCTTCGCTGCAACTACTTCTGGGTGCAGGCTGTTCCATGTGTCCATTACCCTGTCCGTAAAAAAGTACTTCCTGATATTGCCTTTGAGCCTTCCCCCCAGACATAGGTTGTGCCCTCTTGTACGTGCCTCTCCGTTTGCATGGAAGAGATTGTCTACCTGAACAGTGTTTATACCCTTGATTAATCTGAATGTTTCTATCATATCCCCTCTGTCCCTTCTCTGTTCCAGGGAGTACAAGTTTAGGTCTTGGAGTCTAGACTCATATGGCTTGTGATGAGGCCCTGCACCATCTGTGTGGCCCTTTTCTGAACTGATTCCAAATGCTCTATGTCCTTCTTCAGGTGGGGCATCCAGAACTGGATGCAGTACTCTAGGTGTGGCCTCACCAGGGATCTACAGAGTGGAATGATTACTTCTTGTTTCCTGCTAGTTATTCCCTGCCTATGCATCAAGGATACTGCCTTTTTCTGCTTTTCACATTGGTTCCTTACTTTTCGTTGTCCGACATGATTACGCCTAAGTCCGTTCAGTTCTGGTCTCTTCAAGTCGATGCCTATCTAGGAAGTATTGAGTTCTTGGGTTCTGTTTTCCCAGGTGCATCATTTTGCATTTTTTAGCATTAAATCTAAGTTGCCATTCATTGGACCACTGTTCCAAGTTTCTTGAAATTCTCCTTCATACTGGAGGCTCCCTCCTGATTGTTCACCCTATTACATAGTTTTGTATCATCTGCAAACAGGCAGACTTTGCCCTCAAGACCATCAGCAATGTTGTTGATAAATATGTTGAAGAGGACTGGACCCAGCAGCAGTCCCCGAGGGACTCCGCTGGTCACAAAACCCTCTTTGGACATGGTACCATTTACTGTGACTTTCTGAGTTCTGTTCTGCAGCCAGTGTGTTAGCCAGCTTACTATCTTATGACTGACACCTGTGTGTTCGAGTTTGTTGATCAGCCTCTTATGTGGGATGGTGTCAAAAGTCTTGCTGAAGTCCAAGTACGCCATGTCCACTGCCTTCCCCCGGTCCACTGCTTTGGTCACCCAATCGAAGAATTCAATCAGGTTAATTTGACATGATCTACCTGCAGTAAATCTGTGTTGTTGGGGGTCGAGTTTTCCTGCCTCTTTTAGGAAGTGTACTATCCTTTCTTTAAGTAGTGTCTCCATGATTTTACCCACAACCAAGGTCAAGCTGACTGGGTGGTAATTTCCTGCCTTCTTCCTGCTGCCACTTTTATGCAAGGGTACCATGGTAGCCCTTTTCCAGTCAAATGTCACCTTGCCACTTTCCAGAGATTCATTGTATAGCTCAGCTAATGGTGCAGCTATTTCTTCTCGAAGCTCTCTCAGTATTCTTGGGTGAATACCATCTGGTCCCATGACATTATCTATCCTCAATTTTTCTAGTTCTTTCAGCACCCTTTCCCTTGTGAAGGGGCTTGTGTCTGCCTCCCGTGCAGTATGCTCTGTTCAGTTTCATGCCAGACTGCTACCGTTCTGCTCATTTGTGAAGACTGAGCAAAAGAATGCATTGAGTGCTTCAGTTTTGTCTTCATCTTATTCCACTATTTGACCATTGCTTGTTGACATTCTGACTATCCCCCCTTTGTTCTTCCTTTTTTCTCTTTGATGTATCTAAAAAAGGTTTTATCCCCCCTTCTTGCTTCCCAGTGCTATTTTTTCCTCTGTTTGGGCTCTTGCTAACCTGATAGCCCTTCAGTCTCCTTTAACAGAAATGGGTGGTTGGGTGGGTGGGGTGGGATTCTGGGGCTCTAGGATCATTGGAACACAGTGTTTAGCATTCCTACACATGCATGTCAGGGAAGAATTAGCATACTTTGAGATCCAGAAGTCACAGCACTCGACTGTGAATCAAAGATCACAGGCTCGGAGCCTATCCTATGAAGTCACACAGAGATGTCCATAATGCCCTCTCTCCTGTATTCAGAGAATCCCAAAATCTAAATCCTAGGGATACCCTAGCTGACTTCATCATAAATAAAACCAAGGCAGGCCATGCAGCACTGATGCTGGTCCAGAACAACCATGGGTTTCCCACAGAACACAAATTCATAATGGGAGGCTGTTGGACTTTCTTCTATAATTTAGCCCTTTCTTTTCGGCTTCAGCATCGTGGAAAATAATAAACACAAATAGCACTACGAGGATAGAAAATAGCAGTGATGCATTTAGCAAAAAACATTGATAAGTAGAACTGAGGTGCTGTCACTCCTACAGTGTGCCCTCAACAGCGGGAAGACTAGAATGAGGTAAGTGAACGTGCTAGCACAGTTATTGATGGGCACATAACACCATGTGGGGTGGCAGGTGTGCTATAATCGGTAGCCATGGCTGGCCCCTCTAAAACATCTGCTTCATGGGGTCTAGTGTCTCCAGTCCCAAGCCCAAAAACAGGACTCAAAGGTGAAGACTGATTCTTAGAAGATCATCACACTTCTACTATATAAAATCCACTGTTATATGCTATTTATAAAAGTTCCACTGACTTTAACCAGAACTTCAGGTAAAACATATTCCCCTGTGCAGCACTGCATTGCTGATTTATATAACCTCTATTTAGAGAAGCATATAGCAAATAGAAAGGTGTCAACCTTCTTGTCTGTCCATTTCGGTCATATCATATATTAAGATAACATTAAGAGTGTAAACCGTTCCTATAAACAGAACAGGAAGATATTCAATGAGTGCTGCTGTGAGAAATAACTTAAGTCTAAGACATTTCCTGCACACTGCTTAATAAAAAATATCTAATTCGCACATATATTAATGGTTCAAACACTTTACTACTCCAGAGGACCCGTACCTGTCTACCAATATTTCAGCTCAGTTTACACCTGTTGCAGAACAACTGCAAAAATCAGTAAGTGCAACAAATGTTTCTTTCAACACTACCCTGTCCTTCCTCTCATCTGGTTATCTAGGTTAAATAAACTGGTTTTTTAAAACAATTGTTACTGAATTTATGTAGATAACTCATCTCCCAAAAGCAGAACAGCAGAAATCTGCATTTACTGCACCTAGTATGGAATACTAGAGAACCAAGGCCAAAGGGTGAAGTCGCTCCCTGCAGTTCTGCTGAAAGACCTGATCAGGCCCACAAGGTGAAGTGGCTTCATGTGAAAGGCATACTCAAGGCCAGAGAGAGAAGTTGCTGTGACTGGTTATGTGGAAAGGCCCAGTCATGGCCAGAGACAGAAGTCAATGAGGGTGGCTATGTTGAAAGGACCAATGGGGGCCAAAATTTGAAGCCATTCCACACAACTTTAGATGAAGGCTCTTTGTGAGTGGCAGGGGAGGGGGACTGAGTGACTGCCTGGGAAGTAGAGGCTCTGGAAGTTCAGCATCCCTCCTGACCCCAGGATGTCACTCCCACTGCAAAGTAAGAGTGCAGAGAGATGTGCCAGAGTTGCCAGTGAGGAAGCTGCCCTGTGGCTATTATTTAGTGCCCTGAGGGGCTCAAATTAAAATAAGCTAAGACACATCTGCACGCTTCCTCACCCTGACTCACCTTTCAGTGGAGCAACAATTCTTTTCACCCATAACCAGTGGCTCCCTGTTTCTTGCTGCTGCTGCCACATTAATGAAAAGGGTCAGAGAGGACAGAAACAAGCAGCAAGGCAAAAGAACAGTTACGTTGTACTTACTGTAACAGTAGATCTTTAAGAGAATCTCCCGGAACTATAGCTGTCGGGCACTAGAACTACACAAAAACTTTTGCTAGCCATCACTCCTCAGTTCCCCACCGGAGATTAGACTCGGAGGACCTCCAACCATGGGGAACCAGGAGATAAGACCAGCCCAGGCATACAAGGTGAGGCATAGGGCTGGATACATAATGCATATATTAGATTCAGTTGCCCAATATCTGTTGCAACCCTCCCTGAAGCAGAAGGGAGATGAAGGGAAGGACGCCATGGATTAATGGAGATTTTCTTAAAGATCTACTGTTATGGTAATAATGTAACTGTTCTACCTTCTTCAAGGATATCTCCTCCATTAGTCCACACCTTTGGAACAATTCCCAAGTAGTCCCAGACACCAACTGGGATATGGTTACATTCTGATATATATTCAGGATAGGAGATCTTGTAGTATAGCAAGCCTGAAATCAGCACATCTATGAGAGATTACGTCCAGACTGTAATGTTTAATGAAGGTGTGGACAGTACTCCATGTTGCTGCAGCACTGTCGTCTAGCAAAACATTTCTGAAACAAGTAACGTAAGTTACCATTCTCCTAGTGGACTGACCATGAACCACACAGGAAGTTCCTTACCACACTTTCCACATCAGAACTCAATGCAATGTGCCAGTCATTTGGATGGGCACTGTTTATGCACAAGACCACCCTTTTTCCTAGGGGTGAAAGAAACAAAAAGCTGAGAGGAATTTCTGCAGTCCTTGGTGTGATTCACATTGTATCTGAGTATTCTAGGTATATCTAAAGTATGGAGCAGTGCCTCTCCTGATTGGCATGCTCAGGCCAGTAACATATACTTTATGGGCATTCCAAACATGCAGTGGCTATGTATTCTGAAGCCATGCATGCAGATGTATGGATTTTAGGTCCAGATGGACCAGGGATCCCTTATCCTGAGGCAACAGCTCCCACACAGAGGTAGGGGATAGGAGACTCCACTGCCATCTGTTGCAGAAGTGGAAACCATATCAGGCAAGACCATAACAGTGCAATAAGGGTGAGTGGACCCTCCATCTGTAGTTTGAGCAGCACCCTCTTCATTAAAGGAAATAGGGAATGCATTAAGAATTTCCCTTTCAAGAGAGGGACAATGCATCTCACCAGAAAACTCCAGGCCCTAAAATGAGTGAGCAGAAATGTGGCAGTTTTGCATTGTGTGGGTGTGACAGGTTGGGTAAGACCCTGTCCCATTTGTTATGCAGAAAGAGTTAAAAGTAAGGATCTGTTTTCTAATCTCGTATTCTGCCTCTTGTCTGTCTCTTGCCTGTTAGATTGTACAGTCAAATCTTTCTTGTGGTACCTAGCCAGGGAGGCAGTATAGCACAGGGGTTTAAGGCTCTGAGCTGCAAATCTAGAGACCTGGGTTTGAATCCCACAGCCCCCACTTGCATATTGTGTGACCCTGAGCAAGTCACTTAACTTCCCTGTGCTCCCAGGTTGCACCTGTAAACAAGCTTTCAGCTTAGTGTGTCTCACCTGGTAAAACAATTGAAAAAATAAATAAATAAATAAATAATGAACGCAGTAACTGGCAACTCCAATGGTCACATACATTCTGCCATTATCTCTCTTCCTTCACTTCCTGTTTCTATTCTTTCTTTCTCCCCTTGTTTCTCTGATGTTAAAAAATATATATAAAACTTCATATAAACTGGGATCCCTTGGTTTGCAAATGCAAATAAATAGTATTGTTGAAATGATTGCAGAAAGCTATTGAAAAGATAACAATCGGGAACACAGCAGGTTGACCTCCAGCAGCTTGTTTACAGAATGGTCAACGGGAAACCAGCTCTGGGGCCAAATATATTATTTTGTTGCACCTGTTAAGACTAGATGTGCTCTTCAGGCTGGCATCAGGAAAGAAAACAACAATGTTTTGGTACACTTTGTTAAAAACAGAAGATGTAACTTATCTTATATAATCAGAGTGATTTTTTCCAGGGGGACTCAGATGAAGGATTTTTGTTTGTACTGCCTTTATAAAGAGCGATTCTGTTCAATTTTATTTTTCTGTTTTTTTGTTATTGAAAATAAAATGCTACTTGCGAAGTGTATGACTTCTGGTCTGCCCATGCTGCCTGACCTATGCCACTAGTGGATGTTAGTAGTGGGATTTACACTGTGCATACTCTATGCCAGGAGTTTTGTGCATGGGTACTAGATCTGGTACCAGGGAAGCACAGAAGAAAGGTATGGATCCCTTGCAAGCTATCAAAGCGGGAGGATCTGGTAAAGCTCCAGTAGACCAACAAAACACAAATAACTTAAAGACATTAAAATTATAAAGCTGTGTCCTTGTGATGCTATGGAAGCATATCTGACAACTTTTGAAAGGGTCTCTAGAGCTTGCTGATGGCCAAAACAGCAATAGGTAATCAGGCTGGTACCTTATCTGATAGGTAAAGCCTAACTTGCCTGCAGTAAGGACACTGCCCAGTCAGAAAACTATGACCTTGTGAAAAGAGAAATCCTTAAAAGATATGACATCTCATGAGAGACCTACAGGCAGCGATTCTAGTCCCTGAAGTACCACTCAGTCAACAATCCTCAAGAAACCTTCACCCGACTCAGAGTACTCCTCATTAAATAGCTCCAACCCGAGAGCGAAACAGTCCCACAGATCATCAAAATACTTGCAATGGAGCAATTCATCAACATCATTCCTATAGACGTGCAGCTTTGGGTAAAAGGACACTGTCCAGAAAATGGAGAAAAGGCTGTTTCTTTGACTGAGGGCTATCTGATGACCAGACAGACACTGCAGCAGTGAAGCAACAGCCAAAACACAGTAATACCCTCCTTTTCCCAGTTTAACTTCAGATCAGCTAAGAACTCTGATGGGGTTAATGAATCTGCACCCAAAGACTTTATTTGCTACAACTGTAATAAGCCAAGCCATACTGCAAGAAACTATCACAAAATAAGGAGAGCAACACTGGAATAAATTTGGCCTTATCAAATTGGGGCAAATATTAACAGATGACATAGATTTGGGAAGCAGACAAACCCTGGTACATGCTGAAGTTCTGGGAAAAGACTGTGCAAAAGGACTAGGTACTGGGGTAATCTGCCTCCATGGGGACACTCAGTACTATCCCACAACCCAAGTGACTTTAAACATTTAATAGGGTGTCACACCAAATGAAAGTGGGGGTAGTGCCAAAGTTACCTATACCTGTGGCTTTTGAAAATGACTTTCCAGGATTTACTAAGTTAATCACAGAGGGAATAAATCCTGCTGTTTCAGCAGCTGCGATAACAAGAGCACAGACAAATACAATCTTAGATGTTGGGAACTCTTTTCCTTTTCTTGACTTTGATTTCAAATTGTTTGAGCACAGCTCCAAGATCTGGAAGTCCAGGTAAGAAAGAAAATGCCTAAAAAAACAGTGGCAACAAAAGATTGATGAACATAAGGGGTTGATACATGAAAATGCTGAAACTAAACTAACTGATTGTGATTTTATTTCTGAGCAAACTAATGATATTTATCTACAATTTATTTTAAGCAGCTGGGGTGAAAAACAAAACTGACTTTGTACAAGTAAATGAAAAGTGATTGAACTGGGCATGGACTCATCTAAAACCCAGTGCAATCCACTTTAATCTCCCTGATAAGGTCTCCATATCAAAAACAACTGATTTCCAAATTAGTTAAAGGGATGCATAGTGCAGAGAAGGACTTTTTAACGCGTGTTAAGGATGCATAGCACACAGATTGTGGGAAATGCTTATCAGAAACAGACTGGTCCCAAATTTGGAAGACAGTTCAAACCACTACCTCTTCCCTCTTTTGGCGGGAATTTAGATGGAAATTCGTAGTTAGATTTTTCAAGGTCCCGGTGGTAACTAAACATTACAGATTACATCATTCAGACCTCTGCTGGAGGAACTGTCAGTCAGTTGGTACATATTTCCATATATTTTGGGAATGTAAAGTCATGCAGGAGTATTGGAAAGAAATAAAGGGCATTTGTGAGTTGATATTTGAGACAGTAATGCCCGAATCCCCACAACATTGGCTATTGGGGATGTCTCCCCCTCCTCTAAGCACTAGATCTTCCCGTCTTCTGTTTGGAATCCTGGTGGCGGCACACAAAGCAATTAACTTGCTATGGCTGACACCTAATAAGCCTCGATTTCCTCCTGGTACAGTATCTGCACCAGAATTCTAGAAATGGAACATTTGACTGCCAAACTGAGATTTTCAGTGGATAAATTTAAGGAAAGATGGCATCCGCCATGCATTTCATGGCCTCCTGGGAGAAGACATCGGTATTAGAGTTACTAGCTAAATACACTTGACAGGACTCCCTGGCTTGGCTCGGAGTGGCGGAAGGGCAAGCGAGTCAGAAGACCCCTCAATGTCAATGTCTATGATTCAACTCGTCCATGTTAATAGTTCTGGAATGCTGCCTTCCCTAGGGACCTTACTATAACAAGGTAGAACTAAGATATTGGCGCCAGTCTAGGCCTCCGGCAGTGATAGTGACTTTATTTTAATTGTTAAAGGCAATGTAGTACAGTATAAAACCATGAATGGTAATTGATTGGTTACCCTAATATCCTTCTTATCTACTTTATTTTCTGATTTCCTTTGTTAGATATGTAGGCACTCTCCCTCTATGACTATTTTCCATTCTCTTCCTTTCCTCCTCTCTTCTTCCTTCTTACATCTTCTCTTTCCTATTCGTTATTCTATTCTGTTCTTGTTTTGTTTTAAAATTTATCTTGGTGTAAATGAGCAGGTATGGATTTTATACTTGTTTGTGGTCGTATGTATCATTTCTGGAAAAAAGTTCTCCAATAAATTTCAATTTCAAAAAAAAAAAATGTTTGACGAACTACTGTCAGTGGCTGATGGAACAAATAACTTACTTCAGACTCAGGCTTTGGACTTGGATGTGCAGTGACTGCTGTATCTACGCTGAGAGACACAATTGCACAATTTCATACTGAAGAGATTTCTAGTTCTCTACAGGGAAGCTGAAAATATGGCAGAAAAATATGGGACACAGACACCCGAAAACACTCCAGGTCCACAGAGGCAAAGGAAGCTACCTCGTACTTGGGAGCACTTTGTTCCAACTTCACGAACTGGAACTGAACAAAGTACATCAGCATCGCATGAAGCAAGAACTGCTGTGCATTTGAGAATCACTGTTTTTTACCCTGTGATTGACAAAATGATTGGAGAGATTGACAGAAGGTTTTCCAAGCATAACCAAATACTGATGGTTGCTATCAATGCTGTCAGACCACAGTCTTAACACATTCTTGGACCAGGACAAACTGAGGCCACTTGGAGAGATGTATGACTGTCCATTTCTGGAAGAGGAACTGGTAGTAGCAAGAAACTTCATTTGTTGGCTGCCAGAAAATGAACATCCATACGATATGACCAATCTTTATGCTGTACTTCCAGAAATCATGTATCCGACGCTGCATAAATCACTGCAGATTGCTTTAACAATCCCAGTTACTACATGTGTGTGTGAGCGCTCCTTTAGTTCTATGAGTTGCATTAAGACATATCTGAGAAACAAGACGGAAAATGACAGATTGAGGTCACTTGGAATTCTCAACATTCAGACTGAAGAAAGCAGACAACTTGACACTGATGATGTGATTGCAATTTGCATCCATGACAAACAGAAAGGTTGAGCTACTTCTCCCAAAATCAGCACGATAGTAAAATAGTAAAACCTGTATGACACTGATATCCAGCAGATCTGCTGGGATAATGGTGTGTCTGGCTGTTCTGGTCTCTCATTTGCTCTGGGGTCCTCCTGCAACCTTCCAGCAGATCTGCTGGGACAATGGTGTGTCTGGCTGTTTCTGATCTCCCATTTGCTCTGGGGTCTTCCTGCAACCTACCTAGCAGATCTGCTGGGATAATGGTTGGTGTGTCTGGCTGTTCTGGTCTCTCATTTGCTCTGGGGTCCTCCTACCTTCCCAGCAGATCTGCTGGGATAATGGTTAGTGTGTCTGGCTGTTCTGGTCTCTCATTTGCTCTGGGGTGCTCCTGCAACCTTCCCAGCAGATCTGCTGGGATAATGGCTGGTGTATCTGGCTGTTCTGGTCTCTCATTTGCTCTGGGGTCCTCATGCAACCTTCCCAGCAGATCTGCTGGGATAATGGTTGGTGTGTCTGGCTGTTCTGGTCTCTCATTTGCTCTGAGATCCTCCTGCAACCTTCCCAGCAGATCTGCTTGGATAATGGTTGGTGTGTCTGGCTGTTCTGATCTCTCATTTGCTCTGGGGTCCTCCTGCAACCTTCCCAGCAGATCTGCTGGGATAATGGTTGGTGTGTCTGGCTGTTCTGGTCTCTCATTTGCTCTGTAGTCCTCCTGCAACCTTCCCAGCAGATCTGCTGGGATAATGGTGTGTCTGGCTGTTCTCGTCTCTCATTTGGTCTGGGGTCCTCCTGCAACCTTCCCAGCAGATCTGCTGGCATAATGGTTGGTGTGTCTGGCTGTTCTGGTCTCTCCTTTGCTCTGGGGTCCTCATGCAACCTTCCCGGCAGATCTGCTGGGATAATGGTTGGTGTGTCTGGCTGTTCTGGTCTCTCATTTGCTCTGGGGTCCTCCTGCAACCTTCCCAGCAGATCTGCTGGGATAATGGTGTGTGTCTGGCTGTTCTGGTCTCTCATTTGCTCTGGGGTCCTCATGCAACCTTCCCAGCAGATCTGCTGGGATAATGGTTGGTGTGTCTGGCTGTTCTGGTCTCTCATTTGCTCTGGGGTCCTCCTGCAACCTTCCCAGCAGATCTGCTGGGATAACGGTTGGTGTGTCTGGCTGTTCTGGTCTCTCATTTACTCTGGGGTCCTCCTGCAACCTTCCCAGCCGATCTGCTGGGATAACGGTTGGTGTGTCTGGCTGTTCTGGTCTCTCATTTGCTCTGGGGTCCTCATGCAACCTTTCCAGCAGATCTGCTGGGATAATGGTTGGTGTGTCTGGCTGTTCTGGTCTCTCATTTGCTCTGGGGTCCTCCTGCAACCTGTCCTCGGTGGACTAGTAACCACATTTTTCCACATGTACCTTATTAAATATATGGCTGATAACTAGGCTTCTCAAACATATTTTCCCACTAACATGCAGGAAAGGCCACCGTTTGAAGGTAAAATTTCAAAATTTTCAGGGGCATGCCTCCGGACCCCCCTAGCTTTGTTAGGATTTTGACTAAGGGGCATTAGCCCCCCAACTTTGTACCCCTGGTGATGCCCCTGCTTGCCACCACCCTTTCTGTACAGTGGTGTCTCCTCATTTTCCTCTTGAATCTTCTCCCCTTCAATTTCAGACTGTGACTCCTCGTGAACCCTCCCCCCTTTAAGCTGAACAAGCCATCCGTATTAACCCTATTTATGATTTTTAAGTATCTGAAAGTCTCTATCATGTCCCCCCTCTCCCTTTTATCTTATAGGGAATACGTGTTGAGCTCCCTCAGTATTTCCTCATAGTGTTTATCCCCCAGTCCTAAGATCATCTTTGTCGCTCTATGCTGCAGCCCCTCCAGTAATCTTGCATCCTTTTTTAACTAGGGACACTAGAACTGTACATCATACTCCAAGTGTGGTCTCACCAAAGATCTGTATAGTGGCAGGATGACTTCCTCCCTCCTAGAGGTGATCCTCTGGCTATGCATCCTGGCATTTGGTTGTCTCTGCTGCTGTTCTATGGCACTGCACTGAAAGCTTCATGTCCCTTTGACTAGCACCCATAGGTCCTTTTCCTCAGAAATGGATACCTGCACTCCCCCCCTTCCCCAGCCAGTAGCTGGTCCTGGGGTTTCTGGCTCCAAGGTGCATGACCTTGCACTTCTTAGGATTAAACCCCAGTTGCCATGTACCTGGCCAGTGCTCGAGTTTTGCTAGGTTCTCCCTGAGTTCTTGCCTCCCTTTTTCATTGTCCACTGTCACACACATCTTTGTGTTCTCAGAGAACAGGCTGACCTTACTCTTGATCACTACTACTATGTCCCCAGTAAAGATGTTGAATAACACCAGACCGAGCATTGAGCCCTGAGGTACCCCACTGGTCACAGGTCTTGGCTTGGAGGGCTCCCCCTTACAATTACCCTCTGCTGTCTGTTCTGCAGCCAGCTCTGACCCACCCACTAGTTTCTCCCCAGCCCCCAGGTTCCTCAGTTTGCTCAGCAACCTTCCATGTGTCACTGAGTCGAAGGCTTTACTGAAGTCCAGACACAGGACATCCACGGCATGACCCCTGTTGATCGCCCATGTGAACCAATCGAAAAGTCAATTAGGTTTATCTGACAGGATCTCTCTGAGACAAACCCATGTTGCCTTTCATTCTGGAGACCGTTATCATACAGAAAGGTTACCAATCTCTCCTTTAGAATTTCTCCATTAACTTCCTCATAATGGAAATAAGGCTGACTGGTCTGTAGTTACCTAGCTGTTGAAGGTATGGTAAAGGACTAAAGAAGTCAAGAAATGTGGAAATTAAAAAGGTAGAAGGAAAGTCATTGAGAGCTTCAGGAAAAATACAGTCAGGACTGGGAGCGGGAAACAGGGCAGTGGGCAGTGTGGAAGGAAGGTGTGGAGAGCCATGTGCACCAATGCAAGGAGTCTTGGAAACAAAATTCAAGATCTGGAAGCCATCATGTCAGAGGCTGGCCTGGATTTAGTAGCCATTATGGATTCATTGTGAACTGAGCACCACGACTGGGATATGGCCATAATGGGCTACCTATCTTTAGGAAAGACATGGCAGGTAGGAGGAGAAGAGTGTTTTATTTTTTTAATATGAGGGAAGGAATCAAGAAGATGAAGGCACAGGGCACCATGAGGAGAAGGAAGGGCTGGAGGTGATGTGGGTCACCCTAGAGATAGCCTCTGTGGATGCTATCTCTATTGAGGTTGTGTACAGGCCTCCAAAACAGGGGGCGAAGTTGGATAAGGCACTTGGGGAAGCCATCATCAAAATAGCAAGTAAGGCAGAGGTGCTGCTAGTTGGTGACTTAAATCTGACAGATGAGAAAACCTTCCAATTGCATCTTCCACAAGGAGTAGGGCTATCCTGGACTCCCTACAAGGGGCATTTCTCAGGTAGCTAGTCACAGAACTCCCTAGTGATGGGGCAGTGCTGGACCTGGTTCTTACAAACAGGGACAATGCTGCTGGCCTGGTGGCACAGAGGGCTGAGGTGCTGGACACCTTATCTCACACTACACCGGCAACCCGGGTTTGGGAATGGACTCGAGTTGCTCAGGGGTCGGCAAGGAAAGACTGAGGTGTCTGCTGACAGCCTCCTTCCTTGGGGGTGGGGACACAGCATCAGTTATAGACTGACACCCAGCGGAAGCTGGATGTCAGCACAGGCATGGCACTAGAAGAAGGTGGATCCATGCCCAGGGTGTAAGGCTACTCCACAGAGGTGGAGACAGTCACCCCACCCATTGCAAGTGCATGGGTCTGGGGAGAAAACAGAAAATTGCTCAGAGCTGGCAGGGCTCTATGATGGGGCTGCGCCCACGCCTCCCCAGTATCTAGATGTTGGCTTCAAAGTGGGGGAAGGCTGGCACCTGCCACTGGCCCCTGTCTGGGGGTAACTCTGTGGGAATGGCCAGTTGAGGTGAGGAGGAGAGACGAGTCCTCTGAGGGAGAGGCTGGAGCCACCTGCCAGCTCTGAAGCAAGGAGGAAAATAATAAAAAAAAATACAAACAGAGACAACACTGCAGACAACACAGTGGGAAGTCTCTGGGCACCAGTGATCACTGTACAGTGTGGTTTAACATTAAGAAAGGAACATAGGCAAACCACATGAGGACAAGGGTCCTTGCCTTAAGGAGGATGGATTTAGGGAGGGGTGGAGGCACAGTGGACAAAAAAAGGCAGGGTATAACTAAAGCAGCTAACCTCTGCATGAAGAAAGTGAGTAAAAACGAAGGAAAAAGAGACCATTATGGTTTTCTAAGGAAGTGGCAAAGGTGCTGAAGGAAAACAGGGTGGCATTCAAGAGGTAAAAGGAAACACAGAGGGAGGAGGAAAGGGAGGTATACGTAGTAAAACAAAGAGAAGCAGGCAAGGCAGTGAGGGGAAGCAAAGGTGCAGACAGAGGTAAGAATTGCCTGTGGGGTCACTAAGGGGGATAAGACTTTCTTCAGATACATAAGTGAGAAGAGGAAAGCAAGGGAAGGGATAGTGAGGATTAGAAGGGCAGGGGAAGACTGCGAAGAAGAGGACCAAGAAAAAGCAGACATCCTGAACAGTATTTCTACTCAGTCATGACAGTGTGGCGGGGGGAGTAGACTACTAGGGAACAGCAGGAACTTGAGGAGGGGGACATAAATCCATTTTTAGAAGAAAGAGTCCAGAAGGGACTTGCAGATCTGAAGGTGGAAAAAGCTATGGAACTGGATGGGATACATCCAACTGTTTTACAGGAACTCCTGGAGATGTTTAGCTGCCTCACTGATAGCCTTATTCAACAGTTCACTGGAAACAGTGATGGGCTAATGGATTTCTTTGTCTAGGTGACCAGAGTACTAGATTAGGGGAAGGCAGTGGACGTGACCTATCTTGACATCAACAAGGCCTTCCACATTGTGCCACACAGGAGGCTGACAAAGTAACAGCAGCCTGGGGGTGGAATCCAAAGTGAGGAATTAAATTAGAAACTTGTCAACAGATGGGAGACAAAGGGTGGTGGTAAACAGCATTCACTCAAATAATGGAGGAGTGACCAGCGGGGTGCTGCAGGTCTCAGTCTTCATAAGTGACATTGCAGAAGAACTGGAAGGAAAGGCATGCCTTTTTGCAGATGATACCAAATCTATAATAGGGTGGACACTCAGGAGGGGGATGAAGATTATATAAATTGTCTGGTAAACTGGAATTGCTATGGGTTTTTTTTTTTGCCTCTTGCTTTGTACCTTCTGATTTGGCATGATAGGTTCAGATTGTTGCTTATTTACTAATGAAGTTTATTCAATTTGAAAAAAAGAAGGGGATGAAGTGAATAAGCAGGGATCTGGGGAAGTTTGGGGAGTGGTCTAACATGGCAGTTGGGGTTCACTGCTAAAAAAATTCAAAATCATGCACCTGGGGGCACAATATGAAATTGGAAGGGGATACATTAAGAGGTAATCTGAGGAAGTTGTTCTGCACAGAAAGGGTAGTCAACGCTTGGAATAGTCTGCCACAGGAGGTAGTGAGGGTAAGCACAGTGGAGAGGTTTGAGAATGCCTGGGACAGGCACAGGGGAAGCTTGAGAGGGGAGGGAGTGATGAAAAGCCATTGATCACATAGAGTCAGTGGCCACATACAATGTATAGGGCCTACGGGCAGACTGGATGGGCCTAGAGGTCCTTATCTGCCAACAATTTCTATGTTTCTATGTTTCTATGAGTACTGACAGTCACTAAACAGAAAAGGGACCTTGGGGTTATCATATCTGAAGACCTCAAGTTGGCAGGACAGTGTAACATAGTGGGTAGGGCTAGTGGGATGCTGGAACTCACAGGGAGGGGTATATCCAGCAGGAAGAGGGAGGTGATTTTGTCACTGTATCATTTGCTGGTGAGACCCTGCCTGGAGTACTGTGTCCACTTTTGCAGGCCACACCTTAGAAAGGACAAAGACAGGATAGAAGCAGTATGGAGGAGGGCAACTAAAATGGTGCTGGGGTTGCAAAAGAAGCTCTATGAGGAGAGACTGAGGGATCTCAATATATACACCCTGAGACAGAGGAGAGCAAGAGGAGACATGATAGAGACATACAAGTAACTCACAGAGGTGACAGGGTTCAGGAGGGAGGCCTCTTTCAAATGAGAAACAGCACCAGGACCAGAGGATATGTGATGAAGTTGGGGTGGGTGAGGAGTTTAAGAGGGATGTGGAGTGCTATTCACTGGAAGGGTTTCACTGAAAGGGTGGTAGATGCCTAGAACAGACTGTCAGTGGAAGTGATGGAGGCAAAAACTGTTAGGAGCTTCAAGCATGTACGGGATAGACATACGGTTGTATTAGAAAACAGGCAGGGAAGAGGGAGGGTTGCCAGACACCGGTTAGGGTCTGCAGGAGATAGATTAGACAGGAAACATCAGGGTAGACTGGATGGGCCAAGCTGTCCTTTTCTAGCGACAACTTCTGTGTTTCTCTGTTTCTAAGGCTAAAAAGGTTTAGGTGTTCAAGTCTTTTGCAATAGTTGCTATTTCTTTGGCCATTAAATCATCTTGGTTGCCTGCTTCCATCTGTCAATATCTCCCCTATAGTAGGGTTCCAGAACTGGGAGCTATAGTCAAGGTGAGGTCTGACATATGCCCTATACAGTGGAATGATCATCCCACATGTTCTCCTAATACAGTTCAGGTTGTACCGTCTGATGGTTTGGGCCCAAAATATCTCCAAGGACACCATTGCTCCCAGGAAGCTTAGCAGACCACAGCAATGCAGGCTCCCGATGGGATCTACTGTGACACCATCAGGACTATTGCTTCCTGGTGGGCTAGGAAACCAAATGCTTCTAAGTTATCATTGTTGACTATATGGCGCTCCCTCCCTACCTTTGTCAAGCACTATGGCCTACATGTTGTGGCTTCTGGGTGCTGCTAAAGCTCTTTCTCTCCCTATTTTGTGGAACAGTGCACTGCTTGTTATTAACATCACAGTATTGTGAGATTTGTTTTATTTGTTTAATTATATAGTAAAGCTTCCAAATGTCGAAACACTTAGCTGTCTTTGAAGCATTACCGAAAGGAGTATTTTTGTGGTGTGGGATGTAGTTTATCCTCAGATAATACAACAACAAACTTGTGAAAGGAACTTTAATGAGATTTGTCAGTGGCTTCAGATGATCACAATTTTATTAGGGAGAGAAAGACCATCTTTAAAATATAGCCTACAGTTACTCTTGTAGAGCCACAAATACATCTTCATATCTTAAATTAAACATAACTACCTTTCCATATCATTTTTTCACACTTTTGCTCATCCAACATGTACAAAGAATCATTACAGATTATATGAAAGGCAGGTGAAAATTTTCTTCAACAAAAATAGACGTAAAAAGATGGCCAGGTTGCTGAAAACTGTCAAAATAGCAATTTCCTGCTAGTAGTGCAAACATCATTATATAATTACTGTGCTATGCTCTTTGAAAGCAGACACATTCTAGAAATATGCTACAATCATCATCCTAAGATTCTTTTACCTTCTATGGAGAAATGTGAGCGATCTGCTTGTTTCTTCCATTATAACGCTTGAAATCTCCATCTTGGGTATCAATTAACTTGTGCTCACAGGTTAGTAGAATTTCTCACAGTGAAGTCTCTTTCTACCTGACCCAGCCACTTGCTTGGTTCTCCTAAAGTCTTCTCCCGTATTGTCTCCATAATGAAGAAACATGCCTCCATCCATGACCCTGTTCTTTCTCACGTAAATAGTATCTACCTACTCCCCCTCCCGATATCACTATGACTACAATAATGCCATATCTTGTAACTTTGCCTACAGACTGTAGGCCCTGTTCATAGTTGCAAAGTGTGGCAATGCAAAACAGGGCAAACTATTACCCTATGGCGCTGCCAGACTTTGAACTATACACCAAACCTCTACTTAGTCGTAAGTGAAAAGTGTTCCCCCGTGACCAAGTCACAATGCAGATGTTATTGCCAAATGTCAGTGGGCACAAATCAGGTTTGTACCCACTAGCATACTAGTTACTGACACCTACAAAGGTCTCAGCATGGCACAACACCAGTCACATAGTATTATGCCATGTTGAGAGCTTGTGAGAACCAGCGATGCCATCTGAAGCATCCTCCCCTCTGATCCACACCATATGAGATGGCCTGCTTCTGCGTGGGGCTCTGTTAATTTTTACAGCCCTTACCCCCGCACTCTGGTCCCTTAACACTCCTTGGCATCAAATTAAACTCCCCTCCCTAGCCCTCTCATTCCAAAGTCTGTCATCTGCATACAGTAGCCTCCTCGGTCCCCTGCTAACTCTCTCTCACTCAATCGCAACTTAGCAACACCCCCAACTGCCTGCCTGTGACAATTTTACTGGCAGGGTGCGTCACCAAGGTTTGTGATCAGGTTTTCAATGGGGGTCAACATGCTTTGTGCAATGTGTTTCGTAACCATGCAAGAAGAGCTGCAATCCTCACAGTACATGGCACAATAGGGTTACAATGTCACAACTACTTAGTGACAGCCCCTTAGTGACTGTGTATTGGGCTGTGTGTCTCTATTTTCTTGAAGAAACCTTCCCTTCCCCATCTCCAGTTCTCTCTTTGTAAAGACCATATGCCTTGCAAATATACATATAAATATATATATATATATATATATATATATATATATATATATATATATATATATATGTGTGTATATATATATATATATATATATATATATATATATACTATATATATATATATATATATATATATATATATATATAAAAACTTCATTAATGCACCAGTTCAGGTTCAGATTAAACTGACAAAGTAGTGAAATGTGGCATTAGGGTTACCTAACACCTGACCACCACCCTGCAGGCAGCAAAGGAAAACCCATTACAGTTTCACTATCCTGAGTCTTTGCAAATCAGGCCTGGGGTGTTCTTGTAGTTGTCAACCCTTATGCTCACCCCATTCCATCAGTAAAGAAGCTGAGATGTGCTGACTATGGGTGAGCACGGGTGAGTGTTAGTGATGACAACCCCAAGGAACACCAGGTCTGATTGTGAGAACTCAGAAGAGGTGAAACCGTAACAGGCTTTCCTTTGCTGCGTGCAGAGTGGTGATGGGTTGTTTGGGTTGGGAACCCTAATACCACAATTCCCTACTTGTCAGTTTATTCTGAACTCTAACTGGTGTATTAACAAAGATTTTTACAAAGAATTTCCTTACTTTCTGAGACAGTATAATAGTATTCAAACATATCCATTTGCCTACGGAAGTACAGAACCCTCTGGGTGTGCACTTCCATCCCTCCATAGATGCATACATCCATGCTGCTGTGGAAGCACAGGGCCCTGTGGCCCTGCTCTTCCATTTCTCCCAAGACACAGTTTATTTGCTTGGTTGTATGGCTTGTGAAACTTCCAGTGTTATTCTATGAGAATTTAGATTTTTTTAATTTTTATGTTCTTTATATGGCCCCTAACATTTTTGGGGGTATTATGTGTTATTCTTGTAGTACTCATAAGACCTTTGTTTTGATATACAGATTGTCCCTTTAGTGCAAATATGGAGAGAGTTTTGGCTAGTTGAAGTTGAAATGTGGAAATAAAAATAGGTCCAAATTATTTTTTCCATATGAAGGGATCTTTTGTTATATGAATGAGATGACTTCACAATAAAGGATCCTTTCATTCAAAAAAAAAAGAATCTGAAAAAAACTAAGTCCAAATTCCTTTTTCTTACGGAGGGATCCTTTTTCATGAGGTTGCTTTGTCCATACGAAAAAGAATGCCTTCATACGTAAAAAGAATCTGAAAAAAACTAAGTTCAAATTATTTTTTCATATAAAGGTATCCTTTTTGTATGACCATACAAGAAAAGAAAATCAAGTCACAAAAAAAGATTTAAAACTTTATAAAAAAACACATTGCTAGGTCATTTTCCAAAAAGTAACTCCAGGATCCACTAAACAGGATCCCAATTAGCAAGTTACATGTGTTGGTGTCTCTGCAGGATCTGATTTTTATGGGTTTTCATGAACCATTTTTTTAAACATACAAAAAAGGAATTTTTTTCTCATAAAAATAAATTGCTCCCATACAAAAAACGACATTTTTTCATATGGACCAAATTCTTTTTGTTCCAAGTAGCTATGCAAAAAATAGACTGAATGTGTTCAGAACTGAAATTTCAAATTCTTGTAACTTTGGAAAATATTGATATTTTGCACCAAACCAGTGAAAGGCACCACTGTGGCCCAAGCCCTTTCTATCCTGAACATTTCAGACAAAATTCCAAACTGTCTGGGCACTAGGTGATCACAAATAAAACAGCAAAACCCAATTTTTTATTTTTTACTACCAGGATCTCAGAATCCGCACATCCAACTGAAATGAAATGTCAAGAGATCCTGCCCTGAGATCAGCACGTGCAAAATCTTGTGCAAATCTGCTGAGCAGTTGTGAAGCTATTAAAGTGCAAAGTTTGGTTTTTAACATAGTAATACCTACTCAACCCTAACTATAGTGGCACTACAAATAGTTTTCTTAAGGAACAGAGTTTTTTGTTGCCTTAATAACTTTTCTGCTACTAAAACATTATAGATTTTATAGAAATATGTGATTTCTGATCATCTGCGACCTTCCATCTAGCAGGAGATATTTTCTTCCTAACCCAATTTTATATGGGAAGAATATATAAGGGAAAGGCAACTGCAAATTTACACAGATGGAGAACAAAAGTACAAAAATAAAAATGGTAGAGTTTGTTTCTGTAAAATGTTTCCACATCCTTTCCATAAGAATTCCAAATAAGAAATTTACAATTTTTCACTGAAATGCTTTGGGCACCTTGGTAGCTGGGATTTTCTGACATCAAAATAACTTAATTTTGTGTCATTCCACATTGTCACTGGGCTGTTCATTTGCTGCTGGGTAACACATGCATTGCTTATAGGGATGGATACCCCAAAAGCCGTGACATCATCATGGAACCCTTTATGGTGGTGGTTAGCTTATAATCCTCAGCTGTTTAGTGTGCTGAAGGAACAAACACCAAAGCCAAAAGGCTCTGCCTGTAAGTGTTCTTTGTATCTTTTTCCCCCACTCTAGTAACTCTTAGCAGAGCATCCTTTTTGTTTCTAACAAGCAGAATTTTAAAGATAAAGTGGAACACTCAGCACTACAGGCCCCCACACCCAAGTGTGGGGCTGGTCCCAATTTACACTTTGGGGTGGGATATTCAGAAGGGCTGTGCCTGGCGCAACACAGTTGTGCCATGCACAACCCACTGATGTGCCCCAGCATGATATTCAAAGGGGAAAGTGCATGGCACAAATCCCGGGGCGCATCAGTAATATGTCTCTTGGCCTTAAGAGTGGGGCGTGCCCCATACATACTCGCGACATCCCAATATTCAGCTTGGGATGTGCTGAGCAGATGGCAGGCACAACCCCTACCTGTGCCACACACATTTGAGCCAAGAAAAACAGGAGCAACAGCTGGCCACCCACAGGTGAGCCGCCAGTATTACAGGGCACAACACGGCAGCTGCCAGCTGTGGGTGGCCACCCGAGCTCCTGTGGCACCATCCGTCTCGGTAGCACCCCCCCACACACCCAATCGTGGGCATATGTATTGAATTAAATATGTCCAATATCCCTGGTGGTCCAGTGAACCTCTTCCAGCTTGATCGGAGGCATAAGCATAAAATAAATGTCCAATATCCCAGGTAGTCCAGTGGACCGCATCCAGCCTGATTGCGGGAATATGTAGTAAATAAAATGTCAAAACCATCCCTGGTGGTTCAGCGGTACCCCCTCCCCACCTACCCACTGAGCCCCACCACCCCGCCTCCCCGTCAGCGGCGGGTGGCAGCTCCCTGCCCGCAAGCCGCCCGACGCCCGCTGACTGACTGCATACAGTACAGCTGCTGCCCATTGGTCCACAGCGTGGGCCAATGAGCATGCATACTTATACTACACGGTCAGATATGCCAGATGGATTCATTCCACACATCTGGACCTAATGTCGATATAATCTGCATGCCTGTTACGCTGGCGGATAACAAACGCTCTGATAATACTGTAATAGAATCGGTAATGACGACGAATGTGCCGAATTGGGGAGCTGCCGCCTGCGTGATAGAGTGGGGTGGTGGGGGCTCGTGAATTGGCGGAGGGACCGCTGACCACCAGGGATGGTTTGATGTTTTATTTACTACATGCCTATGTCGGCTGGAAGTGGTCCACTGGACCACCAGGGATATTGGACATTTAACTTACTACATATGCCCACAAGGGATATTGGACAGTTTATTTAATACACATACCCACGATCGGGTGTTGGAGCGTGTTGTCAGTGGGGCAGGCGCCGGTCCTCGACAGCTGCTGCCTGGCAGGGCACAGGTGCAGTCGCCAGGGATTGCACACCTGCATGCAAATTGGGCCATAATGACACGATAATGGACCCATTTGCACCTTGCATACATTATGGCCTCATTTGCATGCCCACTGCTGAATATCGCAGTTGCTGCACCTAATGCTAGACACTTGTGCTAGCATTCCCCTGCTCCTCTCTGGCCAATTGCACTGGCGCGGTGCCACTGTGCCATGTGCAATGCAGGTAACATGGTGCCATATTCAATGGTGCGGAGCCATGGCGCAGCACCATTGAATATCACCCAGGCCATGCCCTGGCGCATCCTTGTTGCACTGCGCCTGACTTGTGCCCCTGCCTGACGCAGTTCTGAATATCCCACCCTTTGTGTGTAAAAGCATTTTTTAATTACTGTTTACTGCAGTATAGTTGTAGTTGTATAATGTATTGTTGGCAAATGTTTGCCAGTCTTGCTGTTCTCCCTTGGCTACAAACAGTCCTCTGTGATTGCACTTAGCCAATGGAGGACAGTGGGACCTGCAGACAAAAGATCAAAACTGATAAAAACTCTAACATGCACTGCAAGCTATTGTATCTCCCACTGCTGCAGCTCTACTCAGATGTCAGCTCCAGGGGATTCCAGGATTTACAGTTACAGAAAATATCAGCTTGAAAGGTAACAGAACAAGTCTGATACAATCTACAGTAAGTCAAAAAATGTTTTTTCACACAAAGGGCCCAATTTTAAAAGAGCCCTTAGAGCGACGTAAGTTGCATCGCTCTAAGGGTTGCAGCAAACTCTGGTGTGACAGGGACCCTGCATGTGATTTTATAAAATCAAAGTCCCTGCACCAAACTCCTGGGTTTGCCACAAGCCACCAGCTGCACCAAACATTTGACGCACCTACAGGAATTGGCCAAGGGATCTGCCCCCAACTGGGAGCAACACTAGCAGGACCAGAATGGTGGGTGAGGTGGAACTGTTTGCCAGGAGGGGGCAGGGGGCATAAGGGACATGGGAGGTAGCAGAAGGGGAGTTGGGGGGAAGCTGGGACTGAATGTTAGTGATGCGGCACCCAACGGGTTGCAATTACAGCTGTTTAAATATTGTAAATACCAGCACATAATCGTACTGTACTACAATGTACAGTAACTAGTATCCATACTGTAAATACATAACCAGCCCTAAAGAAACACACTGAAGGCGGGACCGGTGAGAAATCTGCACAATAAGGCATCTTGTTGCACCACAACACAACAAACCTCACAAGCTGTACAGCGATGTCTGTATCACTGTACAGTTGTGAGGTCTGCTACTATTATGGTTCCATATGAAGGTTCACTGAGGGAGGGTGGATCTGTAAGCCTGCTACACTGCAATGCGTGCATTTGGACTTTTAACTCATTTTCAATAAAGGTGATTTATCTGCAACAATGGATTGCCTCAATAGTGTTTGTGGTGACTGGGAAGCTGAACTCCTTGGTTCTGTGAGTAAATTGTTTTGTTTAGCTCCTTTCATACTGCTTAGCCACCTGGTGCTGCATTTTGTGATTTACAATATTTATACAGCTGTGATCACACCCCGCCGGGTGCCGCATCACTAGCATTCAGTTCCAGCTCTTCCTCTAACTCCCCTCTTCTGCCTCCCATGTCCCTTATGCCCCCAGCAGTCCAACGTCCACCCTGTCCGCTGGTGCAAGCCATGGGCCACCTCCTGGCTGGTCCAAGTGATGCCTACTGCATCCACGGTGGGGCTTTTAAAAATCCCCAAAAGGCAATGTTGCAACCCCACCATGGTGCAAGTCCCTTACAGTCTGGTGCATTGGGTTGTTTGGTGCAACCCTGGCACAAGGGGCTTTGGCACAGCTGTGTCTGGACAAGATACAGGCTGCGATAGAAAATAACATTTGACACAAGTTGTGTCACAAGTCATCTTTGCATTGAACTCTTGATGCAAGCCCTATGCATCGATCTAAGTGGTTTGAAATTGGTCCCAAAGTGTAAATTAGGACCAGCCCACACTTGGGTGGGACTCTTAATGCTGACTGTTCCCCTTTATGGTATACCTGTTGTTTTTACTAACCTGGCTCCTGCTTTTTAACTCAACCCCCTTTTGGATGTCTGGGTGTTCTGCCATTCTGCCTTCAAAGTGTAACGGTGTCAGATACTCCTCCTTTTCTCTACTGATTGTTTGCCTCCTAGCTTGGTGTCCTTGGGAAGTGTTTAAAACTTTTTCTCTCTCTGAGCAATTCTCTTCCTTTTCAACATAATCATCAAATTATTTTCTTCAGTGTAGGTTGTTCTTGGTAGTTTTCTCCTCAGCCTGGGTGTTTTCATAATTTTTCTCACAGGCATGTCACCTTTTTGTGGTTAAAGCTACTTTTAAGTGAATATAAACCAATCTCTTTCCATTCCTGGAAGGAATTTTCCTGGAAAACATTCATAGTTTTTTCCACACTTCTCCTCAGATAGTAGCTAAATTCACCCTTCACAGGGTGTGAACATCCTCAGCAACACAAGGTCATATATTTTGGCTCTGTCCTACCATCCAACCTTTCTGGGTACAATTAAAGAACATATCTACAATCTATTTTTTGGAGGTAGTTTTACCCTGGCAGACACAACCTTGTTGCAGCTTCGGGACCTACTACTAAAACATAGATAAATGTGTGTATGGTTACAGCCAAAAAGGTTCTCACTAAATTGTGGTTTACCCTACCATTCTGACCTTGCACCACTGGCAAGATGTCATGGTGCAAATCTATAATACTGAGAAACTAACAGCAAAATTTAATAATCTAACTAGTCAATTTGAAACAATTTGGCAAAGATGGGTTTTATATATGCTTGAACACAGAACAGATTTTACTCTGTGATTTCTGCTGCATTAGGTAATACAACCTCTGTACTGGAAGACAATGGTACATATATTTCTTACTTGTATACACATGAAATGATGCTCTTATGATGTTTGTATTCAGTGTTTTGTGTCCTCTTATGTTTGATAAAATTTCAAGAAACAGAAATTTAAAACAAAAAGTTATTTTTAACCCTCTTTGTCTTTTGTCTATCACCAATACCTTTTGACACAAATTAGCCATTCTGTGCCACTGTTGCTTCATTTTAATGTTTTGAACAGATATGCACAAGAACTGACATTGCGAAAAGAACTGCACAATTTGGTACAAAGTATGGAAGAATTACCACAATTGTGGGGAAAAATTGCCACAAGTGTGCAAACTGATGCAAAATAGCAAAACATATTGCCAAAATGGCACAAAAGCGAATGCAGAAAAAGAAGTGCATAAGTGACACAACTGAGTAAATTGATGCAAGTATAACACACACACATATAGTAATACACACACAGTCAGATACACTAATGCATACACATGCATGCACACACACACACATACATTTACACACTTTTTTCACTTACCTTTAACTCTGCTGCTAGCTTCAGCTGGGGCCTTACTTCGCATACTTCAGAATCAGATAGTCACGTGACCAGTGGGGGTGGCAGGCTGTATTACAGTCAGCCCTAAAGTGGAACTAGCCAACTCATGTTAATCTTTCTGTTTGGATGGCACAGCATACCTGAAATGTTCCTGCCATGCATCCTTCCTACTCTGTAGAACATAGGAATTTGACAGCAGATGGGGACCGAGTGGCCCATCTAGTCTGCCCATGAACCTACCCACTCCTCTATATTTTGCTGTTTTTGTTTACACTGTAGTGCTGGTCCCATGCATTTTTAAATGCATTCACCGTCTTCGCTGCAACTACTTCTGGGTGCAGGCTGTTCCATGTGTCCATTACCCTGTCCGTAAAAAAGTACTTCCTGATATTGCCTTTGAGCCTTCCCCCCAGACATAGGTTGTGCCCTCTTATCGTGCCTCTCCGTTTGCATGGAAGAGATTGTCTACCTGAACAGTGTTTATACCTTGATTAATCTGAATGTTTCTATCATATCCCTCTGTCCCTTCTCTGTTCCAGGGAGACAGTTTAGGTCTTGGAGTCTAGACTCATATGGCTTGTGATGAGGCCCTGCACCATCTGTGTGGCCCTTTTCTGAACTGATTCCAAATGCTCTATGTCCTTCTTCAGGTGGGGCATCCAGAACTGGATGCAGTACTCTAGGTGTGGCCTCACCAGGGATCTACAGAGTGGAATGATTACTTCTTGTTTCCTGCTAGTTATTCCCCTGCCTATGCATCCAAGGATACTGCTTGCTTTTCATGCTGCTTTTTCACATTGGTTCCTTACTTTTACGTTGTCCGACATGATTACGCCTAAGTCCCGTTCAGTTCTGGTCTCTTCAAGTCGATGCCTATCTAGGAAGTATTGAGTTCTTGGGTTCTGTTTTCCCAGGTGCATCATTTTGCATTTTTTAGCATTAAATCTAAGTTGCCATTCATTGGACCACTGTTCCAAGTTTCTTGAAATTCTCCTTCATACTGGAGGCTCCCTCCTGATTGTTCACCCTATTACATAGTTTTGTATCATCTGCAAACAGGCAGACTTTGCCCTCAAGACCATCAGCAATGTTGTTGATAAATATGTTGAAGAGGACTGGACCAGCAGCAGTCCCGAGGACTCCCTGGTCACAAAACCCTCTTTGGACATGGTACCATTTACTGTGACTTTCTGAGTTCTGTTCTGCAGCCAGTGTGTTCCCAGCTTACTATCTTATGACTGACACCTGTGTGTTCGAGTTTGTTGATCAGCCTCTTATGTGGGATGGTGTCAAAAGTCTTGCTGAAGTCCAAGTCATCATGTCCACTGCCTTCCCCGGTCCACTGCTTTGGTCCACCCAATCGAAGAATTCAATCAGGTTAATTTGACATGATCTACCTGCAGTAAATCTGTGTTGTTGGGGTCGAGTTTCCTGCCTCTTTTAGGAAGTGTACTATCCTTTCTTTAAGTAGTGTCTCCATGATTTTACCCAACAAGGTCAAGCTGACTGGGTGGTAATTTCCTGCCCTTCTTCCTGCTGCCACTTTTATGCAAGGGTACCATGGTAGCCCTTTTCCAGTCAAATGTCACCTTGCCACTTTCCAGAGATTCATTGTATAGCTCAGCTAATGGTGCAGCTATTTCTTCTCGAAGCTCTCTCAGTATTCTTGGGTGAATACCATCTGGTCCCATGACATTATCTATCCTCAATTTTTTCTAGTTCTTTCAGCACTCTTTCCCTTGTGAAGGGGCCTGTGTCTGCCTCCCGTGCAGTATGCTCTGTTCAGTTTCATGCCAGACTGCTACCGTTCTGCTCATTTGTGAAGACTGAGCAAAAGAATGCATTGAGTGCTTCAGTTTTGTCTTCATCTTATTCCACTATTTGACCATTGCTTGTTGACATTCTGACTATCCCCCCTTTGTTCTTCCTTTTTTCTCTTTGATGTATCTAAAAAAGGTTTTATCCCCTTCTTGCTTCCCAGTGCTATTTTTCCTCTGTTTGGGCTCTTGCTAACCTGATAGCCCTTCAGTCTCCTTTAACAGAAATGGGTGGTTGGGTGGGTGGGGTGGGATTCTGGGGCTCTAGGATCATTGGAAACACAGTGTTTAGCATTCCTACACATGCATGTCAGGGAAGAATTAGCATACTTTGAGATCCAGAAGTCACAGCACTCGACTGTGAATCAAAAGATCACAGGCTCGGAGCCTATCCTATGAAGTCACACAGAGATGTCCATAATGCCCTCTCTCCTGTATTCAGAGAATCCCAAAATCTAAATCCTAGGGATACCCTAGCTGACTTCATCATAAATAAAACCAAGGCAGGCCATGCAGCACTGATGCTGGTCCAGAACAACCATGGGTTTCCCACAGAACACAAATTCATAATGGGAGGCTGTTGGACTTTCTTCTATAATTTAGCCCCTTTCTTTTCGGCTTCAGCATCGTGGAAAATAATAAACACAAATAGCACTACGAGGATAGAGAAAATAGCAGTGATGCATTTAGCAAAAACATTGATAAGTAGAACTGAGGTGCTGTCACTCCTACAGTGTGCCCTCAACAGCGGGAAGACTAGAATTGAGGTAAGTGAACGTGCTAGCAACAGTTATTGATGGGCACATAACACCATGTGGGGGTGGCAGGTGCTATAATCGGTAGCCATGGCTGGCTCCCTCTAAAACATCTGCTTCCATGGGGTCCTAGTGTCTCCAGTCCCAAGCCCAAAAACAGGACTCAAAGGTGAAGACTGATTCTTAGAAGATCATCACACTTCTACTATATAAAATCCACTGTTATATGCTATTTATAAAAGTTCCACTGACTTTAACCAGAACTTCAGGTAAAACATATTCCCCTGTGCAGCACTGCATTGCTGATTTATATAACCTCTATTTAGAGAAGCATATAGCAAATAGAAAGGTGTCAACCTTCTTGTCTGTCCATTTCGGTCATATCATATATTAAGATAACATTAAGAGTGTAAACCGTTCCTATAAACAGAACAGGAAGATATTCAATGAGTGCTGCTGTGAGAAATAACTTTTAAGTCTAAGACATTTCCTGCACACTGCTTAATAAAAAATATCTAATTGCAGCACATATATTAATGGTTCAAACACTTTACTACTCCAGAGGACCCCGTACCTGTCTACCAATATTTCAGCTCAGTTTACACCTGTTGCAGAACAACTGCAAAAATCAGTAAGTGCAACAAATGTTTCTTTCCAACACTACCCTGTCCTTCCTCTCATCTGGTTATCTAGGTTAAATAAACTGGTTTTTTTTAAAACAATTGTTACTGAATTTATGTAGATAACTCATCTCCCACAAAAGCAGAACAGCAGAAATCTGCATTTACTGCACCTAGTATGGAATACTAGAGAACCAAGGCCAAAGGGGTGAAGTCGCTCCCTGCAGTTCTGCTGAAAGACCTGATCAGGCCCACAAGGTGAAGTGGCTTCATGTGAAAGGCATACTCAAGGCCAGAGAGAGAAGTTGCTGTGACTGGTTATGTGGAAAGGCCCAGTCATGGCCAGAGACAGAAGTCAATGAGGGTGGCTATGTTGAAAGGACCAATGGGGGCCAAAATTTGAAGCCATTCCACACAACTTTAGATGAAGGCTCTTTGTGAGTGGCAGGGGAGGGACTGGTGACTGCCTGGGAAGTAGAGGCTCTGGAAGTTCAGCATCCTCCTGACCCCAGGATGTCACTCCCACTGCAAAAGTAAGAGTGCAGAGAGATGTGCCAGAGTTGCCAGTGAGGAAGCTGCCCTGTGGCTATTATTTAGTGCCCTGAGGGGCTCAAATTAAAATAAGCTAAGACACATCTGCACGCTTCCTCACCCTGACTCACCTTTCAGTGGAGCAACAATTCTTTTCACCCATAACCAGTGGCTCCCCTGTTTCTTGCTGCTGCTGCCACATTAATGAAAAGGGGTCAGAGAGGACGAAACAAGCAGCAAGGCAAAAGAACAGTTACGTTGTACTTACTGTAACAGTAGATCTTTAAGAGAATCTCCCGGAACTATAGCTGTCGGGCACTAGAACTACACAAAAACATTTGCTAGCCATCACTCCTCAGTTCCCCACCGGAGATTAGACTCGGAGGACCTCCAACCATGGGGAACCAGGAGATAAGACCAGCCCAGGCATACAAGGTGAGGCATAGGGCTGGATACATAATGCATATATTAGATTCAGTTGCCCAATATCTGTTGCAACCCTCCCTGAAGCAGAAGGGAGATGAAGGGAGGGACGCCATGGATTAATGGAGATTTTCTTAAAGATCTACTGTTATGGTAATAATGTAACTGTTCTACCTTCTTCAAGGATATCTCCTCCATTAGTCCACACCTTTGGAACAATTCCCAAGTAGTCCCAGACACCAACTGGGATATGGTTACATTCTGATATATATTCAGGATAGGAGATCTTGTAGTATAGCAAGCCTGAAATCAGCACATCTATGAGAGATTACGTCCAGACTGTAATGTTTAATGAAGGTGTGGACAGTACTCCATGTTGCTGCAGCACAATCGTCGCAGCAAAAACATTTCTGAAACAAGTAACGTAAGTTACCATTCTCCTGGTGGACTGACCATGAACCACACAAGGAAGTTCCTTACCACACTTTCCACATCAGAACTCAATGCAATGTGCCAGTCATTTGGATGGGCACTGTTTATGCACAAGACCACCCTTTTTCCTAGGGGTGAAAGAAACAAAAAGCTGAGAGGAATTTCTGCAGTCCTTGGTGTGATTCACATTGTATCTGAGTATTCTAGGTATATCTAAAGTATGGAGCAGTGCCTCTCCTGATTGGCATGCTCAGGCCAGGTATATATACTTTATGGGCATTCCAAACATGCAGTGGCTATGTATTCTGAAGCCATGCATGCAGATGTATGGATTTTAGGTCCAGATGGACCAGGGATCCCTTATCCTGAGGCAACAGCTCCCACACAGAGGTAGGGGATAGGAGACTCCACTGCCATCTGTTGCAGAAGTGGAAACCATATCAGGCAAGACCATAACAGTGCAATAAGGGTGAGAGTGGACCCTCCATCTGTAGTTTGAGCAGCACCCTCTTCATTAAAGGAAATAGGGGAATGCATATAGGAATTTCCCTTTCAAGAGAGGGACAATGCATCTCACCAGAAAACTCCAGGCCCTAAAATGAGTGAGCAGAAATGTGGCAGTTTTGCATTGTGTGGGTGTGACAGGTTGGGTAAGACCCTGTCCCATTTGTTATGCAGAAAGAGTTAAAAGTAAGGATCTGTTTTCTAATCTCGTATTCTGCCTCTTGTCTGTCTCTTGCCTGTTAGATTGTACAGTCAAATCTTTCTTGTGGTACCTAGCCAGGGAGGCAGTATAGCACAGGGGTTTAAGGCTCTGAGCTGCAAATCTAGAGACCTGGGTTTGAATCCCACAGCCCCCACTTGCATATTGTGTGACCCTGAGCAAGTCACTTAACTTCCCTGTGCTCCCAGGTTGCACCTGTAAACAAGCTTTCAGCTTAGTGTGTCTCACCTGGTAAAACAATTGAAAAAAATAAATAAATAAATAAATAATGAGCATGATAACTAGCAACTCAATGGTCACATACATTTCTGCCATTATCTCTCTTCCTTCACTTCCTGTTTCTATTCTTTCTTTCTCCTTGTTTCTCTGATGTTAAAAAATATATATAAAACTTCATATAAACTGGGATCCCTTGGTTTGCAAATGCAAATAAATAGTATTGTTGAAATGATTGCAGAAAGCTATTGAAAAGATAACAATCGGGAACACAGCAGGTTGACCTCCAGCAGCTTGTTTACAGAATGGTCAACGGGAAACCAGCTCTGGGGCCAAATATATTATTTTGTTGCACCTGTTAAGACTAGATGTGCTCTTCAGGCTGGCATCAGGAAAGAAAACAACAATGTTTTGGTACACTTTGTTAAAAACAGAAGATGTAACTTATCTTATATAATCAGAGTGATTTTTTCCAGGGGGACTCAGATGAAGGATTTTTGTTTGTACTGCCTTTATAAAAGCGATTCTGTTCAATTTTATTTTTCTGTTTTTTGTTATTGAAAATAAATGCTACTTGAAGTGTGTATGACTTCTGGTCTGCCCATGCTGCCTGACCTATGCCACTAGTGGATGTTAGTTAGTGGGATTTACACTGTGCATACTCTATGCCAGGAGTTTGTGCATGGGTACTAGATCTGGTACCAGGGAAGCACAGAAGAAAGGTATGGATCCCTTGCAAGCTATCAAAGCGGGAGGATCTGGTAAAGCTCCAGTAGACCAACAAAACACAAATAACTTAAAAGACATTAAAATTATAAAGCTGTGTCCTTGTGATGCTATGGAAGCATATCTGACAACTTTTGAAAGGGTCTCTAGAGCTTGCTGATGGCCAAAACAGCAATAGGTAATCAGGCTGGTACCTTATCTGATAGGTAAAGCCTAACTTGCCTGCAGTAAGGACACTGCCCAGTCAGAAAACTATGACCTTGTGAAAAGAGAAATCCTTAAAAGATATGACATCTCATGAGAGACCTACAGGCAGCGATTCTAGTCCCTGAAGTACCACTCAGTCAACAATCCTCAAGAAACCTTCACCCGACTCAGAGTACTCCTCATTAAATAGCTCCAACCCGAGAGCGAAACAGTCCCACAGATCATCAAAATACTTGCAATGGAGCAATTCATCAACATCATTCCTATAGACGTGCAGCTTTGGGTAAAAGGACACTGTCCAGAAAATGGAGAAAAGGCTGTTTCTTTGACTGAGGGCTATCTGATGACCAGACAGACACTGCAGCAGTGAAGCAACAGCCAAAACACAGTAATACCCTCCTTTTCCCAGTTTAACTTCAGATCAGCTAAGAACTCTGATGGGGTTAATGAATCTGCACCCAAAGACTTTATTTGCTACAACTGTAATAAGCCAAGCCATACTGCAAGAAACTATCACAAAATAAGGAGAGCAACACTGGAATAAATTTGGCCTTATCAAATTGGGGCAAATATTAACAGATGACATAGATTTGGGAAGCAGACAAACCCTGGTACATGCTGAAGTTCTGGGAAAAGACTGTGCAAAAGGACTAGGTACTGGGGTAATCTGCCTCCATGGGGACACTCAGTACTATCCCACAACCCAAGTGACTTTAAACATTTAATAGGGTGTCACACCAAATGAAAGTGGGGGTAGTGCCAAAGTTACCTATACCTGTGGCTTTTGAAAATGACTTTCCAGGATTTACTAAGTTAATCACAGAGGGAATAAATCCTGCTGTTTCAGCAGCTGCGATAACAAGAGCACAGACAAATACAATCTTAGATGTTGGGAACTCTTTTCCTTTTCTTGACTTTGATTTCAAATTGTTTGAGCACAGCTCCAAGATCTGGAAGTCCAGGTAAGAAAGAAAATGCCTAAAAAAACAGTGGCAACAAAAGATTGATGAACATAAGGGGTTGATACATGAAAATGCTGAAACTAAACTAACTGATTGTGATTTTATTTCTGAGCAAACTAATGATATTTATCTACAATTTATTTTAAGCAGCTGGGGTGAAACAAAAACTGAGTGACCCAATGTTTAAAAAAATTTAATGGGCTACTGTACAGAGTTTGTGTTAATCCTCAGACATAGGAACAGATAGAAAGAACAGTTACCTACTTACCGTAACAGTAGATCTTAGAGAGGATCTCTTCCCTTAGGCCACACCTTTGAAATTTTACCTGCGTCAGTGCTAGGACCACACAGAAACTTTTGATAGCCAGGGGCCGCCCATGATGATGTCACACTTCAGCATCTACATATACTATACGTGGGCATCCTCATCTCTCCTGTGTCCCCACTAGAGATTGTGCTCGGAGGACCCTTTTCTTGGGAAACCTGGAGATTATATTAGTACCTCTGATATTAGGCAGACGCAGCTGCTAGAGACAGCAGCCATGGAAATTCCCAAGGCAGAAATGGATGCCATATTCTCCTACAGCTGATAAAAGGGGGAAGGAGGGAGGACCGGCATGATCTAAGGGAAGAGATTCTCACAAAGATCTACTGTTATGTAAGTAAGTAACTGTTTTATCTTCTTCCAGGATATCTCTTCCTTTAGGCCACGCCTTTGTAATGAGTCCCAAGCAGTCCCAAAAGCCAGCTGGGAGGATGGTGCAGTATGTTCGTGACAGGAAATCCAATAGGACAGTAAGGCCAATGCCTGCTCATCTACAGGAAACAACATCCAGACTACAATGTTTAGTAACGGTGTGGACAGTACTCCAGGTGGCTGCAGCATGGATGTCAACTGCAGATACATTTCTGAAGCAAGCAACAGATGCGAACATACCCCTTGTGAAATAACCATGAACCACTCCAGGAAGTTCCTTACTGTATTTTCTATAACAGAACTTAATAAAACATGCTAGCCACTTAGACATGCACTGTTTCAATACAGGCATGCCCTCTTTCCCGGAGGTAAATGAAGCAAATAGCTGACTGGACTTTCTGTAGTCCTTGGTGCAAGCAATAGTGTCTTAGGAGTCTATATATATTCAAAGTATGGAGCAATGCCTCACCCTGACTGGCATGCCCTGGATAATAAACCGGAAGGTGGAGGGTTTGATTTAGTGTAAACTCAGATGCCATCTTTGGCAAAAACTTAGGATTAGTACGTAAAGACACTCTGTCTTTAGGGAAAATCAAACAAGGAGACTCACACATTTTTATTTTATTAATTTATTTTAAATCTGGAAACTGGGAAAGGCACACTGAGTCGAGGATCATTTCCAGGTGTGATCCAGGGAAGGGGAAATCACTTACAAAGGGAAGAATTATAACATGGCACATGAACAAGTGCAGTATTCATATAGAACAAGATACATGTGGGCAAATACAAAAAATAAGCCCTAACATGGTTGTTCAGAACCATTAGGAGGCAGGAGGGACAGTAACACAGAGCAGCAAGTGAGAGCCTGAGTAGGTGCTTAAGAGCAGGGAGTGAAGGGATTAGAAGAATGGTAGAGGAGAGCTGATTCCAGAGGGAGGGGGAAGCAGTAGAAGAAGGTAGACTGACCGGTAGAAGAGTGAGGGTGGAGAAGGGAGAAGGAGCAGGATTCCCTGGAGCACAGTGGATAAGATGTAGGGATGGCAGGGATAGAAGAGAAGAGAGAAATGATAGAAGGATTCCAAACCAATATTTCATGATGAAGGCTAAGCAGTGGGCCTGACAGCAGTGGGGAAGGGGTGTAATAGAGAGGAGTAGAGAGAGCAGTGATGTGTCCGAAAAGGGGAGTTGTTGGCAAAACCACAAAAGGCATTTAGGAGGGTGTCTAGTCTGGTTAGGGGATAAGGCAGGAGCCTCTAGCTCTAAAATCCTTCAAGCCAAGTGATTGCAACTAAAAATAACACTTTCCATGAAAGAAAGTGTAATCCACAACTCACGTCTGGCTCCAAAAGTAGCCAAAGTAAGGTTTTTAAGCACGTAATTCAGGTCCCAAGGTAGGACCAGATTATGAATGGGAGGTCTCAGGTGCAGAACACTTCTCAAAAAGGTACAGGAGACCTCCAATTGAGTTACTGTATGTCCATCAACAGGGGCATGGAACGCTGATATAGCTGCCAGATGCACCTTCAGTGAGGAATACTGCAGACTGGAGTCTGACAGACAGAGCAAGTATTCCATCAACACCACATTTACTGGCAGGTAAATGGGTCCATACATTTGGAACTGTCGCCCAAAGTGAAACACTTGAACTTTAAAGAATATGTACTGTATGTCTGGTAAAAGGCTTTCTGGCTGCAACCAGCACATCAGCTACTTTAGGTGACACCCCGAACCATGCAATGGATATGTCTTCAGGAACCAGGCATGCAGATGTAGGGACTTCAGGTCCAGTGACAACAGGCCTCTGCACAGAGGCAGCGGTACTGAAGGCTCCACTGCTAGTTGTTGTAGCAGCAGATGCCATATTTGTAGAGGCCACAAAGGTGCAATGAGGATGAGGGTTGTACCCTCCATCTGTAGTTTCAGTAGTACTCTCTATATTAAAGGAATGGGAGGGAACATGTGCAGAAACCTCCCTTTCCAAGAGAGGGACATGTGTCTTGTCAAAAAACTCCAGGCCCTGGAGCGAGTGAGCAGAAACATGGCAGTTTTGCGTTATATGGGGACTCAAAAAGGTCCAACTCTGGAAGACTGCGCCTTGAGAAGAGGTTATCTACCACAGAGGCCAGCAGTTCCCATTCATGCATCTTGGACTGGGACCTGCTTAGCTTGTCTGCTAAGACATTTTGGACTCCTGGGAGATGCATACCTAGTAAATCTAGGATGTGTCTCAGTGCCCAGTACCACACTCTCTTCCCAACACAGGGGATAGGAATGAGTTCCCCCTTGTTTGTTTATGTAATGTATAACACTGATGTTGTCTGTCTGTACTAGCTGATGACCCAGAGTCAGATGCTCCTGGAAAGCCTGGAGACTATAAGATGGCTCTCATTTCCAGGACATTTATGTGTAAGCTGATTTCCATCTGGGTCCCTGAACCTTGGGTTTGATAAGTACCCAGATGTGATCTCCACTCGGATCTTGAAGCATCCAAGATGAGAATCTGAGCTGGAGTTGGAATTAAAATGGAATGCTCCTTAAGAGGTTGCTTTGGCCATCCACCATATCAGTGTTCTGCATAAATGGATGTGATGAGCACCTTCTGGTTCATGTAATCTGTCAACTGGTCCCACTGCATTCTCAGTGTCCATCGTGGCATCTTCATGTGCAAGCGAGCCAGTGGTACAGTCATAATGGCCAATGCTAGGAATCCCAGGAGACACAGGAAAGTTCTGACTGGAACATAATGACTGCTGTACACCAGTTGTACCTGAGCCATGAGACATACTGTGCTGTCTAGGGGTAGAAATGCTCTTCCCTGTTCTGTGTCCTGGACTGCACCCATGTACCACAGCCTCTGGCAGTTCTGACTTTGGCACATTCACTGTAACTCCCAGGTCTTTGATAAATTTGCCTTGTTCAGGACAGGGTGTGTTCAAGTTGATTCCTGGAACTGGCTTTCAATAGACAATCATCCAGGTGTGGAGGCATATAGACCTTCCCTGAGAGGGGCTGATGCCACCACTGCCAAGCATTTGGTAAAGACTCGTGGTGTAGAAGATGAGCCAAAGGGCAATCCCCTGAATTGGAAGTGCTCCCCCTCGAGGACAAATCTCAGATACTTTCTGTGATGCTGCCTGGTCTTGATCTGAAGGTATGCATCCTTTGTATCCAAGGAGCAAATCCAGTCCCCTGTATGCAACAGGGGAATCAGATTTTGCAGGTAGACTATGTGAAACCTCTCGTATTCTATGTAGAAATTTAGTTCTCTCAGATCTAACAAAGGCCTGAGATCTCCTGTCCATTTAGGGATGAGGAAGTATCTGGAGTAGAACCCTTTGCCCTCCTGGCAAGAAGGTACAGGCTCCATGATACATTTGGTTAACAAAGCTTGTACTTCTTCCAGCAGGGACATATGTCGCATTCCAGAAGATAAGTTGAAAGATATGGTGGATGATTTGTAGGGGTTTCTACTAACTCCAGAATATGTCCCTTTGCAATTATCTCCAGGATCCACTCATGTGTTAATCTCCCTCCATTGTATCAGATGAAGGTAGAAGCGACACCCTACCATTACCTCCTATGGCCGAAGTGGTGTGGGGGAGTCTGACACAAGTCATGCTGAGCCAGTGGGGGCAGAGCCACTGGCTTTGGGTGCTTTTGAATGGGCTCCTGGGGGAAGGGGAGCTGGAAAGGCTCCACCAACCTTACCTCAGCTTTGCTAATGGTAGGCTTGACGGCCACCTCTGGCAGCAGGCTGGCAAAAGGATCCTTTACCCTGACCTCTACCAGGCATGGGATACAAGGATCTGACCAACCCAAAAGTCATTTCTGAGATTTGAAGGCCTCTTAATTCTTCTTCTACATGGTATCCAAACAGTTTAGTGCCTCTAAACAGAACATTCAAAAGGGTTTGTTCCTGCGGCTTAGACATTATTTCCTTAAGTGATAGTTGGCACACTGCATTTCTATCTTCTGTTCTGCTTGCTGTTCTCTTACATGTTGCACTTATCTATATTAGTATGTAAAAATGCAAAAACTGTTTTCTTCTCGTCACAGCACTTCAATGTACAGGCTTGCTTTATTTTGAACTGTTAACCCTTCTTTTGCAATGTATAACTGTACCTACAATTAATGCTACTCGATGTATATATTGTAAGTTGTATGTTTGCACTGTTGAATCTGTGCTTCTTCATGATTGTATGTACCAACTGTGTAATGCTGCTCGATGTACTTATTGCAAATCATGTTGGTTCACCCAATGACCCTCCCCCAGGACACACCATGAGACAAGCAGCTTGTTGTTCAGTGTGCCCTTCCTGGTGAAACATTTCAATAAATAAATAAAATTAATAAACCCAGCCATTCTAAGCCAAGAATACTTTCACATAAATATACCAGTGGCAGCTGCCCTGGCAAACGCATTTGAAACATTACAAGCTGAGTGTAGTAGATGTTTGCCTACATCAGCTCCAGCAGTCAAATTTTTAAGTAATTCATTCATGGCAGTACCTTCTGGAAGAGCATGGGTGCAGCTTTGGCAGCCTTGCAGAGGTTATTTTGATACTTGATTATGCGAGACTGGTAGTTAGCAATACACAAGTCTAATGAGGCTGAGGCATATGTTTGCCTGCCCATTAGATCAAGCCTCCTAGACTTCTTATCAGGGACAAGATGCTCACATGCTTTGGTGCTCTGGCTCTATCACAGGCAGCCATTATGACTGCAGATCTGTTTCTGGCTGGTTGACATAGTAGGGCTTGGCAGCAGCAGGGTGCTGCTTGTCATCCTTTCTGGGTCCAGCTGGTATAGTAGCAGATCTGTACCATGCAGCAAACATTGCATCCTCCAATGCAGGGTACATTGGAGGGACTACGATGGATGGAGTACAGGGAACCTCCAGAAAGTCCATCAAATTCTTTTTGGCGGAATCCTCTTCCTCCACAGCAAAATCCATTGCATTTTGCATTTGCTGCATCACTGCTTGGAAGGTAGGGCTTTTAGGAGGACATCTGGGTGTGTACACCACAGAATCCTCACTACAAGAAGATACTGTGGAGCTAGAATTTGGAGTATAATGTTCCTCTCCATAACCCTCCTCCTCTTCATAATCCATCTCTGTTATGAGGTCTGGATTATATTCTTTCTCGTTGTTGACATCCATGTTGGCGATGAGAACTGAGGACTTCACTGGTGACACCAGAGGCTGGTGCTCAGGAGGTTATTGCTGTGAATCAGTTGATGTTGTTGACAGGGTCTGTGATGCAGGAACCCCTATCAGCGGCAGCATGGGCTGCATTAATAAGCCTGGAAGAATGCGCGGTATTATATCTGAAAATGACACCAGTATTGCCTGCGTGTTGATGATGCCCTGGCCAAGGTATGTGACCACTGTAGTTGATGACAGGTCTGGACCCATCAATTACTGCAACATACCATCTGAAGTAGGTACAGTAGTGCCTAAGCCAAGCCCTGACCTTGGTGTCTGGCTGATGGTCATGGGGGCTGATGACACCACTGCTGGGGCAGATGATGACAATGCAGGCCGATTACCTGCAGGCTGCAACAGTGACCTAGACCTTGTTAGGGAAGATCTGTCCTTATGCTTATGCTTGTGTCCCAAAGACAACCAATCTTTTTCACAGTCCTTTCAATTATGATGTCCGTGAGTTGTTTGATGGGGTTTGCTATGCCGGTTTCTAACCCTGGGCTTTTTTGATGGCCACTAGAGTTTTTCCTAATAAAAACTTCTCCAGCATCTTTCTTTTGTGATGTCTGGTTGCTTGACTGATGCACTGGTAAATCTCACAAGTCCTGACATTGTGAGAGAGGCTTAAACAGAGACACACACTTTGTGTGCGTCCTCCATATAAATATTTCCACTGTGAGCCAGCCCATCGGTGCAGCAGTGGGATTTCTGCTTGCGACGCCAGTGACCTGGGTTCGGGAACTGACCTGGGTCGCTGGAGGGCCGGCCGGAGGGAGATGAATGGAGCATCCTCAGGACAGCTCTCCTTCTCCGGGGGCAGGGAGGATGAATGTCCGGTGCACACAAGACTCCTGGTGGAGGCCAGGGGCTCCTACGCAGCCGGCGTCAGGACGTCTGGGGGGTGGGGCAGATGCGGGACATCATTGCACATCCCCGCCCCTGAGGAAACAACGTCCTTTCGGGGACAAGAAAAATTCCAGCCAGCACCTCCATGAAGCCCTCCTCACCACCTCTGATGTGCTCCCAGGCTGGCTCCCCTAACCAGAACCGATGTTCGTGACACCAGTAAGTGCCACGACCCCACCCTGGGGGGTAAGCCAGGGGGCATAAGGGGAGAGAGCGGCTCATGTGGGTGCAGAGGGTGGGGAGACTGTGACTAGGGCTGAGTTCAGCAATAGCTGGCAAAAAAAAAAAATATTTATCTGTACTTCTAGTACCGGAACAATGTCATTGGTTTCAGCGACATGCAAAAGCGGCAATATAACTAGAAAATTAATGATTACTTAGCAATAAAATAATAAATGACAATGGCTAGTTGGTCGGCATTTCCACGGTAGGTCCAATGAGTATGATCGAGGGCAGGAAAAGAACTGAGGAGAGATAGGAGAGACAGAGCCAACTACATATATGTAGATGCTGATGCAAAATGTCATTGTGGGTTGTCCCTGACTAGCAAAAGGTGTTTGTCGGGAAGGGATTTTTGGGAGCAGGCAGGCAGCTCTCCTCTCCTGGACTGGGGAGGATGGTCTTCCTGGCACTTGGTTGCCACCGAGTGGAGGCTCAATGGTAGTGTCATGCAGATGGGGGTTCAGGCACTAGGCCAGGGTGGGTGGAGCGGGGCCACTGGTTCCAGCATGCACGCATGCCCAATTAAGTTTGCTGAGGCCCTGGGGGAGAGTTAAGAGAGAAATAGCAGAAGAAAAGGACAGGCATAGTAAAGGGTGTATGATGCCCGCTGGCCACACCTCCATGCACCACGTACCCAGGTGGCCATAGCAAGGAAATGGGATAATGTGCTTTGAGGTGAGGACAGGATTCCCTCTCCTGACCTGCCACAGGGGGTAATCCGTGGGGGTGCCCTCACTGTTGGGGTCCTGGGGGAAGCAATGGAGAATTGGGAGAGAGTGGCAGTTGGCAGAAGGAAGCCTCCTGTGCCATGGTCCCGGGGGCAAAAAAAACTGTTAATGATGTGGTAAGGACTTTATAAAGTGGTGAGATATACTGGCACAGTTAACTATGAGACTGATACCCCTGGTAGGAAAAATCCTACCAAGATATAGTATGCTAACCTCCTGAAGAAATGGGTTGAAAAAACACCTAGGATTGCTTTGTTAGTATTACCAGAAACTGATAAAGCAGATATTGATATCGCTCATGACAGACTAGAACAAACTGTAACTTCTGATATTGTAAAAGTGAATATTTCCTCACCCACAGAGCAAACTGCAGAAACTCGAAACTTGGTAAAGAGACATTTAAAAGTACTTTTACCACAGTGCCAGGCAAAACAAAAGGGGTAATGCATGTAATAGTGACAGAGAATGCTCACCCTATCAGACGAAAGACATACAGATTACCAGAGCGGTTAAGAGCAGATCTGGTTAACGAAATACAAAAAATTAAAGAGTTGGGTATCATTGAAGAGTCAAGAAGTGCTTGGTCTTCACCAGTGGTGACTAAATAATAAAGAAGGGGAGTGTAAGAATCTTCCTTGATTTTAGGAAACTTAATCAAGTGTCTGTATTTGAAAGTTATCCTATGCTCAGGGTACATGGACATATTGTAAAATGCCAAGTACATTAGTAAGCTTGATCTCACCAGGGGTTACTTGTAAATTCCCCTAGGTAAAGAATTCAGAGACACAACTGCATTTTCCACTCCAAATGGATTCTACCAATTCACCACCATGCCATTTGATTTACATAGCATACCTGTTACATTCCAGCAGTACATGCATGTAATTCTAGCCCCTACCACTGGTTATTGTGATGCTTACCTAGATGATGTCATGGTGTACAGTCCAGACTAGAAAATACACCTGGAATACCTATAAGCAGTTATCCAATCTATCAAAAATGCAGGTTTGACCATTAATCCTATCAAGTATGCACTGGGTATGTAGGAAACCAGATATTTGTGTTATATTTTGGGAACTGGAGAAGTAAAGCCAGAGATTATCATGATAGAAGCTGTGGCGGACAGTCCTGTCTCTAAAACAAAGAAACATGTCAGGTCATTTTTAGGTCTGGCTGGTTACTGCTGGAGATTTGTTACCAACTTTGCCCTGTTAGCTGCTCTCCTCAGTGAACTCATGAAAAAACTGTACCTGAATAATGTGAAATGGTCCCCAGAGTGTGATGAAGCTTTTTGGGCCATCAAGGCTGCACTATGTTAGAAGACATACAAAACATGACAACTAAAGGGGATGTTCTGATAATGGGAGACTTCAACATGCCAGATACAGATTGGTCAATACCAGCAGGGACATCTGCCAGAACTAGACACATGGTGGATTCCCTGCAGGGGGAGGGCCTCAAACAACTGGTACAACAACCCACAAGAGACAGGGCTATCCTAGATCTAGTACTGACTAACACAGAAAGGATCACAGATCTCCAGGTAGAAGGTCACCTGGGGGCCAGTGACCATCACATGGTATGGTTCAGTTTGGCCACTAGAACTAAATCATCCCATTCCAAGGCAAAAATATGGGACTTCAGAGGAGCTGACTTTGATAAGATGGCCAACAGAGTTAAGCTAACCCTGGCAAAAAGAAATATAGGTGAGGGGGTACAAGCAAAGTGGGCAAGCATTAAAGATGCAATACTTGAAGCAACATCCCATTGTGTTAGTGAAAAAAGGAAGTGCAAAAGAAGAAACAACTTTGGTTCTCAAAAACAGTAGCAGAAAAGGTCAGAGTCAAATGGCTGGCCTTCAGGAAATATAAGGGAACGCAGCAGGATGAAGATAGGGAGGCATACCAAACTTCCCTAAGGGAAGCAGGGAAGGCAGTAAGGCAGGCAAAGGCACAAACCAAGGAAACACTACAGTAAAAAGAAGGTGACAAGACTTTCTATAGATGCATTAGTGAAAGGAGAAAGTCCAGAAGGGGTATTGCTAAGATCAAAGGGGATAAGGGGGCGCGTGAGGAGGAGGACCATGTAAAAGCATCGATCCTAAATAGATACTTCTGCTCAGTATTTAGCGAAGAGAAGGTAGAGCAGGGCCCACAGCTCAGCACCATGGACACGAGGGGAGGGAGGTGTGCACTAGTCCCCTTCACAAAAGAAAGGGTCCTACAAGAGCTCAATAAGCTCAGGGTGGACAAGGCAATGGGACCTGATGGCATACATCCCAGGGTACTAAAGGAGCTAAGGGTGGAACTAGCAGAGCCATTATCAGAACTGTTTAGTGAGTCTCTGAGCACAGGAGAGGTCCCAGAAGACTGGAGAAGGGCTCATGTGATACCGCTACACAAGAGTGGTAGGAGGGAGGAGGCAGGAAAATACAGACCAGTCAGTCTTACCTCAGTAGTGGGCAAGATTATGGAGGCACTCCTTAAGGAAAGGATAGTGCAACACCTGGAATCCATAGGAGCACAGGATCCAAGACAGCATGGGTTCGCAAAAGGAAGGTCCTGTCAAACTAATCTCATAGATTTCTTTGACTGGGTATCTAGAGTGGTGGACCACAGGGGAGCAGTTGATGTTGCCTACCTTGACTTCAGCAAAGCTTTCGATTCTGTTCCACATAGAAGAATGATTAATAAGCTGGGTAGGCTCAGGGTGGGTCAGATGTTGGTCAGCTGGGTGGCAAACTGGTTGATGGGCAGAAAACAGAGAGTGGTGGTAAATGGTATACAGTCAGAAGCGATGAAAGTCACAAATGGGGTACCTCAGGGATCAATCCTGAGGCCAGTCCTCTTCAATATCTTCATCAGTGACATTGCAGATGGACTGGAGAGTAAGGTTTGTCTGTTTGCAGATGACACCAAGATCTGCAACAGAGTAGATGATCCAGATGGGGTGGGCAAAATGAGAAGAGATCTGGATAAACTAGCAAAATGGTTGGAAGAGTGGCAATTGGGGTTTAACGCCAATAAGTGCAAGATCATGCACATCGAGAAGAGAAACCATGAAGCCACCAATAGGCTGGGAGGGGAGTTGCTGGCAGTCACAAGGGAAGAAAGAGACGTGGGCGTCATCATCACCGATGATCTGAAATCATCCAAGCAGATCACTAAAGCAGTAGGTAAGGCTAGAAGGATGTTGGGGTGTATTAGTAGGGGTATCACAAGTCGGAAGAGGGAAGTAATAATCCCTCTTTACAAGATGCTGGTTAGGCCCCATCTGGAGTACTGCGTGCAGTACTGCAGGCCACACCTTCACAAGAACATTAACCAAATTGAGGCAGTCCAGAGAAAGGCAACCAAAATTGTGCAGGGACTGCATCAGAAAACATATGAGAACAGATTAACGGAGCTCAATATGTATACCCTAGAGCAAAGGAGGGAGAGAGGTGATATGATCAAAACATTCAAACACCTTAAGGGCATTAACAAGGTGAAAGAGTCTGACATGTTTCAGTATAAGAAAAATAGCAAGACAAGACGACACGACACAGCTTGAGATTAGAGGGAGGTCGATTAAGGAGTAATGTTAGGAAGTTCTTTTTCACAGAAAGGGTGGTGGATGCATGGAACCACCTACCTAAGGAAGTGGTGGATATGACTACAGTGCAGGGCTTCCAACAGGCATGGGATAGGCATAAAGAAGCAATACAGATGAGTATGAATAGATAGGCCATTGACAGAGCAAAGGCCGATGGCACATTCATAAGGTAGAAAAAGAAATGGGCAGACTGGATGGGCCTTGCAGTCCTTATCTGCTGTCAGCTTCTATGTTTCTATTATGTTCAGCCCCTGTTTTAAGAAGTCCAGACTTTGAGAAACAATTTTTGTTACAGACAGATACATCAGAGGCAGGTCTAGGTGCAGTTCTGAGTCAGAATATAGATGGGAAGGAACATTCCATTCTGCATATCAGTAGGAAATTGCATGACAGAGAGAAAAAGTACTCCACTATTGAAAAAAGATGCCTTGCTATGAAATGGGCAATGAAGTCCCTTAAGTTTTATCTGCTAGGTGCTGACTTTGTACTTATAACAGATCACAATCCTTTCTGTTGGCTTAATCAAATTAAGGATAAAAATCCCAGAAGCACAAGTTAATACCTGGCACTACAGTCATTTAAATTCAAAGTGATGCACAAATCTGGAAAAGAGAATGCTAGTGCTGATTTTCTGACAAGGTATGGTTCAGGAATTGAGAATTCAGAAAGTTGGAAAAATGTGTGTGCTTAACTGAAATGTTTGCTGTAAAAGATGTTATGATAAAGGGATACTGCATATGCAAAGAACTGTAAATGTTGTAAGGTAATGTTATAAGAGAAATAAAAGAAGGTTTTGGAAACATTTTTTTTAAGGGAACAAAAAAAGATTCCCTCTTAAAGAGGGGTGAATGTGTGTGACAGGGTTGGGTAAGACACTGTCCCATTTGTTATGCAGAGAGAGAGTAAAAAGCAAAAATCTGTTTTGTCCTCTCCTGGTCTGCCACTTGTCTGTCTCTTGCCTGCTGTATTGCGCAATCATTTTTTTCTTGTGGCACCTAGGAATTGGCCACTCTGATGGTTGCACTATTTCCTCACTATCTCCCTTCCTTCACTTGCTGTTTCTATTCCTTTTGTTCTCCCCTTGCTTCACTGTGGTTAAAAAATATATGTGAATCTTTATGTGAAACTGGGATCCCTTGGCTTGCAAATGTGTATAAATACATTGTTGAAATGATTTCAGAAAGCTATATGGGTTTATTAGAAAAGAACAATCTGGAACACATGGGGTTGACCTTGAGACACATTTTGACCTCTACCAGCTTGTTTGCAGAACTGTCAAAAGGAAATGAGCTCTGGGACAAATTATATTATTTTGTTGCACCTGTTGTCATGTGCCCCTGGCCCCTAAACCTCGGGCAGCCCGTCAGGACCTCCTGTTTGCAGAGAGGATCCCCCTATTCAGGAACTCATGAGCAGGAGTAAGGGTTCAGGAAGACTTACCAGCCTTCCTTTTCCCAGTGGGAGGGTGAATTCTATAATTTCAAGTTCCCTTGACTCTGCTCTACTTTCAATATTTGAATCCCACCACGGCCACTGGCTACTTCTTGCCTAGGTAGTTTTATATAATAGCCGAGCGGTTCTATCTTTTAAGCACACAGTCTTTTCAAAACCCTTCTGTTTAAAATGTTAAATCACACAACCAGACCCCAGGTAGAGTTAAGAAAAAATCATATAAGTTTACTTAACATAAAAGCAATACAGAAAAGTCTACAGTTTGGAAGAACTTTGAAATGCAGACAATAACAAAAATCAAACTGGATGGTTTACAGAAAACACTAGATACTGTGTTCTAAACTATACCTTGTTTTGATGTTAAAGTTCAAACAAGATTTCAAATGTTCTTGTAGAGATGACAGTTCATTAGGCAATAGAATTTTGTAACAAGTCCTTCATCTAAGTCTCTGGTTGTCGTTTTAAAAAGCCTTCAGGTGTTGCATTGGTGCAAAGTCTTGGTTTCCAAAAGTCTGACTTAAAAATCAGAATTTTCTGTTCAGTGTGTCATTAGCAAGTCAAACTTTCCACACTCTCAGGACTGGTTTTTGATATTTTCCCAGGCCTACATATACTCCTGGCTACAAGTATATGCTGACTGGAAACAGGCAATCTTCCTTCCAACTAAACTGGTTTTCAACTGCTCTGCATCTGAAGTGTGTCAGATATACTAGAGGGTCATTTTAGGACACACCCTCATTTTTTTTTCTCTGGGGTGGGATTAATGATTCCAGGACAATACAGAGATTAGGGTGCAACAGTTCACCTTTCCTAGTAGGTGTCACTGTGGTTCCACGTCAATCCCAGTGACATCTGATCCATGCATTTGGCTTAACCTCTGATCTGTAGGTCATTACATTACCCCTTCCCTGTCATGGAAATCCACAGTGGATGTTTTATGCCTTCCTGGGGCCATATACCTGTCTCCCCCTTATCTTGAAATATAACAGGTCCACACTTGCCTTTATAGAATTATCAGTTATTTTGTAGTTGTCTGTTAAAGGGAAAGTGTCTTAATTCTAAAGTACATTACATTATATACAATATGAACCCACATAAATGAATATCGGCCTATCATGCAACACCTGTTAAGACTAGATGTGCTTCTTCAGGCTGGCCCCAGGAAAGGAAAGACAAAGGTTTTATGCATTTTGTGAAAAACAGGAGACGTAACTTAAAACAACAAGATGCAGAGTTTGAAATGCCAGGCAAAAACATCTTATATAATCAGAGCAATGTTTTTCCCTTGGGAATTCAGATGGAGGATTTTGTTTGTACTGCTTTTGTGAAGAGTAATCCTGTAGAGTTTTATATTTCTGTTTTATTGTTAGTGATAATAATAGAACTGTACTTGTGAATTTTATAACTTATCCTGGTCTGCCTGTCCTTCCTGCTCTATGCCACTATGAAAGTGGAGACATAAAAATATCCATCTCTGGACAACCCCATCTTGCAAAGAAGTCATCTACCACAGAGGTCAGCAGTTCCCATTCATGCATTTTGGACCATAACTTGCTTAGCCAGTCAGCTAAGACATCTTTCAGACCTACAGATGCATGGCTGACAATTGTAGGCTGTGGGACAGAGCCCAGTACTACAATCTCATTGCTTCCCTGCATAAGGGATATGACTAAGAGCCCATTTGTTTGTTGATGTAATGCATCACACAAGCATTATCCATCTGCATTATTTCTTTTTTTTATTTAAAATTTTGATGACCGGGAAAGGCACACTGAGCTGAGGCTCATTTCCAGGAGTGACCAGGGTACAGAGTGTACAGTGAAGAGAAAAGAGTAACATATGGTGAAGAATACAAACAGTCTGTACAGACATTTTTACAAAGAATATAATACATTAATCATAATAAGCAATTAGTAAGCGTACAGAGTAAATGAACAAGATAGCAATGGACCTGGGTACCAATGATTCTGGAATGTCTGGAAGCTGTATAGGATGACTCTCATCTCCCGGAAGTGTACGTGTAACCTGGCCTGCATCTTGGTCTAAGACCCCTACATCTGATAAGAGACAAGGTGAGGAACCCATCCAGAACCTAAAGAATCTGTGGTGAGGATCTGTACAGGAGCTGGAACAAGAAATGGAATGCCCTTTAATAGGTTTTCAATCCATCCACAGCTTATCTGTCAACTGATCCCACTGGACCCTGAGCATCCATTAAGGGATTCTCACATGTAGGGGAACCAGTGGCACCATTAGAATGGTCATAGCCATGAGCCCCAGGAGGCAAGACATTGCTCTCGCAGAGACATAGTGACTCCTGTATACCAACTGTGCTTGGACAATCAAATTTTCTGCCATCTTGTGGCAGGAAAGAACAACCCTTCTATGTGTCCAAGACTGCATCTATATACTGCAGTCTTTAGCAGGGAATCATTACCAATTTTGGCACATTTACTGTGACCCCCAAATCTTCAAACAACTGCCTTGTCTGAGATAAGATATTCAGTAAGGCTTCCAGAAGCTGGTCTTCAAGAGTCAGTCATCCAGATAAGGGAACATATACACTGCTGCCTTGGGAAGGGCTGCCACCACTACTGCCAGGCATTTAGCAAATACCCATAGTACACAAGACAAGCTAAAGGGTAATACCCTGAACTTTAATGTTCCCCCTCCAACACAAAGTGGAGGTACTGCCTTTGGGATTTTCTGATTTTGACATGAAGGTATGCATCCATCATGTACAGAGAACAAATCAAATTCACTGTTTGCAAAAGGGGATCAGAGTTTGCAGGGATACCATCTGAAACCTTTTGTACTCAATGTAGAAACTGAGATCCCTGAGATCCAACATTGAACAAAGATTTCTTGTCCATTTTGGGATGGGACCAGGAAGTATCTGGAATAGAACCCTCTGTTTCTCTCTTAGAAGGAACTGGTTCTATAGCATGTTTTTGAAATAATGACTGGACTTCTTCCTTCAGAAGGGAAAAGTGGTCCAGAGGATAACAGGAAGGTAGGTATGTAACCTTTATTTATATGGTACCCAATCCCAGGGGCTCTGGGAGCCTTACAGAAATCAACAACAGGCTGGGTAAACAGCAACAATATATTAATCAAAACTGTAAAGGGTTATACAAAATGCAAAGTTAAAATTGCACTTTATGTATATTAACCTGGGATTGTTGTTTACTCTTCCCACTCATGTAACCCCTCCCCCAGGATGCTTCTGGAAACGAGCTGTTTACAGCTCATGTTGTCTCCCCTGGACATGGAACTGCATAAAGACAGAGAAAAATAGCAGATTATGAAATTTGCAGCATAGGGGTGTAATCAGACGACTGTTTTGCAAGCAGTCGAGGAAGTTAAAAATACTCCTCGAACATCACTTTTGGCAGATGGGCTGCAGAAAACAAAAAGGCAAAATAATACCAGGGGTGTAGCTACAAGGGTGCAAGGGGTGCAGTGGCACCCAGGCCCACAAGGTTTGAGGGGCCCAAATCATAATTTTGATGTTTATTCAAAACTGGGGAGGAGCCCTATAACATCACCTTGCATCCAGGCCCTTTGGGAATTTGCTACGCTACTGAATAAAACTGCAAGCTTGAGATTTATAACAACATACACTTTTGGTGTACAGAAACTGAGAGAAATCATAACTAGCAGTTGGTCCATTTTGACAAGTGATTTTAGATTGACAGAACTTGTACAAACTGGACCACACTTTGTCCATAGAAGGACACAAAGCATTGGATATACAGTGGTCTCTGCCTTATTCAAACCCCAGCTAGAAAGCCAGACTTTTTGGAAGGTTCCAGCCATAAATAAAAAATGTGGACGGTGTTCTGCCTCCTTCTCCCCTCCATAGGCTACTGGCGTTTTTGTAAGTCTTACTTTGTTCTAAGATGATGTTTTAAAATTTCTAAATGTTCATAAAGTTTTTGCCAAAAATAATAAATAAGATGTAAAACTTTGTTAAAACATCTCTGGTTTATACTTTATTGAAAGGCATCTTTTATTAATATCTTTAGTCATTGGTGGGTGCTCCTACTTGTTGGTACTACCCATAAATAAAAACAATTAATGGGTTTTGCTTTCACCCATAGAGAAATCCATAACTTAATTTGCCATTATAAAGCAGTGTTTATAATGGCAAACACGCACCAGGTTTCCCTCCCTTTGTGCATGTGCTGCCCGCAATTCTTCCGGGTTTGTCGCCACTCGCTCACTAACCTGCCTACTTACCGATACCACACCACCATTGTAGCACACAGAAGTAAGTTACTTTTTAAAAAATAAAACTACCCTTAATTAAACCTGTGACAAAAAGGGGAAAAAAAAACAGAAAAAAATTAATTGCAATGAAGCGATCGCGGACCGTGCTAAAAGCGAACCGGACCACGGCTACACCAGAAGATTACTTATTTTATATAACTGCTGTGGCGAGAAAGTGAAACCCAGCAATTACATAAAATAAAATATGGGGTGGTGTGTAAAACTCAATTTTTACACACACCCTCGGTGTTAGATGCCGACATAAACCCCTCAAGCTTCGCTCTAGGGGTTGATGTGGCATCCAACACCTCAAGTGTGTGTAAAATTCTCATTACACACACCATCCCGTACTTTATTCTATTTTCAATTTAAAATCAGCTGCAATTAGTCTGGAAATGCCTTTCTGAAAATATAAGTATTCAGAGTCCCCTTGAATGCCTTCACCAACGGGGACTCCCTTACAGAACTGGGAAGCAAGTTCTAGAGGGCTGGGCCAGCCACCTCAAATGCATGGTCACCGGAGGTTTTCAGCCAGGCTCTCAGAACCACATGAAGGCTCCTGGTGGAGGAGTGGAGGGAGTGGACTGGAATGGCGGGTGTAAGGAGATCATTCAGGTAGCCAGGGCCAGAGCTGTATAGGGCCTTATATGTAAGCAAGCCCACCTTTAAGATGATCCTCCACCTGACAGGCAGCCAATGCAGATCTTGCATGACCGGGGTCACGTGACAAAACCTAGGCAGACTTGTCAGTAACCTGGCCACTGCCTTCTGCACCAGCTGCACTTTTCTCCACTGATCCCAAAGTACAGAGCATTACAGTAGTCTAACCTAGATGTAACATAGGCGTGCACTAGTGAAGGCAGATCCTCGGGCAGAACTAGGGGTTTAATCCGGGTGACAGTCCTTAAGTGATAAAAACCACTTTGGACAACAGACGACACCTGAGCATCAAGCGACAGCCTGTCGTCCAGGAAGATGCCCAGATTTCTCACCCTAGAGGATGCCATCAACGGGGTGGTTCTCAGGATTGGTCCTGTTGCCACACCGGAGGCATTCCTATCACACCCTTGACCAGGCTCAATCACCAGCACCTCTGTCTTGCCGGGATTCAGCCTCAGCCAGTTACAGGCCATCTAGTCCTGGATCTCAGCCAAAAAATTATTTAGCACTTCCATGGCGTCATTTGCTCTGGGGGCAAAGGACATACACAGCTGGGTATCACCAGCATAGCAGTGAAAACCCAGACTGTAACATCTAATGAGCTCTCCCAGGGGTAGCATGTACACTGCAAACAACATCAGCAACAGGATTGAACCTTGAGAAACTCCACATGGCAGGAGCTTCAGAGAGGAGGAGAAATTCCCCATTACCACCTGTTGCTTACTGCCTGATAGATAGGACTCAAACCAGTTGATAATCATATCAGTGAGTCCACAATACTCTCTAAGGTGATCCAAAAGCACAATGTGGTCCATGGTGTCAAATGCTGAGAAGAGATTGAGGAGAGTGAGAATTGACCGGTCTCATGTATCTCTCACCCTGAGGAGGTCATTTTGCACCCTGAGCAATGCTGTTTCGGTGCTAAGCCTAGCCCTGAAAGCAGACTGCAATGGTTCATAGATGTCAAAGGTCGTAAGGTGTGCCTCAAGCTGCAGTGCCACTAATTTCTCAGCAACTTTCCATAAAAATGGGAGGTTGGAGATGGGTCGATAATTTGCAAGGACATCAGGGAACGAGCGATGATTTCTTCAGGAGGGGCCTCGTCAATACATCCTTCAAGGTGTCAGGAAAGATCCCCTCCGAGAGCAAGCACAGGATTATCCTGGCAACCACTGGACCAATGGTCTTGGTGTATCCCACTAGGAGACGGATCGGGCCGGGTCCAGTTCACAAAAGGTGGGCCTCAGCTTTGAGATCACTCCAACAACCTCAGCTAACTCCACTGGCCTGAACTCCTCTCAGACAATAGGAGTGCCCATGTTCCTACCAGGCCCCCCCACCAAGGGGCTGACCATGACCCACTGGGGAGATCTCAGACCAGACAGGGGACACCCTGTCAGAGAAGAACTGAGCAAACTCATTGCACAATGTGATTGAAAATGCTTTTTTTTGACTGCAGACAGACAGGATGAAGTAGTCTGTCCACAGTTCGAAAAAGTTGAGCTGGTCTGTTCCTCCCTTTGGCAATCTCCCTGGACAGGAACTTTGCCTTCTTATGATCGATTGCTCCTTGATACTCACAATAGTGAGTTCTCAAGGCCAGTTTGTTTTCCTCGGACCAGGTCCTCCACCAGCAATGCTCCAACTTCTGACCCTTGATCTTCATCTCCTTGAGAGCCCCATCAACCATGGGGGTATCAAGCGAGAAGATCTGGGTCATATATGGACTGGTGCAATGGCTTCAAGCACTTTGGAGATGGCCTTATTATAGACAGCCATTGCCTCACCCACACCAATCGCACATGCAGTACTCACACCAGACAAATCTACTACCGCCAAAAGTCCCTCTGAGGACAATCCCCTTAAAGCGTAATAGCTGACCATCTCAACAGGGAAGGGACTATCGGGGGGGGAAGGGGACCCAAATGAGAACTCTACCATGCAATGATTGGACCAAGCAACCTGATCATTCCTGAGGTTTGTGACCTCAAGCCCCAATGAGAATACCTAGTCCAGGGTGTGGCCATGGCAATGGGTCACAGAAGCAACTGCTTGTGCCAGGCCCAGTGGTGTCATCAACTGGGAGGAGGTCATGTCCAAGATGTGAGGATTTGTCATTGACCCAGGCATTGAAGTCCCCCAGAATCAACCATCTAAGTGACTCCAACACCCTGTCGATGACGGAATCCACAACCTCCTGCAGGAAATCCCCCCCCCCCAGGACAGTAAACAAGAAGAATCCTGCAACCCACACTTGGACCCCCAGGCACTGCCACACATTCAAAGGACAAGGTAAAACCCACTGGATGCACAGCAAAGTTCAAGCTGGAAGGAGGCAGAGGATGATCTAGAGAGGTTTCTAGCAGCTCCAGAGCATGCCCTCTTGCAACTGTCTCCAACACCCACTCGTCTGTTGTGATCGCCCTCCACTGTTTGAGATGCAGGGGAGAGTCTGCCTCTCATAACCATCCCTGGAGGTAACAGTAGGGTTGGGGTTGTCTCTAGAAGGCAGTCATGAGGATCTGGTTGTGGCAGTGCCACTGGTACTGATTGCTTTAGGTGCTTTTGTACATACACCTAGAGGGAGGGATCCTAGCAAGAGCCATCTCCTCTGCTATGGCCTTGCTGATGATAGATATGTCCACCTCTGTCAGCAGGCTGATGAAGGGATCCCCTTCCATGTCTCCTAGTAGGAGTGGGATACAGGGATCTGACTGACCTTAGAGTCATTTTTGATGTCTGAAGACCTCTTAGGGATTCTTCCACATCATAACCAAACAGTTTTATCCTTTTAAAAGGGGCATTTAAAACTGCTTACTTGGTTTACTCGGTAAGATAAGACAACTGATAAGACAAAAGCTGTAGGCTTGCACCCATCTAGAATGTCTCCCATGACATCATGGGTGTATCAGTTTTCATTATGGCTCCAACCTAGAAATAAATCTAATCTAGATTTAAATATGTCAAAAGTTGGTGCATCAACAAAATATTGGGGCAAGCTATTCCAAGCCTTCACCACTGTTATGGTGAAATAATTATCACGTTTGGTGGTGATGGCCTTTGACACCATCAGTTGTTTGTTGTGACTTCTAAGCTTGTTGCACATCATTTGCAAAACCAATAACCCTGAGCCAAGAATATCTCCTCATACAAATGCCAAAAGCAGTAGCCCTGGCAGAGGCATCAGAGACATCACAGGCAGAGCGGAGTAAATGTCTGCCAAACTCATTAATTCCTGGCACAGCTCCCAGGCAAAACCTGTGCTGCAGCTTTCGCAGCTTTCCACATGTTGTTCTGATATTTGCTTATATAGGCCATTTGCAATTCTAAGGTCTAGTGAGGCAGAGGCATATGTACACTTGCCCATCACATCCAGCCTCCTAGACTCCTTTTCAGGAGGCAAAATACTCATATGTTTAGGTGCTTTAGACCTATCATGAGCAGGCATTATGTCTACAGAGTCAGTTTCTGGCTGGTTAGCATAATAAGGCTTAGCAGATGGCGCTGGATACTGCTTATCATCCTATTTGGGCACTGCAGGCAGTTAAGTTTGGCCTGTACCATGCAGCAAAGGTAGCATCCTCTAATGCAGGATATATCGGTGCAATTATGATGGAGGGGGAGCAGGCCACTTTCAAAAATTCCATAAGCTTTATTTTTGTGAAGTCTTCCCTGGGGTCATGCTTAACTTTTTTTTTTGCACTGGTCAACCAGGGAAAGTGACGACCTAGCTGCACTGGCCCCCCAGAGATTACACTAGCCTTGATGTAGTCCTTTTTCACTTTCATTTTTACTTACCGATTATGCTTTTCTGGAGGCAGTATAGTGTAGAGGTTAAGGGCACTCAGCTGCAAACCTGGAGACCTAGGTATGAATCCCCTTTGCTCCCACTTGTATACTGTGTGACCCTGAGCAAGTCACTTAACTTCCTTGTGCTCCCAGACGGCACCTGAAAACAAGTTCTGGCTTAGTGTGCCTTTCCTGGTTAACCAATTTTCCCTTTCCTCTCTGCTTTTGGTTTTCTAGCCTGTTTTTTTTTTTTTTTTAGTTGGAAACTTTGGAGATTACCTTTTGAGCACAAATGCTTGTTTACAGAGGTTCCATGTCAAATATATACTCACACAAAACAATACAATAAGCAAATCAATAGGAAATGCTGTCATATTTGGCTCAAAGTACTTAAGGCAGAATAGCTGCATACAGTTTTGAAAAAATGAAAATTACGTACCTACCATAATTCTTGATCTTCCTGCGTATCTTCACCTTTCATCACTGGTGGGTGTCTGCTGTAGACAGGCACCCCGCGGGAGACTTTTTTTTTTTGGAGGAGGGGCCAACACTGTCAGCTCTGCCCGAGAGGCTGCATTATTATGTGGGGTTCATGGGTTGGCCAGTAATGGCCGTTGGGTCCTCCTCCACCTCAGTTCTGCATGAAAGAGAGACAGGAGAAATAAGTAAAGAGAAAAAAGGGTGGGGCAAGGGAGCCCAAGAGACAGTGAAAGGAAAGGAATAAACTGAAAAAGAGTATGCTGACGAGAGCACAGGAAAGAGAAGGAGGGGCCTGAGGGTTGTGGACCAGGAGGCCCAGTCCACAAGCGACCAAGGGAGGAGAAGGGAGAAAGGAAAAATAGAGAGAAAGAAGAAAGTAGGTATGGGATGGGGGGTTGGCCTTGGCCCCCAAACAAACAAGAGGCAGCTCCAAATGAACACCAGGGTAAGAACCCTGGTGAGAAGAGCTACAACCTAGAGGTCTAAGTGCTCAGATTAGCAAGGAATGCAGCAAGGCTGCAAAGTTTTACTGCTGTACCCCCCAGACTTAGGCAGAGCCAGCACTACTCAGAGGTTGAAGAGGGAGCACAAGGAAATCAAGGAAGGTTGGGCCACAGAGTTCGGAAGGAGGCCACCCCCAGTCTCATTCCCAACAGTTCGAGGACTGTCACAGTTTTCGCCCCCCCATTCCTCAAAAACACCAAAGGGTTTAAGGAGGGAGGAGAAAAGCGACACTATGGAGGGTAAGGCATCCCGGGAGGCCTGAGGCACCTTCCCTAGACCGACAGACCCAGAGAGTGCATCATGGAAGGGGTCCAGTAGAGAAGGGCCCCCCGGAGACCCAAGAAGTAGAACCCTGAAGAATTTAAGACTCACTCAAACCCAGACCCTGCCCCACAGACCCCCCTCCCCCCCGACAATCGTTGGGAGTGGAGAACTCCGGGGGGGGGGCAAGGGTTCAGGGTAGAAGGGAGGCAGCATGTCTCAGGGATTGAGGCCTCAAGAGAGGAAGGTGGGAGTGATTTAGTGATGAATGGTGAAGACACACCGGAAGATCAAGTATTACGGTAGGTACGTAATTTTCATATCTTACCTGTGTCAGTCTTCACCATTCATCACTGGTGGGTGAGTACTGAGCTCCCCCGAAGGTGGCCCAATAACCCTGAGGGAAAAAACATCCCTCAGTCCTTCCCCTGCATGAGAATGGGGGGGAAGGGGACCCTCCACTAGCCAGTTTAAGGCTGGGACTTATCAGAGTGAGACAGGGTCCCCTGAACCTTAGGAGAAGGAAGGCACCCCTGAAGCTCCCATCTCGCTCTGCGGCAAAACAGATGGGTCCCCTGGAAGGGGGAGGCCAATAACCTGTGCAGGGCCAAAGGTGATAACCTCGACAGGTGAAGACATGCCGTCCACCCAATGTAGATCGCTGTCCCCACAAGCTGTGAAGTGACTTCATTGGTGTTGTACGATGCCCTTTATTGCTGCCTCACCAACTCCAGGCCTATAGTGGAGAAGGCTATGGCTTGCCGGATAGCCTCCGAATCAAGCAACGATGCTAGAGCTTGTCCTAGCATTGCTCACAGATGCTTGTTGTAGGCAGCGTGGTGCGCCTGATGTGAGATGATTGCCAACAGGCTCCGTGCTGAAGACAAAACTCTTTGCCCCAGCCGATCCAACTCTTGAGAGTCGGTCTCGGGGGGCCTATTGTGGACCAGGCATTGAAGCCCAAAAGGGGTGTCCAGCCACGTCAGTCCAGAAGCTGGATGAGACAAGGGGCCTGGAGACCCGCAGGTTGCACAATACCTCCTGCGCCAGTCCATAGGGGCGGGTTCTTGGGAATATGGACACTGCCAGGCACTGTACAATGCTTGCCAGAAGGGAATTGGCCATGACAGGACTACCAAATGGTGCGGCCCGTATTCGGCTAGGAAGGCCTACATCGCATGCTCAGTATTGTCCCTAGCATAACAGGAGATGTGCAAGTCCCTAACCAACCTCGACAGGAAGTGCTGATACTGGGCCTGATCAGCATCTGAGGACAGGTGGACTGAAGGTTCCTCTTCCTCAGTGGAGGAAGATGAGGAGGTCGAGGAGCTTGATGAATGAGACTCTGGCTGCGGCGAGGAACTGGTCGGAAAACCTGCTTGTCAATGGCCCTAACGTACTGAGGGAACACCGTTGCCTGAGACCTGAACTGATCCCAGGTCAAAGGTCCCAAAGGGCCAATGTGGCCTTGGAAAAGGGGAGCTGGGTGCAGAGGCATGGGCGAGCCTGTCACCTGATGTGGCGTGCCTCTGCCAGGGCTAGCAGAATCCACAGGAGAACCTGACATCAGAGGAAAACCGCAGGTCTGTAGATTCACCGTCCTATCCTGAAAATCAAAATGGTGAGGGCTTAACCCTGTAGGGTGAGCTACCCTGTGAGGGGATTTCACATGGATCCAGAGGGGTGGACCTCAGCCCCACCCAGTGGGACCTCCCCGGGAGAACCCAAGGGGGAGAACAAATGGCTCAGCACTATGGCTCCTTCCCCGACCCTGGAGGGTCATGGAAGTGTGCCACGGTCCCTTGCCCCTCATCCTCAACATTTAGGACTCTGAAGAAGCCCTCTTCCTTGACCCCTGTGCCAAAGGCTCCCCTGACTCCACAGGCCCCCAGGGAGGGCCTCAGGAGGAGGGGGTTCAATCTTGATCCTGAGAGGTGTAATGGCACCGGGAACGGCAGCCACTCCCTCACTCAAGAACCCAATTGCCACACCAGCAGCAGAGGGACTGGAAGGTCACAGTTGGCCTTCTGAGCCAGGGGTGGCTGGGAGATCAGCACGAACCTCAGTCACCTGAGTCATTGGAGGGGGCACCTTGGGAGATGCAAGAGTGCTGGGTCATAGGGACCCCTCTGATTCTGAAGAATCAGGCAGCCAATCTGGATCTGCATCAGAATCATCTGCCTCTGAGGATGATACAGTTATGAAGGGCTCCGGATCAGTGGCCCCATAGGATTCTCCAGTCACGGCCCCGCACCCTTCGTGGCATCGTCATGATCACCGGCGCCACATGCAGCTCCAGGATCTGGGATGGCACTAAGGAACACCACATGCCAGGACCTGCAGCCGTGGGCTCGCAACAATGAGGGAGCCTGCACCTCTGAGGAGGTGACTACCAAGGCGGTGCTCCAGGCCCCGCCCCAAACAGGGCAAGACCAGTCCTTGGGCACCTCACTAGGGACCTCCTACATGGCAAGGTTGGAAGAAGAGGAGTCCCCCTCTTCACCAGACCGTATAGGCCCCAGAAGGAATCCAAAGGTAGAGCAGAGAGTCCTGAGCTTGGACTGGCGTGAGCAACACCGCCCCCCAAAAGTCAGCGGGGCCCTGCCGAACTTTAACGAGTGGTGTTCTAAAACTCAACAGTCCATCGAGAAGCAGGCATTGCAAGCATCCATATCATGCTGGGGACCAAGACAGGAGAGGCACACGTCATGTCAGTTGGTCATGGAAATCTGTCAGTCACAGGGGCACCGACGCATAGGAGGCTGACCTGTTTTCTTGGATCGCTTTTTGTCCCGACGACCAGACATGACGGAATGGTAACAAAATGTAAAATCAGCAAAGACTCGATTCCGCACACAAAATAAAAAGAAAGATCTTACCGGCCTGGAGCGGCATCGAGTAGCAGAACTGAGGTGGATTCGAAGGTTTAACGGCATTGAACAGCATCGAACTATGCCTTCATAGGATCTACTAGGCCGCAGTAGTCTTGAGTTGGCTGGAGTGCTGTCTCGATGGTGGGAGAAGCAGAACTGAGGTGGAGGAGGACCCGACGGCTGTTACTGGCCAACCCGCGAGCGCCACGTAATACGTCGGCCTCGTGGACGGCGCCGACTGTATCAGCCCCTCCTCCCAAAAAAAAAAAGTCTCCTGCAGGGTGCCTGTATCTGGCAGACACCCACCAGTAATTAATGGTGAAGATTGACACAGGTAAGATCAACATCCATACAAATCATTGCAGGGCTCTCGGGGACGTGGGTACCTGCGTCCTTTAAGCACATTTTCACCCTTCAGATGTTCGGGAATTTAGTAAGGAAGTCCCTGAGACTCTTGCTTTACAGAGCTCAGGAGTCCTACAGCTGCTACTTTAAACTCTGTTTCGCAGCAGCTCTCTGTGCTGAGAGGAGGTGCTTAACAGAGCTTAATTTTTTTCAGATAGCTGAAATCCGAGCTGAGAGCAGAAGAAAAGGGGCGTGAAGTATGCAAATTACATACTTCACACCCCTTGTCTTCATTATCGGCTCACATTTCAGCCGTCTGAAAACACTCACTGTTGAGCTCCGTTAAGCCCCTCCTCTCAGCACAGAGAACTGCTGCAGAACGGACAATTTCAGGGCATCAGTTAATGTGTTAACTTCTTTTTCCCCCCTAGATCTGCAAATCAGTGAAATGCTGTGTAAGCTTGCGTTGCCGTGTGCAAAGACTCTAAATACATGCCTCAATATGCAATGCAAATTGAAGGACAGGGTTTTTAAAAATCCGGGACAAATAATCACAATCAGGAACAATTCTTACAAAATGGAGTGGTCAGCTCAAGAAGTCTCCTACAATGCCTGGCTTAATATAACAAACATTTGCTGATAAAGAACTGGCAATGATTTACTTATATCTGCCAGATTGTGCTGTAAAATCACTTCAGTGTAAGGACTGTCAGTTTTAGGAGAGACTAAGGACATTTTGAGGCAAAATCAGGGGCAGTTGAAAGGTGTGCTCTTATTTAGTGTGTGAACCAGTCCTGCCCTGCTTTGGAATTGACCTCCTCTTAGGCTCTTATTGTGTAGACTGTGGTCCACTAAAAAACTAAATCCTGTGTTGGAACACGAATGACTGCTCTGTGAGCTCTTTCTGTACTGTGTGGTTTGACCAGGAGATCAAGTTGCCAAATTGACAGTGCCTTATAGGGAGAATCAGCCTTGGTCTAGCCTGCCTAAATCTGTGAAGCACCTGTTAAAACCTAAGTACCTACTTCAAACGATCTGTGTTAGAGAAAGGGGAAATTGTTTAACCAGGAAATGCACACTGAGTGCAAAGCTTGTTTCCAAATGTCACATGTTAGGAAACACAAGGTCCAAGTTAAGTGACTTGCTCAGAGTCACACAGTATGCAAGTGGGAACTGATAAGATCCAAACTCAGCTCTCCAGGGCTGATGCTCAGTGCCTTTAGTACATTAACTTTATGGCCTTGACTTGTTTTGTAGCCAGGTTGCCACAAATCTGCTTGAGGGCCGGTGCCATGGCAGCAAGATAGATATTCCAAGTTAGCACAGGCAGAATGACTGAAAAACTTATTATAGTCAGATATTGTGATATTTGCATTCCTGACTCAGGAATAGCCTGCACAGTGTCAAAAATATATTTGGAAAATAAAAGAACACTGGAAATGCATTATCCAGACTCATTCCATTCATTTCAATGGGGACCCCAAAAATTTCACAGGGATTCCCAAATTTTAGTTCAGGACCCCCAATTTTTTCCAGAAAGTCCAGGACACCCGAACAAAAAATCCTACCGAGAGCCCTGCATTGTACAGAAAGGTCACAGGTTATGTACAGAGAGAAACCAAATAAAACTTTTTAATCAACTGCACTGTACTTTATAGAGTGCTCAATTGTAGTTTTGATCCTCCATGCTTCCTCATGCCAATTTGAAGTTTGTTTTTTTTTGTTTGTTTTCACCAGCCTCCTCTTCAGCCCGTCTTCAGCCCATGATTAACTCCACCATTCTGCATCCTGCTTCAAAATTACAGACCCATGTTGCCCTTGCCCCAGTTTAGTTCCACAAATATTTATTTATTTAGTTTTTGTTAACCGGGTAGGTACACTAGGCAGAAACCATCAAAGTCTATGTTTCTATGATGGAGGCAGTCCAGAGGAGGGCAACTAAAATGATGCAGGGTCTGCCCCAGAAGCCATATGAAGAGAGACTAAAAGAGCTTAATATGTATACCCCTGAGGAAAGGAGGGAGAGGAGGACATGATAGAAACTTTCAAGTACCTCAAGGGAATTAACAAAGTCCAAGAGGACAGCATCTTTCAGAAAAAGAGATTTGCAAGAACAAGGGGACACAATTTGAAGATAGAGGGGGGACAACTCAGGGGCAACATGAGTAAGTATTTTTTCATGGAGAGGGTGATGGATGCATGGAATGGCCTTCCTGAGGAGGTTGTGGGGTCAAAAACAGTGGGGGAATTCAAGAATGCATGGGACTGACATAAGGCAATTCTAGTGGGAGGTAGGAGGAAGTAGGCTGTTGGTAAAACTAGGATCTGCAGCTTATCCAATAGGTAGGGAAATGGGCAGACTTGTGGGCCAAGCGGTCCTTATCTGCCGTCAAAGTTTATATTTCTATGGAAACTGCTTGTTTTAGGTAAGACCTGGGACAGTAAAACAATAGGAATGTAATGCATGACCTATTACAATGTATGAACAGAGACATCATGTACAGGAGTATAACATTAAAAAGTAGGATAGTGAAGGGGATAGGATACATATACAACATATAGATGATGTTCTATTTACAAATTTAAGCATGTACAGCGATACAAATTGAAGCATGTACTTCAATACAACAGTATGTCATCCATTAAGTACCCATCATATTTGCACAGTATCCATACCACAGTTGTCCAGTTACCTACTGGGAGAGCATTTACATGTAGTCGTAACTAAAAGGTGCTTACAAATTTTGTTTTAAACCCATATATGTAGTACTAGCATGGATCCCAAGTGGAATATTATTCCACAGTCTAGGGGAACAGTTTTGAAAAGCTACTGTCCCCAGATCGGTCCTTATCTTGGACACAGTAAGTAACCCAAGGTCTGAGGACTTTGGGGATATGGATTCAAATATGGTTTAAGCCACGTTGTGAGTTGCAAGATTGATTGTTTAGAACTTTTAAAAAATACCTCCTAGTAGTAAGTCACTGGGGGCATTTTAAATTTGCATATAATTCATAGTGATGAACAACCCTGTTGGAAGAAAGTACAAAATGGCAGACATTATTGTAGGCGATATCCCACTTTCTGAGTGCAAGCTTGGACACTGAGGATGCATATACTATGACGTTATATGTAAGCTTAGGGAGCAGTATGCCTTGTGTGACAGACAGGTAGGCAGGCATGGTGGGTGAAATTGTGCCTAATTCTATAGGCCAGGCCAAGCCTAGAATTTACTGCTTTACAGGTCTTAGTTATGTGCAAGTGAAAATCAAGAGAGGGATCCAACATGACTCCGAGGTAATTGAAGGAATGCACCCGCTCCAGCAGGGCACCATCTAGACATGTGATCTGCAGTAGTGCTGGACAGTTTCTAAGCTTTGGGGGGAGCCAGAAATCATGGCTTGTGTCTTAGGCATGTTTAGGAGTAGCTTATTCTTCTGTAGCCGTCTTTGTACAGGCTGTACATTGGAGGAAAGCATGTTATTTATATTGCAGATATTTTTGGAAGTAGCAATAAGTACTAGGTCTTCTGCATACAATATTACAATACGGGTGTACTATATGCAAGATACTCTTGCAGGTTGTCGATGTGTACGGAGAATAGGAGCAGCCCTAGTATAGAGCCTTGGGGGACCCCAATTCCAGATGTCAAAGGTTCTGAGAAAGATGTGCCTAATTTTACCAGCTGCTGTCTATTTTGGAGATACTTGTTAAACCATACTAGTGCTTCAGGTGATGGTCCTAGGTCTTTAAGCTAAGTGTGGAGTAAGACATGATCCACAAGGTCGAAGGCCTTGGTGAGGTCTATGAAAACGGTACCTGCATACTCCCCTCTATCAATTGCAGTTGTTGAGTGTGACTTTGGCAAGTTTAGGGTAATGCCCAGAGTCTGGAATAGACTGAATGTCTCCTCCAAGGTCCTGTTTAATTGGTCTTCTGTTGAAGCTGTAAGACGCTAATCGTCCAGGTAGGGGTAGACAAAGTGACCCCCTCTCCTGAGGGCCACTGCCACTACTACCAGGCACTTGGTAAAGACCCTTGGTGCTGATGACAGACCGAATGGCAACAATCTGAACTGGTAGTGTCCGCGTTGGAAGGTAAAGTGAAGGTACTTCCTGTAGGATGTCAGGATCTTGATATGCATGTATGCATCCTGCATGTCCAGGGAGCAAAGCCAGTCTCCTTCTTGGAGTATGGGCAACAGGCTTGCTAAGGTCACCATTCTGAACCATTTGTATTCAATGAAATTGTTCATCTGGCTCAGATCCAGAATGGGACGGAAGTCTCCCATCTTCTTTGGGACAAGGAAGAAGTGGGAGTAAAAACCCTTGCCTCTTTTAGCAAATGGGACCTCCTGGATGGCTGTCTTGTCTAACAAGGCCTGTATTTCTGCCCACAGGAGAAGTGCATGGGAGGGTGAGCAGTGGGAGGGGACTGGTGGATTGTCCGGTGGGATATGAGTAAACTCTAGGGAGTATCCTATGAACATACGAACATACAAAATTTGCCAGCAGATAAAGGCCTAGAGGTCTATCAAGTCTGCTCGAATGTGCAGCTAGCACCCCTTATTCTGCAGCTGCCCCTTCCTTCCACCCTTCCCCTTCATTGACCCTCCCCCTTGTCCTGTCTCATCCCCATTTGAAGCAGTCCACTGTTCTACTGGATGCCACTTCTGCAGGTAAGGCATTCCACCCAGCCACCACCCTCTCTGTGAAAAAGTGTCTCCTCATCTCCCTCCTGAACCTTCCTCCCTTCAGTCTCATATCATGGCCCCTGGTGTCCCTCCCCTCCCTTACTTTGAACAGCCCCTCTGTACCTGTCTTGTTTATTCCTTTCATGTACTTAAAGGTTTCAATCATGTCCCCCCGTCCCTCCTCTCCTCCAGTGAGTACATGTTCAACTCCCTCAGCCTCCTCTCGTATGATAAATCCCCCAGCCCCTTGGTCATCTTTGTTGCCCTGCACTGCACCCCCTCCAGTAAGTTAATGTCCCTCTTCAGATACAGGTGCCAGCACTGCACGCAGTACTCCAGGTGCGGTCTAACTAATGACCTATACAGTGGCAGAATCACCTCCTCCCTCCTCGAGGATATACCCCTTGCAATACAACCCAGCATTTTTTTGGCCTTTGCAGCTGTCTTCGTACATTGTGCCGAGTTGCTCATTGACCCTGTAATGAGCACCCCAGATCCTTCTCCCCTCTCTGGCTGGGCATGCACTCCCCCCAGCTGGTAACTCCTCCTTGGGTTCTTCATCCCAAAATGCAGCACCTTGCACTTTTTGGCATTAAACCCCAGTTGCCAGGTGTCTGACCAGATTTCAAGCTCTGCCAGATCTTCCTGCAACCCCTGCCATCCCCCTAGATCATCCACCACTGCTCCTACCTTGGTATCATCAGCAAACAGACTGATCTTGCTCTTGATGTCCAATGATATGTCTGCAATGAATATCCCAAACAACACTGGTCCCAACACCGAGCCCTGTGGAACACCGCTCATCACTACCCTTGGGTGTGAGAGTTCCCCACCCACCACCACCCTCTGTTGCCTTCCTGAAGCCAGTTCCCTACCCATCTCACCAGCTTTGCACCTGCCCTGTCTACTAACTTCCCAGCCTTCCATGCGGCACCGAGTCGAATGCCTTACTGAAGTCCAGATACAGGACATCCACTGCATGGACCCTGTCCAGTTGCCTAGTTACCCAGTCATAGAACTCCACCAGGTTGGTTTGGCAGGATCTGCCCCGTGTGAAGCCATGCTGTCTACTGTCCTGTAGTCCTTTGGCCTCTAGGAGGGCCACCAGCCTCTCCTTCAGGATAGTCTCCATTAGCTTACCCACGATGGATGTGAGGCTCACTGATCTGTAGTTTTCCGGTTCATCCTTGGGACTACTCTTGTGGAGGGGCACCACACGAGCCATTCTCCAGTCCTGAGGTACACACCCTGAATCCTCTCTCCACTATCTGAAGGACTCATTGGTCCAACATGATATTGGACCATCCAGATAGGTAAAGAGAGAACCTACCACCTCCCCCTGCACTTCCTCTGGTGGAGGGGGGGTCTGTATGGAGTCATGCCGTATTGGAGGGGGTGGGCAGGAGAGGTCTGGGGCGCTTTGGGATTTCTGGGGCCCTGGGTGCCTGAAGGGACAGGGGGACCTCATTTTTTGATGTCTCCCTTGTGCTGTGGCTGTTGTCTTCCCTGCTGTCCTTGGTTTTTTCCAAAAGGACGGTGTTGGGTGACCTGCGGTTCCGATCTATACATTCGGTGGACCTCAGATACTGCTTTACCTGAGTCCTGCAGGACAATTATAAGCTTCTCAGTTTCCTGACCAAAAAGGACTGTTCCTTGAAAAGGAACACCCAGAATGGCATCCTGTAGGTCTTGGCAGAAACCTGAAACCTGTAGCCAAGCGTGCCTCCTCATGCAGATACCTGTCACAGCTGCCCTAGCTGGCGCTACCATGCCTGCTGAATCATAAGAGCTCCTTAGCACATGTTTATCCACATCCATCCCTGATTGGATGACTACCAGGAGCTCTGCCTTCCCCTCAGAGTCTGGCTGGGCCTTAGCCAGATCCATTGCTTTTGCCCAGAGTGACTTTTGATAAGTCACCATGTGAGCCGGAAAGTTCAGCCACCTGACTGTGCAGGTGGCCAAGGAATACACTTTGCAGCCCATCTGATCCAACTTTTTGGACTCTGGGTCCAGAGGTTGGGCACTCATATGCCTGGGTTGCTGTGCCCTACCGTGTGCTGCCATTAGCACCACGGAATCAGTTTTAGGGTGCACTTCTAGGAAAGGCTCCTCTTTAGGTGTCTTGTAGAGTCTGTCCGCCTTTCTTAGTACTGAAGTTGTGGTAGCCGGGTGTTTCCAGGTTAACCTGGTGATGTCCTAGAAAGGTTCTACTAATGGGCGAATGATCAATGGCTTAGGGTCAGTAGCCCCCAAGAATTTAGCCAAATGGTGTCTCTCGGATCCAGTCCTTCTGTGTCCCATTGGTATAGCGCCTGCATGTGTTGCATTATGTCCAAAAAGGATGGTTTATCTGGGGGTGATCTTGGAGAGTTCCTTGGGTCCGGAGAAGGGATAGGTAACTCATCCTCTGAGGAATAATCCAACTAGGAGGAGTGTCCAGCGTCTTCTCCTGAGGTTGAAGGCAGATCTCCGATGGAGGATGGGACTGATGATGGGTGCCTTTTCTGCTCTTTTGGCAGAGGAGGGGGCCTAGGGGATGGGTCCCTGGGCAATGGCTGAATCAGGGATGGATCCCTGGGTGTCAGGAGTAGATTCCCTCTGATGGTGTTCCACCATGTGGTAAACAGCACCCCCACCTCAGCTAAAGGGACGACCGGTGGTGAAGGCATCGGGTTTGAAGGGCCATGCGTCAGACCTTGTGGGCCTTCAGGGGCTGACATCCGGTCCTGAGGTACCTCTTCTACAGGTGCCTCTGGTCTGGTTGGGACTCTTCCCATGGAGCTGAGCTCCCTCATGGTCTGGCATCAGGATCCTAGGAGGTTTTTCCTTCACCTTGGTCGCTGGGGCCAACTTCTGATAATCCAGGGCTGATAGCCATTCCTTGGCTGGAGGTGCCCGATCCTTATCCGACGTGGAGTTGGAGGGGCTGGTAGTATGCTACCGTCAGAGACTGATGTCTCCCTATGTTCTGGTGGAGGAGGCATCCGGTACCTAATGACATCCTGGCATGTGGTGGACTCGTCCAGTCTTTTGTGTTTATCGGACGAACCAGCATGCTTTCAGGCAGTGTCCGAAGATTTGCCCAGAGCAGATGCCTGTCCCTCTTGGGTCAACCCATGGGAGGATTTATGGGGTCGGTGGGCCAGGGAACTTAGGCAGACGAATGCCCTTGTGAAGAAGGCTCCTTACCTTTGGAGTGTGACGAGGAGGAAGTCTTCTTGTGAGCAACCCCCAAAACTGCAGTGGTACCTGGAGGAACCGATACTGACCTCCCAACGGAGGTGGAGGAAGCAGAAGTCCTCTGGGAGGACTTTGGGCAGGATTCTGACCTGGCTCTCTTTTTCTCTCGGTGATGGTGTTTCCCACCAGATCTTTTCTCCTTGGGGACAGACTCCCTGGGTGAGGAAGAACAACTGTGCCCCAACTGGGTCTTCTGCATGGCGGCCACTTGTTTCTCTAAAAGGTAGGCTTTTAGCATATTAGCACGTCGAATGTGAGTTTTACTGTTACATTTTTGACAGTGCAGGCAGTTGTCAGGCCAGTGGTTTGGGTCTAGGCAGATCAGGCTGGCAGAGTGGCCATCCCTTGCCAGGATCTGCTTCCCACATGTGCGCTTTGACTTTCGTCGCTTGGAAAGTGAAGAAGACATGCACTTTCGTTGAATTTTACTGAAAAAAACAAACTATTGATTAACTGTGCGAGGTGTGAAAAAAAGGTGGTCGGCTGTGAACTATGGTGTCCATAAATCCAATGTTAGCAGGTTGACGGCAGGAAAAGAATTGAGGTGGTGCCGAGGAACCACTCCCTTTATACCACGTCTGACGTCGGGGCAGAGCTGATGTCGGGGGTGGTCCCCCGCCACAGACTGCTGGCTGGAAGATTTTTCCATGGGGTCCTAACACATGGCGGCCTTATTCCTAATGGTATTACCTGCTGCAAGAGCTCCCCCTCAAAGTGAGATCCACAGACTAGCTTTCCACACCACTGATCATGAAATTGTTCTTAATCTATTTTCATTTTACCAGTGGCAAGGACACCGCCTCATCAGTTTCCACCCCTGCTTCACAAATAATTTTTCCTGTGTCATTTCAGCTTGTCATGGACAAATTTGAGGCAGGAGCACCAGCCAAGTATGTTATGAAGACTTCTAAGGTTCATCTGCCATAGACAGTCTGGGCAATAATATGACTAATGAAAAACATTACTATAAAAAGGAAAATATATAAATATTGCCCCGCTAACAGTTACCTAAAGGAAAAGAAGTGCCGGGGCATCTGAATGTCATGGAACACTACTCTAATGGTTGTATGCTGATTTCTTGCTGCTGAGGAACTATCCAATTAAATTGCTATACCTGCATCAAAACAACATCTGTGAGTACCTTTATTGGGGTTACCCACTAACTCCTGGTTCTGGACTGTTGGTGTCCTTTACTGTTTTGTTGTATTACAAGGGTTGAAGCCCTGCTCCAGCACCCTGCCCGGTCCAGTGAGCACAGCACCATTCCTTGATTTTGGCAGTGTGACAAGGCAGTGGGCAGGACTAGTGGGATACTCGGATACATAGGGAGGGGTCTCTCCAGCAAGAGGAGGGAAGTGGTGTTGCCACTGCATTGCTCATTGGCATGACCCCACCTGGAGTACTGCGTCCAGTTTCGGATACCGCACCTCAGGAAGGACACAGTGAGGATGGAGGTAGTCCAGAGGAGGGAAACTAAAATGGTGCAGGATTTGCATGGGAAGCCCTATGAAGACAGATCAAGGGATATCAACATGTACACAATGGAAGAGAGAAGAGAGAGAGAGAGAGAGGTGACATGATCAAGACCTACAAGTATCTCACAGGGGTGAACAGGGTGTAGCTGGGAGCTTGTTTCAAATGAGAATGAGCAGCAGGACCAGGGGGCATACAATGAACCTGGAAGGGGGAAGGTCAAGAGAGATGTGAGGAAATATTTCATCATTGAAAGGATGATAGAAACCAGACTGCCAGCAGTCATGTTGAAGGTTAGAACAGTGGAGGACTACAAAGCATTCATAGGATAAAGATAGGGGTATATTAGAAAAGAGGCAGGGAGACAGGAAGGTTGCTGGAAATCAGACAGGGTCTGTGGAGGCAGATTAGGCGGGGAACACTTGGGCAGACTGGGTGGGCCAAGTGGTCCTTTTCTGCCGAACAAATTCTGTGTCTATGCTTGTACAGTAGAAGGTGGGGCAGAAAGACAGTACTTCAAAGGCAACAATACAAAAGGTAATGCCAGCCTCTTCAATGTCTGTGGTGTGTAATCATTAGATAGAATACACAGGTAGTGAAACAGTCAGCCTGTGACTTCTGTTGAACCATTAATACCATGGATACTTTAAGGGAGATGAAGGTCCCCAAACAGGAGCCCCCACCCCGATCCAACAAACCGCAACAAAATGTCAGTATAAATTTATACTATGGAGGTACAGAACCAACCCCCATTTCAAATAAGTAACTTTATAAGTTCCCAAATCATCCTGCTAGCCACTATAGATGGTCCTCTGGAGTGGGGTACCTGAGAGAGAAAAAAGGTAAACAAACTGCGTGGTGTGTAGGGCTGCAAGCCATATGGTCTGCACCATATCCCTGTAATAGACATTCTTAACCTCTTCGGACCATCAAGCAGAGTTTCAAACAGTAGCTTCATAATAAAGTAAACAGGTCAGCTCCATATAATTTGAAAACTTTAAAGCAAAGTTTGTAAGGAAAAAATAAAAGTTCAGTCACATAGCAGAGTCATTGGGGCCTGAAACTGCAGATAACTATGTTCAAAGGTTGATACTTTCCTCAGTCACCATCCAAGACCTCATCCAGCATGTCTGTCTGTGTGTCTCTCACTGCTGCAACCTCTTTTTCAAAATGTTCAAGCCACTGGCTCGGAGTCCAGGGGTTGGTGCACTGCCATGACTTGCTGCCATATAAGATCCTAGACCAACTGGTAGCAGGAATGAGCGCACCACCCCTAGGGCCCACAGGCGCTCCCTGACTAGATCGAACTTCTTCCTCTGGGCCCTGGTTTGCAAGCAGAGGTCAGGGTACACTTTAATATTGTATTGGCACCATAATGGTTTTTCAGGTATGCAGCATGAGCAGCCCCCGTAAAAGTGTTATGAGTCTCTGACCCCACTGTTCTCAGAAGACCTGTCCTGTGCTGGTTTGCAGTTGAAGGTGCAGCTTGTAGGATTATTCAGTAAGCTCGTTGTAGGGAGTGCCATTCAAAGTTCTCAGGTACCTGTATTTTTCCTTGCAGCCAGCACTGAAAGAAATCCAGCGAATTAGACCCCGCATCCCCTTTTGGAATACCCACAAACTGAAGGCTGTGAGCCTGCACCTAATTTTCCAACACCTTTATGCAGTCTCAGAGTTGGGTGTTTTGTGTCAGCAACATCACAGTCACTAAAGTAGAGGTGGAGCAGGTCTCAGTGTCAGCTACCCTCACATATGAATCCTTAAGTGACACTGCAGAAGAGCTGGAAGGGAAGGCTTGCTGGTGGACACCCCATGGGGGGTACATAGAATGTGCCGAGATCTGGGAAAACTAGAGGAGTGTGCTCAAGGGTACAGCAGCTGTGTTTCAATGTGAAAAAGTGCAAAATCATGCACCTAAGGCACAGAAACCCAGAGGCAGAGTATAATATGGGGGGTGGGGATGTACTGATGGTCACCAAACAGGAAAGAGACCTGGGAGTAATCATATGTGATGACCTCAAGCACGCAAGGCATTGCAACAAGGTAGTAGGTATGGCCAACTGGATGCTGAGATGCACAGGAAGTGGTGTCACCAGCAGAAGAAGGGAGGTGGTGTTGCCACTGTGCAGATTGTTGGTGAGACACCACCTGTAGAACTGTGCCCAGTTCTGTTGATTACTTCTCAAGAAAGACATAGACAGTGTGAAGGCTGTCCAGAGGAGGGCAACTAAAATGGTGCAGGGGCTGCATCAGAAGCCCTAAGAGAACAGGCTAAGGGATCTCACTATGTACACCCTGGAAAAAAGGACAGAGGGGGATATAATAGAGACCTATAAATACCCCACAGGGTTGAGCAAGAGCAGGAGGAGAATATTTTTCAGAGGAGAAGGTGCACAAGAACAAGGGGACATGCAAGGGAGCTGGAAGGGTATAGCCAAGAGTATAACCAGAAAAAAGCGGAGGACATTCCGCTACTGTACAGATCACTGGTTCAGCCACATCTAGTGTGCAATGTGCAGTATTGGAGCCAAGGTAACACTTTACTTTGAAAAGCTAGTGGAACCAAAACAGACACACAGGAAAATGAGACAAACTTTAAGAAGTAATCAACTGTAACTTTTTATTTCTGAAGTAGTTTTATTTTTCCATTCATTCATTCATTAGAAAGTTTTCTATGTGATAATATTGTGCTGCTGCTAGTTTCTGGCAGAAAGGAATCCTGCTTTCCCAGCAAGTAGCAGCTGACTAAAAAAGCTACAGCTTTTCTTACTGATAAATCTCTTCTATCTCAGCAGGAGTCAGTGCCTTTTGGAATTAAGCAAACAGATACTTTATTAGAAGCAGGGGGTCTCATTTAAGTATTAAAAAAAAGAAGAAAGTCACTGTGTGTTTCTCTGTTTGGGGAAGGGGGCTGTATCAACTTAATTTGCTAAATCAGGAGGTGAGGAGAGAAGTTAATTGGGGGTGTGGTTTGAGCAGTAGAAAGGCAGGAGTCTCCAATTATAGCTTCCTGCTGCTAGTTTGTGGCAGAAAGGAATCTTGCTTTCAGAGCACATAGCAGCTGACTAAAAAAGCTACAGCTTATCTTACTAATTTCCCTCCATCCCATCCTAAGCCAGTTCTACTTTTATAGCCATTAGAGAGAGCTGCACAGAGGTACGGGTGCTCTAAGACCAGGCAATAATAGCAAATGAACAAGTCTTGGCACACCTTTACAGGACAAGAAAACTCACCACACTTAGCTGACATTCAAAAATTCTTTTACTTATATCAAGAAACATAACGGCAGTGATAGCAAACATAAAGTGCAGACCAGTTTTGTCAATGACTGCACTGGTCTGCACTTTATGTTAGCTGTCACTGCCGTTATGTTTCTTGATATAAGTAAAAGAGTTTTTGAATATCAGCTAAGTGTGGTGAGTTTTCTTGTCCTGTAAAGGTGTGCCAAGAATTGTTCATTTGCTACTTTTATAGCCACTGGATTTGACTGACAACAGGAACTTCCAGTTTGGCAGTAGGAAGGGAAGAATCACTGAGACAGATTAGTTTCATCAACCTTGAAGGAAAAAATAGCTCTTTCTCCCCCCCCAGCTGCTGGATGTCTGAGTCCGAGCAAGGAAGAAGGAGACTACTGAAGACTACAGGAAGTTCCTATCCCAGAACAGGAAAGGCGAGAGTTGTAAAAGCACATAGGCAGTAGGAAAGTAGGTGGAAAAATACGTAGAGGGAGGAGAGAGTAAGCATACAAAGCCGCAGCAGAGGGGACACAAAATAAGTCATGATGGGAGTGGTGCAGTGCAATGGCTGTGGGGCAGCAATGTTCCGGGAGACATTCTGGAGGCTGCGATGCTGCCCTATTTGCAGGCACCTCTCTGGTCTGAGGGAGGAGGTTGCCCATCTCCAGGCTGACCTGGCAAGGATTCGTGAATCCTCTTTCCCCACCCAAGGACCACCAAGGCCACTGCCGCTACCTCAGAGGTTGCCAAGAAAAAGGAGCGGTTGGACCAAGGTGGGCTCAGAGAGGGAGAGGGTGGTGGAACAGAGGTGCATCCCTCCAGCTGTACCTCTCCACAATTCATATGCTGTTCTGGCAGAGTGTGGTTCCTCTATGGAGGCACCTGCTGTGGAGACCAAGGAGGATGCTGGGAACCTCCACAAAGGAGACCCACAGGAGGGTGATACAAGACCCCACAGGGGAAGGAAACAACTCCTGGTGGGGGAATCAATCATTAGTTGGGTAGAATTGGAGGAGGAAGGGGAGAGGGAGGTAAGGTGCCTGTCTGGCACCATGGCTCGGAGGGACAGGAAGTGAATCCTCAGGATCATGGGAGCAGCTACATGAGGGAGGGAGCTGGATGTCACTGTCCATCTAGGGACAAATGACCTGGCTGGGAATGGGGTCAGAGCAGTTCAAGAGGAGTCTGTAGAGTTAGGGAGGGGCCTTAAACAAGTAGCATGTATGGTAACCTTCTCAGAGGTGCTGCCTGTCTATGGCAAGGATGATGCTAGGGTATCCCGCACCATGGGATTCAATGAGTGGTTGAATCCCATGGTGATTCAATGAGTGGTTGAAAAACTGGTGTGGAGCTCAGGGTTTTGGCTTCACTGGGGACTGGGGAGCCACCTGGAGGGATACAGGCCTATACTGGCGCGATGGTCTGCATCTGTCTGGGGGGGCAGAATCCTAGGTGATAAGCTTAAATGCTTCATTGTCAAGCATTTAAACTAGCCAAGGGGGGAGGCACTGAAAAGGAGCAGGGAAATCCCAGCCTCCCACCACAAAACACAGTAATTAGCGAGGTAAACACCAAGGTAGAGAACTCATTAGGGAGCAGGACAGGGGTAAATGCAAAAAAAGGCAAAGGCAGTAAGGACAGCGATGGGGCTAAAAGGGGTAAGGCCATCAAAAAATGGAGGGTGATAAGTACTAATGCCCATAGTCTGTGTAACAATCTCCCTGAACTAGTGGCCTTGATGGAAGAGGGATGCTTGGATATTGTGGCAGTCATTGAAACATGGTACACAGAGAACCATGACTGGGATGTCAACATACCAGGATACACAAGCTACAGGAGGGACAGGGAGGGTAAAAAAGGAGGAGGAAGAGTAGCTTTCTATGTAAGGGAAGGAATTAAAGCAACAGAACTAAAGAGTAAACAGGAAGTAGATGAGTCACTATTGGTCACCCTGGAGACAGGAAATGGCACCACAGTCCACATGGGGGTTGTGTACAGACCCCCATCTCTGGAGGAGGAAATGGACAAGGAAATGATAGAAGGCATCCTTAGAATGGCAGAAAAGGGGATATATTGTTGATGGAGGATCTGAATATGCCAGATATTAACTGGAGCACCTTTGCTGCAGGCACATTCTGCAAGAGCAGGGTCATTCTTGATGCCCTACAAGGGGCATGCCTCAGACAGCTTGTGCTGGAACCCACTCAGGAGGGAGCAATCTTAGACCTGGCACTCTCAAATGGGGACAGAGAAAGGATCTCAGATGTAGAAGTGGGTAGCCATCTTGGAACAAGCGACCACCAAATTGTGGTTCACAATAAACATAGTCATAGAGTCAAGCCATACAAAAGCAAGAGTATTGGACTTTAGGAGGGCTGACTTTGGAAAAATTAGAGTGCCCCTCAGAAAAGCCCTAGCAAACGGGCAAGAAGAGGGGGTGGAGGAACAACGGGGAATAATCAAAACAGCCATCACAGATGCAACAATCCTTTGTGTGAAGCGAATCAACAAAACAAAATGAAGGAAAAAAAACACTACGGTTCTCAAAAGAGGTGGCAGGGAAGGTTAAGGAGAAAAGGACAGCATTCAAGAAATATAAGGAAACACAGAAGAAGCAGGACAGAGAACTTTATCAGTTAAAGCAGAAGGAGGCAGGGAAGGCAGTCAGAATAGCAAAGGCCTAAACTGAGGAAAAGATAGCCAACTCTGTTAGGAAGGGGGATAAAACCTTTTATAGGCACATTAGGGAGCACAGAAAGACCAGGGAGGGATACTGAGGCGGGGGAATGTGGGCAGAAGGTGACAGTGAAAAAGCAGGGATACTGAATGAATATTTCTGCTCAGTATTTACAATGGAAGAGGAGGGGGAGGTACCTAAACCAAACAAGAGAAATGCTCTGGATGGGGGGGGGGGTTGATATCAGTCCATTCACAGAAGAAAGGGTTTTGAAAGAACTCTTGAAACTGAGGGTGGACAAAGCAATGGGGCCTGATGAGATTCACCACAAAATTCTAAAAGAACTAAGGGTAGAACTAGTGACACCACTAACTACTCTCTTTAACAAATCATGGGAGGATGGGGTGGTACCTGAGGACTGGAAGATGGGCGGATGTGATTCCACTTCGCAAAAGTGGGAGTAGGGCAGAGGCAGGAAACTACAGACCAGTTAGTTTGACCTCAGTGGTAGGGAAAATGATGGAATCACTCCTGAAGGAAAGAATTCTTGAGTACCTAGAGGCTAGTGGGGCACAGGACCCAAGACTGCATGGATTCACAGTGGGAAGGTCATGTCAGATGAATCTAATAAATTTCTTTGACTGGCTAACCAAAGTAGTAGACCAGGGAGGGGCTGTGGATATGGCCTACCTAGATTTTAACAAGACATTTGACACAGTCCCACACAAAAGATTAACATACAAGTTAGCCAGCCTTGGAGTGGGTACCAAGGTTGTGGCCCAGATAAAAAATTGGCTGGACAACAGGACACAAAGGGTAATAGTAAACGGAGTCCACAGTGAAGAAAGGAGGGTAACTAGCGGGGTACCTCAGGGTTCAGTACTGGGACCGGTCCTCTTTAATGTCTTTATAAGTGACATTAGAGAACACCTGGAAGGAAAAATACGTCTCTTTGCAGATGACACAAAGATCTACAACAGGGTTGATATGCAAGGTGGGGTGGAAAGGATGAAAAGGGACTTGGCTAGGTTGGAGGAATGGTCAAATGTATGGCAGCTCAGATTCAATGCAAAGAAGTGCATGGTAATGCACCTGGGAAACAAAAACCCAGGGGAAGAGTACACAATGAGGGGGTGAGATACTAACAACAACAAAAATCGAAAGGGACCTGGGAGTAATTATATCATATGACCTAAAGGTGGGCAAGCTGTGCGAGAAGGCAGTAAGGAGGGCTGGGGGGATACTGGGATGCATAGGGAGAGGCACCAACAGTAGAAAACAGGAAGTTGTTATCCCTCTGTACAGACAGTTGGTTAGACCCCATCTGGAGTACTGGCGTGCAGTTCTGGAGATCCCATCTCTGCAAAGACACAGCCAGAGTGGAGGCTGTTCAGAGGAGGACAACCAAAGTGGTGCAGGGTCTGCACCAGAAGACATACGAAGAGAGACTAAAGCAGCTTAATATGTATACCCTTGCAGAAAGGAGGGAGAGGGGGGACATGATAGAAACTTTTAAGTACCTCAGTGGAATCAACAAAGTCCAAGAGGGTAGCATCTTTCAGAAAAAGAGATGTGCAAGAACAAGGGAGCACAATTTGAAGACAGAAGGGGGATGGCTCAGAGGTAATGTTAGAAAGCATTTTTTCACGGAGAGTGTTGTGGATGCATGGAACAACCTTCCTGAGGAGGTTGTGGAGTCAAGAACAATGGGAGAATTCAAGAATACATGAGACAGACATAAGGCAATTTTAGTGGGGGGTAGGAGGAAGTAAGCTGTTGGTTAACTAGGATCTGCAGCTTATCCATCAGGTAGGGAAATAGGCAGACTAGGTGGGCCAAGCTGTCCTTATCTGCCACCAAATTATATGTTTCTATGGATGTGTGAAACAGCTCTCAGCCTGGCAGCAGACATATCTAGCTTTGTTCCCTGACTACATCATCAGCTTTGTGATCCCACTGACAGTGACATCACAGGCAATTGACCTGGTAGCTACTGAGTGGCTGTTCCTAAGCAGCAGTGATGTCACAGTCATTGAAGTCACAGTGCTGATGAAGTAATGTGGGGAAAAGGGTTAGATATGTCAGCTGCCAGGCAGAGTGATGTTCTACACATCACACCTATTAACATCAAATAAACAATCTTCTAATTAACCAAAGGGAAAAGAAAAGTACCTCAGATATAAAAGTCAATGGTTGACTGCTTTTAAAAACTAATATTAGTTTTAGGCTGTACACTAGCTCTTTTTAAGTTTTCCTAACTACACTGTAGTTGCAATGTAGTTACATGCAACAAACATGTAATTACCTATGTTGCATGTAATTATTGATTACCTACCCCACAGTAGGAATGGGCAGACCAGAAAAGGTCTCGACCCTTATTATCAGGACCAAGATCCAAGTCAGGGTCCTGAGTAGTTCTGATTGATTCTGATTCATATCAGAACCTTTAGGAAATTACTGTTAATACCAGAAAACCGTCGTAGGATACACTTAGAAAATAGAAAAAAAAGTATTTTCTAGACTGTGTCTCCATGTTTTTTTTACTACGTTATGTGTATCGTTCTGCTCTGTCTTCCTCTTTCTGGCTATAGAGAATCCAAGAATGCTCTTGTCGCTTACCATATTTATGGGAGCACAGTATCACTGCAGCTCCCTTTCTGCCCTAATAAGCAGATCCCCCACCTCTATTATCTGCTGATGGTCTCCCCACCTCATTATGATGATCTTTGATCCACATCCCACAATTGACACCCATTCTGCTCCAGTGCTGTTCATATCTCTTCTCCTCCAAACAACTACCCTGCCCCAGCATTACACACCACTGCCCCCTCAGCTGTTGGCACCTACCCTGTATGAAGTCTGCTGCTGCTCCTTCACATCAGCAGGCACCCCATCATAACCCCATATGTATACCCCTACTCCTACCTGCTCTGCTTGCATCCACCATGCAAAAATATTAACAACCCTGCCCCATTAACCCCCCTACACCCACTCATCTACTGACTACCATCCTGCCCCTACATGTACACCACTACCCCAAATATCTGCTAGCATTAACCTTTTGCAAGTATGCAGACCCCTACCCTCACCCATCTGTTTGCACCTACTCTGCCCAGTATGAGCATCCTTCTCCTTCTGTCTGTTGCACCCACATGTCCCAGCATAACTCCCTACCTCAGTATGTACAGACATACATCCTTTCTTCTATATGCTGCATGGCACCCACCCTGCCACAGTCCACATAGTGCACCGCACACTCAGTCCTATTCCTCCGCTGCAATACCAGAACAAAACAGACCACCTATCCTATAGGGAAAACACCTTCAATTAAAATGTACTACCTGACAAACCCAGTACAGCCTCAAGAAAGCCAAGTAGCCCTGATTAACACAGACATGCAAATAAAAGGCGTAGACAAAGCAATAGCAAAGACTGAATAAAAAGCTGAAGCAGCAGTTTACGCCAGTGAAGAACTAAATAAATAAACATGCCTCTCAACTGTACCACATTATGAAGGACACATGCTTTATCACTCAGAACTGCCACATCCCACATGAAAAAGGTGTTGCTCATATAGAGAAGGGACTTCATAAACTTGGCACACTGATGATAAATTAACACCCTGTATGTAACAAACAGCAGCAGCACTAATGTCCATAACATTGTAGAGCAGGAAATGTAGGCATCACATATATTTAGTGGGTAGGGCTCACCAGACATGTTCGCACAATTTTGCACTATGAGACCTGATTGAATGCCAACTGCCCATCACAAGCAGCTGTTTGTTAATCCTTGTCCCTTATCTCCTTGCACATGGGCTATCACAGCTCTCTGCCCCACTCAGGTAAGCTGCATCAGGCCATGACATACCCGACCAGACACCAACTGTAAGCACAGTGCATGTTTTGAGTCAGTCAGTGTTCAGACTGTTTGTGTGGTTCTGTACAGCTTCAATAAAAAGTGAAAGAAGTTAAAGTAAAATTGAAGTGAAAATAACTGCAGTTGATATAGTTAAGAGTAGTTTTGGGCAGCAACTCTTGACCCCCACCTCACGCTGCTGTGGCACTTAGAAAAAACTCCTACTCTTAACTGGTATAGAGGTGGTCTTTTTTTCATTCTCCCCTTCAAAATGTTTATTAAAAAATATAAAGTGCCAAAGCAAAATAAAAGCATGGAAATAGAAAACAGAAAAACCTACATACATACAATGATGATCCCCTATGTCACCGCTATCTCTCTGATGCTATGTGGTTTCAGGCAGCGTTCATAGCTTGGACACGGTCAGCATTTTACATTTACTTTGCCAAGCTAAATACTTTTAAAATAATGTTGCCTACCTCCCCCACTGCTTCTATGGTCACTGCTGTTCAGGGTCTCACCCATGGCTGGAGAAAATGAGTTAGTAAAAAAAAAAAACAAGTTGGTTTATCTCTGTGACGCCTCCATTGCTGCTGTTAATTGTCTGTTTCTGCTCTCTCCTATCTCCTCTGAGGCACACGCACACTGGATCAAGCAGGAACTGTGGCTATGTGATGACTTTTAGTTTTTATTTTATTTATTTTTGTGGTCAATTGCAATGGAGCAGGGAGCAGGTTGTTTGATCACATGGATGGGGGATCAGGGTTAAAAAAAAAAAAAAAAACACCAAAAGATAAACAGAAAAGCAGCAAGGAGGACCCAGTAAACTGAAAAGCAGTGTCCTTATCTCCCTGGATCCATCGGATCCTGTACAATCCAGCAGGGTTCTGATTTCAAGTGAACCGGTCTGCCCATCCCTACCCCACAGTTACACTGAAACTGATACTTAAAATAAAGTTTGGCCCCCCTACATAAAGAAAAACATCAACCTTCTGGAAATGGTCCACAGAAGGGCAACCAAGATGATTCAGGGACCTAATTACCCATGTTTCATGTAATTAATGGTTACCTACTCTGCAGTTACGCTGAAACTGACACCTGAAGTATGACCCCATTACATAAAGACATCAACTTCCTAAAAACGGTCCACAGAAGGGCAACCAACAAGATGATCCAGAGACAGCAAGGCAAACCATATGAGGAGAGTCTCCAGGATCTCAACATGTACTCCCTGGAGAAGAGAGAGGGGTCACAGGGTTGAAACTTTCAAAGACCTTCAAGGTGTCAACAAAGTGAGCACTGAGGATCTCTTCCACTTTAATCTGAACAGGACAACTAGGGGGCACTGCCTCAAGCTGGTAGGGGTAGATTCAAGAGGTAAATGAGGAGACATTTTTTCACTGAGAGGATGGTGGCGAAATGGAACGAGTTGCCAGAGAAAGCTGTCTCCTTGAAGTCTGTGGATAGAATCAATAGAGGTTGGGACAGAGTAAAGGGGAAAGTTGCATGTGGCCTTATTTAAGAAAGGATATAGATGGGTTGGAGAGGGTTCAGAGAAGGGCAACAAAGATGGTGCAAGGTATGCAAGATAAGCCATATGGGACTAGATGGAGAGAATTAAATCTATACCCGCTGGAGGTTAGAAGAGATAGAGGTGACATGATACAGACTTTTAAGTATATGAAGGGAATACATAAAGTGAATGAAGGAAGCTTATTCAAAGGGAAAGTAGGAGTTAAACAAGGGGTCATAATTTAAGAGCACTGTAAGGAGATGTTATTTCACTGAGATGGTGGTGGAACCCTGGAACTGGTTACCTAACGAGGTGGTGTGTGCAGAAACAGTGGAGGAATTCAAGAGGGTGTGGGACAGACACAAGGGGTTGGCCGGTGGGCAGAGGAAAATATCCCTGGGATATGGAGACAAGTAGGGGCGGGTGGGAAATGGGCAGACTAGATGGACCAGGATGTTCCTGTTCTACTGACACATTACCATGACACTATGTAGGGGAGGGCGTGGGGGGATGAAGGACATTGATGGTGAGGGAGGAGTGGATAATCGGGAGGGGTGTTAGTGGTGGGCTTCAAGCATTCATGGGATAGGCACAAGGAACTCTTATTTGGGAAATCGGGGGTAGCCGGAGATCAGATAGGGCTTGCAGTAAATGTATAGGGAGGAGAAAAAAAGGGGCAGAATATGTGGGCCAAGCAGTCCTTATCTGTCAACAAATTCTATGTTTCAGTGTTATACGGCGGTTATCACAGGCCTCCAGCCTGGTGAGGGTCCTTTCCATTTTGGCATCTACAGCCCTCATGGATGTCAACAATGTCAGCCTTGGGGGCTCCATGGTGGAAACTGGGTTATCAGCAGTTGAACCCGTAGGTTCCTCAGGTTGTCAGCAGTTGTGGTACCTGCATCTACCATAATCTTCCCAGGTCATTGCTGTGCAGACTTCATCAACCCCATTTGTTGTTTTTTAGCACACCCTATCTTCAAATTAGGTATTGCTGAGTTCCTTGGGTGTTCAGAAACCCAAATCTACAGCAAAGAACTCTTTGTTGCTGACTGTAGGCAGCAGATGTGCAGCACATGCCAGAGATGTCCTGCCAGGAAGATGGCTCTTTAGTGCATCGCACTCCGGTTTTGTGTTCTAACCACTGGACTACAGTTCCTCCTAGATCTATAGTATACAGTACTGTAGAACTATACCAAATAGAACAGGCCAGTAGGAAGCATTTTGAAAGTGGTATGGCCGTAATGCCGATATTCAAGACATTATGGTCGAGAGTCTGGGGCTGCCAGGCCCCTAGATGCTCTGGGAGTCTAGAGGCTCTGTGGTGAGTTTTGGGGCTTTTATTGAAGATAACAAATACTTCTTTTGTGATTTTCATACTCCTTATTTCTGTGGGAAAAAAAAAGATTCCCTTGGAGTTAGGGGTGTGGGACACCCTGGCTGGCCTTGGAGCCTGCAGCTGCAACTGGAGAGGGCCAACTAACTAAGCAACAATGCCATCAACCACCCACCCCATGATGAGAGTTATTACAATGTTCTGTGAAACATTTTTGTATAAAAGCTGAGAGTCTGGGGGCCACTAAGCCCCCAGAAGCTGTGGGGGTCTAGATGCTCTGTGGTGAGTTTGGCGGCTTTTATTGAAGATTAAACACACTTTTGTTACATCTTTCCCACCCCTGACTCCCGAGAAAACATTATTCGTTCCCCAGGGGTGTGGGAGACTGGCAGCCAGATTGTCCCACACCCCTGACTCTGGGAGAGAGAATAATGTTTTCCCAGGAGTCGGGGGTAGGAAAGACATAATAAAAGTGTATTTAATAATTCAATAAAAGCCCCCAAACCCACCACACAGCAACTAGACCCCCAGAGCTTCTGAGACTACCCCCATATAAAAATATTTCACACAGGACATTGTAATAATGCTGCTTATCGTGGGGTGGGTAGGTGGATGATGGCATTGTTGGTCAGCCAGTTGCCGCCCCCCCCCCCAGTTGCAGCTGCAATCCCCAAGGCCAGCCAGACCAGCTGCCTTCTAGTGTCTTCCTCCCCCAACTTGTTCCTTCTGTTCTCTCCTCAGCACCACCACTGAGCTTTTTTATTTTAGATACAGGGAATCTAGAGTAGGGAGAGCTTTGTTCAGCAGTACCCCACCAGCTGCTGCATTCTAGTCAGTGTTTTCTGGACTTCCCCCACTTTGTTCCTTCAGTCTGTTCTCTCTCTCAGCACCAGCTCCGAGCCAAGCTAAGAGAACATTCCCTCTCCCTTGGCCTGAGATGTTGCTTTGTTTTTACTTCAGTACACCTTCACCACCAGTGTTTTCTTTTCTCCCTTCACTCCTGTCCTTTCCTGGCTGCTCTTCTGACTGCTCTTCTCCAAAACTTAGTCAGTACTGAGGCTGCCAACCTGCCACTGAGGCTGTGATCACTCTCCCCTGGGATAGTTTCAGTCACCCACCACCACCGCTGCCTTTTTTTCCTCACAAAGGAAATTCCTCCATGTCCTCTTCTGTCCTTGCTGTTCTTGCCCCCAGCATCCCAGCCCCCGTCCCAAATGTCTAGTCAGGTGTGTAATAAGTGCCTGTGTGGAAGTTTTTTTTTTTAGTTTTGATCAATCAGACACACACACACACACACACACACACGAGTGAGAGTCAGTCAGTTTTTATCCACTGACAGAATCAGAAATCAACCAGCCCAAAATGGCCACGATGTGCAACACAGATGTAACCCCCCTACAAATGGGGGCTCCCAAAAGGCTTCCGTGAGCTTGCCCAAGTGCTCATTGCCAGGCTAGTGTCCCATGTTTAGGTTTAAAAGTATTGCCCGTGAGTGCCTGTGTGACCTCCGTGCACTGTCCCTTTAAGGGCTGCCTGTTTGCAGTCATAAGTAATCAAAAGGGGGAACTGTGTGTTTCCATGCCCAAGTCCCACCCAGGCTGCTGAATACTCGCTCCATTTCTGCCATTGCTAACTGTGCAGAGGGAGCCCTGCTAAAAGATGTGATTAACTGCTGGTGATCATTTAGAGTAGCAATAATAATGTGGCTTGTTTTAACTTGCCTTATTTGCAGCAAGGACTGTTTAGTTAGCGCCATCATTTTGGTCCCGAACTGCCGAATTGGACCAATCGGTACGCGAGGACTCTAAAATGGAGCCTACTAACGTGGGACTGTGTGGATTACCAGTTGGGACTTGTAGTTTTGGACTATTGGCGCCTTTTGCACCAAAAGGGGGAGCTATTACTGTGATTGACAGCTGGACCCAGCAATCGGACCTTTTGGATCCAAGGGAAAACCACCGAGCTGTCTGCTGGCAAGCCAGATTGAAGTTGTGAGTCGAGAGGGAGAGACAGCTCGTGATAGCTGAGCAAGCGTGTCATAGTTCGAGTGGGAGGATTGTGTGAAGGCCTAGTTAACAGCCTGCATTTTAGCTCGTAGTGTGGAGGGGGTGAGAGGGAAAGAGCAAGTTTCGGACTGATTCCGATTCTGGAGAAACCCAGCAAGTAACTGGAAAGACACCAGACTGCACCTGTAGAAGACCGAAGATCTTGCTAAATGCGATCTGCCTGTCAGGACATCAGCTACCTCAGAGCTCCCGGGTGTTAGCAGTGACTTTGCGATCAGGATCGAGGAGTGTTTGCCTGGTAAAGTAAGCCCTTTTTACATATAAATGTGCTGAGAGCTGGAAGCTGTACTCAGCTCAAAGCGGACTGAATCCACTGATAACTAATGCGGCTAGACCCTGCCACAAGGGCTCTGCCATCCTACCCTGCTGCACAGTGAAGAACCGTCGATGAGAGACCTGCCAGGGGATCAACCCCAGCTCCATGCCCGAACAAGAATGCCTCTGCGATGCATCGTGTGGGCCCTGCTATTCGTGGAAATCCAGAATCATCAGCTACTGTCTCTACCATTGCCCATCCTGTGTCCAGTTTTTGGGTATAGTGAGTAATCATCAGGGTAGCTCCCTGCAACACATAGCTAAATCAAAAGTGTGTCACCTGATTGTTTGTTATTTCTTTTCTTTTGCACGAATTGAGCCCTCCGGCTCCAGATTACAATTAGCATGTGGTGCATGTTATTTCTTTTCTTCACAGGGCCCCGACCAGCTGCAACACCGGCCTACCCCGGGAACGGTCCTGGCTAGCCCATCTCCCATCCCCCTGGGTACCCAGAGAGTGTAACTGTTTCAGGGACCTTAAGTGCTCACACTGTAGAGTGAATGATAGATTATTCCAATCAATTACCCTGTTTGTGCCCCTCCCATGTTACTACCCCCCTGTATAAATCAGATCTACTTTTTCTGCAATTTACATTGACTGTGGTGTCAGTTTATGCGTAAGGTATTGTACTGTTGCCTTTTGTCTTGCCTGACCTTGTTTTACAGGGGTTCCCAGAGCCAAGCTGAAGAAGTCAGTCCTTTGGGTAAGTGCCAAATATATGTGTATGTGCAAAACATATCAGGGGTATTGTGAAGGTAAACATTGTGTACTACGGGGCCACTAGTAGGAGACGGGGGGGGGGGTGTCACAGTGTCCCAGAGGGCTGTGGCTTGGTTAGTTTGACCCATACCAACTCTGACCTTTGGGTGCATCACCGAACTTAGGCTCCTTAAGCTGCTACTAGCCAAACAGGCAGGGATAGTAGCCCTTGGGATAGTGCCACCTAGGGGTTACGCAAGGAAATGACAACTCGGTTCCAGAGCTGTTTCTACTCATGCTGTGGCTGCCCACAGCATCAGTCTGCCACCTCCTGCCACACAACCAAACAAGTTCTAGTAGATAGAGCACAGACAAAGGCACGAATCACCATCAGGTTCAATGCCACATGCTCCAATCTGCTGAACAACCTCCGTCCTCCATGGAGAACCCCAGCACGTTGTCCTTTCTTGCCTGTTTGCAGTCTGCTGCATCAACAGAGACTTAGCGCCCCATAGACAAAACAAAGTAAGAAGTGCTGAGCCTCTCCCTGCTGCCACCCAGCTGCAGATCACTGTACAGCAGACTCTGACAGAAGTTTTAACTCATTACTTGCTGGGTGGCCATCTTTTTTTTTTTGAACTAGGGGACAAAAAATGGTACAGCCATGGCCTTACCAGCCTTACTGGTTCCTACGGCCCTGCTTTAGAAGTATACAAATAGCAGTGTAATTATGATTAGACTTGTTCTTCAGCTTTAGAGTAGCTGGGAACACTTTAGAAATCCTAACATCTTTCAGGATTAAGAACTACAGAAATTACAAAGTACATTTTTCCTAATAATTCCATAAAGGCGAGTTCTCCTATATGCTTGCGGAACACATTTCTGAATACCTTTGTAATCCAGGTACGTTAATTACTACCTCCTTGCACTGAGGTCATGTACAGGCGAGTCTGGGTAAGCACTGAGAACTTATACAATGGCAGAGCAGCCAGGTAACACAACCATTTCAATCGGGAATACAAGACCAGAAAATAACCTTTTGTTGACACCCTGATTGACATGTCAATGGTTAAGGAAATTTGATCTCCAGATATACAGTTTCAACTTTATGCTTTCTTGCCTTTATATGGTGCAGCCGTTAACATGCATTGCTTCAGGCTCTGCTCAAGTTGTTTAAAATCTATAATGTAAGATTGCTATCTTTTAATTTCATGTGCATGGCATTAAAACACAATATCCCCTGGTATAATTTTATCATAGGTACAAAGATATAAAAGAATTACTTATATATTTCTGCAGGACAATTAAATAGCATGCAAGTTCAATTTAGAATTATAGGATGTTATTTCACCTTTTATCTGCTCTTAGTTTTTTCACCAAATATGTGTGCACCTATTTTAACTTTTGTTCTTCCTATTATTGCCGATTATCCACTTCAACTCAAATTTCAGTAGCATTATATTATTAAAATGGGAATAATAGTGATCCTGCTATTTTTAAAGTACTGGTGCTTGCACTTTAATAACTCAGAATCTTGATGAACCAATTAGTACAAACTATTAGTGGACTGTGTAGCTATATGAAATCTACAGATGTTAGCCGTTTGGTTTCAGTGTTTTTTTCACACATGCCTTTTTCATATATTTTTTAAATGTTTAGTGTTTCAAATTGGGTTTGCTAGTTTGAAGTAAGCATTAAACCACAACAGAGCATGATTCTACTGTGGATTTAATCCATGGTTGGAGGCACTCGGCCTCTTGCCCCGACCCCGCCAACCATGACTTAAATCCGCAGCAGAACCAGGCTCTGGAGTAGTTTAATGCGCCAGTAACATGACAAGCATTTATAGAAAGAAGCAGCTTTGTTACTTACTGTAATGCAAAATAAGACACACGCAGTGATTAGGATCCTTATGTTTAAGACTGTATTGATAGTACACAGTCTGTTGAATGCAACCTTTCCTACATATATTGTGGGTGTAGGGAGGCATTATTTTATAACACTGTCATGTCAGTGCATGGTGTTATTATTGCAAAATATACTGTTACAAAATGCAATAATCACTTTGCCCAATAGACACAGGTTTAGACACAGACAATGTCCTTTGGGGTCATTAAGCAATGTTCATGTGCCTTCAAATCTAATACCAATTATGTAAACCCACTCTGTCTAAGTGCGGTAATCACTCTATGAGGACAACCAGGTATGTATTTTCACAATATAGAGGTTCTCCATACTCGGGCTCAGCATTGCTATTTTCTGGAAGTGTAAGCCCTATGTATGTCAGTGCCTCACCAGCTCCAATTTTATAGGTGTTGGAATGAGAGCTGAGGAGGTGCTGCTGTCACGAACAGCACTAACATTCCTGAAAGTAAATGTCTGTTTCTTCATCTTTTACCAAACTTTTGCTCCCCTGTATGAGGGCTTGGTCCTCATTCAGCCAGACTCCCCAGCCTGATCATGGACCTTCTCTAGGACTCATCCCCCAGCTAGCTCTTTTGACCATCCCCTTGTGATGGGGATCCCAGGGTGGGCCCATACCCCCAGGGAAGCTCGATCCAGATGCTGGTGTTGCATATTACATGGCTTCGGGCCTGTGTTAGCCAGCACAAGTGGGTATTTTTCCCCCTTAGGTTCCTTCCTGGAGCTCTGAAGTGCAGTGATGTGCATGCTCTTGCATGTGCAAGGCACATCCATGTCTGTCAGAAGCCCCCCCCCCCCGATATTACAGTTCTGAACCACACTGACAACCAGCCTCTGCTGGGTGCCAGTCAAGCAGCTGCAGAACCCCTCCCAAAGAGAGGAGAGATGTCCCACTGACACTCAATCCTCCCTAACCCTGGCCATGCCTGTGGGAACCAAGGTCCATTCCTGGATTCTGGTCTCCGATGCTGTGAGCAGTGTTACTGCTGTGCTGACAGTCTGGCTCAAAACGTAGTGCTTTTGACTTAATTTCCTTCACTTGTGGTGCCCTGTCGAAACATCATACAAAGTGCGTCAGAGGGCTGGTCTGAAAATGAAAATCAGGTACTTACCATAATATGTTCACCACTGATTACCACTTATGGGTCTGGGGCTGGAAGCACTAGGACCCGGAAGGAGCAAATTGTTTTGCAGGGAGGGAGCCGGTCATAGCTACTGAACACAATGCCTGAACACCCCCATGTGGTGTCATGCAACAGCCAGTAACTGTTGCCAGTTCTCTTTGCCAGGAAAAAAACAAAGTGGGGAAAAAAAGAGAGAGGGCTAAGACGTCTCCGAGCCCAAAGAGATAGGGAAAGGATATAGGAATATAAATAAATGACAAAATAAAACCAGACTACCCACCACATTCAACAGTCACTTGTCTGTTGTGATAGTGGACCAATGTGGTAAGAAGTGACATAGCTGGCCTCTAACAAGGAGAACAGTCAGGTACAGGACAGGTGGAGGGATGACAATGCCCAACCCGTCACTGAGCAGCTTTTGCAGGGTCACTGGTGGCTACTGCTGGAGGGGCACCACTACCCCTGCCCCCCCTCCTTTTAGGACCTTGGCCCCCGTATTTCTGCTTGGGGTACTAGGCCAGGAACTGCCCCAGCTGGGGCTGCCATGACTAAAAGAGCCAGTACTGGAACACCTGTTTCTTAGGGTTCTTTTTCTGGTCCTTCTGGGACAAAGACATAAAATCTAGGGTGTCACTGGACTTCTTGATTCTGGTGAGATGTCCTTCAACCTCAGGGCCAAAAAGGTTAGTGCCCAGAAAAGGGACATTGACTGACTTATACTGGGTGTCTGTTGTGAAGGTGGACAAATGCAACCAGGCCCTGCAATGCATTAAGACAGCCTTTGCCACAGCACAGGCACAAGAACTGCCCATATCCAAGGCTGTCTGGAGTCGGTGCTTAGCCAGTAAATGACCCAGGTCTCTGATGAGCTTCATCATCAACTGTTGCTCAACAGGTAGGTGAGGGAGGACAACATCAAAGACTCCCCATCAGGGAGTGACCAAAGTTAGTTATCATCATGGCATAGCTATCCTGCCAGAGACATACAGATGCTGCAGCATACCCCTTTTAGCAGCGTGGTCAATATTACGAGACTCCTTGTCCAGAGGCTTGTCCACATCCCGCTGGTGTCTGGATTTATGGAACATTAAATCTGTGACCAGTCCCTCCACAAAAGGGTGGTCCGAAAACATAGACATTGATGGCAGATAAGGACTGCAAGGCCCATCCAGTCTGCCCATTTCCTTTTCTGCCTTATGAATGTGCCATCAGCCTTTGCTCTATCAACGGCCTATCTATTCATACTCATCTGTATTGCTCCCTTATGCCTATTCCATGCCTGTTTGAAGCCCTGCACTGTATTCATATCCACCACTTCCTGAGATAGGCCATTCCATGCAACCACCACCCTTTCTGTGAAAAAGAACTTCCTCACATTACCCCTTAATTGGCCTCCCTCTAATCTGATGCTGTGTCCTCTTGTCCTGCTATTTTTCTTATATTGAAACATGTTAGACTCTTTCACCTTGTTAATGCCCTTAAGGTGTTTGAATGTTTCGATCATATCACCTCTCTACTTCCTTTGCTCTAGGGTATACATATTGAGCTCCGTTAATCTACCTCATATGTTTTCTGATGCAGTCCCTGAACCATTTTGGTTGCCCTTCTCTGGACTGCCTCAATTTGATTAATGTCCTTGTGAAGGTGTGGCCTCCAGTACTGCATGCTGTACTCCAGATGGGGCCTAACCAGTGTCTTGTAAAGAGGAATGATTTCAGGCCATCGGTGATGATGATGATGCCCAAATCTCTTTCTTTCCTTGTGACTGCCAGCAACTCCCCTCCCAGCTTATAGGTGGCTTCAGGGTTTCTCTTCCCTATGTGCATGATCTCGCACTTCTTTGCGTTAAACCCCAATTGCCACTCTTCCGACCATTTTGCTAGTTTATTCAGATCTCCTCTCATTCTGCCCACCCCATCTGGATCATCCACTCTGTTGCAGATTTTCGTGTCATCTGCAAACAGACAAACCTTACCCTTCAGTCCATCTGCAATGTCACTGATGAAGATATTGAAGAGGACTGGCCCCAGGACTGATCCACGAGGTACCCCACTTGTGATTTGCAAATCTTCTGACTGTATACTGTTTATCACCTCTCTGTTTTCTGCCCATCAACCAGTTTGCAACCCAGTTGACCAACTTCTGACCCACCCCAAGCCTACCCAGCTTATTAATCAATCTTCTATGTGGAACAGTATTGAAAGCTTTGCTGAAGTCAAGGTAGGCAACATCAAGTACTCCCCCTTCGTCCACCACTCTGGTTACCCAGTCAAAGAAATCTATGAGATTAGTTTGACAGGACCTCCCTTTTGTAAACCCATGCTGTCTTGGATCCTGGGCTTCTATGGATTCCAGGTGTTGCACTATCCTTTCCTTAAGGAGTGCCTCCATAATCTTGCCCACTACCGAGGTAAGACTGACTGGTCTATAGTTCCCTGCCTCCTCCCTGCTACCACTCTTGTGGAACGGGATCACATGAGCCCTTCTCCAGTCTTCTGGGACCTCTTCTGTGCTTAGAGGCTCACTAAACAGTTCTGATAATGACTCTGCTAGTTCCACCCTTAGCTCCTTTAGTACCCTGGGATGTATGCCATCAGGTCCCATTGCCTTGTCCACCCTGAGCTTATTGAGCTCTTGTAGGACCCCTTCTTTTGTGAAGGTACTAGTGCGCAGCTCCCTCCTCCCTGTGCCCATGGTGCTGAGCTGTGGGCCCTGCCCTACCTTCTCTTCAGTAAATACTGAGCAGAAGTATCTATTTAGCATAGATGCTTTTACATGGTCCTCCTACCCACATGCCCCCTTATACCTTTTGATCTTAGCAATACCTCCTCTGGACTTTCTCCTTTCACTAATGTATCTATAGAAAGTCTTGTCACCTTCTTTCGCTGTTTGTGTTAGTGTTTCCTCAGGTTGGGCCTTTGCCTGCCTTGCCGCCTTCCCTGCTTCCCTTAAGGAAGTTTGGTATGCCTTCCTATCTTCATTCTGTTGCGTTCCCTTATATTTCCTGAAGGTCAACCTTTTGGCACTGACCTTTTCTGCTACTGTTTTTGAGAACCAAAGTTGTTTCCTTCTTCTTTTGCATTTCCTTTTCACTCAAACACAATGGCATGTTGCTTCAAGTATTGCATCCTTAATGCTTGCCCACTTTGCCTGTACCCCATCACCTGTATTTCTTTTTGCCAGGGCTAGCTTAACTCTGCTGGCCATCTTATCACAGTCAGCTCCTCTGGAGTCCCATATTTTTGCCTTGGAATGGGATAATTTAGTTCTAGTGGCCAAATTGAACCATACCATGTGATGGTCACTGGCCCCCAGGTGACCTTCTACCAGAGATTTGTGATCCTTTCTCTGGGGACCACATACTGATAGACCAAATGGGCAGAGGTTGCCAGGCTGGATGCTGGATGCTGTCAATGCTCCAGCGCCAGTCCCAAAATGGCCTCAGCCATAGGGAAGGCAACCCCTGGGGATTCGTGCCAGTCCAAAATGTCTGTGAGAGCGTACTTAGCCCTCTTCTGGATTGGTTCAAGTGGGATCGACATGGATTCTGAAATAAGTCAGAAAAGCACCCCAAAAGAAACTGGGCCATGCTCGGTGGAAAGTTCCTTGCCTGAGCTGCAGTCAAAGAGTGGATTCTCAGAGGAAACCATGGACTCATGATCCGAGTCATCCAAATGACTCCTCAAAAATGGCCCTCAGCTGCTTCTTGCCAAACATCTCCTGGGAATGCTTACCCAGAGTGATCCTCACCAGCAACAAGTAAGTGATCCGCACTAACAACCAGTCTGGCAAACTGGTGGCCAAGTGGCCAGTTTCCTTGGTTGGTGCACCCACCTTCGACTGTAGTGGTGGAGGCTCCACTGAAGAGGTGGAGAAGCAGCTGCATATTGCAGCTGTGTGGTGTGGACCAGCGGGGGTATTACTGGCTGCAGCCAGGAGACCAAAGGTCCGGGGGGGAGAGCCCCACCCTGCCCCACATTGGCTCACTGTTTCTAGAGGAGTTCTATATAGCACTAAAGCATCTTGCAGTGGTGCCTCGCCTCATCCAAGGATGAGGAGGTTGATGAATGTTAATGCCTCCTGGTCAAGTGAGATCAACAGCGAGAGCACCTCAACTGCAACCTCGACCATCAAACAGATGGCCAATAGTGAGAGGAATGTTCCAGCGCATTGCTATATAACATGCGTCTGCCCACATTAAGCAACACAACTGCCAAAGACCTGACCTTGGTGGAGACTCATCTCGCAGTGGACCAGACGGGGACATGATCAGACTAGATCCTCCTGGGTGAGGACCAGGAGCACCAGGGTCTGTGAGATTGAATCATCAACCTCGTCTGACAATGGGTCAACAAGCACCAAGAAAAATCTCAACAGCCTAACCAAACAGAGTAGATGTCATCTGGTTTAACAAGGGGACCAAAGAGCCATCGACCTGCCTCTCAGCCAAGGGGCACTTGACAGCTGTCGAGCGGTAGGGTGAGATGAGGGACCAGGAGGACCTTGATTGCTCTTGGTCCCCGATCGGCACTGGCAGCACTTACTTCTAGCACCATGGGGGTCAGGGCTCTCCTCCAAGTTCTGGAGGCCCAAATACATTTCATGGAATTCTCAGGTGAAAGACCCTCTGACGCTGGCCCAGGGAACAGCGCAGAGACAAAGATATCCACTGTAGTAGGTGCTGCTTCCACCTCAAAGACTGCAAGTTGTTCAGCTGACCCAGCCGCAGCTGAGGCCTTCTTGCAGCCCTCAGAGCAGTCCTTTGGATCCCGCTCTGAAGGCTGACTCAGTGAGAGCTGGAGCTTCCTGTTCTCGAGGGACTCAAGAAGCATGCTTTTGCACAGGCAGCGCCCATCCATGTCATGTTGCCCACCCAGGCAGTACATGCACATGCCATGTGGATTGGTACCCAACATCTTCTGCTGGCACCTAATCCAGAATATGAAGCTGGGTTTCTGTTGGTCCAGAGATGAAGTCAAGGGAACAGCAAAACAAGCACTGAGAAATATTGAAAACTTTGACTTTATTAATGTTCACCTAGGGTGTATGTAACCTAAGCAGGAGCCACAAAGGAGGTGACCTGTTCTTCCAGCAGAAAGACAGGTCTGATGTCACAAGATGGATCATCTCCAGGCAACAAAATATAATAGTAAGGAAAGGACAGGCATGGTTTAATAAAGAATGTAGGGCTGCAAAGAGGAAATTTAATGGGTTAATGAGAGTTTTAAAAGGTAGTTTGTTAGAAAACAAGAACAGAGAAATGAACAAATTAAGAAAAGAGTATAAAAGGATTTTGAAAATAAATAAAGGAAGATACCAACTTAAATTATGGACAGAATTAGAGGAAGCTGTAGTATCAAATGACTCTAAGAAGTTCTGGAATATAGTCAATAATGGTACATTAAATTATGACAATAGGATAACTACATTAATTGAGCCAGATGTATGGGTACAATATTATGTTTATTTTATACAACAAATAAAAAGAAACAAAATATAGATGAACAATATGGTAAGAATGGATTTGACATTAAAAATCAAGAATTTATTAACAATAAACCATTTATGGAAGAGGCTATATGGAAGGTTTTAGATTCTTTCAAAAAACATAAAGCCCCAGGCCTGGATGGGATACCTTTTGATGTTATTTTTCATACAGCTCGATTATGGGTTCCTTATTTGACAACATTATTTAACAAGATTTGGGACAAAGGAATAATACCAACTAATTGAAAATTAAATATAACTGTTCCAATATTTAAAAAAGGGGGGGGGGGAAGTCCAGAATGTTATCAACCAATTAGTTTAATAGATAGTACGAAGAAGATATTTACTAAAATATTAAACAATAAATTGACAACACGGGTTCAGAAAAACAATATTATTGATACAGTGCAAGCAGGATTTAGAAATGGTCAATCTACATTAGACCAATGTTGGACATTGGTGCATTTAATTTACAAGTATACTAAGATTAAAAAACAAAAGCTATATTGTATATTTGTTGATCTAAAAACAGCATTTGATCGAGTGAATCGTAGTATGATGTGGGAAAGATTAAAAGGACTAGGAGTGGATAGGGATATGGTGACAATGATTGAGCAATTATATCAGGACAATTATACAAGCGTAAGATATTCAACAAAGGGACAATTGACACAATGGTTTCAAACTAACATTGGGGTAAAGCAGGGATGTACTCTTTCACTATTGCTATTTAATTTATATTTTCAAACAATATTAAGCATATTATATGATCCAGACTTTCATTTGATTAGAATAGGGAAGAAGCATTGTGCTTATTTGGCATTTGCAGATGATGTAGCTTTATTATCAACAAGCTTCATAGGCATAAACAGGATGTTAATTAAATTTGTTGGAGAATGTAAGAAGGCAGATTTATTATTAAATTATGAGAAAACAAAAGTACTGGTCTTCGGAGGGAATAAAACAGAATACCAATATAACATAGATGGATATGGATTGGAAGTGGTAAAAAAATTTTGTTATTTAGGAAGTTTTCACTCAGGATGGATTATGGAATAAGCATATAAAAGAAACTTACAGTAAAGTAAATATATTTATTGCAGTAATGGATAGATTTTCATATAAACATGGAGGGCAGTCAATAAAAGGAAACTTGAGGGTTTTAAATGCAAAAGTTAAAGCTCAAATACTTTATGGGGCAGAAATTTGGGGATTTGGTGATTTTTCCAAATTAGAATGTATTTTGAATAAATTTTATAAAAAAGTTTTGGGTCTTCCTATTGGGACGCCATCAGCAATGGTTAGGGCAGAACTGGGCCAATACCAATTGGGATGTGAAATAAAAACAAGACAAGTGACCTATTGGTTAAAGGTGTATAACATGAGTAATCAAAAGTTTCCTATATTACGTATGGCGGAGGCAATGGAGTATAGCAAATATTATAGGTTATTTCCAAGTATGGAAATAGTAGAGAAAATATTAAAACCAATGGGGCTTCTAGAGACTATTACAGAAAGTATGATTTGTCCAACAGATATAATTAAATTAAGAATTAAAGATAGGGTTAGAGATTATTATACCCAATTGGATTTGGCACTGTGTAAACAATATAAAGTGAATGAATGGTTAAAAATAAGAGGTCACATGAATTAGAATTTTACGTGAGCGCTAATATCAATCCTGAGTTTAGGAAATTATTAACCTGAGCAAGATTCGAGAGTATTACAACAAATTGGAAATTAAATTTATATAGTAAAGAGAAAATAATGGGGGATATACTATGTAAATGTGGAACAGATAAAGATACACTTAGACATTTATTAATAATATGTCCTCTATATGAAAAAGATAGAAGGAACATTTTGGGGGAGATTTTGAGAAAACTTGAGTTAAATCCAGAAATTATGTTGAATTTCTTGTTAAAATCTCATAACCTGAACATATTACTCACTGTGACCTCCTTTTTAAAAATAATTGAGCAGAAAAAATTGCATGTGAGGGATGTTTTAACTTAAGGGGTAGGTTACGCTGTTTATAATTTGTCCAATATGTCAATATTTAAAAATATTTAAAAATGTGGATATTACTAAGAAGAATGTAAAATTGAGGACTAATGTTATATGGTGGATGTTTTAACATGGAAATTATAAAAATGTGTATTTGACTGAATTTGAATCATGCATTTTTATTGTAATGACTTGAATAAGTCAATCAATAAAATGACTACTACTACAAGGTGGAGTCAGGGATATACTGCCCGAGTGGTAGGAGGAGCTTATCTTAAAGGTGTCTAGCCAGTAGCATCGTTCCAGTGGAACTGCTAGAGTGTGGATAAGTGAACCATATCCATGCCCATAGAAATGTCCTTTTTTACCCTTGTTAAAGAAGAATAGGGGATTCCAGGTGCATGTGGAGTTGTAGGACTATACAGCTCAAATGAGATGTGCTCATCTCCCCCAAGCATCCCTAAGAGTAGTAGGCCAACAGCCCAGCTGGCACAAGGGAAGAAAATATGCATACCAACCAAACACAGCCTGACATAATCAGAAAGAGATATGAGAGGGAATGACCTGCTTCTCCTGTAACCACAAGGATGTACCCCGTGTAAGAGTTAGTGTACTTGCCCCAACCTAGTCCATAGCACCTCCTATAGGCAGTGGAACTGACAAGTGGAGATAGAGTGGATAGTGCCCAGAGGCACAAATAGCATTTAGCAAGTAACAAGGACATACCCAAAAAGAAGATATACACCGAGCAGGGTGAAGGAGGAGAAAAAGAAATAAAGGAAGGGCGCTACCTTCCCTTCCACCTTTTTTTTAATTTTTTGGTTGGCTTGAGGGCCTGAGAAGGACCCTCACCCTAGTTTTCATTTTTTTCTTGGTGGCGGAGGGGACCCAACAACAAGACCCCAACTACTTTTTTATATGTTTTTTGAAGGCCACTCGAAGGGAGTGCAACTGGGGAGATGCCCTAGCACTTGTGGTGCTGACCAGCACTGAAGGGTGAGCTGCCCAAAGACCCTGGTTCTGCTAGAGTGGGAGCTAGTAAGCAAGTGTGGTAATCAATAGTGAAGATATTCTGGAACATCAACAATTATAGTAAGTGCATAATTTTCCTGTCTTCCAGGATTTGATCTTCACCACTGATTCCCACATATGGGTCCAAGTACCAAGCTGTCCTTTCTTCTGAGGAAGGAGCTGATTCACCCTTTGGGTAACAGATACCCTCAGTCCTCTGTATGGGGGAGAACACCTGAGGGCAGGGGCTTCTTACAGGTCTGGTGAGACCTGTGACTGGTGAGGGCCAGGTGCAGGCTGGCTTCTGTGGCACAGGAACAGGAGGGATACCGACAGTTTCTGCCTGACCCTATGGAAGAAGAAATGAGCCTTACAGGTCTGGCGAGACCTGACACTAGTCATTACCAACTTAGGGCTCCTGCAGCACAGAAGCAGGAAGGTTCCCTGACAGTTCCTGCCTGACCCTGGTGGAGAAGAAATGAGCCCCCCTGGAAATACAACTTAAGTACCTTACACTGGGCCAATGGTGCCATCCAGGACAGGCAAAGCCATGCCGTCTGCCTGATTCAGACTGCAGTTCCTGCTAGCCTGAAGGTCACCTCATTGGCATCGTATAATACCCTTGACAGGTACCGCGCTACTTCCAGGCTCTGAGCAGAAAGATCAATGGCTTGCTTTACTGACTCACTCTGAGCCATGGCAGCTAATAGTTAACTTAGCTGCAACCATAGGCAACTGAAGGTTCCCATACGTGCCCTGTATGTAGAGATGAACATGAGGGCATGTGATGAGGTAAAAAACTTCCTGCCAAAGGCATCCGAGTGAAGTCTGCCTCTGGAGGTTGATCATGAGTGAGATGTCAAGGCCCCAACAAGGCCGGCAGTACCTCAAGCCCAAAAGAGGGGCGAGTACCTCACTTATGGATCCTGTGAGTGCACAATACCATATGAGGAGGTCTCTGGGGATGGCTGAACAAGAGAAGGGATGCCTCCACACTGCCCTTGATGCCTCTTCAAAGGTCCTAGGTTACTGAAGAATGACAACCGTGTTAAGATTGGGAACTCCAAAGAATCATAATGGCAGGGCTGCCAGATCACAACTTGTGTAAGTGGTTTTGCCAAGTACCTGAAGCATCTCCATCAAGAATCACTGGTACGGAGCATATTGAGCAGCCAAAGGCAGGTGGAAGGATGATTCTTTGTCCTCTGAGGAGAATGTCAATGGGGATGAGGCACTGACTCCAGGGGCTGTTAGTGCCGGGGAGAATCCCTATGAAAACTTAGGCACCAAAAACTCCCTGTGTTGCTCCCACATTAGTGGCTTCTCTGACGCTATGAATGTAGGTAGCCTTTACAGAAAGTGGTGAGGCCCCAGAGGTGGATGAACTCATGGTCTTGAGGGCCTCAACATGGGCTGTGGAACAATGCAGGGGCGTCGCCTGAGGGGAGGGCCTGGCAGAGTCACCTGAAAGGAGTCGTCCTATATCAGAGGAGTGACTCAATTGGTGTCCATGGGAAGGAACCCCTAGATGAGGAGAATGGAGCCATATATTGCCCAAAGCATGGCCCTGGTCCTCGACAGTTGTGGTGTCAATCAGTGGCCCCGAGGAGAACTCTGCCTCCAGGCCACATGTAGAAACAAAACTATAATGTACAAAAAATATTTATTTAGTTTTAATGCTTAGTTAACATTTAACTGTAATATGTGGTTATTTGGGGAGTGATGCAATACTAAGACAACTGGTTCAACCCAAGTGGTTTGGTTTGTCTCAAAGAACATATGAAGTCAAAGAAAAAAAACTTTCAACTGGCTTTAAAAGTGGCTTGGATGGACTTCAGAAAAAATGGGATTTCAAACTTTCATTTTAAAAGTGCTGCTTCCTCTAAACGGGCCCCACTGAGGCTCTAGCAGACTAAGCACCAAGGTCAAGTTGAGCTATCAAGCAAGCACTGGTAGGGTTTCTATGGCAAGCTTCACAGCAACCCTCGGAAGTAGATAAGAGATGAGGCACCCTTTTTTTTTGTTAATATATTTTTTATTAAGTTTTTCCACTGGGGGGGTTACAAGGGTTGGGTTGACAGTCATATTTCATAATTATACAGACATTTATAGTGGAGCCATACATTTAGATAGTCTATTAAGGATATACTTTGTGTCATACAATCAGTTATTGGGTACAAATTAATGATAGCTGGTACTGGTAGTCCAGAACTTTCTCACAACATGTAAGACAGCTTAGGATATTCATGACAGCAGAATACATATGTCACTTTAATCTGCATATTCACCAAGGTTATTTGTGCTTGGGTACCTAGGCCAGCATCTGGGCCTTACATAAATGAACACACTCACAGCATAATTTATTCAGTGTATGAAGGTAGTGTCTCTTAACATGATGTGCATAACCCACCTAGCCCATTTCTCAGTACATAAGTCAGAGGAGTCATTTAGGGAGTAAGAAATCTTTTCAGACCTATAAATATGGGTCATTATTTCCCTCCAATCTAGCACAGTGGGTATCCTGGTGGTCAACCAGTTCCGTGTCAGGGTCATCATTGCCACCAAGAGGGAAATCCCCCATCAGATAGTGTGTATGGGTGGCCTTTATGTCTGGGGGGAGGATATGTAAAATAAAGAATTCAGCAGAAAATGTAAGTGGGATACCCATCAATATACTTAATTCAGCTTATATTGAATTCAGGAAGGGCTGAATTTTGAGGCAAAGCCAAAATACGTGTGTGTGGTATGCAGTGGGGTCTCCACACTGATGCCAACAAAGTCTGAGATGGGTCGCTGTGAAATGGGCTGTTATTGCTGGGGTTCAAAAATACCTAAGCCTCACCTGCCAGGCAAACAGTCTCCAGCTATGGGAGAAAGTAAGTTTTGACGTTATTCTACAGCCCCTTTCCCATAATAGCAGAGGCACATCAGACCCAAATTCTAGGCTCCATTTTGCACGACAATCATCAGTGTTTGATCCTAGGGTTTCTATGATGGTCTTATATAGGACTGAGATAATGTGAGATATTCCCCCAGAAGTAATGCATTGCTGAAGACATGTAACCAGGGGAGGGATGGCTTCAGGGTCTCGTAGTTCCGGGGGGAGGGAATAATAGAAATGCCTCAGCTGCAGGTACCTGTAGAAGTCTGAATGTCGAAGTACATGGGTACGGCTCAACTCCTGGAAGGACTTAAAATCCCTGCCATGCAGAAACTGCGAGAGGTCAGAGAGTTGTAGATGGCCCCAGAACTCAAAGATGTGATCAAGGGAGGCAGGAGTGAAATTCTCTAGGAGAGCCACTGGGCAGACTAGGGGAAGATATATGGTGAGAGATAGTTGTTTACGGATCTCGGTCCATACCTTCAGCTGGGACAGATCCACGGGTTCTAGGGGAGCCAGTTATGCAGATAGGAAGTGGAGCAGTGTAACACCAACCTAGCCCATTTTTGGTGCAGAATGAGGTCCTCTTCTATTTCTCTCCACCAAGTCAGGTTAGCTTTTGACAGCCTGTGTATTATAAATGAGAGATGTGAAGCCCAATAGTAATGTTTGAGGTTTGGAAGGGCCAAACCGCCTTTAGCTCTTGGGAGAGTCAGAGTGCCAAATTTTATTCTGGGACAACACCCAGACCATCTGAACCTGCTGATGCATTTGTTCCATACTTGAAATATCTTGGTGGGAATATGTATGGGCATATTTTGGAACAAATATAAAGCTCGGGGCAGAATGACCATTCTAATTACATCCACTCTCTGTATGAGATTTAGTGGGAGAATATCCCAACGGGCCAAATCCAATTGGAGCTGCATAGTGAATGGGTCATAATTGAACCTTTTGGCATTCTCGGCTCGGTGGGACAAGTATATGCCCAGGTATTTCAATTTTACCAGGTCCCAACGGAAGGGGAATCTCTGTGCTAACTCCACTGTAGGGGAGAAATTAAATGCCAGGGCCTCCATTTTAGTGGTATTAAGCTTGTATCCTGAGCATCTACCAGACTGCTCAATTATGTTAAATACCGCTGGAACTGACCTGGGAGGATCGGCAAGAAATAACAGGACATCATCAGTGTAGAGGGCAATATGGTGATCTATTTATTTGACCTCTACACCTTCTACCAAGGGGGACTGCCTAATGGCTTGTGCCAATGGTTCAATGAATATGGCAAACAGACCTGGGGATAGAGGACATCCTTGACGGGTGCCCCTGTGAAGGGGGAAATAGGTGGAATGATGCCCGCTCACTTTTACACATGCTTTAGGAGAGGAGTACAGTGTCCTAATCATGGAAACAAAAGGGAAGGGAATGCCCATTGTGGTCATAGTTGTAAACAGGAAGGGCCGAGACCCTGTTGAAAGCCTTCTCAGTATCTAAGCTAAGAAGGATAGATGGAGAGCTACGGGATTGCATTTCCTGGACCAGATGTAGGGCCCTTCTTGTATTGTCTGTGGTAGATCTAGCACGAATGAAACCAGTTTGGTCAAGGTTAATGAGGGAAGGTAAAACCAAATCCAGGCGCTTGGCCATAATAGACATAAGAAACATAGTCTGCATTTAAAACTGAAATTGGGCGGTATGATGTACACACTTGTGGGTCCTTATCAGGTTTAGGGATCAGGGATATCGCCGCATATGACCAGCTGGGTGGGGGGTCAGCTGTCCCTTGTAGGACTTCATTATACACCTGCAGGAGGATTGGAGAGAGTGTATGCACTGAGTGTTTATAAAGTTCAGCACCATAGCCATCTGGGCCAGGAGCTTTCATTGTTTTAGCACGGGCGGCAGCAGCCAGGAGCTCTGTGTGTGTAATGGGGGAAACCAAATGATTCTGCTGTTCATTGGTCAGCCTAGAGAGGCCCAGGGGCTGGAGAAAAGCCTTGATGCTTTCAGCTTCTGGGGGGTGGTCTGGGGTGTAAAGTTTTTTATAATACTCGCTAAATACCTGAGTAATTTGGCTCACCTTTGTACACTGGGCTTCCGAATTGTGGATATAGTTGAAAGGGGCCTTTGTTTGCGTAACCAGAATGCCAGCAGGCGGGAGGCCCTGTGGCCGACCTCGCCATATCACTGTCTTAAGTAGGCCAGGGAAATTTCAGTTTTCTGTATTGCTAGTCTCTCCAGTTCCATTTTAGTCTGTTTAAGTTTTGTTTGAAAAAAAAAAATAGTATCTAGGTGAGGGCTAGGGGCAATATTAAAGTCTCCACTTAAAATTAAAATACCCCTAGTTAATTGAATTACCTTATCCAGAAGGGTTCTAATGGTTGGAATAGGAGAGCCAGGAGGTAAATAAATATTGACCAGGGTGATCTCATTATCCTGTAAGCAGCCCTCTACTACCACCAGACAACCTCCAGGGTCAGCCCACTCCCGTATGGGTTGAAAAGAGGTATGGCCGGAAACCAATATGGCGACCCCCTCCTCCTGCCCTTCTTAAAAGAAGAGGAAAAGACCCATGCAATCCCTCTCCTGGTCAGCATCTCATACTCATTAGCAGTCAAATGTGTTTCCTGTAGGTACATTATACCTGCCTGGGTCTTTTTAAGTAGAGAAAGCATTCTAGATCTTTTTATGGGATTACCCAACCCATTTACGTTCAAAGAAAAAATCTTAAGTGGTACATTAGCCATTTAAAAACAGACATTAGGATTGAGAGTTTGTACCTGTGTTCCTTGTAGCTCCATTATGTAACTAACTACTGGCTCACAATCAGAGCATATGAGAGGTGACTGTCTAAAAGGGGAAATGTGAGGAATAAGTTCCTCTAACATCTAACAGTACAAGGTAAATGTTAACTGGTGAAACTGCTTAACACAGTGTTCTGCCAACCGGGCAGGTAATGTAATACAACTTTGGGCTTCCATGGGGCCAGCCACTCAAACGTAAGTGGGTAGCCTCTAGGGTATGCCAGAAAAGGATTCTTGGCTAGGCCTTACCTGTTTAGGTAGGCAAGACGATATTGTCTCTTTTGTAGGGCGGGATGGGGGGTAAGGGGGAAGTAAGCATGCCTCTCGTCCCTCCGAGATGTTATTACAGGGTTTTAGCTAAACCCAACTAGAAGAGGGGAAGAGGGAGGTACTAAATTTAGTTTATCGTACTCATTATATGTTATAAAAGTCAGTGCTCTCAGTCACCCTGAGGGGTGAAAAGCATATGGGAGGATCCATGCATCTCCAATCCTCGGTCGCCCCCTCTGGTACAGTTGGTGGAGGGGGCAAACCAAGCAAACACAAGTGCACACAGGGTTCCCCTTCGGGCACAGGTTGGAAAGAGAGGCTGACAGTTATTCCCAAGCAGTATGGGATCAATAGTTAAGTAAGCAATGTATATCAAAGTCCGCTGCAAGTGCTGTTGGAAATAATGTGCAGTTCAAAAGAAAAGTCAAAAAGCAAAGGAGTTTTTACAAAATTGTTAAAATGTGGAGAAGGGTGCCACTGGCCCGTCTTGGGTAACTTGACTTGTGTAGGCCGAGGTCTCCATCCGTGGAGCCCATCCTGAGCCCCCCCTCTCCAGTAGTCACCTCCCGCCCCATACCTCCCATCACGAGGTCCCCTCTGTCTTCCGTCCCAGCGTTTCCCCGCATGGCTGACATCAGAGGACACAGGCGGTCTAGGCCGCTCGTGAGGCCTCAGTTTAAGTGTATGCCACAACTTTCGACAGGTGCCCCCCCTTGTTCTCGGGAAGAGATCACCCATCTGTGCAAGGTAAACTCGGTGGGCCCATAAAGATCGAGAGGATCCCCAGAGGGGGTCAGGTCAAGGGAGTAGCCACCGGAGAGGCCTTAAAATAGCATGGGGTGAGCAATTAGGGTCAGCCTACCTGCAGTCAAAGCAGTCAGATGTGCAAGTGTTCATTGAGTCAATTCATTTCAGGCGCTGGTTGATTGGTGGAGTCTCAGGGGGATCCACGGAGTGCTGTCGGAGGTCTGATATTATTCGCTGTATAGCCGTAGCGCCTTCTTTCTGAAGTTGGTCCCTTGGAGGTATTTTGGACCATGCTTAGTGGGCCAATTTAGTAGCAAGTGAAGTGTTCGTCTTTCTCTGCATAGGTGGGATATCGATTCCAATTTTAGCCAGTTCTTGCGCCGCTTCCTCGGCTGTGTCGAATGTCTTGGCACCATCTGCAAGTTGAACTACCAGTTTCGCTGGGCAGGGTGTTCTGAACTTGAGTTTGGATTCCTTCAGTTTTTTGAGAATGGGGCATACGCTCTGCGCCTCATAGCGATTGTAGTAGGATCATCATTATCTACATAGATCCACTGGTTCTGGTAAGTTAAATCCCCTTGTTGCCACGATTTATGCAGGATCTACTCTTTCTCTTGGTAGCGGAGAAACCAAATAAGAATGGCTCTTGATCAGGTATATGACTGTGGGCCTAAGGTTCGGTGAACTCTATCCATTTCCAGGGAGCAGCTGTTGGGTAAATCCAGCTTGGTTTTAAAGAAATTCGCATAAACTGAATTGGGTTAGTGCCCTCGGACCCCTCAGGGAACCCATTTACTCTCAAGTTATTCCTTCAACTCTTAGTTTCTGCATCATCAGCTCTGTCCTGTAAGTTTACGATCATTTGATGTGGCTATATTATGGCGCGCGCTCTGCATTGTCCACGTGGGTATCAGTGTTCGTTGCCTGCTCTTCCACACTATCTATATGTTTCTTTAGTTTCCCCAAATCAGTTTGCAGTGCAGCGAAGGTTGAGTGGGTCTCTTTCCTGAACTCTCGTATCTCTTGGAAGACAATATCCATTTGTCTGCCCACATTTGGCAGTAGAGTGCTCTCCTCTTTAGCTGGGCTGTTTTTATACAAGGTTTGCAATGCATCGCTGTCAGAGCAACTTCCGTCCAACTCGGCGGTGTCCAAAGTTGTTTTTTGACGGTCGTGTCTCCTTCTAGACATAGTGAACACACTCCTATGTTAATTCTGCTGCTATTAGGGTTGGGTTAACTGCTTTTCGGAGTGTTTAAGACCTTGGAGGAGATGGAGCTCGGGCTTCAAGCTGCTTCTTGAGGCATGACGTCACCAGAAGTCGAGGCACCCTTTTGATACTCAAACAAAAAAAAAATTAAAAAAAGGGAAAGCTTAATATTTGTTATATTAAACAGTTACTTTTGTTTATTGTAAGACAATCCATGAGGCTGCCGGTACAAAAGCTACACCAGTCCATAAAACATGTTTTACCTATCAAGGGACCACAATTCATGGATGAAACTGGGAAGATAAACAAGTTATTTACAAATATCTATTGTGCCAAGAGTTTGGAGACAATAAATAAAGTATGGGGTGGGGTGGTGTGTGTAACTAGAAGTTTACACACACCCGAGGGGTTAGATGCCACATAAACCCCGAGAGCAAAGCTTGAGAGGTTTATGAAAAGCAGCTAACCCCAGGGCATGTGTAACTGTCGAGTTACACACTGCCCTCATATATTTTATTTTTATATAATTGCTGGGTTTTTTTCACCACAGCAATTATATAAAATAAAGAGGATGTCCCCATGCAGCCGCGGTCCTACTCGGTTTCAGCATGGTCTGCAGCCGGACACGGCTGCTGGAAGAAAGGCTTTTTTTTTTCCTTTTTGGTTCTTAGGAAGGATAGTTTTAGTGCAGCTGTTTGCTGTTTTTTTGAAGTTTTACTTACTGCTGAGTTGGAGTGGTGGGCTGGTGTGTGGCAATGTGGAAGAGCAACGGCTGGTGCTGGAGCATGTGCAGCAGAAGGGAAACCCGGCACATGTTTGTCATAATAAACACTCCTTTATAATGACAAATTATGCTACGGGTTTCCTACAGGAAAAACAAAACCCATTAATTATAACAGCATGTTTGTACTCATTTGAAAACAGACATCGTGAGACGTCCAGAAATGTGGTTTTTGGATGTGTAACTGCAGGATAGAGGTATGCTGTTTTTAAAAGTCTGTGGTAAACAAGTTGTCAATGGATGATTTATCAGCCAGGCTTCAGAACAAAGAGCTGATTAACCAGGACAGATCTTGGGACTTTTCAACTATTTCCTGAAGGTGGATCTGAATGAAAAATAGTTCATTTTGAAGCTCAGGACATGGGATGTAAGCTGATTATTTTATTTTAAAGATATTTGCTGGAAAACAATGTTTATTACCATCATTAACTTATCTCATGAACTATTTGCCTTAGAGACATAAAGAACACTTTAAAATGTGACATTCAATTAACTAAGTTCAAAAGTGTTTGTTTCAAGACTATATCTTGTTGCATTCAGAGGCTAGGAGAACAATTAAGTTTGGACTTAAAAAGTGAACATGTACAGAGAGAGGTGTGTCCTAAGGAAAAGGGACTAGCCACCCCTACCTCATTTGCATTAGCCAATCAGAACTGATGGAATGATGTCATGACAATGCTCTGGCAAAATGGTATAACAGATTTGACCATTCTGTGGGGCTCAGCGCCTCCTAAACTTGATACTGAATGGATCTGTGCCAGATAAGGCTGTGTTTTATGGCTAAGAACAAACTCCCCATCAAAACTCTGGACTGTCTTTCTGTGTTTGCTAGAGGAGACCAAGTCTTCCTTTCTGTATTTGCAACAAAACAGACTGCTCTGCCTTCATGTCATGCATCTATACCAGAAGAGACTTCCAGTAACTGTGTGGGGAGTTGAGTCAGAGACCAGCAGAATCAAAAAGGGACATTTGCCACAGAAAAAGCAGGACTCTCACCAATATTCTGAAATTAAGAAAGAAACCCCAAATTCTGCAATGAACCAGATGTCGGAGTTATTTACTTTAATGTTTTAGTGTAACAGCCTAGGTTGCCTAGGTTGAAAACGAGGTTGCTGAGGTGGTTGCATGGGGAAAATAATTTCTTAAATATTAGAATATGGGTATATAAAGAAGCACTCAAATCTATACAAAGGAATATTTAAATATTTTGCATGCAAAGAAGTGCTTGAACAAGTTTTATATGCAAAGAAACAATCTAAGATTTATACAACGAAACAAGTATTGATGCATGAACAAAAATGTTATTTACAAAAGTGACTAAGACTACATATTGTGTCTAATTGGTTTTGTTTACTTTTGTTTCTTGTTTATTTTTTTGCAAGTTATTTTGTAGTTATGCTGCTTTTTACAGTGTTTACAAGACTTTATATTTATGCCACAGTTATTAGTGTGTATTGTATAGGGATAATAAAATATATTTTTAAGTAATTCCAAGTATGTCACGGAAAAGTTCATTTGTAATTATCTAAACCTTTTGTATACAGTAGGTTGTGAAAAGGAACATTTGAACCACTTTTTCATTGTTTTGTATGATCCAGAGAAGTGAGGCCTGAGGTACAGCCAAGTGCCATAATGCATGATTGATATTCCAGGCTGTTGTTATGACAGCCATCAGACTCCAAGCCAGTGCCAGCTCCAGCAGTGGGCTCAGGGTCAATGAAAACCTCAGGGACAGGTTCATCCCTGTCACTGCAGTTGGGAACATCTTTGTTGCTGAGCTCGGCGTCGACTTCGATGTTGACCCTAAAGTCATCCCCCAACCTATTGCCGGGAATGGAATCAGGGTTAGGGATGACTTCAGGGACATTGTCTTGCCCAAAGCTGGGCCCTGAACCAACACTAAGGCCATCACTGCCTCTGTCACCATGGCCAACGTCGTCATCCTCCTCTGTATCATTAGTGACACAAGTGGAAGTAACAACCTTTGCCCCAGCAACAGGATGACAAACAGTCCTGGTGATGGTCCCTCTTCTGACACCTTAAACAGTGTCAGAAGGGGGCCCAGCATAATTTCCGTTGTCGCTCGACTTGCTGCCATTTCAAATAGTGACAACAGCATGGGCAATACCAGATGACAACACTGAGGTGTCCACCAGTGTAGACATAGTGCATAACTACAACCTCACCACCAGGGAGGTCTACTGCTCAGGGTAAAGACTGTGTAGGGTGTTCAGCCACCTCCTAAAGGAGTTGGTCACCCCACAGACTCCACCACCAGGGTCTCCAATGCCTCAGCATGGTGAGGTTGAGGAGGAAAGTACAGTTACGTGAAAACTTACCATAACAGTAGATATTCGAGAGAAACTCTTGGAGCAGGTTCAAACAATGAGGACTGGCGCCACCTAGCAGAGGTTCCGGCAAATTTTTCTCTAGCAGTACCTACATGGGGAATGCCCCATGCGTCGTCAGCTTCACCCCGATGCGCCTTATGAGGATGCCCCGTCAGGCAAGGAAACGGCAGGTCATAAATGGCAACTGTTAGCCCACGGATGACCTTTCAAGCGCAGTATGCCAATCTGGAAAGGGCCTGATCCCTGTGGGGAGGAGGGTGGGAAAAATACCTGCTGCAAGAGCTTCTTTCGAAGATCTACTGTTACGGTAAGTTTTTACGTAACTGTACTATCTTACTTTGAGTAGAAGCTCTTGCAGCAGGTTCAAACAATGAGGACAGAGTCCCAAGCAGTATAAACTTATGACAACCCCTTGGGAGGGGGGGAAAGAAACAGGAGCAGGACAAAACAGAGGGAGGAACCTCAGGAAACCAGGCCCTACAGGACCGCAAGGCCAAACCCTGCTCTGCGCCTGGAAACAATGTCCAAGCTGTAGTGCCTAACAAAGGTGTGCACGGAGCTCCAGGTAGCAGCAGCGCAAATATCTGCTGTCGGAACTGTTTTAAGAGCAGTGAATGAAGTGGCAAGAGCCCTCGTACAGTGAGCTTTAATCAGCCCTGCGGTTGAATTATTGTGCGTCTCATAACAAAAGGAGATGCAATGGACCAACCAACGCGAAAGCATCTGTTTGGAGACCGGGAGACCTGCCAACCAAGGAGCAAAGGAAACAAACACCTGAACAGATTGCCTGATCCGCTTGGTTCTAGCCAAGTAACACCTGAGAGCACTGTGAACATCCAGGGAATGGAGAAGGGCCTCTCCCCCTATTGGAATGCTCTTGGTAATAGACCAGGAGCTGAACTGACTGGTTTAAAGTGATCTCTGAGACCACTTTTGGCAAATATTACAGATTTGTGCGCAAATCAACCCTGTCCTTATGAAAGATCAGATAGGGTTCCCTACACATGAGGGCTTGCAGTTCAGAAATGCGCCTAGCCCAAGTGACCACCACCAAGAGTAGCGTTTTCCAGGAAAGAAAACGGAGCTTAGCGCTTTTAGCCAGTTCAAAGGGAGGGAGAGAGAGAGCTTCTCCAGGGTGAACAAGAGATCCCAAGGAGGAACAGGGTCCCAGATGGGAGGTCTGATGTGCAGAATGTCATGTAAAAAAGCTTTGGAAACCTCCATCTGAGCCACCGTCTTATCCGACATGAAAGAATGGTAAGTGGAGATGGCTGCCAGGTGTACCTTGATGGAGGAATAACTAAGGACTTTCTGAAAGGGAAAGAGCAAATATTCAAGGACGGTGTTAACCGGACAGACCAATGTGACCACCTGCTTTGCTGTGGCCCAGATGCAAAACCTCTTCCATTTCAAAGCGTAAGTGGCCCTGGTGGCAGGTTTCCTAGCCTCAACCAACACCATGGCAACCTGGTCAGAGACCCCAAAATGGACCATTTCTAAGTCCTGAGGAGCCAGGTGTGCAGGTGAAGGGATCACAGGTTTGGGTGCAACAGGGACCCGCTGTTCTGCGACAGAACATGTGAGGATAGAGGGAGAGGCATTGGAAGCTCTGCCGCTAGACGCTGTAGTAATGGGAACCAAAACTGGCAAGGCCACAATGGGATGATCAGAATAATGGTGGACGACTCTGTGCCTTGAGGAGGACCTTCTGAAGAAGAGGGAAGGGAGGGAAGGCATAATGGAACCTCCCGCTCCAACAGAGGGATAACGCATCTTGCCAGGAAGCACCAGGCTCTGGACCCAGTGAGCAAAAACTGGGCAGTTTTGCATTGTATCAAGATGCAAAAAGATCCACCTCTGGTGTCCCCCACAGGCGAAAGATGTGATCTGCCATGTCTTGGCGCAATTCCCACTCATGGGCTTGTGACCGTGTCCTTTTGAGCGTGTCTGCCAGCATATTCTGAAGCCTGGGAGCGTGCATTGCCATGAGGAACAGATGGTGTTCCAGTGCCCAATCCCATACCCACATTGCCTCCCTGCAAAGGGGGTAGGAATGAGTGCTGCCCAGTGTGTTGATGTAAAACATCACTGCGGTGTTGTCTGTTTGCAGCAATAGATGGCTCGGTAAAAGGACCGACACCAAGGCTCAAAGAGCATAGAGCACTGCTCTCATTTCCAGGACACTGACGTGCAGGTTTGCTTCTAGGGGAGACTAAGTACCTTGCGTGCGATGGTTCCCCAAGTGTGCCCCCCATCCCAGGGATGAAGCATCCGTTGTGAGGGACTGAGTCGGAGCCCCCAGCTGAAACGGGATGCCCTTTAGGAGGTTTTCGGATGACATCCACCAGCGAAGCTCTTGGCAGATTGGCTCTGATATTCTGACCAAGGCGTCCAGATCGTCTGATGTCTGGTCCCACTGAACCCTCAGGGACCACTGGATGGTCCGCCTATGAAGACGGGGCCAGGGGAACCGACACTATGGCAGCTGCCATGTGTCCGAGCAACCTGAGGAGCAGGCGAGCAGGTACCTCTGAGGCTGAAGAGACCTGGTACGCGATGGCACAAATGCGACCCACTCTATCGCTGGGAAAAAAACCTTCCCGAGAGTGGTATCCAGAGAGGCTCCTATAAACTGGAGTATCTGGGATGGAGACAAATGGGACTTTTCCCTGTTGATGGTGATTCCGAGACCCTGAAACAGAGTGATGGAATCCTTGACAGTCTCCGACAGGCGGGGCCTGGAGTGGGCCAGGAAGAGCCAGTCATCCAGATATGGAAACACAAAATGGCCTCGTCTCTGAAGTGCTGTGGCTATGACTGCCAAGCACTTCATGAAGACCCTTGGGGCTGGGGAAAGACCGGAAGGGAGGACTCGGAATTGATAGTCCTCATTTTCGAACCTGAACCGGAGGAATCTCCGAAGGTTTCTGGTGATAGGAATGTGCTAGTAAGCGTCCTGCATGTCCAGGGATGCAAACCAGTCTCCTGCCAAAATGAGAGGGAGGAGAGTGGGAAGAGAAACCATCCTGAATCTCTTGTAGGAGACCCACTGATTGAGATCGCTGAGGTCCAGAATGGGTCTGAGATCTCCTGACTTCTTCGGGACTAGGAAGAAGTGGGAGAAAAAACCCTTTCCTGATTCGGCTGGTGGAATCGGCTCAATAGCCCTTTTTTCTAGAAGAGAGGATATCTCCTGTCTGATCAGGGCTCTGTGTTTCCTTGGGTACCGGAATGGGGGGGGTGGTCTGTCCGGTGGAACGGATGTGAACTCTATGGAGTGCCCAAACTCCACGAACTCTAGAACCCAGTGGTCAGAGGTCACCTGAGCCCACGCATCCGCGTAGAGTGAAAAGCGTCCTCCTACCGGCTCCTCTGGTGGAGTTAACAGAGGGGGAGAGTTGCCTGAGTAATCAGGCATTGGGTGGGGGAGGGAGGGTGGCAGTGGCTGCTCTGGGAGGTCTAGAGATGGATGCTGAGGCACCCCTGGCTCCACCCCTATGACCAAAGCCACTTCGTTGAGCATGCTGCTGAAAACGAGGTTGCTGAGATTGGTGTCCCCCACAGCCACGAAAATGAGTCTTTCTTGCTCGCCCTTGTTTCAGGTGGTACATGGACTGCACGGAATGGACAGCCTTCCCAGAGTCCTGCAGCCTGTTAATAACACGCTCTGTGTCCTCGCTGAAGAGCACGGGGCCTCTAAAGGGAGCATCCAAAAGGTTGACTTATACATCTGGATCGAACCCTGATACCCGAAGCCAAGCATGGCATCGGAGGCAAATGCCAGTGGCGGCCGCCCTGGAGGAGGTGTCCGCAGAGTCGTAGGCTGAGTGCAGAACGGGGGTACCCACGTCTGAGCCAGCCTGCAGTAGCTTGGCAAGCTTGGTCTGTTGAGGACAATCAGGCAGACTCTGCACCAGGTCCAATCCTTGTTCCCAAAGGGTGTTCTGGAATTGGACCATGTGTGTTAAGAAGTTAAGACTCCTTATGCTACAGGTGGCAGCAGAATACACCTTATGGCCCATGGAATCCAGCTGTTTTGATTCTCTATCAGGCAGCTGGGTGCTCAGATGTTTGGGCCTCTGTGAACGATCATGAGCTGCTGAAATCACCACCGAGTCCACAGCGGATGGTTCGGTTAGGAAGGGATGGTCGGCAGGTGCTCTGTAGAGCCGGTTGGCCTTTTTTGGCACAGCAGGGGAGGAATAAGGATGCTTCTAGGTCGCATGAGAGACATCAGCAAAAGTGTCGACCATAAGAGGGATGACCACCGGCTTTGGATCTTTCTGGTGGAGGTACTTAGCCAGCCGCAAGCGCTCGGGGTCCAGGGCCTCAGTGTCCCATCCCATGTTGGCCTGGATGTGCCTCATTACCTCCATAAAACTGGGGTCATCTGGAGGGGAATTAGGAAGCCCTTCCATGTCCCCAGTGTCTGGCTCCAAGTAGACTGAGGAAGAGTGAGTCTACGTAAGAGGTGGTGGGGGAATAGGGAGAGGGGCAACGCCTCTTGCCTTTTGGCCTCTTTTCTGGAGGAGGAGAGGGGGAGCAGGAGGAACTGTAAGAATGGTCCCTCTTGGACTTCTTGTTGTGCTTCTTTGGAGGAGGCACGTCGTCCCCCTGACCGCGGGGTTCAATCCGGTCGGGAACCAGCTCCGGAGTGGGTGGAGGCACCCCAGCTGGCAGGTCCTTTTTGTGTCCCACCAGTGGGCAAAAAGCTCCTTCACCTGAGAGAGGTGCAGCTTTGGAGAGTCAGGTGTAGGCGGAGGAGTGCCCGAGCCAGTACCGCACCGCCCTGTCGTCCAGGGGACTGCGCCGGATCCAAACCCTTATTGACCGGTGTGGGCCTAAGGGGGATGTTGGGTGGCATCAGCACCACGCCGCTGCCGGGTCCGCGCCAGGAGGACCGCAACCGCGGAGAAGTGGTGTCGAACGACGCCGGGCGAGGGTGACAGAACAGGCGCCGGGCCGGGTGTCTGTTTAACCACTACCGGTGGCAGAATAACCGCGGTCGAGACTGGGGCCAATGGAGTAGCAGGCGAACGAGAGTCCGGCATTTGCTTGTCCTTAACACCTGATGGGCGTCGATCCTTTTCCTTAGATGGACGACAGCTGGGTTTGAGGTTGGAAGTTTTCTCGGCCGAATGCCGGTCAGCAGCCGGAGGCTGGCGTCGGTTCGAGGCCTTGTGTTTAGGTGGGAGGGAGGAAGCCCTAATTGCCGGAGGCCTTCCTCGACTCCCGGGAGTCGGCTTTGGAGGAGGGAGCCGAGTGGGAGGAGCTCTTACCTGAACCCTTGTTTTTTTCAGGCTGAGAAACCTTCCAGGGCTGGAGGGAAGTAAGGTTTGAAGAAGAAGAACCCACCGATGAAGACTTGACCGTCGTGAGGCAGGAGTCATGGCCCGACGATCCGGACTTCGAACCAGAGGACCGTTGCTTCTAGTGGGATCTCCCTCTGTCCTGGTCCAGATGTTTTTTGTGGTGCTTGTGGGCATGCTGAGGTTCGGATTCCCCGGATGAAGAGGCCCATTCCATAGTGGTGAGTCTTGATTCTACTGTAAAGGCCGCAAGGGACTTCTGGAGCCGAATTCGCATCCGTGAATTGAAGGCCTGACAATGAGGGCAGGTGTCAGTGCGATGATCGGGCCCCAGACAATAAAGGGATGCAGAATGTCCATCTTTCACGGGAATCTGTCGCCCACAAGCGCACTTGTTCAAATGCGATGACATAAGAGGAAACATTTTTAATTTTGAGTGAAAACTACTGTGTGGAGAAGAGCAGTCAGTACTAGCCGAAATGCTGAACTAACCCTGACCGTGCAGCGGGAAAGAACTAAAGCATGTGGGGGATCTCCTCCCTTATATAGGGCGACGTCGGGGATGGAGCCGACGTCGGCTGGGGCGTTCCCCACGTAGGTACTGCTAGAGAAAAAGTTGCCGGAACCACCGCCAGGTGGCACCAGTCCTCATTGAACCTGCTGCAAGAGCTTCTACTCGAAGTAAGATCCTGTGTTACCGTGGAACCAGAGATCCCAGGAAGATGCCCAAGGAAAAAGCCTTGTATCTTTGCCTTAGCTGCACATGTGCGATGTCTGATCCCACTTCAGCATGCAGTCCTCTAAAGTACGGTAGTCTATGGAGAAGTCGGCACTGCACACATTGATATCCTGCTCAAGGCCTAGGCAGGTCACACAGCAAACAGCCATGGATTTCCCACAGTAGCACTGATGCATAATGGAACGCTGTCGGACTTTCTTCAGCAATTTAGCCCCCTTCTTTTTGGACTTTGGCATCACTGAAAACAACAGACACAAACAACAATGCGAAGATGAAGAACAGCAGTGATGCACTTAGAAAAGATGGAGATGGTAGAACTGAGGCACTGTGCTCCCATGGTATGTACTCGACTGTGGTAAGAACAGAATGGAGGTAAGAGAGAGCCAGCAACGGTTACTGGCTGGTGCTTGACACCAAGAAGAAGAAGAAGAATCAGCATTTATATAGTGCTTTTCATACATCCAAAGCGCTTTACAAGCAACGCTAGACTGGTAGTGAAGTGACTGAATGTGCGGTGGTGGCCATATCGCACATCATCACCCACACACAGCCTGGATAATTGCATGAACCGGTTTATGGGAAGGGGAATGTTGGCCAGGACACCGGGAATGATCCCTACTCTTTGCGAAGAGTGCCCTGGGTTCTTTTACTTCCACCTGGACACCCACCAGGACAAGACCAGGATGGGCAGAAGGGACCTCGGTTTTAACGTCTCATCCGAAAGACGGCACACCCCAGCAGTACAGCACCCCCCAATACTGCACTCGGATGCCAGCGATTTTTAGGTGCAAGTCCAATCCCGGTGTGGGACGAGAACTCACGACCTTCTAGTCCAGAGGCGGATGTGCTACCAACTGAGCCACGCTGACACCACATGGGGGTGTGCCGGTGCCATGCTCAGTAGACATGGACAGCTCCTTCCCTGGGAAAAAATCTGCTCCTGTGAGGTCCTAGCACCTCCAGTCTCAGATCTATAAGTGGTACTCAATGGTGAAGATCGATTCTTGGAAGATCTTCCAGAATAGCTTCATAATGCCATATGAATACTTATTAAGGTGCAGCCTGACAAATCTAACAGAGGGTCTGAATGGGAAGGGCCCAAACCTGCTCGGGATCCCAGAAACACTGGGCGACCCTGCCATATTCTGATAATGTGCATTTCTGCCACATTCCAAAAGTGCACATCCCTGCTATATTCCAAAACTGCAAGTCCCTGCCACATTCTGAAACTGTGTCACCATTGCATTCAAAACTGTGTCACTGTCACATTCTGAAATCATGCATTCTCAACACATTCCAAAATTGTGTGTCACTGCCACATTTGGAAACTGCATGTCACTGCCACATTCTGAAATTGTGTCACCAACATGTTACAAAATTGTGCGTCGTCACCACCACATTCTGAAATTGCATGTCCCCACCACATTCTGAAATTGTTTGTCTCTGCTTATTTCAAAAATTGTGCATCCATGCCACATTCCAAAAATACTCATCCTCACCATACTCCAAAAGTATGTGTTTTGCCACATTCTGAAATTGTGCTTCCCAGCCACATTCCAAAACTGCACTTCCCATCCACATTCCAAAACTGGGCATCCAGATGATCACATGCTAAAAATGTGTGTCTAAGCTACATGTACTGGACGCACTCAGAGAGTAGTGGTCTGTGGGGAGCTCTCGAACCCTACAGAGGTTGGTAGTGGGGTACCACAGGGCTCGGTCCTGGGTCCAATCCTGTTTAATGCATACATATCAGACATCAGGGATGGTATAGGGTGTGAAATGAGTCTCTTACGGATGACTCCAAGATGGGAGCAGTAGTTGAGGAGAAGAGGGAGGTTGGCCTGCAGAGGACCTGGACACCCTGAAGCTGGGCTCACACATGGAAATTAAATTTCAATATCACCAAGTGCAAGGTGTTGCATCTTGGTTGGGGAACCCTAAACACAGGTACACCCTGGGAGGGAGGTGCTGGAAGCCTCAACAGGGGAAAAAGACCTAGGGGTCATGGTGGATACATGTATGAATAACTCTGAGCAGTGCAGGAGAGCAGCTAGCAAGGCAAACAGGATGTTGGGATGCATCGCAAGGGGATCACCTCAAGGAGCATGGAAGTGATTCTGCACTGTACAATGGACTGGTTAGACCACACCTTGAGTACTGTGTACAGTACTGGAGACCACACTTGAAGAGGGACATACAGCTCCTGGAGAGGTACAAGGAGGGCAAACAAAGATGATACGAGGGCTAGGATTTGACTTACTGAGGACAGACTTGAGGAGCTCTGCCTGTTTTCATTGGAGGAGAGGAGAAACAGGGGACATGATTGAGGTCTTCAAGTACCTCAAGGGAATAAATAGGGTAAACATGGAGGGATCTTTAGACTAAAGCAGGAGGCATCACCAGAGGGCATGGTTTGAAGTTGGAAGGTGGAAGGGTGAGGGGGAAAGAGGAGGAGGTTTTCACTGAGAGGGTGGTGGACCCTTGGAATGCTCTGCCTGGTGAGCTGGTTCAGAGATCCACAGTGGAGGGCTTTAAGAGAGGGTGGGACAGACACAGAAAGTGGATGTATCAGATGATGGCCTGTCCCGGGGGGGTGGGAATGGATGATAGGGGTTTCTGGAGCACAAGGGATGGGAGGGTCTCTGCACCCAACTAAGGATCTAGGTTCGAGCAGACTTGATAGACCATAAGGCCTAATCTGCTGGCAAATAGTATGTTAGTATGTTAGTGCATTCTGAAATTATGTCATCACATTCTGAAAATGTGCATCCCAAGCATATTTCAAAACTCTGCATCCCCACCACATTCTGAAACTGCGTGTCCAGGTCACATTCCAAAATAGCACATCCCATTACAAAATAGTACGTACCCATCAGATTCCAAAAATGCATTTCCTGACACTCTCCAAAATTACCCATCCCACCACATTCCAAAAATGTGCATCCCTGCCACATTCTGAATTTGTAAGTGACCACTACATTCTGAAACTGTGTCCCCACCACTTTCTGAGGTTCTGTGTCCATGCCACACTGTGAAATTACATGTTGCCACCACAATATGAAATTAAGCATGCCTATCACATTCTGAAATTGCGCATCACCTCCACATGCCAAAATTACGCATCCATGACACATTATGAAACTGCATATCCCTGCACATTCCGCAAGTTTGTGTCTCCCGCATGTCGAAACTGCATATCTCTGTCACATTCTAAAAATTTATGACGCTGCCACATTCTGAATTTCAGCATCCCTGACACATTCCAAAATTGTGTTTGCCAGCTACTTTTTCAGATTGTGTTATTGCTGCATTCCACAACTGCAACCTGGTGGCATTCTGAAATATCATCCCTGCAGTACTTTAAAAACTGCACACCACTTGGGCATTGTAAAGCCATGTTTACCATTGCATTCCAACCACCCCGTCACATTCTTAAATACCTTGCATCTGCACATTATTTAAATGCATGCCCTGCACCAACCCAGTGTCAGCTTTCCTTTTTTAAATGTTTACTACAACTATAGTTTTGTAACATGGGAGAAATAAGACCTATAAGCTAACTTGCAGGGAGGACTATGCTGTGAGCTCTGGTTATGACATCATCAGCAGTTCTTCAATGAAACTGTTCTTTTTCTGAACAGGCAGTGAAAGCAAGGTTAACAAGCATTTGCCAATGCCGAATGTTTGCTTGCTGGCATTGGCACTGGTAGTGGAGAAGTTACAGAGCTGCATAATAGAAATGGCAGTGAAGTATTGAAGTGAAGCCAACCCCACCACCACCCTGCAGAGAGTGACAGGCATTGGGGTGTGCCTTTGGGTCGTCAGGCATAACAGCCACGCCATTTCACCACACCCTACCCTGCAGACACTAACAAGTGTCACGGTGTGCCTTGGGGTCTTTGGCCCTTATGCGCACCCCATTCCATCAGGAAATACGGTGAGATGGGTGCAGTATAGGAGAATGGGGTGAACTTTGGGGCCGAAGAGTCCAAGGCATACCTCGATGCCTCTCATTGGCTGCAGGATGTGGAATGGTATGAGCATTACAGGAAAGAATCCCAAGTCACACCTCTGATGCCTGTCATTCTCTACAGGCATTGGGGTGGGGCGTTATGGTTGGAAACCCTAACACCTCAGGCATTCATTGGTATTTTCACTCCAAATTTTCAACATGGTTTTTTTGTGACCCCCACCTCATGAACAGTGGCAATATCAGTTTGTTAGCCGGAAGCTGCTTATGCAGAGCGACTACGGCATTTAGCACCACAGGTGCAAAAACACATTCCGAACAGGATGTGAAAAATGACAGCTGTACTGTTCATGGGGAGGTGTAAAAAATGGCAATGTTGCAAATCTGCAGTCAAAATATTAAAAAAACTGGTGAAGTCATGAGCGTGCATAGAAACTGTGCAACGCACACCCGTAATGTTAATAAGGTTGGGGATTTTTTACAGCAGATTGTCAACACAGGCATTTTGGGACCTCCGATCATGAACAGTGTCACTGTGATTTTCTTTATCTGTCCCGAACAATTATTTCCCACAGCGACCACGCATCTCTGCGCTGAAAGTGTGAAAACACATTTTGGCCATGTTGTGAAAAATGACAGCTGTACTGTTCATAAGGAAGTGTGGAAAAATGCCACTGGTGAAAATCTGGACTGAAAATATTACAAAGTCATGAACTTACCAGGGTGCGTGGAAACTGCACAATGCTCACTCGTAACACAGTCATTTTATGGACTTTTGTCACCAAATTTTCAACATAGCCATTTTAAGACTTCTGCTTATGAACAGTGTAACTGTGATTTCCTTAATCTGTCCCAAACATTGCTTTCGCACACCGACTGTACCATTGTGTGCTACACGTGCGGAAACACATTTGGGGTGACATGTGAAAAATGGCAGCTGTACTGTTCATAAGGAAGTGTAATAAAATGGCAACGTGGAAAATCTGGAGTGAAAATATAGAAAATTCGCAAACTTACGAAGGCGCCGCAAGGTAGTGAACAACGCACGTCAGAAATAAGTCATTTTTAGGAATTTTTTCACCACATTTTCAACATAGCCATTTTAAGACCTCTGCTCATGAACAGTGTCACTGTGATTTTCTAATGTGTCCCAGCACATTGATTTGGCACCGACTGTCCATTTAGTAAGCTACATGTAGGCGGAAATACGTTTTGGGCAAGATTTGAAAAATGACAGCTGTAACTGCTCATAAGGAAGTGTAATAATATGGCAATGTTGAAAATTCATGAAAATATTGAAATTTCCAGAACTTACGAAGGCATGAGGAACTAGCAACACATGCTCTAAAACAGTCATTTTTAAAATTTTTCACCACATTTTCAACATAGCCATTTTAAGACCTCTGCTCATTAACAGTGTCACTGTGATTTTCTTAATGTCCCATACATTGATTTGCTTTACCGACTGCGCCATTGTGTGCTACATGGTAGGAAACAATTTTGGGCAAGATGTGAAAATGACAGTGTACTGCTCATAAGGAGGTATGGTAAAATATGGCAATGTTAAAATCTGGAGATGAAATATATTGAAAATTCAGCGAACTTACAAGCGTCGCGTAGGAACCGCGTAATGCACGCTTATAAAACAGTCATTTTTGGAATTTTCCACCAAATTTTCAACATAGGCTTTTTGAGAGCCCACCTTATGAACAGTGGCAGTGTCGTTTTCATTACTCAGTCCTGAAAGGTGATTTGAGCAGTGACTGTGAAATCACCCTTCGGGACTGATGACGCCATGACAGTGAGAGCATTCATGAGAAGGGGTCCAAAACCCCATGTTAAAATTTAGTCTAATCAAAAAATCGCTGAGATATGCAACAAATTGAAAAACCTTATTCATTACATAATACAGCTTACGGCATTTCCTCAGTTCGGCTTTGAAGAGTGCAGACATGTTCCAGTCCACGAAGATAGATCACGCCCAGTCGGAGGTAAGTATGGGGTGGGGGGGTGTGGGGAGAGCAGGGTGCGCAGTGGGTGGCTCTGGGTGGGGGCAGAGACTCACAGAGGACCCATTTTATGTTTCGATTTTTTCTTTACATGGCAGCCGGGGCGTTTGCCATGCTGGGGTGGGCTCCCAGCATGGCACAAAGATAACTGGTGGGGGCGGGGAGCCGATGGGATTGAGCACCTGCGTCGGCAATAGCATCTGTTGCGCTGGGGTGGGCTCCCAGCGTGGCACCTGGGGGAGACAGTGGAGCCGGCAGAGTTGGGCACCCCGGTCGGCTGCCACAAGAGCCACGCTGGGGTGAGCACCAAGCGTGGCGCCCTCTGCTCTGCCAGGAAACGGACGGCCAGCGGGGATTGGGCACCCGTCGGCTACACAATGCATGCGATGGGGGCCGAGCACCGCGGCGTGCGTCTTGGGCGTGTGTGTGGGGGGCGGCGCGCGAGGCAGGCAATATCTTATCGCTGCTCACCGAAGCGTAGCCCCCTTTCAACTGTACTCCACTGCATTTGGAGCTGTCATAGACAGCTCCATCAGGCATTGGAGAACTGCGGCTGTGCCTGCAAACACACTGACTGAATTGGAAGAGGGCTACCACACCTCCAAAAACTCGGATGATGGCACTATGTTTCTTGCACATGCGTGCAAGCAAACATAAAAATGACATAACTTTTAAACAAAGTAACTTAGAGATCTCATTTTGGACATGAGGCTAATTTGGGGTATACTGATGCTCCAAATGTCTACTGGCTTCCCACCTTAACTTTCCCTACTTACACCATCCGATACCAAAGATTGCTCAAATTGAGCATACTGGTTAATACCAACTTTAAAGACTGCAAGCATATGTTGAGCTTGTGGTGGTGCTAGTGTGCAGCTGACAACAGGTCAACTGATACAGAAGCTCAAAAGCGTGTTTTAATGGGTTATATCCCCATATCAAACAAAAATTAAAATTGAAAACTGGAGGGGGGGATTGTCACTATAAATGTGATAAGCATACTATAGTATCTATTTCATTTTCAGCAGCATCACTTGAACCGTTCAATGAACAGAGCACAATCCTTCAATCTTCCTGAATTCAGAACTCAAATCCTGCATCTCACCCTTAATCACAGGTACTTAAATGTGGATATTCACTCATATTTGCAATTGTGTTTTTGTTGCTTACACTCACAGTAAGCCTTGATGTACAGTACATTACTACATTATTTACTCACCACACATAATCTAAACACTCTACCTGGGGCTATGTTTGTACACAGATAGTGACGGAGTAAGAAGAAACAATGTAACATAACAATGAAATTAATATTTCACTCATAATATCTAGCATGTGTAACAACCATGCCTACTGGCACAATGAAGAAGAATTTAAATGTGAATATGTAAAAATTAAAAAAAAATTAATTTATTTTACAATTTTTCATCACTGTGCTGCTTTTCCAGTGTTTTGCACATAATAAATATACATTTGTTAAAACCCTCCAGTGTCCGAAAATGTTATTTTTGGGCACCGTCCATAATGAACCTGATGTTTTAAATGTTACTGTCAAATTCAAAAACTAACTACATCCCATGTGTCAAAATATACAGAAGTCAATCATTTTAATACATTTGTTTTCCAAGGTATTCAATAAGCTTTACAGTATTAATGCTGGACGGTGCCCATGCACTCAGACAGTTACAAATAGGACAAGTGGTTTACTTCACTGACCAATCAAGCGCTTTGTAATTTTAAAGACATAGCAACCCCTTTTCATTTAAAGACTTGCATGAGAAATAACACTGATTCTGCATAAGTACACATTTAGCAGAATTTAAATCAAAGGAGGCATGACCATTATTTACTGTTGCATCTGTTTTCTACTTGCTTCAGTAACTAAACACTTACATTAGTACAAAAGAACCCAAGTAGTATCACGATGCTAGCCACAGAGCCCAGAAAAGCTTAAGGATTTTTATTAGAATGCATGTGGTAAGGGGGAAGAGAAAGAGAGAGAGAGAGAGAGAGAGAAGAAAGGGAGAGAAAGACATGGAAACAAAACCAGCTGTACATTACTCAGCTGTATATAACGCTTTAAATTTTCTAACTTTTTAAAGGGGTACTGTTAATAAGTCTTACTGGCTTATAATTTCATGGCTAGAGGTTTTTTCTTTTTTTTTTTTTCATAGCAGACCAATTAGAGTTGCTAAGAATTAGAACAGTCATACCATTAAGGTTTTTTAAAGAGAGGTCAGCAGTGCATCACATACAATGAACTGGGTGTGTCTCACATGGACAGGTCTGATGGTCACCTGTGGTCAGACTCAGCTAGTTTGATTTTTATCACTGGAATTCCGGCACCTGTTTAGGTCTGCGTTGATCCAGCCAGTTTGAGGACACTGCATAAAAAGGAAGAAACTGCAATGATTTCTGAAGCAAGCAAGTTGCTACTCATACTCATTCTCAGTATGCAAGGAAATATGGGTACCATTTCTTTAAAATCTTTCTTTTTCAGTTCCTGCAGCACATGAGTAGAATGTGTCTATGTATCTTGGTTTAAAATCCTATAAAAAAAAAACTTCAATGAAAGATTTTTTAGTGGTTTAGAATTTTGATGTTATTACAGCATAGTTTTAATGGATCAATTACATCAACACACACCAAATTTCAAGTACAAATGTGCAATCTTCTTTATATAAAAACTCTGGAGACCCCTTCAGCAGATCTCCTGTTAATTAATAAAATCAATACAAATTTAAAATATACAAATGAGCTTTCTCTTCTGAAGTCAACATACAAAATATATAAAAGTATCTACAAAATTTCTTATACAAAAAGTAGTCCTTTTAAGACAATTCCTCCCAAAAGGTAAGTGAAAAGACTGAAGGGCACTTGCTGCGTTGGTTTTTTTTTTTTGCAGTTCTGTAGGGCAAAAGGTCACAGTTTGACAAACTTGTCCATTAGATCCTCCAGTGCTTTCAATATGGCTGCCAGCTCCATGTCTTATAGTATATAGCTTTGCCGGTATTAGTCCTTGCCCTCATAAGGGTAATTATCGGCAGCAAAACTAGTCACAACAAGGTACTGTAGCTCAGGCACTCCATGGAACTTCTGTCCCCGGTTTGGATGTCCACTTATCCACGGTTGCTGACAATGATGATGTTACCTCCTCTTGCATTTTGGCACTGGCCATGCATTCTGTTAAATATTAACAGTGCCTCTTTAACTCCTCATCTCAAATGCAGCTTTGCACATTCTGAGGACACTCTTTTCCTTTAGTGAGCAGTCAGAAGTCTGCCAAATGCACATCAGAAAAGATGCTTCTTCGCCAGTATCCCGGCGGCTTTGAAAAGGAAATGACATCACCGCAGGAAGTCTTAGGAGTGCAGTAGCCTTCATTTCCTGGTGAATTAGATTGAAGTTTCATTACTTCCTCTGTTAATAAAAAAGGGGAGGGGATGAACATGCAAGGTTAGGGTCACTTAGCAGGCATTACGCAAGGCTTAGATTATTACATGTACAGTATATGCAATACCCATGCAGTATAAACCCATGCATCTTTCAACAACTGTTTACAAAGTTAGTTACCATTTGTTATGGGCACAAGGTTCAACAAGTGGTTTCTGGAAGTACTTGCCCTTGTTAAGGTTAAACATGTGAGGGACACAAACTGTTATTTAACCACAGTAGTGAGAACACAACATTTAAACACATGTAGCACAAAAGCAACATTTTATTTACTTTTATAAACAGAATCTGTCATGCATACCAACTTTTCCTGTGTACCATTCAAAGATGTACATGTACCTCAAAACTGCAGATCCCCTTTCTAACTGCATACACATTTGTTCTATTTCCTGAATTCTAATCAGTTTTCCACTTCCTGAATTATAAGAATTACGCTTATCTGATGGCATAATTTATCTAACAGAATGTTTAGCATGAATCTGATTGATTATTCCTGATGTGACGGACATACTGGCCCTTGTCCAGGGAAACTTCATATGACCTTTACATGTTTCTTTTCTATATAAATCTTTTCTTTTGCTAAAGTGTTTCTATGCAGCTGAAGGAGGCTTGCCATGTATTTGCTGCTTACTGCTAATACAGACTTTACTTTTGAAAATGTAGCTGTTTTATTGAGAGCTTTTCTTTTTTTTAGCAGTCAGCCCTCTGGGTCAATACCTCAGTGCCCCACAGTCAAATCCACTACTGAATCCAGCTTCTTTAGTTACCTGCTACCAGCCCCCTTCCCGACACACATGCTCGTGCACATTTAGAGTGACAGAGGTTCATGCCATGTGTAATAGTATACAAGAGCAAGCACACTTACTCAGAATCAGAGGTGTCTCCATTTACAGTTCCCGTTCGGACATTCATGGCCAGCCCATTAAGTTGATCTTGTGATGACTGCCTCCTTGGGGTTTTTATCAACACCCCAGTGCCTGTGGATGAGTGGACCCCATCACTGGATCCTATAGAGGAAGTCCTTGAGGAAACTGTTTGATTGTAATCAGACAGTTTCTCCCGTAATCTGTTCTTCATATTCTTATCCGTTAGAGGTGGTGGGTATGTGATTTTATTTTTTAAAATACCTGGAAAAAAAAAAAAGAGAAAAATTATTACGCTGATCTTTGAGAAAATACTATGTAATAAATTTTTCAGCAAAAGAAAACAATACATGTATTTACAGAAACAAATAAGGGCCGGAATATTTCACCATAAAACTTTTGATTATGTTGTTAATATTCAGTTTCTTTGATGTTTCTTAGAAATGTTATTTTGCCTTTACAAAAACATTTTGCTATTTAGCTTTAGGCAATGTTGACTGATTTTGTCAAAATGTATGCAATGGCATATAGAGTATCAAAAGCCTTCAAAATTAGTCCAATCAAAGGGGACTTTGGGAGCTGTATCAGAAACTAGCTACAGAGCAGAAAGCAGCGTGATAATACAGGGACCCCATCCAGGTGCCACAATGTTACTGATGGAGAATCACAAGGATTGCTTATAAGATCACTTGACTACTGCGAAACATCTCAATAAATAACTTGTAGAAGGTAGTCAGAAGCTGCATGAATAAATCTGCAGATGACACAGAGATGGTGAGAGTAGTAGACTCTGGAGGTGGGTGGAATTTTGTAAAATGGCTGCAACAAGCAAGGCTAGATAGTGTGGCCTAGCAGTCACAGCACTGGCCTGAGACTCCGAAGATTACTGGCTAATACCTCATCAGCGCCAAATTGTTACTGTGTGTCCCTGAGCAAGTCACTTAACCTACCAGTGCTGCCGTCCACCCATCTGTGGATCTGGCTGAAAGCAGAACCCCACTGAAAAAGGTATACTATCCCAGCAGAGCTATTCTGGATCATTTTAAATTGTAAGCAAATGCTAGGTTGCATAAAAACATGAATTAGTACAGCTTGGGAAGGGATATTACAGTGGTACAGGGCAATAAGGAGGCCATATGCTTTAAATCGGGGCTTTACCGGTCACCCTTGGTCTGTACCTGCAATCCCCACAGCTTTGTCCCAACAGCCGCGACCTTGGGACACACCTCTACCCCACTAACACTCTGCCGCCCCCCCCCCCACTGGTTCCTCAATGGAACTCCTACTGTGGTACCAGAAAGCACCCTGGCTTACCCCCCAGGGTGGGGCCACCGGTTCCTTGACAGATAGACATATGGTACCAGGGGGTGAGGGGTCACCAGCTGTAGAGTGGGTCTGGAGGCAGGGTGGACATAATTTTGCTGATGAAACCCCAAGGATTTTTTCATTGTAAGACCCCTGAGTGATGGGATGTGCAATGACATCCAGGGCAGAAATGCCTACATCTGGCCCACCTCCCACAGACAGGCAACAGTAGCTGTATCCCCCCCTGGCCTCCACCAGAGGTTAATCACATGCTGGTCAAATCCATCCTCCCCCAGAGGAGGAGGAGAGCAGTCCATAGGATGCTCAGTCCCCCCCCCCGCCCTCCGACATCCCGAGTTGCGATTTGAACACAGGACTTCGGCATTGCAGGTGGAAATCCAACCCCTGCACCAGTGGGTCAGCCCCCAGTGTAGCATTTCTGATGTCTTTCTCCTGCCCTTCCCTCTGCAACTGCACACCTATGGGGTGCCTCAGGATGCGTAGTCACCCACATCATCAATGGCACCTCTACCACCAAGATCCACTGTAAGAGACATGCAGTGGATTCCCCCCCCCCGGAGGAACGCATCCCTCAAACAATCTTGAGCCTTCCCACAGATGCTCTTGAGCCCTCACTGCCTGCCTCCTTTCCAGATGTCCTGGGCTTGGAGTGTGAACCCAGCTGACCAGCATACCAGTGTGCTTTCCCCACTGCTTGCTGCTGAGACTGCTTAATCTTCAATTTTTTAAATTAATCGCCATCTTGAACAAAACATTTTGAATCTGACAGTCTAACTTTTGAGTGGTGATCCTGAATGTTATTAAATCATTCTACTCAGTCCACCCAGTGGCACAGATGGCTGAGGTTTCACAGCCTCACCTGCCACCATGCTCGCAACTCAGGTTCAGTGACAGATTTGGGTTCCTGGGGGTTAACCTGGGTGGGAGAGGATTCAGTGTCCACAAACTGCTCTCCTTTATGGGGGGGGGGGCAGGCCACACCACACCACTCCTACACTGCCACCATGTGGAGGCATGGTGGTAGGGCAGCAGGAATGCCACAACACCCCTCCAATGTCAAAAAGCCCTCTTATGGCTGATGCACATTCCCATATGTTAGTTTAATCCACCCTGTGCAGTGGCACCAACATACAAAACAGTTGGCACAGTAGTAGCACATTACAATGCAGGCGACCCAGGTTTGTACACTCGACTCGAGTCCCGCTCCTTTGGTGACATCTGCAGCATGGTCAAGAGGTGCTTAACATATTAAGCACTACCGTAGTCCACCTCAGGGTTGCAAAGAACGGGGTGACTCCTATTAGAAAGGGGAGGTGATACTCCTTGTATGTGCATGCAAAAATGACTGGATGCATGTGTGCCTCTGAAGAGGAACCAATGGGGATAAAACAGAAAAAGGGCTCTCATGCTGACAGCTATAATGGCACTTCTCCACATGCCTCTGACCTTGGCCAGCCCACCTCTAATGAAGTTCCACCCTTAGCACCATGGGGCAGCCCCATTGTGGGGGTTAAGCTACATAGTACTTGGACCCGACTGAGGCCGGGGCTAAGGGCTTGGGCTTGCATGGTGGGGCTCTCTGTAGTGGGAATAGGGAGAAAACAGTAAATAAATGAAAATGAAATACCTACCATAATTCTTGATTGTCTTGGATGAAGTCTCCACCATTCATTCTCACTAATGGGGAACTACACAGGAGGCACTAGGACCGAGCGGGAGCCAAAAATCTTCAGGAGGGTTGGTGCTGCGAAACCGGCTTGCACCATATAGGCTACCTCGGTGTCAATCCTCCGACCATCTCAGAACCTTTTTACCGAGGAGGTGCTGCGTAAACTAACCTAGTGAAACTAACCTATGTCAGACATAAGATTCCGAATGACCTGAATAAGAAGGGTCAAGCACAACACAGTCTTCACAGCCCAGCCATTGAGGGAGTGAAGACCAAAAACAGTTAAGTGTGCTTGGGGATGGAGGAAGGGTGTGTGAATGAGTGGTGGAGACTTCATCCAAGAAGATCAAGAATTACGGTAGGTACGTAATTTTCATATCATTCTAGACATAGAGTCTCCACCACTCATTCACACTAATGGGAGAGTACTGAGCTAAAATAATCCCCTGAGAAGGGTGACCGGAGAGAGGAACTCACTCAGGACAGGAGTCCATTAAGGATTTTCCTGCCAAAGGATGAATGCTGTCTGGCATGGACATCCAAAGCACAGTGCGTCACAAAAGTGTGCATGGAGCTCCAAGAAGCTGCATTGCAGATGTCTGCAATGGGCATGTTCTGTATTTCTGCCACAGATACTGCGACTGCTCTGGTAGAATGGGTGTATACCCTGCTTTCCAGCTTAATCTATGTCATGGAGTAGCAATAACGGAGACATGCTACCAGCCATGCCGAAATACACCTGATGGCAATAGGCTGACCCAGCCAGGCCATGCTGAACAGGACAAAGAGTTGCTTTGACTTGTGGATCTCTATTTCTGTCGCTATAGAACCCCAAAACTCTTTTAACACCCCAGAGAATGTAGGGTATGCTCTCTTTCATTCTGGAAGTTCGCAAAGTTGGTCGGAAGGACCAAGGGTTGGTTCAGATGGAATTCAGAGACTACTCTGGGGAGAAATTTACAGTGAGTTCTGAGAACCACCTTGTCCTTGTGAAATGCTGTATTGGGGGCTGTGACCAGCACATGTATTTCAGACACTCTACAAGCAGAGGTAACAGTTATGAGGAAGGCGGCCTTCCAGGTCAGGAACTTTAACTCGCAGGTTGCTACAGGCTTGAATGGTTTATGAGTGAGTATGTCTAGCACAAGGTTAATATCACAAGTAGCTACCGGTCTCCTGACTGGTGGCCTAGTGTGGAGTACACCCTTAAGGAACCTCTTAACCAAGGGCAACTGTGAAGACAAAGCATGCCATCTGAAGGATATCGTTCCTCCTGTCCTCTGGGAGGAAAGCCCTTGCACTGGAGGTGTCCAGTAGGGCTCCTGTGAAGAGGAGCTGTTGGGATGGCTGTAGCTGTGATTTTTCCACATTCAGCAGAACTCCCATGTAAGTAAGGAACCTGGAGGCCATGGTCACCGCTTCCTGTGTCCCTTGTCTGGAGGAACTTGCTTACAGCCCATCATCCAGATATGGGAATACTTGAATTCTGAGTTTTCCGAGATGAGCTGAGAGAACTGCAAAGCACTTTGTAAAAACTTGCGGTGCTGAGGACAGGCTAAAGGGCAGTATCCTGAATTGGTAGTGCTGGCCCAGGGCCATAAATCGAAGATACTTGTGGTGGCTTGGGTGCACAGGAACATGTTGGTAGACATCCTGAATGTCCAGGGATGTCAGCCAATCATTTCGATGAATCAGAGGTAGAAGCGTACAGAGTGATATCATCTTGAATTTTTCCTTGAAGAGAAACTTGTTCAACTTCCTTAGGTCTAGAATAGGGCATATGCCGTCTGTCTTTTTTGGAACAAGGAAGTAATGGGAGTAGAAACCTGTGCTCCATTGCTCCTGTGGAACTATGTCTATTGTCTTGTTGTTCAGAAGGCCTTAAAATCTTGGAAGCGAGGAGGTCTGAGTGATCAACAGTCTGGGCTGTTGTTTGGGTGGATGACCCAGAGGGGCATCTGAAAAATTCAAAGAATAACCATAGCGAATTATCTTGTGAACCTATTTGTCCAAAGTGACGGACTTCCACTGCTTGTAGATGCCCCCCCCCACTGCTGATGTAAAGTTCTCCTTGGACAGCTGAGGTGGGACCTGGGCCGGCATTTCAGGTGGTGGCACTAAGTGCTTTTGGGCCCTGTGCCTTCTGTTGCATTTTCTTTTGTGGCTGAGGAGCTTGGTTCTTGTTGAAGACCCCTCTGCCTTTACCACAAAAGGACTGATGGTTATGAAACTGCTGGCAGTTTCCACCCCATTGAGGGGGAGCAGAGGCCATTCTGGCCATTTTGATAGCCATTCTGGTTTTCTGTGTGGCCTCCAGTGCTTGTTCCACCTGTGGGCTAAACAGATAAACCCCATCAAATGGTATACTCATGACTCTTTGCTGGGCATCATTTGTAAACCCCGAGGTTCATAACCACGAGTGGCACTGGGTGCATATCCCAGCTGCTGCTGCTCTAGAAGTAGTGTCAAAGGTGTCCATAGCAGCCTTAAGTTGCTGATTACTGGACTCGATACTGCTAGTGACAGTTTGGAGAAGCTCTGAGGCAATGTCCGATTCCAGAAGAGTCTCCACAGTGGCTTTCAGAGAATGCCAGAGGGTATACTCATATTGTAAGAAATAGCTCTGGTAGATAGTAATACGCATGCCTAGGGTAGCGGCAGCAAAGACTCAAATTCTGAAAGTGTCAGTCTTATGAGATTCTTTATTTACTGGACAAGCCGTAGACTCCTGAGGGAGGACAACTTTGTCGTTTTCTGCCAAGACCACTATGGCGTCTGCAAAGGCTTGAGAGGCCAGGATTGGTCAATTCTTGGGAGAAGTATACTTCCTGTCTATGGATTTGGCCACAGAAGGAATAAGCACCAGATTATCTCACACCATTTGTGAGAGAGCTTCGAAAGAGAGCTGTACCGGAGGAGTTAATTCCACAGGGATCTCCAGGACATGCAGATACTGAAGGTGCAATCACTTCCCTGGATCAACCTCCGAAGTCTGGAGTGAGAGAGAGGGTGGAATTCATATTCTTCAATAGAGATTTAAAGGACACGTCCTAGACCAAAAGCTCTGCTGAAGTAGGGGGCTTACTTTCCACTCCAATCGATGAATCTTCATTGAAGTCGTCTCCTAATCACAGATCAGGATCAGGCTCAAAATCATCTCCTGCTAGCCCAGGAGGGATAATATAAAGAGGAAAGTGAGGGAGAAAAGAGAGCAAAAAGAGGTGCTCCCCGAATCGGAGTTGAGACTCCCAGCACCTGAGGCAACACCAGCCCCAAAAACATCGCCGGAGTAGAAAGCGGCATTGCAACTGTCGCCACACGAGTGCCCAGAGACCCTAACCCAAACCCCAGGGCACCCAAGGATGATGATCTGAGAAAATGGTATCTGTGCTGGCCCCTGTGCCGCAGCCAGGTGAAGGGGAAAAGCACAAGAGTGCGGCGTCAACGGCACCGAAGGTGTCGCGCGACAAGCTGACCCAACCACCCTGCCTGTGGGTTCAAAGGCCCTGGGGCCAGCTCCGCAGGCTCGGGAAGTCAGGACAACTGCCAAACTCACTGCTCCATAAGTGCGGCCCAATGATAAAACTTCTCACCGGAGGACCCACCAGAGGGTGGGGAAGGACTACGGAGTCAAGGACGCCAGCCACCAGGAACAGAGGCCACAGGTGACCCCAAAGGAGTTGGAGTCGGCCTTCTGTCCCCCATTACCGATGATCACCATGCAAACATATCAGAGGGTGACCTCGAGTGGTACCTTTTCTTCTTTGACCGGTGGGACAAAGAAGAACTCGAGGCTGAGAGTTGCCGGGTTCCCTACGAAGATCGAGAATGGGCCCACTTCTTTTTGTGCTTTCAGGAGGACCGTCCTTCCTCCTGAGCACTGGACTGCCTGTAGTCAGACCCCCTCCGTAGAGGGCGGCGGACTGGACCAAGCCCTGATGGAAACACAACTTTCATGTGAAGTCTCCCTACCGTCACCGGCCTCGTTCATGGTCGACTCCGTCGAAGGTGGGCTGAAGAGGACTTCTCTGTTCTTTTGTAGAAAGGGAAAACTTTTTTTACTGAAGAAATAAATAATTAATACTAAAAATCAAATAATGAATGACTAAAGCTGCTGTCGTATAGAAGATTTGACTTCTGGCAGGTGAGCGTTGTCATCACTGAAGTGGTCTCGACGGCAGGAAAAAAGGAACTGAGGCAGTTGGAGGGTCGATGCCGAAGCAGCCTATAGGCATGAGCCAGTCTCACGGTGCCACATCTGCGCAGCCCTACGTCAGTGCTGGCCCTCCTGAAGATTTTTGGCTCCCACTCGGTCCTTGTGCCTCCGGCGTAGTCCCCCATTAGTGTGAATGAGTGGTGGAGACTTTATGTCCAGAAAGATGAAAAAAGAATACTGCCTGTAGCTTTGGTCACCCCAGTACAAAAATATAGTGTAGATGTAGAAGGGGGTCGGCTTAGGGCTGAAACAATGAAATCAGAGGGAATGCGCTATGAGGAGTGACTGGAACACTTGGCTATCTTCACATTAGAGAAGGGTAAGGGGGACATTATAGTGGTATTTAAAATTATGAAAGGCTTAACTGAATGAACAGGATAAGTTTCACCTAGTATGGAACAGCAGAGCAAGGAGGCACAAACCAAGGCTGTAAGCTGGTATAATAAGGGAACTGCCAAAAACAATTATGATACCACTTTGTCTTTAGAGCTCAAGTTACGTGGTAGGTGTATGGTAGTAACTGTTCAATCAATCAATCTTTATTTAACCAGGCAGAACACCATTAAGGAAAACTTATCTGCAAGGTGGACCTGGACAAAATGACAATAAGCACGTAGATGCAGAACACAGAAGACATGGATATGCAAGAGGAATTCGGTAAATAACAGATTCATACAAGGGTACATACAGTATGTGCAAAAAATACAATACGACCATAATGACAATGAGGTCGATAAAAAATGGCATTAAGTGCAGTAACAATACAACAGGAACATTTGAACAATATCCATATGAAGAGCAAGTCCAATAAGGATATATACTGTATCGAGTCTCACAGAGGAGTACATGCAAGTTAGAGTACAAGCAAGTCAGAACAGCCGAGGCACTAGAAGAGGGAGTGGCCATCGGCTGAGTAGTAGGATGGGTGAACTATGAGCAGGTATAAAAGAGGGAGTGGGGAGTGGATAAAGGAGGGAGGAAAGAAGGAGAACGAAGTGGGGTGGATAAGAAAGTGGACGAGAGGGGAGATGCTTTACTAGATGAAAGTGAGGGAAAGAAAATATGGCAGAGCAGGGACTCAGAGCAGGATTGGAGGTAACAGTGCTAGGGTGAAGGAAGGCGTGAATTAGGCTTAGCAAAGACAGCAGTCCTGGAAGACCTGTCTAAGGCTAGTTTTGAATCTTGCTAAACTGACAAGTTTAGAAAGTTTAAGGGACTTTTGTATATAGCGCCATAGGAAGGGGAGGGCATGGCTTAATGAATGCAGTCCATTATGGGATGTCACTCTGGGAACAACTAGTGAGATGAGTATCTCCTGAGAGATTAAGACCCACAAGCAGTAGTTAGGAGGTTGCAGATATAGCCAGGTAGCCTGTTGGTCAAGGCTCTGAAGGTCCAGGAGGCAGCATTATGCAATCTTCTAGTTTTTAAGGAGTACCAACCCATCAAGGAGTAGAGGGGAGCAATGGTATATGTTATAGGGCATGCCAGTTATGAATCTTATTGCTCTGTGGTACTGTGTATCTAGTTTTGTTAAAGCAGCGCAGGAGCCATGGCTATAGATGAGGTTCGCGTAGTTCAGGAGCGGAAGAAAGGTTGATTGTACCAGCCTGATTTTAGCATTATAGGTGAGGAGGTGTTTTAATTTCTTCGCTAGCTCGTCAATGTGCACAGAGAAGGTAAGTTTGCAGTCTAACCAGAAGCCCAGGTATTTAAATTTGTCCACTGATTCCAGGGTTTCTCCTACTAACGTGGTGATCAGGAGTATAGTCAAAGTGGGCTGGGATGTGGACTGGTATGTGGAGGGGTATGCGTGGGGTGACAGGAACATGGATTTTTTTTTTTTTTTTGCATTGAGCAGCAATTTGAGCTGCAACAGATTTTGTTGCAATATGTCAAATTTGAGCTGCAGTACAGTACTGATTTGTTCGGGGGTGGACTTAGTGACATAGGTCACTGTGTCATCTGTGAAGTGATGGACCCTTACGTTTGTTACACCAGCATTTAGATTACTGATGTAAATCGCGAAGAGAAGAGGGCCCAAAATGGAGTCTTGTGGTACTCCTCTCAGTAAAGGTTTGAGAGGGGAGTGGTCATCTAGTACTCTGATTTGCTGTTGATGGCCCAACAAATAGCACCTGAACCATTTTAGGGCTGACGCATCCAGGCCGATGTTACATAGTATGACTAGCAGCAGATCATGGTCTATCATATCGAGGGCTTTGCTGAAATCGAGGAAAACCACACCTACGTGTTTTTTTTAGTCTAGTGCTAGCTGCCATTCGTTAGTGACATAGGCTAACACGGTTACAGTACTGTGTTTGGCCAAAACCTGACTGTATGGGGTTACGTTTGTCAAAGGATTCTAGGTAGTTATGCAGTCGGGTGCTGATGATTTTTCCAAGGAGTTTAGAAAGTACGAGTAAGAGAGATATAGGTCTATAATTGTTGAGGTCACATGGATCACCTGACTTGAGTAGTGGTACGACATGAGCTATTTTCCATAAGTCAGGGAGGGTGCCTTGCAAGAGGGACATCGAACAAGTGGGTGATGGGGGCAGTAAGAGCTCGATAGCCTAATTGCAAGAAGAAAGGGTCAATTTGGTCCGCTTCAGTGCTTTTTTTAGTATCAAGGGTTAACAACAGATCCTCAACTTCTTTGAAGGATACTGTGTTAAAAATTAACTTTTCCTCATTGATGGCTGGCTTTGAACCTGGGTCTGCCATATCTGAGGCGCGGTGCTTAGGGCGTAATTTGCTAGCAGGCGAGGTGTCAAATGCAAGCCCGGCTGTCGTGAAGTGATTGTTAAGTAGTTCCATAATGCTAGGCTTATCTGAGGTAGTTAAGTCACCTGTGATAATCTTAGCGGGGAGGGAGGAAGGGGTGGTGATGTCCTTTGATTTCTCTTAGCGTTTTTCCAGAGTTGGGCAGAGTTAGTAGAGGAGGTGTCCAACTCGAATCGGAAGTAATTCGATTTCTCAGTCCTAATCAGTTTGGTACACAGGTTCCTAGCATACCTGAAGGTCGCCCAATCAGAGAGCAATCTAGATTTGTGGGCACGCTTCCACAGGTTATTCCTGTGGCAAAGAGCAGATTTGATGGTGGCGTCGAACCAAGGGAAAGACCTTTTCTTGGTTCTGACTTTGATTAGGGGAGCATGCTTGTTATTACCTGCGATACAAGGTCTTGGATTAAGGTATAGGCCTCAGACACTGTTTTTGAGAGAAAGAAGTCTTGCCATGCTATGTTACATAGGTCTGTAAGAAATCTATTACCGTCGAAACTCCTACGGCACCTTCTGTATAGGTATTTGGAAGCTTAGGGGAGATTAGATGTGGTCCAAATGCAGGCTATGGTGCAGTTATCACTTATATCCTTGAAAAACACAGTGGTGTGAGAAATATTATGAGGTTTGTTTACTATGATTAAGTCAAGGAGTGTACTATTCTCAGGGTTCTTGTCATTTGGACGGGTGGGTTTGGAGACAAACTGGGAGAGGCCATAGAACCGGAGGACAGCCAATCCAAGTTTAAGTACTCCATTATAATCACTTCCAATGACTGAGATTCTAACAAGCTGCAAAGGTGATTCAGCAGGCCGAGTCCCCCAGATGGGGGTCTGTAGCATCCAGTGATGATCAAGGATTCAGAGGACGAGAGTTGTATCCTTAAACAGAGGCAATCTGCTGATCAATGGAAACCACCGAGTTTAGTAGTGAAGTCAATAAGTGAGGCAGTGAATCTGTCTTGGACATAGATCATGACCACCCCCACCCTGGCATGCCTATCTACTCTGTACACATTATAGGAGAGCAAATGTGTTATTTGATCAGGTGTGAGACATGCTAGCCAAGTTTCTGATATGACCAGCATGTCAGTTTTGGTATGACAAATCCAAGCTTGGACAGAGTCAAGATTTTTGAGCAGGTTGCGAGCATGGATGTGGATAAAGCTCATATCTTTTAAGGATGTCAGGTCAGAGGGGGTTATTACAGGTGAGTGTGGTCCAGGGTTTAGCTCAACATTGCCAGAACAGATTAACAGGATAAACAGTAATTTTTTGGGGGAATTGAGACGTGTACACACGATGAGGACCCTTCTCCTTCTAGTGAGGGGATGGGTGTTACAGGATGGATCTGTAATATGTTGATGATGTGTGACAGAAGAAGCATAAATAACCACCCTGGTGGCTAATACAAGAGAGGCATGGTCAGGGTAAAGCTGGACAAGGGTAGTAATGGAGGGCATACTGGACAGGGATATGGTGCCCAAGGAAACAGAGTATTGTTGTGTGATAGAGGATGGGGTTATGAATACATACTCTGTTATATTAGTGGGAGGAGCAGCGTCAAAATGATAGGTGTCTGCAACTTGCTGGGTATAACCCAGCAGTAGAACACAGACCAGTAGGCCAAGTAGGGAGGTCAGTAGCATTTTCCCGTGTTATACCAATAAGGGAGCGATCATAAATAATAGTAATTCTTTATTTTTGCAGCGCCTTTCTTAAAACCAGGGTGCCTTTACAATAACTGCACATAAAACGATAAAATAAACACAGATCCAATAGCTGCTAAATTCATAAAATACAATAAAATATCATCATCAGGGGTAAGCTTTTAACCATAGATGGGTCTTTAAGGCCTTTTTAAATTCCTCCTCGGACGCACGCTGCCGGAGCGGACGGGGTAGAGAATTCCAGAGGGCAGGGGCCATCGAAGATTTTAAAGAAACTCTTGGAATCTCTAGCAACCCCTCGTCTGCTGAGTGGAGCGATCGCCTAGGGCAGTAAGTTACCAGGAGCTCTTTCAAGTAGTCCGGGCCCAGTCCATATAGGGCTTTATATGTCAGGGGACCGACTTTAAAGGTGATCCACCACTGTATTGGCAGCCAGTGCAGATCACACAGCACTGGAGAAATATGACAGGTACAAGGAGTACCTGTCAATGACTGGGCCGCAGCATTCTGCACAAGCTGCAAGTGGTGGCTATCGACCCCTGGTAGCCCTAGATACTGGGAGTTGCAGTAATCAAGGCGCGAGGTCACAAAAGGCATTGACCAATGTAAGCAGATCACCAGATGGAACTAGGTGCTTAAACCTGGAGATGTTCCTCAGATGGTAAAAGGATGATTTGACAACTGCCGACACCTGCGATCGCAGTGTCAGCCCGTCGTCAAAAATCACCCCCAGATTCCGCACCCATTCAGAGGTAGGGAGCTGGGTGCCACCTAGAAAAAGTCCTTAGGGCAAACCAGCTCCCATCCCCTCTATCTGGTGACCCACGTCCACAATCATTACCTCTGTCTTCTCAGAGTTCAACCTCAGCCAGCTCGAATTCATCCAGTTCTGGATTTCAGTGAGGCACTTGTTAATTACTGTGACAGCTCTATCCTGGTCGGGTGCAAAAGATAGGTAGAGCTGGGTATCATCAGTATAGCAGTGAAACCTCAGTCCATACCTTCTTACAATGTCTCTGAGGGGCAGCATGTACACTGCGAACAACATGGGGGACAACACCGAACCTTGAGGAACCCCATAAAACAGAGAGACTGGGCCGGAGGAATTAATCCCAGATACACTCCTCTGAGTTCTGCTGGTGAGAAAAGATCTAAACCACCCAAGAACTGTACTAGACAGGCTGCAGATGAACCTCAGGCATTCAAGAAATATCCCAGGGTCCACAGTGTCAAATGCTGAAGAGAGACTGAGAAGAACCAAGATGGAACGGCTCTTCCCATCTCTTGCCATCAAGAGATCATTGAGCACCCAAACCAGCGCCATCTCAGTACCGTGCCTCTTTCGGAAACCAGACTGGAGTGGTTCATAAGTGTCATGGATGGTCAAATGGTTATCCAGTTGTAAGGCCACTACTTTCTCAGTTACCTTCTCCATAAAGGGGAGGTTAGAGATTGGTCTGTAGTTAGCATGGCAGTCTGGGTCCAAAGAAGCTTTCTTCAGGAGGGGCATTAGCACTGCCTCCTGCAGGGAGCTAGGGAACTCACCCATCTCCAAGGAGCGCCAGACTATCCGTGCTAGGACCAGGCTGATAATATTACAACAACCCTTTATCAGGGAGGTTGGACCTGGATACCGCATGTAGGGTGCATACCCTGGACAATCTGCATGACATCAATGAACTCCGGCTGGTCAAAGGAACTCCAGGAGAGCCTAGGGACCATGACCAGGTGCCGATCCACAGTTTCTCCCATAGTGGATGCAGGCCAGAGTGCTGCCCTGATGTTGACCACCTTAGCCACAAAGAAGCGAGCAAGCTCTTCACACTCAACTTGTGAAAAGGCTCTTCAAACCTGCAGACAGGCTGGGTTGCATAGTCTGTCTACAGTTCGAAAGAGCTGAGCTGGTTGGTTCTGAGCAGCCGCAGTCTCCCCGGACAGGAACTCTGCCTTCTTACGGGACATTGCAGAATAAGAGACCCAATAATGTTCCATCAACCTAAGATGGTCGGCATCAAGGGCGGATCTCCGCCAGCAGCGCTCTAATCTTCGTCCTTGTCACCGCATCTCCCTCAAAGTCCCGTCAAACCATGGGAACTGAGGGTGAAGGGGGAAGAGAATGAACACAGACAGGAGCAATGAAATCCAGAGCCGAGGAGATGACTTTATTGTAGGGCCAAAACCAAAGCATCTGGGTCACTGCTCACTCCAGAAAGCTCCGATAGGTCAAGCACCACTGCCAGGCCCTCAGAGTTTACATCTCACAAAGGGAGGTACCTGACCATCTCCACAGGGGTAGGCCTATGAAAGGGGGTGCAAAAACTGAACTCCACAGTGTAGTGATCGGACCATCCGACCGGTTCCACCCCCAAATTGAAGGCTTCGATCCCCAGGAGGAAGACTAAGTCCAAGGAGTGATCACCTTTGTGAGTGGCAGAAGTAATAACTTCTGTAAGGCCCAAAGATGTCATCAGTTAGAGGAAGTGTTATCCAAACTGCAAGAGTTCATCATCCACCCAGGTGTTGAAGTCACCCAGGACCATCAGCCGGGCGACTCAAAAGCCATGTCAATCACGAAGTCTGCTACTTCCTGCAGAAACCACTTCTCATCACCTGGTGAACGGCAGATGAGAGCGATTCTGCAACCCACACCTGCCACTACAGTACACTCGAATGACTCAGCCTCCTCAACTGAAACACTCGCAAGGCCCATTTCTGTCTTGAAATGGACCATAACCCCTTCCCCACGTGGTCCAACCTCGGGTGGTGTAACGCTGAGTACCCGACCGGAATAGCGACCTCTAATATAGGGCCTGCATTCTCATACAGCCAGGTCTTGGTAATGCATGCCAGATCCAGCGACTCAACAAGGTCTGCAATAACTGCAACCTTGTTCTTAATGGATCTGGTGTTGCACAACACCACTCGGGTAGGATGGGCTGCTGGAGCTGCTCGGACTTCTTGCCCACCAATATTGGTGGTGTCCACTGGTATGGAAACCAGACAGGAAGGACCCTGTTCCAGATTCCATTTCACCCCAGGGCGTCTTCTGGATCTCAGTACCCCAATATGATGGCCCCGCTCATTCGACCTCCACTGTTTACACCCCCCAACTCCCCTCCTCCCCCTACGAACAATACCCAGCACTCTACAGTGCTGGTACGTCGACAGCTTTAATTGGGGGGGGGCATGAAGGGCGGAGGACGAATAGCGCATGACCGTGGGGACAGGTCTCCTACACATACTAAGACCTAAACACTAAAACACCCCTGAATAAATCCCCAATTAAATAACTAGTTAAATTCCCAAATTAAAACAAACCCCAATAATATCCTTGAGACTTCCCACACGTTCTCACTGGGAGGAGACTCAAGGAAGCAAAATTAACTAACCTCCCCACCCAGAACAAATCTATAGTACAATAAAATTACAATAAGTTCAATTATAAAACAACAATCCAAACTCTACAGTCACTAAATGAATAATGTAGATGGCAGTCCGAAAAAAGGGTGATGTCTCACCACAAGAACAGACCTAAGGAGGGGAGTAGTGAAGTGCGGCAAGTCTGAGAGGGGTATGGAGATAGGGCTTATAGCTTAGCCAACAGGCAACAGTCAGGTCCAACAGGACTGGTGATAGGTGAATTATCCAGCCAGTTGATACGAAGAGAAAGGAAGGGAGGAGTTTGGCTGTATTTAATAGAGGCCAGAGTCAGAGACGGTGGGTGGAACAATATAGGGGGAGCTGCTAGCTGCAGGAGACCATCAGGAGCTACGGCACATGCAGCAGAGACCCCGGCTAGATGAGTAGCCAATCAGAAGCTGAGTTGGCCATGAAGCAGGATAACTATTGATATTACATGGTTTCATGGTAATCCCATGAGTTACCCTATTATTATTCAGTTACTAACAGATAACTACCATGTAAACTATGTGCTGAAACAAAACGTGATACTCAGACATTTCAACTTGTCTGGCATTACCATGTAACTATGGAAACAGTTTATTTGTTCCTGTTTACTAGGTAAGTGCTTTAGATATAAAGCTGCCTATTTTCAGGCATGACCTGGAAGTGTACAATATAATAAAAACAGTGGCAACACAATAATACAATACAATGGTAATGCAACAATACAAGGCAGGGTCACCTTGAGGTGACCGGATAGTGCAACAGGGCAGTAGACCAAGGGAGAGGCTGATGCTGGGGTGCATAGGGAGTGGGTTCTCCGGCAGGAGACGAGAGATGGTGCTGCCTCTCTATTGCTCACTTGTGAGGCCTCACCTGGAGTACTATGTCAAGTTCTGCAGCCCACACTTCCGCAAGGAGATTGACGGGGTGGCAGTGGTCCAGAGTAAGGCTACTAAAATCATGGAGGAGTAGCACAAGGAACCATATGAGGAGAGGTTGTGGGAGCTCCACACATACTCCCTGGAGGAGAGGAGAGTGAGAGAAGACATGACTGAGACCAATAAGTACCCCATGGGGGTAAACAAGGTGCAGGAGGGTAGTCTCTTTCAAAGGAGAAGGAGAACCAGAACATGGAGGCATACCATAAAGTTTTTTTGGGTTGGGGGGGGATCAAGAGGGATGTGAGGCAATACTTCTTTACAGAAAGGGTGATGGATGCCTGGAATAGCCTGCCAGAAGAGGTGATAGAAGCGAAGACAGTGGGGAGCTTCAAAAATGCGTGGGATAGGCACACGTGTATAATAAGCAGAGGTAAGGGAGGAGGGAGGGACACCTGTGACCAAGTAGCCAGGGTGTAGTGTCCGAAGGGAAAACAGGGCAGACTAGATAGGTCTACCAATCCTTTTCTGCCAACACATTCTATGTTTCTAAGTAACATGATCACAGCTGATAACATTGAAAATTACAGCAAAAACAGTGCACAGTAAGCATACTAGCAAGAACAGTATAATTAAGATATAATAGAAAATATGGCAACCATAGTTTATTTTTTTATTTAAAAATGTTTCACCAGGAGGGCACACTGAACAGAGGCTCATTTCCAGTGCGACCTGGGGGAATGGGGAAGTGCATAATAAATATACATACAGTAAATACAATAATATATACATACAGGTAAAAGTAAATTCTACAGTGCAGTAAACAAGGGAAGGGGTAAGGGGTAAATAACTCAGTAAAATATAAACATACATACAGGTAGAACAGTTACAGCAGTATAATAAACCATATCTGAGGAAGGTGCAGGGAAGAAAACTGCTGAGGGTTAAGAGAGATGTGAATAGAGAGGAAAGTTAGTTGCAAATGCAGGTGTGAGGAGGGAGTCTGAGGAGGAGAGAGCAGATGGTGAGGGGGCATGACGAAGGGACAGGGGAATCGAGTTCCACAGTTTAGGCAGGTGGTAGGAGAATGCAGACGGCCTTTGGAAGTGAATCTTCTGAGAACAGAGAAAGAGACTGGTGGTCATAGCTATGGAGAGATAAGGAGGGGAGGGAGGGAAGAAAACAGTATTTTGAGTAAGGCAGATGGAGTGGGAGCATCTTCTATCCTTGAGTGAGAGGAAGGGAAGGAGTGCAGAGGTCACAGTAATGTGGGGGGCATCAAGAGCAAAGGCAGAAGGAGTTGAAGAGGTGTCCAGTGTAGCAAGGGAGACTTTGGTAGCAGCATTAAAGACTATGTCACCATAGTCGAAAACTGGGAGGATAATTTTCTGTACAATACAATGTCGAGCGGGATGCAGCTGTGGTTATGACAGAGGGCACCAAGTTTGGGATGGAGTTTTTTGGTAATTTGCATCAATGTGCACAGAAAAGTCAAGGTGTCTGTCAAGCCAGACACCCAGATACTTAGCAGAGGAAGAATCCTCCAGTTTAGTCCCATCGAGGGCGTGGAAAGAAGTTCAGGTTCATGTTTTTTGTAGGAAAACTCTATTGAGCAAGCTCATTCACAAGGAGGTCCTTTGACACAGACAGGTAGTTACAGATTGCATAATCAAAAAAACACTACAAATTCAGGTACAGAATTATGGGAAAGCATTAACATGTTGCATAGAAATGACAATGACATAGAAAACTACAAGTACAGAAAAAAGGTACAAAGTGCTTGTCTCGGAGTATCAAGGCAGCTAATTTCTAGGTAAGTAAGAGGAAGCAGTGGGCTAGGGTTAGAGCAGTGAGCTAGGATTTAGAAGCAGCTGCATGTATCTTTTTTTTCTGCAGCCAACCTTTTAAATAGAAGGCAGGGAAGGGATTCAGGACAGTTTCTGACTGGTGCCAAATGTCATGGAGATTGTCCTTTTTGCATTGAGGAAAAGCTGATGTGAAACTAGCCAATGCAGGACATTGTCAAAGTCCAGCTATAGGGTGGTAGTGACACTAGCCAGGGCATTGCCAGATGTATACAGAATGGTGCCGTCAGCATACATGTGGATGCTAGAAGAGGAGCAGACAGAGGGGAGGTCATTGAGAAATATGGAGAAAAGTAGGGGACCCAGAACAGAGCCGTAAGGGACACCTGTCTGGATATAGAAGGGAGGGGATACTGAGTCAGCAATACTAACTAACTGGGTTTTGCCAAACAGGTAGGAGCTAAACCAATCAACAGCTGAGGGAGAAAGCCCAGCTAAACAGAGCGTGGATAGGAGGATAGCGTGAGAGACTGTGTCAAATGCCTTGGCGAGGTTGACGAAAATGGCGGAGGTGATATAGCCCCTGTCCATACTGGTGAATATGGAGTCAGTGAACCTGAGCAGAGAGGTAGTGATGGAATGATCCTTCCAGAAGCCAGACTGAAAAGGGGTGAAGAAGGAGGTGGAGTCCAAGAAAGAGGATAGCTGAGATGACACAAAATGTTCTTGGAGTCTGGACAGGCTAAGGAGGAGGGAGATGAGCCTATAGTTGCCAGGAGAAAAGAAGTCACCCCCTTTGGGGAGGGGGATGGGAGTGCCATGTTTCCAGGCCATTGAGACAGATAAAGGGAAAAGAACAGGTTCAGAAGTGAAGTTAGAGGACAGGCAATAGCAGGGGCTGATGGGAAGAGAAGTTTAGACAGGGTCACCTAAACTTCTTTTCCTATACAGTCACAAAATATAGGGGATAGCAACCGTGCATAAACTGCATGGTGCGATATGAGTTCACTCCATAAATGGTGGCAGTAGGAAGAGATAATTAAGTACAGGAGCAAGTACTGGAGAGGACCAGGAATTCTTTATGGATCCTGGGAAAATACTGGTAATTGGCAGCACACCTTGCAGTAGAAGGCAGGAAGGTCCGATATTTGGAAGCGTACTAGGCAAAGGGAAGCTGACCTATTCTTGTCACACATCTGCATTTTTAGAGTAGAGGAGAGCTTGTGGATCACAATCAGTAAGTTGCCTTGGGATACTGCAAGTGGTCAGCTAGAACACCTGGACATCTGATCGAAGCAATCTGTCAACAAAGCACAGCAAAAAATAGCTTTCCAGCAGGAGATATCCAGCTTAGGCAGGTGTACGGTGAGTAGTGTTGGGTTATTATGTAATTACAAAGTAACAGTAGTTGCAATGAAATTACCTTATTACCTGTATAGTATGTTACAAGGTAATATCAGTAGCTACCATGTCATTATACAGTTACTATCATATATCTATCATGTAGCCTGTGCCCTGAAACATAAAGTGGTGGTGAACTTGTAGAATAGACTGCCAGAGCTGGTTCAGAAGGAAGGAGTGTTGATACTTTAAAAAATAGCCATAAAAGATTCAAGTGAAGCAAAATATTGCAGGATAAAGAATTTAACTATCATAGAGAAGGCAACGTTCTTAGCTTAATTTTGAAATAACTGGTTTGCAACTGCCATGAAGGTAATGGGATGGAACATTGGTCTCCCATTTCCTACATTCCTAAGTGTGTAATTTTCACTGATGTTTTAACGGGTATTTTGGACTCATGATCTGCATAAAAACAAACAAACAAAAAAAAAACAGCAACTCTGTAGTAGCCTCGGAATAACAGACAATAAGCTGAATACAGTATCAACTGCATGTGGTAAATATGCGCCTGCCAACAACCCACTATATGTAGCTGAATGTTAAGTGCAAATAATACAAGATCCACTTATCACTACTACAAGAATGTCTCAATACACGGATGCATCATCTTTCAGTTATGTACTTAGTTAATAAGTGAATAGGAGACTGAGGACCTAGTAACACTTGAGATCAAATGTAACCCTGCATGTCACCACTAGAGAAGGGAATATATTAGAAATCTTTAGTTTGTGAATAGCCATGCGGATGGGAAAGGAGGCAACTGTCTATAAGGGCTGCCATGCTGTTTAAAGGGGAAGGTCTATGGATGCTCTCTCTCATCTAATGCATGAGACTGGCAACGATTTGCACATTAATTACCAAATTACATTTTTTGCTTACATGGCAGAGTTATAATGTCCTGCTCAGCTGGTTGAGCCTGCAACTCCCATTCCTGCCAATAAGTATGGAAAAAGCAGCTTTGGCTACATCATGGAATCCCCTACAGCTAATATTACTGACATACATCAGTAGTGGGAGATTTGTTTATTTATTTAAGAAGTTTTACCAGGAAAGACATACTGAGCTGGTTATCAGCTCATTTCCACATGCGTTGGGGGGTAAGGGGAGAGGGAAGAGCAGAAATACAGTGTAAATACAAACTACAATGTTCAGAAAAATGCAATACTATGTAAATAAATACAACACAATACATAGATCATATGCAATGCATCCGAGCAGGAAACATGCAATACAATAAATGCAGGATAATAATACGCAATGTGCTCTAATTCAGTACTAAGAAAGGGTAGAGGTAGTGGCTGAAACTGAGGAAGGGGGGATGTATTAGTAACAGTGAAAGGCAGAGGGCACAAACAAAGTTCAGGATTCAGTGGCAGGAGCAACAGCAGGAGTAGTGATATCACGGAGGAGAGACTTCCATGCATGAAGGTAGGAGCAGAGCAAATGGAAAGTGGGAGAAAGCCCCAGAGTTTAGGGAAGCAGAAAGAGAAGGCAGCTTGCGCATCAGAGGATTTCACTGGGGGAACAGCGAAACAGCAAGAGCCACAGTTGTGAAGGGAGTTAGAGGTAGTGGAGGGAGGGAATGAGAGAAGCAAGGTAAGAGGGGAAGGAGCCGAACCAAAATTAGGAGATAAATGAAGCATGATGGACAAGGCACCTGGCATCAAGGGAGAGGAGGGAGAAGTGTACAAAGAACAGTAGTGAGTGCACAGGGGGTCGCTGAGGGCAAATCAACAGAAGGAATGACAGAGGGGAGTTCAGTCTGGCTAAGGTGAATTTGGGAGCAGCACTGTAAATGGTGTCACCATAGTCGAAGATAGAGGGTATAATCTTCAAGAGGATCTGTCTACATACAGGAAGCAGGGGCTCCTCTTCTTCCTGTAAAGCACACCAAGTTTGGGCTGGAGCATCTTGTGGATTGCATCCACATGAATAGAGAAGTCGAGGATACAGTCCAGCCAGACCCCGAGGTACTTGACAGAGGACACATCTTCAATTGCTGCATCATCAAGGGTATGGAAGGAGGGGAGATGAGTGAGTCTAACAAGCCTCCACCTGGTGCCAAAAGTCATAGAGACTGTTTTCTTCCCATTGAGGGACAGCTGGTTTGCATGAATCTAGTGCTGGTCACTATAGAGGTCCAGTTGGGCTTGGCCATGAGGTCATGGGCAGAGCAGCCAGAAGTAAAGAGTGCTGTGTCATCAGCATACATGTAAATGGACACAGAGAACCGGGCAGTGCAGAGGTCATTTAGAAAAATGGAGAACAAATCTAATTGCACTATGGGTGTGCTGCAGCTATAAGATACACTGACACACCAGTTGCCAATCCTGCTTCATATATAACACGTAAGACAATATACAGGCAGAACTACCTATATATACTTAGCTTCCAGAGTAGTGCAGGACCAGTGACCAGTGCATAGAAATATCTGACAGCTCAGGGATGTCTCAATGTATAACTGTATGTCCTGTAGCTGACCCATGCTGAAAATGTCAGTGGTTGGGGATTCTGGGATGTTGCCAGTCCAAGCAGCCTTTATTTAATGGTGTGTGTGTGTGGGTGCAGGGGAAGTGGGTTGCAGGATCAACCAGATACACGGGATACTGTAACTTAGCCATGCAAGTAAAAATTGTAACATGGCGAAAATAAGAAAAGTATGGGAGCCCCACACAGGTGTATAACATGAGCAAGAGAACGGATTCCTTTGGTACATATCAGTAGGCAAGATTCTCCCTTTTTGCACAGATGCTGTCTGCATACTTGCAAAGCCTAGACTGAAGATCTACCCTTCCTCCTCTGCTTCTGTCTAAAGTGACACATACTGCTTGTACCCTACAGTGTCAAACGATAGTTATTCTTTTCATGCTTTGAATGCTTTAATTTATATCATTTTGGTCTGTTATATTCCCTAAGTTCTTACCAGTTACTGAAAGCACACTTCATTATTGTGATTTGTTTATATTTGTTTCTCAGGTGCAGTATTATTATTATTATTTTCTATTATCTGTACTCCCCTTCCCCAGGGCATAAATGGAAACAGGGTTTGTATTTTATTTCTGCCTGTTTGCGTGTATTGCATAGATTTAAATAATACAGCAAAAGCATCAGGACAAATTTTCTGTGCCACAGACATTATTGTTCTCCACTGACTTGACATTTATTTAAATGTATTTATTTCAAATGTTTCACCAGGAAAGACATACTGAGCTGATAACAGCTCATTTCCAGATGTGTCCTGCTGGTGAGGGGGTAAGTGATTTTGTTCAAGAGAAGAAAAAATAAATAGTATTAACATCATTACAAAAATTGAACTCATATACAACAATACAGTACTTCAAAGCAGCATAATCAACAAAAGGGACATGTAGATTAAAACTGAGCTTGTCCATGGAATAAGGCAAGATGGCTGACAGAGGGAGGTTGCAGGAATCTCAGCTCTGATGTGCATTTGCAAAGAAACTCTGCCGTTATTCAGTTTGACACAGCTTCTTTTTTTTTTTTTTTTACAAAAACAGATCTCTAAATACTAGAGTTTTGTAGCCTAAGAAAGAAATAAAGCATCTCCTAGAATGGGAGAGAAAAGAAAAGAGAAAGGAAATGAGTGGCTCCCCCTCAGACTAAGCCCAACCTGAAAAGAGATAATGCACTGGCCCACTGGATTCGTTTCTAAGCATGCACTCGGATAGCCCTGGGGTGTGGATCCCTTGGCTGCAGCAGGATCCACTAGTTCTGGACCTGTCCAAAATTTATTTATTTATTGAGAGAATTGGAATTACAATCCTTTGAGTGATAGACTCCTTTGCAAAGGCTCCATGTCAGCACAGGAAAACACAAACACTACATACAATAACAGTTATACATTGTTCACACAGCACAGTGTTTTTACAATACAAATTAGCTGCCGCCTCAAAGGCCTAAGAGGACCCTGTGTCATAATTGATAGACAAGTCTGGTTACAGATTCAGAGGGTCTTTAGCAGGGTCCTGAGTCACAGTTTATTTACAGCAGCGTTGTGGGACCTTTATTTTTTAAATACACCTTCTTTTGAGATACGGACAAGGGGGAGGAGTGTTGGCTATAGCCACAGTCACCAGAATCAAGGAGGAGGTTCATGATACTGGTTTTGAATAGTTTCAGACTAGGGGCCAGGGAGATGGAAGGTAGTAGGTTGTTGAGCCACAGGGGGGGCACGATAATGGAAGGACCTTTGTCCTAGTGAGGTCCTACAGTGGGGAACAAGGAGGGAGGTACTTGCAGGGCGTCTAGGGGCCCTCCTGTGTGGGACTGGCTGGATGAGGGGGTGGAAGCCTCTGGGTGCTAAGTTCATAAGTATTTTTTGGGCTTGGAGGCAAGTGTGATATTTGAGCCTCCATTCGAAGGTCAGCCAGTCTGCCAGCTTGTAGAGCTCACACGTGTGTGTTAATCTGTCACAGTCTGTTGCCAGACAGCATGCCCTGTTAAGGGCTAGGGTGATGCAGTGAATGGTTGTTTGGTCAGCGGTGCCATAGATTACAATACCGTAGTCCACCAATGAGAAGACTGAGCAGGATACAGCGAGACATAGGGCCTGAGGGGGTAGGCAGTGCTTATGTCTATATAGAATCCCCAGCCTGGTGTTTACAGCAGAGGTAAGGTGTTTAATGTGTGTGTGGTAGGTGAGGGACATGTCAAGAGTGATACCCAGATATTTGAAGTTAGAGACCTGTTTGAGAAGGAGGCCATGTGAGTTGGAGATGGTTGTGGGGCACTACTGAGGGGGCTCTGACGATGGGCAAAGATCATGGATTTTGTCTTGTAGTTAAGTACTAAGCGATGCTCAGTTAACCAGGATTCCACTTCTCTAAAAAAAACCTTGCAGGGAAATTTGGAGGGAGTGAGGATGAGGGTGTTTACAGAAAATTACTGTATCATCCACATAGAGTAAGAGCTTCCCACTGCAGGATTTTGGGAGGGAGTTCAGGAACAGAGTGAAAATGCCATGGTGTTGGCAGCAACTTCTAAAAAAGTCAGACATTTAGGGGAGGCAAAGCCATCCCAGTTGCCCCATGGAAAGCTCGACTCCTTCAAAGCAATCAACCACTCTTACTCTGCATTACTCACTGCCATTACTAAGCTGTACACTAAATGGAAGAAAACTGCAGAAAGGAGTGATGCAACAGAGCAAAAGCTGCAAGATATGGACAAAGCCACTGTGGACTTAGTCAAGAAACAAAATGATACTGACTTTCAAGTAGAGTCAAATGTGACATTACTATGTTCGGTTTTACAAGACATCGTCGAACAAGCCTGTAAAGAAAAAGCACTTGAAAATGCTGTTAGTGGGTTTGCCAAGTTTGGAAACCTATGAAATAATAACCAGGGATATAATAAGAGACCTGTCATTGAGACCCTTCGATTCATAAAAGACAATTTGCTACCTTCAGTACAAGTCTTTAGACTTCCAGTTTATTCTAGAAATAAATCTTACCCTATCTACTGCAATGGTTTTTCTTTAATTTGCATTGCAGAGCAACTGAGACTACATTATCAGAAAGGAAAAACTAGAAGGGCATTTTGAATTTCAGGAACAACAGGTTCTACCTGTATCCTGTAATTTCCACTCAGACACAGGCATGATGCAGATGATTCCTGCAGTATCAGTCAGGCATAACAGTATAGGTCAGACATAACAGAACTGGGAGCTACATTTTCATTCTTGTATCCCTGTAAGGCCAGGCTGATACTGGCATCAGTAAAATACATATTCTATGACCCAGATCAATTAAATACATTTATACAAAGTCAGTCTTCCTCACATAAAATAAAGGACTCAGATTCTTCATCCAGATCTGAAGCTGAATAGGAGTACATTGTTGAATACACTTTGGATTTGCTACTTGCCACTTGTGAAAAAGTTGTAAACTCACCTGAATGCTTGCAACTATCATAAAAATCATTGAATTTTGGCAATATTCATCCATAAGTAAAAACTGAGTGATTTGTGCCCGAAATGGGCTTTGGTTGATTTGCAGGAACTTTACAAAATATGTCTACAAATCGTGAGTTAACACCCGCATACAGGCCATATGACTGTCTCTTCTTTAGTAAGGCTTGTTGAACAGGCTTATATGTATATATATTCTACATTTCTTACAATGTTAACGTAAATTCTAGTTGGCAATACATTTACAATCTATTAATACATGTATGCTATTAGGATTAGTGTTCAATTTGAAGTGCATATGCTTAAAAAATGTTTTCCCTAATTTCTAGTAGCTTGTCCTGCCCCCGCCCCAGCCACCTCCCATACTCCCCTTACCCCTGCATTTCCTCCCACCCTCGATCTCCTACCCTCACTTCCCCACCCACCCAACCTTCCCTTGTCTTGCTCATAGCTCAAGTCTTTGTACTAGTTATTACATGTCTGTAAGTCAATGACTATATGTTTGTAACTAAAAATGATGCCTGTTGCACACGCTGACATGGAACCTTTGTAAAAGAGCCTCGGCTCAAAGGTATTGTAATCCTAGACTGAAATTAATAATACTCTTATTATGGCTAGTTTTAGAGTTAACTTTTTGGGGGCTAATGTCCAGTTCCAATCCACAAACCAAGTTAAGTTAAGCTCAGTGAAACTGTGGTGTTATAATTAATTTAGGTAATCTACTTACTGTACACTATATAAAGTGAGTATAGGATGGAGGATTGCATGCGGGGGTGCCTGAATTGGGGATACTCTAACTTTTGTTTTTCTTTCATATAAAACGATAACTAATTAACTCTTCTATTACTTTTATTAGACAGGAACTAATGTATTTCAGTAAGCTGCCATTTAAAGTTATATTTATATCTGATTAATAGAAATATACTACACTATCAGTCTCCTAATGAAATTATTAATATTGTTTTCTTTAGGCCAGATTTCTTTACTTGCTATCCCCTCCATACTTTAAGGACACTGACTTTATTATATAAAGCGGAACAGGTTATGTATTCTTTCTCTTAATTTTTCTTTTCTGTTAATGATATGGACAGTATGCATGTATCACTTATCTCAGTGTAATGTAAGTTATAAAATGAGCTTTTCAGGAGGAGAGGAGAATGTTTCAGGATTAGTGACAGAACTCCTGAATGGAACCAAATGAAAAGAAGTGTGCTGAAGCTGATGAATGGAGAGGCTGTAGGCCTAATTTGAATACATGCTAGCGGCTTAGTAAGGATGGTGAACATTACAAAGCCGACCTATACAAAACAAACCTAGCTATGCTAGGAATGCAAAAACAGGGTTCTCCCTGAAATGTTTAGTAACATGCAAGGAATCACTAAGTAGATTTAGCAGCCAACACACAGCATGCCCAGACCCAGAAACGGAAAACATGGAAGAAATATTCTTAAAATACAAACTCAGAACCATCCTATGAAACTACTACTAGCAAGAAATCAGGCTGAGGTGTAGAAGGATTTTTCATCTTGTTATTAGATAGGAAAGAGAGACATCATTGGCTAGGACGTGTAACCAGACAAGATTCTTCTCTTGGCCTATGCTAGAGAACTACCATGTGTGCTGAGGGGGGATAGGAAAGAAAATTAAGCATCAGTTTGTTTCAACTCAATACATTTTAATAAGAGTAAGAGATGGTGTTCTCCAGTGCTTAAAATTATTAGGACTATATCCCACCATTCTTGCAGGGAAAATACTTCCAAAAAGTTTTTTCACCAGCAAATTAGATTCAAGTATTAGCACACTATTTTCCTGAAATCAGAAACTGATATCACCAGCAGGGGACAATGGTCAAAAGACAGAGGTATTTGTTGAATAGCCAGTGTTGACACCCAATACTATATAAGTCTGTGTTGTGGTTATAAAATATGTGCACTCCTAATGCCATGCATTCCATTCCATTCCTTGTCAAAGAATGAATCAGTGTTAACCCTCTGTCGTTAGACTAAAGCGTCTTGAGGCCAAACGTGTCAACACTCGGGCCCTCCTTGGAAATGAAAGCGTTTCATGGCTCATCATGCAAACTAGACTTAGCCCAGTGCTTCACATAGAAAATGGCTATAAATAAAACTACAGCCAATTATCCAAAGGGGTTCTAAAAAGCTGCCAGCAGCAGCAGTGGGTTCAAAACTGCTGCATCAATGAGCCAGGACAAACTAGGGCTGCCACCTGTCTGATTTTTGTCTGGATCATCTGGCTTTCAGGGTCCTTATCTAGTCCTTCAGTTTTGCTCTGAGGTTGATTGTTTTTTTAGCCATTTTGAGCGACCACATACTCTTAACTTAGTTTTGCCTATGCTGAACATTTTGTTTTACGGTTATGCAATGGATGGTTCAGAATTCTAACAAAGCTATTGGGACCAAGTCTTCTGTGACATTACAAATGGCTTTGGAGAAAGAGATACAAAGTACTGATCACTCATAAAAGGGGTGGGCTATCTAGTGCTGATGTTTAGAGTGTGCTTTATATCTGGTTTCTGTCTTATCCAAAGGTGGCAACTTTAAGACTAAGTTCTCCATGTGTGCGCCATATGTGGCTATGTGTGAACAGTGACAGGAAAGGACTAAAATTCTAGTTGCTTTTTTTTTTTTTAAACAGCTGACCAAACTCTTTACCTTTTCTTTGTTCTGGCTGCTGGTTATTCTGTTGGGGTGTGGCCGTATTTTCCTTTTGCTGCAGTTCATTCTCTTTGTCTTGGAGCACGACACTTGTGTTATTTATTTTGTTTTCTCTGTGAAGTTCCACATTAACTTTCGTCTCCACCTTAAGCGTCTCTGTCCCACCTGGGTCCTCACTGTCACTTGCTGTTGTGCATTCTGTAGGCCAGTAAGGTTGTACATGGTTGGGTACAGTATCTTCAGTAAACAAGAAACATTTAGTCACAATGCTAATAAGAAATGAAACGGAACCATATTCTGTAATGAGCACTGCAAGCTAACTGAAAACTCACTGCAATCAACAATGCTCCTGGAAAAGGTGAGTCTTCTGGATACTCCAGTTATTGCCACATTACCATTATATTCTTTGCTTTAGATATGTTAATTTCTTTTGCTAGCCCTTGTTGTGTTTGAGAATGCATACCTCTGAAAAGGTTGTTGTACCACAGTTCAAAGGTCATGGAAAATTGCTGTACCACATTGTGGTACAATACCTTTTTGGTGGCAGATGATCATGCCGGACTTTCCTCAGCTATTCTGCCCCACCCCACACCAAGTATACAAAGAATATTCTGCTGTTTGTTTTTTCACCCAAGTCCACCACTGAGTGCTGACTCTTCCCTCTTTCTGTTTAGTTTCAATGCACTCTCTACCGGTTCACACAGCAGCACCAACAATCTGTATTGTATCTAAACAGAAACAGCAAGGATTGTGTCCGTAGCACTGGACGTGTTTCTACAGTAGCACAATTAAAATGTGTAATTTGCTGGTGATACAGGAATTGTGTATGGGTGGACTTCATTAATGTTAAAAAAACAGTAGACTACTTGTGTGTGTGTGTGTCTGTGTGGCGGGGGAGGGCAATACTCATTGCACAAATAAACATAAACTGAACAAAAAAAGTATGGGCAACTATACAAACCAAGGCATCTGTTCCCATCTCTGGGCTGTGATGACATAAGTGACCTCTCAATCTTCACTCTCAAGGTCTATAATGTCATCACAGCCCCTTGATGGAAACATGGTCTTGTTGTGAATGACTGTCTATGCTTTTCTCTATGGTATATGTTGTGATCAACTGAGCACTGATGACAGGTGTGAGACTGGTACTGATGGAGGCCTACTGTTTTCTTCTAAGCATTGGCCAGGTGCAGCATGAGGCTTGCCATTCTCTTCTCCAAAGCACTTTAGATCTGGGGGTGACTGGGCAAATTAATCTCCCCATTCAATCAGTGTTCAGTGTTTTGTGAAGGAAGCTCTTCTGCCAACATGTGTGAGATAGTTTTGAGACATGTACCCCTGTCCAACAGGGAAGAGGTCAAGGTTACCAAATTAATTTGCCAGTAGGCTCGGAGACTAGGCACCTAACCTGCTGGGTAGAAAAATACACAGAGTGGAGGTAGAGAGGGTCACCTTGACAATCTTGGGTCAATGTGGCCCTGGTAACTTCATCCATTCAGGTTTAGCAAACACTGCTCAAAACTATATATTCCGGGGAGGGAACAATGAGAGCAGGGATAACCGAATCAAGGTCGTACTTATTCATTCACCATGGGCCTCAGAAAATGATTCAGACACAGGTCGCCGGATATGAAGAGTTGCAGCACTAGTACACTGTACCAAACTAGATCTACATGGGGGTCATCTTATTATTCTTTTTAATCTTGTAAAGATCCACCCTCAAGGGATACAGTGCCCTGAAGTTTTTATTTTATGTACTGCTATTAAGGTCATCAGCATAAAACCCATTTTGTTTACTGTTCGTGTTTTTTTGGGGGGGCGGGGTAGCATATAGTGCACACTACTTTCAGAAAATGGAGTCTTTTATTCCCAAACTCCTCCAGCTAAACAGCCATGTGCAATGACTGGGTGGCTTGCCTTAGCACACTGTAGTAACAGCTGTGTAAGAAATACACATATGGGCTGTATGTAATTGAAAATACTGTTCTTCATGAATCATTTATCTATTTATTTATTTAGATTTTGGGTTTACAACCTTCATGAATAATTACTGGCTGCCAATTATTTTGACTGTTAAGACTATATTTATGGCTTTTTTAAATGTCTGTAAAAAGACTCACCATGTGTCCGAATGATGAGAAAGAGTAGCACCTTCCCCACAAATAATCTGAGGCAGCATAGACAACAGTGGCCGCCTGATGAAGATTCATTTGGAATCAAAGCACTGGGGCAGTAGTGAGAGTCCATGGAACTTCATAAGCACTGAACACTTCTACTTGCTAAAGTATCCAGGCTACCGCTTGCGTCTCAATCTGAACATGGACTAAAATGTTGCTGTTGGAATTAACAGCTGGTTTTGAGCTGAAGAAATAAATGAGCCTGTGGATCTGCACATGCTGAAAGCAACTCTCAGTGGCGAGCATGGATTTATTTTACACCAGGGGGTTGAGCGCCACATTCTGTGTGTGTGTGTGTGTGTGTGTGTGTGTGTGTGGTAAACAAGACATGCTCGGCATCGAAACATTGCAGTTTGAGGAGATGTGAACCTGAACTAACAACATTAGGATTAGCAAGTTTGCATGTTATGTACCACAGTTTGAATTTTCATGTGTAGTTCAAAAAAAAGCTTGCAGGAACAGCTATGGAGGAGGTGCCACTCCTGCTATTGTCCGGACGGCTGGCGAGTCTTTTCACGATGCCTGCATCCCCCAAGTGGGTATTCCTCTTTCATCTTTGAGCTCTGTGCTATGAGTGTTTGTATTTTTTAAATTTCTGTTAGACAACATAAACTACTTATTCTGGTTTTATGCAATAGTATTTTTTTTTTTAATTTTGACAACGAAAGGAACATTGAGCCAAAGGATCTAATGTTGCACCACTGTTTGTTGCCTCAGCGACCTGGGTCACATTCCCATGTAGTATCTTCATACAAGTACTTTTTCCCACATGAGCTGGACTCCTGAAATGGCTAGGTCCAAGCAGAGCTGCTCCAGAGGACTAGGTACAAAGTGACAACACCAACAATCAGAAGCTAAAGTCCTGACACTCACCTCCTGTTCATTAATAAGGGAATCCACACCAGCATAAGCATAAATAACTTCCCTTTTATTACTGATGCAAATAAAAAATTGTTTCAGACACAGAGGGGCAGATAAACCTGACATTTCACCTATTTCAGGCTTTATATTTATATATTTAAACTGCACTAATATATACTTTCTCTTTAAATGTTGAATCACACACTGTCTGTCTGTCCTGCTATATAAAAGCACCTATGCTAGAGGGCAATATCTTTGATAAAGCCTGAAATAGGTGACATGTCAGGTTATCAGTCCCTTCGTGTTGTGAAACAATTTTTTTATTTCCATCAATAATAAAAGGGAAGTTGTTTATACTTATGCTGGGGTGGACTCCCATATTAATGAACAGGAGGTGAGTGCCAGGACTCCTGAAACCTTTAGTGGGACCCATGAAAATCTGTAAAGCAGGAGTCATAGACTCTTCGAAAGTCAGTTTAGCAGAAGCTCTGACAAATCAGTAAAACTGTTAATGAAAAATATTTGAAGATGAGGGTTCCTGTTTTCTTAACCATTTTTTTGATTTCTGTGGCCTAACAACTAATGAGACAGATTTCCTTAGTTTACTAAACCATGCTCTGTTTGCATGATGGTAACTTTAACAGGAATGACCACACGCAAAATGCACGAATGCAGAATTTGCTGTGAGAATAACAAGAAAGCTACCTGCTTGTCACTCACTAAATATAAGTGAACTTGTACAGCATCATCCTCAGAACCTCCAGTAAAAGTGTTTTCTTATTCTTACGCCGCACCTTGATTTACCTAACCATTACATTATACTTTTACAGTATCAGAAATCTGATTCTGTTTGTTTTACCAGGCACTTTCAAACATGCAAAAGCCAAAAGGGCCATGTCACTGCACTGCAGCAACACAAACACACAAAGCAAGTTCGTGTGTTTGCAGATTAAGTGCTAGCTGCTGCTAACAATTAAACCCTGAGTGGATAAAATCTCTAAGAACATTAAAATTCACAGGATTCGTTTAGGGTGCTCCCATTCCAATACTGATTCTTACAGTAGATACAGTAGTTACCTTTAGGTGTGCTGTGTACTGGTAAGGTCTCATTGTTTTTGGGTGTTGTTGATTTCCACTTCTTGCGTTTTACTTCTAGCCCGTCTTCACTGTCTGATGAGTGTGAAGAGGCATAGGAGCTGCTGTGTTCGTCCAGAGAAAGCTCACTGTCAGAATCCGAATCACGATGCTCTAGAAAGAGAAGAAGCAGACCTAGCTTGTTAACTGAAGGAGTAAGACATACATGGCTAGTTATCTTTGTACTCTTGACATTTCACTATGTTAGGACCGCTTTGCTAATGTCACAGAAGCTTGTGTTCTCTCTGCATGCCTTTATTTCAATACATGATGGACTCAGTGATGCTGGGATAGTGTTTTTCATTATCCAAATGGCATCCAACAGATAGCCCATCTCTCTGAAACTGGATCTGAGTTAGAAACATAGACTTTGATGGCAGATAAGGACCGCTTGGCCCACCTAGTCTGCCCAATTCCCTACCTACAGGATAAGCCGCAGATCCTAGTTAACCAACAGCCTATTTCTTCCTACCCCCCACAAGAACTGCCCTATGTCTGTACCATGCATTCTTGAATTCTCCCACAGTTTTAGACCCCACAACCTCCTCAGGAGGGCTGTTCCATGCATCCACTACCCTCTCTGTAAAGCCCTGTTTTGATTTCGGAGCTGAGGTCAGATAGTGGGATCTGAGGCTGGATTGTGGGCTCCTAGATCAGATAGTAGATTTAAGGTTGGATAGTAGTATTGTACGCTGATGTCCAACTCAGTTCCCAGATAGTCATTTGAGCAACATTAGACAGAACAATGTGTTGGCCATACTGATGTCTTACATCTCTTTCAGAAAAACCTGCTTGATAGGGACAGTGCACATTCACCCCCACCCCCCACAGACTGGGCAGTTGCTTACTTTTAGACTAAACTGGGGTGGATAAGCATTCTTAGTGCCTTAAAAGCAAAGTCACATCTTTGCACATTGCATTACATAGTACCCAGTAGAGAAGGGTTCACATGCAAGTACCCACACCTTGGTTGGCTGGGAGCCAAGGTGAGGCATTTGGTTCTCAGGATGGGCAGGCTGGGGTATAGCATTCCTGTACCCCTGCTGACCAATCACAGAGGGACATTTGAGTTGGTTGGGAAGGCAGCTGCTTGTTTTCCCTTTTCATCTGGAGGAAGGGTACAGTCCAGGTGTCCCCCAACCCAACGACTAAATTCAAAACCTCATTGTCTTAAGACAACAGTCCTAGCACTGAACCACTCAGGCAAGAAATGCTGCCACAAGCAAAAGTAATGTCCATATTTTATTTATAAATATGTGTGCATATTTATTACATGGATGAGACTTTTTCCCACTGAAGTAGTTTGAGCTTGTCACTTTATGGTCCGGTTAGCTCCCTTAATGGGTTTATTTCCTTGCACACCACAGTTACCCATCATTCTCATTCTCTCTCTCTATATATATAGATATATATACATATCTACACACACATGCATGCACACACACACACACACACACACACACACACACACACAGTATATATATCCACACACATATACACAAGAGTGCGATGCACGAGTGGTTTTTACACGTATCCCACACTGAGGGTGTGTGGGAAAAAAAATGAACCGTACAACACCTCAGAATTTATTTTTTTATAACTATTGGTCTATTGCACTTTGTTGTAGGCTTATAGGTGCTTTGTCACAGTGAAAACGAAATGTTATTAATCTGACTGGTTTCAATCTGCTTCACTAGCTGCTTAATTTATAAAGAATACTGCAGGTAGGATTTCGGTTGAACAACGTTCAGAATTCTGTAGTTAGCAGAACAGGTTTCCATGACAGTTTTGATCTATAGCCATGGCAGATTTGGAGCAGTTCAAAACAAATTACACAAAATGTACTTTTCTATGGATAATCTAGGTAGACAAACAGTTTAGCAGCAACGCTATATGGCTTCTAGTTGTAACAAATTTATTGTGTGTGTGCAGTCCGAGGGAAAGTGCTTTACCAATTTAATTTTTAAAAAGGCACAAGGAGAAAAATCAAGCTGACAGTTTATTAGGAAGAGCTGTCATGCTTACCATTGGATACGGAATACTTTACCTGTTAGTTTCTGATGCGCTCCCTCAGTGGAGGTGTTTAAGAAGAGGCTTAAGTTCATTTTATACATGCTTTTCAAGAACACAGAAATATAGACGCATACGGGCAGATAGAAAACACAGGTGTATCCAGTCTCTGTTTGATCCCTAACTCAGTCTTGCTACTAGTCTAGCACTGGCCAGTCAGCCACTTGCCTATATGTTACCCCTACCCCCCCCCCAAATTCAGTCTTCCTCCCGAGTTCCATGAACCTGTTCCACCTATGCTTAAATGCATCAACTGTCTGAATGTTAACATAGAAACTTAGCAGATGAGGACCACTTGGCCCATCCTGTCTGCCCATTTCCCCCAACTTCACTATTAATAGAGTCAATGCCCAATCTACAGCTCTTTTCCTCCCTCCCTCCCACTTCCTTTCCTCTGTGATTATTTTGTGATTATCCCATGCATTCTTGAACACCACCACTGTCTCCCCCCACCGTCATCTCCACTGAAATGCTGTTCCAGGAATCCATCACTCTTTCTGTGAAGAAGTACTTCCTCACATCTCTCCTGAATCTACCCTCTTTCCAGCTTCATAGCATGTCTCCTTGTTCTTGAGCATCATTTCTTTTGAAAAATACTTCCTTCCTGTACCTTATTTACCCCCATGAGGTATTTAAAGGTATCTGTCATATCCCCCCCTTCCTCTGTTCCAGGGTGTACATACTGAGGTCCTTTAGTCTCTCCACATAAGGTTTTTGATGCAGACCCTGCACCATTTTAACTGCCCTCCTCTGGACCGCCTCCACTCTGTCCTTGCCCTTCTGGAGATGTGATCTCCAGAACAGGACACAGTAATCTAGATGGGGTTTTACTAGCTATCTGTACAGAGGCAGCACCACCTCCCTCTTTCTGCTGTTGATACCCCTTCCTATGCACTGCAGTATCCCATTTGACCTCCCTACTGCCTTGTTGCACTGCCTGGCCACCTTTTTAGGTCATCTGATATAATTATCTCCATGTCTCTTTCCTGCTCGGTGGTTATCAATACCACTCCACCCATTTCGTACTCTGTCTCTGGGATTCTGTGCCCTAAGTGCATTATTCTGCACTTTTTTGCACTGAAACCCAGGTACCATACCCTTGGCCATTCCTCTACAAGATCTAGAGGTATGTTATTACATTTAACTACTCTGTTTGTAAAGAAGTAGAACCTTGTGTCCCTTTTGAACTTGTCACCCACTGACTCATACTGTGCCCCCCCCCCCATGATGTTGTTCTAGTTAAGGGTAAATAGTCCCTGACAGTTCACACTGTTGATACTCTTCATGTACTTGAAGGTCTCGATTATGTCCTCCGTCTCCCGTCTAGTCTCCAAGGAATACATTCCTAGGTCCTCGAGTCTCTCATCATAGGACCTCCCCTGCTGACCATGAGTCATTGTAGTCACTCTCCTCTTAACTGCTTCCAGGTGGTCTCTGTTCTTTTTCAGGTGTGGACTTCAAAACTGGACACAGTACTCCAGGTGCAGCCTAACCAGTAATCTATACAGGGGCAGATTACCTCACTTATTCTACTCAAGAAAGCCCTCCCTCTGCATCCCAGCATACTGTTCACTTTGCTGTATGACTTACTGCAGTGTGCTAAGAGCTAAAGACTGTCACTAATTATGACTCCCAAGTCCGTCTCTTCTTTAGTTTGTGCCAGATGAAATCCAGCTATCCAGTATATGGCTCCTGAGTTTTTATCTTCCCTGGTGCATAACCCATTTTTTTTCTTTGGTGCTGAATTTTAATTGCAAAATGTCAGGCTATTTCTCTGGTTCTGCAAGGTTCTTTCTCTCTCTCTCTTAATTCCCTTATACTTTCATCACGGTTTACCCTACTGCAAATCTTGGTGTCATACACAAATAGAGCCTCCCATGTATGTCCTTACCGATATCAGAAATACACACCGAAAAGCACTGGGTCAAGGGTCGGGCCTTGAAGCACACCACTTGTCACCCTCTCAGCTCCGGACCTGGCTCTGTTAATGACCATGCTATATATGTCCTGCCTTTAAGCCAATGTCCCATCCATCTTTTCTCTGTTCTTTTTCAGGTGCATACAGTTTTTCCCTGACCATTATGGTCTTCCACAATATCCTGCACTTACCTGATCTACTGTTACTTTTTTAATTGTAACACTGTCTTTATCATCTACAGTATGTAACACTATATGTACCACCGTTATTGTATACACCTTCACTAAGAACTTTATTGTAAACTGTTTGTATCTGTATAATGCATTCCTATGTTTGTTTTTTTATACTGTCTTGTTCCAGGTCCCCCTGAAAAAGGGACTATATTGTCTCAGTGGGCCCACCCAGTTACCAAAATTCAATAAATAAATAAATAAATCTTTTCAGCTCTTATCCAACCCCAGCATCACTCAATTTTTCACCAGTCTCTTACGGTGCACCAAGTCAGAAGCTTTGCTGAAACCTAAATAAATGACATCCAGAGCCATACCCATGTCCAGATCCTGTAAAACCCTGTTGAAGAATTTAATGAGGTTGGGCGAACAAGATCTACCCCTTACCATGCTGACTGCTTTCCTGAAGTCCCTGTACCTCCAAGAATTCCACCAGCTGTTCCTTTATAATAGACTCCAGTAGCTTACCAAGTATGGATTTCAGATTTACCAGTCTATAGTCCCCTAGATCCACCTTATCACCACTTTTGTGCAGTGGAATGACATCTGATACCAACCCCCAAATTACCTGGGATCACTACTGTGTTCAAGGAGTTATTAAACAGATCCACAAGTGGAGCTGCCGGGGCTTGTGCTAATTGTTTCAGCACATGAGGATGCTGTCTATCCGGTCCTAGTGATTCATCTACCTTCAGTCCCAATAATCTCTCAAGATCCCTAACATCTGAGACAGAAACCACTTCCCTGGATTCCATAATCCAGGAGTGGACCTCCTTACTCTTCTATAAAGACAGAGCTGAAGTATTCAGTGAGGAGCTTGGCCTTTAGTTCATCACACTCAGGTAAGTTGCCCATTTTTCGTCCCTCTATACCTCTTTTACCTTTCCTTCTTTCTCACACTGTATGTTACTAAGAAATGCTTTTTCATTGTTGTTCACCCACTCTGCAATCCTAAACTTCACATGCAGTCTGGATAACGTCTGGGGTCTGTTTCTTTTATAAATCTTAGAATTTTTACCATTCCTGTTATTCTTTTATGTGAAGTTGTTTTGTTTTATTTTTGTAGTATGTCTGCATGTATTATTTTATGTCAGTAATGTACTGTACTCAGAGCCTCTGGAATTGGGTGCTATTTAAAAAACTTGATTTGCCATTCATTCATTCATTTCATTTCTGTTGACTGGGAAAAGAGCATTATGACAACATTTTTTATTTTTAGCCACATCCTAGGATTGTTTACAGAAAGTGCATGAGAAAAACACAACTAGATTATAATGTAAGATAGAGTAACAGCTACCATGTCATCAGAGACAATTATTAAAATAAAAATAAACAGCTTCCATAAGAATTTACAGAACAATAAAACTTGCAATTTAGAAAAAATGTAGATAAAGCAATCTGTCAGGTGAGGAGATGCATCATAGCATATTATGACACTGTGACTATCTAAAAATTCCTACCTTTTGTCTTTGCAGATTTCTTAAGGAAGAGGGAAGAATCACCTTCTGTATGACCAACCTTTGCTTGACTTGAAGATCCACTGAGCTTCTGAGCTGCTTCATCCCTAGAGACAGTAACAACTCTTCCTTCAGTGAAACATTCTCCAAAATACAGAACCCACACTGGGGATGAGTGAACCTTCTGTGGTTCAGGGGTCATGCCAGACTGGTTCTCCCTACCAGATCAATTCCCTTTCCCTCAGGAATTCAAAAGGAGCGTGTTGCCATAGATACTGTTTAACTGATATTTACTAATCTAACTTCTTGCCGCCATGGATAGTGACATAAGGGGAACCCATCTGGCAGTTGGAAGTGATCTCACATGACACCGGTTCAAAATAGTTCAAAACTGGACTGAAAAACAAGGCTCAAAAAAGTTATTGTATCCAAACCTAATTTTCAAACTTACATTCAAACTTTGTCCCTAATGGTCAGGGTATGTGTGTGTGTGTGTGTGTGGGGGGATGATTGATTTACTCTGGCAATGACAAGTTTCTCTAGTCTCCTGTACTGGAACAGGGTTTGAGCAGAGGATAGGAAGGGAGGTTTTAATATGCTTTGGTTGATGACAGTGGGATACCCCTGCTGGTGGCTCACTACTGGGCCTGGATAGAGCTTTCAAACATTTTGTGCAGATTTGGGTATCTGTTTCTGTTCCTAAACTTTCAAACAGTTTTTGGTTGAAAGCTCTGATACAAACAAACCAGCATGGTTCAGTTGGCAGGGGGGTGTAGGCGCCAATTTTTCCCCAAACTAATTCCCCTAACCCTAATAAAGCCAAGTTCCAAACAAAATATAACATATACCACCTATTATTTTATTTCCCTCAATGCTTCCTCACGTTGCTGATAGGATTATAGGACAAAGTTCTGAAAAATTAAGCAACCCATATGGAAATTATGCATATTCAAGTTGTGAAATTCTCAGACATGATATCATAACCATAATGCAGAAGATTAACCAGCACCTGAAAGGCAGCCATTTGTATTCAAGCAAGTCAAGCATTTACAGACTGTTAGGTAAATATGTACAGCCAGACCCATTGTAATTGCAAAGTTAGATATGTGTGGAATGTAGCACGCGTAAGCAAATGCAATACCTTAAGAAAAAGACCAACAGAACAGAAAAAAGGGCAAGTTCATCCCAATTAATTATGAATGTAGATAATAGCAGAAGCAAATCACAAGACAGGGTCAAAAGCCATGCACCCAGCACCAGATTACCTGAGAATATAAGCAAGGTAGCTATTGTGGCTCTTGGCTGACCTGACAGTGCTCTCAAGGGAGGCGGTTGATTCACCAATCGCTGTGCGGTACATGTTTGGCTCTTCTATAAATGTGTTGTTGCAGTTCAGAGAGCGCTGGAAAAGAAAACAAACGTAATTAAAGTTGATGCATGACAGCTTCTTAACTTGACAACTGGTGACTTTTAGCCAACTACAACTTGGCTAAATAGAGAACAGTCTGACTGCAGCAACTTCGAGCTCTGTACTCGAAGATGAAATAACCTTCAGTAACATAAAATCAGACCTGGTAGGAAGTTTTGCACTGTAAAAAAAACATGTTTTTCTTTAATGAATTCTCAGCATTTGCACAACTAATCACATATAAATGAATTGGATTTTCACTTCAAGAAAATAATAATCTGAAATATTTCGACAGGAAAGGTTGCCATGCTTCATGGATTCACAGTTCAAATGGAAGGTGCTCTTGTGTTTGATGAGCAGGCTGTTTAGCACTGCCCTGCTCAACTCAGCAAAATGCACCAAATTAGCAATAGCCAGTAAATGTCTGCTGCCGCCTTGCCTATTATGGTGTACTGGGGGGAGAAAGTCCTAAAATTGTAAAAATGTACATGTTCCATGGGGTTGACATTAATTCTGAGATCCTGACACCAAATGAATGAAAACCATAAAACTAGAACATTTTAATTCCATGTTGTTAACAGCATCTGGACCACTCATGTATTGCTAGCTATTTTTCATACACGTCAATGTGTACAAATGATTATTATGGAAAGCAAAACCTGCTTTTTAATTACCTCAACATTAGTCCTCATAGGGTAGTTTCCTGTACGGTATTGAAATATTATTGCTGATGGTTTACATAATAATTTAGCGACACGCTCTTTTCTGATAAACTGGTAACTTACAGTTAATAAGGACGTTCTTGTCATCAAGGACTCATCTGCATGGGCCTTCTTCCCAGAGAAAGTGCTCTTCAAGTGCTTTCGAACTTCTTTGTTAAAGATGCAGTGGAAGAAGAAGATGACAAGACCCTACATGCAGGTGGAAAAGAAATCAATACTGAGGATTTGTTTTCTTGGATGTATGATTAAAAGAATAATCTATTTTTCTTTTTTTTTAAGCAGTTCCAGTTTTTCTATCCACAATACTAGTCCACCCCTCCACAAGTGTCCCCTTCTACTCTGCTACTGCCATCACTGAAACATAGAAATTGTCGGCAGATAAGGACTGCCAGGCCCATCCAGTCTGCCTGAGAGCCCTACACTAGTTTGTGGGCTCTGACCCTACCTGATCAATAGCTTTTCACCCCTCCTTCCCACCTCTAAGGTACCCTCATGCCTGTCCCATGCATGTTTAAAACCCTCCACTGTGCTCACCCCCAACACCTCCTGTGGCAGTCTGTTTCATGTCCACCACCCTCTCTGTGAAGAAAAACTTCCTCACATTTCCTCTCAGCCTGCCACATTCCTATTTCATATCATGCCCACTCATTCTTGTACATCTCATATATTGAAAGATGTCTCCCCCCTGCACCTTGTTAATGTCCGTAAGGTACCTAAATGTTTCTATCATGTCCCCCTGATCCCGCCTCTCCTCCAGCGAGTACATATTGAGGTCCTTTAGTCTCTCCTCATATGTTTTCTAGTGCAAGCCCTGTACCATCTTAACTGCCCTTCTCTGGACCGCCTCCACCCTGTCAATTTCCTTACAAAGGTGCAGCCTCCAGAATTGCACACAGTACTCTAGGTGAGGCCTCACTAGCATTTTGTACAGTGGCATCATCACCTCCTACCTTCTGTTAGTGATACCTCTGCCTATGCACCCTAGTATGCCACTGGCCCTCCCTGCAGTCTTTGTACTCACTTAGACAGCTTTAGGTCATCAGAAATAACAACTCCCAGGTCCCTAGATTCCTTGGTGATAGTCAGCAACTTCCCCCCCATCCTGCAGTTCTCCTCAGGGTTCCCTCTTCCCAGGTGCATTATTTTGGACTTTCACCTTAGTTGCCACACTTCAGACCATATTTCAAGCTTCTCCAGGTCCCTCCTCATTCTCTCCACCCCATCCGGAGTATCCAGCCTGTTGCAGATCTTGGTGTCATCTGCAAACAGGAAAACCTTTCCCTCCAGTCCTACAGCAATGTCACTAATGAAAACATTAAGCAAGACTGGTCCAAGGACTGATCCCTGAGGTACCCCGCTGGTCACCCCCTCTCCCCTGATTGAATGCCATTTACCACCACCCTCTGACTCCTGTCTGTTAGCCAGTTCCTAACCCAGTTTACCACCTTGTGCCCCATACCCAGACTACTCATTTTGTTGACTAACCTTTTATGTGGGATGGTGTTGAAGGTCTTGCTGAAATCGAGGTAGGGGATGTCTACCACCCCCCCACCCCCGATTTACTTCCCTTGTCACCCAGTCAAAAAAATCTGTCAGATTCGTCTGACATGACCATCCTGCTGTGAATCCATGTTGCCTCGGATCCTGGGCACTGCTGGATTCCAAGTGTGCCACTATTCTTTCTTTAAGCAGTGCCTCCATGATCTTACCCACTACTGAGGTGAGGCTGACCAGCCTATAGTTCCCTGCCTCCTCCCTACTACCAACTTTTGTGTAGAGGGACTACATGTGCCCTCTTCCAGTCCTCTGGAACCACTCCTGTGTTAAGTGACTCCAAGAACAGTGCTGCCAGAGGCACCAGTAGCTCTCTTCATGGCACTCTTAATATCCTCGGGTATATGCCATCTGGCCACACTGCTTTGTCCACTTTCAGTTTTGTGAGCTCCTCCAGGACTCTCTCCACTGTGAATGGACTTGTATTTACCTCTGCCCCCCTTTACCATACAACTGTAACTGCTCCAATGGCTTTCCTTCTATGTTCCCTAGTCAACCTCCATGGTTAGCCAACACTCTGGCAGGCCCCAGTCTTGTACAGAGGGAGGGGATTGGAGACTGATATATCTGTCTGAAAGAAAGTAAGGGAGGCGATTACATGTCACTGCAACTTTTAAAAAGCCCTGTCTAGGCATCTTCCATTTGGGGGAGTCTCTGTGCATGTACCCCAGTTCAGCTGCAGCCATACAAGGTGAACGGGGAAGTTCCAAAGGACTGCAGAAGGGCAATGGTGTTTCCACTGCATGAATCTGGAAGCCAAGAGGAGGCAGGAAACTACCGCCCAGTGAGTTTTACTTCTGTGGTGGGGAAAGTGATGAAATAATTACTTAAGCAAAGAATAATAGCATTCCTGGAATCCAGTGGACAACAGTAGCATAGACATCACAGGTTCACATCAGGAAGATCATGCCAAACTAACCTGATTAAATTCTTTGACTGGGTGACCAGGGCTGTGGATAAGAGAGGGGCCATCAATGTGGTCTACCTTGACTTTACCAAGGCCTTCAACTTGGTCCCACAAAGAAGACCGGTAAAAAATTTAGACTGCATGAGGGTAGGACAGGACATAGCAATGTTGGAAAAAAAAAATGGCTACACGATAGGATGCAGAGAGTGCAGGTAAACGGTACATTATCTGCAGAATGGGAGGTAACCAGTGTGGTGCCCCAGGGCTCTGTTTTGGGGCTTCTACTATTCAACATATTCATAGCTGACACACTGCAGACGGGCTCGAGGGACAAGTGTGTCTGTTCACTGACGACACCAAAATATGCAAGAGAGTAGACTCTACAGAAGGATACTGAGAATGAAGTCAGACCTAGAGAAACTGAAAAAATGGTCCCACAGCATGGCAGCTGAAATACACCACAAAAAAGTGCAAGGTTATGCACCAAAGAAGGAGCAACCCAAGAACTGACTACTATCTGGGGAATGGAAAGACTAGAAAAAACTAGAGAGGAATGGGATATGGGAATCATAGGTGGGAAGACAATGTGAAAAGGTGGCTCTAAAAGCCAGTGGCATGCTGGGTTGCATTAGAAGGGGGATCATAAGTAGAAGGAGGGAGGTGGTTTTGCCACTGTAAAGGACTCTGGTCAGGCCCCACCCGGAGTACGGGGTACAGTTTTGGAGACCACATCTCAGAAAGGACATAGACAGGTTGGAAACAGTACAAAGAAGGGCGACAAAACTGATTCAGGGATTGCACCAGAAGCCATACGAGGAATGGCTAAGAGATTTAAACATGTACTCCCTGGAATTGTGGGGGAGGGGAGGGGCACGACATGATTGAGACATTCAAATACAATAAGGGTGTAAACAAGGTTCAGGTGCATGAACTTTTTCACTACAAAGAAGGTAGTAGAACGCAAGGGCATTATTTGAGGCTATGAGGGGCAAGGTTCAGGACAAATGTCAGGAAATGTTTCTTCACAGAAAGGGTGGTTGATGCCTGGAACAGTCTGCCCGCAGAAGCCGTCAGGGCCAAAACTATTGGGGGCTTTAAATGAGCATGGGACAGGCATAAGGGCATCATCATTATCCACAGTGAGTAATCAGGGAGGGGGGTAGCAACCTACAAATTCTGGGCAGGCAAGATGGCCCTTGTGGTCCCTTTCTGCCGTTGCCTTCTTTGTATCTATGTATCTCTCCTCAAGGACCAAAATAATTTTTCCAAATACAAGTATAGTTCTAGAAGCAAGAAAATTGGCATTTGCTGCTCCAATTGGCTTTAGAAACAAAGAATTTGTCGGCAGGGGTGAGGGGGCAAGACCAATGGGGCCAGCCGGTAGCAGAGAGATAAAGCATACTAAATTAACAAAAACAAACAAAAAAAATTTGTCAACAGTAAAGGACTACTTGACCCACCCAGTCTGCTAAGATGTTCCCAGCCTAGTCCATCTCGGCTGACTCTAAATAGTCTCTGAAGACCCTCCCCCCCCCAGCTATTTACTAATATTATCCTATGTCTATCCCACACATGCTTGAAGATGCCCACTGTTTTCACATCCACCACTCCACTGGCAGTCTGTTCCAGGCATCTACCTCCCTTTCAGTGAAGTAGTACTTCCTCACATCCCTCTTAAACTTCCCCTTCTCCAGCTTTATCGCATTCCTTCTGGACCTGATATGCGTTCTCATTTGAAAGAGATTTCAATTATGCACTCTGTTCATCCCTTTGAGGTACTTGCAGGTCTCCATCATGTTCTCTTTCACTCTCCTCTCTTCCAAGGTGTACAAGCTGAGATCCAACAGTCTCTTTTCCTAGGGCTTTTGGCGCAACCTCTGCACAATTTTAGTTCCCCTCTTCTGGACTGCCTCCCCTCCCCCACCCACTCAGCTCCTAGGTTCCTATGTCTTAGGTGCATGATTCTGCATGATTTTGCACTTTTTGGTACTGAACCCCAACTGTCATGCTCTTACCCAAATCCTGAGTTTTCAAAGAGCCTTGGGCATTCTCTCCATTCCCTCCTGAGTGTCCACCCTATTACAAATTTTGGTATCACCTGCAAAAAGCATACCTTCCCTTCCAGTTCTTCTGCAATGTCACTTATAAAGACAATGAAGAGGACCAGTCCCAGTACTGAGCCCTGTGGCACCCCACTTGTCACTCTCCTATCATAAGAGTGCTGTTAACTACCACCCTCAGATGCCCATCCATTAACCAGTTTCTAACCCAATTCACTACTTTGGATCCTATTTATAGGCTGCTCAATTTCTTAGTCAGTCTCCTGTGTGGCACAGTGTTGAAAGTGTTGCTAAAGTCCAGACAAGAATTGTCCTCTGCCCTCCCCTGATCTATTTCCCTGGTCACCCAGTCAAAGATATCAGTCAGATTTGTCTGGCATGACCTCACCCGTGAATCCATGCTGCCTCTTGTCCTGCAGTCCACTGGATTTAAGATAGTGTACTAGCCTTTCCTTCAGCAGGGTTTCCACTAATTTTCCCACCACTGAAGTGAAACTGACCAGCCTATAGTTGCTAGCCTCCTCCCTGCTGATGTGCTTATGTAGAGGGACCACATCTGCTCTCCTCCAGTCTTTTGGAACCATGCCTGTTTTCACTGAACTGTTGAAATAAAGCCACAAGTGGGGCATGTAGCACTCCCCTTAGTACCCTTGAATGTATCACATCCGGTCCCATATAGCTATATCCACCTTCAGAGCTGCAAGTCCCACCAGATCTCTCTTTTCTGAAAATGGACTTGGGTCCACCCCCCCAATCTCTGTTCCTGCTGCTCCCTGGTGGTCCATCCCACCCCCTCCACTGTGAAGGCTAAGCAGAAGTACCTGTTCAGGACTTTAGCTTCTTCCCAGTTCTCTTCTATGCAGTTTCCCTCTGCCGTCCTTAATCTCACTATCCCTCCTCTTGTTTTCCTCTTCTCATTTATGTACCTGAAAAATGTCTTATCTCCTCTAGCAACCTCTTTGGCTATGCTTTCTCCTCTGTCTGTGCCTTTGCTCCTCTCACTGCCTTTCCCACGTCCCTCTGTTTTACTTGGTATCCCTCCCTGTCTGCTTCCCTCTGCATTTTCTCATACCTCCTCAAAGTTACCTTTTCTTCCCTCACCACCTTGGTCACTTCCCTAGAAAACCATAACTGTCTCTTTTTCCTTCTGCTTTTACTCATGACCTTCACACAGAGGCTGGCTGCACTGATTATGCCCTCCCTTACTTTTCCCCAATGTGCCTGTATACCTCCCTGGCAACCCCCCTACTAGGCAGTTTCTGTGGCATTCTCCCACTCTGATCTCATCTTAATGTTAAACCACACTGTACAGTGATTATTTGTACCTAGGGGACTGTCCACCATGAAGTCTGTGATGCTGTCACTGTCTGTAAGCATCAGGTCCAGCACTGCCCCATCACTAGTAGGTTCCTTGACTTGCTGCCTAAGAAAAGCCCCCTGTAGGGAGTTAAGGATGACCCTGCTCCTTGCCGATGCTGCAGCTGGAAGGTTCCACTCCATGTCTGTCAGACTTAAGTCACCAACTAGCATTCTCTCTCCTTTCTTGCCATCCTGATGATGGCTTCCCCTAGTGCCTTATCCAACTCCTCTTCCTGTGCTGGAGGTCCATGTACCACCCTTGCATGGACAGCAGCCCCAGAGCTTGTCTCCAGGATGACCAACAGCATCTCCAGCCCTTCCTTTTCCTCCAGGTACCCCTGTACCTCTGTGGCCCTGATTCCCTCCTTTTACGTATAATACAACCCCTCCTCCCCAACTCTTTGCCCTGTATCTTCTGAACAGAGACCAGACTGGTACGGTCATGTCCCGGTTGGGGCCATTACTGCATCATGACTCTGTTTTGGCCACCAAATCCAGGCTAGCTTCTGCCATGATGGTTTACAAGTCCAGAATTTTATTTCCCAGAATCCTTGCATTAGCACACATTGGTCTCCATATCTTACTCCTTCGCTGCCTGTTCCCTGTTACCCCACTTCCTGCTGGTGCTGTTCCTGAAGCTCCCCCTGACCTACCTCTTCCCTTTTTACCTTGTCCATTCCCTGTCTCCTTTACTCCTTCATTCTTGCTTTCCTGATTTATATCCCCCTTGTCCCTACCATTGTCTTCTTTCATCCCTGCCTGAGGGGGTTACTCCCCTCAGACCCTCCTTCCCTGCTGTTCCATCATCGGTGGGGGGGGGGGATTGTTGCCTTCCTTGGTTTTATAGCCTCCCTCCTTAGCTAGTTTAAATGCTCATCAAAGTAACATTTAAACCTACCACTAAGGACTGTGGTCCCCTTCCTGGAAGGATGCAGTACATCTCCCTTTATAGAGGCCCATACCTTCCCAGGTTGGCCCCTAGTCACCAATGTAGCCGAAGGCACTCCTCTATGCACCATGCCTTCAACCAATCGTTAAATGTCCTGGAGTGAAGTACCCCTTTCTCCCCCAGCTATAAAAAGGTAACACCTTGGCAAAAGCCACTGTGTGTGCTGCCTGCTTAAGGCCCCACCCCAGATCCCTGAAATTTCCCTGCACTTCCTCTACCGTGTCCCTTGCCTACTCATTTGTCCCAGGTGAATAATGATGTCTAGCTCTCTCCCATCCCCTGCTGTCCTAGCGATCCTCTGGATACGCTGTGCATCGCCTCAAGCCGAAGCACCTCTCGGGCACTTCACCTCCCTCTCCCACTCTCAACTCTTGGTTAGTTTACCAACCAATGATATAGGGCCTAAGAAATAGAAAAGTGTAAGAAAGAATTGTACTGTGCATTTTTAATATAGCATGCACTGTCATATGATGAGTAATTGGTCGGAGAATAATTGTCGTTAAAATGATTTTCCAGTTTTCTGCAAAGCACTGACAGCTAGCATTAGCAAAATTAAAATCTCACAATATTAAAAAGAAAAAAATGTAATACCCCGACGTTCCATTCTTTTTTTTTTTTTTTATTAAAGGCATATATTCAGAAAATCAAGCTCTTTGCCCTTTAAATTTTATATGTTCGTGCTACTTTTCCTGCTTTGATGTCATAATCTTCTGCTGTAACATCCCAATCTATTGAAAAGGAAATGATTCTGGTGTCACAAGTACAATGACATGACTTCAAGACAGGAAGAGAAGCTGGAACCAGTAAAGTCTAAAGCAGGGGTTCCCAGCATTAGTGACAATGAGGACCCCTGATCACCACTAGAAATTCCAGAGGGCCCCCTTTTCATGACCAGACATGCATGACTCAGGCCGGCCTCCAGGCTTACAGGTCATTAAGAAACAAGTACACTAAGGCAATCTGTACAGCCTAAGTAGATTACTTCAAGGAACTCCTCCGCTCTACCCAATGCTCTCCCCATAATTTCTGGAAATCCATTCACTCTTTCTCACCGACCCCCCACCCCCACCCAGGCAACCACTCCAGCCCTCTCATTCATGGTTCCTTTGTCTCAGACCCTGCCTCTGTGGCTGACACCCTAAACAAGTATTTTATCTCATGTGCACTCCCTGACACCCTCACTATGGCCCACCCTGACCATAACCCCCAACTCTGCTCTCTGCTAGTGGTTACCACCCCCCCTTCTCTCAGTATGAAGCACACAGTTTTATTGTCACTAAACCCAGCCAAAGGTAGCCCTGATGGCACTGACCCTAAGATCCTCCGTATCACCGCCTCCGCCATAGTCCTCCCCCCCCTCACACACCTATTCAATCTCTCCCTCTCCTCAGGCATAGTCCCTCTGGCTTGGAAAAAGGTCAAGGTTATTCCCCTCCACAAAGGCAGTGACCCTTCCTGTCCAGGGAACTACTGCCCCATCTCCCTCCTCCCCTCCCTCGCAAAGCTCCAGGAATCCCTAGTCTACTCCAGGGTCTCTGATTTCCTCACCATCTCCAGCACCCTCTCCCTGCTCCAAGCTGGTTTTAGGAAGAATCACTCTACCATGTTCCCCTTACTGTGTATCACAGATGCCATCCATTCTCTCAGGAATGGATCTGGGTCACATAACTGCCGCCATCTTCATCGACTTGGCAAAAGTATTTGACTCGGTGTCCCACCCACTCCTGCTCTGAAAGCTCCACTCAGTTGGCTTACTGACACCAGTAGTGAACTGGTTCAGTTCCTACCTCATGAACAGGAATCAGTCAGTTCAGGTGGGCTCTGTCCTGTCTTCTCCCCTCCCAATCCTTGCTGGGGTCCCCCAAGGCCCCGTCTTGTTCTCCCTCTTCATAAATGACCTCCCCTCAGCTTGCTCGCATGCACAAATCCATATGTATGCAGATGATGCAATGCTACTGGTCCCTCAACCCTTGCTGTAGAGGTCTCCCTCCAATGTGATTTCAGCAGCATGCTAAACTAGTTCCAGGCAAACAACTTGAGGGTAAACACAAAGAAGACAGTCTCTGTGACCTTTGGGTCAAGACATAAACTCACAAGACTCTTGTCCCCCCAGTCTTTTCCACCCCTGATGACCCCCCCAGAAGTTGTCTCTGCATTCAAATACCTTGGGGTATGACTGGACAGTAAGCTCGATTACTCAGTCCATACCTTGCATTCTAAGCTCTGCCCAAAACTAGGTGAACTGTACCACTATAGGGATTACTTCTCCCTTTCTGTGCATTGCAAACTGATCACTAAAACCATCCTCCCTGTGCTTGATTATGCCGACATTGTGTATTGCACTGCACCCGCCTCTTCCTCACCAGACTTGATACCCTCCTAAATTACTTCTGCCGCTTTGCCACAAACTCACCATTCTGCACTCACCACTGCTCCCTCTGCTCGTCACTTTCTATGCCTCCCCTCTCTTACCGTCACCTGATCCATGCCTTAGTTTCTATTGCCAAATACTGGTTTGGACTTCTTCCCGCCTACCTTTCATTCCGCCTGTCTCCAGCCAGGCCCTCCCCCTACCCACGCCACTCAAGGGCATCCCTATCTTTCTCACTTTCCCACCCACATTCTACGGCAGGTCAGTCAGTTTTCTCCTTTTGTCTACCCTCCCGCTGGAACCAAATCTCACTTACTTTCCAGCAAGCCACCTTGCTCCCAGCATTCAAGCCCCTGCTCTGTGCCTCAGTCCTTAACCTTTCCCCATACCAGCTCTGACTATTCTGTGCTCTGTCTGTCATTCTCTTTTTTATACTTCTAAAAATTGTTGATACACAAATGTATTTATTAACTGCACTTTTGAGTATGTATCAAGCTGTATTTCATGTGTTCATTTTTATTGCATTTTACTTTTGCATATTTGTCCTTATTTTTACCTTGTTCCCCGGGTCGCACCTGGAAATGAGCCCTGGCTCAGTGTGCCTTTCCCGGTTACCAAAAGTTTAAATGAAATAAAAAATAAATAAACGAAAGACCCCTTACCATGGTCAGACCTGCCTGAGGAACCCTATCCCCAGCAGAGTTTAATGCTTACAAGGTTTTCCCTTTATTTAGTATTAATCAGAAATAAAAATATTATGCATATTCTGTATTTATAAATATTTTAATGTAAGGTTCTACATATTCAATATTTAAAGATAATTTACTAAGAAGTGTGCTCTCACTTTTTGTGCCTTCTCTGCCATGGACTCCCAAGTGAAGCCACACAGGCCTCTGGGGGCCATGGACCCCGGGCTGACAAACACTGGTTTAAAGGGATATGAGCTTATTTTTCATGCAAAATGTCATCAGTAGCAAAAAGCAGAATGTCCAGCAAATTCCAATTTTGAGGCAATGTGTAACAGAGTTCTGCTGATGCCAACTGTGAATTATTAGCTGGAAATCAGACAATCGCTTTAAGAATGCTGCAGGATTTCCTGCTGACTTTTACCAAAAAAGTTCGTAGACCCACTGGATCAAAGCTATGCACAAACTGCACCTGACCTTACCTGCAGACAGCTGAAGATGGCAAAAAGGTAATGGAAGGTCATGACATCGGTGTTGACAGCCATCAAGCCCAAGAGCCACGTGGCACTGATCAGCAGCAGTAGCAGAAAGGCTGTTCTCAGACCAGAGCTAGAACGAAACAGCATAGAACAAAACATAAGAATGTGAAACAGAGACTACGTGGTCACTTCTTTCCTGACTACTCTCCAAAAATGGCCTTGAAAGTCCAACTGGAAATAACTGAACTATCTCATACTGTACTTGAGCTACACAATAATGAGATCATTTCAATTATAAGCCCCTCCATGAGAAAAGATAAGACACTTACATGTTAAGATCACATTCTAAAATACTGTACATAAACTTACATGGCTCCATTTTTCTCAAACGATCTGTGCCTTCGGCCACAAGATGCTTTTGCTGCCAGTATGAAAATGACTATATTGATCTATAGAAACATAAATGGGTAAAAATGGGTTAATAAAGTGATCCTCCTTCTTCCCCTCCTTTTTAACATACATGTTATTGACTCTGCATCAAAAAACAAATACAAGTTGCCCAGAGATATAGGAACAGACAATGGGCTAAGCATTGGTATTGCATTAGAATACTCCATCGTAGATCCTTATGTGTGCCACATAGAGGGGATAAAATCTAGACAGCACATATACAGAAGGTCATAGGAGAAAAGGAGCTTTGTTGTGTATTGAAACTGTAAACCATACAGTATATTCAACATAATGTCATAGCTCTGTTGCAGTGGCCATTTTCTTATCGGGCTAAAGAGTCCAATATAAGAAAGCATAAAGTTATATTTCAAGACTCATCAAGAAAACACTGAAGTAGGGCTTTTAATCTTATTCTTAACACAGCCAGCAAGACTGCCAACTAGACTGAAATGATTGCTCACTAGAACTAATATAGTGTGGCAGTTAGGAGTGATACCAGCAGAGGGCTGGGAGATGGAGAATGTGAGACACCCATAATCCCAACAGGGCTGTCTGGGCTGCATCAAAAGCATGGCATCTCTCCCTGGTCACAAAACACAGATCATGGAAGAGCAATAACTGGGTGCCCAAAGTGTGCAGCAATTTTCCAATCTTTCTTGATGCCCAAAAACAGTAATTTGCTCTCAAGGACCGCTGTCATCATGACCAAGAGAGTTTGTGGAGTATTCAGCTGGACCAGTCTCCTCTGAGGAGTAATTCAGTAAGTGTGAAGTACGGATGCTGGGGTATCCAACTGCAACACTGTGGTCAGGTATTAGGAAATTAATTCCACCAGACTGCCTCCCTCTTCCTCCGGTAACCCTATCCGCCATAGATTCATGACTAATCCCAATGTGAAGGATCTTGTTTTCCTGTACAACTCATGTGATGGCCATCAGTGCAGTGTTCACAGTGATGACAACTTCCTTAATATCCTGAGTTAATACCACCTTGATCTCTAGCAGAGTGGCCCTAGTGTTAAAGGATTCCACCTTTTTGTCAAAGTCTGCAATGGCCTGGAGTAATGCATGGATGGTTCTTTTTTTTTTTTTCTCCACTCATAGGGCTTTTGGACTATCTGTTATGACCACCACACATGCTGGCTGAGTCCTTTCACTTCTGCTGCTCTGTTGTGGCCACCTGCTGCAGACATTTCATCATTAAAATGTCCTAAAATTGGCTAAGAACTAAATCGCTTGTCTAAAATTGAAAAAAATTACTCACTGTAGTAATGTTTCTTCCAAAGTGCCCTTTAGTATGCTTCACTTGTGCAGTATGCCAGCTGAGTTCAGCTGCCCCAGAAAGGAGGAGGAGTCAATATAAATGAAGTTGGTACACTGGCTAATCAGAAGAGAGAGAAAGGGTGTGCTGCCTGCAGTCAGCCTAGAGGGCTCCAGAATTATTTTGATGCTGAAGAAAGGGCAAAAACTGTGCCCATAAGAAAAAAAAAATGCTCCAACAGGAATCAAAAAATTAGAATAGAACTTAATATTGCAATGTAAAAAACAGAACAACCACTGTGAAACAACAATCTAAGAATTAACTAATAGCCAGATCTTTACTGCTCTAGTCCCTGTTTCCAATACTATTTTTCTTCCCTCTGAACTATAGGACCACAATTCTTGTGTTCATCCTCTCTTCCCTCCATGCCCTGTTTATTTTCCTGGCTTTGCAGCTAGCTCCAGTAAGCGCCCCCAAGTGTAACATCTATTTTGTGAAGGTGCTGTTCAGCTGCATTACTAATCTGTCTCCCCTGAAAATCTCCTCCTGCCATTGTCTGCTTGGGGCCTAGGTTTCTAGTGCCCATTGTCCCTGTTGGCCTTAAATTAACAGACCCTTCTCCCCTCCACAGGCATCCTGCCCAGAACAGGTGACTGCCTCCTCCTGCAAGCCACAGGAGCTGCTCTGACCCCAGCAGCTGTTCTGCGCTGACCCGCCTGCCTCACAGCCTACAACCAGGTACAAATTTTGAAGAGCAGCCCAGAGCCACCAACAGGACTGAACTTGCCACTTTTTGCCTTTCTGGCTGTTTGGCTGCACTATTACTGCTCCTGAGCTCTGATTGGGTGTAACGCTATTCCCCCTTCTCTCACTGGCTCTTGCCTCTACCCTTCCCAAGCTGTCTCTTTTTTAAATACAAAAACTGCTGATGCTGAGTTTTCCAGTACCGACTGTTTAGTAGAACAGGATTGTTGAAGCTCTAGCTTTTGTTTTTTTGTGTCTATTTTTCCATTTGCAAATTATACTGCAAAGCCACTAGAGGGCAACAACTCACGGAGGTTGCAATCCTCTTCCCACTGCTCTCTCCCAACACTTCTAGTCCTGGGTCCTTCATACCTACAGCCTTGGGTCGACAGCCTTTGGTTTATAATCCGCCATAAGCCGCAACCTCGGGACAGTCTTCAGCTCTGAATTTCCTCCCACCCACCCCTGCCTCAGTTAAACCCTCAAGTGCTCAGCCCCTAAACCCAGGCAGCTCTGTCACTGGCTACAGCCCAGAGCTGCCCTCCAGCTGATTAGGACAAAGCTGTCCGCTGTACCCTGTTCTCCCTTACTGCCTATTGCACCATTGCTTCTAACCAGTACTAATCCATTCCCATCTTCTCAGTTTTTTGCAGTGCTCCCCTGCAAATTACCTATGTCCTAACTAACAATTAGTGGTGTGATCTGAATCTGTAAGCCAGAACCATTGCCAAGTTCACAGCACTGTACATTCCATTCAGCCTAATGTTTCTGTTTATTGCTATTTCGTAGTCGCATCCCTAACTCACCCTCCTCTGCACAGTTAGGAGGTCCCACCACACAATCTTGATACTGATTCTGTGCATCTCACGGTCCCTTGCCTGCCAAAACGTGGAGTTGTATACCTTGGTAGCTGGCTCACCAGTAGGGTGCAAATGTCCTCACTTTTTCCTAAAAATGTAAAGCAGCTACTTACTTCCTCAATCCAACCATTCCTACTACTTCTCCTGGTATTAACCCTTGCAGGTGACGTTGAGCCAAATCCCGGACCAGCCATACCTTCATCTGCCCCCAGCCCCCCAACATCATCATATTAAATGCTGAAAGGGCTAAAAATTGCTTATTTAAACATATGTAGTCTCAGACCTAAGATGTCTGAGCTAGAAGCCAGGATTAATCAATACACTCCTGACATCCTGGGCATCTCTGAGACCTGGCTGAAACCATGCATCAAACAACATGAGGTTACTGTGCCCGGATACAAATGTTTCAGGAAGGATCGACTGGGAAAAAGGGGTGGTGGTGTCCTCTTGTATGCCAGGGAGCACTTAGAAACTGCTGAAATACCTGTGTTTGAATCTGGACTTTCTGCTGTCAAACTGATCTTCCTTTCCCTCACCCTTGGCACCATAAAAAATCTCATAGTAGGTTGTGTATACATGCCCCCTAAAGTAGCAGTCCCCGGCCTCCCCTCCTACATAACCTCCCTTGCTAACCTCCCACGGCATGACCTCATATTTGGAGGTGACTTCAATGTTGATTGGCTGCATTCTAACTCTTCCAAACTGACTGCCGTCCTGGCTGACTCAAATCTGGTTCAAATGACTGGTGACCCTACTTGTATTAATACAAAAATGGTTAACCATACTTTACTTTACTGGGTGGTCACAAACTGTGTCCTGAAGATAAAATCGGCAGAGATCCTCTCAGATGGTATACGCGACCACTCTCCGATACTCTGTGTATGGCGTAACAACTTTTTTAACCCCCCCCAAGATCATCACTGTGTGGAACATGTCCAGGTTTGACACCAATAACTCTGTGGATACCATCCAGAAAACTGATTGGGATTCAATTAATACCCTGCCAGACGTTAACTTGGCACTAGACTATTTCATGGCAAAATTCACTAACATTGTTGACCAACACGCCCCTTTAAAAAGTTGCCGGGTAAACGGTATTAAAGCACTGTGGCTCACAAAGGAATTAAAGCAGCTCATGTCCACTTGCAATAAGGCATGGTGGACTTACAAGGATAGTGGGCTACCTATCAACTGTCAAATATATAGGCAACTAAGGATCAGCTACAAGAAGTCAATACAAAAAGCAAAACGACTGCACTTCAAAAGACTCCAGGTTGAGCATCTTGGTAATCTGAAAGAATTCTGGCAACAGGTTAACTCCCTTTTAAAGGGTAACACCTCTGAGACCCCCAGTTCCCTTGATGCCCAGGGGGTCTCTCTCACTGACCCCTCCATTGCCTCTGTCTTCAATGAGTTCTTCACCAATCTGGATAGGTACACATCACTATTTTCTAGTTTATCCACTCCCCCTCAACCTGACCCCTTGCTGTCTGGTGACTCTATGGACCACCCTGCATTTCATCTAAAGCTCATAACCCTCATGGAGGTTCGCCGTCTCCTCATGAACCTAAAAGCCAACAGCTCACCTGGCCATGACACTCTAGAGCCTAAATTACTTAAGTTGGGAGCTGATGCCCTAGCTTGCCCTGTTCAAGATTTATTTAATCGATCCTTCCTTACTTGCACTGTCCCTGAAAAATGGAAAGTAGCGGTGGTCATCCCCATCCACAAGGGAGGTTCCAACTCGACAGTGGAAAATTTCGGACCTATTTCAATACTTTGCTCACTAGCAAAAATACAAGAGCGGATAATCTATGACCACCTACAGGATTATCTTGACCTCCACCATCTGCTCTCAACCTCTCAGCATGGGTTTAGGAAAAACCACAGTACACGTACAGCTCTGATTAAAGTCACCTCTGACATATTCCATGAAATGGACCATGGCTGTGCCACTGGAGCAATTTTCATACACTTGACCAAGGCTTTTGACTTGGTCAGCCATGACCTTCTATTACAAAAACTGCATGTCCTTGGCCTTGATGCCACTGCCCTGACCAGGACCCAAAGTTACCTTTACGACCGTACTGAAAAAGTAAAATGGGAAGGCTCCCTATCTGACCTGAGGCCCATTACCCATGGTGCCCCCCTGGGTTCCATATTGGGCCCTTTACTTTTTTCTCTGTATATTAATGATCTCCCTAATAATTGTGGTGAGGCCTTTGTTCACCTATATGCAGATGATGCTATCATCTACTGTTCTTCTCCTGATATCAGGTGGCTCAATTCAACGCTAGCCTCAGATTTCCACACCCTTGAGGACTGGTTCCTTCAGAAGTAGCTTGTCCTTAATACTAAAAAAACAAAGAGCATGTTATTCTCCAACTCATCCGCACCAACCCTTCCCCCTCTGGCTGTACTTTCACGTACTGGGGATGCACTCGAATCGGTCAGGTCCTTCAAATACTTGGAAGTCACCTTAGATCCCTCTCTTACCCTGGATGTGCTTGTTATAGCCATCACAAAAACTATAAACCAAAAAATCAGTGTCCTCTACAGCATCCGTCCATTCCTTACATTGACCTCCTGCTGCAAGACTGCGGATGCCACACTCATGCCCCTCCTCATGTATGGTACTCCATTACTACTCTCTGTTACCGCATCTGTATTATCACGCCTATCACAGGCCTACCACAGAGATGGCAGGTTTGCTCTCGGGGCCAATGCTCGGCACCATCACTGCAATGTCCTATCTGCCTTGGGATGGCTACTCTATGAATTAAAATTATGCTATGCCACCCTAAGCTTTATACATAAGCTTGTCCATCGCTTCACTCCTCCTTGCCATGCTGATATTGTTCAACATTGTCTCCCTCGATGTGCTCTCAGATCTACCTCCTTGCCCCTTCTCTCAGTGCCAGACTTATGACTCTCTATAGCTTGGAGATCGTTGCATTTTCTGCTGTGTCCTACTGGAACGCTCTACCTCCTTCTATACTGGCCTGCACTTCCCTCTCTCAATTTCAAAAGTTCACTATCATCTCATCTAACCGCCCCACCTTGCTCCTGCTTCCACTGACTGCTAACCCCTGTTCACTCCTTGCGTGATTCTCCTAGCAAAACTTTCCACACTCTATCTCCTGCTCTCCAAAAAAAAAAAAATACTGTAAATGATGTCTGTATGTAAGGTTTTGTTGACTGTGCTTTACATTGCTTATTTTGCATAACTGAATGTAACTGATGTACTCTCTTACTGTATGACTGTTGACTGTGCTTTACATTGCTTATTTAACATAACTGAATGTAACTGATGCACTCTTTTACTGTGTGACTACTCCTTGTCTAACTTCTTGTGTCAATGAATGCACTATCAATGTACTGCACTTCCCGGGTCGCCCCTGAAAAAGGGACTGTCTTGTCTCAGAGGGCCTATCCGGTTATCAAAATTCAATAAATAAAATAAAGAAAGAAAAAGATCCTCAGAAAATTTGGTTAAAGACAATAAAACAGGACCATCCCCTGTCAGGTTATGTAGGGGAGGATGGGTGGGAGGTGAAGCATACTAAAGGACACCCTGGAAGAAACAAAATTACTACAGTGAGTAATTTTTTCTTCTCACCCCAGAGGTCCTTTAGTATGCTTCACTTGTGCAGCCTACAAAGCAGTGCAGTTGGCAGGTGGGTACAGAACCTACTTTGGAAAAAGGCTCTGCAGTAGTGCTGTGCCAAATTTAGCATCTGATCTGGACTGTACATCAAGGCAGTAATGCTTTGTGAAAGTGTGTATGCTTTGCAGACATCGAACAAAGGGATATCCCTTGCAGCTGCCACTGTGGCAGCAGTGCCCCTAGTGGAGTGGGCCCTGAGGGGTCTGCTTACCAGCCTTGCTATAGCAGAATTGAATATAAGGCAATTCAGCGGAATATAGTCGTCTTGGTGGCTGGCCTTCCTCTACCTAGCTCACCATAGGTGAGGAAAAGCTGAGTATGAGATTCTTTGAACTGCTTCGTATGCGCTTAAGTAATACATGTGGGTCAATGATGTAATTAGGTTCAGTACATAAGGCCTGCGGCTCTGAAATCCTCCTGGCAAAGGTGATGGCAATCAAAAGAGTTTTCTAAGTAACATACTTCAAATCAGCAGTAGCCATAGGCTCAAAGGGTGACTCCATGAACTTGGCTAAACAGAGGTTCAAATCCCAGGGAGGGACAGGCTCCCTTAGTGGGGGTTGAAGATGCAGTAGACCTCTGAAAAGCTTTTTGAATATAGGCTGAGAGATGACAGATTTGTCTTTCCCAGAAGAAAGGTAAGCCGAAATGGCTGCCAGGTGAACTTTGAGGGATGAGGCCTTAAGGCCTGCTGACTGAAGATGTACCAAATAGTCCAGAAGGTTAGGTAGATTAGCCTTAAGAAGGTTTACCCCTCCCCATCCTTGTACCATAAAGAAAACCTCTTCCACTTAGAAGCACAGGTCTTCTTAGTGTTAGTTGTTTTGGCCATTCGCAGGATCATTAGGACTTGTTCAGAGTACTGAGAGTAAGGAAACTCTAACTCCTCAAGTACCAGGCCTTGAGGTGAAGAGACTGTAGACTGGGGTATGCTACCGCTGTTGGAGGAAGTGTTAGGAGACTGTAGGTCACTGGTAGGCGAATGGGCTTCTTGACTGACAGGGCAAGGAGCAGTGAGTACCATAGTTGTCTTGCCCAGTCTGGGAGCACTAGAATCATAGTGGTTGACTGGTCAGTGAGTTTGAGAAGAACTCTGTGTATCAGAGGAAAGGGAGGGAAAGCATACAGAAACCTCTCTGTCCAATCTAAGGTTAAAGCATCCACTGGGATGGGTCCCCAAAGCTGGAGGACTGCAACAGTAGTGCAGAAGAAGCTGGTGGTTGAGGTTAGATGCAAAAAGATCCATCTCTGGTACACCCACTTCCTGCAGATTGTTGTTGGAACCAGCTTGTTCAGAGTCCATTCATGATGACCCTGACTGATAAGACTCAGGGAATGTGCCAATGTAGTGTCCTTGCCTGGGAGATGAATGGCCGAATAGTTCATGTCCAGGGAGTAGGCAAGGGACCAAATTCTCATTGCCTCTGTGCAGAGTTTGATGGACCTTGTGCCACCCTGTTTGTTGATGTAGGACATGGCAATTGTGTTGTCTGTTCTCACTTGAACAAAGTGGCCTTTTTGCTGTGGGGCAAAGGCTTTGATGGCTATGTACACAGCTCAGAGTTCGTGTAGGCTGATGTGGAAAGTGGACTGTTTGGGAGTCCATGTGCCACTTATGGACTGATCCCGTAAGTGAGCTCCCCAACCTAGGAGGGAGACACCTGTCATGAGCAGCCTGGAAGGTTGGCTTAGCTGAAAGGCAGCTCCTTCCCTGAGGTTCCCTTTGTCTTTCCACCAGTCGAGAGACTGAAGGAGTGTTTCGGTGACTGGAACTAGTATTGAAAAAGAATCCTTTTTCTGGGACCAGTAAGCTCTGAGGTGATACTGAATATCCCTCATTTTAAATCTGAGGCCTTTTCCCCACTGGGGAAGGGGACTCTTTCCACAGCCTGAACCTTCAGAAGGTTTTTCACTTCCAACTCCAGCAGGAACCTTTCTGTTGGGGGTTAGGGGTTTTGATAGCTTGGGGCCTTAAAGAGAGGGGCATTTTTTGAACTGAAGGGACAGGCCCTGACCCACTACCTTCAGCACCCACTCATCCATGGTGATGAGTTGCCATTGGTGGAGGTAATGGGATAGCCTGCCCCCTACTGAAAGAGGGGAGGTGACCTGGATGCAGTCAGGAGGACTGCTGTTTCATGTAAATAGTGGGAGCAGGAGTGGAGTTTGTCCTTCTCTGGCCTCTTCTCCCTCTCCCTCTGAAAAAATGCCCTCATTTGAGAGAAGTCCATGGGCATTGGCATAGGGTAAAAGGTCCTGGGAAAGTACCCCCTGCCTCTACCTTCCTTGCTTTGTGATTTTTGAGAAGTAGAGGGCTTTTCTTTAGCTGCATTGCTCTTGTAGGTGGCTTTATATTCCTCCACCTTTTTTATGTAAGCTTCAGTTTAATCCCCAAAGAGAGAACTGTTCTCACAGAGGAAATCCATAGCCTTGGTCTGGGTATCCTGTGAAAGATTAGTGGTTCTCAGCCAGGCGCAATGTCTGAGGGAAATAGCTTGAGCCATGACTCTTGAGGCTCTGTCGTTATTGTCTACAGCCATGTGGAACTGGTACTTGGTAGCCTCTATGGCTGTCATTATTGTCTCAGTGATATCTTGACCCACAGTGTCCCTTCCTTGTTGCACTATGGCCAGAACAGAATTCCAGAGAGCCCTCTGGTAATGAGCTGCATATGCCATGTAAGAAAAAAGACGAAGCAGCAATGAAGCAGTAGTGCAAGATTTCTTGCCCATATCGTCTAGTTTTCTTGACTCTTTTTCAAGGGGTTGAGAGGTAAGAGGCACATTAGCCTTGTCACAGGCTGCAGTCTGTACCACTCCCCAGTGTAAACATAAAGAAAATCAGCATTTACTTTGTCCAGCTGATATTTCTTTTCAATCTTTCTTTCTACTCCAGTTACAGAAGTAGGGTTTTGGAGTATTTTCATAGTTGCCCTTTTAAGGGCATTACTTTCTGGGGTGGGAGGCATCATTTCTATATAATCTTCCTCATAAGTGGCCTCCTAGATAGTAAGGCTCAGTGTGTCCACCATATGCTTTACAAAAGTGAAATGAGATGAGAAATCCTCCTGACCATTAGATGAGTTACCAAATTCTTGGTCAGGGGTCCCATCTGTTTCAAAGGTCCTCTGCTTTCTTTTCTTACTCTTCTACATAATAAAAGCCCTGGTCATAGCCAGGGTCTGTTAGAGGAACACCAGGACCTGAAGGGGCACTGAAAAAGTTGCCCATAGATTACAAACTCTGATAAATATGCCAAGCCTTAGCCATTTCAGAAAGAGAGGCCATATCTTAATTATTTATTTGAATTTTGGTAACCAGGTGAGCCCACTGCGACCATGCAGTTCCTTTTTCAGGGGTGACTCCCTGCCTTGTGCCACTGGAGTCTCCTCTTACTTTTCAGCAGGAGGGGCAGTGGTATGTTTTTCTTTTCTATTCTTTTTAGCAGGGACTGAATCAGAACCCTGCCTACTTTGTCTTTTTGAGGCTTGGTCAGAATTTTTACTTTTAACAGACTTATTTCCATTATTGTCCTTAGAGGACTTATCTTTATTTTTGTTCTGGGAAGAGGACCCATCCTCAGCATGGCTCTCTTCAATACAAGTGTATTGAAGCGAGTGGTGCAGCACCACAGTTTCCGACGAAATGGAACCACGTAGGTTCTGACATTTTATAGAAAACCAGACTTTTCAAAACAAAAATAAACTACGTTCCAGGAAGTGAAAAACTGCATTTCCCCTGCGAATGCAAAACGCTTAATCTGGGGGTAAGGCTTTTGGGGGAAGGGGTATCTAATTTGGACAATTTTCCTTTAACGAAGTTAAAACAGTCTCCCAATATCAGTCCCCTAGTATAGGGGAATTGTGGAGAAACAGGTCTTAAATATGGCAAAAATAGCTTTAAATGCAAAAAAAAACATGATTAACTGCTGAAAAAAGGGACAGTGGAAGTTAGAATATAGTAAAAAATAAAACCACAGATTTTTTACCTTAGGTGCAGTATTTTTTTACCTCAGAAATGGCAGGAGACAGAAAAAGTCAGCGTCTGCAGTAAAATGGTCAGGAACCACAGAGAAAATATCGGAGAAAACTGAAGGCAGCACAAAATGAACACTTGAGAAGAGAGAGCACTCCGAGGCAGTGTTGCTCAGTCAGCGGAGAACAAATTCTGGAGCACTCTAGGCTAACTGCAGGCAGAACACCCCTTCTCTCTCTTCTGACTGGCCAATATGTAAACTTCATTTACATTGACTCCTCCTCCTCTCCAAAGCAGCTGAACCCAGCTGGCATACTGCACAAGTGAAAAATACTAAAGGACCCCTGGGGTGAGAAGGTATACTTATCATATCAATCTAGCACCTTAAACTGTCAAAAGCATAATTTTCGGTTATGAAATGAGAAACTCTGATGAGGCACCTCCATCTTAGCTGGCTGCAAGCACTGCCCCTTCTTCCCTTCCTTACCCATTTTTCCTTTCAGCCTGAATGGAGTAAGCCAAGGAAGGTTTCCAACTCCAACTCAAGACAACACAGGCAGCTGACAGTACATTATGATTACAACTACAGTTTTTCAAACATATGTTTTTCCTTTCTTCCTAGGTTCACTGCACCCAACTGCCCATCATCTGACTCTCCTACCCTGACAACACCACGCAGACCCCCAATTGCCCTACAGCATTTAACCACCTCTTACAAAACATTATGCCTTTCTCCTTCCAACAGAAGGAGAAAGGCATGTGCTACCAGGATTGACTGTTGTGGGTTGGTGCTTCCAGGGCTGCCATGTGAATCATTAGAGTATGTCGGCCAGCTAAGGATCATGCACCCCAGCATCCTCCAATTCTCGTTCCCCCCTTTTATGTCCTCCCACCTCCCTGTGCTGGGATTGCCTCAGTCATGCTGTTCCCAGCATAAAAGGAAAAGACCATAATGTCCACATTGGCTCCTGAGCCTGCCACCGGAGGCACTGTAGCTAAACAACTTGTTTATGTTTATGAGACTCTAGGTCTCTCATGGTACTGTAGGTAGAGAAAAATGGGCAGACTACGTGGGCCGAGTGGTCCTTATCTGCTGGCAATTTCTATGTTTCATTGATGGAGCAGGGTGGTTGTTGCCCCCTCACCCCCAAGACGTGAACCTGGAACTCTCACTGGGCTGATATATTTTCAAACTTCTTAACAACTAGGCTGGTCCCATCTTCAGAGACCTGGGTTAACAGGTGGACTAGGGTGTCCCACCATGGGACCATCACCAACAGGGAGCCTGGTGCATCTCAAACAGGGAAGCGTTTGGTTTTTCGGGAGAGCAAGTGCAAATGTCCCAGCATCAGCACTCCCTCCCCCAAATGATCAGTCAAAGTATAGTACTGGCTACATGATCAGTCACTCACCCGCCATCACGGCCAGAGGTCAAGGTTCAGTCACTGCAACCCTGATTTCAGGGTGAGTAATGAGAGAAAATGAGGGGACTGGGAGGGGGAAAATGGGAGCACTCCCTATAAAAAAGTCTGTATCTATGTAATCTTCTGTATAGGTGCAGACAGAAGTTGGACATGAAAGGGATAACATATAGTCTCATTAAAGACCTCTCAAGGTTATTAGTACCGGGGGGAGGGGGTAGCAATCCACTGCCTAAAGCTGTGTCAGACTACGGTTTTCAGCTAAGGCTCGGATAGCTAATTTCTGCTGACTGGCTTGGACCATTAGGTGAATATTTTGGACCCTAGAGATCCCTATGTTTTACGAACAGCAAATAAACACAGATTTAATCACACCTCATTAGAGATGTTGTACCATGACATATAAGTATTCAGCAATATAATGTGACCAGGGAGTTGCTGGGATCCATGTTACCCTGCTGATTCCTCCCTGTGCACCACAGTAAAAGTGAATTCATTTATTTCACTGCTGTGACACTACGGGCAGCCAGAAAAAGGAGTGCTCTATGCAGACATGTAAACAGTCCCATTAGGCTTCTTTTACAATTTGTTGATCCAAGAATGCTGTGCTGTTAGCCCTACAGTTTGGATGACACAACTCACAGTTTTCAGAATGAAAGGAGCACTCCCTGCCACAATCCTTCCAATTTCCAACCAGGTTCTATTAAAATTGCACCTTCAATCATAGTTATGGTGGAACATCTCCCTGCCCACCACCAACTCCTCACTTATACAAAATGCCATTTTCACACACTAGAGTGTGGACATTTTAGATATGTGATACTTACCAGCACTACCACAACAATGGGTCCTGCAAAGCTCCAGATGAGAGTGTCGTGAACAGAGAGCCAGCAAAAGTCAGGGTTTCCATATCCTTGTGGATCCAGGCCCACTGCAAGCCCTGAGAGAAGGAGACAGTCAGATTTCAGACCACCGATGAGGAGATAGCATAACAGTCAATCAAGCAAGGGAAAAAAGGCTCCTAGCATCAGCCTACTACTACTAATGCTGACAGTTTAAGACACAGTCTAACACGAACAGAAAAAAAAACTCTGTAGTTGCTCTCCTGGAGTTTCTTATCAGTGCATAGTGAATCTGAAGGTCACTCAGGTACATTGGGTTGCAAATAGTATGCATCATGCCATCTGCCACAAGAGAACTGAAGCGTGCGACAGCCTTTAAGAGGAAACCTGGCAGGCCAGCTTTGTGTCCATCATGGGTAGCTGCCCAACTGTGAGTTATTGCAGTTAATGGTGCACTATTTGGCAGACTGCCATGCCATTAATGGCTCAAAGTAATGGTTAAAACTAAGATTTGTTAATTTCACTCACAGCTAAGAACCTACTGCAAGAAACTCCTTCAGAGAAGTACTTTGAGAGAAGAGACTGGGAATTTAATCATTACAGAATGATTTTAGCATGTAGCAACATAGTATTACCTGATGGGCTCATAAGTCCTAAATAATAAGTCACCCCCATCAGACCTTAAAGGAGAATAGGTAGGTTCAGAACATTTACTGACTACACTGGCTAACCATTCAGGATTACTTACTTGCATGTTTATCAAAACCAAGACCACTGCAGACTGCAGAAATGTGTGTGGGAAGATGCCTTTGAATGTCCCTTCTTGGGTCAGTAATATGCTCCAAATTCAAACAGCCCCCACAAAAAAAACAACAGACTGGGGTTCTGAAATCTATGCTACCTTGATACATGAATTCAGATATCATGCTGGACTTTTTTTATGATATTATTTCCCCAGAATAACCAAACAGTGATTCAACATTTCATTTTCAGGAGGCTCCTCCTACTATCCAATCTTATAGTTACGAAGACGTATATTCGAGAAGGTCACGTGACTTGCTCAAGGTCACACTGTAAGCCAGTGGCTGGGGTAGAACTGAAGCCTGCAATCTCATTTCATAGCTCAGAACTCTAATCACCTGACCACATTACATTTCTCTGGTGGTGGTGGTGGTGGTGGGGGTGCTAGACTTCAAACAAGAGTGCTAGCACACCAGTTCCTTGAACCACCTCACCAGTTACAATTTTCAAGACTACTTCTCAGTTTCTCTTACAGTAAAGGGGTGTGTGTAGCTCCCAGCTCCTTGTTGAACAAAATCTGAGCTCTATTCCAAATCTGATAAGTTTGGATTTCAAGTTTACAACACAGCCTCTCCAAAGTTGTAACACCACCAGCCATGTTAGTGTTAATGTTTACCAGGCACATATTTGAGATTAATCTTTAGCCGAGGTTCTAAAAAGCCACTTTACACAGTTTTGGTTTGTGTTTAAGCCTTTTAAGTAGCTCACTTGTTAAGACACCTTGCACTGGATTTGAAGCTGCGCCAAACTGCTAGTATGTATATGTCGAAGGGCTGTGCAGAAAAGCATTCTGTGCCACAGCTATAAGTAACAAAAAAAAAAAAAAACCCAGCAAAAAAATGTTATTTATAATCCCTGCTTTGAGGGGCAATGTATGACTTCATACAGAGTTTGAATGGTAGTATTCTGAAATCTAGAAACTCAGTTCCCAGAGTATCATTATCCCAACTCCAGTAGCCCGAAACACGGTTGCCTGACACGTGAAGTTTGCCCACGGCGGAGTTTGTTATAAAAAGTAAGGGGGTGTGGGCGCCCCAAAGCACAGAATGAACAAAAACTTTGCATATTGGGCAACCATGTTTCTGGCTGCTGGGGTCAGGTTAGTGAAACTCAGGGAACCGAGTTTCTAGATTTCATAATATATCCATTTGAACTACTACTCAGAGTTTAGAAGTAAACATACTGTAGTACCCAAAGGGCTGTTACCTCTTTTGCAAAGGACATTTTTGCTGCCTATAGACAAGAGATATTTCACTGGAGCTATTTTTCAGGTCTGTGCAAGGCACTTAACACAACTGATAACTCTGCAACTGCAAAGATTAGAATTATTGGGACTCTCTCAGTTTCCTCTACAGTGGTTTAAATGCTAGCTCAGTGAAGTTAAACAGTTTGTTATCACTCGGCGTTCAAAATCTATGTAAGCCAAGGTTAACTAGGGTGTTCCTCAGGGCTCTGTCTTTGGCATCTTGTTATTTTCAATATATACAAAGGAACTGGACCAGAAGTACATTTATATGCAGACAACTTCAGTTTATATTTTTTAGCAAGAAACCTTGTATACAATTTAGCTACATTTGCAGGCTGACTTTAATAGTATTCAGTATTATTCTTCCAAAGTAGACTGGGTTTGAATGCCTTTAAACCTCAAGTCATGTTACTCGAATCCCCTCAGATCAGGGACACTGTCAGCTTTGCCCCTCGGTTTACTTTCAATTCACAAATGATGATCTGTGGACACAAACGAGCACTAAGTGTGCTCAGGAATGGCCCCGCATGAAATAAAACTGATCAGTTTACCTGCTCTCTAATATTTTTCAGTTGTTTCTTCACATTCGTCTCGACTGAAAGTCACCATCCCCCAGAAGCAGATACCATACCGAGAACGCACATCTACTGTGCACACTGTGCTGAGGTGCACATTTTAGCAAATCCATCGCAGCAGACATGTAATCCAGCACAACTGATAAAATTATAATGCTGCTGGTATGTGTGACAATAAAATGAGCCCTGGATTAGCTGCAAATTCATACCGGAGTCTGGCGCTGAAATCCTGCACATGTGCACTTGCGGTCAAAGGAAAGATCTCACGCATGTGTGAGAATGTGCCACTAGTGCGCATGTGCGGTATTTTGGTGCCAGACTCTGGTAGGAATTTGCAGCTAATCCAGCGCTTTATTGTCACACATATCAGCAGCATTATAATTTTATCAGTTGTGCTGGATTACGTCTGCTGCGATAGAGTTGCTAAAATGTGCACCTCAGCACAGCGTGCACAGTAGACGTGCGTTCCCGGTGTGTTCTCGGCGTGGTATCTGCTTCCAGGAGATGGAGACTTTCAGTCGAGATGAATGTGAAGAAACAAGTGAGAAATATTAGAAACCAGGTAAACTGATCACTTTTACTTTGATGTAGGGCCATTCCCGAGCATGCTTAGTGCTCGTTTGTGTCCACAGATCATCATTTGTGAATTGAAAGTAAACCGAGGGGCAAAGCTGACAGTGCCCTTTAAGGAACATTATACCACAGCTCTTGTTACCCTAGTGGAAATCCTTTATAGTATGTTACTACAAATATCTAGGAGTGTGACTGGATCCAGTCCTTAAGTGGGATGTCCATACGAGTAAGGTAATAGGGAAAATTAGACACACAATTAGATTTCTATATATAAATACTGTTTTTCTAAGGAAGTAAGACTAAAAATTAATACTTGCATTCTACCATTGCTGAATTATGGTGAGTCTATTTACAGACATGCCTCAAAATCATTATTATGATTTACAGCTGGTCAGCTTGTTTTACAGTGTCTGCACCTTGTGACACCCACTACTGTGACCTACACAGGGAACTGGGCTGGCTGTCCCTTAATAATCAAAGGCATTTATACAGCTTACATTTGATAAGCAAAGATGGCTATGGTTTTGCCCCCTCATATAGTAAAGACAAAACCATATGTTCAGGGCCTAGGTCATCTCGTGGCAGAGAATCTGTATTTCCTAAGATGAAAGGGAATTTAGGAAGCCAAGCTTTTTTTTATATATATAGGTCCACATTTGTTGATTTTTTTACCACCAGAATTGTGCCTGATTGCCACCCATTCGACTGCTTTTTGTGCAATAAGTAGCTGGTTCATGGCTATTAACTTGCAGCCCAGGGACTGATGTCATTTTAATTGATGTCTTTTTATTTGTACAACTTGGTGTTTTTAATTCAAGGTACATATTTGTTATCTATTATTCATAATATTTTATGTTGACTGTATAATAGATGTATTATATGTATGTAACTTGTGAAATGAACATATTTGTAGCTAACAATGTGGGATGCCATATAAAATGAGCATGGGTTCCATGTCATAATAGCGATAGAGCAACAGCAATCACTATTATGGCGAGTGTACATTGCCAAAAAATGATTTTTTCAATGCACACTGGCAGTGCACAGAAAAACGGCGCCCGAGACCTATAGGTCTCGTTTGTAATGTGGGTCCCTCGTGGGGGTTTTGACCCGCACTCCCCCTACTTATCGATTCTCATTTCCAGGGGGGTGCATGTCGAGGAGGGACTTGACAAAATACATGCCACCAGGCGGCAAAAAAAAAAAAAAAAGCCTACACCATGATGGACAAGAACCCGGTACCCCACGCCTCCCAGCCGACCACCCTCCCCACGATGCCAGTGATCCAGCTCAACAGCTGCTCACTGCAACCCCTCCCACATGCCATCCCTCCCCATGTCTCTCCCCCCCCAATGGGTGTGAGTTCCTGTCATGGTTTTCACCGACTGCAGTATCCGGTCGCCCTCCTCCATAGGTAGCTGTGATCACAGTCGCCGAGATTGACTCGCCATTTTTCAAGGAGCTCAATCTCAGTTGCTATGGTCATGGACTACCATGAGCATGTACTCAATTGGCCTTTTTTACATTAAAAAAAACCAAAACTTAATGACAATGGTGATCTACAAAATAAGAAAAGCATTTTTAGGGCCAGCACAGTAGTGCTGCTGCTTGCTATGCCAGTGAGCTGGGTTCGAGAACAGGCTCAGTCACTCGGGGGGCAGGCTGGGGGGACTGAGTATCCTAAGGATAGCTCCCATCTCTCAGGAAGGGTGACATGCATCCTGCCTGTCACCTTGTGAAAGCCAGGTGGCAGCACGATGAGAATGCACTCACTTCATTTATTTTTTATACTGGAGAGCAAGATGAGCTATATAGTCTGTTTTCACAAGCGACCAGTTATAACAGTGAAAAATACAGAGTACAAAATACAACTTAAGAGATTAGTGCATGACAATTTAAAACAATTAGAAACAGTCACAGTGCAAATTGTCAATCAGTAGTTGGCCATGCCACCTCCGATGCTGACAGCGCTTATGCACTTCTGCACTTTGGTGGCCTTCAGGATGAAAACCTAGTGAAACCCTCCAGCTAACAGGATAACACCTGCACCCTGGCAGGCCCTGCACCACCAACCATGGCACTCACCCACCTACCAACTGCTGGTCCTGTGTAAGTGGTGAAGGTAAGCCCTGGAGAAGGAGAATGACAGGGCTGGAGGCTGGGTCACCAAGGAGATAACTCATAATGGAAAAAAACAATTTTAGAACACTTCTTATGAACTCCTTCATGTCAAGGAAAAGGGAAATTTATTCTGATGAGAAGTTTTCTCCACAGTATTCCACTGCAGGGATATACCCCAATTTCAGACTGCTTCCCCTGTGCTCCATGCAGATCCATCCTCAGCTAGCGTCCACCATGGCTTTCTCTCTGTGACAGGGGCCCTAGTAGGAGAACCATCTCCCCCCCCCCAAAGTGGTCCACTCTATGGACAGGATACAGTGATGATCAGCACTAGGACCTAATGAGTCTCCAGGAGCCCAGTCAATAAAATAGCTTATGGATTTTTCTTCCCCCATGCCCCTTCTTCCCTCCCTTCACATCTGGCATGGGCAGAGCTTCTATAACCCTGGCTGCACGCTGAGACATTCTGCAGCAGAAGCAAGCTCCCTTGGCCCACCATAGGGGTCGCTGTGGCACCAGCTGCCCAGCGCCATCACTCATGACCACAACCTGCTGTCATGCGGCAACTGCTGCAGTCTGGCCTTTCTGCCGGCAAGACATCAGAAGCTTGCTCCTTAACCTGGGTCACCTGTGCAGCAGCTGGGCCATCGGGTGGCCCTGAAAAGAGGAAATTTAACCACACAGAGAGCAGTATCTCTGCAGCACATCATTAGTGTTGGTGAGTCAGTGTAATACTACTACTACCACTACTGCTTAAAGAGCAGCTGACGCCTTCTGGAAACTTTAGGAAGCCTTAGAGTTCATCTGCCACTACAGGTTATACCCTACTTGTAATCATAATGCTCTATTGTGACATCACAGTCTGCTGACATGAGAATAACTGTGATGTCACAGGCAGAGTATTATGACATCAGGTTGGGAAGAAGCAATAGGAGCTGATGAACCCTCAAGGAACAACTCTTCTGTTTTCATTCACATGACCTCAGTAATAAGTAATGGAGGTATGAAATGCAGAGCTAATGAGAAATATAAGTTGCACTGTGTTCAAATCTTATGTTTTTCAAAGTTCTTCTCAAAGTGTCAGTGAGTCTTTAAAAGGCAGCCCTGGACATGCACACACTGATAGCATAAATAGCTCAAAGTGATTCATCAAGTGCATAAACAGGGTCACTGCCTGACCTGGCTTGATCAGGACAGTTCACCTTCAGATTCCATGAAAAGAAAAGCAAACAAAATTCCACTTCCTTCTCTGACAGAGAATCAAATACGATACTGACAGGATGATATTTACTCAAGAAAAGAATAAATGAAAAAAGGAACTTGGCTGCTTGACCTTCTGAAAAGAAGGGTCTTTGGATGAAAGGACCGTACACCGTAAAGTTCTTCAATAACCATGGATGGCTGGCCTTAACTGTCCCATTTTTGCTTTCCCAAAAGCTGGCAACTTAAGATGGTGATATTTTCCATTAAAATATACTGGATTTTTAAGATCTCAGTGCATTCTGTCTTTGGATTTTGAGCATACCCAAGTGTCCGGAAGTCTAACAACTCAGACCTAGACAGAAAGAATTTACTGACCTTTAATCCCAAATAAATAATATGTCGTTATTTTTATTACTCAGACACATTTTTCTTTGGATTGGCTTTGATTAGTTTTAGAGTGAGGTGGAAATGCATGGGGGGGGGTGGTATTGTGAGTGTCTGTGTCAGCAGCTCAGCAGTTGTACACTCACCACTGGAGCCAGAAGCTTGGAAGGTTGTGGGTTCTAGCCCCACACCAGGAACTTGGGTAAAATTCCAATACTGACACTGTAGTGCGGGGGGAAGGGGTGCACTCCTGAGGTGCTTTCTAGTGGATGAGGGGTTAACTCGAGGTCCTGTCTGCCTGTTCTGGTGCTTCTTCAGGTGAGCATTTAAAGTCCCACGGCAGTTCTCAAAGCAAGGCATCCTGACCAAATTTCCCCATTCTCTTAAATTATAATATAAAATGGGTAAGGAAATGCCTGCGTCCTAACTGGCTGAGTCCTGGTTCTAGCCATGTCATTAAGACAGTATGACCAATGGCTAAATACAAGTTCCTGCCAACCAGGGTGCAGTGCATTACATATCGGTGGGCCAGTAAGGAATCTGCATTTTTTGTCTGCCATTTTCTTTTTGACATCACCTAGCAAATCCCATCTTATTAAATGAGATACTTACTTCAGTATTCTGGTTCCCCCATCCACTCTATAGCAGATGTTTCCATTGATTGGATTGTTCAATTACTGGATTCAGTACAGGTTCAGGCCATCTCCACCCATTGGTTCGGGCACCCCCCTGCCCATCCACTTACTCTGTCTCTCGCCCCTGCCTGCCCACCCGCTAGCTCACTTGCTCAGCAGGCCACCCGCCGGGTCACTCATTCCCCAGCTTGCCCGCTTGCTTCACCTCCTGATTGAAAGATACAATATTGTGACTGCAGCCAAAAGCAATCTGTAAGGCTACAACACATGGATATTGCATCCTCTGCTACTGGTGTACCCATTCTTTTCTGAACATGGAAATGATATGCAGTGTAGTGTAGTAGTAGGTTTGAGCTGGCAGCGTGCTTCCTTCTGTGGGAGCAGCCCTTGACAAAGTATCAGTGTTCACACCCCGCATGATGATGGGATGCTGCGCACACACATACTGTCATCTGTCCTATGGTTCAGAGTCTTGAACCAATCAAGCCTTTATAAATTCTGGATCCACAACTGCCACTCATACAGAAGATGTGGGAGTCATTGCTGATGCCGAATCAACAATCACACAAGCCTAGATAATCGCTACCACCACAAATTTACATAAAAAATTAGCAGAAATGAATTCATTTGAGGAAAAACAGTGCATGGGCCAAAAACACCCTGGTCATATCAAAAAAATGAAATAGTACTGAATGGGCCAGCATGCAACTACATAAATAGGAAGCCCATGCTATCCCCTGCTGTCACCAAAGGATGAGGAACAATTTTACATTTCTATAAGACTTTGAAGTATTTTTTTCACATATTTAAAAGCCAAACATTATTATTACCTTATGTCACTAATATCCCATTTTATATAAGCAATGAGACACTCTGAGGGCATTGGATGTACTAGGTTTAGTGCACACCCAGGGGCTGAAGGCTGCAACATCCCTGGTGTGTGGTAAACCTAGCACAACCAAAGTCCCGTCATGTCCTGCTGCTTAAACCAGCAGCTTACTTGTCCTATTTCAGTTGGTTTCCATTTGTATCCCAACCACCACCACCAAGAAGAGGCTGAAAACAGGCAGACTTGACTAGTCCTCATTTGTTGGTCAACAAAAATGTAATAAATAAATAAATCAATAGTGGTTTTGAGAAGCCATACTGGATCTCCATCTCACCAGTTATAATAGCAGGAATCCCCCAGCCAACGACGTAGTAGAACCTCATCTGCCCGTGGTTGATGTTCCTCAGCTCTGTCAGCATGCGGTAGATATGAAGACCTTCCACAAACATCCAGGCAAAGGTACACATGTAGAAATAATGCAACAAGATGGCTATGACAGTGCACACAAACTGCAAGAAACACAGGGAATGTAATCAGGGCTGGTCAGTCGATAAATACCCAGCATCTGTACATGGACTAATCTCAGCCGCTAATCAGAGTTCGAAGCTAAAAATGTTTACACAGCTATTTTGTGGTTTCTGTGCTACAATGCCTTGAACTGTGGTTTTTCTTCTTATCATTCTTATCAATGCGATTACCTCAACAGGTCAGCATTTTGCCATAAGCAAATTCTTTTAAAAATGGTAATGCTAACACATGAATGCATAATGCATATTGCATTCAATAGCTCTTTTATTTATTTCAAAAGTTTTACCAGGAAAAGCATACTGAGCTGGTTATTAACTCATTTCCATATACATCCTGAAAGGAGGGGAAGGGAACAGTGCAGTGCAATAATCACATCAGTAAAACAAGGCATGGAATATCACACTTAAAACAGTGCTGAACTGGGCCAGCATATAGCAATATTAACATACAACAGTATGCAAAACAAGGTTCAGGGACCATCGGTGCAGCGGTTGGATTTCTGCTTGCAACGCCGGTGACCTGGGTTAGAGTATGGACCCGGGTCGCTGAAGGGCCAGCCAGGAGGAGAAGGCTCAGGTGTCTGACAACCGTTCACCTTCTCACAGCGGGAGGGAGGGGATGTGGCTTACTATGTGCTGCCTCCTAGTGGAGGCTGGGAGTGCGACAGTTTGGTGCGCCCTGCTAAATGCAAGGGGTGTGATGGATGTTGGCATGTGCCTTGACGTCTGTGGCACACTGCACCCCTGTGGAGCAAACCGGAAAAAAAAACTGCTTCTCGGTTGGCCGGATAATGGCCTTCGGCACCTGCTGCCATGAGTGCCCTGTGCCCCCGAAGGCACCTCAGCAGCTCCCGGGGACCGAACACTTAGTGCACCGGTTGTCCTCCCTGGTGCCTTCCCCCTTGGAGGAGAGGGACCCATCTTGTGAAGGGATACACCGGGCTACCCCTAGGGACGTCTGCACTATAAGATAGGTAGAGAGGGATGGGGCCAGTGTGTCGGTGGGATCCATGGCTGGCTGGAAGGAGAGGTGGGCCAGGAAGTTTAAGGAAGGAGCATAAAAAAAAAAAAAAAAACAAGGTTCAGAGTATTGCACATAATGCAGAACTACAATCAGAATGTGCAAAAACATGCTGTGCAGTGTTCTGATCTGTGTATGAGTCCTAGTGTGTTCTTTATTTTATTTTATACAATTTGGGACCAGGAAAGACAAACTAAGCTAAGGCTTGTTTCCAGGTGCATCCTGGGAGCACAAAGAAATTAACTGACTTGCTCATGGTCACACAGTATGCAAGTGGTGGCTGTGGGATTCAAACCCAGTTCTCCAGGTTTGCTGCTCAGTGCTCTTAACCACCATGCTATACTGCCTCCTGGTTCTTTCCTTTGTTTGTCGTTAACATTTATTTTCTCATAAGATGGATTGGAAATTTCCTGCTTCCTGACTGGCTAAATAAACTCTGAGACCCATGTGTTGATGCCCCAGAAATGTACAGGTTGGAGCAAGTTCAGGAAATGGGATTTGGAATTTGGGCCAGTCACACACAGAATTCCTGAGCCACTTCGCTCATCCCAGACTGCCATTACAAACATGGCTACCACCTTTACTCTCTGAAAACCTTCAACAAGACGCTAAAAAGTAAAACTCTCTTAAATAAAAAAAATCACTAATTAAACATTCTTTTTTCTCATGATACCCTTGTTACACACATAAACTCAAAACTTGAAGTACTATTCACAGTTTTAATTCCTGATGTTTCTTTGGTAAACATGAGAAATCCCCTTCTGTCCTTATCAGTTTGCCAGGGAAATGCCTGCTGCTTACACTGCTTCAGAAACAATTAAGGACTTGGCTCCATATAAGGCCTTCTGTTATGTGTGAAGTGGTGAACATTTTGCTAGAGGAATTCAACAACAATTTGAATTACTGTGTCTATCATAAACAAACATCCCATCTGTTGAATGTGTGGAAAGACAAATGACTGACAGGTAGGGTGGAACTACTTTTTACAAGTTACTTTTAACAAAATAAAATATCTTTTCTATTTAATTTTGTTGTTGTTCTTTAAATAGTTTCCCAGTTACCCATTTTATAAGCACAATAAGACACTCCAGATCACTGGTTGTCTGGAGTTAATGCACTTCCTGGTACTAAATTACACACCCAGCCAGGCATGCATTAACCCCTGGCAACTAGCACCATCATGGCTTATTGCTTACTAAATTTGCCTACTGGATTTATGGCCCCTGAGGATCTCCATGCCTATTCTTTTACTGACTTTCCTTTTCCCACAAAGCCTCCTGTCCCATGTGACAGTGATGCCACGGAGACCGTTGATGCAGTAAGTGCTGGCTTACTGTCATTTCTGCAACAACTCTATGCTGTTAAGAGCATGTTGTTGTGGCATCAGAGGGACTAAGAACACAAATCAATGCACTCTGCACACATTTTTTTGTAAATTTTCAATATAATTATCCTTTAAAAGAAAAATGTAGAGGTAACACACAACAGATAAGCAAGTGCAGGGGAAGAAACGAAACTGTAGAAACATTAAACTAACTAAGCAAGGTAGCCCCCAATGGTAGTGAGTAACATGTGAAATACTGGGTAGTTGGGTTACCCTCTCTTGCTATGCATCTTTCTGTATATACATATATATATACAGTATATATATATCATGGCCTGACTCACAATATCTTCATGTGTGAGGTGGCAGGACCACAGGACAATAGCTCATGAGTGGCAGAGCCACAAGTGTGTTATCTAAGTCCTGCCCCCTAAGAAGTGATAAGTAACATATTCTGAGCCAGGCAACTGTGTGTCCAATTTATACAATGCATTCTAAATTGTAAACTTTTAAATTAGTTATTGTGATGCAGAGTTCATTGTTTCTGTTTGATTTCACAGCTCTGCTTTGAGTGTAGCAGAGACCACTGTGATATCATCAGGCATGGTTCAAGCTGCTCTCTCATTGGTTAAGGTTTCCTTGGTGACCTGTCTTAATTGAAGATAGGTGACTAAAATGAAGATAAATGACTTAGAACACTTCAGTGGCTAAAATAAACCCTTTATCTGTCAGGTTTGACTTACCTGTATTGTATAAATATGTGCATACATATAAGGGATATGCAATGGCCTGACCCAGACTGTGCCATTTATCTTCAGACACAAGGGGCAAAGCCACTTATGAGTTATGAAAGTTCTACCCCTCCACAAGTGATGACAAAAGTCATCGTCTGAGTTGAATCACTGCACTTCCAGTTTACACCACAGTTTTTAAATCTAAAGCTATAAAATTAGATGTTTTTGAGAGCTTTAACTGTTTATTTTGAACTCACCACTCTGATTAGAATACCTAGTTAAAATGCTGCATAGTTCCATTCTGATGTCATCAAGCCTTATTAAGCTGCTCTCCCATTGGTTGAGTAGCCCGTAAGCAGCTAAATAAAACTGTAATGTTTAATATAACATCTCTGCTATGTTGCTGATCTCTAGATAACAAGTTACCTACAAGTCTGCTACTGTATGTCCTGTCAAAATACACCATGTCATCTTTGTGTTTTGTGATGTTATAAATGAGTTATTTTAGCTGATGACATGCAATTTCTAAAATAAATAAACATATATATGTTGCTCGCCTTTAAGTATAGTTCTACTACTAGAATTCAGTTCACATCCACACTTAGCCATTATCTACTGAGCATGCATAGTCACCAGAACAGCCATCAAGCATGACTCCTCCCACCACTGGTGGTGTCATCCTCTGGCTCTGCTCCAGCTGAAATCAGCTATGGCGAGCTGGAAGCAGGAATCTGAGCAAGCCTTGCCAGGGGTGGTCAAGTGGGTCGTGTGGATGTGAACTGAATCCTAACCGTGCAACTGTGGCTACAGGTGAGAAACCTCAATTTCTAAATACCTAGATTCAGTTCACTGTCCACACTTAGGCAGACTCCTAGCAGTCCTCCAGGAAGAGAGGACAAGGTGCACACTCCATATTAAGTGAAAAGAGACTGAAGGAGTGAGGTTCCAAATGCAGAATTGCAACAACTGAGCACATCAATGCTCTAGTGGGATATAACTGTATGCGTAATGGACCAGGTAGCACACCTGCAGATCTCCTTGATCCGGTTTACCTGGCAGCAGCAACAAAGACAGCAGTATGTCTGGTAGGGTGAGCCATCAACACCTTGGGCAACTGTTTTCCAGCCAACCTGTGACACAGATCAATGCAGGAAGTTATCCATTGGTCAACTGTCTGTTCTGTATGGCAGAGACTTGGCTAGTCTTCCCTGTTACCAGGGAGAAAGTTACCCAATTGTGTTCACTGCCTCCCACCAGCTCATTGATGTTCACACTGGAGATAATGCCATTTCCACTGCTGAGTACAAAGTCTAGGATGGCCTCAGACATAGTCCCCTGTTGGAGACGCTGTTCTAAGAAGAAGTCTTTGAAGGCAGGCAGGATCTGTCTCAGCCCGGTCATAGCCCTCGCTAGATCCCTATGTATGCCCTGGAGATGGAAGTCCCTTCAGATCAGCCCTGCATCTGATGTGGCTGTTCTTGTGACATCCTCAACTAGCTGGGCATCCTGCTCCACTGAACTATTTGGAGGCCTGTAGCAAAAGCTCCATTAAATGTGACTCCCCATAGATTTTTATTAATATATTCAGCTATATCTGAACACCTGAGACCTGATTATTAGATGCAGTTGAGAGGCAGCACAAAATGGGTGGTTTGCACCTGCAACAGTTTGTCACCAAAATAGGGATTCAAGAAAAGTGGGAAAAACTGCAGGAGGAGGTGTTCCTACTGCAACTGCATCACAGTGTAAACTGATGATCCAGATGTTGGCAGGTGCAAACCCCAGCACATGCTTAGGAATGTGGCACATGGCATTATAAGATCAAATAGGATCTGCAGTTAGAAACATAAGAAACATAGAAGTTGACGGCAGATAAGGACCGCAAGGCCCATCCAGTCTGCCCATTTCTTTTTCTACCTTATAAATGTGCCATCGGCCTTTGCTCTGTCAGTGACCTATCTATTCATAGTCATTTGTATTGCTCCCTTATGCCTATCCCATGCCTGTTTGAAGCCCTGCACTGTATTCATAGCCACCACTCTTGTGGTAAGCCATTCCATGCATCTACCACCCTTTCTGTGAAAAAGAATTTCCTCACATTCCCCTTAATCGGCCTCCTCTAATCTCATGCTGTGTCCTCTTGTCCTGTTATTTTTCTTATATTTAAACATGTTAGACTCTTTCACCTTGTTTATGCCCTTAAGGTGTTTAAATGTCTCGATCATATCACCTCTCTCCCTCCTTTGCTCAAGGGTATACATATTGAGCTCCGCTAATCTGTCCTCATATGTCTTCTGATGCAGTCCCTGCACCATTTTGGTTGCCCTTCTCTGGACTGCCTCAATTTGGTTAATGTCCTTGTGAAGGTGTGGCCTCCAATACTGCACGCAGTACTCCAGATGTGGCCTAACCAGTGTCTTGTAAAGAGGGATTATTACCTCCCTCTTACGACTTGTGATACCCCTACTAATACACCCTAACACCCCCTAGCCTTACCTACTGCTTTAGAGGTCTGCTTGGATGATTTTAGGTCATCAGTGATGATGATGCCCAAGTCTCTTTCTTCCTTTGTGACTGCTAGCAACTCCCTCCCAGCCTATAAGTGGCTTCAGGGTTTCTCTTCCCTATGTGCATGATTTTGCACTTTGCATTAAATCCAGTTGCCACTCTTCTGACCATTCTGCTAGATTATCCAGATCTCTCTCATTCTGCCCACCCCATCTGGATCATCTACTCTGTTGCAGATCTTGGTGTCATCTGCAAACAGACAAGCCTTACCTCTAGTCCATCTCGTGAGGTCACTAATGAAGATGTTGAATAGGACTGGCCCCAGAACTGATCCCTGAGGTACCCCACTTGTGACTTGCATCTCTTCTGACTGTATACCATTTACCACCACTCTCTGTTTTCTGCCAGTCAACCAGTTTGCCACCCAGTTGACCAACTTCTGACCCACCCGAGCCTACCCAGCTTATTTATCAATCTTCTATGTGGAACAGTGTCAAAAGCTTTGCTGAAGTCAAGGTAGGCGACATCAACTGCTCCCCCTTGGTCCACCACTCTGGTTACCCAGTCAAAGAAATCTATGAGATTAGTTTGACAGGACCTTCCTTTTGTAAACCCATGCTGTCTTGGATCCTGTGCCCCTATGGATTCCAGGTGTTGCACTATCCTTTCCTTAAGGAGTGCCTCCATAATCTTGCCCACTACTGAGGTAAGACTGACGGGTCTGTAGTTCCCGCCTCCTCCCTGCTACCACTCTTGTGGAGTGGGATCACATGAGCCCTTCTCCAGTCTTCTGGGACCTCTCCTGTGCCCAGAGACTCACTAAACAATTCTGCTAATGGCTCTGCTAGTTCCTCCTTTAGCTCCTTAAGTACCCTGGGATGTATGCCATCAGGTCCCATTGCCTTATCCACCCTGAGCTTAGCAAGCTCTTGTAGGACCCTTTCTTTTGTGAAGGGAGTAGTGCTCACCTCCCTCCCCCCTGTGTCCATGATGCTGAGCTGTGGGCCCTGCCCTACCTTCTCTTCAGTAAATACTGAGCAAAAGTATCTATTTAGGATAGATGCCTTTAGGGTCCTCCTCCTCACATGCTCCCTTTTCTCCATTAGCTTAGCAACCCCTCTGGACTTTCTCCTTTCACTAATGTATCTATAGAAAGTCTTGTCACCTTCTTTACTGTTCGTGCTAGTGTTTCCTCAGTTTGGGACTTTGCCTGCCTTACTGCCTTACCTGCTTCCCTTAGGGCAGTTTGGTATGCCTCCCTATCTTCATCCCGCTGTGTTCCCTATATTTTCTGAAGGCCAGCCTTTTGGCTCTGACCTTTTCTGCTACTGTATTTGAGAACCAAAGTGGTTTCCTTCTTCTTTGCACTTCCTTTTCTGTCTAACACAATGGGATGTTGCTTCAAGTATTGTATCCTTAATGCTTGCCCACTTTGCCTGTACCTCCTCACCTGTGTTTCTTTTTGCCAGGGCTAGCTTAACTCTGTTGGCCATCTTATCAAAGTCAGCTCCTCTGAAGTCCCATATTTTGCCTTGGAATGGGATGATTTAGATGTAGTAGCCAAATTGAACCATACCATGTGATGGTCACTGGCCCCCAGGTGACCTTCTACCTGGAGATCTGTGATCCCTTCTTTGTTAGTCAGTACTAGATCTAGGATAGCCCTGTCTCTTGTGGGTTGCTGTACCAGTTGTTTGAGGCCCTCCCTGCAGGAATCCACTATGAGTCTAGTTCTGGCAGATGTTCCTGCTGGTATTGACCAATCTGTATCTGGCATGTTGAAGTCTCCCATTATCAGAACCTCTCCTTTAGCTGTCATGTTTTGTATATCTTCTAACAGTAATGTGTCTATGTCCTCCCTCTGGTCTGGGGCCTGTAGACAACCCCAGTTCTTATGGCTGTCCCATTTCCTGTTTCCAGGGTGACCCACAGTTCTTCTGGCTCCTTATGTGTATTCTGAATTTCTGTAGCTTTGATATTTTCATTAACATACAGGGCAACTCCTCCCCTTTTGCACCTCGGTCTCTTCTGAACAATACATAGCCAGGTACTGAAGTCTCCCATGTGTGGTTACGGTAAACCACGTCTCACTAATTGCTACTATGTCCAGCTTAGCCTCTGACATTATTGCCTGCAGGTCTGGGATCTTATTTCCCAGTTATACTATAGGCAGGAAAAACAGGCAGACTAGATGGGCCAGGTGGTCCTTATCTGCCAGAAAATTCTATGTTTCTTATAATAAATCTGGAACATACAGCAATGACCAAAGCTATACACTATTGGTAGTCCAGGGTGCCCAGGCATCCCTGCGAAATATGTCCCTCCTTAACCACCTCCCAAATTTTCAGTTTTTAAGTAGTCCACTGGGTGCCCCCCCCCCATGATTCATCATAAATCATGCCCCAGTGGATCAATAATCCCCCCCACTTCCCCAGTTCCTTTTATCCTTGGCAGTCCAGTGATTCTCTCACCCTAAACCTTCCCCTTCATACCCCCCATACTTCTGATGATAAGGTTGCCATCTGCATCTCTGAGGGCCATCATGTTTTGTTGAATGTCTCAAAGGGTCATTTCCATGACAGCCCCGCCACTTTTTTGAGTACCCGCAATGGCTTTTGCAGGCACATGACATGGGGCTGTGAACGCTGTTAAGCATGACTCGGCAGCATCACAATTGATTAGCTGGTGCTAAGTGGTCTTTGGATCATTTACAGCCAGCGTCTGCAAATGAAAATTTTTGTTTAATCATTGTTTAACATCACTTTTCATGTGACTAAGAAGAACTAGCATGAAACAGACATGGCCGCTGACATCACAGGACACTGAAGGGACATCAGGCCTGTCTCCAGGCCACAAAATGTAAGCTTGAACATGGTGAACATAACATGAAAAGTGGTGCCTTATACAAGTAAATGGATTTGGAAACAAATATCAACAGCAGGGATCAAGATGAGGGATTTTTGTATTTTTATTTTACAATGTTTGGCTTGGAAAGTCACACTAAGCTGCAGTTCATAACTTGAAGTATGTGAAATGAAATGTAACTTTTGAATGCTGGTGGACAGACTGAAGGCAGACTCAGTTTCCTGGCCTTTTCCGAGGTCCTCCCTGTGTAGAGTTGGGGGCACAGGAAGGAGGAGACTGAGAAATTTAATGGGTGGTTGAAGTGATGATGTCAGAGGAAGGGTGTCATTTTGTTGGAGAATGGGGAAGGGCTTGTGGGGCAGGAAGCTCTTCAAGAGGGATAGTCTTCACCTAACAAGAGATGGGACCAATGCGCTTAGGCAGAAGTTTGATGTCTACGTAGATGGAGATTTAAACTGGGGGAGGGAGACTGAGGCTGGGGGAACCACACAGGACGGAGAGCAAAGGTGAATCTAGCTAGGGATCCCCAGAAATAGGGTCTACGAACAGTGGGGATGAAAGCAGCAAAGCAGAGGACCATAATATATAAAGTAAGGGTGCTGGGAGGGTTCATATAGCCAGTAAGGAGCAAGAAAACCAGGTTATTAATGAAAGAGGGGGCAGACAAATGGAGAGGAGCTCACTAAAGGGGGAATGGTATAGGCCCAACCTGGAAGGCACTCTGTCAAAATGCTAGGAGTCCAGGACCCTTGCCTAAATGATAGGAGCCCGGAAAAAAAACAAACATTAGTGAGCTTCAAGCGATGATGGCGGATACTGGATTAGACCTTGTAACCATTACAGAAACATGGGCCACCAGGAATAACAAATGGGATCTGGCAGTACCAGGGTATACCATGTATAGGAGAGACAGAGGTAAAGTGAAGGGAGGTGGGGTATCCTGCTATGTCAAGGAAGGGATAGCAGTAATAGAGAATGGGTACATCAGGGGAGGAAATTGGGAGACAGAATCACTGTGGGTGCAGCTCATGACAGCCTCAGGAAAGAAGTTCTGCATAAGGCTGGTCTGTAGACCACTGGGACAGGTAGAAAGAGGAGGATAAGGAAATAGGGGCAGAAACTGAGAAGGAGCCATAAAGGGGAGACAGTGTTTGTGGGGGATCTTACTCTACCTGACATAGATTTTGATATTCTAGCAGCTAAGAGGATGGTGATGACTGGGATAGAAGTATCTCAGGCTATATGTTACTTTGTAAGGTGAGAAAAGATAAATGGTTGGGTGGAGTTGCTGTACATGTTTCAGATAATAGAATAACAGAGAGAGTAAATCTGGACAATGGGGATGACTCCGAATTGGAATATGTATGGTTAAAATTAATACCTAAAAATTGTAAAACAAATTGTGGTGGGTGTAGTCTAAAGACCACCAGCCTGTAGTATGCAGTTAAACAAGAAATTGTTTGATGCAGTGGCCAGTTTGAACTCAGAACATAGCTTACTGATACTTGGAAATTTCAATATGTCAGGTATTGACTGGAGTATTATGGAGGGCAAATCAACTATGGAAAAGACTTTATTGAAATCATTAAACAGCTTAACCTGGAACAACACAATGAGTTTAGTACGAGAGGAAACAATGTATTGGATATTGTTTTAAGTAACTTAGGGAGCTCAATAAAAAACTGTAGCTCGCACGAGCCTCTGCTTGGTAGTGATCATGATATAGTTCTATTTTGATATAGCAATAGGTGAGCTTAGTGCACAAGGTACTACAAAAATAAGGTGTTTTAACAAAGCGAACTGTCAGGAAATGAGGGGAAGAGTTTCGACATTGGAGTTGGATGAGGGATTTTAAGAATAAGAATCAGCATGAAATGTGGGACATTTTAATGATGAAGCTACACAATTTAATAGATAAGTATGTACCTGTACAAGTCAAGTATAATAAGAGAGGGAGAATTCTAGGATGGCTAAACAGAGTAGTTAAAAACAAAATCAGGAGGAAGCTAAAGCCTGCAGGAAGGCAAAATTATTAAATACTCCGGAGGCCTGAGAGATGTACAGGAAATGTATTAGAGACTGTAAAACAGTAATTAGGAGGGAAAAGAGGAAGCATGAATTGAGGCTGGCCAGTGAGGTCAAAGACAACTACAAGACTTTTTACAATCATGTAAATTATATGAGAGGCGGTAGCACACAGGTTGGGCCATTGACACATAATAGTGGGAAATTAGTCACAGATGATAAACAAATTGTGGAAATGTTAAATACTTATTTTGGAAATGTATTTAATAAGAACATTACAAGTGCCATGGCTAGTGAGCAGTTGCTAATGGGAGGCAGTATAACGCAGTGGTTTAAGGCTCTGAGCTGCAAATATGGAGACCTGGGTTTGGATCCCACAGCCTCCACTTGCATACTGTGTGACCCTGAGGCCTGAGCAAGTCACTTAACCTCCCTGTGCTCCCAGGTTGCACCTGTAAACAAGCTTTCAGCTTAGTGCATCTCACCTGGTTAAACAATTACAAAAAAAAAAAAGGAAAAAAATGCACCTAGTTTTAGTATTGAAGAAAGTGATGTAAATAATAGGCTAAGAAATCTGAATCCAAACAAAGCTGTGGGACTGAATGGGATATACCCCAGAATTATAAAGGAACTGGTGCTTGAATTATCTGGCCCTGCTACCAAAATTTATCAGAAATCCTTGAGCGGTGGACAATCAGTACACTGCTGGAGAAGGGTGACAGTTATACCTATACTATAACAAGCATTTGTCAATGCCGAACGTTCGCTTGCAGGTATTTGCAGTTGTATTTGGCACTTGGACATGGCTTAAAAAAATCAGTGACAAAGAAGTAAAATGAGGGAGACAGTTTCACAAGTGGTTCTATTGCCTGAAGCAGGCAGCATAACAGTATTGGTATAAAATACTTTGTCTGCAGAAGAGCAAGTCTGTAACTCTGTTACCCACTGTTCAGTCACAGAAACAAATTGTAGGAGGGACAGAAACATGCTAAGGCAAAGTCTTAGACATCCCTGAATATACATATATATATCTCCCCATCTCCCCTCCTCCTCTCCTCCCACCCCCAAACCCCTCTTCTACAGGTGCTTTTCAGGCTTGGCCGCACTTCTGCCACAGGAAAGCTCAGAGTTGAAAGGCAGAGGGGTAAGTGCATTAGGCGTTTGGGGGGGGGGTGGGCAAGACGTGGAGGATATTGGCTGCACCAGAGAGGAGTATTAAAAATATAAATAAAAACAAGCATTTGTCAATGCCAAATGTTGCTTGCTTCTATGTACTGTTTAGGCATTTGGAAGTCATTGGAGTGCAGATATTGAAAATTCGCGAACTTACGAGTGTGCATAGGAACTGCGCAATGCACGCTCGTAAAACAGTCATTTTTAGGAATTTTTTCACCAAATTTTCAACATAGCCATTTTAAGACCTCTGCTAATGAACAGTGTCACTGTGATTTTCTTAATGTGTCCCATACATTGATTTAAGACACCGACTCGCCAATTGTGCGCTACATGGGCGAAACAAGTTTTGGGCAGGATGTGAAAAATGACAGCTGTACTGCTCATGAGGAGGTGTGGTAAATGGCAATGTTGAAAATCTGGAGTGAAAATATTGAAAATTGTGAACTTACGAAGCGCAGCGCATCAACCGCGCACGCTCAGAAACGGCCCTTGTAGGAATTTTTCACCAAATTTCAAAATAGGCTTTTGAGAGCCCACCTGGCGAACACTGGCAGTGTCGTCCGTAATCATTCCGAAAGGTGATTTCAACAGTGATCGTAAATCACCCTTCAGGCCCGAATAACGCCACGAGAGTGACAGCATTCATGAGAAGGCGTCCCAAAAACCCCATGTTGAAAATTTGGTGCAAAAATTCCAAAAAATGCCTGAGATATGCAATAAAGTTGAAAAAACCCTATCTATCCTATTATACAGCTTACCGGCATTTCCTCAGTTCGTAGTCGGCTTTGAAGAGTGTAGACGTGTTCCCGGTCCACCGCTGATCGCCGCGCCAAGCCCAGAGGTGTTATGGGGTGAGGGGGGGTGGGAGGCAGGTGCCAGAGGGTGGGTGCGAGTTGTGGGGTGGGGAGGCAGCGGCGGAACGCTTTCTTATTTACAGTTTTTTTTTTTTTTTTATTCAGACGACGCTGGATGTTTGCCACGCTGGGTGGGCTCCCAGCGTGGCAGCAGGGAAAGCTGTTTGGGACGGGAGTCGATGGGGATTGGGCACCCCGCCGGCCAAAACAAGATTTGCACCCCAGCGTGGCACCAAAGCTTTGGGGGGGCGTGCAGACTTGAAGCTGACAGGGGATTGGGCACCCCCGTCGGCTATAACAGTTTCGGCAGCTCATACAGAGGCGCTGCCAGCACTGATCGCAACGGTGTTTTTCTTTGAAGTGAAGACCACTGCTGTCATACACAGCAACCGCATCCATTGGTGCAGAACCACCACGCCTGCTCAACGAAGCAGTGGATTGCACAGGACAGTCACACCTCCAAAGTGTCCTATTCTCCCAAGATGTTCCTTGCGCATGCGCGCAAGCGAACGTAAAAAGGGTGATAAATCTCAATGTAGTAATAGGGCAGTCAGCCTCATGTCAGTTTTGGGAAAAGTCCTAGAAGGCATTATCAAAGACAAGGTGGAGAGATTTCTGCTTACTAACAACCTAAGGGACCCTACACAGCACGGCTTTACTAAAGAAAGATCTTGCAAGTCAAATTTAAAATTTTTTTTAAGAGTTTTACTAAGGCTTTAGATAACAGAAATGCCGTTGATGTCATCTTCTTGGATTATTTATTTATTTTATTTCGTTTTTGTTTACCGGGTGGGTGCGCTAGCCATAGAGATGACTATTATCAGGCACAACCTGGGAGGTTACAGAACATTACATAGATACAAACAATGTGTTACACATCATGTAATGCTGCACAGACAAAATGCAGGGTGCTGAGAGCAGGGTACAAAATATAGTTTAGGCAACAGCATTGGGATAAAGCTTTTGGCTGGTAGAGCAAAACAGTAAAGTCACAAACTTGCAAGTAATAAACCAGAGACATCAGGCAAAAATACAAAGAATAAAAATAAAACATACAGCAGGTATGCTCCTAGGGAAAAACATATCATACAGATCTAAAAAATATGAGACAATAACAAATAAGTGCAAAGTGGGAATGATGCAGGGGACAGGAACTTGAGATTGGTTGTGGTTTGAAAACAGGGCTAGGCTCAGAGATATAGGTCAGGCAAGGGGATTAGTGCAGGCATTGTGAGTAAAAGTGATAATTAGGAGGCGAGGAAAAGGACCGGGTGAGTGAAGGAAAGTATTGTAAGGGTATACTGGCAGTAGCAGGCTGAGAGCTTCAGGGAGGGAGGGAGGAAAAAGTACTAAGGAGGCTTAAAGCAGGAGCACTGACTAGATGAGATAAGGTAGTGGCAGAACACTTTTTTTAATTTTTAAAGGCGTTGTGTGAGTATGCTAGGCAGACATTGAGAGGGAGGGAGTTCCACTGCTGAGGAGCATGGTGGACAAAAGAACTGGAACTGTTGGTAGTTTTGCATTTTGGCACGCATAGGAGGGAGTAGAGGAGGCAATGGCGTTTCAGCCTTCGGGAGGAGGAGGCGTACTGACAGATGTTATTATAGGTAACGTTCTGTCGATGGAGATTAGATTTAGGTGTGGCAGCATACGTAGCTACCCCATAGGTCAGGGTAGGCAGAAGTATACCTCGGGCAATAGCAAATCTCATTGAGGGGGTTAGTGCATAGCTAGTCCGGTATGCTATGCCTAGTTTAGAGTTTACAGATTTGCATGTGTTCTGTAAGTGAAGTTCAAAGTTTAAAGATTGGTCCAAAGTTACTGTTAGATACTTAAATCAGGTCACTAAGCCAATGGGTGAGCTATCTAAGCAGGAGACCCTAATGTCGTTTTGGCATGTTTTGAGTTTTGAAAGGTTTCAAATTGCATGGACTGGGTCTTGGCCTCATTAAGAACAAGTTTTTTGTCGGAGAGTCAGCTTTGTGTGCATCTGAAGTTTGAGGAGAGCCGTACATTGATGTCAGATACATTTTTTGTACTGGTATGTAGGACTATGTCATGAGCATAAAGCTGGGCGAAGGTGGAGGAGAGATTAGCAGTGATATTAATAAATATCGAGAATAGAAGTGGCGCGAGGATGGAGCCTTGGGGTACTCCAATATTCACCGCTGCCTGATCCGATTAGGTAGAATTGAACTTAACGACTTGCACCCTGTTAGGTAACTGCTGAACCAGCTGACTAGATTAGATGCAAAGCCCATTGTTTTTAGGGTGGTGAGGAGAGGGAGTGGTTCACCAGGTCAAAGGCCTTCATCATATCTATGAAAATGGCCCCTGTTAGAAGACCTGAGTCCATAGCAGCAAGAGTTTCAGTAGTAAATTTAAGCAAGGCAGTAGAGGTGCTGTGACCTTTGCAAATGCCATGTTGGGCGGGTGTTAGAAGATTGGTTTTGAGAAGAAATTCTATGGTTTGTGTGGCAACTAGTTTTTCTAAGATTTTGCTTAGCACTGACAGGATGACTATGGGCCTGTAGTTAGATGGGTCTTTGGGGTCTCCCTTCTTAAAGACAGGGGTGACTCTCGTAATCTTCCAAATGTTGGGAACACAGCTTTGACACAGGGAGAGAGTGAAAATTCTGGCCAGAGGGGCGGCAATGAGCGGGGCAGCTATTTTTATTAGCCTGGGCTTGATGCTGTCGGAGCCTGTGGCTGTACTGTGCAAGATCAAGCTAAGAAGTTTTGCGACCTCCTTCTGAGCTATGGCCTTAAAGTGAAAAGAGGGGGCCATAGATTCTTGGTTGGAATGAGCCAGAGGGCCCGCTTTTTGTGAGGCAGAGAAGGAGGATGTGTACTTAGTTAGGTCAGTGAATTGATTATTAAAGAAGTTAGCTAATGGTCTGAGGATTGTTGCAGTGGGTTCCATTCAGGACCATGTCATTAGGGGGTAGATGAGTAAGAAGATCCCAGGAAATTTTTAATGTGGGACCAGAACCTTTTGTGGTCACCCGAGGGATTAGCTAGTAGGCTTTTACAGTAAGAGCTTTTTGCTGTCCTTATATCTTTTTTGCAGGCATTCCTTTGCTTTTTATAGGAGTTACAGTCCACTTGTAGACCAGAGGACTTGAAACGGCTCCAGCTCTTGTCTCTCTTTTATTTTAGTAAGTAGGTCCTTTTTTAACCATCTAGTATGTTTCCCCTTAACTCGGTGGGTTATAAGGGGGGAGTGATAATCCTGTATTGCTATGAAATTAGTAATGATTATGTTAAGGGTGGTCTGCACATCTCAAGCATTGTAAAGACTAGACCAGTTAATGTTAGCCACATCACAAAGAAAAATTTGAGGATCCAGGTTGACGTAGTTTCAGAAGGTGATAAACTGTGGTTTTACCGGGGGAGAGGCGGCCGATCCCCAGATGCAAAAAATAGGGGAATGGTCAGTAATAGCATCTGCAAGTGTGCCGGCAGAATGGATGTGCTTGGTGTGGTTTGCTAGCACCCAGTTGATAAGGGTGCTAGAATTTGAGCAAGAGGCAATCCCAGTGGGTTCAGTGATTAGCTGATAAGGTTATGACCCTGAATTTTAGAGAGCGAATTGGTCTGTTTTTTCCCAAAATGAGCACTTCATTTTTGCTGGAGAGTAGGGAACATTTGGTTTAGCATCTCATCTAGGCCAGTGTAGCCACAGTTGGGGGGAGGAGGGGGTTATAGGCACATACAATGCGTCATTTCTGTATGCTGATGACACAGTGATTTTCTCTAAGAATTCTGACCGCTCCCTCTTGGAAAAACAACTGCAGGAAACTTTCAAGCAAGTTGGGGCCTGGCTCATCTCACAGAAACTAGTGCTAAATTACAACAAAACAAAGACTATGCTGTTCCATGGCACACATAACAAACATAAACACCTACAGTTGGCAATCAAAAACAGCTCGGGTGTGACCCTGGACCAGACGCAAACTTTCAAATACCTTGGTATAACCCTGGACCCTACTCTGTCCTCCTCCAGCCATATCGATTCAGTAGCAAAATCCGTAAATATCTGTATAGGCCTTCTCTATAAACACAGACACTGCCTGACACCGGACGCCCTTAAGCTAGCAATACACAGCTCTATTGCCTCCATCATTGATTATGGGCTTGTTATCTATGAAGCAGCCACAGCTACAGCACTACGACAAATTCTTACAGCACTGAATAGGGCCTGCAGACTGCTTACTGGTGTTGCCCACCGCCTGCATACCTGCGACCTCTACGAACAGTTAAACTGGCTACAACTTCAGGGAAGGATTACTTTCCAAACCTGCCTACTAGCAAAAAAGTCATTGATGGGACTCATGCCCCTTGGGGTTCAGTTTCTCTTAAGCTCAGCCACCCGGCCCCCGTTACACAAGGAGTTCTGACAACTATTCTCTGTCCCCCGCTGTCGCACCACCCAAGGCCAATGGCTTTTTGCAGGTAGAGCCCCCAAGATGTTTAACTCCCTGGGCAGCGAACTCACCAACTTAGGCACCCTCTGCTCGTTCAAACACAAGCTACGTCAAACGCTTGTGTACAGAGCCACCAGTGACTGTTTCTCTTAACCTCCCAGGTAGTCACTTCCGTCCTTCACACCTCTCTACTATCACCACCTCTGCCTGCCTCCACCCTCCACATATCTACCCCTGCCTCTCTCCCTAGCCCAGGTCCACCACCTTCTTCTCTTTCCCTCCTTCAACTCCCTTCCTCTCTCTCTTTTCTAATCTGCTCACCCCATCCAATGTTGCACTTGTTCCCCAATCCTTGCCTCCCACCCACCTCTCCTTCTACCTCCCTCCCAGTTACCCCTCTACACCCACTCTCTCTCTTCCACTTTCCTACGCTACATGGCACAATTGGCAGCAACTCAGTTTTTTTCCACTCTACCTTTTTGTTTGACAATGCCCTTCTGGCAGCTTTAATTCATGTAAATATTATTTGTTGTGACTCATCATTCTTAAATGTATGCCTGATTATGTTGTTCTAACTGTTATTTATACCACCTGTAGCTTTAGACCATGTATACCTTGTACTGAATTTTGTATTAAAACTACTTGCCTGCTAATCTCACACAAACTGTACTTCTATTCTTTGTACACTGACGTGGAGCCTTTGTAAAAGAGCCATTGGCTCAAAGGTATTTATCCGAAATTCTAATAAATAATAAATAATTTCTTAACCCCAAGGGTAAGAAGTGTATGCAGTGACTCGCAGTGAGTCAAGGGATCAGTGTTTAGAACTGTGAGATGCAGGTGTTCCTCTGAGTAGATGACCATGCCACCTCCTCTTTTCGTGGATGGTCTGTCCTTCCGTAGGAGGCTATAGAAATGTATCAAGCATCGCAAATCAGAGAGAAGAGGATTTTAGCCATGTTTCCGTCGGGCACAATAAGTCTGGTTTGTAGAGGAAAATCCATGCCTCTAGTTCAGCCAAGTTGTGCTCGATGCTTCTTATATTGTGATGGGTGATAAGGAGACCTCTGGCATTGCTTAGTAGTGCATCAGAGTGAGACAGATGACAAGTGGGGCCAGGGTTTGATTCAATATCCCCAGATAACAGTATAGCCAGGAGTAACAAGTACCAGAGCTTCCAGTAGATAAAAGGAGAGAGAATTAAGTGGCTGAGGAAGCATTTTTTAGGATCATATGTAGTTAGGTAGATTACACCCTTATTTATTAGAAGTGGAGTTGAGTCTAATAGTGTGTCAGAGAGGTGGAGGAGATTAGAGAAGTGGAAGTCATCCAGAGATGGCATGAAGGCAGAGTGGTCCATGTTTACATTATTGACTCTAGTAGTATATAAGGGAAGCAGTAGTAGCACCATGGCCATGACTATTAGGTGCTTTAGGCTACCCAGGATATAGGATACCCACTGGGCCAAATAGAGAGCCCAGGATGAAGTTAGGCAGAAAGGTGCTATTAGAGATCATTGCCTAAACGTTTGCTCAAAAGGTGCAGATCAGGGTAGGGTTGATTGGATCAAACTAAGCGGATCTTAATTACTACGGCATTAGGAGCTCCTAGTGGTTAGAGATTATAAGGGACCAATGGGAAAGTGGGCACTCAGTCATCCGACCAGATGGTGACTATATAAGAAAAGGTCCACTCAGTGTGGGGGGAGGGTGGGGAGCCAGCGCATAGCATCAGCGGGATCAACAATACTTAAGTAGTGGGCTAATTAAGTAGCGAGCTGTGTAGAATTTGAATTTACAGTTTCAAACAGGGCTTATTAAGTAGCGAGCTGTGTAGAATTTGAATTTACAGTTTCAAACAGCTGAGTTAGGTGGAAATCATGCAGCACAATGATCCCCTATTCAATAGAGGCTGTGAAGCTGCAGAGCTTAAACCAGAGTAGAGACAGCAGTTGGTAAAACGCCGTTCCAGCAGCTGAACTGGAGCACCAATCAAGTGTTGTGAGTGACGGCTGCTGTTTCAAATCCGAGAAGCGGGATCAGCGTACCCGAAATTGGACACAGATGTCTGGTGGGGAGGCGTGCAGTGGCTCTAGATCAAGCCACACTGCAGGGATGGTCGAGGGCTTCTGCTGAGAAGAACAAGAAAACAAATTAATTTCTTTCAATTGTCATGGGGGGTTGCAGAAGGTGAGGGTCAGGCAGGAGACAGAGCTAGCAGGGGTCAGGGAGAGGAGGATACAGAGATAAGAGGCTTAAGTGGTAGGAGGGGTATCCTAAAGAGAAACGGGGAAAGACAGACACAGTAGGGGTGTGTGTGTGTGTGGGGTTGGGATAGGAGACAGTGAGCCTGCGGGGGACCGGGAGAGGAGAATACAGAAATGAGGGGCTTGAGTGGTAGGAGGGGTAACCTGGAGAGAATCGGAGAGATAGACAGATGCAGTGGGGGGGGGGCTTACTAGGGGATTTGTAAGGGAAAGAGTTATCAATATAGGGAGATGGATTAAGGGCAGTGGGCAGGAAGAAGACAGGAACTCTGAGACCACAAAGGTGCTGGCAGACAAATAAGGAAAAGAAAAGATCAGAGCTTAGGTTTAGCAAGGTTTAGAGTGGTCAAAGCTGTACAAAACAGTTAGACATGCAACTTTAAAACCAGCTAACAGGATCTGGGTAAAGTAACAGGCTGTTAGGCTTCAAATTAAAGTTTGGAAACAGCTAAATTAAAATCGTAAAAGTTCCAACAGCAGTGCAGTTTTACAAAGCAGGCATGAAATTAGAAAAAAATGAGCTAACAGGATTTAAATAGTCAACTGTACTTAAGTAGCAGGCTAATTAAGTAGCGAGCTGTGTAGAATTTGAATTTACAGTTTCAAATCAAGGCTTTCGACACTATACCATATAATGGTATTATCTGTTGTCTGCGTAATCTTGGTTTAAATAGTAGGTTTGTGTCCTGGACTGAATCCTGGTTGAGTGTCAGGGAGCAACAGGTTACTGTTCATGGGGTCAATTCAGAGTGGATACCTATTGCTAGTGGGGTGCCCCAGGGTTCTGTTCTGGAGCCATGTCTCTTTAATGTTTATGTAACTTCGATGACATGCACCGAAGGTGTATGGTTGGTGAAATTTTCCGATGAGACCAAGTTAGGATCTGTTGTTAACAATACCCTTGACACTGAGAGGATGCAGGTGGAATTATTACTCGGAGTTAGGCAGAGGGGAGGAAATGGACAAGGAAATTATAGAAAGCATCCTTAAAATGGCAGAAAAAGGGGAGATATTGTTGATGGGGGACCTGAATATGCCAGATGTTAACTGGAGTACCTTTTCTGCAGGCAGATCCAAGAGCAGGGTCATTCTTGATGCCCTACAGGGGGCATGCTTGGACAGCTAGTGTTGGAATCTACTCAGGAGGGAGCAGTCTTAGACCTGGTACTCTCAAATGGGGAAGGAGAAAGGATCTCAGATTTAGAAGTGGGTAGCCATCTGGGAACAAGTGACAACCAAACAGTGTGGTTCACGATAAACACAGCCATGGAGTCAAGCCATACAAAAACAAGAGTATTGGACTTTAGGAAGGCTGACTTTGCAAAAATTAGAGAATGCTTCAGAAGAGCACTAGCAAATGGGCAAGAAGGAGGGGTGGAGGAACAATGGGGAATAATCAAAACAGCCATCGCAGAGGCAACAAGCCTTTGTGTGAAGCAAATCAACAAAACAAAATGAAGGAAAAAAACACTATGGTTCTCAAAAGAGGTGACAGGGATGGTTAAGGAGAAAAGGACAGCATTCAGGAAATATAAGGAAACATATAAGGAGCAGGACAGAGAACTTTATCAGTTAAAGCAGAAGGAGGCAGGGAAGGCAGTCAGAATAGCAAAGGCACAAACTGAGGAAAAGATAGCCAACTCTGTTAAGAAAGGGGATAAAACCTTTTATAGGTACATTAGGGAACGGAGAAAGACCAAGGGAGGGATACAGAGACTTAATAAAGGGGAGAGAATGTGAGCAGAGGGTGAGAGTGGAAAAGCAGGGATACTAAACGAATATTTCTGTTCAGTATTCACAATGGAAGAGGAGGGGGAGGTACCTAAACAAACAAGAGAGAAACTCTGAATAGGGGGGTCGATACCAGTCCATTCATAGAAGAAAGGGTTTGAAAGAACTCTTGAAACTGAGGGTGGACAAAGCAATGGGGCCTAATGGGATTCACCCAAGAATTCTAAAAGAACTATGGGTAGAACTAGTAACACCACTGACTACTCTCTTTAACAAATCATGGGAGGATGGGGTGGTACCTGAGGACTGGAGGAGGGCAAATGTGATTCCACTTCACAAAAGTGGGAGCAGGGCAGAGGCAGGAAACTACAGACCTGTTAGTTTGACTTCAGTGGTAGGGAAAATGATGGAATCATTGCTGAAGGAAAGAATTGTTGAGTACCTAGAAGCCAGTGGGGCACAGGACCCAAGGCAGCATGGTTTCACAGCAGGAAGGTCATGTCAGATGAACCTAACAGATTTCTTTGACTGCGTGACCAAAGTAGTAGACCAGGGAGCAGCTGTGGATATGGCCTACCTAGATTTTAGCAAGGCATTTGACACAGTCTCACACAAAAGATTACTATACAAGTTAGCCAGCCTTGGAGTGGGTCCCAAGGTGCTAGCCTGGATAAAAAACTGGCTGGACAACAGGACGCAAAGGGTAATAGTAAATGGAGTCCACAGTGAAGAAAGGAGGGTAACTAGCGGGGTACCGCAGGGTTTGGTACTGGGACCGTCCTCTTTAATGTCTTTATAGTGACATTGGAGAGCACCTGGAAGGAAAGGTATGTCTCTTCACAGATAACACAAAGATCTGCAACAGAGTTGATACACAAGGTGGGTTGGAAAGGATGAAAAGGGACTTGGCAAGGTTGGAGGAATGGTCAAATATGTGGCAGCTCAGATTCAATGCAAAGAAGTGCAAGGTAATGCATCTGGGAAACAAAAAGCCAGGGGAAGAGTACACAATGAGTGGTGAGTTAATAACAACAACAAAAATGGAAAGAGACCTAGGAGTAATTATAACAGATGACCTAAAGGTGGGCAAACAATGTGAGAAGGCAGTAAGGAGGGCTGGGGGGATACTGAGATGCATAGGGAGAGGCATCAACAGTAGAAAAAAGGAAGTTGTTATCCCTCTGTACAGACAGTTAGTGAGACCCCATCTGGAGTACTGCGTGCAATTCTGGAGACCCCATCTTCGCAAAGACATAGACAGAGGAGGGCAACCAAAATAGTGCACGGTCTGCACCAGAAAATATACGAGGAGAGACTAAAGCAGCTTAATATGTATACCCTTGAGGAAAGAGGGAGTTGGGGGACATGATAGAAACTTTCAAGTATCTCAAGGGAATTAAAGTACAAGAGGGTAGCATCTTTCAGAAGAAGAGATGTGCAAGAACAAGGGACCACAATTTGAAGGTAGAGGGGGGACGGCTCAGAGGTAATGTTAGAAAGTATTTTTTCACAGAGAGGGTTGTGGATGCATGGAACAGCCTTCCTGAGGAGGTTGTGGAGTCAGGAACAGTGGGAGAATTAAAGAATGCATGGGACAGGCATAAGGCAATTCTAGTGGTGGGTAGGAGGAAGTAAGCTGTTGATTAACTAGAATCTGCAGCTTATCCATCAGGTAGGGAAACGGGCAGACTAGGTGGGCCAAGCGGTCCTTATCTGCCATCAAATTCTATGTTTCTATGAGATACTCGGAGATTAAAGATGGAAGAAGGCTATGCCCATTGAGACCACCTTCCCTGCACTTGCATGGTGTTTGTTACAACCCCCAATCAAGTAGGTATATATCCAGGGTATTTTTGAATACTTCAAAAGAGCTAATAGCCACCAAGTAATTGGGTAGAGAATTCCATAACTTGCACGCTCTTATAGTGAAGAAATTATTTCTCTTATTGGTGTTAACCTTAGGAATCTGGAGTTGCCTATTATGGCATCTAAGTCCATCTGGTTTTTGAGCCCAAGAGAGGTTACAGTTCTTCATGAGATAAGGATCCCTTAAGATGTTGAATAACATAAGTAAATCACCCCTATTTCTGCGTGATTTCAAATCATACAGATTAACAGCTTGTAGTTCCTCATACGATAGGTTACTAATGGGGGCAATAAGTTTAGTTGCCCTCCTTTGGACTGACTCGATCAGTCGTGAAACTTTAACTAAATAAGGTGCCCAAAATGAAGCAGCATAATCCAAATGTGGCCTAACATAAGTTGTGTAGAGTGGCAGAATGCAGGCCTTACCCCTGTTGACAAATGATTCCTTTACTGATGTTACAATTCTGTTAGCTTTAAGAGCTACTTGTTTACACTGGTCAGTAGATGTAAATTCTTTATTTATTATGATGCCTAGATCTGTTTCTGATTCTACTGCCTTAATAGGGCACCCATTTAAGAAGTAGTTAGTGTTAGGATTTCGTTTTCCAAGATGAATAACAGAACATTTCTCAATGTAAAACTCCATTTTATTTTGTTCTGCCCATCTGCCAATTAGATTTAAATCTTGTTGGATCAGAGTTTTTTTAGCAGAAGTATCCACTTCAGAACAAAGTTTGGTATCATCTGCAAATCTGACCGACTGGCATTTGGTTCCTAGATCAGTGTCTCTATTGAAACTTGATACATGGGCACAAGACCATAAATTGAGATTGAATATAAAAAAATGTACAGTGATGCACTTGGGTAGAAATAACAGGTCTGTATCATATTAACTTAGTGGCAGGGTGCTTAGAGAGGTATCTGAGGAAAGGGAGCTGGATACTGACTAATGATCTTAAACCAAAAAACACATTGCCATATTAGTACCAAGAGAGCATATGGCATCTTATTGTGTATACATAGACACATATTTAGTAGGGACAGTGAGGTACTTATACCACTGTACAACTCTTTGGTGAGATCTTATCTAGAGTACTGTGCACAGTTTTGGGCACTTTGGAATAAAGCAGAACTCAAGTTAATAGAGGGAGTTCAGAGAAGGGTTACAGAAATGATATCTGATTTAAGGCACCTAGAATATGTGGAGAGGTTAAACAGGCTAGAATTACCTGCATTAGAATATTGCAGACTCAGAGGAGACATGTGCCATGTGTTTGGGGTGTTTGGCAATCACGACTTGTGAGAATGCTTCAGCTTGGAGCTGAAGGATACACTAAAAGACACAAGATTCCACATTCTACACTTACAAGGGGAAATTAGCTATACAAAAAAAGGACAATGTGGTTCACACAGAGAGTGGTGTTCCTTTGGAATAGCCTACTGCTTGAGGTTGCGGGCAGCAGGAATATGAATGAATTCAAGATGAGACTGAATAAACATCAACAATACTGCATGCTGATGCTGATGCAGCTGCTTAGGGAACCTAAAAAACAGGTTGCCATTCTCAACGTGGTACTCATCAACTTGGAAATGGTAGGTGAGAGTGGGTTGGGGAACCACTGGAATCCAGTGACTACAACACCATAAGATCTGAACTGGCAAACAGTATCAGAATACCCTCGTCAAAAGCTATGCTTCTGTATTTCAGAAGAGCAGACTTTGATCTGATGAGGGAATTAGCTAAGGGCACGTTAGTTGGAGCAGACATAATTAGGGTGGTAGAGGAGAGGTGGCAAGAAATTTGAGGGATTATTCTTGAAGCAATTAAACAATGCTTGAGAATGGTTACCAGGGGTAACAGGCATAAGAGAACAATTTGATTCTCCAAGATATCATGAGGGCAGTGAAGGCCAAAAAAAGGGGCCTTCATTGGCTACAAGGAGAAACAGATTGATAAGGAGTGAAGCAAATACAAGGAAAAGATGAAGGAGTACAAGAAAGCAGTCAGGGATGCATAAGTAAATGCAGAAAGGCATATTGCGGAGGAGGTCACGGGGGGAAAAGCAGTTCTTCAGGTACATCAGGGAAAAAAGGAAGACAAGAGGGGGAATTGTTAGCCTGACAGAGGGGTTGCAGGGTAGTAGAGAAGAACAAGCTGAAGGCTGCTGTTCTAAATGACTACATCTGCTCAGTAGTCACATAGAAACATAAAAGTTTCAAGAGAGTGTCACAGTGGAGAATTGCACGCCTCTGCCAGAAAGTGGCATAAAGGCTGCTGCAAGGGAAATCCCAGAAATGGGACTGGTGGTAATTACAGTAGAATGGGTATGAAAAGGCTTGCATCCTTGAAAACTGACAAGGCTCCAGGGCCAGATGGGATGCACCTGAGGGTGCTCGAGGAATTGGCATCAGAACTGGCTAAGCCCCTATCAGGGCTATTCAGTAGCTCACCACAGTCAAGGGTGGTTCCAAGAGATTGGAGAATAGCACATGTGGTTCCCTCCACAAGGGATGGGACAGGGAGGAACCTGGAAATTACAGGCCCATCAGGCTTATCTCCATTGTAGATAAACTGATGGGAGACACTAGTTAAAGAGGACCGAGTGGACTACCTGGAAAGAAATGGACTAAGCAGCATGGGCCTGTGGCAGGGAGGTCTTGTTAGACCAACCTTACAGTATTCTTTGATTGGGTAACAAGGGCGGTGGATAAGGGACAAGTCGTAGATTTACTCTATTTCAACTTCAGCAGAGCATCTGACTCAGTGCCACACAAAAGGCTGTTGAAGAAATTAGAGAATCTGGGAGCAACATAGGACCTAGTTAAATTGATAAGAAGTTTATTAAGGAGAGAGCAGAGAGTGGTGATAAATGGGGTCAAAGCGGGGAAGGAAGGTCATAAGTGGTGTACAATATGTTCATAAGCGACATAGGAGAAGGAATACAGGGCACGATTTGTCTCTTCACAGATGACACTAAGCTCTTTGGCAGGGTAGACAGTGAGGAGGGGGTAAGGGAGTTGCAGAGTGACCTGCAAAAGCTAGAGAGGTGGTCAAAGGTCTGGCTGTTTAACAATACCAAAAAGTGCAAGGTGATGCATATAGTGAACAAGAATCCCAGGAAGAAAAACTGGATGGGTGGGGTTAAGCTGGCCACTACTTCAGAGGAAAGGGACCCAAGGGTCATCATAAGTCACTTCCTTAAAGAAACTACCTAATGTAACAAGGCCTACAGAAAGGCATCCAGAATGCTGCGGTGTATTGGAAGGTGTTTCAAAAGTAGGCACAAAGAGACCACTGGTGAGATCCGATGTGAAGCACTGTGCCCAGTTCCAGAGTCCTCACCTGAAGAAAGACAGAGCCAGGCTGGAGACAGTGCAGCACAAAGTAACTAAATGATTCAGTGCCAACAGGGCAGATCCTTAGAGGATCAGCTTAGGGCATTGAACATGTACTCACTGGAGGCCAGGATGGAGAGGCGGGACATTACAGAGCCCTTCAAGTGCCTTAAAGAAGCTGGTCCGGTGGTGCTGAGGGTTGAGGCACTGGACGCCACATCTTGCGCCATGCCAGCGACCCAGGACTGGGAAAGGACTTGGGCCGTTGGGGGTTGGCAGGGAAGGGAAGGGATCGAGCATCTGGAGAACTGCTCTCCCTTCATGGGGAGGGTTCTGGGGTCTGTGTCACTCCTGAGTGGCCTTCTGACAGCAGTCGAGGTACCACAATGGAACATGCGGCGCAAGTGAATGCAGCGGTAGAGCTGCGGAGGACGTTGGCATGTTGTGCCATGGATGTCATTGCATATCTGAGCTCCGGGGACAACAACAGGCAGAAAAGTGGAAAATCCTCTGTCTCAGGGATAGGCAAAGGCTCCTCCAGTGCCACAACCACACTCCCACAGTCAGGCCATTCAACTGGGATGCCCCGTCGACTCTGGCCCAGCGCATTAGATTGTAGATAGAGTGCCAGGGTGACGGCAGCCCCACCTCAGGGGGTTCAGAGCCGGGGGTTGGCTGGGCTGAAGGGACCTGGTGAAGGCAATGGGAGGTACAGTCATTGGTGAGTGAGGTAGCTGGAGAGTTCCCTGAGACAGGAGTAGAAACAGAATCGGTGTGTGTGTGGGGGGGGGAGTGCCTAAAAGAAATAAACATGGTAAACTGTGAGGAAATATTTAGAAGGAAGGTGGGTCAAAAATATAGGGACATGAATGTAAAGTTGGGGTGGGGGATTCAGGAAGAGTGTGAGAAAAGTTTACGTCATGGAGAGAGTGACTGAGCCACAGAACACCAGCAGAGGTGGTGGATGCAAAAACCATTAATGGGTTCCAGCATGGCTGAGACAGAGTAAAGGGCTTAATAGTTACTCAGGGGATATCAGCAAGGCAGGGAGCAAGGGGGAGGGGAAGGGTTCAGGACAATAGGTTGAGGGGTACTGTAGGGAAAAACTGAGCAGACTGGATGAACCAATGGTCTTTTTCTGTCGACACTATGTTTCTACGTTTCAGTTCCAGGTGTGTCTCAGGAACACAAGGAGGTTAAATGGTTTGCTAAGGGAGTCACAGTATGTAATTGAAGGACGTAGGAATCAAAATCAGGTCTGCTGGATGAACCAAGCTCATTCACGGCTTGTTACTCTAAGGCTATACTGCTATCCACAACTGAAAAGGAGTGCATAATGAAGTATGGGGGTATATAGGCTTATAAAACATTTTATAAAATGGGTAAGAGAAACCAAAACCTGTTATTGGTCAGATGCGATCACATGACTGCATTATTCCAGCATGACAGCACAGGTCAGAAATACTGAACCTTTTGAACCTTATTAATCAGTTTTTAAATAAAAATCAGTGGAACCATTTTATAACCACAATATGGCACTCCAGGGTGTGCATAACGGTGGGATAACAGCACTTAAGGCACTAAGCATTGCCCTGTGCCTCACTTCCCGAGGCATGCCATTATCCCACAATACGGCACAACCTGTCATGCGTTATTGCTTAATTTTAATATGTACTGCTGCTTTAAGAACTTGACGTAAATGTGAAACAATGTGCTCATGAAAGAAGTAATTATTTTAGATTCAGATGTTATTTACTGCCTCTTTCTAGAGCATGTTATTAACACAAATCCCCAAACTAAAGAAAGGCTGTGACAGAATCTGACATGTGGAGAGCTTCAGTCTTTCTGGTAGAAACATACAGAACCCACATGCAGATTTCAGACTTTATTGGGATTTTGTTTTCAGTTGATTTAATCCCACTCAAGAACGCAACAGTCATATCTTTACATTCTTATTGTTACAATGCCATTTCCCCCTCTTCATTTGCCATAAATGTGTTGTTCTTACAAAAGAGGTTCCTGCCCACAGTATGTGTTGGTCAGAAGTTGAGACTTGTTTTCTAACAGAAAGGCATTTCTGCAAGGTGGAAAAAGTGGCCCAATAGGCCAGACCTGGACAAATGAAACCTGGACATCAAACCACTTTAAAGCATCTGTGTGGCAAAGAAAGCCACTCAGACAGGCAGAAGTAGAGTACACCAGCAAGAGAGAAATCAGCTTTTAAACATTATGCCCCACTCCTGTACTAAGATATCGTTATGGGACACTAAGTCACTGCTCTTTTACCTCTTCTGATCCCTTAATGCGATCAATATGTGGGTGCCGGAATGTGGGGCAAATTAGGAGGGGCTGAAGTACATATAGGCACATGGTAAAATGGGCAATTTGTGCAAACCTCTGTTTTCATCCACAGAAATTGGCAAATTTTCTAATATAAAACAAGAAATAATGCATCACTCTCATCCACAAAAGCAAATCATAGTCACTTCAGGAGTTTCTGGTTCCATGAATACAAATGGAAGCAAATGACCAAGCTCTGCATCGCATTAAGGCGGCTCAGTTGCCTTGACATAGCAGTAAGCTTGACCGCCTGACTGAGGCCTCAGTGCCAGCCTACCCAGAGCTTTGATGTGAATTGGAGGCTGGGCTGCACATGCAAAGTTGCAAAGACCATGACTGCTTCCCTCCCGACCTTGCATGCACTAAAGAGACACCTTGAAGACTGAAGGGCAAAAGTGAGTTGGGGGGGGGGGCTCCACACTCCCACGACCACTGATTCTGGCACCTGTGGATCAATATGATTCCCCACTATTCCAACCATGAGTCTGCACAAAACAAAATTCAACATCATGCACTTTGGAGAAAAAGGAAGAACTCTCAGAATCCGTGGGGAGAGGCTGAACTGTACAATACAAGACTAAATGGAATCTTTGATCCTAACCCATCACTAACTGACAATTAGCAAGTCTTCAAACTTTACTTTTCATTTAAGTACTGTTGGCACAATGGCTGGCTGCAGATGGGTACAGAAGCAGTAATGTAAAAACGTTTAAGCATCACTTAGCAAAACCAACTAGTAATCAGTGCCTCAGAAAACATTCAAAAGCATAATATTTACAATGACTCTGGCTTATAGTTCATTATAGTTGCTGTATTTTGCTTCTCCTTATTTTATTATTAAGGAGGTCTACATGAAACACAATCATTGTCACTCTGAATGAATCTGCTCCTGGCTTTTGGCTATGCTAGAAATCATCATTTTCTCCTTCTGACATCATCAATTCCATGGCAAGAGATACAAATGTCCGTGTCCTTGGTACTTAAGACTGAGGGATGGAAAACACAGACAATACCTGAAATATAGGCAATACTGTTAGAAAATGTTTTAAAAAAATGTTACACCGATGTATTATTTTTCCTTTCAAGAATTTTCTGTTAAACTGTGATAGGTATGAGGTTCTTCTGTTCTTGTCACTTACGTTTCATACGAAATTTTGAAAAATCCAAATACTGTAAGTAAGTTTCCACTTGGAGAAGGTTACACTGGTATGTTATACATTACTAGCTGGTGTGCATAGATATAACTGTTAATATATGGTATGTCTCTTAGTTACATGAAGCTTCTCAGCAACAGGTTAGCTCTGGAAAGCATTTGTGAAAAGCTTCAGGATATGGAAGCTGATAACATCAATGTGTGTTTTGAATTTCACATCTCAGCTTCACTTACCGGATTTTCCGTCTGGTTAATGCCAATGAGGAAAACCAGCTCTGAAAAGAAAAGGGCTGCCACAAGGCTTTTGTGGATGCTGTGGAGATTTGAGCGCAGTGTTCGTATTAGAACAAGCAGGATGAAAGTTACCAGAAGTGCCACCAGTGAGATGGAGACAGTTGTGTAAGTGACAATCTTCAGTGGAAGTACTTCCCCGTGCTGTGAAAAAAAAAAAAATCAGACTGGAGATTGAGACAATTTTGATTTTCGCAGGTGTTTCTACATTTTGCTATCCATAAAGAATGTGACATGCATGCAGTATGTTATCTATTAATGTGCTGAAAGAAGCTGTCGGCCTGATCAGCATTCTAAAGTGGATGATTAAATTATGTGAAGGAACTTGCTGAAATATTATAATGCAGCATTACAGTAACAGATAGAAGAAATGTGCACATTCAGTTTAGAAAAACATGATTAATGATTATTAACATGAATAAATACCTCCTGGACCCCGAGGAATTACCTAACTACCAAGTTTCTCAATTGTACCTCTCCCTTCTACCACTTCTTCAATCTCCTAAGAATATGTTCTTCCTGCTTTTGCACTTTATAACTATATGTATAGTATTATTATACCATCCTTATTGTTCCTTCATCTCATGTTTAACCGTAACAGGTCATATCTGTTGTGTAACGTTGTATTGTAAATGTATCTGTCCTGACGTGGAACCTTTGAAAAACAATATTTTGCTCAAAGGTCTTTTCTGAAGAAAGAAAGAAGGAAGGAAGGAAAACTTTACTACTCAGTAAACCTACCTCTTGCTTTCCACTTTCATACTATCAAGAAGACAACTCCAGAAAGATTATTATGTAAGCTATAATGCACAACAGGGTGTGCAACAGCTGCACAATACATGGACAGCTTTAGGTGTTGTTAGGCACATGGCGAAGCTTCGGCCCTTTCAACACCCAGGGAAATGTGTATATTCTACCAACAAAAGCAGAGCCTAGATTCTCTTATCATGTTTATAAAATGATTCATGTAAATGCTAAAAAATTAAAGAGAGATCATTTTTAATTTAAAAATGTGAAACTGTAGAGTGTACTGTAACATTTTCTTATAAACATTCCTTAAAAGTGTGCAATTTTATGTCTGACCATTGGGTGTCACTTGAGTGTAGGACCATGCTCTGGAACTGTAATGTAGGAATATGGTGTTGTGACAAGGATTATGCTGCTGGGACTAGTTTATTTATTAGTTAATAAAAGTTGAAATGTATTTATTTATTTATTTCAAAAGTTCTACCAGGAAAGGCATACTTAGCAGGTAACAGCTCATTTCCAGATGTGTCTTGGGGGAGGGGGAAGGGAGGAACAGTAAGGAACATTAAGAACAATAATACAAATAATAGGAAAATACTCATCATAAATAACAATTGTGCAAGGACAAGTATCCTGTGGAAGTAAAATACACTACAATACAATAATGTCCTAGAGGATAACAAAATTTGCAATGTGCAGAAGGTAATACTGAGAAATTTACAGAATAGGTTCCATGAGATGCAAGTCTCATCTGCAGAACGTCCTACATCAAAAATATAAAAATACACAAGACAGAGAAAAATAGAATTTAGGTGACAAAACAGCTACATTGTGAGTATGCTTTTAACATTTTTGATTTAACAGCAGTTTTAAAAAATAGCCAAACTGGATTTCTGAGCTGAGGTTCCTATTCATTCCACTAGGAAGGGGCCCCAAAAGAAAAATTAACCCTTCCATAATGTGAAGAATATTTTAGTAACTAAAAGAAACGATGATGAATGTCACAAATAATTTATTGATCGGAAGGGACCAACAAACATTCTGACAGGGAGCAGTTAAATGATTTATACATTTTTAAACTAGAGATAACTTATTCAAATTTCTCCTAAGAGAGGGGGAAGTCAATTTAACTTTGAGTGAAGACTGCAATGATACAAATCCCACTCGGTACTCAAAATGAAATGTAAAAGCTGGTAATAAACAAAATTTAGGGTAGCCAAGGAAGATTCAGGCGGATGACGATAAATTAAGTCACCATAATCAAGGATTGGAAGAACAGCCTGAACACTAAAATGCTTCCCATCTGCTTCTGATAAGCGGTGACAAGCACGCTTCAGGTGATCTAGACAAAAATGAATTTTCAAAGCTGCATTTTCAATGTGAATTTTGAAAGTTAAGACGACTCAAAATTGAGACCTAGATATTTAAACTCATTTACAGTTGCCAACGGCTGGTTATTTAAAGTAATGCAAAATGGAGATGCCAAATGATGTACCGAAGACTGTGAACCTAATAATATAAACTGAAATTTTTCCTGTTTATGATTAAAAAAAAATCAGAAGACCAATTAATTATTTTATCAAAATCCTGTTGCAGTCTTAAAGTGAGAACTGATAAAGATATATGTGCTGAAAAAAAGATTGTGTAATTAGCATGAAGCTGAACAGAACAGAATACGAATCATCAATGGAAGATAGAGAGTTAACAAATACACTAAAATGAATCAGCCCTAAGATACAACCTTTTGGCACCCCAGTGAAAACAGTAAGAGAATTAAAAAAAAAAAAAAAAAAGACACTCATGCTAAGACCTCCCAAACATATAGGGAAAAAACAGATTAACATCTGAAGAAAAAACATACATGACAAATTAGACAGTAACAAAGAATGGTTAATTAAATCAAATGCTTTAGAAATATCTAAAAAAACTGAAACAACATAACATCTAGAGTCAAGAGCACCCAGAACAAAACTGTAGAGGTCTACTAGGGCAGTCTGGGTAGAAAATTAGGATGGAAACCAAAATGGCAATTTGATAACACCTGATAATTGTCCAAATATTCCTGAACCAGAAAAATCTTTTCCATAAATTTAAATGGCAGAGAGGAGGGAAACTGGTTGCTAATTATCTGCTAAAGACTTGGAACCTCCTTTATGTAATGGAATAATCTTTAAATGCTTCATGTAAAAGGAGAAATCTGGGTGGTCAAAGAAAGGTTAAACAAAAAAAGTTAAAGGGTTAGCAAGAATAAGAAAACACAACAAAGGCAGTTCAGGACCTGTGGCGCGTCATTTTTGCAGTACCGAGCAGATGAAAAAAGCAAATCTGATCCACCCGTGAGAGAGCCTCCGATGTTTTGCGTGTCCCTTGACAAAGCACACCTGCGCAAAACATTGAGGCTCTCACGGGTGGATCGGCTTGCTACTTTATACACTGCTCTGCCAATAAAAGTCTTTGTTAGCATACTTACCTTTGGCTACAAGTGCTGTCTTTTTTTCCTTTTTTCTCAGTTACCAAGAATATAAGCATCTAGTTTAACAAAAAAAATTGCCTAGATTGTTCAGTGTTTTAGCTGTATCCACATTTAGTGTAAGAAACCATTTAACCACTTCAGCAACTTCAATATGTTTATAGTTGAAACTGCAGTTGTGGGAAATCTCCCCATCTCTTAGCCAGCAGATTACAAGAGCCCTCCTAGACATTTTCTAATGTGAGATAATCACACCTCTGGAGACTGGCACTTAATCATACTGCAGGACTCACTGAAGAGGTAGGATTTTTCTCATGATGACCACACCCAGGTCATGGCTTATGATTTAGGAAAGTAATATTTATATCAGTTATGCCTGAATCACAACAGCACTTGAAGTGCATTCCCCAGCTTTGCTTTTTACAGTGCACTTAAGATGTAGGGTATAAATTGTGTTGGCTAGAAAAATGTAGGTTGCAGTTAAGTAACATACTTAACATCGACTTGGCAAGAAGTGAACAGTGAAGTCAAGAAAGGCCTTTATTTGGCAAACTACATGAGCAAATGGGTTTTTCAATAATTAAACACTGACATACACAGCAGTCACTTGCACTGGACTTTTGTTTCTGTTTGCAAATTAGTCAACAAATTACAGCAATTACTACAGTGCTTACATTTTCCTGATTACCAAGTGTTGGTGTATCCAGTCTGAAAATACTAAGGAGTGTGTGTGTGCGTGTGAAAATGTTCTGCTGCATAATCAATACTGAGATACCCGAATGACCTGTCCTGTCAAGTTTAAACAGAAATATTAGCTAAATACAACCATATAATTTAAGGTTTGAAGTTTTAAAGAAGTGGCACTAGCAAGAAAAGTAAATCTATTAACTCATCTACTCCCCAGCAGCTCTCTGAGAGCTCCACCCCTTCTGCCTTCTATACCCTTAACACTGCAACCTGGACCTTTCTAAGCAAAAATGTAGCCATACACACCATACCATAAACAAATGTGAATATTTCATGAACCGCAAGTGGTACACACAAAATACAAGTTGCTAAGTTGTTCAGCACAAAATTACCTTTTTAACGGTGGTATGCAATGAATTCTAAGCACTTTTTTTAATACTAGCTAAATTACACAAATAAATCTATTTTTTTAAATAAAAAAAGCATCATAAACAATTTTTTGGGGAAACAAGTAACATATCTACACCAAATTATATATCCACACATGAAGAGCAGGTAGTAAAGTAATTGTGTACTAAAAATCAAGCTTACCAATATAAAACATGTATTTTTACCCTTTTTATTCAAGGTGCTTTTGCGAGGCTTGATAGACAAAAGTCAACCATACCATAAACAAATGCAAATACCTCATGAACCGTAACTGCTACACACACAGTATGAGTGTCAAAACTGTTCAGCACAAAATTACCTAATGGTGGTATGCAATCAATTCTAAGCAATTTTTTTTTGTTGTTTTTTTATTAGCCAAAATACCCATAAAACTGATTTAAAAAAATAAATAAAAACCATACACCATACCATAAACAAATGTGAATACCTAATGAACCATAACTGCTACACACAAAGTATGAGTGGCAAAGTTGTTCAGCACAAAATTGCCTTTCTAATGGTGGTATGCAATTAATTCTAAGCAATTCATTTTTTTTATACTAGCCGGAAATACCCACAAAACTGTTTTGTTTTTAATAAAAAGGCAACATAAACCCTTTTCTGTGAAAAACATGCAACATATCAACACCAAATTACATATCCATACATGATAAGCAGGTAGTGAAGTACACCTAGAAACACTTAAGTATACCTAAAGTTGACTGGCTGGCTAAATATATACATCCAAACTGGAGACATCCACAGATGTCTCCCGGCGTGACAGTGAGTGAGTTGCTGCTAAGTACAGATAATTTCTACTGGAGTGAAGGGGGTGTTTTCTGCTGCCACCTACAGACGTTTACTGGAATGAATCAATGAATGAGGAATTTAGGTAACACACAATTCTTTGCTATCAAATTAGAATTCAAGGAGATATTTTATTTTTTGCATTACCCACACACACAGGCCTCGCACCCCTACTGAAGAATGTGACTGTGGGAGACCATCCCCTAACTTTGGGCACCTTCTCTCAAAGAGCAACACAAGGATTTTTTAGTGAGTGAATATATTTCATTGCCTTAAAACACAGCACTGAAGTTAGGGTAACACCAACTCTGCTTAAGCAATCGGGAAATGTAGAAACTCACCAACCCACTGAGCACTTCTGTTTTAATGTTGTGTGGTCATGGGATAGTGAGGCTGAATTGAATGGACGGTGGGTGGGCAGAGAGGGACAGTGAAAAATCAGGGATACTGAACAAATACTTCTGCTCAGTATTCACAAAGGAGGAGGAGGTACCTAATCCAATTAACAGAAGCACTCTGGATAGGGGAGTTGATCCCAGTCCTTTCACAGAAGAAAGGGTTCTGAACGAACTCCTAAAACTGAAGGTGGACAAAGCAATGAGGCCTGATGGGATTCACCCCAGAATTCTAAAGGAATTAAGGGGAGAACTAGTGACACCACTGACTACCCTTTTTAAAAAATCATGGGAGGATGGTATGGTACCTGAGGACTGGAGGAGGGCACAGGGCAGATGTGATTCCCCTTCACAAAAGTGGGAGCAAGACAGAGGCAGGAAACTACAGACCTGTCAGTTTGACCTCTGTGGTAGGGAAAATGATGGAATCACTTCTGAAGGAAAGAACTGTTGAGTTCCTAGAGGCCAGTGGGGCACAGGACCCAAGGCAGCATGGATTCACAGTGGGAAGGTCATGTCAGACGTATCTAATAGATTTCTTTGACTGGGTGACCAAAGTAGTAGACCAGGGAGGGGCTGTGGGCATGGCCTATCTAGACTAATTTAGCAAGGCATTTGATAGCCCCACACAAAAGATTAATAAACAAATTGGCCACCCTGGGAGTGGATCCCAGAGTGGTAGCCTGGGTAAAACATTGGCTGGACAACAGGACACATAAGGTAATAGTTAATGGATCCACTCTGAAGAAAGGGGGGTTACTAGTGGGGTACCGCAGGGTTCAGTACTGGGTCTGGTCCTTTTTAATGTATTTACAAGTGACAGTGCAGAGGGACTGGAAGGAAAAGTATGCCTCTTTGCAGATGACACACAGATCTGCAACAGGGTTGATAAGCAAGGGGGCATGGAAAAGATGAGAAGGGACTTGGCAAGGTTTGAGGAATGGTCAGAAGTATGGCAGCTTGGATTGAATGCAAAGAAGTGCAAAATAATGCACCTGGGAAACAAAAACCCAGGGGAAGAGTACACAATGGGGGGGAGGTAGTAACAGCAACAAAAATGGAAATGGACCTGGGGGTAATCATATCAGATAACCTTAAGGTTGGCAAGCAATGTGAGAAGGCAGTAGGGAGGGCTGGGGGATACTGGGATGTATAGGGAGAGGCATCACCAGCAGAAAACAGGAAGTTGTTATCCCTCTGTACAATCAGTTGGTGAGAACCCATCTGGAGTACTGCATCCAGTTCTGGAGACCCCATCTCCGCAAGGACATAGACAGGATGGAGGCAGTTCAGAGGAGGGCAACTAAAATGGTGCAGGATGTGCAGAGAAGCCATATGAGAGAGACTAAAGGAGCTTAATATGTATACCCTTGAGAAAAGGAGGGAGAGGGACAAGATAGAAACGTTTAAGTACCTCAGTGGAATCAACAAAGTCCAAAGAGTAGCATCTTTCAGAAAAGAGATGTGCAAGAACAAGGGGCATAATTTGAAGATGGGGAGGGGGACGGCTCAGGGGCAATGTGAGGAAGCATTTTTTCACAGAGAGGGTGGTGGACATATGGAACCACCTTCCTGAGGAGGTTGTGGGGTCTAAAACTGTGGGAGAATTCAAGAATGCATGGGAGAGACATAAGGCAATTCTGGGGGATAGGAAGAAATATGCTGTTTTGTGTGTGTGTATGTGTGTGTGTGTGTGTGTGTGTGGCGCGGCGTGAGATGGTTAACTGCCATCAGAGTTTATGTTTCTATGAGTTGTGAGTAGCAGCAATAGGGCACCTTACAAATAATATTATTTATTAATAGGATATGCAAGGAACTTATTAATGAGATATGCAAGAAAGCTTGGCGTCAGACCACTTTTCATATACCTTTTCTCAGAATTATATGGCATGCACTTTAAATTGCCTTTTCAGCAGGGAAATTAAAGAAAATACCATCTCCCTGCTGGATGGAACTAAACTGGGTAGTGAACCAAATAATGTAGCCAAAATGTTCAACAACTATTTTGCAGATTTGGATAGGTTCAGGGACTAGTCTATTAGTAAGGGACTGGCTTCTAAAAAAGAAAATAACGTCAATACTGAGCACACACAATTTTATTTTTGGAGTGTCACACCAGAACTGGTACAGAACTATGTACTGAAATATAATCTGTATCTTAATACTGGCCCAGATAATATTGATTTTAGGCTTCTGAAATTGGGTATCTCAGAATCAGCTTCTCTCTTGCTTTTGTTTTTAATTATTCATTATGTTATGGGGTTTTCACAAGCTTTGGAAATTGACAATTATTAAACCCATACACAAATCGGGTAACAAGAAAATTTCTAATTACTAACCAATTTCACTTTTGGTCCCTCTTTCAAAGATATTAGAAAGAACTATTTTTGATCAGGTTATGAGTTTTCTGGACCAAAATAATCCACTCATGTGTTCACAACATGGATTCAGATACTGAAACGAACCGGGTGAGGTTCATAAGCTGCGTGCAGAGTGCCTTAGATAAACGCCACTGTGCCGCAGCGGGATTTGTGGACCTCATCATGGCTTTGACCTTGTTGATCATGGTCTGATTCTTGACACCCTTTCAGAATTCTATTTCTCCAGTCATGTAATAAAGTGGGTTTCTAACTGTTTTAGGCATAGGGTGCATAAAGTCGAAACTACTGGAATTGTCTCTGAAGGTCACTTCATTAAATATGGGGTACCACAGGGCTCAATGAGAAAATTCTGTATGTAGATGATGCAGCTTTGTAGTACTGGGGCTGTGTTTGGGGATGTACCAGGTGTTGTGCAAAAAGACTGCTTTTTTCCAGGAGTGGCTTTCGTCTAGAAGTATGCTTCTGAATACTAAAAAAAACCTAAGGCCATGATTTTTACAGGTCCAAGAAAGAAGAGAGAATTTAAGTCTCCTATAGTTGATCTTAAGGGTGAACCCACTGAAACTGAAGATGGCTTTAAATATTTAGGGGTTATATTGGATAGCAATTTTATGTTTGAATCCCATGTAAAATGTGTCGCAAGTCTGGCTCATAAGAGATTGGACCTTCTATTTAGAATATGTACTTTTCTGGTACCTGAATCTTGAAGGCTGTTAGCACACAGTCTGCTGCTTAGTATACTGGACTATGGGCTTACTGTCTATTCTGCAACTAGTGACAGAGGTTTGACTAAATTGAAAGTAACATATAATAATGTCCTCCGATTTATGACTAACCTTCCAAGGAGAACAAATTGTTGTACCTTGTATAAAATAGCAGGCTGCCTTTCACTTGAAAATAGATGCAACTTAAGATTGGGTACCATGCTCCATAAGGAAATCATTGGTTTGCTTCCACAGACAGTTATGTCACTGTTCCCTAGGGTCATCAATACCCAGGGAACTAGGTCACAAAGCAAATGTGTTTTTAAAATTCCCTTTTTCCAAAAATCAGTAGAACAAAAATCTGTATCATTCAGGGCTCCTACTTTTTACAGCTCCCTACTTGATGAAATTAATGATAAAATGATCAAATCCTTTAAAATCAGATTAAAACAATGGCTCATTCTAAAGAACGAATGCACCTGTATTTAACATTTAACTGTGTGTATTGTATACTGTAAGTTATGTTTGTGTATTGTATTTATTGTTTTTTTATTATTTGTATTCTTGTGCTTGTCGCTTGCGAAAACATGCATTTTGCTCATCGGCTAACAAGTATAAAAAAAAAAATGAAATAAGCATTTGTCAATGCCGAATGTTGTCTTGCTGGCATTGGCATTGGTAGTGCAGGAGTTAATGAGATGCATAATAGGAATGGCAGTGAGGCACTGAACTGGCGCCAACCCCACCCCCATCCTGCAGAGACTGACAGGCATTGGGGTGTGCCTTTGGTTCATCAGCCATAACGCTCACACCAGTTCACCTCACCCTACCCTGTAGACATCAAGTGTAATGTGCTTTGGGGTCTTCCGGCCTTACGTGAACCCCATTCCATAAGGAAATACGCTGAGATGGGTGCAGTATAGGAGAATGGGGTGAACTTTCTGGCCGAAGAGTGCAAGGCACACCTTGATGCCTGTCACTGGCTGCAGGGTGGGGATGGAATGGCATGAGCATTACAGCCGACAATCCAAACTCACACCCCTGATGTCTGTCAGTCTCTACAGGGTGGGGTGTTATGGTTGGAAACCCTAACACCCTGGGTGTTTGTTAGTATTTTCACTTCAAATTTTCAACATGGGCTTTTAGTGACCCTACCTCATGAACAGTGGCACTATCAGTTTGTTAGCCGAAAGGTGATTTTGCATAGCAACTGCGCCATTTGGCATCACAGGTGCGAAAACACATTTCAGGTAGGATGTGAAAAATGACAGCTATACTGTTCATGAGGAGGTGAAAAATGCCAATGTTGAAAATCTGAAATGAAATATGAAAAATTGGTGAAGTCACTGTGTATGTAGAAACTGCGCCATGCTGTAGCGCAATTATTTTGGGGATTTTTTTTAACCACATTTCAACATAGGCATTTTGGGACACCACATGACAGCTAAAGGGGAGGCTCTGATAATGGGAGACTTCAACATGCTGGATACAGATTGGTCAATACCAGCAGGAACATCTGCCAGAACTAGACACATAGTGGATTCCTTGCAGGGGGAGGGCCTCAAACAACTGGTACAGCAACCCACGAGAGACAGGACTATCCTAAATCTAGTACTAACTAACAAGGAAGGGATCACAGATCTCCAGGTAGAAGGTCACCTGGGGGCCAGTGACCATCACATGGTATGGTTCAATTTGGCTACTACATCTAAATCATCCCGTTCCAAGGCAAAAATATGGGACTTCAGAGGAGCCGACTTTGATAAGATGGCCAACAGAGTTAAGCTAGCCCTGGCAAAAAGAAACACAGGTGAGGGGTACAGGCAAAGTGGGCAAGCATTAAGGATGCAATACTTGAAGCAAAATCCCATTGTGTTAGACAGAAAAGGAAGTGCAAAGAAGAAGGAAACCACTTTGGTTCTCAAATACAGTAGCAGAAAAGGTCAGAGCCAAAAGGCTGGCCTTCAGGAAATACAAGGAACACAGGAGATGAAGATAGGAGGCATACCAAACTGCCCTAAGGGAAGCAGGAAAGCAGTAAGGCAGGCAAAGTCCCAAACTGAGGAAAAACTAGCACAACAGTAAAGAAAGGTGACAAGACTTTCTACAGATACATTAGTGAAAGGAGAAAGTCCAGAGGATATGCTAAGCTTAATGGAGAAAAGGGAGCATGTGAGGAGGAGGACCCTGTAAAGGCATCTATCCTAAATAGATACTTTGCTCAGTATTTACTGAAGAGAAGGTAGGGCAGGGCCCACAGCTCAGCATCATGGACACAGGGGAGGGAGGTGAGCACTACTCCTTCACAAAAGAAAGGGTCCTACAAGAGCTTGCTAAGCTCCAGGTGGATAAGGCAATGGGACCTGATGGCATACATCCCAGGGTACTTAAGGAGCTAAAGGTGGAACTAGCAGAGCCATTAGCAGAACTGTTTAGTGAGTCTCTGAGCACAGGAGAGGTCCCAGAAGACTGGAGAGGGCTCATGTGATCCCGCCCACAAGAGTAGTAGCAGGGAGGAGGCAGGGAACTACAGACCAGTCAGTCTTACCTCAGTAGTGGCAAGATTATGGAGGTACTCCTTAAGGAAAGGATAGTGCAACACCAGGAATCCATAGGGCACAGGATCCAAGACAGCATGGGTTTACAAAAGGAAGGTCCTGTCAAACTAATCTCATAGATTTCTTTGACTGGGTAACCAGAGTGGTGGACCAAGGGGGAGCAGTTGATGTCGCCTACCTTGACTTCAGCAAAGCTTTTGACACTGTTCCACATAGAAGATTGATAAATAAGCTGGGTAGGCTCGGGTGGGTCAGAAGTTGGTCAACTGGGTGGCAAACTGGTTGAGGGGCAGAAAACAGAGAGTGGTGGTAAATAGTATACAGTCAGAAGAGATGCAAGTCACAAGTGGGGTACCTCAGGGATCAGTCCTGGGGCCAGTCCTCTTCAACATCTTCATTAGTGACCTTGCAGATGGACTAGAGGTGAAAGCTTGTCTGTTTGCAGATGACACCAAGATCTGCAACAGAGTAGATGATCCAGATGGGGTGGGCAGAATGAGAAGAGATCTGGATAAACTAGCAAAATGGTCAGAAGAGTGGCAACTGGGATTTAATGCAAGAAGTGCAAAATCATGCACATAGGGAAGAAACCTGAAGCCACCTATAGGCTGGGAGGAGTTGCTAGCAGTCACAAAGGAAGAAAGAGACTTGGGCATCATTATCACTGATGACCTGAAATCATCAAGCAGACCTCTAAAGCAGTAGGTAAGGCTGGGGGTGTTAGGGTGTATTAGTAGAGTATCACAAGTCGTAGAGGAGGTAATAATCCCTCTTTACAAGACACTAGTTAGGCCCCATCTGGAGTACTGTGTGCAGTATCGGAGGCCACACCTTCACAAGGACATTAACCAAATTGAGGCAGTCCAGAGAAGGGCAACCAAAATGGTGGAGGGACTGCATCAGAAGACATATGAGGACAGATTAGCAGAGCTCAATATGTATACCCTTGAGCAAAGGAGGGAGAGAGGTGATATGATCGAGGCATTCAAACACCTTAAGGGCATTAACAAGGTGAAAGAGTCTAACATGTTTAAATATAAGAAATAGCAGGACAAGAGGACACAGCATGAGATTAGGGGGGCCGATTAAGGGGAAGTGAGAAATTCTTTTCACAGAAAAGGGTGGTGGATGCATGGAATGGCTTACCACAAGAAGTGGTGGCTATGAATACAGTGCAGGGCTTCAAACAGGCATGGGATAGGCATAAGGGAGCAATACAGATGACTATGAATAGATAGGCCACTGACAGAGCAAAGGCCGATGGCACATTTATAAGGCAGAAAAAGAAATGGGCAGACTGGATGGGCCTTGCGGTCCTTATCTGCCGTCAACTTCTATGTTTCTATGTTTCTATACCTCATGAACAGTGGCACTCACATTTCAATAATCAGCCCCGAAAGGTGATTTTGCACAGTGACCACAAAATCACCTTTTGGGACCAAATAATGAGATGACAGTGCATGTGGTCATGAGGCAGGGTCCCAAGAACTCGATGTTCAAAATTTGGAGCCAAAATTCAAAAAAATGGCTGAGCTATCCACCTAAGTTGAAACTCCCCATTGATGCCATTATACAGCTTACCGGCATTTCTTAATTTTGCAGTTCGGCTTTGAAGAGTCCAGACATGTTCCTGTTCCACTGAAGGTCACAGCGCCAGACCTCAAGAGGTAAGTATGGGGTGAGGGTGTGTGTGTGGAGGTGTGGTGCACAGAGGGTGGGTGCAGGTTGGGGAGGGGACGCCACACACAACGAGGGACCATTTTTTTCGGGTACCAAAAAAAAAAAACTGGACATTATGGGACCGTTTTTTTTCTTTACAGGTGAAATGAAACAAATGTTGGGCACGCTGGGGTGGGCTCCCAGTGTGCCAGATGACTTTCAGGGGGGGGGAATGTTGGCCACACTGGGGTAGGCTACCAGTGTGCCACATAATGTGGGGAGGTGGGGGACATGCCGACATGGGGATTGCACCCCCGATGTAAGTTGTGTTTGGGGATTGTGTGGCGGCAGCTACCGCCGCCATGTTTATTGAAATGTTTCACCAGGAAAGGCACGTATGGGAGGCATATCATCTGTGCCACTGCATGACAAGCTTGTCTCTGATTGGAGTGGCACATTTCTTTCAAGTTGGTGGCACTTTACCTAATTTTTGCATCTGTGCTAGCATGCTGGCTGACTGGGGAATGAGGGACGCACCTACTAAAGTGTGCCCTGCATTCACCAACACTGACACACCTCTCACTGTGCTAATACTACAACAAGATGTTTCTTGTGCCTACGCAAGATAGCATAAAAATGAAAGCATCTGGAGACACTGTACAGAATTTACTCTCTTCAATGTCAACTGGAGCAGTTAACCAGAGGGGATTAAGCATCAGCATATAAAAACAGGCTTTCTCATGGTCAGGAGTGCCTGTGAGTAATCCTTTGGACCATCCTGAAAACAAGTTATAGTTTAGTTTCACTATCCTGAGGTGAGCAGTCCCCAGCTGCCATGTGAGGGAACGAAACTTGGCTGACCCCTCACTGTGCTGCAGTAGTACTTCCCATCCTGTTTGGGTCCTGCAGTGACCTGAGGTTGCAACTGTGACACATGGCTGCAGGATACCATGCTGGGTCACTATATATATATATATATATATATATATATATATATGTGTGTGTGTACCACTCACAAAGGCGCTACATCAAACACTGTGCACCAGGCCTGTAGCGGACTTCAGGAGTGGCCCTCTGGGTCACTCATGAAGCAGCAGTAACTGAGTGGCCAAACTGCTGCATTTGGGGGACCCTCCAAATCCATTTTAGGTGGTACTTAACTTTGACCACTGATACAGTCTTGCATTGAGATCTTGACTAAGCAGTCCCCTAAGTTTGGGCCCAAAATGTTTAAATTGGCCTAGTTAAGGACATTAAAAAATCAATATGTTGAAATAAACCTAGTCCTATAGGAATGTGCAGTGTGCAGTTTTGGTCCTTATTTTTTGCAGCATATAAATTTTCTAATTGCCATAACTTTTCCCACTGTTAATATTTCCAGGCTGAACTTGGGGGATTGATTAAACAGACAACCTCCTCATGACCATACAAGCAGTCAGTTACCAAAAGTAATTTTGCCCAACCCCCCTGCTGCTATCCCTCTCCCAATCTTTAAACTGCCTAGCATCAGGTGCCCAACCCCACTGCTGGTAACTCCCCCCCCCCCCCAAATCTTTAAACTGTGTAGCAGCAGGTGCCCAACCTCACTGCTGCTATCCACCTCCCAGTCTTTAAATTGCCTAGCAGCAGGTGTCCAACCCCACTGTTGGCATCCCCTCCCGATCTTTAAATTGCCTAGCAGCAGGTGCCCAACCCCACTGCTGGTAGCCACCACCCCATCTTTAAACTGTGTAGCAGCAGGTGCCCAACCCCCACTGCTGGTATCCCCCTCCCAATCTTTCCATTACCTAGCCGCAGGTGCCCAACCCCTACTGCTGGCACCTCCCTCCCTATCTTTAAATTGCCGAGCAGGAGGTGTCCAATCCCCCTGCTGCTATCCCTCTCCCAATCTTTAAACTGCTTACCATCAGGTGCCCAACCCCTCTGCTAGTAACTCCCCCCCAATCTTTAAACTGTGTAGCAGCAGGTGCCCAACCCCATTGCTGCTACCCCCTCCCAGTTTTTAAATTGCCTAGCAGCAGGTGCCCAACTCCACTGTTGATATCCCCTCCAGTGCCCAACCCCACTGTTGGTATGCCCTCCCGATCTTTAAATTGCATAGCAGCAGGTGCCCAACCTCACTGTCAGTATCGCCTCCCGTTGTTTAAACTGCCTAACAGCAGGTGCCCAACCCCACTGCTGGTAGCCACCACCCCATCTTTAAACTGTGAAAAACAGAAATATATTGATACAAAAAGTTGACATCACTATGCTATAGATTTATGTTCATAGCCATATATTCATCAATTCAAAACTAGTACTATCTTGATAAGATATTTTTGTTAAATGGTAAATATGAATTGGTACAGAAATAAAAATATATTCTCATAAATATACCATATTGATATGATGTTGCTTATCATAACATGCATTGGTCCATCAATAAAGTAATAATACATACTCTATACATAGTAACAGTGTGGTACAGCCATGTGTCCCTATGACAAGTAAAATAGACCCTATGCCTCCTTTTGCTCTTATAACCCTTAGTATGTAAATATCCATTATAAAACAGTAAGCATACATTCATCAATCTGATTGGGTATTTATAATGCATTGCAGGAGTATAATGTATATGAAAACAAGTTCCTACATCAGGACACACAATAGGACTTTCACAAGCAAAATCAATATATAATTCCGATTAGAATTTTAACTATTTTCAAAACAGCCATTTTTTTTGTTCACCTCTGACCATCAAATGCACCTCATTAGTTATAAACAAAAGCCATGTCAGACATCCTAGCAATAACTGTTGAGTTTTCACTTACACAGGAGGTTAACCACATTTTTCTCAGCCAGCATGATGATTCCAGTTTAGACACAGAAGCAGAACTGCCCGAAAATCAGCTGGCAGAGCCATGGGAGGACTGCAAAACCATGAGTAGGTACAGTATTTAGTGCTGGCTTAAAACGATGTTACAAAAATAGAGGACGAGAGAGACATAAGCAGACTACACTAAAGACAGACACTTTGTCTCATAGTGCCCTCCGTGACTGCTGCTCATCTGAAAACAAAAAAAAACCCTAAAAACAATCACTCACGCCAACCTCAGCTGTTTCCTGAGTAAGTTTTACATCAATGTGAGGAACGTGGCTGGCGCCGAGTATTCAGATAATAGCATGGGTTGCATCAGAGCGGGACTGAACCGCCACCTAAACTTGGTGCCAGTTGAACAAACTGTGAACATTGTCACATAACCAGTGCTCAACAGGGCTATTTACATGTTCATTTCAGTTTTGAAAAAAAAAAAATACAGGCAAAGACGTAAGAAGAAATTCTGAAGAGTACATTCTGTAGAATATAAACAAATACAATGAGTTGTGGGATCCTTGTTCCCTACAATTTATCTGCTCCATCTGTTAAATCCTTTGATGAAGTCACAATCCTCTGTGACATCATAAGCCTTTCAACAGAAACAAACTGATGTCACAAGCAGAGGAATAGGGCTTCAGTAAAGGATGCAGATACAGTACAGCTGAACTCGAGGGGAACAAGAATCCTGCTTCTGTGCAAATTAGCCTAGTAATGAAGAACAAATGGAACAGAAATGCAGGGAATACACAAAGTATAATCTGAATTTTGCACAAATATTGTCTTTTTCAAAGTGTTTTCAAAAGTGGCAAAAGTTACTTTTTTATGCTTCCTTTGGTCTCCAGTACCAATTATCTCCAGATTCCCTAAGGCACATGCTCCCTTGCCTGTATCTGCTACATCACCACAACCCCTCCATGGAGCCATGGTCCCCAGGTAGGGCTGTGGGATATCCCCCAAATCCAGAGAACAAGTCAGGTAGCAGTGTGACAAACATACAGTGCCTGGGTGTACCAGGATCCTTTGCCTTGGGGGTTAAGGTCATGTTCCTTCTATTTTTATCCCGCAGTTCATCAGCATGCTACAAGCACAAGTGGTGATGTGCTCAATGGTGCGTTTTCCACACACCCAGTCAAGGCCCTCCCTTCGTTTCCTGCCCTTTTCTCTGCTGCTACCCATGGTCACCTAGGAGGCAGCACTGCAGCAGAGACAGTTACCCTCCCTTCCTCCATACAGAGCATCCTCCAGGACACTCAATCCTCCTCCCTCCGGACCACCCCCAATGACCCAGGCTTCTTCTGGAACCCGGGTCACTGGCATCACGAGCAGTAGCCCTACTGCTGTGCCGATGGGCCGGAGACAGCAAACTCACTTTAATTATGTTATTAGCCTACAATGGTATACGAATGGTGCATAATGTTCATGTCAGTACATTTTAGAAATGACGTACTGATGGAAGATTGTGTCTGCAGCTTTTAGAAGGGACACATCTTTTCTAATAAAAACCTCTTCCCACATCTCCAGAGCTGACTTGACAAATGACGGCCTGAAGTGGATACCAGACTGCCTGACATAAGCAGCTATTTCAGCTGAGCCCCTCACTCTGTACTTGCCAGGCCTGCCTACTTCAAAGTGATATCCTGCATGGCTGAGGGGCCATTTCTGGTACAACATGCATAATGCTGACCCCCTGTAGCCATAGTTTGTAAACTGACAGTTTCTTAGTGTAAAATCAGAATGGAAGATAAGCCAACTATTTGGCCCCAGGCACTGGATCAAGCACCTCCATCTTAATCCTCACAAATGATTACAACGCAGATTACAGTACAACTCATGGATGTGCTCTGAAAACTATATCACCCCTTCCTGACCCTGGCCATGCATCTACTGCTATGACAGCCCCTTGCAAGTGTGGGAATCAGGAATCCTCATTAAACTTTGCTGATGCCTACAGTAACTTCTCACAACCAGCCCTTACCCCCACTCACTGAGGAAAGCATCGACACCTAAATGCTTTTACCCTCGCCACCTTTAAGCAGCAGTATTGTTAGTGGAAAAAAGTCACCTTATAGCTTTTTTTTTTTTTTTTAAACTAAAAATAGATTTTTTTGCAAAAACACCACTACATCCAGTTTTCTTTTAATTATGTTTCACTTCTAAACTGAGACATGGAGTTTTAATGTTTTGAAAAGTCTCTGCTCTCTGGTCATGCCCACTGTGAACAAATTAAACATTCTGGTGTAATGTACTGTTTACCATTAGAAACGTGTGCTAGCACTCTCCTTATACATGCAAAGTTTTAACCTAGCATTTGAAATCAAAAATAACCTCGAGACAAGAGATTTTTAAAAACTGCTAGTGGCATCCAGCTTTCATCATTTGAGTCTTTAGTTTATAAAGCTGGTTAAAAAGGATGTTTTTAAAACAAATTAAAATATACTGATGATGAATCTTATTACTTCAGAAATAAATTAATTGTGAAAAAACAATATGATTGCATTTTTGGATGACTAATACATACTGCTGCATTAAGTGGCCACAACCAAACAACAAAAGAAAGCCACTGAGGTGTTGCAGATACATATACAGATGGTTACAGGCAGCACTGAAGCCTTTCCAACTGAATTAGCAGAATGCTTTTGTAGTAGTCAAGCCTACTGTGTAGCAACTTACAGTTCAGGTTCTGGTACATTATAAAAAGGAGAAATACAGAACTCTTCATTATAGGACCATTGTATACTATAACTACATCTTCAGGAATATCTTCTCCATAGAGCTACATACACTGTTTGGTTTTGGGGCCAGAGGCACTAGGACTCCAAGAGAGTTAGAACTTTACGACTCAGCATGCACCATGCGCACAGCAGACAGCACTGAGTATGATGCCACATGCACCAACAGCATAAATAGTGGTACCACCCACAACCACCTCAGTTTCCTAGGACCTATGAAACAAAACAAAGTATTTGAAACTTAAAAAAAACTAGATGTTTAGAAAAGCAAAAAAAAAAAAAAAGGTTTGAGGAACTGAATGTCTCTACAAGAGTATCCCACGACCATGACCTAAAAGAAGAAATCAGAATCTGCAGTTCCAGCAAAGGGAACTGAAAAGAGGATTCCAATGGATTTAACAAATACTCTAGTATTTGCACTACACAGACAGCCTCAGCCTAGGTCCGGACTAGCCGAAGCCAAACTCAGCCTCGGGCCAGACTATTAGAATTGCTTTACATATACACATACATACATATATCTACACACATACACACTCTGGAGGGCTAATAATGAAAATTATAGTTTCTAAGACAAGCCCTGAGCTTAGTAAAGTTTCTAAGACTCAGTGCCCTGTTCCCACTGGGAATAATAGGTAGCTGAAGCACACCTCACACAACAGCAATGTCAATTTCCAGCAGTGTGAGGTATGGAGCAGTTAAGGATAGCCACAGACTAATTTGCCACCTCAGTTTCCAAGACTAGATGAGGTCATGGCACAGGTACCTCCCAGCTCCAAGTTAACCTTGCATAATGAAGAGGGGGATGACAAGTTGGTGAGTGTAGCTCAGTGGCAAAATATTCTTGAAGATCTCCATGTAAGTAACTTTCTTTTATTTAAAGAATAAAACTCCTCCATAAAGCCCCATCCTTTGGTTGAGCAGCAAGCTGTCCCTTAAATAGGGAGGTGTGCCATCTCAAGCAAGAAGGTCCGAATCCTTTCACCCTCAGTGGGGAATAAAAAGTAAATGTTATCGGAGGTTTCCTACCCATAGACTGAGCTGGTGAGTGAGGGCAATCTGGGGGACCTAAGGGGTAGCTGGCTGTGGCAGACTGTGTACCACCATGGAAGAGAAAAGGACTTTCCTCCCAGAAAGGGGCATTAGGGTTTGCAATGGGAGACTGGACCTAGATGGGATAGTCAAAGCCAAGACATCTGTCAGAGGCAATGGCACATGCTACCCAGTGATAGACCACCTCAGAAGTATTGAAGGATGCTGTTTGGTGGTGCTCCATGACCTTCATACCCTGGTAGCTACACCAGAGTTGGTCTATACCTGCTTGCATGCAGGCAGCATGGAGAGGAAAGTGCTCACCTGAGATACAGGCAGTGCCGAAGTGACTGTAAAGTGTATGTGCCAAACAAACGAACTGCACCAGAAACAGCTACTGCACCAGGCAATGCCGAGAACAAGGCACCTATTGGGGATACAAGGATTATACTATGCCCCCTTAATAATTAGTTATGTAGCCAAATGCCAAGGGATTTCCAAAGTGGCTAAAATACTTTCTAACCATGCCACCACAGTAGCAAGCGCCTTAAAGGCAGAGAATGTGTCATGCATTAAACAATAATCTTCTGCATCCCTTAAGTATTTTTAGTTGGCTAAAACTTTGTTTTATCCACAGCAGCTAACAAAAGAAAAATGCTTGAGGGGAACACAGGGACAAGATGTCACCACGGAAGGACTTCAAAAGAGCCACACAATGTCCTAAAGCAGAGGGGCACAAGTGGCTTAGCAGAACCCACAAAACAAGGGTAGCTGGGGGTAGGATTCTCCCAAAGGGTAATCCTCCCAAAATCCTTTCCCAAAGGATAAGGGCACCACACTGCAAAGCAAAAAGCAATCTGCCAACAGCTGACCGGGGACCTTAACCAGAGATAGGGAGCCTCGCCAGTGGGAGGTTGGCTCCCACCAAAAGGTGCAGGATAAAAATAATGAACATAAAAACCATAGAATCCCCTAAGCATGGGGAATAAATGGAGACAAGGACACCAAACCAACAGTGCAAAGAAAAGTTCAAGGGAAGGGTCAAAAGAGAAGAGAGGTAATACTGCATCACTGAATGGGTGGTAGATGCCTGGAACAGATTGCCAGCAGAAGTAGCTGAGGTGAAAACAGTTGGGGGCTTCAAGGATACACAGGACATAGAGGTGTACTAGAAAAGAGACAGGGAGGAAGGAGGGTCATCGGATACCAGACAGGGTCTGCATAGGCAGATTAGGCAGGGCACATTTGGGCAGACTGAGTGGGCCAAGCAGTTCCTTTCTGACAACAAATTCCATGTTTCTATGTCTACCCCCGTTTATGCAAATCTGACTGGAAAATAGTTCATCAATAACTTGGAAGGCACTCTCCAGGAGACCCACATATGCAGGTGAAGAAACTGCATAGTCAGCAGTGCAGCAGAGGCAATAGAGAATGATGCAGCAAGCTGGAAGACCAGAGGGGAAAATACAAGTGTAAAAAAAAAAAAAAAAAAAAAAAGCACAAACTCCATGAAAATTATACATCAAATTTTTTTTATTTTACCAAGAGAGAGACACACTAAGCTGAAAGCTTGTTTACAGGTGAGACCTGAGAGCACAAGGAAGTTAAGTGACTTGCTCAGGGTCACACAGTATGCAAGTGGGGGCTGGGGGATTCAAACCCAGGTCTCCACGTTTGCAGTTCAGAGCCCTAAACCACTGCGATATACTACCTCCAAAATAGAACAAGATTGCTTGTGAAATTATGCAAGTTTGCAAGGAAAGAACTGCAAAGTGTGTGAAAAATAACGCAAGATGTGAGAAAAGATGCCATTTGTGTGATTGTCTTGTGCATAAAAAACAATATAGACTGCCATAAACTGTAAAGCAAAATACACAAGAATGACACAAACTGCATGCGAAAGATGCCAACTGTGTGATACTAAGGGCAAACAAATAATGCTGGTTTGTGTGAGAAATAATGCAGGATACATAAAAAGGACATACACTACGTGAAAATGCAAACTGCTTGAATACGCAGGCTTGCATGAAAAATTTACAGACTTGCGCAGAAGTCCTGCAAGATAAGTGAGATTACTGTAATATGAGTTGGAAATGTCATGCTTCATGGCTGGTTAAATAAGTTCCGAGACCCATAAGTTAATTCCTCAGAAGTGCACAGATTGGAACAAGTTCAGGCTATGGGATTTAGAATGTTGGCCAGTCAGACATAGAATTCATGAGACAGTTCATTCATCCCAGACTGCCATTACAAACATTGTTACCATCTTTACTCACTGAAAACCTTTAACAAGGCATTACAAAGCAAAACTCCCTCATATTTTAAAAAAAGAATAATTGAACTCTCTCTCTCTCCTCATGATACTCTCCTTATACACATACACTTATAAAATGAACTACTATTCACAGTTTTCATTCCTGATGTTTCTTTGGTCACCATGAGAAATTCCACTTCTATCCTTACCAGCTTGCCAGGGCAGTCTCTGCTGCTTACACACTGCTTCAGATACAATTGAGACCTTGGCTTCCTATAAGGCCCTCTGTAGTGTGTGTGAGGGGGTGAACATTCTGCCAGAGGAATTCTGCAGCAGTTTGAATTCCCGTGATCCATAATAAAAGTAGTTATGTAAGAACTTACCGTAACAGTAGATCTTCAAGAAGAGCTCTTGCAGCAGGCAATAACCATTAGGACTATGCAACCAGGCACTAGGACCCCACAGAAAATTCTACCTGGCAGTCTATGGTGAGGAGCCGCCCCTAGCCTGACCTGCCCGTCTACGGTATAAAGGCGGTCCCCGGCACCACCTCAAGTTCGCCCGCTGGAGACCCGCCTGTGTGAAGGATGGGGAACCGAGGAGGTTCTAACATCCCCTAAAGGAAGAAGAAATTATACCATCCTAATGAGGGGGAAGGAAGGAGGGGAAATCATGCCTGCTGCAAGAGCTCGTCTCAAAGATCTACTGTTACGGTAAGTTCTTACATAACTGTACTCTCTCACTTTGAGATAGAGCTCTTGCAGCAGGCAATATCCATTACGACTGAGTCCCAAGCAGTACAAGGATATGATCCAGGTCAGATGGGTGGTGGATACAGAAATCCATGGTAGCTCCTAAGAGAGCAGTCCCTGGAGAATGGCTAGGCTGAAACCTGCTCTCCTTCTGGAAACAATGTCCAGACTGTAGTGCTTGATGAATGTGTGGACAGAACTCCAGGTGGCTGCAGCACAGAGATCCGGTGCTGACACATTTTTGAGGGATGCAAGTGAAGTGGCAACACCTCTAGTGGCGTGACCTTTAACCAAGCCCAGTAAAGGTTTGTCATACTTTTGGTAGCAGAAAACTATGCAACTGACCAACCATTTGGACAAGGTCTGCTTAGTCACTGGCACCCCTAACATTCCCGGGGCGAAAGATAGAAACAACTGATCAGATTTTCTTAAAGACCTGGTACGATCAACATAAAAACAAAGAACTCTGTGAACATCCAGAGTATGCAACAAGGCCCCCCCTCTATTCGAGTACTCTGAGTAATAAACTGGGAGATGAATGTCCTGATTAATGGTGAACTTGGACACCACCTTCAGGAGAAACTTAAGATTAGTGTGCAGGGATACCCTGTCCCTGTGCAAAATCAAATAGGGCTCTTCACACATCAGAGCCTGAAGCTCAGAAATCCTTCAAGTTGATGTGATGGCAACTAAAAATAGCACTTTCCAAGACAGGAAGCGTAGCTTGCAACTTGCAGCTGCCTCAAAAGGAGGCAACGTAAACTTCTCTAACAAAACTAAAGAGATCCCATGGGGGAACAGGGTCCTGAATGGGTGGCTTAATAAGCATCATAGCTCGCAGGAAGCTGCAGGACAGATCCATTTGTGCCACGTTCCTGCCATCCACTGGTACATGATAAGCTGATTGTGTAGAAAGGTATACCTTTATAGATGAATAGCTAAGACCTACATTGGACAGGAAGAGGAGGTACTCCAGGACAAAATTCACCGGACAGGTGAACAGGTCCAAATGACAGGCACAAGCCCACAGGCAGAAGTGCTTCAATTTCATGGTGTAGGTGGCCCTGGTTGAGGGTTTTCTTGCAGCCACTAGGACCTCCGTTACCCCTGCTGATACCCCATACCGGTCCCTGACTAAGTCTGCAGGAGCCATGCATGCAGGTGCAGGTGCAGAGACTTGAGATTCAGGTGTACAAGAGTCCCTTGCTCCTGGGACAGCAAGTGAGATTACAGTGGCAGAGGAATTGGAGGTTCTATTGTTAATTGCTGGAGCAATGGAGATCAAATCCGCCGAGGCCAGAATCATGCCTACTCGTTCCGCTTGAAGTTTGAGCAGTACTCTCTGCAGTAGTGGAAAGGGAGGAAAGGCATAAAGAAATGTCCCTGTCAAAGAGAGGGACAACGTGTCTCACCAGAAAACACCAGGCCCTGGATCTAGCAAGCAGAAACTGGGCAGTTTGTCATTGAGCAGGGATGCAAAGAGATCCAGTTCTGGAAATCCCCATCCTTGAATAGGTCGTCTACTACTCCTGTAGTAGTTCCACTTGTGAGCCTGAGACCGAGAAGTTTAGGCTGCCAGCTAATGTGTTTTGTACCCCTGGAATGTGAACCACTGTGAGTTCCTGATTGTGCTCCACTGCCCAATACCAGGCTCTCATGGCCTCTCTGCAAAGGGGATAGGAGTGAGTGCCCTCTTGCTTGTTGATGTAACAGACCACAGACATGTCCATCTGGATCAATAAGGGGACTGAGAGGAGGTCTGTCTGAAATGCCTGCAAGGCATACAGAGCGGCTCTCATCTCTAACACATTGATGTGGAGGCTAGGAGTCCACGTCCCTCTTGTCTGATTTTCTTTGAAATGTCCGCCCCACCCCAGTCCCGAGGCATCTGTTGTCAGGATTTGCTGAGGACTGGGACTTCATAACAGAGCCCTGGTCTCTATTCGGGAGAGCATGATCCACCATTCCAAAGTCTAACGCACTGCAATGGAGTTCTGAACTTGCTGCTCAAGATCGTCTAAACGCTGATCCCACTGTACCCTGAGGTTCCACTGAAACACTCTCATGTAGAGATGAGCTAAGGACACTGTCGTGCTGGCGGCTGCCATGTGGCCTAGGAGTTGCAGAAGTATTCTGGCTGATATCTGGCCTGAGGAGGCAATTTTCCAAGCCAGCGCCACAGGCGATCTGCCCTGTTCAGGGAAGGAAGGCCCTCCCCTGGATAGTGTCCAAGATGGCCCCTATGTATTGTAATTTCTGACTGGGCCAGGGGGGGGATGACTTGGAAAGATTCAAGGTGATCCCCAGGGCTTGGAACAGTCGGAAAGTACTTTCCAGTGTGTGATGCAGCTGGTCCCTTGTGGGAGCTGTCAGAAGCCAGTCATCGAGGTAGGGGTAGATCTAATGTCCCTGCCTCCTGAGAGCTGCTGCCACCACTGCCAGGCACTTGGTGAATACTGAGGTGCTGAGGAGAGGCCGAATGGTAGCGCCCGAAACTGACGATGCTCGCCTTGGAAGGTAAAGCGAAGGTACTTTCTGTGGGATGGGCAGGATTTTTATGTGCATGTATGCATCCTGCATGTCCAGAGAGCAGAGTCAGTCCTCCTGATGTAGCATGGAAAGCAATCCTGGCAGTGTCACCATCCTGAAACTTTTGTAATCAATAAAATTGTTCAGCTGACTGAGATCCAATATGGGGCAAAGGTCCTCTGTCTTTTTTGGAACTAAGAAGAAGCGGGAGTAATAACCCTTTCCTCTTTGACTCGGTGGGACTACCTGGATTGCCTTTTTGTTCAGGAGGGCTTGGATTTCTGCCCAAATTAGGCCTGCGTGGGATGGGGAGCAATGGGTGAAAATTGGTGGGTTGTCTGGAGGTATTTGGGTGAACTCCAGAGCATAACCCCTTTCTATAATTTGGAGTACCACTGATCTGCCACAATGCTGGACCAACCTGTGAGGTAAAGGGAGAACCACCCTCCTACTGCCTCCTCCTTTAGCTCTGCCGGAGAAAGGGGGGGGGGGCAGGCAGAGAGTCGTGCAGAGGTTGTTAGAGTGAGCAAGGGAGCTCTGTCATTTTTGGCATTCCTTGGTCCCTGTGCCCCTGATGATAGGGGAGTGCCTTTTCATTTGTATCCCCCTCTTTGCTGATGTCATTTCTCCTGCTGGCCTTGTTGCCTGCGAAAGGGCCCATGCCTGGATGGGGCTGGCTCTGACTTATACATCTTGTGGACTTCCAAAACTGCTTTTTCAGAGTCCTGCAAGCCTGTGATCATCTTTTTTGCCTCCTGGCCAAAAAGAATTGATCCTTGAAAGGGGCATCCAGGATAGCATCCTGTAAATCCTGTAGGAAGCCTGAGACCCCTCAACCAAGGGTAGTGCTGGAGGCATAGCTCGGTGGCAGCTGCTCTGGCAGCAGTGTCTGCCGAGTCATATGAGCATCTGAGGATGTGTTTGCCAACATCAGCACCAGACTGTAGGACGGCTAAGAGCTCTGACTTACTGGAGGAGTCAGGTTGTGACTGAGCCAGGTCCATACCCATGTTCCAGAGATACTTCTGATACATCACCATGTGTGCCAGAAAATTTAATGACTGGACTGTACAAGTGGCTGAAGAATAGACCTTCCAGCCAAATTGGTCCATCTTTTTAAACTCCTTATCCGGTGGTTGGGAGCTCATATGCCTCGGCTGCTGAGTCCTACCATGTGCGGACGTAAGGACCATAGAGTCTGCTTTCGGTTGCTCGCTCAAATGTGGTTCTTCCCTAGGGGTCCTACACAAGCTGTCAGCTTTCTTAGGAACTGCCGAGGTTGTGGAAAGATGCTTCCAGGCTAGTTTCGTAACATACTGGAAGGGCTCCACTACTGGTGGGATGATCAGGGTCTAAATCTTCCGTCTCCCACTGGTTAAGGAACTGAATGTGTCTCACCACATCAAGGAAAGTGGGATCATCCAGAGGAGACCTTGGGGAATCCCTCCTTGGATTCAGAGATGGAAGAGACAAGTCATCTTCTGATGAGTTGTAAGAGGAGGAGCCTCTGGTGGACTCCTCTAAAGATGTGGACCAGCGTCCGCTAGAGTGACTCCGGTGTCTAGAGGAGGATCTGGATGACGGTTGACAGCTGTGCTTCCATCGTCCGGGGGACTCCTCTCCATTGCTGCCTGGAGCTGGGCAGGCTGGCGTCGGGGGTGGTGAAGGTGATCTGCGTGGAGGAGGGGTCGGTTGCCTAAGCTGAGCTGGTATACGGGTCCCTGTGGCAGTGGGGTTTGGCTCCAGTGGTCTGAGCAACAGATCCCCTTTGATAGCGTTCCATCAACTGGTGAATAGAGCCCTGACCTCAGCCAGAGGGACCATGAGGCCTGGCTGTGGATCTGGCTTTAGGGTAGGGGCACCAGAGGGGCCTGGCATCGGACCATTCGATTTAGTCCCCCCTTTTGTCAGGTCTGACGGTGCCACTGTGTCGGGTGTCAGGTCTGGCGGTGTCTAATCCCCTGGCTTTGGGTGTCCTGGCGTCTGGTCATCGGGCTCCAGAGGGGAAGGCAGTGATGGAGCGAGTGGCCCCTGGTCCGTTGCTCTCTCAGGGTCAGGTGTCAGGACCCTGATGTCTGCTCCATAGTCAGATACTTTTTAGAGCCATATGGATCAGACGACGGCTTGGAAGGTGTCATCTGCTCCGACTTCAGAGTGGAGGCAGAGGGCGTTGTGGACTGTCGTCGGTCCAGAGACCCATCTAACGACAGCTTGGAAGGTGAGTGTGGTTTCTTGTGGCACTCATGTTCCTAACATCTCTTGGTGTCGTTGGACCCTGTCATCTTGTCTGACAACCCTGAGGCAACGGTCTTGCAGACAGCAGGCTCCAACCTGCCGCCCGACACAGTGTGGGCCGATCCTTCTGGCTGAGACCCAAGAGAAAGCTTGTGGGGCCTGATAGCCAGGGAAATGGAGGCCTGAGAAGGCCCTAGCCTGGAAGACTCCCTGCTGGATGTCTGGGTGGAGGCGGGAGGCCTCCTTGACGGTAACACAAGACGAGTGAGGGAAACCAGAGGGGCCAAGACTGTAACTTTTATGACTCTGGGAGGATGACCTATTCACCCGGGCATGAGAATTTATGGTACTAAATCAATTTCCAAGAGAGATATAGTTGACCCAAAAAAGACTCCTTTACAGGCACTCTGCCTGATATAATGGTTGGTGAATGAACTACTCAGCAAACAAGTTAAGAGCTGAGAGAAACTTGTAGATCTGAGACAAAAACTGTGATTGCATCAAGAACAACCAAATAAATCACATGCTCATTGTCAAGAAAGAAAAAATCATGCTGTATAAAGAATAAAAATAAACTAGAAACTTAGAGGCCTCGTGGGTAAAACTTGAAGTCTGTTGGTCCCCTGACGAGTGTGTTCATCATGGTAGGAAAATGAACTGATACCGTAGGGGCCAACACCACTATTTATGTTGTCAGTGCACACGGTACCAAACTTGGTGCCGTATGCATATGCATGTGCATGGAGCATGCCGGCCCAAAAAGTTCAAACTCCCATGGGTTCCAGTGCCTCCAGCCCTAAGATCAAAAAGTGGGGCTCTATGGGGAAGATTGATTCTTGGAAGATCATTAATAAGGTAGTTCAAAGTGTTTCGGATTGTGGTCTTCACTAAAGGCCCTTTTATACACAGTGGTCTGTATCTGAATGACTGGTACAGACACATTGTAATGTTACCTGTCTCTGCGTGTACAGTCGATCCATGTGACAACATAGTGAGCGCTCGCTTAAAATGGGTTCCCTGTTTTTCTTGGTTCGTGGGCTTCTGTGGCATTGTAACCTGGCATGTAATCATGCCACGTCTGTCATTACGGCACACTACTCTTTTTTCACCACAGACATCTCGTTTGCTGTTCCTGTGCTGGTATGCAGTGGGAGGGAGATGGCAATAAAAGATGAACTGTGTGTAAATGGGACCGTGGAACACTACACTTGCAGCAGAACGACTGCATGCCAGAACAATCTTTAAAGGTAAGCGCCATGTAAAAGTGGCTCATGGTCCAATATGTAAGGCAGTGGGACACTGACACACCTCCAGTTCCCACCAGCACTGCCCAACACACTGAAAGGAGCAGTACAGGTAATTGCAATCTAGCAGATACCACCACACAAAGGAGAAGCAAAGCTGGAGTGTCTCTAGAGGGAACTGTGCACTACTCCTAAAATGCAATAGCCCTGCAGCTGATTTTAAGGGAAATATCCATTAGCTTATGCTGGTATGTGGCCCCTTTTGATCTCATCATGACTCCTGACAAGCCGTCAAAGATGATTTTTAACGTTCCTGTTAACTCTATTGTGACCGGGTTGTGTGGGTAGGGTAAATAAGTGACACAAGACTTTGGTTTAAAGTTAACGCACCTTTGCTCGGTATGATATTTATCAGTGCTGAGGACTGCTTTTTTGTAAAAGATATATACAAAATAAAAGAACATCCATAAACAACCTTAAACGACAATAAGTCTTAAAATTCACACAATAAAATAAGAAGAAAATAAATAACAAAAGGAAATAGCTCTTCCTTGAGCTCCAGAACTACCCTACCTTGGTAGTCCTGCCACAGAGTAGTTAATTTTTTAAACACAATTTACTACTATCTTCTGTGCTATAAGACAACCTCTCCCTTTTCACTCCAAGATTGATCTGCCATTTCTGAGCACTAGGGCAGCTTTTATACTCTTCCCTAGAGTGTCATCAGGTCAGCTGATCCGCCCCTAATCTGAAAAATAATCACTCCTCCTCTAGACTATTACACACATGATGAAGGATCAGCTTGAACATATGCTCAGATTATAATACTAGTATCATTAGAAACACTCCTTGTCCTCCTTTCGGTAGTACAGGACAAGATATAAACAAATACCTACTAATTGCCTGCAATTTGTGTAACTCCTCCCCCAACTCAAATGGAGTGGCAGCTGTCATTTCTTATACAACAGCCTCATCATGGGGCTGCTGGCTCCTAAGGGCTCATTTTTTCCAAACTCCCAGCACTCAGGTAGGAAGTCACTTTATTTCTTCAGACAGAAAGCAAACATGTACTGAGTTCATATGGCCAATTATTCTTCTGTGCACATGTACAGTAATAATACACTTAACACCTTACAGCAGCTTCTAAACCCGGCAGCTGAAAAGGTAACCCGTCAGTAAAACATTTCAGTTCTGCCGTTTTCTCTGTGTCTATTTCACAAGGGGGTTCCTTTTATTTAGCAAGAATGAATTGTTTCTTTAAGGTGCGCATCAAGGAAAGTGACAGCCTTGCACTTTCAGGGCACTGAGGTGCTGTGAGCAATCTCCTGGACTGTTTAAACACATTCTCTCACTGTTTTACAATGGGGAAGTCTTACTATGCTATGGGCTTCTCTCCTGTGGCAGCTCTCACTTCTCTGAGATCTTATTCGGCTCCTTTACCCTCCGTAACCAGTGTCAGCTGTTTCTCTCTCACAACGAAGCTAAACGTGGCTCCTTTCAAGGAACAGACGTCCCTGTCTTTACCAGATCCCTATAGGGGCTGGACTACAGCGCAAATGTGCATTGGGACATAATACATAAAGAAAAATATCACACTCTGTTTTCCTAACTGGAACTCATGCTTTCCACAGAGCATATTCAATAACCAGCTCTTTCTTACTGGTTCCTTAGTTTTTAATTTTCAGGCCTAAGGCAGTGATAAACAGTGATAAACAAGACTATACAGAGGGAACAGCCAAGTGAGGTTAAGATACTATAATGGGTGGCCTACCCATAATAGAAAAAGATATATTCAGAAAAATAAAATAGAGAGAAGTGCTACTGCAGTAGACTTTAGGGGTAAAAGAAATGCCAAAGGCTGCTTAGGAAAAGGGGTGTCAAACTACCACACACCCCCAAGGTCAAGCGGAAACTAAGGGCTACCCAATCTTGTTTCCAAGACAACCTACCCAAAAAATCTGGGTAGGATGGAACTACCACACACCCTCGCTTTGGTAGCTCCACCCCAGGGTCCTTTAAATACATAGGTAATACTATACAGGTATCCCTTCGATACTCAAATACAACCCTGGGGTATCTAATACATTTTTATATAACAACATTTCATTTTACAGCAACAGGTGTACTTTCATCACACACTGTTTTTTTCATTTTTGTGACAGGGGCCCCATATCTCGACAAAAAATCGGCATTCACATGTTGGGTACCAGCACAATGTTGGACAGTAAAATTTGTAAGGGTAAAGCACCAAATACCACCTCATTATCCAATTATTACGATCTTTCATCTGGTGTATGAAACACAGTTGGTTATGGCGCTCCCCACAAACAGAATCGTAATGCCTCGATGGCCCACTTGGCCGCTCGGCATTCTTGCTCCACAGTCGAGTACTTCTGTTCATGATCGTGGAGTTTGCATCAGATGCACAGGATCGGGTGTTCTTCACCCTCAACAGTCTGACTCAGGACAACCCCAATACCTGTGCCCGAGGCATCAGTATGAACCTCGAAAGGCTGACTAAAATCTGGGCTGTGTAGCACTGGTGAAGATCATAGTGCCACTTTTATATCCAAAAAAGCTTTCTCACACTCTGGTGTCCACATTATTTTATTACCAGATCATTTCTTAGTCAGATCAGTTAATGGGGTAGCCGTAGTGGTGCAATTGGGGATAAATCTACGGTAGTAGCCAGCCAACCCAAGAAACGGGCGGACATGTGTCTTAGTCTCCAGTTGGGGACAATTGGATACCGCCTCAACCTTATCAGTTTCGGGTTTGATGTTTCTGTTACCTAACACAAAACCTAAGTACCTGGTTTCCGATATGGCCAAAGAAAATTTTTCAGGGTTGATGGTTACTCCTGCTTTGGCAATTGAGCTAATGACAGCCCTCGAGTGCGCCAAATGGGTGCTCCAATCCGGACTAAAGATGATGACGTCATCCAGATATGCTGCACAAAAATTAAAGTGAGGTGCCAGCACATGGTTCATAAACCTCGGGAATGTCGCCATAGCTCCATGGAGTTGAAAAGGCATAGTCCGGAATTGAAACAATCCCATAGGCGTACTAAAGGCCGTTTTCTCTCTGGAGATGTCTTTGAGGGGAACCTGCCAATAGCCTTTGGTAAGGTCCAAGGTGGAAATGTATTGGGCCTTACCAACTTTATCCAGGATGTCATCCACTCTGGACATGGGACAGGCATCAAACTGGGATACTGCATTTAGTCCCCTGAAATCAAGACACAGTCTAATACCTCCCTCCTTTTTGGGCACCACAACAATGGGAGAACCCCAAGCACTGTTAGAGGGTTCCATGATTTTCATTTGCAACAGTTTCTTTACTTCTTGCTGTACTTCTTGTCTCACCCTTTCTGGGAGTCTATATGGTTTCTTCCTTATGGGTGGGGATGTGGTCTGGATCTCATGCTCCACTCTGTTAGCTACACCTGGCACACTAGTGAAGGTACTTGGAAATTCTAGTAACATATCCTGTAACTCTCTTCTCTTTTCAGGGTCTAGGGCAGGATTTACTTTCACCTTCCATATCCCTTTTCTAGTCTCCAGTCTCCCATAAGCTGTTTCCATTTCTGTCTCAGGTGTTTCTGGTACTATCAGCATACTCAGCCCTCTGAAACTTTTCTCATGCCATTTCTCTGTACCTTCGTGATGTTGTGGGACAGTTTGGTTTTCCCAGGTACATCAACCACCTCATCCTTAAAAGGAAATATGTCCCCCAACTCTTGTTGTCTCTTCTCCTCTGTGCTCTTGTAGTTACAGCAGTGACAGTTCCCTTAAGTTAGCAAAATCCGGAAAATCATGCCCGATAACCATTGGTACTGGCAGATGTGGTACCAATCCTGTTGAAAATGTGGTTGTTTTTTCCTTCACCACATTTACTGGCACCGTGGGGTATACATGGGTATCTTCATGAATGCATACCACACTCACAGGAGGTCCTCTTTCTTTGTTGGTAAGTAATTCTGGACGGATTAATGTTTGCTTGGTTCCGGAGTCTATTAAAGCTGTTACATTTTGGTTTTCTACCCTCACCTCGGTAAAAGAGGAACCAGGATTTAACAATGCCAGATGTGTTTTTGCTCCTCTCCTAGTTGGACAAAAATGTGCAATGTATCCCTGGCCCTTGCAATTCTGACAGATAATGTCTGCAGGGTAGGGTCGTCCACTAGTACCAACCCTATTATCTGGTCGGCCTTCATATCTCCCATACCTCGTTTGTCCATAACCTGGTCTCACTAAGGGGGCTGGTTTACTGTTAGTATTTTCCAATACTCTGGCACCTCCCTTCTTTATATTCTGGTGGGTAAACAGGTAGTCATCCACCAAGGTGATGGCAATCTCAGCTGTCTCAGGGTTGTGCTCCCTTACCCAAATCTGTACATCATGGGGCAGGACTTGTAGGAGCTCTTCACCCACTATGGTATCTACCAAATCATCTACGGTTTTCCCTTTTGGCTGCAGCCATTTATTACACAGGTCTCTCAATCTTATAAAGACCTCTCCAGGGGTGTCTTGGGTCTGAAATTTTAAAGCCTGAAACCTTTGCCGGTATGTTTCGGTATTAATAACATACCGCTTTAAAATTTCCTTTTTGACTAGGTCATATGTATTGGCCATATGGGCATCCATATTACTATACGCCAACTGTGCCTTCCTAGTTAGGTATGGAGCTAGTCGTACCACCCACTGTGTCTGTGGTCATGCATATGCCTGAGCAACCCTCTCAAAAGTGGTTAGATACCCCTCTATATCATCTGACAATGTCATTTTTGTCAGCTTGATATTCTTTAGGTTTGTGTCGGGCCTACTTCCATCCTGACCTCTACCTGCCCCCAAGTTATGTAAAGCCTGAAGAATCTCTGCCCACCTGGTATCCTGCCGTCTTCTCTCATGATCCCTCTGTCGTTCCATATTCACCTGTCTGATGGCCAGCCATCGAAATAATTTGGGTAATCCCTCCGGTGGTTCCTCTGGGTACATCCAGCATTCCTCTTCCTTCCGATCCTCGTCCTTGACCTCCCGATCCTTGGGTTTCTGTAGTTTCACCACCTCTCCTAATCCCGGCATCAGGGTCTCTCCAGATTTCGCTACCTGGGTTCTGGTCTGGACACCAGTCGCTATAGCTCCCTTCGTCTTCTCCTCATCGTCTGACATGTCACTTGCTTTACCCTAGTACCAGGGATGATACCGGATTCTGGTCTCTCACCTATGCTAGACAACCAGATCATACTTCTGACACCAAAATCTGTGACTGGGTTGTATGGGTGGGGTAAATGAGTGACACAAGACCTCGGTTTAAGATTACCACACCTTTGCTCAGTGTGATGTTTATTAGTCCTGAGGACTGCTTTTTGGTAAACGATATATACAAAAATAAAAGAACATCCATAAACAACCTTAAATGATATTAAGTCTTAAACTTCACACAATAAAATAAGAAGAAAATAAAAGGAAATAGCTCTTCCTTGAGCTCCAGAACTACCCTACCTTGGTAGTCCTGCCACAGAGCAGTTAATTTTTTAAACACAATTTACTACGATCTTCTGTGCTATGAGACAACCTCTCCCTTCTCACTCCAAGGTTGATCTGCCATTTCTGAGCACTAGGGCAGCTTTTATACTCTTCCCTAGAGTGTCATCAGGTCAGCTGATCCACCCTTAATCTGAAAAATAATCATTCCTCCTCTAGTACGCACATGATGAAGGATCAGCTTGACCATATGCTCAGATTATAATACTAGTATCATTAGAAACACTCCTTGTCCTCCTTTTGGTAGTACAGGACAAGATATAAACAAATACCTACTAAGACTTCCCACCGACCCCACCACCACCATTGGTCAACATCAGACTTTATAATGATGATCACATGATCGTCTAAAACCAATCAGCCCACTTTGCCATCTGCAGCCTATACTTGAACACCAATAGAGGGCACCCTCCTTTCTATTACATCTATAAACGTTTTTACACTTACATCATGAATAGCATAATTTGGCTCCTAACACAAGTAATCATAATACTCAAGTTTGCTCCTCACTCCCACCCTACCTCTCCAGTACAAAAGCCCCTCTCCTGGGACCCCCAAATCTGTTCCTGTGTGCACCACCTCAGAAATGCACCTCTGTCATTACACATATATACTTTCTCTTTAGCTCTACGCAGCACCAATTGTACTCCTAGCCTTAGCTGCACCACATATGGTACCTGGTTGGCACAAACTCTCACCCCCACATACAAAAACCCACCATGTAGCCCTTTCAGTTCCCTATCCCCAGCCCTGTTAGCACAACTGGTCCGTACCATCCCCATACCAGGCTCACCAAAATCCCCACTTATTCACGTTTCCACTGCACTGAGTCCAAATTAATCCAGAAAACTGCTCTTAGGCAAGCTCTCCTTCTTATCTCAGAGAATGTACATCCCAATCCAGGACCGCCCGCTGACTAGTGCCCCAAAGGAGCGTAGGCATGGCGGCCTACTACTGGCTTCCCTTAACATCTGTAGTATACCTAAAAAGCTAACTCTGCTCCAGGGATGGATCGCCCAACACTCCCCTGAAATCCTGGCCTTATCTGAAACCTGGCTCTCTAAAAATATCCCAGATGCCTCTGTCTCCCTCAGTAACTACTCTATCTTCAGAGCTGACAGGACAGGCAAGAGGGAAGGGGGTTGTGCCATCTATGCCAGAATGTGTCTGCAACCCCTCTTAGTCCCCCTGCCCATGCCTGAACATGGGGCCCAAGCCATAACTATCAAAGTTACCCATGGCGCTCCTGGTAAACCGCTCTACATAATGGCAGTCTACATCCCCCCTTTGAACCAGAAACAAGCCTTTGATTCTATCCTCTACAGCATCACACATCTCCCCGCTAAAAGTGAACTGATTATTATGGGTGACTTTAATGTGAATTGGCTATCCCCTGCATCAGCTACTTTTAAAGATGCTGTTCTAGCCTACGACCATGTCCAGGTAGTCCAGTCACCCACTAGGCATGACCCCAGATCAGGCTCCTCCACACTTATTGACCTTATCTTTACAAACCTCCCGAACCACCTCTCCAAAGTTAAAGTGCTTCCCAACGTGCTAAGTGACCACTCTCCCGTCTCCTGCTGGTGGACAAATAAAATCACTCCCAACCGTCCTAAAATTACCATCCAAAGGCACCTCAAAAAAGGTGCCCTCTTGCCTCAAAAGGTATCTCTCCTCCTGTGACTGGTCATCAGTCCACACAGCACAGACTGTGGATGCTGTACTCACCTCATTTATCACCACCTTCAACAATGCCTGCGACATATTTGCCCCCTTCACAAAGCAGGTCATAAAAACCAGGGATACCCCGTGGATCTTGCAGTCCTTCCTTGAACTGATGCACCACAGAGATAACCTCTGGCATAAGGCCCTGAACTCCCAGCTTCCCCAAGATAGGCAGCTTTACAGAAAGGCAAGAAATAAATGCACTTGGGGTATTCGGCTAGCGAAGGCAACTTACTGTAAGCAAGCCTTCACCTCCACATGGGGCTCTAGGAAAAATTTCTGGAACAATGTCAAGGAACTCTGTGGAAAAGCCACCTCCCTTGACCCGACACAACTCCAAGTCAAGGAAACCCTCTCGCATGACCCTACCACCATATCCAATGCCCTAAACACCTCCTTCTCTGACCTTAGTCACATCCTCCCACAAAACTTCTTTGACCCCATCACCAACCGCCCCTCTGACACCCCTCCCATTTCTACACCCCCTTCCTTCCGGCTGCAAATCATCTCCTGCAAAGAGGCTAAATGCTACCTCTCCAAAGCCTGCAACTCGCGCTACAGCAGCGACTCCCTAGACCTCAAAATTCTCTGACTAACCCTTGATGAGACCCTGCCTCACCTCACCAAACTACTCAACTGCTCACTGTGCCTAGGTCAAATCCCTACTCTCTGGAAAACAGGAATTATCACTCTAATCCTAAAGAACGAGGATCCAACAGCCCCTGGTAACTACAGACCCATTACTATCCTTCCCCCCCTCTCAAAAGCTCTAAAACAAATTGTGGCAGACCAGCTCACCGAATATGTGGACAAACACACCTTGCTTTGCTATGAATAACATGGCTTCAGAACGGGACACAGCACTACCACAGCCCTACTTGAATTTACCTCATACATTCATGAAGCACTAGAACAGGGGTCAATAGCAGGGATAATCTATGTTGATTTGACCAAAGCATTTGACACCGTTAATCATGCACTACTTCTCCACTCTCTCACCTCCCTCCATTTTGCCCCTGAAGCTATCTCCTGGTTCAAAAACTATCTCACAGACAGGACAGAGCAAGTCAAAATTAGCAACACCCTCTCCTCCAAGCAACCAGTTCTAGCAGGCATCCCACAAGGATCGACACTTGGCCCACTACTGTTCACCCTCTTTCTAAACTACCTCCCTCAGGCCTGCAGTGGAAAGCTATTGCTCTATGCAGATGATGCCATTCTATACTGGAAACACACCAATCTAAACTCTCTTCAAATTGCCCTACAAGGCTGTTTTAGAGAACTAGAATACTGGTTCACTGACCATCGACTAATACTAAACTACAACAAGATGAAATCTATGATATTTGCTACTGCCAAAACCCCCTCAGTAATTCCCTGTTAGCCATCTCAAACTCGCAGGGCATCCACATTGAACAGGTCCCACATTTCAAATATCTAGGTATCACACTGGACACATCCCTCGCCTACCACATCCACATTAAACACCTCTCCTCGGAGACTAAAATACCACAGTTGCCTCCAAGCCAAAAAGATACTAATGAAGCTTACACCCAATGGTCTACACCCCCTCATCCAACCAGCCCCACATAGGAGTACCCCTAGGTACCAGGCAAGCATCTGCCTCATTGTCCCCCACTGTAGGACCTCTCTAGGGCAAAGGTCCTTCCATTATCGTGCTCCCCTCTGGCTTAACAACCTACCATCCTCCATCTCGCTGGCCCCAAGCCTTGGCCAATTCAAAACTGGTATCAAGAGACTTCTTCTTGACTCGGAGGCCTGTAGCTGTTCCAACAGTCCTCCCTAGGCTCAAAAAAAAAGCTGTTCAGCAAGGCCTATACCCTGTGGTATTCTTACCAACGTAGGGCTTGGCTAAGTCCCTCTAAATTGGAAACCCTGTCCCACCACACCTCATTGACCCAGGGTCCTCTATCGACCCTTGAGATGGTAACCAATCAATGTAAATACCATTTACAGTGATCTTTTATGTACAGTTTGTCGAAATGTAATGTTCTGTTTTGAGAACTATGTACAATATGTCTTGATGCAATGTTCTGTTTTTGTACTGACGTGGAGCCTTTGCAAAGAAGAATTCGATTCAAAGGATTGTAATTCCGAAATTTCAGTAAATAAACTAAATAAAATTGCCTGCAATTTGTGTAGATCCTCCCCAACTCAAATGGAGTGACAGCTGTCATTTCTTATATAACAGCCTCATCATGGGGCTGCTAGCTCCTAACGGCTCATTTTTTCCAAACTCCCAGCACTCAGGTAGGAACTCACTTTATTTCTTCAAACAGAAAGCAAACATGTATTGAGTTCATATGGCCAATGTTTCTTCTGTGCACACATACAATAATAATACCCTTAACACCTTACAGCAGCTGCTAAACCCGGCGGCTGAAAAGGTAAACTGTCAGTAAAACATTTCAGTTCTGCCATTTTCTCTGTGTCTATTTCACAAGGGGGTTCCTTTTATTTAGCAAAAATAAAATGTTTCTTTAAGGCGCACATCAAGGAAAGTGACAGCCTTGCACTTTCAGGTCACTGAGGTGCCATGAGCAATCTCCCGGACTATTTAAACACAGTTTCTCACTGTTTTACAATGGGGAAGCCTTCTTATGCTATGGGCTTCTCTCCCGTGGCAGCTCTCATAGGCCCAACTACGGGTGGGGGGCTGAGGGGCTGAAGCCCCCCTCGGGAAGATGAGATGGGGACTCGGCCCCCCCCCCGAATTTTTTGCAGGCTGCAGTGAGGTTAAATTGAGGCAGAAATGGTCCAGAACCGCAGTACCGTAGGAAGGGTGGGTGGTGTCCCCGCACCGGACGCAAGCCTCCGAGGGGTGCAATTTTCATCCGTGAAGCTTATTTTTTTTATATCTTGACCTGAGCTGAGCCCCAGCAATATTTTGCCATATGCTGAATTTTTTGTTTCTTTTTCCACCCGGCTGTTTGTTTGGTTTCTCTATGCGTGCGCCCTCTGTGGACTATGACCGTGCCGCCTCACCCCCCCGACTGCTGTTTAATTGGCTGGCAGAGCTGGCATTATTTAAAATTAATTTGGCGCCAATGGCGCCTTTTGCCTGCTTGGTTTGTCTGCCCCCAAGAAAATAAAATTTGTTTAACTGGTTGGCAAGTGGCTTTCAACTTGCCACACTCACTGTGATTGGCCAGGGGAGGGCTTATTTGGCGCGATACACGTGTGTCTGCTGTCTGATAGATTCTGTAGTGAGGAGGTCCTTCCATCATGTTGTGCATGCGATGTGTGGTGGGACGGCCTAGAAAGTCGAAGGAGTCAGGAGAGGTGGTTGTCCAGGTGCCCAGCCAGCCCAGAAGAGAGGAGCAGCTTAGCCGGAAAGGGAGAGCAGCCATCAAAACCGGTGTGGCAGGAGTCAGCATTTGGCTGAGCGAGAGAGTCCAGGATCGGGTCAGGAGTCGGCCAGTCAGGAGTCCAGGACACACCCCACCACCAGGCAGCAAGTAGAAAGTAAGTTGCAAGGAAGACCAGCAGGTTGAGCAGCGGAATAGCTTTGCGTTGCTGCTCCAGAAGGGGTCGAGGAGTGGAGGAGTGAGTGAGTTGGGTGACTCGAGCACACTGGGTGGTGTTAGGGAGGTTTAGCTGTTTCAGTTCTGTGATGCCTGCCCAGTTGCTCCCTGGAAGCCTTATTCGAGTCCTCCTACTCCTCCTTGTTCTACAGAAAAATCCAGTTTCCAAGAAATCAAAAGGTATTTAGGGCTGCAACAAACAAACGTACATCGATTCTTGAATTTTGCACTTTGTGCTTGATGATTTTCAAACGATTTGGACGCAGTGTGCCTACGCTGTAATTAGGGAGGTGCAGAGTTTACAGCAACAGTGGAACAGATAATATTTTTCCCCCAAAACACTAGTTGTAGGCTGCTACAGTTAATAAAATATTAGCATACCTGCCAAGTTAAATTTTTCTAGGTACCTCCTAGGTTTCACACTGTCAGTTTTATTTATTTTCTTGACCTTAACACATACCAGGCCTCAATGCTATTTCTAAGTCAAATGTGTTGCCCATCTTTTTTTCTTTGGGGTGAAAAACACTAAAACATTTATAAAATTTAAAAAATGGTGTAACTGCAACATTTTATGACCAAATGAAACAGGAAGCTGCCTGAAATTTATATTGGAAAAAAAGATGGGAGTTACTTTTTTTGCCCACATTGCACTGCTGCTTTGTGAACTGGTTCTGGAGTTCTGATGTTTTGTGAAAGGGTCTGAAAGTCTCATGTTTTGTGTATGGGGTCAGAAGTTTGGAATGAGGTGTTCAAGGTTTTGTTTATTTTATTGATCATCTGACTGAGTACACTGGTGACATAAAGATTGACTTTTCATGCATGACCTGGTAGTAGTATGGTGCAGTGTGCATAAATAGATACAGAAGTCCACAGTGAAAATCATAGAGTAGGTTTGTGAAATTGTACAACTGTTTCAAACAGTTTTAGTGAGTCATACAAAAGGTAGGGGTGTGTGTGTGTGTGTGTGTGTGTGTGTGTGTAGAACTCTGATTTCTCTGAAAAAATCATTTTTGAACACCCACTGGTCTTTATCTTCAGGTTGAAGCGAGTTTAATACATTAAAATTCTGACGGTGATGGGATCTTGGCTCATGAGCTGTTGTGAATCTGTCCACTTTAAAGTAAAGGCTGTGTTTTATGTTCACAACGCACACTACATTTTATGCTCAGGGCTATTGCAATTCAGGTTTCTGCAGTAAGCTGGCAATGTGGCATCAGGGAAGAGAGGAAAGCGTAGACTAGTAGTAAATCTTTTTTGTTGGAACTTGATTAGCAAAAGAGAGCTTCATTTTGCTTTTCCAGCCAGAGTCTCTCACATCTCATATTCCAGGGGAGCGAAATATTCCCTGAAATCAGGGGTAAGGAACATGTAACAAAAGTATGTTTTTTCTTCAAGAAAAGCCCCCAAACTCACCACAGAGCATGTGAACCCCTCAGAGCTTCTGGGGCCTTGTGGCCCCCAGACCCCCAGCCATTTCTTGAGCCCCCCCAGAAAAAATAAAAGTCGCCTCCTATGGCAGCTCTCACTTCTCTGAGATCTTATTCAGCTCCTTTACCCTCCGTAACCAGCAGCAGCCATTTCTTTCTCACAACAAAGCTAAACACGGCTGCTTTCAAGGAACAGATGTCTCTGTCTTTACCAGATCCTCACAGGAGCTGCACTATAATGCAAACGCGCATCAGGGCATAATACATAAAGGAAAATATTGCACTCTTGTTTTCCTGACTGGAACTCATGCTTTCCACAGAGCATATTCAATAACCAGCTCTTTCTTACTGGTTCCTTAGTTTTTAATTTGCAGACCTAAGTCAGGAATAAAGAAGAATCTATAGAGGGAAAAGTCAAGTGAGGCTAAGATACTATAATGGGTGGCCTACCCACAATAGTAGAAAAAGATATATTCAGAAAAATAGAATAGAGAGAAGTGCTACTGCAGTAGACTTTAGGGGGGGAAAGAAATGCCAAAAAGCGGGGGTCAAACTACCACATCTATTAAATTACAAATATATACAATGGGAGCCAAACTTATTTAATGTAATATGGAAATCTGTGATGAGACTAGGTTCCTTTCTTATTGTAGTTTATAGGGATACACAATCCCTCGTGGCCCATAAAAAGACTTTCAACAAAATTGTGAATTCACTCACATCATGGGACTGAAACTGAACACCAGCATTTAAACAATCGGGTTCGCTATTATTTTTATAAACACAGTGATCAAGAAAACAAATCAATGTATATTTCATGCTTAATGAGTATTCGGATCTACATTCTGCTTTAATGGTGTGTCTTGGATGTCCAGTAGTGGAGGCCTAAGAGACTGATTTATGCCAGAGCTGTATGTAGAGGGTGATGAAATGCATTTACTTGAATAGCTGGGGTTCTTGAATCTGTAGTCACCAAGGCTTCAGCAGGACTGCTGTAGCAGTTCTAGCAGAGATTCATGATGGCATGCCCCATAAAGACTGTGATGAATGCTAGAGTGTACCAGCCTCTTACTGCATTGGGCTTGTCCTTAAAATTATTTAGCTTTTGTTTACTGGGTAGGTACACTAGACAAGTTGTATGCCTATTTTCAGGAACGACCCGGGAGAGTACAACAAGGAATACAGATACATCAGAACATAACAGCGAGTAAAGCAAGTACATTGAGTCACAAAATGCACTGAGTCACAAAAACGATCAGGCATAGAATGATCTGCTATGACAGAAATTATTAACATACATATGAACAACAATATATAGTCTAGAACATACATAGCGCAGACGAATGCCTTGGAGAGCATGAATTGGTAGTCAATGGAACAGATACAGAGACTAAACAATGCTAGTATACCAGTCTCTTATTGGGTTATGCTGGTCAGCTAACACTGGAATGACTTCCAATACTGTAACAGAATGGATGCTAGAGTGCACCAACCTCTCACTAATTTGGGCTGGCCCAGAATCTCATGAATTGTCACTGGAATGACCATAGAGATAACCATAAATGCTAGTGTGCACTAGTCTCTTAATTGGGCTTGTGTCAAGCTTCATTATTAGTCCCTGCAAGGACCATAGAGACTGCAATAAATGCTAGAGAGTATGCCAGCCTCTTGCCATTTTGGGCTAGTCCTGAACCCCATTATTGCACTGCACATAGAGACTATAGAAAATGCTAGAGTGCACCAACCTTTTACTGCGTTTGGCTGATTTGGAAAATCATTAACAAATACTGCAAAGTGACATGGTGAAACAAAAACATAAATATTAATGTATATTGAGTACCACAATGTCTGAAAGGGCAGCATTTCAAACCATTCTAATTTTTATTTGATCTCCTGAGTACTATGGGCTTCAAAAAGAAAGGGGTAGGAAGAAAAGGGCCATACACATGTGTGAGGCTTTCTCGGATTAAGAAATGCAGTTACCAAGAGCATTTTTTTTACTTACTGTGCACTTAAAGTAGTTCATTAATTCGGTTGCTCCTCCCCCACCTGACATTTCAGAGTGCTTGCTGTACTATAATCTCCCACAGCTGACATCAGCAGCTGCAGGAGATTCAGTCCCCTTTAATGTTTTTCTGGGCTTTGTAAAGCTCAGGTCCTCTGGCAGTTGGTCCTGCTCTTATCGTGACCTGTACTACAGCAAGACCAGCAACCAGAAGATCAGAGTTTAAAATGTTTAGAAACAAATTGAAGGTAATTCAATCTCCTGTGGATGTAGCCCCTTGCTAACGGGAGCCACAGAGGGTTAATGGACAGCTAGCACTCGCAGATGTTGGCTGGGGGGGATGGCAGGATCAATCAGATTAATGTTTTAGATAACCCAATGTAAGGTGTGCAGTTGCACTCTGATATACGCACACCTTGGTGTGCGTTGTGATGCACGAGGCTGCAGGCCGAGTGCATTCAACCACCCAAGGTGTGCCTATATATCAGACCATGACTACACACCCCACAGTGGATTATCTATCTTATAAAATGGCTAAAATTACTTTGGAGGGGGGTAAAAATGCTGGTGTGGTCACACTCTGATATACGCACGGTCATGTGGTATGTTTCAGCCAACCAGCAGAGAGTATTTTCCCTACTCATATTATAACCTATGATAACGAAAGCTTTGTATACATGTGGAATAAATACATCCCTAAGGTAGAGTAAAGCATTCGGATATAACCAAATAACTTCTTTGTTTTATTTATACTGGATAGTCCAGGAGCCAAAGGCCCATTTACATGGGCGACCAGTGATCATATGAATACACATCCTGAAGTCCATTCTAAAGTAGGAATGTATAACATGAAACATTGCTGTAAATGACACATTTTTTCCCTTCATCATATGAGCTCACTTGTCTGGAAGATCTCTTGAGGACACAACACTGGTACTTGTAATGCTCAGGAGTGCCTGGAGTGCTCCGGAGTTGTGATATTAGTTATCATTACATACGCTGTATGAATTTGGCATCTCTTTAACTAAACAGTAAGGATCGGAACGATACCATTTATTAATTTAGGTTTTGCTGAAGGGGAAAAAGACTAGGCAATTCTGCTATTTTCAGCCGGGGCAGTGGAAACAAACTGAAATTTAGCCAAATTAGGCAGTTGGTGTTTTGGTGAATGAGGGAAACTCTTTTTGAGAAATGTCAAGGGAGGCAGTATAGGGCAGTGGTTTAAGGCTCTGAGCTGCAAACCTGAAGACCTGGGTTTGAATCCCACAGCCCCCTTTTGCATACTGTGAGACCCTGAGCAAGCCACTTAACTTCCGTGTGCTCCCAGGTCACACCTGGAAACAAGCTTTGGCTTAGTGTGCCTTTCCTGGTAAAACAATTTCCCCTTCCCTTCCTTTAATGTCCGCCTGAACAACCATCAGAACATGCAAACAGGATGTTGGTTTAACATCTTATCTGAAGGACGATAATACCAGCCATTAAAATTTCAGTGAAGTCCTTCATAAAATACTTTTCTCACTAAGCAAAAAATCTGGAATAGCTTCTATTTGTTTATAAGATGTGGAGTTGACTTTGGACATTTGTTCTACATTTTTTAAACCTTGTCCCTGATTTGGGAGGCAGGAGGTTGAGAGGTAGGGTATGGTGGAAATTACAGTTTTATCTCATCTTACAGGCTTTTTAAATACTATAATGTCTGTTACCAGGGATGACATGTCATGCTTTTTTGGGAGAAGCAACCAATGGGTCAGGAGCCCCAGGCACCAGCAAGTTATATGGGCTTAATGAGATCAAATTATATACAGTAGGTCTTCAGGCACTTTCCTGAGTCAGCAAACAAAAACACTCCTAGTATCCATGGCATTTGCTTTTTATTCTGTTTTTTTTGACAAGGAAGGATTCTACGCTGTATTTATGTGTTCCTTTTTCCCCATTTAGTTTTACTTTGTTTCCTTGTAGGGTAAGATTTAACGCACACTAACACACACACACGTTTTAATTTTTTGTTTCTGGGCATTGTTTTATTTTAATTCCTGGTCCCTCATTTGGTTGATATTTTTCACCTTACTCAGCTGTTGCTCCTTGGAGTTAACTTGTCCACCCCCCCACCCCCCAATTTACTCATTCACTGCAGACTGTGTTTTTGCCTTGTTTTACATTTCTACTATGCTGCTTCCATCATTCTTCTCTTCCCATTCTCTGTTTTCCTCTCCTTACTCCCCCCTTCCATCTTGCCTAACCTCTCCCTGCCCTGTTCCCTCCTTTCCTCATCCCCTTCCACCCTTCCATCCTCTTGTCTCCCGGCCTTGCCTCACTCTCCCTGGCATCCTGGCTGCAGTCTCCTCTAATCTTCTTGGTTTCATCTTGAAGCTCTCAAATCCTTCCTTCCCTCCTACATTGCAAACTCTTATTCTTCCTTCTCATCCACTCCTTCCACTTCCCATACGTGGCTCTTAGGTTCTTTTAAGTTCATTCTCGCCTTGCTGCTTTTAGTTGTAGGTGACACTGAACTTAACCCTGGCTGAATGGCCCTTCTTCTTTCGCCAAAGGTTTGAGTGTGGCCCATGTCAACATCTGTAGCCTTCTCCCTAAAACTGACCTAGTGCAACCACTTATGGTTAACCATAAGACTGATGTATTAGTGATCTCAGAATCCTGGCTCTCCTTCAAGGTCCATGAATTCTTCTGTTACCATCTCAGATATCACCATTATTTGTCAGAATTGAGCAAAGAGGTGTGGTAGCAAGGCCATTTACACCCCTCCCTAAAACATTCAATTTAAGCCTGTGCTCTCCATCTCTATTCCCCCTGCATATGAGACGATGCTTCTCAAACTCTTCCTCCCCTTCTCCACACCTATATTTATTGCTGGTGTCTACTGCTGCCCTGGTATGTCCCCGCTTTCAGTAACTGAGTTACTCTCCTCCATCTGCTCCCAGGCCTCCTCTGATGAGTTACTCATACTAGATGATTTTAATTTAAATTGATTCTCCCCCTCTCTCTTCATAAATTTTGCCTCAGCATGAAGTCCCTTCTTTTAACTCAGCTGATTTCTCACTCTGCTCACTTTAATTTCAAATCTCAAAAGCATTCCCTCTTGGACTGGGTCCTTTCCTCCCATCCCCATTCTACTGTGGATTCTAACACCCTTCCTGATGCCCTTAGTGACCACCATATGGTCTACTGTGTGAGTACAATTTGCCATCCCAATGTTCCCCACAAATTTATCCATCTTAGGTCTTTTTGTTTTCCGAACTTGTCCCGTCTTCATGTTGACCTTGTAGCCACCGACTGGTCACCTGTTTCAACTGCTGACAACATGGACAATGCTCTCAAATTTTTTGCCACCAAATTTATGTCTGCCTAGGATCACACCCCTCTTAGAAAGATCAGGGTCTGGGGTTCCCACCTCCCTTGAACCTCAGCTGGGTTGCTGGCTTGCCACCATGTGTGTGAACTTGCCTGGGGGCTCTATAGATCCTCTGGCCTCGCTTTTGACCTTACTAATTGCCAGTTCCTTCATAATGCCTGCACTAAAGCTACTAGGCTTGCAAAGTCTTAACACTTTGCATCCACTCTCCAGAACAATCTTAATCACCCCTCTAAGGGCCCGTCCACACTGTACCGCTCAGACCCCGTAACGGATAAAAACCATTACAACCGGGGGCGGTGCGGTGTGCCCCTACCGCCGGTGTCCATTATGGGACTGGCACCACCAGTCCACACCCGGAAGCCAGGCGACCGTTACCGGTGCACCCGATCCCTACAATGCAGCTCGCGCTGCATTGGGATCGTGCCACACCAGAATTACACCCGGTAACGTTATCGAGGTGTAACTGTTTCATAATCATTGTTGAAACCACCTCATATGTGGTTTCAACAACGGGTTACGAAACGCCTTCCTGTAATGCTTACAGGTATAAAAGCAAACTGTTATGTATTTATTTGGGCACTCTGTAACATTACAGAGTGGTAATGTGGACAGGGCCTAAGTTTTGGAAGGTAATCTGTGCACTTTTCTCCCTTCCAACCCAGTTCCCTCTCCCTGCACTCAAGTTGAGTGGTACTCCTATCTCTGACACTGCTGTTCTCACTTCATCTTTCAATTTCTATTTCACCTCCTGTGCCCAACTCCCTCCTCTCTTCCTCATCTTACTCTCCCTCTTCTTCTATTCTGTCTCACTCTTCTCCTCTCCATGACCTTCTGCCCTTCTCCTCCATCTTCTCTTTTTCACCCACTTTCCCTCCTGCTGCTCTTAAGGCCCTCTTGGCTCTTAATCCACACAAGGGTTAGAGCCCTGATGGTCTTGATCCTAGACTCCTATTTCTCTCTGTTCATGCCACTGCCCTCCCTATTACCTACCTCTTCAACCTCTCTTTCTCCTTATCCTGTGTCCCTAACTCTTGGAAGCTGGCTACTGTCATTCCCCTTCCCAAAGGAGGTAACCTCTCTTCCCTAGTTATTTATGTCCTACCTCTCTCCTTCCTATTCTGGCTAAACTCCAGGAACATCTTGTTGTCTCCTCAATCTAGCTCCCCTTTTCTTGACTCAACTTCCTTCTTCACTTCTCTCCAGTCTGGCTTTAGAAAGTCACACTCTACTTCCACCTCTCTCCTTCGACTCACTGGTACTATCATCTGAGGCATGCATCAGGGCCTTGACACCTTTGCCATTTTTGTCAATTTAGCTTTTGACACTGTTGCTCATTCCATTCTCCTGGACAAGTTTCAGATAGCTGGCCTTTCAGCTTCCTCAGCTGAATGGTTTCACTCCTACCCAGAGGGCAGGTTGCAAGCTGTCCATACTGGAGACTCTTCCTCTCTCCACCACTCCCTACAGTGTATCGCATGGGTCTTTCCTTATCCCAATTCTTTCTCTGTTTTCTAAACAACCTCCCAGCTTCGCCCTCTGTGTCCATTCATATGTAAGCAGACGATACAGTTCTCTTTTCCTCTGCCCCATATCTCATGAACCAACTCCAACTGGACTTTAACAACATCCAGCTCTGGTTCCATGAAAATCAGTTATCCGTCAGTGCTACGAAAACAGTCTCAATGACGTCTGGCACCAGGCAGAGATTTGCTAGAGTCTCCACCCTCCTCTCCTATCATTCCCTTGATGGTGCAGCTATTGAGGATGTCTCATCTTTCAAGTGCCTCGGGGTCTATCTGGATCACCATCTTGATCCATCTGATCTATTCACAAGAAGTGGCATCTAAAGCTTGGTGCACTTTAAAGAAATAAGTGAAGTAGGTCGTCACGTGATGCAGTCTTGCGACTAACAGCTTTCCTACAATGCTCCCGCTGACCCTGACTAACTAACAACACTGTTTTGGCTTAAAGTGCAGTTGTTTCTCTGTTGGTCTACTCATCTGAGTGTCTAACACTGCTGGGCATATCCTGTCATATAGTGGAACTTGTAATATGGAGGCAGAGATGAGAATGGCACCCCCGAAGCACACGCCACATCCGACACCCAAGAAGGCTAATAAAAAATCTAGGCCCCAAACTGCATCAGCCGGGCGCACCAGTGGCTCCAATCCAGATCAAAATCTGCTGACCATCGATCGATTCTTAGAGGAATTTAGGCTCTTTCGAGAGGAACTTAAAATGCTTACCTCAGAGGTTAAATCGATGTCCTCAGCACTAGAAGAGATCTCCCATCGCACAGGAGACAGTGAAGTGCAGATCAGCTCGCTGGAGAAAAAGATGGATAAGGTGGACCCAGAGTTTGCACTCACAAGGCAACCCATGGCTCGTCTGGAAGTGAAGATCGAAGATCTGGAGGGCCGTAGTAGGCGCAACAATGCGGTGATCATGAGTCTTCCTGAATGGGAAGAGGGCTTCAATGCAGTCTTGTTTATTCAGAAACTGGTGCTCAAGCTAGCAGGACCACCTCCATTTGGGGTCTCATATTCCAATGAGAGGGCTCACCAGGCATTGCGACTGATGCCTCCTGGGGGTGCGCCATCCATGCCACTAATCTTTAGATTCTTCAATTTTTTGGACCGGCAGCATTTCCTCACAAATCAAGGAGCTGCAAGAGGTCAGATGGTGTGAAGTTAAAATCTGAGTGGCCCAGGACTTACCGGCATCGGTTTGCCAGAGACGCAAAGCATTCCACCCAGTGGTAGCCAAACTGATCCTGGCTGGGATAAAGTTCCGCATGATGTACCCAACAAAACTGCAGGTCAACTTGCAAGGAGTGTGGAGGAGCTATGAAGACCCTAAGGCTGTGGAGACTGCTTTGATTGAGGCCCTCCCGCATCTGTTTAAACCCCACTGAAGCCTGTCAGTTGCGGTGCCTGGAGGCATAAGGCACTGTACATTGTGGATCCTGGGTGTTTGATTTTGTTTACTGTCAGACTGTCAGCACTGCCTCATTCAGCTAGAAGGCGAAGGGACTTGATGGCCCATCACTAGAGCTTGTTTGTTATGTAGCGTACCTCCCTCTTACAAATTGCTGTTATAGCCCAGTGATACAAGGCCTCTGTGGGGGTGAGCAGCAAATTTTCCTATTCCCCTCCTTTTGTTCGGATAAGCCTGGTTACAGGCCATGGTTCAGATGCTGCCAGTCATTGGTTTACATGGAGGATGACGTGAAGGAGGCCTGTGAGAGTGGAGCTTACTTTAATTTCTCAGACATTGTTTGAACATTCCTAAACTGCTGAAGGTCTCTCCCAGGCCTCTAATCTTTATTTGTTATTGAGTGGGGACACTATGCAGGCCATCTGCTGGCAGCATTCTTCTCAATCTTTATGGTGTTAATATGGGCCAAGTAGTAACTGGAGCATACCTTTACTGGACATGTTTCTGGACATTGTCTAGGGAAGGGGCCTTTTATGCTACAGGAGTATAATTTGTGTTTTATATAGGATCCTTTATGGCCCGTTTAGATCTGCTCTCTGATGTTGCATTAGTAATTTTTACTGTTATTCATTGTTCTGACTGCAATTTCTAGTTGGTTTGGTGTGCTGTTGGCTGGTCGGGGTGGTGATGGGGGGGAGGGCACTGTTTGGTGAGATTGTGCACCATGGACCAAAGCAATTTTGTGTTGGTGGGTGGGTTTGAGGTTATTTCCTGTTCATAGTTCTATGGTATATTGGGTTATGGGGGGAGGGGGAGGGGGAGATGGGGTTTAGTAACTGGGGTTTTCTTTCAATTCCTTTTTCAAGGTACCGTTTATTGAAGGAGGGTGTGGGCTTGTATTAGGAGGTAAACTAGGGAGGGACGGGGGTTTGGCATCTTTCCTTACATGGACAGCAGGCATGCAGCCTATCATTATGGCATCATCTTACACAGGGACCCCAGTCTACGTCAGCTGATGGCAGGAGGGGTAAAATTTATATCTTGGAACATGAGGGGAGCTCGGCACAAGAATAAAAGGTACCACATCTTGAAACACCTTCAGTACCTTAAGGGAGATATCTTCTATTTACAGGAAACTCACCTTTCAGAGAACGAAGCCAACCTTTTTAGGAGGCAATTTGCAGGCCAAGTTTTCACAGCAGGGGGGCAGTACACAGAGTAGGGGCATTGCTATTCTCCTTTCCTGCAGGATTCCCTTTGTCTGTTTGCAGTGCTTATGAGATCCAGCTGGTCACTATCGCCTACTTAAAGGGCTGTTAGATAGGACAGATCTAGTTTTGGGTTGTGCATATAGCCCCAACAAAGATTCCCCTTCCTTTTTTATGCAACTAGTCTCAGTGCTTGCTCCCTTCCTATCTCTCCCTATATTTCTGGGGGGTGATTGGAATCTCCCCTTTACGCCTGACTTAGACAAGTCATATAGGAGGACCCAGGGTTTATCACTGGCCAAGAGAGCCATCAGAGAGCTGGTGGACCACTTTGGGCTGTGCAACCCACGGTGGATGCTAAACCCAGCTACTCGGGCTTACACCTTCTGTTCAATGGTTATAATACCTCATCCAGAATAGACTATTTTCTGATTAGTAGAACCCTGTTATCAGGGATCCTAGACAGCAACCTCAAACCTGGGGCGATATCTGACCACTCCCCGGTTTGGTGCCAAGTCACCATAGACACCTAGCAGCAGAAAGAAACTATCTGGGAGATAAACAATCAACTGCTAAAAGATGACTGGTCAGTCAAGCAGTTGGTACAGTCGATTGAATTTTACACTAAGCACAATCTCAACTCGACAGGTATATCTGACATGGAATGGGGGGCCTTGAAATGTTACATTGGGGGGACTGATACAAATGGCATCCACTAGGAGGCACATGCAGGAGGAGCAAGCCTCTAGGTTACTAGCCCAAATAAGGGAAATTGTAAGTAAACTCTCCCCACACTCCAGTGAGAGTACCAGGGTGAGTCTTATCAAGCTTTGAGCAAGCTACTACAAGCTGTTGCAGGACAAGACTGAATTTGCCATACTCAAGACCCGTTCCACCTACATAGACCAGGGAGAAAAGGCAGGACACTTACTGGCCCTTAGGGTTAAACGTCAGGAATCATCTGGACTTATCAAGGCTTTCCACTCAGTACAAGATGGGACCTTGAAAACCAGCCCCAAAGAACTGCACTTGAATTTGAGCACTACTACAGGGGCTTATATAGTCCCATGGACCCCTCGCCAAATCCCCATGAGAGAGAAGTCTATCTAGACTCAAACCCCTTACCATCCCTAAGCGAGGATGAGAGAAACTCTTTGCTAGTTCCCATCATAGCAGGTGAGATCAGGGAGCTGGTTAACAGCCTTCCCCCCTTGATAAAGCCCCTGGACCGGATGGCTGCTTTCACCGAACTTTTATAAAACTTTTGTAGAGCAGTTGATGCTCTGGCTGCACAGACTATTTGCATGCATTCTCTCCTCGGACCCCTCTGATTCTCACTTGCTGAAAGCCCTGATTATCATATTGCACAAACAGGGGACAGCTGAAAATGAGGTCACAAGTTACAGACCGATTTCCTTGTTAAATTATGATATAAAAATACTGTCCAAGATCCTGATGAACAAACTTGATAGGGTGCTTCCTACCCTAATCAGGGAGGAGCAAGTGGGCTTTATGGTGGGCAGAACATCTCCCGACCACCTCCATAAGTTAGCCCATATTTTCTCCGCGTCCAGGGATTCCATGTTACCAGTGGTGCTGGTTTCCCTGGACACAGAGAAAGCTTCTGACAGAGTGGACTGGAGGTTTCTGTTTGGAGTTCTTCGTAAGTTCGGATTTCCGTCCTTGTTTATTCATTGGATACGCACTCTATATACCGGTCCGAGTGCCAGGATATATTGCAATGTTTTTTTTCCTCTACTTTCCCCTCCATATTTGGGGACCAGACAGGTATGTCCCTTATCACATCTGTTATTTAATTTATATCTGGAACCTCTTCTGCACAGGCTGAGGGTGAATCCCAGCATACAAGGAGTCAAGTTGGGAGCTCTGGATGTAAAAGGTACGGCCTATGCGGATGACATTTTGCTTCACCTAACTCAGCTCGTACTCTTAATCCAGGTCACCCTCGAAACTATCTCGGAGTTCAGTTGAATGTCCAATTACAACGTCAGTGCTAATAAAATGCAGGTCTTCCCACTGAATGATAGGACTCATAGTAGTGTATTGGGGAACATGGGGTTACAATGGGCCCCGAAGTCTCTTAAATACTAAGGTATCACCCTGGCCAGGAGTAACTTTAAGATGAGGCAAATGAATTTAAATTCCCTGCAAAATGTAATTCAGCAGGATCTGGCTCGTTGGAAGGAACTTCCCCTGTCCGAATGGGGCAGGATCAGTCTCATCAAAATGAATGTTCTGCTCAGTATATTTTATCCCCTCAACACGCTCAATATTTGGCTGCCCCTTAGTTGGTTCAAGAGGACACATAAGATCATCTCCAATTTCATCTGGAGGAACAAGCCCCCAAGGAAAGCATATTACAAGCTGGCCGCTCCAAAGGGGGAGTTGAAGCTACCCCATTTTGGGTTATATTACTGGGCCAGCCATGCAAGCAAGTAACTGTACCGGCTGCAGCCACTTGAGTCCTCCCACATGTTTCTATATGTTCCTACTTGGTTGGCAGTAGAGAAGGGCCTGATAGCCTCTAAGGGCATCTCCCATATGGCTATACTGCATATCAGTCAGAAAGCTCTTCCTTGAGAGTGGCATGACTCCTCAGTAGCCATATTGATGAAAATCCATACAAAATTTTGCTAATTTTTTTAAAGTATTCGCATATTGTTGACCCGGTCCAGCCATTCTGTCAAACCCAAATTTTAGGATCGGAGGGAAAATTCTTACATCAGGATGGCTTCTACATCTGGGTGGTGCCTTGCCTTAGTGACCTGGTTGACAGGGAGTCATGCCTCACATCGAAAGAGATCATGAACAAATTTCAGGTAGGCTCCACAGGGATTTTAAAATTTTCCAACTGCGACATTTCCTGATAACCAAGAAGTTGGTGCCGAATGATGAAAGGGTAGTGTGGGTAGGTGCAGCAATTAAAGCTCTTGCCATTTTAGCCACACAACCCCATGCAGTTTTGAACATCTATCCCAGCCTTTACTCTCTGGCTTTCCCCTTGATAGATGGGGCCTTAGCTTTCTGGGTGGATTGTTTCCCTCACCGAGTCTTAGACATGAGAAAAATCTGTAACTCCTGTCACTCCTATATTACTCAGGACCGTCTGAGGGTGATGCAATTTTCGATTCTCCATGGCATGTATATGACTCCAGTAAAATTACATAAAATGGGTAGACTCCCAAATTCCATCTGTGTGAGATGCAACCAGGTCACAGGCAACCTGTTCCACATTTTCTTGGAGTGCCCAAGTATTGTCCCCTTATGGAATACCATAAATCTGCGTACAAATCCACTGTTGGGCATTAGTAATTTGTTTACTCCAGAAATATGCCTGGTTGGGGACTATTCTGGGGTGGGGGTTTCCCAGTGGAAATACCACATGGCCATGATTGCCCTCTCTCTTAAAACACTCGTGCTGCATCACTGGAAAGATGACACTGTATTATCATATGCTGAATGGGTTCAGGAACTTCTGGCTAATTGAAGGGTTGAGAGAATGATTGCCAGTATTCACAATAGGCTTCCCAGGTTTAAAAAGATTTGGGACAGGTTAGACACGTTGCATGGCACATAGTAGGCTCTAATGTATGTTTGTTCTGCTTACATGCTCTGCTGTTCCTTTAATTAACTTTATTACTAAATAAAACTAGAGATGCCGGGGGGGTGTAGTTTTGTATATGTGTGGTTGTGTTGTATTGCCTTGTACTCTATGTATTTGTGTTTTTCTGTTCAGAAAACTGAATAAAGTTGATTAAATAAAAAAAAAAGAAATAAGCAAAGTATACTGCTTCCTGCTCACAGAGAAATCCTCACTAAGATGATTCTCCCTATTTTGGACTAGGGAGATGCTGTTTATAGTGCTGCTCCTAAGTCCACATTAGCTAAACTGGATCCTCTCTTTCGTGCTTTCTGTCTACACACACCGTTGTACTCTGTACTCATCTCTTTTCCTCCCATCTCTTGAAGGTAGGTGCCTCTCCCACTGTGCTTCTTCATCTCCAAATATCGGTTCAGCTCTCTTTCCTCTTATTTTGTTTCACTCCTGTCTCCCCCCTTCATCTTTTTGCCCCCTTCACATTGATTGTTCTCGCTTTCTTGCTCGCCATCAAGTGAAATCTACTGCTGGTCAAGTTGCCTTCTTGTTCCATTTCCCTAAAGTATGGAATTCTCTTCCCCCTTCCATTCATTCTGCTCCTTTCTTTCCTGCTCTGAAATCTCTCCTCTGTAATTTCTCTACTCACTCCTGTAGTTGATTCTGATATGGGGTGAACTGGCTCTATGTGATAACGGCGTAGAAAGAAAAGTACAGTACAGTTCAGCAACTGCACAACGCTAAAAACAAAAATGGTGACTGCGCAACCCCAACATCAGCAAGCAGCAGAACACACTCTACGGGATGATATTTCCCTTACATTTTATGTGGGGGGATGTGCCCCCCACCCCCCCACGAAGGAGGCTTCTCCCCCCCAACCCCCCTTCCTTATTATAATCAACTCTGAGGGTGGGCCTGACACTGGGGTAAGGAGGCAACTCAGAAGGGGCTATCGGGGGGACCATGGAGCACAGTTCTGGGTGATTGGAGAATGGGAGACAAAAAAAATTAACAACCAAAACATATGCATGCACCTAGTGAGCTCTGAATCCAGGTCCTCCTGCACTGGAGGCAGTGAATCAAGCCACAGCACCAAGTGGACTGCTTGGCTCAACCACCTCCCATATGCCTCTTCCCTATAGCTCCCACTACCATTCACTTTATTCCTCACTCGTCATTCTTCCCCTTTCACCAGGTGAATTCCTTTTCATTTCCCTATCACCAACACGGATACGGGCACTGCCCTTCCTTTGTTTCAATTTTTCTCGGCATTTTTTTGTTGCTGTTTTTGTTATTGTGCTTTTGTATGTTCCACAATTTACTTCATGGTAATTTTCTGTCTGGCAATTTATTAAGTGTTCTTAGTTTGTATACTTTATTATTCCAATTTTATTGCACTATTTCATGTATTGTACTTGTATATGTTTTCTTCTCCTCTTTCCCCCTCCCCCAGGACGCATCTGGAAAATGAGCTGTTACCAGCTCAGTATATCTTTCATGGTGAAACTTTTGAAATAAATAAATAAATTCTAAGGCTTGGGAACATATCTAGCTGATGTAGTTTACAATTCTGATGGTCTGGGACGTGGCAGCTGAAATTTAATGCCAAGAAGTGCGCTGTGATGCACATGGGGAGTAGGAACAGAAGAGCAGGGTACACCCTAGGTGGGGAGGAAATTAAAGTAACAGAACAGGAGAGGGATCTGGGGATCATAGTTTCCTCGAACCTTAAGGTAGGAATCCAATGTAGCATGACGGCTGGAAAGGCCAATGGAATGTTGGCATGCATATGCAGGGGCATTACTAGCAGAAAGAGGGAGGTAACAATGCCCCCCTTACAAAGCCATGGTGAGGCTGCACCTGGAGTACAGGGTTCAGTTTTGCAGGCAACATTTCTGCAAGAATATAGATGCATTGGAGAGGGTTCAGAGAAGGGCATCCAAGATGGTGCAGGGTATGCAGGGAAAGTCATACAAGCAGAGGTGTAAGGAGCTGGATCTGTACACGCTGGAGACAAGAGGGGAAGGGGAGACATGATTGAAACTTTTAAATATGTAAAGGGGCTCAAAATGGGAGAAAAGGGTTCACTTAAGAGGAAGGATGGGGTCAAAACTAGAGGGCACAGTCTCAGACTGCAAGGAAAAAGACACAGGGGCAATGTGAGAGGGTGTTTCTTCACAGAGAGGGTGGTGGAGCCCTGGAACAGTCTACCAGATGGAGTGGTGGGGGCTAAATCGGTGGAAGAATTCAAGAGGGCATGGGACAAGCATATGGGGCTGAGTATCGGGGCGAGGGTGGGGCTGGCAGGGAGGGGGAGGTGTAGGGGAAAAAAAAGGGCAGACTAGATGGGCAGGTATGGTTCTTTTCTGCCGTCAAGCTTCTGTGATTCTATGATTACTAGTTCATCAGCTTGTCCGCCACTGGGCACTTATTAACATGCAGGTTCTACAAACCTTTGCCAAACAAAGCTGCTGAGGAGGTATTTTAAAGAGCAACTCTGCACTACAGCATGTGCTTTCATAAGCCCCTTTTTCACGACATGCTCTGTACCACAACAAGAGGTGCAGAGCACCTGAAGCGTTTGCTCTTTTGCTGTGCATAGGGAAGCTGCACTGCATCTCAAATGAGCACTCACTGATCTCGCATCTCCTTTCTTCTTGGGTTCACCATTATGTTGTGGTTTCCCATTGTATGCTGCTGTGTAATTGCAGCACACTGTTCACATTGATCCCAGAGAGAGTCCTGTGAGACCCTCCAGGATCCCCTGCTGCTCACACATGCAGCACTTCCAGGTACTGGTCTCGAAGCTCGTACCTGCAATATCAGAGACATTTAATTGAGTTAAATAGATTAGGTAGCAGAGAAGAACGAGAACTTGGGAAACTAGCTACTTTTCTGAAACGGGGGCTACAAAGTACTTTTAAAGTGCTCTGAAAGTGGAGTAATGATACTGGGCATGCACGGATGCATATTGAGATATGAATACGCATTAGCGTAGGCCCACTATCACAGCTCCACTTTTGGTACTTTATAGCCCCCGTTTCAGAAAAGGAGCTAGACCAAGTTCAGAGTTCTTTCTAGCATCTGAAAATATATTTAACTGAACTGTTGCTAAAACCACGGAATAGCCCAGGAGAGCGATGTATGTGGTGCAGTGTGTAAACAAACACATTGCTGCAGTCATAACAGGTGCGAGCACAATGGAAACATTGCAATTTTGGTAGGGCGCTGTGTAAAAATGACTAATAATAAGATGTTTCAGCTGTTACAATTTACTAGAGAATAAATTTTTTTCATTTTCAGTGTTCCTTTCTAAGATTTACAGCACATCTTGGAAGTCCATCTAAAAAGTGTGTAGAGAAAGTATTTGAAAACATTTGCATCTCCCCATTAACCTCACAGTGCCTTTCCTTATGATATCATAGTGCTCACCATGACAACACTGAGATGTCACAGACAGCAATTGTGTGGTTTGCAGTGGAGAATTAGAGACATTTTGAAGGACTCAGTGGAATAATTGATGCATTATCTACAATATGTTGTTGACCAACAGCAGGGGAAAGTAAAAAACCAAAAACAAATCACTAGAAAACAATAAAATTTAAACATAACTGATGTAAATGTAATGTTTTTAAGCTTTTTATTATAATATATAGTTGCTCTTTAACATTACAGGCATACTTGGTTGGGAAATTACTTTAAAGCAGCAGTGCAATGAAAAATATATTCCAAAAACCAAATTTTCTGCTATGGTTATGAAAAATATTGGCAGAATTGTTGATTTGGGTTTTCTGGATGCTTCCTAAGTTATATACTGTACATTTGCATTTTTGTCTGGATTCTTATCCTCCTCAGGTCCTCAAAATGATTTCTATGCAAAAATGAGGCAGCCATCTTTTTTTCTTGATAAATAATTATTTTAAAACTTTCATAAAATTCTTAAATGATAACAGAAACCGAAAATTTCACCATCAAAATAAACTGGAAGACATCTGGCATCGATTAGGAAGAAAAAATGATGGGGTAAAATTTTTGCACATTTTCATTGCACTGCTGCTTTAACAAGCTGGAAAAGGCCTGCAGCACAGCAGGAGAGTGGTGTCTCCAAGACTATGTCAATTTAGTGACCTACTTACCTCTCGTTTGGAGATGTCCATGAGCACAGCAAAACTGGTCATGTGATTACACTGGCAACTGACATGGCTTTGGTTCCGAGAAACAAGCTCGCATCCTTTAGAGGACCACCCTCCTGTCTTCCCAATCCTGCCAAAGGAAGCATAGGATTTTTACAAAAGAAAAGTCAAACAGGATCCAACTTATAAGCCTCCAATTTTCTGCCTACTCATTTAAGCTTTAAAAACTTCTTAGTACACTGGCCCGGTGGTAGTACTACTGCCTGCAACGCCTGTGACCTGGGTTGGAAGTGAACTTGAGTCACCAGAAGTTGGCCGAGTTAGAGGATCATGCATCTGGAGGACTGCTCTCCTCTCCTCTCCTCTCCCCACAACGGTAGGCTGTGACTCCTGCAGTGCATCTGACACTGAGCGGAGGCTAGGCATCATGGCCTTTGGGAGGCTCAGAAGGGCAGGTGGATATCAATAAAAAGATGCAATGCGTCACTGCATGCCAACAGGGAGAGAAAACAGTGGAAAAATCAATCCTGCCACGTAGGATGAAGATGACCCTACCGCAGGCCTGGCACCACCAAGTGGGCACCCACATGGGATCCTACTTCGGAGAGAGGGGGGCACAGTCAAATCCCCCACATCCCCACCATGAAGGGTAAGCCTTAGGGGCATGGGCTTGTGGGGGACACTTAGTTATGCCTCATGCCCACTGCCTAGCTATCAGAGGTGTGCATTATTCCCTTATAACTGCACACCCTGCCATGTGTTATCCATTATTGATCTGTTTGAATTTCAGTTTAACTTTCAGAAGCACTTTAGCATGATTCGTAAAGAATGATACTATGCTAATGCTTGTTGTTGTCATCAATACAATACAGACTCAGTAAAGTAAACCTTTAAACGCTGAAGTAAGTCAAACACTAGAACCTATGTTAAAAATGTTCTTGGCATAAATAAAACAGCTAGGGATAGTGTTGAAACTCAGTTTTGTTTTCTAAACCTCCAACATTTTTTCCTATAACAATCCATGACTACCGTAAAATATTGGGCTCAAAATATCAAGTGTGAAAGTGGCACCTGACAGACATGCATCATGCCAAACAGCTAAGTGACTTTTTATGACATTTTATAGAGCTGTAGTGTCAGTGATGACCCATTCTGACCCAGAATGAATTCTTAAAAAGGTTGGAAAAAGAAGTTGGAAATAGAATCACAGTGATCCTGCACAGAACTAATTAAATCTGTTGTTTGCAACACATGAATCATACCCACCCACTCATCAATTTCAATCCAGCTTTAATGACACATTACTGGAGAAACTCATCTTTGACTCCCAGGGAAATTCACACTAATTTGGATGGCTCAGACTTGCCCTGAAACTCTGCACCAGCCAAGTGGAAACAGTGGCAATTAATGGTGGGGAAGGGGAGGTGTACTTCTGGCAAAGATCCACAGGGCTGCTCTGGAATGGAAGGAGTAACTCTGAGCCCTCAACTCTCTTTGATCCACCTTCTCCTTTAGCTATATGTCAGACATTAACTGACAGGGCTGAATCAATATTTAGAAGACCTAGTACTAATGGGTCATGACCCCTTGAAATTCACTTTCATGCCCAATAAGTATCTCCCTCCAGGGTTTTACACAGATATATATCCTAAAACTTAAGAGAGCGTGACAAGAATTTATCTTCTCTATGTACTATTTCCAGGTGAACTATTTTAGTAAATAAAATGAATTAATTTACACAGAGGGTTTATTATAGGCACAGGCCAGGCATATGGAGATGGATGGAAGTAAAGCTAAAGGATACCCTTTTGTTCTTGATTTTGTTTCTATGTCACTTAAAGTTATTTACCCTCTCTGTGTCTTATGTTTAAAGCAACAGTATTTATTAGCAGAAAAATCCATCCTAAAGTTTTTTTTTGTGTGTTTTTTTAGCAAAAATGTATTTCTGACATTCTTATGTGTATTTTTAATTTTCTCATATTTTTAAAACTGCATTTATGGGCTAATTTTGCAATTAATGACTAAAGTCATTAAAGGCAGCAGAGTCACTCGCAATTAAAAAAAACTCTTCCACTGAGGTTATCTGTGACTGTACGGAATAGATTCATACTGTAAATGTATTATGATAGCGCTACCACATTGTAATTGAGCTGTGTTTACCAGCCGAGACATGACAGTTGCAGCTCACGGTTACCACACATCAATGCTTGCGGAGCAGCAACTGTTTTATTTTGGTTGGTTGATATTTCTCGTTTGGAGGGAGGGAGGGAGGGAGAGGGTCAGGGAACAAGTGAGTGAAGGAGGAAAGTCATGTGCCTGGGAGGACAAAAGAGTGGGTGAAACAACGGTGGCATTAAAAACAAGCAGTATGAAAGAGGTCTTGCAGTACTGAACACAAACAACTGAGATGGCAAGATGACAAACAGAGGTGTAAGTGAGTAGGCAGGGAAAGAGAGGAGTGGTTCCAGTAGATCAACTGGTTCACTGTTTTTTGGGGTTACTGAGGAAAAATAGCTTCTGTTTCAGTTTTAAAAATTCTAAAGCCAGGCACAAAGATTTGTTTGTTGTTCTACAGCCTGGTTGCCGAGTGTTATGCTCCACAAAATCAGCATTTCCTGGAACTCAGATTAAAATGGGCCTAAAATATCTGGTACAAGTGGAAAAATCAGCACCCAAGGCACAGATGGTATGCACAAAAGTGAGTGAAACAGTTTTTACTCACCAATACCTTTTATTAAGTGCTCAGTTAAAACAAACAGCTGTATCTACAGTCATCTGGTGCAAGACATTCACCAGTAGCGACTGATGTCACAAAACTCTAATGTTTCAATTGGCCACTGCCAAGCTTCATCACCTTTGATGAACATTGTCAGAAGCCAGTCGAAACGTTAGGGTTTTGTGACATCATCAGTCATTGTTGCCAAGTTTCTTGTGCCAAACAACTGTAGATATGGCTGTTTGTTTTTGAGCACTTAATAAAAGGTGCTGGTGAGTAAAAAACTGTCTCACTTTTGTGCGTTCCATCTTTGCCTTGGGTGCTGATTTTTCCACTTGTAACAGTTGCAGTTTGTGAATGTAGCACATCGGCCGTGTCCCAGTGCTAGCCTGCTGTTTCTGGTCCTAAAAACTCTCAGTGTAGGACTAGCAGCATAGCACTGGTCTTCAGAGAGAATCTCTATCAATCCAGGGCACTTCAGGATTATGGTTGACACACACAAATGTCAGTCATTAGGACATCTTACACACTTACACAGTTGAGTGGTTCCAGAAGACACAGACAGGCTTGGTTCTTTCCTCGGTTTCCAGCATTGTGTATTCCACTGTGACTGGCCTTTCAAGCAAGCTGGGCTGAGGCTCACCCTCCCTGTGGACTGTGATGCTTACAACTGGTGTGTTAATGACAGGTCGGTTTGGCAGCCTGTAGAACGCAGACAAAAACATAAAGTGCATCCAAGCATACCTCTTGATATCTTAGTATTAAAAATGCATAGCACCAGCCTCCAAAATTCAGAGCAAATTGCCAGAATATGTAGCACTTTCTTATTTTAGAGAATACTATGTCAAAGAATAGTGGACCCCACGTATTCAGTGTTAAGGAATGTTACTGTCAAGTTAGTTCAATGTTTTAATAGTTTTTGTATGCCTAGACATAATAACATTATGAGGAACATCAGTAAACCTTCACAGAGCAAGGGTAAATGTGGGTGTAAAACTCACAGCAGTTGAGAAGTATGCAACCAAAGAAGCAGGCATTTTAGCTAACCGAGTGCTGAGACTAGTGCTATATGTTCCAGCATGGTTAGCACATCTAGTGGACACTCAAAAGCTCTGCATCTCAGTGCAAGAGACTGCCGCTGAGTTTAGAGGCAGTAAAAGAAAGCATTGCTGCTGACAGTGCATAGTGTGCATTGTCCTTCAATATGCATATTGTAAGACACCTTTTCTGCTCACAAACAGCTAAACAATAACTCAGAGGTGAAACCTCAAACCTTCAGGTTTGTTACATTTAGGGCCAAGGGTGGTGCGTTTCTATTTGGTTTAATTGGAAAATGTGTAGATCTTAAATTATAAGTAAAATTAAACTGTATGTTCATGCATGTGCAGTTCCATTTTTCACACATTCCTGGCCACGGCCACACTTATCTGTTTCTGTGAGTCTACAGACTCTCAAAAACAGAAAATACATGGTCCCCCTCCCATTCGATCCCAGTGCTATATAATTTCATGGTAATATAGTGGTCCCCGGTTCTGTCTGATCCCACAGCTGCCAGTATTCAAATTTTCCTGGTAGTCCAGTAGCCCCCCAACCCAATCCCCATGCCAGCTATTACCGTGAAATTATTTTCCAGGTAGTCTAATGGTTACCCCCCACTCACCCACTCCCAGTTGAAGTATTGATTTAAAGTAATTTCCCTGGTGTCCAGTGGTGCACCCTACCTCCCAGGCCACCCCGACCCACCCCAGCCTGCAGCAAGAACAGCCCTCTGCTTCCTTCCATAGACATTTGTCCTGCAAGTCAGTATTATCTGTGATGCTTGGCCAGCTGGTTCTGACTGCTCTATGATTTTGTAATATAAAAAAGTAGTGTGTGATTGTCTGTCATGAGACATCCTGTGCTCCTGGAATGACCCCCCAGGTTTCAGTTCAAATAACAGGATATGTTAAACAGCAGATCTCTGTAATGTGATTAACTTCCAAATTGCATTTTATGGCCGTGTTTATGATCTGCACTGCTTTGAAGCCAGGAAACTAAAACACCCATTTTATGACATCTTCAGAAGAACAACAATTAATTTCAACTGGTGTTAAAAAGCTATATTGCACATAAGTGAGATATGACAGAGTTAGTCATAAAAGTTATGTGATGTCTTTGAAAAACAGGAAACCACACTAAATTAAAGGAAAGACTTAATTAAGAAGTCATATGGGGAAATTAGTTTTTGCTGATGTCACCTTATTTAATATACCTTCTGATAGGACATCCTGTGTGTATTAATTTTTTTTTATATTTAACAAGGAGGAGCTAGGTGACATCATGGAAGAGGCGGATATAGAAACAGTTTAAACTATTCTGTGTCTGATCTTTAGTGACACTCTTCTTTGTGGGCTCTTAGAAACAACATCTACTTTAAGCACTGTTTAGAAGGTAATACATTAGATAGGAAAGTCTAATTGTATTGTGGTAGGAGTTTATGTTTGTACTTTAACCTTGTTCTTTTAAGTGATTGTATGCTTTGTGATATATGGTGCTGTGTTTACATTTTACATATTTTTATCCATTTTTAAGTAAACCTCTTATTTTAAAGAGACTACTGGTGTGCCTTCGAAGTTCTTTCTTTTGCCTGTGAAGTATAGATGGTTAAGGCTGACTAAACTGTTCAAAGCTTAATGGTAACACCAAACTGGGAAAAAGGTAAGAATTTTTCCTAAGGTCTTTCATAGAGTTTTTAGGGTTCATTTTGGATACCTGGTTAGGTGCCCTTAGGCGAAAGATATCTGGCATTCCCCGAAGAGCAGAATTATCTGAGCCTGTCCATTTGGGTACGCTAGCATAAGGTTCACAGTTTGAATCCCTCCAGAACTTGAGACCAAAGGTGATTCGGACCCACAAGCAGACAGGAGGGTTACCCTGCTCTGTTACTTGTTCACAATACTGCGCTCGGAGGTTGGCACTGTGAGAGCAGAGGGCCTGACCTGCTGAGTGGGTTTGTGACATTATTGATACACACATACATGCATCTAGTGTAAACTGCTGTAAATGAAAACTAGACTGAGTGGCATTATGCTGCAAAAAAAGTCCCTTCCTGCCCAGGGGCTAAGTGATAGCCAAGAAACAAATTTGTGCACTCACTGCAGCAAAAAGTTTTAAAGAGACACTTCAGGAACAAGCAGCAAAACATAACTGTATACAGAATGAATAATATCAGATCGTGGCAACCTGTATACAGCTTGGAGTGCATTCTTTTGCACCAAGCTACATCCAGGGTCACGTGCTTTGAAAGCATGCAATACATCTGAGGCAGTTTGTGTACATTTATAAATGACAAGATAAAAGTGATATATTTGCTGTTTATACTAACAACAAGATATCAAAAATATGTTGCTTTCCGTGTTGTCATAATTTATATCTTGAAGATCATCACAATGGAATACAGCACCTGTCTGAGTCATGAGGCGAACAGGTCTTATAACACTGCCAATCCAAACCCTGGATGTCCTTCTGGAGTATATATCCAGGCATGAATATTTCTCTAAGCATCGGCCCACTGAGACTAAATGGAGTGAAACCATTGAGGTACATTGCCAAAGTAGAATGAATTATGAAAGGGCTCTCCAGCTGCTGCCCTGTTAATGTGTAGCACTGCTGGATGCAACTGACAATCCAGTTTGATAGGCACTGTTTGAAGATGGGACCTCCCTTCCGATTGGGGTCAAAGAGTCAAACAGGTGGGAAGCTTGCCTGTAGTCATTGACTCTATTGAGGTAAAAGCTGAAAATTCTTCTAACATCAAGAGAATGTAGCAGCACTTTACCCAGATTTTGCAACTTGGGGTTGAAAGTTGGAAGCCCCAATGACTGACTGTGATGGAATCTAACATTATCTTTGGAAGAAATTTAGGATGTGCTCGGAGCACCACCCTGTCCTTACATAAGAATGTGTATGTAGGATCCATCACTAGGGCTTGTAACTCAGATAATCTATGTGCAGAAGTAGTGGCCACTAGTACTGTGGTTTGTCAGATACTTCATGTTACTAATCATCACTAGTTCGAAGGGCTTGCATGTGAGCATGTCCAACACTAGACTGAGATCTAAATTGGCAACTGGATTTTGTATACTGGGTCTCAAGTGCAGGATTCCTCTTAGAAACCTTCTAAAGAGGGGGAGTTAGGCCAAGGGAAAAGTCCAGACCAACTCATTATATGCGCAGATATCCAAAAAATGAAAATTATGTACCTATTGTAATTCTTGATGATCTTGTATATCTTCATCATTCATCACTGGTGGGTTGTACGCCAGAGCGCTATGACCCCATGGAAGCTTTTAGCTTACAAATTATTTTCCTGGGGGAGGAGCTGGTGTCGTATATGGAGCCACTCATGAGGATGATGCACAGTGTGCTGGTCGAGTGTCAGCAAGTAACCGACGCCAACTCCTCTCTCACCTCAGTTCTGTCCACCAGAGAGAGTGAAAATTAGAAATAGAGAAAAGAAGAGGGTTGGGGCAAGGGATCCCAAGAGATAGTAAAAGGAAAGGATATAAACAGAAAGGAAAAAAAAGCCAACACAGAAGGAGAGGGAGGCTACCCGAGGGTGTGATATAGGGAAGGGGCCCCAACCACTGGGCAGTCCTAAGGGACAGAGAAATGGGAAGGGTTAAGGATATTTCAGGAGCAGAAAAGAAGAAGAAGGGATAGTAAAGGATGATGAGAGACCCCATGGCACCCTACTCCCCCCAGGGAGACAGGATGAAGATGTCAAGGGCAGCATCCACCTCTATATTCTCCACAAACTTCTCATGAAGGATAGACCAGCCTGTCTCCCATCTTGAGACGAGACAGGGCTGTTTTAGCTAAGATAGCCCAGAGAAACAATCTTGAGGCTGAAACCAGAGGGGACACCCATTGAAATCCTGAGGAGTAAGATGCTGGGGCTCTGCAGATTGCCCTAGGGCATGGGGGTGGGGGACAGGATCCACCATGGGACAAAGGACCCCTCAACAGTCATTCCACATCCAGGCGTTGCTACATCCTGTAACTGATCCCAAGCCAAAGTCAAGGCAGAAGAAGTCATGGAAGGAGGAGAACTGCCCCAGGTCAACCAGATCAGTTCACGAGGAAAGAGAGACAAGGGGAGGGTTCCTCGGGTCCCCCAAAGCCCACCTGGTCCAGAACTCTAAGATAGTGAGGGAAAGCTGCAGCTGAGCCTCTGAACTGGTCCCAAGACAGGGACCCCATAGGACCCGAAATGCCCGGGAGAGCAGAAGGGCGAGGCAGAGGATCTGAAGAAGGAGAAGAAGACTGGTGAGCCAGAGAAGGATCCCTGCTCGGGGCTTCAGGAACATTCACACGACCCCTGCAGAAGGATGGGGCTGTGCAAAGAATCCACAGAAGGTTGCACAACCATGCAAGTGCGGCCTAAGTGGTGTTCCAAGGAAGAATCCCTATGGTGAGGAGACATTGCGGGCGGCACCTTACCCCACCTCATGCAGATCCACCCCACTGAGGAGAGCGAAAACATGGGGTCGGCACTGCAGCTCCTCCCAGACCCACCAGCAGCTCTGAGAGAAGACCCCCGGGCCACCCCAGGTGCTATCAAGTCCTCCCCCCTTAGAAAGAGACCTGCCCCTCGTCCATCTGTGAGGCATTGAGGGGGGCAACACCGGAGGAGCCACAGGCATCTGCAAGCCTGTGACAGCAACCCCCGAGTTAGCCCCTAACCCGGGAGCAGAACCGATGCCATCCCCAGCATCAACACCAGATTCAACCCCCACAGAGGTGCCGACCTCTGAAGTGGCACTGAGTGTGGTGCTGCTCCTAGACCTGGCACCATCTTCCGTCCCCGCTCTATCATCGGTGCCGCCCTTCTCCACAGCACCGGGGTCGGCACCACCTTTCTCCATGGCCCTGGGGTCAGTGCCGCCCTTTCCCACGGCACCAGATATGGCACTGTGAAAGTCCATGGCACCGCTAATGGTGCTGGAAGACTCTGAGATGGCGGCCCCGGAGACAGAGCCAGTGGGGGGGGTGTGAAGACACCTCCAGAATTCTGCTGCTAGACCTCATAGGGCAGTGAGACTCTTCAGAGCTGGAGAGCTCCTCAGAGGGGGGGACAACCACTCTGGGGCAGACCTGTCCTCCTCCTCCTCCAAAGAGGAAGAGAGCGAGGTGACTGGGAGAGAGGCTACCCCTCGCACCCTACCGGGTCTGGCACCATGCGTGGCACTGAACGATGGCCGCGCCGCAACCTCGATGCTGCTCTGCTCACCAGCCCCTGGAACAGGGCCAGGAGCTCAAGCAGAGCCAGCGGATGGAGTCAAGGGCCCCACTGTTTCAGATCCAGCGTGTAGGTCCAACCGCGACACCGGGGGATCGTGGGTCCAAGGAGGCCAACGACTGTGAGGGGTGCTCAACCGAGCCCCCGGAGGTCAACTGTCCACCTGACTCCTCTAGCAAACTGGAAGCACCAGTGAGGACAGTACCATCAATGGCTTGCGACCCTCTGGTACGTATAGTAATGGAGGGTGACCCAAGGGAAGGGTCCAGGATTCTTGCCATGGCATCCTGGAACCGCCATCCTCCGAAGGTAGGAGGTTTCCGACCCACGTTCAACATGGGTGTTTCAAGGACCCTGCAGTCCATGGAGAAGCACACGTTGCAGTTGTCCATGTCATGCTGTGGGCCTAGGCAAGAGAGACATCGATCGTGGTGATCCATTATGGAGATGGACTTGTCACAGGGGCATCGACGCATTGGGGTACGTCCCACCTTAGATTTCAATTTAGGCCCCAGATCGGACACAATCAACCACACACAAAATTAAATTAAAATAAAGAAAAGAGTCAGTGCTGTAGAAACAATAAAACAAAAATACAATAAAAAAGGGAATGGTCTCGCCCATTTACAGCTCTACAGTGTCGAGTAAATGAACAGAACTTCGGTGGCTTTGAACGACGACGAACTACGCAATTCTGCCCGTCAGCTCCCACGAGGTGCACTCTCAGTGACGGGAAGAACAGAACTGAAGTGAGGGAGGAGTTGACGTCCATTACTGGCTGATGCTTGAGCAGCACGCTGTGCATCGTCCTTGTGGGTGGCGCCATCCACGATGTTGGCTCCTCCCCCAGGAAACAAATTTGTAAGCCAAAAAGCTCCCGCAGGGTCATAGCGCCTCTGGTGTATAACCCACCAGTGATGAATGGTGAAGATATACATACAGGAAGATGCAGACTTTTTTTTTGTATTTTTTTTTTTGTATTATTTCTTTTATCCTCTCGTGCCTCGAGACCCACCACTCCTTCGGGCTGCATAGGTTCCATCCGCTCCGCCTGTCCATTCCTGAGCCCTCCAGCCTCATATCGCAGCCGCCCCTAGGGTAATCCAGATGTAACCCTTCGAAAGGCGGGTCCCCCTCCTCCGAGGGGGAAGGCAGCAGAAGGGGCAACCAGCACATACTTGGCCCCAGAGTGCTGCTGAGGTGGAGGGACTCCTTCAGGGCATCAGTGGCAGCGGTGGACCAGCAGCATTCATCTGGTCAGTCGCGTAGCAGATTTCCACTTTTCTTTACTGTTCCTTACTGCATGCATCTGCAGTGCTCCTGGTCTCCACCAGAGGCCGCTGCAGCATGATGTCGGCCCACTACCTACCTGAGGAGAGCAGTCCTATGGACGTTAAATCCTCTCCTTCCCCTGCCAGCGCCTGGCATCCTGCCTCCAGGTCACCGGTGTGGTTCGAGGTAAGGCGCCAGTGCCTCAACCCTCTACACCACAGGGCCAGCCAGATGTAGACTGCTATTGAACAGTACTGAAGGTTAGACTGTGAAAGGTCCAGAAGGTAGTTTGGAACTTGCCCTGGAGTGCAATGAAAAGGATCCCTGCACTCTTTGGACCCATGATTAAGAGCCTGTTGAGGGCTTGAAACATTGTGTTATTTACCCCTGCTGTGCTGCTCTGTAAGTTTTTATCTTTATTAAAGTAATAATGCATGAAATTCAGTCAGAGCAAGACTGTTTTTCCTTAAATGTCAAACACAGTGCCTGGTTTGTTGTTTTTGTTTGACTCTGTAATATGAGTAGACTTGATAGACCGCAAGGCCTTATTCTGCTGGTCCCTTCATATCTTCCTATATTTGTAAGTACAATTATACCAGTGCTACATGTTTTTAACTGTCTGTATTCATGTTTTTAACAACTTTGCTTCACTGTATTCAGAGTCAATAAAAATTGTATGTATATACCTTTAATGTTTTGAATTATAAGCAGGTCAGTGGTTGGCTCCTCTATCCTTTGATTAAGGACAAATGCCTGAAATGTGTCTGGAGCTTGTCCAACTATTTCATTCTCTGCTGACCTATACTCTGATGTACAGCACTATCGTTCGAGCACCCAATAAAAAAGGAAGCTTTTCCTCACCTGATGCAGGGCTCACTGTCTTCTATGTAGATGCCATCTCCCTCCTGGGTGGTGAGAACTGGTATTTTCTTTCTACTTTCATGCACATTTCTGTACCAAGCACCACTGACCCTAGTGCGGATTGTCTCCTTCTATCCTAGAGACCCCACTTTGAACTGAACTCTCAGGAGAAGGAGCTGAGATTTCTGAAGGTTGAGCAGGACTCTGATGGACATCAGGCACTAGCAAGCTGAGGTCACTGCCACTTACGTTTTATGCTTGGACAGGCTTTTTATGAACCAGTTGTCCAAGTACTACACAGAACTTGAAGTACATGCAGTGACTGACATTGACAGGAATATGCTGATAAGCATCCTGCACGTTCAGGGAAGCCAACTAGTCTTGGGCTTTTAAATGTGGTAGTAGAGCTCAAAGATACCATTCCAAATCTGTCACACCTCATGTATTTGTTACATGATCTTAAGTCCAGAATTGGGCATATGCCACCAATCTTCTTAGGAATGAGGATGTACCTGGAGCAGAAGCCTTTGCTCCATTCTGATTCCAATACTTTCTATATTGCCCTGATCTGTAGAAGCCCAGCAACCTTCAGGGTGAGCAGCTCTGCCATAAGACCCTGAAATTGCTGCAGTTTCCCCTGCAGTGTGGTCTGGAGAGTGCTCTATCGGCATAAGGATGTGACCATCCTGGATAACCTCCAGGACCACTTGTCTGTGGTAAACGTCTCCAAGTGGCAGTAGAACAGGGCTTGTCATCCCCCAACCGGAGAAGAGCGAGCCATGTCAAGCAGCTGTGATGGACCCAAGGCTAGTGTTCTATCATAGGGTAGTGCTTGGGACCTTTGCCAACTACACCTTCCACTGCAGCTTTGGTTTCTGCTGCTGCAGGAAGGCCTTGGGCTTGGCCTGCTTGTGGAAGCCTGACAAAGTGGGCTTGCTACAAAAAGGCTGTTAGTTGTGTAAGAAACCATGTTCCATTCCCTTTGTGAAGGAATGTGGATGTTCTACATGTCCTTAAGGGTTGTCTTCTTCTCACTGGACTTCTTAAGAGCCTCCTACACATGCTGTTCAAAGAAATATGTCCAACTGAATAGAACATTCATGATCTTCTGTTAGACATCTGGGACAAAACCTGTCATTCTAAGCCAGGAGTTCCTCCTGACACTAATCACAGCAGTAGCTATGCAGATCCCTGCATCAGAGGCATTCAGAACAGCTCTTAGTTTGTTGCCATTGGTTTCATACCTTGAGTAAAATCTGCCAACAAGCCCCACATAGAAGTAGACACAGGAAGGCTCTCAGTAAGATCTTTTAAGTCTGTTGCAGAGGGAGTATTCATACCTCGAGATGTGGAATTGGTAGCTCACCATCTTAAGGCTCAGATTAGCAAAGGCAAACTCCCATTTCCCCATAATGTCAGTCTTGCAAGGCACCCCACCAGGGGTCTGTACAGCAAATTCATTCGGAGTCACTGACTTGTCTTTAGAAACCATTATATCAGCATCTGCTTTATGCTGAGTATAGTAGAACATTTTGGTTCATGGTGCTATGTACCATTTATCCAGGAGTTGGGGGGACTGCTGGAACAGAAGGTTTCCTCCATGCTGCTTCTGTAAGTCTTCAGAGCAGGCTAGATGGGGGTATCAAGGATACAGGGAGTGAAGGTGTATTAAGACAAAGGACTGTTGGTTCTTTTTAACCTTGTTTGCTGTGCCTGTATCACTTGAATAAACTGTTACTTTGCATTTAACCTGTTTGGCTCCAGTGTTGTCCCAAGGGATGAGTGCTCAGTTTTTGTATGTGTTAAGTGAAATATATTAAGGTATTGTATCTGTATTTATTTAGACTGATCTACAGTCACTGTCTTGAAGTTCAGAGCTTTGTGCATATTCTTCCACAGTGACTGAAAAGAGATACTATCCTGAGAAACCCACCATAACAAAGCAGGTGGGTTTGTGGCACGAACAGAGGGAAACTCCTCAAAATCCTCTGTCTCCTCATCCATGAGATCAAGATTATATTCTTGCTTGTCATCTAGCAGAGAGGATGGTGTCAGAGGCTCCGGTGCTGGTACAGAGGCTGAAGCTGGGAAAAGCTCCCTACATGGTGCAGAGGCCCATTCCAGCACGGACAGTGATGCCTCGAAATGCAGCTTTGTCAGCCCAGGAGAAGATCCTGGCGCCAAGGGCAGCACCAGCATAGACAATGGCATCAGCAATAGCACAGACAACAGCACTGACAATGACACAGTCAATGGGGCCAAATCCAGAGCCAATACAACCCCCAACTGGCACCGCGGACAGAGCCAATAAGTTTCAGAGAAGCTACTGCTCCATAAGGTATGTCCATCAACTAAACTACTCATCCATGACATCCTCAAAAGGCAGTGGTGGTGACTGAGGCACTGGCATTGTTGGCAAGAAGATGGCTGGTTTTGAATTCTCTTTTGTGGAGGTCGATGAAAGAGAGAACACCAGAACTTCTCAGTACAATACCTCAGGGTCTGGCTGGATAACCACCTTGATTTTTCTGTTCCTGTGGATGCAATCCACAAGAAGCTTGATTCCAAACTTGGAGCACTTTACAGAAATAACAAACACCCTGCTTCCTTTTCACAGAGAAATCCTCACTAAGATGACTGCCCCCATTTTTGTCTATGGAGACACTGTTTACAGTGCTGCTCCAAAGTCCACTTTAGCTAGACTAGACCCTCTTTTCCATTCCTTCTATCGATTTGCCCTTGACAAACCCCTGTGTACTCACCATTGCTCCTAGTACACCTCCCTCTCCCTTCTTGATGCCAGGGGCCTTTCCCTCTGTGCCTTCTTTATCTCCAAATTTTGGTTTGGCTCCCTCCCCTCATATCATGCTTCTCTCCTCTCTTTCCCCTTTTTTACCTCTTACTCCCTTTGGAACACTTGCATTTGCTCTTTTGCTCTTCCACAAATGAAATCTACTGCTGGCCAAGCTGCCTTCTCGTTCTGTTTCCCTAAAATATGAGGCTCCTTGCCCTCTTGAGTCAGTCCTGTAGATGTCTCTGATACTGTGGTGGAATTCCGTCACCTGCTTTCCACCCTACACTGATACTGGTTTAGCCCCTCTCCCCAGATCTTCAGTCACTACACCCTGCCTCACATATTATTGCTTTGTTTCTCACTGTTTAATGTTCTTTTGCCTGTTTTGCAATACACTGTATGGTGACTTACAATATGGCAATTTTATTCTTGAACTGTTTTCTTGTAACTGTATATATTATTGTATTTATTTTCATATTATTGTACTGTTTTTGAACCTTGTACTTTGGATCTATCTGTCCTCCTCTCTTCCCCTTCCCCCCAGGATGCATCTGGAAATGAGCTGATACCAACTCAGTACGACTTTCCTGGTAAAACATTTGAAATAAATAAAACAAAACAAAATACAATATAATAAATTCTCTCACACCTAATGGAGATGGCTGCTTCAGGGAACAGTGTTGAGAACTAGATCTGGGCCTATGTCATTGCTTCTTTTTGTGTGAAGATGAAGTCGAAGGTCCAGGAACCTGATGTCAAGTGTGAGTGTGGCCAGGACTATTTATTTTTATGACTAGGAGAGGACGGTCTGTCCTCCCAGTCTAGAGACTGTATGATACCAGAACAACAGCCAGAGAAAAGTGATGGTCTGAAGCAGACTCGTTGCCTGAACAACTTGCCTTGTCAGGTGCCCTACCTGCCATAATGGTTTTTGAATGTCACTGAATGTAGTAGGGCTGTGAGAAAACTTAATGAAATATGTTACATTGACTGATTAAAAACAAGAAAACATGGTTACACATGTAAATGAACTGCGACAAACTAGACTAGAACACTATTTGTGCAAAACTGAAGTTCTGGTCCCCAACAAGGAAAGAACTGAACTTAGAATGCAGGAAGAAAGGAACAGAGGAGCTTGGGGCTGGTGCTACGATATACCCTGTGGGTGCATGAGGCCCCTAGTCATTGGTGCTAGGTACCAGCTCCAACGGCCCCAAACGTTCTGGTTCACACAAGGTCCTGTTGGCTTCAGTTCTAAGACCAAACAGTGTGGCTCTATTGAGAAGACTGATTCTTCGAAATACATATTTTAACTACTTACTACAATTACTACACAGATATACTTATTTATGTAATCAGCGTGGGTGGATAAACAGCTAAATAAATGTGTTTATTTTCACTGGTGTTAAATAAATTGTAGAACCATTATTTATTTAACACCCTGGTGTCAATCAAACCGCATTTATTTAACACACAACCATCAATCATCTCCCCTCCTGCCGGACCTACTTTGCCTAACACTGTGACTGCCAATCTCTGTCCCCAACATTGCTGCATTTCAAACTACCCACCGACTCCAAAGCAACCTCCCTAACTCAACTACTGCTCATACTACACTGATACAACCCCCTTCCCCAAAGAACTGAAAACCAAGCGTGATTTTTTTTTTTTTTTTTTTACACTGCCACACTGCTTTCTCTAGTTTTTGAATGTCAGAAATTCAAGTATCACACTGTGCTCTCTTCATCCTCCCTCTCATTCATCACACCCAAGATTCATCAATTGCCACTCCTCTTTGTACTTGAGAAAACATACAGTATTTATCCCCAGCACCAAGAAACACACCTACAGACACTGACCTCGCAAAACTAATACTATCACTCTGCCACTTACCAGCTCTCCTCACATACAGGCTCCGTTTTACTTTCTCGTCGTCTCTATCAAAAATTCAACTAACAACACTGTGCTTTCTTCCCCCTTCCACTCGCTCACTTGCTCGGTCATCAAACCCGACATCAGTTGCCACACTTACTACTAAACTAATTGATTTAAAAAAAAACTACAGGCAGCCACTGACATCGCAAAACTAATGCTGGCACTCTGACACTTACCAGCTCTCCTCAATCATAGGCTCTGTTGTACTTTCTCTTCGTTTCTAACTGCTGCACATCTCCAGTCCACGGATAACGAAAGCAAGAACAACCGAATATGGCTACATCAATCACATAATTAATACACTATATAAAGAAGTGAAAAGGAAAATAAAAACTACCCCCATCCTCCAAAAAAACATCGATACACCACCACAGCTCCTAGCTCTTTCACTAAGCGAGACACAGAACTGCCATTTTTTCAAAACACTCCCACCTGCCCACAAACCAGCAAAAACCAATAGCAACACCACTCTCAGTGACATGACATTGCCAGCATACCAACCATGCTACTGGCCTTAGAAACCAGCCGATCCTCAAGCACAAATACATAAAAAAAAAAAAAGCCACTAAATGTATAAAACAACAACTGAAACTCTACAAAAACTAAATAAAAACAACATAAAAAATTAATTTCTTATTACATAAATTGAATATGCAATGGAAAACTTGTGAAATACATGATTTATCTGCACTAGAGCAGTTTGACCTCGAACACCTCCCTCGTAGCTTATGCCACTCGTGAGGTTACCTGAGGTCAAACTGCTCTTGTGCAGATAAATCATGTATTTCACTCATTTCCATTGCATATCCCTTATTTATTTAATGTGCAGATTTCAGTTGTCTCAGCAGTCAAGGTTTAACCCTTTGCCCATTGCCTCAAAGAAATTCCCGTCCTTGAGCCTAGAGGACACAGCCTATGCTTGCATGGAAACTGATATCAAAACAGTTTCAGATTTTTAAGGATGCCCTTTACTTTTCTTTATCTTCCTATTTATTTATTTAAAATGTGATGACTAGGCTAGTCACTCCGATCTGGAGCTCATTTCAAGGTGTGACCTAGAGGGGGGGATACAGCAAGGAGTGATACAGTAATAACAAAAAAATGATGTTTCTACCTTTTTAACCCTCTGCTACCTCCCATTCTGTCGGCATTACAGGTACTACCTGTTGGCTACACAGCGAGATATGCTGTCCATGCTTCTGAACCAACCAAAAATGGTGAGATTTTGTGGTGTGCATCACCCCTCTCCCTGGAGAGTAACAAATCTCACTCTGTTACACTGCCACTCTCCTCTGGGCTGGTGAAAGAGACAGCAGAAGTTGCTCTCAAACCTGGGTCTTCCATGCCACAGCATGACTCCCTGCCACAAAGTCCCCCAGCAGGTCTAGTGTACATCCCATTGTGAACCCTCCAAATTCCACAGCAAGTATAGTGCAGACCTCACAATGAACCCTCCACCAAATCCTACAGCAAGTCTAATGTAAGCCCCACAGTGAACCCTCCACCAAATCCCACAGCAGGTCTAGTGTAAGCCCACTTTGAACCCTCCACCAAATCCCACAACAGGTCTAGTGTAAGCCCACTGTGAACCCTCCACCAAATCCCACAACAAATCTAGAGTATGCCCCATTGTGAAACCTTTAAATTCTACAGCAAGTACAGAGCTGACCTCTCAATGAACCCTCCACCAAATCCTACAGTAAGTCTAGTGTAAGCCCCATAGTGAACCCTCCACCAAATCCCACAGCAGGTCTAGTATAATCCAACTGTGAACCTGCCACCAAATCCCACAGAAAATCTAGTGCAAGCCCCACGGTGAACCCTCCACCAAATCCCACAGCAGGTTAAGGCCCTGTCCACACTACACGCTTAGCGATGCTGGATGCAATCCGTTATGGCGTGAGCAGTGCAGTGTGTCACACCACTGGCGGGGTCCGTTACGGGACGGCACCGCGATCACACATGTCGAGATCCGGGCGCCGTTACAGTGGCGCCCGATCCCACATCAGTCTCGCTGCGCTTGGTGCCCTGCAGGGGACTGTTACTGGCAGTCCACATCTACCGATAACGCTACTAGGAAGGGACGGTTTCATAACCATTGTTGAAACCACCTCATATGTGGTTTCAACAACGGTTACGAAAACGCCTCCTGTAACGTTACAGGTGTAAACGCGACCTGTTACGGTAACGTTTTACACCCTCTGTAATGTTACAGAGGCGTAGTGTGGATAGGGCCTTAGTGTAAGCTCACTGTGAGCCCTCCACCAAATCCCACAACAAATCTAGAGTATGCCCCATTGTGAACCCTCCAAATTCTACAACAAGTATAGAGCTGACCTCACAATGAACCCTACACCAAATCCTACAGTAAGTCTAGTGTAAGCCCCATAGTGAACCCTCCACCAAATCCCACAGCAGGTCTAGTGTAATCCAACTGTGAACCCTCCACCAAATCTCACAGAAAATCTAGTGCAAGCCCCACGGTGAACCCTCCACCAAATCCCACAGCAGGTTTAGTGTAAGCTCACTGTGAGCCCTCCACCAAATCCCACAACAAATCTAGAGTATGTCCCATTGTAAACCCACCAAATTCTACAACACGTATAGAGCTGACCTCACAGTGAACCCTCCACCAAATCCTACAGTAAGTCTAGTGTAAGCCCCACAGTGAACCCTCCACCAAATCACACAGCAAGTCTAGTGTAAGCCTAACTGTGAACCCTCCACCAAATCTCACTGTATGTCTAGTGCCGGTCCCACTGTAACCCTTCACCAATTCTCACAACAAGTCTAATGTACTGTAGGCCTCATTGAGAATCCAAAAGCAGGTCTAGAGTAGGCCCCACTGCAAGGTTTCTATCAAATCTGATGGCAAGTATAGTGTAGGCTCAACTGTGAACACTCCACTAAATCTTACAGCAAGTCTAGTGTAAACCCAACTGAGAATCCTCCACTAAATCCCGCAGCAATTCTAGTGTAATCCTTACTGTGAACCCTTCCACCAATTCCCAGAACAAATCTAATGTAAACCCCAATGTTAACCCTCCACCAAATCCCACAGCTGGTCTAGTGTAGGCCCTACTGTGAACACTCCACCAAATCCCACAAGTCTAGTATAAGACTCATTGTAAACCCCTCCACCAACTCCCACAACAAATCTGGTGTAAACCCCATTGTGAATCCTCCACCAATTCCCTCAGCAGGTCTAGTGTAAGCCTCACTGTGAATCCTCCACAAAATCCCATAGCAAGTCTAGTGTAAACCCAATTGTGAATCCACCACCAAACTGAACCCGGAGAGGTAAACCTGGTTACTCCAGCTGGGGGGGTCTCCCACCTCTTGCTCCCAAATCTATACTCGGACATTCATTTGGATACAATACCTTTCTTCGAACTACTGGTTGTAGATGCTATCTCGAAATGTTTAGCACATTTAACATTCTACATCTTTACTCAGAAGGTGTTCTGACTTTAAAAGTACTGTAAGTGGCTCTGTCTTTATCCTAGACCCGCACTGTTGCAGATGCTTCTAAGCCATACACAATTTAAAAGTTCTGTACTTGGCAAGTCTTCTCTTGACCCCACAGTAGGCAGATACTTTTACACTAATCTCCGTCTCTGTGAACATTGTCTCTTTATGAGAGTAGACTCACCGAAGGTATGTAGGAGCCCCAGGGCTTCTTCCCACAAATGTCTCAGGTACTCACAAACAAATCGATTCTTAGGCAGCTTCTCTCTGTCCAGGCTTGCACAGGGGATTGCCCCCGAATTCCTGGAATTCCGCCCCATCCCTCTGGGGATGGGGCACTGGAACAAATCTAGGAACGGTCTCTACCACTTTCTTCTGGTCTCTTCTGTGTTCCTCTCTATGGTGAGAACACACAACCCACTTGTCTGACATAGCTCTATATCAGAGCTAGGCTCTGAGGGGCTGCCAACTGCAGCACACCTCTCATCTAACTGCTGTCTCAAGACTCTCCCTGAAGACTGACTTGAATTCCCCAATGATCTACAGCTAACCCCTGCAGTTAGCATTCCATTGTTGCTTATGCTGCTGCGATCATTCTACGGTGACATCATCACTCCAGCTCAGCTGAAACTGTGAACAGAATGAGACAGTGTGAAACCCATTTAACTGGTATCCCACAAGTTGCCTTTCCCTGCCTGCCTCTGGTTCTAAGTGGGATTCTAGTAACCCCTGGGAACAAGGGGGTTACACCAGTGGGCAAAGAACCATTGCATGTATAGGCACATAAGGCACTAGTAACTGCATTTGTAGTCCATAATGAGATGCAATGTGAGGCTGCACAGTCAGGTCAGACTGTTTGTGCAATCCATCACAGGTAGCTCAGAGTGGGCACACTGTCAGGACTAGTAGTAATCGCAGCTGGATCCTAAGGAAAGAAGTTGTTTCAGCCCCGCTTCAAACTGGGCTAGGTTAGATAGGTGAAGCAGGGTGTCTGGTGCCTCATTTAGCCAGAGGGGAGCTCTGTAGGTAAAGGAGCATTAGGCTAGGTTGGTCTTACAGAAGTTACTGTTCGTGCTTTCCTTGCCATACTTCTTGTTAAATATTGGATTTGGGTGGGGAGGAGGAGATTTTGGATGGCAGGGGGTGTAAGAACCTGGAGAACCTTCATGCCTAGCATGCAAACCTGGTACTTGATTCTGTCACATAGCCGGACCCAGCCAGATTGGGAGTACAAGGTGCAGGTGTGCAAGTTTAATGCAAGCATTACTGTGAACTCTACACCAAATCCCACAGCAGGTCTAGTGTAAGCTCCACTGTGAACCTCCACCAAACCCTACAGCAAGTCGAGCATAGGCCCCACTGGGAACCTCCACCAAATCCCACATAAAGTCTACTGTAAGCCCTACTATGAACCCACCATAAAATCCCCAAGTTTAGTGTTGGCTGTACTGTGAACTCCATGATATCCAAGAAACCCCTATGTAGAGCAGCAGCAAGTCAATGATAGCACAGAACAGAGATAAGTATCCATTCGACATGGGACATCACTCTATTTTGTGGTGATAACCAACTTTAAAAACTGAATTGAGTTTGGACAATATTTTCAATTTCCATTAATGTAAGGGAACATGATGACCAGGTTAAAAAAACAAACATTTGAGCCAAGATTAGCCAATATAGTACTGGAGGTAGTGCATCACGTTATCATGCTGGAGACATGGGTTTGTGTTTAAAGCCTGACCTTTGGAACAGACCAGCGGAATCTACGGTGCTACACTCAAGACTTCAAGGAAGATGGGCTGAGCTCGTCCCACCATTTCTGCTCCTCTTTCAGCATGCTTGGGGAGCTGCAGAGGAAACTGTGGGTGACCACACAATGTCCTGCTCTACACCACAGAGGTAGAAAGAAAAAGATACTAGAGAGGTAAAGATACAGGGGCAATTGCAGCAACATTATGCCTGCCTACCCATGTCCTTAGAGCCTGCTGCAGTCCCCAGAAGTCCTAATCCTCACACTGGATCCTGAGGAGGTCAACAATCCTACAGTGCAGGTGAAGCTGAAAAAGTGTTAGGCAAGGAATCAGAAAGGTAATTGAGAGGTGCCTGCCAGTTTTTGGGAGGGAGTCAGATCAGGCAAAGATAGGCAGCCCCTTCAGAGGAAAGAGAAATACAGGTTACTCACCTGTAACAGAAGTTCTAGGAGTGGTATATGTTGTTCATCCACACTTATTGGCAGGTTCCTTGCCACTTTAAATTTTGCCGGAAGGTCTTCAAGCTGGCTCCTCCCACCCACCCGGGTGGTAAAACGCTCGGCTCCGTTAAATGATGCTAGATTTAGCCTGCTGGAAGCCAAGTTGAGTGTCAAAGCCGGGAAGGTCAGGTGGGTTGTGTGGATGAACAACATATACCACTTCTAGAACTCCTGTTACTGGTGAGTAACCTGTATTTCTAGGGACGTGGATATGTTGTTCAATCCACACTTATTGGCAGACTCCTAGCAGTTCTACGGGAGGAGGGAGGCAAGGCGCGCACCCCCTACTTAGGGAATACGGACTGGAGAACCGAGGTCCCAAAACCAGCATCTCAGTGTGACTCTCGGTTGATGTGGTAATGGGTAATGAAGGCGTGAGCTGACTTCCAGGTAGCAGCCCTACAGATTTCCTGTATAGGTATGTCCCTGGAAGCAGCCACCGAAGCAGCAGTATGGCAGGTAGAATGAGCTCTTATCCCTTTGGGAGGCTCCATGCCCACCAACCTATAGCAGAGATCTATGCAGGAGGTGACCCACCTGCCTTTCGTCCACTTGGCTGCAGGTCTGCCAGATGCGGCTTCAGTGTAGGTGACAAACAGCTGGTGAACCTCTCCCCAAACTTCAGCCGTCCACTCCTTATAATAAGAGAGCGCTCTTCTAGGGTCCAGAGTATGGAGCCTATATTCGGCCTCTGAAGTGTGATTGGGATAGAACACTGGCAGAGTCAACATCTGGTTAAGGTGAAACTCCGACACCAGCTTCGGAAGGAATTTCGGGTGGGGGCGCAGGACAACCTTGTCCCTATGGAAGACCAGATAAGAAGACTCGATGGAAAGCACCTGGAGTTCTCCCATCCTTCTGGTTGACGTAATAGCCACCAAGAAGGCGGTCTTCCACGACAGGTGAGAGATGTCACACCTGTGCATCGGTTCGAATGGCTTGCCCATGAGCTTAGCCAATACCAGCAGTAGATCCCATGGAGGTGGAGGTTCTTGCACCCGGAGGGGATATGTGATCAAGGCCTCTGAAAAAATGCCTGACCACTTTCTCCTGCGCCACCGACTGCTTGCCGGCCCGCGCCCGGTAAGCAGAGATGGCTGCCAGGTGCACCTGAAGGGTCATCGACCGAAGCCCTAGCTGAGACAGGGACCACAAGTAGTCCAGAATGATAGCCAAAGAACAGGAGGAAGGGTCCAACCCCTTTGCCCTGACACCAAATGGAGAATCTCTTCCATTTAAAGGCATAGCATTTTCTGGTCGACTCCTTACGGAATGCCTCAACAACATTGAGGACTTCGTCAGAAAGACCCAAGGCCTGGAACTCTAGCCGCTCAGGAACCAGGCCATCAAGTGCAGGGATTGAAGGTCAGGATGGAGTACCTTCCCCTTATTGACTGAGATCAGGTCCGGGCAGGCTGGGAGCCGCCTCGGGAGCCTAGAGCTGAGGCTGAGGAGATCTGGATACCAGAACTGGCGGGGCCAGTCTAGGGCTACCAGAATCACCTGTGTATGGTTCCTCTTCACCTTGAGAAGCACATTGTGGATCAAGGGGAATGGAGGGAAGGCATAGAAGAGGTCTGGGGTCCACGGCCTCAAGAAGGCATCACCCTGCAGCGAGCCCTGCTGAGGGGGGGCGGGGATGAAACAGCCTCAGCTCCGCATTCTCCCTGGAGGTGAACAGGTCCACCTGAGGGGTGCCCCAGTGGGAGAACAGATCCTGTACTACCTCCGGCAGGAGAGACCACTCGTGAGAAGCAGCGCCTTTCTGGCTGAGGGCATCGGCCAGACTGTTGGAGGCTCCTGCCACATGGATGGCTAGGAGATCCGCCTCCAGGCTGATCATGAGAGACCAAGTGCGAAGAGCTTCCTTCCACATAGGCAAGGAGTGCGTCCCGCCCTGTTGGTTCAGGTAATACATGGTCATAGTGTTGTCCATCTGGACCTGGACCACTTGACCCCGAACAAACGGAGTTGAAGGCGGTGAGGGCTAGTCGGACCGCTCAAAGTTCCAGCAGGTTGATGTGGCATCGAGACTCCTGAGGGGACCAGAGGCCATGGGCGCTGAGCTCCCCCAGATGGGCACCCCAACCCATCAGAGAGGCGTCGGTCGTCAGAGTGACCGTTGGCTCGGGGCAGACAAACAGGATATCCTCCTGCAGATGAGCTGGAACGAGCCACCACTGGAGGCCGTTCCACATCTTTTGGGTCACTGGCTGGTCCAGAGGACCGGAGCGCTGTGTCCATTGGCGGGCCAGCTACCATTGCAGGGGACGCATACGCCAGCCCCAATGAACCATGCTGGGGCAGGCCACCATGATGCCCAGGAAGCACAGGAAGTCCCGTGGGGTGCAATTGCCCAATGAGAAATGATTGGGCAAAGGAGGAAAGGACCTCGGCCCTGTCTGCCGGGAGCCGTGCACTGGCTCGAAGAGAGTCGAGCTCTGCCCTGATGAACTGAATCACCTGCGATGGCACGAGTTACGACTTGGCCTCGTTGATGAAGAGGCTAATCTGAGAGCAGACTTGGAGGGCCAGAGCCCTGGACTGCTCCATCTCCAACCTAGAAGGGGCTGCAATCAGCCAGTCATCCAGGTAAGGATACACCTGGACCCCTCGACGCTGCAGGAACGCTGTCACCATTGCCATGCATTTGGTGAAGACACTGGGAGCTGGAGAGAGGCCGAAGGGCATGGCCTGGGACTCGAAAAGGGATCCCTCTGCTCTGAAGCGGAGGAATTGCTGGTGAGATGGATGGATAGGGACGTGAAAGAATGCGTCCTGAAAGTCCAGAGAACAGAACCACATACCTCGTTTCAAGGATGGAATGATCTGAGCCAGACTGACCATCCTGAAGGTGCGAGATCTTAGGAACTTGTTCAGGTCGTGTAGGTCGAGAATGGGGTGCCAGCCCCCTGTCTGTTTTGGGACCAGGAAGTACCTGGACACAAACCCTGGGTCTGGAGGAGGGTCCGCCACCTCCCTGATCATCTCCTTCTGGAGGAGCAAGGCAATGTCGGCTCGCCGAGCAGACAGAGGTGCTGCGGAGCCTGTAATCCCCCATGGGGCTACGGCTCGATAGGAGGGGAACTGCTCGAATTCCAGAGGCAGACCTCTGCCTACCACTTCCAACACCCAGTGGTCCATAGTGATAGCGGACTAGGCGGAAAGGAAGTGGCAGAGCCATCCCCCCATGGGGGGGAACACGGGGGAGGAGTGACGAGGTTGGGGGCGACACCCCTCAAGCCATCACTGGTCAGGCTTGGAGGAAGTGCCGTACGAGGAGCTGCCTGGGCCTTTTCCTCCAGGCTTCCTGCTGGAGGAAGCAGCAGGCTTGGCTTTGGGGTGTCAAGCATGAGCCTGCTGGCCCTGATGCTGGCATTGCAGGGCCGGACATGCCGCAGGGGCTGAAGAACGAAAGGGCTTGCGCTGCTGCTGGCAGCCTTTGTCCTTCTGGGCAGACATGACAGAGTCCAAGGTGGCATTGGACTTCTTGATCCATTGGAGATGACCCTCCACCCCGGGCCCGAACAAGTCAGTACCCAAGAAGGGGACATCTGCCAGCTTGTGCTGGGTATCAGCCGTAAAGGTGGAGATCCATAACCAAGCTCTGCAGCACATGGCCACTGCAGCCGCTACTGACAGGGCACACGAATCAGCAATGTCCAAAGAAGTTTGGAGCTGCTGTTTAGCTACCGCCCTGCCCTGATCCTGCACCTGCTTGACCGTCATCTGAAGGTCAGCCAGGAGATGAGGAACTACCTCATCCAGCAAGCCCAAAAGGGCGTGTGAAAAGTGTGCCATCAGAACGGTCGAGCTAGCCTGACGAAGGCCTAGGGAGGAAGCGGCGTATACCTTCCAACCTGAGTAGTCCAGTTTCTTGGACTTCTTACTGGGTGGTTTGTCCACATCCTGAGCATTCCCGGAACGCCGGAAAACACTATCGGTCACTAACCCCTTCGCAGAGGGGTGCTCCGAGAAACCAGAGAGTGAACCGGTAGGGACCGCATACTTTCGAGCCATCCTGGATGAAGGTGCGGGACAAGATGCTGGCCACTGCCACAGCTCCAGGGCCAGACCAACAATGGCTTCAGCCACTGGAAAGGCCTCCGTAGGGGAATCCCCTTGGTCCAGTATCTCCATGAGAGGATACTTGGCCCGTTTTGAAATGGGATCGAGCTTCATCCCAGTGGACTCTGAGATAAGTCGAAGCATTCCTAAAAATGAGAATGGGCTCTTGTCCACTGTCTGACCCCCTGTAGACTCCAGGTCAAGCGGCCTGGAGAACAAGGAGGAGTCATCATCAGATGGTGAGGACTCTGTGAACAGCTGCCGAGCGCCTGAGCCACCCTCCATGTGCCGAGGTCGATCGGGAGTGAGGGCGACCGACAACCTATGGGGCAAGCCCTGACCTGACCGAGAATCCTTGGTCGGGGCCCCAGTCTTCGGTTGTGGAGGTGGAGGTTCCACCACAATGGGTGGCGCGGTCGGTTTTGGCCGCACAACCGGTGCTGGTTTCGGCCCCTCAACTACGAGGGGTTGTTTTGGCCGCTCAGTTGACAGCCACTTAATGGCCGGAGAAGGTGATGGAGTCAGCTTATTCCCAGACAATAAGAGCTGCTGCCACATTAAATCCTCGTAGCGCCAACGCAACTTCGCCGGAGCCTATCCTCCGAAGAGGACAATGAGGATGAGCGGCACCGCCGCTTTCCATGTGCTGAGACCGAGATCGCCGACGTCGGTGGGACCGGCTGGACCTGGAAGAAGTCTGAGACTGAGCCCTTCGGGGATTCCGAGGGTGGGTCAGAGAAGGGACGGGGGAAACCCACTCCTCCCTCGGTTCAGGGACCGTAACCGGGGACTCCGGCACAGGCAAGTCCTCGGTTTCCACCGAGAGAACCGGTGAAGCAGGGTTGTCGGCATCACCAGTCGACAAACCGTCCGACGGGTCGAGAAAAATCTCGACTGCACGACGGGTGTCTCAGCCAGCTGAACCGACGGGGACACCGTGAAGCCAGTGGCCTTAGCTGCAACCTCGACCGAAGTCGAAAGTCGACCATTTGGTGAAGGGGATCTCTTCCGCTCCCACAAACGTCGACGGTGGGACTTACATTTGTAGTCCTTCTTCTTGGACCGACTGGAATGTCCCGATGGTCCTTCTCCATTGGTGGAGAGGGATGACAAAGCTCCTTAAAAGAAGCTGTATATGAAGAGCCCAAGGAGAGAAGGATAAATGCCATGACTGAGGAGGAAGAAGACGCGGTCTGGGCCGCCTCCTTCTTGAGGGTGATCATCTGCTCCAGCTATTCTGCACAGCCCGCCGCCGGACACCGCCCAACGGGCCTCCTTTGACTTGACTGGTGGATACCATTTTTCAGGGTACCCCAAAAGAAGTCAAGCAGCGCAGTCCTCCAAGACCGAAGCTGAAAAGGATTTGCACAAATCACAAGCCTGCGAATCGTGGGCGAGTCCTAGGCAGTAAATGCACATGGAGTGCGGGTTGGTCTGGGCCATCTTCTGCCCTCAGGGGCACCGATGAAATCTGGGCGTCGATTTGTCCATCAGAGCCGCGAGGGAAAAAGAAGACCGAAGTCTTGTAAATTTGAGAATTAGTTTCAGATTAACTGAAGAGTGTGGATCCAGGCCTAAAATGCAGAGCGCTAAGGAGGGAACCTGAGCTTCCAAGCGGTAAGGACGATCTGGTGTCATGGGACGGAGCCGAGAGTTTTACCACCCGGGTGGGTGGGAGGTGCCAGTCTGAAGACCTTCTGGCAAGATTTAAAGTGGCAAGGAACCTGCCAATAAGTGTGGACTGAACAAACATATCCACGTTCCTAGAAATAATATTTCAGTAGGGTCCTGACTGTGCTCAGTTATTTTATAGTGTATGTTAGAACATTGCATTTGTTAAAAATCTAGGTTTCCCTATTGTTGTACCATCGATGCGACGTCACAATGTTGTTGTACCATCGTCGGTACGTCACATCGATGGTACAACAGTTCTGCCCACATTTGCGCATGCGCAAGTCGCGGTTCGGGGAGAATACAAAATGGGCACCATAGTTCATCGGAGACACAGGAGGACATCTAAAACTCGCAGTAAGTGCAGTTTTTTGTAAACAGTGACTGGCACAAAGCAGGATAACCACATGTGTTTTTAAATATTTAAGATTGCACAGGAAGGAGTACAGTGGGCATGGGCGGGGAGGAGGGGTAGGGGTCACCAACATCACGGCACGACCCTGGAGGCAGTCACAAGGTTTTTTTTTTTTTTACTGTTGCCCATACACTATAAAAGACAGTGGATGGGCAACCAACCGAAAACCTCTCGAGCTTCGCTCTCGAGGTTTTCTAGGTTGTCATGACAACCTCTGGAAGTGAACAACAGTGTTGTTGTTCACTGTGACCCATCCACTATCCTCTGTGTTTAACAGCTGAGGGATCCTAAAGTACATGGAGGTTAGTAGATTTGCTTAAGCTCATATAATGAGCCAGTAAATGTGATGGGATTCAACCCTGTGATCTCCTACTCAGCTTTTCAATGTTTAGCCGCTAGACCAACTGCTTGCCCTTGGACATGGGTCACGTGTACCTTTACAAGTATATAAAGGTCCACTAGAGATGGCTCCTGCTTAATAAATGCATCACCTTGTGCTGTCTGGGTGACAGGACAGCAAAGTGAACCTGAGCAGTTCTCACAGCCAAAACAGCCCCAAATGAAACTTATTCAGTATGAGGCATCCCTAACTGATGCATCTTTTATAAAGGGGAATATTCCACTTCAAGCCTCTGCACACAATGCCATCGGAACGTACGATAAAAGGTGTTGCAGTACTGGACGCTGATTGGCTGAGATCATACAGGTGAAATATAATCACACAGACCTTTGTCATTCAAACTCCAAACTGAAAGAAAGCCAGAACTCAACAATAACATAATGTCTATTTGTATCCTTAAAAAAAAAAAAAAAAAAAAACTTCTAGCCTATTGGCTTTTCGAGTACTTTGTGTGTGCTCAGTGGACTTTCAATAGGGCAACTAAGTGAAAAGAATCCAAGCATAGTAATTATAATAAAACAAAATACAGTCCAACTCACTTATAATGGACACATCCATTCAGACAGATTTTATCCATGATATCGGGTGTCTACTGTAACTTACAAATTTGGTTCGGCACTTTGGATTTCAATGCTGCACTTGTTACGATTATACATCAGTACTAGCTAATTTACAGTTTATTAGAGCTCAGCTGGTTTTGATTCCTTTTTTTAATTTTTTTAGTTTTGCTTGCTTGTGGCTCACGGTTAGAGGTCGGGACTGTGGTGTATCATGGGGGCTTAGGGTTCAGTGGCAAGGCAAGGCAAATTTTATTTTTAGGGCGCCCAATCCCTGAGGCTCTGGGTGCCTAATAAGCATAACTGTAGAGCAGAGATAAAAGCACAGTAACATTTCAAAACAATAAAATCAGGACGACAGCTATCAAAATTAGTAACTACCAACCAAAACAGTTTTTCTGGGAGATCACTCAATGAAAGCCAAGCTAACGAGGTGGTCCTTCAGCCTCAGCTTGAAAACACTAATCGAGGGAGCCTCCCGGACTGCAGATGGAAGCGAGTTCCACAGGGTCGGCCCAGAGACACTAAAAGCATGGTCACCTGATGTCTTGAGCCAAACCCTGGGAACATCCAGGAGGCCCCTCGAAGAGGAGCAGAGGGAGTGAGCAGAGGTCAGAGGTAGCAGGAGCTCCAACAGATAGCCAGGACCCATTCCATATAAGGCCTTATAGGTGAGCAAGCCTACCTTGAAAAGGACCCTCCACCTAACTGGCAGCCAGTGCAGAGCACACAGGACTGGGGTCACATGGAGGACCTGGATTGGCCTGTCAGCAACCAGGCCACTGTATTCCGCACCAGCAGCAGCTGCCTGTGGAGGGTCCCTCCTGTGACCCCGAAGTATAGAGAGTTACAGCAGCTGAGCCTAGAAGTCACAAAGGCATGTACCAGGGTCGGCAGATCCTTGAGCAGAACAAGAGGCTTAATCCTGGCGATGTTCCACAGGTAGTAAAAAACACTCTTCACTACAGACGATACCTGATCTTCAAGGGTCAGCCTGCAGTCCAGGATCTCACCAAGATTACGCACACTCGGGGAAGCCACCAATGGAGCAGATCCCAGGAAAAGCCCTGTGTTCACTATAGGTGACAACCCATCACTCCCGTGACCCGGCTCGAACATTTAGTGTTGCTAGAACTGTTTGCAGCTCACCTGCTGTTTTCTGACTGTGTGTGGTTCCATCAGCAGGTATGCCTACCGGACAGCATCATTTGCCAGACCAGATTCCAGCTCCACTCTTCAGGAGGGCCCCCGGTTCCGGTAAGCAAGCCGGTGAACGGAACTGCAGGGAGGAGCAACAGGGAGTGACTCTGAAGTGAAGGAGGGGCCAGGACATTAAAATTTTGCACTTGCACACAGCGCGTGCAAAGTGTTTATCAAAGTTTGTGTTAACTCTTTGATGTGTACTAAATTGTGGATAGTTTGCTTCTGGCCCGAGTCTTGGTTTATGCTTAAAGCACTAGAATGTTTAGTCTAATTTTGACTTATTTTTATCATATTTTTATTTTTGCGCCTCTACACTGCTCTGGCGGGGGCATCCAGCTGCCAGCCCCCACCAACCCGGAGGACAGCAGGCTCACTCGATACGCGAGGGTCCTAGTACGGCCGTTACTGGACCCCCCCCCCCGATGCGATTCCACGACAGGCCTCCAGGTCAGTGGGTGCACGGCCATCAAGCTGCTCGGTCGCACCCAGCCCTTTTTCCACCTTGGTTTTTTGTCCCCCGGAGCTGGCAATGCAATGACATGCTGCATTTATGCAAGCATCTTGCCGAACTCCTCCCCATGCTAGCACCGTGTCTTGTGCTTCTCCCGGTCTTCAACAGGGGCCGCCCAAGTGCGACGCAACTCCATGAGCCCACCCCAGAGGAAGGAGAGCAGTCTTAGGATGCTCAATCCAACCTCTCCTCTGCTAGCCCCCAGCAGCCCGAGTCTGTTCCCGGGTCACTGGCGTGGTGCGAGGAGGAGTGGCGTCCAGCGCCTCAACCCTTAGCGCCAATGGGCTGGCCCTAATTTTGACTTATGTTACATTACCCTGTACTTTAGCATGTCATAGACCTTGTGAGGGAAATGTTACTTTCCCTTCTTTTTCTGACTTTCAATTTGCCAGACAGAAAAATAGGAATTATTTTAATGATAGTCGTACTAGTTATGATAGTTTTAATACATATAACACATGTTGTTTTTTTATCCTGTTTCTCTTAATTTCCAGAGGTTCTTGACTGACCATTATTTTTCTAGTATTAGGATTAATGTGCACTATTTGGTTACTAGAAATGAAAGGAAGGTGGCTAATAAAAATCATTTCAGTCAACTTCTTGTTATATTGCTACTCATTTTGGGCTCAGTACATCCTCACCCGGGCCCACATTTTTTGGGCCAGGTGAAATCCAGTCCCGACATGATTAGCAACATTGTTTCTCCAAATTTTCATTCAACTCTGAAAATTGTTCATTTGAACATTAACAGCCTTACCTCAAAGTGGGACCAATTTTTGGTGTGGCTACAGTTGAATGAGTTTGATGTGATTACTCTTTCTGAGACATGGCTAAATAGTAATATTACGGATTCTGAAATGTTGTTGCCCAACTTCAATTTGTTTCATCAGGACAGGGTAGGTAAACCTGGTGGGGTGGGGGGGGCACTCATATATTTTAATTCTAAGTTTAATGCAATAAGAATTCTTGATAATATAAATTACGCTGTCTGTGATCTTGTTTCAATAGAGATTTTGTTTGGCCAGGATAAGAGATTAGTTATTAGTTCCATTTATATATCACCTGGGAAATTTAAATGTGGCATTGATATGGTTTCTTGTTTTAAATCCCACCTCCCTTCTAATAGAAGTGGATACTATTGGGTGACTTTAACAATAATTGGAATGTTAATGAAATAGATGGCACCCGTGATACACTGATTGACTTAGGTCTCCATCAAATGATTCATGACATTACTAGACATAATTATAAAGCTAACTCTGGTTCAGTTCTGGATTGGATTCTGGTAACTCAGCCTGATAGAATCACTAATGCAATGGCTTTGTCAGATAATATCAGTGAACACTGTCCAGTGGTGCGTGACTGGTCTGTTAAATATGCTAAACAAACCCCCAAGTACATTGAATTTAGGAGACTTTCTTCTTTGACCTCTGAGGGTATTGCTATTGCTAGTAAAGCTATAGACTGGTCACAGCTTAAATTCATTCAGGATATTGATGCCATGTTAGATACTTTTATTACTTTGTACACATCCTTGTTAGATAAATTGGCACCTTTGAAAAAAATGCGTATCCGAGCTACTAAGCATGAATGGATTGCGAAAGAGTTCTTAGACCATATGAAATTAAGGGATCGGAGTTGGAAACATTATAAACTCAGTAAAGATGGTGATTCTCTCTTGGCTTATAAAATTCTAAGAAATAGGTGTAAATCAGAAATTGGAAATCAAAAGTAAAATTTTTCATAGGACAACAGAAAAAAACATTTGGTAATTCCAGACATACTTGGAAGATATTAAGCAATTTAATGGGTGGGTGGGGCAGGGGAGATCAACTGATTTCTCTTCAAAATGATGATTTGCTTATTTCTAGTCCTAAATTGGTGGCGGAAAGTTTTAATAACTACTTTGGAGAGCTTGAGAATGTAAGGGTTCCCAGTTCTAATGTATATTCTGAAACTGCTAACAAACTTAAGGTCAATTTCGAACCGTTTCCTAAGTTTGTATTTAGTGAAATAACACCTGAGATAGTTAAGGAATACATACTTAGTAACGATCCTAAACCATTTTGGTTAACTGATTCTTTAGCTATTCGTATACTTAGATTGGGTATTGACACATTTTCTCATCCTTTACCTACTATCTTTAATTTTTCAATTGTTCACGGTGTGTTCCCCAAACTGTGGAAGCACGCAGTTATTAGACCAATACATAAAGCTGGTAACCCTTCATTGGTCTCCAATTACTGCCCAATAGCTCTTCTGTCACCCTTGTCTAAGATTCTCGAGAAGATTATTTTAAACCAGACCTTGGAGTATCTTAATAAATGTGATTTGCTCACCTCCTGTTAGCATGGTTTTAAGACAGGGCATAATACTGAAACAGCCTTGGTGAGGTTCACCAGCAGCATCCAGAGAGCTCTAGACAAAGGGCACTCGGTCGCTGCTCTTTTTGTGGACCTCACCAAGGCCTTTGACCTTGTGGAGCACAATGTGCTTCCTTGTATTATGGAAAAAATGCATTTTTCCTGTGAAGTGACTAAAAGGCTTTCCCATTACCTCGCAGACAGGTCACATGTGACAACAACTGAAGGTCATTCATCCTCCCCTAAGTTAATTAAATGTGGTGTCCCCCAAGGTTCCATCTTGGGCCCACTTATTTTTTCTCTTCTTATGAATGGTGCTCCATCTTCGTGTCCACCTAGTTCTATAATAATGTACACTGACGATGCAATTATTTATGAGGATAGTCTCAATCCAAAGGAGGCCTTTGATAAGCTTCAAGCTAATTTTGATTCATTCCAAACCTGGTTGCTTACCAACTCCCTTGTGCTTAATTCAGTAAAAACAAAAATTAAGCTTTTCTCAAGTAGAAAGATTAATTTGTCTGATCTTCCACCTATCTGCGATGTTAAGGGAAATGCCATCAAATTTGTTGATACATTTAAATATTTGGAGATCATTTTTGATGCCAACATTACTTTTGAACAACATGTCTTTTCTACAATAAAAAAAGTACATCAAAGACTTGCAAGTCTTTATAGAGTTAAGCACTATTTAACATCTGAATCAAGGAGGCTTTTGGCACAAAACTTTCTTTTTAGTGTCTTAGACTATGGGTTGATGGTTTATGCTCCTTTGAGCTCTAAACTTCTAGGAAAATTGACAGTTACATATAATTCTATATTGAGATTCACGCTTTCTGTTTCAGCTCAAACCCATCACTGCCTACTGTTAAAATCGTCCAACTGTCTTTCTCTCATAAATAGAATTCAGTTTAAGATGTGTTTGTTTCTATTTTAAATCAAAGCTGGTTTGTCACCTAATTCAGTGAGTTCACTCTTTCCTAAATATGTTAATTCTAATTGCACTAGAACTCGGTTAAAGTTTACATTTAGTGTTCCATTTTTTAAGAGAACCTCGGGACAATGCTCATTGCTATATAGGGGACCAAGTTTTTTGTAGGGACAGGGTGTCTGGGAAAGGGGGGGTGGTGGCACTATATGTGAAGGAAGGACTGAAGTGTGTAAGGGAGGAAGGGGAGGAGGGTAGTACGGAGTCACTTTGGATGTAAATCCAGGATTCCAAGAATAGGATTCTCAGAATAGGAGTGGTGTACAGGTCACCCTCTCAGATGGAGGAGTCAGACAGGGAACTAGCAAGACAGATCAGGTGTACCTGCAAGAAGGGTAGTGTGGTGATTGTGGGGGGCTTCAACATGCCAGGAGTGGACTGGAATACCCCTACAACCAGGAATAGAAGGGAGCAGGTACTGCTGGATGCCTTCCAGGACAGCTTCCTGCAGCAAATGGTCAGTGAACTGACCAGGTTAGGGAACACCCTTGACCTTGTGCTAGCAAAGCTTGAAACCTGGTCAGACACCTGGCAACTGGGGTTTAATGCCAAAAAGTGCAAGGTGCTGCATTTTGGGGTCAAGAACCCAAGGAGGAGTTACCAGCTGGGGGGAGTGCAGCTATCTCAGACAGAGAAGAAGAAGGATCTGGTGGTGCTCATTGGTGGGTCAATGAACAACTCGGCACAGCGTAGGAAGGCAGCTGCAAAGGCCAACAAAATGCTGGGTTGCATTGCAAGGGGTATATCCTCGAGGAGGGAGGAGGTGATTCTGCCACTGTATAGGTCAATAGTTAGACCACACCTGGAGTACTGCGTGCAGTACTGGTGCCTGTATCTGAGGAGGGACATTAAGTTACTGGAGGGGGTGCAGTGCAGAGCGACAAAGATGATCAAGGGGCTAGGGGACTTATCATACGAGAGGAGGCTGAGGGAGTTGAACATGTACTTGCTGGAGGAGAGAAGGGACAGAGGGACATGATTGAAACCTTTAAATACATGAAAGGAATAAGCAAGACAGATACAGAGGGGCTGTTCAAAGTAAGGGAGGGGAGGGACACTAGGAGCCATGATATGAGACTGGAGGGAGGAAGGTTCAGGAGGGAGATGAGGAGACACTTTTTTTTTTTTTTTTTTTTTTACAGAGGGTGGTAGCTGGGCGGAATGCGTTACCTGCAGAAGTGGTATCCAGTAGAACAGTGGACTGCTTCAAAAGGGGATGGGACAGGACAAGGGGGAGGGTCAATGCAGGGGAAGGGTGAAGGGAGGGGCAGCTGCAGAATGAGGGCTGCTAGCTGCACATTCGAGCAGACTTGATAGACCTCTAGGCCTTTATCTGCTGGCAAATTTCGTATGTTAGTAAGTTATTTTAATTTACTCCCATGCGATATATCAATCTGTAATTCCATATTCTCTTTCAAATCAAAGCTAAAAAAGTACTTACAGTGTGCTCAAGAATGTACTTGTTAAATGTTTAAATGTGAAGTGTCCTAATGTATTGTATATGTTATTTTTCTTGTTTTTTTTTTTATTGTATTGCTTGTCATCTGTGAAAACGGGCAATTTGCTCATCAGACTTACAAGAGTAAAAAAATAAAATGAAATTAAATGAAATGATCACCAGCACCTCTGTCTTATCTGGGTTAAGTCTCAGCCAGCTGGAAGCCATCCAGTCACTGATTTTAGCCAGACAGCTGCCTGGATTGGAGGTAGTTCAGGTGGATGTTAAAGCAGCAGTACTACGAAATCAGGAAGTGACCAATCAAAATTCTGTTTTTCAGCTGTAAGCATGCGGCTAAAGTTCCAGTTTCCATACCAGTAAATATTTTTTCCCCAGTCGTCCTTAGTTTTTTTAGATATTTGCAATTTATTTGAAGTGTTGTAGCGCTACAACAAATATGGCGGCTGATTAATTTCAGCTGCGCTTTTTCTTCAGGTCGCATCACGTCTTTTGACAACAGCAGAGGGACCCTCTGCTGACCATTCCTGATGTCCCTGCAAGTCATTCAAATGTGCAGTTGGCAGTGGAGGGGGTTCCAGTGCAACATGCTGGGTGGCAGAAATGTAAACAAAAGCAGAGAATAACTGAGCAAATTACTCGGCGATAGTACAATGCCAACGAGAAAGAGTACCAGGTATATGATTAGCAGGGCACAGGGAAGAAACTGTCAAAAAAGCGCACATTCTTTTTTCGTAGTACTGCTGCTTTAAAGATCCCATGGCACTTATCGAAAAGAGTAGGGGATTTCCCTGGTGTCCTGGACAAATTTGCCCCATTCACTAAAAATAACACCAACAGCTTAATCTGGTTCAATCTCAGTTGCTTACCATCTGTATCCCCCCCCCCAACCCGGTCGCCCCTAAAAAAGAGACTTCTAGTCCCAGTGGACCTACCGGGGTCAACAAAATTCAATAAATAAATAAAGCATATCAACAGCATGGGATGTTCTGGGTGCAAATGACAAGTACAGCTGGGTGTCATCCACATAACAGTAAAACTCCACGCTGAATTGACGAATTATCTCACCCATGGAGAGAATGTACACTGCGAACAGCATCGGCACAAGATCGAGACCTGTGGTACTCCACATGACAGGGGCATTGGGGAGGAGGAGAAATTCCCCATCACTACCCACTACAACCTATCAGAGAGATAGAACTCAAACCATCTGATGACAGTACCGGCAAGTCCACAAAACTCACAGAGCCAATCAAGAAGCACAACGTGGTCCACAGTGTCAAATGCGTATGTGAGATTGAGGAGCACAGGAATGGACCTGTCTCCTCTATCTCTAGCCCTGAGCAGATCATTATACACCATAACTAGAGCCATTTCTATGCTGTGTCTAGCCCGAAAACCCGACTGAAATGACTCATAGATGTCAAAGGACATGAGGTGGACACAGTGCTGTGTGTTGTACTTACTTTTTTACTTTACTTTTTTAGTATTTGTGCAGGTGGAGGTAGTCCCTAATTGATGTCTGGTGTGATTTATGGATTGTGTAAGGTTCCTATGACTTTTCTGTGGTAGCCAGGTTTTCCCATTTTTGAATGGTGTCCTCTCATTGCTCCGTCACCCGCTTAAGGGTCATCAGTGTCTCTCTCTTACATCATGGGCTGTCACCGGTTGTAGTGGTTCCATGTCCTTGCTGTCCTTCATGTTCTCTTCAACTTCAGCTTCATCTTGATGTGCCAAGATGGTCATCTGGCTTAGAACTTCCTCCACATCGGACATCTCACCTGCTTGGTCATGTTCCGTTTGATGACCTAAGTGAAGGAACTTGTCATTGCTCATACCAGCTGGTGGGGAAATCTTAGGCTCGGGTTCTGCCGGGCTATCTTGTGGTGCATCTGTATGGAACCCTACCTTGGTAAGACAACAGACAATTGTCTCCTCCGTTATGTGATCCCAGGACTATGTCATCATTCAGACTGTGTTCAACAGAGAGATCTTCTACACACAAACAGCCGCAGTCAGGTTGTCACTGCTATCTAGGCATCTTTTCAATGACCCTGGACCGCATAGCCCACACACGGCTGTTTGGAGCAGTAGATGATGCTCTGGACTGGATAAGGCAAGTGGTGTTAGCTGGCAAAAACACCAACTTGATGTTCTTTACACCAGGGACTTTAGGGTGGCTGGTAAAGTTGTCAAGGATTAAAGCAACTTTACAACGGTGAAGTTGGTGATCCCATGCACATATCCATTCAGTAAACAGGCTGCCAGTCATCCACGCTGACCGGTTGGTGTAGTAATCCACAGGCAGATGAGTTATACCCCTAAAACACCTCGACTGCACTGATTTACCCATAACAATGAGATCCAGCTTTTCTGTGCCTGCCATATTGCAGCAGCACAGTACTGACAGGCACTCTTTTGCCTTTTTATGACCCTGTGAGTTTTTTTTTTAAGTCATAGTGACCTGCCCCATGCACCGACAGAAGAAACTTGTCTCATCACAATTAAAGATGTCAGCTGGTGCACAGTCTGTTGACAAGGTTGGCAGCACATCCCTAACCTACTGCTTGGCCCCTGTCACACCAGCATTTTGTTTTTCTCTGTGGGCTTTCTTGAAGCCGATACTGTTCCTGATCTTCCATCTATGAAGCCAGCGCAGGGTGGGTGAAAAATCAGGTTTACCCATGGAAACTGCTAGTTGAGAGGCTTTCAGAAGGTGCAATAGACCACTAATCATAGCTTCCCTCCCCCTCACGTTAATGCACCATCTCAACAGCGCTTCTTCAATTTCACTCTCCTTATGGTCCCGATTTCTCTTGCGGTTGGGATTTTTTTTATGCCACTTTGAAAGAATATACTCTTTACATTTCAGCAGGTCAGAAAGGGTTGACTTTGGAATGCCAAAGTGGTTTTGAGCTCCCTAATGCTGGTTCAAGGGAGCTTGTCAAGTTGCTGCAGAATCTCAACCTTATGTGCTAATGTTCTGGCAGTCCGCTTAGATGCCATTTTAGAAGCTGACTGGATCAGATCTGCCACCTGCAGGTGAGAAAACGATTGCCCTTTCTAGGAAAAATGTCTGATCATGTGCTTCAACATGAAGCAGTTCCCAGATGTAGGAAGTGCGGTAGTGGTAATTGTAATGCCCCCACTGTGCTTGCTGACTGACTCCAAAACCACAGAGAAGCTGTCCACTACACAAGGGTTTACAGGTACATTATATCTGCTAAATTTACAATGAACGCCTTAGGTGGCAAATGGCAGGATGGACATGTCTGTTATAAACGAGCATCCACTGTGACAGTGTCCGTTCTAAATAGGTCGAACTGTACAACACAAGGAATTAATAGATTACTGAGTCCTGAAAGAAGTGAGCTGGAGTGTTGAAACACTGACCTCTAATTCATAAAAGGTATGATAATGTTGTCATACCTATTAGAAGTATTCAACACTCTTTTAAACCTCTTTTAACCTTTTATCACAGGATATCACAAGACATTTTTATATGCGATGACTGAATGCTTTTTTATGGTTGATCGGAGGAGCCCATAATTGCACCAGAGTTAACTAGATTTGCTATGGTCTCTACCAAGGTCTCTGGCCTGAAACGGCTCAAGCAAAGGAGTTAAGGAGTTAACCTGAAGCGGTCACTCCTAGTTATGGCTTTTGTTCTTTTCACACTACTCACACCATTCACATTACTCGTACTACATCTAGGGAATATCAGCCTAAAAATTAAGTATTTTGTGTTTTAGGTTCTCCCTATAATTCATTCTACCTTAAAAATAAAATGAAGTGAGAGAAAAAAAAAAACATCACCAAAGGGCTTGGGAAGTTTGAATGGTCAAGGTCGCCCCATTGGGGTGTTCTGTCGCAGAGTGCTTTCGGTGTTTGGACTGAGTTCTCTGGTCCCTTAGGACTATTTTGGGTTGGCTTGGTTTATGCTTTTTGCCTAGATTTGGCGTTGTTGTATAAATGCTTTATTCTTGTTTTACGATATAAAACAAAATACATTTTAGCACAAGAGTGATACTTCCTTGAAAGTTGTCATTGAGGCACAGGTCAGGAAGCATATTGAAAACCAGGAGCAGTTGTAAAATTCACAACAAGAGTTGTATTATGAATAGCAATAAAATAAAAAATAAAATTGTTCAGTATAACTATTTACAAAGGCAGAATTAACAGAAGATGCATCTGAGTCTTCCTTCAATCTCTGTGTCTCTTGCAAGAAATTGCAGTTTTGTTTTTGTAAGTCCTTGCAATCCCTCTTCGTAACATGCATCCTTTTTTCTAAAATGTTCTTGTAAATATCAGGCATGTGCAGCTAGAATACTATGTCCCAGAACTGAGGCCCCTTTTCCACAGTTTCTGCAAAAGGTTTAAAAATTACATTTCAGGTAAACCCCTTGAGTTCCCAATAGCTTTTTGCAAATATCTCGAACTATAATTATAGACGTTTCAACAGTAACACTATATAATTTCTAAACAAAGGGATCCCAATATCAGTTACAGTTCCACATAATGATTTACATATATTTTTATACCAGCAGATATGCAAGGGAGGAAAAGACCGAAACAGCAAGTGAAGACTGAGACACAGTGAGAGGCAAAGAATTGCGAGACTGCCAGGGAGATCAAGTCCTAGGTCTCACAAGAAAATCTGATTGCGCAACCAGACAGACAAGAGACAGGAAAGGGGAGACTAGAACAGATCCTTGCATTTAAACACTTTCCACAACAACTGGGACAGGGTCCTATTCAACCCTGTCACAAAAGTGATCACGTGATCTAGGGCTGAGTAGTTCAAAAGCGCAGGTGTGGCATTCTAAATTCAGATATGCCATTTTCTAGCCATTAACGCCAGACACAAGGAACAAGGAGAGAGCAAGTAATCTGCTTAAAAACTCTATCATCCAGGAAATGTTTTCTTCCTTTGAGCAATAAGATTACTGAAACTCCTACAGAAAGTAAGTGCAATGGAATCTGTGTTTTAAAACCTGTACTTTTGAGTAAAATCTTTTTATTTTATATAATATATCCTGAGGGTCTAGTCAGCTAAATAACACTGATCACCTCTGGCCTCAGTTGTTAGTCTAGAGCACCTGGAATACTGATTCTAGTGAGGAGAAAAAGTTTTTATAAAGTAAAAAAAGCATATCATTTTTATAAATCATTGCCCAGTACCACAGATACTTTTCTGCTTGTTCTTTTTTGCCCACATTAGTAACTCCAATAAGAAGTGAGACGGAGGGCCAGTTTGTCCATCTACAGCTTCCATCTCGGAGAGTACAGTTGCAGAAAAGTAGCGAACGGACTACTACAACTCAGAGCAGAGTTAAGAATTTTATGGAACAGAACCTTCTTATCCAGAGGACAGAATCATTATAGACCTGCATATTTTTCCAGTGATAATATCAGAAGGAACTGCTTGGGACTCTGCTGAATATCTTAGACAGAAGATCTCTGGTGCCTACCTTAACTGAGAGAATAAAAATCTCCAGTTGCATAAAATTCTTCCAGAGATAAATTCTAAAATGCGTTCAGCTGATCTACTAAGGTGTTAAGAGCGTGAACTAAAAATCTTAGTAGCTACTCCTTGAAATTTTTAGCCTTTAATGCTTTTTTCCTTTTCGCTTACTGATTTATGTGTTATGTCAAAGAAACCTTTTTAAGAGTTTTAGTGTTTCTTTTTTTGTAGGTTTGAACCACTTAATGCTTTGAATTAGTTTACAAAACATTGCTTTAACAGGGTCTAATCTGATACTATTAAGTGTTGCTGTGGGCAAACTGGGAGTAGAATATTTTGTGTGTTTTAATATAGAACTGAATTTAATAGACGGTTATTTTCATTTCAATTGTATCTTTTTTGTTATTTTTAGAGATACAGTCTCATATAAACCATAGAGTCCTGAAATGACAGGAAGATACACACACTTAAAAAGAAAAAAAACACTTACTGCAGCAATGCTATGGAGGCAGAAGAGGGAAGTTTAGCAATGTGATGATGAGTGTTGAGAAAAGTCACCAAAAAAATGTACAAAAGCAACAGATAGGAAAATGGCCATGAAGAACAAGTGGGTGATTTTAGGCTTGTGGAACCATTTGTCCAACCATGGTCACAGCAAGCCACTTTGTTGTGCCAATGATTACCATCTAAGCGAGCCAGGTGACCCACTGGTTGAGGCACACGCTGGTCTTTCCTTGCTGAAGGCCTGTGATCAAATCCCAATTCTAGCCACACGTACAACAGGTTAATGGCCTCAGTCTGGTTCACAAATGACAGGAATCCACATCAGAAATAAATCACAAGCAATGTGCAACAGAAACATAGACACAGAATTTGACGGCATATAAGGACTACGTGGCCCACCCAGTCTGCCCATTTCCCCCTACCAAGATTATTACCGCAGACTCTACTTGATCTACCACTCTTTATCCCACTCCCCTTCCTCCTGTGCCTATCCCATGTATTCTTGAACCCTACCACTGATTTCGCCCCATCACCTCTGCTAGAAGAACTCTACAGGAATTCACCACTTTTTCTGTGAGCACCTTTTCTTCTGAAAAATACTTATTTTCCACAGTGACATGTTTAAAGGCTCTGTCATATCCCCCTCTCCCTTCTCTCTCTTCCAGGGTGCACATACTGAGGACTCCAAAAATGACTCACCCCCTGACGAAGATGCAAGCAAAGAGTCAAAGCACCAGAGCTAGAGCTACAGAGCATGGAAGTCCAGTACAGCGGGACATCTAAATTGTTGATTCACTAAGCGAGCACCTAGGGCTTGGAAATATGTTGTTTTGCTAAGATGGAAAAATATATGCTGAAGCGTGGTAGTGCAGAGTAAATCCTTTGGTCAGCAAAGCATGGTATCTCAACTGGTTCTTGCCTGGTGAGTATGAGTGAGTTTGGAGTTGTTAGTTGTGCAGGGGTTAGCCACCCCTTCATTTGCACCATACCCTGCACTGAGTTTGTGGACCCACAGTGCTGGAGCTGTACATATTGAGGTCCTTAAGTCTCTCCTAGTAGGGCTTTTGATGCAGACCCTTCACCATTTTAGTTGCCCTTCTCTGGACAGCATCCACTCTGTCTATGTCCTTCCAGAGATGTAGTCTCCAGACCTAGACACAGTTCTCTAAGTGGAGTCTTACCAGAGATCTATACAGAGGCAACATTACCTCCCTCTTTCTGCTGGTGATAACCCTCACTATGCACCCCAGCATTCCACTAAGCTTCCAGACTGCCCTGTTGCACTGCCTGGCCACCTTTTGTTCAACAGATGTGATGACCTCTGGTCCATTTCCTGCTTTGTAGTCATCAATACCATTCCACCCATTCTGTACCTGGTCCCTGGGTTTATGTGCCCCAAGTGCATTATTTTGCACTGTTTTGCATTGAAACATGGCTGCCATACCCTTGACCACTCCTTGAGTTCTCTCAGTTCTCTGCTAATCCTTTCCACCCCCACTCCTGGAGTGTCCACCCTACTGCAGATTTTGGTGTCATCTGCAAAGATGCAAACTTTCCCTTACAGCTCCTCTGCAATGTCACTCATAAAGATGTTAGAGGACCAATCCCAGCACTGAAGCCTGAGGCACCCTGCTGGTCACCCTCCTTTCCTCAGAGTGAACTCCATTTACCAGCACCCACTGTCACCTATCCCCTAACCAATTTCTTGCCCAGTTTACCAGCTTTGGACCCACTCCTAAGCTACCCAGTTTGCTTACTAGTCTCCTATGTGGAATGTTGTCAAAAACCTTACTGCAATCTGGGTAGGCTTCGTCCAGCGCTCCACCCTGATCTCATTCCTTGTTACCCAGTCAAAGAAATCTATCAGATTTGTTTGCCATGACCTCCCCCTGTGAACCCATGCTGCCTTGGGTCTTTTAACCCAATGGATTCAAGATATTCCACAATCCTTTCTTTCAGCAGTAATTCTTTTAAGTTTCCCACCACTGACGTAAGACTGACTGGCTTATAATTGCCAGTCTCCTCTCTGTTCTGCTTTTATGTAGTGGGACTACATCTGCCCTCCTCCAGTCCTCTAGAACCACTCCTGTTTCCAGTGATCTGTTAAATAGGACTGTCAGAGGTGCAGCCAGTCCTGAGCTTCCTTAATGCCCTTGGATACACCCTGCTGGATGCTGTAATGTCACTGTACTATCTGTTTATGTTATATTTAAGCAATAAAGTGCAACAGGGTGTGGTATATCCTGTAATATCATCATGCCTGGGGTGGTTGGGCACAAGGCCGTAGGCCGAGTGTGTCCAACCACCCGAGAAGTGATGATATCCCATGATATACCACACCCTGGAGAGACTTATTGCTATTATGAACAGAGTTTCAAGTTTTTTAAACAAAAGAAACAGGTTTTAAAATGTTTTATGAATGAGTTTTTGGGTGGTGTAGGAATACACTTAGAAAAAATAGTTCTCAGACAGTAGACAGCAAGGAGGCTGGTGGCACTGGAACTTTTTTGAAGCCATGATGATGTAGCCCGATATCATCACAGCTTCAAAGAGCTTTCAGCCAATCAAATTCCTCTATTTACAATCCTCAGTTCATAATGATTGGTGTATTTTCCATTTACCCTTTCCCTGTTTGCTGCTATGTCATTATGTTTGTGTGTGTGTGTCTGTATATGTGTATATATATATATATATATATATATATATATATATATATAATAGAGAGAGAGAGAGAGAGAGAGCTGTATTTCCCCCTTCCCCAGGTCACATCTGGAAACAAGCCTCAGCTCAGGGTGCTCTCCTGGTGAAACATTTCTAAACAAATAAAATCAATGAATTGCTTTGTCCATGTTTAGATTTGCAAGTCCCTTCAGGACCCTTTCTTCCAAAAAAGGACTAGTGTCCACCTTCCTGCCTCCCAAGCTTTTGTTACTTTTATTTTGTGGCATCTTTCCTTCTCCTTCCTCTGAGAACACTGAACAAAAGTATTTGTTCAGGATGCTGCCTTTCAGTGGTCCCCCTCTGCACAGTATTCCTCTTCCCTTTTTAACCTCTAACCTCATAATCCCACCCCTTGTCTTCCTCTTTTAACTCACATACCTAAACAATGTCTTGTCCCCTTTCATTACCTCTGTGGCTGGTCTCTCTTCAGTTTGCACCGTTGTATTTTTATTGGGTTACCTGCTTCCCTTCGTTTCCCTGATACACCTCCCTGTCCTTCTCCATCTGCATCTCTTTATACCTTCTGAATGCTACCCTTCCAGCCGTTACCTTTTCAGCCACCTCTTTTTGAGAACCACAGCAGTCTCTTTTTCCTCTTGCTTTGGCTCACTTGTTAGATGCAGAAGTTTATAGCCTTTACTATGCCCCCCTTTTAGCTTCACCCACTGTTCCTCCACCCCACCCAGGCCATCACCCCCATCCCCAACCAGGACATCCCTGAGGCATTCACCCACCTTTATAAAATCTGCCCTCCTGAAGCCCAGGACCTTTGGTCTTTGTGTGGTTCAATTCCACAGCTGTCCTCACTGAACCACACTATACATTGCTCACTGGTCACCATGTGGCCTCCCACCTTGATGTCTGCAACACTGCCACTGTTAGTGAGTACCAGGTCCAGTATTGCCCCATCACAAGGGGATTCACTGATTAGTTGCCTGAGGAACGCCCCCTGTAGAGAGTCCAGGATGTTCCTGCTTCTAGCTGAAGCTACTGCTGGGAGGTTCCAATCTACATTGGGCAGGTTAAAGTCCCACATCAGCAGCACCACCCCCCCTTTCTGCCATCTTGCCAGTGGCTTTCACCAGTACCTTATCTAATTTCTTCCCCTGTACTGGAGGTCTGTAAATCACTCCAGTGCAATAGTGGCTTTATTCCCTGTCTCCTGGTTGACCCACAGTACCTCTGCCTCCACCTGTATTCCCTGCCTCTCTGTCACTTTTATGCTTTCCCTTAAATAAAGCACCACACCCACTCTGTTCCTTCCCACCCAGTGCTTCCTGAACAGAGTATAGCCTGGTATAGCCATGTCCCAGTCATGGTCTTCAGTGCACGGTAAACAAACAACTGGTGTTAATCACCAAAAGCAGAAAAATCACACTGGACAGGATACTGCAATTGCTCAGTATTTAATCCAAAATCGGGTGCACAGCAAAGAGACGTTCATCAAAGTGCATGTGCGTGAAACGTCAGGACATCAGTGCATTCCTCCCACACTAACCTGCACTTGTTGTTGTAATGCCCCAAAGTTGGGGCATCCCAGAAAGCCTAAAATCAATAAATAAATTAGGGCTTTACAGGTGCTCAGGGTACCTGCTGTAGGTGTAGGCGGCAGGGTACTATGATAAGGGGCCCCTGAAAATAAAAATTCACCTACTTATAAAGGGAAACTGTAAAATAATGCAGAGAAGTGCCCTGTGCACTTTACAGTTTGGTCAAAAAGCAGATTTAATAGCAAAATATGTCACAATGGCTTGGATGGAATTCTGTGCTGGGTGGCTCATGCACAGCATTCCACTCCAGCCACTCTAGAACCCTGGGGGTTCAAGTTTAAAAAATATTTCTTCTGTTTGTCAGTTGATCCTGGGCAGTGGTTGAGGAGACAGGACACAGAAGTCAGGGGACAGTTTAGGGCTTACCTTGCGCTGAAACCTCCCTCTGGGCTTGCTGTGGTCCTGTGCTGCCTCCCCTGGTTGAAGATTCCTTGTTCTGCAGTTGGTGGTGCCATCGGGGCACCACAAAGTAGCAAATGGCCATTTACCACGGTTTGGGCTTGTTAGCCCCGCCATTTTCTTATTTTAGCGCCCCCCCCCCAGTATTGTTTTAAATTTATACCTTGGTCCCACGTCGGCGGCACTGAAGCGCCGCATCGTCACTCTCCCTGTCGGCCTGTCGAGGCCTCCTAGTCGTCCCCCCAGCCGCCTGCACATTCCTCCCACTGCCAGCATCCCTTCCGCCTCCCGACAGCACAGCAATCCTCCTTCTGACTACGAAGTGGTGAATCGGCGGCAGCACACGCTGTGCTGACTGCCCATTTCTGGGAGACTCTTTATTTTGGTGTGAAAAAGCGCAGTAGGCGCATAGAAAGGTGGCCGAGCGCCGCAGGGACATCGGGTCGCTAGGACCCTGGATTTAAATATTTATGAGGGAGGCGGGGTTAGCGACGCCCACAGGAGGGGCTTGGAAGTAAGGTCAAATCAAGGCCTCATAAATATTCAAAGAGGGGGCTGGTCTGAAGGAGGAGCAGAGAGATTGAGTGGCAGCAGCTCTCAGTCAGCTAAAGAGATTTAAAGGGGTCCTGCCACTTTTGGCCATAAAGAGATTTAAAGGGGCACCAGGCCCAATTGGAAGTGGGGCACCAGGCCCAATATAAGGTGGGGCACCAGGCCCAATATAAAGTGGGGCACTAGGCCCAATATAAAGTGGGGCACCAGGCCCAATATAAGGTGGGGCACCAGGCCCAATACAAGGTGGGGCACCAGGCCCAATTGGAAGTGGGGCACCAGGCCCAATGTAAGGTGGGGCACCAGGCCCAATGTAAGGTGGAGCACCAGGCCTGATATAAAGTGGGGCACCAGGCCCAAGTCTCAGTAGGACATCAGGCCCGAGGTAAAAGTACGGCATTAGGCCCGAGGTAAAGCTTGGTACTAAAGGGAGACCCCAGCCTAGCGTAATAGGGCAAGCCAGCCTAGTGGTACTAAAGGGAGGCCCTGACCTAGCGTAATTAGGCAAGCCAGGCCTAGTGGTACTAAGGGAGGCCCCGCCATGCGTAATAGGGCAAGCCAGCCTAGTGGTACTAAAGGGAGGCCCCGGCCTAGCGTAATAGGGCAAGCCAGCCTAGTGGTACTAAAGGGAGGCCCCGGCCTAGCGTAATAGGGCAAGTCAGCCTAGTGTTACTAAAGGGAGGCCCCGGCCTAGCGTAATAGGGCAAGCCAGCCTAGTGGTACTAAAGGGTGGCTTCCTTAGCCATGACATCTAGGAAGAGATCCTATTCTGGAAGACCCTACATTTAGGAACAGGGGTTTGTCTAAGAGTGCTCGATTTGCCTATACTGTGAAACTACTGTAACTACTGTACTGCTTATGCCATGGCTATTGCCCTAAGTACCTGAACTGTTGCCCTAAGTACCTGAACTATTGCTCTAAGTATCTGAACTATTGCTCTAAGTACCTGAACTATTGCCCTAAGTACCTGAAGTATTGCTCTAAGCACCTGGACATTGGCCCTCATCAGTAAGAATTACTCCTGAAGTTATAATTTGCCCTCCTCTGGCAAATTATTGTATCATTCCACAGTTCTCTGGCATTTTTCAGTTACATGGTTATTATTGTATGAAGACAGTCTCGATCTTCTACCACACTGCAGTCCCATAGTGTGGTCTGTAACACCACGTACTCAGAATCAGTCTCTACTCAGAAGAAGATGTCTTCTCAGCATTCTTCATTCCTGTGGGATCATCCATCAGCTCATCACGTCCGACAGTGTCGTCTGCTGAAGTCGAGTCCATCGCCAGTCATATAAGTCGTACCCGCCGTTTCTCGTTTTCCCAGCTTGAAAGTACGTCTGCCGAAATGCATCATGACAGCCGTGCCAGTGTCGTTCCATATGGTTCCTGTTCCAGATGTCCCAAAGTTGGTCGCCTTCTACAGAAGTGTGAGCTCATCCTGGAGAACCTAGTCTGCACCCCTCCTGGTCATTCGCCGAAAGTCAAGTCCGTCAAAGCCCAGTACAGGACGCATCTGCTGTTTCTTTGTTTTGTGTTAGTTCCTGATTCTAGGATTGCAGAGTCAACCATCATCTCTTCAGATTCTTATGGTTCCTGGTCCTGTCAGAGTTCCTTCTGAATTTAGCTAGCCCTTGGAGTGCCGCAGCATCAGTTAGGTCGTGGTAGTCCTCCATTGGATTCATTGCCACGCAGGTCTTGATCTATCTTCTTCCTTGGCAACCCTAGAAGTGGGTTTTGGCCGAGGAACCCTTTGTTTTCAGTGTGTTATCTCCGTAACCAGTTGCTCTGGTTCCGCATTCCGGCAGCCTTGGAGAGAGTGGGCTTTTGCCGAAGAAACATATGATCTGTTTACCAAACCTCTCACCACCCCAGTGGCCTTAACTAGGTCCTTGCTAGGAATTGTGATTAGGGTTCTACAGTTCTGATTTGTTTCCCTTGTAGCTACCAACGAAGAACGACGGTGTACACGAAGACGCTGGATCTCTGGACTCTTGTAATCTCTGGACTCTGATGGAAACATGTGGTGATAATTACCCTAGTACAGTTCTGAGTAGCTTATGTCACCTGATCCTCACCTAAGAGTATAGAAGTGTAGAATAATTTCAGAATAAGAGTGGCAGTAGGCCTATAGTCTATTCTTGTGGTAATAATCTTAGTAGTTGTAGATAAAGTATTTCTCTGTTTGTTGCCCTATTGTGCTCGGGCAACCCCTCCTCCCTCTTGTGACTGTGTCTCTCTACCCTTGGTACAAAATAAACGCCCTCATGTCATTGAAGCAACAGGGTTGACCTCCTGCCTCTCCTTGTCTGGGTAACGGTTATCCTATCCACATAATTCGGACCTTGGTGCCTCGCTCATCTCTTTTCACCACCTTTAGAGTAGAGCACCTCTAGACCATCACATAATTGGTCATCACAGGCATCACACAGTGTTTGCTGTGCATCCAGTTTTGGATTAAATACTGAACAACTGCAGTATCCTGTCCAGTGGGGGTTTTCTGCTTTTGGTGAGTAGAGCCAGTTGTTGTTTTTTCCGTTGCTGCACTTATACTGGTTGCACCGCCAACACGCCTGCTGCGGCTCTGTGTTGTTGTGCTGTTTTCAGCACACCATAACTTGTTAATGGCTACAATATCCAGGCTGGCCTTTGCCATGATGGTCTCTAGGTCTGGAATCTTATTTCCTACACTTCTAGCATTCACAAACATGGCCTTCCACATTTTGTTTCCACTCTGCTTGTTGCCACTTTTTTTCATTTCTACCCTCCCTTCTTCCCCCCTTAATGCTCCCATTCCCTTCCCCTTTTGTTGCTACAACCTGCTTTTTTTATTAACTTGCACCATGGGGGATTGGATTCTCCTTAATCTGTACTTCTGCCTGTTGGGGGGGGGCAGTTTCTGTCTCCCTGATTCTGCCCCCAACCCTTGGCTAGATTAAATGTTTACTGAAGTAACCATTTATGCCGTCCACTGAGGACTACGGTTCCCCTCATGAATGGATGCAGGCCATAACCCCTGTATAGGTCTTTATCACCCCGGGGGGGTCCCCAGTGTAGCCAAACCCCTCCTCTCTGCACCTTTCCTTCAAGCACGAGCTGAAGCTTCTGGTATGGAGATTACCTCTCCCCCCTCCCACTGCAGAAAGGCAGCAGCTTAGCAAAAGCCGCTGAATAAGCTACCTAAGACCCCTCTCCAGTTCTCTAAACTCTCCCTGCACTATCCCAGCCCCATCAATAGCCAGGTCATCAGTCTCCAGGTGGATAAGGACTTTTAGCTTTCCCTCCCATCCTGCTGCCCTACTGATCCGCAGAATCAACCCTCTGGGCCGTGGCGCTGTGTAGACACCTAACCTACATCTTCTCCCCCTTTCTTATTCCCAAAACTATATCTCTCACAATTGAGTTCCCCACCAGAAGTTGCTTCCCCCTCCTCGTCCTCTGGGGTCTGATACCACCTCCATGGGGTCTCCACTATGGAGGACCCAACATCCTCCCTGGTCACTACCATGGATGCCTGCTCCTGGCAGTCCCCACCCGGCCCCCACCAGAGCGGCGTAGGAATTACATAGTGGTACCAGTTGAAGAATGCGTCTCTGTCCCCCCACCCTTCCAGAGTCCACCATAGTCCAGCCATTCCTTCTCCCAGGCATCCTCTGAGGTAACGGTGGCAGACTTGATGGCCTCAGGGTTGGGGAAGAGGTCTCTGAATTCTAGCCAACTCAGCCTAGAGTCTAGCGACCTCTTTCCTCAACCTAGAGAGGTGTGTGCAGATGGGGCAACACTGCAGTCTCCAGAAGGTCTCTCTGAAAACTGCCACCCCACAGCCACTGCACTGCACCACTTCCTGCATTCTCAACTTCCATGCTTCCTGCGTTACACGGAAATACTTTTGTACCCTTACAGTACCTCTGATAGGGCGTTTCTGGTTTTCCCTTTTATTTGTTTCTATTTGTATTACCCCGTGCCTTGTTTAAAACTCGTTATATTCCTACCCTAGATAGGGTATTGCTCCTGGTCCCAGTTTTGGCCCACCTTTGAACTTCTGCCTTTCCCAGCAGTGACTGTTACACAGTAGTGAATGGGGTACCTTACCTTATTTGACTGGCAAAGTCCCCTGCTTCCTTGTTTCCTTCTGCTGCTCCCTTCCAACACCTCAGATGCTAGTCACCTGTTCCACTCCTTCGCTGTTCCACTCACTCACTCACTGCAACATAAATGTGCTGAACACATAAGAGTGGAAGTGCTCTTATAGAGCTCTTCTAAGAAGACACTAAGTGTCTGTCTGTCTTTAAGGTAAAGCTAGGTGCTTTTGCTCCTGGCAGTCAGCAAAGTCTGTTCTTCCAGCTTAGGCCCCCAACTAACTTGCCTTTTAAATCTGCTGCCTTTGTTGGATGGCACTAGGCCTCTATTAGCTCCACTCCCCAATTACACACATGATTCACAGAGCTTCCTGAATCTACTCAACCCAAGATTAATCTCCTGAGCTAGTTTACCCCACCACGCCGTTACAATTTAAAGACAAGTTTCAAAGTTCCCCAAACACTGCCTACAAAGCTCTTTTTTCTCCCCAATTATCCTGCTACTTTCAGTATGAGGTTATTTTATTTATTTATTTTATTTAGTTTTTGTTTACCGGGTTAAGTATCATAGCCAAGACATGACTATTTTCAGGCACGACCTGGGAGATTACAATAAGGAGGGATAAACGGAATACATTTTGTGTGAAGGGAAAAAACAAAATACAGAGAGAAACAAGATTTCACAATACATCAGTAAATAACAAATTAGGTCAGAGTTCATAAACAGTATCAACAATTTCGTGACAACAAACACAATGTAGCAAACAACAACTGGGTAAGAGCCGCTGAAGCAATTAACAAATGAGACACAAGTGCCTAAATAACATAACTGGATGAGCAAGATAAGCAGAGATCAGTTAGCAGCAGGGGGGAAGTGAGACAGAGGATGAATGAAATATTCAGGGGGGTCTGAAGCAGGCACATGAGACCTGGCTGAAGAGGAATGAGCGACATTTGTTTTTAGACCGGGCATGACTAGGGTCTAAGGCAAACATCAAGAGGTAGGGAGTTCCAGAGTTTGGCTGCCGAGTGAGGGAAGGCTAGGGTTAATTTGTCAGATTTACATGGAGGTATAAGCAGCAGAGATTTATCAGATAAACAGAGACCATGAGAGGAGGGCAGTGGAGTTAGCAGGGAGGCCAGCGAGACAGGGATACCTGCTCTAATAATATTGTCAGTCAAGGAGCCAAGGGCAAAAGTTTGAACGGAAGAGGGGGGTAGCCAATGTAGATCAGCATAAAGCTGACAGTGGTGTTTTAACCAGGGAGAGGCCGAGGCATACCTGCAGATACTGTTGTACGTGGTACCCCACTTTCTGAGGAGAGTTGTGGATGCACAGAGATAAGTGACTACTCCATAGGATAGCGATGGGAGCAAGATTCCATGGGCAATGGCTTATCTAGCTGACTGCGACAGGACAAGGCTAGTTTTGTAGGCTACCCCAATTTTAGCATTAACTGATTTAATATAAACAAAATATAACTATACCTTTAAGGTAAAGCTAGGTGCTTTCACTCCTCTGTCAGCAAAGTCTGTTCTTCCAGCAACAGGCAGTCTTTGCTTAAAAGAGGCTCCGAAAGGAGTAAGCATGTGTGGTGTGTGGAGTATATTAAGCATGTGTACAGTGTATAACCCTTCGATCCCAGAGAGATGGCTACTCCAGGTCAATGCTGAGCTGCACTGGTGGGGAAGCTGGCACTGTTCCTGCTGACATCATACCTGACTGGTGGACTGACAGAGGACTAGTTTCCAGTGACATCAATCCCTCAGCTTTCATGAACACTAAGTTTATCATTCAAATTAAGACAACATCCAGCACTATTTTCAGACCGGTGAACACATTTGTTTATATTGTTTAACTCTTAAGTGGTAATGTTGCGAGACTGACAATAATCTATGCTTGCACTGGGAAGTGCTGCATATGCATTCACTGAAGGTATCTTATTGATTCTGTGAGTGAGATTCCAGGACCTTTTGAGATCAGCAGTTCTCCAGACTGTATGACTTATTCAACCAGGGCTGTATGACTAAAGACTGACAGAGTTTTCAAGTCAGTATATGGAAGACTGAAACTCTGGCAGAAGTGTTAAAAATGCAACTGGCAGAACCGGACAGAGCAATTTTAGAAGACAACTTGCTTTTTTGACCTGGCAAATCTCCTGGATTTTACAAGCCAAGTACCGAGTTTTATAATTACAGGATGCCTGGAGTAAAATGAGTATTGCCCTACCTTAAACTTCTTCGGTCAGGATCATAGCTCTCCGGTAGAATTTGCCCTAATGAGCGGTATATAATCACAACAGCAACAGCATACTGCTTGGTTTCATCGGGGTGCCGTTTGGTCCTCTTTGAGGATGTATCCTCAGGATGGGAAGAACTGCTGCTCCCTTGTAGTGGGGGATTCTTCTGGCCAGAAGTCTTGTTTGCAGTCATCACTACAGGTGCAACATTACAAAACAAACATTAAAAAAAGCACAATAAATCAATCTTTAACCACTTTAGCTGAGGGTTTGGCTGATGACTGGGAGTGTTCCGCCTGGGGTGGTGTTTGTTCAAACAAGAAATAAAGACCTTTTCATGTATTCTGTATTAGAATGTTTATAATATGTGTTGAAGTTTTCGATTGTGATCATTCTTAAGTCACTTTTTTGGGAAAACAGTAACTATTAAAATCATTGCCAGGGCAGTGACAAACCAATACATTTAATATTTAAAAAACAAAGTGCTGTCAGTATATTAGTAGGGCTTTTTGCATGACTTCTTATCGCATCGGCTGGTAGCTCTGAGACAACCAGGCGTGTGAGTGTGTGTGTGTGTGTTTTTATGATTTCTCTTTAGCCAAAAACACAGGGCAGACTAGATGGACCTAGCGGTCTCCTTCTGCTGTCACCTTCTATGTTTCTATGTTAGCCACACCCACCGGTAAGCAACTGCAGTGTACAAGATGCTAATGCAGCACTTTTAGCATGGTTTTAGTACCTTGATTTTAAAATCAGACATCAAAACATTGGAATTCTGATAGCGTTGTTACAAAGCTGTCAACAGCTAATTTGCTTGCTGCAGACTGACCAGGTCAGCTTCTACTATCAATAGCATATGTTATTAACACAGTTCTTGATGGTCTCATTCAGAAGCTAATCTTAGCATAGCTCTGTGAAAGCTCCATCATAATGTATCCTTTCTGAATGTACTTTATAAGGCCACACACGACATTAGCCTGTTACCTGCAGAGGAAGGGAACCACACGTCTGCTTAAATGAAAACTCTAATTATGGCCAATGGGAACCTGTAAAACATTATCTGTGTTGGGATTTTTGTAAAATGGGGGATAGTTGGCCTGAGAAATATCCATTTTTGATAATCAGGCTTTTCCTTTAACAGATCCTTGCAGGAACTCCCCATCCAATGAATTCATTATTTTAGAGAAGTCACAAGGTAGGCATAACAATCAGAGTCTATAACACATCACACAGTAAGGGCAAAAAGTCCTACAACTACACCCGCCAGTTTCACCATCTCCACCCCAAAAACTGAGGTCACCATTGTTGCCCTCTTCCTCTAGTTGGGAGGCCAGGGCAGGTGAATGGCTTTCTTTACAGTCAATTTAATGTCACTCCATGTTCGGCTGGCAGAGAGTGTATGACAGATGGGTGACTCCCGCCCCGCCTGCAAGGTAACATCTTAATTTTTGTAGATTATTTTTATTAAATGTTTTGCATGAAACCAGAAAACAGAAATACATGACCCAGCCAAACTACAATACAGAAATTTCCTCAATTATACTACAGTAACTATTATCTATAGAATAAAAGTTTAGTTACTTTTTGTAACAGTAGATCTTTGAAAGAATCTCCTCCTTTGAGCCATACCTATGGAACTGTAAGCCATTGGTTTCAGGATCCCTGAGAACCATGCCTTAGGAAACGGAATAGCCACAAGTAGGGTGTGAGTAGGGCCTATGAAAGGAACCCTAATCATGACCACACGGTTGAGGGGTGAGGGTTTTCCGGGTACATGGAGTCATTTTATATGACTGCAGATCTTGGAAGGTAATTTCTACATCGTTGGCAAATAATTTCTGTCCATGAACAGGGTACTAGGCACCAATTATTGAACATCAGTAGCAAAACCAGCCACTCTGAGTCTGAGTCATGAATTGCGACTAAGGCAAATGCCTAAGACAGCAGCAGTGGCAGAAGCCTCAGAAGGGTCATAGGCTGTCTCGACAGATTCTTCCCATCGTCCAAACCAGGGACAATCAGACATCTTGTCAGCCCCCACACACACAGAGCTTTTTTTTTTTTTTTTTTAAGGGGGGTGTGGAGGGTGAAGCCCCCAACTCAAATAAACTGCTAAAAAATAACCCAAAGACTGATTTGAGAAAGTAGTGTAACTTGATCTCTATGCTAATAGAGTAGGTTTGTCAGTTGTCCGATAAGCTCCACTATCACTGGATTTCCACAGACTATTCTGATTTTTAATCCCGTAAGTCTGATAAATAGCCAGTGTGAGGCCAAGAAAAGCTGATAGAGAGATTCTCTTGCCCATAATGTCAAATCTCTGGTATTTCTTGTCTGGGGGAAGGAAACTCATAAGCCCTGGTGCTTCTGACCAGTCATAGGCAGCTATTTATTTTTACTTTGGTCTTTGGTAACCGGGTAAGGCCCACTAGGCACAAGTGCCTGTTTTCAGGGGTGACCTGGGAGCACTGGGGGGTTTTGTGACCTGCTCAGAGTCACATAGTACACAAGTGGAGGTTGTGGGAATCAAACCGAGGTATGCTGGATGTACCAAGCTCATTCACAGCTCATTACTGCCAGCCCCAGCTATGATGAGTCAGTGTCCGGCTCAGATGAATAGTAGGTTTTAGTGGTCGGAGTCAGATACTGCATCTTTTGCCTTGGAGGGCAAAGCAGGAAGGGCACTGGGCCTATGACAGGCAGCCATAGTGCAATCTTCCAGAGCAGGGTGAATGGGAGGAATGATCATTGTAGGCACCATAGGAAGCTCTAGGAACCCATATAGCTTCTGCTTGGAGAAATCTTCCTCCTCAGCTGTAAAGGGGTCCAGCATCAGTTTGAGGAGAGTCAGAAATGAGGCATCCTTAGGTGGATAATGTGGAATGTACACCACACTGTGCTCACTGCAGGAAGAGGGTAGAGCTACAGTCAATACCTTCAGGCAAGGGTAGATCTCCCTTCCTCCTCATAATCCTCCTCCATATGCTGGAGATCAGGATTGTACTCTTCCTCCGCATCTTCTGGGAGGGGAGATTGCACAGGCTCCCTATAAGGAGGCTGCATCAACAGCAATGGTGTTGATGGAGGAGGCAGCAGTTCGACAATGTCAATGGACCTGCCGAGAGCGACAGTGATGCCATAGGCCTCAATGACAGGGTCTTTTAAAGGAACTGCATGAACAGAACAGACATTGTCTATAACATGACCAGCATGTCAACAACACCAATATTAGGGGCTGACTACAGAAAGGTCGACAGACTCTAGCCCAACTGTGGAAATTCTGCTCTCAGAGGCAGGCCATGCCAGACCCCAACTTTGGGGTCTCAAAGATGGTTGTGAGGCAGTAAAACCAGATCATGCAGTGGAGAACTGGAAGGGACAAGATAAGCAGATGTCCTGGTATCTTTAGGTCTTCCTTGATGATTATGCTTATCTGTCAGTGCAATGCCTTCCGACAATGTCTACTCATGGCCAGGGTAAAGCCCTTACAACTAGCACCGTTTTTCATGGCAGGCGAGAGGTGCAGGCTGCATTCACAAAGTGTGTGAGAATCTTCCTTTTAAATCTTCACTTTTCCTCAGAAAGAGAGAGATGGAATAAAGTTCCCTTAGATAGTGGCATGCAATAATACTCAGGAAATATCAAATTACAAAAAGACCAGCTAAAACCGGCGGCGAGTTTTGGCGTTATTTCTATGATGATCTGAACAACAACTGATGGCAGGTGAAAGAACAGAGGAATGACGGGGGCATGCACATTTTATATGTGGCACTGATATACCTCAACATGGGTGGTCCCAGCTGGCAAAAGTTTCCATGTGCTTTTGACACCGATGGCTTACAATTCCATAGGTGTGTCTCAATGGAATGAAATGTCTTCAGTGAAGATCCTGGTTACCTCATTCGGTTTTGGGCCTTTTTTTTCTTTTTTTTAAATCAAGCTTTGTCTTCTCTCACCACTCGACAGATGGCACCGCCCAACCCAGTCAGTGATCTTCTCATGGATTTACCAGTTATCCACCACTTGCTCAGGACCAGGATAGACGTGGGTGGTTTGCCATGTCAGTTGTATGTGGGCATGTGGAGGGTGCCGGTGCAATGGGGGGGCAGGGCTTTTCCTCCACCTCCTGGTTTTTCTCCCCAAGAGATCTGGTGTGCAATGATGTGCACACATGCACCCGATGTCTGGCAGCTGGCCTTCTCCTTGCTACGATACTGCTGAGCCATCTTCTGGTCTCCACTAGATGACAAGTGAAAGAGGAACACTGTGCGTCCCCTTCCTGAGACAGGAATGCTGTCCCTGGGATGCCTGATCTTCCCTCCCCTGGCCAGCCCCTGAGCAGCCAAATACATTCCTGAATCTGAGTCACTGGCATTGTGAACCGTAGCGCTATCACTGCACTGATGGGCTAGCCTTGCTTCTGGTCATTTTAACCTCTTTTCTCTAACTCCCTGCATTTCTGCCAAGCTAGGACTTGGCTCCTGTGAGTATACAATTCTAAGCTATAATTGCAGTCATACTTCTGGTGTCAGTTTTAGCTGTTTCCTTTTTAAGGACAACACCTGTCCTCCTTGGCACACCACCGCCGAAACCTTTTCAGCCTAAAAAATAATTTTTTCATCACCTCTGAGTAATAATATATTTTCTGATGTATCCACCAAAATGTAAGCATGGCCAGAGCAGCGCAGTGCTATTTCTTTTCTTTTTTGGCCTCATCCCTTGACAGAGACTCCGCTCCTGCCCAGCACACCATCCCCAGGCTTACCCCCCCCAGCAGTCACATGGGATCTTGCCCTAGCTTACCCCCCCATGGTGGGGCCACGGCAGCGGACAACAGGGGCAATGGAGATGGAGACTGAATAGAGCATCATGGCTGGGGCCACAATTTTTATGGATGCTACAAGCCCTGAAGGAGAGACGTGCAATGACGTCCTCGGGACCAGTCCAACATCTGCCCTGCACTGGCCATCATGGAACCTCTGGGCTCTTCCAGGGGCCGCTATTGCATCTAATGCTCACCCACCTTCCCCCCAGAGAAGGCGAGCTGCCCCTTAGATGCTTGATCCCCTCACCCTGGCTGTCCCTCCGACTCCCGGGTCCATTCCTGACCCGGGATGTCGGCGTCACAAGTGGACGACTTGCCACTGCACCAGCAGGCCAGCTGCTTTTTTTTTTTTTTTTTAGTGCCATTTCACATGCTCAGCGTGGCTCTGCGCTGCGCTACCACATAAGTGAGAGCGATACAGTGGAGCAGCATGGAGCCATGCTGAAAATGTGAAATGGTGCCATGCTGCACCAGTCGGGTGTACATTATGGCAGATACACCAGAAGAGATAATATTATACAAAGGTAATGAAAAAATTATTTTTATTGTTTTAGGCTGAAAAGCCTATTCAGGGGTTGTGGTTTGGGGGAATAGGGTACTGGGAGGACAGGTGTCTTTTAAAATAACAAGGGTTTACCATGTCCAACCATATGCAGAAGCAGAGCATTTACACACCTCCCTTAAAAATGGACCACCCAACACACAGGCTTACCTTTGTTATCGGAGTGTCTGAATAAATTCTCTGGAAACAGAACAATGGACTTCAGGTCTTTATGATACTCCTCCCTTATGTTCTCGAAGCAAGGGACTCTGGATCCATCGAAACTTGAACTGTCAAAGATATCCACTGCTAGAACTGTGGGTTACAAAAGAAATAATAAATTAAAACAGAAGGAAAGCACTCCACACTAATAAGCAGTATGGCATGACAGGATGTGGGAAACCATGTGGTAATCTAGGACTCTAACACCCATAATGCCCACTCATCCACATTCTCCTTCCCCTTCCTTTAACCCCCACTCTTTCCTCTTGCCCTATCCCTCTGTCTTCCTCTCCCCCTGTGCCTTTTCTCCCACTGGATCAACCTTAAAACCAACCTACTACCACTACCTCCCAACCTCCTAGACAAAGCCACTTCTTTTGGCCGCCCCCCCAGTCTCCCCTCCCCTCACCTTGACTCCTCCTCGGACTCTCACACTAGGTGTCACACCTCTTTATCTCCTTCGCTACATATAAACACTGTCCTTTACCCTAGTTGAATGCTCTTGACGTTGTACTATTACCATTGGTACTATGAATGACATTGTAACCTTATTGTATACAAGCTACCTACTATTCGAGTATTGTATGTAAACTGCTTGTTATTGCTGTCATTGTCACTGTTTGACATGGAACCTTTGTAAAAGAGCTCTGAGCTCAAAGGTATGATCCGAATCCCTAAACAAATAAATCTCAGCTCCCAGAGGATGGGATTACCAATCATTTTAAAATGGGTATATGAAACCAAGGTCTGTGACTGGTTAGCTGTGATCACATGATTGTGCATTATTCCAGCACAACAGTACAGGCCAGAAATTCTAAACTTCCTTTTTTTTTTCTCCTAACAGATTTTTGGCCACCCGGTGGCCATCTTGTACTTGCTTCAGGTTTGTTCCAGCACCCCAAGCCCCAGCTGCCACTGCCTCTGGTGGGAATCTACATGGAGAGGGACCCAAGGGATCTGGCACCATTATTAATGGCAACTGATAGACACTTTTTTCCTTGCTTTTTGCTCCTTGCCCCCCCCCCCAACAACGTGGCACAGAATGTGTGCTCCTACACATCACCTCAGTCACATGTAGCGACATCCTGTTGGGGGGGAAGACAAGCTCTCTGAACTAACCACAGAGGTCACTATGGCACTGGAACCAGGGCACCTCCAAACCATGGCTGGGAGACCTGCCCTGCCTGCCCAACTTCCCAGGTCCACTACCGAACATCGTCAGCATGGAAGCACACGGAACTTCAAACAGATGAGTCACTGTGGGTCACCCTGGAGACAGGAAATGGCACCACAATCTGCATGGGGGTTGTGTACAGATCCCCACCTCAGGGGGAGGAAACAGACAAGGAAATGATAGAAGGCATTCTTAAAATGCAGAAAAAGGGGAGATGATATTGATGGGGGGACCTGAATATGCCAGATGTTAACTGGAGTACCTTTGCTGCAGGTACATGCAAAAGCAGGGTCATTCTTGATGCCCTACAGGGGGCATGCCTCAGACAGCTAGTGTTGGAACCCACTCGGAAGGGAGCAATCTTAGACCTGGTACTCTTAAATGGGAAAGGAGAAAGGATCTCAGATTTAGAAGTGGGTAGTCATCTGGGAACAAGTGACCACCAAACAGTGTGGTTCACAATAAACACAGCCATAGAGTCAAGCCATACAAAAACAAAAGTATTGGACTTTAGGAAGGCTGACTTTGGGAAAATGAGAGTGCCTCAGAAAAGCATTAGCAAACGGCAAGGAGGGGGGGTGGAGGAACAATGGGGAATAATCAAAACAGCCATCGCTGAGGCAACAAGCCTTTGTGTGAAGCAAATCAACAAAACAAAATGAAGGAAAAAAACACTATGGTTCTCAAAAGAGGTGGCAGGGACGGTTAAGGAGAAAAGGATGGCATTCAGGAAATATAAGGAAACAGAGAATGAGCAGGACAGAGAACTTTATCAGTTAAAGCAGAAGGAGGAGGCAGGGAAGGCAGTCAGAATAGCAAAGGCACAAACTGAGGAAAAGATAGCCAACTCAGTTAAGAAGAGGAATAAAACATTTTATAGGTACATTAGGGAGTGAAGAAAGACCAAGGGAGGGATACAGAGACAATAAAGGGGAGGGAATGTGGGCAGAGGGTGACAGTGAAAAAGCAGGGATACTGAATGAATATTTCTGCTCAGTATTCACAACAGAAGAGGAGGGAGAGGTACCTAAACCAAACAAGAGAGAAACTCTGAATAGGGGGGTTGATTCCAGTCCATTCACAGAAGAAAGGGTTTTGAAAGAACTCTTGAAACTGAGGGTGGACAAAGCAATTGGGCCTAATGGGATTCACTCAAGAATTTTAAAAGAACTAAGGGCAGAATTAGTGACACCACTGACTACTCTCTTTAACAAATCATGGGAGGATGGGGTGGTACCTGAGGACTGGAGGAGGGCAAATGTGATTCCACTTCACAAAAGTGGGAGCAGGGCAGAGGCAGGAAACTACAGACCAGTTAGTTTGACTTCAATGGTAGGGAAAATGATGGAATCACTTCTGAAGGAAAAAATTGTTGAGTACCTAGAGGCCAGTGGGGCACAGGATCCAAGGCAGCATGGTTACACAGCATGAATGTCATGTCAGACGAACCTACTAGATTTCTTTGACTGGGTGACCAAAGTAGTAGACCAGGGAGGGGCCGTGGATATGGCCTACCTAGATTTTAGCAAGGCATCTGACACAGTCTCACACAAGAGATTAATACACAAGTTAGCCAGCCTTGGAGTGGGTCCCAAGGTGGTAGCCTGGATACAAAAATGGCTGGACAACAGAACACAAGGGGTAATAGTAAATGGAGTCCACAGTGAAGAAAGATGGGTAACTAGCGGGGTACCGCAGGGTTTGGTACTGGACCGGTCCTCTTTAATGTCTTTATAAGTGACACTGGAGAGCACCTGGAAGGAAAGGTAGGTCTCTTTGCAGATGACACAAAGATCTGCAACAGGGTTGATACACAAGGTGGGATGGAAAGGATGAAAGGGGACTTGGCATGGTTGTAGGAATGGTCAAATATGTGGCAGCTCAGATTCAATGCAAAGAAGTGCAAGGTAATGCATCTGGGAAACAAAAACACAGGGGAAGAGTACACAATGGGGGGTGAGTTAATAACAACAACAAAAACTGAAAGAGACATAGGAGTAATTATATCAGATGACCTAAAGGTGGGCAAGCAGTGTGAGAAGGCAGTAAAGAGGGCTGGGGGGATACTGGGATGCATAGGGAGAGGCATCAACAGTAGAAAACAGGAAGTTGTTATCCCTCTGTACAGACAGTGATACCCCATCTGGAGTACTGTCTGCAATTCTGGAGACCCCATCTCCGCAAAGACATAGACAGAGTGGAGGCTGTCCAGAGGAGGGCAACCAAAATGGTGCAGGGTCTGCACCAGAAGACATACAAGGAGAGACTAAAGCAGCTTAATATGTTTACCCTTGAGGAGGAGAGGGAGAGGGGGGGGACATTCAAGTATCTCAAGGGAATTAAAGTACAAGAGGGTGGCATCTTTCAGAAGAAGAGATGTGCAACAACAAGGGGGCACAACTTAAAGATAGAGGGGGGATGGCTCAGAGGCAATGTTAGAAAGTATTTTTTCACAGAGAAGGTTGTGGATGCATGGAACAGCCTTCCTGAGGAGGTTATGGAGTCAGGAACAGTGGGAGAATTCAAAAATGCATGGGACAGGCATAAGGCAATTCTAGTGGGGGGGTAGGAGGAAGTAAACTGTTGATTAACTAGAATCTGCAGCTTATCTATCAGGTAGGGAAATGGGCAGACTAGGTGGGCCAAGCGGTCCTTATCTGCCATCAAATTGTGTTTCTATGTTTCCGTTCGGCCATTGGGTATATCCAGAAATTCTTAACTTTCTGAACCTCCGTACTCTGTTTTTAAAACCACAAATCAGATGAACCATTTTATACTCAAAACAAGACTCTCCAGGGTGGGTGTAATTGTGGAATAATAGCACTTCGCCAGGTGCATAAGGCACTCAGTGTTGCCTCACAACTCACTTACCAAGGTGAGTCATTATTCCATAACAACACACACCTTTCATGCCTTATTGCTTAAGGATCTGAGTTACAGACTCTGATACAGCACAGCTGATGCAGCTGTCCATGCAATAGCGAAAATATCTGTGACCACTGACCAGAGTTCAAAACATCTGTGTGTACAAGTTAGTGTAGTAAACTAAAACCACTTTTTATTTTGGGGCTTAAAATGTCAGTCTGGAGACAGGGTTAAAAAACATTAGCGCCTGCAAATTAGTTGCTCAAGTAAAATTAAAACTACTTTTTTGGGGGGTTGAAGAATGTCTGTCTGGGGTCCTCAGAGACATCATCAGGATTTATTTCTTGAATAATCTGGAGATGTCCTCAGAAATTCTAGGCAGGCAAAAGTGTTTTAAAATGTGCAGCCCGAACTGCCTGTGGAAATGCTTTGAAAATCGTGGGACCCCATTCTCAGTTGCAAAAGGTAGTGGTGCAAAATGCAGGAGTGCTTCTGTGGCATTTGCTGAATGCTGCACACTGCTACTGTCACTTCAGGTTGCAGCACTGTGACCTCCCCTTACCACCTGTTTGTATTGTTTACACAAACAAAGATGGTGACAGAAAGCTGTGACTGGCTTAGTGAGGGCTGTCACACACTGCAAATGGCCTTACTGGTATGAGAAACAGCACAGAAAACCACATACAAGAAATAGCAGAAAACACAAAATTGGAAGTAAACTTGAGATTTATCGTGGATACAATTCACAGGGACAGCACCACAAGACCAGGCACTTCGGATCTGATATATGACTTTTTGTCAAGGGGCATGACTGGTATGAGAAACAGCACTGAAAACTGCAAACACCAAATAGCACAAAACAAAAAATCAGAAGTAAACTCAAGGCTTATTTTGGAAACAATTGTGAGGACCAGCACCACATGCCCTAGCACTTTGGGTAGCCGGGGCATGACCTAGTTCGGTATAAGCATGGATCCTCCTGTGTTCTTTCCTACCTGCTATGGCAACCACACACACACACACACGGATTTTGGGCACTCACTGTTCCTAAATTAAATCAACAAAATGCAGACTAATGCTGCAAAAATACAGGTTACTCACCTGTAACAGGAGTTCTAGGAATGGTATATGTTGTTCATCCACACTCATTGGCAGGTATCCTTGCCGCTTTAAATCTTGCCGGAAGGTCTTCAAGCTTGCTCCTCCCACCCACCCGGGTGGTATAACTCTCGGCTCCGCCCCATGACGCCAGATCTGGCCCGCTGGAAGCTCAGGTTGTGCGTCGAAGCCGGGGAGGTCGGGTGGGGTGGTGGATGAACAACATATACCATTCCTAGAACTCCTGTTACAGGTGAGTAACCTGTATTCTAGGGACATGGATATGTTGTTCATCCACACTCATTGGCAGACCCTAGCAGTTCTCCCGGGAGGAGGGAGGCAAGACGCACACCCCCAATACTTACTTGGGAAAGAGAGATCGAGAACCGAGGCCCCAAAACCAGCATCCCGGCGTGACTCAAGGTCGCATGTGGTAGTGGGTAATGAAGGTGTTTGCTGACTTCCAGGTAGCAGCCCTGCAGATTTCCTGGATAGGGCGTCCCTGGAAGCAGCCACCGTTACAGCAGTATGGCGGGTAGAATGAGCTCTTATCCTCTGGGAGGCTCCATGCCCGCCAACTTATAGCAGAGATCTATGCAGGAGGTTACCCACCTGCTTATCGTCCGCTTGGCTGCAGGTCTGCCAGATCACGGCTTCAGCGTGGGTGACAAACAGCTGGCGAACCTCTCCCCATTTCAGCCGTGCGCTCCTTATAATAAGCGGCCTTCTAGGGTCCAGAGTATGGAGCCTATATTCGGCCTCCGAGGTGTGATTGGGGTAGAACACCGGCAGAGTCAACACCTGGTTAAGGTGAAACTCCGACACCACCTTCGGAAGGAATTTCGGGTGGGGGCGCGGGACAACCTTGTCCCTGTGGAAGACCAGGTAAGGAGACTCGATGGAAGCGCCTGGAGCTCTCCCATCCTTCTGGCTAGCGTGATAGCCACCAAGAAGGCGGTCTTCCACGACAGGTGAGAGAGCACACCTGTGCATAGGTTCGAATGGCTTGCCCATGAGCTTTGCCAGTACCAGCAGTAGATCCCACGGAGGTGGGGGTTCCCGCACTGGAGGGGAAATGTGATCAAGGCCTTTGAAAAAGCGCCAGACCACCTTCTCTCGCCACCGACTGCTTCCCCGCCCGCGCCCGTAAGCAGAGATGGCTGCCAGGTGCACCCTTTAGGTCGCCGACCTAAGCCCTTGACTAGAAAGGGACCATAAATAGTCCAAGATGCTTGCCAAGGAACAGGAGGAAGGGTCCAAGCCCTTGTCTGACACCAAATGGAAAACCTTTTCCATTTGAAGGCATAGCATTTTCTGGTACGACTCATACAGGGACGCCTCAACTACATTGAGGACCTCGTCGGGAAAGACCCAAGGCCTGGAACTCTAGCAGCTCAGGAACCAGGCCGTCAGGTGCAGGGATTGAAGGTCCGGATGGAACACCTTCCCTGATTGACTGAGAGCAGGTCCGGCGGAGCTGGAAGCTGCGCGGAGTCCTGGAGCTGAGACTGAGGAGATCTGGGTACCAGAACTGGCGAGGCCAGTCTGGGGCTATCAGAATCACCTGTGCCTTGTCCTCCTCGCCTTGAGAAGCACCTTGTGGATCAAGGGAAATGGGGAAAGGCGTAAAGAGGCCCGGGGTCCATTGCCTCGAGAAGGCATCCCCTGCAGCGAGCCCTGCTGAGGGGGGGGCATGGAACAGACTCAGCTCGTTCTCCATGGAGGCAAACAGGTCCACCTGAGGTGTGCCCCAAAGGGAGAACAGATGCTGTACTACCTCCGCAGGAGAGACCACTGTGGGATACAGCCCCTATCCGGCTCAGGGCATCGGCCAGGGTGTTGGAGGCTCCTGCCACGTGAATGGCTAGGAGATCCGCCCAGGCTGCGACGAGTGACCAAATGCGAGAGCTTCCTTGCATAGAAGCATGGAGCGCGTCCCGCCCTGGCGGTTTAGATAGAACATGGTCGTGGTATTGTCCGTCTGGACTCGGACCACTTGACCCCGGAGGAAGGGAGCAAAGGCGGTGAGAGCTAGGCGGACCGCTCGAGCTCCAGCAGGTTGATGTGGCATCGGGACTCCCATGGGGACCAGAGGCCATGAGCCCGTGTTCCCCAGATGGGCACCCCAACCCATCAGAGAGGCATCGGTCGACAGAGACCGTCCGGCTCGGGCGGACGAACGGATGCCCTCCTGCAAATGATCTGGAACGGTCCACCACTGGAGAGCGCTCCACATCCCCTGTGTCACCGACACAAGCTGGTCCAAGGGATCGCAGCGTTGTGACCACTGGCTGGCCAGTCCCCACTGAAGGGGACGCATGTTCCAGCGGGCCCAACGGACCACGCTGGTGCAGGCCGCCATGAGACCCAGGAGGCGCAGGAAGTCCCGGGCAGGGCGCAATTGCCCAACCAGAAATGATCGGGCAAAGGAGGAAAGAACCTCGGCCCTGTCCGCGGGAGCCGCTCTGGCTCGAAGAGAGTCGAGCTGCGCCCGATGAATAGAATCACCTGCTTGCTCGAGTTCCGACTTGGCCTCGTTGATAGGAGGCCCAGTTGAGAACAGACCTGGAGGGCCAGATCTGGACCACTCCGCCTCCTTCCTGGAGGGGCTGCTATCAGCCACTCGTCCAGGTAAGGGTACACCCGACCTCAGCAACAGAGGGAATGCTGTCACCACTGCCATGCATTTGGTGAAGACCCTGGGAGCTGGAGACAAGCCGAAGGGCATGGCTTGGAACTCAAGAGGATCCTTCCGCTCGACAGAAGGAATCTCTGGTGAGACAGACGGATAGGGATGAAAAACGCGTCCTGCAAGTCCAGAGAGCAGAACCACACGCTGCTCCAAGGATGGTATTATCTGAGCCAGAGTGACCATCCTGAAGGTTCGAGACCTTAGGAACTTGTTTAGGTCGTGTAGGTCGAGAATGGGGCGCCAGCCCCCCGTCCGTTTCGGAACCAGGAAGTACCTGGACACAAACCCTGGGTCTGAAGGAGGGTCCACCACCTCTCTTACCACCTCCTTCTGGAGGAGGAGAGCGATGTCGGCTCGACGAGCCGCCAGTGAGGCTGGGGATCCCGAAGCCCCCCGAGGGGCGACGGCTCTGAAGGGTGGTGCCTGCTCGAATTCCAGAGGCAGGCCTCTTCCCACCACCTCCAAGACCCACCTGTCCCGTGGTAACAGCGGACCAGGCGGAGCAGTGCAGACCCGTCCCCCCACAGGGGGACAGAATGAGTAGCGGGGATGGGGGCGACACCCTCAGCCCGTCACTGGGCAGGCTTGGAGGAGGGACCGCCGAGGGACCTCCTGGGCCTTTTCCTCCCTGCCTCCTGTTAGAGGAAGCCGGCGGCTTGGGTTTGGGATGCCAAGGCCGAGCCTGCTGGCCCTGACGCTGGGCCGGGCGCGCCGGGGCACAGAAGGACGGCAAAGGGCTTAGGCTGTGGTTTGCGGCCTTTGTCCTCTGAGCGAAGAGACAGAGTCCAAGGTGGCATTGGACTTCTCGATCCTCTGCAGGTGACCTTCCACCCCAGGGCCGAAGGGTCAGTCCCAAAGGAACATCCGCCAACTTGTGCTGGGTATCCGAGTAAAGGTGGATATCCTCAGCCAAGCCCGCCGACGCATAGCCACTGCGCGCCACCGATCTGGCACATGAGTCCCCTATTCCAAAGCAGTCTGGAGCTGCTGTTTGGCCACTGCCCTGCCCTGGTCCCGCACCTGTACCGTAGTCTGCAGATCGGGCGGGAAGATGAGGATGACCTCATCCAGGGAGCCCAACAGGGCATGAGAAAATGTGCCTGAGGGCGGCGAACTGGCCTGTGAAGGCGAGGAGGGCAGCGTGAACTTTTAGCCCGACATAGTCCAATTTCTTGGACTCCTTGTCAGAGGTTGTCCACATCCCTGAAAGCGTTGCAGCTGGCATGACGCTGTGTTAACCAGCCCCTCAGCAGAGGGGTGTTCCGAAAAAACCGGACAAAGGAACCGGTAGGGACCGCATACTTCCTGGCCATCCTGGCCGGGCGCAGGGCAGGAAGACAGGCGCCAAAGCTCCAGTGCGGACCCACTATGGCCTCGGCCACGGAAGGCCTCCGTCGGAGAATCCCCTCGGTCCAGAATCTCCGTGAGGGGATACCTGGCCCGTTTGGAAACGGGTTCGAGCTCCATCCAGGTAGACTCCGAGATGAGCCAAAGCAGTCCTAGGAAGGACGACGGGCTATCGTCCATTGACTGACCTCCTGAAGACTCAGGTCCAGTCGCTTGGAAAAAGGAGAATCATCTTCGGACTCGGAAGAGTCCTCGAAGAAACTGCCTCTGGCCTGAGCCACCCTTACCTGGAGTCGGTCGGGGATGAGGGTAACTGACAGCCAATGGGGTAGACCCTTAGCAGGCCGAGAATCCTTGGTGGAGCCCCAACTGGTGGCTGTGGGCGGAGGTTCACGAGATCGGTGGAGCAGCTGGTTTGGCGAAACAACCCGGCCTGGGAACAGGCTCCTCCGGATAAGTGGGGTTGTGTCGGCGTTCGGTGACAACCACTTAATGGCGGGGAAGGCAGCAGGGTCGGCTTTTCCCGCCAGGAGAGCTGTTGCAACATAAGGTCCTCGTACCGTCGGCGTAATTTGCGCGGCCTCCCCTCATCCGAGGAGGGCGGGAGGCCAGCAGCACCAGCAGTGCGAGACCAGAGACCGCCTATGGCGGTGGGATCGGCTGGACGCGAAGAGGTCGAGCCGAGACCGAGGTCCCGGAATTTCCGAGTCGGTGCGGGAGGTGTCGGCGGAACCGGCACTCCCTGCTCGGATGGTCCATCCAGGCTCCGGAACCGGAGGCACAGGCGAGCCACGGGATCCTCAACTCCTCCCGGGGAACGGGAGAGGGAATCTCGGCTGCTAAAGGCGACAGCCCGTCCAATGGGTCGAAAAATCTCGACTTCATCGGTGGAGTCTCGGTCAACTGACCTGGCGGGGACACCGTGAGGGCCAGTGGCGAAGCCGGCGGTCGACCGAAGCCGGCGGTCGGCGGCCGCGGAAGGACCTTCCCACTCCCAAGAGCGTCGACGGAGGACTTACCCCTGTCCCTCTTTTGGACCGAGAATAAGGTCCAGCAGACGCAGGCCCTTCTCCTTTAGTGGAGAGGGACAGACAAAGCTCCTTAAAGAAGCCGTGTAGGAAGAACCCAGAGAGGCGGGATAAATGCGCGGCCGAGGAAGATCTGACCAGCGCCGCCTCCTCTTCGAGCCATCCGCTCAGCGGCTGATCCGCTGACCCGCCTTGCGACACCGCAACGGGCCTCCTTGGACTTCACGGAGAAACGCTCTCGGGGCACCCAGTTGCATCCGGGCAAGCACGGTCTTCGAGGACGTGGGCGAGAAAGATGAGCACAGGTCGCAAGCCTCGCGGGTCGTGCTCAAGGCCTAAGCAGTAGACACACGTGGGTGTGGATCCGTCCGAGACATCTTCTGCCGCATGGGCATCTCAATCGGAGTCGATTTGTCCATCGCGCGAGGGGATAGAAGACTGAAGTCTTTGCAAAATTTATTTTAAATCCATAAGCGGAGAAATAGGAACCGTCATAGCGCAGGCGTTAAGGAGGGAACCTGAGCTTCCAAGCGGTAAGGAAGATCTGGCGTCATGGGGCGGAGCCGAGAGTTATACCACCCGGGTGGGTGGGAGGAGCAAGCTTGAAGACCTTCCGGCAAGATTTAAAGCGGCAAGGATACCTGCCAATGAGTGTGGATGAACAACATATCCATGTCCCTAGAAATGTATCTTTTGAAAACAAAGATTTGCATAGTTCTGCATCTTGTTGACCTCACTAGAGACTGGGGAGTGCACCTGAATCGTTTTTTTTCTCTATTGCTTCTTTTTTTCTTGGTGGCACCACCATGTACATGCTGCACATCTCAATAGTTCTTTCATGTGGTACGGCAGGCACCACCTTCCCACACAGTCACAAGCACATCCTCACTTTGTAGCAAACCCCATGAATGCAGCACTTTATGGATGCTAATGCTGTCCCTCGGCAGTACAACTGCCTGAGAGTATAAGGTATGAAACACTCATATTGGTGCCTGTCTCACTCTGTTTACATTTGAAACTACTATGATAAGAAAGCATTGTAAACACTAACTGCTTCTGTAATTTATTTTGACTAAGGCTGGAATCTGCTGGAAAACAGAGCAATGACTGTGTAAAATGTATTATTTGGCAACAGGGTAGGGCCTCTTTCAAAGTGGTAATGGGACTTTGCTAACACATACTAATATATATACAAACATACAGTACAAAGAAGGCAGCAGAGGAAGGCCATTCAGTCTATCTAGTTTGCTCATACCGCAGGGTACACAGCTTGAGCTACTGCCCCTGCCCTCCCTCCCCACACCTCCCATCCTCCCTACCCATGATCCTTGCCTTCCCCCTATGCCTATCCCAGCCCCTCTCAAAGCTGCCCACTGTATTCAACGAGATCACCTCTTCCAGCAGCGCATTCCAAGTATCCTCCACCTTCTCTGTGAAGAAGTACTTCCTGATCTCCCTCCTAAACCTCCCACCCTCCAGCTTAAGACTCTGCCGCTTCATGTTATGGTTGCCACTCAGCTTAAAGAGACTCTCCTTATCCACCTTATTTATCCCTTTTAAGTACCTGAAGGCCCCAGTCATGTCCCCCCCGCCCCCCGGTCTTCCAGGGAGTACATGTTCAGTGCCCTCAACCTCTCCTCATATTTTAGGGAAATCAGTTTGGCTTGCATTTAAAATGGACTGTATAATATGCTCAATCTTGGAAGGTTGGCAGACTATATCAGTGAAGACCTGAAATCAATGCTGACTCCTGAATTACGTATATTTGGATCTCAAACGTATACTAACCATTGTCTATAATATAGACTAAGGCACCACACAGGAGCTGCATTATACATTTCAGTACATGGAAATGTGATATATAGTAGGTATGTGGAATAATGTAAATGGAATGTACACAAAGGAGGTGGTGACCTGGAGGCCTCTAGAAACCATGATTTACCACTGTATATATGTTAGTATGTGTGATCATTAGGGCATTTATTTTTACGTTTAGTATATCCACCAATCCACCACGTAAAAGTGTCAGCAATTACTGCAAAATCTTAGTGGGACAAACTGGCGAATAACTGCTACCTACTTCAATAAACTTATAATTTATTTAAACTAGTTTAGTGATTTGTAGTGGTTCACTTGTTTCTCGTTTGGTGAATATTTAATAATGGACGTTGCCTCTGAGGACTGGAGGAGGGCCAACGTGATCCCTCTGCACAAAAGCGACAGTAGGGAGGATGTTAGCAACTATAGGCCAGTCAGTCTCACATCAGTAGTGAGGCAATTAATGGAGACACTACTGAAAAGTGAGACTCGTGGAGCACCTGGAGGCAAAAGGGCTGCAGGACCACTGGCAGCATGGTCTCATGGGGGGAGGACATGTCAAAATAATCTCATAGATTTCTTTGACTAGGTTACTAGGGTGGTGGATCAAAGGAGAGCAGTGAAAGTGGCATGTCTGGACTTCAGTAAGGCTTTGGACGCTGGGCAATACAGGAGGCTAGGTAAGAAACTAAGTAGCCTGGGGGTGTGGGTGAAAGCGAAAAGTTGGATATCAAACTGGTTAAGGGATAGGAGACAAAGGGTGATGGTAAAGGGTAGTCACTCAGGTGATAGGAGAGTAACTAGTGGGGTACCACAGGGTTCGGTGCTGGGATCGGTCCTTTTCAATGTCTTCATAAGTGACATTGCAGAGGGGAAGGTGTGTCTCTTTGTGGATGGTACAAAAATCTGCAACAGGGTTGACACTCAGGAAGGGGTGGAGAGAATGTAAAGGGATCTGAGGAAACTATTTATTTATATTTATTTATTGAAATTTGTTGACTGGGTAAGCCCACTGAGACAACAAAGTCCCTTTTTCAGGGGCAACCCGGAATTAATTACAGATAAGAGATACAAAAGCATACAATAGAAAATAGTACAGTTAATTGCTTAGGTACATACATAGGTAGTATTATAGAACAACACAGAGAACAGGTAGTATTAGAAACAGGACAAAAACTGGTCAAGACTAAGGAGAGTAAGGGGCACCAGCAATTCAAGTGCAACAGCACTGATTAACAACCATTAAGTGAGATTTAAGGGCCATTTTAAATGTGTACAGAGTAGAGCAGTTAGCCACAGCTGCAAGTAAACTGTTCCAGAGTGACGAGGCAGAAATGGCAAAGGAGCTGTCACCAGCTCGGGTTCGTGTCCTGGAGACTTCCAGGACAGGATAGGCAGAAGACCTCAGGTCACATTTAGCTGATTTATATAGGAAGAAGTCCATTTAGGCTAAGAGGAGCCAGGAGCTTGGCTGTTTTGAAGGTCAGGCAGAGTGTAGGGAGTGCAAGCCTGGCCTCAAGTGATGGCCAGTTCAAAGAGATGAGGACATTGCAGTGGTGATCACAGGGGTGGGCAGAGGCTGCAAAGTGGGCAATTTTATGATAGAGGACTCTGAGCTTGTTAAGATCTGGGCTCCGAAGAGGTTGAAGTACAGGAGCACCATAGAGAAGTACTGGGAGAATGGTACTAGTGGTGGTAGCTATACGGGCTTCCCTGGAGAGGAATCCTCCAAGTCTATATAAGAGGCCAATTCTTTGATGGAGGATTTTGGTAGTAGCCTCAATGTGTGGGCTCAGGGTTAGCTCCTGATTCAGGTGCACTCTGAGATATTTTGTGGATGCGCAAACCTCAAGTGGAGTCCCGCTGACTGAGGAGATCTGTAGGAGGCTAGATCTATTAGCTCCTAATCACTTGGAACCGAAAAGCATGGCCTTAGATTTCTTGAGGTTAAGGACTAGTTTCATGTCCACTAGCCACTTTTCCACCTCTCTGAAGTCCTTATTGAGGTTCTGGTCTAGCTGACATAAGTCCTTCGAACTCCTATAGATAATGGCATCGTCTGCACACAGTTGAATGTTGGCCCCACCACAATGCTTTGGCATGCTGTTGATGAAAATAGTAAATAGCAGAGGTCCAAGGATGGAACCTTGGGGGACTCGTTGGTGCACTGGCTTAATTGTAGAAGGTGTGCCCTTCCATTTTACCAGCTGCTGCCTTCCACAGAGGTAATGATGAAACCAGGAGGAGGCAAGTGGATCAAGTCACAGTTGCTGAAGACAGGAAACAAGGAGATCATGGTTCACCAAATCGAAGGCTCTCGTAAGATCCAGGAATAGGGCACCAGAGGCTAGCCCTTGATCCATAGCCCAAGTACATCTGAGGTAAACTTGACTAGGGCAGTGTCAGTGCCATGGTTTTTACTGAAACCATGTTGCACCTCTGTGAGCAGATTAGTTTCAAGGTAATCAAGAATTTGTCTGTGCAACAGTTTTTCCAGCGTTTTCGAAAGCACACTGAGGATTGATATAGGAAAGTAGTTTTCCATTTGGCCTTTATCTCCACCTTTGTGAATGGGGATAACAGTGGCCATTTTCCATTTGGTGGGGAATTGCCCAAAGAGGAGGGATTTGTTAAACAGGTCCCTCAGTGGAGCTGCAATAATCGGGGCAGCTATTTTCAGAAATGTAGGCTCCAGATTACTGAACCCAGGAGTGGCATCCGGTTTGATGGTGTTTAGAAGGGTGAGGACGTTCTTCCGTGTAACCAGGTGGAAGTGAAAGTTGGGGACAGTATGGGTGGGAGAGTGAGAGAAGTTAGTGTTGCTAGGTGAGGGATCAGTATATCTATCAAGGTCAGTGAAGAAATGGTTAAAAGCATTGGCTAACTCCACCGGATCAGACATTAGGTTGCCATCAACTGCGATGCTCTGGGGGGCTTCAGCTGAGCGCCCCTTAAGGAAGCAATTTATTTGAGACCAGAACTTGTTTGGGTTTGCCAGGTTAGATGTTTGGAGTCGTCTAACATAGGCACTTTTAGCATGTTTAAGCTCTTTCTTACAGCTGTTGTGCAGAGTTCTGTATAATTGCCAATCAGCGTGAACTCCTGAGCATTTGTAGTTGCCCCATAGAGGAATGGTCTAGGGGGTGGCAGCTGGGTTTCAGTGCCAAAATGTGCAAGGTTATGCACTTAGGGCTGCAGAACCCAGGGACTGTGTATAAGACAGGGGGAGTGGAGCTTACACTCACCAAGCAAGAAGCAGACCTATGGGTCATTATATCTGATGACCTCATAGTAGCTGGGCAGTGTGACGAAGCAGTGGGAAATTCAAAGCAGGATGCTGGAGTACACTGGGTGAGGGATTTCTAGCAGGAGAAAGGGAGGTGATGCTGCCTTTGTATTGCTCAATGGTGAGGTCCCAAGTGGAGTACTGTGTCCTGTTCTGGAGGTTGCACCTCAGCAAGGACATTGAAAGTATTATAGTCAAATTTTGCAAAACCATAGGTTGTGCAGAGTGTTTTGATTTGTGTGTTTAGAACTACTGGTGTGTCCTTCCTTTTGCTGTTATTTCTTTTTAAATTTGCCTTCTAGTTTTATGACTTCTACTAGTTTGACAGCCTCTGGGGAAAGCTCTCCTTTTTTCCTACAATGCCTCCTGATCCATTTATTTATTTCACCAGGAAAGGCATACTGAGATGAGTATTAGCTCATTTTCCAGATGAGTCCTTGGGAGTGAGGGGAAGGGGGATGAGGCAATAATAAAAGTACAATAACAAACAGGTATGAACATGCAACATGTCAGGCCATCATCAAAGTACATCAATCACACTGTAACAATGTGTCAGTAATTACACAGATAGTACACTGTGCAAGGAAATTTATTAGAAATATGTAATGAAGAGAAAAGTGTCATGGATCAACTTGGGGGGGGGGGGCTGAGCATGGGTTAACCTGGGAGAAAAAGGGAGGAAGAAGGAGGAAGAATAAGAAAGGGAAAAGGGATAATACAGCAGCAGCTCAAATGCATACAGTGAAAGAGGGAGTATCTGAACAAGGCTGAATTTGAGTTGTAGGGAAAAGGAGAGGTAGTAGGGGGAAAATTAGAGGTACGGAAGGGGAAGAGAGGATAGAAATCCCGGAACATGGAGGTAGAGGCTGGAGGGACAAGATTTAGGAGAGTAAGAAGGAAAAAAGCAGGAGGTAGGGGGAGAAGAAAGGGAAGATAGTGGATGGAGGGAACTCCAGGAGACTAGTTGGGATGGCTACGGTAGAGAAAAATAGGGAAGGAGGGAATACAAAGAAACAGCAGAGTTGCAGAGAAGTGAACTCAGCAGCAGTTGCAAGAAGGGGAGATAAAACTAAGAAGGAGAGAAGTTAGAGATTGGAGGGTTGGTGCAGAGAGAATGGATATGGGAAGGGAGTTCCACAGTTTAGGGAAACGACAGGACAATGCAGATTGTCCAGCAAAGGTTAACCAAGAGGGGAGAGCAAGTGATGGAAACCAGAGTTATGAAGGGAGTAGGTGGACCATGGGGTGAGGGGAGGGGGGGGAAGATAGAGGTGAAATAGGAGGGGAGAGAACCAAGCCAGTGTTTTGTGAAATAGAAGGAACAGTGTGCGAGTCTTCTTGCTTCAAGAGAGGGGAAGGAGAGAGGTGCAAAGGTCACAGTGGTGTGTAAGGGGTGGACAGTCAAGAGTAAACCGACAGAAGGAGTGAAAGAGGGTGTCCAGTCTGGTCAGGGTGATACTGGAGGCCGCAGAGTAGACTATGTCACCATAGTCAAAGACCGGGAGTATCATTTTCTGGACAATGTCACAGTGGGCTGCCAGAGGAATGCAACCATGGTGTTTGTACAGCGAAGCCAATTTGGGGTGCATTTTTTTGTGGATGGCGTCCACATATCCAGAAATGATGAGGTGATGGTCAAGCAATAACCCGAGGTATTTGAAGAAGGAGACAGCCTCGACCTTGGTCTCAACAAGGGTGTGAAAGGATGGTGGAGCAATAAGCCTAACAAAACTTTATCCAGTGCCAAAGGTCATGGAGACCATATTCTTGGTATTGAGGGACAGCTGATTTGAGTGGAACCAGAGCTGAACATTGTCGAAGTCCAGCTGGAGGCTGGTCACTACATCAGAGGGGGAGTTACCCGAGGCATAGAGAACAGTAAACAGCTTGCTAGACATACTGGGCAGGCCTGGCCGTCCTTTTCTGCCATCACTTTCTATGTTTCTATTTTACAGTATCGTCAGGATACATATGTATCGATGTAGAGGAGCAGGCAGCAGGGAGGTTGTTGAGGAAGACTGAGAAAAGTAAAGGGCTGAGAATGGACCCTTGAGGGACACCGGCAGTGCTGGGCAAAAGGGGGGGATATGGAGTTACCAATCCTAACTGACTAAGTCCTACCAATGAGATAAGAATGGAACCAGTTATGGCTGGGACAGACAGTCCTGCTGCTGCCGCTGCAAGTTTGTTGAGAAGAAGGGGGTGGGCTATGGTGTCGAAGGCTTTGGCCAAATCAACAAAGATGGCAGAGATACTGTGGCCCAGATCCATGCTAGAAAGAAGGGAGTAAGTAAGCCAGAGGAGGGATGATGATGATGTGGAGTGGGACTTACAAAAACCAGACTGGAAAGGGGTGAAAAAAGAGGAAGAGTCAAGGAGGGAAGAGAGTTGAGCCAGCATGAAATGCTCTTAGGCCCCTCCCTGGACTCGTAGAAGCTTAGGGTGGACAGAACCAGGAGGATGGAAGAGTTGACAGTCAAACTTGGGCTAATGTTAGAAAAACATGAAGAACAGTGGGAGAAGTGGGTAACTCTGTTGGGTACTGATCATTCCAGTATGCCAGGCTAAGCAAACATATCTGGACAGCTAGGGTTGCCTCAGTATCCCCACACCCCTCACACACATCACCCTTTTGTGGTACTCTATTAGAGGATAAGTCATATCGGAGCGTGACCGGTCTCCTTAATTTGAAGTTGAGACTCATGTTGGGTCACTGCCTACAACCTTGAGGCACCCGTTGGTGCTTTGGTTTTCATTAAGTTGGTTTATCAAACCTTAGAAAGGCCAAGCCACAGCATGATGTAAATACCATTTAAATGCAGTATGGAAAAAAATGATAGCACTTTAGACCTGAAGAAGCAACACTGGAAGACTTCTAAAACTGATTGCCATAATATCCAAAGCAAAATATGTCTTTTAAGTTTTGGCAATGTATAATGTTAATGGGACTGAGCAGACAGGAATTGTATATGTTACATTCTTTAACATAAGAGATTGTCTGTAAAGATTGTCTTAAGAATAATGGATGGATGTACTTAACTATATGTATGAATATGTGTAAATGGACTTGAAATGTTTTGGTCATATAATAAAACTAAGTTTAAAAAAAAAGAAATGCTCTTGGAGTTTGGCAAGGATGGGAAGCATAGAGATGAGGCAGTAGTTGCCTGGTGAGCTTGGGTTGCCACCTTTGTGGAGGGGAATTACAGTGGAAAGCTTCCAGGCGTTGGGAACAGAGGCAAGAGAGAAAAGATAGGTTCAGAAGGGAGACAAGGGGAAGGGCAATTGTGGGGGCACACAGATGGAGAAGTTTGGGGTCAAGCCCATCTGGGCTCTTGTTCTTTTGGGGGTTAAGGGCTAAAAAAGCCTTTAAGCTGTCAGTGAGAGAGAGACTGGAGAGAAAGAGAAAAGGGGTAGAGAGTGGGGGGCAAGTGGAGAGGGGAGGAGGTGGGAGAGAAGAGAGAAGGGAGGAGGCACAGGTGGTGAAGAAGGTACTGAATTTGGAGGCCACTGATAGAGGGTCAGAGATGGTGGTATCACTCACCTTGAAGACTAGGGCAGGGGACTGGGGGGGAGAAAAGGGCATGGATGACCTTCCAGAACTTAGAGGGGTGGTTAAAGTTGTTCTGAAAGGAGGAGGAAAAGTACTCAGCTTTAGCAAGACTGATGGCCCTGGTGCAGGCATTTCGAAGGGCCCGGTACTTGAGTAGGTCCACATGGGAGCCCGAGGCCTTGTGCACCTTCCAAGCAAGGTCTTGTGCTCGCAGACAGGCTAACAGTTCGTCTGAGATCCAGGGGAGGTGGGAACTTCAGACTCTGGTTTTCCTGAAGGGAGTGTACTTGCCCCAGGTAGCCAAGAAACTTAGTTTTAAAATAATTGAGGGCAGCGTCTATGGAGTGGTCAGTGGAGATGGGAGAGAACGTGGCTATTGCTAAGTCCGCAAGGAGGGCAGACAAGTCCAAGGATCTGAAAGACTGGATTAGCAGGAGATCTGGAGGGGACTTGGGGCGGTGAATTTTATGCACAGAGTAAACCATGTGGTGGTCACTGAGTGTGCCCAGAAGGATGCCGGCAGCAGTTATCTGGTGGGGCTGAGAGGCCAGAGGCCAGTTCAAAAGGGTATGGTTAAGGGATCTGTGGTTTAGGTGGGTTGGCTCGGTGATTAGTTGAAACAGGTTAAGGGATGAGATGTCATTTCAGAATTTGGAATGGGTAGGGGAGAGCCAATTTAAGTAAAGTCCCAAGAATGAGGAGTTCACCGGCAGAAGAATGGGTAATAAGAGTAGTGAAGAGATCAGGGATTACAGAGGAAGAGAGGACTGAGCAGCAGTAGATGCTACCCACAACGATAGGGAGGGAGAAAGGGAAGGTGAGCTTTAAAAGCAATAGCTCAAAGGCAGAGGGGGAGGAGAAGGAGACAACAGAAGTGAAATGGATGGAGGAGAAGAGAGGTATATGGCCACTTCACTGTCCCTGCCTGAGCAATCCTGATGGATGGGAGTGTAGTCAGGGATGGCGAGGGCATTATCTGGATCTTTGGAGAGAGCCAGGGTTCCTAGATAATGAGCACATCAGGTTTATGGTGAATCCTGAGTGGCTGGAGAAGATCAATTTTGTGATGGAGGCTCCTGATGGTAAGGTGTGCCACTCTTAACCCTTTAGGCAAGTTGGTGGGGGTGGAGTGAGCAGGGCCTTGGTTGGGTTTTACATCACCAGCAGATATGAGTAGCAGAGAAATGAGGAGCTTAGTAGGGATTAAGTGACTGTTTGTGATGCATCCAGGACAATAGATTCAGCAAGTACTGGTTTACAGCCAATTTTACAAAAAGACAGCTGTGATTTTAAGTCATTTTCCTTATCTAGTGGGCACTGAAGGCTACATTTATAGCTGAGCAATCACTAGAGGTCTAACTGAGTGGGTATTCTTGGAGAAAACAGCTAGAGCATACTGATTATAGCATTGATGTCCTAGGGTGATTTGTGTGCATTTTATGACTGGGTATAGTTTGATGAAATTAAAAGTTTTAAAAACAACACATTTAATCCTGCTGGCTAAACGTAGACAACCATATAGAAAACAAAAATATTTAATTATTTAGCTGAGGACAGAAAATTAGGCTTCTGTCTTCAGATTATTGCTGTAGTACTTTCCCACACTGAACCAGTGATCCCAGACGCATCACTGTCACATGAGACAGGAGGCATTGTAGGACAAAGAAGAGCAATAAACAATGCCAACATGGAGATCACCAGGGGCCATAAAACTAGTAGGCAAATTTAGAAAAAACACTCCTAAAATCAGACAAAGGGAAGGACACGTCAGGATTAAACACACAAATCAAAACACTTTACAAAACAAATATTTTTTTTGCACATTTTGCCTGTAGCGCTCCTTTAAAAGGGTGGAGGTGGTACAGAGGGCGGCAACCAAAATGGTTAGGAAGAAAGCTATATAAGGAAAGGATGCAGGAACTCAATGTGTACTCTCTGGAAGAGAGGAGGGTGGGAGGGGACATAATTGAAACCTACAGGTACATCACAGCAGTGAACAAGGTGGAAGTGGAGGGTCTACGTCAGAGAAAGGAAGGCACTAGAACAATGGGGCATGTAATGAAGCTAAGAAGGGGAAGTTCAGGAGACATATGCGGAAATACTTCTTTATGGAAAGGGTAGTGGATGACTGGAATGGCCTGCCAGAGGAGGCAGTGGGGGCAAAGATGGTGGGGAGCTTCAAGAACGCATGGGATAGGCACAGGGATATATTAGGTAGAGGAACAGGGGAGGGAGTAACACCTATGACCAACTAGGGTCAATGGTGACAGAACAGACAGGGACAGGGGCAGACTGGATGCAGGGCTGCAGCTATGAATCCTGGGGCCCCGGACAAGTCAGTTGGAATGGGCCCCTGTTTCCCAAACCAGCTAATGACAGAGGTAATGCCAGCTCCTCAGAAGGGCCCCTCCTGAGCTCGGGGCCCCGGACAACTTCCCCACTTAACCCCCCATTACTGCGGCCCTGACTGGATGGGCCTAAAGGAACTTTTCTGCCAATAAAATCTATATTTATATGTCTCTCTGTTTGAGGGACCTCATGATGGGAGGCCAGTCACTGTGGTGGGCCCGAGAGAGCCCTGCATCACGCTGCAATGCAATGTGTTGCTTCCTTGCCCTCTGGATACTGGCATTCTAGTGGCTCAAAGTGCATACATGCCATGTGTGCTGATGCAGAGCTCAGCCAGCATCCTCCCTTTGGCTGTGCACCCACTGCACTACCTGTGGTCACCAAGGTGATAATGCGGTTGCACAAGAACCCTCCCTCCCTGAAGGTGGGGAGGATTCTCTGGGACACTCGATGCTCCTTACTCTGCTGTTCCTCAAGCATTCTGGATCATTCCCAAATCTAGGTTGCCTGAGCATCATGAGCACATACCCTAGAACTGAGCTGAGTGGCTGGCTTTGGTTGTCAATCTTCAAAGCTGCAAGGTAAATGGTGAGCTGGCCTGTCGGCATAGCTGTAGGTCTACTGCTTGTGATACTGGTGACCTGGGAATAAGCCTGGGTCACTGGGGCCAACCAGGGCTTGATGGGTGGGATGGATTGAGTGTCCCAGGTAAGAAACATTGCACCATCACAGCAGTGCCACCCCAGTGACCACAAGCAAGGCTGCGGGTCAGTGCATCTTTGGGATGGGGGCTGACACCAGACAGCAGCAGGCTCTATGTGTGTGTTCGCATCTATACATCAGAACCACTAGCAAGTTGTGGAGGGGAAAGAAATGAGGCAAATGGCCCAGCAACAACTGATGATTAAGCATGGTACAGGTAGACAGGTAAGGGGCTCTGGAGTATATTGGGAGATCGAGAAAGAGTAGGATGCTGTGGCCAGATGGAGGAACACAAAAACGGAGTGCAAAAAAAAAAAAAGGATATGGTGAAATATTTTCACAATCAGCGGGTAATGGGGATCAGAGCAGCTGTGTGCACTGATTCAAGTTCTAACTAGATAAATTCCATGAGGACAACCTTATTTCAGGTTAGTAGTGTAATGATAACAGGGAGATAAACTTGATGGACCAATGATATTATTCTCCCTCATGTCACCTACAGTATGTACAGTACCTACCAGTGTACATACAAGTAAATTCTCTATCTGTTGAGAAATACCAATAAAGATCATTACTGAAAAAGGTTTCAAACTTATGTAACAGGTGTAAGTCATACAGTATCAAGAACAGGATCCAGGTTGGAGCCATCAGGAGGTTAAGCACTGGCCTCAGGGCACATAACATATCTCCACAGGGTAAGTGACTTCTGTTAACACTTGTCTGCCGCTTGGTGGTCCAGGAGCCATAAAGCACAGTACCTTTCCCCTCCCCAGCCTCTCCCTGACATTTGGTGAGCCTGAAGCAAGGACATGTAGGTAGCCACGCTCCACCCTAATAAGCTGGCGTCACTCCTGCAGGTCCCAGTGATGACTGCTTTCGCCTACCCAGCCACCATAATATGATGTGTTGTGTCCTCACTGGGGTGGGCCAGCACTAGGAACATCCTACAGCAGAAGTAAGGAGGTGATGGGCAGGAGAAAGAACAGTTACATACTTACTCTAACAGTAACTCTTCGAGAGAATCTCCTCCATTAGGTCACACCTTTGGAACTATAGCCGTCAGGCACTAGGACAACACAGAAACTTTTGCTAGCCAGGGGCAGCCCACGTCAACCCCCTACATCTGTGTCTATATAAACACGTGCAGCCCCATCACTCCTCCATTCCCTGCCAGAGATTAGACTTGGAGGACCTCCAACCATGAGGAAACTGGACCAGCACAAGGCATATAAGAAGAGGCAAAGGATAGATGATGAATGGATTAGGTTCAAACACAATAGCTGATGCAATCCTCACTGAGACAGAAGGGGGAACAGAGGCAGGGTGGACATTGCTTAATAGAGGAGAATCTCTAGATGGTCTACTGTTACGGGTAAGTATGTAACTCTTCTAACTTCTTGGAGAATATCTTCTTCATTAGGTGACACCTTTGGAACGATTCTCAAGCAGTCCCAAATATAAACTGGGAGGCAGTTACAGTCTGATATATGTTCAGGGCAGCAGGCATTGCAGTATAGCAAGTCTGAATCCAGCACATCTATGGGCAACGATGTCCAGATTGTAATGCTTAGTAAAGGTGTGGACAGTGTTCCATGTGGTTACAGCATAAATGTCAGCAGCAGAAACATTTCTGAAACAAGCAACAGAAAAATAGGATGCTCACCTGTAAGCATAGTTCTAGGAGTGATGTATGGTTTACATCTACACAATGGTAGTTCTTAAGGTTGTCTCAGAGTTCCACCTTAACCAGGTAATGAACCTCCCAGTCTACTTTACAAGCCCAACTTTGAAGGCTGAATGCAAACTCCATTCCTTGGATCTGCGGAGGGCAACAATTTGCTCACTTAAACATTAGCAGCCTTACTGCTAATCTCCCGGAGCTCGAGGCTTGGGTTAGCTCTAATAACCCTGACATTTTAGCCCTGTCTGAAACCTGGCTAAAACCCTCTATCGGTGACTCCCTCTGTTCTATGCGAGGATATAATCTGCTTCGGGCTGATCGCTCTAATGTCATAAGGGGGGGGCTGGCACTGTACTTCAAGTCTTATCTCAATGTGTCTGTCCTACAATGTGCCCCTCTGGCAAATTGTGAGGTGCTTCATTCAGTTCTATTACTTGAGATGTAAAAAAAATCCATCTTCTCGTGTACATACTCCTAGAAACCTAAACACAAGTCTGAGAGAATCCATGACCTTGTGCCCTGTGTCTGGGAAAATGAAGTGATCTGCCTGGGAGATTTTAATCAGGACTGGGCTGGGCCTAATTCCTCTCTCCCATTTTCCATTACTAGAAAGGCAAACCTCACTCAACTTATCCAGACCCCCACCAGGATCTTCCGAGTCCCGATGTGGTTCCTGTACCACCCTCATAGATTAGATCCTGACCAATAGGAAGGAGAACTTCCCCTCTGCTGGTGTTCTACCTGACTCGATAAGTGATCACTGCCCAGTCTACTGCGTTTGGGACACCTCCACCCCCTCCTTCCTGTCTAAAGTCTTATCTTTCTGTAACATCTCGAAACTCAATCCCATTGTGTTTCTGCATGATCTTAACTTGGTTGACTGGTTCCCTCCCCCCTTTACATAACAAATGACATTAACATAATGGCTGAATATTTCAATGATACCCTACTCTTTCTTCGGAACCTTCATATTCCGGTCACCACATGTAGGGTAAAAGGCAAAGTCACTAAATGGCTTAAGCACCTCCTACTCCAGCTGTTAAAATGTAGAGATAAACTCTGATCAGTTTGGAAGTCCTCTTCCCTTCAAGCTAATTTCGAGGCCTACAGGTCCCTATGTAGCACCTGTATAAGGGAGAATCGCTCAGCCAAGAGCATTTACTACAGGAACCTTCTCAGTTCATCTGCCTCGAATCCTAAATGTTACTGGTCACAAATTAAGGAAATCCTGTGAAGCAACAAGACCATGACTCCAAATGAAATGCTAATAAACGATACACACTGCAATAACCCTCTCACTATAGCTAATGCCTTTAACTCCCCATTTTCCACACCTCCCATCCCTTCCCCTGCATCTACCGTCACTCCCCAGGTGTCCCCTTCCCCGCTAGTTACTGCTCCCCCTGCACTTGAGCTGTCATCGGTCACATGTCAAGAAGTACTTAAGCTACTAAAGTCTATTCCTGCTAATGGTAGCACAGGCCCTGATGGTATCCACCCAAGGATACTAAGGCAGTTTGCCTCTTGTCTTGCAGTACCTGTAACTAGGCTTTTCAACCTCTCCATCTGCTCTGCCTCAGTGCCCTTGGTCTGGAAAGTTGCCAGAACCATTCCTGTCTTTAAGAAAGGGGAGTCAGAATCATGTCAAGCTACAGGCCCATCTCGCTCCTGCCCACACTCAGTAAGTTGCTTGAGAAACTTGTTCACCAACAGGTCTCTACGCACCTTCTCAACTTTAACCTACAATCCTTGGTGCAACATGGTTTTAGGGCTGGGCATAGCACAACTACCACTCTTACTCAGTTTACCAGGGATGTCAAACGCAACATGGACAAGGGATTACTTACTGGGGCTGTCTTCATCGATCTCTCTAAAGCGTTTGCCATGGTAAATCACCCCCTTCTACTGGCCAAGCTGCAAACACTCGGTGCCTCTGACTCCACCCTTTGCTGGTTTAGCAGCTACCTACATAATCTTTCTCAGGCTGTCTCTTTCTGTAAGTCTCTTTCCTCCCCCAACCCTATCATCTGTGGTGTTCCACAGGGTTCTATCCTTGGTCCCCTTCTGTTCTCCCTGTTCATTACTGACATCCCTACTCCTCCTCCTTCTCACTGCAATATTATCATGTATGCCGATGACCTGGTGCTTTACTCGGCTTCCAAGTCAATTGTCGACATCAATCAACATCTCTCCCCCCCTGCATTTCAGACCCTCCAATCCTGGTTCTCATCTAACCATCAAGTCCTAAATACATCTAAGACCCAGACCATGCTCTTTGGGTCCTCTAGAAAGGTGCCCCACTGAGTCCCCTAAGCTCCGGGTGCGCTGCTGCGATGGGACTGCTGTCTCCAACACTTTATCCTTCTAGTATCTAGGGGTGACGTTGGACTCGGTACTTGACTTTTCTGCACATGTTAATGAGATGCGTCGCTTGGTGAACGCCTAAATTGCCGCAGCCAACAGAGTGCTTCACTCACTCACTCCGGCTGCTAGGCTCTCTGTAGCGGTGTCTTACTCCCACAACTGCTATATGCTCTCCCAGTGCTCTCTCATGCCAATGCAGGAGTTCTTCGCAAACGGGACATGTCATATAACAATATCTGTAGATTTCCCCTATCGGCCCTCACCTAACCCATCACTGTCTACTCTATTCTGCCTTAAACTGGCTGTCTCCTGATGCCCTTCGTTCTTACACTCTAGGGTGTTTTGTTGACTCCTTAACCAGACCTCCACGTCCCTCCTGTCTGGGGGACTTGCTCACCCTGGTCACGCACTCTTGCTCCCTTAGGTCCTCCACCACCCCCTTGCTCTCTGTTCATCCATGCTCCACGAAAATGGGTGAGCAAGCCTTCTCCTACTTTGCTCCTAGGTTTTGGAATTCACTCCCCAACTGCTACTATATTCTCTCTACTTTGTCCATCAGCTTGTGGCCTTATCCTTTTTTTCATTATTTGCCTATTGTTAAAGTGTCTCTTACTGTCTGTCTCTCCCATAGCTAAGCCTAATGACTTGTCTACCCGACTATTATGTGACATTTATAATTATGCTCAGCTGCCTGTTTTCCCCACAGCTAGGCCTAATGACTTATCATCCTAGCTTGTAAACACTGTATGCTGCATAACATAGAAACATAGACTTTGACGGCAGATAAGGACCGCTTAGCCTACCTAGTCTGCCCATTTCCCTACCTACAAGATAAGCTGTAAATCCTAGTTAACCAATAGCCTATTTCTTCTTACCCCCCCCCCCAAGAATTGCCTTATGTCTGTACCATGTATTCTTGAATTCTTCCACAGTTTTAGACCCCACAACCCCTCAGGAAGACTGTTCCATCGTTCACCACCCTCTCTGTGAAAAAAATACTTCCTCATTGCCCCTGAACCGCCCCCCATCTTTAAATTGTGCCCCTTGTTTTGCACTCTCTTTTTCCGAAAGATGCTACCCTCTTGGACTTTGTTGATTCCACTGAGGTACTTAAAAGTTTTTATCATGTCCCTCCTCTCCCTTCTTTCCTCAAGGGTATACATATTAAGCTCCTTTAGTCTCTCCTTGTATGGCTTCTCTTGCTGACCCTGAACCATTTAAGTTGCCCTCCTCTGGACTGTCTCTATCCTGTTTATGTCCTTGCGGAGATGGGGTCTCCAGAACTGGACGCAGTACTCCAGATGGGGTCTAACCAACTGTCTGTACAGAGGGATAACAACTTCCTGTTTTCTGCTGGTGATGCCTCTCCCTATACATCCCAGTATACCCCCAGCCCTCCCTACTGCCTTCTCACAGTGCTTGCTAACCTTAAGGTCATCTGATATTCTGATATGATTACCCCAAGTCCCTTTCCATTTTTGTTGTTGTTACTACCTACCCCCCACTGTGTAATCTTCCCCTGGGTTTTTGTTTCCCAGGTGCATTATTTTGTACTTCTTTGCATTGAATCCAAGCTGCCATACTTCTGACCATTCCTCCAACCTTGCCAAGTCCCTTCTCATCCTTTCCCCACCTCCTTGTATATCAATGCTGTTGCAGATCTTTGTGTCATCTGCAAAGAGGCATACTTTTCCTTCCAGTCTCTCTGCAATATCACTTATAAAGACATTAAAAAGGACTGAACCCTGCAGTACCCCACTAGTAACCCCTTTTTCTTCAGAGTGGACTCCATTTACAATTACCTTCTGTGTCCTGTTGTCCAGCCAATGTTTTACCCAGGCTACCACCCTGGGACCCACTCCCAGGCTGGTTAATTTGAAAATTAATCTTTTGTGTGGCACTGTGTCAAATGCCTTGCTAAAGTCTAGGTAGGCCATGTCCACAGCCCCTCCCTGGTCTACTACTTTAGTCACCCAGTCAAAGAAATCAATTAGATTTGTCTGACATGACCTTCCTGCTATGAACCCATGCTGCCTTGGGTCCTGTGCTCCACTGGGCACCAGGTACTCAACAATCCTTTCCTTCAGAAGTGATTCCATCACTTTCCCTACCACAGAGGTCAAACTGACAGGTCTGTAGTTTCCTGCCTCTGTCTTTGTCACACTTTTGTAAAGGGGAATCACATCCGCCTTCCTCCAGTCCTCAGGTACCACACCATCCTCCCATGATTTGTTAAAAAGGGTAGTCATTGATTTCACTAGTTCTCCCCTTAATTATTTTAGAATTCTGGGGTGAATTCCATCAGGCCCCATTGTTTTGTCCACCTTCAGTTTTAGGAGTTCTTTCAGAAACCTTTGTTCTGTGAAAGGACTGGGATCGACCCCCCCTATCAAGAGTGCTTCTGTTAATTGGATTCGGCACCTCCTCCTCCTCCTCTTTTGTGAATACTGAGCAGAAATATTCATTCACTATCCCTGCTTTTTCACTGTCCCTCTCTGCCCACCCACCGTACATTCCATTCAGCCTCACTATCCCTCCCTTTGTCTTTCTATGCTCTCCGATGTACCTATAAAAGGTTTTATCCCCCTTCTTAACCGAGTTGGCTATCTTTTTCTCAGTTTGGGCCTTTGCTTTTCTGACTTCCCTCCCTGCTTCCTTCTGCCTTAACTGGTACAGCTCTCTGTCCTGCTCCTTCTGTTTCCTTATACTTCCTCAATTTTATCTTTTTCTCCCTGACTTTCCCTGCCACCTCTTTTGAGAACCATAGTGGCTTTTTCTTTCATTCTGATTTGTTTATTTGCTTCACACCAAGGCTTGTTGCCTCTGTGATGGCAGTTTTAAGTTTCTCCATTGTTGCTCCACACCTCCTTCTAGCCTGTTTGCTAGTGCTTTTCTAAGGCACTCTTCCATCTTGCCAAAGTCAGCCCTCCTGAAGTCCAGTACCCTCGCTTTTGTATGGCTTGACTCTGTAGCAGAGTTTATCGTGAACCATACTGTTTGATGGTCACTTGTTCTAAGATGGTAACCCACTTCTAGATCTGAGATCCTCTCACTGTCCCCATTTGAGAGTACGAGGTCTAAGATTGCTCCCTCACGAGTGGGTTCCGAAACTAGCTGTCTGAGGCATGCCACCTGTAGGGCATCGAGAATGACCCTGCTCTTGGATGTGGCTGCAGCAAATGTGCTCCAGTTAACATCTGGCATATTCAGGTCTCCCATCAACAGTATCTCCCCTTTCTCTGCCATCTTAAGAATGCCTTCTATCATATCTTTGTCCATTCCCTCTCCCTGACATGGGGGTTTGTATACAACCCCTGTGCGGATTGTGGTGCCATTTCCAGTCTCTAAGGTGACCCACAGTGCCTCCTCTCCTCCCTGTTTACTCTTTTGTTCAGCTGCTTTTATCCCTTCCTTTACATAGAGAGCTACTCCTCCCCTCCCTGTCTCTCCTCTAGGTTATGTACCCTAGTATGTTAACATCCCAGTCACGGTTCTCTGTGTACCATGTTTCTGTGACTGCTACGACATCCAGGCATCCATCTTCCATCAAGGTCACCAGTTCAGGGAGCTTGTTGCCCAGACTACGGGCATTGGTACTCATTAGCCTCCATTTCCTGATGGCTTTACTCCTTTTTGCCCCATCCCTGTCCTTATTGCCTTTGTCACTTTCTCCATTTACCCCTGCCCTTCTCCCTATTGACATCTCTATCTTGGTGTTTACCTCACTTACTACCCTGACTTTTTTGGGGTGGCTAGGATTTCCCTCTTCCTTTCCAGTGCCTCCCCCCTTGGCTAGTTTAAATGCTTGCCAATGAAGCATTTAAATCTATCACCTAGGATCCTGGTTCCCCTCCTGGACAGATGCAGCCCATCATGCCAGTATAGGCCTGCATCACTCCAGGTGGACCCACAGTCCCCAATAAAGCCAAATCCCTGAGCTCTGCACCAGTTTTTCAACCACTAATTGAATCCCATGGTGTGGAGCACCCTAGCCTCACCTAAGCCACAGACAGGCAGCACCTCCGAGAAGGTTACTGTGTGTGCTACTTGTCTAAGGTCCCTCCCCAACTCCACAAACTCTTCCTGCACTGCTCTGATCCCTTTCTTAGCCAGGTAATTTGTCCCCAGGTGGACAATGACATCCAGCTCCCTCCCCTGTGCAGCTGCTCCAGCGATCCTGAGGATTCGCTCCCTGTCCCTCCAAGCCATGGCACTAGGCAGGCACCTTACCTCCCTCTCCCCTTCCTCCCCCAGTTCATCCTTCCTAACAATGGAGTTGTTTCCTTCCCCTGTGGGGTCCCATGCCACCCTCCTGTGGGTCTCCCTTGTGGAGGTTCCCAGCATCCTCCTTGGTCTCCACTGCGGGTGCCTCCATAGAGGAACCACACTTTGTCAGAACGGCATAGGAACTGTGGAGAGGTACAACTGGAGGGATGCAATATAGTCACAGTAGAGAAGTCCAGTCACACAGCACTCCTTCCTCCTGGTGTTCTCTGCCAAGCCTCACTTCACTTCTGGGGCTGTTATCCATATGGTGTATAATCTTCTGAGGCTGCCTCTGCCATTGTACTTGGGAGTACAGTTCTTCAGCCTTATGTAACTGATTGTCTCTGCTGTATCGTTATTTTGTACTCTCCCGGGTCATGCCTGAAAATAGGCAGGATTTTTGCCTAGTGCACTTACCCAGTTACCAAAAGCTAATAAATAAATATATGTGGAGTGCATGGTGTGAGTTCTGGGTGAGGCTCACCAGCTCTGTTACATATGCTGAAGATGCACTTGGCAGACCGACAGCTAAGAGGACAAATCGCAGGAGCATTCCCAGATGCTCTTAGTGATCACTCCCCTACCTACTGTGTCTGGAGAAATATTATTCAGATACCCCCTCCTAAACTCAATAAAATGTGTGACATAATGAGCTTTAGCACTGAGGCCTTTCTTCAGCATCTTAAGTCAAAACTCCCATCAACCGCCTCCCTGATGTCAACCAGGCATTGGACTACTTCATAAACTCTTTCTCAACCATCTTAGACTCCCTAGCCCCTATTAGGTCTCAAAGAGCTAAGGGAACAAACTCCCCCTGGCTGTCTCATGATCTTAGAGCACTGATGTGTTCCTGTGACAAATCTTGGAAGGAGTTTTAAAAAACAGGAGAGGTGTCTGACTAGCAGTTCTATCAATAATTGTGCAATGCTTGCAAAACCCATGCCACAAAGGCCAAACAGACTCACCTCTGTTCCCTACAGGAAAAAAATTTTGCTAACCCAAAAACTTTCTGGAACCAAATAAACTCCCTCCTTAAAGGAAAGGACAGAAACATTCCCCAGTCCATGGTCGCAAATGGTGCCACACTATTGAGCCCCGTAGGCATAGCTACTGGTATAAATAACTTTTTCAATGACCTGGACAAATATAAAAAAGACCTGCCCCCATCCCAGCAGACTCAACATCGCCCGAGCCTGACTGTACAACCCCTGCAACCTTCCACCTAAAACTGGCCACAAGGATAGAGGTCCTCAAACTACTTAAGGGTCTCAACGCAGACAGTGCCCCTGGATTTGATACCCTTCATCTAAAATTCCTTAGGACAGGAGCACCTGTCATCGCCTACCCGGTAATGCTATTAATAAACAAATCTTTCCTTTCTCAAACAATCTTGGACAATTAGAAAACTGCAATTGTAGTCCCTGTACTTAAAAGTGGCCCCACAAACCTAGTAGAAAACTATAGGCCTATATCTATCCTATGCACCCTAGCCAAGATCCAGGAGACAATTCTTTATAATCAACTCTACTCACATCTCGAACTCAACAATGCCTTTACTATCCATCAGCTTGGATTTCATAAACTGCATGGCACAGAATCAGCACTGCTACGCATAACCTCGGACATTTTCAGGGCAATGGATCAGGGTGAGGCTACAGGTGCCACCTTTGTGGACCTGGCCAAAGCCTTCGACCTTGTCAACCACCAACTTCTCCCCACTAAACTCCATCAACTAGGTCTTGACCCTGCATCCCACTCCTGGCTAGCCAACTACATAACCAATTTGTGGAAAGGGAGCAATACAAATGACTGTGAATAGATAGGCCACTGACAGAGCAAAGGCTGATGGCACATTTATAAGGTAGAAAAAGAAATGGGCAGACTGGATGGGCCTTGCGGTCCTTATCTGCCGTCAACTTCTATGTTTCTATGTTTAATAGGCTCCATTGTGTAAAATGGTCTGGTGCCACGTTCTCCCTCGCTCCCATAACTGACGATGTTCCACAGAGCTCCATATTAGGACCACTCCTATTCTCCATTTTCGTCGATGAACTCCAACTCAACTGTGGGGCTGCAGCAGTTCAATTATATGCTGATGATGCCATTCTATACAGGTCTGCTAATTATATCAATGTAATAAACGCCAACCTCACGAGTGATTTTCAGGCTTTGGAGGCCTGGTTCAAACCTAACCTGTTAGTACTTAACACTAAAAAGACTCAAACTATGTTATTCCACCACACCTCCTACAAACTTGATAACCAACCACCTTTGGTTGTTAAAACATCAGTGGGTGGTGACGCTGGAATGTGTCAAAAGCTTTAAATACCTTGGCGTCACCTTCGACAAAAACCTATCCTTCGAGATCCTTACCAATAAAATTATAAAGTCAACTCACCAGAAACTAGAGTTACTATACCGTACTGCCCACTACCTCACTTGCCAATCCAGAAAGACTATTTCTACTGCAACCCTATTCCCAGGTCTCCTCTACGGTGCATCCTTGCTTTTTACAGTGAAGCCATCTATTCTGAACAGACTTAGGCAAGCATATCACCGTATTGCCAGATTTGCTGCTTCAGCCTCAACCTGAACTCACCACTGTGCTGTGCGCAGTACCTTAAATTGGCCAGGTTTTGAGGTGAAGTTGGACTACTCCTTGCTATGTACCACCTTCAAATTAATTTACCTCCCCTCCCCTCCAAGCCTGTCTAACCTACTGACCCGGAAACCATTCACCAGGTCCCTTAGAACATCTCACCAACCATTACTAAGTATACCTAAAACTCATTTAGCAGTTGGAAAGAGATCTTCCTCGCATGAAGCTGCACATAAATGACACAATCTTCCAACAGGACTTCTATCCTGCACATCCTTCTCACAGTTTAAAAGACAGTACAAGGACCTATTGCTTGCCACCAACATGTGTGGCTGTATATAACCCCCTGCCTAGCAGGCAGGGACTAATCTATGTCATGCTCTCAAGGTTTCACTGAACCCTGTGTAACCGAGTCTGAAAGTTGTTTATGCCCTAAAGTGTATGATGTCTCTCTTTCTTATGTAGTTACTGCATCAAATTGTTGAATATTTCTACTTGTTAATGTTAGTACTGTTTGCACCACTGTTGGTACTATGTTTAATGTTCATCATTTGTGGAATGCTTAGATTCTCCAGGTCGCCACTGAAAAAGGGACTGTCTTGTCTCAGTGGGCCTACCCGGTCATCAAAATTGAAATACATATATAAATAAATAAATCGGCAGGTGGATTATGTCCTACATTGACCTTTGTTAAGGCTGGCTGGTAGGGAGCCTCCCACAGGGCTCAGGACTCATTCCACCAGACATATCACTGTCTTGGTGGCTGCTTTCAGGGACATCCCTATTCAGAAGCTCTGCAGGGCTGCCACCTGAAAGTCAGCACATGCTTTTACTACTGAATACCTAAACCCATAATCTCGACACCTGGGAGTCCGACACTCGGAATCCTGACTGTCGAGAATTGCCTGTGACAGAGGTTTTTACCATGTTTCAGGGGGCCTCGCCCTCCACACACCCCTTATTATTGATTGTCAACTCCGTCGCAGGCAGTTTTCGACAGACGGGAGTAATTCTCAACAGTCAGGATTCCATGTGTCAGGATGTTGCTTTCTGGCTGGTGGGTGTCGAGATTTTGAGTTTCGGTATCATGTACTGATACCCAGCACATTCCAAATCCCATTACAGCATACATCTAGAGTCTCATTGGGATGCTGTATTTGGGGCCTCAGTTCTCCAGTCTCTGTTTGCCAAGTAGGGGTGTTTGCCTTGACTCCTCCTCCTAGAGAACTGCTAGAAGTCTGCCATCATTTGGGTAAGTGAACCATATTGACGTCCCTAGAAAAACAGGTTACTCACCTGTAACTGTAGTTGTAGGAGTAATATATGGTTCACAACCACAGCACCCACCCAACCTCCCTTGACATGTGGCACATAGATCCCTGCTTCCAGTGTGCATGATTCGACGTCACAGAGCAGGGCTGAGGGATATACCACCCGGTGGTGGGAGCAGCTTTGCTTAAAGATGTTCTGGTGAATCAGCTCTTAAGGAAGAAATGCCATTGTGTGCGTAAGAGAACCATATCCGCACACCTAGAAGTGCCCAATCCTCTGTTGTAGTGACCATGAACTGTACTAGGAAGTTTCTTACTGTACTTCAAATGACAGAACATAACACAATGTGCCAGCCATTTGGAACAGGCACTGTTTAGACATAGGAGCGCCCTCTTTACCAGGGGCGAACAAAACAAAAATCTGAGAGACCTTTCTGCAGTCTTTGATGAGAGTAACATAGTATCTGATTATTCTATGTACATCTAAAATATGGAGCAGTGCCTCACACCGATTGTCATGCTCAGGGTAGTAAACAGGCAGATGTATCATTTGATTCAGTGTAAATTCAGATACCACCTTCGGGTAGAAACTTAGGATTTGTATGCAAAGACACTGTCTTTGTGGAAAATCAAATAAGGAGGCTTACACATCCTAAAGCACCAAAATCCTTTGAGCAGAAGTGACTGCAACTAAAAATGTTTCCCATGATAAAAAATAGAAGGCACATCTCACGGCCGTCTCAAAAGGAGCCAACAACAGTTTCTCAAGCGCAAAATTCAAGTCCCAAGGTGGGACTGGATTATGGATAGGAGATTTCATATGGAGAAGAATTCTCAGAAGCATATAGGACACCTCTAACTGGGCAATAGTATGACCATCAGTAGGGGCATGGAAAGCTGACAAAGCAACCAAATGTATCTTAAGTGATAAATACTGTAGGTCAGAGTCGGACAAGGATAACAAGTATTCCAAGACAGCATTCACAAATGAGCTCAAACTATTGGAAGCAGCCCACAGAGTAAATCGATTCCATTTCAAGGAATAAGTACGTCTGGTGAAAGGCTTTCTAGCCACAATCAGAACATTAGCAACCTTAGGAAATACCCCAAAACATGCAATGGCTATGTCTTCAGGAGCCATGCTTGCATATATAAAGATTTCAGGTCTCGATGGACCAGAGATCCTTTGTCATGTGATAACAGGTCCCGACACAGAGGTAGGGGATAGAAGGCTCCACTGTCATCTGTTGCTGAAGTGGAAACCATATTTGGTGAGGCTATAACCGAGCAATGAGGATTAACGTGGCACTCTCCATCTGCAGCTTGAGCAGCACCCTCTGTATTAGTGGGACTGGGGTAAATACATACAAGAATTTCCAAGAAAAGGATAATGCGTCTCATCAGAAAACAACAGGCTCTAGAGTGAGTAGAAATGTGGCAATCTGGTGTGGGGATGCAAAAAGTTCCAACTCTGGATGACCCTTCTTGCACAAAAGTTGTCTACCACAGAGGATCAGTAGTTCCCATTCATGAATCTTGAGCTCTGACCTGCTTAGCCTGTCTGCCAAGATATTTTGGAGGCCTGGGAGATGCATGGCTGACAATAATAGGCCATGGGACAAAGCTTAGGTCAGTACCTTACTCTCACTGCTTCCCTGCATAGAGAATAAGAACGAGTGCCCCTTGTTTTTTGATGTAATGCATCACACTGGCACTGTCCATCTGGATTAACAGAGGACCAGGGCACTGATGCGTATAAAATGCTTGGAGGCTGTACAGGACACCTCAGAGTGCAGGACTACTGAGTCCTCACTACAGGATGAGAAGGTAGAATGATCGTGGTACAATATGTTGTTCTCCCTCATAAGTCCTCTTCTATATCCTCCTCTAAAACCATGAGGTCAGGAGTATATTCAACTTTATTGTAGATGTCTCTATTGATGGGTGCCACAGAATGTACCGGCAATGCTGGTGGCTGTTGAGAGGAAGGAATCCGTGGCACGCTGGTAAAGGCCATCAATGAGGGCTGCAGAGCAGAAGACCCCATCAGTGGAATACCTACATGTAGTGATAGTCCAGGCAGAATGCCTTTGATCATTTCCAAGTATGATGCTAGCACAGTCTGACAGTCGACGGTAACCTGTAAAGAGTCCAGGACTATGTATGGAGCCACTGTGTTGGCACTTAGCTTCTGGGGAACTGCAATAAAGAACATTAAGTATATCTTGGAGACTTTGTCTTTCTTCCACTGAATAGTGGTTTTATGGTAAGAGATACGAGTGCCGTGACTTTGCCTGCTGCAAGCTTTCTTGCAGCGCTTGTTTCTAGCCTGGTTGAAGCTCTGGCAAATCTCACAAGTTTTCACATTGTGAGACAGGTCAAAGCAGCACACACAGATGCATGTGTATGTCTTCTTTGTAAATTTTCTTTTCGCACTTACAGTACTGAAAGGGTCTTTCAACTTCAGTGGATGCACAGATGGCAAAATAAATTACTAAAGTAAAAGGATAAAGGGCAATGGCTAGTTGACAGTGTTTCCCCGCAGCAGGTCCAACAAGGATGATCAATGGTGGGAAAAGAAGTGAGGAGTGATAGGACAGCCCACGTTTATACAGACATAGACACAGGATGCTGTCGTGGGCGGCCCACTGCTAGCAAATGTTTCTGTGTGGTCCTAGTGCCCGGCAATAAAAGTACCAAAGGCCTGACCTAATGGAGGAGGTAATCCTCAAAGAAGATCCATGATACCACAGTAGACGGTTGTACTGCAAGGTGAATTCCTGCAGAGTGAGGGACGCTGTAGTCCTCATGGTTACACAGGGACACTGCAGCATAGCTAAATAAGGGCAGTTACCATTTAAGGGAAATAACTGTGAAATGTCAAAATGAAAAAATACGTCCATAAATTCAACACTGCAAATAAGTACTTAAAGCACAGAATCTAGTGGGCCACGGCGAAGTGGTGAGGGACCACAAAACGTCACTCTTGTTTTTATGGATGAGTAGGTTAAAACATAATATAAAGAATATTTGGAAGAGAAATGGAGTATCACCCTGCTGTTCTTAAGATTCCTGCCACTCGCAGTCAAATGGGGGGGAGAGAGATTTTGCCTTGTGTGCTCCCAGATTATGGAACTCCTTTCTTGTCCAGGTCTGCTCCTCCCCCTCCCATGCATGTCTCCGAACCTCCCAGTGGAATCACTTGAAGCTCTCCTCAGCGTGTGGATGTCTCAGACCTCCATAATTACACCTGGTCCCGGCACTGAGCACCACTTAACTCCGGTGCAGGTCTTGTTGACGTAGCCTGCCTCATGTGTTTGGCCCTGTATATAATGGTTCCGCACTATGTATCAGGCATTGCGCTGACTGTGGCTTTACATTTTTGGGAGTCCTGAACTGTATATAATTGTATATAATGCACTGCTCATAGCCTTGGTGACTCTATGCATGTGTTCTGCACATTTTTTTAACTATATGTATCTACTGAATATGTTATATTTTCCCTGACTCTGAAACTGCCTAAAGTGTATCATGTCCTCTGTAGTGAACTCTCATTTACTTGTACTCTTCCGGGTCATACCTGAAAATAGGCAAATGTCTTGTCTAGTGTACTTACCTGGTCAACAAAAACTAAATAAATATATAAATAAAATCTTTTTGAGTTTGATGTGTATCTGAAGTCATTTGGGCAACCCAATACAAACACTGTTTGGATTCACATCTACAGTCAAGGGCAACCTGACTTTTCTGCTAGGATTCAGGACAGCCATATGGACATTGGATGCAGATCTCTGGGGAATGTAGGGGAAATGTAAAAGCAGAATCATAAAAAAAAAAATATGCTCATATGGTTTGTTGAGTCATCATTCTCATCCTCATTCTAGCCCTACAAAAAAACACTGCTGCAAGTAAAGTATTAACAATGATGCAACTAGTTACACTAGTCCAAAAGAGCAGCATGAGGGATCAGTGCTAAAGACTCAAGTTGATGTCCCAATCATGGGTCTTCCTTCTTTGGCAATTAGAGGCTAAACAGCATTGTGGAGGTGGCATGCATGACCACTAGGAAGGGGCGGTATATACCACTCAGTGCATGACTTCCACCTTGATGTCCTTCCAGACTTTTAAAGCGAAGCTGAATACTGGGGGTGGGATATTCAGACTGCGCCAGGCAGGGGCGCAAGCCTGGGTGCAGTGCAACTGGGATGAGCCAGGGCATGTACCAGGTGATTTTCAATGGTGTTGTGCCATGGCTCAGCACCATTGAATATGGCACCGAGGGCACACACACTGCACCAGTGCAAGTGGCAGGAGGGGAGCAGGGGGATGCGCCAGCGCAAGTGTGGCTGCACGAGGCGCATCAACCACGATATTCAACACTGGGCATGCAAATGAGGCCATTATGCAAGCAAGGCGCAAATGGGGACAATTGCATGTCATTATGGCCCCATTTGCATGTGGTGCGCTGATCCCCGGCGACTTGCGCCTGGTGCCCTACCAGGCTGCAGCTGTTGGGGACCGATGCCCTCCTGCCCCTCGGCAGGCCCTACTCCCATTCACACGAGCGCGGGCATGCATAATGTTAAACCCTGGTGGTCCAGTGGCCCGATCTCCATCGCCCGATCGCGGGCGTAAAAGTAATATCTCCCTGGTGGTCCAGTGGAAACCCCAGCGCCCAATCGTGGTGGAATGACCATAGGACACCCTGGTGGTCCAGTGGTACCCCCTTACCCACCTGCCCACTGAGACCACTGCCAACCTGCACCCTCCCACCAGTCAGCGGTGGGAGGCAGTTCCCCGCTCGCAAGCCGCCCGCTGACTGACAGCGTACAGTAAGGCTGTATGCCTATTGGTCCACTGCGTGGGCCAATGGACATGCAGACCACACTGTACTACACAGTCCCAAAATTGAGAATGAGCATTCATTCCCAATTTGGGACTGTGTAGTACAGTATGGTCTGCACGCCCATTGGCTCATGCAGTGGACTAATCGGTGTACAGCCCTACTGTATGCTGTCAGTCAGCGTGAGGCTTGTGGGTGGGGAGCTGCTGTCCCCCGCTGACTGGGGGGGTGCAGAGTGGTGGGGACCCAGTGGAGGGTGGGAGGGGTACCACTGGACCACCAGGGTGTCCTATGGTCATTCCGCCCGCGGATCGGGCACTGGGGGGGGCTTCCACTGGATCACTGTGGAGTTTCAACTCAATGCCACGATCGGGTGATGGGGATCGGTCCACTGGACCACCAGGGAGATATTACTCTAATGCCCGTGATCGTGGGATGGGGATCGGTCCACCAGGGATAGACTGTACAGATGCCCGCAATCAGGCAATGGTTAGTGCTCCACTGGACCACCAGGGCATGTTCACACAGCTGCCCACGATCGGGCATTGGGGTTCAGTCCACTGGACCATCAGGGATATGACTGACTTCTGCCCGTGATCAAACGGGGGGAGCACGTCGCCCCCTGGGCAGGGGGCATGTGGTCTGTGTCCTGGGTGCAGGCGGCTGCCGTGTTGCGCCTTGCAATATGGCAGCTCACCTGTGGGTGGCCAGGACTTGCTCTTGGTTTCGCCGGGCTCAACACTGCACCCTCCTGAGTGGCGCAAGGTGGGTATGTGCCAGCATATGCGCCACACATCCTGGGCTGAATATCGGGATGTGCCGCATATGCATGGGCCCCCCCGCACTTGCGCCGCATACATTACTGGTGCGCCCCGGCACATTGGGAGTTGAGCTGTGCATCACGTGCCTTAGAATATCACTCCGGGGCGCACTGGCATGCACAACCCTTTTGAATAGCCCACCCTTGGTGGGCAACAGTAAGAGGTTTTTTTTTGTTTAGAGGAAATCAAATCTGTTGCCAACCAATGAGATTCATTATCAAGAGAGATCTAGGGATAGTAATGGAACCTGCTATAAAGGGTAACATCTCCTACACACTTAGGCCATGTTTCAGTCAAATAATCTAAGGTTTAAAAGGACACACATTTTTCTTGGAAACATTTTTTTACATTTATAACAAAATTCAGAATGTAGCTCTCCCTGTCTGGGAGTTACAATGCTCTCCTCCCTATTAATGCCAAGCAGTGTGCTGCAAGCAAAATGCTGGGATAGATATAGCCAGAACAGTTGCACAGGATAAGCCTAGGTAAGACAAAGACTGCACAGTACTTTGGGCAGATCCCGCTCACCACATGACGGGCATAAGAAGCAGCAGTTGAATTCAGATTGCTCCTAGGAGTGATGGGTTATGAGCGAGGAGGAAAGATTAGGAAAGCTTAACCCCTGTAGTCTTAAAAGAAGGAGGTTAATGGTGGATTGACACAAAATATACAAACTGTTAAACGCTATAGATAAGTTAAGCTCCAAGTCAGCAGTTCAAGGATAGCCCAGGGTATGGGATAAGGGGCCTAACTGCAGAGAGAAATGCATATACTGAACAAATGTTGGGAGAGTCTTGTTCATCTCATGAATAATACATGCTCTGGAACAGTTTACCAGGCAAGGTTTATATGGAAGAAATGTTTTAGGGTAATAAAAAAGCAATTAGATACCATCAATGGAAAACTGGTGCAGTAACAAGATTAGCCCTGGCAGGCTGAACTGCATTTTACGCATTGCCGTTATAATCTGTATTACTTATCCTTCCCTTCCTGTATTATTTTGCCATTGTTCCTGCTTCTACCAATTACGTTAAACAGGTTGTTACTGCACTTATCACATACCTGGGTCTTGACTGAAAATGGTTATGTCAGCCCAGTGACCCACCTGGTCAACAAAAGCAAATTATTTTTGCTGTTTTTCTTTGTGTTCTCCTGTATTTATGTTTGTATGTATGTACATATTTAGTTTTCAGCAACAGTAGCCGATGAAAACTAGATTTTGGAAGTGAGCTACCAGCTAAAACTTCCCGTGTGAACAAGATTTAATAAATACATTTTCTGACAGGGAACCTTGCCAACATCTTGTTTACTGTTATCACAAATGGGACAGACTCTGATATGACATTCCACTTTCAGTTTAGCACAGCAGTCCACTGGGAACCTCACGGTGACCCTTGTAAACCTGTTAACCACACCTCCAACCCTCTACTCACTCATGTTAGGAGTAACAATAGTGAACGGCTTCATGTAAGTTTTTCTCATGTTCTGGGCCACATTGCTGGCGTACTCCTCGTAATGTTTTAGCAGGTGCGCTGTGCCTCCTTCTGTCCGCTGGATCTTTTCCCAGTGCTCTTTGTTAACGGGATCCAGAATAGCACTGCCAGCTTTTATAATATTCTGAACAGAAAAGAAAAGGAAAAGCTAACATGACAGTTACTCTAACAACATGTAGTGTCAGTTTTATATTATTTTCATAAGAAGATCCAGGACTGAGATGAGGGCACTACAAAGGGACCACCTTCCTGCCTAAGGTGCTTCTACAAGAAGGGTTCTTAATCTAGCCGTTGCCTGCTCCTACTTTATCACTGGCAACAAGCCTATTACTCACCACGGTGCTGTATTACTGACACGTAATCCCTTAAGCTTTTTATTAGCAACCTGGGCCAAGATCACAGATTACAACAAGGGCTGCTGTGTAGGACTGTCTGGAGCTAAAAGGGAAACCTGGATGCAGAGAGGGAAAGAATTCTGTAAAGAAACAGGAGGCAGGAATGGAGGGTGGGTACACAAAATACTGTAAGTAAAAAGACAGAATGAGGTTTAGGTAACTGTCACAAGAACCACCTGAGAGAAGGTGCCCTCCTGAGTCTTCTTCATACCTGTGACTAGCTAGTAATCTACTGGAACTGTCAGGGTTTTGTAGAAAGAGTTTTTTTTTTTTTTTTATAAAGAGGTACAGAAAAGAGCCACACATGGATGATGGCTTGGATTTCAGGAAGGTGGATTTCAAGGAAATGGCATGATAGGGAGGATAGCCAGGGAAGGAGGCACACTGGAAGAGAATAAAGGGAAGGTAGCATCAGGGCAACTAGCCTCTGCATAAAGGAATTTAACAAATGTAGGAGGAAGAAGAGGCCATTATGGTTCTCCAGGAAGGTGACAATAGCAGTAAGGGGAAAAAAGAAAAGCATTTAAAAGGTACAAGGAAACTCAGGGAAGAAGACAGGGAGATGTACCTACTCAGGCAGAAGGAAGCAGGAAGGGTTGCCAGGAGGGCTGAGGCACAGGCAAAGGAAAGAACAGCAAGGGAAATGAGTATCCACTATGTCAGGGAGAAAAGCAAGAGGCAACATAGCGAGGATCAGAAGGGCAAAAGGGGGACACTGTGCACATGAAGAACAGAAAAGGAGATATTTTGAAAAGATGCTTCTGCTGAGTTTTCACAGAGGATGGTGAAGGAGGAGTGGGGTTACCACATAGCAGTAATGTTGTGGGAGAGGGACTGACACAAGTCTCTTTTCTAAGGACATGGTGCTGAAAGGACTTACTTCCGTGAAAGAAGATAAGGCTATGGGACTGGATGGGGTACACCACAGGGTATTAAAGGAGTTCAGGGATATGCTTGCTGACCCATTGACAGCCTAGTTCAACAGCTTATTGGCATCAGAAGTGTTCTGGAGGACTGGAAAAGAGCTGATTTGGTCCCTCTGTATATAAACGGAAGCTTGGAGGAGTCTTGTAACTACAAGCCTCTCAGCCAACTGTCAGTGGTGGAGACACTAATGAAGACCTCACTAAAGGAGACTGGTTGAGTTCCTGGATTCTAACGGGATCCAGAACTATGAGTTCCTGGTATCCAATGGGATCCAGAACTACAGGCAGCATGGGTTCACAGGGAGAAAGTTATGCCAAACAAATCTGATAGATTTCTTTGACTGGGTGACCAAGGAGACAGATCAGGGGAAGCAGTGGACGTGGCCTATCTGGATTCTGGTAAGGCCTTCAACACAGTGCAAAGCAGGAGGTTGCTCAGGAAGCTGACACATTTCAGGGCAGGGAAAAAAAATGGTAAACTGGGTGCATAACTGGCTAAAGGGTAGGAGGCAGATGGTAGTGGTAAATGGCACATTCTAGCAATGGAGGTAGGGGTTGATCAGTGGCATACAGGAAGGTTCAGTGCTGGGACCAGTACTCTTTAATGTCTTCATTGGGGACATTGTTGAGGAACTGGAGAGAAGGTTTGCCTATTTGCAGGTGACAATAAAATCTGCTATAGGGTACACACCCAGGAGGGAGAAGTGACAATGAGGAGGGATCTGGAGGAACTCAAGGTGTGATCAAGGATCTGGCAGCTGGGGTTCAATGCCAATAAGTGCAAAATAATGCACGTAGGACACAGAAACCCCAGAGCAGAGTATTAGATGGGGGGGTGTAGGCTGTCAGTAGACAAGAAAGATACCTAATTTAATTGTTCACAGATTCAATCATTCATTTTGTTAGTATTGGAACTTCTACTTCTTCTGTTTTTCCTATTCACTCAGATGTGCCACAGGGTTCAACTCTGGATCCCCTTTTTGTTTTCTTTGTTTATTAATCCGCTACCTTCCCTCTGTATTGCCTGTGATTGTTTACTCTATAAAGATGATTTAATTCTCTTTTCTCAATCTAATAGTATTTCTTTATTGACTTATTCTTTGGAAAATGAATTTCTTCTCATCTGCAACTGGTTGAGGGATAATGCTCTTGTCTTAAACACACAGAAAACTAAGACCATGTTGTTCGGAATTCCTTCTCAGTTGAGGAATGCCTACTCCTCAATTATACATAATAAAAAGAGGAGTTGCCTGAAACAAGTTTCTGAGTTTAAATACTTAAGGGTCTTGCTTGATCCTAATTTAACTTTTCAATCTCAAGTTAAAATCATTTGTCAGAAGATAAACCAGAAACTAGGTGTTTATACGAAATGAAAATATTTTTCTTGGAGGATACCCACAGGGCCATTGCCACTGGAGTATTGTTGCCTCATTTGGATTATGCAAGGGGTCTTTATCACAGTTTGTCTGGTAGAGAAACTCTGGTCTTAACGATAGTTTTTAATAATATCTGTCACTTTGTGTTGGATGCTCCACCCTTTATGCATCACTGCTTGCTTTACTCTTCCCTTGGTTGTTTATCACCTACTGCTAGATTTACTTATTGTTTTTGCAGTTTAGTTTTTAAATCTTTGTTTTGTCCAGATTTGCATCCCCTAAGTGATTTGTTGCATGTTCATAATACCACTTTGAACTTAAGAACCTTAATGGGAATTCTCCTTTCAACTACACCTTCATCAACCCAAGCTGGCTCTGAGGCTTTTTCAGCTTCCGATCCCCCCACCCCACCCCAATGGAATAGTTTGCCAGTAGACTTGAAAGTACTTCTTCTTTGAATTGCTTTAAAATCAAGTTGAAGATTTGGTAACAATCACTGAATGTATGTACATGTTTTTAGTTTTGTAATTTTTTTATTCACTGTTCTTGTATGTATGTATTTTTTGTTAATGCTTCATGTTATTTGTTGTTTCAGGTCGGACCTGAAAAAGGGCTTGTCCCAGTGTCCCTACATGGTTTACAAAATAAAAACAAACAAATTTGTTATATCGAAGAACATCAAGGTGGCAGTGCACTAAGACAATGCTATGGGCAGGGCTAGTGGGGTATCCAGTGGGTTTCAAGTCCACAGGCAGCCCGGATTCCCAAGGGAAGGTCATGTCAAACAAATCTTACAGATTTCTTTGATTAGGTGACCAGTGAGATTGGTTAGGGGAGGACAGTGAATGCGGCCTATCTGGACTTTAGCAAGACCTTCAACACTGTGCCACACAGGAGGCTGATTAGGAAGCTGACCAACCTAGGGGTGGGATCTAATGTGGTAAACTGGGTTAGCAACTGGTTAAAGGATAGGAGACAAAGGGTGGTGGTTAACGGCACTCATTTTAAAGAGGAGAGAGGGACCAGCGGGGTATCACAGGGCTCAGTACTATGATGAATCCTCTTGAATGTCTTCATAGGGGACACTATAGAAAAACTAGAAGGGAAGGTATGCCTTTTTGCAGATGACACCAAACTCTGCAATATGGTGGACCCTCAAGAGAGGGTGGATAAAATGTGCAGTGATCTCAGGAAACTCGAGGAGTGGTTGCAAACATGGAAAATGGGGTTCAGTGCCAAAAAGTGAAAAATACTGCACCTAAGCATTTAAACTAGCCAAGGGGGGAGGCACTGAAAAGGAGCAGGGAAATCCGAGCCTGCCCCCACAAAACATGGTGATTAGTGAGGTAAACACCAAGGTACAGAAGTTATTAGGGAGCAGAACAGATTTAAATGTAAAAAAAGGCAAAGGCAGTAAGGACAGAAATGGGGCTAAAAGGGGTAAGGCTATCAAAAAGTGGAGTGTGATGAGTACCAATGCCCATAGTCTGTGTAACAAGCTCCCTGAACTAGTGGCCTTGATGGAAGAGGGTTTCCTGGATATTGTGGCAGTCACAGAAACCTGGTACACAGAGAACCATGACTGGGATGTCAACATACCAGGATATACAATCTACAGGAGGGACAGGGAGGTAAAGAGGAGGAGGGTAGCTCTCTATGTAAAGAGGATCAAAGCAACAGAACTAAAGAGTAAACAGGGAGCAGATGAGGCACTTTGGGTCACCCTGGAGACAGGAAATGGCACCACAATCCATTATGGGGGTTGTATACAGACCCCCATCTCAGGGAGGAATGGACAAGGAAATGATAGAGGCTTTCTTAGAATGGCAGAAAAAGGGAGATATTGTTGATGGGGACCTGAATATGCCAGATGTTAACTGGAGCACCTTTGCTGCAGGCACATCCAAAACAGGGTCATTCTTGATGCCCTACAGGAGCATGCCTCAGACAGCTAGTATTGGAACCCACTCGGGAGAGGCAATCTTAGACCTGGTACTCTCAAATGGGGATGGAGAAAGAATCTCAGATTTAGAAGTGGGTAGCCATCTGGGAACAGCGACCACCAAACAGTGTGGTTCATGATAAACACAGCCATACAATCAAGCCATACAAAAGCAAGATACTGGACTTTAGGAGGCCACTTTGGGAAAATGAGAGTGCCTCAGAAAAGCACTAGCAAACAGGCAAGAAGTAGGGGTGGAGGAACAATGGGAGTGATCAAAACAGCCATCACAAGAGGCAACAAGCCTTTGTGTAAAGCAAATCAATAAAACACAATGAAGGAAAAAAAACGCTATGGTTCTCAAAAGAGGTGGCAGGGAAGGTTAAGGAGAAAAGGACAGCATTCAGGAAATATAAGGAAACACAGAAGGACAGAGAACTTTATCAGTTAAAGCAGAAAGAGGCTGGGAAGGCAGTCAGAATAGCAAAGGCCCAAACCGAGGAAAGGATAGCCAATTCTGTTAAGAAGGGGGATAAGACCTTTTATAGGTACATTAGGGAGCGAAGAAAGACCAAGGAGGGATACTGAAGCTTAATAAAGGGAGGAATGTGGGTGAGGGTGACAGTGAAAAGCAGGGATACTGAATGAATATTTCTGCTCAGTATTCACAAAGGAAGAAGGGAGTTACCTAAACCAAACAAGAGAAACACTCCGAAGGCGAGTCGATACCAGTCCATTTACAGAAGAAAGGGTTCTGAAAGAACTGATAAAATTGAAGGTGGAACAAAGCAATGGGGCCTGATGGGATTCACCCAGAATTCTAAAAGAACTAAGGGTGAACTAGTGACACTGACTACTCTCTTTAACAAATCATGGGAGGATGGGGTGGTACCGAGGACTGGAGGAGGGCAGATGTGATTCCTCTTCACAAAAGTGGGAGCAGGACAGAGGCAGGAAACTACAGACCAGTTGGTTTGACCTCAGTGGTAGGAAAATGATGGAATCATTTCTGAAGGAAAGAATTGTTGAGTACCTAGAGACCAGTGGGGCACAGGACCCAAGACAGCATGGATTCACGATGGGAAGGTCGTGTCAGGCAGATCTAATAGATTTCTTTGACTGGGTGACAAGTAGTAGACCAGGAGGGGCTGTGGACATGGCCTACCTAGATTTTAGCAAGGCATTTGATACAGTCCCACACAAAAGATTAATTCACAAGATAGCCAGCCTTGGAGTGGGTCCCAAGGTGGTAGCCTGGATAAAAAATTGGCTAGACAACAGGACGCAAAGGGTAGTAGTAAATGGAATACACAGTGAAGAAAGGAGGGTTACTAGTGGGGTACCACAGGGTTCAGTACTGGGACCGGTCCTTTTTAATGTCTTTAAAAGTGACATTGCAGAGGAACTGGAAGGAAAAGTATGTCTCTCTGCAGATGACACAAAGATCTGCAACAGGGTTGATACACAAGATGGAGTGGAAAGGATGAGAAGGGACTTGGCAAGGTTTGAGGAATGGTCAAATGTATGGCAGCTCAGATTCAATGCAAAGAAGTGCAAGGTAATACACATGGGAAACAAAAACCCAGGGGAAGTGTACACAATGGTGGGTGAGATACTGACAACAGTAAAAATAGAAAGGGACCTGGGGGTAATTATATCAGATGACCTAAAGGTGGGCAAGCAATGTGAGAAGGCAGTAAGGAAGGCAGGGGGGATACTGGGATGCATAGGAAGAGGCATCAATAGTAGAAAACAGGAAGTTGTTATCCCTCTGTACAGACAGTTGGTGAGACCCCATCTGGAGTACTGTGTGCAGTTCTGGAGACCCATCTCCATAAAGACATTGACAGAGTGGAAGCTGTCAGAGGAGGCAACCAAATGGTGCAGGGTCTGCCCAGAAGACATCTGAAGAAAGACTAAGGAGCTTAATATGTATACCCTAGAGGAAAGGAGGGAGAGGGGACATGATAGAAACTTTCAAGTACCTCAAGAGAATTAACAAAGTCCAAGAGGTAGCATCTTCCAGAAAAAGAGGTGCAAGAACAAGGGGGCACAATTTGAAGATAGAGGGACGGCTCAGAGGTAATGTGAGGAGTATTTTTCACTGAGAGGGTTGTGGATGCATGGAACAGCCTCCCTGAGGAGGTCGTGGAGTCAAGAACAGTGGGGGACTTCAAGAATGCATGGGACAGGCATAAGGCAGTCCTAGTGGGGGGTAGGAGGAAGTAAGCTGTTGGTTAACTAGGATTTGCAGCTTATCTGTTAGGTAGGAAAATGGGCAGACTAGGTGGGCCAAGCGGTCCTTATCTGCCGTCAAATTCTATGTTTCTATGTTTCTAAGGCATAGGAACCCCTGCACTGAGTGCATGATGGTGGGGAGGCACTGACAGTCATCAAACAGGAAAAGGACCTTGGTGTAGTGGGATGCTGGGGTGCGTAGACAGGAGTATTTCTAGCTTGAAGGGAGGTGGTGGTGCCACTGTATCGCTCACTGGTGCAATCCCATGTGGAGGACTGTGTCCAGTTTTGGAGACTGCATCTCAGAAAGGACACTGACAGAGTGGAGGCAGTCCAGACGAGGGCAACTGAAGTGGTGCATGGTTTGCACAAGAATTCCTATGAGGAGAGAGTGAGAGGTCTCAGTATGTACACCTGGAAAAGAGGAGAGAGGTGACATGATAGAAACCAAAAAGTACCTGAAAGGAGTGAGGAGGGTGCAAGTGAGGGAGTCTCTTTCAAATGAGAATAAGCACCAGGACCAGGCATGTGATGAAGCTGGAGGGAAGGAAGTTCAATAGTGATGTGAGGAAGTATTTCTTCACTAAAAAGGTGATAGATGTCTAAACAGACTACCAGTGGAAGTAGTGGACTCTGGAACAGTGAGGGGCTTCAAGCATGCATGGGATAGACATGGGGTCCATTAATCAATCAATCAATCAATCTTCATTTTACTAAGCGAACACCACTGAGGCAGACTCATTTACAAGGTAGACCTGGGCTAGGTACATGTGGATAATACATTTAGAAAATATACAAAAACCATAAGATCATTGGAACAATGCAATATATAGTACCGGAAGTAACAAATGATAACAGTTCATGCAAAGCTAGTACTCAGTACACTTCAACAATTTGTATATACAGTTTTTACAAAAGCCAGGAGATATACTGGAATAAGTGGCCGGAGTGACAAAGGATTAGATAAGAGGCAGGGAGCACAGAGAATTGCCGGAGAAAACAGAGTGCCTGAGGAAGCAGAACAGGCAGAGGAAAACTGGGCAGACTAGGTGGGCCAAGCAGTCCTCTTCTGCCAGAAAATTCTATGTATCTATGTAACCAAGATGGTACAGGGGCTGCAGGGATGCCCTATGAGGAAAGGCTGAAGGACCTCAACATGTACACTCTGGAAGGCAGGAGAGCAAGGAGTGACATGATTTGAGACCTTCAAGTACCTCACAGGGTAAATGGTGGAGGGGGAGTGCCTATTCCAAGAGAGGATGTGCACCAGGACTAAACGGCATACAGTGAAGTTGGAAGGGGGCAGGATCAAGAGGTATGTTAGGAAATACTTCTTCACTGAGAGGGAGGTGGAAGAACAGAATCAACTGCCAGCTGAAGTCGGGGAGGCTAGAATAGTGGTATGCTTCAAGCATCCATGAGATAAATATATGGGCATTATAATACAAAAACAAGGAGGGGGAAGAACCCCGGAGACCAGTTAAGGTCTAAGAAGGTGCAGTAGGTAGAAAATCTTTGGGCAGATTGGGTGGGCCATGAATGGTCCTTCTCTGCTGACAGTTTCTATGTCCTTGCACTATCTGTAATCCTTCCTTAGGTGGAATCCAGCAGATGACCCCCCAGCATTCCAAATCAATGTCAGTCACTATGCCATGAGAGTTTGGTGTCCCTCCTTTTATGTCGAGCTGCTGTTCAGGTTACGCAACAACCCAAAAGAGATGAGGCACTCCAGGAGGAGTATAAGCCAGGTACCAGAATGCCAGATTGAAATGCAGGCTGAAATCAGGAACTGCTGCTGAAATCAAGTTTTTTTTGTTGCCATATACAAGGACTATACACTGTGAACAGTAGGAAGCTTCTTCAGTCCCAACAAGAGGCTTGTTGGGACTGTAAGAGCTTCTTACTGTTCACAGTGTACAGTCCTTGTATTTGCCAACAAATAAAAACTTGAATACAGCAGCAGTTCCTGATTTCAGCCTGCGTTTCATTCTGGTACCTGGATTGTACTCCTCCTCGAGTGCCTCGGCTTTCCTAGGTTGTTGCATTTCCTTAGGGGCTCAGCAGCCCCTGCTGATCACCATTTCACCAGCACTGCTGTGCACGCAGCCTCCTGCCCTGCTGCTGCTCAGGTTACCTGGCGCTTAAAGCAGCAGTGCATACCACGGGGAGCACTTTGTACATTTACCTTTTTGTTCCATTTCAGATTGTGCTTTTTCTTATATAAGATGCCCTTTTAACCCCACTTTGTGTTTGCTTTCACATGTTTTCTTTTTAAGAGATTGACTGCTGTCCTCAGGTTTGCATTAGTATTCTCAGCTGTTTTTGAACATGCCATATTTGGTAAGGTCATGGAGTTTCATGCTAGTTGACTTTAGTCACAATAAAAGTGATGTTAAACAATGGATGTCTAAATACAGCTGAAAAATACAGATAAAAACCAGTGGCTAGCCATATTTTTTCTTTCAGTTCTATTTGTAGGCACTCTGGCCCTTGGGGGTTGGGGATGTACCCCATTTCACCCCACTAGAGCCACACACCCCTCACCCACATGGCAGTTCCCCTAGCTTTCCAGGTGGGAGGCCTGTGACTTACTTCTTATAGAGGGTCTCTGGTGGAGGGGAGGGACCACGATTAACCTCAAATCCTGACTGAGATTATGCCGGCATCTTTTTGGGTGAGTGCGGAACCCATGGCCCAGGGCATCATGCTGCGCTGGCTAGTGGGATTTATCTTGGTTACCCTCCCCAGTGGGTTGAATGTGCAGTGGCATCAGAAACACGTCATGCATGCTCCTGTGCGTGACAATATTGACATGCACCGGGTCATCAATCCCAAAATGCTTGAACAATCATGCGCACTGACTCCAGGGCACCACCAGGAGTTGGGCTATATTCCAAACACCTGAACCCACCCACCCCGGAGAAGGAAAGCAGTTCACCGGATGTACATCCTCCTCCTCCTCATTGTGGCCAACCCTCCAATGCTACAGGCTCATTCCCAAATCCGGGGTCGTCAGTGCTGAAAGTGGTAGCGCTACTGCTTGTGTCAACTGGTCGGCTATATAAAAAAGTGCAATAACAACTCGGTTCCGTTTTTTCCCTTAGGAAACCTATAGCATAATTTGCCATAATAAAGGAGTGCTTATTATGGCAAACATGCACTGGGTTTCCTTTCTGCTGCTCATGCACAAGCTGCCGCTCTTCTGCACTGCCGCAAGCGAACCTAGCGGTAACAGACCAGACCACCCCTCTGACTCGGTGGTAAGCAAAACTTTTAAAAAATGACAAACAGCTGCACTAAAACTATTTCAAACTGCCTCCTAACTGAAAAAGAAAAAAAAGAAAGCCTTCCTTCCAGCAGCCGTGTCTGAACGCTGACCCTGCTGAAACCCGGTTGGACCGCAGCTGCACAGAGATGTCTTCACTTTGTTTTATATAACTGCTGTGGTGAAAAAATGAAACCCAGCAATTATATAAAATAAAATATGGGTTGGCGTGTGTAAACTCGAAGTTTACACAAACCCTCGGGGTTAGACGTTATTTATAAATCCCTCGAACTTCGCTCTTAGGGTTTATGCAGCATCTAACCCTCATGTGTGTGTATAATTCTCATTACACACACCGACCCATACTCTGTTCTATATTTTATTACCTCCAATCAAATATAGAATACTAAAGCATACTCATAAGTGCATCTGATAAGACAGGAAACAAGGACAATCTAAAATAGAATAAAAGGTGTAGAAAAACGTTTTTACTGTACCGTGCACTGCTGTTTTAAAAGTGATACACTAGGAGTCTGAAGGCCACCAGTATTTCTCAGGCTTACAACAAAGTATAGTTGGGAAAAACTCTGCTGAACTCTGTAAATCACATATTGGGGGGTGGAAGGTGCAAATGTTACCTTGTCTTTGATGTTCACACATTAGTCAGTGATGTAAAACATCAAACTTGAGAAAAGCTGATGGGCAGATAAATGTTATACTGAAGCAGAAAATGTTGGCTGAGAAAGACCACTGGTCCATCCAGTCTGCCCTGTTTCACCCAGTCCTACCCTGGGGACCAGTTTTCTATTCAAGGTGACTCTCCCCGCCCCTGCACACTGCTTCACCCTATGCTAATATAACTCGCATAGGCCAGAGTCACATTTCATTAGTATCTCCATATGTAATATTTTATCATTGCACCTTGTACAAAGGGTAACCGTAAGGTAGTTGGACTTGATTAGATGATGGAAATAACAGTATCACAGAAATAGGGGCTATGCAATGATGTGGACTTACAATATGCCATTTATTTTCATGAGTGAGGGGGCAGAAACATAACTCATGAGTGGCAGAGCAATGGATGGATACCATCCAGACCTTGCTCAATATCCCCACAATGATCAGTGCCCCCCCCCCCAAATCCCTGACTCTGTGAACAGCTTCACAAAATATACACCACCCAGGTAGAGTATAATTTGTGAAGCTACACTCTACCCGGGTAAGCCTTATACAATGTAGGGAAGAGGGGACTTGCCTTCTCAAAAGGTACCATATCTGCTACCGCTCATGACGCCAGTGACTCGAGGTAGGGAACAAGCTCAGGTCACAGAAAGCCAGCCAGGGAAAAGGACTGAGCAACCCAGGGGATGCTCTCCTTCTCTGCGGAGGGCGGGCTGCTGTCCTTGCTACAATACTGCCACCTGAGTGGCCACAGGTGGCAGTGCAGTCAAGAATGCCGTGGGTGGGATGGACACAGGCCAGGGGAATCAGCGTGACAACGCACTTGGTATGCATAAGTGTCTAGAACCTCCCGTGTGCACCCACATCTGTGAGGATGGGGAGAAACATGGAGAAGACCCCAATGTCCCACAGATGACTGACCCGGTGAACCACAGGGGACCTGACTTGAATTTCCCATTGACCTGCCTGATGAAGACAATTCAGCCAGAGGAGATCACCCCCGTTTCCCTGCCCAGGGGTGATGGCCACAGCAGCATAGAGGTAGGCAGCTGATGGGGGTCAGGGCTCGGTGGAGCCAGGTACCTAGGGGAACCCAGAGGATGGCGGAGGCAGAGGTATGTAAAGGGGCATAAACAGAATTTGAAAAAAAAAAAAAAAAGAAAAGGCACCATCTCAGTCTGAATAAGTTTTTTCATAGACATACCATGGGGAGCATGAATTAATTTATGGAGCTTCACAAAACAGTTTTAAAATTATCAAAGAACTAGGAATGTGCTAATAACCACCTCTTCCATCTCCTCTGGCTCCCTAAACTCTTGGCACTTACAGTACATGTATTCCCCTAGCACTTCTCTTCTTCTTTCCACCTTGGGATTATTCTGCCAACTCCCACCTGTTTGTTTAACTACATCTATTTCCACCCCTCAGTGACCCTTTACTTTGTTTTTCCCCCACCCATAAACCTTCGGTTGTCATTCTCTCACTTACCCTACCTGGTATCCCTCGTCTTATTGTAACGTTGTGACCTTTGTCTGAATAATCCCACATCTTGAGGGAATCCTTTATATATACAGTCAATTATCAACCCGGATAGTGTTCACCATATGTACTCCCCAGCCCTGATCTTATTTGTTTCTCTGTAACTGTCTATTTGCTCATTGTGTGTACACTGCTTATCTGGTAATTTTACTGTAGTTGTATATGTCCTACTTGTCCAGTACCATCTTGCAAATGAGCTCGCTCAAGGATGATTTTGCCTGGTTAAATAAAGTTTGATTGATTGACAGAATAGTATTTGCTGACTACCACGATCAATGCACTATTTGTTATTTGAATCCCGAATAGTGGCACTACTCATCCCCTATGCATATTCAGGAAATACTATCTTAACCCCCCCAAAAAAATAAAACACAATACGAACAAACAAAATAAATAATCCTCCTTCCCAGCCTAGAGCCTTTAAAATATACAAGCCATCTGCCCCCCCACTCTCATTTAGATCCCCCATTACACTCTCCTCCCACCAAGAACCCACAAGTTGCACTAAAATAAATGTCTCCCCACCACCCACCTTGGCAGCAGTGATCAGCTGGTTTTACTATGCCAGCAAGTGCTTTCATTATGAAGAAGGCAGCTGGCCATGGAGGAAAGCGGGCTGTGTCACTCACCTTGTTCCTTCTTTCTCGCCAGCTTCTGAATTGGGTGCTGGGGTAGAAGCATGGAAGGAGGGTGCTGCTGCCACCAGGGTGGGGGGAAAATATTTTTTTTTTTTTAGCACAAGCAGTGCTGAAAGACGGTAGCTGGATGTGGGGGCAGATGGGTTGTGCTGGTTGCCCATCATCAGAGTCTTTTTCACAAATTATTTATTATCAAACTGTGAGCGCTGGGAGGGAGAAGGGTAGGACTGGAGTTCTAACTGACGGTGGGGGGGATGAGGGCTTGTGTTTTTCAAAGGATCTGGGTCGCTGGCCCAGTGGCACAGAGGGTTGAGGTGCTGGACCACCACACCGGCAGCCTGGGTCTGGGATTGGATTGGGGCTGTTGGGGGTCGGCTGGGGGGGGAGGAGAGAGGATCGAGCATCTAGCAGACTGCTCTCCTCTCCTCTCCAGGGAAGGAAGGACTCACCACACTGCTGCAATGCCACTGCCAAGTGCAGAAGTTGTGGCAGGGCAGTAGGTGTGCCAGCAACACGGGGCGGCTTGCAGCATGATGTGTGGTACGTAACTGTACAACACCAGCCAAGGAGAGAAAGCAAGAAAACAAAGTTGGCAGATGATGCCTGGCTTGCTTCTTACCCACACCGCTGCCCAGTGCTTCTGACCCAAGTGGACTATGATCTGGGGGGGGGACGGTTCTCCCCTACCTGACTCCACCAAGGGGGGTAAGCCACAGGGAAACATGGCCGGTGAGTACCGGGGGAGGCTGGCTGCTGGTCAGCAGCAGGCTAGGGCAGAGAGGGCTGACCAGGCTCAGGGGCAGAAAAACAGCTATGGGAAAAAATAAGGATCTGGGCTGGAGAGGAAGGTGGTGGTGGGGGGGTGCTGTTTCTTTCTTTCTTTTTTTTTTTAAACCATCACCAAATAATGAATACAAATACTCAAATATCTGGGGGCCAAACAGAATATTCGGCTCAAATATTCAGGATAAGGCACTGTATATGTGCACACCCCTATCAAAAACCACAATGCATTTCCTTGTAGGTGCTCCCAGGAAAATGTCTCAGTAGTGGATAAGTGCCCCACTTTCCTACATGCGTGGCATGGGCATAGGTCAAACTCTGCATAGCACACTTGGGAAGGAATACCACCTCCAGTGCTACCCTGCTGTTTAGCAGTGGCAACTGATAGTCTGTTCTCTGCCAGTGGTACTGACAAAGCCTCTAGGAAACCTTATCTTTATAATTTCCATGGTGAAGCAATATAATATTTTTGGTAATCTGCCAATTTGAAAAAACAAACCTAATCTCATAATTTTTAACGTCCTCCTTCTCAACATTGAACCCCTCCCCCCAATATTAATCTTACCACTGATCAGTCCTGTATCCATGATATGCACAGGCCAGCCTTGAAAGACAACTAGGAACTCAGACAAGGGTACATTATAAACAGGGCCCCAAGTGTTCTGTGGCACTTTGTCCAGATTTCTATGGCAGGGCTCCTAGGTTTCTGTGGTAGCATTTTCTGATTTCTGTGGCATGATATATTCATTTTTGTAGCAGCATGAAGTCCTGTCATTGGCTAAAATATGATGCCATTGTCATCAATGACATCACATCACGAGCACAGAGGAGGGGCTTCAGGATAAATGAGATGGAGAAGGGAGCAGGGCACCATGGAAAAACTGTATATTAGAATGAAAATTCACCAAGAACAATTAATTCTGCGGCCGTGTATAAATTCTGGGGCATAATGCCAATTCTGCAGAAAATTCCATGGGCGCGAAAATGCAGAATTCCAGGGGCCTTGATAATAAAGTGCTACTTTGAATGAGAAGACCTAAAAAAACATGGCAAAACAAAGGCCCAGCTTTATGCAAGAGCCTGCTAGTTACCTCATTGAATTCCACATCCTTTGTTGCAGCCAAGTCAAACCCCTGCTGCTGGCTTTCATACTGCAGCACTCGGCTGAGTAACTGGTAAGCTGTCTTTACATCATTCCCATAGAACGAGTTGGTGTGGATGGTGGCATTCTGCAGCATTTTAGCAATATCATTGGACTTGGATCCGTCGATTCTGCTCTCATTGCGATTCAGCTTTTCATTCTAGTCAGAAAGGACAGAAAAACAGAAAAGGCGTAAATATATGGCTAGCCAGAACTTTTGGTGTGAACTGCCAGCACAACAAAATTTATTTTTAAATAACAAAAAAACAGAAACATTTTAAAATGTTCTTGTTCCGTTTCATTCTCAGTATAGAAATATAGCAGGAGAATGGCAACTGCCTTATTAAATCAATGTGCTGCAAAGCAGGGCTATGTTTCAACACTCCCTGTGTCTTAGCATTTGTAGTGTAATGACTTAATAAAGCAGCTGCCGCTCTTACACTGTAGTCCCTAGCTGGGAAAACAATCTAAACAAGAATATCAGCAGATGACACTGCTGAAGCAGAGCATGCCAAACCAGATAAACTTGAGCTGCCAGGGCAAAGCTTTGGAACTCCAAGAGTTTAATTACAGTGCAGGTCGTTATCCCTCTAACCTTAGCTGGGAGAGAAATTTTTTGATGAGTTGAGACTGTCCTAAAATATATTATTGAAAACAATAGCTGCTACTTCATATCACTGTCTGACTGCAGCCCCTCTTTCCCTAAAGGTCTTACAGACATCAGAGAAGCAGTGTGGTCTACTGGAACAGGAGATGGATACCCACGTTCAAATCCCACTGTAGCCAATTACTCACTGCCACTTAATGTTGCAGTGTTTAATTTTACCCAGCTGTAAATATTTCATTTATTTATTTTAGTTTTTGTTAATCGGGTAGGTACACTAGACAGCATAGCTGCCTATTTTCAGGTATGACCCGGATACATGGGTAAAATGCCAAACCCAGGTCACCCCATTGGCCATGTGGAAGCACGTCTTGCTGCTGTGCAAGTGACCAGGGTCTGAGAGTGAACTTGAGTCACTGTGCCAGGAGGTAGGCTAGACCACAGCAGGTGTCGCTCAGCAGTGCACTGTAGTCGCGGAGGAAGACATCAGGCACCAGGTACAAGACAGACTCCTGTGGTGGGCCAGGGGGAGATTGCTCCCTCCATAAGACATCACACAGCCTGAGTCTGATGCCATCAACAGGCTATGCCCACACCAGCGGGAGGATGGAGGACAGGGGAGAAAACAAGGGATAAAACGCCCTGTAGTATCTAAATGATGGCCAGGGTTCCTGAATACCCCCGGGTATCAGCACGCCTGATACTGGATCCTGTCCACTGCCTCGGTGGGGAGGGAGGATGGCCCTTACACCCCAGAGTTCCTACCTATGGAGTGGAAGCTGTGGGAACCATAGGGTGGCAGCTGGACCTAGGTAGACAGGGTGCATCAGTCCAGAACAGGGTGTATTGCTGAGACCAGAAAACGACCTGGCTGAGGGAAAAAAGCTCTACATAAAAAAACAGTCACCACTGAAAACGAGACTCTGTATCTTAGCTGGCTTATCCTGGGCAAATAAACTATAAAAACAAACATACATTCTTCGCACCTGCCTGTTAGTCTAGTGGCAATCTGTTAAGCTGCCAGTGCAAGTGACCTGGGTTCAGGAGAGGACATGGTGACAGATGCTTGGGTGGCCAGACTGGGAGGAGCAGTGTCTAGGGGAAGGTTGGTGGCAGGATCTGTAACAAACACCAGTGGTAGGCCAGGAAGCACACTCCTCCATCAGGGTGATGTTATGTGCATGCAAGCTGGCACACTAGATAGGAGGTCACGGCAGAATAGTGGGAAGTCAAAAGGAAGGGTGAAAAGGTGGAGACCAACCACTACACTGCATCTAAATGACAGCCGCTGACACTCTTGCGACCTGCACTGCAGGGAACCACACTGGACGTATAGCAGGGGGAATGGCAGACAAGACTGGGAAGTCACAGGGACAATATCCTAGCCTGGAGGACACCAGAACAATATCCCAGACCCGAAGACTAAGAGGACACTGGAAAAATATCCCAGAGCCAATGGCTCTGAGGTCACCAGATAAAATACCCCATATCCAATGACTAGTAGGACACCAGAAAAAATACCCTAGACCTAACAACTAGCAGGACATTGGAAAAATATCGCAGACACAATGAGTGGAAGGTCACCAGAAAATATCCCACACCCAAAGACTACAAAGACCAGCTCCAGAGAAGAAAATGTTATATGAAAAAAAAAACAAGACATCGGAGCTTCATTGTGTGGTCTGCTTTCAAAACAGACATTACTAGCATAACCCTTCAATAAGCACAATACAGAAAACAGTTTTCCTTTGGTACTCGCATCTCGGTTTGGTTTTCGTTTTCCAGTTGTTTTACAAGTAAAAAGTGTGGTCCTCACGGAAGACTTCTTTTCCCACTTACAGACTGAGGGCATGCTCCTGAGTACTCCCTTCCCTTGCACAAGACATTTTTATTCTGTACAGAGAGTCTCTTGCTCAGGTGTCCTGCAAACAAGCTCGTTGGGGAGACTTTTAAATAAATGTTTTATATATTACTGAATGACCCTGATCAGTAATATATTAATACGGCAGCCTGGCCCACTGTTACGGCATGACACCACTCTTAGAACCATAGTATTGGCCTCAGCAGCTGTATTCGAATATATAAAAAAGGCACGTAAGAAGCGGAACATGAGTTATGATGTATACTTTATTATAGCAAATATTGTATACAATGAGGCATGCCAACATAGAACATTAGCAACGAAATAAAAAAAAAAACAACCTGCAAATAAGCCATTTGTAAACCAGTCAGCAGGATGGCATGGTACAACAGTGGTGCCGCAGATATGAAAATAAAAGTGGACTGCTTCATTCTAAATTAGGGGTGGATGGCTTGCACTCCTTCGCAGCCTGCTGATGCTGCAACCAAATTTGGCTTGAGGGTGTTCAGAGATTGTTTTGTTAATTATTTAGTACACCAGCACAGCTCAACTAAGATGCAAGATCTCTTTTTCACTGGGGTTCTGATTCTTACCCATTTTACAGCTGGGAGAATTGAAGCATGGAAGGTCAAGTAACTTGCTCAAGGTCACCCAGCAAGTCTGGTCTGCTGGGATTTTGCAGTTCATGGTTCAGTGTTTTAAGTGCCAATCGACTTTTTAGATAAGAAATTAAAATATGCCAGCAACAGCAGTCTAGCGATAGGGAGCACCTCCAAAGAAAGTTATTCTTTGTCAAGAATTATGTCTAGAAATTCTATATTACACAGTCAGTCCTTTTCAGAAGTGCAGTGTTTGAAGAGAACACTTTTTCAGACTCAGTAGAGAGGTTCTGTGACAAAATATGAAACAAGCATTGGCCAACGTCCGCTTGCTGGTATTCATGGTGTAGTTGGGCATAGACAGCACAGCAGTTACATACGCAGTCTGAAAGTGTGCTATGACAATGGGACTTGGTGCCTGCAGATACTTTAAAAATTGTCTCATTTTAATTTCTCTGATTAAACGATGCAGAAACATGCATATGTTATTGACGTTTATTACTGTGTTTTTAAATCAAATTTCTAAAGCAGGAAAAGTGCCACTTTTTTTGTGCTGGGAGGGCGCAAGAAGTGGTTGTATTTTCTGTTCACATTGGGGCACTGTCAACTTCTAGCATTTATTTCTGGTCCTATGGGACCATTATGCCTAAGATTACATGCTTCCTGACTATATCTAGTCTGCTCATTTTGACTTATTCATTAGTTTATTGTTATTTTTCAATCAAAATGGGATTTTACTTGGCTCAAGATTTTTACCTTATATCTCGTCAGAAGTTTTACCTTTCTAATGTCTCTGCGTGTTCCTAAGGACAGGAGAAGTGAGCAAGGTGGCCCCAGAGTGACATGAACTCGTGCAAGCATGAGTTGTGCATATTTTAAGCACTCTGAGATAAACATATGGCCTGAAAGCAGGCTTTATCCTGAACATGGCAATATGTTTTGTACTGAAAAACATGCATGGGAACACTTAAAACTGTTGCTCTGAAAATCTGAACTGCGGCTCCGGGCATGTGCATCAGTGTCAGGGTTAATGTCTACTTCTCATTAATAAAATGTTATTTATACAAGAGAACATACTGTGCACAGTTTCTTGAGCTGATATTAATATCTTTTCAGATGTATCCCCAACTTTGATCATTTGTTCCTGAATTCTTTTAAGCATGGTCTCTTAAGGCCATAGTCTGTGATTTATGCTCCTGTTTTTAGTTCTGCATCTATACTCCCTTGCTCCTCTCCCCAAGAATGTAACTGGAAATGTACTGCCCCCAGTTTTAATGTTCAGTTCCTGGCCAAATACTGAAAATTCCCAAGTATAAATATTAACATTTTTTGGCCTAGGTCTTCCTATAAACACACAGAGCTTGATATCTACAACATATCTTCATTTGATTTGGTTGGTCACGCGATGTTTAGGGAGGTAGTGTAGTAAGAGTGGTTAGAGCTCAGGTCTGTGAACCAGAAGAACCACATTCAAATCTCACAGTGATCCCTCATGTTGTAACTCTGAGCCAGTCACTCGACCTCCCCGTGTAAGTCCTCTGCAGTGTTTACACTGTGATGAAACAGGATCCCACAATGAAAACAAAATATTGTATCTCAAAAGCGCTATTCTGGGTAAATAAATTGGGAACCAAACTGAAGAATACCTTTTGGGGGTTGGGGGAGGGGGGAGTTAAAAATGCTGGTATCAAATCTAGGGACATCACTAAAAACGTTTGGCAGGTATCTTTCAAAACCTGCAGAAGCAGCCAAGTAACGTGAAAATGTGTTGAACATTTGACATCTGGACAGACCACACTATATACAGACCATTGTCCCCGATGATACCTACGATAGTTTTGAGCTCCGCAAAGGTGACTGTAGTACAGTTAAAGAGCTCTGGAGGGAGCCAGCCTTTTTCTTCATTACAGTGTCGGATTGCAGTCCCTGGAGAAGGAAGGGAAAGATGTTTCATTATCGAGATGCTGTTTGGAAGATCAACCTGAAGGCCTTGTGAAAAAGAACCCATTAGTAGCCTACTTTCTGTTTGCTTTACAATATGACCACTTGCTGATGCAACTAGTTTCTATCTGTGCTGGCAACCAACCTTCAGACCAGACAGCTGTTTTATAACAGACACAGCCAGGGCTATATATGAAGATTTCACTGTATGAAACCAGCTCTAATTATTTGTTTTTAAGCATAGCAGATAGCCAGTGAATGAATACATTAAGTATTTTAATTTTTTTTGAGAATGTATGGAGAATGCAATGTTAGACAATATAAAACATGAATCAAACAAAATGGATTAGTGGCTACGCTACTTTTATTAGGCCAATGAACAGTTAGCCACTGGTAAACCTACTATAGAGACTCATTCATGGGTTGGTGTGTCTAACCATAATTATACTGTACTGGCTCAGTAGCGCCAGTATAGTTGGGGTTAGTGAGAGCATGTAATGTTAAAGGCCAATTTTTGCAGGGCTACAACTTTGGCCAGGTTCAACAAATCTGCTTGACGGTTTGCATGCATCATTGAAAGGGATATGTCTATTGATGTTTCAAATTTGGTTTGAATCCCTTGTGTGGTTTGTAGATACAGAGTGTTCAAAAATAAGAGATTTTTTATGTTTTAGCTGTTTCATTTGTCAACCTGTATCTTACAATCAGCTGAAGCTACAGGCATGACATTTTCAAGGTAGAACACTTTGGCCTCACAGATGTGCCTTTTGAAGGTTTGGAGAAAAAATATGAATCCATTCAAAGGTTATTAATCTTTGTTTTTCCCATTATTTCCTATGGGCAAAAAATAGATGTCATTGGAGGCATAGGATTTCAAAGTCAGAGCAGCACTCCAGCATAGAATTTTATGCCGAAGTTTAGCAATGGGCATACAATTCTATGTTGGAGCAGCTGCCTGGCATAGGATTGCATGCCAAAGGGTTCAAGGTGCAGGTCGGCACCCCCAAAAATGACTGTGGGACACTAGGGAGCCCACTCACAGTATCTCTAAATCTGTTTTGTGCCCCTAAAAAAAAGAAAACAGTCCCCCATTGTAATTTTTTTAACTTCAATGCAGAATCCTGCATCCTGCCATTTTCAATGCAGAATCCTGCAATGAAGTGCTATTTATGCTGACGTCGGGGTGCCCAGTCATAGAGCTGGAATTTATACTGCCCTCCACTACTGTGGCACACTGGGGAGCCCACCCCCAGTGTGCTGAAATAATTTATTTAATATTTTTCCTACACCAGGATGCTGACTCCCAGTGTCTGATGTCTCCCCGAGCCCACTTCCATTGCCAACGGGGGTGCCCAATCCCCCTGTCGGCATAATGTACCTCCCAACTCATGTGGCACACTGGGAGCCCACCCCAGTATGCCCACATTCACTTTTGCTGTTCCTGTAAATAAAGAAAACCGTACCAATGGTTTTGTTTTACACCTGTAATAAAGAAAATGGTCCCTTGTTGTCTCCCCAGTCCCCCCTTCCCATCCTCCCACTGAGCACCCACCTCTTGCATCCCCCCTTACCCACACCTACCTCTGGAAGTCATGAGCAGTGATCTTCTCTGGACCAGGACACATCTTCACTCTTCAAAGTCCAACCGCAAACTGAGGAATCAAGGTAGGCTCATATTATGGCTCTCAATGGGGTTTTCAATTTAGGCTGATATCTCAGCCATTTTTAGGAATTTTTACCCCAAATTTTCAACACAGAGTTCTTGAGAGCCCACCTCATGAACACTGCCACTGTCATTTCATTATTTGGTCCCGAAAGGTGATTTCATGGTCACTACACGGAATCACCTTTCTGGTCCGATTAACAAAATGACAGTGCCAGTGTTCATGAGGGGAGGTTCCAAAAAGCCCATGTTGAAAGGTTGGTGAAAAAATGACTGTGTTACGAGTATGCATTGTGCAATTTCTACTCAAGATTCATAACTTCGGCAATTTTTAATTATTTTCACTCCAGATTTTTCAACATTGAGATTTTTTCATACTGTACCTCCTAATGAACAGTGCAGCTGTCATTTTTCACATCATGCCCAAAATGTGTTTTCACAGCACTGGCACAGTTGTGGGCAAAATCAACTTTCGGGATGTACTAATGAAATCACAGTGCCACTGTTTATTAGGTGGGGTCCCAAAAAGGCAATGTAGAAATTTGGTCCAAAAATTCCCCAAAATGACTGCGTTATGAGTGTGCAATGCGCAGTTTCTATGCATATTCGTAACTTAGCCAATTTTTAATACTTTCACTCCAGATTTTCAACATTGAGATTTTTTCACACCTCCTCATGAACAGTGCAGCTGTCATTTTTCACATCCTGCCCGAAATGTATTTTTGCAGCTCTGGCGCAGAATGGTACAGTCGCTATGTGAAATCAACATTTGGGATGTACTAATGAAATCACAGTGCCACTGTTCATTAGGTGGGGTCCCAAAAAGGCCATGTTGAAAATCTGGTGCACAAGTACAGAAAAACGCCCGAGTTATGTGCAGTCATTGAAATTTCATGATGCACGTGTGTAACTTTTACAAATATTAATATTTTCACTCCAAATATTCAGCACTGCCAGTTTTTCACACCACCTCATGAACAATACACCTGTTATTTCTCACATCCTGCCCAAAATGTGTTTATGCAGCAGTGGTGTGAAATGGCACAGTTACTGCTCGAAATCACCTTTTGGTACTGAGTAATGAATTGAAAGTGTCAGTGTTCATGAGGCGGGGTCCCAAAAAGGCCATGTTGAAAATCTGCAGCAAAAATACCAATAACAATCTCACAAAACTGGGATACTATTACACTATCTCAAAAAGTAAGGAAATGAATGAACAAAACCTTTGTTTAAAACAAAGTTAGAGTTCTAGACATAGGTCTTCAACCAAAATGATACAGGTCAGGAAACTGGATGTTACGGATTACAACTGTTATACCCCTCCTCCACCAAACCCCATCATTGAAACCACACCCCCACCCTCCACACACCAACAAGTATCGGGGTGTGACTTAGGGTCATGGGTCCCAGCCCCTCAATATAGCACACTACTCTTCCACACACACCGTCAACGGTGTGCCTGAACACTGGTTCTGATTACTACCCAACCAGCCACTGCAGATTACCTGCCTCACACTGGGTCAGCATTGGGGTGTTTCAGTCATGGGCTCCCAACTTACCCCATTCTCCCATACTGTACCATGTCAGGTTCCTTACAGGTGAATGGGTGGCTTAGGGCCCATGACTCAAGGCACACCCAATGCTTGTTGGTGTGTGAGGTGGGGCAGTTGCTATGGTAGGGTTGGGCAGGGGTGGTGGGATCCACGACCCAAGTCACACCCTGACGCTTGTTGGTGTGGAGGGCGGGGGGGGTGCGGTTTCAATGATAGGGTTTGGTGGGGGAGGGGTATAACAGTTGTAAACCCTAACATCCAGTTTCCTGAGCTGTATCACTTTGGTTGAAGACCTATGTCTAGAACCCTAACTCTGTTTTAAATGAAGTTTTTGTTAATTAATTTTATACACACCCAGGGTTTGTAATGCTACATAAACCTAAACCCTGAGAATGAAGCTTGGGGGGGAAGGGGTTATAAAAGCATCACACACCAAGGCTGTGTGTAAAATTCTGGGCTACACACACAAACCCATGTTTTGCTGGGTAGCATTTTTAATTGAATTGTGAGACTATGCCAAGTGGTTTAAAACCATTTGCTTGATTGACAAGTGAAATCACACAGGGCTATCAGTAATGCACAATTACAACATGGTTACATGTGTATTAAAAATGTTAACCAGTGATTTTACAGGCATTATGATGACCCTAACGAGTGTTGATCTGCTGAACTGTTTTGCTCCTTTTTTTTTTTTTGTTACACCTGGATAAGAAGGCAGACACACACACACACATATACATAAAACAGCTAGGAGGTAATAATATACAGACACTGACTGGAGTTGAGGGATGCAGTAGGAAAATATTGACTCTGTAAGCTGAACTATTGACTGACGGTGGTTATACAGTGCGTGAAGCCGATGACTGAAGGCAATATGAATAAAGGAAGCCAATAGTTTATCCTGTATATTTTATATGGGATCTTTTCCCCACTATATCCCTCAACTCCAGTCAACATCTGTTATATTAAACCTTGTTTTGCGCTAACACATTTGTTTAATTACCTACATCTGAGCCTCTTGGGCTTTCAACACTGAGCCAAAACTTAAGAGCGGGGGTTTTGTTTTGTGGCAGCCTCAGCCACTTCCTTGGTTGCCTCCCACTGGGAGTCCTTTTTTCAACTATGCCCCTTGGAACTTTCTCACCCAGTCATCGGGGGCAGTTTGCACATTGGCATGCCTCACCACCCGTTTAGCCCTGCTTTCAACTGGGAGTTTCACCCGAGCCCAATACCTCTTTACATAATGAAAAATAAGCCTTGCTGGACTTTCCCAAATTGCCATGAGAGCACCATCCATGTTGGCGGCTCCGGTCTTATCTTTTTCAGCTGCTCCAGTGCGTGTGTATGGAGCATTCTGAGCAGGAGGTTCTGGTTGACTAGATGCATCACTATGTTAGTGATCAATGATCGTTGCCTGTTGCCATGGATTTGGAAGGGCAACAGTGCAGGCTATTTTTAATCAGCTGACTGACTTTTAGCCAATAGGAACACTACATTTGGATCCAATGTTTAATAATGAGATCTGCAGAAACCTTCCATGCACCCGTTTACGCCTTCAAATCACGCAATGACCCCATATTATGAGGGGAAGTCATTAGTCCAAAGCTCTCTGTCCCATATTACAAGGGCACTGAACCAACTTCTATACTAAAATTTGAAAGCGACTGGACATTTTAAGCCTTCCTGCATTTGGGGCCCTGCTTGGCTGCATAGACACTATGCTAAAGCAGGCTCTTCTCTCAGCAAGAGTTAGAAGCTCCAATAAGACATGACTATCATCATTAGAAGCCTTGATCTATCAGCCAGTGGTAATGAAAAATAAAAATACAATGTCTCTCTATGTACTTCTAAGGATAGTGTCTTAAGTTCAAGTGCTGTCCCCCATCATCTCTCTTCCTCAGGCATCTTATACAGTCTGTCTTTCCAGACTTCAATGTCTCAAGCCCTGCTAAGGATGATTTGCAAAAGACAACCCAAATGGCAATTCTGCTTTGGGCCAGTCTGGTATTAATCCAGATGTTACAGAGAGATAAATGCTGGCGATCGAGAAACTAAATCTCAGTGCTAAATCCTGCATATTTGTCATCTGTAACTCAAGATTATTAAGACAACATTTATGCTCCAGGGAAAACAGATGCTATGGAAGGATTTTGACTAATATTTTTGGAGCAACCAAAAAAAAAACCTTTTCATGTCAAAGACATCATTTTTGTGCATTCTCTGGACATCTGAAACAATATCTGTGAGGCATATACAGAACTGAGGTTAAGACAGTCTAACTTCAAAGATCTATGGATATGCTAGACTTGCATTTGTATAACACATTTGAAATATTTCATCCCAAATTCTGTGATCTGAAAATGTAGCCCAAGAGGAAAAGGTACATTCCTCCAATGGACAATGTCAACTCACCACAGGACAACTGTAGCCCTTTCAGACTAAAACGGGTGTAACCATGTTTCAGCCACAGAATACAAGTCCATGTCTACTTTTAAAAAAATATTTTTCCTTTTTAGCACAATTGTGATACTGAATTGTGATACTATTTTCCTATCATTAAGTGCAACTTGTACTACCAATTGAGGAGTTATATTTTAGAGTGAGCCAGATCCATGTGGTACCATGTGCTACTTTTTGAAAACATCTTAGTTTTTTTTTTAGCTATAAAGCTTTTTGCTACCATCCTGTCACCTGTGTCTCACTTTGGGCCACTATGCAGGCACCCTCTGAGCCCCATCTGCTGTCCCCCCAACTGTCGTAACCAGCAGTGATCAACACAGAGTGGGGCCCAAGAGTGCCAGAGTCCATCATACAGGTTGCCTGGGAGACATGCATTTTTCTGGGATTTTCTCCCATTATCTAGACCTTCCTACATCCCCAACCTGGACAGCACCTTGTCAGGCCTTGCATGTATGCAGTTATGCACCTGCGGAGAAGGAAAGCTATCTGGCCCACCTCAGGGGCCACTGTGGTGGTGGAATGACAGCACCACCCCTTCCCGACTAGGCACACCAGCCCTCTTGGCTACCTGACCCAGCTCCTAAGTCTGTTCCCGAACCCAAGTTGCCAGCACAGGTACGTGACATCCTACACACTAGGCCATCAGCAGTCCTTAAATCTCAGTTTGAAAAGTGAAACACATAATTGCAAAGAGCTCCTTGTACCCCAAGGGAATCTTTGAAAATACCTTTTTAGGCACATTTCAATTTATATTTAATATTTGTTATTTATTAACTTATTGGTAAGTAGGTAAGGTGGGCTGAGACCTAGATCCCTTTTTCGGCCACAGCCCAGAGATAACAGGGTATAATGCTTTACATCGGTTTGACAGATACAAGCCAGAAGAACTGAGACAGATACAAAGGAAGCAGGGTAATCATTTGGACAAGTTAAGTAGTAGCAATCTTCAGATTTGTAAAGCAGTCACATGGTGAGTTGGGCCTACAGTAAGAAGGCTTACAACACTGTTTTAAACTGACCATAGTTTGCCTCATATTGGGAGCTCGTTCTTTAACCATGACCCCATGTCTGAGAAAATTTGTTCCCCAATTTTGTTTTGGCCCTTCGGACAGTTCTGTGTTTAGTATCCATATTTTCCTTTTAGTTCCGCACATTAACAGAAAAGCAGGATCACTGTCCCCTAGACATCCACTGCTCTGCTACTAGTCTACATTTGTCTGATATCAAAATCCATTATTTATTGCTGCAGAAATTATGATGATGTCATAAACAGAGGATTGTAATGTCAGGTACAGAGACACAGCCAGAGCAGCTGAAACCGCATGACCCATAATCCTGTTTTCATAGCTAGAACAACAAAGGAGAAGCAAAAAATATGGAAAACATGTGTAATACAGAAGCAGAAATGTGCTTAATATTGCATTTTTCAGTAGCTGCCCCCATGGGAACAAGAGCTCGTTGAAACTCAGTTGCCCTCACCAACCCCAAATGATAATTTAAAGAGTCAGAATTAGCATTGTGTTTCTGGTAGAGGTGGACAAGCCAGAGCAGGCTCGAGTGTTGCTTGAGCTTAGTGCCTGGCTTGGCTTGACTCGAGCTCTATCAGCAGTTGAGAGCCAAGGTCAAGCCAAGCCAATTATGGTCACAGTAAGCATTTTTGTTAGCCCGAGCAACTGATGCAGTGTCTGAAATTTTCAACTCCTACGTAGCGAACAGCCTGCAATAGCCAGGGCTTGGCTTGTATTTTGGCTCACAGAGTCACGCCAGACCATTGTCTCAGCTCTGGCTTGACTCCAGGTGAAAACGTCCTGGCTTGCCCACCTCTAGTTTCTGGTACTGTCCATTTTAAGCCTGGAGTTTCATCTATCTAATGGCCTACAGCACACTCATTTTTTACCTTCTGTTGTACTACCTCTGGAAGATTAACTCCTATTTCTCCAGCATTAACTGAGTCTGGGGTACCCACTATTATACTGTGCATGCACAAGATATTCCTGGTATTCCTAGTTGCACTGTTGCGTGAAGAGAGGCAGGAGAGGGATGAGACAATTTGCTAAGGGCCACATTACAGATGTTAAACTAAGTAGTACTAGCATCCCAGTCTCATGACATGAAATCCGAAGTCCTTTCCACATCACTGCTCTCCTACTAACTGACTAAATAATTAGCCAACAAACAAACCAATTAATGTACATGACTAATTATTCTATGGTGATTAAGGGTGTGCAAATACATAAATTACTGTATATACTCACACATAAGTCTAGTTTTTGACGCAAATAAATTTGCCTTCAAGAAAGGGTACTTGACTTCTCTGTGAGGCCAACCTATCTGTGGGATTTACAATGGTAAACTTTTTTTTTAATTATGTAACCTAATTTTGTGTTCAGTTCTTGTCACAAAGGCAAATTCTATGCCTGATGTTGGTCACAAAACATATTTTCCATCCAATTTGGGCAGCAAAATAATGTCTGTAATTTTTGTAAAATCGACAAGGAAAAAGGGGTCAGCATATGTCAGGTCGACTTATAGGTGAGTAGATTCATTAGTTAATAGGTTCTACAGACAAGAGTAGTCATGAGCCCATTGAGCTTGTCCACTGTGGTCAGCGGAAAACACCAAAGAAACCACCTGACAGAAGGCACTTGTCTAATTTTCAAGGTGTTTAGTTACTACTTTCCACAATTTCTTTTGGCAAGCTGTTTCAACCACTCACTACTCTTTCATAGAACCATCCTCTTTGTCTTTCTGTTCTATAATGATTTTTCTATAATGATTACATTTATGTAGTTTATTGTGTCCTTGAGTCATTTTTTCCCCTTTTACTGAGTTCTAGATGTAGACACTGCATTGTATCTGTGCGAGGTAAAGCCTTGTACACTGTAATCATGTCTTCTCTCACTCTTCTCATCTCCAGGCTATAAAGCCCAAGCTCCCTTAATCTGTTTTCATATGTCAGTCCCTCAAGCCCCTCTACCATTCTTGTTATATGTCTCTGTATGCCCTCGACCCTGACAATGTGGCGCTTATTTTGAGGTGACCACAACTGGACACAATACTCAGCATGTGCTCTCACCAATACTCTATACATTGGCAAAATCACCTCCCTATCCCTACTTGTGATGTGCTTCCTAATGAGTATATGCAGTATGTACTGGAATATAGCCAAGGTATGTGAGTGTTCTATTGTATCTGGGTATTCAACCACAATGCATTTATTTATTAAGAAAAATATTGTGTATATGCAAAAAAACACTCCCAAACAGACAAATGAGGTGTTTGCTACTCAGCATTGTTGGAGAACATCAGTGGGGGTTGGGAACAGGATGCTGGAAAATGAAAGCAGAATTGCACAACTGAGTAAGTATTAGCGGACTATTTGGCATGTTTCATTTTGCTGTTCCATCTGACAGGCATTCCAAATAAAAATGACGAGAATGTCTGTTTTTGGAAACCAGGATGGAAACACTGAAGAAGACACTTGTAACGGAACTGGTGGCACTGGCAAAAGCAGCTGTTTGGGGCAAAGCACTTGTAATGGTGCTGATGGCACTGGTAGTACTACCCAAACTGGGTACATCATCAGTCATGTTTTTTGAAGGTCAGTCATGACTGATCATCGTTAACCATCAAATGTTACTATATGATCGTCAAGGGAGAGCGTGATCCAAGATTATCATCCAGATCATGACTTAATCTTCAAACATGATCTTTCAAATCATCAAGTGAGGATTACTGATTCGTTCTGTAAGCTTAAATCAGCATAATGGATGATGATCTGTGGATGATTAAGTGATAATCATTGATAACCACTGATGGTTATGTTAGTTCTGTATTTTTATTATAGTATAAGATAGTAAGTCACATGAGTAATACCTAACAAAGTTTTATTTGTTATTATTATGAAAATATGAATGCCACAGCCCACATATCAGCAAAGGCAAATTAATTATAATGTAAATCATGTAAAGTGAAGTTTTAATCCCTTTAGGAAGAGTTCATATAATGTTAGGTAAAATGCTCTCCTTTAACTGATTTGCATATTCCAAAAGCACAGTTTATGGACCACAACAATGGTAATTTCCATTTTTTAAATAATTTTCCATTGACAGTATTAGTTTGCAGACTGTTAGGAAAGGTTCTGAGCCCAAACCAGGTATTTTTTGGAACACATCACATCCATAGACGGAACCACTGAATGAAGCTACGTCAACCAATTTGAGCCTTCTTAACACTAGTAAGAAGTGAGATGTCAGAGTAAGTATAATTGAAAGCAGTTTGTTTATAGAGATACAGCATGACTGAAAATTGCAACAAATATGTCTAAATAGAAAATAAGATAAATTCTGTAAGTACAGGAAAAAAGACACACTGTCTTTTTAAAAAAAAAAATATTACAATAATCCTGACCATGGGCGATCATGAAAAATCATGATGATATAAGATCATCATTAATCACAATCACCATTTCCAAAACGCCTTGGTTTTTGATTGGCAACCATTTAATGTACATGTTTAATTATCAGTAATTATGATCACAGCGATGGTTTTTGAAACTTGAACATAATCATCAAATATAACTGATAAAGATAATTGATGACACATCATTATAAAATCATCATCTTTTCAGCTGGGTATCCGGAGTACTAATAATAAGTAGACTGGGCAACTATGTTACTTTTTGGTGCCAGCAGCAGCCATGCTTATCAAAGCAGTAATAGTGGATGTGGTAACTGGGGCAGCTGCTGTTGGAACAGCAGCAGCAGATGCAGTCACAGACTGACACTTGATCAGGAACTGTGGTGCTGGCACTGAACTAGTAGTGCTACAATTAACAGCAACAGGTCTGCTAGGAGTATAGGAGTAGTAAGACAGTTAACACATGTCAAACATCGAAAACAGTCCTCATCACTTTTGGATGGGCTTGACCAGACACTTTCTAACTGATGACTGTGTGACATTTTCACTCAAACAGGCCAATTGCCTAAAATTATCTGTATTTAATATTCAAACCTACAGAAAGCAAACGCTTATAACTGTCAGCCAACCTGTAAAAAAACAATCACTCAGTCACTGTGTTCCAAGTACTACCCAGCATATAGACTGCTGGAGTCATTAGAAAAAAAAAACAGCATTAAAAGCTTTATATTTTGATTTTAGGCAACAGCTGTACAATGAAAGGTACTAAAATAAAGCTGGCAGGCAACTGGCGCTGTAGATGTCCACAGCAAAAGCTTGCCCTTTTTTTGCAGCAGAAGCTTGCCTTATTTTTATGCACACACTAAATCTGAAAGACTGTGTCAGTATTTTAAGCTAATGTGCTTGCAATAATGTAGTCCTTCATAAAGACCGATGTTTAAAGTTCTCTGTGGCTTTGGATGATGTGTCCTTGCAGTCTGGTGAGAGCTCTACTCTATTTTTTCCTCTTCCTTGAGTATGAGGGCAAGGCTAGTTTGTTATATACAACTTCTCCCTGGGGGAAGTCCTTTACCACAGTTTTTCTCCCCCAAAGGTCTGCACTCCCATGTTAAGGTACAGTATATGTCCTATTTTTATAGGCTCAGCTTAGGCATTTGTTTGCTTATTCCTGTTTGAGTGAAACATGGTTTTGCAGGCCCTCTCTGCCTTTGCTCTTTTCACAGAACACAGAAGCTGACGCACCTACATTCCAAAGAACTGACCTTCCTGTGACTTATTATGCAAACAGATCACACTCCTCCACACAACAATCAAACACCAGCAGAGTGGATGAGAAGGTTATTGTTTCCTTTATTCCAGTCAATATGGATGATTAACCAGACATTCTCTTGCCTGCAGTTAGTTCGCAGCTTGGGTGCTGGATGGGAGGGGTGGGCTTTTGTCAAACTCATTACTCCAGCAGTAGAGCCCTCATCCTCTGAAGAGATCACACACAGGATAAGTAATCTCTTTTGAAACATATCTTATCATGCTCAGAAAAGGCCCTAGACTGAGTGAGCATGGAGACCGAATTATGCGTTCCCCCTTCAGGAGCTGCTTCTTATAGGTCAAAACTGAAGTATATTAAAAGATCAAAATGGAGAAGCATACACTGTGCCTCACACGGAATAAAGGACAGTTCAGCTTTTAGTACGATTGGTCCCTTAAATTTTATAAGCACTACATTCATCATGCAAAGAATGTAAAAATGCAGTGTTTTCTAACTCTCACTCCTATCCCTACCCCCAATGTTGCTTCTGTTTAACTCGTTTAAGCAATAATAGTCTTCATACATTAATACATCTTGTTTTTATCTTAGGTTTTTATCTTTGCTTAATATTTTCCATTATCATTCAATAATAGCATGAGTTAGGTAAGACATTAAAGAGAAAAAAGCATCTGAGATGGCTATGGCATAGCAACAATGTCGTTTTGGTTCCTTGTGCAGGTCCAACTTTCTAAAACTACTATACGAAAATCCTCTTGAACCAAAAAAGCAGAAGGTGAAACAAACAGATTCTTTTTCTACAGAGGATGAAACCCCTAAAAAAACAGGCCAGATTGAGGAATTTGTGTGCCAAATATGCTCTTGCCTGGGTATAGCAGGAATGACTCGATGCACAGAAATGATGACCGCTGCCTCAGCAGCACTGAAAGGCACTAACCTGATGGCTTCTAAGACTCTAAAAGGACTCTAAGCAAAAGCACCTGCTTTCAGTAAGGTGCAACCTAAGCTCAATACTAAAAACTTTTAGGACGTAGGAGAACTATTGCAAGCAATATATGCTTAATGCAAAAGCAACCTAGAGGAAGATCAAAACATATATTATTGTTCTCAGGACCAATTTACCTAAATGAAAATGCTGTAGGAGGCCGACTTTCTGGTGCAAAACAGTGGTGAAATGCTCTGGCATGCTGGACACCTGGGATTGCACCCCAAAACCAGAACATCTGGTGTGGATGCTAGCAGATAGGGTTTTTAAACCGTTCTTGGGAAGCCCTCCTCTTAGGACAGTAAGCTGAGCAGTGCCATTACAATAGCAGTTCCTGGTGGAGACTGAGATGAGGTCTTTGCTGCATGGATGACCAAGTATAATCCTGAAGCCCCACCTTAGACACTGCTGTGACTGCCCTCATGAGGAGATGGCTGAGGTCCTGAAACAGGAAAAGTGCCATCCACCACTCCAGATAACAGTTTACCACAGGTCGCTTCCATGCTTTCCGGTCTTGAAGCATGCCAGCTCTTCCCCCGGCCCCATGGCCACTATCCTCATGGCTACAGATGCTGCTTCTCCCAGATTGCTGCATGGTGCTCCCCAGCAGGGTTAAAACAGACAATGTGGGTTGATGGAGGAACCATGAAAGTCTGGTAGCAGATAATGAGCCTAGTGGGCTGCAGGGACTATTGTAGGTGACTTGAAGGAAAGGAGTGGTGGAAGGCAGGGTTGAGAGCATAAGCAGAAAAAGAAAAAGGAAAATGCGTCAGAAACGACTTAAAAACTAGAGGAACTTGCCAGCCATGGGAGCACCGGTGACACTTCTGCTCACGACGCTGGCAACCCATGTTCAGGAAAGAGCACAGGTCATCAGGGGCCAGCAGGGGAGGGAGGACTGAGAAGGGATCCTGCGTCTTGCCACTTGACTGACACTGGGTGCGGGCCAGATGGTAGTAGTGGAAAGAGCAGCAAAGTGGCGCAAGGCTGTCAGTGGATGCTGGCACACTGACGCACACGTGCATTCCCATCACTGCATGCTGATACCCTGGGGGAGAAATAAAGGAGGAAAATGCACAGTCTGCTCAGTACCCCCTGTGAACAGCGCATGACCTATGTGGCAGGCCACCTACTAATGAGGTCCTGTGCAAGTGGTTCTTAACCGACAGGCTCACAAGAAAGTCACTAATGAGGCGGGGGGCTGCCACTGGGACCAGGGGATGACAGGAGGGAAATACATAATGAAAACAAAAATCAGAGGAGCTTGAAAAGCAATTGATATTCACCGAATTGTTGCCATTCTCCCGAAGACTGGTAGACTGTTAAATTATGAACTGTGATTCGAGCTGTGTCTTATACGTATAATGGAATCATGGATATGATGACAATTTGTTCAATCTATGATGTGCTTCGAGCTCCATAAAGGCACTATATATATATAAAGCAGTATTTCCACATCCCTCCTTAATTTACCCCTTCAAGCATCATTGCATGCCCTCTTGTTTTATTGCACTTCTTCATTGGAAACAGGCTCCCCACCTGTACCCTGTTCACTACTGTGAGGTGCTTTTTCCCCTCGCTCCTTCCTCTCTTCCAGGGTGTACATACTGAGATCCCTCAGTCTCTCCTCACATGGTTTCTCATGCAACCCATGTACCATTCTAGCTGCTCTCCTCTGGACTGCCTCTACTGTGTCCATGTCTTTTCTGAGATGCAGCCTTCAAAATTTTCCACAATTTTCCACGTGTGGTCTCACCAATGATCTATACAGTGGTAATATCACCGCCCTCCTTCTGCTTGTGATACCTCTCTCTATGTGCCCCAGCATTCAACTGGCCCTGCCCACTGCCTTGACACACTGTTCTGCAACCCTAAGGTCATCAGATATTATAACTCCAAGGTCCCTTTCCTTCTTAGTGACTGAAAGTACCCCCATCCAGCCATTTTATGCTCATCTACTTGGTTTCTATGACCCAAGTGCATGATTTTGCACTTTTGGGCATTGAACCCCAGCTGCCATACCCTTATTTATATATTTATTTTATTTATTTAGTTTTTATTGACCAGATAAGCACACTAGACAATTAAATGCCTATTTTCAGTCACAACCTGGGAGGTTACATAAGGTCAGGGTCATTAAACAAACAGACACAGCACAGCAACTGTAAATGACATTGATAACAGCATGTGTAACAGATAAACATAGCAAAGGTAGTACACAGATGAGCAAAAAGGGCCAAAGTTGCAAGATGCTGGGGGAGCAGACCAGCTACCTGATTAAAAAAACAGACAATATAAATAGTCTAACAAGAGACTGCAAGGCAAGTCTTGGTAACAAAGGGCAGAATAACATTAGGAGCAAGGTGTAGCAGCCAATTCAGAAATAGAGCTTTAGATACAAAAGCGTACATAATGCTTAAAGGAGAACTGCATTAGATCTGTAAGCCATTTTCACCTGTAGAAGCTGATTTTTAAATACTGGTTCCAGTTCTGTTACTGGTCCATCTCTACAGGCGTTTTAATTATCCTAGTGGGTGTTTCTGCTTTACACACTACAGTAAGTACCATTTTAGAACTGTATGGTGTAGTTCATGTCCCTGTTCTACTCTTCTATTGTTGGCACAATGCATCCATGTTCTGTTTCAGAACGCTGTGTCTGAAAGGGGCATAATATACATCATACAGTTCTAAAATGGCACTTAACACCAGAGCGTAGATCATAAACACTCAATGGGATAACTAAAAAGCCTCTAGAGAGGGAGCAGTATCAGAATTAGAACCAGTATTAAAAAAAAAGTTTCTATTGTACTTGGAAAAATGACTTACAGATTCAGTGCAGTTCTCCTTTAAGGAGGTGGCTGCAATAACCCTTTTTGAAGGTGGTAGCTTTGACCACTTCTCAAGTTTTCTAAGGTCCCTATTCATTTTCTCCAACACTCCTGAGTATCCACTCTGTTACATCTCTTGGTGCCGTCTGCAAAAAGGCATACCTTCCCTTCAAGCTCTTCTGCGATGTTACTTATGAAGATGTTGAACAGGACCAGTCCCAATATGAATGTTGTGGCAACCCGCTGGTCATGCTCCCCTCATTAGAGTGACTGCCATTCACCACCACCCTCTGCCGCCTATCCATTAACCAGTTCTTTACCCAGTTTACTACTCTGGCTCCTACTCCCAGATGATCTAATTTCTTTATCAGTCGCCTATGTGGTACAATGTTGAAAGTTTTGCAGAAGTCCAAATTGACCATGTCTACTGCACTTCCACAATCTATTTCTCTGGTCATCCAATCAAAGAAATTGATCAGATTTCTTTTTTAATATCTGTATTATTTTCTCCCATGAGCTCCTGACCAGCCCCCTTCGGTCCTCTGCCCTGTCCAGCCCTATCACCCGCATTTCCTGGGACTTACCTTACTCTGCTCCTCCATGGATGACCCCCCCCCCCCAAGGGAAGGGCTGCCTGGGGGCTGACCCCATACCCTGTGACAGAGTGGAGGTTTGGTTGGGGAATGAGAGCCATGGTTGGCAGTGCAGGGCCTGTGTAAGGGTAACAGATGGCATCCTGCATGGTCAGAGGATTTTCCACTTTCTCTCCCCACCCTTCAGCGTTGTGGTAGAAATGCAACTGATGCCACGGTGTCACAGCAATGACACCCCCCCTCTCTGATACTGATTCCAGGCTGCATAACCACCTGTGGTACCCAGATGGCAGTATTGTGGTGGAGACCAGAAGCCCTCTCGCCCCTGAGGAAGTGAGCATCCACGGGATGCTCAACCATCCTCCCCTGGCCAGCCCTCCAGAGACCCAGCCTCACTCCCAAACAAAGGTCGCTGGTGTCACAAGAGGTACAGCTGTGCCAGCAGGCCAGCATCGATCACAACTATCTGACATGACCTCCCTCTGATGAATCCATGCTGTCTTTGGTCTTGAAACCCCCTGGATTACAGATATTCCACTAGCCTTTTTTTTTGGTTTGTTTGCAGTTATCAAAAATAACATACATAAAATAATTTGTTCTAAGGTATAGTAATGAATAAATTATTAGCTTACGTACAAAAGAGTGTCTTTCTTGTCTCCCCTTGTCAAATCATATGGGGGAATACCTCTATAACAAAGATAAAGTCCCAACAATGTCCCAGAACGTGGCCGACAGCACCAAGACCACGGACTTTAAAGCTGTAATAAGTAACTTGATAATATCCTAAGTGTCAACACTTCTGAAATTGTCCAAAAGGACCTTCAAAAGTCCATGTAGATCCTTAATTTCCACTAGCCTTTTTTTTTTTTTACCAGGGTTTCCATTAATTTCCCTACAACGGCTGTGAGACTGACCGGTCTACAGTTGTTAGTCTCCTCCCTGTTCTCACTTTTATGGAGCAGAACATCATCAGCTCTCCTCCAGACCCCTGGGATCTCTCCCATTTCCAGTGATATACTGGAAAAATCTGCCAGTGATGCTGCAAGCTCTTCCTGAGTTCCGTTAGCACCCTTGCATGTATCTCGTCCGGTCCCATGGCCTTTTCTTTTAGGTTTGCAAGTCCCTTCAAGACTTTTTAGTCTGCAAATGTACTTGTGTTTACCTTCCCGTCTGTGTTCCTATTGCTCTTTTTTGGTCCTTCCCCCGACCTCTCTGCTCTGAAGACCAAGTAAAAGTACCTGTTCAGGATGTCCACTTTTTCCTAATCCTCCTCTGTGCAGTCAAAATCTACTGACATCCTTATCCTCACTATCATGTCCTCTTGCCTTCCTTTTCTCACTTATGAACCTGAAGCCCAGTAGCGGCACTCAAAATATAAACAGGTACCTATGCTTGTCTGCACTTTTTAAAATAAGTACCCCTATTCCTTATTTTTTGCTGTTTATTCCATATTGATGCTTATTTTAAATACCCCTTTTCCTTGATTAGATAGAAGAGGAGACGTACCACTCATTAGTGAAAGTGCCACCACAGGGACCTGAAGAAAGTCTTTTTCCCTTCTGCCATTAATTTGGCTATCCTTTCCACTGTTAGCGCTTTTGCTTGCCTCACTGCCCTGCTTTTTCCCTTCACTTTTGTTATATATAAAGTTCTATCTATCTACCTACCTATCTAAACCCATGATATGATCAAAATGACAGATAAAATTATAGCTCTAGGTGACACTATTAAATACAAAAATCTGAGAATTACTAGTTTAGCAGACATGCTGGAGGCTGAATTCCGGTCACTGCATGAGATGCTTTAAGCACATTTCACTGAGGCGTTAAATCTCCTACTGGATAATATGTCTTTTATTTCAAAGGCACTCAGGATTCCAAGTCAAAGGAGAAAGCCTGAGCTTTCAGGCCAAGAGGTCAACAAAGCAGGAAAAACTTATCACCCACACATCACAGCAGAGAATGCTCTTCTAAAGGTAACAAGTACCCATCGTCTCTGCAAACTTTAGAGCGAAACCCAATTCTGTTTCTTGTAAGAGGTGCTTTACTTCCACCAGGAAAAGTCTCACATTCATCCCAAAATTTTGTATGTGACTCAGCAACAAAGAAAAAGTTTGTGATGAGCAGGATGAAGTGCTAGAGTTTGGGGGTGGGGCTCCTTTTTATTCCCCTGCAAATTACCCCATTACATTTCATACTAAAAATTATGAAATGGGTAGAAAGAATAGTGGCTCTTGAGTGGCCAAGAGGTATTTTCAGCTGGACCATTATTCCAGCACAGTAGCCTGACTAAAAGTAGCTGAAGAAAAATATGTCTGAAAAATACATCCCGTTTACTAAAAAGGACCATTTCACAATCACAATAAGGCACTCCAGGGGATGTGTTATGGTGAGCATACAAACAAACAGAGCAACAAGAGAAAAACTGCTGAGCAGCCAAAAACTGCATAAAGGTGTTTGTTTTAATTACTAGTGCAACACACCAACACACAGCAGCGATCCACCCTGAACCAGAAAATCATGCTTGCTACTCAACATTGGGAAAGAGAGTTCAAAAGCCAAATTGGCTAAAGCTTGCAGCAGTAGCCCATAATTCCATGATTCCCAGATAGAAGAATCAGTTTTCACTGTTTTTCAGTGCCAGAAAATGTCTGTGGGGAGGCTATGTCCTCCTGTCTTGAGTTCTAAGCTTGGTTTCCTGGTTCCGGGCGACTCACTGCTGTGTGTTGGTATGTTGCACTTGTAAATTACACTTTAAAGCTCATATTAAAGCAAGCACCTTTATGCAATTCTGGGCTGCCCGGTATTGAATTTAGGGTTTAGCAGACCCAGTTATTGAACACAGCTCTGCACCACTGTACTGTGGCTGCTTTTTGTTTTGTGTGTTATGTTAAGCTAATGGCCTTTCTCAGGTGGTGTTAGTACTCAGCTTTGCCTCGTACTTCAACCCATCAGAGGCAGGCCATTATCCCACCATAACTCACCCCGTCATGCCTTACTGCTTAAATAACCTGTTTTGGCTGCCCAGATGGCCCAGCAATGCAGGAGTCTGGTGTCAGGAGGGAACATCACTTGCAATGTCAGGCTAGGCCAGGTTTCAGGCAGCAGATGGCCAGAGAAGGCTGACATTGGGTTCTGGCACACGAGTGACCTCTGCGGGTTGACCGGGGAGCTTACTCTTCCCACAGGGGTTTGCTGTGTAGGGAGGCTGTAAATGGTATTGCTTATGCCAGGGGATGGATGGAGGGTGTAAGGGGAGAAAACTAGAAAAAAAAACCCTGACAGGTACGTAATAGCTCATATAGCCTTATTTATTTATTTATTAATTTATTTACGAGTTTTACCAGGTTGGCATACTGAGCAACATGCTCGATTCCAGATGCGACCTGGGGGCCGAGACCCAAATTACAACATTTTCGATTACAAGAAAAAGTACTTACATAGTTAAGTTAGGACAACAAGCATCATATCTCACAGTTAGTGAAGATGATTTACAGACAGAGGTAATACATGTAAAGTGTAGAGAAATTTGTAGAGAAAATTGGAGGGTGGTCAGCTTGGGAGCAGTTAATTTCACAAATAGATGTAGGGTTACATTAATTGAAACAGGAGCAGCTGGAGGAGAAATGCCCTCGGAGTAGGCGATTACATTGGTATGGGTTGGGTGCATGTCTTATGGGGGCAGGGAGGGTGTTCCAGAGTTGAGGGATTCGGTAGCTAAAAGTGGTCTGGCCATTTTTTGTGCACATGAACGGAACATGCAGCAGCCTAGGGTCAGTGCTCCTGAGGTAGTACGCGGGTGGAGGTTGTTGGGAGAGGGTAGAAGACAGTAGGGTGGGAGGAGAGGGACCAGTATTTGGCTGCGAACCTGGCACTGTTTATTAGTCTCTGTGGTGGAGGGATGTCAGGGTTAGGGAGGTGTAAAGGTTGCAGTGGTGTGTAGAGTGTGGGCAATGGGGGATAAATCGACAGAAAAAGTGGAACAGGTGTCGAGGCTAGCCAGGGGTGGACGCAGGGGCAGTGGTGTATACTATATCACCATAGTGAGAACAGGCAGAATCCATTTTTGGACAATGGCTTGCCTAGTCTGTGTGAGAGGCAGCTTTTGTTTCAGTATGAGACCTTCGAGCTTTGGGAGGAGCTTTTGTGCAAGGATCTTATGGAAAGAGAAACTAGGTGTTGGTCAAGCCAAACGCCTAAATACCTGTAGCAAGTGCAATTTTCCAGGGGGGTCCCATCCAGTGTTTTAAAAGGGGTGCAAGGGGATTGACGGGAGAGTTTTTGTTGTGAGCCAAAAGTTTGGGATACAGTTTTTTTCAGAGTTTAGGAATAACTGATTTGACCTAAACCAGTGTTGGATGGTGTTGAAATCTTCTTGGAGGAGGGTAGCTATGCTAGATGTTGTAGGGCCGGAAGCATAGATGACAGTGTCATCCGCATACATCTGGATAGCTGAGTGTTTGCATATAAGTGGGAGGTCGCTATGAAAACAGAGAAAAAGTAGGGACCTAGGATGGATCCTCAGGGACGCAGATGAGACTGGTAGGGTTCGAGGTAGGAGGCGAGTTTTGATGGTTTGGGTCCTGCCTACTAGGTAGTCTTGGAACCAATTTGTGGCAGGTTTAGAAAGCCCTGCAACAGTGAGTTTGGAGAGGAGTAGTGGGTGGGAAACAGTATCAAAAGCCTTTGCTAGGTCGATAAAGATCTCCGTGGTGATGTGTCCTTTATCCATACTCATGAGAATGTCACCGGTGACGCGTAACAGGGATGTGATGGTGGAGTGAGTTTTACGGAAGCCCGACTGGAAAGGAGTGAAGAAAGAGGATCCTTCCAGGTAAGGGGTGAGTTGGGACAGGACCAATCTTTCCTGTAGTTTGGCCAGTATAGGGAGTAGAGAGATGGATCTGTAGTTTCCTGGGGAGGATGGATCGCACCCTTTTGGCAGCGGGATAATGGTGGCCTGCTTCCAGGCAGTAGGGAGCTTGCCCAGAGAGAAAGAGAGGTTAAAGAGGGCAGCAACAGGAGCAGCTATGACTGAGGCGGATAGGAAGAGCATCTTGGCGTCCAAAGACAACGGGCATTTTCCTTTGTTGGGGTTTAAAGTCCATAAGGATTGGAGGACTTCTGATTCGGTTACTGGATGGAAAGAGAACGGCAGTCCAGGGCGGGCAGGTTTAGTGGGGCATGAGTGAAGAAGGGGGATGAGGAGGGAGTATTCGGAGGGAAGATAGGAGTTTTTCTGCAGCTGGAGAAATGGGAGTTTAAAGTTTCAGCTCGTCAATGGGATCAGAAATGAGGAGCCCTGGACAGATAGTGTGGGGTGGGGGGTTTAGTGGGGGGGGGGATATAAGGGATTTTAGTGATTTCCAGAAGTCAGTTGGATGATTTAGATTTTTGCTAAAAACCGAGAGGAAGTAGTTTTTTTTGGCTAGGCGGATGGAGTTGGTGCAGTTATTTCGGAGGGATCTGTATATGGTGAGGTGCTGTTGGGTGCCCAGCTTTTTGAAAGCTTTCCAGGAGTGGTCCCTAGCATGGCATAATTTGATTATATCTGCCGAGATCCATGAGAGGTGTGCACCTCTAACTCGTTTCTTGCGTAGGGGTGGCGTGATTATCCCAGACTTTTAGGAAGTGGGATTTGAACCCTTCAAAGGCGGTGTCAAAGGAGGATGCTTTTGGGATAAAAGACCAGTTTGTGCATCCTAGGTCCAGCAAGAGATGCTAGTTAACAAGTTACATCCCGTTTTAGACAGCAGGGGATGAGGGGAGAAAAAACTAGATTGAAAAAAACGTATGTGTTTTCGATCCGGATCAGTTACATAACTTTATTTTGACTCAAAAGGCAGAGAAAGAGCAAAAAGAAACTGAGTCATTACCAGAGAAGTGCGAAGGGATGGTGCATCAAGAATAAACCGCTCTGCATTTGTCATATTATGTACATATTTTTTTTGTTGTTCTGTTTTGATTATGTACTTTTCTACAGTGATAATAGGTAATAAGACAGACTACTGACATCAATGAAAATGGGCCCCTGTGCTCAGTGACCTTCGCCCAATCAATCGCTCGCTACACCTCCACACTGAATTGAGAGTTAGTTTAAAATCACAGTATAAACTACGGATTGAGGTTGTGCAGTAGTTTTTTAACTTGCTGCATTAGAATTACGTAGTATGCTATCAATATGCTAGTGTCCATTTTCGGGTCTACTTTGGAGAGGCAGCATCTTAAATGTGTCATTTTTGATTTGGCAGCACCCTGAAAGGGAACAAGACAATGCTAATAGAAATGAACATACGACTCAAGGTGGGATCCTGCCGCTCAGGTTCTCTCACCATGGTAACAGATATGGAGACTTGCTACTCACTACCTGTAATCTCATTTTAAAAAATGTTGTGATATGGACCCTTATAAAGCGGAGTCCTTTCTTGGATCTCTCCCTAATGACTGCATTTCTGGGATTTTTACACTACTTGCTTACTGATTTTTTGCTAGCTTCTTTATTATAAACACATTTATGATGAGAATAACAGAAATATCAAGTATTAAAAAAGTCCAAAAGTACTTCCAAAAAGAATCCAGTCCTGCTGCTTCAGGAACTTTAGTGAGCAGGCTTTTTTAAATTATTTACATAAATATTCCATGGCACAGAGTCTATCTTATCAGTTCATTTATCTTTCTCTATACCATTTTACAATCCAGAATGTGAGATTAACATGATTCAGTAAAAAAGACAGGCATGTGCCTCTCCCTCATAAACAATGGGCCATTTCTGATTTTGTCTAACAGTTTAATTTGAGAGACTCATGAGTGAATTTTTTATAGATGCTCTGGAAACCAGACTATTTCTGTGGTCATTTGGGAAAAACTAAATTTAATGACCCTCCAAAACACACCAATTGAAATAAATGCAGTACAAAAAACTATCCAGACAATAACAAAGTCTTCTAGGGCCTTTTAAAGGAAAACACTCACTGTCATTTGACTGTAACTCATGGTCTGCACTTATGTCTACGGAGCTACAGTGGATGAAATAGAATGCTGGTAATTTACTGGAGCCGGTCAAAAAAGAATCTGAGTGCAACAAGATTGTTGCTAATCACCAGGGGGTTCTGCCACTAGTGCATTAGCCAAGGCATGTCTAATGGTAGCATGGAACAGCTCTAATAGGAAAATTGGCAAACATGGATTAACAGTCTTTTTATGCCAGCACCTTTTTATGAGGCCATTAGGTTTCCACATGGCCACGTTCTAATTTTTCATGTTCACTGTGTGAGCACGCGCAGTGAACATTTTGTTACCAGAGTAGCTTTTGAGGGGTGTGACACTGTCAATCCAATGCAGGGTGGTCTGCAAGGGGCCCATCAGTGTCACATCGATCATCAGCCAGGCTGGTCATGACAGTGCTCTGACTTGCTGAGCAGAAACTTCATGTAGTTCGAAGGAGAGAGCCAACCCAATCATAGGTCGGCTCTTTCTTTTGATCTAAATAACACCGGCCGGCAAACCCAGCTGATTTGTCATGATCAGCCTGCTGAAAACTGTCCCTTGTAGGTTGAATTATACCCTGCAAAAAAGAAAACCGTCCATTCATGTCTGTTGCTGCTGCTGCCTCATCTGTCCCCCCACCCAACCAACTCCTCAGCACCCATCACCCCCCACAAACACAACACAGACTCTGGGGTGCCCACTCCCAATGTCACCACCTGAAATAAAGAAACCGTCCCTCATAGGTTTTTTATATTTATTTACAGGGATAAATAAATATATATATATATATATATTTCCCTGTAAAAAAGAAAACCTTCCAACGATGCCTGTTTCTGTTGCTGCCGTTACTGTCCTCCCAGTCGACCCTCCAACTCAGCACCCCCCCAAAAACATAACACCAACACTGGGGGTGCCCAATCCCCCAGTGTCAGCATCTGAAATAAAGAAAATTGTCCCTTGTAGTTTTTTTTAAACATACCCTGTGAAAAAGGAAACTGTCCATGAAAGTCTGTTGCTGTCTCTTCCATTACCATTCCCCCCCTCCCACTCCTACTCAGCACCCACCACCACACAGCCCCATAAAACACTTACTTACCTATCGGGGGGTCCAACACCGTACTCCTCTCTAGACCGCAGACATGTCTTCACCCTTCAATGCTGGACCACAAACTGAGGAAATCAGGTATGCAGTTGGATTCCGTGTTCTTCCTTGAAGTTACTTTACACTGTCACAGAATCATACTTCACCCATGTTATCACCTCAGTAGTATGCTGTTTTACAGAAGTATAACAATTCTAATGTGAGATTAAAAAGTAATTGTTGCTATAATGTTAGAGTTTTGTTTATTATGAGAAAGTGCTAGGTTCGAATCTCTCCCTTGCCAATGTCATCAGTGGGAGGCTTTTCTCACTGATAGTTCTAAAGATAAGTAGTTGGAATATTAAAAGAGTTTGAAGGTAATGTCAAAAAAATATTAGTAATGAAATTATCTTTTGTAGCAAATGTTTAATGACCTTCACCTAAAGAGAAACCAACACGCATAAATTAAGGCTATGTAAGGCAACACAGGACTAAATGCTTTTGCCTGCCATGACCTACCAACAAACTGTCTAGTTTTCTTCCTTGTTTATACCCCACTGTTGTCACAGGCAAAAGCACTGAAACACGTACTGCCTTTTATCCAGAAGCCTCTTCAATAAAGCTCCTACATACATAATGGAGGTAAACGTGTGTAATAAGACAGTGTACAATGATGAATGTTACAGAACTCTAATATAATTACTAAACTAAAGCCGTGAGTTCTGTTTGTGTAACCATTTCTCTTTAGTCCAACAGGTACCTGACCATACTTTCCCCATATTGATTTCTCTATGGCTGAAGGACATTAACATTTTGTTAAAAAAGAACATTTAATTTATATTATTTTTTGACATTACCTTCAAACGCTTAACAACTGCATATCTTTATAACTAGCAATGAGAAAAAAAGACTACCATGAATGACATCAGCCAGGGAGGGATTTGAACCTAGCACCTTTCTCAAAATAAGAAAAACTAACTCCCTACATTATAGTACCAATTAGTGTTTCATCTCATATTATAACTGTTATAGTCCTGTAAAATATCATGATACTAAGGTGATAGGGAGGAAATATGAGCTGTTCACTCTTCGCCGCTAGTGGGTAACTGGGTAGCTCAGACTCCATGCCCATACAGTCCTAGGCCTCACATGGGAGACTGCTAAGTGGAAAGCTGGTTCAGTGTCACTGGACTGCGACCACTACAATACATTTATCACCAAACAGCTGTCTGATGATTACTCCTTTTGTCTGTTACCAACATGGGGCAATTTGCTACAGCTGGTGAAAAAATGTGGAGATTTTTTGGGACAACTAGATAGAAGGATGTTTAGCGGGCATTGCCAAATAGAATTATGAGCCATCTGGGATAATTCTCCTGTACAAAACACCCAGACCATCCTGCTGAACTCTCGGAAAACCGATAATAAAATGATTCTTCTAAGTACAAACTGTGGTTTGAAATGCATTTTTGGGAACTGGTGCTCAACCATTATTTCAAGACCCATGTGAGATATAATTCTCCAAGGTGAGGGCCATCAAATTCGTGACAAAGAAAACTGTTTTCAAACAATACCAAGTTGTCTGATTATGTCTGCTAAGCTGGAAAACACAACACCAAATCAGGATTCATCTCAAAGCAGGCAAAAAATGTTGTGGCATGACATGAGTTTAGATAAAGAGGGACACTACCAAAAAATATTAGTTACAAGCACCTAATAAAATTAATACCTATCACTCTACCCCCACAAACCTAACACTGGTCCATCGATGTCTGTTGTTGCCGCCACCTTTACTGTCCCCCCACCTAACCCTCCCACACAGCACCCACCACCCCAAACATAACACCAACACTGAGGGTGCCCAATCCCCAGTGTTGCCACCTGAAATAAAGAAAACCGTCCCTAGTAGTTTTTTACTATACCCTGTAAAAAAGAAAACTGTCCATCAATGTCTGCTGCTGCTGCCACCATTACTGTCCCCCCATCTGACCCTCTCCCACAGCACCCAGCACCCACCATCCCCCACACACACACAAACATAACACCAACATTGGGAGTGCCCAGTCCCCAGTGTCACCACCTGAAATAAAGAAAACTGTCCCTAGCAGTAGTATTTTATTTAATATACCCGGTTAAAAAGAAAACCGTCCATCAATGTCTGTTGCTGCTACCATCGTTAGCTGTCCCCCCACCTGATCCTCCAACTCAGCACCCACCCTCCCAAGCCCTTACTTACCCACCGTGGGTCTAATGCCATAATCCTCTCTGGACCACAGACACGTCTTCACTCTTCAATGCCAGAACACATAATGAGGAAATCAGATATGTAGTTCAATGTATTTCAGTGGGGTTTTAAACTTACTGGCATAACTTAGTCATTTTTGAATATTTTCGCCACACATTTTTAACATGCCTTTTTTGGGAACCCACTTCATGAACAATGGCAGTAAAATTAGACAAATCTGTCCGGAAAGATGATTTTGTGGTCACTGTGCAAACTTGCCTTTCGTGCAGGAGTTGAACATTTTCTCTGCCTTTGTTCATGAGGTGAAGTCATAAGAAGGCTGTGTTGAAAATGGGGGGTTAAAATATTAAAAAACAACAAAGTTATGACCCTATGTTGAAATTTACGAACCCAGGCTCATAACTTTGGTGATTTTCAATATTTTGATCCCACATTTTCAACATAGCCATTTCTTTGCACCATACCATGAATGTGACAGCTGTCACTATTTCAAATCCTGACCAAAATGTGTTTTAGCACTTGTGGCATGAAATCACCTTTTGGGCAGGATCTGAACATTTTCTCCACCCTTATTTATGAGGTGGGCTCATAAGAAGGCTGTGTGGGGTCATAAGAAGTTTATGTTGAAAATTTGGGGTAAAAAATATAAGAAACAACAAAGTTTGGAGTCTATGCTGCAATTTTTCAAAGCATGCTTGTAACTGGCAATTTTCAATATTCTGACCCCCAACTTTATAACATAGCCATTTCTGTTCATACCACCTCAGGAATGTGACAGCTGTCATTTCCCAAATCCTACCCAAAATGTGTTTCAACACTTGTGGCACAAAATGACGTTTAAGCCATTGTTTTATAAATGACACCTGTAAAGCTCAGAAGGAGTGGTCATAAAAGGATTATGTTAAAAATTTGGGGTAAAAATGTGAAAAACCCACTAAGTTATGAGGAAGTGAATTGTTCCAACATTTGCTCATAACTTTAAGTTTTGCAGATTTTGGCCCCTAATGTTCAACATACCTCTTGTGTTACCCCAGCTCCTGAACATGGCAGGTGACATTTTTCAAATCCCCTCTGAAACTTGTTTCCACAGTGACACAGAAGAATTACCTTGCGGATGCAATTTTAGAAATTCCACCCATCTTGATCATAACATCAGGTCACAAAAAGACTTGGATATTTGGGGTCAAAATGTGGGAGCCAACTTAAAGCAGATATTGCCTCTCAGCTGCCCTATCCTGGGTAATTACGATCTAGCAATGTGTCAAAGCAGGACACCACTGAAAACTGACGGGATAGTTAGATCAGGGCTACCTCAATCCCTTGCTTCTATGCTTCACTCCCCATCCCCCTCTTATGGGCTCCGCTCTACTGACCTAGTCCCTTTCAGGCTAGACCAATATGATGCCATCACTCACTGCAAGGGACAGAAAAATCTTAGCTGTTTTCAGTTACTGCAGAGCACATTAACAAATGTTGATTTAAAGAAAACTACAAAACCAAACAGCATGGAATTTTCAGGAAACACTAATCATGACACGGGGACTTGAATTCAAAAAACAAACACCTGAGCCTAGCTAAACTAAACCCATTTAGCTAGATTCTGGTGTGGGTTTGTTTTTGGAAAAATTGCCAGAAATACCTTTTCTGGGCACCCCAAAATCCAGGGTGCCCATGTTAGCAAGAGGAGCCACTGACCCATGTTTTCTGGGAGAACTGCAGGACTTTCCTGACATATGCAGCCACATATGGAAGTGTGCTGCTGGCTACAGTGCCAGCAGTGAACCGGTGATCCCTCAATCATTCCTTCTCGTGTCTCTGATCTATCTATCTGGAACCAGTACACTCCACCTAAAACACATTAGGGTAAGAGGAACACACCTCCTACTCTGGGTTACCCCAGAACTGCTGGCCTGCATGCGTGCTTGCAACCGAGCCTGGAAAGCCCCTAAGACTTCTGGCTCCTACACACAGCTACTAAGATACCGTTACCTTAGGAACGCATGTACCAGAGTCACCAGATATGCAAAATACGAATACCTCTCCATCTCTGTTAACCACAACATAAGTTACCCTTCCAAATTTTGGGAAGTTGACCAAGCCCTCTTCTTGCCCCCTACTCAGCCCCACAAGCCTCTCCTCAAGGATAGTAATTCCACCCTGTCTGAACCCCCCCAAACAGTAGAGGCAACTTTCAACACCTTCTTTACCCATGCGACGTCATTACTTTTGCCACTCTCCCTCTACTTCCACCTCCCCATCATCCCCTCCCTCAAATCCCAACATAGTACCCCCTTTCTCCTTCTCACCCATCTCCCCAAATGAAGCCCTTAAAGCCCACCTTGCCTTAAACCCTTGCAAGGGTAACAGTCCTGATGGGCTCGATTCCAAGCTCCTTCACCTCTCTGCCCTGCTATCTCTCCCCCCCCCCCTCGCCACACTCCTAAACTTGTCATTCTCTCTCTTGCCTCAGTCCCTTCTAAGTGGAAACTTTCCACAGTCATCCCTCTCCCTAAAGGTGGTGACCCCACCAATCCTGGCAATTATCGCTTAATCTCCCTACTCCCCATTCCAGCTAAATTACAAGAGCATATTATGCTTTCCCAACTCCCCCCTATCTTGACTACTCCTCCTTTTTCACCCCTTTCCAGTCTGGCTTCTGGAAGTCACACTCCACTACCACCTCCCTAATTCGGCTTACTGACTCCATATTCACCAGTATGGATCAGAGGCACATCACCTCCGCAATATTTGTCCAGCTGGCCAAGGCCTTCAATACAGTACCACACTCCCTTCTCCTCCACAAACTAACAGCCGCTGGTCTTTCAAACTCAGCCACCGCCTGGTTCCAATCCTACCTACAAGACAGGTTGCAATCAGTCAAGATTGGCTCCTTCCTCCCCATCAATACTGAAGTCCCACAGGTCTCAGTTTTCAGCCCAATCCTATTTTCAGTATTCCTGAATGAGCTACCTGCTAACTGCTTTTCTACTGAAATACACATGTACGTGGACGACACCGTCCTTTACACCTCTGGTGCTTCCCATTCAGATGTGGCAGCAAGAATACAGCAGGATTTCAACAAGGTACAGCACTGGTTACAAGTCAACCAGCTGTTCCTAAACACCAACAAGACTGTCTCCATGACGTTCGGCACTAGGCAGAGACTTTCTAAACCCCTCCACCCTCCATCTTCCACACCCTGGATGGGACACCAATTGAGAACGTCACCTCATTTAGGTACCTTGGAGTTTAGTTAGACCAGCACCTGGACATTTCCATAAATGTGAATGCACTCCTTAAGAAACTGCACACCAAACTTGGTGCTTTATACAGAAACCATGGTTGTAGTTCACTACTGGTTCACCATGCATTTGTACAGAAAATGATCTTCCCCACTTATGACTATGCTGATATGGTCTACACTGCCACTCCCAAATCCACCCTTGCCAGACTGGACACCCGCTTTCACTTTTTGTGTCGGTTTGCTCTATCCTGCCCCTCACGGGTCCATCACTGTGATCTTTACAAAGCCCTCTCCTTCCCATCCCTTGAATCTAGACATCTCATCCACTCTGCTACCTTTATGGCCAAATTCTGGTTTGGGTCACTACCCCCCTACCTCCCCTCTACTCTATCTATCCCCACCCTTCCCCCCAATCCCTCTACAGCACCAGACCCAGATCACTGGCCCTCCCCACAGGTCCACCACTGCCAGTCAATCCGCCTTCTCATATCATCCCAAGCTGTGGAACACCCCTTCCCCAATCTGAAAAGCCCTTCTCCCACAGCACTTTCCTCCCCAACATAACAACACCTCCCCTACTTGTTCCTGTCCTTAATCCTTCATTCCTCCAAACCTAGGTCCTTTCATCCCTCAAGCTAACCTATTACACCCTCCATTCCTACAGGTACTCCAGTTACTCAAACGCTCACCACACATCAATTCCGGACCTGAGCTTCCCACTTTATGCCTGCCCCAACTCACCTATCTTTTATTACTAAGGTAATCCTCCTCATAGGCCGGCAATCCCTTCATACCGCTCTACTCCTCTACAATCCCCCAGTCTACTCACGCCACTCCTTGTCCAGTTATATATCTTGCTATGTTGACCCTAGAACCTCCCTGCCCATTGTTCAACATGCTGTCCATTCTCTACTAATAATGCTGTTTCCCTCCACCACAGCTTGACATTAATTGTGCTTGAGGTGTTTGTCCAAAACACATAATTTAATCCAATGGATACTGCTATGTTTGCTGTCCCATATTGAGATGGAATGTTTTATTGTAACCTGCATGTCATTTACTTCATGGCATTGTGCTATCCTAATATTGTATCTCTTGCAATTATTGTATTCTGTAATTCTAATGCTGTGTATACTCATACTATTGTAAACTGCTATCTCCCTTCCCCCCTCCCCACAGGATGCATCTGGAAATAAGCAATATTGCTCAGTATGTCTTCCTGGTGAAACATTTTAATAAAATAAATAAATAAAATATCTATTTCTTTCTGTCTCTTTCATCTATCTATCTATCTATCTATCTATCTATCTGTCTGTCTGTCTATCTATCTATCTATCTACCTATCTATCCATCTTCTTAAGCAGACCGGGGTGCCCACCTTCCATACAGCTTCTTTCTCCCCTCCAGGCTGCCTGCCACCCTTCCCAATGTTTATATGTATTTTTCATATATATACAGTATATATATATATATATATATATATATATATATATATATATATATATATGGACCGGGGTGCTCAACCCCAGTACTGCTTCTCTTGACTCCCCCTCCCCTCCAGGTCACTCACCCCATTTCTATTTGTGGCATCACACAGGCTGTCCACCCTGGGTGCCACTGAACACTAACCCGACACTAGGGTGTCCAATCCCCAGTGTTTGACTAGCCCCCTAACATAAAGAAAACCATCCCTTGAATTTTTTTAACAAGTAAAAAAAAAAGAAAACAGTCCCTTGCTGATCTGAGCCCCACCCACCCAACCTCACACTCAGCAACCACCACCCCACACCTCCTCACTCACCTGAACATGTCCCATGGCGCAGAAACACACTCTGATAGAAGACACGCCTTGTTGCTGGAACTGGCGACTGCAATATCAGAAAATAAGGCAAGTACGGTAAAATGTATTTCAAAGGGAGTTTGAACTTTGATTCATAACTTTGTCATTATTGAACATTTTTACACCAAATTTTCAACATGGCGTTTCTGAGACATCAGTTCAGCACCAATGGCAGTGGAATTACACAAATCTGGTCCAAAAGCTGATTTCACGGCCGTGTGGCAAAATCACCTTTCTGGTGCAGGGTTTTAAATAATTGATTAGCAGTTTTTTTGGGGGGACAATGCTAACTGTACAGAAAGTATTTATATAGGTTTTCTAGAAGTGTTATGTTTGTTAAACACAATGAGGCAAGTGATATGCATTTTCACAGTGTTTTAGCACTTTTATGAGCAAAATTCTAATCAATTTTTGGGGTTAAATAAATCCCTGTGATGGGATTTGAGCATTTCAACTGCCCTTGTTAATGAGGTGGGGTTAAAGGGGAAAGGGGAAATTGTTTAAGCAGGAAAGGCACACTAAGCCAAAGCTTGTTTCCAGGCGCGACCTGGGGGCACAAGCAAGTTGAGTGACTTGCTCAGGGTCACACACTATGCAAGTGGGGGCTGTAGGATTCAAACCCAGGTCGCCAGGTTTGTAGCTCAGTGCCCTAAACCACTGTGCTATACTGCCTCCTGGGTTATAAGAAGGCTATGTCAAAAATCTGGGGTCAAAATATTCAAAATTTGCAAAGCTATGAGCGTATGTTGAAGTTTTTCTATGCTCACTCATAACTTTGGTAACTTTAAATATTTCACCCCAAATTTTCAACACCGCCATTTTTTCACACCACCTCATAAACATCACAGCTGTCATTTTTCAAATCCTGGCCAAAATGCATTTTCGCATCCGTGACACAGAATGACGTTTCAGTGGCAGGAAATGAAATTTCGGCTGGGATTTGAACATCTTCACCTACTGGGTTCGTGAAGTGGGGTAATAAGAAGGCTATGCTGAGAATCTGGTATACAAATACGGTTAAATGCCCAGGTTATGTGTGAACACTGCAGTATTTCAATGTTCATAATAACTTTGCTAATTTTCAATATTTTGACTCCAAACTGTCAACATAGCCATGTTTCCACATCACCTCATAAACATGACGGTTCTCTTTTTTTAAATCCTGGATAAGATGTATTTTTGCACTTCTGGTGCAAAATGACATTATGGTCAATATAGTATAAATGCTACATGTCATGTTTATAAGGGGAGTCATGAAACAAGCATCTCGAAAATTTGGGGTCAAAATTGGGATCAAAATTTAAAAAACTTATATAATCATTAATACATTTTGTGTGCAGTGCCAGTCTTGACCCCAGCAGGTATGTTCTGTGATCCCCTGCCAGTGAGCTGAGTTTGGGGGTGAGCACAGTGGCCAGGCTGTATGAGGCAAGGGTGGGGGGGATGACGCTGTTATGTGACACCCCCCCCCCAGCCAGGGAATGAAAGCTGCAAGGTTGTCCACATGGACCCAGGTATCATACAGTGAAGACAGCTGTCCTCTTGCCACAGGACCCTGCACCTCTGCACTCATGGGTGGCAGAGTGCCCTGTGCATTGGCTGACAGATGGACTCCTTGCCCTGTGCTTCTGTATCTCTGGCCAAAAGGAAGTGCAGGGACAAGAGGGCCCTGAGCTTCCACAGCTCACCAGACAGCCCCCTGAATTCTTGACTTCCATTGCTGCACTTCTGTAGGTGGACAGAGTCTTCCCTTGGAGCAGAACCCAATGGGCCCTGTGCATCTGCATCTGGTTATGCAAAGGAACCTGTTTGAATGAGAATATGATTCCACCATCTCAAAAAGAAAGGAAATTCTTTGCAAAAAAACTTTGTTAATGCACCAATTAGGGTTCAACTTAATGCCACAAAAGTAGGGATATGTGGCATTAGGGATTCCAACTCTAACTCCCCAACCCCACTCCCTAAGCAGCAAAAGCAGGGTTTTAAATAATTGATTAGCAGTTTTTTCTTGGGACAAAACTAACTGTACAGAAATTTATATAGGCTTTCTAGAAGTGTTGTGTTTGTTAAACACAGTGAGGCAAGAGATACAGGTTACTCACCTGTAACAGGAGTTCTAGGAATGGTATATGTTGTTCATCCACACTTCTTGGCAGTTCCTTGCCGCTTTAAATCTTGCCGGAAGGTCTTCAAGCTGGCTCCTCCCACCCACCCGGGTGATAAAACTCTCAGCTCCACCCCATGGCGCCAGATCTAGCCCATAGAAGCCAGAGGTTGTGTGTCAAGCCGGGAAGGTCGGGTGGTTAGGATGAACAACATACCATTCCTAGAACTCCTGTTACAGGTGAGTAACCTGTATTTCTAGGACATGGATATGTTGTTCAATCCACACTTGGCAGACTCTAGCAGTTCTCCGAGGAGGAGGGAAGGCGCATACCCCCTATTTAGGAAACAAGGACTGGAGAACCGAGATCCCAAAACCAGCATCCCGGCGTGACTCAAGGTCGATGTGGTAGTGGGTAATGAAGGTGTGTGCTGACTTCCAGGTAGCAGCCCTGCAGATTTCCTGGATAGGGATGTCCCTGGAAGCAGCCACCGAAGCAGCGGTATGGCAGGTAGAATGAGCTCTTATCCCTTTGGGAGGTTCCATGCCCACCAACCTATAGCAGAGATCTATGCAGGAGGTGACCCACCTGCCTATCGTACGCTTGACTGCAGGTTTACCAGGTGCGGCTTCAGCATAGGTGACAAACAGCTGGCGAACCTCTCCCCAAACTTCAGCCGTCCGCTCCTTATAATAAGAGAGCACTCTTCTAGGGTCCAGAGTATGGAGCCTATATTCAGCCTCTGAGGTGTGATTGGGGTAGAAGACCAGCAGAGTCAACACCGGGTTAAGGTGAAACTCTGACACCACCTTCAGAACGAATTTCGGGTGGGGGCGCAGGACAACCTTGTCCCTGTGAAAGACCAGATAGGGAGACTCGATGGAAAGCACCTGGAGCTCTCCCATCCTTCTGTCTGACGTGATAGCCACCAAGAAGGTGGTCTTCCACGACAGGTGAGAGATGTCACACCTGTGCATCAGTTCGAATGGCTTGCACATGAGCTTAGCCAATACCAGCAGTAGATTCCACGAAGGTGGAGGTTCTAGCACCGGAGGGGATATGTGATCAAGGCCTTTGAAAAAGCGTCCCAGCCACCTTCTCCTGCACCACCGACTGCTTTCCGGCCCAGCGCACGTAAGCAGAGAGCATGCTAGGTGCTACCAGGGTCACAACCAAGCCCTAGCCAAGAAGGGGACCATGTAGTCCAGAATGCTGGCCAAGGAACAGGAGGAAGGGTCCAACCCCTTATCCTGACACCAAATGGAGAATCTCTTCCATTTGAAGGCATAGCATTTTCGGGTCTACTCCTTACGGGATGCCTCAACAACGTTGAGGACCTCGTCGGAAAGACCCAAGGTCTGCAACTCTAGCCACTTAGGAACCAGGCCGTCAGGTGCAGGGATTGAAGATCCGGGTGGAGTACCTTCCCCTGATTGACTGAGATCAGGTACGGGTGGGCTGGAAGCCGCCTCAGAAGCCTGGAGCTGAGGCTGAGGAGATCTGGATACCAGAACTGGCATGGCCAGTCTGGGGCTACCAGAATCACCTGTGCCTTGTCCCTCCTCGCCTTGAGAAGCACCTTGTGGATCAAGGGAAATGGAGGAAAGGCGCAGAAGAGGCCTGGGGTCCATGGCCTCGAGAAGGCATCCCCCTGCAGCGAGCCCTGCTGAGGGGGCGGGCATGAAACAGCTTTGCATTCTCCCTGGAGGCAAACAGGTCCACCTGAGGAGTGCCCCAATGGGAGAACAGATCGTGTACTACCTCTGACAGGAGAGATCACTTGTGAGATGCAGCCCCTATCCGGCTTAGGGCATCAGCCAGAGTGTTGGAGGCTCCTGCTACATGGATGGCTAGGAGATCCGCCTCCAGGCTGCTCACAAGGGACCAAATGTGGAGAGCTTCCTTGCATAGAGGCAAGGAGCATGTCCTGCCCTGGCGGTTTAGGTAGTACATGGTCGTGGTATTGTCCGTCCTGACCTGGACCACTTGACCCCGCACAAACGGAGCGAAGGTGGTGAGGGCTAGTCAGACCGCTCAAAGCTCCAGCAGGTTGATGTGGCATCGAGACTGCCGAGGGGACCAAAGGCTGTGAGCCCTGTGCTCTCCCAGATGGGCACCCCAACCCATCAGAGAGGAGTCGGTCGACAGAGTGACCGTCGGCTCTGGGTGGACAAATGGGATGCCCTCCTGCAGATGAGCTGGAACAATCCACCACTGGAGAGCATTCCACATCTCCTGGGTCACTGCCACTGGCTGGTCCAAAGGACTGGAGCATTGTGACCATTGGCTGGACAGTCCTCATTGTAGGGGATGCATGTGCCGACGGGCCCAATGGACCACACTGGTGCAGGCTGCCATGAGGCCCAGAAGGCGCAAGAAGTCCTGGGCAGGGTACAATTGCCCAACCTGAAATGACTGGGCAAAGGAGGAAAGAACCTCGGCCCTGTCCGCCGGGAGCCATGCTCTGGCTCGAAGAGAGTCGAGCTCTGCCCCGATGAACTGAATCACCTGCGCAGGCACGAGTTCCGATTTGGCCTCTTTGATAAGGAGACCAACTTGAGAGCAGACCTGGAGGGCCAGATCCCTGGACCGCTCCACCTCTGGTCTGAAGGGGGCTGCAATCAGTCAGTCATCCAGGTTAGGGTACACCTGGACCCTTCGGCGCTGCAGGAATGCTGTCACCACTGCCATGCATTTGGTGAAGACCCTGGGAGCTGGAGAGAGGCCGAAGGGCATGGCCTGGAACTCGAAAAGGGACCCCTCCGCTCTGATGCGGAGGAATCACTGGTGGGATGGACGGATTGAGACGTGAAAGAACGCGTCCTGGAGGTCCAGAGAACAGAACCACATGCCTCGTTCCAGGATGGAATGATCTGAGCCACAGTGACCATCCTGAAGGTTCGAGACCTTAGGAACCTGTTCAGGTCGTGTTGGTCTAGAATGGGGCGCCAGCCCCCATCCGTTTTGGGACCAGGAAATACCTGGACACAAACCCTGGGTCTGGTGGAGGATCCGCCACCTTCCTGATAACCTCCTTTTGGAGGAGCAGGGCAATGTCAGCTCGGCGGGCTGACAGAGAGGCCGCGGACCCCATAGCCCCCCCTGGGGCAACGGCTCGGAAGGGTGGGGTCTGCTCGAATCCCAGAGGCAGACCCTTTCCTACCACTTCTAACACCCGGCGGTCCATGGTGATAGCGGACCAGGTGGAAAGGAAGTGGTGGAGCCGTCCCCCCACGGGGAGAACCCAGGGGGGAATGACAAGGCTGGGAGCAGCACCCCTCAACCCGTAACTGAGCAGGCTTGGAGGAAGGACTGGCCGAGGGACCTCCTGGCCCTTTTCCTCCCAGCTTCCTGCTGGAGGAAGCTGCAGGCTTGGCTTTGGGATGCCAAGTGCGAGCCTGTTGGCCCTGATGCTGGTGCTGCTCGGCCGGACGTGCTGCGGGGGCAGAAGACCGAAAGGGCTTACACTGCTGCTGGCGGCCTTTGTCCTTCTGGGCAGATGTGACCGAGTACAAGGTGGCATTGGACTTCTCAATCCTCTGCAAATGCCCCTCCACCCCGGGACCGAACAAGTCGGTACCCAGGAAGGGGACGTCTGCCAGCTTGTGCTGGGTATCCGCCGTGAAGGTGGAGATCCGCAGCCAAGCTCTGTGGCGCATGGCCACTGCGGCCGCTACTGACCGGGCACAAGAGTCTCCAATGTCAAGAGCAGTTTGGAGTTGCTGCTTTGCCACCACCCTTCCCTGCTCCTGCACCTGCTTGACCATAGTCTTGAGGTCAGCCGGGAGATGAGGAATCACCTCATCCAGGGAGCCCATAAGGACATGGAAAAAGTGTGCCATCAGTATGACTGAACTGGCCTGATGAAGGCCTAAGGAGGATGCAGCGTAGACTTTACACCCGGCGTAGTCCAGTTTCTTGGACTCTTTATCTGGAGGCTTGTCCACGTCCCTAGCATTTCCGGAACGCCGGAAAACACTGTCGGTCACAAGCCCCTCCGCAGAGGGGTGCTCCGAGAATCTGTACAGTGAGCCGGTGCGGACCGCATACTTCCTGGCCATCCTGGCCGAAGGAGCAGGACAAGAAGCCGGCCACTGCCATAACTCCAGAACTGGGTCAACAATGGCTTCAACCACCGGAAAGGCCTCCGCCGGAGAATCCCCTCGGTCCAGTATCTCCGTGAGGGGATACCTGGCCTGCTTTGACACGGGCTCGAGCTTCATCCCAGTAGATGCTGAGATGAGCCGAAGCATACCCATGAACGAGGATGGGCTCCCGTCCACTGACTGTCCCCCAGTGGACTCCAGGTCGAGGGGCCTGGAGAACAGGGAAGAGTCATCGTCAGACTCCGAGGAGTCTGCAAACAGCTGCTGAGGGCCTGAGCCACCCTCCACCTGCCGAGGCTGATAGGGAGTGAGGGTGACCGACAACCAATGGTGCAACCCCTGACCCGACCGAGAATCCTTGGTCGGAGCCCCAGATTTAGGTTGTGGAGGCGGGGGTTCCACCACAATGGGTGGTGCAGCTGATTTTGGCCAAAGAACCGGTGCCGGCTTCGGCCCCTCGATAACCACGAGGGGTTATTTTAGCCACTCCGGTGACAGCCACTTAGTGGCCGGGGAAGGCAATGGGGTCGGCTTGTTCCCGGTCAGAAGGAGCTGCTGCCACATCAAGTCCTCATAGCGTCGACGCAATTTGCGCTGAAGCCTTTCCGCTGAGGAGGAAGAAGACGAGGATGAGCGGTGCCGCCGCTTTCTTAGGTGCCAAGACTGAGACCGCCAATGTCGGCAGGATTGGCTGGACTGAGAAGAGGTCCGAGACAGAGACCCTCGGTGTTTCCGAGGGCGTGTCTGGGAGGAAGCAGGGGAAACCCATTCCTCCCTCGGCTCAGGAACCTTAACCGGAGACTCCGGCACAGGAGGTGCAGGCAAGTCCTTGGCTTCCACTGGGGGAACCGGTGAAGGAGGCTTGTCGGCTTCATCAGTCGACAGCCCGTCCGATGGGTCGAGAAAAATCTCGACCGCATCGACGGGTGTCTCAGCCAGCTGACCTGACGGGGACACCATGAAGCCAGTGGCCTTAACCGCAACCGAAGCCGAGTGTTGACTATTCAGGGAAGGGGATCTCTCCTGCTCCCACGAATGCCGACAGTGGGATTTACCCTTTGAGTCCTTCTTCTTGGACCGAGAAGAATGCCCTGATGGACCCTCACCTTTTGTAGAGAGGGATTGACAAAGCTCCCTAAAAGAAGCCATGTAGGAGGAGCCCAAGGAGAGCGGGATGCCGCAACCGAGGAAGACGAAGATGCGGCCTGGGCCACCTCCTCCTTGAGGGCGATCATCTGCTCAAGTTGCTCAGCCGAGCCTGCCGCCATGGACACTACCCAACGGGCCTCCTTTTACTTCACCGGAGAAATACGTCTCTCGGGGCACCCAAGCTGAAGTCTGGCAGCACGGTCTTCGAGGACACTGACCGAGAAGGACTTGCACAATTCGCAGGCCTGCGGATCATGATCAAGCCCAAGGCAATACATGCACGTGGAGTGCAGATCGGTCTGAGACATCTTCTGCCCGCATGGGCACCGCTGAAATCCGGGAGTCGACTTATCCATCACAGCCGCGAAGGAAGAAACAGACTGAAGTCTAGAAAATGTAAGAATAAGTTTCGGATTAACCAATGAGTTTCGATCCAGGCCTAAAACACAGAGCGCTAAGGAGGGAACTTGAGCTTCCAAGTGGTAAGGAAGATCTGGCGTCATGGGGTGGAGCCGAGAGTTTTATCACCCGGGTGGGTGAGAGGTGCCAGCTTGAAGACCTTCCAGCAAGATTTAAAGCGGCAAGGAACTGCCAAGAAGTGTGGATTGAACAACATATCCATGTCCCTAGAACTATGCATTTTCACAATGTTTTTGCACTTTTTTGAGCAAAATGCTAATCAATTTTTAGAGTTAAATAAAACCCTGAAAAGGAAAAAACATTAGGGTTTTGGGTCTCCGGAGTCCTGGCAAATCAGTGGTGGGGTCTTCCTTGGGGTTGTCAACCCTAATGCCCACCCCATTCCCTTAGTGAATAATGTCAGATGTGATCTCTTTTCGTCATACAGGGGCCTACAGGGCCCTGCGTGAAGAAAGCTACAACAGTTTGTATTGGCCACATGCGGTGAGACATTGTTCTCTACTTCTGAAGAGTGTATCACTATGAGGCAGTGACTTGCAGCTGTACCTTGTGCTTCAGACTGGAGGCTATGGGCTTGGGGGAAGGGTAAGCATTATTTTTTTTAATTTTTATTTTATTTAATTCTAGGATTACAAGTATTTTTGAGCCAAGGCTCTTTTACAAAGGTTCCATGTCAGATTGAGGACAGCACAATAATGTTACAACAGTAAATGGTACAACAGAAATGTAAGTGGTACAGCAGAAATTTTGGCAGAAATAACAGGTTATTCAAGTTTGCATGCAGTTTCTAGAGGCGGATGTCAACAATGGTGGCAAGAGCATGTACAGTAATTAATAGCAGGTTTAACAGCTTTGTAATCAGTTACCAGAGACGATGCATACATTTCTGGTAGCGCATCAGCATTCATGAGCATTGGTGTACAACAGTGTTACGAGATATGGTTAGGACACAGAGAGGGTATAAGCTGCTGAAGGCATTGTCAACACACACGGAAGTGCAGGCATAGGGTTGGGGGGGAGAATGGGTGGAGGAGAGGAGACGGCAAAGTGCTTGCTGTGATGCTGGGGCAAACTGAGGCAGTAGTTAGGCTGGCTGGGCGTGGCAGTCAGTCATTAGGGTTGACAACTCCAAGGAAGTCCCCACCACTGATTCGCCAAGACTCAAGAAACCCAGAACTCTAATGTTTTTTCCTTGTGCTGCTTGGGGGTGGGCAGTTAGGAATTGAAACATTAATGCCACATTTCCCTACTTTTGTGGCATTAAGTTGAACACTAACTGGTGTATTAATGAAGTTGTTTCACAAGGAATACATCTATAGATACATTTTAACTGACTCTTCTCAGCTCCCCTGAGGGAAGTCGACAAACTTCCTGAGTGAAATCCTACTGCATGTAAAAGCCTCATCACTGTCTATTCCACAAGCCTACAGGTGCTGCAGGCATGAGAGAAACAAAATGACGTATCCTGATGAGATTATAGAACTGTCATGGAAGGATAAAAGCAGATGGCACTGGGAGGTCTACTAGGAATGCTGGTTTATCTTCAATTTTAAGTGTCAAATACTTAATATGAAATTTCGATGTGAAGGAGGGAATGGGGAGGGTCAGCAAAGGTTGGAAGGGAAGTCTGAGCAGCAGGAAGCCCTAGGATCTTGGGAGTACTGTACCAACAAATAATATTAGTGCATATTTTATATTTGACTTTAATTTGGTAGTGGTAGTGGGGTGCTATAGGGAAGGTTGCCAGCGGCTAAGTGAAGGGGGTCAATAATTGATTTAAAGTCCGAGCAGAGGCTTGGGATTTCCAAGGGACCTCCACTTATTTTCACAGTATGGCAGTCCTACATCTGGCAGATTTTAAACGTGGCTCATCTAATGCTATTTTATTCCCAAGAGGTGCCTCTGTGAAACATCTTTAGTATCAATGTTCAGCACTGTTCAACAGAGCTGCCAAAATTACAAAAAGAATTTCTTCTTTTTTTAATCTTATGAACACTGTTGAGGCAGCTGGACTCCCATTTCAAATTTATCAATAGGCCTCAGTCACATGAAGGAACTCCTTGGAGCACTGTGAAAAGAAATTAAATCCATTAATCCACTGGTGAAAATAAAGCACTTCAATTGATTATTTTATAAACCACTAAGGGTTCTCTTGTATGAGTGCCATCTCAATACTGCAATACTTGAAAAGAATCTAATAAACAGGACTGTAGATAAAATCAGAGAAAGCACAGCAAAAACACAGAGTGGAATAAAGATGGGGAAACGTATATTCTACCCTTCCTTTCTGAGATGAATAAATTATTGTGGGAACATTCGGGTTACAGCATTAAAAATTAACCTACACTGTACAAAGGAAAAAATGCATTTAGAAAAAATGTGTGTACACCCCACTGCGTGCAGTTTCAATTTCAGCTCCCTTCGAATGGGTTTACAAGGTTAACTGTTCTGCCTTCACTAACTTACCAACTGAGCCCTTGGGACACGGCATGGCTGCTGGGCGTCCAAACTTTGTCCCTGGCCACCAGATGTCAGCCTCAAATGCTTTCGGGCATCCTTCATAAATCACTGTAATACAATTGCAAGAACATTTATTTAACAGCGTAATAAAGTCACTTACTGTAAAATGCAATCCCATGGCTATGCTGCATTCCTAAATGACTATAAGCAAGAACGAGTGCTACCAATTACACCATCTTGTACTGAATGGCTTTGTATTACTAATGTTGAAAACCTTAAAGTGGTTTCTGATCAAACACAGAATGTGTCGGCAGAAAAGGACCAGTAGCTCAATCTTGTCTGCCCTATTTTCCCTGCCTATTACTACACCCTGGACACTATTCTGTCACAGGTGTCCCTCCCTCCTCCCTTTTTTCTACTTATTATGCCCACATGCCTATCCCAATGCTTGAAGCTCCCCACTGTCTTTGCCCCACCACCTCTCCTGAAAGACTGTTCCAGGTGTCTACCACCCTTTTGAAGAAGCATTTCCTTACATCCATCTTAAACTTCCTTCCCTCAAACTTCATAGGATGCTCCCCCCATGTTCTGGTGCTCCTCCTCAGAAAGAGACTCTCCTCCTGCATTTTGTTCAGCCCCATGAGATACTTAGAGGTCTCAATCATGTCCTGTCTCACTTTCCTGTCTTCCAGAGAGTGGCCCCTGTAGCCTCTCCTCATATAGTTTCTTGTGCAGCACCTGTAACATTTTGATAGTCCTCCTCTGGACCACCTCCACCCTGTCAATATCCTTGTGCAGGTGCAGACTCCAGAATTGTACACCAGTACTCCACATGGGGTCTCACTACAGCACCAACACCACCTCCCTTCTCCTGCTAGAAATCCTCCTCCCTATGCAACCCAGCATCCAGCTAGCCTTGCCTACTGCCCTACCACATTTTGATCATCAGATGTAATTATGCAATCCCTCAGTTTCCCTGCCCCAGGTGCATGACTTTGCACTTTTTGGCACAGAAACCAAGTTGCCACATCCTAGACTACTCCTCTAGTTTCCCCAAGATCCCTTTGCATTCTCTCCACCCCCCCCCCCGGGTATCCACCCTGTTGCAGGTTTTTGTGTCATCTGCAAAGAGTCAAACCTTCCCCTCCAGTTCCTCAGCAATGTCACTTACAAAGACATTGAAAAGGAGTCAGGACATGACAGGACGTTGGCTGGGAGACTATGCTGGGACAGTTTTAGAGACATCAGTCGCTGCCGGGTACTCCGTGGTACACTGCCCAAGGAGGGATCGCAGGGGTGGGGGTGTAGCCATCTGTTTTAGATCCAGCCTGAACTTCTATGTGCATTTGGTGGGTTCTACCAGGTGATTTAAATGTGTGGCGATGTGTGGGGGTCCAGGTGTGGGTTGCAGAATTCTCCTGGTTTACCACCCTCTGGGGTTGGGTGGAGAATTTCTGCAGGAGGTGGCAGACTTCATCACTGACAGGGTGTTGGAGTCACCCAGATGGCTTATTCTTGGGGATGTCAATGCCTGGATCAACAATGAATCCTCGCTACTTGGTTCTGACCTCCTCCAGCTGATGACATCGCTGGGCCTAGCACAGGCAGTTGCCTCTGCAACCCATCATCGCGGCCACACCTTAGACCTGGTATCCTCACTGGGTCTTGTGGTCACTGATCTTGAGATTGATTGGGTTGTTTGCTCATATCATTATACAGTGAAGTTCTCGTTCGGGACTCCCTCTGATGGTTCCTCCCCTGTTGAGATGATCAGCTACTGCCCTTTAAGGGGATTGTCCCCAGAGGGATTGACGGTGGTAGTTGCTTTTTTCTGTGTTAATGCTGTTAGTGCGGTAGGCTTGGGTGAGTCAGTTGCAGTTTATAATAGGGCTGTCTCCAATGCACTTGATGCCATCGCACCGGTCCATATACAACCCAGGTCTTCTCACCCGAGACCCCTGTGGTTTGATGAGGCTCTCAGGGCGATGTAGACCATGGGTCAGAGGTTGGAGCATTGCTGGCATAGGAGAGAAATCACTATGATGACTATAAAAGGACAATAGACTGTAAGAAGGCAGAGTTCCTGTGTAGGGAGACTGTGGCAGGGAGGAATAGACCAGCTCAGCTCTTTCAGAATGTGGACAGGCTTCTCCATCCTGTCTGTCTACCGACAAAAAAGAGCCTTTTCAGCAACACTGCAAAGAGTTTGCTATATTTTTCTCTGACAGGGTATCCTCCATTCGGGCTGGGATCTTGCCAGTGGGTTTGGACCAGACCCACAAGGTGGGGTCTGGATGGAGCAGGAGCACTCCAATTGTCTGGGCAGAGTTTTGACCAATAGGAGTGGCTGAGGTCTCCAAAGCGATTTTGAAGCTGCATCCCACTTGTTGTGAACTGGATCCTGGCCCAACGTGTCTCCTAGTGGGATGCATTGAGGTCATTGGTTCAGTGTTTGCTGGGATAGTCGGGTGTTTGCTTTCAGAGGGGGTCTTCCCTGACACTTTGAAGGAGGTGCTGGTGAAGCCCCTTCTGAAAAAAAACATCTCTTGACTCTGATGCCCTAGCGAATTACAGACCAATCTCCAACTTCCCATTTTTAGAGAAGGTTGTTGAGAAGACAGTGGCTCTGCAGCTCAAGGAACATCTGTAAACCTGTGACATCTACGAGCCATTCCAGTCCAGGTTTAGGATGAGGCACAGCACAGAGACAGCACTAGTCTGGGTCTTTAATGACCTCTTCATGGCAAGAGATTGAGAACAACGGTCAATTCTCATTCTTCTCAATCTGTCATCAGCATTCGATAACGTGAGCCACAACATGTTGCTGGATCACCTTTGAGAGTGTTGCGGACTCACGGGTGTTATCAACTGGTTTGAGTCCCTTCTCTCGGGTAAGAGGTAGAGGTTGGTGATGGGGAATTTCTCCTCCTCCCCCTGACTCTAACCTGTGGAGTTCCTCAGGCCATGATCTTATCACCGATGTTGTTCTCGGTATACATGCTACCTTTGGGGAGGATCATCAGACAGTACAGCTCGAGTTTGCAGTGCTATGCAGATGACAATCCGCTGTACATGTCTTTTGCACCAGGGAGAAGTGGTGCTGTCGAAGTGCTGAATAAATGAGTTGTTGAGATCCAGGATTGGATGAACTCTAACTGTCTGAGACTTAATCCCGACAAGGTGGAGGTTCTAGTGATTCAGCCTGACCGCGGGCATGATGGGGATGCCTCTGGAATGATAACAGGCTTTGTCCTGGGGTCAACACCATTGATGGCGTCCTCTAGAGTGAGAAATCTAGGAGTGATCCTCGATGACAAGCTGACATTTGAGGCTCAGGTGTCGGCTGTTGTCAAAAGTAGTTTCTACCATTTGAGGAACATTGCCCGGATTAAACTCCTAATTCTGCCTGAAGATATGCCGTCATTGGTGCACGCTTCTGTGACATCAAGACTTGACTACTGTAATGCTCTATATACCTTGGGGTCAGTGGGGGGGGGACCTCTGCCGGCTGCAGCTAGTGCAGAATGCAGTGGCCAGGCTGCTGACAAGATTACCTAGATCCTGTCTTGTGACCGCGGTCCTGTGGAGTCTGCACTGGCTCCCGGTCAGGTGGTGGGTTCTCTTCAAGGTGGGCTTGCTCACTTATAAGGCGCTATATGGACTGGGCCCTGGCTACCTGTCAGACCTCCTTACTCCTGCCATTCCGACTCACTCGCTCTGTTCCTCCACCCACGGCCTCCTGGCGGTTCAGAGGATTGGGCTGAAAACCTTGGGTGATTGGTCATTCAGGGTGGCTGACCCAGTCCTCTGGAACTCGCTTCCAAGATTTTTGAGGGAGGCCCCTACGGTGGAGGTGCTCAGGAGTGGCCTAAAACCCCATCTTTTTAAACTAGCCTATCCTGCAGATGATTTTAAATCATGTCTGATGTTTATTATATATTTTATAGTTTGATACATTGATTACTTAAACTGTGACCCTGTTAATTGTTCTTTCTGTATGGCACCCAGAGCCCCAGCAACTGGGCGCCTAACTAAATAAATTTTTACTTGCTTACTTACTTACTATGACCCAGTACCAATCCCTATTCCACTGGTCACTCTCCCATCCCGAGTGACTCACATTTACAGTACCACCACCCTCTGCCTCCTATCTTTCATCCAGTTTAATACCCAGCTAACCACTTTCTCCACCACCCCTAGATTGCTAAGTTTCTTAATGAACCTCCTGTGTGGTACAGTGTCATAGGCCTTGTATTGGTTTCAGCATGACACAGTTACACAAAATTCACTCAAACTCTAAATTTCTGCATATGCCATTTTTATTACTGAAGACATTTTTTTTTTTTTTTTTTATTCCACCTTCCCTTGCTACAGACCGGCCACTCCTTCGAGCCACCTAGGTCCCCGTTGGCACCCCTGCCCTGATGTCAGCCGCCACCACCTCACATTTGCAGGCCCCCGGGTAATCCAGACATAACCCTTCACTGGGTGGGTCCCCCTCCTCTGAGGGAGATAGGTGCTGGTAAGGGCCAGCCAGCACACACTACCTGGCCCATGTGCTGCTGAGGAGGATATGGGCTGCATCTAGTACTGGCGGCAGCGGGAGCCGGCGACCGCCATTTAGTCAACCATAGAGCACTTTTCTGCTTTGCTACCCGGGGGCGTAGTGTGCCACAATGTCAAGGTGTAAGCCAACGTTCCCCATGCCCCCCTTAGTCAGTGGGACCCCAGCGCATTGCCATACCCCCAGCCTTCACCAGGAGTCGGCAAGCACCAGGTCCTCGTTCCACCCTCCCTCCAAGAGAAGGCAAGCAGTCTCTGGATGCTCTAGCCTTCTCTCCCTGGCCGACCCTCCAGCACACCAAGTCTGTTCCTGAACCCAGGTTGCTGGCATCGCAAACGGAAATCCAACCATTGCGCTGATGGGCCCGCTCACTGAAGACATTTTGATTTAAATATTGGTTCTCAGCCCTTTGGCTCTTTTCCTGCTTCTTTTTCTGCCTTGAAGTCCCAGGGCTGAATTCTCAAAGGAGCCCCTAGATTGATGAAAGCTGCAACAAATAGGAGCTTGCATCAATTGCCAGTGCACCAGGGACCCTGCAGCTGATTCTCAAACTGGTGTCCTGGCACCAAACCCCCCCCAGTTTGCAGCAAGTGCTCATGTGCATCAAAGCAAAGACACACAGGAGGGGAATGCCACAAGCTGTGGGACAGCCATGTGGCTGGGAAAGAAATGGAGACCAGCACTGACCAGGCACCATGAGTGGACCGGCAGGCACACAACACTATATGAAATCCAGACCTCTATCATCAGTCACAGCAGGACTGTAGGTTCCCTCAGACCAGGCAGGGTGCCTAACAGGAGCCTGATCAGTAGAGTGTGAAGGACAATGGCACTGTGCCAGGTTCGTGTGGTGTGTGTGGGGGTGTTCCGTTCCTGCCTGTGCCCAAGTGGACTATCAGCTGATTTTATAATTGTGCTGTAATACTGCATGTAGACAGTTTATCAGTTTTATTTGCACTGTTAATGCTGTTGGGAGTAGATCCTTTTTGTGATGTCCATAGGATATACATTTCATAGCTCATCAATATTAAAGATGTGTCCAGTGGTCACTGTCTGCATCTACCATGTACACCCTTCATGTCATGCTGTGATAATTTTCATGTAGATGTACTCAGACATTGATTTGTACTACTCTAGAGAGCAGTCTGGATTGTATAGATAGGTGGCACCATGCCAGCCATTGCCTTGGGAAACGGAACAAGGGTCTTAGATCGGCCCTGTGGTGGTCTAACTGCTGGAAGGGATGGACAGCCACTGAGAATCGTGATTAAGGAGATGTTACAGATCTGCACTGGCACATGCTGCTCTCCATCATGCCACAGCCCTGCGACCAGTGCAGGATTATCACAAGTCTGGCTGGTGTAGGCAGTCCCCCAACTGGCACAGACAGTACTGTAGAATCGTGAATGATGTAAGATGGGGCGCAGGGTTCCCTTGCTTCATTTCTCTTCGATGCAAGCACCTTACGTCATTCCCAATGCTTTAAGGAGGCCCACAGTCCTCAGTTTGTCACATTAGAATGATTTCCATGGCAACGGACTGTGGTGTCACAGCAGAGGACTACGAACAACTTCACAGCAGGAAAAACAGCAGGGACAGATAAAGTCTAATGGACGAGTAGAATAAGTTCCTGCAAATGTCTTAGTAATAAAGAATGCAGTTCCCTGAAATTCTAATTTTTGGGGAATGTTATGAGATTTGAGTCCTGCCAATGCCAACTGTCAGTGTTCTGCAGAAAACTGGAAAACCTTTTTACGCTATCACTGCTGGCATGTTCAAACAAAAAAATGCTCCTTTCTTTATATACCCACTTAGGGCAATCTACATCCTGTAAAAAGGAAACATTTACGTGTAGAAATTAAATGTTAAAGCATGGACTACAGTGCAAAGCTTAAACTGGACACTGATCACCAATTAAAAAGCCTTGGTGCTTATACGGGTAACAACTGTAAAGCACTCTTTGTTGCAGTTCATTCTCAAAAGTAGTAAATAATTAAGAACAAAATTATGCATATTGCAAATACAAGACATGGGTAACATATTCACCTGCCACGAAAAAATGATGGCTGCCTTAGGTTTAAATGGACCTGTAATGTACTCTAAGCTTCTCAGACAATCTTTAAATTCGGGTTGAAAAAATTCTGAAACCTGATTGACTGACAGCAGTCAAAAGGCAAATATTTATCAGGCAACAGAGCCCTCCAAAAACAGATATATAAGTAGATAGCTTATTTAAAAATGCCTTTCTGAAAACTAAGGCGCATTACATAAGGACTATTTTACATATAAAACTTGCTCTTTAAATGTTTGAAAAAACTCTTTTTTTTATTTTGTTACTGCAAAAGCCCATTTTCTAAGCAACATAAAACTCTTCAGGGTGTAGGGTGTAGGGTTTTGGGAGATATCCGCACTTCCAGGGACTGTAAGGCCCTCTGCCATCATGCATGTATCCCCCAGCACTCCATACCCTGTTAGGTCTTATCACTTAAGCAGAGAATGAAAACAGAAAATCAGCTGCACATGTTCCATCCAGTTTAGGACTAATCAGTGAGATTATAGTTAACATAGTCCAGTACAGGAGGCCAACCTGACAATAGTGACAGTTTTTTGAGTCATGGTAAGCCGAAAGCAGCTAAAAGCATAATAATATTAATACAAGCCACTGGAGGCAAGGGTTATACAAACTGGATGTAGGCAGCAATACTAGTGAAGCCTTGCGGTGATAACGTAGGGGAGCCATCCTGTGTATCTTCAGCATATGCTTCTTGTTGAGATCACTTTTTGCCGCAATAAAAGGTGACTGTGCCTGCTATCTGGGGGTGTGTGTGTGTGTGTGTGTGTGTGTGTGTGTGTTCCAGTTCTTTTTGTTTCTATTTATGGCAACATTTTAAAGAAACAGAAAACTACCCACACACATTACATGTCACAAAATGTACACATCACAAAAAACGCACATACAAAAATTACACATCACAAAAATTACACATTACAACAGTCTCAATTGACTGAAGAAGCTGCACCAAAGAATGACTCGATCATCTTCAACTAGAAACCAGTCCACATCAGGGCAGATTCTGATAAGACTAGTTTCTAATCAAAACTAGTGAATGCACGTAGTGAAGGTGCTTCATGCAACCATTTAGCAACGGTGTTGGTCGCACTCCTAGATATGTATCATATACAAAGACTTTTTACTGCAGCACTGGTCTGGTGGTGTTATACTGTTAAAGGAATTTGTTTGATTACATGAGTGCAAATAGCCTACGCACAATCTGATTAGGGCTGGGAGAAATTAGCAAATTCCTTTTTCATCGAAGTTTTGCGAAACTCTGTAATTTTCTGAAACTTTTTCATAGATCATAACACAGTCATTTTTACAGATAAGAGTTCTGAAACTTGCATACTTAGGTTTCAGAAAAGGCTCTAAAGAGATACCAAGTTCCATGACATTTGGATGAAGGACATGGAACTTACTTGGTCTCAGATTCTGGAAATTTATTATTTATGTGAAAATTTCTGAAAATATTTCTATGCTTACAACTTAGCCACCATTGGAGCTACGTAACTGAAAATTTACGTGCATAGTTTCTTTGAAAAATGCTTAGAAATTGCCAAATAGGAAGATAGTTGGTTACGTAAATTATAACACACAGGAGAGTATAATTTCATAATTTAATTATTTGTTAAACTGTGTGAAATGTTTGCCAAACTATTTGGATGTTTGTAGCTCTGCTGCTCTAGTAGGTATACACCCCAAATATGGAACGTATACTCAATGTAAATAGGTCATGAAATCTAATAAAGCTGGATAAATGTAGTTTAGTAAGTTAAAATGTATTGTACAAATTTTAGAAATTACTAATTGGCAAAAGTTGCTCAAAAATTCAAGGACACATAATAGATAATGTCACAAGAATTCCACTTGTGGAATTTAACTTTCAAAATCCACTGACTACCACTGAATCCATTTAGCTGTGCTGAGCTGTTTGCAGTCCTGTTATTCCTTTCTAGATGACTATCCCCCCCCACCGCTTTTTTCTCTGAGCTTGACCAGACAGACTCTGAACCTGCTTGTCACTCTGATTTCCTTCTTGTTTTTCACAGACAATCTCTCTTCAAAAGAGTGTCGCCTAGCCAGCCTGGTGACGCTGAGGGTTGAGGTGCTGGATGCCACACCTCGTGCCACGCCAGCAACCAGAATTCAGGAATGGACTAGGGTTGCTTGGTGGTCAGCGGTATGAGGAAGAATTGAGTGTCTGTAGGAAGCTCTCCTTCCTCAGGGGAAGGAAGGATCATGCAGTGCACTGTAGACTGACACCCAGCGGTGGCTGGGTGTCAGCACAGACATGCTGCCAAGAACAGGGAGGGCCCACATCCAGGGCATTAGGCTGCCTCTGCGGAGGTGAAGCCAGCCGCTCTGCCCATTGCATGGCTGTGGGCCCAGGGAAAAAACAGCAAAATCAGGAACCGACAGGGACTATGATGACCCGACTATGGGGTTGGAGGACAAATCCCTCCTAAGGAAGGGACCGGAGCTCCCTGTTGGCATCCCATAACAACAACAAAAGAGAGCCACCTACTCTTTTTCCTATAGGACCTCTCCCTTATGAATAGCTAGAATATCACCTTCTAGATTCCCCAGTCATTTTCTTCCCTAATCAAGCCTCTGTAAGTTCCTCTAAGTTCTGCATTTTCAAGTGTATTTGATGCTCAGACCAGTCAATTTTTCGGGGTGTGATTCTCATATGTCCTGCTTTCAAGTTAGCATTGTGCTTATCTGCTTTCTTACTCCAACTGATGCCCTACTATTGTTTTGCTACTCATTGTCTTATGTACATCTAATAATAAGCTTTATTTGTATAGCGCAATTCTAAAAACCAAAGCGCTGTACATTGTTAAAATATCATATAAAACAACAGAACAAAACAGTCTAAAAATATTTGCAATACAAAATTTAACTAAGTCAGATAAAATAATCACTAAATGCTTGTTGAAACAGGTGGGTTTTTAAGCCTGCTTTGAAGCTCTCCACGGTCCTGCACTCTCGAATCTGACGAGGTAGAGAGTTCCACAGGGTGGGGGCACATTACATAAAAGCTTGGGCCCCAGACATTTTCAGCCAGACCCTGGGAACCTCTAACAACCCCTCGTCAGTTGAGCGGAGAGGACTGCCAGGGCTGCAGGGAGTCAGGAGTTCTTGCAAATAGCTCAGACCCAGTGCATACAGGGCCTTATAGGTCAGAAGTCCGACCTTGAAGATGATCCACCACTGTAAAGGCAACCAGTGCAGTTCGCACAGCACGGGAGTGATATTACTCAAATGAGGAGTCCCAGTCAACAACTGTGCTGCAGCATTCTGCACTAGCTTCAAGCGATGGACACCAACTCCCAGAAGCCCCAGGTAGAGGGAGTTGCAGTAGTCTATGCGCAAAGTCATGAAGGCATGGATCAATGTAGGAAGGTCATTGGACAGAACAAGGTGCTTAATCCTGGTGATGTTCCTAAGATGGTAAAAGGAAGACTTGACGACTGCCAACACCTACGAATGCAGTGTCAGCCCATCGTCAAGAACCACCCCAAGATCACGTACCTGTTCGCAGGAAGACAGCTGGGCACCTCCAAGCCAAAGACCGGAAGGTAACCCCACTACTGACCTCTATATCCAGTGACCCGGATCCACCACCAACACCTTAGTCTTCTCGGAATTGGATTTCACCCAGTCGTGGATTTCTGCTAGACAGCTGTTAAAGACCGAGACCGCACTATCCTGGTCAGGTGCAAAAGACAGATACAGCTGTGCATCATCTGCATAGCAGTGAAACCTCAGCCCATATCATCTTACAATGTCTCTGAGGGGCAGCATGTGCACTGTGAACAGCATGGGGGACAGCACTGAGCCCTGGGGGACTCCACACGGCAGACGGAATGGATCAGAGGAAAAGAACCCCGACACCACCCGCTGAGATCTGCCGGAGAGGAAAGATTGAAACCATCTGAGGACTGGATCAGCCAGGCTGCAGATAACCTTCAGGCACTCGAGCAGCATCCCATGGTCCACAGTGTCGAATGCTGAAGAGATATCAAGAAGCACCAAGATGCAATGGCGCTTCTGATCTCTTGCGATCAGAAGATCAATGAGCACCCGAACCAGATCAGTCTCGGTACTATGTCTCTTCCGGAAACCAGACTGGAGGGGATCATAGACATCGTGGATGGTAAGATGATTCTCCAGTGGCAGTGCAACTACTTTCTCAATCACCTTCTCAACAAAGGAAAGGTTAGAGATAAGCCTGTAGTTAGCAAAGCAGTTCGGGTCCACAGCAGCTTTCTTAAGGAGTGATGTTACCACCACCTTTGGGAAACTCACTCGACTCTAAGGAGCACCACACAATCTTTGCAAGGACCAGGCCGATGGACTCAATACACCCCAGTAATAGATGTGTTGGACCCAGATCCAAACTACAGCATGTTGGCCACAAACTCTGGACAATCCGTGCGATGTCCACGATCTCCGGTCGGTCGAAATATATCCAAGAGAACTGAGGAAAAGTGACTGAGCACTGACCACTGTCAACCCCCATAAACAGCACTGTACTGATCTTGGCCCTGATGTTGGCCACCTTATCTGCAAAGAATAGAGCAAACTCATCACACTTAACTTGTGAAAACGCACCTCGAACCTGCAAGTAGGTTGGGTTGCACAACCTGTCCACAGTTCGAAAGAGCTGAGCTGGTCGATTCTGAGCAGCAGCAATCTCACCGGAGAGGAACTCTACCTTATTATGAGCAATTGCTGACTGATGGATTTGATAATGATCCATCAATCTAAGGTGGTTAACCTCAAGGTCCAATTTCCACCAGCATTGCTCGAACCATCGTCCAACTCATCTCAACTCCCTTAGGGTCTCATCAAACCGAGAACGGAGAGAGAGGGTGAACATGGACTAGAGTGATAGAATCCAGAGCTTTAGTGACAGCCTTATTATAGGCCTGAACTTAACTCTCTGGATCCTCGCCTACCCCTAAGAATCCCGATAGGTCCAACACCGCCAGTAGGCCAGCCGGGGTCACATGCCTCAAAGGGCGGTATCTGACCATCTCCACAGGGGCAGGCCCATAAGGGGGACACTGGAGATTGAACCTTACTGTGTGGTGATCAGACCATACAACTGGTTCCACCACCAAGTCAGAGGCCTCCATCCCCTGGAGGAAAACCAGATCAAGTGAGTGACTGTGACTATGGGTAGCAGAGGCCACTACCTGTGTGAACCCCAACGAGTTCATAAGTTGGAGGAAGTCTTGTCAAAACAGCAAGAGTTCATTGTAAACCCAGGCGCTGAAGTCACCCAGGACCATCAACCTGGGTGACTCAAACGCCATGTCGATGATGAAGTCTGCTATTTCCTGCAGGAACAGTTTCTCACCCCTGGGTGGACGGTAGATGAGAACGATCCTGAAGCCCACAACTGCTACCACGGTAAATTCAAATGATCTGACCTCCTCAACTGGCACACCAGTAAGGCCCAAATGCAACCTAAAACAAACAGCTACACCTCTACCCCTGTGGTCCGATCTTGAGCAGTGTATCACTGAGAACCCAACTGGGACAGCCGCCTCCAAAATGGGGCAGGTACTGTCATCAAGCCAGGTTTCAGTGATGCAGGCCAGATCTGTTGTCCCAACAAGATCAGCAATAACCACAGTCTTGTTCCTAATAGATCTGGCATTGCATAACATTACTTGAGTCAGATGGGATTCCGGGGCCGGCTGAGCTACTGGCCCAGAAATACTGGAGCCCTTGGGTATGGAAACTAGATATGGAGAACCACGTTCTAGAGACCATTTTGCCCCAGGGCGTCTCCTGGTCCGCACAACCCTGATACGGCCGCCCCGCTTCCCCCCTCGGAAGTTCGGGATCCCCAACCCACCTCCTGCAGACTATACCCAATGCCCTGCAGTGCCTATAAACTGCTGTGGGTAGGGGAGGACAATAAAGGGGGCGGCGGTCCAGAAGTTCAGAGGGAAAGTAGTGCCTGACTGGGAGAGCAGCAGGCCAGCACATCTTCAACCCCAAACTTGCCTAAAACCAACAAAAACAACACACTCGCACTCCCCCAACTTACACACATCTGAAGTATAGAGCAGTGCCTCACCCAGATTGGCATGCTCAGGGTAGTAAACAGGAAGGTGTATTGTTTGAGTCTCTGTAAATTCAGATACTACCTTTGGTAAAAACTTCGGACTGGAATGCAAAGAAACTCTATCTTTGTGAAATTGTTTCGTGAAAAATCAAATAAAGAGACACACATCAGAGCCTGCAGCTCTGAAGTCCTTCGAGCAGAGGTGACTGCATACCAAAAACAACATTTTCCATGACAGGAAACGTAAACCACAACTCATGGCCGGCTGAAAAGAAGTCAACATCAGTTTTTCAAGCACAAAATTCAAGTTCTAAGGTAGGACTAGATTGCACATAGGAGGTTTCATCTGCAAAATACCACTTGGAAAAATATGGGACACTTCTAACTGGGCAACCATATGACTTTCAATAGTGGCAACTGAAGCTGATATAGCAGCCAAATGCAGTTTCGGTGAAGAATATTGTAGACCAGAGTCTGACAGTGACAAGTATTTCAGCATTGCATTTACAGGATAGGTAAATGGGTCCAGATTTCTGGAAGCAGCCCACAAAGCGAATCGCTTCCATTTCAAACAACAAATATGCCTGGTAGAAGGCTTTCCAGCTGCAACCAGCACATCAGCAACCCTAGGGGAGACCCCAAAACATGCAATGGCTATGTCTTCAGGAGCCATGCATGTAGATGGAGGGACTTCAAGTTTGGATGGACCAGGCACCCCTGTCCTATGACAACAGACCCTGACACAGTAGTATAGGCACTGGAGGCTCCACTGCCATTTGATGCAGTAATGGAAACCATATCCGGCAAGGCCACAATGGAGCAATTAGGACAAGGGTGGTACCTTCCATCCTCAGTTTGAGTAGTACCTCTGTACTGGAGGAAGTGGGAGAAATGAAACATAGAAGCTGTTGGAAGAAAAGGACCTCTTGGCCAAGTTAGTCTGTCCTAAAGTCTCTACCTACTGTGCTACCATAGACCCTAATTGATCTCCGACCTTCCTGCCCCCCCAGCCATTACTAAGGTCCCCGTGTCTATCCCATGCATGTCTGAATCCTGCTACTGTTTCCATACCCACCACCTCTGCTGAGAGGCTGTTCCAGATGTCCACCACCCTCTCCATGACAAAGTATTTCCTCACATCCCCTCAAAGTCTAATCCCTTCCAGCTTCATATCATGCCCCCTTGTCCTGGAACATTTCTTTCTATGCAAAATGCCACCCTCCTGAATCTTATTAATAATTCTGAGGTACTTGAATGTTTCCATCATGTCTCCCCTTTCCCCCAGAAAGTACATATTTAATTCCCCGAGTCTTTCCTTGTAGGGCTTTTGATGCAGGCCATGCACCATTTTGGTTGCCCTTCTCTGCACCGCCTCCATTCGATCTATGTTTTTCTGGAGATGGGGCCTCCAGAACTGGACACAGTACTCCAGGTGAGGACTCACCATTGATCTATATAGGGGTAACACTACCTCTCTCTTTCTGCTGGTGATACCCCTCCCTATGTACCCCAGCATTCTACTAGCCTTTCCCACTGCCTTATCGCACTGCTTTGCTACCTTCAGATCACCATATATGATGAACCCCAGGTCCCTTTCTTGTTTTGTAGTTACCATCCCCCAAATGATCGTTGCCTTGGGTTTCTGTGCCCCATATGCATAATTTTGCACTTTTGGCACTGAAGTCTAGCTGGCAAGCCCTTGACCAGTCTTCCAGCTTCTTCGGATCTTCCCTCATTTTTTCCACCCCTCCTGGTGTGTCCACTCCATTGCAGGTTTTTGTGTCATCTGCGAACAAGCATACTTTCTCTTCCAGCCCCTCTGCAATGTCACTGATAAAGACACTGAAGAGGACTGATCCCAGTGCTGACCCCTGTGGCACTCCACTAGATACTGTGCCTTTTTCCAAGTGAACCCTATTTACTACCACCCTCCAACTCCTGTTACTTAGCCAACTTCGTACCCAGTTTACTATCTTTGAACCCACTCCCAAGCTGCCCAGATTGTTTATAAGTCTTCCATATGGCATGGTGTAGAAGGCCTTATTTAAAATCCAAGAAGGCCACATCCACTGCTTCTCCCTGATTCACCTCCCTGGTCACCCAGTCAAAGAATTTTATCAGGTTTGTTTGGCAAGATCTCCCCCTGTGAACCCATGCTGCCTCAGAGCCTGTAATCCACTGGTCATAAGGAATTCCCCAATCCTTTCTTTCAGTAGTGCTTCCATAACTTAGCCCACCACCGAAGTCAGGCTTACAGGTCTGTAGTTTCCTGCCTCCTCCCTATTTCCACTTTTATGAAGTGGGAGTCATGGACCACATCTGCCCCCTCTAGTCCCCCGGAACTTCCCCAGTATCCAGTGACAGATTGAACAGAGCCATCAGAGGCACAGTCAGCTCATTTTTTAGTTCCTTCAGTATCCTGGGGTGAACCCCATCTGGCCCCACTGCCATATCTGCTTTTAGTTTTGCTAGTTCCCTGAGGACTCTCTCCTCCGTAAAAGGGCTAGTGTCCACCTCCTTTCCTTTAATGCCCTTTTCCCCCTATCTGTGGCCCATTACCTACCCCTTCCTTTGCGAATACTGAACAAAAGTATTTGTTCAGTAGGTCTGCTTTCTTCTGTTCCTCTTCCACACTCCCCCTTCCCCTTTTAGTCTTACTATCCCTGCCTTGTTTTTTTTCTTTTTGCTTATGTACCTAAAGACTGTTTTATCCCCCTTTTTTACTGACTTGGCAATGTTCTCCTTTGTTTGTGCCTTTCTGCTTCTAACTGCACTTCCTGCCTCCCTTTGTTTCTCCTGATAACCCTCCCCATCCTCTTCCTTCTGTGTTAACTTGTACCTTTTAGAACACTAGCTTCTTTGCCTTTACTTTCTCTGCTACTTCCTTGGTGAATCATGGCAGTCTCTTTTTTCTCTTGCTCTTTTTAACCTGCCTAACACAGAGGTTTGCTACCTTCTCAATGGCCTTCCTTATTTTAGCCCACTGTTTCTCTACTCCACCTGTTTTCCCTATCCCTGCTAGGGCTTCCTCGAGGCACTCTCCCATTTTCTTGAAATCGGCCCTCCTGAAGTTTAGGACCCTCGTTTTAGTGTGGCTTGATTAAGGCCCAGTTTTTATATTGAACCACAACATATGATGATCACTGGTTCCAGGTGGCTCTTCACTGTGACGTCAGCGACACTACTGCCGTTTGATAGTACCAGGTCCAGTATCACCCCCCAAGAGTGGGTTCGTTAACTATTTGCCTGAGAAATGCCCCTTGCAGGGAGTCTAGGATTTCCCTACTTCTAAGTGTTGCTGCAGAAGGGTGGTTCCAATCCACATCTGGTAGACTGAAGTCCCCCTCCAGCAATACCTCCTTCCTGTTAGCCATCCCTTGGACTTCTTCCATTATATTCTTATCCCCCTCTTCCCCCTGTGGAGGTCTATAGATCACCACCATTCAAATTATGGTCCCCTTCCCTGTCTCCAGGGTGACCCACAGTATCTCTGCTTCTCCCTGTTCCCTCTGTATTTCTGTGGCTTTTATGCCTTCCCTCACGTAAAGAACCACCCACCACTTCCTTTTTTTCCCTACCCTGCCCCTCCTGAATACAGCATACCCTGGTATGACTACATCCCTGTTTTGGTTTTCATTGCACCAGGTCTCTGTAATTGCGACTATGTCCAGGTCTGCATACAGGAATTTCCTTTTCCAAAAGATGGTCAAGACATTTCACCAGAAAACTCCAGACCCAGGAGCTAGCAAGCAGAAACACAGCACTTTTGCACTGTGTGCAGATGCAAAAAGGTTCAACTCTAGGTGAACCCATCTTGCAAAGAGGTCATCTGCCATGGAGATCAGCAGTTCCCATTTGTGCACCTTGGGCTGAGACCTGCTCAGCTTGTCTGCTAAGACATTTTGGAGACCGGGGAGATGCACGGCTGACAACAGAAGGCCGTGGGACACAGTCCAACACCATAATCTCATTGCTTCTCACATAGGAGACAGGAATGAGTGCCACCTTGTTGGTTGATGCAAAGCATTACACTGGCATTGTCCATCTGGAATAACAGATGACTTGAACTTAGATGCTCCTGAAATGCTTGAAGGCTGTACAGGACAGCCCGTATCTCCAACACATTGATGTGTAATCTGACTTCCGCCTCGGTCCATAAATCTGGTGTCTGGTAAGGGTCCAGATGAGCCCCACAGTTGAAGCCTGCAGTATCTGTGGTGAGAATGTATACAAGAGCTGGTACAAGGAATAAAAACGCCCTGTAAAAAGCTGTCGTGATTCATTCACCATAGCAATGCTCTGCATAGCGGGAACGTGATGAGAACCATTTGATCCAGCTCCTTCGTCAGCTGATCCTACTGGACCCAGAGTATCCATTGTGGTATCCTCATGTGTATACGAATCAGTGGCACTGTCACAATGGCTGCAGCCATGAGACCCAAAATATATAACACTGCCCTTGCAGGGAAACAGAACTTCTGTATATCATCTGAACTTGAGCAATCAGGCTTTCTGCCCTGTCCTGTGGCCTCTCTCTCTCTCTATATCCAAGACTGCCACTGTATACAATACTCCTTGGCAGGGAGTCAGAACAGACTTGGGCACATTCACAGTGATCTCTTAAGTCATTGAACAATTTCCTTGTCCGTGACAGAGTATGTAGCAAAGCTTCCCTGGAGTGGTCTTCAGCAGCCAGTCATCTAGATAAGGGAATACATACAGGTCTTCCCTGCAAAGGGCTGCTGCTACAACTGATAAGCATTTGGTAAAGACCCATGGCACAGAAGACAAGCCAAAGGGTAATATTATGAACTGGTGTTGCTCCCTCTGTGGGCTTTTCTGATCTTGACATGAAGGTATGCATCCTTCATGTCTAGGGAGCAAGGCCAGTCCCTTTGCTGTAGAAGAGGAATGCAAGTTTACAGGGACATCATCTGAAACTTCTTGTATTCGATGCAGAAGTTGCGATTCTGGTGATCCAATACAGGACATAGATCCCCTGTCCATTTTGGGACCAGAAAGTATCTGGAATAGAACACTTTGTTTTTCTGTTTCGGAGGAACAGGTTCTATAGCTCGTTTTTGGAATAATGACTGTACCTCTTCCTTCAGAAGGAACAAATGGCTCAAAGGACAACTGGAAGGAGACAGTGGATGATCTGGAGGAGTTTCCACCCGCTCCAGAGCATGTCCCCTTGCTATTATCTCTAGGTCCTACTTATCCGTTGTAATCTCCTGCAACTGGTTTAGGTGCAGGGAGATCTTGCCCCCCACAACCACCACTGGAGGTAACAGTGGAGGTGGGGGTGTATCCAGCTGAGAGTCAAGAGGAACCAGTGGGAGCAGATCCACCGGCACCGACTGCTTTGGGTGCTTTGGAATAGGCAGCTGGGGGGAGGTGGCCTGGCAAAGGGCCACTTCTCCTACCTCAGCCTTGTTGATAGCAGGAATGTCCACCTCTGGCAACAGGCTGACAAAATGATCCCCTCCCACATCCCCTAAAAGGAGTGGGACAGAGGGACTTGACAGACCTTAGGGTCGTTTTAGATGTCTAAAGGCCTCTGAGTGCCTCTTCAACATTATAACCAGTCAGTTTTGTCCCTCTAAAAGGGGAATTTAATACTGCTTGCTGGACATCATTAGCAAACCATGCAACTGTGAGCCCAGAATAGTATCTCATACACATGTCGGAAGCAGCAGCTGTGGCAGAAGCATCAGAGACCAAATAGGTTGAATGCAGCAAATGTTTGCCAACCTCAGCCCCAGAATTTAAATCATTCTTGGCAAAGCCTGGGCTATAGCTTTAGCAGCTTTCCTCAGGCTGTTCTGGTATTTGATCATATGGGCCTGATAATTTGCAATCCTAAGGCCTAGTGAGGCAGAGGCACATGTACACTTGGCCATCACATCTAGCCTCCTAGATTCTTTGTTGGGAGGCAAAGCACTCATATCTTTTGGTGCCTTAGTCCCATTGTGAGCAGCCATAATGACTACTGAGTCCATTTCTGGCTGGTTGGCATAATAAGGCTTAGTAGATGGAAGTGAATACTACTGATCAGCCTTTCTGGGACCTGCAGGCATTGAGCTATATCTGTACCATGCAGCAAAAGTAGTACCCTCTAATGCACGATAAATAGGTGGAATTATAAAAGAGGATGTGGAGGGAACCTCCAAAAATTCCATGAGTTTCTTTTTTCTGGAATCTTCTTCCACAGCAAAGCCCATGGCAGTTTGTATCTGCTGCATCATGGCTTGAAAAGCAGCAACCTCAGGAGGAGATCTTGGGGTATAGACCACAGAGTCCTCACTGCAGGATGAGAGGGAAGAACTAGAATGAGGTGCCAAATATTTTTCTCCCTTATATTCCTCCTCTAATACCATGAGGTCAGGATCATATTCCACCTCGTCGTTGATGTTCCTGTCAACGACAGGGGCTGCTGAAGGTGCCAGAGATAATGGCAGCTGAGAAGGAGGAATTTGCTGTGTGCTGGAAGAAGTCGTCAACAGATTGAAGAATGCCTATAGGCCCCACTGATGGAATGGCTGCCTGCATAGGTAAGCAGCAGAATACATTGTAGCATCTCTCAAAATGATGCCAGCATAGCTTCAGAGTTGACGACACCCTGGCCAGGGACCGTGACTACTTGTATCAATGATGGGCCTTTGCCCAACAATGATGGTGTCATACCATCCACAGTAGATACAGCAGCACCTAAGTCAGATCCCGACTTTGGTGTCTCAGCAATAGTCGGGGGGGGGGGCTCACGTCTACGCCGCCGGAGTGGGTGATGATGTAGTAGAATTACCTGGTTTTCTCAACAGTGACCTGGCTCTCACCAGGGAAGAACACCTCCCTTTGTCTCTGTGCTTATGCGTGTGGCTCAAAAATGAGGAGGGCTGTGATGACGGCTGTTTCCTGTCCCAGTTCCTTGACTTCAGCAGCCGGGTCTTGGCAGACATGGACAGCGACACAGACTTTGGGCCTTGCTCCTTCTCCACGGCTGCTAAGACTTTTTGGAGAAGAACATTTTCTACAGCTTTCTTATGATGCTGCTTTGTTGCTTGGATAAAGCCCTTGCAGATCTCACAAGTCCTCACATTGTGAGACAGACCCAAACAGCACACACAAACTGTGTGTGTATATCTTCTTTATAAATTTTATCTCTGCATTTACAGTAAAAAAATAAAGCCTCTTTTGATTTTGGAGGCATGCAGAGATGATGAAAAACACTTTGGTTAAACCTTAACACATAAACAATAAACGGTAACAGCTAGTTCAAGATGTTTCCTCCAGCAGGTCTGATGAGTATGATTGATGGCAGGACAAGAACTGTGGTGTGATGGGGCCACCCATGTTTATACAGAGGCTGACACGTGATGCCATCGTGGGTGGCCCCTGGCTAGCATAAGTTTCTGTGTGGTCCTAGCACTGACACCGGTATAGTTCCAAAGGTGTGGCCTAATGGAAGTGATATCCTCGAAGAAGAGTCATGATTTTGTCAGAATTCCGCCAGCAGAAGATAAATTCCACCCAACCCTAAATCTGAGTAATCTAGAACTAAAATGTGAGTGTGACGTCATTCGTCCAGTAGTGACCATTTTGTGGCTTGTTGTATGCTTACCTGCATTTTTGAAGCCTGCGCCCATGATAATCAGCATACATGAGAAATTTAAGTGAGAACTATTGTGTCAATGAAACTGAAGACTCTCCATGTTGTGTGCGTTTGACAAAATCATACATATTCCACTATATTCCACCAAGTGCCCCCCACATAGAAACCAGTTGACATACCTTGGCAGCCATTGCTGGTGACCTCAGCAAAGGGGCTGTCATAACGGTTGCACTGCCGTCCAATCACTCCAGCCTTGCATGGGCACTGGCCTGTCTCTGCATTGCAGGTGCGGGCTTTTGAACCAGTAGGGAAGCAGTCACACGAATAACAGGTGTCACTGCCCTGCAACCTGTAGTAATTATCCTGAGGGACATAGGAAAGAAATACTCAAATTAACTTTCTGATACAAGGAATGCTTTCTAACTTCCTGTGTCTCAGTCCACTCATTTTTAATACAACAGCAAAACTGCACAAAATGCAATGATCAGATAGGCTACTGTATTGATACATTTGAGGAGAACAGTGTAAAGGGACGTGGAGAATTTAAAGGGATGCCATTAAACAACTTATTACAGCTGATCTTTTTTTTTTCTATAGCGAGGAAGAAATTAAGAAAATAATCTGGTGTAGGAAGGGGAATTCCAAAACCCCAAATTTGTTATCCGTTTCAATATCTGGTACGCCACCAGTCCAAACATTCTACATCTATATAACTTACAAGTTAGAACAATGAGCTGTGCTTACGCATGGTATACCCAGCAGGTAAAGGTTTGATTTCCACAACCTCCACTTTATTTATTTTATTTATTTATTTTTGAAAGTCGGATTTACAACCTTTAAGTCAGGGACTCATTTACAAAGGCACCTTGTCACAGGGAGGGTAGACATGGTTACAGCGTGAGATACAACAATGGTAACATACAGGTGCAATACAGATAACAAAAGAACACACTACAACAGTAGTTTACGGAATAAAGTTACATGCAGTAGATAGCAATCGTATAAAGTTCAACAACAGTAGAAGTCACAACCCTGGTCATACTGGGGAAATACCTATGTGGAAGGGTGGGGAGCAGGGTGAGAAAAGAAAAAAAAGGGGGGGGGCAGTCCAATGGACATTGTCAAGGCTATGAGCCACAAACAGGGAGGGACCCCAACATTAGATTGATTAAGGGCAACTATAGCTTCTGGTGCCAAAGAGGTGTTTACGAAGAGTGACTTTAAAGGAACCAATTCTGGCAGACTTAGTGACAGAGGGCGGGAGGGAGTCGAACCATGTGGGGGCGTGGTAGTGGAAGGACCTTTGGGCTAGGGAGGTCTTGGTATGGGGCACCAGAAAGGTGGCCTTAACTGAGCTACGGGTGGCAACAGATGGGGATGCAAGCCACAGGGATGCGGTGACTCCTGGGGGGGGGGAAGAGTCCTAGCAAGGATTTTTTGGCAATACTACATACTGCACTTGCAAACTGTGTGACTCTAAACAAGTCAGATAACCTCTCTGGTGCTCCCAGGTGGGCCCTGTAAATGGGCCTTATGTCCAGTGGGCCTTACCCAGTTACCAAAGAATAAAAATAAAATAAAAAAAGAGCTGTGCTACAGATTAAATTGTAGAGTGGCAGCATTGAGAAGTCGGAATACCAGTGGAATCGATACAGTATTACACTTTGAAAACTGACATCCAAAAAAAGGGTTGCATACCAATAATTTCTAGCCCTGTATATAGGCTTTTATACCCCAGCTACCCCAAATGTCCACCCTCCTCGGGGACTGGCAACCACCCATCACTTCTGTACAGTAACCTGTCTGCTTCTTCTGCTGCTGCTTCTCCCATGGCTTCCCTCCCATAGTGGGGCTCAGAAGGATGGTCTGACCTGCCTTGAACAGCATTTGGATCTGACAGTAGATGGGCAAACGGTCCTTGGCATGGGGCCTGAGTCTACCAGCTCCATCATTCTGAAGGAGGCTGGAGTTCTATGCCCTGTGTTGGCTAATGTGCCTGCCCAGATTCAGGGCTTTATTTTACAAACACTAATTTAGCTTAGTTACAATGCTCATTTTTAAACGAGAGTTAGCGCAATGAATATAGCTCACTTCAAATTATCAAAATCCAACCTAACTTCATAGTGCTTGAAAAATTCTAAACTTGTCCATGAACAAGTTAACCAGAACCACGGCTCCATTGTTCAGTGTGTTCACACAACAGCATCAGGCACCAAAGTATAGAGTGAGTTGTCAGAAAAAAGTACATGTACAAAAAAAACCAAGAAATGGCAACAATAAGGCATTCTGGACAAACATATCTAATTGAAATACTTTTAAATCGCTGTAGGCACATATTCATAATGGTGATTTAAAGAAAAAGCTGACAGTGTCCCTTTAAGGCTGAAGTACCCTGGTAGAGGGAAAGAAGTCCATTATTATATAGTTGGCCTGGGCTTCTGAGAAATATAGAACCATAAATGCCACCTTATTTCTCTGGTCTCTACCTTTTTGAGGTTGTTTCCAACTGATTTTGCAGAAGATAAGGAACACTTGATTCACAGCCTAAAAGTTTATCTCCTCACCTTGCAGCGGCACTCTCCAGTGGTCTTGTTACAGTCCGGATCAAACCCTTTGCTGGTATCACAGTTGCAAGGACCACATATAGGGTTTCCCCACCAGCCCCTGGGACAAGGCAAATCAATTCTGGGAAACAAACACAACTTTTGTTAAGTTTCATTCCACGACAAGCAGAAACACTGTTTGATATGAATCCTGTGTTTACTCACTTGGGCTTCAAAGTGAGGGCACAGATTTTGTTACATATAAAACTTTTTTTTTATAGGTATGTGTTTGCCAAAGAGGGAAAACAAACTCTGATGAATAGCACTAGGAAAAATATTAGCTGGCCAACAGTTGTGGCTGAACACTCAGACTGCATATGATACAGATTTAATTTCTTTTCTGCTGGCATTTCATTTGCGGAAACAAAATCTATACTGTATGTCCACTAGTCGGGCCACCATATTTTAGACCTTCTTAACATTACTGGTAATTATGTTTGCACCAAATGAAAAAGTATTTCTTTTAAAAGTGACAAGAACACCAGCACGGTGACAAAGAATATGATCTTAAAAGAAGACACTGTTTGGAAGTTGAGCTTGCTCATTCAGCTCACTGTGTTGGTATGTGTCAACCACCCATCTCGACATTAAATACCTGGGTTCAATGACAGGTTCAGAAGAGGATCTGATCAGCAAAGAGATCCAGTGCTTAAGAGCACAGAACTGTGAAACAAGGTACAAGGTTCAGATCCCACCTCAGCCAATGACTCAGTATGTGTGCTGTAGAGCAAAGAGCACGTGTTCCCTGTGCTTAAATATCCACAGCTGTAAAATCTGACAGAAGGAATAATCCCACTAAAAATGAGATGTTTTACCGCTGCAGGAATATGCTGAGTAACTGAATCCATAAAACTGAAGCAAGATTCTGAACATGAACCGTGATGGCCCAGGTATGAGACTCAAACCCTAACTTGGATTGATGCTTACAGTGAAGCATGGGGGGGAAGGGCAACTGAAAATATGAAGTGGTGGAAGGTTAGTCTTACTTGTTCTCGCAGTACTTTCCATAGTAGTTCTGCCCACATTCACAGGTATATCCATGGGAAGCGCTGGGTTTATGAACACAGGTAGAGACATGTTTGCAAGGCTTGAGATTGCACACATCCACACAGCCTTTACCAAAGTACCCTGCAGGAGCAAACCAGTAACATGACATCATTAGCTGCAATGATTTAAACCCAGACACAATGTTAAACCTTTTATACAATGACTCCTTCTATAGCCTGGAGTTTTTCTGAGATAATGCCAAATGGGCTATAATCTTTCTTCTTCAAACAGGATTTTTTTTTTTTTGTGCATAGTATGTATTTCATTTTCCTCAGCACTTAATGCTGTATCTGAGCCACTCCCTTCTTCTATTTATACGATAAATACTTAAACATGTATCATAGATTTAAACAGATATAGTGCAGATAGAAAAATAGACAGATTCAAAGAGCATTACTTTTTAAATACTAGTCCCAGCCAGCTCCACAGTGCAGAGTAGTGGGGAATTGCTCTGGCACACTGGGGACCCAAGTCTGCTCTCTGTGCCTGGGACTGGGCCAGTCCAGTCATGGTTCTTACTCATCGAGCACGCAGAACATCTGTCCCCTCCACCATAGCCATTGACTGACCTGAGGTGATCTGCTTCCATCTCCCTGGATGCTAAGCTCCATGGTAGGATCAGGGAGCACATCCTCAGGGGGCAAGCCAAGGACTGGCGAGTTGATCAAAGCCAGGGGTAGGTCTGGAATGGAAGAGTGCTTCCTGCCAAGTACCAGAGACTGGGTGGGAGTTAATGTGGAGGACCCTGCTCCTGAGGTGAGCACAGCCAGGATCAATAAAAAGATCAAGTATAAAAATAAGAAATACCAGTCACATATTTATGAGTGTAGTATTCTGGAAAGCATTTATTCCTCTAACAAAAATAAAACTTGTTTTAAGCAATACGTCACATAATCATAAATGTCTTGTCCATCCCATAAAGCAATAAAAACATGACTTGCACAGAGAATGCAACGCTCTCTGCCTTCTAATGGAATAATATGGTGAGGACTATAGGCAGGCAGCATGCCATTTATACTCGCACGCAAGTCAGGTTTTAGTGCTAGAAACTGTCACTGAAGTTAGGGGACTTGACTTATGTGTAAGTGGAGTTCATCTGTGGAATTTTTTGGGCTGTCCGTGAGCAAGTCCCTGACCTATGTGTGAGGTTGATAGATCTGTGGGTCTGATCTCAAACACCCAGTGGAAATACTATGACTCCTTTTCGGAAACACAAACCAACGCTACTATAAAAATGCCCTTGGTTATCGGTAACCTATTAACCCTTAGGCTGCCAACAAAATTTGAATGTATAGGAAATCTGAACGGATATATCCATCCGCGGCACAGCAAGTGTTAAGATAGAACAGTTATGTAAGAACTTACTATAACAGTAGATCTTTGACAGAGTTTCCTCAATTAGGTCACACTCTTGGAACTGTAAGCCATCAGTGTCAGGATCACACAGAAACATTTTGCTAGCCAAGGGCAACCCACAGTGATGTGCAGCGTTGATGTGTATATAACGTGGGCGACCCCATCTCTACTCAGTTTCTCATCTGAGGGCCTGTAACCATAAGGAACCAGGAGATTAGACCAATACCAGGCAAACAAGGAGAGGCATGGGACTGGAGACAGGATGCACGGAATAAGGTTTTAGGCACAGCATCTGATGTAACCCTCAGAAGACAAAAGGGGAAGGAGTGAGAGTACAGCATGGCCTAATGGAGGAGATTCTCGTGAAGATCTGTTACGGTAAGTTCATTCATAACTGTTCTAGCTTCATCGAGGATATCTCCTCCATTAGGCAACACCTTGGGAACGACTCCTAAGCAGTACAGAGTACACCGGAAGGATGGCACAGTCTGATATCTGATCAGGACAGAAGGCCTTGTAGTATAGTAAGCTCTAAATCGGCATGTCCTGCAAGAAACGATGCCCACGCTGTAATGTTTAGTGAAAGTGTGAACAGTGCTCCATGTGGCTGCGGCACAAATGTCAGCAGCAGGGACATTTTTGAAACAAGCAACAGAAGTGACCATACGCCTAGTGCAATGACCACAGACAGCACCATAAAGTTTCTTACTGTACTTCCTATAACAAAATGTAATACAGTGTGCCAGCCATTTGGACAGGCATTGCTTAGATACAGGAGTGCCCTCTTTCCCAGGGTTGAATGAAACAAAAAGCTGAGAGAACTTTCTGCAGTCCTTGGTGTAACATAGTATCTTAGTGTTCTCTGTACATCTAAAGTATGGAGCAACGCCTCACCCTGGTTGGTGTACTCAGGATGATAAATAAAAAGCTGTATCATTTGGTTCAGCATAAATTCTGGTACCTTGTTCAGAAAAAAACTTTGGATTTGCATGCAAAGAGACTCTGCGAAAAATCAAATGAGGCTCACACATTAGAGATGACGCTTGGAAGTCCTCCAAACCAAAGTCATTGCAATGAAAAATAATGTTTTCCATAACAGAAAACATAAGCCACAGCTTCAAAAGGAGCCAGCGTTAATTTCTGACATATGAAATTCAAGTCCCAAGGTGGAACTGGATTACGGCTGGGAGGTTTCATATGAAGGACACCTCTCAGAAAGGTGTGGGACATTTCTAATTGGGCATCTGTATGACCATTAATAGGAGCATGGAAAGTTGACATAGCCACTAAATGCACCTTAATAGAGGAATACTGCAGGCCTGAGTCAGACAGGGGAAGCAAGTATTCCGGCACAGAATTCACAGGATATGTAAAAGGGTCCATATTTGGGGAAGCAGACCACAGAGAGAAGCGCTTCCATTTCTGGGAATAAGTATGTCTGGTGGAAGGCTTCCTAGCCACGAGCAGGATATCAGCCACCTTTGGAGATGCCCAAAAATGGGCAATGGCTATATTTTCAGGAGCCATGCATACAAGTGTGGGGACTTCAGGTGCGGATGGACAAGGAATCCCTTGCCCTGTGAAAACATATCCCGACACAGAGGTAGAGGAACAGGATGCTCCACTGCCAGATGCTGGAGGAGTGGAAACCAAATCTGGTGAGGCCAGAATGGAGCAATGAAGATGAGAGTGGCACTCTCCACCTGTAATGTGAGCAGAACCCTTTATAGTAGAGGAACAGGGTGAAATGTGTGTTGGAATTTCCCTTTCCAACAGAGGGATAACTGGTCTCGCCAAAAAACTCCAGGCTCTGAAGTGAGTGAGCAAGCAGAAATGCAGTAGTTCTGCATTGTGTGGGGATGCAAAAAGGTCCAGCTCTGGATGACCCCATCTTGCAAAGAGGTAATTTACCATGGAGGTCAGCAGTTCCCATTTATGAACCACTGTCTGGCACCTACTTAACCTATCTGCCCAGACATTTTGGAGACCTGGGAAAAACACAGCTAGCAGCTGAAGGCTGTGAGACAGAGCCCAGTACCAGACTCTCATTGCTTCCCTGAATAGGAGATAGGAATGAGTGCCCCCTTGCTTGTTGATGTAATGTACAAAAATAACATTTTCTGTCTGGATTAGCAGAGGAACAGGGCAGAGATGATTCTGAAAGGTGTGGAGGCTGTACAGGAAAGCCTGCATTTTCAGGACATTTATCTGCAATTCGGCCTCTAGTTGGGACCATGACCCTTGTGTCTGGTAAGCACCCCAACCAGAGCCCAGTGCTTCCGTGGTGAGGAACTGCACAGTAGCTGGTACAAGGAATGAAATGCTCTTTATGTAAGCTGTCGTGGTCCATCCACCATAACAATGCTCTGCATAATGGAGACGTGTCAAGAACCATTTGCTCCAATTCATCCATTAACTGATCCTACTGGACTCTGAGTGTCCACTGTAGTATCTGCATATGAAGTCGGGCTACTGATACAGTCATGTTGGCCACAGCCATGAGGCCCAGGAGAAAACATTGTTCGTGCAAAAAATGTAGTGGCTCCTGTGCACCAAATGTGCCTGAACAATCACAGCATCCGCCCTGTCTTGGGGCAGGAAGGCACTTCCCTTTTCTGCGTCCAAGACTGCCCCATGTGCTGCAGTCATTGGCATGGAGTCAACACAGACTATGACACATTCACTGTAACTCCCAAGTCATTGAACAACTAACATGTCCACAACAGAGTGTGAAGCAGAGCTTCCCTGGAGCTTGCCTTCAGGAACCAGATATCCAGATAAGGGAAAACATACAAGCCTTCCCCGTGAAGGGCTGCTGTAACTACTGCCAAGCATTTTGTAAAGACCTGCAGTACACAGCACAAGCGAAAGGGCAATACTTTGAACTGATAGTGTCTGCCCTTCAGTATAAAGTGGAGGAACTGTATGTGGGACACCCTAATCTTTATACAAAGATATGCATGCTTGATGTCCAAGAAACACAGCCAGTCCCATTTGTAACAGGGGAATCAGGGCTTTATTTACTTATTTATTTATTCACTCAATTACAGTGTCTTCAGAAAGTATTCGCCCCCCCTTGGATTTTGTCACATTTTGTTGTGTTACTACCAGAATTTTTAATGCATTGAAATGATTTGTTTCCCCCTTGATTCACATAGCATATTCAACAATTCAAAGGGGCAAAAATATGTTTATCGTGTAATAAAAATGTATGAAACATTAAAAATTGAAATATCTTGTTTACTTAACTATTCACCCCCGAGTCAATACTTTGTAGAAGCACCTTTGGCAGCAATTACAGCGTTGAGTCTTCTTGGGTATGTCTGTATCAGTTTTGCACATCTGGATTTGGGGATTTTCGGCCATTCTTCCTTGCAGATTTGCTCATGCTCTGTCAAGGTGGATGGGGAGCATCGGTGAACTGCAATCTTTAAGTCTTTCCACAGATTCTCAATGGGATTCAAGTCTGGGCTTTGGCTGGGCCACTCAAGGACATTCATCTTCTTGTTCTGAAGCCACTCCAGTGTTGCTTTGGCTGCATGCTTGGGGTTGTTATCCTGTTGGAATGTAAATCTTCACCCCAGTCCAAGGTCTATTGCAGACTGATGCAGGTTCTCCTCAAGTATGTGCCTGTATTTGGCTCCATTCATTGCTCCCTCTATCCTGACAAGTGCCCCAGTCCCGGCTGCTGAAAAGCATCCCCATAACATGATGCTGCCACCACCATGCTTCATGGTAGGGATGGTGTTACATGGGTGCTGAGCTGTGTTCAGTTTGCGCCAGGCATAGCGCTTTGCATTCAGGCCAAAGAGTTCAATTTTTGTTTCATCAGACCAGAGAATCTTTTGCCACATGGTCTCAAAGTCTGCCACGTGCCTTCTTGCAAACTCCAGGCATGCTATTATGTGGCCTTTTCTCAGGAGTGGCGTCCATCTAGCCACTCTCCCATAGAGGCTACATCTGTGAAGTGCTGCAGAGATTGTTGTCCTCTGGACAGGTTATCCCATCTCAGCCATGGAACTCTATAGTTCTGTCAGGGTGGTCATTGGTTCTTGGTCACTTCCCTGACCAAGGTCCTTCTTGCCCGGTTGCTCAGTTTGGGAGGACAGCCTGCTCTAGGAAGAGTCTGGGTGGTTCCGTAATCTTTCCATTTCCTAATGATGGACTTGACTGTGCTCCAGGGAACTTTCAACACCCTAGAAATGTTTTTATACCCCTCCCCAGATCTATGCCTCCTCACAATTCTATCACGGAGTTCTACGGACAGCTCCTTGGTCTTCATGGTAGAGTTTCTGCTCTGACATGCACTGTCACCAGTGGGACCTTATATAGACAGGTGTATTTCCTCTGAAATCATGTCAACCATTTGAACTGACCACAGGTGGACTCCATTCAAATTTTAGAGTGATCTCACAAGGAAATTGGGTGCACCTGAGCTCAGTTTGGAGTGTCATAGCAAAGGGGTGAATACTTATCAAATTAAGACATTTCAGGTTTTTATTTTAAATTACATGTACAAAAAATTCCAGACGTTTCATTCTACTTTAACATTATAGAGTAATTTGTGTAGGTACGCGACAAAAAAATCCCATATAAATGTATTTTAATTTGAGTTTGCAACATCACAAAATGTGACAAAATCCAAGGGGGTGAATACTTTCTGAAAGCACTGTAATCCAAATACACCTTTGAGCTAATAGCTTTTTTACTAAGGTTCCTTGTCAAGGAGAAAAGAGTTATAAAGAATAAGTAGATAGAGAGAGCAGGTCCAGTGCAGCCTTGTCATAAGATGTTACATGCATTCAGGGCTCCAGATAAAGTAAGTACCAACCAATTTTATTCACCTCATTTTAGGAAATACTCCCCAGAAATGTTTTTTAATGAGTACCGGTACTCATCCAACATTTGTAAATGCCCCACACTCCACAGAACAAAGCTTCATACCATAGCTGGTAATTCAAATGGAGCAGTTTGTTTTTTTTCCAGATGTATAGCACTCTCATGCATCCCAATTTTGTTTTACTTAGTATATTTTAAAACTGGTAAGTAAATTACTCCTGCCTACATTATTATCTGGGACACTGTTGGCACCTGATCAGTTCTTATCTAGAATAACAAAACTACATTGTTTTTAAAAATGTACCCCTTACTCCACTTCCTCCAGACATTTGTACACGTCTGAATTTGGTTTTACTCACCTCACTTTCAAAATGAAGAGCACAGTACTCATCTCAAAAGATCTTATCTGGAGCCCTGCATACATTACAACAGCGTACAGAATAACAGGGGGTCAGGTTACATCAACAGATATCTAATACTGACCGGCCCGGTGGCGCTGAAGGTTGAGGCGCTGGACACCACACCTCACGCTGCGCCGGCAACCCGGGTTCGGGAACGGACTCGGGTTGATGGGGGTCAGCGGGGAGAGGGAGGATTGAGCATCCCAGCAGATGCTCTCCTTCCTCAGGGAGGGATAACAGGGGTACCAGGAGGTACCCAATGTCCCGAAGACAGCTGGTGGAAGCACAGGCTCTCAAAGGGCTCTGGCGGCTCTGTACAGTGGAGTCGGGGAGAGGGAGACACTGTTGGGCACTTGGGAGGCAGACGTGTGTCAGCACATCACTCTCTGGATATCAGTCCTTGCGCCGGCGCCTCTAGGGGTTGGATGGGGAAGACAAGAAAACCAGAAAAAAGCCCTCTTGGTACTAGATGAAGACCGATCCGTGCCTCCCAGGATCCACCAGACTATGGGCAGACCTCGCTGTGCCAAAAAGTTCTCCTCCAGTAAGGTTGAGGAAGGTTCATCCTCACCCCATGCAGGGGGGATTGCTCGGAATCAAGGTAATACAGGGGAGAACAAGAGAGCACTCCAGGGGCAGACTCAGAGTCGGTGTTCCGGGGGGTTGATCAGTGGTCCAAAGGAGTGGACCAACGGGGTAGTGTAGGTGGATAAAGTAGGTGTGCAAGCACCACAAAGTAAAAAAAAAAAAAATTAAAAATAGATATCTAATACTTATGTGTACTGTACCTGATTATCTTGGACAGGCAATCTGTTAGGTGTTAGTGCAGTTGCAGCTGGACTCAGGTGAGAGAGACCGTCTCAGCTCTGTTTTGAACTGGAAAATGCTAGGAAGGTTCAACAGGGATTCTGGTATCTCGTTTAGCCAGAGTGGAGCTCTATAGGCAAAAAAGCATTGGGCCTGGCTGGTTTTACAAAAGGTCACAGCAAGTATTATTTGGACTCTACTGCTGGTGGTGTACTGATTGTTTATAGAGCTCAATAGGTTTTGTATGGTGGGGAGAGAGGCCCATGAGTGCTTTCTAGCCTAGTAGGCAAACCTGGTACTTGAGCCTGTTTTGTGGTGGGAGCCAGTCAGTTTGGTGGTACAGGTAACAAATATGTGTGAGGTTATCTGTGCCTAGGGTGAATCTGCTGGCCTATTTAGCACCAGTCTGACCCGACTGATGATTGTGTTAGTGGCCACACTGTACATGGCTAGTCCATAGTCCAGAACCAGGAGTATTGAGCTGGATACCATAGTTCACTTAGCTGCGTGTTTGAGGTTAAGTTAAGTTTATTGCAGGAAAGACTCCGTTGAGCAAGCTCAATCACAAGGAGGTCCTGAGTCATATACACATACAGTTCGCAATTACATAGATAGGAGATATACAATGTAGGACAACAGGAAGAAAAATATATACAATTAAGAGGTACATACAATGGAAGTTCTTATACTATGTATGCTATACATTCCAGTTTTAGCCTAGTGAAGTCCTATACTATGCAACACATTTCAGCTTAAAACATAGAGGGCCAGTTGGTACCTAGGGAGTTGTCTAGACATTGGGGGCCTAGTTGCACCTACATATGTCTTTTAATTTAGAGATGGCTAGTGTTTTGTAGGAGTTAGTTGATACGGTGCTGGTTAGCTTCAGCATGGCTTGCAGTTGGTTCCAAATGTTTGGTAGGGTGTATGAGCTCTTTGGCTGGCTGTGGTACGTGTCCTGGGAACATCTAGTAGGATAAGGTCAGATTTCCTTAGCAAGTAGGCGCTGTGTGAAATATGTATGAGACACGTCAGATAGATCGGCACTTTGTGGAGTAGTAATTTGAGGGTCCAAATGCCAGCATGGAGGAGACGTCTGTTGGTAAGGGAGGACCACCCAACTGCTGCATAAAGATCACAGTGGTGGGTCCTGTATGCCGAGTTTGTAATGAAGCGAAGAGCACGGTGGTAGAGTACGTCCAGTTTTGATAGGCTCAAGGTTGGGCAGGATATAAAGATATTGTTTCTGTAATCAAGCAGGGGAAGGAAAGTTGCTTGGACCAGTCTTTTACGGGTTGCGAGAGAAAAGAGGGTCCTATTTCTGTAGAAGAAACTCAAGCATGTTTTAAGCCTCTTTGATAGATCCTCAATGTGGTCATTGAAGGAAAGCTTATCTATCCACATACCTAGATATTTAAATTTATGTACGACTTCCAAGGGTTCACCTAGCGGGGTAACCACAAAGTTTTTAGATGTGGTACGTAGGGCATCAGTCAAGGCAAGTCTCGAGAAAATCATTGTTTTAGTTTTTTTGGCATTTAGGAGCAGCTTAGCATTGATAAGGTTGCTTTCTAACTGGATAAAGTCAGCTTGGAGTGCTTCCCTGACTTTAGTTAAGGACGAGCCTGATGCGTACAAAACCGCATTATCCGCAAAGAAATGTATGCTAGAATTCTTTATGTGGGAGTCAAGGTTGTTAATGTAGAGGGAGAAAAGGACTGGCCCTAGGATGGAGCCTTGAGGGACTCCTCTGGCAATTGGAAGGGGGGCAAATAGTAGGCCATCAGCCTTGACTCTTTGTATCCTTTCCGTGAGATAACTGGTAAACCACTGCAAAGTGAGTGGAGTGGCACCTATGTGGGCAAGACAGGTGATTAGGAGGTATTGGTCTACAGTGTCGAAGGCATTGCTGAGGTCTAGAAAGACTGCACAAGTAAACTTCTTGGTGTCCATAGCATGGATCCAGACATTAGAGACTTTAGCCAAGGCTGAGATGGTACTGTGGTTCGACCTAAAACCAGATTGGGCCGGGTTTATTAGTGAGTGTGCTTCAAGGTGATTTTTTAGTTGGCTGTATATATGTTTTTCCAACACTTTGGAGAGAACAGGCAAGATAGAGATAGGTCGGTACTGCCTGTGCCTGTATAATGACCTTAGTTTTGTGTGGGTTAGCCTACCTATAGAGTCTACATGGTGGGCAAATGTGAGTACCTCATTCAGGGTTACTCCCAGGCATTTAAATGTGGGAACTTGCTCCAATATGACACTTTTCACATTTGTGATGGTAAGAGGATGATTTTTTTTTCTCACTAGGGGACCAGCAAATAGCATTGTCTTAGTTTTCTTATAATTCATCAGGAGTTTATTTTGTTTGAATCACTTTTCCAGTGCCCCGAAACTATGTTGTAGTTCCTGAGTAAGTGTCACTTGGTTTAGACCACTAGTATAAATGACACACGTCATCTGCATAGAGGAGGACCTGTGTTGGGCAGGCTGTGGGGAAGTTATTTACAAATAGGCTGAACAGCAGGGGACCCAGTATCAATCCCTGGGGCACACCAGTGGTAACACTTCCGGTGTCAGACAGTACTCCATCAATCGTGACACACTGGGATCGGTTAGAGAGGTAGCTTCGAAACCAATTCACTCATCAACTGATAGGCCAAGGGTGTGGCGCTTGTTGAGGAGGAGTGAGTGGCTGACCAGGTTGAAGAACTTTGTTAAGTCAATATAGCTAGACCCAACCAGTTAGCCACTATCCAGTGCCTCAAGTATGAAGCTTTTGAGCTCTATTAGGGCAGTGCTAGTGTTATGCAACTTTCTGAAACCATGTTGTTGTGGGCATTGGATATTGTATTTACAAAGATAGTCAATCAGTTGGTCAGATACAATTCTTTCTGAAACTAAGAGCTGCACGATCGGGCAGACTTGATTGATCTGTGGGCCTATTTCTGCCAGCAATTTTGTATGTTAGAACATCTCCAGTACTATGGATAGTGGGGAGAGGATTGATATAGGGCAATAGTTGGACACCAGTGTGCAGTCCCCACATTTGTGGACTGGGGTGACCAATACCATCTTCCATAGGTCAGGGAATTGTTGGTACCAGAGGGAAAGATTGTAGATTTTGGACAGAGGGAAGGAGAGTTCTTTAAAGTAAGGGCTACCAATTTCATGCCTACCATATCACTGCCCATCCTTGTTTTCCCCTAATATCAGTTTGACATATTATATTGCATCTGATAGTGACAGATTTGAAGCAGAACTGTGGTAAATCAGGGTTGCCAGGGGTTGGGGTAACTGGAGATTCTCCCACAGTGGCAGTGGGGTCATCTTCATGTGGTGCACGGGAGGGTCAAATGGCACTGAGATCGGTCAATGCACAACTGAATGTGTTTGCAGTTTCACTTGGGTCAGAGGCAATCACCCCGTTATTACGGAGCATTTTGGGCTGAGATTTGTCAGCCTTCCTCATCAGGTCTTTTAGGTTTTTCCAGAAATGTTTCCCATTGCCCTAGTTGTGTGTTTGTTTCTCCTTGAAGTAGTAGTCCTTTGCTAGCCTGGTGTCCCTAGTGAATTTGTTATGAGCTGTCCTATACAACTGTATGTCCCTTTCTGATCCAGAGGCTCTGGCCCGATGCCACAGGTTGCCTCTGTGCCACATCTGGGCTAGTAGAGAAGAGGTGATCCATTCAGCATAATTACCCCAAATTGTGCGCTTCTTGTAAGAAGCAAAGATGTAGCAGGCCTTATTGAACTGTGTGATAAGAGTTCAAGGCCAAATTTATATCAGGGATGAAATCTAGGATGGACCAGTCCACCAGAGCAATTCAGGCTCTGAAGGTATCTATTTGTCCTTTACAGAGCACTCTACTTATTATAATTCTGGAGGGTGATCTAGGGAGCTTGTTTGTCCAGGTGCACAGCACTGGTGAGTGGTCACTAATGGAGTCTGGCAGGACAGAGACCTCAGTGAGCCTCTCGGGGGTGGTGGTCAGGATCCTTGTATTAGGGAGCTGGTGCCAGTTTTATAGTGTTGTACATCAGCAGGCTTACAGAGATACTATTTGAAACTTTTTGTATTTGATGTATAGGTTGAAATCTGTGAGATCTAGAATAGCTGTAGATCTCCTGTCCATTTCGAGGAAATATCTGGAATAGAACCCCTTGTTCCAGTTTCAGAGAGGAACCAGTTCCATGACACGCTTCTGAAACAGGGTCTGGATCTCCTCCTTTAGAAGGGACAAGTGACCTGGAGAATAAAAAGAAGAAGGTGAGGGATGATCTGGAGGAATTTCTGTCACATCAAGAGTCCCCTTGCAACCGGCTCCAGAACCCATTTGTCCAGGGTGATCTTCTGCCATTGTTTTAGGTGCAGGGAGCTCCTGACCCCTACACTCACCTCTGGAGGTAACAGGTGAGGAGGGGGGAAGAGATGGAAGAGAGTCAGGTGGAGCGGGGGAGAGGGCCACTGGAATCGATTCCTTTGGGTATTTGGCACAGGCACCAGGGAGAGGAGACCCAGGAGGGGACCATCATCTCTGCCACAGCCTTGCTGATGGTATGCACCGATTACCTCTGGCAGCAGGCCTACGAAAAGAGCCCCTACCACTCCCTCTAGTAGGAGCGGGGTATAGGGACTTAACAGACCATAAGGCCATTTTAGAAGTCTGAAGTCCACGTAGAGCTTCTTCCACATCATTAAGAGGCAGTATAGTGCAGTGGTTTAAGGCTCTGAGCTGCAAACATGGAGACCTGGGTTTGAATCCCACACACCCCACTTGCATACTGTGTGACCCTGAGTAAGTCACTTAACTTCCGTGTGCTCCCAGGTCGCAACTGTAAACAAGCTTTCAGCTTAGTGTGTCTCTCCTGGTTAAAAAAATTAAATAAAAATATAACCAAACAGTTTGGAACATTTTCTAGGAGAATTTAAAACTATTTGCTGTACATCAGTGGCAAAGCCAGAGAGCAGCAAATGTTTGCCAACCTCATCACCAGCAGATAATATTTAAAGCAAATCGTTCTTTGCAGAACCATCAGGCAAAGCCTGGGCCATAGTACAAGCAGCTTTCCACAGGCTATTCTGGTGTTTGATCATATGGGCTTGGTAGTTTGCAATCCTAAGGCTCAGGGATGCCGAGACATAAGTACGCTTGCCCATGACACCCAGTCTCCTAGATTCCTTATTAGGAGGCCATGCACTCATGTGTCTAGGAGTTCTAGAGTTATCATGAGCAGCCATGATGACCACAGAGTCAAGTTTCTGGCTGCTTAGCATAATAAGGCTTAGCAGATGGAGCAGAATACTGTTTATCAGCCTTCCTAGGGGCTGCAGGAAGTGATTTAGGCCTATGCCATGCAGCAAAAGTAGCATCCTCTAAGGCAGGCTACACAGGTGGAATAACAATAGAGGGAGAACAAGGCACCTTCAAAAACTCAATGAGATTCCTCTTAGTGGAATCTTCTTCTTCCACAGCAAAACCCATTGCAGACTGTAATTGTTACATCATAGCCTAAAAAAGAGGGATCTGCAGGAGGAGACCTCGCAGTAGGGACCACTGAGTCCTCACTGCAGGATGAGAGGGTAGAACTAGAGGGCAAATTGCTCTCTAAAAACTGTTCTTCACACTCATATTCCTCCTCAAAATCCACCTAAAAGTCCAAGAGGTCAGGATTATATTCCATTCTGTCATCATCATCAGGAGAGATGATGGGAACTGCAGGAGGGGTCAGCTGGAGGCAAGAATCTGTGGCGTGTTTGCAGAATCTGTTGGAGACCTTGATCCAGAAGGCTCCATCATTTGTAAAGATGCCTGGAATATCAACCCTGGCAGAATGCATTGATCCATATCTGAGAATGACATCAACACAGCCTGTGAGTTGACGGCACCCTGAAAAGGGTTCGGGACTACCTGTTTTGATGGCCGGAGCCCAATGACAATGGCAAAGTACCGTCCATAGTAGACATGTTAGTACCTGAGCCAGAGCCAAATCCAAATCCAAACCCCAACCTTTGTGTCTCAGCAATGGATTTGGGGGGGGGGGGTTGCTCATTGATGATGTTGGAGCAGGCAGTGATGAGGACATACCTTTTTTCAATGGCAACCAGGACCTCACCAGAAAAGCTCTTTATCCTTATGTTTGTGCTTATGGCCGGATGAGGAGGAGGAGTCCAGATATGATACCCTTTCCTTGTTTTTCAGCTTTGATGACTGTTTCATGGACAGCTACAAGGGATGCCTTTTTCCTTCATCATGACTTTTAATGCTTTTTGTGCAAGGAAGTTTTCTAGAGCTTCCCGATGGTGTCACTTTGGAACCTGGTCGAAACCCTGGCACATCTCTGAAGTCCTCATGTTATGAGAAAAGCCCAAACAGCACACACAAATGGAGTGCGAGTCATCCTTGTGGAGTTTATAACCACAAAATACAGTATCTAAATAAAGGTTCTTTAGACTTTGGTGGCATGCAGATACAACAATAGTAAACTACTAAAGCACAGAAAAAAAAAAAAAGAAAAAAAGGCAACGGCTTTGTCAACGTTGTTTCCTTCAACAGGTCCGACAAGGATGATTGACGGCAGAAGAAATAACCGAGGAGTGATGGGGCTGCCCGTGCCATATATGCATCAGTGCTGCATGTCACTGTGGGTGGCCCCCAGCTAGCAAAAAGTTTCCATATGGTACTGACGCTGATGACTTACTGCTCCAAAGGTGTGGCATAATGTAGGCGATATCCTTAATGAAGATATGATGTTACCAGTAACCAACTGAGAGCTGCAGTGGCTTTTTCTGGATTTGTTCCTTTTTTTCACTTGTTGTGGATCCAGTCAGCTTTACTGCCACAAACTTGTTGTGGAGGAAATTAATGCAGTGGACATACAAGATGACATGGCACTGGGGAAGCAAATTAGTAGGACACCATGGTTGGATACATGGCTGGAGATAAGCGAGAATGTGAAATGAGGTTAATTCCACTCTGCTGGATGCAACTTTAAGTAAAGCACTGAGTGCGACAGAATGTAAACATCTCACTAGGATGTCGGTGAGTGGGAGTGAAGTGCGACTGTGACAGATTGATTTTTTTTCTAAACCCACTGAAGAACTGCTTCAGGGAAATGCAGGGAGTGTTGTGATGTACCAGGTGGTGATTAGTGCTGCTGACGGGGGTGGCGGGGGGTGCGCTGTTAAGAATATAAGGATTTGATGTCAGCCAACTGCTGATGGGATGAGTGAGGTGCGGAAAAGACACTAGTGACAACAAAATGCAGTGCTGGTGGGTGGTGGGATGAGGTGTGAATGACGGATTAGCAATTTTTGTTTCAACTGCCAGACAGGTACCTGTATGTGCTGCTGAGAAGTATATGAGGTGGGGTTACAATGGAATGCTGTCACAGATATAAGCAGTGTGTAAGAATATATATATATATATATATATATATATATATATATACACAGTATTTATACAATGACTAAGAATGCAATTTTGCAAAACTAAAGTGTTTTCATGTATGACAGGTCTAAAGTGAAAATAAATCATTAATTTAAATGTTAGGTGGGTCATCAGCATTTATTTCCACTTTAGACTGGTTGCAAAGCAGCTCTTAACCAATGGGAGAACCGCTTGCACAATTCCTGATGACATCACAATGTCCTATGCTGCAACTGGAAACAGAGTAGTGAAATCAAATAGAAACAGGTAAATCTTTATTAACCCTTGCTGTGACGTGGACTGATATATCAGTCCAGAAATCCTATACATTCCAATTCTGTTGGCAGCCTACTGGTTAAAAGAACTAATCTTGACAAAAAAGCACTGCCATTACATAAATGGCATATGCAATGGGTTGGCTTAAAATATCACATGTATTTGTATCTGCAGGGTTTGACCTCTTCAGATCTCACTCATGGCTCTGCCACTTGTGAGGTAATGGAGATCAAAGCTTGCAGATAAAAATAAATGTGATATTTTTACTCTGCCATGGCATATCCCATCTATATAGGACAGGCCACTAGGGTAACCCTGCCTTAGCATGTAACTGCTTCACTCACCACTGCCAGCTCTAGAGTAAGCTTGGGTGGCCCTCCCCTATGGCTCTATTTGACCTCTCACTTGGCAGAACAAGTCACAGCATACTAGCTACCCTGAAACCGCACTCCTTAGTCTGAAGACTAGACCTCTTACCTGACTGGGCAGCAATAAAAAGTAAAGGCCCTGTATTCTTCGTTCTACAGACTGATGAACCACCAGTCAACTAGAGATTCAACCACAACCAAAAGACATCACACTGCAAAGGGAGGATGCAAGCCAGACATTTAAGTCTGCAGCTTTGCTTTCTTGAAACCATGCTGCTCTCTTGACAGGGTTACCTGGATCACAAATACAGGAGTAGCTATCCCAGTCATCACTGCATCGACTGTTCATAGGGCATGGACTGGAATGACAGGGGTCTCCTACTTCACAGCCCTCTTCCACTTTCTCCTTAATCGCTTGGTTCATGTTCAGCGTGGCAGTATTAGAGGCGGTCTCTCCCATTCTCAAGCCCTGCACAGTAAAACAACATCTCTTCCATTATCCATGTTTGTGACAGAACCCAATGAAAGTCACTCTGCACTACACAGGGACAAAAGGGCAGTAAAGCATTCTTTCTTATGTAGATGGTAGGCTCTTCAGAGCTTTCTTTGTCATGGTTACAATGGCTGATTTCCAAAGGTGTTTGAATTTCAGTTCACTTGACTCTAAGTAAGCATGGCAAGCAATCAGAAATGGAGAGCAACATGTCCTACCCGTTCTAAAGCAGAAAATAAGATTATCTGCAGCACACTTGGTTGTGAGAGAGTTCAACATTTGCATAATCCAAGGAATAATCCTATTATCTAGGTGATACTTTTTAAATGGCTTTAATAATCAGAGATGGATGTGCACCTTCTGTAAAGTTGATACTGTGAGCAGTCAGCAAATCAGCAGCACTTCAGCTGTATTCGAGACATTCTTACCTGCATGCAGCCGTGAAATGCTTTCTCTACTGAACCCTGAGCTCCTCGAAGCCCTCCCGCAAAGATTTCTTTCATTTTCAAGCCAGGCAGCTCATTTCCTATTTCTACAGTGTTCTGTGAAATCAGAGAGATTAAACATCAGGATTCCAGGAAGGAATCTAGGTTACACCACTGTAAACACAAGTCAACCTTTTGCTATTAAGCACAACACTCTGTTAGCATAGATGGTTAGTTTTGTCCCTGTGCTGTGGAGAGGGAGAATGGGAGTACAAGAAGCTAAAGTACTTGAAACTGTAGTTCTGCTACTGGTATTCCTTCTGCAGTCAGTAATGATCCCTCACCTCATCACAAGAGCATGATTAAAAGCCTCAGAAAACTATTGTCTGGAACCTTGATGACTTTTCATGTTCCCACCATTTCATACTCTAGATTGGTCATAAACCACAGGAAAATAAGGAGCCACACTTCAAGCACTCTACTGAGATTAAGCCAGGGGAGGCTGAGTGGTATCTAGAATATCAGTATTTTATTTAATTTATTTAGTTTTTGTTGACTAGGAAAGGATGGCTAGGCAGTTATGTCCATTTTTAGTCCCGTCCTGGGGGGGAGGGTAACAGTCAGCTGCAAACTGACATATTCCTCGATGTGGAGCCTTTGGAAATGAGTCGCTGACTCAAAGGTTGTAATCCGAGATTCTCAATAAATAAATAAATATTGAACCAGGTTAAGCACTTGGTGGTATTTTTAGTGAACACTGGGAAATTTTGCCAGGACACAAGATATACTCCCCTTCTATTTTTGAGAACTGCTATGGGATCTTAAATGTCCACCTGAAGAACCACCTGAAAAGACAGACTGGACCTCGGTTTTATGTCTGATCCTAAAGATGGTACCTCAGGAGTGCAGCACCTCCTCATTCTACACAGCAGTGTCAGTATTGGGATTTTAGCCCAAGTTCCTGGTGTGGGGCTAGAGCCACAACCTTCCAATCTTCCAGCCTCAGAAGTATATGAGGAATATCAGGATGTAGCTGAAAACAGGCTACCTGACCTACCTGTCTTGGTAAACCAAATAAATATAAACCATTAGTAAAACTATAGTTACAAGCAAGTAGCTTACTTTTCTAACTATCTGGTAAGGTGTTCTTCTGGTATGGTGCATGGTGGTGTTGAAGATCCTTGAGAGGGTGGTGACACAACAATTAAATGCATTTCTGCAGACAAACCAACTTCTTTATAGGAACCAGTCAGGTTTTAGAACCAAATACAGCACCGCAAATGCTGTTTTGAAAGTTACCAATGACATATAGCAGGTTACGGATAAAGGTTTACTGAGTTTTGCAGTATACATTGAGTTCTCCAGGACCTTCGACACCATTAACCACTTGGTTATGAAAAAATAGCTGGCCTCTCTGGGTTTCAGGGGAACTGTATTAGCCTGGCCGTCCATGGGGCAAAAATCATGCTTTCTGCCTCTCATAAATGAGGTGCCCCAGGGCTCTGTCCTGGGCCTCATTTTAGTTTCACTATATTTGAATGACATGGTTCAACATATCAGGGGCTTATAATGTCACCTCTGTGCAGACAGCAGAATTTATATTGCCCTGGGAACAGGAAGTTCAACTCAGTTCACAGCAGGGTTTGAATTCTGTTGAAAGTTACCTGATAAGAAATGGTTTGGTCCCAAATGAAAAGAAACCCCAGAGTATATCATTTGGTACATGCTTCAGATTGTACTCTGGGAATCCCTCATTAGTTATCTATCTGTACTTCTGGGGGTGGTTCACACCGTGAAGTCCAGCACTTTAAATATTTAGGCACCTGATTTGATGCTCAGTTAAAATTGGGTGATCACCTTCAAGCAATTGTGAAGAAACTGGGACCACAACTAGACTGCCTATATAGACACAAGCATCTCGCTCTCTCTACAGACACCCTTTTAAAAGCTGAAAACACTATGATGATGCTGGTTATAGATTATGAGGATACTGTATACAGTGCTGCAGGAAACCATCTTCTGAATCAACTAGACATGTTTGTTAATAAGCTGGCCAGAATTATACTTTTATGATCCATAGCTCTCACACCACTGCACTCTTTTAAGCAGCTAAATTGATCACCCATGATAGCCAGGCAGGAGTTGCACTCATTGAAGTTAAAGGAGCACTGCAGTCAGAATTTGCAAACACGTATGTTGTGCATTGTGTGCGTAGTCCAAGTGTGTCCTTCTGTGTCTGCTATTAGTTTTTCATAAATTAGCCTGCTAGTTTTATGGCCCCGCCACCCCTGGGGATCTCCGTCTTAGCATGGTTTATTGCTCTTCTTGTTCCTACAATGCCTCCTGTCCCATGTGACTGATGTATCCTGGAAAGTGGATTCAGAAAGCACTGGTTTAGAGTCAATTTTACAACAGCAGAGCTATGCTATTAAGTAGCTTTTCTTATCCAGTGAGCACTAATGGCTACATTCTCTGTTCAGCAAATACTCGATGGCTAACTGAGCGGGCTATAAACAGCTAGAGTCTTCACTAATTATAGCATTGATGATCTGGGGTGATTTGTATGCTTTTTATGGCCGTGTGTAGTTTGATTAAATGAAAAAAGTTTTAAAAGCAAAACATTTACTCCTGCTAAATAGACCTGACACACACACACATAGAAAACAAAAATACTGAATCAAAGCTACTTAGTGGAGGCCAGAACATCAGGCATCTAACTCTAGTACTTGCTGAATCAGTGGTCCTGTACCTATCACTGTCACATGGGGACAGGAGAACTATGCTGAGATGGTGATCCCCCAAGGGCCATAAAAATACCATATAACTAGTATGCAAATTTAGAAAAACTCTTAATATCAAACAAAGGGAAGGATGCAACTGGACTATACACATAAAGCAAAATATTCTGTGCAACATATGTTTTTGCAAATTTTGATTGTAGTACTCCTTTAAGATCATTTTCTTATAGAGGCACTAGAGGCTGGCATCTACTTCTGATTAGTTTTAGATTATGAAATGGTACTATAGTTCCATTTGCTAGGCTTATTTATGGGAAATTCCCCAAACCCCAAGCTGCTGAAAGTTATCTATGTTACTACTGCTGGTTTACAGAATTGTATATATGTATTTATAATACTTATATGACATTTTAAATAATAAAAAGCATATGACTTAACTACCCAAGAAATCTTTGTTTATAAGGATGTCATTGCAAATGAGTTTATTGATCAAAAAGCAAAAAGCTCCTGTTTTTTATTATTAATAAACATTATGATTATTATAAGTAGTGGAGCATTTTTCAGCACTTATAATTCACTGTTATAACCAGCAGGTTATAACGGTAAACACGCAAAGCTTTGTCAAGAGGAAAGTAGCAAAGCACTGAGGGGCTCACTCTACACGGTTTGCCTATTCTAGTAACACTTGATGAGGTGAGAAAACACTCCCTGGCAAATATATAAAACAAGGCATGGGGCGGTGCGTAAAACTCGAATTTTACACACATTCTCGGTGTGGAATGCTAAGATAAACTCCACGAGCTTTGCTCTCAGGTTTATGTTGCATCTCACACCTTAGGTGTGTGTAAAATTCTCAATATTTATTTATTTAGCTTTTGTTTACCAGGTGCGGTATGCTAGGCAAACATATGCCTAATTTTCAGGTACGACCCGGGAGAAATATAACATCATGTACAATGAGCACAATTACACTAGACCATAAAAATATACAACGGTAATATTATACCCACTACCCCATGCATTATTATATATAATTGCTGGTACTGTCTGCATTCACTGTCCAAACATCTATATATACACCACTCTGTGAAAAAACACTACCTGGCAAAGATATAAAAGAAGACATGGGGTGGTGTGTAAAACTCAAATTTTATACACATTCTTGGTGTGGAATGCTTAGATGATCCCCAACAGCTTCACTCTCAGGGGTTTATGTTTATGTTGCATCTCACACCTTAGGTGTGTGTAAAATTCTCATTATACATACCACCTCATGCATTATTATATATTATACAATGGGGTAAATCCAAAGTCAGAAACTCTGCAATCTGACTGGCTGGCTGGCACCTTTGCCATTGTGATAAATCCTCCAATGTACACACTGGAAAAGGTACCAGCCACCAGTCAGCCACAGCAGGAACCCCCGCAGAAATCACTCTGACCAACTCAAATCCAGCCATGGCTAACGCAGCAATGAATGGGAGAGCCATAGTCACATTACTGCACAGCACCAGCCGTTTTCACTCTCAACCCTTGAACCTCCAATAGCTGGTAAACCACTACTAAAAATAACAAACAAACAGAAACCCATATTTTACCTAAACCACTCAGAACTCCTCAGATTCTTCACCCATAAACAGCTCCACACGGCTCACCTCTCAATAATAAAATCAACTTCCTTCCCACTTTCCCGTCACCATTGCTGCGCCTGCAAACACTCCAAAAACCGGACGCTCCACCTTCATCAGCAATTTATTTGAATCTTCTCTCACAGAAAACTTTAAGAAATCCTAAGCAACAGAAAGTTTTTTAACTAAGAACGAGGCCACAAACGTACACAGCCATGATACCATGTGCGCGCATACATATACATGTCCCAGTTATGCATGTGCACATGCCCACTATCGATGGTCAGCTTACGGCCATCATTTCTATAACTTTGGGCGCTCGTTTTTTTAATTAAAAAACACTTTCTTCACTCCTGCATTCCTAAAAGTCTTAAATTATCTCATTACCTGAATGGGGATGGTGAAAGGTGACCACAACCTTCCAACAGCTTCAGTGCTGTGGTGACCTCTGTCTATAAATTCAAAAACCTAGAATAAACTCTAACATTCCATGTTGCGCTTCACAGTGCTCTCAGTAATTGAGTTCTGGAACATGACTAGGAGGCTGATAAAAAAACAAACAAAAAAAACATCAAAACTCTCACATGGTCTCTTTGCTTAAAAATATGTGGCGCAGTATTCTACCTAGGAACGGGAACTATTTTTTGACACGCAACAATATATTCATTAAAAATTATTTAAAATGCCCCATAAATATAATTTTCTTTTATTTTATGTTCACAAACAAAACAGGAACATTGTATAATAGCAATATACCACTCCAGGGTGTGGGTATATGAGTGGATTTACCACTTCTGGTGTGGTTAAGCCACTCGCGGCCTGTGGCTTCGTGACCAAACCACACCAGGCATGGTAAATCCACCCATATACTCACACTCTGGAGTGGTATATTGCTTAATTGCTGGTACTGTCTGCAATCACTGTCCAAACATCTATATACACCACTCAGTCAATTCACTTTAGTATTTGGAATACTATGTTCATGTCCTCTCTGAGCCTTGTCTTCCCTTTTCTAGACTGAATAGTTTGAGGATGTCCAATCACTCTTCAAAACTCTTGCTTCCTAAACTGCTTAACAGCTCAGTGGCCCTGTGTTGACCCTCTCAGTCTCTTCATGTCCTTTCTTGACTGCAGTGACCAAAACTGGGCACAGTCCTGCAGATGTGGTCTAACCACGCAATTGTATAGAAATACTGTAGGATCACCTCCCTTGACCTACTCTTTATCCCTTTACTAATGTAGCCCCACACTGAGTTTATTCTCTTGACTGTGGTGGCACACTGACAGCCTAGCTACATCTTACTGTCCACAAATATCCTAGATCTTATGTTGTGCAAATGCATACCAATTTAGAAGAACTTCCCTACCACTCTACTTCTCAGGGTACCTGGTGATTTTCTTGGTAAGCAGGAATTTATCCAGGTTTCCAGATCACCAATGCTGATGTTGAGAGCAGTGATCCCGGCAATGACCCCTGAGGAATGCTGCTAAGAACTCCTCTCCACTAGGAGTAGCACCCCTCTATCAATACCCTCAGCTTTCTGCCCCCAAACCAGTTAACAATCCACCTTGTGTAGGACTCCCATATACTTTACTTGTTTACTTCGCCTAAAAGCCTGTCATACACCACTGCATCAAAGGCCTCGCTGAAGTTCGAATAGACTACATCCATGGCCCGGCCCCAGTCCACCTCTCTGGTTACCCTCTCGAAGAAGGTGATTAGGTCAGTTTGGCATAATCTGATCCTCATGAAGCCATGCAGAGAGGGGGATAGAAAAAAACGTATTCTCTGTAGTAATGAGGATTCTTCTGGATAGTCTTCGTGTTGGGGGACTTGAACGTCAAAGGGACAGGGAGGCTGGTCAAGAGCCCAGAGCCTGGAAGAAGGCAGGTTGTTTGCCTCCCAGAAATGCTGACGGAAAAAATCCTACCTGGGCTCCAGACCTTGGCAAGAGGGGAATGTGGGAAACCAGATGTGGTGACCAACTTGGGAACCAATATTCTGGAGGAATACAGAGTCCAGAAGGGATTCAGGATTCTGAGGGAGATGGTTAGATAAAGTGCAGACCCATTAGCCTTCTCAGAAATGCTAGTCAGGCTAGAAAGGCAAATATTTTAGATTTCAATGTGAAGCTCAAGGGGTGGTGTGGTGAGTAGGGGGGATTCAGGTAAGTAGGTGGCTGGGGATCCATCTGGGATGACTAGGCCTTGTATGCATTAAACTGTTTCTATCTCAGGAGCAGGGAGAAACTAGGGCATTGGTAAGAAAATGTAAAAGAATACATTATCCAGCATTTAAACCAAGTAGTGGGGAGGGCTACACCACGGCATACAACCTAAAGCTTTCTCAAGTTGGGAGCCGCAAGATCCCCTCCCCCTCCCCCCAACAGTATAACTGGGATATGTTGGGAGAGGGAAGCAGGTAGCACAGGGGATGCAGCTGGGGATCTACAGACCAGTCAGCTTGACTTCAATAGTCAGCAGAATGCTGGAAATGATCCGCAATGATAGGCTGGTGGAAAATGGGCTACAGGACAGAAGACAGCACAGGTTTGTAGGGCTCCTTGACTGATTTGGTACTTTCATTGTAACTCCAGGAAAATTTTCCTCTAGATTACATTATTTCCTATAGTAGCCAAATTGCTATGTTTCCCCATATAACTAGTAAAAGTCTATGGGAACAATTTTCCTGTAGATGGCATATTTCCCTGTAAAGTACAAGAATCCTTGTAGATCTGGGAGCCCAGGGTTTGTGGTAGGCAGATCTTGTCACACAAACCTGACTGACATCTGACTGGGTAACAAAGGATGTTAATAAAGAACAATCAGTTGACATACTGTGTCTCAATATCAGCAAGGTATTTGACTCGGTTCTGCACAGACAGATGGTCAGGAAGCTATGGAACCTAGTTGTGGGGGACAGTTTGAGTCGCATGACAGCTGGGGAACTGGCTAAGGGGGAGGATGCAGAAATGGTGATAAATGGAGAGCACTCGAGAGGAAAGCAGGTCACTAGTGGGCTCCTGCAGGGGCCAGTACTCAGCCCAGTACTCTTTAACATCTTTATCAGTGACATAGAGAAGGGTATCAGAGGGAAATCTGCCTCTGTGTGGACGACACCAAGCTCTGTAGCAGGGTAGGCTGTGAGTAGGGTATCTGGGAACTGAATGAAGACCTAGATAGGGTTGACAAATGGTTACAGCTCTGACAGCTAGGCTTCAATGCCAAGAAGTTCTAAGCCATGTATGTGGGCAGAAGAAACCCTGGGTTGCATACAGGTTTGGTGGTGCAAGAGATCTGGGAGTGGTAATTTCTAACAATATCAGATCATCAGTACAGTGTAACACAGAAACAGGGAAGGCAAACACTGGGATGCACTGGGAGGAGGGTTCAGTAGCATAAGAGGTAATCTTGGCCCTGTATAGAACCATGGATCCCACCTATGAAGGACATAGACTGGAGACAGTACAGAGGAGGGTGATCAAGATGATACATGGTGCCGTCCCACCAGCACAGTGGTTGGATTTCCGCTTGCGAGGCCAGCAATCTGGGTTCGGGAACGGACCTGGGAGCTGGAGGGCTTGCCAGGGGGAGGAGGCTTGAGCATCTCATGGATGGCTCGCCTGCTCTGGGGGGAAGGGGACTCAGAGCTTGGCTCTTGTCTCACCTCGGGTGGAGAACCAAGGAACAACAAGGTTGAGGCCGAAGATAGGGTTGATGTGCTGGATGTTGGCGCTTCAGCACCTTGACATCAGGGCATACACCACATCCAAGAACACTGGGAAAAATACCTGCAGCACCCCCAGTAGACAGATCACCAAGGCCCCGATCCCCAATGTCCCTACCGACCCTGGCAATGCATCCCAATGAAAGACAGACACGTCGGGGTGGAAGGGCCCCCACCCTGTACCCGCCGGGGGGGGGTACAACCATGGCTCCATGGGGAATGGACTGCACCAGAGTTTCTGATATGTGAATGGGGACTGATCAGGCTGATGGGTGCCTCCCAAAGAAAGGGGGCTCTGTGGGAGGAGGAGGAAAAAAAAAAGATGATACGTGATTAGCAAGGGAGGACGTGGGATCAGAGACTGAAGGGTCTCAACATGTACTCTATGAAGAAAGATCAGAAGGGGGTATGATCAAAACATTTAAATACTTGCAGGGGATAAAAGTGGACACTTCACAGAGAGTGGCAGCATTGATACCTCTTATACCACGGAGAGTAAGAGTAAACTGGCTGGGGGGTTGGTTGAAAAATGACATTAGGAAGAACTTTTTATGGAACGGGTGGTGGCTGGGTGGAATAGACTGCCCAAGGGTCCATTCAATGCAGGAATGGTTTCACGAGAGGGTGAGACAAACATAAAGGGCTGCTTAAGTTAGCTGGGAAGGTGGACTGGGGGGTTATGGTCATGTATCCCTAAGGGGCATGTACCAACTCCCAGGGCAGACTAGACAGACAGTCAGGCCTTCTTTTGCTGGCGATCTTCTGTTTTTATGTTTCGAGAAGGAGTACGTGTGAGGCTGACAAATTGTAGCATCTCAGCCCGGAGGTGTTGTTCTGCAGACAGAACTTCAGAATGTTAAAATTCCAACTCAGCAGTATAGTCATGCTCCACCTGACATTCCAATGGCAGATTTATAGCTGAAGAGTAGAACAGAGCAGTGCCCACTCAGTTAACCTACCATATGTCTCCAGAAACATAAATGCAATAAAAATGACAAATCACACCACAAAGAACTGTAACAAATGCAACAGCTGTTTCTACAGTACCCACAATCACTCATGGACTGCATCTAGCCAAGGAGGTGAGTAGAGGGCTATGCCAGTCACATCACTGCTGCCATAGTTTGGCTTAGGTGACTGAGGTGAAGTTGTGGGGAGGACAGTCCTCAGCAGGTTAATCGGGAGGGGTTCAGATGCCCTTACGGGGGGGGGGGGGATATTAAACCACCAGAAATATTCAAGGTGGCTGCAGGACAGGCTATCAGGGATCACTAGACCACCAAGAATATTGAAGACAGCTACAGAATGGGTGATTGGGGGTTGGGGGACCACAAGACCACCAGGAATATTCAGGACAGCTACAGGGCAGGTGCTTGGAGGAGGGGGAACAACAAACACATACTAATGAGTCCTTAATGGGCATTCAAATGGCCCATAATGTCTTACATGCCCAATGGACTCATTAGCATGTTAGGGCTGAATATGGCTCACAGGAGCTCTGGCATTATCTCATTTGGGCCATGTTATCTCCACTGGGCTCATGTGAGCCATATTCAACCTTGGGCTGTGTCAGTGCAGTGCACAGTCACTATGCGCTGCACAGATATGGCCCAATATTCAGACAGAACCCTCCAGTGGGACTGCACTAACTGTCCAAATACTGCCCCCAAGCCAGCCAGCTCTGAATGTGGAAGTCTATGCCCCTTAGCACCATAGAACCCAAAGCTCACAAGAAAGGTCTGCTGCCTGCAGCGTCTTAATACTTTTGTTCTAACTTGTAACAGCATGCAAGCAAGCATGTTCACCACTGACAGAATGCTTATGTTATTATAAGGCTGGTTGTTTATAAATAAATCCTGTCCCCTACCCACGATAAATCACGAGCAACCCACCTCCCCCCCAACAACCCTGTCACTCTTCCCATCTCCCGAATTTAAATGACATCACCCCACCCTACACATCTTCTATCCCCAATCTCCCTCACCCTGCCCAAAAAGACCCCAAATTATTAGGATACACAGGTGGCTCGGAAGTAATTACCATAAGGCCCCATGGTGGAGTGATCATTGTGCTCATCTTCAGTGTCCTAACTACTGAATAAAATGATGATGTATTCCTATAACACCACCTGACAAGCTGACTAGTGAGATTTGGTGCTGGAGGCGGGACAGGATTCATATATGAGCAGACAGCCTTATAATAATAAAATGTGGTTACAGGGGGCTTGGGAGGGAGGAGGGAAGTTGAGTGTTACAGAGTGGGGGGGGTGCCTTTGCTGTGGGAGAGCTTTTTTTTTTTTAAATATTTACAACTGAATTTAGGATTTTAGACTAGGTTATCCAAGCAAAGATCATCCAAAATCTGGCTGCTGGATCAGATTCACTACATGAATTTTTCAGGCACTCCACCTGCCAGTTGTATCGGGGGACAGATGGAAATCTGCGCATGGCCATTTACAATATCAGTTTCCTTCCCAGAGCTGCTCTAACATGGCACAAAGTAAAGTCTTATGTTTACTGCATTAGGAGTACAGAGGCTCCTGAGACTAGAGGGCAAGATTTTATAAGGGGGCACAATGTGTCTGTATGCTAAGGTCAGCTGTGGCAGTATAATCTCCATGCATGCTGCCAAAATATTTTCAAATAGTACATGTGCCCCATGTGTAACGATAACTGTCTAGTAAAGCGCTACCAGAATAGCGCAAGGAAGGAGAGCACCAGTCTGAACAGTGCTGCCACGGACATCGAGAGGGGATTGACGATGCTTGCAGTAAGCATTCCCCAGATCGCTGTCCATGGTGCTGCCACAGGACAAGGGCAGAATAATTCAGGAGGCTGGCCAAGCTGCTCCCATGGAGTGGAGCAGCTCGACCGAGTAGCAGTGGAGACCAGGGTTCTAATCCTGGTCCCCCTCGCTTTTGCAGATCAGGACTTCTATTTTTTTTTTTTTTACAAGGGAGCCATGGAAATAAGTATTCCATGGCCCCACAAATTCTTTTTTTCCCCATGATCTGCTGCTTCAGAGTTGCGATAATTTAGTACCGGGGGGGGGGGCAGACCCCCCGCAAAAAGAAAACCGGTGGCATTTTTGCAGGTGCAATTGTTGCCTGCGCTGTTACTGCTGGTGCTATTCTGACCTAGTGCCTGTGTAACTACCAGTACTAAAGCGCTGAACTAAGGCACGTTGATGGGGCTTTTGTTCTGCAAGCACTCATAAAAATTCAATCCTAGTGCTCTAAGCTGCTCAAAAACCATAATGTCAAAAAAAATAAACACAAACTAACTGTTTCTCAGTTTGTTTAGTGGACATCAAATCATTTTTTTTTACTTTTTATTTATAGAGTTTTATGGTTATTACAGCCAGCTGTATCTCATAAACAATAGGAGACTGAGGTACGCAGACCCTTGCATCACATGTACAATCTAGAGAACCATATACATTTTAAGTAGATTATGAGTCCATGCATGAAAGAGGCCTTCAGGTAGAATTATAGGAGTAAAGTCCAAACTGAACAACTTGTACAGCAATGATCCTCTCACCCTGAATTAGAAAACATAATTAGTAAACCAATGAGCCAGTTCCCCTGAAGAACTTGTAGGTAGGGTGGAAAAGAAACGGCGCATATACTGTAAAAAAAACCTTTTCAACCAGGCTGTCTGGGCTCAATTAAGTTGAATTACAGCCCTCTAGGTTCTTGCAAGGCATAACAACCTGCACTACAGGGGAATAAAGCAAAGGAAAATTAATCTCAATACAGTTCACAAACTGAGAAGTGCTGTATGCACTAAACATACATCAATTACAGTGATGGCCAATAGGATCTAACATCATGCTATTAGAGAGTGCCGTATATGGAGCAACAACTAAGGTGCAGGGTTCATAACCGCCTAAGAACCCCTAGTTTATATATTACGGAAACAGGTAGTAAGATTAATGAATGAGTTTACATTGTTGTCCCATCACTATTATCGGATTAAAGTCACCTTTGCAAGTGTTGAGATTTCAGTTAGAAAGAGCAATAAGTCCACAGTAATTTCATCCTTCCTCGTCCGAAGTATTCACTGCAGGCTTTTGACTTTCAATAAGCTTTTCAGCGAATGTGAAGGCCGCCGCAGGATCCACAAACACATGAGACCTTGAGGCGTGTTTAATTAAAAGCCTCGCCGGGAAGTTAAGTCATGCTTCGATCCCATTCTGAAGGAGATTTTTTTTAATAATCTGCAATTCCTTTTTATGGGCCTAGGTTTGCGCAGACAGATCGGGGAAGAAGGAGAGATGGTATCCCTCCCAGAGCAGTTCCCCTCGAGTGTGTGCGGCCTGCAAAAGGGCAATCCTAGCCTTGGAGTTGGAGAGAGTAGCTTTTGCAGTGTGTGGTACTTGCTGTGCTGTTCCTCGAGATGTCTGACGTGTGGGATCGAGAATACTTTCAGGATATGAATCCCTGAGTCGCAGGGCAACAGCTATAAAATCTTGAAATACCATTCTTGTCACCGTAGGTAGTATTTCAGATGCAATGGCATATTTAGAAGGAAATCCTATGATGCAAATATTTGATTGTCGTTGGATGTTCTACATCTTCTCAACTTTAGCTCTCATCTGATTGAGATCTCTAATATAGGCTGCTTTACATTCCAGCTGGCACTCTCTGTCTGTTTTGAGCTCTTTAATAGCAACTGCATTATCCTGAATCGAGCGGTCATTTTCTGATAACTTTGCTTCTACTGTTGCCAAACACTTATTCGTCTCTTCACCGGTAGCTAGGATTTTGGTAAGCATGGTCAAAATCTGCAATGTCAGGAGCTCTGGTGAGGCTAGGTCTTTGACTGCTGAGGGACCCGAACTGGTTGCAGATCTCTGGGAAGACAAATATAAATCCAAGCCTTGTGATGTGCGCTTAGAGTCTTTTTTTTGGACTCATTTTGTTGCCAAGGTATTCTGATTGCTTAAGGTATCTAAATATCTTGAAGTTCTTCCCGTTTTCCATTGTTTTTAGGAGTTTTAAATAGTCACTGGCTGAGCTCTTTCAGAAAGCTGCCGCCATGCTGCAGCTCCACAGCTCCCCCTCATCAAATCATTTTTTCATGTACATTTACGCAGTAGCTGCATGCATAAAGTTTTAACATAAAATATTAAGAACTCTTTACATTTTCAAGTCTGGAAAAAACAAACGTTAAAAAAACAGTGAACTTCAGGTTACAGGAACCTCCAAACAGTCCTCCCCCATTCAAATGACCATAAATCACGTTTGTCACTGTGAGGATGGCAGGCTGAAGCTTTTTTAAAGGGAACTGTTTAGACTCCCTGCTTTGCAGACCTGAGACTGAATTATAGGTATTACAAAACCCACCATAGAGTGTAATCCCTAACAGACGTAAATTCTGTCTATATGTTGATGACTTAAAGCTTGTGGCTTTATCAATGTGAACAAAATATGATATTCTTGCTCTGTTTGCTCAGGACGTGCTTGCAAGAGTTGACACCTGTGCTTCACATAGTCTTTTGCAGAGAGACACTGGTATATAAGAGAATTTAAGGTTTTGAAAATAACATGATAGTAAATTATAACATAGGCTGTGAGGAACATGGCAGCCGACTGGAGCAGAGCCCCGCTGTAGTCGTGCACTAAAGAGTCCTTTTAATGCATGGTTCTGTGGAGGGACTCATGTTAAGTGCCATCAGCACCTGTTCCCTCTGTCAGCCAGCAACAGTGAAAGGCAGCCATTGAAAAGATGATGAAGCAAGAGACAGTAGTCACAGGCCACTCAACTGCTCCTGTTTCTGCTCTCTCCTACACTCTGCACATTGCCTCATGTTTCTAAATTATGGTAACAGAGGCTTGTAAAGGGTACAGTCCGTAGGCAGAGAGTTTGTTTCTTTTTAAAGGCACTGCAGCTTATTGCTCCTCAGGCCACTCCCTTAGTACCCCCACATGTTGCTCCTTGTCTGTTGTACTGGACTGCGTCTGAAATTTGACAGATGGATAGAATTACCTGTACTGCCCAGTACTCGCACATCTTGCTCCCTCTGTTGTACTGGAGCCATGTCTGATCATAACTGCCATTTATGGTTGTCCTATTTCCATCTGTTGTTTTAAAAATAAAATGTAAGAGTTGGACAGAATGTCCCTTGTAGCGGCCAGACCCCATGGAATTCTTCAGTCACAATGGAGTTGCGATCTGCAGTGGTGTTCCGTGCTGCTATCGTACAGCTGTCACGGCACACCTCTGTTTGTCTGTGTCAGTGTCCTGTCCATCACAAGCAAGGGATGGAAGAACTTGGTGGCCGCCTGATGGGGGCACAGTGTCTGAAGTACCAGCATGAGAGAAACAGAGTGAGTGGGACACAGATATGTATAGGCAGTGTGTTTGTTAAATTGCTGTAGTGCATTAGTGAACGAGACACCAACGGTAAAAGAAAGCAAGTGCAGTAGCCCTTTATCTTTGCACAGTGCTCTCCTCTGGTAAAGCAAGTCAGAGAAGCAGGGAGTCAGCAGTCAGCATTGGCAGCATTAGATAGAGAGAGAGGGTGGGTGACAGAGAGAGAGAAAGAGAGAAAGAGAGAGAGAGAGAGAGAGAGAGAGACAGGCAGATGAACATAGAGAACAGCATTGCTTTTCTCTTCTCCTTGTGTCTCTGTTAATGGGAGGGGGTCCACCACGGTACCAGTGTAAGAAATGCTGTCATGCACAACAAATGTCAGAAATCATGTCAGTACTATATTTCTGATATTTCTATGTGCATAACAGCAGTCACATGAGGACTACTTGTTGGGGACTATTTTTCCAGGTGGCAAGATGAAGTCAGGGTTTTGGACATTAAAGATAGAGAAACCCCCTTTATGTTGTTTTCTCCTTCTATTGCACATAACCCATGTTATAAGTTCAATAACCCACTCCAGGGTATGGGGTTATGGGGATTTAATGCACGTCTCGGGTGCTGTGAGGACACTTGGCCTGCGGCCTCATGCCTCACAATGCACCCGAGGCGAACATCAAATCCCCATAACCCCATACCCTGTTGTGGGTTATTGCTTACTTAGTACTCCCAACAACTATACTGGCCCATTCCAATATTTTAATAAAAAATCTGTTGCTGGAAGTCTTTGATATTCTGAAGGTTAACATTTTTTAATTCTAAATGGAAGCGTCATCAGATGAGATGCAATGAAATAACCATTCACGTTTAGGGACAATCTACCATGGAGCTCGTTGTTCCCTCAGTTCCACAAGAAGCTATCTTTGAACTATAAATCGGTTTTTATTCATTATAAAGGGGAGTACTTACAACTCTGATGCAAACAAATTTGCTAACAAAAAACCTCCTCATGTAGGGCTTAACTGCGGAACACGCACACTGGAGAGGGGAAAACACAGAAACTATCAGCAGAAAAGAATTGCTTGGCCCACCCAGTCTTCCCTAATATTCCCTGATTAGTCTGTCTCCGCAGACCTGAACAGGTCTCTGGCAACTCTCCCTCCCTCCATACTATTTACTTATATTCCCCTGTATCTATACAATGCATGCTTAAAGCCCCCCACTGTTTTTGCCTCCACCACTTCCGCTAGCAGTCTGTTTTAGACAGCTGCCACCCTTTCACTGAAGCAGTACTTCCTCATACCCCTCTTAAACTACCCCCTCTCAGCTTCACTGCATGCCCCTGGTCCTGATGCTTTTTCTCATTTGAAAGAGATTCCATTCCAGCACCCTGTTCATCTTGTAAGGTACTTGTAGGGCTCTATAACATCCCTTCTTGTTCTCCTCTCTCTTTCAGGTAGTAAACGTTGAGATCCCTCAGTTTCTCCTTTGTAGCGTTTTTGGTACGGGTCACTCACTTTAGGGTGAAAAGAACCACTGTGTGGAAAACCAGAATGCAGTCAAACGGCTGCAAGTAAAAACACTGCCAGGAAATTCTGGTGGCAGACAGTGTGCAATACCATTCAACCTGTTTTTATGCAGGGGGGCTCTGCTCCCAGCACTCCACCTAAAATAAATAGAATCACCTCCACCCACCCCGTATTGGGGAGCAGAAGGCAAAGTGACATACTCAGTACACCACACTCCAATCCCCTCATGCTCAAATCAGTCACACACTGTTTGCAATGACATTACTGAGCCCTCTTTCCCATGCTCCATTTATGATACACCTTTTGGTGCAACCCCCGCACCATTCTAGTTGCCCTCCTCTGGACTGCCTCCACCCTATTTATGTTTCTTCTGAGGTGTGGCCTCCAGAATTGGGCACAATGCTCCAGGTGAGGTTTCACCAGCGAGTGATACACTAGCAACACCACCCCCACTCCTCCTGCTGGAGATACCCCTCCCTATTCATCCCAGCATCCCACTAACCTTACCCACTGCTTTGTCTTACTGCCCGGCCACTCTAAGGTCATCAGTTATGATGACCCCAAGGTCCCTTTCCTGCTCAATGACTGACTGTACCCCCCCACCGAGACTTCTGTAACACAAGTAGTGCTACTGCACGTGTGACATAACCAGTGCTGTATTTGTTTATTCCTATAGGTTGTTCATTTTCATAATCTGTGTGGTATTTGTATTAGATGAGTGATCACAGGACAATGGCTGTGTGATCTGAGTAGGCTGGCTAGGTGATTAGAGAAGGATGTCTAGATCATCCAATGAGGATGGTTCGATGATCCGAGGAGGATGGCTGGGTGACTTGAACAGGTTCACTGGGTGATCAGAGAAGAATAGCTAGGTCATCTGAGTAGGTCATCTGGGTGATCAGAGGAGGATGGCTAGGTGATCTGAGAGGGTTGTCTGGGTGATCGGAGTAGGCTGTCTGGATGATCTGAGCAGGCTGTTTGGGTGATCCGAGTAGGATAGCTGGGTGATCTAAGTAGGCTGTCTGGGTGATCAGAGTAGTCTGTTTGGGTGATCGGAGTAGGCTGTCTGGATGATCCAAGGAGGATGGGCTAGGTGATCTGAGTAAACTGTCTGGGTGATCTGAGTAGGCTGTCTGGCTGATCTAAGGAGGACAGTTGTGTGATCTAAGGAGGATTGCTGAGGGATCTGAGTAGGAAGGCTGGATGAACCAAGGAGGATGGATGGGGACCTGAGTAGGCTGTCTAGGTGATCAGAGCAGAGCAGGCTATCTGGGTGATCACAGCAGGCTGTCTGGGTGATCCAAGAAGGAAGGCTACATGGTCTGACGGTGATAGCTGGGGGACTGAGGGAGGATGCAGTGGTCCAAACATAAAAACTTTGAGTGGCTCCTTCAGCAGTAGATAGTTAAAGAGAACTGGTCCAACTGAGCTGAGAGGAGCACAGCATGACTGCATTGGACCCTGTTTGCCAAACAGGATAATTACAGATTTTAAAAGACAAGTTTTATATCTTGTTTTTAGAGAACAGGTTTTCTTTTTTTTATACTTACTTTATTGAATGTTCAAGATTAATCAGCTAATACAAACATTTTCAATAAACTACAGTTACACAAAAAATTCAAAACAGCAAGAACAATAAAAAGGGTCATGGGTAATAAAAGAAGACACAAAGTTTGGTCTGAGTAAAAGTTATAAAGACCAACATCGTAAAAACATAAATAGAGGATTTTCCCCTATACTCTAGTATCGCGATTTATGCCATCCAGAGTACATTTTGTGGAATATATTACTCAAAAGTGGGGTTAATCAAATAAATAAATAACACTGCAAGTAACAACATCAATACAGTTGATATCAGGTATATAAAATCACAAAGTAATTAGAAGGAAAATAAAATAAAGAGACAAAAAAAAGCAGCAGCAAAGTCTGTGCCCTTACTGAGAATCTAAGGCTCTAAATCTGATTATAAATCCCATCGAGTCCATCTGTTTTCAAAGGTTGGTGTTCTTTGCTGCAGAACAAAAATCTAAGTCTCTCATATCTTTGGATATGCTGTATGATACTAGTCCAATCTGATACTCCCAGAGGGTCTGGAAGGAGCCACCTCTAAGTGATGGCTTTGATAGCTGACGTTCTTAAGATTAACCATAGATATGTCGCCTACCCTTAACTCAGCAGGGAAAATCCCCAAAAATAAATGTTCAGGGCTGAGTGGAATAAGTAATTCCAAGAACCTGCATAATATTTTTTATTATTTCTTCCCAAAAGGGTTTGATCTTTAATACATTTCCAAAAGATATGTGCTTGTGTGGCTACATCTTCTCCACATTGTCTCCAGCAAAAGGGGGGAGTGAAGAGGTCCCATTTGGAGACAAAGGTGGGGACGAGAAAATATCGTATTCATAGTTGCCATATAAATTTTCTCCAAACGGGCAAGGAGGTGGTCCTCCAGGTGCCTCCCATACTGTGACCCACTGCCTTTCATCTAATGTTATATTTAAATCTGTTTCCCATTTATATTTAACGGGGTCTGTGGAGAAGGCTTGGTCTCTTAAGTAATTAGCATAAAGTTGTGAGACTGCCTTCTCACCCAAAGGAGAAGTCCCAATCTTTTCAAAAGGTATTGCCACAGAGGACTCCCAGAACTCCATCAAGTATCTGTGTCTTGATGTAGTCCCTTAGTTGCTAAAACCTAAACCTATCTGACAGAAGCCACCCAAAGCCCTGCTGACCTAGGACAAAAGAAATAACCGAGCCTGCTTACATAAGTTGCCAGGGGGTGAAAACTCTGCAACTAGCCTGGTTCTTGAACCATGGGACAGAACAGGTTTGAAGGAAGGGGGGGGGGGGGTCCTCTGACCACCATTTATATTTCCATAAGTGATTCTTGGTGGGACCTCAGGTTGTACCCCTTCTCCAACCCTCAAGCGCCGTACAGGTCCCAGAGAGGACCGAACCCCTTAAGTGATCTAATCCCTCTTGGGGAAAAAGGAGCGCAAGGAAGAGGTAGATAAACTTCCTCAGCAAGGTCAACTGTCTTCCAGTGAGTTTTATAAAGAGGGTTTCCCCACAGGACTGCTACCCTCTTTTGGGCAGCTATCCAGTATCCCAGAAGATAAGGTCATATTTTCTTTTTAAACCCCTTGTTCGTTTACTTCTTATTTTATTTCTACTTTCTGGTGTATAACTGGTATTTTGCGGTATCACTTTTTATACTTTATGAACAGGTGTGTGGATTTTGTAAATCAAATTAAACATTTAAAACGTATCTATGACTTAGTTTTGCCTAAGGGAACAGGCACCATATCCGTGTCCACCTTCTTAACACGATACCAAGCAAGGCCATTCACATTTGGAGTGCTTGAAGCAAACAAACACAGGTCACACTCTGAGTGAAAAGCACTGAATTGGATTTTGCATTTTCACTTTGGTGTCTTTGTTTGGCTCCCTCCAGGGATTCAGGCTCACAGCTATAGTATGCATAGCCCTGTGATCAATGTTATTATGTTTGCGCATGAGAGATTGCCTGATTGGTTTCTTTGGATCAAAGTGAGCTACTTAAGGAGGGGATTTAGTCTACGTTCCCATCCCCTGACGAAGCTCTAATGAGCAAAGCACTGGACTTAGTTGTCGGCACTGTTTTTTGCACTGCCAGTTTTGGCTTGTATGTTTCCTGTTAAATCTGTTTAAATAAACTGACATACTGCTTTGCTACTTATGTCTGGATTCAGTGCTGTTAAGTCGGGGTGTGACCTCTGCTGCTTGTTTGTTTGGTCTTATATCTAAAGACGGCCCTCCTTCCTTGATTTCGCACCCAGGACCCGGACTAACATGCACCCTTACCTTCCTGTGTTCTGTACACCTAAGTTTCAGCCTTGTACTGACATGGGGAACCTGTAAATTTAGCTGGTGGGTTCAGCAGTCCTGAGGGTGCTTGACTTTGGAAGAGCAAGTGTGCACTATGGGACAGTGAGGAACAGACTGGGTTATGATAATGCAACAGAGAACTGTGGGTAATGGTTACTCGAGTATTCTTTAGCTCTCCTGAGGTGCACTCAGATTCCCAAACAAAAGTAAATATTGGGGTTGCTGGAATTCTTCATAAAAATACACTTCTTCAATGAGGTCCTTCAATTTACTTCATATTTTATTAAAATCCCCAAAGTTTCTCTCCTATTTATGAGCTTTTGCAAGGGGTATTATAAAATTCTGTTGACTGAAAAATAAACAGTTTAATACACCTGAAGGTTACTAGCGCATTCGAGCTCAGTTTTATTACATCAAGTCAGAATATGTTAATGTACCATTAACCTGTTGGTTATGCTTGTAAAAAATTTAACTGCGAGGATTCAGAACACAGTGTATGTGATGATTTTTACTTCTGCAGAACTATGTCCGACATAAGCAATCATTAAAGCACATTAGATGAACTTCAGTGCTTGACAGGTATGTACCTGTATTACTCTTGGACACAGGGTTTTCAGGCTCTTATAGCAGAATTAAAACTTGGAACTGAGTGTTGGTGTTGGCATAATAATGTTTTATTGATATTTTGGCACATGAACTTATTTAATTTCTCTGATATATTTCAGTAACAAAGTAGAGCGAGCCTATGTAATATGCAAGCAATAGCACATGAAGAGGTGTGGGTTATGTCCTGATAAGAGCACGCCCAGGTGTGTCATAAGGCACGAGGTGCTTGCACTGTGCACATGCACGGCGCCGCAAAAATGGCTCATGGCACCAGGCTTATCTTGGCACCAGACCTGAACTGCCTCATTATATTTTTCACCGAGGAGGTGCAGCATAAACTAATCAGCACTTATGCAATAAAGCTAAGGAAATAAGATTGCTCTGGTGATCTGTGTAAGAAGGGTCAACAACACGGTAACATGGTGTCTTCACAGTCCAAACCAAGAACAAGGGGTGAAAAACAATTAAGAGACTGGAGTCAGACCGGGGGGATGGCAAGTGGGCATGTGAATCAATGGTGAAGGTATCTGTAGAAGATCAAGAATTATGGCGAGTACGTAATTTTCATATCTTCCAGGAATCAATCTTTACCACAGATTCACACTAATGGGTCAGAGTACCAAGCTCCGACAAATAAACGCAGGCTACGGTGGAAGGAGTCAAGGGCTCACGCAAGACAGAAGTCCATTCAGGATAGTGCTGCCAAAGGTGACATGCTGCCTGGCATGGACACCCAGGACACAGTGCTTAACAAAACAGCACACTGTGCTCCAGGTTACTGCTCTGCAATGTGCCGTATCACCTATAGGCACACAGCAAATCTCTGTCAGGGATGTGGCAACTGCACTAGTGGTGTGAGCACGTACCTAACCTTTCATCATGACCTGCACCATGGCATAGCAGTGGCACAAACAGCTCACAATCCAGGCAGAAATTCAATCAACTATAACAGGCTGTAACTTTTGACTGGGATAAAAGGAGACAAAAAGCTGTCCTTAGTTCTGTCCAGGTAACACATAAGGACCTAAGAACATCCAGAGAATGGAAAATGCACTCTCTTTCATTCCAGAAGTTGGCAAAGTAGGTAGGCAGCACAGTGGTCAACTCAGATGGAACTTGAACACCACTTTAGGAAGGCACTTGGGGTGTGTGCGGAGCACTGTCTTGTCGTAGTGGAAAACAGTATACAGGGATCTGCAACCACATGGATTTCACTCTGTGAGCAGAAGAAAGGGCCACTAGATATGCTACTTTCCAAGTTAAAAATTTCAGCTTGGGGTGGGGTGGGCGCTAATGAGCAGCTAAGAGATCAAGACGCAGCTCTCCCATACTCTACTTTATAAAGTAATTAAAAGGCTATTTTCTGTGTGGTAAACTTAAAACTTACATTCCTCGTACTGCTGAAATAGTGCTACTATGGATAATTACCTCACCTCGGGCAAAACGCCACATCAGTCGCCTAAAAATGCAAAGAAAGTGGGCTCACAGGACGGTAGGATGACCAGTGGAGCAGGCCTAATCTCACTTTCGGCCACAGAGAGCACTTTAATCAGCAAGACAGTCATGGAGCAGATTCTCACTAACATTAACCTGAGATGGGACCAGTTTGAAAAATCTATCTCTAATCTGACTTCAGAGCTTAAACAGCACTCTACTAGACCGGACGAACTGGAGCAAAGAGAATCGGACATAGAGGACACCACACGGTTGTGCCTAACAAGGTTGCCAAGCTGGAAAAGGATATGGAAGAGTTAAGAGAGGCCCTGGATTACCAGGAGAACTACAGCAGGTGCACCAATCTGAGAATCAAAGGCCTCCCAGAGGGAGCTGAGTGAGGAGGAGGCTTGCTCGATTTCTCTGCTGAAACCCTGCCTAAACTGTTGGGAATGTCCCTGACAAATGGCAAGTTAAAAACAGCAAGGGCGCACTGAGCCCTGGTCCCATGTCCACCCAACGACCAACCACCCAGACAAGTTATTTTTCAACTGCGCCATTTTCTAGACCTACAAGCAATTATGGCAGCATATAGGAAGAAAAAGGAGCTCACATTTGAAGGGTGCAGACTTTCGTTGCATCAGGACATGTTCGCACGAATTCAGAGAAAGTGGCAGGCATTCAATAACCAGATGGATGGTCTGAGGGAAAGAGGCCTGGAATTCTCCATGATGTACCCAACCACCACGAAGGTAAGTTTGGAAGGGGTCACATACTCATTTTGGGAGTCAGGGAAGTTGCAAGCCGAGGAATGGGACAAACAAAATAAGACAGGATGAAGCAGAGAAAGAGAACTCGTTGATTTATAAAACTTTTGTAACCCCTAGATGGCGCTATCCCAGGGGCTACTACCCCTGCCTGATTTGCCACTAACAGGTTGAGGGGCCTGGATCCAATGGCGGGTGCCTCCACCCAGAGGTCAGGGTTTGCAATAGTTAAACTAACTTGGTCACAGCCCTCTGGGACACTGCAACCCCTTTCTTTCCACTAGTGGCCCACACAATATATCAGAATTACCTTCACAGTATACACTTACCCCCAGGACTGGTTCCGCACTGGGACCTCCTGTGAAATGAGATACAGTGCAACAATCACAGTACAGTACTTTAACATAGACAAATACCTCAGGCAGTATAACTTTGCTGAAACAAGCAGCTCTGATTTATTTAGGGGATATAACAAGGACAGGAAATCAGGTTAATTAGCTTATCACTCTAATAATCTACCTATGGCTCTGTGCACAGGCCTATCCCTATCAGTTACTGTCCCTGGGTACCCAAGCCCTAGTGGCTAGTCCAAACCGTGGCAGCTGGTAGGGGCCCTTTCACACAGAGAAAGGAGAATTAAACAGTCAGCAGTACAGTAATTCCATTTGGATTTAATGTGGCAATTCAACAGGAGCGACCCTGAATTAGTACTCCGACCTCCAAATAAGATAGGGTCCTTCAATGTCAGCAGGGCTCACTGAGGTACACAAACCTCTTCACACATCCATATAAAAGAAAGCACTATACCAGGCAGGCTGCATCTGTATCCCGATCGCAATTACTGCACAATACCGGGAGAACACACAGCAGATTCAGTTCCTGACAGACCGAGTGCAATTTTCAGCAATTCTTCCAGTCTTCTACAGGGTGAGCCTGGTTTCTACTCTTCAGAGATCCTTTGATTCTTTTCACAGGGCCAGTTCAGTCCTAACAAGCTGCAACCGGAACTCTGGGCCTTACACACGTTTTTGACTAAAACTGCACACTGAAAAGCACAGGGCTCCTTCCTTCTTCACTGCCAAAGCTCAACTGAAACTCAACCGACAAAACGGGCACTTCCTTTGAGTTCCTCCCAGTTCTTGACTGGATTGGCTGTCACTCACAATAGACTGCTGCTGTTGGTCCAAAAGGTGCTGAAGTCTAAACTACATCTCCCAGAGTCACTGCCCATACAATCCTCTTGTGGCTGGCTCAGATTATGAGTCAAGTTCTGATTCGTCCAAGGCACCATTTAGAGCTAGCTTACCCCACACTGATTGGTCCAGTTCAGCAGTTCAAAACTAGAATGGGAACTAGCAGACACAGTTCTGACTGCAAAGAAAGCAGGTTAGACAAACTGTAATTTCATTATTACTCTAAATAATTTCTGGCAAACAGTTACATCTTTCAGATAGGTTCCCTTTGCACTCTAGTGACTGCAAAAATGAAGTGAATTGGCAGCAGCTGAGTGGTACTCAATCAAAGAAACACACAGTCCCCCATACAAACTAATTATGTCTGCAAGCAGACAGCTCTTAAAGAGACAGTACCAGAGGTTCTAAAAACACTCACTGATAAATGGCTTAAGCATGAAACACCATTCAGGCTTGGAGCATTCAAGCAAGCTCCTGGAAGTCTTTTGGGAACCCTCATTTGCAGGGGTTACACCCTTCCTGGCCTGGGAAAGCTTGGCGTCGCGTCAAGCAAGTACCCCATAAGTTTAACTGCAACCATATACATTTGCATTAGGCTCGCACATGTAATCATCAGTCAATATATCATTTTACCAAGAACACATTTCTGAAACATTGCAGTCGTCACTCTTTACACAGTATTACATACACATTGTACCATAACTCAAGTTATTACCTCTTGTACATGAAATCTGAAGAGGGGGCCCTTCCTATCAGTTACCTTGAGGCTGGATGGGGCAAGGGCACCATACTAGAGGAGCAACACAAGTAACTTGGAGTTAGCACTGATGCTCAGTTTGGGCAATGAGCTGGGGACACATACACTCCTTTATGGACAACATTGAGAGGCAAGTCCACAGGCCTCCCAAGTGAATCATAACTGAGGTGCACCACAGGCTTTACAGCTCGACCAGTCTTTCTAGGGGAACTGTTATAGTCTCTGCACTCTGAGCCTCATTTTCAGCATTGTCCTCACTTGTCAGAGTCTCCATGGGGTAGAGGCTAGAACTTGGGGCACTTTCAGCTCCAGGAGTTACAGTTTCTGAGTCCACAACATTTGGCTGCATGGAGAGCTTTGGACACTGGCAGTGGACTGTCAGGGCACTCAAAATACTCTTCTTGTTAGGTGTATCACCAGTCTGCCCCAATCTATCATTTTCCTCCTGAAAGCTCAAACAGTTCAACCATGCACAATGATTCCATTTCATCTGATCTGATGCTTTGCACTTCACTTTCTGGGAGCATTGGCTCCAGGGATGAAGCTGGGGCTTAGACAGTCCAGAAGGCCCAGCTTCATCTCCAGTATTGACTAGGGGATTGCCCGAAACAATTGACTCAGTTCGTAAGAAGGATAGTATTCAAAGTCACTCTCACTTTCTTCCGATATGGACTGACAGTCATGCTCAACTGGGACTTGTGGAGGAACACTTTAACTTTGCTTCTGTAGGTGCAGACTTTCTTGATCTTTTCTTAGCAGCAGCTCTAGTCACTGGTCCAGAGGGGCATCTTCTAGGGGCTCAGACTCAATTAAGATTTGTCCAATGGGCAGTAAATGATTTCTATGCATTGTTTTACATCTTTTGAATTATTCTCAGGCCTTACTTTGTACACTGGCAGATCATCTAGTTTGCCCACTACAATGTGAGGAGATGGTGCCATCTGTCAGCAATCTTGTGCTGCCATGCAGTCCCAGATTTCTTAGCAATACCCGATCTCCCTCCTGGAGTTCCTGTGCTTTCACCTTTTATCATACCTTTCTTTGTTGGCCAGATTTCTTTTGGCAGCCATGGTTTGAGCCAGTTGATGCGCATGAGTTAGCTGGGCCTTTAACTTTTGCACATACTGTAAATAGTTGTCAGCTTGAACCCCATCAGGAGAGACCCCAAAACACACATCTACTGGTAGTCGAGCTTCTCTTCCAAACATCAGGCGGTGGGGGAGAATCCAGTGGCATCACTTTTGGTGCAGTTATAAGCATGTACCAGGGTGCTAATTTGTTGGCTCCATCTAGGCTTGTCCTTTGGGTGCAGGGTGCCTAGCATATCTAGCAAAGTCGCGGTTGAAACGTTCAGGTTGTGGGTCCCCTGGGGGTGGTAAGGAGTGGTTCTGGACTTCGCACTCCCCACAGAAAGCATCTCTTTGATCAGGCGACTCTCAAAGTCTCTCCCTTGATCAGAATGGATTCTTTGTGAGCCCATAGTGAACAAAAAGTTTTCTACAAGTACTTTGGCCACAGTGGATGCTTTCTGGTCTTTGGTGGGGAAAGCTTAGGCATATCTCGTGAAATGGTCAGTGACCACCAGCACATTACTGATATTTCTTTGATCTGACTCCAAACTCAGAAAATCAATACAGACCAGCTCCATGGGTGCACTGGTGGTGATGTTGACAAGGGGCAGCCCTCTGAGGTAAAACTTTCCTCTGTAAGCAGCGACTACAAGTTCGAATGTGTTGCTCCACATCAGCCCCATCTTAGGCCAATAGAATCTGGATCTCACCAAGTCAAGTGTTCTGTCTATACCAAGGTGCCCCATGTGGTTGTGCAAGGACCTCAGTACTGAGTCTCGAAAGGCAGTGGGCAGCACTAGTTGTTGTTTGTCTACTTGTCCCCTCTGTCTACTGTTTCTCTGTATAACAGTTTATTGATCAGTTTCAACTTAGGACCTTCTTTGTATAACAGTGCAGTTCTCAAATCAGTGGGCGTAATTTGGACACATCTTTTCCTGCATAGAGGGCTTCTAAAGCTGCTTTGATCATGGGATGTGGGATTGAGCCAGCCGAATACTATCATTGTCCAGCTGAGGCAGTGCACCAATGTCTATTGCAGAAAAGTGGCAATAAGCAGCAGGTATGCAATTCTCAGAGCTCCCAAGCAATCCACCATGCAGTCCACTCGTCCGTGGACATTGTTCCTCCTGTCAAACTTCGGCAGAGTGCCGAATGTCAGGTTCTGCCAATCGGACCCAATCATTCTGGGGAACAGGCCTCCGGGAGAGCATCAGCATCTATGTGGTTCAGACCTGCTCGGTATTCGAGAGCATAGTCATATGTAGATAATGCAGAAAGCCACCTATGGCCAGTGGCATCCAACTTAGCTGAGGTCTGCACATAGGTCAAAGGATTATTGTCAGTTTTACTAGTATTTTAGCCCCATACAAGTACTCATGGAATTGGTCAACAATAGCCCACTTCAAAGCTAGAACTCTAACTTATGTACAGGATAGTTCTTTTCGGATGGGGTCAGGCTTCTACTGGCAAAGGCCACTGGTCTCAGGCCATTCTCGTGCTCTTGGTACAACCTGACCCCAACCCTTGCAAGCTAGCATCAGTGTGCAGGGCGTAAGGTTTTCTTGGATCGGCATAGGCCAGCACTGGAGCATGGGTAAGTTGATATATGATCTCATGAAAAGCAGTCTCACAATCAGGAGTCCAGCAGGCCCCAAATACTTCACTCGGATGAAAATACACTCTTTCAGTCTTGAGGGCTTGACTTTTGGTATTTTTGTGGGTTGGGGATACCCTTGAGTAAGGTTAAGTAAAGGCGGATCACTCTTGAATAGTCCTTGATGAGCGCCGATAATAACCACAGAATCCCAGAATCTTTGCAGTTCTTTTAGATTTTGGGCTGTGGCCAGGTGGTCAAGGCCTCAACTTTACTTGGGTCGGTCTCTATTCCTCGGTGGATACTATGTGTCCCACATACTTTACTGATGTTTGAAAGAATTGACACTTATCAATGGACAGTTTAAGGCCAAAGTCCTCCAGTCGGTCCAATACCTTAAATAATCTGCTCTCATGTTCCTCCAGTGAGCTGCCAAACACAATAACATCATCTAGGTATACCAGGCACTCTAGTAAGTTCATGTCCCCACTGCACGCTCCATCAATCGTTGAAAAGTGGCTGGGGCACCTGAAATCCTTGAGGCATCCTCATGAATTCATAGAAGCCAAGCGGACAGATAAAGGCCGTCTTCTCACGGTCCTCTGGGGCCATCGGGATCTGGTAGTACCCACTGCGGAGATCCAGCACAGAGAACCACTTGCTCCCGTTTAGGCAGTCCAAAGCATCCTGAATGCGGGGCATTGTGTACTGATCAGGGATAGTCCCCCGGTTTAAGGTGCGATAATCCACACACATCCTTACTGTTCCATTCTTTCCTCACTACCACAATGGGGAAGCATAAGGGCTTCTGGATTCTTGTATTACACCAGCAGCTAACATCTCTTGCAGATGCCGTCTCACATCATCTATGTCAGCAGGTGCCAGGCGTCGAGACCTCTCACGAAATGGTCTTTACGTCATGCAGCGGATATTGTGCTCAGCTCCTTGCGCATCCTACATCCCATTCCTTTAAAGAAAACACCTGGTCTCTCTGGGCAAGCTTCTCACTGATCCTCACTTTCCATTCAGCTGGCGGGGGTCGCAATCAAACAAGTCAGGCGTTACTCTGTCATTCTTCCTTGAACTCTTGCTGCTGGTAGCACTGCAGTGTCTGCACAATGCACATTAGCCAGGATGCAACCTCTGTTTACTCGAATGTCTCTTTCAGACACATTATGAACTTGGACCATTACCCTTCTGGCATAAGCATGGGCTCTAGCGGGCAAAATACTAGGCTTGACCAGCAGTCCCTCTGGCAATTTTCCATCGCCTGGTGCATCCAACATTAATATTTTATTCTTAACATCCTTTCTGATACGGACCTCTCCCTGTAAGGTACACTGGGCATTTGGCGCCAGGATCAGAGACTCAGGATCCTTCTTCCATACAATTCCGACCGGTTCCTCTGGTTCTGTTTTTTCAGCATCTCTCTGTGCCTCATAGGCCTTCTTAATTAAAGCCGGAACTCTTAAAGCTCTACTAGTCTTTGACCCCTGTTTTTCATAACACAACTGTGCCAGCCTTCCGAACATATGAGCATTTGTTCCAATCAACAAAGGGACACCATCTACAGTCCAGTGGGGGACACACTAAGGCTAGGGTCTCTACTTGTTCGGCCACTCCAGCCACGGAGGTGGGGAAAGACAGCCAAATTCGGATATACCGGAATAGGGTAGGCCTTCTCACTTAACCCCATACATGCAGTCCTTCTAATGGTTGTAAAGTACGTCTGACAAATGCTTCTGATACCAATCCTGGAACATAATTGTCACTTGGGAGCCACTGTCTAATACAGCTCTTGTAGACACTCCATTCACCTTTACAGTGGTCTCCATGGAGGGACCCACTATTCTGGACCAGTCTGGAGGCGGTAGTGGGGGCCTGGGCAACTGACCTTGCCACAAAGGGCGTGAATTAGCATTTTGGTGCCCTCACTGGGATCATGTCGCACCTCTTAACCACTGATTTCTTCCCAAGCTCTCCTTGTAGCCTATATGCAACTTTGTCAGTGTCTTTTGGGGACTGGCATTCCCTTTTCATGTGCCCATCTTTCCGCAATTATAGCAAAACATACTTTCTGGAGTTTGAGCTGGCAGGCTACACTGGGAGCCAGAGCGGGGGTATTACTAACTGGAAACCTGGGTGCCATCTCTGTCTCGGCGTGATAAGCATTTGGAGACATCTCGTCAGTTTCTCCACTTCCATGGTCAAGGATTTGAGTTTGGAGCTGTTATCAGCAGGAGATACATGGGTGGGTACCCCCACCCCCATAGCAGATGCAGTCGGATATAGGTCAGGGCCCGTACTTGCAGGCGTGGCCTTCATAAAGGGACTGTTTTTGAATTCCCGGATCTCTCTCAACAGTTCGTCCCATTGTGGCATATCTTTTTCCTTGTCAAAGCACTCATTGACTGTCAACCTCTGCCCTGAACTTCATGATGGGTCACCCTCAGTCACTCGGGTCGTAGCCACAGCTGTTGGTGCAGGTACCTCCGAGTCGCCTTTTCTCAACTCCTCGAATTTCTCTCATTAACTCATCATAGGAGGTGGGATTCCAGTCGATTTGCCAGGCGTAACTGAAGCAACAGCAGTTCTGAGAAGGGGGCAGACTTAAGGATTCTGTCCAGTCTGGTTCGGTCCAGTTCAATCGCTGGCAAACTACCCTTTCTGAGGCATTCTTGCAACAATTTTTCCAGCCGAGAGACATACACAGACAACAACTCCCCTTGGTACTGTTGTGCATTTCTTACTCTCCACCATAGGTCCTCATCAGAATCTGGGCTCCCATACACATTCTCCAAGGCCTCAAGATAGGCCTGTGCAGTCGCTTCAGGGTTACTGGCCCGTTTATACGGATGGTAGCCAGGGCAGGACCTCGAGGAGGCTCTCACTAACCCTCTTTAGCTTTTAGCCTTCCGAGCATTGCCATTCTAGCACTTGGGGGCAACATAGTCTATCCAGGTCTCCCAGTCATCCTCCCTTGGGGGTGGGAGGCGTGCCAGAAGATCCTCAACCCGGTAAGAGTCGTGACTAATGGCAGGTGCAGAAATAGGAGTCTGCATTGGTTCAGCCACCATTACAGGCACTGGAGCAGGAGAGGGTGTTGGGGGAGGAACACCCCCAGGTGGCAAGAATAGTTTCTTCAAGTCCTCCACAGTTTTCCCCTCTCCCAGCAACCATTCAGCAAATTTCTCCTCAAAAGTTTCAGATAGTGGTGGGGGCTGATTCCCCCCCGGGTCTTTACTGTCCTTAGTTATCACTCTCCAAGCAGTGAGGGCTCCCTCTGGGGTAATGGTCTGTGGCACTTTGGAGCTATCTATGGGGTCCTTAAACTCTACTAGGGCCAGGAAAGTGTGGGTGAGAAGATTAGCATGCCGACCCACCACCACAGGGTTTGTAAACCTTCCACCTTGGAAAGTACTCCCTGCACAAGTGTCGTATTGATACCCAGGGGATGTCCAGGATAAGCATAGCATTTTGGGGTCGATCTCCTCCCCAGTACACCACTCCACCAGCCGGTGCACAGCCACTTCTGTCGGGTACCCATTTTTCTTAACAGTGGTTAGTAAATATGGCCACTAGAGGACACACAATCGCGGTGAGCCTCCAAGATGTAACCCCTAGATGGCGCTATCCCAGGGCTACTACCCTGCCTGATTTGCCACTAACAGGTTGAGGGGCCTGGATCCAATGGCGGGTGCCTCCACCCAGAGGTCAGGGTTTGCAATAGTTAAACTAACTTGGTCACAGCCCTCTGGGACACTGCAACCCCCTTTCTTTCCACTAGTGGCCCACACAATATATCAGAATTATCTTCACAGTATACACTTACCCCAGGACTGGTTCCGGCACTGGGACCTCCTGTGAAATGAGATACAGTGCAACAATCACGAGTACAGTACTTTAACATAGACAAATACCTCAGGCAGTATAACTTTGCTGAAACAAGCTCTGATTTATTTAGGGGATATAAGAAGGACAGGGAAATCAGGTTAATTAGCTTATCACTCTAATAATCTACCATGGCTCTGTGCACAGGCCTATCCCTATCAGTTACTGTCCTGGGTACCCAAGCCCTAGTGGCTAGTCCAAACCGTGGCAGCTGGTAGGGGCCCTTTCACAGAGAAAAGGAGAATTAAACAGTCAGCAGTACAGTAATTCCATTTGGATTTAATGTGGCAATTCAACAGGAGCGACCCTGAATTAGTACTCACGACCTCCAAATAAGATAGGGTCCTTCAATGTCAGCAGGGCTCACTTGAGGTACACAAACCTCTTCACACATCCATATAAATGAAAGCACTATACCAGGCAGGCTGCATCTGTATCCCGATGTGAATTACTGCACAATACCGGGAGAACACACAGCAGATTCAGTTCCTGACAGACCGAGTGCAATTTTCAGCAATTCTTCCAGTCTTCTACAGGGTGAGCCTGGTTTCTACTCTTCAGAGATCCTTTGATTCTTTTCACAGGACGGATTCAGTCCTAACAAGCTGCAGACCGGAACTCTGGGCCTTACACACATTTTTGACTAAAACTGCACACTGAAAAGCACAGGGCTCCTTCCTTCTTCACTGCCAAAGCTCAACTGAAACTCCAACCGACAAAACGGGCACTTCCTTTGAGTTCCTCCCAGTTCTTGACTGGATTGGCTGTCACCACAATAGACTGCTGCTGTTGGTCCAAAAGGTGCTGAAGTCTAAACTACATCTCCAGAGTCACTGCCCATACAATCCTCTTGTGGCTGGCTCAGATTATGAGTCAAGTTCTGATTCGTCCAAGGCACCATTTTAGAGCTAGCTTACCCCACACTGATTGGTCCAGTTCAGCAGTTCAAAACTAGAATGGGGAACTAGCAGACACAGTTCTGACTGCAAAGAAAGCAGGTTAGACAAACTGTAATTTCATTATTACTCTAAATAATTTCTGGCAAACAGTTACATCTTTCAGATAGGTTCCTTTGCACTCTAGTGACTGCAAAATGAAGTGAATTGGCAGCAGCTCGAGTGGTACTCAATCAAAGAAACACACAGTCCCCCATACAAACTAATTATGTCTGCAAGCAGACAGCTCTTAAAGAGACAGTACCAGAGGTTCTAAAAACACTCACTGATAAATGGCTTAAACGCCAAACACCATTCAGGCTTGGAGCATTCAAGCAAGCTCCTGGAAGTCTTTTGGGAACCCCCATTTGCAGGGGGGTTACACTTTTTTTTCCTACCATTGGGGCATGGCACTTTTCCTGGGGGAACTGACCGACCACATGGAGGACTACGGGGGGCGGGGTCTGGCCTCACCTTGCCAGGACATATACCAAGGACACCCAGAGGTTGGTATGACTACAGCTTTGCTTCAGCCTCCACCACCCGTGCCCACAGCAGAAGAAATCGGGGTAACAAACACATTAGGGATTTTTAACTCCTTCAGAAAGTGAGCACTGGGACTTGGGCCTAAATATTTGTGGCCTACAACTCAGAGGGACACTTCTATAATTTGAGAGGACTATGTACTTTCCACAGAAATAACTGGAAGGAATGACTAAAGAGGGGGTGCTCACTGAGTAATGGTGGAAGACAGTGTCCAGAAGGGAGAGATAATCACTGTGATGAAATGCGAGTTCTCGGGGCATGCGAGGTGGGGGGCCTGCGCAGGCCCCACCCGCCTTTCATGCTCTAGGTTCTCGTGGAGCTGTATTGGACATTCTATAGACCATGATGTGCAACACATTAAATGTATAGCTATGGCGGGGATGGCAAGGGGGTGGGAGAAGAAAGAAGGTGATGGCATGAAGCCTGGGGGGGTGAGTTAGAGGATTTGTTTTACACCCCAATGGGAGAGAGGTATAACACTGATAATGAAGATAGGACAGAGGTAAAGGTAGGGCAGCCAAGGGTTGCAGGCCTCTTCCCGCTTGTTCCTGGGGGTGGTGGGGGAGGGGTGAGGTGAACTGAGCACATAATGGATACTAATCAGTCTATCACCGGAAGGAAAACATGAAGGGGTTTGAACGGGGGATCTCTGAAGGAGTCTGGAGAGGGTCGGTTGGGGCTGTCGAAATCGGACAAACTCGACAGAGTTTACCTTGGAGGGCAGATGCCATGCTACAAGGGGGAGGGGTTCGTAATGGACCAGCTGGTGGTGATTAGGGAGAAGAGGTAGCACCATAAGTGATTATAGTATATTGGGCTTTGACTAAAGGGTCGAAGCATTGCTTATAGACAGCAGTGGGGGAGGGAGGAATAGGGAATAAGACAGAAAGCAGAAATAAAGGGCTTATAAATGGTAATGCGGACGGAGGGGGCGTAGGGTATGGATATGCAGATAATCAGACTTGCAATTCAAACTGATAGTTGTGGGAATGAGAGAAGGGCTGGAAAGCAACTATGGTTTTGTAGGCAATCACGCAAGGATTTGGAGAAACAGATTGGGGGGTTTGCTTGGATGTTTATTTGTTTTACGTTTATAGTTATATTTCATGTTCATACAGATCACACAGTTTTATATATTTAAATGTTCAGAAGCCTGAGATTTATGGTGCAGTATAGGGTTTGGCTGACATATAAACAGGAGAATAAGGGATTTTACCAAAAACAAAAATGGTAAAGGACCGCCCTACAGCGGTTATATCGTGGAATATAAAGGGTTTCACTTCTCCAGCAAAAAGAACCAAAGTGCTAACAGCACTGAAGCAAAAAGGAGCTAGTGTTGCACTGTTACAGGAAACTCATCTGACTGTAAAAGAACATTTTTTTTTATTTATTTTATTTATTAAATTCTCAGATTACAAATACCTTTGAGCAGAAACTGCTCGTTTACAAAGGTTCCACGTCAAAGGATGAGGGTCAACATACATACAGAGGTAGTAAAAGAATGCACAATAAACAACCAAAACAACTAAAAGAAAAAATAAAGATACTCAGTTATAACATACTTTGAGATAATAATCATAAAACGAGCAGCTTGAGTAGGCAGCTGGCTGCGGTAACAATAAGAGAAAGAGGGCACCATAGGCAGTTAGTATTGCAGGCATGCGACCGGGAGAGGAATTTGTCAGGCTAATGGGCCACTGTCCGATGATAGTGGAAAATGTCTTGTACCAGTGGAGATGTGAAGCAGGAAAGGAGTCACAAGGAAGGCCCAGTGCCAGAGGGAATGAGATTGGGAAAGGGCGGGCTGTGAGACATGAGTGAGCTGGGAGGTGTATAGAGAGATCTCTGTTCAACAAAGCAGTCACATTGAGTGGTAGAGGTGAGGTAAAGTTTGAGATTCCTTTGAAGGGTCCAAGTGTAGTAGAGGAAAGTGATTCTTTATTGAGGAATTGAACCATTGAGCAGCTCTATAGATAAAGGACCGCTGACCATGGAGGTACGACATCTGGGAACCTGAAAGGTTAGAGATTGGGCACCACGTGTTTGTTGAGTGCCACTGTAGGTAGTAAGGAGGAGCTAACACCAGGTGGCATAAGACCAAGGAGAATCTTTTGGTAGTAAGCAGGTCTGGTATTGTATTCTGCTGCATAGGGGTAGCCAGCTGGCCTGTGCATAGAGGTCACAGGTGTGAGTTTGTCGGCTGCACTCATCAGTAGATCTATAGGCTTTGTTGGAGAGCAACTGAGATCATGCGGAGGGCACTTGTTGGGGCAGAGCCATAGATGGCAAGGTCAGAGTCAATGATAGAGGTGACAGAGCTGTAGATGGCTAGTTTAAGGCATCCGTAGGCAAACAGTGCTTGTGTTTGTGTAGTAGTCAATCAGTATATTGGCGGTCTTGGCAACAGTGTCAATATGCCGAGTGTAGGAGAGGGTACTATCCAGGGTATTACCAGGTACTTGAACTCCTTGACATGTTGAGTGGGTTCCCAGCGTGGTTCTTGATGGTGAGGGACAGAGAGTTGTGCCTGCTCTGTCGGTTACAGAAGGACATGGCTTTAGTCTTGCTGTGGTTCAGGACAAGTTTATGAGAATTGAACCAGTCTTGATGTGATTGAAGTTGAGCTGCAGCTGGGATTCAAGGACTGTAATGTCATGGTGGCTGGAAAACAGGACTGCATCGTGCAGTGATAGTAATATTTTTGGTGGCAGGCACTGGGGAGATTGTTGATGAAGAGGGAGAAGAGTGAGGGCCCAGAATAGACCCCTGGGGACTCTGGAGCCGGACCGGTTTCTCATCCGAAGAGATCCCTGCAATCCTTACACGCTGGATCTGATTATCAAGGTAGCTGGTGAACCATGGAAGGGCATTGCTGGAGATCCCAATGGAGGACAGTTGCTTGAGCAGTAGGGGTGGTTAACTGTGTCGAATGCCTTAGTAAGGTCTATAAATACTGCCCTCCACAATTCCCTTTGTCAAGCGTGGCATGGATGAAGGTTGTAAATTCCAGTAGTGCAGTGGTGGTGCTGTGCCCTTTCTGACGCCATGCTGCTCTGGGCACTGTACATTGTACTTATCCAGGAATTCAGCTAGTTGGTCTGACACTATTCGCTCCAGCGCTTTGGATAGTGGGGGGAGGAGTGAGATAGGTCTGTAATTGGTGTGCAGTGTCCTATCTCCGCTTTTGTGAACCGGTGAGACAATGGCTTTCTTCCAGAGAGAGAGGGGAAATGGCCCAATCTAAGCGAGAGATTAAAGATCTTTGTAAGTGGTTCTAACATGGTAAACTGGTGAGAGGCTGGCCGGGTGGGGGCCTGCCATGCATCATCATATAACTCTCTAATAGGGGGGGTGACTATTTTGTTACATAAAAGTTTCCCATTTCAGATACACCATGCAGTTAAGGACCCTTTGGAGGGGAGATATATTTTTGTAGTAGGGGAAGTTGAGGGAAGGGGAGTGACATTTGGAAGTGTGTATACCCCATCAGTGCTGGATCCGGCCTTTTACCAGACAATCATAGATATACTAACTAGAGAGCAGTTCCTTAACTTAATAATGGGAGGAGATTTCACTTGTGTAGCTGAACACAGGCTGGACTATCCCAGAACGAGGTCTAGAATGGTGGGGGCTGTCCAGCAGTGGCAAATGGGGTTATCAGATTTGAATCTGGTGGATGCATGGTGGACCTCCAACCCTGGGGCCCAGGAATCTTCCTTTTTTTCCTCACTCACATGTATGTGCCCTGGTCAAGCTTGGATTATGTTTATGTCCCCAGAGAGCTTTACCCAAGAGTGACAAATGCAAAGCATAGCCCAATCTTTGTTTCTGACCATGCTATGGTACAAATAGAGGTACTTCTCACGAGGAGAGAAGAGGGGAGGGGAGGGTGGCAGTCCCCCCACTTACTTACTAGCAAAGAAAGAATTTCAGGATTACCTTAAAACACAGTGGAACTCTTATGTGGAACACAATCAGGGAACAATGGACACAGTGGGTAACTATTGGGAACTGGGAAGGCCTATATCGGGGGGTAATAATTGGCTATACAGCCAAAACTAAAAGACAGAAACAGTTGGATTTGGAGACAAAAATTGCGGATTTAGAATGCAGGGCCATAGACACTGGGGCATGGGGGTTTTGAGAGAGTTGCAGGTGGCCCGGGAGGCTATGAATTTGTGCCTAATGGAGGAAGCTAAATCTAGAATGTCTTTTGCCAGACAAAAAATACATGAATGGGGAAATAAATCTGGGCCCCTATTGGTGCACTTGATGAAGGGTGGCAGAACGCTGAAGAGGATAGTAAATTTAAGAACTAAAGAAGGAAACCTTGTATAAGAGGGTGCACAAATCCGGAAATGTTTCCGTGACTTCTGTGACAAGTTATACCAAGCAGAATGCACAGGTTCGGAGCAGTTTATGGAAACATTTATGGATGTGCTGCAAATACCAAAACTAGATGAAGGGAAAAGGGCCACATTGGGCAGTAAAATAACAGCAGCAGGAATAACTAAAGCCATAGGGACCCTACAGAGGGGAAAAGCAGCAGGACCAGTTGGATTCGGGGCAGAGTACTATCAGGAACTGAAAGGGGAGTTGGCTGAAACACTGAGGGATTTGTTGGAGGAGGCGAGAGGGGAGAAGGGATTACCCAAAACATGTTGTGAAGCTAATATATGTGTTCTTCCCAAGCCGAATAAAGACCCTGCGGAGTGCTCCTCATATAGAACAATATCCCTTTTAATTTATGACTGTAAGATTCTGACAAAAGTTCTGGCCCTGAGACTTGAGAAGGTACTTCCTTTGATGGTCCACCCAGATCAGACTGGATTCGTCCAGGATAGCTTGTCATAACATAATATGAGAAGGTTGCTAAATGTGATATGGTGGGGCTCTCTGCATCCTGGATAGGCATGTGTCCTCTCTATGGATGCTGAGAAAGCATTCAATAGGAGAGAGTGGCCATATATGCTGAAGGTTTTGGACAGATTTGGGCTGTGGGACGAATAGAGACTTAAGAGACTTGGCCGGAGCCTTTTACAGAACCCCAAAAGCCTGAGTACTAGTTAATGGGTTACCATCGGAGAAGTTTTGGCTTGGGAGGGGCACCAGGTAGGGTTGTCCCCTATCTCCTCTCCTTTTTGTTACTGCAATAGAGCCATTGGCAATTGAAATCAGATCTGATCCACAGATAACGGGTGTCATAGGTAAGGGGGTGGGGAAACACACCATCACACTTTATGCAGATGACATCTTACTTTTTATAACTAACCCAGAGAGGTCTCTGCTGGCTCTCCTGGAGGATGTGAACCTGTTTGCAAAATTCTCAGGGTACAAACTGAATATTAATAAGTCAAATAATGTATTTGAATGGAGGGGGGGGCGAGGGGCCCATGGGGCCTAAAAGTAGTGGATAAAGCATTTATATACTTGGGCATAAGGGTGGGACGGGATTTGGGTACCCTCTATGCACTAAACTATACCCCCATGTTTGAAACAATCCTGAGGGATTTATGCAGGTGGAGGGCCCTCCCGATTTCAAGGTTGGGTAGAATTAGCCCGTTAAAAATGAATATCCTCCCCAGAACTCTGTACATGATTCAGCGGTGCCCACATGTCTAACTAATAAAGACATTAAGGGGGTGGAAAAGGGGTTCACAGACTTCAACTGGCAGGGCAAGAAATCTAGAATTAGCCTGAAAAGGCTAAAAGCCTCAGGGGAAAATGGGGGCATGAATTTCCCTGACATCAAAGGATACTACCTGGCTACACAACACAGATATGTACATAATTGGGTCAACAGGAGTGAAGCAGCCACTTGGCTTGATTTAGAAGAGGAAGGGTGCCCAGGATGAGTGTTGGCCTACCTGGGAAAAAGTGGAGTGCAGGCCTATAGGTGACTGAGAAATCCAAACCCATTAGTAATTATAGTATTAGAAGCATGGGGACATATCAAGAAGAGGAGGGGAGCTGATCAAGTACATACTATGTTGGTCCCAGCGGCGGGAAACCTGGATTTTCTGCCAGGGTTTAAAGATGAGGGATTCCAGATGTGGCAAGACAGGGGGGTTAGATGAATAGGGGACCTCTTCACCCGAGAGGGAATACACACTTCAAGGATCTTCAAATGGGGCTGGGAATACCAACCACATGCCTGTTTAGGTTCTTTCAGAACAGGAACTACTGCCAAAAACTAAATAGGGCATCCATGACAGACACTCTAACGGGGTGGAGAGAGAAATCTTGGGGGACAACAGGCAGGAAAAGGGATTGATGGGAAAGGCAGTCAAACTGGATAGGAACTTCTTGCAGGAAGGTACTAAGCGGGTGAAGCAATGGTGCGAGCGAGACTTTGGTGTTCTGATTTCAGAGGACAATTGGAAGCTAGTATTTGTCTCTCATATGGGGCTACTCCTTTGCAATATGTTTAAAGAAATGCAATACAAATTCCTACACAGACTGTATTACCCACCCAGTATGGTCCACAAGTTCTACCCGGGTGTATCCCCAAGCTGTAGTAAATGTGGGGCGGCCCTCGATCCTAATTCCAGTTCTACTGGGAATGTTCCCATCTTGCAGCAAACTGGAGGGTTATTTCACTTGAACTAGCTAGAATAGAAGGGAGAACAATTGAGAATTTCTCACTGTCACTACTGCTAGGGACAGAGGATCTGGGAGGAGGGGAATGGGGCCTACACCCCAGGTGGATGAGAGTCTTGCTAGTGATTGCCCAAGGCATACAGAATCTGTGGATCACCAGCTCAGTCCCAACGGTGGAGCAGTGGAGAGGATTAGCCATCACAGTACTGGCAACTGACAGACTCACATATGTACTAAAGGGTAGAGAAGAGAAATTTATGAATGACTGGGGCAAATTTTTAATGGCCCTTACCCCAGGGGAAGCAATGATGCTGAGGGAAGGGGGAGCAGCATAAGCCCATGCTGAATTGAGGGGAGAAGGGAGGGCCCGGAGGAGGGCACCCCATATTATAGCCTAAGGATATTAGAGGCAGATTACTGGACGTAAACATAGAAAACTGCACCATACAAAACAAAACAAAAATTGTGAAGAAAGCTTTGAAAACTGAACAGAAAAAAAAAGGGAATAGATTGTGTGATCTTATCACTTTTAGTTTAAAATGATGTTTGTAGTCCTGTTGGGATTTCACTGTTTTTTTTTATTACTGTGTCTTCATTGGCATACAACAGGTGGTAAAGGCTGTATAAGCCTCTCATTTATACACTGCACCAATGTGAATGGCGAACATGTAAAGGAAAATGAAATGTGCAATTATGCCTGTAATGTCAGCATATGTAATTGGAATTGTATTCATTCTCTGAAAATCTAATAAAAAATATTATACAAAAAAAAAAATTCAGCTCATGTCACAAGGGGCTCAAAAGGCTTGCAGGTGAGCATATCCAGCACAAGGTAGATATCCCAGGCAGCTATCAGCTTCCTGATGGGAGGCATTGTGTGTAAGATGCCCTCAAGGAACCTCTTGAACAGTGGCAGCTGTGCCAGGTAGAGGGTACAGACAGGCTACTGGCATGCAGAAACAGTGCATAAGTGGACCTTAACTGTGGAATATTACAGGCCAGCATCAGAAAGGTCCAGCAAGTACTCCAGAACCTTTCAGGTGGGCATTCAAAGGGTCCATGTAGGTTTTGGAGCACCAAGATGGAAAACCTTTTCTATTTGGCTGTTTGTCTTCCTAGTGGAAGGTTGCAGGCAGCCACAAGTATTTCAGAGACTTTCTGCAATACGTTGTACCTGTTCACTTCTATCTCTTCAGGAACCAGGCCTGAAGGTGAAGGGAGCGCAGGTTGGAATGGACTAGGTGACCCTGAGTCAAAAAGTACATTGTAAGTGCAAGCATCCTCGGGCTGCAGACTGACAGTCTGTTCAACAGAGGAAACCATATCTGTCAAGGTCAGCAAGGAGCATTCAGAGTTATCTTACCCAACCCCCAGTGAGCCTCCACTTTGAGCAATACTTTCTGCATTAGGGAAATTGGAGGAATGCATACAAAAAAGATTTTGCCATTGCAGTCTGAATGCATCCTGACAGAAAATGCCATGTCCTGCATTTCTGAGGCACAATCGAGGCAGTTCGTCGCTGAGTGTGGATGCAAAAGGATCCACATCTGATGTACCCCGCTCGTGACCTCACAACGTCTTTGAGCTAGTGACCATTTGTAAGTATGGGCCTCTGTTCAGTTGAGCTCATCTGCCAAAGTGTTCTGGACTCCTGGTAGATAATTGGCCTGGAGTAGAAGCGCCTGCTTCAGGCCCCCCTTCCCACGCTCTCATAGCTTCCCTGCAGACAGGCTAAGAGTGTGCTCTTTGTTGTTTGTTGATGCAATACATCACAGACTTTGATGTCTGTCTGGAGGACTGTTTTGTAGCTGACAAGATCCACTAGGGCTCACAGACTGTACAAGAGCAGTTCGCATCTCCAGCACACTGATGTGGAGAAGAGTCTCTGACAGATTCCAGACACCTTGTGTTTGGAGCACTGACAGTGGGCTACGCACCCCAACAGGGAGAATTACAGGCACTGTATCTGAGGCAGCTGACGTGTACTAAAATGTGCTGGTATGCATCCTGCATATCCAGGGAGCTAACCAATCTTGGAAGAAATAACTACAGCTGATGACTGGACTAAATTCAGTATATAGCAGTAAGCAGAATCCTTTTTTTTAGCCTGTGCAGGGGACTTGAGTGAGCTCCAAAGGGAACGGTCATAAAGGGAAAAATGCCCTTGGAGCTAGCAAGCTGCACAGAAACATGTCTCTATCCTGAGGTACAGCAGTAGTGCCTGGGTTTGAAGAGTCCAGGCTAAGAAAGTCATCATCGCTGCCCTCAGAGAAGATGAGGCTAGGGTCGACTCTTCTCCTGCCACATCCTCCCCTGGAGGGAGGGGCGGATTATAGGCCCCAGCAACACCGATGACACTGTCCCCAATGACAAGGGTCCTGTGGCAGGGGCAGCACCAGGTTCAAAATTGTATCTGGCACCAGGAGGTCCCTGGCACCAACCTGGTGCTGACGTGACACCCCAACATGGCACCAACATGACACAACACCGACCCAGCGTCGACAGGGCAACACTGACCCAGCACCAACAGGGTGCCGGCACAACACTGACCCAGCATTGACACAGCACTGGTGCCAGGCTAGGCCACAAAGGCTACAGAGTGCTGAATCCAGCACCAGGAGATCCTGGGTAACCTGGCGCTGACATGACACTAACCTGGTGTTGACATGATGTCGACCCCACACTGGGATCAGCACCAGCGCCAGGCCAGGCTTTGAAGGCTAGAGAGGTTTTAATCCAACACCAGGAGACCCCAGGTGACCAAGCGCCGACACAATGCCAATCCAGCATCAGCATGGCACTAACACAATGCCAAAAAGGGTGTTGATATGGTACCGATATGATGGCAACATGACGCTGACCCGGCATTGACCCCCACATTGACAAGGCACTGACACGATGCCGAAATGGCACTGACACTATGCCGGCACTGATAGCACTGATGAGGTCCTACAGCCCCAGAAGACTGAGGGTCTCGCAGCAGACCTCCCGGTGTGTGACCTCGAGTGGTGCCGTTTCTTCTCCTTCAAAGAGAAGAGGAAGAACTCAAGGCCAAGCAGTGCTGAGAATCTGACCGGCATCGTGAATGGGCCTGGTCTTTTGTGCTTGAAAGGATTGTCCTTCCTCCTGAGCACAATACTGTCCATGGTCAGAACCATTCAGCAACAGGGAAAGTGAACCAGACACAGCCCCATTGCTGCAGCAGCCTGCCTGAAAGGCTCCCTATTGTCATTTTCCATGGCCTTCAACCGGAGACCCAGAAGGGCTGGGAGAAAACAGAAATATTTTTGTAAATCACTAAACTGACACAAAAATAACAAACTCTAGCTTTAAACACTAAAAACTGAGAAGAACAGAATGTTGTTGTCATACAGATGTGAAGTTTTGACTCCCAGCAGGCGAGTGACATCCTCACTGATACACACTCAATGGCGGGAAATGAAGAACTGAGGTGGTATGGGCTGGTGCCGAAGTAAGCCTGGCACTGTGAGACACTCTTGTGGCACCATGCATGTGCACAGCCTGCCTCAGTGCCAGCCCTCCTGAAAAGCTCTGGTTCCCGCAGGGTCCTAGCAGCTCCAACTAATAACCGTTAGTGTGAATCACTGGTGAAGACCGAGTCCTGAAGGATCAATTTTTTTTGTCTGGAGTGGCTAGTAATTATCTGGACAAGATTTCCAGGGAACCACATAATTCATATGGAGGATCAACAGGCCCTTGAGAACACAGTGTTCCAGTAAATTGTAGTTTTTCCTCCTTCTTGTGAAAGCAGTTATGGCCACAATTCCAGAAGATAGCCCCTTGCATGATGTTACTGATACCCCCAGCAATTTGCCTCCCTGCTCCTATCACAAGAACTCCAGCACTTACACTGCAGTGCACAACTGTTAGAGATTTAAATGCAACTAGGACACCCATTCTAGCTACCTTAATACTGAAAACTTGCAGTAAGGTTCCCTAGTCATTTACAAGACGCAGGAGTGTCCTCCCTCTGGATTTTGTTCCAAGATACGGAGCCTTCTAATGTACACCCTCCTAGTGAGAATCCTTCTCCTCCTCCTCCTTTTAACTTTAAAGTGATCCCGCCATCACTTGCCAGGAATACCTTAGCAGAGTACTTGGGAATTCAAGTCAAAGTGGCGACTCATTGGATCTTAAGTACGTGGCACTCACCCTTGAAGAAGTCCTACTGCCCCTAAGATTCAAAATCTTTCACTCCAGTTCTCACAATTTCTGCAAGTACGGAAGTCAGCCCTGGTAACCCCAGTGCACAAGAATGGGGACAGGGCCCTACACGCAAATTATATGCCCATTTCTATCCTCCCCCGCTGTCCAAAGCGCTCAATTGTTGCAGAACAACTGGTGGAATATCTTGATAAATACGCTATTCAATGCCCGCAGCAACATGGATTCCGGAAAGGGCACTGCACCACTACAGCTCTAACTGAATTTTCTGGCTTCATTCACCAGTCTCTGGATCAAGGCTCTTTAATAGGTGCATAGGTGCAATCTTCATTGACCTTACAAAGGCCTTTGATACTGTTCACCACTCACTTCTCCTTCACCAGCTATCCTCCACTGGTCTCTATGCTGACTCGAAGCAGTGGTTCAAAAGCTACTTGGAAGGCTGCTCTCAACGGGTGAAAATAGTACATGTCATCTCATATCAATAGCCCATTCGCTCAGGTGTTCCTCAGGGCTCTTTATTGGGACTGCTTCTGTTCAGCATCTTTCCTAATAATCTTCCCCGTTTCTGCCATCAACATATCCTCCTCTATGCGAATGACAATGTCTTCTACTCCTCCAACCCTGATCCAAGGCAAATGGAGCAGCAACTTCAGCGTAGTTTCGAGGAAGTTGAGGACTGGTTCAACAAGCATAAATTGGTCTTCAACTATAAGAAAACAAAAGTAATGATGTTCTGCAGCAGTTGAAATTGGCACAAATCCCACACACTTACCGTCAGAAATTGCCTTGGCATTTCACTTGCACAAACACAACATTTTAAATATCTAAGAGGTTACCCGTGACAGCTACCTGTCTTTCACACAACATATCGACAATGTCACCAGGGCTGTAAATCACCAAAATTGGTCTACTCCACAGGCACAAGCACTGTCTGACACCGTGTGCCCTCAGTCTTGCAATCCAGAGTTCTGTGCTATCGATTGTAGATTACGGACTGGTTATCTATGGCGTAGCCTCCTTGTCATCCCTACACAGACTATCCATTGCCTTGAACAAGGCGTGCAGATTACTTACTGGTGCTGCATGTCTTACACACACATGAGAACTGTATGCCCAGACAAGCTGGCTTCAACTCAGCGGAAAAATCCACTATCAAACCTGTCTATTAGCGAAAAAAAGCACTTTTCAGACTCTTGCCTCCTGGAACAGAAAACCTACTAAGCCCTCACTGCAGTTCTCAACACACGCGTAGATCTGACAACCAACTACTCCACATCCCTAGATGCTGGACAACGCCGGAGCAATGCTCATTTGCCCACAGAGCATCTCTGTGGTTCAACGCGCTTCATAGGGATATATCAACCCTACCTAAACTAGGCCCATTTCAAAGTCATGCTCCACCAACACACAGAAACATAGACTTTGACGGCAGATAAGGACCACTTTGCCCACCTAGTCTGCCCATTTTCCTACCTAATGGATAAGCTGCAGATCCTAGCTAACCAACAGCCTACTTCCTCCTACCCCCACTAGGACTGCCTTATGTCTGTCCCATGCATTCTTGAATTCCCCCACTGTTCTTGACTCCACAACCTCCTCAGGAAGGCTGTTCCATGCATCCACAACCCTCTCCATGAAAAAATACTTCCTCACATTACCTCTGAGCCATCCCCCCTCTATCTTCAAATTGTGCCCCCTTGTTCTTGCACGTCTCTTTTTCTGAAAGATACTACCCTCTTGGACTTTGTTGATTCCCTTGAGGTACTTGAAAGTTTCTATCATGTCCCCCTTCTCTCTTCTTTCCTCAAGGGTATATATATTAAGCTCCTTTAGTCTTTCTTCGTATGTCTTCTGGTGCAGACCCTGCACCATTTTGGTTGGCCTCCTCTGGACAGCCTCCACTTTGTCTATGTCTTTGCGGAGATGGTGTCTCCAGAACTGCACACAGTACTCCAGATGGGGTCTCACCAACTATCTGTACAGAGGGATAACAACTTCCTGTTTTCAACTATTGATGCCTCTCCCTATGAATCCCAGTATCCTCCCAGCCTTCCTTACTGCCTTCTCGCTTTGCTTGCCCACCTTTAGGTCATCTGATATAATTACCCCCAGGTCCCTTTCCATTTTTATTGTTTTAAGCATCTTTTTGTTTCCCAGGTGCATTACTTTGCACTTCCTTACGTTGAATCTAAGCTGCCATACATTTGACCACTCCTCTGACCTTGCCAAGTCCTTCCTCATCCTTTCAACTCCACCTTGTGTATCAACCCTGTTGCAGATCTTTGTGTAGTCTGCATGGAGACATACTTTTCCTTCCAGTTCCTCTGCAATGTCACTTATAAAGACATTAAAAAGGACCGGTCCCAGTACTGAACCCTGCGGTATCCTGCTAGTAACCCTCCTTTCTTCACTGTGGACTCCGTTTACTACTAATATTACCTCCAACAGCACATGTGACTGCTACGCCTAACTCCATACCTTAAGCAACTGCCCTTCCTCTGGGCTCTCTCTCCAACATTTGCAGTTCCCTGCCACTACATCTCCTCATCTCTAATCAACAAGGCCCCCTGACTGCTTCTTTACCCCCTTTGTTACCATTGTCTGCCTCTCCCTCATTCTCCTGCCCTTATCTGCCTAATACTTTGAAAACGCCTCTGGCTACCTCTGCCAATCCATTCTCAGGTCCAATGCTTTCCTTCATCTCTCTTCTACACTTTCCACCTCCTTAGTTATAGCCTTACTATGCCTGTAAGGAATACTTACTCTGTTTTACTGTTTGTGTAAACAATGTATTTGCCTCCTCTGTATGTTTTGCCACCCTTCCCTATGATGTGGAACCTTTATAAAAGAGCTGTTTTTGTAAATAAATAAATAAATAAAGGAGTGAACTGGGAACCTGACATCAAGCTGTCTTACCTGGTACATTCCATAATCCAAGGATAGTGTGGCCAGGTATTTAATGTCCTTGCCATCTTTAGCACTTTTCAGCTCCACTAACAAGTGATGCCACTCTCCATCATTCACTCGTGTTTGAGTCATTTTTAGATTGGCTACCTGGGTCAGTCCACTGTACACTTCAAAATGCAGATTTCTGTTCGTTATCTGTAACAAGAAAAGGGAGAAAGATCATGGCATTTCAAAGCCCACTCAGATCTGAAGCCAGAGTAACATATATTTTCTGTGGAAGCTCCCATTAGTTTTGGGCACAATGTCAATAAGTTAAAGGAAAACTACACCCAAAACTTGAAAAAATATATGTTGTGCAGAATGTTTTAATTTGTATGTGAAGTTCTAGTGTTTCCTTCCCTCTTACTGGTATTAGGAGTTTTTCCCAGATTAGCCTGCTAGCTTATATGCTAGTTTTACGACCCCCGGGGATCTTCATACCTGATAGCGTAATTGTATTTCTTGTTCCCACAGTGCATCTTGTTTCATGTGACTGTGATGTAAGAGAGACCCAACATTCAGCACACACATGCCAAACAAGCTAAATATCTTGGAAGCTTTACAAGCTGCACAAAAATTACCAGCAGCAAAGTTTTTCAGGACAGTAAAACCTTTAGGATGAGGGTGGTCACCAAGCTGAATTCTATAGATTTTAAAATATAGCCATCTCTATTGTTGTGAACTGATTGTAATGCAATGCTTTCTGCTGGATTTATGGGCTCTGCTACATCACCATCGCATGAAACAAGGTGCATTGTAGGACAAAGAAATGCAATAAAACTATTTGATATGGAGATCTCCAGGGGTCGTAAAACTACCCTAAAGCTAGCAGGCTAATTTAAGAAAAACTCCTAATATCAGTCAGAGGGGAGGAAACACTAGAACTTCACATACAAATTAAAACGCTCTGCACAGCATATATTTTTTCAAGTTTTGGGTGTAGTTTTCCTTTAACATGAAGCTTTATAAAAACAACATTATCCCCTGCTCTGTTCTTGCAGACTAGGGATACCATGAAATGAGATGATGAAATGTGCTAATGTGGACTGTCATTCACTGTAGTAAGGTTTAGGTAGGAATAAGCAACATACTATTTGCACAGAAGATAACCCCATAAAATCTGATGACTGGGTGTTTAGCAAAGCCTTCACAGCGATAGTTCTAGTGTCCCCATCACCTGAACAAAAGAAGGGGCATACAGTGTTAACCCAGCTATGTACATGCACTCACATAAACAATACCATTTAAGTATATTTCAAAACCCTTCAGGCTACACACATTTAGGGTACAAAACTGAAACCGACAAGTAAAAGAATAATTTGCATTGATCTGGAGAAAGTGGCACAGACAAGAATTACAAAATTCAGTTGGAAAATACAGAGGATAATACATGGGTGCGTGTGAATAGGAAGATAATTTCATTGTGTGGTACTGAGGACAGAATAAGCCAGGAGGTCAAGGTGAATTACTACTGAGTTGTTTATGGGCATCTATGTTTTTCTGGTTACATCACATGATTTGTGGAATAATAAGACACTTGGAATATGGAGTACTAAGTACTGAATCATTATCGTTCTCAGTTTACTCACTGTTATTTTCAGGTGTGATGTCACACCTATGTATAACACTGCATGAATTACTGAAATCAGCGAGTAATAGACATCAACCATATAAACATACCATGTAATATATAAAGTATACTTCAATGGAACCCTGCCCCCCATGTGCATTTTGGCCCTTGTAAACTAATCTGGGGGGTTGTTAGTATTTTAGAATTTAATTCTGGATTTAATACCTTTGAATACTGTCAAAATAAACCAAGTCATATGGAAAACAATAAGCACAGGTGCCACATTGGTGTGGTAAAACCAAGCAAAGGCCCCCATTCAGCAGTATTTGGGATATACAGTAGTATCATTGGGCCCCTCATAGATCACTCAGATGCTTCAGTCCAAGGCCCCCACCGTAATTTGTGCTTAAATACAGCTATATCAGGGTATATCAATTTTTCTTTATAAAATTTATAATGTTATGTAAAAGGTGTATGGTCCTACAGTACTTGCCTGTTTTTCAAACATATGACGAAAACCCCTTTTCAATTTATATTTTATTGAGGATTTTGTTTTATACGTCATAAACTCATATAACAAACAATAATGCCATTGTAACTCTGTGAACCTTGCCGGAATATAAATTCCTTGGATTACAGATTAAATCCTGGGTACAGAGCCATCATCAAAAATCAAGGATTATAAGATTTCACAGACAGAGCCATACAAAGAACCAGCTTTCCTTCACACTGAACCAAGTGCAATGTTATAGCCCTCTAGGATACCGCATCCTCGGCAAACCATAAGGGTACAAAAATATCTACTGTAACATAACACTGTAGGCCATATTAAAAATACAATAATCTTAAATTCAAAATTACTACGAATGAGTTTTATATATAAGGCAGAGTGCACGACTGAAAGAGTTTCCTTCCTATGAATAGAAGCAGTATAACATAAGCAAACCTGGAATACAGAACTACGTCAGATTGGTGGGGGGCACTATTTCCACACTACCTCAAGGAATCAACAAAGTCCTAGACGGTAGCATCTTTCAGAAAAGAGGTGTGCAAGAACAAGGGGACAATTTGAAGATGGGGGTGGCTCAGAGGTAATGTAAGGAAGTATTTTTCCACAGAGAGGTTGTGGATGCACGGCCTTCAGAGGAGGTTGTGGAGTCAAAAACAGTGGTGGAATTCAAGAATGCATGGGACAGTCATAAGGCATTTCTAGGGAGTGGGGGTAGGAAGAAGTAGGCTATTGGTTAACTAGGATCTGCAGCTTATCCATTAGGTAGGGAAATGGGCAGACTGGGTGGGCCAAGCAGCCCTTATCTGCCATCAAATTCTATGTTTCTATATGCCACAAGGACAGTTCGTTTGCAGAAGTGCTGGGGCATGCATGAAAATATATCCCCGTCAGTTAACTCGTAAGGTAATATAAAAGCAGGTTAGATACAGCTCCCAAATTTTCTCAAAAAGTGTCAATTTGTCTGCTGTTATAAAAGAAAGGTGCTCGAAGCTGGCTAATTTGTGTATAGTGTCTTCCCATTCATCCATGGTATATACTTCTGTCCTCTATGTCCTGTAAATCAAACAATTAGCTTCTGTAATAGCTGCCATAAGCCATAGATGAAGGGGTTTATATTGGACTGGGAGTCTGTTAGTATTGCCTAGGACCATTAGGGATGCATCTACAGGGACTTGACACTGCATATTTCCAGAAATCCTTACCTATATTTGACTCCGCCAGCCAGGAAAAGCCCTTTTCAACAAAACAAGCTCCCAGATAGATACAATACATACTTGATGGGGATAGTATCCTTGTCTTACTACAGAGGAGCCTGTTTATTATTACGAGGGGAGTTTGATAGTACAGTACTCTTAAAACCCTTGGAGCTGTGGTACGTTGCAGGCGTCAACCTTAAAAGACTACTACTACTACTACTACTGCAGTGGGATCACCTTAATAGGGACACTGATAATAGGACATTTGTTAATGGCTTGTTTACACAGCTACATTTGTAACAACCTAAGTGCACGAGTTGCTGCGGTGCGTATGCAGCCGTGTGGACACTTACCAGAATGCAGTAAGCCATTCAATGTTTCTCTGAGTTGCTGCATCATTGGGGACATATTTAGGAGTGAGCAGTGTAAGCGGCCATGTAAACAGGCTGCAACACTTGCTCCAATGCACATGGGGTGCTCCTAGCATCCCTCTCTGTCCTTCCAGCATCCTCCTCTCCCCTCCCATGATCCCTCTGCACAGCACACTGCACTGTTTGTAAACCAGCTGATCACATTAAGGAACATAAAAGATTTCTGTAAAGATTTCAGTGTTCACTGCAGCCTGGCAGTGTATGTTGCCAAACAGTGACTCCCATCCACAAACCCCCACCATGACAGCAAGTATGAAGAGGAGATATCTTGCATGGTTGCCTGCATGATGAGACGCCGCACAGCCTGATGCACAACCTGCTACAGTACACGCTCTCCATCCTGCAATTTGTAAATATTACAAAACACATCATTGCCAACACTTCCTGTTTCGTGGGTAGGCATGGCAACAGGAGGAAGTGACATCAGCAGTCCGAGCATCAACAGAACTGTCACCGCTGATGTCACCAGCCATCTGACCACCCCTGGACACGAGCCTCACTCTAACATAGCTTACATCAGTGATGAGAGGTGCCATGTGAACATGCTCACATATTGACTCCGGTGGTAGGGGGAGCACTTGAATGGACTGAAATGAAGGACGGAGAAGCTATGTAAACAAGCCTTAAAAGGGACATTTCCCTTGGAACACTTTCTCTCACTGTCAGCGAAGTGTTAATTTAAGTGGTTAATGAGGGTCATAATTCCATTTAATAGGAACAATTTACACCTGAATTGGAATGCCTGAAGAGGCTATTAGAGGCTAAATTACTCACTAGACTGCAGGTCACCTGCAGAAAATCATGGCTTCTATTTCTACTCCACTCAAAATGATTATGTGAAAGTTAAAAAACATATTTTCAAAGCTAAAAACTGTACTAAAAATAATTGAAAATACAAATACATTTTAATTGATATAATGTAATAAGAAAAACATAAAGAAACAATAAATACAACCTTGATTAAGCTCTCGCCAGGCTGTCACTAAATTAATGAGCTTCTGTTAATAGGGACAGCTGCTTAATAGGGATGGATGCATGTGAACCCAGTCATCCCTTTTAAGAGGATTCTATTGAATCACTAATACTACATAAAAATATGCAGTGAAAATGACTTGAAATATCATTTTTCCCCAGCTAAGCCTTTTCCTTGGCAGCATATCAGGCCTGGGGCCATGAGAGGATAAGTAGACAGGTTACTGACAGCAGCAGAGAATCGATCAAAACAGAGCAGGCGGAGCAGCACTCTGATTTCTCTAAATGGGACAGCTGTTTTGGACTACTACAGGTGTGACAAGTATACATGATTAACAGCGATGCTGTTCAAAATAAGAAAATTCTGTACAGTATAGCACTGGAAGAGAACAGGCTGTGGTTTAGGGCACTGAGCTGCAAACCTGGAGACCGGGTTTGAATCCCACAGACCCCATTTTTTTTTTAATTTTATTTATTTGAATCTAGGATTACAAATACCTTTGAGCCAAAGCTCTTTTACAAAGGTACTTGCATACTGTATGACCTTGAGGAAATCACTTAACTTCCTTATTCTTCCAGATTGCACCTGGAAACAGGTTTTGGCTTAGTGTGCCTTTCCTGGTCAAACAATTTCCCTGCCTCCCCCCCTTTCAAAAAATGTACACTACATTCATGCAATTATCTGCATTTGGTGAATACTTTTTGTACCTATCCCATATGCCCTTTGGCACCTCACTCCTTCAGGCCACTCAAGTTCCCCTCCACTAACTGTCAAACTCACCCTCCACTTTCTGAATGTCGCCTTCTGACTCTTCAGGACATCCAATGTAGTTCCATTCTGGCTTATCCCTACAGGGAGGGGGTGAACTCCCCCTGTTCCTCAGCTTGCAAGGAAAGAGAGGAAGTGTCTTATATGGTTGGAGTCCTTGCCTGGGGTGACAGCAGTGTGCTAGGTGACATCATGGGAAGAATACAAAAGCCATCATCTGATATGCAAAGTCCCAGGACGCATCTCGAATCGAGCGGTACACCGCTCAGTATGCCTTCCTGGTAAAACTCTTAAATATATAAATAAAGTTGTGTGGAATTTTTCCACATTTGGTAGTATCCCCCGCCACCCTCCTCCCATGGGAACATGTACCACATTGTTGTTGAACACCTAATGCCCCTCAATGTCAGGGAGCACTTTTTGTTGCATACTAGTTCATTTCAGTCACAAGAAAGTGATGGTAAACAATGTGTGCTCAAAAACAGCAGAGACCACTGATGAACATGTGGACTAAGTCATGTTGAAAGCAGGGATTCTTTAATGATTGGAAATGTACAAAAAAGTGCTAAAACAAACTTAAAATGAGGAAAAAAATGGTATAATACAAGACAGGAGAGATGGGACAATCTATAATAAAAAAAAAGTTTAGGTCAACATTTTCACTGCTAACGTGCACTGCTGCTTTAAAACTCAGTACAGCACTACCTAGCATCCATGGGGAAGGAGAACCTTGCTACTGTTGTGCTGCTCGCTGCCTTTCCAATTGTGCCAATGCTTTCCCTATTTGTGTGAATAAAACTGTTAGCACTATTTTACCATTATTAAGGGAAACTTCAGGGGCGTGGCCTGACCAGGCAGAAGATGGCAGCATAGTTTAGAATTTCTGCAGGAATGACTGCAATCTAACCTCATCCAGCCTTCACCAGACCTTTCTTTGGTACCAACTCCTGTGACCATCCTGTAATCTTACTCCCTGATACAGTTTGTAAGTCATTTTTGATCCATCATCTACTTATATTCAATTATTCTACACTGTACTGCAGTATACTAGGCCTCATCCTTCAGCATTATGGCAGATCTCCAAGCACAGCAAAGCTCACTTGTTAGAGTGGAAGTAATGTTTTCTAAACTGATGGCTGAGATTAATGATCTAAAAAAACTCCACCCAACAGAATGCGACCACTCTTGAAACTTTTAGCCAGAAAATTGCATTTAATGAGAAAGCAACGGCCTGTAACACCACTACTATTCATGACCTCCAGGCTACTGTCCGCAATCAAGATCGAACTATTAAATCCCTACAAGCCAAAACTGACGATATTGAAAATTTTAATCGTTGCAACAATTTACGATTTTTTGGCTTGTCTGAAGGTGCAGAATTAGGAGACACTACTGCGCTTTTATTATATGTGCTGCCTGCAATGCTTAAACTGCCTCCTGACCTAAACATTAATCACTGAGCGGTCTCACCGCACTCTGGGTCCCAGGCCAACATCAGACCAGCAACCAAGGCCTATCATTGCTTGCTTCTTGAACTATTCCCACACAGAATTAATACTGAAACGAGCCAGAGAAATGGGGAAACTTCAGTGGCAAGAGTTTAATATTTCTGTCTACAGAGACTTTTCAAAAGATTTAACCATCAGAAGGAAGGCCTACAATCCACTTAAACAAATCCTCCACCAAAGAAGCATTAAATTTGCTCTACGTTACCCCGCGACACTACACCTTTTCTTAGGCTCTTCCTTCAAGGATCTTGAAACCCCTGACACCTTAGCCAACTATCTAGAGGTCTCTCTCTGCAATCTTACCCTGGGAGGTTCAGCAGCAATTGGCAACCCGAACACAGCTTTGGTATCTGCACGGAGGGTGGACAACGAGGTACAGGAACGTGGGGAAAGTGTTGCAGAACTCGCAGCCCCAAGCAGCAACGCTGCAACTGATTTGACCCCAAGGCAATCAACACGGCTGCAAGAGAAGCTTCTGTCGGGGCATTATTCTTCAAGACTTTCATGCTGTTCTAGCAAGGTTTCACCTTAAACACCCCAAGCTGCAGCCTCTCACCTTCAAATCAACCCCTCTATTCCCCTGGGCAATAAGTTTGCTCTTTTGGAGGATGACATGCACTCCTCGCAGGAGGATCTTTCCCAGCAAATTTCAGACGAACATCCCTCTAATTTGGGCCCTGTGTCTCAGGGATGTATTTCTGCCAATACTTCATGGGCAGAAGCTGTTGCAAGTTCCCCACTCAAATATTTAGAGCCACCCAAAAAGAAACGTAGGGCAAAGACCAAAAGCAAGAACATCAAGTCACAATCCTGCTAATAAATCTAAGGTATCATGAGCTTATATAGTCACAGTTGCTATATCTGGTAGGTTTTGCTTCCACGATACTTAAAGAGAGTGCCAGTACACTTTTTCTGTCTAGCTGCCCACTCTACAGTCTATGCTACCTGGTTGCTTTCGCTCCCAGCAGGTGCAGAATGCAAATGCTGTACATCGTGGCGCGATCAATTTACTTTTTATAGCAGTGTTTAAACGAGCAGCTTAAAGGTCTTCAAGGGAACACTGTTATATCAGCAATGCTTTTCTAACCCATTATTTTAGTGTTAGATCTTATACATTACCTTACTAAACAGGCTCTCTGTATCTAGCCTTTTACTCTCCAATTCAGCAGTGCATCAGGTTTATAGTCTTTTGGTTGTTCAGTTGCATATCTTCAATCGGTATGCATCCCGATTATTGCCTTGTCTTTTTTCATATGTGAATTATTATATATTACAAGGCAACTTACCCCTTCCCTCTCCTGATGACAGGTTCTTAAGTATTATTGGCAACTACATTTAATCTATCCCTTTCCCTACGCTCCATTATTCTTACTACCTCCTGTTTACAATATGGAACTATCATTAGCACTCAAAGAGGTGGGCTATGTTTGGTGTACTATTGCAAAGGATTGTCAATCACATCTTCCTTATGCTCCTTATTTTACTCGAAGCCTACAGATATTATAGAAATCCACTGTTGTGTGGTCCCTCCTGTTTTGGGGCTCACTGGGCCTAGTCTTCTAGACCTAGTCACCCCATATAACACCTATTTAGGCAATTTTCGAGTAATTGGAGCTGATCTTTACTATGATTATCTCTTCTGTCTACAGTTACCACCAAAGCCTATACCTCTCCACATAATCCCGATTTGCATTTGGCTCAGGACGTAAGGGCTTAAATTGACCTCCCCTTTCTTCTTTCCCCCTCAATACTGTATTTATTGTGTACTTATTCTGCTGCACTGCAAAGTACACTCAGAGTCACTCTAATGTGGTAATGATCTACTTACTCTTCCTTTTATATTTGTTCATTTGCATTCCACCTGGCTCCCTGAATCCCTTGCTCTATGTCTAGGCTGTACTGGCATCTCATATATGGTTCTCTAATTTACTGTTATTTTGAGTTGGTATATCTTGTACTATTACTACTAATGTTTATAAATAAGTTCTGGTGTTTAGCTTTATCCTTATACCTTGTCCTGTTAGATTAGAATTAAGATGAGGTTATTACAGTCTCCTGCCTTTCTTGGTATTATTCCCTTTCAGTTTAGATTATCAGGAATACTTACTTTATTATATTACTGGATCAGACTTAGGTTTGGGACGATATTTATAACCGGTCCTCTCTAGTCTCCTCCCAACATCGATGCCCCAGAGTGTGGTGAGAGAGTCTGTCAGTTGGCTGACTCATATCTCCTCACACCCATAAAACGTTTTCTTTGTTATTTAGCTTACTAGTATTGTTGTTGTTGTTGTTAATGACTTTTCTCCTTTTCCATCTCTATCTATTCTAACTTTAATAAGATATCTGTGCTACTCATGTATCATACATCTCCTTTTTTGGCTTAAATGTTCCTGCCATTTTCTGCATATACATAAGCTCTCTACATTGTATTCTGATCATCCTCTGCCTCATTTATTTGTCCCTTCACACTCCAGCGATTATTCCCTTTCTTTAACACTAACAATGTGAGTGACATACTTTTATATATACATGGAATGTGAATGGACTTAATTCTCCTTGTAAGCGGAAGCAAATTCTTTCAGATCTCAAAAAACATAAAACACAAATTGCTTTCCTTCAAGAAACAAAATTATTAGCAGAGGATGTTCACAGACTTAAAAAAGATTGGGTCGGTCAGATCTACGAATCATCCTATACCTCAAAAAAAAGAGGAGCTGCTATTCTTATTCATAAGAGTCTCAAATGGTCCCTTGTAAACTCCATTTCCGATACTGACGGCAGATGGATGATGGTCCAACTGAATATCAACTCTGGTCCTCTTCTGCTTGTTAATGTCTATGCACCCAACTCCGATTCCCCAGAGTTTTTTCATAATTTAGCCCAAGAGATTCTATCCTTTAACACTGATAATACACCAGTTATTCTTGAAGGGGATCTTAACTTAGCTTTAGAAGCCAGCATTGACAGAAGTATCCCCACTACAGAGGCCCACCCTAGAAGTATTAAAGCCCTCTCATTACTAATGCAAGATGTTGAATTAGCTGATGTATGGTGCCTCCTTCACCTCCGTGATTGAGAATTTACTTTTTACTTCTCTCTATATAAGACATACAGTAGCACTGACTACTGGTTAGCCTCTCCTGTTATAATGGAAAAAATTATTGATTCATTCATCTCTCCCATCATAATCTCGGACCATTCCCCTGTCAAATTGCAACTTTTGTGGGGCCCATTAGCACCTAAATCTTCTTAGTTGCAGCTGGACCCTCTCCTTCTCAAGCATCCCAATTTCTTAACCATGATCAAAGCACAAATTCAGGACTTCCTCTTTCACAATACTCCAACCGAATCTTCCATGTCCTCTGTATGGGAAGCTCTTAAAGCTACGATTCAAGGGAAAATTATCAGTTATGCTGCACATAGGAAAAGAGTAAGGGAACAACAGCTGGCTGACTTGGAAAAATCTCTTAAGGCTAAAGAGAATTTATACTTTTCTTCTAATAAGCACTGTCCTGATTCTCAACTTCATCTTGAAATTCTTCAACTTAGAGTTAAAATTAACAAATTCATTTCTCATAAAACCAAACTGGCCTTGTTTAAACTTAAATATAAGTTTTGGGAACACGGCAATAAAAATGGGACACTCCTCTCTTACCAACCCAAAGCACAACAAATGGAACGACACATCCTAAGCCTAAAAGATGAACAGGGTACGATTCACTCCGAAAACACCTCTATAAATCGTATCATGAAAACCTTTTATCAGAAACTATACTCCAACACAAATCCTCCATCTACTTTACAAATTCAACAGTTCCTTAAATCGTTACATCTTCCTCATCTTTCTACTCTTGAAACAAATTCTTTAGATGAACCCTTCTCACTTTAGGAAATCCAGAAAGCTTTGTCTTCCATGAAATCTGGGAAATCCCTTGGGGGTGACGGATTCCCTGTCGATTTCTATAAAATGTTTTCTGACACCTTATGTCCCCTTCTTCTTAATGTTTATTAGGAAGCTTCCAATACTGGCAAGCTTCCCCATCTTTAAACAATCATCATAACCCTAATCCCTAAGAAAGAAAAGACCTAGTCACCCCGCAAGTTACAGGCCCATCTCTTTATTAAACACGGATGGGAAGATATTTGTGAAACTACTAACTTCTCGACTTGAATCCTTGATTCCCAAGCTAACTCATTGTTCGCAAGCTGGTTTTATTAAACACAGATCTAGTTCTGATCACCTACGTTCCTTATTTCATTTAATTCACAAAGCCAAATCCCTCAAGTCACCAGCTGCAGCCATAGCTATTTATTTTGAGAAGGCCTTTGATTCCTTAAACTGGGACTTTCGTCATCAAGTTTTATCTTATTTCGGTCTTTCTCATACCTTTTGCTCCTGGATCAAGCTATTGTATAACTCCCCTGCTGCTAAAGTACTTACTAATTCCACCCTTTCATCTGACTTTCATCTAGCAAGGGGAACTAGACAAGGCTGTCCTCTGTCACCTTCCCTGTTTATTTTAGCCATGGAACCCCTGACTGCTTGTTTACATCAATCTTCTGGCATTATGGGCATACCTGTGAGCAATTCAAGATATGTTTCTCTCTCCTACGTGGATGACATCTTAATCTTACTCGAAAACCTGAGTGAAGCTGGGCCCCTGTTGGTTGACTTGCTTAATAATTTTACTAAAATTTCTGGCCTTGCTTTGAATTATGGCAAGTCACAAACTATGCCCTTAACGACCACTGTAAAGCCTTTATGAACATACCTCTTGAATTACGCTGGTCACCACAGGGTATAACATATCTAGGAATCAAAATTACTAGTAATTTAGGGAAGATATGGGACATTAACTTTAACCCCTTATTTGATAACATCAAAACAGTTCTGGACAGATGGAAGCTTCTTAATATCTCTTTCATGGGAAAAATTGCAGCCATTAAGATGTCCATTTCTCCCAAGATTCTTTACCTCTTTGCCAATATTCTTTTAGTCTTACCATCCTCCTTTTTTGCTAAAATTGATAAATTAATAGGTAACTTTATCTGGGATGGGAAACCACCGAGATTTAACCGCAACAAACTTCAATCACATTGGAAAAGGTGGATTCGGATTCCCCTGGTTCAAAGGCTACCTCTGGGCTTTCTGAATGGCCCAAACCATTAAATGGTTTCAGAAACCCTCCCCTCACTCACCACTATGGGTTGCAATGGAATCCGCATTGTGCCCAGGAGGAGTTCCCACTTCCTTAATTTTTAATCCCATTTCCTCTAAACTAAAATCTCACCCGACTATATCATCCTTTGTTCTTTATTGGAAACTAACCCACAAATTCCTGAAATCCAATCCAACACCCTGCTTTTATGCCCCCTTATGGGGCAATGCACTGCTCACTCTGGAAGATCACCCAATTTTCTGTCGTACATGGAGTAACGAAGGCATTTTCTTTCTCAGAGATATCTTAGACCAGAATTCACTCACTCTTAGATCATTCTCAGACTTGCAGGTCACATGGAAACTTCCTAAACAGGACTTCTGGAAGTTTTTACAAATTCAAGCAGCTTATAACTCTCTCTCTAGTTTAGTGTATAGGCATACTCTTCTAAACCCATACGTCTCGCACTGGATTAATTTATCAGTAAAATTAAATAGCTCCATTTACAAAGACATTATTGATAATAACCTGATCAGTCTATACAGGCAAAAATAAATGGAGTACACTTCTTAACTACAATATTTCAGACGCACAATGGAGTAATTGTTGGCATATTGCACATAATACCTTTAAAGATGCCCGTAGTTCTTTAATACAAACTAAAATCCTACATCTCTGGTATAGAACCCCCTCTGTGCTTCAACGAATGGGCCTATTAAATAATAATAATTGCTGGCGCTGCAATTTGGCCAACGGGGATCTACTTCATATCTTGTGCTCCCATTAAAGGAGTAGTCCACCCAGAATTAAAAAAAAACATATGTTATGTAGAGTGTTTTGATACATATGTTAAATTCTAGTGTGTCCTTCCCTCTGTCTGCTATTTGGAGTTTTTCCTAAATTGTCTGCTAGCTGTATGACAGTTTTACGACCCCTTGGGATCTCCATAACAAATAGTTTTATTGGCTTGCTTTCTCCTAGGATGCCCCCTGTCTCATGTGACAGTGATGTAGCCATGCCCTTTGATTTAGCATGTCTATTGCTTTAAAATTAGTTTAGCAACAGCAGAGCCTTGTAACTTCTTATCCAGGGAGCACAAATGGCAACAGTTAGTTTAGCAGACACCTGAGAGTAAGCTCACTGGGGTTTCTGTAAGACAACAGCTACTAAATAGCTCTAATTCACTATTTTTGTTTTCTCTGTTCATCAGGTCTAGCTAGCAGGAGTGCTGTAACATCAAAAACACAAATAATGAATTAAAGCTATTTAGTAGCTGTTGTCTTACAGAAACCCCAGTTAGCTTGCTCTCGGGTATCTGCTGAACTAACTGTTGCCATTTGTGCTCACTGGATAAGAAGTTACAAGGCTCTGCTGTTGCTAAACTAATTTTAAAGCAATACACATGCTAAATCTAAGGGCATGGCTACATCACTGTTACATGAGATGGGGGCATCCTGGGAGAAAGAAAGCCACTAAAACTATTTGTTATGGAGATCCCCAGGGGTCATAAAACTACCTTACAGCTAGCAGGCAATTTAGGAAAAACTCCAAATAGCAGACAGAGGGAAGAACACACTAGGATTTAACATACATATCAAAACACTCTACATAACATATGTTTTTTGCACATTCTGGGTGTACTACTCCTTTAATAAGTTCTGGCATAAAGTCTGTTTACTTGCCTCCAGAGTGACAGGACAAAAACTACCTTTTGACCCCAAGCTATTCCTTCTAGGTATCCTTGTCCCCAGTAGCTCTGTCCTCTCACATGCACATTTTAGATGGCTAAACATGCTTTCTCTTCTGGTCAAACGTCTGATTCTTATGAAATGGAAATCAACTCTGGTGCCTTCTCTTTCAGATGTTCTTCAAAGCCTCTCTCAGTATGCCTCCCTAGACCGATTATCTCATGTTACTCATAACCGACTCACTGTATATGACAGATATTGGCAGGATTACTTAGAGTACATCGAACCTAGTTCTTCTAGACCCTAATTCTTAGGGATATTTAGCCCTCCTTCTTATTTTGCTCTCAGATTAGGTTTTCTCGAAACTTTTGTGCACAGATTTATCCTCTTTTTTTCTTCTTCCTTGCTTTTTTCTCTTATCTTCACCTCTCCATTACTGAACATTGTTCATATTACTACATTTATCACTTTTTGCAATTTACTGAATGCCTTGCCATAGCCTGCCCTAGCATGTATTTCGTACATGGTTGCTATTTCTGATCCTATAATACTCTATTGATTTTAACCCTTCTGCTCTCCACTTACATCCTGTCTAGGTTTGTGTTTTATTATCAATACATGTATATAAGGCTTCTCCAATATGTTTACCCTAAATACTGTGTTTTGTTAAGTGATATTTTATATCTTACGTGGAGGATAGTCTTCTATTGTATTAGATGTGTGCTTTCTTATATACTCGAATTTCAATAAAAACATAAAGTGAAAAAAATTAAGGGAAACTTCCAGGGCCACACAGAGGTTACATTTGAGACTGTGGCCCCCCAATTAGCTCTACCTGTGAAATTACAAATACAAAATGGCAAGAGATTTTCAAGCGTAAGTTAGGTTCCACACATTGTTCTTAGCCGAACGACTGAAAAGTTTACAACTGTTTTATTAAAACAAAAAGTCAAATTACAGTAGAATAATCTTTCGTGCTTTTTTTGATGTGAACACATATATAATGCTGTCATAGTTCAAGCTTCTAGCCAGGTTCTTCTCTGCTGACATTACTAAGGTGGACATGTGTTCTTGACCCATAGCTGATAGTTGGCAGTTTTTCACAAGGGCTAGCTTGTTAAAAGACCGTTCCCTTTCAACAACGGAAACAGGAATTGATACAACAATCCTTAGAGTTATGCAGGTTTGAGGGAGAATATTTTGTAGTCCTTCATATATCTTGTTTTTAAGAGAAGTTACATTCCCAAATAATGTCTTTCTCAGCTTGTTTAAAAGATGGGTTTCTTCAGCAAAATCCTCTTCTATCAAATCTCTTGGATAACATTTTGATAGCTCTCGAACTTTGATAATACAGCTATCCTTATCTGCAGTTGGGGGCCTCAGGTCCAGATAAATGTAACATGCAGTTGATTTTTTTTTATATGTTTTCCATCTCCTTGTAATTCCACTGATAAGGGTGTCAAGAGCAACGTAACAAATGTCCACCTTAAATTGGGTTTCTTGATCATCATGATGGTATGTGGTGGTCCCGTCCTCATCATGGAACTCTTCTTTCTACCTCTTTTCATCCTAAAATCCGGTTCAAGTCCTAACCCAGCTGCCACAAGTGTTGACTCATGAAAGAATCAGAGGCCAATATTGTCAAAGGCACTCAATCTCAGTTAGCTATGTTTTTATTAACCTTAATTCTTCATCAAGTGCGAGTTCAGAACTTTGGAGCAATTGATTAACGTCTTCGATGGCTTGTAGAGTTTTGAATCAGAAGGTAGCAAGTACAATAAATTCAAAAGATTGTAACCATTTCAACAAAGAGTCGACTTTGTTGCATAATTATGCAGGTAAGTCACGTTCTTCCTTCGGTTTCAACAAAGCTTGTAAAATCTCCGTTGGTCTCTTTGCTAATGGCTTTACTGCTTCAGTTCTTGCACTCCAGCATGTATTCGACATGCTATGTAAAGAAATGTTTGCAGCTTCCTTTAGTATCTTCCATTCGGCAGGACTTAAACTGAACATGTTGTAGAGATTTTGAATGTTTACAAAAAAACACTTCACCTCCAGGCTTTATTCTGCTGCATGCACACCACAAAGATTTATACTGTGTGCACTACATGGTGAATACATTGAGTAAGGATTATTCTGTAAAATTGCAGCTTGCGCTCCTTTATAAATTGTGGCCATGTTTGAACTGTTATCATACCCTTGGCTTTTACAGTTTTGCAGGTCCATGCCATTTTCTTCTATTACTCTGCAAATTAGCTCTGCAATGTCCTGTCCTTTTTTCTTCTTGCAATCCTCAAATTTCAAAAAGTGCTCTTTAATTTCCCAAATATTATACGAACATATGAAAATGCCAGCAGAAATAGACCTTACGGTCTGCCAAGTCTGCTCGATTGTGTAGCTAGCCCCTCATCTCGCAGCTGCCCCTCCCACTCCTCCCCTCCTTAGATTTACCTTCCCCCTCACCCTGTCCCATCCCCTCATGAAACTGCCCACCATCTTACAGGCCACCACTTCCTGTGGTAGAGTGTTCAACTTGCCCACCACCCTTTCCATGAAGAACTGTCTCCTTATCTCCCTCCTGAATCCCCCCCAGTCTGAGACTGTGCTCTCTCTTGTCCTTTCCTCTTCTTAAATGGAAGATCCCCTCTGTTTGAGTCTTGTTCATCCCTTTCAAGTACCTAAAGGTCTCAATCATGCTCCCATCTCTCATCTCCTCCAATGAATACATATCTGGCTTGCTCAGCCTTTCCTCGTAGGGCTTGCCCTCCAATCCCTGGGTCATCTTTGTTGCTTTATGCTGCACCGCCTCCAACAATCTGACATTCTTCCTCAGGTATGGGCACCAGAACTGCATGCAGTACTCCAGGTGAGGCCTGACCAGTGACCTATAGAGGGGGAGGACTACCTCCCTACTTCTGGAGGAGATTCCCCTTGTTATGCACCCCAGCATCTTGTTGGCCTTTGCTGCCACCTTCCTACAATGAGCAGAGCTGTCCATGCTCCCTGTTATAAGTACCCCTAGGTCCTTTTCCTCCATGGTGCTACCCAACTGTACCCCTCCCAGAAGACAGTCCCTCCCCTAGTTCTTTGCTCTGAAGTGCATTACTTTGCACTTCTTAGCACTGAACCCCAGCTGCCATGTTTCTGACCATTCCTACAGTTTAGTTAGGTCATCCTGTAGCCCCTTCCATCCCCTGATGTCATCAACCACCATTCTGATGTCATCTGCAAACAGACTGATCTTACTTCGGATCCCATGTGAGATATCAGGTATGAATAACCCGAATAACAGTGGCCCCAGCACCGATCCCTGTGGTACCCCACTCATCACTGCCCTTGGTGCTGAGAGTTCCCCTGCCACTACCACCTTCTGGTGCCTAGCGCTCTAATTCTTTATCCATTTCACCGCCTTTGTTCTCGTCCCCACAGCTTCCAGCTTTCCCCCCAGCCTCCCGTGTGGCACAGATTAAAAGGCCTTGCTGAAATCCAAACACAGGACATCCACTGCATGGCCTTTGTCTAGTTCCCTTATCACCCAATCGTAGTACTCAATGAGGAGTCATCTTGATTTTGATGAGCATACCACAAAATGAAAGTGACTTGCTCTGTATGATACACATCTGGAGTGCCACCAACAATAATACCATAGTAGAAGGCCTTACACACTTTTTCAACAATATTACACACTTTTTCAACAATAGCATTCATTACTAGTCAATCAATCAAGTCTTTATTTAACCAGGCGTCCATCGTTGAGCAGAAGCTCATTTGCAAGATGGACCTGAGTGGAGCATGAACAATTGTATAAACAGGTCAACACAGGTATTTACAAGGCAATACAGATAATACTTTTACAGAGAGGAAGAAAAGAAGTTCATATGTACATAGAATTATACAGATATTGTACAGATTACATGGTATTTACATACATAGAAGTGTCTATAGGAAGATAAAGTGTTATCTAAGGTTGCAGGAGGAAGTAACGGAAGAAAAAAAGTAAAAATAAAAATATACACCAGGCAGAGGTGAAGGTAGGGAAGGGGTAGGGGAAGAAAGGCTAGGAGGGCACGGTGCACAGAGAGGAGTTGGTAAAATGGGATGTAGAGAAGGTGGATGGAGAAAAGGAGTATGTGTGAGCCCCGGGATTGAATGCTATAAAGTACGGGGCATGGTAGGATGTCACAACCCAGGGTAGTGAGCTCCTATCCGAGGTTGGGAAAGGAAGAATAAGGGGATGGATGGGCCTAGTGTTGATAAGACAGGGGGATAAGAGAGAGAGAGAACAATTAGGCTGGTGAGGAGCAAGCTGGGGGGTCAGTACTTAAAATTGGGTCTAGGGCATGGCTATATACCAGTGCAGACACCGGTACTGGGTCTGAGGTGGAAGCAGCTACATACTTCTCTGATTGTACGGAAATAAAGCGCCTTGAAGGCATTTATACCGATTAGAGTGCTTAATGTGAGGGTTTTGTAGATCGCTCCATAAGGTAGGTAGCACGAAGTTTATGGCTGCCCTGCCAAGGGATTTTGCTTTGGGTACTTTAAGTGTAATAGCTGAGTAACTTCTTAATGCGATTTCCAATTATACTAGGGAAGACAGCAGAGATATAGTAAGGCAGCTTATTAGAGATGGTTTCATAGGTCCAGAAAGCAGCGTTCTGTGGTGCCTGAACTTTAGTGATGTCCACCCCACTGCCGCATATAGGGTGCAGTGATGCATGTTGAAGGGGAGTCCCGTTATAAACCTCAGTGCTCAATGGTAGAGTGTGTCCAGTTTAGCCATGTAAGAGTTGGGGCATTGGCTGTAGAGGAAATCAGCGTAATCAACCAATGATAGGAAAATAGATTGGACCAGTTGTTTCTTGGCATCTCTGGTGAGAAATTGGTTGAGTCTAAAAAACAGTCCAAGCCTTTGCCGAAGTTGTTTTAGCAAGTCCTCGACATGTTCAATGAAGGAGAGTCTTTGGTCTATCCAAACCCCCAAATACTTGAATTTTGTAACAAATTCTAGTTTTTCACCTAGAACTGCGGTAATTTTGGAAACTGTCCCACTGGACACAGGGTTAGCTGTACGGATAAAAGGGGAGAGGACCATCGCTTTAGTTTTTTTGGCATTAAGGAGTAGTTGTTTTTGGAGGAGCTAGCTTTGCAAAAGGTTGAATTCTGACTGTAGGTCATTGCAGGCAGCTTCAGTTGTTGGGCGACTCACGTTGAGAACTGTATCATCTGCAAACAGATGGATGTTGGCTTTTATACAGTAGTCGATGTTATTAATGTAGATTGCAAAAAGTAAGGGCCCTAATATAGAACCTTGAGGTACCCCTCTTTGCAGAGTTTTTAAGGGGGACAGGCCTCCTTCGGCTTTAACTTGTTGAAGGTGCCCTGTAAGATAGTCAGTAAACCAACGCAGAGAGGAGGGGTCCACACCTATGGTTTGAAGGGAGGAGAGGAGCAAACTGTGGTCGACGGTGTCAAAAGCCTTGCTTAGATCAAGGAAAACAGCACAAATGAAGTTTCTGCTCTCAAGATTACACTGCCAGTCATTAGTAACTTTGGCGAGGGCTGAGATAGTGCTATGTTTAGCTCTGAATCCGGACTGCATAGGATTTAGCAGTTCCCCAGACTCAAGGTGAGTCCTCAGCTGTTTATTTACAATTTTCTCTAGGAGCTTGGACAGGACCGGAAGGAGAGAAACTGGCCTGTAGTTATTGAGATCGCCAGGGTCACCTGATCTGAACAGTGGTATGACACGTGCTGTCTTCCATATAGGTGGTAAGGTGCCCGATGGGTATTGCTAGTACGTGGTAGGCAATTTTTAGGAAGTAAGGGTCAAGGGTGTCGGCTCCAGCACTTTTTCTAGTATCCAACTGAAGCAAGAGGTCCTCTACCTCTTTCAGTGGGTCAGGTTGAAGCGAGAAAGGCGGCGAAGTTATCGGAGTTTCGGGCAGTTGGCTGGCAGTCTGGGAGCGAAGTATGTTTGCAGGAGAGTTATCAAATGCCATGCCTGCAGTAGCAAAGTGGTTATTGAATGCGTCAAGTATATCCATCTTTTGGTTATAGTCAAGTTGCCAGAGGTAATCTTGGTCGGGAGTGAATTTCCTGGGGAGTGGCCTAGCAGATCATTGATTGTGTTCCAGAGCTTGATTGGACTCTTTGTGGCAGAGTCGAGTTCGGATTTGAAGAAGGTGGCCTTCGATTCTCTGATTGTTTTGGTACATAAATTTCATAGTCTCCTGAACTGGTTCCAATCCTCTGCAGTGTTCAGTCTGCGTGCTTTTTTCCAGAGCTTAGCTCTTTCTAGAAGCAAGGACTTGATCTGAGGGGTGAACCATTTACAGGTTTTGGTCCTAGTTCGAACTTTAATCAGGGGAGCATACTTATTACGGGCCCTTGATAGAATGTTGTGGAAGATATTGTAAGCTGATGTAATCGTTTTGGCCAGATAGAAATCTTGCCACTGAGGGGAGTACTTAAGCTCATTTAGGTAGGCATGTTCATTGAAGTTGCGCCTGGATCTCTTCATAGAGAACTTGCTGATGGGTGCTGGGTTGTTGGTGGATCTTACTCCTGCAATAAAACAATGGTCGCTGGTGTCTGAGAAGAAGACATCAGCATGGGAGAAGAGATGAAGTTTGCTCACCATTAGCACATCCAGAAGTGTACTTTTACTGGGGTTCTTCACGTTTGGGCATGTTGGTTCAGTAATAAGTTGCGTCAGCCCATGTTCATCACAGAAGGATGCAAGGAGGGCAGCTGTGTTAGAGAGCCAGTCAAAGTTGAGGTCTCCTAAAATAATAGTTTCTGGCAGCCCCTGTCCCAACTTGTCACTTAGATATGACACAAGCTGTAGGCCAGCAGACGGTGGTCTGTGCATCCTATTACGAGAATGCAGTAGTCTGTGTAATTTCCACTTTGAGAATTAGGCATTCAAATTCGCTGGCGACAGATGCCGAGGATAAGCAGAAGGCAGAAAATTTGTCTTTAACGTAGATAGCTACCCCTCCTCCTCTGGCATGCCTATCAGCTCTGAACAAGGCATAGTTGGGTATGTTTACTTCTCTATCAGTGGTGCTGGGTCTAAGCCAAGTTTTGGAAATCACAAGTATGTCAGGAGAGGTATGATTTACCCAGGTTTGTATTAAGGTTATCTTTTTAAGGAGGCTACATACATTAATATGCAAGAAGCTTATTCCTTTTAAATTTGATAGTTCTGCTGGCAAAGCAATAGCTTCTGGGGGGCCAGGGTTGAGTTCTACGTTGCCTGAACATAGCAGGAGGATAAGTAGGCTTCTTCTAAGAGCGCTAATTATAAGCTTGTAATTCCTGCCTTTCTCCCATCTAGTAGATCTGATGTTTTTAGGGACTGGAAAGTAGCCACCATAGAAGAGCTGATCTGTTGTAGCAAGAGCTAGTACCCCTACCACAATAGGCGGGAAGGAGATAGAAGTCTGCGTGGTGGGAGGTGGGCCTTGTGGTGGGGGAGTGTTATAAGTACTACTGGTATGTGTGGTCCAAGAGCAGGGTTCGAGGTATTGGTACTTGGAATCACGGAGGCAATTCAAGGATAAGTTGCCATGTGGTATGCAGCACAAGGTGCCATTGTAGACCAAACATGATGGTAGTTCAAGTGTCCAATGCTGGGCAGCTGGTATCAGCAGAAAAAGGGGCAGTATAAGGAGCCATATAGGGCCCGACATGATGGTACCTCAAAAAAGGAGCCACTCAATTAGCCCAGGGGCCAGTGGGGTTGCTGGATTAATGCAGCTTATCAGTAGCTTTCCCATCCAGGTTGACCCGAATTTGATAGCATTTAAAAATATTTAGTGGTGAAGGCACAGCCAAGGGAGAGCCTAAGGGCGCTTTAGGTAAGGCGAGGCCCTGAGAGTTGGATCCCGTAGGCTGGACAGAGAAGAGGGGGATCACGAGCCAAGTCTCTATTGGTGGGGCACTGCGCCAGGGGACGTGGACTAATACTTTAGCAAGAGCTACTGTATTTAATAATCAGCTGAGGTGGGGGAGGTGGGGCGGTTGAAAAAGTTGCGGCAGTTGCCGACCTGCTTGGAGGAGCCTTGGGTCCGTGTCTGGGTCTGGCGTCGGCTAGAGGGGTGCCGACCTCCTGGTAGCCGGGAATCCTGTGGCTTAGGAGCTGGGAGCCTGGGCGACAGTTCCTCGGCTGAGGGAGAGAAGGAGAGTGAGGGTTAATAAAGGGGATTCACATAAAGGGTTAGACAGAACAGTGTGGAGTCAAATATTTGCAGAACAAAAGGACGTGTATTACTTTGGCACCCAAAAGTGTCTAGGGCCAGTGCACATATGCAGGGAAAGGGCTGTAAACACTAGATTTCTTTCCCAAACCACAATTCAAGTCCTTTCGATTACAGACTGGGTTAACACTTCAGATTTTTAACATTTGTCCCAACATAAACATTTTTAGGGTTTAAAATCAAAGAGCAGAAGCCGGCTTCCGCCAGAACCAATCAAACATGGTCTGAGAGGCGCTAGCAATCCAGTTAGTTGCGGCAGTTACGTCTTTGCAGGACCTTGGGTCCTTGTCTGCAGGCTCGAGCACTGCCACAGGGGCGCCCGACCACCCGGTAGCCGGGAATCCCGTGGCTTAGGAGCTGGGAGCCTGGGTGAGAGTTCCTCGGCTGAGGGAGAGAAGGAAAGCGAGGATTAATAAAGGGCATTCATACAAAGGGTCAGACAGAACAGTGGGGAGTCCAAAATTTGCAGAACAAAAGGACGTGTATGGTACCAGCAATGCCAAAAGAGGTAGTGAGGAGTAGTAGTAGGTGGTTGCACCCCATGGTAGTTTGTTTGGTATTGCTGGCCTACTTAACTGCTAGCCGGTTTATAGTTGGAAGGGTATATAGTCGAATTAGGGTGAGGTCCCTAACAATAGGGCAGGTAGAGCAGTAATTGAGAGGAGTTAGATGGAGTGGCTGGAGAAAAGGTTGAGAGCAAATGTGTGATCCTGTGGGTGGGACTGCTTTAAAAAGGGGCGGTGAGAAAGTGGGTCAAGTCAGGTATTGAAGACAGGGAGGCCAATAGCATGAAAATGTGCAGCAGTGGAGTGACCAATCTGCTGCTAGACTGAGGAAGGGGTGGAGTAAGGGTCTATTTAATACTGTGGGAGGGGGGGGCGACAAAATTCAGTCCAGAACAAAGCACAGAAAGAGATTTCCCCTGAGATCAGGAAGCGCCAGGTGTTGGAAAATCAGCCAAGGAGTAAAGCTGCCAATCAGTGCCTGGTTCCTCCACTGGGCATCCAGTCAAAACAGTGGCATTCAAAACCACGAGTTCTGGAGGTCCGGTGCATACCTGAATCTGTCCGGGGGTCAGTCGGGTGGTCTGTTAGCTGTGGCCTGCTCGGAGAGAGCCAAGGCCACAGGAGCAGCTTGGGAAGCCCGCAGATGGGCTGTCTGTGGAACAAGGAGGGAAACAGAGTAGTATTCCACAAATGTCTATGAACTCATTCTGGGACCTCCAAGAAAGATAATGTGCTTGCATATGGGTCTCCTGATTCTGATGCTTTTTCACTTCTTGGAGATGCTGTTCTAAGACCTTGTTGTGCCGACTGTGCAATTCCAAGTTGCCAAGAAAAAGGTTATTCACATGGTCCCCTATTTTGCTGTTGGATCCGCGGAATGCAAGATTCCGTTCAGCTAAGAACAACGTGACATCTAACATGCATTTGAAAATTTCTTGCCATTTCAAAGTTTCTGCCTCAATTTGTTTTTGAAGTGCACCATCAATTCCAATATGCCTTTTCAAGCTTGTCTCCAGATTTTTTCCAATCAAAAGACAGCGACAAATGGACAGGGTTGTGTTCATGAGCTTGAACTCAATCGTACAACTTCCTCCAGTTGTCTTTAAGCCAGCATCAGACCTGCCAGGCACTGATGACTGTTTGCCTTGCTCGTTGCATCTATCAAGTAGACAGCAAGGAAAGCAGAACAGGCCTTCAGCTGACTGACTCCACACAAGACAATCCCTGGGCACCTTTTCTTCATTAGGTAGGGTTCTGAAAAATATGCTCAGTGGAGAAGCACGGCCAAGGGAACCTCATGGAAAATAAGCTGGATTTTTTTTGGAGGCCAATTCAATATATTATTATAGATGGTCACTCATCTAACTGGTCAGAAATTAATAGTGGAGTACCACAAGGATCCGTTCTAGCACCCTTACTTTTTCAAATATTCATCTCTGATTTGTCACATAATACATCCTGTAATCTTATCAAATATGCTGATGACTGCAAAATTAGTAATGTATGTACTAACTCTATGGAAATAGCTCTTCTCCAAGAGGATCTGGATAAGTTGAGTGCCCTGTCCCAAAAATTGGGGGTACACTTTAATACATCAAAATGTAGTGTACTCCATTTTGGGAAAAACAATCCTAAGAATGAGTATTTATTATATAGTGAAATACTAAATTGTAAGGCTTATGAAAAAGATTTGGGAGTCACAGAGGGCACTAATCTGGACTTTGACATCCAAATCTCTAACAGCTTGAGTAAAGTTAATAAAATATGGTGGACTATCAGGCACAATATTAAATCAGAAAATCCTAGTATTCTATTATCTCTCTATCATGCTTATGTAAGACCACACTTGGACTTTGCTTTCGAGTTTTGGTGCCCTTATAAGAAAAAAAGACAGCAACAAAATTGAAAAGTTCCAACGAAGAGTAACAAAATGTATTGCTCCAGAAAAATGTATATCTTATGAGCAAAGATTGTTTGAATTTAATCTAATGTCACTGGAACAAAGGCGCATGAGGGGTGAACTTCTGTTCACTTGGGATGTTACAGTTTTAACGATTCATCCCTCAAACCCGATTGTGGACTCAAATTCAAACAAGTTACCTTCAATGCAAGAGGACATCCTCTTCAACTAACCTAAAAAAAAGTTAATTTAAAAAAAAGGGCATATAATTATTCACAGGGAATCATTAACCCTTGGAATTCCTTACCTACCTCCATAGTTATAAGTGAGTCTAAAAATATATTTAAAAACCGGATAGATACATTTTCATTATCAAGTAACAGCTTGTTGTATTATAAGTCACTAACTGGAGCTGACCATGGGTATTTTTTTGCCTTTTATGCTCAGTATACTTCCTTAATATGATCCTTAGTATGTTCCAATACAATAACATTTCAGGTCCCATTGCTTTATCCACCTTCAGTTTTAAGAGTTCTTTCAGAACCCTTTCTTCTGTGAAAGGACTAATATCAACCCCACTATCCAGAGTGCTTCTATTGACTGGATTAGGTATCTCCCCCTGCTTTTCCATTGTGAATACTGAGCAGAAGTATTCATTCCGTATCCCTGCCTTTTCACTGTTGCTCTCTGCCCAACCACCTTCCTCTTTATTCAGCCTTAGTCTTTCTTTGCTCCCTAATGTACCTATAAAAGGGTTTATTCCTCCTTAACTGAGTTGGCTATCTTGTCCTCGGTTTGGGACTTTGCTATGCTGACTGCCTTCTCTGCTTCCTTCTGCTTTAACTGGTACAGTTCTCTGTCCTGCTGCTTCTGTGTTTCCCTATACTTCCTGAATGTTATGTTTTTCTCCCTTACCTTCCCCGCCACTTCTCTTGAGAATCATGGTGGTTTTTTCTTTCATTTTGATTTATTTGCTTCACACAAAGGCCTGTTGCCTCTGCGATGGCAGTTCTGATGTTTCCCCATTGTTGCTCCACCCTCCCTTCTTGCCTGTTTGCTAGTGCTTTTCTCAGGCACTCTCCCATTTTGACAAAATCAGCTCTCCTGAAGTCCAGTACCTTCACTTTTGTATGGCTTGACTCTACAGCTAAGTTTATCGTGAACCACACTGTTTGGTGGTCGTTTGTTCCCAGATGGCTACCCACTTCAGCACTGGAGATCCTCTCTCCATCCCCATTTGAGAGTACCAGATCTAAGATTGCTCCCTCCAGAGTGGGTTCCAAAACTAGCTGTCTGACGCATGCCCCCTGTAGAGCATCAAGAATGGCCCTGCTCTTGGTTGTGGCTGCAGCAAATGTGCTCCAGTTAACATCTGGCATATTCAGGTCCCCCATCAGCAATATCTCCCCTTTCTCTGCCATCCCAAGGATGTCTTTTATCATTTCCTTGTCCATTTCCTCCCCCTGAGATGGGGGTCTATATACAACCCCTGTGCATATTGTGGAGCCATTTCCAGTCTCCAGGGTGACCCACAGTGCCTTCTCTCCTCCCCGTGTACCCTTTAATGATATTAATTCCTCAAAAAAACTAATTTTACTGTCAAGGAGCAGTTAGTAGACAAAGAGGGCAGATATGCGATGGTGAAGGGTACCCTAAATGGGCATTTAATCACCGTGGCATGTGTACCCCCCCAACTCAAATTTCAACCTCTACCACTCCTTTCTTTTGTAACTGATACAGTGGGGTGAAGGCCAAATTACATGTGGAGGGGAATTTAATGTAAACTTAGGGGCTCCCCAAGCTACCGCACAGGGAAAGGCCAAACGAACAACCAAGGATCTGAATAAATTACTCAAGGAACTGGGCCTAGAGGATACCTGGAAACATCTTAATGGTACGACCCCTAGGCATACTTTTTTCTCTCAAGCCCATGGGTCCTGCTCATGTCTGGACTGCCTACTCATATCTTGGGAGAGCCTTGGGTTGACTGTCAGGACATGGAGTGGGGACTTTGTAGTATCAGACCATGCCCGATCTTTTAAAATTTCATTGTGGAATGGGGGCAAAGTAAAACACTTTCTGGAGACACAACTTGTCCTTCTTAAAGACCAGAAGACAGCTGAGCTTATTACAGATATAATACAGCAAGCACTATGGGACAATGACACTCCAGACATTAACCCTGCCATTTTATGGGATACTCTGAAGGCCTTTGTTTGAGGTAGGTTAATAGAGGTGGCAGCCATGAAAAAAAGGCAGAGAGAGGCACGGAGAGTTTCCCTTGCACAACAAATTAATGAGCTGGAAGACCAGCAGTGTATTACAAATAGTAAACAGAGGGCTTGGCTGGGCAACTCTAGAACCTTAAAAAGGAATTAAACAAATTTTTGTATTATTATGTTGAGCAAATACTCATATTTCTTAGACACAAGTTCTATGATGGAGGCCCACACTCTCTAAAACTACTAGCAGGGAGGCTGAGAGCTCAGAGAGCTAAGGCCACCATAGCTAAGCTCCAAATCCCCTCTCCACAGAAATGGAACAGACTGTTTCTGGCATATCTGAGGCCTTTCTTAAATATTATGCTAACTTATATTCTCCCCCTAAAGAGGTCCCCGATACTGTAATAGCAGCTTTCTTGGAGGATCTTCACCTCACCATACTTTCAGAGTCTCATAAACAATTACTGACCACCCCAATCTCCATCCAGGATATACAGCTAACCATTGGCCAGCTGAAAACAGGAAAATGTCCAAGCATGGATGGAATGCCTGGGGAATTTTACAAAGTATTTTCTAAAACCCTATCCCCCACTACAAAGACTATTCTCCTTTATTCCATCTCCTAAGGGTATAACTCCACCCTCCTTGAATTATGCAATTGTTTCAGTAATACTGAAGCTTGGCAAGGACCCCACCCCATGCTCCTCTTATAGGCCTACATCGGTTCTTAACACAGACTATTAAATATTTACCTCTATTTTAACGCATAGATTAATGCAATTTGCCCCTGACATGATTCATCTAGACCAATGTGGATTTATACCAGGTAGGCAAGCCCAAGACAACATTCGCGAACCATATACTTTTTTAATTTTTTTAACTTTGTTTATCTCCACTAACCTGGAGAACTCCTTCCAGTATCCTCAGGGACTCTCAGCCTCTACCTCCCCCCGTGACATCTACACCCCTCCTCTCATGCACAGCAGCACCATCTCTGGGTCACAACCCTCCAGAGGTAGGGCCGCCCTATCCACCCAGGGCAGTCTATCTAAGGGCAAAATGCCGGGCACACGAGTGGACCCATGGAGAGGAGGTCAATTCGGGACTGGGAGTGTGGGCTGAGGAGGCCGAGGTGCCTTCATCTATCCCCAGGAGTGGGTTTTTCTTCTGTTATTGTGTAATTTGTTCCCCCTCGGAGTGCGGCATGGCATGGCAATGGTATGCCGCAACTCTGCCCCTGCATCCACTGCATCGCCACGCTGGGCGCTCCTGATTGCCACCAGAGGCCACTCCAGGAGCAATCGCTTCTCCCCTACCCTCCCTGGAAAGAGAGAGCCATCCTCCGGACACTCAATCTCTTCCCCCCCACCGACCCCCAATGGCCCGGGCTCGTTCCCAAACCCAGGTCGCTGGTGTTGAGCGAGGTGTGGTGTCCAGTGCCTCAACCCTCAACACCACCGGGCCAGCTGCAGAACCATGTACTTAATTGAACATACCCACAACCAACCAAAACCAGTACTTCTCCTGGGTTTCGATGTAGAAAAGGCATTGAACAAGGTTTCAAGGCCTTTTCTGGGTGGGGTCCTTGCCAAATTTGGTTTTCCCAAAGTATTTATAGAATTATTTAACAAAATATATAGATGCCGCAAAGGTTTTATTAGATCAAATGGCCACATATCTCACAGCTTTCCTTTACATAGAGGTACACGTCAGGGATGCCCCTATCCCCCTTACTATTTGCATTTTATATACAGCTCCTTGTCCAACTTATTTGTCAGTCCCCTGAAATACAAGGAATTCCCCTCGCTGACACAGAGCATAAGCTCGCACTTTTCGATGACGATATCTTCGCTTATTTAACTAACCCCTCCACTTCTATGCCAGCCTCATTTGACAAAATAACAGCCTACTCTATTCTCTCGCGATACTCTCTTAATACAAATAAAACAGAAGTTCTCCCATTTTATTATATGCCCCCTCACATTAGAAAACTGTTTAATATTAAATTGGACCTTACCGATCTTAAATATCTTGGAATTCGAATCCCCCGGCTATTATCTCAACTCCAGGAATTAAATTATACCCCCTTAATTTCTGTACTTAAACAAGACATGTGACACTGGTCCCTTCTACCTCTATCTTTCCATACCTGAAATTTAGCATTAAAGATAAACATCCTTCCTCGATTACTTTACCTTTTCTAAAGCGTCCCCTGCTCCATAATGACTAAGGAACTCTTAACCTGGCAGAAGTTACTAAATAACTTTTTATGGAACTATAAAAAAACCTGTAGTAAGCAACAGAGACTATTTCTTCCTAAGTTGCAGGGTGAGATAGCACTACCAGCACTCCCCCTTTATTGGGCAGATTCCCAAATGAGATTGGCTCTATTATGGAGCCAAGTGAACTTTCAGGCCTTCTGGAAAATAATTGATTTAGCCAGGCCTCTTCCTTTTACTCTCCCAGCTTGCCTACTTAGTTGGAGACCTTAAACAAGCCAGACAGTCCTTACCAGAAGTTGTGACAGTGATTCTGGAAGGCTGGCAACAGGACACCCAAAATAAAAACCTGCAACAGCATAACTGGAAATATCAATGGTTTACAACAAATCCTCACTTTTTCCCGCAGCACCAGGATACGGAGTACAAAATCCAGGCCAATCTAAACTTTGTTGCCCCTTGGCAGCTTCTTCGTTGGGACACTTTGATATCCTTTGAAGAAGACCAAAAACTGTTTGCATGGACAGACAGTGATAGACTACATTACTACCAACTTAGAGACTATATCAATAAGCAATTTAGAGACAAACGAGCCAGATTTCAGATATGGACAGACCAGTCCCCCATCCCCCTTCATATCAATATGGCGTTCTCAGATGGGAGAAAAAGCAATTTCGACAATCTTTAAATTTGTAATACAGCTTATTAGCCATAACACAGAACAAACTAAGCTCAGCTGGGACAGGGAGCTCGCCCTAGCACTTAGTGAAGAAGACTGGCTAAAGCTTTGGAGGGGGACCTGGTCTACCACCTCCTACCTGTTGCAGAAGGAGTATGCCTGGAAAATTAGGGCTAGGTTTTTTCCTGGTCCCATCCGTGTTGTTGAGAGGACGCCAGGTACCTCCTCAAAGTGTTGGTGGAGCTGTGGAGCTCAGAATGCCATACACACATATACTCTATGACTGTCCCAAACTATCCTCTTTTTGGTCCTTATTAACACACCATATTGTGAGGATGTTTGACCTCCCTCAGCCTCCAGAGTCATCACATTTGATATTAGGAATCCATCAGAGAACAGTTCATGGAAAAGAGGCTCTCTATCTGTGGGTGATCTTCCTGAGTGCTGCCTACAAATCGATCACTAAATGATGACTTCAGGATCCCCACACACACACACACACTATTCATGACTGGAAAGAAATTATCCTATACATTCAGCACAGTGAACAACTACCCCATTCCCTTCAAAATAAATTGTCTGTCTTTGCATTAAAATGGTCTAGATGGGAACTCTACCAACACCAAATTTAGACTTCAAAGCTGGATGTTTCTTTCTGAACTTCCCATAGAGGAGAACTATATCACAATATACCCTCTGTACCACCATCCCCTATTCAATACACTCCCCTCAAATCTATTATATATATTAATAAGTGATGAAGTGTGAAAAATGAACTACCCCTGGCTGCTAATGTTTCCTAGAATCAGTTCATATCTGATGCCAAGTATAAACTCATTTGTTTTCTGGGCCCAAATAGTTTATTGTTCCTTTTTTTTTTTTTTAGTAAATCAAATAAATGTGTACATAGAATTGTGTAGAATATAGAATATCTATGTTTTTAACAGTTGATTAATGTTAGAGGCTATTACAATATTCTGTACTGAGTTGTATAACTGGATAAAAATGTTTTTGTCCTGACTGTGTTGAAAATATTTTTACTGGAAAAGCATCGATTTGTATTCACTGAAAATTCAATAAAGAGAGTATGAAAAAAATATCCGAGGCCCATATATTTTCCACCCCCCTAAATTCCCCCATCCCATTAATTGCCTGGCGAGCATAATCCCTCATCTTGTCGAAATCAGCACGTCTAAAATCAAGAGCCTTCACCTTGGGCTGGTGTCATGAGGCCGATACGCATCCCGTGAACCACACAGTGCCATGGTCACTAGTGCCTAGGTTATCCCCTAACGTTACCCCCCCCCCGGCCTGTCTCCATTTGTACGCACCAGATCTAGCACCGCTCCATCCCTGGTTGGTTCCTTGACCAGCTGCCTGAGATCAGCTATTTGTAGAGTCTATAATTGCTCTGCTTCTGGATGAGGCTGCAGTCATTGATTCCAACTCCGCATCTGACAGGTTGAGACCTCCCATCAGCAGCACCTCATCCTTGTCCACCGTCCTAAGCATCTCCTCGACCATCCGGTTGTCCACCCTGTCTGGCTGCCTGGGTGGCCAATATACCACTCCTGTGCATACCAACTCACCCTTCTCTGTGGTCAATGAGACCCACAGCGCCTCTGTGTCCCCCCACCTGCCCTGCATTTCCAATGCTGGGATCCCCTCCCTTACGTAGAGTGCTACGCCGCCCCCTTTCCTGCCAACCCTGTCCTTCCTGAAAAGAGCATCCCCCGGAATGTGCATGTCCCAGTCCTGTCCATCATGAAACCAAGTCTCCGTAGTTCCCACTAGGTCTAACTCCTCCTCTGCCATGACTGCTGCCAGGTCTGGGACCTTGTTGCCCAGGCTCCTGGCGTTACTGCACATGGTCTTCCTTTATGCAGTTTCCCTAGCCCCCACTCCTGTCTTGATAGTCTTCGCCTTGTGTGTGATATCATTTCCAGCCCCAACCGGTTGGCTTATTTTCTGGGGTGGGGGGACAGCTGTCCCCCTTGTCAAGTGCACTGCTAGGTGACGCTTGCAGCTCCCCCCAGTTCAGTTTTAATTGAAGCGTGCACTAAAGAACTCCTCCAGTTTCCACTTAAGCACCTCCTCTTACCCTCTTTATTTAGGTGTAGGCTATCCGAGGCAAAGAGGCTGTCATCTTGCCAGATGGTCCCCAAATGGCCCACCAACCCATAGCCCTTCTGGACACACCATTTAGAAAGCCAGCTGTTGAATTCTGATATCCTCTGCTGCCTATCTGTGCTAGCTCTAGGGACTGGAAGCACCTCTGAGAACACCACCGAACGAAAGCACAGGTTGTTACAGAACCGCGATAGGGCTTCATACCTTGCTTGAACTTCCATCAAGCTGTACCCAGATAGGTTGTTTGTTCCTAAGTGGAACACCAGGTGTGTTCTCATATCCTGTTGCTTCCCCCATGAAGGAACGTAGTGAATGACCTCCGCAGCTGTCATTCCTGGCAAGCAACTGACCCAAACCTTGCTACCCCTACTGCCCCCCCCCAGCTGATACCCCTAACCATGGAGTCCCTAACAAAGATTCATGACCTTGTCCTCATCCTTGCCTACATCGGAACCACTCCCTTTCTGCACCCCTGCATCCTCACCTTTCTTGTGACATGGTTTCTTGGTCCCTGGAAGCTTCTTTCTAACAACTGGCTCACTCTTGTTAGTTCCCCGCAGCATTACCCTTCTGGTGGCGGCCACCCAGACCCTCAGCATTAGACCTTGTGTCCCCAGCACCCCCCCTCATCCTCTAACTCCCCATGCTACCTGTCAGTGCTGAGCACCATGGGCCTGCGTGGACACCACCTGTGATGTGGCTGTTGTCCAGTCCATTTTCTACCATGGGGCCTGACCAGCCCCACCTGGGGGTGACTCCCCTTTTTGGTCCTCCTCCTTCTTGTGCTCCCCAACCCCCAGGGCCCCAATCTGGTTTGGTCCGATCTGAGGTGTCCCGCACTCTCCACCCTCAGCTCCCTGAACCCCCTTAACTGACTCTCTAATTTCTCCTATCTGTGGAGGATGCCCTGCTGCCCCATCACACCTGCCCTCTGCGCTTTTCTGGCCATCCTCCATTTCCAGCCTACCATTCTGCCCCTTGTCCAGCTCCAACCCAGCTACATCCTCCTCCCTGTCCTTCCTTAAAAATAGTGGCAAAAATCTGTTTTTAAGCTCTATACCTAATTTCTCGCTTCCCCCTGAAGGTACATACTCCCGCTTGCTCCTGTCCGTGCCCCCCCAGTCCTCTGCCCCCAACCATCTGCCAACAGCTGTGGCTCTCTTTGCATTTTGCCCCACCCCTGCCAGGGACCTCTTTTGCCCCTTGCTTTACATCCCCTCTACCCTCTGTACTGCAAGTGTGTCTGATCCCACGGGTAGCCACTGGACGCAATTGGCCTGCCAGATTTCTCCCTACCCGGCCCCCATCCCTACCTCCCCTGCCTGGACAGCCTTGGCATTCCCCACCCACTTTCTTGCTCATGATCCTGGGTGCAGTTACACGACCCATCGGAGCAGCCCCTTTGCTCCCCCTCTCAAGCCCTCATCACCTCCTCCCCCCTGCCAGGACGGCCTCCGTCCTCCCCTCTCTTCCAGCCTAAGTTCCACCTTAACCATGATAATTTCTCCCTATGTTTAGCCAACTAGCAACAGACCATACACCCCCCATTCTCCAAGCCCAGTCCAGAAACATGACTGACCCATACCCAGTGCACCCCATCACACTACCAAAAATGCCGGTCTTAGTGGCATGTGGCCCCTGCCTCGTCCTTGTCCCCATCCTGTGTTGATGGCCCTACAAGAGTTTATTTTCCAGTATAGCACCCCCCACACACACACACACACACACAACTCTTTATCCCCCGCTCACAGTTAAAAGCATATATCCAGCACATATCTCTAAAGATAACAATTCTACCACTTGTTAGCTTCAGAACACATTCTACAAAATTGGAAGTACAGTTAGAACATCCCCACAGAATCCCTCCCCATAGACAGTCCAAGAACCACTCCCCTTTGTAAAGGCAACCAAGGTATCTCCATCCCCTTGCCAGTTCAGATAGACTGTAGTCAAAGAACCACTCCCCTTAGGAAAGCCAATCCCTGGTAGCCCCACCCCTTGCTAGTTCAGTTAGTCTATTTAAAATAGAGGTGAGGTGGGTGGGCAGGAGAAAATACTATGCAACCAAAACAGCTCCCTTGCAGAAGTCTGGATGTGCCCTGCTTTTATGTCCAGCCACTCAGTCCAAAAACTTGCGTCGTTTGCTCAGACTGGCTCCCGGTCAAAATAGGGAGCCTCCTCCTCCACCTCGCGGTGCTGCTGCCGATGTGGCTGAAATCCCCGCCGCCTCCCAGTTCAGCCGCCGATCTGGTAGAGTCCCCCGCTGCCTCCTGGTGCAGCTGAAACAACCAAAACAGCTCCCTTGTAGAAGTCTGGATCACGGCTGGGTGCCCTGCTTTTACGCCCAGCCACTCGGTCCAAAAACTCACACCATTTGCTCTGATTGGCTCCCGGTTGAACTAGGGAGCCTCCTCCTTCCTCACCAAATTCTCCTCCACCTCATGGTGCTGCCGCCAATGTGGCCAAAATTCCCACTGCCTCCTGGTTCAGTTGCCGATGCTGTCGAGTCCCCACTGCCTCCCGGTGCAGCCGAAACAGCCAAAACACCTCCCTTGCAGAAGTCTGGATCGTGGCTGGGCACCCTGCTTTTATACCCAGCCGCTCAGTCCAAAAACTCGCACTGTTTGCTCCGATTGGCTCCCTGTTGAACTAGGGAGCCTCCTCCTTCCTTGCAGAATTTTCCTCCACCTCGCGGTGCTGCCGCCAATGCAGCCGAAATACCTGCTGCCTCCTGGTTCAGCTGCCGATGCGGTCGAGTCCCCCACTGCAGCCAAAATAGTCAAAACAGCTCCCTTGCAGAAGTCTTTTTTTTCTATTTGTTTTTAATTAAGCCACTCAGTAAACCACATATGCAGAGTCTTAGACTTTAGGAAAATGCCAGCACACATGATAGATGACATGTTTCCCTGGCCTTTTCCCTATCCCCCAACCCTACACAGCCTGGGCAACCTCCCTTTCTTAGTTTCCCCTGCCCTTTTGTTCCTTTTTTTTTTTTTTAGTTTTATGTTTTGTTAGCCTCCAGCAGTAAGCCACTAAGGCTTTACAGACAGTTAAAGACAAAAACAGCCAACCAAAATGACTTTAAAATTGAGGAGATCGAATTCCGAGCAGAGCAGCCCACAGCACTTCCGTCCATAACAACAACTGCATGCACTTACCAACTGGTGATCCTGCTTCCTGCAAGGCTTACACCTTTCCTTCCTTTCCCACCTGACCACATAGCAGTTGGTCAGGTGATTCACAGCTATGTCAGCTTTGGTGCAAGCACAGGCTTGCCGACTGCCCCTCCAACTTAAGTCATGCCCGTGAAGGGAGGGGGGGAGAGAGAGTGCCAGGAAGCAGCAGCTGCTGGGAGTCAGGGCAGAGGAGGAGCCGACAACTGAGACTGAGGAGAGAAAGACTCAGGTACGAGCACACGACCCATGTGCTGCACATGGGTCTCAAGCACCAGTGCACGTTATTTAAAAGGCAGGCAGCTTGGTTTACTTCTTGTTTTTGTTGTCAGCCAGTGCACCGCACCAGTGAAGTCAGGCATAGAGACAATGGTTGGGGGCCCTCTCAAGCTGGGGACCCAGGGCAAACTACCACTGCTGCCCCACCCCCCCAGCAGCCCTGGATGCATCATTCCAGCTATGACTGGGAGGTAGTATAGTGTAGTGGTCTAAGGCTCTGAGCTGCAAATCTGGTGATATCCAGCAGACCAGACCTGGGTTTAAATCCCACAGCTTCCACTTACATACTGTGTGACCCTGAGCAAGTCACTTAACTTCTCTGTGCTTCCAGGTCGCGCCTGTAAAAAAGCTATCAGCTTAGTGTGATACTCCTGGTTAAACAACTAAAAAAAAACAAAAAACAAACCAAAAAAAAAACTATAGATCTAGTGATCCAATCACTATCCAATGACTAGCAGTCAATTTCTCAAAGTCAAACAAATGATTCGGTATCATTAACTTGTTACCACTACTGATTTAAAGAGGACAGGAAATCATTCTTAACTGGCAACCGTTTATAAAGTTCTTATTCTCAGAAATTACGTGCATTCCCTAACTTATCCATATTTGGCTGTACCTGAATAAAAAGTGATAATAAAAACTGTATAATGCGTGGTTTTGTTTTTTTACGGGTAGCATTCTGTTATAACTGTTCATGGAACCTCTAATTTGAGTTTTAACTATGTCACAGTTTGTGCACAGAACTCTAAGCACAGCTGTAATAGATCAACAGCTCATAATTAGAATTCTGTACACAAACTGTTTGTGACATAGTAAAAATTCAAAATTTGTGGTTCTATAAAGAGAACAGTAATAGAATGCTGTCCATATAAAATGAAACTATGCAAAATACACTTTTCTATATAACTTTTTATTCAGTTATTGTTAAATATGGATACTTCAGGAGACTGTACATCATTTCTGAGAATAAAAACTTTACAAACAGCTGCCAGTTAACACAAATTTCCTGTCCCCTTTAAGGAAAGAACTTGCAAGTAAGCTAAAAATCAAGACTGCTCTACACTAAAATAGATCTTTGCTGGTCCCTGATTCATACAAAGATATGAAAACAGAAAAGAAAGAAAACATTTGGTCATACTAACATAGTAATTTCAGGTGGGAATGGGTGGTAGTTCCATCATGTCCCCCGGCTTCACAAGCAGGGATGACATAAGTATTCTGTGCATACATGTACCAATTCATAGGGATTCTCTAAATACTATACTTCTCAGGGCACCCGGTGATTCCCTTGGTAAAAAGAAATCTGTTGTGGCTTACTATAAAGGCCTGTACTGTCTTTCTATTCACTGTTTCTGCTAGTATACTGTTCCCTAGGTTTACTGCTCTCTGGGAGAAAAAAATGCTCCTAACATTACCTCTGAATTTACCACCCTGAGCTTCATGGTGCCCACCCACCCACCACCGCTGCAGGAGACCAGACCAAACATCTCCAACTGGCCAGACTCCAGCTGGCCCAGTGACTTCTCCCCATGAAAACATCAGGCAGACCAATTCATTCCTGTTTCCCCCACATTCTTTAATTTCAGGATATGGATGGTTTCAGCCTACTTCAGATGGAAGTTGATTCCACAAATCCATCAAGCCGTCTCTGTGATAATATTTCAGAACATTCTTTCTGTATCTTCCAGTCTTAACGATTCACTTATGTTCTCTTGTTCTATCATCTTGTGGCATAAATTGATGTTATTCCTACTTCATAATTTAAAATAAGTACTTTCAAAAGAACAACACACTTTCATTTCAGCCTTGATACTTGACAGCTGAGTGATTTTAGGACATGAGTGCAGAATTTAACATAGCTGGGTGAATTAGAGCCACTTACAGTATCTCTTATTAAATACTAAACTTGACTTTGGCACATCAAAGCAACCCAACAGTGCCCACCTAATCTCACCACCCCCAAACAAGAACTGCCACCTGGCAACAAATAATTAGGAATGCCTAGCACTGCCAATGTTTGAGTGTATTTTATGAAAACACATTTCTTTCCTGAGGAAGTCATGACCACCAAACGCAAATAATGCTGGTTTCCACTGGAGTTATTTACTACTGGAAACATTTCAGTAAGCTGAGATCCTGCTGACATTATTCACTGATGTTTAGCCTCCCAAACAAACTCCTTTTATAACTGATTACTGGTTAGGGCTGATCACAACCCATAACCAGTACCTACGTATCCCTGTTAGACACTTTGTTACAAATTAATGTGTTTAATGGAAAACTGCCTCGCTATGACACACAGTGCTCACACTCAGCTGCAATGAATGTAAAAACGTAGCTGCCAGCCTACTGTCCCCTTTCTGTGGCTATGCATGCAATTCACTACCCACAACATTCATATTTTTAAAATATTTAATACTTGTCAACCATGCTGCTTTATTCACTTTTTGGGAACTTTTTTTAAAAGGAGTCACACTGCACAGAGTATCTAAACATAGAAACATAGAAGTTGATGGCAGATAAGGACTGCAAGGCCCATCCAGTCTGCCCATTTCTTTTTTTACCTTATAAATGTGCCATTGGCCTTTACTCTGTCAATGGCCTATCTATCCATACTCGTCTGTATTGCTCCCTTATGCCTGTCCCATGCCTGTTTGAAGCCCTGCACTGTATTTATATCCACCACTTCCTGAGGTAGGCCAGTAAACGGCGAGTAAACACCATTTATAAAACTAAGCACAGAGCACATCTAATTTTTTTTAATTTACATAAAATTTACAAAAAGACCAGGTAAACCATTAGATTAGAGCAGGTAAGAAAAACATATACATTTTCTAAAAACATATAAACTGGTTGTAGCCCCTAGAACCACCACAGCAGACTTCAATCTAAACACTGATTAAAAATCAGTAATGTGACATAACTAAAAAAAAAACTTAGGAACCATCAATTGTGAAAAATAATACATGGGTAGGGCTGTGTAATGAGAATTATTTATACACTCTCAATGTGTGATGCCTAGGGCTGTGTAATGAGAATTATTATACACACACTCAGTTTGTGATGCCTATTTAAATCTCGAGAGCGAAGGGCATCACACACCTCAGATTTGTAAATCAGTTTTGTTACACACCCCTACCCATGTAATAATCTATACATTACATGTACTATTGGAGCACTGGCTGGTTGGTTGTTTTGGATGAATATCAGGCCATCACCTCAAGAAGTCCTGAAGCATGGCAAAGGCTTACCTGAATGTTGACCTTGGAAGAGGTCCCTGCATTGGCCTGCATTAGCATTCCATTCGGTTTTCTCGTTCTGAACATTAGTCCAATGTACCATGGCACGGAGATGGTGATATCAAGGTCATTCCATGAGATCAGGCCATGGCCTTCAAAATGCATAGGGAAGGGCATCACTGTTAAAAAACAGAAGCAGGTAAGAGGTTGGGACATCTCATAAACTCTCCCACAAGCATGATGCAACGCAGAAAAGAATTCTGTTCTAGTCATAGACGGCAGTACTGATGGAGTTATGGTTCCTACACCTCACGTAGGCGTAGAACCGAATTTGCCACAGGTTCCTGGGGGCAAGATCCAGTTGCTGTTCTGTTACTTCGAAAGTCCACTGAAAGATCACTGAAACCAAACATGTACTTTGTGCTACTTTAACTGCTAAAGTGTATTCCTGACAAAATTCTTTTTATTTAAAAAACCAAAAACATAATGTTAATATCATCAATTCATTGTGTTTTGTCACTGCTGCTTTGGCCCAGAGTACTCAGAGCCCCAAGAGAAAAATGTAATTTGTCTTAGCACAGTTTTCTTAATTCTAAAAACAGGCATATTAAATTCTTTGGTAAACGTCTGTAACCGTTTTCAGTTTCAGTTTTGTTTTTTATACTGAAAGGCATGTGAGCAAGAGTGCCCATCTTCACAAGCATCCAGTCAAATGACACTCAGGCACATAAAGGTATTTACAGAATGGAGTGCACAGAATAACAAACAGTACGATTTACATATGGGGGGACCATTTGTCCAAAAAATACAGGCACTTAAAGGTATATACAGAAGGAGCACATAAAATAAAATATACAATATGATTTACATAAAGGGGGACTATTTGTCCAAAAAGTACATTGGGATGCAAAGGGGAATGGTAGACCACTTAAGGTTGAGCGAGCAAGAGGACAGAGGAAAATTAGTGAGGAGAGTGTGGTGTTGAGCAGGAACAGTCCAATCTAGTAAAGAGGTGGAGTATGAGGTGGCTTTTGAATATTCTGAGGGAAGTGCACCTTACAAGGGAGGACACAAGGCTGTTAAAGAGCAATAAGTGTGTATCTAATCACTTTTTTCCATTAAAATAGCTTTCATGAAGGGCTGGGGGCAGAAATAATTAAGAGATGAAGGACTAAAATCACATCATCGAAGCTTGCAACATCGGCGACCCAAGTTTGTGAATAAACATGAGTTGCTGGGGGCCTTGCAACATCAGCGACCCGAGTTTGTGAATGAACATGGGTTGCTGGGGCGTTGCAACATCAGCAACCCGAGTCTGTGAATGAACATGGGTTGCTGGGGCCTTGTAACATCAGTGACCTGAGTTTGTGAATGGACATGGGTTGCTGGGGGAGTTGCAACAGCGGTGACCCGAGTTTGTGAATGAACATGGGTTGCTGGGGGCCTTGCAACATTGGCGACCTGAGTTTGTGAATGAACATGGGTTGCTGGGGGCCTTGTAACATCAGTGACCCAAGTTTGCGAATGAACATTGGTTGCTGGGGGCCTTGCAACATTGGTGACCCGAGTTTGTGAATGGACATGGGTTGCTGGGGGCCTTGTAACATCAGTGACCCAAGTTTGAGAATGAACATTGGTTGCTGGGGGCCTTGCAACATCGGTGACCTGAGTTTGTGAATGGACATGGGTTGCCGGGGGTCTGGCAACATCGGTGACCCGAGTTTGTGAATGAACATGGGTTGCTGGGGGCACTGTAACATCAGTGACCTGAGTTTGTGAATGAACATGAGTTGCTGGGGGTCTTGTAATATTGGTGATCCGAGTTTGTGAATGAACATAGGTTGCAGGGGGCCTTGTAACATCAGCGACCCAAGTTTGTAAATGAAAATGGGTTGCTGGGGGCCTTGTAACATCGGCGACCCGAGTCTGTGAATGAACATGGGTTGCTGGGGGCTTTGTAACATCGGCGACTTGAGTTTGTGAATGAACATGGGTTGCTGTGGGCACTGTAACATTAGCAACCTGAGTTTGTGAATGAACATGGGTTGCTGGGGGCCTTGTAACATCGGTGATCCAAGTTTGTGAATGAACATGGGTTGCTGGGGGACTTACAACATCGGTGACCTGAGTTTGTGAATGAACATGGGTTGCTGGGGGCTTTGTAACATCGGCGACTTGAGTTTGTGAATGAACATGGGTTGCTTTGGGCACTGTAACATTAGCGACCTGAGTTTGTGAATGAACATGGGTTGCTGGGGACCTTGTAACATCGGTGATCCAAGTTTGTGAATGAACATGGGTTGCTGGGGGACTTGGCACATCGGTGACCCATGTTTGTGAATGAACATGGGTTGCTGGGGGCCTTGCAACATCGGCGACCCGAGTTTATGAATGAACATGGGTTGCTGGGGGCCTTGAAACATCAGTGACCTGAGTTTATGAATGAACATGGGTTGCTGGGGGCCTTGTAACATCAGCGACCCGAGTTTATGAATGAACATAGGTTGCTGGGGGCCTTGCAGCATCGGCGACCCGAGTTTATGAATGAACATGGGTTGCTGGCGGGCTCGTAACATCGATGACCCCAGTTTGTGAATGAACATGGGTTGCTGGGGGCCTTGTAACATCGGCGACCTGAGTTTGTGAATGAACATGGGTTGCCGGGGCACTGTAACATTAGCAACCCGAGTTTGTGAATGAACATGGGTTGCTGGGGGCCCTGCAATATTGGCAACCTGAGTTTATGAATGAACATGGGTTGCTGGGGGCCATGCAACATTGGTGACCTGAGTTTGTGAATGAACATGGGTTGCTGGGGGCCTTGCAACATTGGCGACCCGAGTTTATGAACAAACATGGGTTGATGGGGGACTTGTAACATCGGTGACCCAAGTTTGTGAATGAACATGGGTTGCTGGAGGCCTTGCAACATTGGCGACCCGCGTTTATGAATGAACATGGGTTGGTGGGGGACTTGCAACATCGGTGACCCGAGTTTGTGAATGAACATGGGTTGCTGGGGGCCATGCAACACTGGCGACCTGTGTTTATGAATGAACATGGGTTGCTGGGGGACTTGCAACATCGGCGACCCGAGTTTGTGAATGAACATGGGTTGCTGGGGGCCTTGCAACATTGGTGACCCGAGTTTATGAACGAACATGGGTTGCTGGGGGACTTGCAACATCGGTGACCCGAGTTTGTGAATGAACATGGGTCGCTGAGGGCCTTGCAACATCGGTGACCCGAGTTTGTGAATGGACATGGGTTGCTGGGGGCTATGCAACATCGGTGACCCGAGTTTGTGAATGGACATGAGTTGCTGGGGGCCAGCCAGGGAAGGAGGACTGAGCATCTCAGATGGCTGTACTTCCCCAGGGTGGGTGGGTATCTGGGTTTGGCACCATGTTCACCCCCTATCTCAGCCAGGACCAACAAAGCACAGATGCTGACAGATGTGTCTTGGGCCTTGGCATGAATATCACTGCATGCCAGCCCCCATCAGGGTAAAATAGCTGGAAAGTAGCCCTAGTCTGACAGGAGGAGACACCAGCACCCGCCTCCCCCGGAGGCTCTCACACTACCAACCTGGCATCCCACACACCATTTCAGTGGTCCTGGGCAAGTGGTAGCAGAGTAAGTCGAGGAGAAGGTAGGTGATGGGGCTGGGAGGGGTGCTGTCCAGAGGCAAGGTGAACCAGAAGGCTCAGAGGAGGATTAAATACCTGTACAGAAAAAAAAATGACATCATCAGAATGTTGTGAGCCAGGGAACTTCAGAAAACAGCAGCAGTAAAACATTAGTGCAACCCACAGGAAAGCTATTTCATTAGGACTTTTGCTGTGAAAGGTGCACTGATCTGACGTTTTTTGAGGTGCATCTCAAGAGCATTCAGTATTGCTGGCACTTGTTACCAGTAATTATAAAGCAACAACAGATAGTTTAAACTTACAGTAATCTTTTAAGTTGCAGAATACTGACAGGTAAAGTATTATTGTAGATATAAATCGTCATATACATTTTGAGGCACATACTTCACTGTTGCTTTTTAGGATTCTCACAATATTTTGATCCCATTATCACTGTCATGTATGAACCGGGACCCTAAATAAATCAAACTGAGCTGAAGGCTACAGAACTTCTTCACACTTTTTATTGCATAGTGAAGCGTATGAGCAGGTGGAAAAAAAACCTCAACAATAAGCTAGCTTTTCCCCTCAGAGCTGGTTAGTCAACTTCGGCCACGTGTGTAGAGTTTCGTTTCCTTAGGTCAGTGATCTTCAGTGCCAAAACAGGAAAAGAAATCCAACACACAGATATATCTCAAATGGTGTGGAGTGACATTTATTGACTAGAAACAAACACCAACATCTTAACATTTAAATTGTAATTTTTTTGCAAACACTTTGGTAACAGTACCAGCTAAAACACTCATATGTTAGTGTTTGTGTTTATTCAACAAATGTTAAAACCTTTCTATTTAAATTTTTTTGTATATTTTACAACAACTCATTTCATGTTGTATGTGCTCCTAGGCAACAAGCTCAGGAAACCAGAAAAATATTCCACTGAAGAAGGCACAGTAATAGTAAATCAATCTGCAAAGCTGCTTTGTTTTTTTGTCTTCCAGTTAGAAAATGCAGTTGACGGTTTACACACCCGTACTCATGCACACACACTATATAACGTTTGTTGCCATATTAGTCCTTGTACAAACAACTAAACAAATTGATTTGATACCTCTTTTTGGAACACCAAGTGATTTTCAATAAGCATGTTTTCAGACATACAGTACATGGGGCCTTTCTTCAGAGGACTGCAGTTGTTGTCAAACTACAATCACATGAAGAAGGGCCCAGTGTAGGCCTGAAAGCTTGTGTAATAAAAACAACTTAGCTGTCCAATAAAATATATCAAAACACCACACTAAAACAATTCAAAGACCACCTACAACAAACTGCAGAAATAACTGTTCTTTAGACAGGTGTTTAAACAACGATGACAACCGAACGTGTTAAGTCAGCACAACAATCACAGTTTTTCTAGCACAAAAGGTATTTCTGAAATCTTTAGATTCATCCTCAGCATAATCTTGTTTTTCGAAAATATTTTTTAAAACAGCTTCTATTTAAAATTGCAGTTTTTTTTAGCACAAATCTATTTCTGAAATCTTTAGAGTCCTCCTCAGTGAATTTTTAGTTTTCTCAACCAGCTTTTATTACTAATTTTGTGATTAACGACTCGCACCATTAAAGATAGCTGCCACTAGCAGTTTTTAAAAATTCTCTTCCGTTAAGGTTACCAGTTTTATTTTCTTTTCCATATAGCCTTTTTCCATCTGGGTTCCAGGCAGGCATGGCTGCGGTCCTCTCTCAGAGGATCTCAATCTGTCCTGTTAGCTTCAGGGTTCATCTAGCCTGCCTCAGTGCTCTATTTTCAATTTTCTCCCCTGTCACTCCCGGGACCCCAGAACACAGTCATGCATGTGTTCCGTGGCTCTAGTGATGGCCCCTTCCTCCCACCCGGCCTAAAGCCTGGTCTCTCTTGCTGCTTGGTACTGCCACCTAGCTTTCATCTGATGGTAGTCAAGAGCCGGGGAAACCCACATCCCTCCCTTGGAGAGGAGAGAGAGTTGCCTTACGGCAGCTCAAACCAGCTCCTTGCCCTCCCCCCAGGCTGACCCTGATGACTCAGGCTTGTTCCCGAACCCGGATCGCCGGCATGGGAGGAGGTAAGGCATCCAGCGCCTCAGCCCTCCATGCCAATGGGCCACGCTGAGGTTAGCTGTTGAATGCACATACCATATTCATACTGTGGCTATATTAGGATGGTGTTAATGCATGTTTCTGATGGTAAACAGCTCAGCATGCCACACCAAGATATTTAAGTTTTTCATGGAGGGCATGGCACAGGAACAGAACACTGAAACACTTCAAAATCCAATTTCTTAGTCCAGAAATGAAAGAAAACAAAAAAAACTGGAATATTAATATTTTTGCAAGAAACACATTATTGCTGAGAAAAAAGTGACTAACAAATACTGCTTTCAAGAATGTTACAGTTTTGGTTCATTGGTGCAGCAATAGGGCTACTGTTCTCAACGCCGGTGACCTGGGTGCAGTAACAACCCTGGGTTGCCAGAGGACTTGTTCCTCCTCCAGGGCAGGAGGGTTTTGTCCCCCCACAACATCCTCACTTGGATGCCCATAGGTGGTAGTGCAGATGGAAGGATGACGTAAGGTGAGAATGTTGGGGTCCTTGGTACATGACACACCATGCATGTGTCCATCATGAAGACATGGTATATCATGTTCTGGGAGAGTGAAGAAACAGTGAAACTGGCCCCAAGCATGGAAATGATGGACCCTGGTATATCAGAACCCTGCACCACTGCCTCTACACTGCCTGATGACACGAGAAGTTTAGGGGTAAATCATACCTACCCATCCTGCTGGGGAGAATCAAGGTTAAATAGTGGATCAGCAGCTGCCTGGCAAGGAGGGTGCAGGGGGTGACGTAGGCCTTGGGTGCTTTGCTGGGAGTCGGAATTGAAGAACACACAGACAGGTATTAGGAACAGGAATAGTCATACAGAACAAAGGTATCCCATGACATAGGCGACCATGATTGGGTGCCTACAAAAACAATGACTCAATCGCGGCGTATGTCAATGGGGCTACTCACTGGGGAGGGTGACCGGATGGGGAGGGTTTGCACTTATAGCGACAGGATGTCACTACATATATGTGAGCATGGGGGGGGGAGTGAGCACACTCAGTGAGGGGCGGGAGGGTTTGTGAGGGGTGGTGCCATGGTCAGCCGCCGAACTGGCCCCATGGCGTGGTGGGTGGGTTCAGGGCTGAGGTTGTGAGGGTGCTGGGTGCTGGGTTTGGGTCCAGGCGCAGGTACATTTTCTTGCACCTGGCTGGAATTATTTGTTGCGGTTTTGCATCCCCCCCAACATGCACCCCCACTGAAGTTGAGAATCCTTCACTGAGGGGAGTGCGGAGGGCACAGCCCTCCACATAACACATTTAAATCTAAGTCCCCAGTGCCGTTTTGCTGTGCACCGGGGGGTATATCGCCAAAGTTTATTTTCAGTGATGTGCAGTCACCCTAATGGCGATCACCTTTCAGCGATCGCCATTATCACATAAATCCCAGGAGTTAAAGGGGGGGCCACAGGTCCAAGTAGACAGCTGGACAAATGGGCAGACTTAGTGGGCCTTGTTTCGGTCCTTTTCTGCTGTCACACTTCTATGAATCTATAGATAACATCTGTCTGTAAATAATAGGATTTTTAGGACACCGAGAAGTTCTTGTGACATCACAGAACCACAATAGCGAAGCTTGAGTAGTACTATGTTATTAGAACCCCAAGGTCTCCCAGTAACCCTGTTCTTCACAGTCAGAGATTTTCAATTTTTTATAATACATAATTTGCCCATTTTCCAAGATCCCCTTACATTTAAACTCTAAACCTCCAAATAGCTCTTAATCGTGTGTGTGTGTGTATACATGTGTATGTGTTGGGAGGGGGGTTACTGCCAATAGAAACATAGACTTTGACGGCAGATAAGGACCGCTAGGCCCATCTAGTCTGCCCATTTCCCTACCTACAGGATAGGCTGCAGATCCTAGTTAACCAACAGCCTATATCTTCCTGCCCCCCCCCAAGAATTGCCTTACGTCTGTCCCATGCATTCTTGAATTCTCCCACAGTTTTAGACCCCACAACCTCCTCAGGAAGGCTGTTCCATGCATCCACTACCCTCTGTGAAATAATACCTCCTCACATTGCCCCTGAACCGCCCTCCTTCTATCTTTAAATTGTGTCCCCTTGTTCTTGCAAGTCTCTTTTTCTGAAAGATGCTACCCTCTTGGACTTTATCGATTCCCTTGAGGTACTTGAAAGTTTCTATCATGTCCCCCCTCTCCCTTCTTTCCTCAAGGGTATACATATTAAGCTCCTTTAGTCTCTCCTGCCTCTCAATGCCAAGGAGAACCCAGCTAGGTCATTTTTCAAGTTCCAAAGTTGATGAGAACAAACAAGGTAATAGCTGAGAATGTGCTTTTCTGGTCTCCATGGAAACCTGTTCTGCAACCCCTGCTGCCTGTAAGGAGAGGTGGTTGGTTACTGGTAGGTGCCATACTAAAATTGGTACTCATGCTTCAGTCTGGCAGGAGTTAATTACCTATTCCCCTTGAAGAGTATATTCAAATAGAAATGTTCTAAGTTTACCCTTATTCAAAATGGCACAAGTGCAATGAGGTAATGTCAATGAGAGGAGCTGAGGTATAGTTTAGTCTGGAACAGTCAGACAGCCACTGGAGACTATAGCTGGAAGTCAGGAAAATAAGCCAGAGCAGACTTCCAGAGAAGCAGAACCGGGGACGAACCCTATGGATCCTGACTAGGAACGTGGGGGAATTGTGCTGGATTTCCACCTCAAGGGGAGCACCTTGATGGCTGATGGACCTGAAAGCAGCTGCCCTGAAGCTCAGAGCAATACTGTGGTAGGGGCATCATCAAGTGGTGCCCATGCCGAGGAAGATGGCACATGAAGAAACATGTGGAGCACTCCGAGTGAAGACTGGCTGGATTAGTGAGTAGTAAGTAAAGCTTTATTTATACAGCGCTCGTCCCTGGAGGCTCTAGGCATGCGGTTCATGTTCAGGACACCCACCATATGCCCTCCCCCTACAGAGATGATGAGCTACTACCTTTTGAGGGGACTGATCCAGGAGGGTTTTTTGGCAGTGGCTGATATATCTAGTGTGGGCAATGCATGCGTTGGAGGCACTAAGTGCTTCATAAATACCATAGCAAAATGTAGTTTAAATACGAAGTGCTTCATGAATACCGTGGTCAAATACAGCTAAAGTACTAAGGGCTTCATAAATATTGTGGTAAAATAAAGCTTGCATATGAGGTGCTTCATACATACCAGGGTGAAATAAATCTTATGTACTAAGTGCTCATACATACCAGGGTGAAATAAATCGTATATACTGTGTGTTCATACATACTGGCACACCAACACTGCACAATGGGAGGGTGGAAGTGGAGCAGAAGCCTACTGTGCTGCATGTGGGAGCTTGTGCAGCACTGCCATTGGTGCCACTGCATGCCACTTCCTCTGTGCCAGTGGAGGAAAACAAGAAAAAGACTGCAAACCAGTAGTATGCCACTGGTCTCCTGCAGGCTCCACACCCAGCTATCTGGGCACATCCCAGTGAATCTGGATCCTGTTCCCAATGGAGTTATAGGGGGAACAATCCCTGGGGGAAGAGCTGGATGAGGTAAGTCCCAGTGGATGCCAGGGTGATGGGGCTGGGGGGACCGGTTGATAGGGGCCGGTCGCAAGGGAGCATAAATAAATTACTAAAAAAAAAAAGGCAACAAGGCACACTGATTTATTTATTTGGGGGTAGGGATGTAGGGGAACAGTACAATCTAACAAGGTACAATAAGTACAAAACAATAACAATTGTGCACAAAATAAATACCAGGTAGAGAGAAATACAATGCAATAAGGTGCATAAAGCTAAATAAATGTGTAAATATACAAAAGCAATACAAGTACTGAGTAGAACAATACTATAAACTAGTGAGGGTGGATGTGGGGATGAGTACGCAGTGCAAATGAGGGGCAAGGGAGAGCCATGGCTGGAGGGTGGGGGTTAGCAGCTTTTGACATGATAAATTGTACCAAGATAAAACAAAGAAAATGCAGTTATTAACAGAGCAAAATGTGCAACACAGCAGCACAGCACTCAAGCAAATAATTACCTAAATTATACAGCTGAGATACATCATTTAAAAATGTTTGCTCTTGGCCACGTTTATTGCTTCTGGAATATACAAATGCTTCCTATGAAAATATTGTATTCTTCACAATGTATAATTGTATACTGCACCTGAATTGCCTAAAAACCTGTAACCTAATACAAAATATGTACATTGTTGTTATATATAATCTCCATATGTACTGTACTTAAATGTATGTAAACCTGACTCTGAATCCTTTGAAAACAGGTACTTGGCAAAAGGATTTAATGTGAACTAACAACTAAACTAAATGGCAGAATGTCATGTTTTCTCTACTAAAGTTATGGTTTTAAAAGGTTCTGAAAATTATGATTCTCTTTTTTTTATGGGGGGTTGCACATCAGTTTTCCAAGCTGTTGACAGTCTATTACCCCTTGTTGGCTAGGACTTCACCAAAGGTTTGGGATCAAACTCAGACAAGGGTGGGCCATTGAGTTTAATCCACACTATACTTATCAGATGTTTAATGGAAAGTCTGTTTCTCTGAGGAGTTCCATTCATGGTCATGGCAGAGAACCCCCCCCCCCACATTCTGCAGTTGATGCTGGGTAAGTTCTCACCATAGCCATGAATCTTCCCAATTGGCCACCAACAGAATCAGAAAGTTTGTAGGTCCAAAACTCAGTAACCATCTCTCTCACAGGCAGTTGCAGTTCTGTTGCCAACACAAACACTTCCCGCTGTCTATGCAGCATTGGTTCTTCCTCCTCTTCCGGCCAGGCTGCCTTATTCAGAAGGCTTGTTAGTATAACAAAGTCTGAATCAGGGAATCTGGCTGTCAGGTTGTTTACAAGGGACTGGTTAAACTGCTGTTAATTAACTCTTGGCAATGTAAACCGCTCCTAAATGCCATTAAACACATTCTCCTGCCGGCTCCGTGGCACTGATTGATGGGTGTTTGCTTGGCACGCTGGCAACCCGGGTTCATGGCCCGAGCCTGGATGTCAGGAGCAGAGTCTGGAAGGGAGGGAGTTTAAAGCATCCTTCAGACGCATCTCTCTTGGGGGAGGATCCCGGACCATTGTTTGTCAGCTCTTGGTGGTGGCTAGTGGTTGGCATTCTTGGCAGCATGTGACTTCAATGCACCACTGAATGCCCCCACCCCTAGGATACTGCTGCAGCTGGACCACTTCGAGGGTGGTGGGTGGGTCAGGAGAAATCAGAAACATAGTTGCTTGGCCGACTGGATGATAGCAGCCGGTCCCCACTTTCCACAAAGCCTGGAGGTGTCCGTGTTGACACCTTTCATGCCCGGAATGTGCAAAATGCCTATGATGACTCTCCTCTCCCGGTTGTCCCCTCCTGGGGAGGGACCCTCCCTCTTCTTTTTTGCTGTGACTTTGGTGTCTCACAAGGATTAGTTTTGTTCTGGATTGACTGTATGGTTTCCTTAGTTCTTAGAAGTTTGCTCACTGAGGCATGATGTTCAGGCATCTCATCTTCCACTTGTTTCTTGTTTTTATTTAGGAAACATTTCCAGATATCCATAATTACTCCAAGCCCTATGAGAAGTGTAGAGAATTTTAAAAGTCTCTTTAAATTGTGTTTACCAATTAGATAATACTATGCCAGTAAAAATGACCAGGAGGCTATAGATGATGGGCTACAAAGGTGATCTCAAGCACACTTTCAATAAACGTTTTCACTGGATCCTGTGGCAGTAAAAATGACCAGAAGTCTATACATGACAGACTTCAAAAATTATCTCAAGCACGTTCAAAAACATGTTTAGCTGGATCCTGTGTCGGTAGAAATGACCAGGAGTCTACAAATGGCAGGCTGCAATCGTTATTAAAAGTACACTTTAAAACATGTTTGCTCGATCCTGTTGTGGTAAACATGACCAAGAGTCTATGTATAATAGGCTGCAAATATCTCAAGCATAGTTCCACAAATATTGACTAGATGCTGTATCCCATGTGTGCATTTAATGATCAAATGGATGCCAAGGACAGATCTCAAAAGGCAGAGTATCTGCATTACAACCATCCAGGGAAACAGAAGACTCCCTTTCAAAAATGCTTTTCATTAATGATTGGCTGAAATCCTGGATCTGCTCCTGGTTTTACTTTTTAAAGTACAGCAATACTGTTCCAAGCTGCGACTCCTTCTGTTTATACTTTAGAACTACTGCACTGGTCTGTACTTTATGCTGTTGCCTACAGCTGATGAGCTCCAATGAGAGAGAAACCAGCTAGGTCCTGTAGTACTGGCTGAATAACCACATATCACATATCCTGACCTTATGCATAACTGTTCTCAGCATGTAAATAACTGTTCTAAGTTGCTAATCCTTCTCCTTCACATTTCCTCTTGATTCCTTCCACTCTTTCCCCTCACCCATTCTATGGCTTTCCCCCATCCCCCTTCCCCTGTTATATCTCCTGAGCTCCATTTAAAATGCTTTGTCCCATACCTTCTCAACTCTGACGAGGCCCCTGGGCTGATGCCATCCCTTACCTTGTTGATTATTAGATATTAGGCTTAGTCTGTTCTCATTTTCCAGTAAAGGGTTGTTTCATAAGACCCCGCCCCCTCTAATACGACCCTTTGAATTCCAGGCTTTAATCAAATATGCACCATGGCATACACTGTACAATGCCACATGTACCAGAACTTATCTAGTTATACACTCTTGTAATGCCTTGTATAATTCCTTGTTTTGTTTGTTCTCCATCCTATACTTTCCCAATATGCACTGCTCGTCTGATGTGGAACCTATGAAATGAGCTTGTTCTCAAAGGTGTTGTCTGAAATTTCAATAAATAAATATCACGTGAATCCACTGGAGATTGGCTACAAACATAAACAGCTGCAATACACAACAAGGGCCACAGTAACAAGTACAGACATCAAAATGAGGTCCTGTCTGCCTGTTCTGGTAGACGTTTAAGATCCTGTGGCACGCCTTGAAACAAGTAGGGGAATTTATTTTTTCCCTGATATCGTGGATAAATTTCCCCTATTCAATAAAACACTGCCAACAGTTTAACCAGATTCAATATGTAGCTTGCACGTCTGTGTTCCCCTCTGCCCCAAGGAGGCTGAAAAAAGGCAGTATGTCCTAGCCCTTCCTTCCCAGCCAATGAAAACTGAATAAATAAAAATGAGAAACAATGTATTTTTTTATACCTTTACTATGCAAATGAAAGATGTGATAGATCAGCTTGACAGGCCCAATTGTCTGGTTTTACACTTTCTGAAGGTATATTACAGAAGGAATCTGGTGGTAAAATGTGAAAAGGACCTCACCTGTCAAATCCTTGGGTCCAAATCAGAAGAGACATGATGCATTGAAGGTGCAAGAAAAGCAATAAACTAGCTGAGATGGATATCCCCAGGGGTCCTAAAACTACCATAAAGCTAGCAGGCTAATTTAGGAAAAATTCCTAAAAGCAGACAGAGGGAAGGACACACTAAGGTTTCACACACAAATCAAAACACTCTGCACAACTTGTTTTAACAAATTATGGGTGTACTACTCCTTTAATGCATGCTGGATCACCAAACACCCATTTCAAACCAGCTCACCAAAATCTTATTCCCCTCCTTTCATCATTTTTGAATTCTCTCCCCTTCCCACATGTTTTAGACAGGATACAACAATCCAAAGTCAGGTGCACCACCTCTCATATTTTTTGTGTATACTTGAGTGGTTTATAATTAGTTAAGAGATCCCCTGCGGAGTGCCTTACAGTATAAGACAATAAGAGGCTTTTCTCATGAGGTTCGGGCAGCAACCAGAACTGATCTGCTTTACGTTGAGCTCCTCTCGCCCAAACTTCATGATCTGAGTCTCTTATACCATAAGAGACACCCCACGGAGGCCACAATACAGTATTTATAGTTTCCAAACCATATTTTGCAATTGCAGTTTTGTAACTCATTGTAAATGGATTTTAAGGCAGCAGTCCAATGAAGGGTGTGCCCAGTGGGCAAGACAGTACAAGTATTTTTTAAAATCTAAATAAAGTAAGCAGTATAGTAAACTGTATTCAAACATTTAAAAAAATATCACATTTCTTGTCAACTCGAGTCTATATCCTTCTCTCAGTTTGTACCCAGCAACTACTAATTCACAAAAAATACCACCAATAAATAACCTCATTCCTGAGACAAGGCTGAAAGTAGGCAGAACTGCCTAGCCCTCCTTTCATAGAAACATAGAATTTGTCAGCAGATAAGGACCATTTTGCCCACCCTGTCTGCCCATTTTGTCCTTGCCTACACTGTCACAGCACTGCCTACCTGATCTCTGGCTACTCCCCTCCTCTTTCCTACCAAGATTCCTTTCTGCCTATCCCATGCAAGCTTGAAGCCCACAACTTTCCCAATTGACAAAAACAAAATAAGAAATTAGCATGGGTTCAGTGGCCTTACTCAGACACCAGTTCTATTGAATAATTTAAAATAGTGAAGGGTCAGACTGCAACACCTAGTAACCCCTTAATTGTACTGTTGTTTCATCCAAACCAAACACATATCACCTGACCCAAGTTTTCCAAAGCATATAGTTGTGTCACCATTTTGTTGTATAGCCAAGCGTCCCCTTTCCCTGATTGCTAATTAAGATCAATGCATGCTTTTTAAAACATAACCCAGGCCCTGCCTATATTACTGAAGCCCTCCACTGAATGGTATGTGGGTGGATGCAGAAAGCAGTATAATACCTTACTTTATTTCCCATTTCACAGGTATACCTCTCAACTGCCCCCGACTTTCAGGGACATCCCTGATTTTGCCTCAAACTTTTCTTCTGTCCCCTTATAAAATGTGTGTTTTGGGGACAGCACGGTTGGGATTCTAAGCACAAAATAATGTTAAACATTAAAATTACAGACTTGTTCTTCTTCAGAAAATGCATCTTACGCTAATCCCCTTATTCCATCAGCCTTCTGAGTGAACAGTACAAATTTTTAAGATGTGTCCCTCATTTTGTTAAGCCTTGTCCTTGATTTATGAGGCAAGAGGTTGAGAGGCATGTTCACAGGTACGTCACATGGTTTTACAGTGACAGGAAAGTGGAAACACACTCACGGAGTGGAAAGTACTAGAAATTTCATAAGTTGAATGAAAGCAGATTTGAAAATGAAGGGCACATTTCGAAACATTCATAAAGAATGTACTGGTCAAGCTGGTCTGAACTACCTCTGTCCTGGATGTTTTGATATGTGCCTGCCTTCTGAATTTTGTTTGTATTAAGTAATGTCTTTAAAAGAGTGTAGTAACCCTTCCCTGGGGACTTAGGTGCACACATAGGTACAGTATAAAATGAGTTTTCCTCCCCGGTTCAACAAGTCATTTAAGTGAGCATTACTGTATTTCCCCAGCTCAGAAAAACACAAGGCCATTTCATAGCAAAATCTGTCTAGAGGGCCGCAGAGTTTGGTGCCAGTGACACTTAGGTACTCTTAAAAGTGAACAGTGGCTCATGTAAGTTGCTTCCTTTAGACTGAAAGGGAAGAGTGTAACCTTTCTGAAATAGTTTATATATAAAAAAAGGTTTCATCATTCACAAGGAAAATTAAAGATGTTAAATAGCTTGCAATAAAAGAAGTAACTTATGTGAACCAGTTAGTGTTCATTTTCAAACGAAGTATGCAATGTTCTCCATTATAATTGCTGGCTAGTGGAACAGTCTGTGGACCAGTGCAATACTGAGTCAACTCGTCCTGCTGGCTAGTACAAGGTCAACTATTGTCTAACAGTCAGAGCACTGACTTTTTGGGATGTGCATTTTAAGAATTTTTTTGTATGTTGTTATTCCACTAAAATTTTAAAACACCAGTTACTGAGTACTATCAATCTGACCAAGGCAAAAAGCACTGCATACTACAATGACTTTGCTGTCACATCTCATTGCTTTTTATGATTCAGCACTTTAAAACCAGTATACAAAGACATTAATTATGCCAAGGATCTAGTTCAAATTGTTAGTTTTTAATCTGCTGCACATAACAGTCACTGTGGCAACAGCAGAGATAACAGCTAGAACCTGACTGATTAGTGCCGGTCTGCAAAAGATAAAGCTTTTGCCAAAATATCACCGAGTCCTGTTAAGTTAGTCAGAAGAAAGTTTTTTTTTTTGCTTCGTTAGAATACAGTCATCTTTAATCAGTTTTTGTGATGCTTTGAAACTGAACTACAGTGAAGACAGTGGTTCTGCAAATATTAGACTATAAAAGTAGGTAAACAGCACATAACAATTTAACACAAGTACAGTTGTCACTTTTGTGACAACAGGAAGAAGCGCATTCCAGTTACACTTTTGCTAAGACTGCAAAAGATTTCCTGACTGCCCCATAACACTCATCATTATAAAACTCCCAAATGGATGTCTTGCAAATAGAACAGATTGCTTTTTATAACTAAAGCATATCTGGGATCTGGTTCTCAATTACTAATCAGAAAGAATTCTTGGTTGTACAGTATTCTGATTCCTAATCTGATTCCTTGGAATTTATTAGTCCCAAAATTGAAAACAGCCCATTTGTACTCTTTTTGCAGGTCAGTGAACAGCAACAGCAAGGGCAGCGGCAGGAAAGCTCAACGAGAGGATGGAAATGGCAGGGGCAGAAGTCAGACTGGATGGTGGACTGGAGAGGGTGTCAGTGCAGAATGCAGCAGAAAGGATTATTACTAACAGAATGAACTGCAAGGAAAGGACAGCAGCAGTATTCATGGAGGGGAAAAACATCAACTAGTACGGGTGGGCAAACAAAGCAGCAGCGGCTTCTCTTCCCTGTGGCAAGCGGGGTAGTGGCTTTCTAACAACAACAAAAAAAAAAAAAGGAAAAAAAAAGAGTCCTTTCTATAACACCTCCAGTCACCAAAGCTGCTAGTATCTGCTGGGACTTTCAAACACCAGGCCTCTGAAATTCCTTGGTCCAGCTCCAGTGTCCACACTGTGTGCATGTGATACACACTTATATCGGAGGAGTGCTGGACCAATCAATAAGACTGAAAACAGTAAAACATATCCATCTTATTGTAGCAGCTACTGAGTCCTGAGCCCGACTGTCACAAGCGCCGATTCCCTGCTGTGATTACTATTACGCCAATTATGCAGGCAGCGGCTTTTGTTTTTAATTCCTTACACTTAATTTGACACTGAGAGACACCTGTTGAGCTACCAGGGCTAGAGCCTCATTGAAGAAACAGCTTCTGGGGTCAAAACCTTGGCGCTGGAGCATGTGTACTTTTTTCAAATCTGCCAGGCTCCTTGGATAGCTACAGGGGGATCAGCCCTGACATAAGTCTAAGAGTGATTTTATCCCTGCATTCATGAGGCACTTAGTACTTTAGCTTTATTTTATTCAGGTATTCATGAAGCACTTCATATTGTAGGTTTATTTTATTGTAGCTGCTTCTCTGTTCATTTTGCTTTATTTTAACTTGTGTTGTTTTATTCCACTCCTACAGGGAAGAATCGAATCAGGGATGAAGTAAAACCATAAGAAGCATGAAAAACAAAATATGAAATGCAGAACATGTTTCATTAATAGGCTGGTAAATTAAAACTCAATACCGGAAAACTGCTACATGAATATTGGCCAATATGTCTACATGTTCTGAAAGGAATGTAAGTGCTAATGTACCGACTGTAGCACTCAGACTCTCAAACCCTCAACCACAGGCTGACACTAGTGTAAGCCATAAGTTCACAGACTGCTTATACTCTGGCCACAAGCTATGAAAGCATGGCCCTCCTCTTCCTGTCATAAACTCCATAACCTCATCCTGCCTCACAGTTTGTTGTGGGGGTGGTAAATTAGCTTCTGGAAACTCATGATATTTGGGATACAGAGAGTACAGTCTTAAAAAAAAAAAAAAAAAAAAAAAGCTAAAACATTCACTAATGAAATCTCAATTAAAACCTGGCATGTGAGAGGAAAAAAGTGGCCATATTTTTAAAGCAGCAGGCTATGGTAGCCATTTAAATAATGACTGACCTGTAAGGATCCATCTAGGCTCTTTTACTGAACACACTATTTTCACCCCCCCCCCCACCAAAAAAAGCTTTTAGAGGCTATTTCATTTTAGACTTACATACTTGCTGTGTATCCAAGGAAAGCAGCTCTCTTTCTTGTCACTGGTCTGCCCCCACTGATGTTACACCAACTGCACTAGATACCTGAAAATATGTCTACCACACTTGGTGCAATGTCACCTGGGGGAAGCCAGGGTCAGGAAGACGGCTATTTTCTTCAAATTCACACGAATTCAGGCAGTCTATAAATTAATAATTTTTAAAAGCATTTTTTGTTAAAAATAGGGCAATTCAATAAGGAAGCCTATATGCTTACTTACTGAAAGAGAAGCAGTCAGCCGCATTTCTTTACTACAGCTAACCTGAACTGCTGCTTAGCCTGAAATGTTACAATATATACTCAAAACTGTAGGCATGGTGAGACAGCACCACACTCGAGAGATGTGCTCACATTTTCAAATAGCTAGGATCTGGGGAATGTGATGCTGAATAACAGTCAGGCAAGGGACTGGAGGGATAGCTCTAAAGAATGAAGGACATGGGTGAAATCAGACACTTTTAATGTTACTTATTTATTTATTTAGTTTAATTTTGGATTACAATATCTTTGAGCAATACAACTCTTACAAAGGTTACACATCAGAAGAGTAAAACATAAACGAAACAAAGGTAATTGACAAGCAAAGAAAATAATGAACATCATGAAAATACTTTGAGACAAGTATGACGTATGTAATCAATAAGGGCACTGTATGTTATACTAAATAAAAGAGGAAGGGGAAGAAAATAGAAAACAACACAAGGAGTGCGGCCTAGTAGGCCTTGTAGAGAGTCCTGGATGGGAAGTAAAGGGGAGATGAAGGATGGGTGGTAGAGAGAAACGAGAAGGGCAGAGTAAGGCATGAGGGGTGGTAGGGGTTAGAAAGAAAAAAAAGGTGGGTAGGGCAAGGAGGAGGGAGAGGGAGGAGCACAGACAGGGTTAGGGGGGGCACTGGTGGAGCGAGGTGGGTGACAAGGGAGCAGAAGAGGGAGAGGATGAAATGTTACTCCAGACAAGGGGGAGCCAAGTAGACCTTGTCAGAGACCAAGGGAGTACAGTAATAGAGGGAGGAAGGGTGGGAAGAGGGGGAGAGATGCAGGGAGGGGAAGAGATTGCAGGAGTGGTGATAGGGAAAATGGGGAAGAGGGAGACGGTGGAGGGGAAGGTGATGGAGAGCAAGGGGGGAGCTCAGAAGGCAAACCGAGAAGATGCAAGGATACGGGGAGGTGGGAGAAGAGGATGAGGGCAGGGTAGAGATAAAGTGACATGGGATAAGATATAACTGAATATTGCACTAAAGGGTTAAGGCTGCTAAGTGTGGCAGTCACAGATACTGTTTGCCAGTAGGTGCTGCTGGAGCTTGTGTTTGAAAGGGCCTAGTTTTGCTTTGGTAGAGATGTCCTTATTTAGGGAGTTGAGCCAGAGTGGAGCTCTACAGTCAAAAGACCATTGCCCTAGAGTGGTGCAGCATCTAGGGACTGTAAATACCTGAATAACTGAGCTGCGAGTACGTTGCGTGCTCCGAAAAGGGTTAGGGAGCTTTTGGACCCCAGAGGGTAGTAGACTAAGTTGGGTCTTCTTGGTTAGCAAGCAGGTTTGATATTGGATCCAGCCGAATAATTGAAGCCACCTAGTTTGGGAGTGTTGGACACACGTGTGTGTGAGGCAGGCAGCTCCTGTCAGGAGTCTGCAAGCTTTATTAAGAGCAACGGTTATCCTATGGAGGGAGGTAGCTTGAGGCAGAGCTGTATATGACCAACCCATTATTGATTACAGAAATGACGGAGCTGAAGATAGCCGTTCTTAGTGCCTGGGGAGCCAGGCTATGCTTGTGCCTATGGAGTAGGCCAGTCCTTATGTTGACCGCTCCAGCTATATTGTCTATATACTGTAATCAGGTTAGCGAGCTATCGACAGTGATCAGTGATCCCAAGATAAGAGTTGATCTGCTCACGTGGGGTGCCAGTGCCGTTTGTGATGACCAATGGTTTAGACTTGTGTTTGTTGTGGGCGCTGTTGAAAAGCATCACTTTTGTTTTTTCATAATTTAGTACCAGTTTTTGAGTACCGCCTCTCCACTTCTGAGAAACTGAGTTGAAGGTTATCCTGGAGGATCTTTGGATCCTGGTTACTTGAATATATAATGGGTTCTTTGCAGGCACGTAGTAGATTATTCAGAAAGTATTTAGTGTATTTGTACAGCACTCTTCCTTGTGGCTCAGGTGCCTTAGCAATAAAATGCAAAAATACACAGCAAATTGCATATGTCAGCTTAACCGCATAAAAAGTAGTAAAACACATGACTTCAAGCAGGACCAGTTTTAGACCCAATAGCGCACTAAGCAGAAATACTTGTGGTGCTCTCTTCATCGCTCACCACCACCCCCCTCTTTTCTTTTCTGCCCCAACCCACATCCAAAAAGTGGTAAAATTCTAGGACTACAAGGGTGACCAGAACAGCTTTGTTTTTAATACTGACTATTTGCATTTCAAGCTAATCTCTGCTTACACCTACTTTAGTTAGCCTCTTGGCATCACAAGTAGCCACTTGGTTTGCTTGTTCCAAACACCACTTCTGACTTCAAATATCTGACATCACAACACACCTAAAATGTTGGCGACAAAGTGAGCCCCTTGGGGCTCAAAGCGACAACCTGGCTTGCTTGTTCCAGACACCACCTCTGACTTCAAATACCTGACCTCTCAACACACCTAAAAAGTAGGTGACAAAAATAACTTTTTTTTCTTATCAACTGTTACTCCTCCTCCAACTTCCTATGGCTCCATCTGAACCTGCAGAGGCTGTCTCCCAACCTGACAAACTGTTGCCAGCCAGCTGATACCACAATGTACCTCCCTCCCCGCCACCACAAGACAACTCATCAATCTCCCTGTCTGATGGGTTGGGGGGGGGGTCAGGGTCTAAAAGTACCCAGTTCATCATCCTGTTTGTCAAGTGCCTTTATTCCTGGTTCCCCATGTGTGCCGTCAAGGTGATCCGGTATGCAAGTGCCTGCAGCGTGCCTGCACAGCGTCAGACTGCTGTCCTCTCTGCTGCTGCTGTCGCTTAGCTGCACTGCAGCTTATGGTCTCTCAGGAGTCAATAAACTAGTACTGCCTAAAAGCCCTTCCACCCTGGAGGGGGAGGAGAAGAGTGTGCGTTCCCTGGAATGCAGAGTCCTCCTCCTACTGGCCTCTGATGACCCAAATTAAGGGCACAAACCCAGGTAGCCACTGCCACTAGTAGCAACACTGCTGCTAAGCAGATGGCAGGTAATAACAAAATACATTTTATACATCTTTTCAAAAAAAAAATGTCTACTTGGATTCCCATCAGTAAGATGTTCCATAACCTAGGGCCTGCCTGCAACTGCACAGGCTACTTGAACTGCCTTCCTGAGATTTACAACTCAAAAAATCCAGTTTTCTCACACTTGAACATCCCTTGCTAATACTAACCGCTTCAGCAATGTCATTTCAAGTGAGATTCACCTGTACCTCCTCCAGTTATCATGTATTCTTATTATTTTTATTTATTGACGTGCACTTATGTCTTTCTGCATGGTTTGAAGCTGCAAGTGAATGTGTTCCTGCTATCCCCAGACCCTCATAAAAACAAGATGTAATATCCAGTCTTACTCAAGTTGGATAGTAATCTGTATCAGTCAGATACTAAGCTGTAACATGCTGATACAGGTCCCTGTATTGGTTAGACCCATCCATCACACTGTATCCTTTTTGTTGTCACTTGTTGTAATCTGTATATATGCAATGACTACTGTTCTCATGCCTTCACCACTGCACTGCAGCTATTCTGTGCTTTTTCTGTCTGTATACACAGTATGCTTTGCCCATCTGTTCTCACACCTTTGCTGTTATTATTACTACATGTGCCTGCTTCACTGACTTACTGCATTGTATCTATGAACCACTTGTAATTTGCATATGTGCACTGCCCCCCAACACACCTGGGAATACGCTGTCCAGCTCACTGTACTTTACTGGCCAAGAAGGTTAAATAAAGAAATAAGTGAATCACATGAGGCTATTACAGACTAAAAATGTTAAATAAATAAAAATAAAGGAGCAGTCACCCACAGACTTAAGTCCTGAAGGGCCAACAATCCCTCCCCCTGGAACCGGGAATGCACGGTATAGGTGGTAAAGGTGTTCAGCCGGTTCCAGGGATCGGAGATGGATGCAGTGCGTTAAAATCTTTGTGCATCAGCCTTAGAACTTTAAAGTCAATCCTTTGATTGGAAACGCATTTAAACTGTTTCAGAACTGCTGTTAACAGCTCTGTATCCCCAGACTAAAGTATTTCATTACTGCTAATCTTCCTTCCTAAGGCAATGCATTCTGATTCTGAGATATCTTCATTTGAGAAGGTAGTTGGAGTTTCAGCCTGGGGCACTGCAGAATGATTTTTCCAGTGCAAATAAACATCTCAAAATGTCTCCATAAAAGGAGCACTCTCTCCTAATCCCATTTTAAATTTTCCGTCCCACCCCCAAACAATTTCAACTTTCTAAATGTGATGGTTTTCGCTTGATATCAGAACTCACCTGTTTCCCACAGCATGGGGGATAAAGGCTCTTTAAGATGCCAGTAGAAGCAACAGACAGTAAAAACTAGATAACATCTTGACAAGAAGGCACTGGGGGTATCGTATGATTGTGTCAATCTAGATAATGTTACTAAGAAATTTGGACTAAAAACAATGAACAGAGTTACTTACCAGAGGGGATTGGGGCCTATCCAATCTCTAATCTTTGAGGCAAAATTAACCTTGTATTACTGGCTCATGTCTCTGAATACATGTGAGACACTTGCAGGGTTAAAGGTGTACAATTTTCCCTCTGGTGGCATGTGTATGAGAAAATGTTTTTTGTACTGTACATTTTACAAACATGAATAATTCAAATTTGGAGATCATGCAACACATGCATGCATAATTGTGAGCAAATTGTGTTTGTGTTGTATACTTTACAAACATGAATGATTTAAATTTGGACATATAACACTATCTTCTTTTTTATTCAAATCAAATTGGTTCCAATTTTTAGAATCTTCCTCACAGCTGAGGCAACAGTGATGTTATCTGAATACAAATTATTCTGGGGTGAGGGGGTTACCTAGGAATATTCAGGAGACTAAGACGAAACATAGAATTTGACGGCAGATAAGGACCGCTTGGCCCACCCAGTCTGCCCATTTCCCTACCTAATGGATAAGCTGCAGATCCTAGTTAACCAGCAGCCTACTTCTTTCTACCTCCACCCCCTAGAATTGTCTTATGACTGTCCCATGCATGCTTGAATTCAACCACTGTTTTTGACTCCGGAAGGCCGTTCCATGCATCCACAACCTCTCTGTGAAAAAATACTTCCTTACATTACCTCTGAGCCACCCCCCATCTTCAAATTGTGCCCCCTTGTTCTTGCATACCTCTTTTTTTGAAAGATGCTACCCTCTTGGACTTTGTTGATTCCCTTGAGGTACTTGAAAGTTTCTTCATGTCCTCCCTCTCCGTCCTTTCCTCAAGGCTATACATATTAAGCTCCTTTAGTCTCTCTTCATATGTTTTCTGGTGCGGACCCTGCACCATTTTAGTTGCCCTCCTCTGGACAGCTTCCATCTTGTCTATGTTCTTGCGGAGACTGGGTCTCCAGAACTGCACAGAGTACTCCAGATGGGGTCTCACCAGCTGTCTGTACAGAAGGATAACAACTTCCTGTTTTCTACTGGTGATGCCTCTCCCTATGCATCCCAGTATCCCCCCAGCCCTCCTTACTGCCCTCTCACATTGCTTGCCCACCTTTAAGTCATCTGATATGACTACCCCCAGGTCCCTTTCCATTTTTGTTGTTGTTAGTATCTCACCCCCATTGTGTACTCTTCCCTGGGTTTTGTTTCCCAGGTGCATTACCTTGCACTTCTTAGCATTGAATCTAAGCTGTCATACATTTGACCATTCCTCTAACCATGCCAAGTCCCTTCTCATCCTTTCCACCCCCACCTTGTGCATCAACTCTGTTGCCGATCTTTGTGTCACCTGCAAAGAGACATACTTTTCCTTCCAGTCCCTCTGCAATGTTGCTTATAAAGACATTGAAGAGGACCGGTCCTAATACTTACCCCACTAGTAACACCCCTTTCTTCAGAGTGGACTCCATTTACTATTACCCTCTGTGTCCTATTTTCCAGCTAATTCTTTACCCAGGCTATCATCTTGGGACCCACTCCCAGGCTGGCTAACTTGTATATTAATCTTTTGTGTGGGGCTGAGTCAAATGCCTTGCTAAAGTCTAGGCAGGCCATGTCCACAGCCCCTCCCTGATCTACTACTTTGGTCACCCAGTCAAAGAAATCTATTAGATTCCGTCTGGCATGACCTTCCCGCTGTGACTCCATGCTGCCTTGGGTCCTGTGCTCCTCTGGCCTCTAGGTACTTGACAATTCTTTCCTTCAGAAGTGATTCCATCATTTTCCCTATCACTGAGGTTAAACTAACAGGTCTGTAGTTTCCTGCTTCTGCCATGCTCCCACTTTTGTGAAAGGGAATCACATCTGCCCTCCTCCAGTCCTCAAGTACCACCCCATTCTCCCATGATTTGTTAAAGAGGGTAGTCAGTGGTGTCACTAGTTCTACCCTTACTTCTTTTAGAATTATGGGATGAATCCCATCAGGCCCCATTGCTTTGTCCACCTTCAGTTTTAAGAGTTCTTTCAGAATCCTTTCTTCTGTAAATGGGCTGGTATCAACTTCTGTATCCAGAGTGTTTCTATTGTTTCTTTTAGGTACCTCCCCCTCTTCATCTGTAAATACTGAGCAAAAATATTTGTTTAGTATCTCTGCCTTTTCACAGTCACCCTCTGCCCATCCCCCTCCCCTTTATTAAGCCTCACTATCCCTTCCTTAGTCTTCCTTTGCTCCCTGATGTACCTAAAAAAGGTTTTATCCCCCTTCTTAACTGAGTTGGCTATCTTTTCCTCAGTTCGGGCCTTTGCTGTTCTGACTGCCTTCCCAGCTTCCTTTTGCTTAACTGATACAATTCTCTGTCCTGCTCCTTCTGACAGTCCTTGTACTTTCTGAATGCTTTCTATGGGTCTAATTGGACTACTAAAAGAAAAAGTTACTTACCATAGTAATCTTGTTTCTTCTAATGGAATCTTGCTGTATTCTGACAATACGCAGTTAGCCCTTCCAGTTCACCTGCTCCGGAGAAGAAAGAGTTAACTTTATGCAGAAGCACAGAACGTTGAGCTCGAGCTCAGTTTTCAAACCCCTGTCCCTGGTACATTCTCTGTAACCGTCAAATTCTTATGAGCACTAAATGACCTAAAACTATTACTCTAGCAAAACTATAAAAGGCAACAGGCCAACACCAACCACTTGGGCCAAAGACTCAAGTCCAGAACCCAAGAAAAACACCCCACAACAAATAATATCATATAAAAACATAAACCCATCTCCCCCAAGGGGATGGGGAAAGAGGGCAACAACTCTGGGGTGCAGCACTGACACATGCCATCCCCTGAATCAAAAGCTTTGGAGTTCTGAGAGGGGAGGCAGGTCAGAATACAGCAAGACTCCATTAGAAGAAACAAGATTACTACGGTGAGTAATTTTTTCTTCAAACAGCATGAAGTCTTGCTGTATTCTGACAATATGCAGACTACCAAACAGTATCCCTTGGAGGAGGGTACAGAACATATTTAGGGAACAGACTCTGTAGTACTGCTGAGCCAAACCTGGCATCACTCCTGGCTTGAGTGTCCAGGCAGAAATGTTTGGTGAATGTGTGAACAGTCTTCCAAGTGGCTGCTTTACAGATCTCCAATAGGGTAATGTCCCTAGTTGCTGCCACAGAAGCAGCTGTACCTCGGGTTGAGTGAGCCATCAGGCCTGAAGGAGGCTCTATGCCCAGCTTACCATAACAGAACTGAATACAAGAGACAATCCACTTAGCAATGGTCCTCTTGGTGGCAGGCTTTCCTTTGCCCACCTCCCAATAGGTAAGAAACAGCGGAGAACAGTCATTTCGATGGACCTTGGTTTGAGCCAAATAATAACTTATGGCCCTCTTGACATCCAAACTATGCAACTTTCTTTCCCCTGAGGAAGAATGATCAGTGAAGAACACTGGAAGTGTCACTGTTTGGTTGAGATGAAAATCTGATACCACTTTGGGAAGAAATTTCCTATTTTTCTTGAGAACGATTTTATCCCTGTGAAAGGAGATATAGTCAGGTTCAATAGAAAGGGCTTGTAGCTCACTAAGCCTCCTGGCGGATGTAATGGCTACAAGAAAAGCAGTTTTCCAAGACAGGCACTTAAGCTTGGCTGAAGACATGGGTTTGAAAGGGGTCTGCATAAGCTGTGCAATGCAGACATTCAGATCTCAAACAGGAGTATGCTTTCTATGAGGAGGATGTAAGTGCAACAACCCTTTGAAGAACTTCTTAAAGACCGACTGAGAAGACAGGGAAGATGCCTTACCTTCAGAAAGAAAAGCAGACACAGTTGCCAAGTGAACCTTTAAAGTAGCAGGCCGAAGGCCCAGTGAATCCAGATGGACTAAATAGTCCAGTGTTTCAGCAAACCTGCTGAACTTGGGTCCAGACCCTTCTGAGAGCACCAAATGAAAAATCTCTTCCATTTGGAAATTATAAGTTTTTCTGGTGGCAGGTTTTCTTGAGACCTGCAAGACCTCCAGTACTCCCTGCGAGAAATGCAAGCCTGCATATTCTAGCTCCTCAAGAGCCAAGCTTTGAGCCCAAGGGAGCTGAGGTTAAGGTACCAGATCCTCCCCTGGGAGGAGGTCAGAAGATTGTGCTTCTTGGGGTGGCAGGAGGTGCCACCGGCAGGGACATTAACGGGAGGTACCAAGGTTGTCTGGCCCAGTCTGGTGCAATCAAAATCACTGTACAGGGCTGAGTCCTGATTTTAATCAGTACTCTAAAGAGAAGGGGGAATGGAGGGAAGGCATACAGCAACCTATTCCCCCATTTCAACACTAGAGCATCCAGTGGTATAGATCCCAAGATTGGAGGTGTGCAACAAAATTGGGGAAGCTGATGGTTGTCTGAGGCTGCAAAGAGATCTATCTCTGGAGTGCCATATTTCCTGAAAATTACTTGAAGTATTTGTTTGTTCAGTGACCACTTGTGGTGGCTCTAAGAGATCCTGCTGAAAGCATCTGCTAGCACATTATCTTTGCCTGGGAGATGCGCTGCTATTAGAGAAACCTGAAGGGAGTCGGCCAGACTCCAAATCTTCATGGCTTTTGTACACAAAACTGTGGACCTTGTCCCTCCTTGCTTGTTTATGTAGTACATGGTGGTGGTGTTGTCTGTTCTGACTTTCACCACCTTCCCCTGAACTTCCTTTGAAAAGGCCTGAAGGGCCAGGAGCATAGCCTTGAGTCCCAGAAGGCTGATATGGAGAAGAGACTCCTGCTTTGACCACATCCCCTGAGCAGTGAGGTTCCCTAGGTGGGTTCCCCACCCCAGATGGGAAGCATCTGTAGTGAGAATCACTGAGGGGGGCTGTTGGAGAAAAGAGACTCCTTGCCTGAGGTTGTCCTCCTCCAGCCACCATTGGAGAGCCTGGATAAATGGCAGAGTCATTGGGATCAGTTTGGAAAGAGGATCCCTTTTCTGGGACCAAAAGGACCTGAGGTGAAACTGAATATCCCTCATTTGAAACTTGGCTCCTGGGACCACTGCAGTGGATGCTGCCATGTGGCCCAAGAGTTGGAGGAAATGTATGTCTGGGCGAGACACCAGTGCTCTAAAGGAGCCTGCCAGACCAACCGAGTTTACCCTTTATACTTGTAGAAAACCTTTTGCTCGAATCGTATCCAGTTCTGCCCCTATGAAGGTTAGTATCTGGACTGGTTCTAGTACTGACTTGGACAAATTAAGAAGACACCCCAGAGAGCCCAAGATCTGTTGGGTTGCTGACAAGGCCACCCTGACCTGTTCAGGGGACTGGCCTACAATGAGCCAGTCGTCCAGGAAGGGAAATACAGACACTCCCTGCTTTCTCAGGAATGCTACTACCACTGCTAGGCATTTTGTGAAAGCTCTGCGAGCAGAAGAAAGGCTGAAGGGCATAGTTCTGAACTGGTAATGGCCTAAGGGTAACTTGAACCTTAGGTATTTCCTGTGGGAGCACCTGATTGGTATGTGAAAATAGGCATCCTTGAGGTCCAAGAAGGCTAACCTGTCTCCTGGCCTTAGAGAGGGAAAGAACAGTGCCCAGAGTCACCATTTTGAACTTGGGTTTTGTAAGATGCCTGTTTAAATACCTGAGGTCTAGGATGGGTCACCACTCCCCTGTATTCTTTTGGGTAAGGAAGTACCTTGAGTACAACCCTTTTCCCCCTGTATAAAAAGGGGACCTGCTCCACTGCTTTTAGGAGCAACACAGAAGAAACTTCTGCCTCTAAGGCAGCTGTTCCCAGCTGGCTGGCAGGCTTGAAGGACCTTGCCCTGGTCTTGGGGAATCTTTTGAAATTCAGAGCAAGTTCCTGGCTCACCACCTCTAGGACCCACCTGCCTGTTGTAACAGACTTACAGGCCTGGAAGAAGTGAGCCAGCCTGCCCCCTACTAGGATAGGGGAGGTGGGGCCTGGACATCAGGGTGTCTGTTTGGCAGGGGTTCTAGGTTGGGAAATGGATGCAGCCCTGCTCATCCTTCTCCTACCTCTCCCTCTAAAGAAACCCCTCTGCTGAAAAGTAGAGGAGGCCTGAGCTTGGTAGAAAGGTCTTTGAAAAGGCCTACCCCTGCCAGCCCTAGGCTGCTGCTTCTGTGGAGTAGCAGACTTCTCTTTTGCAACTACACTCCTGTAAGTAGTACTATACTCATCCATCTTTTTCATATACATCTCTGTTTGCTCCCCAGAGTTTTGAGTAACAGGAAAATCCATGGCCTTAGTCTGGGTATCCTGGGAAAGACTGGTACCTCTGAGCTAAGCAAATCTCCACAGGGAGACAGATGTAGCAATGACTCTGGATGATACATTATTAGAGTCCACAGCAGCATGAAATTGCACCTTTGATGCCTCAATTCCATCAGCAGCCACCTGCTCCAGCTCCTTGGCTACCTGGGAAGGAGTACCCTTGGCTAGGTCCAAGATAGACTCCCACCTGGACTTCTGGTACCTTGCCACGTAAGCCATGTAGGAAGCCTGCCTGAATCCCAAAGAGGATGCCAGGTACTGTTTTTTTGCCATAGCATCCACCTTCCTGGAGGGTGTGTGAGGCCAAGGGAATATTAGCATTACCACAGGCTGCAGCCTGTACTATCCCAACATGGCTGCAATGATTATACAGGAATTCCGTTCCTGGACTTGAAAGCATATACCTTCTGTCCATCTTCCTATCCACTGAAGGTATGGAAGTAGGCAATTGCAAAATCTTATTTGTCTGTTTCCTCAAAGATTTGTGTAAGGGAATAGACAGTCTTTTGGACTCTGGGACATCCATCATTTCAATAAAATCAGGTTCCGCTTCCTCCTCAGTTGCTTCCACAGCAGGCAACTGTAGAGTGTCAGCCACTTTCTTGTAAAAAGCAAAGTGGGAGGGGAACTCACCAAGTTCGGGAGGGGAGACAGAGTTAGGCCTATCTGGGAGATTATTTTTAGGATGGTGGGAGGAAAACTTGATTTATAACCAGTGGAAGAACCCCTTTCATCTCAATATTGTGCATTGGTATCGCTTTAGCGATGACATTTTATGTGTCTGGAAGGGGTCGCAGGATGAGGCTGGCCAATTTGTACAATGGCTTAACCAGAACAATAGAAATGTAAGATTCACATCGAAAACTGATATTTTGTCGATAGATTTTTTTAGATGCGAAATTTATGGTAAATGAGTCCAATGTAATTTCCACAAAGGGTTTTCGTAAACGCACAGCAACTAATAATTTCCTGTTGGCTACAAGCGCGCACCCCAGAAAATTAAAAGAAGCCATACCCTACAGCCAGTTTCTGAGGATTAGAAGGAACTGCTCAAGAATGGCAGGTTTCTTGGAACAGGCTGATGAAATGAAACAGATGTTTCTTGAAAGAGGGTACAGTAGAGATTTGATAGAAGGGGCAAGACTTAAAGCATAGGGAATAGCTAGAAACACCATGTTAATACCAAAAAAGAGGGATGCCACAGGAGATGAGTTGGTGTGTTTTTCGACAGATTATAATCATTTAGCAGGTAAGATTGGTGGCATTATTACTAAACATTGGCCAGTTTTGTTAAGTGACACATCCTTATCTGAAGTAATAGGGAATAAACCAAGAATAACTTTTAAAAAAGGAAAGAATTTAAAGAAGAAGAAGAAAAAGAATCAGCATTTATATAGCGCTTTTCATGCACAGTATCCCAAAGCACTTTACAAGCAATGCTAGACTGGTAGTGAAGTGACTGAATGTGTGGTGGTGGCCATATCACACATCACCACCCACACACAGCCTGGATAATTGCATGAATCGGTTTATGGGACGGAGGATGTTGGCCAGGACACTGGGAATGTTCCCTGCTCTTTACGAAGAGTACCCAGGGTTCTTTTACTTCCACCTGGCACCCACCAGGACAACACCAGAATGGGCAGAAGGGACCTCGGTTTAACATCTCATCCGAAGGACAGCACACCCCAGCAGTAGAGCACCCCCCAATACTGCACTCAGATGCCAGCTATTTTTAGGTGCAAGTCCATCCCAGTATGGGACGAGAACCCATGACCTTCTGATCCAGAGGCGGATGTGCTACCAACTGAGCCACGCTGACACCACAAAGATCGACTGGTTACTAGTCAACTCCCATGGGATCCCACCATTTCTTCTTGGTTAGCACAAAAGCCACATGGAAACTTTAAATGTGGCAATTGTATTTCATGTCCACATTCAATTGAGGGAAACACATTTACATCTCCTGTAAATGGACGTAAAGTATCCATTCATCAATTTATATCCTACATAACTACGTTTGTGGTTTATGTACTATCAAGTCCCTGTAATAAGATCTATGTGGGGTTAACTACTAGACAACTAAAGCAACGAGTACAGGAACATGTGCGGGACATAAAAAATCTGTGTATGGCTAATCCAGTAGCTGCACATTATTTCTATGAATATAATGATGCAACAAGTCTCGGATTTATGGAAATAGAGACTGTTAAATTAGGTTCAAGGGGTTGGGATAGGGCACAGAGGCTGCAACAATGGGAAACATTTTGGATTTTCTTTTTGGGAGCAATGCCTGGGTTAAACCAAGAGCTGGATTACAAATCATATTTGTGAAAACTTAATGAAAACGAATATTACATGCTGATATCCTGAGTTCCTTTAATTATAATAAAAAATTAAAAGTCGTCTTCTTGTCTCAGTTTGCCCCCCAAAAATTCCCCCCCTCCTTTTCTTTCTCTTTTTGTTTTTGTTGTTTTCTTCCCTTCTTCCTCCCCTTTTCTCCCCCCCCCACTGAAACCCAGAACATCCTTATTTTTTTATCGAAATGCCATCATATACAAAATATAAAATAAGATGATTATATGAATCATGGATTTTCTCTTTCTTCCAGCCTGATATTTGATGAATGAAGTACTGCTCCAAAATTATGAATCTGAAGAAGCAGCTCTTATTTATTTCAGTTTCAGTTTTGGTTGTTGTTCTGAAATAATATAACACTGAATGATTAATGATTATAATATCTTTTTTGTATAACAATTATGGTATGTCATTTTGGAGTTACAGTATGTAGGCTATATTTGAACTATAGGATAGGGAAATAGTTTTGTTGGGAAATAAAGATATAATGAATATAGCTTATAAACTCATGTAAGCTTATCCAACAGTAAAAAAGTTATTGTAGTGAATTTTCTTCCTCTATTCCTTTTCTATCAAGGAATATTGTTATAGAATGTAAAATTATTTCTTTTTTTGTATTTAGTAGTCTTTTATATATTTATTAGTATTTTCTTTTTTTTCTTTAAATAATTGAATTTAGTATTTAAGTTAGACATCAGTCTATAGAGTTTATGTTAAACTGTAGCAAATAACTTTAAATTAAAAAGAAAAAAAGACTGGCATTTGTTACCAAGGTAATTACTATACATTAATTGCTAGCAGTATAAATTGATTGTGGTAATCCCAGCAGACAGCCTCCTGATGAAGCTGATTTGAGCGAAGCACCGAGGTTGCTGGGCATTGACTCCCAGTTTATGTACTTGACCTGGATACCTATAAGCAAATAAAGTGACTGTTATTTGAACTTAACACTGTGGTATGAAGTATAAATTAAGGATTTATTACACCTCTGGGAGTGCTGTACTATACATGTTTGTGGTTTACAGTGAACGAGTGCTGTGCCTTGTCCTTTGCACCCCGTTGTTTCTGTGAGCACGGTGGAACCACATCTTGATTTTCTATCTAGGGAGATGTCAGGCTCCACCGGTTCACCAAGGCCTCTCCCATTCAAGTTCATGGTAGGCTTCTGGATCATATTCTGAAAGAACCTGAACAGACTCAACCGACCGATGAGAAGTATGCGTTGGTCCAGTCAGTACGGATTGAAACGATTAAACAATTTTAATCGCTTTCACAATTTCTTCCGCAGTTGGGGTCGACGACTTTGGAGCTAAACCAGCAGACTTTCTCTTCTTTTTTGCCAGAACCGAGACATCAGTGTCGGCCTTTCTTTTGCCTGAGGAGGTATCGCCCTGGTCAGAAGGAACCCCCTCTGGTTCAGCTGAACCCGAACCGGGCTGGCCATCCGGGTAAGCGGATTTTTCAGCCATTCTTTCCTTCAACTTGGCTAAATGCTTATCCAGCATGGCTTTAGGAAAGTTAGCACAAATTTGGCAGTCTGTTTTCAGGTGGTCAAACCCCAGACAACACACACACATGAGGTGAGGATCAATTTTAGCGAAAGCCTCCCCACACTCCATGCAGTGCTGAAACCCAGTGGGCCGAGCCTTTCTCTTGGGTTTCTCTGACATAGCACTTTTTGCCAGGTTACCCTGAAGTGGTGGTCAGGCCAAGTAACTAAAACCTTCGGTTACCAACCAGTTCAAGGGTTGTGGAAAAAAACCGACAACTCCGTTTTTATGTGACCGAAGGTTGCCGGTACCAAAACAAAGTAAAAATTACACAAAAATACAGAATAAAAGAAGACTGGTTCCCCACTGGACCGACCGATGCAGAACCGAAACTTACCCCAAACTATATATCTAAACTATACTACCTGTACTGTAGACAGAGGTTTGAAGACCGAAGGATAAAATAATAATAACGGTTGAAAAACCGAACAGAAAACCACTACTGAACCAAAGCAGTGAGGAGAAATCTCTGGAGCATCTTCACAGTTAGGTGGAATAAAGAATCTGATGGTTACAGAGAATGTACCAGTGACAGGGGTTTGAAAACCGAGCTCGAGCTCAATGTTCTATGCTGATGCAGAGAGTTAACTCTTTCCTAAAACAATATAGAATATAGTGTGCAATGGTCCACCATAATACAAGTCCTGTTGGTCTCCTGAAGTCGCTGTATACTGAGTATGCCTGAGTGTGGCGGTAAATATGTTTGGCGTCTAGACGCCATTACGAGTTGTTCACAACAAAACTGGAGAATATTACAGAAAGGTACAAATTCTGGCCCAAGTAATGTTTAAAATAGTAAAGAGTACTGCTAATTGCCAGTGAATATCCATGGTGGTGAACGAAGGTTTGATACTGTGTTTTTGTTGTAAATATAGGCATTAGCCAAATTGGAAAAATCTTTCATTACCGGTTAACAAATAGCAGAGCATGTTATAAAATGTAACTGGCAAATCTCAGGTATGTGCTGTGTTGAATAGAATGGTGCAGGTTTATTACAGCAGACACTTTGTTCAGCGTGTGTTCCCACATGGTGCCTGGTAGTTGGATTGTGTTGTATATATTTTATAAATAGCTACTGGACAGTTAAGGAAGTTCATTTGTTGTATGTCCTATAGGTAGTATACTAGAAGGCCAGTGATTTCTAATGGAATATGAGAATAATCATTTCAGTTCAATGGTAAATATAAGCATTAAGTTCTCACTTTTAAGTGTTGGATCAAGTTGTACTTGTTCTGAGAACGCCTATGAGGGTTCTTTACTAAAATTATGTGTATACTTTCAAAACAGATGATATCCCCGTGAGCAAGCTCAGAACGAGCGAAACGTAGGCGAATACAAATAAACTGAATTTGGAACTGAACACCAGAGGGTTTTTTTTTTTCAAAGGAAACCGAGTCTCCCTACTAGCAACATGTATAGCACAGATAACTCTTTCCTCTCTGGAGCAGTTGAACTGGAAGGGCTAACTGCGTATTGTCAGAATACAGCAAGACTTCATGTTATTTGAATCAAGTAGTGTATGAAGTGGGTGTGAGGAAGGATTTATTTATTTATGTCCAGTATGTACGTATGTGTTTATTTATTCAGAAAGTACACTGAAGCTCGCCAGGATGAAACACAATTCTACTGCATTCCGCAGCAGAGTTACAGTAGGAAGCAAGGCAGTTTCAATGGGAGTTAATCTTATTTGTCATGCAGGAAACTGTGACACTGTGCTTCATCCTGATAGATTTCACTCTACCTTTGAGCAAAAGTGCTTGTTTATAAAGGTTCCATGTCAAGGCCAATTAAAATGCAATTAGGGTACAGTAACATCAAGTAACATACAGTGAGATACAATTCAAGGACAATGACAGAACAGTGAAGCCAATCACCAAACAAGACAAAAGCTACAAGAAGGTTTACGTGAGTTTACAACAGCTTTGTAAAAGCAGAAATGATTGCAGAGATCTTTTGAAATGTGCAAAATTGAGAGGATTAAACAGTGAGTTTGGTAGTTTGTTTAGCTTACACAGTATACTGAAGATTATCAACTTTGTGCAGTAACACTCGGACAATTACTTTTTTTTAAAAAGCTACTACTTACTGGCTAGAAACAGACACACAAAGGGATCTAATTGGCAGTGGGTAGAGTTTCAGCCAAGTCAGTTCTCACACAACAGGGAAGAGAATATCAAGGGCTTTAAATTCTGAACTAACAGCCAAGGATGAGGGTCACAATGACCGTGGAGTACAAAACACAGATATCTCTCTGTACAGTACGATCTGGATTTAAAGTGGAATTATTCTTTTGGATGGGACTGATTTTTGAGTTGAGAAATGAGAGACTGACAGCAAATGAGGTGTAATCATTTGGTTTATCCAGCTGTCAGATATGCTGCAGAGAAAGATAATCTTATGATGCCAACCTGGGTGTATGGCAATAACATGACCAGGGTTTGGCAATGGACTTTGGTTGTTCAGGGACTGGCTATTGGAGGATTGGCTAGTGGAGAAAGAGTTAAGTGTCTGAAGGACTGCTCTCCTTTCTTGGAAGGGGGGGGCAGCGGTTGTCTCCTGGTGGAGATGAGACTTTAAGTGCAACAAGAATGCCTCGGCAAGGACCAGGCTACGCTCAATGCTGACATACGTGTGCATGCAGTGCATCACTGTATGCTGGTGGCTCAGGGAACAGCTGATTTTACACTTTTGGCTTGGGGGATAGGATAGTTAAAGGGGAACTGTAAGCACTAAAAGCCCCACACCCAAGTATGGGGCTGGTCCTAATTTGCACTCTTTGAGCAAAAACATTCTGTTTAATCACTGTTTACTGCAGTGTAGTAGATTGTATCACACCAATTCTGTTGATCTGCAAACTGACATTTTCTGTAACTACAAATCCCAGAATCCCCTGCAGCTGACATCAGAGGAAGGCTGCAACAGTTAGAGATTCAATAGCCTGCAGTGTATTTTAGTGCCTTTATAAGCTCGAATCATATTTGCTAGTTCAACTGTTCTGCCATGGCTAAGCACAGTCATCTGTGACTGTACTTAGTCTAGGGAGGACAGCAGAAACAGCCAGGGCTGCAGCTACAGTATGAATTTTGGGGCCCTGGACAAGTCACTTGAAATGGGACCGTTTCCCAAACCAGCTACTGCCAGGGGTAATGCTAGCTCCTCAGGCAGGCCCCTCCTGAGCTCGGGGCCCCGGACAACATCCCCACTCCCCCCCCCCCATTACTGTGGCCCTGGGAACAGCAAACAAAAGGTTAGAGCTTATAAAAGTGAGTCCAACATGTACTGCAGGCTATTGAATCTCTCACTGCTGCAGCCCTCCTCTGATGTCAACAGCAGAGGATTCTGGGATTTTTTGTTACAGAATATGTCAACCTGCAAGTCAACAGAATGTGTATGATACAAACTGCTATACTGCAGTAAACAGTAATATAGTATATGTTAGAACGTTGTTCTAACTTGTTTTCTGTGACAGCAAAAACATGGTTCTGCTGCAGTAGTGACATCTGTACTGCAGCAGAACGACTTTTAGTTCTGCTTCAGTACGGACGTCATACCAGTTCCCTCACAAGCGCTTTGTTCGTCATGACAACGATTCATGGCACTGCCTCACCCACCAAACGGTAGTTCTAAAAAAAAAAAAAAATCAGCTGTGTGGCAAAGTTGTGGTCCTGACAGCCGCTCGTAACTCGAGTTAGTTATTTAATAATTAAAACCCATCTCAGCAAGGAGTAAAGGGTGAGAGGTTAAAGTTTAACTGTGCAGCACGGTGATCATGGTACTGGGGAGGGTAGTGTGTGAAGTAGTGACAGTCTTATGATACAATCTGTGCAAGCACTGTAAGTAATCTTTATTTTTTTCTTTCTCTCTCTCTCTCTCCCCCCTTCCAGTCAAGTACTTTCACAATGCAAGTTACGTCTGGATTTTTTTTTTTTTGTAAATATGTGGGCACTAGTAGGCAGTAACACACACTACGTAGAACAGTGGATGGCTGAATGGAAACAACAAGGCTTATTCTTAGTCTCGTGGTTGCTATGCCGAATGTTGACCTCTGAGGCTGCACTCTCGAGGTCAACAATCGGCATAGCGCTACCTGATGGGAAATAGCCTTGTTATTTCCGTCATTCCATCCACTATCCTATATGTTTTACACACAAGTGTAAGTTAGAACCATCCTCACTTGGGTGTGGGCTCTTAGTGCTGTCAGTTCCCCTTTAATGGAGGAAAAAACACACTGACAGGCTTGCAGACCCTTTGACCCACCACAGGCCCCACGCCACTGTCTTGGCTAGATCTAAGAAAACTCTTGAGGTGGACATCAGTGTGTGTGTGTGGGGGGAATCTGTGAAAGCCCCAGAGAAGATGGATAATGGGGCTGGATGGGTGGGTTGGAGATGACTGAGGCCAGAAGACAGGATCAGTATAAACACCATTATGAAATGAAAAGATAATCTTATTAACCCAGCATGTTGCCTCTCCATCTACCATAGGACAGCTTGTCACACTTATGAAAAAGCACTTTAGTTTCTATGTACATTCTGAGTTGCCTGTCTTACAAAGAACAGCACAACTGTGTTACCCAATTATTGAAAATAAACAAGTCATCTCAAAGTATGTAAAGTCCCTTCACTTGTGACCAAAGTGAATATTTCACATGCTGGTCTCTACCATTTCACTGTCCAACCAACGGGGCTGAAGGAGTGCAATCAGCAGATAAATTTATATCTGTATGAGTTGGAAAAGTACATTGGCAACCCGAATTTGCACACACTGAGCACAGGACATCGGGAGTGCTGGCCACAGGGAGGGTGCAGGAGTGGACGTTCTCCTTTGGGGGAGGCTTTCCAGTGCACTGCTTTAGCAGCAGCTCCTGATGGTTGTGGTATGCTTGGTGGCATTTGGTAATCACGCATCAAAGACCCCCCCCCCCCCGGCATGCATGCACTTGTGACAGAATCAAAGTGAAAAAAGGAGCACCCAATTTGAGTACACTGGTTGACAACACCCCACCTCCCATGCCACACTAGCCCTTAAGAGTACCACCTCTGCCTTGCTCAAGCACTCTCCCAAGGTTGCTATCTGTTCCCATCCCCTGATGCAACAGGAGACACCCCTGGCAGGGATGAACTGGGATTGCACATCTCTTTTAAGGTTTTCTCATTAGTATGACCCTAAACAGCCTGGGTATTGGTTATTTAAATTATTTCCTGTTGCTGTAATCCCAGTTCAGCCCCTTTCTTCCCCTGAGGCTAATCTGCCTATGGTCCCTTGGACCAGTTCTAAACTGTCATGAGATAGATGGAGCCTTCGCAGTGGTGGCAGTACTGCTGTGGAATTTTCATCCCCTGTACAAAGAAGGAGTACCTTGGTGGAGCCATTTAAAAAGGATTTGTAAGATACAGCTTTTAAGAGTAGCAGTTTTAAAAGAATTCTTATGCTGAGTCCCTGGGATGCCACCTATCTGTTTTAAGGAATGTGAAATTGTAGTGTACATGTTTTTGATTTTAGTTTCTTGGCATATCATTTGTTACCTTCACTGCCTTGGTTTTAGTGTAAAGTGCACGAGCCTTAGGGATAGTGTGCTTTATGAATAAAAGTTGCATTGCCTTGCAGGTACAATGGATTGCCTTGGAAGCCAAGAGGTGGAGTGTGGCAGTGAGAGGTGAGTTTGGTGGGTACAAGGCAGCACTGGGAGTCTAAAGAAGCAGGGCACAGGAGCATCAGGGAGCATAAAAATGAAAGTTACATACTTACTGTAACTGGCGATCTTTCTGAATATCTTCTCTATTGCGTACCACTTATGGGTGTGAGCCGGAAGCATTAGGACCCTGTGGGAGCAAATCTTTGGCCAGGGGGTTGACAACAGCTACTGGTCTTGACACCTGCGTGCCCCCATATGGTGCCACATGCCTGCCAATAACCTTTGTTGGCTCCCTCATCTACCTCAGTTCCGTTCTTTCAACCATTGAGTGCTCACTATGGCAGCTGTCGCCTTAGTTCACCTCTCTTCACTTTTCTTAAGTGGTTTCATTCCCTCTGTGTCTTGTTTTATTATTTTACTGGAATGCAGAAGCCCAAATCAGAAGGAGCTGTAGAAAAGAAGCCATCCATCATGCCTCAGTGCTCCTGTGCAAATAAGATGGTTTCTACAGACTGGTATCAGCTCTTTCCGACCTGCCTTGGCAACCAGCATGACATGGACTCCTGTAATGCCTGCTTTTTGATGGACTGCGGCAATTTAGAAAATCATGCACTGAGGTTGGATTGGCCAATTCCCACCTAGTGTGGCAAGTACCGAATCAGTGCTTTCTAAAGTGAGGTTGCTAGGCCTATCCCCAGAGCTAACTCAGAACCCTCTGAGTCCTCAGGAGTGCAGGGTCCTCCTCAACCCCACTGTGCTAAGACACTGAAGGCCATGGTGGTTGAATCTGGTGGACAGCTGAGTCCTTCTGGGCAGTCAACTGAGAACCATCCACAGTTGGTTTGCCTCGAGCAACAGTCAACCTCAGTGGCAGGGCTGGGACAATATGCCCATTCCACAGCAGCGAACACCTCAATGCCATCTCTCAGCCTCACCCATGCTGATGTCCCCATCAGTGGTGGTGATGCTGCAGGGGATTCTAGAGATGGTGCTGGGCCTCCAACTGACAGTGTTCATGGTATCAGGTGAGGGCCTGGCATCAAAGCCGATGTTGGTGCTGGAACCAGCTCAGGGTCTGTTCCTACAAACATCACTGCTACACCAGGAAGGGGGACCACTCCGAGTCCATGGACAGTGTCAGCGACAACCATGGTGTTGGGCCTAGGTCTGGCAACAAGCACAGGGCTGGCAGAGGTGTCAACCTGGTGCCTGTCCCCAACTCTGGTGTCTCCCGTGACACCAAGGAAGGAGATGATGCCAGGACTGGAATCAATGTTGATACCAAGCATGGTGTCAAGAGCGATGCTGAGGATGGCAATGGGGAGATTCCTGTCCATGAGGCTGTAGTTGGTCCCAAGCCGGATGCAAGAGGCAGCACTAACTCAGGGGATGGTTGGCAACCTGGGCCAGGTTTCTCTCAGGAGCTGCCCCTTGACATCATCACCGATGAGGACCTCCAGCCCAGACGTATATAAGTAGGACTCAATGGAGAAAACGGATTCAGGGAAAAACCACAAACTCATATTTGATTCCTTTAAATGATTGCACACCTCAAGTTTGACTTGCATTGTTGTAAAAATGGTCATGGCAGGCATCTGATTAGTACATTTTTACTTCTGCTGGATGGATTAAGGTCAAGGCCAGGATCTCTGAGTCAGTAGCAAACTCCTACAGCTAGAGTTCAACTCTTGAACTAACAGTTTGGAAACCTATCATAAATGTTTCAGCACTCAAGCTGTGCACATGACCAGATCAAATGCTCAGCATTTGTAGTTGACAATATATCTACAGATATGTAGACTGGTCCCTTTTAAATTCAAAACAAATGCATAATGCTATCTTAATGGATATTAAGTCATCTCATAATTTTGTCAGTTCTGAGGAAGGAATAAGGAGGAAGTCTGGCATTTTCATTTTGAACGGACAGCATACCAACTGCTATATTCCAAGAGGAAACTCAGCCACATTATCAGCCTGAATGCACTTCCTCATGGCAATTACAGGAAGAAGCAGCAGGCCTGATGCTTTCTCATGCCACATTCACTGCACTCATAGCAGAGATAGCAAGAGCACTTCAGAGATGCCCACTGTCCTTCAATGAACAGCTTGCTGGATTTCTGGATTTTTTCACTTACATGGTGTGGTGCTGTAGTGTAATGTAATATAATGGTGTGGTGTGGTGCTGTACTGCAGCATAATGTAATGTAATGGTGTGGTGCTGTAGTGTAATGTAATGTAATGGTGTGGTGCTGTAGTGCAGCATAATGTAATGTAATGGTGTGGTGCTGTAGTGTAATGTAATGGCGTGATGCTGTAGTGTAATGTAATGGTGTGGTGCTGTAGTGTAATGTAATGTAATTGTGTGGTGCTGTAGTGTAATGTAATGTAACGGTGTGATGCTGTAATGCAATGTAATATAATAGTGTGGTGCTGTAGTGTAATGTAATGGTGTGGTAATGTAATGTAATGTAATGCTGTGATGCTGTAGTATAATGTAATGGTGTGGTGCTGTAGTGTAATGTAATATAATGGTGTGGTGCTGTAGTGTAATGTAATGGTGTGGTAATGTAATGTAATGATGTGGTGCTGTAGTGTAATGTAATGTAATGGTGTGGTGCTGTAGTGTAATGTAATAGAATGGTGTGGTGCTGTAATGTAATGTAATATAATGGTGTGGTGCTGTAGTGTAATGTAATGGTGTGGTAATGTAATGTAATGCTGTGGTGCTGTAGTGTAATGTAATGTAATGGTGTGGTGCTGTAGTGTAATGTAACATAATGGTGTGGTGCTGTAGTGTAATGTAATGGTGTGGTAATGTAATGTAATGCTGTGGTGCTGCAGTGTAATGTAATGTAATGGTGTGGTGCTGTAGTGTAATGTAATATAATGGTGTGGTGCTGTAGTGTAATGTAATGCTGTGGTGCTGTAGTGTAATGTAACATAATGGTGTGGTGCTGTAGTGTAATGTAATGGTGTGGTAATGTAATGCTGTGGTGCTGTAGTGTAATGTAATGTAATGGTGTGGTGCTGTAGTGTAATGTAATATAATGGTGTGGTGCTGTAGTGTAATGTAATGGTGTGGTAATGTAATGTAATGCTGTGGTGCTGTAGTGTAATGTAATGCTGTGGTGCTGTAGTGTAATGTAACATAATGGTGTGGTAATGTAATGTAATGCTGTGGTGCTGTAGTGTAATGTAATGTAATGGTGTGGTGCTGTAACGTAATGTAATTGTCTGGTGCTGTAATGTAATGGTGTGGTGCTGTAGTGTAAAGTAATGGTGTGGTGCTGTAATGCAATGGTGTGGTGCTGTAATGTAATGGTATGGTGCTGTAGTGTAATGGTATGGTGTGGTGCTATAATGTAATGGTGTGGTGCTGTAGTGTAATGTAATGGTGTGGTGCTGTAGTGTAATATTATGGTCTGGCTCTGTAGTGTAATGTAATGTAATAGAAACATAGAATTTGATGGCAGATAAGGGCCGCTTGGCCCACCTACTCTGCCCATTTCCCTACCTACAGGATAAGATGCAGATTTTAGTTAATCAACAGCTTACTTCCTCCTACCCCCCACTAGAACTGCCTTACCTGTATGTCTGTCCCATGCATTCTTGAATTCTCCCACTGTTCCTGATTCCACAACCTCCTCAGGAAGGCTGTTCCAAGGATTCACAACCCTCTCTGTGAAAAAAAAACTTTCTAACATTACCTCTGAGCCGTTGCTCCTCTATCTTCAAATTGTTCCCCCTTGTTCTTGCACATCTCTTTTTCTGAAAGATGCTACCCTCCTGTACTTTGTTAATTCCCTTGAGATGCTTAAAAGTTTCTATCATGTCCCCCTTCTCCCTCCTTTCCTCAAGGGTATACATATTAAGCTGCTTTAGTCTCTCCTCGTATGTCTTCTGGTGCAGACCCTGTACCATTTTGGTTGCCCTTCCCTGAACAGCCTCCACTCTGTCTATGTCTTTGTGGAGATGGGGTCTCCAGAATTGCATGCAGTACTCCAGATGGGGTCAAACCAACTGTCTGTACAGAGGAATAGCAACTTCCTGTTTTCTACTGTTGATGCCTCTCCCTATGCATCCCAGTATCCCCCCAGTCCTCCTTACTGCCTTCTCACATTGCTTGCCCACCTTTAGGTCATCTGATATAATTAATCCTAGGTCTCGTTTTTTTTTGTTGTTATTTTCTCACCCCCCCCCCCAATGTGTACTCTACCTCTGGGTTTTTGGTTCCCAGATGCATTACCTTGCACTTCTTTGCATTGAATCTGAGCTGCCATATATTTGACCATTACTCCAACCTTGCCAAGGCTCTTTTCATCCTTTCCACCCCACCTTGTGTATCAACCCTGTTGCAGATCTTTGTGTCATCTGCAAAGAGACATACTTTTCTTTCCAGGTGCTCTCCAATGTAACTTATAAAGACATTAAAGAGGACAGGTCCCAGTACCGAACCTTGCAGTACCCCACTAGTTACCCTCCTTTCTTCACTGTGGACTCCGTTTACTATTACCCTTTGAGTCCTGTTGTCCAGCCAGTTTTTTATCCAGGCTACCACCTTGGGACCCACTCCAAGGCTGGCTAACTTGTATATTAATCTTTTGTGTGAGACTGTGTCAAATGCCTTGCTAAAATCTAGGTAGGCCATATCCACAGCCCCTCCCTGGTCTACTATTTTGGTCACCCAGTCAAAGAAATCTATTAGGTTCGTCTGACATGGCCTTCCTGCTGTGAAACCATGCTGCCTTGGGTCCTGTGCCCCACTGGCCTCAAGGTACTCAACAATTCTTTCCTTCAGAAGTGATCCCATCATTTTCTCTACCACTGAGGTCAAACTAACTGGTTACTAGTTTCCTGCCCCTGCCCTGCTCCCACTTTTGTGAAGTGGAATCACATCTGCCCTCCTCCAGTCTTCAGGTACCACCCCATCCTCCCATGAATTGTTAAAAAGAGTAGTCAGTGGCGTTACTAGTTCTACCCTTAATTATTTTAGAATTCTGGGGTGAATCCCATCAGGCCCCATTGCTTTGTCCACTCTGTTTCAAGAGTTCTTTCAAAACACTCTCTTCTGTGAATGGACTGGTATCGACCCCCCTATGCAGAGTATTTCTCTTGTTTGGTTTAGGTACCTCCCCTTCCTCTTCCATTGTGTATACTGAGCAGAAATATTCATTCAGTATCCCTGCTTTTTCACCGTCACCCTCTGCCCACATTCTCTCCCCTTTATTAAGTCTCTGTATCCCTCCCTTGGTCTTTCTTCATTCCCTAATGTACCTGTAAAAGGTTTTATCCCACTTCTTAACAGAGTTGGCTATCTTTTCCTCCATTTGTGTCTTTGCTATTCTGACTGTCTTCCCTGCCTCCTTCTGCTTTAACTGATAAAATTCTCTGTCCTGTTCCTTCTGTGTTTCCTTATATTTCTTGAATGCTATCTTTTTCGCCTTAACCTTCCCTTCCACCTCTTTTGAGAACCATTGTGTTTTTTTCCTTCATTTTGTTTTATTCATTTGCTTTACACAAAGACTTGTTGCCTCTGTGATGGCCGTTTTGATTATTCTCTATTGTTCCTCCACCCCTCCTTCTTACCCGTTTGCTAGTGCTTTTCTGGGGCACTCTCTCATTTTCCCAAAATCAGCCCTTCTAAAGTCCAATACTCTTGTTTTTGTATGGCTTGACTCTATGGCTGTGTTTATTGTGAACCACACTGTTTAGAGGTCACTTGTTCCCAGATGGCTACCCACTTCTAAATCTGAGATCCTTTCTCCTTCCCCATTTGAGAGTGCCAGGCCTAAGATTGCTCCCTCCTGAGTGGGTTCCAACATTAGCTGTCTGAAGCATGCCCCCTGTAGGGCATCAAGAATGACCCTGTTCTCGGATGTGCCTGCAGCAAAGGTACTCCAGTTAACATCTGGCATACTCAGGTACCCCATCAACAAGATCTCCCCTTTTTCTGCCATTTTAAGGATGCCTTCTGTCATTTCCTTGTCCATTTCCTCCTCCTGAGATGGGGATCCGTACACAACCTCCATGCGGATTGTGGTGCCATTTCCTGTCTCCAGGGTTACCCACAGTGACTCATCAACTCCCTGTTTACTCTTTAGTTCTGTTGCTTTAATCCCTTCCCTTATACAGAGAGCTACTCCTCCTCCTCTTTTACCCACCCTGTAGCTCCTGTACATTGTGTATCCTGGTATGTTAACATCCCAGTCATGGTTCTCTGTGTACCATGTTTCAGTGACTGCCACAATATCCAGGCATCCCTCTTCCGTCAAGGCCACTAGTTCAGGGAGCTTGTTATACAGACTAAAGGCATTGGTAGTCATCACCCTCCATTTTTTGACGGCCTTACCCCTTTTACCCCATCCCCGTACTTACTGCTTTTTTTTGCATTTACCCCTGTCCTGCTCCCTACTGACTTCTCTACCTTGGTGTTTACCTCTCTAACTACTGTGTTTTGTAGGGGGGAGGCTGGGATTTCCCTGCTCCTTTTCAGTGCCTCCCCCCTTGGCTAGTTTAAATGCTTGCCAATGAAGCATTTAAACCTATCACCTAGGATCCTGGTTCCTCCCCTTGACAGATGCAGACCATCGTGCCAGTATAGGCCTGCATCCCTCCAGGTGACTCCCCAGTCCCCAATGAAGCCAAAACCTTGAGCTCCACACCAGTTTTTCAACCACTCATTGAATCCCATGGTGCGGAATACCCTAGCATCATCCTTGCCATAGACAGGCAGCACCTCCGTGAAGGTTACCGTGCATGCTACCTGTCTAAGGCCCCTTCCCAACTCTACAAACTCTTCTTGCACTGCTTTGATCCCATTCACAGCCAGGTCATTTGTTCCTAGGCGGATTCAAACCCAGTTCTCCATGTTTCCAGCTGAGAGCTCTTAACCACTACACTATACTGCCTCAGGCTGGGAAACTACAGGCAGAGGTTCCAGCATGAGACCAAAGTTTGACTTTTCTTCTTTTTTACTTTTTACAGCTGCAGGCTAAACAGGTGGAATCAGTTTTAAAAACAATGCTGTACATTTCTGTCTGGAGTGCATTTATCGTGCTTTTTGGCAGTCTGATGACACAGTTTCTGTAGGGTACCAGGGGATGCAACCATAGAGATCACATAGATAAGAACTACAGGGGTCATCATGTGACCCCCCCAGCTCATATTTGACTCGGTTAATAGAGCCAAGTTATGGGAGATATTATTAAATAGATGCGTACCATTAAATTTATTAGCCCCCATTATTAGGTTATATTCTCACACAACATCGGCTATTAGATATGATAATAAGGGCAACATTTCTGACTATTTCAGTACAACTGAGTTAAACAGGAGGTCCTTTGGCCCCCTTCTTTTTAATTTGTATATTGACCCTTCTGACTTATAAAGATATAGATATTCTTGATTCCCAAAAATTAAGAATATCCCAGTACATTGTCTGACCTATGCAGACGATCTGATTATTTTTGCTTTATCTGCTCAAGGTTTACAAAATAAAATAAATCAATTTTGCTCTAAATGTAATCATTTGGACTTATTAATAAATATGAAAAAACTAAGCTGCTGATTTTTGCACCCTTACAGGGACATCAAATTAAACCAAGGATTTATTTAAATAACAAACTTATTGAAGTGGTATCCTCTTATATATATTTGGGGGTGAAGTTTGCTTTGAATGGAAATTGGATAGAGCATTGGAGAGGACAAGTGATAAGGGCAAAACTGATTGTTAGGGCTCTCTACGTTTACTAGGAAATATGCAGGATATTTGGTCTTCAGCATTGATAGCGGTGAGGCCAAAATTAATCCTATTCTTTTTGCACGCAGAGGTCTGGAACAACAGTGTCCCTTCATGGTTGGAGATCCACTTTCTTTCTACTATAAATCTTTATTGCAGGTTCCACTTGCCACTTCTAATGTTGTAGCTAGGCTGAATTGGGTAGAGTACCTATTGTTACAATAATTGATATCGCCTCATGAGTTACTGGATCAAAATTATTAATCAACAGACTAATATTATGCCTCTACTATGCCTTAGAGAAAAATTATCTTGGCACAAACAGAATTTTAGGTCTCCTTGGGTCAAAAATATTCAACGTATTTTGGGCAGTGTTAATATGCTTCATCTTTGGACAGATTGGGAGAAATCAATATCAGTATCTTATGTGTTTAAGGAGTATGTCAAAAAGAAAATACTTAGGCTTGCCTATGATAAGCAAATGGAGCTCCTCAGAGCTCAACGTCAGGCCAGATGGTTAGCTCAAAATAAAATTGATGTATTTATAGAGAAATATCTTACTCTTGGGCTGACCCTGCTAGAAAGAAAAATGATTACTTGGGCAAGACTGGGAATCACCTGTTCTAAATATGCTTTTTTTAATAAGACGACTCCACCCAATTCAGGTTTGGAGTTTTGCAGATGTAATAAGGGTTTTCAAGAAGATCTTTATCATATTACGGTACAGTGCCCTTTATATAAAATCCCGCGGTTTAATCTGTTAAATGATTTTCTTATTAAATATGTGAATGCAAAATATGATATTTTATTCATACTACTTCACCCTCAGACATTGGAGGAGGCTAAGATGGTCTCAAGTTTTTTTTATCAGGTGCTGAAACACAAAGAAAAACGTCTCTCTGCCTATGACAATTAATTTGTTCATGGATTTTTATGTGTTAAAATTTTAAATGTAATAGTAGATTTAATATTTTTTTTTCTTCTCTTTTTTTGTATATAATTTTATGTACTTAGTATGTTGTAAAGGCTTGATTGCTGAACAATAAAAACATTGAAACCTGAAACCCCCAGCTCATTTTCATATTATCCCTATCGACATAGTATAGGTCTGGAACACTCCCTACATTTAGATGTCAGCTAAAGCATCTTCCTGCATCCTCCTGTCTTTGCCAACTCCTTCTTGAATTTCTGTCCTCTCTCTTCTGACCGCCCACCCCCTGCTCGGACCCCACTTTAATCAAGGCTACTTGTGACTCCATCTGAGGTCTGTTTCTGGACCCCACTAGCACTGTCACCTACCCCGACAGGCACTGTGCACTTTTACTGTATTCTCTCACGACTGTCTACATATCATTGCATTAATACAAGCTGTTAATTTACTTGGTCACTACATTGCTCCTACACCTGTAATGTTGCCATTGTAACTGCTTTCAGATGTTTTGTAATTATATTCTTTCTGTACTCCCCTCCTCCCCTCCCCCGGTTGCACCAGGCAATGAGCCTCAGCTCAGTGTGCCTCTCTCGGTTACCAATTTTTAAATCAATCAATCAAGAGGTTAGTCACATATGGCATCATGAAAACCCCTAGTACTTACTCCACATGATGTTCCCTCTAGTTTATATATATAGGATCTCTTTGGATACAATGCTAGGGCACTACTGTGTGAAGCACTCAGTCTAGGGTGGCTGGTGGCTTCAGCTGGACAGCAGGTAAGTACTGCCTGTCAGCCACTCGGGGTAATGCTGCCGACTCCGCGGACAGAGAACAAGGGGGCACAATTTGAAAATAGAGGGGGGGGGATGGCTCAGAGGTAATGTGAGGAAGTATTTTTTCACAGAGAGGGTTGTGGATGCATGGAACAGCCTCCTTGAGGAGGTAGTGGAGTCAAGAACAGTTGGGGAATTCAAGAATGCATGGGACAGACATAAGGCAGTCCTAGTGGGGGGGGGTAGGAGGAAGTAAGCTGTTGGTTAATTAGGATCTGCAGCTTATGTTGGGTAGGAAAATGGGCAGACTAGGTGGGCCAAGCGGTCCTTATCTGCCGTCAAATTCTATGTTTCTATGTTTCTAAATGCTCTTTTAGACGTGAGAAAGAAATAAGTGCCTAAGCTGGGATGTGAACTCAAGTCTGCTCAGAAAACCATTCTGCTTTACTAAGCAGCTGTGCTACCAGGACAAATGAGATCTGAGGATCCACAAGGGCACTCAACTTTTTCTCAAATGCACACCCTGGAGCTACACAAATTAGTGTAATGTGTGTAGCTCCAGGGTGTGCAGACTGATCTGTGTAGCTCTAAGGTGTGCATTCGAGAAAAGGTCGAGTGCCCTTGGGGATCCTCAGGTTCCAGATGTTGTGGTAGCACAGCTGTTTACTGAAGTGGAATGGTATTCTGAGCAGACCTGGGTTCAAATCCCAGCTGGGGCACTTGCTACTTTCTCACTTCTAAAACTGTGTTTCAAACATATATGCAGACTTCCTATAACCTCTCTACCTGATTAGGTTACTTCTCTCCCTACTCCCACCTCTGCCTCTGCCCACACCTCACCCTCGCCCTGCCATCTGGCTAGCCCTACTCACTAACCCCTGCCCTATCGCCTGACCCACACCCAGCCTGTCCCTAACTCCACTGACTACTAGGAGTCGCTATTTCAGCCTTGTTTTCTGGCCCAAACCCAGCCCGCTTTAAGTCACCTAGAACCTGGATCCCTGCTCTCAGGCAGGTCCTATCCCAACTGCCCTGCCAGGGTCTTGAACCTTGTACCCTGTCCACCAGAGTCCGTCACAGTACCACTACTCCAAAGTGGTATCTATGCTTTCTGAGGGGCAACCAAGATACTTGAAACTCACCACCCTGCTATTACCAAGGCACTATGTTTGGGCACCTCTTCCCCAAATCTGGTAAAATGTCCCCATCAATAACCCTTGTACTTCTGATCTCCTCCATTTTACTGTTCCTCCCCATTTTAACTCCCCCCTTCTAAGCGGCTACCTAGCCCCCCCCCCCCACCGGCTATTCTGACTCATCCTACAAATGCCCCCTATAAGTCCACTTCATCTCTCCCAGCTATCTCCTGGTCCCATTTCGCCACGCCTCCCTGCTCCTTGGTCTATTCCTTTGGCTGTCTTCTGGCCTCTCTCTCCCACTCCAGTACCCACTCCCTCCATTCAGCCCGGCCTACTGGCACCTCCAGCCAGCGCATGGCAAAATCCCGGTCTCTCTATGTTCTACGCTGCCACATAACCATTGCCCTACTCCTTCTGGCTGCAGGGGATATACACCCTAACCCGGCCCAACCCCAACCTCAGGCCCAGACCACCCCATACCTAACCCCTCAGCCAAGGCCACCACTGACACTCTTTCTGGCCACCTCCCCCCGAGGCTTACGCCTTCTCCATCTAAATATTTGTAGCCTAGCCCCTAAGCTCGATCAGCTCCTGCTTCTAGCTGCCCACCACGCCCCTAACATAATCATCCTATCTGAGACCTGGCTAAACCCCAGCTTACCAGATAATACCATCGCTATTCCAGGGTTCATCATTACACGGCAAGACCAGCCCTTTAGAGGCAGAGGGGTGGCTATCTACATCAGATCAGCCCTACATTTCACTGTCTCTCTTACAAAAGGGAGGCAGCTAGCTGCCAGTGGGAGGCATGCATCGGCCAGTGAAGGGGTTGGCGATGGGTTCCAGCATATAGCAACCCTCTCAAGTGGCCCAGGAAATTTGATCCTTCCACAGGGGTATGCTGTGACTCGTACGGCTTATGCCAAAGGGAGGAGAGAGGCAAACAAAGAGAATATTGTGGGAATAAAAGTCCCCTGCCATCTGAATGATGGTGAATCACCTGAACAGGATACAGTACTGTATATCCCTTATTAACAGGGTGTATCACTGAGTGACAGCAGGGAGAGAGAATAAAAACCTAGACTAAAAAAAAAAGAGAAGAAGAAACTAAACTGAATTCCAAAACATGAAAAATAACTAGGTTAGAAGATGTGCAATAGTAGTCTTCAGTTAACTTTGATTTTACTGTTCTTTTTTTTTTTCTCTTGGCCATACAAAAAAGGAAACAGCTAAAGTACCATTCATCATATGTTAGCTTTGTTTTACAAAGATCTGTCACAAATATTTGGCTGCAGATCTGCACACCGAAAACATGGATGAGGGCCAATTAAGAATACAGTACTTGCATTCCATTTCACTTACATTTTATGGTGTTTTCTCCCCGGCATACTCTTTGAATTCACAAAACAGGAGCTTTTGAACTGCTAGAGAACACTGGAACTGGAGTAAACAAAACCTCAGTCTGTGTTTGTGTACAACAATGCCTGTCCCTGAATCAGCAGCAAATCCTTCAACCCTAACAGTGGCCACAGATTCTTATCTGACTCACTCAAGCCCCACCACAAAAGTAATTACTTACCTCATCACCGAGGCACACACCTTTTTTGCCTGCTTGAAGCAGTTCAGATTAGAACTGTAATCTTACAGAAACAGGATAGCACATTCAAATCTGGACTTGCACAGTAGCTCTGGCCACACCAAATCTAGTGTCACTGCATGACGGTTAGCCCGCACATGATGGTGCCTCCGATATCTATCTCAAAAGTCAAAATAATTTAAAACTGTATACATTTGTTGAAAAACACGTGTATGACTCTTCATTGAATTTATACTACAACCTTGGGGGAACAAGAATAATTAAAAAGAGGCTGAAGTTCTTGGCTCCATACCTTGTTCACAGTTCTTCCCACCAAACCGCAGAGGACATGCACAGCTGTAGGTGTTCCATTTGTTTATACATGTCCCTCCATTCTGACAATTGGTAGTGCGGCAGAAATCTTTCTTGGCTTTGCATCCTGAAATCAAGAAATAATCCTGTTTTTCTTAAAGCTGCTAATTTTCTATATGCCCTACAAGACAAGAAAAGCTTTCAAACATTTTTCCTAAGGACAGATTCAATGTTGACAGTCAATCTAGTTGTTTGATTATCTAACCTTGGATAGCAAATTGCAAACTGACTGTCTTGAACACAGTCCCATGGCTGCTCATCTTAAAAAGCTGCTGCTAATCCTAAAAGTTGCTGCTGCTAATTATATGTTTCTGCAGTACTTCTGCTGGTTAAAAGCTGCTGCTACTTGTTAAGATTTATTCCTGCTCATTACATGCAGCTGCCACTTAACAGAAATAGTTACATGTAAATAGGGTATATATGTGATGTGCCTTCATGTCTTGTGGAAAACTGCCCACATCCTACCATTATTCAAGACTGGGGATCCAAGTGATCTGAACAATTACCGGCCTATTTCTATACTATCCGTCCTCTCTAAATTACTTGAAAAAATTGTCAACATCCAACTCAGAGAACATTTGGATTCACAAAAGTTGTTAAACCCGGCTCAGTCCGGCTTCAGAGCCAAACACAGCACAGTATTGGCTCTTGCCAAAGTAACTACAGACTGCCAAATGGCCTTGGACTCTAAGAAACATGTATTTGCCCTCTTCCTTGATCTAAGTAAGGCCTTCGATACTGTGGATCATACCATCATGCTTACTGCACTGAGTAACATCGGACTTGATAGTTCTGCCATTAAATGGTTCACCAGCTACCTAACCAATAGTTACAACAAGTCAAAGCCATAGGAGATCTATCCCCACAAAAATCCTTGTTACGAGGAGTCCCACAAGGCTCCATCCTGGGCCCTATCCTCTTTGCAATATACATCAATAATCTGGACTCGCAGCTGGCCACAGCAAATGTGCACTTATTCGCAGATGATACTGTACTCTATACCACAAATTCATCCTTGGATCTGGCCCACGAGTACTTACAGAAAGACTTTGTCACCCTCCAATACAACCTTCTCACTCATAAGCTCCTCCTCAACGCCAAAAAGACTAAAGCAATGATTCTCTCACCAAAGTCTACTTCCGGATGCCCACATATCACACAGATCCGAACACTCTTAGATGAACCCCTTGGAGTAGTTGATACCTTTAAATACCTAGGGTTCTGGCTGGATAACAAGCTCAACTTTCTGTGCCACTTAAATGAAACCTCGAAAAAACTAAGACAGCGATTAGGTTTATTCTATCGCATTAAACACCTACTCTCGTTAGAAGCCAGAATGAGACTAGTACAAACTACATTCCTACCTATACTGGACTACGCTGACTTCCTTTACAGTCATTGCCCGTCAACGATGCTAAACAAACTGGACACCCTTTACCACCGGGCTTTAGGATTTATCTTAAATCTACCCCGTAGTATATATCACTGTCGTCTATACCAGGTTTTGGGATGGACCTCACTCTCAACTAGAAGAAAAGGAATGCTCTCCTCTGGTTTTTTAGAGCATTATCTGATAACCTCCCTGCACACATCTCGAACATCTTCAAACGGGCTAAAGGTTCCTATGGCCTGAGACGCTTCTCCTTAATCTGCTTCCAGATTCCTAGAGTGAAAACTACCCTTGGCTCAGCAGCAATCAACTTCTCACTTCCATCACTCTGGAACACTATGCAAGACTCATTAAAATTATCCTCCTTCAAGCATTTTCACATTCAAAGCTCTATTAACGGATTATCTGAAGGAATCATGCAACTGTTTCAGATGCCGATGACCCCTAAGCCCCGGGTGCCACTCTCAAATCCTACGCCTAAGTATCTCATCCACCCCACATTCCTAACAACAGAAACCTAGGATCTACAAGCCTAGTTCCCTTAATCCAAGATGGCCCTGTCTATTCTCTACCTTTTACCTATTCTGGCCTCCCTTTTGGCTGCCTACTCTTTCACCCCAATTTCTACCCTGTTCCTTAATACCTCCTTATTTTTTATCATTTAGGTCTGAGTTCTTACTTAGCGGAGAATATATGGGATTGTTGTCTCTTCTCATTTCAGTAAAGCTTATCATTATTTACCTTTGCATGTTAATTATGTTGACCGGTATGTATAGGCCCATATTGACCGGCACCTTCACAATGTTTTTTTCTTGCACCGTTGTCCACCATAATTGTAATCTTATGAAGTGTATTGTATTGTATTAATACCCAGGACCACCTTGAAAATGAGCCTGTTCTATGGTGTTTATGCCTGGTTAAATAAAGTGATTGATTGATATGGAATTTATCTTCATGAATGGTCAGTGATCTCTTGACGTCACAAATGGCAAAATCCCGAGTGAGGTCAAAAGAGGTCACTGACCATGGAAGAAGATTAATTCCACATCTCATGAAGGCATATTATGTATGTGGTTTATGTATATACGTTAGCATTTTACTTTCTGCGGTGTTGAATACTGCAGCAAAAATAAACACTAAGCAGTATGGGGGTCAGCTTATTTTTAGGATGGTGCGAGCATGATGTGCTGCTTGGCAGATTTCCTAAGCTTAAGTTTCCACAGGAACAGGTTTATAAGTAGTAGTCGTGTGCTGTTCCCATTGGATACTGCAGTGTAGGAACCTTCCTGTAACTGATCCATGTGGCAAGGGGGTGTGTCCTGGTGGTTTTGCTCATGGACAAATTCATTCTGTGGCCGGCAACTGAAGGGGAAGGACCGGTTCTTGGAAGGAGTAGCTCACTGTGGCTTGGAAAACCATGTGAAGTGTTTCGGGGACGAGGCAGGGCACGTAGCAGAGGTCATACGGAAGGATGGGCTTAGAGGCCTTAGGAAGCAAGGCAAAGACCGATGACTTCAGTTTGAGATAATTAGGTAGTGCTGAAGCTGTCGTTGTGCTGTATTTTTGTTTTCCACTGATGGGTGTTATTTATTGCATTTTTGTTTTCAGGGATGACTCTGGGAATTGTTGAACTTGAGTGTAAGGTGTGGGTTAGGGTTTTGATGCACCAGCTGCTATACTGCTAGTGACATAGATTCCTTGTACCGGCAGGAGCACGCAGCTGTACTTAACGTGAGTCACGCAGTATATGACGTACCCAACTAGGTGGATACATTTTATAACATACCCTACTGTGTAGCTAAAAAATGTATTTAGCTAGCTGGTATTCTGCTTAAGAGATGGTGCTTTTATTTAGCTAAAAATACTAATGTTTATTGTATAAACTGACATTCTTTCAAGCTGCACAATAAGCCATGCAAATCTGTCTTTAAAAAGGTTTAAACAAATACTGGACAGGAGTTATCGGCTACTAGTGGGGCACTACCAACTTTTGAGTTAAAAACTGATCTCCAGTGGTAATAATATACTCAGTTAGTGGCTTTGGGCATTATAATCTACTGACAGTCACTTTATTTTAGTCTCAGGGCAATAGTTTTCCACTCAGTCTCAACTCTAGTTTATATTTATATAATATATGAGAAGACGCATGCCAATCAGAATAAGCATAAGATCTAACAAAAAAGAAAAAAAACCTGAGGTAAACCACAGAAAATTCAACATTTGCAATGCTTAAACTGTATCAGGCAAAATGTTACAGTCAAAATATATATGCAAGGCCGTTAATGAAAAAAGGCTAGCAATACATGAACTATTCAGCTACTTACAGACATATATCAAATCAAAACAAACAGGAGAGAAGAATATCTTGGGTCCTGTGTAAATATTCCCAATTAGGCAGCATACAATTATAACACTTACACTTAATTATCTGAAAGCTTCTACTGTCAAACAATAACTTCAGCTCGTCTGCGGTTTTGCCGTACCTGCCACCGTGCCATTGTTGGCTATAAAGCTAGCCATGTCTATGTGTTTGCTGTCAATGGTCAGAGTCCGCATGCAGCCCACAAACTGTCGATTGCGCACAGGGAAATCTTCAGGCAAGTTTGGGACACCTCCAAGAAGCAACGGTCCCGTCAGATCCAAGGACCTAAAGAGATGATGGCAGTCAGTTTTTAGTGAGTTACATCATCATTACCTACATCAAACGTTTTAGGCTTTGGTAGTGAAATCTATGAAAGGTGCTTGGTCAGCAGTTGGCACTCTGATTGAAGTTCTAGACTATAAATACTGGGCATTTCAGCTGAAATATTGACAGTGCTTTTGTGTATACAATTAAAGACTCCAGGTCACCAGCATTGCCTAACATTTTAATATAGGTACAGTAGAAGCCTGTCATGTTACAGCCATAAACAAATGGGCCATCTGCAGTAAAGAGTTAACCAAACTACTGTATTCATGGCAAATAAACTAAATGTAAATTCACTGAAGAGAGTACAAAATAAACCTCCTTCCTCTTGGTTTTGGTCCACCTGTTTCCCTTCACCAATGACTCTGAGCCATGCTGCAGTATCTGACATGGGGTGCAGAAGTAGGTCCCTTGCAAGACCCAGTCTAGTTATGCGGATTAACTGACCAAAGTGGGTGCTGGAATGCAGGGTTGTGCCAAATGACCGCAAGGGCCCCACTGCACAACTGTATTGTACTGTAATACACTGCTGTACTGTATATATAAAACATTCATAGTAGAGATTCTTTTTAATCAGTCCTGTCGAGCATCTTTAGCTTGCCCATGCCCCCCAAGGTTCAGGATAAAGGAATGGAACAATGGAATGTGTTCCTCCAGGTGACACTGGCACCAGGGTCAGCTGTTTTGAGTGACAGGCCTTATGGTTTCTTTGTTCTGTAACCCCCAACCCTTGAAACTGGAGCTGGAATATGCAACACAGATCCCACTGCTGCCAGACCCAATTTCCAAAGGATAAGCAATTCACAAAGCGACAGTTGCAAGTGTGTCTGTGACAATAAAAGGTTTTCTTAATGCTGACCTCTGAGGCAGTGGGCCCCCTGACAGTGCGGGCCCTTCTGCAACCGTATCTCTTGCACCCCTTAGTTTCTGCCTTGTTGGAAAGTGCACCACAGCCACTGACTGACTGAGGAAAGAGTAGTTACCTATCCGAACAGTAGATCTTCAAGAGACTCTCCTCCATTAAGCTACATCATGGAACTGTAAGCTGATTGCATCAGGACCACCAGGAAACTTTTTCCAGGCCGGGGCTGCACATGTCGACACAGTTCGTTGGCACCCATATAGTACTGTATCCCCCAGCATGCCTCAGTTTCCTGCCAGAGACAAGCTCAGAGGATCATCGGCCCAACAGAGACTGAAGCAACTTCGACCAAACCAGGCAAACAGGAGAGGATATGGAAACCAGAGTATAAATGCTGCATTAGGTAGCATAGGAGAAGCAGCTTGTGAGAGCAGGCAGTACTGTCACCAATTACCCGACTAAGGGGGGAAGGAAGGAGGGAGGGAGGGAGACCTGTGGCTCAGTGCAAGAGATTCTTTTGAAGATCTACTGTTATGGTAGGTAATTATTCTATCTTCTTTGAGGATATCTCCCTCCATTGTGCCACATCATGGAACGATTCCCAAGCAGTACCAGGCACTGAGGAAGAATGGAAGGTCCTAATGATCCTGAGTAAGGAGGCCTTGCAGAACACTGAGGCCGAAGTGGTCATGTCTATGAGAGACTGTGTTCAGACTGCAGTGTTTAGTGAATGTATGAACAGTACTCCAAGTGGCAGCAGCACAGATGTCAGCAGCAGACACATCCTGAAAACAAGCTACTGAGGTGACCACCCAACGGGTGGAGTGTAAATGAACAGGACCAGGAAGCTGCTAACTGAGCTTCTAGCAATAAAACATAATACAACTGGCCAACCATTTGGACAGGCCTTGTTTAGAAATTGGTGAACGCACCATTCTGGGGGCAAAAGCAATAAACAGTTCAGAAGATTTTCTACAATCCTTTGTATGATCCTGGTACCAGTGCAGCATCTACGGACATCTAGCATATGTGAACAACGTTCCCCATTATCTGTGGGAGCAGGAAAGTAAACAGGGATTCTATGGTCTGATTTATTGATGTGCCACCAGGTGTACAGCTCTTTCCACAGGAAGAACGGACAAGCCCTGGAAAGTGTCCAGGACTGCTTCTATACACTGCAGTCTCTGTCATGGGGTTAACACTGATTTTGGTATGTTGACTGTTACCCCTAGAGTACTGAACACTTGTCTGGTTTGAGCTAAGATCTTCAAAAGCTGTTTCCTGAAAGAGGCTTTCAATAGCCAGTCGTCCAGGTAGGAGAACAGGTACAAACCTTCTCTGCATAGAGCTGCTGCCACCATTGCCAAGCACTTGGTAAAGACCCATGATGCAGATGACAAGCCAAAGGGCAACACTCTGAACTGGTAATGTTCCCCTTGAATAAGGAACCGCGATTATTTTTGGTGAGGTCACTGAATCTTGAGATGAAGGTATGTATCCTTTATATCCAGGGAGCATATCCAATCCCCTGTTTGCAGTAGCGGAGGAAGACCCTGTAACGTGACCATTCTGAACTACTTGTATGCTACAATGAAGTTGAGATCTCTGAGACCCAGTACAGGCCTCAGGTCTCCTGTCTGCTAGGGGACAAGGAAGTACCAGGAGTAAAAAAGTACAGTTATGTAGGAACTTACCATAACAGTAGATCTTCGAGAGAGGTTCCTTCAGTAGGTCATTACATATAGTAGATCATTACATATAGGACTGACGCCACCTGGCGTTGGGCCGCAAGGCAGACTTTTCTAGTAATCTCTGACGGGGGACTGCCCACCCGATGTCACATGACCGACGTCAGCGTGGTTGTATATAGTGGGCGGTCCCCACGCCCTCCCTCCACTTCTCCCGCTGGAGCCAGGAAAAGGCCTGATAGCAGGAGTGAACAGGATTTTGAGTCCCTGTAAGAAATAAAACGAGGGGGAAGGAGGGAGGGAAAAATATGACCTACTGAAGAAACCTCTCTCGAAGATCTACTGTTATGGTAAGTTCCTGTGTAACTGTACTATCTTATTTCAAGAGGGTTCCTTCAGTAAATCATTACATATAGGACAGAGTCCCAAGCAGTCCCTCCAAAGAGAGAGACTGAGAGAAACTGGGGAGGAGGAGAAATAACTCCAACAGAAAAAACTGGAATCCAGAATGGACCCAGCCTAGGAAAGAAGGCCCTGTAACACGGCTAGGCTGAAACCAGCCCTCCGCCTAGAAGCAATGTCCAGACTGTAGTGTTTTGTAAAGGTATGGACAGAACTCCAGTGGCTGCGGCACAGATATCAGCCACAGAAACATTTCATAAAAAGGCAGCGGAAGCAGCCATGCCCCTAGTAGAGTGACCTCTTATGGTATCTAGCAGAGGTTTTTCATACTTCTGGTAACAATAGCTAATGCAGTTGCCTAACCATTTGGAAAGGCCCTGCTTAGAAACGGGTTTGCCCTTTGATCTGGGGGCAAAAGAAACAAAAACCTGATCACAGCTATGGAATTATTTAGTCCGGTCGGTGTAGCACCAAATAATCCGATGTACATCCATGGTATGGAGGAGTGCCTCACCTCTATTAGAGGGGGACGGAAAATACAAAGGAAGCTCTACTGATTGGTTCAGAGTGGCTTCTGAAACCACCTTGGGAAGAAACTTAGGATTCGTCCTAAGGACCGCCCAGTCCTTATGGAAAATAAGATAGGGCTCTTTGCAAACCAGAGTGTGAAGCTCCGAAATCCTCCGGGCTGACATGATGGCAACCAGAAACAATGCCTTCCAGGAAAGGAAGTGCAAGTCACAGCTCATAGCCGGCTCAAAAGGAGGAAGGGTGAACTTTTCCAAAATGAAGTTCAAATCCCAAGGAGGAGTTGGGCCGGGGATGGGGGGTTTCAGAAGAGGTTTTAGAGACTTCCAACTGAGCCACTGATTTACCATCCACTAGTTCATGGTACGCCGAAATTGCAGAAAGGTGAACCTTCAATGAGGAATGAGAAAGATAGGAGTCTGACAGACGAAGGAGGTATTCCATGACTTGAGGGGCTGAACAAGAGAAGGGGTTCCAACCCTTGGCAGTCGTCCAAATGGAAATCTGTTTCCACTTCACGGAATAAGTGGATCGAGTAGAGGGTTTTCTAGCCTCAGTAAGGACTTGAGTGACCCGGGAGGATACCCCAAAGTGAGAAAACACTATGTCTGCAGGAGCCAGGCATGAAAGTGCAGAGTTCTGAGCCCCGGATGCACTAACCGACCTTAGTCCTGAGTCAGGAGGTTATGGGTCAATGGAAGTGGAACCAGTGGTTCCCTGGAAAGTTGTTGTAACAGCAAAAAACCAATCTGTCTCAATCAGAGAGGGGCGATGAGGATCATCTTTGCCTTCTCTGCTTGAACCTTGAGGAGGACCCTCTGAAGAATGGAAATGGAGGGAAGGCGTAAAAATATTTCCCTGTCCAGGAGAGAGAAAGAGAGCACGTCGTGCCAGAAAACTCCATTCTCTGAAAGAAGCGAGCAAAAACTGGGAAGTTTTGCATTGTATTGGGAGGCGAAAAGGTCGATTTCTGGATGCCCCCAATGTAGGAAGATGGATTCTGCCACTTCCTGATGTAATTCCCACTCGTGAGCTAGGGTCCGAGACCTGCTGAGACTGTCTGCCAGAACATTTAGAATGCCTGGCATGTGCATGGCCATGAGAGCCAGATTGTGCTTGACCACCCAGTTCCACATCTGCATCGCCTCCCTGCACAGGGGTTATGACTGGGTTCCTCCTTGTTTGTAGAAGTACCAAACTACCGACATGTTGTCCATTTGGACCAGCAGTGATCCCTTGGGAAGGAGGGTCTGGAAAGCCCGTAAGGCGTACAAGACTGCCCTCATCTCCAGAACACTGATATGCAATGTTGCCTCCAAACTGGACCACAGTCCTTGGGCTTGGCACTCCCCTAGATAAGCTCCCCATCCCATGTTCGAGGCATTAGTGGTTAGGGATGCCGAGGGAGTTGGGTTCCAGAAGGGAAAGAAAGATTGCAGGGATCCCTTCACCAAAGCAATTCCTTCTGAACCGCTGAGGAGACCAGTACCGGATGGTCCAGGTTGTCCAGGAGTTGGTCCCACTGCACGCACAAGGACCACTGAGTAACCCTCATGTGGAGCCTTGCTAGGGGAACAGTGGTGATGGAGGCTGCCATCAGGCCGAGAAGGCGAAGGATCGCCCTGGCTGGGATGGTCCTGGAAGAAACTACTTCAGAAGCCTGACAGATCAGGGTCTCCACCCTGTCTGGAGGGAGGAAGGCTCTGCAATGGCATATCCAAGACTGCCCCAATGAACTGAAGTTTCTGGGATGGGGTCATGGAGGATACTTACAGTAATCCCTAGCCTGTTGAAAAGGTCCAAGGTGAAAGAAAGAGCCTCTAGCAAAGAGTCCCTGGACAGGATGAGATCAGCCAGTCGTCCAGGTAAGGGAAAACCACGATCCCCATGTGGTGAAAGAAAGCCGCAACCACTGCCAGGCACTTGGTAAACACCCGAGGTGCCGATGACAGGCCAAAGGGGAGCACCCAGAATTGGAAGTGTTCCCCCTGGAACTGAAACCACAGGAATCAGCGATGACTGGGGAAGATGGGGATATGCAGGTAAGCATCCTACATGACCAGAGAGAACAACCATTGACTCTCCAGAAGGAGTGGGAGGAAGCTCTGGAGTATCCACAAATGAAATTTTTTGTATTCGACAAACCGATTTAGGTTGCTTAAGTCGAGAATGGGTCTGAAGTCCCCTGTCTTTTTTGGAACCAGGAAAAAATGGGAATAAAACCCCCTTTCCCTTTGCTGGAGGGGAATCTGCTCTATTGCTTCCTTGAGCAATAGGCTGTGCACCTCTTCTCGGATGAGAAGAGACTGATCCCTGGAATAGGAGGATCTTTTTGGTGGAGAATCTGGAGGAAATTCCAGAAACACTATTGTGTGTCCGATGGACACTAGTTACAGGACCCATTAGTCGGAGGTTATTGCCCTCCACTCCTGTGCGTGGCAGGCGAACCCCTCCCCCCCATCTGCTCCCCGTCAAGAGACTGAAGAGGTAGTGGCGATAACGAGTCAGGAAGTGGCTGGACATTCAGGGGGAGGGCCCCCTGTTTATCTCTGGTTCTTGGAGGCTGGAGGAGTAGCTGAACCTGTGGACTTGCACTTGTACTGGCGTCGAGCCAGGGCTTGCTTCCTCTGCCTCCAGGTCCTTTTCTGAAAGGGCTGCTGTTGTTGGTTGCCTGATCGGTACATGGACCTCACTGACCTGAGGGTGAGACCTATCCTGTAGGTCAGTGATGATGTCCTTGGTGTCCCATCCAAAGGGTACCGAGCCCTTAAAGGGGGCATCCTGAATCGCTGACTGAACTACGTTAGCAACCCCAGAAAGGCGAAGCCAGGAGTACCGTCTGAGGGCAACGGCAGTTGCCAAGGTGCGAGTCATGGAATCGACAGAGTCATATGTAGCTCACAAGGCATGCCTACACAAAACGTGGGAGAGGCAAAGATCCTTGGCAAGCTCCTCTTTCAAGCTCGAGGGTTCCATAGATTGGACCCCAGCTTCCAACCTGGCTAAGGTAGCTTTCTGGTGTGACACCATGTGGGCCACGTAGTTGAGGGACTGAAGGGCGCATGTGGCTGAAGCATAAACTTTTCTCCCGAACTGGTCCATTTGCCTCGACTCTTTGTCCGGAGGAGAGGTGCTCATGAGCTTGGGTGCAGCGGAGCGGTCATGAGCAGCAGAGACGACCACAGAGTCAGCCTCAGGGTGCACCTTAAGAAAAGGGGCATCCTTCGGCACCCAGTAAAGTATGTCTGCCCGCTTGGGGAGAGCCGGGAGGGAATGAGGCATCTGCCAGACCGCAGAGGTGAGGTTCTGATGAGGTCCAATCCATGGAGGAATGGGGACCGGAGACAGAGACTCTAGGTCCAGGTGCTAGGCTAGTCTCTGTCTCATTGGGTCTTGTTCCTCTGACTCCCAGTCAAAGAAATCCTTCATGGACCTCAAAAGGTCTGAAAATGCAGGGTCCTCTGCGGGGGGGGGGCCTAGGGGAAACCTTGCCTGATGGACCCTCAGGCTTCTCCAGGATGTCCTCCTCTGACTCGTCGGCCCCATAATCATCATCATCATCATCGTCTGCCCTTTCATCATGACGGTGACGGACATCTGGAAGTGTAATGTCCTGACAAGCTTTCCTCAAGACATGCACTACGGTTACAGAAGAACTGCTCGGGGATGGAGACCTTGGAGACTGTGGGTCCGGGAGTCTCGTCTCCAGGTCAGACACCAACTCCAAATGTGCCCCCTGCCACCAAGACTGGATGAGAGTCTTAAAGTCCGGAGCAGTTAAAGTAACCGGAGGAGGTGGAGAGGGTGGAGGGGAGGAGGAGGAGGAGGAGGTGTGACCGGTGGGGGGTAGTGGTATGGGGAAGCCAGGGTAGTACTGCCCATATGAACTCCAGTCCGGAGGGGGACCAGCTGGGAAATGGTCCCCAGGATACCCAAGTTGGGTAATGTGGGACAGTCCAAGGTCGTGTGTAAATCTCCGTCGTCAGGTCTGATGGTGGGGGTACCCACATCAGACCCGCAGTAGTGTAGATAGACCGTGGATCTGATGTTGGAAAAGCCATCATCACGGGGACAGACGTTGGGACCGGCACCACCTGATCCAACGCCGGAAGGGGATCCGGTGTCAGAGTCAGACGAAAGGGGTCTGACAGCTGGACCGGGTCTGGCGTCGGAGCCAACGGCTAAGGCCAACTGCTGGGCCCTGGCTGAGGAATGGTCATCGGAATGTCCGGCATTGGCATAGGGTTCGCTGGGTCCTACAGTGGGATTGGGGCCAGTGCCAGCTTGATAGGAATCCCACCGGAGGGAGGAGGAGGAGGAGGTGCCTCCACTGGAAGGCCAGATGGCCAAGCAGGAGCCTCTTTCTCCGTGTCCCCATCAGGAGAGTGCGGGATGGACCCCGAGGCCTCGACAATGTCAAGGGGTTCTGCGCTGCCCTCGCCTGAAGTACTCATCAGTAAATGGGAGGATAAAGGTGAAGGAAGAGGGGGGAGAGGGTCCTTCTCCCCCTGGTCCTGCTTGTCATTGGGTGAGGTGCTGCTAGGCGCCGAGCGGCCGTCAGGGATGGGCATCTTATCCGGCAGCGTTGGGCGGGTGGGGGAGGAGCCCCCAGCCGACTTATTGATGGGTGGGTCCCCAAAGGCTGGGGAACCGTCTCACTGGCGGCTGTGCGGTCCCCAGAGGAGCCGTGGGTCGACTTAGTGACCATCGAGGTGTGGTCATCGGAGGGGCCGATGACTGACTGACCCGCAGAGGATTTACCAGACTTACCATCCTACTTCTTGGGTGGTGGCTGGGCCTTGCTCGTCGAGGGCCTCGTGGCCTCTTCCGCGGAGTGCTTCTGCTCCGGAGACTTCTCTTTGTGGTGTTTCATTGAAGGAGACGATTTTACAGAAGACGACTCCTTAATATGGTCCATTTGCTTCTCAAGAGATGCTAAGCAGGTCTTTAAGAGGTGGGCCTCCAAAGCCTGCTGTCACCGCTTCTTCGTGGCATGGTTGAAAGTTTGGCATTCCAAGTAGGAGGAAACAGGGTGGTCTGGGCCCAGACAGATGACACACACTTAAGGTGACCATCCTTATGCGGGATCTGCATGCCACAGGACGAGCACTTCTACTTAAGTGAAGACATCAAGTTAGCAAGTACTAAGGATGAGAGATTTAGGGCGAAGGAAAAAATTCAGACGCAAGAACTTTATACGACGATCGCTGAATGAACGTCTGCAATGCGACTGACACGAGGCGACAGCGGGAAAGAACTGGAGGGCAGGCATGGGGACTGCCCACTATATACAGCAACGCTGATGTCGGTCACGTGACGTCAGGTGGACGGTCCCCCATCAGGGATTGCCAGAAAAGTCTGCCGAGCGGCCCAACGCCAGGTGGCATCAGTCCTATATGTAATGATTTACTACATGTAATGACCTACTGAAGGAACCCTCTCGGAAGTAAGATCCTGTGTTCCTTTATTCTAGAGGCACAGTTTCTATGGCCCTCGTTTGCAGCAAGGTCTGCACATACTCCAACAGCAAGGGCAGATACCCTGGGGCATATACTGTGACAGGTGGGGGATGGTCTGGAGAGTTGTCCAGAAGTTTCAGAGCATGCCCCTTCTCTATGATCTGCAGAACCTAGGTGTCTGTAGTTACTTCTTTCCATTGATCTAAATGCAGGGAGAGACGGCCCCCTACAACCACCCCTGGAGGTAAATGTGATTGGGGGTGTACAAGGGGTCAGACTGAGCCAGTGGGGGCAGCTCCACTGGCACCACCACCTGCAGGTGCTTTTGTTTGGGCACCTAAGGCCATGGCATGGACTGGCAAGGCCCCAGCTCCTTTACCACTGCCTTGCTGTCTGCGGTGTGGGCACTGTCCCCTAACACCAGTTGGGGGGAAGGCACCTCTATCCCTAGGTTGAGTATGGTAGAGAGAGCGCACTGATTACAAAGTCCTGGCCGAGGCGTGGAGATCTTTAAAGCAGCAGTGCAATGAAGAGTTGTAATTTGCAGTCACCTGTGATTTTAGTTTAGTGACATGCTGCTTGATGTCTGTTTCATGTTACTGTGAGGGTTTCCTTGGATTCTTTAGTATTTTTTATTAATTCAATAAAAACTGTAATTAATTTACACAAACTAATGCACTGCCTGACATGCTTGTTTTCTTCCTTTGACTTCCCACAAGGCAACGGGATAGAGGTTAGAGCATAGTGTGCACATTTGTGACTGCTAAGTGGGAAAAAAGCCATCGGTGTGCCCAAGGAGTGTATCGCTTCTGCTTTAGACCCCCTTTTTTTTTTTTACATATAAGCAGTGGCCGTCCCATCATGTAGCAATACAAAATAACATTAAGGAAAGTAAATTCACAAGCATCAAGTTAAATTGAACCATGTTCCTAAAATATGGGTGAGAGTTTATCTTTGTTTGGGATTCCTCAGCTGCACAGAAGCAGCCGATGTCTGGAGGCAGAAGTACTTTCTTTGGGATTTAGTGTGCCCAGTGGAGGCTCTAGAGCAAAGAGGTTTCATAATTTTTTTTTTCCTCTTGTCTTCCGTTTATTACTCAGGCTAGCTCTGTAGAGATGTATCTGCAGTTTGGAACAGGCAGCTGCACAAACAACTGGAGCCGTGACGAAGTCTGGAAGCGCCAACAAAGAAGCCAGGCTACCCAGAATCTGTTACAGGGGAAAATAAATTCAGTGTTTGCAATTCAAAGTCAAATAGCCATCATTTTAAAATTGGCAACAAGGAAGTCAGGCAACTCGGAACAGAGACGACAACCACAAATGTGGTAGGTTAAAAACAATTATATTTATTTGAATACGTACTATAAAATACAGTGCTGAAGCTTACAGTGGCTGTTACCTCTGTCCCAGCATATGAGAACTCAATCTCATACGCTGGAACAAAGCTGTACAACAGATTACCCCACGAAATTCAGGCCTGTAATACCTTCCACTTCTTCAACTCCTCCCTCAAAGCCTACCTCCTTAATACATCCATCTGCAGCTGCCCTACCCTGTCCCAGCGGTGAACCCAGCCTTGCACCTGTGTCCACTTAAGACCCCAGGAACACCTTTATCATTGGCTTACTTGCACTATCCCCAACTTCTGCATTTTGCATTCTCCCCATTTGTGTCTTCCTACCTCCTTTAAAATAGGCTGCTGCTCTCTATTTGTCTATACACCCTGAGATCACCATTTTAACCACTGTGCCATCTTGCACTGTATTTTACCACTACCCTAGTGAATTTTCTCTTGTATTTGCCTCTTTTTTCTGTTGTGCTCTGTCAATTTTGAATCATCACACATCCTGAGATCATCTCATTAACCGTTATACCATGTTGTATTGTATCACATTTCATAGATTTGTCCTGAGCTTAAATAGACTTCCGTCCTTAGTGCTTGCTGCATTTTTAAAATTTTCCCGGTCTGAATAACTCATCCAATTTTAGTTTAAAGGACCTAAATCGATGAACTGCCAACTACCTCCTCCGGCAAATCATTCCATTTCGCTACCACCCTTTGGTTGAACCACATTTTATGCCTCCATGTCCTGCAGTTCTTGCTCTTCAGCTGCGGTGCATGGGCTCTGGTATTAAAGGGGCTGTCTCTATATTCCAATCCCAGCTTTTCACACAGATCTTGGTCATCCAGTGCTTTAAACAATAAGCACATGTCCCCCCTCCTTCTCCTGTACTCCAGAGGAAATAGGTCCGGTTCTATTAATCTGGCATTGTAATCTTTACCTTTCATGCCATTTATATAGCGCGTGGCTCGCTTTTGTGCACTTTTGATCATATATATTTCATTCTGATGATATGGAGACCATAACTGGGCTCCATATTCGAGGACAGGCCTCACCAGAGAGCTATACAGGGGGATTATTACCTGCTTTTCCCGACTAGCCATGTGTCTTAAAATGCAATTAAGCAAATTGTTTGCTTTTTTACTTATGTTATTACAGTGGGCCTTACACTGTAGGTCCTCAGTGATAATTATACCCAAGCCCCTCTCCTCTGTTACGGTTCTTAGTGTGGTGTTACATACATAGATACATAGACAGTGTCGGCAGATAAGGGCCTATGGCCCACCCAGTCTGCCCATTTAAGTTTGTAAGTTCAGTTTATGTTTTCCAGGAAGTCTACTGCCCCTTAACCCTGACCTCCAGAATTCCTTTATGTCTATCCCATGCATTCTTAAATCCCGTGATTGTTTCAGCCCCCACCACTTCCTCTGGCAGGGTGTTCCCTTGTCCACCACCCGTTCTGTGAGAAATTCTTCCTCATGTTTCCTCTGAATCGTCCTCCTCCAACTTCATCCCATGCCTCTAGTCCTGGAACATCTTTTTCGCTTAAAAATAGTGCATTCCTGCACCCTGTTCCTCCCTGTAAGATACTTGTATGTCTCTATCATATCCCTCTCCTCCTCTCCTCCCAGGAGTACATGTTCAGTGCATTCAACCTGTCCTCATAGGACTTGTGATGCAATCCATGCACCATCTTTGTTGCCCTCCTCTGAACCTTCTCTACCCTGTCTATGTCCTTACGTAGGTAAGGTCTCCCAGAACTGCACAGTGTACTCCAGGTGCGGCCTCACTAGTGTCTTTGTATAGTGGAATTATGATCTCCCTTTTCCTGCTGGTGATGCCCCTGCCTATGCATCCCAGCATCCTATTTGCTTTACCTGCTGCCTTGTCACACTGTTTCCCTGCCTGGAGGTCATCAGAGATGATAACTCCAAGATCCCTTTCCTGCTTGGTGCATGCTATATCCTCACCCCCCAACTGATATATTGTGCCAGGGTTTTTGTGCCCCATATTGTGTTGCCTAAATTGTAAGCCTGATATGTGTTTTTCTTACCCAGGTGCATAACTGTACATTTGTCTGGACTGAGGGGGAGTTTATACTTTCTACAACACTCATGTATATAATTTAGGGCCTCTTGTAAAGATTTTTGATCACCCTGTTGTTTAATTTCCAACCTGCAATCATCGGCAAACTTGGTAAGCCATACATTATTGTTCTCATATGTAAGTGATGCTGCATAGATGTTAAAGAGACATGGCACAAACACTGAACCTTGTGGGACTCCACTCGTCACTCTGGACCATTCTGATAAGGCCCCCCTGACGCTTACTCTTTGTCTTCTTTCTGTAAGCCATGAGTGTAGCCAGGCAACTAGATTTTCATGCATATTCATACCCTTTAGTGATTAAATTAATTCCTGATGGGGTATCCTATCAAATGCTTTAGTAAAAATCTAAAAAGACGGGGGGAGGCGCGCTGTTGAGCAGCTTACTGGCAAGAAATACTTTAAAGCAGCTCTGCATATTTGAGGGAATAAAATGTTAAAAACTACCCTTTTCAGCCAGCTTTCGATAGCTCATACCATCCGGCGTCGTTGGATACCAAACTCATTATGGGCCACAATCAGAAGGCGAGTGGAAGCGGTGCTAAAAGTTCAGTGGCGACTACAGACCAGGCCACATCCTCCTCCTCAACGACTGTCACTGGCGTGGATCCCCCTTAGAGAGCTCTGCAGGCCTCTATGCAGGTGATCGACCTGAAGGTCAAATCAATCTTGCAAAGATTCGGAAAGCAAGACACAAAGCTGGAGGCATTATCATTGACAGCAGGTTCGGAGGGAAAAACAACTAATCAAGCTATGGCTGCAGCTGCTAAAATAGTTCAAGAGAATACGCAATTGCGATATTGACCAGAGGCATTAGAAAACGCAAATCGGGCCTCGCATGTACTTATCATGCGTCTGCCAGAAGGGAGCAAAGAACCAGACTTACTGACCTTTCTACAAACCTGGCAGCCTGAAATTTTTAACTTGCCTTGGGACAGTATCGCAGGCCAACTGTATAGAGCCTTTCAGATTACTCCCAGAGCGGTTGAACCATGAGGAGATGCTCCTAGTGTGGTATTGCTGATAACCAGTAACTCCATCAGGAACACTATCCTACAAGTTGCCAGATCAGTGGAGGGTCTTTCTCACAACGGAGCTACAATACATCTATTTCCTGATTTATCTTTTGCCACCCATGCCCAGCAAAAGAAATTTGATGCGGTTCGTGCTCGACTTAGATGCCTAGGGGTTACTCATTCCCTTCTGATGCCGGCGTGACTTCGTATCCACTATGGCGGTCATAGTTATCAGTTTAGTGACTCTGTGGGGGCCGGGAAAAAGGCTGAAGCCATCACCCGTGAATTTCAATCTATGGAGGCGCGACAAGTGTCGGATTCAGAAGAAGAAGAGAACAGAAGGTTTTCTGGAATAACTTTAGTTCATCACTTTAGTATTAAATGCCTGTTTTGGGGGGGGGGGGTTAATACTGGCAAAGTTTATAACTTTAAAAAAAACTGATGCTTCAAGGAGAGTCACATCATTCTAACTTTGTGTTTTTATCTTGCTTTTCTGGCTTAAATAGTAATATTAATGATAAGCTTGCTGTTTTTTATTAGTGCTAACCATGCTAGGGGGTACCATTTTCTGGACTTGGGGACACCTCAACACTGGATGCTGAGTTGCTATGATTTGAAGGATATTATACATTTTGGACTTGTTCCCCAAAAGCCATAGTGGGCTGTAGCTTTCTGGACAATATATATTGATTTTCTTTCTCTTTGGGCCCCCACCTCCTTAAAAAAGACTGTATAGGCTTTATATCCTGAGTACATTGGATATATGCGTGAATCATGTTGTATGATGCCCTACAGGAGACTGTACTATGTGTCATTGCTTTATTATTATAATTCAATAAACATACAGTAAAAAAAAAATTCTAAAAAGATGATATCCACTGATGTACCTATGTCTAAGCTTTTGCTGACTTTATTATAAAATTCCACGGTGTTAGTCTGACAAGATCTCCCCTTTGTAAAACCATGTTGAGTTTTGTCATTTAGTTGTTCTGAGGCCATACAGTCAACTATATATTCTTTAATAATTCCTTCCAATATTTTGCAAAAAGAGTTTGTCAGGCTTACTGGCCTATAATTAGGATGACTTTTTTTGTCACCTTTCTTATATAATGGAATCTCTATGGCTTCTCTCAAGGAGTTGACAACCTCTCCCCTGCCAAGAAAGCATTGAAGCGGGTGATGTACAGGTGGTGCTAATTCTTCTGCCAGCTCTTTTAGCATTCTTGGGTGTATCCCTTCTGATCCCGGAGATTTATTAGAATTTAATTTGCTGATTCTACTGCTTACACCTTTAACCTTTATTTGTATAGGGCTCTTGGAAATGTTATATTTTATTAACTCTGGAATCCCTGGCTATTTGAAGGACTAAATACAGATGTAAAATACTCATTATGAACTTCTGCGATTTCCTTATTGTTGTTTACTGTTGTACCATCTGGGCGTAAAAGAGGACACTGCTGCCCCTTTGAATTATTTTTTTTACATTTGCTGTACTCTGTTACCTTTGTTTTTTTGTACTTTGTTATTTTGTATATTCTTGTACTCTAAACTGTATGTTTGTGAAAACGGGCATTTTTGCTCACATACCTTTCCAGTATACAAATAAAAATTGATTGATCGAAAGATTGGTTGATTAATTGTTGCCTCCATTCTGAGTTGCCCGACCTCCTTGTTGCCAATTTCTAAAATGAAGGCTATTTGCCTTTGAATCAACAATTGCAAATACTGAATTTTCCTCTGTAGCAGATTCTGGGTAGCCCGACTTCTTTGCTGGCGGCTTTCAGACTTCAAGTCACAGCTCCAGTTGCTTATGCAGCTGCCTATTCCAAATTGCAGAGGCATCTCTACTGAGCTAGCTTGAGTAATAAATGGAAGACAAGAGAAAAAACACGAATTAAACCCCTTTGCTCTAGAGCCTCCACTGGGCACACTAAATCACAGAGAAAGTACTTCTGCCTCCAGACATCGTCCGCTTCTGTGCTGCTGTGGAATCCCAAACGAAGATAAACTCTCACCCATATATTAGGAACATGGTTCAATTTAACTTGATGCTTGTGAATTTACTTTCCTCAATGTTATTTTGTATTGCTATGTGATGGGACGGCCGCTGCATATATGTCAAAAAAAAAAAAAGGGGGGGGGTGGATCCAAAGCTGAGCAATACACTACTTGGGCACACTGACTGTATTTTCCCACCTAGCGGTAGCGAATGCATGCACTATGCTCTAACCTCTAGTCCACTGCCTTGTGGGAAGTCAAAGGAAGAAAACAAGCATGTCGGGTGGTGCATTAGTTTGTGTAAATTAATTACAGTTTTTATTGAACTAATAAAAAATACTAAAGAATCCAAGGAATCTCTTACATGAAACAGACATCAAGCAACATGTCACTAAAACTAAAATCACAGGTGACTAGCAAATTTCAACTCATCATTGCCCTGCTGCTTTAAGAGTCTTCTGCACGTTGTGCCCAAACAACATTTGCCCTCTAAATAGGGCATTGAGAATAGATTGTTGGACATCTGTGGCAAAACCTGCCACCCTGAGCCAAGTGTAACTCCCGAGACAGATCCCAGAAGCTGCACCCCTGGCAGAAGCCTAAAAAACATCATATACTGTGCGGAGCAAATGTTTGCCCACAAAAGCATCAGCCGTCAAAGCTTTCAATAGTTCTTGCTTTAAAAGGTGCCCTCAAGCAAGGCCTGTGCAGCAGCCTTAGCCTTCCTCCAAAGGGTGTTCTGGTATTTCATCATATGGGCCTGGTACTCAGCAATACAAAGGCCCAGTGGTGCAGAGGCATAACTCCTCTTGCCAATGACATCCACACTCTTGGATTCCTTATCTGGAGGAAGAAAACTCAGGTGTTTAGGTGCCATAGATTTGCCATAGGCAGCATTAATCACCACTGAGTCGGCCTCAGGCTGTGTGGCATAAAAAGTTTCAAGAGCTGGCAAATTACATTTTATCTGCTTTCCTGGGTACAGCTGGTATACTGTTTGCTCTGTACCAAGCTGCATAGGTGGCATCCTCTAATGCTGGGAGCAGAGGAGACACCACGATGGCAGGAGATTCTGGAAGTACCGAAAACTACAGCAGGTTCTTTTTGGTGGTATCCTGTTCTTCTAAGGCAAAACCCATGGCAGCTTGCATTTGCTGTATCATGGTGAAATATAGTAGGGTCCTCAGGAAGGGACCAAGATGTGCTCACCGCAGAGTCTTTTCCACATGTGGAAATTGTAGAGCTGGTGCCAATCTCATAGTGGCTCTCAGCGTAACACCCTCTTTCCCAGGGGCAAAAGAAGCAAAACAGCTGTATGGACTTCCTGCAGTTCTTCATACAGTGTGTACAATTACGTAGAATTCTATGTACATCTAAGGTGAGAAGCAATGCTTCCCCTGGATTGGCATGCTCTGGATGATAAACAGGCAGGTGGATAGTTTGATTTAAGGTAAAATCAGACACCACCTTAGGAAGAAACTTAAGATTCGTACACAAAGACACCCTGTCTTGGTGGAAAGCAAATAAGGCTACACACACAGAAGAGCCTGCAGCTCCAAAACCTTTCAGGCAGAAGTAATAACAACTAAAACAGCACCTTATACAACACAAAGCATAACCTGCATTTCACGACTGGCTCAAAAGGAGCAAAAGTAAGTTTCACAACACAAAATGCAAATCCTAAGGCAGGATTGGAGTGTGAATGGGGGGCTTCAGAAGAGAAGGCCCCCACAGGAATGTATGGGACACTTCTATTTGTGTCGCCATATGGCCATCAACGGGCACATGGAAAGCTAAAATAGCAGACAAGTGCACCTTAATGAAGAAGTACTGCAAACCAGAGTCTGAGAGGGACAACAAGTACTCCAGAATCTGATTCATGGGACTAGTGAAAGAACCAGTGGTGGGAAGCCAGCCCACAGAACAAAGTTTTGCCACTTCATAGATGGAAGGACCCTGGTGGAGGGCTTCCTAGCAGCCACCAGAACATCAGCCACCCTTGGGAACACCCCAAATCTAGCTATGGCTACGTCTTCCAGAGACAGGCATGAAGATACAGAGACCTGAGGTCTGGATGGACCAGAGTGCCCTACTCCTGTGAAAGCAAGCCTGTCCAAAGGGGTAGAGGCACTGGAGCTGCCACTGCCAACTGCTGCAGTAATGGGAACCAGATATGATGAGATCAGAAGAGGTAATGAGGACCATAGTGGCTTCTTCAATCTGAAGTTTAATCAGTACCCTCTGGAATAGGAAAATGGAGGAAAGGCATACAGGAATCACCCCTTCCAAGAGAGGGACATCACATCACACCAGAAAACTCCACGCCCTGGATGGAGTGAGCAGAATGCGGCAGTTTTGCATTGAGTGGGGATGCAAAAAGAACTGACTCTGGATGAACCCACCTGTCAAACAGAACTGCTACAACAGAGGTCAGTAGTTCTCATTCATGCATTGAAGACAGTGACCAACTGAGTCTGTCCACTAGGACATTTTGGATGCCTGGAACATGGACAGTACAGACCGTGTTCTGGAGCCGACTGCCAGACCCTCATCACTCCCCGACAGAAAGGGTACGAACATAGAAACATAGAATTTGACAGCAGATAAGGCCCGTTTGGCCCATCCAGTCTGCCCATTTCCCTACCTAATGGATAAGCTGCAGATCCTAGTTAACCAACAGCCTACTTCTTCCTACCCCCACCCCCTAGAATTGCCTTATGACTGTCCCATGCATGCTTGAATTCCACCACTGTTTTTGACTCCACAATCTCCTCTGGAAGGCCGTTCCATGCATCCACAACCCTCTCTGTGAAAAAATACTTCCTTACACTACCTCTGAGCCGCCCCCCCATCTTCAAATTGTGCCCCTTGTTCTTGCACCTCTTTTTCTGAAAGATGCTACCCTCTTGGACTTTGTTGATTCCTTTGAAGTATTTGAAAGTTTCTATCATGTCGCCCCTCTCCCTCCTTTCCTTGAAGCTATACATCTTAAGCTCCTTTAGTCTTTCTTCATATCTTCTGGTGCAGACCCTGCACCATTTTGGTTGCCCTCCTCTGGACAGCCTCTACCCTGTTTATGTATTTGCGGAGAAGGAGTCTCCAGAACTGTACACAGTACTCCAGATGTGGTCTTACCAATGGTCTGTACAGAGGGAGGGACTCTGTGTCTTCCTCTACCTGGATGACTGGCTGCTCAAGGCACAGTCCAGGGAGCACCTGCTTCATTCCCTAGCAAGTGCCACTCAACTGTTCCAGGACCTGGAGATCATCAACAACCTGCTCAAGTCAGTTTTGACCCTCTGTCAGTGCCTACAGTACACAGGGGTGGTCCTGGATATGGCTCAGGGTATGACTTTCCTGCCACAGGACAGGGCAGACCGCCTGATGGCTTAAGTCCACCTGCTTTAAAACAGCAGATATGTTTTCAGCCAGATCCTTCCTCTGGGTCTTGGGCTTGATGGCTACAGTTATCATCATGGTTCCTCTAGCCAAGCTACATATGAGGATTCCCCAGTGGACATTGAGGGTCTAGTGGGATCAGCGCACTGACGACTGAGAACAGCAGGTCCTAGTCTTCTCTCTGGTCAAATAGGGTGCTGCTTTGGTTGATGGAACCCAGCAGCCTATGGAAAGGAGTACCTTTCCTCATTCCTTCCCCTCAGCAGATCCTCACCACAGCTGCTTCAGGGTTGGGCCAGTGGGCTCATCTGGGAGCCCCATCAGACTTAAGGAACGTGGTCCAAAGTGGAGACTGCCCTCCACAACAATGCCCTGGAGGATGAGGACCATCCTGTATGCTTTGTAAGCCTTTCAGGCTCAGCTGTCCCCAGGTCATCTGCTGGTGCATATGGACAGCATCAGTGTGGTCCATTACATCAACAAGCAAGGGAGGGGACTCGTTTAAAGGGGAGATATTGCTGATGGGGGATCTGAATATGCCAGATGTTAATTGGAGTACATTTGCAGCAGCCACTTCTAAGAGTGGGGTCATTCTAGATGCCCTAAAGACTCCCAGATGTTTTCTCCCGGGAGTTCAATGACTGTGATTCAGTCAGTGGGGCCAGCGAAGCAGACTTCTGTTGGAGCTCTTTCCCCATCCTTTCTACCATCTTGAATCATCACCTGGTTGCAACATTAAACCCCTGGCAGATTTTGCAGGCTTTCACTTTGTGGGCTAGGCCTCGCAGCAGACACAGATGTCGTGGGAGACGCCGGTGTAGATTTCGTCTCCGCACTCACAGTACCAGAAAAGTTTAGATGGTTCTTCCGACAACATACAGGTCACCAAAAATCATTCTAAAAGTGATTACTTAGAGAAAAAGAAGTAAATTGGTGGGAATATGCAGGGACATTTCCTCAGCGGTCCAACAAGTTCAAATCAACAACAGGAAAAGAAATGAGGAGAGGAGGGGTCGCCCACATTTATGTATAAACAGAGGTCTGACATTGTCGTGGCTGGCCCCTGGCAGACTGCTTACATATGCTGGACATGATGGATTGGAGCCAAAACTTCTGAGTCTTGGTGCCAGTGAAATTGCCGCCATGGTAACCAATATCTTCAATCTGTCCCTGTCATCAGGTGTCATTCCGGAAGTATGGAAAGTAGACAGGGTGGTCCCAATACTTAAACAAGGAAACCCCAACTCAGAGAAAACTACCGTCCAATATCCATACTGTCAGCGGTCAGCAAACTTCTCGAGAAGGTCATGGCAGGGCAACTCTCGGAGTACTTGCAGTCTCATAACCTGTTGTCCCCTGAGCAGCATGGCTTTAGGAAAGGGCACAACACAACGTCTGCCCTTGTCACGGTTTCATCTTGGATCAGAGCGGCTATGGACCAAGGCAAACTCTCTGGAGCCATCTTTATAGATCTCTCCAAGGCCTTTGATCTTGTTGATCACACCATGCTCTCCACCCAGCTCAGCTCCTATGGTCTATCACCTGAGGTGCTCAACTGGTTTTCCAACTATCTAAGCAGCAGACAGCAACTTGCTAAGTATGGGAAGGAGTTCTCGGACACTATCCCTGTTACCATGGGTGTCCCACAAGGCTCCGTCTTGGGGCCCCTGCTATTCTCCATATTCGTGAACAAACTCCGGCTGCTGCCTATCCACTGCAAGCCTATCCTTTATGCAGATGACCTGGTCATCCTGACTCACTCCCCTGAGATAGGGGTCATAAATCACCACCTGAGCGAGAACTTGAGGAACATCCAATCCTGGATATTGTCACATAAGTTGGTTCTAAATCTCAGGAAAACCCAGGCCATGCTCTTTGGGTCTCAGGCCAAGATTAAGACCACCCCTACTCCACTATGTGTTTCTGGTGTCGACGGGGTCAAGATCCCAGTTACTGACAACTTTAAATACCTTGGGGTGACGCTGGACCCGCAGCTTGACCTTGGCCGCCACATTCAGAATACTTGCAAGACTGTAAACTGCAAACTGGGTCTGGCATACAGAGCAAAAAGTAATCTTACTCCGGCAGCACGGATTGCACTTGCCAGAGGGGTGCTCCTACCCTCGCTCTGCTATGGGCTCCTCTTGTTTGCCCGCAAAGTCCACCTCACTAGGTGGTCCACTGCCTACAATAATGTCTGCCGCTTCGCACTGGCTGCCCCCTGTCTCACTCACCACTGCGACCTCTATAGCAGGCTAAATTGGCTCTCACCCGCTAACCACATAGACTTCGTCTTAGGGTGCTTCACTGGAAAGGTCCATGGCACTGGCTCCCCTCCAGGGCTTGTGAAATTTCTTGTCCCATCCGTCTCTTCCTCCTACTCCCTCAGGTCCCAGGGGCAGGCCCTCCTCAAGACACCAGTTACATGGACTCAAATGGGTGGGCGGGACTTTGCTGCATTCGCTCCCAGACTGTGGAACTCCTTCCCTGCCCAGGTCCGTGCCGCGTACTCACAGATGTGTCTCCGTTCCTCCCTATGGAACCATCTTAAACTTGCCTCAGCCTGTAGTTGCCCCAAACCCCCGTGAATTGATCCATCACAGCACTTCTCTGCTCTGGAGCTACTCCTGGACAAAAGACCAGACTGCAAGAGGTTGCTAAACTGTATATAGTGTCACATCTGAAGGATTTCGATACTGTGCCCCTAGAACTGCTCTTGGCTTCCATAAGGTGTTTATGTTGTTATGTTAATACTGTATAATCTATGCCTTACCACGCTCGTACGCTGTGTTGAATCTGTAACATTACCGCTCTTATCTCCCACAAGGTGTTTATTTTTGTTATGTTAATACTGTATAATCTATGCCTTACCATGTTCCGTATGCTGTGTTGAATCTGAATCCTCACATGAACTGTAACATGTCTAATTTGTACAATGTCGTTGTATGTACCTAAATCTATTATTCCTGTACTCTCCCGGGTCGTACCTGAAAATAGGCAATTGTCTTGTCTAGTGTACCTACCTGGTTAACAAAAGCTAAATAAATAAATATGTTTCCGTGCCGCCCTAGTGCCTGGTGGCCATTAGTTCCAAAGGCATGGCCTGATGAAAGCGACATCCTCGAAGATGATGTCCTCTTTCCCAGTTCATCCAGATTCCAAGGTTCCTTGCCAGGAGAAGGCAAGTGTGTTGGTGTTTTAGATCTGTACTGAGCAGCCATAATTATCACAGAAACTGTTTCAGGCTGTGAAGAATAATACAGCTTCACAGTAGGGGCTGGATATTGTTTATCCACCTTCCTGGGAACAGCAGGCAACTGTGCAGGCCTATACCAGGCAACCAACGTAGCGTCCTCAAAAAAAAGAATGCACTGGAAGAATAATCACTGTAGGAGAGACTGAAACTTCCAAGAACTCATTAAGATTTTTCTTGGATGAGTCCTCTTTCCCAGCCTGGAACCACTGTTTGGCCTGAGCCTCTTTAAGGAAGGCCTGAAATGAGGCATCCTCAGGGGGAAATCTTGGTTATTTATCACGCTTCCCTCAGAATAAGAGGATAGAGTGGAGCTTGAGTCAATGACACCTATTATTTCTTCCTCCTCTTCCAAGGCCTCCTCCTCATCGATGTATTCTGGATTATATTCCAGTTCATCATCAAGTCCACCAGTATAGGCAGAGGACTGACAGGACGGGAAGAAACATGAGGAGGAGGAGTCCACAACAGGGGTCCCATCAATGGCAGCCTTTCTGGGCTCAGCATTAGAGCAGGGGCAGACTATGGAAGCATCGATAATAAAGCCGCTGATGGACCAGCCGGAAACACTAATGGTGCAGGCATCAACAGCAGCAGCAGCAGTAGGTGATGAAACAGCTCTGACATTGTTTAATACAATGGTTGTGCAGTTTGTCGATGGCTGAGAAGCCTACAGGACAGTGCCTGGTGACAACAGACTCCAACTCCCCAACTGGGGGAGGACAAGCCAATGCCGAACCCCGACCTTGGTGTCTGTAAGGCAGCTGGGGGTGGCAGGACTCATTCTTGTAGCCTAGGTCTCATCTTTTTCTGTCGACCTACCCCGTCTAAGTGGTGAACACGAATGGTCCAGAGAAGTGCCATTTTTTTTTTCTTTCTGTGTTTCTCCTTTTTCTGAAAGGTGGTGTTTATTGGCTGACTTCAACAACTTGTCTTTTTTGTCCGAAGATGCATCGATTGCTGCCATCAATCGTAGAGATCTACGGGCTGACAGTGAGCCAAGATGGGGAGCTCCTTGTTGCCTGGTTAAAGCCCTGGTAGACTGTGCATGTTTTAATGTCATGTTTCATACCGAGTGGTTGTCATCTTTATAAATTTTAACATTGCCACAATGGCAAAATCAGAACAATGGTTCTTTGTCCATTTGCGGCATTAAAGGAAAAGTATAAAATAACAAACTGAAAATATACAGCCAGAGTGAATACTTGTAAAAGTTCAACAGTGTTCTTCAGCAGCAGTAGACTGATGAGCAGCTGCTGGCAGGAGAAAGACCTGAGGAATGCTGGGGACACCAACGTTACATAGGCACTGATAGATTGCGACGACATTGGTGGCCCCAGCCTGCAAAAAGTTTTCGGGTGGTCCTGATGCTGATGGTTTAGTTTCATGATGTGGCTCAATGGAGGGAGATATGCTCTAAGAAGAGCTTCAGTTCCAGCATGTCATTGTTCTCCATGTGACTCAGTTCCACCCAGCTGTAAAACTCAGTAGAACCAGACCCCCCCATCCGTTACACATACTGAAAATCAGGTGCTGCATCTCAGCTAAGCTATCCATGGTAAATTGTAGATCCAAGTGCAGTTATAAACACTTGTAGTCCTTCCTTCCCCAGAGAGCAAATGTATCACCTCAGCAATGCATCTGCCCTCCGCCAGCTGAGTGATGGAGGTACCCAAGGTTGTTCCCATACCCTTATCCCCCACATGGCAGTGCAATACTCTCTCCTCCACCAAGCCCAATGGGCTAGTTCAAAAGAAATGTTTGTTGCCTGCAATCCCCACTTGTATATCTCTTGACCCAATGTCTAGCACTCCTCCTCTGGTGCTTACCATATTGTTACTATCGCTGTTAGGCAAACTTCCCAGATCTGGCTATGGCTACTATGGAACCTCCCAGATAATAGTACTACAAAGCTACAGACAATTCTGGGGGTGGGTGTAACCTCCCCTGGAACAGGTAGAGGTTAGCATTTCTAGTGTCTCCGCATTCAGGAAATGTGCTGCTCTGCACTTGGGGAATGTGCTGCTGTCAATCACGTTAGAATGTTCCATACTTTTCTGTAATTCATGTAAGCAACTTAATTGCCCAGGGTACAAAAGCTGTTTCTATCCAGAGATCTGGGCCTTCTATGAATCCAACCCCTTATGGGGATGGCTGGTAGTGAGTCTATATTTCTGTGTTTCTATGCAAGTTCTAACCACTGTTAGGGTTATCATAGAAAGAATGTAGCCTGAACAGTTCTGGGAATTCCCATTTTGTGGCCCCAGCTGTGATTGGCCTTAATGGGCTTGCAGGTTCAAAGGGTGGCAATGGGCCTTCAACATGGGAGTGGCAAAGGGTTTGTTTTCTACTGACTTGGGAACAATCTGCTGCAAGAGTTGTCTGTACACTCAGAAAGGCCAGAGGAGATAGGCAGGCACCTGTATTGTAAGATGTTATGCAACTGGGGTCAATATTAGGGTGCAGCACTTGGTGGGAGTTGAATTGTCATCTCAGGGGGTTAGCAACAAAAAGAGGGCATATTATTTATTTATTTATTTAAAATTGGTGACTGGGAAAGGCACACTGAGCTGAGGCTCGTTTCCAGGTGCGACCCGGGTACAAGTAGTACAAGGTGGGAGACAGAGAAATACAGCAAATTTCAAGTAACAGACGAATAATACTATGGTAGTTTGTAGGGGCCTGGGGACATATGAGTGAGTGGCTATGGGAGGACATGAGTACAGATGACTCTAGGGGTCTAGCTGAAGCCCCATAGTTGGATTTACTTAATGCAAAGTGTTACACTCCTAGCTGCATCACAACCGAGGAGAATGTGACAAGGAGAACCCAAGCGACTGGAGGTGAGAGTCCCAGAGCGCTTGAGGTGGCAACTAAACAATTCTGTTAAAGCATTAGATGGTCTTGTAGGAGCCCTTGAACTAAATTAGAACCACAGGGGGTAAGATTTGTGACTCGGGTATCCCGGACAAGATCTGAAAATGGCCATGGGGTATATATCAACCACCACGGTGGCAACATGGCAGAGAAGTGATGCTGAGGGTCTTGTGAGTGTCTGCCAGGTATATTCTCACTAGAAATACAACAGTATAACTGTTCATGCTCAAGGACTAATCTGCAAAGCTAAATCTGAATCAGCACATCCTCTGTCAAGGGTCAGTATCTACATCAGCCTGTTAAAACACTAACTATTTAGTACACTAGAGTTAGAAGGGGGGAGGCAAGATACCCCTATCCTAAAATCAACTTGTGTTAACTCCATTGGGCTAGTGAAAAGAAGCCAAAGTGCAAAAGCTACCAACATTTAGCCAGTGCTAATTTCACAGCCTGGAGAATTCTATTACAAAAATGTGCTTGACATTGTGCATTATACTGATAACTTCAGCACTGTCACTGATCCAACAAGTTTCTTTTTTTATTTGGGTTTGGTCATCTTAGATTAACTGTGCTATCCAAAGGCCAGCACCATCTAAATCCAAATGGGCACAGGTCTGTTTGCTGGCATAGCCAGTCTGCCCAAGTGTTTGTATTAAGGTACGGAAGGAAAGGCACAATGATCGCAGTCAAGCCAGCATTAAGGATGATGGCAACAATGAACAGTTTGGCGATTATGGTCCATGACACAGCGAATCACTGTAAAGAAAAGAGTATGGATGGGTTGCCCGATGGACTGGCAGTTGCACATTGGCCTGCTATGCTGGCAACCTGTATTCTGGTGCCGACATAGGTCGCAGGAGTCAGGCAGGCAGGGAAGGAGAATTCTAGTGTGGGAGGGGCTGGCGCTGTAGTAATCCTTGGCCTAGGCTGGTGGAGCTTGCTCCTTCTGGAGGGGAATGCAGTGTGCACACAGGGCCAGTGTGGCCATTCGTGTAGTCCCAGGGTGGAGGGAGGGTCAAGGGTAAAAATACGTTGACTCTCTCCACTTGACGTCATTTCATTGATGGTTGATGGTACTCTCATGTCCAGTCCCACAAGGAAGTATGCTATGTAGCAACTATCAGTGATGGAAGGTTGCTGGGGACACAATCAAGAGACTGACTAGGAGAAAGGTGCCAGTGGAGACAAGCTGGATTAAAATAATAGTATGGAAATTCTTCTAAGCACATGAAAAATTTAAGAGACTCCAAACAGGAGGCAAACATTAAGTGTTTAGTCTTCAATATATATTTATTTTGAAAGCATTTCCCTTTTTGTGCCCCTATGTCTGATGTAGTCCTGGTAGGACCATAAAAGAGAGGAATGGAAATCAGTGTATAGCAAGGCTTGTTGACATGGTGACTGCCATGACAGAGACCTTTAAATGCCTCATGGGGGCTAATAAGGTACAGGTGTAAAGGCGCTCTAAAACAAGGAGACATGCCATGAAGCTGGAAGGAGGTAGATTCAGGAGAGCTGTAAGGACGCATTTTTTCCACAAAAAGGGTGGTGGATTCCTGGAACAGCCTTCCAGCAGAGGTAGTGGGGGAAAAAACAGTAGTGGGGTTTCAAAAATACCTGGGAGAGACACACGGGAATTGCTTGGGTAATGGGGGGGAGAGACAGCATCGTAGATCAAGTAGGGTCTGCAGCAAAAATGAAGATAAAAATGGACAGACTGAATGGGCCCAGCGGTCCTTAACTGCTGTCAGTTTCTATGTTTCTATGTATTTAAAAAGCTAAATGCTGTTCAAGGACAATCTGTGTGAAATGCCCTGAAAATAAATGCGAACCATGTGCTAAAAGGTGCTTTTTTAATCTATATTAAGTGAGAGTGATTTATTGAAGTGTGAAGCTTTGTTAGAGGCTTGCAGTGGAGTCTGCACCCCAAGGAAAGCACTGAAATGATTTAGCTTGAATGAATGTTTTCACTTTTTTTTTTTATTTTAAAGGAGCACTACCTTTGAAAAAGCTATTAATGAATTAGCGAAACATTGGGATTATTTTTCTGGTGTCCATTGAAAAGCTGTGGTTTTAGAACAGATATACAATGATGATTGAACACTTAAAGTTAGCCCACTATTTGGAGTCTATTAAAGAACAATTCTGCTGCTCACAACAGAAAAGACAAAGGACCCATACCTGTCCCCAATCCCACTGGTGTCACAGTTATAACTTACAGATACCTCAGTTTTTGAAGGGAAGGGATCATGTTTTGAGCTGAGTCACTGATCCCGTCCTCTTCCTGATATAGAGAGCTGTCCTCATGCTATGATATTCAGCTCAGGGGAGCACTCCACAGACATTAATGGGGCCATTTTGAAAGTCCATTAATTGTTTTAGATGGCCACTCGGAACAAATCAAGGCCACTACTCAACTAACAAAAACCTTGTCAGTTGTGCGGTGGCCTTGATTTGTTCTGAATGGCCATCTAATATAGGATAACTGGACTTAAAAAATAGCCCATTAATGTCTATGCCAGCACTCTCTCACCTCCATATAATGACATCATACTATGTCCTAGTATTGGGCGGGGCTCTCAATATTCAGAAGTGTATGATCAGCGGTTCGGCTCTATGGAGCCAAAATATGATCCCTTCCCTTCAAACATTGGGGCATCTATAAAATTATAACTGTAGCTCCAATGGAACTGGAGTCCATTGTCAGGAGTGGTTTTTACCATTTAAGAAATGTCACCTGGATTAAAGCCTCAATTCTGCCTGGTGACCTTCCCTCACTGCTGCCTTTGTGATGTCAAAGCTCGACTACTGTAATGCTCTATACTTCAGGGTCAGTGGGGGGGATCCTCCATCGCCTGCAGCTAGTGCAGAATGCAGCGGTCAGGGTGCTGATGGGCATTCTGAGGTCTTGCCATGTGACCCCGGTCCTGCGTGACCTACACTGGCTGCCTGTGAGGTGAACAATCATGCTTAAGGTGGACTTGCTCACCTATAAGGCCCTATACGGGTCAGGCCCTGGCTATCTAAGTGACCTCTTGACCCCTGTCTGCCCTGTACACTCACTCCGCTCCTCCACTGAGGACCTCCTAGCTGTTCCCAGGCAATGGTTGAAAACCTTGGGACACTGGGCAATGCAGGAAGCTAGCCTGGCCCTCTGGAACTTGCTCTCAAGATCTTTGAGGGAGGCCCCGTTTTAAGTGGAGTCTGAAGGCACATCTATTTAGAGAAGTCTTTGGAAGCCAGCTATAGTTTGTTCATTACTGATGCACTACTATTTTATTGAGATGATTTTATAGAGTTTTATTGATTTGTTTATTGTATACCACAATTTTATGCTTTTTCACTGCATCTTTACCTCTGTGAAGTGCCCAGTGCACCTGGGATTGGGCGCTCAAGAAATAAATATTTACTTACTAAGGTAAGGGTCCTTCCTGTTTTTTGTTGGGCTTTTGAAAACAGAGCAGGAAAGGTGCTCTTTAAAACTCTGATGTGCTGGCAAGATTAGTTAAACCATCTGAGACCATGTGGGGACAACTAAAGACATTCTGATAGATGTTTGAGACATGAGTATTGAATTTCTCTTTCTTTTTTTTATTTTTGTTAGTGTAAAGTTACATTAATGATTAACTTCCTGGCTCCTTTGGAATTCAGCAGCGAACCTAACTTTAACTTAACTTATAACATGGATTGCAAGAAACAGTAAACCCGATTGGTTAAACCATATCACCTGACCGCGGATTAAGAGTCCTACTTAATCCATACTTGCTGTGAATCACCCAAAACTAACAGTAATGGGCAAAGTGGCATTCGTTACGAGGTGGAAACATGAGACAAAAAAGACAGCCATTGAAACATACTGAAACGAGTGTTATGTGAGAGCGGTGCTATCAAGGCGAGAAGGTAGTGACTGAGGGTCGGAGATATGTAGGGGAGTACAGTAACTGTGGGAAAGAGCTCCGACCCTCTATAGTTTTGCTGTTCTATCTGGGAATTAAATACTGAGCAGCGATGAAACAGGAAAGGCAGGCATAGCAACACAGTGACAGCGAGCAACAGACAGGGACATTCAACTCCGAAGTCCTTACACTGCCCTGTCTCTGTGTCTTGAGTTTTCAACCATGCAGTCCATGAAAGTGACTGTTCCCTGTGTACGGTGGTGTTTCTATGGTACAGAGCAGTAAAGATGGAGCAACAGACACACAGAGTGAGGAGCAAGGGAGAAAGACATGTAATGGGCAGGGAACTGCAAGTGCACATCGCTGAGCGTGAGAGAGAAACTGACACACAGTGACAGCAACAGACAGGGACATTCAATTCCAAATTTCTGCACTGTTCCCTCTCTCTCTACTGACTTTTCCCTGTGTCTGGCTGATAGTACAATGGTCCTGTCTGTGGTGCACAGCACGAGAGAGCGAGAAACAGACAGAGTGAGGAGTGAGAGAGACACACTGAGAAGCTCACTGCTAGCACTCCATAATATTTAGTTTAGTTTATTGGTCTAGGAATTAATACCTTTGAGCCAGGGCTCTTTTACAAAGGTTCCACGTCACATAGAACATCAAACAAAACAATTCACATTACAAGTAATAACAGACGGAAAAGTTACATAATAAATTTGCTATTAACAGTTTAAGGTAGTAAAGTTTAGAAGTTACATAATAAATATGCTTTAAACAGTTTCAAGGGAGTAGACAATTTAGAAAATAAAGAAACTTTCAGGGAGAGGGAGATCATTAGGAGCCAAAGGGAGGCAAGAAAGGAGGGAAAGTGGTGGGCAGTAGAGCAAGTGAGAGGAGACAGAAGGAGGAGAAAAAGAGTGAGTTGGGTGGCAGACAGGAATAGTAGTGGTACGTGAGGGCTCATTAGACAGGGAGAGTAGGCCTTGGATGTGAGGATGGTCTAGAGGAGGAGTAGCCTTTATCGAATGCAATCACATAATAAAGTGACTAATGCATGTGTTATTTATGTTTTGAATATAGAAATGTCAGAAATTCTGTCAGGACTCTGTTTCTGGCATTTGTATGTTCATGAAATAAATAACACATGCATGAGTTCTAGGGACTACTTTTCAACTCAGCAGGATGCATTCCCTTTCCCCTAGTAAAACAGGGAACAAACACCATTGTGGATTTTGTTTCCTAAACAATCTGTGTGATAAGCGCAATAACCCACTCCAGGGTATGGAGTTACTGGGGATTAATCCACACCCCGGGTGCTGTGAGGGCACTTGGTCTGTGGCCTTGTGCCTCACAACACACCCAAGGTGTGGATTAATTCCCAATAACCCCATACCCTGTCGTGGGTTACTGTTTACATACTTTGTAAAGAGTTTTGGCTAGATGCACCATTCAGCTGGGCTTCACACTGAGCTAATACCCGTACCAAATAGGGTAAGAAGATTAAAAAGGGTCTGGACAGACTGGTGAGCTCTGGGGATCTGAATGCTATTATCACTGAGATAGTGAGAGAGTGGTTTTGATGGATTTAGAAGCCTGCTTCTGTCCTAACACCACAGTATGTAACCAAAGTATGGAAGCCATTTTTTGGTTGTATTGCAACTAAAATGTTATGAACACTTCTTTACATGGTGGGAGGGGCACTTCGTAAAATCTTCTGCAAATTCATTCAATGGCTTTGGAGGCAAATAACGGTTTATGATCTTTAGTGTAGGCAGCACATGACCATTTTGGGTAGGATGATATGGTGAAGTGTACCCAACAAATTCTCCAGGGCTGGTGCTTACGTCTATAAAGTGTCAGCCTGCTGCAGACTGCATGAAGATTTCCCAAGGAGTAAGCATCATGCTTTGCAGTGACAGCTAATGCAGTACCACCACGGAGCCACTAAGCACCCCCTTCTAGGGGATTCATGTGTAATCATCGTGAAACACCATGAGGCATTCATTCTTTTATCTGGATACTCAGTGGTTCTACTGGACTTATAAAAACAATTCATAAAGCCCCACTTACTTTTTCGAACCTGTCTGGGTCCCCTGAGCGGCACATGTGTAATTTTCTACTTCATTTCTGAAGCGTACTGCCACTGCAGTGTCACAATCATCCACAGTTACTACTGCTACCTTCTCCCCGGAGAGTCCATGGGGAATACCCAGTCTTCCTATATTGGGCTGAAAAAAGAACAATATCAAACACTGACATGATTGCCAACATTAATTCAAACAGCCTGTACATAAAATCAACAGCAGAAGCCTAGTGGTCTGAGTATATTACATCTGACGTGTGAAGACCTGTTGTTTATCTAATTTTTTTCCAGCATTGATTTTTGTCTTCCAATCAGATACCCCACATCTGGGGTACCATCAGAAAGATCTCAACACCATCACCCTACTCTTACCTTGTTCCAATGTTTCCCATGGTGCCCTCCCCCATGATGGTGTCTTCACAGAGACTCCCCTTAGCAGTGAAGCGCAATCTGGTGTGGACACAGTGGAGGGGGGGAGTTGAGGGTACCAGGACCCTTCACACTGGTAACAGCCATTTTCTACCAAGATTGTTTATTCCCAGGTGACTCTTGACTCTCCCTTCTACAGCGCTGGTATGCCGTTCCCATGGGCTTCCATGTACACATGACTCCAAGAGAGATGCAAGCTCCCCAGCCCACTGTCACAGACAGCTGCTGCTGCAGATGAATGCACAATTAACCCTCCCCAGGCTGGTTAGGGCAGTGCTCTTCCCAGCCTGTTGCCCAATGGCTGGGTTCACTCCTGAACCAAGGCCTCTGGTATGGCAGTGTTATGGGGCCATCAGCCATCCCCACTTCATGAAGACACGTTTAAAAAGTATATCATTAGGCCGGCCTAGTGGTGCTGGAGGTTGTGGCACTGGATGTTACACCTCATGCCACGCTGACGACCTGAGTTCGGGAATGAGCCCAGGCCATTGGGGGTTGGCAGGGGAGAGAGAGGACTGATCATCCGTAGGACTGCTCTCCTCTCTCGGGGAGGGGAAGGATAGCTGTCCTGCTCACTGATCATTCTCTAGCAACAGCTGGAGGGAAACATGGGTCGGGAAGCTCGAGCTGACTTACGATGTCGGTGGGGGGAGGGAACAAAACAGGAAAATTGAGCTGGCAGGCTCTGCAATGGCCTCGCCAGTGCCTGTCCTGACACCCGGAATCTGGATGTAGTATCCAGGGTAGGGGGGAAGCTGGCACTCCTCAACCCGGCCCTGTCACGGGGGGGGGGGCAACCCTTGGGGGATCATTGGGATACTCGTGTGGGGGAAGATGGGTCCACAGGTCAAGTCCCTCCGAGGGAAGGACTGGAGCCACCTGCCAGGCTCCTCGGAGGATAAAGAAAAGAATAATTTAAAAAAAAAGTAAATCACCTACTTGGCAAGCAATCATCAGGACTGACAACAGCCAGCGAACAATTCTTAGTCATTTCACTGGTAGCCATACCACAATATGGGGCATTAGTTAAACAGACCTAAAATCCTCATTTCATAAGACATATGGTAACTAGTAATATATGTGGTCTGGCTAGCAGTTTTAAACCATCACTAACCTAAGACTACATTTAATATTTACTGAAAATATCAAGTAAAATAGCAGTTCTTGCCATGTAAATTTGGGCTGCACAAGTAATTAATCAATTTCCGAATACCACAAATGGGCTATTTGGAGCTGAATAATAAATATGATGTCCTACTCACAGTATTATGTTTGGGAATTATATATATTACATAAAAAAAGTTAAAACAAAAAAAACTGAAAAGACATAGCTACATGGGGGAGGACAAAGGCTATTTAGAGTCTTTTTTCCTATTGGCTGTCCGAATAATGACTACAGAAATAATTCTGGGGTCCCAATACAAATACTTAGTAAATATTTGCCAGAAGGCATTCACACACCCGAAGAAAGCAGGCCATAGCTGATTTCTGTATTCCAGGCAATACAAGATCAAAAAGGAACTAATTTAGTTTAAAAAATGTACTGAGCTCAATTCAAGGGGATCTCAAGCCAGCATACTGTACTTTGGGTCAATGACATAAAACAGCAATTTTTTTAGCAGAACATGTTTAGCACACTTTTTTTTAGTAATAATGTATTTTTGGCAAAAACATCAATATGCCTATTTTTCTTTTCACTGTGTTGTATGCCTGAAGTGAGATTTGGGGGTTCAAAGTTTTTAAAAGTCCATGCTCTCTGGTCACAACCGCTCCCCAGTGAATAAATTAAACATTTTGGTGTGGCACTGTGCTGTTCGTCATCAGAAATGTGTGCTGGCATCCTCCTAATACATCCAGTGTATGAACCCAGCATGTAAATTCAAAAACTAGCCATGAGGAAAGGGATTTTTTCACAAATAGTTGGTGGCGGCAATCTTTAATGACCCCAGTCATTAATCATAAAATTAGTAAAAACAGACTATTTTTAAAAACATCCGCACAAGCTAAAAATAAATCTAATTATGTTAGAAATATATTACAGCTAAAAACATGATATGACGAAATTTTTTTTGCCAGCCAACAAATACAGTACTTCTGCTTTAAGTTTCATCAACAGTCTGGAGTCAGTACCGACATTTTTTTGTGGGGCTAATATTCCGATAACCCCCTGCCCCCACCCCCATATCCCCCTTCTTGGGGACTGCAATGTATCCTTCCCTCCAGTCAGGAAAAAGGACGACTGACTGCCTTCACAAATGAGGCAATGCCACTTTGTAACCATCTAAATAGGGAGTGCTTGAAACTGGGTAACCCATGATCCACCCATTACAGTAACCCAGCTTTTCACCTCCATCTTGATACCAACCCCAGCTGGTCCCAGGGTCAGGAAACTGGAGTCTTCATCTGAACCTGTGCTTTAAAGGTAGCAGTATAGAGTGCTGCTGCCACATCAGTGAAGTGTCACAAATGTTATCGATATTATTTGTAGTGAATTTATTTTATAATTACTGGTAAGCCTGTTTATTAACCAGGCTACTGCCACTTTCAAAAACCACAATACACGTTTTCCAGTAATACGCAACCATGTATTATGGGAATGTTGTCAATCACACTTTCTTAAGTGCTAATTAAACAAAATTCCAAACCACTGTTTTCATTCAGGCACATTGCACAGTCGATAGTATCAAAAAATAAACAATGCTTGTTTCTCTGTCTTCTCCTGTACTATATGTTCACTACCCTCCTTCCCGATGTCTCTGGCTTCAGGAAAAGCAGACTGTAGTGAAAGCACAGCCTTGATTTGAAAAGATGCTCAGTGCATCTTTACTTTTCTGCTGCTGGCCTAGCAACAGCTTGGCACAGGGGTGGGGAGGGGGAAGAAAGAGAGGCGAGTAGTGAGCAGCAGGAGCCACCGACTAGAAAGTCACTCCACTGATATATACCAGTTCTTTCAGGGACATAAACCAGCAATTATAAAAAAAAACTGTTGGTCACTGTAATTGTTCATTTTTTTCTTTAGACCCCCATGGTGTGTGATACCTTTACAAACCACTTGGCCATCCCTGTCGTAGTTCATGTGGCATCACACACCTCTGATGTGTGAAAAAACAAAACAACAATCTACAATACCTCATACACTATTCTATAAATATAATTTAAGATCTTATTTCTGATTGCCTTGTACTTCCCATCCCATTACCGTATCGAGTAAGACCCCTCATCAGCTGTTGAGGAAATTAACCTGTACTGTCTCCAATTCAAATCTTTCCCTTGCACACTGTAGGAGAACCCCTCCCTAGTGAGGTCTGGCTTAGCATCTCTCACTGACCAACAAAATTACCTGCTCCAATAATGAGGGAGTCTAGCCCAAATACGTGTGCCAAGGTCCTCCATCATTTGCAGCAGAAAGGATTGTTCCATCTTAAGTCCCTCCCACCTCCCTATTACCTAGGCTACCTACACTCTCTCAAATCACTGCCACTATATCAGTCCTACTAGTACACTTCTCACACACATGCAACTGCACCTAGCCAGCTTTCTCTTTATCCCCTGCATTAGAACAACTCCAGCCTTCTTCACCCCTTCCCTTCTTACCCATTTCACCACTTATCTGATTATATAGCTTAATATACAGTGTACTGTGTAATTTTGTATTGTTATAACACCCATGATTTTGCACAAGCACCAGTAGTGGAGGAATAGCCAGTGCAGCGCCTGACACACGTAGGGGCCCATTGTAAAAATCAAGGATTTCATTTGTTCAGCAATCGGATGGATCACGTTGTCTTTCTTGACACTGACTGACTCACTCAGCTGCTGACATGACTCACACAAGCCTGCCGTGCTTGCTGCCACCACTACCCCCTGACTGCAGATGGCAGCACTGACCACAGAGTTGCGGGAGCTAACTGGAGGGACATGTTGCCGTCGTGCAGAGACAAGCACTAAGGGCATTAGGGCAAGGCAGGGCAAGAAAAGAACAACAAGCAACTTAAACTTAAGCTGCAGCAGCTGCAATGCAAGCAAGTGAAGTTAGCATCCTGATCTTCCGGCTCCAGCTCCACAAACAGCAACAGCATCGCAATCGCTGCTACGGTCGGTCGGTCCACCTTTTTTTTTTTTTTTTTTACATATTGTTTTGTTATTGCTTGTGTAGTACGGGGGCTGCTGCTGCCTATGCTTGTCTGCAGTCTGCTTTCTACTTTCTTCTTTCTCCCAGACCCGGCCGAGATGACAAGTTCTTCTCTACTCGTCTCGAGTGAGTGAGTGGTCTGTGTGTTGTGTTCTAACTTCTCAGGTCTCTGGAGACTGACTGAGTCACTGCTTCTTTTCTTCTGTCTGGCTGACTGACTGACCCCGTCCCGACTCCCCACCCCAGCAGCACCGTAAACAGGTGTTAAAAAAAAAAAAAAATCGGGGCGGAGGGTTGAGGTGCCGGTATGGAGGTGGGTCCCAAAATTACAACCTGCACTGGGGCCAATCTTTCTCTTCCTCCGCCACTGACAAGCACTTTGCCTTTAACAAGCTTCAAATTCCCATAACTCTCATCTTTGGTGCCCCTTAACTTCCATGTTTTACGCACATTGTTGTTTTTCTGGAATTTATTACTTGTACCATGCATTCTACACTTCCTGTACATGCACCTGTTATCACTCTATTTGTTACTGCTGTAGCACTCCTTCTTGTTACCCCTCGTCTAAGGTGCCCCATGAAAATGAGCTGTGGCTCAGAATATATATCCTGGTCACAAAACTTTAAATAGGGTGGATGAGACAAAGAGAATAAAGGATGGGGTGTTGCACATTGATTTGTTTTTTGATTGTTTACACACCCGAGGTATATAATACCAGATAAACTATGAGTGTGAAGCACAAGTGGTTTGTGATGGTATTAACATACTGACAAAGTAAAAAAAAACTCATAATGCCACATCTCATACTTAATTTTATATAACTGCTGGTGTAAAAGCAGAAACAAAGCGCCTTTAAGAGAGGGCACATGGGAGTGCGAGAGGAGCTGATGGCTTTCACTTTTCACATCTGCGTGCCATAAATCAGTTTCATTACTTTCATCATGGCAGTTTTTTAAAAGTACGTTAGTTCACATAGCAGAACTGCTTAAAGGAATATGCAATGGTAGTCAATGAGTGGCGGCACCACCTTCACTGACTGGCTGACCCCCATGCAACAGTAACTGGCCAGTTATCACAGAATGGAACCCAGTCATTACAGCACTGGAAAGTGGTGTCAGTCCAGTCAATAAATGGGCCCACCAGTGATTATAAATCCTTCCGTCCATTCCATCCTAACAATAGTAGGTTGCTATTCTTTGATGTTAGGTTCACGTCTGCTCAGCTGCCACAGTATTCAGCAACTCTTGAATTTCATGTGCCATCCCCCACTTTCATTCACTGCTCCATAACAATACAGGGAAACAGGACTGATATGTACACATTCAGAGGCATAATGTACTTGGTCAAACTCACCTCCAACACAAGTAAGTTAGGCAGAGCACTGCCGAAGCATATCAAAGCAATATGTATGTTTAAGAATGACATTTCTTTTCTTGTCTACACGAGCGTTCATCTTTTTTTAATCTTTCTACTTGAATCAGTGTGGTAGTATGACACATTCCAGATAATTATTTCTATAGTCACACTAGAAAAATAACTCTCTGTAGCTTGTAGCACCCCCATCCCACTACACTGTGTGAAAATACTTTTAATACAGGTCTATTCTCTGTCCAGCTGCATAATCTTTTCCATTTCCTTTCATAACATGTTTGTGTCATTAAGTCCATCTGACAGGCCTCCATAAAGTTAGCTTCCCTTATTGAAAACAACACGCTGTAATCCGATTCACCGTGTGATACAGTTTCACTCTGCAGCTGGCACCATCATTTCTCATTAGCAGGCTACCAGAGGAATTCTGGCAAACTGCCTTTTGGGTTTGCTGGCAAACATTTCACCATTGCCACAATTTTCACTGCAGCTGTAGTACACTGTTCTATGTTTCAGAAAGATATCTCCACCAGTATGACAGAGCTCTAAGTAGATTTTCATTTTCGGAGGTCTGGGATACCCAGAATACAAAAAAAAAAAAAAGGGCCCCAGGTCAAAACTCAGTGCTGCCAGTCCCAGAGAGCCCGGGATGACATAACTAACTACATTTACGAGCTGTGTGAATCCTGGGGAATTGTCAAGTGAGCTGGCTCAACTTCCTGAACTTCACACTACAACATAGACAAGTACAGAGAAGCTTTATAAAGGCATCACAGTACAACTCCAGCAACACCTTCTTATATAATGCATGTTCTGTTTAACAGCAAGATCACTTTAAAGGCAAGTGACATGGTTTAGGCCGTATTTACATGTGGTCCACCTCCAGATCTGGCCTGGCAGACAAGTTACCAGTTTTTAATTTGAAGTGGCAGCGGCGGACATGGTACATGGCCCAAACAGATGGAACATTTGTTCCGGGGGGTACACCACTCCAATCAAGGTGGCTATGGGTGGGGTGATGATATGTTATTAGGGGATGTCTTTTTTTTTTTTGCTTCATTGGTCAATATTGTGGAAATGACTAACGAATATTTAAAGAGAATGTTTATGTGAATGTCATCAATCTGTATCTGACCCTTGATGCATGCTGTTCCAGTTACTTCACTGTACAAGTGTACTATCAGGATTTCTTTTTTGTAATTGTGTGTTGTCTCACAATAAAAAATTAAATACAAAAAAATCTACATCATACTGGAGTCTGTAGCAATCCTTGACACCATTCATTTTCTAAGTCACCCACAAGTGAACTTAAATCTTCAAGTGCTGTATATCCCTTCCAGCCATTTATTTATTAAGTTTTTGTTTACCAGGTAAGCACACTAGACTAAAGAAACTATTTTCAGGCATGACCTGGGATGTTGCAATGAGGTGAAGATATCACAAAACAGGCAGTGACACACCGCAGTATACACGGGCACAATACAAGTAACAGAGAATGCACAATGCATATCAGAATGTTCAGGCATAATACAAAGGACTGGGAGTAAATGCTTCAATTTTATGGGGCACAAATATGTTTACATATGAATGTGGCAATGAAGTGCACACAAATTAGGTATACAGTATGCAGGTGAATCAGCACATAATCTACAGGTGACAATATGGCATGTCAGTTTGTTAAAGGTAGCCAACGTCCTTAAAGAGCTAGTAGAGCCAAAACAGGCAGATAGGAAAATAATACACATTTTAAGAAGTAGCCAGTTGTAACTTTTCATTTCTGAATTATTTTCCTTTTTCCTTTTGAGCATTAGAAAGTCTTCTATGTAATAATATTGTACTGGATGTGTGGAACAGCTCTCAGCTTGGCAGCTGACATTTTCTGTCCCTACTTGCCCCCCTCCACACACAGCACCATCATTAGCATTGTGACCTCACTGACAATGACATCACAGGCCCCTAACCTGGCAGCTACTGAGTGGCTGTTCCTAAGCAGCAGTGTTGTCACAGTCAGTGAGGTCACAATGCTGCTGATGTAGTTGAGTGCTTTCTCACACATCACACCTACTAACAACAAGTAAGCAATCATCTAATTAACCAAAGGGAAAAGAAAAAGTACCTCACATATAAAAGGTAATGACTGACTGCTTTTAAAAACTAATATTAGTTTTAGGCAGTACACTAGCTCTTTAACGAACATAGGCATGGTTAGGTACAAGAGTACACCCAATTCAGCAGCAGATATTTTCTGTGGTTACATCTGAAAACCTGATGTGTAGCGCTACAGCAAATATCAAGAGGGATGGAATTCCCGAGTTTTGAAGTGCTATAGATCGAGTAAGGTCTGAAGTGAAATAAATGAAGGTCAACAGAAAAAAAAAAAAAGGGCAGACTGGGAGGGCCCGGCAGCCTTTATCTGCTGTCACATTCTATGTTTCTGTGTTTGTATGTTTCACAGTAAGATAAGGCACGTTCACCCAAGGTGTGCAATATTTATGGTTAGTCAGCAATGCCTGACCTTGGAGCCTTAGGGCACAGGTACACTGTGTAACTGTTGAAAGAGCAGCTAAGAAGAGAGGGTTTCTCAGTGAAGTACATTATCTAGGGGACACCCTAGATTAAATACTCAGACTCAAGGGAGAGCCAACCTTGGCCGGAGTAAAGAGTGCTGATGTGGGTAAGGTGAGTCGTTGCCAGCACAAAAACTGAGGCATGATGGGGCAGCAGGTGTGGAACAATGTCATGGGCGGCACTGGCTAGAAAAAGTTTCCATGCTGTCCTATTGCCTGGCAGCTATCGTTCCAAAGGTGTGGCCTTATAGAGAAGATCTCCGCAAAGAAGCTCGACATGTTATTATATATGACATCCTGCTTTCTCTAGCTGGATTTGTGCTGTAATAGATTAAAGAGCTACTGTAGTATCATCAAAAATAGAGGCAGAAAAGGTTATTCCTTTTTAAAAGAACTCTATTGATACTTTCTATTTCTGAAGTATTTTTCTTTTTCCATTTGCTCATTAGAAGAAGGTTTTCTAGTTGGCAGTACTAGGTGGGATTTAAAATGCAGAACTTTACTGAAATGCTTGACATATCTGTTTCTAGTCCTCTTTATACCTCTTCAACTTTGTGACCTCCCTGATCATGATTTCACAAGTGACTGACTGTGGGAACTGCAGCCACCAGGTAGACCCCCTCTAACTACTGGGCACTGAAGCACAATTCGCAGCTGGAATCTGCCAACACACGCAAACTTTTTAAAATCCTGTCCCCTGACTTTACACTCTCTGCAAAATACATTAAACCATGTCTAGAACAGAGTTTAGAGCATGAAAAAGATACTGTGCATAAAAATACAGTATATACTAGCAAAAGCATGCTAAACAAAAATACAACATACAGTAGTTAGAATGAGTTGTTCAAATAGAACAGTATGAATCTGAGAAAGAAATGTGTACTAGGAGCAGTAAGGATACAGAGAAGATGCGTTAAAGGGCAAAGGGTGGAGAAAAAGGCTAACAGCACGTGTAGGAAGGGTGAAATGTACCCTGAGGAGCAGTTTAGGGGAGAAGTACGATGGATAAAGGTGGACAGGAGTGGGAAAGCAGTTTCAGAGGCAAGATAGGCTGACAGAGACAAGCATATTGCCTATGGATGTTTTGCAGCTGGGGATAGAGAAGGAATAAGCATCAAAGGAATGGAGAGAATAGGAAGAGGGGATGCAGAAGAGAAGAGGAGAGTGGAGAGTTAGGGGGTGGGGAGAGCCCAAAATTTAGAGATGAGGGAGGAGCAATGAGCAAGGTGACAAGATCTAAGAGTGGAAAAGGTGAGGTTCAAGCGTAGGAAGCGGTGATAGGCTGAAAGTGTTTGCTTTGTATTGTGCCTAAATGGTTACTGCCTGTCGATGTAAAGCAACTAGAGAGTACCTTCAGTTCTCCATAAAATATGTTATTGTTAAGCACATTATCTTGAATTGTATCTGTGCTTGCATTTTCATTCTGTACCTGTATTCAACTGTATATAGTACCAACAAGAAAACAGTCTATAAGCATATTGACTGTTAGCTGTGATCTTTGCTCTTTACCTCAGCATGTGGAAAAGTTCACCGTTTGGTCCCTCCAAGCTAAAAAGGTTAGAGGCACCTGGTACAGCATATTTAATTTTTACAAAAAAAAAAAAAGAAATCATTAATGGGTTGTGAAAACATATGTGTTATGCTTAAGGATGTTCCCTGCTGTTTCAGCAAACCCATGTCATCAAAACATTTCAAATCCACAACACAACACATGTATTGCCATGCTTGTTTGTAAGTTACATGGTGAGACTTGATCCCGGTTTGCGAAAGAAGTCTGTATGGGGACAGATAGTTTACTGTAGTGTAACATCCATGTTTTAGGTGTCAACGTGAGTGTGAAAGAAAAAGTGAAACAAGGATACATTTGCCATGATGTTTGCTTCATTTCTTCCATAAATGCAAAAAGAAAGAGTAAATTACTAACACTATGACACCCTCTTGAACTAACATTCCCCAAAATGGGGGAAATAGTTGTACATTTTCATCCCTAAAACCATTTCAATCCATGTCATTTTCATAAAACTTTTTAGACAGATGTAGAATATGGTTGTGAATATAGAAAATAAAGAAATATAGGGGTTGTCATGCTTCTATTGGTCATATCTGCTTTCAAAGTTGCAGTTTCAAAGGTATACAGCTCAGGATAAAAATAACTGAAAAATCCCAATAAAAAGTAAATCTTGCCAGAAAGTTAGTCAAACAATTCAAAACTACAGGCAGAATGATAAGGATGTTAATATAAAAGAAACAGAGTAAATTAAGACAGACAGACGTGAATGTAAAGCGCCTTGATTGATGCCAATGTCTTCAATTGTGGGAGCTGGATTCCTTGCTGTCATGCTGTAATTATTCTTAGCTGGATGTGATAGTACAGGATACATCATTATTCTAATAATGCTTCCATATACTTAAGAATGTACTTGTGCCAGTAAACAGCCTTGAAAACTTTTTTGGGTGCATCAGAAAAATGTGCACGGGAACTCAGCTCCACCCACTCACTGCTGCTGTTTATACAGTCAGAGATCCACCCAATTAAATGCCAAAGCCACAGCTGTCTTCACAGTAAATATAAAGTGTTCCACTGATCAGGAGATAACACAAGTGCTGACAGATAGAGGCAAACTGTGGCCAACTTTTTATATGGTTTTAAAATATATATATAGGCCAATATCCTTTTGCTTAGTCTACAAAATATAAATGAGAAAATTTTCTATAACTAATTAAAGGCTTGCCTAGAAATGCATGATCAAACAGTCAGTCAACATGGATTTAAAAAAGAACTCTAGCACATCCTCAGACCTGCTCAAGTTCACCACCGATATTCTCCAGTTCTGTGGAAATAGGTTTTGTCCTGGTGTAATGTTTATGGACTAGATTAAGGCCCTGAATCTAAAACTAAAAGAGAGACAGGGTTCTTAAGATTTATAACCCGAGTTGGTAAAGTTAAGATTATGTACTTTGTATGATGAACATGTGCTCTAAAAAAGCCTGCTTCAGTGCCTTTTAATGTGAGCACAATTGAGCAGAAGGAGCTTACTACCTAAAAAGCAGGGTAACATCTCATGTGGGCTTTATAGCCCTTAACCAGGCTGCTGCTTGTTTGGAGATGCCGCTGTACAGTGGTTTGGGTAACAAGGTAACATCCCTGCTGCTGTGGCACCATGGCTGTGATGTCATGGTGCACTGACATAACATGACATGGTCACACAGTCCACCTGCTTTAGCCTGAAGAGAAGACTGTTATGGCATTTGCTGAATGCTGTTTAGCAGAAAATCCTGACTGCAAATTCATGCACTTTGAAACTGAAAATTTCTGGCATGCACAAGCTATAAGTAAGCAACTGTTTACAATTTTTGTATAGCATACATTTGAAAAGTGACTAAGAAACCGCATGTTACAGGTCAGAGTGTAAAATTCTGGTGACTTTATATCCATTGCAGGGTAATAAATGAAACTGAGCATAACAATAAATAAAAAGCACGAGGCAATTCTAGTGGGGGGGGCAGGAGGAAGTAGGCTGTTGGGTAACTAGGATCTGCAACTTATCCTGTAGGTAGGGACATGGGCAGACTAGGTGGGCCAAGCGGTCCTTATCTGCCATCAAATTCTATGTTTCTATAACCAGCACAAGCGAGGCTTCAGAAGCACACTATAAGTAAATTTAAAGTGTATATGTCAGATGTTGATTCATTTTATTGAGTTACAAAAGAAGAGGTCAAAAAGAGATTATAAAATAAGACCCATAATTTTAAAAATAGTTTTGTTATTATTAGAAACGAGCTGTGTGAAAGCATAAATACAGCAATATAAGGGGATTACTCAATGGAAGTCGCTTCTATAACAATAAAGTCTCTGTTAGTAATTTATGTAACTAATAGGAATTGCTGGGATTCATTTTTTTTTTTAACATACTATGCTTTGAAATCTATCTGAGAAAGGTAAGCTAAAAGATTTTGTTTATACTTAGGTGAAAGTAAAGGTAACCAGATAATTACAAATGAAACAGAACCCTGTTACTGCAGCAGGTATGAATCGTCTGTGTTACAATGCTGTGGATTTAAGGAGGTATTGATCCACCTCAAATACATAAGAACCCATGTACTTTAAATAATACATACTGTATGCAATTTTAGACCTTCATCCCAATGAAGCTATGCAGTGATGTAGCAAAACATCTTCTTTTTTTGCAGTCAAACTTTTTTATTAATTGTTCATAAGATATACAGACAAACCTCTTACAGTACAGTACAATGTGAGGATTTTTTTTTTTAACAAAATTGAGGCAGCATATAATAAGAACATTGCTACAATAATACAAGGAGCTTTTGGTTTAAAATATAGTAAACAATACAGGTCATGTAATTAGCATATACTTGACATTTGTAGTGAACTTAAAGCGGATAGTATGATTAGATACGGTTTATATTAAAATGTTACATAATTATATATGATGCTGCAAAGGGAAAAAGTACATTCAGTAAAAGGATTGTGGAGTAATAAAGAACGATTGAGAACAGAGTATAGGAAAGAAAAGATATATAAGAAAGTTAAGAAGAGAGAGAGGGAAACTATAAAAAAAGGGGAAAAAAGAGAGACTACAATGATGTATCAGTAAATGGGGAAAATCCATATATATTAAGTCCATACATTGGTGTTGGAAGATTTAGTTGATGCAAAACATCTTCTTAAACATAGGAAATCTTGGTGATTTGGGGTCCAATTTATGTCTAAACTGATTTTTGTGATAGTATTTAGTATCGGCACCAAGTTTAGACAGGACACCTCCTGGTGTATATTTTTTACACAAACAGGGTCCAGAGGCCACACTGTGTCTTGACATGGCTTGAATTTAACTGACCACAATATCTCACTGAGCAGACTATTTGACTCAGTCCTGGGCTAAAAGCTTCTTGAGCACAAGGGTTCAATTTACTAACTGTAATGGTGTCTCATCCTCCCCTCTACAAGCTGCATGTGGAGTTCCCCAGAGCTCTAACTTGGGCCCTCTCTTGTTCACTCTGTTAAGACAGCGTGGTAAATAACAGCACTGTCAATAAACTAAAAGGAAGAAGTGCCCCCACGAAAAACAGAGATGAGGAAAAAACAGCGTTTAGGAAACAATATCCCAGAACATGCAGCCATACACAATTGCATATTCTGCAGATCCACTATTCAAAAACCTTAAAAGAAAAAAGTGAAATTAAATCCATGAAATCCACTTTTATTGTGAAAAACTGGCATCAAAATCAAACTTTAAGGTTCCACATCAAGACCACGAAGCACTATTTTGTATAGTTTACTTTTCCTTCTTCCGTGATTCAGATGAAGCAGTTTTCACCAAGCTTTTTTTGTAAGACTTGGTTTTGACTGGATACCTTAACCCCCTACTTATTTTCTGTGGTGCTTCAAATGTATTACCATATGTTGATGATGCTGTTATCTATGGGTATTATACTATTTCTAAAATTAATAGAGGCCTCTAGCACAAAATATATTACTATATATTGAGGATGCTGTTATACCATTTCTAAAATTAATACAGGCCTACAGCATGACTTTTCCCTCCTCCAAAACTGATTTATCCAAAGTAGTCTTCTCTTAAATAAAAGAAAGTCAAAAGCCATACTACTTGGTTTTACAGCCAGGGTATGTACGTGCCTTTCATAACAATTTTTAAATTTGTTGAAATTCTCAATAGTTTAAGTACAGAGGGATTTGTTATAACACAGCTTTCTAATAATAGCTTGTTTCTGCAACCACATTTTCTATAACTTGCCCAGTTATAGAAGCCCTTTACCTAGATTTTAGTTAAAACAGTAAGTCTGGAAAAGAAGGATTTTCTCCTGCACCAGGAGTCCCTTTCTGTCTTTTAGCAAAGCTCCCTCAGTACACCTGGGTAGAGTTCCTTTTAGGCTGGTCAAGAGAGAGCTAGGCTCAGCCCCGTAGGATACTTCTTACCACCATATTTCTATCTGTGCACAAGAGAAGAGTTGGATGAGATGTTCACTCCAGAAAGAATGATGAAGAGAGCTGTGTGTTAACAGCAAAGGAGCTAGGATGGGCTCTGACAAAAGCACAGCAGTGCTAGAACACACTGGGTAGCTGCTCTTAACTGCTGGTGAGACTGGTGAAAACTTTACGATATACGTCCAGCACTTTAATACACAGTCTTTCAAAGTACTCCCCCACAGTAACTCTTCTTTCCTTTTTAAAATACTCTACAGTTACATGCATTCATCCTGAAAATGTACCTCATAACATCATTTCTTTATTCACTGAATGCTAAAGCATGAAGTGAGCACGTTCCTTTTTGTATCTCAATCAGCACTGAGGAGGAGCGTAGACAGAGGCTTATATCCTGTCAGAGAAGAGAAATGGCACTGTGGGTCAAGTAAGCAATAACCCAAAACAGAACATCTATTTCTAGGGAGTTAATGCATGCCCTGGGTGAATTGGAAAGCACGAGGCCAATTGTAGAGTGACATTTAACATACCTGGAAAGTACATTAATTCTCAAGAAACCCATTCTCTGAAGTGGATTATTGTGATCATAAAATGGAAAAACTTTTTTTTTATTTGTTTAAATGGAATAAAAAGTGTTATTTTTCTTCAGTAAGGCTGTTCCCAGGCAGAATATAGGAGTTTGGTAACATAGGCCGAGTGCCACTGAATGTATCCAGGTAATACATATCTTTAAAAAAAAACCAAAAACATGCCTTGCTGTGCGACTTTGTGTTTAAAATGTGAAAACACGTTTATTTTAAATGGAAGAAGTTTTCATTTTCAATTTGTTAGGTTGTTGGTAGGTAGACTGGGGCAGGTTAGTTACGAAGTGTTCGTATACTGGAGAATAATGAATGCTCAGGTGATGTGTTTAGACTACAGAAGTTGCCTGGATTCTGAAGCCCATTTTATAACAGCAGATACACTACTATTCAGAACAGGAATTCTTCAGCGATATTCTACTGCTTCACATTTCTGTCCCACCTGTGACTACCTCCCTGGTAGACTGTGTGCATATAGGAGAGGGGACTCTGTACTACGAGACACCAGATTCTCTTTTACAGGAAATTATCCAGCAGGAGCAAACCTGGGTGGACACTGGAGGCCACATATTCTTTGCCAAAAGGAAAACATAATTTTATTAACTGACAGTCCTGTTTTTTTATGCAGTATTTTAGAGCCCTTCTCACATTTATGTCATTTTGATGTTTGTCAGTGTAATAACGAAGCTCAGCATTTCAGCATATACTGGGGAACCTTCTACTTGTTGTTAACTAGAAACATCCACCCACTCCTAAAACAGCTATTATAAATTTGTGTTTAAAGCAGCAGTGCATGATTTTTTTTTCAAACTGTATTTTTGCTCCCCTACCTGCTCCACTGAACTCTCTCTGACGAACTCCGTAGCCATGGTCTCTACCTCCTTGCGTGACCTGGTCATCTCTCCACTCCTCCTCGGCACCAGGCATCCCCCAGGTCTGCCCTCTGAGGAAGGGTCGCCACCGCCCAGGGCGCTCTTTCTTATAGTGTTGTGCACCAGGCTGGGGGACGGCATAGCAGAGAGAGAGAGAGATCCGGCTCCAGCTCCAGGAGTGTGGACCTGAGGTAGGAAGTGCCATCGCCTATCAGTGGGAGGAAGGGGATATTTGTTTAATATGTGAACCCCTGTGGAGCCCGCTTGTCATGGCAACATACTGCCGTGGCTCCACCCACAGGCATACGCCATGCCACTGCTGTCGGCTACCCCCAGCCACCATCAGAGGTCGCTCCCTGAGTGAGTGATTACACCAGCCCTCCCCGGGAAGAGAGAGCAGTCCTCCGGATGCTCCATCTCTTCCCTCTGCTGCTGACCCCCAACGACCCGGGCTTGTTCCCAAACCCGGGTTGCCAGCGTGGAACGAGGTGTGGCATCCCCAGCATCTCAATCCTCAGCGCCACCGGGCCGGCTAGCAGCAGTGCATGATAGCAGTGAAAATTTTGACCTATACTTTTGTATCAGGTTAATTAATGGATGGTTTGGACTTCATATGAAACAATTGGGTATAATGAGTTGCTTCAACCAGACAAGTCTGCAGGCTTGTTAAGTGAGCCCACAGTGTTACTGGGATTCTGCTTTCCAGTCTATCCTCTGAGAAGAAACCAAACACAGATCTTTCAAGTACCAATGTACAAGAAATAACACGTGTTCTACTGATTAAGTATGCTCAGGATTGTTTTGCCAGAATAGGACTAGAGTCACTTTGATTAGTCAAGAAATGCCTTAGGAATGGGCCTACTATTTCCAGTTCCAAAAGCAGCAGGCTCAGATGAGACATTCCCAACCTTGATACATGCCATTTCTGTATGTGAGCCATTGACCCCATCACAGACCGGTATTATCAGTGGACCCTGTGTTCTAGAGACACCTGAATAAAGACTGAACCCCTTTGTCTACCACAATACTGTTACCCAAGTTTTCTAGACAGCCTGATGACCTTGTGGGTGCAAGGAACCAGACTAGACTGGAAAGAGAGGCATGCTTTAAAGGAAGAGTTTAATTCTATTGGGGGTAGCTTACATACAGCATTTTCTCTTGATAAGCTTTATATATTTCACTTTATTACAATATCAGCACCATATTCAGGATGGACCCAGTGGTGCTGAAGCACTAAATTAGTGGTACCTTTGAAATTCATTTTGATAGCCATGAGACATTATAAAAATAAAGTGAGCAAAAATTAAACAGATCATTATCAAAATAATTTACACTAATCTGGAACTGGGATGCATCTATTGTTAAGTCAGATACAAAATAAGCAGTGATATGTGTCAGTGTGTGGTATATCACAGGATAGCGTCACATCTAGAGTGCACTGTGAGCCATGAGGTGATGTTTGTGCCTCCAGTGATCCAAGAAGTGATGCTATTGCATGATGTACTACAAACTGGAGTATATTACAGAGTTATAAAAGGACCCGGTGTTGTGGTACAGCAGCTCATGGTACGTAGTTTTGATTTTTTTTTTTCTGTGATTAAATACTGTGATTTCATCATGGATCTGGCACTGATTAAGCTAATCAACAGTCTGAATTTCTGCTATGCATAATATAATATTTGTCTTTTTTTTCTTTTTTTGTTAGGTAAAAACATTTTAAATCAGTGCTATCAGTGTCAGTTATAAAAAGGCAGAACCTCAAGTGACCACTGTTTGCCGGAATGGAAAAAAGTGTGTTCATATAGAATGCATTGGTCAACTGAAAACTGGATTTACTGGAGAGTGTGAGATGTTTTACTGGGCCAATACATAATTACTTTATTCTTTTAATTTAGCTTCTGGAGGACAAGTGGACAGAGGATGTGCTGAACAACTTCTTCTACTCTGTTTACATGAAGGAGAAGAATGGTCCACTGCCTGACAGTGGAGTGGTAAAGGCCCAGGGGTTATGACTGAACCTGGATTTGGATCAAGTGTCTTCCGAGAGGGTCTTCAGAACCATGATGACCCTGAAGGTAAACAGATCTCCAGGGCCTGACAGGCTGCACCCTAGGGTGCTAAAGAAGCTTAGTGGACAGCTGGCAAGGCCCTTGGTAGATGTATTTAACAACTCACTAGCTTCAGGCATTGTTTGGAGTGACTGGAGAAAAGCACATGTTGTTCTGCTTCATGGTGGGGTGGGACAAAGGGGACCCAGAAAACTATAGGTCTGTGAACTTGATCTCTGTTGTGAGCAAGATACTACAGACCATGCTGAAGGCAACCATAGTGGAGTTTCTGGAGAAGAACAGACTACAGGATTCAAAGCAACATGGCTTTGTTAATGTGAGATCCTGACAGATAAATCTCAACTTCTTCACTGTGGTGAGACAAGCGGCAAAGGCCAGCCTATGGATACTTTATTTCTGGACTTCAGTAACGCATTCAACTCAGTTTGACACAGAAGATTAGTGAACAAGCTGGGGGATCTGGGATTGTGTTTTTTTGTCTGATTACTGGGTGGACTGGGAACTGGCTGAGTGGTAGGACCCAGAGAGTGGTAGTAAACAGGGAGCAATAGTGGAGTACCGCAGGGGTCTATCCTGAGGCCAGTACATTACAACATGTTCATCTGTGACATAGAATAAGGGATTATGGGTAAGATTAGCTTATTCACAGATGACACCAAGTTGGAAGGGAGAGCTGAAAGCAAGAAGGGTTACAGCGCTATGAAAAGTGACCTAGAGAGGCTGGAAAAGGGGTCAGTGGTCTTGCAGCTCAGGTATAATGTGAAAAAAGCAAGGTCATGCATGTTGGGAGGAAAGCCCCAGGACTGAATACTGGCTAGGGGGAGTAAAGGGATCCGGGTGTAATCATGGCAGACAACTTAAAGGTACAGGTGAAATTTAACAAGACATACAGAAGGTCAAACACAACACTGAGCAGTAATAGGAAACCGGTTCTTTAGCAGAAATGAGACAGTGGTCCTGCATATACAGATTCCTGGTGCAGCCTCACTTGCAGTACTGTGGATAGTTCTGGAACCCTTACCCAAAAATAGGATAGGGACAAACTGGAGACATGCAGCATAGAAGCTGACTGGGGGAAGCATGAGAAGATGCATGATGAGAGACTGTGTAGCCTGAATGTGTACTCCCTAGAGACTAGAAGGGAGAGGGGGACATGACTTCAGATTTATGAAGGGCATCAACAAAGTTGACCACCAGCAACTATTCATGCATTCTGAGGGTTCCACCACCAGAGGGCCTCAATACAAACTCATGGGGAGGAGTTCATAAGGGATGTGAGAAAGCATTTCTTCATGGAAAGGGTGGTAGAAAAATTTGTTGGGGGAGGTGGTGGAGTTGAAAACTATGGAGGGTTTTAAGAGGGGATGAAACAGATATAAAGGACTGATAGAGTGAAACATGATCAAGGAGGAGAAGGGAAAGCACTATCAGTAGGGAGTGTTGAGGTGCATGCCCAGCAATAGACTGATGTTGCAAGATACGCAGCAACACAGCAGACTGGATGGACCTCAGTCTTCTTCTGCCTCAAGAATTTAAGTTTCTATGTTCTTATCTCTAAGTGAGGAGCAGATCTACATCATGTAAAGTGTAGCAGAACTGGGAGGGGCTCCAGCAGGTTTATTTCTTTTCTGCCTACAAAGTTACCTTCTTGCCAGTTATAACCACTGAATGATTTATTGGTTTTAAAGGGCACTGAATCGTTGTTATAAGGTATTTATACCACTGCATAAAGTGCCATTTTTATGAACCCTTTTATGTAACTCTTTTACTTGCTTAAAGAGCACCTTTCTCTGCGTTTGTAACAAGATAAGAGGAAGCTCCCTTACCTCCAAGGGGCATTTTGATCATTTTCTATACTGCTCCACAAGGAAGGGAAGGGATTGTAATTTGCCCTGGAGGTTAGCTGCGTGATCACTTCCAGTTCTTTATCGATGGCTACATCCCCATGGTCTGATGTTTTGTGACATCTGTATAGGGAAAGTGCAGGGCCATGCATCATTCAACTGTATGGGGCGTGAGTTACTAACACTTTCCGGCCATTTAACTGGACATTTGCGTCAATCGGAGCCCTGGTTCAACTAACAGGGCTCCTGTTAAAAAGGTGAGAAAAAGAGTTTGTAAATCACACTCCACACACTTAAATAGAGCACACCCTCATGCGCTCCCTGTACAGATGTCATAAAATGTGGGGGTTCGGGGGGGGAGCTGGCAGTAAGGAAGTGGAAGGGATCATGCGGCTAGCCCCTCTGTGGCAAATTATAATCCCTGCCTTTCCTTGGGGGTGGTATGGAAAATTATCAAAGTGACGCAGAGAAGCCCCCATGGAAGTAAGGGAGCGTCCTCCTATTTACTTTGAGAAACAAACATTATTGAGAAAGGTTCTCTTTAAGCACCCCCACGGGAAACCATTATAAATGAGCCCTGAGCTCAATTTTTCTATCCTTAAAAGGGAACTGTCAGCAATAACAACCTCATACCCAAGTGTGAGGCTGATCCCAATTAGCCCTTTGTGTGCAAAAACACACTTTTTTACCTAATGATTATTGCAGTGTAGTAGTTTGTATCAGGCTAATTTCACTGACTTGCAAGCTGACATTTCCTGTAACCGGAAATGCCAGACTCCCCTGCCACCGACATCAGAGGAGAACTGTAGCAGTGGGAAATTCAATAGTCTACAGTGAATGTCAAGAGTTTTTTTATAAGCTGTAATCTTCAATTTGCTGGTCTGCTGTTCTCCTGGGGCTAGATATAGTCACAAAGGACTGCACCAAGTCCCGTGAGCACAGCAAGACCAGCAGGACCAGCAAACATCTGATTCTAGCTTATAAAATATTTAACATGTATACTGTGGGATACTAAATCTCCCAGCTCTGCAGTCCTCCTCTGATGTCAGTAACAAGGGATTCTGGGATTTTGGGTTACAGGAAATGGAACCTTAGAAGTCAGCAAAACTAGCCTAATACATTCTACTATACTGCAGGAAACAGTAATTAAAAACAATTAGAATCAGCCTCACACTTCAGTGTGAGGCTCTTACTGCTGACAGTTCCTCTTTAATAAAACTGAAGTTGAATAACATGCCATGCACAGCCCACCTCCACTAGTTTCCCTGCACTAGTCCTGTATCTCACTTGGCATCATCAAAATGCACTTTTGGGGACGGAGCTATAGCCTGGGACTCCAAAGCTTGCTGAATACAAGCTGACCCTACAAAGGCTAGTACCTAATTAATTACTGTATCAAAGGATTTTGCAGCTGTTTTTACACGGAGGCAGGCAGCAACCTAGCGTGACCTGCCTACTCCGGGTTAAAAACAGCATCAGCAGTGCTTTAAATCAAAGTCAGCAATATCATCAATAGTCAAAACCCAGTAAAAGTAGAAATATTATACCATCAAGATATGCTGCATGAGTCTTCCAAGGGTTAAGCACTACATGTCTGGGAACTGTACTAAGGGCACATCTGTTAAGATTACATTTTGGATAAGGTGGCAGTCATTAAAAGCTCGGTTTCCCCTTTGCAATGTAACATATTTAGCTGTCCAGATGGATAACATGACTTGTGGTGAGACTGTGGGAGTCAGACAATGAGTTCTTAAAGAGTTCAGCACAGTAATACTGCAGGAGCTATCCTGTAGCTTACCATCAAATGTTAGTGAAGTCCCAGCAATGTGATCTCACAGAGTCTTGCTGCTTATGAATGCTGCAAGTCACGAATCATTAACTAACAAATCTAGCCCTCTCAAAAAGGGGACACACTACAAATGAATACTTCACTCGCTAGAGCAGAGCAAAGTAAACACACTAAAGCAAAGGAATCCGGTCTGGTCTTATGATTTGAGCACAGAGGTTTGAATCCCACCACATCTACTGTCTCATTGCTTGACCTTGAACAAGTCACCTGACCTCCTCATGCTCCAGTCCTACAAGCTGTAACACTGGGCACAAGCAGGACCCCATTGGAAATGAAATTCTGCATCTCAGTTGGACTTTCCTGGGTAAATCAATTGTAAAAAATAAATTGTCCAACCCCTGATGGTTACTGGGTGTGTAAACAGTGTGGTCACTTTGAGTCTGAATTTTCTACACCAGTTCACAAGTACCTGAGGCAGGCAGCAACCTGGTTAACTAGTCAGCCAATGACTGTATGCTGTTTACTGTATGCGCTCTAATACAGTTCAGTTGGCAGTTGGCCATGGCGGTGTGAGGAGGGTTGTGCCAGTCGCTGGCTCCAGTTTGGGGTGGGAGCAGGATGGTAGGTCACTGCCTACTGGGCTGGGAGACAACTAGCCTACCAGTAATGTGGGAATTTATTTCTTCTGAATAGGATCAGGGCTTGGGGAGGGGAGACCACTAGACTACCAGGGCATCAGGGATATTTTCTATTACTATACGGATCGAGGCTCAGGGAGGGGGGACCACTAGACTATCAGGAAGACAGGGACAATTATATTTGTATTGCATGGATCGGGGCTGGGGTGGGGGGACATGCACTTAAACCTGCACGCACATGAAGATGAGCCCATAACAGGCATGCAAATGGCCTCATAGCACCGTGCATGCCCAATGGGCTCACCTGCATGTTTGGACTGAATGTCGCTCATGGGGGCTGCAATGCTAACCAGTATGCATTGCGCTGTACCCTTATGGGCTGTCTTCAGCCCCGCATCCTGGTAGCGCTGCACCAGATATGGCGACCACTTGCCATGCGCCACACAACCAGGGTTTGGAATTCAAACAGATAGCGTGGTCAGTTGGGATTATGCTATCTGTTTGAATATGGCGCCAGAGCCGGACGGCCCTATTGTATCATGTGGCACAACTTTTGCGTGCGCAGCTGGCTGGCTCTGAACATGGGGGCCTCAAAGCTTTTTTTTTTTTTTAATTCTTATTTACTAAAACTGCTGAATCCATTTCATAATCACAATAAAGAATTCCAAGGGGTGCGCTATAGTGAACCAATGACCCTTCTCAGGTGGTGGATGCACTCAGCTTTGCTTCATGCTACCACCTTAACTCACCCCTGTCATGTCTTATTGCTTAAATAATAACATTTTGTTTTTTTTTCACCAGCAAAACTATGTCTAATTTGCCATTCACGTGCTAGACTCCCCTCACTCTGCCCAGGTGTACTCTGCATGCCTCAAACACCAAGTTTGCACACATTTCCCCCACTTACAGTTGATTAAAGACTGACTGAAACAAAATTGGTTTGCCTCAAATAAATGTATTGTTATAGTCATGGCTGCATTGTCTCCTACAGACTAGGATCTAGAAGCAAAACAAGCAGTACCCAGAAATTATATTAAAATAGGTGTGCGCAATCTTGAATTTTATACACACCCTCAAGGTGTGATGTTATTATAAACCCATTGAGCTTTGTTCTCTGGGTTTACTAAGCATTTTACTCCTCATCTGTGTATAAAATTCTCATTATGCACACCTGCCCATGCATTATTCAAAATGAATTAGAGGATCATGATGATCTGCCCATTTTTAGCAGTTGTCCATGTGTAAGGTTTCAAAAGAACAGTTACACACTTACCGTAACAGTAGGTCTTCGACAGACCCTCTCTATAAGGCCACACCTTTGGAACTATAGCCAACAGGCACTAGAACCACATGGAAACATTTGTTAGCAGGAGGCTATCCACAACTATGACCCATGTTTTTGTCTATATAAATGTGGGTAACCCCATCACTCCTCAGTTCCCTGCCAAAGATTAAACTTGGAGGACCTTCAACTGTGAGGAACCAAGAGATAAGACCAACATCAGGCATACAAGGAGAGGCATGGAGCTGCATATATGATGCATGGATTAGGTTCAGGCACACTATCTCATGTAACTCTCACTGAAACAAATGGGGAAAGGAGACAGAGGAGGAGGATGATCTGGAGGGGTTTCTAGAAGCTCCAGAGCATGCTCCCTTGAAACTATCTCCAGGACTCACTTGGCCATTGTAATCTTCCACCATTGTTTCAGATACAGGGAGACTGTGCCCCCACAGGAATCCTTGGAGGTAACAATGGGGTGGGGGTGTATCCGGCAAGACAGTCAGGCAGAACCGATGGGAGCAGTGCCACAGGTATGACTTGCTTTGACTGCTTCTGTATGAACACATGAGGGGACGGGGCCTGGCAGGGTGCCATCTCTTTTGCCATGGCCTTGTTGATGGTAGGCACAGCCACCTCTGACAGCAGGCTGACTAAAGTATCCCCTCCCATGACCCCTGGAAGGAGTGGGATACAGAGACTTGACAGACTTTAGAGTCATTTTGAGGTCTAAAAGCCTCTTAAGGCCTCTTCAACATCATAACCAAAGAGTTCTGACCCTGTGAAAGGGGCACTGAAAACTGCTTGTTGCACATCATTGGCAAAGCCAGCAACTCTGAGCCAAGAATATCTTCTGATACAAATGCCAGAAGCAGCAGCCCTGGCAGAAGCATCAGATACATCATAGGCTGAGTGTAGCAAATGTTTGCCAGTCTCAGCACCAGAAGTTATGGTTTCAAGTAACTCATTCTTGGCAGAGCCACAAGGCAGAGCCTGGGCTGCAGTTTTTGCAGCTTTCCATAGGCTGTTCTAATACTTTATACATATGAGCTTGGTGGTTTGCAATCCTAAGGTCCAGTGAGGCACAGGCATATGTATGCTTGCCCATCACATCCAACCTCCGAGATTCTTTCTCAGGAGGTGAAGTACTCACTTGTTTAGGTGCTCTAGACCTACCATGAGCAGCCATGATGACTACAGAATCAATTTCTAGCTAATTAGCATAAATTAGCAATAACCCACGGCAGGGTATGGGGTTATAGGCATTTAATCCATGCCTCCCATCCTATTTACCACCATAATATCCCTACACTGACTCTCTAACTTACAAAATAGCTTGCCATAACCAGTAATGCCACTCTTTCTTCATCAACCAACCACAGCTACCCCAAAGACATTCTTAGGCTGAGTAGGCCCAATCAATAACATTTTTTTACATTTTAGATGGACCATAGTCCCAGTCATGGAAAGAACTTCAGCTGGCTCATGAAGCAGGCAGAAAACCTTGCTAGTGGCCCAAAGGGGAAAAGATTTCAGATGGCCTGCAGAGTGCGACAGCACACGATGATTTCAAGAATAAAATTTCCAACCACGCAGGCACAAACTGAGGGCCTTCAGTCCTGACTGGGATTAAATCTGAAATGGTCCACTGAGTAATCAAGAGAGACTTTTTCTGATCCTGCCCAGTCTTACACTTTGAACGGCCCAATTTGGCAAACATCTAAAGTGGTCGTGAAGCAGGCACAAGTGGAAAAAAAAATTACTTGATTGGCATTTTAACTATAAAGGAAAGACTTTTAATGTGTACACAAAGGATTCAAGAAAAAAACGTTACTAATTCTGTCCTGTTGACTTGCTCAGGTAATATTCTTCAGCAGGATACAGAAACTGCTGAATATCGGATTGTTTAACAGTCACTGGCAGAGATGTGATTAGTAATCTGTCGTAGTATCAAAGGGATATGCAGGCAAAGTTAAACAGTTCATTACTGCGGTTACAGAATTACAGTACAAAAAAAATCACAGGTAGGATAAGGCTTGGGAATTGCCCCAGGCTACAATCTTTCAAAACAGCTCTGTCTTGACAAGTTAAGGATATGCTGGAAAACAGCTGAAAAGCAGTGAACAGAGTGAGAAGACTTGTATTACCTTCTGAAAACACTGCTACACTATCTGTATTCACTAGGTCAGTTCACTGGCGAGGGGTCTTTCCAGTGTAGTGGCTTTCGGGACTTGGGAAAACACTCAGCATTGACACTGCAATGCAATGCTGAGGTGGTGCTGGCTTGTTGGAGGTGCCATCTTTTGGATGAGATCTTAAACGGAAGATCATGTTGGGGTTGCCCAGGTGGAAGTTAAGGATCCTCATGACTCTCTTCAAAAAGAATAGATGCTTACCCAAGTGCCCTGGCTGAAAGTCCCTCTTTCAATATTACAGGCCCTAAGCAACTGCTCATTACTATGTGACGTAGGAATGCTCCTCAGAATTGTGGAATCGGATTCATCAGATTCCAAACCATTTTTTATAAGTTAGGATTGTCAGAAATAAAGGTCAAGAATCTTAATTCTTAAAAAATGGACTGGAATCTGACCCCGATTCTGCGGATTAGTATTTCCAAATTTTCACCGATCTGGCAAATGGTACTGTAGTGTAAGCAGCCCTGCCCCTCACAACTGAAAGACTCCACCCACCCCCCCCCACAATTGCATCACCCATTCTCCCTCCTCCCCCACCCTTCCTATTGAACTTACTTGGGGAACCCATTTGTTGGATCAGGCAGTAACGGACTGGTAGCCCAAGTCTGCCCAGCCCATTACCCACTTCATGGGACTTGTTGCTGCTGTGCTGGGGACAATGTCTGACTCTGGCTTTGATTCTGTCTTTTTTTCTGTCAGTCATGGTCTGTCCATGATAGGAGTCCAAAACCGCCACCACTTGCCAGCCCCAGTACCTACCTCGTTGCAAACCAGCACCCACTGCATGACTCCCCCCCAAGTCCCCTCCACACAGGATAAGTCCACAGGGAACTTGCCAGGTATTTACCCATGCTGTTTAACTGGTTTAGTTCCAGTAATAAAGGCCCCAATCAGAAAATTAGAATTAAAGAATTAAGGGAGGCAGTATAGCACAGTGGTGTAAGGGTCTGAACTGCAAATCTGGTGACATCCAGCAGACCAGACCTGGGTTTGAATCCCACAGCTTCCACTTGCATACTGTGTGACCCTGAGCAAGTCACTTAACTTCCCTGTGCTCCCAGTTCACTCCTGTAAAAAAGCTTTCAGCTTAGTGTGCTACTCCTGGTTAAACAACTAAATAAAAAACAAAAAAAAGACTGATTTTTGCCATTTTTCCATCTGATATACTGTGTGTGTACTGAGCAGACAGGACCTTGAGGAACAGGATATCATTCTCAGTCAAACGACATCAGCACTCATCCAAGATCCTGCTAGCTGGTCTAAAAAAGTCTGAAGGATTTTCAGTGAAGCCATCAGAAAATGAGTGGCAATGAAATAACATTCATATCTGAAAACCTGCAATTCATACACTTTATTGTAACAGATTAGGCCTGGTTGTCCTTATATAAGGGGATAGGAATAATGTTTTAAAACATATTTGCAGTTGATCTTTAATGGGAACAGTGATCAGGCAGAGCCCCTCTGACACTGCACTTGTCATCTGGCTTTTTAATGTATATCCATTTTCCCCAGATCATTAGAAACACTGGTATCAATAGATTCTGTGCAAAGTAATGGATCGCTCTACCTGATGAATATCACAGAATCAGAAATCAAAAGAAACACTGCGAAGAGAGTTGTGGAGGAGAGGATGGTGCCAAAAGGAAGAGTAACTGCCTCTGGTCTTGAGGGAACAGCCATACCAGCCAATTAGGACAGCTGGATATGATGCCGCACTGGAGAAAGAAGGCCCTTAGCAAAGGCCTATGAATATCAAAAACATATTCCAGTCCTGTCCTGACTTGAAAATATTCATACATTTCTTGTTCAGGTACTCCCACACTTCCTCAGTTTCTACAATACTCAGCTACAGCCTTAAGCACTGGCAATTTCCAACAGCTACTGGGGGCCCTACCTACAGCTGGCACATACTACTAACGTTCATTTTCAGTTGTAATCTAATGTATCCGTTTCTCTAACTGCACATAATGAAACCACATATAGTGTATAGTGGAGTGTTGTTCTGTATAGAATTCCATCCCTTTCAAAATGCTGTTGAACCACAGTTCAAAGGTCATGGAATGTGATTCTACCCTACTGTGGTAGAACAGCATTCTAGAACCCCTAGAGACTGCATGAGTCAGTTTCATTTTTAAAGGAAAAGAACTCACAAACACATATGTCACACAGTACTATGCACTATAAAAAATACAGGATGAGCAACTCTATGCACAACCAGTGTGTGTTGCCATCTTGGGGTTCTGATTCCCATGGACCTCTCAAGCTTCGCTCTTGAGGTCAGGGGGAATCAGAACCCCTCTGTCGCAGAACTCACTGGTTGCGTGCATAGTTGCCCATCCAGTATTCTCTACGTATGGGGGCATCATCAAGGTGAGTACAGCTGGCTGGTGTGACATCACGATGACATGAAGTTACTCACTCAGGTATAGCGCTAGCAAATCCAAACTACAGACAAGAGGACTAGCAGGGTGTGTAGGGGTCCCAAATACATCAGGCTGTTACCGTTGCTGGGTGGGCCGTAAAATGTTGCATCATCCTTTACACAAAATCATCAAAGGTCTACTTTAGCACACAATGTGCATGCTACCTTGTATTTGACTAGCTAAAGAAAAAATGTTACGCAAGTGTTTAGAGCCACTGAACATCCTCCTCCTCACAGTACAATTCATAAAGAAGGAAGAGCATCTATGAGGCTCTGCGAGCAAGTTAAACACCAAGTTTTCTGCTAGTCAAATGAAAGAAGAAGAAAAAATCTGCATTTATATAGCACGTTTCATACACAGTGTATCACAAAGCACTTTACAAGCAATGTTAGACTGGTAGTGCAGTGACTGAACGTGTAGTGGCAACCTTATCGCACACCAGCACCCACATACAGCCTGGACAACTGCATGATCTGGTTCACAGGAAAAGGCAACACCACTAACACTGCATATTGCTCCTTGCTCTTTAGTGTATATACTGAATACAAACATTCATAACGTGAAAAGATCACAGACACAGGATATGGCCATAGTTATGAGTAGACTTTACAATTATAAAAGGTTTTTCTTGTTTCTGAGAAACTCTGCCATGCTATCAGTGGCAATGAGAGCAACACCTACAGCTCAGAGAAGCTGACATCCTCAACTGGTCTCATTTCTTTAATGTTTAATACCATAACATTAAAGAGTTTAAGGAGGTCTTTCTGCTGCAGCTAGACACCTCATGTCAGATTTTTGGATGCCAGAGTCTCTACAGTATACACCTGCGTCTGGCAGCGAAGGACTGTACGTCAGAAAGAACCCTCATGTCCAGAATGATGATGTGGGTAAATGACCTAAAAGGGACCATACACCCTGTTTTTTTTTAGGGAAACCAGATCCCCCCCAATCCTGTTCTAGAGAAAGCCACCCCTGAAGCAGATGGGAGCAGTTTTGCCACCAGCACAGAGCTTTCCATAAGGGGTTCATGACCAACCTAACGTGATCCAGGGATTGGGTTGTCCGGGGTACGAAGCATCTACTATGGAATGAGAACATGGAAGGGGCAATGGTAGCAGTCATGATGGTTATAGCCATGAGACTCAGGAGCCGAAGCATGGAACTCACATGAACCCAGAAGCTGGACAAAATCAATGTCACTTGAACAATCACAGCATCTGCACAGGGTTCCAGAAGGAACGCATGCCCTGAGTCATGCCCAGGACAGCACCTATGAACTGAAGGTACTGGCACATGGCACTCAGGCCTGATTTGAGTTCCTTGACCAGGATACACAGTTGGTCGAACAACTGTTGAATCTGAGACAAAGTCTGTATTGCTGTATCTCGGGAAGAAGCTCTGAGACATCAATTATCCAGGTATATTTGTACAGGGCTTCATGGCATAAGGTCATAGTCACTACAGTGAAGCACTTGGGGAAGACCCACGGAACAGCACCAAGGATAGACCGAGGAGTAAGACACTTCAGTGGTAGTGCTGGCCCACCATGGCCCTCCAACATAAAGCAGAGATACCTTTGATGACTGAGCCACGTCATGCTGTGCAGACATGCATCCTGCATGTCCAGGGTACAAAGGCAATCCTCTTACAAAAGCAGAGGGAGGAGTGACTGATGCAACACCATGCAAACCTTTTTGTATGTAATGTCTTCATTCAGCCTCTGAGGCCCAAGACAGGGCACAGACTGACTGTTTTCTTCAGGAGAAAGTAGTACTGGGACTAGAAACCCTGTTTCCATTCAGGTATGGGAACAAGCGGAATAGCCTTTTTTCTCAAAGAGAATATGCTCTTCGGTTAGTAGGACTGACAAGTGGTCTTGGTGGTAATGACAAGGGCAGGGAAGGTGCACAGGTGAGGCACAATTAGTTCCAGTGCATGCCTCCCCCACCCCCCGACCCATCTGTGATTATCTTGAATTAGTTAAATAAAACTGTACTTAGCTCTGGGAGAACAGCAGGATTGGAAAACATGTAATCTGAGATTCTAAGATCGCTAACATGCACTGCAGGCTACTGAATCTTCCACTGCTGCAGCCCTGTTCCGATGTCAGCTACAGGGGATTCTGGGATTTCTGGTTACAGCAAATGTCAGCTTGCAAGTCAGCATAATCAGATTGATACAATCTACTGTACTGCAGTAAACAGTAAGTAAAAAAAAAAAAAGATTTTTGCACACAAAGTGCAAATCGGGATCAGCCCCTCTTAGGATGACTGTTCCACTTTAAGGGCATGGAAAGAGGAAGCAAGTCTAAGGCAAGAGGGGAGAGACTTCCATAGAGAAGCCAGACATACTGAGAAAGCAGAACAAGCTGAGGTAGAGGAACAAGTGGTAGATGGGCAGAGGGAGTAAGAGGTGGGAGCAAACTAAGGATCTTTTTACTGTAAATCTAATTTGTTAGCAACTGAAGCCTTGCACAGTTGCACAAATTAAAGTTCAGAATAGCACAATTTAACCCCAATAAATGAAACTACCTTAACAATTGCTTTGCTATTATGACACAATTCAGTCAGGCAAATCTCTCTGCTTGGTCTGTCTTCAACAAGGACAATAGCCCACCACTGGCCACTTCAGAAAAACTATTTAAAACCGCAGGTGTGCCACAGGGTGATTGTCCTTCAAATGCTTTTTTGGCCAATGAAGCAACTTCTTCCCTGCATCACTGATCTAGGACTGATCTTTCTGTAAGGAATCCCTGTGATTCTTCTCTCCAGTCAAATCTGCATTTTATGCAAATATGCTCGGCAGGAAGGGCCCCTTTACATTTAAGAATGGGCACTACCAGCTTCCATAAATTCTTGAAGTTTTTCTCTTTCTCATTGGTGGTGTTGTTTAAAAACCATGGAAACCCTTTTGATCTCTGGGAGCTTTGTTGTTGTAATGTCATGCAATACAAATTAGTGCCCCTGCTGCTATCTCCACAGGTGCCTCACAGAAGTTGATAGTCCTCTGTGGTTGGTCGATTATCAGGTATTGTTCACATATTCAAGTATTTTAAGGAACACAATTAGGAAACAACACAACTAAGAGACACATTTTTTTTGAATACACACACACCGATAACAGCTGCAAAACAGAGTGACTTATTTCAGTTAAGGTGACCAAGCCAAAATTAATTTGAAGGGATTTTAGAATATTGAGCTTGGTTATTTATAAACAGCTTAATAACACAATCAATAGGCTGCCTTAACATTTATAAATAAATGCATGTTCACCCCCAGCAGCCCCACTTCTTGTATTTATTTATTAATTGACGGTATTTGAAAATTGGGTAACTGGGAAAGGCGCACTGAGCTGAGGCCCATTTCCAGGTGCGATCCGCTTCTTGTATTAGGCTTTTCTCGTCTTGATTTTTTTTTTTTTTGCTATTTTGGTCTTCATTTAGGGTCATTTATTAGAAAGCTTTGTCTGGGGAATGGCATGCTAAGCCAAAACACATTTCCTGGTGCATCCAGGTTGCACATGGAGGTTAAGTGACTTGCTCATGTCCCCAGAGTATGTAAATGAGAGTTGTAGGATTCAAATTCACGTCTGCTAGGTCTCCAGATTCACATGTAACCCCTCTACAAATGGGGGTTCCTGAAAAGTCTTCCTTGAGCTGGTCTAAATGCTCGCTGCCAGGCTGGTGTCCTGCGTTTTAGTAGTTCAAATGTATTGTCAGAGTGTGCCTGTAAAGCCTCCGTGTACTGTCTCTTTAAGAGCTGCCTAGATTGCAGTCATAATTAATCTGGGAGGGGGGGTTGAGTGTTTCTGTGCTCAAGTCCCGCCAGGGCTACCAGATAATCACTCCGTCCTGCCATCACTGTTCGTGCAGAGGGAGTTCTGTTAGAAGCTGTACTTATTTGCTGATTATCCATTAGAATAGTAGTGATACGTAAGCTTTAATTACTGACAGAGGAGGGCTCTACCGGTGGATTAATGCCTGGCTGGGGGGGGTGCACGAGGCTGATGGCCGAGTGCTTCCAACCACCCAGCGGGCATTAATCCCCGGTAAAGCCAGACGCTGAAGGTGATTAATGCACTTGTAACAAGGCAAGTGTGAGGCGAATATTGTGCGAGAACTGGTTCACTTCACAATAGCGAGCGCTTGCCGACACTGATGATGTTTACTCGTAAAGAATGCTAGATTTGCTTGGTTTCCACCGAGTGTGCTGATGTGACAACGTGTGCGGTCACGGTGCACGCTGCACATTCTTTTACATAATGTCAGATGTTTTTCATTCGCGTGCACCAGAGCATTAGTGTGTGACAGATAGAATAGGAGTGTAATTTTTGGATTCCGACTGACTGTTTCCATGCTCTGTCATTCTATGTTATCTACTGATCACTAATGAGAGCAGTGCAGTATGGGACAAATACCTAGTCATAGTGGGACATGTTGAGAGAGTGATCATACGTTTATTCGTGTCATCTACGTTTTGTGTCACGATACGTCCGTCTTTTATATTTGTTTCCCTTGCCTGTGCACTTGAGGAGCTCCTCTACTGAGTTAACGGTGGACCGAGTCAGTGGGTGGCTGCGCGCGATTCTACTGGCGAGGTCCTGGGTGTTTTGTCTACATCGCCAGGTACTGCCTCAGGGGCGTGCCTACTCGTCCTGTGTGTGAGTGCTCCCGGCGCGCCCCCGCTTGTTTGCATGGCTTAGCTGAGCACCATCTGAGAGTGGCTTGTGAGGGTAGTGCACCAGCAGGCTCTAATACTTACATACTTGTTCGATCTCTACCCTGTTTATTGCCTTCGCAGTGCTGCACCATGTGGCTGCCTGTGGTAGGGTGCCAGCGGGCTCTACTGGTGGGTTAATCACCGCTGGTTTTGCATCAGCTGATGCATTTCAACCAGTCTCTGCTCTCCATTTCACTACCATTTTCCATGCCATGTTACAATGTAGCTTGTCTAACCTGCTTTGTTAGCAGCGTGGACCTTATGTACTGCACCACCATTTTGGTTTTGGACTGCCAGTCAGCACCAATCAGTACCTTTGGGGACTCTAAAATGGAGCCTATCCCCAGGGGTCTTGTGGGAGCAAAATTCTGTAGGAATTGTAGTTTTTGCATTTTGGCACCAAAACAGACCTCGAGGGAGAGCCCTTGAACTGATTGACAGATAGATCAGCCAACTGAACCTTTTGGATCCTGGGGAAAGTCCCAGGCTGCTTGCAGCTAGAGTCAGTCTGAATTGGGAAGTGAAAGTGGTAACAGCTTGAGTGATTCAAGCAGCAGCCCCTGCATAGATTCGCGTGGGAGAGCCGTGAAAGGGCTGAGTTTGGGCCTGCCTGTTTGCCTGCTGTCCCCGAGAGGGAAATTGAAGTGTACTCGGACTGAATCCGAATTGTGAGGACGATTTAAGCCCCAGAACTGTGACCAGGCTTTAACCTGAAGAAGACCGAAGATTTGCTAAATGCGATCAGCCTGTCAGGATTTACAGCCACCTTTGAACTCCCAGTTTGTGCAGAGACTTTGTAATTGCGACTGGATAGCAATCTGCCTGGTACAGTAGAATTTCTTACATGTAAATGTACTGTGTGCTGTTAGTGGGTCGTGATTTGGTTCCCAACTGTGTGCTGAACTGTGTTCTGCTTGCTGGAGGCTGCATCCAGCTCCAATGGACTAAATCCGTTTGCATCTCCATTTGGCCTGGGCCATGCCACACTGGCCCAGCCAGACTACCCGCTACACAGAGAAAGCCATCGACAAGATACCTGCCTGGGGATCAGCCCCCTGCTCAATGCCTTGAACATGAATGACGCCTCAGTGATTCATGTGGGCCCCGTTTCTCCTGGCACTCCAGCTCAACAACCTGCAGTCTCGATTTTGTCCTGCCTGTGTCCTGTATTGGATATCATGAGTAAACATCAGGGTAGCTCCCTGCAACAACAGCTAAATCTAAAGTGTTGTCATCTGATTGCTTTGTTGTCTTTTCCTTCACGGACTGAGCCCTCCAGCTCCGGATTACAAATAGTGCGTGCTGTGCATGTTGCTTTCTTCCATTACAGGGCCCCAACCAGCTGTGATGCCGGCCTACCCCAGGCAACGGTCCTGGCTAGCCCACCTTTTCCTACATGGGTACCCAAAGTGTGTGACTGTGTAGGAACTCTGAAGTGCATGCATAACTGTCTGATTGATTTAGCCTTTAAGCCAATCCACCTGATTACGCCCCTCCCTTGTTCAAGTCCCCTGAATAAATCAGATCCAACTCTTTTTGCATTTAACCTGACTGTGGTTCCAGTTTGTGCCAAGAGTACTGTATTGTTGCTATTTGCTGTGCATAACCTTGTTTTACAGGGGGTCTCCAGGGTCGAGCTGGAGGAACCAGCCCTGGTGATAAGTGCAAACAGTGTGGGCAATTGCATGGTGAATAAGGGTCATTGTGAAAGTGATTACTGTATATTGTTCAGGCCACTAGAAGGGAAGGGGGGTTACACTGTCCTGGAGGGCTGTGCCCCAGTTAGCTTGACCAGTAACAATCCTGACCTTGGGGTGGAGGCACCCGTTTCAGTACCCAGGCCCCTTAACCTGCTACTAGCCAAGCAGACAGGGGTAGTAGTCCGTGGGATAACGCCACCTAGGGTGACACACAACTCAGTGCTCCAGTCTCTAGGCTTACCGCTTTCCTTTGAGAGTATTTACAACAGAGTGCAACGAAAAGAAGGCAGTTGTATTTTCTTTCAGTGTGGTCTTTGGTCACACACCAGGAGCCACCCCAATAATTTTACTAAATTGTATTGTAAATACAGGGGTTGAGCTTGCAAACCTTTTGTACTTATATTTTAAATGCCTGTGGGGGGTGCAAGGTGTTTGACAAGAGAAGGAAAGACCATTGGGTTGCTCGGTGGTAGTGAGTTGTGCCTCCAAGCACTCAGCATGTTCAAGTAGCAACCCTTCTTGTCTGGGGAAAGTGGGGTCAGGACCGGAAGTAACGTTGTGGCAGGCAGCATGCCTGCCTATGGAGGATGACCCACTGTAGCGGCCCCTTGCAGTGGGCAAGGGAGCAAAGGAGGGACAAACCAGCATATTAATTAATCAAAGGTGACTGCGTGCAAGCAACAGTGAACAAATGCCAGACTATGGTGTGTACTTTAACAGGCAACATTAAAAATCTAACTGCGTAAACAGTTCAGGTCCCAATAAATGTTACACTTGGCAACATCTCTCAGGGAAAACACAAACTGTAACAACCAAATAATAATACAGTTGAGCATTATCACAGAATAAAAAACAGTGCAGAGTGCTAGTATATTTATAATGGATGCAGGCAGCATTCGAAACTTAGACACTGTTTGGATTTTTTAGGAGGAAATGTGATAAGTTATCTTTCTGCTCCACTGACATCCTTCACTGTAGGGTGTACATGCTGGAAAGGCAGAACCCTACACACAGATTGCAATATCATACAAAAATGTCAGAAATCCGTAACAACTAAAAGCTATCCTCTGTTCCAAACAGACACTTGACCAGTGATTTGCTGTATGCTCCTTTTTACCCTATAGCCTCAGAGTTGCTCCAGTATAATAAATATGATTACAATCTTGAAGATTGCATACGAGCTCAAATACATTATTCCTACACACACAATGCAACACAGCAGTATAGTCTTACTGGATCATACATGTACTGCAGTACAGATGTAACAGCACTCCATACACAGGTGCTACTAGACAGAGTGGGTTCACGCCTATGCCACTTGGGTGACTAAAGCTACAGCTCCCACATCAAGCAAACAAATGCTAGGAATGCACTCATCTGGCATTTCGCTGAACAGGCAAAGCCTTCGTGACACAGAGCAATGCTGAAGTCAGACACTCTGATTCCAGAAGATCTACTGTCATTTCTCTAAAAGCACTTTTACACACAGGTTTCTGTTAACGGAATGACTGTTACGGAAACAGTATTCTATTACATCCCTTGTGTGTAAAGTGCATCTGTTTCGTTCCCTTGGTGAACATTCATCCAAACCGCAATCTCTGCTTTTCGCGGTTTGTACTGATGTGTTCTGTTTCGTCTGGCTGTGTAAAACAGCCATTCCGGTAGCACTGCAGAAACAGCCATACAGAGCAGCAAACTTTGAGGGAGCCAAAACAAATGGAGGCGGGGACTGCCGGAATACTCGCAGGGTGTAAAAAGGAACCAGAACACAACAGAGTACAACGGCGCCACACAGGTAACGTTCATATCTGTTTTAAAAACCTGTGTGTAAAAGCGCCTTAAATCGCACGCTGCAATGGCACTCTAGTTACCACTGCTTTTATGCTACAGGCACATCCATGACATGCACATTTCTTGCTAGCAGAAACAGGAGACGGGAAACAGATGGGCAAGGCTGGTATAAATAGGACTGTCCAGAGAGAATTCAAGTTGGATCTGCACTATTGCTGCTCTGATCGAAAATGGTAATAGAGGCAACAGTGCATTTCTAGGGTCACATGCAACAAGGCAATGAGCTGTTCATCAGAAAGGCACCCCCGATGTAAGAGGGGATAGTACCAAAATGACATCTGCACCCTGCTGGAGCCATGGGTGTTGGAATGAATACGCTGTGTAAGTCATGGCTTACAAGTTGATTGGGAGGGAGGGACACATTCTGGGCCCTGGACATTGATTTGCATTGCTCCTACTGCCTGATCCCCATTTGTACAGGTCTGATGACTGCTGTGCTTGGTATGAACTGAACAGCATGATAAATGCAAAAAAAAAATGAAGTACTGCTGAAACTGTGTGCTCTTATTATGCAGTTTCTTTTTTCGCTATTTTTTTTCCTCCTTTCCATGGCCTCGATGCTTCTCTCCTGGTTTTCCGAAGGTTCGTACCTCTGCATGCTGTATTCACTGCCAGCATTGACACAGGCCATTCTGACTCTGCGGTTTACCCTTGGCCTCTTTGCTGTAATGGAGGCAGAGTGACCCTTGTCTGAGGAACATGCATGCCACTGAGCAGGGTCTGGTGGTGTGAGGGCTCAGGCGTGGAAGCCATCATCTGATGCAACTAAGGGGGCTGAGGTTTGTATTTTCATGGCCCCACCTTCCTCCCTCAGGGTGTGTTCATGACGGCATCCTGCGGCAGCAGCATACTAGACAGACAGTCACCCACATCACACACACTACCATATGCCTACCATCAGAAGCCTCTCTAACAATGGACAATCCTGAACCACCGCTCCCCCCCCCCCCAGTAGGACAGCATCCAAGCAAACATTCTGTTGCCCTTCCTACTGGTCCTCTCTCTCTCTCTGTCCTGGGCCTGGTGTGTAAACCTAGGTCACCAGCATCCCCAACGAGCGTTTCACCAGCCGGTTCACTGAAGCTGGCTCTTTATGAGATTTGTGAAGTATGACATGGGGTGTACTGGAGGCCAGTCAGCAAATACGGCTATATATATACACAACTGGGGAGGGGGGGCACAGAGGCACCAAAGAGGGCTCTGACTTATATGAATTCTATTTCCTACCTACACCACTGGAGCAGCAGGACTCTGTGCAGTGCAAGCTGAAATGCTGCAGTGGCCCAACAGCACTTTTGCAGGCTACTGTGAGAACCAGCGAGAAGAGATACAGTGAACCCCTCCTACGATGAACTCTGGTATTCTTCTAGAGTGAAGCTTTTGTCAAGTCTCATTGTAATACAGTGCATTCTAATCAGACACAGAGACAATGAAAAATGCTGTTATTAGACGGGCAGCTCTCTTCTGACTGCTAGACATCAGAACAAGCCCATTCACATGCCTGCCTAGACATCTCATTAGGTTGTGCAAAAAGAAAAGACTCTTGAAATCAAGAATTAACATCCAGTTCTAAGTTATCCTGGCATGAAGCAACTAACTGCAGCTGTGTTCGTATCCTGGAGACAGCTCAGCCAGCTACAGTAGCTGCTCACTTCTGAATGAGTAACTCCTGACAGAGATGTCTTTATGAGAAAAGCTTGACTTCTTGGTAACCTGGTTTCAGTGTACTGTAGTGCTACAAATACATGACTGCCAGATCCGGACTGGACCTTTGACTGTTTTAGTCTGATCCAGATCTGGCAGTTCTAATATCACCCATACCCACCCTATATGAAATTCAGACCAGGCAGAATGGGCAGACCAAAACATTAAAACCCATACATACTGGTCTGAGTGGAATAGCCGGGCCACATAAGCTGCTCTCAGTTCAGCCGGATCAGCCAGTCCAGTTTTTATGGTTTTGGGTCTAGTGCAGGGGTCTGGATTTTACCAAACCCCAGGGTCCTATGTGGCCACTAGCTTACCACACACCTTCTCTAGATGATTCTTCCTTTTAATGATATCCACGTGCCTGTCCCATGCATGCTTGAATCCGGTCACTGTCTCTGCCCCCACCAGCTCCCTATGCAATTTGATGCATCTATCCTCCATCCTTTCAGTGAAGAAATGCTTCCTCAACTCTCTCCTCAATCTCCTCACCACTAACTTCACAGAGTTCCATCTTGTAACCACTTTTGTGCTCAATATAGACATTGATATTCAGAGGTGTGATCCCAGGAAAAAAACTGCAAAAATGCTCAATGTTAACTCGTGTGTAGACAACAGTACAGAACTGTTTACATGGAACATTCTGCACTGGTGTGAGTGGCGCTGAGTAGCTGATCTGCTGCCAGAAGATAAGTGCAGACATTTGGAGGTGTTAAGCCTATTCATTTCATCACCTGTGAAACTCGGCAGTGGTGGAGGGCTGAAATGATGAAAGAGTCTTAAGCCATGTTTACATGGCTGCACCACTCTTACCCGATGTCCGCTATGGTGCTCCCCAACCTCCTCAGCCCATGCGTGGTTGCATTTACATGACCACCCCCCATGCCAATACAAGCTGTGTTGGAGAGTGGCTGTGAGTCTGGGGTTGGCAGCTGTTTGGCATCATCAGCATCTTGTCATGCCTTCCATTAACACGAGAAGTGCTGGCAATTAAAAAGTGACTGACAGAGATGGTGGGGGCTGGATGGTGGGAGTCAGCCATGCACCAGCTGTGGGGAATGTGCAACTGTGTGTGGAGGCTGGCCGGGTCAGAGACAGATGGTGGAGGCTGACTACCAACAGTGTGACTTGGTGGAACTCACATGGAGAGATGCTTTACTACATGTAAATGCACACACAGTAACATTATTAACTCACAGCACATTTTATTGAAAGTGCTTCTCTAAGTGTAGACCAAAGACAAAGGGGTTACCTACCCTTAAATTACATGGCTACCAAACATGGCCAACTCATAACTGATGTCCTTGAGACTTTATTTTTTGTGTGATAAGTACCATGCAAGTAGGGGCCGATGTATGTAAATTTAGGAGAGTGACCACAGGGCATTGTGATAAATGACCGCATTGTAGCCATGCAAGTGGCACAGCCATTCCACACAGCTGTTTACACTGCTCACATTGTTACACATTCCTAACTTTGAAGAGGCTTCAGAAACAGAGTAAGAAGTGACTTACCACGACTGGGTGAGTGTCCACACTGCCACATTTCCACTGCAGCAACCTGAGCACTTGGGCTGATGCACTGCAAATGTGCCAGTGTAAATAGGCCTTCCGATATTTGTGTGGACGCTCCACACGACCTGCTATAATGTACTTGCAGGGCTGGAAGTCAGCAGAGGGACATAAGCAAAACACAGGGGAGAGGGACAGCTAGTCTGCCTGCAACACTCTGATAGCTTCCACACCGCTCATCAGCTTGTGTGTGTGGACACACTGGAAATGGCTCTGGCAGTGCACTTCACACGCAGGTGCATAATGGTGCCAAACCCCAGCGTGTGTATAAACACACCCACAGACACCGAACACATCCACTGTGCTGTGCTGCTGCACTGCAAGTGAGACATGTTGGTGCAGTGCAGTGAATTTATCACAGGACTACAAAACAGCCAGCTGAGGTTTGAATCCCAGCAGGAAATGCAACCTTGCATTTTGCACTATGCAACTTAGTTCTTACCACACAAACTTGGCTCTAACCACACAAAAGTGATGTTTCACAGTAATAGAAAAAAAAAAATAAGTGGGGGATTTAAGTTTGCAAATTTGCATTCATTGATAATACTGCCACTGAACAAGTTAAAACCTTTAAAATATCCAGGCCTTACTCTCAACGGTGCACTTCCCTATGAGCTGTATATTGATTTATTGGTTAAGGCAGTTTTTAAGTGCCTTGGCACACTTTATCGAGTAAACAGTGTGCTTCTTTCTGACACTAGGAAATTGTTACTCAAAATGTTTTTGCTGCTTACCCTTGATTATGGACTTCTGCTTTATTTTGCAGCTGCCTACCATGGACATGCAATAAAGGGTGAAAGTCCTTGAAAATAAAATAGTAAGATTCGCTAGCCAGTCCCCCACAAAAACTCATCCCTGTGTACTGCATAACTTGTTACAGTAACTTCTTAAAAAAATTATTTTTCTGCAGTATTTTTTAAAGAAAATCTCTTTGGGACTTGCACCATTATCTTAGTCTAATATTTATCCAGTTATAAATTCCCAGCTCAGTAATCTGTTTCAGATCATCTCTTCATGCTCCCTTTATGAAGCCACCTCAAGGGCATAGATCTCTCATACATGGCTGTTCAAATGTTTGAATTCACTTTTAAATGTTCATCTGTTGCTAATTTTAGGACCTTGTTAAAACAATTCTTGTTCACCATGTGTTTATATTAGTTGACTGTATTTTTCATGTATTTTCATCTGTTTTGTATGGTTCTAGTTGCTCATGAAAATGGGCAATACTGCTCCAGTGACCAGGGCCTACCAGGTTATCAAATAAAAATTAGATAAAAAAACAAATGAAAAAGCATCTGCCTTGGAGGCAGTGTTGGCTGTCTACTTCCACAAACAGCAATGTGAACAGAAAGTGGTAGGCTCCATTACCCTCCAGTACGCTATATGTGTGTTTAGGCCACTGCTGTGTTTCGGCAGCATTCAAGTTCCCTTGTGTGGAGAACAGCTCTGCAGCCAATTTCTGCATTCTACACACAGCAGCAAAGGAGCGCTGCAAGTGGCCTGGCCCCCTTCCCTGACCCCATACTCACACTCTCTCCCTTTACAGAATCCCTGCACTATACCAGATTTCAGTGCTGAATTCTTTAAATCAACCCCCCACCCCCCCCCTCTCTCCCCCTTGGGGCTCCCTCCCTTCAACTTGATCCTCGTGCCAATGTTTTACCCCCCTCCTTCCAATTTCTCCCTCTGTGTGCTCCCTCCCATCAAACTGAGACTGGTGCCAATTTTTTTTGTTGTTGTTAAAAATCCTCACTCTTTCCCTGTGGACTCCTTCCATCACCCAGATCCCAGGCCACATGTACATATTTTTTTTAAATCTTCCCTCCCATTCTCTGTCTGTGAGGTTCCTCTCCCATCCCTAACCCATGACTCAGATGGCAACACCACTGCCGCAGGTGGCAGGAAGTGTTGACACAAGGATGGAAAACGTATGCAGCAGTTTGGTTTCCCAGCATAGCAGTTGTTCACCAGAGCTGAATGATTCTGGAGGACTGTTCACAGATCTGCCTGCAGCAGATCAGCAACTCTGCACGGAAAGGTAGATGCAAGCAGGCCTTAAGTTAGGCTGAAAGCCACATGGCTCCATGACAGCTCACTTTCAAATGTGTCCTGGGAGTAGGAAGGCTACATAGACCTGTTTTATTTGAGGGGATGGGGAATGCCAATCAGGACACCAAGAACAATCCCCTACTCTTATGACATGTGCCATGAGATCTTTGACTTCCACCTGGACAGCCACCAGAGACTGGTAAAAGGGACCGTGGTTTGACATCTCATCCGAAGGACGGCACCTCAACAGTGCTACATCCCCAGTGCTGCACTACAATGTCAATACTGCCCAAGTTCCTGATGTGGGACTAGAACTAATACATTCTGATCATCAACCCCAGAGGTGAGGGTGCAACCTACTGAGCCACTAGCACATCAACTACATGAAACTGAACTTAGCCCATCAGTACAATAGGTCACTGCGGTGAGGTAGTATAACACGGGTAGACTTGATGGACCTTTGGTTTCCTTCTGCCATCAGATTCTGTGTTTACAATAAGAATGTTTCCACTCGGAGCTGGAAAGGATGCTTCAACCTCAACTGACCTATCAACTGTCAAGATCCAGAAGCAAATGATTTGATACCTTTTAATGGACCAACATAGATGTAACAACAAGAACAAAGTGCTCTAGCTTTCGGACCAACCAGTCCTTCTTCAGAAGCTCATGGCAGTTGTTTAGAAAATACAATACTTATAACAGCTAGATAATGCAGAGAAAAACAGAAAAAAATCCCCATTGGTTTAAAATACTCATTTAAAAAAAAAAAAACCAGAAGATGATGTCAGAGAAGTTTAACAGTACAATACTGCCCTCAGTCCGAAAGAACCTTGGGTTCAGATGTGCTTGGTGCAACACACATACAAAGAATCCTACTGCACATAAATTTAATTGACATAAGATAACACTGCTGAAGCAGATAACTCCCAAATCAAGCCATGAGTGTCACAGTCAGTATAAGGATGTGATTACTGAAAGGCAACCCCCACCCAGCTTAAAGACAAACTAAGATAGTTATAGGGCTCATGAAATTACAATGTATGCATTAAAGACAAGAATTACCAGTAAAGTTGTCTAAAAAAACATCAGTGCACATTGTGTGATGTGTAAAACCTAGCTGGACATGTCACCCAGCTGTATTCTCAAGCTAAATAAAAGGCCCAAGAAATTACAAAAACCTCAGGACTATATAAATGATAATTTAAATATAAATTGATAATATTAGTGTCAAACAAAAAACTCTAGTCGAGGAACCTCAAGGAATTAAGACCATGCAGCCTGATATGTACTGATGTCAATATATACTGAGAATGTAGCAACTTGATGTACCACAAGTGTCTAGGGAATCTGAAAAAGAGATAAAAATGTAATTTATCTCCTCCTGTTCATACAAACAATACAACCTAACCCACTCCACATCACAATAATGACGGACTGGTTGGTCCGAAAGCTAGAGCACTTTGTTCTTGTTGTTACATCTATGTTGGTCCATTAAAAGGTATCAAATCATTTGCTTCTGGATCTATTCTTGCAAGGACCAATACGGCAACTACTAAATCTAGCTATCAACTGTCAGTGAGACACTATATTCTCCAGATTAATAACCACAATTATCATGGAGAGAAAAGTGGGAAAACTCTAAAACACTGAAGACATTCTCAGATTCGAATGAGAAATTTGGAACATTTGGATTGTATCCAAATGTCTCGAACTTCCCAAATGGAGCTATTATTCAGTCTTTTTAATGGCAGATGGCATCATGTGTCCATCCAGCAAAAACCTGTACACATCTATCTATGACAGTGCCGTTCTGTGTTAACCACTTGTTATACAAGCATCTTAATGATCGTAGGACATGTATGTGAGACTATCGAGAAATGAGAATAATTATGCAATAAGGCATGGCAGGATGTGTGTTATTGTGTAATGACATCACCCCATGGGTGGCTGAAGCATGAGGCCACAGGCCAAGTGCGTTCAACACCTGAGAGTGATGTCATTACACTGTACGCATCCCTGAGAGCCTTATGCTATTATAAAGCTAATTTTTAAATAAAAAAAAAACTAGAGAAAACACATTTTGGGGCTTTTTTTCTTCAATGTTTTCTGTGTGGAGGTATATTTTTTTTTTTTTTTTAAAGTTCACTATATTTTTTCACCAGTAGGTAGTGCTGCTCTCTACATGATGCTGCTTTCCCAGGGCTGTAAGTCTCTTCAGTGTTGTTTCACAGATGTTGTTGCAGTGATGTTTTACAGCAATCCCCCCTTCCCCATCCCTCACAAACATTCCCCGAACTGTTGATCCAGATTGCTGAACTCGGCTTTATTTTGTGTTTTCTTGTTTGTTTTTCCTGCTGCTGTCACCATTACTAAGCATGCTCATGGTGTGCTCAACCAATCAGTAATGGGCACCACGCTGTAGCCATGGGTATGCTATGTGATAATCGGGTTCACAAGACAGGGATTGAGAAACCTTTTATGCAGTATCATATCTTTATATTGTGGTGCGGGACTAGACTTTTACAGGTGAGACTGAAAGGAACAGGGCATTGTGCGCCATTGGTCGGGTTTTATTAGTTTTGGTGGTGATCTCCGGTCACGCGATGGGCAGTTTCACTTTCTGCCTCGCTTTCAGCGGTACAGTGAATACGTTTGTTCAGTGGGAAAAAAGCCAACTGTAGAAGATGCAACACTGTTCTACAGAAAATGGAGGATTTCTCTGAAAAAGAAAGGGACAAGGGATGGAATGTGTGTGTGTGTGTGTGTGTGTGTGTGGGAGGGGGCTGAAACTGTTTATAGCAGCGTCCCAGAGCGACGGTAACTAGGACAGTATCCGGTGATAATTGCACAACAAAAACAGCATAACTATTTTACGCATGTTCTTAATAGCGTGGCATATATTAGCGACCATGACATTAAAGTGCATTACATGTTTGTCGTGCGCACTCACAATTTTACCTTCTTTGGAACTAATTCACTCTTACATGACGGGAGCCTCTTACACTGTTGCAATTTATTGGTGCATCAAGTAGTGTGAATTTTTAGACTGGCATCAGATGATAAAACAAGGGCCACAAATGTTCGTGTTCTGGGCTTATAGTGAGGATCTAGAGACCTTTACAGAAAAATGGCTGGGGAGGGCTCCATAAGTGCACAAAGCATACCAAGTAACACCTTGGAGATGTCATGAGGAAGCAGAGGACCCTAGAACTTTCCTGATAACCCTGGTACTTGAACACGAACAAGACAGGATCCCGTTGGCTGCAAGGAAATTAAATCAGGCTTCGGTGATTGAGCTGGCATGGAAAACTATTCTAACTAATAGATTTGGGGCAATTTCACTGTAAGTGGTAGCATGGTACGGAGGTCTTAGTTTTCTGACTTGCTGGTTGGTGCCACTTTGAGTGAGTCATACACTCACACAGGGTACATCCCCAACTTGTGTTTTTGGTGAAAATTCTGAGACAGTGGAAGCCTTACTTTATTAACAAAAAAAAAAAATTATCCTGTCTTACGTTCACTGCCGCCAGCCCTTGCCACCTCAGATAAAATGTCACTACAGCTGCCAGAAAGTAAATCAAAAAGGGAATGGGATGGCAACCTCAAAACTTAATGTTGCAGAAATAACAATGTAAATAGACAGGTGAATGCAAGTGCTCTTTATGCACACAAGCATTTATTACACATGCTGTATTTGACAAGAGTGGAACTATCGGCGCTATAATGATCTGAGCTATTACGGTCATGCGGTATTGACAGTAAACCCTAGAGGACAGGAGGCATGATTTCATAGTGTGTCATGTGTGTGCCTGGACTTCATACAGTGATGTTATTGTGAAATAATGTCACTCTTCCAAGCACCCACTGACCAATCGGATGATAGGAAATGTCCTTGCCATTGTAAAATATGCATTAACAAACACATCTATAATTTTCCCAGGAGCTGCACACTGTCTTGACCAAGGCTAGCTTGAAAAAGAGCTGTTCTAGCTCAATACACTCCTGATTAAAAAAAATAAATAAATATTAGGACTTCTCAACAGATAGCTGGATGCATTCCCTGTTACAGGATATGAAATCTTACCATCCTGAAGTCCCACTCCTATATTATGAAATTCCTGCCATTTCTGCTTCTTGTAAAATGACCAGTGGGTGCCAGCTATACAGGGCAAGCCTTAGGGTATGTGGTGCCCCCTGGGCAAACTTGAAAATGGCGGCCCCCCCACAGAAATTTTTTTTTTATAAATCTCCCCCCACCACCACCAAAATGCACCCCTAATACCTACCAACTAGACCCTCCACAAGGGAGGATAGGCACATGTGAACTGCTTGGTGGGGGCCTGAGGAGACTACAGACTGAGGCCAAACCCTTCTCCCTCCCTCCTCCTTGACATGAAGGTCCTACATTTCTTAATTTTCTTTTCTACACAGTTCCTGTTTATCTATCGCCTTTCTATTACTACATTTATATGTAGTGGTGATCGATTACCCTCTCTTCAATTCCAGTTAAACGATCACCACTCTACTCATTTACATGATGCAACGTACTATTCGACTAGGAAGTAGCTGATTATTCTGTAACTGATTTTCACCCTGCATGTAAACATGGTCTATACTGTGTGATTATGCCCACACTTCTACACTACACACAGCAAATGTGGACACCCTTTTGCAATCACAGAGTTACCTGCACCCACACTTCATACACACGGCAGATGTGGACACTCCATTAGTTCTTAAAGAGGTACAACCCCTGGCAGTTTGGTTACCAATTATAGCAGAAGAGAAAATAAATTAACTGAACAGACTCAGAGAAAAGGAAATGCCGTGTTTACGCAGCAAGTAGCCCGATGGTGCTGGAGTGACCGATGTGCTGTGCCATCATCATGTTACAACAGGCTGAGGACTGAAGGCAGACTGTGTGCAGCTATAAACATGACAGACTGACTGTGATTGGGAACAGCAAGAATTCTGCCTGTTGCCCTGTTTTCTTGACTCCACTCTTGTCCTCTTCCCACCTGCTCCACATAGCCAGTACAGTGCTGTCACCTGATGCTGCCAACTCTGAGCACTGACTGATGCGCTGGCACATCCTGCCTCCCAGCCATCCACTGACAACACCACCCTACTGTCCACCAAAGGAGTCACTAGTTAGCTTGCCCAAATGCCTGACCATCCCTGTTTGTCTGGCCGGGACTTCACCCAACCACCCACTCCTGCGATGCTGGCGCTGAATGAAAACGATCTGAACTCTGTCTGGCATTGTGGCAGGATGCAGACCAGAGTAGAGGGATGGCAGACGTCATGCAATGTGCCACTGCTATAATTCTGTTGGCTGCCGCCTGTTACAATCAGCATTCAGACAGCAGAATAACACAGATGATTTACTTTTTTTTTTATGACAAAAAAAAAAAATAAACACAGTCACGGGCACTCTGACAGGGACAAGACCCAATACAGAATCATAAACCTTTACCGCCACCCTGTCCCAAATATATGTGTGTGTGTGTTTTGGAGTAATACAGATGCAAAAAAAAGCTTCTGTATTGAAAACAGAGAGGTGTTTTTGGCAATTCGGCACCCCCTATTGATGGACGCCCTAGTTCGCCTGTCCGTAAGGCTGGCCATGCAGCTAAAAAGCAGCCCAGCGCCATCCGAGTTTATTATGTGCTATTTAAAATATACGATTTCCCTCATGGCAGCTTGGACTTCCCCAACAGCTACAGTGCTCCCAGACTGACTTGCCATTTTCTCTGTAACTTCAGGGCAATTATCCTATGTTTTCTCATCGACTACATTGTTTTCTGTCCAATTTGAACTGCTCTGTTTTCCCACATAACCCATGCAAGTCTATGGAAGCAAATTCCCTGTGGATGGCTCCACTGCCCTGTAAAATACAGGAATCCCTGTAGATATGAAAGCCTTGCAGCTAACTAGTTGAACCAGTTCATGGGTGCTTGGGGGACTCAACTGCTTTGTTCGAATCAATGTAATCATTTGTAAAACAAGTCTTATAGGAGCCTAGGAAATGCTAGGGGAAACCATGGATCCACTGTGTCAGTCTCCTGCCATGCAGGGGTAACTACAGCTTTCAATGTTATGCAAAAAAATGGTAACATATTGGAACCCTCCCTTCCTTTAACAATAAATTAAATGCTGCACACCAGAATTTTAAATAGCTGGTATCGCATCGCAGTTTGCAATGCAAACCGGCTGGTCATGCGAGTCAAAATGAGTAATGGATCGCAAAAAAAGCACAATCCATTTTTCTGTGTTTTTTTTTTCACTGTTTCAACATGCTTAGAGGGCAAATTCTGGTTGCAGTAACATCAATCACTCAAAAATGGGCGTCAGTGTGCCCTAAGCTCTGGCCACCTGAGAAAGTAATTGGCTGCCGAATCCTTTGCTCCCGAAAGAGACAACGTAAGGGAGAAGCCAAAAACGTGACCCGTGGTGCAGTGAGGACACAGAGTGGATCACCGGCTCCAAGGAGGAGAAAATACGTTTTCAAAAGGTGGGTACAACTTTGAGCCGGTATTTACTGCAGAGCAGCAAGGGCAGAAGTAAAAGTTTATTGTAGTGAAAAATCGGGTAGGGACTTTCGGCTTTGGGACATTGGCTTTGTTTCTCGCTATGCGAGTAAGTGTTCTCCATGGCTGCCTCGGCTGCTGTGCTCCAATGTTTCCTAGGGGATCGAGGGACATTTTCTTTGTTGAGATCCTCATGCTAGCAGCAACTGTTTCTGGGAATGGAAGCTGGAGAGTCAGGACAGGTCCAGGCTCTTACCCATCATCACTGCAGCTTCTGGCCGGCCAAGATCCGATCCGGATCGGAATCCTCGGGCTGTCCCCTTGCCAGGCTGCAGCTGTTACCCAAGGTAGCACATCAATTCGCCGCAAACATTTCAGCGAAAACTCAGAGCATCATTTACCGCGAAGGACAACATAGCGCTCTAACCATTTCATCGTGAAACCGAACCAGCGCATGAAAAAATTAAAGGACTTGAAAAAGCCGGTATCGCTGCAATACAATACTTTTTCACACACCAGCTTGTAAGTGCGGCAACTGTTCTTTCATTTTCCTGTGCATACTGACTGTCTCGTGGTCTCTCTCTCTCTCTCTCTCTCGGAATTTGGAAGAGGTACAGGAATAGCACGGGTGCAGAGGTCCTTTATAGCTTTTCCGTAGCTCAGCATCCCGCTCAATCCCTTTTAGGCTTTGCAGCACTGCACCACACACTTCAGGTGATCCCACAATTGGTAGAATTCAGTTACCCCCCCATTACCATGAAACAGAGAGAGAGAGAGAGAGAGAGAGAGAGAGAGTGGATCAGGTTGGCAGCAGAGCATAATTTGTGACAGAACGGAGATTCTTTATGAGGGTGATTTTTTTCAGTCTCTGTTAGTCACTCCTATCTGGGAGAAAAAAGTGCAGTCATTGTGCTGAAATGTTTGGGATGATTTTGTTACTTTACTTTACTATTGTTATGGTGATTTCCCTCTGTAAAGAGGAAGTACAGCAAGGTCAGTATCGATGTTGGGTATGAGAGAAGCAGAGGTAACTTTCATTGTCCTGTGCATACTGACTGTCTCATGGTCTCTCTGTCTCTCACACACTTCAGGTGATTCCACGATTTTGAATTTGATCGATTGATGGGTGCATGGGATGACACAATTTTAACTAAAGGAGCTAACTAAATTACGTTCTAAATGCACGCGATGTAATTGTAATGCGCTGTAAATGCTCGCGCTGAAATGTTTTGCGCGTAATTGACGTGGAATCGTTACCCAACATGTCTCATCATGGCAAAATTGCTGCAGGCAAATGCCCCCCAATGTCTTTTCAAACAGTAGTGCACAAGTCAGGGGTTGGGGAGCTTCAGAGGCAGCACTCAGCTTTGGAGCAGCTCAGTGTGACGATCAGTGCCCCAGTGTGCCTGTGCGGGATGGCCATTTAGCAGGCAGAAAATTTGCAAGTCTTGTGCAGCTTGAGGCTGACAGAACCCCCCAGCATCTTAAAACCAGAGCCAGGCGTGTGTGTGTGTGTTTGGGGTGGGGGGGAAGAGAGAACCACTTAATAAGCTGCCATTAGACAGAACTGCAAAGTTCTCCAGGTCCTGCCACATTGGGGAGGGGGGCTGTGTGAGGCAAAGTCTGTCTATGCCCTGTTGTCTGAAAGCTAATCTTGGGCTGTTGTTCTTGTTCCCTGGGCCCTTAGACATGCCACTTTGGGGGGGGGGGGTGCACAGACTGACTCTGTACCTACCACCTCTAACTTTTTGCCTGGAGATGTCAAACTGTTGACCACCCAACAATGTCAGGGGCAAGTCTGGGCAAGACTGTAATCCATTCTGTGCCCTTTGAAAAGCTTGTGGGGCTGGTGGATTTTTCCAGTCACTAGCCCTGCTGGCTAGTGGCTGAAAAAGTTTGTTTCAACCGCTGTGACTTCAGTGCTTACATAAAGTGTGGGGACTGATGGCAGTGCTGCAGGCTCTAGTGGGACTGGCCAAGAGACCAGTGTCTGGAGGGGTCGAGTCTTCAAAGTTTATATTACCTGGGCTTTCTGCTAGCAAAGACTGCCATGGTGCTAAATTCTGTGTGTGCGGTTGTATGTCGGGGGTGTTGAAACAGGTGAAGCGAAGACAGCCAATTTTAATAAGGATTTTATTCAGGTTAAAATATATTTTTTTAAAAATTGTATGTATATACATTCTGTACTATTTTTAATTTTACTAATCAAATTGAGGCAAGTGCAATGCATTTTTGCAACTGATTTGCACTTTCACGCGCAAAACTGCTAATCAATTTTCACATGCTTATTTAAAACCCTGTATCCAGTAATGCTATTCTCTGTGAGGAACTCATCCAGCTTGATTTTAAAGGACCCAACACTCCCCACTTGCACCACACCCTTTGAGAGCTTCTTCCACAGGTTTGCCACTCTCTGAGTGAAAAGATGTTTCTTCACATTACCCCAACTCTATCCCACCTTAAGCGTTGGGTGTGACATCTAGTTCTACTGCCCTAAAGAAGCTGAAAAAGGTTCCCCAGATCCACCCTATCCAATCCCTTTCACACTGAAATCACATTTCCTCTTAGCCTTCTTTTCTAGGGAAAAGCAGCCTTGTCTGGCTAAACCTACCCCACAGCTTAACTTCCACACTTCCTTAACTATATTGGTTGCTGCCTGCTGCCCCCTGTTGACAGCTGTAGCGTTCTTTTTATACTGCTGCAAATAGAACAAACTGCACACGTTCCTCCAATGGTGGTCTTTCCAGTGCCCTACAAAGGGTCAAAATCAGGCTCATAACGATCAGCACAAATTGAAACAAAAAACGGACTTTACAGCAAGTAAACAGGAGTCCCCTAGTGGCACTGAGCAAAGCTAAATCTAACAGAGACCTCAGAAACACACAGTGCCCAAGACACCAAATGCTTCAAACTCTGTTCTGTTCTAGTCCCTAAAATATCCCAGTACTATGTTCAAGAAAAATGTGAGAGGATAACCTTCGATAACTAATAAATACAGCATATTTATGGTATTACTTTCTTAAATTACTCCACCAAAACCTGAGCAACTCCACCTACTGACTAACACACAGCTCTATCCGTCACCTCCACCCCCAACCCCGTCTTTGGTGTAAAAAAGCACTGCAAGTCATTTGTTACACACATACTTACGCACATATTAATTAGAAGTGGCACAATCCTTCACTACCTTGTCACTAATCTTCCACAGTCCGCTAGGAAGCAGCTAGCAGTACCCTATAGCAATACTGAACCAAGATTGCTTACTCACTTAAAATATTTTGCCTGCTTAATTACAGATTGGTTTTTGTGATAATTTCTTTACACTTCACCTGGGGGCTTTTTTATGCAATCCCTCATCTTTTCAAGGAAAGAAGCTAAAATTCCACACATCAGTAATAGCTCATTGTTCCCAAAAAGCCAGCAGACATCCTTTATTACAGGAACTATGAAAAGCAGTGTAAGATGATCCCATACTAATGTGCAGCTGACATGTCTATTAAAATAAAGAAGCTGAAACCAGATCGCACTGACAGGTCACATAACTCCTCTGACTCACCTCTGCATCATCGCTTCCAGCACCAGTTCTGTGGGAGACTCCTTGTACTGCTGTGAAAGCCAGATGCAAAGCAGTCAGCAGGCTGGACCATGCAGGCTGCAGGATAAGATGATATTTTCAATATCAGCTCCATTCTATCAGTGAATCCCTAAATTTACACGCACAAAAATACACAAGACTCTTTTTATAGCTCTGAAAGGTAAGCTCATATCAGATCTGACGTTACCATACTTTGATCACAAACTACATATACTAAGGCCTCTTAAAATCACCCCCACACTTTTTTTTGATTAGCAGGAAAATCATTGAGCTAATCCCTATTTACAATGGTGTCCTACAAACATACGAAAAATGACAGCAGAAGCAGGCATTATGGTCTACCAAGTCTGCTAGAATGTGCAGCTAGCCCCTCAACTTGCAGCTGCCCCACCCCTCTTCGTCTTAATCCCTCCCTCATCCTGCACCCCTTACCCCCCACAGTCCTGTTTAGGATGCAGCAACAATATTTTGAGATCAGTTACAACAATGTCACAGACAAAAGGACAAAATAAGAACAAGACGAGATATAAAATATTCAAGAGATGTGCACATGATTAGCACAGTAGTATTTAAGTAAACCAGCACATGCATGAACATCCCTTATTTAACCACCAAACAACATGGTTAGGCAGTATAGTCTAGAGGTTAGAGTAACAAGATGTGAATGAGCTTGGTACATCCAGGAGACATGGGTTTGATTCCCGCAACCTCCACTTGTGTACTGTGTGACTCTGGACAAGTCACTTAACCTTACCAGTGCTCATGAGTCACCCCTGAAAACAGGCACTTGTGCCTAGTGGGCCTACCTGGTTACTAAAGAGAATAAAAAAAAAAAAAAAGCATGCATCACAACTGTGAAACCAGGCTACAACTCTAGAGGACCAACCACACCCCAAGGGCTGGGTCATCAGGAAATCTGGAATAGAATTCCAACAAAATGATCCATAATAGCTCAGGGATTTTAATTCTAAGCTTGATGAAATTTTTGTAACAATTAACTACTTTTAAGATTTTCACCGGAGGAACATACCGAGCTAACAGCTCATTTCCAGATGTGTTTCGGTTGGAAGGGGATGTGGACAGTGCAGTAACAAGTTACGTCAGTAATTTAACAATGATAAAATAATAATTATAAAAGGTAAAAACTAAGTACAGGTGGTCAGCAGATCTAAGGCCTGGTTTGGGGTATGTACAGGAATTAGGGAGATAAATGGGGGTGGGGCACTACCCTTCAGTGCTTTGTGAACAGTAGCTTAAGTGCTCAATGCAGGCCAGCCTAACCTTGCAGCAGAGGGGTACTGCTCACAACACCACAGCCTGGCTTCAGGAATGAGCCTGAGTCACTGGGGTTAGCTAGGAAGAGCATGATTGAGCATCCCAGGGAATGCTCTCCTCCTCCTGCTGCTGTCACCGGCCTACCGCCACCTTGGTGACCACAGGTGGCAGTGTGGCTGATGAGGTCGAGTGAGAAGGGAAGAAGTCGACCACGGACTCACGATATGTATGCTCTGCTGGTCCTCCCTTGCGTGCCTACGTCTTCAGGGAATAGCAATGGAGAAGAAGCATAGCCCTGGTGCTGGCTCCATGGGGGATCACAATATATCCGGGATGGTCCCCGCCACCTCCTCCATCTCCATATGCATTGCTTGATTGGGGGTATACCCTCCTACCACTGTACCACGCCTGCGGGTTAGTCTGTGGCTTGGAGGGCAGACAGCAGTGAGGTAGGTAGGCACCAGGGAGAGGTACTGGGGGAACACCAGAGGGGCTAGACTGCTGATATAGAGGCAGAAAGATGTAAACTGGAAAAAAAAGTACTCAATGCATCCTTCTTCTGTCTTCTAAAGAATGTCATTTTGAATGACAGTACACTGCACAGTAATGCATATACAATGTTGGCAGAAAAAGACCATCAGTCTCTCAAGTGTGCCGTTATACCCCATACTACTTTAAAACCTACTGTTAAGCAGAGATGGGTATGACTGTGCAGAGATGTAAGGCAGGTGGGCAACCTAAGACAAAATGGGCCATATTATTATGAAGCACATTTAGCCTTTTGAACCTGGACAGAGGTTAAGATGCACACAAAAGTCCCTGTAATCCTAAAGGGGAAGTAGAAAAGACCTGCTGATTGCAGTCTAGCTTCAGTGCAAAACTAATTTTTATTGAAAAACAACAAGATAAAAAAAAATTATTTGAAGGTTCAATTTAGAAAAAAGATAAATCGGCTTACTTATCTCACTGCTGTGTAAGGGATTGATCCATCCAAATGCTCAGGTGTTTGTAACAAATAACCTGCTGTTATCACTTTCCTTCATGTTACAATATCACACAGAGGAGCATTTTTTAGTTTAAGTGTGGATCCGAATATAATTGTTTTTGCCTTTTCAGAATTCATTATTTCTCACTAGAAATCCATGAATAATAAGTCTCTTATCACTTAAATACAAAGTACAGTCATCAGCAACCAACAGATACTTCCATCTCTGAGCGCTTTGTATAGCTACTAGAATTAACAAACTCGATCAGGAAAATCACAAACAACAAGGGACAAAGAATGAAGCCCTGAGGCAACAGCAACCCAAAGTAGAAACAGTGACTTGCGCGGACAGTGAATCTTGAAAAAGGGCACTTTGGTATCTAAGGTGTAGATAATTTTCCAACCATCACCATGGACCGCCCCACAAAGCTTAAGCCAACAAGTCTGCCCAGCAACAAGCGATGCTCCATAACATCGAAGGCTTTGGAGAGCTTCATGAAGATGGTTTCAGTCTGCAATACCAGATTACTACACAGGCCCAGGTCATTACAAACCCTGGAAGGTGCTGCACTGTACTGTGGTTCTTTCGAAACCTGGACTGGCTGAAGTATACACAATTGATTCTGCCTACAAAAAGTACAGTTATGTGGGTACTTACCGTAACAGTAGATCTTCAAGAGAATCTCTTACACAGGGAATGGTGGTGGTGCTTTTCCGCTCATGGGAGTGTTTATGTTTCTCCCTAAGGTCAGCTTTATCTGTCAACCAATGATCCCGTTTTGTATGGTGGGAACTAGACAAGGACCACGATGATGTGTGGGATGATTTGGATGGGAGTTCCCACTCTAGGAGGGAGATTTTTTTGTACCATCAAAGGCGTTGTCGTTTTGTCACTTTATTAAATCTTTTGCACAAAGTGCACAGACTTTTGTCATGCGAGGGTCCGAGGCAGTGCACACAAAGTTTGTGTAAATCCTCAGTGGCAAGTTTTTGTCCACAGGAACAGAGTCTAAATAGAGAGTCCGAGGAAGATAGTTATCAGCTATAGACATGACGCTATACCACGACAAGTAGTTCATGGCTAACGATCGGTCAAAAAATCCACTGAAATATTTCATCGACTGTGGCTAGACTCCTCTGGGAGGTATAGCATGCAGGTCAGCAGTGGGAAAAGAACGGAGGAGGATCTGGGACTGCCCATGCTTATAAAGGCTACAGGACAGCACGTGGTGTCGTCATGGGCGGTCTCTGGTCGAATGCTGGTGAAATCCTCCGGCTGGGTTCTGTGCCGGCAGCTGGATGTTCCTAGATGTGTGACCTGCTGCAAGAGATATCCTCGATGAAGATCAATTTGTTTGCAGACCAGTCTCTCCATGATTTTAGACGCAATGGGAAAAGGATATAGGTCTGCAGTTACTAATATTGCCATGGTTGCCAGATTTGTGCACTAGAATTGCCTTAGCTGCTCTCCTAACTTGAGGCAATTTACTGCACTCCAGACTAAGATTAAACAAGTAAATCAACAGTTTATATATTTGGAAAGAAGAATATTTCAGGAAGGAGATCACAATGCGACCAAGACCATTATTTTTACCAGATTTAAGAGGAAATGAGAACTGCAGTGAACCGTTAAAGTATAGGTTCCAAGACTGTTATGTTAGTACCTCGACTGACTTTTTTGTAAATTCAGAGTGTATGCCATTTACACACTGCTAATAATGGCCATTTTAGAACTTTATGATGTAGTGTATGTGTCTGTTGAGCTCTTCCATTGATGTCCAGTGCATTTGTGTTCTACTATAGAACTCCGTAGTTCAAAGAGACATTAGCTACATTATACAGTTATACAATGGTAATTAACCACCAAAGTGTAAATAATAAACATCGAGTTTGCAGAAAGGCCAGTAAATATGGAACAATATCAACATTACAACCAGTATTAAAAGAAAACAATTTGTTAGGAAATCAAATGTACTGTCAAAAGTTCAGAATAGGGCAATTAGCTATGGGAAGTGACATTCAGGGATCACCAGGGGTCGCAGTTGAGACCCTGTATGATTTCTGTGTGACCTATAAGTTGTTTACTGCAACCCGTAGGAATCCCTAAAACAAGGTTTCCACAGGATTAGGGGAAGTCTCCCATAGTTCCACACCAATATTTTCCCAACTCCTTATGTGTAACTGTTGTGTGCCTCCTCCAGTTGCCAGCAGTCCTACTGCTATCCAGATCTGGATTATAAATAAAAATATACAGCCCCCAAAAGTTATCAATGTGTTTGTCCTCCATTTTACCATTAATGTTGCTAGAGGATGATGTCATCAGAGCAACAGATAATGGTGCTGCACTAAATGCAGTTCCACCAGTAGACTAAACCCACAATGTTTGGTTCCCCACTTGAGTAATGGGGGAACTCTAAGTGTTGTGCACATCCTGAAGTGCAGGTCTAACAGGGACTAGAACCATGTAAGTGTGATGCAGCACTGATTTGAGGTATATACAGTATTCAAATAAGGAAGTGCCTGTATGTGTTGTGTTACTGTTTCTGTTAGCAAAAACAGTTTACCCAATAAATGACTCTGGGTACAACAAGAGTTTTAAGTGGTATTATGCAGCTGTTGTATTATGGTGTGTGTGTTAACATTCTCTGTTTTGATTGACACCAGCAGTGAGAAACAATCTTGCAAACAGGCCCCTTTCCCGTTGTAACTAGGCAGTCAGTGATTGGATGGCTGCAGTAAGGCAATATAGAATTCAGCTACGACAAGAAATAGGTTACCAGGAAAGCACAGGCACAAGTATTGGGGGACTCTGGTTCAAATCCTACTAGAGTTCCTTACTCTCTAGCCCTTAAGAAGTTCCCCTAACCTCCTTAGAAACTGTGATGGCCCCTCAGGTCCATGACTTTAAAAGTGCCCCAATTCCCATTATAAATCACTAGCAGTGATGTGAGAGCTACAACACTTCACTTTCAAGGTACTAAAGATAAGCTGTGGCAGCCCCCCCCCACCTTGTAATGCCAGCATTTGAAGTAGGATGTCCCTCACAAATCAGATGCTACACCTCAGCTGTTGTAGGTAAAGAAACTAGTCAGTCTCTTGGTTGTAGTGCTCTGTATTTGCTTAGCTCACTCCTCCCATGCCATATGCATTCTGTGTCTTGGTATTTCCAGTCAGAAACTCAGATTTAAGGAGCATCTGAAATGTAAAACAATAAACTTTATAAAGTAAATGATCTAGCTCTCCACTTCCAGGCTGCTGAAAGGGGATATGTATAAGTCAGTCTTGTGTGATCCTTTGGTAAACTGCCCGGGCTCATCTTGTAGCGAATCTTCTCAAGGGTGTTCACCTGGTTCAATACAGAGTGAGTGATTGACTGCTTGATTGGTTGGTTGATTGACTGATTCAGTCTCCTGCTTTCCACAACATGTTACAACTGTCTCACAGAGAGAAATGAGCAGTGCAGAGAAACAGCTTTTGTTTCCTGTGAATGAAATGCTATTAGATGTATTATTTGCTCTACACATACAGTATTAAGGCTACAAGTACTACTCCCTGTGTGAGTTGCATGACAGAACTGCGTTAAGCCATTGCAAACTTAAACTAAAATCAGGATAGACAGCACTGATACCTTTATGTTTTGTTCTGCACTGTTACTGCAGTGACATCAAGGAATGGGAGGGGCTGTATTACAAGTGACTCATTTGCATGTAAATGGAGGCTTGCTTGACATTTTACTACCTTGTGTCAGAGCCTCAAACTCTAGATATGTGTTGCAACAGAAGAAATGGCTGCTCTCTTATTGACATATGTACAGTACTTGATGTAATGTATAATAAATACATCAGACATATCCAAATCATACATATACAGGAGTCTTCTTTAAATGTATTTGCAATCATACTACTCCAAGGTAAAGAAGAAAAAATACTACTCCATGATAGTAACACGATTGTTCTAGTGGCCATCATGACAAGCAGCCAATCAGGTGTTACTATAGGAGGATGTCATTGTTTATTTATACAGGTTGGGGCATTGTGACTGCAGAGTGAAGACAAGAACTATCTGCAGTCTATATATGTATCTATAGTCTATATCTGCTGGTATAAACATATATGCGAATCATTTTGTGGAAATGTCACCCTACTGTTTGCTATTACTGTATTGTCATTTTGTACTCTCCCAGGTCGTGCCTGAAAATAGGCAGACTTGTTGCCTAGTGCACTTACCCGGTTACCAAAAGTTAATAAATAAATAAGAATGATGATTGGTCCACTGTGGAGTGATCAGACTAAATATACCCTTGTAATTTGGGGGCTCTGGGGTGGAAGGAGGAGGTTGGGTGCTCTATATGCCAACTGCTTCAAGACTCTCTGTAATTAACCCCGGGTCGCCCCTAAAAAAGGGACCATCTGGTCTCAGTGTGCCTACCTGGTTACCAAAATTAAATAAATAAATAGATGGTGTGTGGAGTGGGTGGTTTTCATTTAAACTCGGGGGTAGTTGACAGAGTGAGGGACAGTGGGTGGTTCATTATCTGACACAGGTGGGGAATGGGATTTTTTACATGGGGACATTAACAGGCTGGGGGGATGTAACTGGATGATGAGTTGCGGTGGGGGGGAGAGGATTTTAAAGCAATTTTTAAACAGGAAAATCTCAGATTTTGGATCAGTTATCAGATTCTGGAATCTGCATCAGATATGGAATCCAAATAATTAGAACAATAATTTTCAGCTATAATATCTGAAAATCCTAAATCCCAAACTTGGCCTGGAATCTGAGATATTGGTTTATAAAAATGGATATCCAAGCAACCCTAATGTGTAGGACACATCTTTGTCAACCTGTTGGTGCCTGAGCACCGGTCAACCCAGTTCCCCCACCCTCAGACCTATTATCTTATCACCATGACATCTTCTACCTCTCCTGGTCTAGGGCCAGTACCAACCATGTCAGCTACTCCTGGCTAGCTAGACTTTTGTGAATCCCATAACCTAAGGTAGATTAGCTTCAGATTTAAATCCTGCACTAAAATGCAGTTTTTCCATCTAAGTGTCATTCTCTACCTTTCAATGTGCTTAAGAAGATGAAATTGAGCATGGGTGCAATTGATCTATGTCTGACAGGTTCCATATTTTTTTTTTTTACACTTCCCGCACCATGACCTCCTCCCCCATTGATGGGGTCACCATGTTGGTGTGTGGAAGCATTTACAGACATCACCAATGTTGCGCCTTGACTGACCGGCAGCTGAGGTATGAATGCTGGGCTGCCTACATCCACCCTCCCCAGGACTCAAGCGCAACACCACTCCACAAAGAGCTCAGCCTCCGGAAGACCCCAGTGTGGGGTTGTGGGGCACAATTGTGAAACCCGGTTTCCCAAGCTGTGGTTTGACGCTGCGCTGCCACTGTGCCAGCTGGCTACCCATCGGGTTCCAGAATTGCTCTTAACCCCATTGTACAAGTTGCAGATTCTGACAATTTCAATCCTTGCAATTTCTTTTTTTGTAGTTAATTTTTTGGACTCGGGAAAAGTGCCAAGTTGACAGCGCTGGAGACTGAAGCCCCCTGTTTACCTGCGTGAGAAGTATAGCACAAGGCAATCACAGTGCAAGCTGCTCACACTGCCTCAGCAGCATGCCTCAACTCTGTCATGGAGGGACCACCACATACTGTAGATGAGAGAGCAGTTCTGACTACACATGCCCATTCAGTCACTAGCCTCTTATGTGGGAGTGCCAACAAAGGTGCCAATTAATGCAGTAGGAACATTCTCAGTCATTATTCTGGCTGGCAAAAAAAAATGCTGTACTTACCTCTGGACTGGCAGCATGGTGCCAAATGTTTGCCAACCAGTATGACATAAGGATGTGCAAGCATGAAAGTCCCTGTTGTGCTGGTTGTTTTGTGATGTGGACACCTATCCAGCAGAAACTGGACTGACACCAGTACAACTCATTCAACATAGGCCCCAAAACTGCCATCAGATGATAATGACTATTGGTCGCTATTGACCTGGACCAGATTTAAACCAGTAACCTGGGGTGTAAGGTTCCTTAATCCTAAAGGTGTCACTCAGCAAGGGCCCGATGGAGATGTGCCTGCCTCAGTCCTGTCTCTGTATGCCATTTTTATTTTTTTGCATTTGAGACAGACGTATTCAAGCACTAGGACCATGCAGGGTCTAACGCCTGGCTTGAGGGACCTCTGAGTGTCTCTGACTTTTATTAAACATTTCCTTCTCCTGCCTTGGCATTTGATAAATGGCTCCAAGCTGACTGGAGATGGAGTAGCATTCATAAATTGCAGCAAATGATAGAAGTGCAGAGTGGAGCATGGGAGTGGTGAGTGCCGTATGGCATTACAGTCCATATCTCCTTGCCACCTTATTCTGTGGGCGGGCATTTATGAGTGCTCATTCTCACACCAACACACACTGCAACCATGCTCTGCCAATGACAGAAAATCTGCTGTTAACAAATCTGACTCTCCAATGTAGTCTCTTCTCTGCCCCCTTCACAAGCTGCTCTCTCCTGTTTCCCAGATCAGTCAGTCGAACTGCAAATCTCTTCTCTATATCATCCAGTCCATCAGAGAAGACTCCTCAGTTTTTGGTTTGTGGCTACATGTGGCCTCACTGGTCTAGCTGATAAATCCAAAAAGATAGTGCAGAAATGCTTTAGATATTTTAAAGTATAAACTGTTTATTTAGGCATATCAAAAAAACAAACAAATACTGGGAGGTGAACAAACTAGCTGTTTTGTTCTCCTCTCAGTGTTGCACAGCATGGACCCTTTGTTATGTTTGTTTTTGATATGCCTAAATAAGCTGTTTGCACCTTATAATAGCCTAAAGCATTTGTGCAACATCTCTTTAAATTTATCTGGCCAGGTGAGGCCCACAGACCCAACTGTGTGTTCACCTCACTAATCCAGTGCAGCCTGCCCTGGTGCTTTGCTGTACTGGTTTGGTTGATGCCTGATGGGCTGCAACTTCATCAGCTACAAAAAAGAGTGTTGGTCTAGATCTGCACCAAGTTGGCTCACCTTCCAGATGCTGCAGTCATCACAATGAACTTATGTCAAGCAGACACAGACTCACTCCAGAGCCCAGCTACTCCTTGAAAACCCCACTGCCATCTGACAGGTTATCAAAGTAATGGCATGTTGGGGACTTGAGTGACCAATCTGGGTGAGCCCAGGAGTCATATGGCAGATCAGACAGAAGGATGCCTAAATTGGCTACTATTGGGACCAACAGCTATGGTGAATGTAAGTTGGGTCAGACCTGAAAAAGGACTCTGTCCAGTGTCCCTATCCAGGTAACAAAATTGAAATAAATAAAAATTAAAATGTCATATAACATAGGCAGGTTGGGTGTCTCAGTCAAGCAATGTGGTATATGTGCACTGTCCAGTTGGGCAGAGCAGGTGGGACCATGCTCTCTCAAGATCCTGCCTCAAAAACTAGGGACAAGATTAAAAATAAAATGACAAATTTCCAGGGACACTATCTTAGTTACCTAACATTAGCTCAACAAGTTGTTATAGTACAGTATGTGACTTGGCCTGAAAAGCAGTTTTTGGCGGACAGCAGGACTGTAACACTAATATGTGATATTTTATGCTTCAGATCACCACTCTTTAGTGACATAAATACCAAATTTAGGAGGGTTTGATGAAATATTTGAGGCAAGCACAGGCTGAGAAGTATGGGACGGATATGAAAAAGCCAGTGGAGCAAGTGCTGTTCAGGCACCTGCAACAGCAAGAGACTTGTGAACTTGGTACTCAGTTCAAGTTATGCTCCCAATCATGGTGTGGAATGGTGTGATGTGTGGCAGGACCAATGGTGCACCAATAATTGCTGATCTATGTCAGGTTCTGGCCTTTAAAAAAAATACTCTTAACACTACAGTCTGCAGACTGCACTAGTACAAGAGTATGTGTGCTGCAAACGTAGCAGTGCACAGAGCAAACATTTAATTATGAGCAGGTTGTGAGGTGTGGTAGAAAGCCAATGACATTTATGGGACTCACAGTCAAGTCGAGAGAGCTGCTAAGGCTGGGCTTGCCATGCAGTGTACATGCGTCTGGTAGGCCATGATGATGAAACTACAACAGGTTTACTTTCTGTGTGCTCTATGTCAGGATTTCTGGACTCTGGCTGTACCCCAGTCGGCCCAAATTCCTGCTGACACTACTGCCTAAACAACTAGCCACCAATCCCGCCGAGTCATCCAGTCCCCCCATCCATACAATTTCTTTTACATTTATTTTGATAGGGGCGTTTGGTGCTCTCCTTGGTACTGATGGGATGTGCAGCTGCACCCCTTTTGGAAATAGAACAAAGAACAAAAGACCAGTCTGGACGGACTGAAGAACTGCACACTTTGCTGGTGCTCTGGACTGGGATTAAGATGCTGACATTTGCTGTGGGACAGTCTGAAGCTGCTTTAGCTCTCCCTCTCCATGAAGGACTGTTGTGGAGCAGAGGATGAACTGCCTTGGGTGAGAAAGCCACGCAGTGCGTGCATTTATTATAAACACTGCTGACATACCGCTGAGCACAGTAGGGCTAACTGAGCAGTTATTTTCTGTTTTTCACATTATTCAAAAAACACATCATAAATCCTGACCGGGCTTATCTTCCTGTCTGGGAAAGGGAAAGGGCAGCCTCCACAACATAAACCTTTGCACAGCCTACACCGCAATAACAGACAAGGCGAGAAACAGGAAGTGGTGGATTTCCCCCTCTCATAATGAGGCTCATTCATTTACGACCAGTTGGATGAGCCACAGGATCAACATAAGAAACCATAAGCAGAGAAAGAAAGGAAAGAGACGAGGCTCATGTGAGAATGTTCAATCATTGCTGAGGCAGAAACAGCATGTCCAACTTCTTAAAAGTCTACTTGTAATGCAGACAGACAGCCAACACTCATATCCAGACTTTTCTTTTGAAAGAAGGGTCTGGAGTTCTTCCAGGATTGTCAGTGTGTTTCTTTATCTGCTTTAAAAATTATTTCCAGATCCCCCCATTGTCACACAGCTCCCCCGGGTACGGGTTAGGTCTTTCCACACTCCAAACTAATTTTTTCACTGCACTGGAGACAAGCAATTATTGTTGTGCTATACTGCTTTTTCTCCACTGGTGTCTTCTACCCAGTCTTTAAGCCTGGGGGCATAGGCATACCCACATGGTAGATTTCCTTGCCCAGCCCTTCAGATGTTCCACCAACTGCTTCTTTGTGGATCCATGATGCAAGGCCTGCAAGCGCCACTAGCCATCCTTCTTGATGATGCCATAGTTTTACCCCTCAGCGTTTTGTCTCTGTCTTCTCCTCATGGTGCCTGGTTGTGCCAACTGCTGGCCCACACGCATGCAAATGTCCTCTGTGCCAGATCAAGCTCCCTGGCCTTCAACACAGGTCGCTGCTGCACAGGAACCTGCCACCTATCCTCCCAGCTAGTAGCACTGACATGTGGCATTGCCACCCTGCCTCTCCAGGGCTGCCCTTCCAAGCCTAGAGTTCTCTCCCAAACACAGATCACCAGCAAGACTGGCAACCAGGCGGACTACATGAATTTCTGTTTCATATTCAGTTGCACCTGAGAATGAAGAAATAGTCATCAGCTGATTTTCGGACAGGTACCCCCATCCCTGACCCTGTGTGTAACCACACGGAATCCTTTGTGTCGTGCATGTGTGTGTGTGTATGTGGTGGTGAGGGGGTGCCTTCAAACAGTCCTAGTTGTGGCATTGGGGGTTGCAAGTCCCATGTCTTGTACCACCACTAAGGGACTGAACAACTGAGCTGCTTGTGGGAGAGCAGTGCCTAGACCGAGTTAGAGTCTTCATTGAACAGTGCACAGTACATGTACAGTACACAGCTCTGCTTCACCCTATCTCTCCTGAGTGCTGTCAAAAGAATGTCTGAATCCCTGTAGTGTCAGTATGGAGACGCAGGGGGAGCAGTGTCTACATACTGGTACTAAACAGTTAATTCTGAGATGAAAAAAAAGACTCATCTGAGCATCTACAACATAAGGTAAGTGGTCTTTTATATTTTCTGAGGATCACCTACCTTAGGAGTAAACATCACCAACAGAAATTACAGCGCTTATCAGATTCTGGTAAGCAAAGGAGGACATTTATTGAGCTATACAGGTACCAAACAAGTGCTCTGGTGCTTCGAGTCACAGTGACTCTTGCTAAAGGAAGCTGAAGCAGCCGGGGAGCGTGCAATCTTATATGGTGTCATCTAATTTACATAAAGTGCAAGTGCAGTTAATCAATTATTTAACCTGCTACATTACAACAACAATATGCCTCTTTTTCACAGCCTATAGTTTTTTTATAAGGCAAACACAGAGATGAATTAGTATGTTTAATAAATAATTGCATAGTGCAAACCATGATGGAGTCCCCAGATATAACTGAGAAAAATCACTTTAAAGCTCTACACATTTATTTATTTAGTTATTAATTCATTCATTTATTTATTTAAAATTGGCAACCAGAGTGGCACAATGAGCCTTGGCTCATTTCCAGGTGCAACCCAGGGCAAGGGGAAAGGAAAAAGCACAATTACAAAAAAAATACGGCCAGTCAGGTGATGTGGTTACAATCAGGATGACATGAAGAGCATAAGTTGAGTGCGGTACAGACAAAATGGCAAAACACTGCACATGGAGGACAAATGTATTATCACATAAATCATCTGTGCAAACTGGCCAAACTCAAAAGTGCATAGTGCTAGAGTGAAGGGAGGCTGAGCAGGTGGCCCTACAGAGGCTCCCTAACTGCCAACCTATAGCAGAGGTCAATGCAGGAAACTATCCTCTTGCCAATTGTCCTCTTAGCTGTTGGTCAGCCAGGTGCAGCTTCAGCGTAGGTGACAAACAGCTGGCAAACCTTTCCCTGAACTCCAGCTGTACGCTCTTTGTAATAAGCGAGCGTTTGCCTCAGGTCCAGAGTATGGAGCCTGTGCTCGACCTCTGAGGTGTGGCTGGTGAAGTACAGCGGAAGATTAACCACCTGGTTAAGGTGAAACTCTGACACAACCTTCAGTAGGAACTTCGAGTTAGGTGAAGGACAACCTTGTCCCTGTGGAAGACCAAGTAAGGAGACTCCACCGAAAGTGCCTGGAGCTCACTGATCCTTCTGGCTGACGTGACAGCCACCAGGAAGGTGGTCTTCCATGACAGGCGAGACATATCACACCTGTGCATCGGTTTGAATGACTTGCCCATGAGCTTTGCCAGTACCAGCAACAAGTCCCAAGGTGGTGGTGGTTTATGTACCAGAGTGGAAAGTGGTCGAGGGCTTTAAAGAAGCACCAGACCACCTTCTCCTGTGCCACTGACTGCTGACCGTCATGCGCCCGGTATGCAGAGATGGCTGCCAGGTGCACCTTGAGGATCATGGACCGAAGGCCCGACTGAGAGAGAGACCACAGATAATCAAGGATGCTAGCCACTGGACAAGATAAAGGGTCCAACCCCTTGCCCTGACACTAAATGGAGAACCTCTTCCATCTGAAGGCATAGCACTTCCTGGTCGACTCCTTCTGAGATGGCTCCACAGCAGTGAGGACATCTTCGGAGAGACCCAGAGCCTGGAACTCTAGTCGCTCAGGAACCAGGCTGTCAGGTGCAGGGACTGAAGGTCCAGATGGCGTACCTTCCTCTGATTGATGGAAAGCAGGTCTGGGCAGAGAGGAAGACACCTTGGGAGCCTGCTGCTGAGGCTGAGGAGATCGGGGAGCCAAAACTGGCACGGTCAGTCTGGAGCCACCAGGATTCCCTGTGTCTTGTCCCTCCCAGTCTTGAGTAACACCTTGTGGATCGAGGGAAGGCATAAAAGAGGTCTGGGGTCCAGGGCCTCGAGAAGGCATCCCCCTGCAGCGTTCCCTGCTGAGAGGGGTGGGCACAAAACAGCCTCAGCTTTGTGTTCTCCCTGGAGGCGAACAGATCCACCTGAGGGCTGCCCTACTGGGAGAACAGACTGTGTACTACTTCTGGGTGGAGAGACCACTCGTGAGATGCCTCGCTCACCCAGCTGAGAGCATATGCCTGCTGGTTGGAGGCCCCTGCCACATGGATGGCTAGGATATTGGCCCCACAGGCTGTGCACAATGGTCCACACATGGAGAGCTTCCTTGCACAATGGCAGAGAGTGTGTCCTGCTCTGTTTTTTGAGGTAGTACATGGTTGTGGTGTTGTCCATCTGGACTTAGACCACCTGACCCTGAATGTGAGGAGCAAAGGCAGTCAGCGCCAGCTGAACTACTCAGAGCTCCAGCAGGTTGATGTGGCATTGGGACTCCTCGGTGGTCCAGAGACCGTGGACTCTGTGTTCCCCCAGGTGGGCACCCCAGCCCATGAGAGAGGCATCAGTCGTCAGGATGACCGTCAGCTCTGAACAGACAAACTGGATCCCTTCCTGCAGATGTTCTGGAACTAACCACCACTGGAGAGCTTTCCACATCTGCTGGGTCACAGTGACCAGCTGGTTGAAGTGACCCCTGCACGGAGACCACTGGCTGGCCTGCTCCCACTGCAGAGCGTGCATTCTCCAGTGGGCCCATCAGACCATGCTGGTACAGGCCGCCATGTAACCCAGTAGGTGCAGGAAGTCCTGGGCAGGGTGCAACTGACCAACCAGAAATGATCGGGCAAAGGAGGAGAGAGCCACCATCCTGTCTGCTGGGAGCTGGGCTCTGGCTCTGCAAGAGTCGAGCTCCGCCCCAATGAAGTTGATCACATGCAAAGGTACGAGTTCCGACTTGGCCTCGTTGACCAGGAGGCCAAAGCAGATGCATGTCTGGAGGGCCAGGCCTCTGGATCGCTCCACCTCCTGCCTGGAGGACCTGCAATCAGGCAGTCTTCCAGGTAGGGGTAAACCCGGACCCCTCAGCACCTAAGGTAGGCTGCTACCACTGCGATGCACTTGGTGAAGACCCTGGGGGCCAAGGACAGGCCGAATGGCATGTCCTGGAACTCATAGAGGGCTCCCTCTGCTCAGAAGTGGAGGAACATTCTGTGAGATGGACGGATCAGGATGTGAAAGAATGTGTCCTGTAGATCCAGGGAGCAGAAACACATGTTTTTCTCCAGAGATGGAATGATCTGAGAGATAGTGACCATCCTAAAGGCGAGCGACTTGAGAAACTTTATTAGGTCGTGCAGATCTAGAATGGAGTACCAGCCCCCTGCCTGTTTTGGCACCAGGAAGTACCTGGAGACACAGCTGAATGAGGGGGAGTCGGTGGGCACGGTGTTCGTGGACCTCTCCAAAGCCTTCGACACCGTGGACCACAGAATACTATTAGGTAGGATGAAATCCATGGGTTTAGATGATGAAACATCACCATGGTTCCAGTCTTACCTATCAGACAGAACACAACAGGTACAGATAGGACAGTATCTATCGAATCCAGCCAAAGTCCAAAGGGGAGTTCCACAAGGTTCAATTTTGGGGCCTACACTATTTCTTATATACATAAATGATATGGTCTCAATAGCTGAACATACAAAACTAAGACTGTATGCTGACGATACAGTCTTAATAGCTCAAGGAAAAACATTTCAAGAAATGGAACTTAGGTTACAGACAGATTTCACAAATCTGGAATTACAACTGCAAAAATCAAGGTTAGTATTGAATAGTAAGAAAACCAAAGCTATGAGTTTCAAAACAAGTGGGGGGAGAAACGGACATCCACAAACACAAATACAGATAAGAACATTACAAAATGACACTCTAAGGCAGGAAACATGTTATAAATATTTGGGTATTTGGCTGGACGAGGAACTGAAAATACAGGTTACTCACCTGTAACAGGAGTTCTAGGAATGGTATATGTTGTTCATGCACACTTATTGGCAGGTTCCTTGCCGCTTCAAATCTTGCCAGAAGGTCTTCAAGCTGGCTCCTCCCACCCACCCGGGTGGTAAAACTCTTGGCTCCGCCCCATGAAGCCAGATCTAGCCCGCTGGAAGCCAGGTTGGTCGTCAGCGGGAGGGTGGTGGTCGTGTGGATGAACAACATATACCATTCCTAGAACTCCTGTTACAGGTGAGTAACCTGTATTTCTAGGGACATGGATATGTTGTTCATCCACACTTATTGGCAGACTCCTAGCAGTTCTCCGGGAGGAGGGAGGCAAGGCGCACACACCCTACTTAGGTAGAAAGACTGGAGAACAGAGGCCCCGACCAGCATCCCGGCGTGACCCCAGGGTCGATGTGGAAGGGGAAAACGGTAAAGCCTGCTTCCAGGTAGAAGCCCTGCGGATATCCTGGACCGGAGTATCCTTGGAAGCAGCCACCGATGCAGCGGAAGGGCGGGTAAAATGAGCACTTATCCCTCTGGGAGGCTCCATGCCCACCCACCTATAGCGGAGACCTATGCAGGAGGTGACCCACCCACTTGTCGTCCGCTAGGCTGCAGGTCTGCCAGGTGCGGCTTCAGTGTAGATGACAAACAGCTGGCGAACCTCTCCCGAACTTCAGCCCTACGCTCCCTGGGTAGGCGAGCGTATAAATAGGGTCCCCAAGGGAACCCATATACGGCCTCCGAGGCGTGAATGGGGATGAACCCGGCAGAGGCAATACCCAGATAGGGAAAAAACCCCGCCACCGCCAACAGAAGGAACTTCGGGTGGGGCGCAGGACAACCATGTCTCTGTGGAAGACCAGATAGGGAGATTCAAAGGAGCGCTTGAACTCTCCTCTCCTTCTGGATGGCAGAGTAGCCCCAAGAAGTGTTCTTCCACAACAGGTGGGGAACTCTGACCTGTGCAAGGTTCAACGGCTTGCACATGAGCTAAGCCCATACTGAAGATCCCCAGAATGGGATACCTCCTAAGGAGGTGTGGATCGAGGCCCAGAAAAGCGCCAGACCACCTTTTCTGTGCCACCGACTGCCTTCCAGTCCGTGCCCGGAAGACAGGGGAGACCAACAGAAGCACCCAGAGGGTTGTCGGCCGAAGCCCTGGTTCAAAGAACGGACCGCAGATGGTCCGGAATGCTTGCCGAGGGACGGGAGAGGGCCCCGGCCCTGTCCCAACATCAAATGCAGAACTCCACCATTTGAAGGCGAGCATATTTGGCCGACTCCCGGCAGGACGCCTCGGAAACGTCGAGGACCTTGCCGAAAGACCCCAGGCCTGGCCCCTAGCTGCACAGGGACCAGGCCTTTAGGTGCAGGGATTGAAGGTCCAGATGGAAACCCTTCCCCTGAAAACAGAGATCAGGACTGGGCGGGCTGGAAGCCGCCTCAGGAGCCTGGGGCTGAGACTGAGGAGAGCTGGATACCAGAGCTGGCCAACCAGTCTGGGGCTACCAGCAGCGCCTGCGCCTAGTCCCTCCTCGCCTTGCCCGTGGGTCAAGGGAAATGGGGGAGAGGCATAGAAGAGGCCCGGGGTCTGCGACCTCGACGGCATCCCCTATAGCAAACCTTGCTGAGGGGGCGGGCATGAGACAGTCTCAGCCTCGTATTCTCCCTGGAGGGAAGGAGGGAGAAGATCCTGTATTACCTCCGGCAGGGAAGACCACTCGTGAGGCGCAGCCTATGTCCGGCATAGGGCATCAGCCGGGGTGCTGGAGGCTCCTGCCATCGAATGGCTAGGAAACCGCCTCCCAGCTGCGCGAAAGACCCAATACGGAGAACCTCCTTATGAGATGCAAGGGGCTCGTCCGAACTGGCGGGGTAGGTAGCACATGGTCATGGTGTTGTCCGCCTGGACTTAAACTACTAGACCCCGCACAAACGGAGCGAGCGGTGCAAGCAAAGCGGACCACCAGGAGCTCCAGCGGGCAGGAAAGACATCGGGACTCCTGGGAGGACCAGAGGCGGAGCACTCTGTATTCCCCTAGATGGGCACCCCAACCCATCCGAGAAGCATCGGTCGGAGCAGACCATCGACTCGGGGCGGACGAACAGGATGTTCTCCTGCAAGAGCTGGAACGGTCTGAAGGAGAGCGTCCCCTAACTCCTGGGCTGTAGTCACGAACTGGTCCGAAGGAACGCAGCACTGTGACCGCTGGCTGGCCAGTCCCCACAAGGGGAATGCATGAACCAGTGGGTCCAAAAGATCACGCTGGAGTCAGCCGCCGCGAGGCCCAGGAGGAGCAGGAGGTCCCGGCAGGGCGCAATAGCCCAGTCAGACCTGACCAGGTAAGGAAGGAAGAACCTCAGCCCTGTCCGCCGGGAGCCGAGCTCGGACTCAAGAGTTGAGCCTGGTCCCGAAGAAGGATCAACCGCTAAGGCACGAGTTCCAACGTGGCTCCGATAACAGGAGACCAGCCTGAGATCCAGAACTCTGGATCGACCCCTTCCACCTGGAAGGGTTGTAGTCAGGCCGCCATCCGGGTGGGGTTACGCCCGGGACCCTCGATGCCGCAGAGAGCTGCTGGGCAAAGACTGAAGGGCCTGGCCTGGAACTCGTAAGCAGATCCCCCGCTAGGAAAGGGAGGAGTCTCCCAGGAAACGGACAGAACGAGGAGTAAGTACGTCCTGGAGGCCCAGGAACGAAGCCACATGCCCTATCTGAGGATGGGATATCTAAGTCAGAGAGACCATCCAGGCATGCGGAAGAATGGGGCGCAAGCCCCCCGTCCGTTTGAGACCAGGAATACCTGGACACGAACCCAGGGTCAGAAGGAGGATCCGCAACCTTCCTGATCACCTCAATTTAGAGGGCCAGGCAAGTCGGCTCAGCGGGCCGACGAAGAGGCTGTGGACCCCAAGATCCCCGTGCAGCAATGGCTCGGAAGGGTGGAATCTGCTCGCAAACCCGAGACAGGTCCCAGCCTTAGCACCTCCGACCCCTAGAGATCCAGGAAGCGAACCAAGTGGAGGAGATGCGGAGCCGTCCCCCCACGGGGGAAACCGGGTAGGGGCGACGGGGCCGGGGACAGTGCCCCTTAGCCCGTCACTGAGCAGGCTTGGGGGAGGAAGAGGCCAAGGGAGCTCTCGGACCTTTACTTCCCTGCTTCCTTTTGGAGGAAGACGCTGGTTTGGAGTCAGGCCGCCCAGCGCATGCCTGCTGGCCCTCATGCTGGGCCGGTCGAGCCGCAGGGACCGGGAGGCAAAGGGACTTACACAAAGACTGCCGGCTGCCCTTGTCCCTCCGGGCGGGAGTGACTGAGTCCGGAGTGGCATCGGACTTCTCGGACCCCTTGAGGTGTCCCTCCACTCCAGGGCCGAAAAGGTCAGTCCCCAAGAAGGGAATGTCCGCCAACCTGTGCTGGGTTTACCAAAGAGAAGGAGGATAACCTCAGCCACGCCCTGCGGCGCATGGCCACCGCGGCCGCCACCGATCTGGCACAGGAGTCGCCCAGATCCAGAGCCGTCTGGAGCTGCTGTATCGCCACTGCCCTACCCTGGTCCCACACCCGCCGGACCGTGATCCACAGTTTGGCCAGGAGATGAGGGAGGACCTCATCCAGGGAGCCCAAGAGGGCGTGGGAGAAATGTGCCATCAGTGCCGCCGAGCTGGCCTGACGGAAGCCTAGGGAGGACGCAGCGTAAACCTTGCGCCCGACATAGTCCATCCTTTTGGACTCCTTGTCAGGGGGCCTATCCACATCCCTAGCATTTCCAGAACATTGGAAAACACTGTCGGTAACTACCCCCTCAGCCGAGGGGTGTTCCGAGAAACCGGGCAGAGAACTGACAGGGACAGAGTACTTCCTGGCCATACTGGCCGATGGCGCAGGGCAGGAAGTAGGCCGCCGCCAGAGCTCCAAGGCTGGGCCCACAAATGCCTCAGCCACCGGGAAGGCCTCCGAGGGTGAACCCCCTCAGTCTAGAATCTCCGTAGGGGGTAAGGGGGCCGTTTGGAAATGGGCTCAAGCTGCAGCCTGGTGAATTCCAAGATGAGCTGGAACAGACTCATAAAGGACGATGGGCTGTCATCCGTGGAATGTTCCGGAGAAGACCCTGGGTCCTCCCTGCTAGGAAACATAGAGGAGTCGATTTCGGGCCCCGAGGGGTCTGCAAAAAGCTGCTGCAGGCCTGAGTCACTCTTCATCCACCGAGGGTGGGCGGGAGTGAGGGGAATAGATAACCTGCGGGACAGGTCATGACCCGGCCTGGGTTCCACCGAAGACGGTGGGGCAGCAGGGATCGGACAAGCAACCGGCCCCGGAGAGGGCACCTCGACTACCTTGAGCCGTTGCATCGGCCGACCGGGCGGCAGCTGCTCACTAGCCGGAGAATGAATCGGGGTCGATTGATTCCCGGACAACAACAGCTGCTGCCACATAAGCTCCTCGTAACGCCAACGGCATCGAAGCCACTCCTCATCTGAGGAGGGGGACGAGGAAGAACGGCCATGCCACTTGGCTCGGTGCCCCGACCGAGAATGCCGAAGTCGGCGTGAGCGGCTTGACCAAGAGGAGGACCAAGACCGAGACCTGAATCCTCGGGGGAACCGAGGGCCGGCCTGGGAAGGAGCGGGGCCCGCCCGCTCCTCCTTCGGCTCGGAAGAAAGGGCCGAGGTCTGTCGACCTGAAGGTACAGGCAGAACCTCAGCCTCCGCCGAGGGAACCGGCGAAGGGATGGCGGCTCCAGCAGAAGACAGCCCAGATGACGGGTTGAGAGACTTGACACGCCGACGGGAGTCCTGGCCGGCTGACCTGACGGGACACTGTGAGGCCAGCGCCAAAGCCGCATCCTTGACCGGCGGAACGTCGGCCGCAGGGAGGGGAACTTCCCGCTCCATCCGGCAATGTAATGGCGGGACTTAGCCTGGCGACTTGACTTGGGCCGAGGGCAGGTCCAAGGTCCTCTCCTTCGAGGAAAGGGACTGGCGAAGCTCCTTGAATGAAGCTGCATGAGGAGAACTCAAGGACAGCGGGATAAGTGCCGCGACCGAGGAAGAGGGAGAGGCGGCCGCCCCCTCCCCGGAGGGAGGAAGATCGAGCTGCTCAGCCGAGGCCGCCAATGCGGACACTGCCCGATGAGTCTCCAAGGAATTTTCCGGAGCGGGAAAAATTTCTGGTCGCCCGAGCCCCGAACGGGCCACGCGATCCTCCAGAGCACTGGCCAAAAGGGCACAACAAAAATCGTAAAGTTGAGGATCATGATCCAAGTCAAGGCAGTAAACGCACGTGGAGTGCGGATCTTTTCTGAAGGAATATGCCGGGCGCCTCCGCGAGCCAGAAAACGAATGAGCCATCGCCATAGCGAAGAAGAAGAAGAGATCGAAGTTTCAGAAAACTTCCAATTGAATTCGAAGACCAAAATTTCTAGGAACCAGTCGAAAACGCAGAGCGCTAAGGAGGGAACCTGAGCTTCCAAGCGGTAAGGAAGATCTGGCGTCATGGGACGGAGCCGAGAGTTTTATCACCCGGGTGGGTGGGAGGAGCCAGCTTGAAGACCTTCCGGCAAGATTTAAAGCGGCAAGGAACCTGCCAATAAGTGTGGATGAACAACATATCCATGTCCCTAGAATTTGATTTTCATATAAAGAAAACAAATAGAAAATTAGGTGCCTTTCGTAGATCAGGATTCTGTATAGACTTAAAAATGAGGACTAGTGTAGTAAACCAGTTAATTATCCCATGCTTAGATTATGGAAGCCATATATATGGTCAAACTAGTAAATTAAATTTAAAACAACTGGATGTAGTTTATAATAATCTAGCAAGATTTATTTTAAAGTGTAATTATCGCACACATTATTGTGAAATGTTAAAATCATTAAATTGGTTACCTTTAGATTACAAAAGGGACCTGAAATGGACAGGACATATACATTCGGTAATACAGGGTAATAAACCAAAGTATTTATTAAATAAATTAAAAATTAAAGAAACCAAATCTAATTTAAGAGATATAAATAATAAATACGTACAAACTAAAATTAAGAACAGATTTGGAAATATGACTTTTGTAGCTAAGGTAAAGCAATATTGGGAACCTATTGATATTAAATTAAGATATAGATTACAAAGCTCCAAATCTTTTGTGAGCTCTTTGATGAAAAATTCTATGTGGGAATGTAAATGTTAAGTCTAATAAATGGCTATGATTAAATAATAACTAAGGATACCCTGTTGTGTTCTGATAGTGCCCGAGACCACCCGTTCTACTACTAGGGGAGACTATATTAGTCCAGTGGGCTGTCGTGCCCATCGTTTCTCGCCATATAATTCTCTTTGTGCCCTCAGACTTCCCTACTTGCAGCCCCTCATCAGAACAGTGCACAGAGGTAGGACTGATGTAGAACCAACACCACAAACTATGCTCACCATGCCACCAAGCAAACCCCTCTACCTACATCTCCCAGCCTGGATATTGGTGTGTGGGGTGCTAGGACGATCCAGGCCTAACTATGGGCTCCTTCTTACCCAGCTTGATACTTGCAGCAGACGCCCACAAACCAGAATCCTTAATATATCTCTTGCAACCCTAAGGAAGCTTCTTCTTCTCCTTCTACTGTGCTCTGGAGATGTCAAGCTTAACCCTGGCCCACCAAACATTCTCACCTCTCCCTCAGACCTAGTAAACCTGAAAGGTATGCAATTCCTCCATATGAATGTATGCAGCCTGTTAAAAATATGTACATTTATCCAGGCCTGGGTATGTCATACCAAACCAGATGTACTTGTGATCACTGAATCCTGGCTCAGATCCTCTACACCTGATACAGAAATCAACATCCCTGAATACTCCTTATTCAGAGCTGACAGGCCTACCAGGGGGAGGAGGGGTGGCCATATACATTAAGGACAAGTACACGGTTACATGCCTTGAAGCGTCCTCCGTCACCAACCAATTCGAATGCCTGGCCCTAAAGTTGGAGATATCATCATCCTCTGCGCTATGTGTCATAGGTTTCTACAGGCCTCCCTCCGCTGGCACTCAAATCCTTACCCACCTAACCAACACCATTCAGCTTGGCCCTCCTGAAGCTACTATCCTCAGGGACTTAAACTTCGACTGGTTGTCCCAGGCCACTGCACCCCCTTAAGGAATTTTGTGATGTCCATGGCCTTTCTCAACTTATTTGAGAACCTACACGCCCCAACAAAAAGTCCCCTACTAATAGTACACTGCTGGATGTCATTCTAGTGAACAAACTGCACCTATTCTCTTATGTGGGAGTCTTCTTCACGGACTTTAGTGACCACTGTGTTACTGCTAGCATAAGGACTACCCAGAACTCACCCTCCATGTCAAGGTTCACCGCTAAGAGGGACAGGCGCCACTTTGATCTGCCTGCCTGCCTTGATGAGCTAAAATTCTCAGTGCGCTGGCAGGACTTTTATCTTGCCAACTCGGTACAGTTGGCCTGCGAGATCTTCTCCGAAATTATGACTTCCGCCCTAAACAAGCATGCCCCACTTGTAAAACTAGGGTAAGGGGGAGAACCTGTCACTGGTTTACACATGATCTTAAATCAGTTTTACTGAATCGAGACAAGCTCTGGAAAAAAGCACGAACCACTAAAAACCTGCTGGACTGGTGTAACTTCAGGAAAGCTAGGAATGAATGCACCAAGCTAACGAGAGATGCAAAGGCGTCCTACTTCCGAGCGGAACTGGACTATGCTTCCAGGAACTCTTCCAAATTTTGGAAATCCATCAAGGACATGTCTGAACACACCTTGGCTAACTCCTTGCCTGCAAGGATCACCTCTGGCAGTATCTCCATCTGCGACAAAGTGGAAATCCTGGATGCTTTCAACAACCACTTTGCCACTGCAGGCCTGGCTTTTGACAACTCCCCTGCAAGCTCCCTTCACTCCCTACTGGATCCTCAATGCCCGGAACCCCCTCTAACCAACTCAGTCTTCTCCCTCCAGCACATTTCCTTGAAGGAGGTTGAAGAACTCCTACTAAAGCTGGACGTTAAGAAAAGCACAGGTGCTGACTCTCTGGATCCCTACTTCCTAAAAGTCGCCTTCCAAATCCTGTCTGCACCTATTACTCACATATTTAATCTCTCGCTGTCTCACGGTACCCTCCCATCTGTATGGAAAATGGCTCATGTTATCCCCTTGTTCAAATCTGGGGACCCTTGTGACCTAAATAATTATAGACCTATTTCTTTACTCCCTACACTGTCCAAGCTTCTGGAAAAAATTATAAACAAGCAACTAAAAACCTACATAGAATCCACGAACCTCCTAAATCCTGTGCAATCAGGCTTTAGGGCACAACACAGTACTATCACGGCCCTAGCTAAAGTTACCAACGATTGGCTCCATGACCTGGAAAACAAGAAGTTTGTCTGCGCCATGTTCTTAGACCTGAGCAAAGCCTTCGACACTGTCGACCACGACTTGCTCCTCTCTTCTCTTAAAGCCATAGGACTGGATCCACTGTCCCTTCACTGGTTTTCAGATTACCTCTCCAATCAACGGCAGCAAGTAAAGTCAGATGGTGAACTATCCCCCCTCAAACCTCTGCAAAGAGGGGTTCCACAGGGTTCGATCCTGGGCCCCCTACTGTTTGCAATCTATGTGAACAACATTGATATCAACATAACCAAGGCCAATATTCATCTCTTTGCAGATGACATGGTCCTCTGCCTTAGTCGCCCCTCTTCTGAAACTGCCTGCAAAGAATTACAACTGGAATTCAACATTCTCCAGTGCCAACTCCTCAAGAAAAAACTGCTACTAAACGCTAAAAAAAACGAAGGCTATGCTGTTCTCTCCCTTCCCACTGGACACAAACCCTACCGCTGCCGGCACTGTCCCACAGATCACCACAATCCTGGGTGAAAACCTAGAGTAGCAGGTTCAAGTGCCTAGGGGTTTGGCTCCACCATAAACTCTCCTTCACTGACCACATCGAAGACCTCCTAAAGAAATTAAGACAGAGACTTGGTCTCTTTTATAGGATCAGCAACTACCTCACCAGTAATGCCAAACAACGACTGGTCCAAACCGTATTTCTCTCCTTGGTTGATTATGTGGATTTCCTCTATAGCCACTGCCCTGCATCGCATCTAGCCAAACTGGATACGTTATATCACAGGGCATTAAGATTCAATACTGGACTACCTCTTGCCACCCATCACTGTGCTCTCTATGCAGCTGTGGGGTGGCCCTCCCTCCATTTCAGGAGAAACAGGAATGCTCTACTCTGGACGTTCAAAGCTATCACCAAGAATCTTCCCCCGTATATCTCCGATTGTCTTCCACTCTGCGAACCTGGAGCTTATGCCCAGAGAAGCTCTTCCTTCTTCTATCCGAAGGTACCCAGGCTGAGAACACGCTATGGAAGAATGGCTATGTCCTTTGCGCTACCTTCCTTGTGGAATACCTTACAAAAAACCCTGAAGCTTAGCTCCTTAATCAGTATATCCTCATTCAAGTCCTTATATAACACCCTAGGGAGGCAGTATAGCGCAGTGGTCTAAGGCTCTGAGCTGCAAATCTGGTGACATCCAGCAGACCAGACCTGAGTTTGAATCACACAGCTTCCACTTGCATACTGTGTGACCCTGAGCAAGTCACTTAACTTCCTTGTGCTCCCAGGTCGCACCTGGAAACAAGCTCTGGCTTAGTGTGCCTTTCCTGGTTAAACAATTTCCCCTTTCCCCTAATTAAAGAAATCTGTAACTGCTTTCACCACCCATAATTGAAAAACTCCCCTATAGGTCCAGCCCGCTTTGCCCACTAGTAGATAGGATTGACCTACTCAAAATGTCATCAGTACATGTCCTCCCCAAGTCACGGAAAGGCACTTACTCTCAGCACTGTCTTAGCCCCTTAGTTAACCCTGTCTGTACTCCCCTCCAAAGGACTTCTTATTCCCTGTACTGTACCTATGCGCTCCTTGTATTGTCTGAATTGCCACTACTGTATATTGTCTGGAATGTATTATTACTTATACTTTTGTCTCAGGTCCATCTTGTAAATGAGCTTGCTCAATGGTGTTCGCCTGAATAAATAAAGTTTTGACTGATTGATTGACTGTCCTACCGAATGTTTACCATGTTCTTTTTGTTTAATTGTTAACATGACTAGCGGATTTATACTTCGTAATAGTATATTTGATGCTAATCATGTAAATTTATTTGTTTGTGTGATGGTTGCGAATCCCCTAGGAAATGTGTTATTGATTTATTAAAGTCTTGTCTCCTTTTTATATTTTGTATCTATTTGGTGTTTCTTACATGTTGGAACCAATAATTGTTATAACAGGAGCATCTTGAAAATGGGTAAATGACCCAATGATGTATAAATGACATATTTCCTGTATAAAAATAAACGTTTTACATACATACAAACTCTGGGTGTTCTGGAGGAGCCGCGACAAGAACTACGACCTCCTGGCGGAGGAGCTGAGCGATGTCATCCTGAAGGGCTGACAGAATGTCTGCAAATATCATGTCTTCCCGTGGGGCACTGACTTGGCAAGGAGAGTACTGCTTGAACACCAGAGGCAGACCCTGACTGACCACCTCGAGAACCCACCTGTCTGTGATGACAGAAGACCAGGTAGAAAGGAAGTGGCAGAGCCGGGGCCCCACAGGAGGACCCAGGGGAGGCATGATGGGCATGAGGGAGGCACCCCTCACCTTGTTACTGGGCAGGCTTGGTGACGGAGGAGGGCCCAGCTGAGGAACCACCAGGACCTCTCCCTCCAGGCTTGCGGATGACCGAGCCCACAGAGTTTAACCAAGGTCGCTAGGCATGATCCTGCTGCCCAGCTTGGAGCTGGGCTGGTTTGGCCGCAGGAGTGGAGGCAAACTGAAAGGGATTCTTTTTCAGCTGCTTAGTGCCCTTGGGGTCCCTCTGAGTGGATGTCACTGAGTCCAAGGTGACACTGAACTTCTCAGTGTGGGTGAGGTGGCCCTCAACCCCAGGCCCGAACAAGTTGATGCCCAGAAAAGGGACATCCACCAGCTATTTGTGCTAAAAGGCCGTGGGAAGGCTGAGATCTCCAGCCAAGGCCTGCGGCGCATGGCCACTGCAGCCGCCACTGAGCGGGCACAGGAGTCACCAATGTCCATGTCTGTCTGAAGCTGTTGCTTTGTTACAGCCTGGCCTTGGTCCCAGACCTGCTTAACCATGGTCTGGAGGTCCGCCGGTAGATGAGGAAGCACCTCATTCAGGGTGCCCAACAGGGCATGTGAGAAGTGGGCCATAAGAAGGGCCAAGCTCGCCTGGTGAAGGCCAAGTGAAGAGGTAGCGTAGACTTTCTTGGCCACATGGTCCACCTTCTTGAACTCTTTATCAGCTGGCTTGTCAACATCCCCCAAGTTGCCAGAGCAACGGAACACAGAATCAGCCACCAAGCCCTCAGCCGAGGGTTGTTCTGTGAATCCCGAAAGGGAGCTGGTAGAGGGCCATGCTGGTGACCCAGGTTCGGAAATGGACTCGGGTTGCTCAGGGGTTGGCAGGGGTGAGGAAGGATCAAGCATCCTTAGACAGCTCTCCTTCCTCAGGGGAAGGGGGACAGTGCTGCTCGCTGTTGACTGACACCCAGCAGTGGCTGGGTGTTGGCACAGCTGAGAAGCCCAGAAGGGGGAGGGACCCACGTCCAGGACATGAGGCTGCCTCTGCAGAGGCGGAGCCCAGCCATTCACCCACTGCACGTTCATGGGCCCCTTAGAACACATACTTAAAAAATGGAGCTGGCAGGCTCCACGACAGCCTGGCTGTGCACACACTGACCCCCAGAATCGGGACGCTGGCTTTCCGGGGAAGGGAGAAAATCGATGCTCCCAGTCCCTGTCACGAGGGGGCAACCCATGGGGGGTTAGCCGGGAGGGATTGGTGCAGGATGCCGGGCCAGAGAGATGAGCTCCTCCAAGGGAGGAGCCATAGCCACCTGCCAGCTCCCCGAGAAAATTGTAAATAAAAAAAAGAAAGGGAGCTGGTAGGGACTGCGTACTTGTGCGTCATCTGGACTAATGGTGCTGGGCAGGAAGCGGGACACTGCCAAAGCTCCAAGGCAGGACCAAGCATGACCTCTGCCACCGGGAAGGCTTTCCCAGGGGAGACTCCTCAGTCTACGATCTTGGTTAGGGGGTACTGGAGCTCAGGCGGAGGAGGCCCTAAAGGAGGTAGGGCCTTCATCTGTCGAGAGACCCCAGACTGACTCCACGTAATCCTGACGGGAGTGTAAGGAGGAACCCTCTGACTCAGAGGAGTCATTGAAGAGGGGTTGACTGCCCGAATCTCCACTGATGATCAGGAGTGACAGTGACTGACAGCCGATGGGGAAGCCCCGAGACCAACTGAGACTCCTTGGTCAGAGCACCGGACCTAGGCTGTTTAGGTGGTTGCTCCACAGTAATTGGTGGAGACACTGAAGTCAGCCAAGCCGGGACCGGTCTGGTGGCTCCTGAGTCAGAGAAGGCGTCAGCTGTTGAGGCGAAAGCCAGGTGATGGCTGGTGTAAAGCTGGGAGCAGCTTCATATCAGAAAACCCCAGCCGTTGCCACATGAGATCCTCGTAGCATTGATGCAACTTGTGCCAAAGCCTCTCCTCACCTGAGGACGAGGATGAAGAATAGCAATGGCGCCGCTTCCCAGAGTGTCGAGAGTGGGAGTGCCAACATTGGCAGGAACCGCTCAACCCACAGGAGCAAGACCGAGACCTCGACCATGACTGCCGGGGGGACCAGCAGCAAGCCTCGGAGGGTGTCGGCGAAAACCGAGGCACCTCTGAATCCTGGTCAGTGACCAGAGGCAGTGGATCAGCAGACTGATCCGTCCCTACAACAGTCTCGGTCAGGACTGGAGTCCTGGATAAAGAAGTGTTGGCCTCCTCAGCTGACAACCGGTTGACTGGCTCGAGGAAAATCTTGGCCAGAAGATCAACCAGCGTCTCAGCCAACTGGCCCAATGTGGTTACTGTGGAACCACGGCCTGGGCCGAAGATTCAACTGAAGTCAGAGACTGGAGAAGCAAGAGAGTCGGACATCCTCAACCGACAATGTTCCCAATCTTGCGATCGATATCGAGAATGTTTTTTGGCCTCTTGTTTAGATTTTGATCTGTGCCCCAATGAGGGACCCTGAATGAGAGTTGGTAAAGCCTGGCACAAATACTTGAACTCCCCGTGAAGGACGCACCCACAGAAAGCGGCACGAAGGCTGAAGCCGAGGAAGTGTGAGCTGCAGCCTGGGCCGCTTCCTCCTCAAACGCTGCTAGCTGTTCAGCGGACACTGCAGCCATGGAGATCACTGGATAGGCATCCTTTGATTTGACCGGTGGGTTCTGTTCACTTGGATGACCTAAGGTAAGTCGGGCATGACGGTCCTCAAGAACAGAGGGGTGAAAAGTGCGACAAATATCTCATCCTGGGGACTGTGCTCGTGTCCCCGGCAGTAGATGCACATGGTGTGCGGATCCATTTGGGACATCTTCTGCCTGCAAAGGCATCGCCAGAACCCCAGCGTAGACTTGTTGTCATCCATCGCAGTCCAAGGGTAGAAGCAAGAAAAAGTTTTTAAACACTTTTGGAAGTAAATTTGAAGATTTGGTAGCAAAGGGCCTACTCAGCGCAAGAGTGATAAGGAGGGAACCTGCTTCTTTCAGTAGAAAGGAAGATCTGGTGTCATGGGGCATGCTCATGGGAGTTACCACCTGGGTGGGTGAGAGGAGCCAGCTTGAAGACATTCTGGCCAGTCTTGAAGGGGAAAGGCAACTGCCAGAAAGTGTGGATAAAACATCATATCCACGTCCCTAGAAATAAAGTTATTTGAATATTGAACAGGGATTGGGGGGAGAAGAGATGGAGATAAAGAAAAAGTGAAGGAAAGTGGGAGAGAGGAAAGAGTGAGACAGGGACACAGAAAGAGAGGAGAAGTGAGAGGAGAAGAGATGGACAGAGAAAGATAGGGTGTAAGAGAGGAAGGGAACTGAAAGAACAGGGTGACAGGAGACTGAGAAAGAGAAGAGACATAAGCCTCATTTACACGGTCGCATTTGCACCAGAGCAATGTGAGTGCTTGAGTTGCTCCAGCATAAAGGCAGCCATGTAGACACCAACCAGATCGCAGTAAGTCAATCACTGTGCCACTCCTGGAGCCACATGAAACTTGAGGACGCTGATCAGAACGAGCGGTGTTGGCAGCCTTGTGGACAGGTTGCTCTGCTCGCTCTGATGTAAGAAGGACAGTCCTGTCATCCTTTGGTGCGTCCCAGGATTCCTTGTTTCATAATAAGGAAGTTAGTCAGTGTGGTGTGTGTTCCTCAACTCTGCCTGTTTACCAGTGATGTGAATTTTTCAGGACTGTTTGTTGGCATATGCTTCTGACCCAGTTTTTTTAATACTTTCTTTCTTGTCTGCTTGATCTACAGCATATCGGCTCTGTTTATACATATTGTATCACCCCTCTCTATTTGCTCTGGTCTACTTGTTTTAGTACACTTTTTGCAAGTCCAAAAATACAAAAAAATTCTGATCAATCTGCTGAATTCATGTCAGGTATTCTGCTTCCCATATCCCCTTCCCACACCTTTCAGCTTTCTTAGCTGCTGAATACTGCTGTATCATAGACATTACTACCTAGCCAACTGCTCATGGACTTATGGCCCCTCCCCAGTGTGGCTTGCATCTGTGCTGAGATGGGCCATGTGGACACAGGATAGGAAATGGCTCCAGCGGTCAGCGAAGACTGAAGTGCTACGGATGTCACAGTGCATCAGCCATGCAAACACAGCTATAGAGGGACAGAGAGGGAGAGGGGATACAGAAAGTAAGGGGTGGAGAGAGAGAGAGAGAGAGAGATTTTATTCCATTATTCAGAGTGAGACCTAACAGGCATTAGTACAAAATCTGTTGAAACATTCACCTGTACACTTAAGCTTAGTCAAAACAAATCTGTGAAAAGGCTTGTCAAGTCCAATTCATTCTGAGTGGCATTCACCAATGTTTGATTTGTAACAAATGTAAGCTCTCCCTCCCAGAAGCAAAGTTGCGCAACCTCACTCACGTCTTATTTTGCGGTCATGTCATTCAACTGAACACTAACAGCAATGTATAATCCATGTGATTTCTTTAAAAGGCTCTGTAATAAAAACAGAGTTCATATTACTAAATACCTATCTGCAAGAACCCTAGTGATTACAGATCAATGACCAGAGATACATGACAGCCAGTCCAGTTCCACAGTTTCCGCGGAGCCTCAGGTTCATGTTTCATCTTGAACTTCCTGTCTTAGACGGACAGGTGGCTGGACACATTGTTGATGTGTGGAGGGAGCACACACAGGCCACTTAGCATCCACTCACCTGGACCACTTATATGTGGAGCAAAACTGTCACTAGCTGTGGACTTGCAGCTGCTCATCCACCCCACCAGAGGTCAAAGTGCAGCAGACCCACAGGATGGGGCAGGGGCATGAAAGAAAACTTGGGGTAAAGGGCACTGGGTTCTCCAAGTCTACCACCGTTGCCTCAGAGGGTGCCAGAAGGAGGCACAGCTGAACTGTGGTGGACTCTGGGAGGGTGGAGATGGGGGCAAGGGAACACATTCCTCAACCAGTGCCACCAAAGAACTCTTCTGCTGCCCTGGCTGAATGGCACTGTCAAGACGAGGCACCTATGGTAGTGGCAAGGGAGGATGTGGGGGGTCCTTCAGAATGGAGGCCCCAAGGTGGAAGGAAGATGATCCCAGCAAAAGAGGAAGCAACTTCTATTAAAGGAGTCAATCATCATGGGGATAGTGTTGGGAACACTACAGGAGGGAAGGATGGAAGTAAGATGCCTACATGGAACCTCAGCATGCAGGGATGGGGAGCAGATCTTTAGGATCGCTAAGGTAGTGGGACAGGAGGTGGAGCTGGATGTCATTGCTCATCTGAGGACAAATGACCTGGCAGGGGACATATCTGGGATGGTGCAGGATATAATTTAGGCAGCTGGGGAGAAGCCTGAAGAAGGCAGCACACACGGTGGCCTTCACTGAGGTGCTACCTGTGCAAGGCTTGGGGAAGGAGCACAGACACTGCACCACAGTCTTCAACAACTGGTTGAAGGCATGGTGGAGGGAAGAAGGGTTTGGCTTCATCAGGGACTGGGGTCCTACCTATAGGTGTAAAGGCCTATACAACTAGATTTTCCTCAATCCATCCTGGAGGGAAACAGCAGTTCTGGGTAGAAGGTTAAATGGTACTATGATGAGCATTTAAACTAGTCAAGTGGATGCAAAAGAAAAGGAGACAGTGTATGCCCCTCCCACCAGATAATGCAGCACCAGTGAAGAAAAACCCAAGGGAAATAATTTTCCCAGGAGTAGTGGGGAGTAGAGGTAAGGGGGAGGGAGGTACAGGAGGATCAAGAGATGGAATTGAGGCTGGAAAAAGTACAAAGGAAGGTGCGCAGATGGAGAAAAAAATTAGGACAGTACCAGTGAAAAGGGAAGTGTGAAGGATGAACCCAGGAAGGGGAGGCAAAGTAGTGGCAGGGAGGAATGAAAGGAGTGGAGAGGCATGTGTTCCAACACAGGAGCCTAGGAAACAAAATTCCTAACCTTGACGCTACCACTGCATAGGTGGACATAGATCGGGTGGCCATAACAGAATCATGGTGTGCAGATAACCACAACTGAGAGGTGGCCATACCAGGCTACAACATGTTTCGTAAGGACAGGGAAGAGAGGAAAGGGGGGAGGTTGTTTTATATGTAAGAGAGGGTATAAAGACAATTGAAATACAGGGACACAATGGGGAAATGGAGGATCTGGAAGCTCTTTGGGTTGGCTTTAATCAGAGTCCGGAGCCTTTATATGCATCGGGGTGGTGTACAGGCCCAGAGTCAGACCCCAAGGTCCCTAGGTGGCCCCGCCCTGGTCCCCAGGCAACATTTAATTAATTTAGCCTTTGTTTGTTTTATATTTAATTTTGCAATCTAGCTGCTGCTACTGGCCGGGCAGGTGGGCACTACACTGACTCCTCGGGGAGGGGGGCTTTGCTTTCATCATAACATGCTGAGCTGTCCCTGGCACTGCTCCAGCCCCGACACCCCCCGGCCCCCAAATCGAGTGGAGTGACAGTCTCCCCTCCTGTCCAGACTCTCCCTCCCCCGTGTGGTGTACATGTCCAATTATTTTATTTATTTTTATTTATTTATTTATTGAAATGTTTCACCAGGAAGGCACACTGAGCGACAAGTCACTCATCTCCCGGGGTGACAGGGTGCAATAGGAGTGAAACATTAAACATTCAAGTTACAAGATCAACACTAACACACAGTTCTAAGGCAGGGGTTACAAGCAGTTGTACAACAATGCTGCACATAATAGGCAGAAAGAGTGGTCAATAATAAGTGCCGGGTTAACAAGTAAACAAGTGCTTACATAAAAGAAAAGAAAAGGGAGGGATGAACGGGGGAACGGGGGGGGTAGGGGAAGAGTCATGTTCAAGTTACATTCAAGTTACAAGATCGACATTAACATGCAGTTGTAAGGCAGGTGTTACAAACAGCGTTAAAACAGAGTTGTGTATAATATGTAGGAAAAGTGAACAATAATAAGTGCTGGGTTAGTAAGTAAACAAGTGCTTACATGAAAGAAAAGGGGGGAAGATATGGAGAGGCGAGGTGGAGGGATGTAGTGAAAGGGGAGTAGATGAGGGATACAAGCCCCTGAGGGGGTAGGAGAGGGACCCATGGAGAGCATTTGGCGTCCCTTACATTCTGTGAGAGATCAAGAGTGGCCAGTAAGGGGGAGCAATTTGGGAGAAGGTGAGGTGGGCTAGAAATTTGGGGGGTGAGGGTATAGGGTAAAATGAAATGTGATGGTAGAGGGATAGGGTTTATCCAGGGCTTACAGGAGGGAATTGGGGAAGGACATGGCAGGAACAGCTAGGCGCAAGGTAATTTTTGAGGGCAGAGCTGATGGAGTAGGCAGAGAAGAGTGCCGGATTTGAGGGGGGAGTGAATTTCAAATTTTTGGGAGGTGGTGGGAGTAAGCAGATTGGCCAATTAGGGTGGATCTGCTGGGGACTAGCAGGGTGCAGGAATCAGCTGATCCAAGGGAATGGGAGGATGGAGGGGTTAGGTAGGAAGGGAGCTCACCCAACCAGTGCTTGGAGGTGAATTTGGCACAGTGGGAGAGTCACCTATTTGTAAGAGAGGGGAAGGATAGGGCATGATAAAGATCACAGTGGTGGATGCGAGGGGGAGCATCCAGGGCAAAGTGGCAGAAGGATTTGAAGAGGGTGTTCAGTCTGGCCATGGAGGACTTAAGGGCAGCACCACAGACTATGTCACAGTAGTCGAAAATGGGCAGTATCATCTTCTGAACAACTTCACGCCTAGCCATAGGAGGGATGCAACTACGGTTCCTGAACAGGGCACCAAGCTTGGGGCGCAGTTTTTTTCTGGATGGCATCAATTTGTCCAGAGAAGTTTAGGTGTTGGTCCAACCAAACCTCTAAGTACCTGAAGGAGGTTGTATCCTCAAGTAGTCCCATCAAGGGTGTGGAAAGATGGTAGAGAAGGAAGCCTAGAGAGCCTCTGCCTTGTGCCAAAGTTGGGTCATGGGGACAGTCTTCTTGGCATTGAGGAAAAGTTGATGGTTGACAAAGCAGCGCTGAACCTTGTCAAAGTCTCGCTGTAAGCTGGTTGTATCCTCAGCAGGACAGGAGCCAGATGCATACAGGACTGTATCATTAGCATACATATGTACAGCGGTGGAGGGGGAGTAAACAGAGGGAAGGTCATTTAAGAAGAGGAGGGAGCCCTAATACAGAGTCCTGGGGGATGCCAGTGCTAATTGGAAGGGGAGGTGAAGTGGCATCCAAGATCTTAACTGATTGGGTTCTGCCAATAAGGTAGGCCTTGAACCAGTTTGTGGTGGAGGAGATAGGCCAGCTGCTGGGGTGAGTCGATAAGAAGGGAGTGAAACTGTAGCTCGAAAAGGTTGACAAAATGGCAGAGAGGCATTTAGCTATTGTCCATCCCGGTTAGGATGGGAGTCCGTGAGCCGAGGGAGAGAGGTGGTGGTCGAGTGGTTTTCCTGAAACCAGACTGGAAAGGGGTGAAAAGGAGGTGTCAGACAGAAAAGAGGTGAGTTGGAAGAGGACAATGTGTTCTTGAAGCTTGGCAAGGGTAGGGAGGAGAGAAATGGGGCAATAGTTGCCAGGGGTGAGGGGTCACCCTCTTTGGGTAGAGGGAGGACCACTGCATGTTTCCATGAAGAGGGGACCGAGTCAGTAGAGAATGAGAGATTTAGGATTAATGAGAGGGGGTAGACAATGGCCGGAGCAGAGAGGGAGAGGAGTTTTGGGTTGAGGCCATCAGGGGAGGCACCATTAGAGGGGTTTATGGTGAGGAGGGTACGTAGGGCATTGTTTGGAGTTACAGTAGTGAAAGAGAAGGGGAGGTGGGAGGGTGTTGGAGGGGGCACACCAGTAGAGGATAGAAAGGGTGAAGGGTACCAAGGGAGGGATTTCAATAGCTCAGTGGCGCAGGATGTATAGTAGGAGTTAAATACCGCTGCTACAGCTGGTGGGTCAGACATTAGTGAGCTGGGGGAGGTGGGCGAGATGACTGGGTAAATAGGACATTGACCACCTTCCAGAACTCAGAAGGCTAATTTATGTTGGTGATGAAGGCAGATTTGAAATATTCAGACTTGGCTAACCTTGTAGCCCTGGTGCAAGCGTTTTGGAGCACGCGATAATTTGCGAGGTCACTAGGGTGTTGGGTGGCTTTATGATGCTTCCCATGCCTGATCTTTAGCCTTGAGACAGGCCAGAAGTTCAGGGGTTATCCAAGGTAAGTGGTTACCTCTGACTCTGGTTGGTTTTAGTGGGGCAAAGGCAATCCAGTTTATAAGAAAGATTTCTTTGAAGTAGGCAAGGGCCTTGTCAATTGAGGGGAAGGAGGTTAGGGGGGAACCAGTCAGAATTGGCAAGGTTACTCAGGAGAGGTTCAAGGTCAAGAGACTTGAAAGAGCGCAGTTGTATGGTTTTGTGTGGGGATTTCATTCTGTGGACTTTCCTAACTATGAATATTGGGTTATGTCACTGAGAGCATCAGGGAGGATGCCAGAGGTGATGACACGGTGAGGGTGGGAGGTAAGGGCCCAGTTGAGTAGGGAGTGTTGTTGTGTCTTGTGGTTTGGGAGGGTGGGTTTGGAGACAAGTTGGGAAAGGTTTAGGGCTCCAATTTCATTTTTTAGTTTTTGTAGTTTTAGGTGACAACCAATTTACATTGAAGTCGCATAGGATGAATAATTCCCCAGAGCGAGCAAGGGAAGTGATGGAGGTTAGGAGGTCTAGCACGACTGAAGGATGGACATTTGGGCAACAGTAAATGCCAGCTACGAAGATTAGAAGAGTGAAGGGGAGGGTCACATGGATAGCTAGGGCATCATGGGTCTCTGGATTGGAGGATGAGTAGATGACAGAATATTGGATGAAGGCTAGGACATAAATGGCCACACCACTACCCCTGCCAGCACAGTCTTGCCTTAGCAGTGTGTAGCCAGCAATGGAGACTGAGTGGTCAGGGATAGTGTTCTTTAGCCAAGTTTATGAGATGATTAGAATGTCTGATTTTAGAGCGCACACCGTGATCTGAATCTGGTCTATTTTTTGCAATAAGCTGCAGGTGTTTAAATGTAGGAGCTTTAAGCCCTTTGGTAGGGCTGAGAGAAGAGAGCAGTGGGAGGTAGTAGAGGATGAAGCACCAGAAGAGCTAGGGGCAATAGGGCCTGGGTTGGGGTGGATATCCCCGGTGGAGAGCAAAAGGAGAGTGAGTATAAGAAAGTGGAGCTTAGGGTAGTTAGGTGAGTTTGAAGGGGCTGGCGAGGAGGTTGGTAGATTTGAGGAGAAGGGAGTGGATGAGCGAGTAAGAAGAAGGTAGAGAACCACAGTGAAAGTGGACACCGTTATCAAAGTTGAGTGAGGAATAGTGGTAGAGTGAGACCATATTTCAAATGTGGCGGAGGGAGTGACAGCATGGATGTGGGTAGGGGACTGGAGATAGTAAATGATGGGGTTGGGAGAGCTATTAGGAATAGTTGAGTAGTGAGCAAGTGGTGGTGTTAAGGAGAGGTATATGAGCAGAACAAGGGTGAGAGAGGAGAGTAGGGGATGCACTGTTTCTAACAGTAGTGAAAATTGGTGAGCAACTGATTTATGAATGGGAGGAATATGTACGCAGGAAGTGCAGAGAGGGGCTGGTCAGATGGAGAGGGTAGCCGTAGTTTAGGAAGGTATCTATAAGAACAGGCAGAGATCCCTTTAGATAAATATTGTGTCCCTCTAGTGGCAGTACAATATAGCTTGCTAATGGGACAATGGACACTTTTTTTTTTTTTATTCAAAAAGTTTTACAAATTTTAACGACAACACTTGGTAGAGTAGTACAAGAATATTGTCATGCAAACAGTCTCCATACTCACTCCCCCTTCCCTACCCCCCACTCCCCGTTGAAGCGATCAATTACCTCTCAAAAAAAAACAAAACATAACAGTATGTATGTATCATGCAGAGAACTAACCATTGAAACTAGGCTGGAGAGCTCGAGCCAGTGTGGTAATCTAATTTAAATAGAGAGCATACAATTTACCCCACTTCTTATCAAAAGCGCTTGGATTATTACGTAGACTCGCTATCATTTTTTCCGTCCTGAGGTAAAAGGACATCTCATGTAGCCATTCTGTATACGAAATAGTAGTTTGATCCAACCAGTGTTTAAGAACTAATTTTTTAACCGCCATTGAGATAAGGGAGATATGAAATTTTCTTTCTTTGACCATAATTGAGGATAAGTCCCCCAATATGCAAATCTTCGGAGTAAAACATTGCTCTAATCCTAATAGAGGGTCCATTTGGGATTTAATTTTTATCCATAATGGTGAGACTTTTTCACAAAACCAAAAAATATGCAATATCATCCCCTCTTTTTGACCACATCTGACACATACAGATGATTGCACTCGTCCCATTCTCACTAGCTTACATGGGGTAAAGTACATATTATTTAGCATTTGAAATTGAGTGACCCTTAGCCTGTCCTGCGTGACATACCTATGCATATCCCTCCAAATCTCCGACCAGTTAACTCCATGGTTAGGGATAAGCGAATCCCACACCGCAGAGGCTGACAGCGTATCTGGGTAGAAGGTAGCAAGGACAGTACTATATATTAATGAGATGCCATGCGATCGACCCGCTAAGACTATAACCTGCTCCACTATGTTACTTAATCTTGAGGGCACATATACTTCCCCAAATCTCTGCTGGAGGAGATGCCGCAGCTGATAAATCTTGAATATGAATTTGGGATGGATATGGAGTTTGTTTAATATGGCAGTATGTGACAAAAGACCACTAGTCTGATAGAAATCACTTACTTGCATACCTTGCAATTGGGGAATCCAGTTCTTAGTAATAGGGGAATCCCCAATCCTAATATTAGGATTATCCAAAATCTCTTGTATTGTCTCTTTACTCGGGCAAATACGTAAGGAGGCGCAGACCTGGGCAAAAGTTTTGATGGATACACCCACCATTGACTGTTTTATTACATCTGGAAGTGTCCGGAGGGGCACAAACAATGAAGCTAGCAAGGATATCTGAATTGTGGCAAAGATATCCCTCTCAATTTGTAACCAGATGGGGATATACATGTCTCCCAGTCTGTTAGGTGGGAAAGACATCCATTTACCTATTTTATGCAGATGACTAGCCCAGTGATAATATAACAAGTCGGGCAACTTAAGTCCTCCCTTATTCTTGGGTAAGGTAAGTTTATTATATGCCCTTCTAAGACTCTTGTTTAACCATAAGAACTCTGAAATGATAGCATGAATCTTTTGGAAGAAAGAGATAGGTAGCCAAATATTACTCATATTTAACGGAAAGAATATCCTAGGAAGCACGTTCATTTTGATAAGATTAATCCTCCCCCACAGTGAGACAGGCAAGGATTTCCATCTAGAAAGGTCATGTTAAAGGTTTTAAACCAGATCCTCCATATTTAATTTTTTATACTGTAAAGGGTCCGGTGTTAAGTGTATGCCTAAATACTTCATCGATAATGGGGACCATTTCATACCAAATTTGTGAAAATCTTGCCGAAATGTGTGATGATTGAGAGGGAGAATTTCGGTTTTATTACAATTCAAGCTATAGCTAGAATATTTACTAAACTACTTTATGATTACTAATACCTCTTCCAGTGAGGCTACCGGATTTGCCAGGTGAAGCAGGATATCGTCTGCGTACACTGATATTTTAAGATTACTTGTGCCCACAAAAACCCCTTGTACTTTAATTGAAGCGTTAATTCTCCTTATCAAGGGCTCCAAATACAAGTTAAAAAGTAGTGGGGAGAGGGGACAGCCCTGCCTAGTACCCAAGTACAGGGGAAAGTCTGCAGAAAATACTTTATTACAGAAAACCCTAGCTGTGGGATTTGAGTAAATCTTTTGAATCCAAGTGATGAATTCTTCAGGTATATTCATATATTTAAGCGTTGACCACAGGAAGCTCCAGTCCACCCTATTGAAAGCTTTCTCAGCATCCAGAGATATTAATGCCATAGGATATAAGGTGGACTGAGCTATGTGAAATATATGATTTAATTTATGGAAGTGATCTGAGGCCGATCTTCCCGGGAAAAACCCCACCTGTTCTGGGCTGAGTAAAGGATACCATATTTTTTGAACCCGATTAGCTAGAATTTTGGTAAGAATTTTTAGGTCACAATTCAGTAAGGAGATGGGCTGATAACTAGAGGGGCATTCTGGTGGTTTATCAGGTTTCAGAAGCAAAACGATAGTCGCCTCTAAAATGGAGGGATCCAGAGCCTCACTGGAGAGGATATAATGGTAAAACTTAAGTAGTATAGGGGATAACTCTTTCTCGAATACCTTGAAAAAACTGAAAGGAAAACCATCAGGACTTGGAGCCTTATCTAAAGCCAAAGCTCTGATGGCCTGTGTTATTTCTGTCAGGGTAATCGGGGCTGTTAACATGACCCGGTCCCCTTCCTGCAACCTGGGAAGCAAGGACCTGGCCAAATATGCCTCGGTGTCCTCCTTCGTTAGAGGGTCGAGCCGGTTGCCATAGAGATCTGCATAAAATCTCTCAAACACAGAGACTATATCCCTGGGAAGGGTTTTTAGGGTGCCGTCTACATCCTGAATTGTCTGAATAGTTCTTGAACTTTCTAATTGTTTCATACGGAGTGCCAAAAGTCTTCCGGCTTTTCCCCCTTGATCAATGTATGTTGCTTTTGTTCTAAGAATAGCAAACTTGGCCTTTTCTCTAAGAAGGTCTGAGTATGCGTTTCTCAGAGACAAAAGATCCGCCAGTACCCCCTGCACAGAAGTAGATGATGGATTTTGTTCCAGTGCTCTGATCTGCTCCAACAGTTTCCGTGCTTGATCCTCTCTAACCCTCTTTCGCTTTGTTGCCAGCCTAATGAATTTGCCTCTTATACAGCACTTCAGTGCGCACCAAATTTGGTCCATCCTCGGGATGGTATCGACATTGTTTTCAAAGAATTGTTCAATAAGAGTGCGAATTTTGTTAACTATAAACTTGTCTTTCAGTAATTGCGTGTTTAATTTCCATCGAGAGTCTTTCTGCTGCTCCACTGTTGGAAAGATATGAAGCCATACCGCCGCATGGGCAGATATCACTATCGGCTCAATCCCTACACCCAAAGTCCATGATAACAAGGCTGAACTTATCAAAAAATAATCCAGCCTGGAGGCCGTTTGATGTACCTGCGAATGAAACGAAAAGGCCCTAGTAGTCGGGTTCAAGATCCTCCAAGGGTCGCACAGTCCCAGGAGGTCCATCATCTCATTAAGCGCCCTCTGAGACGGGGTCGCAACCCTAAGGGACGAGCTGGATTTGTCCAGTAAATGAGACTGGACAAGATTCCAGTCTCCTCCCAATACTATAGGGATTGGGAGGAAAGTAGCCAGTTTATCTGCCAGCCCAATAAGAAAATCTGGATCACCTCCTACTGGTCCGTAAATACTCCCCAAGATTAACGGTTTTCTTGCCAGTAAACCACTAACTAAAATAAATTTGCCCTGTGGATCTTGTATGATGTTCTCAGGTTGGAATGGGACTGTCTTCATAATGAATATCCCTGCCCCTCCTCTGCAAGAGGATTCTCCGGCAGCATAAACCTGTTGTATTCCCTGTCTTTTAAACTTACTAGCTTTCCATGCCAAAAGATGTGTCTCCTGTAAAAAAATTATGTTAGCTCACAATAGAGCTATATGTTTAAGCATGGCAATCCTTTTGGCATGATCTCGTGCGCCCCTGACATTCCACGACATTGATCTTAACTCGGTATCCAGCATTTAACAAAACTATTTGTGCATTCCTACTACTGCTATCCCCTTTCTATGATCGCCCAACCCCACCCCCACCTCTCTCCCCCATATCCAATACCTGCTCGATGTTCCCCTGCCAAAACTTCCCTATTATTACCCACAAAACTATGTACAAAGGCTCCTTCTCAACAGGAGAGTAGCAACTCTCTGAACCTCTTTGGTACTTACATCTTTATTTGAAATCCAATTAACTACATCCCTTTTACTCACTGTCTGACTAACTAATCCCATCATTTCTAAACCAATCATCCCAAAGAGGTAAACCCCCTACTATTCGGGTTGTGATCCAACGCATCCCTCAGCGCCCTGGTGCCGCCCCCGCCTCATCCTGAAACCAGTCATCTTGAGTTCAAAAGCCTCAATCTCCTGATATCTCCGATTGAGACTGTCCTGCATTCGTCCATTTCCTCGCTAAGTAATGAATCTTCTTAAGCCAGTTAACAAAATTCACCTCCCCAATTCTGAGCCTGTACCTTGTAATTATTACATTGTCCTTCTACGTAAGAAGAAGCATACCAAATCGGAGCACGCTTTAAAATATATAACATGGTGCACTTGGGACTTTGTTTCCCAGGGGAAACCTTTACAGCGCACTGTGTATCTCAAACGTATTCCCCAGGGAACGTTTCCTTCTTGTTCAGTTCCTATTCTGCACATGGGGTTCCCCGCGTGGATATGTGTAGAGGCCTGCAGGCCCGAATATCGTATTCAGTATGGACTTTCTCCATCTCCGCTGCCCGAATTCAGGGCTCCCACCTTGCAGATCCCCCCAACCCCCGAGAGCAAACCAAACCACAGGAAATTTGGAACCACAGGTTAGTGCCAGCTCTAATCTATGTAAATAAAACCCCAGGGTTCTGCTTAATCAACAAAATTGTGTCCGTTAGAAGTCCTCCTCTCAAGTCCACCATAATTTCTGCTGCTTCAACTCTTGCTTATAACTCGGGGAGTTTGATAACCAGATCCTCCAGTGCTTTTGTAGGATTCTCATAGGCGAACCAATTATCTGCTATCTTGATTAGTAAACGTGAGGGATACTGCATTTTAAATCGGATGTCTGCTGCGATTAATTTCTTCACTATAGGATGATAAGCAGCACGCTTCTGCCTTATCTCATAAGGCAGATCCTGTGAGATACGGATTTTCACTCCCTCCCATAAGATATCTTGCGCTTCTCTTGTCTTATTTAAAACATATTGTTTCTCCACAAAACTAAGAAATCTTATTATCAGGAGTCTAGGAAGGGCTCCCGGTGGCGGTTGGGGCCGCAACGCGCGATGTGCTCTCTCTATTTGATACGAAGCTCCCATTGGGGAAGGACCAGCAATCTTATGAAGAAACTTCTGCAAGAAGGTCTGCATATTTTGCCCTTCCTCTGCCTCTGGTAAGCCAATTATTAGAATGTTGTTCCTACTGCCCTTCCTTCCAAGTCTTCTGTTTTCAATTGTAACTTCTGTATTTGCTGCCTGAGCGCCACCACTTGGAACTAGTTTCTCCTCCATCTCTCCATGGATGCTATACAGGCCTCAGAATCGACGACCCTCCGTGACAAATCTGCAAAATCTCCCCTTAAAGATTTTAGGTCATTAGTGATCTCCCCTAACGTCTCTTTGAAGGGCTGTAATTCTTGCAAGAAGCAATCTTCTGTCAGGGGGATCGGAGTTGCAGATTGTAGAGCTTTTTTGTCCGAGTTACCACTTTGGGCCTTGGGCTTCTTCGGATTCTTTTCTGGCGACGTTGGTAGAGTGTGGCGAATCGCGGCAGAGCACATTTCTGACTCCATCCTGCCACAGTATCGTCGATCACCACTTGAATCCAATATTTAAATACAGCCTTAACAATCTACTGAGTAGGGAGGCGTTTAAAACTTTTAAATCAGCTGTAAATAGACTAAAACTGCAAAATATAGGCAGGAGCTCGGCACCACCACTGCTTTCAGAGCACTTGCATCACGTGACCCCCCGGGACAATGGACACTCGAAAATCTTGCAAGTGCCCAACTCAAATCTCAGAGGCTTGTAGGAAGACAGTACCTTGCTATGCGGGCAGCTGTGATAGTTGCGACAGGGTAAAGCTGGCAGCAGTAAGCTGGCAAAATTGCTGCAGCACTGGAAGGAGAGCACCCGTGTCAAGGGTTCTCTGATCTGTAGGGGAAAAGAGAGCTTTAGCAATAGATATGTCAAAGATGGGGGGAGGGAAGGGGCCTGTTAGCCAGTGGTGAAGACAGCGATACAACAGGGTGCAAGAGGAGGCAGTGTAAAAAAAAATAAATAAATAAATAAACCAGTTTGGTCAGAAAGCAGGAATTAACACCAAAGGAAGAGTAGAATCATAAGAAGACAGGGGGTGGGGGTAGTTTATCCAAGGAGGTGGTCGTCAGCTCAGTTACGTCATTGGCCGCAGGTGACTGACTGACGCTGGTGCACCGCATGCGCACTCTAGTCAACTGTTACCTACAGAGAGTCTGATATGGTGCCATTTTATTTGCGGACTTAGTTGCAGTCACCATCAGAACAGCTGATCTCACTATCTCAGTGGACAAACACCACCAGCCAAGCGAGCCAGCACAGCAGCCGAGGAGGAGGACTGTTTTGAAGCAGAGCACTCTCTTCAGGCAACAGCACGGAGATAGGGAGATATTGGCCTTGGATAGGATCAGGTCACAGGTGGGTGGATGGGTGACGCCGCCCCGGGGCTGTGATGACCCTGCTCGTCAACGTTGTGGCAGTCCTCCTGACCTCAGGACTTGGGAGAGAGAGTAGTACATGTGCCGGTAGCGCCAGTCAGGTCAGGCCACTGGGCCAGCCACAGGAGGAAGGAGAGATGAATCTGGTGGTCGGAAGAGGAGATCTGAACAGCAAGGAGGAGGTATCCTCAACCGAGGCCGCTGAGCAGCACAGCCACACTCAAGTATGTTTGTTTTATTTTTTAATTTTTGCTCGTCGACCTCTTCACATTCACATCTGCGGCCTGAGCCAGCTCTAGTCTTCATAAAACATTACAGTGAATTGGCTGAAAATTTAATTAGGCAGCCAAAAAGCCAAAAATTACTTTGCCGTCAGAGAAGATAACAATTTGCTGAGCTTCAATTTATTGGAGCAAGTCTGCTTGCACTGAACTTCAAAATTATGGTAGGTGCAGAACAGAAAAAAAATTACAGTGAATTAACATATCCACATTATCAAGGTGTTTTGGTTTTCTTTCTTTCCAGAGAAAAAAAAGAGTATGTAGTGGGTAGTGCAAATGCAGTGTCATCCCCTAACCCTGGGTAGGCTTTGGGCTTCAGTTTGGGGAAGGGGAGGATTTGACTGCTGCTGTACTGCCTGCCTTGCTTCCACTTTTGCCACAGTCACCCAAGCCAATCTTGCTGGCTGCACTACTTGTGTGTGTCCCATCCTTCTTTACCCGTGTCATTAATATCTGCTCCTCCCCATGTCCTGTTATGTTGGAGAAGGAGCAGAAAGACTGCCATACAGCAAGCAGCTGCTGGGCACCCACAAGACAGATGGAAACAGCATGTGTAGGATTTTTGCATCTGCCATCGTGAGGGGGCCCCTTGTCTACACCTTCCCAGGGGGCCCTTACATGCCCAGTCTGACCCTGTACAGGTCACCAACCCAGGGGGAGGAACTGGACAGAATTTTGGGGGAGGCCACAGACAAAATGGCATTCAAAGGGGAAGCAGTATTCATGGATGACTCTGATCTGCTGGATGTGTACTGGAACATCCTGGCTGCAGCTAGAACTAGGGGCAGGGTTACCCTATTCTCCCTGCAAGGGGCATTTCTCAGGCAACTGGTTACAGATCCTGCTAGAGATGGGGCAATGCCGGATCCAGTACTTACAAACAGGGACATCACAGTGGGTAGCCCCTTGGGTTCAAACGATAATCGTGCAGTGTGGTTTGGCATACAAATTGGACAGGGGAACAACCATAAAAGGACGATGATCTTGGACTTCAGGAAAGCAGATTTTAGAGAAATGGGAGACTGCTTTAGAAAATTCCTTGAAGGGGGGATAGTTGGGGGATGGAGGTGCAAAAGAAAAGAATAAAGTAGGTAATAACTAAAGTAATGGAAAGATGTTTAAAGGTAATAAGCAAGGTTAAGAGGAGAGTGAGGCCACTGTGGTTCCCAAAAGAGGTAGCTAAGGCTGTCAGGGAGAAAATAAAACACTTTCAGAAAGTACAGGAGACCCGAACGGAGACGGACAGGGAGGTATGTCTAGATAAACAAAGGGAGGCTGGAAGGAGGGTAAGGACAGCAAAGGCTTAAACTGAGGAAAGGATCACCCAGGAGGTCAAGAATGGGGATAAGACTTTCTTCAGGTACATGAGCAAAATGAGGAAGACAAGGGGTGGTATACTGAAGATCAGGAGATTGGGGGGGGGACTGTGTAGAGGAAGAACAAGAAAAGGTGAAATTTTAAACAAATACTCCTGCTTGGTATTCACAGTGGAGGGAGGTGGAATGAGCCGACATGCCTTAACAGGCACCGAGGGAAGGGTTGACATAAGTCCATATACAGAACAGAGACTCTGCTGTGGGTTGGAAGCCCTAAAGGAAAACAAGGCAATGGGGCTGGACAGGATACACCCAAGGGTACTTAAGGAACTGAGCATGTTGCTATCCACCCCTCAGACAACACTATTTGTTTTACTTAAAATCTGATGAATCTAGGAGCCAAAGACACTTCATGGGCTACCAGAACAACATACAAATACATATCAACAATGCAATGAATAAATTAAGTACCAGACAACCAGTACAACAAGACAAAGGTACATCTTAATTGTTAAAACAATTACAATGACTCCTTGAAAATAGTTTCTCAATGCTTGTCTGAAACTGTAAATAGTAACAGTAAAACATTCGAACATTGAGGAGGATATAGTTTATAGTTTATTGCAGGAAAGACTCCGTTGAGCAAGCTCATTCACAAGGAGGTCCTGAGGCACATACACATACAGTTCACAATTACATAGACAGGAGATATAAAATGTAGAACAACAAAGAAAAAATATATAATACAAGAGGTATACAAAATAGAAGTCCTTATGCTATATATCAAAATTGAAATATGAGGAAATTGCATTGAAAAATAGTGGTAAATTATAAAACATTGCATTTTGACCTGCTGAAGTTTTCATTCTAGGAATATCAAAATATTGATGTGCAGAGGAACGGGTAGTAACTAGTGTTTTTTTTTTTCAAAACTGAATTGAATAAAGTAGGAACCTTGTCTGAAATCACTTTTTTTGCAAGAATCCTGAATTGGAATTGGTACCTTAGACCAAGGGAAAGCCACCCAACATGTTTTAGTCACTTAGAATGATGGGTTTGATTTGGTAACTGAGATGCAAAATGGACAATCTGATTCAAAATATTTTTTACCCTGGCCAACAACTCCTCCCCAGCAGAGTGATAGAATAAGAGGCCATACTCTATCACTGGTAAAAGAAAACACTGCGTTAGAAGCAGCCTGGTGGATGGAATTAACAAAAAGTTTGTTCTGTACAATGCTCCCACCCTTTGATGTACAACTTCAACCATTTGTGTAATATGTTGTTCATATGTCATACAGTCATCCACTACCAGTCCAAGATATTTAAAAGTTCTGACCTGCTCTATCTCCACCCCACCAAGGGTATAAAGTGAGAGAGCAGAATCAGACAACAATTTCTTTCTATGGTTGTAAAAGACCATTGATTTAGTCTTTCTTCATTTAAGACCAGTGATTTAGCACATCTCCAGACAGGGGGTTGGTTCCAGAGGACTGGAGGAGGACCAATGTAATCCCTCTGCACAACAATGGCAGTAAACAGGAGGCCAGCAATTACAGACCAGTCAGTGTCACATCAGTGGTGGGGAAGTTAATGGAGTCCCTACTGAAGGAGAGACTGATGGGAGCATCTGGAGACATATGGGCTGCAGGTGTAGTGGCAGCATGGCTTCACGGCGGGGAGGTCATGTCAAACAAATCTGATAGATTTCTTTGACTGGGTGACTAGGGTGGTGGATTGGAGGAGTGCAGTGGATGTGGCCTATCTGGACTTCTCAAGGCCTTTGACACTGTACCACACAGGAGGCTAATAAAGAAATTTAGCAGCCTGGGTGTGTGGGAGAAGATGGTGTGCTGGGTATCAAACTTGCTGAAAAATAGGAGGCAGAGGGTGGTGGTAAACAGCAGTCACTCTGAGGATGGGAGAGTCACCAGAGGAGTACCACACAGATTGATACTGGTGCCTGTCTTTTTCAATACCTTCATAAGTGACAGTGCTGAGAAATTGGAGGGGGAGGTGTATCTCTTTGCAGATGACACAAGAATCTGCAACAGTGTGGACAACCAGGAGGGGATGGTGAGAATGCAAAGGGATCTAGGGGAACTAGAGGAGTGGTTTAGGGGGTGGTAGCTGGGTTTCAATGCCAAAAAGTGCAAAGTCATGCACCTGTGATGGGGTACCACGGGGGCTGTGTATAAGATGGGGGGGAAGAGTAGTACTTATAGTTACCAAGCAAGAGAGGAACCTAGGCATGATTATATCTGATGATCTCAAGGTGACAGGGCAGAAGGCAAGGCGAGCTGGATCTGGGATGCACAGGGAAGGGGCTTTCTAGCAGGAGAAAAAAGGTGGTGTTGCCTTTGTATTGCTCATGTGTGAGACCCAACCTGGAGTACTGTGCCTAATTATGGAGGCCGCACCTCTGCAAGGTCATCAACATGGTAGATGTGGTGCAGAAGAGAGCTACTAAAATGGTGTGGGGGTTGCACAAAAAGCCACATGAGGAGAGACTGTGGAAGCTCCATGTGTACTCCCGGAGAGTGTGACAGGAGTCATGACTGAGACCTATAAGTGCCTCAAGGAGTGAACAAAGTGTAGGAGGGGAGCTTCTTTCAAAGAAGAAGGAGCACTAGAACACAGGGGAAATGCTATTAAGCTGGGGGGGTGTTAAGAGGAATGTGAGGAAATACTTCTTCACAGAAAGGGTGGTAGGCACCTGAAACAGCCTGCCAGAAAAGGTAGTAGAGGCAAAGACAGTGGGGAGCTTCAAACATGCATGGGATAGGCACCAGGGTATACTAAATAGAGGGAAGGTAGGAGGGACTGACATCTGTGACCAAGTAGGGTCCAGGGTGTGGTGCTAGGCAGGGAAAATAAGGCAGACTAGATGGGCCTACTGGTCCTTTTCTGACTAGACTTTCTATGTTTCAATGTTTCTAAAAACTCAAACAGGGTGTTGCATGTTTTGGGCAACTCCACCATTCCGAAGCAGCTAGAATTGATTCACCTCCACAGAAGACCAACGTTAACAGTTTAAAAGCAGCAATGAGAAAACCTGTCATTAAGTGCTAATACTCAGCTATAGAGTTTAAGTACTGTGGGCCTTTGTTAACAAGGTTGTTTGTTAATATTCCTAACTGCCTTTTTGCCGCATGGCTCTGTTAGTGGCATATCCACCTCTGGGCTAGGTCATGGGCTTTAGTCCAACACCAGGACTGGATGTGCACAATAAAAGCACTGGTACCCGAGTATATTATTAGGGGAATGCTATGTCATCGATGTATGCCATCCTCCTGACAAAATGTTGAACCTAGGTCCCTTTTGCACATCACTGATGCTGTCCTGGTGGGTGTCCAGGTGAAAGTAAAAGAACTCAAGGCACTTTTTGCAAGAGATGGGGATTTTAACAGTGTCCTGGCCAACATTCCCCTTCCTTAAAATGGGTTCAGTTTGCCCAAGGCTGTGTTTCAGTGCTGAAATGCGAAATGGCTGATACTACATGTTTATAGTTGCTTCACTTCAAGTCTCTCATTGCTTGCAAAGTGCTTTGGGATACAATGTGTATGAAAAGCACTATATGAATGCCAATTCTTCTTATAGTGCATCCTATGATTTGTATACATTGCCTTGGTACTGCGCTGGTTACACCTGTAAATGGGTCTTATACTCAAGGGCCCATATCTGGTTATGAAAAGATTTTAATTAAATGAATACATAAAAATTCCTGCGGTAATGCCGGGGTGGGGGGGGAGTAGAGGCAGACTGCCTTTTTTTCACATTTTGTTCAATTTCCAACTTTATTGATTGGTTTAATATCATTTCACTACAAAAGCAACTACAGTATAAACTACAAAAAACATCATGACAGAGACATTTTATACAACAATTGGTATGTCTGACAATTTATATATATATCTATGTATTAATATAAAATCCATAATCAAATCACTTAATACATCTTCTTTAAAAAAGTGAACCATAATTTTGACAACCTGTATCAATGTTCCCTTTAAAAGAAAATTTTTAGCCAGCCCAGTGGAGCAGAAGGCTGAGGTGCTAGACGCTTTACCTCTCACCACACTGGCGACTGATGTTTGGGAACGAGCATGGGTGGTCGGGGGCTGGGAGTGGATAGAGCAGCTGCCAGGCAGCTCTCCTCTTCAGGATTGGGAAGGTAGGCCTCTCTGGTACTTGACTGCCACCAACTGGAGGCTCGCTGGTAGAGTTGGAGCACTGCAGGGACTGGCATGAGGACAGGTGAGTGGATTGGGGCTACACTTGGTGCCGGTGTGCATGCACTGTCATGAATGGCCAAGGTCCTGGGGACATAAGGAGTGTTAAAATCATGTGGAAAAAGAACCCCCGGAGGCAGGATGAAGACTGATCCCCCACAGGCTCCACACCGGTGGCTGGGCATACACCACAAGTCCTGTGGCATAGGACAGAGGTGTAAGGTAAGTCCCAGAGGAGCCAGGTGACGAGGCTGGGGGGTTGATCAGATGGGGGTAGCCAGAGGAAAGGAGAAGACAGAAATAATATAAAAAAAAAAAAAAAGAATTTTTTTCCCCAGAGAACATTAAATACAGATAGCATCACAAAGTAACCCATTTTAATAATTATTTAAAAAATTGGAAAAATAGAGTATATATCACAGTTCTTGAACGTTTACTCCTACAAATGTATCTCATTTTTTTATTTAGATTATCTACTAAGAAGGTGAGTATTATTAAACTTTACTTTAAATAATTCTAAACAAACTGAGTTTAAAATGTAAATAAGATGCTGTAGGGTTCGGTTCTGATTACTTACATTCTCTAATCAGTGTATTAGAGTTTATAGTCCCAAATTCCATTATGGAAAAAAATATAGCTTAATAAGCTATAAAAGGAAGGCCAATAATATTCACCCATTTGAAAATCAAAATCACATCACATCACATCACATCCCCTACAATATGTGTAGAGACAGGATAAAAGAATTACATCAAGAATGCTTGGATAGATCTTAAAGAATATTTTTATATACAATAGATACATTAGGAGTGGGGTATTAGAACAGTCAGAACAATTTACCATGTTCCAGAAAAGCTAACAGTGTTTCTGTATAACTATCATTTTCATATGAGAACAATGCATTCAACATCTTGATGTCTGGACCATGTATTCCCTTGATAAGATTGCTCAACCAACATTCTCTTTCCTTTTTAAACCTTGGACAGATAATAATTATGTTTTCAAGATTATCTAAGTCTCCCCTGCCACATTTACACAATGGAGTATGAGCTCCTTCTCTTTTCTTCTTTGCTTATAGAAAAATTGACTGGAATCAAAGAGTTCAAGTCTAAATCGAGGGACAAGATTTCTTTTGTCTCCGTCTAATATTTTGGATACACAGGGTTCCATCTTGAAAACTTTTTAAAGGTATTTATATTCAATATGGGTTTTGGAGGTATGGATCTTGGCTATGTCCTACTGGGCTGCCACATCTTTACATTTAATTCTGATATGCACCACTAAAATTGGTCATGGTAGTCTATGAATCTCAGAATTAAGTGAAGTCCCATAGGATACAAATTGGACTTCAAAAAAAGTCAGACATGGAAAAGCAAATCCTCTTAATGAATAAACAACCTGTTCTTCAAAACATTGTTTGGGGAAGTAATCTTCTTGCATAATTTGTAAATCCACTATGTAGATTATTATTTTGGAAAAAAATAAATGATTCAGTAGAAAACTGTCCTAATTCAGCTCTAAGTATATGAGAAGGAGTGCCATTTATAACTTTCAAGAGATAAGGATACAATTTATAGAAAATTATTTCAAGCCAGCCTGCCGGTACAGCGGCGGAAACACGTCTACTTGAGGTGCCAACATCCCAGGTTCAGCGACGGACTCAGGAGTCAGAGGGCCAGCCTGGGGGAGAAGGATTAAGCATCCCGGGGACTGCTCTCCTTCTCCGGGGGGGAAGGGGGCAGAGTGTCTGGTGCCCTATGGACCACTGGCAGAGGCTGGGGTACCACTGTGGCCAGCACCGTAACCTTAGGGGGGCAGGGCAGATGCTGGACATCACTGCACATCCACGCCCCCAGGGGTCCAGCAGTTCAAAATAGGTCCACCCACAAATGATGTCAGCACCAGTCCCACACTGCAGATTGGGTCCTCTCCTCGCCTGGACTGATGTAGCAGCGCCAGGAAGCCAGCGGATCCACCCGGGGGGGGGGCAATCCAGGGTACGGGAAACCCTCATCTCCTAGTACTGCTTCAGATTCATTGGGAAGCCAGCGGCTCTCCCCTTGGGGGGGTAATCTGGTGGTGCTTGGGCATTGGAGGCTTGGGACAGGTGCTCCATGATGCGGCGCGGGACTGGCAACCAACCGATAAGGGTCGGATCGGAACAAAAAAATAAATACAATTATTTCAAGACATGACTGGTCACACAAAGAGCCCATATTTCAGCTGCATAAAGATTTGTATTAGTAATTTTAGCATTTATTGCTGTTAAAGAGCCCTGTACTGAATAACCAACATAATTTCTTATAAAGCATTTTACTCCATTAATTGAAGTTTATAATTTCTGCTCGAGGTATTTTATGTGAGTTCCATTTAGTATTCATAGTGAAAACACCTAGATAATCATAGTAAATCGCTGTTTCCAAATGTAAACTATTTATCTCCAGATAGTATTTTCTGAAAGGAGTTGAACCAAACACCACTACCACCATCTGAGTTTTTTTTTTCCCTGTTCATTTGTAAAATTTTACTGGTACACATTTCAGAAAATGAATCCATCTTTCTCTGCAACTCCAGTAAGGAGGTCGAGATCAATATAATACTATCTGCATATACAAGAAGGGGTTATATATTTATCAAAAACCTTTGAAGAGTGAAAATCTCGGTTGTACAAGTTCTCTATTATAGTATTTATATACAAATTAAAGAGAAGTGGTGCCACAGTACAGCCCTGTCTGACACTCGAACTAGTTTCAATTAAGAGTGTCAAATTGCCTTAAAGATTATATTGTACTTTCGACCACGTGTTTTCAGGGACTCTGATTAAGAGATCCCGTATTTATTTATGCCATATTCCATCAAAATGGTCCAAAGGGTTCTCCAGCTAGTGCTAACAAATGCCATTTTAAGATATATAAAATGACAGAAAAGATTTACCTTCTTAATTTCGACATATGTAGTTATGAGATGTTGTAATACTTGGCAGTGCTGAATTATGAAGCAAACTTTCCTGAAGCCGTTTTGAGCTTCATTTAAAATATTATTTGCTTCTGCCAGAGTTTCTGCTTTGTTTAATATTTTAACTAAAATCTTCTGAGTTGTATCGATTCAAATTATTGGGCAATACATTTGTGGTCAGTTAACTGGCCTTTTTTATGTACTGGATAAATATTTCCTTGCCACAACTCTGGAAAAATATCATGATATAGGATATAACTGAATGGAGCCCACCATTCCAGACAGTTATTTAAAGATGTCACTAGGAATTCTGTATGGGCCAGGAACTTCATTAAATTTGTTCTGACCGATAGCTATATTTATGTCTGCCTTAGTAAAAATAATATGTTTAGGGTAATATTCAGACTGTAGTGAGTTCCTTAAAGTTTCTGTTATTGTATTTTGATTTTCTTCAGAAACACTGAAATAAACTTGTGAGAAATGATCCTCTCATTGTCTTGAATATAAGCACCTGTTGATAATGAATGAGAATTAATGCCCATGGCAACCATAAGACAAAATTCTTTACTGTTATTTTTGATAGTGTCACATAATTGTGACCAAAGCTTTGACTGATAATTGTGTTTTTTCCTGTTTAAGGACAGTGTTATATTCTTTCCTTCTTTTATTACACATTCTTAAGTTTTCTTTGGTTTTATTTCTTTCGCCATTCTTATTATTTTGGTCAATGATTTATATTCTTTCCTGTACCTTGAGCTAAACCAGCCTTAGTTTTTCATTTTATATGACTTGTTAGTGTATAACAGGAGCTATATATAATGTTATTGTAGTCCAAAGTTCATTAGTTATCTACAGCTGTGGTATCTTAAATCATGTTTTTGTATACATCTCAAAATTGGTTAGTATTCCCTCTAAATTAATATGATTATCAGTATTCCACGTTATTCTTTTAGCATTATGTTAAATGTCCATATACCATAATTATGCTTCTCTGATACATGAGAAGCATAATTCTACATTATTTCACATGGAAAATGTGGAGATTCAGGCCATACTACTATTCCCAGGCTGATAACCCTATCGATTGCATTTATATTACATATAAATAAATCTATTAATGATGTTCCATTGGATGAAAAGAAAGTATACTGCCCTTCCTTATCTCCATTAGTCCTACCATTAATAATGATGACGCCTACTACCACAAGGTGATTATTAAGACACCTACTTCATTTTGTTTACAGTCACTAGAAATATGAGGGTTTACGGTTTGTACTTCATTCCCCAAATGTTGGTTTAGGCCTAAGTCACCTTTCAAATATATATCAGAATCAGGGTACACATCAACCACCTTGAACCGGGTCCCTGAAAAATGCTACCTGATTTCTAAATATTTTGTTCCTGTAATTTTCGGAGGAAGATAAAATTCAGAAACAGTATATCAAACTTATTACTTTTAATTCTTATTGGTAGGATATAATCTGAATTAAATTCTATACTTTCAATTTTTACATCAGATTGTAATTTAATTGCAGTTAATAGGCCCAGTTGTGATCTATCCCATTTAGACTTCTTTACTGGAAACCCCCCTTCTAACACAGGGAGTGTTAAGATGATTATTACAGGCTGTCGAACCTGAGGCCAAGGAATATACATTCAAGCTGCAATAGCTCTGCAGCTGGGAATGAACCATGGACACAGTGCTACATAACATATGGTACAACTAAATCGCAATTGTTTAGTGCAAGCAAACAGCATTAAAACATATTCCCTTGGAAAGGGCATTTTACAACCTTGAACAAATTTTAACTTGCACATGTATCCATGTAAAAGATTACATAGTAAAACATCATGTCCTGAATTTGAAGGCTACTGAAAACACATTTCAGTGTATTGTGTCTCTTTTTTATTAGTCTCTCTTAATTTTATAAATGTATACAAAATGATATAGATAGACATGGGGGGATACTTACTGTTTAACATTTGTTTGCCCAACTGAGATAAAACACTTTTTTAAAGAGACATCCTGTTTCAACCCAATTATTCAGCAGGAGAAGCAGGGCACTGCACTAGAGGGAGGTCAAGTAAGTTGTTCAAAGTTACAAAGACAGACACTAGCTGTGGTGTGAATTAAACATCAGATCTGATTCATCATTTAGCACTCTTCCTATTGGATTCTCACTCCCAGACCACAATGGACTGGATTCAGAAATCCAAGCCATGCCACCATACTTACTTATTTAGTTACTAATTAATCAAATTTTGATGACTGCATAAGTTAACCGAGACTAAAAGTCCCTTTTTCAGAGGTGATCCAGAATTAATTACATGAAACGCAGAATAACAAAAACAACATACAAGGTTAGGTGAGCATTATAATCAGTAACAATTACAAAACAGATCACATGGTTACAGAGTTACAGAAACTGGAATAAGCATAAAAAGTAAATACAAGAGACAGCTCTCCATTAACAAAGCAGCAGATTAAACAAGCAGTTATCAGTCATCTAATTCTAATACAAGTACAGAGGCTGCGTTCAAGGAGAAGCATCGTTAGTCCGTTCTTAAAGCCACCAAATGAGGAACAGTTTTTAAAGGGGCGCAGGTACAGCATTCTACAGACAAGGAGCAGAGCAGGCAAAGGATCTTTTGCTGGCATAGGTCCTTGTTCTTGGAACCTTGAGCAGCATACAAATGGAAGACTGAGGCATTCTCCCCTCAGGTTTAACTGCCAACACATCACTAAGGTGGTGTGGGAGGTAGCCCCCTTACTAGTTTGTATGCTAGGCACAGGAGAGGACAGTGGTATCATTCTGTAAAGGAGAGTCAATTTAATGAGTGTAATACATCACAATGGTACTCCCTATGTGAAGCAGTGGCAGCAAATCTACTAATTTTATGGTAGAGGACCTTGGGAATAGAGTATTGTGGGTGATAGCTATTAGACAAATAATTGCTGATAAGCAGATAAGGGCTGAACTACTGCTGCCTGCACACTGAGGGTTACATGACCCCCCTCATGCCGTAGCAGGCAGCAGTAGTCTGTCCTTGAATCAGGTGGGTAGCAGCTCATTAATATAGGCCATGCATCGGGGCAGGGAGATGCTTTGCATACTATGTCCATCAATCCCAACAGCTATGGTGGTACCCGATACAATCAGATGGCAGCTAATCCATCCTTATAGCAGCTGATGCCTGTGGAGTTTAGTGCAGTGCCACAGACATTGCTATGACAAGGTATCCCTGCCATTTGGTTCCAGCGTTCTAGGGGCAGGAGCAGGGTGGTCCTATTCCACTTCTGCCTGTATGGCTGTTGGCTGGACCACCCTGTATGCAGCGCTCCATTGTGAAACACATGCAAATGAGCCTAGCAGTCCCAGGCACTGCCTTGGTTGCTGCTATTGCAGTAGGCAGCTCACAGCTAGGGGTCACTGTCAGACACCGCTGTCCTGTACTTGACAGTGTCTGACCGATGGCAGAGGGATGGATACCTCTGACAGTACTAGCGGTATCTATTCCTGAATTCAGCCAATAGTCTCCACTTTGTCTCATAGATAAACAATTTATTTATTTGACTGATTTGGTTATTTGAAAATTGATAATCAGGAAAATGGCCAAACTGAGTTTAAGCTCATTTCAAAGTATAACCCATGGAGATGGGAACAGAGGGGATTACAGTTACAGACAAGCTGAGGTTAACAGTTCTGTGCTGATACAGACAACCAAACAATAGGTGCTTTTACACACAGGTCTATGTAACATAATAACTGTTAGGAAAACAGTATTCTGTTACATTCCTCGCGTGTAAAAAGCATTTGTTTCATTCCCTTGGTGAACGTTCGTCCAAACCGCAATCTCTGCTTCCTGCAGTTTGCACCAACGTGTTTCGTTTGATCTGGCTGTGTAAAACAGCCATTCCGGTACTGCTGCAGAAACTGCCATTACAGCAGCAAACTCTCGGGGAGCCAAAACAAATGGAGGCGGGATTGGCCGGTATACTCGCAGGGGTGTAAAAGGAAACCCGAACACAACAGAGTACAACGGCGCCACACAGGTAACGTCTATTTCGTTTTACAAACCTGTGTGTAAAAGTGCCTAACAGTTGACAGCTACGACTTGATAACTGTACTAAGCCAACAATTCAGCATGACAGGAATTTAACATCATGCTATGACCATGCTATGACCACTTAGTAGGGTGACCACAACATAGATAAAACCCAACGGTTGAGTGCAGATACATTAAATAACAAAATAAGGACACAGAGCAAACTAGGAATTCAATAATGGAAAAGTAAGCCTAGGGAACAAGATCAAGTGACAGCTAAATGAGGACAAGGGCAAGCAGTGAGAAGAGTGACCATAGAAGTGGCTTATGAGGGGCATACAAACATACACAAAAGGTTGCACTTGGTCAGTATTTGGTGTGCAAAAAACAGAGCAGTTGTTTCTTTACCAGAACCTCATTTTGAGGTTGAACTTGGAGATATCTGCGGATTTCTATGGAGGAATTGCTGTCAATTGAATCTGAGGATTTCAATGAAGGAATTGCTGTCAATTAAATACCTGATCACTGTGTTGGAGCTTGTGGCATAGTCAGTAAATACATCTAATTATTTAAATAAATAAGTACATTTAAATAGGGTCACCACACATCCTGATGTGTGTTTTTTTCCCATTTATTCTTATGTGTGAGGATACAGCTCATACATCTCAAGTGCTCAAGACTGTAACACTCACAATTACAAGTGGTATGCCCCCTTATCATAAAGGCTTTTGTTTTTTTATCTACCCAGGTAGGAAAGACCTGTTACGGATGCATGGACGTGACCATGAAACCTCCTTATTATTCACATTTTTAAAAATAAAATTGTAGAAATCATAATAAAGTGATGTGGTAGCACCACTCTATTAGGGCAGAGTAGGCAAGTTAATGTTAAACCCCAAATTTTGAAACTGAATATCATGGGCTTCCCAGAGCAGAATAATCTTCAATTTGTCAAGTGTGGAGTCGGCGACAGTACCTCTTAACCCTGCACATTTGATAATGGTCAATTCAGCATTTTAAAAGTTCAAGAAATTTGAAAACACATAAAAATATGGAAATTAAGCCCTTTTTGCTCACCAATAGCACATAAACAGCTCTCTGATAGGTAGTTTCACTGGGAAATGCGTAGTTTTTAAATTATTTAAAAATAAAGTGCCATTTTGGTGCATGCGCAGACCATTTTCTCAACATTTTATTCATAACCGGATTTTTGTGAAACTGATGTTTGTCAATTTTGTGGTGGGAAGCTCCAATTTTGTTACTTGAAACTAACATTTTCGTGCAGTTTCAAGTCACATTATAGATCGAGGGAGTGCTCCCAACCAATTGGAGCACTCCTTTGCTCTGCACATGAGACACTCTTATTCTGTGAAGAGTATCTCACATACAGATGCCCTGGAAATGGGCACACTCTGGGACAGTATTTAAAAATATATATATACATATCTATTATTGATTGAGCTCGATCAGTAATATATTAATACTGCCACGGAGACCATTCTTACACTTTTAAGAGTGGTCTCACAGATATTCTTAGGGTATCAGAACCACTGACCTTTGGTTTGTGGTTCTCATACCCTAAGAATGTCTGAGGGACCACTCTTACAAGTGTAGTGGTCTCTGTAGTGGTATTAACATACAAAAGTGGCCCTCTGATTTCTGTACCTTGCCGGCATTTTGGGTGTGCAACCCTACTGCCAGTACCTCCCTTCCATTCGATTTTGAACAAAACCAACAGCGGATGCCCAACAATGTCACCAGTACCCCCCCACCCAGTCTTGAATAAAACTGGTTGCAGGTTCCCCACCATTCCATTGCTAACCCCCTCCTGCCCAACTGATCTTGACAAAACTGGCAGTGGGTAACCAACCATACCACTCGTACCACCTCCCACCTGATCCATCTTGAACAAAACTGGCACTGGGTGCCCACTTTCACCTATCCATCTTGAACAAAACCAGCAGCAGATGCCCAGCCTCACCACCGGAGCCCCCTCCAGCTAGAAACATCTTGAGGTAAACAGGTGGCAGGTGCCCAACATCACCGCCAGTAGCCCCTTCCAATCTAACTGATCTTGAACTAAACGGGTAGTGTTTTCCCAACCCCACCACTGATACCCCCTTCCCACTTGCTAAATCTTGAACTAAACCAATGGGGGTGCACAACCCCATCATCAGTACCCTTGTCCCACCTGATCTTGAACTAACAGCCAACAATTGCCCAACATTTTCACTGGTACTCCCCTTCCTCCTGATCTTAAACTAAACTGATGGCAGTTCCCCAACAACATCACCAGTACCTCTCCTCCCACCCATCTGATCTTGAACTAAACCTGCCTGCCCAATTTTGAACTAAGGTGGCAGCAGGTGCCCAATCCCACTGCCAGTAACCCCTTCCACTTGCCTGATCTTGAACTAAACTAGTGGTGGGTGCCCAACCTGATTGCCAGTACCTCCTCCAACTCACCCATCCAATTTTGAAGTAAACCGGCAGTGTGTGCCGAACTCTGCCACTGGTACCCCCTTCCTCCGTCCAATCTTGAATAAAACCAGCGGTGGGTACCCTCCTCCTGCCCATTGGATCATGAGGGAAGAAAACATCCTAGCACACCTTCTAGCACTCATGCTTCCCTCCTGCCCTCACCAGTGCTTCTCTGTGGAGAAACGGTGACACCACCACAGCAGCACCACCTGGGTGACCACGGGTGGAGCTGCAGGTCAGCATGCCTTAGGGGGAAGGGATACACTGTATTACATCACTCAGCAGCACACTGTGTGTGTGTGTGTGTGTGTGTGTGTGTGTGTGTGTGTGTGTGCTTCACTTGCATGTCTCTGCAGTTGGCACAAGGGCAGGGCTCAAACACAGGAAAATGGCCCTGGCACACAAGGAGGACAGAACCAGTATATCCAGATCCTATCACGCCACTGCACCACCTCCTGATGATGAACTGCTGTTGGTGGTATATTCACCCCCAACCCTGCTGGGGGGGAGGCAAACCAAGGCTCCATGGAGGGCCAACAGTTAGGCAGACAGAGTCAGGGGGTCCGGCGTCCCTAGGAGTTCCTGATGGACGTTGGGTGCTGGGGACTGGAAGGAGCAACAGAAAAGCACAAATAAAAAAAATGTTTCCTTCCCCTTTAATCCATAAATAAATACTTCATACTCCAAATAGCTAGTACACTTTTCTCAAGAATACAAAACTAAATCAAAAATATGCATTCTCTCTGAGAGCAGACGATAGTTGTCAAGCACCCCATAGCCACCAAGAAGTATATAGACAAGTCACTTATAAGTATTCGGATCAACAGTGTTCAACATTACTGATGGTAAGAATCATGTCTTACTTCCAGCCTCACAAATCAGGTGCAAAGCTTAAAAAGCAGCTGATCACTGTTTTACCATACTATAGTGGCGTACAAATATAATTATGAAATGAATGGTCAAAAAAATCCTCACATATGATTGGCCGAGACCACATTTGGCTAGGATGATATCTCAGTACCTAATCCCAGTCTGAAAGTTGGTCAAGCCATCAGACAACAAAATCAAAATGGTTCCATTTCATAGTCACAGTGATACATTCAAAGGGTGTAATATGATCAGATATCATTGATCTGAGTAAGTCCTGTGACAAAGCGTGGACTGATCAGTTATAATGGGAGCCAGGAGACAGCTCTCAGTTGACAATCACTAGAAATCAGCGCGTGTATATGTAGCGCAAGCTGTGCTCTGACTTTACAGTTAGTGTCCATAACTACATGTCTCTGGGTGTGTCAGATGGCTCTGCTAGGAAACTGCAGCTCACCCAAAAAATGCAAGTCCGCCACACAGAGAAAAGTTAAAAAGTTTGTCTTGCAACCACAGCGAAACTGCTGAAATAGCATATTCCCCACAGTGTGGCAGGTCATAGCAGTTGGTTCCCAACAGTCAGAGGTCAGAACACATACATGGAGGTCAGTATAAGTGTGTTGAACAGTTTATTACAAAAGTCATCAGTTATAAAAAAAAAAAAAACAATGTGTAGGCAGGGGTGTGTATTTCTTTTTATACACACACCCTTGCATTTATGTGGCATCACACACATTGACTGTGTGTAAAAAAAATATTACACACCCCTACCTATACATTATTCTCTATGTTACTATCAACGGATCAGGTTACTGTTTAAGCAGTAGTCATTTTCTTTTTCAGTAACATTTATACTATTTTCTGTCTTAATACTATCTCCATGAATCCAGAGAATGGTCCTTTATCCTGCAGTTTTAATACTAATCCCTCTTGTTCCTTAAGGGTTTTTATTGCTACTTGATTGACAATTGATCTCTTATCTTAGCATATATGAAAGAATATACCTGGTAATTTTCCAGACATACACAATTCAGATTTAGAGTTTATTTATGTGCCCACTAACCCTCGCCAGCTATGACTGTGCCTAAAGATGTACCCCACTGTTATGTATAATGATATATATATATAATGTAACATAAGGAAAAATGTCTATTTGTCTTATTGTCAGTCTCTGTATCTAACATTTGATGGTGTTCTAAAGATCTACCTCTTTGCCATGTAGAATGATGTATATAATGTCATACAAGGAAAAACGTCTATTTGTCTGATTGTAAATTCTTGTATCTAACATTTGATTGTAAATACTGTCTCTGGTACTCTACAAATCCCACCCTATGTAACTACACAATGTAAGGTATTCAGTGAATTCTATTTAACTGAAACTAATCTTGGGTCGCCCCTGAAAAAGGGACCTATATTAGACTCAGTGGGCCTACCCGGTCAACAAACTTAAATAAATAATGTAATATACAGTACTGTATGTGTATTCTATTGCATTGCTTTTGTGGCAAAGATGCTACACTGGCTATGTGATGTCTGGAGGAGCGTATTTATTTCCTGCCCTCCCATGCTGTGTGCCAAACTTAGTGCTTTCCAGTCAAATGGAAAGGGAAAGGGAAAGGGGATATTGTTTAACCAGGAAAAGCACACAAAGCCAAAACTTGTTTCCAAGTATGACCTGGGAGCACAAGGAAGTAAAGTGACTTTGCTCAGGGTCACACAGTATGCAAGTGGGGGCTGTGGGATTCAAACTCAGCTCCCCATGTTTGCAGCTCTAAACCACAGTGCTATATTGCCTCCCATGGACCAGTTTAATCCACAAAAACTGTGTGTGTGTGTGTGTGTGTGTGTGTGTGTGTGGATGAAATCTGCTGCTCAAAGCTGTGTGGCTCTTGTAGGAAACTCTGAATGTGGCCAGCAGTCAGATCAAAGCCAAATCACTTGGGATCAGCTTGTCAGTAGTTGTCAAAGCCATTACAGTAATAGAAATATTGGGCATACTTATTCATTTAAATACTACACCATCACATCTTAGACACTACAGCTACATTAAAGCTAATTTCTTTCCAGTTACACGAGGAAGGGATCCCTTACCCCTTTGCTTTTTACAACAAAAATACTTATTAACAATAACAGATCATTTCAGATTTCCACAAGCCAGACACTACTTAAACACCAAACTCGGCAATCTGACAGATTTTAAAGAAGCACTCCCGCTGGTCAGAATTCTCATTATAACCCAAAACCATAGAATTCCAGCTCATTTTATTTCCCAAGCATGCAAAGCCCTGCATACCCCTACAGAGGTGCCATGCCTTGAAATGGTAAGTAGATGTGAACAAGAATTAGCCATACAAATTCCAGCAATAGCATGGCAAAAAGATTTATGCTAGGCAGCATAAGGTAACCCCATCAAACGTTTGGAGGGAATTCGCCTGGAAAAAGGTAGTAAGGGTTTTTAGAACCCTTGAAATTATAACAAAATTGATGCCAGGTCTTGGAGCTGAGTGCTGGAGAAATTAAGGAGACACAACAGTTCACTGCGCACATGTGTTCTGACTGTGTCCCCAAATTACCCAGTACCGGGCAGACATAAACTCAGACTTGCAGGAACTTCCCCCTGGTCTGCCACCTTCAATGTCAGAAATAGCCATATTAATAAATTACTCAACCAGATTCCCTCAACAGTCACCAGAGATATTTAAAAAATATCATAACACTTGCAAAAAAGTGTTAACAAAAAAATGGTGGCAACCCAAACTACAGAACAATGGAGAGACCTAATGATAGAGGTTTACAGCATGGGAAAAACTCCCACATAAGGTTAAAAACCACATACAACTTTTTCAAAACCAGTGGTAGGGCAGGTTATCTTATATAATGGATGTGCGCCCACTCTTTGTACCATAATTTGACATGGATGTCAACAAATGTGGGGCAAAATTTACTTAGACATTTAAGACAGCTGAGAAATGACAAAAAAGAAATGCAATTGATTGAGATGTACTATTTGACTATGTAAGGTGATCTTTCGAGAGACATGCTGAAGACAACTTATTAAAATGTTTAAACTGTCCACTGTACAGGTGAACTAAGGATATGTATGATTTAAAAAATAAATGTTTATTGTACAATATTGTACTGAAATGAGGTTGTGATCTGTGCTGACTTGCTCAATAAAGACTGAAATGCAAAAAAAAAAACAACTGTTGATTTGTTTCTACTGTCAATACCCCCCCCACACACACACACACACTCAACGAAGCCCCTGCATTTCTTACCTTGTTATAGTACTGCACCTGGACGGAATGCCACTGACCATCACTGACACCTCCTGGCACCGATGGAGCTACTGTGGTGGTGGTCTCTCCTGAAAGTTAAAAAAACAATTCATATTAACCCTACAGCAATAGCTGTAATATTTATGTGGTGGTGTCTGAATAACACTGCTAGTCTCTCCCACCACCACCCCGACTTTCCTGTTGACACTTACTAGATAAATGCACGTGTCTCTGGGTAATACAATTCAAGAATCTGTACCGGGAACACGAACTTTACTGAAATAAGCCATTACCCCTTGATCTAGCCCTAGTCAAATACTTTCTGGACCAACTAGAACTCCAAGACACTTTTATAACTTTCAGCACCCACCCCCTGCACCCTGCCATCTTTCAACAATACTGGGGCATAGTAGAAACTATGGGCCATCTTGACAACGTCCATGTCTCACCACCTGGTGAGAGTATGAACATAGAGTGTATATACACAGACTATAGCCTAATTGGTTTCACTGTGTGCAACTATATCAGAATTTTAGCTCATCAGTACCTACCAGTATAACAGGTACCGCTCCTCGTCCACGCCCGGTACCACTGTTTTGCACTGGTGAATGGAAACTGAAGACATTGCTGTACTTTCAGCTCCGGGAATAAGCTTTACAATGACGTTGCCATGCACCTGCCATGGGCTCGGAGTGTGTTCTAAGATGAGCGCATACTCCCCTTCCTACCAGCAGCCCAGGGTACTATTAATCTAATATGGGAATTAATATCATTATGAAGAAAAGTGCAGATATTGATAGGTGCTGGTGCTGCTGCTTAAAAAACAATTGTTACATGGTCTCTTGGACTACTTTGTCATCTTTATTTTTTGTAGGGGTCATAGCATCTCATATAAAGTGGCACCTTCACAGGTTCTCATAAATTAATAGGAATATGTATGGATGGATAACTCAGGTGTATGTGTAAATGCATGTGCATGGGGGAGTGGAGTAAAGTTATCCACTGGTCCACTCTGAGCTGCTGGAGAAACCTTATTCATCAAGGAATACCATGAAACATTCCATTTCTACCAAAGATTCAAGGTATCTGACTTATGAATACTGGTTTTCAGGGGCTGCATCTTTGACAGATGTTTATTTAGGTGCACATACGAAAAGTGCCACAAGCTCCAAACAAAGGAACAGAGCACTCAGAGGGCATTCCTTATTAGACTGATTTATCACAACAGAATCTTATCTGAAACAGCGGGATGAGGGTTTATATATTTTGGTTAATCACACCTTTGTGTCTAGTTGACTCATCTTCCTATAGGGCTGCTAGCTTTATAGGTGCCTTGCCTGAATCACAGGAACCCAAGTGTATCTTCTACAATTTACAGTATGAAGCTATCAAAGCCTCTCACCAAGTATTAGGAATAGAGATGCTCAGACAATCTGTGGTATCTTTTAGATACTCCTGATAGTGGCAATTCTGGATCCAATTTTTTTTTTTTTAAATAATTTGTTTGCTCCCTTCTGCTGTAAAGAGCATCTGATACCCTCTGTCAGTAACTCTTGGGAGTTTCTAGGGACAAATCAAAGGTCTTCTTACTGGTTTCTCAAAGATGGCCCAAAGGACATGGTTATTAAAGGAGTCCATTGTAACAACTCCATAATCACTGTCAGTGTGTTTACCTCCCTTTTACTGATCTGTCTGCCAACTTAACCAGCTTCCCCATCTCAACCTCATCTGTCAGCCAGCCATTCCTCTCACTCACTCCATTCTAACCACCCTCCCTCCACTTCCTACAAGATGCAGTTACCATAAAGGAGGATTTTAATCTACTCAGTTATCTCTTTTTGGGTGCCAGCCTAGGCCCTGATGATACTGAATCCAGAATACTTCAATCAGGTGCCTCCATTCTTGCTTACCTAATATCTTATATCTTCAAGCTATCGCTCACTGCTGGGGTTGGGGGGATGGGGTCCTTCTGCTTGAAAAATCACCAAATCATCCTAGCACCAGAAAAGGGCAACCTTAAGCTCCTCACTTAAATTCTCCCCATCACCCTACTACCTGCACTCAGTAAGCTATCCAAAAAGGTAGTAACCACTCTTGTATAGGGATTACTACCTGGATAAGAAGGGTGTAGGTAGCCAGGCCCAATCCTCTGTATCTGGTGGTGTTTCACACCAAATGCTGTTTTTTTTTTAATAATTATTTCTATGATATATCCTATTCACTCTACGGCTCTCACTTGCTGACTTACAACAGCTCACAAAAAATGCATCTAAAATTTTGGGCCAGTATTTATTATGTTTATAGGTACAAGAGTCTTTTTCATTTTTTCTTCTATTTTTTTGTCTTTTCGTTTTGGTATCTTTTCATGCTATGTATTATTATAATATGTATATTGTACTTTATGTATAGGTTTTTGAGCCACGATATACTGTAAAAGCTTTTGGCTGAACTATTAATAAAATATAGCTCGATCGATTGAACAATCTATCTATCTGCTGCTCAAATAACAGATTACCTGCAGAAGTATAATCTGCTCACCCCCTGCCAGCAAGGTGCTCACAACATACACAGGACAGTAGCTCTACTGGAACAGAAACAAATGCAGTATGCTCAAGAGAGCAGTATGCCAGTCGGAATGGGCCAGCATGAATGAACATGAAAATCCAGCACACAGACTATGTCTGATTCAAAAGGGGATTTATTCACAAATTAGTAAACGAGCATTACAAAAAAAGCCCATGTGCCCTGGTGCTTTGAGACATACTTTTCATAAGGGGGTGTGGCTCTTTAATTCTTGGTTAACAATGCATTCCTACGCAGCAAACAAACTGAAATTGGGTCATGACTCCTGTGCCTCTGCCTGGTTCTCCAGTTATCTGCTGAACAGGCATCAATTTGTTAAATTATGTGGTGCTACCTCTAGTTTAGTCCAAACCAACCTGGGTATTCCACAGGGCTCAGTTCTAGGTCTGCTTAACATAGAAAAACAGAATTTGTTGGCAGAAACAGACCACATGGTTTACCCTGTTTGCCCAGATGTTCCGTACTTTAACTGCCTTTGCTGACCATATCTGGTCTCTGACAACTCTCCCACTTCTCTGCTTCTTTTTTAACATACCCCTTTGTCTATCCCTGGCATCCTTGAAGCCCCCACTGCTTTAGCTTCCAACACTTCTGCTGGTAGTCTGTTCCAGGCATTTACTATCCTTCAGCGAAGAAATACTTCCTTATCTCTCTCCTGAACACCCCCCCCCCAGCTTCACTGCATAACTGCTGGTCCTGGTGCTCTTTCTCATTTGAAAGAGACTCACCTTCTGCACCCTGTTCACCCCTGTGAGGAATTTGTAGGTCTCTAGCATGTTACCTTTCTCTTTCTTCTCTTCCAGGGTGTACATGTTGAGATCCCTCACTCTCTCCTCATAGGAATTCTCGTACAAACCATGCACCATTGTAGTTACCCTCCTCTGGACTGCTTCCACACTATGTCCTTTATGAGGCGCGGTCTCCAAAACTGGATACAACACTCCAGATGGAGTCTCACCAGCAAGCAATACAGTAGCAACACCACCTCCCTCCTCCTGCTGGAGATACTCCACCCTATGCACCCCAGCTGGGTACTCTGTGGTGCACTGCCCGAGGAAGGATAGCAGGGGTGGGAGAGTGGCCATCATTTTTAGATCCAGCCTGGGCTTCACAGTGCACCAGGTTGGTAATGCCAGGTCTTTTGCATGTGTTGCCATGCGTGGGGGTCCAGGTGCAGGTTACAGGATTCTCCTTGTTTACCACCCTCTGGGCCAGAAGGAGAATGGGCATCTCAGAAGCGGAGGAGCCCCAACGGTAGTGATGCACTTGGCCTGGGCGTGGGGGGTAGTCCCTGGTCCCCGCCATCACCTACTGGTGGACAAGGTTTTTCCTCTTTTTGTAGGCTGCCCCAGGGGTGCCGCATGCAATGTTTCCTGTGTGGCACCACATCCTCTGCCACTGGAAACTGCCAACGTCCCTCCCTATGTCCTTGCACTACCACCAGCATCCACTAGTGGCCACTGCTGTGCCGGGAATCCCAAACTCCCACCCCTGGGAAAGGAGAGTAGTCCCTCAGATGCTCAATCCTCTCCTGCCCCTGCCAATGGCCCAGGCTCGCTCCCGAACCCAGGTTGCCGGCATGGCACAAGGTGTGGCATCCAGCCTCTTAACCCTCAGCGCCACTGGACTGGCACTAGAACTGGCTTCTTTTTTTTTCCCCCCTTTGTACACCTACACCCCCAGGCATCCTTGAGGAGTACCCACTCAGAATTCACCCTTCTCCCTGCCTGAACCCTCCGCATCTCCCAGGATCCCCTCCCCTGAATGATCACAGGCAGACTCGACCCCTGGTACCATCTCCGGGGCTGATTCTGCCCTCCCTCTGCAGTAGGCTCCTAAGTATGAAGAGCCTTACCTGCTGTCGATGGGTCAGCCCATGGAGAGAAATCCGGGCCCATCTGGGCCAGCATTTGGGATATGGGTGAGTCCTCTGGGGCCTCCATCATCTCACCTACAGTGTATGAGGCTTTCTTCTTTTTTTTTCCCCCACGAGCATGGCGTGTAATGGCGTCAGCATGCAGGCTACCCTCACAGACACCTGCCTCACTCATCCCCTGATTTCTTGGTCCCATGCAAGTAGTACCTCCGGTCTCCACTGGAGGCCACTAAATGCATCGGGTCACCCCCTGGATCCCTCCGAGGGAGAGGAGAGCAGTCCTCCGGACACTCAATCCAACTCCCTTCCCTGCCAACCCCCAGCGCCTGGGCTCGCTCCCGAACCTGGGTCACTGGTGCAGTGCTAGGTGTGGCGTCCAGCGCCTCAACCTTCAGTGCCACCGGGCCTAAAGCTGGCTTCTTAACAAGAAATTAGTTCTCAATGTCTGTAAACCCCAACCATGCTCTTCAGATCAGAGACTAGATGCCTAGCTTGCTCTGATCCCCTAGCTATCCACTGCACCCTGGGCTTCCAAATCTCCTTCATGGAGAAACATAAATATCTAGGAAGTACCCTGGACTTGGCTCTGGACTTCTCCAACCACATCTCCACTATCACAAAATCTACTAAAACCAAACTTGGACTTGCCTTTTAACTTTGCCACTTCCTCACCACCAAGGCAAGATTAGCAATGGCACAAAGAGTTCTGACCCCCCGCCTTCAATTCTGCAATTTCTTCTACATTACTTTCAAAAATCCACAAACAAGTATACATTAATAGCATTCAAACAAAATAACATGTTCTCTCTTCTGAAACTGCTTATAAACCAAACTTAATGTTAAGTATGGAGGTCCCCTGTGCTTCAACACAATGGCGTACAGAACAAAACAATCATTAAAATTCAAACTGCTTAAATCAGGAACAATAATATAGTCTTCTAGACCTAGTGGATGTACATCTTTTTTTTCCATTTCCTCAAAAATAAATGAGAAAAGGATAGTTTACTTCCCATTATGGAAAATCTGTCAGACCGGATACTCTTCATATCAGTATTATAAAGTTACAGCTTTCCACAACTCACAGCCATACGAACACCTGCAGCTTCAGCAGAAGTACACTGAAGAAAAGTCCCTCATCACCACTGTCTGGATTAATTAAAGAATTAGGTTGGATTCAGCTAGCAACCAGCTGCTACCATATAGTCAACTACCATGGCTTAGCACTTGTATATGGTTATTAGGTGTTTATTCATCCAGGAAGAATCACTGAGCTGCAGCTCATTTTCAGTGGTGACCTTACAATGGCTTAGGACGTCACAAAAACTTTTGCTGTTTTACAAATTGCATTAAGGATCCTAAAATACGTTAAACAGTCTAGGGACATAAAGGGTGCAAGTGGTGCAGCAGCTATGTTAGCAAACAGACAACGTGCTGTTCTCAGACATTGCTATTTGTGTTACACAGGAAAGACAAACAGTAGTACAAAAGATACAACCCCACCTAATAGTGTAGGAGAAATTAAATATATGTGTGGTGAAATATCTTTGCAGAAGGACCTTAACACTGAAAACACTCCCTTTGCCTAGTTAGCTATTTCTCAATATACAAACAGACAGAGATTAATTAAGATGATTGCAACAATTCTTTTCTAGGTTTTCAGTACACAGGCAGATGGTTCCAGTAACATAACCTATCCAAGGTGAGACTGCTTCTACCCGCACTACATTTTAGTACAGGAAGTTCAACAGTGATATCTGCTGAGGAGCTTAAGCCACATTTACACAGCTGCTGTGTTTCAATTCTGGGACAGCTCCTGTACTGCCCGACCTCCCAAAACCAATCCACAGGCTTGTTTGCAAGACCCCTCCCAGCAGTGACACAAGTCACCCTGGAAATGGGTCTCTGCGGGTATTTTCAGATGTCAACAGTGACGTGCCTGATTACACGCAGACTGCTGACTGCATGTCTCTATAGGGGCCCAAGTTATTAGATGGACACTGATAAATCATGATATCATTCTTCCTCCTTTACTCATGCCCCATGGAAAAGCATGGGACGTGAGTATAGGAGGAAGAAAGAAAGCATTAGGACAAGTGGCTGCTTGTCCACAAATCCTCTAGTGGAGACACTCTAACAGGTTGGCACAGTGATAAGTAATAGACTGACCTCCGACAGGTTGAAAATCATTTTTACTTCAGTGTTCTTAAATTTGAAATCCTGTTCTTGTATGCTGGCATTACATGCCAAATTACTTGCTGGTTTGCACTTCCAGGTCCCAGCCTACAGATTTGACATAAGATGATGCTGATAGCATCCAATTTTTTATCCTTACTCTTCCATTTGCAGATTATATTGTAAAGCCACAAGAGAGCAACAAGACATGTAGGTTGCAATCCTCTTCCCACTGCTCTTTCCTAACACTTCTAGCCCTGTGTCATTCATACCTATGGCAAATTATCTATGTCCTAACATTCAGTGGTGTGCTCTGAATCTGCAAGTCTGTAGAAAGCCTCTACTACCCAACCCAGAATGGTTTCCATCTCCCTCCTATTCACACCCTTCCTGGTTCTTGCCCTCATCCCAGTCTCCCACTCTACACCTCCTGCCACTTCTCTCTCCGCTTCCCTTCCAGATACCTCATTCATCCTGTCAATCACCCCCAATAATCCTCTTGTAAACAGACCCCACTTTCCCTACTACCCTCCAGCATCTCTGTTTTCCCTTCCTAGTCACTTTGCCTTTCTTCATTTCCTTATCCCCTTATCTTCACCCCTCCTCCCTTCCTCTTCCCTTCCCTCCCCCTCCTGTATTTCCTACTCTAATTACAAAAATCCAAAACTACACTATTTAATCCTTGCCCTCCTCCTTCTTTCATCAGGGAACATCCACCTCATCCCCGGTCCTACTTCTTCTCCTACCCTGACTCCTTACCCAAACAACATGTCTCCAAACCCAACTTCTACTACAACCCTTCCTAAAGGGTTGAAGCTCCCTCACCTGAACATCTTCAGCCTGCTACCTAAAATCGACCTCCTACAAACTCTCATGATATCACACACCCCTGACATCCTAATTAGTACCGAGACATGGCTCAAAAAAAGCATTCCTGACAATACCACTGCTATCCCTGGGTATTCCCTCTCCAGACAAGATCGATCTGGTTGTGGAGGGGGAGCGGCCATGTATATCCTGTCCTCACTGCAGTTTACTACCACGCTAGCTACCTCCATCCCAGCTACCTATGAAGCCCTTGTCACCTGCATTACCCTTCTTTTCTCAATCCCAGTCTTTGTGGCTGGCATCTGTTGCTGCCCAAGCATTCAACCCTCAGTCACGACTGAACTTTTAGATAATATCACCTACCTCTCACAATCTGGTGAACTGTTCATAATGGGTGACCTGAATCTAAATTAGTTGTCTCCTAAGTTAAACAAGCCACACAGTGACGTCACTGCTCTAAACCTCACTCAACCTATAATTGAGCCCACACACCCTAATCCCAAAACAAAAAAACACACCCTGCTTGACTGGGCACAACCCACCCACACCACATCATTAAATCTGGTCTCCTCCCTGATGCCCTTAGTGATCACAACCCCATTTTCATTGTACGCAAGGTCCATCACCCCAAACCTCCCCCTAAAATCATACAGCTCCAGTCCTTTAAATCCTTAGACCTTACCCCACTCGGCTCTGCACTTGCTTCCATCAACTGGGCCCCCCCTCTCCACTGCCATTTCTGTTGACCAAGCCCTTGATTATTTTAAGGATAAATTCATTACCACCTGGAATGCCTTTGCTTCTTTCAGAAGGACCAGAGTCCGTGGGCTTTACCTAGATCACCCCCAAACTTCTGGCCTGCTTCAGGGAGCATGATCGGGCTTGGAGAAAACACAAATCTACTAAACATCCAAACGACTACACCAAGTACAGAATGCTACGCAATTCATGTAATAAAGCTACTAGAGTGGCTAAGATCAAGTATTTCAACTCCTCATTCCTGACTAACATTAACTCTCCATCTAAGTTCTGGGGGATAGTTCATGCCTATTCTCTCCCCGCCCTCCAGTTCTCAAAATAAATAACTCCCTAGTTTCCGACCCTGGCTCCGTGGCCAATGATTTAATGCTTACTACACCTTGTGCGCCACATCTCTTCTAAATTCCCTCTCCCCCTTGCCGCCTACTAATTTCAGCCCTTCACCTCAGCCAGTGCTTACCCCTCCTCCTTTTCTTTTTCTACTATCTCCTCTGATGAAGCTCTTAGTGCCCTCCTATCTCTGAGCCTCTCTAAAGGCTCCTCAACAGATGAGCTTGATTCTAAACTTCTCTACCTTTCTGCTCCTGCAATTGCTTATCCTATCTCCCTAATCCTTAACCTCTCCTTTATTTCTGCCCAAGTGCCCTCATCCTGGAAACATGCTGTAGTCCTTCCTCTCCCCAAGGGTGGTGACACATCCACTCCTGGCAACTATCCCCCCATTTCCCTCCTTCCTACCCTTGCCAAACTTCAGGAACATTTAGTTCTCAACTATCACCCTTTCTCTCCCATTCTTCCTTCTTCACCCCCTTCCAATCTGGTTTTCGGAAGAACCACTCAACAACCACCCCCTCCTCAGGCTTACTGACTCTATCCTTTCAGGGATGGAAGATGGCCAGATCACCTCGGCCATCTTTGTTGACCTAGCCAAAGCTTTCAACACTGTTTCCCATCCCCTGCTTCTTGATTCCCTCTCCTCGGCTAGCCTTGCTCCGTCAGCCACCAACTGGTTGAAATCCTACCTCACTCACAGAACCCAATCTGTGAGAATCCTTGATTCCATCTCCTCTCCACTCCCCATCAACACTGGTGTCCCTCAGGGCTCAGTGCTTGGTCCCTTACTCTTCTCCATTTTCCTTAATGATCTACCCACAGCCTGCTCATCCTCATCTATCCACATGTACACTGATGATACTGTCTTATACAGTTACGGCAAAAATCCTGCTACTGTGGAAACCAGCTTACAGCATGACTTCAACCAAGTTCAGCTCAGGTTTGCATCTCACCAACTTTTTCTAAATGCCAAGAAGACCGTCTCAATGACCTTTGGTACAAGACAGAGACTCTCTAGGCTCCTGGTCCTAACCACCTTCCACACCCTTGATGGGATCATCCTGGAGGACACCTCCTCATTTAGATATCTGGGGGTTTGGCTGGACCAGCACCTCAACTTCTCTGTGCATATTGATGTTATCCTGAAGAAACTGCGCCCCAAGCTTGGTGCTCTGTACAGGAATCATAGTTGCATCCCGCTGACTTCGAGGCACGAAATTGTCCAGAAGATGATTCTCCCCATCTTTGACTACTGTGACGTAGTCTATGGTGCTACTCCCAAATCTTCCCTGACCAAGCTGGACACTCTCTTTAACTCCTTCTGCCACTTTGCTCTTGACTCCCCTTCCCGCTCACACCACTGTGAACTCTATCGCTTTCTAACCTTCCTTCCACTATCTCACAGACGCATCTCACCCTGTGCCAAACTAGCCTCCAAATTCTGGTTCGGAGTACTCCCATCCTATCTCTCATCCTCTCTCTCTCCACTCCACCTCCCCCCACCCACTCTCTCAGATCTAATGATGCCCGCACCTTGACGGTCCCTCACCATTCCTCCCTCATCAGTCAGACTGGTTTCGCCCATCGCTTCCCTAAAATCTGGAATTCTCTCCCCCTTGAAATACAACACTCCTCCTCCAACTACTCTCTTACCTCTGCCCTACATAATTACCTCTCCTTCAGCTGTTCCTGCTTTAACCCTCCTTAATACCTATCCCCAGTTTCTGCCTTCCTTACCCTGACCCCCCCCGGCAGGGTTCTCAACATCCTGAAGGGGGAATCGGGAAATGACTACCCCTTCTCCTCATATTCAGTTCTTGCCTCTCCCTCTCTCTTCTCCACTTGCCCTTCTGGGTCACCCGTGTGCACAACCTACCCAGTCCTTTCTACTCCAACAGCACTTGCGTACTACCTCTAGCCTGCTCCTGGTACACTCATGCACTACAATGGTTCTGTTGTATTATTACTGTTTCATATTTATATGTTCTTTTGTATGATTTTGGACATGTATTGTAATTTATCCAATGTTCCACTACTGTTTATTGTACTATACCTTGTGTTCCAACTGTTGCATAATTTTACAATGTTGTATTGTTTGTACTACCCACATACTATTGTAACTAATCATCCTTCGCAACCCTATGTAACTCCTTCCCCCCAGGTTGCACCGCGAGACAAGCAACTTGTTGTTCAGTGCGTCCTCCTGGTGAAACATTTCAATAAATAAATAAATACATAAATTTATACTAGAGTGAGCAATGCAGCCTGTTCACACAGCTGCTTACACTGCTAGCTCCTAAATACATTCCCAGGGTTTAAGTGGCTCTAGAAGAGGTTTAGTGAACAACTTACCACAATTGGTTAAGTGTCCACACAGCCATGTTTGCACCAAAACAACCTGAGCGCTCAGACTGCTGTGATGAAAATGTAGCCATGTAAATTGGCCTTTAGATTAGGTAGGCTAGATGTAAGTTGGAAAATTTGGAGTATGTAACTGAAGACTTTCTACCCGAAGCATTTGTTTATAAACTGAATAAGGTGGAGCCTCCTACACATGGTACGAGGAATCCACCCTAGTCTTCCACACAGTTGACAGGGATGAATCTCCACTGGAGCTGAAGGTATAAAAAAGGCAAACCAATTATAGGTGTCCAAATTGGTTGGTTGTATATTTGCTGCATTTCTCAACAGAAAGTCATTATTGTCCAATACTGGAAAGATGGTCAGTGTCTGAATAGGTAGCAAGCCTGCCTCTGGGACTGTAAGATCTGAAGGTTGTGGGTTCTAGCCTTACACCAGGTACTTGGGGTAGTACAAACAAATGCAATCTGAGGGTACTCCTAGTAACAAAGAAGAGACTGATACCAATTGCATCAGGTGCAGTGACAAAGCAGAGTGCCTCCACAAACTATACTGTGCAAAATTAGAGCCAAGTACAGAAGTTACAGTCATGGCACCTTTAGAGCATAGAGGACTCCCATCATACCCCAGCAGCTTTGAGCCTTTCTGGTTCCCCCTCAGGAGGTCCCCTGAGGAACAGCCAGAGAGGCTCAGAGCTGTTGGAGTATGGTAGGAGTCCTCCATTCTCTAATTATGCACAATACATTTGAACTTTAACAGCATTAGCCACTCATGAGAGGTGCAACCATCGCATTTTTGTGCACACCTGTCTGCAGTTTGTGACTTGGGGTATTACCCCTTACTAACACTGTAGTGCAGTACAAGGGGCTGATGTACTGGTGAAGTGCCATCTTTTGGATGAAATGCTAAACTGAGGTCACTTTTGCTCATCTCTGGTCACTGCTCAGGTGGAAGTAAAAGATCCCATGGCACTTATCGAAGATGAGTAGGGGAGTTTATTAAACAAAATACTACAATGGTATGTAATGAAAAACTCAGCCAAACAAAAGAGAGGAATCACCAATATAATTCAGACTAAATGAGAGTGCACTGTAATAGTAAACAGAAAAAACAATAACATTAAATAGAAACAACAAAAATGTAGGACCAGAAAAGTACACCCTGCAATCCCCTACTTCTAACAACAAATATCAAAATCACATCTTCTCCACAATCTTTACCTAAAAGATACAGTTCTCTGTTATACAGTAACTATGTTAGTGTCTATCATGTTCCATCCCTGAGTAATTATGGACATTTTAACCACGAAATACCTTTCCAGCGAGCTTTAACTTCTGTTTCTATTAGTTTCATGCAATCTTGTCTATAAACTTCTAACAAAGCAGATTCACATGATTTTGCTGTGGAAACACAAGTCATTCTCAGATGCTGTAGCACCAATTTGCATCTCGCTTGCAGAGATAAAACCTTAGACATTCAAAAAGAACAATAATGGTGCTGATATTACACTGCCTAAAAAATGGTGAAAAGTCACCTAGAATCAAACTCTCATAAGTTAACCATTCCAACCAAGGAAGTTTTCTGAGAAAGACAAAAAAAAATTTCAAAAACCCTATGCAACCCCACACTCAAAGAACAAATGTTAATGTCTCAACAGCTGCATCACCATCCAGGTAGGGACAAGTTCTTTCTTCTAAATATTTGTGTTTATGGTTGCCCCTTACATTTAGTATCTCCCATGAGAACAGAGCCACAAGGTATCCCACATTTTCTTTGGAACTTTCATATTCACCAGTTGATTCAATACCAGATGACAATTTGCTTGAATACAATTCATAAAGTCAGGAACTTGTGGACATAACTGAGCTTTAACCACCTCATACAACTGTTTCCTGGACAGAGTTAGTATCTGTGTCTTAGATATTCACCATTTCCTAAACTTCTGCAAGGAACAGCAGGGGAGTTTTCCCCAGTGTCCTGGCCAACATTCTCCCATCAATGAAACAGGTCCATGTAACCCATCCCCAGGAAGGACGTAGAAACAAGATGTCACAGCTAAGTGTGCCATTCAGAATTGACTAAAATGGTACTGAGTGACTAATAAAAACAAGTAAACAAAACAAATGGGACTGGCAGTATACACTAGAGGTTAGAGTAATGAGCTGTGGATGAGCTTGGTACTTTCAGCAGACTTGGGTTCAATTCCCACAACCTCCACCTGCAAACTGTGTGACTCTAAGCAAGCCACTTAACCTCCCCAGTGCTCCCAGTTCACCCTGAAAACAAGCACCTGTGCTCAATGGACATTAGCTGGTCACCAAAAAAAAGGTAACGTACTTTAAAAGCAAAACACAAAACAACAAGTAACGTACTGTACATTATAAATAACAACACAAGAAACAAAGTCAACCTAGAACTGGAGATTAATCGGCAACATAGAAAAAGACTGTGGAATATAATTCCCTGGGGCCATAACTGATTCTGTCACCTTCAGTTGTCATATTACCAAAACGATTAATAAAATTAACATGGGGGGAGAGGGGGCTGCAGTGTAAGGCATTTGTAATAACACATTCTGATTTATAGATATGACTTAGAATACAATGGTTCACTTTGTTTTAAGGTGTTCCTTTGACTGCCACCACTACACCATGTACCAGAATTTAAAGTGGGATTCTTTGACTCTGAGAAGGAAAAAGATGGATGCCATTGAGGCCTTCAAGAGAATTAAAGGGATAATCGGAGAGTCATCAGCAGAACCTTTTGCAGTACAAGTCCATGGCCATAATTTAAGGGACATAAAACATAGGCAGCTGATACCAAAAATCTTTAAGTCATACGGGAAAATGGTATCCAGTTGTTACATTCCTAAGATCTGAAACAATCTCTATCCAGCAGTTCAAAAAATTGGAAAATGTGATGCCTTTAAAACTGCATAAAATGCAGAGCTGGTTGAAAATTGTAACTGCAGTTAATTTCTGTTGGCAGAAAACATGGCCTATCAACTTAATTACAAGCTCTCTGTCCCTGCTATACATGTGTATTGTTATGATATTTTGTATATATGCATATTCATGCTGGAAAAAAATTAGAATTGTATTGACTTACATGTATTACATGTTTTGTAATGGTTATATTTTTGTACTTTTGTAACTGAAGATTCCTCACAGGACAATTTTGTAAAGTTGAGTTCTTGAATCCTAATAGTAAATTCCTGTTACAAAAATAATGTTTTTATGTGTCTCTCTATTCTTCTTTTTATATATCTATCCACAAGCACATATGGCTGTGTCTGCTGGGGTCCAGGGATTGGGGAGAAAATGCAAAAATACAAATAAAAAAATACAGATTATCAACCTATTAAAAATAAGAATTTTTTTCTACCTTTCCTGAGCAAAAACTACAAATAAATTTTAAAAATAAATAAATAATTTAAAATTCAGAGGAGGACAGCCAGGTGGAACAAATCAAGTAGCCAGGTGGTCTATGGACACTAAAATAGTTGATCTGTCTACCAGATTTTGAAAGTTTTCAGTCAACTAGGTACCGGCCCATGAAACGATTTTTGAGTTTTTAAAAATGACTGACTCAAAAAAATATTGATTTGGCTACCAGATTTTGAAACCTAGTGATCAAACGCACCACCAGGTTAGAAATTCATCTGCCTCACCATCAGCACAGCCATAGCTAAACAGTCTCTGTTTTTAAACATATATCCAATGTGGGGTCTTTGCTTATCAACAAGAGATTAAATGTGGATATTCCATTTGAAATTGGATTCCTAACCAGATGCCCAGACACTTACAATTTGACATCTGATTCAGATCTTCCCCTCAGACATCAAAGTTTCTAAACCTGTACAGTTTCTCGGTTTGGGTTTGGAACCAAACAGCATAATTTCAGATTTATCTGACTTGAGCACCAACTTATTCTGAAGCAGGTAAAGTTGGGTAATATTAAAGTCATGTTGTAAAGATAATTAAACCGAACCCAGGTCAGCACTGCTACAGTAAAGAGTTGTGTCGTTAGCAGAAGTACAGTATGCATGTTTCTGTGCTGTAAGCGTGTCTATATTGTTCATGTTAACCAAAAAGTAGAGTGGGCCTAAGACAGATCCCTGTGGAACACCCATTGAAACTGCTAACAATTTGGAACTGGTGCCTCTGAGAACCACTGACTGCAATGGTTATCTATCTGAAAGTGACTGCTTTACAGTCCAGGCCAAGATTGGAAAGTTTTTTCTAGATTTATTGTGGTCGAGTGTATTGAAAGCTTATGGGAAATAACTTTAGGGTAAACATGTCCGCCCCTCCCCACATTTCATATATGCATTTTTTTTATTCTTTGGTAACCATAAGCAGGGATAACAAAATATGCCATGCTAACACGCACTAAATTATGGTTCACCCATGTTGCTGTAACAATGTTATTGCCGATGGTAATCACAGTGCCAGCCTTCTGCCAACACTGCAGTCCGTGACAGTGAACCCGAGTGCCTCACAACATGAGCAACATACAGACACGGGAAACAAGTAGAACAAATGCCCAATCAATACCTGTATACTCCACTACATCCCACAATATCCTACAGCACAACACAGAGAACTTGAGTATTGCGACGGGCTCCATCCCCATGCGCCCCCAAATATAACCAACTCTGCAGTCGTGATATAGTTGCTATGGGGTAGTAATTTTGCTCAGTAGCACAGAGTTTCAGGCACTTACACTGCACCTGATACCTGTAAGCAACCTTGCGCCCACATCACTGCACACCAAATCCACCCAGATGCACAAAACAGTAGGAGCTCTAAAGACCAGGTTGTACTAGTGCCCCGCAACAACCTGTGGTCACTGTAATGACGGCGGCAATATTAAGTCACCATCCTAAAGGTATACCCAAATTTATAGGGGATTTTCCTCCTTGCTCACTGGGATAACTCAAAGGTTTCTGACCTACCATCTCAGCAATACACCCTAACAGTTTAGGTCAGGAGTTTTAAAAGGTAGCTGTGGTATGTATCATGTGTTCATCTGTAAATTAAGCAGACCCAATGTAGTTCACCTCATCTTTCCAAGGAGAGTAGCTCTGTTAATAGAGATCACAGTGATGAGTGTTAGGATCACTGTTTCCAAAGGCTGTTACAGAGTACTGTTAGGCTGTTTTGTGTTGATGTATTGGCCGCTCTGTATACAGCTTCCAAAGGCTGTTACAGAATAATTAAGTTGTTTTGTGCTGATATATCGACCACTCTGTATACAGCTTCCAGAGGCTGTTGCAGGGTACTGTTAGGTTGTTTTGTACTGATGTGTTGAACACTCTGTACATAGCTTTCTAAGGTTGTTGGAGTACTGTTAGGTTGTTTGTGCTGATGTATCGGCCACTCTGTATACAGCTTCCACAGGCTGTTGCAGGGTGCTGTTAGCTTGTTTGGTACTGACGTACTGCTGACTACTCTGTGCACAGCTTTCTAAGGGGTATCAGGTCAAGACTGCATGAACTAAACTGTGCATACAATACCGTGCATGGAATACAGCGTATAGCTATACAGCAACAGGGTTTTTTGTAGTGTACAGTAAGAACCGCTACACCTGTCGCTGTACGCTCACATAGTGGAATGTCAAGGATGCTGCTGTGGTGGTGCATGGTTGAGTGCTCCTGTAGTGGAGTGGCTAGAGCACCTGCCTCCGTTGGCGTCGGAGACCTGGGGCTGCGGTTCACTTCTCCCCGGGTCCCACTGTAGTGCTGTACTTTTTTTAAATTTTAAAACAAGTTCTCCCTCGCTTTTGGGATTCCCTTTACCCCCAAGTCCATGACTTCAGAGTTGTTTATTTTATGTCTGGGGCTGGGGGGTGCAGGAGGGTGGAGCCCCCCACAGAAACAAAGAAAATCCTGCGGTGTGCACTGTATTTGTAGCGGTCGGCGTAGTGTGCCGACAGTATTTTGCTGCACGTTATTTTGTATGCAGCATTGTTGCTGTGTGCGTTTTGTTCTACAACTTTATGACCCAGTGCCTTTCTTTTTTTTTTATTACTTTATTCCTCCGCCACAGGCTCCACAGGGCTATGACCCCCCCCCCTCGGGGGAGGTACATAATCTGGCCCAACCCCCAGCTCGTCTGTCCCCCGAGGTTCCCCCATGGATTCCACCTCTGTGGCAGGGACAGGTGTAGGGGTGCCGGCAGTCCCCCGCCACCCAGTGCGTCAAATCTGGTTGTGGGGGGTAGACTTCACCGAAGCAGTCAGGCCATCATGGGTCTGCAGAACCCCAGCTATTTTCCGGTTTTCTCCCTTCCCTCCCTCCCTCTGATGTAAGCACATCGGCTTCTAAGCCTCCTGAACTGTACTGCCCTCCAGCACCGCTAGAAGGCAGTAAGCAAGCGGGACAACTAGTCCCCTTCCCCGGAGAGAGGAGAGGAGAGCAGTCCTTCCGATGCTCAATCCTCTCTCCCCCCTGCTGACCCCCAGTGGCCTTGGCTCGTTCCCGAACCCGGGTCACTGGTGTGGCACAAGGTGTGGCATCCAGTGCCTCAATCCTCAGTGCCTTCCGGCCACTGACTCTGTGCCTTTCTAAGCAGCTTAATCTGGTTCAAGGTCAGTTGGCATTCATCTGTATCCCCCTCCCCTGGGTCGTGCCTGAAAATAGGCAGGATTTGTCTAGTGCACTTACCCGGTCAACAAAACAAACTAAAATAAAAAAGGTTGTTGGAATACTGTTAGGTTGTTTGTGCTGATATATTCACCACTATGTATACAGCTTTCAAAGGCTGTTGCAGGGTACTGTTAGGGTGTTTGGTACTGATGTACTACTGACTATTCTGTACAAAGCTTCCACATACTTAAGGGAAGAAAGTAGAATTTCTCATATCATAATTAAAGTACTGGCAAATCCAACAATCAGCCCCAGCATTGTTTTTTTTTTTTTTTCATGATTATGGTATACTACATACTGTGTAAACTAAAGGCATTTGTCAAGCCAGATTCCAAGATACCAGGTATCACCCTCTATATAGTTCCCAGACATGAAACTGACACATTTGGTCCATTTCACAAATAACAGGAAAGGACCCAATATCTAAAGTCTGATTGTTGTGGAGCACAAAAAAACGGCTGCTTTTATCGCTCTAGAGGACCAGAAGGGCTGGTTCTGGACAGAGCTCACTAGCACACACTGAAGTTTCTGCTAACAGACAGGGAAATGTGTTTGTGAAAGGAAGACCCCAAACCAGCACACTTTAGTGTGAGTGATAGGATTCTGCAGACTGCTTTCTTTATACTGTACACTATAAAATACAGCAATTCAACTACTTTTTTCTGAAGGAACCAGTCTTGCTTGGTAATTATCTTGTTTTATCAGAGGGAAGACTCTCTCTTAATTATGCTATATTTATGTATTGTTTATTTGCTTTTGGTAATCGGGTAAGTGCACTAGACAGGAATGCCTATTTTCAGGCATGACCCAGGAGATTACAGTTCAAACAAGTTACAAACAATAGCACAGGGGAGGAGCTGATACAATGCAGTACATAAAGAGATCAACAACCTTACATGACAGTAGAATTACTTAGCACGAAAATGAGGCATATACAGCATAAGCATTACAGTACAGAAGAGATAAAAACAGCTTGCAGAGATCAGTAACATAAGTGCATAACAGCAGTGCTGGTGGCATAGGACGAGGGTACGGGACAGGGAAGGGGATAGTAGTGCAACGGCAAGTAAAGAGGTATGTTCCGTGAACTAGAGCAAGTAAAGCGGTGTAATACATGCAATAAAGACATTTACATGCGTCTAGGGAAGTGAGGTAATTAAAGAGCGCATGCTTGAAGGCAGGGGTGAGAACTGGAGCTTCTAAGGGAAAACAGAAGGGAGTTCCAGAATTTGGGAGTGTAGATGGAGAAGGCAAGTTCACCCATTTTGGTGGAGCAATTAGGTACAGTGACCAGAGCTGAAGTCGAGGACCGGAGGAGTCGGGGCAGTCAACTGAGGTGAACATGGCTGCAAGGGAGGAGGGGAGAGAAGAACAAATTATATTGTCGGTCAGGCAGCCTATGCAGTATAAACGCCAGGAGGAGGGGGATAACCAGCAGAGGTCAGAGTAGTGTGCAGCTGTGTTTAAGCCGATGGGCATACAAGGAAAATCTGCAAACATTGTTATAGACAACATCCCACACTTGAAGGACATTTGTGTGCACTTGAACAAAGACCGGCAGTGCATAGCAAAGACCAGGAAGCAGAAGTCCTTGGGTGACAGAGATCCTAGCAGCACGGGTCAGGGCATGGTGGACGTGATAAGCCAACCCAATTTTGGCATTGACAGACTTGCATATCGCACTGACATGGAGAGAGAAACTGAGACACGGATCCAGAGTGACCCCTAAGTATCTGAAGGAGTCAATAACTTGTACAGGGGAGCCATTGAGACAAGAGACCAGAAATGGGGTTTAGGGCACTGAGCTTCCTGTGGAACCTGAAGAGCATGGCCTGGGTCTTGGCAACATTTAATACGAGATGTCAGCCATGTTTGGATTCATTGTAGGTTGGAAGAGAGGTGGGAATTAATGTCAGAGATTGAGCTAGAGGAGTTATAGAGGACCAAGTCGACAGTGTAGAGTAAGGTGTGACAGTGGGTGGGAATGGTAGGTAGATTGTTTATAAATATAGAAAAGAGCAGGGGCCCAAGGATGGAACCTTGTGGAACACCAGTGGAGAGAGGGGCATGGGAGGAGAGGACTCTATGGTAGGAGACCGACAAGGCGCAATTGTGCAGGTAGCTGGAGAACCAGGCAATAGTGGACTGGGAGGCACCCAGTGAACCTAGCTGACGCAAGAGCAGTGAATGGTTGACCGAATCGAATGCCTTTGTTAAATCAATAAAAACAGCCCCCATAAGTTGGCTTTCATCCATGGTGGTTGAGGTGTTGTTAGTGAATTGCGCTAGGGCAGTCAAGGTGCTATGGCCTGGTCTGAAGCCATGCTGAGCAGGAGATAGCAGGTCATAGTTGGCTACAAAGTCTGACACCGGACGATGAATAAGTTTCTCCAGAAGTTTACTAAGGGTAGACAGGAGTGCTATAGGGATGTAGTTTGTTGGGTTCTTAGGGTCACCCTTTTTAAAGACTGGTATAACCCTGGCTTGTTTCCAGGAGCAAAGTATGGTGCCAGAGCTAATGAAAAGGTTGAAGAGGCGCAAGATAGGGGTGGCAAGAATGGAGGCACCAAGTTTGAGAATTCTAGGTTCCAGACCATCAGGACCAGCACCGCCACGAGGAGACATAGTGCTGAGGATCCGTAGGACATCAGTTCTAAGGACAGGGCTGAGAATAAGAGGGGGGGGGATGGGGCAGAGGGAGGCCTGGAGAGGGAGGGATGGAAGGAATGGCTGCATTGGAGGTCGAGGAAGGCTGGGAGGTAAAGAGCGAGTTAAAGGCACTAGCTATGGTGTTGGGGTTGTTACAAGAGACATTGTCAATTAGCATGTCATTAGGGGCTTGAGAAGCACTGCGACTCAGAATGTGGTTGATATGTGCCCAATACCTTTTTGGGTAACAGGCACAGGCATGGAGAAGACCTCTACAGCAACTGCTTTTGGCAGCGTGGATTGCTTTCTTGCATGAGTTCCTAAGGGAGCGATAGGCAACAAAGCTGGAAAGAAGGGAGGAGGCTTTCCACCTGGTCCAGAGCTTGTCACGAGATTTAAGCCAACACAGAAGGCTGGTCAATTATTTGGTGGGAAGGCCCCTAACCCTGCGCCTAATGTAAGGAATGTGCTTGGACTGCAGTGAGCGCAATGTGTTGGAGAAATACTCCACTGCCAGGTCAGTATTGTCTGTGATGAAAAGGGGAGACCAGTCAACCTGCTGGAGATTGGATAGAAAAGCCAAGGGATGGAAGGCAGAGAAGTCGGACACAGAGATAATTTTAGGCGGGTATGAAGGGGGCAGGCATCCCAGACACAAGTTACAGGAGAATGGTCACTAATCAAGTCAGGTAACACAGTAACTGAGGAGATCCTGTCTGGCCTATTGGTGTGGACCCAGTCGAGCAGGGTGTGACTAGTGCCACTGCTGGAGTGCTTGGCAGGTTCAGTGACAAGCTGAGTTAGATTGGCTTTGGCCATGTTAGTGTTGAGGACAGGGGAGCTTGGACCAAGCCAATCCTGACTGAAGTCACCTAGGCAAAGTACTTCATTGTTTTTGGTGGCATAGGGTAGAAATTTCAGATATTCCTCAAGTCCCCGTTTACTGGATGCAAGAGGAATGTAGGCAGATACAATTTGCAGCTTCTTGGTATTACCTAATAGAAGCACGGCATGAAGCACCTTGCAGGACACAAGTGGGGGGCAGGATTGAAGGGTCAGCTTTAGATGAGACTTAGAAAAAAGTGCCAGGCTACCACTCCTTTTGGATGAGGCCCGATCAACCTGAATCATATGGAGGGTACACAGAGAGCCAGGGAGAGAAGGCCTAAGCCAGGATTCTGTTATTCCTAGGAGGTCAGGCTTATGAGTGGCAGCCTAAGTTACCAGGTCGGCATGATTTGCCACAAGGCTTCTTATGTTTAGTTGGGCAATAATCTTGAGGCTGCTGGGTTGGGGCCCCACAGAAGAACTAGCCTGAAGGGGTGGGAGTCTGAATGCTGCTGGGCCTAGGTTGGTCTCAATAGAGCCTGAAAGTGATAAAGAGAGGGTCATAATCCATGTAGCCACAACCAGGAAGGCAAAGGTGGTCCTGGCTTGAGTGATACATTTATATCAGACAAGGTACCTGCAGAGGTAGAAGCACAGTTTAGGTATGGATACGGGGCCGTGACAGGGAGACGCTCTGGAAGAGATAGCAAGTTGGAGAATGAAAAGTCTGTCAGGTTAGTTACAGGGCCAAGGGGAATGATAAATTGAGGGGTAAAGCAGTCCAGTGCGATAATACAGCAGATAGGGGTCAGGAGGGATAGGAAATACGGGGAAGGCTGCATGATGAACTGAGAGATCAGGTAAGATGGGAAGGGACAAAGGAGGGGGGAGAGAGAGAGAGACTGCTGAAGGGCAGGGGACTGAGAATAGCAGTGGAGGTCAACTTTCACAGAGATTAATCCCACCCCCCCAACTGCAGGGATTAGTCAATAATACCAGTGAGCGGGGCAAAGGTATATTTAATAAAGGCAGTAGGAAGGGGTGGGGCGGGCAAGACTCCCAAGCAGCAGAGAGCAGGAAAAGCAGCTACCATTTTTTTAAACAAGCAGCTCAGGAAAAAGGCATCAAGAATCAAACAGGTTCCTCAGCGAGCAGAGCACTGCAGCTTCACCGAGACCGGAACCCGTACCTGATGTGGGCTTTTTCGGCGGCAACTGATGCAAGGACTGGGGGAGAGCTGGAGAAGTCAGCCCTCAGACCCTGAAATGAAGGAAAAAAGAAACACAGGGGGTTAGTAAGTAGAGACTGGGTGTGACAGTAGGTAGGGGAGGGGTTACAGAGAGAGAGAGAGAGGGAGAATTAGATAATTGGGCAGCAATTAGGGACAGCCACAGAGTTCTACAATAATCTTGAATTAATTCTGGCAAGAATAAATTAGTTAAACATGCAGTAATACAGTGGATAACTGGCAGTACATTAAATCATAAGATTATATATTAAACAAAATTAAAGATGCAGTAAGTAAGAAAAAAACCCAAGCAGCAGAGAGGCAGAGCACAGGAAAAGCAGCTAAAGTTTTTAAAACAAGCAGCTCAGGAAAAAGGCGCCAAGAATCAAATGGGCTCCTCAGCGAGCAGAGCACTGTGGCTTCACCGAGACTGGGATCCGTACCTGATGTGGGCTTTTTTGGTGGCGACTGATGCAAGGGCTAGGGAGAGCTGGAGAAGTCAGCCCTCAGACCCTGATGTGGGCTTTTTCAGCGGCGACTGATGCAAGGGCTGGGGAGAGCTGGAGAAGTCAGCCCTCAGACCCTGATGTGGGCTTTTTCGGCGGCGACTGATGCAAGGGCTGGGGAGAGCTGGAGAAGTCAGCCCTCAGACCCTGATGTGGGCTTTTTCGGTGGCGACTGATACAAGGGCTGGGGAGAGCTGGAGAAGTCAGCCCTCAGACCCTGATGTGGGCTTTTTCGGCAGAGACTAAAGCAAGGGCTGGGGAGAGCTGGAGAAGTCTGCCCTCAGACTCTGAAATGAAGAAAAAAGAAACCACCTTGCTAACCACTTTGAATTAACCACATCTGATGGACAGCCAGACCTCTCCATTTGCTAAATTTGTTTTAAAAAATACTTCACTAATTCTGGGATAAATAACTGAAACAGCAACATAAAGTAGAAAAAAACTAAGTTTGTAAAAAAAAAAACACACACTCGTAGTTGTGGTTTGGGGCACTAACATGTTACATGCAAAGCCAAGGACCCCCAGAAGACTATTATTTTTTTATCACTTAATTGCATGTCCCCCTTCCACACAGAAGTGCTGTGCGATACCACTGTACATTCCTGTGTGCGTGTGTGATTTGCTGAGCCAGCTGTGCTGGAGAGCAAACTGAAATAAGGAAAACAAATTGCCCCACCTTTCACACAGCAAATATCTCAGGTCTTGACAGAAAACTTGTAGCTAAAAAGCCACACTTCTTTATTTATTGAAATGTTTCACCAGGAAAGGCACACTGAACAATAAATTGCTCATCTCCAAGTGTCTCCTGGGGGGAAGGGGGAACATGGAGAAATGAACATGCCACACCACACAATAGATGCCAGTGAAATCAGCAGTTACAGTATGCACAATAAACATGGAACACAATACATAGTTGCTAGTGAAATCAGCAGTTACAGTATGCACAATCAACATGGAACACAATACATAGTTGCCAGTGTAATCAGCAGTTACAGTATGCACAATAAACATGGAGCACAACACATAGTTGTCAGTGTAATCAGCAGTAGCATAATGTACAATACAGCAAAATTTTAGAGGATACAGGTAAAGTAATCAGTCAGATAAGAGTGGCAGACAGGAGAATCTAGGCGGAGCAGAGACACTATAAATAAGATGAGGAAGAACAGAGAAATGGAATAAGATAAGGATAAGGATTAAGATAAAGATAAATAAGTGCTAGCCATTGGAATTAGTGAAGATTAGGGAGGAACAGAATAAGGCAGTGTAGGGGAGGGGGGCAGGGGAATAGGAATGAATAGGGTGAGAGGGGGATGTGGTAAGGATGACGATAAAGACGAGTAAGTGCTAACCGCTGGAATTAGAAGGTTTAGGGAGGAACAGAATATTTATTTGAATTTTGGTAACCAGGTAAGTCCACTGAGACAAGTACAGTCCCTTTTTCAGGGTTGACCCGGAATAGACAGCAGTATAAAGACAGTACAGTAAGCAACTTTAAGGAATACAGATACAGAAGAATAAAATTCTGAACAAGAGACAACTGGGAGACTTGAAGACAGAACAATTCAAGTATGTTACTGAATAAAATATGAGCATAGAGCCACCATCAAGTCCGACCTTGTAACAGATGAATACAATAAGTATATACATATTTTGAAGAAGGTACAAAACATAATGAAGTACAATACATTTATACACATAAATTTCAGTAAAACAGATAACTACAATGAGTATATACACATTATACAAAGGGTTCAAAACATAATGAGTTCAGAGAGATTGCCTGTAGAGCCTGAGAGAAGGTAAGAAGTGGGTTGGGGGGAGGAGAATAGCCAGGTAATTCATAGGCTGGGGGATGGGATGGAGGGGGTCAGGACTAAAGGTAGGGTAAATAAGTGGAGGATAAAGGGGGCCAGGTAGAGCAAATAAGAGGAGGATGTGGAGTGGGAGAAATCAACAGAAACAGGTGCATTTAGCAGAGGAAGACAAGTAAGGTAGTTTGTAGCATGGGTAGAGAGGTACAGGACAGGATGGGAGAAGGCAGGGAGTTCCAGTCAGTTACTGCCACAAAAGAGAAGGACTTACATGCAACTACAAGCCTCAGATTACGCCGCTCGAGAAGGGGCAGGGAGGCAGATTGGAGGGCACGTGTAACTTGCCTTAAGTGAATAATCTCTCTGAGGCAGGGTGGGATAAACTTGTGAACAAGCTGATGCATAAAACCTGCTATGAGCAATTTTAGATTTCTTTTTTTACTCATTGGTAACCAGGTAGGGCCCACTAGGCACAAGTGCCTGTTTTCAGGGGCAACCTGGGAGCACTGGGCGGTTAAGTGACTTGCTCAGAGTCACACAGTATGTAGGTGGAGGCTGTGAGAATCAAACTCGGGTCTGGTCTGCTGGATGTATCAAGCTCATTCACAGCTTGTTACTCTAACCTCTAGGATATAGTTTCGATTCATAAGGGAGCCAACCCAACAAAGACGGGACATTGCAGTGGTGGCGGTGGTAACTGACCCCTAGAATGAATCTTCCCACCCAAATATAGGCCTATATAGCAGTGTAGTGGAGGGTGTCTGGGGATAGGTATGTGTGAGATGAAATGGGGGGAGGATGGAACATGCTAGAAGCAGGAGCAGTTCAGAGAGAGGTAATTGTGCAGGGCAGTAGAGAGAGAGAGTGTTGGGAGGAGGAATGTCTAATTTGAGGTGGCAAGTGGTTCCATTATTTGGGTAAATAGTACGAGAAAGCGGACTGGTTTACTGAGGTAGTAATGGCGTGACAGCTGAGTGTGTGTATCATAAGATATGAGAGAGTGGGGGGGGTGTTAATAGAGGAGGAGAGGTAAGGCGGAAGAGAGCTGAACCAAAATTTGGAAATAAACTTGGCACAATGGGCAAGGCGCTGGCTGTCTAGTGAGGGAGAGGCAAGGGAATGATAGAGGGCGCAGTGATGGGTGGTGAGGGGAGAGTCCAGAGCAAAGCGACAGAAAGAGTTGAAAAAGGTATCCAATCTGGATAAGGAGGTCTTGGGAGCAGCATTATAGACTACGTTGCAGTAGTCAAAGATGGGGAGGATCATTTTCTGCACAAGTTCTCGCCTTCCCGGTACAGAAGAAAAAATTACTCACCATAGTAATGTTGCTTCTTCTAATGGAGTCTTGCTGTATTCTGACAATATGCAGTTAGCCCCAGCGAGGAAAGAGTTAACTCTGCAGAAGCATAGAACGTTGAGCTTGAGCTCGGTTTTCAGACCTCTGTCTCTGGTATTTACCAGTATAACCGTCAGATTCTTATGAGCAAACTAACTAAGTACTAAACTTATCAAAATTGTTTACTACATAGCCAAAAGGCAACAATTTGGGTCCCAAAGGACTCAAGTCGAGAACCCAAGAAAAAAGGTAGTGACAATCTATATATATATAGAGAGAGAGAGAGTAAACATAACAACAGAACAACAAAACAACTACCCCAACCTTAAGGGGGAGGGTACAAGGTACATCCCTGAGGTGCAACACTGTACCTGCCAGCCCACTTCCCAAAACTAGGTTCTGAGAGGGGAGGCAGGGAGGGAGGTCAGAATACAGCAAGACTCCATTAGAAGAAACAACATTACTATGGTTGGTAATTTTTTCTTCAAACAACGTGAAGTCTTGCTGTATTCTGACAATATACAGACTACCAAGCAGTTCCCCCAGGAGGAGGAAATGCAGAACCTACTTTGGAAACAGGCTCTGCAGTACTGCTGTACCAAACCTAGCATCACTCCTAGCCTGGATGTCCAGAGAGTTATGCTTGGTGAATGTATGGACTGTTTTCCAGGTGGCTGCTTTACAGATTTCTAGCAGAGGTATATCTCTGGCCGCAGCCAGAGAGGCAGCTGTACCCCTAGTCGAGTGAGCCCTCAGGCCTGGAGGGGGTGTTTTGCCCAATATGTCATAGCAGAATTGTATACAAGAGACAATCAACCTGGCAACAGTCCTTTTAGTAGCAGGCTTACCTTTCCCCACTTCACCATAAGTAAGAAACAATTGAAGACAGTCATGCCTGTGTGCCTTAGTATGCTCTATGTAGTAGCTAAGAGCCCTTTTAACATCCAAACTGTGTAACCTTCTTTCCCCTGAAGAAGAGTGGTCAGTGAAAAACACAGGTAGAGACATAGACTGGTTCAGATGAAAATCTGACACCACTTTGGGTAAGAACCTCCCATTGGTTCTAAGGACCACCTTATCCCTATGGAAGGACATGAAGTCAGGTTCAACAGACAGGGCCTGTAATTCACTAATCCGCCTGGCAGAAGTAATAGCTACCAGGAACACAGTTTTCAAGGTCAAGTACTTAAGCTCGGCCGAAGCCAAAGGTTCAAAGGGTGGCTGCATAAGCTGAGCAATGCAGACATCAAGATCCCAAGCTGGAGTAGGCTCTCGAAAGGGAGGATTTATATGAACCAGACCCTTGAAGAACTTACTAAAAACAGGATGCATGCCAGGGAAGAGCCCTTCCCTGCTGAAAGGAATGCAGACACAGCTGCTAGGTGAACCTTCAGAGTTGCAGGTCTAAGGCCTAGACCATTAAGGTGAACCAGATAATCTAAGGCTGTAGCAATGTCTGCAGAATCAGGCAGAATGCCCTTCTGAGAACACCAAATGCTGAATCTTTTCCATTTGGAATTAAAAGTTTTTCTAGTTGAAGGTTTCCTGGAGACCTTCAAAATATCCAGAACTCCCTGAGAAAGATGCAGGCCTGCATATTCTAACTCTTCAAGAGCCAGGCCTTGAGATTGAGAGACTGGAGATTGGGGTACCAAATCCTCCCTTGAGAGGAAGTTAGGAGACTGTGTCTCTTGGGAAGAGACAGGGGATGTGACACTGCCAGAGATGGCAGCAGAGGATACCAAGGCTATATGGCCCAGTCTGGAGCCACCAGTATCACTGTGCAGGGTTGAGATCTGATTTTGATCAGGACTCTGAACAACAGAGGGAAGGGAGAGAAGGCATAGAGAAACCTGCCCTTCCAGTCCAGAATGAAAGCATCCAGAGGAACAGTCCCTAGGACTGGAGGTCTGCCGCAAAACAGAGGAAGTTGATTGTCAGGGGCTGCAAAGAGATCTATCTCTGGAGTGCCCCATTTGGTGAAGATAACCTGTAGGATGGGAGGATCCAGGGACCATTTGTAATGTCCCTGGAGATTCTGCTCAGAGCATCTGCCAGTACATTGTCCTTTCCTGGGAGATGAATTGCTGTCAGGGAAGTCTGAAGGGAATAGGCTAGAGACCACAGTGTCATGGCCTCTGTGCACAAGGTCATGGACCGAGTGCACCCCTGCTTGTTGATATACCACATTGTGGTGGTGTTGTCTGTTCTGACCTGCACCACCTTGCCCCTGACCAAGTCCGAGAAAGTCTGAAGGGCCAGGAAGACTGCCCTGAGTTCCAGCAGATTGATATTAAGGAGAGACTCTTGTAGAGACCAAACCCCTTGAGTCGTGAGGGCTCCCAAATGGGCTCCCCAGCCTAGGAAAGAAGCATCTGTGGTTAGGACTACTGAGGGGACTTGAGAGAGGAATGGAACACCTTGTCTGAGATTGCCCTGGTCCAGCCACCACTGGAGAGCTTGGACCAGAGTCTGAGTCACTGGAACCAATCTGGTGAGATAGTCTTTTTTCTGAGACCAAAAGGACCTTAAGTGGAACTGAATGTCCCTCATCTGAAACCTGGCTCCTTGTAGCACTGCAGTGGAAGCTGCCATATGGCCCAGGAGTTGAAGAAACTGCCTTGCTGGGCGAGAGACCAGAGGTTGAAAAGAGGAAGCAAGATCTGTAAGGACCTTTACCCTTGCCAGTGGGAGGAAGGCTTTTGCTTGGATAGTATCCAACTCTGTTCCTATGAAAGTAAGAAGTTGTACTGGTTCAAGAACAGACTTTGGAAGATTGAGGAGAAACCCCAGAGAACTGAGCAAGTCTTGAGTGATTTGTAGAGCTAATCTGACCTGGTCGGAGGACTGACCTACAATTAGCCAGTCATCCAGATATGGGAAGATGGAAATACCCTGTCTTCTGAGAAAGGCAACTACTACTACAAGGCACTTGTAAACACCCTTGGAGCTGATGTTAGGCCAAAGGGCATGGCTCTGAACTGATAATGGCCTGAAGGCCACTCGAACCTGAGGTACTTTCTGTGGGAGCACCTGATAGGAATATGGAAATAGGCATCCTTGAGGTCCAGGGATGCAAGCCAATCCCCCCCGACCTTAGAGATTGAAGAATTATTCCCAGAGTCACGATTTTAAATTTTGGTTTCGTGATGTGTTTGTTCAAATACCTTAAGTCTAGGATGGGTCGCCACTCCCCTGTCTTTTTCAGGGTAAGGAAGTACCTGAAGTACAGATCTTTGCCCCTGTGCTGAGTAGGAACTTTCTCTACAGCTCTGAGAGCTAGTAGAGAAGAAACCTCTGCCTCTAAAGCAAGGGTTTCTGAGATGGATGCAGGTGGAAAAGACATGACCCTCAATTTTGGGAACCGTTTGAAACTGAGGGCCAGTCCCTGGCTTACTACCTCCAGGACCCACTTGTCTGAGGTAACAGATTTCTAGGCCTGGAAGTAGTAAGTCAGCCTGCCTCCTACTGGAATGGGGGAGTCGACCTGGGCTGACACATCAGGGTGTCTGTTTGGCAGGAGCCTTGGATTGGGAAGAGGATGCAGCCCTGCTCATCCCCCTCCTACCTCTCCCTCAAAAGAACCAACTCTGTGGGAAGGAAGAGGAAGCCTGAGCTTCGTAGAAAGGCCTGTCCCTGCCCCTAGACTGCTGCTTCTGAGGAGTGGCTTGCCTCTCTTTGGCTTGTGCACTCCTGTAGGTGGTCCTGTACTCATCCATTTTCTTCATGTAAGCCTCTGTCTACTCCCCAAACAGAGGGTTACCCACTACAGGGAAATCCATAGCCTTAGCCTGGGTATCCTGTGAAAGGCTAGTACATCTGAGCCAAACATGTCTGCTGAGAGACACAGATGTAGCCATGACTCTTGATGCCACATCATTGGAGTGCACAGCAGCATGGAATTGTACTTTAGATGCCTCAATTCCATCAGCAGTCACCTCCTCCAGTTCTCTGGCTAGCTGAGGGGAGGCCTGTTTAGCCAGTTCCAGAACCGTATCCCACTTGGACTTCTAGTACCTGGCTATGTAGACCATATAGTTAGCCTGCCTAAGACCCAAGGAAGATGCCAAATATTGTTTTTTGGCCATGGCATCGACCTTCCTGGAGTCTCTGTCTTGGCGGTGTGAAGCCAAAAGAATATTAGCCTTGTCACAGGCTGCAGCCTGCACTACCCCCAACATGGCTGCAATGACTATATAAAAACTCCGTACCTGAGCCTGATAACATGTACCTCCTGTCCATTCTTTTATCTACAGGAGGTAAGGAATTAGGAGTTTGCAGTACCTTTTTTGTCTGTTTCCCCAAGGACTTGTGAAGAGGGACAGACAATCTTTTGGACTTTGGGATGTCCATCATCTCAACAAAATAAGGCTCTTCCTCCTCCTCAGCAGCTTCAACCATTGGGAACTGGAGGGTTTCAGCCACCTTCTTGTAGAACAAGAAGTGGGAAGGGTACTCAGAAAGCCTGGGGGGGAGGCAATAGAGGGTCTGTCTGGGGAAATGCCGGTTCAATGGGCACATCCAGACCTTCAAAATCATTATCTTCGTCTTTATCATTGGGATACTCTTTGTCTCCCTCCCACTCCACATCATAGTAGGCATCTGGATCATAATCTGATGGAGTCGGATCCAACTGAACCGACCGCCTAACTGGCGATACCAGTTCGGACGGAACCGGGCAGAGCGATTGAACTAATTGCTTTGGCTATTTCGTCAGTGGTTGGAGTATGCGGTGCTGGATCTGAACTGGCTGACTTTCTTTTCCTTTTTGACAGAACCGACCCCTCAGAGTCAGACCTCCTCTTGCCCAAGGAGGTATCGCCCAGGTCAGTAGGTACCTCCTCAGGTTCGGCCGCAACCAAACCGGACTGGCTGTCCAGATCTACGGGCTTCTCGGACTCCCTTTCCTTCATCCTACCCAACCATTTTTCCAGAGTGGCTTTAGGAAAATTCTTGCAAATTTGGCAGTCTGTTTTGAGGTGGTCAAACCCCAGACAGTAAACACAGATGAGGTGGGGTTCAGCCTTGGCAAAGGCCTCCCAACACTCAGTACAGTGTTGAAACCCAGTGGGACCATTTTTTTTCTTGGGTTTCTCAGACATGGCCAACCTAACAATTACACTTGAAAGCTTTTAAGCCAGGTAATAAATCTCCTATCGGTTACAAACCATTTTATGGGCTACGGAAAAAAAAAAAAAAAAAAACAGAAAATGCCCATTTTTTTTCAAACCGATAGGAACCGGAACACCACACTAAATCCCAGAAAAACACAATTAACGCAAATATAAAGGAAAAGGTCGGTTTCAACCGGACCAACCAATGAGAAACCAAAGAGAACAACAATTTCCACAGAAAATGAACAAAAACAAGTCACCACCTATCTGCCACACTACCTGTACCCGTAGCCAGAGGCTGGAAAGCTGGAAATCTGAAAAATAACGAATCTGTTTAAAAAAATGAACGCTTTCTTAAACTCTACCGTACCGAGCAAAGGAGAAATCTCCGGAGCGACTTCACTGTTAGGCGGAGTAAAGAATCTGACGGTTACACTGGTAAGTACCAGAGACAGAAGTTTGAAAACCGAGCTCGAGCTCAACGTTCTATGCTTCTGCATAGAGTTAACTCTATCCTCTCCAGGGCAGTTCAAGTGCTGGGGCTAACTGCATATGGTCAGAATACAGCAAGACTTCATGTTGTTTGAAAAGCAACTACAGTTCCTGTACAGGGTGCCTATCTTGGGGTGCAATTTTTTCAGGATGGCATCCACATGGGCAGAAAAGTTGAGGTGTTGATCAAGCCAAACCCCAAGATATTTAAAGGAGGTGTCCTCAAGTGTAGTCCCATCAAGGGTGTGGAAGGAGGGCAAGGTGGGGAGCCTAGAGAGTCTCTGCCTAGTGCCGAAGGTCATGGAGACAGTCTTCTTGGCATTCAGTAGTAGCTGATGTGAGGCAAGCCAGAGTTGGACTCTGTCAAAGTCCACTTGGAGACTGGTTGCTACATCAGTGGGGGACTGGCCAGAGGTGAACAGGACAATGTTGTCAGCATACATGTGGATAAAGGAAGAGGTGCAGGCTGTGGGAAGGTCATTTAGGAATATAGAGAAAAGCAGGGTGCCTAGCATGGATCCCTGTGGAACACCAGTATTAATAGGGAGTGGGGGGGATATAGAGTCTGCAATTTTAACCAATTGAGACCTTCCTACGGTTTCTGCGAACACAATTAGAGTTTAACTGTTTTCACCTTTTGTTTTTAAACTGTGCACTTATTGTTTATATAGCAAAACAATATACAGTTCATAACTCCGACCAGGCATACACTATTAAATACATAGGAGCCATCCAATGGAAGATAGGAGAAGGTAGCATCAATAGTCTAATGTAAGGAGCTGGGGGGTATTCCAATCAGGCAATAGCACAATAAAGAAAAGTTCCAAACATGGAATTATGGTAAACATGCATTACTGTGGTGACCTAGCAATTAAAAGGCAATCCAGTATTGTTTTATACTCAGCCTAGGGTTTTATTTAACTCTAAAAATTGATTAGCGTTGTTCATAAAAGTTCTAAAACATTGTGAAAATGCATAGTACTTGCCTCACTGTGTTTAACAAACATAACACTTCTAGAAAACCTATATAAATATTTTCTGTAAAGTTAGTATTGTCCCAAGGAAAAAAACTGCTAATCAATTATTTAAAACCCTGCAGCCTTAGGCTGATATGATCCCATTCCAAACATATGTTTATTACAATAACGGTAGCACTCCCTACTGTCTCATTCAGAACTACTGAGTCCTGACTTTAAACTTATTAAAATATTCAACTTTAAACAAAATTGTCACCTAAAAAAGGCAAGCATCAAAATTTGTTTATTAAACAGTGAAATGTGCTTATCACACGTAACTGTGATTGCTAAGGACCTGTTTATGGAAAATATTACAGGCTTACACAGATGGCAACAACTCTAAGTCACAAGAACCAAAAATAAGACCGAACAACTGTACTTAAACTCTTTATACCCTCAAACCTGTTGGGCTATTACTATACTGTGCCGCCTTCTTTAGCGTCCAACTCTTTCAACAAGCCCCAAGCAAATGGTACCAGATTATGAAAGAACACAAACATTTAAGGCTTAGCTGGTTCAAGTTTCCCCCTGAGTCTTTTTCATCGGGTAGGTGAGTCGCTGCAAACTCCCACTTAAAAGCTTCAATCTTCCGTCCAGCTTCCACGGGGGTCCATGTTTTGATAAGCATGTCTGCCACGCTGAATGTGAAGGCGAGCTGGCATCATAATGGAATGCACAATCCCCAAGCTACAGAGACATGCCTGAACTGCATCAAATTTTTTCCTCCGGGCACAGGTGGTAAAATATAAATGCAGGAATAAATGTAAGGTATGTCCCTCAAAACTGAAGCATTGCTATTCCCTTGCCACCTGTAAAAAGCATCCCGAACAGTCACTCCCATGGTAACGATGAGGATTGTTCTAGGCAGGTCAGGTTGATTGGGCGCTACTCTTGGAGAAATCCGGTAGGCTCTATCCAGAAATGAGCCAGCACTAATTCACCCTCCACTCCCAGGGCACCAGGAAGCCAACTGTGCAAGAAGGCTATAAGATCTGTGCCTTCACTGTCCTCTGGAAGCCCCACCAACTGAATGTTCACAGCTCGCTGAGCATTCTCCAGGGCCTCCAAATGGCATCTCATTTTACCGTTTTCTTGTACCAATCTAGTAATTACATTTAGGGCTTTCACAGTGTGAGCTTCTGTGGCACAGGCAGTTTTAGTGACTGCGTCGATCTTAATGTCTTGTTCTCCCATACGTTGAAGAACTTCTTTGACCTTACCATCGATGCCCTGCATGAATAAAGTTAAGGAATTCCATGGCAGTTCCCCAGACTGCGAAACCACTGCAGACATGGTTGGGGCCTGCTGTTCCGAAAGTGGTGGAGGCTTAGAACCACTGGGGTAGCCTTTATTTGTATGCCCCATTATCTTATCTGATACCATTCAGTTCTTCACGCTGTAAACTTTGCAATTCTACACACCAAACGTTCCAACCATAAAAAAAAGTTTTAAGTAGTTCAACAAAATAAGTCCCAATTCTGCAGAGACGAGGCTGAGTGTGTCTTTCTAGTAAGTGTGCTCAACAGCGCCCCCAACTGTTTTCACTTTTAAATGTAATTTGTTTCTTGCACAGTCTAGAAGAAAACAAAAAAACAACAAAAAAAAAATCCTGTGCACCTTGAATTCCTTGTAAGGCCATTTTCACCCAGATGTCATGTGAGAATCAGATCTGTAGTTGGCCAGCTCTTTGCAGTCAATGAAAAGCTGAGACTTTCTGAAAAGGCTTTTCATTTTCCAAAACCCCATATAAGTTTCAACATGCTCCATCTTTTCTTCCATGCTGCACCAGATGCTTTCCTCGGTTGATCTGTACAAGCATTATACACGCAAACCTGCGCTGTATGGGTGTTAATCTTTTCAAACACTACAGTGGCACATAGCAGTCCCCACAACATAGCCCATCAGGTGCATCATCAGAGGGCTGGCAGTGGGGGACTGTGGGAAAATAAAGGCAAGCGGAGGGTCACAGGATCAACCAGATAAACATTAAAATTGCAGCCCTGAATGCTATTAACAAAATGTCACTAAAGTGTGTTTTAGCTCAGTGGGATCTATTCTTCCTGGAAACCCGACAGTTTCTCTTTAAGCCAGATACTTTGGAAATACCATACTGATCTTTAACTTGGCAAACTGCCTAGTCTTCCCTCAGTGTCCATCTCCACCACACATCACCCCAACCCCAGCTCAAGGGATGCAATATGGTGGGTGCCACCACTCTGCTCAATGCTTTCCTGCCTTGGGGAGTAGATTAAACCTATTGACAAGAGGAACAGATATGCAAGCAATTCAATTAAAAGAAAACAGTCAACACACAGGGCCCCATATCTAAGTGTGGGACTGATCCCAATGCACATTTTGAATGCAAACACATTTTGTTTTGCTTAGGGTTTACTGTAGAGTAATAGACTGTATCAGGCTAACTTTGCTTACTTCCAGGCTGACATCTTCTGTAACTGCCCTTATCAGTGACATTGACACAGGTATTTTGGGCAAAATTGTCCTATTCATAGACAATACCAAGCTAGGAGGAAGGGTTGACAGCGAGGAGGTGGTTAAGGACCTACAAAAAGACCTACAGAGGCTGAAAAGACGGTCCAACGTCTGGCAGCTGAAGTTCAATGCAAAAAAATGTAAGGTGATGCATTTGGGTAAAGGGAACCCAAGGACAGAGTACCACCTCAACGGAGTCCAGCTCAGCATCATGCAGGAAAAACAGGACCTAGGTGTCATCATAAGCAGCACCCCTAAACAGGCAAGCCAATGCAACAAAGCTTATAGCAAGGCCAACAAAATGCTGGGGTGCATAGGGAGGAGATTTGACAGCAGACGGAAGGAAGGAGGTAATGCTGCCACTCTGCAGGTCCCTGGCAAGGCCCCACCTGGAGTACTGTGTTTAGTTTTGGAGTACACATCTGAAAAAGGATATAAACAGGTTGGACGCTGTTCGCAGAAGAGCGACCAAAATTATCCAGGGCCTTCAAAGGCACTTGTACGAGGAGTATCTTGAAGCATTAAATATGTTGTCACTGGAGACAAGGAGGGAGAGGGGAGATAATATTGAAAGATACAAGTTCCTGAGAGGATTAAATAAGGTGCCATCCTCGGAACTGTTCAACAGAGTTTCCGACTCTAACACTAAAGGACACAAGTGGAAGTTTGGGGGGGGGAGGGGCTTCAAGAGGGAGCTTAGGAAACACTATTTTACAGAAACAGTAATGGAGCCATTGAATAAACTGCCAGCTTAGGCAGTGGAAGCAAAGTCCATGACATCATTCAAGCAACAGGAGCAGTAGGAGGCATTAGGCAGAAGCGTGGGTTAGGTCCTGGGATCTGAGAAGGTCCAAGGAACACATAGGCAGATTAGATAGACCCCTGGTCTCCTCCTGCCATCTTTTTTTTAATGTTTCTATGTTTCTACAAATCCCAGAATAATCCCCCGCAGCTGACATCAGAACAGCACCACAGCAGTAGGAGATTCAATAGCCTGCAGTGCATGTTAAAGCTTTTATAAGCTTTGATCAGCAGTTTTCCAGTTTTGCTTTTCTCCAGGGTCTACATAGAGTCCTCTGTGACAGTACTTAGCCTGGGATGACAGTGGGACCAGAAAAACCAAAGATCACAGCTTATAAAAACTCTAACATGCACTGCAGGCTAGTGAATCTCTCACTGCTGCAGCCTTACATAGAAACATAGAAACACAGAATTTGATGGCATATAAGAACCGCTTAGCCCACCCAGTCTGCCCATTTCCCTACCTAATGGATAAGCTGCAGATCCTAGTTAACCAACAGCCTACTTCTTTCTACCCCCAACCCCTAGAATTGCCTTATGGCTGTCCCATGCATGCTTGAATTCAACCACTGTTTTTGACTCCACAACCTCCTCCGGAAGGCCGTTCCATGCATCCACAACCCTCTCTGTGCTGCTTTGATGACAGCTGCAGGGCATTCTGGAAAAGAAAATGTCAGCCTGGAAGTGAATAAAATTAATGTGATACTAAAAGAAAATGTTTTTTGCACATAAAGTACATACTGGGACCAAGTCCAAATGTGGGTGTGGGGCCCTTGGAACAGACTGTTCCTGTTTAAGCCACAAATAGCACTGTTCGGTAGCCACATTGCTACAACAGTTCCATGGGCTGTGAGATTTGGTTAAGAATTCTGTCATTTGGTCATTATGTTAATTTACTCACAATGCTGTAAGGTTTTACACTTCCAGTTTAAACACTGGATACATACAGTCCACAGGGCATATATGAAAACGAGCTGTCACCAGCTCAGTATGTCTTTCCTAATAAAACTTTTGAAAAAAATAAATCAATAGTTTGCACAACTCAGTGGAGCCAGTGGACTGCATTACCCTGCCATGCGGGAGACCCAGGTCCACACTGTGAACCAGACAATTCCCCACCTCAACTCAGTGAAGCTCTGGGCATGCAATGAGCACTAGGAGGGTGGGTGACTTTCACATGCAACCACGGTGCCTCCTGTGGCCAGTGAAGCAGCCTTGACATCATGGGTGATTGCATCAGGGTTGTGGAGGTATAGACAACTAGAGAGAAAACTGCTAGGCTCAGGAATGACAGGTGTCCCCCACTCACATGGCACTGGGATGAATTCCACCTGCTTCTCTGCTCCGTCCTCAGGCACTGCAGATGTTCTCCTCCAGCCAGTATCCTATAACTGGCCTGGGCCTCTCTGGAGGGGCAAGCCTGTGGAGCCACAGCTGGAAGGTCACAGGCCTTGATGGTAAGAGAAAGCAGTTCCTCGACAGGCAGGGGCAGGAGCAGACCAACAGAGGAGGTTGGATAACACCAATGGAAGGGGTAAAAACTGAATTAACAAGAGATCAGTATATTTTGAGAGAACAATAAAGCTCAGAACTTGCTGTATTCAAAACTCTGTACCATGAAAACAGAGTAAAGAAAGATACAGAAAATGTGCTGAAAGTATATATTCATAACTCCTTCTCAAAAATACCTGTCGTAGGGAAAAAAAACGAACATAGGAAATCCATATGTGTGTGTGTGTGTGTGTGTGTGTATATATATATATATATATATATATATATATATATAAAATTGTGCCAGTATAGTTAGGGTGAAAGGTAACTTCTATGTTAAACCCAAATGTTTGAATGTTAATAACTCTGGATTTGCATGAAATTCGACATGCATAATGTCTGGGGGTAGGTCTCCTGACCTGCCAAATTTCGTGGGAATGTGTTTTGAGGTTTCTGAGATATAGAGTAAACAGAAAAATCCATGTTTTTGACATTTCTTTGTCCACCTGAATCTCAGAAATGGCTTTAGGTTGTGATCTGAAATTTTCAGAGTAGAACACCTTTGCCTCAGATGCGCCTTTTGAAGGTTTGGTGAAAAAATATTAATCCATTCAAAAGTTATTAAACTTTAAAGTTTCCCATTATAGCCTATGGGGAAAAAAATATATGATCTGAAAGTGAAAGCAGGTAAACAGCCCCAAAAAACAGTTTCTTTGCCGCTTCACAGCAAGAAAATAGTTAGGACTGTTGGGCTGAAATTTGCAGGGTGGCAAGCCCTTGCCCCACAGATGTGCCCTTTTCTGGTTTGATGAAGAAATGGACACTGGTTTCAGAGTTACAGCACTCCAAAGTTGTGAATTTTCCCATAGGATAACATTGTGGAGGTTGTGGTGCCTTTCGGCGGCTATATCTCTAAATCAGTTCGAGATACAGATTTTTTGCTAAGTACAGCTTAGTACAAGGTGGCCAGGCCATGAATACAGCTGTGAAGGAATTTTTTCCAAAGTTCCTATGGTTCCTGAGATATTGCAACTTTTGCAGCACAAGGGTTACCTGGAATGGCTCTAGGCGAGTGCCATGTCTCTATACTTATGGGTAAAATGGGCCCTGTGCTCCCACATTTGGATCCCATTATGCAACAATGGGAGCGCAGGGCCCTACATTATGCAGTAGTGGCCCTGCACAAGGAGATGTGATATCATTAAAATATTAGTACACTTATGTATGGAGGGCCCTGCGCTCCCACATGAAGATCAGAGACAATTACAAAATGTGTGCATGATGGAAGTGCAGGGCCCCACGACCATATACGAGTAACATTACACTTTCTCAAAAAGAAGGGAAATTCATTGCAAAAAACTTTGTTAATGCATCAGTTAGGGTTGTCATTACAGTGACAAAAGTTTGGAAATTCGATGTTAGGGTTACCAACCCTACTCCCCCCACCGCCACTCTCCATACACCAACAGGCGTCGGGGTGTGCCTTGGACTCATTGGGCCTAACTCTCACCCCACTGTCCTATACAGTACCACTCAGCTTCCTCACAAATGGAATGGGGTGAGAGTTAGGCCCGACAACCCCAAGACACACCCCACCTGTTGGTGTGCAGGGAGTAGGGGTGGGGGGGAGTAGGGTTGGTAACCCTAACATCGAATTTCCAAACTTTTGTCGCTGTAATTAAAACCCTAACTGATGCGTTAACGAAGTTTTTTTGCTATTATGTGTATATATACAGTATATATATATATATATAGAGAGAGAGAGAGAGAGAGACGCACACACACACTGTATAAACAAAGTAAAAAAATGTTTTATGTATACTTGACAGGTGATAACATTTGCTGTGTAAGTAATGTATCATATGAGAACAATTGGGCATTTAAGTTGTTGATCTATTGAAAGAAATAAGAAAACTCGTAAAGAGGTCTGCACTGGGAAAGGGGTGCATGGATAAAATAACTATAAGCAGTAGAAAGAATCCAGCACTCACCAAACCGAAATAAAAAATGCTCACTCCATTCTCTGCGGTGCTTAATTTTATTCAAAGTGCATAGTGCATATGACAAAGCATCCCAGATGCGTTTCGGAACTAAGCAAGTTCCTTTATCAATGGGGAATTGAAAATGGAGTGAGCAATTTTTATTTCGGTTTGGTGAGTGCTGGATTCTTTCTACGGCTTATTGAAAGGAATATTAAGCTGCTTCAGTACACAAAGAAGAACTGATTGCAGGATAACTCTGTTAGTACACCATGATATTATTGTAATGTATCATTTTTCAGATGTGTACTCTTTCATAAGGCTTTGGTATTCCCCATCTGTAGGGGCCTTTTCAGGGTGACATGGGTTTGAATTAAATGGGACGCAACTTTGATATGGCAAAAAATACCCTTAGATGACTTGCAGAACATAGTGCGATGCAGTATGTCTCTGTTAGAGCATACTATGCATTACTGAAAAAATGGATGTAAAGACTTGGTGTACTAGCCATCTTTTAAGTTGATGGCTACTGCCACACAGTAGTCACCAGCCTAATTAAGTGCTTTGCTGAGTTTTTGTAATTATTTTATAAGAAATGCTCTCATTTGACCTGCTCCCACTGTTGGCCTGGAGTACTGCAAAAATGTAGATGGTGAGACCAGCCTCACCTCCTTGATTATGTCTTGGGGAAAGCGATTCAATGGGCCAGTATAGGGGTCCACTTTAACAGGCTTCCGTACAGGAAATTAGCTTTAATTTTTAACAACAAAACAACAACTGTAGCACTGTGGAAATGCTCAAAACACTTTCTGTTCTGCTGCTCATACTTTATTTTTTTATTTGTTAGGTGAAACCTACAGTAATTACTTATGTGGATACACTTTACAGTGGGTCCCTATTCCAGCCAATCAAACCATGTCCCCCGAGACATCATCAGAAAGGTGGGGCTAACTTCTCTGCCTCCATTTCATGTCACCCCAAGCTGGCAGGGACAGGAGGGCTATCCTGATAGAAAGTAAGGGCATAGCTGAGCCAATCACTCATTTAGGCTGTAGATTACCATTTGATTGTAACAACCGCCCCAAAACATGAAGCTAGTGCACTAGTTCTTTATCAAAAATATAAAATAAATAAAAGAGAAACAACATTTTTTACATGTCAGTTATATAACAGATGTGAAACAAGACTCCCAGACAGAAAACGACAGCAAGCAACACCCTCAACATAGCTGGATTACCACAACATCTGCCCCTTGCATAACTGGATAACCTGTGCTCTGCCTATGTATCCCCAGAGTTAAAAATGAGGAGTATGGGTTTTCTATAATCTTACTGTCATAAATTGATTTTTTATACTTGACAGTTCTCATTGCTTGTTCTAGCAACCACCCTAAGCACACAGCAAAGTTATTAAGTCATTCCAGGGCCTCATAAATGAGCCCAAGTTTGTTTTGGGGGAAGTACTAGTATAGATTTATTTTATTCATTAAATACAGGAAATAAAAGGGACGACATTCAGAGGCTGCTTACGGCTTTTTTTATTGGTTAGTAAAGAACAAAGCCAACCTTAGTTATGGTTTCATGGAAAGCACAAAGCAAAGCATGTAGGCTCTTGCTCTGGTTAATGTACCACCTAATGGTCCATTTGTACACATCAGACAGATTAAACTAATTCATGGTGTGGCCTTACCTGCTGAGAATGTCAGCTGGATCTGTTCGTCAATAATTTCCAGTGCAATAAAGTCGTGTTTTTCATTAAAGCGCCCATTGTAAAGGAGCAAGGCATCCCTTTCCCGAGTGGCAAACCTGCAATACAGAAAGAGAGCCATGTGTGTTACTTGCGGAGATCTATGAGGCAATCCGTGCACAATCGCATTGCTGCAGCTGTACTGTGGCAACCAAGAGTCTGGGGATTACTGGGTAAGTCTTCATCTACACAAAGGAAGCAGTGATTCTACAGGCCCAGCCTTTCTTTGTGAATAGGGGTAAATATATCTATGGAGGATCAGTTTTGCAGTGAAAACATTTTGTGGATCTGAAAGTATGATACATCAGCAAGATGATGTTTTTAGTTCAATATTCACTTTTAGTTTTTTTTTTTTTAACAATAGACTAAGCAAACCCACTGCTTCCTCAAAACTCTCCCACTGTGTTATAGTCATAGTACACTCCAGCCCCAAATGCTAAACCAGTGCTTCTGCATACCATGTCAAATTTGCTCTGCTTCAATAGAAATACCAAACTGATAAACACTGCTTATATGCCATTCCTCTGATGCACTGGAATGCCTGCAGAAATACACACTTAGCCAGCACTTAGAAAAGAAGATTAGCACACACTTATCAAACAATGATTTGCTTATTGAAGGCTTCTGTAGTTTCTTGGCTTCTTGATGTACTTTTAATTTCAAAATAATGAAGCAAACACAAGATAGTATAGTAGCATGGTCACCAAGTTTAGCAAATCCAAGAGTTGTTTCAGCAGTCTACGGAGTCCAAATAAAACAACTTCAATATTCCTGTCATGGGACACAGAGCTTAACCACTGATTAATTTTGCTGCTCTTGGGCAAAAGATTTATGAAACAAGACTTGTATTAAACATTCATAATTGGCTTTATTGCCATATAACACCTAAAATAGCACAGCAAGATGGTTTAAATGTATAGGTAATGACATTAGTGGAAGAAAACACCCACCATACTAACTGCTGCAATTACTAACCAGATGGAATGCCATTATTTTTTTAAATCAGAACTAATCAATGATGTTTGAGCACAGATAAAACATTGCCTGTGAAATAATCAGGAGTTTAAATGCTGTCATCAACATTTTAAATATCTGTGGGCCAGCTTTGGTGTGAGAGACACTGGCATTTGGTCTTCCAAAAGCATAATTTCCAGTGAACCCTTAAAAGGAGTTATAAATAGTAAATCCCTTGCTTTACCATTATCTCACTGTTTAAAAAAAAAATAAGAGTATTAGCCAGTCTGTTAGCACAGTACCAGGGTTACTGCTCAAGACGCCAGTAGCTTGGGTTTGGGAGGCGAGCTTGGGAAATCAGGAGCTGGCCTGGGTTGGAGGACTGAGAATCCCAGAGAAAATTAAAATTCTCATCCACTGGGTGGGGGTGGCAGGCTCTACAGCAATACTTCCACTAGTGACCACAGGTGGCAGGGAAGATGCTGTCTGGTGCTCAGGCGTGATCACGCATTTGCATGCACAGATGGTGCCCTTGCTGAGTGTATCTGAGAGAAAAGAGAGTGATGCAAGTGGAAAAAGCCCACTGCAGGCAAAATGATGCCCAGCACTCTCAGACCCTGCCCTCCAGACTGGCCACTCCATCCCCAACACTCATAGGTGCAAACACTGGGGGAATGAGAGGGTCCAGACCCCTCAACTTCTTAAGCCCCATAAAATGGTCACTGGCACTAGTGTGAAAGGCTTGGCATATTTATGACCCCCTCTCCCAGGTGTTTAGCCATGGTTGCACCCATGCCTACACTAGAGGCCTGAAGGGGGGCTGTTAAACAGTAGACACCATCCCCAAAGAACCCACCACAGTTATCCCTGAAGGAACCGCCACAGGCAGCCCCGAATAACCCACCATAAATATCCCTGAACAACCCAGCAGAGGTATCCCTGAAGGAACCACCACAGGTATCCCTGAAGGATCTAGCACAGGTATCCCTGAAGGGCCTAGCACCAGTATCCCTGAAGGAACCACCACAGGTATCTCTGAAGGAACCACCACAGGTACAAGCTGCACTGTAGCATTGTGAGATGGGTGTAAGGGCCAGGGAAGGAACAGTGCTGGGAGACAGGGCAGAAGGGAGCAGTATTGGTGATCGGGGGATAAAATGACTAAACAAAAAAAAAAGAACATCTGCATGCAGGACGTACCCTATGAGGAAAGACTGAGAAGGCTAAAGTTGTACCCTCTGGAGACTAGGAGGGAGAGGGGGGACATGATTGAGACCTTTAAATATCTGAAGGGAATAAGTAAGGTGGAGGGTGATAGTTTGTTCAAATTGAAGAAGGGAGCGAACAAGAGGGAACATAGCTTCAAACTGGAAGGTGGGCAATACAGAGGTAATGTCAGGGGGCAGTTTTTCACAGAGAATGTGGTGGAGGCCTGGAACAAGCTGCCGGAGGAGGAGGTGGCAGTGGAAACGGTGGAGTGGTTCAAGAAGATGGATTTAAGGGGTTGGGAAGAGAGGGTAGAAACATAACAGATGGGGGGGAGGTAGGGTGTTGGGCAGACTAGATGGGCCAATGGGCCTTTCTCTGCCGTCACATTTCTGTGTATCTGTGTATTCCTTTCTGGGGCTGGCCGAGTGATATGGTGGCAATCAGCCCTGGAACACCTCACTGGGAAGGCAAGGCATGTTATGGAGGAGAAGAGCTTGGCTCCTGGGTGGAAGAGTGTGGCCAACCAGCATTCACATATTTATTTATTTAATTTTGGTAACCGGGTAGGCCCACTGGGACCTTAACAGTCCCTTTTTTAGGAGTGACCCAAAGTTAATTACATATAATGGAACTTATACAATTACAATACTCACATACAGTTATTACACAGATTACAGTGATCAGCAGCATTCACATCCGTTAGCCCTTACTAACCATTCCTGGTTACACACCTTCTTGGCACAGACATTTCTGGTTACATTCAATCTTAATATTCACAGCTGATATCATGAGTACTGTTTTGTGGTGTCAACAGTAACAAGTACAGTGATTAAATCCCATCAGGTGACATCCCCTGCCAGTCAATGAACAGGCAGCACTGGCACCTCCAGCTGGGAAGAAAACTGCTTCCTAGCCTGGCTGAATGAAAGACAGATACAGTCAAGGCAGGCAACCCTGATCAAGGGGGAGGGGCAGTTAATAGAAACATAGGCAATGATGGCAGAAAAAGACCGATGGTTCTATCTATCTATCCCCGGGACCTAACGGTCATCCAGGGTACTAGCCTTTACTATTATCCCCCCATTCTTCTCCATGATACTATTTGCCCTGAGCAGCCACTATAGCCTTTACTCTGTCCCAGCTGCGCTTGAAACCATTTATGGTTTTGGCTCCTACCACCTCAGCCGGCAGACTGTTCCAAGGTTCCATCACCCTCTCCATAAAGTAATACTTCCTCCTATCCCTCTTGAACCTTCCTTCTGTCAGTTTGCACTCATGCTCCCATGACCTCAGACTTGTGCTTATGCTAAATAACTCATCGCAGTTCACCATGATTCATGATAAATCAAATAAAAAAGTCCTTTATAAATTTAACAACTTTTTTTTTCCTGTTTAGAAAATAAAACGAACATCCCTTGGAGATAAGATCAGATGAGACAATTTTAAATGCATTAACAAAACACTGCAGTAGGATATTAAAGCAACAGTGCAATGAAAAAATGTATTCTAGAAAGCTAATTTTCTGCTATGGTTATAAAAAATATTGCCCTACGTGCACAATCCCGGCAGCACATTACTTGTGCGTGCTTATCCTGTACCAAAGCTCCTAGCCTTATTATACTAGTCCAGGCATTTTCATGTCCCTGGATGTTAGTGTCCACTGTCATGTGCACTGTTAGGCTCTACTTTTGCACAGATGTTACCAATGCTTACTTTTACGTATTCTTCCATATCTCTTGTTGTGTTTTTAGAGATGTATATATTTTATGTATGTATTGCACCCTTACCCCTACCTTGGGTTGCAACTGGAAACGAGCCTTGGCTCACTGTGCCTTTCCTGGTTATCAACTTTTAAATAAATAAATAAATCTTGATGTTTCCTATGTTGTGTAATGTACATTTGCATTTTCGTCTGGATTCTTGCCCTCCTCAGGTCCTCAATATTATTTCTATACAAAAATGAGGCGGACATCTTTTTTCTTGAGAAATAATTATTTTAAAACTTTCACACAATTTTTAAATGATAGCAGAAACTGAAAATGTCACCATCAAAATAAACTGGCAGACATCTGGCATCGATTAGGAAGAACAAAAATAGGTGGGGTCAAATTTTAACCCATTTTTGTTGCACTGCTGCTTTAAAATCATATCCATATTGTCACACAAAGTGGGGAAATGCTGTAAAATAAAGCAAACCAAACTCCTCTATGCATCCAAAACAAATCCTGAAAATGAGCCAGAATGGCATGACTGTGGTAATGGAAGTCCAGGAATGAAAAAGTCCACATATTTTAGTCCTTTGCATCAGTCTGGCCCGAAGACTTTGCCCAACCACCCAGTAGCTTCAAACAGTGTTTATAAACTCTATAAAATGCTTAACAAGGAGCCCCCAACAACATAAACATTTCAACAAACCACATCTCAGTCAGTAAACCACTCATTAAGATGGTTTAATGTCATACTAAATCTAGGTTTTAGAACTTGCAAAATACATCATAACAATTGCAAATATAAAATCCCAAATTTTAGTGAGACTTATAGAAACATAGACAGAATTTGACGGCAGATAAGGACCGCTTGGCCCACCTAATCTGCCCATTTCCCTACCTAATGGATAAGCTACAGATCCTAGTTAACCAACAGCCTACTTCTTCCTACCCCCCACTAGAATTGCCTTATGTCTGTCCCATGCATTCTTGAATTCCCCCACTGTTTTTGACTCCGCTACCTCCTCAGGAAGGCTGTTCCATGTATCCACAACCCTCTCCATGAAAAAATACTTCCTCACATTACCTCTGAGCCATCCCCTCTATCTTCAAATTGTGCCCCCTTGTTCTTGCACATCTCTTTTTCTGAAAGATGCTACCCTCTTGGACTTTGTTTATTCCCTTAAGGTACTTGAAAGTTTCTATCATGTCCCCCCTCTCCTTTCTTTCCTCAAGGGTATACATATTAAGCTCCTTTAATCCTTTTTGTATGTCTTCTGGTGCAGACCCTGCACCATTTTAGTTGCCCTCCTCTGGACAGCCTCCGTCCTATGTCCTTGCAGAGATGGGGTCTCCAGAACTGCATGCAGTACTCCAGATGGGGTCTCACCAACTGTCTGTACAGAGGGATAACAACTTCCTGTTTTCCACTGGTGATGCCTCTTCCGATGCATCCCAGTATCCCGCCAGCCCATCTTACTGTCTTCTCACATTGCTTGCCTACCTTTAGGTCATCTGATATGACTACGCCGAGGTCCCTTTCCATTTCTGTTGTTTGTTATTATCTTCCAAAAATAAGCTGCATGCTTACTTAACTCTCTGATGCACCATCGGCCATTTTGCATTTTGTCACCTCTAGACCAGCTAGTAGTGCCAAACCCAGCCATGATGCACCGCCATCCCTCATAAGAAAGATGCTGAGATTGAACTACATCAAAACGTACAAGGCAACTTAGTTTGCTAAGCTCCAGGATGCAACTTAAGCACAGGCCACAGTTAACAGCAATCAACAGGGTGCAACTACTGTAATTTCAGGAGAATGAGCATGTTTAAGTAGCCAGTTATGATGAGCATACTAAAAGGAGACAAATCCTGAATGAGACATATTCAGTCCTCTGCCTTTTGGCTTTACTCAGTTTCTTTACACAAAAAGCCCTGCCTGATTTTCTCCAGCCATTTGCCATTTTCTGCCAGGTCCCCAAATAGATGAGTCTTACTGGCATATGTGATTTTTAGTTTTGCTGGCAGCTGAAGGGAGTGTGCAAATTGTAACTCCCTCAGCCCCTCTCGAACACCATCAAATGCATGTCGATGTTCCCTTGTGGCATAACTGGGATCAGAGAAAATGTGGACCCTAGTGTTCTCTGCCAAATGCAACTGTGCTTTGTCCATGGCCTTCTTCAGAACCAGTTCCTTCACTGATGCCTCTGAGGATGAGCAAAAGTGGTCTCAGCAAGTCAGAGTTTTGCGGTTTCCTCCTTGGAGTTAAATGATAAGCAAGCAGCATACAAATATCAAGGTGCTAGGGGCCGTCCCAGTGGCGCTGAGGGTTGAGGTGCTGGACGCCACAACTTGCTCCATGCCAGCTACCCGGGTTCAGGAATGAGCCTGGGGTGCCGGGGGTCGGCAGGGGAAGGAGATGATTCAGCATCTTAGGACAGCTCTCCTCTCCCAGGTGGGAGGGAGGGCACCCACTCGGCGCCTGGCTGGCCTCCGGCGGAAGCCGGAGGCATAGCAGGCACCTAAGTGTACAGAGAGGGTTGGGAGTGGCAGACGTCGGCGGAGATGCCTTGATGTCGGGGCATGGGCCACTCCCCTAGGAACATCAGAAAAAGACCCTGCAGTGCTCCTGATAACGGAGCAGCAGGCCCCAATCTCCAATGCCCCAACCTGACCTGGCACCAGCATCCCGAGACCAAGAAGGACTTTGGGGGCCGCCTCCACCCCGTGCCCACCTGGAGGATATAGCCATGGCTACATGGGGGATGGGCTGCACCAGGCTTCAGGTAAGAGGGTGAAGACTACAAGGCCCTAGGTGTCTTCCGAAGAGTGGGAGCGCTGCGGGGGAGGGGAAGTATAAACAGTAAGTAAAAAATATATATATCAAGGTGCTCCCCAAAGAAAGATTTTAACAAGTTTTGAGCAAATTGGGCAGTATTTTCATCCTTCAGTTTTCCATATACCAAAATGATTAAGTGTGAGAAACCTGCATCCCATTTTCCAAAGGTTTCTAACCGGTGACACATTTGTTCAGAGTGATGTATTACCCTTGTGACTGCAGTAAAAGTTTGATTAAAGTTCTCGACCACTGTTTTTGCCTCAGCAGCCAGGGGGTCAATTTCAGCTTTCAACGGGGTATGGGAGGGGCAACAATTGGTCAGAGGGGCTGTGGGGGTGGAGCCAGGGGCTTAAAAAAAAATGGACTGCCCCCCCTAAATTGCTCCCCTGTCAGCAGCCAACATTTTGACCTTAGTTTCCAAGGTAGCACCCCTATCATTGAATGTCTATCCCTAATGCCAGAAATCTCTCACAGTGCTTTGTACAGCCTTGAAGGAACGCTCAGACTCCACCGGTTATGTCTGCTTGTGCTCTCCTACCACGTATCTTTCCTGCAGCTCCCTGACCTTTTCCCTTCCCTAGTTCAGTCAACTGATTCCAGCATGTTCCTGGCATGTTGCTGGCCATCCAAACATCCACAAATTGGAGATGGAGGTACATTCTTACAACCGACACATTGAAAGAGCAAGACTGTCAAGTTAAAATGTTACAGCTGCAGTTTGTAAATGCTCAGTCAGAAGTTCCATAGAAAGTGTATGCTTCAATTGGCCACTGGCTCCGTACTCTAATTTTTTTTACTAACCCAAAAATGACATCTGCATCTTCTTCTTAAATATTTTGTTAAATATCTTTCCCTGTGGAATTTGGTCATCAGCTTTTAAGACAGTGGCTTTTATCTAACAGTCTACCCAAACCTGGAAAATGTCAGACAGTACTAGCTTTTCTGGTGTGTTTGGATGGGTGGGGGCTACATTATGGCACCTGAAAAAGAACCCAAGAGACTCTGAAACCTTCTGTTTGAAATTGCACCACAAACAACTCTACTTGCACAGTTTTAAAAGAACATTTTAAATACTTTCTTTATGCTGCCTGTCACCAGAGCTGCCAGCTCAGCTTGCAATATCCCAGCACCATCCTTCCCTTCTCTATCGCTTACCTACCTCCTTGAAGGTCAACAAGGCACTACAGCTCTCCACGGTGGATTATGCTGGGAGAGCTCCCTGCTGGTTCATCATATGCAGAGAGACAGCAGGCTGTTCGGTTGGCAGGACCCAAAAGTGCCAGTGTGATACTGTGCAGGTTTTCCTCTGTATGTTATGCTCATCTTTCGAGATGCCACTGGAAAACAGTTCCATGGTGCACAGAAAGCATGACGGAGCTGTTGAAGCCAGATGGCATCTCCCCTCATGCATGCACCTTCAATTGCACTGCTACCAGTGATAACTTAGGTGGCAGTACTGCACACAGCATACTGCCCCCACGCCTCATATGAAGAGAACACAGAAATGCAGAAGCAGAATGCCAAGGACAGAAAAAGGCCCAAGGGCTCATTCAGTTTGTCCTGTCCCCTAAAACATTAGACAACTATTCTGGACTAGTTTACCATGAGCCATGCAACACCCTTTGCATCCATCCCACTCTGGCTTAAACCACGCCACACACCAAACATTTACCACCCTGCTTGGCAGCTGTCCCAACCCTCCGCTCCATAGTGAAAAACTTCCTATCCACTTTTTTGTTTTGTTAACTTCCCCCTACCAATGTACAGTTATGCCCCCTAGTTACTGTGGCCCATTTCACCGTGAATAGCTCTGCCAAGTCTATCCTGTTCACGCTAGGTTATCCCCGCTCCCCCAGTTAAACTAGCTGATCCCCTCCTTCCTAGTTAATCAATCACTAGTCCCTGCCCCTCATAAATGATTGTTTTGTTGCTCACAGTTTAATATTCTTTTGACCATTTTACAATTTACTGCATGGTAAGTTACTTGATGACAATTTTTATTCTGAAGTCTTTTCTGGAACTTTGTATATGTTGCTTTGCTTACATCATGTTGCTGTATCATTTTTGTACATTGTACCTTGGATGTGTTATCTTCTCTTCCCCCTTCCCCAGGATACATCTGGAAATGACCTGATGCCAGCTCAGTTTGACTTTCCTAGTAAAACTTTTGGAATGGATGGATAGATAGATAGATAGATAGATAGATAGATAGATAGATAGATAGATCGATCGATAGATAGAAAGCTAGATTAGCTAGACAAACAAATACAAACCCTGTGTAGAAACCTGTATGCTTCTATCACATCCTGACTCTCCCTCATCTCCACAGAAGATATGTTCAAACTCTTTAACCTCTCATATGCGCTATCATGAAGGACACTGACCATCTTTTCTGCCCTCCTCTGGGCTGATTTCAGCCTCCTCCACTCTTTTTTCAGAGAGGGGATCAAACTGCATGCAATACTCCAGGTACAGTCACTAGTGACTTGTACAGAGACAGGATACCTCCTTCCTTCGGTTAGTGATGCCCCTTCCTATGCATCCCATCATACCGCTGGCCCTCCCACATGCTTCAGTGCACTAAGCATTTGTTTTTTTTGTTGTAACTGATAAGCCTCAGGTCTCTCCATTCAACCAGCTTTCTAGCCTCTTCACATCCCTGACCATGTCCGTGACGCCTTCTTCACTGTCTACCCTCCTGCAGAGTTTGATGCCATCTGCAAACAGACATGCCTTACTACTGACTTCCTCTCCTATATCTGAGATGTAGAAGTTGAGAAGTGCAGGTCCCTGGACAGAACCCTGGGGAACCCTGACTAGTGACCTTCTTGATTCCCAAGCATTTGCCATTTAGGACCACCCTCTGGGTTCTCCCATCTAGCCATCTACTGATCCACCCTGCCAGTTTATGCCCCATCTCCAGGTCCCTCAATTTTTTAACCAGTTTCTAATGCAGCACAGTGTCAAAAACCTTAGTGAAGTCAAAATATAAGACATTCATCGCATGTGCCTTGTACACTGCCTGTGTCACTGAACTGCAGAAATCTATTAAAGTTGTTTGGTGTGACCTTTCTTAATGGAACCATTCTGCCTTCTGTCCTGCAATCCGTGAAACTCCAGGAAATCCACTAGCCACTCACTGATTATGGTCTCCAGCTGCTTCTGTGGAGGACAGACTCACTGGCCTATAGTTCCCAGGGTCATCCCTAGCTCTGCTCTTATGTGGTGGCACCACTCTCCTGCACCCAGGCACCAACCCTGCCTGCAGACTGCAGCTGAATAGGTATGGCAGTGGCCCTGCTAGAACCAGTGCCACTACTTCTAGTAACCTGCGGTGAAAACCATCTGGCTCTGGGGATTTACTTACATTCAAGCCCTGGAGCCCTTTTAGGACTTCAGCTTCAGTAACCTCCCCCCATCCCCAGTCTGTGCTCCAGTTCTCTCATGAACTTGACTCTGATGGACTTCTGGTGACGTCATTTGGGTAATGGCAACCTAAACCTCTTGCTCCGTCTACTCCCCCCCCCCCAACATTAATCTAAAGACATCAGTCTAAGAACAATGGATTCTGTAGCTAAAGGTATGCAGCAGACAGCAGCAAAAGTCAAGCTTTCAACGACTCCAGCACCAAAACTGAAGGATCTCCTCTAAGACAAAAAAACATCGCCCGACTCCGCACCACACATTACTGAAGCAGGGACAGTGGCCCACTCTGAAGATGAACTGCAGACTGACAATGCAGACAAAACCTCCAACCTCATCCATGCAATAAAGCAAACAGCCAAAACAGAAAATAAAATTGATAAGACTAACCCAGTTTCAGTCCAATATCAACAAAAATTAACTGGTGGAGGGATGGGTATCAGAGCTCAACACAACCTCAGACATACATGTCATGCTCCTACTGTATTTCATGGCTCAAGAGAGAGAACTCACACTTAGAGGGGTGTAGTAGGAGGCCATACCTCTTAATACATGGAGTCCCGGAGGGAATAAAAAAAACAGCACAGAACATTGCCACCTTTCTTCAAGCACTGTTAAAAAACTCCTTAACCCTCCTTGATGATTATGATCTCTGCACGGACTGAATGCACTGAGCGCTGGGTCCGAAACCCACTTGCACCGGTGCTCACCACAGATCAATCTTAACGAAGCTCACCTCCTACACCAGTAAGGAGGATATCCTTAAATGAGCCTGGCAGAAAAAAGACCTAAGGTATAGGGCAGTGGAATCACCATTGACAATGATTATACCTTAACGGTTCAAGACAAATGGAGAACCATGTGGGGGGCAATTTTAGAAATGAGGTTTCAGCAAGGTATATCAGGTATCCCTAGAAAAAGGAAAGAAAAGAGGGGTCCTAACATTGATTGACAACACTCTCTCCTTTGGTGAAGGAGAGGTGATCGTAGACCCAGTGGGGGGGTAGATACTTAATAGTATCACAGGGATTTATTTAACTCTAAAAATTGATTAGCGTTTTGCTCATAAAAGTGCTAAATCTTTGTGAAAATGCAGAGCTTTTGCCTCACTGTGTTTAACAAACACAGCACTTCTAGAAAATCTATACAAATACTTTCTGTACAGTCAGTATAGTCCCAAATAAAAAACTGCTAATCAATTATTTAAAACTCTGGTATCACTGGAAATTCAAGACATCCCGGTCACCCTGGCGAATGTGTATGTTGCTGCTGGCTCTCCTTTCACATTCTATGCCAAACTGCTAAAACTGGTGGAGAAAACCAAAGGCATACTAATTCTGGGGGTAGACTGGAATTTAATATTTGATCGTACTCTGGGCTCAACATTCCAAATTCCAGGTCAAAACCACAATGTACCCAAAAAAAGTAGCTGACCTGATGACAGAACTGGGATGGGGACATATGGAGACAAAAATATCCTTGAGCTAATGACTACACGTATTATCCACCTGCTTTAAAATCTACTCTAGGCTCGATACCCATGTGACACTAACACATGATGCCATATGATTTAACTCCATGTGGGTGGGATCCTCCACCTTATCAGACCACCCACATGTTTTTGGAGGTAGATCTCCACATCCTGAGGAAAAGGACACACTGAAGACTGAATGACTCCTTGCTCAGGGATACTGTGCTTGTGCGGGATCTGAAGGAGAAGCTGCAAAACAAGATTAGGGAAAATGATATGCAAGGGGTCTCCCCGCAGGTGCTATGGGACACAGCCAAAACAGTGCTCCAGGGAAACTTATCTCAGTTGCAGCCTACAGAAAGCAGGAACTTCAGAAAAAAACAGCTACACTCACCTAGACTTTACAAGATCTGGAGGCTGAGCAAAAAGTAAAATGGGACCTAAACAGGGACAGGGAAATCAAACCGAGGTGGAATAAAATACACACCTTACAGAAAGCAGAGACAGAGAAGGTGCTCCTCTACCTCAAACAAAAGGTATTACAGGGGTGGTGGGGGCCAGGCTACCAAACTACCCTATTGGCTGAGACAAAATGTCACCAAAGCAGCCATAATTAAAATAAAGCACCCTCTCACAGGTAACCAACTAAAGCAGACCAAATATCAGAATTATTGGTGGAATACAGAATTTTAAAGCACTATACAGCCCTCATACAGAAATGTCAAGTACAGCTAAAAGAGAATTTCTACAATCCCTCGCTTTACCCAAGTTAACAGAGGCTCTGGGTACTCTGCTAATAGCCCCCTACCATAGATCTAGAACTATATAATGTCATTAAAAACCTTACAACAAATAAATGCCCTGGACTTCAGTTACAGCGGTGAATTTTATAAAATCTTCTGAAAGGAAGTAGTCTCATGCCTGAGTCTTTAATGAGGTGAGTGGGGTGGGGAGCCCTAGTGTCCACCTGGAACTATGCCATTATAATGGTAATACCGAAGCAGGGGTAGGACTCAACAAGTTATAGCTTTTAACACTCCAGTTTGTTCCTCAGTACAGACTATAAGTTGTTCATGGCCATACTGGTGAACCGCCTGAACCCTTTGCTCCCCGGCATCATAGACCTAGACCAAACAAGCTTTATAATGGGCAGACAGGCACCAGACAATGTTCGGAGAACACTTAATGTCATAGATGTACCCATCAGAAAACACCAGACTGTATCATGGCTCTTGATGCCAAAAACGTCTTCGGTAAGGTAGTGTGGCATCTTCTTTTTATGGTCCTTAACGGTTTGGGTTTGCAGCAGAATTTATAGAGAGAGAGAGTTAAAACATCATACTCCTCCCCACAGCCATATGTCTGAAGAAATGGTGCAATTTCCCCTGGATTTTATCTTTGCCATGGCATGTGGCAGGGCTGTCCTATACCAGGGCATGCAGCAGGACTCCTCCCTCTCATCCCTATTATTTGCACTATATATTAAACCCCTAGCAAAATGGATTCGGGACAACCCCAAGATACAGGGCATAGAAGCTGGCGGTTCCCACTAGAAGGTAGCTTTATACTCAGATGATGTACTCTTAGAAACAAAGATTTTGTTGGCAGAAAATTACCTTTAGGCCCATCCAGTCTGTCCCTTGTCTCTACATATTCTGCCACCACTGACCCTCACTGGTCATAGGTGTCACTCCCTCCGTCATTCATTTATCTAATATGCCCCTATGCCTATCCTACGCATGCTTGAAGATTCCCACAGTCTTTGCCCCCCTGCCATGCTGTTCGAGTCATCCACCACCCTTTCCATGAAGAAGTATTTCTGCACATCTCTCCTAAACTTCCCCCTCTTAGTTTCATTGCATGCCCACTTGTTCTAGTGCCTTCCTTTCTCTTGTAATTGGCAAATCCTGAAACCTTGGTTAACAAAAGTCTGGAGAGGCCTAGAAATCTTTGGGATACATGCAAGCTATGTTCTCAGCACAAGAAAAACAGAAGTGCTAAAGTTTAATCATAATCCCTCATAGCACATAAAAGAGCTATTCCTGCTGAAATGACAAGCTACACAGATGAAATACCTGGGAGTACAACTTTACTCCACTGACACAAAAAGTGCAGGATGATTTGAATAGATGGGCTCTGGTAAACTCCCCCTGTACTCCTGAAGTGGCTGTTTAATAATGAACATTTTACCATGATACCTGTACTTTTTCCAGTGCATACCTATCCTGATACCGAAAAAAGCAATTCCTAAACTAGCAAAAATCTTACCTCTGGGCAGGCTGAAGGCCCTACATATAATATAAACTGCTGCAGCTAGGCAAGCCATTGAGAGGAAGAGTGGTACCAGATCTCCCAATGCACTACTTTGCAGTGCATATTTGCACCCTGCTGCTATAGTTGATTCCCACTAACAGGGTGACCTGGAAGCTGAGAAACTAAATGGAAAGGGGGGGGGCTCTAGGAGCAATGGATAAAACATTTAAATCGGCAAAGGCTGATGTAACCCTCTCAGCATACCTATGGCAGTTTAAATAACTGGCATGGAACTCCTTGTTCCTGCCATCCACAGTCAGTGGTCCAGATAATTTTTAGGACTCAAAAATATTTACTACTCTCTTTTTTCCACCTGGTAGTATTTTCATCCAAATGGTAGTACTGTCATCCACTGATCCATCTCGTAGCCCCACATCTAAACCAAGTCTCAATCTCACTGGACACCAGCAGTCACTGACTGCCTAATACTGCTGTGGAGTCATACTGTGACATTATTTTTAACACTGTCATGTTGCAACAGTCCTTCTAACTAGCCAGTGAGCAACTCCTGTCCCCACCCCTACGGGTTCCTGCATAGTGACACGGCTGCTAGCATCTCATGGTATTGCCAACTTCGTACACGTGTACCACATATTGTAAATTTGCAGGGTGGGGGAAAAAACTTCCTAAAATCAATTAGTGGGAGTATTTTAGTCAAAACTGGTAGTAAAATACTCCTTTACTCCCCTTATCTGTTCCCCTGTCCACAATAGATCTGATCTATAGGAGGTGGACATGGCAAGGTCTGAGCTTCCCACTGCAGCTTTGGAAAGGAGGGGATCTGGTCCACTTTCAAATTCTTCAGCAGACTTTAAAACTAAATAATACAGACCACTTCAGGTACCTCCAAATAAGAGCACACATTCAAACCCAGAACAGATTACTACTAGAGCCACTCCCAGTTAAACACCTTTTGGCAACCATGGGGCAAGCTGTGCAAATGGCAAATTGTGACCCTCTATAAAGCATTAAGAGACCTACAGAAAGTTCATGTAGCCCACATCAGACAAAGGTGGGAAGGGGAAAATGAGGCAGTGCTAATGGATAAAGAATGGCCTGTGTCCTTCCACGCAGCCTTTAAAACAACCAGCTCCCCACTGTGGCAGGAGTATGCCTGGAAGGTCAGAACTAATTTCTTTTATACCCCCGTTACACAGGGGAAGTGGACACCGAATTCTTCATAGGCCTGTTGGCGGATCTGTAAGGAAACCATGGCACACCACACACATACATCTTTCAGTCATGCCCAACGCTGACTAGATTTAGTGAACAAATTGTAGAGACCCTCACAGACCTGCTCACACTAGATGCACCACTCACAATCACACATACTATTCTTGGTCTCTTCCCAGAGGGAGTGAAAGGCAAAGATGTTATCTATCTGTGGTATGTGATTTTAGCGGCTGCTCAAAAAAACATAACAAGACACTAGCTATGACCAGAACCCCCAACATACTAACACTGGATAGACATTATTACTGAAAAATACCGCATGGAATAGCTCACATACCAGGTAAACCAGTGTGAATCCTGCTTAATTAGGAGATGGTCAAGATGGATGTTATATCAAGGTGAAAGCAGCCCAGATTTCAACCCGTGAAGAATCCAAGGGTGGGGCTACTACGCCCAATGCCTCACACAGGTGGCTCTCTCAGGGATACACGGCAGGGGCCCAGCCCACAGAGGGACTTATACCTAACAGGTTACCTTCACAAGTCCGAGCCCACTGTCTTGGTAATACTAAATGTACTGACAAAAAGTATACACTGTCTTATGTATCAATTTGCGGTGACCCTTCTATAAAATGACATTTCTGATTGTCTGTAACGAGTCTGTCAAACTGTGCTTCATCATGTACCCAAATTGTACAATAAACTTGAATTAAAACAAAAGAACTTGCCCCCACTCTCAGTTGGACCCCCTGCATCTACAGTAAAGACCAAGTTGAAAAATTAAGATATTTGCCTTCTCAGTGTCACCCTCAACTGTTACCCCCAGTAATTTTTTTTATACGCCCTTAGACTTCCTTTTCTCATTTATGTAGCACAAGACATTTCTGTCGTTCTTCTTGATTCCCTTTGCAATCTGCAGCTCAATGTCTGCTTTGGCTTTCCAATTAGTTGTTTGGTGATTTTAAGCTCTAGATATAATCTGCTCCCTTCTGTATTTTCTGAATGCTACAGTCTTTTCCCCAAGTCTCCCTAACATCAAAACTAAATCAGATTTATCTCTCACATTTTTTTTTTTGCTTTTTATTTGATATATATAATGCCTTCCCTTGTTGCCCTTACTGTCTCGTTTTCACATTCTTCCATATACTTTCCACTCCAGAAACGTCTTTTACTGCTTTCAATCTATACTGAAGAGTCTCCCTCAAGCCATCGAGTTCCAGTATTATATTATAAATATTTGTATATACAAATGTATCATATTGTAAATTACTGTATGTTAGAAGCAATTCTCTGTATAACTGTGTGACTTGTTGGCATATTATGTTTACCCTCTGTTGTATGTTGTATCTGTCCCCTTCCTGGGTGCATTGCCAGGAAGCAGGCTTAGGTACTTTTCCCGTTATGAAATTTTAAATAAATAAAAATAAAACTGAAGTATGCCCTTCTCAAATACTCAGTCCATCTCCCTCTGGCAGATGCCAGAAACCCCAGGCTTATTCCTGAACCTGAATGACCTCTTTTTTTTTAATTTTTTGTTTAAGAACATGCATTTCCTAGGTAAAACTCATTTACTGCTCTGCACCACTTCAAAGCAAATGTACTGCATGTTCTGATGTATTTGTATTATTCCACTGTCCCCTTCCCCCAGAATCCATCAAGAAACAAGCTTTCTAGCTCAGTGGGCCTTTCTGGACAACACTTTTAAATAAATAAAAATAAGGGGAACAGGGACACTGCCTTTGGAATATGCCTTCTTGAAGTTTGGATGTTATCATGTCAATGATGAAAAGGCATTTTTTTTAAACACTGAAAGCTAAACAGGGTGCATCCAGATCTAGATATTAGGTTTTATTCAGTTAGTAAGAATAACCAAATAACATTTCAGACTTTTATTTTATATCCCCTGTGGCTAAAAGTTAACAAATTTCAATGTCACATCAGTGCTGAGTACAAGACAGTAGGTAATGAAGATGAGTCCTTTCTGTAGTGAACTCATCTTCCTCGGCTCTCAAGCTCTCAGGAGCTAGCACGACAATGAGGGCATTGTTCGAGCATGCCTGTAGTGGTACAGATTCTGCTGGCTTTCAGCCTGCAGTTCACTGCAGCTAAACTTCCCTACAGAGCTTGACAATTCAAAACCCTTTCCTGCGGAATGAAAATACCATGGCTTCCCCTGGTCTCCTCTGACTGACATAAACACAAGAATCGTCCCATTTCTGAGGCCAGGCACTGGCTCCATCTCAAAAACCATACAGTGCTCTTGTCAGTGAAAGGTCTTGAGAATTCCAGGCTCCTTTGGTGCTTCTTTTCGGTTCTGATGTTAACTTTCTACCTGTGCTAATGGCCTGGTCTGCTGGGACAAGAACAAAAAGGATCAGGGAGGAGCAGGTGCAGCAGCACAGCAGACAAAGCACTGAGGTGTCAGCTCACTAAACTCTTATAACAGGGACTCGGAGCTGATTTACTGTATGCTGCTGTTCTTTGAGTAGAGGTTAAAATGAGCCCTGTAAAGAACTGATGCTGGATGGTGTTGCTAAGGGCTCCACTGCCACAGGAGATGATAACTGATATTACTTCTCCTGTGGCAACAGCCGTGTGATTGGTAGCAAATGTTCTGGAGCACATTAGAGATGAGTCTTCAGTACTCTCACAAATGATCAATTTTGGCACCAGCCAGCAGAAACCACTGCTGGGAAAAAGACAAACAGCAGTGTATTTCACAAGGCATGTTTAGAAGGGGAATAATAAATGTTATGTGTGAAGCCCTAAAGAGCATAATGGTTATATGACTGATGGGGAAAAATGTCCTCCGTAGCACCACAGACTGGCCAAGCAGGGAAGATCCAACATATGGGAAGGATCATGACAACCCTGAAACTCATGACTGATGAATTCTGTGAGAGCTGTCAGGTGGAACAACAAGACTAAGGATTGTGCACTACCCCTATCTGAGGGGCGATCACACTGGCGACATTTATTAAGATCATTTCGGGGTGGCTGGGGGGGGGGAACACACCTGTGTTTGAGGCACTGACTGTCAATGTATTGAAATACTGGTGATGAGTGCTAGCTACGATTCATTGTTAATGTTCTCTAAGTAAAATGTTTTCGAAAGTAGGGGCACATGTAGCTCATCTGGAATATGACATTGGCATCAAGTAAGCACACGATGTATAAGGCTATGTATGGCGTGTCAACCTGTACTGATGCCCATTTTGACTCTGGATTTTTAATAAAGCTTAGTTTAAATGAATGCTGTCTGTCCCAGCTCTATTTGGTAGAGGCCCTGACAGATTTGCTGGGAATCAAACCAGGGACCCTGACTCCTGAATACAGCAACTCTAGCCATTCAGATAAATGCAACTTCATGTTATATGGGAGGTTATAGATTTATTTTGTGAGTTCATGGTGAACATAAGTGGCATTGTCAGGCATGAGCCTGATGTGAGGCACCTGACTGGACTATAAAACAGTTTTTCTTTTTTTTTGGTTGCATAAACAGCCCAGCTTGTAGCCCTTCTTGTGGCTGCTTATTACACTGCTTTGGGCTACTAACACTGTGATGTTTCCTGAGAAGTACAGAGAGTAGTATTTACTGTCATCAGTACATAAAAGAAATGGTACTGAGGCGCTGCCCAGTTTCTAGGCTGTAGCACTCCATGCTGCCATGTGGCAGACCACAGTTCCGAAATGACCATAGGTCTCATTCATTGGGCAGGCTGAAGGCAGGATGCGCTCCCTCTCCAAGCAAGACTCAGTATGGTTTTATCAGAGACCTCTGCCCATGTGCTTTGTGGCCAAGGCTACGTACTGCACTACACTCTGGGAGTTGGGGGGAAGGGATGCTAAAGAAACTGACACTCAGGAATGCCACTCCTACACCAGCACCAGGGAAACTCAAAGAATTGAATGTCAGCATCAGAATAGCCACAGTTCGACTCCAAAACTGAAATGTATTGACTGCAGACTGACAGCAGAGTATCTTACACACCTCTCTCATGAGGGTACTGAAAAGAGCCAAGCTCACCATTACAGGAGAATCAATTGTGAGTGAGTGAGAGAGTGTGTGTGTTGTTTTGACAATAAAGTTTGTCCCACTCTAGCCAAAACACTTAATGACATTTTTGGCTCACCACAGAACATAAATAATTTATCAGTGAAATGCTTTTCTCCCTGTAAGGGAATATTCAAAAGGAAGAACAGCAAAACTAGTAGTCAATGCTCTGGGGACACACAAAGTGCAGAGGAGATGGAGAGTGGTCCTTCCAGGTAGGTGGAGATGCAATGAAAGGACTACTGTACAGACCTACTGATGCTACAGTACACAAACAGGACGTTTTGAAAGGGACTTTACAATTTTTAAACTTTATGACTGAGGAACAGCTGGCTCCTTTTTTAATCTGGAACAATGATGTTAAAAACTCAGTGAAAAGCCAGTGAACTATATGAATCCTAGCCCTTCTTTCCCAGGTAACAAAAGCTAAACTCTTTGAGCTGTATAACCTATATTTCAGGAGGTCATCATTTCATGGTTTCTGGTCTCTAATGTTGCCAAACCATTAATAAGTGTGTTTCCTTGTTTAAAAATGACACAATGGTGAACCACAGGCTCCAGTTACTGTTTAATTCAGACTGGATCTGTGAGACATCACGAAAAATGAAGCAAAGATATCTGCTATGGGTCTGTGCAAAGTCTCCAATATAGTGGAGAAAAAGTAAAAGACACCAGTAGTTGGGAAAGGAGGGTAGGAGCCCCTACAGCATCCTTTAAGTGAGGGATGAACCCTTTGTGGGTCCTCCCTGAGTGCTGGTCCCCTCCTGTGCCTGGGCATATATTTACTTTTGGGCAGGAGGGGGTGGAGTTCCCAGTAAAGGAAGGTGTCAGTAGTCAAGAGACCGCACAAATCATAGCTGTAGATTAAATGTTTTTTATTACCAAAATAAGAAACCATGGTGAGAAAATAAATAATTGTATAGGACTTGAGGACACCAGACAAAGAGCCCTGGCACTTTGATCACTAGGTCTTGGTCAAGGGAGGTGGAGTCCCCAGAAAGGCATGATACAGATGCTGATGCCTGTCGGAGGGTCACCGAGGAGGTGTTGTTTTGGTTGAAAATGAATTTATGCCAAAACAATCTGCGGAGTGACCCACCATGAGTCCAGTGTTAAAGATATGAACTGTGTGCAGAACATGTTCTGCTCTGAGGACTGAGCAGTAATGCTGTACCATCTGCCTGAATAAACAAAAAGCTTCTTGACTTGAGTGATCTGTGAGGTAAGCGAGTTCTTTCAAAGAGAAACTGTAATGGTACTCCACTGCCCCTGTGTGCCCCGCTGTCCCGAGATTACAGGATAAACCCAGGTCAGCCCCTCACACAACAGAGGGCCCACAGTCCCACTAGCCCAATGGTTGGATACACAAGTATCCCATAATGCTTTACAACATAATAAAAACAAAAGTGAAAAATATCTTGACTTAAAAGGGCAAACAGGAAAGAGACTGAAATAACTGATAAAAAAAAAAAAATCACAATTACAATAAAATGTAACACAACTGAATAGTTGCTATTTTAAAATAAATAGTGAGGTGTAGTTTTCATTACAGTGGTGCAGTATTCCACAATAATATTAAGCAGGCACTTATCTTGGCCATCCTTTCATCTAGGGCCTTGCCATTTGGCATGCATACCCTTTGCAGCGGGGTCCCCCAAATTTAAAAACAATTGAGAGAACAGTTTTTATGTTATAGGCTACAACAAATACAAAACAATATTGTTTTCAAGAGTTCTTTTTTGCTCTTGGATAACTAAATTGGATTGGGATTTGAAATCTTAAGCCTTCAGGTTTGTTAGGTCCTGTCCCAAGGCAGTGAGTGTTTTTGAGAACAAAAATATTTACAATAATCAAGTTCTTAATAAAACGCATTGCCAGAGCATGCACACACCAAAAACAGATCACGTCTTTTTCATAAGGTGTTTTCAGAAACGAGCCTTAAACTGTAGTTATGAAGGATACAAGGGTTTCACACACCACTCAAAACTGCTAAGAAGACTCAGAACTGTGCTCATGAGAAACTCCTTATCTTGCACGACCACAGTTGTAGCCTGATGTGTGAAAATAAAAATTTTAAAAAGGTATAGGGAAGTGTTGCCTGTCCACCTCCCCAACCTGGTTTTGACACTGGCAGTCCACTCCAGTGTTGGATAATCAACTACCACCCTGTGGTGACGTGGGAACCTCATTTATGGTGCCGCTAAACAAGCCTCTGCTTCTCCCCCCCAAGCCAGTGACCAGCAATGACCCTCCTCTCAATTATTTGGCCAGCCACCATTTGACCAGCTGAACCACATTTGTTTTGGTTTTTTTTAGCTACTGATTTTTCTACCTTTTTCCTGGCTGCCTCAGTCTGCTCCCTTCTTGTCCCCGCATCGGACTGGGGATTCCAGCCACCGTCCGTCTCTACCCAAGTGGTCCCAGGCACCCATATACCCCTGCGGTTGTACCCTCCGCAGCAGGGCTGCAGGGAGCCCCCCAGACTCCCCACGGAACATGGATCCAGCTTGGGTGCACGGCCACCGGGCGAGGCTCGCGGACAGCCATCAAGCCACTCAACTGGGCGCCTGTTTTCCTCCCCTTGGAACCAGAGACGTGCATTGACATCAACGGAGGGGGCGCACATGCATCCACACACACTCCCTCCCTCCAGACATTTGCCCTCAGCTCCACCCGAGTGCAGTGAGCATGCAGTCTCCCAGCCTCCACCAGGAGGCAACCACGCACCGACTGCCGTGGACCCCCCTTCCCAGAGAAGGAGAGTGGTCCTTCGGACACTTAATCCTTCTCCTCCTCAGCCAACCCCCGGCAACCTGTGCTCATTCCCGAACACCAGTCACCAGCATGGAGCGAGGTGTGGCAGCCAGCGCCTCAGCCCTCAGCGCCACCAGGCCGACTACGGCTGAACCACATTTGTGATTAGGAAATAGATAAACTATTTCTATTTCATTATTGCTGCCATAATAATGAAACAGACACATTTAATCTGTTTCATAACTGCAAAACCAGTCTTGCTATTCACAGAGCAGCCAGGCAAGGAGGTGAGAGGAGACTTACTGCTGGCTGCCATCTTGGGGGTAACAGGGGGAAGGGTAATGAGGGGGTTCCACTGGCTATCAGGGAATGATATTTTGGGCAGGGTGAGGTAGGAGCTAGTAATGGAAACCAGAGACTAATGGTTTGGGGCACGGTGAGGGAGGGCGTATTTCTGGATGTCAGGAAGTGATGGTTAGGGGGCCGGATGACTAAATTAGGGGGGGCGCCATTACATACTGGGGACTGACTGGACTGGAAGAGAGTGCCACAGGCAGACTGACACTCTGGCTTGGTGAGGGAGGAAGCTGACACAGGACGGCATGGACTGCTTTGGCACAAGGGGTGGGTTATGAAGGGATAGCCGCTGTACTCCAGGGACTGCTTAAGACACAGGATGGGGTGAGGGCGGAGAGTGGAACTGGACACCAGGTACTGTTTGCCATTAAAAGTATTTACAATGTAGGCCACAGACAGATAGATACATCGTTAATTGTGAAGGAGGTGTTATCAGAGTTTGTCTATTCTTTATTGATTGACTAATTTTTTCCCTTTTCTTCTTTCCACTCAGGCTGCCCCTGACCGGGCGCTAGTTACTTGTGTCGGCTAGGGAGGGCGCCAACTCGCCACCCTACCCTCACGAAACAGAAGCCTCTAACCCAGGTACAACTCCTGCATGTAGTCGGACCTTAGCTAGCTTTCTGATTGGCTGCAGGTCCCTTCACTTTGACCCATGATTGATCAGAGCACATGCGGCTTGCATTTGGATTGGCCTGTTTGGACTCCCTGCTACGGCTTTTTTCTTTGCTTTTTGTGGTGTTTTTCACCCCACTCCTGAGCTCCGCTCAAAATAATTCAGTAGCATATTTGTCCCACCTGCCCTCTGTGACCACGACCTTTATTTAATACACTCGGGCTCCTCCCTTTGAAACTGTGCAGTCTACTATTGGCTGCTATCCTGGGCCTTCCTAAAGCAGCAGGAACCCTGCCTCTGCCCTCTGTAGTGTCACTCTGCTATCAGTCCTCCTTCTACCACGCAGCTGCAATCCACAGGGAGTGGAAGGAACAGGAGTAACCGAGTTTTCTTTCAAAAGTGTAACCCTTGCCACGCATCCTGTTCCCTGTCTCACCTCTTCTCTTTTCTTCCCTTTGTCCTCTCCTCTAATAAGTTCTATAACCTTCAGGATGTTTTACATATTGCTTGCTTGTACCATATTTATCAGGACTTTCCCTTATGTTTCCCATCCTCCTTTAACTGCTAAAAGGCCTGACCCCCCCCCCACCTCTGCTATGAACTGTTAAGTCGCTTTGTGAACCCATACTGCCATGATGCCATACTGACCATTCCCGCTAGTGACAAATGCAAGGACAGGCCAGTACCTCCCACATGTCCTGTCCTCTTATGTTTTGCTCCGGACTCTAACTTACCTGAACTGCCAAGCTGGATATCAGACGTGAGTTACCAAGTATTATTGGTCTTATCAGTGGGAAATAGAAGCCACTCTGGAGCCTATCATTACTGGGGAAGCCCTCTACCCCAAGTGGCTCTCTCTCTACCACTGGCTTCACCCCTCTAATCTTATCGGCACGGGTGGGTGTTTATTCCACTGTAGTGTCATATAAATTCTCTGATTGCCTTACTGCCCCTGATCCTCTTGCTGACACTAAATGGAGTAATCTGCATCTCCAAATATTTTTGATAGTAGCACTAAAAAAATTGCTCCTTCTGCTTCTTTTATGCTCAGGAAACGTTGAGCTAAATCCTAGTCTCTCAATGCCTATCCCAGCACCCTTGGATCTCCAACATGCTAAAGGTGTAACATTTCTGCACATAAATGCATGCAGTCTTTTACGGAGATTGGAATACATCCAAGCTTGGATTTCCCACAGAGAACCAGACGTGTTAGTTGTCTCTGAAATATGGTAGAAGAGTTCTACTCCCAACCATGAAGTTAACCTTCTTAACTATAATGTGTATCGGGCTGATAGATAAAGTAGAGGTGGGGGAGTGGTGATCTATGTAAGGGATAAATTATCTGCCAGCCTCATTGACTGTACCTCCACCCCTAAAGAATTCGAGTGCATCTCCTTAAGGCTCCTACTCCCATCCTCCAAAGCCATCTGCATCACTGGCTGTTACTGCCCACCGTCAGGTGGTCTTGAGCTGCTTAATCACATACGTAAACTCTCTGACACACAGTCTGGCGAAATAATCATCCTGGGAGGCGTAAATCTGGACTGGTTCTCCAATCCCTCTAAACCCCTTAAAGATACGCGTGAGCAGCTTGGGTTTACTCAGCTCATAATAGAGGGCACCCGACCTAATCTCAAAAACCCAGATAACAGTACACGCCTTGATTTAATCCTAATAAATAAGCTGCACCTATTTAGCCATGCTGGTGTGTTCTTCACTGAAGTCAGTGACCACAGCATCATAGTATGCATAAGGTCTGCTCCCAAACTACCCTTCTCCTCCATATATACACAAACGAAGGAATCATCTGAACTTCAATCCCTTTAGCTTCCTAACAGACTTAAGTAACATCAGATGGCAGGATTTATATCTTGCACCTATGGTGGACTCAGCCTATATGCTGTTCCAAAAACTTGTACTAGGTGTCATAGACAAGAATGCACCTTTGGTAAAAGTTTGAACCAAGAAAAGATCTTGCCCCTAGTTCTCCACTGACCTAACATCTGCCTTGTATAGTAGAGATGTTCTCTGGAAAAGCACAAGAAAATCCAAGGTCTCAGCTGATTGGGTTGCCTTCAGGAAGTCTAGAAATCAATGCACAAAACTAAATCCAGTTTCTTCCAATCACAGCTAGCCGCAGCCACTAACGACTTGGCAAACACTGAGGGAAGTAGAAGGGCATCACTCAAATAATGCACTTCTATCCAAGATTATCTCTGGTAGCACCTGCAACTCTGATAAGCAGGGCATACTTGACTTACTTAAAAATCACTTTGTGACAGCCAGCCTTGTGTTCGACACATCCACTGCTGGCAAACTCCGTCTTCAGGTTCAAAACCCCTCCTCGGCTTACCCCACTACAATGGCTTCAACTCACATATCAAATTCACGTTCAGCCCCATCAATCACAAACAAGACGACGACTTGCTCCTAAACCTAACTATTAAGAAAAGTGCAGGGGCTGACAAGTTACAACCCGATTTCCTATAAGAAATCTAAATTTAAATACCTGTAAATTTTCTTTCTCCGACGGCTGGTATCCAGGCTTCCTTACACCTGGGCTGTACCTCCTGATGCTGGATGGAGGCAGGATTAAGAGCTCTGCATGCGGGGGGACAAGTAGCCCTCCACATACGGTCGTCTGTAGTTGTTTCTAACGCAGTCCCCATGTGGCAATACTACAAGAACTTGGAAACAAAAACACAAGAAATTAAGGCATAAATGGCCATGAGGCCAGCCAACTATGTACATTCTGGGAAGGAATCTGAAGTCCCTAGACCAGCCGCCAGAGAAATACAATTTACAGGTGTTTAAATTTAGATTTCTCTTTCCTAAGCTGGTCTCCGGACTTCCTTATGCCTGGTATATACAAAAGCACTGCACCCCTACATGTCCCGGGTGGGAAGAATGTAAAGTGCCCTTAGGGTTTCACCACCACCCATAGCACTCGATGGCCAAAGGATGGCTCCACCGAAGACATCACATCCAGTTTGTAAAATTTTGTAAATGTGCGAATGGATTACCAAGTGGATGCTCTTCATAATTCTGTAGGAGATGCTTCTCTGACGTTCGCCCATGAAGTGGCCATAGCTCTGGTGGAATGGGCTCTCACTGGTCCAGGTAGAGACACTACAGCCTGATCATACACCTTAGTGATTACCGATCTAATCCATCTGGCTATAGAGTCTTTTGAAGCTTTTTTACCCATGTTTTGGCCTGTAGTTAAAATGAACAAACTTGACGTTTTGCGAAGAGTCTCTGTTCTCTTAATATACCTCTCGATCGCTCTTCTCAGATAAAGTGTATGAAACTCCCTTTCCTTTCCATTTTTGGGTGAGGGCAGAAGGAAGAAAAGGAAGGAAGAATTAGCTCTTGGTTGCAATGGAAGGGAGACATAACCTTAGGTAAAAATCCTGGATCTGTACGAAGTACCACAGAGTCCTGATGAAAAACACTACATGGCTCCTTGGTAGACAGAGCCCCCAATTTGCTGATTCTCCTGGCTGAAGTAATTGCTACTAGGAAGGTCACCTTCATTGTAAGATGCGTAAGGGAGACCTCCTTCAGGGGCTCAAAAGGTGCTTTTGTTAGGGTCTTGAGAACCAGATTAAGTCTCCAAAGTGGTACCGTTGGCTGGATTTGGGGGGGGGGGGGTTAACGTTGCTGCCTTTAGAAACCTCCTGACATGAGGGTGTGATCCCAGTATGTCCCCTGAGTCTGCCATCAAAAGCGCACCCAATGCAGATACCTGAACTTGTAAGGTGGCTGGTTGCAGTCCTTTGTCAAATCCCTTATGAAGAAATAGCAAGAGCACCGGGTAGGGATACTGGATGATCCTGAATGTCTTTGGATTGGAGCCAGAACAAGAATTTTCTCCAAATTCTGTAATACACCTTAGACAAGGTGGGGCACCAAGAATTCACCATTATTTCAATAACTGGAGCTGTGTAGCCTAACTCTTTTATGGTTTCCGTGGCAGCATGGATTCACAGCGGGAAGGTCATGCCAGACGAATCTGATAGATTTCTTTGACTGGGTGACCAAAGTGGTAGATCGGGGAGGGGCTGTGGACATGGCCTACCTAGACTTTAGCAAGGCATTTGACACAGTCTCACACAAAAGATTAATATACAAGTTAGCCAGCCTGGGAGTGGGTCCCAAGATGACAGCCTGGGTAAAGAACTGGCTGGAGAATAGGACACAGAGAGTAATAGTAAATGGAGTCCACTCTGAAGAAAGGGGTTACTAGTGGGGTACCGTGAGGTTTCAGCATTAGGACTCGGTCCTCTTCAATGTCTTTATAAGCGACATTGCAGAGGGACTGGAAGGAAAGTATGTCTCTTTGCAGATGACACAAAGATCTGCAACAGAGTTGATGCACAAGGGGGTGGAAAGGATGAGAAGGGACTTGGCAAGGTTAGAGGAATGGTCAAATGTATAGCAGCTTAGATTCAATGCTAAGAAGTGCAAGGTAATGCACCTGGGAAACAAAAACCCTGGGGAAGAGTACACAATGGGGGGGTGAGATACTAACAACAACAAAAATGGAAAGGAACCTGGGGGTAGTCATATCAGATGACCTAAAGGTGGGCAAGCAATGTGACAGGGCAGCAAGGATGGCTGGGGGGATACTGGGATACATAGGGAGAGGTATCACCAGTAGAAAACAGGAAGTTATTATCCCTCTGTACAGACAGCTGGTCAGACCCCATCTGGAGTACTGCGTGGAGTTCTGGAGACCCAATCTCCGCAAAGACATAGACAGGATGGAAGCTGTCCAGAGGAGGGCAACTAAAATGGTGCAGAGTCTGCACCGGAAGACATATGAAGAGAGACTAAAGGAGCTTAATATGTATAGCCTCGAGGAAAGGAGGGAGAGGGAGGACATGATAGAAACTTTCAAGTACCTCAAGGGAATCAACAAAGTCCAAGAGGGTAGCGTCTTTCAAAAAAAGAGGTGTGCAAGAACAAGGGCACAATTTGAAGACGGGGGGGCTCAGAGGTAATTTAAGGAAGTATTTTTTCACAGAGAGGGTTGTGGATGCATGGAACGGCCTTCCGGAGGAGGTTGTGGAGTCAAAAACAGTGGTGGAATTCAAGCATACATGGGACAGTCATAAGGCCATTCTAGGGGGTTGGGGTAGGAAGAAGTAGGCTGCTGGTTAACTAGGATCTGCAGCTTATCCAGTAGGTAGGGAAATGGGCAGACTGGGTGGGCCAAGCGGTCCTTATCTGCCGTCAAATTCTATGTTTCTATGTTTCCCACTCAATCTCCATGCCGAGAGGAACAGATTGCTCAGACTGGGTGTAGAACCAGTCCCTGATGAAGAATATCTGGGCTGAGCTGGAAAGTTAAAGGTGATCCCTTTTACAGATGAATGAGGAGTGGGAACCATGGGTGGTGAGGCCATCTGGGGTAGACTAGACTGGGGTAGACTCTGCCCTGTCCCGAGCCACCTTGTGCAGGACCCTGGATAGCAGTGGAATCAGGGGAAAAGCATACAGGAGTCCGAAGTGACCCTAATCTAGGGGAAAAAGCATCCTGAGCTAACTGAGCAAACTGTGTGAGAGGCCTTTCGGCACCATGCAATTCTGCTTTAAGTTGGACCAGCATAACATTCTGTGGTGATTTGCATATGCAGCCCATGATGCTTTTCATTGTGGGGGCATGTGTGATTTTGTATTTTCTTGAAACTTGGCTTCCCAGCCAAATGCCCTTTGGGGTAACCCTTGCCTCAGTGTTTGCGTACAGAGGTTCTTTGTCTTTTAAATAGTTTTTTATTTTAATGGGTTCACCACAATATATCCAAGGCACACTGCCTCTAGGGTAGCTGGTCTATTCCACTGGGGTGTCAAACAGACGAGGCATACTGATGAGTCCTGGTAGGACCCTTTGCAAACTGTGTGAGAGGCCTTTCGGCACCATGCAATTCTGCTTTAAGTTGGACCAGCATAACATTCTGTGGTGATTTGCATATGCAGCCCATGATGCTTTGCATTGTGGTGGCATGTGTGATTTTGTATTTTCTTGAAACTTGGCTTCCCAGCCAAATGCCCTTTGGGGTAACCCTTGCCTCAGTGTTTGCGCACAGAGGTTCTTTTTTTTTAAATAGTTTTTTATTTTAATGGGTTCACCACAATATATCCAAGGCACACTGCCTCTAGGGTAGCTGGTCTATTCCACTGGGGTGTCAAACAGGCGAGGATACTGATGAGTCCTGGTAGGACGAAACACGTGTCTATGTCTTCTGTTAGCACCCTTGCAAACTGTGTGAGAGGCCTTTCGGCACCATGCAATTCTGCTTTAAGTTGGACAGCATAACATTCTGTGGTGATTTGCATATACAGCCATGATGCTTTGCATTGTGAGGCATGTGTGATTTTGTATTTTCTTGAAACTTGGCTTCCCATAAATGCCCTTTGGGTAACCCTTGCCTCAGTGTTTGAGCACAGAGGTTCTTTGTCTTTAAATAGTTTTTATTTTAATGGGTTCACACAATATATCCAAGGCACACTGCCTCTAGGGTAGCTGGTCTATTCCACTGGGGTGTCAAACAGACGAGGCATACTGATGAGTCCTGGTAGGACGAAACACGTGTCTATGTCTTCTGTTAGCACCCTTTGCAAACTGTGTGAGAGGCCTTTCGGCACCATGCAATTCTGCTTTAAGTTGGACCAGCATAACATTCTGTGGTGATTTGCATATGCAGCCCATGATGCTTTGCATTGTGGGGGCATGTGTGATTTTGTATTATCCTGAGCTAGTGTCAACTTTCTCTGGGCAGAGAGAAGAACTGCTGGGCCTTGGAGTTTTGCCGGCATGCAAACAGATCTACCTGGGGATTGCCCTATCGCTCTGTCAGGAGTTGGAAGGCTCTGTCCTTTAGCTCCCATTCTCCCAGGAGGACATCTTGGTGGCTTAGCCGGTCTGCTGTGACATTTTCCTGTCCTGGTATGTACACGGCTGTCATACTTGTCAGGTGTTTTTCTGCCCATTGAAAGAGGAGAAGAGACTCCCGAAACATTTTTGAGCTTTTTGTACCGCCCTGATGGTTGATGTAGGCCATGGTTATTTGATTGTCTGTTAGAATCAACACATCCCAGTTGCGTACTTGCTGATGGAAGTGTATTATGGCTAGGCGAACTGCCCTCATCTCTAGGATGTTTATGCTGTACCTTGATTCTGTCAGTGACCACTTGCCTTGGGCCAACTTCTGGTCCAGTTGGTCCCCCCACCCTGAGGCTTGCATCTGTTGTGATTCTTGTTTGGTGTGGATGGCCTAGCTTTCACCCCCTCAAGACATTTGCGCTCAGAGACCACCATCGGAAGAAGGTTTTTATCTGCTGAGAAACTGGGATGAGCTGGTGCTAGCTGTGTCTGGACTGAGACCACTGCCTGAGCAAATGTGCCTGAATGGGTCGCATGTGTACTAGAGCCCATGGGACCGAATCTGCCAGTGACACTAGAGTCCCGATTAGTTGCCTAAAGGACTGGGCCGGCAGCTGAATGGCTGTTTGAAACTTGTTGATGAGCTTCAGCAGGTCCCCGAATTTTGCCTTGGGAGGTGGGGGGGCACCTTGTTGGCCTGCATCCTGAAGTCTGCCCCCAAGTGGTTCAGGTTCTGGCTCGGGATTAGGGAACTCTTCTTCCGGTTGATGACAAAACCGTGTGCTGAGGCATTGGACTACTTCCACCACTGCCTGTACCACTTGGCTGAACTGCGGGGCTTTGATGAGGATATCGTCCTGGTAAGGGAAAAGTTGAATCCCTCGGTTCTGAAGGTGAGCTACCACCACTACCAGTACCTTTAAGAAAGTTCTTGGGGCTGATCAAAGGCCGAAAGGAAGAGTTTTGAATTGGAAGTGTTGCTTCCCCACTTTGAATCTGAGATATTGCCTGTGCAGGCTGTGAATAGGAATATGGAGACAGGCATCTTGCAAGTCGATAGATGCCAGAAAATATCCTTGCTGTAATTCCTTGATGACTGAGGACAGAGTTTCCATTTTGAATGGTCTGCTGTGTACAAAGTGATTCAGGAATTTGAGGTCTAGAACTGGTGTGTGACCTCCTGTGTGTTTGGGTACGATGAAAAATAGAGAGTAGGCCCCTTGATTGATCTCTTCGGAGGGAAACCCGTTCAATAGCCCCCGCTTGCAGAAGATCTGTGATAGCCTGCAATATTGGCAGTCTTTTGAATGAGTTGTTTGAGATGGGAGAGGGCACCACATGAGGTAATGGGGGGCTTGGACTCGAACTCTATCAGGCAACCTTTGCAGACAATGTCTAGAGCTCATCTGTCCGACGTGTTTTGGACCCATTCCTCAAGAAATTCTGAAAGTCTGCCCCCGACTTGAGGATGGGCCCGCCTTGCCTCACTGTGATTTTTTGGTGTTATTTCCAGTGTCTCTGGTTCTTCCGCCTCCACCAGATTCACCCCCTCTGAATTTACGCTGGTTACGGGAGAACCATGTTCTTTTCCCTGAAAAGTTGGAGTTTTGCCCCTTGTTGTAACCCCTGTCATGAAAACTGCATCTTGAGCCCGAGGACTCCGCTTTGCCCTGGCTCCTGTACTGAGGCATGTGCACCTAGGCCGTTTCGCCGGATTCCTTCACCACCTCCTTTAGAGCTGATCCAAACAGGAGATTGCCTTCGTAGGGTGCGTTCACCAAATGGCTCTCTGAGGATGTATCCGCTTGCCAGGCCCAAAGCCATAGGTTGCGGTGAGCCAAGGTTTGGTAGAACATGGTCCATGCAGCACACCTGACCGCCTCTTCTGACACATCTGCTGCACTGGTCGAGGCAAACCCCATTAATTGTAGCTGATGGATTATGGTAGGGTTCTTTTCTGGATCCTCTGTGAATTGAAAGGCTAAATCTGAGGCCCAGGATAGGGTGACTCTGGCAGAGAATAGGTTTGCGGTGGCTGCCTTGAGAGAAGTTGCTGAAGCTTGGAAGGCTTTTTTGAGTGAGAAATAGGAAAATTACGTACCTACCGTAATTCTTGATCTTCTCTTGTATCTTCACCATTCATTACTTACTGGGTGTAAGCCGGAGGCACGCACCCGTCACGGGAGCTTTTTTTTTTTTAAATTGCCTAACGGCCCCGCCCTCGAGAGCGGCGTCATGCGCGAGGGGCGGCCGTTAGTAGCGACCGACTCCTCCTCCAACTCAGTTCTGTGAGCCGGAGAGGCAAAAGTGAAAGCAGAAAATATAGATAGCGAGGCAAGATAGCCGAGGGATAGCAAAGCAAGGAAGAATGAACTGAAAAAGGAATAAGCCGATGGAGGAAGGGCAGAGGAGATAAGAACATCCCTAGCCTAGGGACTGCAGGGCCTCCTTACCTGGGCGACTCTAGGAGGAGAGATGAGTAAGGAAATGAGAAAATAGAAGAAGAAGAAGAAAGAGAAGAGAGAGATGGGATGTTGAAGGGACCAGAATGCCCAACGAGCGTAGCTAGCTTGTAGCTGAAGGCTCGACTAAAGGGGAAGCAAGAATCCCCGGAGATAGAGCTGAAGAGAAGGTTCACCGAACCCGCTAGACAAACTCAGGAGGGCATAGTCCTCATCTTCAACATGCCATTGTTCTTGACACCCACCTCGGGCTCCTGGCCGCGGAAGGCCTTTAACTGGAGGACAGCCGAGGAGGGAAGAATAGAACCCCAGCAGCATGAGAGTGCTGCTCAGGGGTTTAGAAATGGAAATGTAAGCCTTTCAGGCGTTCAAGATAGAAATGGGACTCAGACTGACTGGCTAAGGCAGGCCAAGGCTTAGGCTGGTTAGGATTGGATATGGTCAGCAGAGCTCTACTGTAAAAATTGTCCAGGAGGACACTTAAAGGGAGAAACCAATAGCAAAACAGCGAGAAGGATAGCCTACCTTCTCATTTGCCTTCTTGTTTGATTTCTCCTTTTTGACTAGATGCATGACCCAGATACCAAGATGCCTAGAGCAGTCGGAGAGAGTTCCCTCAGCATTTTTTTTTTTTTTTTTTAAAGAAGAAAGGAACAGACGTACTCGTTCCTCTGCTCTGCAAGGCAAGAATAGAGGGGGGGATTAGATTTCAGGGCAACTATCTGAACACGGGATTGCAGGATCAAAACTGAATAGCCTGAGCCAGGCCAAAAAACCCCAGAGGTATCTTGCCAGAAGAATAGCAAGAGATAGTAGTACAGTCTGATCGCCAATGCAATCCATGAGATGGCCCATGAATCTTAGAGTAAGTAATTTTTCTGGATGTTAGAACCTCCCTCTTAAGAAAGATCTTTTTTTTTTTTTTTTTTATTATTATATTTTTTTTGGGAAAATTAAACAATTTTCCTATATTTTATAAAAAATGCAGAGAGAGGAAGGAGGCGGAGGTGGAGAAGCCACAGGAAGAGGCCACTGAGGGGATGGTGGGTGGGTGTAAGTAATGAATGGTGAAGATACAAGAAGATCAAGAATTCTGCGGTGTAATTTTCCTATCTTCCTTGTCAATCTTCACCATTCATTACTTCCTGGGTGAGTACTAAGCTCCTCTTCCCGGAGGGGAAGAGGCCATACCCTGAGGGAACAAGACCCCAGCCTTCTGCTGGTGAGAAACAGAAGGAGAAGACCCTGGCTTATTCAGAAAGCCTAAGTGGGAGAAGAGCTAGGAGGTGCCTCCCGAGGACGAGGAGACGGATGGAGCCCTGTAAAGTCTCCTAGCTCTGGATGAGAAAAGAGGTCCCCGAAGGCGGAGCGCATCACCCTACGCCGGGCCAGGGGTGACAACCTGGAAAGACGAAGCCATGTCATCCACTGATGCAGATCGCTGTCTCAAGAAGCCTGGAAGCCACCTCATTGGCGTCATAAGATGCCCTTGCTTGTGCGTCTTGCCAGCTCCAGGCTACCGCGGAGAGGGCAACGGCTTGTCTGGTTTGCTCCGTGTCAGGCATAGATGCCAGCAGCTGGGACATCATCGACCACAGATGCCGGTTGTAGGCAGCGTGGTGAGCCTGATGTGATGCAATACATGCACTCGCACTAGAAGAAGAGAACACTCTTCGCCCCCAACGGTCGAACTGGAGAGAGTCCGAATCCGGTGGGCGGTCGTGCGCCAGGCAACGGCGCCCAGAAGGAGTATCCAGGTATACCAAACCTGAGGGCGGGTTGGGAAGGGAACCTAGAGACTCAGAGGGGGCACAATACCTACGCTGGCAGTCCGCTGGGGCAGGGGAAGAAGCGGCAGGGAACTGCCAGGACCGGATAGACGCCTCCTGGAAGGGGATAGGCCAGGAAGGTACCACCAGATGCTGGGCACTGAATTCACCAAGGAATTCACGCGTCACCCGTTCGGTATTGTCTCTCCGAACGTAGGAAATCCGGAGATCCCTCACCATCCTCGAGAGGAAACGCTGATATTCTGTGAAATCAGCATCGGAGGACAGATGAGCAGGGGGTTCCTCTCCCTCAGAGGAGGGAGACGAGGATGATGGGGAACTGGAATGTCCAGAGGATTCCTGCGGCGGTGGGGAGAGTCGAAAGACCCGCTCATGCATATAACTAACGTATGAGGGGAAGGCCGCCGCAGAACCCCTGAACTGCTCCCAGGATAACGGCCCCGTAGGACCGACATGGCCCGGGAGCGGGGGTGGTGAAGGCAGAGAGATGGGAGAGGGGCACCGGGGCACCTCCTAGGAGGCAACTGTTTCAGAGGGCTCTGAATCCGGGGAAGGGAGCCCTAGTAGGAGGGATCCCGGATATCAGACCAGGCCGCAGAACGGAACTCTGGGGAAGCGGAGCCTGGAAGAGCCCTGGGGGAGAAACTCCCCTGTGACGACGCCGGGACTGCATGGATCCAGAAGGGCAGTCCGCACACACGCCGCCAGAGGACACCCTAGAACCCTGGGGGGAGGGGTGGGGCTCTGCACTACGGCTTCTGGCCACCCCCCCTGAGGTGGCCAAGGAAGACCGGGTAGCAGGCCACCTGCCCCTCAACCCCTCGGATTCCGAGAGGGCCCTCCTCCTCGACTGCAACGTCCCCCTGTCCCTAGAGGAGGCAACAGCACCCCGGGGGGTAGCTGTCACCGGGCCTCCAGAGAGGGGAGCCTCCTCCGTCACCCCTGCACGCCTGCCCTCCGGGCCTCGGCCACCCCCAGCCGAGGAACCTCAGGAGACAACGGCAAGGGGACAGAGGAGGCCCGCTGCCGCCTGGTACCCCTAGCCACCGAGGACCCAGATTCCAAGAATGGGGGTGCCAGGATGGGTCCACATCAGAGTCATCGTCTCCGAGGAGGACGAGACCAGCAGGACTCGATGCTGGCACCCCAGGGTCCTCGAGGCCGCCGGGCCGCGAACGGCCCCGTACTAAGTGCGACGCCGCTGCCCCCCCGCCGCAGCAGGAAGGCTTCATTCCCCACACCCCCAGCGCCCGCAGGCCTGCACCGCCCGGGAGGGGAAGGTTTCACGGCGCCGCCAGCGAAGGCTGGAGGCGGCGCGGCATCCGCCGGGCGGCGCCACACGCCCATCGCACCGCGACGGGCGCCGAGGCTAAAAATGGCACCGCCAACGGCGCTCGCCCGATCACTGGCGCGATCCAGCGCGGCGCTCGCTGGAACGGTGCCGCCTGAACACTGGCGTTGCTTGCGGGCGCCGATCCAAACAGCGCCGAGACGGCGCCGGATCGATCACCAGCACCTGCGAACGCGCCGATCCAAACGGCGCCAGAAGCGGCATCGGGGGTCCACCCAAGCCAGGGCCCACAGACGAGGGCTCGACATGGGGAGCCTGCACTCAAGAGGTGACTGCCGAGGCGGTGTCGGTGTCGCTATCCCGGAGGGACCACGACGCCTCGACACCGCGAAGGGGCCTCGGCAAGAGAAGACGAGGAGACCCTCCTCCTCGATCGGATAGGCCCGGAGGGGACCCGGGATGGGCCAAGAGACCTTACCTGGGCGCCCCTTGAGCGACGCTTCCCCTCAAGGTCGGCGGGCCTGCTAGCTTGAACGCTGTGGACTTCTAGGACACGGCGTCCATGGAGAAACAGGCGCCGCATTAATCCATGTCATGGTTGGGTCCCAGGCAACGGCGCAAACGCCATGCCGGTCCGAGACGGAGAAATGCCGGCCGAGGAGCACCGACGCATAGGGCACGCCCGCCTTATAAGAACGCTTGCCCAGAACTGACATAACGCCGAAATAAACAAGGTTAAACACAGTCGGAAATACACCCGCACTGTACAAAAGAAAAAGGAACAGTCTTACCGCAGGCGCCGAGTGTAGAAAAGGAGTCGGCCGAACACGCACTTCGTGAGCAACCGCTGAACAGGTGCTGCCTGACGGCGGGAGAAACAGAACTGAGTTGGAGGAGGAGTCGGTCGCGATTAACGGCCGCCCGCATGACGCCGCTTCGAGGGCGGGCCATTAGGCAATTTAAAAAAAAAAAAAAAAGCTCCCGTGACGGGTGCGCGCCTCCGGCTTGCACCCAGGAAGTAATGAATGGTGAAGACTGACAAGGGAAGATCCACTTTTCTGTCTACTGGGTCCCTTAGAGAAGCCCCTCCTTCAGCTGGGATGACCGTTTTCTTGGTTAGGTTAGAAATCAAGGGGTCAATTCTGGGGCAGTCTAACCACTTTTAACGATCCATCGGGGGACTGGGTACGTTGCTATTTCTCTTTTAGCAATTCCTCTATGGCTGGGGGGGGGGGATAGGGAAAGCTGTAACCAGTTTAGAGGCTGAGGTTAATCGAAAGGTGTGTTCCGGCTGGGAAGAAGCTGCTGGAGTGGGTCCCAGGTGAATCTCAGACACTACCTTTTTGATGAAAAAATCTAGGCTGTCCAGGTCAAAGTTTCTGGATGGAGAGTCATCTGAATCAGATGAGTCCACAATCTCACCCTCCTCGGGGAGGAGCTGTCATCTGAGGAGTCTGGAGAATGGTCCCTGTGACGCTTTCCCTTGTGCATGACACTTGATCTACTCTGGGAATGAGATCTCTTCTGCCTCCTTTTATGTGAGGAATGGGGATATTCCTCCTCGGATGATCTGTACCTGCGTCGATACTTTTTCTTTTTCTCGTAACGATAGGACGACACCTGCCCCTCATTGGAAGAATATGGGGTGGGGGTCCTTTTTCGCTTTGCCTTCTTATGAGGTCTTTTATCTGGTGACCCTGGACGCTGCCAGTCAAAGCATGCAGGATCCAGAGCAAAAGCCCTATTTAACTTGTCAACGAGGTCTGAGTCCAGAGAGGGGGCCGCGGTCTGCTGGGTCTCTCGGATGGTTGTTGCTCTCTCTGATCTGGAGGTCGATGCTCGCTCCGATCTGTCTTGGCTGTCCGTCAGAGCAGAAGAAGGGGCTATATTTGCTGGTTCCTCCCCCTGAGCAGCCACTGCCTTCTCACATGTGAGGCAAAGTGAGCCTGCAAAGGTAATCAGAAGCGGAGATTTACAGCGCTGGCATTTTCTGCCCCTGGCGGGCTTGTCTGAAGCCATGCTCCCAGCAACTGGGCCTTATGCAGCTGTGCCCCTGAAATCTGGGAAGTTCCCTTTAAGTGTCAGATCTGACACAAAAGTTTCAAGCCCCCTTAGTCTGGGGTGGGGGAAGGATGGCCCTGGTTGCTGTGCAGTCAAGTTTTGTATTGTTTTCCCCAAGTCCCCTAGTTAATATGGGGGGGGGCCTGCTGTTATCCTTTGATTTCTTCTGGCTGAGCACTGAATCCACCGGAGCTGCGATCAACCGCGACAGAACAATGGCACTCCTACTCCTGAGCGTCGACGAGGAATGCAGCGCACATCGACGGGACAAGGATTCGCTGATGAGGAAATGCAGCACTTGTCGACGGGAACGGGTATTGTCGACGAGTGGCTCTGTCAACGAGTGGCACCGTCGAAGGGGGACTGAGGCCACTAAAAAGTCGACAGTCAATGTGAGGAGGCTAGCGCTGGTGAGAAATTATTTTTTCAGTATTAGCTAAGTCCCTTTTTGCGCCCTCACGAGCGCAAATCAGGCCTTGGTCCTTGCCTGATGAATCCTCCTGTCAGAAACCGCAGGAAAAGGTGCCATGGAGGAGTGGAGTCCGTCTGTGCAGCTTGCATGGCTGAGATGGGAACCCACTCAGGAGCAGTGTAAAATCAGCTCCAATTATGAGAAAAGAACTCTATGTTGTCCCACGATGAGAAAAAGTCCCCAAAAAGAAATATACATCTTACAGTCTGCTATCTTCAGCTCTGCCACTTGTAACAGACCACTGCTTGCAGAGTACCTGCTCTGTAGAACGGAGGCAGGAAGTAAACTGGAGACGACCGGATAAGGAGGGCTACTTGTTCTCCCTGCATGCAGAGCTCTTAAACCTGCCTCTATCCAGCATCAGGAGGTACAGCCCAGGCATATGGAAGCCTGGAGACCAGCTCAGGAGAGAGAATAGGATATCATATACTGACCGCACCTATAATTCACCTTTTCAACCTGTCCTTAGAGCATGGTGAAATTTCTTCTGTGCGGAAAATAGCACACATTGTCCCGCTTTTCAAGTCTGGTGACCCTAGTGACCTCAACAATTACAGGCCTATATCCCTTTTACCCATTTTATCCAAGCTTCTAGAGAAACTAGTAAATGCTCAGCTTAGAAACTACCTCGACTCCCATCAGCTACTTAACCCTATTCAATTCAGGTTTAAAAAAATCACAGCACGGTATTAGCGCTAGCAAAGGAAACAAATTACTGACTTTTGGCTCTTGACTCCAAACACTATGTGAACATCTTATTTTTAGATCTAAGTAAGGTCTTTGACACTGTAGACCACGATCTATTGCTGTCCATATTACAAGACATCGGCCTGGATGCCACTGTCGTCAACTGGTTCTCGTACTACCTCACGGATGGACAGCAGCAAGTCATGGCCCAAGGGAATCTGTCACCTCTCAAAACACTCCTTCGAGGGGTTCCCCCAGGTTCAATATTAGGACCGCTACTTTTTGCAATATATATCAAGAGCATTGACAAAGGTATCAATCAAGTAAGTGTTCACCTATCTGCCGATGATACAGTCATCTGTGTTGCCAAGCCCACCCTCGAGCTGGCATGCTGCATGCAGCACACTGCAAAGAATTCACTTCCCTTCAGTACAATCTCCGGAGTCTTAAACGTTTGTTGAATGCTAAGAAAACAAAAACCATGTTTTTTTTCCCCTAAACAGAATACGCCCAGTCCCGTATCGCTGGGCAGCCAGCAGCATATAACATCCCTCTTGGGGGAGCCTACTGAGACAGTGGACAGATTCAAACATCTTGGTTTCTGGATAGACCACAAACTCTCCTACTCGGTTCATTTAGAGGAACTGAGTAAAAAGCTGAAGCAATGCCTAGGACTGTTCTTCAGAATTAGACACCTCCTCAGGAAGCAAAGCACAGACTGGTGCAATCGACATTCCTCCCCCTACTGGATTATGCCAACCTACTATATAGCCATGGACCTAGCACTGCACTGGCCAAGCTTGACACCTTGTATGACAGGGCTATAAGGTTCATTACCAGCGCCCCTTTCAGGACACATCACTGCTCCTTATACGCTATGCTAGGATGGCAGTCGCTGAAAACTAGGAGGATGTTAAACGGGGCAATCTGGACACACAGAGTCCTAAGTGGCAGGCTGCTGCAATACATCTCCAATCTCCTGACTGATACTCCTGGAAGTTATTCACGCAAGAGTCATTCCTATCTTTCTCTCGACGTTCCTAGATTTAGAACTCATTTCGGTTCTTCAGCTCTTAGTCATGTCTTGCCAGTTCTTTGGAACTTTATACAGAAATCACTGAAGCTTACCTACCTTGTTAAAATGGTAACCTTCAAAACATTACTAAAGAAACACTTTAGAGACTTCTGCAATTGCCCCACCAAATGACCTCTCCCTTCAGTCAGTAAGCCTTATTGCTCACATGCCTTGACTCTGCCCACCTCCCCCAAGTAACTACTCTTAGCATTCCACCGATATCCCATTCCTACATTTCCCCTTTCTTCCCTCTATGCTCTCCCTCATATTGTCTACTCTTCTTACCTCCCCTAACTAGTGGTAGCACCCTCCACCCAGTCAAGCACATGCAAGCTTGTCCTTAGCCCTTTCATTATCATTATAATAATGTTTAAGTGAGCAATAACCCACGACAGGGTGTGCGGTTACTGGGGATTAATCAACACCCCAGGTGCATTGTGAGGCATGAGGCTGCAGGCCGAGTGTCCTCATAGCACCCGAAGTGTTCATTAATAAAGGAATAGTGCATGACAGGATGTGTGTCGTGCTGGTATAACGCCACACCTGGGGGGGGTTGGGCACAAAGCCGAGTGCGTCCAATGCCCCAGGCGTGGTGTTATCCCAGCACGACACACACCCTGGAGTGCATTATTCCTATTATACAATGGCTTGTTGTTATATATAATATAAAAAAAATAATTTTAAAGAATGCTTTTATTAGAGTGGAAATTTTTTTTTGTTTATTAAAAGGAGATGCAAAAAAAGAGGTCATCTAGCTCCAAGAGGTCATCTGCATTGGTTCACAGTGCTGAGACTAGACCTGTGGCGTTATGCTAGGATAACGCCACAGGTCCAGCCCCAAACTGGCCAATCACTGTCCAAGATTCTTTCTTGCCATTGTATAATCCCCAATAACCGCACACCCTGGAGTAGGTTATTGCGCTTATAACATGGGCCAAATTTGGAGACAAATGGACAAAACCTGTTGTTATAACAGACAAAACATGTGGGAAATATATTGAGTTCCTCCACTATTTTTGGCCGTGCAACTACAGTTTTCTGTGTTCTGCCACACTTAAAATAGTTCACAACAGAACTGTGGTGAACAGGCCACAGACTGTAGAATCAAGGAACAATTGCAACTTTTTCTTGTGCTGATAGCACGGTACTGTATTGCTCTGTGTCTTTACATATGAACCCCTAAACTAAACAAGGACCTGGAAAACCTTCTGCACTCACTCTGTCTCTTTATATGCCAACCCCTACATTAAGCAGGTACCTGGCAACCCTTCTCTACTCAATCTCTCTTCCTTCATGGTTGATCCCTATTATCTGTGTCTCCTACATCTGCAATTACTGACAGAGAGAAACACAGCAACACGTGCAGTGATTGTCAATGCTGCTTCCCGCTAACCCAATAAATACTGTTGTCTGTCTCGCCTGTAAATCTTTCTCGCTCCATAGTGTCAGCACTTGTACAGAACTTAGATTACTCACATCGGTGCAATTAATCGTTCATATGCGATGCGGGTCACAGCTCGCTCACAGAAAAGGTTAGAAAGGAGCAGGAAAATCAACAAAATCACTTTCACAAATTTGGGGGGGGTTAGTAATATAATAGAGAGGCTGCATGTCTTTCATTAAAAAATATATCCTGTGCTCCCTTGCTGCTAGTGTGCTACAAACAGCTACACAGTCATTATTTCAGGTCGGTAATGCACATGCTGTACTCGTAAGGGGAAACAGCTGTTGGGACGATGAAGCTGCTGAAGCCAGTCGCAAGAACATGGTGCACCTTATAGTAAGTCGGTCGCTCGGCACACACGGTGAACAAGATCAGGAACTCTGAAAACTGCTGACCATGCACAGGGAAATGTTTTAACAGTTACGAGCTGTCTTACTACTGCCATATATGGTGTGGCTAGGAGCTTTAAGGTCCACTGGGTGGGCGGGGACTCGGCTAGGTGCAGAAACAATGGCTGCCTTTCGCAATCATTAACAGGCTGCTATAAATAATTTGGTGTGCTGCTTGATCTGTGTGTCTGGTGACTGTTCACCACAAACAGACACTGTTCGTGTAACAGAAATTAATGAATGACCACCTGCTGCGTCTCCACCAATCATATCACACACAAGTAGGTGCCCATGTTATAACCGTACTTAGTGTATACCTGTTGAGGACATGCCCAAACTTTGTAAATAGATCTCCTCCTGTCATTCTGTTTCTATACTCCTAATTACCTTGTTTACCTTCTCTTCCAGTACCACAATGTTTTGAATGTCATATCCTTTTGCCATTAACTGACCCTGCATATTCATTATTTTATTTGCTCTTCCTGTACCTGCTTTGTTTTGTGTGACATGTTTTTTTTTTTATCACTTGTTTCTGCCACTGTATATTCATTGATTGTAACCATATATATTCATTTACTGTAACTATCAGCTCTGGACGGCTGACCAGGCCCACTCTGAAAATGAGCTTTTTCACTCAACGGTGTTTCACCTGGTTAAATAAAGATTTGATTGATTGATTGATTGATTTGTAGTACAGACTCAGGATGGAAATACTTAAGCTCTATATTACTGAATATAAATGTCTACTTAATAAGGAGCAATGCAGCCATGTATTAGGCTTCATGAGAAAGGTAAAGTTTAATAGTCTTTATGTCCACGATACCATATGCTTTAAATATTTGTTTATTTTAAGCATGTTGCATACAACATACAAACATAAGAACAAGCCAGCAGATAAAGGCCTTACAGTCAATCTTGTCTGCTCGACTGTGCAGGTCCCCCCTGTGTCTATAGTGGGACATGCCTTCCCCTTCCCAATCTGGAACACAGGCTGCAAATATTTTAATTGGTCTGACCACTTCTCTTCTACCCTGACCTCTAACCTGGAGGAAGGAAACCCTGTTGACAAAAGCATAAAGACAATTCCATTTTGCATACCAAATAGGTCCAGGGCCACTGACGGGCAATTATGTGAACAGTACAATGGGAGCAGAGGCTGAGCTGTCACTATCAAATCCTCCTCACCTGTGACCTGAACAAAAGTTCTGTCCAGATCTTTGGGGGGTTGGGGTATTAAAGGACAATACATCAGTCTACGGCACTGCCCATCATCCACGTCTTCCATTCCTTCTTGCTCAAGAATCAAAGATTATTGCACTCTGCAGTGTGATGAGAATCCCAGAATTTTAAAAAAAGCACAGCAATGATCTAGCACAAGAGTTCAATGGATGCAATTAGCTGGGTCCACAGGACAAAGTCGCATAGACAGCTTACTTACGTGAGATTGATGGTGAAATGGAAGCGCTGCCTCAACCCCTTGAATGTGATGAAGGACTGTGCTGGGAAGCTTCTGGTCGACATTTCACAGTATGGCCTCTGTAAGTCATCTGAAGGACATTCACATTTGAAACCACCGACAAGCAGGTTAACACATTTTCCACCATTTTTGCACACCCCTGGAACACAACGGCCTGAACTGGCATTCACTTCACAATGTTCTCCTGGGAATACAAGAGAATAGAGAGATGCTAGGCTTAGGTGATAAAAATGCAGCAATGAATACACAAAGTTAGAAGTATGCAGAATTTCTTGAAACATAATAGAATTTTACAGAATGGGTTCCATAAGTTATTAGAGGTACAGAAATATGTATTTAATATTTGAACAAAGTACATTATGTATTTATAGTATGTGGTTATACCTTATGATTTATGGATGTCCACACACTCCCAAAAACTATTTAGCACAGTTCAAAGGTCAAAAAGGTTACGGTGTCATAATTACAACATGGATAAAAAAAAGCTGAGGCAGCTCCAGCCATGATGTTATCTCAGTGCATCATCATGGTCTGAAACCAACCTTAAGAAAATCTACATAAATATCCGTTTTTTGTTTTTTTTGAATTCTACAGGATTCATCTATAATTATAATAATTTATTTATTTATTGAATTTTGGTAACCGGGTAGGCCCTCTGAGACAAGACTGTCCCTTTTTCAGGGGTGACCTGGGAAGTGCGGTACATTGATAGTGCATTCACTGACACAAGAAATTAGACAAGGAGTAGTCATACAGTAAGAGAGTACATCAATTACATTCAGTTATGTAAAATAAGCAATTTAAAGCACAGTCAACAAAACCTTACATACATTCAGACATCATTTACATTTTCTTTTTGTCTTGGAGAGCAGAAGATAGAGAGAGAATAGAAAGGTTTGCTAGGGGAATCATGCAAGAAATGAACAGGGGTTCGGAGTCAGCAGAAGCAGGAGCAAGGTGAAGCAGTTAGGCGAGTTAACACTGACCTTAGAAATTGAGAGATGGAGCTGCAGACCAGTATAGAAGAAGGTAGAGAGTTCCAGTGGGACACAGCAGAAAATGCAAATGATCTCCGAGGCATGGAGAGTCTTAAGTTTGGCATGGAGAGAAGAGCTTAGTGTGGCATAGCGCAATTTCAATTCATAGGGTAGCCATCCTAGGGCAGACAGGACATTGCAGTGATGGAGCTGAGCACTGGCCCCGAAAGCAAACCTGCCTACTCTATGGCAAGTCTGTGACAGGCATAATAGTATGGATGTGGAAGCAGAGAGTAGTACTGGAGCACCATACATAAGGAGGGGCAGGAGTGTGGCATCCACAATCCTGCAGCATGAGATCAATGTAAGGAATGGACGGATGCGGAAGAGGACACCGATTTTTTGGTTTGCAGTTTTAGTGATGGCTGTAACATGCACATCCAGAGTAAGTGAGGAATCTTAGGTGACTCCGTAGTATTTGAAGGACCTGACCAATTTGAGTGCATCCCCTATACATGAGAGGATAGCCAGAGGGGGGACAGTTGTGCGGACAAGTTGGAGAATAACACGCACTTTGTTTTTTTAGTATTAAGGACAAGCTGCTTCTGAAGGAACCAGTCCTCAAGGGTGTGGAAATCGGAAACTAGCGCTGAATTGAGCCACCCAATTTCAGAAGAGGAATGGTATATGATAGCATAGTCTGCAAATAGGCAAACAGAGGCCCCACCACAATTATTAGGGAGGTCATTAATATATAGAGAAAAAAGTAATGGGCCCAATATGGACCCTGGGGGACACCATGGGTAATGGGCCTCAGGTCAGATAGGGAGCCTGCCCAGTTTACTTTCTGGGTACAGCCGTATAGGTAACTTTGGGTCCAGGACAGGGCAGTGGCATCAAGACCAAGGACATGCAGTTGTTGTAATAGAAGGCCATGGTTAACCAAGTAAAAAGCCTTGGTCAAGTATACGAAATTTGCTCCAGTGGCTAGGCCATGGTCCATCTCACAGAATATATCAGAGGTGACATCAGAGCTGTAAGTGTACTGTGGTTTTTCCTAAACCCATGCTGAGAGGTTGAGAGCAGATAGTGGAGGTCAAGGTAATCCTGAAGGTGGTCATAGATTATCCGCTCTTGTATTTTTGCTAGAGGGCAAAGTACTGAAGTAGGTCGGAAATTGTCCACTGTTTAGTTGGGACCTCCTTTGTGGACGGGGATGACTACTGCTACTTTCCATTTTTCAAGGACGGAGCAAGTAGGTGTAACTTAACACCCTTGTTCCCAGGGGTTACTAGAATCCCACTTAGAACCAGTGGCAGGCAGGGAAAGGCAGCTTGTGAGATGCCAGTTAAATGGGTTTCACACTGTCTCACTCTGTTCTCAGTTTCAGCAGAGCTGGAGTGATGATGTCACCATAGAATTCTCGCAGCAGCATAAGCCACAATGGAATGCTAGCTGCTGGGGGTTAGCAATAGAAGGTTGGGAGATTCAAGTCAGCCTGTGTGGAGACAGAGAGAGAGAGAGAGAGAGAGAGAGCGGGGGACAGGAGTGCTGCAGTGTGCAGCTCCTCAGAGCCTAGCTCTGATATAGAGCTACCAGAGAAAGAAGGGGTCGTGTGTTCTCACCCTAGAGAGGAACACAGAAGAGACCAGAAGAAAGTGGTAGAGACCGTTTCTAGAGTTGTTCCAGTGCCCCATCCCTGAAGGGATGGGAGGGAATTCCAGGAATTCAAGGGCAATCCCCTGTGCCAGCCTGGACAGGGAGAAGCTGCCTGAGAATCGATTTGTTTGTGAGTACCTGAGCCATTTGTGGGAAGAAGCCCTGGGGCATCTGCATACCTTTGGTGAGTTCTACTCTGATATACAGACAATGTTCACTGAGACAGAGTTTAGAGTAAAAGTGTCTGCCTACTGTGGGGTCAAAGGAAGACTTACCAAGTACAGAACTTTTAGTTTGTGTATGGCTTAGAAGCATCTATAACAGTGGGGGTCTAGGGTAAAACATAGCCACTTACAGAACTTTTAAAGTCAGGACACCTCCTGAGTGAAATGTAGAATGTTAAATGTGCTAAACATTTCGACCGAGCATCTATAACCAGTAGTTTGAAGAAAGGTGTTGTAACCAAATGAATGGCCGAGTATAGATTTGGGAGCAAGAGGTGGGAGACCACCCATCTGGAGTAACCAGGTTTACCTCTCTGGGTTCATTTTGGGCACCTATGGCTTTCTCTCAGGCACTTGGCCAGTGTCTGAAGAAAGCACCCAGATGTGGGATTGTGGATTTTTCCCTTAGAGCTAGAAAGTGCTCATGGGTGGTTTAGAAGCCACCATCAACCTCCATGTCATATGGAAAAGTGTCCTAGTACTGGCCAGGGTGCCATGTCAAGGAGTCGAAGAGAAGTGTACCAGTTCAGGCTGTTTGTGCCCAGATCTGTTCAGAACCTGAGGGTTAGTAGTGAAGAAGTGTGCTCTGTACCTCTGTAATCTGCATTACCAGCGAGTTTAGCCCTGTGGGGGTCCATCTTTGCTTTGTTATTCTCTGTGTTTGTGAATAAAAGCCAAACTCTAGAATCCCATTCCTGGTTTGGACATTTCAGTTATTGCTTCCAGTGTCTGGATTTACTTGGGTGCCCCTGACCAGAAGTACAAACCTAGCACAATGCTGAGCAATTGTTTTCTCCCAGGGACCCAGGTTGTTGGCCATGCTAAATGATCCCCCCCCCAGGTCTGAGCCAGGTAGTTGCCACACTTGGTTTGCCTGTCTGAAGTATGGCAGGCTCAGTAGTAGAAGTAATGGGTCCACAGTTTCTGCAAAAGATCATTTGTAGTGACTACCCCCACCTCTCTTGGTGGCACCTAGATGTGAGAGGAGCAGCCCTGCTAACGGAGACAAAAAGGGGGGCCGTGTGGGGAGGTTACATAAGGAAGGATCAATTAAATAAATCTAGCACAGGGCGGGCTAGAGCATCATCTCCCAACTTTAGGAATTTAAGCTTTAGAGTGTCATGGCCGGGCGAGCCATCAGCCTTTAGGTTCATGAGGAGACGGCAAACATCTGCAAGGGTTGCAAGCTTTAGATGAAAGGCAGGGCGGTCCATAGAGTCGACTGATGCCAGGGGGTCAGGTTGGGAGGGAGTGGATGAATTAGAAAATACTGATGTATACCTATCCATATTGGTGAAGAACTCATTGAAGCCAGAGGCGATGGATGGGGGGGGGGGTCGGTGAGAGAGACCCCTGGGCATCAAGGGAACTGGGGGGTCTCAGAGGTGTTACCCTTCAAAAAGGAGTTAACCTGTCACCAGAATTCTTTCAGATTACTAAAATGCTCAATCTGGAGTCTTTGAAGTGGAGTCATTCAGCTTTTTGGATTGAGTTCTTGCAGCTGTTCCTTAGTTGCCTATATGTCTGTCAGTTGGTAGGTAACCCACTATCCTTATAAGTCCTCCTTGCCTTATCCTGCACTCCAGGATGTGTTTTATGCTGGTTTGGGTCACTTCTCAGAGGCTGAAGGCACTCAGCTGCCTCTCATGCCTCACAGCACACTCAAAGTTAGTCATTATCTAAAGATGGGCAAAGCTGCCAAAATTTGCAAAGTTCACCAACTTTGCTTCACCGATGACTGCAATCGGTGTAGTTATTCGCCCAGCGAATCTATGCGAATTGCCAATTCACAGGCAAATTAGGCAACTTTGAGTAGATATTCACCCAGCAAATCTACACAAATTGCCAATTCATAGATGAATTAGGCAATTTGTGTAGTTCGCCGGATGAATCTGTAAATTTCTCTGGTGAAAAACTACTCAAATTGTGGTCTACCGCCTAAACTTGTTATGAAATACTTCCCCCCCACCCAATGTGCTGTTGTTCCACCCCAACCATCTCCAAAAAACTTTATCATATGACCCCTCTTCCATCCCCCACTGGCAACCTCCTTAATTCCCCCTGTGAATTTCAAAGCAGTAGTAGAGTGACATAAAGTTCAATATTTCCTTCCTCACCCGCGGTGTTGTAAACACACTCCCTCACCTCCCCCACCCCAGTTCATGAGTCATAACACCTCCACCCTACTTCCATCTTGCACCTACCACCCAGAAAAAAAAATGTGACCTAAAATAAAGAAAGCGGTCCCCCTGTAAGTGTCTGCTCTGTTCAATGTCCATTTCGGTAATGGTACCGCCACACCAATGTCTGCACCTAGTAAAGCCTCACTGGCTGAATTTTCAGCCAGTCAGGTTTTACTAGGAGCAAACTATGTCAGCATTCATTCATGTGGGGCCCATTACCAAGATGGGCACTGAAAGCAGATGCTCTTTTTTCGTTACAATTTTTGACCAGGAACGATATACTAAGCCGATCTGCACCGTGGGACCATTTTCTTTGCTACAGGTGACATGTTTTTCCAGGTGCTTGTGGGAGGAGTAGGGTAGTGCTGGCTATTAATGACTCACAGACCTGGTAGGGACTTGGATGGGGAGGTGGGGGTGTGTTTGCACGCGATAGGGGGAATGGTATACTGAACTTTTATGTCACTCCACTTACTACTTTGAAATGCCGGTGGGGGGGGAGGGTGCCAGCAGTGGATGAGGGAGGTCTATGACTAGAACATTGCTCAGCAGTGAGAGGGGGTGGCATTACAGCACAGTGGGAGTTTTTTTATTACAGTTTTATTTATTTATTTTTTTAATAAATTTGAGTGGCAAAGTTGGTGCAGCCACCATAAAACTTGTGAAACTAATTTCCATGAATTTTTGCCAATGTAAACCCCCCCCCTGCAAATGGGGGTTCCCAGAAGTCTTCCAGGAGCTTGCAGAAATGCTCCAAGCCTGGAGGTGTTCGGCATTTAAGCTGTTTAAATGTGGTTCCAAGTGAGTGCTATTTGAGCCTCCACGTGCTGTCTCTTTAAGAGCTGTCTGCCTTGCAGACAAATTAATTTAGAAGGGGGATTGTGTGTTTCAGTGCCCGAGTCCCGCCGGGGCTGCTGTCAACTCGTTCCGTTTCTGCCGTCACTAAATGCGCACGAGGGAGCTCTTTCAAAAGGTGTAACAATCTGCCAGGAATTGTTTGGAGTAACAATGAAAATACAGATTGTCTAACCTGCTTTTTTTTGCAGTCTGAACTGTTTTTGCCTAGCCCTCCATTCTGGTTTTGAACTGCTGAACTGGACCAATCAGTGTGGGGGGACCTTTAAAATGGAGCCTGCTGCTGGCAAATCAGAACTTGGACTCTCATAGTGGAGCCAGCCACCTATGTACTGTATGGCCAGTGCCTCTGGGAAATGTAGGTTGAACCTTGGTGCCTTTTTGCACCAACAGAGGGAGCCCTATGGTGAGTGGCAGCCGAACCAGCCAACCGAACTGGGAGGAACTCAAAGGAAATGCCCTGCTCTGATACTGGAAAGCTCAGATCAGTAGTGACAGTGAAGAGAAAAGGAGCCCTGCTTCTGCTGCGGCGTGCAGTTCACGCGGGAAGCTCGTGGGAGGCCCTGAAGCCGGCCAGCAGCCATTTGTAAGTGCTAGTTCAGACTGAATCCGAGTTTGTGAAGAGGAGGAGTAGTGTGTAGAACCAGACTTGCCTGTAGAAGACCAAAGATTTGCTGACGTGCGATTGGCCTGTCGGGACTGCTGATGCTGTGTGTGCTCCCGGGTAATTTGCAAGTGTTTGCAATCAGGATCGAGAAGCAGCTGCCTGGTATAGTACTTTCCTTTTACATATAAATATGCGTAGTGCTTGTGGGGGATCACGATGTTATTTCCCCTTTTTCTATGAGCTGTGAGCTAAAGCTGGAAGCAGATCCCAGCTTGAGTCGGACTAAATCTGCTTGCTATCAACTGCAGTTGGGTCCAGCCACAAGGACCCTGTTTCCATACCTTGTTGTTTCTGGCAATCCAGCTAGAACATACTCCATCCAGCTTTCAGCTTTGGTATTGTGAGTAAAAATCAGAGTATCTCTCTGCAGTCTTTTATCGATTCCAAGTGTGTCATCTGATTATTGCTGTTACATTTCTTCATGAACTGAGCCCCAGGGCTCCGGTTTACAATTTGTGTGTGCATGTGTTTTCCATAAAGGGCCCCAACCAGCTGCACCGACCCTGGCTAGCCCCCCACCATCCTGGGTACCCAGAGAATTATATTTTGGACCCTATACGCATGCACAGTACTGTCATTTGATTATTTCCAAACCAAATCAACCTGATTACCCCCTCCTTGTTACTGCCCCATCTAATAAATCAGATTTGTTGTTATTGAACTATATGCTGTCTGTGGTGTCAGTACATGTAGAAAAAGCATTGCATTGTGTGTGTGTGTATTGCCTAACCTTGTTTTACAGGGGGTCCTCAGAGACGTGCTGTAAGACATCAGTCCTGAGGGTAAGTGATACTGTATGTGTAAGAAGTGTGCATTTGTGGGGAATTGGGAAGGTAACTCCCGTGTATTGTGTGGGCCACTAGTGGGAACAAAGGGGGGTCATAGTGTCCCAGAGGGCTGAACCCGAGCTAGTTTAACCACTATCAACCCTGACCTCTGGGTGGAGGCACCAGTCATAAAACCTAGGCCCCTCAACCTGTCAGTAGCTAGGCAGGCAGGGGTAGTAGCCCTTGGGATAGCGCCACCTGGGGGTTACACCAACTTTGCCTTTGAATTAAAACTCTGCTGCATCTCGAACATTATCCAAGAATAATGCATGCCCTGTTGTGCCTTATTGCTTAATTTTATAACTATTGCTCAATTCTGGTGCCCTCCGTTGAGCAGAAGCTTAGTGCAGGTTTCACTGCATGGCCTCAACTCAACTGATGTTACAGGAATTCTGAACTGATCAGTAATTTAAAAAAAAATGAAAATCAGGGAAGGGAAAAAAGCAGTATCAACAAGGAACCCTAAAAAAGGAAAAACAAGATTATTTCAAAGCAAACAAAAGTAGCATGATAGGGAAATTACACAGGCTACACAAATGCACAAATTCCCAATCATTAAAAAACAGATAATCTACGATTTATGCTCCCTTTGAAGATCAGTTGTGTACATCCATGCATTCTTTCAAAAACATAATGTTGCAGCTATTACAATCTACTGGGGATGTCATGGAATCACTGTTATACGGTATACCATGATATCAGAAGTTATGGTATTGATACCATGGGAAATTTCCAATTAAATGATAACCATGGTTCACAGTACTGTAAACGCTCGAATAAGACCCCGGACGCTTATTTATTTCGTACTGCTTCTGCACCAAGCGCTTATTCAAGCAAGGCGCTTATTCAAACACAGGCACTTATTAAAGTGGCAGAACATTTTCTGAGAAAATAAAATCAAGCACTCAATATTTGCATCTGCACTTAAATCACTTTTATTTTATGACATTTTTGATGTAAAAAAAAAAAAATGTCATTCATCACAGTCATCACTGTAATCGACAGTTCGTTTTCAGCCCTGTCTTCGGCATCCTCAGCATCTGCATCTCCTTCTGGTTCAGGCTCTTTGGGAGTATTTATGCCGCTTCTAGAGAGTGTACGAAGCTTGATAAGGACATCCTCCCTTTGCTCATATAGGATCCCATCTGGTTTGAGCACATTAAAGTTCTCATCCTGTGAGTTGTCAAGTGAATTCAAAACACCGCAGACAATGAATGATTTTATGATAAGCTCGTTCGGGATAGTATTCCATGCTTGTTTAACCCACTTTGCAAGCTGGACTCTGGTAAGAGGCTTTAGGTTCCCCCCTCGGGTGTACTGCTTCTCCCCTTCTGACATCCACTCTTCATAAAGTTATCTAATATCGCCTCATCCTCCTCCTTTAGCTCCTGCTCCCAGCCACTGCCTGACCTTTTCTCTCCCCTTCTCCTCCTCCCTAGGCAACCCCCCACGCCTCCCTCCCAGGGCTCCAGCTATTTAGTTACCTCCTTCTGGGCCCTATCCCACTGAGCCGTGCTGAACTCATCTACACTATTGCTGCTCGTACTCTTTCACTCTGAATCCTTGATGTATTTATTCTGTACTCCCCAACAATTTTTATTGCCTGTTGTTGATTTGCCAGTGAATTGTAACTATCATGTATTTTTTGTTATCTTGTATTTGTTGCACCCAGGTCCGCCTCAAAAATGAGCTTGCTCAACGGTGGTCGCCTGGTTAAATAAAGATTTTGATTGATTGACAAGGGAAGGGAAGGGATAAGGGAAGGGCTGACCAGAAGCCCTCTCCTCCAGATGAGGGGAGTAGCCTTCAAACCCAAGGGGGATGGGGAGGGGAAACAGACTGGGGTGGAAGTTTCAGGAGGAGCAGAGGGAGGATGGACGGTATAAGGAACCTGGTGGGGTTCGAGCAAAGGGATCAGGATAAGGGTGGGGTTGGTGTTAGTAAATGCCAGGAGCTTGGAAACAAGTTGCCAGAGTTCCAGGCCATGCTGTTCTGGGGTGGATGTGGGCGGTCACGGAGACGTGGGCCAACAAAAACCATGACTGGGACCTAAACGTAAGGGGTACACTATGCTTAGGAAGGACAGAAAGGAGGGCAGAGCGGGTGGAGTGGCTATCTTCATTAGAGATGACATAGAAATTGCTAGGGTAGAAGAGGCAAAGGGAAACATGGAGGCCTTATGGGTCACCTTACAATCCCCAGCAGGAGATAAGGTCAAGCTGGGTGTAGTATATAGACCCCCCGGGATGAGCGATGTTTTAGAGGATGGTTTGCTGGACAACATCATTGCCCAGTGTGGACCAAAAGGGGAAGGAGTGGCGTTGATGGGGGAACTTAATATGCCAGGTACAAACTGGGGAACCATGTCCTCTAAAGTGGCCAAGGAGCAGAGGCTACTGAATGGCTTCCAGGATGTGTTCTTAACACAGCATGTGATGGAGCCCACAAGGGAGGGGCATGTCCTGGACGTGGATCTGGCAGATGGGGATCTGTAGGGACCTGGTTGTAGAGGACCCCTGACTGGGAGCGACCACAATACTGTCTGGTTTCAAATAAGCATGGGGAGGGGTGAGATCTAGGACACTGGCAGTGGACTTCAGGGAAGACTTTGTGGGCATGGGAAATATTCTCAAGGATCACTTGAAGGGATTACATCAATGACAAGTGGGAAAGGAGATGGGAGGTCATAAACGGGACTTCATGAGGCAGTCAGGATCTGCGCTAGTTGAAACATAAGGGAGCAAGGTCACATAAACCATGCTGGTGGTCCAGTGAGGTACAGGTAGCGGTCAGAGAAAGAAGGTGGCCTACAAAAATATAAAAAACAACAAGAGGGATAGGGATAAGGAAATGTACCATCTTGCATCTAGAAAAGTCAACCGGATGGTGAGGGGAGAAAGTCCAGTAAAAGAGCAAGGAGCTGCACATAGGGATACATGGAGGGAAAAGGGGTTATTCCGTATATTGGGGAGCAGAGAAAAACTAAGGGCCATCTCAGCAGATTGAGATCAGAAGGAGGGTGGGTGGAAGAGGCGAGGACCAGGCAGAGGTATTTAACGAGTACTTTGCCTCTGTGTTCATTAGGGAGGGGGATGGGATATCTACAAAGCAAGGCATGATGGGGATAGGAAGGCAGTGAGTGGGATCAGGGAGCAACAGAAATGGAGCAAGAGGGAGGGAGAGGTACCCCAGGGTGTCACATCTGGATAAGGATAAAAGGCCAGTAAGGTGGAGGGACAGATGATGCTATCTCCGCCAAAGGGTGTGGTTAGCCCTCAAGGCCCTAAAGAAAGACAAATCTCCTGAGCCAGATGGCATTCATCCAAGAGTACTATGGGAATTGGCGGACATACTGGCTGCACCCCTGGCGGAGCTCTTCAAAAGGTCACTTGAGACAGGGAGGGTACCTAGGGATTGGCGAGAGGCACATGTGGTGCCAATCCATAAAGGGGGGTCGATAGAAGTACCAGGTAAAGTACAGTTATGTAAGAACTTACCGTAACAGTAGATCTTTGAGAGGAGCTCTTGCAGCAGGCTATAACAATTAGGACTATGCCGCAGGCACTACGACCACACTGAAAAACTTCTGCCAGCAATACCAGCGTGGGACCGCCCCCGATGCTGGCCCCGCCCCGACGTCAGTCAGGGTACAAGAGGGGGCGGACCCAGCTCCACCTCAGTTCTTCCGCCAGTACCAAGCAGAAGGCCTGAAAAGAGAAGGAGGCGAAGCCTACCATCGATAAGAGAAGAGAAGAGAAGATACCTGCACACTCCGAGGGGGAAGGCGGATGGGAAAACAGCGCCTGCTGCAAGAGCTCCTTGAAGATCTACTGTTACGGTAAGTTCTTACGTAACTGTACTATCTTACTTCGAGATAGAGCTCTTGCAGCAGGCTATAACAATTAGGACTGAGTCCCAAGCAGTCCCATTGCTAAGAGGTAGCCGACCCCGGGAGGACGAATATGCTGACTCCAGAGACCTTCAGGACAAGAGTCCTTGCAAAACTGCTAGGCTGAAGCCAGCACGGCGTCTGGAGACAATATCCAAGCTGTAATGCTTGACAAAGATATGCACCGAGTTCCAGGTCGCGGCCGTACAGATGTCCTGAATGGCGACATTCTGCATCGCGGCAAAAGAAGCTGACACTCCCCTGGTGGAGTGACCCCTAACCGGACCCAGCAGGGGTTTCTTGTGATGCTCGTGCAAAACGAGACTAATGGACTATCCATTTGGAGACAGTCTGCTTGGACACCGGTTGATCCAAGCTGCCAGGCACAAAAGCCACAAAGAGCTGCTCCAATTTACGGTGTTGAACATTCTATTGAGGTAATACTCAGGGACCTGTGGACATCCAATGTGTGGAGGAGAACCTCCCCTCTATTGGAAGGGGAAGGAAAATAAACTGGAAGATCAACCGACTGGTTGAGGGTCAACTCTGAGACCACTTTGGGAAGAAACTTAGGATTAGTTCTGAGGGAAACCCTTTCCCTATGAAAAACCAAATAGGGCTCTTTACACATCAGAGCCTGCAGCTCAGAAACTCTTCGAGCGGAAGTAACAGCAACCAGAAAACAAACTTTCCAAGACAGGTAATGCAGCTCACAAGTCGCTGCGGGTTCAAAAGGGGGAAGGGTGAGGTTCTCCAACACAAAAAGGAGGTCCCAGGGTGGGACAGGGTCCCTGATGGGAGGTCTCATGTGAAGAACCCCCCTAAGGAAGGTGCGGACCACTTCTAAGTGGGCCAATGCTCTGTCTCCCACTAGAGCATGATAGGCTGAGATCGCCCACATATGCACCTTGATAGAGGAATAGCTCAGGCCTTTCTCGTATAAGGAGAGGAGATACTGTAAAGCGGAGTTCACAGAGCAGGTGACTGGGTCTAAATGCTGTGGCAAGGCCCAAAGGCAGAAAAGTTTCCACTTCATAGCGTAAGCAGAGCGAGTAGAGGGCTTTCTTGCGGACGCTAAGACCTCAGCCACTTCTGGGGAAACCCTGTATCTGTTCTTAGCTACGTCTGGAGGAGCCAAGCATGCAGGTGCAGGGATCTGAGATCTGGGTGAACCAGAGAACCCGATTCCTGGGACAGCTGTTGTAAGCATATGGGCAGTGGGATTGGAGGTTCCTGGGACAACCGCTGCAGGAGTGGGAACCAAATCTGTCGGGGCCAATTGGGGGCCACAAGGATCATGCGTGCCCCCTCTGCCTGTAGTTTGAGCAGAACCCTCTGGATGAGAGGGAAGGGCGGAAAGGCATAAAGAAACCTCCCTGCCCAACAAAGGGATAACACGTCTGGCCAAAAAGCCAGGGCTGCGGCTCGAAAGCAAAATCGCAGTAGTTTGGCATTGCGCAGGACGCAAAGAGATTTAGCTTGGGAAGGCCCCACCTTCCCAGAGCTGATCCGCCACGGATTGAAGTAATTCCCACGTGCGCGCCTAGCCCATGACTGCTGAGGTTGTCGGCCAGTGTTTCGACTCCTGAACGCGTATAGCCGACAGATGAATGCCCTGCCCAGCGCCCAGTACCAGACTCTCATCGCTTCCCGGCAAAGAGGATATGAATGGGTGCCTCCTTGCTTGTTGATGTAAAAGATGACCACCATGTTGTCCGTCTGAACTAGAAGAGAGCCGGGTACCAGGTCCTCTTGAAATGCCTGAAGAGTGTAGAGGACCACTTGCATTTCCAGGACATTGATGTGGAGGGACTGTTCCTCGGGTGACCAAACCCCTTGAGTTCGGTGAACACCGAGATGAGCCCCCCAACCCAGGTCTGAGGCATCCGTCGCTAGAGTCTGACCTGGAGGCTCTGGACGAAAGCTGACCCCTTTCTCCAGATTGCTGGGGTCCAACCACCAAAGCAACGTTCTCCTGACTGGCTCCGAGATCCTGACTAAAGCATCCAGGTCGTCAGAGTATTGATCCCACTGCACCCCTGAGCATCCATTATGGGATTTCTCATGTTGAGGCGGGCTAGGGTGTTACTGGGATGGCCGCCGCATATGCCCCAGTAGATTGACGGTTCCAGCCGGAACTCGAGGTGCTATGGAGATCCGTTTCGCCAAACTTCGCAGGCTAATTTCCCTGTCCTGTGGGAGAAAAGCCATGCCCTGGACGGAGTCCAGAGTCGCCCAATGAAGGCAAGGGTTTGGCTGGGCTCTGGGATGACTTTTCAAGTTCAGGTGATCCCCAGCTCTCGGAATAGAGTATAGGCATCTCCGGAGAGCGAGGAGGCAGCCCCTTGACGGGCCGTGAGAAGCCAGTCATCGAGGTAAGGAAAACATAATGGCCTGATCGCCTTACAGCCGCAGCCACCACTGCTAGGCATTTGGTAAAGACTCGAGGAGCGGAAGAAAGGCCAAACGGGAGCACCCAGAATTGATAATGCGCCCCTAGGAAGTGGAACCTTAGAAACTTCTTGTGGGGAGGAAAGACCCCAATATGCATGTAAGCATCCTGCATGTCGAGAGAACAGAGCCAATCCCCTTGGTGCAATAGAGGGAGGAGACCCTGAAGAGTCACCATCCTGAACTTTTTGTACTCTATAAAGAGATTTAAAGGACGGAGATCCAGAATGGGACGAAGGTCCCCAGTCTTTTTTGGGATCAGAAAAAAGTGGGAGTAGAACCCCTGACCCCACTGCTCCATGGGAACTCTTTCTATTGCTCTTTTGCAGGATGGCCTGAATTTCTCCTTCCAAGGGTAAATGTGAGAAGGAGGATAACGGGAGAGCTTTGGTGGAGTACGTGGAAGGAACTCTGTGAACTCCAACGTGTCTCCTCTCCGAATGACGTCCAAGACCCATTGATCTGTGGTAATAGAGCCCACCCTTCGAGATGAAGGAGACGTGGCTCTCAACCAGTTCCCCCTAGACGCCTGGACCATGGGGGCGAAGGAGTCATGCTGCAGAACCAGGGGTAGGGAGAGAGGCTTGGGAGGACTTGGGCCCACGGGCGGAAGGTCCACCAGACTGCTGGTTTCCGGATCTCCAGCGGAAGCCACCTCTCTGCCCCCACTGGGAACCTCGGGCTGAAGTCTGATTGCCTGAGGACTTGCAAAAAAGCAGACGGCGATGGGGGCGTCGCTGGTTGCCACGGTACATCTGGCGGACCGACCAGATTGACTTACCCGATTCCTGGAGACGGGAGATCAAGGCCTCCGTCTCCTGCCCAAACAAAATGGTACCCTGAAATGGTAGGTTCCGGATACCGGACTGCAGATCCTGGTGGAAGCCCGAAAGCCTCAACCAGGCATGGCGCCTGAGACAAACCCCAGAGGCGGCTACCCTGGCTGTCAGATCTGCAGTATCGCACGAGGCCTCAGAACATGAGTGCCCTTGCCCGAGCCCGACTGTAAGAGGGCCAGGAGTTCCGCCTTCTTATCGGAGTCTGGCATGGCCTGTGCCAGCTCAAGACCCTGTTCCCACAACGCATTCTGGAACTGCACCATATGCGTGAGGAAGTTCAGGGATCGTAAGGAGCAGATGGAAGCAGCGCAAACTTTCTTGCCCACCTGATACAGGTAACGGGACTTCAAGTCGGGAGGCTGGGAGCTGAGGTGTCATGGCTGTCGAGACTTGTCATGAGCAGCTGTGATCATAGTGGAGTCTGCCTGAGGGTGTTCCGCCAAGAAGGGTTCAGCCCTCGGAGCCTTGTAAAGCCTGTCCGACTTTTTGGGAACCACCGGGATGGAGGCTGGGCGCAGCCAGGTGGATCTAGTCAGGTCCTGAAAGTATCCACCAGAGGAGGAATGACCAAAGACTTTGGGTCCTCCTGCCTCAGGTATTTGGCCAATCTCGGCCCGGTCCAGGCCTCTCCGTGTCCCACCTATTGAAGCCTGGATATGCCTCATGACGTCCATGAACGTGGGATCGTCCGGAGGCAAGCGAGGCATGTCCTTCTCCTCAGGGGAGTGCTTGAGGCTGAGGGAAGATGAAGAGGATGACGAGGAAGAGGAGGACCGACTATCTGACTTAGAGTAGTCTGGTTCTGCCTCATGTCCATGCCTCGCCGGACGTCGGTATGCAGGGGACCGACGACGGTCCGAAGATCAACTCCGGTCCCTGGACCGACGACAGAGCGAGGACCGACGTCAGTCTCCGGGAACCGTCCCGCTGAGCGCGAGAAGGGCTCCAGGAACGAGACCGGGACCGACGTCGGTCAGTCGAACCATAGAGCGACGCCGGTGGTCCTCGGATCGACAGCGAACGAGCCTCAGACGGGGCGAAAACGGCGCCGGGGACCTCAACGGAGAGGTCTCGCCCTCTGGCTGTGGTTCACCCGCAGGATCCGGTACCGGTGTCTGGGCCGGCAACGGGGTGGTACGCTTCTGAACCTGCCCCCACCAAAACGAAAAAAGCTGTTTAAGCTTGTCCGGGGAGAATATTTCAGCTGCCCGCTGCGGGAAAGAAGTCTCCTGAGCGGCGGGTCGCGACGGCGAGCTCTTCTGATGGCCCAGGGGGGAGGAGGACTTGGGCGAAGGGGACGTCAGCTGGACAACGACCGACCCCAGGTCCTTGGCCCCTTCAACCGGCATCGGTACCGCAACCGACGATGGGGTGATGACAGGGGGCGCCGGAGAGTCCTCAAGCTCCAGAGGCGCACCTTTAGCAGGTGGCGCCAGTGCCGTGGTCGGTAGGGCTGAAGCAGGTACCGCCACGGACTTGGTGATGACTTTGATCGGAGTCACCTTCAGCTTGGCCAGCTGCTCCCCCGACAGGCCGGCCTTAGCCTGAGATGAGCACGGCGACTCACCCGAGCCCGAGGGACGGGCCTTCTTCGGGGAAGGTCGTGACCGCGAGCGGGACTGAGACTGGGACCGGTGCCGGGACCGACTGCGCTCTTTACTATGATGCTTTTTCTCCTTCTTCTTCCCCTCGGACGAGTGCAGGTCCATTTTCTTCTCTAAAAGGTAGGCCTTCAGGCATCGGATGTGAGTGCGGCTTGTAAAAGCTTGGCAGTCGGCGCAGTTAGCGGTGTCGTGGTCCGGGCCCAAGCAGAAAATGCACCGCCGATGACCGTCTTTGGCGGGAATTTGCCAGCCGCACTCGCACTTGTTTAGGTGTTCTGGGAAACAAACGCCCGGAAGGCATCAACCCGCTGGAAGAAACTTCGTACTGACGCCGGCACCGGCGGTAAACACCAAGGCAAAGTACTGCATGAAACACTGAAAAACGAGCCACTAGCAGTTACCATACAGGCGCCGTCGCGTAAAGAGAAAAAATGGTAAACCGTCAAAACTTGCTTGAAGATCCTTTCTCGCTTGGTGAATCGAGGCAGCAGCTATTCACGCATGGTAATCGTGGCGGAAAGAACTGAGGTGGAGCTGGTCCGCCTCTTGTACCCTGACCGACGCCGGAGCGGGTCCGGCGTTGGGGGTGGTCCCCCGCTGGTATTGCTGGCAGAAGTTTTTCCGTGAGGTCCTAGTGCCTGTGGCATAGTCCTAATTGTTATAGCCTGCTGCAAGAGCTCTATCTCGAACTAAGATCTATAGACCCATCAGTTTGACCTTGGTGGTGGGAAAATTAATGGAAAGTATACTAAAGGAACGATTGGGGTGTACTTGGAGGAGGTGGGAGGTCTGGATAGTCGGCAACATGGGTTTGTGCCAGGTAGATCATGTCAAACCAATCTTGTGGAGTTCTACGAATGGGTAACATCAGAACTGGACTGGGGAAAGCCTGTGGATGTATTAATCTTGGACTTCAGCACATGTTGACTCTGTCCCCACAATGGTCTGGGTGGAGAAACTGATGGGGTTAGGAGTAGGCCCTTTGATGGTCAGATGGATTGAAAACTGGCTAGCTGGACTACCCAGAGAGTAGTGGTCTGTGGGAGCTCTCGAACCCTAGAGAGGTTGGTAGGGTACCCAGGGCTCTGTCCTGGGTCCGATCCTGTTTAATGCATACATATCGGACATCAGGAGGGTATAGGTGTGAAATGAGTCTCTTCGCTGATGACTCCAAGATGGGAGCAGTAGTTGAGGAGAAGAGGGAGGTTGGCCCTGCAAGGACCTGGACACCCTGGAAAGCTGGGCTCACACATGGAAATTAAATTTCAATATCACCAAGTGCAAGATGTTGCATCTTGGCGGAAACCCTAAACACAGGTACACCTGGGAGGGAGGCTGGAGGCTCAATAGGGGAAAAAGACCTAGGGGTCATGGTGGATGCATGTATGAATAACTCTGAGCAGTGCAGGAGAGTGGCTAGCAAGGCAAACAGGATGTTGGGATGCATTGTAAGGGGGATCACCTCTAGGAGCAAGGAAGTGATTCTGCCACTGTACAATGGACTGGTTAGACCACACCTTGAGTACTGTGTACAGTACTGGAGACCACACTTGAAGAGGGACATACAGCTCCTGGAGAGGGTACAGAGGAGGGCAACTAAGATGATACCAGGGCTAGGGGATTTGACGTATGAGGACAGACTTGAGGAGCTCTGCCTGTTTTCATTGGAGGAGAGGAGAGGAGAGACAGGGGACATGATTGAGGTCTTCAAGTACCTCAAGGGAATAAATAGGGTAAACATGGAGGGGATCTTTAGACTAAAGCAGGGAGGTATCACCAGAGGGCATGGTTTGAAGTTGGAAGGTGGAAGGGTGAGGGGGGAAAAGAGGAGGAGGTTTTTCACTGAGATGGTGGTGGACCATTGGAATGCACTGCCTGGTGAGCTGGTTCAGAGATCCACAGTGGAGGGCTTCAAGAGAGGGTGGGACAGACACAGAAAGTGGATGTATCAGATGATGGCCTGTCCCAGGGGGGTGGGGATGGATGATAGGGGTTTCTGGAACACAAGGGAGGGGAGGGCCTCGGCACCCAACTAGGGATCTGAGGTTCGAGCAGACTCGATAGACCATAACGCCTAATCTGCTGGCAAATAGTATGTTAGTATGATAAAGCTTCCTGTAGTATGCTTTAAAGGGGAGATTCCAGCAGACATCATCTGCCTGCACAAGGCCAGTGCAGCCACCAGGGATGACAGCCATATCAGTTTTTAGTTTCTTTAGGACACGTTTGGTTGATTCTTGGATATGGCATCTATAGACATCCCAGACCAACAGTCTACGGGAAAAAGCTAGCGTTCCCCACACCTGATTGAGCCATATGTGAGTCAGGTCCTCATTCATCCAGCCATTCTCGCTGTAAATGCACACACCTGGTACAGTGTCAAGTTCTTTGCCACGGCATTTACCCTTAAAAACAATAAAGGGAGGTAGCTTTGTGCTGTTTGCTTTTGCTGCCAATACCACTATAACACTGGACATTGCATGTCCTGTTGTTTTAAGGGAGACCGATTTGCTACCGGCGAAATCCACAGTACAGTCTGCAGCCATGTCCAGCCATATGGGTGTTTCATCCATTCCCCCGATCAGCGCAAAGGAGAAGCCCCTTTTGATACGTAAGCTTCGAACAAACAGCAGGAAGGAGGTTAGCTTAGGGGCTACTGTGTCAGGTATTTTCTGCCCAACAGTGGTTTTGCGTCTTAATGTGATTCCATGCCTGCGGAAAAAGTTACGTAACCACCCATCACTTGCTGCAAATTGCATGTCTGTCCCCTTACTTGCTCTTGAAAATATTTTAACAGCTTCTTTTTTGACAGCTTTTCTAGTTACCCTTAAATGCTGGGCTCTCGATGACTCGATCCATGAATACAGCTCCACTTCAAGTGTTTCAGAAACCGGCTGCCGACCTCCTCCTTCCAATTTTCGGCGACTTTGTGAAGCCATTGCCGAGGTTGGTCTGCTTGCTTACACCACTCTCTGATGCATTTGGCATCCATACCAAAGTTGTGAGCTGCACTCTCCTTACTGTTACCACTTCAGACATAATCAATGGCCTGCAGTTTGAAATCGATATTGTAGCTGTGGAGCCGTCATTTCTTACAATTTGGCTCCAAATCGGTGTCTGGTGAGTGCTCTCTCTCACTTGTCCGGTTCGATCATAGCTGTGGTGTGTTCAGCAGAAAGTGGAAAAGGCTTAAGTAGCATCATTTCACTATTTATTTGAATGGTGAACACCTAGTCAAGTGGGGGATTCATCGTTTTAATTTAGAGTGCATTGCTTTGTGCGTTGCTTTGCACTGCGATAAGCACTGGTCTGTAGCTGCGTAACCATACCCAGCCCTCAGTCACACCATGACAGTGTTAAACCAGGTGCTTAATTGAACACAGGCACTTATATAGTTCGAGGCAGCAATTGACCAGGCGCCTATTCAGGCAGGCGCTTATTCGCGATCCGGCGATTATTCAAGCATTTACGGTATACCATGGTATTCAGACATTTCAGCTAATTTTTTTTTTTTTTTTTGCATTTTCAGGGACCACTGTCTCTTCCATGCCAACTCTCCCTGATGCAAGAGTTTGAGAAGGCTTCTTTTTTTGTACAAAAATTACTTCTTCTGTAATACCACAGTATAACAGTAACCAGGACATTACATGTGAAGGTTATCATACCAGAAGAATTTCATATCATGACATCCCTACAATCTACTACAGAATACAGTTTCATATTTAGCTTTCCTTTTCAGGGTTTATAACACAACTTGGTAGCCTATCTGAAAAGTCTGTATAAAAAGTATGACTGTGCCCCTATGACCTCATAATGCCTTTGTTTATGACATCATCATGTTTACCATGGTAACAGACTACAGTGTCATAAGTACAGCAGTTGTGAGGGCTGCTGGGGCAGTCAGATGCTTTTTGAAAGACACTATGAAATAAGTGCAGCATTACATGAAATATTTAGTAGAACAATAACAGCAGGAAATTAAAAAAAAAAACACAAACGTTAAACAGAGTTATACTTGTTTTAGGCCTTATATTTTAGTAGCCATTTGCTGCTTAACGGGCTTACTGTCACAGTACAAGGGACTCTGTGTTTTCAAGTCAGCAACACAGTTCTAGCTGGTAGAATGGACTTGAAGTGCGGAACTCAGAACTCTACAATTTTGCATGGTACACCAGAAGTATCATTCCCCAGGTGCTCAGGTACAGGTTTGATGAACTCAAAGCCAGTTCCTATAAAGAAACATAATATTCTGCCTAAAGTGCAGAAAATGTAATTATAACATGGAGTACCTGACTGGTATAGAGCCATCAGGTGACCATTGATTAATCCACGATATACGCACAGCAACTGGTGAAGTGTCAGCCCAGAGTGATCGATGAGCAGACCAGATCTAGTTATTGTGCCCCAAATGCAGTCTGCGCATCGGCCATTACTATCCTCGTTAAGAGAGCCAGAACAGAAGGCTCTCATGTATGGCTCTATACCAGTCAGGTACCTCTTTTTCTGTACCCCATGTTATAATGCAGCCTAGTGAAGTGTCAGTGGCTGCACTGTTGAAACTCTCTGCAGTGTTCTGTGTCTGACTGTTTCTGTGTGACTTCTCACCCACCCGGCGGATCTCTTACTTATCCCCGCAAAAGCTAAAGTGCTGCGCTGTGCCGAATTGCCGTGTCTCCCCACCCACCCCGCGGATCTCCGGTGCAATTCTGTTTCTGACAGGGAGGTTAAAGTTGCCATGGGAATGTCAGCGCGGTCCGCTGGGGAGAGAGAGAGATGCTCCCCGTCCTCCGGAATGTCAAGAAAGGCTATCCAGCTACATTAAACAGCTTGTCTTTCAGGCATCTTGTGTAAAAAGGCACCAGATATTTAGTTTTTTTTTCACTATCAGTGAAAGAACAACTCTATTATAATAAAAAAGCTTAAAAACATTAGCTTTACACCAATTATGGTTTATTGCTGCTTAATTTTCTGTTATTTTTTTAACTTCCCTTGCTGTTGGTCTACTAAATACTGTAGATAATACAGCAATTACAACTGTCCTCTACTTTTCTCTCTTTTCATTAACAACCTGCCCTCCCTTCCATGCTCCTCTGTGTTGATCCTTTATGCTGATGACATGGTGCTTCTCTCCAGTGGTAAAGATCCCTTATCAGTAAGGGCAGATCTTCAAGCTGACTTCAACTGCTTGCAGGAGTGGTTACTACAAAACAGGCTCCTACTGAATGCTAAGAAAACCCTAACTATGCTTTTTGGCTCCCCCTCAAGAATCAAATCTCTTACTCCAGATTTTTTTATATGTTCTCTAGATGACTCCCCTCTGGAATTCGTTACCTCTTTCAGGTATCTAGGAGTCACTCTCGGCCCACCTCTTGACTTTAACCTCCACATTGCGGCTACATGTAAGGCGGTTTACTCCAAACTTGGTCTTGCCTTTAAAATTAGGTCCTCTCTCAATGATGCTTCCCGGCTTGCTATGTCACAAGGTTTTCTCCTCCCTTCTCTGACATATTGCTCTCAGGTTTACCTTAAAGCTAGCAAAGGAGCGCTCCAGAAATGGAGCACCTGCTATAACAGTATATGCAGATTTGCTCTCTCCGCTCACAGACTTACCCATCATTGTCTGCTCTACTCAAAACTGAATTGGCTCTCCCCAGCTTCGCTCAGACACTATTCTGCAGGCTGTGTAATTGATAATATTATCAGAACGGGGTCCCCTGAATACCTTGCTAAACTGTTAACGCAGCCCTCCCAAGCATATCTCCTCAGGGCATCTGTTCAAACCCAACTTGAAATTCCCAGATATCTCACTAAAAAGGAGAAATTCCTTTGCCATATCTGCCCTGTTCCTGGAACTCCATTCCCCCACATCAAACTCTCAAATCCCACAAGGCCTTTAAACTGGGTCTTGGGCACACCTAATAGAATCGACTGCTGCTCTTTGTGCTGTAACTTGAGACTTACTCGTAGCATCTTTTCCTCCCCTTGGCACTTACTGTTTTCCTGCTTGTTTCTAAAATCTGCATGTTCCCACATCCATCAGGAATCCTAGTGTTATAAAGCTACTTCTTTTAAGTTTGTTTGCGGTTTGTCATTCAATTAGTCAATGATGTATCATCTGGCGAAATTAATTAATGTAACGTTATTAGTTTTCTCTTAGCTGTCACTGATAAGGACTGTACTTGGCAGTATACTGTCAAATGTTTTGTTCTCACTTCATGCTGCATCATGAAATACTTTTTAATATTGACTCTGGTCTCTCCTGCCTGTACTGTTCCGGGTCGTGCCCGAATATAGGCAATATTCTTGTCTAGTGTACTTACCCGATAAACAAAAACCAAATAAATAAATACTTCATTGCGTCTTTTAAAACATAGCTGACTCTCCCCTGCTTACCACATGATTGCTGTTCGTGACGACACAGTCTGCTGTCATGGTGAGCTCTATGACATCATAAACAAAGGCACTGTGAAGTTAACAGGGGAAAGGCAAATGTGTCCTAATGTTTTCTATGCAGACTTTTTAGATGGACTACCAAGATGTGCTATAAATCTTTGAAAGGAACACTGAAAATGAAAAAAATATGTTCGATAGTGAATTGTAACAGCAGAGACATCTTATTTACGAAAGCATATGCTGAAGTGCAGAGTTGCTCCTTAAACTCAATATATCAAAACAATTTTAAGAGCGAACATAATTTCAGATACCTTCTAACTTGCCCTCAGCTGATTGGTGCACTTCTGCCCAGTCCATTTTCAGAAGGCTTAATTCTGGATATTAAAACCAGATCATTCATCTGCCGTTTTTACTGGCTACATTAAAAGTGTTAAGTATTGCCAGTATGGCATGCTGCCAGCAGCTCTGATCCCACAAGTCCCCTGTTGCATAATTTCTGGGAATGCATCAGGGAACAGTGGGATGTGTGAGACTGCCAAGGTTCCCCATCAGTGACATTTAATGTGCTTGCTGGAGAAAGAATGTGTTGACTTACGAGAGACCAATAAAATGTGCATGGTTTAGAACAAAACAGCCCCTAACATAATGGGTAGAAGGATACTGCATGGTTTGTGGTGAGTCTGGACAAAGAGGTCAGCTCCTCAAAAGACTAGAGTGACACAAAGACATTTTTTTTTTGTTCATTTATTTATTATGGTGACAACATTTTAAACAAATATATGATTTCCTATAAAAAAGGTTACAATAATTAAACTATGTTCAAGGAGAGCAGTAGGATTCCTCTTCTATTTGAAGCAGCATTTGTCATCTTTTTATGCATGTGACTGTCTTGTCTTTTTTTTTGTAAACTTTAACATTTCAGTAAGACAACCTATTACATAGCAGAGCTGTAAGCAGTTCTATATACAGATAACATATGGCAATAGAGGAGGTAAGGGTTCACTAATATTCATCCACACTGCTGGTGATACAAGCTTATTGCTATCAGGTTCCGTTCTGTTACCATGTTTTCATGCATAACTGTTTTTATTTATGACTTATCTCCATTTGTTCAGTGACACCCCCAGTCATCCCCTAAAACGTGCACTTGTACTCAGAGAATCAACATGGTCAATAATAAATAAATGTACATTTGGAGACATCACAAAGAAACAACAGTTGAAGAATGGAGTCTTCTGTAGAAGAGACCATAATGTACCATTAGTTACTTGAGACAAGGTACATATGCACATTAATTCATACAGTAATCCTATAATTGGGAATCAGTTGTCTACAAAACTGCAGACAGTGCCGTAGCATTCTGTGCCCACGAGCAACATGATAATTAGACTTAATGTCAGAGGCTAAATCAAAGTGCCTCTTCATTCTGCTGCAGTTAGACAGGCGAGTACTTCACTGCTGGCTTTCATGTGTAAGTGGGCACATACGCAAAAGCCATCAGTCAGCTGTCTATCTAGAAACCCTCTGAACAGAACATAAAGCAATTCCAAAATTATCATAAGATGAACTAAAGCCCTCAAATGGCAGTAATTTGCATTAAGAGCTCTGCTACAGCTTTGATAAGAGGACAAAAAGCCCACTCTGCAGTGCTAGTCATTTTCCTAGACTGCTAGCCAAAAGATTAACATATACTACTAGCCAACTGTTTGAATTTTTTTATTAAAAAAACTTCTAAAAAATATACAGTCATTTCTACTTGTGTGCTATATAAATGTATACAGTTTTAGGATACGTGAACATTTTTTCTTCAGTCTCTAATTCTTATTCGATGCTGTTTATTTTTCTTACTTGGTTCCACTGATTTGCCCAATTGTTTAGTTTATAAGTTATTTTTTCTCATGTTTGTGTGTTTGCCATCATGTTCTACCTTACCTACATTGTAACTGGTGCTATTTTTGTTTTATGACTCCTTTTGTACTCACCCAGGTCATACCTGTAAATAGGCATTAAACTATCTAGTGTACGCACCGGGTTAACATTTTGCAATAGATTTTGTGAAATCAAGTAAGAATAGTTGGGCAATCCTTATTTTTAGATTTACCAGTTTAAGGATGGGAAACCCCTCCAATCAGCCTTATTTGTGAAATGTGGTTTTATTTTCTGGATGGCACCCACCTCCTAAAAAAATAATGATTTTGCTTTTTATCACCCCGCTCCCCCATCCAGACTGATACAATGCGACTGCACTGTGCTAATATTTTGTCCGCAGCAGCCAGTTTTATGTAGTAAAGAGATTTCAGGCTGTGTTAGCAAGGTTCATGTTTTTTTATTATTGCTGTATTTACTTACACTTGCTAAAAACTATTTCACTGCTGTGCATGTTTAATTTATGTAATGAATTCCAGTAACTACATAAGGGAGTACGGAAGCAACACTGGAGTGCTGCCATACTGCATGACGTATGCTATCCTGCCTGTAGGGGACAGAGAGGGGGGTTACATCTGCAGTCACTACAAACAGCTTACTGCTCCGGAGAGGCAAGTTGTCTGCCTAGAATGGCAACTGATGGTACTGCAGGGCCACAGGGAGGATAACTGGCAGCTGAGGGGGACTCTGATGGAGTGAATGGGAGGCTGGGGTCCAGGACATTGGCAGGAATGCACAATTCATATGCTACCAGTGCTGTGTGATGTACACCATCCTGCCCATGGAAGACGAGGGAGGTGGGGATACATCTGCAAACACGGCAGTCTGGACGACACTCTCAAAAGGTACATTCTCAGGTTGAATAGCTGATGAAGGTCCCATGGGGTGCATGGAAATAAGAAGGAAACTGTAGAGTACAGAGGGAGAGCAGGTGAGGGGCATGGGCAACAGGCTGGATTGGGGGGGCAGTGGGACAGGTAGGGTAAAGAGGAGGGTTATCAGGGCATGTAAACTCCAGTGGGAAAGACAGGGGATGGAACCGATTGAAGGAGTGGGTAGAAGACATGTTAATAATGGAGTACCATTCCAAGTGGGGAGACACCCACCCACACACACACACCAGGTATTAGCATCTGGCAGACCAAGTTGAAGTGGATCCATAGGTGACTGGAGCTAGTGAGGAAGTACAGGCAGGCAGACATTCGATCTGCCAAGAAAGATTAAGGAAAACAAGGTTGTAGTCATCGGTGACTCCAAAGTTAGGGCAGTGGGTGAGGTAGAAGGGGCACTGCTAGACCAGGATGGTATCTTAGTAGATGTGGTTTGCCTGCCTGCCTGGAGTGCAGTTCAAATGAGTGCTACCTGGTGCCAAGCCAACTCTTTGGGGGGGAAAGCAGATCATAGTCATCCATGATGTTAGGAACATCATAGGGTGCACAAGTACAAAGAACATAAGGAGATCATTCATGGATTTAGGGCTGTTCCTAAGGGGAAAGGTATACAAGGTGATCTTTTCTCAGGTCTTCCCAGTCCTGGGGGCTAGTGAGGAGTGGAACTGGACCATTAGGCAAGCAAATGCTTAGTTATGGGTCTGGTGCAAGTGGAAGTTTTCCTTTTCTGGTTAACTTGAGGGCATTCTGGGGAAAGGGAAAACTATGCCTGGGATGGAGTACACCTGTGCCAGGAGAGAGTGGGATACTGGTCATGAGAATGTACAGGACACTTAGGGGCATTCAAACTAGAAGATCGTGGGAGGAGGCCAGAGCCATGGTTCACCAAGGGCAGGAAGCAGACAGAGGATCACCGAGGGTAGGACAGCAGAGCAGGGGAGCAACAAGGGAGGAGACCTAGAGGGAGAGGGAGAATGCACAGAGGATTAAACATATTCACTTGAATGCAGGCCAATATGAGGAGCACACACAGCTGGTTGAGAAAATTATGACAGCATCCAAACCAGATGCAGTGGTGATCCTGTGGGACTTTCATGATCTCCCAAGCACAGATTGACATCTTCAGGTTAATAGCAGGACTGAGACTGAGTTATTGTCCCTTACAAGGACTGCTTCCTATAACAACATGTCCAACAAGGGACTAGGTTTGATGCCATCCTTGGCCTTGTTCTCAGCAGTGGGGCCAGAGTCATTTCCAGAGAGAACATCAAGGAATCAGTAGGAAGCAGTGATCACAACAAGGTAAACTCACTAGTGACAAGGAAAACTAGTCAGGCCTTAGCCACCAGCACCCATAACTTCGTAACGACAGAGTGCAAAGATGAGGATTTTACACAGCAAGTAAAGAGATGTATCCCATTATTAGAGAAAATACCATACACATTACTTATTATCTTCTAATTGGTTAAATCTCTGGTAAAATATCATACTTCCTGTGACCTGGAAAAAAAAAAGATGAGGATTCTGGTGCCCAAGGGGCTGGAAAAGCTGCATGTTGCTGTTTATCTAGAGCACATCTGAGCTTTGTTGAAGAAGGTGCTTGAAGCAGCTACGGAGGCTTGCACCTCTGTAAGCAGTAAGGGGAAAGGAGCCAAGAAGTGGCCTTCTGGCTTAACAGGCACACAAAGCATTTGATCCTAAACAAAAACAGTGTCTGTAACTGTTGGAAACAGAGAGTGATTGCCTCCAGGCAAAAGGGGGTACACAGCAGCACTGAGGGATGCAAAAAAAATGAATTAAGGAAGTGAAGCCAAAGAGAGTCTGGAACCAAGTTAGCAGTAGGAGCTACACATAACAACAAAAATATCTTCCAGTACCTACATGGAAAAAGGTAGATGATGGAGGGGACTGGAGCCCTGAAAACAGGGGAGGAGTAGGAGAAACCTGTACATGAGCAGAGGCCATGGCTGAGATGCTGAATGACTATTTCACCTCAATGCTCACCAAAGGGCCAGGGGTTGGGGCTGCTCATTGGGAAGGCCCATAGCATCAAGAGTAATTACAATGCAACATACAGACATCATGTCTGCCCTTGTACCGGACTATCAGGCAAAGATCTGCCACATAAATCCCAAGGGGCAGATGGGATTTATTTATTTATTTAATAGTTGGTAACCGGGAAAGGCACACTGAGCCAAGGCTCGTTTTCAGGTACGACCCGGAGAAGGGCAAGGGGTCAGCATATAACAATACAGCATTAGTGCACAGTAATTCAGAAGTTACACAGCATTAAATATATACAGAGTATAATAAAATAGCAGTGATACACAACATAACAGAGTAGTAACACATCAAGATTGGAACAATGGAATAAGCAGCGGTAAAGGGATACAGGAGAAATGCATTGGTACAAGACAGAGTTATAACAGTAGTACATACAAGAACGAGGTAATAATTAACAGCAGTTCCTATGACACAATAGACGTAAGAGCTGGTGCTGGAGGGACAGGGGTGGAGGGGAGTGGGGCCCTGAAGGGGAAGGGCATGTGGAACTGATAAGTTAAGGGGGTGAGTGGCAGAGACACAGTGGGAAGGGAAGACGCCTGAACTGTTTTTTGACAATCACCACAGTTGGCAAGCCCTTAACCGCGAGGGGTAGTGAATTCCACAAGGAAGGGATTCGGTAGGCAAAGGCTTGTTTCCCAACCAGAGAATGTGGAATAGCTAATAAGAAAGAGTGTGGGTCACGGGAGCACAGGGCATAGCCAGAGCTGGGGGCAGGGGCAATTAGAGAGGAGAAGTAGGAGGGGAGAATGTTGAACCAGAATTTCACGATGAAGGACACACAGTAAGCAAGCCGGCTATTGGCTAGAGAGGGGAGGGATACTGTTTGGTAAAGGCTGCAGTGATGCATGTGGTAGGGGAGATTCGTGGCAAAATGGCAGAAGGCATAGAACAGCAGATCTACTGTAGTTTGGCCAAGGAGGACTGGGGAGCAGCACTACAGACCACATTGGTGTAGTCAAAGGAAGGAAGGATAAGTTTGGTTATGATTTCTTTCCTGACTGAGAGGGAGAGACAGATTTTATGCCTGTGTAGCATACCTAACTTGGGTCAGAGTTTGTTACGAATTGCATCGAGGAGAAGGGAGAAGTCTACTTTGTGGTCCAGCCAAACTCCCAGGTATTTATAGCTATACACAGCTGAGATTGTGGACCCATCAAGAGTGTAGAAGGAGGGGGGGGAGGACAGTTTGGCCAGCTTGTGGACGGAACCGAATGCTATTGCGACAGTTTTTTTTGTGTTACACTTAAAAGAGATTTAGCATCTAGCCAGCGCAGAATACTCTCAAAATCGGACTGCAGAATGGGTTTGACTTGGTCTAGGGAGGGGCCTGAGGTGAAGATCATTGAATCGTCCGCGTACATTTGGACATGCGAGGAAGGGCAGACAGATGGCAGGTTATTGATAGAGAAGAGAGTGGGGCCAAGGATTGACCCTTGCAGAAGTCTGTCAAGGATGGGAAGGGGGAGGACTTTATTTCACCCAGCTGCATGAACTGAAACCTGTCCAACAGGTAGGCCTTGAACCAATCGACAGCAATGGGAGGGAGGTCTATCGAAGCAAGGTCATCTATTAGGCGTTTTATGGGCAATGGAGTCAAATGCTTTGGCCAGGTCCATGAAAATGGCCAAGGTAAGGTGACCTCTGTCCATCACATTGTGGATATCGTTGGTAAGGTGGAGAAGGGATGAGGAGGTGGAATGGTGTCACCAAAAAACAGATTAGTAGGAGGTCATGATGTCGTTGATGGCCAGGTAGGAGTTTAATCTTTTGGATATGAGGTATTCCAGTATTTTGGAGAGGGCAGGGAGAAGCGAGATAGGCCTGTAGTTGCCTGGGTTTGAGGGGTCACCTCCTTTGTGTAGGGGAATGACCCTGGCCAGCTTCCAAGCTTTTGACACAGAGCTTGAAGTGAGCAAGAGATTAAAGAGGTAGGTGATAGAAGGGACAACGGCTGGGGCTGAGATTTTCAAAAGTTTGGGGTTGATTCTGTCAGGGCTCTGTTTGGAGGAGTTTAGGGATTTCAGGGCTCTGAGTACCTCTAGAGGGGAAAAGGGAAGGGAGGTTGTGGTAGGGAGGGGGGGAAGAGAGAGGGGGATGTGGAATAAGTGGGGACTGCTGGGAAGTGTAGCTGAGTGCTGGAGGGAGGGGCTGGGGAGGTGGGAGCAGGGAGGAGGGGGTGCCCTGGGGCAGGGCACAGGTGGTGAAATAAAGGTTTATGGAGGAGGGGAGCCCCGTCCCTATCTGAGGACAGAAGGCCGGGGGAGGGAATGGGAGGAGGGACCTAGCAAGGAGTGTAGGGTCTTCCAGAAAGCAGCTGGGGTGGAGCGGCAACCATCAAGCTGGGCTTTGAAGAAACCAGATTTGGCAGAGTACACTGCCTTAGTGCAGGCATGCCTTAGGGTCCTGTACTTTTGGAGTTCAGAGATGGCAGAGGTAGATTCGTATACTTTCCAGGCCTGATCTTGGTTCTTGAATAGCTTTATCAGGTAGGGAGAGATCCACGGTTGGTGCCTGCATTGCAACCTTAACCACTTGAGGGAGGCATGGGAGTTCCAAATATTCAGGAAGGTAGAGCTTAAGGGGGCCAAAGTGGAGTCATATTGGGGGCGAGGAAGACTCCAGACCAATCAGAGAGGTAGAAGTCAGCCGATAATGACTGAAGGTTCAGGGACCTTAAAGGCCTAAACCACGTGTATTTGGGAGGGCCGGGGGGCAGTCTTCCTGTGGCAATGGCTAATGCAGTGATCACTGAATGCATCAGAGAGGGTGCCAGATGAGGAGTATTTGTGTGGGTGAGTCATCAGAATCCAGTCAATTAGCGAGTGGTTGTTTGAGCAGAGGTTGAGCCTAGTGCGGTCGGATATTAATTGCGTGAGACTGAGGGCCTCAATTTCTTGTATGGTTGGCTGGGCTAGAGGAGCAGACCAATCCAGATTAAAATCGCCCAGGACCAGGAGTTCACCAGAAGAGGAGTGGGAGAGGAGAGAGGCGAGCTTGGATACTATGGCTGTGGGAGGGGGATTGGGGAGAAGTAACACTTAGCTATAAAGAGGGGGGATGAGGAGGGGAAAGCCAGCTTTAATAGAAGTAGTTTGTGAGATTTAGGGATGGCCTCCTGGAGAACTGTGGAGGCTTGGAGGGATTCGAGTTCATATATGGCTACACCACCACCTCATTTTCCCCTGTCCTGGCAGAATACAGAGTATCTGGAGATGGCTACCATGGAGTCAGAGACTTTGGTCGAGAGCCTAGTCTCGGTGATGCAGAGGATGTCAGGACAGCACTGTGTAATCCAGGCTGTGACGTGGTCTAGTTTGGGCAGAAGGCTCCTGGCGTTTATGTGACAGATGCCCAGCTCATTTGCTGAGGGGTGGGGAGCTAGTGGGGCAGGCCCAGGGCTTTGTTCCATCGCCAGCAAGTAGGAGAAGGAGGAGGCAAGGGATTAAGAATTTTGGGAGCAGTTTCTTTCTTAGAGAGCTGCATGGATGGAGCCTAGGATTGTGGGCATGATGGGGAGGAGGGTAGTTAAGATGGAGAGGAGCAGGGAGTGGAGGCAGGACTGGGTGAAGTGGGGGGGGAAGGTTGAGGAGAATAGGGAGGCTGGACAACCAGCGAGCAAGGTGGGGGGAGGGATTGGGGGAGGAAAGGACCGTGGGTGGTAGAAGGGTGTGGAGAGACAGCAGTACTAGGAGAGTGGCAGAGAGGGCTGTGTAAAGCAGGCTATCAAGCAATGGCATATTTGTTGGTAGCTGGAGTGGGGCAGAAAGAAAGATAGGAGAGGAGTAGTTGCTGCTACAGGGTAAGGAGCCTTGCAGATAAGACTAGCTTACAGGAGAGCAAAAGTAAGAAGCCTCTGTAGTGTAGTGGATAGAGGCACAGCCTTTGGTGATGAGGGTTGGGGGTTCGAATCCCGGGGAGGTGAAGGCAAAAGGAAGCAATCAACTGAAGAAGGAACAATGGCAGTAAGGGGAGTAGAGGGTGAAATAAGGGATAGTGGTATCAGCCAAGGGATGGGAATTGGGAGAGACTGCGTGCACCACAGTGACCCCCTAGTGGGCAGTTTGTATAAGGTGCAGATTGAGAAATGGGCTGAAAGAAATAGGCATATGTCATGTGACTTGTCACGTGGCACACCAGTACCTATTAATATAGGGACAGACTGGGGTGGATGGGCCAACACAGGTGTACAGAGCACCGCTGCAGATGCCTGAAGCTTTTCAGTTAAATTCAATAAAATTCACCTTCGAGTAGGCTCTGTTCCATCCAGCATTCCCCTACTCTTTTCTTTTTTTTTTTTTTTTTTAAATATAATCTTTATTGAACTTTTTCATGCCTGCTACATCCATGGCTAAAACAAATAAAGCAATTAATTACAGCTCTATGTGTGATTATGAGTCTTCTTTATATAGCATCATCTTAGCTATATAATAACTGTTCCTTCCAGCACAGGGAAGGGTGGTAGATGTTCTGCAAACCAGAGCAAACAAAAGTGCCTGACACCCAGAACTAGCCAAGATGCTGAATTTGCTGAAAAGGACTCTATCTGTGGAAGGTGGGAGAGCAGGTGGGACCAGGATCCTCGGACCCATGGGGCATGGAGGGGGCAAACTGGGACTGGTCGAAATGGGGAGCTATAATCATCAGCAGCTCATTATCCCTTACAGTTATATTAGCTAATTTATTGGTAGCCTTAACTAGTCCTATTCAATTGGCAGAAGTTGAAGATGCAATAAAAAAATCTGCAAACGAATCTAGCTCTCACAGTGCCATGTATCCGTTTACTTGGGGAATAAAGGGTGGGTACCAGCCTCCCTGTGTTGAGTAGCAATTTATTTTTTTACATTGTTCTGCTGAGTGCTGTCCCAGTAGCTGTTTAAAGATAATATAAATCCTGGTCTGGATGGACTGCCATCTGATTTTATAAAAAATTCAGGGACTACACTGGGCTTACCTTGCAGTTTCTATATAATTACTTCCTACGCACAGAATCCTTCCCCTCATCCATACTGCAAGCTCTTAATCTTTCTCTGCAAGAAGGGAGATACAATGAGACCCCTGTGTCTTACGAATACAGACCAAAAACTTCTGTTCAGAATTCTACCTCAAAGGTTGTCTATGGTTACACCGCTACTTATTCCCCTTACAAACATGTGCCATTCCGTAAAGACACATGCAGGATAACCTAACAGTGCTAAGGGAACTACTGGAAAGGGGCAGACAGGGCTTAGTTGCTGGCTTCCTCTCTCACTGGGTCAGATTAAAGCCTTTGATCGTGTCATTCATGATTTTTTGTTTACAGTACTGGAAAAATATACTACACCTAAAGTTTTTATTACCTGGATCATGGTATGATACAGGAATGCTGTAATGATTCCCCAAATAAACTCTTGGCAAGATCCTCCAGTTACAATGCTACAAGGCATAACACAGGGCTGCCCTTTAAGCTTGAGCTTACATATCATTTCCACTGATCCCCACCTTATACTACTCCAGATTAATTGGAAAATTACTAGACTTTATCTTACTCCTGGCTCTATAGAACTGAAAACTTTAGCCTATACAGACGATTTTTGTGTAATCCTGAAAGATCAGATTTCTGGGCAGGAAGTTAGAGAAGATGTAAATCACTATTCCTCAGTTTCTGGCTCATGCACAAACTATGACAAAAGTTCTGATATCAGGATAGGTACTCCACAGAGCTGGAATTAAAATAACTTCAGACCCACTAAAAAGTTTGGGTATCAAGTTCAACCATACAAATAAGACATTATTTAACTGGCAAGTAAGTATTCAGATGGCAGAATGGCAATTAGCTGTTTAGAAAAATAGATGCCTTTCAAAGTTCAAGGCAGTGTATTTGATCAGGATTTTATTACTCCCTCATTTTGTTTTCCTCAGTCAAGTTTTCCCACCCCCTGCAGAAGTAGAGGCAAACATTTGTAGCATATTTTTCCAGGGCTTATGGGGGTCCAGGATAAATCCCATTAAAAAAGCAATGACCTATAAAACACCCGACCAAGACAGAGTTAAAATGATAAACCCATTGGCATTCGTTCTGAGCATTTTCATGCATGGTAATTTTGTCCCTGTACTATGTAACAGACAAAATTCCTGAAATACACTGGCTGAAGCTGGCTAATGCCAACCATACCAGACTGGAACATTAATAAATTTCTTTGCACACAAAACTAATTTTTCATATACTACGCCAGTACATGAGACACATTTTTGTGAGAATAAATAAATGGAAATTGACCCCTGCAAATGTGGCAGTACACTTCAGGAAGCAAATTATATAAAACAATTGTGGACAAAAATGTTTCTCTTCCCCTTGAATAAAAGTACTGCCCACAGACAAATTTGCTAGTTGCCACTAGTCAGCTGGTTAACACCAGATTCCCTAGAGCAATGTGAGATCTAGTTTGGCCAGGCATACTTGAGAAAATGTCAGGGATTTCTGAAAGCACAAGAAATTAGACGATTTTGCCCACATGCTTCTTGTCAAAGATTACTGGAAACCCAGATCCATTTTTTACTAGACTGCCCTCAAAGTAAGCAGTTTTGGTGCATTTAAGCCAAACTTGGCAAGAACCTTTATTCTGCAGGGTTATCTATTCTACTGTTGTACTGGTTATGTATCAAGATGGTTGGTCTAAATATTACAAAGGTGCCCTCTGTTTTGTTGTTTGTAAATATTACTTGTGGCAATGGAAATGTGCCCTTACTTTCCAGCAAAAGCTCATCTCCCCACAAAATGTTGTAAGGATGGTAACAGGTAGGTTATATAAATCCTATCAAAAATACCTTATCAGAAATTCAGTACCCAAAGGTTCAAGAATACTGGAAACAGTGCTTTCCCTGGGGATCTTGCACACAGGGTGACAGAATTAGGTTATCAATATTTTCTTGTAAATATTATCTTTTTTTAGTTTTGGCACGGACCTGACAATGTTTTGGTGTATTTTGCAGAGCAAATGTTATTATCTTTTTTCTTTTCCTTTTGGTTTTTTCCTAAAGTATGTATTTTTGTAAATTTCATTTTAGTTTAATTTTGTATATAATATTTTCATTTTCTGTATGATTCTTTGTTTTAATAAAAAATTCCAATACTCTCTTCAAGACGTGCCATGGGATCTTTAATGTCTATCTGAAAAACTACCAGAACAGGCAGACAGGACTGCAGTTTAACATCTCATCTGTAAGATGGCACCTCAGAAGGCCAGCACCTCCCTTATGCTGCACTACAGTGACAGTATTGGAGAAGAAAGAAAAATGGAGCACTCACCACTGGAAAATCAGCAAGAGGCACACCAGTAGGTGCACATACTTTATCAAAAAACATGTCTCAGGATACAAAAAAAGTGAAGTTAGGATTTTATAGTGTCAATATTGGGATTCACTCCAAGCTTCTGGTGTGAGGCTAGCACCCACAACCTTCTAATCTTCCAGCCTCACAGGTGAGTCTGTAACCTGCTGACCCACTGACACAGCAATGTTAAATGAGTTGCAAATCCTTGTACTGCCCAAACTGCAAGACAGAAAGTATTTCATAGTACTTTATTCTGGATCCTGCTCCAAATGCAGTTCATTAGCAGGCAATGACGGAAGTGCAATCCATACAAAGATGAGGATTTTGAAGACCAAAAGCTCAAAGGTTTGCTGTAGATACATACAGTAAGTGAGGACTGAATATTCTCAAACCAACATGGCCCAAACACCCCAGCATTTTGCTCAATCCAGAGCTATGTCAAGAGGCTCCCTGATAAAGCTCTGGATTGAGCAAATTGCAGTTTTGTTCCCGGGCAGATTCCTGAAATAAATAAAAAAAGCCAGAATGACCTTCTACAGAAATCAGTGCCAACAATGGATCCTAACAATTACTAACCAATGTCAGTATTGTTAACACTAAATCAGCTGCATGCAAAACTGGTGCATAAGTAAGTGTTATACTAGAAAACAATATCTTATCAGCTGCACAATCCGGTTTACTCCCCAACCACTCAACTGGCACTGCCCCTCTGAAAGTAGCAAATGACCTGTTAACTGCACTGGATGAACTCCTCCCAGCTGGTTCAGTCTTCATGTACCTGATAAAGGCTTCCGACACAGTGAACAATGGCGTCCTTTTCTGAAAACTACAAACCATAGGTATATCACATGGGCCCCTGGCATGGCTCAAAGACTATCTCTTTACAGATCACAGGTTGTCAAAGTCAACAGCGAAACCTCAACACCAAAAATAATCAACCACTTTGTACCACAGAGGTCCACCCTGGTTCCGCTACTCTGCAGCCTCTCTGCCTGCTCCAACTCAGTTTCCATTTTGTACATGAGAAGTTAAATGCAGATCCCACATTCCTGCTTTGGTGGATGTTCAGGAGGACATTAAAGATCTCATGGCACTTCCTGAAAAGGGTAGGTGAACTTCCCCAGGGTCCTGAACAAATGTCCCCCATTAACTCATTCATCAACAGATTAACCTGGTTCAATGTCAATCAGCTTGCATTTTCACAAAGTCATGCACCTAGGGGGTGGAAACCCAGGGGCTGAGTATAAGATGGGGGGAGGTACTTACGGTTACTAAGCAAGAGGGGACCTTGGAGTGATCATATCTGATGATCTAAAGGTGGCAGCTCAAGATGGCAGGGCAGTAGGCAAGGTAAGCTGGACGGAAGTTCTAAGGTGGGTGAACAGCCCCAGAAAATATGGGTGATGGGACAAAGGTAGAGTAGGACAGAAGGGGCCAAGCTGATGGAAAGAGAGCATAAATAGCTAAACTGCTAGTTTCTACACAGCTGCTATCTATTACTATTTTCCTTTATTCTGGGTTAGCAGTTTGCCCCAGTTTACGAAGTGCAAGGACATATTTTCTCTGCTCCAAAAGAAAGAACCCCTTTGCCGGCCCGGTGGCGCTGAGGGCTTAGGTGCTGGTAGCCTTACCTTGCGCTACGCCGGCAACCAGTGTTTGGAAGTGAGCACAGGTTGCTGGGGGTTGGCAGGGTTGGAGAGGGATTGAGCATCCGAGGGACTGCTTTCCCTCTCCAGGGAGGGGGGTTTGTCAGTGGTTGGTGTTAACTGGCTCCTAGCAGCGGCTGGGGGGGCAGTGCGCTGATGCTACAAAAATTAGGGGGCAGAGATGGGACTGATGTCTGGAGGGAGTGCGTGTGGACACGTGCATGCTCTCTCCACTGACGTCCTGCACATCCCTCCCTGCAGGGGAGAAAGTAGAGGGAAAAATGGAGCCCTCGCCATGGATGATGATGGTCCCCCCTTACGGCGCCCCCGGGAAGGCACCTCCCCCGAACTGGATCCGGTCTGGTGGGTGAGTACTTCCCTACCCCCCGCCATGAGGGGTAAGTCATGGGGGCTGATACCCGGTCGGCGCGGGGGGGGGGGACATCAGATGGGCAGGCAAGGGGCTTCCAGAAACAGCACAAAAAAAAAAAAAAAAGAACCCCACATCCATAATTCCTGAATGACAGACATCCACAAATATAAGCATAGATGTTGGTATAATTCCCAACCCAAGGTCTTGCTTGGCACTGCAGCTTGAGCCTGAGGTAGGGTGAAAAATAAAACCTCAACCACGACAGTCACTCAAAAGAATTCTCCAGTCCTCTCTGATGTTTACATCTTGTGTTTTGTAACAGTCATACCAGCTATAGCATCAACTAATTTTGCTAATGCAATGTGGTGCATTTACAAGAAGCAACCAGTGATTAAGGCTAACATGGCCTTTGACTGCATCCACTGAAGTGTGTCAGGCTGCACAATAGACTGTTAGCATCATAAAATGCGTTCCCAAAACACCACTTTCTTCTGACCACTGCAATGTTAATATCCACCCAGTTTTCTAATTCTAGTAACATGCTTGTCCACATTGGTAGCATGTTTGGAAATGATGAAACTGCACCGAAAGCCAAAGCAACCCATCTCAACTTGGAACTTCTATTTGCAGGTGTTACTGATTAGGACTATCTTGCATGTAGTTTCAAGTTTAATTTCTGTCTCTATGACAAATAAACCATCACTCTAATCTACTGAATTACTAGGGCTGCAGCTGCAACATATGTTTCCAGTTCGTTTTTTTTTTTTATTTTTTTTACAATGTGACTATAGTAGTAGCAGTAGCAGCAGTTTTTTAAGTGGTGCCCAGACGCCCAAGGCACCTTACAAATACAAGAAGTAAGACAGAACAGGCTTGTGAGCATCAGTATGCCATTCACCACTGTTTATAGTACTGTGGTTTAGGATGATCTTAGGATGGGACAGGAACTTTATTTATATGGCACTTTTCAAAAGCTCAAAGCGCTTAACAGTAAAATAAATCTAATACAAATAATAAATATATAATTTAAGAAATAATACTTGATCATCTCACAGCTGAGATTTTCTGACCATCTCAATTATCTTTTCAAAGAATGATGGCCACCTTTTGAATTTAAAATGTATTTGAAATTTTGATCAAACATGGTCACATAGCCCCATGGGATGCAATGTTTCTTTCTCATGGATTGGGGGGGGAGGGGGGAGAGACTTGGTACAGCAGGGTGCAAAAACAGTACAGTAGGATGCACAAGTACTAGTTCCAAAATTATACACAAACGTTATGTATGTAAGCAATAAACCACGACAGGGACTGCACTAAAGTATTTTAATGCATGCCCCAGGGCAGTGGGGCAAAACGCTGGAGGACAAGGCTCTTTACCCTCCTGGAAACTGCATTCAAATCCTATAATCAGACGTGGAAGTTCTGCAGAAGAGCACTTGTGCTCAAAGGTGTTTTCTGAATTATAAATAAATACAAAATAATACAGACCCTGAAGTGGTGTAGTGCACATGTAAAATGGATCACTGTTCTTACATTGCATATCTAAAGTGAGCCATTTTTAATATGGTTTCTTCCAATATAAAACTGTTTAAATACATTTTAAATATATGCAGTGAAATGAAATAAAATATATACCCAAAATAGTCCCTGCTTTTGTGGTCATGAGGCTTTTTTTCCTAGGTAATGAGATCTAGCACCGGACCATGCTCTCTTAGCTTTACTGATTCTCCCCGGCCACGCTCTGTAAGGTATGTCTTCCCCTAGTCCCAGGGATGTACCTCATTCAGGTCCCGTTAATCCCCTGCTCTCCCCAGCACCCCATGCCCTGCTGACATCCCCTGTGGCTCTCCCCTCCATGCAAGGGGCTCCAAGGAGAAAGCCATCCTCCCCCTGAGGCAGTCCACACATATTGTGGGCTTAGGATTCAGAGTCAGCAGGCACTCTGCCCAGGGAAGGAGGGAACCCAGGCCATCACAGAGACTGAGTCTGGGTTTTTCTCCCTGGGTTTCTCCCCATCCTCCCTCCACTCTTGGTGTGCTTTAGCCTCTCGTGCCTCAGCTGCACATGATGACAACCTGTGGATGGAGGATCTCCTTTGGCCCACCACAAGGGTCACTACAGCACCGGTGGCGCAGCACCATCCCTCCCCAACTGCAACACACTGCTGAGTGGCAGCTTCTGCGCTCCAGCCTGGCCACTGACGCGGCATCCCAACCTTGCTCCTGAACTTGGGTCACCTGCACGCTGCGCGACATGCTATCACTGGGCCACCTGGGTGCCACTTTATTAGCTTTGTAATGCACTGTAAGGTCATGACTCACAGCTAACGAAGTTTCAGGATTTCTCCTTGCCATTTTGTAAAGTTCAAGGATGTTTGTGGCAATAGTGGAGAACTATATGTACAGCGCGTAGGGGATTATAGCAAATGATGTTGAGGGTTGCCACTTTAGACACACAGACACTGAGAGCTAAAAGGAGGTACAGTAAGTGCTAGTATTCTGTACAAATCAGTAAATATCTGGGAGGTTACATGAGAGTGGGTGTTCAGGTGGGAGGGCAGCTCTATGCAGATCTTTGAGCTGCACTGGTGACTAGAACAAAGGCAAGATCTGGAACCCTAAATTTTGATTACAGGCCATCTGTGTTATGGAATGATCTTCTGAAATCCATCAAGGAAATTAGTAATCTAAGGAGTCTTTAAAGTAATGGTTCAAAGTTGGCCTAGCTCGTGACAGCGTAGCCTGGTTTGAAATTTACCTGCACAACCATACACAGCAGGTGATGATTGGTAACACCCTCTCGGATAGCAGACCTGTCCTATCTGGAGTTCCTCAAGGGTCCATCTTGGGCCCTCTTTTATTTAGCATTTTCCTCAACAACCTTCCTTACTCCTGTCAGGGTCACATCTTTTTATATGCTGATGATGCTGTCCTGTTTACCAGTGATCCAGACCCTAAGGTTCTTAAATCTAGGCTACAGAGTAATTTCGTAGTCATAGAAAGATGGTTCCATAAGCACAAGTTAATTATGAATTACAACAAGACTAAAACCATGCTGTTCTCCAGCCCCCAAAATAGGCACAGAACTTACCCTCTTTCTATCACCAAAGAACAGGGCTCTCTTCTGGAGCTAGTTCCGCTCTTTCAATATCTAGGGATTACTATTGACAGTACGATGACCTATGCCTATCACAGTGACAACATTGCTAAGGCTGTTAACACCCGCATTGAGCTACTTTATAGGCATAAGCAATGTTTGACCCCAGAGGCTCTTAACCGGGCCATTCAAAGCGCTCTTGTCTCACTTTTTGATTACGACTTACCAATCTATGGATCAGCTACTGAAACAACTCTTCACCGCATCATAGTTGCACTCAACAAAGCATGCTGGCTCCTTAACGGCTCAGCCCATCTGTGCCATACCTGCGACATGTACGCTCAGGCTAACTAGTTCCAATTCAAAGGTCGACTCATGTACCAAACATGTTTACTGTCCAAAAAAGTAAGCTTAGGCAAAATGCCCCCAGGAGTGCAAAAGCTTATTACCCCCACTATCAACCGTCATTGCACCAAAAGATCTACCTGCCAGATGTTTAAAATACCCTGCTGTCACACTTCTCTGGGACAAAGGTCCTTTGCCTACCATGCCTCGCTATGGATGAACTCGCTGCATCATGACATCACTTCGGCATCCACCTTGGGCTCCTTCAAGGTTAAACTTAAGCAACAGCTAGTTGCTGATGCCAGTTGTGACTGCTTCCAATAACCTTCCTTCTTGTGACCAGCACTTATTCTAACCTTATGCTAGCCTGACCTTATGCATAACTGTTCTCAGCATGTAAATAACTGTTCTAAGTTGCTAATCATTCTCCTTCACATTTCCTCTTAATCCCTTCCACTCTTTCCCCTCACCCATTCTATGGCTTTCCCCCATCCCCCTTCCCCTGTTATATCTCCTGAGCTCCCTTGCTCACTCTAAAATGCTTTTTCCCATACCTTCTCAACTCTGATGAGGCCCCTGTGCTGATGCCATCCCTTACCTTGTTGATTATTAGATAGCAGGCAGAGTCTGTTCTCATTTTCCAGTAAAAGGGTTGTTTCATAAGACCCCAACCCCTCTAATATGACCCTTTGAATTCCAGGTTTTAATCAAGTATGCACCATGGCATACATTGTACAATGCCACATGTATTGGAACTTCTCTAGTTATACACTTCTGTAATGTCTTGTATAATTCCTTGTTTTGTTTGTTCTCCATCTCATACTTTCCCAATATGTATTGTTCGACTGACGTGGAACCTATGAAATGAGCTTGTTCTCAAAGGTGTTATCCGAAATTTCAATAAATATAAATATAAAGTCATCACAAAAAAAAGGCTCCTGTAAAACTATGGAATCTTGGAAAACAGTGGAAATCTGGAACCCTTCACCATCCCCCCCAAAAGGCAAAATGCCAGATAAGACATGTAAAGCAAAGGAGGTACTATGTTTACGGGCTACCTGCTGTAATAATGACATTTTTAAAGTCTACCAAAATGTAAACATGTCTGGCACTATGCAGCGCCATTTCACATGCACAGCGTGGCTATGTGCCACTCTCTTGTATATAAGATAGCAGTGTGGAGCTGCTCTGTTCACGTGAAATGGCACCTTAGAAAGCCAAACGTGTTTACATTTTGGCCGACTTGAAAAACTTCATTAATACAGCAAGCTGGCTGTAAACAAATTATCTTCTTTACTACAAGATCTAATCAAGTGTTTTGCCTTTGGGGGTTTCCAGATTTCCACTATTTTCCTTTAAAAACACGCGAGGGTAATGGAATGCTAAGAATGATCACATTTATTCAAGCAATAATGCATTACAGGGCGTGGGTTAGTGGGGGATTTAACCACGCATTGTGTCTCGAGGCACCGCCAAGTAACTTAACCACATGAGAAGTGGGTAGTTTCCCAATAACACACATCCTAGAGTGTTTTATTGCAATTATACAATGGACCCATTTGTAAAAACAAACAAAACAAGTGTATATGTTTTTTTTTTTTCACAAATGCCCTTCCTCAGCCATGGGCTATTCCAGGATATACCCACAAGTAAAGACCTCAGTTGACCAATCAGGTTACAGGCTTTTTTTATGTCCATGATGTAATCTGACTTTATTGATCAACTGATATGTGCTGATTTGTATTAGGGTGATTGTCTGTTGGCCAGGAAGTGGATCTACATGTTTTCTAGATCTTTGGAGAAATGGCTCACCCTTTTCCTTTCTATACAGAAACACAGAATTTGACAGCAGATAAGGACCGCCTGGCCAACCTAGTCCGCCCATTTCCCAACCGACTTAAAACTCCAGATCCTAAATGATCAGCAGCTTAACCTCTCTTTCCTACCACCAGGGTTGCTTTCTCTCTGTCCCATGCATTCTTGAACTTGCCAATCATTTTAGACTCTACGCCCTCTGCTGGGAGGCTGTTTCATGCATCCACCATCCTTTCTGTGAAAAAAATACTTCCTCACATTTCCCAGAGTCTCCCCCCCAACCTCATACTGTGACCCCTTATTTCTGCACATCTCTTTTTTTGAAAGATGCTCCCCTCCTGAACCTTGCTGATTCCCTTGAGGTACTTGAATGTCTCTATCATATCCCTCCTTTCCTCCGGGGTATACATACTGAGGTCTATGCTTTAATTCTTGTTTTTTTTCTGTACTCCATCTCTTTTCCTCTTTACTTGAAGATCTTGAGTTGACAGGAATCCGAAACATCTCCTGGGGACAGAATATCATTCACATTAAGGTAGGGAGTCCAATTCATTGTTAAAATGACACTAGCACTAACTGTTAGAAGAATGTAAGTTAGGAACAAATTGTTACTTTGTATTAGATAAAGGTTTTACTATTATTTCTATTTACATTAAGTAGCTAGCAGATGTGTTTTTATTGTTTATTTTTAAATTACGGAAAGTGAGTGATGCATACGTTATTTATGTATATTTTAAAATTCGATAAAATTCAATTTAGCAAAAAATGATATATATGTATGCATGTATATATGCTGTTAGTTTTCTGTGCTCTCACCAATTAGGGAGTCAGTAGCCCCATTCACATGGACAAATCTGCAGCGTTGTTGGTGGTGCACAGCAGCAAGATTGCTGCTGTTGTGCACGTTTAAATGTCACAGTTTTGCCATCTGGGGGCTGCATTTCGTTCTCTCCGCATTACTTGTTTCTTTTGGGATCAGGCAGTGGTGCAGGCATTTTGCGCCATTTTACTCAGCCATCTGAACAGCCCGCACCACACACAGCATTGTGACAGGCTTTTCCCAGCCTGCACTAGTGTTTCTTTCGCTTGCAGGCACACTAATCTTTCCCACCCGAGTTCAGCTAAAGGTTATTTCTGGTACTGTAAACACAGCTGAACATGAGGAAGTGATTCTTCTTGTGAATCAAGGGCTAAAAATTGGAACAAACATGGTCTCTCAGAGTCAAGTGCATGCCTAGGGTCACGTCTCAACTCTGAAACCGTGTTTATTTCCAATTTTTAGCCCTTGGTTTACAAAAAGAACCACTTCCTCCAGTTCAGCTATGTTTACACTACCAAAAACAATCTTTTGCTGAACTCATGTCAGAAGACCCCCCGCAATCATTGTGGTGCTGTTACCTCAACCTGATCGCCCCCTTCACCACCAGAGCCCTCCTCGAAATGCCAGAATTTCAGGAAGCATCCCTCCAGCACTCTAGGACTATGCTGTCTGAATGCCGCTCCCCAGCATTTCAGCAAGAATGGCCAAAATGAATTACATGACACTGATGTACATCTCTCACAGTGTGAACGTGGTAAGTATAACCTAGAGGTTAGAACATTAAGCAGTGAAGCTGGAAAACTAGCAGACCTGGGGAAGTTTGTTCTATGTCTATAAGCTTCGTTTGCACCACAATAAATGAAAAAGAACAAGATCTGGTGTGTGCACCGTTTCTTTTCAAGTAGATATGGGTTTGAGTCACAGAACCACTACTTGCATACTATGTGTTGCTAAGCAAGTCACTTAGCCCCTGACAAAGGAGTAGTGTTACTCTGATACACAGGGATGTTGGTGGCGTCCAACCTTCTCTGCTCAGGTATGTCTGTTTTTTTGCACTGCTTGTTAAATTATGCAGTACACCTTGTTGATGAACTATCTTCTCATGTGGCACATGGTGCTCTGATTTTTGCTTTTATAAATAAAACTATGCAATATTCTGACCGTTTGTGTGCACTACCCTTTTTTGTCTTTGTTGCAAGTTACTTCACCTCCCTGTTCTCCTGGATCACACCCAGAAATTAGCTTCGGCTCAGTGCGCCTTTCTCAGCCAAAAAATTCTAAATTAATAAATAAATAAATCAACGGGACACTGTTGTAAACAGGATGACTGCATCTCAATCAGGGTTTACTAGTCCAACAATTATATTAAAAAAAATTTATTTTGTAATTGAACCCAGTAAGAAACATTGGCATGTTCTCCCTGGAGAAAGGAAGGCAAAGAAGAGACATCAGTTTTTAAAAAGTTAATATGAGTGAATAAGCTGGCTAAGGAGACCCTTTTTTTAGCTTGTTCAATGCTGTTGTACTAGGGCAGTGTTTCTCAAAAGAGGCCCTCAGAGCACATTTTTCTGCAGTCACAGATCTCTTTAGAGTCCCAATTACTAAGATTAATGGAATGGACAATTTCTTAACTTTAAATAAAAATCGGAGATGCATTCTAAGTGAAAATACAGCAGAGACTAGAGTTAATGTACACAGTATGAAAAGAAGATTGCTGTATCAGAGTGGTTGGGGTGTATGGGGGGGTTGGGGAATCAGGCAACCAGTAAAGCATGGTGGCAGTATTTCAAGACCAGCAGGATGTGGGGCTTGAGAACCACTGAACTGGAGGAAATACTCTATGCTTATGTGGGAAAAGAGTTTCAACTAATGTGAGGAAGCATTTTTTCACCCAGAAAGTGGTAAACCCACGGAGCAAGCTCCAAATGAAAGTGATGGAAGGGGGAAAATGTTGAATGTTTAACCTGAATCAGTTCCTAACTGAGAATACCATTACTAGGTACAATATTTAATTCACTGGGGAAGGGAAGCTTTCTGGAATTTTCCAATATTTCACATAATATAGCCTGTTCCAGCTGCCTTGGTGACAGGTGAGAACATGATGGCCTTGTAGTCTTTTTTTTCGTCTAGCATTTCTTATGTTCCCATGAAACAATTTTCTGATCAGTCAAGCAGCTGTCATGCTGAAAAGAAAATGTTCTGTAGAGCTGCAGTCTTTGGAGTAAGTAACTAGGAAGATTCATACAAAAGCAGCTGCGGACAGAAGTCTCCTGCCACAAGCAAAATGAAATATTTAATTAAGTAATAAAGTCCAATGCATCAGGCATTTCCCATTGATTAATGACCAGAAGGAAGAGCTGAAAGCTTGACATTAAGACAAGAAGCAGTTTATTCACTTGACAAATAAACCCTGGAGTGGCAGCCACTGGCATTATTTAAAAGTAATATTAAACCTTTCAAACACCTTGAAAGTATTATTACAAATGACAAACACCTTAAAGTTAGAAACCTTCATAAAAATGCTTTGGAAACTGTACTGTAGCTGACATTCAAACAGCTCGGAAAAAGTAATACAGCTGGCAGACACTTTGGAAAAGGCACTGAGATGCACGTATATCTTAGTAAGGATATTCCAAGTGACTTTTTTTTATTTTATTTGAAAATGTTGTTGAGAACTGCAAGCAGCTCATTTACCACTGTGTTTTGGGGTGGGGGGTGGGGAACAGTACCTAAAGCTCTGTAGAGGTAACAATAATTCAGTATAGTGTAAGAAGAACATAAACTGCCATTTGAAGTGAAACAAACTTTTTGGGGTACAATGCAGAATAGCATACAGCTGAACAATGGGCACCAGCCTGGCAAGTGAGGACTTGGGGCTGCCCATAGACTATGCCTCCACAGGAAGGTGTGCTGCAATTTTTTAATTCACCCTCAAATTACAGCAAATCTGGCTGCTACACATGGCATTTACATGGTGCACACTACACGATTCGCCACAGTTGTGGTGAATTTCACTATGTGAATTTCCACAATTCTCAGCAAATGTTTGCCACAAACTGCATGGTAAGATTCACCACAACTGCAAAGTGCACGTGAAGTGTGGCAATACGTGAACTGCAGTGCTAAGCTCTGTGAACTGCAGAGTTTAATACTGCACGGAGTTATCCATAGCGGAAGACCGGGAGAATCATTTTCTGAATAATCTCACATCTGGCAGCGGGACAGAGACAGGATTTGTTAGGGTGGAGGGCACCGTGCTTAAGGAGGAGTTTTTAGGAAATGCCACTGATGTGGGAGAAGAAATCAGGGAATTGATCATATCATACATCAAGGTACTTAAAAGAAGTGACATAGTTGAGAGGTGACCTATCACTGGCCACAAAAGTGTGATAGGAGGTGAGGTCTGCCAATTTAAGATTGGAACCAGAAGGCATGGCCAGTCGTCTTCACATTCAGGGTCCCTTGGTTTAAAGCAGCAGTACTAGTTAACAAGGAAGTGTTCATCACTTTCCACATGTTTGCACTGCCTGGAAGTTTAGAAATTCTGACAGCACGTCTGCTGCTTTTTGTTTATGGTTTTCTGATCATTGTTTCCCTTCATTTTTTTAACTTATATTCAATTACATTTTTAATTAAAACTATAAAAGTTTCACAGTTAATCTCAGACTCTGAATAGAGTATACGATACAATCAATGTACAGAGTATAGCAGTCTAGATGACCTGGCTTACAGATAGGAGGGCAATACAAACATTTACTAGGATTGCACAATTCAAATAGCTACACTTTGCAAGAGTGAGAGAGCTTTCTATCTCTATTACTCTACCCAAACATGGCTTAGACTCCCACATATAAACTGGGATGTGCTCTCAACCCAAACATAGCTATGCCTAAACACTGTATTCCTCATAGACCACCCCTCCCTGAGTTTGCTGAAGACACTTAACTGTTCCCGAAACTGTGAACTACTAAGAATGTTCTATTATAAAACCCAATAGAGTATAATGTAACCCCCAGAGCAATGATTAACTGGGAGAAACTTGATTTAACAATAACCATCTGCTATCCTCACTATTACAATGGAAAGTAGATAGTAAACATAAAAAATCAATAATTTAAACCGCAAAAGTCAAGACCTGGAAAAAGTGGTCCTGAAAATGAAATGTCTGACCCTTATCACTGCAGCATGTCTCAGGAGTGCCAGCAGTCACAAAGTACTACAGTTCTTGAATGTCTGCTGCCTGCCACAAGGTGGGCACCATTTTAGCTTATATAGAGAATCCCAAGTATATTAGAAACATGGCTAAGATGCCCATACGTGGCACAGCATTTTTATGAAAATTGTGACCCTTAGCAAGGCCCCCCCATTACACTGCAATCACCCCACCCGCCAGATTTAACCATGAAAAACTCATCATTTGTAAATCTAATGCAGGACGAGAGTGTCTGTGAAAAGAAAAGTCACGCAGCTGCAGGCAGGTCTTCAGGTTTCCTTGCTGTCCTCTGGTTCTCCTGCCCCTTGGAAACTCATCATCTTGAACTCTTTTTGAATAAGAGCTACCTGCTTACCTGCCTCCACAGGGTCAGCAAACTGATACATATGACCCCCATGAAAAAAGTCTGGCTGCCATACTCAGAGTGTGTGCAAGGGATTATGTGATAACAGTGAAAGCCTGAAGGCGATCGCTGTTATCGTGAAAGTCAGAGTGCGAAAATTTATTTTGGCAGTCTGACACCCTAGCCTTACAACAAAGCGGCACCGGGTTTACTTTTAATGTTTTATGTGGGGGCATAGCCCTCCACCCCTACTGGATTCTCAACTCCAGGAGGGTGCATGTCAGAAGGGGTGTGAAAAACAAAAAAAAAAAAAAAAGGTACAGGCCTTGCGCAACAAAAACGCACCAGCGCCTGGACCCGAACCCAGTACCCTGCCCACCAATGTTGCCAACCCTCCCACCACGCCATGGGGTCTGCTTGATAACCCACTGTGGCACTACCCCTCACATCCCCTCCTGTCCCTCGCTGTGTGTGCTCGCTCCACCCCCACGTGCATGCGTATAGCGACGTCCCGTCGCTATATTCACCGACCCCTCCCATCCGGCCGCCCTACCCTACCATAGCCCAGATTACATGCACCGGGGACTGGGTCACCGTTATTGCAGACGCCCAACTGCCAACACCCATGTCACGGGCTACCATGTGCAATACCTGTACTCTTCATTTGTGCTTGGATGGAATCACATTTTTTCCTCCTGTCTCAGGTTACAAAAGAGAGATCAGGGAATATGTGTGTAACCCCTAGGTGGCGCTATCCCAAGGGCTACTACCCCTGCCTGTTTGGCTAGTAGCAGGTTAAGGGGCCTGAGTTCTGAAATGGCTGCCACCACCCAGAGGTCAGGGTTGGTAGTGGTCAAGCTAACCTAGGCACAGCCCTCCGGAACACTGTAACCCTCCTCTTTCCCTTCTAGTGGCCTGAACACTGTACAATAATCACTTTCACAATACCCCTGGTACACCACACAAGTACCCACACTGTTTGCACTTACCACCAGGGCTGGTTCCTCTGGCTCAACCCTGGGACCCCCTGCAAAACAAGGTTATGCACAGCAAATACAACAGTACAGTACTTTGAGCACAAACTGGAACCACAGTCAGATTACATGCAGAAAAAGTTAGATCGGATTTATTCAGGGGACTTGAACAAGGGAGGGGCAAAATCGGATTAATTAGCTTTTATATCAATCAAGCAGTTAGGTATGCACCTTGAGTCCCCCCACACAGTCACACCTCTGGGTACCCAGGTGGAGAAGAGATGGGCTAGCCAGGACTGTTGCCTGGGGTTGGCCGGCGTCGCAGCTGGTTGGGGCCCTGTGATGGAAAACACAACATGCACAGTACACAATATTTGTAGTCTGGAGCCAGAGGACTCAGTTTGTAAAGGAAATGAAACAACAAGACAATCAGATGACACACTCAGATTAAGCTGTTGTTGCAGGGAGCTACCCCGGTATTTACTCAAGCTACCCAAGACTGGACACAGGCTGGATGAAAATTGAGACTGCAGGTGGTTGATCTGGAATGCCAGGAGAAGCAGGGCCCACACGAGCTGCAGAGGCGTTGTTCCTGTTCAAGCGTGGAGCAGGGGGCTGATCCCCAGGCAGGTCTCTCATCGATGGCTTCTCTGTGCAGTGGGTAGTCTGGCTGGGCCAGTCTGGCAAGGCCCAGACTGCATGGAGACAAATTTGGATGCAGTCCGTTTTGGGCTGGATACAGCTTCCAGCAAGCAGAACACAGTTCACCCAGTGGGGAACTAACTCACAACCCACTAGCAGCTCATAGCACATTTACATGTACGGGAATTCTATTGTACCAGGCAAAGCGCTCCCCGGTCACAATCGCAAAGTCTCTGCACACACCGGGAGCTTAGGGATAGCTGGAACTCCTGACAGACCAATCACATTCAGCAAAATCTTCGGTCTTCTTCAGGTTGAGCCTGGCCCACTTCAGTAGCTTACTTTAGTCACACAAACTTGGATTTAGTCCAAAATAATTCTCTTCTCTCCCTCTCTGCAGCAGCTGGCAGACATGCAAGCCAGAAACTCAGCCCTTTCACAGTTTTCCCATGTGAATCCACTCAGGATTGCTGCCCAAAATACACTTGAGCTCTTCTCATTTCACTTCCAAGCTCAGAACTAACTGAAAACTGCAAGCAGCCCGGGACTTCCCCAAGATCCAAAAAGTTTGGTTGGCTGACCTGGCTGTCAGTCAAAGCAAGCGCTCCCTCTTCAATTGCAAAAAAGGCGCAAAAAAACCCCGCACACTACAGTTCCTACAGATTTTGAATTCAGACAGCTCCTGTAGTCCGGCTACATTTTAGGTCCCACCAGAACTGATTGGTCCAATTTGCAGTCCAGGACCAAGATACTAGAGACAAACAAAACAGTCCTTGCTACAAAGAAAGCAGGTTAGACAAACTACATTATCATTATCACTCTAAATGATTTTCAGCAAATAGTTACATCTTTCAACAGAGTTCCATCTCAGATTACTTATGCTGCACTAGGCAGCTCTTAAAGAGACAGCACACACAGGCTCTGGTAATCACATTTAAACTGCTAAAACGCAGAACACCAGCCTGGCAGTGAGCATTTAGGCAAGCTCAAGGAAGACTTTTTGGGAACCCCCATTTGTAGGGGGGTTACATGCGTAACGATGTACCATTACTGTTATGGTTCTTTGATCCTTGGAGGCGTGTGGTAATGTGTCTTGTACCACCACTGAGGTTGCAACCAGTAACACGGTCCTTGGCATGTCTCCTTTCTGGTCTACTGAGTGGGGAGAGATCTGATGCCTTCACAAATTTGGGTGTAAGAATGTCCGGATTTAACCACTAGGCCCCCTAACAGCCTAGTTTTTAGGAGAAGGAGGACCTGTTGATCCTCACTCCCTTCCAGTAGCCCAGTCTCACATTAGAAGCCATGTTGGAATTTTCTAGGGCTTCTAAATGATATTTCAGCTGGGCATTTTCTTGTGTCAATTTACTGGTTGCTGCCAGGGTTTGAGTAGCTGAAGTTTCCGAGGAGGTTGTGTTTTTTGTGGCAATCTCTATTTTAATATATTGCCCATCCCTGCCTTTTTAAAATGACTTCAAGTTTGCTATCATTGCCTGAATCAACTTCTACAGTGGTTCAGCTCCCGAACTAGTCTGGGGTGGAGTGGACATCCCAGCCTGCTGCTCAGTCTGCTGCTGCAAATTGTTCGGTCCTCCTCCAGTTCCTTTTGGGCAAACCATTTCAAGAGTAACATTGGAGTAATCCCAGCAGTTAGCTTAATCAAAAGAAGCAAGTTATAAATGCATTTGCTCAATTTAATCATTGTTTTATTAAGTTATAACTCTGCGAGATTGTGGAGCTGTGAAGAAGTGTGTCTTTTCAGCAAGTATAGATCCAGAAGCAAATGATTTGATACCTTTTAATGGACCAACATAGATGTAACAACAAGAACAAAGTGCTCTAGCTTTCGGACCAACCAGTCCTTCTTCAGAAGCTCATGGCAGTTGTTTAGAAAATACAATACTTATAACAGCTAGATAATGCAGAGAAAAACAGATAAAAATCCCCATTGGTTTAAAATACTCATTTAAAAAAAACAGAAGATGATGTCAGAGAAGTTTAACAGTACAATACTGCCCTCAGTCCGAATGAACCTTGGGTTCAGATGTGCTTGGTGCAACACACATGCAAAGAATCCTACTGCACATAAATTTAATTGACATAAGATAACACTGCTGAAGCAAATAACTCCCAAATCAAGCCATGAGTGTCACAGTCAGTATAAGGATGTGATTACTGGAAAGGCAACCCCCACCCAGCTTAAAGACAAACTAAGATAGTTATAGGGCTCATGAAATTACAATGTATGCATTAAAGACAAGAATTACCAGTAAAGTTGTTCTAAAAACATCAGTGCACACTGTGTGATGTGTAAAACATAGCTGGACATGCCACCCAGCTGTATTCTCAAGCTAAATAAAAGGCCCAAGAAATTACAAAACCTCAGGACTATATAAATGATAATTTAAATATAAATTGATAATATTAGTGTTAAAAACTCTAGTCGAGGAACCTCAAGGAATTCAGACCATGCAGCCTGATATGTACTGATGTCAATATATACTGAGAATGTAGCAACTTCATGTACCACAAGTGTCAAGGGAATCTGAAAAAGAGATAAAAATGTAATTTATTTCCTCCTGTTCATACAAACAATACAACCTAACCCACCCCACATCACAATAATGTGGGTGGGGGAGATACATAGCTTAAACGAGATGTTGTCTTCTCTCTCTCTCTCTCCCCCTCCTTTTTTTTTTTCCTCTCTCTCTCACACACACACACACACACACACACACACACACACACACTCAATCTCTCTCCTAGTGAACCTATATAAACTTCAGTAACTGTAATAGTTCCCAAAGGAATACAACTTGTCATGAAATCCTGAGTAAATTACTACAATATTAGCCTAATGTAAAAAGATATGTGCAGGACCCTCAAGCAAATGAGATCACACATCCCAATATGTACAGAGTTACAAAAATTATATATAACAGTATAAGATAACACTCCTGTATGTACACTAGCAGGCTGGGTAATCTGAATATGGTGCAATGGAATCAATCCTCCCCCCCCCCCACCGGCAAAGATAAAAAGTAAGGAGAAATTCTTTATGTGTGTGAAATAAAAATAGTAACACATTATAACTCCATATAGCTAAATAGAGACTTACCTTAAAGTGACAGCAAGTCCCACATCTGTTATATCACATACCTCACAACACATACCTCACAACACATACATACATACACACACGCATCCACATCTCACACATGCTGAAGTCCTATAATATGTCAGTTTGAAGAAGAAAAGGTCTGTGGATGTTAGTTTCTGTAGTGTCCCATAAAGCCAATATCCAAGTTCATCCCATCTGCTACCATATTGAGATGTAAAATAAGTTTAATCTCAAAAGCTCGTCTCTGTTGTGTGTTTTTGAGATTTCCTTTAAGACCATTACTGACATATCTGAGACTGAGTGGTCAGGCTGGGAGAAGTGATGCCCCACTGGTTTTCAGTCTTCCTTGCTGTAATAGTATGTCTGTGTGAGTTCATCCTAGTGCGGAGCTGTTGGCGTGCTCTCCTACATAACCTGTTTGTGGACATCTCTTGCACTGAATGAAATAAACAACATGTCATGACATGCATGTATAACTCCATGCACCTGAATTGTCTGTTTTGTGATGTAACCACACAGTCTGAGGTAGAAATGAGCCCACAAGTCTTGCAGGGCATCGATTGCAGGTCGTGTGCCATTGTGTGACATGGTATTCTGTCCGGTGAGTTTGCTCCTAATAATTAGGCTGGATAAATTTGGCGGTTGTTTAAAAGATAGTAGTGGGAGTTCCTTAAAAATACAATTAATGGTGTCATCCTCACTAAATATTGGGTGGAGATCTTTAATAATCTTACGAGAGTTCAAGGTCTGGATGATATGTGACTACCAAGGGTATCCTTTCTGTAGCTGTCTTTTCTTTATATTGAAGTAGTTGTTGTCTTGGTACTTGCGTTGCCGTTCTGTTATCCTGTCAATTTCCTGGAAGAGTGTCCCTGCTCCATAAAGGTGTTTTCAACATAGCCAAATGTGTATCTCTGTCATCCTCATTTGAACAAATACGTTGACAACGAGTGCTTGACTGTATATGAGATTTTTTTGTATGGTTTGGGTGATTACTTTTCCTGTGCAGGTATCTCTGTCTGTCTGTTGGCTTCCTGTAAATACATGTATGTAAGGTTCCATCCTTAATGATGACTGTGGTGTCCAGAAAGTTAACCTTGGTGGTAGAGTACTCCAAGGTAAGCTTTATAGTAGGGTGGAGATTATTAAGTTTGTGATGAAAATCTTTGAGTGCATCTGTGCCTTCCGTCCAGATGATAAACAAATCATCAATGTACGGAAATAAGCCAGTGGTTTGTGGGGATACTGCCTTAAAAAATCCTCCTCCAAGTCAGCCATAAAGAGATTAGCATACTGTGGAGCCATTTTGGTGCCCATTGCTGTTCCCATAGTTTGAACATAATGTTTACCATTGAAATTGAAGTTATGTGTCAAAATGAATTCCATAAGTTCCCCCACCACTCCAGGGTTGATGTTTTGGTCAGGTCCTTTCTCATGTATGTATTTAAGGCATGCTGCAATGCCATCTGTGTGTGGAATATTAGTGTAAAGGGATGTTACATCCATTGTCACTAAAATGGTATCAGGTGGTAAATCCTTATAACCAGAAAGTACACGCAACAAGTGTGAGTGTCCTGGATATAACTGTCTCTTCCCATGACCAGCGGTTTCAAAATGGTCTCTATAAACCCTGAGATCCCCTCAGTCAAGGTACCATTACCAGAGACTATGGGTCTCCCTGGATTGCCAGGTTTATGTATTTTAGGCAGCATGTAGAATGTCCCTGGCTTTGGTTCAGCAGGAATGAAGTGAGCTAGTTTCTTTCGGACATGGTCAGGAAAAGTTTTAATTAAGTCACATAGTTCATCTTTATATCTTGTAGTGTATTTTCAGCAAGTATGCTCAACAGCGCCCCCATTTTCCTTCATTTTTAAGACATTTATAATGTGTGGAATGGAGCCAAAGCAAATATGTCTACCCCATACAATTTCCTGTTTTTCTCCCTTTGCTTAAATTGCTTGTTCCTATGAACACCCAGCAGGCAAATGAAGTGGTGGTGCATTTAGGGCTGGATTTGCACTGCCACGGGAATAATGTACAGCAGTAACTATGCTCCCCCCTCACACCCTGCAGAAAGAAACCTCATCATGCAAACGTTTGCTACTTAATTCGGCTTAATCAATTAACCTTTTCACAGTACTGCAAATGGCACTTTCAATAAATAAATAAAGCACTATAAGAAACTATACTACCCCACTCCAAGTAGACACATTATAAATAGGGAGCGGGTGAAAACGTGACTTCCAGACCCGGATCAGATCAGTAAAATCCAGACTAACCAGTTCAGTCATGGCAGGCACAAGTTGCATGAATATTATTTTTCCAGACACTCTGGAGAAATGGACTTACCTGGTCCAATCCCATTCTGATCATTTAGTTTTCACCCCTACCCAGAATGGGGTGAAATCCAGACTGCCAGGACCAGACCAGACAGGTAAAAGCCAGACTAGTCAATCTAGCCATAATTGCCAACCAGCAATATTCACGCAACTTGTGCCTGGTCAAGATTGTCCAGATTTTACTGATTTAGTCCAGTCCAGGTCTCAAGGTCCAATTTTTATGATGTCATGTCCCATAAATCACCATCCTGCATGTGAGGCTTGGCTTCTCCATACATTTTCTAACAGCAACAATTTGACACGCACTGGACCGCCATCCCCAGCCTGAACAATAACACTGGCCACAATACGATTCTTCCCCCCTCCCCAAATCTTAAAACCCCACCACCAAGTTCTCTGAGATCCAGGCCTTCCTGTCTAGTGGCTGCCTTGCCTCCATCAAGTAAAACATTGATCTTTTCATCTCACTCTAAATCAGATAAAATCAATTATTAAATACCTTCTGATTAAACTACTACTTTTCTTCAGCCTGCCGCTGTGCTGAATTCTCTGCAGTGTCCTCTCCCAGGCCTTGAGGAGCCACTCTCTGACTCATCTCCACCTGATTGCTTCAACTTGCTGTTGTCCTCATTTCCTCACTCCACAATGGTCCGGCATGAGACACCTCCGTCCCCCATCAATGACTGGTCCTCTTCTGGTTAGATATTCAATCCACTTCCACTCTGAAGCCTACTCCGATGGTCCAACCCGACTCTGACCGAGTTCTGCCTGCAACTTCAGCTGCTCACTACTACTCACTAGCTCACTGGCTGCTTGTCTGTCTCCCTCTCTCTCTCTCTCTCCTGAGCTACTTGAAGACAGTGGCTACTGCAACTCATGCAATGGAACCTGGGTTCACTGAGCAACCTAACTCTCACCACAACAAGGCTGCTGTCACGAACCCCGCTCCCTGGCTGAGCCTCAGTTTGATTAATCACATGGCCTGTCACCCGGCTTGCACTCTGCTCCTCCTTGCACGAGTCCCAATGACCACGACAAGACACTACGTCAACTGTACATGAAAGGCACCAAAACTGAAGTGCTGCATTCTTTTGTCTACTGCACATGCATAATTTAACGACAAGAAGATGACAGAAGGAAGGGCACAGGGGAGTGACCACTTGGCTGCTGCTGTACATGGGCAGTGCACACCTATGAGCTGCAGCGACTAGAGAAGAGTCAGAAAGTAAATGGACTGTGGGTGCAGGCAGTGCTGTGCTGTGGTGGTGCGTAGCGATTCCAACCCCCCTTCACGCGTCCTCCTCCTGTCAGGCATTAAACAAAAAACAAATGCATTCACGTACATGCACTTGCTAGTTCAGCTGACAGGGCCGCACAGAACTTGCGGATCTACTCCTGTGCATATGTCATATAATTGTAAATCCACCCCCTGGGTGTATTCCAGTTACAGACAAAATTATCATTGAGAGAATGGCACGATTCCGTTATCCTCAGAATTCACCAGGACATGCCTGGCAAGGGTCTGCGCTACACTGTTTGAAAAATTAAAGAATGTCAAGAAAATTAAAAAAAAATATAGCAAAGCAGTTGTTTTGTTAGTTATGGAGCTTGTCTGACATGACTTTTGTTAAAGAGATCATTTTTATTAACTAGTACTGCTGTTTTAGGCAGAACCAGTGCTGAAGGGTATCCTGACTGGGCTGAAGGTTGGATTCAAGACAGCTAAACACTGGCAAAAAAACCCTGCATTGTCCACAAACATGAGGTTATGAGACGATATGAGATGGGCAGATTTATTTAGGAAAATGGGGATTAGTACAGGACTGAGCCCAGAGGGACTCCGGATCTATAATAGCAGAGTAGTACAAAGTGGAACGGTTCACACTAAGGTTCATATGAAGGATGCTATAAACTTAGGAGGCGTGAGCCCATAGGCAGCTCTGTGCTAACTAACTGAAGTGTTCCGTCATTGTTTATGTAATTATCTAGCTGTTTTTTTAAATTCTGTTTTGGTTTTACTAATTATTTCTTCCCAAGGTAATGAATTTCATAAATGTATGATTCTTTGGGTACAAGAATGTTTCTGTTTGGTGCTGTTAATCTTGTTGCCTATGACTTGTAGTGGATGTCCCCATATACCTGTGTTGATTGGTTTAAAATAATTCACACATTAGGTAAGGGCCACTGATGATGTTATACATTGGAAGAAACATAGAAACATAGACAATGTCAGCAGAAAAAGACCACGGGGACATCCAGTCTGCTCAGTTTTACCCTACTCTACCCCATGACTTATTGTCCAGATCAGGTTTTTGCCCTCCACCCCATTCTCTGCTTTACTGATATCCCCTGAGAAACTATTAAGCCATTTACTTTGTCCCATCTCCTCTCATATGTCTTAGTTCAAGGGACATGAGTTTTAGGTCCTGAAGTCTGTTTTCATATGTCTCTTTTTAATATTCTTTAATTAATGTTGTCACTTTTCTTTGGGTTCTCTTAATTTTGCTTATTGCGTTATTTTTTATGGGCACAGAACTGTGTAGCAAAACCCAAATGTGGCCAGACATATGCTCTGTACAGTGGGAATATGATGTCTTTATTTCATGAGCAGATATTTCTTCTAATCGACCACAGGACTCTTTTTGCTCTTGATATAGTGCTCCCTCTCTATAAAGAACCTCTCTATTAACAAACTCCCTCTTATAGTGAACACCTTTGATGACTCCCATTGTTGACTAAGTAGGCATTTTAGCACCTTGCTGTAGTGAAAAACCTAGCTATAGTGAACACCTCAGCTGGCTTCAGAGGTGTTCACTATAGAGAGGAAGCAGTGCATAACTTTGTTGCATTGTTTTTCGTGCTCTGTGTTATTTGAAATGATTACCTCAAGGTCCCTTATCATGTATACTGGATGTAAGAGTTCTGTTACATGACTCATATTGATGATTTTTGTTTTTTGACCAATATGCATTACTCAGGTTAAACTTCATTTCACAATTCTTTGCCCATTCTGTAATTCTATCTAGATTTCTCTGTACATCTAAAATTTGTTCACGAGATCCAGAAAGGGCCTCCTACTTTACAGTCATCAGCATATTTGGTCGACCATCTGACTACATGTTTGGTCATGTCTGAAATGAAGATACAGAAGATTAGAGGTCCAAGAACTGAGCCCTGGGGCACTCCACCAGTAACATTTCCTGGTTCTGATTTGTGCCAGTTTATGATTACCCCCTATTTTCTGTGGGAAATACATTTTTATATCCTGTTAATCAGCTGGGGGTCTGTTGTTAGGTTGTGCATTTTTTTCAGTCACTGCCCAGTGTGGAACATGGTCAAAAGCCTTACAGAAGTCTATCAACTGGAATTTTATCTAGTGCAGACTGTTTTTTTTTCATAGAAACATAACAGATTTCTGATGCTTGATCTGCCAGTTGTAAAGTCATGTTGACCAGGCTCTATATACGGTTTAGTTTTGTGGTAACTCTTTCCTTAATTATGCCTTCTAATATCATGCCTGAGATTGACCGGTCTGTAATTATTTACCTACTGTTTATTTCCTTTTTTGTGAATTGGAACTACGTTCGCCGTTTTCCAGTCACTGGGTAATTTGCCTTCTTTGATGAATGCATCCAAAATAACTAGTAATGGGGATGCAACATGCTCTTTTGTGATCTTTAGTAGTTTGCTGGAGATCGAGTCAGGTCCTGGTGAGGAACGTCTTTTAAGTTAATTCTTTTGATTTTGTATGTACTAATTTCTATTGCTTTGGTTTCATTTATATTATTTACAGTTGGAATTCTGTCCTTAAGAGCAAAAATACAGTAGTTGTTAAATTCATTGGCCATTTCTAAGGGATCTGTAACAATGTAATTTGAAAGGGTTATAGGGCCTACTTTACATTTTGTTGTTTAAGGGAATTAATATAGCTCTAATGCACAACCTGGTGCTGCACAAATAATTACTACACTTTCAATCACATGGGTGCGGTGTGCATAAAAAGGAGTAATGTGTGCTCCGGGACAGCCCAGGTTCCAGTTGCCTTGGTGGCGCAGCTGGTTAGCGTGACCAGAAAGGTATTCTGGGTGGCCTGGTTCAAGTACCAGCTGAGGCACTTATTTCTTTCTTTCTCTCCTCTGTTTGTATGTGTTCAATAAAAATATGCACACCACACCCATGTGATTGAAAATGTAGTAATTATTAGTGCAGCACCAGGTTGTGCATTGGTGAAAGAGTAATGTGTATGCTGAGACAGCCCAGGTTTCAGTTGCCTTGGTGGCGCAGCTGGTTAGCACGACCGGAATGGTAAATCTGATACATTTCTTTGACTGAGTGACAAGGGGAATAGATCAGGGTGGAGCAGCGGATGTTGCCCACCTAGACTTCAGTAAGACTTTCAAAATCATTGCACATAGGTGACTCATAAGGAAGCTGGACAGCGTAGGAGTGGGTCTGAAGGTGGTAAACTGGGTAATAAATTGATTAAGGGATAGGCAACAGAGGGTGGTGCTAAATGGAGTTCACTCCGGAGAAGGAAAAGTGACCAGCTGGGTGCCCCAGGGCTCAGTACTGGGACCGGGCCTCTCTAATGTCTTTATAAGTGACACTGCAGATGTATTGGAAGGGATGGTATGCCTCTTTGCAAATGACACCAACATTTGCAATAGGATGGACATGGGGGGGGGGGTGGAAAGAATGGGAAGAGACCTAAAAAAGACAAGGAGTGTTCAAGGGTATGGCAGCTATGTTTCCATGTGAAAAAACGTACAAAATCATGCACTTAGGGCACAGAAACCCAGAGGCCAAGTACAGTATAGGAGAAGAGGTACTGATGGTCACAAAAGAAGAAAGAGACCTAGAAGTAATGATATTTGATGACCTAAAGCCAGTGCAGCAAGGCAGTCAGTAGAGACAGTGGGATCTTGGGGTGCATAGGGAGGGGATTACCAGCAGATAAAGGGAGGTGGTGTTATCACTTTACAGAACACTGGTGAGACCCCTCCTAGTGTACTGTGAGCATTTTTTGAGACTACATCTCTGGAATGACACAGACAGAGTGGAGGCAGTCCAGAGGAGGGAAACTAAAATGGTGCCGAATCTGCATCAGAAGCCCTACAAGGAAAGACTAAAAGACCTTAATATGTACACCCTAGATGAGAAGAGAGAGGTGGATATGGTAGAGACCTCTAAATACCTCACTGAGGTACATAAGGTACAGGAGGGGAGTATTTTTCAGAAAAAAAGATGCACAACAACAAGGGGGCATGCAAAAAAAGCTGGAGGGGGAGTTCATTCAGGAGAGATGTGAGGAAGTACTTCTAGAAAAAGTGGTGGATGCCTGGAACAGTCTTCCAGAGGAGGTGGTGGGGGTGAAAACAGTAGTCAGATTCAAGAATGTATGAGATAAGCATCAAGCAATCTTAGTGGAAAGCAATGGGGGTGAGAGCCAGAGATCAAATAAGGTCTACAGTGACTCTGTAGGCAGGGAGATAAATAGGCAGACTGGGTGGGCCAAGCTGCCCTTCTCTGCCATCAAATTCTGTGTTTCTATGTAATTTCAACTCATAAGGTTTCATTATTTGATTGTGCTTTTTTGATTTTGTTTGAAATATCAGTTGCTAATATGCCCTCTTTTACAAACAGAGCCATCATCCCACCTTTTGTTAGTTCTTTCTAGGCAGAATAGGTTATAAACATTTACTGTCTTTCCCCAAGCATCTTGATTTGACCACCAAGTTTCGGTTCTTCTAACTACTGCATGTTTCTTCTCAGATATTAATTCCTCTAATTTTTCTTTCTTATTAGTCAAGCTCCTGGCATTCAAGAGAACACACTGCCAGGGCTTCATTTTGTGGTATGTATTTTTCTGTAATCAACTGCCTCTTATTAGACCATTTTAGTGCTGGATTGCTGACATATTTTTGTTCCCTCTGACCTTTCAGTTTAAACTCATATTAATAGAGGCTTAGATCCTACTACCTACCGTCTTTGCACCTCATTTGTTTAAATGTAGTCCGTCTTTTGATAATAATTTATTTTTGTTGTACAAGCGCTTCCTGTTGTCAGTGAAGTTAATATCAGCATTGTTGTACCAATTTTCTAGGTGTATATTAATTCTGTTAATTATACTTTTCTTTTGATGCCCTAGGAATTGCCAGAAATAACCACATCACATCCTTTTTCTGTCAAACCTTTACCAACTGTACTAGTTTGTAGTGGCAGATGTCTTACTCATGGGATTTCCCCACATTAGTTTTTTCCAGCTACAGGAAACCTTATGATTAATACTGGTATATCAGTTCTGGGTTTGATGTCCTCAGTTTTGGCTCCAGGAAAACATATAGCCTTTGTGTTTTCTTCGTCTTTCACATATAATGGATTTTATGAACCATATAATTACGTCCCCAATAAGTACTTTCTGCCTGCCAAAAATGTTTTATGTTTGTTCACTGTATTTTCAATGCGTAGCGCCTCGGCTTTAGAAAGGCGCTATATAAAAAAAAGTTTTACTTTACTTTTACATTACTTACAACTGTCTGGCATTTGCTTCCTATACTGCTGATGGGGGCATATGTATCAGTATCTACCGTAGCTTCCTGGATGATGGTGTTATATCTATTGTGAAGTAGGATTTTGTGGGGAAGCTAGCAATGGGCTCTTCAACCATTCTTGTGTTTCCCCTTTGGCTGCATGTGGCACCAATTACTGTCCGACATTTCTGTATCTTCCCAGACCTTCTCACACTGTCTTCATTTGGTGCTTGATGTGGAAGCTTCATCTTCCTCCACTCTGTTCCTCTGTTCCATCCCCTTGGTACTTAACTATCTGTGTGCAAGTACAGAAGGGACTAAAAGTTCCTAATGTCTGCCCCCCTGCTTTCCAGGAAGGGATGGAAGAATGATGCTGTGCAAAACATGTAGCAATTTACAGGGAGGGATTCCCTACACACTCAACATGATGTGGGAAGGTGGACCCCACTATGTGACTATGTTCAACAAGAATAGACAGGCAGCATTTGAACTATGAGCTGAGCTGGCTCACTGGCACAGTGATAGCAATAGCCAGCAACTGGAGTTCTGGGCAAGCTCAGGTTTCTGAGGGCTGGCCATAGGAAGGGGGATTGAGCATCACATGCATGGCTCTCTTTCTTCATGGAAGGTGAGAGCTATGCCCCACACAATGACCACCTCCCAGCAGAGGCCAGGTGGTATCACAGTCAGGGCCACCACATGTGGACAGATGTTGCCAGACACAGGAATAAGTGTGTCTCTCCCACTGTACAGTTGACTCCCTAGGAAATTAAACTAGCAAAAAAAAAAAAAAAAATGGTCCACCAGGGCAATGCCCAGTTCCCCCACAGGATCATACACTACCAACCTGGTACTCTACCCACAACCGTAGTGGTCCTAGATATGTGGTGGGTAAATAAAACCAGAAGAAAGTAGCTAGCGGTGCAGTGGGGTGCTGTCAGGGAAGGGGCAGACTGACGGGCAGAAGAAGTAAAAGCTTGACTGAAGAAAATAAATCAGGAGGAATCTTGCTCAGACAGACCTGTATTAGTCAGATTGTTCAGTAGGAGAGTGTGGGAGACTGTCAAAAGCTTTGGATACCCCAAGGAACACCACAGATGTGAGGGGCTCCTGATCCATCCTGGTGAGGATACAGTCAATTACCCTAAACACTGAGGTAATGGTGTAGTTTTTGGACTCTAAATCAGACAGGAAAGGGCTGAGTAAGGAAGAGAAGGACAGGAAAAGAGTGGACAAACGGTTCTTGAATCTTAGCAAGGGCAGGGAGGAGAGAAATTGGTCTGTAGTTACCTTGAACAGAGGGATCACCACCCCTGTGCTGCAGGATGACTGGCAACCTTTCATGCATGGGGAAGAGAGACCAGAGAAGTTCAGTAGGGTAGCAACAGGTGTAGTGATGGCCAACAATGCCAGAATGGGGATCATGTAGGCAGTTCTTTCTAAAGGGGTCTTCAGGGTTAGGAGCACCTTGAGGGTGTCCATAGGAGTGAAGGGGGGGGGGAGATAAAGATGAGTATTTGGGAGGGTATGGAGAAGGGTGACGAGGGAAAGAGGCAGGGGAGAGGCTGGAGGAAGTCGATATGGAGGGACATATTTGGCACAGATAGTTAAATACTTGTTGAAGGCATTAAAAATATAAAGATTCAGCCACAATATACTTGTTGGGCATTCTTATCCTAATGGTGAAGAAATGTGTCACAAAACATTGGCTCATGGTGGGAATCCCTACCATAGAGGATTGGATAACTTGGGTTAACTCTAGATATACCATGGAAACTATGACACATACTATTCAACAGCTGGAGGAAAAGAAGAGGTATAGGTGGACCCGTTGGCTTCTGTTTGTAATGGCCCGGTACCCTACATTTGTGTTTTGAGTGGGAGAACTTTATTCAAAGCCTATACTCTGGGAGGCTTTTATTACATATTTAGACCTCTGGGTCCTGTAACTCGGGCCTGCGCACATCACTTTTGAAGTTCTGAAATTCTCTTTTGGACTTGCATATAATTTCCCGATAATATGAGACTGCTATATAGTTTTATGGTCCATCAAATGTCCCAAGGATTGTATCGTCATATCTGCAGTGTTTAATGTTTTTGTTTTTGAAAGTCAATAAATTTTGATTACATAAAAAATGACAGACAAGTGCACATCTTAAAGTACAACCCAAAAGGAGCTTAAGCTGTATTTTACACTATGAAAAGCTTTCTCCTTATTTGACTTAAAAGTAGGAAGCCTTTGGTTTTGATTCTTTTTTCTTTCAATTTTGTTTCCCTGCTTTTACCACAAGCAATGCAAAGATAATTTGGCAACAGGTACTGTACATATGTCTAGCATGTGAACAATTCCTATAACCATTGCCTAAAAACCTCATGTATTTGCTATTTTGATACAAGATTAATATGACTACTAAGGGGGCTACTTCCACAATGGTACCAGAATCAGTAAAAGTTCAGTCTATACGCTACTGCAGCCAATGCAATGTTACAGTAAAGAAAAAATACAAAAATAGGGCAAACCACTTCTTCAAACTGGCCCCCAAAGCCATACGTAACACGGTATCAGAATAATAGCAAACATAAAGTGCACAGTGCCAGCATATAGAAGTAGTAAATAACTATTTTCTTAGAATCAAATATACATACTAGTATAACTTCATGCTTAATTTGACTAATTTATATACAAGACAAAAAAGCTAATGGTAGGAACTGGCTAAAATGGCAATTCTCTGTATGTCAGCAAGCCTGTGGTAAAAGTCCAGCAAATGGGTGGAGAAGGCCAGGGTACAGAATGCTCAAAGTGATGATGGAGACAGTTCAGAGAAGGGGAGAGGGAATCCTTTGCTATACTAGAAGGCGACCCATGTGATTGTTATGGCATGAAATAAAGTACGCCTATTCTACGTGGAGCCAGGTGCCATATTCCAACAGCGGTATAGTTACTACTGTAACCTCTTGCCACTGTACACCATGGTTTCAATGTAAATGAGCCTCGCCTCAATGAATACGTTCCTGGACAAATAAAACAAAAATAAATATTTGTTCATACAATCACCCCCTCTCTTTCTGCTCCATAATTATTCCCACCACTGTTCACAAGTGTTTCTCTAACTGCACACTAAGACAACCATTACAGCAGATGCGCAACAGTCCATGAGTGCTCAGTGGTCATCTGAGTCACGATCATTCCCCAAAGGAGAGAGTTGACATTCCTGACTGATCTAGTTAAAAAGACATGCTGCATACAAGGAATCCATGAAAAAGTACGGTTTACTCTTAAATGAAACCTTACGTCTGGCAGGCAGCATTAATTAGAAGTGATTCTCATTCTCACTCTGTCTTCTTTTAATGGCATCAAATGCCTTGCATCTTTGCATGGTCACAAAAAATAGGCCAGGGAAAACTGGAATTGGTTTGTTGCAATCATTTCCTTCTCATGGCACTAAGGACCAGGTCTCTAGCCCTCAAAATGGCAAATGCAAGCAGATCACGCTTGCGCCTTCCTCATCAAATATTGTGTGCAATGGGGTGGCCTGCTACATCACGTCCACCAGTAAAATGTACTTGGGATATTCCAAATGTTCTTTCATCCGAAGTTCCTACAGGACATCACACTCTACTTCCTAAGGGAAGTCCAGGATTCTAAGATCCCCTCCATGTTGATTCTCAGATTTTTCCAATCTAGAAAGTACATGTAATTTTTCTTTTATTAGCTCTGCAGCAGTAACTGTGTCCCAAGTCATAAGAGGGAGGTAATAATCCCTCTTTACAAGACACTGGTTAGGCCCCATCTGGAGTACTGCATGCAGTACTGAAGGCCGCACCTGCAAAAGGACATTAACAAAATGGAGGCAGGCCAGAGAAAAGCAACCAAAAAGGTGCAGGGACTGCAACAGAAAACATACGAGGACAGATTAACGGAGCTTGAAACATTCAAACATCTTAAGGGCATTAACAAGGTGAAAGAGTCTAACATGTTTCAATATAAGTGAAATAGCCGGACAAGAGGACACAGCATGAGATTAGAGGGAGGCCAATTAAGGGGGAATGAGAGGAAGTTCTTTTTCACAGAAGGGGTGGTGGATGCATGGAACGGCCTACCTCAGGAAATGGTGGATATGAATATAGTGCAGAGCTTCAAACAGGCATGGGATAGGCATAAGGGAGCAATAAAGATGAATATGAATAGATAGGCCATTGACAGAGTACAGGCCTATGGCACATTCATAAGGTAGAAAAAATGGGCAGACTGGATGGGCCTTGCGGTCCTCATCTGCGGTCAGCTTCTATGTTTCTAAGCAGTCTGCTTGTTTAACAGCATTACTGGTTGCCGACCTATAGTCCTCCACTTTATTTTCAACGATTACCAAACATATGATAAAAGAGCATGCCAATTTCCTGCACTGACTTGCACAACTGGTTGAACATTTTTTGCAACTTGATAATGGCTGGCTCCATATTTGCCCCTGATGAATCTGGGACCTGGGGCCCGATATTCAAAAGTTTGCATGGACGCTAATGGGTCTTTGCCTGTGTGTACTGGGGTTTGCACTGGATTCCCATATTCAAAAGGGGCTGCTGCGCAGGCAAAGAGGGTTAGCGTCCTGGGCAAAACATAACGTAAGCGTGCAGGCAAGGGGAAGGGCATGGTCATGAATATGCAAACTACCCAAGGTTGTTCCAATTAAGGCAAGCTGTTAATGCATTAAATTAAATGAATTGGCATCGTGCTCAATAAAATTAAATTAGCAATTAATCCAGCTGTATTTTTTAATGATTTTTATTGTTTTAATCTGTTATTTATGTACAGCGCCATGGCAATTGAAAGGTGCCTTATAAAGTTATTATTATTATTATTGTCATCCCATTTATTAAATTAATAGTACCTCAATTAATAATTAAATTAACAATTAATCATGTTTGTATATTGTACTATATATACATACACACACACACACACACACATACACACACACGATACAAAAAGATTGTAAAGAAAACACACCAAAGTCTTTGAATAACTGCTGTGAACAATTTTATTGTGCAAATGGTAAACATTTATTATTATTAACTTCATTTAATAAAATAGAACAGTGAAGCACCTAGGAATGCTTTTTGGTTTAACAGTAGGCTTTGTTGCATCTCACAAATATGAGTCACTCAAATGTCTCCGGGAACTCTGGAATCAGATTCCAGTAAGATTTCAGTAACTGTAATTTACATTGGGGCACTTGTGGGAATCGAGTGTGCTGTATAAACTGCTGTACTGTAGGCAATTATCAATGCAAGCTACGAGGGTGGGTTTAAATGGATCTGAGAGTCACAGTGGTAACGAATACATGTCTGCTGGCCACTTCAGAAACGTAGCAGTGTCAGTGGCTCAGCAGGTTGCACACTCGCCTCTGAGACCGGAAGATCAGAAGGCTGTGGGTTCTATCCCCACACCAGGCACTTGGGTTAAATCCCAATACTGACACTGTAGTGCAGCATGAGAGGGGTGCTGCACTCCTAAGGAGCCATCATTCCGATGAGACTTTAAACAGAAGTCCTGTTCTGGTGGTAGTTCAGGTGGATATTAAAAGATCCCATGGCACGTCGCGAAAAGAGGAGGGGAGTTTTTATTGCAATACAAAAATAAACACATATGGTACATATATCATACAGAAACTAAAGAAAACAATACCAATCACATAATAGATCAATCAGACTTTAGTACAGACATACCTTCGAGTAAAAGACACAACTTTCACCCTGTACTATGTACCATTTACTGCTAAAAATAAAACGTTAGAAACAACCAGTGACCACTATATTCAATTTTTTTTACTCTACTCTTCCCTTTAGTGTTAACACAAAATTGTGAGATTCTGACCTTTGTCCCATAGTCTGTAATGCAATCCCCTTCCACCTTTTTTTCCACTGTTCCCATGCCATCCAGTCTTTATTGAATTGTGCTTGTGCCTTGATCTCCTTCTCAATCAGTCTTACCAGCACTTGTGGTGAAATTATTTTCTGTTGGAGAATAAACTTACACCGTACCTGCCACATGAAAAACTTCATACATGTACAGAGTAAACAAATAGTACTAGAATCTATTCTGTGTTAATTGTACTGTTCCTGTAATCACATTCTCATACTTTACATTTTGCCACCCAGCATCTCCCCACCGAGTCGCAAGAGCCATCCGTACTTCTTGTGCACTCAGACATTGTATAAGAAAATGCTCTAGGGTTTCCATTTGTTGTATACATGCCTCTCTGGGGCACAACCATTCTTCCACCCTCTTATGTTTAGCATTACCTTTAACTCCCGATCTACCATGTGCACACAGCCATATCACATCCCACAACCGAAGCGGGGTCCTTTTATCCACAAGATATGCTTCCATATCTGGGTAATAGTTAGGTCTAATGCCTTTATATTCAATAGGTGTCTGAAAGAAATTCTCTTGTATCATCCAATACAAAACTTTCCTATTTAAAACTGCTACCTGTACTTTAGTAACAGACCATTTTTTTACTTTCTCTAGAGAGGATGCCATAAACCCTGGCCAAGCATCTGTTTTTTTCCGAACCACCGTCCCCTGTTCCTACCTCTCTAACAGGGGAATAATCCAGAGCCCTGCCACCCTCTTCCATTCAGCCTCTCCTGGTTTCAGGAAGGCAGAAAAGGTATTGAACAGAAAAATACTATGACAATAGCTAATTAGATTGATTAGCTATAAGCCACCATACTTAATTTCTCTATATAATACCTCCTGCTTTATGGGATTGAGTCTACTACCCCAAACTAATTGAAAGGTTTGGCTTAAAATTGAGACATCACATGAGCTAGGGGGCAGAAATATGGCACTCAGATATGAGAGCTATGGCAAATGAAAAGTGTGCACTAATGACACCTTCTTTTTTTTTTGACTGCTGCCAATTCTTCCACGCCTGAACTTTTTGATTACACTGTTCCAATCTGTCCATCCAATTCAGCCTGGCCATATCTGGATCACCAAAAGTCATCCCCAATATAGTGAGTACCCGACTGGTCACACAGATATTCTGAATCTTAGCTACAGGATTAGTGTGTGAACTCAACGCATAACCCCTACATTTATGAACATTCAGGGTTGATCCTGTTAATCTAGAAAAATGCTGAACAGTATCCAAAGCTCTTTCTACTGACATTTCATCCGCCATCAATAGGCACACATCATCAGCATACGCCAATGTTTTGGTGAGGCCACTAACACCTTGTATATCTACACTATGAATTTCAGTATCTTGCTTAATGAGTTTTAAAAGAGGATCTAGACAAAAAATATATAGAAAAGGGCTCATCAGGCATCCCTGCAGCACCCCCAATGAAACATGGACCTCCCTCCCACAATGGCCATTTATTACTGGGATCGTAGAGGCAGTCCTATACAACCTCTGGATCTAAGAATTAAATACACTTGGAATACCATACTTATCTAAAACCATCTTAAGATATAAATGTGAAACCTTGTCATAGGCTTGGTCTTGATCCAGGCTCACCAGACAGCCTGCCACAGCATTTTGATGCCCTAGAGTAACAAGCTCTCTCAATAGTATTAAATTCTCAGTAATACTACTCCCTGTGATAGTATACACCTGACTCAAATCAATCACCATGGGGGCCACAGTACCCAGCCTTTTAGCTAGTATCTTCATTAAAATTTTTGGGTCCGTATTCATTAGGTTCAAAGGCCTCCAGTTCCAAAGCAGCTGTCTGTCTGTCTCCTTTTTTATACAGGAACTGCTGAATTGTCTGACCAAACTGAGGAGCAATATCCTGGCCATCTAGAATTTGATTAAAGACCACATATAAGACATCCACTAGTTTCGGTGTACATGTTTTATAGAATTCCGTAGTCAGTCTGTCCGGTCCTGGTGTCGTGTTAGAGTTTAAAGAACGTATTGCATCTGTTATTTCCAGCACGGTTATGGGTACAATCAGTCAGTCCAAATCTATTTGTGGAATCTCCGGCATCTGACACGGAGCTAATAACTCTGTTATCATGGATTTAGTGATGTCCGAGGTGGCATACATCCGTTCCATGTGTTGGACAGCCTCCTCCAAGACATCTGTTATGGATGTCACAAACAGTCCACTATTCATACGAAGAGAGTCCATTGTTCTCTGACGTACCCTTGTATGACAGCTTTCATAAATGTCCCTTGTAGTCCCCTTTCCTGGGGTATCTATCCTATGTTCATACAGGAGAGAGGACGCTTGATCGTATTGGAGGTCCATCATTTGTGTCTTAAGTTGCTGAATCTGTTCAGCACATTCTCCATACCCTTCATTAAGACAAGACACAACTCTCATAAATTGTCCCTTCAGTGTCAGATACTGAAAATAGTTATCTGTTTGCCATCTATGACACAGCAGTCGGATCATTCCTTTCACATCCTGTTTTATCTTAATCCACCATTTACTTACTGTACGTTGTCTTCCAGATATACCATACATTTCCTCGCTCGTAATATGTCTAAACTCTGTTCTACACACGTTTCCTGAAGTAACATATTGTTCAGCTTCCACATCCCTTTCCCTTGGATGATCTCCTCGCCCCAAAAAATTCTCACTTTTACCATTAAATGGTCAGAGGTTTCCATAAGAATGGAAAAGGCCTGAACAGTCCTTAAATTAGGAGAAGCAAAAATATAATCTATCCTAGTGGCTAACTTAGCTTTATAAAAAGTATAGCCCCCTGTAGCATGCACAGATCTATAAGCATCCACCAAACACGCCTGTTGCACAATGTTAGACAAGGCCATAGAATCACAATAAGTTTTTGACGGTTGTGCCCCTTTATCTAAGGAGGACAAGACACAGTTAAAATCTCCCTCCCACACCACCAAATGAGAAGTAAATAAAAATATGGCTTAATACACGCAAACAAGTCCACTCCTTTTTTAGTTTGACACACATATAGATTTATCAATCTCCACTGTTGTCTATGGTGAGTGAAATAAATAAGTATAACACATCCAGGACAGATATCCATAACTTTTGAAATACAATAATCCCATCCTACAAACATAATGCCCACCCCTCCACATCTTTCAAGCGTTGGGGGGGGGGGGGGATGGTCCCCAACTCCACAGTTTCCAAGCACTTTCTGTATCATTAATGGTGTACAATCTAATATCTTGCAAGCATACTGTATCAATATTATCATCTTTTATGTTCGTAAAAGTCGGTAGACAGCGCTTCCCATTCCTGACACTATTTACATTAATAGTAGCAATTGTATAGGGAGACATTGATGTCAGAACACTAGGATGGGAGACACAGTGCAGACAGCTGTAGCATTAATCACCTAGAAAGGAAAGTACTCAAGTCCCCACCTGTTTCCCAAGATGTTGACTCTGTCTCGGTACAGTGTCCAAGTGTTTCTCTTTAGTTCTAACTGCATGAACTTTCACTACCAAGCTGTCATCTTCAGACTCAGAAGACTGTCCATTCTGAGAGGAAAAGGTAAATGATGACTCAGAATCCTCCCCAATATCAGAATCTGGTAGTTGTAAAACCTCATATGTATTTGACAGGGGCATCTGCACCTGATCCTTACCCGGTTTTGGCAGTTTCGCTTTGGGGTTTGCATTTTTCATAGTCCTCTTTTTTGACGCCACCACAGGAGTCTCAGGTGGGGGCATTTCCTGTGCAGCCAAGGCCAGGTTTTGCTGCATAGAGCTGTTTGTTGGACCTACATCCACTCTCTCCTCTTGGTCCATAGCCATCTGGTTCATGGCATCAATGCCACTCAGTACTATAGGGCTAGAAATGATGGTAGCTGACGTACTTGGAATGGAAGGGGGGTTGCACGTCTTGAGCACCACTCAGAACCATTGTAGAACTCTCTTCACACACAAGTGACCTCTGCATGCTCTCTTCATCAGTTTTATTCCTGTCCCGGACCTGTCGTTGAGTTTCAGTGCTACTCTTTTGTGCTTTTTCTATCAGCAGTTCCTGATTTGGGCGGTCACTTCTACTATGAGTTGCCCACTCACACATGCGATATATGTCCAGTCTGGTCACAGAAATTACACATTGCTTCATTCCTACAATCAGCATTAGTATGCCCTACTTCCATGCACAGTGAACATTTCATTCTGTCGCACGCATTACTGAGGTGCATATGACAGCCGCACCTGAAGCAGGTCTTGGGCTGCCCCTGATAAAAGCAGTGGCCTCTTTCCCAGCCTAGAAAAAATGCACTAGGCAGATGCTTTGGGCCTTGTGGACTGGAACGGAGCCAAACTCTGAATTTCCATCCTCCCGTCCACATGTGCTCTTCATCTAAAATTGGGGAGGGATCACCCAACACTTCACATTTATTTTGAAGCCAATACTGTACATCATGTACAGCTACTCCCTCATTGTGAAAGAGGATTGTCACTTGCTTTATGAGTGGCCTCGTTAGAGGGATAACCCAAAATGGAATCCACAATGCTGTGTGGCATTTTTTTTTCATAAGTACTCCAAAACTGATCCAAGCCTGCAGGGGTTTTAAAAACTCACATCGAAAACTGAATCACCAGATGCATGAATCAGTGCATAAATCTCATTAGAGAAAAACCGCAATGATTATTTTATCAACGTTTTGCACACATAAATTCCATCAGGGGTATGTGGAAGACTCCCTGATAGTGAATGCGAACCGCATTTTTCCTTTGAGCTGGGGCAGTGCCTTAAAAGCCTGTCTCTCAATGGTGAAATTGCCTCCACAAGGTTGAAGGTTCCACCCTGTTTGGAACCCCTCCCCGCTGCATTTTCCTAATGTTCTTCACTATCCCTCCATTGCACTGGTGAGTCTTCTAACTGATCTGAAACATCATCAGGCTGCATTTCCCCATGCATCATGAGACCATCACCCCTCTGAGCATTACTATTTTTCCCCATGGTAGCTGAAGTCAAAACATCACCTACAACATCCTGGATTTCTTCCTGTACACTAGGGGTTTCAATATCAGGTGTCAGTAAAACTGTAGCATCTGGTATCAATCCCCCCCACTTCGTGTCCATCCTGCTGTCAATAATGCCATGCCCACAGACCACTGACTCGACTTTTCCCGCGACATACCACCACCATCCAGTCTATGACCCCATCACAGACCTAATCCTGGGGTTTGTTGAACTAGAGGCAGTGTCTCACTGTCAGCGCTGGGCCTTACTACTGATTCCACAAGATTACTGTCATTACATTCTCTTTCTGCGTGACTTGTTCCCGCTATAGCGATGCTTACTGTGGCAGGGTTATCTGCTTCTGTGCAGGGTACAATCACCTGAGCAGCTATTTCTCCGATTATAGCAGCTGTGTCAACTGACACATAAACTGGGGTGTTGTCCATCCACAGACTCTCTGTTTGATCTCTCCTGCGTTATCACTCTCCTTTCCTCCATCTGACCATGCATCTGTACCAGTTCTATACCGATTCGCCATTTCTTTCACCAGTACCCTCTCTCATGCCCCTTTCCCCTGGGTCATAGATACATACACAGTGTTGGCAGATAAGGGCCTACAGCCCACTCAGTCTTCCCATTTGAGTTTGTAAGTTTGCTTTAGGTTTTCCTAGAAGTCTGTTGCCCCTTAACTCTGACCTCCAGAATTCCTTTATGTCTATCAGACGCATCCTTAAATTTGATCGTTTTAGCCCCCACCACTTCCTCTGGCAGGGTGTTCCACTTGTCCACCACCCGTTCTGTGAAGAAATTCTTCCTCATGTTTCCTCTGAATCTTCCTCCCTCCAACTTCATCCCATGCCCTCTAGTCCTGGAACATCTTTTTTGCTTAAAAAGAGTGTATTCCTGCATCTTGTTCCTCCCTGTAAGATACTTGTATGTCTCTACCATATCCCCTCTCTCTCTCTCTCTCTCTCTCTCCTCTCCTCCAGAGAGTACATATTTAATTCCTTCAACCTGTCCTCATAGGACTTGTGATGCAATCCATGTATCATCTTTGGTGCCCTCTTCTGAACCTTCTCTACCCAGTCTATGTCCTTACATAAGTAAGGTCTCCAGAACGGTACACTGTACTCCAGGTGGGGCCTCACTAGTGTCTTGTATAGTGGAATTATGACCTCTTCTTTTTCCTGCTGGTGATGCCCCTGTTTGGCGCATCCCAGCATCATATTTACTTTACCTGCTGCCTTGTCACACTGTTTCCACCATAAGTCATCAGAGATGATAACCCCAAGATCCCTTCCTGCTTGGTGCATGCTATATCCTCACCCTCAACTGATATATTGTGCCAGGTGTTTGCACCATATGCATTATCTTTACTCTTTTGCATTGAATTTCAACTGCCAAACTCCTGACCATTCTTCAAGTTTCTGCAGGTCCCTTCTCATTCTGTCTACACCCTCTGGTCTGTCTACTCTGTTACAGAGCTTTGTGTCATTAGCAAACGGAAATTCTGCCTTCTAGGTCCTGCACAATGTCACTGCTGAAGATGTTGAATAGGACCGGTCCCAGCACTGATCCTTGTGGTACTCCACTGGTCATTCTTCCCTCTGTGGAGTGACAGCCATTTACCACCACCCTCTGTGTCCTGCTGCCCAGCCAGTTACCTACCCACTGCACTACTGTCCTGCCCACACCCATATTCCCCAGTTTGTGCAACAGTCTTCTATGTGGCACAGTGTCAAAGACCTTGCTGAAGTCCAGAAAGGCCATGTCCACTGCCCTCCCCGATCCACCTCCCTAGTCACCCAGTCAAAAATTCAGCGAGGTTGGTCTGACATGACCTCCCCCGGTAAACCCATGCTGCATTGGGTCCTGTAGTCCATTGACAACCAGATGTTCCAACAATCTCTCCTTCAGTAGTGCTTCCATGATCTTCCCCATTACCAAGGTGAGGCTGACTGGTCTGTAGTTCCCCGCTGCCTCTTTGTTCCCACTTTTGTATAAGGGGACTACATCTGCTGTCCTCCAGTTTTTGGGTACCTCGCCTGTTTCCAGTGATCAGCTAAACAGGATTGCCAAAGGTTCAGCCACCACCTCTCTTAGTTCTTTAAGGACCCTGGGGTGCACCCCATCTGGCCCCACTGCTTTAGCAACTCTTATTACTTCCAGTTTCAGCAGGACCCTTTCTCGTGTAAAGGAATTTGTGTCCATTTCTGCACCATTCCCACCTCTTGTACTCCCTTCAGACCCATTACCCTCCTCTTCCTCGGTAAAGACTGAGCAGAAATACCTGTTCAATATGTCAGCTTTACTGTTGTCATCCTCCACGTGGCCCCCATCCTCCCTCTTCAGTCTCACTATCCCTCCCTTTGCCTTTCTTTTTTCACTTATGTACATGTAAAAGGTTTTGACCCCTCTACCCACTGTTTTTGCAATGTGCTCTTCTGTCTGAGCTTTGTCTTCCCTTACTGACCTCCCTGTCTCCCTTTGCTTCTCCCAGTACTTCTCTCTATCCCCTTCTGCCTGTTTCTTTTTGTAATGTGAGAGCACCTGTAGAAGCCTCTGTTGTTGCTCTTCACTGAGGGCCTGCCCAAATGCAATTTCGTGCTGCAGCTCCTCCGCCACTAAATCCATCGCCTCCTCCTCATTTTGAACTGCATCTGCAACATCCATTCTTTCATTTATCTCTCTTCCAGTATCCCTCTGCACAGTTTCCACTTGTGCTGTCTCATCAGTCCTGGTACTCCTTGTATCTCCAGTGACCATCTCAGACTGACTGAGATCCACATCCACAGCCATTGTAACACCAGCACCCCCTACCAAAGAGCAGGGGAATTTCTCCGGTGCCCTGGCCAAATTTCCCCCATTCACTAAAAATACCACCAACAGCTTAATCTTGTTCAATGTCAGTTGGCATCCATCTGTATCCCCCTCCCCCGGGACAAGACTGAAAATAGGCAGAATTGTCCAGTCCTCCTTTCCTGGTCAACAAAAACTAAATAAATAAATAGGTGTACTCCAAACTAACGGCTCTGAGCAGAAGTAATCATAATGTAATGCGCACTGAAAATACACAGCACAGAAACACTAAGCCCTAAGGGGGGAGGATGGTTCCAAAGAATCTAGTGTATATCCGTAGCACCACATAATGTTAGACAATAAATAGTATGCTATTAGCAAACACTTTTTGATGAATACAACAGATGGTATTAATGCATTAAAATTAGTGCATTAAATCATAAAAAGGCAATTAACAGGAGTGCAATTAAATAATTCGCAATTAACAGGGTATATTAATTAAATTAACATTAACAGAAAAGTGGGGCAATTAACTAAAGCATTAAACTAACAATTAACCAACCCAGATACTACCCCATATTCAGCATCTTTGCACTGCACGAAAAGGTTAAGCATGGTTCTTTTGCACAGCGCAAATACTGCCAAACAAAAACAAATAATGGACTAATTCAGTGCAGCTGCAAAAAGAAACAGTACAGCCTATCCCAAACTACAGCCTATGAAAATACCGGAGCAGTGTGCTGAGCGGATCCAAAATTAAATGAAGGTTTTAAATAACTCAAAATGGAGCAGAACATCCAGTATAGCCAGCCATGGCATTAGCAATTTTAAAATGGAATCTGATTAATTAATAGACTAACAACGATATTTACATGGGTGCAGCTTATGCCGCTACCAAATCAATCATCAGTACTACATCATGTATGTATGGCACAGAACAGATCTGGGTTTCTGCGGGGGGGGGGGTAGTAAAACTTGTTGCTAAAGCTACAGGGACACAGAACAAAAGGCAATTAATAGGGGTGCAATTAACAAATAACTCACAATTAATGGGCTATATTAAATTAACATTAAGAGAAAACTAGGGCAATTAACTTAAGCATTAAATTAACAACTAACCAACCCTGATACGACCCCATATTCAGCGGCTTTACAGTGCAGTGGTTTAAAGCTCTGAGTTGCAAACCTGGAGACCTGGGTTTGAATCCCACAGCCCCCACTTGCATACTGTGTGACTCTGAGCAAGTCACTTAACTTCCTTGTGCTCTCAGGTCACACCTGTAAACACGCTTCAGCTTAATGTCTCTCTGCTGGTTAAAAGAAAACAAAAAAAAAAATCACCTTTAAAATTTGGATTAATTTCTACAGCTAAAGCTCCTGGAACACAGAACAAAACATCAGCTTGCAATTATCACCATGTATGACACTGTTGAAAACTCATTGTTCCAGGTGTCTGTGGTGAAACTTAAAGAATTCACTTCTGAAAGAACAGCTTTTATTTTGCTCTTAATTCGGGATTCGGGAATATATTTCAGGGATAATCTGGTCAGAGAAGTACCTTCTTGAAGAAATAATGTACCTAGGCTCAAAGTACAGAAAGTAGATGTTCTCGACAAAGTCTTCCAGACTGCTCACCCCCGCCCCCCAGCTGCTCCTACCTGAAAATATGTTTTTGCCCTCACTGTTACTGCATTGCAGGGACATTATATCTCCCATTTGGATTACTCGTTACCGATGTAATTGACTATACATAATGCTCTGTATCATTGTAATAATGCTTCTATCACTGTTACCTATGTATTTTATGTATTCACTGTCTGAATTTAGAACTTTGTACTATTGTTTTTTCCTCACTGTAACAAGGTGCCTTTGTAAACGAGTCTCTGACTCAAAGGCTATAAATCCGATTATACAAATAAATAAATCCAGGGTTATCAACAATACTGAAAGGCTGCTCATCTGTTGCTATCATTTCTGCAATTGTCTTAGTAACAGCTCATGGGTTGTCATTTGTAAATGGCACAGAGTGAGCAATACAAGCCTCAATTGTCTGGCTCTCCTTTTTAATCTTTTTAGCGGGAGGCTCGTAAGACACTTGACTGCTCAGCTCTTTTTTTTCCTTTCTCGCATTGCAGTTCCAAAAATTCTTCTTTGTGCTTGTTCCACAGATGGTTAATCAGGCTAGATGTCCCATAAGATTTCATTGAGAAGCACTGACTTATAAATGAAGGTAACTTGCACAAACAACATTTTGCCTTGGAGTTGTTCTCATTTTCAAGTGAGAAGTATTGCCACACCAAGCTTTTTTGAAACATTTTCTAAAGGTTCTGAGGGCCGTCGGCTCTGGAAACACTTGAAATTGGCTCAGCAGTGTTTTAGCAGATCGCAGGCATTTTACTGCATGTACCACACAGCATACAAGAAACAGCAACTACCCGACCCCTTTTATATGGGAGTATCCGACTGGGCTGGATATAGCCACAAAGTGCATAATTGGGTCAGATATCCATATTTATACAGTAGGGGTGAAGTGATATGCTATGAAGTAAATGGTGTTATTTTCACAGCCATTGTATAACCACTGTGATGACATCACCACTGTGGGTTTATTTCCGGATAAACCCACAGTGTCTACATCACCAGCAAATATACAACAATGGTGATGTCACCAGAGTGAGACCATCTACACTGCAGCCTGCATTTAATAGCTTCACAGTTTCTCTTTCTCACTGACTCCTGCAACTAACTCAATTAGCATTGTAAAAGACAATCACCTGTGTCTCACAGTTATTCTGACAATCCTAGCCCATTACTGTGCTGCTCTAATCTTCAAACCAGCCTCCTTCATAAACCAGTTTCTCTTTCTGAGTGCTGACTGCAACAGGTTATCTGTCTCGGTGAAGCTTGCAACTTACTGAATAAACAATCTGTTTCTCACTCCTAGCTGCAGGTAACACAATTATCATTGCAAATCACATGCACCTGTTTCTCATAGTCTCTAACAGTCTCAGCCCATTCAGAAACACTTACACACACTCAGACCACACACAAACAGTGCTGTCAGTATAGGCTAGAGTTTAGAGTAACTAGCAATGAACAAACTTCCTACATCCAGCAGCTCAGTACAGTGTTTGAGTCTCACAACTTCCATTTCAATACTGTGTGACTCTGAACAAATCATTTAACTGCACAGTGCTCCCAGGTTCCCCCCTAAAAACTTACCCAGTTACCAAAATAAAAAAAAACAGAGTAAACAGGGAGAAAACACAGACAAAAATGTTGCCAATGGATAGTAGCCCTATTGTATAAATCGCACACATGATGTGCGACTTGTGGAATATGGCAAACATTTGCACTCATGCAAATATTTTCCATATTCCACACTCTCACATCATGTATCCCATATATATATATATATATATATATTAGGGTTAAAGCAACAAAAGTAGGGAAATGTGGTATTAGGTTTTCCAGCCTTAACACCCCACCCCCATCCACCAGAGAGCAACATGGAAAACCTTTACTGTTTCACCTCTCCTCTGTCTTCGCTAATCAGGCATGGGGTGTGCCTTGGGGTTGTCAACCCTAATGATCACCTCATTCGACCATGGAAGAAGCTGAGATGTGTAGAGTATATGAGAATGGGGTGAGCTTTAGGGCTGACAACCCCAAGGCACACCCCATGCCTGATTAGCAAAGATGCAGGAGAGGTAAAGCAGTAATGTTTTTCCTGTTGCTGTCTGGTGGGTGGGGATGGGGTGTTAGGGTTGGAAACCCTAACACCACATTCCCCTACTTTTGTCGCTTCAACCCTAACTAGTGCATTAACAAAGTTTTTGCAAAGAATTTCCTCACTTTTTGAGATGGTATAATTGTATCATTTATCTGTGAGAGCACAGGTTCCTCCCATCCCTCCTTAGATGCGTACATATATGTTGCTGTGGAAGTGAAGGGCCCAGAGAGCCCTGTGCTTGCATTTGTAGCAAAACTGGGATGAAATTGACAGTATAGCCTTCTCATTACCCAACCTCAGGAACCCAGTAATGAAAATATTGAAATCCATGCCAAAACGTGATTCTGCACCACAAGGCCACGGCACGCCACAGGTGCAAAATACAGTTTTGCACAGGTCTGAAAAATGACAGCTGTCATGTTCATGAGGTGGTGTAAAAAGATGTATGTTGGCAATTTCAAGTCAAAATATTTAAAATTGCCAAAGTTACGAGGAAGCGCAGCAAAATTTCAATGTATGTGCATAACTTTGGCATTTTTACATATTTTGACCTCAAAATCTCAACATAGCCTTTTTATGACTCCATCTGACGAACAATTGCTGTGAAAATTTTCAAATCCCACCCAAAAGGTGATTTCTCCAAGTGACTGTGAAATCATCTTTCTGGCTGGATTTGTGTACTTCCATTGCCATTGTTCATGAGATGAGCTCTCATAAAGGCCATGTTGAAAATTTGGTGTAAAAATATGAACAAATGGCAAAGTTACACACAAAAGTTGAAAACCCCACTGAAATATATTGATTCCCCATATGAAAAAAGAACTTGTTTCGTAACTCATCAAATGAAACAAGAATCTTGTTTCATGTCACGCAATACAAAACAAGATTTATAATGTTAAAAAAACATATTAAGGGGATTTCTGTAACAGACGTGTGCAGAAGCCAGCTAAGGAGGTCTCAATAAGTAAGCTACATGTGTTGGTTCCTCCCCAGAATATCCTTTTTTTGGGGTTTCTTAAAAAGATTCACCAATCAAGACTATTGCATCTGAAATATAGGTGCCTTAGCGCCACAGGACTCGAGAATTGTGAATATTTCCAGTTCTAATCATTTATGTAAAAAACTGCATCACTCATTAAAGTCTGGAAACAGGGTCCCACGGACTTCCCTGTTATAAGTGACGCCCACGCTCCGCCCCTGCACTCAGTAATGCTATGACAAAATGCCAGTAAGAGCGTGGGGGCATGCTCCATTATAATCAATGGGTGGCAGCTTTTCCAGCAATTTTATGTAATATCATGGCCAGCTGGTAATGAAACATGGAAGCCCATTGTTAGTCTACCGGGGCACACGTTTCATTACTAACTGGCCATGATAAATACATAAAATTGCTGGAAAAGCTGCAGCCCATTGATTATAATGGAGCGCACCCCCGCACTCTCATTGGCATCTCGTCATAGCATTACTGAGTGTGGGGGCAGAGCGAGGGTGGCACTTGTAACAGGGAACTCCGTGGGACCCTGTTTCCAGATTTTTACGAGTGATGCAGTTTTTTACATAAATGATTAGAATTGGAAATATTCACAATTCTCGAGTCCTTTGGGGGTAAGGCGCCTATATTTCAGGTGCAGGAGTATTTCTGTTTATGTCGGTGAATCTCTTTAATGGTGTCAATATGACAAAATCAATTTTTTCACTTCATCAAGCTAATTTGAGGTGCTTGCTGAACAAGCTCAGAAACAATTTATGATTTTTTTTTTAATTAGAATAATTTTGGAACTAATTCATATTTTTTCACCAAACCAGCAAAAGGTTCATCTGTGAGTCGCCCCCTTTCTACCCTGAACATTTCAGACTATAATTCCAAACCATTTGGGCTGTAACCAAATTCAAAGAAAATCCAATTCAAACCAACGGAGGAAAAATCACTTTTTTCACTATCCAGATCTCGGAAACCACACATCCCACCAGAACGAAACTTGGTAAATTCAAAGATCTACCACACAAAACTGCACATGCAACATTTCCTGCAAACCTATTAAATGGTTTCAAAGATATTAAAGTGCAACATTTTGAGTATAACATAGAAACCCCAGTTCAACCTTAACTACCGCACCACTATAATATATAGATATCATATATACATATTCTCATACATACAATGTAAGAAAAACAGGCAGGTGATATATATATATTTTGTTTGTAAATATATTTTTATTAACAGTTTTAACATTTAATATGATGCACGGATGTGCAGTACTACATGCTTTGAGGTACAGTGACAGTACATGGTCAATAGACTATGACACTCTGCTCATTCTAAAAATGATAGTGCACTTCAATTGTCATGTTTGTGCTCAGAAGATGTGTATAGAGAGCATGACATAGGAGGTAGTATCTAGCCCAATCACTCAGTGTCATCCACCCACCATTCCTGGCTCATCCACCTTGTGTGCCAACCACCACTGTATTTCAGGTTTCAGTTGACTAGGGGACAAAGTGGGGCATATTTCATAGAAACAGAATTTGCTGGCAGATAAGGACTGCTTAGCCCACCTAGTCCGCCCATTTCTCTACCTACTGTATTGCGGACCCTAGTTGATCTGCGGCTTACCCTCAATACATGTTTCAATACATATACCATCTATTTGGTCCATCAGGACATAAATTGCTCTGCTCTGACATTTAACTTAAATGTATTTCTAACACAAAGCAACGAGAAAAGACGGCTCAAGGCGACCAAAAGGAGGAGCCGAATGGTAAAAGTGAAAAGTCTCAAAATGTACAAATATTTGGCTACAAACTCCACGGCTACACAACCCAACTCTAGGGTACGCTAAAATACGTTTATTGAAGATAACAAAGTAGCACCCCCCTCACAAATACTAAGTCTTAAATGCATTTCTCTCCATGGTGTGTGTGTGTGTGTATTATTGTGTTCCACCAATTTTGAAGGGGAGGCTGCTGTGATGTGAGCCATGTTCTGTTGATAGATTTCAATGTAGCTACTGCAGGTAATATTTTAACTCAGTTGACACCGTATTTTTAAATAATGACTGACATTTATTTATTTTGTTTTCTTATTTATGTATCCTGTAACATTTTTTTTTAATTGGTGCGAAACTGTATTGTTGTTACTGACGTCCTTCCTGGGACCCCACAAAAACAAAGTGCTGAATTTTATGCAGTTATCCTGGTTTGAGGATTTCAAATAAAAAAATTTATAAATACATTTTCAGTGAGTACACTTGGGGATACAAAATCTCAGACTGACAAAATAACATTTAAAATACAGAAAAGAAGAAAAACAAGTTTTTTTTTCCAGATTTGGTATGCAACCCACCAATTTAAAACCCTCAGTTTTGGCCAAGAAAGTACAACCATATAAGTACTATTCCCGCTTCTATCTCCATTTTGCTGGTTTCCTGTCATGACATAAACACCTGTCTCATGCTGCAGAGTTACTTACAAGTGACTTGGTACATGGAAAAGAAAATGACAGCTCCAAGTGAAATAAAGGAACAATTCATCACTAAAAAATAAAAAGTAACTATTTTTACAATCAGGTATACAGTATGTGAAGCACTTCAGTTAAGACTACCGCTGGGCCCTTGTCTGTTTTTAGACCACACTGTATGTAACATATGCACCTCCTGTATCCTACTCTGGTGTACCTTGAATAATCAGCTCACATCTGTAAATAGTTGGGATCATTTGTCCTGCATTGTCATGGTCTTGCATTGTATGTTGTTCATTCAAACCAATAAAATATATTCAGTTTAAAAAAAGGCCAACTCTGGGAAAGAACAGTGAATTCAGATATCACAATTGAGCTACTACAGCTTAATGCACATTTTAAATTCAGTAGTTTTTTTGTACTAAATCTACTCGATGTCAAGATGAACAACTCAGAGACTTGTAGGAGGGTAGCGACAAAGGCCAACAGGATGCTTGGATGCATCGCTAGGGGGATCGCCTCCAGAAGGAGGGAAGTGATACTCCCCCTGTATAACTGCTTGATGAGGCCGCACCCCGAGTACTGTGTGCAGTTTTGGAGGCCACATTTAAAGTGGGATATTGAACTCCTGGAGAGGGTCCAGAGGAGGGCAACCAAAATGATTTAGGGCTTGGGGGATAGGACCTATGGGGAGAGGCTCGAAGAGCTAAATATGTACGCATTGGAAGAAAGAAGGGACTGGGGGGACATGATAGAGGTCTTCAAGTACATGAAGGGGGTAATAGGGGAGGAGCAGTCAGGGTGCTCCGAAGGAAGGAGGGGGGCAACTAAAGGGCATGGGTGGAAGCTGGAGGGGGGGGATTCAGGAGAGAAAGGAGGAGGTGCTACTTCACTGAGAGGGTGGTGGAGCCATGGAATGTGCTTCCCAGGGGGCTGGTGGAGGGGTTCAAGAGGGTGTGGGAGAGGTATAGGGGAAGGGTTCTGGAAGCAAAAACCAGTGCAGCAATAATACCCAGGACTGGGAAAGGAGAAGCCAGACAGGGAGAAGGGTGACAGCAAGGTCAGCTCCCAGGGTGGGGGCTGACCAAACGAGCAGACACGAAAGACCGTTAGGCCTATTCTGCTGGCATTTTAGTATGTTAGTACTCAAAACAATCTGTCATTAAACAGTTTCAGATTTTATTTCACACTGGTAGTAAAGACTGGTGAGCTAACTGCATCTCTCATCATGTACTGAACACTAACACACAATACTGCAAATTGTAAAAAAGGAACTAATCTAAATATTCAGTCCATAACAAGTCATTACTGCTGACGAGCAAAGCCTACACACAAAAATGTGTCTGCATTCTACTCTACTATTTTCACTTGATTCCCTACCTGAACTGGATAAGACATAAATATCATCCCTGTAAACATCAGCCAGGCATCTTATTGTTTCACTTAGTGAATCAAGAGCTACAATGTCAGAGCCGAATCCTCTAGGCTGATACCAGCGTACCTGCTGTAACGTCACAGGGCAATGAACGCTATAGCTGTGGTCGTCTCGCTTTGCATTCGTCAATTACTTTTTTGCATATCCCATTAAAAAAGGCATTTACTTAGCATTTTATTTTTAAATTATGTTTACAAATGCACAGTGGGGGGCTTCAAGCATGTATGGGATAAGCATAGGGGAATACTGGCAAACAGGCAGTGTGTGTGTGTGGGGGGGGGGGTGGTCGCTGGAGACCAGGTAAGCTCTGCAGAGACAGAATACGCAGGGCAGACTGGGGTGGACCAAGCAGCCCTTTTCTTATGATACCTTCTACGTTTCTAGAGACAGCACATAAAACAAGCAAAACTAACAACTAGCCCCAGGGTCACAAAACTAAGAGAATCTCTTATTGTTTGCCTAGAATTGTCTCTGTCTTTTGGGAGGATGGGGAGGATTATATACACAGCTGCCCACATCAGAGTTTCAGCCAGTGAATTCTTGCAGGATACTGGAGGTACCAGTGTAATCCAGTCATAATTCCTCCAAGTTATTATGAAGTAAACCGACATCTAATAACAGAGACTTCATCCTAGCAGGCAGCACTGTACAGAAGTTCACACACAGAATGCCCCTGCACATAAACATTGTTTTTATTACATAGGAGTATACTGTTTTGTCATACAGCAGGTCACTGATGTTCCAGTTGCATGCTCGGTGTTATCAGACCCTGACAAGAATGATGCATCAGCACCCCATGTCCACAAAGACCCAACATAATCCGTAGACTGAGAGGGAGGTGAAATAAGCAAACAGTAGACAGTTAAGACTCTTGGGTAATAAAAACATGATTTATTTATGCAAAATGACATAGCACATACACAATGTACCAGGCTCAACTAGATTGCAGCAGATAATCAAACCAGGAAAGGCTGCAGTTATTCTTTAAGTAAGGACCCAAGAGCATCTCTCTGTCCTTGAGGAAACAGTACCAGCTCTTGCCCAGAGCTGACTTAAAGATTACAGTTTGCACAGCAAACATATCGCTAGTTATGAAGCAAGGAGGTGGCATGGACCTGAGGTACCTGGAGTCCCTTCTGACCTTAATTTATTGTTACTATGAGAGAAGTTCGATAGCCAGTATTGATCAATAAATACTAGCTTCACTGTCTGTTAGGTGTCATCACTGATACCTAGTTTCAAAAGTAAAAGCCAGGTAAGAAAGCACACGAGATGCAGCCAGAACTGTGAACTCGCACTGCAAAATCTCATTTTTAGGTGAAGATAAACCTTCTGTTAAGCTGTATTTATATACGTTCAAACCAGGATGCAGTCAAACATCCTTGCATTGGACTTTCTAATGAGGTCTGTTTATACCTCCTGCACACTATTCCAAGAAGGGACTAGGCTCAACTTTCACTCATTTCAGCTGACTGCAAATCTCTAAGTGGTCTCGGACCAAGCTCAAGCAGGCTGGTGGCAGTATATACTGGACTTAACACCAAAGATCTTACAAGCGTCCTCCAGGTTCCAGACCAGAGTTTCAGCACTCCAGCAGAAGCCACCAGCTCTGCTAGGACTGCAATAATGAGCTTGGGGTTCCTATGCAAAAGTTAATCCATCCCTATTGAGAAGTCCTGGCATGGATTGCACTCCTCCAATCACTATCTAAATATTGGAAATCTGTTCGGCAACCCAGATATTTCTCTTATCATGCACACATGGAAAAAAGGCAGTCTTTCTTTAATGCTTAAGAATATATTTTACATATTTAGATCTTTTTTATGCTGTCCCCCCAAGACTTCATTCTCATGCTGTCAGGTCTCCAGGCCAGCAACTTCCCAGGCCAAAATCAGTTGTTTCCCTACTTTCGTGTCCAGCAAGGGAATCGATCGATATAGTGCATGGCCAGAGAGTGCCAGCGACTGTCACTGCGATAGACTGTGGTATATCGGGTTTTTCTAGTTTTCTCCCACTGATCCCACCCACCCTCCTGCACAGCACTGCGTAGTGCCCCGACAGGCCTAACTAGCATGTGCCTTCCCACTGCAGAGAAGGCAAGCCTCCTGGCCCACCACAGGGATTGCTGTGGCTTCGGAACCTGGTGCCTGCCTTCCAGGCCTGAAAGTGCCATCAGATGGCACTGCAACCACCCAAAACCACCTAAAAAGCTCCCAAATTCGCTCCCAAAGCTGGTTCATCAGCTGGGCCATTGGGTGGCCTTCGTTTAGTCTTCTGTGATTTTAGTCAGTGACTCTAGCAGAGCACAAACCATCTGGGAAACCTGAGTACAGCAATAAAGGAATAATGCACAAGAAGACATTACTTACCATAGTAATCCTGTTTCTTCCAAGAGACTCTTACTGTATTCTGACATATGCGGTATTGTCCCACCATAGAACTGCCCTGGAGCTGAAAAGGTTAATAGAACCTATGCAAATGAGAGAATGCTAGGCTCAAGCTCAATTTTCAAACCACCATCCCTGGTAAATAATCCATCAACCATCAGATTCTAAGGAAGCTAACTAACTAATGCTAATCTGAAATAGTAATAATAATAATAATAATAATGAAAGCAATCATAGACTCCCAACCTCATAATCATCCTTCAATAGTAGGCATTAACCCCAAGACTCAAGTCACATACAGCCCAAGTAAAAAACAGCCTAGGAGTTCACCACAAAGCTGTAGTGTAGTGCCCCCAGCTTCTAGAAGGGGAGGAAGGGTGGGAGCTCAGAATACAGTAAGATTCCCTTGGAGGACACAGGATTACTATGGTAAGTAATGTCTTCTAATGCCAGGAAATCTTACTGTATTCTGATATATGCAGACTTCCCAAGCAGTGCCTTTGGAGGTGGGCACAGAACTTATTTAGGAAACAGGCTCTGCAGTATTGCTATGCCAAACTTAGCATCACTCCTGGTCTGTAAATCCAGGCTATAATGTTTGACAAACATGTGAACAGTTTTCCAGATAGCTGATTTGCAAATGTCCAATAAGGGTATGTCCCTTAAGGCTGCTATGGAAGTAGCAATGCCCCTTGTGGAATGGGCATGAAGGCCCACAGGAGGCTCTTTACCAGCATTGCTATAGCAAAAGTGGATACAGGCCACAATCCAGCAAGCAATGGTCCTTTCTGAAGCTGGTTTGCCCTTTCCTACCTCTCCATAAGTGAAGAGCAGCTGGGTTCTGTTTTCCCTATAATCCTTGGTGTGATCTAGGTAGTAGCTGATAGCTCTTTCTACATCCAGGCTATGCAATCTGCGTTCCCCTGATCATGAATGATCAGTAAAAAAAGACAGGCAGAGTAATAGACTGATTAAGGTGAAAATTAGACACCACCTTAGGGAGGAATTTCCTGTTTGTTCTCAGGACTACCTTATCCCTATTGAAGGAAATGTAGTCTTGAACTGTAGATAGGGCCTGTAATTCACTGATCCTGCTGGCTGAAGTGATGGCTGTTAAGAAGACAGTTTTCCAAGTAACATACTTGAACTCTGCTTATGACATGGGCTCAAAGGGTGGCTGCATCAGCTGACCAATCCGGATGTTAAGATCCCACCCTGGAGAGGGCTCTCTGTGAGGAGGATCCAGGTGCAGAAGCTCTTTAAAGAATTTCTTGAGCACCTTCTCAGAAGCCAAGGAGGTAGGCCAAACCAAAAGGTAGGCCAAAACTGCTGCTAAGTGAACTTTTAATGAACAGAGCTTAAGACCAAGTGAATGGTGGTGTACCAAGTAATCCAGTACCAGGAGTACACCTGCCTGGGTACAACCCACATCTTGTTGCTGGCACCAGCAAGAAAATCTCTTCCACTTAGAGGAAGGGGTTAACTGTGTGGAGGGTTTCCTGGAACTCCTAAGAACCTGGAGTACCCTCTCTGAAAACCCTAGGTTGGCAAATTCTATGTCCTCAAGAACCAGGCCTTGAGTTTGAGAGATTGCAGGTTGGGATAGAGAATTCAACCCTGTGAGACAGTGAGGAGATTGTGCCTGCAGGGTAGGGCTATTGGTTTGCTGACAGACAGAAGCAGGGAGTACCATGGTTGCCTAGCCCAAGCTGGGTCTGTGAGGATCATGGCTGCTGGCTGAGACCTGAGTTTGTTCCAAACTGAGCAGCAGAGGGAATGGAGGAAATGCATACAGAAATTTCCCTGTCCAGTCCAACAGTAGTGCATCCACTGGTACTGTGCCCACTGTGGGAGGCCTGCAACAGTACTGTGGCAGCTGGTGATTGTCTGGGTGAGCAAAGAGGTCCATCTCTGGGGTACCCCACCTTCTGAACACTGTTAGAAGCACCTGTCTGTTCGGAGTCCATTCGTGATGGTTCTGATTGATTCTGCTCAGTGCATCTGCTAGGGTGTTGTCCGTCCCTGGCAGGTACACAGCTATAAGGGACAGATTTAGGGAGTAGGCCAGCTTCCATATTAACATGGCTTCTGTGCACAGTGGGGAATACTGGGTGCCCCTTTACTTGTTTATGTAGTACATTGTGGTGGTATTGTCTGTTCAGACATGTACCACCTTGTCTGCAAGCTCTGAAGCAAAGGTCTGGATCTCTAAGAGCACTGCTCATAGCTCCAGCAGATTTATGTGAAGGAGGGTCTCTTTTTGGACCAGGTGCCATGAGCTATGTGGTCCCTTGTGTATGCTCCCCACCCTAGGAAGGAAGCATCTGTGGTCAGGACCTTTGAGGGGAGCTGTTGCAGGAAGGGAACGGCCTGTCTTAGGTTTTCCCTATCCTGCCACCACTGCAGAGCCAGAAGCAAAGACCTGTTGACTGGTACCAGAGCAGACAACTGGCACTTTCTTTCTGACCAGTAAGATCTGAGGTGAAACCAAATGTCCCTCATTTGAAATCTGGTTCCTGGTGCCACTGCTGTGGATGCAGCCATGTGTCCTAACAGTTGCAGAAAATGCCTTGCTGGCCTGGGGCAGGATAACTGGGAGCAGCTGGCCAGCTGAACCAGAGTATCCATCCTTGCTGGTGGAAGGAAGGCTTTTCCCTTCAATGTTTCCAGCTCTGCTCCTATGAAGACCAGATGCTGGACTGGGACCAGGACTGACTTTTTGGGATTTAGAAGGAGCCCTAGGGACTGAAGGAGGCCTTGAGCTAGGGCATCCAGCACTTGCTGGGGGACTGACCCACCAGCAGCCAGTCATCCAGATAGGGAGAGACTGTGACAGCCTGCTTCTTTTGATGTGCCACTACCATGGCCATGCACTTGGTAAATACTCTTGGAGCTGAAGAGAGGCCGAAGGGCATTGCTCTGAACTGATAATGGCTTGATTTGAGCCTAAACCCAAGGAATTTTCTGTGTGATGGCCTGATGGGAATATGAAAATAGGTGTCCTTTAAATCTAGTGAGGCTAGCCAATCCCCTTCCCTGAGTAAAGGCACAATGGTGGCCAGAGTAACCTTCTTGAATTTTGGTTTTGTCAGACATCTGTTTAGTTGTCTGAGATTTAGAATGGGTCACCACTCCCCTGTCTTTTTTACTGTTAGGAAATACCTTGAGTAGAACCCTTTCCCCCAGTGTAGGGGTGGAACTGGTTCTACTGCCTTGTCCAGTAACAACTTCTGTACCTCCTCCTCCAGTAGCTGGGATTCTGCTGAGGATAGAGGACTGAAGACCCTTGCCCTCAGTTTGGGCAAGGCCTTGAAGCTGAGCGGGAGGCCTCGGCCCACTACCTCCAGGACCCACTTGTCTGCAGTTACAGACTGCCAGACCTGGAGGTAGTGGGTGAGCCTGTCCCCTACAGGAAGAGGGGAGGCAAACCTGACAGATACTTCAGGAGTTCTGCTTCACCTGTGGGGTAGGCTGAGGGCTTGGACCCACTCTGCCAGTACCCCTTCTAACCCTTCCCCTGAAATAGCCTCTCAGGGGTTGGTAGGTCCGAAGGGCCTAGGACTCGAGGAAGGGCCTATACTAAGGTAGTGCTCTACCAGCCCTGGGCTATTGTTTCTGAGGAGTAGCTGCCTTTTCTTTGGCTGCTGCACTCCTATAAGCCACTTTGTATTCATCCATCTTTTTCATATAGGCTTCAGTCTGCTGGCCAAAGAAGGATGAAGGGTCACAGGGGAAATCCAAGGATTTTGACTGAGTGTCCTGGGATAAATCAGTGGTTCTCAACCATACAAATCTCCTGAGAGAAATGGAATTAGCCATAAGCCTGGCCGCAGTGTCACTGGCATCCGCAGCCATTCTAAAGTGAAACATGGATGCCTCAAAACAACACCCCTTTTCACAGCTTCTGCCAAATCAGCTGCCATAGGTTCAGGGCAGGATTTTGCAATTTTGGAAATTGTACCCCAATGACTTTTTTGAAATCTGGCCACATAAACCATTTAAAGTGGCTTGTTGAATGGCTAGAGAAGAACCCAGATAAGATTTTCTGGCTATACAGTCCACTTTTCTGGAGTCATCAGGGGGATGGGATGCCAGAGGTATGCCAGCCTTATCACAGGCTGCAGCCTGTATAACACCCTCATGACTGGGGTGTCCACACAAAAATTCGGCACCAGACTTGGCTACCCAGTACTCCCTATCCAGTTTCTTATCATCTGGAGGAACTGAAGTAGGTGTTTGCAGAACCTTAAAAACATGTTTCTTTAGGGTTTTATGGATGGAAAATACAGGTTACTCACCTGTAACAGGAGTTCTAGGAATGGTATATGTTGTTCATCCACACTCATTGGCAGTATCCTTGCCGCTTTAAATCTTGCCGGAAGGTCTTCAAGCTTGCTCCTCCCACCCACCCGGGTGGTATAACTCTCGGCTCCGCCCCATGACGCCAGATCTGGCCCGCTGGAAGCTCAGGTTGTCAGCGCTCGGCGGGAATGGTGGTTTGTGGATGAACAACATATACCATCTTTAGAACTCCTGTTACAGGTGAGTAACCTGTATTTCTAGGGACATGGATATGTTGTTCATCCACACTCATTGGCAGACTCTAGCAGTTCTCCGGGAGGAGGAGGCAAGACGCACAACCCACATACTTACTTGGAAAGAGACTGAGAACTGAGGCCCAAACCAGCATCCCGGCGTGACTCAAGTCCATGTGGTGGTGGGTAATGAAGGTAGTTTGCTGACTTCAGGTAGCAGCCCTGCAGATTTCCTGGATAGGACGTCCCTGAAGCAGCCACCGTTGCAGCAGTATGGCGGGTAGAATGAGCTCTTATCCTCTGGGAGGCTCCATGCCCGCTAACTTATAGCAGAGATCTATGCAGGAGGTTACCCACCTGCTTATCGTCCGCTTGGCTGCAGGTCTGCCAGATGCGCTTCCAGCGTAGGGTGACAAACAGCTGGCGAACCTCTCCCCGAATTTCAGCCGTGCGCTCCTTATAATAAGCGAGCGCCCTTCTAGGATCCAGAGTATGGAGCCTATATTCGGCCTCCGAGGTGTGATTGGGGTAGAACACCGGCAGAGTCAACACCTGGTTAAGGTGAAACTCCGACACCACCTTCGGAAGGAATTTCGTGGGGTAGGGACAACCTTGTCCCTGTGGAAGACCAGGTATGAGACTCGATGGAGCGCCTGGAGCTCTCCCATCCTTCTGGCTGACGTGATAGCCACCAAGAAGGCGGGTCTTCCACGACAGGTGAGAGAGAGCACACCTGTGCATAGGTTCAATGGCTTGCCCATGAGCTTTGCCAGTACCAGCAGTAGATCCCACGGAGGTGGGGGTTCTCGCGACTGAGGAAATGTGATCAAGGCCTTGAAAAAGCGCGCCAGACCATCTTCTCCTGCGCTCACCGACTGCTTCCCAGCCCGCGCCCGGTAAGCAGAGATGGCTGCCAGGTGCACCCTTAGGGTCGTCGACCTAAGCCCTTGACTAGAAAGTGACCATAAATAGTCCAAGATGCTTGCCAAGGAACAGGAGGAAGGGTCCAAGCCCTTGCCCTGACACCAAATGGAAAACCTTTTCCATTTGAAGGCATAGCATTTTCTGGTCGACTCCTTACGGGACGCCTCAACTACATTGAGGACCTCGTCGGAAAGACCCAAAGCCTGGAACTCTAGCTCGCCAGGAACCAGGCCAGTCAGGTGCAGGGATTGAAGGTCCGGATGGAACACCTTCCCTGATTGACTGAGAGCAGGTCCGGGCGAGCTGGAAGCTGCCGGAGTCCTGGAGCTGAGACTGAGGAGATCTGGGTACCAGAACTGGCGAGGCCAGTCTGGGGCTATCAGAATCACCTGCGCCTTGTCCCTCCTCGCCTTGAGAAGCACCTTGTGGATCAAGGAAATGGGGAAAAGGCGTAAGAGGCCGGGGTCCATTGCCTCGAGAAGGCATCCCCTGCAGCGAGCCCTGCTGAGGGGGCGGGCATGGAACAGACCTCAGCTTCGCTCTCCATGGAGGCAAACAGGTCCACCTGAGGTGTGCCCCAAAGGGAGAACAGATACTGTACTACCTCCGCAGGAGAGACCACTCGTGGGATGCAGCCCTCATCCGCCCAGGGCATCGGGCCAGGGTGTTGGGAGGCCCTGCCACGTGAATGGCTAGGAGATCCGCCTCCAGGCTGCGCACGAGTGACCAAATGGAGAGCTTCCTTGCATAGAAGCATGAGCGCTGCCCCGCCCCTGGCGGTTTAGATAGTACATGGTCGTGGTATTGTCCGTCTGACTCGGACCACTTGACCCCGGAGGAACGGAGCAAAGGCGGAGAGCTAGGCGGACCGCTGAGCTCCAGCAGGTTGATGTGGCATCGGACTCTGGGACCAGAGGCCATGAGCCCAGTGTTCCCCAGATGGGCACCCCAACCCATCAGAGAGGCATCGGTCGACAGAGAGACCGTCGGCTCGGGGCGGACGAACGGGATGCCCTCCTGCAAATGATCTGGAACGGTCCACCACTGGAGAGCGTTCCACATCCCCTGTGTCACCGACACAAGCTGGTCCAAGGGATCGCAGCGCAGACCACTGGCTGGCCAGTCCTCACTGAAGGGACGATGTTCCAGCGGCCCAACGGACCACGCTGGTACAGGCCGCCATGAGACCCAGGAGGCGCAGGAAGTCCCGGTAGGGCGCAATTGCCCAACCAGAAATGATCGGGCAAAGGAGGAAAGAACCGCCCTGTCCGCCGGAGCCGCGCCTGGCTCAAGAGAGTCGAGCTGCGCCCGATGAATAAAATCACCTGCTTCGGCTCGAGTTCCGACTTGGCCTCGTTGATAAGGAGGCCCAGTTGAGAGCAGACCCGGAGGCCAGATCTCTGACCACTCCGCCTCCTTCCTGGAGGGAGCTGCTATCAGCCAGTCGTCCAGGTAAGGGTACACCTGACCTCGCGCCGCAGAGGAATGCTGTCACCACTGCCATGCATTTGGTGAAGACCCTGGGAGCTGGAGACAAGCCGAAGGGCATGGCTTGGAATCAAGAGGGATCCTTCCGCCTGGAAGCGAAGGGAATCTCTGGTGAGCGACGGATAGGGACGTGAAAACGCTGGTCCTGCAAGTCCAGAGAGCAGAACCACACGCCGGCTCCAAGGATGGTATAATCTGAGCCAGAGTGACCATCCTGAAGGTTCGAGACCTTAGGAACTTGTTTAGGTCGTGAGGAGTCGAGAATGGGCGCCAGCCCCCGTCTGCTTCGAACCAGGAAGTACCTGGACACAAACCCTGGGTCTGAAGGAGGTCCACCACCTCTCTTACCACCTCCTTCTGGAGGAGGAGTGATGTCGGCTCGACGAGCCGCCAGTGAGGCTGGGGATCCCGAAGCCCCGAGGGCGGCACGCTCTGAAGGGTGGTGCCTGCTCAGACCCAGAGGCAGGCCTCTTCCCACCACCTCAAGACCCACCTGTCCGTGGTAACAGCAGACCAAGCGGAACGGAAGTGCCGGAGCCGTCCTCAACGGGGACCCAGGAGTGGTGACGGGGATGAAGGCGACACCCTCAGCCCGTCACTGGGCAGGCTTGGAGGAGGGACCGCCGAGGGACCTCCTGGCCCTCACTCCTGCCTCCTGTTAGAGGAAGCGGCGGCTTGGGTTTGGGATGCCAGGCCGAGCCTGCTGGCCCGGCGTTGCTGGCCGGGCAAAGAGGCACAGAAGGCGTAGGGCTTAGCTGTGGTTTCGGCCTTTGTCCTTCTGAGCGGAAGAGACCGAGGTCCAAGGTGGCATGGACTCTCGATCCTCTGCAGGTGACCTTCCACCCAGGGCCAAGAGGTCAGTCCCAAAAGGAACATCCGCCAACTTGTGCTGGGTATCCGTAAAGGTGGATATCCTCAGCCAAGCCCCGACATAGCCACTGCGGCCGCCACCGATCTAGCACATGAGTCCCTACATCCAGAGCAGTCTGAGCTGCTGTTTGGCCACTGCCCTGCCCTGGTCCCGCACCTGCTTAACCGTAGTCTGCAGATCGCGGGAAGATGAGGGATGACCTCATCCAGGGAGCCCAACAGGGCATGAGAAAAATGTGCCATGAGGACGGCCGAACTGGCCTGACGAAGGCCGAGAGAGGACGCAGCGTAGACTTTTCGCCCGACATAGTCCAATTTCTTGGACTCCTTGTCAGGAGGTTTGTCCACATCCTGGCGCTGCCACGGGCGAAAGGACGCTGTCGGTAACCAACCCCTCAGCAGAGGTGTTCCAAAACCGGACAAGGAACCGGTGGGACGCGATACTTCCTGGCCATCCTGGCCGGCGCGGGGCAGGAAGCAGCGCTGCCAAAGTTCCAGTGCCGGACCCACAATGGCCTCGGCCACCGGAAAGGCCTCCGCCGGAGAATCCCCGTCCAGAATCTCTGTGAGGGATACCTGGCCTGTTGGAAACGGGTTCGAGCTCCATCCCGGTAGACTCCGAGATGAGCCAAGCAGTCCTAGGAAGGACGACGGCTATCGCCCATTGGCTGACCTCCTGAAGACCCAAGTCCAGTCGCTTGGAGAAGAAGGAGGAATCGCTTCGGACTCGGAAGAGTCCTCAAAGAGCTGCCTCTGGCCTGAGCCACCCCTTCACCCGCCGAGGTCGGTCGGGAGTGAGGGTAACTGACAGCCAATGGGTAAACTCTCATCAATCGGAGAATCCTGGTCGGAGCCCCAATTGGTGGCTGTGGAGGGAGGTTCCACCGAATCGGTGGAGCAGCTGGGTTTTGGCGAACAACCGCCTGGTGTAGCTCCTCGGACAAGTCGAGGTGTGTCGGCCGCCCGTGATAGCACTTAATGGCGGGGAAAGCGCCGGAGTCGGCTTATTCCCGGCCAGGAGGAGCTGTTGCAACATAAGGTCCTACGTGGCCGTACGGCGTAATTACGCGGCATCCTCATCAGTGAGGAGGACGAGAGACGGCGGCGACGCCGCTTACCGCTGGGTGCCGAGACCGAGACCGCCTATGACGGTGGGAACGGCTGGACCGCGAAGAGGTCCGAGACCGAGACCGAGAGTCCCGGAATTTCCGGGGTCGGTGCGGGGAGGTGTCGGCCGGAACCGGCACTCCCTTCGGCTCGGAAGGTCCATCCGAGGGCTCCGGAACCGGAGGCACAGGCGAGCCCACGGGATCCTCAATCTCCCGGGGAACCGGGAGAGGGAAATCGGCTAAAGGCGACAGCCTGTCTAATGGGTCGAGAAAATCTCGACTTCATCAGTGGGAGTCTCGGTCCAACTGACCTGGACGGGACACCGTGGAGGCCAGTGGCCGGTCCGAGCGGATCGACCAGGCGACGGCCGACGGCCCGGGAGAGGGACCTTTCCCGCCCCAAGAGCGCCGACGGAGGGATTCTACCTTGTCCTCTTTTGGACCGAGAAAAGGTCCAGCAGACGCAGGCCCTCTCCTTTAGTGGAGAGGACAGACAAAAGCTCCTTAAAGGAAGCGTGTAGGAAGAACCCAGAAGCGGATGGCCGCGGCCCGAGGAAAGATCTGACCCCATGCCTCCTCTTCGAGGGACTACCATCCGCCTCGAGCTGGATCCGGCCACGAGCCCGCCGGGCCATGGACACCGCCAACCGGGCCTCCTTGACTTCACCGAGGGAAACGCTTCGGACGCCCAGTTGTACCGGGCAGCACGTTCTCGAGGACGAGGGCCGAGAAAGATGAGCACAGGCTCGAAGCCCGCGGGTCGTGCTCAAGGCCTAAGCAGTAGACACACGTGGGAGTGTGGATCCATCCGAGACATCTTCTGCCCGCATGGGCATCTCCAACTGGGAGTCGATTTGTCCATCGCAGTCACAGGGATCAAGACTGAAGTCTTTTGCAAAATATTATTTTAAATCCGCAAACGGAGAAATAGGAAACCAGTCGCAAACGCAGAGCGTTAAGGAGGGAACCTGAGCTTCCAAGCGGTAAGGAAGATCTGACGTCATGGGGCGGAGCCGAGAGTTATACCACCCGGGTGGGTGGGAGGAGCAAGCTTGAAGACCTTCCGGCAAGATTTAAAGCGGCAAGGATACTGCCAATGAGTGTGGATGAACAACATATCCATGTCCCTAGAAAGCAACTTTTTTGCTGGAGCCACATCCATCATTTCCACAAAATCAGCCTCCTCTTCCTCCTCCTCATCCTCATCTGTTGTCTCTTGAATAGGAAGGTCTAAAGTCTGAGCCACTTGTTGCATAAAAGTAAACAGGGAGGTAAAGTCATCAGATCCCTTATCAGGGGAATCAGAACAATGAGGGTCAGGAGAAACCTCCAGTTCTACCAGTTTTCCATAGTCCTCTCCTGCTTCTTCTTCCTCCTCCCCATAATCCACGTCCCTCTCCTCCTCTGTATTCAGAACCAGGATCGAGAGGACCGAAAACAGGAAAAGAACCTGGGGGCACAACCGCAGGAAATTTAACTGAGGACCATGGAACCTGAACTGGAAGGACTGAATAATCCAAATAGCTTTAGCTTCCTCCTCCTCCGTGGTAGGAACCGACAGTTTCACCGGTTGCAGTTCTGTGTATTTTTCCTTTTTCCTTTTCCTGCCCACAGTTGCTGGTTCAGCGGCCTGTTCAGTGGTGCATTTCTTTGACTGTGAACTGGTACCCTGGTCAGAGGGTGTTTCTCCTGGTTCGGCAGCATTTTTAGACTTAGTGGGTTTGTCTGTAACCAGGTTAGCGGTTGTTTCATTTTTTTTCCTTCAGTCGGTTCAATCACTTGTCAAGTGTGGACAGAGGAAATTTTTTTACAAATTTCACAATCTGTCTCTAAGTGGTCAAACCCGAGACAGAGAACATACATCAAATGGGGATCAGCTTTAGCAAATGTTTCCCTGCACTCGGTACAGCGTTGGAAACTGGTCGGGCCAGTTCTTTTCTTAGGTGTCTGAGACATGGCCAACTACCCCAAAGGAAAAACTCTTTTTCTCCTTTTTTTTTTTTTGGTCAGTTTAAGGACCAGAGAACAAACCGGGGTTTAGCCCAGTAACGTCCCCACAAAAAGAAATTTAAATGAAGAAAAATACTTACAAGAAGAAATAAGAAAATATATCGATTCCTGACCGGAGAACCGGACAGAAACCAAGGAATTACCTAACTGGAAGCAGTACAACACAATGGTTTAAGGCTCTGAGCTGCAAATCTGGAGACCTGGGTTTGAGTCCCACAGTCCCGCTTGCATACTGTGTGACCTTGAGCAAGTCACTTAACTTCCTTGTGCTCCCAGGTTACACCTGCAAACAAGCTTTCAGCTTAATGTGTCTCTCCTCGTTAAAAAAAAAAAAATTACTTTCTATCTATACTAGTTTACCTTGTGAACCAGAGTCAGCAGTTTAAAAATTCAAACTAAAAGCGGTTGTGAAACAGAAAAATAAATGCGATTTTGGAAAAGATGCAGAGGAATCTCCGAGGCATCTGACTAGTCAAGCGGAGTGAAGAATCTGATGGTTGATGGACTGCTTACCAGAGATGGTGGTTTGAAAACCAAGCTCGAGCCTAGCATTCTCTCATTTGCATAGGTTCTATTAACCTTTTCAGCTCCGGGGCAGTACTATGGTGGTACAATACTGCATATGTCAGAATACAGTAAGATTTCCTGAGGTTAGAACAGGGTGTGTGTCATGCTGGGATAATGTCATGTATCAGGTGGTTGGTCACGAGGCTGCAGGCTGAGTGCGTCCAACACCAAGAAGTGGCATTATCGTGGCATGACACACACCCGAGTGCATTATTCCTATTATACAATGGCTTATGTGTAAAAAAAAATGAAAAAGTGCATTTAAAAGTATATTTTCTGGTATTTTTTTCCAATGGGTAGGTATACTTTTTTTTTTAAAGAAACAGTCCCAATTTACTGTTTTGGCCAATAGGTGGAGCTGCTGTTACTGTGGTTCTACACTTTGCCACACTAACCTTTCTGTCTCTTTTCCTTCCCTGCATCTTTTATGGTGCTGGCTCTGCAACACCTACCAACCTTTCTCTCTGTAGTGTCTGCATCTCCGCAATTCCATCAGTGTTACCCTCACTCCCAAAATGATACTTTTCTTTAGTTTTTACTGTCATTATTTTTCCTCTCTTTGTATGTCTTTCTTCACTGGCTCTGCATCATTCTGCCACTCTCCCCCTAGCATAACCGCTGTTGTTAGTCTGCTGCACGCTTTCTCCTGGTATTCAGCATGTGTTTGTACCAGAGAAGGAGCAAGAAAACGGAGAGAGAAAATGTGTCTGCGAGTTAGTGCAGTGTACTTTTGAAAAGCACACACACAAACTCAGTTCAAGCAAGGAGCGGGGGAGTAGTTTAGGATGCCAGTTTGTATTGTTGTCCTCCCACCCCACCACCACCATTAGGTCACAGTGCCACCCCCCCAGTACAGTTCGTGCAGTTTGTACTGGGAGAAAAAGGGAAGAAAAAACAGTAGCAGCCGATGCTGAGTAGAGCATGCTGCTTAAAATCATGCTCGCTCACCAGCTCACACATAACAGGGACTGCCAGCAGTAAAGCCAATCGCACTGATGGCTTGGTGGAGTGTTTTAAGAAAGCAGTCATCCACCCCACCCCTGCTGTTAAGTAACAGTGCGTGCTTTTCCCCAGTACAGTTAGTGCAGTTTAGGAAGGCAGTTGTTGTTATTGCCCCTCCCCCAATTAAATAACAGTGTGTGATTTTCCCCAGTACTGTTAGTGCAGTTTGTACTTGGGGGAAGAAAAACAGTAGCAGCCGACGGGTGAGTAGAGCCTGTTGTGTTGTTTAAAAGTACACGCGCTCACCAGTTCACTTTGCCAGCAGTGAAGCAGATCGCACTGATGGCTTAGTTTCACATATTTTTTTTTTGTATATAGTATTTATTTACATAACAGGAATAATGGTGTACGGTTTCGGTGGGGGCTTTCAGTTGTGGCATTTGGTGTAGGGGGATCTGTGGGAGGGGCGGAAATCAGTAAAAAATAAAATCCATGAAGTTCTGGCAAAATTCACTTCCGCCATGCCAAGTGTGGGCAACTTGGACCAGGGCCTGTGGAGTGATACTTTTAACATTTAATGTGGCCATGTGTGTGCTGGGACTATATCTGTGATGTTGTCCCAGCATGACATCTCTGGTCCAGTCCCAGACTGACCAATCAGAGCCCAGGATTCTTTCTTGCCATGGTATAATACTGTATATTACTCTACCTGTGCAGCTAATGCATTTGTTAGGTAACTGATTTTACTTCAGTCATAACTGAAACACTGGACATTTATTTTTTGCATAATCACTTGTACCCTGTAAGTGCTACTTCTGCTGTTCCCACATCCGCCCCCCCCCCCAAATCCCTTTTGCTAAAGAGAGGCAGTGTAGAGGTTAACAGCACTGAGCTGCAAACTTGAAGAAATGGGTTTGAATTCAACCACCACCACTTGCATACTGTGTGATCATGAACAAGTCACTTAACTTCCCTCTGCTCCCAGGACGCACCTGTAAACAAGCCTCGGCTTAGTGTGTCTTTACTGGCCAAAAACTGTCAAATAAAATAAAATGAGGTGCTACTCCAACAGTAAATGAATGAGGCTATACTAGTATAGAAATGCTAACAATAAAAACACAGTACTATGTCAATACAGTGATGGCATTCAAGCCTCACTGTCACTGAGGAAACAGTACCAGCCCTTAACATACAGCTTAGAGGTTAGAGTACCAAGCTATAAACCTAAAAACCCAACAGACCTGGGTTTGAAACCCACAAACGTTGCCATCCTATCGGCACAGCGGTAGCGCTACTGCCTGTGATGCCAACAACCCAGAACTGTAAGTGACTGCTATCCTCTTCTGGGTGAAGGGTGTGAAAGTCACAGGTGAGGTACTGACCCCTTGTGGCAGCCGGGGTCTGACTGCTGGGGCTGTATCAGGCTGGGAGGCATGCTGGATGTCAGGTGCTTATGCCGCTACTTCACTGCATGCCTCCTCAGGGAGAAACAGGGAGAAAAACATCCTAGCCTCCAGGATGATGCCTTCCATCCTCGCAGGCCCTACACCCGCCTACTGGGCTCACCGGTCGCAACTGAATTAAACCCCTCCCAGGATATGTGGGGGGTCCCAGGTGGCTCTGCTATGGGGGGCAAACTGTGGGGCACTGTAAGATTGATCAGTAAGTCCCACAGATGGCGAGGTGACGGGGTTGAAGGGGACTGGAAGAACACGGCAGGTTGGCAGGGAAAAAGCATACTACATAACAAAAAAAAAAAATCCACAAATATCACTTGCACACTGTGTGACCCTGAACAAGTCACTTAAGTTTCTAGTTAGTGTGACTTTCCTAGACAAAACTTCTTAAATAAGAAAATTTAATTAAAAATAAATAAATGTGGTGCTTCAAGCCACAGTGCAATGACAATGTTTTTCTATAAAAGCTAGTTTCAGCTAAAATTATTAAAAATAATAGCACATCTGTCAAATCTGCATTTTCAGGTACCTCCTATGCTGCGCAGCATAGTATTTTGTTTTCTCTATCCTAACCCTTACCAGGTTTATAATGATACTTCTAAGCCAACTACAGTGGCCATCTTTTTTTCTTGAGAAGAAAATGCTTAAAATATTTATAAAATGATGGAACTAGAAATTCAACAACAAAATAAAACTGGAAGATGACTGGAATCTTTTATTGTGAAAACAGTCAAAACGTTTGACTAATTCAGTTGCATTTGCGCTTTAATAAAATCAAACATTATTAGAAGAGCCAGGAGTGTCAAAACATAGCAGGCAGAAAATGCTATAGTCCCTAATTACTTTTTATTTTCAAAGCTTTTTGTCTTTTCTATGTACTCAGTAGATAGTTTTCTACCTAAGGGTAGTGGTTGTGAAAAGCAGAGCTTCACCTGGAAGCAGACATATCTAGTTCTATTCCTCACGCTACATCATCACCATGTGATCTCATATCATTGTTACATCACACGCTCAGCTGTTTATTTTATTTTTATTTTATTTATTTATTCTAGGATTATAAGTACCTTTAAGCCAAGGCTCTTTTACAAAGGTTCCACATCAGAAATAACAAACAACACGGAAACAACAGTGAAATAACAGTAAACAATTCATGTACAACTGTTCTATTGAAAGGGGTCAATTATAGGAAGAGTAAGGTGTAGCGGAGGAGGAGAAGTGTAGGTAGATAACAGAGACAGCTATAGTAAGATGATGAACACAGCTAGGACACATATGCCCACAAGAAATGTGTAGGGTCAGGTGCCCGGGGGGTGGCAGAGAAACGGATGAGAGGAGAGGGGGAGGATGAAAATGCAGCCAGAGGCATTTGTCAAAAAATAAATGGGAAGGAGTGATAGAAGAAAAAAGGGGTAAGGTGGGGGGATAAGTGCTGTAATGGGGCAAGGAGAGACTAATGAGGTGGTATGAAGAACTGAGATTTGAAGTGGCGCCTCAGGAGCTGGGGGGGAGGAGGACTGGGGGGGCCTGGAGTTAAGCAGTATATAAGTTAGGATTAAAGCTGTGTAGGTCATCATCTATGAGAGGCAGTCACAGGAGCTAGAGGCAATGAGATGGGCCCGGAGCCTGGTTTTGAACATACCTAGTGTTGAGGCAGAGGAGATGGTGTGGCTGAGACCATTCATCCATAGAGGAGCCCTATAGGTGAAGGAGCTTTGGTCCTGCGTAGTTCCGACAGCGAGGAACTTGTAGAATCTAGGTTGTCAAGCTCCTGGTGTTCTGTCGGTTGGTGTTTGATGTAACAAGGCAGTAACACCGGGGAGTATGAGGCCAAGGTTGATTTTTCCCGCCACAGCACATGTGAAATACTTTATATGGTTGGAGAGTTGGAGCCATCCGGATTGCTCATAAAGGGCACAGGTGTGGGTGAGGTGGTGGGCACCAGTTGTGAGTCGGCATGCTTTGTTAAGAGCAGTTGTTATAGGTCAGAGAGAGGACATCGTGGCGGAACCATAGATAATGAGGCCATAATCAATAATTGACACCACAGAGCTCTGGACGGCAATCTTCAGGGCCTCAGGGGTGAGGTGCTGCCTGTGCTTATAGAGTAATCCAAGGAGTGAGCTGGCAGCTTTAGCCACACTGTCAACGTGAGCCATACAGGAGAGATTGGGGTCAAGCAGAATCCCTAGGTATTTGAAAGAGTAAACTTGTTCGAGGACAGTCCCCTGCTTGGTGGAGATGGCAAGGGGGTGTTGCTTGTAACGGTTATGTGAACTGCAGAATAGCAATGACTTGGTTTTCTTGTGAGTGAGGACTAGTTTATGATTGGAGAACCATGTTTCAATGGCACTGAATCCAAGTTGGCGGCTGTGTTGTAGTGGTGAAAGGTCCTTGAGCATAGAAAAGACAACAGCATCATCCACATACAGGATGATTTGATCTGAGCAGAATTGTGGTAGGGAGTTTAAAAAGAGGCTGAAAAGGAGAGGGCCCAGTATGGACCCCCTGAGGTACTCCAGAGCGGACAGGCAAGGTGTCTGAGATAGCACTGGCAATTTTTACTCTTTGAGAGCGGTTGTCAAGGTAGCTTCTGAATCAGCGGGCTGAGTCCAGTGGGAGGCCAGCAAGGAGTAGTTGGTCATACAGCAGCCGATGATGAACCATGTCAAATGCCTTTGAGAGGTCAATGAAGACAGCCCCTGTAAGAAGTCCTTTATCAAGAGAACTATGAACTGCACCAGTAAATTCAAGCAGGGCAGTGGTGGTACTATGCCCTTTTCTAAAACCGTGTTGTTATGTGCACAGATTATTATATTTGTCCAAATAATCAGTGAGCTGGTCCGCAACAATACGCTCTAGGGTCTTGGATAGTGGTGGCAATATGGAGATCGGGTGGTAGTTAGAGTGGCAGGTCTTATCCCCAGTTTTGTGGACCAGGGTCACAGTGGCAATTTTCCATATTTCAGGGAATGTACTGGTGTGGACAGAGAGGTTAAGAATTTTAATTAGGGGACTGAGGACCTCGTCAAGTGTAAGTGATAGCAGCTTAAGGTCCAGGATGTCACTGCTGATTCTGGAAGTGGAGATGGCTAAGGCAATGTGGCAGCAACCTTCATTCATCTTAATCTTCCTGAAGTAGAAATAAGGGTGGTTTGACATAGTGCAGGGTGTGTTAGAGGTGGTGTGACAGACTGTGAAGAAATCAGGTGGCAGAACAGTACTGAGGTCAGTAAAAGCCGTGTTAAAGGTATTTGCAATGACCATGGGATCAAGGGTAGTGGACCCTTCAATAATTAACATGGCCGGAGGGGACTTTGATTATTTCCCAGTAATGTCCTTGGTATTGTCCCAGAAAGCACAACCATTTCTCCAGGTGTTGGTGAGGACGTCCTTATAAGATGAGCTTTTCATGAGACGAATGGATTTTGTGCAGGCATTACGGGCATGTTTGTATTTTTGGATGTCAGATTGTTTGCCTGTGGCTTTAGCCACTGCCCACAGGTGGTCCCTAGATTGCAGCTGGGAAAGGAGCTCCGCAGTTATCCAAGGGTTACAGAGGGCTTTTGTTTTCTGTTTTTTTGAAGGAACAAAGAGGTCACAGGCCTTACTGAAGGCGGTGATGAAGTAGCCAATGGCAAGGTTAACATCCATCTCCTTGTAGCTGGGCAGCCAGTCTTGCAAGGATAGGTACTGTTTGAGATGGGTAAGTTGACCACAGGGGAGGACTCTGCTGGTAATGATTACACGGGGTGGCTTTAGAAATTTATTGGACCATTCACATATAACTGGGGAGTGGTCACTGAGAGAGTCTGGGAGAACGGAGATATGAGGGTGACTGGTGAGAACCCAGTCAAGCAGGGTACTGGTGCCAGTTTTGTAGTGTATTCGAGTTGGTGTGGTGACCAATTGTAAGGCTGGCAGCTGCAAGGGCATCCTTATGAGTGTAGACACCAGATGCAAGCCAGTTTATATTGAAATCACCAAGCAGAATGTGTTCAGAGCGAGGAGGTTGGGAGCTGACGCAGTTAAGAACTTCTTTGATGCCAAGATTTTGATCTCGAGGTAGAATATATACAGAGATGATGGTGAGGGCTTTTTGATTGGGACCTAGAAGAATTTTAATGGGTAGAAGCTGGGCCGAGGAGGCAGGGATAGGGGTTGGAACAAGGTGCTCCAAGAGATTATCCTTAATGTAGATGGCACAGCCCCCTTCCCTTTTAGAGACACGGTCCAGTCTGAAAACACTGTAGCCCTGTAAGGTAATTGCCAGATCAGGAACTTTTGGTGTCAGCCATGTTTCAACTACAGCAAGGATGTCAGGATTATGTTGGCTGATAAAGGCTTGGAGTGCATCAAGTTTTAGTAACAGGCTGCAGATGTTAATGGTTGCAATGGTGAGGGCTTCTGCCCATTTCAGAAGGCTTGAACAGCCCGGGCCAGGGTTCGGATGCACGCTGCCAGAGATCAGTAGGAGGAGCTTCGTTGAACAGAGGCGTAGGTCCAATAGTGATAATCTGTGTTTCCTTTTAGCGTATGGGCAGTAGGTAGAGTCCATATGACAGTCCCAATGAGATGGAATGTGGTACAGTAGGGATAGGCTGGCTTTAAGACCAATCTTAGTGGTGTTAAGAAGCAGCTAGGTATTTCCGAGTGGAGGCCCATGGGAAGGACTGATCAAGAAGTGGAGCATTCCCAAGGTACTGCTGGTATTAAGTAGATAGTGGGTACGGGGTGGGGGTGGCAGGGGCCTAGGGGAGAGAACAAGGGAGGAAGGACAAGGAGCAGGTGGGGGAGGGAACTCATAGCTGGTGTAGGGCAGAAGAAAAAGGAAAAATAAACAGGCAGGGAGAGGTAGGGAAAAAAACATTTCAGCAAAATAGGATTTCGTAGGGAGGCAGTACAAGGAAGGTATATAGCAAGTAAAGCAACTGTAACTTTAAGATGGTAGACTTTTTTTTTTTTTAATGAAAGAACAAGATCCCTCTAGTGGCAGATCTGTATAACGTGCTAATGGAAAACTATTTATTTATTTATTGAATTTTGATGACCGGGTAAGCCCACTGGGCCCCGAAGGTCCCTTTTTCAGGGGTGACCCGGGAATAACATTAAGAGACACATACAGTAGAAAAACATGTGGGAGTACAGAATAACACGGTACACAGTATTCAGCTGTTTACACATAGCAGACATGACGTTGGTTAGATGTTGTTCATTACATTATCCATTGACAAAGACATTATTGAGACAGTACTGTAGATTTCCTTGGTAAGCCTAGTTCAGGAGCATTAATAGGTTCAGATTAGGGAAGGAAAGCGATAGTGCATACAGTACATTGTTAGGGGCTAACACTTATAGTTAGGTGAACAGTCTGCAGTGGTAACTGCAATAGTGTCAGGGGCGGAGGCAGTGGCATATGCTTGTTGATAGAAAATGGGCCTTGAGTCTAGTGCGGGCTTACGGCAGTGATGGGTGTCCCAAATCTCCACAGGAGGTCATTCCACAAGGAAGGAACAGTATGAGAGAATGATTTTGTCCTGCCTTAGTCCTGACCTTGGGGACATCCAGTAGCGTGTGGCCCGAGGATCTAAGGCTACGCTGGTTTAGTTTGCAGTAAGGAGTCCCCAAGACTCTGGGGGCGAGGGCTAATTATCTTCTTTGCCAGGCAGAGTACAGAGTAACTGAGGTGAGATTGAAGGTTGTGCAGAATTAAGCTTACGCCTCCCCGCAGTGGTAGCTCCTGGCGGGGATGAGGTTGCAAAGCGGGCCACCTTATTGTGTATAGGTCCAGCCTACCGAGCTCAAGCTTTATGATACCCTGAATGACCGAGGCAGCATAAGTTAGAGTTGGAAGTAGGACACTATTTGCTATAGCATCCTAGCTTCTGGGGTCAGCGATTCCTTGAGCCGATACAGTAATCCTAGTTTGCATGGATTGTTCTCGTGACTTGGTCCACATGCTGTTTGAATGTGAGACCTTGGTCAATAGTAAGGCCAAGGTACTTAGTTGAGCGACAACAGAGCTTGCTACCCTCAAGGGACGAGAGTTGGAGTGGATGTGTTCTATCTAGTCAAGGGCTCTTGGTCCTAACAGCATGGCTTTGGTTTTGCCGGTGTTAAGGACCATTTATTCTTGATGAGCCACTTCTCCGATATGAATATCTTTTGAGAGAGGTGCTAAGGTCATCCAAGTTGACCGAGGTATTATAAATGACTGGCATCATCAGCGTATTGTATGACACTGCTGCTTCCGCAATGATTGCCAAAAAAATTCTATTAGACACTTGAATTTTGCTTAGTTGCAGCTAAATCTATTTGTAAAAAAGTGCCAGGTGGCAAAAGCAGGGAAAAAGTCCTGGCCAATTGGAGTGGGTTTGCTGGAAGTACCCATGTTCCGAATGGCTGCGCTGTCACCGTACCTTTCAAGGAGCTGCAGGCGGGCATCCTGGTCTCGGTCGGTGGCTGGCTGGGTGCCGATCGACCATGGGGGAGCTGAAGCAGCCCTGCTCAAGGGCATGCAGCTGGAGAGAAGAAAAATACCAGGGTTTAAATAGTGTAGATGCAGGACAGGTTTAGATTGAACAATTTAGCAAGACAAAGGAGAGTTAGACTTTTCAGCGCCAAGGCAGAGTGCTTGGATGGGGGGAAGGGTACAGGAGCAAGGAAAAAACAGAAGAGCTGTAGCACTTTAAAACAGAAGTAGAAATTACAATCCAGTTAATACAGTTGAAACCCTTCTATTAGGCAGTTGAATTTTGCTTAGTTGCAGCTAAATCTATTTGTAAAAAGCACCAGGTGGCAAAAGCAGGGGAAAAGCTGCCTGACTGGTAACATGTGTCACAAGTTGCCAATCAGGCAGCAGGAGACTGGCTCTTCTTGGTTGCTACTAGTGATGTTACAGTCAGTAAGGTCAAAATGCTGATGATGTATAAGGAGCACAGAACTGTCTATGTCAGCCTTCAGGTAGGGTCTTTTCCAAACATCACACCTAGTGCTGTTAGGTAGAAAATCTAATTGGCTAAATGGTGGAAAAAACAAAGCGATATGACAACTCATGATAGCTACTACTAATTCTACGAACATAAGAACATACAAAATTTGCCAGCAGAAAAAGGTCATTTGGTCTATCGAGTCTGCTCAATTTTGCAGCTAGCAGCCCTATTCTGCAGCTGCCCCTCCCTTTATCCTCCCTCTTGCCCCATTCCAGCCCCTTTTGAAGCAGACCACTGTTTTACAGGCTACCACCTCTGCTGGTAACGCATTCCACCCTGCCACCACCCTCTCTGTAAAAAAGTGTCTCCTCATTTCCTTCCTGAACCTTCCCCCCTCCAATCTCATGTCATGGCCTTGAGTTTCCCTCCCCACCCTTACCATGAATAGCCCCTTTGTACCAGTCTTGTTTATCCCTCTCATGTACTTGAATGTCTCAATCAGATCCCCTCTGTCCCTCCTCTCCTCCAGCGAGTACATGTTCAACTCCTTTAGCCTTCTCTCATATGGTAAGTTGGTAGTTTCTCCTTGGATTTTTTTGCCCCAAATGCAGTATCTTACACTTTCTGGCATTGAACCCCAGCTGTCAAGTGTTCGACCAGGTCTCCAACTTTTTTCAGATCTTCCTGCAAACTCTGCCACCCTTCTATGTCATCCACCACTGCCCCTATCTTGGTGTCATCGGTAAACAGGCTGATCCTGCTCTTGATGCCCATGGAAATGTCTGCAATAAATATCCCAAATAACACTGGTCCCAGCACCGAGCCCTGTGGAACCTTGCTCGTTACTGCCCTCGGGGATGAGAGGTTCCCCTTCCACCACCACCCTCTGCTGCCTTCCCTTCAGCCAGTTTGTCACCCATCCCACCATTTTTGCTCCCAACCCTGTGCCTTCTAGTTTTATTCCAAGTCTCCCATGCAGCACCGAATCAAATGTCTTGCTGAAATCCAGGCACAGGACATTCATTGAATGGCCCTTGTCCATCTGCCTAGTTACCCACTCATAGTAATCTACCAGGTTGGTTTGGCAGGACCTGCCTGCGAAAAAGCCATGCTGTCTACTGTCCTGCAACCCATTGAGCTCCAGCAGGGACACCAGCCTCCTAATTCTAGGGAACATATTAGCAAAAGTATTTTTCTCACTGCTGTTCCTTTCCTGACCTATTCTTCCCACAACATGCTGTATGAACATATATGCCCTTTGGTCCATCGCGTTCCCTCTCCATCAACTCAGCAGACATCATCTTTTTAGTCTAGGCAGTCTCAGATGATACTACGTGAAATAGACATCTTTTTCATATCCACCCATCAAGGTTTCTGGCAATAATGTTTTTAGCCAGTAAACCTGCTAACTCTTGTACCCCTGTGAATATTTTTGTAAGTTTGTGACTCTGTATACTGCTGCAGTGTATTAACTTTTAGTCTCTGGGGCCTACCAGGTTAACAAAATTCAATAAATACATAAATAAATAAACCGCTTATTATTTCTATTACCATACCTTTAAGAAAAGTTACTAATATAATAATTAGAATATAATTTGAATAGATATATACAGATACCTAAATTAGAGTATAAAATGTACAGTTAGATATACACAAATACCTATAGCTATAGCATTCATTGTACCGAGGGGCTGGGTTGGGAAGCAGGACAAAAGCTATGCTATGACTGAAATAACAATCTCCAATTACCTCGCCTCTCCTGACATTTGCAAATGTCCCTAGCTTCAGTCATGCAATCTCTACTCTTGATTCCTCCTATCCCCTCTTCCTCAGCTGCAGCTACGCACTTTGTTCCCCATCTCTGCCTGGGAATTGTCTCCTTGCTGACTTATCAACATCACTGTCATGGTTTGTACATTATTAACCATAAACTGTGCCTTTTTGTCTGTTTTGTTTCTATTATACTGTGTGATATGTACCTCCTCTATGTACTATGTAACTTGCACCCTGTACTCTATAACTGGAATCTCCTACTGTACAACACTGTAAATGTATTTGTTTTTTACCTGTTCCTTGATTTGTACTCTCCCGGGTCGTGCCTGAAAATAGGCAGTTCTGTCTAATACACTTACCTGATTACAAAAAGCAAATAAATAAATAAACATTATACTGCCTCTCATAGAATATTACCATTCTTAGAACTTAGGGTAGCACATCAGTGACAGGAACACATTATAATGGTACACTGCAACATTAACAACTTCTAAAGCTTTTGCAGGCAAGATTCCATGTTGGTTGGAGATAAAATGGAAGATAATGTATGGTTTCTGGTTAATAACCACGCTGTAAACACTTCGAGAGGTTGCCATGACATAACTGTAAACCTCAAGAGCGTAGCTCAAGAGGTTTTCAGTTGTCATGGCAAACTTGAGAAGTGTTTTTGGTGTGGTTATTGACCAAAGACTATAAATTATATTTTACAGTGTATGGGCTACCAAGATTGTGTAATCACCACATAGCCACCAGCAGATCGCGGCCTGAGTGGACTGTTCCTTGGCAAAGGTAACTGGGGAAAAAAAAAGGAAATGGAATTTCAGTTTCGAATGCTTATAGCTACTAGCGATCACCGTTCTCAAAACAGAACACTGATTGTTGAGAGCATTCCGTTTTGTTATACCATTGATATGACATAATTAAGGAGGCTTAACAACAGAGTGATATCATATTGATTGCATAACAAGGTTGTAATCTGCTTTATTTTCATTAGTAATAAGGACTCTTCATACATTATATGTTTATAGCATGATTACAGGTCCAGTATATGATCAAAAAGAATGCAGGTGAAAATGTGCTAGACATTTGTTAAACTGCCTGAAATAGAACCAATGTGGGCTAAAATATGCTTGGTTGAACTGCCTGAAACTGAACCAATGTGGGCGAAAATGCTCTAGACATTGGTTAAACTGCCTGAAACAGAACCAATGCGGGTGAAAATGTGCTAGACATTGGTTAAACTGCCTGAAACAGAACCAATGCAGGTGAAAATGTGCTAGACATTTGTTAAACTGCCTGAAATAGAACCAACATTTTAAAAATATATATATATATATATATATATATATATATTGTACAATCATTTCAGAAATGCAGATATTCAATAGAATGTGACTGTATCTAAGCACTTTAGAAAACTGAATTGTGAGATGCGCACTAGATATTCCAACATTCACCATGCCAGAATCGTATTAACATCCATATCATGCATTATTGTAACCAGTAGAAACTGCACTCTCAATCAGTGGTACACATTACCCCAAATTATGCAAATTAGGTATTTTGGGAGGCCATAAAACTGACATGAAAATTATGTAGTAAGCTGATGACAAAGCTGAGAAATTCTGTTTGGGCCCCATTGACCTGTAGATGCATCTTCCTTTTGTCAAAGTGAGTTCCATTACAAATGATCCCCGTAATTAACATTTCAGACATGTATGGCATTGGTGAATTAGACAACTTGGCATTTAGTGCCATTTAGGTCCCATATCTTGCCACCTCATCCCATTATTTCCATTTAAGGCCCCCTACCAAGTCTTTCTTGGGGGCCCTGATCTCCAAGACCCTTAATGATAGACTCCTTAACCCCTGCATGTTTGTAAAGCTAATTAGCATTCTTTCCTAACAATGCATTATATTTGTGGAAAATATATTGTTTGGTTGGCATGGCGGGGGGTCTCTGAGACCACTGTGGTGCATGTTAACATTTTCCAACTTACAGTTTATTTTGGATTTTGTACCCTGCCCCTATTTGATTCCATTCATGTTGCACATGACTTCCACTGAAAGTAGATCCACTAGATAGCTTTTTAGGAATGTATCACATTGATGGGTTGGACCTGGTGTTCAGTGATGTCGAGGCCTTCTATCTCACCAATATAATTCATAATTTCCATTCCAGGCCTTATCCTCCTCCCCTCTGGACCCCTCCCCCCATTTTCCAGACCCTAAATGCAGGTTAATTGAACTCCTCCATTATTTTAAAGTATATCAGCTGCCCCTTTTGCAATGTATGACATTTGTGGAAAATGATATTTGGTTAAGAGTGGTTCTTTTTTTTTTATTTAGTCTTTTTGTACCCGCTCCACTTGCCAGGCAATCGCCCGGTCACGGACCCCTCGGCTGCGGCATCCCCACATGAGCCGCTCTCCCAGGACCCCCTGGATTAGCCCCCAGGGTGGAGACACGGCACCCCCAGCCTTAGGGTTCTGCAAACAATGGGACAGGGTGGAAATCGACCTGTGGAGCCGATTAAAGCTGAGGGGTGGGCTTCATTTAGGCAGCGGAGGCAGGCTTGATTTTTCCCCCTGCAGGGAGGCAGGAACGTGCAATGGCGCCAGCATCCATCTCACCCCCTTAGAACCTTGCTGGCATCTGTTGCTGTGGCGTCCCTGGCCTCCGCTAGGGGTCCCCCATGCACCAATGGCATCCCTCCCCCTCCCCGGGAAGGAGAGCAGTCGTGGGATGCTCAATCCTTCTCCCCCCGGCCGGCCTTCCGATGACCAGAGTCTGTTCCCGAACCCAGGTCGCCGGTGCCGCAAGCGGAAATCCAACCGCTGCACTGGTGGGCCGGCAAGGTTAAGAGTGGTTCTGAAAGCCATTTAAAGCAAATGTAAAAATTCTATTTAAATTTTCTGATTTGGGGCCCTCTACCAGTGCCATCCTACACAATTTCAGTATTTGTTCAAAGTGAAATCTATTGGAAATAGCCCTATGAAATACAGTGTCAGCCATGAATAAAGAGAAAAAAGTCATGTAAGGACTTGCGAATCTGAAAATGAATAAGGCTATGGGGCCGGATGGGGTACACCCAAGAGTGCTGAGAGAGCTCAAGGAGGTACTGGTTGCACCTCTGATGGCCCTATTCAACAATTCACCAAAAACAGGAATGTTTCCAGAAGACTGGAGGAGGGCAGATGCTGCCCTGCTTCATAACAGCAGCAGGGAGGAGGCTGGCAACTACAGGCTTGACAGTCTAACACCAGTGGTGGGGAAGTTAATGAAGACACTGTTAAAAGAAAGGCTAGTGGAGTATCTTGAATCCAGCAGGTTACAGGAACCCAGGCAGCATGGATTTATGGAAGGGGGGGGGGTCATGTTATGATGAACCTGATTGATTTCTTCAACTGGGTAACCAGGGAAATAGATCAGGGTTGGGTGGTGGGCATGGCATACTTAGACTTCAGCAAGGCTTTCTATACTTTACCACATAGGAGGCTTAGAGAACGTGAGGTGTGGCTGAGGGTATGGCAGCTGGGTTTCAATGCAAAAAACTTAAAAATCATGCAACTAGGGGAACAAAACCCCATGGGGGAAGAGGTACTGATGATCATTAAACAGGAATGGGACGTTGGGGTTATCATATATGATTACCACAAGGTAGTGGAGGCCGGGGCAGTGCAACAAGGCAGTACGCAGGATTGGGGTTCATAGGGACTACATGGGTTAATGGTCTTCCTTTATTTGACTGGCTTAAAACAGATAACTGTCTTATAATTGTTTCACACTCCTCTGTGATAATAAACACAATTTATTCTGAATATGGAATTAGAATGCAAGATTGTCAAAGAAAAAGCTTATAAATGTGGTTAATGTTACTTTTATTATTTGACATATTGTGGACGGTTATTGTTTCAGAAGATACTAGTGGTTTTGCAGTAAAGAAGAACTACATCCATTTTCTAGGTTTTTTGTTGTTGTTGATTGCGAGTAGTACATTGCAAATATACCTCAAAAGAGAAAACACAAAGAACATTTTCTATTGAAAAATGATCCACAATAAAGTAAATCGAGGAAACCTAGGGGGTCCATAATTAAGTAACAGTTTTTTTTATTTTCTTAAAAACTCATTCCATCTTGTGTGGCCATTTTGGGTTGGGTTAGACTATGGAGGGTTCTAATGCCATATGGCACTACTGGTGAGAATGGGTTTTAATAGGGAAAGCTCACTGGAACATGATCCCTTTTACAGTAGCGACCCGAGCATAAATGTTATTAACAGTCGAGAACACAAGCAAAGTAAAATACCACTTATAAGACTGGGTTAAGGGAGAAATACAGTTCAAATTTACCAAAAAGAAGTTGTACAGTGTGTTTTGATTTGTGTGTGTAGTCCTAGTGTGTCTCATTCAATGTTTCCTGTTAATTTTTTTTCTAAATTTGCCTACTTGTGTTATGGCCCCTGGAGATCTCCATGCTTGTATCTTTTCTTGCCATTTCTTTTTCCACAATGCTTCCTTTCCCATGTGACAGTGATTTGTCAGAGACCATTGATTTGTAAGTGCTGTCTAACTGTCCTGTATGCAGCAGCAGAACTGTGCTTTTAAGTGCCTCACCTTATAATGACAGTAGAAAAAGATCAACGGTCCATTCAGTCTGCCCATAACACCTTATCATACCCAAAGACCTTTTGTCAATAAGAGGGTTTTTGTCTACACTATCCACCCCATTGCCCCCCCCCTCGTTTTACTACCACTAACCTTCCCCACGAGTAACTACTAAGTCCTTAACTCTGTCCCAACCTTGCTGGAAACCATTACTGGTTTCAGTACGTACTATGCTGATTCATTCCATTGTCTATGTTTGTTTTATCTGTTGGTTGACGAAGAGCCTTTGGAAATGAGTCCCTGACTCAAAGGTCTGCAATCCGATTGTATCAATAAATAAAAAAAAAAAAATGGTGCCAACCACCTCCACTGGCAGACTGTTCCATAACTCAGGCACTCTCTCTCTCTCTCTCTGTAAAACAAATCTTTCTCACATCCCTCCTGAACCTACCCACCTGCCAGAATCAACTCATGTCTCCATGTTCTAGATTCGCTACTCTTGTTGAATAGTTCCTCGCAGTTTACCTTGTTCATTCCTTTCAGGAGCTTGAAGGTTTCTATCTATCACCCCTCTCTCGTCTGGCCTTGAGCGAATACATGATCAGTGCCCTAAGCTGTTCCTTGTATGATCTGCCCTACTGACCCTGAATAATTTTGGTTGCCATACACTGCACTGTCTCCAGCCTGCCCTTGTCTTTCCCTTGGTGAGGACTGAGCACAGTACTCCAGGTGTGGTCACCCAGTGCTCTATAAAGAAGCCGTACTGCCCCTTTCCTGTTGCAATTAAAACCTCGCCCGCTATACCCCAGCATTACTTTCTGTAAGCCCTGTTATACTGGCTACATTGTTTAAGGGAGTCACTTATGATGACTCCTAGGTTCCCATCCTCAGACATAATGCACAGCTTAACCCCCTCCCATCGAATACTCTATTCTCGGGTTCTTCTTCTTCCCTATATGCATCACTTTGGACTTTTGGTGTTGAATGCTGCTGCCAAACCTTGGACCACCCCACCAACCTTTGCAGGTCCCTCTGCATTTCCCTCAACCCCACCTTGCTGTTTACCCTACACAGAGCTCAGTATCATCTGCAAAGAGACAAATCTTGCCCTGAATTTCTTCGGCTATGTCACTGATGAACATACAGAAAAAGACTGGACCCAGCACTGATCCCTGTGGCACCCCACTTGTGACCTCCCTCTCCTTGGATCTGACTCCATTTACCACCATCCTCTGCTGTTTCCCTTCCACCCAACCTCTCACCCATCTAACTATGTCCTTTACTATTGAATGCCTTGCTGAAGTTGAAGTGGAGTAAATCCACTACACAACTCTTATCAACAGTTCTAGTTACCCAGTCAAAGAATACTATCAGGTTGGTCTGTGAAGACCTTTCTGCCAAAAACCTATGCTGTTTACTATCCTGAAGCACGCTTTTCTCCAAGTAGCCCATTAGAGTCTCTTTTACTAGTGTCTCCATCAGTTCACCCACAATAAAAGTAAGACTGACGGGTCTCTAGTTACCTGGCTGCTCTTTGTCCCCACCCTTGTGAAGCAGACCAAGATCCACTACCCTCCAGCCTTTCAGAACTACCCCTCTCTGAATAGGGCTATTGAACAGCCCTACCAGAGGGTCAGCTGATTCCAATGCCAGTGCCTTCAGCATCCTCAAATGCACCCCACCAGCCCCGGGACCTTATCTACCTTCAGGGCTGCTAGTCCTTTTCTGACCCTTTCATTAGTAAAAGCCTGCTGCCTCATTTACAGAATCCCCTTATTAGCTGCCTTTATGTCACTCTCTGGCAAAGGCCCACTGTCCTCCCTAGTGAATACTGAGCAGACATAGTGGTTCGAAATGGCTGCTTTCTGCTCATCTTCATCTATTACCCTGTCTTCCTTGGTTAGCCTAAAAAGTCCCTCTCTCATCTTTCTTTTCTCCCCCTTATATACCTAAAAAAAACTGTTTTCCCCTACCCATGACCCCTCACCATAGGAGCCAACTTTGGAGGGCTGAGGGGCCCAGGTCCCCCCTGAAATATCCATCGTCAACTTTAGTTAACAGTGAGCCCTACCTGTCTGGATAAATAAGCAACCCCTGGGGGAAAAATAACTGACACCTATGCCCTCCACAATACGCAGCTCTCTGTCTGCTTTTGCATCCCTGACAGCCCTCTTTGCCTCTCTAGTTCTTACTTGGTACTCCCCACATTTTCATCCCCCCACTTCCCCTTGTATCTGGTAATGGCCTTTTTTGTTGGCCCTCTCTGTTCCTTCTCAGAGAAACATACTGGTTGGTAACCATATTTAATGAGCAAATTAAAGGCTACATTCAAAGTCTGGCAAACACCTGAGGGATAACTGAGTTGGCTTTTCTTTAAGGAAACAACTAACATTTTCACAAATTATTGCACTGATAACCTGGGGAGATCTGTGTTCTTTTTTTGTGGCTATGTGTGGTCTGATGAAAAGAAAAGCTTTAAAAACAAAACATCAACTCCTTCTGGCTAGTCCTAGACACACACACCTAAAAAACCAAAAGACTAGATTAGAAGTAGTTATTTGAGGCCAGAACAACAGGTTCTTAATAGCATAATGTTGCTGCAGACAGAGCAGTAAGCCAGCACTTATTAAGTCAATGGTCTTCGATGCATCACTGGCATATGGCGCAGGAGGCATCATGGGAAATTTTATTTATTTATTTAAACATTTCGTAACAGGGAAAGAAACTCGGAGCTGGGGCTCGTTTCCAAGTGCAACCTGGGGGAAGGGGGTATAAGCATATTACAGACATTACAGTCATTATATACTTGAGATACTGGAAGCAGTGAATTTTTATATCAGCTTCTTCACATTTTGTAACTTGTCACTGGTGAAAATGGGCAGTTTGCTCTTCCAGCCTACAAGTATAAAAAATAAATAAAGAAATAAAGAAAAATTCTGTATGAAGCTCAGGACACAATGGGACATGGTATACAATAACAATTGATTAATACACTACATAGTGGTATAACTGTTGTACATAAACATAGAAGCCTAACAAGACAGGAAATACTGTACAATTTGTAATACAATACCTAGTGGTAATTACAAATGAAGAATGAGGTGCAGTCAACATACTCTAGTAGAATATGCATGCGAACAGCGAGAACGAAAGCTTTACTGTGGGGATTGGGTACCAGAATGGCAGGAGCATGTGGAGGGTGGAAGTGCATGTAGCTGCTGTTTGACAGAGTAAAAAGCGGTGAAGTTTCTAAGGAAGGGGGAAGAGTTTATTCCATAGGAAGGGGAGCCTGTAGAAGAAGGCAGATTTTCCCGGAGTGGAAGCAGGTAGGGGGTGACAGAAGGTCCCGGTATCCCTGGACCCTAGGCCATAAGGGGATGGATTTGCTGGGGACAGGCTCTTAGCAAGGCAGGGAGGTAGCAAGTTACATACTAACATACTAAAATGCCAGCAGAATAAGTCTAACAGTCTTTCGTGTCTGCTCGTTTGGTCAGCCCCCACCCTGGGAGCTGACCTTGCTGCCCCCCTCATCCTCTGTGGCTTCTCCCTTCCCAGTCCCAGATATTCCCACTGCATAGGACTTTGCATCCACAACCCTTCCCCAGTACCTGTCCCACCCCCTCTTGAATCCCTCCACCGTCTCTGCCTCCACCAGCCCCCTGGACAGCGCATTCCATGGCTCCACCACCCACTCAGTGAAGTAGCACCTCCTCCTTTCTCTCCTGAATCTCCCCCCCCTCCAGCTTCCACCCATACCCTCTAGTTGCCCCCCCTTTCATTCGGAGCACCTTGACTGCTTCTCCCCTATTTAACCCTTCATGTACTTGAAGACCTCTATCATGTCCCTCGGTCCCTTCTCTCTTCCAATGTGTACATATTTAGCTCTTGAGCCTCTCCCCATAGGTCCTGTTCCCCAAGCCCCAAATCATTTTGGTTGCCCTCCTCTGGACCCTCTCCAGGAGTTCAATGTCCCTCTTTAAGTGTGGCCTCCAAAACTGCACACAGTACTCAAGGTGCGGCCTCACCAAGCAGTTATACAGGGGGAGTATCACTTCCCTCCTTCTGGAGGTGATCCCCCTAGCGATGCATCCCAGCATCCTGCTGGCCTTGGCCGCTGCCCTCCTCAAGTCTCAGAGTTGTTCATCTTGACATCCACCACCACCCCCAGGTCCCTCTCAGCCATTGAGACTTGTAGCATCCCCCCCCCCCACAAGGTGTACTCTTGGCCCGGGTTTCTGGCTTCCAGATGCAGTACCTTGCATTTCCCTGCATTAGACCTCAGCTTCCACTTTCTAGACCACCTTTCCAGGTCCCCCTGTAGGGCCACCCTTCCCTCCTCCCCATCTGCTACCGACCCCAGTTTTGAGTCATCCGCAAAGAGACTCATCTCACTCCTGATGCCCTTCCTTATGTCAGAGACATAGGCATTGAACAGGAGGGGCCCAAGGACTGATCACTGAGGGACCCTCCTTGGGGATGAGATTATCCCACCAACCACGACCCTCTGGGTCCAGTCCTGGAGCCATCTGCCTAGCCATCTGATCATCTTGTTTCCCACCCTCATTTCCCCCAGCTTACCCAACAGGCCCTCATGGGGAACAGAGTCAAATGCCTTGCTGAAGTCAAGAAAGAGGACATCCACCGGCCTACCCAGGTCCAAGACACTCGTCACCCAATCATAAAACTCCACAAGGTTTGTCTGACACGATTTCCCTGGGACGAATCCATGCTGTCTATCGTCCAGGCACCCTGACTTTTCCAGGTCCCCCCAGCCTCTCCTTGACCATGCCCTCCATCACCTTGCCCACCACTGATGTCAGGCTGACAGGCCTGTAGTTCCCTGCCACCTTTCTTGATCCACCCTTGTGGATAGGCACTGTATGCACCACCTTCCAGTCCTGGGGCACCCACCCTGTCCTCAGAGAAATGCTGAAAAGCTCCGCCAGGGGTTTCGCTAGGACATCCGCCAGTTCCTTCAGAACTCTGGGATGTAATTAATCTGACCCCGGTGCTTTCTCCGTCTTAAGGGACCTGAGGGCTTCCCTTACTCTATCAGCCATGATTTCCACCTCCGCTACCTCGTCCCCCGCCTTGCCTCCCCCCCCCGCCAGTGATGGCCCATCCTCTCCCCAGACCCAACGATCGGCAAGGGTCTCCCCTGCCCTCAGTTTCACTATCTCCTCCCATGTATAATGCAGCCCCATTTTTCTTGGTGAAAACTGAGTAAGTACTCATTTAGTACCTCAGCCTGCTCCCCCGGATCTTGTGCCCATCCCTCCCCTGTTTTAATCCTGTTAATCTGCCCCTTCTCCCTTCATTTTTCTCCAATGTATCTAAAGAACCCCTTATTCCCTCTCCTAATTTCCCTGGCCAGGTTCTGCTCCTTCCTTGCCTTAGCCGCCCTCACCACCCTAGTGGCTCTTCTGGCCATCAGCTCATACTCCCCTCTATCCCTTTCACTCCTTGAGCTCTTGAAATGCCTATAAGCCGCCTTCTTTCCCCTCACCACCTCCTGAACCTCCCTGGTCCACGAGCAGGGTTTATGGACCCTACCACATTTTCGTCTTACTTTTGCACAGGTGCTGGTAGCATTCTGCACCCCCAATGATTTCCCACCTACTGTCAGTGTCCATGTCTGGCCCAATCCCATCCAAATGCTTCTTAAGGATCCTTCCCATTTCCTTGAAATCCACCCTCCTGAAGTTGGTTACCTCAGTCTTTGTGCAGCCTTCTACCCCTCCTAGGTCCAGGCAGAACCAGACCGTGGCATGGTCACTCCCCGCCAGTGGGTCCCTTACCTCTAGGGCCCCCAATCTGGTCGCTGTCTGCCAGGACCACATCCAGTATCTTCGCCACCCTGGTCGGTTCCCCCACCTGCTGAGTTAGGAACGCATCCTGAAAGACATCCAACAACCTCTGTTCCCTGGCCACCGAGGATGTCATAGTCTCCCAGTCCGTTCCTGGCATGTTTAAGTCCCCCAACACCTTCACCCTTTCCCTGCCCAATTTGCAGTGTCTCCAAACATCTGCCACTAGGCTCTCCTACAGCTCCTCCGCCAGTGCAGGGGGTCTATACACCACTCCTATTTTTACTATCTTGCCCCCATTTGTTATCAAGGTGGCCCAAATTGCCTCCACAGTTCCCTCTGCCTCCTCCACTCCTCCTATGCCAATGCAGTTTTTGACTATTATTGCTACCCCTCCTCCCCTCCCCCATCCTTCCTGAAAATGGTGTAACCCTTCAGGTTCAGGTCCCAGTCATGCCCTGCAGTGGCCCAGGTCTCAGTGACCACTGCCACATCCACCTCTCCCTCAGTTAGCATCACCTGGAGCCCAGGCATTTTATTGCCCAAGCTCCTGGCATTTAGCAGGACTACCTTCCACCCTTTCCGTATACTTCCATTTCCACCACTCACGTTCCCATGGGGATTCCATCTTCCACCGGTCAACACTTTACCAGTCGGCCTGTTCCTGCATTCTTCCAGCTCCCCAGGGGGGTGGAGACTGAGTCCCTCCTTTATCGGACCCCCCTCGACAGCCTTCTCTCTCCCATCCCTCCCCCTTTCACAAGTTTAAACCCCACCTTTCACCAACGAACCCCTCTATTTTCAGCTTAAGATTTCCCTCCTCCAAATTGAGATGCAGCCTATCTCTAGCATATGTACCACCTTACCTCCCAGGTCTCCCCAATCCCCCATCAACCCATACCCTCTGGCTCACACCACCCCTGAGCCACTGGTTTATCTCCCTAATCTTCCTCTTGTGTTCTCTACTAGCTCTTGGCACCGTAGGATTTCCAAGAAGGAAATCGCGCATCCTATGTCATGACAGACTCTGGCAAGCTCCCTGAACCTTGCCTGCATCTCTAGCTCACTATTTCCCTCAATGTCATTGGTACCCAGGTGGACCAGTATATCCGGAGAATCTCCACAGTCCTTTGCCAGCTGATATACCTCATGCTTGGCCCTGTACACCATTAGTCCAGGGAAGCATTTTGTTCTAACCGGGCAGGCTTCCACCTGCCTATTCCATTTGATACCCCTGATTATGGAATCACCCAACAGAATCACTCTGACCACCCATTTTCCTCCATTTCCCCCTTTCATGTCCTCATCCTTTCTACCGGCCCTCCCCAGCCCGGCTTCTTGCTCCTCCCCTATCTGGTGCCCCTGCCACCCCTCCTTGTTACCCTGGCCACCCCTCCCTCTGGTCCTGTGCCTCTCCTCCTCCCGAGTATCCTTTTGTACCCCGAATCCCCCGTCACTGCTCCGACTGGTCCTCCCCCCCATCTGCTAAACTTGCCTGGCTCGTCCTCCCTTCCTTCCCGTCTCCGTTCATCCCCTCCTTGCCTGTCGTGCTCCCCTGGCATAAACCCTCAGCTGCCTTTACTGTAACCTCCTTGGACTTTTGGTCCCTCTCCTTGCCCTTTCCTTCCAATTGGTCCTTCTCCTTGCGCTTTCCTCTCTCTACCCCCTCCTCCTCCTTCTCTGATCCACCGCTCCCCCCATTTTCCCACGTTCCAAGTTCCCCCTGTTCTTCCAGCCCCTGCCTCCTGCCCTCCACTCCCTTTCCATCTCCAACTGCCCCTGTTATGGCTACATCACCCCCTCATCCTCAAGCAGAAAAAGAGAATTGAAGCAGTTACTGAGCTTAAGGTCTGATCCACCTCCCCCCCCTTGCTTCCTTCTGTCCTGCCCCAGCCATCTGCCTACTTCCCTGAGAATGTCCTCCCTTTGGCCCCCCTCTGTGAGGGTCCCCAGATACCTGCCTGCTTCCTTGGTAGTGTCCTCCTTTTGGGCCCCTTCTGTCAGGGTCCCTATGTGACCCCAGAGTACTCTCCTGAACTCCTTTCCCTATGCCCCTGCCCATGTGCTTGGTGCAACCCCATGGAAGAGCCCCTGCCCTATTCCCCAACCATACCTCCCCCCTTCCTCCAGCTGTCTCCTAATCTCCTCAACCTCCTCCCTAAGCTGTGCCAGCTGGTGGCACACTGAGCAACCACCGAACTTCCAAGCCCAGTCCAGTATCATGGCCGCCCCACACCCTGTGCACCCCACCACCCTCCCAAAGATGCCAGCTCTAGTGACATGTGGTCCCATCCCCCTCCAAATAGGTTTCCTTGGATGAATTACCAGGTTCCCCACTAGTCCAAGATACACCCCTACCCACTAATCAGGTCACCCACTAATTCTAAAGTTGAACCCATATTTGGCTGTAAGTGCAATAGAGTGGATGTATCGGTGATAGGAAAGGAAAATGCAATGAAAAAAAAAAAAAAACAGGCATGGAGATCCCAAGAATTCATAACAGAAGTAGGCAAATTTAGAGGGAAAAAATCTTAACAGGAAACAAAGGACACACTAGGACTACACACGTAAATACAAAGAACAATATATATATATTTTTTTGTGAATCTTGACCCTAGTTCCCCTATAATAGCTGTATGTTCAGGTCTGACTGAGAATCTCCTAGTTTTCCACTTGAAAACTAGAAAGTGATAAAGCAGGCACGGTTATACATGTATGGCTTGATGATTTGAGAAGCATGCTAGACTGCGGTCAAGGAATTTGGATTCAAAAAAGAGAAAGTGTAAGACATTTTTACTGTACTATAACACAAAATGTGAAGAAGCTGATATAAACATTCTCTGTCTTTTTAGCCTGATCTAACGTTTCTGTTTACGGATAAAGCAACTTGAGTACACAGAAACACACAAAGTAGGGGCAGAAAAAGTGATTCTCGTCTGGTCTAAGGCTATACCTCGCATGATTCACTGTTAAGTTTCACCCACCTCTAACCCCAATCTGAGACTTCCCCACCAGATTTTGCCCTCTCTTTGCTGATAACCCCCTTAAAGTTGCCTCACATTGCCTTGAAACCATTTATGATCTCTGCGTTAACCACAGTAACTTGAGTAAGCTCTTCCACTTGGCCATCACTCACTCTGTGAGAAAATGTTTCCTAATGTCGTTCTGTTTTTTTTTTTTCTCTAGTATTTATGCTCCTTTTTGCACTCAGTGGCCCTCCTTTGGCAACTACCCCCAGCCATGTCACCCACACAGCCACCTGAGACCTACCTGCACTTCTTGAACTACCATGGATGAACACCTTGGGTGGTGGTGAAGAGTTCATGCACTGTGTGAAAACATAGTAAAGCCACTGCATCTGCTCCTGGTCGACAGGGAAGGTGGCCACCGATGAACACCTTGGGAGGTGGTGAGGAGTTCATGCACTGTGAAAACATAGTAAAGCCACTGCATCTGCTCCTGGTCGACAGGGAAGGTGGCCACCGGATGAACACCTTGGGAGGTGGTGAGGAGTTCATGCACTGTGTGAAAACATAGTAAAGCCACTGCATCTGCTCCTGGTCGACAGGGAAGGTGGCCACGGATGAACATCTTGGGAGGTGGTGAGGAGTTCATGCACTGTGTGAAAACATAGTAAAGCCACTGCATCTGCTCCTAGTTGACAGGGAAGGTGGCCACTACCACACCAGCTATCCTCTGCTAGATGGTGACCAAGCAGCGGCATGTGCTGTCCTCCCTCCCTGAAGGAGGAGCGCCATCCATGGATGTGCAATACTCCTTCCCGCAGCCAGCCCCAAAGAGGCTCTGGTCCATTTCTGAACCCAGGTCATTGGTGTGGCGGAAGATGGGGCATCCAACACCTTTACTCTCTGTGCCACTGGACCGGCTTTCTCCTAATGTTTTTCTTAACCATCCCAACACCCAGCCTGAGACTGTAATCCCTGATTTTGACCTTTGTACACTGTACTGTACACTGCACTTGTCACTGTTCTGTATTGTACTTTGTGTTTGCCACTTTTACTTATTGTACTTCTTACCACTCTGCAGCCCCCCTTGCACTCATCTAGGTAACACTTTGGAAATTAGCCCCAGTACAATATGTCTCTCTCAGTCAACAAATGATAACTAACTAAATAAGTAAATACGTAAAAGTACATGGAGTAATAGAAGAAACTCTTGTTGAGTGTCTAAAAAAGCTGTACCATTCCTGCACTACCAGGATCTTTCTACCCCTTCACTCTGTATGCCCTGTGAGACAACATAAAACCTTAGTATAGTATATAGTTACCAGTTGTCATCCACAGAATTTGTTTATTTCACTTGTGGTTAACAGGTTAAGTGCACTAGACAAGGATTTGCTAATTTTCAGGCATGACCCGGGTGGTTACAGTCAGACTAGTAATTTCAGTCCTTGCTAAAAAGCTGTGTACCATTGTTCTGCTGTCACAATGTTGCTGGCACAACACTGTGATGCAGATGCTGCAAGTCAAGCATTTGAAAAGATTCTGTTTTCACAAACCTGCATTCTGATCATCAGCACTCCCCTAAGCCATACAGATACACCCACATAAACAATGACCTTCTCACAGACTGACAGGCTGTCTGTCACTTGCCCAGGACTGCTGTGGTGGGCAGCTAGTCATGTGATTGTGTGAGAGACTGCAGAGGGTGCCAGACCTCCTGTTTTTCTCCTCAGGGTGCCAGCGTGCAATGCAATGACACTGCCTCGTATTCGTGTGCTGGCACACGTGGGTCACAGGCATCTGGTGGTGACTCCAACCCCTTATGGCGCTCTCAGCTGTTCCACCAACTGGTCTCCACCATGCAGTAGTCATGCTGCAGGAGCAGCACCCCCCTCCAAGGAAGGAGAGCTGTCCTTGGGATGCTCAACCCGTCCTCCCCGGCCAACCCTTGATGACCTATGCTCACTCCCTAACACGAGTCGCAGGTGTTGCGAGTGGTAGCGCTACTGCTGTGCTGATGGGCCAGCAAGTGGGACACTGTTGAGCAGATAAAAAGCTGGAGCCCACTTCACAGCTGGAACTTGGGAGGTACAAACTGGAGTGCAAACAGCCTCTCTGTTATGCCACCACATGCTGTGGCTATACATAATAGAAAGAAGTGTATACAGTAGCTGCAATGGGGAAGAAGTTCACCTTCCACCATGTTGGAGTGCAAATTAGGAAAGGAGTGTACAGTCACAGGGGAGAGGAGTTCCCCATTCCACCATGTCGGAATGCAAATTAGGAAAGGAGTGCACAGTCACAGTGGGGAGGAGTTCCCCTTCCTCTATGTCAGAATGCAAACTGGAAAAGGAGTTCATACACCCTCCCTAACAGGGAACATTTTCGTTATTTACAACTTTGCATATTGCTCACCCGATCTTATGGTGATAGACTAAAATCACCAGAGAAACCAGGATATTTATACAGTATTATCTCAGGATCCCAAAAGGAGGAACTCTTATAACACATAACAGGGCACTTATATAAAGGATTGACAGACCTTATTCTTGTTCACTGGAACAGGGAATTGGGCACAGAACACATCCTGGAACAGTGGCTTAAATATGCCTTGCTGGCAATAAAAACCTCCCCTGCTCCCTACCTACAGGACTTTTCCTGGATGTGCAGAAATCAGATACTTTTAAACACCTGCAATTAGACAAAATTCATGGGCCTGTTGTGGAGAAGCTGCTGGAGGGGTTGTGGGACCGGGAGTTAAGCGCTGACCAAGCTCACATAGGCACGTCCGCTGCTAGAACCACACTGGCAAGCCATACAGAAGGATTTGGAGGAAGTATCTGAAGTCACGCAATTGGTGACCCCCCTCATTAGTACTCTTAGCTATACCACCACCACAGCTGTGACTGAGAAAAAGCTATAGACTACTGCTGGTTCCCCCTATATTGGAATGAAAGTTATGAAAGGAATGTACAGCGACGGTGTGGGGGGGGGGGGAAGGGGTCCCCTACCACTGTGCTGAAATGGAAATTAGCATCAGAATGCAAATCAGCAAAGAAGTGCAAAGGGGAGGAGTTCCCTTCTTCTACAGAATGCAAATTAGGAAAAGAGTGCATTATCATTGGGGAGGAGTTCCCATTCCACCATGTCAGAATGCAAATTATGAAAGGAGTGCTTAAATGCAGGAAGGAGGAGTTCTCCCTTCCATTATGTCACAATACAAGTAAGGAAAGGAGTACATAAACCCAACCTAAACAAAGTCCTTGGCATCCAGTGACACCCCCCCCCCCCGACTCATTCCCCAGTGCACTGAACTTGTTAGTCCAGTCCCTCAATGATCTCCATCTCCTGCCGACTCTGATGCTGTAAGTGCAGCATTCCAACATCCCTGCTGCCTGCACTGATTAATTCTAAGACAGGAGATGTCAGAAAACTATTGCAGCTGCACAAGCAAGGGTCACACATGTCCTGTGAACATCATTTACACGGCAACCCCTGCCCTTTCTGAACAAATTCAAAAGTGATTCAGAAATGCATGTAAGCAGTCTGCCACCCCCTATGAGCATAGCTCAGAGGGGTCCCAGGCAATCCTGTGCAGAAGTACTGTTTTTCACTGAGTTGCTGGTCCCCTGTCGCTGAGAAATGGACCCTCTGTTTTTTTTGTCTGCATAAAGTCATTTTTCAACAGAAAGGCAGGGTGGTCTAGTGGTTACAGCATCTGCTTGGAAACCAGGAGATCACAGGTTCAAAACCCGCTACAGCCAAACACCCGCTATGTGGCCCTGGGAAGCCACTTGATCTCCCAGTGTTCCAGTCAACCCAGCTGCAGAAAGGGGTAGAAGCAGGACCCTTTTGGAAACGAGATCTCAGCCCTGCTATCCTGGGTGAATAAACTGTAACAAAAAAAACAATTGTTGTGTCTATATATAACTACTTTCTCAGCACTGTGCTTTGAGATCATTTTCAGTTTCTATTTATTAGAAAGCAAGTTGAGGCCCATCCACTGGCACAGCAGTAGGGCTACCACTGACGACCCCAGCATCCCTGGTTCAAGAGCAAGCAAGCAAGGGCCATCGGGGGCTGGATTTGGTGCAATGGCATGCACTGCGTGTGTACTCCCATGATGCCACTGTGCGGCATCCCCTGGGGCGGAGTAAAACACAGGACAAAGTGCTCCAGTACCTGCAGTGACAGACCCTTATACATCCCAGTCCTCAAACCTCCACCCCATGGATGCCTCCTGATGAAAGAATTACACAGGTCTATAGCCCGCCTTGACCCCCACCCCGCCTGGGGGAAAAGCCACATCTCTGTGATGACCGGAAACCATTAGCAAGTCTGAGTGAGTACCCAGGAAGCCACTGAGAGAAATGGGTACTGGTGCACAAAGGGACCTTAAACAAATGAATAAAAAGAAAAAAGAAAGCAAGTTTAGCGTAGCTGTCATTTACAGTTGCATCCAGTACAGTAAAGAATGTGCAGGGGTAAATAAAGAAATAAATACGATCCACATAAAAACATGTAATGCTATTCATAAGTTCCTTTATGTATGAAACATTCTGCATACAGTAAATACAAAACTTATTTTTATTCTGTTTCTAATATTCTTTTTCCTGTAAAAATATCACAAAACAACCCACTCTCATTTTCACAAAACTGAATGAAAATCTAACAAGTAAGCAATAATACCCAACAGGGTGGGCGGTATTGTGCTATGCTGGACCATGGGGGCGTAATGGGGAAGAGCGCGCCGCGGGCGAGAGGCCTTATAGCCCCTGGAAGGTCCGTATAGCACAATACCGCCCACCCTGGAGGGTATTATTGCACTTAGAAAATGGGTACTGTAAAAAAAATAGTTGAAAAATGTCAATGAAAAATAAGTTTAAAGTAAGTTTTGAAATAAAATAGTTCCTCCGCCTGCAGTTGACTATTGTTGTAAGTCCCTAAAAACAAGCAGATTACTGTGTATTTTTTATTTTGCAGTTACCCCCCCACCTAGAAAATGGGTACTAAAAAAAAAAAGTTTAATAAAATGTTAAAAATTGTTTAAATTAAGTTTTGTAATAAAATAGTTATTCTGCCTGCATTAAAATTGTTTAGTTGTGACTCTGGAGGTGATTGCTATGGTCACACACACACACACACACACACACACATTGTTAAAATGGTTACAACACTTTATTTTTCTCATTCACTGTCTTAGTTTGATTTTATGGTGTTGTAGCTTCTAAGACTGAACTGCAAAGTTTGTAGGTAGGGGTGGCACTATGGGACTACAAAGAAACATAAGGGACCTGAGAGGTGATGTGTGGCAGCAAAAAACACAGAAGGTACATTTCTCTCTGCTGTGGTTTGCCCCCATTTTTGGGTGCTGACATTAGGACCTTAAAGCTGAGGAGCAGTGGCAGAGGAAGAGAGACCGCTAAGTCTGGTTCCGCAACTATGTGAGAGAAGCGGTAGTTTCTTCATTTTCGTATCGCAGATAGACATCCATCTGCGGTATGAAAATTAAACAGTACCGCTGTTTCCCATACATAGTAGCAGTACCGAGATAGCCCTGCCTCTTCTTTCTCTCTCTGCTGATTTCAGCTGTTTTCAGCAAAGAAGGCAATCGGAGTTACTTCTGTTTTGTTTTTTCATTGCTTTGATGTGTTTCTTTGGGGCTTGCATGGGGAGCGGATTGAGGCGGAGAATGACTGAGTGAGAAATTCATCTGCAGTAGCGCTCAGAAAATGGTAGCTACTGTTAGAAGGCTGGAGTGGAAGGAGACAGAAGGATAGCAATCGCCAGTCACAAAAGAATACAAAAAGTGATTTCTGTTAAGACTGTTTTTTTTTAAAAGCTGGTAAGTGGTATCCCTTTGTTTTTGTTGTTGGCTGGCAGCATTAGGGATCGAGATGATGGGAGACTTGCGGCACAGCGGACTCAGAGCTCAGCAGTGTGGTGAAAGGTGATGGGGCTGATATTTACATTTGTTTGTTTCACAGCCAAGTTTAAATGTGAGGGCAAGCTGTGGAAACAAGTTACAGTCCCAAAATTATACCATCTGTGTGCCAAATGCCCTGACAAGGAGGTGTAGGTGGGGTTATGTCTCAACGATAGAACAACATGGCGCCAGTTTCAAACTGAACATTCTGTTTGCCCAAGAATTTTGAACGTAATCAGGCAGCAGAGATGGGGACTGATTATTTCCCGGTCTCTGTTGCCTGATACCGGACCGGCTGTTTGGTGACCTGAGCCAATCAGACTCCAGGATTTCTCCAACCCATTTTCTAAGAAAAGATATAAGGGAGGGAACAATTGAACATTTTTAATGTTGACCATAGTTAGAAAATGGGCAGGGTGAATTCTTGTTTTTGATTGGCTAATGCCACCAAGTAGGTGGTCTGGTATCAGGCAACAGAGACCGGGAAATAATAAGTCCCAATTTCTGGCTGCCTGATTACCTTCTAAAATCTGTGTGCCCACAGAATTTTCATTTTCAAATAGCACCATGCTGTTCTCTCACTTAGTGAGAGATACGCCCACCACCACAATGGGTCTTGTAAAACTCATCTGTTCACCACCGTCTAACAAAAAACTAATATGGTACACAGTACACCCCTTATTACAAATCTCTGCAGTTTGTTAAAACAGCAACAGTTTTTGCTGTTTAAACTCGTAGCACTAGCACATTGCATGCTAAGCGCTTCTACAGAAAGTTTCCCTGGCTGGTCCTGGCTCTAGTATAGCTCAAAGTGACTAGATGGGAGTTGGAGCTAATACCTTTGCTAGAGTGCATGCGGGTCACTAGAAAGCTGTGCCTTACTTGGTAGCTGTTCTAGCCCATATTATTTTATTTAAAAAAAAAAAGTGACAACCGCCCACCTGTCAACCGTCCTCTGGAGGCTCCAGTCTAAACCCCCGTATCATAAAAGCATCTGCATACAACAGAAACATGATTTAACAGAAATCAGAAGTTTTTTCAGTCACAACAAAATCAGAAATATTAATAATAATAATAATATTTTTATTTTTAAGGTGCCTTTCAAAAGCCAAGGCACTGTACAAGATAAAATCAAACAGTTCAAATAAATAATCAATATTAATAAAGTTCCCCGAGTCCCTCAATCCCCCAAAGGCTGGCCGATATAGTAGCTGCTCCAAGATGTTACTGGCAGCGTGTCTCTATGTACGGGGAGTGGAACTCAGGAAACTTCCATCACCGATCCTTGGTCCGATTCTCCCGATCTTCTTAGTTAAAAAAATGGTAGCCCTACTAACTAATCTCCATCAATGCTACCCAGCAAAAACAAAAACAAGCAAACAAACAAACAAACAAAAAATAAACAAAAAATACTGAGCAATCTACGGGGCTTTACAGGCTCACTTCTCTGTTTGCTGCCAGCTTGCTTTTAAGCTCCCGATGGTGTTCCATCCCTCCTCAGCAGCTCTGCACGCAGCCGCCATACCCGAGCCTGAAACTGTCCCTGTTGTGATCTTCTCACCATTGTTACACTTAAAGGGTCACATTCACGTACAGTGGTAAACATAGTTTGAAAGCCCATGAAAAGTTCTTTTAATTGAGGTATTGGGCTTACCTGTAGCTGGAAGCAGTCCAGAGATATAGATGACTGAGTCTGTGCAATATAAATACTACATCAGAGCCATTCTTAGAACCTTGTGATGTCAGTGACGAGCAAGCAGTGCCTAACTGCATTGAGTTAAGCACTGCTTGATCATCACTGAAGTCACAAGGTTCCAAGACTGGCTCTAATGTAGTATTTATATTGCACAGACTCGGTCATCTATATCTCTGGACTGCTTCTAGCTACAGGTATGAGCAAAACCTTAATTAAAAGAACTCTTCATGGGCTTTCAAACTATGTCTGCTACTGTGCATGAATGTGTCCCTTTAAAACACAGCACGGGTGTAACAGGGTGGTGGAGACAGCCCTACACAAAATGGAGGGGGAAAGGGTTTAAGACGAGTCAAATCCTACCAGTGACACAAGTTAATGACTTAATTGCCCTGTACTGCCAGTACAAGCACGGTGTAGTACAGGGACTACTTTACACAAACCAGCTTTTTTTATTAATTTTATAAAATGTATTTTTTTTACACTTGTAATTGAAAAAAAAAACATTTTAATTAAATCACCCCAAGACCATTTTCTAAGCGCAATAATCCCCTCCAGGGTGGGCAGTAATAGGCAATACCAGACCTTCCAGGGGCTGTAAAGCCCTCTGCCTGTGGTGTCGGGCCTCATTACACCCCTAGGTGGTCGGGTATTGTCCAATACTGCCCACCCTGTTGGGTATTATTGCTTACTTATCATCACCTTTCCCATTTCTCATCTCCTGTCCCTAGCACTGAAAGGGCTCTCATCTCTGATGCACATAGATGCTAGTGCAAATTACCCCACAGCAGCATTCCATATATGCAGGCCCAGCTCCAGGGATGTGAGGCCTGTCTGGGATCGGGAGACGTACATGCTGAGGTGGTCCCAGACAGCTCCTCACCTTTCTGCTACTCTTCCCCCCTACATCCAAGGGAGTAGTAGTCTGTAAGGGGAACTTCAGCCCTTCTGTTTAGGGTATAATTCATATTACTGGATGCTCCCAACCAGGAACTGTGAGCTGAGACTTGGAAACTTACTGCAGTGCTGCAACACTGATCATGACCTGAGCAGAGGGGCTGAGATTCAAACTCTGGTCCCTTGCACAGTGGCTCCCCAATAGTATAACATAGAAGAATAAGGACAGAAAAAAGCTGTACGTCCTCCAAGTCTACCCTTATGTCCTACAATGTTTGTCTTCCTCTAAAGGTGCTTTTACATTCATTCTTACCTGGAGCATTGCCGTCTGAATCGGCTTGCTCGCTCTGTTCACACCGTCACCCTCTTCTTTTTACAAGCTGCAGCTGTGCAGTATTCCTGGTGGCCTTCCTGTGTTTTGGTGGCATTTCCAGTGGAGGGGTCTGTGAATGGGAGTGGCACTGGTGTAGGTTAGCAGCGTTTTTACATGCTTGCAAAAAGCGCCTGCACCAGTGTACTCCACTCCGCGTTCCCAACAAACTAGGGAATGCGGTTTGCTACAATGCGGTGCAATGGAGCAGCTTGCAATGGTCCAGCCGCTCTTTACACTACCGGATCTGACCTGGTAGTGTAAAAGCCCCTTAAGAGTCTCCCCTGTCTCCTACCACAAACCTTTTCCTAATAACTCCCCCTAATGTTGTCCCATAGTGGGTTGAGACCATCTACAGTATAGTCCCAGCACTGACCACATTGCTTGGAAACTATTATATCTATCCACCACCTGCCAGGCTGCTCTGCAAGAAAACTACTTCCCTATGTCCTTTTTCAATTTACGACCTTCCAGGTTTACACTGTGCACCCTGGTGGATGAAATGTTCCTCAACTTGAACGACTCAAGGGAGATCACCCTATTGTATCCCTGTATGTATGTTTCTACCATATCCCCCGGGCATATTCTCCTTCTTCCTGTGCTGCAGTGAATACATACTGTGACTTCCCAATCTCTACTTGTATAACCTTCTCTGCTGTTTATGCTTTCATCACCTCACACAATACTCCAGGTTAGGTTAAACCAGTGACCCGTACAGTGGAAGCAAACTTATCTCCTTCCTGTAACTGATGAAGCTCAAGTGTGACTGACCACACTGCCAGTCCTCAAAGCCATTTATTTATTTATTTAGTTTTTGTTGACCGGGTAAGTGCACTAGACAAATCCTGCCTATTTTCAGGCACGACCTGGGGGAGGGGGATACAGATGAACTGACCTTGAACCAGATTAAGCTGTTGGTGGAATTTTTAGTGAATTTATTCTCAACATTGTGTGGGTACTCTAGCCCTCAGTCACTGCCACGTCAGACTTGTGCAAGTTGCTGTTTGTGAAAGTGCTGTATAAACATTGCAAACTGGCCCACTCTGCCTCTGAAATGGAGCGAGTTAATCCTGCTTGTCTAGCAGGTTTGAGTCTATTTACACCTTACAGATAAAGCAGACCTCCTGCTGAGAACAATAGCTAAGTGTCAGTGGAAACACAACCAGCTCTGCAGCACAGCCCATACCCCCCCCCCTTAGCACTACTGTCTTCCCACTGTCTGCCATGAATTCAGATCCACTGCTGCTGCACTGTCACATGGGCTCCTAAAATATCTCTTGGTCACAGGCGTTTATTGATAGTTATGAAACACTGCAAGTATTGCCATGTCAGGTGTCAGCATGGCTCAGTTGGTAGCATAGCTGCCTCTGGGCCAGAACGCTGTGGGTTCTAATTCCACATTGGAACTGGGCTCATAACAAAAATACTAGGACCCAAGTGCAGTGCTAAGGAGATGCTATACTGTCAGAGAGAGCTAGCCTTGAGATTTATTTATTTGAAATTTCATGAGGTGACCCTGAATTAGTTACACTGAGTGAACATTTTACAGTAATTTTACAGAGTAGAGCAGTGACAAAAGAAAATAGCCATTATGAGAACAAAAGAACATCAGGTCTTAAATCCAGGTCCCATCTGCCTTTTCCGATGGTTGGTACGATGGACATTTAAGGTCCCATGGCACTTCTTGAAAAGAGAAGGGGAATTTCCCAGTGACCCGGAGAAATTTCTCCCGTTTACTCAAATACCACCAACAGTTTAATCTGGTTCAATTTCAGCTGGTCTGCATCTGTATGTCCAAACCCCCCACCCCACTCCCTAGGAAGTATGTGAAAATAGGCAGTATTGTCTATCTCTCATTTACTGTTCAACAACAACAACAACAACAAAAATTACATCAACAAATAAATAAATAATTGTCAAATCTAAATGGCAAAACAAAGCTGAACTGACTATGTTTACATCTCTGACCAAAAACAACACATCTCACTTTCAGTGTTTTGATTTTTTGCACCTACTGTTTTAACTTTTCCAGCTGTGACCACCATCTGTGGGCCCCACTGGCCAGCCCCACCATATAAACTGAACCCCACAAATACACTCATCCCTGTCCCTCTGTGACTCTTCCCTCATGGCAGAGCATTCCGTGGGGTGGGGGGCACACTCCCTGCAAGGTCCCACATTGCTTGTTCCTCCTATGGGTCCCAGGAAGTACTGACTGGTACCCTGTTGTTTCCCTCTCCCAGATCGCACCTAGAAATGAGCTTTGGCTCTGTGTGCCTTTCCCAGTTAAGCCATGCTTAAATATACAGTGTTTAGAAAATGCATTAAAAGCCATGTAACACAAGGCTTTACAGTGTATGCTTATTGTTACTAAGAAAACACAGGCTGCACAAAACTAAGGAGTAGTGTTTAGTGCAGTGAGCATTCCATCTGACCCACTGGTATGCATTACGCACCGATTTGAAACAGCTGCAGATGGTCCCTGACCCGAAAATTTTAGGGCCCTGGTACCTCTGGAAGTATAATTCCAACACTGACTGGCACAGCAAGAAACAGACGGCCAAACAGAAACATAGACTATGATGACAGATAAGGACCGCTTGGTCTATCCAATCTGCCAATTTTTCCCTAGCTACAATACTGCTGCAGACCTTACTTGATCGCCAGCTCTCCCTCCCCACTAAGATTCCCTTATGCCTATCCCATACAGTCTTGAACCCCACCACTGTTTTGACTCCCACCACCTCCACTGGAAGGCTGTTCCAGGAATCTATCACCCTTTCAGTGAAGAAGTTCTTCACATCTATCCTGAATATACCCCACTCCAGCTTCATAGCATGTCCACTTGTGCTTGAGCGCCTTTTTTTTCTGAAAAAATACATCCCCCTCCTGTACCTTATTTACCCTTGTGAGGTATTTAAAAGTCTCTATCATATCCCTCCTCTCTTCCAGCATATACATACTGAGGTCCTTTAGTCTCTCACTGTAGGGCTTTAGCTGCAGATCCTGCACCATTTTAGTTGTCCTCCTCTGGACTGCCACCACTCTGTTTATGTCCTTCTGTAGACGTGGTCTACAGAACTGGACACAATATTCTAGGTGGGGTCTTACCAGTGAGCTATACAGGGGCAACACCACCTCCCTCTTTCTGCTGGGGATACCCTCCCTATGCATCCCAGTATCTCACTAGCCTTTCCAACTGCCTTGTAGCACTGCCTGAACACCTTTGGGTCATCCAATATGATTACTCCCAGGTCACTTTCCTGCTTGGTGGTTGTCAATACCATTCCACCAATTCTTTACTCTGGCACTGGGTTTCTGTACCCTAAGTGCAATATTTTGCACTTTTTCACACTGAAACCCAGCTGCCATACCCTTGACAACTCCGAGTTTTCTGAGGTCTCTACCCCCCCCCAGAGTGTCCACCCTATTGCAGATTTTGAGGTCATCTGCAAGGAGGCTGATCTTCCCTTCCGGCTCCTCTGCAATGTCACTAACAAACACATTAAAGAAGACCAGTCCCAGCACTGATCCCTGAGACACCCTGCTGGTCACCTTCCTTTCCCTTCCTCGAAGTGAACTCCATTTACCACCACCCTCTGTCGCCTATCCCCTAACTAGTTTCTTACTCAGCTTACCACCTCTGGACCCACTCCTAAGCTACTCAGCTTGCTTACTAGTCTCCTATGTGGTGCAGAGTCAAAAGCCTTACTGAAATCTAGGTAGACCATGTACACTACTCCACGCTGATATAATTCTTTGATCACCCAGTCAAATAAATCAGATTTGTTTGATGTGACCCCCCCGAATCCATGCTGCTTCATGTCCACTGGATTCAAGATATTCCACAATCCTTTCCTTAAACAGTGATTCCATTAAAGCTCATTGTACCTTGGGTGGCCATTTTGTTAAGTTAAGCAACGGATGGATGGTTCAGACTTCAAATGGAGCTACTGGGTACAACGAGTTATCTTTCCTACTACCGATGTCAGGCTGACTAGCCTGTAACTGCCAGCCTCCTCCCCACTACCACTTTTGTGAAGTGGGACTACATCTCTCCTCCTCCAGAACCACTCCTGTTTCCAGTGAGCTCTTAAACAGGACTGTCTTGGGATGGAGGTGAAGCACTGGGGTGTAGTTTTGTTCCCTGCCTTCATTTTTGCACTGGAGACTCACACAATAACATCTTTTGAGCAACACTGTTTACCATTAGCGGAGTGTTCTGTGCGTTGCTTTTTTTTTCTGTCAGAGGTGCAGCCAGTACCTCCTTAAGCTCCCTCAATACCCTTGAATGCACCCCATCTGGCTCCATTGCTTTGTCCACCTTCAGATTACTTGTCCCTTCAGGAGTCTCTCCTCTGAAAAAAAGACTAGTATCCACATCTCCCCTTGTAAGCTCCTGTTACTTTCACTTCATTTTTATTTTTTTTATACTTGTTGGCAAGATGAGCAAAACTGCCTGTTTTCACAAGCAACAGGTGCAGACACATTCAATATCATCGACAGAACATATCGTACAAAATTACAAGGTACAATAAAATAAAAAACAAGTACAAAAAGAGACAATTCAAGATCAATAACAGATACATTCAATAAGAGCTTCAAGCCATTGCACCAGCCTAAATTTAAAAGATCTGATTGTTCTGCAGCAGGCAACAGCATCAGGAATAGTATTAAAAAAGGCTGTAGCCCTGAAAATGAGAGATCTCTGTGCTATTTTCCTCTTATAAAGGGGGGTCCTATACACATATCTACTTTGAGACCTAGTTCGTAGAGAATTTGACAGCCTAGTAAATAATACTAACATACTAAAAAGCCAGCAGAATAGGCCAAATGGTCTGCCTTGTCTGCTTGAAAGCCAGCAACCTAGTGGTTGCTCGGTTTACCACCCCCCCAGCACCCAAGAGGGTCTTCTTTAGTTTCAGTTTCCCCTTGTACCTGTCCCATCCCTTCTTGAATCCCTCCACTGTGCCCTCCTCCACCAGCCTCCCAGGCAGCGCATTCCACGGCTCCACCACCCTCTCAGTGAAAAAATGCTTCCTATGCCCCCCGTAGTTTCCCCTCCAGCTTCCACTCATGGCCCCTGGTTGCTCCCCTCTTTAGCCTAAAAAGCTCCTTGGTTCCACTCCTGGTTATTCCTTTTACATACTTGAAAACCTCTATCACATCTCCCCTGTTCCTCTTCTCCTCCAGTGAGTAAAGCCCAAGCTCTTCCAGTCTCTCCTCATAAGGCTTCCCCTCCATGACCTGCACAACCTCCTCTCCCACCAACAGCATGGCTTTCGCAGACTGTCACAGTATTAATACTGCCATAATTAACTTCACTGGATACGTACTTGAGGCACTCGACCGGGGTCAGCTGGTTGGGGCAATCTTTATAGACCTAATCAAAGCCTTTGACCTGGTGGACCACCAGCTGCTGCTTCACAGGTTAAGCGGCTTAGGGCTGTCCCCGACACAATCCAGTGGTTCTCCAGCTATTTAGCCAGGCGATCTCAAAAAGTCTGAATTAATGGTGCCATCTCCAACACCTGTGAGGTGTCAGTAGGAGTACCCAAGGGGACTATACTGGGCCCTCTCATCTTCAACCTCTTCGTGAATCACCTCTCTGATGCCTGCCCACATCTGAGATCCTGCTATATGCAGACAACACAGTGGTATTTTCATGAAACTTCTGCCAGGAAGCACTGACTAGGGAGTTGCAGAACAAGTTTAACCTACTACAGGACTGGTTCAAGGACAGCATGCTGGTGCTCAATAGTAAAAAAAAAAAAAAGACAATTCTCTTTGACGGATGACAAAAGAAGAGGTCCACCGCACCTCTCACACCACCCTGGAGCAGGTATCTTCGTTCCGATATCTTGGTCTCATCATAGATGAGTCCCTATCGTTCAACGAACATATACGCAATATTACCATGGCAGTCAATAAGAAATTAGGGGCCCTATACAGGCATCGGTTCTATCTTACTCCCAAGACCAGGACACAAGTGGTCAGAGGTACAATCCTACCCATCCTGGACTATGGGAATATAGTCTATGGGGCCGGCACTTAAACTAGCCTGGTCAAAATGCATGCCTCCCTAAATAAAGCCTGTAGGTTTGTGTTAGGGGCAGATCGCCTAATGCATGCATGTGACCTTTACATAAGGACTGAATGGCTCCCACTTATGGACCACATTAAGCTCCATGCCTGCCTTTTGGGAAAGAAGGCCCTACTTGGACTTGCACCTCCCTCTGTACAAGCCTCATTCCATCCTGCTCTAGCTGAACATGTCACAAGAAGTGTTACTAAACATGCATTAGCTGTGCCATTCAGAAAAACTGCCATGGGGAGGAGAGCCTTTGCTGTAAGGGCTCCCGCTTGGATAAATGAGCTACCATCCACCACCACAAGCCTTACAAAAATTGGTCCTTTCAAGTCCAAGCTAAGGAAGTCTATCCATCCTCCTGTACACTGCTACTGCCACTGTTAACCAACAAGCCCTGCATGCCTCTGTACCCCCCGGGCCATGCTTTTGAAGTCTATCTCCCACCTGTACGCTGCTACAGCCACTTTTAGTCTTGCAGGTACCAGCACCCTGAACCCAAGGCTTGCAAAGGTTCTTCTTTCACTCTACAGATTGGCACAAAACTCCCTGCTCTCCACCTGCCCCTGCCTGTTTACCTGACATGCACACCCTTCTCCTCTCATCTTCTCCCTGACAAACCATCACCCACCGACCACCAAACCCCACCCACCCTTGAGCCTACCTCCACCCCCTCCTCAGATTCCTCTACTACCTAATCCCGATTAGTTCCCCCTACCCTGACTGACTACTACGGCTGTGATGACTCCACTGTCCGTAGCCTAGTAACCATTAGGAATCAGTTACGGTGAACAGCTCCATCTCCTGTTTCCTCCCATTACAAGATCCTGCTTAGCCTCAACCTCTAATTTTTTCTCAAACTAGTACTTAACTCTGACTTGAGCACTTAATTGTCTGGCATGTTGTGTGAACCATACCACCATATACTATGTACCCATGTTTTGGATATGTGTTGCTATTTGCCAATGTTATCCTACATTGTAATGTTATTGTCAATGTTTACTGATTGCTCCTGATTACATTTTCTTACGATTAGATGTTCTTGACAATGCCTATTGAGCTGCTACTGACTCCAAAATCTATGTATACTCCCCTCCCCTTTCGACAAGGATCCTTTGTAAATGAGCTTTTAGTTCAAAGATTGTAATTCTGATTACTCAATAAATAAATACAAATAAATTTGAGGGCACTTAGGAGAAAACTATGTGCAACAGTCTACATGATTCTGGTATGAGATAAGACTTTACTCTGAACAGCATACCTAATCTCTGATAAACTTTTTTTAATAGAACTGATAACATGCATTTCAAATGAAAGATGGGAATCAATTGTTACCCCCAAATAGTTGAAATTACCAACAAACTCAATTTTCTCCCCCTTAAACTATGGAAGTTTTAAAATCCCTATCCATTCTGGGTCCAGTAAAGACCATTACTTTTGTTTTCCTTGTATTCAGAACCAATTTTCGAGACAATAACCACTCTTGAAATAGATCAAAATATTGTTGGACCTGCATCAGAACGTCATCGGGTTTCTTTCCTGTTTCAAAAATTACCACATTGTGTGCCGGCCTGGTGGCGCTGAGGCGCTGAATGCCTTAGTTCGTGCTACGCTGGGGACCCGTGTTCAGGAATGACCTCGGGTCATCGGGGTGCTGGCATGGGGAGGGTGGGGCAGGATCGAGCATGCTGATGGGCAGCTCTCCTCTCCTGGAGGGTGGCGGGGGCAGGTGGGCGCTCCCCCATATTTCCGCTCCCACCGGGTGGAGGTCCGGTAGGTAGCGCAGATGGAGAGGGAGCGACAAAGAGTTATGGGAGGTGGAAAGGGCTGAGCTACGGGCTGCGTGCATGCCTCCACATGCTCGCACAGCTGTGTACTGGGGCTCGGGGGACAAGGAAAACTGTAAAAAAAAAACACCTGTGTGCTCCCATCACCAGTCGGTGGGAGGAGGCGACGGGTACCAAACAGCTGAATTTTTTTTTTTAAATGACCACATCATCTGCACATAAAATCATGTCTGATGTCACACAGGAAGATGAAGCAGCAATCATAAACAAGGAACACAAAAGAGGTCCTAAAATTGACCCCTGTGGTACACCACAGTTGCTCATAAGAGTATCAGAAACATTCCTGCCAATTACTGTTCTATGCTCCCTGTTGGCTATGTAACCCTCTAACCAGGTAATGACTTCTGTGAAAAAGTGTACACCATAAAGAGAATCTAATAACAGCGAATGGTCTACTAACTCTTTGTAAGGTCCACAAATACTGCTGCAGAGTGCTACTCTTTTGTGGCCCATTCCCTTCTCCTTCCTCTGTGAACACTGAACAAAAGTATTGCTCAGAATGCAATTTCCTGGTCCCCCTCTTTCCTTTTTAACCATACAATCCCGCCCTTTGTCTTCCTCTTTTCAGTTACATACCTAATAAATGTCTTGTCCTCTTTTGTTACCACCTGGTCTATTATCTCTTCAGTTTGCACCTTTGTGCTCCTTATTGCTTTCCCTGCTTCCATCTGTTTCCCCTGACAAACCTCCCTACTCTCCTCCCTCTGCATCTCCTCACACCTTATCAGTGCTACCCATTTAGACTTTATCTTTTCAGCCACCTCTTTCGAGAACCAGAGCCCTTTATTTCCTCTTGCTTTTGCTCACTTGTTTCATGCAGAGGTTTGTTGCCTTCACTATTCCCCCTTTCAGCTTCACTCACTGTTCCTCCACACCACCCAGGTCACAGTCCCCTATGCCAGGTCATCCCTGAGGTATTTATCCATCTTTAGAAAATCTGCCCACCTAATCTCCAAGAGCATTGTCCTTGTGTGGCTTGATTCCGCAGTCGTCCTTGTACTGAACCACACTGTATAGTGATCACTGATCCCCAGGTGGTCTCCCACCTTGAAGTCTGCAACACTGTCCCTCTTAGTGAATACCAGGTCCAGTACTGCCCCACCGCGACTGGGTTCACTGACTAGTTGCCTGAGAAACACCCCAGCAGGGTGTCCAGGATATTCCTGCTTCTAGATGAAGCCGCAGCTGGGATGCTCCAATTTATATCTGGCAGATTAAAGTCTGCCACCAGCAGCACCTCCTCCTTTTCTGTCATTTTGCCAGTGGCTTCCATCCATAACTTATCTAACTCCTACCCCTTTGCTGGAGGTCTGTAGATCATGCCAGTTGAATACTGGCTCCATTCTCCATCTCCAGGGTGACCCACAGTACCTCTGTCCCCCTGTATCTCTGTCACTTTTATGCCTTCCCTCACATAAAGCACCACACCCCTCCTCCCTTCTCACCCTGTCCTTTCTGAACAGACTACAGTATAGCCTCATATAGCCATGTCCTAGTCATGGTTTTCAGTGCACCATGACTAGGTAATGATCACAATATCCATGTCAGCCTCTCCCATGATGGCCTCTAGGTCCGGAATCTTAGTTCCTAGACTTCTGGCATTCACACACATGGCCTTCCAGATTTGGTCAGCAATCTGCTTGTTACCCCCTTTTATCCTTTTTGCCCTCCCTCCTCCCACCCCCACATTTTTAATGCTCCTGTTCCTATACCCCTTCATTTCTATTACCCTGCTTCCTTTATTAATTTGCATCTTGGTGGGTTCCTTTCCTCTCAGGTTCTTCCTACTATCTATTTCAGCCTGTGTGGTGGGGGGGCAGCTTCAGCCTCCCCGATTCCTTCTGCCCCCCCCAGCTAGTTTAAATGTTCATTAAATTGACCTTCGACCATCCACCGAGGACTGTGGTTCTCCTCCTGGATGCAGGCCATAACCCTTCCATAGTATAGGCCCTTATCCCTTCAGGTGTATCACCAGTCCCCAGTGTAGCCAAACCCCTCCTTTCTGCACCATTCCTTTAACCATGAGTTGAAGCTCCTGGTACAGAGATTCCTCTCCTCCCCCCTGTCATAGACAGGCAGCATTTCAGCAAAAGTCACTGAGCGTGCCACCTAACACCCTTCCCAGCTCCCCAAACTCCCCCTGCCCTATCCCAGTCCCATCCCTAACCAGGTCACCGGTTACCAGGTGGACAATAACATCCAGCTCTGCTTTCTTTCCTGCTGCCCTAGTGATCCCTAGGATCAGCTTCCCATCCTCCAGGGCTGCAGTGCTGTGTAGGCACCTGACAATCCCTCTCAAGGAGCCAAGAGTTCTATGGTGTGCTCATTCCTTGTCCTCATGCTGGACCTCCAGTGTTCCAGACTCGTTCCTGAACACACTGACCTGACTGATTATCAGGGTAGTTCAACCAGGGGACTAAATGGCCTACACAGATCTGTCGGATACCTATCTTCATATTCTGATATGCCACTCTCACCACAGATTTCAGAGGGCTGTAATCTGGGATCAGTATTTTCCCTTTGGCCTGGCTTCTACTCCAAAGGTCTTCACGAAGGTCTTGAGTTAGGTTGCCTCCCTCAGACAGGTTGGTCATCATGTCTACCCCTATCTAGATGGTCTCCTAGTCAGCGCTTTATCAGAGCAGGCAGCAAAATCTGAAAGTTTTGAGATCTTCAACACTCTCTTCGGTACACAAATTTCTGGGACAACTGTGTTTGGAAGACTTTATTTTGCTGAAAAATAATTTTTTTTAGAGCAGCTATTACTCCCACCTCTGATTTGTTTTTGACTGCATTAATCTGCCCTTCCTGCACTGCTTCTACCAATAACTGGTGTTCTTTGGCTAAAATATGCCCTTTAAGAATTCACGCTTTGTAAAACTTTCTGCTTTCATTAATGAACATCCAGTAGTAAAGGAGGTTGTTAGTTTTGCATCCAGAAATAAATGGCAGTACATCACTCATTTACTGTCTTCTAAACTGGCCTAAATACCCTTTCACAGCTACCTAATCTGGACTCAAATGGGTTGCTGCAGGTTGGCACAGATTTTTTGGGGTTCCCTTTGTTCATTGCCTTTTACAGTTCTAAAGAAGCAACTGACATAATGGGGGCATTAGAACACCACTAACTTTGAGAGAAGCAACACTTCTGAAAGCAGCACTGGATAAAGAAGCAAGCATTTCAAGAAACACAGCACTTTTACAAGGGGCAGGACTTGATACTTCTAAAGATGCAGCAGTTTTGGAAATGGGGTGGGTGGTTGCTATACAAGAAGATGCGATTTTTATAGTACACTTGTGTTTGTCACAGACAGGGACACTGTTGGCTGTTTCAGAGATGCTGCAGCTGCAGTTTTAAGTGAAGTGGAGAAAAGCCAATAGTGGCCACATGTTCAACGTCACCATCAGTGTTCTATTCTGAGCTCGGTGTACAAGTGCTTTTGCCTTTATTTTGAAATGTGTAAAACTTAGTGATATTTATTATATCACTCACAAACTGAAGATGATTTCTCCTCCCTTTTCTCTTTTAAGTGTATTTGGCAGCCATACAGTTGCACTGCCTGGGTTCAGACAGTTGCAGACAGATGTCTGCTGTTATTTGGTCTCTATCAGCAGAGGCCCTCTCAGTCTCAGCCACCAAGACACCCCGAGTCCTTACTTCCCAAAAATTCTCAACAGCTAAATCTGCCTGTCTGACAGATGAGATCTGTCAAATCTGTGCTCCTACTTATTCCCAGTGGCTAACTGAAAGTTCATTTTCAGTCAGTGACCAAAGTCTGAGAATTAGCGAGATACAATTCGGCAGCCATATGAAAGTCTTACAGCTCCTAGGGATTCAAAGTTTCAAAACAAACGGAATGCTTGATTGCTTACATCATAGAAATGCTGTGTTTTAGGCTGCAGTTAGTTACTGTATTTACTGTAAACTGTCCATCTCTGATGGGTGCACTGCAGATGCCTGCAGTAGGCTGCTTACAGCCCCATCCAGTCTATCGCCACTAATAATCCTAGTTTTGCCAACTATTTTTTTTTTACTTTTTCTCTAATGAGTGTAGATAAGACTTTTTTTTTTTTTTAACTGAGAGCACTGACCACCAACATGTGCCTAGGCAGAGTGCTACAGAAAACTCCTGTATTTTTGTGCACCGCTATCACAGTGACTATTCCGTCATTGTGTGCAGTGCTCAGTACCACCCTGCTAAACTCTGGCTGGTTGGCTTCTGCTGACAATTACATGATGACCTGTCTTATTGCATCACTTTGGATGGGCATACATTGATTACCTGGCTACAGACTTGGGGGTAAAATCTTTTTTAACACTAATGGCAAACAACAGTGCAACCCCTGCATATATAATGTAACAAAGTGTTTTTTTTTTCTTTTGAGAATATTTTGAAAAATATAGTATTTAGACTCAATTAGGCTAATAGGTGATATCCTGTCAGCATGTCCCGTCCCTTTGTTCATCATAACTTGGTTTTTCTGCATGAAACTGGAATCCTTGTCCCTTAGCATTCCTCTGCTTCTATTGTTTAATCCTTTGCTGGAGTCACATCACGGTTTGTTTATTTTTAATATATATTTTTTTTCTGTGTGTGAATTCAGTGTTCATGAAAGGTGCTGGGTTGGCAGCACTGAAAACCTGAAGTCCTCTATTTAGCCACGTGAGAGATCACAGTGCAAGCTTCCCCACACTGCCCTGTCAACGTACCTCAGCCCAGCCATGGAGGGACCACCACACAGTTGAGAAGGTTGCTCATACTCCATGCCCATTCAGTCCTTGTCCTCTCATGTGAGACTGCCAACATGGGTGCCAGTTGTGCTGGTGGTTTTGTGATGTGGACACCTGCCCACTGGAAACAGTACTGAGACCACCAAAACTCATTTCACATAGTTCACTGAACAACCCTCAGTTGATAATGGCTTTCAAACACTACTGATGTGTGCAGGATTTGAACCTCTGTCCTAGAGGTGAAAGGCCCCTTAAAGGGAAAGTCCCCTTAACCACTTTTTCTGTTTGCAGGTGTAGTGTGTAGTCATGAACAATGATTCTCTCTCTTGCATCCCCTTAATTTCATCCTAATTTAAATTTAAATTAAGTTGTTTCACTGTGTTTTGCCCTGGTGTGAAAACCTGTTTGACGGCTGCAAATGACATGACCCCACTCACAGAAGGAAACATGGGAGTTGATAATGCATATTTGCACATCAAAGGAACTGGGAGTAAGCAAAGAGCTCCTAGCACATAAGAATTAATCAACTGAATAACAAAACTTCACAAGCACCAACATCTTTCCAACTGCATTTTTCCAGCTCAGACATGCTTTAAAAAACAGATAGCATTAAGGAACTTACGTTGAAAAGTTTGATGGCCAGCACAAGACAAGAATACTGGGACTTCAGAAGACATTCAACAGAAATGACTGACAGTAGCACTTCTGCTGACTTGTGCGTGTACGCATCATCAACTCCCATGATGCCTTCCATGAGTGGGGTCATGATCTTTGAAATGGCATCAAACAGGTTTTCACACCAGGGCAGAACAGAGTGAAGCAACTTCATTTAAATTAGGATGAAATTAAGGCGACATAAGTGAGGGAATCATTGTTCATGCCTACACACTACACAGGTATAAAGAAAACAGTTTGAGTGCGCTTTCTCTTTAGCCCACTATCAATCCACTGAGTCATCCAGTTCCCCAGACATCACGTTACAGTTTGTTGATATGAAGATGATAATACTGTACTATCACAAACAGCAGACCATGATGCCAGCAAAGGCTTGCACAGCAGGAGTAAATCAACAGTAAGGATGAGGGATCCTGCTAACATGTAAAGGATCCTAAGGGTAAAAAACCAAAATGAACAGAAATGTAAAACTGTATAAAATATAAAAACTGTGTTTAAATATTATGGCAAACCAAATTGGTAGAGCACCAGGAAAAATGCTGTGGTGCTAAATATTCAAAAAATCAAATAGCAGCAACATGAGTAAGCACCCACAGCAAACACTTTACAAATAAAATGGTATAAGTTAAAAAATATATCATTTATGGATCACGTGGTGCAGAGCATGAGTTAGCTGCTGCCTTCCAGAGCTCCGTCTATCCAACCTACAAATTTATCGTCTACTGGTCCTTATCAGGCTTGATCAGTATTCCTGGTACCTTTTGACGACTTAGATAAATAGTTTTTTTAATTGGCAGTGTATAATGGATGTGGATTTGAAGGAAGCCTTGCCACGACACACGCCTCCGACTACCCCCGAGAAGGCCTCTAAAAAAGCCAGGGCCTCCAGTACGAAGCAAACCCTAGTGCAGGTTCCTGGCGCATACGATATGGAACCGCTTACTTTATCAAGCTTCCTTAAGGAATTCCAGCCTTTCAAGGATGAGATGAAAGAGCTGGCGGGTGAAGTTAAAAATATGTCGCGTGCCCTGGAGGATCTCGTTCGCCGGACTACAGATAATGAAGCTAGAATCTGTTCGGTAGAGTGTAAAAATGAGAAGCTGGCACCTGATCTGGCGGCAATGAGACAACAGATTTTAAAATTAGAAGGCAAGGTTGAAGACCTAGAAGGTCGGAGTCGCCGTAATAACGTTGTGATCATCGGTCTCCCGGAGAAGGAAGAGGGAGCCGAACCCATTAAGTTTGCACAGCGTTTGGTGGAGAAGATAGCCGGTCCTTCACCCTTTGGACATGCTTACATTATTGAGAGGGCCCATCGCACGTTGAGAGCAATACCCTCAGCAGGAGCCCCTCCACGTACTTTTATACTACGTTTTCTTAACTATTTAGAGCACCAGCATTTTTTATTGAAGGTCAAGGAAGTGAAGGAGGTGACCTGGGATGGCGCGACGTTGAGGGTGGTCCAAGATTTGCCGCTTTCGGTCCGGCAGAAGAGAGCGACTTATCACCCCATCATCACAAAATTAACTGCAGCTAATATCAAGTTCAGGATGGGGTACCCTGTTCGATTTCAAGTTCTGCTGGCTGGATCCTGGCGTTCTTTCGAGAGCTGCGAGGTCACGTTAATGGCTCTTAAACAGGCTCTCCCAGATTTGTTTAGAGAGCCCTGAATGTGCTGCTGCAAGGATTCTATGTTTTATCTTTTGCCTGGTGTTGGAGAGCTGAGGGTGAAGGTTCGGATGCCACGCTCATGCCGCGGAGCCGAGCGGATCCCGGTTTAAGGTCGCCGGTAACCAATTTCTCTTTGAGCCTCGGTTACCTACCCACTTCCCCTGGTATCAGCTTCGTAGTGGGGCTGTGGATGGGGATCTGGGCTTGTCGGCTCGTTTTCTTTTATTGCTGGACAGTTTCCCAGTGGTCGTGAGTGCCTGTTTTATTTTACTGTGCATATTGATGCGTTCCTCGGTTGCAAGAAAATCTATTTGGATTTCCTGCTGTTCCACGCTGAAGCCAGGTTTTTTCGCTTCCGTATTTTGCTAGATGGCGCCAGAGACTGCGTGATTGTCCCGGACACCTTGGCAGAAATGAACTGAATGTAGCTGTATTGTAAAGAGGAGCACCTCTACTGCAAGCTTTAAATATGTTGTGTTTAATGTCTTTTGTTCATTATGTAATGCTTGCTAGTTGTTTCATCAACATAATAGAGAATTCACATTCGGGTTGGTGGGTAGGGAGGTGTTTCTGTAATACTGTTTTTGGGGGGCTAACTGGTTTTGAACCTCTGATTTAAGTGTCAATATTTGGTGGGTTTGGTGGGGTAGGTTCTATATTTAAAATGGATTTATTATCTTTCACTCCTATTGTTATTAGAAGGTTGTCTTAGGGTGTGGGGCTCTAAAGAATAATATTTTGCTGGGTTTGCATAATAGTAGCCTGAATATTAACGATTCGGAGAGGTTGGGTGGACGGGGCGGGGGTAGTGACTCTCATTGGGCTGTAATCATGTTCATTGGTAGATTGGGTGGGATGAGGGTGGAGGGGAACTGGGGTTTAGGGAGTTATTACTGTTTTGGGGTGGTTTTGTGTTATGAGATATGGGATGCATGGGGGGTTGCACAGCATGCATAATCTTAGCTATAGTGGGAAGGACCAGTTTCATGGATTTTTGTTATTCGGAATATATTAATACTTTAACTGATGGCTAGGGAGATAAATATTGTTAGCTGGAATGTTCATAGTCTTCGCCACAAATCGAAACAATATAAGGTTTTAAAACATCTGGATTATGTGAAAGCAGATATTATGTTTCTGCAGGAGACCCACTTACTTAATTCTGAATGTAGCCAATTACGGAAGCTTCAAATTGGTCAGGTCTTTGCCTCCAAGGTAGTTCCCAAAGCAGAGGGTGATGGTCATGCTACGTAGATCTGTTCCTTTAAACCGATTCAGACATTCCAGGATGGGTTGGGGAGGTATATTTTTGGCAGGGTATGTTGCATACTCTTGAGATTATTCTGGGTTCGATTTATGGCCCTAATATTGATAACCCTGGATTTTTGTCAGATTATGGAGATACTCTCTTCCTGGTGCAATTTACCTATTGTAATAGGAGGAGATTTAAACTTGGTAATGGATCCTCTCATGGATAGATCCGTTCTGTTAAGAGGGTTTAACGCCGGGTCAAAGGGCAATAAGAGAAGTGATGGACCAATTGGGCCTATGTGATATATGGAGGATTTTTCATCCGAATGCCCGTGAATTTACTCTTTACTCTCAAGTACATAATACCTTGTCTAGAATTGATTATGTGTTAATTTCAAATACTCTTTTATCAGGTGTTTTAAACACCGATATATCCCCTGGGCCGTTGTCGGACCATTCTATAGTAACGTGTTTAATTGCATTCGCATCTTTACCTAAACCAGGGAATAGATGGAAAGTTAATAATCAGTTATTAAAGGATCCTAAGTTGGTTAAGTGTATCTCTTCTCATATAACAGAATTTATTTCTTTTAACCATAATTCCACCAGTAAGCCAGATATTGAGTGGGGGGCATTCAAAGCCTTTATTCATGTATTTAGATAGGGCTTGCCTCCCGGAGGAAGAAGGAGAGGCTGAAACATATTTCGGAGTTACTTAAACAGATTCGAGAAAAAGAATTTGGGCTTTCAGCCTCCTCTTCAGATGATTACAGGCAGGAGTTAACTCTGTTAAAAGACTCGTATCTTAGGATCTTAAGCGAACAGGCGGAATGGGCGATCATTAAAACTGGGGCAATATATACGGATCAAGGAGAAAAAGCTGACCGACTGTTAGCTAGGAGGGTTAAGCAATTAGTGTCTTCCAGATTGGTGCCTGTTATTTGCTCATTGGATGAGGGTTCTTTTAATACCTCCCCTGAGGATATTTTGGGGGAATTTAAAAAATATTTTAAGGAGATTTACGGACCCATGAGGGATCCACCATCGGAGGAGAAGATAGGCACCTTCTTAAATGGTTTAAATCTTCCCTCCTTGAGTGAGCTTGATCAAGCCTTACTCATGGCACCTATTACGGAGAGTGAAATAGATAATGTTATCAAGTCCCTTCCCTCGGATAAAACACCAGGCCCAGATGGGCTTTCGGCCAATTTTTATTAAACTTTTTCGAAGGAGTTAACACCCTCACTGTTGAGATTGTTTCATTGCATTTTAGATGAGCGCTACATGATGTTTCTCTTTTGAGGCCCTAATTGTGCTTCTACCTAAACCGGTAAGCCTCAGGATATGGTGTCCAGTTATAGACCCATTTCACTCCTGAATCAGGACATTAAAATCCTTACCAAATTATTAGCTGATCGGATCAGTGGGGTCCTTCCTGGTTTAATAGGAGCTGAACAGGTTGGATTTATGAAAGGAGGTCCTCAACTGATCACTTAAGGGTCTTGGCACATGTCTTCTCGGCTTCCAGGGATTCAGAGCATCCGATGGTATTGGTTTCTCTGGATGCCGAGAAGGCCTTTGATAGGGTCTACGGGAAATACTTGGCCATGGTTATGGATACTTTTGGTTTCCCTCAGCAGTTTTGTTCCTGGGTCAATGCTATTTATAAGTTCCCAACGGCAAGAGTTGTTTGCAATGGGGTAACGTCAACCCCATTTAGACTTTTTGTTGGCACTAGACAAGGTTGCCCACTCTCCCTGCTGCTTTTTAATCTATACATCGAACCCCTTATTAGACAGATTAAACAGGAGCAACGGATCCAGGGTATTCAGGCTTGGGGGCACACCCTGAAAGTACTTGCGTATGCAGATGATTTGCTGTTGCAAATCTCATATCCGTCTTCCTCTATTCCAATTTTACTTGAAACTATTGATAACTTTGGTACTATCACTAATTATAGGCTCAATACTGGTAAGTCTGTGGTTTTCCTTTTAAATTATAAAACATACGCTCATGATATTACCCTTATGGACTGGCTTGGACACGCTAGGTTATTAAGTATTTGGGCCTTACTTTAACCAGGGATGCTTCTGTTTGTCTATCTCAATTTAGACCCTGTATTACAAAGTATTGAGGCGGATCTTAAAAGATGGGCAATAATCCCTTTGTCTATTTGGGGTAAAATTAATTTGGTAAAATGAATGTTTTCACTCGTTTGTTTTATCCTATTAATATGTTAAATATTTGGCTTCCATTAAAATGGTTTAAAAAAATTCATAGAATTATTTCTGCTTTCATTTGGAATTATAAGAAACCCAGGTTGGCTTATCATAAATTGATCGCCCCTAAACTGTATGGTGGTTTGAGACTTCCCCATGTTGCTTTGTATTATTGGGCCAGCCACGCTTCTAAATACCTTCGGTGGCTTAAGGATATTGAGGGGCCTCAAACTAGTAATTATATACCTTTATGGTTAAAGTTAGAGATATCCCAGATAATTGATTCGGGACTTATGCCTGGTGCCTTGTTATATTGTTCGCCTAAAGCCCTTCCCATATCTTTGCGTAATTCCCCTATCGAGATATCCGTCAAAGTTCATGTGCAATTATGCGCCTTTTTAAAATACTCTCATAGTACGGATCCAGCCCAGCCATTAATTGGTAAACCTAATTTTCTAATAGATGGGAAACCCATTAAGGATGCTTGGCTACCTTTATTGGGGAAGGTACTGATTAAGGATCTGTTTTCGGAGGAGGAGAATTGTCTCACTTCAATTGAAATATTGGACAAATTTCAAACCCGAGGTTAAGATATTTAAGGTTTATCAGCTTCGGCATCTGGTGGTTACTAAACTGAGCACCCCTCCCCTTAACGGGGGAGTTTCTGAATTTTGTGATACATTGGAACCACTAGTGGGAAAAGCTCACGCAGTATCTGCTATATACAGTACATTGCTTAATTGGATGCATCCCTTAATTCTTGCTCCAAGACAGTATTGGTCTCAGCTTATTCCAGAGTATAATTTTGATTGGGCGGTATCTGGAGGTCGTGTCATAAGTTTTTGTTACAAGACAGACTTAGAATAATGCAATTCAAGTTGTTACATAACATTTATTATTCTCCTTTAAAGTTAATTAAACTTGGTATGGTGTCTTCTTCTTCCTGTTTCAGATGTCATCAAGGGTGGATTTACTTCACATTTTTGGTATTGTCCAAAAATTGCTGCATTATGGGATAGTATTAGGAGGAAGCTAGACCCTCTTTGGGGCTGGAAAACTTATTTACTGCTGAGATATGTATTCTAGGGATATGGCATCGATTGATGTCCAAGAAGGAAATACCATATTTGTTTGATTTCAGCTTTTGTTAAAAAGTGGTCTTGAAACATTGGAAGATGATGTGGAGATTTCTTATGGCTAATGGTTGCAAGAACTTCTGGCTAATCTTAGAACTGAAGGACTATTGCAAGTCTTCAGAATAACCTGCTTAAGTTTAACGAATCTGGGGTCCATTATATTCTTTATATTCTGTATTAGGTAATATGGATAGCAACATTAACATGTTTAAGAATCGTGGTTGGTGTGCTGTGCAAGTGGGGTGTGGGGGGTGAGGCCGGGTTGGGGGAGGTGGGAGGGGATTGCATCCGAAGGCTTTGTTTCTTAGGTCTAGTATTTTCATTACTATCTATGTTCCTACTGGATGTACTCCTGTATTGAAAAATTTCTCAATAAAAGTTGAATTGCCAAAAAAAAAAATATATCATTTATTTAGTTCAAAACATACTGCAGTGCCATCAGGCTTACCAGAATAGGCGTGGAAAATCCCGACACGGTACAGATACACAGCTGAGCCGTTAAACTAACATTTCACCCAGGTGCTTCATCTGCACACCTAGTCTGATAAGCCTGATGGCACTGCACTGTTTTTTGTACTAAATAAATGGAATATTTTTTACCTTAGACCATTTTATGTGTGAAGTGTTTGCTGTAAGTGCTTACTCATGTTGCTGTGGTTTAAATATTATGTATTTCAAAGTCCTCCTAAAAATGAAAAACTCACTGTAAGGAGCAAAACAGAGGGGATACCCATATATTTATTTTATTTATTTAAAGTTGTTAACCGGGAGAGGCACACTGAGCCGAAGCTCGTTTCCAGGTGTGACCCTGGGGGACAGGGGAGAAGGAATGTTACAGTGATAATTGTACAAGTTACACGTATAACGCAGTTGGTCAAATATACTGAGAAAACAGGCATTAAGATAATCAGATAACAGTACACATACAATACACACATCATGGGATAAAGCTAGGCTACAGAAGAAACACCTTAGATAAAAATAGAGGAAAGTATGTCTTGATTTAATTGTTAGGTAGGGAACAGAAAGTGGTAAGCCAGAGATAACACAGAGATAGAGGAGACTGGTAGGAGCAGAAAAAAGGAAAAAAAAACATTATCTATAGTGTTTGCTGGGGAAGAGCAGTTAGTCTTGGCAGTAGCAGGAGTCTGGGAACGCTGACTGGGTGGATAAGGCATGTTTTAGGAGAGAGACAGAAGGAGAGTGTCTGATTTGGAAGGGGAAGGTGTTCCAGAGTGAGTGAGGGCAGTCTGTAGGAGAAAGCAGTAACAATACTAATTTGCATACTTCTGACCTGAATAATCTTATGGAATGGAGATCAGATTTGACAATAACGAACCTTTAATTTAAGGTAATTCATTCTGAGTCTGATAGGTTGGTGGGTCCTTGCCTTTTCATTTAATTAAGATGTACTTACTGCCGCATGGTTTTTCCGGCCAGACCCAGGATTGCTAATCACGGCTGGATTTTCCGATTATCCAATCCTGCGGATGCACTGAAATGTTACCAGAAACATGCCACATCGAGAGCACGAGAGGCTGATCGAGAGGATCCTTTGTCCAAGGAAGAGGAAACTTGAGGGCTGTCAGCAAATTTCTACCTATGAGGTTAGGATGGGTACCTGCGGTCCCCAGGTGAGACTGTATTTCAATTTGGAAAGACGTTAATCCACAGATTATTTTCTTTCTTTTTTTTTGTTGCTGGACTGGGGCAGCCACTACACCCACTCGAGTCTACTTGTACTCATCGTTTTGGTCCCATTGACCTTTAATTTTGAATGGGAACTTTCTGACTGCATAAAGGGTAACTGTTTGTGTGTCTCCTTTTGGTAGCCACCTTTATAGAATGTTGTTTAAATTCCATTATATAGTCATGGTTCACAAAAATTTTGATAGCTAATACTGTTTTCTACAAGACAAAATGTGATTATTTTAAATATCTCAGTGCTAAATCAGTTTAGGATGTTCAGCTGATTAGGATGTATTATCTATATTGGAACTGCACATTCTTCGCATACATATGGAGGACTTCTCTTGTTCACCTTTGGAGGAGGAGAAAAAGCTATTTCCCTGTGTGAGAGCCTTTGAATGGACTATACCACGTAGCTCATGTACTCAGTTCCCAGCAGTCTGATGATTCACTTTGTTCTTTAGTTCCTTACTTTGTTTTCCCTCCCCCACTAACGTATCCTTTTGCATTAGATGGATAACTTGATTGTATTACGACCAGTGGCACCCTTATTGTGTTTGTATTTACTTTTACCTGTCAGTTTAAATGCTTGTGTTTCAATTGTATATTTGTTTGGAACAATAAACAATTGAAAAAAATATGTACTTATTGGAACGTGTTTATACTAAATCACCAGATCTTTAAAAACTACCTCAACTACAAACTGAATATAACACCATCTTAAACTAGAAAATTTAGCAGCGGATACTGTACTTCAAACTAGGGCAAAATATTATGCTCAAGGAGAGAAAATAGGAAAATTCTTAGTATTATCAGTTGCATAAGGAAAGGGCATAAAAAGAATGATTAGTACCATTCAGGATAAGAATCTGGCTATACGGTACAAACAACCAATTTAGAAAGTATTATTCCAATCTTTACACCACAGAAGTAAAAACTTTGCAGGACAGTTTTATCAAAGTATTACATATCCCAAAGATTCACAATCACAAGGAAGAGGTAAGGAATAAGAAAAACATTTACAAAATCAGAGCTATAATTTGTGTTAAAAACTTAAAACAAGGTAAAGTCCCAGGCCCTGAAGGGCTCCCAGTTTAATTTTACAACTTATTAAAACTGCTGTTATTTCCTATCACAAGCAAACTATTCAACACTTTTTAACCTAACTCTCCGTAACTGTTTCAATGATACATTAATAACTGTAATACAAAAAAAGAGACCCCAAACAATGCACACATGCATTATTCTCTATGTAACTGTGTGGTAATTACGAATGTATACATGTGTGTACATGCACCACTTGTATACAGATCTTCTGTTAGTATATCCAGTGGAGTAACCAGAGTCTAAGAAAGTGTATGCACAACGCTCAAAAATCTAAACAATAGGCCCAAGGGCTGGGAGCCACCTAGGCCCCCAGAAAATGTGTTTTTTTTTCTGCTGCATTCTAGTGCATATTGGGGGATATTTGTAACAAAATTTGCTACCCTGCTACCCCCTGCCCCCAGCCTAGTAACTAGCACCTTAGCCCCTTCGACACAAATCTCCCACAGTCCAGCAGGCTGCCCCTGAACACCCCCCAAAACTCAGCCTCAGCCAGCTGCTCTTGAGTGAGCCCTCAGCCCTTTCTGCAGCTCAGCAACTTGCATTTGAGCTTCCATCCAGAAAACTGCACCATTTCAAGATGTTTCCATTCCAGGGACCCATAGAAGAGCCACATTTGAGAAAACGGCCCTAAATTAAACAGTGATTCCTCCTACATATTCTACATATTTCCCAACAGATACACAATTTAGAGCATTAGATAAGTTTCAGCAGGCAGCAATATACAGTGCTGTTTCAAACATTTTATTTAAGTCACTCAGTCAATACACTTTCTGAAGAAACTCATCTACTGTCATTTCTGTCCCATATTAGTAAGGATGTTCCTCATTTTATCCCTGCACAGACAGAAACACACACACACACGCACACACACACCCTTTGTACAACATCTGACACTGAAAAGTTGCAGCCAAAACAGAGACGGTTCTAACACTGTACGCTCAGACTTGTCCTCCCAACATCCCACCCTCAAACCTAACCCCCAATTAGGCTTTTCAGACTAAAACAATTGTTCCATTATCTCTGTGTAATAATAGGTCTTAAACATGGCTGGAGCAGCATGGCATCATTTCACATGCTCAGCATGGCTCTGTACTGCTCCACTGTCCAGCTGAGCTGCGCTGAGGCCTTCTTCCCTTGGACATTATATCTGAGTTTAGTTTGTATATATTATTGTACTATAATCATTTTGTTGCAATGTTATATTTCTACCTGTATTGTATCCTACTTGTTCCCCCCCAACCCCGGTCACACCTGGAAACAAGCCTTGGGTCAATGTGCCTTTCTCATTCACCAATTTTTTAAATAAATAAAATGAAAGTGATACTGTTGAGCAGCCCGGAGCCACACTGCTCATGTGAAATGGCACTGCGCCACTCCAGCCGTGTTTACATTATGATGGATACATCGAAGACATATTATTACACAGAGGTATAATTAAGGCTGAAAAGCCTAATCAGGGGTTGTGATTTGGAGGGGAGGGTGCTAGGAGGACAAAAACTGCAGGTATCACTTAAAGGGGTACTGTCAGCTTTTCCATTCGTTTAAGCACCCTTGTATTTCTGTGCCTGTAATACAGATATTCACTCACAGTTTGCTCATACTGTGCCTTATTTAATTGTCTTTTTAGTAAAAAGTGGCATTCCATCATCCCGACAGAAATACCGTGGTCTGCTCCTTACTTCGTGTCCCCGACATTGCCAGAACAGTGAAGGACATGAACTCATGCATGAAGACGGTTGTCAATTCGAATGCAGTATAAAACAACATTCAGCCTGGATACTATTGCTTACACTGAGTTCTGTGACTTAATTCTTTTTAAAAACTGAGAACTACATTCTATATAATTCACATCTGTTAAACTGAAGCCACGACTCCACACATGCGTGCTGGCGACTGCACCTGTAGAACCTTACTTTGTAATTTTTGTTGCTAGGATGTAACTGAGCACACGTGTCAAGGAATTTCCTAGAAGGCTGTGTGTCCCTTTAAGTTGTGGGGGCGGGAAGGGGGGTGTAAACTCTCACTGCATGTCCTTCTCTTGGAAACCTCTGCAGGCAGTTGCCTCTAGCGTGCAGGATCTGGAGTGATGCTGTCTGTCATAAGATTTATATGTAAACAAACTTCTCCCTCTACCTTATAATCAGCAGGTAGGGTTGCTGTACTTAGGATACAGGTAAACAGACACGCAACAGAATAAACTGCTAGACAGTACTTCTGATCACTTTGGAAAGTGATTTCCCCTATGCCCTTCAAAATTCTCCACCACCATGGCCAGTGGCATGTGGCACACACTGCAGGTCTGCACACACCTGTCTACAGCCTCCCTGACCCAATGCACAAACCAACAGAGAGAAGACACTGCCTCCCTGCATTTGCTGCAACTCTTACCAGCAGCTGACTCTGAGTCCAGCCCTTTCCAGACACCCGACCCTATCACTGCTGCAGCTTGGCTCCTCTGTCCGACCTTGTGCGCTCCCACTTGCTGGGCTTCAACCATCTTCCATCTTCCAGGGGTGTTGCAGGGGACCTTTTCTGACAACTCACAGAAAGAGCAGAACCAAACCACACAAAAACACGTATCCTGGATTTTAGGGGGGCAGACTTTGGGAAAATGGGGAGATGCTTGAAAGAGGCATTAAGGGGAATGGGACAGGAATCAGGGATTGAGGAACAGTGGGCAGTATTTAAAATGGGGATTATAAGAACAACAGAATTATGCATTAAGCAGGTTAGCAAGAGGAAAAGAAAGAGGAGACCATTATGGTTTTCCAAAGAGGTAGCAAAGAAAGTGAAAGCCAAAAGACTGCATTCAGGCAATACAAAAGACACAGGCAGAAGGGATAGAGAAGTACCAGGAGAAACAAAGGAGGCAGGAAGTCAGTAAGGAAGCCAAAGCTCAGACAGAAGAACACATTGCAAAATCAGTGGTTAAAGGGACAAAACCTTTACAGGTACATAAGTGAAAAAAAGAAGGACAAAGGGAGGGATAGTTAGACTGAAGGAGGATGGGAGCAGCGTGGAGGATGACAACAAGTAAAGCTGACATATTGAACAGGTATTTCTGCTCAGTCTTTACTAAGGAAGAGGGGTAATGGGTCTGAAGGGAGTACAAGGGGTGAGAATGGTGCAGAAATGGACACAAGTCCCTTTACACGAGAAAGGGTCCTGAAGGAACTGGAAGTAATAAGAGTTGACAAAGCAATGGGGCCAGATGGGTGCACCCCAGGGTCCTAAAGAACTAAGAGAGGTGGTGGCTGAACCTCTGGCTATCCTGTTCAGCCAATCACTGGAAACAGGGGAGGTACCCAAAGACTGGAGGACAGCAGATGTAGTCCCCTTATACAAAAGTGGGAATAAAGAGGAAGCAGGGCACTACAGACCAGTCAGCCTCACCTCGGTAGTGGGAAAGATCATGGAAGCACTACTGAAGGAGAGATTGGTGGAACATCTGGTTGTCAATGGACTACAGGACCCAAGGCAGCATGGTTTCACCAGGGGGAGGTCATGTCAGACCAACCTCATTGAATTTTTTGACTGGGTGACTAGGGAGGGGGATCAGGGAGGGCAGTGGACATGGCCTATCTGGACTTCAGCAAGGCCTTTGACACTGTGCCACATAGAAGACTATTACACAAACTGGGGAATATGGGTGTGGGCAGGACAGTAGTGTGGTGGGTAGGTAACTGGCTGGGTGGCAGGACACAGAGGGTGGTGGTAAATGGCTGTCACTCCACAGAGGGAAGAGTGACCAGTGGGGTACCACAGGGATCAGTGCTGGGACCGGTCCTATTCAACATCTTCATCAGTGACATTGCACAGGATATAGAAGGCAGAATTTCACTGTTCGCTGATGACACAAAGCTCTGTAACAGAGTAGACACACCAGAGGGTGTAGACAGAATGAGAAGGGACCTGCAGAAACTTGAAGAATGGTCAAGGGTTTGGCAGTTGAAATTCAATGCAAAGAAGTGCAAGATAATGTATATGGGGCACAAAAACCCTGGCACAATATATCAGTTGGGGGGTGAGGGTATAGCATGCACCAAGCAGGAAAGGGATCTTGGGGTTGTCATCTCTGATGACCTCAAGGTAGGGAAACAGTGTGACAAAGCATCAGGTAAAGCAAATAGGATGCTGGGATGTATAGGCAGGGGCATCACCAGCAGGAAAAGGGAGGTCATAATTCCGCTATACAAGACACTAGTGAGGCCCCACCTGGAGTACAGTGTACAGTTCTGGAGACCATACCTACGTAAGGACATAGACAGGGTAGAGAAGGTTCAGAGGAGGGCAACAAAGATGGTGCATGGGTTGCATCACAAATCCTATGAAGACAGGTTGAAGGAACTGAACATGTACTCCCTGGAGGAGAGGAGGGAGAGGGGATATGATAGAGACATACAAGTATCTTACAGGGAGGAACAGGGTGCAGGAAAACACTATTTTTAAGCGAAAAGATGTTTCAGGACTAGAGGCATGGGATGAAGTTGAGGGAGGACGATTCAGAGGAAACATGAGAAAGAATTTCTTCACAGAACGGGTGGTGGACAAGTGGAACACCCTGCCAGAGGAAGTGGTGGGGGCTGAAACAATCACGGGATTTAAGAATGCATGGGATAGACATAAAGGAATTCTAGAGGTCAGGGGTAAGGGGAAATAGACTTCAAGGAAAACAAACTGAACTTACAAGCTCAAATGGGCAGACTAGGTGGGCCATAGGCCCTTATCTGCCGACACTGTCTATGTATCTATGTATCTATGTAACTCATCTTGCTAATCTCAGAACTGCTCCACAGCAGCCACGACTCCTCTGCAGTAGATCTTCTAAACCACATGACCCCACCCTGAACCTGACCCATTTGACCACCTACCCACATGACATGGGTGCTGCTGGATCCGAACTAAAGCACAAGCTAAACCCAGCCACAAGACTACTAGGCAAACAGTGGCAAATTACAACCACCGCTCTGATCCCTCTGCGCAGGTGCCACCAACCTACGATTTGTGTGCTCAACCACACTGCAGCCCACTCTCCCCTCGGCTGAAAGAAAGTTCAGGCAGGGCCACAGCAAAATTCGTAGCACCAGTTTCAGTAAATAAATTCTGATTGTTGAGAACATTCTGTACCCAGGTGCGTATGGGAGTATGCATAGCTGCGCCACTGAGTAGAGCATGCAACTCAGTGCTGCAATTGTACCCCCCTTGACCTTACTGAAAACTAGGCGACCTGCCTAAATGTGGATATCCTGGTGTGCAAAGTTTTAAATGAATAAATAATAAGGCAGAGTAACAAGCTAATATGGTAAGGCAGTGTCATCCAGGGGTCAGAGCACAGATCTGTAAACAAGAAGATCACAGATTTGAAGCCTTCCCAAGCTAGTTTCTGGTCATCAGCAAGTCACTTGACCTGCCTGTGCTTTATTTTAGCCAGTTGTCGTTAAGATCTAGATAAGAGTAGTATATTTACACAGGTTTACACTCATAATGAGTACATATTTACATCATTATTTCCATAATCTACATAATCCATCACTGAGTGCTTTAAGAAACAGAGTTAAGATGATGGGGGAGTAGTGGTGGGGGCTGGTAGGTGAATAAGCAGCCAGAACAAGACGGGGGGGTGTCTGTGTACAGCAGGAATGTGCTGCTGGTAGTTGCGTGAGGCAAGAAGATGACAATACATGTAATGCTTGTCACCCTGCACAGTGAAAGGGTTCTTAACACAGATGGAAAGCAAGTTCCAGGTGATGGGTGCGGTTATGGAAAAGACCTTATATCCAATCATCTTGCAGGTTCTGGGAACCTAGTGAAGATTATTAGACTGTGAACTGAATGGATAGGGCTGCAACGGTCAGACAAGTAGATCATTACTCCATATTAATATATGCATATTTAGTGTCTTTCGGTTAAGGATCACCTGTATATGCTCACGTGGGGTGTATTTGGGGGTTTGTTTTACAAAAGTCCTACATCAGCCTCCTTCATTCATTTATATTTGAGTGCCGACTTTGTTACAGAGGGACTGATAGCAATGAGCTGTACCTCTTCCCATAGGTCAGGTAGAGTGCAGATGAGTATAGTGAATAAATACCACTCTACACTCTATCACTGTACAATACTACTGTACCGACAGTAAGGGAGAGGTGTCTCATTCGCATCAGACCCATTACAAAACATGCAATTTAAAACTGAACCCTGTAGTGTACCCCCACACCACCACCACACTCATCTCTGTACCCTCAAGTGCATTAGGGGCTCCCACGGCTACATGATAGTATCTTATCACCTGAAATGTGGCAGTGACCCCTCACCCCTCAGTGACACACACCACCTCAGCCACCTACTCTACTCTGCACCCAGCATATGCAACTTAATACCTGCACAATAAGAAGCAAGGAGTTTTCACCTGTTTGCATGTATGACAATCTACATTTGCTGTAAACACTTTCTCTAGTACGTAGATTTTAACTCTGCCACAAATATTATTTTTGTAAACACCTTCTCTGTCCCGTGTTCTAAACTGTCAAGATCAATACTCTTTGAAAACTAACATATGAACTGCAGTCTCTTGGGCAAATGCCATTGAATGGGTTTTTGAGTTGGAAGGGTAATTCCATCTCCATGCTCATTCAATCCAAAACCGCAAGCACTCTTTGTGTTGAACTGTGCTGAGCTGGTTTCCGTGATGTGAACTACAGTTCACTGGGACCTGGGCCAAGACTGCCAAACCCAATTCCATTATGAAACCTAATCGGAACCCAAACAAGCAATGGCCATGTACTGTAACTGAAATGCACATCCCAACAATGAGACTTATCCTGTAATCTGTTGCGGTTCCCCATTTTCTGCCTATGATTCAAGCTAATATAACTTTACTATTAATGAAGATTGACTGGAGTTGATTGGAAGAGAGGTATAAAAACTCTTCATCAGTAGATCAGCAGTTTGCATCTGGCCAGGTCAATCACGGTCAGGGCTCTCAGTTTTCTGTGTCACTTGAGCCTTCAGTTCTGCGGCAAAGCTCCTAAACATCAGTGCACATTTGTTGCACTTCTGTGGCAGAAAATGTTTAATTGTGTGGCAGATTTCTATCCAGCCACTCGCTAATAGATCATGTGCTAATGATATCAGATATTTGGTGAGGTGCTTTTTTTTTTTTTTTTTTTTGAGTCATCTGTTTACCTCCTCCAATGCTCCGGCTCCCACCTCTTCTTCAGGCCCTTCCTAGCATCTCCACTCCTGGCCATCCTCTTCCTGAGCGCTGCTCTCGCCACATATCACAGTCAACCCTCAGAGTCATCCCGAAGTAACCCATCTCTGGGCGGGTTCCCTCCTTCGAGGAGGAAGGCACCGGGGGCTCGGGAAACCCCAGCGCTCTATTTTTTCCTTCACAGGCTCAAGGGTGCTGCTGTGGAGGGGCATGCTCCTGGAGGTTCGGGGCTTGGAAGATATGGAGGCCGTCATCCAGCAGGAGCCGAGTTGTTTTCTAGCTTTCTGGTTGTTCCTCCTGTGTCGCTACATGTAGTACCCTTGGTCTCCACTGGGGTCACTACTAGAGCGATGCTTCCCACCAACCCACCCCAGGAGAGGAAAGCAATCCTCGGATGTTCAATCCTCTCCTTCCCCTGCCAGCCCCCGACAACCCGAGTCTGTTCCCGGCGTGGTTCGAGGTGTGGCGTCTAGGGCCTCAGCCCTCTGTGCCGCCGGGCCAGCTTGGTGAGATGCTTTTAAACAAACAAGGGACAGAAAAGAGCCTGAAACAATATGTTTTTTTTTTAAATAATAAGCCAAAAAATGGTTAATTCTGCACCAATCCATACATTCTGTGGCACAACCGAAGTCCTTGGACCACAAAACCAAAGCACTGTAGGGCCCTTGGTAACAGCTGACAGCTATCATCACCTGAGGACTATTCAATGGCCTCTGTAAAGTGAGCTTTAGTTGTTATCAATCCCCATCACAAGTGGCAGTTTCATATGAGAGGTCAAGGAGTGATAAAGGCCTTCTGATTATCCCTCCATGGCAGGTTTGGCATACATCTGTGGTGGTTGGGGGGGCTAGGGGGTGATTTATTATGGACTATGGCTGGCCACCCTTACCATACAAGTCATGAGGATAGAGGACGCTGGCATCATTATTCAGAGCTAGATGAGTGTGTTGTACTGCAAACAGTGCATGGCCAGCTCTATGCAATATTCAGAAAGTGCATCCTGATGGAGCGTGCTAACTGTCTGAGTATGGGGCTGTGCCATTATGCACTGCACTGACACAGACCATGGCTGAATATGGCCCACAGGGGAGCCCACTGGAGATAGTGCTGCCCAAAGGGCACAGTATCACAGGCATGGGAGGTCGCTAAAGTGTTGCCTCTCCATAAAGTTGGTGATCCTTCCATCCCAGGAAATTTCAGACCAGTCTCGCTCCTTCCCACCCACTGCCAAACTGCAGGAGCCCCTTGTGCACACTAGATTGTCCGACTTCTTATCCTCCACTGCACATCTCTCGCCTTTCCAATCTGGGTTTAGAAAACACCACTCAACCATATCGTCCTTACTAAGGGTCACTACTCATATTTTAACTGCTATGGACCAGGATCATATTACGGCTGTGATGTTTGTGGACTTGACCAAAGCATTTGATTCTGTCTCCCACCCACACTTGCTAAACAAGCTCCACTCCATTGGGCTGTCCATCCCCACAGTCAGATGGTTCACCTCATTATCTTTCAAATAGACAGCAAACAGCACAAGTGGGAAACTCCACTTCTCCCCTCCCAATCCATGCTGGTGTCCCTCAAGGGTCCATTTTGGGCCCCATCCTCTTTTCGTTGTTATACATGATCTCCCTATAGTGTGCTCCAATTCCCTCATCCATACTGTATGAACACGGATGACTCCGTCTTATTTACCCCAGATCCCACCACAGCCACCATTCATGCCATGCTCCAGCAAGACCTAAACAAAGTGGTATCTTGGTTTCAAGCCAGTCACCTAAAGGTAAACATCAAAAAGACTGTTGCTATACTCTTTAGCACCGCTCAAAAGTTAGCCAGACCTCAACCCCTCCAGTGTTTATCACCTTGGATGGCACCCCGCTAGATTATGTGTCCAAATTCAAATACCTCAGGGTCTGGTTGGACAACTTAAAATCTAGACTTCTCAATCCACACTGACTCCATATGCTCCAAACTCCATCCAAAACTGGGACTGTTATATCGAAACAAGGATTGACTCCCCCTTCCTATACGTCGCAAACTAGTCTCAAAAATTATTCTACCAATATTCGACTATGCTGACGTGGTCTACAGAACTGCTGCGGATTCCTCACTCTCCAAGCTCAAAACACTTCTGAACTCATTCTGTTGTTTCACCACCAATGCCCCCCTTGTACCCACCATTGCAGGTTCTACTCCTCTCTCTCTCCTTCTTCCCACTTCCTTCTCAGGTGTTCCACACATTCCCTAACTTTCATTCCTAAATTATGATTCTGTTTACTCCCCCCTTACCTCCTCCAAGCTGTTACCAGCTGCCCTATCCTCCTATGATTTATGCGTCAGGGACCCTTGTTCTTTCTCCCTCCCCCATCCTTGCACCTCTACCGGTCAATCTGCCTTCTCTTACAGGCTCCCCTCCTTCTGGAACCTTCCCCCTTTTCAACTCTGTAAATCCCCCTCTTTTCCCTCTTTCAAGCAACACATTCATCTCCTCCATCCCCCTTCCTCCTGCCCTGATTTCCCCTCTCCCTTAACTTTTTCCTCCCCTCACCCTCCTCTTCTATTTCCTGCTGTTTTCTCATAAGCCTTGCCCCCAACTTACCTGTGGGTTTACTCCCTGCCTACTCTCCTTACTGTACCTTTCCTCAGCCCCCCACTATATGTTTGTCCTGAATCCAGTAACTAACTCGTACTATGGGTACCCCATTGTATTCATTATTTATAAAATTGCAAGTTTCCTGACTCTCAGTCTGCCGTTTAATCAACAAGTATTTGTTTAGTCTTATTGTACTCTAAGTCTTCCTTATCCTTGCTATTGCTAAATCACTTTGTATGCCTTGCCAAGCACCAAAAATGTATTGTATGCTTGTGTGTCCTTTTTGACACCCCGTGATACTTGTACCCCCGGGTTGCACCTGGAAATGAGCCTCGACTTAGTGTGCCTATCCCAGTAACCAAGATTTTAAATAAATAAGTGGACACTGACAAGGCTCCTGTGGACCATATTCTGCCCTACCATGCTAATGACCCCAACAGGTATGTCAAGTCACTAAGGGGTCATTACTCTGCCCATTATGGGCTCATTAGCATGCTGCACAGCCCCAGAGCACCCATCTTGTAACAAGAAGCACAAATGTGTTTACTGATCTCCCTTCCCCCACAATCACCCATTCTGGCTCAAAGTAATTTATTGATTGGTGTCTAGTGGACCATCCCCTGATTGCCCATGCTGGTTCAAATCAAAATCCCTGGTGTCTAGTGAACCTCCCTCCCATCACCCATGCTAGTTCAAAGCAATATATTTCCTGGTGTCTAGTGCCTCCCCACCCAATGCTGGTCCAAGGAATATATTCCCTGGTTTCTACAGTACTCACAAGTGAGCTCACTGACAGTCATATGGCCACCAGCTGGAGAAGGTGAGTTGAGGGCTGTGTTGCTTGCCATTGTTTATGTTACTAACCGGAGTCCAAGGTGAGGGGGTGTGGGGCAATGGGTCAGAAGCAGGCAGGTCAGGAGGGGAGTTTGGCTACCACTTGGAAGCTGGGACGGGGATGAGTCCACAAAATACCTGGGAATACACTGATTTGAACCAGCATGGGCAATGGGGGCACAGCCAGTGTACCATGACAAAAGTCAGGCTTTCGGCAGCACTAAACAACACAGCGTAGGTGCCTGTTCAGTGCTGCTGAAACTGTTGAATATACCGCTGCACCCTTTATGCACAAGGAATCCCTCATTTTCATCAGTGCTGCGGTATATTCTGCACAGTCGCACTGTTGGGTTTGCGTGGTGCACTAGGGGCCTCTGAATATGGACACACCTTGGCCACTGACACCATCCACAGTTAGCACAGTGCTAACCTAGTAGTGCCACCTTAACTGTTTGACTATGAGGGCCCTAAACCATTTTAATACAAGGGCCCTAGACTTTTAACACTGTCAATTTGCCACCTTCCATTAAAAAATAAACTAACAATTGCAGTTCTCCAAGAATAAACAACCACATAGCCTACATATGAACAAACTCTGTTACACAATTGCAAACACCCTAGAAAGAAGTAACATATCCAACTCTGCTACCAAAACTGCAATAACCTGGTAATACATAGCATTCAAAATGCTTGTTTGCATTACCTATTCTGCACCACTGTAAGCGGTGCACAGCTGTTGATCCCATGCAAGCATCTGTATCTGGACAGGCATGGAAGTGCTGTGGAGTCATTCTGATGTGATGCCGGTGACCTACTGCTGAAGTGGTAAGTGTTATGTGTAGTACAGCTTTATGAAATGTTAGACAGTACAGCTTTAGGGAATGCATTTACTATAATTCTTCCTGTGTGTGTTGAGTTCCCTGTGTCTGTGCTGAATAAGAAGTAAACAGAGAAGGCCCAGATTTCTACGGTGCATGTTTTTCTTTCTACCAAGACCCTGATGTGTTTAAGGTACTTATTTTCGGCCACCAAATACAACAGTAAGGTATAATGCTGCAGGCATCGCAGCGCCTAGCATGGATGCTCCCCACCACTGGCAGCACTGCACAGTGCTCTGCTCCTGTAAGGCCCCATGAGCCTCCAGGAATCGCATGCTGCACTCCTCTTATGTGTGAACAGGTAGTATGCACAAAAAGGGATTGGGCAGCAAGTAGTATGGTGGAGTAACATTTCTATCACTTTTTCTCTGGTTGGTGTTTTATGTTCGTATTCCCCCACTCATGTGCATATTTGTATGGTGGTTATGTGGCTCGCTCTCCGTGACTGTCTAGTAGTATCACCTCTCTCTCTCTCTCTCTCACTCTGGCCCACGCATTCTCAGGCATCTACTCGCACCTCCTTCTCGACCTTATCACAAGTCCTATTCTCTTATGGCCAGTGATGTTTAAAGAGTGAATGTTGGTGTATCAGTGTTTTTCATTGCCACCCCTTCCCCACCCCACCCAACAATGCTGAAACCACTGGTTGCGGTTTGCACACAGGAGGCTAGTGTGGCATGGTGTGGGTGTGCAGTGAAGTGCTGCATCAGCACACATATTTCCAGCGGAGCATAAAGCAGAACTGAAGTTCCCATCCCTCTTGCCAAATACACCCACAGACACTCAGTACATTCCTTCTGTGAGTCTCTTACTGTTGTCTCCTGTTCACTCACCTCCTTACATCACAGGAAGTGGAGCCAAGTCAAAGTAATTAGCTAATTGGTACATAATCCAATTTCAAAAATAGCTCTGCAGAGCTCAGTTTACCTTTATGACAGTAATGAAAGACTGATAGAGCTGGGACAACTGTCATCGCCTATACAAATGATGAATAATTAGGTTGGGGTAAACCATGACCTTCAAACAAAATGCAGATAAGAACTCTATACTATTATAAGATAATTACAGTCCAGAGGAAGTTGATGGTATTCCTAGTGGCTAGCCAGTGACAGCATTTTGGAACTGGGCTATGTCTCTGGTGTGCCCCGACATCAGGCTTCAGCGGTTCTTATCAAAGAGATGACAGATTTTACAATTTTCCCGTCATTATTTCACTCAGTGTGGCTTTTTAGTGGAGAAAGTGAAATTTTAGAAGTCCCCGAGTAAACCTGCATTCCACTGGGCATTACAGCCTCAACAAGGATAATCCACCCTTCAAAGTCCATTCAGATATTCAACAATGGCTCACATTAACGTAAAGTGTACCGTACACCTAGCCCGCAATGTTCCATAACCATACTCCTCAAATTCTTGACCAAGATTCCTTCTTAAGTGGGATGTAAAAAGAAATGTGGTAGCCATGTTAGTCCATTTGAAAATGCAAGTTGGGGGGAGGGCAATAAAAGGGTCTAGTCCTCATAACTGCTAAACAAATCATTATGAATGGTCTAGCACCCTTGATGTGTAGTTCGGTTTAGAGCATTGTTTGGGGGGCAGGGGCATCTGCCCAGAGGTGAGAAAAATAAAGAGAGACTTGGGGAGCAAAATAGTTCATAACTGCAGTGGACCAACAAAATTAGGCACACACTAAATAAAACAGCATTGCCAGATTTGCCAGGCTAATGTTTGAAGCACTGCTTGGGCATCAAGGCAAACTATGTAAACCCGCCTGATGCTGTTTCTTGGTTCACCCGTCTATGCACAATTGTTGCATCTGCCTGACAATACATGTATTCTGAGGGAAGTTTTCCTTACTTTTATATTGGTATTGCTTTGTGTTTAATTATTTTAGTTTTTAATTCAGGAAGGGGGTTTTCAAAACTGCTTATCTTGTCAGCATCTTCAGAAGGGCTGAAATAACTGCATATTTGATTTTCCTTTGTGGCTAACTGGACTGATTACTAGAATTCTGTGACAATCTGTATCAATATCTTTTGCAATATTTGCTGGTGGTGGTTGTGTGATTTAAAATAGCAAAGGCTGCAGTTTGTAATTGGATGCCAGACATAGCCTGAGGTGGGGGAAATTGTCTTCACAAGTCAGGGAGACCTGCATCACAGCCAATTGTTCTAGCTTGAACATTTCAGCATTGATCAATTACTGTAAACTACTGGTGTGATCCTGTTTCAGACAGAAGTCCATCTTCTTCCAAGTTGTGTAAGTGGGGGTGCTTTGAAACAACTGAGAAGCTGCATGGGATATACTATATTGGACTAGATATCTAAAACAAATCTCTCTTGCTTACATCTGAGGAAGTTTTCTTACTTTTACATTGGTATTGCTTTGTGTTTAATTATTTTAGTTTTAATTCAGGAAGGGGGTTTTCAAAACTGCTTATCTTGCCAGCATCTTCAGAAGGGCTGAAATAACTGCATATTTGATTTTCCTTTGTGGCTAACAAACCACCAGGCTGTTTTGGGGCTGGGGAGGTTTACCTGTGTCTGACTTGGATGTCTGAATTTTTCTCTGTTTGATTAGCAGGGTATTTTCTCTGTCAAATTGTTGTGTAGGGCATCTTGCTGACAGGAAAGCACTCATCGCAGCGGTGGGTGAGAGCTATTAGCTGATTGTTTTGTGAGGCACAGTTTAGGCCCAACCCTTCCCACCCCTCACCCCACCCACCCCTGGAAATAGTTCCTTTATACCTGAGGTTCTGACATCATTTCCTCAAGAGTGCAAGGTGCACATCACTGTCATATCCTCTAGCACACTGCACTGACAATATAAGCATACACACTGTATAATATATATATTTCTATATAACAAACCAATCACGCACGCACGCGAGCACACACACACAAAAAACAAACAAAATAAAAAGTAGATAAACATTTGGGGAGTAGTGCAATGTAATGGCTGTGGGGCAGCAGTCTTCCGGGAGTCTTTCTGGAGGCTGAGATGCTGCCCTATTTGCAGACAACTCTCTGCCCTGAGGGAGGAAGTTGCCAGTCTTCAGGCCGCACTGGACAGTAGTAAGGGAACCTTCCCCCAGGCCACACTGGACAGTAGGAAGGGAACCGCCCCCCTCCAGGGAGCACCACAGCCACCACCACTACCTCAGAGGTTGCGAAGAAAGCACAGCAGTTGGACCACAGTGGGCTCAGGGAGGGTGAGGATGGTGGAACAGAGGCACACCCAGTCAATTGTTCCACTCCACAATCCATACACCATTCTGGGGGAGCATAGCTCCCCTATGGATGCACCCGCAGAGAAGACTGATGACAACTGTCACAAGGAGGCCCACAGGAAGGAGGCAGAGGACACCACAGGGAAAGGAAGCAGCTCCTGGTGGAGGACTCAATTATTAGGGGGATAGAACTGGGGGGAGCAGGGAAAACTGAAGTAAGGTGCCTGCCTGGTGCCATGGCTTGGAGGGACAGGAAGTGCATCCTCAGGATCACGAGAACAGCTGCAAGGGAGTCTGAGCTGGACATCATTGTTCACCTAGGGACAAATGACTTGGCTCATCGTGAGATCAGAGCAGTGCAGGAGGACATTGTAGAGTTGGGGAGGGGCCTAAGACAAGTAGCACACACAGTATCCTTTTCAGAGGTGCTGCCTGTCAATGGCATGGGGGAGGCAAGGGTAATTAGCACCATGCAGTTTAATGAATGGTTGAAAAATGGTGTGGAGCACAGGGTTTGGCTTCATTGGGACTGAGTTCCACCTGGAGGGACACCAGCCTATACTGGCATGATGGTCTGCATCTGTCCAGGAAGGAACAAGTCTTTTGAGCAATCGGTTTAAATGCTTCATTGGCAAGCTTTAAACTAGTCAAAGGGAGGCACTGATAAGCAGCAGGAAAATCCCAGCCTCTCCCTACAAAACAGGGTACTAAATGAGAAAAAGACCGAGGTAGAAAGGTCAGTGGGGATGCTGCAACAGAAGGTAAAACCATCAAAAATGTAGAGCAATGAGTACCAATGCCCGTAGTCTGGGTAACAGGCTTCCTGAATTAGTGGCCTTGATGGAGGAGGAACATCTGGATATCGTGGCAGTCACAGAAACATGGTACACACAAAACCATGACTGGGACGAAACATACCAGGATACACTATCTACAGGAGGGACAGGGAGGGTAAAGAGGAGGAGGAGTAGCTCTTTACATAAGGGAAGGAATAAAGCAACAGAACAAAAGGGTAAACAGGGAGGAGAAGAAGCACTGTGGGTAAATTTGGAGACAGGCAATGGCACCACAATCCGCACAGGGGTTAGATACAGACCTCTTCTCAGGGGAGGAAATGGACAAGGAAATGATAGAAAGTATACTTAGAATGGCAGAAAAAGGGGAGATATTGCTGATGGGTGATCTGAATATGCCAGATGTTAACTGGAGTGCAGTTGCAGCAGCCACTGAAGAGTGGGGTTATTCTAGATGCTCTACAGGGGGCATGCCTTAGACAACTAGTATTGGAGCCCACTCGAGAGGGAGCAATCTTAGACCTGGTTCTCTCAAATGGAGATGGAGAGAGGAGCACAGATGTAGAAGTGGGTAGCCATCTGGGAACTAGCGACCATCGAACAGTATGGTTCACAATAAACACAGCAATAGAGTCAAGCCATACAAAGGCAAAAGTACTGGACTTTAGGAGGGCTGACTTTGCCAAAATGGGTGAGTGCCTAAGGAATGCACTAGCAAATGGGCAGGAAGGAGGGGTGGAACAACAATGGGGAATAATAAAAACTGCCATCACAGAGGTAATGAGCCTTTGTGTGAAGCAAATAAACAAAACAAAACGATGTAAGAAACCACTATGGTTCTCAAAGGAAGTGGCAGTGAAGGTTCAAGAGAAAAAGAAAGCATTCAGGAAGTACAAGGAATCACAGAAGGAACAGGACAGAGAACTGTATCAGTTAAAGCAAAAGAAGGCTGGGAAGGCAGTCAGAACAGCAAAGGCCCAAACCGAGGAAAAGATAGCCAACTCAGTTAAGAAGGGGGATAAAACCTTTTATAGGTACATCAGGGAGCGAAGGAAGACCAAGGGAGGGATAGTGAGGCTTAATAAAGGGGAGGGAGGGTGGGCAGAGGGAGACTGTGAAAAGGCAGAGATACTAAACAAATATTTTTGCTCAGTATTTTCAAATGAAGAGGGGGAGGTACCTAAAACAAACAGTAGAAACACTCTGGATACAGAAGTTGATACCAGCCCATTTACAGAAGAAAGGGTTCTGAAAGAACTCTTAAAACTGAAGGTGGACAAAGCAATGGGGCCTCAAGGGATTCATCCCAGAATTCTAAAAGAACTAAGGGTAGAACTAGTGACACCACTGACTACCCTCTTTAACAAATCATGGGAGGATGGGGTGGTACCCGAGGACTGGAGGAGGGCAGATGTGATTCCTTCACAAAAGTGGGAGCAAGGCAGAAGCAGGAAACTACAGACCTGTTAGTTTAACCTCAGTGATAGGGAAAATGATGGAATCACTTCTGAAGGAAAGAATTGTTGAGTATCTAGAGGCCAGAGGGCACAGGACCCTAGGCAGCATGGATTCACAGTGGAAGGTCATGCCAGACAAATCTGATAGATTTCTTTGACTGGGTGACCAAGTAGTAGATCAGGGAGGGGCTGTGGACATGGCCTACCTAGACTTTAGCAAGGCATTTGACACAGTCCCACACAAAGATTAATATACAAGTTAGCCAGCCTGGGAGTGGGTCCCAAGATGACAGCCTGGGTAAAGAATTGGCTGGAGAATAGGACACAGAGAGTAATAGTAAATGAGTCCCTCAGAAGAAAGGGGGTTACTGGTGGGGTACCGCAGGGTTCAGTATTAGGACCCGGTCTCTTCAATGTCTTTATAAGCGATATTGCAGAGGGACTGGAAGGAAAAGAATGTCTCTTTGCAGATGACACAAAGATCTGCAACAGAGGTGATGCACAGGTGGGGTGGAAAGGATGAGAAGGGACTTGGCAAGGTTAGAGGAATGGCCAAATGTATGGCAGCTTAGATTTAATGCTAAGAAGTGCAAGGTAATGCACCTGGGAAACAAAAACCCAGGAGAAGAGTACACAATGGGGGGTGAGATACTAACAACAACAAAAATGGAAAGGGACCTGGGGTAGTCATATCAGATGACCTAAAGGTGGGCAAGCAATGTGAGAGGGCAGCAAGGAGGCCTGAGGGGATACTGGGATGCACAGGGAGAGGCATCACCAGTAGAAAACAGGAAGTTAGTATCCCTCTGTACAGACAGCTGGTGAGACCCCAACTGGAGTACTGCGTGCAGTTCTGGAGACCCAATCTCTGCAAAGACATAGACAGGATGGAAGCTGTCCAGAGGAAGGCAACTAAAATGGTGCAGGGTCTGCACCGGAAGACATATGAAGAGAGATGAAAGCAGCTTAATATGTATAGCCTCGAGGAAAGGAGGGAGAGGGGGGACATGATAGAAACGTTCAAGTACCTCAAGGGAATCAACAAAGTCCAAGAGGGTAGCATCTTTCAAAAAAAGAGGTGTGCAAGAACAAGAGGGCACAATTTGAAGATGGGGGCGGCTCAGAGGTAATTTAAGGAAGTATTTTTTCACAGAGAGGGTTGTGGATGCATGGAACGGCCTTCCAGAGGAGGTTGTGGAGTCAAAAACAGTGGTGGAATTCAAGCATGCATGGGACAGTCATAAGGCCATTCTAGGGGGTGGGGGTAGGAAGAAGTAGGCTGCTGGTTAACTAGGATCTGCAGCTTATCCAGTAGGTAGGGAAATGGGCAGACTGGGTGGGCCAAGCGGTCCTTATCTGCCGTCAAATTCTATGTTTCTATGTATTTTATACTACCTGTAACCTTTCTGACACCACGCACTTATGAATCATACTTTTGCACTATTTGTATCATTGTTGTGTATTATTGTTTGTACTCCTTTTCTCCCTCCCCCCGGATCGCACCTGGAAACGAGCTTCGGCACAGTGTGCCTATCCCGGTTACCAAAACTTTAAATAAATAAATACATTTTAAGGGGCTTTCCTCAGCTGAAACAGTACACATAGCCCAACCACTGATCAGAACCACAGCTATCCTACATAGGCTACCGGGGCATCATCTGACTTGCAAACATCTGACCAGAGCTATAAAAGTTCCATACATGCACTGCAGGCTATTAATTTTCCCACTGCTACAACCCTCTTTTGAAGTCAGCTGCAGGGGATTCTGGGATTTGTAGTTACAGAAAATGTCAGCTTTGAAGTCAACAGAAATAGCCCGATACAATCTACTGCCACAAACAGTAAGTAAAGAAAAACACTTTGTGCACAAAGTGCAAATTGAAACCAGCCCGCACTTGGGTGTGGGGCTCTTAGTGCTGACTGTTCCCCTTTAAGGTGAGAATGTTAAACCTATTCATCTTTATTATATTGTTGATGGCCCTTTTTCACCAGTGTTCTGCGAGCCCTTTTTTCCTCATTTTAAGTCTGCTTTAGCATTTTTGTTAGATTTGAAATGATTAAAATGAGCGCTCCTTTTAATATGGACATTCTAAGGATTTCATCACCATTCGCAGCTGCCTGTAAACACCTAGGGTGGGATATTCAGACTGCGCCAGGCTGTGGCGCAAGCCTGGGCGCAGCGCAACTGGGATGTGCCAGGGCGTCCACAGGGTGATATTCAACGGTGCTGCGCCATGGCTCAGCACCGTTGAATATCGCTCTGTGGCCACCCACATTGTGCATGGCGCAGTGTCGCTGCACCAGCGCAAGTGGCCAGAGAGGGGCAGGGGGATGCATTAGGTGCATCAACCGTGATATTCAAAGGTGCACATGCAAATGGGGCCATAATGCATGCAAGGCACAAATGGGGCTATTTGCATGTCATTACGGCCCCATTCACATGCAAGTGCGCCCATCCCTGGAGACTTGCGCCTGGTACCCTGCCAGGCTGCAGCCATCAGGGACTGACGCCCCCTGCACAAGCGGCAAAGTGCCCCACTGCCCAATCGCGGGCAAAAGTATAAAACCAATACACGTCCTATATCCCTGGTGGTCCAGTGGACTGCTCGCAGCCCGATCGCGTGCAGAAGTCTAAAGAAAGATTAAATCCTATCCCTGGCAGTCCAGCGGTACCTCCCTCCCCACCCTCCCACTGAGCCCCGTCACCCCGCTCCCCCACGGTCAGCGGCGGGCGGCAGCTCCCCACCCGCAAGCCGCCCATCCGCCCGCCGACTGACTGCGTACAGTACAGCTGTACGCCCATTGAGTCCACAGCGTGGCCAATGGGCATGCGACCATACCGTACTACACAGCCCAGATATGTGAATTCTGTCTGCACGCCCATTGGCCCACGCTGTGGACCAATGGGCGTACAGCTGTACTGGACGCTGTCTCTCTTAGGACTTGATAGAAATGTTTTGGCATCTTGGTTTCTGCACCGTCAACTATGCATCAAATTTCCTAGATGGCCATTTGGCTGCTAGCCTTTTATAAATTTACAAATTTATAACTATAACAACCTATTTTGTCCTCTAGTCTGGTGTAGATTCTGCCCAGTAATCTTTGTTGTATGTAAGTTGAATAAAATATTGAGACTTGTGTGCAGGCAGTGGACTCTGAGGGGTTAGGAAAGATCATGGCGAAATGTACAATAGTCAAACTGTTTTGTAACTAAAAATTGCTTAATTCTTAAAGCAGCGGTGCCACGAAACATGTTTTTTTTTTTCCAAAAAGCTAGTTTTAGCAACAATTAATAAAGATATTAGTATGCCTGTCAAATCCACTTTTCTTTGTACATCCAATGCAGCACACCATGAATTTATTTTATTGCTTAAATTCTAACCCTTACCAGGTCTACAATGCTACTTCTAAGCCAAATGTGGCATCCATCTTTTATTCTTGAGAAAAAATTTAATTACAACCTTAATAAAATACTCAGATTTTGGGGGAACTAGAAAATGTTATCACCAAATAAAACTGGAAGATGCCTGGAATTGTTTATAGTGAAAAAGAGGTAGGGTCACATTTTTTGCCAGATTTCATTGCACTGCTGCTATAAATGTGTTACCTACAGTTCTTGCAATTTTTAATACAGCTTTAGGATTATAACTAGTAGTTAATAGTGGACTACAGGGGTGTGTTATTAACAAACCACTGGTGGGGGCTTGTTCCTGCTTTCCTCAGCCCACTGCATAACTGACAGCTGGTGGCCCAGAAGTTAATTTTTAAGATGGTGATGGCCTCATGGCAGCTTTCACACCTTCTCTGGCAACAAGGAAGGGGAGAAACGATGGGTGAGCTGGCTGGGTGATAGCAGCGTGGAGCTAATCTGCAATCCCCCAGTATCCAGTAACAGTACTGGCTCAAGGCAAGCAGCCTCAAGGGCCCGTTTATGTATTTTTGTTTAGTTTTTGTTGACCAGGTAAGTGCACTAGACAAATTCTGCCTATTTTCAGGCACGACCCAGGGAAGGGGGAATACAGATGAATGCCAACTGACCTTGAACCAGATTAAGCTGTTGGTGGTATTTTTAGTGACTCTAAAAGAGTGATGTTCCTTTTCAAAGTTCTCTTTGAAATGCATACTTTGAAATGTCTGACTTACTTTGACTTGCTACACTGTTCCGTTTGCAGTCTCACTATTATTAAACACCTAATGTTTGACTTTGCTGCTAAGGTAGTGCCCAGTACTTAAAGCATCTTTTACTCGACTACATTATATCTCATGCACATATCATTGTTTTCTTGACCTAATGGCTAGCTATAGAACAGTCGATTTTATAGAAGGGAAAAAAAGCTGTATGACTCATCTTTAATTACAGGACCAGTGTCATGCTGCAACAGCTCCTTTTATGGACAACATATTGGGTATTATTGCTTGGACAATATTTATTTGTCAAAAGTTTCACTAGGAAAGACATATTGAGCTGAGTACAGCTTGTTCCAGATGCATCTTGAGGGAAGGGGATAAGAAGGTAAATAGGTGAACCAAAAACAATTAACAAGGTGGTGCAAGTACAAATTAAAACAAGTATAACAAGCAATAATGATTAGGATTAATCAAGTTAATCATGGAGGCAGTAACGGAAACAAGACAACACAAGTTTAAAGTGCAATTTGTACTGGGAAGGGTGATGGTGCTTTAATAAGGAGATACAGGAGAAGCAAGGAGGGATGAGGGGGGAAGCAAGTGAATAAAAGAGATAGTGGGTATGAGTAAGCAGGTGGGATGAGATTCAATGGGGGAGGTGAGACATGAGGGAGATGGAACGGGGCGTAGGTGGGTAAAGGTGTGCAGAGGCTGTGAGGTGGGGATCAGGTGCAGTTACAGCAGGGAGAGGTTAAGTCATGCAGAAGAGAGGCCAGAGAGGGAAGGGACAATATGACAGGGGGGGCCTCCCATATGAAGTATCAGCCTGCTGTCTAGAATGTTCACTAATATATTTATGTTATCCAATAAATTGCTGAGTCTCACAGCTATATACCTTGTTTTATTTGGTATTTGTTTCTTTTTTATACACTTAGTTTATTGAAAGATTCAAGTGGTAACAACATTTTACAGTCTGGTGGCATATCCTTAAAAAACATTAGTAACTTTGTTACTCCATTCTCATAATTTTCAATACAGGTTGTTTAAAAATACATAAATCACATAACTATTGAAGTATATTCTACTAAAATTAAAAAAACTAAATCATCCTAAATAACAAACTAATCCTGGACTATGTAACTAGAAACATATCATTATTTATTATAAAGTTACTTTCTGTGTATTGACTGGGTCAGTCTGGGAGCTAGAGGGCACAGTGGGGTGGGGGGGGCCAGGATGGGCCCTCGGGACACATATCTGTATGAGATCCCCCGGAAATGTTAAGGCTCCACACCCCCACGAGTGCCTATGCACTATTTATTGAAAAGTTCCCACCTGGACCATCTTTGAACCTAGAGCTCAGGTCTGTTGTTTATGGAGAAGGTCATTTGTTCAAATTGTTGTATATGTCGAATCGTTGCTGACCATTCCTTGACCGTAGGTGGTATTTTCTGGAGCCACCTTTGTGTTACTACCTTATATGCTGCCACCAAACATATGGACCATAAATAAATAGAATTCTTGCCTCGAAGGTCATCATGTGGGAGTCCTAGCATTAACTGGGCTGGGGATGGAAGTTGAGAGAGGGAGAAGAGCTGTGTTAACAGGTTTATAAGTTCATACCAAAAATTCTGAAGGACAGGCATTCTAGGAATACATGTAACTGATTTGTGGTCTGGTTCCCACATTCCCTCCAACAGCAGAAGGTACTCTTGGCGTTCGTTTGGCCACTAACATGGGTATCAAGAAGAATCTTACCCGGGTCTTCCAGGTAAACTCTCTCCAAATAGGAGAGGAAGTGGAGGACCAGGTTATCTGCCATATCCTTGTCCAAGAAGCCTCAAAAAATGTTGTGGATAATTCCCTTTCCCACCTCCCCCTCAGCCTTTCAGCATGGTGGGAGAGGAGGCATATCAGGGATGCATACAAGACAGAGATTGCCCTCTCCCCTAATTCTGAGGACCAAATCTCAGTGTCAGTGGCTCAGTAGGTAACACACTCGCCTCTGAAGCCAGAAGATCAGAGGGCTGTGGGTTCAGTTCCCACATCTGGCACTTGGGTTGATATTCCAATACTGACACTGTAGTGCAGCATGAGAGGGGTACTGGTCTTGTGAGGTGCCGTCTTTCAGATGAGACGTTAAACCGAGGTCCCATCTGCCTGGATTGGTGGTAGTTCAGGTGGATATTAAAGATCCCATGGCACTTATCAAAAAGAGTAGGGGAATTTCCCCGATGCCCTGGCCAAATTTCCCTCATTCACTAAAAACACCACCAACAGCTTAATCTGGTTCAAGGTTAGTTGGCATTCATCTGTAGCCCCTTCCCACGGGTCGTGCCTGAAAATAGGCAGGATTTGTCTAGTGCCCTTACCCGGTCAACAAAAACTAAATAAATAAAAATAAAAATCTGGACATAGGGAAGATCATCCTGGAACTGTTGTGTTCTTAAATTGGCATTCTGTAATTGTTTATTAATATAGTTTCTAAGTTGATAATAGTATATCCTGTCCCTCTTGGCCCATGCATAGGCCCTCTGGCCCTCCTCAAAGGTCAAAACAGTATTTCCCCTTATCAACTGCCAGGGGGCCTGAAGGCTCCTAGCCACCTGTCTACTGAACCAAGCAGCTTGTTGTGCTGGTGCAAACTGGGGATAAAACTGGAACCACTCATATCTCCACTTATGTGGTTGGAGCACCTTGGTTCTAGTACCACATCCCCATCCCTCCAATATTGCAGCGCAACTATTTGGTACTAGAGCCACTGCTCGGTTGAAGAGTGTGGGACTAAATAAACAGGCAGGGAGAGGGGCAGGGAGCTCCCTAGCCAAGTCTATGGATTTCCAGTGGGCCTGGTAGCCCCTGTGACCCCACTGGAGTGCCAAACGCATTTGAGCAGCTATCCAATAGCGCGACAGAGAGGGTAGAGCTATCCCGCCCTTATTCTTGGGGAGGTGGAGGAACTGCAATCCAATTCTTATTTTTTTTTTGCTATTCCAAAGAAAAAGGGAGAACATCCGTTGCCAGCTCAATAACTCCTTAATTGTAATTTGACATGGGACACATTGGAACACGTAGAGCAGGCGTAGGAGGGCATTCATTTTCAGGGATACATTTCGACAATAAAATGAAAGAGGCATAATGGTCCACCTTCTCATGTCCTGTTTTAGATTACTGATCAGAGGAGGGTAATTGCAAGTGTGGAGTTGCCTCAAGTCCTGCAGGATTCTAATCCCTAGGTATTTAAGGGACTATTGGTCCCACTTCATATTATAGAGTAGTTGGGTATCCGTAGAGGGATCATACTTTACCGTTAAGGTCTCAGTTTTATTTGTATTGATGGTATAACCAGAGTTGAGAGAAAAGTGACAGGCCCCCAAACAGGTGCGAGAGAGATTTCTCCGGCTCGGACAAATATATGAAGACATCATCAGCAAATAAAGTTATCTTATGCTCTACCTCAGCTAGGGTAATTCCTGTAATCTCGGGTGTTAGTCTGATATATTGGGCCAGAGGTTCAATATAAAATGCGAAAAGGAGAAGGGAAGGGGGCAACCCTGCCGTGTACCCCTCCTAAGAGGAAAACTGGGGGAGATATGGCCATTTGTTTGAATATAGCCTGTGGGGGTTTCATATAACCCGAAAATAAATTCTATGAACTGCCTCGGGAAACCAAAGGAGGCAAGGACCCCTCCTCAAAAACAGCCAGGGCACTTTGTCAAAATTCGTTTCCGCATCCAAACTTAGTAGAAGTGCAGGTGTTTTTTTGTTGTTGTATATGTTCTAAAAGATATATAGACCTACGTATATTATCCAGAGCCTGTCGGCCTGTGATAAAACCACATTGATCTAAGTGTATAAGATGGGGGGCCAAATGTTTAAGTCGACGAGCCAGAATAGAGGACAAAAGCTTGTAATCTGTATTTAGAACCGATATAGGCCTATATGACGAACAAAGAGAGAGGTCCTTGCCCGCCTTCAGGATCACCGACACAATTGCATTGTCCCATGAGGGGGTATCTTTCCCTTGGAGGAAAAAACAAATGTAAAAACCCAGTTCAGGATAGGGGAAATTTCCTTTTTAAGTACTTTATAAAATTCCTCTTGGAGTCCATCCTGTCCTGGGCACTTCCCACTCTTCAAGAGTCCTATCTCCATCTCTATCTCTCTCAGTGAAATGGGGGCAGTCAGGGAAATTCCCTGTGCAACAGACATTAAGGGCAATTTAAGATTTTGTAAGAAGGTGGTGACCTTATCCTCTGAAACCTCCTGAGGGGCTGAATATAGCTGAGTGTAAAAATCTAAGAAAGTGTTAATTAGAGATACCCATCATCACATGCTGCCAGGAGTTATTAAAAGGGTGTCTAATTCCTGTTATGGTTGCCCTGGCTCTCTGAGCCCTCAGTCTACCAGCCAGTACAGGGTTTTATTTAACTCTAAAAATTGATTAGCGTTTTGCTCATAAAAGTTCTAAAACATTGTGAAAATGCATAGCACTTATCTCACTGTGTCTAACAAACATAACACTTCCAGAAAACCTATACAATTACTGGTGACCCCCTTTAATAACCTGAATTCAGGCACAATACAAACACCGTAACAACCTGAAATCGAGTTATTACGGCGTTTGCTAAACTTTTTTTCACCGCTAGTGTCCATTGTCTGTCATTCAAGAATGTCAAGCCACTTCACTGGCTCCGCTCTGCTTGTGGGCGGGCCAAGCAGTATTGAAAAAAATGGCAGCTCGGTTTTCCGTTTACCTAGGAGCCGCTTTTGTTTATTTCAGTCTCCCTATTCATTTTTATCATCATCTGGTTGATCCTGCCTTTCAAGCACAAAATAAATATCTGGTTGATCCCGCCGTGCTCCCGAATCGGCAGACGCGCTGACTCCAACTGAAATCCAGGATGGACCCTACCTACCTAGCACAAACCGTGGCCAACACCTAACAGAAATAAAAAAAAGAAATGTAAGCAGAGCGGGAGAAAGGGGAAAGTGTAAGTATATGTGTGTGTGTGAGTGTGAGTGTGTGAGAGAGAGAGACAGTGTCTATGAGGTAGTGTGAGTTTGTTTGTGTGTGTGTGTGTGTGTGTGAGACAGTGTGAGTGACTGTACATAGGGAACACACTAAGCAAACTGCACCAGTAATTATAAAAAATAAAAAATAGGCAACTGTGTGTTTTATGGATTTTTTTATTAACCCTCGGTGTGTGATGACCTCATAAACCTCTCGAGCTTCGCTCTCGAGGTCTATGGGTCATCACACACCTCGGGTGCGTAAAAAAATCCATAACACACAGTTGCCTATCTATTATTCTCTATATAAATGCTTTCTGTACAGCTAGTATTGTCCCAAGGAAAAAACTGCTAATCAATTATTTAAAACCCTGCAGTAGCTTCATATAGGGCCCCCATCATAATATTTCTGCCTTAAAAAGATTAACTTTTGTTCAATATAGTAGTCCAGCAGAGAGTTTAATTCCTTCTTTAACTGAACCAATTTCTTACTTCTCAGTTTACACATCTTAAGTTGTTGCAATTCCTCCAGCTCCCCAATTTGTCTCAAAAGGGACTCTCTATGAGCTTCCCGTGCCTTTTTCCTCCATACTGAAATCTCAATCAATTTGGCCCGGCTCATCATCTTAAGGGTGTCCCACAGCACCAAGGGGGGCACCTTAGTGGTGTCATTATCCCTCAATGCCTGCAGTAATGTCTTTTTTATGGTCTCAGCATCCTCTTTGTTTTTTAATAGCGAGAGGTTAAGTCTCCAAAACGGGTTTCTCTTCTGGGTCCCAAATTTTATTTTTAGATAGACTGGAGCGTGCTCCGAGAGAGACAGGTCCCCCAGCTATGTTCGGACAGCCAGCCCCAAGTGTTCCCTAGACAAAAGCAAGTAGTCCAAACAAGAATAGGACGAGTGGGCCTGGGAGAAAAACATACAGTGTGGGGCACTACCATTTAAGAATCTCCAGGAGTCCTCATATCCTAACTCCTTTAACAGCCTGGGCACTTCTCTAGCTGTTTTAGTGCAGAGTGTAGGAGGTTGTCCTCTCTGCGCCCCCCCCTTCAAGATCAGGTTTATGTCACCCCCACATAGAATCTGCCGTTCACCCCATTGGGCTGACTGTAAAAAGAAGCCCTTATAAAATTCCAGAGATGTGCTAGATGGAAAGTAAACTGAAGCCGGGGTGAGTATTTGACTGTTAAGGTAACCCTTAACCATTGCAAATTGCCTCTCTTTATCCATTCAGGTGTCTTTCACCAAAAATGGAACCCTATGGGGAATAAGCACCACTGTCCCCCTCCTTCTCCCCCCCTTACAGGATGACGCTATGACATGAGAGTAACCTAACCTTTCAAATTTCTTGTGTTCGGACATAGACAGGTGTGTCTCTTGTAGCATCATTATATGCCCTCCTGAGTGTTTTAAAGATGTTAAGATCTTGCTTCTCTTTACTGGGTTCGAGACCCCATGTACATTAATATGTACAGATTGTATAGGTTAAAGCCATTTTTCCCTATGGGGTTTCATCTTCTCAAAACTGCCCCATTCATTTCTCTTTGTGACCGATTCCCCCGTCCCCACCCCCTCCACATCACCCACACAGAGTTGCAGCCCAACAGATAACAATATAACTTTTGCCAACATGGTTAACAATAACCAACTAGTTATGAACTTTTGTTGCTTCCAAGGTAGGAGGCCTGCACAAAGGACAGGCCTCTGTATCTACCCCAAAAAGAGCAGAGAGAAGAGGTGTATTTGAACTCCCACTTCTGGGAGATTTCCTCTGGAGCCTGAAAGCTTGATAGCTCCAAAATGCCTAAAACAAGTCTGTCATGGCCTGGTGGCACTGAGGGTTGAGGCGCTCGACACCACACCTCGCACCACACTGGCGACTCTGGTTCGGGAGCGGACTTGGGTCGCTGGTGGGTCTTCTGGGGGGATAGGCTTGAGCGTCCCACGAGAGCTCGCCTTCTCCAGGGAGGAAAGAGGCCAAAGCCTGTGCACTTGCCTGACTCCGAGCGGAGGCTCGGAGTACTGCAAGCCCCAATGTAGGGGATGGGCGGCCGCTATACAGCATGTATGTCAGTGCCTTGCGCCATGACGTCAGGGGGTTGCACACCATAGGGGGAGGGAGAAAAGGAGAAAAGAGCCTGCCACCACTGGAGAGCCAGGAGATGTGCCCACGATGTGCCTGCACCCACTCAATGGACCCAGACTGACGCAATGTAAGTTTCGGAGTGTTGGTGCCCCTACCTCATCTCCACCTGGTGGTTCCATGCATCCACCACTCTCTCCGTGAAAAAAAAATTCCTCACATTACCCCTGAGTCGTCCCCCCTCTATCTTTAAATTGTGCCCCCTTGATCTTACACATCTATTTTTCTGAAAGATGCCACCCTCTGGGACTATGCTGATTCCCTTGAGGTACTTGAACATTTTTATCATGTCCCCCCTGTCCCTCCTTTCATCAGGGTATACATATTAAGCTCCCTCAGTCTCTCTTCATATGGTTTCTGATGCAGACCCTGCACCATTTTAGTTGCCCTCCTCTGGTCTGCTTCCATCCTGTCTATGTCCTTGCGTAGATGGGGTCTCCAAAACTGCACACAGTATTCCAGATGGGGTCTCACCAACAACTGTCTGTACAGAGGGATAATCACTTCCCTTTTTCTACTTGTGATGCCCCTTCCTATGCATCCCAGTATCCCCCTGGCTCTCCTTATTGACTTCACACATTGCTTACCCACCTTTAAGTCATTTGATAGGACTACCCCCAAGTCCCTTTCCATTTCTGTTGTTGTTAGTACCTCCCCTGCTATTGTGTACTCTTCTCCTGGGTTTTTGTTTCCCAGGTGCATTACTTTGCACTTCTTTGCATTGAATCTAAGTTGTCATATGTCTGACCATTCATCCAACCTTGACAAGTCCCTTCTCATCTTTTCTACCCCCCCCTTGTGTATCAACTCTGTTACAGATCTTTGTGTCATCTGCAAAGAGGCATACCTTTCCCTCCAGACCATCTGCAATGTCACCTATAAAGATGTTAAAGAGGACTGGACCCAGTACTGAGCCCTGAGGTACTCCACTAGTAATCCCCCTTTCTTTGGAATGTGTTCCATTCACTATTACCTTCTGTGTCCTGCTGTGCAGCCAGTTTTCTACCCAGGCTACCACCCTGGAACCCACTCCCAGGCTGGCTAACTTGATTATTAGTCTTTTGTGTGGGACTGTGTCAAATGCCTTGCTAAAGCTTAGGTAGGCCATATCCACAGCCCCTCCCTGGTCTATTACTTTGGTCACCCGGTCAAAGAAATCAATTAGATTCATCTGACATGACCTTTCTGCTGTAAATCCATACTGATTTGGGTCCTGTGCCCCGTTGGCTTCTAGATACTAACAATTCTTTCTTTCAGAAGTGATTCCTTCATTTTTCTCTACCACTGAGTCAAACTTACAGGTCTGTAGTTTCCTGCTTCTGCCTTGCTCCCACTTTTGTGAAGGGGAATCACATCTGCCCTTCTCCAGTCCTCAGGTACCACCCCATCCTCCCATGATTTGCTAAAAGTGTGGTCAGTGGTGTCACTAGGTCCTCCCTTAGTTCGTTTAGGATTCTGGGGTGAATCGATCAGGCCCCATTGCTTTGTCCACCTTGAGTTTTGAGAGTTCTTTCAGGACTCTTTTCTTCTGTGAATGGACTGGTGTCAACCCCGCACTCAGAGTGCTTCCTACGGTCTCGGTTTAGGTAACTCTCCTCATCTTCTTTGTGAATACTGAGCAAAGTATTTATTCAGTATCTCTGCCTTTTCACCGCCTCCCTCTGCCCACCTCCCATCTCCTTTTATTAATCTTCACTGTCCTCCTTAACCTTTCTATGCTCCCTAATGTACCTATAAAAGTTTTATCCTCTTCTTAACTAGGTTGGCTATTTTTCCTCGGTTTGGGCCTTCCTTGCTATTCTGACTGCCTTCCCACTTTCTTCTGCTTTAATTGATACAGTTCCCTGCCGTGCTCCTTCTGTGATTCCTTATACTTTCTGAATGCAGCCTTTTCCTCCTTAACCTTCCCTGCCACCTCTTTTGAGAACCATAGTGTTTTTTTACTCCACTTTGTTTTCTGTATTTGTCCCACACAAAGGCTTGTTGCCTCTATGATAGCAATTTTGATTTTTCTCCACTGTTCTTCCACACCTCTTTTTTGGCCATTTGGTAGTGCATTCCTCAGGTATTCACCCATTTTGCCAAAGTCGGCCCTTCTAAAGTCCAGTATACTTGTTTTTGTATGGCTTGTCTCCATGGTTGTGCTTACTGTGAAGCACACTGTGCAGTGGTCACTTGTTCCCAGATGTCTACTGACATCTAAATTTGTGATCCTCTCTCCATTTGAGAGTACCAGGTCTAGCATTGCTCCCTCCCGAGTGGGTTCCAACACTAGCTGTCTAAGGCCTGCCCGCCCCCTGCAGGGCATCGAGAATGACTCCGTTCTTGGATGTGGCTGCAGTACATGTCATCCAGTTAACATCTGGCATATTCAGGTCCCCCATCAACAGTATCTCCACTTTTTCAGCCACTTTGAGAATGTCCTCTATCATTTCCTTGTCCGTTTCCTCCCCTTGAGACAGGGGTCTGTATACAACCCCTGTGTGGATTGTGATGCCATTCCCTGTCTCCAAGGTGACCCAGAGTGCCTCTTGTCCTCCTCCTTTACTTTTTAGTTCTGTAGCTTTGATCCCTTCCCTTATGTATAGAGCTAGTCCACCTCCTCTTTTACCCTCCCTGTCCCTTCTGTAGACTGTGTACCCCGGTATGTTGACATCCCAGTCATGGTTCTCCATGTACCATGTTTCCGTGACTGATACAATATCCAATTTTTCATCTTCCATCAGGGCTACTAGCTCAGGAAGCTTGTTTCCCAGACTACGGGCATTGGTACTCATTGCCCTCCATTTAATGTTGGCTTTATCCTTTCTCCCCCCATCCCTGCTCCTATTGCCCTTGTCTATTTTTCCATTTACCCCTGTCCTGCCCTCTGTTGAGCTCTGTACCTCACTGTTTACCTTACTACCTGCCATGTTTTGTGGGGGGAGGCTTGAAATTTCCTGCCTCTTATCAGCACCTCCCCCCCTTGGCTAGTTTAACACAATTGTTTATGCCCCTTTCCTTGCTAGTCTGCTGTTTTAAATTCAATATTTAGGCTGGCCCTAAATGCTTGATCTCCACAGATACAATATAGAGAATAATATATGGGGTGGTGTGTGTGTGTGTGTAACGAGATTTTACACACACCCGAATTGTGGGATGCTACATAAACCCCAAGGGCGAAGTCAGAGGGGTTTATAAAAAGCATCCCACAACGAGGGTGTGTGTAAAATTGAGTTTTACACACACAACCCCATGTTTAATTTTTTATAATTGCTGGTGTGCGCTTTTTCACCTCAGCAATTATAAAAAATAAAATGAGATTGCTGTTCAGGAAGCTGCGGAGCAATTTGGATTCTGTGTGGCCTGCGGTCTTCGTAATTACAGTACTACACTTGTTGGGGGAAAAGGATGTAGATATTTTCTTTAAAATGTACAGAAATGTTGATTTTACCGCTGAGTGGCAGTTGCAGCGTCTTTCCCGGCTTCACAAGGCAGGGACAGTCTGTGCCATTCACTCGACTGCGATCGCATGCTGACGAGAAACACGGCACTAGTTTTACTTTTATTTTGTTTCCTTGGTCCAGTCAAGAAAGAGTTCATTTAAAAAAAATAAATAAAAAAGTAAATTACCACCGAATAAGAGGGACCCGAAAGTGTGCTTCGGGATTGCTGCATGGAACGTGAAGATCAGACACTGGGGACTGCGCATGTCTGCTCCGAGGGAAATCTGGCGCGTGTTTGCCATTATAACCAGCCCAGCTGGTTATAACGGCAAATTATAACCGGGTTTCCCTATGGAAAAAAGCGCTACCCAGTAATTATAAATCAATAAATTCCACCCTTATGCACCTCCTCTCCAGACTCATCATGCCCAGCTCTTCCAACCTCTTCTCTTAACACATCCCATCAATACCCTATGTAACCCCCCCCCCCAAAAAATGGGGGCTCCCAAAAAGTCTTCCTTCAGCTTGCCTAAATGCTCACTGCCGGACTGGTGTTCTGTGTTTTAGCAGTTTAAATGTATTGCCAGAGAGTGCCTATATAGCCTCTGTGTACTGTCTCTTTAAGAGCTGCCTGGATTGCAGTCATAATTAATCTGAGAGGGAGCTCTGTTAGAAGATGTGCTTGTTTTCTGATCATTTGTTCGAGTAGTAATAATATTGCAGTTTGTTTTAACCTGCCTTCTTTGCAACATGGACAGTTCTGTTTGTTTCCATCATCTTGGTCCTGGGCTGCAGAATGGGCCAATCAGTACATCTGGTACTCTAAAATGGAGCCTACCTACAGGGGCTTGGTGGGGCCAAAACTTGCAGGAATTGCAGTTTTGGGCTTTTGGTACCTAAAATAACCTGGAGGGGGAGAGCTCTTGTTGTGACTGACAGACAGATCAGCCAACCAAACCATTTGGGTCTTGGGGAAAGTCCCACACTGCTTGCAGTTTCAGTTAGATCGGAGTTGGGAAGCGAAGAAGTAACAGCTCGAGATAGTTTGAGCAGCAATCCATAGTGGATTTGCGTGGGAGAACTGTGGAAAGGCCTCAGTTTGGCCTGCATGCCTGCCTGCTGTTCCTGAGAGGGAACTTGTGCTTTTTTCGGACTGAATCCGAACTTGGAGAGTGAATTAAGCCACTGAACTGTGACCAGGCTTTAACCTGAAGACCACAGAAGATTTGCTAAATACGATCGGCCTGTCAGGACTTCCAGCTACCTCTGAACTCCCAGACTGTGCAGAGACTCTGTAACTACGACTGGAGAGCTATTTGCCTGGTACAGTGGAATTTCCTTACATGTGAAAGTGCTGTGTGCTGCTAGTGGGTCGTGATTTGGTTACCCACTGTGTGTTTGAACTGTGTTTTGCTTGTTGGAGGCTGTATCCAGCTCCACGGACTGAATCCGTATCTATTTCCATTTGCCTGGGCCCTGCTACACTGGCCCAACCAGAATACCTGCTACGCAGACAAAGTCATTGACGAGAGACCAGCCTGGGGATCAGCCCCCTGTTCAATGCCTTGTACAGGAACGATGCCTCGGTGATTCGTGTGGGCCCTGCTTCTCCGAGCACTCCAACTCAATAACCTAGAGTCTTGATTTTATCCTGCCTGTGTCCAGTATTGTGTATCATGAGTAAACATCAGGGTAGCTTCCTGCAACAACAGCTAAATCTAAAAGTGTTGTCATCAGATTGTCTTGTTGCAGTTTCTTTCACGAACTGAGCCCTCCGGCTCCGGATTACAAATAGTGTGTTTTGTGCATGTTGCTTTCTTCCATCACAGGGCCCCAACCAGCTGTAACATTCCTGGCTAGCCCACCATTTTCCTACCTGGGTACCCAGAGTGTTTGACTGTGTAGGGACTCTGAACTGCATGCATAACTGTCTGATTAATATAGCTTTTAAGCAAATCAACCTGATTATGCCCCTCCCTTGTTCTAGTCCCCTTAATAAATCAGATTTAACATTGTTTGCATTTAACCTGACTGTGGTTCCAGTTTGTGCCAAGAGTATTGTACTGTTGTTATTTGCTGTGCTTAACCTAGAGGAACCAGCCCAGGAAGTAAGTGCAAACAGTGTGGGTAACTGCCTGGTGAATAAGGGTCATTGTGAAAGTGATTACTGTGTACTGTTCAGGCCACTAGAAGGAGAAAATGGGGGGTTACAATGTCCCGGAGGGCTGTGCCCAGGTCAGCTTGACCACTACCAACCCTGACCTCCAGGTGGAGGCACCCATATCAGAACCTAGGCCCCTTAACCTGCAACTAGCCAAGCAGGCAAGGGTAGTAGCCCGTGGGATAGTGCGACCTAGGGGTTACATCTTGGAGGCTCACCGCTGAGATTTTGTGCCTTCTAGTGGCCACAAATTATGAATTATTGTTAAAGATTAATGGTTGCCCCAGTAGAAATGGCTGTACACCAGTTGGTGGGGTGGTGTACTGGGCAGGAAATCGACCCCCAAAATGCTCTGCTTATACTGGATATTCTCCTGGGTACCAGTAAGGACACTGTAGAGAGAGCACTCTCCAAAGTTGAATGTTTGAAAAACCCTGTGGTGGTGGGTCGACAGGCTGATTTGATCACCCAAACTTTCATAGCCTTGGTAGAGTGTAGTGACCTCGTGGACAGCTCTAAAGTGCCACAGACTATTGCCTCAGAAGGGGTCCTAGCCGCCTGGAGAGTGATAACAAAAGACAGTAAAGACCCTGGGGAGGATGAACTCCCACCATTATCTGAAACTTTTGAGGAGAAATTTGCTAAGTTGTTGCTGGAGGAAGGGAAAACCGTAGAGGACTTTAAGAAACTATTCCTGACACATGGGGGTGTTCCTTCCCCAACACTCCCTCCCACTCCAGCACCTGTGACTGCCCCGCCTTCTGTGCCCATGCCAATGCTGTCCCCTATATCTGTACCCGCCATTAGTCAAGACTCCTACTGAAGGCTGAGAATCTTCTCGGGCACCCTCCCCACCCCTGGGGGGGGGGAGGATGACTGGGAGACCTGGATCGACTATGTTGCCCCCTTGGTACCCAAGTGGAAGTGTGCGGAGGCTGAAAAGTGGAAAAGAATTATAGAAAGTTTGAGGGGCCCCGCCCTTGAAGCCATTACATTTTTGAGGTCCACGAACCCTGATGCATCTGCTCAGAAGTATCTATCTGTACTTGAAGGCAATTTTGGGAACACTGAGTCAGGGGAGACTTTGATGTGGAAATTCCAAGGTACCAAACAATGGAAGGGGGAAAGTTTGTCTGTGTATGTTCCTCACCTAGAAAGAGCTCTGTAGAAAGCTTACTGGAAAGGTGGGGTAGCTGCCAGTGATTTGAACTGTGTGAAATTGGGGCACATACTGCAACATGCCAAGCATTCTAAACTGAAGATCATCCAGTTAAGGCTCTAGCATAGGAGAGGCAACCCACCTGACTACTGTGACTTGATAAAAGAACTCCGGGAGGTAGAAGGTGAAGAGGGAGATTGTAATTATGGGGTGAGTGCAGCCCAAGTGATCATGGCAGCGGAAGGCCCTTCCGAAATGGAGATCACTATGAGTGTCCCACCGTTGGCTATACGGTGGGGGGAGGAGTTGCTGAAGGAAGTCAGAAAAGTACAACCAGGTGCATTCGCTGAGGTATCCTCTGCTGACAGAGACCCTGGCCCCTGTCAGGACGTGACTGTTATGGGGGGGGGTGCACCCTCAGGCATCCTCTACTAAGGGTGGCTTCTCAGCTGAGATCAAGGAATTGACTGCCACCCTAAAGGAACTTTTGAGATATGGTACACTACCAGCAGAAGTCACATCACAATCTCCTGTCGATGCTCCAGCAACCCCTGGTATGTTCTCCCCAAGGATGCCCAGACAGCCAGTCATTTGTCACAACTGCAGCAAGGATGGCCATATGAGGAGGGAATGCTGGTCTGAGAAGGACTTAGAGAAAGTGGTGAACTGACTTCAAAGAGAGCTTTGGAAAATGAGTCAATGGTCAGTGGGTAAATGACCACAGTGAAGGCTTTGGCCGTCTGAACTCAAACCCCTCTGTGGTTAAACCGTTTGTCCAGGCCCCTGCTGTTGTCCCTCCAGACTGGTCCAAAATAGTGGGCCCTTCAATGAAGACTACTGTGGATGTGAATGGTATTCCTACTTGGGCTGTGCTTGACAGTGGGTCGCAAGTGACCATTGTATTTCAGGACTGGTATGACAAACACTTATCTGATGTGCCATTACAATCCCTGGAAGGCCTACATGTGTGGGGGTTGAGCGACAAGTCTTATCCCTACCTAGGATATGTCAACCTCTGGTTGTCTTTTCCTGAAACTGTAACTGGTGTAGAGGAGCAAGTAGAGACACTGGCCCTAGTGTGTCCTCCCACTGGACTGTATGATGGGGTTCGCCTGTTAATTGGAACAAACGCCCACATGTTTGGGAGATTAGCACAACTCTGCCATGAGAAACAAGGGCAACTGACTGGATGGGCCCTAAGAATTCCAGTCTTAGTAAAAAAAGCTTATGACTTCCAACGGAAACCCAATGAAGAGGACCCAGATGAGCCAGTGGGGATAGTGTGGAAAAAGGAACCTGACTCCTTGGTATTGGCCCCCAACGCCCAGTGCACAATCCATGGAGAAATCTACCTAAACAGAAACGTAAAGAACAAAATATTAGTGTTGTATGCACCAGGTGATGGAAAGTTACCAGAAGGATTATTGGTTAAACCCAGCATCTTGCCTGCCCGTGCCCAAGCCTATGCATGATGAGTGATGGTCCAGATTCAAAATCTGTCAGATCAGGAGGTCTGGGTGAACAGAGTATGCACTCTAGCTACAGTACACTGCGCAGACACTGCAGTATACCCAATACCAAGTACTCTGGCCAAAAGGAGATAGTGACCCTGGACTTATTTGACTGTGGTGATTCCCTGATGTCAGCTGAATGGATGGCTAGGATCAGCAAGAAACTCGCCCAGAGAGACCAAGTGTTTTCATTAAAAGAATGGGACGTGGGGTGTGTCCAGGGTGCAGAGCATCATATACGCCTGCATGATGACTGGCCATTTCGAGAGAGATCCTGACACCTCACCCCAGCGGACACAGATGATGTGAGGAGACACCTGCAGGAAATGCTTGCTGCTGGCATGATACAGGAATCAAGAAGCCCATATGGCTCTCCCATTGTGGTTGTGCATAAGAATAATGGGTCGGTGAGGATGTGTGTTGATTATCGAACCCTGAACCGGCGGACCATCCCAGATCAATACACCATGCCCCATATACAAGATGCCCTGGATTGCTTGAATGGGAGCAAATGGTTCTCAGTACTGGATCTTCACAGTGGATATTACCAGATTCCAATGGCCACAGAGGACCATGAGAAAACTACCTTCATCTGTCCTCTAGGGTTCTATGAATTCCTGAGCATGCCACAGGGGATTTCAGGTGCCCCGGCCACCTTTCAGCGACTGATGGAATGTGTGGTGAGAGATATGAACTTGCTGGAATGCCTAGTGTATCTAGATGATGTAATTGTTTTCGGAAACACATTAGAGGAGCATGAGACCTGGCTGTTTAAAGTCCTAGACCAATTGGAAGACTTCGGCCTCAAGCTGTCCATTGACAAGCGCCAGTTTTTTCAAACCTCTGTGAAGTATGTGGGGCACATAGTATCTGCAGAAGGGATAGAGACTGATCCCAGTAAGGTCGAATCAATGACTACTTGGCCCCAGCTCCATAACTAGAAAGAACTACAATGTTTCCTGGGGTTCTGTGACTACTACCGCAGGTTCATAAAAGACAATTTCAAAGTGATTCGCCCGCTCCTGAATCTCACCCAGGGTTACCTCCCTACCAACCATAAATACAAGAAAGGGGTTGTCAAAGAACCCAAGAAAGTATACTTCTTAACAGGTGGACCTTTTGGGTCCTGCTGGACACCCGAATGTAAAGCAGCCTTCCACAAAGTCATATACCAGCTCACCCACGGCCCCATCCTCACCTATGCTGACCCTACCAAGCCCCATGTGCTGCATACAGATGCTAGTCTGCAAGGCCTAGGAGCTGTGCTGTATCAAGACCATGAGAGTGGTTTGAGACCAGTGGCTTTTGCCAGCAGGAGATTGACCCTGTCAGAACGAAACTATCCTGTGCACAAGCTGGAGTTCCTTGCCGAAAAATGGGCCATTCTTGACCAGTTTCATGAGTACCTCTATGAGGCAAAGATATCAGTGAAGACCGACAATAACCCCTTAACCTATGTACAGACTTCAGCTAAGTTAGGCACCACTGGGCACCGGTGGATCTCTGCTTTATCAACCTATGATTATGTTGTTGAATACAGGCCAGGACTGAATCATATTGATGATGATGCCCTGTCACGAAGGCCAGTCTCCAAGAGTGATTGGGTCAGGTTGTCTGAACCTGACATCCGAGCAATGTGCCACAAGTTTGACAGAGATGAACAGATGTCTGCGGACACAGTGGACTGTCTAGTAGATTGCTTGGGCCCTCCTGATACCTGCATACCGGCTGCCTATTGCCATTTCTCTGCTCTAGATATTAGTGCACTGCCTCAACTTGACAATGACAGTATTCAGTGGCCTCAATCCCAAGATCCTATGATTCAACCCGCACTTGATGCCCTGCATGCGGGGAAAGATGTGTCTAAGTTGCGTTCCCCTGACTTGTGAACTGCCCTATTGTTTACAGAAGGCCCCAGGTTGAAGTTACTTAATTAGTTGTTATACAGAGAGACAATGGATCATAGTGGTTGAGTAGATAAGCAACAATTGGTCCTGCCTACAGCTTTTAAACACTTGCTACTGAGGTCCCTCCACAATCACATGGGGCACCTCAGTATTGACAGGACTCTCAACCTGGTATGATCTCGATTCTACTGGCCCAAGATGGAGGCCGATGTTGAGCACCATGTAAAAACCTGTAGTTGTTGCCTCCAAAGAAAAGCCTTGCCTCAGAGGGCTGCCCCCTTGTCAATATCACTTCCAGTGCCCCCATGGAACTGGTCTGCATAGATGTTTTGTGTTTAGAACCTGATCAATGGAATATTGGCAATATGTTAGTGGTTATGGATCATTTCACATGGTATGCAGAAGCTTTTCCAACTAAAGATCAAAAAGCCTCTACCATGGCCAAGGTACTAGAGGAAAACTTCTTTGTCCACTATGGTGCCCACCAGCGGATCCACTCTGACCAAGGCAGAGACTTTGAAAGTAGGCTAATCAAAGAAATGCTCTCTCTGTGAGAGGTGCAGAAGTCAAGAACCACCCCTTATCAGCCGCAGGGGCACCCTCAACCATAACGTTTTAGCCGTACCCTTCTAGACATGCTGGGCACCCTGCACCCAAAAGACAAGCATAAGTGGAGCCAGCAGATTAGCACCTTGGTACACGCATACAATTGCACTGAAAATGATGCTACTGGGTTCTCCCCCTACCGCCTCATGTTTGGTAGGGAGGCCTGCCTGCCTGCCAGTTGATGTCCGTTTTGGGGTCTCTCCAGATGGGGTCCGAGCTGAAAACTACCTGCAGTATGTACAGAAACTGAAAGCTCAATTGAACCATGCATATCAACTGGCCCAGACACTAGCCGCTAAAAGAAATCTCATCAACAAAAATAGGCATGATAAGAAAGTAAAGGCTCAAGAGCTACGGCCTGGAGACCGTGTGTTGTTACGCAATTTGGGACTATATGGCAAGCACAAAATTGCTGATAGGTGGCACCATCTCCCTTATGTAGTAGTTGGAAAGTTGGATGATCTACCTGTATACAAGGTACGCCCAGAGAATAACTCCAAAGCTGTCAAGACCATGCACCGTGACCACTTGCTGCCTACTGGCCAAGTTTTAGTTTAGTTTAGTTTAGTTTATTGTTCTAGGAATTATTATTGAAGCTGTGCCAGTGACTTGTGCTGCTGCAAAAAAAGAGACAGAGTTAACCTACCCCAGTAGTTACAGAGTTAAAGTTCCCCCACAGCAGGCCCAGAATGATAGTGACTGTAAGTCCACCTCTGACGATAGTGAGTGTGACAATGCCTATTACCCCTCCTATGAATTGAGTCAGTTGTTTCAAGGTAACCCTATGACTAATTGTGGGGATGAATCTGGGCCTTCTGGACTGCCTAACCCTCCAGCTTTGTCCTTGGAGCCAATGCTCCCTGAAAGTGAGGTGCAAAGCATCACATCTGAGATTGTGGACTCTGTGTTTTGTGGAACTGTGTGAATTGCCCAAAGAAGAGACTGATGGTCTGAGTCTCCCTGGTCACACACCAGAACTTGAAGAACAGTATGAGAGTGCTGACAGCCACATTTCAGTGCCACAAAGCCTAACTGCGCCTACACCTTCTCAAAATGAGCCAGCTGGGCCCTTGTCAGAAGATAGTAATGAGCCAAGTGTTGTGGAACTAGAGTCTACAGAGCAAAGAGCTGACACTGCTCCCAGTTTGGGCATTCCCATCCATGCAGAGGTACCCATCACAAGTAATGAAAGCTCCAAAGTTAGTGCTGAAAGTACAGAGACTGTGGCTGCTCCCACAGAAAGACTGGCCGAGCTGTCAAGCCAGTATAAGCTTTAGTTATGATTCCCCTGGGAGGCAGTGGATTTGCCTCTCAAGGTAGCTATAAAGGGTTCGTCTATCAAAGTTCACTGTCCAAAATGAGCAACTGCCAATTCCAGGTTACTTGTTTTCCCTCTCACCATGGTGCCCCTGCCCCATCCAGCCCCAAGTTAGCAGATAGGGAAGGGCCCCCTCTTACATTGTTTAATGTGCAAGAAGTTATTACCTGAAGCAGTACTGTGATGTTACTAATGTGTTAATCATAGTGGAATTAGGATTACCTGTGTGAAACATGCATAAGCATTGTTAATATGGATGTAGTAATGCGAAGTATAATGAAAGGTGTAGTGATGTAACAAGCTAATGATATATACTGTATGTCTTATTTATATTGCATTTTTGATACTGTGATGGTACAGACTTGACGTGGACGCCAAGTTTTCTCCAGGTAGTGAAGGGTGTAACCCCCTACAAATGAGGGTTCTCAAAAAGTCTTCCTTGAGCTTGCCTAAATGCTCACTGCCAGGCTGGCGTTCTGCGTTTTAGCAGTTTTAATGTATTGCCAGAGAGTGCCTAGATTGCAGTCATAATTAATCTGAGAGGGAGTTCTGTTAGAAGATGTACTTGTTTGCGGATCATTTGTTAGAGTGGTAATAATATTGCAGTTTGTTCTAACTTGCCTTCTTTGCAGCATGGACAGTTCTGTTTGTTTCTATCATCTTGGCCCTGGAGTGCAGAATGGGCCAGTCAGTACATTTGGGACTCTAAAATGGAGCCTGCCTACAGGGACATGGTGGAGCCAAAACTTGTAGAAAAGCCCCTGTAGGCAGGCTCCATTTTAGAGTCCCAAATGTACTAATTGGCCCATTCTACAGTCCAGGACCAAGATGATGGAAACAAACAGAACTGCCCATGCTGCAAAGAAGGCAGGTTAGAACAAACTGCAATATTATTACCACTTTAACAAATGATCAGCAAACAAGTACATCTTCTTACAGAGCTCCCTCTCAGATTAATTATGACTGCAATCCAGGCAGCTCTTAAAGAGACAGTACACAGAGGCTATACAGTCACTATCTGGCAATACATTTAAACTGCTAAAACACAGAACACCAGTCTGGCAGTGAGCATTTAAGCAAGCTCAAGGAAGACTTTTCAGGAACCCCCATTTGTAGGGGGTTATACCTAGAACATCTTTGTTGCCTGCATCTGGACTCTCTCCACACCCTTTCTCAAGTGTGGTGCTCACACTGCCCAGTGGTGGGTCCCTGCAGTTTCTTTATCTGCTGCTCTTAAAGTTTGTTAATATAGGCTCTTCCACCAATCGCTCTATAGATCTGGGAGCACTGATTGGCAGACTGTAGTAAGTACTTTTACTGAACAAACTTTCAAAAGTTAAAGCAATCCCATTGTCAGATTGCTCTTAAACTGTCAAATGCACCACTTGTCGGAAACCACACAGCAGCATAGCTGGGTGATTGAGTGCTGCAGTCGAAAAAAATCTTAACCGCTGTGGCTGAAATGCACCAAATTTATTTAGTCATGCATGAATTGTGTTAGTCACTATATAAGTTTAACAGAACAGTGAAAATTCATAATTCCCAAATGCCCTAGCCAAAGTGGTGACTTGAAACATAAAAATGTTAGCCAAATTCAGTTTGCTGTAACCACAGGCAATGGTGATGATCCTTAGCATACACCAAGTGTAGAGATGCTTTCAGCTGAAGAACTACAACAGGTACTGTAAGTGCACAATAAACTACAAACTGTTATTTTGCACTGCAACCCAGCAGCATCATATCCTCATCTGCATTAAGGATAAGCAAATGTGGAAATAGTTTTTTGCTTTGATCTGTAACTCCTGTTTTCAGTCCTGCTTTGACACCTCAGCCAAAGGCACTTTGGGTCTGTGGTACTGGGCTTTAGCAAACTACAAATAGGGATAAGTGGCACCCTCTAACCAACCCTCGTCCACCTTTCTACCACCCTAGTCAATCTCAACCTCTTCCACCCTCCTCTGGTCCTTTATCCAGATTTAAAAAAAAAAAATGGTCAAGGGTTTGGCAACTAGGTTTCAACACCAAAAAATGTAAAATTATGCATATGGGGCACAGAACCCCAAGGGCAATGTATCATTTGGGAGGGAGGTGTTAACAACAAAACAGGAAAGAGATCTGGGGGTCAACATATCTGATGATGCGAAGGTAGCAAAGCAGTGTGATAAGGCAGTAGGAAAGCAAGTAGGATGCTGGGGTGCACAGGGAGGGGAATCACTAGCAGAAAAAGAGAGGTAGTGTTACCCCTATATAGATCAATGGTGAGTCCACTCATGGAGTACTGTGTCCAGTTCTGGAGGTCCCATCTCAGGAAGGACATAGACTAGGTGGAGGTAGTACAGAGAAGGGCAACCAAAAATGGTGCATGGCCTGCATCAGAAGACCTACATGGAAAGACTCAGGGAATTAAAAATGTACTTACTGGAGGAAAGGGGCGACATGATAAAAAACATTCAAATACCTCAAGGGTCTCAATAAGGTACAGGAGAGTGGCATATTTGATGGGAGGCTAAAATATCATACCTGCCTTCTTGCAAAAAAAATTCTCCTTGGACAAGCCCCACCCGGTCTCCACCCACTCATCATGCCAGCCCCTCCCTCCAGAGTATCCAGAAGGAATGCCAGATCACCACTCTTTGTGCCCTGCTGCTGGACCTCCTTATGCCAAAGGGCATTCCTTCATTGGGCTCCAAAATGGCTAGATGGCCTCCCTGCTGCTATCACACTGGAATCTAAGCTTGGCCCTTTTAAAATGGCACTCAAAAGTCACCTCTTAGACAGCACCGCGTGTGACTGCCCCTAGCCGTCCCAGGCCCTACTGGATCCCCAAAGGCCTATCTCTAGAGTTTTCACTTGACCTTAATGTTAAAGTTGCCCTATAGGGCTTCTCAATTTAGATGATGGGTATATTTCTACCATAGTAAATGCATCTGCTGAATGAACAACTAAACGCCAGGTCTACCTGACCTAAGATTACTTGACTGCTGTTTTTTCCTTTTTTTCTTCATACAATGTAATGCTTCTTTGTTACTGTATCTACATATAGTTGTTGTAACCACTGTAACACTAAGTACTCTTTACCGCTATATTGTTTGACGTGGAGCCTTTGCAAGAGTCTATGACTCAAAGGTTGTAATTCCGATTATGTATAAATAAATAAATATTGCACAGAAAGAGATGCTCAAGGACGAGGAGACATGATATGAAGCTGCAAGGGGGGAGACTTAGAAGGGATGTGAGAAAATATTTCTTCACTGAAAGGGTGGACGACGACTGGAATAGCCTCCCAGGAGAGGCGACGGGTACCAAAATGGTAACAGGTTTAAAACATGCGTGGGACAGACACAGGGGGACCTTAGTAACAGGGCTGAGTGGGGGTAAGGCCAGAGATCAATTAGGGTATAAGGTAGCACAGTAGGTAGGGACTTTAGGGCAGACTAGGTGGGCCAAGAGGTCAGTTTCTGCCGAAAGCTTCTATGTTTCTATGTAAACTCAGTCAGCACCTTAGGGTTGCCTGCTGTATGGTTTTGGACCGGATAATCCATTTTTTTACGGTCTTTATCCAGCTTTGCTGAGAGGCAGTCTGGTTCTGGAACCATACTGAGTGCTCATTCACGCTTAATAAAATGGTATCAAATCATTCACTGGTTTCACTGCATGTCCTGGCTAGCAAAAGAAGTTTTTCTGTCATACAGGCCTCTGTTTGTAAAACAAGTCAGTCTGGGAGGTGTAAAGTGAGGCAAGCAATCAATTAATCTAGTCTTTTCCACTCTGAATTTTAAAGGGGCACTGTCAGCTTTACCCTTCGTTTTTTGATTATTTTCTATCACTGAGTTGCTACGCATATAACTGCTGAATGGTCACTGTAGAAAGTATCTAAGTAAAGCATACATGATTCTGCTTACCAGTTTTAGTGAAATCTGTAGTACTTGTAACCCTGCTGTCCCGACTGAAAGTCTCCGTGTACGGGCGAGTTCATTAGGAAATGGCCTTGAGAAACTGTGATTTACCTATTACAGGTCCCATCATGCATAATTTCATGCCACTGTAATAAACATAAGGTCTGTTAGCACCAGTTATTCTATATACCTCTTTGTATGTGAAACCCAAAACCAAGGGCTCGTTCCTGAGCAAAAGCATTTGAAAAACTGGTGCCCAAATCCCATGCATGCATAGTAGCGCTCAGGTAAAAGAACCCGCGCATGCGTGAGAATGAGCTGCTGCTGCACATGCATGGGATTTGGGCAACAGTTTTCCAAACTAATTTGTGCAAAAACGAGCCCTCGGTTTTGGATTTCATATACCAAGAGATATATAGAATAACTATCGCTAGCAGAATTTATGTTTATTGCAGTGGGCATGTGAAATTATGCATGACGGGACCGTGCTATAGGTAGACGCTTGTTCTTGGCACGCTCTCGCCATGAACTCGCTTCCAGTGTATGGAGACTTTCAGTCAGGACAGCAGGGTTACAAATAATACAGATTTCACCAAAATTGGTAAGCGGAATCATGTGTGCTTTACTTGGATACTTTCTACAGTGACCATTTAGCAGTTATATGCATAGCAACCCAGTGATAGAAAATAAGCAAAAAACGAATGGCAAAACTGACAGTGTCCCTTTAATTGTCGTCTTTTAATGCTGTGATGGACAACAGCTTTTATACAGTACCTTCAGATGCTCTCCTGTTTCCCTTTTTACATCTGTCCCACATTGTAATATGTTATAGCCCCTGTTTTGTTAAAGGTGACCTGCAAAATGATTACTGTAGCCCTCTCCCATCCCACATACCTTTGTCAGTGGCAGCGGGAGTCTGGGGCTGCTTTCAGTAATATTTTCTAATTAATCCTCACATTTTAAAATACTGCTGAAACTTTTCAGTGAATACAGAAGTTTCAGCCAGTTCCTGACTGAGTGGGCACAAGTGTAACTGGGTAGTCTTCCCAGTTTTGTGACATTGCAAACACCATAGCCCTCTATGAAGCAGCAGGGGAGGGGGGCTTAAAATGCTTATTGTATTACTTTTGCAGGGGTCTTGATGCTTTAATTAATATCTACAGCAACGGCCCATTCCAGTGTTGCTGTAGATATTAATTTAAGCATCAAGACCCCTGCAAAAGTAATACAATAAGCGTTTTAAGCCCCCCCTCCCCTGCTGCTCCATAGAGGACTATGGTGTTTGCAACGTCACAAAACTGGGAAGACTACCCAGTACACTTGTGCCCGCTCAGTCAGGAACTGGCTAAAACTTCCGTATTCACCCAAAAGTTTTGGCAGTATTTTAAAACGTGAGGATTAATTAGAAAATAGTACCGAAAGCAGCCCCGGACTCCCACCGCCGCTGACAAAGGTATGTGGGTTGGGAGCAAGCTGCAGTAATCATTTTGCAGGTCACCTTTAAATTAATAATTTCATTGCATTGCCCTTGTGTTCTCAGCAGCTACTGCTTTGGTTTTCATACTTCCTGGAGATACAATGACATCAGTCACACGATTCTGGGCCTTTCACATGAACAGCATCAACAACGTGACTGATGTGGACTGTCTTTGAAATATGAAAAGAATGAGCAGGACCTGCTGAGGTGGTGGGAACACAATGCAGACTTGAGGGAACCCCAAAATGAAACAATTAATTTATCAAAAATTGGTTAAAGCACATCAGAATACATGACTAACATGAACAGGAACAATTAAGAGTATTTAACAGTGTAAAAATGATTTTGTATTACTTTAAAAGTCTTCCCTGACATTACAAATTGCTTTGGAGGAGGAGCGCTGTACTCACCAGTCATAAAAAGGGGTGGGACTAAGAGAGGAGTTTGGGGTGTGGTTAAGTATCCAGTTTTTACCTCTGCCAAAGGTGGCAACGAAGCTGCTCCTGGCACAGTGCAAGAAGCTGGAATATTTTTTTTTTTTGGGTAAATTACAGTATGTGAAGAGGCTGGGAAATGACTGGGTGGGTAACGGGGTGGTCATAAGACTAGCGCTGGCAACCTGGGATGGACTAAGGTGTTTTTAATTAAATGGCTAAAGGGAAAGGGGAAATTATTTAACCAGGAAAAGCACACTAAGCTGAAGCTTGTTTCCAGGTGGGACCTGGGAGCACAAGGAAGTGACTTGCTCAGGGTCACACAGTAGGCAAGGGGGGGGGGGGCTCCTGGTTTGCAGCTCAGAACCCTAAACCACAGCACTATACTGCCTAAAGGATGAAGTCTTCCCAAAGTGGGCCAAAAGTTTAACTGGGCTGAATCGAAAGTGAAAGTGCAAAATTTCAGTATATTCCCCCAAATACACAGGTTACTCACCTGTAACAGTAGTTCCAGGAGTGGTATATGTTGTTCATCCACACTCCTTGGCAAGTCCTTTCCCTTTAAATAGCTTGCCAGAAGGTCTATAAGTGGGCTCCTCCCACCCACCCGGGTGGTATAACCTTCGGCTCCACCCCCTGATGCCAGATCTTGCCTGCTGGAAGCAGTGGTTATGCGTCAAAGCTGGGGGAGGTGGGCTGGGTCAGTGTGGATGAATAACATATACCACGCCTAGAACTACTGTTACAGGTGAGTAACCTGTGTTTCTAGGGATGTGGATATGTTGTTCTTATCCACACTTTTTGGCAGACTCCTAGCAGCTCTTCAGGAGGAGGGAGTCAAGGTGCACAGCCCCTACTTAGGGAACAGAGATTGGAGAACTGAGGCCCCAAAACCAGCATCCTCGCGCGACTCTAGTCAATGTGGTAATAGGAAATGAAGGTGTTTGCTGACTTCCAGGTAGCTGTCCTGCAGATTTCCTGGATAGGGACATCCCTACAAGCAGCCACTGATGCAGCGGTATGGCAGGTGGAATAAGCCCTTAGCCCTACGGGATGCTACCTATCCGCCAACCTATAGCAGAGATCAATACATGATGTAATCCATCTGTCAATCATCTGCTTGGCTGCAGGTCTGCCAGGTGCGGCTTCAGCGTAGGTGACAAACAGCTGGCGAACCTCTCCCCGAACTCCAGCCATGCGCACTTTATAATAAGAGAGTGCTCATCTCACATCCAAAGATTATAGCCAGTATTCGGCCTCTGAGGTGTGATTGGGGTAATACACCGGCAGAGTCATCACTTGGTTCAGGTGAAACTCTGACACGACCTGCGGAAGGAACTTCAGGTTGGGGCACAGGACTGGAGGGGAAATATGGTCGAGGCCTTTGAAGAAACACCAGACCACCTTTGCCTGTGCCACCATCTGCTGACCAGCCCATGCCCGGTAAGCAGAGATGGCTGCCAGGTGCACCTTAAGGGTCATAGACTGAAGACCTCCTTTGGAGAGAGACCAAAAGTAGTCGCCAGACAGGACAAAGGGTCCAGGTCCTTGCCCTGACACCAAATGAAAAATCTCTTCCACTTGAAGATATAGCGCTTCCTGGTCGATTCCTTCCTAGATGCCTCAATTACAGTGAGGGCATCTTCGGAGAAACCCAAAGCCAGGAACTCTAGCCACTCAGGAACCAGGCTGTCAGGTGCAGGGATTGAAGGTCCAGGTGGAAGACCTTCCCCTGATTGACTGAGAGCAGGTCCAGGTGTGCAGGAAGACGCCTCAGGAGCCTGATGTTGAGGCAGAGGAGATCGGGGTACCAAAACTGGCACGGCCAGTCAGGAGCCACCTGGATTACCTGTGCCTTGTCCTTCCTGACTTTGAGGAGCACCTTGTGGATCAAGGGAAGTGGAGGGAAGACAAAAGAGGCATGGGGTCCATGGCCTCGAGAAGGCATCCCTCTGCAGTGAGCCCTGCTGAGGGGGACAGGCAAAAAACAGCCTTAGCTTTGCGTTCTCCATGGAGGTGAACAGGTCAACCTGAGGGGTGCCCAACTGGAAGAACAGCCTGTGTACTACCTCTGGATGGAGACACCACTAGTGGAACGCCTTGTCCACACAGCTGAGGGTGTCTTCCAGCTGATTTGAGGCTCCTGCCACATAAATGGCTAGGAGATCCACTTCCAGTTGTCTCACAAGGGTCCAGATGTGGAGAGCCTCCCTGCACAGAGACCGGGAGTGCATGCTGCCCTGTTTGTAGAGACAGTACATGGTCACGGTGTTGTCCATCTGGACCTGTACCATTTGACCCTGAAGGAATGGAGTGAATGCAATCAGCGCCAGCCAAACTGCTTGGAGCTCCTGCAGGCTGATGTGGCATCGGGATTTCTCAGGGGTCCAGAGCCTGTGGACTCTGGTGGTTCCCCATGTAGGCACACCAGCCCATGAGAGAGGTGTCAGTCACCAAGATGACCATCAGCTCAGGGCGGACATATGGGATCCCTTCCTGCAGATGTTCTAGGATGGTCCACCATTGGACAGTGTCCCACATTTTCTGGGTCACAGTGACCAGCTGGTCGAAATGACCTAGTCGCTGTGTCCACTGGCCGGCCAGCTCCCACTGAAGGGGGCGCATGTGCCACCGGTCCCATCAGACCATGGAGGTGCAGGCCACTATGTAACTCAAAAGTTGCAGGAAGACCCAGGCAGGGAGCAAGTGCCCAACCAGAAATGATTGGGCAAAAGAGGAGAGAACCTCCACCCTGTCCGACGGGAGCCTGGCTCTGGCTCGGCAAGAGTCGAGCTCTGCCCCGATGAAGCAGACCACCTGCAAAGGCATGAGTTTCAACTTGGCCTCATTGATCAGGAGGCCAAGGTTGATGCAGGTCTGGGTACTTTCTCCTCTTGTGGGGTGTGGGCTCGGCTTGGTGGGTACTGGTTGAACTCCAGAGGCAGCCTCTGGCCAACCACTTCCAAGACCCACCTGTCCGTTGTGACAGCGCACCAAGTGGAAAGGAAGTGGTGTAGCTGACCTCCTATGGCCCTATGGGCAGACCCAGAGTGGGCATGACAGGCATGGGGGTGGCAACCCCCATCCCATCATTGTGCAGGCTTGGAGGAGGATCTGGCCGATGGGCCGCCACAACCTTTCCCTCTGGGCTTATGGGCCACCAAAGCCCCTGACTTGGGCCGAAGGCACCAAGATTGAGCCTGCTGCTGCTGCCCCGAATTGGTACTGGGGCTGCTTGGCCGCAGAAGGCCAAAAGGGCTTACGCTTCTGCTTTTTGGAACTCTGAGATTCCTTCTAAGCAGAAGCAACAGAGTCCAAGGTGGTTTGGACTTCTCGATGCACTGAAAGTGACCATCAATCCCTGGATGGAACAAGTCGGTGCTCAGGAAGGGAACATTCGCCAGTTTGTGCTGCATGTCTGCCGTAATGGTCAAGACCCTCAGGCAGGCCCTGCGGTGCATGGTGGCTGTGGCTGCCACCGAATGGGCACAGGAATCCCCAACGTCCAGGGCCATCTGGAGTTGCTGTTTTGCCACAGCCTGACCCTGATCCCAGACCTACTTGACCATAGTCTGAAGGTCTGTGAGGAGATGAGGAAGGGCCTCATCTAGAGAGCCCAGGAGGGCATGGGAGAAGTGTGACACGATGACAGCCGAGCTTGCCAGACGGAGACCAAGTGAAGAGGCAGCGTAGACATTTCTGACAGATTGGTCCAGTTTTTTGGAGACTCTGTCCGGAGGTCTATCAGTGCCTCCTGAATTGCCCAACCACTGAAACACAGATTCGGTCACCAACGCCTCAGCCGAGGAGAGCTCTGTGAACCCAGAAAGGGAGCCAATAGGAACTGCGTACTAATGGGCCATCCAGGCTGATGGCGTGGGGCAGGAGGCAGGGTGCTGCCAAAGCTTCAGGGCCAGGCCAACAATGACTTTGGCCACTGGGAAGGCCTCCGTCAGAGAATCCCCTTTTTCAAGAATGCCTGTCAAGGTATATCAAGCTCGTTTCTGAACTGGCTCCAAAGGCATCCGCATGAATTCAGAGATGAGACAGAGAATGCCCACAAAAGACATGGGACCTTCCTCCATCAAGAGATCCTCAAGCAAAAAGTCATTGAACGGATGAGTGCACAAAGAAATGTCCTTGGACTTCGAGGAGTCCAGATCGATCATCTAACCACCTAAGTCGCCTTTGACCTGCTGCGGATGGTCAGGAGTGAGGGTGACCGACAGCCTATGCAGGAGGCCCTTAGCAGGCCAAGACTCCTTGACAGGAACCCCCAAAAGAGGCTGTTTAGGTGGCAGCTCCACCACAATCGGTGGAGAGGTTAGTTTCGGCCAAGCCGGGAGGGCCTTCATCGACTCCGCGGGTGGAGAGACAGTGTTGGCCAGCTCCGGAGGTGTTGGTTTAGAGGGTGACAGCCATGTAATGGCCAGCGTGGAAGCCGGGGTTGACTTTGGACCAGCCAACACCAACTGTTGCCACATAAGATCTTCGTAGCGTCAACACAACTTGTGCTGAAGCCTCTCCTCTTCCAAGGAGGACGAGCATGAATAGCAGTGGCGCCACGTCTTGGAATGCCCAGAATGGTGTTTGTGAGTTCTCCTCGACCGTTGACTGAGACCTAGACCTCGACCATCGGGGAACCGACGGGGGCACTCAGAAGGAGCTGGGGAGACCCGTAGCTCCTCCAGGACAGGGACAGGGACCATGAAAAAGGTTCCCAGCAGGCTGGGTTTCCTCGTTGGTAGGTCCAGTTGGGACCGGAGTCCTGAACAAGGAATTGTTGGCCTCATCCAGCGACAATGGGTTGACAGAGTCGATAATAATTTTGACTGTGTCGTTGTCCCTGGGTCTTAGCCAGTTAACCTGACGGGGGCAACGTGAAGCCAGCGTCCGAGGCCACAATTTTGACTGAAGTTGAAACTGGAGATTCCTGGGAACAAGACCTCTCTCGATCCCAAGAATGATGTAGATGAGACTTCTTCTCTCTTGACTCCTTGGAATCCTTTTTATGGGAACAGGAGCTGTGCGAAGCCAACGCGCCCTCCCCCCTTGGTCGGGAGAGACAGGTACAACTCCCTGAAGGAGCCTGAAACTGTAGAGCCCAGTTTGAGCAGTATGAACACCAAAACTGAAGAGGACTGATTAGCAGCCCGAGCTGCCTCCTCTTCAAAAGCCTTCATTTGCTTGAGTTGCTCAGCGGATCCTGCAGCCACAGAGACCGCCCAACGGGCCTCTTTAGATTTGACCGGTGGGTTCCATTTCTCCAGTTAGCCAAGCTGTAACCGTGCGAGGCGGTCGTCCAACACATTCAGCTGGAATGAGTGACAAAAGTCTCAGGCCTGGGTATCATGATCGTGGCCCAGGCAGTAGACGCATGTGCAGTGCAGGTCAGTGCGAGACATGTTCTGCCCACAGAGGCACCAACAGAACCCGGGCGAGGAATTGTCCTCCATCACGGTCGCGATCAAAAAACAATACAGTGAAACTCTAACGAGTTTAAGTTTTGGTAAGCAATCCGAAGATTTAAGCGCCAGGGCCTACTCAACGCGGAAGCAACAAGGAGGGAATCTGAATCTTCAAGCGGAAAGGAAGATCTGGCATCAAGGGGTAGTGCCAAAGGATATACCACCCGGGTGGGTGGAAGGAGCCAGTTTTTAGATCTTCCAGCAAGATATTTAAAAGGAAAGGACATGCCAAGAAGTGTGGATAAGAACAACATATCCACATCCCTAGAAACAATATTTAACATTAGAATAAATTTACATCAGAATACATGACCAACATGAATAGGAAAATGTGAATGTATTTAACAGTACAAAAATTATTTTATATCACTTTAAAAGTCTTCCCTGACAGCCATTGTCTATGTTTCTATGTAATACAAATTTGGCATCATCTCATGCTTAATCTTCACAGGGATGTACCATCTGACTGAGGAATATGGTCTAATATACAGTGGGACACAAAAGAGCCTAGAATTAGGACCTAAACTGACCAAAACATTATCTGGATATTGATTTAACTTGCAGTCTGTCCTGCCCAATAGTCTGGATTCCTTCAGATTGTGGCTGCGGGATTGTTTTTTTAAATACAATTTATCCATGATATCCCAGTTTAGGTGTAATATCTCATTCCCAGTGGGATCCTGCTTCTATCCATTTCCACAGCTAGGTGGATTGGAGCACTAAGAGGTTAAGTAACTTGCTTAAGGTCACACAGTGATTATTTGGCTCTAGTGGGATTTGAACTCGTAATTTAATAGTTGGCTCCCAAGCCAGTGCTCTAGCCACTACACCACACTGTCTCCTAGGTTCCTCCACTGTTCCTGGTCAGCTAGAAAAAACATACCCAGGATCATGACTGGAAATAAACCAGTATTATGAACTTGTGGGATAGAAACATAGATATTGACAGCAGATAAGGACCGCTTGGCCACCCAGTCTGCCCATTTTCCCTACCTACTATAATACTGCAGACCCTATTTGATATCCGTCTTTACCCTCCCTTTCCCAATCAATAAGATTCCCATATGCCTATCCCATGCATTCTTGAATCCCACTACAGTTTTTGCCCTGACCACCTCCGCTGGGAGGCTGTTCCATGCATCCACCACTCTTTCAGCGAAGAAGTACTCCCTTGCATTTCCCCCTGAATCTAGCTACTCCAGCTTCATAGTATGATGCCTTGTTCTTAAGCATCTTTTTTTCCCAAAAATGCTCCCCTCTTGTATCCTATTTATACCAGTGAGATATTTGAAAGTCTCTATCATATCCCCTCTCTCCTTCCTTTCCTCCATCTTTACAGATGATTGATCACCCTACAGTACCTCATACAGAAGAAAAGCAGACACTTACCAGTGTAGTCTTCATGGCATTCACAAGTATAACCCCCCTCTCGGCTTCTGCACAGGCCATTATTACCACAGGGGTTGGAGTAACAAAGATCAATTTCTGTCTCACAGTAATCCCCAGTGAAGCCAGGAGGACACCGACATCTCAGCCCATTAATGGGATGGATGGGCCTGAATAACACAGTGTTCGATGAAATGAAAGGAGCAGAGCTGTCAAACTTCAACACAGAGACACACTTCATGTAGTTCTCACAAGGCTCTCGCAGGCAGATGTTGTCATCAAAGGGGAGGACACGCTGGGTGGAAATTGTGGTCAGCAGGGTTCTGTTGAGGTAGATCTGTTCCTGGAGGTCCTCGGAAGGGAAGAACTTGTTGCGGATGCCACCAGGCAGCAACGCAGAGAAGGTCACATTCAGGATGTTGGCGCTGACATCAGTGTCATTCTGAATGTTAAAAACAAAGACTCCATCCTTGGTGGTGGAGAGTACTGCCGCCACTCCCTCCACAAAGAGCGAGAGCAGCTGGGAGAGGAACCTTTCTTGGGACATATTCTCCAGGCGAACTGTGATGCTGTTGGTTAACATGTCATCAGTGATAATGGTCACTCGAAGTGTACACAGTGCCGTGACATTATGGATCCCATCTAGAAAAAATAAATATTTAAAAATTAAATTTGGTCACAGAGCCAAAGACGTTTGCAGCACAACAGAGATCTGTAAAGCACATACTTCGATAGCAGTTCTCAAGATACAACTTTGCTTAAGTACCTGGTTATAAAATAGGCACGCAGGTGGGGCTGTTTTATGGAGAGCAGAAACTGGTTTTATAGTGCGTATCATACAATCTGTATCCCAAACTGCTTTATAGTCCAGGAGACGGAACGGACAGAATGTTGCTTCTGTCTGTAGCATACAAGGAGATTCAGAGTTGTAGATACATCGTTTAAAGAGATTAGAGAAGTTAAGCACAAAGAGGTTAAAGGGATACCATCAGTTTTGGTGTGCAATTTCTGGTCATCTGTGACCAGTTTCCCTTTAGACACTGACTTTGCAAACTAAGTCTGTAGAATGCTCCAATATAAAAGACAAATCAGCATCTCTACCTTTTTAGCCTTTTTTCTTATGTTCAGAATGAGCAGTTTGCACAAATTGAGCCACCACCCGGAAGGATATCACCACCATGAATGCACATCTCTAATGGCACCATCACTGAGCCACAACTCATGAAGAATACATAAAATTATTTTCCAGATGCATATTGAACAAATGATCATATTCAATAGTTTTTAATTCTGAATAAGAAGTGTGTTATTCTCTACCAAAAAACAAGCAGACAGTGAAAATATTCAACTTAGAAAAATGGAGCCGAGATCCTGTACATATGCATTAGCGCACACAGTGATATGCACGTGCAGGATCTCGACTCTGTTTTTCATTGTTGGTGCTTGTTTTTCTTAGAGAACAAACTCTTATTCAGAATTAAAATGCTATTGTATACCATCCTTTGTTCGATATGCATCTGAAAAAGTATTTTAAGCATTATGCACAAGTTGTGGGTCAATAGTGCTGCCATTAGAGATGCGTGTTTATGGTGGTGATACGCTTCCTGGTGGTGGCTGATCTGCACAGACCACTCATTCCAAACATAAGAAGAAAAAAGGTTAAAATGGAACAGATGCTGATTTATTTGATATGTTGGGGCATTCTACAGACAGTTTGTTGAGTTGTGCCTAAGGTGAAACTGGTCACAGAGGACCAGAAACTGTACACCAAAGCTGACTTGCTCAGGGTTACACAGTTAGTGGCAGTAGTGGAATTCAAACCTAGGTGCTTTGGTTCACTGTTCGGAATTCTAACAGCTGGGCCAAACTGCCTCCTAAGTCTCTGTAACATGCTTCACGTTAGCACTACGCACTACTAGTGTGGTTTAGTCTGATTTTAGAGAACATGCTGAAATCCCATGGAGAGCAAGGCTTCAGCATGGGTTTAAAACAGTTACAGAACTTAGTCCATTTTTACCTTTAGTGAGGATGCTCTTGTTGTTGCATGCTGTACGAGCTTCAAACTGAGCTTACAACAAACACAGTTGGAAACCCTGGCAGCATGGCAGTGCTGACGTTCAGATCTGTTTTCAAAACCAGTCCCAACTTGGTACTGCAAGCACAGAGGCTACTAAAAACGTTTCTGCTGCTGTAATGTGTACAGGGCTCAAGACAAGCGAGTCAATAATCTACTGTCAGGGCACTCTTAGTAGTAACAGCATGAGCCACCCAAAACCAGGCAGCAGCCTGGGATGACAAAAGCTAACACAAGAACAAAGTTACTTTGGACTCTAGTGGTGGTGCATGTTTGATGTTGTATTTGTAGGTCAGGTTAAGAAAAGGTTGGTGCCATTTGATGTAAACAGTAACGTTGCTGGCAGTCTAATACTAAATATGGATTTCAGCAGCTAACTCCTACACTATCCATACAAGCACTGCAGTACTGTGCCTGTTTTGTACTGAATCTCTTAAAAGGCATTCTTAGTACCAGTGCATATTAACAGTAGATAGTCTGAATTAAAGAGCATTTGTCTACTAAAAGAAAAGTTTTATAACCATATGTACAACAACTATGTTTAACCTAAGTGTTTTCTGTTTTAAACATCTGTCTCTTATTGGTCTCCCAAGCTTCCATATAATGCAGTACGCATTTCTCTGTGTCTTTCAAAAAGCATCAACATGTCAACCATTTGCTGCGTTTGTGACATCACAGTCTACTGTCAGAGTAAGCTATATAAGGTGTGCCCCTTGAGGAGGTATTCATCATAGAGTACCTTGTTGTGAGGCTGGACAGAAACCTGCACTTCTCTTGTAATACTGAAGCCCTCCATTGAAAGCTCTGCCCCAAACTCGGTGCTCAATCAATCTTTATTTAACCAGGTAGAGTAATTTTGAGAGAATACTCATTTATAAAATGGGCCTGGGTGGATACACAGAATCATGAAATAATGCAAAAGCTGTAGGAAACAATTACACAAGTACAAACCAGAGTGACATACATAGATACATACAAAATGTGTAGATGGATTAAACAATAATTACATTTTGCTGGATAAACAAAAGCAAATACATTTTGACAATAGGTTATGGCAATAAGTGCAACAGTGAGTACATAATAAGTGCTGACCCGTTACTAAACAGGGGTTATAATAGGTAGGTGCTGGTACCATCACAGCAGTACAGCGGATGCACACTAGGCACAGAACCAGGATAGAGGGGGGAAGAGGCAAAAACTGGCTTGCAGGGAAGGAGGAGTGAAATGTAGGATTACATCAGGTCACGTGGGCAAAGGATGGGGTATAGACATAAGGGTGATTATCAAGGTGGAAATAAAAGGATAGCATGTGTCTGCACGAGCAAGGCGGAGTGAGCTGTGCTGTCAGGTTAGGATGTGGAGGAGGCAGCCACTCCATGAGTACTGAAAGGAAAGTGGCATCTAGGAGGAAAAGTAGGAAGATCTTAGGCATAGCAGGTACAGCTGTCCTGCAGGGTCTGCTTTAGGAGGGTGTTGAATTTTGCAAGGCTGACAAAGTTGGAAAGTTTGAGGGACTTTTGTAAATTGTTCCATATGGTAGGAAGCACATGACTTATTAAATTGGAGCCATGGCAAGGTCTGATTCTCGGGATTTCTAATGTGATATAGGAATAACTCCTGAGTGAGTAGGACCCACCAGAGATGGTCAGGAGGTTGCAGATATACTCTGGGAGTTTGCTAGATTGAGCGCTATAGGTCCAGAGGGCCATATTTTTTAATCTTTTGGTTTTAAGTGAATGCCAGCCTAGCAAGGAGTATAGGGAGCAGTGTTGAGTGTTGTAGGGGGCACCAGTTATAAACCTTATAGCCCTGTGATACAGGGTGTTCAGCTTAGCTAGGGTGGTACTTGAGCCTCGGCTATAGATGAGATTTGAATAATCTATGAGCGGGAGGAATGTTGATTATACCAACTTTGTTTTGGCCTCATGTGTGAGGAGATGTTTGATGCGAAATTCTGTTCAATCTTTTATTGTTCAATCACGATGGTACAAACAACATGATTTTTACAGAAAGAAAAAAAATTAAAGGGAAAGAAATAACATATAGCAAAGACAATACAACTTTAAAACTCATAAGAAGACAAGGGAAGCAAGATCATTAAAAATAGCAGAATCCTTGGCATAGGAAAGTGACTATCAAAATTCTATTTTTTATATATATATGTATATGTATATATATGGAGATATCATCTCCTTCAAAGCTAGCCATTATCCAGCCAATTCTAAAAACATACGCAAAGGGAACAGCACTTTATATTCTACTATTATTTCTTCTTTACTATATTATTTCTCTTTATCCAAAGTGTTTTTCCAAATACTGAATATTTTCTTCTTAATTTTTACCGCAGATGGCAGGAAAGTAGCAATTCTTTCTGCTTCTTTAAGGGTTTGAGGGTGCATCAATATGAAAACCACATCCTAGCTAGAATCTGCATATAATTCCAAATAATTTCTTAAAAATAGATCTCTGGGTTTATTGAACAATGGGCAAAGCAGTATCATATGCTCTAAGATTTGACAAAAATCTTTATTACTGGGGCACAGAATTTCCCAGATCCATCTTATTTTATATTGTTAAAAAAATGTATTTATTTATTTAATTTTTGTTGACCGGGTAAGTGAACTAGACAAATCCTGCCTATTTTCAGGCATGACCCAGGGGAAGGGGATACAGATGAATGCCAACTGACCTTGAACCAGATTAAGCTGTTGGTGGTATTTTTAGTGAATGAGGGAAATTTGGCCAGGACACCGGGGAAATTTTCCTACTCTTTTCAATAAGTACCATGGGATCTTTAACATCCACCTGAACTACCACCAATCCAGGCAGATGTGACCTAGGTTTAACGTTTCATCCGAAAGACAGCACCTCAGAAGTGCAGCACCCCTTTCATGCTGTACTACAGTGTCAGTACTTGGATATTAACCCAAGTGCCAGATGTGGAAACTGAACCCACAGCCCTCTGATCTTGCAAACCTTGAGTTAATTATCTCAAATCTAGCCCACATAATTAGCTTCTTTGTTCTGGGTTCCGAGATAAACTCAATTACATCTCCATTGAATGATCAGTCTTGTTATTTCTCATCCACTGGGCACATCTTCGAGCTCTAAGGATTTTCATATCCTGATCTTTCTCTAATTGAATCAATTTGTTTTTAATTCTCTTTCTATATTGAGAGGAAATCAGAACCTGTTTTTGAAAATCATTCCAAAGATGTAACATTTTGAGTTTCGTCAAGCTCCTTTTCAATCCCGAAAGCCATGGTGTATAGAGACCCTCATTATGCCATCTATTTTTTTCTAATAAACATTTTACTGGTAAGATATTTTTTATTGTTATTCTGTATCCTTATCAGTATGAAATGTGTTAATTCCTTTAAACAGTCCAACTGAAACCTACCCAGTTCAGCTCTTACCATTGCATTTGAAGACGACAATGGAACCTTTAATAATGCTTTATAAAAAAAAAGACAAGGGTCTTTCTAACTCCTCAGCTTTCTCATAACCCCATACTTCTGCTCCATATAATAGCAGCAGGATGATTTTGGCCTCTCCTGCCCTTAATACTGGGACAACAGTGTTGCCCCCATATTGATAATTATGTTTTAGAATAGCCTTTGCTATGAGTTTAGCTTTCATTATTTGTCCCTTCAAATGAGTTGCCCAGGAGGTTGAGGAAACTAATTTTACCCCCAGATAACAATATTCTTTAGCGCACTCTCGATCCTCTCTTGCCCTATTACAAAGTGAAATTTGATAACGTTTTTAAGATTTTTCCCAAATACTACTATCTTGGTTTTGTTAACATTTACTTTTAATTCAAGGAAGCTACATTTCTTAAAAAAGCATCTATTTTTTTTTTGCATTGCAGCTTTAGTTAAAGAAAAAAATCACCGCATCATCAGCATATGCCAATGAATGAACCGGTAAATTATCTATTCTTCAAGATCAGAAAATTCATGCAATGAATTGATATAAAAGTTAAACAGTATTGGTGCTAACAAACAACCCTGCTCTACCCCTCTATTTGTTTTAAAGAAAGGTGTTAATGAACCCTTGTTATCATATCTAACTGCTGTGGAAGTATCAGAATACAAAAGTTTAATAATCTTAAATAATGATGGATCTATACCTTTTTCCCAAAGTAATTCCCATAAAATGTGTCTATTTATGGAATCAAATGCTGCAGTTTTTGTATAAATAACTCTTTTTTCAGTTGCTAAAAATTTCCTATACTGCTTTCTAGTTTTATTTAATATATTGTAATTTCTTTTTGTTGGATATTGTTTGGTTCACTTAATTAGCTTCCTCTTTTCGTTCTTACATTCAGAGTCAAACCAAGTTTTTACATGTGAATTTTTGTTATTATTATTAGTGTGATAAATTGCGTTCTTAATCTGTTGATTAGGTTGACCTAAAATTAAGTCAAAATGATGCACATTAACTAAATAATTACTTCCTTTTGACCTAAGAAGTTTATTATAGTTCTCAAAAATATCCCTAAGTGTCTCTCCTGAGATGTAGTTATATTTTAAACGTTGTTTACCAACTAAACCAAGTTGTCCTAAAGTTGTGCCAATGTCTAATTGGGACTCATGTTCATCCATAACCTTGATATGTGAGCTCAGTGGAGCATGATCGCTTTTTGTTCTCATTTGAATTTTGAGAAGTGTAAACTTCTCATAATTTTCAGGGTTGATTAGAACATAATCAATAGTTCTTTGCCCATTTGGAGAATAAGTGGTTTCTCCTATTTCATCACCCTTCAATCAGCCATTCAAAATTAAAAAGACATTCTCCTCTATAAATTTTGTCATATTTTTCCCCTGTTCATTAGTCCCTCTGTATTTACTATCCCTATGTTTGCAGCCCATTAGATGTAACTGAGCTTCTAACCTAGAAAAGCTGGGCAATACACACATTAAAATCTCCTGCAATCCCAACAATGGCATGGGGAAATTTTAAATATAAAGAATTTATACCTGCTGAAAGTAAATTCCAGCTCTTTGAATCGCTATTCACTGCATTTTTGGGGGAAAATAGACATTGGCGAAAATAAAAAACACTCTATTCCATAATACTGTTATAATAATATAATTTACAGTGTTTTTGACTATTTTAACAATTTTAATAGTAGGATCAATTTTAACACAGGTGGCCAGGCCGCTAATGGGTCTGCCCAACATTTTTGCTTTCTTGGCAGGGCTTGTAATAGTTTTATACCCATTTGAGTTACCCTCTCCCGTTACCCATGTTTCCTGGAAGAATATCATGGTATGGGAGGTTACAAAATCACAACATTCCTGATCCTTCATGATACAGTACCTGCAATGCCTGCTACATTCCAGGATAAAAAAATTGCAATTACTCCAGACAGTGTTAGAATCTTCCAGGGATATCTCCCTCTCCAAATCTATGTTATCTGTTGCCTCTTGCCACAGGTCTGTATCTAGCATATATATTGTCCCCTGAGGTAGGTCATTCAGGTCCACCAGCAGTAGCCCTTCACTATCAAATTTTTCCCTGTTATCCATCAAGAGTGAATAGATTGCAAAGTTGTCACAATACATATCTATTTGAGCTCCTTGATTTTCTAAGTCTGTTCTGATGACTTGTTGGATATACTTTTTTCCTGCTTCCAGATTTAATTTAGATGCTATCAAGACATTAATATGTGATAAGAGAACAACTTAATTTTCTCCAGGAAGTTTGTTAATCCCAAAAATTGACAAAATACAGGGGTTCTCCTCCTTGTCACTACTGCTGGAAGGGCTGAAATCCCATTTAAGGGATGTCAGGACATTAGTAAAAATATTCTGATTGACCGAGAGCATCTGGTTTCTAACTTTAGTTGAATATGTAACAATTGTTTTCCAGGTTATCGGAGCTCATGGTTCTAAACCCAGCTGATTTAAACTAGTTTGCTTAAATCAGACACTCTTTGCCAATTTCATATCAGAGAGGAGAATATAAACTGGTTTCCACTCCATAAGTATATCTCTACAGGTCATGATAATCTTTCCTCTGTCCTGAGGAATATCCAATTCAACATGTATTAGGTATCCATGGTTTCTTTAAGGGACTCCTCTGTCTCACAGGGTTTCTCAAAAATCCATCTATCCTTAAACAAACTTCCTTTCCTGACAATACCTAGTTATCATCTCCCAGCTTATTTACTTTTTTCCAAGTTGGATCATTCACATTCCAGCTCTCTGGCTCACCTCTTTTCTCTTTCTGTGGATTACCCATCAAATTCCCATCAGTATCCATCTCTGTAGTTTCATCAGCTTCCTGCCTCTTCTCCACTGCTCCATCATTATCTGTATCCATAATTCCATGATTCCCCTCCTCAGTCTTACTCATAACTAATGTACTCATGGGTTCTGTTCTTAATTTTGCAGATATCAGATACTCATTGTTACAAATCATCTTATTTTTGTTTTTCTCCCTTTTTTCTTTTTAGTCTTTTTTCCCTTCTTTTTATTGACCTCCTTTTTGTTAATTTCTTGGATGCAATGTGTTGAAAAAGATAACCTCTCATTTTCAGTTTGTTGCACTTGTGACATCCGTTGCATTTGCTGCATAACTCTCTTAATTTTACTGTCCAGAATTTTGATTTTAGCATGCATTAAGGAGACAAATCCCTCCATACTTGCTTTCAGATCATTAACTGCTTCTAACATAACTATATGTGCCATGATTGGATGAGCTAAAGCTTTAATTGTGTATTTTGATACAGTGTAAGGACATTGAACCAAAAATTCCTCATCTATCTCAATCTATTCTACTTCTTTGTCAAGTCTTGAGAAAACTGCACGAGGCAAGCCAGTTAAGATGGAGACCTCTACTCCCACTTGCTGCAGTTCTTGATCAGTAGATTCTGAGAGGTGTGTGGAAATTTCTAATGGGCTATAAAGCTCCAGATTAGTTAGCCGTGAGTTATTTATGGGGATATGAGATGAATCAGGGGATTCCCCCTTATCATTTCCTGGTAAAATTGGGGTCATCTGACAACCTTCCTCTATTAATTTTTTAGTTGTCACATGTTGATCAGGAGAGAAGTATTCAGTAATCTTCCATGTTTTATCTCTCTGCACACCCTCATCCTTTTTCATCCTACTTGTTTTCTTACCTTTTGTTTATTTTTTATAGATATATTTTGTTGATTAATGCTAAAATATTTCTCTATCTTTTCTACTCCTATACACGGCGTAATTAATGCTTCCTATTGTGTTTTTATTAACTCTTCCTTCTGGCTCTATTTCTTTCACTAAACTAACCAGTTTCAACACTTGAGCTTTTACAGCCTCTGTGTACAAAAAACGTCTCTCACCATTTTTTGTCTCAGAAGGAGTGGAAGTGATAATGAGAGGCTCATATCACACACTTCCATTCTTCTTTTTTTTGCAACAAGCATTTTTCCACTCCTTGTATACATTAAGTTAAGCTATAACAGACTAAGATGGTTATGACAGTTTAAAAGAAAAATCTCACTAGTAGCCAACCAACAATAATTAGTATATAATAAATATAGTCAAAGAAAAAGAAAGAAAAACCCCAACACAGCTCACAGCTGTCTTAAAAGTCCCATCAATTACAACTCTTTCTTTTTCTGCAGCACAACCAACTCTGAACCGCTAATCTTCAGGGTTCAAGATTCTCTTGGTTTGATGATGATGAACCAATGGGATCATTAATAGGCCACTAAAATTGAGGATGTCAATTGTTCTGCAGCCTTTTGAGCCTTCTTAACCCTTTTAAACCTACATTTCAACACAGCCCTGAAAAAAAAAGGGAGAGAAAAATTAAAACCCCAGAAAAATGATAATGTTCCTTAGGTTGTCCTCAAACTGTCCTTAGGTTGTTCAAAGGGGAGAGGGAAGCAGAGGAGAAGTTCCAAAGGTGATTCCTTCCAGACCTGTCTCCAATAATTCAGCTTTGCTTTTAAAGAATAAGGACCCACTGGTAGAAACACTGATGGGGGCACTGATAAAGATGCTGATAAAAAAAAAAAAAAAACATCAAGGCCAAGTAATACCAATGATGTCACTATATAAAAGGCAAAAAATAAAAGACAATTACTACCTTGTTAGCAATTCACAAACAATTCGTAGCTGATTTAACAGCTCAACGAAGCTGAAAATTTAAAAGCTAAAAACTAAAAAGCTTAAAACTCAAGAGAAAGAAACTCACAAAACTCAAAAAAGAACTAAAAAAAGGTCTGAATGGCTGAAAGTCTAAATCATAAAGTGCAAAATACCAAAGTGCTAAGTGCAACATGCTAAATGTTGCATTAGCTGGGTAGTCCCAGATAATTGCAATATTTGCAATTTTTGTTATATAGGGCCAGAACTACTAGCTATTTTAATAAAATTATCAAAACTATTCAGAGCTATTAAAAAAAAGTGTCAATCTTTTTTTAACCAGCAATCAAGCTAATATCACCTACATGTGGCGTTAGGTCTTGTTACTCCAATTTCACTCAGTACAGCGATACGGCTATACAGCTGCTCAAGACAGTGCGAGAAAGAAACCACGCTCAAACACTGTGCTTATTAGAGCCATCAACAAAAAGATCTAATGTGTTAAATCCAAGGGAATGTAGCTGCCAAAAACAAACTTCAGCGCTTCAGAACATTGGAGATGAAACGCGAGTCAGCCTCTCAGGTGGATCAGGTAGATCTGACAAAAAATGCCACTGCATGCGTTTATGGCCAGATTCAACCTGGTCAGGTGGTTTAAGACGCACGAAACGTCAAACTCAGAGTTAACCCTTTAAACATTATATACTATATATATATTTAAAAGAGTATTTATCTAATTGTTATTTATTATTTGTGATACATGTTTTGATCTCAGACATTTTTCAGGACGTTTTTCCACCATTCATACAGTTTAGCTATCGCAATTATTCAGAGCTCTCAGCCTATTTTCAAACACGGTTGTGAAGTTTCTAACACAAATAAATAATAAGATGAATTCTTTAGAACTTTAAAACTGGCACCAATACCCTTTTTTTTTAGATTCAGTACCAGCTTAATTTATTATCCAAGATCTAGTATCCGTAGTCTAATAAAGTTAAAAAATCTAAAAAAATACCCCAATTTCTGTGCAAGATCTGTGCAGACACTAGAAATAAATAATCAGCTACCCCCAACTCTGTTCTCTTTATTTTTTTCACAGAGATAGAGGTCAAGAGAAACAGAAAAAAAAACTCTCCTCCAGTCAGAATCCAGCTCTAGTTCCAGGAGTGCGAGATTACACCTCCAAACTCAACCCAAATCTCTGGGAACACCGCTTAAATCATTTTTAACTTTTGTGTCTGTGTCTGCTCCAACAAAGTACTGTGCCCAGTATTTGGCTCACCCGAAGAGCCTCAGTCTCTTTTCTCAATCCAGCAGTCCCCCACCGTCGGGACATTTTTCTTCCTGAAAAAGAAACAACAAAAAAAATACTGGGAGTAGACCAAGACAAGGTAGTAGCACAAGAAAGGCTGTGTTTAGGCAACAGTGCATACCTGTGCAAAAGTAATGCAAGCTTAAACACAAGCCCTGCTTCTACCGCTTCTCCTCAGCAAGCACTGCGTGCAGCCGCTATCTTGCCAACACAACATCTATATCTCACGTGAATAATAAAGGGGCTAAGATCCTTGCTGATGTGAAAGAAGAGACCCAGTCTCTGCTTAAGTTTTTTTACATAGCTCCTCTATATGGAATGTAAATGAAAGTTTGCTGTTGATCCATCCGCCCAAATACTTGACTCTGTCTACAGATTCCAGGGATTCTCCCAATAGAGTGGAGGTAAGAGGCTTAGACCCCATAGGGGATGGCAGTGTAGGGTGTGCGTGGGGAGAGAGGAACATTGACTTTGTTTTTATTTGCGTTTAGCAGCAATTTCAGATTCAGAAGATTATGCTGCAGGGTGTTAAATTCTTGTTGCAGCGTGATACCAGTTTGCTCAAGGGTGGGCTTTGTGACACAGATCATGGTGTCATCTGCGAATAAGTGTACCGATGCAATTTTTATGCAGGAATTAAGACTGTTTATGTAAAATGGAAAGAGGAGTGGTTCCAGAATGGACCCTTGAGAGACACCTCTTTGTGTCGTCTTGAGAAGGGAGAACTCCCATTGTGCTTTTACTTGCTGTTGCCATCCAGTCAAGTAACACTGGAACCATTTCAATGCTGTGTTGTCGAGGCTGATGTTGCGCAGTTCGATTTTAAGCAGATTGTGGTCAACCATATCAAAGGCCTTGCTTCAGGTCAAGGAATACAGCCCCCATGTACTGTTCTGAGTTCAATGCTAGCTGACATTCGTTTGTCACATTGGCCAAGGCGGTTACTGTGCTGCAGTTGGGACGAAAACTAGACTGTACGGGGTTGAGCTTATTGTTGGATTCTTCTATTGAGAGTTGCCGATGTTTTCAAGGAGTTCAGAGAGGGTGGGCAGATGGGAATTATTGAGATCTGAGGGGGAGCCTAATTTAAGGAGCAAGACAACATGAGCAATTTTCCAATCATCAGGAAATGTGTCCTGTGAAAGTGATAAATTAAACAGGTAGGTGACAGGGGCAGTAAGCACACGGTGTCCTAGCTTCAAGAAGAAGGGGTCAAGGAGGTCCGCACCAGCACTTTTTCCTCAACAGAGCTTGTATTCCACTTCCAGTACCCCATGAGATCTTGCTTAAAATGATCATGCCAGTGTCTGACTAGGTGGGTGTGGCCTATGGTGCTGCTACAAAATCTACCTTAGCCAGACTGGACCCCCTTCCTTTAAGTCCTTTTGTCACTTTGCTACTAACCCCCCATGAACTCATCACTGCCACCCATATCTGCACCTCTCTGTCCCCCCCCCTTCCCCCCAACTTGGACTCCTGGAACCTCTCACACTGTTTCTCATTCCTATGAAATACTATTATCCTCCCTGCCCTACCTTTTCCCTCCTCCATCCCCACTTCTCCCCTCCCTGCCCTACCTTCTTCCTCCTCCATCTCCACTAGGGTTACCACCTGTCCCTATTTTCGCAGAACAGTCCTGATTTGGGCAGCTGTGTCCTGCAAAAAAATCAGGAAATATACATGTCCTGACTTTCTATTAGTAAAAATATTTTCTAATTTTCCACTAAATGTTGCAGAAAACTATTGTATCTTAACTAAAATACCTTAAAATGATGAGAAACAATAGAAGCAACTAAGAAACTACAATACTTAGCCTTAATTCTGATTATATAGAGAAAACACATCTGCTGTGTTGGTCGAGATTACGTACTGTCCTGCAAAAAATATTTTTTCAGTAAGAAATGTCCCACTTTGGGCTTCTTAAAAGGTGGTAACCCTAATCCCCACTTCTTCCCTCTTCTTAATCACTCTGCACTTCCAACTCTCATGCATTTTTTGTCCCCCAACCCCCACTGCCTGTCAGCTGGCAAAACTACATTCTCTCTACATCTAACCAACAAACAGAATAATCTTCCTGCTTCTGCACTATCCTCCTCTTTTCTTTCTCTGAAATCTCTACTGAGCGACCTCCTTACCCCGACTTGTACCTGCCCCTAGCTATCCCCATGTCTGCCTCTGTTTATCCTGTTCTCAACAGACTATTTGGTTATGTATTTCACATTGCTTCTGTTCTGCAATAATGTATTTTCATACCACTTGTATATATATTTGCTCATTTGTGGTCCTCATTTATTTTTATTATCACTGTACTTAATATCATACTGTTCTAGTGTTCTCCCTCTGATACCCCCTCTGCCAGGACACACCCAGAAATGAGCCTCAGCTTGGTGTGCCTTTCACAGTCACCAATTTTCAAATAAATAAATAAATTAATACAAGTTAATAGTGCCTCCAAAGAATGTCTCATATTGTATAAGAAAATCACCTCATGAGGTTTGAATAAGAGTAACACAAAGAGAACCTGATTAGTCATGGCTGCCCAAACCTCACGTGATGACTTTTACAACAAAAGACATCTCTTGGAGGCACTATTATCTTATAATACAGCAATCGGGTTTGTAAGAGTTCCTCCAAACTCAGTTTGCCCTTTCCTTCCCAGTAGCCCCTGCCCGCAGCCTCTCCTGGTCTGGTCCTTTTGATCACTATTTGTCTCTGAACCTTACACAATTTTGTACCTTGCCATTCTAGTACATATTTACACCCCATACAATTTTAGTAGCCTGCTAATGTTAAAGGGGAACTTTCACATTTTGGGCACGCAACTCATACTGAATAGTTGTCTGCCAGAGGAGCTAATTAAGCCTATTATGAAATATAAAAAAAGAAACTTACAGTTATATGTCCAGCTTGCAACTTCTGAGTATGAGCCAAGCGGCCACTAAGCGCTGCAGCCCCACTTTGCTACAAGTTATACATGTAGGGGGCTAATATATGATGTATGATATATATACAGTATTACAGCCCCATACATGTATAAGTGGTAGCAAAGAAACTCTATGCATGTTTGGAGGTCTCCCCGTTCCACTGTTTCTACATATAGCATGCTTGCAACCACATTCCCTACCTCACATCATCAAAATGCTGTTTTTGGGGTGAGACTGCAGCGCTCAGTGGCCGCTCAGTTTGTACTCTGAAGTTACAAGCCAGGCATATAACTGTAAGTTTCTTTTTTATTACTCAACAGAAAAATTCATAATATGCTTAATTAGTTCCTTGGGCAGGCAACTGCTTTATACGAGTTGCCTGCCCTATCCCTAAGATCATGACAGTTGCTCTTTAATTCTACTGACTTCTGCTGGTTTGCACATAGTTGCCTTTTATATATGTAAAATTATCTGCACATTTGTTTTACTCTGAATTCTTGTTTCCATGTATTTTTACTGCACAATTACGGTCATTTTATTCACTGTATGTATTTATTGTTTTTGTATACTTATACTGATTGTACTTGTTCCTCCCGCCTAACTGTCCCTCCCAGCTGCACGTGGAAATAAGCTGTGGCTCAGTGTGAATCTTTAGGTCACCAATTTTTAAACCACAAAACAAAAGTACATACATTTTATGTTCCATTTTTATTTTAGAAAAATGAGTGCAAAGATTGGCTGAGATCACTTGAACAGCAACTCTCTATTATAATAAAAGTTTTAAAACACTACATTTACACCAGTTATAACTTTATTGTGTACTATATTTTTTTTTTTTTTATACTTTTTCCCCACTGTTGCTCTTTTACATACTGCAGATAATGTGGCAATTCTTTCACTGAGTCCTTCATCGGACTCTCCCCTGCTAACCTCACAACTGCTATCTGCGACATCACAGTCTGGTGTCATGGTGAGCAGTATGATGTCATAACAAGGGCACTGCGAGGTTAACAGGGAGAGGCAAATATTTTCAAATATTTTCCATGAAGAAGTTTTAGATGGACTACCAAGATGTGCTATAAATTTTGGAAATGAACACTGAAAATGAAAAAATGTATTCTCTAGTAAATTATAATAGCTGAAACGTCTTATTTATGAAAGCACATGGGGAAGTGCAGAGCTGCTCTTTAAGTGATTTATAATGTCAGACAAAGGCAATATGAAATCAGCTGGGAACAGTAACATGCTTTTTAGGCAGACTTTTTATATGAGCTACTAAGAAATGTTATAAGCAAGGGCTGACCTTAGTTTTTTGCACTAGCCAACAGAACAATATAATTAAAAAATTCGCTAGCCCACAGAAACTTGCACTAGACTCAGTTACAGCCAGCTGAGGGTGTTGCACAATAGTCAACGACAACAACAAAAAATGAAAGCCTAGAGTCTGCCCAAGGAGTTCAAAAAAGCAGTGTATATACTGTATATGTTTTCATTTATCCCTACTTTTGCCTGCTTTTTTTCATATATCCTCCACCTCAACTATGAGGCTACATAGTTGCCTCAACAGCCAGTGCCAAGATGGCTCCTTTAGTCAACTGGCGGGGGCATGAACGGGCGGTTGCCCAGCCTCCTTCACCAGAACCTGAGTCAGCACCTCCCACATGAGGTGGGAAGCTACAACCCAAGGCAGTTTCCAAGTTCCTGCTCACAGCATTATGTGCCCCAGATTTATTTATTTCAAAAGTTTCACCAGAAAAAAAATACTGAGCTGCTAACAGCTCGTTTCCAGATGTGTGCTGGGGGTGAGGTGAAGTGGAGCTAGAGCAGCAGCAATACAGTACACCAGAGGAGCATAATCATAAACACTGGATGCAAATCAGCACAACATATGCAAGTAGTAGAGAAACTTGAGTTATGACAGGCAGGGAGAGTCTGCTCATACAGGTATAGTCTGGGGATGAAGGGAGCAAATGGGCAGGGAAAAACTAGTAGGTTGGGGGAAGGAAGTCAAGAGGCAGAGGGTCATGGAGGTGCAGGTGGGAGTAGAGAAGCCATGAAGAAAAGAAGTGAGAAAGCAGAAGGGGCAGAGCAGACTGAGAGAGGAAGGGGAGGACCCAAGTTTAGGAAAGTGATATGAGAAAGCAGACTGACCAACAGCAGATTTCCTAGAAGGAATAGAGAGAGAATTGGAAATATTGCAGCCGATAGAGGAAGAAGAAGCAGGAAGGGAGAGGATAGTAGGGATGTAAAGTATGAGGGAAGGGAAAACAAATGGGAAAGGTGCCTGGCATCAAGAGTGGGGAGTGAAAGGACAGAGCAGAGTGAGCAGTGGTGGGTATGAGGAGGACGGTCTGAGGCAAAATGACAAAAACAGTGAAAGAGAGGCCCACTCTGGCAAGGGAGGATTTGGGAGCTCCACTACACACTATGTCACCATAGTCAAAAATAGAGATAATCATCTTTAAAACAATTTCTCGGCAGGCAGGAAGCGGGATACAAATGCAGCCCCATTTGAACTCCCGGCATGGACACCAGCTTTTAGAAATGAAAAGCAGCAACTATGGGGCACCTTTCCACACTAGCCAGCATGGCAAGTATGGCAGTAGCTGCATTAGCCCAAGGCAGTTTTCACTATGTCCCAGATTAGTAAATTAGTGTTAAAATCGACCACTGGTTGATTAATTTAGTAATCTGGGGCACAGTGAAAACTGCCTTGGACTTGGTCCGATGCCAACAGTCCAGGTTCAGGAATAAGCTTGGTCTGCAAGAGGTCAGGCAGAGGGAGAAGGATCGAGCAACCCAATGGATGCGCTGCTTCTCCGGGGAGGGAAGGAAGCCAGCTTCGCTGCTCTACTGCCATGTGGGTGACCACAGGTGGCAGTACAAATGGAGCAGATAGTGGGAGAGGGACATCGGTAGGTGTTGCATGCCTCACACTTGGGTATGGACGTGCTTGGCGTGCCCTTGACGGAGACAGAAAAACTCCCTTGGGGATGCCAGGGTGACAGGCAGAGGGAAGGCCGATGAGGAAGCTGGGAGGATAAAGATATTAACACCAAAAAAAATTGATCATTGGTTATATGCCCCTACAAAGGCAAAACTGAAAATTAAAACAAGGTATTCTTTCAATTGTAATAGCTGTATCATTCTTGGTTGCCACGCCACTGTTTCCCACACCACTGATTTAATGAATCTGCCGCCTAGGGCTCCTCCACCTCCTCTCTGTCTCCCTCTCTGCTTCCCCACTCAACCACAATTTTTCTCCCCTTCCCTCCTTCTCTTTCCCCTTTTCCTCCCACCTTCCCTACCTCACCCACCTCCCATTGCCCAACATCTCCTTCGCCTACTGCACCTCCTCACCTCAACCTACTTCCCTCCCTTAGCCTCCTTTCTCCAGACTACAAATTCTCTTGAACCCCTTCCTCCTCCCCTCATCTTTTCACCCCCAGACAAAGGGAACTTGTGGAGCCTCAGTTCCTGGCTATTAATCTTTTCAGCCTCTTTTTCCCTCTTGACCTCACTCACCTAAAGTATAGTTAACACCCCTCCCCTAACTGACCCTCCATGTCCCTACCCCTTAACCAATTTCTACTGGGTATCCTATTTTTGGAATCAACAATCAAAATGCTGTTGACACGATAAATTATCTTACCTGCTTGCTGTGTTTTTTATTGCTATTGACACAGAACCATTGTAAATGATCCTACCACCAAATGTCAAAAATGTTCTTAATGTATTAGATTATCAAATGTCAAAAATGTTCTTAATGAATGCAATTAACGCTACCTCATTTTGTGTAATCTCTTGCAATAATGCTTGTTCTTCTGTGCCTAAACTGACGTGGAACCTTTCTAAATGAGCTTCCAGCTCAAAGGTTGTAATCCAAGACTCAAATAAATAAATTCTTTGTGAAAGCAAGTGACAAGCTGTTCTTTAAACAAAAATGGGACCCACGGAATTCAATTGATATGAGACAGCTCTATGTGCAGTATCTACTTTGTAAGGGTAGAAGCAGTCTTGTCATATGTATTTAAAACTCTTAGTTATGAACTTTATGAACGTCTCCTCCACACTGGGACAAACAAATCTGCATCTCTTGCTTGGAATCAAACTGAGTGAGCTTCAGGGTCAGAGCAGGATATGAGGCTAGTCGAACCACCATGAAAGTCGTAGACTACAGGCAGGCGGATTTTCCCAGGATGAGGGAGATACTCCCAGAGGAAGTAAGGGGCTGGGAGGTGGGGGGAAGGGCAGAGAATCTATGGAAAAAGATCAAGAGGGGGCTTCCTAAAGCAACAGAGGGATGTGTAAGGAGGGTGAGGAAGAACAAAAGAAGGAGGAGACCACTGTGGTTCAACAGGGAAGTAAGGGGGGCAATAGGGGAGAAGAAATGGATATTCAGGGAATACAAGAGGACGCAGGGGAAGGAGGCTAGGGAAACTTACAAAGAGAAGCTGAGGGTGGCAGGGCAGAGGAGTAGGACTGCTAAAGCAGAAACAGAGGAGAGAACTGCTAGGCAAACCAAATGGGGGAACAAGACATTCTTTCGGTACACAGGGGAAAGGAGGAAGGTAAGGAAGGGGATAGTAAGGATTAAAGGGGAAGGGGATTGCAGGTGGAAGGTGATTTCGAGAAAGCTGAAGTGCTGAATGGATAATTCAGCTTGGTTTTCATGACAGAGGGGGAAGGAAGGGGACCAGCGCTAGGTGAGAAGGGAAAGGGGAGAGGGGGGTTGGATCCTCACTCAATCAGTGTGGAAGAGGTAAAGGAGAAATTAGGTAAGTGGAGGGTGGACAAGACCATGGGTCCAGATGGCCTACACCCTAGGGTGCTCAGGGATTGGGGGGGGTACTGGAGGATCCACTGGTGCAGTTATTTAACTTGTCCCTGGATACAGGGTGGGTACCAGAGGACTGGTAGAAGGCAGATGTGGTGCCACTTCAAAAAAGTGGCAGAAGGGAGGAGACGGGCAATTATCACCCTGTCAGCCTCACATCAGTGGTGGGTAAAGTAATGGAGGCAATAGTGAAACAAAGGGTGGTTAGCTGTTTGAAGGAGGAGGGCTGCAAGACATTTGGCAGCATGATTTCATTTGGGGATGATCATGTCAGACGAATTTGATCAAATTCTTCGATGACATGACAAGGGTGGTTGATCAGGGTGGGGTAATGGATATGGCCTATCTGGACTTCAGGAAGGCCTTCGACACAGTGCTCCACAGAAGACTGGTAAATAAATTGGGGAGTCTAGGGATGGGTCAGAAAATAACAGAAATAATAGATGGGTGGAGAGCTGGCTGACGGGTAGAAGCCAAAGGGTGGTGGTCAATGGGGTGCACTCTGGGGAGACAGGGGTGACGGGTGGGGTCCCCCAAGGGTCAGTGCTCTGGCCCATTCTGTTCAACATCTACATCAGCGACATAGCAGAGGGCTTCAGGGAAGGTCTGCCTTTTCGGATGGCACAAAACTCAGCAACAGGGTGGACACCCGGGGCGGGAGTGAGGCAATTAAAATGTTCTAAGGTTACTGAAAGAGTGGTCGGAAACATGGCAGCTAAAATTCAACGCCAGGAAATGCACAGTGATGCACTTGGGGAGAAGGACTCCAAAATACCACATACACATTAGGGGGAGATAATGGCTGCAACCAGGCAGGAGAAGGATCTAGGGGTTATAATCACTGATGACCTCAGAGTGGTGTCCCAGTGCAGCAAGGCAGCAGGCAAAGTCAACAGGATGTTGGCATGCATAGGGAGAGGAATAACCAGCAGAAGGAAGGAGGGAGTTGCTGATGCTACTCTACAGTTCCATGGTTAGGCTACACCTGGAGTATGGGGTACAGTTCTGGCATACATCCCAGGGTACTAAAGGAGCTAAGGGTGGAACTAGCAGAGCCATTATCAGAACTGTTTAGTGAGTCTCTGAGCACAGGAGAGGTCCCAGAAGACTGGTGAAGGGCACACATGATCCCGCTCCACAAGAGTGGTAGCAGGGAGAAGGCAGGAAACTACAGACCAGTCAGTCTTACCTCAGTAGTGGACAAGATTATGGAGGCACTCATTAAGGAAAGGATAGTGCAACACCTGGAATCCATAGGAGCACAGGATCCAAGACAGCATGGGTTTACAACAGGAAGGTCATGTCAAACTAATCTCATTGATTTCTTTGACTGGGTAACCAGAGTGTTGGACCAAGGTGGAGCAGTTGATGTTGCTTACCTTGACTTCAGTAAAGCTTTCAATACTGTTCCATGTAGAAGATTGATTAATAAGCTGGGGAGGCTTGGGGTGGGTCAGAAGTTGGTCAACTGGGTGGCAAACTGGTTGGCAGACAGAAAACAGAGAGTGGTGGTAAACAGTATACAATCAGAAGAGATGCAAGTCACAAGTGGGGTACCTCAGAGATCAGTTCTGGGGCCCGTCCTCTTCAATATCTTTATCAGTGACATTGCAGATGGACTGGAGGGTAAGGTTTGTCTGTTTGCAGATGACACCAAGATCTGCAACAGAGTAGGTGATCCAGATGGGGTGAGCAGAATGAGAAAAGATCTGGGTAAACTGGCAAAATGGTCAGAAGAGTGGCAACTGGGGTTTAACGCAAAGAAGTGCAAGATCATGCACATAGAGAAGAGAAACCCTGAAGCCACCTATGGGTTGGGAGGGGAGTTGTTGGCAATCACAAGGGAAGAAAGAGACTTGGGCATCATCATCACAGATGACCTGAAATCATCCAAGCAGACCACTAAAGTAGTAGGTAAGGCTAGAGGGATGTTGGGGTGTATTACTAGGGGTATCACATGTCGTAAGAGGGAGGTAATAATCCCTCTTTACAAGACACTGGTTAGGCCTCATCTGGAGTACTGCGTGCAGTACTGGAGGCCACATCTGCACAAGGACAATAACAAAATCGAGGCAGTCCAGAGAAGGGCAACCACTGCACCAGAAAACGTAAGAGGACAGATTAATGGAGCTCAATATGTATACCTTAGAGCAAAGGATGGAGAGATGTGATATGATCGAAGCATTCAAACATCTCAAGGGCATTAACATGGTGAAAGAGTTTAACATGTTTTCAGTATAAGAAAAATCACAGCCGAAGAGGACACAGCATGACATTAGAGGGAGGCCGATTAAGGGGGAATGTAAGGACATTCTTTTTCACAGAAAGGGTGGTGGATGCATGGAAAGGCCTACCTCAGGAAGTGGTGGATATGAATACAGTGCAGGGCTTCAAGCAGGCATGGGACAGGCATAAGGTAGCAGTACAGATGAGTATGAATAGATAGGCCATTGACAGAGTACAGGCCTATGGCACATTCATAGGCAGAAAAAATGGGCAAACTGGATGGGCCTTGCAGTCCTTATCTGCCGTCAACGTCTATGTTTCTATGTTCTATCTACGAAAGGACAGATCACATGGAAAGGGTGCAGAGAAAGGCTACTAAAATGGTGCAGAGGCTAAATGGAATGACATATGAGGAGAGTCTGAAATAGTTGAATTTGTATCCTCTGAAGTAAAGAAGGGAGACAGGGGACATGACCGAAACATTCAAGTATGTGAGTGGATCAACAAAGTGGAGGAGAGCTTATTTTCAGGAAGGCAGATACAAGATCTAGGGGCATGGACTGAAAGTGGGGGAGGTTTAGGGAAAACTTTAGGAAGTGTCATTGGAAGACAGAAGGGACCGGGGGAGACATGATAGAGGTCTTCAGGTACATGAAGGGGGTAAATAGGGGAGTGCAGTCAGGATGCTCCGAAGGAAGAAGGGGGGCAACAACAGGGCATGGGTGGAAGCTGGAGGGTGGGTGATTCAGGGGAGAAAGGAGGAGGTGCTACTTCACCGAGAGGGTGGTGGAGCCATGGAATGTGCTGCCCAGGGGGCTGGTTGAGGTAAAGACGGTGGAGTGGTTCAAGAGGGGGTGGAACAGGTACAAGGGAAGGGTTCTGGAAGCAAAATCCAGTGCAGCGAGATTATCCAGGACTGGGACGGGAGAAGCCAGAGAGGGAGAGGGGGGCAGCAAGGACAGCTCCCAGGGTGGGGGCTGACCAAACGAGCAAACGAAAGACCATTAGGCCTATTCTGCCGGCATTTTAGAATGTTAGTATGACTTCATGGAGAGAGTGGCTGAGACCTGGAACAGACTGCCGGGGTAGGTGGTGAGGGCCAGTATAGTGGAGGGTTTCAAGAAGGCCTGGGACAAACACAAGGGATTGTCAAGAGGAGGACAAGGGGGGAATCTTGGAGAAGGGAGGGGACAAGTGGGGGGGATGGGCAGACTCGATGGGCCAGGAATGTCCTTTTCTGCCATCACATGTCTATGAATCTATGAACACTGCGTACTAAAGGCAGCACGTCTAATCATAGGAAAATTCCCCCTAGCTGGGAGGTCTAAGTGCTCCATTGACTTTCTACTTGCTATCCTATGGATTAGACTAGAGCGTTCTTCACCTGATATTGCTTTATCTGCGCTATTCACTAGTTTCACTAACATACATCACTGTGTTGCATAAACTGTCTTTTCTCATATACAACAATATATACATGACTATAAGGTGCAAGACCCCACTATTAAAAAGAGTTATTTCTCAGACCCAGTATATTTCTATTCAGTAAAACAGCTGTTAGTTTTTTCTTTAATATCTGAACTATCAGTCAATAACGCAAGTTTAGTTCCTGGTTCAAGTAGCTGTTTACCTTTACTTTGGCACACTACAAAGGGATATAGGAATTTGGGGTGCTACTGGCACACGCATGGACAATCATTGTACCCTTGTACCTCTGTATTCATAGCTAATTTGCTTAATCAGCCTTTTAAAGTTCGTAAGTGCTGGGGGAAAAATCCTACTGTACCTCTTCACAGTCCCAAGACAATGAAACATGTGCTAGCCAAATACTGACACCATTAGGTGATGCCGTTTCCAGTCAGTTAACTGAAGCCTCGACCGTCTGTGTCACAGTGTCACCTCTGGCTACAGCCCCTCCCCCATTAAGTAATTCAATCTAATGCCCAGCAGCTCATCCATTTGATGCTCCCTAAAGCAGAGGTTTATGTTCTATGTTCCAATACAGCACTTGACAAACATGGCCACTAACATGAGTTTGTGCTTCCAACTCAATATTCTAATCCCCCAGATAATATAGTGGTGAGGCCAGCTATTTGCACTTTTCAGATTAGAGTTTGCCCAACAGCAGGTTCTGGTGGCCATACATTAAGATCATCATGTTTTCAGGCTTTCATTTCTTGGTCCTGAAAACCCCTAGTTTTTTTTCCTAATGGATAGGAAACAGACTTTTTGCACTGTGATGATTTCAAGTACTGACCCTAACAGCATCTGTGTCAGGTGAAAAGACAGAGAAAAAACAGACAGACAGAGCTTTATTTAAATATGCCTTTATAAAAGCAAGGCACAGTTCACTACACAGGAAAATGACAACAAAACCAATTCATAACATAAACAATAAAACACATTATCCATAAAAATGCTTGCTCAATAATCTTACAAAAAAAGTAGGTAGACGGATACAGCAATAGATAGATAGATAAGTTTAGATAGCTAAATAGATAGAGATTTTTATTCAAATACACCTTTCTTAAACTAAAGATCAGTACAATAATCAACCAATAATGACAAAAGAAATATGTACAGACCACTGCCGGAACATACATTAAAGAACATCAGGAGCTCTGTATAAAATGCGTTTATCTTGCCAGAAATGCACTGTGCTATAGTACTGTATTACTGTTGTAAACTGGTACTTGATAAATTACAGGATTAATATCAGTCTATGCACACTGACCTTAAGGAAGGGGTCTAGTTGCCAGCGAGGAAATGTCACAGCAGTTGGCATCAGCAGAACTCAGTTATACTGTACTACATTCTGTTTATTTATGTATGCGTGTATGTATGTATATACTGGAAGATTCAGGTAATACCGCTGAACGCAAGTACTCCTTTACAATGGTTCCACGCCAGATTACATTATTATATTCAAAACAAGGACCAAACAATCAAGGCAAATTCCAACAGAAAGGTTTGTGGAGCGGTCAATAAACATCCCTAGTACTGAAAATTATTCAGATTAAAAAAGGACAAGTTCAGAGCCGGCCCGCTGGTGCAGGGGCAGGTTGCCTACCTGCGACACTGACAACCCAGGTTCGGGAGCAAACCCGGGACATTGGAGGGCCAGCCGGGGGAGAAGGATTGAGCAGCCGATGACTGCTCTCCTTCTCGAGGGGGGTAGTGTGTTCGGCGCAACATGGACACCCAGCGTAGGCTGGGTGTACTGGGCATGCCAATGCAGGCAGATCTGGGGGGTGAGGCAGACACTGGTCATTACTGCATGTCTCCACCCCAGCAAACTCAGAAAGATTGTTGCCAGCCACCCTAGATGAAGCCCGCCTTTGGCTTCAATCAGCTCCCAGGCCGGCCCTTCGACCTATCCCATCATCTGCGGCACTATAGGGGCCTGTGCTGCAACCCCGCCCTGGGGAGTAAGCCAGGGGGTATTGAAGAGGCACAGCCAGTATGAGAGTGGAAGCAGAGTTCTGTGACCGGGCAGAGATACCGAGCAGCCGGCGGCGGAAAAAGTATAATAAACAAATAAAAAAGGACAAGTTTGAGACAGCAAGCTGCAAATAGAGACAGTAGGCATAAATGCATAGTAATATATGTAACCCCCCTGCAAATGGGGGTTCCCAAAAGACTTCCAGGAGCTTGCTTGAATGCTCCAAGCCTGAATGGTGTTTAGCGTTTAAGCCATTTATCTGTGAGTGTTTTTAGAGCCTCTGGTACTGTCTCTTTAAGAGCTGTCTGCTTGCAGACATAATTAGTTTGTATGGGGGGACTGTGTATTTCTCTGCTTGAGTACCACTCGAGCTGCTGCCAATTCACTCCATTTTGCAGTCACTAGGAGTGCAAAGGAACCTATCTGAAAGATGTAACTGTTTGCCAGAAATCATTTAGAGTAATAATGAAAATACAGTTTGTCTAACCTGCTTTCTTTGCAGTCAGAACTGTGTTTGCCTAGTTCCCCATTCTAGTTTTGAACTGCTGAACTGGACCAATCAGTGTGGGTTAAGGTAGCTCTAAAATGGTGCCTTGGCGAATCAGAACTTGGACTCGTAATCTGAGCCAGCCACAAAAGGATTGTATGGGCAGTGACTCTGGGAGATGTAGTTTGGACTTAGTGCCTTTTGGACCAACAGGGCAGTCTATTGTGAGTGACAGCCAATCCAGCCAAGAACTGGGAGGAACTCAAAGGAAGTGCCGGTTTTGTCTGCTGGAGTTTCAGTTGAACTCTGGCAGTGAAGAGGAAGGAGCCCTGTGCTTTTCGGGTGTGTAGTTTTAGTCGGAAAGCGTGGTGTAAGGCCCCTTTAGGTCGTGCAGCTTGTGCAACTGCTTGTTAGACTGAACTGTCCCTGTGAAGAGAATCAAAGGAAATCTGAAGAGTAGAAACCAGGCTCACCCTGTAGAAGACTGGAGAAATTGCTGAATTGCGCCGGTCTGTCAGGAACTGAATCTGCTGTGTGTTCTCCGGGTATTGTGCAGTAATTATGTCGGGATAGAAGCAGCCTGCCTGGTATAGTACTTTCTTTTTACCATATAAATGTGTGCGGAGGCTTGTGTAGCTCAAGTGAATCCTGCTGCCATTAAAGGACTTTTGCCTGTGACTGTTTACCATATAAATGTGTGAGGAGTCTCGTGGAGCTCAAGTGAATCCTGCTGCCATTAAAGGACTTTTGCCTGTTACTGTTTACCATATAAATGTATGAGGAGGCTCGTGTAGCTCAAGTGAATCCTGCTGCCATTAAAGGACTTTTGCCTGTTGCAGTTTGTCATATAAATGTGTGAGGAGTCTCGTGGAGCTCAAGAGTAGCCCTGCTGACGTTGAAGGACCCTATCTTGTTTGGAGGTCGTGAGTACTAATTCAGGGTCGCCTCCTGTTGAATTGCCACATTGAATCCAAATGGAATTACTGTAACTGCTGACTGTTTAACTAATTTTTTTTTCTCTGTGTGAAAGGGCCCTACCAGCTGCCACAGTTGCTGACCAGCTACTAGGGCTTGGGTACCCAGGACAGTAACTGGTAGGGATAGGCTGTGCACAGAGCCATAAGTAGATGAGTAAAGTGATAAGCTAATTAACCTGATTTCCCTGTCCTTGTTATATCCCCTAAATAAATCAGAGCTGCTTTGTTTCCAGCAAAGTTATACTGCCTGAGGTATTTGTCTCATGTTAAAGTATTGTACTGTGATTGTTGCACTGTATCTTCTTATTTTACAGGGGTCCCAGTGCCTGAACCAGTCCTGGGGTAAGTGTATACTGTGAAGGTAATTCTGATATACTGTGTGGGCCACTAGTGGGAAGAAAGGGGTTGCAGTGTCCCAGAGGGCTGTGACCAAGTTAGTTTAACTATTGCAAACCCTGACCTCTGGGTGGAGGCACCCGCCATCGGATCCAGGCCCCTCAACCTGTTAGTGGCAAATCAGGCAGGGGTAGCAGCCCCTGGGATAGCGCCATCTAGGGGTTACATATAGCTAGCACATTAACTGGTGCAGCTGTGCTGCCTTGCTAATGCAGCCCTCTGGGATCTTTTGAATTGGTCAGTCCTGGGGAGGTTCAGCATAGATACAGACAGTTCATTTAACCAACCCGCAGCCCTAACAGCAAAGGAGTGTTTACCCAGCTGAGTTCTGCGGAGAGGTAGTTTAAGGGTGTTCCTGGCCATACTCCTTGTATTGTACTGATTTACCATGGGGCAGAAATAGTTTTTTAGAGCAGGGGATGTTAGGCCTAGCAGTGCTTCTTGGCTAGTATACATGTTTGCAGCTGAATTCTACTAGTTAAAGGTGGCCAATTCATTTGTGCATACAGAGTCCAGTTATGGGTGCACTTGTCAGCCCCTATTGCAAGGCAACAGGCTTTACTGCAGGCCACCTGAACCCTGCTTAGTACCAAATCGCAGGCTGCTGTGTATACAGGTAGGCAACAGACAACCAAGGACAGGATGGAGCTGGACACCAATCACCTGGTGTCAGCTGTAAGGTTGCTCCAATTTCTGAAAAGGGCACCCATCCTTCTGTTTACAGATGACACCAGGTTATCAACATGGGGAGCAAAGGATAAAGTGTCATTCAACACCACACCCAGATATTTAAACATTTCCCCCGTTCCAGCTTCTGACTTTTATTGCTTATGGTAGAGGGCCTTACTCTTCATCCATGGGCTAGTGAAAAGCAATTTTTTTGTAGCTGAGGATAAGTTTATTAACAGAGAACCAGTTTTCCTAAGGCCTCAAAGTCACTTTGTAGGCTAGAAGTGAGGTTACCGGGGTTGCGTCTTTTAATGTAGATGACAGCATCAGCTGCGTATAGGAGAATATTAGCTGACCTGCAGGCACAAGGCAGTTTATTAATGAAGAGGCTGAAGAGGAGAGGACCTAGAATGGAGCCATGTGGCACACCTATGGATACATTCCGGGTGTCAAACAAGGAGCCATCAATTTTCATACCCAGTATCTGTTCATACAGGTAGCTTTGGTACCAGGCTACTGAGCTCCTGGACAGACTGAGACCAAGAAACGTACCCAGCAGGAGCTTGTGGCTGACCAGGTCAAAGGCCTTTGTCAGATCGATATAAATTGCTCCAACCATGCTTCCATTATAATTATTATTATTGTATAAAAATGTGAATTTCACACCATCCTATTGTTCATTACCAAAGGTATTTTTATAACAACAAGGTCTCCACTTACTTACTTAAATTGATTAGCAGTTTTGCACGATAAAGTGCTAATCAACTATGAAAATGCAAAGCACGTCACTCAAACTGATTAGCAAAATTGAAAATGCTTATTTTTCTATTGCATCTTGACTGGTAAATGTGAATACAAATGTCAAAAACTGTTTAGCAATCTAGTGCTATGCAATTCAGAAAAAGGTTAGCAGTACCCTCAGATTTGCATAGCATTTTGCTATGCTATACCAACTATTTAATACTCTGTACTGTCATGCTTGTGACATCACAATCGTTTCCACAACAACACACTGTGATATCATAAGTACGAATTAATAACTTCAGCTCCAGACCTGGCCTCAGCTGTCATTTTCATGTAGATGACCATACTGTTAAAGGAAAAGACGGCTCCAGATTCTAACATTTTTAGAACATTAATAATTCAGTCATGCTGTCTTTAATTCGTGTCTCACAGGCTGCCACAACAGATGAGCTAGTATTTTTTTTTTCCTCTTTAGTCCCTGGTCCCGGCAGCACCTCCTCCCCAGACCAATCACCAACCTTGTCGTTGACTTACCAGTTATCCAGCACTTACACAGAACTGATCTGGTGGGTAGCCTGCCACATTGGTCGTATGGTGCTTGCGAGGAGTGCTGAGTGGGCTGGGGCATTTTCCTCCCGATTTTCTTCCCAAGGGCATCAGCATGCAATGACACACATCAGCTGACAGCCCTACCCCATACTACTGTTCTCACAGGTGCTGCCACCCAGCCTCTGCCAGGTGGAAGTCAAGCGGCAAGAGACAGCATCCATTCACAATTCCAGGTAGATTTATTTCTCTGCTACCAACAGACTTCTGTACAGCATTTGCCCGAGAAAAAGTGTATTTGATGAAGTGATTGCTTAACAAGACATAAGAGTTGACATGAGAGTTTATTCAGAGCCAAGTGAAATGTTAATGCCAGACAATTCCCCAAAGAGTAGCTGCTGGAGTCCCAAAAATGGTGCTGTAATTAATATTAACTGTCAGACTGCACAAGATTCTTGTGGCACTTGCTGAAGCTCTCCTGATACAATTAATAAATCACTGTGAAAAGGCCAGTGTCGGGGAGTCAAACATCACACAGCTCTGCTGCTTACAGAGAGCAGGAAGAAGAAAGACAATTGTGTCTGCTGTCACAGCCTTCTGTACAGAAGACTGAAGATGAAAACCACTGTGCTTTTTAAGGGCTGCTCATAAAAAAGACCTTTCTCTTGGATTGCAAAGAGACAATGGTGTAGGGTGATTGCAGCATTTGAGGTACATATAAAAGGTCTTTGTAATGTTTAGCTGAAACTTATGTATTAGCAAAGCGGGCGATCACTTTTTCATACCAGTTAAATGGCAAAGGAAAATGTCTTGGATAACCTTGTGTCCACTCCTCCAATCTTGCTTTTTCACCTGTGTAATATATTTTCCCTCACTACTCCTTTTTTCTTCTGTCATTAGTATACCTTAACCAGTGGTGCAAGTGATAGACAAGTAGTACAGGAACTCAGGCAATGGCAAATATGAAACGTAGAATGAAGTTCCTCAATCTGAAGGATAACTGTATCAATAGTATGGGATTCAATTAGGGATACTGAAGTATTTCTAGGAAAATATCATTGTTGTACCAGTCAAATTGTGGGATGGAATCCCTGATTTCAGGTCACAGGCCCAAAAACTGTCATTATTTTGCTAGTTTAAGAATTTCAGTTCCAGTGTCAGTGAGAAGTAGTGCAGGAACTCTGTTCCTGCTGCAAAAAAGGTACAGGAACTGAGTTCCTGTGAGTTCCTGTTCGCTTTCATCACTGACCTTAACACAAACTATATAGACCTTGGACACTGGCTCTTTGAAATCGAGGCTTGGAATGCAAACAACACCATTGACTGCAGGAAAAGACATCACAGGGGTTGAAATTAGTTTTCGCTGTTACTAACCTAAACTGCTAGTCACTGGGAAAATCTACTGCTACCACAAACTTTACTACTGGCCCAAATGGTATATTTACTGAAGTGTTCCATCTTCTAATACAAGCTAGCAAGGCTAATCAAAGAAGACTTTTACCAAACAAAACACCTATCACAATTTGGCTAGTGGGCTAGTGCCAGCTGTGGCCCCCTGGTACTACTTCCTGGATCAGCGTGGCTCAGTTGGTAGCACATCCGCCTCTGGACCAGAAGGTCGTGGGTTCTCATCCCACACCGGGATTGGACTTGCACCTAAAAATCGCTGGCATCCGAGTGCAGTATTGGGGGGTGCTGTACTGCTGGGGTGTGCCATCCTTCGGATGAGACATTAAACCAAGGTTCCTTCTGCCCATCCTGGTGTTGTCCTGGTGGGTATCCAGGCGGAAGTAAAAGAACCCAGGGCATTCTTTGCAAAGAGCAGTGAACATTCCCGGTGTCCTGGCCAACATTCCCCTTACCATAAACCGGTTCATGCAATTATCCAGGCTGTGTGTGGGTGATGATGTGCGATATGGCTGCCACCACACATTCAGTCACTTCACTACCAGTCTAGCATTGCTTGTAAAGCGCTTTGGGATACTGTGTATGAAAAGCGCTATATAAATGCTGATTCTTCTTCATTAGCAGCTAGTCATTTGTTTTGTCTGTGTTCCGTGCCTCAATTTCAAAAAGGCCTGCAACTAAGGTCTATGGGCAGTAGGGTTTCGATACCACTGAGTTTTTCTCTTCAGCACTGCTATGCCAGTGCCAATAGGATTCACCAATGTGAGCAGCAGTTCTACAGTGCTCTGATCAAATGCAATTGTTAGTGGACTGGCCCAGGAAGCTATGTCAGCACTCTACTACTGGTGCAAACACATCACATGACCATGCATTATTCCCCAATGACTGCACACCTTCACATGTGTCTTTCTCCTTCATATTAAAGTTGAACCCATTTCATAAGTGTGATAACACTTTTCAGGGTGTGTGGCTGTTTGGTATACTTAATATTCAGGTGGTTGAAGGCACTCTGCTTTGCCTTGCGCCACTAGTCACTCCGGAGGCATGCAAATATCAACACGACCACACACCATTGCCTGTTATTGCTTATGCATACAATATCATTTTATTGTATATTGAGTTTTTAAGTGATGCTTTAAAAATATTCGGGCTGGCAGTATAGCCTAGAGGTTAGAGGAACGAGGTGTAAACAAGTTTGGTACATCTAGCAGACCAGGCCTGAGTTTGATTCTCACAACCTCCACTTGCATACTGTGTGACTCTGAGCAAGTCACTTAACCGCCCAGTGCTCCCAGGTCACCCCTGAAAACAGGCACTTGTGTGCCTAGTGGGCCTTACCTGGTTACCAAAGACTAAAAAAAAAAAAAATATATATATATATGTTTACAGTGTGGCAGTTCAAATATCACAAAATGTAAAACCTAGAGGGATTGTATGCCAAGAAGCAGAAGGAGAGGAGAGCCAGGCCCTGTATAGATCAAGGGCGCATCTGATCAATCAGACCGCTCCTTTCCCCTCCATATAAAACACTCTTATCTGATAAGAGTGACTAATGCGCACATGCCCTGGAAACTGACCTTTTGGGGGCGGGATTTTACATTAATAAACATCATTGACTTGACCGCAACCAATAATACTTTCAAACTACTGCGGGGACCACTCTAACAGATGTAAGACTGGTTCCGCTTACAGTTTTTAGGATATTAGAACCCAATCTCCTTTGGTTAGTGATTTTCTTTCCTTAAGAATATGCATGAGATCTCTTATACAACTGTAAGAGTGGCCACACCGGCAATGTTAACGTACAGAGAAAGTTATTCTTGGCTTGGCAACAACCGAATCAGCTTTACTCCCCTGAGAGAGCCCATTAAAAAAAAAGATTTATTAACAGGCTGACATCCGCCATGTTTCATTCAAACTCCTGCATTCCACCTGTCCCATTTAAAGATGAAATACGCAAATGGTGGAATGGCCACAAGTATTTCTCCTCCTACACCCTCTCTGCAAGCTTAGTTCCAGAAGCCCATACATAACCAAACAGAAGTAAGTCTGACAATGCTAATCCAACATCAAAGTAAGCAATACCCTTTGACACTAACCAGATATTAGAAGGAAATCTATCAGAAAAGTAAACCTTACTGGCTGGCACTGATCTTAACTTTCCCAATGTGCCACAAATTAATGACACAACAAATTTTTTCCAAACATCACTAATACAGCACAGTAGTGGGAACTGGGCACTATCACATCAAAATCAAGTTATCCAGTCAGTTTAGAATATATATCTATATACATACTAAAAATGCCAGCAGAGTAGGCCCAATGGCCTTTGGTGTCTGCTCATTTGGTCAGCCCCCACCCTGGGAGCTGACCTTGCTGTCCCCCCTGCTCTCTTTCATCACCCTTCCCCTGTACCTTTCCTATCCTATCCCCTCTTGAACCCCTCCACAGTCTCTGCCTACACCAGCCCAACGGGCAGCGCATTCCATGGTTCTACCACTCTCTCAGTGAAGTAGCACCTCCTTCTTTCTCCCCTGAGTTCCCCCCCCTCCAGCTTCCACCCATGCTCTCTAGCTGCCCCCTTCCTTTGGAGCACCCTGACTGAGCCACCCCTATTTACCCCCTTCATGAACTTGAAGACCTCTATCATGTCCTCCCATCCCTTTTCTCTTCCAGTGTGTACACATTTAGCTCCTCGAGCCTCTCCCCATAGGTCCTTTCCCCCAAGCCCCAGATAATTTTGGTTTCCTTCCTCTGAACCCTTTCCAGGAGTTCAATGTACCTTTTTAAGTGTGGCCTCCAAAACTGCACACAGTATTCGCGGTGCGGCCTCACCAAGCAGTTATACAGAGGGAGTATTACTTCCTGCCTTCTGGAGGTGATCTCCTAGCGATGCATCCCAGCATTCTGTTGGCCTTGGCTGCTGCTCTCCTTCAAGTCTCAGAGTTGTTCATCTTGACATCCACCATCACCCCCAGGTCCCTCTCAGCCATTGAGACTTGTAGCATTCCCCAAGGGTGTACACTTGGCCCGGGTTTCTGGCTCCCAGGTGCAGTACCCTGCATTTCCCTGCACTGAACCTCAGTCCCCACTTCCTTGACCGCCTCTCCAGAGCATCTAGGTCCCCCTATAGGGCCACCCTCCCCTCGTCCTCATCTACTACCGCTCCCAGCTTTGAGTCGTCTGCAAAGAGACTCATTTCACTCCTGATACCCTTCCTTATGTCAGAGACATAGGCGTTGAACAGGAGGTGCCCAAGAACTGATCCCTGAGGGACCCCACTAATGACCCTCGTTGGAGACAAAACTATCCCCCCAACCATGACCCTCTGGGTCTGCTCCAAGAGCCAGTTCCTTATCCATTTCATCATCTTTCTCCCTACCCCCATTGCCCCCAGCTTATCCAACAGGCCCCCATGAGGAACCGAGTCAAATGCCTTGCTGAAGTCGAGAAAGAGGATGTCCACTGGCCTACCCAGGTCCAGGGCATTCATCACCCAATTGCAGAACTCCACAAGGTTTGTCTAACACAAGGTCCCCAGGACAGAGCCATGCTGTCTATTGTCCAGGCACCCTATCTTTTTTGCAGTATCCCCTCTAGCCCCTCCTTGACAATAATACCCTCTATCACCTTGCCCACCACTGATGTCAGGCTGACAGGCCTGTAGTTCCCTGTCTCCTCTCTTGATCCTCCCTTGGGGATAGGCACAATATGCATCACCTTTCAATCCTGAGGCACCCACCCCGTCCTCAGAGAGATGCTGAAAAGCTCTGCCAGGGGTTTCGCCAGGACATCCGCTAGTTCCCTCAGTACCCTGGGATGTAATTTATCTGGCCCTGGTGCTTTCTCCGTCCTAAGCGACTTGAGGACTTCCCTCACTCTCTCTACCGTGATTTTCACCTCCGCTTTCTCGGCCCTCTGTTTTGCCTTCCCCCTCCTGCCAGTGATGGCTCCCCCCTCTCCCCAAACCTGTCAATCAGTAAGGGTCCCTCCCCTCCTCAGTTTCACCATCTCCTCCCATGCATGGTGCAGCCCCCCCCCCATTTTTTCTTGGTAAAAATGGAGGCAAAGTACTCATTTAGTACTTCAGCCTACTCCCCCGGGTCCTGTGCCCATCCCTCCCCTGTTCTAATCCTGCTGATCTGCCCCTTTGCCCTCCTTTTTTCCCCCAGTGTATCTAAAGAACCCCTTGTTCCCTCTCCTGAGTTCCTGGCCAGGTTCTGCTCCTTCCTTGCCTTAGCCGACCTCACCACCCTAGTGGCCCTTCTGGCCATCAGCTCATACTCCCCTTGATCCCTTTCGCTCCTTGAGCAATTGAAATGCCTATAGGCAGCTTTCTTTTCCCTCGCCACCTCCTGAACCTCCTGGGTCCACCAACAGGGTTTTTGGGCCTTACCGGATTTGTGTCTCACTTTTGCACAGGTCCTGGTAGCCTTCTGCACCCCCCTCCTGATGATATCCCATCTACTGTCAGCGTCCATGTCCGGCCTTATCCTGTCCATGTATTTTTTATAATGGCACGGTAGTGCCAGAATAGTTAGGGTTGAGTACAGTGCTGAATGTTAAACCCCTAACTTTGCACCTTAATAACTTAGGGCAGCTTTCCATGGAATAGCCAAAAAATGTGCACGTGTGGTCAAGCTGGCACACACTCAAGACGTGAAAAGTTTCGTGACAGCACCTTGTGTGGTTTTGGAGATCTGGATACCCCTTATTTTGGAAAAGTGATCCTTTTTTTCCCTATACTTAATACACATTTATTTGCTCTCATCTACAACCTAGACAGTATGGAATGTTTTTACGAAAATTTCAGGGCTGAAGCAGCCTATGTCGATGTAATGCCTTTCAAAAGTTTCATGAAAAACATATTAAACAGTTCCAGAGTTATAAGGGTTTTAATTTTTTTTCAGAGCATCTACAGTCATGTTTTGGGATAACCCTCTGCAGGGATTTATTTAACTCTAAATATTGATTAGCGTTTTGCTCATAAAAGTGCTAAATCTTTGTGAAAATGCACAGCTCTTGCCTCACTATGTTTAACAAACACAGCACTTCTAGAAAATCCATATAAATACTTTCTGTACAGTTAGTATAGTCCCAAGAAAAAAACTGCTAATCAATTATTTAAAACCCTGCTCTGATATGAACTAAAAATGTTTGGTTCATGAGTGCATTTTCGTTTTGCATAGTTGAGCACTTTACCTATGATTTTTGTTCAACCTCCACATCACCTGCCACTTGTCTGGGTGTGCACTTGGCAATAATCTCTGGGCACCGAAAACAAGCATTTTGGCTTTGCCCCAGAGCTTTAAAACTGCTCAAACTTGGTTTGCACCCTAAGGTGGAAAGGCTGGTTAACAACTTCTTCTGATGCAGATTTGAGAAAATCGAAAAGAGCCATTAATGTTTTCCAGTTTTCACTTTTTTTTTTTTAAAGGCTGACATCAAATGGTCCACATAATGCAATAAATTGTAAGACAGAACTACTGTAATCCAGTTTGACAGTGTCCAAGTTTATCAAGTCAGTGTTAAGTGGTGACAGTCAGTTGGCAGTGGTACCATATTAAGCTGCACCTGTTATGCTTGACATGTGTATGTGCAGTGCTAGTTTGAAACTCTCAGGGGTGTCCTAGAACAATAAGAAAATGAAAGATATTTGTAATTTTAACCACCTTTCGGATTAACAGTTTGCTACTTTGGACTAGTCTTGGGTGTCCAAAAGGATGAAGGGATCTACTGGATAAGCTGACATACAAGTCTAGTTTATGGTTTTAAAAAGGGCACCCAAGAATGGGGACTCCACTTATTATGCAAGGTCCACCTATCAGCAGGGTTTACAATGGTTAACTGTGTAACCTGATTTTGTGGCCATTCCTGACCACAAAAACAGATTCTGTGCCCTATGTTGGTCACAAAACAATTTCTTGCATCTAACATGGACAGCAAAGTTAGGTCTGTAATTTTGCTAAGACTGGCATGGTAAATGGTGGTGGTGGGGAATTACATGTATACTTATATACTGTATATATGGAAGGCTGATTAGCTTAGAGGTTAGGGTACAGAGCTATAGACCTGGGTTTGAATCCCACAACTGCCCTTTGCATTACTGCGTGATCTTGAGAAAGTCACCTAACCTCCCAGTGCTTAAATCTCTCCCAGTGTCAAACCTGGAAATGATCTTCGGCTCAAAGAGATTTATCTGGCCAAAAATCCTGAAAAAAAGGTGAGGTTGACTTATAGGCAAACATATTTGGTACTTTCAGTACTGAGGGTACTTCATAAGGGTGTTCAATTTAAATAACACAGTGAAATAGTCATTTAAGATTGGAAGGCACAGTAGAGTCATCATATCCATCTCTGCTTCATAAGCAGGGATTAAAAAAAATATACTGTACCCTTGGCTACTGCAGGACTTGAGATCATCAATCAGCATCCAGGAAAGCATTTTAAAATATAATATTAAGTCAGAATTCTGCTTATATTTCATGAATTTGATGTAATTATCTCTTCTCACCCTGCATTATTGGGGACATTAACATTAAAACAGGGATTTATCCTGCAGACCTCATTTGCTTCTCCTAACATCTTAATTCTGTCTGTCACATCAAACTGTGATGCAGTGAAAATTACTATGATGTGACAAACAGTGGATTATAACTCCTGTATACAGAAAAAGAGATGAAATCTCAGAAAGAAAGAATGTTTAGAAATAAACAATCCTGATTGGCTAACAGCGATCTCATGATTTATAATAAAGGGTGTAGGTACCCACTGGGCATGAAAGCAGTAGTGAGTGCATTTATAAGATTTTTTTACATAATCAAAGTACATTTCGCCAAGGAACGGGTTTGATTCAGCAAGGATAGTGCTTACTTCAAAGGCATAGCAAGCGCAAGAGTAGATCTGGGTAAATGATAATACTGTCCGCCGGTTCCATTTTACAGCATTGCAGGGTCTGTGTGGCCCTTCCATAGAACCAGGTATATAGGGATCTGAAGAAAGGAGTGGGGAAGAAATTGGCCTACAACTGGCAGGCAACTTATTACAGTATATGCCTTTGGATCAATGTAACACACTGTTGCCCTGTTGTGGATCTCATGTTTAATGGCAGGTATTGTATTCTACACCAGACACTGATCTAAGCCCCTTGCTTACATTTCCAGTTTCCAAGAGATTAGATACATACTCTGGAACATTTTTGCAATAACACTTATACATAAAGCCGAACACATGCAGTGATATGCAATCAGTTTCTATCTCACTCATACAAGCTTATAATATAGTGAACAGTGCTGTCCATTACTGTTTTCATGTCCAGTGGGTGACTACACCCTTTATTAACTAACATCCTAACCAGCTATGGAGTGGCATCAACAAAATCATGGGCGATGCCAAAAAAACCTTGCCCCACTCCATTGTGGTCGTTGGTACCACAACGGAAGGGGACAAGAATATTGCTGCCTCCTTTAACAAGATCTTTAGCGATCTATTTCCATACCTACCAGACCCTAGTACCCACCCTGCCTCAGTAGGAGATACACCTGACCACCCTACCAGATCGAAGTTCTGTTTCAAAGGGCCAATTTGGACTGATGTGCACGCCTACTTAACAAGGACCAAAATTACAACTAGGCTTGGCCCAGACAACATAGATATGAAGCTGATCACATTAGTGATTATGGGAGTCACCCCACTCTTGCAGATTATTTTCAGTATGTCCCTTTCCACTGGGCAAGTACCTGAGCTTTGGAAAAGGGCCCATGTGACCCCAGTACTTAGAGGGGGTGATAATAACCTGCCCTCTAACTACTGCCCGATCTCCAGTCTACCCCACTATTAAAAACCTTTGAGAGGGATTAAATGATCAGTTCATTCAATACCCGAGTCAGCATGAGCTCTTGGCAAATGAACAGCATGGGTTTAGAAAAAACTTCAGCACAATGACAGCACTCCTGGAGTTCACTGACTCAATTCATTGTGCCCTGGACAGGGGAGAAATGGCTGGGTCCATATACACAGACCTTACCAAGGCCTTCAACCCTGTAAACTATGCCCTCTTCTGCCAGACGCTACTTAATCTGAGCCTTTTGGAAGACTCAGTCAGCTAGTTTAAAGGCTACTTGGCAAATAGAACCTAAGCGGTAAAATGTTGCAACATGGTTTCAGACAATAGGCTAGTCACTGTAGGTATTCCCAAGGGGTCAATCTTAGGACCCCTCCTCTTAAGTTTATTCATAAACAATATACCTGCTGTATGCAGGTCTACCAGTATATTACTTTATGAGGATGATGCCGTCATCTTCTCCAGCAGCAAGTGACCGGAGAAACTGAGACAGAGGCTTCAGACCGACTTTACTGTCATCCAGGAATGGTTCACCTCTAATCTGCTGGTAATGAACACCAAAAAAATGAAATATATGATCTTTGCCAACCGTAACAAGCCCCATATCTCCCCGGTATTAACCATCACATCTACAAGTGGGTCCCCACCTTAAGCAAGTAAAAACGTTTAAATACCTTGGGGTTACCCTTGATGGTGCATCGTCTTTTAATGCACATAACGATTTCTTGGTTATGGCAGTCAGCTCTAAGCTAGGGCTACTATACAGGCATAGAAACAACCTCCTCCTAGAGGTTACAAAACTACTGGCAGTGCTTCATTGCAAGGATAATTGATTATGGAATTGTGGTCTACAGCTCTGTGAGTGACAGTGTGTTGTTCAGAGGCAGAGGTCTCCTAAATGGAGCCTGCCACTCCGCGCTTGGTCTCAAACTTGACACACACACACACACACACACACACACACACACACTTGTGCTATACAGCAGCCTGAACTGGTTAAACCTAGACTCGTGGCTGCTCTATCACACCCTGGTCAATGGCAATAAAGCTTTATGAGGCTTGCTGTTCCCCAGACTACAGTCCATGTTGTGGATGGAAATTCTCTACCGGGGTGTGATGGTAACGTTTGTCACCTTGGAAGTGTGATAGTGAGAGCACCGTTCCCCCTTTGAAACGGTCTGCCTCACTATTGGTGTGAACCTTGCTGAGGAAAACTACTGATTACTGCTGTGACTGTTGAGGTTCATCTTCAGTGACATTATTGGCATCACTGTTCAACTCTTTAAAGGAGCTGACATTTTATGCACTTTACTCTCCACAGCACATTTTGGATTGGATTCTCCTATTTATATGTTGCATTTATTTTATTGTGTAATTTATTATTATTAATATTGTTGTTGATGAATGGGGAGGGTTGGGATGTGGTAAGGGGTAGTTAAGAGGGTAATCTGTTGTGGTTTTTATTTTATTTTGAGAAAAAATGTTATTTTATTTTTTGTAAATTTTATGATTACTGGTTGGGAGGCGGGGTTTGTTTATTGTTTTATTTGAAATAGTTTGGGGAGGGGTATTAAGGAATTATCATAGGTAGGCTGCTCTAGATAGGGTTCTGATTGTTGGTACAGTACTGGAAGATGTGTCAAAGTTATGGGCCCCTCCATATTGCATATGCGGCGTCCCTGCTGCATGATCCACCCCTTTACTGATCTCCCTATTCCAGCAGCAGCGGCAAGACGCTGTCATGAGGTCAGTATAGCAAGGCAGTGTGGAGGTTGGTGGCAGGGTGCTGCAGGCACAGCAGAGGTGAACAGGATCGGGGTGGTTAGGAGCAAGAGACACCCTGGGGTTAAAAGGAGCCACGAGAGAGGCCCGTGTTTGGTGTCCATTCCCAGGATTCCCACTGAACTTACTGGGCAGGTAGCCGGTGAGCCTGCAGTCTCCATCATTCCCCTTTGAGCAGTGCTGTGCAATGCCAGATCGATGAGGAACAAGACCGCAATTATGGAGGACTTGATTTCATCTGTTGCTCTAGCTTGCATTATGGAGACCTGGCTAGGAGATGATGCTAGGCCAGTTTTGAATGTGCCCATCCCTGCCAGGTACTCTGTGGTTCACTGCCCGAGGAGGGAACACAGGGGTGGGGGTGTGGTCATCTGCTTTAGATCCAGCTTGAACTTTGCTGTGCACTCAGTGGGTTCTACCTCATCCTTTGAATGTATGGTGGTGCATGGGGGTCCAGGTGCAGGGGGGGGGGATTTCCTGCAGGAGGTCGCAGAGTTCATTGTCTACAGGGTATTGAAGCCCCCAGATAGTTAATTCAGAAGGACTTCAATGCCTGGGTCGACAACAAATCCTCACATTTTGAATGTGACCTCCTGTTTTTTGGATGTGACCTCCTCCAGTTGATGGCATCACTGGGCCTGACACAAGCAGATGCTTCTGCCACCCATCACCATGGCCACACCTTGGACTTGGTCTTCTCGCTGGGGCTTGAGGTCATGGACCTCATGACTGATTGTGTTGCTTGGTCCGATCACTGCACGGTAGAATTCTCATTCAAGGCCCCCCCCCCCCCGATAGTCCCTCCCCTGTCAAGATGGTCAACTATCGCCCTTTGGGGAGCTGCAAGGACCAGATAGTGAGGATCAGGAAGGACGGGGGTGGGCAGAGAAAGGGGTGAATCAGGCAGAAGCACTGAATGAGTACTTCTGTTCTGTATTCACGAGGGAGAAAGGAGGGCAGCTACTACAGGGGGTGGGCAGGGGGAGAGGGGGTAATGGACAGGGTGATCACTGAGGGTAGGGCACTGGGAGGGGTTAAAGGTTCTGAGGGCGGATAAGGCACCAGGACTGCATGGCATACACTCAAGGGTGTTAAAGGAAATGGCCAAGATCCTGGCTGGACCACTGGCAGAACTATTCAATACCTCCCTGGACACAGGATGCGTACCGCATGACTGGAGGATGGTGCACATGGTACCCATCCAAAAAAGTGGACCAAAAGATGAGTTGGGTAATTATAGGCCGGTAAGCTTAACTTCCTTTGTGGGAAAGCTGATGGAGACATACCTAAGGAAAGGCTGGTGATCTTTATGGAAGACAATGGGCTCCAAAACAGTCACCAGCATGGGTCTGTCTCTGGAAAATCCTGCCAGATGAACCTAGTTGAGTATTATGATTGGGTTATGAGGGAATTGGACAAGGGCCATGCGGTGGATGTCATGTACTTGGACTTCAGTACGGTCTTTGATTCAGTGCCGCATGGGAGGTCGGGAAGGAAGTTGAGATACGTGGGGGTGGGGACTAAGATGGTTAAATGGATTGAGAACTAGCTGCAGGGGAGACAGCAGAGGGTAGTGGTGGGGGGACTCTCATCTCCAAGGGCTGTGATGAACGGGGTGCCGCAGGGAGCAGTACTAGGGCCAGTGCTGTTTGGAATATTCATAGCAGTCATCTCGTATGGCATCAGGAATAAGATCAGTCTATTCTCTGATGATACCAAATTGGAGGCAGTGGTGGACAACATAGCATGTTGGCAGGTGCTTCAGGATGACCTGACCAAACTGATGGAGTGGTCAGAAGCATGGCAGTTGGGGTTAAATGCGATAAAGTGCAAAGTCCTGCACTTTGGAGCAAAGAACCCAGGGAGGGATTATCAGCTGAGAGGGGTGCAGCTAGGTTCCACCAAGGAGGAGGAGAAGGATCTAAGGGTGGTTGTAATGAGGAAGATGAACAATACAGAGCAGTGTAGGAGAGCGGCAGTGAAAGCCAACCGGATGCTGGGCTGTATCGTGAGAAGGATCTCCTCCAGGAACAGGGAGGTGATCCTGCCCCTCTGCAGGGCACTGGTCAGGCCGCACCTGGAGTACTGTGTGCAATTCTGGCACTCATCTATGAAGAAGGATGTGAAATTACTGGAAGGGGTATAACACAGGGCAACAAGGATGATCCAGGGATTGGAGGACAGACCATACGAGAAGAGGTTGAGAGAGATGAACAGGTCCTCCTTGGAAGAGAGAAGGGACCGGGGGAGACCTTTAAGCACGTAAAGGGGATAAACAAGGCAGACACTGAAGGCATATTCAGGCTGAGGAGGGGGAGGGACACGAGAGGGCACAGGCTTAGATTGGAGGGGGGAAGATTTAGGACAGAAATGAGGAGGCACTTTTTCACGGGGGGGGTCGTGGCAGAATGGAATGCTCTACCAGAGGAGGTGGTAGCCTGTTAGACAGTGGGTAATTTCAAAAGGGGATGGGACAAGGTGAGGGGAGTAACTGGGAAGAGGAGGGAGAGCAGGGCAACTGCAAGGTGAGGGTGCTAGCTGCACACTCAAGCAGACCTGATAGACCACGTGGCCTATTTCTGCTGTTAAATTCGTATGCTCGTATGCCCCCAGAGGGACCTTTGGCAGTAGTACTGCATGTGTGACTGACACTGGTGAGGTGGTGGCTGCCTATAATAAGGCCATCTCCAAAGTGCTCGATGCCATTGCACTGGTCTGTACATGACCCAGATCTTCTCAGTTGAGACTCCCATGGTTTGATGGGGCTCTCAAGGGGATGAAAGTAAAGGGTCAGAAGTGGGAGCATTGCTGGCAGAGGGCCCACTCCAAGGGGGAAAAACTGGTCTTGCGATTTCACTACCATCAGTACCAAGGGGCAATCGACCATAAGAAGGCAGAGTTCTTGTCCAGGGAGATTAATGCAGGGAGGAACAGACTAGCTTAGCTTTTTTGGACTGTAGAAAGACTACTTCATCTGGTTTGTCTGCAGCTGAAAAAAGCATTTTCAATCACAATATGCGATGAGTTTGCTCAGTTCTTCTCTGACAGGGTGTCCTCTGTCTGGTCCAGGATCTCCCCAGTGGGGCAAGGTTTGCCTCAAGGTGGTCGGCCTGGTTGGAGCATGTGCACGGCTACTGTCTGGGAGGAGTTTAGGCCAGTGGAGGTGGCTGAGTTTGCTGAGGTGATTTCAAAGCTGTGGCTCATTTTTTGTGAACTGGACCCGGCTCTGACCAGTCTCCTAGTAGGATGCGCCAGGATCGTTGGTCCAGTATTCACTGGGATAGTCTGGTGTTCGCTTTCAGAGGGGATCTTCCCTGATGCTTTGAAGGAGGCATTGGTGAGGCCCCTCTTAAAAGAAACCATCTCTTGACCCTGATGTCCTGGCGAATTACTGACCTATCTCCAGCCTCCCATTTCTGGGGAAGGTTGTCGAGAAGATAGTGGCACTGCAGCTCGAGATACACCTCATGGCCTATGACATCTATGAACCATTCCAGTTCAGTTTCAGGGCTAGGCATAGCACTGAAATGGCGTTAGGGTGCAAAATGACTTCCTCAGGGTGAGAGATACAGGAGATCGGTCAGTTCTCGTTCTCGATCTCTCCTCAGTATCTGACACCGTGGACCAACTTGTGCTATTGGATCACTTCACAGAATATTGTGGACTTGCCAGTACTCTCATCAACTGGTTTGAATCCTATCTCTCGGACAGGAAGCAGCAGGTGGTGATGGGGAATTTCTCCTCCACCCCAAAGCTCCTGCCATTTGGAGTGCCTCAAGGGTCAATCCTGTCACCGATGCTGTTCGTAGTGTACATGCTACCCTGGGAGAGCTCATTAGATGGTACAGTTTGGATTTTCACTGCCATGCAGATGATGCCAAGCTGCACATGTATTTTGCCCCTGGAACAAACAATGCCATGGACGTGCTAAACAGCTACCTGGCGGAAATCCAGGACTGGATGGCCTCCAACTGGCTAAGGCTTAATCCTGACAAGATGGAGGTCCTGGTGATTAAGCCTGGTCGTGGGTGTGATGGAGTGCCGCAGGAGTGGCAACAGGATTGGTCCTGGGAGCCACCTGTTGATGGCTTCCCTGTATGCATACTGAAGTGTTCATCTGCCTGCTGGCTATGAATGCAAAGAATCTGTGGGGCTGTCTGGGGAGCTGCGGAACCACAGGGCCCTCTGGCCACTGTGCAGAACCTTCTAGGCCCTTTGCTTCCATGCAGCTATGGTGTGCAGAGGTGCAGAGCCATCTGGACCCTATGCAAAATAGAACATATATCTTCACTATACAGTAACTTGGGACATGCAAGTGAAGACTGAGATTCGGAATGGGAGTTGCAGAACAAAGTAGACTGCTGTTAAGGGACAAGAGAACATTCCTGTCTGTTAGCACTAACTGCGTTCACTGAGGACTACTGCCAGATTCTGGGTAATAAGTAACTGCTTTCACTTCCCTGTAGCGACAAAGAGAAAAAACTGCAATGTTCCTTTATATGTCTGTTTTGCACAAATAATTTATATTCCCAGCAGTCAACACGAGAACAATTTTGTTTAGCACAAGCCACTGTCTGAGCATTAGTTTTATTGCCAGCACAATAAACATCTGAACCACCAGAGAACTAAATATTATTGCACCTGTAAGTGATTAATCATAACCTGTGGATTCTGCAGTTTATTACATACAGAGTTAATGATCTGCAGCAATAACAGTAAATATTGTAAACGTCTGTATGTGGGATGCTTGAAATTACTATATACAGTAATAAGCTTTTAATTAATTAATAATTAATCTTTCAGATAATTGTTTTTTTTTTCTTTTCCTGTGACAGCAACATGCCTGGGGTATACAGGGCATACAGGGCAGAAAAATATGTTAAACTTATATTTGACCTAATTGAACATGAAAAGAATTAGTTGCAGCATTGTCCAACAACTTTGTGTGACTGCAAGGCTGGATCCAACGGGGTGGATGCGAATAACATATTAACATACTAAAATGCCAGCAGAATAGGCCTAATGGTCTTTCGTGTCTGCTCGTTTGGTCAGCCCCCACCCTGGGAGCAGACCTTGCTGACCCCCTCGCCTTCTCTGGCTTCTCCCTTCCCAGTTCCGGATATTCTCGCTGCACAGGATTTTGCTTCCAGAACCCTTCCCCTGTACCTGTCCCAACCCCTCTTGAACCCCTCCACTGTCTCTGCCTCCACCAGCCCACTGAGCAGCGCATTCCATGGCTCCACCACCCTCTCAGTGAAGTAGCACTTCCTGCTTTCTCCCCTGAATCTTCAACCTCCAGCTTCCACCCATGCCCTCTAGTTGCTCCTTCCTTCGAAACACCCTGACTGCTCCTCCCCTATTTACCCCCTTCATGTACCTAAAGACCTCTATCATGTCCCCCCGGTCCCTTCTCTCTTCCAATGTACATATTTAGCTCTTGAGCCTCCCCATAGGTCCTGTCCCCAAGCCCCAAATCGTTTTGTTGCCCTCCTGGACCCTCTCCAGGAGTTTAATGTCCCTCTTTAAATGTGGCCTCCAAAACTGCATGCAGTACTCGAGGTGCGGCCTCACCAAGCAGTCATACAGAGGGAGTATCACTTCCCTCCTTCTGGAGGAGATCCCCATAGCGATGCATTCCAGCATCCTGTTGGCCTTGCCTGCTGCCCTCCTACAAGTCTCCGAGTTGTTCACCTTGACATCCACCGCCACCCCCAGGTCCCTCTCAGCCATCGAGACTTGTAGCATTCCCCCCCTCCCAGGGTGTACACTTGGCCCAGGTTTCTGGCCCTCAGGTGCAGTACCTTGCATTTCCCTGCATTGAACCTCAGCTTCCACTTTCTAGACCATCTTTCCAGAGCCTCCAGGTCCCCCTGTAGGGCCACCCTCCCCTCCTCCCCATCCACCACCGCCCCCAGTTTTGAGTCATCTGCAAAGAGACTCATCTCACTCCTGACACCTGCTCTTATGTCAGAGGCGTAGGTGTTGAACAGGAGGGGCCCAAGGACTGATCCCTGTGGGACCCCACTAATGACCCTCCTTGGGGATGAGACTACCCCGCCAACTACGACCCTCTGGGTCTGGTCCTGGAGCCAATTGCCTATCCATCTGATCATCTGGTTCCCCACGCCCATTTCTCCTAGCTTATCCAACAGGCCCTCGTGAGGAACAGAGTCAAATGCCTTGCTGATGTCTACAAAGAGGACATCCACTGGTCTACCCAGGTCCAAGGCACTCGTCACCCAGTCATAGAACTCCACAAGGTTTGTCTGATATGATTTCCCCGGGACGAATCCATGCTATCTATCGTCCAGGCACCCTGATTTTTCCAGGTCCCCCCAGCCTCTCCTTGACAATGCCTTCCATCATCTTGCCCACTACCGATGTCAGGCTGACGGGCCTGTAGTTCCCTGCCACCTCCTTTGACTCCCCTTGTAGATAGGCACTATATGCGCCACCTTCCAGTCCTGGGGCACCCACCCTGTCCTCAGAGAGATGGTGAAAAGCTCCACCAGGGGTTTCGCCAGGACACCCACAAGTTCCTTCAGCACTCTGGGATGTAATTTATCCGGCCCTGGTGCTTTCTCCGTCTTAAGGGACCTGAGAGCTTCCCTCACTCTCTCTGCTGTGATTTCCACCTCTGCTACCTCTTCTCCCTGCTTAGCCTTCCCCTCTCCTGCCAGTGATGCCTCCCCCTCTCCCCAGACCCGCCAATCGGTAAGGGTCCCCTCCTCCTCCTCAGTATCACTGTCTCCTCCCATGTATGATGCAGCACCCCCATTTTCCTTGGTGAAAACTGAGGTGAAGTACTCATTTAGTACCTCAGCCTGCTCCCCGGTTTTGTGCCCATCTCTCTGTTTAATCCTGCTAATCTGCCCCTTCATCCTTCGTTTTCCCAATGTATCTAAAGAACCCCTTGTTCCCTCTCCTAATTGCTCCTGGCCAGGTTCTGCTCCTTCCTTGCCTTAGCCACCTCACCACCCTAGTGGCCCTTCTAGCCATCAGCTCGTACTCCTCGATCCTTTCACTCCTTGAGCACTTGAATTGCCTATAGGCTGCCTTCTTTCCCTTACCACCTCCTGGACCTCCCTGGTCCACCAGCAGGGTTTTCAGGCCCTACCGCATTTTCGTCTTACTCTTGCACAGGTGCTGGTAGCATCTTGCACCCCTCTCCTGATGATTTCCCACCTACTGTCAGCATCCATGTCTGACCCAATCACATCCAAATGCTCCTTAAGGATCCTTCCTTATCCCTCAGTGTCTCTATGCATACAACTCAGATGAGCATAATAGGTTTGCTTATGCTGCCTGGTATGCCAGAAGTACCAGCCAGCACTGAACCAGACTCCCATTCTCATGAGGGTGGTTCATGGTCATGGGGTGGGGGTTGGGATGAGGCCATCCACATCATAACACTGTGTCAATTGACTCTGACACAGTATCCATCTTTTGAGTTGTAAACTGAATCCAGTCCTATCCATATGTGATTGCCGCCTGGTGGAAGGTGGGGTGCTGATAGCACAGCACTGTTCCAGTGCTGATCCATGTCAAGTGCTCTTGGTGTGAGGAGGAGGGCAGTAGGTTCTCTGCACCCATCTACTGATGTGAGTTATAACTGTTAGGTAAAACAAAATGGTTATATTAAATGCACGCTGAAAATAGAAAATAGAGTTAAAAATCTACGTTTCGACCTTAGGTCTTCTTCAGGAAGTATCTAAAAGAGAAAAAAAACAAGTTAGTGTAGAGGAGAGGTAAAATGAGAGAGATATATATGTGGAGAAAGAAGAAGAGGGAGGCTAAGGGAGAAGAAGTGATAAATGGTAAGATTAAGAGAGAATCTGTGAACAAAAGGTGATGATGGGAAAGATAAAACATAATGGAGAGAAAGAGCTGGGAAGTTCCCAGGTAGAGAGTGATTAACAGGGCCTTGTAAGAAGGCTGAAAGGTGACAAATGTGAGAAGGAGACAGAAATGGAGACATATGGTGAAAATGAAAAATAAATCAGTACAAAACAAATTGACTTTAGGGGAAAAGGGAGGCTGAAAGACGTTAGTGGAAAATAAGTCTATCATTTAAACCAGAGGGCTGCTGGGAGCCAAGGGGATGATCAGCTTGGCTTCCATGTTTTTTCTATGGTTAGGATCCTGGAAGCCCTGCTGAAGGACACAAACAGAAAGGTCATTGACATTGTGGTCCCTGGAGATAAAGTGGGATACAATGGGTTTAGTAGTTTCACCATTCCTGACCGCTCTGTAATGTTCCTGAAACGGTCAGCAAGACGCCTACCAGTTTCTCCAATGTACATAGCTGAACACCTCCTGCAAAGAATACAGTACACTACATTAGTGGAGGTGCATGAGAACCCTTGGTGATGTGAAAACACCTGTAGGCCCCGAATCTCAGTTACACTGGAAATAAATTTGCAGTGTAGCACAGCCCTGTTGCAAGGTTTGGTACCTGGGTGGGAGGAACTGTTAGGAGTGGGTAGGCTGCTTTTTACCAGGAGATTGCACAGGTTAGGTGGCCGGCGGTAGGAGGCAATAGGTGGTTCTGTAAAGGAAGCACCAATGTTAGGGTCAGTTTGCAAAATGGGAAAGTTACTAGTGATGATCCTGTGAAGAGAAGGTGTGCTCTGATGGAAAGGAAGAACTAGTGGAATACGCCGTTGTTCTTGTGTGACAGATATCCCTCCTCACGGGGGTCAAGGATACGGGCATGTTACTGACCGGGAGAGTGCTCTGTCCACTGTGCTTTTAGGGTATCCCGTTGATAAAAAAACTATGCATTATTTGGGTCTGCTCAGCAAAATCATCCTCTTCACTGCATAACCTCATGAAGTCTAAGAAACTGTGAATAAGGCAGGCCATTCTTGACATGTTTAGGATGGAAGGAGCTATGGAGGAGGAAACTGTGAGAGTCAGTGGGTTTGTAATAGACTGATGTCTTCAGACCAGTGTTCTGGACTGAGAGCTGGATATCCAGGAAAGGCAGTGTAGAGGAGGATACTTCAACAGTGTACTGAAGGGAAGGATGAGCCGTGGTGAACTTGTCAAGGAAGACTTGGAGGGTCTCCCTGGAGCAGGAGGTGGCCCCCACACAGTCATCAATGTAGCGTTTGTAGAGTTCAGGCACAGTCCCTGTAAATGAGAGAAAAAAACGTTCCTCCACCCAACCCACATGAGACCCCTTGTTGAGTCCCTGCCCTCCTATATTAAAGACACTAACCATGCTCTCCAGTTATTTGACAGGTTCAGATTCAGTGACTCTCATCAGCTCATCTTCACCATGGACATCAAATCTCTTTACACAGTGATCCCCCATGATGATGGTCTGACAGCTTTGCAGCATTTCTTGAACAAGCGGGAAGTCCAGCAGCCCCACACACACACTAACTCGCCTGGCAGAACTGGTTTCTAACACTCAATGCTTTTTCTTTAATAACAGTTTTTTCAGCAGGTCAGTGGAGTTGCCATGGGTACCAAGATGGGTCCCAGCTTTGCTAATCTGTTTGTGGGTTGGTGGAGGAACGTTTTTTCTCATTTACAGGACTGTGCCTGAACTCTACAAACGCTACATTGATGACTGTGTGGGGCCACCTCCTGCTCAAGGAGACCCTCCAAGTCTTCCTTGACAAGTTCACCATGGCTCATCCTTCCCTTCAGTACACTGTTGAAGTATCCTCCTCTACACTGCCTTTCCTGGATATCCAGCTCTCAGTCCAGAACACTGGTCTGAAGACATCAGTCTATTACAAACCCACTGACTCTCACAGTTTCCTCCTCCATAGCTCCTTCCATCCTAAACATGTCAAGAATGGCCTGCCTTATTCACAGTTTCTTAGACTTCGCAGGTTATGCAGTGAAGAGGATGATTTTGCTGAGCAGACCCAAATAATGCATAGTTTTTTATCAACGGGATACCCTAAAGCACAGTGGACAGAGCACTCTCCCGGTCAGTAACATGCCTCGTATCCTTGACCCCGCAGGAGGGATACTGTCACACAAGAACAACGGCGTATTCCACTAGTTCTTCCTTTCCATCAGAGCACACCTTCTTCACAGGATCATCACTAGTAACTTTCCCATTTTGCAACTGACTCTAACATTGGTGCTTCCTTTACAGAACCACCTATTGCCTCCTACCGCTGGCCACCTAACTCATGCGAATCTCCTGGTAAAAGCAGCCTACCCACTCCTAACAGTTCCTCCCCCAGGTACCAAACCTTGCAACAGGGCTCAGCTGCTACACCTGCAAATTTATTTCCAGTGTAACTGAGATTGGGGCCACAGTGTTTTTCATATCACCAAGGAGTTCTCATGCACCTCCACTAATGTAGTGTACTGTATTCTTTGCAGGAGGTGTTCAGCTATGTACATTGAGAAACTGGTAGGCGCTTGCTGACCGTTTCAGGAACATTACAGAGCGGTCAGGAATGGTGAAACTGCTAAACCCATTGTATCCCACTTTATCTCCAGGGACCACAATGTCAATGACCTTTCTGTTTGTGTCCTTCAGTAGGGCTTCCGGATCCCAACCATAGAAAAACATGGAAGCTAAGCTGATCATCCGCCTTGGCTCCCAGCAGCCCTCTGGTTTAAATGATAGACTTATTTTCCACTAACGCCTTTCAGCCTCCCTTTTTCCCAAAGTCAATTTGTTTTTGTACTGATTTATTTTTCATTTTCACCATATGTCTCCATTTCTGTCTCCTTCTCACACATTTGTCACCTTTCAGCCTTCTTACAAGGCCCTGTTAATCACTCTCTACCCGGAACTTCCCAGCTCTTTCTCTCCCATTATGTTTTATCTTTCCATCATCACCTTTTTGTTTCACAGATTCTCTCTTAATCTTACCATTTATCACTTCTTCTCCTTAGCCTCCTCTTCTTCTTTCTCCACATATATATCTCTCATTTTACCTCTCCTCTACACTAACTTGTTTTTTTTCTCTTTTAGATACTTCCTGAAGAAGACCTAAGGTCGAAACGTAGATTTTGAACTCTATTTTCTATTTTCAGCGTGCATTTAATATAACCATTTTGTTTTGCTTTTAGACCACATGCTGACGCAGCGCCTTGTCTTTGTTTTTTTTTCATAACTGTTAGGTGCCCAGTATACTCTCTCCATGTCCACCCCAACTCAAAACTCAGTTGTGCATACGCACAAATAATTTTTGCATCTTAGTAGATGTCGAAACCCAATACTACAGTTCCCATACCGACCGAAGACCTGGATGTCCCATATGCACAGAACATTTCTGAGGTGTAACAATATCGCCAACACCCAAAAATAAATTGTGAAATCTTTACTTTGTCTCAAATATTCAATTCCCAGTACAAACCCAAAAACTTCAATGCGAACCAAAAATATTTGGTTCATGAACAGAAACATTTCTGTTTGAATTGATAAACATCTGGAAAAATTTCACTTAAAACCCAAAAAATTTTCAGTTTGCAAAGTGTAATTTTCGGTTTAAAGTGAAATTTTAGATTAGCGAACAGATATTTTCGGCTCATGAACCAAAAAATCTTTTGGTTCAAACCAAAAAGACATCTGATGAACCAAATATCAGACAAGGGCAATTCCATGGTCCCAAAATACAATTTATGGCATGTGTTGAAAAAACACAAACAGAATCTTGCTTCAGAAGTCCCATTTAGCAAGACTGACATTTTTGTTATTTTCAAAGTGTCCATTTATATAGCTTTTCATGTTTTTGGTGAACGAGATGAAAAAACAAGATGGTGGCCATCACAAACAAAAAAAATTTGGCTTGTGAGAAGTGTTTCGGTTCATGACACATAAGTGATGCGAATCAAAAATGCTCTCATGAACCAAAAATTCAAAGGGTTATCCAAAAACCCTACTAAGCATACTCAGGGGCACACAGGGCATTTGGCCATTTCATGCACCACTCCCTACCAGCCAACAAAGGAGCAGACTTGGCTTTGGCCATGAAGACAGCCACTCTCTCGCTGCCCCTCTGGCTGGAGGTAGAGTGCCACCATGGTGTCTCCAGTAACAATTCTACAAAACAGCAACAAGCTGCTCAGCTTCTCAAGCAACTTCTGTTTGCGTTCCAAGCCTTTGGGTACAACATTAAAGGAAAACTGCACCCTTATATCTTGTAAATTTTGTTTGTTTCCATGTCAACTGACAATTCTTCTCTTGCAGCTGTTAGGGTTATATATATTTGCTTTAGTTTATTTTCACTGTTCATACTAGTCCCTGTAACTTCCCTTGGGGTCTCCATTTTCTGGTTGTTGAAATTTCACTGTCCCAGACAGCTTCATTGGCATATGAGAACATGATGTGAAATCACCATTTAGACTCTACAATATGCCTGTCTGCTTAATTAGATTTCAACAAAACCAGTTACAGCAAAGTGTGAAATGCCACATTTACCTTCATATACAGGGTTTTCCCCATTAAATTGCTTTCAATTTGTGTGTTTTCAGTGGAGGTTTTTTCCAGGATACTTGTACTTTCTGCATAGAGATTCATGGTATAAATGATTGATTTGACATCATGTTCTCATATGCTAATGCAGCTCTCATGGACAATGAGATTTCAACAACTATAAAATGGAAACCCAAGGATAGTTGCAAGGTACTAGTGCGAACAGTGAAAAAAAACTAAAGCAAACACATATATGCCCATCAGCTACCAGAAAAGAGTTGTCTGTTGACAAAGAAACAAAATTTACATGATATTAGGGTGTAGTTTTCCTTTAAGCAGGTAGCTCACACTTGGAGCCGCGGTACCCCTGAAGAAATGGCAGTTAAAGTTCTTAAACACTGACTACCAGAGGGCCAACCAATGGTCCAGAGGGTAGCACATCATATTCTCACTCTGGTGATCTGAATTAAGGTGTGGACTCAAGAATCAGCCAGTGGTTGGGGTGGTGAGGGAAGGGGATAGGCTCCCAGCAGGGGAAGGAAGGCACCAGGTTCTGCTACACTAGAGACTCCCGAGGTGAGCCAGGGAGTTTGCCTCCTCCACTGGAGTATCTTGATAGGGCAATGTCTGGCACAATGCAGATGGAGGGCAAGAATCAGGGATGAAAACAGGAAAACCCTATGTGCACCAGCTGCAAAGTATGATAGCACCAGCACTCCCAGATCTCGCCCCACGTGGATCTGTCAGCTTGAAAGTGGGGGAAGAGGCAGATGGGACTGAGACCAGTGGAATCCCTGACTACAGGTGTAGGCAGCAGACTGGAGTGCACAAAGCTGGATTTAAAAAAAAAAAAGAGCTCACCAGTCTCTTACCTTCCTTCAGTAACATACTGTATTTACAACACATCAACAATGTTCCCCGACTTTGGGTCTATTTCTAAGAACTTTAACTGCCATTTGTTGTGAGGTGCCAATGAAGAAGCTCACAGTGTGAGCCACCAGCCTAATCCAGAGTATTTATTTTTGAAAAGGATCACGTTATGTTATCACCACTGCACACACAGTAACAGTGCCCACCAGTTTATGGGGGCAGGCTTGATGTATAAAGGGAATGGAAAAGACTGCAGCATTGCAGTTTCATATCTGTTAATCACCCCCCCCCCCAAATTTTACAAATTATATGCATCATCTCTTTTCTGCTTTCTGTTTCTCTGGTCTTTAAAAGCCGGCTAAGTAAGCAGATTCCCTCCGCTGCATCTTTATTGTGGTCCTAACCAGGAACATGATCAGTTAATGGCTCCTGACACTGATAACCTACTTGCACAGACTGCTACACTGATGAAAATGGAACTCCTCCTCAACGTGCTCAGTTGACATCAAAGTAACAACTTGTGCAGGTAGTGGTATCAGCATCAGGAGACACTGCATTATTGCAACTGAGGATTTCACAGGTGGAACCACAATAGTGGTGCAATAGGGGGGTTTAAATACTGGGCTGCCTTCTAACGACCAGGGAGACAGAAAACAAACTAGCATTTGGCAATGCCGAATGTTTGTTTGCTTGCATTTGCTGTGTAGTTGTTGGGCACAGATAGCACAGGGGGTAAAATTAACAAATAACATGAGTTATAATAGTGAAACTGTCATCAATTTGGGGGAAGATGCCTTTGTCCTAGTGACTGATTTGAGATGGCAGCAGGGATTAATCCAAGAAGTCTGTTTTACTGCTTACCCTGTTTTAAGGGCATGCATCACAAAAAGAAAAAAGAATAACCAGTTACTGCAGTTTTTTCTTCATTCTTTTTCACTGTGATAGTGAGACACTACCAACACAACCGCAGTCCATGCGTACACATCTACATACTAACATACTAAAATGTCAGCAGAATAGGCCTATAGGTCTTTTGCATTTGCTCGTTTGGTCAGACCCCACCCTGGGAACTGACCTTGCTGCCCCCCTTGCCCTCTCAGGCTTCTTCCTTCCCAGCCCTGGATATTCTCGCTGCACTAGACTTTGCTTCCAGAACCCTTCCCCTGTACCTGTCCCACCCCCTCTTAAACCCCTCCACCGTCTCTGCCTCCACCAGCTCCCCAGGGAGCGCAGTCCATGGTGCCACCACCCTCTCTGTAAAGTAGCACCTCCTCCTTTCTCCCCTGAATCTCCCCCCTCCAGCTTCCACCCATGCCCTCTAGTTCCCCCCCCTTTCCTTCGGAGCACCCTGACTTCTCCATCCCCTATTCACTCCCTTCATATACCTGAAGACCTCTGTTATGTCCCCCTGGTCTCTTCTCTCTTCCAATGTATACATATTTAGCTCCTCGAGCTTCTCCCCATAGGTCCTGTCCCCCAAGCCCCAGATCATTTGGTTGCCCTCCTCTGGACCCTCTCCAGGAGTTCAATGTCCCTCTTTAAGTGTAGCCTCCAGAACTGCACGCAGTACTCGAGGTGCGGCCTCACCAAGCAGTTGTACAGAGGTAGTATCACTTCCCTCCTTCTGGAGGTGATCCCCCTAGCAATGTTTTCCAGCATCCTGTTGGCCTTGGCTGCTGCCCTTCTACAAGTCTCAGAACTGTTCATCTTGACATCCACCACCACCCCCAGGTCCCTCTCAGCAATCGAGACTTGTAGCATCCCCAGAGTGTACACTTGGCCCGGGTTTCTGGCTCCCAGGTGCAGTGCCTTGCATTTCCCTGCACTGAACCTCAGTTTCCACTTTCTAGACCACCCTTCCAGAGCCTCCAGGTCCCCATGAAGGGCCACCCTCCCCTCCTCCCCATCCATCACCTCCCCCAGCTTTGAGTCATCCACAAAGAGACTCCTCTCAGTCCTGATACCCTTCCTTATGTCAAAGACGTAGGCGTTGAACAGGAGGGGCCCAAGGACTGATCCCTGAGGGACCCCACTAATGACCCTCCTTGGGGATGAGACTATCCCACCAACCACGACCCTCTGGGTCCAGTCCTGGAGCCAATTCTCTATCCATCTGATCATCTTGTTTCCCACCCTCATTTCCCCCAGCTTATCCAAGAGGCCCCCGTGAGGAACAGAGTCAAACACCTTGCTGAAGTCAAGAAAGAGGACGTCCACCGGCCTACCCAGGTCCAAGGCACTCATCACCCAATCATAAAACTCCACAAGATTTGTCTGACACAATTTCCCCGGGACAAAGCCATGCTGTCTATCATCCTGGCACTCTGACTTTTCCAGGTCCCCCCTAGTCTCTCCTTGACAATGCCCTCCATCACCTTGCCCACCACCGAGTTCAGGCTGACGGGCCTGTAGTTCCCTGCTACCTCCCTTGATCCACCCTTGTGGATAGGCACTATATGCGCCACCTTCCAGTCCTGGGGCACCCACCCTGTCCTCAGAGAGATGCTGAAAAGCTCCGCCAGGGGTTTCATCAGGACATCCGCCAGTTCCTTCAGTACTCTGAGATGTATTTTATCCGGCCCCAGTGCTTTCTCAGTCTTAAGGGACCTGAGGGCTTCCCTCACTCTCTCTCTCTCTCTGCCGTGATTTCCACCTCCGCTACCTCGTCCCCCTTCATTGCCTTCCCCCCTTCTGCCAGTGATGCCCCCATCATGTCACATCCCGAGACACATGACAGAACGTGTATCCCTGTTGGTGTATGTTTACATGTTTGTAGCTAAAAATTTCAGTAAAATGCAAGTTTAAGAAAAAAATCTCAGTAGCATTTTTTTTTAAGCAAGGGAGTCTGAGCCTATTAGACTGCACAGTGTCATATAGATAGATATATATATATATATATATATACACACACACACACATATACCACAGACTGGGGAGGTAAACACATATGAAATTGCAATGCTGCATTGTTTCTCATCCCTTTTAAACATCAAGTCTGTTCCCATAAACTCATGGTCAGGCTGGAGCCTGAGGGGCACCAATGATGAAGCTCCGGGGGCCTACATCCAGTGCTGGTTTTGAACATCAGTGAGACGGCACACAAAACAAGGGAGACCAATACAGGTCAGGACCCAAGTAACCCTTGTCTCAGTGATTTTGCACTGAGGTTCTTTGTGTTTTAGATTGACAATGACCCAAACACATGAGACCATCATAGTGCTGGTTCCTCCTTCCCGTGTGCTGAGCTACAGATGAGCAACACTGATTTCTCCTGAGAAGGACACAATACATGTCTGAGTGTGTTCTTTCTCAGCCTCTGCAGATTGTGAAAGAGACCATCTGGCACCATGCCCTCCTGCTTAAAAGAAGAAATAGTGTAAATTCTTTCATGGTGATTTGCATAATTACGTTATGTGTGATTTTGTATTCCTTTTCTATACAGAAAAAGAATGGAGGTAAGAAAGTAAAAATCATGAATGCTGCGCTTCCTTTCCCCTTTAATGAAGAAGGAAGGATGGACGGACTAGACAAAACTCTCTAAACTGCCAGCTCTGCACTCCTTCCAGACTCTGGATGTAACAAACCTTGAAAATGTCACAAAGTTCAAGTACCTAGGAGTTTGGCTCGACAGTCACCTATACTTCTCTGCTCATGTGGACTACATGCACAAAAAGCTTCACCCTAAACTTGATGCACTGTACAGGAACCAAGGGTGCTTCCCTCTGCCGGCCCGCAGAGCCATTGTGCAGAGAATGATTCTTCCCCTCTTTGATTACAGTGACACTAGCTATGCCAGTGCTCCCAATTCTACCCTGGCCAGACTGGATCCACTCTTCCACTCCTTCTGTAGGTTTGCCCCCCAACCCACCACTGCCATCTCTACATCTCTCTCTCTCTCTCTCCTTTCCCTCCCTTAAGCCAGACGGATTGTTCATTGCTAACTGCTGGCTGGGCTCCTCCCATGCTACCTTGTGTCTCTTCTCTCCTTCCCTTCAAACCCCTCCTATTCTCTCCATAGCTCTAACCTCTGCTCTCTAACTCTCCCATCCAGGCGGACCTCGGCTGGGCAGGCTGCTTTCTCTTTCCGCCTTCCCAAACTCTGGAACTCCCTTCCTGACCCTATTCATTTTTTTTTTTTATTGCACTTTTTTATTTTATTATTATAGCACAGTACAGTACAAAGTAATACAGAGCAGTACAGCTTGCTATATAGATACAGGTATTCAATGAGAGCCATTTTATGAGAAGCATTATAACAAAATAGATACATCCTCCAGCTCAAACATGGAGAGTTCCAATATTTATATCTTCCCTCAGACAGCCTATAGGAAAGAGGTACATTCGTACTGTTAAGGGTCTCTCTATACCTCCACATGTTTAGACCCCAAATTATGCATGTATAGTTATCATAATTGACAAATCCTTACCAGTCGATTGTCCCAACCAGAAATATAAACAAGGTCTCAAATTCCCCCACCAGCCTCATGGTACAAAATCTGAATAGTGTTCTAGTTGATATAAGGTCGAGTTTCTCCATCTCTTATCAAATTTATGAACTTGCTGATTCATTCTTGCTGAGATCCTCTCTAAATTATAAATTTCATAAGTCAGCTGTCTCCAGGACTCTACCGTTTGGACCCTGGGAGAAAGCCAAAGTCTAGTAATGGCCTTTTTGGCTGCTAGTATCATTATTATCATCAGGTAATAGAGATTGTTATTCAGTTTGACACCAGCAGGTGACACCCCCATCAGGATAAGGTAGGGTAGAGTATTTCAGGGAATTCAAATATACTATTCAGCATTATTTGTATTTCCCTCCAATAACCCAATAGAAAGGGGCAGGACCACAGTATATGCTCATGTCCAACCTTAACCTGACCGCATCCCCTCCAGCAGTTCTCATAGTCATGACCCTTGAACTCTGCTGTAACCTCTGGAGTTTGGAAAAACCTAACTCGAACTTTCCAGGCATATTTCCTCCAGTAAATATTTGGGGTGACCTTACAGTATAGTAAAGTGTATTTATGCCATAAATCTGCATCAAGTTGTACACCTAACTCCTTCTTCCAGCGCATCTTGCTTTACATCACAGAGTGCTTATTGTATACTCTCAGTGCGTGATATAACTTGCTAATAATGTGTTCCCACATATTCCCCCTTAAGATGGTCCATGATTATCTGAACTACGCTAAAGGGATTTTCAGCCACCCTCAAGATGTCCTCCTCAAAAGTGAGTAGTTTATTTCTCAGGGCCATATATGTGGCCCTGAGATGAGACTGGAGGGAGGAAGGTTCAGGAGGGAGATGAGGAGACACTTTTTACAGAAAGGGTGGTAGCTGGGTGGAATGCGTTACCTGCAGAAGTGGTATCCAGTAGAACAGTGGACTGCTTCAAAAGGAGATGGGACAGGACAAGGGGGAGGGTCAATGGAGGGGAAGGGTGGAAGGGAGGCGCAGCTGTAGAATAAGGGGTGCTAGCTGCACATTCGAGCAGACTTGATAGACCTCTAGGCCTTTATCTGCTGGCAGATTTCGTATGTTCGTACTGAATTATGGGGACCTTATAATTTGCTTGGAGGTAGGAAAAAGAGTAGATGCCCATAGGTACCACAATTTAAAAAACATAATGTAGTTGATACGTATTCCACTGGGGAAATGGGAGAACTGAGAGATATCTTCTCTCAGAGGTAGAGAGGAGGTATTGCCAGCTTTGTAACCATTGCTTAATTTCTCACTATTTAAGGAGGAAAGTCTTCCAGGCCATTCAGAGTCACCTCTATATTCTTCCAATGAGCCGTATATTTGGGGGTAGCATGTAATAGAACTATATGTAGTTCCGATGCTTGGACATATCTCCTGAAATATGGGAGATTAAGCCCTCCTGGGCACTAGAGAGCTGTAGTGAGAAGTACTTAACCTGGGCATGCTGCCTGCATATAAACTGGAGAGATCAATTTGTACCAGGCTGAAAGTATGTGTTAGACGGGAAAAGTGGAATAGATTGTAGGACAAAAAAAAAAAAAAAAAGAGTATGCAAGGCTATATGTTTTGCTGTAGAGTTTCACCCCTACTGAGTATTCCCATGGGCAACTCAGTCCACCTCGAGAGGTCTGTTGTAATCTGTTGGGTAAGAGGTTCGAGATTTACCAATTCAAGATGTAACATCTTAGATGGTATCCTAATACCCAAATATCTCATCTCAGCCTTGCTCCAGCGTAACGGGAGGTTGGCCTTTAGCGTCCTAGAGGGTGTAAATGAATAGCTAAGTACTTCTGTTTTGGTGCTGTTTATTTTATAACCAGCTAACCTTCCAAATACTTCAAGTTGTTCCCACAGCACCAGGATAGATGTCTCAGGTGACGTGAGTGTCAGAAGGACATAGTCAGCAAAGAGCATAAGCTTATGTGACCTCCCACCCGTGGGAACACCCTCCACCTCAGCCTGTGCTCATTCTTGAGCAGCCAGAGGCTCTAAATATAGGGCGAAAAGTAGGGGGGGCATCAGGCATCCCTGCTGAGTGCCCCATGTTAGTGGGAAGGGGGGGTGCTAGCTCACCGTCAACTTTTAGATAGGCCACTGGGTCCTGGTACAAAGCTTTAATTTGGGAAATAAATTTATCTGGGAATGCAAAGCGTCTCAGAGTGGCCCATAAAAAGGGCCATGAAACCCTATCTAAGCCGAGAAGGACTAATGGTATTTGTCTCTGAGAGGCATATTCTGTTAGCAGTAGTACACGCTTCACTGCATCTTGGGCTTGGCGTTTCATGATAAAACCCACCTGATCCCCATCTACTAGGTAGGGAAGGAGAGCATTTACCCTGTGTGCCAATATAGATATGAAGAGTTTATAATCGCAGTTCAATTTCGAAATTGGCCGATAGGAGGCCACTAGAGATGGGTCTGTTCCAGGTTTGGGGATGCTACAATTTCAGTGTATTTCCAAGAAGACGGGGTTGACCCTCCTGAATCTCTACTAAGGCATTAGCTAGGACCGGAATCAGCAACTGTTTAAATGTTCTATAAAACTCATTGGGATAGCCATCTGGTCCCGGGGCTTTGTGGGATTTGGTAAGCTTGAGATTTTCATAAATCTCAGCCACTGTAATAGGACAAAGCAAATTTTCGGCCTGGGCCTGTGATAACTTAGGCAAGGGAGAGTTCTCTAAATAGATGGTTATACGTTTTGGGGGGGTGGGGGTGTCTGAGGTATATAAAGTCTTATAGAATAGAGCCATTGCCCGCTATATTTCTGTGGGATGGGAAAGTAGACGTCTGGTAATGGGGTTCCTTAATTTAGTAATCATTGCCTGTGACTTCGCTCCCCTAAGGCACCTGGTCAGGTTTCGAGCCCCCCCCAAGGGCCACCCTCCTGGTGTCTAAGTTTTAAATATAACAATTGTTGCTTTATCCTTTGATCTGTTAACCGTTGGATTTTTTGCTTGATAGTACGTAACGGTTTGTACCGACCCATCTCCCTGGCGGAGTTTGGTATGGAAGGTCAATAATTCCACCTGTAATTTAACTTTGAGAGCTTCCCTGATTTCCTTCTGATAGGTGGAATATCTTATTAGTTCTCCCTGGAGCACCATTTTGAGGGTATCCCATCTTACTGCATGAGAGATTTCTGAGGAACCATAATCTGCCAGAATCTTTGGAATTGCCTCCTTGATCATTTTTACAAAATTCGGATCCTGAAGATCAAGATCAAATTCCGGTGCCAAAATGAATTTCGTCTAGGCTTAACCACCTCCAACCTCAAATATAGAGGGGAGTGGTCTGACAAGATTGAGGCCCCCACCCCCAACAGATATGTCTCGGATTGCCTCCACATGCTCGATAGAGGAAAGAAAATAATCTAGCCTAGAGGAGGTATGAGTCTTCAGGGAGTGGTATGTGTATGCCCGTACAGATGGAAAAAAATGGCACCGAATGTCTACGAAACCCATTTTAGGGATAGCTACCTTGAGGTATTTTTGTAGTGGCATAACTCTATGCTTGGAAGGCAGGGAGGTGTCCAGGGTGACATTAAGATCACCACCAACTATACATAAACCCTGCATATGGGAAAGAAGAACATCAAAACATTTTTAGCCACATTGGGGGGGGGGGAGAGATAAACCGATGCCAGTGTGACCAACCTAGAATACAGCTTACCCATCACTATAGCATATATGAAAATATGAAATTTGCCAGCAGATAAAGGCCTAGAGGTCATCAAGTCTGCTCGAATGTAAAGCTAGCAGCACCCCTTATTCTGCAGCTGCCCCTCCCTTCCACCCTTCCCCTTCATTAACTCTCCCCCTTGTCCTGTCCCATCCCCTTTTGAAACAGTCCACTGTTCTACTGGATACCACTTCTGCAGGTAATGCATTCCACCCAGCCACCACCCTCTCTGTAAAAAAGTGTCTCCTCATCTCCCTCCTGAATCTTCCTCCCTCCAGTCTCATATCATGGCCTCTGGTGTCCCTCCCCTTCCTTACTTTGAACAGCCCCTCTGTACCTGTCTTGTTTATCCCTTTCATGTATTTAAAGGTTTCAGTCATGTCCCCCCGTCCCTCCTCTCGTCCAGTGAGCACATGTTCAACTCCCTCAACGTCCTCTCGTATAAGTCCCCCAGCCCCTTGATTATCTTTGTCACCCTGCGCTGCACCCCTCCAGTAACTTAATGTCCCTCTTCAGATATGGGCACCAGTACTGCACGCAGTACTCCAGGTGCAGTCTAACTAATGACCTATACAGTGGCAGAATTACCTCCTCCCTCCTCGAGGATATACCCCTTGCAATACAACCCAGCATTTTGTTGGCCTTTGCAGCTGCCTTCCACATTGTGCCAAGTTGTTCATTGACCCTGTAATGAGCACCCTCAGATCCTTCTCCTCCTCTGTCTGGGCTAGCTGCACTCCCCCCAGCTGGTAAGTCCTCCTTGGGTTCTTCATCCCAAAATGCAGCACCTTGCACTTTTTGGCATTAAACCCCAGTTGCCAGGTGTCTGACCAGGTTTCAAGCTTTGTCAGATCATCCTGCAACCCCTGCCATCCCCCTTGGTCATCCACCACTGCTCCTACCTTGGTATCATCAGCAAACAGACTGATCTTGCTCTTGATGTCCCATGATATGTCTGCAATGAATATCCCAAACAACACTGGTCCCAACACCGAGCCCTGTGGAACACCGCTCATCACTACCCTTGCATGAGAGAGCTTCCCACCCACCACCACCCCCCTCTGTTGCCTTCCCTGAAGCCAGTTTCCTACCCATCTCACCAGCTTTGCACCCGCCCCTGTGCCTACTAACTACTTCCCAGCCTCCATGTGGCAATCGTGTCGAATGCTCACTGAAGTCCAGACAGGACATCCAGTGCATGGCCCCTGTCCAGTTGCCTAGTTACCCAGTCATAGAACTCCATCAGGTTGGTTTGGCAGGATCTGCCCCGTATGAAGCCATGCTGTCTGTGGTCCTGTAGTCCTTTGGCCTCTAGGAGGGCCACCAGCCTCTCCTTCAGGATAGTCTCCATTAGCTTACCCATGATGGATGTGAGGCTCACTGGTCTGTAGTTTCCCAGTTCATCCTTGGGGGCCACTCTTGTGGAGGGGCACCACCTGAGCCATCCTCCAAGTCCTAAGGTACACACCTGAATGTAGTGAGGCTTTAAATAGGTCTGCCAAAGGTCCTGCAAGGACCTCTGCCAGCTCCTTCAGTACCCTAGGGTGGATGCCATCTGGGCCTGGCACCTTCTACCATCACTATCTACAATTTCCTGCTGGAGTTGAAATTGTACTCCATGCGGGATCAAAATTACTGCTCCCCTCCTTCTACCTGAGGGATGTGACTAAGCAACCACATACTGAAACCCCCATGATTTAAATTTAATATGTTTTTTCTGAGGGAGGTGCGTTTCTCGTAATAGAATTACATCTGGTTTATCCTGCTTAAATAAGCATAAAAGTCGCTTCCTTTTGACCGGATTAAGAATACCATTTACATTAAATGACATGACTAGGGAGTGGTGAGCCATTTTAAATCGTAGTTAATAGGCTGACCTGATATCACCATGGGTCTATGAAAAATGTCATATAACATATCTCTTCCCCAATTCCCCTTATGAGCCCATCCATAAACCATTGGAATCCCCCTAGCTTCCCATATTATCAAATGTCCCTGAGTTAAATTCAGAGGTGGAGATCAAAATAATCTGTCACCACCCCTGCCATCCTCATTACCAAGGTCCTGATTTGTAACCTTTAAAAAAAGGCACTGTACTGCATTATCTCCAAAGTTCTTCCAAAAAGTCATTGCCAACTGGGCATAACTGAAACAAGGATAACTGACAAAAGTGTTCACTAAAGTGATTCATCGTAGAAATACTCCAGGAACTTTCTCACTTATAAAAACATAACTATATACATAACATGCTTCCAAGGTGGGGGAGACTATAGCCAGCCTCCCTATAATATCTGGGGTAGCAGAGATAGAATTATGCTCCAAACCAGATAGGGGGGTAAGTCCAGAGTACTCTATGCCCTGAGCCCCCTGCAGACCGATCTGGCCCGAAATGAAACATGGTAAAAAAGGGAACAACATAAAAGGGGGAGCATCGTTATCCCTATCCAGGAAAAAGCCCCTAACATTAGGTCCACAAGGTGTGCCATTATCGCTCACTCTACTCTTGTTGAGACCATATTTTAACACATGTAGAAGCCTTAAATACAGCATTACAATATAAGTGAACTGCGCCCCAGTTAAAGACATCTCAAAATGACTGAAAGCAAAGGGGTGAAATCAAGGCCTAATCATCATAATCTCAGAGTTGTCAGAGGTTGCGTTGATGATTGGTAGTTAGAGTGCATAGACCAGTAAACAATAGTCATATAATAGCCAACCCCAGTCCCCAGTTCGTTACAGCAGCTGTCAATGAAGTTGGGTGTCCAGCCACAATTCTCTTCTCCCACTATCTAGCGGGTAATACTAGTCCAGGACTGAAGCTCCCCAGAATAGCTACCTGAATGATGTTAAATTAAGTTTTCTCAGTTCTATCAAGAGTCCAGTATCACAACGGAGTTCAAATTTGTAGGGAGGGGAACGGAGGAGGGAAGGCCTCCATAGGATACCCCGAAAAGTGACCATAGTTAACCCAGATAAATAGAGGGTATTGATTTAGAATTATTGGTCTAGAGTCTGAAGCACCACAGGGGCCTAGGCCTGAATGAACCCTTGGCCCCCAGCCTCCATCCCCCCCCCTGAGTCCCCAACCCCTTACGTGGATCACTCCAAATAAACAGTTCTCAAGTGCCCAATAGTCCGCCAGCTACTTCAGGTATCCCCGGCATTGTTGTTCACCCTCTGAAATTCGGCCAGACGTTGTTTCAAGTCCTGAGTAGCATTTCCAGTGTCCTCTCGTTTGCATTGCTTTGCCTCCACTGTCTGCTATCTCGGGGGTTGGGCATTCGCAGCTGCAGGCATGTGTGGATGCTCTGGGAAAATCAGGCCCCATTTGGAGAGTGCCTCACTGGCCTCCTCAGCCGAGGCAAACTCCTGTCTCCCTGATGGTAAGGCCACTATTAATCTAGCTGGGTAAGGAGGGGTGATTTTCAAACCTTGGGCTTTTAGAGTAGGCAACAGCGGGAGGTATGCTCTCCGCAGCTTCATAGTTTTAGGCACGTAATCATGGTTGACACAAAATCTCCGCTGTCCATGAAAAATTTTTTTTTTCACCAGGCTGTCAGAAGAATCTGCTCTTTTATTGTGCAACTGGTGAAGTGATCTATGATGGATCGGGGGATGGCTGATGGAGAGATTGGCTTAGGAGCCAGGACCCAATGGACTCTTTTAAAGTCTAGTGGCATAACAGCAGGAAGATCCAGAGCAGTTTTAAGCTGGTTGGTCACAAAGTCTTTTATATTGCTACCCTCAGCACCTTCAGCAATACAATAAAGGCGGATATTTTTGCGCCTAGCACAATTTTCCGTATCTTCTTGTTGGGCTGAGAGTACTTCTTGTTGCTCTTGGAGTCATTGGACCAGGCCCCTCTAGGTCTTCCATATGGTTTTTGTTAGCTGTAAGTTGCCTCTCCGTATCGTCCGTCCACTGCTCCAACCGAACAATATCTCTCCGCGTTTCACTGTACAGCTGCTTAATATCATAGAAACATAGAATTTGATGACAGATAAGGACTGCTTGGCCCACCTAGTCTGCCCATTTTCCTACCTAACAGATAAGCTGCAGATCCTAGTTAACCAACAGCTTACTTCTTCCTACCCCCCACTAGGACTGCCTTATGTCTGTCCCATGAATTCTTGAATTCCCCCACTGTTCTTGACTCCACGACCTCCTCAGGGAGGCTGTTCCATGCATCCACAACCCTCTCTGTGAAAAAATACTTCCTCACATTACCTCTGAGCCATCCCCCCTCTATCTTCAAATTGTGCCCTCTTGTTCTTGCACATCTCTTTTTCTGAAAGATGCTACCCTCTTGGACTTTGTTGATTCCCTTGAGGTACTTGAAAGTTTCTATCATGTCCCCTCTCTCCCTCCTTTCCTCAAGGGTATACATATTAAGCTCCGTTAGTCTTTCTTCATATGTCTTCTGGTGCAGACCCTGCACCATTTTGGTTGCCCTTCTCTGGACAGCCTCCACTCTGCCTATGTCTTTGTGGAGATGGAGTCTCCAGAACTGCACACAGTACTCCAGATGGGGTCTCACCAACTGCCTGTACAGAGGGATAACAACTTCCTGTTTTCTACTATTGATGCCTCTTCCTATGCATCCCAGTATCCCCCCAGCCTTACTTACTGCATTCTCACATTGCTTGCCCACCTTTAGGTCATCTGATATAATTACCCCCAGCTCTAAAAGCACAGAATTCATTATAGATAGTATCTAACTTAATTTTTTTGCTCTTTACTTTGGGAGTGCGGTGAATCATATTAGTAGATCTGGTGCCAGGTGCCACAGTTGATAGAAGCGCCACTTCTGCATCGGAGGCCTCTGATTCCGACCGGTCCTCATTTGGAGCAAGTTCTGCATTCTTTCAAGCCAATCCCAACTCATTCCCTTTATTCATTTGTTGATTCTTTTTTTTTTTTTAATACAGAATCCACCAGAAGAGGTGGAAATGCTGAGAGGGTAGACGGAGCGATTCACTTATGCAGCCATTAACTTCGCGGGTGGATCCGGAAGTCCAACCTCTCCCTGGCCTGGGTACATGACAATTTACTCCCGACATTTCACTCCCACGTCAACTAGCTCCTTCCTATTCCACTCCTGTCAATTCACTCCCAGTAATCATTGTCCCTAGCTCACCAGTCTTGATCTCATAGCAGTCACAGCACTAAAGACACACATGAGGATGAGGAAGAACTAGGAAAAAACACAGAAGTCACAGAAAAGTGGAGAAGGCAATGTTCTGAGTGCAGAAAGTGACCCTTCAGAGCCTTCAGAACTGCCCTCCTAACATTCAGATGATGAAAATGAGCAATTGTATGACTCAGTACAGTCCGTTGAAGAAGAAGAAGCACACTCAGGTGTGGAGCTCTCTGTTAAAGACGCAGCTCAGTGTCTCAGTATATTGCCCAAGGACTGTCTGAAATTGAATATAGCCAATATACAAACTCTCATTCCTATTTTCCAATACTGCTGTGTCTGAATTAAATTCAGTCCAAAAAGAAACAGAAGCTAAAACACCGGTCTACATGACAAAGCTAGTCACCCCTCAGGATGCATCTCTGCTCGAAGACGTAACAAAATACCAGAAAATAACACATATAAATGCTCAGGTGAATGGCATTAATGGGAAAGCTGGAGGAGGAGGTTTTCAGATAGTGCAATTTACACTACAAGCAGAGCAAAATACTATGCGCAGTTTACGTGCTGATGGAGAACTCTTCACTCTCCATGAAACTAATATGCTATAAAAAAAAGTTACAGAATAAAAATCAGAAAAATAGGGTTACTGGTCTCTTTAGCTTGTTCTCCTGTCCATACCTCAGGCAGGAAAATCATGCATCATATGTCTCTGGACCTACAACACAAGTATTTCCAGCCTCCCAAAATGATGCGGACACTCTCATAAGCATTCGGGTCGAGATTCTCTGAGGTGGAAGATTATATCCTCCCAATGGACTCCAAAATACTTGCAGACAATAAAGAGCTCAAGGACCTGAAGGATTGGAAGGCAAGGACATCCTTAAGTTCGTGGAACTGATCGGCATTCAGTGACCAATACAAGGGAGTGTGTTTATCAAGGAGCGAGTTGACACCAGAGTGAAATGTCGGGGAGCGAATTGTTGGAAGCGAATTGTCGTGCTCCGGCCCCCAGCCCTATTCATTCTGCTATCTCCATCCACTCCTTCTCCAGTCTTTTATCCGATTACTCCGCCCCCTCCTGTAACTGCCCAGACTCCCCCCTTCCCCACACTTTATTGCCCTCATACCTTCCTCTTCCTGGCTCTCCACCCCCTTCTCTTCCCCACCACCCTGACTTTCATACTACATATCTCCCCCTTCACCTCCTCCCCCATTCCTCTACCTACCCACCCTAATTCTGGACCTCCCTTGTCTCCTTCTTATGATCTACCTTCTCCTTTCTCCCCCTCTCTACTCTTCGCCCTTTGCTAGACTACCTGTAGCCACATGCACTAACCTGGTTCATCCCCTGTTCTTGTAGGCAAATGTTACTTACTGCTGTTGCTGCATTTTCTGTAAAATAATCCCTATGTATATGCTTTTGTACATTCAATGAATATTACTTGACGTTAGTTTATAATATATATTGTATAAAACTGTGCCTTAATATGAGTGTACATTCTCTGTAAATATTTTTATGCTATATGGATATGTACTTCTCCCTCTCCCCCAGGACGCTTCTGGAAACGAGTTGTGTACAGCTCAGTATGTCTCTCCTGATGAAACTTTTGAAATAAAGAAGTAAGTAAGTTAAGTTTTTTTAACAGAACGCTATACTAGGTTACACTTGCTTAAAAATGAAAAGCACTGAGCAACTTCAAAAACCACTGCAGTCACAACACAGGTGCCATATGACCTGAAATCTTTTAAGCAGAATATTAAGCAAAACAAAGGGTCAAAGATGGAAAAGACAGAATATTTTTGTTTTTTACTTGAATTTCTTTTAAACTCTTGGATTTGTTTAGGCCTCTGACTTGCCAATTCCTGTTTAATGAACATTTCTAGCCAAGGTTAAGTTGTAACTGAGCCGGCATTCAGATCTTTTCACCTTATGCACACAAAGCATTTCTGATGTCCTACACTACATCCTCTCCAGAAAGAGAGGGAGAGAGAGAGAGGGAGATGTGTGAGGCAGGTCAGAGTACTGAAACACAGTGCTGAACTAATTGAGAGCAACAGCTCTAGGGCCCTTGCAGTTTTTCTGGGGCATGTAAAGGCCAGGCCATTGTGCCATTTACACAAGCAACAAAGAACACAAGAATAACTCATTCACTTCCTCAGAACAAAAAGAGGCAGAGCCATCAAATTAATCTACCAGCAAGGACAGGTGACAAGTGTACCTTTTCACTGTTATACAACAAGCTACACATGCCAAGTGTTTAACCACAAGTGCATCGCCCCACTCAGAGGAAGTATTACTGAAGACCCTGTTTTTGAAAGTTTCTTGTATTCTGGGTCTGCACTGGCAAAAACACTGCTTGGAAATAGGGCCACTAATCTTTACTCTACCAGCCATCGGTGGTGTTACTAATCCAGTTCACATTAAAACACAAATAATAAAAGAACTTCATTAGGTGTGCAAGGAATCCATGTCTGGTTTTCCTAATCTGTATCATATGACTGCTACAATCCTGCCATTTTGTATTCAGTCACATCCTAAAATGTCCTTTGATATACAGTAATGCACCTGTTCACTCTATTTGTAGTGGCTGTATATTTATTAAGCAATCCATCCCAAAGGCTCAAGGTACCTTACAAAATACATAAATTCAGAAGCACAGAAGGAATAATCAGTAAAACAAAATAACTGTCATAAAACTCAGAGGGAGAAGAGGGAATGGCCAGAGTTACCAGGCTGGCACAGAATTAGAAGTCAGATGGTTAACCCAGAAAGACAAGGGGAAAAAAGATGGTGCTTCAGCCCCCACTTAAAAACCCCAACCAAAGGGGTCCCCCTGATATGGCAGAGAGTTCCAGAGGACTGGTTCTGCTACCTCAAATGCCTGGTCCCCAACAATTTTATGCATGATCTAGGGTCTACCAAGAGACCCACCTCAGATGAAGCAAAGGAGACGGGCTCAGGAGCATAGAGACAGAGGCGCTCTTTCAGGTAGCCGGGGCCCCGACTGAGTAGGACTTTGTATGTTAAAAAAACTTATCTTGAAGGAGATATGCTACCTAACTAGCAGCCAGTATATCGTCTACAGCACAGGAAGACATATGCTTGGGGTAGGAAACTTTAGCACACAACCCGGCCATGAGAACCCGCATCCACTAATAACCCTTCAGTTTTGCCTGGATTCATCTTAAGCCAGTTGGAGGTCATACAGTCGTTGATATCAGCTGTCTTGTCAGCACATTAACAGCATTTCTCTGTACTAGGCAAATGACAGGAATAGCTGAGTATCATCAGCATAATGATGGAACTGTAGAATATATCGCCGAATGACCTCTTCCAGAGGCAGCATATACACTGCAAACACATTAGTATGGCATGAGGAAAAATCCCCAAATAATCTGCTGCACCTTGCTGGAAAGAAAGACCTCAAACCCCTTCTAAAATAGTGACCCTCAAGTCCATCAGCAGAGTCATTAAAATCCCATGGTCTATGGTGTTAAAAGCTGACAAGAGATCAACAAGAATAAGACTCAAACTGGCTCCCCTATCTCTAGCCAGGAGGCATTCTGCACCCTGACAAAGGCTGTTCCCATGCTGTAACATCTCATGAACTCTGACTGGAAAGGATCTCAGAAGAAAAACTTCTCCAGATGTGACTCCAACTGTGTCACCTCTTCTTTCTCAATTACTTACCTAAGAGGGGAAGGTTCGAGACTGGCCTGTAGCTGGACAGGATGTTGGGGGTCCAAAGATGGCTATTTAAGGAGGGACTTTACCAGCGCCCTCTTCAGTCCCGGGGGCAAAATACCCTTCCTCATAGGGAACACCTAATTATCTCCACAATAACTGAGTCCAGGGCCTCCTGGTAGCCCACCAACAACCTAGTATGCCCTGGGTCCAGTGTACAGAAAGTAGGATGCAGTCCCACGATCAACTGGAAAACATCCTCAGTGGACATTGGCTGAAACTCACACCAGATGACTGGAAAGCGTTTCCTAGACAACTATTAGACATTGCTGAGCCACGACAGCCCACTCAGAGGAACCAATGATCGAACAGAGGATATCCTATCAAGGAAGAACTGAATGAATTCCTCACATCTTTTAGTGACAACACTCCTCCAGACTGCAGACAGAGAGGATGTGACAATCTGTTTACAGTGTGGAAGAGTTGAGACGGTCTGTTCCTCTCTGCAGTAATCACCCATGGCAAGAACTCTGTTTTTTCAGGGTGATTGCCCCCCTGGTACTCCTTATAGTGAGCCCTTAGGGTTAGCTCATCCTCCACCGACCTCTATCTCTTCCAAGAACTCTTCAATCTCTACCCTTTGGCCTTCAACTGCCTAAGACCCTCATGATACCAGGGGGACTCTGCCAGGAGACTCTCAGGCATACACGAACAGTTACAAGAGAACCAAGTGCTGTTGTAATGGTGATATTGTAGGACTCTACAGCCTCCTTGACTCCCTCAGCACAACCCTGCAACAGGCTTGAGGAGTCCAGTACCAATGAGTGGGTCTATGGATCCAGATTACATAAAAGGCCAGTACCAGACTAACTCCACAAGGGGGTGGGTCTCTCTGGGGGGCCTTGATGAGAAAACTCACAGAAAGATGATCTGACCATGCAATCAGTCAAAGATGTCAAACCCCAGTGGAAAAAACAGATCCAAGGTGTGGCTCAGCTGAAGAATTGCAGAGGTAACTACCTGTGTGATGCCCAACAAATTCACTTGTTGGAGGAATGGGTGTTTAGGGCCAGGGGAGTTGTCGACACAGATCCAGACACTGAAATAGGTGTAGTTCAGCAGTTTTAGGAAGTAAGGCTCTTGTTTGTTAACTAAATGTTTACTGGTGCTGTGCAAAAAAAAATGCCATGTGCTTCAGTTACTTTACAGATCTGTACTACCATATCTTACTTCTGCTCTGGTCTCATCCTGTCTTCATTTCATTTTGTTTTATTAAACTCTGCAGATCTGAAGGTGATGCCATGGTGCTCTACTGTGTTGAGAGTTCGGTCCAGTAAGCTCATGTAAACCCAAGGCCAGGTTATATAGAATGAGCTTACAGACAGTGTGTGCCTGACGGCTTAGTTGGATCAGTACTGGCTCATGCCCAGAAGGCTGTGGGGTCTTTTGATCCTATCTGAGCCAAATCAGCCCTCTATCCCTGGCACCATAAAATGTGGCCAAAGCAGGAACTCAATGTAAACAAGATGGCTTAGCCTAATTTAGCTGCTCTGTTTGAAGGAAAAAGTTATGTGTAGATGATCTCCCTTTACTGTTTTTTTGTTTGTGTTTGTTTATAATTGCTCTTTATCCTTTCGTCTGCCCCCTTGCCCCCCAGGACTCCTGGCAACTTATTAGCCCTGATACCACCGTTCAGTTCCTTTCAGGCCCACAAGTGATGGTAGCTGTCATTGAGATGGCCAAGGGTGATGGGAGAAGCCCTGGCCACCTAGGAAGGAATAGGGGGATTTTTAACGTTTTTAAGTTTCTGAGTAAAATGCCACAAATAATGAAAAATATTTTTCACCCTGCAAAACCACTACCCCATTATTCATGATATTGAGAAATATTCATGACATACATATCCCTAACAGTGTAAAATTGAAGAAAGATTTTCCACATTTCCCTTTTCCTGCCATTTTCACTAATTCATAAACTGTGAACATTTTTCAAAGATGTTTTCCAGAATTCAAAAACATTATGAAAGTGGAGCTCATTAACTTCACAGCTCTGACTTTAAAATAAAAAATAAAAAAGTTTACAAGACATACAAAGATAAATTCTTTAGCTTCTGAGTAACTTCTCAGATGCTGGATAACAGTGTTTTTTTCATTGCCTTGTTTTATAAAATCAGCAACTTAATGGATCAACATTTTTGCCTTCACTACCCCAATAAAGTGAAAGAGGACCAAGTGCCTGAGTGAAAGACAGTTGTTTGGTTTATTTTCCATAGCTCTGTATTAGCAACATGTATTGATCTTCCAGGCAGTATAACTTTACAGCGACAGTAGCGAGGAAAGATAGGTTACTGACTCAAAACCATTGTTCTAGGAGTGGTATACAGTTCACATCCACACTTCTGCACTTCCACTGGAACAAGTTTTCCATCGGATGTCTTAATGAGCCCCTGACACCGTGCAGGCAGCTCATACATGTAGCTGCCTGTCTGTGGACCATTTTCAGCCCGCAAGTAATATTTTTGGTTTTGTGAATTTTAAAATATTACACTCGTAAAGCCCGGCTCGTACCTTCCTGGTACGAGCCAAGCGACCACAGAGCGCTGCAGCCTTGCCCCGAAAATTAGCATACCTATGATGCAAGGTCTGGGACGGGGCTGCAGGTGATCTATGTAGAATTCAGTATAATCGGGGGATGGGGCTGCCTTAATGTGCAACGTGTATAATTGCTGGCGTGGTTACATGTATTGGGCTCATGTGTATTAGCCCAATACATATAAACATGCCAGTGATGATACACTTTGTACATTTAGGCAGTCCCATCCCCCGATTACACTAAATTCTACATAGATCACCTGCTGCCCCATCCCAGACCTTGCATCATAATTATGTTACTTTTCGGGGCGGGGTTGCAGTGCTCCTCGGCTGCTCAGCTCATACCAGGAATGTACGAGCAGGGTTTTATGAGTGTCATATTTAAAATCCATGGAACCAAAAATATTACTTGCAGTCTGAAAATGCTCCACGAGCAGGCAGCTATGTGTATGAGCTGCCTGCCCGATCATGTCAGGGGCTCTTTAAAGCTTAGCTCCTCCAACCAACTGGGCAGTATATCCTCAGCCTCCACCCCGTGATGTCAGATCTTTTGCATCACTTGCCAGAGAAGGCCGGCTGGGTTGTGTAGATACAGTGGTGCAAGCGGTTGTCAGAAAGTACAGGCACTCAGACATGATCAGTCATGAAACACATAATGATGAGCCTCACTTAAAGGATTTACAAGAATCAATACACATCTATTTATATAGATACTACTAGATTCATTTAGAGATATCAAAATATTTCTAGGACAACAGTGTCAGTGGCTCAGCAGGTTGCACACTCACCTCTGTGGCCAGAAGATCAGAAGACTGTGTGTTCCATCCCCACACCAGGACCTTTGGTTAAATCCCAATACTGACGCCATAGTGTAGCATGGTGGGGGATGCTTCATTGCTAAGGTGCCATCTTTCGGATGAGACATTAAAACCAAGGTCCCATCTGCCTCTTCTGGTGCTTGTTCAGGCAGATGTTACAGATCCCATGGCACTTCTCAAAAAGAGTAGGGGTATTTTTTTTATCAAACTAAATATCCACAAATACATACAGTTGTCAGATATGATTCTTATATACAGAAATCAAAACCATAGTTCATATACAAAAAAATTACTACATCGCACCCTGAAAAAGTAAAACAATTCAAGGACTACCAAACAAAACTGTTATTACAGAAAAAAGACTATCCAAACAAAGCTAACAGTATATAATGTTTTATATAATGAGTCCCATACTATGCATTTCAAAAACCTCAGGCCTCGTATTCTCCTTCCAACCTTATGATGATGTTGCTCTAAGTTTTTTGTTACTGTTTGCTGTATATCACCGTTTCTGCTGTTAGTCTGTAAGTCTCCCAGGTCATGCCAGAAAATAGGTATATGCATACCTAGTATATGTTAACTGGTATCAAAAACAAATAAATATATTATACAATGGCAAGAAAATGTCTTGCTTTCTGACTGGTCAGTGCTCACCCTCACCAGTGATGTTATCTGAGCATAACATCACTGTATGAAGGTCTGGCACCAACATGATCTCAGAAAGCAAGCACCCCTACATCTGGAAGTCTCTCCCAATTCCTGCCACCTACTGTCATGCACAGAAATCACCACCGCCTCCTCAAATCTGACTATATTCTGTTACCCTGACTTGAACAAAGGCGCAAGTACTTTTCATGAAATCGCTGCCCTGTGTGGCTTCATCATTCCCACAGTGGAGACAACCAAAAGTGCAACTTCTTCCCGAAAGTGCCACTGTGTGCATCTTCCTCTCCCTCTCTCCCTCAAGAATTCAAAGAGGAACGGGCTTGTCACTCGTTCCTCCATGAACCACACACAGCAGCAAATTTTAACTGACTGCTTTTGTCTGTAATTCAATGTTTTAAATGTTTCCTACCATTTACTTTCTTGAAACAGTATGCAACGTGAACAATGCAACTCATCTGACTGCTCTAGAACTGAATGCTCTGTCAATGCTACTCAGTTCCCTCAAAGATCGTGATCCTCATCTGGGTCCCTATAAACCTAAATCTACATGAAACGGCAACTTTTTGATACACAGTAGAACTCGGGGGGGATTTATCCAAAATGGGCCACAGGGTCAGCTTTGGGCGGGGTGGGGGTTGACAACTGAATGAAGAAGACAGTCACAGGACATAAACCCCACTACACAACACCACCACCTACTGGACAGATGGGAAACTGGAACTTTTTTTAAACAAATATGCTTCCACAGTTCATCACCATCAAAAGTGTTTTTAACATTTTTTTTTATTTCTTTATTTCTTTATTTATTTATTTTTTATAAAAATGAGGCCTTGTATAATAGCAATAATGTATGACAGGGTGTGTGGCATGCTGGGATGTCACTTTGCGGGTAGTGGATACACTAGGCATGTGGCCTCAAACCCAACCACCCGAGGCACGAGGTCATCCCAGTACGACACAAACCTGTCATGCATTATTGCTATACAAAACATCATTGTTTAAAATAAACCATGTAAGCCCTTTCCATGGAGTCCGATACAGTTTTAGGCAATAGCTCATATTCTCTAGCTCTATCACTTGATTTCAGACATACTATTTTCTATCGTAGTAGAAATAAGCATATAAAAATTCTGTAGGACAAATGTTTATACCGTGCTTGCCACAAATACCATTTAATGAAAGCAAATGCCACTAAAATCGTACTGTGATGCCAGCTCCCCCCTTGATCATCTGTTGATAGTGAGCAAGTCATATTATTAAATCAGTGTAGGCACTGACCATCATCTAGCTACAGTATCCCAAAAATGTGTAACATATCGTCGGGAAAAATATAAATGCTCCATTATTTCAATTTCTTGGTTACACGTTGGCCTTGAACAAACTCTCTCCTCCACACTTTTGTGTTTGGTGTTCCCTTTAACACTCAGTCTCCCATGGGCACATAGCCATACTACATCCCACATCTTCGGTGGTATTCTCTGCTCAGTAAGTTGCTTAGTTATCACTACAGCAGGGGCAGAATAGTGTGGATCAAAAACTGGGTCATTAAACAAGTATTCACTTAAAACATGGACGTCTTGCTGAGGCCCCACCTGGAGTACAGAATACAATTCTGGAGACCTTATCTATGTAAGGACATAGACAGTGTAGATAAGGTTCAGAGGAGGGCAACAAAGATGGTACAGGGATTACATCACAAGTCCTAAGAGGACAGACTGAAGGACTTGAATATGTGCTCCCAGGAGGAGAGCAGGGAGACAGGGGATATGATAGAGACATACAAGTACCTTACAGGGAGGAACAGGGTGCAGGAATACACTATTTTCCAGTGAAAAAGATGTTCCAGGACTAGAAGGCATGGGATGAAGTTGGAGGGAGGGCGATTCAGAGGAAAAGTGAGGAAGAATTTCTTCACAGAAAGGGTGGTGGACAAGTGGAACACCCTGCCAGAGGAAGTGGTGGGGGCTGAAACAATCACAGGATTTAAGAATGCATGGGATAGACATAAGGGAATTCTAGAGGTCAGGGGTAAGGGGCCACAGACTTCTAGAAAAACGTAAGGGGAACTTACAAGCTCAAATGGGCAGATTAGGTGGGCCATAGGCCCTTATCTGCCAACAGTGTCTATGTATCTATGTAATTTCCATGGCTTCAGCTTTTGAAAGGCATGCTGTATATATATATATATAGTAGTTGGTAACCCTGGGCCTTTCACTTTCCTCAGAGAGCCCAGATTCCAAGCCTGCAGCAAAGGGCCACTGACATCCTGAAAAAGTGCTAGTCCTAGCAGGATATGCCCAGCAAGGAGGGGACGAACATCAAAACTAAGAAAAACACAAGCAAAAAAAAAACAACTACTGGATTTAGCACTTTCAGACCACCATCTTTTATGTCCCTGTAGGTGTGGTTCCCTTTTATTGAATTCAGCATGCTGCCCCCTAGTAACCTGAAAAATATACTATAATGGGTTGTTTCCATACTAGGCAGCAGAGGAAAAATGCAACTGATACACAAAAATAGTAGTGTCAAAAAGGTTTTAGTAACAAATTTCAGTTGTCACTGGCCAGTAAAAACATTTAGTTACTATACCATTAGCCTTGGTCAATTGTCTATCCCAATTATAGATCATCAGGTCCATGTTTCCAAGCCAGCTACCCGTACATAATGGGATCATCTAACAGGGTTATTCCACCCACCTGTCTAACATTATTATGAAATCCTGCATCTAGGTACATGCCTGAACTTTCAAACATATTCTGACAGAACCCTGATATTTTCCCGTACTCATTAAAGTGACCCACTGTTCTATTTCCAGATTCCTCATCCCAACCAATAAACACACATTGTTAACATAAGCAGATGATTTAGTTGGTAATATTACACAAGGTGTCCCAATCCCATGAATGCCAGGGTCCTGTTCAATATTATCTTAAGACTGGGTACATAGGACACCGCTGCCTTACTCCTGTTCTAATATGGTATTCCTTTCCAATAATCCCATTTATGAGGGGAAAGACTGTCCCTGAGGTGCATTAAAAAATCCAGTCCATAAATATGTGCGGCATCCCATAATATTTAAACACTGTAAACAAAAAGGGGTGTTTCACTCTGTCAAAGGCCTGCTCCTGTTCCAAGGCCAGGAGAAAGCTTTTCACTTTACTCAATTTTACTTGTTCCACCCATTCTTAAACTAGGACCAAGTTATCCTAAATCGTTCTGCCTTTCATTGCACAAGTCTGTGATGGAAGGATCAGAGTAGATGCTTTCTCCAACTGCTTACCTAAAATTTTTAAGAAGATTTTAATATCCATATTAAGGAAGTGCAGGGATGTCAGGTCCAAGTCCAGGGCCATCCCCTTTTGTCTAGTCAGCAGATCCAGGTGAAAAGGCAGCGACCGTGGAGGTCTACTGCTGAGGTTGAGGAGATATAGGTACCAGAACTGTCTGGGCCAATCTGCGGCTACCAGTATCATCCATGCATTGTCCTTCTGGGCCTTAACCACCACAGTGTAGATCAAGGGGAAGGGAGGGAAAGCATACACAAGGCCTGTGGTCCAGGGCCTTGCTAAGGCATCCCCCAACAGCATCTCCGACTGCGGGGAGTGGGCACAAAACAGACTCAGTTTGGAGTTTTCCCAGGTGGCAGATAGATCCACAAAGGGAGTGCCCCATAGGGAGAACAGTAGAGACCACTTGTGCAATGTCTCTCCTACCTGTCTGCCAGCGTCTGCCAGCTGGCTGTTCACTCCTGTGACATGGATCACCAGGAGGTCTGTGGCACATGAGGGTCCAGATGCAGAGGGCTTCCCAACACAGAGGAAAGGAATGTGTTCTGCCCTGCCTGTTCACACAGAACATGGCAGTGGTATTCATAGATACATAGACAGTGTCGGCAGATAAGGGCCTATGGCCCGCCCAGTCTGCCCATTTGAGCTTGTAAGTTCAGTTTGTTTTCTTAGAGGTCTGTTGCCCCTTACCCCTGACCTCCAGAATTCCTTTATGTCTATCCCATCCATCTTAAATCCCGTGATTGTTTCAGCCCTCACCACTTCCTCTGGCAGGGTGTTCCACTTGTCCACCACCCGTTCTGTGAAGAAATTCTTTCTCATGTTTCCTCTGAATCGTCCTCCCTCCAACTTCATCCCATGCCCTCTAGTCCTGGAACATCCTTTTCGCTTAAAAATAGTGTTTTCCTGCACCTGTTCCTCCCTGTAAGATACTTGTATGTCTCTATCATATCCCTCTCCTCCTCTCCTCCAGGAGTACATGTTCAGTTCCTTCAACCTGTCTTCATAGGACTTGTGATGCAATCCATGCACCATCTTTGTTGCCCTCCTCTGAACCTTCTCTACCCTGTCTATGTCCTTACGTGGGTATGGTCTCCAGAACTGTACACTGTACTCCAGGTGGGGCCTCACTAGTGTCTTGTATAGCGGAATTATGACCTCCTTTTCCTGCTGGTGATGCCCTGCCTATACATCCCAGCATCCTATTTGCTTTACCTGCTGCCTTGTCACACTGTTTCCCTACCTTGGGGTCATCAGAGATGACAACCCCAAAATCCCTTTCCTGCTTGGTGCATGCTATCCTCACCCCCCAACTGATATATTGTGCCAGGGTTTTGTGCCCCATATGCATTATCTTGCACTTCTTTGCATTGAATTTCAACTGCAAACCCCTGACCATTCTTCAAGTTTCTGCAGGTCCTTCTCATTCTGTCTACACCCTCTGGTGTGTCTACTCTGTTACAGAGCTTTGTGTCATCAGCGAACAGTGAAATTCTGCCTTCTAGGTCCTGAGCAATGTCACTGATGAAGATGTTGAATAGGACCGGTCCCAGCACTGATCCCTATGGTACCCCACTGGTCACTCTTCCCTCTGTGGAGTGAAAGTCATTTACCACCACCCTCTGTGTCCTGCCACCCAGCCAGTTACCTACCCACCACACTACTGTCCTGCCCACACCCATATTCCTCAGTTTGTGTAATAGTCTTCTATGTGGCACAGTGTCAAAGACCTTGCTGAAGTCCAGATAGGCCATGTCCACTGCCCTCCCCTGATCCACCTCCCTAGTCACCCAGTCAAAAAATTCAATGAGGTTGGTCTGACATGACCTCCCCCTGGTGAAACCATGCTGCCTTGGGTCCTGTAGTCCATTGACAACCAGATGTTCACCAATCTCCCTTCAGTAGTGCTTCCATGATCTTCCCACTACCCGAGGTGAGGCTGACTGGTCTGTAGTTCCCTGCTTCCTCTTTGTTCCCACTTTTGTATAAGGGGTTCATCTGCTGTCCTCCAGTCTTTAGAGTACCTCCCTGTTTCCTGTGATCGGCTAAACAGGATAGCCAGAGGTTCAGCCACCACCTCTCTTAGTTCTTTAAGGACCCTGGGGTGCACCCATCTGGCCCCCATTGCTTTATCAACTCTTATTACTTCCAGTTCCTTCAGGACCCTTTCTCGTGTAAAGGGACTTGTGTCCATTTCTGCACCATTCTCACCCCTTGTACTCCCTTCAGACCCATTACCCTCCTCTTCCTCAGCAAAGACTGAGCAGAAATACCTGTTCAAAATGTCAGCTTTACTGTTGTCATCCTCCACGCGGCCCTCATCCTCCCCCTGTCTTTCTTTTTTCACTTATGTACCTGTAAAAGGTTTTGTCCCCTCTACCCACTGATTTTGCAATGTGTTCTTCTGTCTGAGCTTTGGCTTCCCTTACTGACCTCCTGCCTCCCTTTGCTTCTCCTGGTACTTCTCCCTATCCCTTCTGCCTGTGTCTTTTGTATTGCCTGAATGCAATCTTTTGGCTTTCACTTTCTTTGCTACCTCTTTGGAAAACCATAATGGTCTCCTCTTCCTTTTCCTCTTGCTAACCTGCTTAATGCATAATTCTGTTGTTCTTGTAATCCCCATTTTAAATACTGCCCACTGTTCCTCAACCCCTGATTCCTGTCCCATTCCTTAATGCCTCTTTCAAGTATCTCCCCATTTTCCCAAAGTCTGCCCCCTAAAATCCAGGATCGTGTTTTGTGTGGTTTGGTTCTGCTCTTTCTGTGATTTCAAACCACAATGACTGGTGGTCACTGTTTCCCAGGTGCTCCTCCACTGTTACCCCATCACACTGTCCTGTTTGTGAGCACAAGGTCCAGTATTGCCTTCTGCTGAGTTGGTTCCATGACCAGTTGCTTGAGGAAGGCACCCTGAAGGAGTCCAGGATAAATCTGCTCCTAGTTGATGCTGCTGCTGGGATGCTCCAGTCCACGTCTGGAATATTGAGTCTCAACCAGTACTACCTCACCCTTGTCTGCCATCCTTTGGATGGCTAACATCAACTACCTATCTGTTTCTTCCTCCTGGCTGGTGGTCTATAGACCACCTGTGGATGGCTGTCCCCATTTTCCTTTCCAGCTTAACCCACAGTATCTCTCCCCCATTTTGTTCCTCCTGGATCTCTGTGGCCCTTATGTCATTTTTCACATACAGTGCCACTCCTCCTCCCTTCCTGCCTGCTCTGTCTCTTCTGAATATGTTGTAGCCAGGTATGGTCATCTCCCAGTCGTGGTTATCATTACACCAGGTTTCAGTGATGGCCACAATGTCCAGGTCTGACTGTACCATGACAGCCTCCAGATCTTCCATCTTGTTGCTAAGGCTCCTGGCATTTGCACACATGGCTTTCCATGATTTGACCTCCCTAGACTGTTTCACTGTTCTACTCCAGCCCCTTCCTTGGTTGTCATTTATCCCTGGTTCTCCTTGCTGTCTGCCCTTCTGCTGAATTTTGCCCCTTTTCTGCTTATCCACCTCTTGGGCACTAATCTCCATCTTTTGCACACTGCTTTGCAGAGATAGCCACTCCTCTGGTTCACTGGTTCCACTGCTAGCTGTGGGGGTGAGCAAGTAGGTACCCTCCTTGCTGGCCTGTCACCCCCTTTGCTAGTTTAAATACTTGTCAATGTAGCATTTAAACTTATCATTGAGTGCTTGGATTCCCCTCCAGGATGGATGCAGGCCGTCAGGCTTGAACAAACCTCCATCCTCTAGGTGGGTCCCCAGTCACCAATGAATCCAAACCCTTCCTCACAGCACCAGTTCTTCAACCATGAGTTAAAGTTCCTGGTGCATGCACTCCTATGCTCTCCTTGCTCTCACAGGTAGTACTTCTGAGAAGTGACAGAAGTAGCTACTTGCTTGAGACCCTCCCCAGTTTCCTAAACTCTTCCTGAACTTCCTTTGGCTCCCCATTTGCCAGGTCATTAGTACCTAGGTGGATAATGACATCCAGCTCACCCTCCGTCTTGCCTTCCCAGTGATCCCCAGGATCTTCCTTCCATCCTCCATGCCGTGGCACCTGGTAGCACCTCACCTCCCTGTCCTCCCCTCCTGTGTTCCTAGCTGGATCCCTCTTATGATGGAGTCCCCCACCAGGATTCGCTTCCTCCTCCTCTGGGGTACACTGCTTTCCCCGCTGAGGTCACCTCCTTGGCTAACCTCCACATCCTTTCCTTCCACTTCTCTGGGTACCTCTATTTGGTTGTCCTCATTTGCCAGTGTGGCATATGAGTTCTTGAGTGGAATAGGATCTGGGATGTGCCTCTGCCTAACTGCTCTAACCCTCCCTGAGCCCACTGTCATCCAAGTGCTCCTTGTTCTCGGCATCCTTTGAGGCAGTGGCATTGGACTAGGTGGTCCCTGGATAGGGGTGATGGTACTCCTGACCCAGTTTACTTCTGCTCTGAGTCTGGCTACCTCATCCCGCAGTCCAGAGAGATGCATGCAGATAGGGCAGCACCTCAGTGTCCAGAAGGTCTGCCTGAATATGGCTGCCCCACAGCCACTGCATTGCACCACTCCCCACATTATACTGCAATTCCACTACTTGTCTGCTACTGAAGCTCTCCTAGTTCCCTTTTTATTAATTTGCTGTACTAAAAATCCTGCCACTGATCCTCGGATAATTTTTTTTTTTTTAAGAAAAAGAAACCAATAAATAAACAAATGAGTCAAAACACTTGTCGTGCTGAGGGTGGGCTTCTTCCCCCTTATGCCCCTCCTACTTCACACCCCTTACTATACCCTGTGTTTAGCGCCTGTCAATCAGATTTAACAGGGCATATAATTAAGAGTTGGGGAAGGGGCGAAAATTTGCAGCAATTAAAGACAGCACAGAATTACACCACCACTATGTTTTAAATTTCAACAGCCCAAAAACAATTATAAGTAAAGACAACAAAGAAAGTATAGTGTCACTAAAGCCCACAATCTAAGTTTAAAGAAAAATAGCAATTACCAGTTACTCTAAAGCACTGAATTGAATATGTTTCTTTCCTTCCCCTTCTGGCTTCTTCTGAGAAATTAAAACTCTGCTTGCTACTTTAACTCTGACTAAGCCCCACCTCCAGTTATCACGTAGCTGAGGTCAGAGGCCAGACAATTAACACCCTTCACCCAACTACAGGGCAGTCAGACAAGCCAAGATAAAATTTGAGGCAATTAAAGACAGCACGGAATTACACCACCACTGTTTTAAATTTTCAACAGCCCAAAAACAATTATAAGTAAAGACAACAAAGAAAGTATAGTGTCACTAAAAGCTCACAATCTAAGTTTAAAAGAAAAATAGCAATTACCAGTTACTCTAAAGCACTGAATTGAATATGTTTCCTTCCTTCCCCTTCTGGCTTCTTCTTCTTTATTCCCCATCTGGACCTGCATGACCCAACTCCTGAATAGAGGAACAAATTCTATCTGAGCAAGCTGCACTGCAGGTTTATGTCATGACAGGACACCCTGGGTGACCAGAACCCATGGGCCCTGTGGTCTCCCAGGTGTGTTCCCCACCCCACCAGAGACGCATCCATCATCAGCGTGATGGTTGGCTCTGGGCGAATAAATAGGATTCCTTCCTCCAGATGTTCTGGAACTAGCCACCACTGGATGGTATCCTATATTGGCTGGGTCACTGTGGCTGGCTGGTTCAACTGGCCTAGGCACTGGGACCAGTGACAGCCCAACTCCCACTGCAGCTGGCGCATCCACCAGTGGGCCAAATGGACCACATTGGTGCAGGATGCCATGCACCCCATCAGCCACAGGAAGTCCTGGGCAGGGCATGAGAGCCTTGTCTGAAATGATTGGGCACAGGAGGAAAGACCAGTGCAGAGAGGCAGGCCTTGGCCCATAGGGATTCTCGTTTTGTCTTGATTAACTTGATCACCTGCGAGGGGACCAGTTAGGACTTTTCCGGGTTGAGCAACAGGCCCAAGTCTTGGCTGGTCTGGAGGGCCAGATCCCTGGACCTCTCAATGACGATCTCTCTCTGGACAGCCCAGCCAGCAGCCAGTTGTCCAGGCAGGGATACACCCTGATGCCCCGGAACTGCAGACAGGCTGCCGGAACTGCAGGAAGGCTGCCACAACTGCCATCCACTGGGCAAATACCCAGGACATGGACGAGTAAACAAATGGTATGACCTGAAACTGGTAAAACACCCCTTCCACATGGAATCTGGAGGTACCAGTGGTGGGACAGATGGAGTGGGATGTGGAAGAACGCATCCTGGAGGTCAAGCGAGCAGAGCTACATATCCTGCTTCAGATATAGGATGACCATCCTGAACTTGTGCTTCTGCATGAACTGATTCAGACTGTGTAGATCCAGTATGGGACTCCAGCCCTCCATCCATTTCAGAACCAGGAAATACCTGGACACATAACCCTGACTCACCAGAGCATCTGGGACATGAGCTATGTCCCACTTCATAAGGAACTGTGCAATGACCTCCTGAAGGGTGGATAGCGTGTTCTGAACACCTTGAACTCACTGGCCTGCCAGCACAGTAGAAGTGCTACTGCCTGTGGCACTGACAACCCTTGTTCGGTAGCAAATGTGGTACATCAGGGGTCAGTCAGGGGAGGTAGGATGAGCGTCCCATGAACACCTCTCCTCCTCTGGGAGGGGGGGGTTCCCCGATAAGTCAGCAACACCCAGTGGAGGCTGGGTGTACATCAGCCGGGGCCACTCTTCAGTGGGAGGCGACAACAGACATCTGTAGATTTTGGCACAGGAGCTCGCACTGATGTCATTGCATGTCCACGTCTCTGAGGAACTAATGGGGAAACCCCTATGCTGACATCACCGTGATGCCCTCAGACCTCCGCCCAAATGATGCTCCAGGCATAAGCCTCAGCTGGGGCCTCCGGTTGACCTTGGTCTCTCCCCCCTCTCTGAGAAGGGAAGTCCCACTGCCAGGGGCAAGCTGCAGGCCTCCCTGGTCTGGGCAGCCTTGCTGGGGTATGAGGGCTGGTTGCTGAGAGGTGGTAGATCCCCTGCCCGTTCCAGGAGCAAAAATAGAGTTAAAAAAAAAAAAACTACCAAAAAAAAAAAAAAAAAACTTGGACTCCCGAGGTGCATGGAGTCAGTAAGGCAGGAGAGCCTTGAACTCCAATGGCACCCTCTGTCTACCACCCACATGTCCGTTATGATAGTGAACCAATGTGGCAAGAAATGGTGTAACTGAACCCCAACAGGAAGTACACACTCAACCCAAAGAAGCCCCTCAACCTGACACTATGCAGCTTTTGCAGGAGCATCTGCCACTGAGGCTGGTGGTGCACCACCACCTCTGCCCCCACCTCTCTTGAGGCCCTGGCCACTGAACTTGCATTTCAGGCACCAGGCTTGATATTGCCCCTGCTAGGGCTGCTGCTGCCTAGGAGACTGTGGTTAAAAGGGCTGGTACTGAAAAACCTTTTTCTTAGGCTTCTGTTTCTGGTCCTTATGGGACAAAGCCACAAAATCAAGGGTGGCACTGGACTTCTCTAAACCTGTGAGACGTCCTTCCACACCAGGGCAAAAGAGATCAGTGCCCAAGAAAGGGACATTGGCCAGCTTGTGCTGGTAGTCTGCTGTAATGGTGGACAGGTACACTAGGTCATGTGATTTATGGAGACAGCCGCTGCCATGGCACGGGGGCAGGAGTTGCCCATATCCAAAGCCATCTGGAACCGGTGTTTAGCGAGCGACTGACCTTGGTCCCTGAGCAACTTCACTAGTAGCTGCTAGTCAGCAGGAAGGGGAGGTAGGATCTCATTAAACACTCCCATCAGGGAGTGTCCAAAGTTGGTCATCATGCTGGAGTAACTCACCTGACTGAGACCAAAGGATGCTGCAGCGTATATCTTTTTAGTGGCATGATCAATATTTTTGGACTCTGCCAGGAGGATTGTCCATGTCCCCTTGGCTCCCAGATCTGTGGAAGGCTGAGTCAGGGACCAGTCCTTCGGTCGAAGAGTGGTCTGAGACCCTCAACTGGACCACATACTTGCAGATCATACTGGTGAAGGGTGCCGAGCAAGATGTTGAATGCTGCCAAAGTGCCAGGGCTGATCCCAATAAGGCCTCAGCCATGAGAAACGCAATCCCTGGGAAATCACCCCTGTCTAGCTTGTCTGTGAAAGCGTACTTGGCCCTTTTCTGTGCAGGCTCCAAAAGGACATGCATGGACTCCAATATGAATCAGATCAGAGCCCCGAATGACACGGTCAATGGTCAACTTCTCGACCAAGCCCCGGCTGAGGATATGAATCATGGAGGAGGTCACAGATAATCAGTCCGAGGACTCCTCAAAAACAGCCCTTGGCCATTTCTCACTGCGGACCACCCAAGAATCCTCCGATTGGGTGCTTGTCACTGAAAACTGGCCTGGCAAGCTGGTGGCCAATCGGGCTTCCTTGGTCAGAGCTACCACTGTCCATTGCGGTGGCAATGGCTCCACCCTTAGGAGTAGAGAAGCAGTGGCAGGAGCATCTGTAATGTGTGAACCAGAGAGGGCATAACTGGCAGCCGCCAGGAGTCCGACAGTCTGGGGTGTAGAGCAAAACCCTGCCCTGCAGTGGTTCACTGTTGACATCAAAGCACCTCGTAGCACCAGCGCATCTTCCATTGGAACCTCTCCTTACCTGATGATAAGGAAGTTAAGAAACATCGATGGCAATGCCTTCCAGTCAAGCGGGATTGAGAACGGGACCACCTTGATTGAGACCTTGACTGTTAACCAAGGGTAGACGTCAAGAGGAGCCTACCAGTTAGTCATGGTAGACCACATGCCTCCTCAGATTAAGGAGGAGAGGTTTATGTCAATGTCAGTTTTATTTATATGGCACTCAATGCCTAAGGCTCTGAGCGCCTTATAATAAAACAAATAAAAAATAATTGAAAAACTAAATACAACTAACGGTCAAAGAACCAGGCCATAACATAGATTGAAGAAGCGAGTTTTCACGGATTTTTACAAAATGGACAGAGAAGGAGCACCTCATGTCTCAGGGAAAGGCATTCCAAAGGATCGGGGCCACCACTATCACCTGAAGATTTTAAATGGGATCTGGGAATGGAGAGGAAATCTGGCTCCACTGACTTGAGGGCATGACCAGGAGCGTGGAGCATATGAATCAGGTCTTTCAGATAGCCCAGACCCAGGCCATGTAGGGCCTTGTATGTTAACAAGCATGTGGGGTGGGGCTCAAACAAGAAAGTGGGGGGGGGGGCTCACCCACCGGTGGAGGCAGCTCCCAAGGTGACCTGGTTGGGGACACCGACCAGGCCACGTTATCTTGAATAAAGACTGAGAGAACCAGGATCTGAGAGACTGCATCCATGGTCTCACCTGACAGCTAGTTGACAAGCCCCATGGGGGTACCATAGAGCTCTCGACTTTCCTCTCAACAGAGGGAGTCTCAACCACTGTCGTACGGTTGAGAGAATCAACGGATCAGGAGGACCTCAATCTCTCCTGGTCCCATGACTGTTACCATGCTTATGTTTCTTGCCGTGGTGGGCAGGGCTCTCCCCCAAGGTCTGGAGGACAATGTACATCTCCTGGAATCCTTCAGAGAATGACCCTCCAATGCTGGCCCAGCCGGGAAGAGCACCAAGACAAAGGAGGTACCTGCCACAGTGGCTGCTGCTTCCTCAAAGGCCACAAGCTGCGATGCAGACCAGGCAGCCTGATCCTGCTCTGACGATCAGCCAAGGGTAAGCCTGTGTGTTACGTCTTCCAGAGACTTTGGAAGCATCGACAAACAGAGGCCACATCCAGCCATGTTCAGGCAATACAGGTATATGTTGTGCGGGTCAGTGATTAACATCTCTGCTGGCACTGCACACAATTTTTGTTTTTTTTTTAACTTTAATTGTTATTAAAAATTCCTTTAATTTTTATTAAAAATGTGCACTCTAACAATAGTACATAAAATATGCATTGCCACCATATAGCAGTACAGGCCATCAATAAAAGAATATTTCAAACTGCAAAATATGAACCAATACATTCTGAATGGAAAGATGCAATAAATTGCATTGAAATGCAACTATGAAAGGCCATCTTGAAGACTACTGTGAAAAAGAGACTTCATGTTACAATAGCTTTTTTTTTGTCATGATGTATACCACCCATCTGCACCATCTAAGCTCAAAGGAGGCATGTGAATTAAGAGAAGCTGTAATTTTCTCCATATGGTAATTATGATTAACTAGATTATGCCAAACATCAATAGTAGGAGTCTGTAGAGTTAGCCAGTGTTTAGTGATCACTTCTTTAGCTGCTACCGAAAGGATAAGTAAGAGCTTTTGAGTATCTGGGGACCTATATTAGGGAGTAAAATGAAGGGAAGGGCTCCAAATCTCCCTCAGAACCAATTGAAACTGCTGAAAAAAGGTGCCCAGGACCAACATTTGTGTCCAGTGGAGTCTGGGGAAATGGCGCATTGCCTCCATCAAAACAAACCCCCATGAGTCAAATATTTTGCCTGTCAGGCTGGTGTCATGAAAAAACAGAGCACTGTCTTCCAGGCAAATTTGTGCCACATGTTGGAAGAAGTCACTTTGTGAATGTATTGTAAGATCAAAGACCAACTGTTGTTCTGTGAGGGAGACATTAAACTCTTTTTCCCAGGCTAGTTGTCTATGGTCTACTGAGTGGTCAGGAAGAATTAGTAGTGCCTGGTATAGCCGATATATGAGATGGTCAGTTAAATCTTTTCTCCCCAGCATTTGGACTACCACAGTAATTAAGAGGGGAGTATCTTGAAAAGCTGGTTCTGCTTGCATATGCTGCACTAAGTAATCCCAAGCCTGTAAGTATAGAAAGAAATGTGTAGAAGGTAGGTGATATGTAGCTCGTAAGTCACCAAAAGTGCGCACAACAGCACCTTGTATCAGCTGCGACCAATTTTTTAAAACCAGTTTCGGCCACGCCTGGAAGGCAGCATCTAATCAGGAAGGTGGAAAGTCTGAAGTCCCAGTGAAGGACAGAAGCCCATGAATGTAGGGGAACAGGTCCCTTCTACCACACACAAAATTTAAATCACTGGCTTCCGTGGCTCCATCATCGATCACAAGGGGCACTCTAAAGACTGAGAACTGAAATGAATACTTTGAAATACTTTGAAAAACGAGGTTTGCCAATGGCACAATACCTAAGCAGAAGCTACTAGGGAGGTAACCTGATCTTCCAGCGGAAAGAAAGATCTGATGTCAGAGGGCAGAGTCGAGGATATATTGCCCTGGTGGTGGGAGGATCTTAGCTTAAAGGCATCTGAAGGAAAGCCTGTTCCAGTGGAACTGCCAAAGTGTGGATAGTGAACTGTATCCACGCCCCTAGAATGGATTTATTTATTTCAGTTATTTACTTACTCACTAAAAGTTTGTGTTCTGGACCTTCATGAAGACTTGAAGCCCAGGGCATTGTTTTGCTATATGCTCCCTAATCTGGCCATAAAAGTAGTGCCGTAAATAGTGCTTAACCGTAAGGTAAGCTCTTCAGTGACATCACACAGGCAGCCATTTCAGGTTTTCTTAGAATGGGTCTTTAGAACAGGAAAAGCTATTTGTAGATTTTTAAATGCTACAAAACTGCATTTGTCTTCATTAATGCTGTTTCAGCATTAATGTTACAACAACTTTTTCTTTACAAGGCTAATAAGCAATTTAAAAAAAGTCATATGTCAAATTAGAGGGTTAGATATCCCTTAAGGACATCTACCTGAAAGCAGGATCTTCACCAGTGAGTTCTATTCCTACTAGGTCTTATTCAGGAGAGGGGTACTGTAAATGATGTCACAAGTAGAATATTATGATATAGTGTGATGTCACAAGTACAGCATTATGATTTTAGCACCTCAATGCATCTCAGCTACATTTAGCACCTCAGCTGTAGGTGAACGATAAGGAACAAAATTCTTGTTTTTAGGTAAATACCCTCAGTAACATAGACAGGACTGACCCGAAATTCCACTTGTTTTGGAATGCAGTGCACCAGAGTTCTGCTGATGCCAATGTGTTTTTTTAGTTGCTTGTGACCAGATCCCTTGCTAAATTTTTGTAGGTTTTCACTTTGTCCCATTACTGATCTTTTAAATGCTTTCACATGCTTTCAGTAAGCTGCAGCAGAAGATACGTAAGCCTGAGCAGGCTTTAAAAAGCTAGTCGGCCGTATCCCCACAGGAGCTGTTTTCCCGGCCGCATGGAGCGGGCCAGGGCACTGGAGGACTGTGGCAGATTGGGGGAGCCTTTCCGGCCACAGGAAGCGTGCCAGGACACCAGAGGAATGCGGCAGATCGGGGGAGCCTTCCCGGCCGCATGGAGCAGGCCAGAGTGCAGCCAGCAAGGTGGAGGACCAGGGGGATTTTCACAGTAGCCAATCCAGCCACGGGGAGCCGGGTGGAAGTGCACCAATCGGGCACAGAGGAAGGCAGTCAATCAGGAGCTGCGGCGGGAGATACATAAGCCTGAGCAGGCTTTAAAAAGTTGCTCGGCCATATCCCCACAGGAGCCATTTTCCCAGCCACACGGAGTGGGCCAGGGCACCGGAGGACTGCGGCAGATTAGGGGAGCCTTTCCAGCCACATGGAGTGGGCCAGGGTGCAGCCAGCAAGGCGGAGGACCAGGGGGAATTTTGCGGTGGCCAATCCAGTCGTGGGGAACCGGGTGGAAGTGTGCCAACTGGGTGCAGAGGAAGGCAGCACAATCGGAAACTGCAGTGGGAGATATGTAAGCCTGAGCAGGCTTTAAAAAGCTGCTCGCCGTATCCCCACAGGAGCTGTTTCCCGGCTGCATGGAGCAGGCAAGGGCACTGGAATACTGCAGCAGATTGGGGGAGCTTTCCCGGCTGCATGGAGCGGGCAAGGTTGCAGCCAGCAAGGCGGAGGACCAGGGGGATTTTCTCCCACCACCCCACCCCCATCCCAGCCCCGACCTCTATTAAGTGCCTGGGGAGGGAGGAGCAAGAGCATCAGGAAGGATCCCATTGGTGAACAGCAAACAAGCAGAAAGGAGCTGTGTACTTTCCCCAAAAAATTGGACTGAGTAGAACTTGAGGGAGGAATGAGCATCTGGACATAAGCGCACTGCTGGAAGGGGCGGGTGCAATCTGTGTGGTAGCTGGGCACTATTACCAGCTTCTGGGTAAGGAAATTACTAATTGTCTTGTAAGGAAATGTTTGTGGCTTGCAGTGTATGCATAGTTTTTAACACGTTTGAAAAGGGCAGTTTTAGTTTGGCAGCTGGCCCAGCGGGCATTGGGGGGGGGGGCCTGTGGGCTCTGATACTGCTAGGTCAATTAGGGATGGGGCAGCCGACTTGGAGGGAAATGGGGCAGGGACCACAGATCATGAGGGCTGGAATTTTTGGAAGGGTAGTGGGGTGCGCAGGGTGCGGGGAGGCCATGGTACTAGCCATGGTCTGGAGGATGGGGGGTTGTATGGTGTGCCAACAGTTGGCACATCTTGAGGAGGAGGTTAGGAAGCTAAGTTTGGTGCTGGGTGGGGAGGGAAGGGAGAAAACGAAATGGGCTCTCAGGTGGGGGTGAGTTGGGGAGAGGGCAGTGGGGAAAATTATGGCAGAAGAGAGGTAGGATCAGGGGAAGCATCCAGTAGGAGTGGAAGCAGACAGGAGAAGGTTGGTACGAGCTTATGGGACCATGCTACCTTAGGGGGGGGTGATGAAGTGGGCCCTAGAGGAAGGAAGGATGCACCGGGGGAAGTGGGAAGGGGGGGCCCTGAAAGGTATAGGGATCAGGGGCCTGGCATGAGGTTAGGAGAAATAAGGCCTGGGGATGAGGAAAGAGCTTAGGAGGACAGAGCAGGGTTATGGTCAAAGGGGGAGGGAGCCAGCGGGGGGGGGGATGGGGCATTTAGCATTGAGAATAACAACAGATTCACACCCCTGGCATGGACAAAGGACGTGGAGGGGGAAGTACCTGGAACAGAGGGTACTCCTGAAGAGGCAGGTGAGAGTAGGATGGCAACAGGCTCAACAGAGGCAGATGGGAGTGGGATGGCAACAGGCTCAGCAGACGGGGGAGGAAGAGGAGCTACTCCATGGCATAGAGTCTCTGGGAGGGGAAGGGAGGATATGAGGGAACTAGCAGGAGGGAGGTGAGGGATGGAAGACAGAATGCTGTGGGAATGGACGGGGATGGCAAGGAAGGGGGAAATTCGAGTAAGGAGACCCTGGGAGGGGTGGAGGTGAAGAAGTTACTAGGGACAGGGGTGTTTGTGAGGGTTGGGTTTTGCAGGAGGCAGGGAGAGGGTTAATATAGAGAAGAGATGGGGCCAATAGGAACCCTGGGACCAGTGGGGCGGGGGAGGTCCCTTGGCCCTGGGGGGAACATGGTGATAAATCCGGGTGCAGGGGGAAGACTGCTAATGGTCGAGGAGGAAGGGTCAGTGAGGGACAAGAGGTGGGGGCAGGGAGGGTAAGGGAATGGACTCTGGTACAGTAGGAGGAAGGGAGGTGGGTGAGGTGGTCGGGGCTGTGAGGAGAAAGAGCTGGGGTCAGAGAGGGATCTTCACTCCTGGAGGGATTACAAGGATGGGCCTATGTGCCATTGCAGGAATGGAAGTGGCCAGGGGAGACAGGTCAGAGACGAATAGGGGCTGGAGATGCGGGGATGGGACAGAAATTGGCATAAGGGGGAGGGAAGGGGATGTTAAAAGAAACAAGGTAGGAGGGGGCCAACTAGGGTTGCAAGTAGGCCTAGGGAAAAAGAGGTGGTAAGAGTGCTACTCCTTGGTGACTCCATGATTAGGGTTATCAAGTGTGGGGGGGAGAGAGAGATGGAGATCTCTTGTGGTGTCAAGACCAGGAGTATACCTGGCTTGACAGTGCACAAGGCCAAGCACCTGATCTTTGCTCTCGTGAGGGAGTGTGGTGGGACCCCTGGCATCTTAGTGCACCTGGGAACAAATGATATAGAGAACAGTGAACTGGAGATACAGGCTAGGTTCAGAGAGCTAGCCAGGGTCTGTCAGGAAGTAGGGTGCTCGGTCTCCTTGGAGATCCTACCAGTGCCTAGGGCCAGTGTGCAGAATAAGCAGAAAATAAGGGAGATGAAACATAGAAACACAGAATTTGACAGCAGATAAGGACCGCTTGGCCCACCCAGTCTGCCCATTTCCCTACCTAATGGATAAGCTGCAGATCCTAGTTAACCAGCAGCCTACTTTTCTACCCCACCCCTAGAATTGCCTTATGGCTGTCCATGCATGCTTGAATTCAGCCACTGTTTTGACTCCACAACCTCCTCCGGAAGGCCATTCCATGCATCCACAAACCTCTCTGTGAAAAATACTTCCTACATTACCTCTGAGCCGCCCCTCTCTATCTTCAAATTGCCCCTTGTTCTTGCACACCTCTTTTTGAAAGATGCTACCCTCTTGGACTTTGTTGATTCCCTTGAGGTACTTGAACGTTTCTATCATGTCCCCCTCTCCCTCCTTTCCTCGAGGCTATACATATTAAGCTCCTTTAGTCTCTCTTCATATGTCTTCCAGTGCAGACCCTGCACCATTTTAGTTGCCCTCCTCTGGACAGCTTCCATCTTGTCTATGTCCTTGCGGAGACTGGGTCTCCAGAACTGCACACAGTACTCCAGATGGGGTCTCACCAGCTGTCTGTACAGAGGGATAACAACTTCCTGTTTTCTACTGGTGATGCCTCTTCCTATGCATCCCAGTATCCCCCCAGCCCTCCTTACTGCCCTCTCACATTGCTTGCCCACCTTTAAGTCATCTGATATGACTACCCCAGGTCCCTTTCCATTTTTGGTGTTGTTAGTATCTCACCCCCCATTGTGTACTCTTCCCCTGGGTTTTTGTTTCCCAGGTGCATTACCTTGCACTTCTTAGCATTAAATCTAAGCTGCCATACATTTGACCATTCCTCTAACCATGCCAAGTCCTTCTCATCCTTTCCACCCCACCTTGTGCATCAACTCTGTTGCAGATCTTTGTTTCATCTGCAAAGAGACATACTTTTCCTTCCAGTCCCTCTGCAATGTCGCTTAAAAAGACATTGAAGAGGACCGGTCCTAATACTGAACCCTGCGGCACCCCACTAGTAACCCCCCTTTCTTCAGAGTGGACTCCATTTACTATTACCCTCTGTGTCCTATTCTCCAGCCAATTCTTTACCCAGGCTATCATCTTGGGACCCACTTCCAGGCTGGCTAACTTGTATATTAATCTTTTGTGTGGGACTGAGTCAAATGCCTTGCTAAAGTCTAGGTAGGCCATGTCCACAGCCCCTCCCTGATCTACTATTTTGGTCACCCAGTCAAAGAAATGTATTAGATTTGTCTGGCATAACCTTCCTGCTGTGAATCCATGCTGCCTTGGGTCCTGTGCCCCTCTGGCCTCTAGGTACTCGACAGTTCTTTCCTTCAGAAGTGATTCCATCATTTTCCCTATAACTGAGGTTAAACTAACTGGTCTGTAGTTTCCCACTTCTTCCCTGCTCCCACTTTTGTGAAGGGGAATCACATCTGCCCTCCTCCTGTCCTCAGGTACCACCCCATCCTCCCATGATTTGTTAAAGAGGGTAGTCAGTGGTGTCACTAGTTCTACCCTTAGTTCTTCTAGAATTCTGGGATGAATCCAATCAGGCCCCATTGTTTTGTCCACCTTCAGTTTTAAGAGTTCTTTCAGAACCCTTTCTTCTGTAAATGGGCTGGTATCAACTTCTGTATCCAGAGTGTTTCTATTGTTTGTTTTAGGTACCTCCCTCTTCATTTGTAAATACTGAGCAAAATATTTGTTTAGTATCTCTGCCTTTTCACAGTCACCCTCTGCCCACACCCCCTCCCCTTTATTAAGCCTCACTATCCCTCCCTTAGTCTTCCTTCGCTCCCTGATGTACCTAAAAAAGGTTTTATCCCCCTTCTTAACTGAATTGGCCATCTTTTCCTCGGTTTGGGCCTTTGCTGTTCTGACTGCCTTCCCAGCTTCCTATTGCTTTAACTGATATAATTCTCTGTCCTGCTCCTTCTGTGATTCCTTGTACTTTCTGACTGCTTTCTTTTTCTCTTGAACCTGCACTGCCACCTCCTTGGAGAACCATAGTGGTTTCTTACATCGTTTTGTTTTGTTCATTTGCTTCACACAAAGGCTTGTTACCTCTGTGATGGCAAATTTTGTTATTCCCCATTGTTCTTCCACCCCTCCTTCTTGCCCATTTGCTAGTGCATTCCTTAGGCACTCACCCATTTTGGCAAAGTCAGCCCTCCTGAAGTCCAGTACTTTTGCCTTTGTATGACTTGACTCTATTGCTGTGTTTATTGTGAACCATACTGTTCGATGGTCGCTAGTTACCAGATGGCTACCCACTTCTACATCTGTGATCCTCTCTCCATCTCCATTTGAGAGGACCAGGTCTAAGACTGCTCCCTCTCGAGTGGGTTCCAAAACTAGTTGTCTAAGGCATGCCCCCTGTAGGGCATCTAGAATAACCCCACTCTTAGAAGTGGCTGCTGCAACTGCATTCCAGTTAACATCTGGCATATTCAGATCACCCGTCAGCAATATCTCCCTTTATCTGCCATTCTAAGTATACTTTCTATCATTTCTTGTCCATTTCCTCCCCTGAGAGGAGGTCTGTATAACCCTGTGTAGATTGTGGTGCCATTGCCTGCCTCCAAATTAACCCACAGTGCTTCTTCTCCTCCCTGTTTACCCTTTTGTTCTGTTGCTTTGATTCTTTCTCTTATGTGAGAGCTACTCCTCCTCCTCCTCCTCCTCTTTACCCTCCCTGTCCCTCCTGTAGATAGTGTATCCTGGTATGTTTACGTCCCAGTCATGGTTCTGTGTGTACCATGTTTATGTGACTGCCACGATATCCAGATGTTCCTCCTCCATCAAGGCCACTAATTCAGGAAGCTTGTTACCCAGACTATGGGCATTGGTACTCATTGCTCTCCATTTTTTGATGGCTTTACCTACTGTAGCAGCGTCCCCCACTGACCTTTCTACCTTGGTCTTTTTCTCATTTACTGCCCTGTTTTGTATGGGTAGACTGGGATTTTCCTGCTGTTTATCAGTGCCTCCCCCTTGACTAGTTTAATGAATGAATGTATGGCTCGGGGAATGGTGTGAGAGCAGGGGGTATGGGTTGGTGGGGGACTGGGGCAGAACCTGGGAGGACAAGAAACTATGCTAGGGACAGTTTCCACCTTAGCTCAGAGGGGAAAGAGATTCTGAAGGTTAAACTGGCAGGGTTCATCCATTCTAGGTGGGGTTTAAACTTGTGAAGTGGGGAGGGTGGGGGGCTCCCTGGTAGGCCAAGCCTGGAGGGACCAGGCCCTGTCCCACAAGAGGGGGGAGAGGGCACAGATTAGGTACACTCGATAGTGCAGAAGGAGGAGGATCTTGTACGCAGGGACCCAGGAGCCCTTAGGGCAGGGGAAGGGAGGGTAGGCGGGCACTTTGGAGGGTGGTCCTGATTAATGCCAGGAGCATGGGGAACAAGATGCCAGAGCTACAGGTGCTGTTGTTGGAGGGTGGTGTGGATGTGGTAGCTGTCGCTGAGACCTGGGCCACTTCCAAACATGACTGGGACCTAAACCTACCAGGATTCACCACATGCAGAAGGGACAGGGCGGAGAGGAGGGGGGTAGCATTTATCATTAAGAAGGGATTAGGGATAATCAAGGTTGAAGAGGCGGGGGATCAGGTGGAGGCCTTATGGGTCACCCTACAGGCTCTAGGGGGAAAGCAGGTGAAGATGGGGGTGGTATACAGACCACCTGGGCAGGGGGAGGAACAGGAGGAGGTCCTGGTGGTGAACCTTAGAGACCAATATGGGAGGGGGAGGGCAGAACAGTGGTACTGGGGGATCTGAATATGCCAGGAGCAGAATGGGGAACTATGACGTCCTCATTGGGCAAGGAACAGTGACTGCTGGATGTAATCCAGGATGTGTTTCTTGCCCAGCTGGTAAGTGATCCAATGTGGGGGGGTCATGTCCTGGATGTGGTCCTGGCAGATGGTGAGCTCATCAGGGACCGAAGTGGCTGGGGACCCACTGGCGGGAAGTGATCACACCACGGTCTGGCTTTCCATGGACCTAGGGGGGAAGGGAATCACATAAAAACATTGGTGGTAGATTTTAGAGGGGCAGACTTCAGGGGGATGGAGAGGATCCTCAGGGGCCACTTGGATGAGATTAGGCCAGGTATAGGCATTGAGGCCCAGTGGGAAATTATAAAAAAGGGCTCCTGGAGGCCACTAAAGCCTGTACGAGCGAGAGGCACAAGTGGGGCAGAGCTAAGAAGCCGAGCTGGTGGACAGGGGAGGTCCAGGAGGCAGTGAGGGAGAAAAAGGCGGCTTATAGCCAATACAAATATTCTCGGGGGGGGGAGACAGATCCAAGGGACAGTATGATAGGACAGCCAAGAGGGTCACCAGGGAGGTGAGGTGAGCCAAGGCGAGGGAAAAACTGAGATTGGCACAGTGGATTAGAAGGGGGGAAGAGCTCTTCAGGTATATCAGAGAAAGAAGAAAAGGAGCAAATTAGCAGACTTCGGTTGGGGAGTGGGTGGGTGGAGGAGGCAGGGGAGCAGGCAGAGGTACTAAGTTTTTTTTTTGCCTCAGTCTTCACCAGGGAGGATGTCACTGCAAGAGGAAGGGGTAGGGAGACAAGGAGATGTAGTAGGGGCAATGGATGAGGAAATCCCCATTGGGAGGGTGTGGGACGCACTCAAGGCCCTAAGAGTGAAGAAAGCACCAGGCCCAGATGGGATCCATTCCAGGGTGCTTAAGGAGCTGGCTGATATCTTTGGCTGCACCTCTAGCAGGCCTCTTTAACGCCTCCCTTCAGACAGGGAGGGTGCTGCAAGACTGGTGGATGGCCCATATTGTGCCTATCCACAAGGGAGGCTTGAGAGAGGAGCCGGGTAATTACAGGCCAGTAAGCCTGACATCGGTAGTGGGCAAAGTGATGAAGGTCATCTTGAAAGAGAGGCTGGATGGGTTTCCGAAGGCATGGGGCCACCTAGATGATTGCCAGCATAATTTTGTTAGGGGCAGATTGTGTCTGACCAACCTGGTGGAGTTCTATGAGGGGGTGATGAGACAGCTGGATCAGGGCAGGACAGTGGATGTACTCTTTCTAAAACTTCAGCAGGGCATTTGACTCAGTGCCGCATCCCGGGTTGCTAGTGAAGCTGGGGGATATGGGGGGGGTGGTGGGACAGTTGTTGAGGTGGATAGGAAACTGGCTAGTGGGGAGGGTACAAAAGGTGATGATGGAAGGGAGCTCTCATCTCCCAGTAGAGTCGTTAGTGGGGTCCTACAGGGCTCTGTGCTGGGCCCACTCCTGTCTAGTGCTTATGTCTCAGACATCAGAAGAGGTATCAGGAGTGGGATGAGCCTATTTGTCGTCAACTAGAAACTGTGGTCGGTGGTGGAAGAGGAGGAGGTGGCTCTCAGAGGACCTGGAACCCTGGGGAGGTGGTCTGCACCCAAAACTAAGTTTAATACTGGGAAATGCAGAGTACTCTACCTGGGGGCCAAAAACCCGGTGCATGTGTACACCGGGGGGACACTACAAATTTCTAGGGGGGAAAAGGACTTCGAGGTGGTGGTGGATGCCAAAATGAACAACTCAGAGCAGTGTAGAAGGGCTGCAGCCCAAGCTAATAAAATGCTGGGGTGCACTGTCAGGGGGATAACCTCAAGGAGCTGAGAGGTGCCTTTCCGCTGTATAATTTCCTGGTTAGGCCACACCTTGAATACTGTGTGCAGTTTTGGCATCCTTACTTAAAAAAGGATATTGCTCTTCTGGAGAGGGTCCAGAGGAGGGTAACCAGGATGATACAGGGTCTGGGGGAAAGGCCCTATGAGGAGAGGCTAGAGGAGCGCAACCTGTACTCGCTGGAGGAGAGGAGGAACAGAGGGGATATGATAGAGGTCTTCGGGTACCTCAAGGGAATAAATAGGGCCAACCTTGAGGGGGTGCTGCAGCTGATGGAGGTAGGAGCCACCAGGGGGCACTCGATGAGGCTGGTCGGTGGGAGACTAAGGGGGGAAGACAAGGAGGCACTACTTCACAGAGAGGGTTATGGAGCCCTGGAATGCACTGCCTGCGGAACTGGTGGCTGTTGGAACTGTGGAGGGGTTCAGAAGAGGCTGGGATAGGTACAGGGGGAGGGGGAGAGGCCCAGAGCCTCACCGGGGGGTGGGACCTTGTGGGGGGAGTGCTAAAGCAGTGCCATGAGAGGGCACTGGTCCACGAGCAGACTCAACAGACCAATGGGCCTAATCTGCTGACTTTTTAGTATGTTAGTATAATATAACCAAGGGTGTATTGATCACTGTATTACAAGACTATCATCAACTGACCTCTGATAGTCTTTGTGTTGGTTCTAGTTTGGAACTTTTCAAAAAACTACTCAAGAGGTCTAATCTCTCTTTAAACACCTTGAGCCCTATAATTACAAACAGTGGGACTAAGAGATCACTGCAATACTTAGTGAGACTGGCAACATTGTGTCTCCGTCACGTTATGCACCATGGGAGTTGCAACCCCCTTCCCCCACAGTTGCAAAAGCTTTGCAGTTGTATAAGAAAAGGGGGCAGGGTCTGCCCTGCAAATTGGCTTCAGTGTCCTTCATAACACCTGCTACTCTTGCAAACCTGGGCGCAGCCTTCTGGGACCCACAACCTGTGGAACTATTAAAGGTAGGGTTGCAGTGCTGTGACCATGCAAACAGGGCTGGTGGAAGAAAGCAAATCAGGAGAATGCACCAGAAGATGATGAACCAATGGGGTGGGGGGGCTAAGGACTGGAGTATCACTAGACTACCATGGTATTTCACTGTAGGTGAGGGGGTGTCCACCAGACTGCCAGGGAGTTTGGACAGTAGGCCATGGCTCTTAGAAAGTAGTTACGTAAGAACTTACCGTAACAATAGATCTTCAAGACAGGTTCCTGCAGTAGGTCATTTCATGTAGGACTGCACCCTCTGGTGCCAGGACCACACAGCAAACTTTTCCAGCAGTGTTTGGCAGGGGACTGCCCACCAGATATCACATGACGGACGTCAGCATGACCCTAAATAGTGGGTGGTTCCCGCACCCGCCTTCCAGTTCTCACACCTCGATCCAAACAGGATGAGACAGGAGAAAGGATGAAATCCTGCAGCCCAGTTCAGAATGGCTGAAAGAAATGCAGAAACTGGGGGAAGGAGGGAGGGAAAAGGTGACCTACTGCAGAAACCTCTCTCGAAGATCTACTGTTACGGTAAGTTCTTATGTAACTGTACTATCTTACTTCGAGAGGTTTCCTGCAGTAGGTCATAACATGTAGGACTGAATCCCAAGCAGTCACTCATAGAGAGACCGAGAGTGTCACGCGAGAAGGAGCAACTGAAAGACAGTACAGGGCCAGCCTAAAACAGTAGGCCCTGCAAGACGGCAAGGCCGAACCCGGCCCTTCGCCTAGAGAAAATGTCCAGACTGTAATGTTTCATGAAGGTATAGACGGAACTCCAGGTTGCTGCTGCACAGATCTTTGCTGCAGAAACAATTCACAGGAATGCCGTACAGGTAGCCATGCCTCTAGTAGAGTGACCTCTGACCTCCCCTGGAAGAGGTTTGTTGTACTTTTGGTAACAGAAGCGAATGCAGTTACCAAGCCACTTAGAAAGGCACTGTTTAGAAACTGCCGACCCAAAGGATTTGGAAGCAAAGAAGACAAAAAGCTGATCAGACTTTCTGGACTCCTTCATTCTGTGAACATAACATTTGAGGATTTTATGAATATCCCAGGTGTGAAGGAGATCCTCCCCCCGTTCGAATGAACCGGGTAATAAACCGGGAGTTCAACCATCTGTTTTAAGGTGAACTCAGAGACCACCTTGGGAAGAAACTTAAGATTAGTATGCAGGACCGTCTGGTCCTTGTGGAAAATCAAATAAGGATCCTTATGCATCAGGACCTGAAGCTCAGAAATCCTACGAGAAGAAGTAATGGCAACCAAAAACAGTGCTTTCGAGGAAAGGTAGTGCATGTCACAGCTCATCGCTGGTTTAAAGGGAGGAAGCGTAAGCTTCTCTAACATGAAATTCAAATCCCAAGGTGAGGTGGGGTTACGGATGGGAGGTTTAAGATGGAGGAGCCCTTTCAAAAAGGTCTTACAAACCTCCAAATGAGCCACGGGTTTTCCTTCCACTGGCACGTGGTAGGCCAAGATGGCTGAGAAGTGGACCTTAAGGGACGAATATGATAGACCTGAATCAGACAAGTGCAGGAGGTACTCCATAACCTGGGGAGCAGAGCAGGTAGAGGGGTCCCAGCCTTTAGAAGTCACCCAATGGAAAAGCGCTTCCATTTCATGCCATAGATGGATTTGGTGGAGGGTTTCCTCGCCTTAACCAGAACCTGAGCGACCTTCTGGGAGACCCCAAAACGAGCCCTGGTTATGTCTGAAGGAGCCATGCATGAAGATGCAGGGTCCTGAGCCCCGGATGCACCAACCTACCTTGATCCTGAGTCAACAGATCGTGCCTGAGAGGTAAAGGACCTGGAGGTTTCACTGAAAGCTGTTGCATTAGCGGAAACCAGATTTGCCTCAGCTAGAGTGGAGCTACCAGGATCATCCAAGCTCCCTCTGCCTGGAGTTTGAGAAGTAGCCTCTGCAGAATGGGAAAGGGAGGGAAGGTGCAAAAAGAACTTCCCTGTCCAACATAGCGACAACATGTCCTGCCAGAAAGCTCCAGGATCTGGAACGAGCGAGCAAAAGCTGATAAGTTTTGCGTTGCATGGGGAAGCGAACATATTGATGTCTGGGCAACCCCACCTCTGAAGGAGAGAGTCTGCAACCTCCTAACTTAATTCCCATTCATGAGCGAGGGACAACATCCAACTGAGGCTGTCCCAACAGGACGTTGTGAATGCCTGGAACATGCACGGCTGTGAGAAACAGGTCGTGCTGGACTGCCCAGTTCCACTCCCGCATCACCTCCCTGCATAGGGGGTATGACTGGCTGCCTCCCTGTTTGTTGAGGTACCAGACTAGTGACATATTGTTTGTCTGGATTAGCAGTGTTCCTCTCGATAGGATGGTCTGAAAAGCCCGAAAGCCATAAAGAACTGCCCTCATCTCCAGAATATTGATGTGCAAGGACATCTCCAGCTTGGACCACAAACCCTGGGTTTGATAGTCCCCCAGGTGCACCCCCCCTCCAATTCAGACAAGAAGTGTCTATGGTGAGGGTCCAAAGAGGAGGGGAACTTCGAAAAGGAAGTCTCTTGGACAGATTCAGAGGGTCTAGCCACCATAGGAGATCCCTCTTGACTGCGCTGGAGACCAGAACGGGATGGTCCAGATTGTCCCAGTGCTGGTCCCACTGGGCATGTAATGTCCACTGGGAGATCCGCATATGCAACCTGGCTAAAGGAACTGTGGAAACAGAGGCTGCCACATCAGGCCCAGCAAGCATAGCAACACTCTGGTAGGAAGAAATCTGGAAAAGATCACCAGGGTGACCTGCTCTCGAAGAGTCTCTGCCCTGTCCGAGGGGAGAAAAGCTCTGCACTGAACCACATCCAAAACCACCCCAATGAAGGGGTTAAAGATGACTTGGGGAGATTGACTGTGATCCCCAGTCGGGAAAAGAGGTCCCAAGTAATCGAGATGGAATCCAGAAGGCTGTCCCTGGACGGAGCTGTCAGTAGCAAGTCGTCCAGGTAGGGGAAACACCACTATACCCTGACAGTGTAAGGCAGCTGCCACCACTGCTACGCATTTGGTAAAAACCCTGGGTGCAGAGGAAAGGCCAAAGGGGCGGGCTGTGAGCTGGAAGTGCTCCCCCTGGAAACAAAACTGCAGGAAATGGCAGTGGCCCCGGAAAATTGGGATATGCAGGTAGGTGTCCTGCATGTCCAGGGCACAGAGCCAGTGGTCCTGCTGCAGAAGGGGCAGGAGGCTCTGAACAGTCAGCATGCGGAACCACTTGTACTCGTCGAAGAGGTTCAGACTGCTCAAGTCCAGGATTGGTCTGAGGTCGCCCGTATTTTCTGGGACCAGGAAGAAGTGGCAGTAAACCCCCCTTCCTCTCTGGGATGCAGGCAAGGGTTCTATCGCTGCCTTCAGTTCCAGAGTTCTGATCTCTTCCTCAACCAACGGAGCTTGGTGCGAGGAGTAATGCGAGCGACCAGGAGGAGAGTCTGGAGGAAACTCCAGAAACTCTAGCGTGTACCCTCAAGAGATGAGTTGTTGGACCCACGCGTCTGAGGTAATGCCCTCCCACTCCTGGACGTGAAGGGCAAATCTTCCCCCCACTGGCTCCATGTTTTGAAGTGGAGGGGAGGGAAGACTGGACAAGTCAGGAGGCAGAGGGGTGAGTGGGCAAAGGCCCTCTCACCGATCTGGGATTTGGCGGCTGGTGGCTCGTCTTTTGGACTGCTTCTTTGGGGCCGATTGCTCCCCTTGGCACTTGAACTGGCACTGAAAGGGTTGCTTCTTCTGAGTGCTGGCCCTATACATGGAACGGACCAATCTGAGGACCTGACCACTATCTTGGAGGCCCATAATCAAATCTTTAGTGTCCCCCCCTGCAAAGAGGACCGATCCCCGAAAGGGAGCATCCTGAATGGCTACCTGTACATCCGTCGACAGTCCAGAAATGTGCAGTCAAGCATGCCTCCTGTGGCTGACCACAGTAGCAGAGGAGTGGGCCACCGCATCCACCGAATCATAGGTGGCCCTAAGGGCATGTCTGCAGGAAATTTTGGACAGACAGAGCTCTTTAGCAATCTCCTCCTTGAGATCTGAATCCACCAAGGATGATATCTTGGCCTCAAGCTTAGCCATGGTGGCCTTTGGAAAGGACACCATGTGCACCACATAATTCAGGGAGTGCAGGGCACATGTGGCTGAAGAATAAACTTTATTCCCAAATTGGTCCAACTGCCTGGACTCATTGTCTGGGGGGAGATGTGCTCATGTGTTTGGGGTTAGCCAAGCAGTCATGAGCAGCAGAAATGACAGTACAGTCTGCCTTGGGGTGAGAGTCCAGGAAGGGGATGCCTTCGAGAGAGTGGTAAATCCTGTCTGCCTTCTTAGGGACAGCAGAAATTGAATGTGGCAACTGCCAAATGGTGGTAGTAAGGTCCTCATGTGGAGCTGCCCAAGGAGGAACTGGTATAGGGGAGGCAGCCTCTAGATCCAAGTGCTTGGCTAGATGCTTCCTCTTAGGGTCTAGATCCTCAGTATTCCAACCATTTGCATGCTGGATTATGCGGAGACTTGGGCGACTCTTTGCCCTTGGGGGAAAGGAAAGCTCATCTGAGGAAGACTCTAATGCGTCGTGATCAGAGTCAGGGGGTTCTTCCCCTTCAGGACATTCGAAGTCCAGTAGAGTGATGTCATGAGGAGTGGTGCATGAGACATGCACTGTGGAATGCAGTGAACTGGCAGGCGATGAGGAGGGAAGGGGCACTGCCACCGGGCTAGGAAGCCTATGTTCTAGGTCCGAGACTATCTGAGACCTTGCGTTTTTCCACCAAGACTGGATGAAAGACTGAAAGTCTGGTTGTGGAGGCTGAGGAGGTGGGGGAGGAGGAGAAGGAGGAGGTGGGTTGGCTGAGGGTGTATAACAGTCTGCCCCCAAACCTGGATATTGAGGAGGGGGGGTACCCCTGATGATATGGGTATCCCTGCTGATACCCAGGGAAATGGCCCTTGGGGTAATGATGCATCTTCGGGCCCAACAGTGGAAAAACAGGAGCCTGATGCCCAGTGAAAAGAGGGGGACTGGACATCAGATCTGGACCTATCAGTCTGGAAGGACCCGGAAAATGACCCGACGTCACAACAGTTGACATCGGAATAGCTGTCGTCGGGGCAACCGACAAAAGAGGAATGAATGTTGGACCCTGCATGAGGGACCGAGTGAAGGGCCCTGATGGGGGGAGCTGACGTGAGGAGTCCAACAGTGCTCCTGACATCACAGGAGCAGCAGCAGGTGGCAGGTGACCCAATACCAGGGTGACAATAGGGCCTGGCAAAGGGAAAGTATGCCGCGGGGGGATCTGAGGGACTACCAAGGGAGTGGGCGAAGAAAGGACCACTCTTTGCCTCTCCTTGTCCTTTTCTTCTTCTGCTTGGATTCTGATGAAGGGGAAGAAGCTGTGTCCCGGAGTTTATGCATCTCCTTTTCGAGGGTAGCCATTCTGGTCTTAAGGAGACGGGCCTCCATAGCCTGCTGTTGTCGTTTGCGAGTGGCCTGGTTAAAGGGTTGCCAGTTGGGACAGGCCGTGGTGTCATGGTCCAGGCCTAAACTGAAGAGGCAGAGACGATGGCCGCCTTTTGGGGGAATTTGTACACCACACTTGGTGCACTTCTTCTTTGCCTTTGGAGGCAGAGATGGAGAAGACAAAGTGCAAAAAATGGACTGGATTTGAATAAAATAAGAAAAACTGGCGATTGACAAAACTCCAGATTACCGCGAGGTACTAGCGAAGGTTGATGGCGGGAAAGAACTGGAAGGTGGGCACGGGGACCGCCCACTATACAGGTTCACGTCGACGTCCGTCATGTGATGTCTGGTGGGCGGTTCCCCACCAGACACTGCTGGAAACGTTTGCCGTGCGGTCCTGGTGCCAGAGGGCGCAGTCCTACATGTAATGACCTACTGCAGGAGCCCTCTCGAAGTAAGTTCTAACTGGTCTACTAGGGCTAAAAAGGTATTGGAAGGCAGAGGGGTAAAACTTCAAGGTGAAATACCCATTTACTTCTGAGCCACAGCATGATATTGTGTAGTGCACCTGGTGCAATGCCATGCTGTGATTTGGTCACAGTCACTAGCCAATATGTTAGTGGGTGCAAACTCCATCTGTACCCTGTAAAATCTGGATTAGCAATTTGAATTTCATTATTCTTGCAGAGCAGGGGGACTTCTTTTTTTTTTTTTACCAGGAGGGAGACACTAAGCTGAAGCTTGTTTACGGGTGCGACCTGAGAGCACAAGGAAGTTAAGTGGCTTGCTTGGGGCCACACAGTATGCAAGTCGTGGCTATGGGATTCAAACCCAGGTCTCCAGGTTTGCAGCTCAGAGCCTTAAACCACTGAGCTATACTGCCTCCCCCACTGCAACCTGAACTTCCTTTTGTGTACAGCGCAAAGGAGGGCTTGCACAACAGAATGACTGATTATCAGCCCCTTCTGCACTGCCACTTGTTGTGACAGAGACTAGGGTCTTTTCTCTCTATTTTACTTTTTTATTCTCAAGAGAAAATTATTAAGTGATAAGCTCATTTACAATGGGCTATTTATACAGTGCTCACCATCATTGCCACGCAACGTCAGAGGTCAGAACTGTATCACCAGCCTGATCCACTGACCCCCGGAGAACATTATCCCAATGACTGCCACTGTTATGCCATTTACATGCACAGAGCACAAACAGCAACAGGCGGCAAACGGAGCAGGATGCCAGGATCTCAGACCCTGACAGCATGGTGGAGACCAGTGGACAACAGACACTCAGACCATTGCTGCCAACCTGGGCTACAGCTACCAGCTGGGCTGGGAGACCCCCTGGCCTCCACAAAAATCAGTTTCCTCCACCAGACCAAGGCACAGACCCCACCCCTGAGGCAACAGTGGGTATATGGTCTGGCAGTGGGACATGTGGGCCTGGAGAAAGGTACAGGAGGGTGACCGGGTCCACCACACCAGTACACATGGCTGATGGATGGGGGTCCGGCAGGCAAAGTGGTGCCCCCATAGCCTGTGTGGTGCCCTGTCCTGGCCCTAGCGGGCCATCATCCTTGAGGTCCAGGACAGTGGGACACTCTGTAGCAGTAGACTCTATCTAGCATCTCCCCACAGCCATCAATGTAGAGCATGTGACCGTTGTGCTATGGCACACTGCACCCAGTGCAGGTGACCAGATCAGGTCCCACCCCAGAACCCAGTGCATGTGTGATGCTCCAGTGCCCCCTTCCCACAGCATACCCAGTCCATGTCAGCATGCTGTGCCATATGGTGCTGGTGCTGGGCTTTGCCAATGCCATCTTACGCAGTTAGAACGATGTGCGGTCAGCAGTGGCCGAACAACGTTGGATACCACTGCCATGTAAACTGGCACAGTGATGGTATGTAGAACACCATTTGGCCACTGATGGATTCCACCTCATGCTGCTAACAGGAGCAGGATTCCACCATGGCCTAGCTAATGACTATGGACTCTTCCTCATGTGCTGCCCTACCAATGGGGGCCAACCGTCGATGGGTAGTAGGGCTATGTAAACAGCTTTATTCACGGCTCTAGACAGAGCTGTGATATTCCACTTTAATGCATGTAACAATTACAGCTGTTAAAATTAGACACATTTATTTCAGCTCAGAAAAAGGTATTTCCTATTAGCCATTCAGGTTGGAGACAGTCTCAAAAATCATTTTCAAAATATCCTAAAATATTAAACACAAGTAGGCTCCCCATTAGCTAAATTCATTAAATTCACTAAAAATACTACCAGCAGATTAATCTGGTTCAATGTCAGTTGACAGCCATCTGTATCCCCCTTACCCAGGATAAGGCTGAAAATAGGCAGAATTGTCTAGTCCTCCTTTCCCGGTCAACAAAAACTAAATAAATGGATGGATGGACCATTGGTCTTTTTCTGCCATCATTGTCTATGTTCCTATGTAAATAGGAATGTTGAGTCTCTATTGAGGAGACTGACTCTTATAACACAGGCAAGTTACTTACCAGTTAGTCTTGATCTTCTAACACATTTCCTCCACCAGCCACACTCTTTGGTCTTAGAGACGGGTGCATTAGGTGAGGCACGGGAAAGGCAATTTATTTTTATGGTGCCAAATCAAAGAAGCTCTGGGCACCTTACATGAATAAAAACAGCATAAATAAAACAGCACAGGCACAAACTATATACAGAGTTAACGGATAAGGCTGGACCCACAGCAAATGTTAAAAAGATAAGTTTTCAGCTCTTTTTGTGAGTGTGTCGACCCAGAGGGCTCCTCTAACCTCCAGGGGTAGTGCATTCCATTGTCTTAGTGCAGAAATCTCCAATGCACGGTCCCCCAAAGATTTAAGGCAGGACCTCTGGGTAGAGAGGAAACCCACCTCAGAAGACCAGAGAGAGCAGTTGGGAGTGTATGGGACCAGGAGATCTTTCAGGTAGCCCGGGCCCAATCCATGCATGGCCTTGTAGGTCAACAAACACACCCTGAAGTTGACGTGCCACCAAACTGGCAGCCAATGCTGGCCCCGTAGCACTGGCATGATATGCTAAGACCGGGGAGTCCCAGCAATCAGCCAGGCTGCCACATTCTGCACCAGCCTCATACCAAGTCCTAGGTAAAGAGCACTGCAGTAATCCAGTTTAGATATGATGAAGGCATGCACCAGGGTCACCAAGTGGGTGGGTGCTAGAAAAGGTTTGATCCAGGCAGTGTTTTGCAGATGGAAAAAAGCCACTGCTGACAACTGCTAAACACCTTGTGCTCTAGTGTTAGCTTGAAGTCCACAATGACCCCCAGATTTCTCAGCCTATCCACAGCTCCTAGTGGGATGCCATTCATGGATGGTTACATGACACGACCGTCATTCACCGCCGACCCACATCAGCCAGGTTCCACAAGCAGCTCCTCCTCCTTGTGGAATTCAGACTAAGCCAGCTGGCAGCCCTCCAGTCTTGAATTTACCAAAGGTCCTCACTCAGCTCCATGACCGCAGCACCTCCTTCAGGAGCACAAGACATGTGCAATTGGGTATCATCAGCACAGCTGTGAAAACCCAGTCCCTACCATTTAATAATCTCCCCCAATGGCAGCATGTGCACAGTGAACAACATGGGGCCAGGATCGGGCCTTGAGGCACTCCACAGCTACGTGCTGTGCTGTTCGAGATGTAAGGCCCCAATGTCACCTGCTGGACAAGTAGGATTCAAACCACCTCAACAGCATCCCTAAGAGTCCTACAAAGTGTCAGCCATTCCAACAGCATCCTATGGTCCACCATGTCAAATGCCAAGGAAAGGTCAAGTAGAACCAGAACAGAACACAGTCCACTACACCCCTCGCCAGTAGGAGATTATGGAGCACCTTAACCAGTGCAGTCTCAGTTCTATTACGAGGCTGGAAACCGGACTGGAATGGCTCATAGACATCATATTGTTCCAGGTGGTTCTCCAACTGCACTGCTACCAACTTTTCAATAACTTTACCCAGAAAGGTAAAGCATGAAACAGAGCATGGGTTAGGTGGGTCCCCTTCTATACTGTATGTGTGATCAAGTCTGAAGTTGCAGAGCTGACAGCAATCAGAAAAGTCAAAGTACCAGCCACATGACAAAATAATTAAAAAGTTCTTTTGAAGCTTCATTTTCACTTTGTCACTCAGCATGATGCCCCCACATAGTACCCAACATTTCACCCAATACTGTGGAACAAGAAAGGAGAGATGGTGGCTCAGAGCAAAATGAAAGGAGCAAAAAGCCGAAAAACTGACAAACATCCAAGTACTGTTTTGCTCGGCGACACCATCCAGATTCAGAAGAACTGCCTAATATCTTGGTGTGGTTAAAAGCAATTTTATATTGCTACATATTAACAACGCCAGAGTAGAACCCTTATGCAAAAATATCCTCATCTTCTGTATTTCCAAATCTGATTAGATAGCATACCTTTCAACATACATTGTGTTATATAATGCTGTTATTTTAAAAATACTTTTTGTTTTCTTAATTATATGCTGTTCTGCAGAGAAATAAAAAACGTTTTCATACACAAGGTATGTTGAAATGTATGCAGCTAAGCAGATTTGGAAATACAGAAAACGTGAAGTACTAAGATAAAAACAGATTAGTCGTGTGGAAAAATGCTTGTCCTCTCTTCATAGAACAGCATATACTTAAGAAACAGAAAACCCTTATATAAACAACAGTATCTCAGATGTGGTATAGTAAAAGCTGCCAGAACATAATTACAATTAGCTGGACCCACAGATATGGGATTGTGATAAAATATTTGTTTGAGGAATGAAAAAATGTAATATAATTGGACTACCTATAAGGTTTTTATTTTATATTTTTTAATCTAACAAGCATAGCGGAGAGCTGTGTGGTTTCTGTGCCTGAACTTCTGTGGTAACAACAACATTCGGTTTAATATAATATATTGGTTGTAATTATGAACAGTGATAGTACTGCTTCAGTAAGAAAAAACATACCATGTGAGCATGTCTCTCTATCAGGAATGCATAACTAAGAACACAACTTGTTTTAAAATGTTTTCTTTGAAAGTTTTTTTTTTTTTTTTAATATGTAATACTTTCTACACCTTGTCCATGGACAGCCCCATCAGCGGCCCCCACCCCAGCCCCATCATCTGGACTTACCTTATACCGCCCAGGAAGCAGAGCCTGCCGGGGAGTTATTGCCATCCTGCCACTGGCAGAGATTTTCTCCTCCATTTTATGCCCAGGGGCCCCAGGAGTGGGTACTCATGCGTGTGGAGGCACGCATTAGTCCCATGGCCCCGGTAACAGCCCCTTTCCTCCCACCCCATTGGCCTAGCGCCTGGATCCTCCTTGGCCCATGCTGTCCCCAGCCTCTACCAGGTGGCAGCCATCAGCTGGAGAAAGCCCACACACCTTCCCGGGGAGGAGAGCTTGCCTGTTGGCAGCTCCATCGTCCCCCCACTTTGCTGACCTCCGATGGCTTGGGCTCATTCCCGAACCTGGGTTGCCGGTGTGCCCCGAGGTAAGGTGTCCATTTTTTTTTTATTTTATTAACAGCTGTAACTGAAATGGTGTACATTAGGAAAAGGATGGTACATGTGTAGTGGAATATATACTGAAGTGTGTACAGGAATATGATAGCAATATTGTTATGAAGTATTAATGATGTATTTTTGAAATATTTGAATGCAGATTCCCTCTCTTGAGGAAGCCCAATGTCTTGGGTGAAATGCTAGGTACTATGTGGGGACAGCGTGCTGAGTGACAGAGTGAAAATAAAGCTTGAAAAGAACTTTCAATTCTTTTGTCATGTGGCTGGTACTTTGACTCTTCTGAAGGTTTGAAACAGGCCTGTAATTTGCTAGAACATCAAGGTCCAAAGATGGTTTCTTTAGGAGGGGCATCACCCACCACCATTTTTAGTGCGGTGGGAAAGACACTGAGGAACACCAAACAATCCCCACAAATATCAGAACCAGTCTCCCCCCCCCAAAAAAGGAGTCTGGTAGGTCTTAGATACAATACAAAATAGTTGGGGAGCAGTCCCAAGACCTCCTGAAGGCGTCTTCCACCAGAACTGGCTCAGACTCATTCCACTGATATGGAATGCCCTCACCCCTCAAATGAACCCTGTTGGCCCCTAAATGACCACTTGACAAGATCCTAGCCCAAACAGAGGATACCTTATCCAGAAAGAACTGACTGAACTCATCACACTTTTCTGCGAGAAAAAACTCTTCTTGACTGCAGTTTGGTTGGATTTAACAAAAACTGACTACAGTGTGGAAGAGCGGAGTAGGTCAATTATTTCCAGCAGCAATCATCCATGACAGGAACACTGGCTTTTTCAGGGTGATTGCCCACTGATACTCACCATAGTGAGCTCTCAGCACTAATCTATCCTCCTCAGACCTGGGCCTCGATTAGTAATGCTCCAACCGCCTCAATTCACCATTGTACCATGGTGACCCACAGTGGGAAATCAAGGGACAAACCTGGAGGTTTACCAAGAAATCAGAGGCAGTCATAGGAACCAGATTACAGTGCTCCATGGCTTTCTACACACCCTCAGCAGAAGCTGCCACAATGCCCAAGGTGTTCAGTACCCCCAGGAGATTCTCAGGCTGCAGATTTCAAACTGGATGGCATCTCACCATCTCCACTGGGGGGGGGGGGAGTAGAATAGGGGGCCCTGCAAAGGAACTGCATGGCAAGATGACCCCACCAAACAACTGGATCGACTCAGCCATCACTAATGTCAAGACCCAACAAGAAGACCCAGTCCAAGGAATGGCCATGTTCATGGATACTGGAAGTGACCACCTGTATGAGGCCCAGTGATGTCATCAACCGGAGGAACAGTATTCCAAACAGAGAGGTTTCACTGTTGACCCAAACATTAAAGTCACCCAGCACTAGCTGTCTGGGCAACTCACTGACCAAGTCAGCCATTAAATGCTCTAGTTCCTGCAGAAATCATTTCTGGATCCTGAAGGTCAGCACACAAGAATGACCTACAACCTGTACCTGAACCACCTTTCACTGCCACACATTCAAATAAGCTGGTCACACATATAGAGTATGCCATCAGTCTTAATGCTGATGTAAAACAGATTCCCCCTGGCACTTCTGCCCAGGACAATGCACCACCGAAAATCCCAGTGTGATTGATACCTCCAGTACAGGACCAGAGTTGTTTCCCAACCAGCGATGCATACCAGGTCAGCTGAAGAGTCCGCGACGAAGGCTTCTATCACTGCAGTTTTATTCCTCAGTGAGCTGGTGTTACTTAGAACTGCCCTAACAGGAGGGCCAGGCCGGCTGGCCCATTAGCTCCCTGTCCATCAAAAAGAGAAGCAGCTCTAGGAATAGGGATCAGGCAGGGTGGACTCCTCTTTGTCACAGTCCATACCCAGGGTGCCTCCTTGATCCCACACTCCCAAACCTGCTCACTCGGCAATGAACCTTCAGAGTGAACTTGCATTGTGAACTGTGGACCCAGAGGACCCCCAACCCCCTGCAGCAATCAATGACCTCTGCTGAGAGGGTACAAGGGCGATCTCAGCAGCTGCTATAGCTGCTCTGAGATGTGCAGTAAGGATGGTCTCTCAGAAACAGAGCACATGCCTCCCAATAATTAAAACTACAAACCAACAATTTAATGAACTACCCATCCACAAATAAATCCACCCCCACACCTTAACACAAACCTACACAGTCACAACACAGTAACACAACTGCATACGTAAAAACTAAACACATTTAAACACCCCAAGCATCCAAACCAAAATTCTATTATAAAAAGCATAATTAAAAAATTAAAATTTAAAGTGACCAGATTAAATTGTGCACTAGAACAACATACAGTCCATAGGAGTAAAATGTAGAAACCATAAAAGAGTCAATACAATATGCAATATATATATATATATATATCTACACACACACACACGCACACACATTTCACACAGTCACTGTGAGGAACTTAAACAATTAAATGTTCAAAAGCCCCAAATATGCTCATATGGAAGGACATCAAGTTAGGTCCCACAAAGATGATTTTCAGCCTGCTCCCAACAGATCCAAGAACAAATTATAGGCCTGCTCACACCAGGCCTAGGAAAAGAGTCTCCATACTGCGGGGGGAGAGGAGAGAATGAGAAGTGCTCTCTCACAGCATTCAGAGAACCAGGATATCCACTCCGACGTGCCAAATAAGGCCAGTCCGACTGACAGACCCTCCTAGGCCCATACGCACACTGTGGCCATAGAACAGCACAGAGTAACAAGTTCAGCAAAATATCAGGTACAAGTTACCTCCTTTGCTCGCGTCTCATCCTCCTTGACCACTATCAGGTTGCCTTCCTTCGACCTGCACCTGGACACCACCAGTACTGGCCCCTAAAGATCTTGGATATCCTGAAATGCTCACATCCCTGTGGGCCAAGAACATTTGTTTGCACAGACAGACAAGAGACAGAAAAGGAGAGGACAGAACAGATCCAATGGGACAAGGTCTTATTAAACCCTGTCATAGGGTCCAGAAACAAGCCTGGGGTGTGTGTGTGGGGGAGTGGACTGAGCATCCCAGAGAATGCTATCCTCCTCCGGTGAGGGAGGGTCACAGTCCTTACTGCAATACTGCCAGCTGGGTGACCACAGGTGTGCAACTGAGGGCACCATGTGGGTGGAGAAGCCATTGGCCAGGGACCCATGCTGTGCATACTTTGGTGTGTTTTTTTCCCCTTTGCATGCCGATAACGTCAAGGTATGAAAATGGGATGAAAAGCTTGGCTCCCATGCCGACTCCTATGGGGACCTGGTATATCCAAAATGGTCCCTGCTGCCTCCTCCATCACTCATGATCATGGCTGTATCCCACTGACCCCATTACCCTGTTGGGGTGGGGATAATACTGAGACTCTGTGGGGACAGACAGCAAGATCAGGTAAGCAGGGACTGGGGGAAGGTGCTGAGGGCTCTGATGGAGGCTGAAATCAGTGTAACAGGGAAGAAACTAATTATTAAAAAAAAAAAAGGCTGGCCATGATTTTATCATATACAGTTTCTTCACAGCCACACAGAATTCCTACAGCTAGATTCAAGAGAATTCCAAGAACTTGGTTCTGCAAAGGAGAAGGAAGAGTGCCTGTATTTTGTATGAACTCTTGGTAGCGTCAGGTCAGGGCACTGTTGGCAAATACAGAATTTGAAACACTTGTGGTGGCTTAGCTGGAGATAGATGTGCTGGCACACATCATTCGTGCTGACAGGCAGTCCTGTTCCTCAGATACAGAAGGATAAACAGCCCTCTTGCCATGGACCACTGGTATGAATTCCTCACACCAACCTAGGCTGGTGGTAAACCCAGTACCCATTCTTGTGAGACAAGTGTCTGGATATAAAAAACATGGCATCTTGTTTCTCACCAGAGAGAGTCCATTGCTAGCTGGCCATCATCCATGAAAGTCCAAGATGCATATCACAACCTCCTTAATGGTCTGGCTCCTTACTGGCCAAGCCATTGTATTTAAACCCTTGACAGGAAGTCTGAAACAAAACACATTGTATTGGCAAACTTAGCAGTCTGATCAAGCCTTGTATGTCCAAGAGCATTGGTGGCTATAAAGACACTGTGAGGTGCACATATGAAAGCTTGCCAGAGCATTTTAAAGTGAGTCGTGGCTGCACAAATTAGATTGCCCCCGTCATGCTATCATCCATCCCGCTGCAATGAGGAGCAGGTGTGCGGCGCTGAGCAGAGAAATCTTGCTTGAAGCTAAATGAAGATAGAATAGATTTGTGCAGAAAAAAAAAAAAAGAGCGTGACTTTCAGTGACAGTATGAAAATACCGCAAAATGGCAGGAAAACTAATGCCACCCAATGCCCAGTATGTAGTGCATTGTGACTGGGGTGGACTTGAGATCGACCCCTGTGGTGGGCCTGGGATCATTCCTTCTATGTAGGACGACACTGCATGCATTCAAGGCTTATCAGAACACCACCTGGTGTCTTGCGGCTGGTGGGCAGGACAAAAATCACTGGTTAATATCCAATGAACCAGGAGTCATTTACAGTAAATGACAAATCACTGGACTCTCAGGCCCTGCTTTGTGTACATCCCCAACGGTCACAATAGAGTGTGTTGGGGGGGGGGGGGAATAGCAGCAGATGGGGTTTGGGGCCAGTACTGACAAGACTGGAGAAGCACGTTGATGGTCCGGGGGCCAAAAATTGGATGGAAAAAAAAAACTGCAATAAAAAAATGTAAGATTACGTGGAAAACCTACAGTTGCATGAAATAAAGGAAAATAGTGACAAAAATAGTGCTTAGCACAGGTGTCATTATTGCAGCAGTGACAACACCATGCTCTGTACCAATGACAGCATCACACTCTGCATCAACGACGGTACCATGTATGGCACTGATGGCAGCACCACACCCAGTGTCACTGTTAATAGCAATGAATGATGGATGTGTAAGGCCTCCAAAGTCAGTACAATGCAGTACAATTTCATGACTGACATGAGGCTATAGGCACTGATGTCTTTACCATCCTTTTCATCACTGTCATGTTATGATGTGGACATGGAGACAGATGTAAAAGTGTCTATGTACTTGGTGGACTTCAATGAGACCTCAGCCCAGCACTCCTTTTTACTCATGGACAGTCCTAAAAAGGCCTCATCCTAAACTCCTGTTCTATCATGTCCTTCAGCCATTGTCTGACAGCTGAGCAATGTCAGATGTCGAGACAGGCCTGAAATACAACTTGAGTTCTTGGGCACAGAGGAAGTTAGTGCCATGAACGTTAACAGTACAGAAAAGCTGTTAACAATAACTGTGTGAAGCGACAGGAAAAAACGCGACATAAGGGTTACAGCAATGGAACTGATCATCTGCCCAACACAGAATAAATTGGGTTACATTAGTAAAAAAAAAAAAAAATGCTGAACTATTAAGTACAGCTAAGCACACAAAGTCAATGATAAAAACTACAACAAACCAAATAGGAAAACTATTAGGAACAATGAGAAGTCCTAATCCCTGATGCAAGCATAACTCAGTAACAGCAGAAAAAAAGAACCTTGAGGTAGTTGGGGTCAGTGATGCTTTTTACACTCATGAAGTATGAATGGCATTGAATGCCAGTGCCATGCACCAACATCACTGTCCCCAAACATTCTGTTTCCCAATGGGGTCACAGCACCTCCAGCTCCAAGACCAAAGTGCGGTTCTCTGTGACGGAGATGTCTCTTAGAAGATATAACAATTTTGTTTAGTGGTGATCCTTACATGCTGTTGACCTCCCTTGTTAAACAGCCTCATTGCAACATGTATTGTGCTCCCAGGTCGCCCCTGAAAACAGGCACTTGTGCCTAGTGGGCCTTACCCGGTTACCAAAAGAGTAAAATAAAAATGATGTGATGTGATGCAAGAGAACTGAAACATGGGGACAGTGACACCTGTGAAGCAAGACTAGGTAGCCCAGGCAGCCTAGTGGCCCAACAGTTGTATGACTGTTGTATTCCCTGTCAGTGTCAGTGGCTCAGTAGTTAGCACACTCGCCTCTGAGGCCGGGAGATCAGAGGGCTGTGGGTTCAGTTCCCACATCTGACACTTGGGTTAATATCCCAGTACTGACACTGGGGTGCTGCACCTCTGAGGTGCCGTCTTTCAGATGAGACGTTAAACCGAGGTCCCGTCTGCTTGGATTGGTGGTAGTTCAGGTGGATGTTAAAGATCCCATGGCACTTATCGAAAAGAGTAAGGGAATTTCCCCGGTGTCCTGGCCAAATTTCCCTCATTCACTAAAAATACCACCCACAGCTTAATCTGGTTCAAGGTCAGTTGGCATTCATCTGTATTCCCCCTTCCCCAGGTCGTGCCTGAAAATAGGCAGGATTTGTCTAGTGCACTTACCTAGTCAACAAAAACTAAATAAATTGCTTCAGTTCAAGCTATAACCAGTAGGGATAATAATTTAATATTATGATATACAGTATCACAATATTTCCCATGGATACTTTATCATTGTAAAATCCAATACCACAAATATTGTGCAACGTGATATACCATTATATACCACGGCAAACTATCCTGACTTTCTCATTCCCACTGCTTTGGCAGTATGACCTCCTCCGGATGAGACACAGATTCCTGGTCTTCCATAATTTCCCCAATCAGATTTTTACTCTATCCCTGAAATTAGACATGCTACAAATTATCATATTTGTTGCTCAAATTATGGGATACTTAGCCATGTTATTGTCTTTTAATTAGATCTCGAATACAGTTTATAGAATAACTTTTGGATCAGGTGCAGACATCTCCTGTTTTTGAACCAAAAAATTGGGAGCTAAAATCTTGGTGCTTATAACCTTTCTTAGATGCTGTACATGAATGAACTGGTTCCTGGAAATTGTGTATTCTCCTCGAGAGCTCACAGCATTCTTTGTCTAATGTGCCCTTGCATTGTCTTTACTCGAGGGGGGGCGGGGACTACTAGCTCAGTTCTCTGAAAAACCTCACATGTGGGCAAAATGTCCACACAGCTGCTTAACCACAAACAGAAGCAAAAACGGGCTGATGGAAACATGGTCTCACACTTTGTGGCAATCATATGCATTTCTTATGCACTGAATCCATGTTTATGGAGAGGGAAGAAATATTGTGAATAGCAGAGCTACAGCATATATGGTCAGTGACATAGTGCTGCGTTTAAAATGCCATGTAATTTGAGGCACAGGAGAAAAGCTGGTTGGCAGTATAGACTAGCGGTTAGAGGAACGAGGTGTGAACGAGCTTGGTACATCCAGCAGCCCAGACCTGAGTTTGATTCTCACAGCCTCCACTTGCATACTGTGTGACTCTGAGCAAGTCACTTAACTGCCCAGTGCTCCCAGGTCGCCCCCGGAAACAGGCACTTGTGCCTAATGGGCCTTACCTGGTTACCAAAAGACTAAAATAAAAATGATGTGATGTGATGCAAGAGAACTGAAACAGGGGACAGTAACACCTGTGAAGCAAGACTAGATAATCCAAGCAGCCTAGTGGCCCAACAGTTGTATGACAAGCAAGCAAGCAGGCAACCCAAGTGAAGGAGTGGAGTCGAGTAACTAGCAACTGGGCAACCAGGGCTGGCAAACAACTGCCAGTGTGTTCACCACAGTAGCCACCGGTGGCATGCAAATGAGCTAGCTCCTGCACAAGGAAATATGCTGCATGGGTGCAAGGCCCCCACTAGGCTCTAAGTGTCACCCGCAGGACAGAGGGAAGGCACAGAGAGAAAACCAGGGGTCAGACACCTTGCTACCACCTGACTGAAGGGCGCTGATATTCTTATAACCCCCCCCCTTTCACAAATGATTAGCTATGCAGTAGTAGTCGGGGCTGGGAGGTAACCGGTAACCAAGTGAGCCTGAAGGGGAATGACAGAAGTGGGACAGGGCAGGGGTAAAATACTCAATGGAAAAAAAAAATGATGAGGTAATCCACTGCACCAGCAGGATCCACTTCCGGTCGCCTGAAGTAAAAAGTTTGGGAAACTGTTGCTCACAAACTATCATCCACTGCACTCATCCTCCTTTAAAAGTCTACAGCACTCTGGTTTCTATAGACATAAGCCCGTCACAATCCCACTTATTGAGTTATGCATTTGGCTTACAACATGCATCCCAGGGATAGTGCTATAATGCGGAGGAAAAGTGCAGTACCACTTCAACTGAATTCATATGTTTCTCTGCCCACAGCAGACATGTACCCAATTAAAACTGTGTCTATAATTAGGATTGGTTACACTGCCAGTCAGTTAGGTGTGACATCAGAGGTTTGTATGAATTTCATTTGCACACGCTGCCAGAGAACAGTCCTGCGCACCTGCTTGCAGCAGTCTGTGTGATGGTATGGACAATGGTCTTCTGTAAATGACACACATATATCCCAGTTATGGTTGAGGGTTTAATCTTTGGGTATGTAAAGCATCTCTTGGGCTGTGTTTCAGAGATTCTGACTGTCTTACTATTACAGCTGCTCTGCTGCTGCTCGGTAGGATTCTGGCTGATCCTATGCCTGTTCAATCATGCTCTCTGCAGCTGCCAGAGTTCTGAGGATCCCCCCCCCCCCCGAGGGCTGCACTCAGGAACATTGCAGCAGCCACTGCTCAAGGCAAAGGCATGGCCTCATGGGATAACCATGTTATGGGTGTGAGGGGTTTGCTAATGCCATCAAACTGACACTCCTAGGTTCTCCTTTCTACACTCCAAAAACCACTCTCTTACAAAGATTCACCACATACTGTACACAAACAGACATATACATGCATGCACAATGAACTAGTTATAGATGCACTACAGCCTTCTTATACACCTATGCCATACGGCAAAACATTTATTTTATGCAATGATGTTTTTATCAGAAAAAAAACTGTTTGGCTTTTGGTTTACAATGAAATTACAACTCAGCAACACCAGCATTAAGTGTGATACCACTTTTTTTTTTAACTCAGTAGTTTATTAATCCAAAATTCATACACATAAATTATTTCCTCTGTGAAGTCAACATTACGTCACAGAGAAAAACCCAATATCATGTTACATGTCCAATACTTTCTTCCCTTTATTTCTATTTGACACGCTCTTTTATAACACCTTTTTTACATACCTAGTTATCATGGTGCAGTCAGTATCTGCGGGTCATTTCTCCCTCTCTTTCTGGATGCGGTCCCATCCAACACGCACCTTCAAAGCTTCGTCCTCTCTTCTCCTTCCCTCCCATCCCCTGGGGGTGTTTACTTTGGGAGGAAGTGGAGGGAAGAAAAAAACCCTCTTGCAGGTTCCAGACTTCTGCCCTTAGAATTTAGCTGTTCCCTACCACTCCTCGCTGGGTGTCCTTTTTTTAAAGGGTCCAGTGGGGGCAACCCCCCGAGGTTGTGTGCATGGAAGAGCCGATAGTGTGCAGAAAACTGCACAGTACCCACCAATGATAACCTCTCTTTTGTGCCACCACTCCAGATTTTAATTACCTTATTGCAAAGTTGATTGATTGTATGTGTATCACAGTGTCCTTTTTATATTGCTCTTCTTTAAGAGCTTAATATTGGCAACTAATATAAATAATCTACGCCACACTATTTCTGTCGAATGTTTTCAACTGTATTGTAATTTGTTTGTATATATGTCAGGACCTGGACTACCCTTGTCCTCTTCCCCACTGTACCCCTCCCCCCAGGTCGCACCAGGAGACGAGCAGTTCTTGCTCAGTGTGCCTTTCCTGGTGAAACAATTTCAATAAATAAACACATAACAACATTTTATAAACAATAAAGTCAGTCAATAACAAAACTTTCTGTGTCTCTGGAGTTTTTTGTTATGGTTCATTAAGGTTAAAGGCTATGTTGGTTTAGCCCTGGGAGGCTAGAAGCATGGAAGAGCCCCGGTGTTTTCTTCCTATTGACAGTATTGTCCCTCCTTTTACCCTTTCAGTTAGTTCCCCCCAACCCCACCTCTCCTGTGATACCGCTTTTAAAGAGTAATGTAACAGAAACTCAACTTAACAGTCATTACTGCGATGTGGAATTTTTGGTTTGTTTTCATGGACTACTATTTTAATATCCTTCTCGTACAACTGTCACAGCTTCCAAAAATTAAAATACATGCCACACACATTCCAGAGATCCTGAAGAATTTGAACCGAATATGCAAATTCCTTTTAGAAGACAACACTGCAATAGTACATGGGAGACACCTGACAGAAGGAAGGTTAAACATTCTAAATTTGTAAAATACTAGCCCCTGTTTAGCCTCTGCAACATAGAGGAAACTGATTCATACACGCTGAAGAAGCTGGACACTCACCACCTCAAATGATCCAGACACCACAGTTGCTCCATTGTAATATTTACTTACAAAAATACAATGACAAAGACAAGCACCTACCCTGGGACTGCATGATGTGTTTCGGTTGCCAGCCCTTTATGAAAGGCGTCCGGAAAGCGTCAGGTAGGCACAGGATGGGTTCTTGTCTTTGTGATTGTCTTTTTATAAATAAATAAGACAATGGGGCAACTGTGGTGTCCGGATTATTTGGGGTGGTGAGTGCCCAACTTCTTCAACGTGTAGTAGTTTCCTCTTGTTGTGAGCACCATCAACTCTGTGCACACATTTTTGTTTTGTGTGCCAAAACTGATTTAGCCTCCTCTTTGAAGCTTCACTTTTTCTAGCCTGAATATCCATGTTTCAAAACGTAGATTGCAGTTGTTATGTCATGTAAGAGAAATCAGAGGTCTTGGCTAAAAGTTCTCCCTAGCCAAAGAGCAAGCCACATGCCCCACAAAAAAGGATTCCCTGAAAAGGGTAAACTGCGGTCAATGGGCCCAGTAGTGGTTACTTACTACTGATCAGCAGGATCAATGGTCTCACTGGGAGACCACCCGTTACAACATAGCCATCAACTGCCCCTAAGAAAGCAGCTGACAGAAACAAAACTCTAATCCCAGAGAGCACACTGCCAGAGTTAGCCTAGTATTACTGTATATTAGTATCTAATCAATTTTACATTATTGCTCTACATAGTTAAGTAAAATACCACCACTTGCTATGTAAAAGGGTCCATGTCACTACAGTCCGAGTAGGTCACCTTATTACCATTTATCAATCAGGAGACCTCAGAGAGGGCAATGCAGATCAAAACATTATCCTGAGTACAGCCAGCTTAAAGCAGCAGTATGTGCCAGTCAGCAAATATTTTCATCATTTAGGTGTTTTTTTTTTTTTTTTAGCAAAACTGTATTTCTTACATCCTTAGATTCATCCTTGGTATGGTTTTAGTTTTCTCAGATATTTTTCAAACATATTTGATAGCTAATTTTCTAATTAATAACTCATATTATTAAAGACTGCCACCACTCGCAACTTCTAAAAAGCTCTTTCACTGAGATGACATAACATACTAAAATGCCAGCAGAATAGGCCTAACGGTCTTTCATGTCTGCTCGCTTGGTCAGCCCCACCCTGGGAGCTGACCTTGCTGCCCCCCTCATCCTCTCTGGCTTCTCCCTTCCCCGTCCCGGATATTCCCACTTCACAGGACTTTGCATCCAGAACCCTTCCCCTGTACCTGTCCCACCCCCTCTTGAACCCCTCCACCGTCTCTGCCTCCCCAGCTCCCTGGGCAGCGCATTCCATGGCTCCACCACCCTCTCAGTGAAGTAACACCTCCTCCTTTCTCTCCTGAATCTCCCCACCTCCAGCTTCCACCCATGCCCTCTAGTTGGCCCCCCTCTTTTCTTCAGAGCACCTTGGCTGCTTCTCCCCTATTTAACCCCTTCATGTACTTGAAGACCTCTATCATGTCCCCCTGGTCCCTTCTCTCTTCCAATGTGTACATATTTAGCTCTTCAAGCCTCTCCCCATAGGTCCTGTTCCCCAAGCCCCAGATCATTTTGGTTGTACTTCTCTGGACCCTCTCCAGGAGTTCAATGTCCCTCTTTAAGTGTGGCCTCCAAAACTGCACGCAGTACTCAAGGTGCAGCCTCACCAAGCAGTTATACAGGGGGAGTATCACTTCCCTCCTTCTGGAGGTGATCCCCCTAGCAATGCATCCCAGCATCCTGTTGCCCTTGGCCGCTGCCCTCCTACAAGTCTCAGAGTTGTTCATCTTGACATCCACCATCACCCCCAGGTCCCTCTCAGCCACTGAGACTTGTAGCATCCCGGGTGTACTCTTGGCCCGGGTTTCTGGCTCTCAGATGCAGTACCTTGCATTAAACCTCAGCTTCCACTTTCTAGACCACCTTTCCAGAGCTTCCAGGTCCCCCTGTAGGGCCACCCTCCCTCCTCCCCATCCACCACCGCCCCCAGTTTTGAGTCATCCGCAAAGAGGCTCATCTCACTCCTGATAGCCTTCCTTATGTCAGAGACATAGACATTGAACAGGAGGGGCCCAAGAACTAATCCCTGAGGGACCCCACTAATGACCCTCCTTGGGGATGAGACTATCCCACCAACCACGACCCTCTGGGTCCGGTCCTGGAGCCAACTGCCTATCCATCTGATCATCTGGTTCCCCAACCCCATTTCTCCCAGCTTATTCAACAGGCCCCCGTGAGGAAAAGAGTCAAACGCCTTGCTGAAGTCAAGATAGAGGACGTCCACCGGTCTACCCAGGTCCAAGGCTCTCGTCACCCAGTCATAGAACTCCATAAGGTTTGTCTGACACAAGTTCCCTGGGATGAATCCATGCTGTCTATCGTCCAGGCACCCCAACTTTTCCAGGTCCCCCCCAGCCTTTCCTTGACAATGCCCTCCATCACCTTGCCCACCACCGATGCCAGGCTGACAGGCCTGTAGTTCCCTGCCACCTCCCTTGATCCCCCATTGTGGATAGGCACTATATGTGCCACCTTCCAGACCTGGGGCACCCACCCTGTCCTCAAAGAGATGCTGAAAAGCTCCGCCAGGGGTTTCGCCAGGACATCCGACAGTTCCTTCAGCACTCTGGGATGTAATTTATCTGGCCCCGGTGCATTCCGCCATCTTAAGGGATCTGAGGCTTCCTCACCTCTCTGCCGTGATTTCCACCTCCGCTACCTCGTCTCCCCTGCCTTGCCTTCCCCATCCTGCCAGTGATGGCCCATCCTCTCCCAGACCTGATGATCGCAAGGTCCCCCCCTCAGTTTCACCATCTCCTCCATGTATGATGCAGCCCCATTTTCCTTGGTGAAAACTGGGTAAGTACTCATTTAGTACCTCAGCCTGCTCCCCGGATCTTGTGCCCATCCTCCTCTGTTTTAATCCTGCTAATCTGCCCCTTCACCCCTCATTTTTCCCCAATGTATCTAAAGAACCCCTTATTCCCTCTCTTAATTTCCCTGGCCAGGTTCTGCTCCTTCCTTGCCTTAGCCGCCCTCACCACCCTAGTGGCCTTCTGGCCATCAGCTCATACTCTCCTCTATACCTTTCACTCCTTGAGCACTTGAAATGCCTATAAGTCGCCTTCTTTCCCATCACCACCTCCTGAACCTCCCTGGTCCACCAGCAGGGTTTACGGACCCTACCACATTTTTGTCTTACTCTTGCACTGGTGCTGGTAGCATCCTGCACCCACCTCCTAATGATTTCCCACCTACTGTCAGCGTCCATGTCTAGCCCAATCCCATCCAAATGCTTCTTAAGGATCCTTCCCATTTCCTTGAAATCCGCCCCCCTGAAGTCGGTTACCTCCATCTTTGTGCAGCCTTCTACCCCTCCTAGGTCCAGGCAGAACCAGACCGTGGCATGGTCGCTCCCCGGCAATGGGTCCCTTACCTCCAGGCCCCCAATCTGGTCACTGTCTGCCAGGACCACATCCAGTATCTGCGCCTCCCTGGTCAGTTCCCCCATCTGCTGAGTTAGGAGCGCATCCTGAAAGACATCCAACAACCTCTGTTCCCTGGCCACCGAGGATGTCATAGTCTCTCAGTCCGTTCCTGGCATGTTTCAGTCCCCGAACACAACCGCCCTTCTCCTGCCCAATTTGCAGCGTCTCCCAATATCTGCTACCAGACTCTCCTCCAGCTCCTCCGCCAGCGCAGGGGGTCTATACACCACTCCTATTTTTACTCTCTTGCCCCCATTTGTTATCAAGGTGACCCAAATCGCCTCCACAGTTCCCTCCGCCTCCTCCACTCCTCCTATGCCAATGCAGTTTTTGACTATTATTGCTACCCCTCCTCCCCTTTCCTCCCCCCCCGTCCTTCCTGAACATGGTGTAACCCTCCAGGTTCAGGTCCCAGTCGTGCCCTGCAGTGGCCCAGGTCTCAGTGACCGCTGCCACATCCATCTCTCCCTCAGTTAGCATTGCCTGGAGCTCAGGCATTTTATTGCTCAAGCTCCTGGCATTTAGCAGGACTACCTTCCACCCTTTCCGTATACTTCCATTTCCCCTGCTCGCGTTTCCATGGGGATTCTGTCTTCCCCCAGTCAGCACCTAACCAGTCGTCCTTTTCCCACATTCCTCCAGCTCCCCAGGGGGGTGGAGACTGAGTCCCTCCTTTATCAGACCCCCTCGACAGCCTTCTCTCCCATCCCTCCCCCTTCACAAGTTCAAACCCCACCTTTCACCAACGAACCCCTCTATTTTCAACTTAAGGATTTCCCTCCCCTTCCCTCCAAATTGAGATGGAGCCTATCTCTAGCATATAGCCCCTTTTCCTCCCAGGTCTCCCCCCAATCCCCCATCAACCCATACCCTCTGGCCCCACACCACTCCCTGAGCCACTGGTTTATCTCCCTAATCTTCCTCTTGTGTTACCCACTAGCCCTTGGCACGGCAGGATTTCTGAGAAGGAAATCGCATATCCTATGTCATGACAGACCCTGGCAAGCTCCATGAACCTTGCCTGTATCTCTAGCTCACTATTTCCCTCAATGTCATTGGTACCCAGGTGGACCAGTACATCCAGAGAACCTCCACAATCCTTTGCCAGCTGATATACCTCATGCTTGGCCCTGTGCACCGTTAGTTCAGGGAAGCATTTTGTTCTAACCGGGCAGGCTTCCCCCTGCCTATCCCATTTGATAGCCCTGATCATGGAATCACCCAACAGGATCACTCTGACCACCCCTTTTCCTCCATGACCCCCCTTTCCATGTCCCTCATCCTTTCTACCAGCCCCTTCCCCCAGCCGGCTCCTTGCTCCTCCCCTATCTGGGTGCCCCTGCTGCCCTCTCCTTGTTACCCTGGCCACCCCTCCGCTCTGATCCTATGCCTCTCCTCCTCCCGAGTATCCTTTTGTACCCTACCCCCCATTGCTGCTCATGACTGGTCCTCCCCCATCTGTTAAACTTTCCTGGCTCGTTCTCCCTTCCTTCCTGTCTCCATTCAGCCCCTCCTTGCCTGTCATGCTCCCCAGGCATAAACCCTCAGCTGCCTTTATTGTATCCTCCTTGTACTTCTGGTCCCTCTCCTTGCCCTTTCCTCCCAACTGGTCCTTCTCCTTACACTTTCCTCTCTCTACCCACTCCTCCTCCTGCTCTGATCCACCGCTCCCCCTATTTTCCCACGTTCCAAGTTCCCCCCAGTTCTTCCTGCTATCTGGCTCCTGCCCTCCACTCCCTTTCCATCATCAACCGCCCCCGTTATGGCTATATCACCCCCCTCATCCTCAAGCAGAAGAAGAGAATTGAAGCAGTTACTGAGCTTAAGGTCTGATCCACCTCCCCACCTTGCTTCCTTCTGTCCTGCCCCAGCCACTTGAGTACTTCCCTGAGAATGTCCTCCATTTGGCCCCCCTCTGTGAGGGTCCCCAGATACCTGCCTGCTTTCTTGGTAGTGTCCTCCTTTTGGGCCCCCTCTGTCAGGGTCCCTGTGTGACAACAGAGTACTCTCCTGCACTCCTTTCTCTATGCCCCCGCCCCTAGTGCTTGGTGCAACCCCGTGGAAAAGACCCTGCCCTATTCCCCAACCATACCTCCGCCCTCCCTCCAGCTGTCTCCTAATCCTCTCAACCTCCTCTCTAAGCTGTACCAGCTGGTGGCACACTGGGCAACCACCGAACTTCCAAGCCCAGTCCAGTATCATGGGCCCTGTGCACCCCACCACCCTCCCAAAGATGCCGGCCCTAATGACGTGTGATCCCATCCCTCTCCACATAGGTTTGCTTGGGTGAACTACCAGGTTCCCCGCTAGTCCAAGATACACCCCTACCCACTAATCAGGTCACCCACTAATCCTAGATACAGTCCCACAGTAAACGGGTACCCCCGTTACTAGGTGCAGTACTACACAGGAAACTTATAGGGGAGTGTACAACTCCCTAAGCTCCTCTCTCTCAGCCCTTAAACCCAGCCCCCAGTGGCTAGAACTAAACTGCACCTGAAGCCTTTTCCTCCAATTGCAGGGCAGGTGTTCCCCTATAAATCAACCTAGCTCTGGGGAGGGCAGGACTAGGGCCTACACCCGACTCTCACGAGAGTGTATCAGCCCTGTGACTGCCCCTCACTGCACCTCCAAGCACTACCAACTAAGAAAATCTTTCAAGTCTACTTCCTCACAGCATCCAGCTAGAAGCTTCTTTCCCCATTCACCTCTAACTGAAGACTGACTGAGTTAAGAGTCCCACCTTACTTTCAAACAGCATGAGTCCCCTGTAATATGATGCCTGTGCTTACAGGCCAAACAGCAGCTTTTACACACACACATACCAAATAGTCTGCTAGAAACAAACAGAAAACCAGCTAAGAAAATCTTTCAAGTCCACTTACTCTCACAGCCTCCTGCTTTTAAACACCCACAAACACCAAACTGTCTGCTGGAAACGCACAGAAAACCAGCTAAGACAAATCTTTCAAATCTACTTCCTCACAGCATCCGGCTAGAAGCTTCTTTCCCCATTCACCTCTAACTGAAGGACTGTTTAAGGTACAAGCAAGATGCATAATATGGATCATGCTACATGCATAATGTGGATCCATACTAAATGCATAATATGGATATGTTACAATAGTGTTATCACATATTTTTGATGGGAAACAGCACAGCACTGTATCCAGATATTTAATTTTTAAAGCAGGCATGGGAGTGAGAACTTTTAAAAATGTCACAATTTCTTATCTTGGTTCAGGAATGAAAGAAAATGAAACAACAAATGGGTGTCTTGATAGGTTTGTCAGAAAAACTTTTTTTTGGTTAAATTAAACTGTTTGTTCACTTCTCTGTGGCGGGAATGTACCTCATATCTTGCCCATTCTGCCTCCACTGCCACCTACCTGGTATCCACCCAGTCCACCTGCATGAGGAGTCCCATGACTTACCTCTCATGGTGGAGCTCCCCAACTGGACTGGAGAGAGGTCGAGATCCACCCTGAGAATCCTCGACGAGCTGGGCCAGGCGTCATTCAGGAGGAGGAGGCCCATGTTTGCATTGCCAGCATTATGCTGCTCCTTGAAGAAAGGATTTTTCCTTATGGTTGCAAGCCCTTGGTGGCAGAAGACATGCAATGATGTTAGTGCATGTCAGGAATGCTCCCACCCCTGACATGCAGGTGTCTGACATCCCACCAATCCCAAGCCTCAGCTCTGCTCCCAGGTGGACTCACCCCTAGCCATCAGCAGGTGTCAGTGTCTACCAGATGACAGTACTCTCTCCACCCCAGAGAAGGAGAGCAGTCCTTGGAACGCTCATCCTTCTTCTCCAGGCCGGCCCTCTGATGGCTCAAGCTCGCTCCTGAATGCTGGTTGCCGGCATCACAAGTGGTAGCACTACCACTGCACTGCTGGGCTGGCTTCAGAAAAACATTATTGCTGAATAAAACTACATGGTGACTAACAAACTCTGCTGCTTTAATACTGATAACTGATAATAACTGGTGACCTCCTATAATGACTGGATATCTAGTCCTGATAAAACGCTGTAATAACCTGCTGATTTCAGTAATAATGCAATAGTGGGTTATTACGGCATTTTCTTCCTCGTGTTCTCACTTCACTGAAGCGCAAAGAAAGCAAATTGTATTTTTGTGACTATGGCAGCTGCTCTAAAACTCGCTCACTCACACAAAATAGCTTACAGTTTTTCTCTCTGTCAAAACCTTGCACCAGTTATTATAAAATATAATTCCCGGGCACAGTTTGTCTTATAAGGATTTTTCACATACCCGAGGTGTGTGATAATCTATAAACCCCGGGAGCAAAGCTTGAGGGGTTTATGAGATTACAACACACCTCGAGTGTGTGAAAAATCCTCATAACACAAACCTGCATGGGCATTATTCTCCATATAGTGTATTTGCATGAAAATTATGCATCTGCTCTGCTCCTAAGTATTTATTGCAAATTCTACAGTAAAAGTGTCTGAAATGAGTTGGCAAGAAAAGAATTAAACTGTCAGATAAGTGAACAACCTTATGCACAAAAAGGCATTTAAAAGTGCTCTCCTCTCAGCATGCCTTTAGAGACACTGTCAGCTTTTGGCTGAGTTATTCCCCTTTTTGAAAAGGTGTCTGTAGTAATCTGTATGCCAATTCATTATCGATATGGTGACAGAATCTCATATAATAATCATTTTTTTAAAGTTCTAAAATCATAGTAGGTTTTTCAGCCAACCCACCTTTAATCCCAGCAGCCTGATGCTTAAGCCCAATCACATCGCAATATGACGCCAACATGCTGGTAAGCTCGCCCATGATGAGTTTACCAATTTTCAAGCACAGTCAGATAAAACTTTCCAGAAACTAGAAAGTGAGCTGAACTTTTTAAAGTGACTCGTTTGTAGGAACAAGTGGTGTAACCGGTTACATTTGTGACTGAAAAGACAAGCTGTGATGCTGGGCATGCGCATCAGCAGATGTTTGGTTCTATTTCTCAGCAACATTAACATAATATTCCTGTTCTGCTTGGTCCATGTGGCCATTTTTGTTATGAGAAGCCTACAGGCAATTTCAGCAGGAATGCCCCTTGTCTTCACATAGATTGCATCTTACTGGATTCTTGCAGTGCATACTCAGTGACTTATTCCTGACATAAGAAACATTTTACTTGATCACAAGTGTTGTTAAGATGGGATCATGATCCGTAATGGAAGCAGGACTCAGGCTGGCCAGCATAAAATAAGAAACTTCTCTTTCCCCAGCTAAAAACAACTAGAGAGATGTTTTAGGCTTGTGTCCGTTTGTTGGAGTTGCACTTCAATCCACCAACCCCGTGCCCATGAAAGTTCTGAATCTAGAATCAGGTCTAGGGACCCTAGGAATGTGCACCTGGCCTTGAGTCCGCACAAAATGTCTGTAATACAGTACTCACTGCTTCATTTTTGAACAAAACGGTAACTGTTTTGAATGCTAGTTTGGTAAGGGGATAGCATAAAAAGGGGACCATAACACCATGTTCTTCAGGACTATTCGTCGTTCTGAAGCTGACATCAAAAACTGTATCTCCAGACATATGGATGTGTGTGTATGTTTCAGCTGCGACAAACCTAGGCTATTTTTCAGGTGTGTGCAGGCTACAAAAATCCAATCTGAAGGATCTTTCATCCCTGCCCCCTTTATGTTTGATGCATACTATGTTCCCTCTTTTAGCTGGTTCTGCAAAAGACTGAAAAAGATCTGCATAGGAGCGACCACTATCTCCTTCCTTCACAGGTTCCTGCTGCAGGTGCTGCCTAGTGGAGTCTCGATCCTGTCATTTGGTCATGCCCGCACTGCTTGTACTAGATTTTGCATTTTGTGAGTCTATCATCCCACCTGCACTCCCATTAGCCTGCTCTGTATTGTTTGTTGTTGTTCCCCTGTGTGGCTTGTGCGGCCACCTGTACATTTGTTTGGCTGTCTTTACTCTGTTCTTCTACTATCTCACCTTCACTCCTCATTATTTCTTGATCTTAAATTTCCTCTGTATTTGTATCCATGTCCATGTGCCCCCTGTCTGATGCATCTGAGATCCGAGTCCATAACTAGGGAAGATTTACTTGCCCGGTGTGCTGGGGGTTGATCCGTACCATTTGAAGGCTGGGCTGCATCATGCATAGCATAATCCTTGGTCTACTGCAACTGTTGTCTTTGTATAAAATCAAATGTAGAGAGTTCTGATAAAGAAATTGGACCTGACTGCTGTTGGTGTTTTGTTGCTAAACCAGTTATGTTGGGAGCCCCTGTGCCATCCACAACCATTTAGGTTTGTGGAACTGCTGTCCGGAGTTCTTCACTATAATTAGCACTGCTGTTAGAATTCACATGCATACTGTCTCCATTACGTTGCCTAAATCTGCTTCTTTTACTGGGCCTGGGGATCACCATGGAGAACCTTCCCCTTGCTTTTTCCAATTTGCCTTTCATAAAGTTTCATCCACCATGAGTCCAGAGGCAAAAATAAGAACAGAAGCAGGAGGTTCCTGTTCTTTTGGCTAGTAAGTCTCTTCTAAGTGCCTTGTATAAGTAGACCGCAGAAGGGCTGCCTGGGCATTCTGTCGGCAATATGTCAGAGGTTAAACCTTTGATTCTCACCAAAAAGGCTCCTTTCATGCTAGTGGAGCCACTCAAGTGGGAAAAGTAGGGGAATTTCCTCAGAGTCCAGGAAAATTTCCCCATTTCTCAAAATACCACCAATAGCTTAATCTGGTTCAGTTTTACTTGGATTGTATCTGTATCCCCCAACATACACACCTTCACCGAATGTGGTTAATAATAGGCAATACCGTGTCTACCCACCTTTTCCAGTCAACAAAAACTAAATAAATATGTACACTAATGAAATTCACAGCTATGGTTGTTTTGTTACAAGACTGAAGAAAGGGCCAAATGCTAGCACAGAAATCATAGCTGGCATTAGGAGAATGCAACTGTTCTCCATTCTATGTAACCCCTAGATGGCGCTATCCCAGGGGCTACTACCCCTGCCTGATTTGCCACTAACAGGTTGAGGGGCCTGGATCCAATGGCGGGTGCCTCCACCCAGAGGTCAGGGTTTGCAATAGTTAAACTAACTTGGTCACAGCCCTCTGGGACACTGCAACCCCCCTTTCTTCCCACTAGTGGCCCACACAATATATCAGAATTACCTTCACAGTATACACTTACCCCCAGGTCTGGTTCCGGCACTGGGACCTCCTGTGAAATGAGATACAGTGCAACAATCACAGTACAGTACTTTAACATAGACAAATACCTCCAGGCAGTATAACTTTGCTGAAACAAGCAGCTCTGATTTATTTAGGGGATATAACAAGGACAGGAAATCAGGTTAATTAGCTTATCACTCTAATAATCTACCTATGGCTCTGTGCACAGGCCTATCCCTATCAGTTACTGTCCCTGGGTACCCAAGCCCTAGTGGCTAGTCCAAACAGAGGCAGCTGGTAGGGGCCCTTTCACAGAGAGAAAAGGAGAATTAAACAGTCAGCAGTACAGTAATTCCATTTGGATTTAATGTGGCAATTCAACAGGGAGCGACCCTGAATTAGTACTCACGACCTCCAAATAAGATAGGGTCCTTCAATGTCAGCAGGGCTCACTTGAGGTACACAAACCTCTTCACATCCATATAAAGAAAGCACTATACCAGGCAGGCTGCATCTGTCCCGATCGTAATTACTGCACAATACCGGGAGAACACACAGCAGATTCAGTTCCTGACAGACCAGTGCAATTTTCAGCAATTCTTCCAGTCTTCTACAGGGTGAGCCTGGTTTCTACTCTTCAGAGATCCTTTGATTCTTTTCACAGGAGGATTCAGTCCTAACAAGCTGTTACACAAGCTGCAGACCGGAACTCTGGGCCTTACACCGTTTTTGACTAAAACTGCACACTGAAAAAGCACAGGGCTCCTTCCTTCTTCACTGCCAAAGCTCAACTGAAACTCCAACTGACAAAACGGGCACTTCCTTTGAGTTCCTCCCAGTTCTTGACTGGATTGGCTGTCACTCACAATAGACTGCTGCTGTTGGTCCAAAAGGTGCTGAAGTCTAAACTACATCTCCCAGAGTCACTGCCCATACAATCCTCTTGTGGCTGGCTCAGATTATGAGTCCAAGTTCTGATTCGTCCAAGGCACCATTTTAAAGCTAGCTTACCCCACACTGATTGGTCCAGTTCAGCAGTTCAAAACTAGAATGGGAACTAGCAGACACAGTTCTGACTGCAAAGAAAGCAGGTTAGACAAACTGTAATTTCATTATTACTCTAAATAATTTCTGGCAAACAGTTACATCTTTCAGATAGGTTCCCTTTGCACTCCTAGTGACTGCAAAATGAAGTGAATTGGCAGCAGCTCGAGTGGTACTCAGAGAAGCACACAGTCCCCCCATACAAACTAATTATGTCTGCAAGCAGACAGCTCTTAAAGAGACAGTACCAGAGGCTCTAAAAACACTCACTGATAAATGGCTTAAATGCCAAACACCATTCAGGCTTGGAGCATTCAAGCAAGCTCCTGGAAGTCTTTTGGGAACCCCCATTTGCAGGGGGGTTACACTAAAAAAACAAAAAAAAACAACTAAACTTTACTGAGGGCATTTACACAAGAACAGAAGTTTTTCCAAATGACGTCCCCTCTAGTTTTTATACAGGATCTCTATAAGCAACAGACTGTGATGTCACACGCAAGGCAATATGACTTTGGTTCCAGAACCAGCCTCAGTCAAGAAGTGAAGAGACAAAGCTCCAGATTTCATGCATTTAAAGGGAACAGTCAGCACAAAGGGCCAGCCCCACACACACTCACTCACGTGGCAGGATGGTCCCGGTGTGTGCAGTTTGTATGCAAAACCATTTTGGTTTACTTACTGTTTACTGTAGTATAGCAGATTATCTCAGACTAATTTTGCTTAGTTGTAGGCTGACTTTGTCTATTACTATAAATCCCAGAACCCCTTGCAGCTGACATTAGAGCAGTAGGCAGCAGTGCAATATTCAATTGTTGGCAGTCCATGTTAGAGTTTTTATAATGTTTTACCTGCTGTCTTCCTGCTCTGCTTTTCCTCAGAGGCCAAGCACAGTCCTCTGTGACTTAGCCCAGTGATGACAGCAAGACCAACAAACAAAAGCCCAGGGCCAGGATTCACGAAACTTTGCCCAGGTTTTCTGCCAGGCTGTTATTCACAGATGCTCTGCTTGCATGCTCAAACTGGGTTTGCACTCAGGAAAACTGTGGCCAGGACGCAGTCTGGGTGACAAAGCATTTGCTCCACGCAATGACCTTTTGCATGGTCTCTCTGCATGGAGCAAATACCACTGACTGTGACCATGCCTTAAACCTGCGCAACCCTAGTGGCTGGCAGAGCTACTGCATCACCCCTACAACCAACCCTCAGCACAGTAGTCCCTGGTGTCCGGTGGTACCTTCCCCCATCCGGTCACCCGCACAACAGAAAATAAACTTTTCCCTGGTGTCCAGTAATTCCTCCCCCTGAACTGAACACCTGCCCAATCAAATATATATGTTTTCCCTGGTGTCTATTGGTCCCTCCCTCCCTCCACCTGCACCCATGCCTGAGCTTTAATTAATATGTCATGTTCAGTGCCCCACAACCCGATCCCCCATAATATCAAATATCACCATTCCCTGGTGTCAGTACCCCCCTGATCCCTATACAGAAACTGATACCATTCCCTGGTGTTTAGCGGACCCCCATCTCAGCAGGTAGGTGTCCCACCACCCGCTCTCCCCCATCCCAACACTAAGCCAGCGACCGGCACAGCATTCCGCACTCCACCATGGCCAGCTGCCAACTGAGCTGTCAAGGAGCAATAGTGAGTTGTCAATCAATGTGTGTGTACTGTATACAGTACCTGCTCCTTGACAACTCAGTCAGTGGCCAGCCATGATGGAGTGCCGAGGGCAGTACTGGTTTGGGATAGGGATGGGGGGAGGGAGCGGGGTAGTGGGGTGCTACTTGCCAGGGTGAGGGGTCCACTAGACACCAGGGAATGGTATAAATTTCTTGTATAGGGATTGGAATGGGGGGACCTGGAACACCAGGGACTAGTGATATTTGATATTACAAGGGATTGGTTGGGGGCCACTGGTCACCAGGGCATATTAATTAAAGATCAGGCATGGGTGCAGGTGGGGAGGGCCACTAGACACCAGGGAAACATATATATTTGATCAGTGGTGGTGGAGGGACCACTGGACACCAGGGCAAAGTTTATTTTCTATCAAGCTGGTGAACGGGTGGGGGAAGAGACCATTGGACACCGGGGAAAAGTTTAGTTTCTATTGGGTGGATGACTGGGTGGGGGGAGGGACCACTGGACACCAGGGAAAGGTTTATGTTATATCAGGCGGGTGATTGGGTTGGGGGGACACTAGACATCAGGGACAGGTTTCTTTTTCATCATGCAGGTAGAGGGACCACTGGACAACAGGGACAAACTTTTTATATATCAGGCAGGGCAGCAGGTGGAGGGAGGGACGCTGAACACCAGGAACTGAGGGCTGCCTATCAGGCAGGGGCTGGGGGACATGCTGAGCTCCGGCACAGCCTATGTGAATGGGCCCATAACGGGCATGCAAATGGCCAGCTAGCACCTTGCATGTCTAATGGATTCATTTACATGGCCACTTTTATGAACTGGAAACAGTGCTCCTGCGTTATTCATTGCAGAGCCATACTCCTGGCTTTATGTCGAGGTGGCCCTGATGGGGTTAGCGCTAACGCTATATGGGTTAGCGCTGACTCAGCCTGGCTTTATTCTCAGTTGGAGAGCACAGGTGTAATGATTGACAATAGCAACCTTAGACACCTGGGCAAATGTAAGGTGCAACGCAAACCTCTGCCTGGCACTTTGCAACTTCTTGTGATCTGAGCCGCAGAGCTTATGTAAACTTTTAACATGTATTGCAGACTATATGGGTTAGCGCGGACTCAACCTGGCCTTATTCTCAATTGGAGAGCACAGGTGCACTGACTGAGATTAGCAATCAGACATCTGGGCAAATGCAAGGTGCAATGCAAACCTTTGCGCTGCGCTTTGTGACTTTTTGTGAACTGAGCTGTAGCACTTATAAAAAATTTTAACATGCCTTGCAGGCTATTGAATCTCCCACTGCTGCTCACTGCTCTTATGTCAGCTGCAGGGGATTCTGGGATTTGTAGTAACAGAAGTTGCCAGCCTACAACTAAGCAAGATTAGTCTGAGATAATGTAATATACTACAGTAAACAGTAAGCAAACTAAAATGCTTTTTGCACACAAAGTACACACTGGGACCAGCCTCCCATGGGAGTGTGGGGGCCTTTTGAGCGGACTGTTCCCCTTCAACACCGAAGAAAAAATGGCTCCAAATTCTAACATTTTGGAATGGTTTGCAATGGAGTTCTGTTGATGCTAACTGTATTTTTTTCTGGCTAGAGATGCTCTTTTAAAAAAAAAAAGTTTAAAGAGCATCTCTCTACTAACAAAAAACTTATTGCTAACAGGATTACAACTATGTTTAAACTTCAGTGTTTCCTAGTTTTTTTACCACCTCCTTTGTGGGTCTATGAAATATTACGGAGAACGCGCCACTAATTTCACTGAGGCTTTCAAGAAGTATCTGACTGTCCCCAACTAACCTCACAATTGCCATTTGTGATATCACAGTGTGTCGTCATGGAAAGCACTATTACGTCATAGAAGCAAAGGCACTATGTGGTCAGTTGGGGAAAAGCAAATGCTTTCTGCGTCTATGTTTTGGATGGACTGCCGAGATGTTTTATAAACTCTGGAAAGAAAAACTAAAAAGTAACAAAATATACTTATTGATTTATTCATCTGGAATATTTAAGCACAGGTGATCTTTTATAAAGGTTCCATGTCTGATTCAGACAACATAGTTACAGTCACAGCATTAATTCTAAGATGAATATAGTCAGGGTCAACAAGATTTGTCAAGTACAAAAAAGGAATTTGCAATTACAATAACGAAACAGCATTACAGTGCAAGCTGGGTGTACGGATTAGTGAAACCAGGAACAAGTACAAATTCCTGAGTACATTTTCATAGCTGAACCATCATGTTTATGAAAGGACATGCTGAAGTGCAGAGCTGTTCTTTAAGGTGGCACCACTACAAGGTTCAAGAGGATCATAAATGTGCCTAGGTTGGGCCATGCACCCTTCCAGATCATGAAACTGAATTATTGTATGCAAAGCATAATTTAGCTAATCTTTAATGTCATTAGCCAATCTTTAAAAGTATTCTCAAGTTAGGCGTTTCAAATAATGAAACATGACTGGGGAAGTCTAACAAACAGACCTGATCAATATACCACTTTACAGAGAGTGTATGTTTGGTAAGTTTTTATTTTCATGTGTTTTACTGAGTGCCACCACACATTTTGGCACACCTGGCACCAAAGCAGGACAATGAAATGGCAAACAAGAAGGCTAAACCTGGGGTCTGTGAGCTGAGGAGACTGGAAACTCCCTCGAAACCTGAAACTACTCCAGCCGGATATGTTATCTATTGTAACAGTGTGACAGGACCACTACACTACTATTTGTATTTATTGTATTCATTTATTTATTTGCTTTTGGTAACCGGATGGGTGCACTAGGCATGGAATGCCTATTTTCAGGCACGACCCAGGAGAATACAGGTAGACAATACATGAGCATACCATGTGACGCAGCACATGAAATAGGTAACACAGTAGGGGGTCAGAACAAACGAAAGAGGTTGAGCGAAATACAGTTTAGAACAAGGTCAGGGTACAGGCAATATAACATTAGACAAGGTAACAAAATATGAACAAGTCGTCCGACCCACGGCGCAGTGATAGGGTGCTTCGCAGTGCCAGCGACCGGGTTAGGGAATGGACTCGGGCAGCTGGAGGAGCCGGCTGGGGAAGATTGAGCGCACAGAGGCTGCCTCCTCCGGTGGGGTGAGATGTGGGTCCTGCTGCGATACCGCCACCTGGGTGACCATGGGTGGAGGTGCAGCGAGGACCGCATGCAGCAGGGAGGGAGGACGTCTGCCGGGAGCCGAAGCGTTAGCACGTTGTGACGTGCGCCATTCCTAGGCTCTCCTTGTGTGCAGACATCCTACGGGGATGGGTGAAAAAGGAAAAATACCCTCCGGTGCTCCTTGTAGATGGAGCTTCAGGCCCCAATCCCAGGGCTCCTGCCGGCACGGGTGACGGATGCCCGATGAAATCACAGAAACTCGAGGCAGTGGAAGGGGAGCCCTGCCTCGTACCCGCCTGGGGGGGTCAAACCAAGGCTACGTGGGGGGATGACTGCACCTGATGCCGACAGACGAGCAGGGATGAACAAGGCCATTGAAGACTCCTGAAGGTGAGGAAGCACCGGGGTGAGAAGGGGACATAAAAAAAAAAATATGAACAAGTGCAAAATAACTTGAAATATTGAGTACAAAAATAGATGAGACAGATTATATACAGTATGCAATAAAAGCCTTTGTGGTAGACAAGCTTTAGAGAAAAGGGAGAGGAGGATGAGATAGAGGAAGGGGGTGAGGGTGGTAGAGTGTTTGAAACAGGAGGGTCGATAGAGAAGATGAGACCAATTGGAAGGGAGTAGATAAAGGGTGGGTGGAGACAGGAATGGAAAGAGGGATCTACGGTGGGTAGAAAAAAAGAGTAGGGATTAGAAGCATGTAGATGATCTTGGTGGAGTTTCTTGAAGCTGGCATGGGTGGGAGCTGGGCGGACAGCTTGAGGTATGGCGTTCCAGTGCTTCGGAGTACAGTGAGACAAAGCTTTTGCACCCACAGAGGTTTTGCATCTTGGGATATAGAAAGGGGCTAGGTCAGTAGAACGGAGCCCATAAGAGGGGGATGGGGAGTGAAGCATGGAAGCGAGAGATTGAGGGAGCCCTGATCTAACTATCCCATCAATTAGGGAGCCATAGGACTGAAGTTGATGGGCAGTGGGAGAGGACCAGTTTAAGTTAACACAGAGCTGGCAGTGGTGTTTAAATCTAGGTGACGCAGAGGCATAGCAGCAGATGTTGTTATAGGCTGTGTCCAATTTATGGAAGGAGGACTTGGTGGCATTTAGGTATGTGACCGCACCATAGGCCAAGGCCGGGAGTAGGAGACCTTGTGCAACAGTAAGTCTGGCAGATGGGGTGAGGGCATAGCTTGTACGGTAGGCCCCTCCAATTTCTGAGTTGACAGATTTACAGGTGGCGATAATATGTTGATCAAAATCAAGGGATTTGTCCAGGAGAATCTCCAGGTATTTAAAGGATCTGGAAGGTACAAGTGGGGAACCATCTGCGCACGAGATTTTGAGGGAATTCTGATTTCCTTTAAGTCTGACAGAGGAGCCAAAGAGCACAGTGTGTGTTTTACTAACACTGACCACTAGTTTTTTCTCTGTCAACCAGGGTTGTATGCTATGGAAGTCAGAGGCAAGAGAGTGGTTTATATCTGTGGTGTTTTTGGCATTATAGTAGATGACTAGGCCGTCCACAAAAAGAAGAGACAAGCAGGTTGGGGCTAGCAGCAGGAGATAATTAATGAAGATAGAAAAAAGCAGAGGGCCCACTATAGAGCCCTGAGGAACACCAACTTGAACAGAGGAGAGATCCGACATGGCGGAATTGAAAACTACTACTTGCTTCCTGTTTGAGAGGTAGCTCTCAAACCATACCACCACTTCGGCAGAGAAACCAAGGAAGCAAAGTTTAGAGAGGAGAAGGCTGTGGTTGACCAGAACAAAAGCCTTAGTCACTTCAATAAGGACCGCACCTGTCAAGTGGCCAGTATCCATAGCAGCATATATATTGTTTGTTAGCTTTACGAGGGCAGTGGATGTACTGTGGCCTTTTTGGAAGCCATGCTGTGCGCCAGAGAGGAGGCTGAATTTCTGTAGGTAAGCAATGGTTTGAGTAGCCACTAATTTTTCTAGGATTTTGCTGAGCACCGAAAGAAAGGCAATGGGTCAATAATTGCCAATTTTTTTTGGATCACCTTTTTTAGGTAAAGGTGTTATTTTGGCTATTTTCCAGATATCAGGAAAGGTGCAGTGGCACAGTGATAAGTTAAAGACTTTGGTTAGAGGGGAGGCAATGACAGGGGCAGCTACCTTGAGAAGCCGAGGTTTAAGCCCATCAGACCCACAGCTAGTGGTGTCCGCAATAGCCAGCAGTAGCTTTAGTACTTCAGTTCTTGTGATAGCCTGGAACTGAAAAGGTGGATAAGTGGGCATGGATTGTGTGTCTGTGGGGGAGGATGTAGTGCTTCCAGGGGGGGAAGGAGGCCACACGACTTGATAGGTCAGAGAAGTGATGGTTGAAGGAGTTGGCGATGGTCACAGGGTTGTTACAATGAGTGCCATTTAGCAGCATGTCAATCGAAGAGGCCTTGTGATCAGTTCCCAGGAGAGTTTTTATGACTGACCAGAATTTCTTTGAGTCACCTGCAGCTTTTGTTAATAAGCCTTTGCAAAAAATGCTTTTTGCTAGACGGATTCTTCTTTTGCAGGTATTTCTCAATGATCTGTAGGTGTCGAAATCTGATTTAAGTCCAAAGGCCTTGAAACACCACCGACTTTTGTCTTGGGCCTTAATTTGGGACAGAAGGTCCTTGGTTGGCCATTTAGTTTAAGCTCCTCGTATACGGTGGGTAGCTCTGGGAGCGTGTATATCCTGGAGGGGTTCAAATCTTGCTAGGAAGAAATCAAGGGCTGACTGAGCATTAGAGGTATTGAAGATTGGGGACCAATCAGTCATAGAGAGATCGTACATAAATAGCGTCTGATTAAAGTTACCAAGATTGTGGAAGGTGATAAGTTTTGGAGGAGGGGATGGTCGACTGGGGGCACACCAGATGCAGAAGATAGGAGAGTGATCACTTATTGCATCTGCAAGGGTACCTGTCGAGGCTATACTGTCAGGGCGGTTTGTAAGGATCCAGTCAATTAGTGAGCTAGACCGGGGGGGAGCCAGGACCCTTGTCTTGTCAGTGATAATCTGGTGGAGGTTGTGGCCCTGTACTAAGGTGTGGAAGGGCTGGTTTGCTTTACTGGTCCAGTTCAAGTTGAAATCCCCTAGTATCAGACCCTCATTCTGTCCGATCATAGTGTCCACTTGGGAGAGGAGATCCTTTAGACCAGAGATGTTGCTGCCGAATTGTATGAATTGATTCACAGAGAGAGAGAGGGGAGGGGACGTGCCTAGATAGAGATGGATGAGACTTGTAGAAGATGGCAACACCACCACCACGCTTAGCTAGGGGCCTGTCTTGCCTCATTATTTTATAATTAGGTAGCATGCACTGGGAATCAGGGGTGGATGGTTTCAGCCAGGTTTCGGACAGGCAGAGAATGTCAGGTTTATGCAGAGCAACCCAGGCCTCAAGTTCAATAAGGTTGCGGGACAGGCTCCTAATATTCAGGTGAGTAATGCAGAGGCCCTTGGAGTGAGCTGGGGCTGTGCTAGAGTAAGCTGGGTTTAATTCAATATCTCCAGCTAACAACAGTGCTAGTAGGAGCAGATACCACAGTTTACAGCAGACGAATGGTGTTGACAGTGTGGGGTTGCAGGACAGAGATTTATGAAGGGTGAAGGCTACATGATAAAATAACCTGTTAGGGATAAGAAGAGGTGTGCTGGCTAAGGGCAAATAAAGTTGTGTAACCCCACTGTGGTCAAAATGGTCCCTAGGATGTGTGTGGTGAAGATTCCAAGATGGTGGGCAGTGTGATATAGTGTTTCTTGTGAGAGGTTTAAGCAAGAAGCAAAGAAGGAGGAGTGTGTAGGAATTTATGGACTGTAGATTTTTAACTACGAAAGCCATTTCTGCCTGAATCAAGACTGGAACCTGGTAAGGTATGGCTTACAATTGGGTGTAAGCTTTGTGCATAAATCAAGAGGACTGAACGATGGTCAATCAAGAGGACTGGACTGAGATGCTATAAAAATTAGTGCAGTTTAAAGCCAATGGGAGTGGTGGTAGCAGACTACTAACAGAGTGTGCAGACTCCCTTAGTGGTGAAGAAACATAGGCTGCAGATGGGAAAAGGGGGAGATAGTATAAAATCAGCAACGCCTACTAGGCTGCTCTCAACTAGCCTACACTATATAACAACAGTCGGTTAAGGGTGGGAGTGGTGGGGGCGGGTGGGGAGCAGACGCTCGGAAGCGTGAACCTTACGGGGAGGAGCTGCGCTTTTAGGCTACAGTGTCCTTGCAGTTAATTCCAGAAATGCTATCCAAAAGATGATATCTTAGCTTACAGACTAAATTAATTTAATTTACAGGCAGGTTTAAAATGTTAGCCGAAGCAGTCACCAGCGCGGTGCAGCAGAAGTTCAGTTAACTGCAGGAGAATCAGATTTTTAAAATTGGCACCGGGTTGGATTCAGTTCGGAAGCCGGCAGCGCTTCAGCAAAAAAAATAAAGGGCCGAATTATGCACAGAATCCTAATGTTCCCGTCTGGTGAAGCAGACACTTGGATCTCAAGTCTGGTGATTTAGTGGCAGAGTAGCAGGCTTGTTAGCCATTTGAGCCCCAGGTTACAGTCCCTGGAAAAAGGGCGCCAAGTTCTAATTCAAACAGACAAAGGCCAGCTCGAGCAAACAGGCAAATTACCTTTCACTTTGAGCCTGAGCTTCGGGGCAGGTTGCTGCTTTGCAGGGGGCTCCCTTCTGTAGCCGGGGCTTTTACTTTGAGCCAGAGCTTTGAGGCAGGTTGCTGTTTTGCAGGGTGCTCCCTCCTGTAGCCGAGGCTAAGGAGACCAATTTATTTTTACCGGAGGGAGGGGGAGCTCCATTGATCAGTGTTCTTTTACAAGGAGGTCCTGGTTAGGATAGATAACATTACATATGGTAAAGTGGCAGTTCACATAATACAGAAAGTTAAAAATCAGTTTATAAACTGCAAAAAAAAAAAAAAAATATGTGAATAATTTTTTAGTGTTAGTTTCCATATAAACTCCAGGGCATTTGCAGCCTTTCTTATTGTCAAGTTCCTACATCATTGCTTATAATCGGTGAGTTCTGACATACTATAAGAAATTAGTGATAATAAGCCTGTAGACAGGCAGTTCCAACATCACTACAGCCTCAGGCACAAAAAAAGAAAGTAATCTGGCACAGGAGCAGACACAGGTAGACACCAATTAAAAACAATATTTATCATAACAAAAACGTACACCTTAAGTGTATAAACAAGGTTGTAAAGGCATCTTGGGATTCTGCTGACAAATATAACCACTTGAGTTTCACAATCATGGTTAATAAATATTCCCACACTTCCTCAAAGCCACCATAACCTTGTTACGGACACTGAAGTGTACTTTACTTCTTATATTTTGTTTGCTCTAAGAAGTAAAGTGCTAATGAAAAAATGTTTATGTATCAAAACAACTTAGCATTCTTCCCTGGGGCTTTCTGAGTGCAGGTCATCTAAACTATGCAATACGAATCATGCTGACTTGATTGTGCCCTTTGCTGCCTAGAGGGTAACCCCCCCTCAAAAAAAACTCACAAACACACACTTCAAAGCCCACCTGTTACCTGAAGGCTCCAGAACATCATGTCAAAATACATAGTCCAGTTCTATAACTCCAGCCAGTGGAGCTGGTTTTCAGTCTCAATGGCCCTCTGGACACAAGGATATGTATAGCACAATCCCTCTATGTCTCCTGTCATCCTCCAAAACTTCTTTCAATAATTATTTTTAAGCCATTTTTTTTATTTTCAAACATAAAACTTGTTCAGACTCTTACACTCAAGAAAACACGTGTAACCCCTTTGCAAATGGGGGTTCCCAAAAATCTTCCAGCAGCTTGCTTAAATGCTCCAAGCCTGAATGGTGTTTGGCATTTAAGCCATTTATCTGTGAGTGCTTTTAGAGCCTCCATGTACTGTCACTTTAAGAGCTGCCAAACTGCAGATAATTACTTTGAAATGGGGGGTCTGTGTATTTCCCTGCTCGAGTCCCCATATGGGCCACTGAGCAAATCGCTCCATTTTTGCAGTCGCTAGGAGTGCAAAGGGAGCCTATCTGAAAGATATAACTGTTTGCCACAAATCATTTAGAGTAATAATGAAAATACAGTTTGTCTAATTTGCTTTACTTTGCAATCAGAACTGTGTTTGCCTGGTCCCTCCATTCTAGTTTTGAACTGCTAAACTGGACCAATCAGCGTTGGGGACCTTTTGAAGTGGAGCCTGCTGCTGGCAAATCAGAACTTGGACTCTCCTCTTGAGCCAGCCACAATGGGACTGTATGGCAGATGATTCTGGGAATTGTAGTTTGGACTTTGGCACCTTTTTGCACCAACAGGGGGAGTTTATTGTGAGTGACAGCCAAACCAGCCAAGAACTGGGAGGAACTCAAAGGAAATGCCCACGTTTTGTCTACTGGAGTTTCAGTTTAGCTCTAGTAGTGAAGAGGGAAGGAGCCCTGTGCTCCTTCGGTGCGCAGTTTTAGTCGGGAGACATGTGTAAGGCCCAAAGTTTCGGTCTGCAGCTTGTGCAAGTGCTTGGTTGGACTGAATCCGACCTGTGAAGAGAATCAAGGAGATCTGAAGAGTAGAAACCAGGCTCACCCTGTAGAAGACTGGAGAAATTGTTGAATCGCGCTCGGTCTGTCAGGAACTGAATCTGCTGTGTGTTCTCCAGGGCACTGTGCAATAATTGCGATCGGGATAGAGAAGCAGCCTGCCTGGTATAGTACTTTCCTTTTACATATAAATGTGTGTAGTGCTTGTGGGGACTCGCATTTCAAATCCCCTGTACAGCGAATTGAGTGCATGAAGCTGGAAGTAAACCCCAGCTTAATCCAGACTACATCCGTTTGCTCCAAACTGCATTGGGGTCCAGTCACAAGGACCTTGCCCACATGGTCTGTTCCTCCTGGCAATCCAGGACAACCTACCTCCCATTCAGTTTTCAGTATTGGGCTGCAAGTGCAAGCAGGGTAGGTCCCTGCCATCGGTTTATCGAATTGCAAGTGTGTCATCTAATCGTTTCTTGTTTTTTTTTCCTTCACGAACTGAGCCCACCGGCTCCGGATTACAGTTTGGGTATTGTGCATGCATTCTCCATCTTCAGGGCCCCAACCAGCTGCACCAAATAGGCTCGCCACTTATTGCCTGGGTACCCAGTAAGAGTGACATTAGGGACATTTGGGATTCTGAAATATGTGCACAGTACTGTGATTATTAATGCGTTTAAACTAATTAACCTGATTTCCCCCGTCCTTGTTATATCCCCCTAAATAAATCAGATCTGTTTGTTTCAGCAAAGTTACACTGCCTGAGGTATTCATCTATGTTAAAGTATTGTACTGTGGTTTTTGCACTGTATCATCTTGTTTTACAGGGAGTCCCCAGAGTCACGCTGACTGAACCAGTCCTGGGGTAAATGTATACTGTGAAGGTAATTTGATATATCTCTGGGCCACTAGTGGGAAGAATTGGGGTCGCAGTGTCCCAGAGGGCTGTGACCAAGTTAGTTTAACTATTGCAAACCCTGACCTCCGGGTGGAGGCACCCGCCATCGGATCCAGGCCCCTCAACCTGTTAGTGGCAAATCAGGCAGGGGTAGTAGCCCCTGGGATAGCGCCACCTAGGGGTTACACAAATACAGTCCTTTCTGTAATAAACGGCAGGGCTGCAGACCCGAGTCCCGACAAAGGAGGATTAAACATCTATAGTCCTTTCTGTAATAAAACGACAGAGCTGCAGACCCCAGTCCTGACAGAGAAGGATTAAACATCTACAGTTCTTTCTGTAATAAAACGGCAGAGCTGCAGACCCCAGTCCTGACGGAGGAAGATTAAACATCTACAATCCTTTCTGTAATGACCGGCAGAGCTGCAGACCCCAGTCCTGACAGAGAAGGATTAAACATCTGCTGTCCTTTCAGTAAAAAATGGCAGAGCTGCAGACCCCAGTCCTGACAGAGGAGATTTAAACATCTATAGTCCTTTCTGTAATAAACGCCAGAGCTGTAGACCTCAGTCCTGACAGAGGAGATTTAAACATCTACAGTCCTTTCTGTAATAAACGCCAGAGCTGCAGACCCGATTCCTGACAGAGGAGATTTAAACATTTACTGTTCTTTCTGTAATAAAATGGCAGAGCTGCAGACCTGATTCCTGACAGAGGAGATTTAAACATCTACAGTCCTTTCTGTAATAAACGCCAGAGCTGCAAACCCCAGTCCTGACAGAGGAGGATTAAACATCTACTGTCATTTCTGTAATAAAACGGCAGAACTGCAGACCCGATTCCTGACAGAGGAGGCTTAAACATCTACAGTCCTTTCTGTAATAAATGGCAGAGCTGCAGACCCCAGTCCTTACAGAAGAGGATTAAAAATCTACAGTTCTTTCTATAATAAACAGCAGAGCTGCAGACCCGAGACCTGACAAAGGAGGATTAAACTTCTACAGTCCTTTCTGTAAGAAATGGCAGAGATGTAGACCTCAGTCCTAACAGAGGAGGATTACACATTTCTAGCCTGAGCTGGCCTGGTGGCCCGGCGGTAGCGCTACCGCCTGCCATGTCAGAGACATGGGTTCAGGAACAGACTCCGGCTACTCAGTGGCTGGCTAGGGAAGCAGAATTGAGCTTCCCATGGCCTGCTCTCCTCCTTTTGGGTGTTGGGGTGGGGGGGGGAGGACTGTGCGTCTCAGTGCACCTAAGTGGTATGACACACAAGCACCAGTATGGAAGCACCAACACGGATGTCTTTAACGTGTATGTGCAACAGAATGCGCAATGGCATCACTGCATGCAGCTCTGCTCTCGAGTCAAACATAATGGACAAAATTCATCAGGAGGGAAACCCACCCCAGCCAGCAGGATGACAGTGAGCCATCGCAAACCCTGCACTGCCACCTGAGGCATCACTTACCACCACATAGTGGTTCTGGGAAGTAAAGGGGTAAGTCCAGGAAAAGGCAGGTGACAGGGATGGGAGGTCGGGACCCAATGGGGACTGGTGGGGAGTACAGAAGAAAAAATAAATGATGAAAAAAATTCTTGACTGCCTAATAAGTACCATATGTTATCAGTGGTACCAAGGTTCTAACACCTTTTTTATGACAGGAAATTCAAATTGTACATAGTCCTTCACAGCTCTGGAGGTGTGGAGGGTAACTTAAAGGGGCAGGGCCCCATAATCGTACATAAAACACATATTGCCAATAATGACAGTGAGGAAGAATCCTTAATACGCACCTATGACAGACATTTGTTGGGGAGATAGGGCTGAGATCAGAAGGACAAATAAAGAAAAAACAAAAGTGTTCAAACTACACAGACCAGAATGGTAAAATAATTAAACGCTATAAAACAAAACACCTGTCCTTGAAGCTGATTTAATTTAATGGTTCTGCTGTGTGTTCCCTGTTGTCCTGGAACTGAAAAATTGGAGCCTGTTGATGACATTGGACCCTTTGTGCAACCCTGAGCAAGACATTTAACTTCCCAGTACTTCAGCCCCACCCCCAACTGAAAAAAAGTAAAAGCAGAACCCAGGGTGTACTGCCTATTTTACTCACCTCATTTTAGGAAATACTCTTCAGAAATTTTTTTAATGAGTACCAGTGTAACCCCTAGGTGGTGCTATCCCAAGGGATACTACCACTGCCTGTTTGACTACAGACAGGTTGAGGGGCCTAGGTCCTATGGCGGGTGCCTGCACCCAGAGGTCAGTCTTTTTAGTGGTTAGACTACCTTGGTCACAGCCCTCTGGGACACTGAAACCCTCTTTTATTCCCTCTAGTGGCTCACACAGTACTCCGGAGTTACAGCCCCAATACCCCATGTATACACACTGTTCACTCATACAGATACCACTTACCCTCGAGACTGATTCTGCAGCACGTCTCTGAGGACTCCCTGTAAAATAAGGTTAAACAACATACACAGCAAAACACAATACTGTTTCCATAAGTACTAACACCACAGACAGTATATAGTATAACAACAACAAATCTGATTTATTTAGAGGGCAGTAACACGGGAAGGGGAAATCAGGTTAATTGGTGGCATTAAATCACAGTACTGTGCACACATACAGGGTCTGAAAAGTCACACTCTGGGTACCCAGGTTGGGGGGGCTAGCCAGGTCTGTTGCCCAGGGTTGGCCGGCAGGTGCAGATGGATGGGGCCCTGTAGAAGAAAATATATGCACAACACCCAATTGTAATCCGGAGCCGGATGGCTCAGTCCATGAAGCAGGGAAACAATAAGAATTAGGTGACACACTTGTGATTGAAAACAAGCTGCAGGGGAATACCCAGATTTGTACTCACAACACCCAAGCTGAGGATTGGATGGAGAATGTCCCTCTGGATTACCAGAAGAGCAGGGCATGAGGACAAGTTCCTTGTGACTGGACCCCACTGTAGTTGATAGCAAATGGATGTAGTCCGAATTAAGCTGGGGGTTTACTTCCAGCTTCAGCACACAATTCACTGTACAGGGGATTTGAAATAGCGATTCCCCACAAGCTCTACGCACATTTATATGTAAAAGGAAAGTACTATACCAGGTAGGCTGCTCCTCAATCCCGATCGCAATTACTGCAAAATACCCGGGAGCACACAGAGCAGCTTCAGTTCCTGACAGTCCGCGCGCGATTCAGCAATTTCTCCAGTCTTCTACAGGGTGAGCCTGGTTTACACACTTTTAGTGCTTCTTTCACCTCACAACTCGGATTCAGTCCAAACTGGCACTCACAAAGGCTGTAGGCCGAAACTCAGGCCTCACACGCGCTTCCTATGCAAAACTATACACCGCAGAAGCACACAGCTCCTTCTCTCTTCACTGCCAAAACTGATATGATCTTTCCAGTCACAGAGCAGGGCATTTCCTTTAGCTCCACACTGTTCTGTTGGCTGCTTCCACTCTGCCTGCTTCCTTCAGCCCACAGCAACCAGCTGAGCGCCGGGGCTTCGCTCTGCCAGCGGGCGGTCGGCGGCACCTAGCCGAACTTGGGAATCACAAGGCCGGGAGGAACAGCGAGGCAGCAGTCGGGAAAGCGCGCCAATCGCTTCGCTTCCTTCAGCCCACAGCAACCAGCTGAGCCGGGCTTTCGCTCCACCAGCGGGCGGTCGGCGTACCTGCGTCAACTTGGGAACTACAAGGCCGGGAGGAACAGTGAGGAGCAGTCGGAAAAGCGCAGCCAATCGCCTGCTTCCCTTCAGCCCACAACACAGCTCTGAGCGCCGGCTTGGCCTCCGCCAGTGGTAGCGGCTCATGCACTTAGCCAACTGGGAACCATAAGGCCGGGAGGAACAGCGAGGGAGCAGTCGGGAAAGGCGCAGCCAATCGCCTGCTTCCTTCAGCCCACAGCAACCAGCTGAGCGCCAGGGCTTCGCTCCGCCAGCGGGCAGTCGGCGGCACCTAGCCGAACTTGGGAACCACAAGGCCGGGAGGAACAGCGAGGGAGCAGTCGGGAAAGGCGCAAAATTTTTGCCCACTCGGCCTTTCCCCTTCCTGTGTGTTAATTTATAGGCATCTTCCCGCTGAAATCTCTTCCCTGCCCACAGCACTTTTCTCTAAACCAACAGACAGTCACACCAGCTTGCTGACCCAACCAATCAGCAACTTCGCTACTCCCTATTGCCAACTATCAATATCCCCCTCAGAATGGGGAGCTTGCTACTGATACTCCTGTCACTAATAGCCATAGGGTTCCACAATGAAGATGACCCTATTATACACTCTAAAGTGGTCAACCCGCCTAGTTTCTCTGGAACATCCCCCGTGGCTGACACCCATACTCTCATATATGTCTTGCCATTGCTGCATCGACTACAGTGGTACAATCACCATAAAGTTACACACATCACCACATATATGTCTCAGACAAGGCCCCACTACTGGGTATATAGATCCCCACTAATCCTAGTCATCAAACTGCTAATTGGTATCCCGACACACTACCTTAAATCCACAAGGAGCACCCAAAACAAAGAGTGGCAACAGAATAAAAAAAGGAGGACCAAAGACAGACGCCTCTCCCTATCACTGGCAGCCCTAATGAAATTACTGATCTTCCTATTGCTCTGTATTGGTAATGTAGAAATCGACCCTGGGTCTCTTGAAAGCATCACCTCTCCCTCAGACCTATCCTCAATTAAAGGCCTCAGTTTCCTGCATATTAATGTATGCAGTCTGTTGAAAAAATTTACATTGCTACAATCCTGGGTTGCCCATACCTTGCCAGACTTTCTTGTGATAACTGAGACATGGCTCAAGACCACCACAATGGACAGGGAAGTTAACCTACCTAACTATCAGCTATTCAGAGCTGATCGCCAAACAAGGGGAGGCGGAGTAGCCATATATGTAAAGCTGGTTTAGTTGTATCCTGTACTGCTGCAACATCTATGCCCAAGGAATCTGAGTGTCTATCTCTAAAGTCTCTCTCCCTACAGCAGCTTTCCATTTAATTGGATGCTACAGACCCCCTCTGCTGAACACAAGCTCTTATCCCACCTGGGAAACCTGGTCAAGTCCTGTACTGAAGAAGTCATTATCATAGGGGACCTGAATTTCAACTGGCTCACCCAGGCAGCTACACCTCTGGTATCATTCTGTGACACCTATGGGCTCACACAGTTAATTAATGAACCAACAAGACTAAATGCAAGGAATAGTAGTAACAGTACTCTACTTGACATCATACTAGTGAGTAAACCACATCTACTCACACACACGCTGGAGTGCTCCCATGCACATAAGTGACCACTGCCCCATCGCAGGGGTAAGATCCAACAGCATTAAAACAGATCCTGCAAAATTCTCATGAGGAGATCCAAGAAAACATCAATATTGAAGGATATCTGCATGATCTAGCCTACTCTCCACACTGGCAAAAGTTCTATCTTGCACATTCTGTAGAAAAAGCTCAGCAGGTGCTAAATAGCATTATATTAAATGCCCTTAACACCCATGCCCCAATCTCTAGTATCCGAATAAAAAACAAATCCTGTCGCTGGTTTTCAGCTGACCTCAAAGCTGCACTGCTGGAGAGAGATAAACTTTGGAAAGTAGCAAGAAAAACTAAGAATATCATGGACTGGATGATCTTTAGGAAAGCCAGGAATAAATGCACTAGGAAAGTTAGGGATGCAAAGGCTGCCTACTACCTGGCCCAGCTTGACTCCTCCTACCATAATACTGCTAGATTTTGGGGCACCATCAAGGGTATGATGGGCCAGGATGTTAACAACCCCCTTCCAACCCATTTACACAGTAACTATGGCCCCATTACTGGCACATTGGAAATCCTGGATGCATTCAACAACCACTTCACAACAGCTGGCCTTGCTTTGACTCCTCCCCAGCTAACCTATTAAGGGATTTAAGCTCCCACTATACTGGTGAACAAAGAGTTGACTCCTCCTTTAGCTTCAAACCTATACTGTTGAAACAAGTTGAGGATCTATTATGGCATCTAGATACCAAAAAGTGCAGGAGCAGATCTTCTGGACCCATTCTTTCTAAAGATTCGTGTCATGTGCTTGCAGTCCCCTAACTCACCTCTTTAACCTTTCCCTAAACTCTGGCTCTATTCCCTCGCTGTGGAAGACAGCTCAAGTGGTCCCCTTCTAAAATCAGGGGACCCTATGGATCTTAATAACTACAGGCCCATTTCCATCCTACCTGTGTTATCCAAGATGCTGGAGAAATTAGTGAGTATTCAGTTAAGGGAATATCTGGACAATGTTAATCTATTAAATCCAGCTCAATCTGGATTCAGGACCAAACATAGCACTATCACTGCATTAGCCAAGGTCACCAATGATTGGCAAACCGAACTGGATAAAAGAACAATGTCTGTGCAGTATTCCTGGACCTGAGCAAAGCATTCGACACTGTGGACCATGAACTGCTACTCTCATCCCTACACACCATTGGCCTAGATCCATCCTCCCTTAAGTGGTTCAGATGCTACCTCTCCGGTAGATCCCAGCAGGTAACAGCTGAAGGTGACCTCTCCCCATTAAGACCACTGTCAAGAGGAGTCCCCCAAGGCTCTATCTGGGTCCTATCCTTTTTGCCATTTATATAAATAAAATTGATTCAACCCTTACCAAGTCCTCAGTACATCTCTTTGCTGATGACACTGTACTGTATGTCAGCAACCCTTCACCTAAAGTTGCTCATGAAATCCTACAAGCAGAATTCTCCCTGTTACAACATCAGCTTCTTGAGAAAAAGCTTCTGCTAAATGCAAAGAAAACCAAAGCAATGATATTCACAACCCAAACTCCACCAACACATCCTCTTCAATCAGTCTCCCGGATATGCACTATACTTGGAGAAAATCTGGAGTATGTTGAAAATGTCAAATACCTAGGGTGTGGATTGACAACAGACTTGACTTTACTCAGCATCTAGAACAACTGCTGAAAAGCTTCGCTAAGGCTTGGCCTCCTCTACAGATTAAAACCCTTCCTTAATAGAGATTCAAAGATGAGATTAGTCCAGGCCATCTTTCTATCAGTCATTGACTCGCAGACTTTCTCTATAGTCACTGCTCCACTCCCTACCTTCAAAAGTTGGATACCTTATACCATAGAGCAATAAGGTTCATTACAGACCTGCCATATAATACTCACCATTGTTCTCTATGATTCAGTTGGATGGGTTTCCCTTCATGTCAGGAGGAGCAGAAATGCAGCTCTATGGATCTACAGAGCTTTATCAAAAACTCCCAAGCTATATCCTGGACTGCTTCAACCTGACCACTCCAGCTCCTATGCCCTGAAGCAACAATATCATCCTGCTCAAATTGCCCAAAGTCAACACCAAAATAGGAGGGCAGCAATCAGCTACTTCTAGCCATAGCATGGAACACCTACAAAAATCCCTAAAACTGTCCATTATCATTCCATTTACATCCTTCAAGCAGCACTGTACAGCCTTCTTCACAGAGAAATGCAGTTGCTACCGCTAGAGATAGAACAGTCATCCCACAAAACCATATTCCAATTACATATGGCATATTCCTTCCAGCCAGACACCGCCAGTATATGGCACCCAATATTCCCTTCACCATCCTTGTACTCATTATGTGAGTGACTGTCATGGCCTCCATTGTGATATATATGTATTGTACATATTGTAGATGTTAGTTTAACTTTCTCTTGCCAAGCTTTAACATGTGAATTCTCTGTATATTATTGTGTTATAAATAACATTTTCTTGTTTCTGTATGTATAACTGTCTCATAAGTATGTGATGTAATTGCTGTGCACCAACTCGAACCTTGACCTTATCAGGTCCATCTTGTAAATGAGCCTTGCTCAATGATGATCGCCTGAATAAATAAAGATTTGATTGATTGATTGATTGATTGATTCAGCTGTCACTCACAATAAGACTCCCTCTGTTGGTAGAAAAAGGCGCCAAGGTCAAAACTACATTTCCCAGAGTCACTGGCCATACAGTACATAGGTGGCTGGCTCCACAATGAGAGTCCAAGTTCTGATTTGCCAGCAGCAGGCTCCATTTTAAAGGTCCCCACCACTGATTGGTCCAATTCAGCAGTTCAAACCAGAATGGAGGGCTAGGCAAAACAGTTCAGACTGCAAAGAAAAGCAGGTTAGACAAACTGTATTTTCATTATTACTCTAAACAATTCCTGGCAGATTGTTACACCTTTTTGAAATAGCTCCCCCTGCACATTTAAGCGAGCAGCTGAAACGGAGCGCAGTTGACAGCAGCCAGTCGGGACTGAAACACACAATCCCCCTTCTAAATTAATTATGTCTGCAAAGCAGACAGCTCTTAAAAGAGACAGCACATGGAGGCTCAAATAGCACTCACTTGGAACCACATTTAAAACAGCTCAGACGCCAAACACCGCCCAGACTTTGAGCATTCAGGCAAGCTCTTGGAAGACTTTTGGGAACCCCCATTTGCAGGGGGGGTTACACCAGTACTCACCCAACATTTGTAAATACTCTACACGCCAAAGAATAGTGCTTCATAACATAACTGGTGATTCAAAAGGAATATTTTTTTTGCCAGATTTACAGCACTTGTATACCTCCCACTTTTGTTTTACTCACTATGTTTTAAAACTGATGAGTAAATTCCTACCTGCCAACATTATTTGGAGCATTGTTGGCACCTGAAATTCTTATCTAGAAAAAAAAACTAAATTTTTTTAATAAATGTACTCCTCGGTCCACTCTAACAAGACATTTGTACACATCTGAATTTTGTTTTACTCACCTCACTTTCAAAATGAGGAGTACAGGTACTCATCCCAAAAAATCTTATCTACAGCCCTGGAAGAACCCAGCAGAAAAGAAGATACTTCATCTAAGCTGGGCTCTCGTTGATACAATAAACTGTTACAGAAGAAAGCTACAATACAGTCACAGATTCCCTGAGAATGAGATCATCACACCTATCTGACTGTCACTGTCACCCTCTTTGTTTACTAGAGAGCCACAGCTGCCCATGTCTCCACTGTAAAGGAACGTTTAAATATATCTGATACCTCAGAAAACCTGCCGATTCAAATTTTCAAATCTAAAAAAGCAGAAAGAAAAGGACACCTATCAGTAGAACTGAGACTGAAAAGCTTCTATCCAATCACCTACACTGTTGAATTATTTGTGGTAAGCGGTCAACAGCCCATGACATAAAATTACAGGTTTGTGAAAGTAAATCACAAGGAGCAGATAATCAGATAGACAGGATGACAGGTAAAACACAAATGCAGTTGGTCCATTTCGAAAAGACCGTTTTAGTAACTAAAGTTGCTCCACAGATATTCTATCAATAGAAACTGTTTCTTACCCAAGAAACTTTCTTCCTGTTCTTGTATTATTTTCCATAAACAACTCACAGATCAATTGAAATAAAACCATTTTTCCACTATGAGGAAAGTATTTGAAGCGTATGTTAATAAGTATAATGGTAATAACATAGTGTTTAGCGGGCCCCTGTTTAGCACTAATTTACATCCCTGCTGAAAAGCTGTACCACAGTTCAAAGGTCTTGGAATGTCACTGTACCTTCTCTGGTATCACACCATATCAGCTAATCGGAAATCCACAGGCCACCTACGCTGAGACCTGCCACATGCAACAGTATTTTTTGTTTTGTTTTGTTAAAAGGGACGTTGCTAAGCCACCGGTGTACGCAGGGAAGACTGGACACAAACTGGCCACAGAACAAACACAGATTAAGTTCTGTGTTAATTTTTTTTAACTTGTGGTTTTATAACATGACTGTTAAACAGTCATTTCAGCGCGAGTCTCCAGGTGGCTCTGCTTTCACTTTCCCAGCTCGCTCAGGGCTCTTCCAATTCTTAAAAAACTAGGCACTATGAAAAACACTGGTTGGGCAACCACAAGCCCAGCCAGCCAGGGCTTCCACCTCTGGCTTCTGATTACATTGGACCTCTTGAGCTTTGTTGTTAAGGTCTGATGTAATCAGAACCCCTCTGTGGCAGCACAGGCTGGTTATGCATGGTTGCCCACACAGTGTTCTGTATATATTATGTATATAATGCTAAAGTGTGGTCTAGTGGTTAGAGCACTGGCTTGGGAACCAGAGAACTGCAGGTTCAAACTTCACCAGTGCCAAATACCCACTGTGTGGCCTTAGGCAAGTCACTTAACATCCAACTGATCTCTTCTGCCCAGCTGTGGAAATGGGTGGATCCATGACACTGGCGCAACAACAAATTCACCGATGTCCTTGACCACGCCAGGAACCCGACATCCCCGACCCCAGTGCGTCCCCGAAATGACCGGCAACACAGCTACGCTCAATGTGGGGGAGGGGCTGTGCCCCCCATGCACCCCCCCATGCAGGGGGCTGCACCCCTCTACCATAGATATCTAACTCCATGTGACACAGACTGTGGAGTTAGATATTCACTCCCCCCCTTTGCTGAACAGTCGATCGAAGTGAAACCCCATTGCTGTCGATATAGACATGGTGGGGGGTTCACAGTGGGGGTTTTGGTGTGCCGGTGTTGCTGTAGCAACAGTATACAGAAATGGATAGAAGCAGGACTCCACTGGAAATGAGATACTGCTGGGCAATCTGGAATAAAAAAATGTTGCTTCTTGTCACTGGCCCTGCATCCACCTGCTCTTAGCAATCACCCACCTCCATCATCCAGTACCTGCAACTTCCTTCTAAACCCCACAATACCCCCTCCCACCATGGTGGGTCCGGAGGGTGAGTGTGCTCCTCCAGAGAAATGAGGGGTAGAAGTGACAGAAGACTGTGGGTCCTAAGTGTAGCAGGTAGTGCAGCAGGTGTCATCCAACAGGCCAAAGTTTTCTCTTTTGTTTCCCCATCTTTCAGAGATTGACTGGGTGGGAGCTGCTTTCTGAGCCTCCCTGGTCTGGCATAACAGGAGCCACTGCCTGCCCCACCAAAGGGAGAAGTCCCAGAGCCTTGCACCACTCCAGCAGTGGCTTCATTCACAGAGGAGGATCTACAAAAGGGCACGAATTTTACAACAAAATACCGATTTCAACCATGGCCACCATTTCTGTGTGACTGGTGTTTCTACATGAGCCTGCCTGACTACACTTTTGTCTCTTACCTGACTGATAACCGTTAACACTTTATGCTGGTCCCAATCATTTCCAACTGCTTGCAGGTATTGTTTTTGTCTTTCTTTGGCGGGGGAACTTTCTCAAAATGTTGAGAGGAACAAATGGACATACTCCCTCCCCCAAAGTGGTTAAATCGTGCTCACTCCTGAAAAGGTCAAAAGAGCAACACAGTAGCTGGCCCAGTGGGGCAGAGGGCTGAAGTGCTGGACGCCTTACCTTGGGTTATTGGGGTGCCGGTGTTGGAGGGGAGGGCACAGCAGGATAGAGCATACCAGCAGGCAGTTTCCTCCAGAGGTGGTGAGGGTGGATTGGTGTCCCCACAGTTCCACTCCCACTGGGTGGAGGTCCGATGCCAGGTGGCATGCGGAGAGGGGAAGCGGCAAAGTATTGAGAGGGTGGAAGGGGCTGAGCTGGTGCCACAGGGTGCGATGCATGCCTCCACATGCTCGCACGGCCATGTGCCAGAGGGTCAGGGGAGAAAATACGTAAAATACGTATGTGTCCCTGTCGCCAGTTGGCGGGAGGAGGTGACAGGGACTGAAAAGCTAGAAAAAAAAAAAAAAGAGCAACGCAGTTGAACAGGAACTTAATTTTTTTTTTTACATCAGCTGTGTTCCTACAGCCATCCAAACACGATGAGTCTTACGATTCCCTCGTGATAAAATAACTATTGTTTACTTATTTCAAATAAAACATGTCTAAAATTATTTTTCAATTTTTTTTTATTCTATTTATACTTTATATTTTTATTTTGTTACTCAGCACTGATTTTATAAGTGCAATATTCCACTCCGGGGAGTGCTGCAAGCCCTGAACCGCACCTATAGATGGCTGAAGACGCACCTGGGCATGCGATTCAAGAATAGTAATCCATACAAACTGTCACAGTTTATTGCTTACATATGGTTTGTAATTACAAATGTCACAAACACTGACTGAAACCAGCAACAGCTTAACCTGGTTCAATCTATATCTTTTTGTTTGTTAGGGAAAGGCACACTAAGCTGAAGCTGATTTCTAGGTGTGCCCAGGAACACAGGAAGGTTAAGTGATCTGCTCAAGATCACACAGTATGTGAGTGGCAGTTATTGAACAGAAACCCAAGTCTACTGGGTCTCCAGCTTGCTGTTCTACCCTACAGGCTATACTGCGTCAGTATATAGTACTTCCTGAACAGCTGCTCCCACCCCTCTACCATGAGGAGGCTGAAAATAGGGAAATATTTCCTAGCCCTCCTTTCAGGTCAACAAAAACAAACAGAGAAAAAATCATTGATGAAGCACTATACCTGTTTTTGGTTTTCAGAATATCTGTTACATAGAAACATAGAAGTTGACGGCAGATAAGGACCGCAAGGCCCATCCAGTCTGCCCATTTCTTTTTCTACCTTATAAATGTGCCATCGGCCTTTGCTCTGTCAGTGGCCTATCTATTCATACTCATTTGTATTGCTTTTTATGCCTATCCCATGCCTGTCTGAAGCCCTGCACTGTATTCATAGCCACCACTTCTTGTGGTAAGCCATTCCATGCATCCACCACCCTTTCTGTGAAAAAGTATTTCCTCACATTCCCCCTTAATCTGCCCCCCTCTAATCTCATGCTGTGTCCTCTTGTCCTGCTATTTTTCTTATATTTAAACATGTTAGACTCTTTCACCTTGTTAATGCCCTTGAGGTATTTGAATGCCTCGATCATATCACCTCTCTCCCTCCTTTGCTCAAGGGTATACATATTGAGCTCTGTTAATCTGTCCTCATATGTCTTCTGATGCAGTCCCTGGACCATTTTGGTTGCCCTTCTCTGGACTGCCTCAATTTGGTTAATGTCCTTGTGAAGGTGTGGCCTCCAGTACTGCACGCAGTACTCCAGATGGGGCCTAACCAGTGTCTTGTAAAGAGGGATTATTACCTCCCTCTTACGACTTGTGATACCCCTACTAATACACCCTAACACCCCCCCTCGCCTTACCTATTGCTTTAGAGGTCTGCTTGGATGATTTCAGGTCATCAGTGATAATGATGCCCTGTTGGTCATCAAAATTTTATTGACTAACTGAAGATCGAAAGAGCTGGACTCAGAGGTCCCTTTCAGTTTAATGGAGACAATGCCAGCACTGATTTGGAAGCAGCCTGATCTCATGGTGAGAGCGAAGGGCTAGAACCCTGTTTCTGTGGACCACTAAGGCCCTGTCCACACTGCAGCCCGTAAACCCTTCTGTAATGTTACCGAGGGTGTAAACCGCATCAGTAATGGTGTGCATTTACACTGGTAACGTTACAGGAGGCGTTTTCGTAACTGTTGTGGAAACCACATATGAGATGGTTTCCACAACGGTTATGAAACCGGTCCCACCCTGGTACCGTTACCGGCGGTAGTGTGGACTGCCGGTAACGGTCCCCTGCAGGGCACAAAGCGCAGCGTGAGCTGCATTGTGGGATCGGGCGCTGCTGTAACGGTCACCCGGATCCCGATGTGTGGACCGGCGGTGTCGGTCCCGTAACGGACACCGCAGAGGTGTGGACGCATTGCACTGTTCGACGGGCGGTAACGGATTGCATCCGCATTGGGCGAAGCGGTGTTGTGTGGACGGGCCTGAGGGTCCAGCAGAGACACTCCTTAGGATACCTTATCACTGTAAGAAATCCTCGAAGCAAACTAAAAGAGATCAAATATACTGTAGGACGGACAGGTAGTGTAGTAAATAGAAGATCGGTGAACAAGGATGTCACAAGTTAAAGCACCAGTGCAATGAACCAAGTTCTGAAACAAACATTTTCATAGACTGTAGTGCCTGTCTTGTATTTTATTCTGATTGCTGTTACGGGTACCAGTTTTGTTTACAACACAATGTATATAAAGTTTTAATTACAGAGTTACAATTATTTTACGCAAATCAATCAGTCACCCATCAACTCTGTTTACCAAAGAAACACTCATATCACACATGGTGACAATGGCAGGAAAGACAAAACAGTGCCTTTCATTCACCTGTTATGTAACAGAAATACCCTGCTGTAAAAATATAGTGAAAGGTTGAGGACAGTCTTGTAGTAAATTTTTTCTGTAATACCACTGAGCAGTACTATAGCAGTCATGCCACAGGGGAGAGCATCACAAACAGGAGTAAAATAAGCATTTTTAATAAAGCGGGCGTTATTGTTTAATGAATACCCAAAACAAGTTATGACCTCTTCTATAAAAAGTGCTATATCCATGAGCTGAGCATCGGAATGTCTTCTTCATTTGATTTTGTCCTATCCTTTCAACACGTCTGTTGTGTTTGTGTCCACTTGGTTGGTACTGCATGATTTTCAAAGTGCTGTGAGGATAACAATACAGCATTACCTCCATGAAGAACTGCCCAAGTTGTTATCATTTACACTAGAGCCCTTTCACTGGTTACTAAATCTGATGCGTTTTCACTTGAGCTTTAGTATCACTTCTGTGTTAACAACCCCCAACGGGGGATCAAAACAGTCTCAGAGGAAGCTGAAAGCTGAAGAGTCACTGATCTGGAGAGGTGGGTATAGCTAAAGATACGAGCCCTCCTCAGAGAGACTTCCATGATTTTGTGTATTTTTATTTGTTTGTTTATTTGCTTTGTATTGTAAATAACAGTGGTTTTGTTAGATTATATTTTCGGCCTTTTTTTTTGGTTAACACGGGATGAGAAGTGTGGGTTTGCCATGGTAGCTGTCATACTGTCTTAGCATATGTAATGTGTTCTGGTCAGAACCGAGTGCGTAGGTGCTGGAACTAGGGGTGCAGGCGGTGTGGCAGCACCCCGTTTCTTGAAGTACAATTCCCTATGGCTTCCTATGCAGTTTTGTTCAATGGCTTTCTGCACCTCCACTATAATAATTGTTCCAGTGCCACTGACCGAGTGTCAAATTACAGAGAGGGAAACAAAAGAAATAAAAAGGGAAACTTTTCAGCAAAAGATTTGTAAAACGGACAGATGCTTCTTCAGTCTGAGCCTCTTAGTACACGGGTTGTGTTTGAAATGCAAAAGAAAATGTTGCAGTACATTGCATATTATGTACCTGTCAACCCTTTGTCATAGAAATCAGGGACAAATCAATGACAATAAACAGGGGCAAGTCCCAAACAATTAGAAATATCTGCACAAACATCTTCTATTGTATGGACTGCATTACATGGCAAATTATGAAGAGTAAACTGTGAAAGAGACAGACTGTGACGAAAATGGCACACATTACTTTATGCTGCAAATTCATACTCAAGTGACATGAAATTATATAGTAGACATAAATGAAAAGTTAATATCAGAAACTTTATTAAAAAATACAAGAACATTTTGAAAGACATGTTACTTTATGCACATATTACGGATCGGTATTCCATGATAGGATGAGATGAAACAGCACAAGCAGCAGTGCATATCAAAATGGCAGTTATGACACTACAACGGTACTGCCACTGGAAAAAAAAAAACTTCAGACATACTGAAAAAGGAGAACGTAAATAATTGTACTCAGTGACACTGATCTAACCACCAAGGCAATACTACCTGCAATGACATGTCAGTGGGCTGTAACATCTTGGATCAAGAAGCACTGTACAAACACAAAATTGGAAGCAGAAAGGAGTTCTATTTCAAACTGCATCTGTCACAACAAAAAAAATCTAGATCATTCAAATGTACATCTTTCATATATTTCTACAGTCCCAAAATCACGAGTATTACAAAAAAACACACTTATTCTGATTCTGTGATAGAGCTCCTAGCGCTCTCACAATGGTACAGTCCTGTGTCCATCTCTTTGATGTGCAGATTATCAATTAAACATGAATGCACACAGACAGCAAGTGCAAAAAAGCAGTTGTATTATGGGTAAACAGAACTGCATCATGGTTAATGTAGCCTCTCACAGTTTGACCAATAGCAATCCTAGTGAGGTAGGGAGCTGAACAGGAGGTTTGTGGTAAAATAAAAAAAAAAGTATAATTTTTACAGCCTGAAGTAACCCACTTCAGCATTATTTAGTCACTTCTAGATGATTCAGTGACTTAGACACAAATCAAGTTCGCGGCACTGCTGCTTTAAAATATCACCAACTGGATTCTGATTAATTTTTAACAAATTGTTGGACATCCCTGTCCTTCGGTCCTCTGTGCTGCCGATGGGCAGAAACAAGATTACTCTGTAAATTAGACATCCTATCCCAATTGGGCTATCCCACTTTCCTCTCTCGACTATTATTGTCAGTTTGCACCTCTTTTTCCTAGGCGTTGACTCCTGAGGCTCCAGTACTAGTCTAAGCTAAAAATATAGAATGTGACTGCAGAAGGGGACCACAAGATCCGTCTAGTCTGCCCATGAGTCTACCCCCCCCAACTGCTACTAAGTTTTATGATGCCTTTGCAATTATCCCAAGCATTCCTGAAAGCCCCAACTGTCTTCGCCTCCACCACTCCCTGGAGGAGATTGTTTCATGCATCGACCACCCTCTCCGTGAATAAGAACTTACCTGTGTTGCTCCTGAACTTGCCCCGCTTCATATCACGACCTCTAGTTCTTGTATAAATTCTTGATCTGAAATAGGTCCTGAACCTGTACCCTATTTATTCCCTTCATTTATTTGAAGGTTTCAATCATGTCTCCCCCTCTCCCTCCATTGTTCCACGGAATACATGTTGAGATCCTCCAACCTTTCATCACATGATTTCTGATGCAGTACTTGCACCATCTTTGTAGCCCTCCTCTGCACCACCTCTGATCTAGCTAGGTCTTTTCTAAGATGTGGTCACCAGAACTGTATGCCGTATTCCAGGTGTGGTCTTACCAGTGATCTACAGAGTGGCATTACCACTTCCCTTCTTCTACTGGTAATTCCCCTTCCTATGCATTCCAGCATTCCATTTGCCTTTAAGGCAGCCTTCTTGCACTGCTTGGTCTTTTTTTTAGATAATCTGTTATGATCACCCCCAGATTTCTCTCTTGCTTAGTGGCCTCTAGTTTCACACCCTCATGCGGTATTCTTCTCCAGGGTTGCCCTTCCCTAGGTGCATGACCTTGTACTTCTTTGCGTTGAATTTTAGCTGCCATGTTTTCAGCCACAATTCCAACTTTCTGAGATCTGCCTTCATCTTATCCACCCCACCAGTAATGGTGACCCTATTGCATATCTTTGTGTCGTACGTGAACAGGCTTATCTTGCCCTCCAAGCCTTCATATATATCCCTAATAATGACATTAAAGAGGATAGGACCCAACATCGGCCCCTGTGGCTTGCCATTAGTCACCTCTCTTTCTTCCAATAAGGTGCCATTTACCAGTACCCTCTGGCTCCTCCCACTCAGCCAGCTCCTTATCCAGTTTACCACTTTCTGATCAATACCCATGCTGGTGATCTTGTTTAGCAGCCTTCTGTGTGGAACAGAGTCAAGAGGACACAGCATGAGATTAGAGGGAGGCCGATTAAGGGGGAATGTGAGGAAATTCTTTTTCACAGAAAGGGTGGTGGATGCATGGAACGATCTACCTCAGGAAGTGGTGGCTATGAATACAGTGCAGGGCTTCAAATAGGCATGGGATAGGCATAAGGGAGCAATACAGATGAGTATGAATAGATAGGCCACTGACAGAGCAAAGGCCAATGGCACATTTATAAGGTAGAAAAAGAAATGGGCAGACCGGATTGGCCTTGAGGTCCTTATCTGCCGTCAACTTCTATGTTTCTATGTTTGCTGAAGTCCAGATATACCAAGTCCACAGCACCACCGTGATCCACAGTTTTGGTTACCTCATTTAAGAAGTCTATTAGATTTGTCTGATATGATTTTCCTGTGGTAAAACTGTGCTGTTTTTGGTCCAAATTGCCAATGTCCTCTAGAGAGGTTTGAATTCTTTCTTTGAGTGGGGTTTCCATCGTTTTGTCCACAATCAAGGTGAGGCTAACCGGGCAATAATTGCCTGCAACTTCCCTACTTCAGTTCTTATGGAGAGACACAACATTGGCCCTTCTCCAATCCCTCAGCACCTCACCTAATTTAAGGTACAGGTTAAACAGTGCAGCCAAAGGTGCTGCGAGATCCTCTCTTAGCTCCCTAAGAATCCTTGGGTGAATTTCATCTGGGCCCATTGCCTTGTCTACCTTGAGTTTCCCCCATTCCTCAAGGAGTCTTTCCCTTGTGAATAGTCTTGAATCGACTTCACAGTTGATGGTACTTCTTCCACTCAGGGAGGGTACACAACCATACTCTTCCTTGGTAAAAATGGAGCAGACATCAATCAATCAATCAAGCAATCAATCAATATCTTTATTTATCCAGGCGGGCACCATTGAACAAGCTCATTTACAAGGTGGACCTGTGGTCCTACAGTAATAATATAGAAATACAAGTTACAATAGTACAAACAGTAAAAATAGCTGCTATTATAGTAAAAATGCACATTTACAGGTAATATACATTGAACACAGAACTACAAGGAGTCATAGATAATGAACTTGTGCTGGATCCAAGCCCAAAAACTGTGCATTTTGAAGTGGGAAATGTTAGGGAGGGTAGGCATACCAGATAGAAAATATCAAGCGCAGCAATGTAGGAGAGGTGGGAATAGGGTGCAAGTGAAGAGCACCCAATTGTTAGAAACAGAGTGAGAGGATTGGGAGGGCTGAGGACTCAAATAAAGGCAAGTATGATTTTGCCACAAACGCATGGCGACATATGGAGGAAAAGCTGCCATTGTACTAAGTACAAGAGGAGGAATATAGTAGAGGGGCATAACCGGAGGGTCCTGGAGGTTGGGGCAGAGGGAGGTGTTGGATGGACGAGGACGAATACTTTTGGAGTGAAGACAATAATTATCCCCAAAATGCGGTAGCATGTGCTAGAATCAGGCTGCAGCTGTTCACAGAAGTCAAAGAATAAGATATGGGAGTTCGGCAATAAATCCTGTGGATCTGTTGGTGGGCATGCTAGAGGCAGAGGCACACATTTCAGCTGGGGGGCAGCCGTTTGCGGGACGCCGTTTGAGGGAGGGAGGTTAGTTAGTGTCTAGTAAAGCAGTTGCAAATTTCTGTAATGCCATCATATCTGTTGAGGATCTCTACTTTGTCTCTGTCATCCTCTGCATGCCCCCCTTCATCCCTTTTGGTTCTGACTACCCCAACTCGTTTTCTTCTTTTCTCTGATATCTCTCGCTCCCTATTGTACTTAGCACTTTGGTTGTGGTGACACACACCTTATGCCACACTTACATAACTGTTCCTAAAATGTCTGCATCCTGTCTATTTTTACTTTTACCCGATTATATACTAACATACTAAAATACTAAAATGCCAGCAGAATAGGCCTAACGGTCTCTCGAGTCTTGTACCCTGTTGTATACTGTAAACTTCTGGTGTTGCATCACCTTTGTTGTAACTCTCCCAGGTTGTACCTGAAAACAAGCAGCTTCTGTCTGGTTAACAAAAACTAAATAAATAAAACAAATCTAAAGAAGGTCTTGTCCTCCCCCCCCCCCACCTCCTTAACTATCTTCACTTCTGTTGATGCCTTTGCTGCCCTAATTGTCTTGTCTTGTTAGTTCCCTCATTTTCTCCTTGTATGTGTCTCTGTTTTGTCACATCAGTTTTCCTGCATCTTCTGAAAGCAATTCTTTCCCTGAAATTGGTGGCCGCCTCCTAAAAACCAGAGCGATTTTCTTCTCTTCTTTGCTTTACTCACCTTTCTTAGATATTGATTTGAGGCTCGTGAATAGCCCTCTTTAGACATGCCAAGTACCTCAACCTCCATTTTCTTTACTAGGTCATTTTAAACACTCTTCACTTTAGCAAAATCTGTTCTTCTAAAGTCTAGTACTTCAGTTTTTGAGTGTCTAGTTTCCACTGCCTTATTTACCTGGAACCACAACATACTGGTCCCTGAATTCCAGGTGGCTCTCAACTTCAACTGTTGAGATATTTTCACCGTTGATGAGTAACAGGTCAAGGACAGCATTCCCCTTGTTGGGTCTCTCACAAGCTGTCTTAGGCCTGATACCCGCAGAACTTCTAGGAAGTCTTTGCTCCCTGTTGATGCTGCTGTGTAGTTACTTCAATTTATATCAGGCAAATTGAAGTCACCCACCACTCTCACTTCCCCCTTGTCAGTCAACCTGTTTATGGTTTCTATGATCTATTTGTCAACCTCCAAGCCATGAGCTGGAGGTCTGTAAATTACTCTTACCCGAGTCATCGCACCATTTTCAGCCTCGAGTATAACCAAAAGTGCTTCAAGATTCAGTCTGAGCATTTTGGATCACTGCTGTGTTTATTCCCTCCCTCACATACTTCGCCCCTTCCCCCAACATTTTCTCCCTTTCCTGTCCCTTTGGAAGAGTCTGAAACCTGGGATTGTCATTTCCCAGTCATGGTTATCATTGTACCAGATTTCAGTGGTGACAACCCAGTCTAGATCTGCCTCTGTACTGATTGCAGTAAGGTCAGCTACCTTGTTTGTGAGACTCTGTGCACTGATATACATGGCTTTCCAAACCCAACTTACTGTTTTTAGCATCAAGTCTTTTATTTGAATCCTTTTTTACAGTACCCATTGATCCATCTCTTAATAAATGCACCCTCTGTTTTGCAGTATTACTGCAGAAAAGTCTGTGCTTTGGGGAGAGTCAACAGGGCCATGTAGTGCTGCTGCCCTCTCCCCAGCACCTAGTTTAAACATCCCAAGAAGACATCAAACTTCTGTCCTAGCACTCTTACACCTTCCCTAGTTAGATGCAGTCCATCATGCCTGAAGAGACCCCTCTCCCAGAAGTTCCTCCAGTTTTCAATAAAAAGGTGGCCTCTCTCCCGGCACCTGCCCTGAAGCCATGCATTTAGCTCCTCTATCTCATTTTTGTGTATTCTTTGCATACTGCCTTCTCTCTCCCATACTGGGAGGACCTCGGAGAAAGCAGTGATTGTGAGTGGGGGGCCAATTTGTCACCTAAGCGTATTAGGTACATTTTGGTCTCCTCTACTGTTTGACCCACAAGATCATTTGTACCTAGATGGACAAAAATGCCTTTGCACTCTCCTTCTTTGCACAGTATCCTATTGATACGGACTGTATCTCTTTTAGTGGAAGCTCCGGGTAGGCACCTGACCACCACCTTTGTACCAGTGTCCTGACTTAGTTGAGATTCCACTTCTCTGATCATGGAATCTCCTATAATGAGTACTTTCCTGTTACTCCTGGTATCTGGCACCCTGGTTTCACCACCCTTGCCTTTTCCTGTTTGGTGATGTAACTGGTGATTTCCTGGTGCTATATTGTTATCCCTGGCCATCACAGTGGCTAAGGGCATGAATCTGTTAGCCATTTGGATGGGTGCCCCTTGGTTGGTGACCCTTCCTTACCACCTACCACTTCCCTAAGTTAGGCTTTCTCCAGGGGAGTGGGGTGTTTCCTTGCCAGAGATGATACGGCAGAGGAGAGCCAGAGGGCTTGTTGCGAAGTAGTAAGTTTTGAAGGGGGAGGATGTGGACCCAGGCCTCCCTGAGCCGAGCTTTTAATTCTCCTATGGTCCAGCACGTGGGCCTGTTCCCAAATCCCTGTATATATGCCCTCTGAAAGGATGCTCCGCACTAGTAGCAGTTTATGATGTTCAAAGGAACAGCAATGGCCATCACTCCACTCAATCACACGTGCTAGGCTAAACAAGTCAAATTAGCAGCAGGAAAAAAAAACAGCACCAAGTTACTAGATAAAATTCAGTTTAATGACTAAATATTAGGAACAACTTACAATATTGATAGACATCCTTCTATAATAGTTCACAGAGAGCTTAAAAAGAGTAAGACAGAGCAGAGCCCACAGGGTCACTGCAGGCTCTGCTCTGCACTGTCTTGCTCTTTTTACACTCTCTGTGAACTATTATGGAAGGATGCCTGTCAATATTGTAAGTTGTTCCTAATATTTAGTCATTAAACTGAACTTTATCTGGTAACTCAGTGCTGGCTTTTTTCCTGCTGCAGTTTATAATGTCCATATTTCCCAAGGAAATAAATTTGGACAAAAAAGTAAAACAAAATAATTTTTCCCTTCTCCCCCCTCCTTCCTTTCCTCCCCTACTCCGCCTCTTTGTCTGCCTTTTTTATACGTATTTGCCCTATTGAAGGGTCAACCCTTCAAAATGCATTGAGCTCAGACTTGTGACCTGTCCAGTGGTTAAATTGGAAATGTTTAACTGGGGGACATGTCGCATCTAAGATTTGAGGTGGTGGAACATTCCAGTAGTATTCAACGGAGAAAGATGAAAGCAATGCAGGAACTGCCATGCAATTTTGTAAGAAGTGATGGAATGGAGTTCCTGTGGGTTCATGCCTACTGTAACCCCTGGGGCTGCAAGTCCTGCATGCAGTTCCTTATTTTTCACACTGCTGTATTTGTATCATTTTTGTCTGTGTTCTGCTAGGTTTAAATCATTGCCTTCTAAAGCAGTTTGGGATACATGGTATGAAAGATACAGTGTAACATTAAGTGTATTGTAGTGTAAATAAATGCATGCAAAAGTACGAGAGCTTTGACTCGGAATGATTCAAAAGGAAATGGAACCAGGGATTCGGAATAAAGGTGGTGAGAGCAGAGTTTGTGTCTAGAAACCGGTTTACATACATTCTAAACTGTACTGCTGTGAATGGTACAGACTTGCTTATCAGCTGCCAATCGATAATGCAGACATGTCGGGGAGCACTGTGAGGTGAGCTGTTTCAGCTCCTGTGAGAAGCTGCAGTGGTGGGGAGCTGGAATGCTGCAGGAGTTTTCAGTCCCTGGGTGGACACTCTCCACCACCTGCATCAATGCGTCTGTAGGATGGAAGCCAGCAAAGGGGCATAATTAAAACATACTCTCTTCCGACACTTCCAAGTCACTCAACATCCCTCTGGTACAGTCTTCCCAGCTAGGAAGTTGGGCATAAAGTAGTATTCACTTTGTACGAGAGCAGCATCATTTTGAGCTATTCTGAGTAAAAGCATAAATTTGTTTTTTAAAAACAGCCTGCACAAATGTGTTGAAAGGATTTCCTTGAATCAATCAATCAATCAAAACTTTATTTAACCAGGCAGATTCATCATTGAGCAAGCTCATTTTCAAGATAGTCCTGGCAAAAGGGAACAGAGCAAGGAATAATACAATTGGAGACTTAGTGCAGGCTGGAACATACAGTAAAAAAATAGCAACAACATCGGATAATACAGAGTGTGCAGATTGTTAAATTAAATAAAGGGTACACCAACATCTGGGGTGGATACTAAAGAAAGCAATGGAAGTAACAGGGTGTGGTAAGAAGATTATATTAACAATTTAATGCAAATTGGCTTCAGTGTCCTTCACAACACCTGCTACTCTTGCAAACCTGGGCGCTGCCTCCTGGGACCCGAAACCTGTGGAACTATTAAAGGTAGGGTTGCAGTGCTGTGACGATGCAAACAGGGATGGTGGAAAAAAGCAAATCAGGAGAATGCACCAGCAGATGATGAACCAATGGAGTGGGGGGCTAAGGACTGGAGTATCACTAGACTACCATGGTATTTCACTATAGGTGAGTGGGTGAGGGAGTGTTCACCAGACTGCCACAGAGTTTGGACAGTAGGCCATGGCTCTGAGAAAGTAGTTACGCAAGAACTTACCGTAACAGTAGATCTTCAACAATAGAACAAGAAGGCATGAACGGACTGACTAGGAGGGTCGATCCTTTGCGTGGAAGGATGGGGGGAGGGGGGTTCAGGAGCAGGATGTCAACACTAGAGGGAGAGATGACACGAACATAGTAAGGCCAGGGGGTAAGAAGAGTATAAAGAGGAGATGTGCAGAGAAGTGCTGGAGTTGTAAGTAAGTGCTAAGTAAATGAAGAGCAGGGCAGGGAAGCCAGTAGGAGAATCAACGGTGGCAGGTACATAATCATACTGATTTGCAGACATTGTTTTATTTCAACATTATAAATGTACTTGTAAATGAAACACAAGGTAAGCATATGAGTAAGGAAGAACACATGACAGAGTGTGGGCTGTGCTATAGTAGCTCACAGCACCAAATGAATGAAGTATGAAGTACAGTAGGGTGCATTCAAACATCTGAGTGGTTCCTTATGTAAGGAATATGACAGAATGATCTGAGTAGGGACTATTTCACGCAAGACTACTGATGTTTTAATCATTTTTAAGGTTTTGATTTTAATGTCTTGCTTCTTACAAACTCATTTTATAAGCCAATAAGACACTCTGGGGTGTTGGTTGTACTGCCACAACCACAATTCCATGTGCTGAAGTCACTCTCCCTGCGGCCTTGTGCCCCACAGCATGTGCTTGTGGTAGCACAACCAGCACCCCACTGTGACTTATTGCATATACAACTGAAAAATCCTGGAGTGTATTATTGCCTTTACAAAATGAGTATTAGAGAACAAGGCAAAGCATTTTCAAGTTGAAAATGAAACTTTTTATTCAATCCAAATGTCAAATGTATGGATTTAATGATGTTACATGGTTGGCTGCCAAGAGAAGTGCCAGTGAAGTGCCAAAGTGTGGACTGCTGTGACAGCAACACACTACATTTGGGCACCAACAGGTAAGTTCGACTGGCCCATCTGGATACCTGGAAATTTCCAGGTGGGCCCCCCTCAGTTGGGTACCTGGCCACCTTCCGAACTCTGAAAGCTTTTGTATTTATCATCTTTTTTCTAATTAAATGGGGTACCTGGGACACTGCAGATAAAAGTAAGATGAAATCACAGAGTAAATGTATCAAACTGAAGTGGAATACTGATATGAGTGTGTCACCCAGGGCCATCCTGTATTGATTTTCCAGGTGGGCCCCCTGTACCCCAGTCTGGCCCTTAACATTGTCCCACTAAATTTTATAGTGTATTTATGTATGGTGACCAGGAAAGTCACACTGATCCCAGACTCATTTCCAGGTATGACCCGAGTGAGGCAGATTACAGATGAGGCAGTTCAACAAAACCAGACAACAAACACTAAAGGGACAGTGTCAACCCTTTTTGCATCATATTATTTCTAGCTGAAAACCCACATTTTATGATTGCTCACCTTCTCTAAAATTCATTGATTTTACTGGTTGCTTTATCTGTCGCCTGTCTTAGCAGAACTGAAATGCATGCTAATGGTGTAATTATACCCAACCTCGTTTTGTTTCAAATTCATGATCTACCATAACTGTATCTTATTTATTTATTTAAAAAAATTGGTAACCAGCAGAAGCACATTGAGCCGAAGCTCATTCCCAGATGTGACCTGGGAGAAAACGGAAGAGGACCTACGGTAGAGTGGAAAGGCATATTTCCAGAACATTAGAAACACCCCCAAACAGTGCAGCCACTCCTGATGCAATAGTCTCCTCTTTTACACTGCATCATGAGGGTTGAAGTCGTTCCCAAGTTCAGGAAAGATGCAGTGGGAGTTGATCAAGGACTTTAAACAAACACATTTGTGTGTGGTAACACCAAAATGGTGGACAGTCAGTTTTTCACGTTTGAAAAGAAAAAAACAGAACCAGAATCAACCAACCAGCTACATCAGCAATCACTTCAGAATGTGACCAATCATAATAAGTGTTTTTTCAAATGAGGCATTTTGAGACCTAAGGAGGTTGAGAGTGTACCTTTAAACATAAAACAAACAAACCAAAAAAAACCACTAATAGCACAATTGACCATACTGTAACATGGAGCAAATGGGAATACAATAACTAACATTAAAAACAAATAGTGTGACAATTAGATTTTTTTGTGCAGTGTTAGCCACAGCTAAGCAATTTAAATCACAAATTGTAGTGAGAAAAAAATAATTTAACCTACTGGGAACTGAACCCAGGCTCCTGGAATACTGTCCCAGTGCTACAGTCACACATGGTTGGACCTGGGGTTCCCGGACACACTTCTTTTCTTTCTCATTATAATTTGTGATTAAATTGCTTAGCAGAGACTAATACTGCATCAAAAAATATCTAATTGCCATCCTGATTATTTCTAGGGGCAGGCTCTGCCATACCAGAGAAAGGAAGTGTGTCTGGGAACCCCAGGTTCAACCATGTGAGCCTGTAGCTCAGTGGTTAGAGCACTGGGGTGGTATTCCAGGGGCCTGGGTTTAATTCGGTTTTAATAGTACGTCACATCGCGTCTTTCTCACTACAATATATAAACAGTGTCGAAAAAAGTACAAAGATAACAGGACCGTGGATAAATCAAGGGAGAGTACAACTGCTACAAGTGGACTTGACTGGCAGGGTACCAAAGGCAGGCTCTGGGGGACCAGCAGACATCCCAAGAAATGCAGGGGACAAAAGGGATGTGCACACTGAGGGGAATTCACTGGGTAGACAGGGCAATCACTTCACAAAATAATGTATTTTATTCACTTTAAAACTGTGTTCAGGAGAGAACACACTAAGCTGCAAATTGTTCATTTGCAGATGTGTTCGGGGAGAAGGGTACAAGTACATGGGAGAAACACAACAAAGAACAAAAGTAAAGTGATTTTAGTCAAAACGATGTACAGCAAGTAAGTACAAGACGACAGTCTGTGCACATCAGTAAAGAACACATAAAAAATACAACTAAAACACAAGCAACTAAAAAGTTAGTTAAATTAAAAGCCAGGGTTGGTTGTCAATTAGTGTGGGTAGCAGTGACAGGAAGGACAGAGGCAGAAAGCAGCAGTAAGAGAACAGGAAGTGAGACAGGTGGGGGACTAGAAATGGAAGAGATGAGGGATAATAACATGGGATATATTCTTGATAAGTCTACATTAAGTTTTACTCTGGATCTGTTGAGAGGATTAAACAAAAATATAAACTTTAAAGTTAATAAGAACAACAACGTTGCATGATATAAAAAGAATAAGATTCTCTTTTGTACGCTTTCAAAGCAGGTTCTAAATGTCATACTTTAAAAGCGGTTCCCCCAAATCCAAATATATGCTTTTGCACTGTCACATTTTAAAGTGAAAGCAATTAAAAATCATTCCTCCTTCAACTGAGCCCAAACCTATGGAGTCAAATTACTCACGCTCACATGCCAGAAGCAGAAAGGACAAACATGAGGGAAGGTGTGTTTTTGGCAGAAATTGCATCAGTTGTGTAATTATTACCATTCACATAGGCTATGAGAATAGCTGTATCATTTTGCTCCCAGGTACAATAAAAAGATGAAAGCAGCGATCTGTGCCATTTGAAAAGTAAAGCACTGGCAAGTACTGTATATGTGAGAAACAGCAACGGACGTGAGCACATGAGCTCTCTTTACAACTCTGCCCTAGTTCTTTTCACAATACAGTAATGTCACAAAGGCGTACCATCCTCGATGTATTGTGTAACGGCAGTGTCTTATGCTGTCGGTTGGATTCAGGAACAGATGTTGGGTTCCGAGAGGTGGGAGGCTGGATATGCTTCAGGAGGCGACTTGCATGGTTTGGGAGTGGGTGGAGGCAGCTCATGCAGTGGCTCAGGGATGTCGACTATAGAGGCCACAGCTTCTGGGACCTCCCATCATGTAAAGGTTCAAGAACTTCACTTAAGTTTTTTTGTGGTCCCACTCAAGCAAAATATTGCATTTATTATACAAACATTATGCAATGAAACGTAACTAGTGATGTTTGAGATAAACAAAATAGTTCAATGTAGAACCCCTGATCTTCTGATCAGGAGTCTTACAGGAGAAGACTACTGTATATTTCTGATTTGGATATGTCTGATGTATTTACTATACATTACATCAGCTACTGTACATATGTCAATAAGAGATCAGTCATTTCTGCTGTTGTAACACATATCTAGAGTCTGAGGCTCTGACACAAGGTAGTAAAATGCCAAGCAAGCTTCCATTTACATGCAAATGGACCACCTGTAATACAGCCCCTCCCATTCTCTGATGTCACTGCAGCAACAGTGCAGAAGTACACATAAGAGTATCAATGCTATCTGATTTTAGTTTTTAAGTTGCAATGGCTTAAGACACTTCTGCCATGCAACTCATACAGGGTGTGGTACTTGTAGCTTTAATACTGCAAGTGTAGAGCAAATAATACATCTAATAGTATTTCATTCACAGGAAACAGAATTTGTTTCTATGTACTGCTTATTTCTCTCTGTGAGACAGTTGCAGCATGTTGTGGAAAGCAGTAGAAAGAATCAGACAATCAAACAGTCAATCTAGCAGACAATGAGTCAATCAGTATTGCACCAGGTGAACACCCTTGAGAAGGTTCATTTACAAGGTAGGCCTGAGCAGTTTCCCAAAGGATCACAAAGACTGAATTCCTCCTTTGCACAAATTATACACCCCCCCCCTTCAGCAGCCTGAAAGTGGAGGTCTAGATCACTTACTTTATAAAGTATATTGTTTTAAATTTCAAATGCTCCTTACATCTGGGTTTCTGACTGGAAATATCGAGCCACAGAATGCATATGACATGGGAGGAATGAGCTAAGCAAATACAGAGCACTACAAACACTGAGACTGATTAGTTTCTTCATCTACAACAGCTGAAGTGTAGCATCTGATTTGTGAGGGACATCCTACTTCAAATGCTGACATTACAAAGGGAGGGGGCTGCCGCAGCTTGTTTTTAGTACCTTCAAAGTGAAATGCTGTAGCTCTCACATCACTGCTAATGATTTATAATGGGAATGGGGGCACTTTTAAAGTCATGTACCTGAGGGGCCATCACAGTTCCCAAAGAGGTTAGGGGAACTTGTTAAGGGTTAGAGAGTAAGGGACTTTAGTAGGATTTGAACCAGAGTTTCCCAGTTCTTGTGCCTGTGCTTTAACCATTAGATTACCCTTCTTCCATATGCTGCAGCTGATGTTGTCCTGATAACCTGTTCCTTGATATAGCTGAACTCTTTATTGCCTTACATCAGCCATCCAATCACGGACTGCCTAGTTACAAAGGGAAAGGGGAATTTTTGCAAGATCGTGTCTCACTGCTGGTGTCAATCAAAACAGAGAATGCCAACACACACAGAACATAATACAACAGCTATATAATACCACTTAAGACTCTTGTTGTACCCAGAGTCATTGATTGGGTAAACTGTTTTTGCTAACAGAAACATTAACACAACACATACAGTACAGACACTTCCTTATAGGCATACTGTATATACATGTCAAATCAGTGCTACATCACACTCATATGGTCCTAGTTCCTATTAGACCTGCACTTCAGGATGCGTACAACACTTAAAGGGTTCCCCCATTACTCAAGTGGGGAACCAAACATTGTGGGTTCTGTTTACTGGTGGAACAGCATCTAGTGCAGCACCATTATCTGTTGCTCTGATGACATCATCCTCTAGTAGCACTGATGGTAAAATGGAGGACAAACACATTGATAACTTCTGGGGGCTGTATATTTGTACTTATAATCTAGATTTGGACAGCAATAGGACTGCTGGCAACTGGAGGAGGCACGCAACAGTTACACATAAGGAGTTGGGGAAAATATGGGTGTGAAACTATGGGAGACTTCCCCTTTAAGCAACAAAACAGTGGCCAAGAGACCAATCTTACTAAGGGGTTAGCAGAAACTCATGAAGGCAGATTTCTTTTGCCCTTCCTCCCAATAACCTGTGCAATTAGGTGGCCCTGATGGGTGGCGGGGCATAATATGAAACAAAATATGTATACAGCCACACCCTGCTTTGCTTATTATTCTCTGCCGTGAATCCATTCCAGCTGCCAAAACTAAGTGTCTACATAATCCACATAGTGCCATACCCATCAAGGCAGAAAGAAGCCCATGTCCAGAGAGTTCTACACCACCCCAACAAACTTAAAAATGGCAATGGTAATGCCATGGGCAATATAGCATGGAAGTAGATTGAAAAATGTAATTCACAAGACAGAATGCACATGTCGAACCATGATGGGTATATTAGTATTGTTAAATAATTTTAGCTGGCAATTTTTTCTAACAAAACAATTATTAGCTGCATTGCTACAGCTTTAACTAAGGCTATGGAGTCAGCATTGTGCAGTTGCTAGCACACCTGCCTCTGGGCCAGAATGTCACAAATTCTAGTCCTACACCGGGATTGTGTTGCTCATACCACAAACGCTGGCACCTAGTATAGTACTAGAGGGATGCTGTACTATCTGGGTGTGCAATCCTTCAGATGCAAAGTTAAGCTGAGGGCTCTTCTGCCGACCCGGTGGCACTGAGGGTTGAGGCGCTGGATGCCACACCTCACGCCACGCCAATGACCCAAGTTCGGGAGAGAGCTTGGGTGCCGGGGGTCGGCAGGGGAGGGACTGGATTGAGCACCCGCTGGGCTGCTCTTCTGTCCCAGGGGGAAGGCATTGGGGAGCGTGGTGCTCCGGCGGCCCCTGGTGGAGGCTGGGGGCACTGCAGTAGCACAGGGCTGCACTTAATAGCATGCCTGACGCTGGCAGGGTTGCAGTGCACCATCGCGTCGGGGGAGTGCACACACTGAGATTGGGGCAGGAGATACAGAACATAGGAAAACCCTGGTTCCAGGGGTAGGCGATGACACCAGTCCCCATGTCCACGACAAGGTCCAACTCGGCCGGCCTTCACAGACCCTCGGCCCAGAGGCCCATGTCCACAGTGGGAGTCTACAAATTGAGGAGCGCCCAAGGTAGGAGGGGTGGCCCCACCCCGTAGGGGTTAAGCCGGGGGTCCCAGCTGTGAGGGGGGACGGAGGAGAGGAAGGTTCGTTCGGGGGGACTTCAGGCAGGACAGGACAAAGGTTAGATGCCTGAGAGAGAGGCTCCTGGATCCATGACCGGAGGGAAAGAGAATCAAAAAAAAAAAAAAAAAGCTGAGGGCTCTTCTGCTCGTCTCTGGTGCTGTCTTGGTGGGAGTCCAGATAAAAGTAAATGAACCCAAGGCACTATTCGCAAGAGTAGGGGATTTTCTGGGGTGTCCTGACCACAGTCCCCTTCCCATAAAACTGGTTCATGCAACCGCCCAAGGCTCTGTGTGGGTGTTAATGTGTGACATGTCTGTCACTACATGTTTGCAGTCACTTCACTACCAGTCTCTCATTACTTGCAAAATGCTTTGGGATACAAGAGCTATATGAATGCTAATTCATCTTCTTCTTTTGCTATAACTAGTGACACCTAGTCAGTTGCAAGGTCATCACTTTTGTGTATCATATGTTTGTGCTTGATTAGTTTTCTAATGATTTAGTACAAGGGGTGGTGAAAAATATTTATTCCTTTGGCAGAATATCTGTAGGATGGCCACTCTACATGACTGGGCTTTCTGCACACAGAACATATGCAAATGCCATAGAATTTGGAATTCCACCCATGGAATCAGCACAGTCTTACAGAATCTTCTTTCATGGAATTCCAAAATACTTCAGAGAACTAAAATGTCCCCTACCTCAGTTAGTAAACCTTACCACTTTTTTCAGGCCCACAGCAAGTGCAACACATATTCATTAATACAGCAGTTTTCATGCACATTGTAACAAAGCCCTTCACAACAATGGAAGAGATTGGCAGTTAAGTAACTGCAAGCATATAGTAGCAGCAGTTCCACTTATCACACACACACAGCCATAGACAACTGACTAATCAGGTTTAACAGAAGGAGAATTTTAGCCAATACACCAGAGAAAATCCTTAGCTGAGACAGTACCAGTGATGGGCAGATGTGACCTTGGGTTTAACATCTCATCTGAATGACAGCACACTCTGACTGTACAGCAACCCTCCCCATTACTGCACTTGAGCGACAGTATTTTCAGGCACGAGTACAAGAACAGGTGTGGGACTAGAACCCATGACCTTCTGGCCCAGAGGTAGATGTGCTACCAGCTGAGCCACGCTGACAAAATAAGTTCTGCTTGTGGGGGTTTCAGCTTAAGTTCAAAGAATACATATGAAGATTTAAACAAGATTTTAAATGAAAAAGGAGCTGTTAGCTGAAGAAGCTGTAATACAGGGTGATAAACAGGCATACAAAGGGGTGTACTTTACTAGAGATAGCACCGTGCAGTGGTCAGTGCATCTGTAGATTCTAATATTGCTTACATGCAGTTCACTGATTCACTGGGCTCCTACGAATGTCTGCTTTGGGTACACAAGGAATGACTGGTAGCATACAGGAGGATTGGAATGATGATGGATGGAAGCAATTACTAGATGACTGATAGGGGAAGGAGAGGTTCTAGCTGGACTAGAGGGCAGATAATATGGAGGTTAAGGGACTGATGGGTATTGAGGTAGCCAGGAAGGCAGGCAGTATGTAGAATGCTTGAGCAGCATAAGTGTATCTTTGGCATGCACTATGTCCTTGCTACAGGGAGTACCACCCTTCTGTGGTTTAGTATAGACACAGGAACCCTCTTGAGGAGGGTTCCATTCCTAGAAGTGTTATAGGGAGAAGGTTCTCTTAGGCCATACTGCAGGCACCTTAGTGAAGAAGCCCCAACCACAAGGAAAGAGAGGAGCCACTCAAGGAAGAGGGGATGGATGGTGGTAGTAAAGAAACAAGCATCTAAAGAACACTTAGGCATGCATGGTTCAAACACCCTTCCTTAAATGCTGTGGAACAGCAGGCTCCTGTGTACAGTAGGTACACTTAAAGAACAAAGGAAAGGACTGAAAGAGTATGGGATGATTGAAAGGATAATGGAAGCAACTACTGGAAGGGGAACTGACAAATGATACGGGAAGGGGAGGTTCTGGACAGACTGGAGAGCAGGTAGTATGGAGGGTACGGGACTGATATGTATTGAGGTAATCAGGCAGCACAAACAATGGTTGTGCAATGTAAGTGGAACTTTGCCATACCTGCTTTCTGTCCCTGCTATAGGGACTGCCACCTTTTTGGGTGTTGAGAATACACAGGAGCCCTCTTGAGGAGGGCTGCAACCCTAGACGTACCACAGTGACAATGTCCCCTTAGACCAAAAGTACCATAGGGAGGAAGCCAAAACCACCGTGAGTGAATGACACAACAGTTACTTCCCATAAGGAGAGGAAACACAGCCTGGGGAAGGACATATCAGTGTAAGAAACAGTTTATGTAAAGGGAATGAGACCACCACACGTCAATTATGACCTTCAGCATGGAGGGAAGGAAAACACCCTGTGGAGAGCACCTCAGGAGAACCAAGGCTAGGTTGCCACCCATCCAGGCTAAGGATTACCTTTTATTTCTGAGAAAGAACATCAGACGTGCTGTTTCAATTAGAGAACAGAGTACCTGCCCTTCTGTGTAAAAACTTTCACTCTCCCAAAGGTATCACCACACTGGTCGTACAACTAAAGGAGACCTATTTAGTAGGACTCCACCCCTGTGAAAGTGCTATGGGCTGAGACCGGTGCCAATGGAATGACAGGATTACTTAAGGAACCTTGAGGAGAAAGAAGATGTACTGACAGATGCTCCAGGCATGGCTGCCCAGATATTCTCCTCTATGAACAAGACTCACGATATGGAGAATGACAACAGACAGGCAAGGCTGGATAGGACAAAGATGGAGCCAAGCTCTTGAGGTGCAAGGCCTGGATGCACAAGCAGTTAAGTAGGCCAGAGAGAAGCCCTTGAGGGGCAGAAGCAGTTGGGTAGGCAATGAGACTGATTTGGATGCTGAGCTGGGTGTTTGCCCAGGAGCTGAGGGAATGAGGAGGAGGAGGAGGAGGAGGGTGAAGCCCAGGTAGGTAGGATGAGATGAAGAGCAACTGTCTGCATAGACAGTAAACTGAATATGTCAACTGGGGCAAATGCCCAGGTAGATAGAATTGTAGGAGGCATAGCTCTCAATGGGTTGCATGCAGTAAATGCTAAGCCCTGAGGACAGGACCTGAGTGATTGCCGGGACACGCTGGTGGAAACAGAAGAAGAAGCAAAGCAGGTTAGAGTACGCAAAAGCATAAATGGGTGCAGCTCAGTCCCATAGTGCAGCCAGCCTAGGATAACAAGCCAGGAGGCAGAGGTAAGGAATAAACTCCATTGGGGGGCAGGATAGCAAAGTAAGGTAGGAGAGGCAGGAGGCAAGGAAGGATGGCAGGCTGGAGAAAAGACGGGGGCACTAGGAAATGGATGAAGTCTACAAGACATGCAGAAGGGGAAGCATGGCAGAGGATAGGGGAGGCGTAGCAGGAGGAAAATCCAGTAGGGAACACAGGACATACTAGAATTCAGTACCTGCAGAAGGCAGCAAGCAGGGATGCCAGCAGAGTACACAGGAGAAATAAGCACAGCAGCCCCCTATGGCAGACACCCAGCAGCAGAGGGAAGTGGATTGTGCAGTGGACCAAAATGGGGCTGTGAGCTGACTGAAAAAAGGAAGCAAGGCTCCCATAAATGAAGGAGTGCTGGGCGAACAGTGAAACCAGAAGTACAGGCAGGGCAACTCACAGTCAGACACTACAAGAGGGATGGGCACAGCAACCACTGGGGGAGATTTACAGAAGTCAGCAGCAAGAAGCAAGAGAGGAACAGTCAGAATGGAAAAGTGGACTGCATGGATCCCCAGACGTGAAGTGCACCAGGTAGTCAGCAGCTGTGCATGCAGGACTGAAGCAGGGGAAAGGAAGAGAAGTTGTCAAATGGGTCCAGGATCCAGTTAGGCAAATTGTGCTATACACCGAGGAGAAAGAGAGCAAGAAGGCCACTGGAGCAGCACAAGTACAGGGGAGCACGAGAAGCGGCAGACACTACCACAAAGACACAGGGTGAGGTGCTTGAGCAGCAGCAGAGGGAGGAGAGAGCTATCCAGCAGGCAGAAGAAAGCATGAGTAAGAAGGTAGGAGGAAAGGCAGGAGACGGAACAGGCAAGGATGCAGGAGGGAGAATGTTAGCTGGACAGTTGCTGCAAAGAAACGAGCATCTGGAATATGGCTAGCATGTGTGGCTTAAGTTCCACTAGGTGGACAGTGGGTGGCAAATGTTGCCTGCTGATTCACCAAACCATAGGCGAAAAGCTTTATATTAGCACACTGCTGTAGTACTTTTTCAGTCAATGGCACAATCACTTTATAAAACCAAACCAAACCTGAATCCTTGAACTGAAAGGCAATACCACAGTAAGCAATGAAACGTGAGCAGCATGACCAGTGATGTCACTGTTCTCAGTTGACCACCCTGGAGAAAACCTGAGCCATTTGTTACTCATTTCAAAACGGCAAAGCAACAACTGTTCACCATAAATGCATCTTGTCTATTTTATCAGAATGTGGGAGTTTTGGGAAAAGCTGCTGAGCTACCATCCCACCTACCTTGAAGGTATGCTGCCTCCCAACCCCTTCCTCACCCAAAAAGGCTAAATGGAGCTCCACCTGTTACAACAGCTGACATATAAGCATCCCTTCTCCTAGAGTTTGTCTTAGATCAGTTTAACTGTTTGTTTTCTACACCTGCTGTGACCTGCCAAGTCAAGTAAACATACTTGCTTCTCTGTAACATGAGTGCTAACAGCTCAAAGTTTGACAAATCAGTCCGAAAGATTCTCAGCTGGCACAGAGGCTCACTCCACTGGTCTGCTAGAGTGGTCCTCCTTTGCTACAGTGTTGTCTGTCCGGTAAGGATAAAAACTCTGAGAGCAGCAAGTTTACAGTCCTCAGCATTCTGCTGCAGAAGGAGATGATCTTCCCAGGTCACTTTTTACTCCAGAAGGGCTTGTGAGTCTGCAATTATGTGGGCAGATCTTGGCCTTGCCATTGCGGTGAAGTGGTTTAGCAACTGCAATCATACTGTCTCCTGCAAGCATCAATGTGTGCCACTTATGGATTCTGGCACTAGGGAAGACGGAAACGGTGGAACAGTGAACACACATTTATAGCTGCTGTGACAAAGGCACATCTTTAACATTAGAAAGGTAGTTAACTGAGCCTACTGCAGTGAGAATATACAGTAAGTAGATTAGTATCACCAGGAGTTCAAGAACTGAATCTTTGATAGCGACAGCTTTCAAGCTCGAGTCATCAGACAACAGCAAACTAATTTTTGCCTGCTAGGTTACAGATTTTAACATACATACATCATGTATACGATAACACACAGGGTTGTAGTCCAATACAGTACTTTTTCACTGAGCCGACAGTAACCAAATGGAATGGTTTGCCTAGCAGTGCGGTCATCGCTAAAACTGTAGCTGGATTCAAGACTGGACGGGACAGATTCAAGGGGCAGGCAGTTGTATCAGGGAAGGGGGCATGGAAAAAGATCATGAATCTCTTATGGGGAGATCCTCAGGTTGCTTCTCCCAGATGGGCATACTACTCCTATTAGCTCGGGTCCTCAGGCAGACTGGATGGGGCACAGGTCTTTTTCAGCCTGTAAATTTCTATGTTATTGTGATTCTTTCTTTCTTATTTTTTACTTTCTATTTTTGCCACCATTTCTTGTCACTGCTGCCAGGTTCTTCTTTCATCTGCCCAAGCCCTTCTGTCAGCCCTGGGTGTCTTCCATTGGTGCAACCCACCAGTCTCTGTTCAATATCCTCTCTGGTATTTGTTTATTTATTTATTTATTTTGAAACGTTTCACCAGAAAGGCATACTGAGCTACAGTAGCTTATTTCCAGATGCATCCTGGGGGAAAGGGGAAAAGCGTAAACAATACCGAATACGAGAATCAACTAAAAATATACATAGTGCTAAGTCTGTACATATAACCGAATACATTAAAGACATACAAAACGTTTCTGTGGGATAGGCAGGCAGCACTTGCCATACAGATATAATCTATATACATATATCCATTATACATATACACACATATGTTTTTAGACATGCACACACACACACTTACTCTAATAATCATATACTGTATATATACACACACACAAACACTTCAGCACCTATATATTTTCTATTTAACTTGGAGTAGTAAGTGAGAACTTTGTCAGAATAGGGGGATAAGAAAGTGGCAGATTACTGGAGAATTAGATGAGCCTTCACCCCTCTCGAATGCACACCCCACAAGGGGACTGGGGATAACGGGGGAGTGTTGAGGGATAAAATAGAGGGACAAAATACTGGCACATTTGGATGGTAATAACCCACAGCTTGTCCCCTATGGGTACCCCCCCTTCCCATTCACCAAGCCGGAAGGAGCTTCCTTCACCAGACAGTTGAGGTCTAGTAGCAGGAGCTGGCAAGACATGTGAGGAGTAGATGGGGCTCTACTATAGCTGGGCAGTTTTATCTGCCTGGGGCTGCTGGTGCATTTTTTTCTCCATAAAACCTCCCAAATCCGTTACCAAGGCATGGTCCTAAGGAGCAACCCAGAAGAACACCTATCAAGGCCAATGGTTGGGTGAGCCCTGCCCTACCTTTGAAACTCCCCTGCAGGTCCCAATTTGGGCATGTGATCCCTCTGCATCACATGCCAGGTAAGCAAGTTTGTGGCAGCATAAGGTCACTTCAGAGAGACCATTTCTTCCTTCCCACAGAACACACCCTCCCCTAGGCCATCAGGGGGCAGTGGTTCAATGGTAGGTGAAGCAATCCCTGCCCAAGACAGGAAGCATCCGAGACAGATACCAAACCTGTGTTTTTACATTGCTATATGTCCACCTTGGGTGGATTGTGAGACACGGGGCATGGCCCACTGGGTTGGCAGTATAGCCTAGAAGTTAAGAGTAACAAGCTGTGAATGAGCTTGCTACCTGCAGACATGGGTTTGATTCCCACAACCTCCAGCTGCATACTGTATGACTCTGAGCAAGTCACTTGACCAGCCCAAAGCTCCCGGGATGCCTCTGAAAACAGGCACTTGTGCCTAGTGGGCCTTACTGGTTAATGATGACTAAATAAATAAAAAAAAAAAGCACAAATTATAAATAACTTACTTAAAAATTCTGTTTCTAATCCCTAGATGATAGATGCCTAAAAATCAGATTCATTTTGGAAAAAATTTTAACATTCTAGTAGTTCCATAATACATGGATAGGAACTTTTCCCCATAGAAAAGGCCACCATTTATTTCCCTTTATACTGGTGACTAATCTATCAATTAAAAGTATATACCTGCACTAATCAAACAATTACAGCTATATACCTGCACTAATCAAACAATTGCAGCTTTATACCTACACCAATTAAACCTATATACCTACACTAATCAAGCAATTAATCGGACAATACTGATAACACAATTAACACATCACTAGGAAGTTTTTAAAGGCTCAGCCCTTAAAAACTTCACTGCGCCTAGCTGTTCCTGTTTTAACCCCCACAACACCCACCCCTTGCCCATGCAAGCCCCTATACCTCTACCCCATATCCATCCTACTTGACCTGGAAATATCCTATGCCCCTGCCCCTTCCACCCTCCTAATCTAGCAGCCTACAAGCCCTTCAACCTCCACCCCCAATACCCATGCAATGTGGCCCAGGATCGATAGCCCGCCTCTTACCTCCTAAGCTATCAGCCTCCTCCCCTTCTTCTCTTTTCCTCCCCTACCCCACATCTGTGAGCCTACCACACCTCCATACCCATGCAATTTAGCCCAGGTTCAATCCCCTGCCTCCTGCCTCCTAATTTTCCAGCCTCTTCCCCTTCCACTTTACTCCTCCCCCACCTACTCCCCACATTCTACCTCTGCCTTGCACAGACAGAGCTCCTCTGCGTACTGGTGTGGCCAGGCTCCAGCTGACCATTTTCCTTCCTCCTTCACTCCTCCTTGCTTTTACCCTAAACTCTCTCTGCCCTCAACCTGCCCCCTCTTGTCGTGCTAGACCACTGCCTTGTGCAGGCAGGGTCTTCAGCATGCTGGAGGAGACAGCCCACCTCTCTCACCCTCACCCTCTCTTTCCTTCCACCCCCACTGCTCCCTGCCCCTACTTCCAACCCCCTCCTCCCCCCTCTTAACTAACCCTAGTTTTTGGGCCACCCCTAAACTAAATGCACTTATACTCAACCTCTAACCTGCACTTCTGTTCACCTTGTAATTCTTGTTTGTCTGCGTCTCTCCTCATCATGTCCTAGTTCAATCCTCTTGATCCCACTCTGCCATTTTCTAATGACAAAATTATGCCCCATCAGGAGCTGCAAAATGCTAGCTGTGTTACTGTAGCTATCTAGCTCTCACCGTTGGCTACGAATCCATGTAGTTCATACATGTTAGCATTCCTCCGTTCAATACTTTGGAACTGTCTGCTCACTGTGTTGTTGTAATCAAATTGTAGTCCTATATTCACACCACACTCCAATGGAAGGAACTGGTCAGCACTCCTTGTATATTCAAAATTCTTTCTTTAACACTTTTTAGAAAATCTTACAGCAGCAGCAGCCATTCTCAAAAGCACTGGGACATGGCACAAAACCATTTCATTTCTTAGTCCAATAGCATTTTTTTAAAAAGAGAAGCAAACTTGTGCAAGCAAACTAGTTCAAATAACCCGTGGACTTTTGGCCGGCCAAACGCTCGAGCAGCCATACGTTTATGTTTCTGCGTCACAACTGACGCCTTCTTCAGAACATGTGTTGCCACTAAAGCACCATTACTTTTAAATAAATACCTTAAAGAAACATGCACACCTTAAAGTGAAAAAATGCAAAATAAAATTGTACATTCAATATAAAGCGTCATCACAAATATAATAAGAGTGACAATACAAACACTTATTCAGACTTAGCACAGATATATACATTAAATAGCAGGGATGACGTTCATTTTAAGCTGTGCAAGGAAACAAAGTCATTCAGTCCATTTGGTTTCACTGCATCTAATGTTGTGATCCCAAAAGCTTCTCTCAATAGCAATTTATCTTTTACGCTTCCTCCTCTTTGATCCAAAGACACCTTTTCGATTCCAAAAAATTGCAACACAGCAGGAGAAGTGTGTCTAGCAGCAACAAAATGTCTAGCAATATCATAGGATTCATTATTTGTGTGAGTTGCATTTTTATTTTCAGCGACCCGCAACTTAAGCGCTCTCTTAGTCTGGCCAATATAATAGATTCCACATGGGCATGTCAGTGCATACACTATTCCTTCCGTACTTCAATTAATAAAATGTCCAATTGCAAATCGCTTTCCGGTATGTGGATGTGTGAATGAGTCTATATCCCTTGTATCATTACACTGCGAACAATGTCCACATTTGACATTTCCAAGTGGAGGCTTGGGCAACCAGGTCTCTACTTCCTGTTTTGGCAACAAACTGTGGACAAGTGAGTCTCTTAAACTGCGGCCCCTCTTGTGTGTTATTCTTGGGTCATTTTTACTAATCTCATCAAAACATTTATCTCCCCTTAATATTGGCCAATGTTTTTTATAATATATGTCACATCAGAAACTTTTGGAAAGTATTGTGTTACAAATTAAATTTTAGATTCCTTTTCCTTATCTTCCTTATCCTTATTACCAGCAATAAGTTCAACACAATTTTTATTTCTTACATTCACATATGCATTCTGTATGCATTCTTTAGGATATGAATGCAAGAAATAAAAATAAAGATTTTGATGAGATTAGTAAAAATGACCCAAGCGATCTGGAAATCCAGGCAAGGTTTCAGGAACTGGCCAGGGTCTACCACTCTATAGGAAGTTCACTCTCCTTCTCAGAAATTCAACCAGTACCTAGGGCATCCGAGGAGACCAAGCACAAACTCAGAGGGGTGAACCAGTGGCTCAGGGACTGGTTCAGGGCAGAAGGGTATGGGCTGGTGGGGGACTGGGGGGGACACATGGGAGGACCAAGGGTTATATGCCAGGGATAGGATACATCTTAACCTAGTGGGGAAGGAGATCATAAAACTAAAATTCGCTGGATTCATAGTAGAGAAGTGGGTTTAAACTTGTAAAAGGGGGAGGGATAAGTGAAGAAGTGAAATCAGGAGGGCTGCTCGAGGTTCCAGGTCTAGGACGCAAAAAGAGGGCAGGTGACTGCAATGTAAATAAAGCCAGAACTGTGCAGGAAAGAGCGAATAGGGATTACGCAGGGCCGAGGCAATTGGGTAGGGGAGGGGGAATGGGGTGGAGGATGGTCTTGATCAATGCCAGGAGCATGGGTAACAAAATGCCCGAGCTCCAGGCAATGCTGTGGATGGATCAGCGGATGTGGTGGCGATTACGGAGATATGGGCCACTCAGAAGAATGATTGGGACCTAAACTTGGAGGGCTACACAATATTCAGGAGGGATAGAGAAGAGGGTAGAAGAGGGAGTGTAGCGCTGATAGTCAAGAACGGCACAGTGGTTAGTGGAGTGGAAGCGATTTGGGTAACTCTGCAAACGTGGGGAGGCAAAAGATTGAAAATAGGGGTGGTGTACAGACCCCCCGCAATGGATGAGGCCCTGGAGGAAAAATTAGTTGAGAACATCAAGGAGCACTGTGACCGTGGAAAGGGTAGGATGGTGGTCTTGGGGGACCTAAATATGCCAGGGGCAGACTGGGACACTATGACATCAGCGGTGGCCAGGAAGCAGAGACTGATGGATGTGTTTCAGGATGCCTTCCTGGTCCAACAGGTGGGGGAACCTACCAGGGAGGGGGGGATACTGGACATTGTCCTTGCAGACAGCGACCAGATAAGGGGTCTGGAGGTGTGTAGTCCACTGGCAGGTGAAGGAACTGGCGGACGAACTAGCAGCTCCGCTAGCTGCACTTTTCAACGCCTCGAGGTGGCTCAAGGTCTGGTTTCTGCTGTGTCTGGGGGGGAGGATAACTGCTCAAATACAGTAGTAGTGGACTTCAGGAGGGCAGACTTCGTGGGTATGGGCCGGGTACTAAGGGGGGGGGCTTGAACAAGATAAGGCCAGACATGGATGTTGTAGCTTGTGGGAGACCATTAAGAAAGGGGTGTAGGAGGCTACTAGGTAGTAAGGCGTAAAAATGGTAGAGCCAACAAGTCATGCTCGTGGACCAGGGAGGCGCAAGAGGCAGTGAGGGATAAAAAGGCTGCCTATGCATGTTTTAAACACTCCAGGGGAACAAGGGAGCGAGGAGACTACGAAATGACAGCAAGGAGAGTCACCAGAGTGGTGAGGGGAGCCAAGGCGAGGATGGAGCAAAAGCTGGCTAGGAATATCCAGAGGGGTGGAAAGGGATTTTATAGATACATAGGGAAGAAGAGAAAAGGGAGAGTACAGAACTCCAGGACTAGGACTGGGGAGGGATGGGTTCAGGAGGCGGGGGAGCAGGCAGAGGTACTAAATGAGTACTTTGCCTCGATACTTATGGAAGGCGACAGTGGATCCATTCAGCCGGAAGGGAGGGAGGGAGAGACAGCTGAGCGAAGAGGTCAGAAGGAGTTGAGAGGATTGGAAGAGGCTGGGGCACTGGGTAGGCCAGGCCTGGAAGGCGATGGGTGTTTAGTTGGGGGTTGGGAGGAGAAATCACAGAGGACAGCATGAAGGAGGCCCTTCGGGCGCTGAAAATTGATAAGGCACCGGGACCAGATGGGCTGCATCCAAGGGTTCTGAAGGAACTGGCGGGCGAACTAGCAGCTCCGCTAGCTGCACTTTTCAACGCCTCTCTGCACACAGGATGGGTGCCTCAAGACTGGAGGGTGGCTCATGTGGTGCCTATCCACAAAGGGGGGGTCTAGGGCGGAGATGGGAAATTACAGGTCTGTCATGCCTAACGTCTGTGGTAGGCAAATTAATGGAGGGCTTCATCAAGGAGAAGCTCGGGAGGCAGCTGGAAAGGTTGGGGTATATGGATGACAAACAGTATGGTTTTGTCCTGGGGAGATCGTGTCAGACCAACCTCACAGATCTTTATGACTGGGTGACGGGGACCCTGGACCGACAAAGACTGGTGGACATCCTATATCTGGATTTCAGTACGGCGTTACCCCACATCGGGTTGTTGACAAAGTTGGGGGGGATGGGGGTGAGAAGACAGTTGCTTAGATGGGTAGAAAATTGGCTAATGGAAAGAACACAGAGGGTAGTGGTTGGTGGGATAGTCTCCTCCCCTAGGAAGTTCTTCAGTGGGGTTCCCCAAGGTTTGGTACTAGGGCCACTCCTGTTCAATGCCTATGTCTCCGACATAGGGAGGAGGGTTAGGAGTAGGATGAGCCTCTTTGCAGATGACTCAAAACTGGGAGCACTGGCAGATGGGGAGGAAGTGAGAGAGACAGTACAAAGGGATCTGGATACACTGGAAGGTTGGTCAAGAAGGTGGGGACTGAGGTTTAATACAGGGAAGTGTAGGGTGCTGCATCTGGGGATCAGAAACCCAGGTCATGTATACACTCTGGGAGGGGTCTCACTGCAAGCCACAATGAGTGAAAGGGACCTGGGGGTGGTTATAGACACCAAAATGAATAACACTGAAAACTGCAGAAGATCTGCGGCAAAGGCAAACAGAATTCTGGGCTGCACAGCCCGTGGAATTACGTCCAGGAGGAGGGAGGGAGGTAATCCTCCCTCTGTATAATGCCTTGGTGAGGCCACATCTTGAGTACTGCGTGCAGTTCTGGAGACCTCACCTTAGGAAGGACACAGCATTGCTGGAGAGGGTTCAGAGGAGGGCAACCAGGATGATTCGGGGCATGAGTGAAAGGACCTATGAGGAAAGGCTGGAAGTCCTTGGGCTGTACTCACTGGCGGAGAGGAGAGACAGGGGGGGACATGATAGAGGTCTTCAAATATGTGAAAGGGATTAACAGGGGCAGAACCAAAGAAATGTTCAGCTAAAGAAAGGGGCACACCAGGGCAGGAGGAAGCTGAGGGGGGAAATTACAGGGGAGAATGTAGAAAGCATTACTTCATTGAGAGGGTGGTGGGGCCATGGAATGCACTGCCCAGGAGTTTAGTGGAGGAGGGCACAGTGGAGGGATTTAAGAGGTGGGACAGGTCACTGGTATACTGAAGTCAAGATGACCCCTCTCAGGCCTGGGTGGAGGAGTTACCAATAGGGGTCGGTTAATGAGCAGCCACAAAAGACTGTTAGGTCTATTCTGCTGGCTTTTAGTATGTTAAATGATGTAACAAGGGGAACCACCAATCCATACCATTCTATAGACATCTTCTGCTGCTTTGTCTGGCCCTGGGGCTTTCTTTAGTTTGGTTGTCATTATTACACAAACAATTTAATCCTTAGAAATATATATTTTATTTATTTAATTTTTGTTAGCCAGGTAGGTACACTAATGGTTTATTAAAGATGCCAATGAATTTGGTCACCACGTGTTAGATGCTCTGCCTTGACTCTTTTATTTGATTATAATTTTCTGAAGTGAGTTTCCCTACTTATGGTGGAATGAAACAATCCACACAATTTAAATAACTAACGTGACCTTTTGACACAAGAAGAGCATATGAAATTAGGCATAATCTGAAATAATATATTGTGGCAACTGCAGACTAAGTTTGTGAAATTTTAAAGAGAGAATATTGCATATGATACTGTACACAGAATGGTACACTGTATTCGTTATTTATTGTAACTATTTTTCTTTTTATCTTATGAATTCAGAATCCACCCCTATAACCCTGATGAAACTGCCCTGCAATGCAACATTGGTTTAATTTGCTATCTATGATGGATTGTCTGATAAAAATATAAGGAATAATGTATGGATGACCATACACAATGAGCCTGTGTTTCTATAGAGGGGTCAAGATAACAGTGTATAGACCTGGAGAGGTTTATGCTGTTATCTCAACCCTGAAATGGAAACTGAAGGCGAGTTGTGTATGGTTACTCGTATCATATTAGTTATAGTATATAGTTTAAAAAAAATAGTGATGAGGAAGTAGTGAGACTGTTGTAACTTAAGGACCACAACTGAATAAATGTTATAAAATCATTTGTTGATAATAGTATTTTAGTAATGTATTTATTAGGTTTGCAGTTAAAATCACTGCACTTAGGGCCAGCCTGGTGGCGCTGACGGCAGAGGTGCTGGACACCTTACCTCACGCTACACCAGCGACCCAGGTTTGGAAATGAGCCCAGGCCACCGGGGATCAGCAGAGGAGAGAGAGGATCGAGCATCCGGAGGACTGCTCTCCTCTCTCGAGGGAGGGAGGCATCATCGTTTTGCTTGTCGATCACCCTCTAGTGGGGGCTGGGGGACAATGTAAGCTGAAAGACAAGCAGCCAGCGGACATGGCGTCTGTGTGCCCCCACACTCGTGTACTATGCCTTATGCCGGAGGGAGGAACACCGGAAAAGCAGTAAATGGTGGATGGGGGCTCCATGAGGTCCCATCCCCATTCCACTGGTCCACCGCCACGGCTTCCCCAGATTTGGATTGTGCTCTGGGAAGCGAGGCAGCTCCCTTCCTGGCCCCGCCACGGGGGGTAATCCGTGGGGAGCCTCAGGGATGGTCGGGGCGGTCGGGTTGGCGGATGGGTGGTGCGGGACGAAGTTCCTGTCCCCAGCATGCTCAGGGAGCATAAATACTTGAATATAAAAAAAATGAAAAAGTCACTGCACTTGCAAAGCACCAGAATAGAGGGACAGCAAGAGAGAGAGAGCGCACTGTTGGAGTGGCTCTGTTGGGTAAGCACTATCGCACTCAGAGGGGAATCCCTTCACAAGTACTGAGAGCAGTCATCGCGAACCGCTAGTGTGGTCAGAAAAACAGGCTGTGGCCTGTACAAGTCAGTGCCAGTATTATTTTTGAGAACACAACTGTCAACATTTTCTCCCCTTTATTTGTGAACTCAGACTGTTTTAGTGAATGGGAGACACAGTGTGGTAGCAAGAATGCCTCTGTGAAAAGTGCAGGAGCGACATGGAAGAGGGGTGTGAGAGAGTGGAGGGAGACAGCACGCAGCACAGCACAGCTTAATTGGCAATGCAGGAACATGCATAACAACTTTAGAATCATCTCTAACAGCTTTTCAACCGTCCATAACAACTTTCAAACCATCCATAACAACTTTCTGAGAGTTATCGATTTCCATTTATAATAAACTCTAACCATATATTATAAAATTATCTTCATACATTTATCACTGGTGAGTCAAGTCTTGTTCACCCGTAGAGTCTTCAAAGAAATAACACCACAAATAAGTGAGTGGTACAATAAAAATACAATAGGGCGTTGGCAGTAGTGGCGTGAACGCACATACACCCAGGGACATTCAGCCACTGAAAGTGCATTCAGGACACTACTACAACAATCTAGAGTGTCTTATAGTTCTTATGAAATGGTCTATGATAGTCAGAAAACATAACAATAGAAAATAAATTGTTATGGTTTTGAAATCAGCATTTTTTTCCCAGTTGTCTCTTCTGCTGGGCCCAGAAATTAATTATGTTAGCATCTGTGAACAACTCAAAGATTAACTGGTAGTAAGTATGCAATTTTTATTTATTTTCTGTGCAGCAGAGATTTCAGGATGCTCATTTTGAAAATGATATTTCTAGATGGTACACTGGGACTTTCTAAGGGTTGGTAGTACTGTAATTAAGACAGGTAACCAATCAGAATGCAGCATTTCCCCTACCCATTTTATAAGAGAGATTACACCACAACTGTTCAGGTCTTGTTGGCCAATCCAGATCACTGCAATAATTAAAAAATCTAGAACACATTTTGTAATGCAGTGCAGTGTTGCATGGCACTATGAGGCCTCAATCACACTTATGTCAAAGCACTGCAAGTCAAACTCTGGTTACCAGTCCAGCTGTGCTTAAAAAGTAATAGTCAGCACTAAGAATCCCACACCCAAGTGTGAGGCTGGTCCCAATTCACATTTTGTGTGCAGAAACATTTCTTTTTTTATTTACTGTTTAACACAGTACAGTAGATTATATCTGGTTGATTCTGCTGACTCCCAAGGTGACATTTGCTGTAATCAATAATCCCAGAATTCCCTGCATCTGATGTCAGAGCTGGGCTGCATCAGTGGGACACTTAATAGCCGGCAGTATACAAGTTTTTAATTGTTCTGATCTTTTGCTTGCAGGTCCCATTTTCCTCCCGGGGCCAAGTAGAGTCACAGAGGAATCTTCTTAGCCCCAGGAGAACAGTGGTACCGAAAAACATCGGACATGAGCTTAAAAATCTCCAACATGCACTTCAGGTTATTGAATCTCCCACTGCCGCATCCCAGTTCTGACATCAGCTGTAGGGGATTCTGGTATTTCTAGATACAGCAAATGTCAGCTTGGACGTGAGCAGAAACGGCCTGATACAACCTACTATACTGCAGTAAACCTTAAGTAAAACTTTCATTTCCCCACAAAAAGTGCAAACTTCAACCAGGCACACAGTTGGGTGTGGAGCTATTCATGCAGGCTGTTCCTATTTAATGCAGTAGATATATCTTACTCTTTTCCTTGGATGGTTTCATTCAAAGGCTTCTCCACCACCACAGTACAAATTCCTAATGAACTTGTCATAGGGAAGCTGATCCCAGATCCCTGCAGATTTGTACACAAACAACCTTACTGCTTCAAACTGTTTTGTCTGCATAGTTGCCTCTACTTACTGTACATGTTACAGCAAGGAGCGGTGATAATGCAGACACCTGTCTAAAATGTAAAACAACCGCACAGCTGAGCTTTCATCCTATGCTGGGACATAACATTGATTCTCTACAGCATGTTTTTAAATGCTGCACAGTTGTTATTTTTTCCTTGCATTCCTATAACATGTTTTAAGGACAGCACAGACTTTTTCTTGTGTTGAACTAAATTAGGAAATTCACTCCTGTTCTAACGCATTTGAATGTATGGTCAGTGCTGTGATGGGATATGTGGGACTCGTGTTAACATCAGAACAGTCCCAAAATGGTGACACACACATATAAGAATGGCTCATGAGGGGGAACCAAAAACAAAGCTACAGTAAATATGGATGAGGGCTGGATCCATGTGTTATGGAGATATGATGGGGACTCCCAGTTATCAAATCTTAGTTATCTGTTTAAAAGTTGTTTTTTTTTTAAGGAAAGGCACACAAAGACACTCAAAAAGGAAGTGGGAGTAGGAAGCACAAAACATCAAAACAAGTTAGACAAGGAGGGTAAAGAGGAAGGTGAGGGGCAGGGAAACTTGGCTGTGCACAAAATAACCAAGATGTGCGATTATTGGCCCATAATTACACACCCTGTTCTTTCGTATTGCTTACATAACACATACAAGCTTTTATGTCACTGTGGGGGGTTAGGACTGCTAGAGTTACTACATGAATATAAAGTGGGTAGAAGAAAACTAGACCCACGATTGGTCAGATGCAACCATGTGACTGTGTGTTATTCCAGCACAACAGCATGGGTCAGAAATACTTAACTTTCTAAACCTCATTACTCAGTTAAAAATAAATAAATAAATAAAGGGATCATTTTATAATCACATAAGGCACTCCAAGGTGTGTGAAATTATGGGATAAAGGCACGTCTCGGGTGCACAAGGTACTTGGTGTTGTCTCGTGCCTCACTTCCTGATACATGCCATTATACCACAATAGCATGCATACTGGTATGGCTTATTACTTAATTATAAAATGGATGGGGAAATTGCTGTGCCCTGTTCGGTCAGCAGCCATGCATTGTTAGACCACTACCAATGGTTAAAAAAGTCCTGGCAATCAGGATGCCTTTAACAAAAAAAAAAATCCTGATTTCCATTACACACATGGTCACCAATGTTACTCACTAAAAAGGTCAGCTAGACCCCCTAAGAAACAAAACTGTCACAAAATTAAAACAAAATGATAAAATGTTTTGTCTTTGCAAACCCCTCATTAAAGGTGCTAATAAATTATTTTTACATAGTTAACAGGCCTTCCATATTCCTTTCCATGCCAGTTATGCATTCTGATGTGCTCTGATGATTTTTTGATAAATAAATAATCTAGCTTTGGGATACCTTCAGATCTACACTGAGTTCCACTCTCCACACCAGATACTGCTCTTGATTTTCATATTTCCAAGACATTCTATGACATCAGAGACTCCCATTCCATGCTATTCATCCAAATGGCCTGCAATGAGCATTTCTGATATTATAGAATTTTCAGGCAGTATGACAACAAGAGTAAGTAAGTAAGTAACTGTTTATCTCTTTAAGGCGCCCTTCCATAGCTCAGGGTGCCTTTACAATATCACTCATACAAATTAAAACCATAACTATAAACAGCATCAAATTCAAAATACAATGCAATATAATTTAAATCACTAAAAAAAAAAAAAAAAAAAGAGAGCAGCAACTGCTGCACAGAGAGAGATTCAGGGTAGTTACAAAGGCAACAAAATTAGATTACTAACAAAAAAGGTCAAACACGTATCATAATAATGAGTAGCCAGTAATAATAGAACAAACACAACCACAAATTTAAAAAAATGAAGTACTACTCGCAGTCTTATTTTCTGATGATGTATATATTCAGTCCTGCCCTTGCTTGCCTCAGATAAATTTGAATCCCAGTCTTTATTGAGGCTTTCCACTGTGTACGTTTGTGTGGAGGAGAGGTGAATATTCTATCAGTAGAATTCCATAGAAGTCTGAATTCCTCTATTTCTTGATAAACAAAAATGTCATGCACCTTGAATGTGTAGAAAGACAAGATGATTGACAGGTGGGGAGGGTCTACTTTTTATTAATTATTTTTAACTAAAGAAAATACTGTTTTTAAATAAAAAAGTTGCTCTTTTTGTAACGTAAACTTACAAAGTTCACCCATTTTTATAAACAAAATAAGACATTTCAGGCTGCGAGTTCTGTAAATGTACCTCCACACCTACAGGTGCTGAAGGCACTCAGCATAAATGCCTCATGCCTCACAACCCACCTTGGCATGCATTTATCCTTTAACAGCCCACACCCTGTCATATCTTATTGCTTACATATACAATGACTTTCTGTGGGGATATAAAAAGTAATCCATCCGTAAAGGATCTATACAGTTTGCTCCACAGCCCTTTCTCATGTAATCTTCCCCACACTCATGACCTGCTACATTCCAAAGGAAACCATTAAGTGCACAGTGAAAGATTGATAAATTAAAAACATGTGTGTATGTGTACCTCTGTATATACATTAAGCAATCTCCTCTCATTAACTACAGATTTGGTCGTAAATTAGAACTAGGATGATGAAGTATTATGCATAAAAAATGCCAGACCCCAAATTGCTACTTGATTTCAATTCGGAAAAAAACTGAGCATTTTAACATTTCACTGAAGTAAGATTAAAGCTCCCTACCATAGAATTACAGCCAAATTTGAACAAGTCGCCCTTCAAATTAAAAAAGACTGCTGCATCAACATCTTCTGACTTATCTACTGTCTACCACACAGCTCCGATCTGCAGTATGATAAAGAAATTGACCCCGGTCAGTTCAGCCTCGCCAGCTGGCAGACGAGCTCAAGTCATACAGCATCTGGATGGAATTCCAAGTGGCTGGGATTCAACCCCTAGTAATTCCACTTTATTTCTTGTTCATCAAGTTTCATACTCCCAAATGAAGTAGAGACAGCAGGTCAAACCACACCAGCTCCACAGCTAGCTGAAACATTTGAATTTGTACCAGGAGTTCTTGGGTTAATGATAATTCACCATTAAGATAAGACAGAAGTGAATGTATGGAACACAGACTCCAGTTAAGGATGTGATATGCGTGTATGATTTCAAAACATAAAACATTTGGTATGTCCACTCTTTGTAACATGCGTAACAGTATTCCATTCCGCGCAAGTGGTCCCTGGAATTCTGTCGTGTTTCTTGTGCTGCTGGGATCCGGGGCCACATCGGTGGTCGGAGCGAGGGAGGAGGACCACATCAGTGGTCGCAGAAGACCCGGGGGGCAGCAGGAAGCCAAATGGGCGGCATAGGAGTTTCGGAGGGCCGCTACCGCTCAGGAGCAAGGAGCGTTGAGGACAATCAGTGCCAAGCATGCGATTTTCAATGGAGCGACTGGGCTATAAAGGCCATTAGCCCAGTCGCAAGAGCTGCTGTTGTGTTCTTTTTCCCCACACCACCCACCCCGTCCCCGACCTCTATTAAATAGTCAGTGGGGGTGGAGCCTTGGAGGGGGGAAGGCTGTGAGTGGGAAGCCTGGACTGCTGTGGCTGTCCTGGATTGCTGCTGCTGACTGGAGCTGGGAGGAGCAAGTAGAGTGGGTGAGGACTGAAAATACCTTAGAAACAGTTGACTATATGCTGCAGAGAGGCATGGAGTACGGGTCCCGATTCTGGGCTGTGCTGTTTTACTGCTACTAAACTTGGGAGGGAGGCAAAATAGTATGCTGGGTATGCTTGGACGCCATTGAGTACATGCTAGTCACACATACGGCTGTGGGATTTGAGAGTCGTGAACTGGGGAACTGCTGACAATACTGTGTATACTGTTTTATACTGCCGATTATATAGTACTGTTCTTCGATAGTGCTGCCTTGTGTGTGAGCCGATAACTGCTGATTTATATAGTGCTGAGGGGTTTTGAAAACTGTAAAAGGGGATATCTGCGGTTTGAACAGTTGATCGAGTGAGGTGGGCAAAAACTATTGGGCTGCAAGTGGCTAGGCCTGCTCACGCCAAAATGAGGGTGGATTCAGGGCCGACCAGAGAGGGCATCTTCGGCAGGGTGACTGGGTGCTCGGAGGAGGTGCGGGGCAGCGATAATCCTAAATTGGGCATGGAGGAACGGAGGGTGCCCACTGATTTTCCAGCTGGCAGGACTTAGGGCGGAGGTAGAGGGGATCAGAACAGAACTAGAAGACATGAGAGGGGAGGAAGGCAGGGCTGGGAGGGGAAACGGTCCCATGGAGGGTGGAAAGGCCACTACAGCATACCCTAGAGTGCAGGTAGGAATGGTCCCCATGGTGACTACAGAGGGGGAGGGCATATTACATGCAACTCAGGAGGGATAGAGTGTATCACAAGCAACAAATGGATAACACCTCACAGGAGTAGGGCCGGCCAGAGGGAGATAAAGAAGGTGGGGAAGGCAGGTGACAACATGCCGGGGGCAGGCGTTACTCTTAGCAACAGATACACCATGCTCTACCCAGGAGAAGAGGTAGTTGGGGGGGAAGCAGGAGGGCAGAGAACACTTGGTTAGGCTGCCGGAGGGGGAGTAGGAGGGGAAATGACACAGGAGGGGAGAAGGCAGGCAGTGAGAAGGGTACTAGTAAGATGGAGGTGGTAGGAGGCGGGGGAGCTGGGGCTGAGCAGACACCCAGGCTGGGAGTCAGCCAAGGGAGGGGTGGTGAGGGCACTCTAGAGGGAGGAGGAGGGGTATATGCGAGAGTGGGATGGAGATGGGAGGAGGAACATTATGCCAGAAGGAGGGAGATAAGATCTGAGGGGGAGATGAGGCAGGAGGAGGGCAGTTGGAGGGGAACTGTGGGCTCTGGCCCAAAAAGGAGTCCGGAGGAGCAGAGGGCTGGCCAGCCGGCCAGGAGTTTGGGGGGGTGGGGAGAAGAGTAAACTGGAAGCCGATGCAGAAGGAAGAGCACGTAGGTCACGCACAGACTAGTGAACCCCGGACAAATAGGGGTGCGAGGAGTAAGCTGGGGGCCGATGATAGAAGGAAGAGCCTGGAAAGGTCAAAAGGGCCAATAAGGGGGGGGGTTAAGGTGATCCTGCTGGGGGACTCCATGACCAGGGGCATCCAGTGGGAGGGAGTAGGGGAAGGTATAAGCAGCAAAGTCAGGGTTAAATGTATCCCGGGACTATCCGTTTACAAGGCCAAATTCCAGCTATATTCCTTAGCTTTGGAATGCGGGGGAAATTCTGATTTCCTAGTACACCTGGGCACAAATGACTTGGAAGGGAACAGTGAACTGGAAATCCAGAAGAGGTTCTGGGAGCTAGCCAGGGTCTACCATTCTATTAGGAGTTCAATCTCTTTCTCGGAAATCCTACCAGTGCCTAGGGCAGCAGGGGAGGCCAGGCACAAACTAAGAAGTGTGAACCAGTGGCTCAGGGAGAGGTGCAGGGAGGAAGAGTTTGGACTGGTGGGGGATTGGGGGGACACATGGGATGATAAGGGGTTATATGCTAGGGATAGACTACATCTTAACCTAGAGCGGAAGGAGATCTTAAAGCTGAAACTTGCCAAATTCATAAATGTGAAGTGGGGTTTAAACTTGTAAAAGGGGGAGGGACTAGTGCAGGACTGGAGACAGGAGAACCGACCGTGGTCCCTGGTCTACAGTGGCAAATAAGGGCAGGGGACTCCGATGGACACAATGCAAGAGCTGTGCAGGAGAGGTCAAATAGGGAGTGCGCAGGGCCAAATCAGCTGTGTGTGGGGGGGAAGGGGGATGACAGTCCTGCTCAACGCCAGGAGTATGGGCAACAAAATGCCCGAGCTACAGGCGATGCTGGCCAAAGGATCAGCGGATGTGGCAGCGATCACGGAAACATGGGCCACCCAGAAAAATGATTGGGACCTAAATTTGGAGGGCTATAAAATATTCAGGAGGGATAGAGAAGTGGGTAGAGGAGGAGGAGGAGGCGTAGCACTGATAGTCAAGGATGGAATATTGGTAAGTGGAGTGGAGGAGGCAGAGTGGAGAGTGGAAGCTATTTGGGTAACCCTACAATCCCACAATGGATGAGGATCTGGAGGGAAAATTGGTAGAGCACATCAAGGGGCACTGTGACCGGGGAAAGGGTAGGTTGGTGGTCATGGAGGACCTGAATATGCTGGGGGCAGACTGGGACACCATGACATCAGCGGTGGCCAGGGAGCAGAGGCTGATGCATGTGTTTCAGGATGCCTTTCTGGTCCAACAGGTGGGGGAGCCCACTAGAGGGGAGGATACTGGACATTGTCCTTGCAGACAGCGACCGGATAAGGGATCTGGAAGTGTGTAGCCCGCTGGCAGAAGAAGACCATGACACGGTCTGGTTTATGCTGTGCCTAGGGGGGAAGAAAACCGCTCAAACACAGCGGCATTGGATTTCAGGGGGGTGGATTTCGTGGACATGGGCAGGATACTGAGGGGGAGCTTGTGTCAGATCAGGCCAGACATGGATGTAGATAGATTGTGGGAGGCCATTAAAAAAGGGGTACAGGAGGCTACTAGCTTAAGGTAAGGAGCAAAAATGGCAGGGCCAGCAAGCTGTGCTGGTGGACCAGGGAGGCGTAAGAGGCGGTAAGAGGTAAGAAGGTTGCCTACGCACGTTTTAAGCATTCCTGGGGGAAATGGGAGAGAGGGGAATATGAGCGGTTGGGTAGAAGGGTCACAAGGGTGGTGAGGGGCTTGAAGGCAAGGATGCAGTACAACCTGGCTAAGGATATACGTAGCGGGGGAAAGGGTTTTTATAGATACATAGGGGAAAAAGGAAGGGGAGGGCACAAATCCCCAGGATTAGGACTGGGGATGGATGGGCTCAGGAGGCAGGGGAGCAGGCAGAAGTACTGAACAAGTATTTTTGCCTCGGTTTTTAGGGAAGGAGACTTGGACTGCATTAAATCAGAAAACGGGGGGGAGGCCAGCTGAGAGAATAGGGCATAGGGAGATGAGAGGATCGAAAGAGGCCGGGGCACCAGGCAGGCCAGGCCCAGAAGAGGACGGGGCTTTTACTGAGGAGAGGGCTGGGGACGGCGAAATCACAGAAGGCAGAGTGAGGGAGGCCCTACGGGCGCTGAAAACTGACAAGGCACCAGGACCAGATGGGCTGCATCCAAGGGTACTGAAGGAGCTGGCAGACAAACTAGCAGCTTCACTAGCTGGGCTGTTCAACGCTTCTCTCCAGACAGGAAGGGTGCCCCAGGATTGGAGGGTGGCTCACGTGGTGCCCATCTACAAAGGGGGGTCTAGGGAGGAGATGGGAAATTACAGGTCTGTCAGCTTAACGTCAGTGGTAGGCAAACTAATGGAGGGCTTCATCAAAGGGATGCTCAGGAAGCAACGGGATAGGCTGGGACACTTGGATGACAGGCAATATGATTTCATCCCAGTGAGATCATGCCAGACAAACCTCATAGATTTCTATGACTGGGTGACAGGGACCCTGGACAGACAGAGTCCAGTGGACGTATTTTATCTGGATTTTAGTAAAGCGTTAGACTCGGTACCCCACTCCGGGTTGTTGACAAAGTTGGGGGAGATGGGGGTGGGAAGACAGTTGCTTAGATGGGTGGGAAACTGGCTTACAGACAGAAACCACAGGATGGTGTTGAGAGGGGCTGTCTCCTCCCGTAGAAAGGTAGTCAGTGGGGTGCCCCAGGGGTTGGTACTGGGGCCACTCCTGTTCAACGCCTATGTCTTCGATATAGGGACAGGAGTTAGGAGTAGGATGAGCCTCTTCGCGGACGACTCTAAGCTGGGAGCACTGGCCGATGGGGAGGAAGCAAGGGTGGTAGTCCAGAGGGATCTGGACACCCTGGAGGGCTGGGCAAGGAGGTGGGGGCTGAGGTTTAACCCAGAGAAGTGTAGGGTGTTGCATCTGGGAGTCAGAAACCCAGGGCATGTTTATACCTTGAGAGGGGTCCCACTGCAAGCCACTTCAAGTGAAAGGGACCTCGGGGTGGTGGCAGACACCAAAATGAACAACAGTGAGAACTGCAGAAGAACGGCGGCAAAGGTAAACAAGTTACTGGGCTGCATAGCCCGGGGAATAACATCCAGGAGGAGTGAGGTGATACTACCTCTGTACAATGCCTTGGGTAGGCTGCACCATGAGTACTGCGTGCAGTTCTGGAGGCCACACCTTAAGAAGGACATAGTACTGTTGGAGAGGGTCCAGAGGAGGGCAACCAGGACGATCCGGGGCATGCGGGATAGGACCTATGAGGACAGGCTGCAAGCCCTTGGGCTGTACTCACTGGCGGAGAGGAGAGATGGGGGGACATGATTGAGGTTTTCAAATATGTGAAAGGGATTAACAGGGGTGGAGCCACAGAAATGTTCAGGCTAAAGCAAAGGGGCAAAACCAGAGGGCATAAGTGGAAACTGGAGGGAGGAAGCTATAGGGGAGAACGCAGAGGGTGAGGGTGGTAGAGCCATGGAATGTATTGCCTGGGAGCCTAGTCGAGCAAGACACTGTGGAGGGCTTCAAGAGGGGGTGGGACAGATGCATGGGGGTACTGAAGCCAAGAGTGACCCTCACGGGGACAAGGGGGGGAAGCGCCCGCTAAGGGCTGGATACCGAGCAGACACAAAAGACCGACAGGCCTATTCTGCTGGCTGTTAGTATGTTAGAATTCAGCTTCTTAGACTTCTTGCTCCTTGATCGAAACACTGCAAACCTTAACTTATATGTTTCCAGATCTACTAATGTTCATCTTATTTGAGAAAAGAAGTTACAACCACGTGCAAATATATCTTTTAAAATATTTTAAATATTTTCTTGATGGTAGGTGTCACAAAGTAAACACGCATTAACATGAAGAGCAAAAATCCAAAATGTAAGATCGGGTCAGCTAAAACCTTGTTATGGCTCTAACAATCTGATTTGTATGGATCCCGAGCTACACTAATTGCAAACCTGCCTTGTGCTCTTTCCTGCCAGAAACCAACTGTTACTCTAAGCCCAGTGGAAGTCCTGCTACTTGGCTGCACTACTATAGTCAGTCATTTTGCTTGGTGACTTATGCAGTCTGTAATAAATAGCAATTCACAACACAAAAAAAGAACACAGAATTCAACACTGGAAATGCACAAACGCCTTGGGCAGCCTTGGCTCAATGGAAGCCAAGAAATAAATCCTAATAGAATGAAGTTCCCAACTGCCTTAAAATGAAAGTGTTCTGCCTCCCAACTACTCTGTTTTTATGTTTACTTGCGTGCATGCACAAGAAACATATTGCGACTGTACGACTTTTTGGAGGTGTGACCCTCCTGTCCAATGCAGTGCTCCATTTAGCAGGTGCAACCGTACCGCACCAATGGATGTACTAGCTGTCTATGACAGCAGTTCGGCTGCAGTGGTCTTCAGTTCAAAGAAAACCACCACTGCAATCAGCGGTGGTAACATGTGTGTATATAGCATATTGACATCATGCAATTTCTCCGGCCCTCCTGCACGTCGCTGCCAATGAAATCTTTCCCGCTTCCTCCCTCAGCTGCTGTCCTCCCCACTCCCTCATTCTCTGCTCACCCTCCGGCTGGTTAAGTTTTCTTTTTTCTGATGGGTTGCCCATTCCCCGCCGGCTCCAGTCCCTCCACCCCTCTCAAAAAAAACCCAGGTGGCATGAAATTTCCCTGTAATTAAGAAAACCTTCCCGTGATGTGTTTTATATATTTTTTTCACCTGTAAAAGAAAAATGTTCCTCATTGTCTGCTGTAGCCCCTCCCCAACCCTCACCCACCCCTCTGCACCCCACCTCCCCACACCCCTCACCCCATACTTACCTCCGAGCCTGGCGCGACAATCTTTGGTGAAGCGGAAACAAGTCTGCACTCTTCAAAGCCAATCGTGAACTGAAAAAATGCTGGTAAGCTGTATAATGGCATAAATGTTTTTTTAAAAAACTTAGGTGGATATCTCGGCCAATTTTGTGACTTTTGGCACCAGATTTTCAACATGGGGTTCTTGGGACCCCACCTCAAGAATTCAGTCACCATCATGTCGTTATTCAGTCCCAAAAAGTGATTTTGCGGTCACTGCGTGGAATCACCTTTCGGGACTGAATAAGAAATGACAGTGTCATTGTTCATGAGGTGGACTCCCAAAGCCTATGTTGCAAATTCCAGTGGAAAATTCCATAATTAAATATGTTACTTAGTCTGCGTTTGTGTAGTTTCCACTGACACTGTAATTTCCAGAACGTTTAATATTTTCAGACCAGATTTTCAACATTGTCATTTTTGCACACCTCCTTATGAACACTACAGCTGTAATTTTTCACATCCTGCCCGAAATGTGGTTTCACACATCTGGTGCACAATGGGCATGGTCGCTGTGCGAAATCAATGTTCGGGACAGATTAAGAAATTCACAGTGTCACTGTTCATGAGCAGAGGTCCCAAAATGCCTATGTTGAAAATCTAGTGTAAAAAATCCCCAAATAATTGCATTACGGGTGTGTGTTGCGCAGTTTCTACGCACGCTCGTGACCACCAATTTTTTATATTTTCACTCCAAATTGTCAACATTGCCAATTTTTTTTTTTACATCTCCTCATGAACAGTACAGCTATCATTTTTTACATTCGAAATGTGTTTTCGCACCTGAGGTGCCATATGGCACAGTCGCTGAGCAAAATCACCTTTCAGCTAACGAACTGATAGTGTCACTGTTCAAGTGATGGGGTCACAAAAAGCCCATGTTGAAAACTTGGAGTGAAAATACCCAGAAATGCCCAGGGCATTAGAGTTTCCGGTCATAACGCCCTGCCCTGTATGGACTGACAGGCGTCAGGGGTGTGACTTGGGATTGTCGACAGTAATGCTCATGCCATTCCACCCCTACCCTGCAGCTTGTGACATGCAACGAGGTGTGCCTTGGACTCTTCGGCCCCAAAGTTCACCCCATTCTCCTATATTGCACCCATTTTAGTGTATTTCCTTATGGAATTGTGTGACTGTAAAGCTGAACACCCCAAGGCACACCTCAACACTTGTCGGTGTCTGCAGGGTAGGGTGAGGTGAAATGGCGTGCGTGTTATGGGCGACGACCCAAAGGCACACCCCAATGCCTGTCCATCTCTGCAGGGTGGATGTGGAGCTGGCGTCACTTCAGTACTTCACTGCCATTCCTATTCTGCATCTGTCTAACTCCTGCACTTCCAATGCTAATACCAGCAAGCAAACATTCAACATTGACAAATGCTAGTTATTAGGTGCCAGAAACCTAAGAGCTAAGCACTGCTTTTCAGAAGCACCTTTATTTGCAATTTTAGACCAGGACAGGCACACTAAGCTGTGACAGTTTGTTCCAGCTGAGTCCTGGGGGAGAGGTTACATGGACCTGTTTTTACTGACAGGAGAATGTTGGCCTTTACACCAGGAAACTCCACTTGTTCTTCTTTGATAAGTGCCATGGGGTATTTCTCTTCAACCTGCAAAGTGACCAGAGAATGACAGGAGGGACCTCAGTTTAACATCTCAACCGAAGGCTGGCACCACACCAGTGCAGCACCCCCCTTGTACTGCATTTTGGGATCAGTTATGGGTATCATCATAGGTGCCAGGTGTGGGGCTAGAACTCATGACCATCCAATCTTCCAGCCCCACAGGTGAACATGCTACCTACCGAGCCACTGACACTGCTACTGAGCCACTGATACCTTAAACGGGGATTACATTAAGACATATTTTTGTTCTCATTTCAGCTCTCATGTGCTGCACAGCAATTTCAGACGTGTCCAATAATGGGTTTGTAACCACTGCAGAAGAGGATGGGTGACAATGAAGAAAATGTGCTCCTGGGCATGGACACCTACTTGCAACACTACAGGTGGTGGAAGCATCCACACAGGAGCTACAAACTCATATAAAACATAGAAATTGTACAGGCAGAAAAAGACTGGAGTCCATTATGTGTGCTCTGTTCCTACCCAACTTGGTCCAACCACCCTTGTTGCATGTGTGCTGCCAAGCTCCTTAATCATAGCTCAACCCTCCCTCCCACCCCACCCCAACCCACTGTTCCGATCATATTTTATCAGCCCAACATGTCTGTCCTACCCTCTTTAAGCCCACCACAGCCTCCATCTTCACCACCTCCCTAGGTAAAACATTCCAAAATCAAATCAAATCATCTTTATTTTTATAGCGCCTTTCAAAACCAAGGCACTGTACACAGAGATCATACATAAATATAACATTTTTAAAACAGACATAAATAGATCAACCATAGCTAGGATAAGCTAGACTAAATAAATAAGTCTTTAACTCCATTTTGAATCTATCGACAGTTGGACATTCTCTCAACTAGCGAGGTAGAGAATTCCACAGGGTTGGCGCTGAAAAAGCAAAGCACAAGATCCTGATGTCTTTAATTGAACCCTAGGAATCTCCAGCAATCCCTCGTTGGCGGAGCGGAGAGGACGGAGGGGGCAACAGGGTACCAAGAGATCTTTCAGGTAGCCAGGTCCCTGATCATGTAGGGCTTTAAAGGTTAATAAACCAACCTTGTAGGTGATCTGCCACCAAACAGCCAGTCAGTGCAGTTCGCGGCGCACAGGTGTAATATGACTGGTTCTAGAAGTCCCAGTCAAAAGCCTGGCTGCCGCGTTCTGCACCAGTTGCTGGCGGCGGATATCAACCCCAGGTAGCCCTAGGTAGAGGGAATTGCAGTAATCAAGATGGGTAGTGATAAAGGCATGGACCAATGTTGGAAGATCACCCGGTGGAACCAGGTGTTTCACCTGGGCGATATTCCTCAGATGGTAAAAAGAGGATTTGACGACAGCTGATACCTGAGATTTTAAGGTCAAACCATCATCAAAAATAACGCCCAGGTTACGTACCTGAACAGAGGTAGTGAGCGACATACCACCCAGCAATAAGCCTGATGGTTGTCCAGCCCCCAAACCTGTCTCTGGATGACCTGGGTCCACTACCAACACCTCAGTCTTATCCGGATTCAGTCTCAGCCAGCTGGAACTCATCCAAAATCGAATTTCAGTAAGGCAGTTATTTAGCACGGAGAGAGCATCATCTTGCCCGGGCAGAAAAGACAAATACAGCTGAGTATCATCTGCATAACAGTGAAAACCCAGACTGTATTGCCTGATAATATCTCCCAATGGCAGCATATACACTGCAAACAACATGGGGGCTAGAATGGAACCCTGTGGTACCCCACAAGGCAGGGAGTGGGCGCCAGAGGAATAAATTCCAGTGGCAACTCTCTGAGACCTGTCCATGAGGTAAGACTGGAACCATTTGAGGACTGTACCAGACAGCCCGCAAAAGAACCGCAGGTGCTCCAACAGCACACCATGGTCTACAGTGTCAAATGCAGCAGAGAGATCGAGAAGGACCAGAATGGTACGTGCCTTTCAATCTCTAGCCATTAGGAGATCATTCAACACCCAGACAAGGGCAGTCTCCGTGTTATGCTTCTTCCTAAAACCAGATTGGAGAGTATCATAGACACTGTGAGTTGTAAGATGATCATCCAATTGCAACGCAACTGCCTTTCAATAACCATACCAACAAAAGGCAGGTTAGAGATAGGCCGGTAGTTAGCTAGACAATCTGGGTCCAAGGAGGGTTTTTTTAAGGAGTGGTCGAACTACCGCCTCCTTGAGGGGGTCAGGAAAGACCTCCCTCTCCAAGGACTTCCAGACAATATCAGCAAAGACTGGGCAGATAACTTCTACACATCCCACTAAAAGGGGTTTAGGACCCGGATCCATTAATTCCACTTGCAGACCACCCTTTTTGTGAAGGAATACCTCCTCTGATCCTTCCTGATCCTGCTTCCATCATCTTATACCTTTGCTCTTTCACGGTAGACCCCTCGCAACACTTGAAAAGTTATTGGTTAACAACCCAATTTATTCCTCTGTGAAATCTGAAAGTTGGTTATGTCACCTGGAACCCTCCTAGTCTCCAGCGCATACATACTCAAGCGAGCCAAACGCTCCTCACAGAATTGTCCCTGCAGGCCCCGAATCATCTTAGTCATTCGACGTTGCTAAGACTTGAGTCTACCCCTGTCATTCTTCAGATGCAAGTTCGGAGCAATGTATCAGTTAAGGAACTGTCTGCCTTTTACGGCAGGAAAACACATGGTAATAGTTATGCTTACATGCCTGTCCTGAACTATGTGAAGTCTTGTATGGAGGGGCATCAGGAAGGAAGCTGGCAAAAGCAGACCTTTTGTACAACAGAGCTGCCCACTTCATTTTCGTGCTCTCCATGCCAGACATCATTGCCTGTTGTATCTGGAACTGAATTAGTTAAAACTGCAGAACAGTAACATAGAAATTGACGGCAGATAAGGACTGCTTGGCCCACCTAGTCTGCCCATTTTCGCTACCTACTGCAATATCGCAGATCCTATTTGATCTCCGGCTTTACCTTCTCTTTCCTATCGTTAGGTTACCCTAATGCCTATCCCATGCATTCTAAACCTGGTGACATTTATGTACCCGTGTCATGAGGATTCAGTACCTACGTACCTTTGTTGTACTTTGACCAACAGAATAGTTAAGCTAGGCCTAAGATCAACTGAAGGCATTGAATATGTCATACAAAATGTGAAATCTAACCTATGGAGAGCTTCTTTTGCCTGTCAGTGTCCTCACACATGCAACTGCCTGACTCTGCATTTGTGACCCATTCACAGCTTAACAAACTGTAGACAAGATTCAAGGTTGGTTTATTTCCAAAGCCAAAAGACCTCTCCCTGTTGCCCAAACTATACTAAAAGTTGTTATATCCAGTGCAGTATTTTCATTTACACTGCTGCTGCTATTTGATACAGGCATGTGTATTATACAAAGATTCCTACAGAAATAACATAATGCAGAATTAACTTTTTTAATACATATTTGTAACTACTGAAAGTGCATATGGAACCCACTGAAAATGAACTTCGTTTTAATGGGGAAGTCCCCGGCGCCGTTTAATGAAAATATTTTTCTACTACTACAGGTTCCACAACTGTACACATTATTATAACTGCAATCTCCCTATGCATCCAAGCACTGTGCCATGACTTTTAAGCTATCCACAATGATCATGCCCTCACCTCTTTTCTCAGTCATCAGGGGTATTCTGACACCCCTAAGCCAGTAGTTGGATCTTGGATTGTTCCTGCTGATATGCATAACTTTGCTTGACTGGCACTGCACTTGAGCTGCCAGATTCCTGACCACTGCTCTAGCCTACTTGGATCTCTCTTCATCCTATCTGTCCAACGTCCTCATTATTAACCCTCCCACATAGCTTAGTGTTGTCTGCGAACAGGATGATCTTTCCCATTATCTCTTTGCCTAGGTCACGGATGAACATGTTAAATAAGATTGGTCAGTTCTGTGTCTCATGATGGCGACGCCGGTGATCACTGTTGCAGCAGAAGTCACAGCACTGAGAAAATCATTTCAGCGCTATGACTCCCGCTATTGCAGCAAAACCGGTGCCAGAGACTTACATTTTTAAGAGCTTTTATGAGGGGGCTGTGCCCCGCCTCCCGCATTTCTAAGGAGTCTCAACTCCAGAGGGGTGTATTGTGGGAGGAGGATGCAAACTTTAAAAAAGAAAATTGGGGCCGGGCGCAAAAAAAAATGTACCTGCGCCAGGACCTGAACCCAGCACCCTGTCCACCCAAGCCGCGAACCCACCCACCACGCCGCAGGACCAGCTCAGCAACCCACAGCATCACCACCCCTCAAAACCCCTCCTGCCTCTTGCTGAGCATGCTCGCTCCCACCCCCCGCATGCACATACGTGTAGTGACATCCTGTCACTGCATGTGCAAACCCACCCCATCCGGTTGCCCTTCCTTGTTCGTATCCCCCATGATTGAGTCGCTGTTTTGCGGTTCGCTCAGTCGCAGTCATTTATGTCACAGGCTACCGATTGGTCCCATGACTGATCCCTCAGGCACTCCACCTTAAGCAGCCCTCTCTTCTGGGTGTTGCCCATTCATCACCACTTTCTGGGTTCTCATTCCCAGACAGTTCCCACTACATCTGGTTACACCTTTCCTGAAGCCTACAACTCCAAGCTTTTTCACCAAGCTATTGTACAGCACTGAAACAAATGCCTTGCTAAATGCTATATAGGGGATGTGAACAGCCCATCCCAAATGCATGGCCTGCATCAACACATTAACGAATCAATGCGGTTTGTCTGGCAGGATCTCCTCTTCACAAAGTCATGTTGCCTCAAGTCCTGCAGGCTATTCGCCTCCAGAAACTCCACTATCTGTTCCTTTAAAAGGTCTCCAGTGGAGCCAGCTTGGTGGCATGGAGATTGAGGCACTGAACGGCTTACGTCCTGCCATGCCAACAACTCCTCTTCAGGAAGAAGCACAGGTTGCCGGAGTTCGGCATGGTGAGAGAGGATCAAGCAACCCAAGGACTGCTTTCCTTTCCCAGGCTGGCTAACCATCTCAGCTTCTGCCACCAGGTGGAGGTCCAGTGGTAAGTGCAGGTTGCAAGTGGTTCAGTGGTCATGACCAAGGCTCTGCAGGGCGTATGTGCCTCTATGCATACATGCTGAAGTGTCAACATGACATGGGGTCAAGGAAATGTGGGAGGATGGGCTTAATGAAACCCTTCCCGTTCCCATGTGGCCTGCACTGCCGCGCAACTCCAGGGGAGATGTATTTTGGCTGGGGGATGGCCCTCCCCCTTCTGGCCTTCCCATGGGGGGAATCTGTGAGGGAACTTGCCCCCGATCAAAAGAGGTGAATGCCGGCTGTGTGGGGCAGGAACAGGGCTGAAAGAGCCTGCCCATCCTCCCTGAAGGAAAACAGCTCTAGAAAACAAAAAGAAGATCTCAAGTAGCTTGCCTACTATAAAGGAGGCTCACTGGTCTGTAGTTCCTTGTGTGCCCCCCTTATGGAGGCTTGCCTGCTATAAAGGACGCTCACTGGTCTGTAGTTCCCTGCATTTCCCCCACACCTTATGGAGCGGTATGAAAGCTGCCCTTTCTCCAATCCCCAGGTATGCTTCCTGTCTCTTGTGAACAACTGAAGACATCTGCCAGGAGGTGACAAACACCCCCACCCCAGTTTTTTCAAGACTCTGGGATGTAATCCATCTGGGCCTAAAGGCATTTGAGAACCCTGTCTGCAGACACCTGCCCAACCTCTAATTTCTGCCCTTAGGCCTGAGTTCTAACTACTCTGCAATCTGGCAGAAGACTCTTATTTTCCTTTGTGGAAACTGAGGAGAAGTAGTTATTCTGGACATTCACTTCCCCTGGTCATCCTCTATCTAATCCACCCCCTGGACAACATTGTAATGTCCGTGTTTGTTTCCTTTTCTCACTGATATATCTGAAGAAGGCCTTGTTATTGACTTTCACGCCCTCTGCTTTCCAAAGTTTCATCTCCACCTTGGCCTTCCTCTCCACTGCACTGTCTGCCCAGAGCTTTTCTCTTTAGTTCTGCCTAGTGGACTCTGTTCCCCCTTGTATTTTTCTCCATAACTTCCTTCTTTACTTCTCCTGAGAACTCCACTACCCTTTTCAACCAGCTGGGAAAGTGGTACTAATTTACAATGGACCCCCAAGATTTACATTGGCCCAAAGCTATAATGGAGATTACTGGGGGTGGGGGACTCCATCTCCCCGCCCCTTTCCAATTAATTTCTGGTTTTCAGTGCCCCCCTCTCTCTCCTCATCCTCTTTGTCGCTCGCTGGTGTACAGCAGCACCCCCTCCATCTCCCCATATGCCCTTCCTGGTGTCCAGTGGTACCCACTTCCTCTCCCCTTCCTCATAAGTTCTCCCCAGTGTCCAGCGGCATCCCCTTCCTTCCCCATCCCGTTAAGTTCTCCCTGGTATCCAGGGGTACTCCCTCCCTATCCCCAAATATTCTCTGTGGTGTCCAGTGGCACATCCACCCAGCAAAGCACCGCAACCCTATGACTCTGGTCCCTGATAGCGACAGGCACAGACCCTTTGCTAACCTCCGCGGCCAGCCGCCATCTAACTCACACAACTACAATACAGAAAAGAAAACCCCTACAGTAATTAATACCATTCCCCCACCACCCTCCCTACCCATGTCCCCTTAGTCAAAAACTCACCCACAAGGTGACAGGTCTCAGTATAAAAATATCCTGAAGCAGCACGCCACTGATCCTATCTTAACAGTCTCACTACTAGGCCTGAATGCTGGCAGTCTCTCCCAGTAGTGCTTTAAAAGTGCATTGAAATACAGTGTGAGGGACAGACTGTTGGCATTTGGGCTTTGTGATGGGACTGTTAAAAGGAGACTGGTGTAGTGCTTTTTTATTTCTAATACCTGTGAGTTTCCCAAGTAAGGGGATATGGGTGTGAGGGAGGTGGGCTGAGATGGGTGTGGGGGGGGGGTGTATTCTTTACACTAGCCCAAGCAGGAGAGTCAGGTGGGAGTCACACTGGCCCTAGACAGTTTGCGCTACGCCTACGGCCAGTAAATTAATGTTAAAGGGAAGGTCGCCTTAGACTTTTATTCTGTTTATCTGTGAAGGTTGTAGGTATGAACAATGATTGCCTCTATTGTACCTTCTTAATTTAATCAGGATTTAAATGTAAATAAAGGCATTTAAGCCTTGTGTAAAAACCTGCTTGACTCCATTGCAAAGGTCATGACCCAACTCATATAAGGCCTGCTAGAATTTTATGATGTTTTAGTGCTAAAGCCTGCAGTAGTTATACTGTATTATAACATGGGTTTACAGAAGGGGGAAAGGTAATTGGTCAAACAGCATCACCTGACCCTGGATTCAATTCACTATTTAATCCACAGTTGGTGTGAGATGCCCAGCCAGCAATATCCCTGGGCAGAGTGACTTTTGTTATCTGGCGGAACATTCAGCAAGAAAAGCCATCCATTAAAAATGTAACGAAGCGAGAGAGAGCCACACTGGTAAGTTGGTGGCTGCCTGTCACTACTGTAGCCAATTGGCCTGTTGGTATGTCATGTGCTGTGAGGCACTTCTGGCAGCTGTACCCCCATGCCACATGGAGCTCAAGAAACATGGAATGGTGTATGCGATCCTTCAGTTTGTGGGCCCCCCCCCCCACAAGACTGCGGGCAGTGAAGCGCGGTGCAGAGAGACAGTGAATGCTCACCATTGCATGGAATATCCCCCAACATCTGTAGATACCAGACAGTGGCACACAGTGGTATATGTGGTGGGAGAGAGAGACACAGACAGACAGCGACAGACAGTGAACAGCCCCGATCTTGTGCTGCTGTACTGCGAGAGAGTGAGAACGGGGAGTGAGCTGCACAGCATGACAGATAAAGAGTGCATTTTCTTAAGCGAGAGACAGACAGAGCAGGAAAGACCAGCAAATCAAGCAAGACAGTGACAGAAAGGGAGAGTGGGCATGTTCCAGACAGAGAGAATGTGACACAGTGGGAGCGACCAGCACACCGAGCGGTGACAGAGTGAGTGACACATCGGATGCGCTAAGTTGTGGTAATGGGGAAGGAGGAGCAGAACGCACAGCTGAGAGACACAGACAGGGAGGTAGTGGTGGCCCTGGCAAGAGTTCCTCTCTGACATAGAAACACAGACTTTGATGGCCGATAAGGACCACTTGGTCCACCTAGTCTGTCCATTTCCATACCTATTGGATAAACTACAGATCCTAGTTAACCAACAGCCTACTTCTTCCTACCCCCCACCAGAATTGCCTTATGTCTGTCCCATGCATTCTTGAATTCCCCCACTGTTTTTGACTCCACAACCTCCTCAGGAAGGTCATTCCATGCATCCACCACCCTCTCTGTGAAAAAATACTTCCTCACATTGCTCCCTGTGCCACTGCCCCTCTATATTCAAATTGTGCCCCCTTGATCTTGCACATCTCTTTTTCTGAAAGACGCTACCCTCTTGGACTTTGTTGGTTCCCTTGAGGTACTTGAAAGTTTCTATCATGTACTCCCCTTTCCCTCCTTTCCTCAAGGGTATACATATTAAGCTCCTTTTCATATGGCTTCTGTTGCAGACCCTGCACCATTTTAGTTGCCCTCCTCTGGACTGCCTCCATCCTGTCTATGTCCTTGCAGAGATGGGGTCTCCAGAACTGCATGCAGTACTCCAGATGGGGTCTCACCAACAGAGGCATAACAACTTCCTGTTTTCTACTGGTGATGCCTCTTCCTATACATCCCAGTATCCCTCCAGCCATCCTTACTGTCTTCTCACATTGCTTGCTTACCTTTAGGTCATCTGATATGACTACTCCCAGGTCCCTTTCCATTTTTGTTGTTGTTAGTACCTCCCCCCATTGTGTACCCTGCCACTGGGTTTTTGTTTCCTGGGTGCATTACTTTGCACTTCTTTGCACTGAATCCAAGCTGCCATACTTTTGACCATTCCTCCAACCTTGCCAAGTCCCTTCTCATCCTTTCCACGCCTCGTTGTGCATCAACCCTGTTGCAGATATTTGTGTCATCTGCAAAGAGGCATACTTTTCCTTCCAGTCCCTCTGCAATGTCACTTAAAAAAACATTTAGAAGAACCTTTAGCGATGGAGACACCAGCGAGCACATTTATGTGCAGCTGCAGTGTCCTTGTGATGGTGTGCCCTCTCTGTTGCAGGCTGGCAATTTGGAACTGTGCCACTCACAGCACAGGAGAAAGAGACAGAGAGAGACAGAGACACACCGAGAAGTGAAGCGGTTACAAAGTCCTGTGTTTGTGTGTGTGTGTGTGTCGGGGGGGGGGGTGTTGGGTTAAATAGCAGCACCCTCAGTGGTGATCTGCATCCATGTGACATCGGGCAGACTGTGTATCAGGTTGCAAGGAGCAAAATGTGCTACAAAGTACTTGGCATCTGTGAATGTGCATGGTAAAGAGTTGCAGCTGGCCAGTATTGTGAAGCCCTGCACAGTTGTCATTGCACTCCTGCACAGTTGTCACTGCACTCCTTCTGAGTGTGTGGGTGGGGGGAGGCACAGAACAGTAGCGGCCTTCAATTAATTTATTCCCCAGTGCTGTGATAGCCTCCCTTATGTACATCATTACCACCTCCTCTGCATACTACACTGTCCCTCCTGAAGATGGTGTGTCCCGGGATTGACCAGTTCCAGTCATTTGAATGCCTTGAAAAGTTTCATGCCAGCATACTATAAGAACACAGGGGCTGCAAAGAACATCAACAGCACTGACTAAGTTAGCAATAACCTACAACAGGGTATGGGGTAATAGGAATTTAATCCACACCTCGGGTGTGTTGTGAGGCATGAGGCTACTATACTATCTAGTGGGTCCTCTTCTGCCACTGCCTGGATGACTGCCACTTTGCTGCCCAGACTCCTGGCATTTGAGCCAGTGACCTTCTAGTACACTGTCCCTAAGTGTTTCCTCTGGCTATTTTCTTTCTCTCCAATGGTCCCCCCTCGGTCATACCCCAGTGCATGCTACACCTTTTTCTTTGCATGGCCCTTGCTTGCCTTCTCTGAATGGAGGAGAGGTTGCCTGATGTGCCTTAGCCGGTAATGTACCCTGGTTTTCCCTGGCTGCAACCTCCCACCCAATCATTTTAAATGGCCAGTGCTAAAAGCAGCACATATTTGTACATATGCTCTAATTCCTCTGGTGTAGGGTATCCCTCCTGTTCTGCCAGAACTGCCCCCAGTCCCCCCTATAAACACAAATCCCTCTTCCATGCACCAGTCTGTCAGCCAAGAGTTAAAGTGAATAATCACACAAAGCCCATCCTCCCCTTGAACCACACTGGCAGGACCTCAGAAAAAGATACAGAGGAAGCTGCCTGCTTAAGCCTCCACCAGCTCCCTGAAACTGCCCTATCCTCGCCCAAGGGTCTACCTGTCATGTAATGTGTCCCCAGGTGGACAATGACAGCACTCCTGCAGTGCTTTGGGTCCCTATCACCTGAGCAGCTCAGCATGCCCAAAACAGAAAACACTTCAGGCATTTCCACCCAGACTGTTCCATTTGTAATACAGCAGCAGTTGTGCACCACTCCCAGCTATGCAAAAAGTGAGATGTGCCTTTAATGTATCTTCAGGCCTCTAGCCTTGGACTACAGCTTCAGATATTGTTACTGTAAAATGAAGTTTGCAAATGAAATCTTTTTGGTAGGAGGTAATCACACAGACACACACTAACACGTATCTGTCTCTGTTACCCCGTAGCTATGAAGCATGGCTCAGAAGAAACAACACAGAGTTTCAAATATACTAACATACTAATAAGCCAGCAGACTACGCCTCATGGTCTCTTGTGTCTGGTCGACAGCCAGCACCCCTAATGGGCACCCGATTTGTAGTCCCCATCACCACATAGGCCCCCCCCTCCCAATTTCCTTCCAGGGCATTTCCTCGAAAGAGGACTTCCACAGCTTCAACCTCCCCCTGAACCTATCCCAGCCCCTCTTGAACCCCTCCACAGTATGCTCCTCCACCAGGCCCCTGGGCAGCGCATTCCATGGTTCCACCACTCTCTCAGTGAAGTGGCACCTCCTCCTGACCCCCAGGTGCAGAACCCTGCATTTCCCAGTATTAAACTTCAGCTCCCCACACCCTCAACCACCTGTCCAGAGCCTCCAGGTCCCCCTGCAGTGCCACTCTCCCATCCTCCTCATCCACCAATGCTTCCAGTTTCGAGTCATCTGCAAAGAGACCGAATTTGCTCCTGATACCCTTCCATATGTCAGAGACATAAGCGTTAAACAGGAGTGGCCCCAGGACCAATCCCTGGGGACCCCACTAATGACCCTCCTAGAGGATGAGACTATCCCCCCCCCAACTACCACCCTTTGCACCCTCTCCGAGAGCCAATTTTCTATCCACCTGAGCATCTGCCCCCCAACTCCATCCCCCCAGCTTTGCCAGCAGACCGCTGTGGGAAACCAAATCAAACACCTTGCTGAGGTCCAGAAAGAGGATCTCCACTGGCCTACCCTGGTCCAGGGCACACATCACCCAAGCATAAAACTCCACAAAGTTGGTCTGACACGATCTCCCCGGGACAAAGCCACGCTGCCTCTCATCCAGTTGCCCCAACTGCTCCCCAAGCCTTTCCTTTATGATGCCCTCCATCACCTTGCCCACCACAGATGTCAGGCTAATGGGCCTGTAGTTCCCCATCTCTTCTCTCAAACATCCCTTGCGGATAGGCACATGGGCCACCCTTCAGTCATGAAGCACCCATCCCGTTCCCAGGGAGATGTTGAACAGTTCCACCAGGGGGCTGACAGAATATCTGCTAGTTCCTTCAGCACCCTCGGATGGATTCCATCCAGTCCAGGAGCTTTCTCAGTCCTTAGAGATCTGAGGGCATCCCTCACCCTGTCCACCGTGATTTCAACCTCCCCGTCCGCTCCCCTATCCACCTGCTTGTCCTGACCCTCACCTGCTAGTGCAGGCCTGACATCCACCTGCTAGTGCAGGCCTGACACCCACCTCAGCTGGTCTTCCAGCTTGCTCGCTGTCCCTCCTGTCGAGGTGTATGGGCCCCATGTGCCCCCCAGTAAAAACTTAGGCAAAGTAATCATTAAAGGGACACTGTCAACCCCCTTAGGTCTCAAAGTGTCCCTAGTTTAAAAAACATATTTTATGATTGCCAAAATTCTGTAAAGATTGTTAATGTAGCTGGTAGTGTGATTCAGACTCTTATTTTCTTTAAAAAAATAAAAAAAAGACTGCCCAACATACTGGTGTTATCACACAAAAACAGGTTTGTTTATATTCCTTGATCAACTCCAGATGCATCTTTCCTGGACTTGGGAACACCCACAAAACAGTCTAGCCCCTCATGATGCATTGGGAGATTAGGAGGCTACTACCTTCTGAGTGACTGCACTATCTGTGTGAGTTTCTAATGCTCAGGACATATGCAGTAAGAACAGAACCATGATTGTAAACAAAAACAAGGTTGTTTATAAATATATATTGACATGTAGTTCAGTTCTACTAAGCAAGGCTACAGACAAAACAAACAGCAACATCAATGAATTTTAGAGAGGGTAAGCAATCATAAAATGTGGGGTTTCAACTAGAAATAATATGATGAAAAACAGGTTGACAGTGCCCCTCTAAATACCTCAGCCTGCTCGCCTGCCTCCTGTGCCCATCCCTCCCCAGTCTTAATCCTGCTGATCTGACCCCTCGCTTTCCTCCTCTCCCCATGTATCTAAAGAACCCCTTGCTCCCCTTCCTGATGTCCCTTGCCAGGTTTCCCTCCATCCTCGCCTTGGTGACCCTCCTGGACATCAGTTCGCACTCCCCCTTCTCCCTTTCTCTCCTCGAGCATTTTAAGCACATAAAGGCAGCCTTTTTCTCCCTCACCGCCTCAGGGACCTCCCAGGTCCACCAATACTGTTTTCTGGCCCTACTGTATTTGTGCTGCGCCCATGTACAGGTCCTGGTAGCCTCCAGCACCCCATTCTTAATGATCTCCCACCTGCTGCCAGCATCCATATCAGGCCTTATCTCGTCCAAGTACTTCTTAAGAATCTCCCCCATGCCTCTGAATTCCGGACCCCTAAAGTCAATCACCACGGTCTTTGTGCAGTTTTCATCCCCCCAGGTGCAGAAAAAACCATACCATGGCATGGTCGCTCCCTGCCAGTGGGTTGCCCACCTCCAGGCCCCGAATCTGATCACTGTCTGCTAGGACCACATCCAGTGTTCGGCCTTCCCTAGTTGGCTCCCCCACCTGTTGGTTAGGAATACGTACTGAAAGACATCCAGCAGCCTCTGCTCCCTGGCCATTGGGGACATCATAGTCCCCCAGTCTGCCCCAGGCATGTTTAGGTCCCCACTAACATAATTCTTTCTTTGCCCAAGCTGCAGTGGCCCCTAATATTCTCCACCAGGCACTCCTCCAGCCCCTCCGTCAGCATGGGGGGTCTGTACACGGCCCCTTGTTTTATCCTCCTACCCCCTTGCGTTTGCAGGGTGACCCATACCTCCCTTCAGCGTTCTCCACTCCTCCAACAGCAATGCCGCTTCTGACTAACAACACTATCCCACCCCTCCCACCCCGCTATCCTAGGTCCCAGTCATGCCCCTGGTAGCCCACGCCTCAGTGACTGCCGCCACATCCACTGTCCCCTCAACTTACATTGCTTGGAGCTCAGGCATCTTGTTACTTAAGCTCTTGGCATTGATCAGGACCATCTTCCACTCCAAGACCCCCCCACCAATCCCCATCCTCGGTGACCCTGTGCGGTTTTCTGCCCGGCCCCCTCACACACTACCCTTTGGCCTTGCCCTGTATCCCATCAACCCCTTAGTAGGACCATTGCCAGGTCCTTTTAATGGTTCTCCTGGAGCAGCCCCTCCTTCTATCCCTCCCCCCTTCACAAGTTTAAACCCCACCCCTCGTGGATGAATCCAACCAGTTTCAGTTTAAGAATGTCCCTCCCCTCCAAGTTGAGGTGGAGTCTATCTCTAACATACAAGCCCTTATCCTCCCAGGTTTCACCCCAGTCCCCCACAAGCCCATACCCCCTGGCCTCACATCACTACCTGAGCTACTGGTTCACCACTCTAAGTTTATGCTTGTTCTGCATGATTGCCCTTGGCACTGGCAGTATTTCAGAGAAGAAGATCAAACATCCTATAGAATGGCAAACCCTGGCCAACTTCTGAAACCTCGCCTGTGTCTCAAGTTCACTGTTTCCATCTATGTCACTTGTTCTCGGGTACACCAAAATGTCTAGGAAGCCTCCGCATTCCTTAGCCAATTGATATACCAGGAATTTGGCCTTGTGCATGGACAGGCCAGGGGTACATTTAATCCTGACTGGACAAGTTTTACCCTCCACCCCCCACTGGATACCCCTGATCGTGGAATCCCTTAACAGGACCACCTTCACCTCCCCCCCCCATGCTCTCCTCCCATGTTTTTAATCCCTCCAGGCCGGTCCTGGTCCTTGTCACTGACCTCATCCCCCATCCGGGGCTCTGCACCCTATACGAACTGGGTGTCACAAGCTGCCCTCTCACTCACTACACTGACCACCCCCCTTCAACCCTGTGCTGTCTATTTTCCCTATCCGGGTATCCCTTACTGCATCCCTATCCCTTCCCATGACTGATCCCTCTGTCCCCACTGCTGGCCTATCCATACACCTACTCCCTACCGACCTGTCCCCGCTTTGTGCCCTCCATCAGCCGTGCCCCTGGTCCAAACTCCATCTCCCCATGTGCTGTTTCCTCTCGATCCTCAGCGCCTCCATGCCCTGCCTCCCTCAGCCTGACCAAGCCCTCCCCCACAGCCTGGACTGAGCACCCCATTGGTCCCTTCTGCTCGCATCCCATGCCCCCCACCTGTCTGACTCTTCCTCCTACCATCCTCCCCCTCCCTGTCTGGCCCCCTCTTCCACCTCTACCCCTGCACACTCCCTCATCCTCCTCTTCCACTGGGACTAGCGGGTCAAAGCGATTTGTGAGAGTAATCCCTGCCCCAATTTCGCCTCCTCCTGTCCTCTCCCCCTCCTTCTTGGTTCCCTCCGGGTGTTCCTAGCTACCTGGTATGTTTTCTGGAGGTTTTGCCTTAAAGGTCCCCCTCGCCCAGAGTCCCCGTGTGCCCCTGTCCTCTTACCCATGCTCCTTCCCCTATGCCCAAGTCTTCAGATCCTGGTGCAGCAACATATGCATCCCCTTGCCCTCTACTTTTCCATCCCTCCCCCATCCCCACCTCATGTCCACCAACTGCCTCCTAATCCCCTCGACCTCCTCCCTTAGGCATGCCATCTGGAAGCACACTGGACATCCTCCAAACTTCCAAGTCCAGTTGAGTACCATGGCCGCCCCACAACCTGTACACCCAACCATCCTACCAAAGATGCCTGCTCTTGTGACGTGTGGTCCCATCCCCAGCCTGGTAGCAAGCTCAGTTTAATCAAATTTCCAATTCAAGGACAAACCCCTGCAGGCAGGAAGATGCTAGCTCTACAGCCTAGCTGCACCCCCCCTCCCCCGGAGAACTGCTTTCCCTGAACAGACCCCCAATCTGGTAGGCAAAAGAAAATGTAACCCCACCCTCAGCAATAACACAGCGCACAACAGTTTCCCCAAGGCAGCATGCATAAAAACCCTTTTCAAATTAGCAAGGTAGCAATAACATCAGCGCAAAAACAGACTCCCCAAGGCAGCATGCACAAAACCCATATTGAATCAGCAAGACAGTGTCACTTTTACCCCTCAGTGTCTCCAAGTCCAACCTACTCTTGTCCCAGGCTCCTCCCCCTCCAACTATTTAGTAGAGGTCGAGGCCAGGGAGGGTGGCGTGGGACACAAGTTCTCATGTAAAGTAAGTCCTAAGAGGCGGCTAGGCAGGCCCCTTAAATAGCCCAGCCGCAAGTTTGAAAATCGTGCCCTGTGCGCCGATTGGTCCTCCCCTCTCGCTTAGCTGCTCCTCTGCCAACGGCCGTCCCCCTCTCCTGGTGCTGCCTCCATCTCCTCAAACACAGATGCAGACCCAGGCACAGTCTCTCCTCAGCCACCTATACAGCGAAGACCCTCTGGCACCTTCCGAGCTCTCCCACTGCTGCTGCTGCAGCCCCCGCAACAATTACAGCTCTTTTCAGCAGATTTTAGCTTCTCAGTCTCTCCGCGGCAGCCAATTTGGCTGAGATCCTCCACCGCCGATGCAGCCCTCCTGCACAAGTTCTCAAGGAGAGGGTGGATTATTCTCACCTTCATCTCTTCACCTGAGGACTACAGGTCAACATATTCCTTTTATTCCACTTGCTAAGGTACAAGTGTACAGTGATTGCTGTTGCCCCCTAATAATCTATACGGTGGAGAGGGTTTAGACTCTTTAAAACAAAAAAAGCACACAGCCAGCCAAAGCTCCGAAAGTGTACCATCTGCTTCAGCAGCGAGTTAACAAAAGATGCTGAATCTACAGTGATTCTATGAATGTGATCGATACCAACCCCTTAACACAACAGAATCTATAAACTTTATAAGAGTCAAGAAGCACTTGACATGGAATAATACGGTGTACTGTATGTCACGCCAAATGTCACTGTTTCCATTGGGTATCTTTGGCATTTGAATAAAATTATAAGAAAGTCACTAGATGCAACCTGGGCAGATAAACTGGCAACTGTTACAGAAAAGGTGAGATGGTCCAAGAGGTTCTGGAGAGCAAAGCATATGAACACCAGGCTAACAGATAACAGGGTCCTGATACACAGTTGCAGTGGTGAATGGTGGGCATTGTCAGTGTCGCCACCCACCAAAACTGCTTTACAGAAAGTGCAAACACTGCAAGAGCGTGGATTTTCCCCCGTTACAGTGCTGCGTGCCTTCTTAGTGCAGATGGGCAATTCAGATCTTAGTAGTAGCAAAGGCTGCACAACCACTAACATGGTGAACTGCAAAATCTGCAGGGGTCATCCTGTGGCATAAACTGTGCCCCTGGCACTCAGTGCTACCACCATAGTTCTCCCCCCACCCCACGTCGCATACCTTTGTGTCTGCTTCTTGTGCAGCATAAGACTGCTGTCCACTAATGGTCTTCCCTGGTGGTCTAGCGGCCACAAAGTTGTTTCCTGTAATTTCTCCTTTCCTGGTGTCTAGTTATTCCCCTCTCGAGCCCTATTCCCACCTACTGATATCTGGTGGCACTTCCCCCTGCTAGAACAGACATTCTGGTTTCCAAGACAAAAACACCTTGGAGATCTGCTTTTAGTAGTTCTTCAGAGGCTGAAGTCACTGTGCGTTGTAGTCAGGGGGAAACCAGGGCACCACCACCTCCGTGTATAATGGTGCCATCATTGACGGGAACGCCACACTCCCACACCTTGGCATGTGTTGTTGCACTGACCTGTGAATAGCACAGGGAGTTACAGTACTTGTGACCCCTTTGAGTTTGTGTACAACAAAAAGGGCACAACACATTAATGTGACCCAAAGTGGTCCTTACAACCACATTGCAGCACTAAACAGCAACTGTGTATCAGGCCCTAGAACTTCTACAGTGGAGCAGAGACAAAACCACTTAGAAGAGTTCATCTCCCTTCTGTGGAAGTTCCTTGAACAGCAGCAACAACTGCCTCTAAGGAACAGATAGATGGAGCAACACCCAGTAGTATCTAGGTACATAGACATTTCATGGCAGAGAAGACGACTGATATGGCTGTGAAGGAAGTTTATCTGTTTTGGGAGCTTGCTACTAGAATTTTTATGCCTTTGTTACTTTAAGGCTCCCAGCAACCAGGCGCTCCTGCTTACCTGGCTAATCAAATCTCGCTTGTTGACCTGCCCTCATCCTGCTCTGTCTCTAACTACAATTTCACATTTTCTCTGTTCCGCATTAACATGGAACAACCCTCCTTCAGTTACTGTGCTGCCTCAGTATGGAAATCAATATCCCCACCTTTCAAAAAAAAAAACTACACCGTCATCCTTCTCTACGCTTTTGAAAGTTCATTGCTCCTCATCCTATGGTTGTAACTGCTTCCGCTAACCCCTCTCCTCCTACTGCCCCTACCACTCTTGCTAGTGGCCTTCTCCCCTCATTGTACACTGCAAGTTTTTGTATGCATCCTGTATGTATTCCAATATGTCTGTTGCTGTTCAGATTTATAAACCTCTGTAATGGGCATCTTACACAAATACCTGTTCATCTCGATTACCCTTGAGTTCTGATTTACTATCCTCTTGACTGTGCAATTGCACCCGGGTCATGCCTGAAAAAGACATTTGTTGCCAGTAGACTCACCTGGTCAACAAAGTTAAATAAATAAATAAATCACTCTTCCTAAACAGCAGCATCAACACAGTTCAACAAACTGTCATCATTGCTAACAGTTGCACCTGCTTTTATTCAAATGCTGAGTATCCATTGAAAGGGAATTTTTTAATTCAATAAACTAGTGATGGAGCTCTTGTATGTAGAAGCAGAGTAGAAAGTCAATAATATGCTGTCTGCTGTTAGTCTATTGCTCTGTACCACATCATTCATATTGCAATGTTTTTACCTCATTATAGCATTATCAACACCAAACTATATAGCCATCAATCAAGGACTGTTTGAAAACCACTTACATGGTCACCTACGTCAGCTTAAAAGATTTTCTACGACTACAGTTACACTGCAATAAATGCCCAGTTCATAAAAATGAACTCCTCTGTTGAGAGCATATGGGCAACAGCAGAATACATTTTTGCATGCACACTTTTCAACAGCATTTGACCTATATAATACAGCTAGCATAGGAGAAAAAGAATATTAATGGAAATGTTTTGTTTTGCGTGTGTGGAAAGCACACAATCCAGCTTCTTCGTCACTGTTAGCATCTGCAGATTTTAGATATCAAATTATTAAAGAATAAAGACAGTACAAACACTGGAGACCATCCATGCCACTCACTAATTAGTCCAGTTATACAAAAATGGCTAAACGCTGACTAGCAACTTTTTGGTTGACAGAATAGGTAATAGCTGTAGCAAATGACAAATAGAATTTCTGATTTATTTATTTGTCTGGCCATGATGAGATTTTTGTCTAATAGAAGACTCATCACTTGCCCTGACCCTTCAGTGACTCTCCTAACAAGCTTTACAAAATGTGAACTTTCAGATCTGTTTTCCTTACAGCTGTCAGGGGGATTTAAAACTACCAGAAGCAGAAAAGGCTCTTGTTTCTTCCAAGATTGTGAAGCCACACTGGTCAACCAAGAAGATGTGGTTTGAGAATATATTTACTTTGAACTGGAACAAGCTACTGGCGCAGATGTTTAACTAACGACTACCAGGAGCCTACTTTCTGGATTAGTACAGCTACCATCTGCAGTAATGCATCAGGTTTCCAGATCTTATCTTTCTAAAGCAAGGAGCTCTGCAACCCAATAATGGCACTGACTCCTAGCTGGCACAGGCAGATGCCACAGAGTACAAGGCTTGCAACAGTAGCACTCCGTACTGCAGAAAGTCATGTACATTAGCAACAAAAACTTACAGCTGAGAAATTCAAAAAAATGAATAAATTGGGGGTGCAATACAGTATACAGAGGCCAACCTATGCGGTGCCTGACTGTTGGGTCTATTTTGTCACTCATCTTTTGCTGTGACAGCAAGGGTAGGATTGTCATTTCTGAAGGTTAATTTGTCGTCTTTTCCCCTCACAGTTTGAGAACGTCTAAAATGTATCCCTCAAGAACTAAATGCACAAGGATAACCACACAGCTTTTATTCCAAAAAATTATTTGTTTCATCACCAAGCCAGTTTATAATTCTAGATACCCAGCCTGTCAACCAAAATGAGCTTTTAGTAGGGTTCATTTGTGTATATATTTACAATTTGCATCGATAAGATGGCAGGATGGCCTCACGTGATAGTGTCTTACTTTTGTAAGGGTCTCACAGAGTACAAAAAAGTATGTGCAACACAGCAATTCGATAGGATATATAAAAACAAGTTACTAATTAAGCAATAAGGCATGACAGGGTGTGCATAACTGTGGGATACTCATATGCATCTGGAAGTGATGCATGAGGTGATGCAGAGTGCCTTACGTACCTGAAAAGTGCAGTAATCCCATAATTATGCATACTCTGGAGTGCCTTATTATGATTATGTAATGGTTCCTCTAAATTTTAATTTTATAGGGAAGGCCCCGTCAGTCTTTTATTCTGTTTACCTGTGCAGTTTGTAGGCATGAACAATGACTGCCTCTACTGTACCCTCCTGACTGCAACAGGATTTAAATGTAAATGAAGGTATTAACCCTTGCTGTGTCGCAGACCGATATATCAGTCCAGAATTCCTATACGTTCTAATTCTGATGGCAGCCTAAGGGTTAAGTCTGGTATGAAAACCTGCTTGACCCCATTGCAAAGGTCATGACCTGACCCATGTAAGACCACCTGGAATTTTATGATGTTTTAGTGCTAAAGCCTACAGTAGTTGTGCAAGCAGTAAGACACAAGGGGGTGTGCATTAGACATTTCTAATGCACAGCCGAGGCATAGTGAGTGTGGCCTCGTGCCCTCAGCCCCTGGCCATGCATTAGAGATGTCTAATGCACACCCTTGGAGTGTCTCACTGCACTTAAAAAAATGGGACTCTGTATTTTAAATGCATGTAACAAAACAAATTGTATGGCTTAAATGCCAAAACAGTAACTTCTTTGATGTATTTTGACCTAAAATAGTTCCTCTGCCTATGTGACCAAATGCATTTCTTTTTTTGACTTCAGGAGTTTTGTTCTACTAGGGCCTCTGTAGCTGTAGGATTTTCTCTTTTTGTTGTTGTTTTTTTTATAGTGGTTGCCCCCCACAGATCAAATTTTGTACAAAAAACACAGTTAACAGAAAAATAAATTTAGATAGAGTTACATGTGTGGAGTACTGGACTTGGGGATGGAGCGAGCTGACTCTTGAGGCAGAGCTAGAGCTATATCACTGCGATCAGTCAGCCTTACAATGGCCTTTAAAATACCAAGAGACGGTAAGCACATCAGCTGATACTTGTTCTGGTTAAATACTATGATTACTCCTTCCCTGTACCTGCAGTATTTCAACTACCATTTTGACGTGACAGTTATTTGTGAATGCGGGATCCTAATGGTGTGGGTAGTTGGGAGGAAAGCCACAATGGAAAGGTTACGCAATCACTGGGAGCATTTGCCAGCAGCGCCTGTCTTATTCTTTTTTTGAAACGTTCGGGAGTTCAACACAGCAAGCTACAAGGATGTCAGCAGGAGTGTAGCCACCATCGCCCACCCACCCCCCTTACACACATAGCTGTCAGTGTGTGTAGTCCGCAATTCAGATATTTTATTTAAACTTTTTATTAGATAACTGCTGGCTGAGGAATTCAGGGTGGAGACAGCGGGCGATTTCTGACAGAAACTTGAAGTGCTTGTCCGAAAGGCTGGCAATTTTCGATGGGCTCCAAGACTGCGAATCCCTTTTAAGTTAGAACTGTATTTTTAAATTTGCAGTTTAAAAGATGTGGCATCTCAAGACAGCTGGCGCAGTGGAGCTGGCACTGCGAGTGGGAAGAGTGCGAGCGTTGTTGCGGCTGTTGATATAGCAGCTTTCATTTCAGAACATATTAAAAGATGCAGTATGGATGGTTTCTTTTTTATTTCCACGCTAGATGCAGAGACTTTGGTGTGGGTGAGAAGCACAAGTTGTTGCAGGCTTGACAGATCGCTTGAGCGACTAAGTACTGGGAGTGAGCAAGCAAGTAAGTGCTGGGCAGTAGCAAGAGGATGAAGAGGGGAACACAGTTGCTTTAGTAAACAAATGGGCTAAAAGTATCTGAGAATACTGTAGTAGGAGTTCTGGTTGTTTTACCGTTAGAAGTTTTTTCTTTTTAATTGAATTTAGGTATGCTGATTAGTTGTGCCATTGCCCTCACTAAGAGAAAAAAAAGGCAAGTTTCAAAAATGAATGTTCTATGTGGCACGTTAATTTCTTTTTTTTACTGTGTCCTGACTTTGAAGTACTTGTTTTTACCTGTGCATTAGATTTAATGCGCAGGTAACAAGCAAATCGGAATCCAGGATTTTCCATACCCATTTTATAAACTTTATTAATCAGTGCTGTTGCTGTTCTCTGCAGTCCCTATGTGCTTGTCTTATATTGGTCATGAAACTTTTCAACGCATGGTAAGTGCTCTGCTATTTCTGTAGGTCAAAGTGTATCTGAGTTAGAAATAAAATGCTTTTGTGGGAATACAGGGACTTCAAAAGACATGTAACAGAACTGAATGAGAGTGTAACTTCTGCTGACTTGTGCAGGTATGCATCATCAACTCCCATGATGCGTTGTATAAGTGGGGTCATGATCTTTGCAATGAAGACAAACAGGTTTTCACACCAGGGCAAAACAGAGTGAAGCAACCTCATCCATATTTAAATCAGGATGACATTAGGGGGATGTAAAAGAGGGAATAATTGGCCATGCCTAAAAACTACACAGGTATGCAGGAAATAGGTTGAGGGGACTTACCCTTTAAAAACTGAGTAATGAGATTCAGAAAGTTAAATATTTCCATCCAGTGTTTTGCTGGAAAACAATCAGTCACACAATCACTGTGACAGGGAGCTCCTGCCACTCGAGGACCAGCCTTTTCTTAAATCTGTTGCAACAGTTCTTCTATTTCTAAGCCTACTTTATCCTTTACTATTACTAGTCCATAAGGTTGGCCACCTATGGGCACCCCCTTCCCTTTCTTGACTATGCTATAATGTCCTCTTTGATTTTCCTTTTCCCGCTTAGGTCCTCGTACAGGAAGGGTATTGTGGTGACCTCCAGATGTATGTAAAACAGGTTGTGTTAATCGTTGTTGGATTTAGTATGTAATAGCACTATGTCATAATATACCTTATGTTTATGAAACCTGTAATGTTGAAAATACCATGGCACTTGGTGTTTTGATAATGGTAAAAATTATTAGGTGACTATTACAGAAATTAAGCTAGTTGTGTTATTTAAAATGCATGTATATTGTTGTAAACTTAAGTAAGAAATGCCAAGATTTGCATATATCCCATGATGTACTTCATTGTGGAAGTATGTATGATGTTGTATTTCTTTGAAACTTGATTTGTTGCCAACGTTCTTTGGGGTAGACCTTCTTTTAGTGATCCTGCATTGAGATTGTCTATTGCTTGTTTTTTTTTTTTTTTTTTTTTTTCTTTTTGGGCCCCCACTACCCAAGCAAATGGGGCTTGCATAGGGGTGGTGGCTACATCTCAACTGGTGAATTGGATCAGAGATCAGTGTCAGTAGGTGCTGGCTAATTGCAGAGAAAGGACAGTCAGTCTGTTGCTGCAAACTGATGTATTGAGGAAGGGATATGCCATTGCTTAAGGTTGTCTCTTGTATTTTGAACAAACATCATACAGAGATTGTGTGCTGAACTTGAAGCTCGGTGTCTGGTCCATCTGTTATCCCACAACCCCTCCACAATCACATCTGACCAATCACAGATCTTGGTTTCTCTTTCCTATATTATAATACAGTATAAGACCGTTAAAAAAAACAACAGAGAATAGTTACTCATACAGGTGGTATTGAGATAAAAGGATGACAGCCACAGGCATTAAGGGTTGTCCCTAGGTAAACTCAGGCACTATTAAGAGTTGAAAGGATGGCGGGTACAAGTATGCTATATAAGAGTTTAGCCCTACTCCAACTGGTTACCGACTCTGTTGCTCTAACCTCAGCCTTGCAATTAATTTGCAGCCACCGGCAGTGCACTAAATGGATCAGCATCTCCTAAACGCATTTGATTTTTATTGATTATTAGGAACTAAAATAAAGACTACAAACTTCTTGCGATTGCTCAGCTCAGAAGAAAATTCTCAACATTCTTAAAGTAAAATTCATTGTTTGTACAAAGCTCATAATTACTAACATACTAAAATGCCAGCAGAATAGGCCTAATGGTCTTTCGTGTCTGCTCGTTTGGTCAGCCCCCACCCTGGGTGCTGACCTTGCTGTCCCCCTCGCCTTCTCTGGCTTCTCCCTTCCCAGTTCCGGATATTCTTGCTGCATTGGATTTTGCTTCCTGAACCCTTCCCCTGTACCTGTCCCACCCCCTCTTGAACCCCTCCACTGTCTCTGCCTCCACCAGCCCCCTAGGTAGTGCATTCCATGGCTCTACCACCCTCTCAGTGAAGTAGCACCTCCTCCTTTCTCCCTGAATCTTCCCCTCCAGCTTCCACCCATGCCCCTAGTGGCCCCTTCCTCCTTCCTTCAAGCACCTCACTGTTCCTCCCCTATTTACCCTCTTCATGTACCTGAAGACCTCTATCATGTCCCCCGGTCCCTTCTCTCTTCCAAAGTGTACATATTTAGCTCTTCAGCCTCTCCTCATAGGTCCTGTCCCCAAGCCCCAAATCATTTTGTTGCCCTCCTGGACCCTCTCCAGGAGGTTAATGTCCTCTTAAGTGTGGCTTCCAAAACTGCACGTAGTACTCCAGGTGCGGCCTCACCAAGCTGAAGACAGGGAGTATCACTTCCCTCCTTCTGAGGTGATCCCCTAGCGATGCATCCCAGCATCCTGTTGGCCTTGGCTGCTGCCCTCCTACAAGTCTCAGAGTTGTTCATCTTGACATCCACCACCACCCCCAGGTCCCTCTCAGCCATTGAGACTTGTAGTATTTCCCCCCCCAGGGTGTACACTTGGCCTGGGTTTCTGGCCCCCAGATGGAGTACCTTACATTTCCCTGCATTAAACCTCAGCTTCCACTTTCTAGACCATCTTTCCAGAGCCTCCAGGTCCCCCTGCAGGGCCACCCTTCCCTCCTCCCCATCCACCACTGCCCCCAGTTTCGAGTCATCTGCAAAGAGACTCATCTCACTCCTGATTCCTGTCCTTATGTTAGATACGTAGGCGTTGAACAGAAGGGGCCCATGGACTGATCCTCGGGACCCCACTATGACCCTCCTTGGGGAAGAGATTATCCCACCAACTACGACCCTTCTGTCCGGTCCTGGAGCCAATTGCCTATCCATCGGATCATCTGGTTTCCCACCCCATTTCTCCTAGTTTATCCAACAGGCCCCCGTGAGGAACAGAGTCAAATGCCTTGCTAAAGTCCAGAAAGAGGACATCCACTGGTCTACCCAGGTCCAAGGCACTGTCACCCAGTCATAGAACTCCACCAGGTTTGTCTGACACGATTTCCCCGGGATGAATCCATGCTGTCTATCGTCCAGGCACCCTGACTTATCCAGGGCCCCCCTAGCCACTCCTTGACAATGCCCTCCATCACCTTGCCCACCACTGATGTCAGGCTGACAGGCCTGTAGTTCCCTGCCACCTCCCTTGATCCCCCCTTGTGGATAGGCACTACATGCGCCACCTTCCAGTCTTGGGGCACCCACCCTGTCCTCAGAGAGATGGTGAAAAGCTCTGCCAGGGGTTTCGCCAGGACATCTGCAAGTTCCTTCAGCACTCTAGGATGTAATTTATCCGCCCCGGTGCTTTCTCCGTCTTAAGGGAGCTGAGGCTTCCTCAATCTTCTGCTGTGATTTCACTTCCAGTACCTCTTCTCCTGCTTAGCCCTCCCCACCTGCCAGTGATGCCCCTCTCCCCAGACCTGCTGATTGGTAAGGGTCCCCTCCTCATTATCTCTGTCTCCTCCCATGTATGATGCAGCATCCCCATTTTCCCTGGTGAAAACTGAGGTGAAGTACTCATTTAGTACCTCAGCCTGCTCCTCTGGGTCTTGTGCCCATCTCTCCCCTGATTTAATCCTGCTAATCTGCCCCTTCACCCTTCGTCTTTCCCCAATGTATCTAAAGAACCCCTTTTTCCCTCTCCTAATTTCCCTGGCCAGGTTCTGCTCCTTCCTTGCCTTAGCCGCCCTCACCACTCTAGTGGCCCTTCTAGCCAACAGCTCATACTCCCCTTGATCCCTTTCACTCCTTGAGCACTTGAATTTCTTATACATACATAGATACATAGATACATAGACAGTGTCGGCAGATAAGGGCCTATGGCCCACCTAGTCTGCCCATTTGAGCTTGTAAGTTCAGTTTGTTTTCCTAGAAGTCTATTTCCCCTTACCCCTGACCTCTAGAATTCCTTTATGTCTATCCCATGCATTCTTAAATCCCGTGATTGTTTCAGCCCCACCACTTCCTCTGGCAGGGTGTTCCACTTGTCCACCACCCGTTCTGTGAAGAAATTCTTTCTCATGTTTCCTCTGAATCGCCCTCCTCCAACTTCATCCCATGCCCTCTAGTCCTGAAACATCTTTTTCGCTAAAAATAGTGTTTTCCTGCACCCTGTTCCTCCCTGTAAGATACTTGTATGTCTCTATCATATCCCTCTCTCCTCCTCTCCTCCAGGAGTACATGTTCAGTTCCTTCAACCTGTCTTCATAGGACTTGTGATGCAACCCATGCACCATCTTTGTTGCCCTCCTCTGAACCTTCTCTACCCTGTCTATGTCCTTACGTAGGTATGGTCTCCAGAACTGTACACTGTACTCCAGGTGGGGCCTCACTAGTGTCTTGTATAGCGGAATTATGACCTCCCTTTCTCCTGCTGGTGATGCCCCTGCCTATACATCCCAGCATCCTATTTGCTTTACCTGATGCCTTGTCACACTGTTTCCTACTTGAGGTCATCAGAGATGACAACCCCAAGATCCTTTCCTGCTTGGTGCACGCTATATCCTCACCCCCAACTGATATATTGTGCCAGGGTTTTTGTGCCCCATATGCATTATCTTGCACTTCTTTGCATTGAATTTCAACTGCCAAACCCTTGACCATTCTTCAAGTTTCTGCAGGTCCCTTCTCATTCTGTCTACACCCTCTGGTGTGTCTACTCTGTTACAGAGCTTTGTGTCATCAGCGAACAGTGAAATTCTGCCTTCTATATCTTATAGGCTGCTTTCTTTCCCTGCACCACCTCCTGGACCTCCCTGGTCCACCAACAGGGTTTTTGGGCCCTACCGCATTTTCGTCTTACTCTTGCACTGGTGCTGGTAGCATCCTGCACCCCTCTCCTGATGATTTCCCACCTACTATCAGCGTCCATGTCTGACCCATTCCCATCCAAATGCTCCTAAGGATCCTTCCCATTTCCTTAAATCCACCCCTGAAGTCGGTTACTCCGTCTTTGTGCAGCCTCTACCCCTCCTAGGTCCAGGCAGAACCAGACCGTGGCATGGTCACTCCTCGCCAATGGGTCCCTTACCTCCAGGCCCCCAATCTGGTCACTGTCTGCCAGGACCACATCCAGTACCCGTGCCTCCCTGGTCGGTTCCCTCACCTGCTGAGTTAGGAACGCGTCTTGAAAGACATCCAACAACCTCTGTTCCCTGGTCACAGAGGATGTCATAGTCTCCCAGTCTGTTCCTGGCATGTTTAAGTCCCCCAACACCACCACCGTTCCTCTGCCCAGTCTGCAGTGTCTCCCAACATCTGCCACCAGACTGTCCTCCAGCTCCTCCGCCAGGGCAGGGGGTCTATACACTACTCCTATTTTTACTCTCTTGCCCCCCCTTGTTATCAAGGTGACCCAAATCGCCTCCACGGTTCCCTCCGCCTCCTCAACTCCCCTATGCCAATGCAGTTTTTACTATCATTGCTACCCTCCTCCCCTCCTCCCCTGTCCTTCCTGAACATAGTGTAACCCTCCAGGTTCAGGTCCCAGTCATGTCTTGCAGTGGCCCAAGTCTCAGTGACCGCTGCCACATCCACTGCTCCCTCAGTTAACATCACCTGGAGCTCAGGCATTTTATTGCCCAAGCTCCTGGCATTTAGCAGGACTACCTTCCACCCCTTTCCTATAGTTTCATTTCCTGCTCGTGTTCCCTGGGGATTCTGTTTTCCTGGTCTGCACTTTGCCAGTTGGTCTTTTCCTGCAATCCTCCTGGTCCCCAGGGGTGGAGACAGAGTCCCTCCTTTATCGGCATCCCTTGACTGCCTTTTCTCCCATCCCACCCCCTTCACACGCTTAAACCCCACTTTCACCAATGAACTCCTCCATTTTCAACTTAAGGATTCCCCTCCCCTCCAAATTGAGATGTAGTCTATCTCTAGCATACAGCTCCTTATCCTCCCAGGTCTCCCCCAATCCCCCATCAACCCATACCCTCTGGCCTCACACCACTCCCTGAGCCACTGGTTTATCTCCCTAATTTTCTTTTGTGTTCCCCACTAGCCCTTGGCACTGGCAGGATTTCTGAGAAGGAAACTGTGCATCCTATGTCATGACAGACCCTGCGTAGCTCCCTGAATCTTGCCTGTATCTCTAGCTCGCTATTTCCCTCAATGTCATTTGTGCCCAGGTGGACCAGTATGTCTGGGGAACCCCACAGTCCTTTGCCAGCTGATATACCTCGTGCTTAGCCCTTGTGCACCGTTAGTCCAGGGAAGCATCTTGTTCTAACTGGCCAGGCTTCTCCCTCCCATCCCATTTGATACCCTGATCATAGAATCCCCAGCAGGAGCACTCTGACCACCCTTTCCTCCATTTCCCCTTCCATGTCCCTCATCCTTTCTCACCGCCCCCACCCAGCTGGCTCCTTTGTTCCTCCCCTATCTGGGTGCCACATGCCACCCTGCTCCTTATTACCATGGCCACCCTCCCCTCCAATCCTATGCCTCCTCCTCCTGAGTATCCTTCTGTACCTTGTTAATTCCCCTCACTGCTCGCAACTGGTCCTTCTCCCCCATCTGCTAAACTAGCCTGGCTCATCCTCCCTTCCTTCCTGTCTCCATTTAGTTCCTCCTTGCTCATCGTGCTCCCCTGGCCTAACCCCTCAGCTCTCAGCTCTCTACTGAATCATCCTTGTACTTCTGGTCCTTCTTTACCTTTCCTCCCAACTGGTCCTTCTCCTTGCGCTTTCCTCTCTCTTCTCCCTGCTCCGATCTACTACTCCCCCCATTCTCCTGCATTCCAGGTCCCCCCCTGTTCTTCCTGCTATCTGGCCCCTGCCTCCTGCCCCCACTCCCACACCCTTTCCGTCTCTAACCACCTCTGTCATGGCTACATCCCCCCCCCATCCTTGAGCAGAAGAAGAGAATTGAAGCGGTTACTAAGTATAAGGTCTGATCCACCTCCCTGCCTTGCTTCCTTCTGTCCAGCACTGGCTATCCACCTACTTCCCTGAGAATGTTGTCCCTCCGTCCCCCCTTTGTGAGGGTCCCCAGTTACCTGCCTGCTTCCTTGGTAGTGTCCTTTTGGGCCCCCTCTGCCAGGGTCCCTATGTGACCCCTGAGTATTCTCCTGCACTCCTTTCCCTATACCCTATAATTACTGCATACAAACAAACCATATAAGAGAAGAGAACTGAAGTTAAATACACCCTGTAGTAACAGTCAGAATCCACTGCAACTTAAGCAGAACAAAAAGACTGGACACAATATGATAAAATAATAAACATTTCTCAACTGTGAAAAAATGACATTTCCAGTTGCACTTCCCTAAGTGGATTTCTTCTCAATACCATTTATCATAATATTTACACATCGGCTCAATATGCCACACAGACGGCAGCCTTTTCTGCCGCTGATGATGATCATAGAGGCAATTCATAAGCTGTACAACTGTGCCAAAAAGCTTAATGGTGGTAATGCAATCTCCTTCCTTTATTTAACAAAAAATGCTTAAAAGAAGTAAAACTAACATCAATTACTTTAAAAGCTGTGCAGAAAAGGATTACTATGATGGGGAGGGGCACATCTGAGAGTTCTTGACTTGTTACACTGAAAGCCAAATTTTACAGCTGGAAGCTAAATCTTTTGGCTCATGGGCTAAACACAGCTTGGGTTCTTTCAACATGAATTATTTTTTTAAATACTTTATTTTATCATTTTCCAAGAAAAACACTTACAAATATAAACTCAGAAAGACAGCTAATGGGAAGTACATCCACCATTCTCTTATATAGGATACTTCAGGACATCTTCTTGGTACTAATGTGGCCAGATATGAGAAAATCTCCATTTGCACCGAAAAAAGATTACTAGAGGTGCAGATTAGTGCCTGGAGCAAAATACTGGAACAATGGAACATTCCCAATGCACATAGCATGCTCTCATGTGCCAGTATACCATCCCAACTGGGCCAGGCACTATCCCTATTGCTTACACAAACCATAACTCCCAGCTGGCCAGAGAAGTAATGTGGCGGGCAATTGGGGTATGCAAACAACGATTGCTCCTGTGAAGCAATCTACCATATTCATACATCCCCATGCAAATGACCCTACAGCACTGGTAAGGCACTATGGGGTTGTTTGCATCCCATAAATGCCTCATTATAGGCCAGGAGCAAATGTGGTTTCCACCACCACCTATCCCTGTTCACACATCTTGTCTGTAAAAAGAGAATAATTAACACCTAAGGGAATAAGAAGCAGCTGAGGCACACATCTAGTTAGTATTCCGACATCAATGGCATAAGAGCAAAGCTTGAGTGCCTCAAAGATATCACAGCACTAACAAGGTGCTTGAACCAATGAGTTCTTAACACTTTAGTGTTTGATATTTTTTATAATATGAGAGTTAGCATGTTTTTAAAACACTGGTTGTGAGAATCATGGTTTCAGTCTGCATGCACATCTGATTGAACCAGTTGTGGGTGCATGTTTTAGTTCTGTGGTGGGAGCACAAGTCTGATTCCAGCAGCTAAGGAAAGTTGTTCTAAACCTTCTGAAAAAACACATGCTAACCATGAATAATAATACTATTTCCTGGTGTCTCATGGTCACCCCAACCCCTGATCGCCAGCCCTATATCTAATATGAACTTCTATGGCATCCAGTGGTCCCACCACACCCACCCTCAGCTCACCAGCCCAGTATGTAATATGAAATTCACTGTTGTTCAGTGGTTCCCAGACCCCCGATATGTAATATTTAATATTAAATTCCCTGGCATCCAGCGGTTCCCCCGATCACCCACGCAGTATGTAATATGAAATTTCCTGATATCCAGTGATCCACCACCACACCCCATCCAGCAGATGGACGACCACAGTATGTGATCCCAGTGAGAAAAAAATGGGGTATAAAAAAAAGATTCTGTGTTAAAATAGAACTCAAAACATCTCAAACAGATTACAGAAAATGTCCTTTATGATTTTTCTTTTTTCAAATAATAAAATCCACTTACTACTCTGCAATTCATCCAGCAGCAAAGTCTGGAGGTCGATTTTCTTTCTTGAACACGATTATTGATGTGCCCTTGAGTACAGTGATCAGGATGTTGAGACTAAACAACATTTTCAGGGGTCACAGCATCAAATGTGCACTTACTGGTTAGAGAGCTGGGAGTGTTTTTGTGCATGATAGGAAACACTGGTAAGTTTCACAGTAACACTGGAAACACGAAGTGAAAGGCAGCCACGGCCTTCAGTAGTAATGTACGTGAACAGGTCACGTACACCTTGCGGAATGGGAAGTCTTTCCAGTTTGTACAGTTATTTCATTAACAAAATTCAAAAGCAACTCGGTAGGTACTGGCTGAGCAATGCAACAGTCGAAGATTTCAGTCAGGGAAACAGAAACAAGCCTCTAGCAGTAATATTATTCACTGCCTTCTACACCTAAACTTGTTTGTTCCACACATGAAGCGACTGTGAGCCACACCTATGTTGTTCAGCCCTTCCACATGTACTGAGCGAGTCTCAGTTGTACAGCTTCTATCTCCTGTGATGCAATACCTCTATACAGATTTTCCAAACAGTGTTTTATGCATGCTGGGCTTACTATGGAAGAAACACTTTCGGAGTGCATAAAGGCTTCAAAGACTGAGGCTTGAAGATCCATCATGACAGAACAGTAGTGTTATCGCTAGCCTGCACATAGGCACAGCTGTAGCACTTCCTTTGACAGGTACAGTCTCGGTCACTTGGGCCAAAATTAGAAACTTCCACCTTTAGAATAATGCTTTCTCCCTAGTGTGTTGACAGAGAACATTCTGTGGTCATTCTGAATGGCAGCATCTGTCACACTAATCCCCTATTTGAAAGGCTCACTTACAGATCACTGGTTGGCAGTCTACAATACTAAAAGAAAAAAACTATTGGTAAAAGAGTAATGTTACATTTTAGTTACACTCCAGGTTTAGAAAGAAGAGAACCCCATACTATGAACAGTCAATGTGTAATGAATGAATTTTCAAAAATAATGTCAGGTGTAGCGCTCTCTCATTCTCAGTTGTCTCGAGTCTCCGAAGTCTGGTTAGGTTAACGATTTTTATTATAAGGAATTTCAGCACTGCAGATAGCAGCTAGGGTGTAAAGAACCAGTGGCAATCGCTACCTACAAATTACCAATGGCCAGCACAAAACTATAGTAGACAGTCCAATAGCTAAGATTAGGGAATCTTATGAAAATAAAAATTATGCATGTCCCTTTCTTATTATAACAATAACAATGTCTGTTCTGGTCTCCAAATATTAAGCCCTTGCAGCCCTTTAACCACACAGCAAAAGCAAATTTTTGACCCTCTGACTTCAGCAGAGAAGTAACTAATGGATATAACATGAATGCAAAACAAGCATTATGACTCTTAGCAGAACAGCTGGCCAAACTTTGCTGAACTCCCTCCCATGCATTTTTTACAGACAGCAATAAAGGAACACACTCTGAGGAAGACGTATCATATGCCGAAACCTCAGCATCACATGCACATTCTACCACCCAACTGGCCATCCAGTGATGGGAGCACTGATGGTTTGGGGACTTTGTACTTCAAATTGTAATCTACTACCTTCTTGTATCTATTTAGAAGGATAAAATGTAATCAAACATTAAAGATGCTGCAAAGCAGTTTTTTAAATACTTTCCATTCCAGCTCTCCCATCCTTACACTTGTTTATAAAATGAGACAACAAAATCCGGCTTTCTGATTGGTTATTGCCTGTGCATGAAATCTGTTCCATGCACAGGTAATAACAAGTGCCTAAAAGCTGGATCGCATTATAAAAGAAGCATTTGTCAATGCTGGAGTTCATAGCTGGGATTGCTGTTGGTATGCACCGATTTGCAGGACTACAGTTCCTAGCAGAAAGAACAAGTTATGCCACCAAGTTCACATTCCTGTTGAAATACAGTGAAGTGCATACCTGTTTCCTCAATTCATGATCAGGTTTGAAGAGTGACTATGTGTCTGCAATTCAGAGAAGATGAGGGCACTGGAGCCCCACCATGGGGTGGGGGTTGGGGACATTATGGTTAGAAACCCTAATGCGTTAGTTGGTATTTGCACTACAAATTTTCAACATGGTCTTTTGTGACCCCCACCTTATGAAAGCATTTGGGACCTCTGCTCATGAACAGTGGCACTGTGATTTTGTTAATCTGTCCCGAACGTTGATTTCTCACAGTGACCACACCATTCTGCACCACATGTGCGAAAACACAGTTCGGGCAGGATGTGAAAAATTACAGTTGTACAATTCATAGGGAGGTGTGAAGAGATGGCAGTGTTGAACATCTGGAGTGAATATATTAAAAATGCTTGAAGGTACAAGCGTATGTGGAAACTGCACAACGCACACTTGTAACAGTCATTTAGTGGAATAATTTCACCAAAATTTCAACATAGGCAATTTATGGCCTCTGCTCATGAACACTGTCACTATGATTTTCTTAATCTGCCCCGAACAGTGATTTCCCACAGTGATTGCGCCATTGTGTGCCATATGTGCGAAAACACATTTCGGCCAGGATGTGAAAAGTGACAGCTGTACTGTTCATAAGGAGGTGCAAAACTGACAATGTTGAAAATCTGGAGTGAAAATATTACAGATTCATGAAGTTACGTGTGTGCGTTGAAACTGCGCAATGCATGCTCATAACACAGTCATTATATGGACTTTTGTCATCAAATTTTCAACATAGGTATTTTGAGACCTCTGCTCATGAACAGTGTTACTGTGATTTTTGTAATCTGTCTCAAACACGGATTTCCCACAGCAACCACGCTATTCTGCACCGGAAGTGTGAAAACACATTTCGGCCAGGATGTGAAAAGTGTCAGCTATACTGTTCATGAGGAGGTGTAAAAAAATACCAATGTTGAAAATCTGGTGTGAAAATATTACATATTCGCGATGTTACTAGTGTGCATTGAAACTGCGAAACGCATGCTCGTAACAGTCACTTGTTGGAATTTTTTCACCAAATTTTCAACATAGACGTTTTGCAAGCCCACCTCATGAACAGTGACACTGTTGTTCTGAAAGGCGATTCTGTGCAATGACCACGAAATCACCTCTTGGGTCCAAATAACCAGATGACAGTGAATGAATTCATGAGGTGGGGTCCCAAGAACCCCATGTTGAAAATTAGGTGCCACTATTCGCAAAAATGGCCAAGATATGCATCAAAGTTGAAAAAACTCCATTTATGCCATTATACACCTTACCAGCATTTCTTCAGTTCACGGTTGGCTTTGAAGAGTGCAGACGTGTTCCCGGTCCACCGTAGATCATTGCACTGGGCTCCAGACGTAAGTACGGGGTGTGGGGAGGTGGGGTGTGCAGTGGGTGGGTGCGGGTTGGGGGAAGGGACAAGAGATTCGACGAGGGACCGTTTTCTGGTTTACAGGTTTTAAAAAAAATATTTAAACTCGTCGAGGGAAGATTTTTTATTTTTACAGGATCTTTTGGCATGCTGGTGCAGGCTCCCAGTGTGATACCTGAATGTTGGGGGGGACTGTAGCCAATGTGGATTAGGCACCCCTGTCAGCACATACCAAGTGTGGGGGGGCAAGAGCCGAAGGGGCTTGGGCACCCCCCCTCAGCACACAGCAAATTGGGGCGGACTTTATGCCGATGGGGAGTGGGTCCCCCCATCGGAAAATTAATTGGAAGGGGGCATGCCAACAGGGGGATTGGGCACCCCTGTCAGTTTGTGTGTGTTTAAAGGCTGGCACACAACAAATTGTGGGGGCATTATGCTGACAGGGTGGGCTCCCCCATCGGCCAAAATGAACTGGAGGGACATGCCGACAGAGTTGGGCACTCCCATAATTTTAGCAGGAGGCATGCGGAAATCCTGGGCTCAGTGCATTCACATTTGCTGTAAGCTACAGCGTGTGAACGCATAACCAGGAATGCAATGCAGGAATGCAACTTCGAAGGACTGAGCCGTGCCACTATTGGTGCGGCTCTGTCCTTTGAAAAGTTGTCCAACTCAGCCCGAACAGCTGAAAGTGAGTCATCACCAGCCTGCCGACTGATTCGCCTGCCACTAGAAACAGAGCTTTCCATTGGGCACACCCCTGTAGCGCACCTTATAGCAATGAGTTCATCTGCACCAGCGCACCATGACAAATTCAAAAATCAGTGAGCAGTTCAAACATTCAGTTTTCAAATTCTGCCATTGTTTTTCTCTCGGCAATGGGGGTCATCCCAACAACTCGCTCGCCATCATATACTTCATATCTGCTGCCCTCCACTCGTGCAAGCTGATTCCAGTTATTTAAATGAAGATTCTGTCACTTTCCAATATCTTACATCGCACTGTCGCTTATCCAAATCCCCGCCCGCTCCTGTCATGCTGCCACTGGTCCACGATTCAATAAAAAAAAAAAAAAAAAAAAACACATACGCACAGTTGTATATTTCTGCCAAGTGTGGAACATCTACTGAAAAAGAAAAGAAAAACAACTTGTACAAAGTATTTTTCTTACTTTGTGCATTTCCTGCCTACTGAGTTCATGTCTCCTGTGCTCTGCACTGCCGCTCCAGCCATTACTGTCACTTGTATTTTTTTAATATTTACTATTTGCTCGCAGGCTCTCTCATGCTACAGTATTTCCACACCAATGCCACCTGTTTCTGTCCAAGCTTGACTTGTACTTCATGGGAGGACTTGTACTTTGGGGGGCAGGAAGAGAGGAATCCCTGCAAGTGCATTAACTGGGATTTTTTATGTTTGCACTAAGAAGGGCAGTTCTGGAAGGCAACACACCAGCGAGACTGAAGCATATATGTCCTGAGCTGTCCAATGTCGCTGTAGTAAAATCTCTCACCTAACAATCATTGGCCAAGATATGCAAATGGGGTAATGAATACTTATAAGCAATTCAGTGACATCATTATGCCTGGCGGAAGGATTATTTTATCAGAAAATCTGATAACAATAGCCGTTTTTATATAAATAAAATTATTTTTTCTAAAAAGTAGCCCATTTTATAAGCTTTAACAGCATTTTAGTAGAGGAACATATTTCACCAGACGGTCAGTGGCTAAAGTCACTCAGCCTGCAGCCTCATGCCTTATTACACCCCTGGCCATGTGGTAAAATATGTTCCATGCACACCCTGTCATGCCTTATTGCTTACTTGTGTCTTTGGGCCAGATTTACACACACCTCTAAAAGTCCCACTCATCCTACTGAGTGCAGAAAAGTGTGTGGTCACTTTAAATTCATTTTTTTTCTCCTATGCTTGGGATATTCATGGAATCATCTATATCATGCTTATTTGAACCACTTGACCTTTTTTAGGAGAAAGATATTTCACTCAAAAGGCCAGAGAGTGGCATAAATGGCAAATGCCAGAAGGTTATCCATCTTCTGGAGTTTAAGATCTGAATTTGTGTGCTAGGCGTAACTGTGGCAACACATTACACTTGCTCCTTGCATGGAAATGGCCTTATTTAGCCCATGGAAGGATACCAACCAAGGATCTAGGCTTCCCAGTTCATTACAAATCACCTATCCCAAACTTGTACTGAGGCTAGTGGGCAATTACCACAATTCCCCCAAAACACAATCTAGACATAAGAAATGAACTAACCCTTTAAAACTGAGTCCTTGGTGTATCATATATGACACCATATCCCTGCCTTTGGTTATGTGTGCCTTTATATTGTAGTGTGGCTCTTAATCCGGTTTCCATACGGTTCAACAGTATGGCAGTCCTTGCTCTGAACAACGCAGTTCCTTATTGTGTTGTTCACAACAGAACGTTCTGGTTTCCATTTGGGCACGTTGATCCTAGTCCTCATATTTAGTGGCCACAGTGGATGTTCCAGGGGAAAACATACTTATTTATGTAACATTTTTGACCAGGAAAAGGCTTACAGAGCTGAGAACTCATTTCCAAATGCATGTTGAGGGAAGGGTTCCATAATTGATTAATGTATGGAACAGTAGGCAGTACTGACAGAAAAAAAAAATCACACACTATCAACTCTTTTTCAACTAAACGGACTGCAGGGAAGTGTCTGATGTGAAATAATGAATAAAAGACAGCAATAATGCAGGTCAGGGTCAAGATATGATATGGAACTACATATCTCAGTATATACTAAAAAACACAAAGAATCCAGATTTACTTGAGAAGAATAAGTGGTAACTCACACCCTTATCACAGCAGTTTTAAACACAGATTCTCAGATGTTATAACCAGAACCAAGCCAACATGTCTTCGTTCTAATGACTGTCTAATTCAAGTGACCCCATCCCCGTCCAACCTTTCAAGTATCTTTCAGACCATAGCAACATTTCTGGGATTTTATTTATTCGGGGATCTTATTTATTTTTTTAATAAATCTATTGAAAATGACATACACACTGAGTTGATACTCATTTCCAGATGCAGCATGGGGTTACAAACGATGTGCAAAGCAGACAGCAATATCAAGTGCCAAACAGTGCAACAGATAATATATAAATAAATACAGAAAGCAGAGCAGCAAATATACGCACATGCCCAAAGTACAAAAAGCAGAGGGGCATGATATAATTGGATGCTACAAATGAAAAGAAAAGGCACAGAGAGGAGAACGGTATTACAGCAAGACACTGCAGAAGGAAGCAACATACTCACTGGAGGCCAGAATGGAGAGGAGTGACAAGACAGAAATGTACAAGTTTCTAAGGGGGTAGGATTAGTAAAAGTGAACTGTGAAGACCTACTCAACAGGAACAGTAATGCAGTCACAAGAGAACATGAACAGTCAGTGGTAACTTCAAGTGGGACGTGAGGAAGTTCTACTGCAATGAGAGGGTGGTGGCGCTGTGGAACAGACTACTGGCAAAAGTGGTGGAGGAAGGATCTATAACATGGTGTTAAACATGGCTGGGACAAGTTTAAAAGGCTGACAATTCCAGGAGGTGACAGACAGAGGTTTGGGATAGGAAATCCTGTCAAGCTATTAAGTCAGGGGGGATAAGGAAGGAAATTCCTGTTTATGGGCAGACTGGATGGACCCTTGGTCTTTATTTGCCAGCAACGTCTATGTTTCTGTGTTTCTACAAGGTGACTAGACACAAGAGCAGGGTTGAGTGAAATGAGACAGCAGGAGTGGTCTGAGAGAGAAAATGGAGGAAGAGAGACAAACAGGAAAAGGGAGCTCCAATAAGTAGTCCGGAAGACAGAAAAGTAGAACTGACTAACTGAAGATTTACAGTGTGGGTTGAGAAAAGAATGAGAACTGGAGGAACACAGTAAGCTGATGGGATAAAAAATGAAGGTAGGAAAGCTAAGGAAAGAGGAGAAGGTAAATCTGAATTTAGCCAGAAATGCAGAATACATCAAAGAGTTAATGAGATTCAAAGACAGAGAAAGAAAGGTTTAGAATAAAGGACAAATTTATTGGTATGAGGAGGGTGATCTAAAGCAAAGTGACAAAACTGTATTGGTGCCTCAGCAACATACAGACCATTTCAATTACGTCTAGGATGGTAACAGTCTGCTGGTCTTGCTAACATTTCTAGAGGCCGCAGCATTACACATGCTTTATCAACATTGCTAAGACCTTCCCATTACACTAGCCATATAAATGTTTCATGGAACCCCAATTTAGCCATCTATATTAATATTTCTATCCCAGTGTGGCCTAACATTTCGGGGACCCCAACATTACAGTCTACTGACTTCAAACAACATTAATGAGAACTACAGAGTTTAAAAGTTTTCTGAGAAACCCTATTTGGCAGGCTATGGTAACAATTCTAGTCCTTACAGTTCTGCAGAGCATATATAAGTCCTAAATTTATTTACATTAAAACATACTCATTCCAACTTCATATGGACCATAAAGACCTAGCTGAGTAGCTGGTAATAGCATTTTTGAAATGCATGCCTGGTGGGCTTATGGAAACTAGCACTGTTCACATGTTTAGGCTTTCAAAAGAGGACCAGACAGGCTCCTGAAGCAGAACTGCTTTGGGGATACACAGCATAAGTAGGGATAACATTCCGACTGATGAGGTTTGTATGTCTGCCCAAAGATAAATTTGATCATCACTGCTGTGTGGCATGAGGAACAGAGAAAGATGGCTCTGAAGTCCCTTCTGTCACTACAGTACTATGGAACTGTGTTACAATGGAATTAGCTTGCATTGCAAGTAAGCCCTTCCATACTGTTTTTGATGAGACATAACAGTTCCATTTCTAAAGCATAATCCCACGGGACTCTAGACGTGTGCTACTAAAATTACTTGGGAATCAACTTGGGGGATGGAGGCAAAACAGCTCACTATTGTGGAGCATCACCTGTTTACATACTGTGTACATCTGGCCACCCTGCTAGTCAGGTTACACTTCTGCTTGTCACGCACATCTTCCTCCCCTTCCCCCAACCAAAAGAAAAAAACTTTTATGAAATAAAATGGTATCCCTTAGAAAATGGAGTTTAGGGAAGAAGAAGGGGTCCAATAACAACCCTGGTCTGTCAACCAGTATCTTAGAATGGCACAACTTTAACTGACCATCACCAAACAACTTTGGTCTAACCCTCTGAATGGACACTGGAAATAAACAGCCTTACGATGAATGCTTATGATGATGCAAATAGAAGCTTAGGTCATTTGCTACAACATATGACAGACAACCTAGAAAAATTGCCAGTGTTGTTGGGAGCTGAAACATGGTAGACATTTTCAGATGCTACCTGATCCTACACCTTCTACAAACAGTGCACCAGGACAATTATAAATGCACCAGAAACTGAATCTGACCAGTGTAGCACTCACCAAGAGCCTAACCAGCTCGCAGCGGTTGGTAAATGCAGCTAAAGCACAGTTCTGCAGCATTCTGAAGAGGAGGTACTGCTGGCCATCGCTAAACTAAAGACCACAGCCTCACACACAACTCTCGAAGAACTGGAATCACTTAGTCATTTTGTTAGCAAAGAAGTAGATTAAGGCTTGCCGTACAATTCAGAAGATCTCCACCACAGAAGATGCAGATCAGTTATGCCGCATTAGTCTCAGGACAATCTAGTACACTTTTTTTTTATGGTAATACCTTTTATTAGACTAAATGAAAAATGTTTGTACAAGCTTTTGAGACCTCTCAGGTCCCTATATCAGATGCAAAGAAAACTAACCAGCATTTCAGAATACATACAGGAGTATGCAGGTCCACAGGAGATGTTAACGTGTTGCTGCTTAAAACCTAGCCCGTCCTTTTCACTTAAACAACAATGTGCTTTTTTTACTTCTCCTTTCAGAGACTTTATTTACTTATTTACAGTACTTGACCTGGGGTACCCTAAGCTGTGAACCGCTAATTTTCAGGTATGTCCAGAGGGTGAAAACAAGGAGCTGATGTAATTTCATAAAAACAGTTCAGAGTAGGCAGCGATACACAGTAATTACGAAATATAAAAAGTGTAGTGCAGAAGAATTTCAGCACTGGTAAAGGAGCTTAGATGGAGCACTTGGATCAAAACACTAAAAAAACAACTTTAAACATATTACAGTTCTTTACAGCCTTTCAGTTCTTGTATTTGTTGCACTATAGCTAGAACAGCTGATACAGTTACACCATCCAGCTGAGATGTCAGCTCCCTTCTGCACGCTTGTGGATGGGTTACTCCTGCACACATGTCTGGAAGTTTAACTTCTGAAAAATGCTTCCCAAGAGAAATCTACACGTTTAGACATTTGGTGCCATGATTCTTCAACACAGTAACTAATACTGAAGTTCAGCAGTTCATATGACGTCCCTTTTACAGCACATTGTATCAAGATATACCAATGCCTCATTATAAAAGTTGTAAACGCTAAACAGTCAGTTTCAAGTTAAACTAGGACACTTGGCAAAATCTAAGATGAGACAGTTTTAAGTTTCTAGTTTACTACATGTAGCTTTCTCCATTGTACTCATAAATTACAAACACCATTGTGTCTCATGTGGAGATTCAAGTTACAACAGTTCCAAGGGGCTTCCCATAATATGGCAAATATGATTCATTGTTCCTAGGGTGGCTTCCACCCATGTAACATAATAATGGTACTTAGCAGAACAGCAGCATACAAATGTAATAGTTAATACAAACTACTAATACAAACCAAGTACAGTTTTTTATGATCCATTTATGTGAACCTGAATTGTGAAGTTAGTGCTATAAGTAATAATCTGATAAATCTTTACCCTAGACCAAAGGTCACTGATCATTTGTTTTATTTCGTTCGTTAGTTTTTGTTAACTGTGTAAGCTACGCTAGGCCAAAGGCCTATTTTCAGGCGCAACTCAGTCAGAAAACACAACACAAACACACAGAAAATACAGCAAGCTGAAATAAAGCTGCACAGAATTATATACAAATTTACAAAATATACATATTGTTTTAAAAAATAAAAATCAAGCTAAGTCAAAAACAGTGACATCTAGGTTGTAAATGTTGTTTAAAGTGAGTTCATTAGTTCTTGACCTTTGACTATCTAAAGGAAAGTCATTCCGGTTTTTAGGATCCATATAAGAAAAGGATTTCTGTCTCAATTTAGTCCTAACAAAGGCAAAGCCAAATTTTCAGATACAGCGGATCTAAGAGTTTCAGACCTGGTAGTATAAGGGGCAGAAAAAAAAATTTCCTAACACTACATAGTTTGCCTGAATTCAGTATACAAATATGAAAAAAAACCCATATCAAACAATCTTTTGTCTTTTGGAGATAACCAACTGCGCTTTCAATATGTCACAGCTATGTGTTAGATATGTTGCCAGTGATGCAATCCTACATACACTGTTATAGACAGTATCCCTTTTAGTTAGATAGGTTCCATGTCATAAGGGCGAATGAATAATGGCAACCTGTCAAAAGTGCGCTAAACCCCAGGCGACTTACTTTTTGGACTGTTACCCCAATATAGATGCCTACTCGGGGGACTCTAATCAGGGATGGGGGCAACAGCAGGATTGCCTGAAATGTGTTACGCCATTAATCTTTCCGGGCTTTTAGTGGGTCGCCATTATTCGTTCACCGTTATGACGTGTTACCATTAGATCTGTATCATGTGCATTCACAAAAACAACAAAACAATTTAATCTGGACATAAGCATACTCCCCACTATTGACACAACCTTGCTTCACTTGTTAGCTGTTGAATTCGGTAAGACAAACCCAACATACAATTTAGAGTATGACAAATATTATGATATGAAAAGAAAAGGTCAGAGCAGGGTCCAATAGAATGCCTAAACACTGAAATCAGGAAACATTTTCAGTGGGGGCTCCAGTCGAGCTGCAAACACTAAGCCCTCCATCCAAATGTGCAAGTTTATGTTTTCCAAACATCATAGCCCTAGTTTTATCAACATTCATTACCAATTTACTCTCCAACATCCAGTTTGATACAGCAGAAGCATCTACATTCAACACAAGATTCAGCTGTTTAATAGTAGCAGAATGTTTGTAGATAATTAAATCATCAGCATGAGGTACAAGATTACATTTCAATAACTGATGACCTAATCTTTATACTGCAGGGGTCGAAACTGGCACCAGCCGCTAGCTAAAGCTGGTAGATTTTGTATCGAGCTAGTAAGATTTTCATTTAACTAGCCCTGCAGGCTTGTACTAGCGGACGCAACACTTCAATATCTACACCAGCTGGGCCAGTAGAAATGTCTGTGGGGCCAGTGAATTTTCCCAGTCACTAGCCCTGCTGGCTAGTGGCTGCACAACATAATTTTGACCCCTGTACTGATGACCTAATACTATTCCAAAGTGACCCATCTCCCCGCATCTCTGTCCAACACCCTTACCACTGAGTGCTGCATGGTCCATCATTGGGTCTCCGCCAACAAACTATTGGTCAATGCTTCCAAAATGAAGGCCATGCTATTCAGCTCTAGACCAAAACTCTCCACCTCTGCCCACTCCGGCTGCCTTCTCACTGTCCATTCCTAATATGATTCCTCCCTTGACTCTGTTCTCGCCTTCAAGTATCTGGGGGTAATCTTGGCCCCTCCCTTACATATTCTGACCGCATAGCCTCACTGATCAGGTGCATTAATCAGAAGATTGAGCTTTGCTATTGCCTAATAGATCACCTCACACCTGAAACCTGCCTAGCTGTTGCCCATGGCAACCTTCTCCCCCTCCTTGATTATGGCTGCTCAGTGTACTCTCTTACCTCGTCTGCCAACCCGAACTGGCTGGACACTACCTATAATCAGATTTGCAGCTTTGCCCTCTGTGCTCCTCTCTCCACCCACCACTGTTCTGTCTACCAGTCCCTAAACTGGCTCCCCCCCCACCAGCACAACACTCCTATCTGCTGGATCGGACAGTTGGTGATGCCTTACATAATCCCCCCTACTCTCCACTATCTCTTCTGATCCGGCCCAGAACAGTTAGCCGCAATCTGTGTCAGTCATCCCACCTCCAACTTCACCATCCTAAAATAACCACCAGGATGGCCCAAAGAGCGTCCTCTGCGGCTGGACCCTCATTATGGAATGATCTCCCCCCCTCCCTACATTCCTCTGATCCCCCTCTAAATCTAAACACCCTGCTAAGAACCCACTTCCTTTCCTCCTCACCCTGCAACTGTCCCCAGGCCACTAGCCCTGCTGCTCCTCCTACGCATCCCCCCCACCTCCTCCTCCTCCTCGTACTAGTGCTCTCCTCCCTGCCCTGATTACTGACTCACCGACTGCCTTTTTGCTCCTGAACAGTAGCTAAGTATCTTCCTGAAATCAGTCCCTCTTGACTTTGTGTTCCACCTTGACGTTGCCATCAGCCACTGTTTACCTATCAACTATTAACTGATTTATCTACATTGCTCTGTTCCATGTATGTTATTTAATCTTATTATGCTCACCTTGTTAGAGTGACATGGTGCTGTTTACCTGTATTTATTCTCACCATCATTGTATTTTTTCTCACCACCACTGTACTATCTGCCTGATTTGTACTTGATTTCCTGTTATTGATCCTTGTATGATTCCTGCTGTTTTTAATGACTGTGTTTTACCATAGGTATCACTATGAAAACCCGACATTCAAAATCCTGACACCCACCAGCCCGAGACCGACAACCCGATGTGGCACTAACCCGACAGATTAACATCCCAACCACGGAAAGCCTGACAGTGCAGTTTTCCAGGACTCAGAGTTGGTTATAATAATATTGGGGGTGGGGTGGGTGCCGTAGCCCTACGCCAGACCTCAAACCCAGCATAAGTCCAGTGTTGGGCTTTCCGTGGTCGGGATGTTAATCTGTTGGGTTAGTACCGCATCGAGATGTTGGTCATGGGCTGGTGGGTTTTGACATTTTTTTATGTTGGCTTTTTATAATATATCCTTACCATGTATGTGCTAGTCCCTGGCTCAGGCCATGCCTGAAAAAGGTATTCGGATCAGTGCACCAACCCAGTTAACAAATGAATAAATAAATAAACTGAGGTATGGTGTTAACAAAAACAGAGAACAATACAGGTCCCAAGGTGGATCCCTGAGACACACCTGAGGAAAAAGGCACTAGACAAGACCTAGTGTTATATAGCTTAATTATCTGTTGTCGATTGAAAAGATAGTTGGCAAACCATTTCAGAGCAACCTGGGAAATTCCAGTACAAGATAATCTAAGGCTGTTGACTTTTAAAGCAGCAGTATTTGCTAGTGGGCAAAAAAAAAAATCATATAGTTTTTCTAACAAAAATTTATTTCTGACATCCTAAGATTCATGTTCAGTATATTTTATGCATATTAATGCGTGTAGTCTGTTAAAAAATCTATTCTATCCAGGCCTGGACAAGCCATACCACCCCTGACGTACTGGTGATTTCTGAATTGTGGCTCCGTCCCTTCACCACTAACCATTCTGTTCATCTCCCCTGTTACTCACTGTTCCGTATGGATAGGCAGACCAGGGGTGGTGACGTGGCTATTTATGTCAAGGACAAGTACTCAGTCTCCATTCTTGAGTCGACCACGGTCCCAAATGAGTTTGAAACTCTATCTCTCCAAGCGGAGATTGCTACTGGAATCTCGATTCCTACAACAGGTTGTTACAGGCCCCTTTCAGCAGGACTGCAGCTCCTAAACCACTTGAGCAATACCCTGGGACATAGTTCAGAAGCCATAATACTTGGAGACCTAAACTTAGACTGGCAATCCAATGCCTCCTCTCCCCTTAAAACACTCTGTGACTCCCTTGATCTGTCCCAGCTCATCAATGAAGTTACCCTCCCAAATAAGAGTAATCCTGCCAAAAGCACCCTGTTGGACATTATCTTAGTTAGTAAACCTCATCTGTATGCCCATGCTGGAGCCTTCTTCTCAGACATCAGCAATCACTGCTTTATTGCCTGTGTTTGGTCTAGCCATATCCCTGCTATATGTGTGTGTGTGTGTGTGTGTGTGTGTGTGTGTGTGTGTGTGTGGTGTGGAAGGTGCGGGGGGTGTTGTGTGTGGGGAGGTGGCAGATGACGTCACCCATAATCAGCTTAGCAAAAAGACGCTATCTAACAAGGAGGAAGAATATTGCCAAAAACAAATACAAAAACTTGGAAACAGTAAATTAAACATTTCAATAACATTTTAAAATTCTTTTATTGCATCCTATTGTGTAATCGCAATAATCGACTCCAGGGCATGGGTTATGGTGGGACGTAGTTACTCAGCCTGCGACATCATGACTAAACCACTCCAGGTGAGGGTATATCCCACCATAAAACACACATTGTTGTGAATTACTGCTTAAACAAATACCAGTTCCATATCTGACTACAAATGAGAAGTAATTTTTCTAATGAAACATAATTAACATTTGTATTTCAGAGACTATCAAACCCCTTTATAAGGTGCAGAGTCCATCAAAGATTGACAGTGATCTTTAAAACTTTGAAACTCGTTCTAAAATGCCCACAAAATTACTTTTCTTTAAATAGAGGATTTGCTTGGCCTAAAATACCACACTGGTCAAGCTCAGTGGTACAGTGAAGTCCTTTGGCTAGATCTTAAAGTGGCTCTGCCCCCAAGCATTATAGGAAATTAAGCCTGTTGATTAAAAACAGGGCACTAAGGTCAACCCTCCCTTGTTCCTTTTCTGTAAATATTACAGGATCCATTTTGTCAACACATACACCATAGCGTTTCACCTCATCTGAAAGACTGCACCTCTAACAGCACAGATGAAGAATGACCAGGTGTTCCCTTGGAACAGACTTTGATCCCATGGCCTCTTTGCCTAGAGGGGGATCTCTTCTCTCTCTCGCTCTCTCTCTCTCTCTCTCTCTCAAACACCCACTGGCTGAGGACACTCTTTCAGGAAAGTGCCTTTCATCAGCATAATATGAAGGGTACAGACTGTAGCAGCTCACACTTTGAATGCAAGGCTTGACAAGCTAACAGAAGACTCGACTGGCAACAAAACCAAGAAGGGGTAGTACATTCTGTGTCCGCTGTCAACCACCTCACCTGTTTGGTCTGTGTTCCAAGCCACACATTCAAAATGAGGGCAACTAAGGTAGTAGCAAATAGCTATGAGAGTACCATTGTAAAAGACTAGAAACTTGCATGCTTTCACATAGGAAATAAAAAAAAAATTAGTAAAGCACACACAAAAGCCCACAAGACCAAATCTTACAGCTTTGAATAAAGCTGGAAAAAATGTAAAGAAAAACTGGCTGAAGAGAAGGAAAACTTTTAAGTGAATTTATAGACCCAGATGCATAGTATAAAAAACAAGGATAACAAAGCTTTTTGGTTGATGGTGGCCAAGGGCATCAATACTTTTGAATCCAACTCAGCAGCCATTATCCCAGCAAATTAATGGATAAGTTACTTTAAAAGTATCTTTTTCTATCCATCCAGCCCTACTGCCTACAGTCAATTGGAAAACGATTTACACAATGTTATAATTCCTCTATCATTCTCCTTTGCAGATGTGGAAGATGCTATCTTAAAGTACAAAACCAATAAAGCTCCCAGCTTTGACATGCTGCCAGGAGATGTGTTTGAAGTCCATCTAAACATCTGGGTACCCTTACTTACAAACTTTTTCAACAAATATTTAAAGAACTGTTTTGTACCTGAGAGCTGGAAAGTCAATATAATAATTTCCCTGATTAAGAAATGGGATCTTAATGATCCCAAAAATGTTAAGCCATTACGTCTGATCGTTGCGACAGCAAAAATATTTTCCAGAATTTGATTAAATAAATTGCAAGAATAGATTGATAGTAAGGAAATGTTATCTCCTGTGCAGGCCGGCTTCAGAAATGGCATGTCCATTATAGATCATATATATACCTTTGCTCATTTAATTGAGAAATATGTACACAAACAGCGACTGAAAGTCTGTATCACTATATTGACTTCACATCCATGTTTGACTCCACAGAGGTATCCTTTGGGGAAAACTGTTGGCACTGGATATTCCCCCTAACCTTTTGCTTCAAACAGTTCAGTTATATAACAGAACTTCCATAAGATTTGATAGGCAGGGTAATCTGCTCTGACTCTCTCCTTCCTCTAGTGAGGAAGAACTAGTACCTGATTAAGAAGGTGATCTAGCCCGGCACTTCTTCCGTTTGTGATGGCGGAGATTGTAATTAGTCATGTCCCTAGAACAAGGGGAGCTGGCCTGCTTCTTTTTCATGCTGTGACAACGAATAGGAGGTTCGTCTTCACTTGATGAGGGAGACAGAGTGTTTTTTCACATTGCTTTCTTCTGGGCATGGGCTGTAGGAGACGCCGAGGGCTGCAAATTGAAAGAGGCTGGATCTAGTGCAAATGCCCTGTTTAACTTTTCAATTAAGTCAGAAGCAAGTTGTAGCAGGGGCTGCTGTTGGACCTCCAGGGGTTGAGAGGATGAGGCAGCCACCTCTTCTGTGGTGGCAGAGTCCTGAGTGGCCACGGCCTCACACTTTAAACATAGAGACCTGGCAAACATGGCCAAAAGAGGGGGATTTGTACTTGGTGCATTTTCTGCCCCTGAATTACTTGTCTGAGGACTTGCTTGTAGCTTTTTCAGATGACATGCTTGGGTTTAAGATTATGGAGCTCTGCAAAGAGGGGTGTTGGTGCCAGAAAATTAGAGTATCCAACCCCTTTATGTTTTATGTACAACGCTATAATCTTGATTGGAATAACATTTAACAAATAAAGTTTGCTTTGCTAAACTGTCTTCATGCAGGTTCTTCCGGGGAGAGAGACAGCGGTTGCTGAACAAATCCCCAAGTTCTTGTGTTCTATGAACTGGCTTAAGACCATGGAGCTGGGGTGCACCCGACAGTGCAGCTCAGAGGACAAGCTCCCTGAACTGCCTGTGAAATGGGCAAAAGATGCTACCAGAGCCATGAATTGAATGGAATGCGTGTCAGAGGCAGCTCAGTAAGGCAATGGACGTGCTGATGAAATTGCCGCTGGTGCGGATTTTCCGTGCTTTTGGGCTTGGAGGCAGCAGAGTCCCTGTGTTGTCCGGTACCACCCCACCAAGATCCTCCCCCCAATCGATACTCAGTGTGTTCCTCAAGGCTCTGAGGTTCAGCAGTCCAGTGAGGGCTTCTTGGCTAAGTGGTGAACAATGGACTCAGCTGCTAGATGCTCCGATGGCTGCTGAAGCTGTGGGTGTACGTAATCTGTACCCCAAATGGACATGGTTGCGCCAGTGTCTGCCATGGGGTTTGGAACCTCCAACCTGGATTTTTCCCCAGTTCTGCTGCTGCTGCGAGTGCCGCAGGCTGGAACTGCAGCTTGTGGTATACTGTTGCTGTGAGTCCCACGGGATGAACTATAGCTTGGCGGGGGTGGTCAGGCTGTGCAGCAGCATGGCTGAGCAGAGGAGCCCCGGTGGCTAGAAAAGCCACAAAGCAGTGTGGGAAGGATGATTGGTGAAGTCCTTTCCCTGCACCCAAAGAGGACACTGTATAAGACAAGCAGGGGAAAAAAAACTTTGCCTCTGGAAAAACTTCAGCTCTGCCACGGAGTGACACAGCATTGTTTCGAAGGTTCCTGCTACTCAGGAGGCAGGAAGTAGACTGGTAGGAGGGGGGAGGAGAGGATGTCAAGCTGTTTCATTTCAATCTTCATGCCTATCTGCTGATACAGGAAGGCCATCCCAGCTGTGGTGAGCCCTGCGACCAACACAGGAGGGAGAACTTTCATGTAATCCAGCATTTTCAGATCAACACTACATAAAAACCTACATGGCCTTCAGATCTCTAAGAATATCACAGCCCTGGAGCGTGAGCTTGGAACGCCTTCCTCTGGTGATTTTACTGTGAAAGGAGTCTTGCTGTAAACGCGAAGCAGAGTCCTTAGTTTCATTCTCTTTTTTACCTTTCCTTTTATTAAGTTTATAAGTAAGTACACATACCCATGATCCACAATGTATAAACCAAACCAGACACATCACCATAAAAAACGCAAAGTTATTATTTAGGTTACTATGTCACAAGGGTAGAAAAAAAAAAGATATATAAAATATTATTAAAGATAAGCCTACAGACCCATAAATGGGACCATTTCCTAAAATATATTTCCTAAACAGCTATAAATGAGCCTACCAGGGTTGGCTAAGCTCCGCAGTATAATTATTTTCAAAAATAGGAGTCTACGGTATCCCAGTCCTAGCCCCAAACAGAAAAAAAACTTTCCAAAAAATTAACAAACAGCTATCTGTACATACAAACCTTTATGAAATTTAATAAACAAGAAAAAAAAAACACAACAAAACACATAGCAATTGAAGCCAGTAAATATCTCCCTGATTAAAACTAAATTGTTTACATTTGGAAATCTTAAATAAAAAAAAATTAAAAAAAATAGTTAGGCAGACATTCCCCTCCCACCAGTAACAGACCTATTATAATGGATCTGTATATATTAAGTACACAACTGTAGGAAGGTGCAGTGTGGGACAGGCAAGAAGATCATGGCTGCTACTGTTAGCGCTCCTAAATGGAACTTGATAAGAAAGACTTGGATAATCCAACATAAACATAAAGCCAAAGAAAAGTTCTCCCAGCTCAGTCCATATCCCCTATGCTAAATCTGCACAATACCTCTTGGTCTATAAGCAGTCCAAAACAGGAGTCATTTTCTTTGACCTTGGGGAAAAAACACTCCTAAATGCTAAATCCATTTTTTATTTGTAAAACTTGATTGATGGTTTCTTCTGAATCTCTATGCCAACACACCATGCTAGCATGTACTACCTTCAGATGCACTGGAAACCGAAAGCCATGAGTGACCCCAAACTCTTGTAGTGAATGCCGCACCACATCCAATGCCTTCCTGCTTGTTCTAGCAGTGGAACTAGAGTCAGGAAAAATGAACACAGAGACACTGTCAGCTGGGCAAATCTTCTCCAGTCTTCACTCTGCATCAGTAATCCAATCATTCTTGTAGGCACCTATGGTCACCTCCACAAAAGCACGGAGAAGGTTTAAGGACCCACCTCTCCATGTTGTCACTCTTTAAGCAATGCACAACAGCCCCTGTAACTGTGACCCCAACCAGTCTCTAGCAAACGTTACAGGTTTGTCTTCCTCCAATGAGTCAGGCAAATCAACCAGGCAATGATAAGCTGCAGGTGCCAGATCTTCCAGAGTCTCGATTTGGAAATGGAGCCATTTGTTCTCTTAAGTGAGTCACATCATGACTGCCAGTGTCTTTCTCGCCAGTCCAGAGGCCTCCTTCACCTCAGCCACTGCTGAGGATTTCTGTGACTTGCAGACCTTCATTCTAGTAGAAGATTCAACCTTTTTTAGAACTATGGCAACAAGGTAGCAATCCAGTGCTTTTACTGCCTCCAACTATTCATGCAGCATCGGCTCAGGTGTATGAAAGTCCACCGATGTCAAAGCCCTCACTCCTCTGGCAACAGCAGCCTGCTGTCCCTTACGACTATCAAAATCCACTGTCTTCTGTTTTGGATTCCCATCTCCCAAATATAAAGAACAGTAAAAAAAAAAAAAAGTAGGTGACACTCAGTGCTGCAATCAAGTACTATTTTTGCAATACCAAAGTAAAAGTTAAAATGTAATGAAATTGAAAATATATCCTGTCAAGATCTGCCCTTTCAGAGTTCTCAGTTTCTGATTGGATGGCCTCCTGCCAGCTTTAACACACACCCCTTGGAAATTCAGACCGCTGAGAACCTTCTCACCCTATCACAGGCCTCCACTGTAAGGTAGATATCTTTTCCTAGGTAAATGGTGTTCTTTTAACCAATAACAAGTCTAACTAAAATGAAAATAAAGGGATACAATCTAGTATGAAAAAATAACCTATATATCTTTCCTCTACACAAGCAGAGTTAAATTCATTTGACTAAATATTCATACTTTGGCTGACGACATACATGGAGAGAAAATGAACGTGTTATTTATTCCACTGAATTCTAATATGTATCCCTTATATACTGTACTCTGCAAGAACCCTACTGTGACCCCTTCACTGCCATACAAAATATAAACTAGATGTCAGTAGGGCAAATGCAAACAAACAATTCTGCTCCCAGAATCCCAGGAACTACCATCGGGCTGGTGAGCTCCAGCGGAGAAGGCTGCCAAGGCAGACCATATAGTCAAGATGGTGTGGGCAGCAGCGGGGGTCGCCACCAGTCTGGTCGATGACCCCAATATGGTTGGCGCTGGGAGCGGTGATCCAGAATGCTCCCAGGAGTACCAGTCCTTCTCTTGCTGGCGATTCTCCCCCGACAGCTTGTCCCCGGCCTTGGCAGAATGAGAACCCAAGGATGGGGCTAGGAAAGTGGAGGCGCTCCTGGCCTGAAGCTACTTCTCAAAGGTGGCAACCTTCTGTTCCATGAGGAATGATTTCAGCTCTTTCTGTCAACGCCACCGGGTAGCTTCATTGAAGCCACAGCAGCTCTCACAGGCCTGGACGTCATGGTCAGTGCAGAGGCAACAGATGCAGGCCTCATGGAAATCTTTATTATAGATCTTCTGCCTGTAGCTGCAGCGATGGAAAAGATCATCAGATCTGGGCATAAAGAAAAAGAAAAAGGGGGAATCATTTTAGGGAATAAAATGGTTAAAGGACTAGGGAGGGTTAGAAATGAAAAGCAGAAAGTTAGAGAAAAAATGGTGGTCGACTGAAGCAACAGTGCTCCATGGAGTCTGAGATGCGATGGTCAATGGGGGGAAAAGAACTGAGGAGGGTATGGTGCTGCCCCATGGCTATATAAGGGGACACCAATGTGGTGACGCTGCCGTGGGCAGTCCCAGATAGACTGCTAGCAAAAATGTTTCCATGTGGTCCTGGTGTCTGATGGCTGTTGTTCCTAAGGTGTGACCTGCTGAAAGAGATATCCTCAAAGAAGATAGACTAGAGACAGTGCAGCACAGGGTAATGAAGATGATTCAGGACCAACAGGGTAGATCCAATGAGGAGTGGCTAAAGGCACTGATCATATATTCGCTGGAGGACAAAAGGGAGAGAAGAGACATAATAGAGACCTTCAAGTTTCTTGGCCTGCCGACGCAGTGGTAGCATTACCACTTGCAAAGTCGATGACCAGAGTTCGGAAATGGGCTCGAGTGACTGAAGAGCCACCTGGGGGGAGGAGGATCGAATGCCTATGGACTGCTCTCCTCCTCCGGGGGGAGGGTGGGAACTTAAGTCACCAGTGCTCATGAGACCCCATTCAGCAGTTAGGGGGTCTGGCAGCTGGAACTGTACCTGTAGGGAGGCATGCCAGATGTTCGGCATGCCACCCTAAAGACACTGCACAACATGCCTCCCGGGGAGAAAAAAAACATGGAAATATCGGAGGTTCCGCCTCCACAGGATGACATCCGCCCACATAGCGGACCTCACTTTGCCGCCTGGGCTCCTGCTCCCATGCCACTTACCGTTCTGTCAGAAGCCCCCCAGCGATCCCAAGCCCAGGGGGATAAGCCAGGGGTGTATGGGAGTCGGGTCGGTCCTGCGTTGGGGGGTGCGGGGCAGAGCGTACATGGACTGATGGCTGGCAGACAGGGAGACCAGGAAAAAAAAGTTTCTGAAGTAAATAAATGAGAAAAACTGTGAGGAACTATTCAAGAGGAATAATGGGTCAATGACATGAGAACATGAATGGAAGCTGGGGTGGGAGAAAAATTCAGTAGGGATGTGAGAAAACTTATTTCATGGAGAGAGTAGAGGACCTGTGGAACCTACAGTACCGTCTGAGGTGGTAGTGGCAAAAAACATAAATGAGTTCAGGCATGACTGGGACACAGTAAGAAGTCTGACAGTTACACTGGGGTAGCTAAATGGTGGGGAACAAGGGGTGGCAGGCAAGGCAAGAACCCTGTCCTAAACAATAGGTCATGGGATATGATAGGGTAACAAAATAGAGCAGACCGGATGGGCAGATGGTCTTTTACTGCCGACAATGTCTATGTTTCTATGTTTCAGAATCAATTCCGCTTAAAAAAGCCTGTCAGCCTCCAGCAGCGGTCAAAATTTAATTTTGTAGACACTAGAAGCAAGGCTAATGACTGAGAAAATTCACTGGCGCTGCAGTCATTCCACTGGCCCAACGGTGTATTATTTATCTCTTCCAGAACTAGCCTGCAAAGCTAGTTAAAGGAAACTTTTATTAGCCTGATACAAAATCTACCAGTATTAGGTCAGTCGGCACTGCCAGTTTCGAACACTGCTCCCCTCACATAATGGCAGCTGTAGATTAGCCCGAGTCAGGAAAGCCCAACTGGCAGGTTATGTGACAGAAATAAAATGATCTTTAGATTTATCATCACATTATTACCTTCTGATGGACAAGGGGTTTGGAGTTTACCCAAAAGGGAAATCAAGATTTCATGTAATGCGATTAGACCCCAGTGGAAATACTTTATTATGTGCAAATTTAGGCCACAATTGCATTTACATGTATAAGCGTCAAACAAATCAGAGAATATTGAAAAGGATTATACATTTAAATCTTAGATGTTTACATTAAAGTATGGGTAAATCAATGTAACTTGTACATTGATGTATTGATTTTTACATCAGTTTTGGAGGACAACAGCACTGCATCAGCATACACTGGAGGCTTATTATACATACTGCTGGGAAGAGAAAAGTCTGGCTTTTCCAACGATGCACAGCATGAGATTCAGATTTGTATAATTCAAAATATACTGGATTATAAATTGCACTGTCATTATCAATATAGAAATGATATATTGATGTAAAGATTAGTGTATCAGTACATAAATGTTGTATCAATACAACACAATTTTATTTATTTATTTATCTTTTGTTGACCGGGTAAGTGCACTAGACAAATCTTGCCTATTTTCAGGCACGACCCGGGGGAGGGGGATACAGATGAATGCCAACTGACCTTGAACCAGATTAAGCTGTTGGTGGTATTTTTAGTGAATGAGGGAAATTTGGCCAGGACACGGGAAATTCCCCTACTCTTTTTCAATAAGTGCCATGGGATCTTTAACATCCACCTGAACTACCACCAATCCAGGCAGATGGGACCTCGGTTTAACGTCTCATCCGAAAGACGGCACCTCAGAAGTGCAGCACCCCTCTCATGCTGCACTACAGTGTCAGTACTGGGATATTAACCCAAGTGCCAGATGTGGGAACTGAACCCACAGCCCTCTGATCTCCCGGCCTCAGAGGCGAGTGTGCTACCTACTGAGCCACTGACACTGACAAGATCAGCTTGGTACCACAGTGCTAAAGTCTCAGGAGAGTAATGTTTAGTAGAGTTATACTGGCTTTCAATTGTAACTGTGAGGACAAGAAACATTCACACATGCTAGGTACAATAGCATAATGTGATTTGTAATACATACTAGTACACTACAAATAGTTAAGTAGTATAGTCGGTATATATACATTACAGCTAACAATGTGGACCATTACAGCTAACAATGTGGACCAGGCTCCAAGCATTGTGCTGAAAAGAAATAAGATCTTAACTATAGTAGCCCCATAGGTATCCAAATCTAAAGATAATTTCTTTGAAAAGGGCTGAATTTCGAAATTGTGTCTGGTTATTACAGTTTCCATGGACTGATACGCATTAAAACATGTTAATATACTGTGCATCAATACATAACGTACAGGTGTACCGATGTAGTTTGATGTATAGCAATAGGACTTATCCATGTAGACCTGAGACAAAGCTTACATTGTAAAAGAAACGATTCAGTAGAAGACCAGCTGGTAAATGGAGATGGAAAATGCCTGACATAATATTGGCTTCTGCATCAGACTATGGTATTTCATCAAGAAGACCCACATTCATTTTTTCAGTCAGGTACTGATTTAGTGTACTGTGTACCAATGAGCATCACACTGCTTTGCTCTGAGCAGGTACGCATCTTTGCCATCCATGTTAAACAAGATCAGCTTGGTACCACAGTGCTAAAGTCTCAGGAGAGTAATGTTTAGTAGAGTTATACTGGCTTTCAATTGTAACTGTGAGGACAAGAAACATTCACACATGCTAGGTACAATAGCATAATGTGATTTGTAATACATACTAGTACACTACAAATAGTTAAGTAGTATAGTCGGTATATATACATTACAGCTAAAACAAACTATTAGAAAAGCACATTCTCAGCTATAATACTGATATAAGCATTTCCCGTCCTATGCACTACACTGTTCCCTTATTTTCTTGATCCTGCTCCTGTTGTGGGGTTAATAATAACATTTCCAAGCTTGATAGGTGATGGCCAACTGCCTGGACATGTGAAGACTGGTGCCGTACAGTGCAAAGCATAGCAAGAAGTGGTGATGTACAGAACAATATGCAGCACTTCAAAACATACCACAGAAATCCAGCTTCCTGATTAGTGGGGACCTATGTGAATATCACGTGGTATTCACCAGGTCTCTCACACGCCCTGCCATTGTCTGAAGCAGAGCATACACAGCGATGCATCCATGAGAAAACATTTAAAATTTTGTTTTAAACTTAATAAAAAAGATTTAAAAAGCCTTCCTGTGGTTCAGAATAGCATAAGGCAATTCCATGGGGTTGGTTATTGATTGGTAATTCCCCGTCAGAGAAAATTACACGTGCTGCACAGAGGGCCACTGCACTGCTAAAGTACATGGTGCTGCACAGTATCATGTATAGTTGTTCGCAGGGTTCGTGCCCAGATAAAGTACAGATATTTTATCTGTTGTAAATTCCACACATTCTTCTTTCTGCTAATTAAACAGGCTGTGATCTCACCATATGTACACAGACAGTAGCAGTTCAAGGTCTACTGTCAATCTGCTGACACATGATAAATCAGTTAAGAGAGGGACCTGCCTTTCAGCCTTGCTGCTTTTCAAAGGCAAGGGTGCGTTAAGTGCTGTTACACAAACTGGGCAACAATGCAGAGGATGCAGTACAGAGACCCCACAACTACTTGACGAGGTCTAGCATAGGCTCTCACTCTGTACGTCCCTCTCCCCATCCCCCAGGACATACTGTAAGATGAGCATTAAGTTGCTCAGTGTATCGTTCCTGGTGAAACAATTCAATAAATAAAAATAAAAAAAAATAGACCCCTGAAAGGGTATCCACGCCTCACACAAACCCTCCATTCAAATACAGTTTCATTCTGTCTTGCCAGATTCAAATAGAGATTTCCTTGGTTCTAAGCTGTAATCAGTGAAACACTGTCTAGCCATAAGTTTCCATCTTTCAACATGTGAACTGTCAATGACAGGTGGTAACCTATGTTTTCACTATCTCCTGGATGGTCATTTTGTGTCAGATTAAGCCATGGATAGTTTGGACTTCATACGAAAGCTACTGGAAGTAAATTAATGTTTCCAACTGACTAAACAAATATCTCCTAATCCGCTTATTTTTCTACATTCGTTCTTTATGGTGGTTTGACATTATCCCTTTATCGCTCCCCGAACCCCAGTGACCCTTCCTACCTCCCCCCTTGGGTCAGCCTCTTTTGCTTTAAGTGATTCTCCTGCAGTGTCCAACAACCACCCCATAGCTCACCAACAGCTCTGCTGGCTCCTCCTGGTCATGGTTATACCAATGAAAGATACATGGCATGTGTCAGCCAATGCCAGTAAGAAGGAAAAGCTCCTGGGTCAACTACGTACATTGTCAGCACACTGGAGTGCACATCACCACTGCACACAGCATCTCTGCCTTAAATTATAAAACGTCTTTGGGAAATTAAAGCAATCTGATTCCAAAGGTGTGCAAATACCCTTAGGTCTCTCAGTAGATTTTTGTCTTCAAAGGTCCGGAACTCTCTAATCAAAAATCAGGGGTTCCGGACCAAACCCAGAAGTCCCACACAGTGCACCTTGGCACCATTTGATACATCCCACTGCAGTGCAGGTGGTCACTAGGCAGTGTCTTGAGCATCCCAGAGGCGCACCATACTGAAGAACACTGCATTATGATGAACTGCCATTGCATAATGGACATGGCACCCTTGTGTCACTGAAAGCCCTGACAATAACACACCTAAACTCCCCATGACCACTGCAAGCAATTTTCTTTTCATTGTAAGTGCAACAGCATACTCCAGGGAGTACATCTGTACTGAGGTATATGGACATTTTGAGAGGTTGAAAGCACTTTGCTTCACCTTGTGTTTTCCAATGCATCTGAGACATCTGTATATCCCAGTACGAATGTGCATCCTATGGTGTGTCATTGCTTATTTTGATACTCCTATTTCAGAATTCGAGGGCACATGCAAACATTTATTTTGTTGCTCTGCTTGTGCTAAAGAGGTTTTGCAACTGAATCGAACCCCATGATGCACAGAAAAAAATCAATAGGATAACATTTCAATATCATTTTTAATCTGGCCTTTTTTTTCAGCTAGCCTGCAAGGCATTCTACAAGCATTTAAAAAACAGGCAACATTTATTATACTGTGGTGGAAATGAGTGAGGACACACAGTAACTCAATTCTGGGGCCAAAAGTCTAACTCAGGTCCAGGACAAAAAAAGGCAGGGATGGGCTGCTGCTGCTGTGTAAAATATACCACTTAAGTACTACTTCAACTGGCAGAATTCATCCACTCCAAGTGGGGTTTAAACTTGTGTGTGGGGGAGGGGAGGAGGGCTCCCTGGCAAGCCAGACCAGGTTGGCCTGGCCTTCCCCCTCAAGCAGGGAGACACCCGATAGAGCAGGGGACCTTGGCAAGATGACACAGCCAGAAGTCAGGACGGGGGGGCAAGGGGCATGTTGAGGGTGGTCCTGATTAATGCCAGAGCATGGGAAACAAGATTCCAGAGCTTCAGGCGCTGTTAGTTGGGGAGGCAGGGGTGGATGTGGTGGCTGTCACAGAGATTTGGCCCACTGCCAGACATGCTTGGGACCTAAACCTACTAGAATATACCACATGCAGAAGGGATAGGGAGGGGGGGTAGCATTTATCATTAGGGATGGCATAGGGATAAGCAAGGTTAGGTTGAGGAAGCGGGGGATCAGGTGGAGGCTTTATGAGTTACCTGGCAGGCTCCAGGGGGTTAGCGAGTAAAGATGAGGGTAGTAAACAGACCACCCGGGCAGGGATTGGAACAGGAGGACGGTCTGGTGACTAACCTTAGGGACCACTGTGGTAGGGGGGAGGGCAAAACTGTGGTGCTGGGAGACCTGAATATGACAGAAGCAGACCGGGGAAATATGGCATCCTCATCAGGCAGGGAGCAACACATGCTGGATGTCTTCCAAGATGTGTTTCTTGCCCAGCTGGTGACTGATCCGAAGACGGAGGGGTGCGTCTTGGATGTGGTCCTGTCAGACGGTGTGCTTATCAGGGACCTAGTTGTGGGGGACCCACTGGCGGGAAGTGATCACCCCATGGTTTGGTTCTCTCTCGACCTAGGGGGTGGGGTAGAATACACAAAAATGTCAGTGGTTGATTTTAGAGGGGCAGACTTTGGGGGGAAGGAGAGGATCCTTGGCGGCTACCTAGATCAGATTAGGCCAAGCATGGGCATGGAGGCCCAGTGGGGGATTATTAAAAAGGGGTTCCTGAAGGCTACCAAGGCCTGCACGAGGGAGAGACGCAAGTGGGGCAAAGCTAAGAGGCTGAGCTGGTGGACAAGGGAGGTACAGGATGCAGTGAGGGGAGAAAAGGCTGCTTATAACAGATACAAACGTTCTCATGGGGCTATATCCAAGGGGGAGTATGATAAGGCAGCTAGGAGGGTCACCAGGGTGGTGAGGGCGGCCAAGACGGGGCAGAACTGAGATTGGCACAGGGGATTAGAAGGGGGAAAGGGTTCTTCAGGTATATCAGGGAAAAAAGGGAAGGGGTAGATTAGTGGACTGAGGATGGGGAGTGGGTGGGTGGAGGAGGCGGGGGAGAAGGTGGAGGTACTAAATGACTTTTTTGCCTCGGTTTTCACCAAGGAGGATGGGGGAGGGGTGGCACTGCAAGGGGAGAGGGATGGGGACCGGAAGGTGAAGTGTGGGGGGGAGTAGATGTTGAAATACACAGTGGGAGGGTGTGGGACGCCCTCAAGGCCCTTAGAGTGGATAAAGCACCGGACCCAGACAGGCTCCATCCCAGGGTGCATCAAGAGCTGGCTGACACCCTGGCCGCACCCCGATGGACCTTTTTAACTCCTCCCTGCAGTCGAGGTGGGTGCCTCATGACTAGAGGATGTCCCATATCGTGCCTATACACAAGGGCGGCTCATGAGAGGAGCCAGGAAACTATAGGCCGGTTAGCCTGATGTCGGTAGTGGGCAAAGTGATGGAGGTCCTCTTGAAGGAGAAGCTGGAGGAGGTTCTGAAGGCACAGGGTCACCTAGCTAGAAACATAGAAGCTGACGGCAGATAAGGATCGCAAGACCCATCCAGTCTGCCCATTTCTTTTTCTGCCTTATGAAGGTGCCATCGGCCTTTGCTCTGTCAATGGCCTATCTATTCATACTGATCTGTATTGCTCCCTTATGCCTATCCCATGCCTGTCTGAAGCCCTGCACTGTATTCATATCCACCACTACCTGAGGTAGGCTGTTCCATGCATCCACCACCCTTTCTGTGAAAAAGAACTTCCTCACATTACCCCTTAAATCAGCCTCCCTCTAATCTCATGCTGTGTCCTCTTGTCCTGCTATTTTTCTTACATTGAAACATGTTGTTGTTGAATTTTGTTGACCCAGTAAGCCCACTGGGCCTAGAAGACCCTTTTCAGGACGACTGGGGTACAGATGGTGAGCAACTGAAATTGAACCAGATTAAGCTGCTGGTGGTATTTTTAGTGAATGAAGGAAATTTGGCCAGGACACCGGGGAAAATCCCCTACTATTTTCAATAAGTGCCATGGGATCTTTAACATCCACCTGAACTACCACCAATCCAGGCAGATGGGACCTCAGTTTAACGTCTCATCCGAAAGACGGCACCTCAGAAGTATGTTAGACTTTTTCACCTTGTTAATGCCTTTAAGGTATTTGAATGTTTCGATCATATCACCTCTCTCCCTCCTTTGCTCTGGGGTATACATATTGAGCTCCATTAATCTGTCCTCATATGTTTTCTGATGTAGTCCCTGCACCATTTTGGTTGTCCTTCTCTGGACTGCCTCAACTGGGTTAATGTCCCTGTGAAGGTGTGGCCTCCAGTACTGCATGCAGTACTCCAGATGGGGCCTAACCAATGTCTTGTAAAAAGGGATTATTACCTCCCTTTTACGACTTGTGATACCCCTACTAATACACCCTAACTTCCCCTAGCCTTACCTACTGCTTTAGTGCTCTGCTTGGATAATTTCAGGTCATCGGTGATGATGATGCCCAATTTTCTTTCTTCCCTTGTGACTGCCAGCAACTCCCCTCCTAGCCTATAGGTGGCTTCTGGGTTTCTCTTCCCTATGTGCATGATCTTGCACTTCTTTGCGTTAAACTCCAGTTGCCACTCTTCCGACCATTTTGCTAGCTTATCCAGATCTCTTCTCATTCTGCCCACCCCATCTACTGTAGACCATCTACACTGTTGCAGATCTTGGTGTCATCTGCAAACAGACAAACCTTACCCTCCAGTCCATCTGCAATGTTATTGATAAAGATACTGAAGAGGACTGATCCCTGAGGTTCCCCACTTGTGACTTGCATCTCTTCTGACTGTATACCGTTTACTGCCGCTCTCTGTTTTCTGCCCGTCATCCAGTTTGCCACCCAGTTCACCAACTTCTGACCCACCCCGAGCCTACCTAGCTTATTAATCAATATTCTATGTGGAACAGTATCGAAAGCTTTGCTGAAGTCAAGGTAGGTGACATCAACTGTTCCCTTGGTCCACCACTGTGGTTACCCAGTCAAAGAAATCTATGAGATTAGTTTGACAGGACCTTCCTTTAAGTAAACCCATGCTGTCTTGGATCCTGTGCTCCTATGGATTCCAGGTGTTGCACTATCCTTTCCTTAAGGAGTGCCTCCACAATCTTACCCACTACTGAGGTAAGACTGACTGGTCTGTAGTTCCCTGCCTCCTCCCTGCTGCCACTCTTATGGAGCGGGATCACATGAGCCCTTCTCCAGTCTTCTGGGACCTCTCTTGTACTCAGAGACTCACTAAACAGTTCTAAATAACCAACTCCGAGTTGGAGTTGGTTCGGGTGGGGGCGAAATACCAGGAATCGCACCGACACTGTACAGCGGACCACCACAGCGACCTGGCGAGATTTTGTTGCTGTGGTGGTGTTCACTGTCAGATTGTCATTGTGGTGGTGTGCTACCCTTCTGCACCAAGTCTCAAACACACTGGACACCTTTAGTCACTGTTTTTTTTTTTGGTACTGCTGTGGATTTAGAGGTACATTCCTGATGCTACTATATATAGTGCTGTGACTTATCACCAACAGCCTTTATGGTCAACCACTTAGCAACTTCTGACATTGTCTCCTGCAGTGTACACAGCTGATGCTGATACTCTTTTTTGTCTCCATCCCTACTGTTTCCACTCTGTTTGTGCTGCTAACATCGCATGGTATTAACAGTTTTGTGCACATGTGGCAAATATACTAAAAATGTACTGGGTGGCAAATCATAGAAGACTGTCGGCAGAAAAGGACACTATTGCCCATCGAGTCTGCCCTGATACTCCCCCCCCAAACTAGATACACCTCTTGCCACCCTCCGGCCAATCCTTTACATCTGTCCCATGCCCTCTTGAATCCCTCTATGGTTTCTGCTCTCACCACATCCTCCAGTAGACTGTTCCAGGGGTCCACCGCCCTTGCAGTGAAATAATGCACCTGTGTACTGCCCCTGAATCTTCCCCCCTGCAACCTCAGACTATGACCTCTTGTTCTATCACTTTTCCTTGTGAATAGGCTCCCTTTTCCCACCTTATTTATCCCTTTCATATACTTGAACGTTTCTATCTTGTCCTCCCTGTCCCGCCTAGTCTCCAGTGAGTACAGGTCCAGCGCCTTCAGCCTCTCTTCATAGGGCATCTGATGCATGTCCTGCACAATCTTTGTTGCCCTTCTCTGGACCCTTTCCATCCCATCAATATCCTTTCTCAGCTGAGGCCTCCAGAACTGTACACCATACTCCAGGTGAGGCCTCACCATGGACTTATAGAGGGGCATCAGTACCTCCTGCTTCCTGCTTGTTTTTTCTTTATTAAACTCTAGGATTACAAGTACCTCTGAGCAGAAACTGCTCATTTACAAATGTTCCACATCATAGGATGGAGGGAAAACTTACATACAGAGGTTGAACAGAATAACAGACTTTAAACAGGCAAAGGCTAGGCTTAAGGATACATTCCTACTTGGAGTGAGACTGTAGACAACATCAACAGGAAAATGCTGGGAAAAAGGTGAGAAATAAGTGAGAAGAGGAGTTAGGGATAGAAGGGTAAGTGGGAGTAGAAAGTAGAGGGCTGGCTGAGGAGCCATTGTCTAAGGGGAAGGGGGTAGAATGGATGCGGGTCTGATAGTAGTTAGAGGTTAGCCATATCTGATGAGTGCCAAAGGAAGAGGGGTGGGTCGGTGGGCAGGAAGAGGAGGCATAGGAAGGGGAAGGAGGGAGGTGGGAGAGATGTAGGAGGAGGGAGCAGGAGCCAGAGTACTGCAACCCTTGGGAGGTTACAGGACATCATGGGCCAGCATGGGAGGAGAGGTGAACCTCTTAGTGGAAACAGTTGCATTGACTGGTTGACGTGAGGTGCTGTCAGAGTTGCTTTTTGAAGGTGCCAAGAGAAGCAGCAGAAAGTGTTTCTTTGTTGAGCGAGTTGTACCACAGTGGGGCTCTGTAGGTGAAGGACCTCTGACCCATGGAGGTCCGGCATCTGGGGACCTGGTAGATTTGGTATTGTGCATTTCTGGTATGCTGGGTGCTGTTGTTTATTGTAAGAAGCTTTTCAATGCCTGGTGGCAAGTGCCCGAGGAGAAACTTGTTGGCTACCAGGCAGGTCTGGTATTGGATCCTGCTGTGGAGTAGTAGCCACACAGTCTGGGCTTATAGATCGCAGGTGTGTGTTAGATGGGCAGCGCCCATAAGGTGTCGGCAAGATTTGTTGAGTGCCATTGATATCCTGAGAAGGGCAGAGGGGGAAGCTGAGCCGTAGATAACTAGCCCATAGTCAACGACTGAGGTGACAGAGCTGTTAATCGCCAGTCTTAGGGCATCAGCTGTCCTGAAATGTTTGTGCCTGTGGAGAAGGCCTAACCATATATTCGTGGCTTTTGCAACATTATCGATGTACTGTGCAAAGGAGAGGGATCTGTCAAGGGTGATGCCAAGGTACTTAAACTCTGGAACTGGTTCGAGTGTGATCCCTGCTCGGTTCCTGATAGTGAGGAGTCTGGAGTTATGTTTGCTTCATGTATTGCAGAAAGACATAACTTTTGTTTTGTTATAGGACCAATTTGTGTGAGCTGAACCAGTCCTCAACACTCTTGAAGTCACGCTGTAGCTGCCCCTCCAGTAGATTAATATCATGGTGATTTGTGTATATGACAGCGTCATCAGCATAGAGCAGTATGTTCTGGTGGCAGACATTTGGGAGGCTGTTCAGGAAAAGACTGAAGAGCAATGGACCCAGAATGGAGCCCTGAGGGACTCCAGAAAGGACTGGGCTTTCAGTGGAGATGACACCGGAAATATTGACACGTTGGACCCTGCCTTCAAGGTAACTTACAAACCAGGGCAAAGCATCATTAGAGAGACCGATATTTGAGAGTTGCCCGAGTAGGAGTGGGTGATTTATGGTGTCCAAGGCTTTAGTTAGATCAATGAACACAGCCCCCACACAGTTACCTTGGTCCAAAGTGGCGTGGATGAAGCCCGTAAATTCCAGCAGTGCGGTGGTGGTACTGTGCCCTTTTCTAAAGCCATGTCGTTCAGGGCATTGGATTTTGTATTTTTCAAGGTACTCGACTAGCTGGTCCGAGACTATTCGCTCAAGAGCTTTGGATAAGGGTGGGAGGATGGAGATAGGCCTGTAGTTTGTGTGCAGTGCCCTATCTTCGCTTTTGTGAACTGGTGTAATTGTCGCCTGCTTCCATATGGTTGGGAATTGGGCTGTCCTGAGTGATAGGTTGAATATCTTAGTATAAGGTTCTAGGATTTCTTCTAAGACCAGCACACACACCTTCATATCGAGAGAGTCACAGCTGTAACCAGTACTGCTGATAGCTTTCAGAATGTATTTTCTGGCAAGAGGCACTGGGATCTCCTTGAAGTAGAACTGCCGTGCTGTGTGAAGGTATGGCGCCTTGTTGGCTTGGTCACTTATGGAAGGGGCATTGAAGAAGTCTTGTTATATCCCTCTCAATACATGCCAGCATTCCATTTGCCCTGCCCACCATTTTGCTGCATTGATTCTCTACCTAGAGGTTACTTGAAATTATAACCCCCAGATCCCTCTCCTGCCTGGTCGCCTTTATTTCCTCCTCTCCCAGAATGTTGCTGACTTGCGAGTCATTATGTCCCATGTGCATCACAGTGCATTTTTTTGCATTAAACTTCAACTGCCATGCTTCTGACCACCCCTCCAGCCTCTTTAGCTCCCTCCTCATTGCCTCCACCCCGGCCCTGGTGTTCACTCTATTGCACTTCTTGGTATCATCCGTAAACAGGCACACCTTCCCTTCCAGTCCCTCCCCTATATCGCTGATATATATATATTAAAAAGTATGTGCCTTAGCACTGACCCTTGGGGCACCCTGCTCATCACTCTTTCCTCCCAGGAATGAACACCATTCACCACCACCCTCTGGTTCCTGTCCCACAACTAGTTTTCTACCCACTTCATTATTCTTGGTTCCACCCCCAAGCTTTCCAACTTATCAACCAGCCTTCTGTGAGGGATGGAGTCAAAGGTCTTCCTGAAGTCCAGGTAGGCCACGTCCACCCCCCCCCGATCCACCACCCTTGTCCCCCAATTGAAAAACTCGATGAGTTTAGTCTGGCACAACCTCCCTGCAGTGAAGCCATGTTGCTTGTCATCCTGCAGTCCATTATCTGACCACCCTATCCTTCAAGAGTGCCTCCATCACCTTACCCATCACTGAGGTGAAGCTGACTGGAAGACAGTTTTCTGCCTCCTCCCTGCTGTCACTCTTGTGAAGTGGCACCACGTCTGCCCTCCTCCAGTCCCTCAGCATCCGTCCCGTGTCCAGGGACAAGTTAAACAGCCTCGCCAAGGGTGCTGCCAGCTCCTCCTTTAATTCCTGGAGTACTCTAGGATGCATGGTGTCCAGACCCATAGCTTTATCCTCTCTCAGCCTACCTAGCTCCTCTCTTACCCTACCTTTGGCGAATGAGCTTTGATCTACCCCTGCACTTTCCCTTCCCTTTAATTCCAGTCCCTTTCCCTCCCCCTCTACCATGAAGATCGAGCAGAAATACCTATTTAGCACTTCCGCATCATCAAAGTCCTCCTCCACCTGTACTCCCCCTGCCCCCTCAGTCCAACTATCCCCTGTTTTGCCTTCTTTCTCTCCCTAACATACTTAAAGTTTTGCTTTTGCTTTCCATTCTGGCCTGTCTTACGATTCTCTCTTCTGTGTCCACTTTAGCCCTCCTAATCTTCTGCCCTGCCATCCTCAGTTTCTCCTTGTAGATCTCCCTCTGTCTATCTCTCTGGGTCCTCTTATATGTTTTGAACACCCTTTTTTTCTCCCCAATTGCTCCCCTCACCTCCCGACCTTTTCCATCTTTTGCTTTTCTTAACTCTCCTGATGCAGATGTCTGTGGCCCTTAGAAACCCCCTTAATTGCTTCCCATAACTCCACCATGTCCTCTGTCTGCCCTTTCGTAAAATTAGAAAATGGGAGTAAATCATACAAAATGGTAGTAAAATACTCATTTACTCCCCTTATCTGTTCCCCTGGTCCCATTGTTTTCACCCCAATTTTTTTTAAGGGCACTTAGTATTTCTTTTCCACTAATCCACTTGATAACCTCCAGTCAAGAGTGAGCATGATCCTAGTCCACAACATGTGGTTTTATAAACTGATCTTTACTTTGCCTCTTAATGTTAAAAATACATTGCTAGTCCGTGGTACAATGTAGCCATACGGAGACCCAAATTCAAACCCAGACTCCACGTTCCAGGGCCCAGACCACTTAAGAAGACAACTCAAGAATGTGATATGCAGCTCTGTCTTGGGGGAGGGCAGGGGAAGGTTAAGCACCTTTGCATCGACAGCCAGAATTGACTAAGGTTAAAAAAAAAAAAAAACTGTTTGGCCAGTCTTCCAGGCATGGGACTGGTGAGGTCAGTATGACCCCTGAGAAAAGGGAGGTAGGCCAAAACCAGATCAAGGGGGAATAAAAAGTAACACAAGATAATATACCTCACCTATCATGTGGGTGTTGGATGAGTGTGCATGTGTGTGGGGGTGCTAATTCTTACTAACCGAGGTAAATTATTTTATTCTCCTTTTGGCTCCCTCCCCTGGTTTCAGTAACTATAGTGGCCTCATCACTACATTCACTGCTACACCAGCCAAGAATCTGCTTCCTTATTAATGCCGAATGACTCTGAATGCACCCAAGAAGTACATTAATTCTCAACAAACCCATGCCCTGGAGTGGGTTATTGTGCTTATAAAATGGAAAATGTTTTTCTTTTAATGGAAAAACGTTTTATTTTCTGGTAACAAAGGTCATGTGCCTTTGAATGAACCCAGGAACTCCATTTATTTTTGAAGAAACATATGCCCCATTGTGGGGTTTTGTGTTTGAAGAGAGGATTTTTTTATTATTTTAATGGAAAAGGTTTTTCTTTTCATTCAGGTTTGCTGTTGCTGTGTAGATTAGAGCAGATTAGTTATGAACTGTGCATTTTCCATGTAAATAATCAACTATCAGGTGCTGCATTTTAACTAATTAAAGTTGTTTAATTTGGCCAGATTTTCATGCCCCATTTTATAACAAAAAGTGCTCACCCCCCCCCCCAAAGACTGAACTGCACGTCACATTCTTGATGAGTCTGTCCCCCACACCTTCCAACCAATTGGTCCAGGCTTTAGAAAGCAGAGACTGGGTCTGAACTCAGCTCTCCAGGAGCTACGCTGCACCACAGACTAGCAATGGATTTGTTATATTAAATGGCTATGTAAACTATTTTGAATATCATTAAGCATTCTCTTGTTATGTTTCACTTACTGGTGTCCACTGTTTTGACATGTTTTTGCTGTTTTATTTAGAAAGGGATTGTATTATCCTTTTTTAATGCTGCCCAGTGTGACTTAGATTGACACCCATCTGCTGTAGCACTTTTGTTTACACTTGAAATAAAAGGAGCACACATTTTAATATGGCTGTTCCCAGGTATTCATCATTATTGCCAACTGTGTTTGAACACTCATTGTTTAACAACACTTTTCTTGGATTAAAATGAACTAGCATGCAACAGACATGACCCCCCCACACACTTTTATGGGTCAGTAAGTGTTCAAAAACAGAACAGAATAATGAGGAGAAGATGGCCATCTTAACAGATGTATGTCTTTATTTCAGATATTTAAAAAGTGCTACAACAGACTCAAAAATGGGAAAATTAACCTTAGAAGACAGGAGATCATGGGTAATCTTAATGAGCATGTGCTTAGTAAGGATGTACAGCTTAAAGAATGAAGGTTTGGGGCCTTGAGATGCCTTGGTAATCTTTTTTTTTTTTGTTCTTATTTATTTACTTATCTTTTAATCATTTTATTTTATTGTAATATATGGATAAACCTCAATACTACTAGTCAAGTCAAGTCAAGTCATATTTATTTAAAAGGACGCCCAATCCCGAAGGCTCTGGGCGCCGTACAAAAACCTAACAGCATTTCATACTGTATAATCTTAAAATTTTACAACAGATTAAAAACATATAAATAAGCAACATACGTAAACAAAATCACATCCCAAAAGCCTGCATAAATAGGAAGGTCTTTAGGCGAACCTTGAAGGCAGTTAAAGTGGCCCCTAACTACTGCTGGCAAAGAGTTCCAAAAAGCGGGAGCGGCGACACTAAAGGCTCGGTCGCCAGCAGATTTTAACCTCGCTCTTGGAACGTTTAGGAGGCCACCACTTGAAGAGCAGAGATTTCGGGAAGAGGAAGAAGGTACCAGGAGATCTGACAGATAGCCAGGGCCCTGTCCGTGTAGGGCCTTATAGGTGAGAAAACTCATCTTGAAGAGCACTCTCCATCTGACAGGCAGCCAGTGCAATTCACGCAATACAGGGATAATATGACAAAATTTCCCTTGCCCAGACAAAAGTCAGGCAGCAGCGTTTTGCACTAGCTGCAGTCTGCGGAGAGAGCCCCCAGAGACCCCGAGGTAGAGAGCATTACAGTAGTCGAGCCCAGAAGTGACCAAGGCATGTATCAAGGTAGGGAGGTCCGGAGACGGAACAAGGGGCTTAATCCTGGCAATGTTTCTGAGATGGAAAAAACAGGAACGTACCACAGAGGAAATTTGAATTTCCGTGGACAAATTCCTGTCAAGAATCACACCAAGATTTCGCACCCAAGGGGAGGCCATCAATGACGCAGCTCCTAGCACAAGTCCAGTTGCCGAGTCAGAGGCCATCCCATCAACGAGACTATCTGACTCCACTACCAGTACCTCAGTCTTGTCAGGGTTCAGTCGTAGCCAGCTGGCGGCCATCCAGTCGCTGATCTCAGCCAGACAGATATTTAACACATCCACTGCGTTTGATGTTCCTGGGGCAAAGGACAAGTATAACCGAGTATCATCAGCATAGCAATGAAAACTCAAACCATACTTCCTAATGAACCCCACCCAGGGGCAGCATGTATACTGCGAACAACACTGGGGCCAGTATTGAACCCTGAGGAACTCCACACAAAAGGGGGCGGGATGTAGATGAGAAATTTCCCATCACAACCCGCTGTCTCCTATTGGTGAGAAAGGACTCAAACCACTTGAGGACATTACCGGTGAGTCCACACAACTCTCTCAGGCGAAGAAGCAACACACAATGGTCCACAGTATCAAATGCTGATAAGAGATCGAGGAGAACAAGAATTGACTTGTCCCCCTCGGTCTCTAGCCCTGAGGAGGTCATTTTGCACCCAAACTAACACAGTTTTGGTGCTATGTCTGGCCCGAAAAGCCGATTGGAAAGGATCATATAACTCGTGAGTCATGAGGTGCTCCTCCAACTGAAGCGATACCACCTTCTCAACAATCTTCCCCAAAAATGGGAGATTGGAGATAGGACGGTAATTTGCCCTGACCTCCGGGTCCAAAGAAGATTTCTTTAAAAGGGGTCTCACCAGAGCCTCGTTCAAGGCATCCGGAAAGACACCCTGACTCAAGGAACACCGGACAATCACGGCAAACACCGGGCCAACAGAGTCAATTCATCTCATTAAGAAACGCGTTGGCACCGGGTCCAGCTCACAAAAGGTATGCTTCAAAGTTGACTGCCACCTCAATAACCTCACGGACCTCCACTGGCCTAAACTCTCCCCAACTAGGCAGAGCGCACTTAGCACACAACTGGCGACCACTGTCAGCAATGGTATTGCTGGCTGAAGAAACCTCCTGCCAGATCAAAGACACTCTGTCTGAGAAAAACCGAGCAAAATCCTCACAATCCTCATTTGAGGAAATTCTTTGGGGCTGGAGACAAACAGGATGGAGAAGTCTGTCAACAGTCCAAAAAAGTGAGGCTGGTCGGTTTCTCCCAGCAGCAATCTCCCAAGACAAAAATGCTGTCTTCTTTCGGTTGATTGCTTCCTGATATGCGCAATAATGCGCACGCAGGACCAGTTTGTCCGTCTCCAGATGGGACTTCCTCCAGCAGCGCTCTAATCTCTGACCCATCTTCTTCATTTCCCTGAGATCTCCTCGCCATACCACGGAGACCTCAGGGTAACGGTTTTGGTCGTACACGGACAGGTGCGAGGGAGTTTATGGTGTCGGATAACACCTTGTTATAGGTGTCCACTCTGACATCAACAGCCCCGACGCTTACATCACCCATCATAGATAAGTCAACTGCCGCCAGAAAACCCTCAGGGGTAAGATCATGTAAAGGGCGGCAGCGAAACATCTCAGCAGGGGAAGAACTTATGGCGGGAGCCCCAAGCATGAACTTCACCGTGCAATGATCAGACCAGAAAACCTGATCAGTCATAAGATCAAAAATCTCAATTCCAAGTGAGAAAACCAGATCCAGTGTATGGCCGTCTCGATGAGTGGGTGCACCAACAAACTGCATCAGCCTTAATACGGACATACTTTGCAGAAATTCGCCGGTGCACCTTTGAGTTTTATCCTCGGCCCAGACGTTAAAGTCCCCCAGAAAAACACATCTGGGGGAATCCAACGTCTCGCCGGCAACAAACTCGGCAAATTCCTGCAGGAAACCCCCCATCGGGCCAGGAGGGCGATAGATGAGGAGAATCCTGCAGCCAATGCCGAGTCCACCACGAACGGCCACAAACTCAAAAGAACCCGGAGTTCCCACTGGATGCACGGTGAAGGTCAGGCTAGATCTAAAGCAGATGGCTACACCGCCACCCCTGCGATTTTCTCTGGGGCAATGCACAACGGTATATCCTGGGGGGATTGCAGCCTCAAAAACAGGGCCAGCATCATCTCCCACCCAGGTCTCCGTAATGCAAGCCAGGTCAACTGAAGAAATCAAGGCAGGAATAATGGCCGACTTGTTCCTGATTGACCTGGCATTGCATAGCACTGCCATCAGAGATGTAGAGGGTGGTGTAGCCCCTCTAGCTACCTGACCACTTGGTCTGGAGGTCTCCCTGGAAATGGGCACCAACCACGTCTGGCTTCGCCTAGATACCCTAAAAAATCCAGGGTGTCTCCTGGACCCAAGTACCTCTATCCTTCCATCAACCTGCTCCTGATCACCCCATAGCCCACAAGCAGAGCAGTCCCTTTCAATTCCCACCTCCCTGCAACGCCTGATAGTAATATTAGATACAGGGGGAGGGGTAAAGGGCCACAGAGCATGCAGCAACGAGTTTCCATAGCTAATTCTAGCCCCCACAGGTCGCCCTATGGACCCCCTACACCTTTCTAAAATTTAAACAAGCTTTCAAACTACCATACAGACATTAAATAATAAAAACTCAAGAATAATAAAATACTCCTATCTAAAAAACCTAACAAACACAATTTAAAACCCTTATATTCAAAAACAATCCTCCTCCTGACTCATATAAAGTAATTTTGGCACGAGTGGTAAGCGCCACTCACACCCTTCAGCTTGCGAATGGTAGCTTTACTTTATGAGGAGACCTCCCGCCCCTCACTTCACCAGCTCCAGCTGGGATCGAACGTAAGCTCAAGACGGCCTCTCACTGTGCACAGCAGCCGGTTCAGGTGGGTCAGCCAGATAAAAAGAGACCAGAGACACACTAAGACGCAACCCGGCTCAACCTCAATAGACTTCAGCCACTAACGAGCGGCATCTCACACAACAAGGCAGGGTCCAGAACACAAAACTGACGCGCTATAGCCACGCCTTTCTTATAAGAGACCTCCTCACTTCACCAGCTCCAGCTGGGATCGAACGTGAATACCATTAGCACAGCCTCACCACGCTGCACATCAGCCGGTTCCAGGTGGGTCAGCCAGATAAAAAGAAGTAGACACACTAAGAAGGCAAATCCCGGCTCAACCTCAAATAGACTTCAGCCGCCAACGAGCGGCGTCTCACACAACAAGGCAGGGTCCAGAACACAAAACTCTACACTAAGTTGTACAAAAATTTCCCAGTCATACATCACTACTCTCAACAATACTATCCTGAAAAGTGATAATCGGTTTTGCTGATAATACTACAGTTCAAAGGTCATCTCCAACTGCAGTATTATCAACAGATCCATATATATTACAAAAAATAACAGAAAGATAAGTGTTTTGCAAGGCAATAATGCCATCTTGAGGTTTGGGGGACTTTAGGACCTCTCGAGCTTCACTCTCGAGGTTGCATGTCCCCCAAACCTCTCAATGGTATTACTGCCTTGTAATACACACTTACCTATCTATTATTCTATTTGTGCCAGCTACTATAAACAAAGATTCCAATGAAATCCATGGATTATGAAGTCAGAAAATCTTTTAATGGCAAGACTGGCAGTGTATTTCAATGGGAAAATGCAAATTTGTTTTCCGTTTTTTTTTTCTTTAGAAAAGTAAAACTTTCTTCCACTAAAAATAATTTAACAGAAACATGTGATTTTTCATAACATATGATCTTTTATTTTGATTTAGTGGATCAGTTTTTCTTCATAACGAGATTTTACTTGGGAAGAAGAAAAAAAGAAGCCAATTAATATTTTAAATAACTGTCAAATCATACAGATGGACCACAACAATGCAAACATGTAAACGGCAAAGTTTGTTGCTGAAATCTACTTCTTTTGAAAACGGTAGATAGTTATATTTAGTTTCTCACTGAACTACATTTGGGCTCCTAAGTAGTTCACAGTTTCTAACGTCACAATACCAGAGTTCTACTGAATTTTTTTTTTACTAGCATTGTGAAAAGTAAAGGTGAAAACCCACTTGTTTCATTGCACAAATATTTTATTATAAAAGTATAAAGTAATTACTAACAACACAAAACACAATAAATGAAATACTAAGTTGACGGTTTATTAGAGGTGAACACAGATTCGTTAAACAGAATAAAAAAGTACAGGTCAACATTTTCACCATAACAAGCACTGCCAATTTAACATAGTAAAACAATGTTTTCCATTACACCAGTGCAAACTGGCACGTCCAGGAAACGTAGAAACAGACAGTGTAGTCATGGAAAAGACAAACAGCAAAGCTCACTATTTAGCAGTAAACAATGAAATTTGAATATGTTTTTGATGGGTGGAAACTACCAAAGCATATCAGAAGACTGAAGGACTCATTGGAATGTATGAACACTTCTAATTCATTCCTGTCACCTGTGGGATTTTGAATTGAATTAACATTGAAAAAAAAAACCCCTCACATGAGAAAATGACACTAGATGCCAGGGGTATAAAAACCTGCTTCTTTCCCTTTCAGACATTTCATGGCCAACTGAATAACTGGAATTGAACTTGTTTCAAGCGCTCTGTGCTTCCAGCATGATGCAGAATGTTCTGCTAGTACATTCCTAGTTTTTACAACACTATATTCACTGTGGGTTCAAAGGTTTCTGTGTGTGTTTACAATGCACAACTCCACTTGTGCCCCTTGGAGAGTATTTAGGTGGTGCAGACTGCTCCCTCAACAAAACCGAACAAGTCTGCTATGAAATACATTACTGGCACATAGGCAGCACACCTTCCCTTCCTGTTTGTGGCTCAATTTCCACAATAGCTAAAGGTCTGAATCCTTTTTAATGAATTTCCTTGCTGTTTTATCATAAATGTTATTTTATCATGAATGTTCTTTAAACATGTCACCATTTCAAGGGGTGTGCACTCTGTGTGTTCCCCTGACTGGCCACACGGATCTGAACAGACCTGCACAAACTTAAAACACTGGATTTTACTTTCAAATTATTTATTTGAAATTCAGTATGAGATAACCTCATTTAGGTTAAAGTTATTCATTTACATGAGGGTCCCTGGATATAGCAACCACAGAAATTATTACACCAGTTATAACAGTTATAATAGAAAGGCCGGATGCTCAGTTAGTGGTTTAGAACACAAGCAGTCCTTGATGTGTGTCCTGAGATGCATGTTCACTTGGGATAGAACTCCTGGTACTTCCACTTAGTTTACTATAATAAAACCCATCCCTGGTCAACTACACCCCACCACCCTCCCACGCAGTCCAGTGGACCCTAGAACAGTGCACAATTTCTCGTCAGGCCCAAAATGCCCACAGCTACCTCAGAAATGCTTCGCTCAATCAGGCTAGATACTGGCATTCTGGGCCCAGCAGTGAGAAAGGATGGTGATCGGCGTGCTGTGCTAGCCACAGAAATACATTTTGACATGAATTTGAGTGGGAGAAAGGGTATCTACGGATTGAGTGGAAGTGTTGTGCAGCTCAGATGGGGGTGGGTTTCACTGTAGTTAACTAGGCAATGTGAAGTGGTCGTAGTACAATTACAGAAATGAACAAAAGCAGGACCACACTAGAAATAAGCTACTGCACCTCAGCTGGGCTAGCCTGTGTAAATTAAGACTAAATTCCAGGGACAGGTTGGATCTTGGCTCAAGGGAAACAAAAGTCAGTGGGAAACTTTCTACTGTATAATATTACTACTGCTGGACATTAATATGCCTAGTAAAGGCTTAGCTGTTGAAATATATCCAGGGATGTATTACAGGTGTCCAAGCATTGTGGTTCATGTGGCTCTTTCTCTACTAAATGTGTGCCGTTTTCTATATATTTCATGTTGAAGCTCTCCTTAGGATGTAGAACCCTGAATGTGCATACAGCAAATCCTCATGTAATGCATCTGTGCTTTAACACTGCTGTGTACACTGCAGATCAATTCTATAGTTTTTCTATGTTAAAAACTAATAAATAAAATTTACAAAAAAAATGTTAGAAAATAAACATAAAATCACAAACAAATGTTTTTTTATGGGAATTCAAACCCTCAAAATAACCCCTGAACTGTCAAGAGGGTTATAAATGACTAACATGATTTCAGCCAATCAGCGTACCGAGCCACTGTACCTCTTATTCTGTGTATAGTGTGCTCTTGTGCAGGGGCGTTAGGAGGAAGCGCTCCACTTTGGTGCCAGAGAGGAAGCTGGCACAATAAAATAAAATAAATAATACTCAAAACTTACTATAAATCACTCAAGCTAAACTCAAGTGATTTAGAAGTCAAATTAAATATTCATGAACCAAGCGAGGCTCCTGATAGGCTACCAGATTGGTCATTAACATCTTAGAAATGACCGATTCAGCTGCCAACTGCCCACTGAGCAGCAAGCACAGCTTATGCCATGCCACTCAAAACCTAAAAGTAAGTTAAAAAATGAGAAAAAATTAAAATGATTAGACTTATAATCGCAACAGCAACCTCGAAGTCAGTCATTTTTCTAGATTAAGAACCGGCTAGAGGGAGGTGACCTGAGGCTGTGCCTCAGGCCTCCCATCCCCCAGTCAGTCGTTAATCCCTCCAAAAATTATCAGCTTCTCAATCATTATTGGTTAAATAATAACGTCATCGAAGGATGTCTCTTAGAAACATAGAAATTGATGGCAGATAAGGACCGCTAGGCCCATCCAGTCTTCCAATTTTCCCAACCTGCTGCAAAAACCACAGACCCTACTTGATCTCCGGCTTTATTCTCTTTCCTATCGCTAGGGCTCCCCTATGCCTATCCCATGCATTTTTGAATTTCCCTACCACGTTAGCCCCCACCACCTCTGCTAGGAGGCTGTTCCATGCCTCTTATGGCAGAAGAGACTCCTCTCTTGAGGTTTGGGCAGAAAGAACTTCTCAGCTTTCATCTGTGGTCCTCTCATCAACATGTCATGCTTGGAGCCTCTTATACCATGAGAGGCATCCCTCGGAGGCCCTATTAAAATTATAATACAAACAAAATTATTTTACAAACGTTAACAGTATGTAAAAATATGTATGTTACAATATATGCTGAGTACATGGAAACATTTATCTGAAGATTAGACCATTTTATATCTGAAATTTGGTGCAATAAGTGGTACATTAAATCTAACTAGTGAAGAGCCTGCCTATCAGGGCAGCAGTATAGTACTGCTTGCAATATCTGTGATCAGGGTTCGGGAACAGGACTGGGCCACCAGGGAAAAGAGGACTGACGTCTCAAAGATCACTTTCTTCCATCATGGAGAGAAAGCTGTAGTCTCGACAGCAGCATAGCCACCTGGGTGTCTCCAACTGGCAGACCAGCATCGTCTCTGAGGAATGGAAGGAGGGGCAGACACTGGCCAAGCTCCACGGCAGCATGCTTTGCATACACACATGCCTGGCACTCGCTGATCTATGTGGTGGTGGGACAGGGAAGAACAAAGGAAAACACCTCTGCAGTGTGCATGATGACAGGGCACACTCGGGTCCAATCCTAGACAACTGGCCGCCCCTACATTGGTGGTTCTTAACATGCCTTGTTGGGCTGTGTCCAGGCTTGGTAAGCCCTGCCAGGGTGGTGTACAAAGTGGGGTTCAGGGGGACAAACACTGGAGATGTCTGGGTACAAGGGTACATGGTTTGTCACCAGAAGATGCTGTGCTGTAGAGAAGGAACATAAAACATTACAAAAAAAATGTAAGGAGCAAAAAGCCCCATTCCAGCAGCCTTTGTCAAGAGGTAATACCTGTAGAAAAGGTTATGGACAGTAACATCAAGACCTGTGCCTGATGGATACGGGCAAAAAATGTTTAGAAAAATAAGCCCTACTTTAAATTTTGTTGTTACTTCTTTTTTTTTGTTTAAATGGATGTAAAGTAAGAAAACAAACAAACATGGCAGCTATTAGTGACTCCCAATCTTGTAAATCCAAGAAGTTTGCATCGGCTGCAAATTTAGCTGATCTTATACTTCGAGAGGCTACAGAGGATTTCAAAGTTTATACTTTTGCTCATGACAGAAAACTAGTCTGTATGAACTATATCAAGTTTCAGCATTGCTAGGAACATTTGTTTACATACTAGGGTGGAAACCACACTCATATAAATAAATGTTAAATAAATTACTGTTTGCAGGTGACGAACTCTGGCAAGAGTATAGACATGATTATACTACAGACTAGAGTAACACAGCACTAAATACTATTTAATGTGTAACCATCCTGAGAAATTATAGGTGCTTCATGAAAGAAACAGTTGTTATTCCACCCATTCTAAGCTAAAATGTAATTGTCACATTCGTGCAAGTTTAAGGTTGGATAGCATAATCTTCACACAGTTTCCCAAAGTCCTGTTTCATCATAAAAACTGCACTGCTATGCCGGCACCATGGCACTGAGCGAAGGGGTTTGCTCGGTACAATGACAACCAGGGTTCATGTCCTGAGCCTGGGTGCAAGGAGCAGAGTCCAGCAGGGAGGTAGTTCACAGTGTCCATTGAACGCTTCCCTCCCAAGGGGATGGGGCATAGCCGCGGCATCTGGTGGTGGTTGGTGGGTATGTGTGGAGTGTGCTGCCTCGACATGCCCCTTGCACCCCCTGCCTCAGGTTGCCCCTCACTGGCTGCTGCTGACTGGGGTGGTGGGAGGGGAGAAAAAAAAAAAAAAACAGCAAAAATTTGCCACCCTGGCTGACCGGATGATGGCGGCCCATCTCCCCGGCCGCGAAGCCCCTGTTGTCATCTACTGCCCAGCGTAGATACAAGGGAGTGCTCGCGGGCACTACGGTCTTCAATCCCACTGCCTCCCCCGGGTAGGGGGGTCCCTCTGGTGAAGGGATACATTGAGTCAACCAGGTGGGAGCGACAGGATGGCAGATCGGGTGAGGCGGTTGGGGCTAGGGCTGTCCGCCCGAAGGAGAGGCTGGCTAGGGACTAAAAAGAATATGCAGAAAAAAAAAATACTGCGCTGCTGCTATGTTAGTATTTTATTTTGTGTCATGTATATGTGATTTGTGTATTTTTTCTTTTTTTTTTTTTACTGTAATGCACTCTGATAAGTTTTCTGAGAGCACTGATAAAACATTTTAATGACGACGGTGAGAACTGTACTTGGACCAGAGAACTGCTGAAATTAGTCTTTCTTCTTAAGACACATCCACCAATCCAGATGCTCTCCCTGAGTTTAATTACTTCTTTTCTTATGCTCTCTGTTCTCATTCAGGCTTTAGTACCTACTAGGGATTTTGTTGCACTGCACAGGAAAGAGGCACATACCGTAATCACTGATTCTCGTTTCCTGCCCATTTCTGATGGTGATGGGCTAAGCTACCTACTGGTCTTGAGCCTGTACTGGTGGATATGTCTTCGAATAAAGAGAATTACCAGGTATGACACTACCTTTTTTCAATTACTGAAAATTAAATAAGTTTTGGTCAGTGGCAGGGATTCTGCCAGGCCTCAGTCCTTTCAAGTCTCTTCCCTGGATCAAGGAAAACTGAAGCACAGTTAAGATGTCCAAATCCCAGCTAAAAACTTCCAACAAGACCTTTTCAGACACTCACAAATGAAGTGTTTCGGCCCCTTAGCTGTGAGTGGGTTTTCCATGCGGCCTTGGCGACCTGGGTTCGGGAATGGACCCGGTGTCGGAGGGCCAGCCGGGGAGAAGGATGGAGCATCCTATGGACTGCTTCCCTCTCCGGGGAGGGTGAGGGTGAGGGAAGCACTCGGAGTGCTGAGGACTCCTGGCGGAGGCCGGGAGATCTCACGCTGCCGGCGCTCAATCTCAGGGGGAGGCGGGGGCGGGCCCTGGCGTCATTGCACATCCCGCCTCCGTGGGAAAAGTCGAAATAGAAGCGAGGCGAGGCCACAGTCTCAATAAAGCCCTCCGGGAAGACCTCGGTAGCCACCATCACTGTGGGTCCCCGACTAGATACTGGTCTGGCTACTGCCTCCCCGTAAGCCGGTGTGACTGGGAGACCCCGGCAGCCATAGATGGTGGCTGAGGCTTCCAGGGGCCGTGACCAGGGCCGATATAGTGACAGGAGGTCCTGCCCAAAAAAAACCCAAATGAAGTGTTCACTCTCTATAAAGTGCTCAGAAATCATGAGTTAGTTTACGCTTGAGCAATGCACATTTCTGCTGCTAACAGCTGAGCCTGAGCAGCATCCATCAAGCAGAGGAATGCTGGAAACCTACTTCTAAAGTAAACCATAGCACAGCTAACACACATTATTGCCCCATTCACCTGGCCAGTTCTGTGGTGGTGGTGTTGTTGGTGCAAGCCAGCAAGATCGTTGCCACTGTGCACGTTAAAACACCACAGTTTTGCAGTTTCTAGTTGCATTTCATTGTGACCATGATCCCTTTTTTCTTGAGATCAAGTAGTGGTGCTGGTATTTTGCACCACTCTGCATGGCGTTCTGAACAGCCCACACCACACACAACATTGTGATAAGCTTTTCCCAGCCTGCACTTGTCTGCAGTCATAGTACGGCCACTCATTTCTCAAGACCTGAGTTCAGTTAGTAGCTTTTTTGAGAAAGTGAATACACTGAACTGGGAGCTGTTTTGCACCAGGCTTACAAAATTGCAGAAACGTGGTCTCAGAGTCGCGCCATGACATTGGGCATGCATGTATGCATATGCCTACAGGCATGCCCAGTGTCACGACTCACGGCTCGACTCTGAGACCGTGTTTTCTGCAATTTTTAGCCCTCGGTTTTCAAAAAGAGCCACTTCCCCGAGTTCAGTTGTATTTAAACTCTCAAAAGCTATCTTTAGCTGAACTCAGGTCTGAAGACCCATCCATGATCCTTCTGGCACTGCAGCACCATTTCTACAGGTGTCCAATGACTCAAACCCCCCCCACACTGGGACCCTACCCAAACTGTCAGAACTTCCTGGGGAGCATCTACAGCACTCCAGAGCCAGACTGTCTGAACACTGCTCCACAGCATTTCAGTCAGAATGGCCACAACAATTAATACAGCGTCATAGTGCATTCTGGCTGTGTGAACAAGGCACTGAATTGCAAGTTGCAATTCAAGAGACTTTAGAATGCCTGCTGAAGTATTTGGCAACCAGGCACATAATCTGCATCCCATCATGGTAAAGCCAGAGGAAAACAGGGCACTATATCTATATATCATGTCTATGGTAGTTTCTCCTTATCATAATTTTGGGGGTAAGAATGGGGAAGGGGCAAGAATTTCAGTTTGATGTATCCTCTGAGGGGAAAGTAAAGGTTGAAAATGGTTTACCATGACTGTCTCCCCTCATAACACCAAAAAAGGCTCCATTTCTGAAGCAGTGTAAGCATACAGCAGTGGTTGAAACTAGCACTGGCCCGCTAGTCAAATGCTGGTAGATTTTGTTTTGGGCTATTAAATTTTATTTTTAAGTAGCCCTGTGGGCTTGTACTGGAGAAGGTAATATTTTACTAGTACACCAGCTGGGCAAGTAGAAACGTTTGTGGGGCTAGCTGATTTTCCCAGTCACTGGTCCTACTGGCTAGTGGCCGCAAAACTTATTTTCAACCCCTGATACAATAAGTACACCTTTCCATATTTTTTTTTAACTTGCATCTACTTGACACTGCTACCTTTTTTCTTTTCCTAAAATAAGTACCTAAAGCCCAGAATCAGTCTGATCGACAGTAGCTGCTTCCTGGAAGACCGGATAAACAATGTATCAGAAAAAAAAACATTTTCACGGGATCTTTTGTGAAAATGGATTGGATGCATTTTTACCTGGACTTCTCAAAGAAAGAGTGACGTTTCAACCCATATCTTCTTTGGCTGAAATACGTTTTCACCCTTCAGCTCCCTAGAAACCTGTGAGGCTCATTTGAAATGGGACTGACCAATACAAATTTTCCCCCATAAATACACTGCCATTTATACTATATGGCATAGTCAGGTTACATGTTCATAGATTTCTTTCATCACGCACTGAGTTGCAAATAAAATCAAGAATGATTCAAACCATCCTCTAGTAACTGACTGAGCCAGAAAACCCAAAATATGCAAAAATAATGTAGCGAGGCTATACTCAACCTATCGTATGACAATCAAAGGTGAAGGCTAGGAAAGAGTAAACCCTTGTTGAAATAAAGGCCACAAGAGAATCAAACATTCCTTTTTAATTTGCAGTGCCTAAATCAGAGAGGAAGCTCAACAACTGTGTTCAGGACAGCCTGCGGAGTCCTTCACGGTGACTGCTGAGAACAGCTGACAGTAGTACTGTGGAAACTACCTACTGCAGCACATTTCCGTGGCACTTAATATTCTGGATTCTGGAGTACTCTAAAAACTGGGTATTCTGAATACATGGTTACATGAAAGTCTGCAACAGGTAGAATTTAAGTATTCTGTATATATTAGTATTTGGAAAATCCATTCTAGTCATGTAAGCACATATGTGCAGAATACTAAGTCTATTCCACTTGTATTCTGAACATTGTATTTAAATGATGCTATATTCCTTTTTTTATTCAGAATACAAATGGACTTGCTCCACGAGTTCGTACCATGGGATTGCCCTCTTCGGACTCCCTGAATAGGGGACATATGAACATAACAGGCTGCAGATGAAAGAGAGATTGTGGGGGGGACCTGTCATGGGGGTGGTGAGTGGAGGTTCCTCAGCACCAGAATTATTGCTGTCTCTTTATATACTATTATGTAACCAGTAACAACACGTATTACTGTATGGAAGAATTATATTGTATACCAGTGCCTTACTAAAGCTTAATAAAAATTGAGTTAAAAAAAAAGAATACAAATGGACTACCCAAGCTGTGGTATTCTGAATACTAGTATTCGGAACAGATTCATAGTATTCTACACATACTAACATGACTAGAAATAGGTATTCTGAATACTAAAGTATCCTGAGTAGAAACATAACACTAAGAGCCATGTAAATATACTGAGTAAGACTGCACTTATGAAAAGTCCACGTTTGTGGAACAGCGCTACTACCATAAATCTGACAGGAACACCATAACACAGAAGTTCCCCTACCATAATGTGGACAAGATAATCACACACTGATCAACAATCTACCTAACAGATTCTTGCTAGTAAAAATCACAACAGTGAAACGCTTTTAGTACATTTATCAGCATCAGTGCTTCAAGAGGGAGCACACTCGACTCCAGGGCAGGAATACCGGAAGATCATGGGTTCTAGCCCCACACAAGAGACAAGACTGGATGACCTCAAATTATACTCTCTAGAACAACGCAGGAATCATGGGGACATGATAAAAACATTAAAATACCTTAAAGGCAACAATGGGGTGCATGTGCAGAACCTCTGTCAGGTAAAGAACTACAGCAGGACTAGAGGGCACAACCTTCGACTTAAGGGAGGAAAGTTCAGAAGCAATATGAGGAAATTCTTCTTCACAGAGCATGTTGTGGAACAGCCTGCCGGAGGGGGTGGTGGGAGCTAAGACAGTGGGGGAATTCAAGTGGGCATGGGACAGACACTGTGGGATACACAAGTAGGCAGCTAAGTAGGGGGGTAGGAAGCTAAGAGCAGACGTGATGCATCGTACGGTCCCCATTTGCCGATAACTTCTATGTTTCTAAGGCAGTACTTAGTCATCACTGATGCTGCAGTTCAGTACAAGGCAGGCACTGCACTGCTGAATAATTGTTCTTGGGATGAGACTTTGGAAAGAGATGCCTACTACCCCCCCTGCTCACTGTCCAGGTGGCAGTTTAAGATCCCATAGCACTTATCGAAGAAGAGAAGTCTCCCAGGTATCATGGCAAACATTCCCCCCATCCATAAAACAGGTACCTATAACCCGCCCCCAGGACACACTTGAGAATTAATTAGCACTTTTCAGTGTGCCTTTCCTGATCAATAATTGCAAATAAAAATAAAATATGTTTACATGTTGTAGTTGGGATACTCAAGTATCCTGACTATGACTTTCCAAAATATGTGTTCCGAACACTCTGCATCTGGAATAGTAGCTAGAATTTAAGATTACACATACATGTGCCAACTGTTTTGTATTACCACAATAATATAAAACAGGTTCAGAGCAAGTGCCAGATATTTAAATATTTTGCAAATGAAACCTAGTTCCCTCAAGCAAATTGTAAAGTATTTCGTGGTAAAACAAATGTCTGCCCAGAATGTCTAGGGAATAAACAGACGTTTGAAGAGTTACAAAGTGTGGTGAAGTCCTCTTAGACACCACCCAGCCATTTTCCTGCAAGTAACTTTTTTAAATACACTGGCATGAATGATGTATCAACTATTAAAAAAAACTCTTAACAATAAAACCTTCATGTTGAAGTTCAACTTGATGTTCAAAACCAAAAACAAATATTTACATAAACAAAAATTACTGGAAAGCTTAAGGAAGGGTTCGTTGATGATGCACCACAAGTCAGGGAGGTCAGCATTAAGGTTCAAAAAGCACCACAATCTTGGCTAGGGAAACCAGGAGTAAGAGCACACACATTCATCAGGCTTGGCAACTAATTATAGTAATTAGCTATATAGCACACCATGATTTAAAATCCTGGCTAATGGTATTTACCCACCGAGGTCCTCAGGATTCTGGATGGGTGAGTTATTTCAGCTCCTGGGGAGAAAGGGTTAACTCTGGGCTATAATGCAGTACAGTCTCTAATAACCCTTGGCGAAATTTCAGCCATTTCTGTTGAGCCAAAACATCAACATTCCATGGGAGACCAGAATGTAATGAGCAGGGAGAAACAAGAATCAATCATGCTGTTAGCACGTCTTGGTTCACTAAAGCATAAAAATGAAACCCTGCCTTTGAAACAAACTGAAGTAGTTTGGGATACTGGATTCTCATGCAAAAAGACATACATTCAGCTTTTTCATAGACAAGTTTATGATGGCAATTACAAAGGAATTTGGATGCTCGATAACATTCTGTCCAAGTAATTATGAAGAAGAGTGCTATGAAGAAGCTCGTGAAAATATACTTTTGCATGTCAGTTGATTTACTGCTCATGTGAAAGTAAGCCTTTCAGTTACCATAGGGAGATAAGGAAATACATGCAACAGTGCACTGAAGTGTAGGGGAAAATCTGACCGTACCTTTCTTCTTCTACTGCAGAAAATTTCAGACATCTTATAATTTCTTTACCCCCAAAAAAAAAAAAAAAAAAAAAAATTTGAACCTGCATTTAGACCATGACAAAAACATCTATTGTAAACTTGGGAATTACCTCTGCCCAGAAAAAAAACTAACTTTTATTCCTTTTACTTCGTGTTCTGGATGGATATTTATCAGATTGTCATGTTACTGATGATCAAATGACCCCGATATTCTGAAGAACAAAGGACAGAAGTTATTTTGGTCTTTTCAGCTATCAAATTATGCCTGTGAAGGAAAACATCTGAGTAGCAGATAGTTATTTTGTTCTGGCTTTAAGTGTGATTTGATATTTTAAATTGTTTTAATGCAACAAAGTTGGTGCTAATGACCTCTTCTAGGGGGCCAATAGTGGCCTTCACCGGAGATATAGTAGTTTTATCTTCTGCTGTTTCACTTCTATAAAAACTAACTGCCCCATGTTTCCTATTAAACACCTTAAAAACATAACAGCATTAATAAACAGCTCCTTCTTTACCTGTGTCTGCGGCAAAAATGAGTTGCTGCTCGTCATGAGACTATCTTATAACTCAGTCTCTCTGATTCGGCCATTTTGAATTACAGCTGAGCAATGGAATGTTCAGACTTCTACAAAGGCTACTGGAGGCAATGCTAGTCAGAATAAATCAAATAAAGTTCAACTTCTTTGTATTTTAAAAGTTTTGGTCTAGGCAAAATAGAATCTGGTCTGTTTTAATCTTCTCACAACACCTAAGTTAATATATCACCTAAGGACAAAGCCTATGTGGTTTTGAAAGCTTGTATGATAATTTCTGGTTAGTCCAATAAAAGGTACCTTCTCAATGAAAGCAAAGAACCATAATACTATTTGTGACTCTGCAAAACTAAATAAACAAATCATTCAACTAATAAATAAGCCACAGGTATCTGCAGAACCACCTCTGCAGTGGTACAATTTACTAAAAATTCACTCTGATGACTAAAAATAAGTTTTACGTCACCAGTGGCATCTACACCTTTTTTAAGCTGTCTTATATTGATTTGGCATCTAATAAAAACAGACTAGCAACCAATATTTTTTCTGTCAGGAGCCTTTGGCCAACTAAAAAAAAGCTTAACAGCACTGCCATAGCTAAAATAGATTGAAGGTTGATGTATGTAAGGCTAAAGACACACTACCATAAAAATATAGGAAAGAAAGAAGGCCACCAGCCCATCAAGTTCATTCTCCTACAAACTCCCTGCCATCCGTTTTTTCTTTAATAGATTCATCTAATTAAAAGCAGCACTGCAACAAAGTCAGACACATATTTTGACCCTCTCTTTTTCAAACTGCATCATATTCTAGACATCTTCCAGTTTCATTTGCTGGTAAAGCTGTTTAGTTTGTCCATAATTTAGGTATTTTATAAATGTTTTAAATAAATTGTTTTCTCAAAACAAAAGATGTCCACTTCATTTGACTTAGAAATGGCAATGTAAAACTGACAAATAAACAAATAAAATAATATATAGTGAACAGACTAGGAATCACCTAGAAAAGCAGATTTCACATGTATTCTAATAGAAACATAGACAATGATGGCAGAAAAAGACCAGAGGTCCATCCAGTCTGCCCAAGTTCCCTATAATCCCTGGAACCTACTGTTCCTCCAGGGTGCTAACCCTCCCCGTCCTCTCTCTATTCTCCCCCTTGGTCCTGTCGCCCCCGGTAACTACTATTCCCTTCAGTATGTCCCAGCCCTGCTTGAATTCTCTGACTGTACTCACATCCACCACTTCAGCCGACAGACTGTTCCAAGGTTCCACCCCCTTCCATAAAGTGGTACTTCCTCACGTCTCCTGAATCTACCTCCTGTTAATTCCCATTCGTGTCCATGTGACCGCGAATCAGTATTTGTATAAAATTGAACCTAGGCTTTTTCGAGAAAACACTGTTTTGCTGCACATCTGCTTTAAGTTAAACTTGAAGATAGGAATCATGTTGACTGATACCACTTGTTCTGGAACTCCTTTCCAAGCATCCATCACTATAGTCTGTAAACTTTCTTCCTGACATTGCCTGTGAATTTTCCTCCAAGATCTTTCTAGTAGAACCTTCTGCGCACAAACAAAGGAGTACTTGGACAATGACCCAGTTTCATGCAAGTCTTATGCTACCCCAATCCAGTGCAGTAATAGTGGAAGATATCTGTTAGGCTCAATCATAGAATCACACGGTACAAATGGTCCATTAAAGAACTTTCAAAAGGCACAGTGCACCGCACATCTACTAGCCCCAGAACTGACAAGCTCTGGGCACACAGTTCCCAGATACTGTGTAGACACTTAAGTCTGAAATGCTTAACCTGTCATTCATACTTAGATCTAGCCCCTATGACTACTTAATTTTTGCTTTGAAAATTCGATTTTATGGAAAGCCCAATCACACTAAGAGATCTGCTCTAGATTCAACCAGTTCAAATCATGAAATCTGCATATATTTTAGTTTATAAAATGTAACCGCAGCTATAAAAACAATACATTACAGTGTGGATTATTTTTAAAATGTTGTTCTCTCATATCAGTATTCAAGGACTGTCCCCATACTTTTGTTCACTGTTTTAATTAGTTCTAAGTTGTATCGCTTCTCCTAATGAAATTCACAGGGCATTTTGGTATAGTAAACCACGTAAGGTAACTCTGCCACTCTCAAAAATTCAGATATCAGCTGTTGCGTGTAACATTTAAATAACAGACATGACAGTATCAGGACCTGAGGGGTGAAAAGTCACCTTTCTACTAAGTGTAACACAGACAGCAGCTGTGTACATGTGTCCTTATCAGAAAGACACAATCTAAGAATAGCAAAATCTGTCACTGTATTGTGGTTCAGATGTCAGTCATATGCAGGTCTGAATAAGGACTGAGTGTTCCTTACAATGTCTTTGGAATGCTTGTTCTTTGAAGTTAATACCTTGACAGCTTTTTAAGGCAGGTTCTTTTCTGTCTCAAAGAATGAAGTAATTTGTTTGCTGTTGTCTGATCTCAGAACAAGAGTCCGAGGATAAGCTCTGCTTACAGAGAGGTCAGAAAGCTAATTTAAATATGAAATTTCGTTCCCCCACCCAGAAACTAAGTGGATCTGCTTAAAATGGAGAAGCAGTGAACTTATTTTTGACATCCCTCTCCATACACACACACACACACCATCATCAATTTAGCCAATACTCTGAGCTTAGAAAAAACATTTACCCTGCATGTAAACTGAAACAGTCAAACAGCAGACCAGCGGTGTTGGTACACTCAGTATAACTAGAGAGAGATACTTTCAGGAAGTTACAGCACAAGCAAATGCAGAATGACGAAGAACTGCTCAGTCTGATGATGGTATTGTTTAAAGACAGAAATCAGTTACAATAAGCTTCAAACTGCTATTTAACAGTGCTGGAAATTGGATCATGCCAAAGGTTTGGGCTGTTCAAGTAAATGAGAAGTTCAGTGAAACAGGCCGAACCGGGTTTCACTTGAAAAAGACGCAGAAGAGTGGCCTGTAATTATTTCTATATTGGTAAGGGCTTAAAAACCACTGTTTCACGTTTTAAAGAGGCTGGTTAGAGGGCTGGGGTGGGGTTGATAATCAGCCTCTTCTCATAGCCTAGCCAATCACGAGAGGTTGTTGATGGTGCCTGTAGGATGTCCTCCTGGAAGAATGCATGAAACATACTGTAACTCCACCCTTAACCCTTCATTTAATTTTGGAACCAATCGGGCCAGTCTGGTGTTGGCCCGACCTGGCTCAAAACTAGCCTATCAGGCTACATTTCCCGGCTCGCATGGCCCTACTATTTAATATACAGCAAACATGTTTTCCTTTACAGAAGGGCATTGCTACTTCCTACAAATTGATCAAAATGTCTATAGCAGAAGAAAGCAGTTTGAAATTGTTAAAATGATGCATACACTGATATATCCCATCTCCTGTAGATTTCCCCTGCTGATGTAAATGCCTTAACTCATTGCTAGCACCGCCTGTAATATGTTAATGCTTGTTGTTACTTGTTTATTGCACTAGCCTGACACTGTATGTAACTTGGTTGACTTGGACACCTTTGAAAAAGGCAGCAGAACCCATTTGTTCACGGAACAGAACACACCTAGAAAGCACTGTAAGTCAGACTGGATAAGCACCCTTGAATTTAATCAATGGCTTCATAGTTTCCCTAAATTTGAAAGCATTTTTTTATTGTTAAAAAAACAAAAGTAACAGTTTACTAAGGAAAAGAGATTAGCTTTGAAACTCAGAACTTGATTTTTAAATATAGCAGGATAAAATTGTTTATACTTCTGTAAATTTAATACAGCCTTAGGCTTTGAAAAGTTCCTTTGTTTTTACATTTTTTTCATAACAGAAAATAGTTAAAGGTATAGAACCCCTAACACGGGTAAGGAAAACGTTTTAAAAATATAAATCAAACACATGATTAACTTAATTAATGACGTAATAAGACTAACTGAAATAGCCACCTGAAAACTGTTGTGTTCCATTGTCATGTTACTATTTATACAATATAAAAGCCACTACTTTAGTTTTGTAATTTATAATCCGTTTATAATCCTGTTCTTTAGGGGAAACTCTAAACAGTTCAATATTAGAAGCACTTTCACTCTAAATATAATAAACCAACCTGCCCAGTGGCGCTGAGGGTTGAGGCGCTGGGCGCCACACCTCGTGTCACACTGGCGACCCGAGTTTGGGAATGAGTCCGGGTCATCGAGGGTTGGCAGAGGAAGACTAGAATCAAGTGTCTGCCGACTGCTCTCCTAGTCCTGGGGTGGGTTGGGGATCAACCACTGCATGGTAGTGACCTCTGGGGATGCCCGGGAGGGGTACTACTAGCATGGTGGAAGTTGGGAAGGGGGCGTGGCGGACGTCGGAACATTATGCCCGACATCATTGCACATCCACATTCCCAAGGGAACAGAAAAACAGGAGGAAAATTGGCTGGGCACAACCGTGCGGCTTGATGGCCATGCCCTGTGCTGCCCAGATGACTTGTGAGGAGTCCCATCAGGGAGGGTCCAGGGCTGTCCTGGCTGAGAGCGGCGGAGGGGGCCCTCCAGCAGGATGGCATGATGGCCGTCCCAGATCCTCCTGGGTGCAGTAAGAGCCACCCAGCTCTCTGGGCGGGCAGGGCCGGCGGCTGGATGCCCCAAGCCCGCTCACACTGCAGCAAGGTGACAAAAAGCAGTAGTGATAAAAAAAATATAATAAACAACAGGTGAGCAGTGACTCTATTACACATCAAATAATTAAACAACAAATTGAATACTGTTGTTCTTATCAGGTCATTATGGTTTGGGCTTCTATGCTCCTAACAAGTGTACTGCTTCAAAGTGGTCGTGTGCATATGAATGATAGAATGCTACATAGCAGTATATACAGGTATCTGCTCCTATACTGAATTATACTGAGAAAGGTATACATCTGGGAATAATTTCAGCCTTCTAAAGACATTCCTGCTTTTGTGACAAGAGCTTTATATTAACTCACAGAGTTGTATGAATTTATAGAGTTCTATATTGAGGAATCATTTAAAGATAGTATCAATGATATTTTTATAAACTCAGGTTTAGTACCGCAACCTTTGCCATACTGATAGATTGTAAGTAATAATTTTTTGATTATATTTATGAACAGATTCTCCTAGGAGCAGTTTATCCTGAAGAAGTGAGGTTCACTCCTCAAAACATTGATAACCGTTTAACTGGCAGTTAAAAAGTGAAAAAAATAATTATGATGTATAAAAGTAGTGGTGTGTGAGTCACTATTCCAACCTTTAGCCAGTTAAAATAAATTTGCCAAGGTAACATATTTTGGGCAACATGAGTAAGATACATGAAGCTGGTCACCAAGCACGCTTAGAAATTTATCTCAAATCATTTTAGTCACACTGAGCATATTCAGCAATTTATTCTCACATGTGAAGAAAAATTTCTGAGCATGCTCAGTAACCAACTTAATCCCCCCCAGGATGCAGATGAAACAAGCTATTATGGCTCAGCAGGCCTTTCCTAGTAAAACTCTTTGTAACCCCTCACCCCTGCCTTTTTGCCAAAACGACAGGTGGCATGCTGTTGAAGGTGGGGACTGGGTTCGGGGAGGATGAGGTTACTCGGCACAGGGGGACCGAGGTTTGGCTACTCTGTACAGGGGCACCCAAGTAAATCCGAACACAGGAAGCAATAACTGTAATGTCCAGAACCAGGAATGGGATTCTTCAGCGTGGCTTTTATTCACATACTAGCTGAACAAAACAAAGCATAGATGGACCCCCATGGGGTTACATTTCCTGGTAATGCAGATTAGAGACTACAGAACACTTTATCACCATTTTCAGCCCTCAGGCTCTGAGCCCACCAGGCACACAGCCCGGACTTGCACGCAGCTTTGGGTACACAGCCCGACTTGTACACACTTGGGTTTTTCCCACGGGCCCGGCTCCCCTGCCGGCCACTTGATCCGCGGTCCACTGGAAGAATGAACCAATTATCCTGTCGTGGCTCCCCCACCACCTAGAGTCTGTGACTCCTAGAGAATTTTTTTCTTGTTGTGGCTCCCCACACCACCTAGAGTCTGCGACTCCTAGAGAGAATTTTTTCCTTGTTGTGGCTCCCCACACCACCTAGAGTCTGCGACTCCTAGAGAGAATTTTCCCTTGCAACCCCACGTCCGGGTACTTCCCCCATCAGTGGCCAAGTGCATGAGGCAAAGTAGCAACCACAGCAGAAATCCGTAGAGGTGGACCTGGTCACTAAAGATGGGGGGTCCACCCACCTCCAGCTCCTACAGCCCATACCCGGCCATTTCCCTGGGAAAACTGAACCATTCCTTTGCTGAACTTCTAAATGTAGATTAAAGGGTAGATGTCTGGTGCATCTCCTCTACATATTACTTGAATCACACAACACACTAGGATTTGACACTACTTTACTTGCTTGGCCCATTTCTCTAGGCTTCCCAATATGTAGCGCAATCCCTAGATTTTCACACAAGTCCCAGGGTGAAGAAAACAATTTGCCCTTTTTGACAGAGCAGACACTCACCCTTTAGTTGCAGGTGCCCCACAGGTGGCTCACAAGTCTTCCATCTTCCAAAATAAATGTAGAATTAAACAGGCAGCTTTTCTTCCACTTAGCAGAATTAAAGGGATTGCCCCAGGAATCTGCTGGGAATCTTTACATCCTCCCCCCCGAGGGAGGGGGAACTGAGACCCGAACAGCGGTCTCCACCACTTGAGCACAACTTCACTCCTTCACTTACTGAAGACAAACTGGACACGGACTATAAACCTTTTAAAACTCCCAACGTTCTATCTAACTCCCTCTGCTGCAGATTCCAATGTGGCTTATGCAGCTGCGTAAGTTCTATTGGTGATGTCATCCCTCAGTCTCAGCTGAGACTGAGAACAGAGTGAGACAGTGTAAAACCCATTTAACTGGAGTTTCACAAGCTGCCTTCCCTGCCTACCACTAGGTCTTACTGGGATTCTAGTAACCCCGGGTAACAAGGGGGTTACATCTTTCAATAAATTAATAAATAAAATGTAAGATGCCATTTATTTATTGAATGACTATACAGTAGTCTATGTATTTACATCTTTTACTTTTGTTGCTTTTAACCATTTCTCTTGCAACCCACTTAAACACCTGCTGTATAAATCGAATATGACATGGGATGGCTTAAGATACAATGTTTATCTTCACTTGAGGGTACTGATCTATTAATATCCTTCATAAAGACAAAAATGATATTTTAAGTCAGCCCACATCACATTACATAGAGATATATCTTTGCCAAAAACTTTAATGTACCAATTAGGGTTTAGAGTAAAGTGACAATAGTAGGGAAATGTGGTTTTAGGGTTCCCAACCCTAACATCCCACCCCGCCCTGCAGTCAGCAAAAGGAAAAACCATTATGGCTTCACCTCTCCTGAGTCTTCGCAAATCGGGCCTGAGGTGTTCCTTGGGGTTGTCAACCTTAACACTCACCCCATTCCATCAGTAAAGAAACTGAGATGAGCAGGCTATATTAGAATGGGGTGAGTGTTGGGGTTGACAACCCAAAGGAACACCCCAGGCCTGATTTGCAAAGACTCAGGAGAGGTGAAACTATAATGATTTTTCCTTCTGCCTGCAGGGTGGAGGTGGAGTATTAGGGTTGAGAATGCTAACATCACATTTCCATACTTTTTTTTGGTTTAATCTGAACCCTAACTGGTGCATTAACAATGTTTTTTTGCAAAGAATTTCCTTACTTTTTGAGATGGTATAATGATATCCTAATTCACGCAGATCCTTTCAGAACCTATGTGAACACATCCATTTGCCTATGGAAGCGCAGGGCCTCTTGGGCCCTGCTGTTCCACCCCTCCGTAGATGCATACATCCATGTTGATGAGGAAACGCAGGGCTCAGATGGCCCTTCACTTCCATTTTTCCCAAAAAGCTATTTCTTTTCTTAGTTGTATGGCTTGTTAAATTTCCAATGTTATCCTGTGGGAATTTAGATTTTTTAATTTGCATGTTTTTTTATATGGCCCCTATATTTTTGAGAGGCATTATGTGTTATTCTTGTAGTACTCATTAAGACCTTTGTTCTGACATATAAACTGTCCCTTAACTGAAAATACTGAGGGAGTTATAGCTTGTTTTTATTTGTTTTTTATTTATTTATTTATTCAGTTTAGGATTAATACCTTTGAACCGTGGGCTCGTTTACAAAGGCTCCAAGTCAGAAGAAAATACATAACATAACAGGACACTAGAGGGTATATACATGTGAAAACACTTTTTAACATCAGATTTATAAGTGCAGTTACATCACATACAGGGTTACAAGGACAGCAAGTAAGAGTACAAGTCTACACTTGAGGAATAACCTTTAAAAGCAACACTACAAGAGTGTGGTCCAAAGTTTAGTAGATATCAAGGAGTGACAAGAGAGCCCCAGGCTGCTTGGTGGGTGATGGGGCAATTACGTGCAGCCAGGCATGACTTTGTCCATTGACAGGTGTGGGGTGAGGTAAGGTGGGAGGTACAGGAAAGGGAGGAGGAAGGGCAGGGAGACAGGGGGTCTAAGTGCTAGGGCAGGAGGAGGAGAGTAGTGGGTAGGGGGAGGGAGCAGGGGGTGGTATGAGGGGGAGATGAAGGGTGCGGTGAGGTAAGTAGGGTGGAGAATTAAGAAGGGGGGATGGTAAGAAGAAAGATGATGGGGTTAGGTAGGACGGTAGCAGGACAGGAAATTTGGCTGGTGTTGTCAGCTAGCAGAAACACTGACAGTCGTTTTTGTTGGCAAGGTGAGACCATAGCCCTGCTTTAAAATGGCTGAGCCTAGTACATTCAACAAGGGCAGCAGGTACGTCATTAAACCACTTGGTCCCACAGTAGGAGAGGGATTTCTGAGCCAGAGTAGTTTGCTTAAAGGGTACCAGCAGCCCTCCCTTGGTGGCACTTCTAGTATTGATGAAGGGTTATGCGTTTTCAAAGAGGGCAAATGTAGACTCAGGCGTGAGCCTCAGCAAAGCTTTTTTTTTTTGCTAGCAGGCAGGCCTGGTACTGAATCCTGAGATGGAGGGGGAGCCAGCCGGTTTCCTTGTACTGGACACATGAATGCGCTTGATGGTGAGCACCCAGGACCTGTCAGCAAGCCTTGTTAAGAAGAGGTTTGACCCCCTTTAGTGCTGTGTCGGAGCCAGCCCCATAGATGACAAGTCCGTAGTCCTCTGAGGAAAGTACTGAGCAGCAAGTGACAAGTTTTAGGGCATCCAGCATCATGGAAGTTTGGTGTCGGTAGAGAATACCAAGTTTCATATTTGTGGATTTTATTAGCTGCTCGGAGTGAGTGGAGAAGGTGAGAGTGTCATCTAGGTGAATCCCTAGGAATTTAAACGTGTTGACTTGATCCAGTGGTTCTCCTTTGTGGCCAAGTATCTTCGGGGAAGGACACCTCTTACCTTGTTCTGGGATGTGCTAAAGAGCATGCACTTGGTCTTCTTATAATTGAGCAGCAATTTTTTACTAGAAAACCAAGATTCCAGCACTTGGAAGTTATTCTTTAGTTCAGAATTGATGCTTGTCACCTCTTTGCCTGGGACAGAGATGATGGCATCATCCGCGTAAAGCACAATGTGTGCAGGGGGTAGGGTGTTTATGTATAGCCTGAAGAGAAGAGGGCCTAAGTTAGACTTTTGGGGGACCACTAGTTGAAGCTGAAATGTGCAAAAACACTAAGTCCAAATTATTTTTTCATACAAATGGAACAATCTCACAAAAAAGTATCAATTCATGCAAAAAAAAAAAAAAAGAATCTGAAAAAAACTAAGTCCAAATGCTTTTTCATATGAAGGGATCCTTTTTTGTGAGTTTTTTTGTTGATGCGAAAAAGGATTCCTTCATGTGAAAAAAGAATCTGAAAAAAACTAAGCCCAAATTATTTTTCGTACAAAGGCATCCTTTTTTGTATCAACAAAGCAATCTCACTAAAAAGGATTTCTTCATACGAAAAAAGAATCTGAAAAAACTAAGCCCAAATTATTTTTCGTACAAAGGCATCCTTTTTTGTATCAACAAAGCAATCTCACTAAAAAGGATTTCTTCATACGAAAAAAGAATCTGAAGAAAAAACTAAGCCCAAATTATTTTTTCATATGAAGGAACCCTTTTTGTATGAATGAAAAAAAAAAAACTCACGAAAGAGGATCCCTTCATGCAATAAAAGAATTTGAACTTAGTTTTCTCAGATCAGTTGATCTTTTTTGAGAGGGTGTTTCCTTCATACAAAAAAGGATACCATCATATGAAAAAAGAATTTAGATTTTTTTTCAGATTATTTTTTTGTATGAAGGGATCCTTTCTTGTGAGGCTGTTTCCTTCATATGAAAAAGGATACCTTCATAAGAAACAAGAATGTGAAAAAAAAGAAATGAATATAATAAAAAACCTCAGTTCAAATTCTGGATCCTTTTTCATATGGCCCAAATCCTTTTTCATATAGCCATATAAAAAACGAAAATCAAGTCATGAAAAGAATTAAAAATGTCTAAAAAAAAAGTCTGGGTAATTTTTCCAAAAAGTAACTCCAGAATCCAATTAACGGGGTTCCAATTAACAAATACTTGTGTTGTTCTCTCTGCATGATCTCATCATTAGAGTTTTCAAAAAAAGTTTTTTTGAAAGAAAAAAAATGGAAACAAGATGGCAGCCATACAAAAAAAATATATTTTTTTTCTCACAAAAAGGGATTACCCCCACACGAAAAAGGACCTTTTTTTTTTTTGCATGGACCAAATTATTTTTTTGTTCCTAGCAGTTATCCAAAAAAACAGTATTGAGCATGCTCAGAACCAAAATGTCAAATTCTTATAACTTTGGAACGGATCCATCTTTTTTCACCAATCCAGTGAAAGGCACCACTGTGGCCTAATCCCTTTTTACCCTGAAAATTTCAGAGCAAAATACCAAATCTTCTGGCACTAAGCATGGACAAAAAAAAATCAGAATACCCCGATTTGTTTCACTTTTTTCACTATCCAGATCTCAAAACCTGCATATCCAACTGGAACAAAATTTAGCATGTCAAGAGATCTTGCCCCTGAAACTATGCATGCAAAATTTCATGCAAATCCATTTAACTGTTGCAAAACTATTAAAGTGCAAGATTTGATCTTTAACATAGAACCCCCTGCTCAGCCCTAACTACAGCGGTGCTACCGCGACACCATAATAATAGATATATGTACTGTATTAAGTCTCTCTAATTCTGTTACAGCAGCAGCATTATGAAACATTTAAGACTATCATCCCGAGACAGGAGCAAAATTCCACTAGAGATTACTAATCTTGCCTCTGGTAAAATGTATATGGAATGTATGTCCCTAAGGGGTATAAATAGCGTAAAATGCGAGAACCTTTCTTCCCGAAAAGGGTGGTAGAGCCTTGAAACAGATTACCGGTAGAGGCTGTGTGTGTGGGGAGGGGGGAGGAGGAGACTATAAATGGGTCCAGACGTGGGTCGGACAAGTCCGGGGACTCATAATCCCACAGAACCAGACGTACCTTTACTTAGAGGAGCTAAAATCCAACAGACTTTCAGCCAAGAATGTAGCAAATAAAGCATTTATTGTACAACTGAGCAGAAACTCACTTTCTGCTTAGCTACACAATAAATGCTTAATACTCTACATTTTTGTCTGAAAGTCTGTTGGATTTCAACACCTCCGAGTGCAGGTACTTATAAGTTATGTGTGTTCAACTACTGGGCTGGCCAGCCAGTTACTCCTGCACCAGCCCTGCACCATGATTCTGTGGTCCCACTTTGGAGCCTTTCGACTCATAGAAACATAGAACATAGAAACATAGAATTTGACGGCAGATAAGGACCGCTTGGCCCACCCAGTCTGCCCATTTCTCTACCTACTGGATAAGCTGCAGATCCTAGTTAACCAGCAGCCTACTTCTTCTTACCCCCACCCCCCAGAATTGCCTTATGACTGTCCCATGCATGCTTGAATTCCACCACTGATTTTGACTCCACAACCTCCTCCGGAAGGCCATTCCATGCATCCACAACCCTCTCTGTGAAAAAATACTTCCTTAAATTACCTCTGAGCCACCCCTTCTATCTTCAAATTGTGCCCCCTTGTTCTTGCACACCTCTTTTTTTGAAAGATGCTACCCTCTTGGACTTTGTTGATTCCCTTGAGGTACTTGAAAGTTTCTATCATGTCCCCCTCTCCCTCCTTTCCTCGAGGCTATACATATTAAGCTCCTTAAGTCCCTCTTCATATGTCTTCTGGTGCAGACCCTGCACCATTTTAGTTGCCCTCCTCTGGACAGCTTCCATCCTGTCTATGTCTTTGCGGAGATTGGGTCTCCAGAACTGCACAAGTACTCCAGATGGGGTCTCACCAGCTGTCTGTACAGAGGGATAATAACTTCCTGTTTTCTACTGGTGATGCCTCTCCCTATGCATCCCAGTACCCCCCAGCCCTCCTTGCTGCCCTCTCACATTGCTTGCCCACCTTTAGGTCATCTGATATGACTACCAGGTCCCTTTCCATTTTTGTTGTTGTTAGTATCTCACCCCCCATTGTGTACTCTTCCCTGGGTTTTTGTTTCCCAGGTGCATTACCTTGCACTTCTTAGCATTGAATCTAAGTTGCATACATCTGACCATTCCTCTAACCTTGCCAAGTCCCTTCTCATCGTTTCCACCCACCCTGTGCATCAACTCTGTTGCAGATCTTAGTGTCATCTGCAAAGAGACATACTTTTCCTTCCAGTCCTTCCAATGTCGCTTATAAAGACACTGAAGAGGACCGGTCCTAATACTGAACCCTGCGGTACCCCACTAGTAACCCTCCTTTCTTCTGAGTGGACTCCATTTACTATTACTCTCTGTGTCCTATTCTCCAGCCAATATTTTACCCAGGCTGTCATCTTGGGACCCACTCCCAGGCTGGCTAACTTGTATATTAATCTTTTGTGTGGGACTGTGTCAAATGCCTTGCTAAAGTCTAGGTAGGCTATGTCCACAGCCCCTCCCTGATCTACTACTTTGGTCACCCAGTCAAAGAAAGCTATCAGATTCGTCTGGCATGACCTTCCCGCTGTGAATCCATGCTGCCTAGGGTCCCGCCCCTCTGGCCTCTAGATACTCGACAATTCTTTCCTTCAGAAGTGATTCCATCATTTTCCCTATCACTGAGGTTAAACTAACAGGTCTGTAGTTTCCTGCTTCTGCCTTGCTCCCACTTTTGTGAAGGGGAATCACATCTGCCCTCCTCCAGTCCTCGGGTACCACCCCATCCTCCCATGATTTGTTAAAAGGCTAGTCAGTGGTGTCACTAGTTCTACCCTAGCTCTTTTAGAATTCTGGGATGAATCTCACTCAGGCCCCATTGCTTTGTCCACCTTCAGTTTTAAGAGTTCTTTCAGAACCCTTTCTTCTGTAAATGGACTGGTATCAACTTCTGTATCCAGAGTGTTACTACTGTTTGTTTTATGTGCCTCCCCTCTTCATTTGTAAATACTAAGCAAAATATTTGTTTAGTATCTTTGCCTTTCACAGTCTCCTCTGCCCACCCTCCTCCCTTTATTAAGCCTCACTATCCTCCCTTGGTCTTCCTTGTCCCTGATGTACCTATAACAGGTTTTATCCCCCTTCTTAACTGAGTTGGCTATCTTTTCCTCGGTTTGGGCCTTTGCTGTTCTGACTGCCTTTCCAGCCTCCTTTTGCTTTAACTGATACAGTTCTCTGTCCTGCTCCTTCTGCGATTCCTTGTACTTCCTGAATGCTTTCTTTTTCTCTTGAACTTTCACTGCCACTTCCTTTGAGAACCATAGTGGTTTCTTACATCATCTTGTTTTGTTTATTTGCTTCACACAAGGTTGGTTACCTCTGTGATGGCAGTTTTATTCCCATTTTCTTCCACCCCTCCTTCCTGCCCATTTGCTAGTGCATTCCTTAGGCACTCACCATTTGGCAAAGTCAGCCCTTCTAAAGTCCAGTACTTTTGTCTTTGTATGGCTTGACTCTATTGCTGTGTTTATTGTGAACCATACTGTTCAATGGTCGCTAGTTCCCAGATGGCTACCCACTTACATCTGTGATCCTCTCTCCATCTCCATTTGAGAGAATCAAGTCTAATATTGCTCCCTCTTGAGTGGGCTCCAGTACTAGTTGTCTAAGGCATGCCCCCTGTAGGGCATCTGGAATAACTGCACTCTTCGAAGTGGCAGCTGCAACTGCACTCCAGTTAACATCTGGCATATTCAGATCACCCATCAGCAATATCTCCCCTTTTTCTGCCATTCTAAGTATACCTTCCATCATTTCCCTGTCCATTTCCTCCCCCTGAGAAGGTGGTCTGTATACAACCCCTGTGCGTATTGTGGTGCCATTGCCTGTCTCCAAATTTACCCACAGTGCTTCTTCTCCTCCCTGTTTACCCTTTTGTTCTGTTGCTTTTATTCCTTCCCTATGTAAAGAACTACTCCTCCTCCTCTTTTACCCTCCCTGTCCCTCCTGTAGACAGTGTATCCTGGTATGTTTATGTCCCAGTCATGGTTTTGTGTGTACCATGTTTCTGTGACTGCCACGATATCCAGATGTTCCTCCTCCATCAAGGCTACTAATTCAGGAGCTTGTTACCCAGACTACGGGCATTGGTACTCATTGCTCTCCATTTTTTGATGGCTTTACCTTCTGTTGCAGCATCCCCCACTGACTGTTCTACCTCGGTCTTTTTCTCATTTAGTACCCTGTTTTGTAGGGAGAGGCTGGGATTTTCCTGCTGCTTGTCAGTGCCTCCCCCTTTGACTAGTTTAAAAGCTTGCCAATGAAGCATTTAAACCGACTGCTCAAAAGACTTGTTCCCTTCCTGGACAGATGCAGACCATCCTGCCAGTATAGGCTGGTGTCCCTCCAGGTGGAACCCCAGTCCCCAATGAAGCCAAACCCCTGTGCTCTGCACTATTCTTTCAACCATTCATTAAACTGCATGGTGCCAATTACCCTCGCCTCCCCCATGCTTTTGACAGGCAGCACCACTGAGAAGGATACTGTGTGTGCTACTTGTCTTAGGTCCCTCCCAACTCTGCAATGTCCTCCTGCACTGCTCTAATCTCATGATGAGCCAAGTCATTTGTCCCTAGGTGGACAATTCGTCCAGCTCAGAATCCCTTGCAGCTGTTCTCATGATCCTGAGGATGCGCTTCCTGTCCCTCCAAGCCATGGCACCAGGCAGGTACCTTACTTCAGTTTTCCCAGCTTCCCCAGTTCTATACCCCTAATAATTGAGTCCCCCACCAGGAGCTGCTTCCTTTCCCTGTGGTGTCCTCTGCCTCCTTCCTGTGGGCCTCCCTTGTGACAGTTATCATCAGTCTTCTCTGCGGGTGCATCCATAGGGGAGCTATGCTCCTCCAGAATGGTGTATGGATTGTGGAGTGGAACAATTGACTGGTTGCTCTCTGTTCCACCCTCCTCACCCTCCCTGGAGCCCACTGTGGTCCAACTGCTGTGCTTTCGCAACCTCTGAGGTAGTGGTGGTGGCGCTAGTGCTCCCTGGATGGGGGAGGTTCCCTTCCTACTGTCCAGTATGGCCTGGGGGAAGGTTTCCTTACTACTGTCCAGTGCGGCCTGAAGATGGGCAAGTTCCTCCCTCAGTGCAGATAGTTGTCTGCAAATAGGGCAGCATCTCAGCCTCCAGAAAGACTCCCGGAAGACTGCTGCCCCACAGCCATTACATTGCACTACCCCCCACATGTTTATCTAGTTTTTTTTTTTTTTTGTATTTGTGTGTGTGTGTGCGTGTGTGATTTGTTATTATAGAAATATATATATATTATGCAATGTGTATGCTTATATTGTCAGTGCAGTGTGCTAGAGAGGATATGACAGTGAAATGCACCTTGCACTCGAGGAAATGATGTCAGAACCTCAGGTATAAAGGAACTATTTCCAGGGGGTGGGTGGGCTCAAACTGTGCCCTCACAAAACAATCAACTAAAAGCTCTCACCCACCGCATGATGAGTGCCTTCCTGTCAGCAAGATACCCTACACAACAATTTGAAGAGAAAGTACCCTGCTAATCAAACAGAGAAAATCCAGACATCCAAGTCAGACACAGGTAAACCTCTCCAGCCCCAAAACAGCCGGGTGGTTTGTTAGCCACAAAGGAAAATCAAATATGCAGAAGATTAGCAGTTTTAAAAAAACCCTTCCTGAATTAAAAACTAAAACAAACACAAAGCAATACCACTTTAAAAGTGAGGAAAACTTCTCTCAGATGTAAGCAAGAGAGAGAGAGAGAAGTTACTGATATTTAGTCCAAAATAGTATATTCCACGCAGCTTCTCAGTTGTTTCCAAGCACTCCCTGTACACAATTCTCCCTGTTCATAATCCCACTTGGGGGAACCATGAAGGAAGAGGAAGGGGTGGTGAATAACCCACCACGGCTCTAGGCCAGGGGATAAGGTATGGGCAGACTTGATAGACCAGTCTCCTACTGTTAAGATTCTATGGCATCAAATAGTATGTAAGCCTATATACCACACCAAGTGTTTAATCACTTTGCAGACAGTGGTAATATAATAATAATAATAATAATAACTTTATTTAATTGAGTGCCTTTCACAATATCAAGGCGCTTCACATATTCACAAACAATTCAATAAAACATAATTAAAATCACAGCAAATCAGGAAATGCTTTACTCCATAAAAATGTTTTCAGTGCCTGCTTGAAGCTCCCCACAGTCCTGTACTCCCAAAGCTGACGGGGCAGAGAATTCCAGAGGGTTGGGGCAGCAAACATAAAAGTACGAGCCCCAGATGACTTCAGACTAACCCGAATCTCCAGCAACCCGTCGTCAGCCGAGCGGAGCTGTCACACAGCGGGGAGGTAGGAGTCAGAAGTTTTCAAGTAGTCAGGACCAAGTCCATGTAGGGCTTTGCAGGTTAACAAACCTACCTTAAAGATGATCCGCCACTGAACCGGCAGCCAGTGCAGATCGTGCAGCACTGGGGTAATATGAGATCTCCTAGATACCCCAGTCAATAAACGTGTGGCAGCGTTCTGCACTAGCTGTAAGCGGCAGATATCAACCCCAGGAAGCCCTAAGTAAAGGGAGTTGCAATAGTCAAGGCGCAAGGTCACAAAGGCATGGATCAAAACGGGCAGATCACTGGACAGAACAAGGTGTTTGATCCTGGCAATGTTCCTAAGATGGTAAAGGGCTAACTTAACGACTGCCGACACCTGATGACGAAGGGTCAACCAATCGTCAAGCATCACTCCCAGGCCACATACTCATTCGGAGGTAAGGATCTGAGTACCTCCTACAAGAATAAACCGGAGGGCAAATCTGTCCTCAATCCCTCTGTCCTGCATCCCGGGTCCACTACCAAAACCTCAGTTTTACCTGCGTTCAACTTTAACCCACTGGAATTCATCCACTCTTGGAGAGAGCACTAACCTGGTTGGGGGCAAAAGACAGGTAGAGCTAGGTATCATCAGCATAGAAATGAAACCTCAGCCCACACCATCTTACAATGTCTCCGAAGGGTAGCATATACACTGCAAACAACATGGGGGACAGCACCGAGCCCTGGGGCACCCCACAAAGCAGAGAGAAAGACTCAGAAGAAAAAATTCTCGAGACGACTGAGTTCTACCAGTGAGGAAAGATGAAAACCATCTGAGCACTGTACCAGTCCGTTCACAGACGGACCTCAGGCACTTGAGCAGAACCCCATGGTCTACAGTGTCAAAGGCTGAAGAGAGATCAAGGAGGACCAAGATGGAGCAGTTTCTCCGATCTCTCGCCATCAAGAGATCACTGAGCACCTGAACCAGAGCAGTCTCAGTACTGTGCCTCTTATGAAAACCAGATTGGAGAGGTTCATATATACTATGGATGGTCAAATGGTTCTCCAGTTGAGTCGCCACAACTTTCTCAATAACCTTTCCTACAAAAGGAAGGTTCAAGATAGGTCTGTAGTTAGCTAGAGTATCCGGGTCCAAAGAAGCTTTCTTCAGAAGGGGTGTCACCACCGCCTCCTTCAGGGAGCTTGGGAACTTACCCGATTCCAAAGAGCACCGGACAATCTGAGCCAAGACCGGGCCAATGATATCACTTCAACCCAAAAATCAGGGAGGTAGGGCCCAGGTCTAAACTACAGCATGTAGGGCGCATCCCCTGGAAAATCCTCATAATATCAGCGAACTCTGGCAGGTCAAAGGAACACCAGGAAACAAGAGGCATAGTGACGGAGCACCAACCAACGGCATCCCCCATAGAACGGTCCGACGGATCTCTAGCCTGATGTCAGCCACCTTATTCACAAAGAATCTAGCAATCTCATCACACTCCGTATGTGAAAAAACTCGACGGAGCTGCAGACAGACTGGGTTGCACAGCATGTCCACAGTTCGGAAGAGCTGAGCCAGTCAATTCCGAGTGACAGAAATTTCCCTGGACAGGAATTCTGCCTTCTTATGGGAGATCACTGATTGGTAGAGCTGATAATGCTCCAACAAAATAAGACAGTCAGCATCCAAGGTACATTTCCACCAGTGCCGTTATAACCTACGTCCTGACCTCCGCAACTCCCTCAAAGACCCATCAAACCAAGGGGTCCAAGGGTGAAGTGGAAGGGGGTGAACACGGACTGGAGCAATCAGGTCAAGAGCCGAGGAAATGACCTTATTATAGGCCAGAACCAACAGCGCTGGACCTGAGCAGGCATCAGCAAACCCCGAGAGGTCAATCACCGCTGCCAGGTCTTCAGGGACCACATCCCGCAAAGGGCAGAAACTGACCATCTCCACAGGAGCAGACCTACAAGGGGGGGGGGCAGAGAAATTGAACCTCGCGGTATACTGATCGGACCAACTGACAGGTTCCACCCCCAAATTGGAGGCCTCAATCCCCAGGAGGAAGACCAAATCCAGAGAGTGACCACCATTATGGGTAGCTGAGGAAACAACCTGTGTGAAGTCCAGTCCAGTGATATCATCAACTGGAGGAAGTGTTGTCCAAAAAGCAAAGATTCGACATTGACCCAGGCACTGAAGTTGCCCAGAATCATCAATCTGGACAACTCCAAAGCCATGTCGGCAGCAAAGTCTGCTACTTCCTGCAGGAATAGCTTTTCATCCCCGGGTGGACAGTAGATGAGAGCTATCCTGCACCCCACACCAGCTTCCACAGTGTATTCAAATAATGCGCCTCCTCAACTGGTACACCCGTGGAGACCCACCGGCCTTGAAACAGACTGCTAACCCCCCGGTGATCCAATCTCAGGCAATGTATCACCGAGTCCTCGGGAGGAATAGCTGCCTCCAAAATTGGAGCAGTATTTCCATCCAACCAGGTCTCAGCGATGCAAACCAGATCCGCCGTTCCAACAAAATCTGCAAATAAGTGCAGTTTTGCTCTTAATGGATCTGGCATTGCATAACAACGCCCAAGTTGGACGATGTTCATGAGCCGTCCTGGCTACTTGCCCTTGGATATGGGGACTAGGCATGGACCACCATGTTCCAGACACCATTTCACCCGAGGGCATCTTCTGGTCCTAACCACCTCTATGGAAGAGAACCGCTCATTCAAACTCCAATGTCTCCAATATAGCCTGCTAAAGACAAAAAGGGGTACAAGTGATCAGCCTGGCCACAACATTTTGCACCAGCTGTAGGCAATACACCAACCTCCCCAGACAGCTCTTAGTATAGAGCATTAAAACAGTCAGGTCTAGAAGTAACAAGGGCATGCACCTGAGTCACCAGGTCCTCATGCCCTAGACAGAGTTCAGTTTGAGAGATATTCTTTACCTGGAAGAACCACTGTTAACTGCTACCACCACATGATAGTCTAGTAACAGCTTGCAGTCCACAATGACCTCCACATTCTTTAGCTTATCCATGGCCCCTAATGTAGTACCATTTTCTGATGGTAAAACTGGCGCACTGTCCAATTTGGCTGACCCACAAGGACCAGGTGTCACCAGTGGCAGCTCTGTCTTACCCTGATTAAGCAGGGTTATAAATAAGCTGAAAAAAAATTGATAAGCAGTTTTACATGTGAAAGTGCTAATCGGTTATAAAAATGCATAGTACCTGGCACACAATGGTTAGCAAAATTTAAAAAAATATATATAATTGTATTAATTTTGTCTACTGTGCCATACTCACTGGAAATAAAATGGTTAGCAGTCTACTGCTACACATTTTTGGAAATGGTTAACATTACCTCTTGTTTTGTGTTGCATTTTGCTATGCTATACCACCTATTTAATACCCTATGAGGTCTCAACCAGCTGAATTCCATTCAATCAGAGATTTCCTGTAGGCAGCAACTCAGTACAGAGACAACTTCACAACCATCAGGTATAAAAGACAGGTACAGTGGAGTGCATTCTGCCTAGAATTAAAAACTCTCCATTCTGGCTAATAACTTCTCCCAGCATCAGCATGTATACAGCAAATAACAGATGTTAGAAGCTCGAACACTGGGTCACACCACAGTTGACTACAGCAGGGCGCAATGAAAGATCCCATAATGACCTGCTGGGATCTACCAAACAGGAATGACTCAAATCATTTCAAGGTTGTCTCAGTAAGTTCCCATATTCCTACAGATGTCCCATCAAAACTCCATGGTCCACAACATCACATGCTGCCAAGAGATCAAAGAGAATGACAAGAGAATCCTCCCCTGCATCCCTTGCCAGGAAATGGTCATTAAACATCCTGACAAGTCTGACCACTCATTTTACTGTGCCGAGGCCTGAAACCAGAGCAGAATGGCTGATAGATGTCAGTCTCTAGGTAGGCCTCAAGCTGCACCACCACAACCTTCTGAATTAACTTCCCCAGAAAGGGGAGGTTTGAGACAGGCCTATAATTTGCCGGAGTGTCCAGGTCCAACGATTGTTTCTTAAGGAGGGTCTTCACCATGGCCTTCTTCAAAGCCTCAAGAAAATTCTCTCCTTCAAGAAAACACAGAACAATTCTGGGGAAAAACAGACTTAGGAATAGAGATGTTGCAAAGTTTTACTTTGCCACTGAAGTTGCGAAATTCGCCTCTACGAATAACTTTGCAAATTGCCCACTTCACCACTTTGCATTAAGTTTTCCTTAAGAAGTGGCACTTTCTGGGGTGAAGTTAAGGTAACTTTCCCTGACTTCGCCTGGAAAACTGCCACTTCACTTGCCAAAAACTTCACAAAATCAGCATTGCGCACTTTGAGAATGTGGCAAACTTAGCAAATTATTTTGCAGAGTGAAGTTTGCCAACTTCGCACATCTCTTCCTAGGAACGTCCTGCAGTTGACCAACAACCATGTCAGTCCTGGATCAATCAACCCCAGCACTTCTTCCTCCCAAAGTAGCTCAGACTCACTCTAGAGTAGAGGAGGGACATGCTGACCCAACAATGGTAGCCCTTGAAAGGCCATTTGGAGAGATTCCGGCTATAATGGAGGACAATCTGTTCAGAAAGAATGGTCCAAACTCCTCACACCTGACTGCAGATAACACACCTCCAGATTCCAGACAGGGAGGATGAACTAACCTGTCAACAATGTAGAACAGCTGAACTTGTCTATGGCAACCACCTGTGACAGGACCTCTGGCTTTTTAGGGTGATTGCCCTCTGATATTCCTATTAATGGACTCTCTGAGCCATCCTGTCCCCTACCAAGCCGCACCTCTTCCAAGAATGCTCCAACCTACACCTTACTGCATTCATCCATCACATTATACCATGCAAACTGTGACAGGTGGCCAATGGGCAGACATGAGCCATAGTGAAGGTTTCTGGAGCAGCCCAGATGACCGTATTATTGCCATCTATGGCTGATTTGCACCGCACACACATACACCATTGTCATAACCAAGCCATCCAACATCATCAAGAGCACATCTGGCTCTATATTACATTTGGGATGGCATCGAACTATCTCCACAGGGGGTGGAGACAGTTGGGGGGGTTCCCAGAAAGAAACTGCATAGCATGGGGATTCGACCAACTAACCAAAGCTACATGGACATTCCAGATGTTCAGTCCCAGAGAGAAGAAGAGGTCCAAGGTGTGGCCTAATTTATGAGTAAATGCCTGTGTGAAGCACAGTGAATCCCTCAACTGGAGGAACTGCTGAGCAAAGTTAAAGTTTTTAGAATTTTAGAAGTTTTATCAAACAGATTAATTTTTAATACATTTCTCATTGCCTATAAATGGGACTTTAGTGTCCTTATATGTCCTGGCACACCTGGCAGAACTAAGTGCAGGTCTCTATGGCCTTTAGTCACTGCTGTTATTAACAACTTTATGACCCCCCCGCCCTGTGTGGTACCTCATGCGCAGAATTTCAAGAATCCTGTGTTAAGATACCATGCAAAATATCAGATGTCTTAGTAGTTTTATGTTTCAAAATGCAATAAATAAAATGTTTTTTAAAAATTAGCAAAAAGTAAATTTTCTAATGCAGAAGAAAGCTTTTTGAAACTGTGGTTTATTTTTGTTACCAGAACCCCCAATGCCATTATAGCCGTATGTGTACACCTTTGGTGTATCTTAACCCCACCCCCACCCCAACACACAAAACTGCTGGTCTGTCTGTACCTGGTTGGATGCCACTAACAATCGACTCCATTTTACTTTCACTTTTGATGTGTGAGATAGCACTAAGTAGAAACCCACTGTTTAATGGTTTTTAAATGGTCATTTCCTACGTCAGAACTATCTGATAAGAAATGACGTACACATTCACCAATTATAAGGCTGCAAACACCTGTAGTTCATACAAAAATAAATGTTCAAAGAAAATATAAAATCATTACACACACAACAGCAACACTTGCCACCACTGTATTTTCTGAAGAGGCCCAGCAGTACATAAGCAATGAGGAGATAACTTCGACAGGTGATTAATTTAATCCCTATTTTTAAAATAAGGTGAGTAAAATGACTATTACTCATCTTCTCTGCAGCGCTGTTCTAACTTCCAGAATACTCCATTCAGGCCAGTGCTGAGGTACATTGGTAGTGCCGTATGGAGGAGTCAGCACTGCACTGCACCCAGCCTATGGATGTCAGGGGTCTTCAGTTTCCAAAGACATCAATCCCCCACCTGTCATGTGTATCAACCTCATCCCTTGAGTTAAAGTGAAAGAAGTCAAAGAGACACAGAGTTTCCCACAGATCCCAGTACCCAGGCTTGTGGGTCAAAATCTGGCTCTGATCAGATATGTCAAATGTGTAAGAGGTGAAGAAGCCATTCCTGTGCCAAGCTACAGATGTGGCTGATTTCTAATTGGCAAGAATGCAGGCTTCTGCAGGACCTGGATGGCACTGATCCAGATGTTTGTTGCTGGTGACACCAGTGCTCTGCAATTTACCTGAAAAAGCTTCAGTGTGCAGTTCACATGCTTCAGCAACATCCATTCATCACATTAAAGCCATCAGGCTCTGTCCTGCCTTTCCTCTTATTTCCTTTAATCAGTGCACTGTGGGGCCTCTTTTTAATCACTTCTTATAGAGAAAAACAACAGAAGTACTTGCATCGTGTTCCCTTAGGATTACAAAGCATGAACCAGAAAACAAAGTTGGAAAGCAGCTTTTACAATAATGCTGTGTAAAATCTGACAGGAGACCTAGTCTTTAAAGCTTTTGTTTCTTAAATTAGTTTGTGAGTGATGGAAGGTGAAAGGTCAGGGGCCGACAGTGCTGGAAACTGATACTGTCTCTTGTAGCCACATACTGGGTACAGTGCTGGCTGCTCCACCATTATGCCTCAGAGTGTCAGCCATGGGTTGGAACAGCCAAGGTACTGGTTTGGTGCTCTGGAGAAACAGAGATACGACTGTCAGATTCAAAGTGAGATCCAAGCTGGCAGTGGAAGGCCAGTGCCACATTCACCACATCACCAGCTCCCTCATGTTCTTTGCATTGAATGTCCACATGTACTATCCCGTTACCTATTTTCAGCTGTTACAGGTTTTTTTATGCCTGTGTTCTGGGAATGAGCTGGCATGTAATTAATATTATTGTTTATCATTATTAATTATATTCTTCTCCTTAAAAGGGCACTGTCAGCTTTGACCTTCGTTTTTTGGAAAATTACTATCACTAGCTTGCAATGCACATGACTGCTGCATTGTTTCTGAGGAATGTATATAAGTGAAGCACAAAGGATTCCGCTTACCAGTTTTCGCTAAATATGACTTAGTTGTACTCCTTCTGTCCCGAGTGAAAGTCTCCGTGCACCGGAAGAGAGTTTATGTAGAGAAAGTGCCAGGAACGAGCGTCTACCTGTAGCACTATCACGGCGTGCATATTTTATCATGGGCATTGGAGAAAAAAAAAACTCTGTTAGTGCTAGTTCCTCTAAACTTATGTTGGTATCCGATACTTAAAACCGAAGGCTATATCTTGTGTAAAATACTATTCAACACTGGTGCCCAAATCCTGCGCATGCACAGCAGTGGCTCATTATCGCACATGCATGGGATCTTTAACCTGGTCGCTGCTGAGCATGCGCGGGATTTGGACACCAGTGCCGAATAGTGTTTTACACAAGAGATAGCCCTCGGTTTTAAGTATCAGATACCAAGAGAAGCTTAGAGGAACTAGCGCTAACAGAGGTTTTGTTTTTTTTTCAATGGCCATGATAAAATATCCACGCCGTGATAGCGCTACAGGTAGATGCGCGTTCCCGGCACCTTCTCTATATAAACTCACTTCCAGTGCACGGAGACTTTCACTCAGGACAGCAGGAGTACAACTAAGTCATATTTAGCGAAAATTGGTAAGCAGAATCCATGGTGCTTCACTTATATGCATTCCTCAGAAACAGTGCAGCAGTTATGTGCACAGCAAGCTAGTGATGGTAAATTTTCAAAAAACGAGGGGCTAAGCTGACAGTGCCCCTTTAATGCAAAGTACAGTAGGATTCAGAATTAGATATGTTTACTGACAGCCCAAACCCATGCAACACAGTCCCTACTCCCAGAAGGGAGGGCCAGCGCTGCTGTCCTATTTATTCATCACTATGCACCAATGGTAACTGTTGCCATAACCCTGCAAGTGTTTCAGGTGCCCACCGTGACTTATTCTCAATCACCAGGGCTTGAGCTTAACTTTTTTCTGCACTAACCAGGAGGACATATTGACTCAAAATTACACTAGCTGCAGATGTTTGCACTAGTCCACAACTGTAATGGAGAATTTTGTGAACACATAGACAGTAAAAAATTGAAGTTAAGAAACATTCCATGATTACTGCACCTCTACTTCACTCCCCTGTCCAGACCACAGCAAAAAAAAAAAAGGCACTCCATGAAGGAACACACAATCTGCACTCCGGCCACTCCCCATTATTCTGTGCCACTGATGCCTCTCTGTCACTTTTGGCACCTACATATGTGACGTACATGATACTACAGCAGCAACTATTCAGTCAAGCAACCTTGACCTGAGAACACACTAGCAGACAGAGCTCCATCAGCATCCTCATGTGCGTCACCACACTCGTACTCCAACCAACAGGGCAACAACAGAGAAAAGCAAGAAACATATGTTCAGCCCCCACACTGCGACCACACAGCTACACTTCTGGAAGAGGCTAAGCTGCTCCAACAGAGCAGCCAGCAATTAGCCTCATGGGACACAGCAGCAATTTCTACAGCAGCCACAGCAGACCTGTGCTAATCAACCTGGAAAGGTAGAAGGTTTGCACTAGTTTACGGATATTTATGCTATGTTCTGGACAAGTAAAACAATGGTCTAGCAAAAGTGTGTTTCACTCATCATGTGCCATTGACCTAGGTTCTGCAGCAGGAATGGAGAGCCAGAACTAGAAGCAGCTAGGGCTTGGGACTGCTAATGAGCACAACATGCACAACGTGCACAAGCCCAGGGAGGAACATGTCTGGCTTCTGGCATCGCAGTTGCCCCTCACGGTGAGTTGAGTTGTCTGCTCCCTCGCAAGCGGTGGCATCCACCTCATTCTTAAATGCCCGAATCCACCAAAGGCATGGAACATGGGGAAGGGAGAAACCCCCCCAAATAATGTGCCTTGAGCCATCTAAATGACAGCAATTGGCTCCCTCAGGCCCTGCTACGTGCAGATCCCCTGCAACTTTTACAGTGAGGGGAATGGTTATTAGGCTGGAGAGGCTGGCAGGGGCTTGAACAGCCAGAAAAGGTGGTAGATCAAGGGCCAAACAGCTACGTTGGGGGGGAGATTACAATAATTTATGTATAGTTCATGACACAAATACAGAAAAAGGGTACAGGCTAAAAATAAAAGATTGTGTTGAACGGGGAAAAGGATACAGCCAGAAAAATAAAAGTTCTTTTTGAAGACCAAAGTGGGATATGGTCAAGCATAAAAATGTGCTTCCAACTCAGTTTTATAATCTACTGCAGTTGTGTGTGTGTGTGAGCCACACACCCACTGTTCTAAACAGTTGTGCATTACGGAAACTTACACCATGGTCTTCCATGTGTAACTAAGGTTAATCAATATTCTATACCCACTGTCACCTCCAAGAAACTATGCTAGTCCAACAACTATTTGCATAAAAAGGCCCTGCTCAACGATATCCCAATGAAAAAGTCTCATAATCAGTACTGATGTGCATACTGTCGCAGCAAGCGTATTTCACATTTTAAAGTACCACTAAAAAGATCTGTGCAATAGTTTTACATTCCAGTCACCATCTGCTGCCGTTTACTATACAGCAACAATGCCAGACTCTGGGCAAGCTGGCACAGAATCATCAGCCTAATACCAGTGCACTAACAAATGTTCCTGTCTGAATGCCTGCTGATGCTGTTGTTGCTGCTGGGAGAGTGCCACCCTAGGTTTCTGCCAGGAGCAAGCCCCTACCTATCCTGAATGACGGTGCATTCAGCACCACGCAACAGCAAAACATGAGGAATGGAACACCTGGTATGCCGGATTTTGCCTACCTGCCTAGTGATAGATCTTTAAAGGCACAGAAGTGCCATTAAAACTTTCAAAGAAACCCCAAACACAGATGGAAATTTCTCTGCAAAGGAAATTTGGACAAACTAGAAATGCTAGACACAACAAAGTCTGCAGCATTAAGTGAATACAACAGCTTTGTGTACTGATTTGTGCACTCTTATAAGCACAATGGTATCTCCTTCAAATTGATACCCAACAAAGAAAAAAGATATGTCAAAGGGACACTGTCAACCCCCTTAGGCCTCAATGTGTCTCTGGTTTAAATAACACATGTTATGATTGGTCACATTTTGGAGAGATTGCTGCTATAGCTGATAGTTTGATTCTGATTGCCTTTTTAAAGTGACAAACAGGATGCCCACCATACTGGTGTTACCACCCAGAAATGTGCTTGATTATAGTCCTTGGTCAACTCCGACTGCAACTTTTCTGGATTTGAGAACACCCCCAAACACAGTCTAGCCATTTATAGTGCAGTGGGAGGACAGGAGATTTTTGCATCATGAGTGGCTACACTGTTTGGGGTGATCTAATGTTCAGGACGTACACAATAACGGTAGACCTAGAATCTGAAACAAAACAAGGTTTTGTATAATTACACCATTTGCAAGCAGTTAAGCAATCATAAAATAGGGGGTTTTGACCAGAAATTACATGATGCAAGAAGGGCTGACAGTGTCACTTTAAGGGAATCAAAGTGTATACAGAACAGTAAAATTATTAGAGCGCTATTAAAAGAATAGACATGTTAAATGAACCCTTCTGCCGCGTACCAAGGTTTCCCAATGCAGTACTTACAGCAAAGCCACCTTTAAAGAATGGCTGCTCAAAGGATAATGAAAACATGAGGCTCTGTGTTTATCACGTCTCATGCCCCTGCATGAACAGAAGTCCTTCAGATTCACATTTTTGCCATTCTAAGAACCCCCCAACGTCCCTTCCAGTATCCTAATTATAAAATGACTGTGTTGCCATGTTGATAGTTTTAGTACTTACTTTTGTAACAGACTAGAACATAATTTTAGGTGGTGAACTGACTTCAATAGTCCTTTACTAGTTTATTAGCCCTTCATCAGCTGGGCCCATCTTACCACCATGATCTTCTGGTCCTCCGTCTCTCTGCTTCCTTTTTGATTTGCTAGGTGAACCATTGCAAGTGCTCCCTCAAGTAAAATCTGGCAGCAACTGTGCTTTTGGTGCACTTGCTCTGCTACTTTGGAACACTGTTCCCCAGAAGATCAGTGCTGCTCCCTCCATTTAATATCTCAAATGTTAACTGAAGACTTTCTTGTCTGAGATTGCCATCAAGTTTAGGGCCTCATCCCCAAAAGTGTTTGGAAGCCCTGGCTGTAAGCAGCTACAGAATGCACATTCCACACATTTAAAGTACTCCATGACAGCCAGCGAAGGGGATACGCACTATGCATCTGCCCTTCCACACCCTGTACCACTCTGCTCATGCTTTTCGTGGGTCCTCAGATTAGTGGCAGTCACAAGACAGTCACAATTTGTGCAACCCATAACAGGATATCAGAGTGCAGAGGCCATGTAGAAGGTGTTAATGCTATGCCAGGAGGACTCCTGCTGTAGTGCCCCCCCCCCAGCATAGTCCCTCTTGATTGTTGTGGGGCCAAATTCCCCCTACCATCAGTTGCTCCCAGTCCTCCACTATGGCAAAATGGACGGCTAGGAAGCATAAAGTGCCACATGTGGGGAAACAGCAGTCCTTGCAGGAATGCCATATATCACAATCTACTGCTCCTCTGCAGAAGGGGATCCACTCTGCTAACAACATATGCATCTTACTAGATGTCCATCCCTGCTCCATCCCCAGCGTCCACACATGCGGACTGAGCAGGCGGGGGCAGTGACTTCAGCCATGTGCAGCTGGGTCCTTGGGTGTGGAATTCTGTGCTCGGATATGTGACAATGGATCAGGCCCTTAGTTTGTATATATATATCCAATTTTAGACCAATAGGAGTTGATACATGCTTGAATTGCATAATATACTGCACCTTTAATTCGTTATTTAGAGGGCTCTCAGTAGCATTTTTCTTGTGGCGGTCCAGGACTCCTAAATTAATACCTGGAGGTCTAGCATTGTTCCTTTAGAACCTCTTTGGTGTGTTATGCCACAGTACAAGTGTACCCCAGGCAGCTGCTTGTGCACCCCAAGAAACCAGCAGCACAGCCTGGAGACCCTCCAGACTTGCAATTGTTTGTCCCAATGCCTGCACATCAAACATGCAGAGATCCATTTCCCCAAAGCACTGATGTACATGAGTGCATATAATGACTTATGTAAATTTTATGACAAATTTTATATGTTGTGACAACTTGCAATGTATTTTGTGTGTGTATTGTTTTTACTTGTATTATTATATACGTCTCTATAAGATATTTTAGCTGAGGCAGGAGGCCTGAACTAAAAATGTTATTCCTCTGTAGTTCATCATGCCTCGGGGCACTCAATTAGGAGTGGCCTTTGTGTAAGCAGTTCTTTTCCTGTCCTGTAAAAGGTTCTTGTTTTGGTCAATCTTCAAAGGGCTGAGCCCCCTTCCTAAAAAAAGACATGTTTTTAACATAAACAGGGCCAAGGCTGAGTGAAACTGTTTCTTGCTGGGTAGATAGCCTGGATACAAAAGGATCAGGCTCTAATAAACATATCCAGTTGTGACCATTCTAGGAAAAAGGTGGTCCTCAGAGATCAATTGAAGCTCCTGGATGTGATGTCAGAGAGGCATCTATGGTGATGCAGGTGTAGTGGGCCGACCAACCAAAGGCATTTATGCTGTATGTTTGCAATGAGAACCTAGTTATGTTTGGGAGTTTGAACTAGCAACATCATAAGCTTTAGTTTCTTATAACTCACCATTTCCCAGTTAGGGGTAAGCTTCTTCTACTCTACTTAGAATCTAGATAGCATTGAGTTAGGCTTTTTTCTGTTTGACCTCTATCTTTTCAAATGTGTATTTTTTTTCTGGAGAAATGCTACATTTCTCATAGTATTTAGTTAAGCATTATACTATAACATGCATAACTACAGGGGCATATTAAATGTTTCTTTTATATACTTTATGCTTTCTACGACAGATTCATTTCAAGTATAGATTACCAGGGTAAACTGGCAAGTCTGTGATTTGTTTCCGAAGAGGCAGGATAAAATGACCATACAAAAAGCCTTTTTAGCAAGCACATAAATCATTGTGGTCCAATAGTAACAGGTTACCTTTCGCCCCTCTGCTCTCAAGTATCCAATCCTTAATTTTCAAAATTTTATTTCCAGACTGAATTTTATTTTGCTCAATTGCCACTATGCTACATGCAGTCATTTTGCAGCTAGCACATAAATCCACGTAGCCAAGCAGTAACACAATACCTTTTGCCCCTCCACTCTCTAGTACCTGATCTTGCAGCCCAACACACTTTTATTTTATTTTTTTTACAGTTCTTTTATACTTTTCTTTTTGTTCCGTTTTTTGGGTCAGATTTCAATCACACTGGAAGTCAGAAGGCATGCAGATCCGATCTTGCCGAGTGCATCCCCACCCCACCCCCCAAGCTCACCACCATCAGACAGTCACATTCCCTTTCAGTTCTCTCATCTTTTCTTTTCAATTTCAATATGTTGTTGTAGTCAGTGACACTTGCAGAAATCTCCCCACAAACAACCAGACACACAGTGTTGCGCCATTCCCCGTGGTCTGTTAGGACTGAGCTACTTCTTTTCCCCTCAAGTCGGAATGTGAATGCGCCTATCTTACTTTTAAACCCCAAAATTACTGCCACGGCCAGTAGGTTTTCTTACCCTAGCTTCTGACAGTTCTGCTCCCCCCTGCCGCTCCGATGACTCTCTGGCACCTCCTGAGTACCCAGCTGCTTTCTCTCCCTCTATTCCATGCTCACTCTCCACACCACAGCAACGCGCCTGTCTCATTCCTGGGCTCAGAGTCCTCATGTGACTCAGGTCCCTGGCACTCCGGGCAGTCACATGGCTACCAGGATGATCGGACTAGGGTGTCTGAAGCAAGCACCCTAGTGGTGGATCCAAGAAATACAAGGAAAAAAGTGTTTTTTTAGTTTTTAATGCACTGCAGTACTTGACCGCGGACAACGAACTCTGTGCAAAATGCTTATCCCTGACTGCACAGTGATAGCCCGGGACACGGGATATTGGATTTGTCGAACCCTGTTAAAGAGCTTGATGTCACTGGGAAAACTCTGAAATCATTATATATATGTATTTGTTTTTACTTTCTGCTTTTTGTTCCCATTTCCTATTACCAGCTGCAAGGTCCTCCTTCCAACTATACAAGCTCTTCTGCATACTGCAGTAGTCCTCCAAGATTCCAACCTGCCACCAGCCTCTGCTCGATATTCTCTCCGGACACTCCGACCGTAACCCAGAAATCATATTACTTTAACAGAATTTAAGTTTTAACAGAAATGCTTGCTCTTGCTACTAAATTATTATTGTACATATTCGATTCCTTAATGTTTACCTGAAGTTTGTTTTATATATATATATATGGGATATGCCATACCCCCAGAAATATCTGTGATATTCCCCCCCACCCCCAAGTGCAGTTTGACCATATGGCATCACAAATGACGAAGCCATGAGAGATGTCAAAGGTCAAACTGCTCAAGAGAGAAATATCTCAGATATTTCCACTTTATGCAATGCCATTTTCTTTTTTGTGCCCCTTTTCATTACTGTTTGGCTAGATTTTGCTTTTTTAACTTTGTAAAATATTTTTTTGGAATGACTGAGTGGTGCTTTGTCCGTTAGAAGCGTTTGTTTTCTTGTGATGCACATATCACCTTTGCATACATCTGTGCATCACACCTCAGTGTGTGTGGGTGGTCCGTTGTCTGTAAGTGAACTGGTAGATCACGGCGTAGTAGTGGATGGGCACAACCAGCATTCTGAGAAGCCACCCCTAGGATAGCCGCCACCAGAAAAGACAGAACTGGGTGTACTGTTTGAAATGATGGAGCCATCTTGTAGGGATATATAATGAGCTTGAGGTATGGTGCAGGGAAAGGGAACCAGTGTTTCTAAAAATGTGATGCAGCTTGGACTCAGGTTACTTTTCAGGAGCATTTACGCTGTTTCTGGAGGGACCTGTTGATGTGGATGAAACCGAATTCAAACTGAAACTACTGAGCTGCAGAATGTATGAGTGTGAACAGCTAAGTTCTATAAACAGAACTATACTGCTTGCACTGCGACTCCAGCCAATAAGAACCGATTTTGAGAATATTTTTGCCCATGGGGACCTAGAGTGAAAATATTTTGATATTTTCACTGTAGGTCTGGTGTGAGCAAAAATATATCACAGATAGGTGCCTGAAAATATGCTCACAAGCACTACATAAATGTGTATAATACTGTTTGTCTTATTTATCTGAGACCGTTTTAACTGTACTTGTCGCTTCTGAAAATGGGCATTAATGCTCATCAGCTTAAACAAGTATAAAAAATAAAAATGAAATGAAAGTTAAAAGTATGATACCTGTTGAAAAACTGTTTCTTAATGATACTGTAAAATGTTTTGATATTATTGTGTATGTTGTGTGAATGACGGACCCCACTGTAAATAAGCTTCGCTCAACTGGGTTATCTTTTTTTGATCTCAAGAATAAACAATTACAAACCAACAAACAAAATCAACTGAGAGTGCCTGCAGTTATTTTCCCCATTCTTACTTGGTCTTCATTGGTTCCTGATGCTAGTTTTTAATGACATCATATTCTTCTGCTTGTGACATCATGATCACTTCTACAGTAACCAGCTACAGTATGTTGTCTCAGGAGAGGATTATAATGTCACTTGTAGATAAGTAGCCAGAGCAGTTGAAGACCAAGTGACAGAAATAATGTTCCATGACAATTTTATGTTATGTTGCATAAGCAGGTAAGTACTGTTTACGAACAAGATAAGGATGTGTGCATTTATTGTATTTTTTAAAAAGGTTTCCCTGGGTGTCTGTAGCATTTTAACAAAGTACACTCTTGAAAGGATAAGCTCTAAAAACCCAATTACAGAGTCATCATTTCCAGATTCAAAAACTACTATATCAGCCAACATTAACAACCCAAGCCAATAAATGAATAAATCAAATAATTTGGACCTTACTTTACTGCGTATGCATTAAGGCATGCCCAGGGCTTGGCCTACTGTCATTAATCAAACCCATGGGGGGTCATGAGACACAAGGTGCAGCCAAGTATCCATTGCCCCTAGAGCTCGATTAACAAAGGTAACCCAACCTCTGGAATTCTATTATTAGACCAAATGGATGCTTTCACAGCTAAAATTCCAATAGCTCTATTGTACCTGAGGGTTTCCAACCATTAACATAACCCTTTAGCAATTCAGTCAGCCAATCAGAATGTTCTGTTTGTAGCCATTGTTTTATAATTACCATTATTCTATGTAAACGATAGTAACCCAGTAACACCAGTATAGTTAGGGTTGGGTAGGCAGTTTGAAATTAAATCACAATTTTCAGCCACTTATATCTCTACTGTTCCAATAAGGGAATTTTACAAAATTTTTCGAACGTGTGTATTCTGACACAGGATCCCTTCATCTACCAATTTTGGTAAAATTGGGTTTAGTATTTTTTTGGGTTTTTTTGGCTAGGTGTGGCGAACATCTGAAAAATATCCAACCTGGCTCGGAGGACTGGAAGAAGGCAGACGTGGTGCCAATTCATAAAAGTGGCAACAGGGAGGAATCGGGCAATTATCATCTGGTCAGTCTCACATCGGTTGTGGGTAAAGTAATGGAGGCAATATTGAAACAAAGGATGGTTAGAGATTTGGAGGGGGAGCTGCAAGACATTCGGCAGCATGGCTTTACTTAGGGATGGTCATGTCAAACAAATCTGATTCAATTCTTTTATGAGGTGACAAGGGTGGTTGATCAGAGTGGGGCAATGGACGTGGCCTAGCTGGACTTCGGGAAGGTCTTTGACATGGTGCCCCACAGTAGGCTGGTTAATAAGTTGGGGAGTCTAGGGGTGGGACAGAAAACAGTAAGATGGGTGGAGAGCTGGCTGACAGGGAGAAGCCAGAGGGTGGTGGTCAATGGGGTGCACTCTAGGGAGACTGGGGTCCCTCAGGGGTCGATGCTGGGGTCCATTCTGTTTAACATGTACGTCGGTGACATTGCAGAGCGACTTCAGGGGCAGGTCTGCCTTTTCGCAGAAGACACAAAACTCAGTAACAGGGTGGACACCTCGGGGGAAGGTGGAGGCAATGAAAAATGATACAAGGTTACTGGAAGAGTGGTCTGAAACATGGCAGCTGAAATTCAATGCCAGAAAATGCACAGTGATACACTTGGGGAGGAGGAACCAAATACCACATACACACGGGGGGGGGGAGAAAACGGCAGCTCCTAGGCAGGAGAAGGATCTAGGGATTATAATCACAAATGATCTTAAGGTGGAGACCCAGTTCAGCAAAGCAGTGGGCAAGGCTAACAGGATGCTAGCGTGCATAGGAAGAGAGATAACTAGCAGAAGGAGGGAGGTGCTGTTGCCACTTTACAGCTCCATGGTGAGGCCACACCTGGAGTATAGGGTTCAGTTCTGGAGGCCCCATCTAAGAAAGGACACAGATGGCATGGAAAGGGTGCAGAGTAGGGCCACTAAAATGATGCATGGGTTAAGATGAATGGCATAAGAGGAGAGGTTGAGGGAACTGGATTTGTATCCTCTAGAGATAAGAAGGGAAAGGGGACAGGAATGAAACTTTCAAGTACGTGAAGGGGATCAATAAAGTGGGGAAGAGCTTATTTGCAGGGAAGGTAGATACAAGAACTAGGGGGCGTGGACTGAAGGTGAAGGGGGAAGTTTAGGGGAAATGTTAGGAAGTATTACTTCACAGAGAGAGTGGTTGAGCCCTGGAACAGACTGCTGGAGGAGGTGGTGAGTGCCGGTACAGTGGAGGGATTCAAGAGGGCCTGGGACAAACACAGAGGGTTGTCAAGGGGAGACAAGGGGAATCTTGCGTGGGGGGCGACAGGTAAAGGGAGGAAATGGGCAGATTCGATGGGCCAGGAAGGCCCTTTTCTGCAATCACATGTCTATGAACCTATGAATATAAGGACACGTCACATACCACTCCAAAATATTGCTGTCTGTGTGTGTGTGCCTGCTGTCAGAGGTACACTTTTATATTAGTTAGAGTCAAAGTCCATGTGCAACAACAGTGTTTTACAGATGCCTTACCTGCAAAAACGGGAGTACTGTTGTCAATGGTTGTAAAAAGACTGTCATTTGAAAAATGACACTTGGGCATTAGTGAGGTTGATAACCGGAAGAATGTTGGCATTTTGAAGAAAAAAGGTTGTATAATAAGAAAGTTATGATTAAAAATAGATTTACGTGAATCCACTTGCACAAACCGCACTTGTGCATAAGCCAAACAAAAAGTTGCTCTTTTGCAGATTTATTACCTTTGTTCATCAAGCACTCTCGGCACATTTTCACAAAGAGTTTAATTTTTTTGCACAATTGTCACAATGCAAAAGATGCGTTTTCACAGATGGACTTTGTTCACCTAGGAAAAGCACTTTTGCCATGGTTTCACAAATCAATTTTGTTTTTTTGTGCAGTTGTCACAGTGCAAGAGTTGCATTTTCACAGAAGGACTTTGTCATGTGGGATAAGGGGCATTGCTTATTTTTACAGAAGGACTGTGCCGTAGCACAGTTATCTCAGAACAAACGTTGGATTTTGTCAGCTGAACTTTAAAAGTTGATCTGTGACACAGGCGTATCTGATGCTGTGTGAATCACCTGCACAGCCATACACAAAGCACACTATTGGCCCCATGCAGTATATGACAGGTCTGAGTGCTCTGTGTATGGCTATGGTCCACAGGGTCACACATAAGGCAAACTATAGGCCTGAGGCACAGTGTGAGATTGGGCTGTTGCTCAATGTATAGCCTGCAGTGCCATGCACAAAGCTCGCTATAGGTCAGAGACTGTGTGTTTGTTATTAAAGTTCTTGACAATGCCAGCATTAGGCCGGCATTGTCAATACACAGTCATGTATCTGTTTTTAGACAACTTTTTTAAAAAGTTCAAGAAATTCATGGCAAAAAATACTATGTTGAAACATCAGTTAGGGTTGATGTTTAATACCACAAAAGTAAGGAAATAAGACATTAGGGTAAAGTTACCCGAGTACTGGCGAATCTGTGGTATGGTATTCTTGGGGGTTGATGGACCATGTGATGCAGCGTTTGTGCTGCCTTACCTTTGGCACCGTTTCTCCAGCCATTGCTGTCGTACTAATTTTCAGTGTCTGGACAGAGTGTCAAAAAATAAGGCAACGACAATGTTGCATCGGGTGATCGTTCAAACCCCAAAGCACACAATACCACTGATTCCTCAGTACTCAGGTAATTTTTTTTTTTTTTTACTCTAACAGTGCTTGAACCCTAAACTTCAAACCGTAACTGATACTTTAAAGGTGAACAGTCAGTGCAAAGTGACCCACATTCAAGTGTGGTGCTGATCCTAATGCACACTTTGTGTGCAAAAACATTTTGGTTTACTTACTGCTTACTGTAATATAGTAGATTGTATCCAACTAATTTTGCTTACTACTAGGCTGACATCTTCTGCTACGACAAATCCCAGAATTCTCGGCAGCTGACTGCAGCAGTACTGCTCTGATGACAGAGCAGTACTGCAGATGTGGGAGATTAAACAGCCTAAAGTGCATGCTACAGCTTTTATACTCTCCGATCAGCTGTCTTCCAGGTTTGCTTGCTAGCCCCAGGGAGGACAACAGCGAGACCAGTAAACAAAAGATCAGAGCTTACATAAACTCTAACATGCGCTGCATGCAAACGAATCTCCTGCTGCTGCCTACTGCTCTGATGTCAGCTGCAGGACATTTTGAGAGTATAGCAACAGAAGACAGTAACAGAAGCTGTCTGCTTAGTACTAAGCAAAATCAGTCTGATAAATCTACTGTACTACAGTAAACAGTAAGTAAACCAAAATGTTTTTGCATATGAAGTGCACACTGGGACAAGCCCCAAACTTGACTGTGGGGCCTTTGGTGCCGACTGCGTGCCTTTAACATAGTTTTTAGTGATGAATAAACATATCGCTTGCAGTGAATGACATATCGCCAAGTTAAGGATTGAACTTATTGACACTTGGGCACACCAACATTTATCCAGAGGTACAGCAGCAGTGGATGTTAACAGTGAAAATATTTTTTATTTTAAGCTTGGCACTGATCTCCTGTTATGTATGATGCCCTTTTTCCCCATTTCAAGTTTGTTTTAGCACTTTTTTACACTTGAAATGGTAAATGGCATGCTCTTTTTTTACTATGGTTCGGTCCTGGTTTTCTTCAGTATTCTCTATTGATTCTGAACACCTACTGTGTAACATCTCTTTTCTTGTGATTAAAATTAAGTGGCATATAGCAGGCAGTGCTGCCTGACTTTATCGGATAACAGATGTACAAAAACCGCTGAGAATACTGATGAAGACCTGGTCTGATCTGTATTAAAAACAGTGCATCTTTAAATATTCTAATACGAACATATAAAGAAGCCAGCAGAAGAAGGTAATTTGGTCTATCTAGTCTGCTCGTACTGCAGGGTCCACAGCTTGGGCTACTGACCATGCACCCCCTTCCCATTGTTCCCAACCTTTCCATCCTCCCTACCCATGATCCTTACCTTCCCCCATGCCTATCCCAGCCTCTCTTTAAGCTGCCCACTGTCTTCAACAAGATCACCTCTTTCAGCAGCGTATTCCAAGTGTCCACCATCCCCTACATGAGGAAGTGCTTCCTGACCTCCCCCCTCCAGTTTAAGCCTGAGCCCCCTCGTGTTATGACTGCCACTTAGCTTAAAGAAACCCTCATTATCCACCTTATTTATCCCTTTCAAGTACTTGAAGGTCCCAGTCATGTCCCCTCTCTCCCTATTCTCCTCCACGGCCCAGTGCCCTCAACCTCTCCTCATATGTCTTACCCTGCTGACCAACTATCATTGTTGTAGCCCTCTTCTGGACCTTCTCCAGCAGGTTAATGTCCTTTTTGAGGTGTGGGCACCTGGTACTGAGTCGCATACTCTAGATGTGACCTCACCAGTGACCTGTTCAAGGACAACATAGTCTCCTCTCTCCTACTATTGATCCCCCTAGCTGTGCAGCCCAGCATCTTGCCTGCACTTGCTGCTGCTTTCTTGCACTGCGTGGAGTGCTTCAGGTCACTAGTGATCATCACTCCAAGGTCCTTCTCCTCTAATGCAGATACCTGGACTCCACCCAAGTAGTACTCTGTCCTGGGATTCTTGACTACAATGTGCATAACTTTGCATTTCTTGGCACTGAACGCAAGCTGCCAGATCACGGACCACCTCCCCAGCTTTTTCAGATCGTCCTGTAGGTCCCATATCCCTTCAATTGTGTCCATTCTCCTGCAGAGCCTGGTGTCGTCTGTGAATCGGCACATTTTGCCCTAAATGCCATCCCCAATGTCATTGATGAGGACACTGAACAATACCAGTAAAAAGTGGTAAAGCAGATTCAAAATCAGGAAAGAAGTGTACTGTACAAGATGGGATGGAAAGGGAATTCTAAAACAAACTAAAAAAGGTCACCATTTTTACCGCAACATGCACTGCTGCTTTCAAACAGCAGTACACAGAGAATTTCAGAGCTTTAAACTGACTCTTATGATCCCTAGTTTTGTATGAGTTTATAACTCTTGTTTTCATCTTCTTCCTATTTAGGGCACCCACAACAATTTAATTTAGGATAACTCTCAATCTTTTAGAAACTGATTTCCTTCCAGGTACAAAATTGAGATTTCATGGTCTTCCAACTCTTCCTTCTTGCTATACGACAAAGAACACTGTACTGGGCACCATCACAGGTTTTTTTTTTTTCAATCAATTAAAACAGTTTCATATGCATTAACTTCAAAGTAGCTTTTATGCACCAACTTCAATAGACTGTAAGACTAAAGTCAAGGTCTTGTTTAAGTTCTCAGGGTTCAGTAGCTTTCAAACAAATTAAAATTCAGACATTTTATTTCTTTCAGTGCACACATATTTTATCAATGATGCTTAGCACGAGATGTTAACAAGCTCCAAGTAAGGTAGATATTACTCTGTTTAAAGCATGCATCTCAGGATGTAAGAAGGCAAGTCCAGTTAGTAACATATGCTTTAGTTCGGCTTCCTTCAAACTCCTGCTGGGATAAGAAAAGTTTCAACACAATTCAATGTCTTTGACTTTTTTTTTTTTTTTACTGTTTGTACTTGAAATACATACTGGGGTAGCCTTACATGCAACTCCTTGATCACAAAAAGGGTACCAACAAAATGATGCATGTATTGTGCAATAACGTTATGTTCAACGTGCTTTATACAGCGAAACCCGTAGTTATTTGGAAAGCAGAAGGCTTTTGGTGGGGGACGGGGGAAGCCGGTGGCTGACCGCAGTGGATGCTTTCTATGAAGCTCCCGACTAAGTGTTTACAAACCACAGATTTAACATTTTAATCTTAAAGCAAATCAGAGAAATTCAGACACCAAAAAGCATCTCACAAAAATCAATAGCTTAATTCATTTATTTTTCATACAGTTCCTTGGACACTTAAGCAGAGGAGTGCGAAGAGTCAGTGAACAAGAGGATCCAGAATCCCATAAAAGGTAGGGGGTCTGGGGCATATATAATTATATTATAATTTAGTAGGAGGATGATTTTTACTAACGAGGCGGTGGTGCCCCCCCGCCTCTTTCCCCAGCTACAACATTTTGCACATCAAAACGTTCTTTTCATGGAGAGTGGACGGTGTAGACAAATATCAATAATCGATAAATACAGATTCGTAACAAGCCATGTCACACTCCATAAGACATACAGTCGTGGCCAAAAATATTGGTGCCCTTGCACTTTTTCAAATAACTCAAAATTTCCTCTAAACATAAGTTGAAATTAACAACAGTACAGTATTTGGTCTCCACAATTCTTTATTTCTCTGTTAATATTACAGAACCTTTGTTTTTGATTCAGAATTTAATATATCCTTTTAAATCAGAAAATGAAAAGAAATGGCATTGACAAAATTATTGACACCCTAGACTTAATATTTGGTAGCACTGCCTTTGGTTAAAATAACTGCAATCAACTGCTTCCTATAGCCACGGATGAGCTTCCTGCACCTCTCTACTGGCAGTTTGGCCCACTCTTCTTGTGCAAACTGCTCCAGTTCTCCCAGATTTGAAGGGTGCCTTCTCCCAACTGCTGTTTTCAGATCTCTCCACAGGTTTTCAATGGGATTTAGATCTGGACTCATTGCTGGCCACTTCAGAACAGTCCAGCGTCTTGTCTTGAACCATTCCCGGGTGCTTTTTGAAGTGTGTTTGGGGTTCTTGTCCTGCTGGAAGACCCATGACCTTCGACGGAGACCCAGCTTTCTGACACTGGGTTCAACATTGCGCTCCAAAATGGCCTGGTAATCTCCAGATTTCATGATGCCATGCACACGTTCAAGGCACCCAGTGCCAGAGGCAGCACAGCAACCCCAAAACATCACTGAACCTCCTCCATGTTTGACTGTAGGGAAGGTGTTCTTTTATTTGAAGGCTTCATTTTGTTTTCTGTAAACGTAAAGATGATGTGCTTTACCAAAAAGCTCTAATTTGGTCTCATCTGTCCACAGGACATTCTCCCAGAAGAATTTTGGCTTGTTCAGGTGTGTTTTGGCAAACCCCAATCAGGCTTTCTTATGTCTCTCTCTCTCTCTCAGCAGTGGGGTCCTCGTGGGCCTCCTACCATATAACCCCCTTTCACTGAGTTGGCAATGGATGGTGTGAGTTGAAACTGTCGTACCTTGTGTCTGAAGGTCAGCTTGAATCTGTTTGGCAGTTGATCGAGGTGCTTTCTCCACCATTCGAACAATCCTGCGCTGCAATCTTCGATCAAGTTTTCTCTTGCTGCCACGTCCTCGGACGATGGCTACAGTGACATGGGCCTTAAACATCCTAACAACATTACGTACGGTGGAAACAGGAACATCAAGGTCTCTGGAGATTGATTTGTAGCCTTGAGATTGTCCATGCTTGGCTACAATCTTCTGTCTGACCTCCTCAGACAATTCTCTGGCTTTCTTTTCTCCATGCTCACTGTGGTACACACAGTGACACAAAACAGGAGAATGAGTCCTTTTCTCTATTCAAACTGATAGAATGAGTGATTTTTTATATTGCAGGCACCTGCAACTCACCACAGGTGAGTTCAATTCCAAAGTGAAGGAGAATCACCTGCTTGAAATCTAATTATTTCTAACTACTTCTAAAAGGTGCCAATAATTTTGTCCGGGCCATTTAAGGATTTCTGTGTGGAATAAGCTGAGACTTAGTAAATTTTTCTGCTTTTTGTGTTTTATTCCACTGCAAACCAAAGAAATACATATGTGGATACCAAAATATTTTTTAATTTCAACAATTTTCTGGAAGGAATGGTGCATTATTAGGAAAAACTGCAAGGGCGCCAATATTTTTGGGCCATGACTGTAGCTGTAAATGCTTCACAATTAGACATATTTAAGTTATCAATAATTATAATCTAAATAAATCTCACCTACAGATTTAATGTGGAAAAAATCCCTCAAAGGGCGCTCAGCCTTTTACAAAGGTCTTTCAAACTCAGCTGTGGCAGATGCCATGCCAGACAAAGTCATGCTGACATGGCGTAGTGGCACTCCCTTTTGAAGCAGCTTGCTGCCTGCAAGTGCTGTCACGTTCGTGACATGCTGCCCAGTGAAATCATGATACCGCTCACATCATGACATCACAATGCCACATGCACTGCACTCCAATGCAAGCCCCAAGCATCCAGTACTGCTGGATGTTCAAGTTTACCAGCCTCACAAATCTTTAGGAGCCTTGGATGCTTGGGGCTGCATTGGAGTACAGTGCACTTGGCGACAAGCATGTGACATCTATCAGCTGGTTCCCCCACTGACCTTAACAGCGCAGCTACATGATGAATTACAATAGTTACTGCCCCTCGCCTCCATTGTTGCAGTAACAGAAAAGAATTGGGTTTTATATAGCACCCTTCACTCAGGCAAGCTGTTTCCCAACAAACTTTCCAAAGAAATGCATTATTATTATTATGGTCACACACACCCACACAACACATACACACATACTGCATGCCATTAATGTGCTGACAGAATACTGCCGTCAGAATGTTGTTCACGGAATAATGTCGCACTCTTCTTGTGTGACTTTTTTTTTTTGTCATCGGGCAATGTTGCTGGTCTTCAGGTTGCCCTTCTTTCCACCAGGGTGCTACCCAGAGCTTGTTATTTAAATAAATGGGGGGTGTGGGGGCTAAGCCCCTTGTGTCGGGGGGGTTGGTAGCACAGCCCCCGCAACTGCTGTCACTCCAACTACTAAATGGCAGATTATCAGAGCACTCTGCTTGGTGTTGGCGAAATGCTGGCACTATAACTTACACCGGCAACTTCGCTGTCATTGCGGCATGGGTGAACCCACACATACAGCTGTATTGCATGTAACCTGTGCTATTTTGAAAAGGAATAAGGACACTGGTGATTACTCCCCTACTTTTTCAAGAAATGCCATGGAATCTTTAACTTTCACCTGGGCAGTCGCTTCTGATGAGCAGAAGGGAGGACGGAGGGTTGCCGGAGACCAGTTAGGATCTGCAGAGCTAGAATAGGAAGGGAACATCTGGTCAGACTGGATGAGCTAAGCGGTTCTGTTCTGTTCTGTCAGCAAACCCTATGTTTCTGAGACTTTATTTAACATCTTATTCAAATGATGGCATCTTAACATCTCATTCAAATGATGGCACCTCCTAATTCAACACTTTGATGCAGGACTTGAATCCAAGATTACAAGATCTTCCTGTGCCAGAGGCGAAAAACTGCAAACTAAGCCACTGGTGGGATAAATAATGATTACTTAATGATATGCTGTACTTAATAAGTGTTGTACCTTGGAGCCAATGTGTTCTAGATCAGTATTTGTTAGGTTTGCATAAGAAAATGTCTTTACAAATATTAGAAAAAATGTTTAGAGGGTAAATACACTCTACAACCTCTGTTCCAACTCATCTCTCAACTCCATGTACTTTATTGTTAAAAATGTAGTGTTAAATCACATTTCATTCACAAATATTCTAAAAGTGATATTTCTTTTCTCATTGGAAATTAGCAACATAGCATGAACATGTTGTGCATGTTAAATTCACTCAATATGCATGTCTCTACCAACAGTTATTATCCAGTAGCAATTCTTTCTTGTTAGGAATCATGTGTTTTAGTGTAAGCATGAATGGGAAACACAACCTCTACACGGCTAGTATCTCAAAAAAAAAAAAAAAAAAAAATGTCAACATTCAATTTTCTGTTTGTTTATTTAAAACCGAGGACAAATTACAGTCAGTATAAACTCATTTCCAGTGTAGCTCTGAGGGTAGGTACAAACAAGGTTGTAACATGGCAAAAAGAATAATTGAGCAAACAAGCAACACAATTGGTTGAACCCCGTCAGGTGGTACAAGAGCAACACTGCACTATTCCAGCACTAATGGGACAGCACAGAGGGATATGGCACTGCTGGAGAGGGTCCAGAGAAGGGCGACCAGGATGATTCAAGGCATGGAGGGTAGGACCTATGAGGTGAGACTGGAAGAACTCACTCTGTACGCACTGGAGGAGAGGAGGGACAGAGGACACATGACAGAGACTTTCAAGTATGTAAAGGGGATAAATAAGGGCAGAGCCAAGGAAGTGTTCAGGCTTAAGAAGGCAGGGAACCACCAGGGGGCACAAGTGGAAGCTGGAAGGGGGTTGGGGAAGAGTGCAGGGGGAATGCAGGAGACAATTCTTCACAGAGAGGGTGGTGGAACCATGGAACACACTGCCCAGGAGTCTGGTGGAAGAGACCACAGTGGAAGGATTCAAGAAGGGTTGGGACAGGTACTGGGGGAAGCTGAGGCCAAGGGGGGTCACCTCTGGGGCTGGGGGGGGGGCTAGCTTCTGAGCAGACACGATAGACCATGGGGCCTATTCTGCTGGCTTTTACTATGACACTATGATAATGCCGTGTTGCTATTCAAGTGAACGTGCACAAGAAACCATTAGAGCACCCTTGGCGCTGTGCACGAGCCACAGAAATCGCGAGCGCACCGATCGGCCAACCCGACTAAACCCATGGGCAGCAAGGGTGACAGGGAGGCATGTGCCCAACGAGTATTATCTAGTGGCGCATGATGAATTAGGACAAATGACCAGGACCAATGTCAGTAAGGCGACACAGTCCTTGAAGTACAAGGAGGTGAACAAGCAGACTGTGAGTGGTTTTTCGTAACTGTGACCACGATCAGTGTTTCTGGCCAAGACGTGGAAATCATTAGTGCATTGTGGGGACATACGGAATATTTGCATACCTTGCTATCCTGAATGAAGTGAAATGCAAGATATGTAAATATTCCTTATACTCCCAGTATGCTGCATTGAAGCAGAAATGTAAACGACCGAAATGACTGAAAGCAGCCGCGTAGGTAGCAAAGAAAGGTACTGTGGCAGGTTATATATTGCGAAATGGTGGTGTTAAACCTGAGTTGTAAACGTGAAAAACACAGCAGTCACAATATAAACAGATAGTGACCTCTGAACGTGCATGCACCCATAGGAGATGGACGTCTACTCAGAAAAGTACAGAGTTGAACAGCAGTAAATATTGTATTAAACAACAGAATAAATAGCTGTTCGTTCATCTGAGTGGCACATTTTAGTGACTTGTAACAGCAGTAAATTAGTGCTTGCCATGTTACGAGCGCATTAATCTACTCCAAAGTTGGGCTCTACTCGGGAATTAATGCCTGGTTGGTAGTTGACGACTGCCCGCGCCTCGTGCTCAATCCTCAAACCAGGCATTAATTTAGTAGAGCCCTCCTTTGTTGTGAATTAATGCTTACTTACACAAGGCTAAAACACAAAATGCTGTACCTGCATCTGTAACACAATATAGAATTTAAACAACAATCAAATATATGTTACAGTATAACAATAATTAGGGCAAGCAACAAGAATTTGGAGTAAGGCTTTCTTTACAAAACTAGGTCTTCACTCTATTAATGGTCTGTTTAGTAGGATTATGTTCACCCAAAAAAATGAGGGTATTCCAGATCACTGAGCTGGAAAACCCAATAGATATCCTCCCAACCTTATTTATGGTTCCGTGGAAAGATATTCCAAAGTGTGCCCTAACTGAACAACCGCTGCCACTGACCACCAGTATGTACTAACTTGAAACTAGCTGCCTTCTGATCCTCTGCCTATTCCTTGTACCTTCCTTAACAATGGATCCTGTGCTGATTCATCATGAGACCACCTTGTCAAACTGTAAAATCCTACCTTACCAGCACAGCCCCAAATCTACCATGTCACAGGGACTAGAAATTCCCTTGGAATTTCATTTACACCTTTGTATGGCTTTGACTAACACTTACTGCAAGTATCCCCTTCCCCACCACTCTATGATCTAATATATACTAGTACCCTAATCAAGCACCGCACAGCCAAAATACCCAAACTATCTCAAATCCTAGCAAACCTCAAGTGGCAAGCTATCCGCATGGCATTGCTACTTTTCCCTGGGAATATACACCCCAACCCTGGCCCGGTACCCCATCAAGTGAGAACTACCAGAATAGTGCCGCACTATATGGCACTAGTCTGGTAAACGCTCACGTGGACAGCGAGTAGGATTTTACAGTGCTAGCTGTAAGTGTCCCCTGGTCGCTGTCCATGATCCTGTACACAGAACAGGGGCTGCTGGGAACAGGAGGCTGGCCAAGCTGCTCCCGTAGCATGGAGGGCTGGGGCATGGAGCAGCTTGGCCAGTGGCAATGAAGACCAGGGCTCTAATCCTGGTCTCCAATATTTTTTACCATATTGGTCCTTTTTTTTTTTACATGGGGCCGTGGAAACCGTATTCCATGGCCCCACAAATTTTAACTTTCCCTGGGATCCACTCCCCCTTAGAGTGAGAATCTTATAGATGAGGGGTGTAGGGGTGTGTGGGGCAAAGCCCCCACTAAAAAATGGTGCCTTTTTTACCACACGCACCATGCCGACGCTATTCTTGTCAGCGCTTACTGAACCCAGTGCCCCCTGGCCCTATGGCAAATCCCTCACCTATACCTAAAAATCATGGTGGTCTCACCCTAGCCTTCATAAATATTTGCAGCCTATTGGCTAAGCTAGACTCCTTACAAGTCTGGGTCACCCAGCACCAGCCAGACAGCCTTTCAGCTGTGGAAACCTGGCTCAATCCTAGGACTGCAGATGCAGTCGTTCAGCTACCAGATTATACAATGTTTAAGCTACACAGGATTGGCAAGTGAGGGGATGGTTGTGCATTTTATTTAAAAGAACACCTCCACGCACAAATATTACCTAACATCCCATCCTCCTGTAACACCCAACTCCTAGCAATAAAAGTTATGCTAGGCACAAACGGAAAAACTTTAACAGTGGAATCAGTTTATAACCCCACCCCCACCCCCGGACCAACATAACGGTTTTAAAACTATCCATGACTTTCTGACTGATCATCGCAAAATGCCAAACTAATAATGATGGGGGATTTCAACATCAACTGGACATCCCCTGAGGCAGGCCCAAAGATGCCCTAGCTGCACTATATATGTCATAACTGGTATGCTCCCTCACTCAGTTAAATTACCGTATGGGAACTACTTCTCTTATTGACTGGCTCATTACAAACTGTCCAGAAAGGATAGCAGGCACAACAGTTCTTCCGGACTCCATTAGCAACCATTCACCTATACTCTGCTGCTGGTCTAATAAGTTCCCTAAGCTTCCACCTAGAACCGTCACAAACAGATTGCTGAAAAAAGGGAAGTTGGAGGCATTTAAAGAACACGTAAGACATCAAGACTGGAGCTTTCTACACAATACTAATGACATGGACATCATACTTGATGGACTAATTCATAATTTTAACAAAACTTGTGATATTTTTGTCCCATCACTAAACTTAAGATCCGAGCCTCCAATAACACCTGGATCATGCCTCAGTTTCTACAGCTAATGAAATGCAGGGATGAACTGTGGAAAAAGGCCAATTACTCTGGCTCACTCTCCAATCTATAGAATTATAAAGCAGCCAGGAACAATTGTACCTGGGTGATCCGGAAGACCAAAAGCCACCATTTCAGAACTGAGCTAACCAACTTGTGGGGAAACTCCAGAAGATTCAGGGAAAACATCAAGCAGCTAACAGGTAAACCTAATAAGATATCCCCCTCCATTCTCAATGTTGAAGGAACCCTACACTGGACCCCAAGATTATTGCAAATACGTTTAGCAAGGCATTCACAGACCTAAGCAATGTACTGCCTCCGGACTTCCTTGAACCCATGAAGGACGAATCCCTTTCGCAGGACCGGGGACCCACCAGGGCTCTTCACCCCCCTGCTACCTGAAAGTCATCACTCCAGTCAAGGAGAAAAAATACCCGTCGAAAGTGCTGTACAAATCTAGGGCTAGCAGTGACTCCCTCAATCTCAAGCTCATTGGGCTTGCCCTTGATATTCTCCTTGTTCCACTAACCAAAATTATAAACTTACCCCTAACCTCTGGGAAATTTCCCCGCCTTTGGAAATCCACAGTGGTCACACCAGTTCACAAAAGTGGAGATCATACTAACCACTCTAACTACAGACCTATTTCAATCCTTCCTCCTCTCTCTAAAGCACTCGAGCGCATCATTGCGGATCAGTTGATAGACTACCTAGACACCTACCAATTGCAGTGCCGACAGCAGCACAGTTTTGGGAAGCAGCACAGTACCTCTTCTGCTTCAGTCGCGTTTACTGGCTTCATTCACAATGCCTTAGACAGAGTGCTCTCAGTGGGGGCAACTTGTATTGACCTCACCAAGGCCTTCCACACCATTAACCACGAACTGTTGCTGAATCAATTAACCCATGTTGGCCTCTCTTCTGTCTCAGTTGCTTGGTTCAGGAGCTACCTCTCTGAGAGAGAGCAAAGAGTTAAAATCCAAAACGTCCTCGCCGACAGCAGGCTGGTATTAACGGGGGTACCTCAAAGCTCCATCCTTGGCCCTCTTTTCTTTAGTTTGTTCCTTAACCAACTCCATTGGCTGTTAAAGACAACATTCTACTGTACACAGATGACGCGTTACTTTTTTCAAGCCACTGGGACCCTACTTTACTAGAATGCCAAATGCAATCCACCTTCTCCACAGCTGAGCAATGATTCCTCAGTTCCAAGCTACTGTTAAACTACAAAAAGACTAAGACCATGATATTTGCATCCCCCCATAGCAGACACAAATCTTTCCAACTACAAATCTGCAACAAGCTTAATTCCCTCCTTGAAATGGTACACTGTTTTAAATATCTGGGAGCAAGGGTCTAAATAACCATCTGTCTGCCTGTCTCAGACACTCAAGTTTTCCCCATGGACATCTAGTTTCCGTTTTCTGGATGTCCTTGGGACAGGCACCAAATGAAAAAGCCTGGGCGGGCACTAGGACCCAACAGATGCTGCAATCTTGTAAGGTTGAGCTATGGACGTCCCAACATCATGATGTCACATACTGAGTGATGTTCTATTCAATCCACCGTCCTGTGATGACCTCTTCTGTGTGGTGGCAGTTTCATCAAGCAGCAAGCTGTGCTAGGTATGTGTTTCCTGTCATCGTACACGTGTAGTTGCTCATCTTCCTTTTACCTACTAAACTGCATTTCTACGTGTGCTGTACTTGCAATAGCAGCCCAAGAATAGCTTTTGTTCACTGGCAGCAGAGTTTTGGGGGTGCAAAATAAAAAAAAAAAAAAAAAAACTCTCAGTATGGGTTCACAGTGGGAAGGTCATGTCAGACGAATCTAATAGATTTCTTTGACTGGGTGACCAAAGTAGTTGACCAGGGAGGGAATGTGGACATGGCCTACCTAGACTTTAGCAAGGCATTTGACACAGTCCCACACAAAAGATTAATAGTCAAATTAACCAGCCTGGGAGTGGGTCCCAGGGTGGTAGCCTGGGTAAAACATTAGCTGCACAACAGGACACAGAAGGTAATTGTAAATGGAGTCCACTCTGAAGAAAGAGGGGTTACTAGTGGGGTACAGCAGGGTTCAGTATTGGGTCCAGTCCTTTTTAATGTCTTCATCAGTGACATTGCAGAGGGACTGGAAGGAAAAGTATGCCTTTTTGCAGATGACACAAAGATCTGCAACAGGGTTGATACACAAGGAGGCGTGAAAAGGATGAAAAGGGACTTGGCAAGGTTGGAGGAATGGTCAGAAGTATGGCAGCTAGGATTCAATGCAAATAAGTGCAAAATAATGCACCTGGGAAACAAGAACCCAGGGGAAGAATACACAATGGGTGGGGAGGTAGTAACAACAACAAAAAAGGAAAGGGACCTGGGGGTAATCATATCAGATGACCTTAAGGTTAGCAATCAATGTGAGAAGGCAGTAGGGAGGGCTGGGGGTATACTGGGATGTATAGGGAGAGGCATCAGCAGCAGAAAACAGGAAGTTGTTATCCCTCTGAACAGACAGTTGGAGAGACCCATCTGAGTACTGTGTCCAGTTCTGAGACCTCATCTCCGCAAGGACATAGACAGGATAGAGGTAGTCCAGAGGAGGGCAACTAAAATGGTGCAGGGTCTGCAAGAGAAGCCGTATGAGGAGAGACTAAAGGAGCTTAACATGTATACCCTTGAGGAAAGAAGGGAGAGTTGGGACATGATAGAAACTTTTAAGTACCTCAGTGGAATCAACAAAGTCCAAGAGGGTAGCATCTTTCAGAAAAAGAGACTTACAAGAACAATGGGACACAATTTAAAGATAGAAGGAGGGCGGTTCAGGGGCAATGTGAGGAAGTATTATTTCACAGAGAGGGTAGTGGATGCATGGAACAGCCTTCCTGAGGAGGTTGTGGGGTCTAAAACTGTGGGAGATTTCAAGAATGCATGGGACAGACATAAGGCAATTCTAGTGGGGGGTAGGAAGAAATAGGCTGTTGGTTAACTAGGATCTGCGGCCTATCCTGTAGGTAGGGAAATGGGCAGACTAGATGGGCCTAGCAGTCCTTATCTGCCGTCAAAGTCTATGTTTCTATGTGTTGTCAGCTAGTGAAGAGGAGCCAGGTAAAGCTACTTAAAAGCCATTGTGAGGGCTAGAAAATTGTATCTGAAGGCCCTTTTTAGGGCAGACAGTCAATACAGAAAGAGAGGGGAGATTTGATACTTGGAGAACAGGAATGGAACTCAAAAGAGCTGAGACAACCACATAAAGCCTAGGTCAGGGCAGGAAGGGCCCCAGAGACAGAAAATAGGGAGGCTGGCTAAAAGCCCTTGTCAAGGTTACAGAGTAGTGGGAGACATTTAGTGTCTATGCTGTACACAGGAGCAGAGGAAGCTGATCGACTTGTCGGAGCAGAGCAGAAGGGAGTTGAGTAAGGGTCCTTGTCAGGGTTACTATTGAGCAGGAGGCGGCATTAAGCTGAGGGCAAACTGGTTATGTCCTTTTCTGAGCCATGTACCAGCCAGTGGTTAATATTTCATAGGCCTTTTAAGGGCATCTTTCAATGGACACCATCAGTTAGTAAGCCCTTTTCATGGCACTGCAACAGCCAGGGGACACACTAATTATTAATAGCTATTTTTGGAAACATAAATGTAAAAGTAGTTAGCAAAAATCGATAGGACAGGTACATATTCTCTGGGACAGTCAAAATGAATATTGCACCTGTCCCTTGGAAAGCCATCTGCAAAAAATTATTTTTAGCCCTGTCTGGGAGTAACTTTGGACAGCTCACTATCATACTCGCAGCATATCGACCAAGTTGCAAGGACAGCAATCTCTAGATTAGGGCTACTCTATTATAAAAACAAACAATTTTTAACCAATAAAGCCCAACGGCGGTCACTAGCTCAGTGCTATTGGTCATTGAGTATGGCCTTTTATTATATGGTTTGGCTACCTCCACGGCCCTCTGACTGGTGAAGACTTCCCTTAACAAGACCTGTAGGCTTGTTCTGGATGCAAACCAGGTGACCCATATGTGTGATCTTTATGCTCAGACTGGTTGGCTTAACTTGGACAGCAGGGAGTAAAAATAGGAGTGGTGTATAGACCCCCTGCCCTGGCGGAGGAGCTGGAGGAGAGTCTGGTGGCAGATGTTGGGAGACACTGCAGACTGGGCAGAGGAACGGTGGTGGTGTTGGGGGACTTAAACATGCCAGGAACAGACTGGGAGACTATGACATCTTCTGTGACCAGGGAACAGAGGTTGTTGGATGTCTTTCAAGACGCGTTCCTAACTCAGCAGGTGGGGGAACCGACCAGGGAGGCGCGGGTACTGGATGTGGTCCTGGCAGACAGTGACCAGATTAGGGGCCTGGAGGTAAGGGACCCGTTGGCGGGGAGTGACCATGCCACAGTCTGGTTCTGCCTGGACCTAGGAGGGCCAGAAAGCTGCACAAAGACGGAGGTAACTGACTTCAGGGGAACGGATTTTAAGGAAATGGGAAGGATCCTTAAGGAGCATTTGGTTGGGATTGGATCAGACATGGACGCTGATAGTAGGTGGGAAATCATCAAGAGAGGGTGCAAGATGCTACCAGCACCTGTGCAAGAGTAAGGCAATGCGGTGAGGCCCGAAAACCCTGCTGGTGGACCAGGGAGGTCCAGGAGGTGGTGCAGGGAAAGAAGGCAGCCTATAGGCAATTCAAGTGCTCAAGGAGTGAAAGGGATCGAGGAGTAGTGAGCTGATGGCTAGAAGGGCCATTAGGGTGGTGAGGCGGCTAAGGCAAGGAAGGAGCAGAACCTGGCCAGGGAAATCAGGAGAGGGAACAAGGGGTTCTTTAGATACATTGGGGAAAAACGAAGGGTGAAGGGGCAGATTAGCAGGATTAAATCAGGGGAGAGATGGGCACAAGACCGGGGGAGCAGGCTGAGGTACTAAATGAGTACTTCACCTCAGTTTTCACCAAGGAAAATGGGGGTGCTGCATCATACATGGGAGGAGACAGAGATACTGAGGAGGGGGACCCTTACCGATCGGCGGGTCTGGGGAGAGGGGGAGGCATCACTGGCAGGAGAGGGAGGGCTAAGCAGGGAGAAGAGGTACTAGAAGTGGAAATCATAGTAGACAGAGTGAGGGAAGCCCTCAGCTCCCTTAAGACAGAGAAAGCACCGGGGCCGGATAAATTACATCCCAGAGTGCTGAAGGAACTTGCGGATGTCCTGGCGAAACCCCTGGCGGAGCTTTTCACCATCTCTCTGAGGACAGGGTGGGTGCCCCAGGACTGGAAGGTGGCGCATATAGTGCCTATTCACAAGGGGGATCAAGGGGTGGCAGAGAACTACAGGCCTGTCAGCCTGACATGGGTGGTGGGCAGGTGATGGAGGGCATTGTCAAGGAGAGGCTAGGGGGGACCTGGAAAAGTCAGGTGCCTGGATGAGACAGCATGGATTCGTCTCGGGGAAATCGTGTCAGACAAACCTTGTGGAGTTCTATGACTGGGTGACGAGTGCCTTGGACCTGGGTAGACCAGTGGACGTCCTCTTTCTAGACTTCAGCAAGGCATTTGACTTGGTTCCTCACATGGGCCTGTTGGATAAGCTGGGAGAAATGGGGGTGGGGAACCAGATGATCAGATGGATAGGCAATTGGCTCCAGGACCGGACCCAGAGGGTCGTAGTTGGTGGGATAGTCTCATCCCCAAAGAGGGTCATTAGTGGGATCCCACAGGGATCAGTCCTTGGGCCCCTCCTGTTCAACGCCTACGTCTCTTACATAAGGACAGGAATCAGGAGTGAGATGAGTCTCTTTGCAGATGACTCAAAACTGGGGGCGGTGGTGGATGGGGAGGAGGGAGAGGTGGCCCTACAGGGGACCTGGAGGCTCTGGAAGATGGTCTAGAAAGTGGAAGCTGAGGTTCAATGCAGGGAAATGCAAGGTACTCCACCTGGGGGCAGAAACCCAGGCCAAGTGTACACCCTGGGGGGATGCTACAAGTCTCGATGGCTGAGAGGGACCTGGGGGTGGTGGTGGATGTCAAAATGAACAACTCGGAGACTTGTAGGAAGGCAGCAGCCAAGGCCAACAGGATGCTGGGACGCATCGCTAGGGGATCACCTCAGAAGGAGGAAGTGATGCTCCCTCTGTATCTTCTTGGTGAGGCCACACAGTACTGCGTGCAGTTTTGGAGCCACACTTAAAGAGGGACATTAAACTCCTGCAGAGGGTCCAGAGGAGGGCAACCAAAACGATTTGGGGCTTGGGGGACAGGACCTATGAGGAGAGGCTCAAGAGCTAAATATGTACACATTGGAAGAGAGAAGGGACCGGGGGACATGATAGAGGTCTTCAAGTACATGAAGAGGGTAAATAGGAGGAACAGTCAGGTTACCCGAAGGAAGGAGGAGGGGCCACTAGAGGGCATGGGTGGAAGCTGGAGGGGGGAAGATTCAGGGGAGAAAGGAGGAGGTGCTACTTCACTGAGAGGGTGGTGGAGCCATGGAATGCACTGCCTAGGGGGCTGGTGGAGGCAGAGACGGTGGCGGGGTTCAAGAGGGGCTGGGACAGGTACAGGGGAAGGGTTCTGGAAGCAAAATCCAATGCAGCAAGAATATCCGGAACTGGGAAGGGAGAAGCCAGAGAAGGCGAGGGGGGCAGCAAGGTCAGCACCCAGGGTGGGGGCTGACCAATCGAGCAGACTCGAAAGACCGTTAGGCCTATTCTGCTGGCATTTTAGTATGTTAGTATGTTAGGATACAGTAACAGATCTGGAAGGGAATGGTCCTTGTCAGGGAAGGGAAAGTATGTCTCTTTGCAGATGACACAAAGATCTCCAACAGGGTTGATTCACAAGGTGGGGTGCAAGGATGAAAAGGGACTTGGCAAAGTTGGAGGAATGGTCAAATGTATGGGAGCCTAGATTCAATGCAAAGAAGTGCAAAGTAATGCACCTGGAAACAAAAACCCGGGGGAAGAGTACACAATGTGGGGTGAGATTCTGACAACAACAAAAATGGAAAGGCACCTGGGGGTAGTCATATCAGACGACCTAAAGGTGGGCCAGCAATGTGAGAAGGCAGTAAGGAGGGCAGGGGGATGCTGGGATGCATAGGGAGAGGCATCACCAGTAGAAAATGGGAAGTTGTTGGCCCTCTGTACAGACAGTTGCTAAGACGACATCTGGAGTACCGTGTACAGTTCTGGAGACCCCATCTTCGCAAAGACATAGACAGGGTGGAGGCTGTCCAGAGAAGGGCAACCAAAATGGTGCAGGGTCTGCACCAGAAGACATATGAAGAAAGACTAAAGGAGTTTAAGATGTATAGCCTCAAGGAAAGGAAGGGGGGGAGGGAGACATGATATAAACTTTCAAATACTTCAAGGGAATCACCTAAGTCCAAGAGGGTAGAATCTTTCAGAAAAAGAGATGTGCAAGAACAAGGAGGCACAATTTGAATATAGAGGGGGAATGGCTCAGAGGTAATGTGAGGAAGTATTTCTTCACAGAGAGAGTTGTATATGCATGTAATGGCCTTCCTGAGGAGGTCATAGAGTCAAAAACAGTGAAGGAATTCAAGAATGCATGGGACAGACATAAGGCAATTCTAGTGAGGGGTAGGAGGAAGTAGGCTGTTGGTTAACTAAGATCTGCAGCTTATCCATTAGGTAGGGAAATGGGCAGACTAGGTGGGCTAAGCGGTCCTTACCTGCCATCAAATTCTATGTTTCTATGTTTCATGTCTGTCTGCTGGCAAAGAAACCCACCCTCGGACTTACCCTGGTGGGTGTTAAGAACCTCCTCAGCCTACCTGACTCTGCCAGAAGCACTACGAATATAAATAACCACTCTCTTAAAGTCCCCTTCTGCCGCACCACTCAAGACCAGCAGTCTTTCGAATACCATGCACCCTCCTGGCTCAACTATCTCAGAGTAGACTTACAAAAGGAAGTTAGGCTTGGTCTGTTTAAGGCTAAACTTTGTACCCTACTTGCATCTACTAGTGGATGTGACTATGGGACCTAGGCATCCTTCCAACCCTTCTTATACCCCATTAGCCTACCTCTCATCCTCTGGCATCTCCTGCCCTGCAACCCTGTATCCCTTAAACTCCGCCCCTTCCACACCTTACCCATGTCTACCCCTGCCCAGTCCTCTCACCAGCCCTGTGTCTAGCTTTCCAGTTTTCATTACCTCCCTCCCTCCCTCCCTTTTCATTTGGCTATACCTACCTGCCATGTGACCTCCATCCTCCACCCTGACACCGCTACCTGATGGCTATGTCATCACTCTAAAACAACAGAAAGTTCAGACTGCACTCAATGCTCGAGGGGATGCACTTGCAAACGGACGGCCATCCAAAAAATCAGCAAACAAAGTAGAAAAATGACCCCTTGAAGGCATTAAGCCGAGGCGCTACGGGCTCTCACAGGGTGGAGCAATTAAATGCAACATTAGTTGCTTAAATTTGTGGTTTGTGTGTTTCTTTGATTATTTATGTGGAGCACTGCATTTTTCTACTTTGTATGTCATCACTTCCCCTGCCCACTGGCCCTCCCCGTCCTGCCTGCCTCTACCTCTACCTTCCTCAGAACAACAGTCCTTAACGTGCCCTTGTCTATGTGTTTAACTCTCACTGCTGCATCTCCCACTCCTCTCTCCTTTACCCACGGCATTATGCCCCCCACCATTTGGCTCATGACAAACTACACTACCTGCACTTTCTGTAGCCTAACTGTCGTGCACGTAGACGGAAGAACTGCATTTTATACCAAGGTCTGAGTTTAACCCTTCCTCCTGCAACTTGATCAACTGTAACCCATGTGTGTATACTTCACTGTATATTTGTATGTTGTATATATTTCTTACCCCTTCCCTTGTTACTCCATTTATATGTACCATATTGACTACTGTATTAACTGGACTTTTGCCTAAATTGTATTCCGTACTAAATGTTTTCAATCTATACTAAATGTTTAATTCCTATACTTTACTACAATGTATCATTACATGGAACCTCTGTAAATGAGCCTCTGGCTTAAAGGTACATCTGAAATCTAATAAATAAATAAATACGAAACAACCTCAGTCCAAGCCCAATTTTAAATACTTGGTAAAGATCTCTAAGGTAAGCATTTGCATCCCCCTTTAAGGTTTTATGAGCAAACTGAATGCTGTGAAGTGCTCTTTAATTTGAGTGGCAGCCAATCAAGTGGTGAAGCATCAAACTGGGAAGCATAAAAAAAGGAGACTAGCTGTATAAAGATGAATGCTGCTCACAACTTTTTTCATCTTGCAGTGTAAAAATATGGTTGCACTAAGAGTTCCAAACTGTGTAAGAATTACTAGTGGTTGTGTTTTCCACTCCACTGTCATCTTAGGAGTACCAACAATTAATAATAATAAGTTTATTTGTATAGCGCCTTTCAGCATACCAAGGCGCTGAACATATTACACAGAAGAAAGATTCTAAAGTTAGCAAGCTGCAGTTCCTGTCATTTCTGTTCAATACATTGAATGCTCCAACATTCAAACACGTCATCATTAAAAGGAATATTAACAGGGGGTCCTGAGTAACCAAAAGCAAAATCACAGCAATGTAGGTTAGAGGCTTACCTACATAATGATAGGCTCCGTTTGCCTCACAAACAAGTTTTAATCTGTTTTCATCAACGTTTAAATGTTCTGATGAACGTAAACAAAACAAAACAATCCAAATCCAAACTGTTGTGACCGCTCTAGCCATACAGCCAAACACACACGTTTCTTTAAAATGTTCAATATTTATTCGATTTTTTATAAGTGTCACAACGTTTCGCCAGCAAGTGGCTTCTTCTGGGGAACTGTTAATTAAATATAGAATGATAAATTATAATTAATTCACGATTCGACATATTCATTTTTTCTTCAATATAAATCTTATACAATATATAGTCCACCAGTACAATCAGGCCATTTACTCTGTATCATCTGCATTTCAGGTATAAACATGTCATAAAATAATAACTGTATATTCTTTCATATTAGTTCATATCCTACTAGTCTTATTAGTGCAAAAAAGCCTCTACACTTCTAACAATCCACTGGTGCTCACCATGCCAGTTACCAAATTTTAACAATAATATCAAACATGTATATGCAAGAGTCATCCTTTCAAAATATTTTTTTCTGAATGTAAACAAAAGTCTGCTCCCTAGTCAAACATCACACTTCCATATGTCCTTAACGTGATGTTGTCAGTGGAGCGACAGGGCTCCAGAGCAATAATACAGTCTGCATAGGGACCTTATAAATGAACCGTTAACATTAACAAAGTGCTTCCCCTCCAAATCCTTTACTGTGCATGTATGACAACCTTTTCCCACATGCACAGTAAAGGATTTGGAGGAGGGGAAGTGCTTTGTAAGTGTTATTTTAACAGTTTAGTTATAAGGTCCCTATGTACTATAGACTGTATTATCACTCCGGAGTGCTATCGCTTCACTGACATTATCACAAAACTTTGCAGCCATTTTAGGCACCTGTGGAAGTGCGATGTTTGAATGGGGAGCAGGGTTTTGTTTACATTTGTTGGAACATTTAAACACTGATGAAAATGGATTAAAACCCATTTGTGAGACATACAGAGCCTATCATTATATAGGTAAGCCTGTAACCTACAGTGCTGTGATTTTGCTTTTGGTTACTCAGAGCCTCTGTTTATATTCCCTCTATCTGCAATTGACTATACAATCAAATCTACGATAAAAAATCAGTATTTCAAAAATAAATGATTTCTAAAACTTAACATAGAATAAAAATGTTTGATTATAGTTTTTCTCTTCCATTCAATTTTCTAATGAGTGTGTGAGTACACTCACGCACCCCTGTATAATCTATATACAGTTTTTCATATAAGAGCACTTATGCATGGGGATGCCTCCAAGCTTTCCACCATGCTGCAAACATTCTCATACCTTACACAGGAGCATTTAAAAATTTAAAGATACAGGGGAAAAAAGAAGAAAGCAAGATAAAAACTGTGACCAAGAGAAAAAGAAAATTGAAATTGTTCATAGAAAGGAAATGGAGAGCAACTGCAGAACATGCAAAGAGAAAGCATGTTTCCTGCTTTTTATGCTTGACCTACTGTAAATCCCAACCCTTTTACATATTTCTAGAGAAAATACTAGAGACGTATTGAAGTTACAAATAAACACAATGTGAATGGATTCATACATGGTCCTCCAGCTTCCCAAGATAACTTGAACATGGTATGTGTTTCTCTCTTCTTGTAGGTACCATCACTAGGGACTACTAAAATGACAGCAACATGAACATTCAATATGAACCAAATCTGCTGCTCAGATCTGGTTATAATCAAACAAGTAAACCTTTTTTATGATTCTAGCTGCTAGAGTTACTGGAGACCCAGACATGAAGAAAACAGCCTGTTACTATCTGTAAAAACACAAAAAGTTTCAGACTATTAACATTTCCCACACCAGAAAGAATCATATATATATCTCTAGGATCAGGTTTTCCATAGCAAATGCATTTTTTTGGTTTAAAGTATCCTTAATACTTTATTTTATAGGTCCCTAGTGGTACTAATGTGTCATGTGGATTACTTTCTGCCATACAAGAAAAATGCACACGTAGCCCCGGCCAGCTCACATTATTTAATGAGAAGTATGTGCTATAAACCTGTCAATTTATTCCATTGAAAGGCTGTAAAGAGTGGAAATGAGTTCCACATGTAAGTAAGGGCACTAACTTAAACCACTCATGGTTCTTCTCACCAGCAGTGGCTCATATGTTTTGACAGGTTGAATAAGCCAAAAAATGAAAACCACATGCTCACAAAAGCTATTACAGTATACTTCCCTATCATATAGGTATTTATGTTCATGCCGGTTTCTTTTACACTTACTAATCCTCTAAACAGAGGACAATCTAAGTTTCTCCTTAAGAAATAATGAGATGGCAGTATACCTTAGAAGCAGACTCATTCCTGGCTGATCACAACAAAGACACTACCTTATTAGAATATACAGTGAGGCTAAATTATCTCACTCAACCACCTACCCATTAAGAGCAGCTTTTCTATGTAAGGATGATGAAACTGCAGCAGATACACATGCATAAGAAAGTGACAATTCGTGAGTGTATTGGAGATACAGATAAAGAAACATGGTAGCTGTGTTAGTCCAGTTGATGATGCTGAAGGGGAAAAAACCAACAAATATGTTGCAGGTGATACGTTTTATTGAACTAGAAAAATTATTTTTGAGATTAGCTTTTAAGAGTTATAGTCTCTTCTTCAGGTCAGTATGAAGTACATCACTTGCCCTCCCTTGCCAGCACTGCCTGCTAATATTTTAAACTTGCATAAAGACATCCCACCCTTTCAGCACCACCCCTACCATCCCCAACCAGCCCATTAGACTTCCCTCAATCCACCCAGTAGTCTGCACTTGCTATTTTATTTTGTCCAGCGCTTTACAAGGATTTATCAAGACGATTTCTTTGCGAACACTGAATACTGTTTTTTTTCATCCCAGTAGTACTTTGTACAAAACACAAGGCACTACTAGACAGGCAAAAAAAAACAGCATACAAAGCTGGCCATGTTATCGAATAGATGAGGACTGTTCTGCAGCTTTGTACAAAACAAATTTGTAACTGCAGACTGTTGTTTGGCTACAGCAAAGTCTTTAGGGATGGGCTAGGAGGGTGACTGTGCCGAGATGAGCGTGGGTGCGTTTTATGCTCGCTTAGAATGGGAGCTGGCAGTGCTGGCAGGTTCGGAGGCAGCATTGTCCTGAATCACATATCAATTATGTATTACTGGATGGCTGAAGTAACTGTGAATGGCTGTGTGGGGAGGAGGTACAGTGGCAGAGCAATATTTTGTTAGGGTACTAAGGCAGTTACTTGGTAAATTACAGTAGATGTTTATGAACTCAGCATTTACTGAGAATTAATGAGCGACCAGGCAGCTTGTTGTAACCGCTGAAGTTTCTATGATTAGTCACTTTCTTACACCCCACTGTGTAAAGAGGCAAACACATCACTCGTAGACTGAGAATTCAACTCTGATGTTATTAGCATGGAGGAGAAGCCTGAGTGCAGTTTAATAACAACAGATGTTGGAAAAGATTTTATTTTAGGTACAGTTTTCTTACATCTCCCTAGCGGTGGTTCATGAAAGTAAAGATATATAAATGTCAAGCCATGATCAGACAATTTTCTGTATTAACTCCATCTAGAATGGAACAGAGGAGTGTCTATATAATTACGTAATATACGATAGTGACTGCTAGAAATTAAAACAATAGACATTCTTGTTTTATATGAACAAATCCTGTTTCATGAGATTGTGTTGTTTTCATGAAACAGGATGAAACAAGAATGTGAAAAAAAACAGGTTGCATACAAACTAATCATGTTTCTTGAGATTGCGTCATTCTCATGAAACAGGACTGGTTCATACAAAACTAGAATGTGAAAAAAAAAAAAAAGTCCAAATTCTTGTTTCATATGAACGAATCCTGTTTCATGAGATTGGGTTATTCATGACACCAGATTCATTCATATGAAACAAGAATGTGAAAAACACTAGGTCTAAATTCTTCTTTCGTATGAAGCTAGCTTGTTTCATATGGCCCTATTCCTATTTCATGAGGCCATAGAAAATCATCTCATGAAACAGATTTTTTTAAATGTTTTATACACACATTTCTTCATCCTTTTTCCCAAAACTAACTGCACAATCCAGGTAACGGGATCCCATTTAGCAAGATACATGTATTGGTGTCTCTGCAGGATATGATTTTTAAGGGTTTTCAAAAAATTTAACAAGAGGGCCACCATACGAAAAAATAATTTTTTTTTCTCATGAAACAGGATTCCCACCCCCCCAAACAAAACAGAATCCTGTTTTGTATGAAACAGCTATCCAAAAGAGCATACTGAGCATGCTCAGAAATGAAATGTCAATCCTTATAACTCTGGAACAAATTCATATTTTTTTCACCAAACCAATGTCACTCTGGACTAGGTCCTTTCTACACTGAATATTAAAGACCAAAATTCCAAACCATCTGGGTGCTAGGTGATGACAAACATTAAAAAAAACTGATTTGTTTCACTTTTTTCACTATCTGGATCTCGGTATCTGCACATCTAACCAGAACCAAACTTGGCATGTCAAGAGGCCATGCCTCCAAGACCGTGCTTGAAATATTTTGTGCAAATCCACTGAAGAGGGGCAAAGTTATTAAAGTGCAAATTTAGGGGCTTAACATTAAGCAGCCTACTCAACCCTAACTATAGTGGTGCGGTATATTAAGAAGAACTGATGCAAGGCTGGCCCAGTGGTGCTGAGGGTTGAGGCACTCTGGATGCCACACCTCAAGCCATGCCGGTGACATGGGTTTAGGAATGAGCTCAGGTCCTCAGGGGTTGGCAGGGGAGGACTACGGTTGAGTGTCCCCAGACTGCTCTCCTAGTCCTAGGGTGGGCTGGAGACATCCACTGCACTGTAGCAACCTCTAGGGACGCCCAGAGGTACTACTAGTGTCAGTGCAAAATGGGGAATGCGGCAGATGACAGCACACTGTGCCTGGATGTCATTGCACATCCGCGTTCCAAGGGGACTAGAAAGAGGAAAATCGTCTTTGCATGACTGTGCAGCCTGATGGCCGCACTCTGTGCTGCCCGGAGGACTTGTGAGGATTCCCGTCTGGGAGGGTCCCGGGGCTGTCCTGGCAGGGAGAGACATGGGGGGGCCCTCCAGCAGGATGGCAAGATGGCTGTCCTGGACCCTCCTGGTTGCACTTAGAGCCACCCAGCTCTCTGGGCGGGCAGAGCTGGTGGTTGGATGCCCCATGCTGGAAGCGCCACAGCAGGTGGAAAATACAGTGGATAAAAAAAAAAAAGAAGAGCTGATACACGTCTCCAATATGATATTCCACATGCAACATGTGTGAGGGCCACAACAGTTCATGAACTACTTTGCTCACACAAAAAGAGAACAATAAAATATATATAATTTCCCATAGTACAGTATCCTAGTTTCGGCATAATAGTTCAAAACTAGAACTGAAGTGACACAGTGCTCAACCAAGGTTTAATTTAGAAGAAAATACTCATAATACAACAGCAGAAGTTTCACTTCTAAGGAAAATAATGACTTAGTACTTCTTATGCCTTATGTGTCCGGGGCAGTGTTGTATTTACAATTTCTGAGCCTTATGGACAATTATGCAGTCCACCAGGGCCCTGTTCTTTGAATGAACCCGCGCGTGTGTACGTACACACACACACACACACACACACACACACACACACAGTCAATAATTTTCTGTAACTGCATGAGCTATTAGCGCTCCCTTCTGATTAAAAACTCCGGCAGCCATCCATTTATGTATCCAAAGCAGTTCTTATGAGTTCCTGGAATGTAAGTTCCATCGTTTCAGAAATAATGTTTTGGACTTAGACTTACCTTGCTGTGTTAGTTTTACATGGAATAGTATGAATGGATGGTGGCTACTAGGGGGCCATTTATCTTAAAATGTACACACAAGTGACTGCGGAGAAAGAAGGGTGCCAGTGGCTGCAATGCTGAGAGGTGAGAGGTCAGGGAGTCTGTCAGTTGTAAGAACAAGCAAAGTGGAACATGAAGGGTACAGGACAAAAATAATGGAACACAAGTGGTTCAAAAAATGTAGCAGAAATGTGTTATTTTGCACTAGAGAACACAAAGTTCAACAGCTTCTGAGGGCTTTGGAGCTCCCACACCCCTGGCCTACTGTTTTGGGGCCTGGGCCCCAAACAATCGTACCGAGCGAAAATAGAGAAAACCACAATAACCCTGTCAAACCCACACTGTAAAAATAGCATAATCCGAAACAGCTACACATTAGTGCTATCCCTGTAGCTGTTGGCTGTAGGAGGGAACAGGTGAAAGTGTCTGTTGCAGGGATGCCGCCAAGTAGCTCCTGTAGCATGGAGGGTAGTACACAAGCAACAGAGGCTGGTGGAAGGTCAAAGGGCTGGGGATCGAGTCCCGGTCCTGGGACATGTGTTTTTTTCTTTTTTTATTTCTGTAGTGTGTTTTGTATTATGATTTCTCCCCCTTGCCCTCCACCCCCGGTGTACCTGCTGGCTTCCACCTCCCCTTCCCAAGGATTCCTCCTCACCCCACAGCTCCTTCCCTTCCCTGAGTTGCCTTCCCCCTGGAGGTGATTATATTTAGATCAGGGGGCTCGGGGGGGGGAATCAGATTAATGTTCTTGGTAATAGCCATGGTAGCTGTTGGTGTGTTTGTGGATTGCTACCATTGGCGCTTTATTTGTAGTCGCTGTTGTAATCGGGCGTTGTTATTGACAGTGGCATTTTGACTTCACTATTTTTGACCATGCTGTTGTTGTTTTAGTGGTCCTGATGTAGTGCCCCAAACAATATCTCATGCTAGCAATGCCTCTGGGCCAATGCATTTATGGAAGAAATCTGGGATCTTGTCCAACAGACCTGTCTTGTGATCTCATTATTAGATACCATGGGGCTCTGACTGCTATGAGTAGAAATTTCTTCTCAAGCAACACTGAAGCACAGAAAAACAGGTCAGCTGCCCTCTTTCATATGTGGATAACATTTTACATCCCAAATGCTTAATCCTGAAAGACAGTGAAGATTCCATGGTGAAATGTGAGACTTTGTGCAATTTGTTTTTAGCCAAGATTGTGGCAATTAGGTTTGGGATAGCCTCTGCTGTTGCTGATCATAGCTGCAGTGATCAGGATTTGGGGTTGGCTGAACCTCTGATGTCATGGTCCAGTTTTCATCCAACTGCTTGTGATGAGAGCCACCATGTGTTGTCAACTATGTCACAGCACCTGTATCTTGGATTTAGCCCCATCACACCTGTGGAAGGCTGAACTGAAGCTCTACTTCCTGTATTCACTGAACACCTTAATGCCTCCTTGAGAGACACATTACCCCCACTGGCTTTAAAGGAGGCTATGATAAGGCCTCTCCTGAAGAAGTTGTCAGATGATCCTGGGATTTATAGACCAATCTTTAATCTATCTTCTTTAGGTAAGGTGACAGAGAAGGTGGTGGTAACATGATTATGAAACATCTATGAACTTTTCCAGTCAGATTTTCAGTCCCAGTCTACCCTGGTTGAAGGTAAATATTATCTCCTCCTCCTCATGAAGGATCAAGGAAAAGTATTTTGGAAGGTTCTCCTTTTTTTATCATCTGCATTTGATACCATCAAGCACCACTGACTCACTGATTATCTGAGCTAGGTGGCTGGTGTGTCCAGAACCGTTTTACGCTGGTTCTGCCCCTTCCTGATGGAGTGTCAGTAGGCAGTTGTTTGGGGAAAATTTTAGAATGAACTAAAAGATGACAGCATCAAAAGCAAGAAAAAAATCAATCTGGATGGGGATTCTGAAGATTTTTTTTTTTGCGTGGTCTGAAATCTTAATTCAAGAAACCTATACACATACCAAACTCTATAAAAAATGAAAATTGCCTGATTGTTTAACAGAATAAGTACTAAGCATGTAAACAAGACATCTGTAGGTTCTAGTCCTGGGTAAACTCAGTTCTCTATGCCTCTGAGACTGGTAGATGTGTACCACAAAATACGGACAAAAAAGGTCGACTCAGCTTGAGCTTTTCTGTAGAAAAATTCACACAAATTACATTTTCTGTCTTTTCCTCTATAAGTATATAAGATTCTATAATGACAGTTTATAATCCCTTATTCCTATTAAAATTACCTTCATAGTAGCAATCTCCTTAATGAAAATCTGAAAAGTTTATTCTCCACCCCATAGCATTACTGCTTACACCAGCTGTCCAAATCAAGCCAAGGATGTTCCTCAGGGCTCCAGATAAGGGGAGTACCAACCTGTTTTACTCACCTCATTTTAGGAAATGCAGTTCAGAAATTTTTTTTTTATGCATACCAACACTCACCCAAAATTTGTAAATACTCCACACTCTAAAGAATAGTGCTTCATAACATAACTGGTTATTCAAAAGGAGCATTTTTTTCAGATTTACAGCACTCGTACCATCCCAATTTTGTTTTACTCACTATATTTAAAACTGATGAGTAAATTACTCCTACCTGCCAACATTATCTGCAGCACTGTTGGCACCTGATCAATTCTTACCTAGAAAAAAACTAGATTGTTTTTAAAAATGTACTTCTCACTCCACTCTGTCCAGACATTTGTACACATCTGAATTTGGTTTTACTCAACTCACTTTTAAAATGAGGAGTACAGTACTCATCCCAAAAATCTTATCTGGAGTCCTTGATGTTCTTCAGTACTTTAAAGGAATTAACTTAAAGCCATAATGACATTTAACAGTCTCAAGTGCTCTGAATTGGAAACCTGATTGAGAGCAAGAGGATAAATCACATGACCATCCTGAATAACCTTTTCTGTTTGGCTACTTTTCACAAACATTAATGGATTATAATCAAAATATTCCATTATAATAATGGAATAGTTTGCCTACTGGATATCTAATCAATATAACAATATTGTCAAGATAATTTCCTTGGTTTACAGCTGCACTGATCCAATCAAGGATTCTCTCAACCTCCTAAACAATTAAGTCCTGTCCATACTACAGAACAGTTCTGGAAAACCACTCTAAAAATCGGTTTAACTACACCAGTTCAGCAAGCAGTAACTGTGCTTTAAGACTGTTTATGTCCACATTACTGTTCCTAAACCTGTTCTCCCTGTGGCCATTCCCTATAGAATTCTGGGATTATTTTGTTTGTATCTATCCCAGAATTCACTGCATGCTTCCCATGTGTTCTGGGTCACTGTAACTGTGAACTGTGAAAAACAAAGGATGACTCCACTGCTGATTGTGCAGTGTTGTGTTGTTTTTAATGTTATTATTGCATCATAAAACAGTATCTGCCCAATTCTTCTGATCACCAGTTGTTGCACTGTAACTGTGGAGCAACAGTATTATCTCTGTGTGATTTACTGTGTTCCACATCTTAACATGCTAACATGTCAGCAGAGGAGGCCTATTGGTCTTTCATGCCTTCTCGATAATCAGCACCCATATTGGGTGCTGATTTTGCTGTCTCCCCCCCCCTCCACGTTTTCTGTCCCCAGTCCAAGATGTTCCCCTTGTATGGGACTTTGTCAGATTCACCCTCCCCCCATACCTGTCCCAGACCCTCTTAAACCCCTCCACAATCTCTGCCTCCACCAGCCCCTTGGGCAGTGCATTCTATGGTTCCACCACCTCTCCATGAAGTAACACTTCCTCCTCTCCCCTGAGCCTCCCCCAGCTTCCATCCATGCCTCTAGTTGCCCCCCTTTCCTTTGGAGCACCTCGACTGAGCCTCCCTTACCAATCCCTTCATGTACTTGAAGACCTCTATCACATCCCCCCGTCCCTCATCTCCTCCAGGGTGTACACATTGAGCTCCTCGAGCCTCTCCACATAGGTCCTTTCCCCCAGGCCCCAGATCATTTTGGAAGCCCTCCTTTGTACCCTCTCCAGGAGTGCAATGTCCCTCCTTAAGTGCGGTCTCCAAAACTGCACACAATACTCAAGGTGTGACCTAACCAACGGGTTATAAAGAGGAATGATCACTTCCACCCATCTAGAGGTAATCCCCCTAGCAATGAAACCCAGCATCCTATTGGCTTTTGCCCCTGCCCTCCTACAATTGTCATAGTAGTTCATTCTGACATCCACAACCACCTCCAGGTCCCTCTCACCCTCTGAGACTTGTAGTATGTCCCCTTCCCAGAGTATACCCTTGGCCTGGATTTCTGGCCCCCAGGTGTAGAACCCTGCACTTCCCTGCACTGCACCTCAGTTTTCACTTCCTTGACCACCTATCCAGAGTCTCCAGATCCTCCTGCAGGGCCACTCTCCCCTCCTTCCCATCCACCACTGCACCCAGCTTCGAGTCATCTGCAAAGAGACTCATTTCACTCCTGATACCCTTACTTATGTCAGAGACATACACGATAAACAGGAGGGGCCCTAGTACTGATCCCTGGGGAACCCCCACTAATGACCTTCCTTGGAGAGGAGACTAGCCCCCCAACCACTACCCTCTGTGTACACTCCGAAAGCCAATTTTCTATCAATCCGATCATCTGTGTCCCCACCCCCATTTCCCCCGCTTAGCCAGCAGACCACCATGGGGTACCGAATCAAACACCTTGTTGAAGTCTAGAAAGAGGACATCCATCAGCCTACCCTGGTCCAGTGCACTCGTCACCCAGTCATAGAACTCCACAAGGTTGGTCTGACACAATCTTCCCGGGACGAAGCCATGCTGTCTATTGTCCAGGTACCCCATTATCCCTAGCACCCCCCCCAGCATTTCCTTGACAATACCTCCACCACCTTGCCCACCACCGAGGTCAGGCTAATGGGCCTGCAGCTCTCCGCCTTCTCTCTTGATCCTCCCTTGTAGATAGGCATGATATAGGCCACCCCTCCAGTCATGTGGTACCCACCCGGTCCTCAGAGAGATGTTGAGAAGTTCTACCAGGGGGCCGCCAAGACATCTGCCAGTTCCCTCAGTACTCTGGGATGCATTTCATCCAGCCCTGGTGCTTTCTCCATCCAAAGGGACCTGAGGGTTTCCATCACTCTCTCTACCGGAATTTCAACCTCCACATTCCCCCCTCCCCTGTACTGTCATCCCCCCACCTGACAATGCTGGCTGGCCCTTTCCTCTCTCCAAACATGTCAGTGCTCCCCATCTCTAAGGGTCCCACCCCTCCCCAGGTTACCCCCACTCCCCTGACAGATGTAGCTCCCCCCTCCTCCTGATAAAAACTGAGGCAAAGTACTCGTTTAGTACCTTGGCCTGCTCCCGGATCCTGTACCCATCCCTCCCTGACCTAATCCTACAGATCTTCCCCATTTCTTTTTCCCCCAATGTATCTAAAGAACCCTTGTCCCCCCTCCTGATTTCCCTGGCCAAGATCTGCTCCTTTCTTGCCTCAGCTCGCTCACCACCCTGGTGACCCTCCAGCCATCTGGTCTTACTCCCACTGATCCCTTTCGCTCCTTGAGCACTTGAAGTGCTTATAGGCTGCCTTCTTATCCCTCACCGCCTCCTGAACCTCCCGGGTCCACCAACAGGGTTTTCTAGCCTTACAGATTTGTGCCACTGTCTTGCACAGGACCTGTATCTTTTTTTTAATTTTCATTATCCCTGGCCAGCTATGTGGTGCTGAGCAGTAGGGATGTATTCTGGCATGCTGACAACCCGAGTTCACGCCCAATCCCAGGAAGTCTAGATCAGAGACCGACAGGGAGGGTGACAAAGTCCCTGTGGGCTGCTCTCCTTTTGGGGGGGGGAAGAGATGTGCACTGCTTCCTGTACCCAGGGCGAGGAAGGACAGGATTGTGGAGTTTAACTCTTGGCTAGTGGGGTGCTGTTGCACTCATGGATATGGGTTGGTGGGAGATTGGGGGAGCACATGGGTCAACAGTGACCTAACCTACATGCAGTGTACAGACTGCAACTGAGTAAAGCTGGGCAGGGGTCTTGAAGCAGAAACTGGAGGAATATTTAGCTTCCAAGGGGGTTTTAAACTAGGAAGGGGGAGGAGGTGAGTGTGCAGCTAGTGTGCAAGGTCATCAGGTAGGGAATCTGAACGAGCTGACCCCCCCATGACAACACTGTTTGTAACAAGAGTGGACCACAAGGGAAGGGTCAGGTAGAGGGGGTGCAGGGTAGGGAGAAGGTGGGTAATGGGTGAAGGGTGGTCTCCCTGAATGCAAGGAGCCTGAGTAACAAAGCAACTGAACTACAGGCTCTCTTACACATAGGGATGGTGGACGTTGCAGCTGTCACAAAGATGTGGGCCAGCCAACACCAGGATTGGAATCTTGTGATCCAGAGGTACAGGGTTTATAGGAAGGACAGAGGGGTGGGGAAAGGAGGAGGGGTGGCGATTTACATAAAGAATGGCATTAGATGCACAAGGGATGGGGGGGGGAAGGGAGGACAGAGGCACTATGGATGCAGTTCCTGGATTCAAGGGGTAGGAAACTGAGGCTAGGGGTGGCGTATAGGCCACTGGCACAGTCCGAAGAATTATACAGGTAGTTGGCGGATCAGAGTCAACGGGTATGTAGTAAGCGAAGTGTGGTAATTGTGGGGGGCCTCAATCTACCTGGGGTGGATTGGGGAACCCAAGCCACTACTAGTGCCAGGGAACATGTACTTCTGGATGTGTTCCAGGATAACCATCTGGTGCAGATGGTTGGCAAACTAACCTGGTTAGGTAATACACTGGACCTGGTATTATCAAATGGGGAGACAGTGAAGGAGCTACGGGTGGAAGACCCTCTAGCTGGGAGTGACTACCTTTCAGTGTGGTTCATGCACAGCATGAACAGGGAGGCTGTGGGGTCTGCAACAAGGATAACTGGACTTCAGATGAGCCGACTTTGGGAGGATGAGGGAAATACTGAGACGGCGCCTTGAGGAGATTAGGTTGGAGATGGACGCAAAACAGAAGTGGGATATCATGAAGTCTGGGATGAGGGAGGCTACTGAAGTGCATCAGGACTCTGAGCAAGAAGGCCAGGGCTAAGATGCCATATTGGATGACCAGGAATATGCTGGAGGGGGTGAGGGCCAAGAAAGTGGCTTTTAGGAGACTGAAAAGAACCAGAAAGGAGGAGGACAGGGAGATGTACTCAAGGAGGTCCAAGGAGGTAACCAAGTTAATAAGAGAGGCCAAGGCCTCCAAGGAGCTGAGGCCAGCTTGGGACATCAGCGAAGAGGAGAAGGAATTCTATAGATACATAAGGGAGAAAAGGAACTGCAGGGACCAGATAGTCCGGATCAAGAAGGACGGAGTGGGTGAAGAAGAAGGAGGAGGAACAGGCGGAAGTACTGAATGAGTACTTCTGCTCTGTGTTCTTGAGGGAGGTAGGAGGTCTGCTACCTCCATGGACTGGGAGGGTGGGGACGAAGGGAAGGGAGAGAAGATGACTTGACGGGGTGATTCTGGAAAGCAAGGTATTGGAAGGTCTGAAGGCACTTAGGGTGGATAAGGCACCAAGTCCAGATGGCATTCACCCTAGGGTATTGAGGGAGATGGCGGAAGTGTTGGCCAGGTCACTGTCTGACCTGTTCAACACCTCCCTGGACATGGGGTGCATGCCACAGGACTGGAAGTTGGCTCATGTGGTGCCTATCCACAAGAGTGGCCCAAAGGATGAGCCAGGTGATTACAGACCAGTTAGTCTCACTTCCATAGTGGGTAAACTTATGGAAGCAATCTTGAAGGAGAGACTGGTAACCTTCGTGGAGGTCAATGAGCTTCAGGATGGGCAGCAGCATGGGTTCGTCTCCGGGAGATCATGCCAGATTAACCTAATAGAATACTACAACCGGGTCACAAAGCAGTTGGACAAGGGCCATGCAGTGGATGTCCTGTATTTGGATTTCAGCAAGGCCTTTGATTCCGTCCCTCATGGGCAACTGGGGGCAAAGCACCTGCAGGCAGTGTGGGGCCTCTGCTGGCATGTGTGACCACACAGTGGCAGGCCCTACCTCAGGGTCCTGATGCAGAGCATCTTCCAAGCAAGGAGGTGGGGATTGGTGGGGAGAACAAGGGAAAAATGCCTAGCCAAAGCAGCTTTAAGCAACGACCTCTCTGTGTGTTCCCCTACACCACCTGACACTTGTCGGCAGCACATCCACTACTCAGCCCCAGGTGCCCAGTACTGACTGTGGCAGCATGCTTCTCCCTCTAGTTATATGCCCTTTGGAGGAGGGAGGCCTTAGGGATGGATGGAACTGACCAGGGAACCACAGGGACACACCAGGAACTGGTAGTGGATGGGGCTGACAGGAGTGAGTCAGGTGTGCAGAGGAGAGGCACAATGTGGGACCTGGAAGAGTAAAGCTGCTGGTGGCATGGAAGGTGGAAAAATGTTTTTATTCCATCACCAATGCTGCCCACTCTATTTGACTACCTCCCTTTTTGCAACTTTAAATTATATGTGATGGACCTAATGAGCACAGTGATCCTGTCTTAAAGTTCGACTCTCCCAAGCCCAGGAAGTCATTGCATTTAGAAACCAGATCCCCACACAACTTATTTGACTCATGCTTTTGGCGGGAAGTGTCTCAAATTGTTAATTTTCTGACCCAGGTCTGGCTACTAACACTGCCACCATCACCATCATGTGAGGCAGAGCAGTGAGCTGTTAAAGTGGAGAGCTAAGTGTCCAGTGGCTTCTCTTCCCTTACCTTCCCCCACCCTGTCCTATGCCAAGAATTCTCTAGTGTTCTGTGGCATCAGCCTCTCTCACCCTCTTCATCGCAAATCACTGTTTTTATCAATGGCACCCCCATCCATGTCCCACGCCAAGGACTGGTGTTCAATGGTACACATCCTCACCCTGTCCCTTGCCAAGCATTTGTTGGTGTTCAGTACCCCCATAACCCCTCCCTGGAATCATATGGCACCCCATCTTTACCCTGTTCCATGTTAAAGACTCCCTGGTGTCCACTAGTTCTGTAGACCATCCCAGTCCAAGCTTTCCCCTCTTTTTGTTTTTCAGAAAGTGACTGTCATAGCCCACTACTCACCACCTTGTCCAGCCATTGTCTTAATTCAACTATCACTGAAGCATGGTATCATAGTGGTTTCACAAAATTTTAATTTAGAAGGTGACCTGCTATGGAGGTGGGCAATGGGCTGTGCCAGTCACCTTCTAAAGTGAGGGGTGTATTTAAAGGGGTAAGGACCCATATGTGGTGCCTGAAACCTCACTACCATCACCAGAGGGAGGCAGTACTGGTAAGCACATCACAAAATTGTCCCAGTTTGTTTACAAAGGTCTAGTAGCCCAAGTCTGTTCCTCCTTTGCTGGCACAAACTGATCCAGTGAGGGTTACAGGGTAGATAAAAGTATTACTGGGTGTTGTACCATGGTTTTATTGGAGAACTGACAGTTGGAAGACCTTTGCATCCACACTGCCGGTAGAATCGCTTTTATGAACCATTTCAGATAAAAACTGTTGCTGGGACTAGCTCCAGTGGTCATCTCAACAACCATTTTAAAAAACAAAAAAACAGGGCAACAGTGTGGATGCAAGCAGTTACAAGTAGTGTTGAACAGAAAATGACTGGTTCTTAGTTATATTACCCCAGTTTACAGTTGTTAAACTGGTGTAGCTTATTTAAATAGTTTTAATAGTGCTTGTAACAATTTGTGTCCATACTGTTGCCCTGGCAGAATGGTTTATGAGACCACCATAGGAGCTAGTCTCAAAAGTAGTTTTAGCTGGGCCAGCCCGGTGGCGCTGAATGTTGAAATGCTGGATATCACACCTCACGCCATGCCAGTGACCCGGGTTCAGGAATGGACTCAGGACACCGGGGGTCGGCAGGGGAAAGAAGGGATTGAGCATCAGGAGGGCTGCTCTCCTCTCCTGGGGTGGGCTTGGGGTTTGCCCTGCTCAGTAGCGGCACCTGGTGGAGAAAAGGGGAACTACAGGAGCAGCACTACTGAAGAGGTGGGACTGTGGCAGACATACGCAGACTTCATTGCACATCCGAGTCACAGGGAAAAAACACAGAGGAAAACCCTAACTATTGGGGAAGCAATGGTGGGGCCTGAGTACCCAAGCCCACATGCCCAATGCCGTCCCTGACCCGACTTCACTCTCTGTGGTCCCCACCTCCTTCTGTTAGGGCCGCCAGGAGAGGGGGGACCCAGCACCTGATTCCTCGGTCGCGGTCAAGGTTCGGGCGGGCAGTAGTGGCTGGGTGAGTGGGTTCATGCCTGAGAGATATCCCAGTAAGTCGGCGACAGGGAGGGAAACATAATTGACAAAAAATACAGGTTACTCACCTGTAACAGGAGTTCTAGGAATGGTATATGTTGTTCATCCACACTCATTGGCAGGTATCCTTGCCGCTTTAAATCTTGCCGGAAGGTCTTCAAGCTTGCTCCTCCCACCCACCGGTGGTATAACTCGGCTCCCGCCCATGACGCAGATCTGGCCGCTGGAAGCCTGGGTTGTGCGTCAAGCCGGGAGGTCGGGTGGTTGTGGATGAACAATATATACCATTCCTAGAACTCCTGTTACAGGTGAGTAACCTGTATTTCTAGGACATGGATATGTTGTTCATCCACACTCATTGGCAGACTCCTAGCAGTTCTCCGGGAGGAGGGAGGCAAGACGACACCCCAATACTTACTTGGGAAAGAGAGACTGAGAACCGAGGCCCCAAAACCAGCATCCCGGCGTGACTCAAGGTCGATGTGGTAATGGGTAATGAAGGTGTTTGCTGACTTCCAGGTAGCAGCCCTGCAGATTTCCTGATAGGGACGCCCTGAAGCAGCCATGCACAGCAGTGCGAGGTAGAATGAGCTTATCTCTCTGGGAGGCTCCATGCCCGCCAACTTATAGCAGAGATCTATGCAGGAAGTGACCCACCTGCTTATCGTCCGCTTGGCTGCAGGTCTGCCAGATGCGGCTTCAGCGTAGGTGACAAACAGCTGGCGAACCTCTCCCCGAATTTCAGCCGTGCGCTCTTTGTAATAGGCGAGCGCCCTTCTAGGGTCCAAAGTATGGAGCCTATATTCGGCCTCCGAGGTGTGACTGGGGTAGAACACCGGCAGAGTCAACACCTGGTTAAGGTGAAACTCCACACCACCTTCGGAAGGAATTTCGGTGGGGCACAGGACAACCTTGTCCCTGTGGAAGACCAGGTAAGGAGACTCGATGGAAGCGCCTGGAGCCTCTCCCATCCTTCTGGCTGACGTGATAGCCACCAAGAAGGCGGTCTTCCACGACAAGTGAGAGAGAGCACACCTGTGCATAGGTTCGAATGGCTTGCCCATGAGCTTTGCCAGTACCAGCAGTAGATCCCACAGAGGTGGGGGTTCCCGACTGGAGGGGAAATGTGATCAAGGCCTTTGAAAAAGCGCCAGACCACCTTCTCCTGCGCCACCGACTGCTTCCCGGCCCGCGCCCGGTAAGCAGAGATGGCTGCCAGGTGCACCCTTAGGGTCGTTGACCTAAGCCCTTGATTAGAAAGGGACCATAAATAGTCCAAGATGCTTGCCAAGGAACAGGAGGAAGGGTCCAAGCCCTTGCCCTGACACCAAATGGAAAACCTTTTCCATTTGAAGGCATAGCATTTTCTGGTCGACTCCTTACGGGACGCCTCAACTACATTGAGGACCTCGTCGGAAAGACCCAAGGCCTGGAACTCTAGCCGCTCAGGAACCAGGCCGTCAGGTGCAGGGATTGAAGGTCCGATGGAACACCTTCCCCTGATTGACTGAGAGCAGGTCCGGGCGAGCTGGAAGCTGCCGCGGAGTCCTGGAGCTGAGACTGAGGAGATCTGGGTACCAGAACTGGCGAGGCCAGTCTGGGGCTATCAGAATCACCTGCGCCTTGTCCCTCCTCGCCTTGAGAAGCACCTTGTGGATCAAGGGAAATGGGGGAAAGGCGTAAAAGAGGCCCGGGGTCCACTGCCTCGAGAAGGCATCCCCCTGCAGCGAGCCCTGCTGAGGGGGGGCATGGAACAGTCTCAGCTCGCTGCCTCCTGAGGCTAACAGGTCCACCTGAGGTGTGCCCCAATGGGAGAACAGATGCTGTACTACCTCCGCAGGAGAGACCACTGGGGATGCAGCCCTATCCGGCTCAGGGCATCGGCCAGGGTGTTGGAGGCTCCTGCCACATGAATGGCTAGGAGATCCGCCCCAGGCTGCGCACGAGTGACCAAATCGGAGAGCTTCCTTGCATAGAAGCATGGGCGCGTCCGCCCTGGCGGTTTAGATAGAACATGGTCGTGGTATTGTCCGTCTGGACTCGACCACTTGACCCGGAGGAACGGAGCAAAGGCGGTGAGAGCTAGCGGACTGCCTCGGAGCTCCAGCAGGTTGATGTGGCATCGACTCCTGGGACCAGAGGCCATGAGCCCGGTGTTCCCCAGATGGGCACCCCAACCCATCAGAGAGGCATCGGTTGATAGAGAGACCGCCGGCTCGGGCGGACGAACGGGATGCCCTCCTGCAAATGATCTGGAACGGTCCACCACTGGAGAGCGTTCCCACATCCCCTGTGTCACCGACACAAGCTGGTCCAAAGGATCGCAGCTGCCAGACCACTGGCTGGCCAGTCCCCATTGAAGGGGACGATGTTCCAGCGGGCCCAATGGACCACGCTGGTGCAGGCCGCCATGAGACCCAGGAGGCGAGGAAGTCCTGGGCAGGGTGCAATTGCCCAACCAGAAATGATCGCAAGGAGGAAAGAACCCGCCCTGTCCGGCCGAGCCGCCTGGCTCGAGAGAGTCGAGCGCCCGATGAATAGAATCACCTGCTTTGGCTCGAGTTCCGACTTGGCCTCGTTGATAAGGAGGCCCAGTTGAGAGCAGACCTGGAGGGCCAGATCTCTGGACCACTCCGCCTCCTTCCTGGAGGAGCTGCTATCAGCCAGTCGTCCAGGTAAGGGTACACCCGGACCCCTCAGCGCCGCAGGAATGCTGTCACCACTGCCATGCATTTGGTGAAGACCCTGGGAGCTGAAGACAAGCCGAAGGGCATGGCTTGGAACTCGAAAAGGGATCCTTCCGCTCGGAAGCGAAGGAATCTCTGTGACGGACGGATAGGGACGTGAAAAAACGCGTCCTGCAAGTCCAGAGAGCAGAACCACACGCCGCGTTCCAAGGATGGTATTATCTGAGCCAGAGTGACCATCCTGAAGGTTCGAGACCTTAGGAACTTGTTTAGGTCGTGTAGGTCGAGAATGGGGCGCCAGCCCCCCGTCCGTTTCGGAACCAGGAAGTACCTGGACACAAACCCTGGGTCTGAAGGAGGGTCCGCCACCTCTCTTATCACCTCCTTCTGGAGGAGGAGAGCGATGTCGGCTCGACGAGCCGCCAGTGAGGCTGGGGACCCCGAAGCCCCCCGAGGGGCGACGGCTCTGAAGGGTGGTGCCTGCTCAAATTCCAGAGGCAGGCCTCTTCCCACCACCTCTAAGACCCACCTGTCCGTGGTAACAGCGGACCAGGCGGAAGGAAGTCGGAGCCGTCCTCAAGGGGACCCAGGGTAAGGTGACGGGAATGGGGCACCCCCTCAGCCCGTCACTGGCAGCTTGGAGGAGGGACCGCCGAGGACCTCCTGGGCCTTTCCTCCCTGCCTCCTGTTAGAGAAGCCGGCGGCTTGGGTTTGGGATGCCAAGGCCGAGCCTGCTGGCCCTGACGTTGCTGGGCCAGGCGCGCCAGGCTGGGGAAGGACTAAAGGGCTTAGGCTGTGGTTTGCGGCCTTTGTCCTTCTGAGCTGAAGAGACCGAGTCCGGTAGCATTGGACCTCTCGATCCTCTGCAGGTGACCTTCCACCCCAGGGTCAAGAGGTCAGTCCCCAAAAAGGGAACATCCGCCAACTTGTGCTGGGTATCCGAAGTAAAGGTGGATATCCTCAGCCAAGCCCGCCGACGCATAGCCACTGCGGCCGCCACCGATCTGGCACATGAGTCCCCTATATCCAAAGCAGTCTGGAGCTGCTGTTTGGCCACTGCCCTGCCTGGTCCCGCACCTGCTTAACTGTAGTCTGCAGATCGGCGGGAAGATGAGGGATGACCTCATCCAGGGAGCCCAATAGGGCATGAGAAAAATGTGCCATGAGGACGGCCGAACTGGCCTGACGAAGGCCGAGAGAGGACGCAGCGTAGACTTTTCGCCCGACATAGTCCAATTTCTTGGACTCTTGTCAGGAGGTTTGTCCACATCCCTGGCGCTGCCGGGCGCTACTGAAAACGCTGTCGGTAACCAACCCCTCAGCAGAGGGGTGTCTCAAAACCGACAAGGAACCGGGGACCGTGATACTTCCTGGCCATCCTGGCCGAAGGCGCAGGGCAGGAAGCAGGGCTGCCAAAGCCCAGTGCCGACCCACTATGGCCTCGCCACCGAAAGGCCTCCGTCGGAGAATCCTCGGTCCAGAATCTCCGTGAGGGGTACCTGGCCCGTTTGAAGCGGGTTGAGCTCCATCCGGTGGACTCCGAGATGAGCCAAGCAGTCCTAGGAAGGACGACGGGCTATCGCCCATTGACTGACCTCCTGAAGACTCCAAGTCCAGTCGCTTGGAGAAAAGGAGGAATCATCTTCGACTCGGAAGAGTCCTCGAAGAGCTGCCTCTGGCCTGAGCCACCCTTCACCTGCCGAGGTCGGTCGGGAGTGAGGGTAACTGACAGCCGATGGGTAGACCTCAGCCGACCGAGAATCTTGGTCGGAGCCCCATGGTGGCTGTGAGGCGGAGGTCCACCGAATCGGTGGAGAAGCTGGTTTTGGCCGAACAACCGGCCTGGTGTAAGCCCTCGGATAAGTCGAGGGTTGTGTCGGCCACTCCGGTGACAGCCACTTAATGGCGGGGAAGGCTGACGGGGTCGGCTTACTCCCGGCCAGGAGGAGCTGTTGCAACATAAGGTCTCGATGCCGACGACTCACGCTGAAGCCTCCCTCGGCCCCGAGGAGGAGGACGAGGACGAGCGGCGACGCCACATAAAAGTTAAGACCGAGACCGCCTATGACGGTGGGATCGGCTGGACCGCGAAGAGGTCCGAGACCGAGAGTCCCGGAATTTCCGAGGTCGATGCGGGGAGGTGTCGGCCGGAACCGGCACTCCCTTCGGCTCGGATGGTCCATCCGAGGGCTCCGGAACCGGAGGCACAGGCGCAGCCCACGGATCAACTCCTCCTGGGAACCGGGAAAGGGGAATCTCGGCTGCTAAAGGCGACAGCCCGTCCAACGGGTCGAGAAAAATCTCGACTTCGCCGGTGGGAGTCTCGGTCAACTGACCTGACGGGGACACCGTGAGGCCAGTGGCCGAAGCCGAGCGGTCGACCGAAGCCGACGGTCGACGACTCGGGGAGAGGGACCTTTCCCGCTCCCAAGAGCGTCGACGGAGGGACTTACCCCTGTCCTTCATTTTGGACCGAGAATAAGGTCCAGCAGACGTAGGCCCTTCTCCCTTAGTGGAGAGGGACAGACAAAGCTCCTTAAAAGAAGCCGTGTAGGAAGAACCCAGAGAGAGCGGGATAAATGCCGCGGCCGAGGAAGATACGGCCCGCGCCGCCTCCTCTTCGAGGGCGATCATCCGCTCGAGCTGATCCGCCGAGCCCGCCGCCGCGGACACCGCCAACCGGGCCTCCTTGGACTTCACCGAGGGAACGCTCGGACGGCCCAGTTGCAATCGGGCAGCACGGTCTCTCGAGGACGAGGCCGAGAAAGATGAGCACAGGTCGCAAGCCTGCGGGTCGTGCTTCAAGGCCTACAGTAGACACACATGGAGTGTGATCCGTCTGAGACATCTTTCACCCGCATGGGCATCTCCAAACTGAGTCGATTTGTCCATCGCAGTCGAGGGATCAAGACTGAAGTCTTTTTCGCAAAATTTATTTTTAACCGCAAACGGAGAAATAGGAACTAGTCTCAAACGCAGAGCTGCTAAGAAGGGAACCTGAGCTTCCAAGCGGTAAGGAAGATCTGACGTCATGGGGCGGAGCCGAGAGTTATACCACCCGGGTGGGTGGGAGGAGCAAGCTTGAAGACCTTCCGGCAAGATTTAAAGCGGCAAGGATACCTGCCAATGAGTGTGGATGAACAACATATCCATGTCCCTAGAAAAAAGCAATTTTAGCTGAATCAGTTCAGCAAACCCGCTCTTCTTGCAGTATAGATGCTGAAGTCTTCTGGCAGTCATTCCCCCCCCCCTCCCCAGTATCTCATCCTATAAAACCCTGTAGTAAATCTAAACAAAACACTGTACCCAGGTGATGATCTGGATGCCTAATGATGCAGCCCTAAATGTGTCCCCTTGTCCATTTTTTCCCTTTGCTGGTCCTGTTTTCCACTGGTGATGGAAAGAATGGAGTCTGGCAATGGTGCTTTTGCTTAAAAAACAAAACAAAAAGAACACACTGGTTCCTGGTTTGTTCCCTTCATTGGTCCTGGCTCCTGCCGGTGAGAGGACAGAGGAACTGAACCAATGGGCCCTTTGGTTTTATTTAATAAGATTTTGTTTCCATTTATCTTTCCTTTCCAGTCCTGGCTTCTGTCAGTGAGGGGATAGTGGACTTAGGCCACCAGACCCCATTTTTTCCTTTCCAGATCTTTCCACTCACCGGTCCTGGCTCCTGCCACCAAGAGGACAGTGAAGCTGAGGCTGCGCACCCTTTTTCTTTTACTTAAAACACGTTTTCCCTCACCCCTCACTTTCTAATCCTGTCAAATGATACATTTCTGTATAATGTATACACATTTTCTCTTTGTAGAACTGCCTATCTTGAAATGGCACTGAGAACACAGAACTGATGGCAGAAGAAGGACTTAAAGTCTATCCAGTCTGTTCTATTGTCCACCTAAGTGATGTAATTCTGTGGACCCTAATACTACACGCCAGTCTTCACCAGGGCACTTTACAAGTCCTCTCGTGCCTGTCCCACCCCCTTCTGAATCCCCTACCCTAGTCACGTTGACTGCCACCACTTGCTCTGTGAAAAAGTACTGAGATCCTTCTTACACCCCCACTAATTTCCCATTTCCCATCGATACTATGGTTGTTGCCACTATAAGTGAACAATTCACTAGCATCCTCTTTGTTTATTCCCTGCATGCATTTAAACAATTCAATCATGTCTCCTCTCTCCCTCATGGAGGCCCGGTCTATAAAAATGGTGACTAAACGTAAGCCACTTTCAGCAAACTTAACAATGGTACTTGCTAACCAACCTTCTTCTCTTCATAATACCACATCCTGTAGGACAGCTAAGCTGAAACACCTGCCCAAGTCAAATGACTGTCAAATCGGTTCTGATTAGTAGCTATCTGTAAATAATAACTACTGATATACTATCTTTGTTGAAAAGTCTAATTGGATTATTTTGTCCACTATCGTCATAAAAACTAAGGTTCCTCCTGTATAAGAATAATCTGTACAGTATTACACGTCACACTGCAGAAGCAAATTCTCTCAAGACCAGAGTTATGACAAGTGTCGTATACAAATCGCCTATTAAATATTAAATGAATTTCAAATCTTCAAGAACCACAAAAAATGTGTTCTATTTCACAGCCCATCGCATTTCAGATACAAAATGTACTTCTCGGAAATGTGAGTAACTTTTCATTGTTCACGACACAGCAGGAATCTTTAGCTTTTACAGCTTTTGGCAGCCAAGATGGCTGAAGAGTCAAATCTGTGCTTTTTAAGCTCGTATCTGGTAAACTTTTGAGACTGAGCACATTAAATGTGAGCACCCTGTCTCTGGCCTGCTGTCCTGGGAGACTAAGGACCTAGGCACTGATCCATGGTTAGGATTCAGAAACTGTTGAGCCAACGAGTATCACCAAATGGAGACTTAATCCCCCATTCACACCCTTCTTGTTGAAAGCAATTAAAATATGCATTGACACACAAACAGTACTCCAGAGCCCTATAGTTTTACAAGTGACAGGAATCTGCATTTAGACAATACGCCAGGCTTTTTAATTTAAGGAGTCCCTTGCATTCAATGCACTACAAAAGGTCTATGTTTCAGTATGCGCTCCTGAGGAATGTCTATGAAACGGGTTCACTCACCATGGCAACTACTGATAGCACCAATACTCTTCCAGCCCAGACAATAATACTCTGAGAAAGGGCATGTTTTAAGGCACTGCCAAAACTCTGGTTAAAAGCCTTCCCTGACAACAAGCGAATCCATGAGGTTACTTTTTTGGCAAACCTCAGCTTCTTCTTATTAAAAAAAAAAAAAAAGTGGCAATATATATGGTAGTGTCAGTGGCTCAGTAGGTAGCACACTCGCCTCTGAGGCCGGGAGATCAGAGGGCTGTGGGTTCAGTTCCCACATCTGGCACTTGGGTTAATATCCCAGTACTGACACTGTAGTGCAGCGTGAGAGGGGTGCTGCACTTCTGAGGTCCCATGTGCCTGGATTGGTGGTAGTTCAGGTGGATGTTAAAGATCCCATGGCACTTATCGAAAAGAGCAGGGGAATTTCCCCGGTGTCCTGGCCAAATTTCCCTCATTCACTAAAAATACCACCTACAGCTTAATGTGGTTCAAGGTCAGTTGGAATTCATCTGTATCCCCCTCCCCCGGGTCGTGCCTGAAAATAGGCAAGATTTGTCTAGTGCACTTACCCGGTCAACAAAAAATAAATAAAATAAATATACACACACACACACACACTCATTCATTACTGAGTAAATACTGTGATTTCTGAAGCAAGAAAGCAGTTAGAAACTATTGGATCTAAACAAAATCAGTAAACATTCAGCCAGCCAATAGAGCACTGCTCTCAGTGCAGCACGAACTGCACTGTGAGACAGAAAGCTGACGATCACGACCACACTTCGCCCGGTGTGTGCACGGACTGTAATGGTTTCCAAAACAGTTCACAGGTAATGTAGATGCACTGTAACGTTAACTTTACCTGTTTGAACCATTTTGTAAACGTTATAGATTTTCGGGTGGTAGTGTGGACTGGGTCTAAATAAACCAACTGAACAATTAACACCATGAAAACATTTACTTATCAACTTAAAAGCACCTGTTTTGGATATGCCATATGCAGTGATACCATCAGGACACAAAACATAAAAACTGCTGTGCACAAAGTAGATAAAATACCTTCTGACAACTACCATATACAGAAAAAAGTAATTCTATAAAATGGGGGTACCGATGTGCCACAAACTTGTGCATGAATTAAAAAAAATTTGAAATAGCCACTGCAGTTATAAGTAGCAAATTTAAAAAGTGGCCACAAGTACAGATACATTATGTAATTTGAGAAACCCAGATGCACACATTTATTTTTAAACGTCCAGCTCCAAACTACCATTAATTTCTTCCAGCAAAACATGACATCATCATCATCACTTTATTTATAAAGAGCACTTTCTTATTGGAACTCAAGGCGCTTTACATAAAAAGATAAAAATACACAAATAACATGAATTAAACATATAATACATACATTATAGATCATTTAAAATGGGTTTAGTCAGTCAGATATAAAGGCCTGATTGAATAAAAATGTTAAGTTCCCGTTTAAAAATTTCTCAGGATTGGGATCCCCTAATAAAGCAAGGGAAGGAATTCCAGAGGGTAGGGGCGCTGAATAAAAAAGGCCTGAGTGCCTGAGGTCTTAAGGTGAACCCTCGGGATCTCCAAAATCCCTCTTCAGAGGAGAGGCGTGGACACAGGAGGTCTTGCAGGTAACCAGGCCCCTGACTGTGTAGAGCTTAACAGATCAGCAAACTGACCTTGAAGGTGACCCACCGCCCAACTGGCAGCCAATGCAGAGAGCGCAGCACAGGTGTAATGTGACATGACCTCAGAAGACCAGTCAATGACCTAGCCGCCACATTCTGCACTAGTTGCAGGTGGCAAAGCTCAACTCCCGACAGCCCCAGGTAAAGAGCGCTGCAGTAATCTAGCCTTGAAGTCACTAAAGCATGAATCAGGGATGGGAGATCGCTTGGGGAAACTAGATGTTTAATCCGGGCGATATTTCTTAGATGATAATACGCGCTCTGGCCCCTTACATGCTCCTTCCTCAGTGAATACCGAACAAAAGTAATTATTCAGTACGTCTACCTTGAGGTTAATCTTCCTCCACGTACTCTCCTCCCCAGTTTTCAGCCTAATTATACTCCCTCTGGTTTTCCTTTTTTCACTTACATACCTAAAAAAAAGTTTTATTTCCTTTTTTATCGAAGTTACCAATGCTTCTCTCTGCACCTTTGCCATCCTAACTGCCTTCCCTGCCTCCTTTTGTTTGCCCTGGTATCTCTATCTCCCTCTTCCTGAGTCTGTTTGTATTTCCTAAAAGTCATCCTCTTTGTTCTAACCTTTTCTGCCACTTCTCTAAGGAACCATAGTGGTCTCCCTTTTTGCGTCCCTTTGCTGAGTTGTTTGACATTGAGGTGAGTTGCTTCCTCAATTCCTACTTTGTTTTCCACTGCTCCACCACCATTGCCATATTCCCAACCTCAATCAGGGCACTCCTCAAGAAATCTCCCATTTTTTCATAATTCACTCTTCTGAAGTTCAGGATTTTTGTCCTAGTGTGGCTTTTTTCATGCCACCACACTGTTCAGTGATCACTATTTCCTAGGTGCTCCACTACTGAAACCCTTCCCACACTATCACATTAGCACCAGGTCTAGTATTGCCCCCTCCCTAGTTGGTTCTGATACTAGTTGTCTTAGGAATGCCTTGTGAAGGCCATCTAGGAAATTTCTGCTCCTTGCTGTTGCAGCCGTGTGAAGACTCCAATCCACATCTGGGAGGCTAAAGTCCCCAGCTAGCAACACCACCCCCTTATGTGCCATTTTTTGGATTGAATGCAACATTTCCTTATTCATTTCTTCTCCCTGTGATGGGGGTCTGTAGATCACCCCTGTACTGATAGCTCTCCTTTTTTTTTTTTTTTTTTTGTTTTAGTCTTTGGTAACCAGGTAAGGCCCACTAGGCACAAGTGCCTGTTTTCAGGGGTGACCTGGGAGCACTTGGCGGTTAAGTGACTTGCTCAGAGTTACACAGTATGCAAGTGGAGGTTGTGAGAATCAAACTCGGGTCTGGTCTGCTGGATGTACCAAGGTCGTTCACACCTCGTTCCTCTAACCTCTAGGCTATACTGCCAGCTTCTTCTCTAATGTAACCCACAGTATCTCCTCCTTTCCCTGCCTGCTCTGTGCTTTTGTGGCCTTAATGTTGTCCCTCACATACAGTGCCACCCCACCTCCCTTCCTGCCTATCCCATCCTTTCAGAGCAAATTGTAGTCTGGAATGGCCACTTCCAAGTCTTGGTTGTCATTACACCAAGCTTCCCTGTCAAGGTAGGTTTTAAACTTTTCATTGAGTACCGTGGTCCGCGCCATGGATGGATTCAGGTCATCCCCTTTATACAGGCCCACATTCCTCCAGGTGGGGCCCCAGTTCCCAATGAAGTCAAATCCCTTCCCCACGCACCATTTATTCAACCAAGTGTTGAATTCATTGAAGCCACGTGTCCTAGCCTCCCCCTTCCCTTGAACAGGCAGTACCTCCAAGAAGGATATGGAGGTTGCTGTCTGCTTGAGGCCCCTTCCCAGTCTTATAATAAACTCCTCCTGCACTCAACCTATTCCTTTCTCGTCTCTTGTCAGGTCATTTGTCCATATGTGGACAATGACATCCAGCTCCACCCTAACTGTTATCACCCTTACGTTCCTTAGGATTCGCTCCCAGTCCCTCCAAGATGTGCCTCTTGGCAGGCACTTTACCGCCCTGCCGCCCGTGCTCCCTGATCCCAGCTCCCATCCCCTGACAATGGAGTCCCCCACTAGGAGTTGCTTCCTTCTCCCCTGGGGTTTTCCATTGGCCACCCTTGGGGGTCCTGCCTGGACATCTCTTCCATCCCCCTTGGACACTACCTTGGGAGCTACTGTAGGACCATCTTGTTCCTCCAGCACTGCAAAGGAGTTATGTAGTGTTACTGGTTTGGGGATCACATGATTTATAATACACTGTATCCTGTTTACCCCTTCCCCTAAGATGCACTGGGAAATGAGCCATCTCAGCTCGGCATGTTCTTCCCAGAGAAAACTTTCAAACAAGTAAACAGTGCCAGCCCTCTATTTCAGTCACAACTCATCTCCCAGCATCAACTTCTGCATCAGTAAACGGCAAGGAGGTTAGCAGTCACTAACTGGCTCTCTCTCTCACAAGGTAAAAATGACTGCTGTCCTGATCCTATGGAGTACCTTGTGCAAGGATCAAACAGCAAACATTTTTCAAAGGAAGGGAGAAAACTAAGCCTTTTTCAGTCTTAGGGCAACCTCGTGGTTGTTTGCAAAACCTAATTACTAATAAAGGCAGAAAACAGCATCGGCTACTACAGACATATAAAACTTAGGATCACTGTTGAGTGTGAGTCTTCCATCAGCGGAACTGTATACAGGCTCAGACAAACTAAATGGTGGGATGGTTTTATTGCAACAGTGATCTCTCACATGTAGGGCTTCTCTTTGATCAGATGACAGGTCTCTGCCCTCAATAATACATCACAAGGCCAGCTTTCAGTCTGCCTTGGTGATCGATGACAGCAGCAGAAAAATATACGAGGTGCTGTCTTTTGGGAATCCTTGCCCTCATACATACACTATCAGCTGTTGATCTGGAATGGTCAGAATGGAAAATGTTATCTGCACGCACTTTCATTCCAGAGCTCTCAGGGATTCTTTTGGCATTCTTCCAGTGGGACATTTTTTTCAACATGCACAGATGTCACAATGAATTTATTAGGTTTCGCTTTAAAAAACTAATGAAAGATCATGCTTTTGAAAGGTGAGGGATCAAACACACACCTATAGTGCATACTGAAATCTTGACTATGGCTCAATGGTCAAAGATGTTGAGACTCCCACAACATTAACAAAGGGCTCAGCCAGATAGCTGCAAGAGTTCCATTTAAAAAGGTTTCATAGTTACAGACAGATACACAGCTGTTTCCGGGTCAAGAAGAAAGGTTGCAATGAGTCTGATACACAGGAAGAGTTTTCAGAATTTTTTTGTTACCGGTACACTGACAAAAGCTATGTCCAGTTGCCATGAAAAACTTACCACTATAGAGCCTGAAGGAAAATTAATGCTCTACGTGGTTAGTATCTTTGTTATGCGTAGTATAATGTTAATCCAAACAGCTAGTAACTGATAAGATCACACCATCTGAGCAAGAGCAACAAGACTTCAGCAGTTTCTGGAGTGTAAGCTGATTCCCCATTATCTTCTGTGAACTCGGCCATCCTAACTCGAGTAAATAATGGTTCAAAGCATTTACACAGCTTGTCTGATGGTCACTATGTGGAATTTCCACTCTGCAGTCCTAGTGTGCTCTAATGCTACAAGACGCGGGGGTCTGAGGAAAATCAACACTCCCTGTAACAGGGTTTCTTCTAAAGCATTTATGTATGGAGGTGTCCCCATACTTTCATTTTGAGCCTCCATCCTTTGGCAAGACCCCCAGATACCTCCATGTTTAAAGTAGAGCGCTGGTCACCATGGAAAACAGAAAAGGAAAGGGGACCTACAGCTACAAGGAATCTTGTGGAAAAAAAAAAAACAGTAAAAGGACTCTGAGAACAAAATGTGGAGAAAAAGCAAAGGTCAGAGAAGGAGGTCATATAAATCATGCCTGTGCTGCTTAAAAATGTCCCCATCTTTTCAAATGTTTCTGGGGGAAACCCTACCACAGCATTCTGCTCAAGCACCCGAGACCTAGAGGGGAACCCAGCTGCACTTAGCTCCTTTGTGGAATTGCTTTTCCTCAACTTTAGCAACACTGCAGGACAGTTTCGTAACCAGATCACAGAGCATCGCAGGCAGCCAAGGTACTTTAGACATTTTGCTGTAAACCAAGGCTGGTGATAAACTGCTAATAGTCCTGTCACTCCACCATCTACAAACACTGGTAACCCAAGAGGCACATCTGTTTGTTTAACTGATTCATGATGAGACATTACTGCTAGGAGCCCTTCTCAAACAGTGGATACAAAAAAAGGTGTGAACAGCTGCATGTACTGTTGACTTTTTCACCTGGGAACTAACTGAAATCCCTAACACTCGTTTTACAGCGTGAACAGACAAAAGCAACAGTCCTGACAGCAACTGACCACAAAAGCATCAAGTTAGCAGTGACCTGGCAAGTTCTCCCATGACAAGGTAAATAGATCTAAAAACAGAAATCCCTCAGCTGTGCTTGCCCCCACCACTCCCTGTGGCAGACTATTTCATGCATCCACCACCCTCCTGTGAAGAAAAACTTCCGTACATTCCCCCTTAACCTGCCACCCTCCTATTTCATATAGTGCCTAACTGTTCTTGTCCTCCATCTATAGTGGAAGATGTCACCCCCCCCCCCGCACTTGAATGTCACCTCGATCCCTCCTCTCCTCCAGTGAGTACATATTGAGGTCCTTTAGTCTCTCCTCATATGTTTTCTGGTGCAAACTCTGTACTATCTTTGTTGCCCTTCTCTGGACCGCCTCTACCCAGTCAATGTCCTTACAAAGATGCGGCCTCCAGAATTGCATGAAGTACTCTAGGTGTATCCTCACCAGTGTTTTAAACAATGGTATCACCACTGCCCTCCTTCTGCTAGTGATACCTCTGCCTATGCACCCCGGCATGCCACTGGCCCTCCCTGCAGCCTTTGTACTCTGCTTTGATACCGTTAGGTCATCTGAAACGATAATCCTCAGATCCCTTTCTTCCTTGATGATTATCAGCAACCCTCCCCCCCATCCTGTAGCTCTCTCCAGGGTTCCCTCGTCCCAGGGGCATTATTTTACACTTCTTTGAATTGAACCCCAGCTGCCACACACTGGACCATTTTTCATGCTTTCCCTGGGTCCCTCTTCATTTTCTCCACCCTCTCTGGAGTATCCACCCTGTTGCAGATCTTGATGTCATCAGCAAACAGGCAGATCTTTCCCTCCAGCCCTTCTGCTATGTCACTAATGAAGACATTAAACATGACTGGCCCAAGGACTGATCCCTACAGCACCCCACTGGTCAGCCCCCCCCCCCGGATTGGATCCCATTTACCGCCACCCTCTGCCTCCTGTCCGTTAACCAGTTCTTCACCCAGCTACTATCTTGTGACCCATGCCCAGACTACTCATCTTGTTAACCAGCCTTTTATGTGGAACACAGTCGAAGGCATTGCTGAAATCGAGGCAGGCAATGTCCACTGCTCTTACTAACATACTAAAATGCCAGCAGAATTGGCCTAATGGTCTTTCGTGTCTGCTTGTTTGGTCAGCCCCCACCCTGGGAGCTGACCTTGCTGCCCCCTTGCACTCTCTGGCTTCTCCCTTCCCAGTTCCGGATATTCTCGCTGCACTGGATTTTGCTTCCAGAACCCTTCCCCTGTACCTGTCCCACTCCCTCTTGAACCCCTCCACTATCTCTGCTGCCACCAGCCCCCTGGGCAGCGCATTCCATGGCTCCACCACCCTCTCAGTGAAGTAGCACCTCCTCCTTTCTCCCCTGAATCTCTCCTCCAGCTTCCACCCATGCCCTCTAGTTGCCCCCCCTTCCTTCAAGCACCCTGACTGCTCCTCCCCTATTACCCCTTCATGTACCTGAAGGCCTCTATCATTGTCCCCCGGTCCTTTCTCTTCCAATGTGTACATATTTAGCTCTTCGAGCCTCTCCCATAGGTCCTGTCCCCAAGCCCCAAATCATTTTGGTTGCCCTCCTCTGGACCCTCTCCAGGAGTTCAATGTCTCTTTAAGTGTGGCTTCCAAAACCCACGACGAGTACTGAGGTGCGGCCTCACCAAGCAGTTATACAGAGGGAGTATCACTTCCCTCCTTCTGAGGTGATCCCCAGCATGCATCCCAGCATCCTGTTGGCCTTGGCTGCTGCCCTTACAAGTCTCCGAGTTGTTCATCTTGACATCCACCACCACCCCCAGGTCCCTCTCAGCCATCGAGACTTGTAGCATTCCCACCCCGGGTTTCTGGCCCCAGGTGCAGTTCTTGCATTTCCTGCATTGAACCTCAGCTTGCACTTTCTAGACCATCTTTCCAGAGCCTCCAGGTCCCCTATGGGGCCACCCTCCCCTCCGCCCCATCCACCACCGCCCCCAGCTTTGAGTCATCCGCAAAGAGACTCATCTCGCTCCCGATACCTGTCCTTATGTCAGAGACATAGGCGTTGAACAGGAGGGGCTCAAGGACTGATCCTTGCGGGACCCCACTAATGACCCTCCTTGGGGATGAGACTATCCCCCTAACTAGGACCCTCTGGGTCAGGTCCTGGAGCCAATTGCCTATCCATCTGATCATCTGGTTCCCCACCCCCATTTCTCCCAGCTTATCCAACAGGCCACCGTGAGGAGTCAAATGCCTTGCTGAAGTACAGAAAGAGGACGTCCACTAGTCTACCCACGTCCAAGGCACTCATCACCCAGTCCACAAGGTCTGTCTGACACGATTTCCCCAGGACGAATCCATGCTGTCTATTGTCCAGGCACCCTGACTTTTCCAGGTCCCCTCCTAGCCTCTCCTTGACAATGCCCTCCATCACCTTGCCCACCACCGATGTCAGGCTGATGGGCCTGTAGTTCCCTGCCACCTCCCTTGATCCCCCCTTGTGGATAGGCACTATATGCGCCACCTTCCAGTCCTGGGGCACCCACCCTGTCCTCAGAGAGATGGTGAAAAGCTCCACCAGGGGTTTCGCCAGGACATCCGCCAGTTCCTTCAACACTCTGGGATGTAGTTTATCCGGCCCCGATGCTTTCTCCGTCTTAAGGGACCTGAGGGCTTCCCTCACTCTCTCTGCTGTGATTTCCACTTCTGCTACCTCGTCCCCTGCTTAGCCTTCCCCCCTCCTGCCAGTGATGCCTCCCCCTCTCCCCAGACCCGTCGATCGGTAAGGGTCCCCCCTCAGTATCACTGTCTCCTCCCATGTATGATGCAGCTTCCCCATTTTCCTTGGTGAAAACTGAGGTGAAGTACTCATTTAGTACCTCAGCCTGCTCCCCTGGGTCTTGTGCCCATCTCTCCCCTGTTTTAATCCTGCCAATCTGTCCCTTCACCCTTCGTTTTTCCCCAATATATCTAAAGAACCCCTTGTTCCCTCTCCTAATTTCCCTGGCCAGGTTCTGCTCCTTCCTTGCCTTAGCCACCCTCACCCACCCTACTGGCCCTTCTAGCCATCAGCTTGTACTCCCCTCAATTCCTTTCACTGCTCGATTTGCCTTCCTTATCACCCAGTCAAAAAAATCACACCCTCTATGCTGTGAATCCATGCTGCCTCAGATCCTGGGCACCACTGGATTCCATGTTCCCCATTATTCTTTCTTTAAGTAATGCCTCCATAATCTTCCCCACTACTGAGATGAGGCTGACTGGCCTATAGTTCCCTGCCTTCCCTCTGCTAACACTTTCGAGTAGAGGGACTACATGAATCCTCCTCCAGTCCTTTGGAACTACTCCTGTGTTTACAGACTCTGTGAATATGGCTGCCAGAGGTACTGCTAGCTTCCTCCTCAGCTTCCTTAATATTCTTGGGTGTATGCCATCTGGCCTGTTGCTTTATCCACCTTCACTTTTGTGAGCTCCTCCAGGACTCTCTCCTCTGTGAATGGACCAGTGTTCACTCCCCCCTTCATATCTGTTGCCCAACTGTGGTCCCTGACCCCCCCCCCTTCAATGAATACTGAAAAGAAGTATTTATTCAGTATCTCTGCCTTTTCCAGGTCTTGCTCCTTACAGTACAGAGGCTGGCAGTATAGCCTAGAGGTTAGAGGAACGAGGTGTGAACAAACTTGATACATCCAGAAGACCAGACCTAAGTTTGATTCTCACAACCTCCACTTGCATACTGTGTGACTCTGAGCAAGTCACTTAACCACCCAGTGCTCCCAGGTCGCCCCTGAAAACAGGCACTTGTGCCTAGTGGGTCTTACCCAGTTACCAAAGACTAAAATAAAAAATTAAAAAAATACACTCCCCTTCATCCCCTTTGAGACTTACAATCCTCCCCCGGCATTCCTTCTTTCGCTGATGTACCTACAGAATGACTTGTCCCCTTTCATCATCATCTGCGCTAATCTTTCCTTAGTCTGTGCCTTTGCATGCCTTACAACTTTCCCTGTTTCCCTTAGATATTTTAGGTATACCTCCATTTGAGTCTCTAACCTGCCCTTCTGGCCCTAACTTGTCTGCTACCGCTTTCAAGAACCATAGTGGTTTCCTTCTTCTCCTGCCTTTGTTTACCAATTTGATGCACTGGTTCGTCACCTCCTCTATGGCTTCTTTCAGGTGTTCCCACTTCTCCACAACTTCCCCTCCCCCCCCCATCTCACTAGGGCTGTTTTTGATACATCCCCCCATCTTGGCAAAGTCCACCCTTCTGAAATCTAAGACCTTTGCCTTTGTATGACTGATTGTGCCCCTGTCCCCATGTTAAACCACACTATCTGGTGGTCGCTGGACCCCAGTTGACCTTCCACCCAGACTTCTGTGATTTTGTCCACCTCTTCTGACAGGCTGTTCCAGGCATATGCCATCCTTTCTGTGAAGAAGTATTTCCTCCCATCCCTCTTCAACTCCCCCCCCCCCCACAAGCTTTACAGTGTTCCCCCGTGTTTTGGTGCTCTTCCTCCTGTGGATAAGACTCCCCTCCTTCACCGTGTTCACCCTACAGCAAACCATTTTATGATCTCTGTTAGACATTAAACCATCAAATCTAATACCTTACTAACTGGTTCAAATCATTCAGCAATCCTCTTAAACGATTCATTTAAACTAGGGGTATGGCGGTTTAGTATTATCAGCAATTCATTCTCAGAAATAAGTGACTATTTTCTAATGTTTGCACTGAAGTAGAAGCCTTGTAGTTTGAAGAAAGAAAGAGAATTCCATAGCAAACACAAGGGGAAGAGGAGGGTGCAGGGTTAACTGGGTCAAACTGCCACTAGGTCGCTCAGCCTAGACCAGATCACCGATAGGTTGTAGCGGCTCAGGTATGAACTGGACCTACACAATACACAACAGGACCAGAGTCACAGAAGATCTCAGTATTCAACTCCAAAGGAGCCAAAGTTACAAACAACAAAAATGAAGAAAGCTGGACACTCGGGAGCAGAAGCCCTTAGAGAGCTGAACACACTCACCAAGTGGAGAGCAATGCATGATAGACCACAGGGTCTTTTTCTGCCAACAACTTAACTTTTTATGTTTCTATAGTAATTCCCTTGTTCTCCAACATTACTCCAATAAAAAGGGATTTTTTTTACTATTGGGCAAGATGAGGAAAGAAACAAGAATTCTATGAGTTACGAAATAGTTATACTACATTTTTAAAGTGAGTGCAAGCTGTGTAGTTATAGCACTGGATCATGACATTTTCAAGTTACTTACACTAGTTCTTCAGACCTAACAGCAGTAACACTGAGATACATGGTTGCATGGTGGTCCGAAATATTACACTTTAAGACCAAGTTGACTTTACTCATGTTCATGTCATATAAAAGGATGCAGCCTACCCACATCTTTTGAGGCCTTCTGACAAACCAGACCAAACTATCCACACATTGTCAAGCCTAAGAACTGAGAAACTGACAGACTTCATGGAGTCTACTTCGTGCACAAACTGTACATGGGTTGTTTGTTTTTATTGGGAGGGTTAGAGGTGGGGGTTCATAAGAAACGATTTATCAGCATCCGAGTGTAAACAACTACAAGTTCAGTCTGCTACCTCATATTGCAAAGAATGAATGATCCTTTATTTATACGGCTTGAGTCAAATACATAGCGCCCTTGGACAATCAGTGCTCCAGTCCACGCAGCTATGGAAATGGGTAGAAGCAGAACCCCACCAGGAAAAGATGGTACATCTCACTTGACTATAACAAATAAACTGAAAAAAAATAATGAAGTAAAACCAAAACCAAACAATTAAGAACTGTAAAAAAAAGAACTGAAGTTGAATCTACTGTATCTTCCTTCCTTCCTGAATTATTGTTTACACCAGGAAAGACAAACAGAGATAAACAAATCTCATTTTTGGTTGCAACCTAGGGGAAAACAGAAAACATAGATTATGCTGGCCTTCTGTTGGGTTAGCTGCTCTTTTAAGTCAGTTGCAGCACTCCTTGTTTGCAGTATTTGCTCAGTCAGTAGAGTCACTGTCCTTCATCCATATTTGATGGGCTATGGTATAGTACGACACTGTATTTTATGACTTCTTCTTTACAAACAAGAAGCTACTGTATTGGGTGAAAACAACTGTAGCCAGTAGAAGGTCTAGAAAGATCTGATTGAGCCCTCTTCACAAACAGTTAAGGCAGATATGTGCAATCCTAAATTTTAAAATTGTAACCTAGAGGACGATGACTACCAGAAGTCTAAAAATACAGCTGGCCATCCAAACTTCAAATGATGGATAAAACTGTTTGGAGGGGACACTTGCTATATAATAATAAGCTAGAATTCTTCATTCTCTGAATAAGAAAAGCAAATGCAGATGTGGGAAAAATTCAGACTTCTGGCTAGCAAACACACACTGTTCTATACACTTCATATTTCATTAGTGACAGTAACTTTTTTGACAAGTCAGAAGTGATTATGCATTCATTAAAGGACAATGGTAACATTACTGTACGCTCAATGTGGTCTGAATACCGATGCATTCTACTGACTTATATAACATTTTCTTTCTGTAAATTATTGCAACAGAGTCCTGACAAACTACAATTTAGACTGCAGTGTGCTTCAGGGCAACAGGTAGTGACATACTGAGGTATCAGACAAGACAAAGAAACCACAGCTATTCTGTCCAAAATATCCAGCAGAGGACCCAAAGAAGTCACTAGCACCACTACCCAGTCTGCCTTGGCATTCCCATACAGCCCTTAAAGCATAACGTGTTATCGCCCTAAACTGATATAAGAGGACACTTCTGCTTTTCTAATTCTTCTCTAAATGGCAGAAAAAAAACAGTTAAAAACAGACTTAAAAGCTTCTAAACATAAAAACCTGAAATTAAATAAGACAAAAAATGACTTGTGCTAAAACATTCTCCATGGAGAACACAAAATGTTTTGGATCATGTTTATTGTCTTATTTTTTCATTGTAAACTTTCATCGCAAAGTTCTTGTCATTTCTGTAAATGGAGAGGACTAAGACCACAGTAAATATGTTGAAGTGTAGTGTTTGTATAGCACCTCGAGTGCTACTACACCCACCTACATGTCAGAAGGTCATAGGTTCAGGTCTAACCCAAGCACTTAAAACTAGATGGGAATGGGAAAGAAGGGGAGAGAGAGATGGGGGGAGGCAGATAAGGAAAAGAGGAGACTAAACAATGAAATAGAAAGAAGCAAAGCAAAAAGAAATGAAAGCACTCAGAGACAGAGGGGGCGGGTAATCAGAATATATGCGAGGGAGGAGAAAAACTGGAAGAAAGTACATGTTTGCATGAGAGGGAATGTGCATTTATCGGCAGGAGCACCGTGCATGTAACAGTGACAATGTTTGACAATCAATATATGATGTTCCTACCAAGAGTTCATTTGATTAACAAAATAAAGAACCAAACAGAATATTTTCTTACATAGTACTACTCATACACTATAGGCAATGTATTCAAAGCTGGCACAAAATGTGCAGATAATTGTTGAAGTGTGTGCTAAATAGCGAGGGTGTAATAGGTGTGCTATATTCAGACATTCGCCATGCAAACAGCACTAAATAATCCTAGTGCTGAACTGTCTCAATATACATCTATCAGAAAATCGCTAATCACTGTAGCACTAGTGTTAACAGCATTAGCGTTATAGACCTGACAGGACAGTTAAGCAAAGGAGCAGCGACACAAGCCATGCATTTGCGAGGTTGTTAGCACCTCAGCAGTAAGGAGCCATATTCAAGGCAGCACATACAAATGAGTTACATTCGTACATATTAAAATGGGGCCCTGATAGCACTCCAGTACTTTTGGACAGACTGCTGGAATGCAGTTGGGGTCCCAGAAATCGTCATGATGCATACACATCAAAAGTTGCCGAAGTCACTAGTGACGTGACCCCCTGTCCCAAGAGTACAAACGGAAGTGAAGAGAGAGCCAGCATGTGCCCCTGTAACTGTGAAAAGACAGGCAGAAAATCTGGTCACACTGAACAGGTTAGCAGCATTTGGACTAAGAGTGGTAAGGTTTTTTTAAGCAGACACTTGTGTTGCTGATATTGCTAAATGTATAAAAACACACTTACAAAGCAAACTGGAGCTTCTTATTTGCAGAGATATCCATAAGGATACTATGGCTGCTCAAGTCATTTGGGATAGTAAATGGAGATGCTCAAACATGATGAGTACACATCTATATTTAGTTTTAGGCTATTAATATTGAAAATAAATAGAATAATAGGTAGGAAATCATCAGTAACAAGGCTGTAATTCCATTGGGGCATTCTGGTGACATCATTAACCGTGAGAGCAAAGTTTGGGTGGTTTGTGATGTCAATGGAATCGCAACATGGAATGACAAGCCTTGCTGCTACGGGTTTCCTTTCAGTTATATTTTGTAGTATATGTAACACTCCAAACGTCCCATCTCATAATACCATCGATCTGACATTAGAATGATAGTATTATGACTTTCTGATGTCAGAGCAATAGTATCGTGTGTTTTTTATGTCTGATTCCCTGTGGGTAAAAAATGACACCCATATATTACAGACCTATAAAAGTACAGCCAATGATTTTCTGTTTTCAAAAACGGCAAATTCCATCTACCAAGATCTTAAAAATAGTTTTTTTTCCCCCAAATTGGTAAGTTTTTTTTGTTTTTGTTTTTTTTAATGAAAGCTTGGAGTCCGATCAACATGTACAGGCCCTAATGTTACAGTTCTCCTGTGTTGCTACAGGTCTGTAATGCTGATAAGTTGTTAAAAATAACAAGACTTTAAAGATACAGCAAACCATTTGTTGTTTTTATATTGACGTGGAAACATTTTATATATATATATATAGTCACTGCAGTAATATATTATCAGTATATCTACATGGCCAACTCCAAGCTTTCATCAAAAAAAATAAGTGTAGTCCTAACAGTTCCAAACCTATCACATTTTAAAGAAAATATCCTTTGGAAAGGTCTAATTCTGGAACTGTTGGGGCTATGAACATATTTTTTTTTTTCTAAATGAAAGCTTGGAGTCCAGCTATTAAGAAATGGTGTCATTATGTTATTATATAACAGTAGTAATTACATTATCAAAATAGAAACAGGTTGTTTTTCTAGCTATATAGCTACATCCAGACAGGCAGAGACACACACACACACACACATATTTACATCAGAATAGAGGTGCTTTTTTAAAATAAAATAATTGTTGATATACTTTTTCTATAATTACAAAGTATATAGATAAATAACTATACTTTTTAAATATCAAAATAGAAAAATTTATGACAGATTAAAAAAATGTGAAGAATACATTTCAGCACATTTTCTGAGCTTTGGTATTAGTTCACGTAATTTAATTAGCATCTATACAAGTCTGATGCCCATAAACATTCATTTTATGCCTTAAATCATGTCGTGAACATTCCAGTCTCCTCCCCCAGTAGTATCATATCTTCCACACTTAAGATAATAATCTGAATATAAGTAATTATAAATAAAAAAAGAGACTAATCAATATTTCAGAATGTATGGTGATTTAATATGCATCACTGTATTTAGTTAGAACTTCCAGGCATAATAAAGAAGCACATTACCTGTTCTTGAGGCTTAAAGCTGTAGCCCCTAAGATAATTGATTGATACTTTGGATATATTCATAAGAAGCTTTTTACATTAGGACTAGACATGAATAGGAATAATTTAAGTTTTTTACCACTTTTTAGTTTTAAAGAGTTTGAAGATTCAGCTCTTTTTCAGAAACTGGCAATAAAATATTAAAGTAAATTACAATGTAACATAGCCTGCCAGTGATTACATAGAAAATAATTGATGGGTAGGTGGTAATAATGAGGATTTTACTCCCCCTTCGAGGGGTGGGATGCCACATAAACCCCGAGAGCGAAGCTTGAGGGGTTTGTTAAGGCATACCACACCAAGGGTGTGTGTAAAATCCAAGGTTTACACACCTACACATCTTTTATTTTGTATAATTGCTGGGGATCGTTTTTTCGCCACATCAATTACACAAAATAAATGTATCTGTGATCGGAGCCGAGCTGCAGACTGTTGGAATTTCAGCGTTGGCTCCTTTTGTAAAACCATTTGACACTTTTTTTGTTTTGTTTTTTTTACATTTTCCAAGAAAATACAGCTTTGTGGCCAGTTATATATATTTTTTTTTTTAAAAAAGAACTTACCACCGAGTCCTACATAGTGTTGAGGAGCGGGATGGCAGCGAATGGCAGGGCATAGAAGTGGAAGTTCATTAACGCGCGGTACATCATGAGAGTAAAGTTTATTTGTTTCTTGTTTTTTTAGAAACAGTGTTCTTTATAACTGCGGAAATTAGTTTTTTTTGTTTTAGGGCACATGCTGACGCCAAGTTTTGGTTGGTGAATATCCCGCATCAGGAGTCGCAGTCGCAGGGAGAAAGGGAAGAGACGGAGCTGGCACATGCTCAGTGCAAGGGAAACTGAGCACATGAATGTCGTTATAACCAGCTGGTTATAACGACAGAATTATAACCTAGTTTCCCTATGGGAAAAAACATTAACCAGTTATTATTGTGATCTAACAGACTGGCTCACTGGAGTATATTTGCAAACTGAGTTTTACTTCTGTATTATTTCAGATATACAACACATCTTTTCTGATGACGTTGCTTGGCAACTAAGGATTAAATATCGATTTACAATGTGCCTGTATGCAAATCAAAAAATATAAACTGATACATATTTGATGAGCTGAGATTGACTTATTCTGCTTATTAACTGTCATAATATACATCCATCAGGCAATTGTTTATCACGGTAGTTCTAGCACTAGCAGAATTAGTGCCACAAATGGAGCACAAGCCATGCATTTGCAAGGATGTTAGCTGTTAGTGCCAGAGTAGTAGTGTGCCATCTTCAAAGCTGCACATGCAGTTGACCCCACTTAGCATGCGAGGCTCTAACACCTCATTGCCATATAATTAACTAATTATTAACAGGGCACGTAGCTCTTCACAAAAGAGAAGGGCTGTGGGCTTCACAGTGAAATGAATGGGTCTGATATGCCGCTTTTTACTTGCTTCTGTTAACTGTTTACTTGATAACCTGCGTGTTATCATATCCATGTGTAACCCCCCGGCCCCCAGATCGCACCAGGAGACAAGCATCTTGTTGCTCAGTGTGCCTTTCCTGGTGAAACAATTGCAATAAATAAAAACAGATAAAAAAAGATAAGGATTATTTTAAAGTTTGCCAAATAACTGTCACAACAGTAGGGTGCATACTGGTGTATTCACAGATTTCTGAGAGAGGTTTTATACCACCACAAACCTTGTGGGGGGGGGGCTCAATGCGTTTCCAAGCACTATAATTATCAGTACAATCCATCCTGGCCTCATCGGCATATTAGGAGCAGCAAGGTTTGAGTCCCCCATGTCCTCTGTAACCCCCACTGTAGCAGCAGTAGTCACTATTTGCTATCAGCCTAATATTTCTGATGGTCTGCAGTCATTTGCACCTATGTATACGTAAGTGCAGCACAGACAGCACTGTTTGTCACCTGCAGGAGTTCAAAAACTAGAAGAGTACCTGGTATGCAGACATCTCCCCTCATTTGAAAGGGGGCAGTACTTGCGTTAGTGTTGTAGTGTTATTTGATTTGTAAACCTCAAACTGGCCTTCTGAATATAACTCTTGTAGAGCTATGTATTCAGTTGGCCAGGTTGTGGCACATAAGTTACATCTGTGCCATGCAAGCACATTGAATATGGTGCCCACTGTATCCAAAAGCAGTTTATAAAGCAACGAGTTAGAAAACTGGTAGTGCAGGAACTTAAATGGTACAAGCAGCTAATTCCACACATAGCCACAATGCATTAGAACTGGTGCTACTGACAAGAGGGAATGTTGCTGTGACTAGGGACCACGATAACACAGCATGACAATACATCATAAAACTTCCCAATTATAATTACTGACAGTTGTACAGCATGGGATACCATGATACATGATATACCATTCTGACTTTCTTAAGTTCACTGCTTTGGCAGAGTGTCCCCCCCCCACCCCAGCGTGAATGATGATTCCCCACCACTCCAATCAGCCTTATCTTCCTCAATTTAGAAATGCTACAAATTATCATGATGATCAATATAGCCCAGTAGTGTTTGCACAAATACTGCTGATCTCAGAATTTGATATCATGACATCCCAAGCCAGGAAACCATGGATAACCTCCTGCGCTTTTAAAAGGTGCCCTGGGATCTTTACCTTCCACTGGAGTCACCACCAGAGATGGGCAGGGGGGGATCCCAGCTCATCTGTAGGACAAGGTAAAATGTTTATTGAACATTTTTCTGAGATCCAATGGAGGTGTTACTCGTCTTTTTAGCTATTTCTGTGGACAAAAAAGTTGTTTACCAGGTACAGCATCTACAAAGTATAGCAGTAAGATTAGTAACTGATCTACAACTTTCATGCAACACTAAATTATAACAACATGCTGTGCTTAATCTAGTGTTTTGAATATCATGTAATTTGTAAAACGTAGTTTGCAGAACACAAGGAAAAAACAACAAAAACAAATAAAACAAAAGGTGTTTTTTTTTTAACGTTATTTTGACGTATTAACTAATGTTAACAAGTTTGTTTAGCCATGTTTCCTCGAGTTTTTATTAAATACAGATCACAATGGCCATCCTGGTAATACAGTGGTAGCATTGCTACTCCCTAGACCGGTGACCTTGGTTCACAAAAAGGCTCAGGGAGCTTGGGGCTGGCTGTGAGAGACAGGATGAGTGTCCCTTTGACTGCTCTCCTCCCTGGTGAGCGGAAGGGTTACTACATCCTGCTGGAGTGCAGGAGGAATCTATGTGGCAACACAGAGAGACTGCACACAGGGGAAAGGATCCCACAGCCTGAGGGTGGTGGTGCCTCCATGAAGGCGACACATGCACAGCATCATAGCATGCTTGTGGCCCTAGGGGGAGAACCATGCAGGAAAAACACTGACCATGGCTGGGTGGTGGTCCAATCCCCTGCAAGCCTTGCAGCAGCCCAATGCCTCGCAGGTCCAGCAGTGACTAGGGCCCTCCAAAAAGATCCTATGGAGGGAAATGTGAGCAGATAAGCCCCAGTGATGTTGGCTGGCAGGGCTGGGTGGACCGGTCCAGATGGGGGCAGGTTGGCAGTCATCAGAAAGTACTGACTGTGCCGGCCCACCGGCGCAGCGGTTGGATTTCCGCTTGCGACGCCAGCGACCCGGCTCGAACGAGCCCGGAAGCTGGAGGGCCGGCCGGGGGAGAGGGTTTGAGCGCCCCAGGACTGCCTGCCCTCCGGGAGGGGTACCAGAGCTCAGTTTGTCTGACCCCTCGGTGGAGACCCGAGGTGTAACAAGACCAAGACTGACAAGGGAGGCGACGGCCAGACGCCGGGCGCCAAGCCGCTTGATCGCCAGGGACACGACACGCCGCAAGAGGAACACCGAAAAGCACCTTGCGGCCTCCCGGTAGACGGAGCACTAGGCCCCGACCTCAATGCCCCTGCCTGCCCAGAGACAGCATCCCGACGAGGCACAGTGTGTCTCGGGGTGAATGGGCCCCCACCCCGTACCCCGCCTGGGGGGATAACCAAGGCTCCATGGGGGATGGACTGCTCTGGTCCACAGGCAGGTGAGCGAGGGCTGAAAAGGCCGTTGGGTGTCTCCCGAAGAGAGGAGGGCCGCAGGGGAGGGGGAGTAAAAAAAAAAAAAAAGTACTGACTGATTAAAAAGCAAAGATTATAATGAATTAATGCACAAAAAATATAACACAAGGTGGGACGCAAGCAAAGCTTCATGATGCAAGGCATTTTCCAGTATACAGCACACAAAAGAAAGAACATGTAGTGCAGACTTATCACTATGAATGCAAGTAAAAACAGATCTGGTGTCATGTATGAGCAGCACTCTTGGCCAATTTATTGGTTCTGGCTACTGTTTTACGTAAAATAGTACAATGTAAAGAACAGCACAAGCTTGGACTCAAAAGTGCCTAGGATGTAAGCTAAAGGGATGTGATTGTTTTGACCCTGCATCAGCTCTTTACTACCTGGAGAGCTGTTTGAAGGCCAAGCTTTCCACTGCCTAACCTTGATACAAAATGGCCATGCAGGAAAAACTGAGTTAAGTCAAAGGGGGTTCAAAACAGAAGTTTTGTAAGATGCCATGGCCATACCTTTTGTTTTTGTGCCTGGTCTCTGATAGCGCAACACCCCGCCCCCCCCATCCCCACTCAACCCTGGGACTTACCTCGGTGATGATCCTCCCAGGCTTGCCCCCGAGTGGGGTCACTGAGTAGGCACACCCCCGATGGAGCCTGTACTAGATTCCTGGTAGACCATCCAACTACCAGTGTTCCTCCCTGGCTTGCCCCCCAGGTAAGGATCAGACCATTCACTGATGGAGGACTGTACTTGTTCACCAGCTGAGTACTGCAGGTGGGCACAGCAGGATCGGAGAAGTGGGGAGTCATCAATGGGGCCAGCACTTTGCTTGCATTTTTTCCACTGAAGGCGAGGCGTAGTGTGCCAAAATGCTGACATCCAGCAAGCCTCCCCTCTGTCTCAGCTACAGTGGCTGCTGTCCCTGCCCTCTGCCAGAGGTTGAGCACATGCCAAATGCTCACCCCCAAAGGAGGACAGTAGTGCATGGGATGCTCAATCCCCCCCACCCCCGGATGGCCCTCCAACTCCATATTATTGATGTATTATAAGAAAATACATTGAGTGCTTTCCTGAGGCATAAACTAAGCAAACAAAGCATTTTGTGATACTGTGGATGCTCAAGCCCCCCGCCCCGGCTGGCCCTCCGACTCCATATTATTGATGTATTATAAGAAAATACGTTGAGTGCTTTCCTGAGGCATAAACAAAGCATTCTGTGATTGTGTGAATACAGTCCAGTAGTAACAATATGAATATATATATATATGTTTTATATAAGACAACTATCTTGTTTTAGTGACTAAGCTTTACTCTCTACAAATTGCAAATATGAGACTTTTTAAGTTATAATTATTTCAATGCACCTTGAACAAGCACAGGGGCAAGGCTAAGTACCCGTTTGTATATTCTGGTGACACCAAAGTCAGTATAATGAAACTAGGCAGCAAAAAAACATATGAATCTATACACTCCGACATAAAAGTTTTTCATACAACAATGAATAAGATTATAAGCTGCTGAACTGGCTCAGTGTGCAACTGTCTGAGGCTCTTGGGTATAGTGACTTCACACTGATAATTGCATAGAATCCATAGTACGTTAAATCCTACCAAATAAAACAATTTCTTACAGCCTGAGTGCCACTGTCAGAAAAATGTTTTAAGGCTATGTGGGTGGGCCTCAAAGCAATACTAAGTTTGGAAAACTGGAATCAAGTAGTCAAAAGACGGTGAACAATTATTCCGCTTTTAGTCTATTACACATCTGTATTATTTGCAGTACTAATAAAACCAAAAAGTGCACATACTGTTTCTTCTGTATATAAATAGCACTAAACAGGATTTCCTCAGAAATCCAAAACTTAAAAAAGATCAACACAGGGTAAATAGTTTTGAAGAGTATCTTTCAAAATAATACAGAATTATAGGTCGAAGTATGAAAGGGTAACTGAATATATTTAATTGTTACACTACATAGCAGATACATACACAATAATGCATGAGTGTTGGATGCTACATAAACGCTGAGAGTGAAGCTTTGGGGGGTATTTAAGCATCCAACACTGAGGGGTGTGTGTAAAACCTTGTTAAAAACACACCACCCCATGTTTTATTTTATATAATTGCTGGGGAGCATTTTCTCACCACAGCAATTATACAATATAAAACAGCCACTGTCTGGTGTGAAGGAAGTGGGGGAGGAAGTGCAGTCCGCGGTGAGCAACCGAGTAGCTGCTGAAACTTTTTTTTTTTTAATGATCTAGCCAAGTGAGGATTACCGAGAGGGAAGTTTCTTTTTTTTTTATTATTCACGTACTGCCAAGTGATCCTGGCAGTATCTAGTTTACTGGCAAACTGTGCAGAGGCGGGAAAGAGCAGAGGCAGGCGCATGCGTGGAGCATTGGAAACCCGGCATGTGTTTGCTGTTATAACCCACTGGTTATAACGGCGGATTATAACTGGGTTTCCATATGGGAGAAAACGCTTCCCCAGTTATTATAAGAGAATGTTTGTATTTGTATACTTGCAATCTATATATATTGTTCTTGCTTACTAGAGTGTAATCTGAGGTTAAGATGACCATTATAGCACTGACAGGTTTTATTTAACTCTAAAAATTGATTAGCGTTTTGCTCATAAAATTTGCTAAAACTCTGTGAAAATGCATAGCTCTTGCCTCACTGTGTTTAACAAACACAGCACTTCTAGAAAATCTATATAAATACTTTCTGTACAGTTAGTATCGTCCCAAGAAAAAAACTGCTAATCAATTATTTAAAACCCTGCACTGAGGAGATAAAGGTGTTAACTGCTTATTACGGGAGATTTCTACGAGTAAGACTATTGGGACTGTTCTAGATTTAAGTGTTCTTCAACTTAACTGACATTAATTTTCTCTCTGTAGTTTGTGTGTGTGTGTGTTGCAGCAAACCACCATTCCTTGAAGTTGTGTGAAAAATGAAATGCTGGCTGTTTTCAAGGTGGAAAAACAAATCTTTATAAAAATAAAAAAAAAGTCCAGTTGGAATTGAAATGTCCTGTCCCATATGTGCTGTAAGATCCAATGTGTTTCACAGTGTACAAGCACTAGATGTATAAAATAATTAGTAACGATTAACTAAAATAGGAAACACCTGAGGAAAGACAGGGGCAGGGTTAAGGCACTGCAGAGGAGGATAACCACGACATTGCAGGGACAGCAAGGGAAGTCCTACATGGAAAGGTAGATACAGACATACTAATACCTTCATGAGATAAACCAAGTAGACAGCAGGGAATTGTTTACACTGTGTGGAAACACAGGCACCAAAGGGACCTTAATGGAGCTGGAAGGGGGGTTAGGAAAATGTCAGGAAATATTTCTTCATGGAGAGGGTAGTGGATAGGTGAAACAAACTGCCTTGGGAAGTCATCTATGTGAAATCAGTAAAGGGATTCAAACATGGGGAGGGGCAGACACATGGGACTGGTAAGGACATCAGAAAAGGAGAGGGGGGAAGGAGGGCCCTCATACCCAACCAAAGGTAGGGCTGGGCAGACAAGATGGGCTGCAATGTCTTTTCCTGCCATCAGTTTCTATGCTTCTAGCAGATACAATGGTACATTATTACAGAAATGCCAAGACAATTCTTTATAACAGAGGTGCTGGCTGCTCCCATACGCAGCAGACAATCCATCATCAGATACAGAGAACCTATGTTTTGAATCCGTTGGAAAATATTGTGGCCATGTGGAAGGGTCCTACCTGCTAAAAACAACAATAAGATAAAACTAACAGGATTTGCAAATGGCATTCTAGTAAAAAAAGAACAACAATCAATACTCCGCTACAGCATACAGTTTGCCACCATTTCCCTAAGGAAGCTGTGTTTGTTATGCTGGAATTTCTGCAAGGTGGAGCACTACACTTTTCTGAAACATACCTACTCTAGACTGGATGGAACACTGGTCTTTCTCTGCAAGCATTCGATGTTTCTATGTTACTCTGGAGCTGAACCTTCCATTTTGACATGTTTTGAGCTGGTTCTGCACCTACAGTATTAGGTGAAATCCTATTAAGGCAGCGGGCAGCTTGGAGCAATGTGCTGTCCAATACAACATCTACCAGCATCTGGCTGGTGCGACTTTTGGACTCTTTAAACAACGTTTATGCACTTTTTAATATAATTCAAAATTTAGGCCTGTGTGAAGTCTGCTTAATATCCCCAATGTATTGTTTTGAAACAGTCTTATTTTGTCCTCGGATAGAGCCCCTTGTTAAGGTTGTCTTTTGTTCACCAAATATTCATTTTTTTAATGAGTTATGAGTTCCAGATTACAGTAACATCAGCTGAGTAGAAGCATAAAGTGAAACTTTCCATGCAGAGCATCCACTAAACTGATAAGTAATTAAAAAATGAATATTTGGCAGGGAAAGGGCTGCATTAACAAAGGACCCTAAATAAGGAGGGGGAAACAAAACCAAACACACTGAATAATAAACTGGTATAATTACACAGTCTTCAAACATGTACAAATTTCAAACAAGGCTCGAGTTCCCTTTAATTCTGTTGGTGCCCTTGACGAAAGAGGGAAGGCAGTTTTTAGTAGCCAAAGTGTAAAATAGTTTGCTGTGCTGCATTATATTTTAACATGAATCAGGCCCTACATGTTCCATGAGAAACAGCATCACATTTTTAAAGAAGATGAATGCTGAATTTCTAAAGGTGACAGGTGCAACATTTCGGTGAAAGTTTGCAAGCTGTTGCTTACAGCTGGCACTACACCTCATATGCAATTAGAAACTGACTAAATATATGTGTCAGTTTCATTTGTGCACTGTTCCAGTCAGTGCCAGTTACAGGAACAAAACAAATCCTTGAAATGAAAGCCCTGAATTAAACTTAGGGGGGGGGAAAAAGAATGAAAAATTGATTTACTTGCCTTGGCCTGGATTCTGTTATTTCTGCTTGGCAAGGAAATAGGTCTGGTTTCTTCATGTACCCATCAAATTATTGTAAAGTGTTCTACAACAAGAGCTACATGTGACTAATGTCACCCACAGAGTACCTACACAATGCACTGTGCTGTGCACGCCTGTGCATGAACAGACTGAATGTACTGTGTCTGTGCACAAATTAAGCCTTTTGAGGCCAGGCAAGATTACAAGTCTTTGATCCTAACAGGTTATCCCACAGTAAACATCTCTCAAGGGCCAGCACAGTGAAGTAGTGGTCTAAGGCACACCACGACACACTGGTGACCCAGGTTTAGGAAAGGACTACGGTCACTCGGAGGCCAGCTGGAGGAAGGAGGATTGAGCATCCACAGACTGCTCTCCTCCTTCGGGAAGGGGGCAGTGTGTACCGCCACTTGTCTACCACACAGCAGAGGCTAGACGGTGCAGTGGCTGTCGCCTAGATTGAAAGCCAGCTGCAGGCACTGAGGAGTTCAATATCTTTGTGCTATACGTGTGTGCCATTGTATGTGTGCCGGCTGGCCCAGGGGAGAAACGGAAGGAACAGTGCCTCCATTAGTGGAATGTGCCAGTGACCCCACAGGGTCTGCACCACCCACCAAGGTACCTACTCACCTATCGTGACACAGAAAGCAGGTGGGGTAGGTCCCAGGTGTGGGGGATGGGGCCGGGGGTCACTGGCAGAAGGGTGCTAATGGAGAAGAACAGGAGGTAAAACACAAAAATATATATCTCAAAATAAATAACTGACTGATTTAATCATTTAGAACACTTTCTGTCTTTCTAAGCTGATCAATTCAAAAGGCTTTCCCCTGCTCATTAACCGTAGCCTCCAGCAAGTCAAAGGGAGCTATGCCAAATATTTGTTCACTGTGCCCAAGCAGGCAGAGTACTGTGCAGGAATAGATAAAACTGACTCAACTGACCTGAATGGTTTGACCCATACAAGGTTAGCAATGAAAAAACAGGTAACTGCAACTGTGTTTAGTATGAATGGATTCAAGATGTGTAGGTAGCAAAGAAGCCCCAGTGTTTACCACATAAGAGCCTAAAGACTTCACATCCTTGCTGAGAGAACAGCAGCCTGACAAAGATAACAGAGTGGAACACTTGGCTTCCACTCAGGGGAAACCTAGCATCATGACTCTGTAGGACAGCCACATGAGGGGCATTTTCAGGGGGAAAAAAAGAAGCCACTTTTAACTCTTAAAAGTGCTGACCACTGCATTTTGTAACCTTAATCTATGTGGTTTCGATTTAAGGTAATTTTCACTCCCTCATGTTGGAAGCTGGCTTTGCACAAGGAATCAGAGCTGAAGGTACAATCTACCTTTAAGGGAAAAAAAGTGTAGTGCTATGAAGCAGAAACCCTCAGATTTGAATCCCACCACTGCCAAGAATGCACGTGTACAGTGTGGAACTCCTTATGTGGTACTGAGCTATACCAGACCGCCCAGGGGCGTAATGAGGCCAGACGCCGCAGGCGGAGGGCCTTATAGCTCCTGTATGGTCCAGTATAGTCCATACCGCCCACCCTGGAGGGTATTATTGCACTTAGAAAATGGGTATTGTAAACATAAATAAGTTTAATAAAAAATGGTTCATTAAAAAAACATTTTAAAATACGTTTTGTGATAAAATAGTTCCTCCGCCTGTATCAGAATATTTTTTTTTTTACTATGGATTTTTGTGTTAGTGGAGAGACACACACACACACACACACAGACCCTAACTTTTGGGAACAGCATACTTGTTTAAACATGTGGCAGAGTGAACGCGATTGCAAATCAGGGGACTTTTTTTTTTTTTTTTTCTCCCATTTACTGGACGGCAGCAAGAGCGTGATCGCAAGTGAGGGAGTTAAGATTTTTTTTTTTCCTGTACTAGATGGCAGCAGGAGCGCGATAAGCAGTGAGGGGGCTTTCTGGGGTTTTTTTGTGTGTTTTTTTTTCCCTAAATGGCTGTCAGAGAGTGTTACAGGGCCGGAGTGACTCTCAGCAACGACGTACTATGGGATCCTCTGCTGACACTCAGGAGACCTGAATGCTGATGCTGCTTTCACGTTCGGTCACCGTGGAGCTAGCTGCATGCTGTCGTGAATTTGAGCATTTTTTAACAACAATTAGCCAGGTATTACTTGTCCCACTGTGGTGGGTGTTGTGTTCTGTGCTATGCTTGTGGGAGTACTGGAGGTGAACAGAAAATTGCTGGGTCGAACTCCGTTGGAGAGTGATGGTATTTTCTTCATCTTCCATGCCGCAGATGGATGTCCATCTGCGGTACGGAATTCTAAGAAAATACCGATGCGCTCATCTTCGGTCGTCATGGAGCACATTGCTTTCTACCACTGTTTACATTGCTGGGTGATTTTTGCAATGGAAAGCTCTAATAACACTAATATTGCCTCATCAACCCAGAAAATGCCTGTTGGGTTATGCTTTAGGTCGGGGGGTGATGGCGGCCTAACCGCTACTTTTGGGCCGATGCCTTTGTGAGTGCTGCAAGATGGTGGATTGATTTCATGAACATTCGGGGTGCCCACTGATTACAGTAGTTATAGGGCACCCCGCATTTGTCCTAGTTTTTATGCGGGCTCTATCAGAAAATAAATTAATCTCTCGTTTGATGTTTCAACCAATGAGATTAATTTATTTTCCTATGACATTTTCTAACAATCAGTTAAACTACTGACATAGTGGCATGCTGCAGGGAAAAGTAAAGGACAACTGAGCTTGCTTCCCATCAGCCCCCTACCCATCAACTACTGGCAACCGAAAAGGGGCAAAGATGCTTCAATGACTTTTGGCCCAAATAGTACAAGCTGGTGGGTGGAGGAAGAAAGTTTAAAAGCTCTGAATAGTTGATGAGTAAAAGGAAGGCTCCTCTCAGACTCCATTCCTGTCGAGCCACCCAAGTTTGAGATGGCTCAATTCACTAAACTGGTTCTGCACACCTCTTATCCGGAGTACCTCAAAAAGAACCCCAACAGACAAGTAGGGGGAAGACTTACTTTCAGAAGCAGTGATGATTTTTTATTTTGCCAGTGAACTGGCAGCACAGTGCCAAACCTTATGCTACACATGCACTTCAACAATAACAGTATTGGTGGCTCACCAGGTTGCAAACTTGCAGCTAAGGCCAGATCGAATGGCTGGGGGTTCTAGACCAAAATCAGGAATTTGGGGTAAATCCCAATACTGACACTGTAATGCAGCACGGTGGGGTGTGCACCCTGAGGTTCCGCCTTCTGATGAGACGCTTGACAGAGGCCACATCTGCCTGTTCTGGTGGTTGTTTAGGTAGAAGTTAACGACCCATGGCACCTCTCAAAAAGAGTAGGGGAATTTCCCGGGTATCCTGGCCAGATTTCCCCCCATTGACTAAAATATCACAAACAACTTAACCTAATTCAATATGTTATTTTACATCTGTAACCCCCCCCCCCCCCAAGAGGCTGAAAACAGGAAGAAATGTCTGACTCAAATTTCATCGTCAACACAAACAAAATGAATAAAAATAAACAAAATATCTGCTGTGCAAAGTAAGTTTTAAAAAGGGTCTAACGTTTTCAAAAATAAGTTTCTGTCTTCCACCCTCTCATAGCAATCTGTCTCATCCACCTTCCCCTTAACCCCAGCCAGTATCATGATGAGCCTTCCCCCACACCCACTCAGTTACACCCAGTCCCACCCACCTTAGAAAAATAATCAATAAAACATCCCTTCTCTCATCCGCATTGCAACACCACGCCCCCCATTTTGCCAGCCACTAATAAAAAAAAAAAGATTCATCCCCTCCCCCTCCCCACCCAACCTAACCACCCCCATGCCATCACACAAAATGATACAAGCACCATGGCATGGAAAGGAGTGGTGACTGTCACAGATCCTCCTCTCACCACCTTAGCCAGCCATCCAGATCACACTGAAATCCTCTCAGAATCACAAAGGCTGGCAGGTGGCTCCACATCACATGATGGCAAAATGCTGTCCAACGGAAACTGATCGGGAGTTTGGGGAGGAGGGCATCTGAATCAAATGCAATCACCATGGTGAGATGCTTGGAAATCATGGCAGCTGACAGGAAGGGCTGGATTTTCAAAGGGTGGTGCAGGGCTTGCATTGCCCTGCATCAAACCCTTTCCAGGCGCCAGACCCAGTTCCTGCATCTGTGCCCGATTTTCAAAGATCGGGCGCAACTGAGACAGTTTGCCTGCTTTACGGCAACTTGAACCAAATCTTAGGTACAAAAAAGGGTCCCTGGGAGTGACATAAGCCAGATAACAAAAAGATGGTCTAGCCTGCATCAACTGCTGCGTGGGATAGAAAATCCCATTAGACTGCCGCGGCAAGCCCCGTGCGCTGGGGTTTGCAGCAATCCCAAGCATTTGAAAATCCAGCCCTACAAGTTCATCATATTTATAGGAAAAAAAAAAACACACTAAAGAAGACAGGTGTGTATGGGGATAAAACTGGAGGGGGGGAAGCACCACTGGAGGCAGAATGACAGAAGGACCTGCCTCCACCCAGGTCCCCTGAGGCTCTCCAAAGAGAGGACCACCAACTGTCAATGGTTCGGTGATCCTGAACGCCATCCCAGAGTATGCTGAAAGAGGTGCAACTGGAAAGGTAAGCAAGTAAGCAAGCAGCCATGGCCAAAAGAGGTAGTGCAACAACTAAGAGAATACTCTGGACAGGCATAAGAGGCAGGGCCCCATCAAGAAAACGGCACAATGTTAACAAATAAAATCAGCGAAAAAAAATTCTGATCAGTACTTCCCAGGTACTGTTGTCCTTCCAAGTCTAAGCAGAAGTCTCGCAAGTCCTGATCCAAGTAATCACTGGCAAGTAGCTGAGCCTCTCTCCAACCTGCACTGATGGATGACATTCAAATCCTGTAGCAGCAGGGTGATTAAACTAAGGAGGCTACTGCAGAGAAAGAAAAGAGGACCCCCTCACAGGTAAAGTATGTTTACAATGTGTGGGTGGGTGGTGGTGTGAGAGGTGCCAGGGAAAATGGTGATGGAAAGAGTGGAGAGCAGGTAAATCAGTGTGGGTGGGATGGGAGACACGTTATAGGCAGAGAGGAGGTAGAGGAGAGCTGTTAGGAAATAGTGGTCATGGGAGTTGGTAGTGGGGAAGAGATTTGGAAAGCAAGTCATGAGATGGTGGGGTTGAGGAGCTGAATGGGAAAAGTAAGGACAGGGGAGCTGGCACTGGGGAAGAGCAGATAATGGAGAGAGGGGGCAGGAGATGTGTTAGGGGACAACGGTTACTGGGTATACATTGAGGACAGAGGAGCTGGCCAGGGTGGGACAAATCAGGTAGCCAGGTGGCCAATGGCCACTAAAAAATTGATTTGGCCTCAAGATTTTGAAAGTTACCAGCCAACTGGCTATCTGCCCACAAAGTAATTGTTGGTCAATAAAATTTATGGCCACTAAAAATACTGATATGGCTACCAGACTTTGAAAGCTAGAGGCCACACTGACCACTGACACACAAACTGAGCTGTCTGACCTTAGAGCATGCAACAGAATGAGTGGCCCAGGTAATGTATGTGTTTGTATCTATATCTCTTATCAGGTTTAATGCAGTAGCAGCCATGCTGGCTCTGATCAGAGTTTGTTTTGACAGTCCCTGGAGTGTCAATAAAATGTGACAATTAGCACTGGAATGAAAGTTGAAACCGTCAGAGAACAGAATGCTCTTATTCAGTTTTAACATTGCTGTTGTGGCTCAGGCATGAAGCTCTCTATGAAGAAGTGTGACATAATAATGTGAAACCTTCTTATCTGCTTTGAGAATACATATGTCTCATTTCTCAGGTGGTGTTTTATGAGTGCATTACTGGAAAAGCCATTCATGGAACAATTATCCACTATAATGTGCACGTAACAGCAATGATGGGCAAGAAACAGGCTGCAATGGCCAGTTGCCAATTCTTGTTCACCCCACCCCATTCTCAGACTAGTAAACCCTCTGCCAGCACAATGGTCCAATCACGTTAAGTTTCAGTAAACGGAGAAAACACTAATTGTGTGCTATCTGTTTGCACTGCAATGCACCTCTGTTCCAATGTGTACTGTTCACAGTCTGCCAGTTAAACCTTTTCTTCAACATTTACCTAGCCGCATACCTTTTCAGCTACACACAAGAGGCATAAATATATACCTTATGACTAATCCATTTTCCCAGGTCAGCATGTTGTGACTCATAAATTGATGATTACCACCTCACTTACGATGTGAAGGAGGATGCTCACACTCTGGAAGTAATCGGTGTCCTTTGGAACAATGCCCTGGGTGAGTAAATGGAGTGATTTAGTAGCTGCAGAGAACACTACTTAGTAAACTATACTATCTGAAATGCAGCAAGGTCCCTGTTCCATACTTTGGGGGGGGGCGGCTTTTCACATTCAGATCCATAGTAATATCAGGAGGATTGCAATGAAACTGGCAGGGAGTGAGGTACTTAAGAGGGATGTCAGAAAACATTTCTTCACAGAAAGGGTGGTGGAGGGGTAAAATAGGCTTCCAAGGGAGGCAGTTTGTGCAAACTTGCTGGGGGTATTCAAACATGACTGAGTAAGGCATATGGGGCTGATGAAGGCAGTGACAAAAAAGGAGGAAGAAATGGGATGTGATGGGCTGCTAGGGCCCTCACACAATCTATATCAGATATGTAGGGTTGGGCAGACTCAATATGTCGCTGGGCCTTTTTCTGCTGACGACAACGTTTCTAAGTAATTTAAACAGTTTGTGAAATGCTCCAAAATCCATAACTGATGGAAAACTATCTGAAATGCTTATTGGGACAAGATTATGTTTTGTAGCCAGAAGGCAGGCTCTGACACGCTGGTGACCCGGATTTGCATCCTGAACTCAGGATGCCAGCAGTTGATGCTGGTAAAGAGTGCTAAGGCGTCCACTTGGGTACTCTTTTCTGGGATAGGGTGAGCTACAAGATGCTGCTTGGGTGGTGTGCCATTTACACTGCAGATGACCACCCAGCGGCAGGTTATCCCCCCCCCCCCGGGGACACTGTGACAGCCCCTTATCAGAGGAGGTCAGCAGGGGGAGGCGCACTAAATCTTCTTACACTGGATGTATGATGATGCCAGGGCAGTGTATACCCACGGACAACAAGAGGATGAATACATTGCCCATTCTCACAGTGTGCAACTGACTGGATTCCACTCTTCCTGGCTGAAAGCATTGGCTATTCCTCCTCTTCTTACAGTGTGCAACTGACTGGGTTCTACTGCATATGTAGTCACACAGAATGGGAGACCCACCTCAGAGAATAAGCTGAAGGAAGCTCAGGGCCACACAGAGGAGGATCTGGATGAGGCAGGAGACTGGCACCAGCAGAGGAGTCCAAGGACGGGCAGCGGATCTAGCCAGGGGGGTTGGCGGCGCAGGAAGGTGAGAAGACACCAATGGGAAGGAAATAAAGGAAACATTTAAAAAATCTACAGCCACTAGCCGGCAAGGTAAATGGTTATGAAGATCCAATGCTCAACCAGTCTACTTACCGAAATTGTATCACATCCGATATGAGCCAGCAGGACCAGCTCGGACTCATGGGTTAAGTAGGGACTAGTGCAGATTGCATAGACCATCTGGCCTTCTTCTGCTGACCAGTTCTGGGTGTGTATGTAACTAAGGGGAAATTGTACTGGACCAATATAAAATGCACCAGCATTTGGCACGGCCAATTAAATTTCAGACCCTGCACATAACAAGCCTGTTTTTCACTGGTAAATTATATATTTTTTTCCAACTGTCCAACAAACCTGAATTAATGAGTTTTGCTTTGCACTAATTTACACCTATACAGTGCAGACATGTGAGTGAATTCAATCTGATTGTTCAAGGGAAAGACTGTATTTAGCGTCAGCTCCATGACTGACAGCATCATCAGCTGCACCAGTTTCAGAATGTTCTATGACCAGGACAGGGTCAAGCCAGTTTAAACTAATTTGAATACTCCTTTGTTGCCTAAACAAAAGTTGCAGAATTTAGCAAACTGTATAACCGGCAGATTACTCTTTGGAGCAAGAAGAGGAAACTTATTTTAGATCAACGTTGGATCAGGCATATCACATCTGAAGAAGTTAGAATATTTTTTTAGATTTTTATTTTGTTTTTTGTTGACAGGGAAAGGAGGGTTAAAAAGTACTGCCTATTTTCAGTTATTTCATGGGAAACAGTGAGGGTCATATACAGATACAAACCAACTGAAATTTAACCAGATTAAGCTGTTGGTGTTTTTTTTTTTTTTAGATAACAGGAGAAATCAGGCCAGGCAGTAACATGAGACAGTGCTGAACAGACTACGGTGCTATTCTGATATTTTAAGGGAACCACATCCTTATTTCAAGTCATATTTCAACATTTCAGCTAAGGAAGGGAAGATGAAAAGAAATCTGTTCTAACATAGAACCTGTTAAGCCCATCAGTATAGCAGCAGGACTGTCACCAGCAACTCGGGTTCGGGAACGAGCCTGGACGATGGAGTGACAGCCGGGAGAGGAAAAGTGAGCGGCCCAGGGGATGCTGTTCTCCTCGGGTAAGGGTAGATGCCTAGTTTGCTGCCACACTGCCACCTAGGTGGCCACAGGTGGCAGTACACTGCTGCAGCAGCAATGGGAAGAGGTGACACTAATCAGCGTTATGTGGCTTTATACAGTAGCATGAGCGCTCATGCATGGTTCACTCATTGTTCTGAGAGGCTGCATGAGAAAACACAGGGAAAGCACTATGGATGGAGTGATGCAGTACCACCAGGCTCTGTGCAGCCGCCAACACCAACAGCAACTAATTCCATCTTACCTGAGGGGTATGGGGTGGTTCCGAAAGCCCCAACCTTAGGAGTAAATCATGGGGCAAGTCAGAAGGATGATTGGGTGACGGATCTGGGAGGTTGCATCAGAACTGAGAGGATGAAGGGTTTGTGTAGAATAGGGCATGAACGCCAAATTAAAAAAAACCAAAAAACAGCACCTACCTTACAGTCTACATTCCAGAGCACTTTACAGTCCAGGAATGGGAGTGAATGTTGCTACCATGAGGCACACAGGGAAACTCAAAGAGCATAGAGATCACAGAGACATTATGCACAAGTGATTTACTCAAGAGCTAATTGTGGACTTCAGACCAGAGTTTCAAGGTTGGCAGCTCTTCTTTTGAGCCACTAGACTGTTAGTTTCTCAAACTATGGTTAGCCGAAAGCAACAGCTTCTGTTAGTTGGCAACATATAGTTTGTTTAGCGATAATACATTTCTGACATGCTTAGGTTCATTATCAGTGTATGGTTCATATCCTTTTTAAAGCAGCATTTATTACAGTAATACATTTGTAATTAATGACTCAAGTAAAAAAAATATGGTCACTTGCAAGGTTTTACAATGTTGACTGCGGAAGTTACTTTTTGACCGTATAAACTAGGTTCCAGCAGGCACAAAGTTCGGATGATAAAAAACACTGCACCACCCCACCCCAATTGAGCAATAAGGCAAGACCAGGGGTTAAGTTAATGGTCTGTTAAATCACCCAGTAGGGGTGTAATGTTTCACGAGACATAGCCGAGTGCCACATGCCTACAGGGAGTTGCATACTCACTAGCCAAATTTCTCAAAATTAAATACAGCACAGTGGAGCTGAGGTCATCCTCTCACTGACTTCTTAATCTCCCGCTGCTCCTCGACTGATGTGGGGCAGACAGTTTTCTTTGTCGTGGCCCCTAAACTCTGGAACAGCCTTCCTGCCTCACTACTCTCCAATGGCCCCCATCTGGCTTTAGAACAAACTTGGTAAGCTTTCTGCACTCGGCATCTGCCTGTAAATGCCCCCTTCCCCAACCTCTGTACTTGGACCACACAGGTTTTTCTATCAGGATCCCCTGGCCCTGGGTCAGAATCTACTTCATGCTTTATCAGTTTCCTTCATATAGTTACACTGTTTTTTCCACTGCCCGCAGCACCTGTATGTAGATGGTCACATGGTCCTTACTGCTTCCATCTCCTAGCTTTCGCTGGACTGCTAGGTATCTCATGCTAAGTTACCATTAGTTTGTACCACGTATGCTCTCCAGGTCACTCACACAGCACTCTCACCTGTTAGCCCTCTGATGTCCTGTATGGTTTCACAGCCTCTGTATTGTATCCAAAGTGTAGTATTTTCAGAATCACTGTATGTAGTCTAGGACCTTTGAATTTGTAACCTAATCTGTTGCTCCCTGATGTACTGTGCACTGTATATTCTAACCGCTCTTGTCTTGAACCTTTTGTCTGCTGTAGTACCATCTTAGTGACCTGGGTCCTGCCTGAAAACGGTTCCTGGGATCAGTGTACTTACCCGGTTAACAAATGAATAAATAAATGGTGATTAACCAACCATTAACAAAACCTCTGGGAGTCCCTTAATGCCATTAAAAAAGCTTTTTTGGACAGTGTTAAACCTTGTTCAGCCTATGATTAGGCTCTACATGTATGTTAATAAAAGATTAACCCATGGCTGATAGAATGCTTGAGCCAAGGCCAGCTTGCTGGAGCAGTGGTATTGCTACCTACTGCTTGTGATGCTGGTGACCCGGGTTCGGGAACAAGCATATGCCATCGTAGGGCCAGGTGGGCGGAGCTTGGCTGAGCAATCCATGGACACTCACCTACTTGGGAGACGCTAGGGAGTTAGACACCACTGCAATGTTGCCACCCTGGTAACTACAGGTGGCAATGCAAGCTGGAGCCACGGATTGGGAGAGGGGGGAGGGAAGTCAGTGGCATGATGCACTGCATCTGCTAAGGTTGTCCTGAAGTCCAAGGGCAGAAAAGGCAGAAAAAACACCTTCCGACTGTGCAGGATGCCATCCGCCACCCACCGCAGGCCTCACACCACCAAATGGGTCCTCTGCTTCAAGACCAACACCATAACTCCACCCAGGGAGTACGGGCCTGGCCCCTGGGCTGCCCTTCCCATATTGGGGGGGGGGGGCTCATCCATTGGGGACAGTGGAGTAGAGGTAAGTCTCAGAGACTGGGGAGTGACAGGGCAGGGTGGAGCAGCAGGACTTATCGGGGCTGGCTGGACTTCCAGGGGAGGGAAGTATAATGAATAAAAAAAAAATGCTTGCAACCAATCAGAAAGCTCCATTTTCTCAGGCCCTTATTATGTGTTTCATGGTGGCTGTGGCAAGACAACAGAAACTTTCAACACTTCAAAATCACAAAGCCCAGTTCAGGAAAAAAATAAAAAAAAAAAAAAAAAAAAAATGGGGATTTGAGGTTTTTGCTGGAATTATATTATTAGTTAAAAAAACTATAAGATTAAAATGTAAGCAGTTTAACAAATACTGTTGCCTTAAATTAAGCAGGCAACAAAATCTTGGGCTTCCAAATAAAAAAAAATATAACAGATTATTCACTGCACCATAATCCAACAGTAAAATGAAATACCTCAATAAATTATTGCGATTCAGAGGGGTGGACTTCAAGGAGATGGGAAGGATCCTCAACGAACATTTGGATGGGATAAGGTCGGACATGGATGCTGACAGTAAGTGGAAAATCATCCGGAGGGGGGGGTGCAGGAGGCTACCAGGACCTGTGCAAGAGTGAAGCACAAATGCAGTAAGGCCCGAAAACCCTGTTGATGGACCCAGGAGGTTCAGGAGGTGGTGAGGGAAAAGAGGGCTGCCTATAGGTGTTTCAAGTGCTCAAGGAGCGAAAGGGATCAAGGGGAGTATGAGCTGACGGCCAGAAGGGATACTAGGGTGGTGAGGTCAGCTAAGGCAAAGAAGGAGCAGAACCTGGCCAGGGAAATCAGGAAGGGGAACAAGGGGCTCTTTAGATACATTGGGGAAAAAAGGAGGGTGAAAGGGCAGATTAGCAGGATTAGAACAGGGGAGGGAAGGGCACAAGACCTGGGGGAGCAGACCGAGGTACTAAATGAGTACTTTGCCTCAGTCTTTATCAGGGAGAATGGGGGGGGAGCTGCACCATGCATGGGAGGAGACAGTGTAACTGAGGAGGTGGAAGGACTCTTACCAATCGGCAGGTCTGGGGAGAGGGGGGGAGCCATCACTGGCAGGAGGGAGGAAGGCAAAACAGGAGGCCGAGGAAGTGGAGGTGGATATCATAGTAGACAGAGTGAGGGAAGCCCTCAGGTCCCTTAGGACAAAGAAAGCACCAGGGCCGGACGAATTACATCCCAGGGTACTGAGTGAACTGGTGGATGTCCTGGCAAAAACCCCTGGTGGAGCTTTTCAACATCTCTCCGCTGACAGGGTGGGTGTCCCAGGTGGATGTCCTGGCGAAAACCCCTGGTGGAGCTTTTCAACATCTCTCCGATGACGGTGGGTACCCCAGGACTGGAGGGTGGCGCATATTGTGCCTATCCACAAGGGAGGATCAAGACAGGAGGCAGGGAACTACAGGCCCATCAGCTTGACATCGGTGGTGAGCAAGGTGATGGAGGGTATTGTCAAGGAAGGGCTAGGGGAGTACTGGAAAAGTCAGGGTACCCAGACGATAGACAGCATAGCTTTGTCCCAGGGAAATCGTGTCAGACAAACCTTGTGTAGTTCTACGACTGTTTGATGAGTGCCCTGGACCTGGGTAGGCCAGTGGATGTCCTCTTTCTTGACTTCAGTAAGGCGTTTGACTCGGTTCCTCATGGGGGCCTGCTGGATAAGCTGTGGGAAATGGGGGTGCGGAAAAAGATGATCAGATGGATAGGAAACTGACTCTCGGAGCGTACACAAAGGGTCATGGTTGGGGGGATAGTCTCATCTCCAAGGAGGGTCATTAGTGGGGTCCTTCAGGGATCGGTCCTAGGAACCCTCCTGCTCAATGCCTATGTCTCTGACATAAGGAAGGGTATTGGGAGTGAAATGAGTCTCTTTGCAGATGACTCAAAGCTGGGAGCGGTGGTGGATGGGGTGGAGGGGAGGGTGGCCCAACAGGGAGACTTAGATGCTCTGGAGAGGTGGTCAAGGAAGTAGGGACTGAGGTTCAATGCAGGGAAATACAGGGTACTGCACATGGGTGTCAGAAATCTGGGCCAAGTGTTTACCCTGGGGATAGCTGAGAGGGACCTCGAGGTGGTGGTGGATGTCAAGATGAACAATTCTGAGACTTGTAGGAGGGCAGCGGCCAAGGCCAACAGGGTGCTGGGATGCATCGCTAGGGGGATTACCTACAGAAGGAGAGAAGTGATACTACCTCTGTATAACTGCTTGGTTAGGCCTTACCTCGAGTACTGTATGCAGTTTTGGAGGCCGCACTTAAAGGGGCACTGCACTCCTGGAACGGGTCCAGAGGAGGGCAACCAAAATGATATGGGGCTTGGGGAAAGGACCTATGGGGAGATGCTCAAGGAGCTAAATATGTACACACTGGAAGAGAGAAGGGCCATGGGGACATGATAGAGGTCTTCAAGTACATGAAAGGGGTAAATAGGGGAGGCTCAGTCGGGGTGCTCCAAAGGATGGGGGCAACTAGAGGGCATGGGTGGAAGCTGGAGAGGGGGAGACTCAGGGGGAAAGAAGGAGGTGCTACTTCACTGAGAGGGTGGTAGAACCATGGAATGCGCTGCCCGGGGGACTAGTGGAGGCAGAGACTGTGGAGGGTTTCAAGAGAAGGGTTGGGACAGGTACAGGGGAAGGGTTGTGCATGCAAAGTCCAATGCAAGTGGAATACCCTGGACTGGAAATGGAGAATCCCAAAGGGCGGGGGCAGGGCAGCTTCCAGAGTGGGGGCTAACCAAACGAGCAGACATTAAAGACTGTTAGACCTACTCTGCTGGCATTTTAGTATGTTAGTATATTAGTATGGTTATTCACATGGCATTATTACCATTTATTACTGGCATGAGGGGAGTCTAGTGGATAAAAGGAGAAAAATTATGACTAGAATTAAAAGAAAAAAAACTCTGCCCAGTATTAACAGTATTACATTTCTTGCTGCTCATTATCTTTGGCGTGGCTGCTCGGAAATGTCATCAGTGATATAAGGCTACTGAATTTCTGTCACTATCAGTTACAGTGGTCACTTGCGAATTCTACAGTGCTCACCAAGGACTGAGCACTTTGGGTTAAGCAAGCATCCCGGGTTGAGTAAATGTACTTCTGCTAGGTGCAACAAGTCCTAGGCTTCACCAAGATGTTTTATGAGCAGAGGCAGATCTAACAGTTTTATGCTGACAACAGAGTGACCTGCATATTATTCACTGCTTCTCTTGCCTGCAAATACTATGTCATTCCACTCTGTTACACCTCTTACAACTGACTGCATTCACCAGAGCCCCTAGACCCTCCTGTTTTTGCTTTAGAGGTTCCTCCTCATATATGTCCGAATGACTGATTTCTTCGAGAGGGCCCCGTTTCTTTCTTTGTTAACGTGTAACGTGTGTTCATCCACAGGCCTTTAGCGAGGCTCCATACTGCTCCTTATTTAGTTTACCTAGACACATGACAGTGTAGTGTAGAAACTACACTGTGCATCATCCCTCTGGGCAAAGCAGAGCTCTGAAATGAAAGGAGGTGCCTGGACAGATCAAGTCTGGCAGCTGCTGCATTTAGTTACACTCATTCAGTGCTAGAGCAGGTGAAGGTTACCTCACTCATGACCTTTTAGTCCTTACCTCACAACCAAGGAATACCCAACGCAATCTGAAAATCAGTCATTGACTTGGACAAAAGGGCCTGCTTCACAGGGATCCATCTCATTTTAAGCTGATTTCACTTCTGCCCACCACTGGAGGCCATTTACCCATAAACATAAGATGACCCCCTACAGGCAGTTGTTACAGGATTGAAAGCAAGGGGAGAGACCATTCATCTCGTGGTCGCTACTGACCTCTGGGATCACCACATGAATTCAGAATATTCAGATTGGCATTGCTTAAAGGGACACGGTCAGTGGTTTACATGCCTTTTTTTGGGGGGGTCCCTAAATATGCCTTTAGTGTCTGTAGCCGTATTGGAATCAAGACAGAATGCACTGCAGCACTTACTTCCCCCTGAATTTTCCACCAAAGTGAAATCCTTGTGGTCTATGGCCTACTTCAGTTTACCACGCTGGCTCCCAACACGTGGTCACATCTCTAAATTATGCTAAATCACTACAAGGCTTGTTCACGCCTCGGCACACACAAGTTGAGATAAACAGATTTTTTGAGAGTATGAAGAAAGCTGAATTCGGGAAAGTGCTAGTGGACACAAAATGAGGACTTAAAGTGATAAAAATCGGGGTCTTACACTCTAGCCACGATACTGGGCATGCACAAATGCATGTGCATATTCCTGGGGACTTCAGCTTTGCTTTGGGACACACTTACAGTATCAGTGAGATCTCAAGGAGTTTTCACCTTTTTCTCTCTGGCTCTTTTTTTCCCCTTTTTCCTCTCTGTCGCTTCCCAGATGCAGCAAATGTAACAGCACTGGGGGCAGAGTTCTGCTTTTGTTTACTCATAATTTATCACCCTCTACACACAAACAAACACACACACCTACAATCACCACCACTAGACCTCCCTTATTAGGTCACAGCCAATCTCCCAAGTCCAACCCCCAAACCGTGACTCCTACACCTTGCCCCCATGGCAGACTCTTATGCCAGTGCAGGTTCAGGAGACCAAAATCCAGCACCAACAAAGGTGAGAGGTGGGCCTTGAGAGTGCCAGCCATCACACTTAAGCTGGCAACATTGCCCTCCCAGCAACAGAGACAGTGACACATGACGTGCACATGAACTGGCATATCAGATCACAGAATCAGTCGATGGCTCCCCCTCCTTAGGTAAGGTGCTATAGCGCCACATCTCCTTGGCCACCAGTAGCCAGTAAGCTGCAGAGCTTGCCATAAACTCTTCCCCATAGGCTGAGAAGGTCCAGGTAGCTGCTGCTGCAACCTCCCACTAGGCCTAAACCTGGGTCACAAACATTGCAAATGGTTCCACAGTAACTGCTCTGCTTTCAACATGGTAGAAAGCACTGTGGCTTTTTAAATATTTGGGAGGCAAGGCATGGCACAGCGATGCATAACTGCTTTAGGGACAATCCAGGTGTTATACTGTTTTTCTTTTAACAATACGGTGCCATGTCAGGTTATCTATCTCCAACGTTGTTAAACATTCTCACACTCCCTAACTGCTTATGACATCAATGTCACTTCATCGGACAGGTCCAATTAACTGAGATGGGTAACCCGTGAGGTGGGTACATGAGGAAGGGCGCCGTCCTTAATGGCGACTCCTTCCCGGCGCAGTCCCTCACGGCGATGGGACGGTAGGGCGACTGGATGAGGCTCTGGGCAAACTGGGTGACAGGATGTCGTTATGCATAAGCGCAGCGGGTGGGAGTGAGCATGGGCTGGGAGGGGGTGGCCCTGCGGTAGCTGGCCGAGCTGCATCATGGTGTCGGGGGTTGGCTAGTGGTTAGGTGGGTGAGTACGGTTCGGGTCCAGGCGCTTGGTGCAATTTTATTGTGACAGGCCCAACTTTATTTTGTTTACTGCTTCACCCCCGACATGCAACCCCTGGAGTTGAGAATCCTTAAGTAGGTGGTGCGAGGGGGTGTCTTTTTTTATATTTTGTGCAGCCCCCTCACAGAAAGCAGTAAAACTGTCCTGGCGCAGTTGCCCTGATGTTGGTGTCAGAGTGTCAAAATGTTTCGCACTTGACTGAGCTCATAACGGTGATTGCCTTTAGGCATTCGCCGTTATCATACAGACCCACTGAGATATTCATCCAGCATTATACTACATGTGGACCCTCTCCTCTAATCAGAAGCCAGAGTTATACTCACTTTACTCCTTAGCAAACTCACCCCAATCATTTTATTCACAAGAAAATGACTGCTCAGTGCTTCTTTCTTGCATTCTGCTTGGTCTATACTCATAACAGCATACACACATCATAGTTGCACTGTGCTACCCAGGTCATTATCCTCAGCTATAATGTGATTGTCCCATGAAGGTAAAGCACACTCATCCTTTGGCCTCATACTTTATTCACTTGACAGTCACATTATTGCCTTATATAGTGACCCAACTTGTACATTATAACTGAAAGACAACTAAGGTATGGTTTCAGTTTTCACAAATGATTATTGATCAATAAAAAGGATTTACCAAATTGCTAATTGTTGCATGAAGAACAAACGAGGCCACATTCTGCATTGTGTCTGTGAATAAGTGCACCCAGTCAAATCGACATCAGCAACTCTCTGCTGGTCCCACTGCTGATCTGCAACTTGCACTGACTGGGCATTCAAACTGCACGCATCCAAAAGAAAATTGTGAACAGTTTCACATTAAAATCCAGACACTGTTTCATGTTTATGACTATGAACTCATGATCGAATTCAAAAGAGAGAGAGAGAGAGAGAGTGTGTGTGTGTGAGCACGCGTAAGATGGATATGTCTTGAGCAGAGTGCTCCACTCTTTAAATTCAACAAGTCATACAGTGTTCCACTGGTTTTAAGGTAAGGAGTTACATTTTTTAATCACTCAGTCTTCAGAAGTATATCCGGGACTTAGCATGAAGGTTTTTGTCCAGGGCTCCAATTTTGTTATTAGGGAGTTGTTTACGACTAAAGGAAAAAGCCTACCAAGTATCCTGATACTGCTTGTAGCAATAAGGCTTGCTTAGGGAAACAGGTATATTAACCAACTTTTATAAATAAAAATGCATCAGGATATTCAAGCCCTTCTCTGACATGATGACCAATAGAGACTTACAAATGTTGTCAATCTCTCGAGATTGCTAGGAGTTGCAGGAAGGGGGGCAGAACTGGGCCTGGTGGGAAATGGAAAGGGGGGACATATTGGGGTGGTAGGAACCAGGCTAAGCCCTGGGGCAAAATGGTGCCAGGACAGGGGTAGTCCCTGTGTTGTTCCTATACCCAAGGGCCCAGCAATTGATGCTGGTCAGGAGTCGAGGTCTTCCCTCAGCATCTCATCCAACCCAGGCAGTGTTGTGTAATGCTAGATCCATCAAGAACAAAGCAGCCATTATAGCTTCATCTTGTTGAAATGGTGGACCTGGCATGCGTCACTGAGACCTGGCTGGATGAAAATGCAGGCCCAGTACTGGCTTCTGCAGTTTCAGCTGGGTTCTCGGTGATTCACCGCCTGAGGTTGGATCACAGGGGTGGGGACGTAGTCATCTTTTTAAAGACCGAACTGGGCCTTTTGGATGTTCCAATGAGGACTACCAGATCCTCTGAGTGCATTATGGGTGAGGGTGTAGGCTGCAGGACACTCCTCATCTACCATCCACCAGGTGATGGGGGTGAATTCCTGCAGGAGATTACGGACTTCATTGTCGACATGGTGTTGGAGTCTCCCAGATGGATAATTCTGGGGGACTTCAATGCCTGGGTCGATGACAAACTCTCGCAGTTTGGTCAAAATCTCTCCAGTTAATGACAATGCTGGGCCTTACACAGGTAGTTACCTCCTCTACCCATATAGGAGGTCATGCATTGGATCTGCTATTCTTCCTGGGAATGGAGATCACAGACCTGGGGGTGGAACCAGTCGGTCGGTCTGACCATCATACCACAGGGTTCAGTTTCGGGGCCCCCCTAAATGGACCTACCTCTTTGGAGATGGTCCGGTACCGCCCTTTGAGGGGAGTTACCCCAGATGGTCGATTGGCAGTGCTGGACCTATCGGGATTGCTGGGTGAAAGCACAAGTCCAGGGGATCTCGTAGTAGCCTATAATAAGGCAGTGGGTGAGGCCTTGGACTTGATTGCTCCTGTTCGTGTCCGACCACTCATTCTTCACCCAAGGTCCCCATGGTATGACGGGTCCTTAAAGGTGTTGAGGCGGTTTGGTCGAAGGCCAAAGACAGCATGGCGGAAGTCCAGTCTGGATGCCGACAGACTTAGATTGATGGAACATTATAAGGGTCATCAATCAGAAATCACTCGTAAGAAGGCAGAGTTCCTGTCCAGGCAGATTTCTGCTGCGCAGAACCGACCTGCTCAACTTTTTCGAACCGTTGACAAATTGTGCAATCCAATTTCTCTCCAGTCCGGAAGTGTTTTTTCACGAATTGAGTGTGATGAGTTAGCTCGGTTATTCGCAGATAAGGTTGCCAGCATCAGGTCCAGAATCGGCCCGGCTCTCTCTATGAGGGGTTGTGGAGCTCGATGGGAGGTGGTGAGCACCCTATCTGTCTGGACAGATTTCAGCCGACTAGAATTCATGGACATTGGGAAGACTGTCCAGACTTTGCACCCAACCTGTCGCAGTTTTGATCCGGGCCCTACCCCCCTCTTTTAGTGGGGTGTGTAGATATCATCTGCCCGATCTGAGCTGAAATTGTATGGAGATCCTTGGAGAGACGAATCTTTCCAGATCCCCTAAAGGAGGAAGTCAATCAACCACTCCTTAAAAAACCCTCGTTGGATCCCGCCAATCCAGCTAACTACTGACCTGTCTCTAACCTTCCCTTTGTGGGGAAGGTTATTGTTATGGTGGTTGTGCTGCAACTGGATGATCATTTGTAACTCACAATGTCTATGAAGCTCTGCAGTCTCGTTTCAGGAAGAGGCATAGCATGGAGACTGCCCTTCTTCGGGTATTAAATGACCTCCTGATGGCTAGAGATCGAAAGGCTCGTACCATCTTGGTCCTTCTCGATCTCTCAACAGCTTTTGACACTGTGGACAATGAGGTACTTTTGGAAACCCTGCGGTTCCTTTGTGGACTGTCGGGTACAGTCCTCGAATTATTTTGATCCTTCCTCGAAGGCAGGTCTCAGAAGGTGGTCACCAGAATTTATTCCTCTGACTCCCCTCCCCTGTCTTGCGGGGTGCTGCAGGGCTCCATATTGGCGTCCATGTTGTTCGCAGTGTATATGCTGCCATTTGGAGATATCATCCGATATGGTTTGAGTTTTCACTGCTGTGTAGATGATACTCAGCTGTATACGTCCTTTGTGCCTGGACAGGTTGATGCGATCACTACGCTAAATACCTGCCTCTCCAAGATCAAAGACTGGATGAGCTCGAGTTGGTTAAGATTAAATCTGGATAAGACTGAGGTGGTGGATGTGGATCCCTCTCTGCAAAGAAAAACTTCCTTGTACTACTCCTGAATTTCCCTCCCGTCAGCCTCATGTCATGCCCTCTCATTCTCCTGCTCTCTTTCAATTGGAAAAGCTTTGGAACATTAACCTTATTTACACCCCTAATATATTTATAATTCTCCATCATGTCACTGCTCTCCCGCCTCTATTCCAGGGAGTACATGTTGAGTTCCCTCAGCCTGTCCTGGTATGCCATATGGCGTAGTCACTGAATCATTTTTGTGGCCCTCCTCTGCACCATCTTGATTCTATATCCCTTTTGAGGTGTGGTCTCCAGTACTGCATGCAGTATTCCAACTGGGGACGTACCAGCACCCTGTAGAGTGGTAACACCACCTCCCTCCTGCTACTCGTGATTCCCCTCCTGATGTAGCCCAGCATGCCACTTGACTTTAGTGCCATCTTTTCGCCCTGTTTGCCCACTTTCAAGTCTTCTGCTATAATGACCCCTACAGTCCCCCTCCTGGCTAGTGGAGGCTAGCTTCTCTTCTTCCAGGTAGTAATCCTCTTTGGGATTGCTTCTGCCTAAGTGCATGACTTTGCACTTTTTGGCATGAACATTATCCCTGGTGTCCAGTGGCACCCACCTGATCACCTGTCCCGGTTCTGAGACACCTGTCCCTGGTGTCTAGTGGTAGCCCCACCCCATCCCCACCCTCTGATCACTTTTTTTTTTTTTTTATTTATATTTTGTGCGGTTTTCCCCCAGTTTTTGCCCTTGCCTCACCCCTGATTACCTGTTCTGGTAGCAGTTTCCCTGGTGTATAGTGGCAACCCCACCCTCTGATCACCTGCCCGGGTTATGGTAGCAGTTTCCCTGGTGCCCAGTGGCAGCCCCCACCCTCTGATCACCCATTCTGGTTATGGTAGCAGTTTCCCTGGTGTCTAGTGGCACCCCCCACCCTCTGATCACCTGCCCCGGTTAAGGTAGCAGTTTCCCTGGTGCCTAGTGACATCCCATACCTTCTGATCACCTGTTCTGGTTATGGTAGTAGTTTCCCTGGTGTCTAGTGGCACCCCCCCCCAGCCTCTGATCACCTGTTCTGGTTATGGTAGCAGTTTCCGTGGTGTCTAGTGGCACCCTCCCACCCTCTGATCACCCATCCTGCTTATGGTAGCAGTTTCCCTGGTGTCTTGTGGCAACCCCCACCCTCCAATCACCTCTCCTGGTTATGGTAGCAGTTTTCCTGGTGTCTAGTGGCACCCCACCCCACCAATCACCCTTCCCCTATAGTGAACATTATCCCTGGTGTTCAGTGGCACCCACCCACCCATCCCAGGTCTGAAACACCCATTTCTGGTGTATAGTGGCATCCACCATTCTCTGATCATCAGTCCCAGCTATACAGAACATTCCCCTGGTGTCTAGTGGCATCTCCTCCACCCTCTAATCACCCATCCCTATTATGGAAGTGGTTTTCCTGGTATCTAGAGGCATCCTCCCCACCCGCCGATCACCCATCCCAGTTCTAATAAACCTTTCCAGGTGTCTAGCAGCACCCCTGCTCTCTGACTACCTGTCCTGGTTATGGTAGCAGTTCCCCTGTTGTCTAGTGGCACCCCCCCATCCTCCTATCACCTATCCTGGTTATGGTAGCAGCTTTCCTGATGTCTAGTGGCACCCCTACCCCCCAATCACCCTTCCCCTATAGTGAACATTATCCCTGGTATCTAGTGTACCCCCCCAAGAAACCATCCCTTATAGTGAACATTATCCCCAGTGTCCAGTGCCCCCCAATCACCTGTCCCAGTTCCGAGACATCTGTACCTTGTGTCTAGTGGCACCCACCCACACTATTATCACCCATCCTGGTTATGTTAGCAGTTTCCCTGGTGTTTAGTGGCACCCCCCACCCTCTGATCACCCTCTGTAGTCACTCTATTAAAGCTATGGCTTCCTCCTTACTGGAAAATTAGGCTTCTTTTCATCAACTGTTAAGTGAACTTATGAAGCTCAGTGCTCGTTTCTGCCTGGCATTATCGTCTGAATACTTCTGCATCAAGAGATATGGGGCCAGATTTTCAGAGGCCGAGAAATACACACAGTGCTTGTGTCAAGAAGAAATTACACAACGGGCACCCTGTGCCACACTGTGCATCTGTCACAATATATATATTTTTGTACACACTTTTTCCCCTCGGTCTTGGCCTGCGGAGCCTCTCTCAGGCATCCTGCCTGTTCCTGCCCACCTGAGGTCCTCTCCACCCTAAGCCTCCTCACCTCCCCCTCCTCCTCCTGCAGCCAGTACCCCCGGCTTCACCCCTCCAGGGTGGGGCCACCCCTCCTCTTGGGCGCACTGTATGACAGACCCTGGCTGCAGGTGAGGGCCCGGGCGGAAGAACTGGAAGACCGGGAGAGATGGATCCGGCAGTGGGCATGGAGGTCAGGTGCAGTCGCCTTCCCCACAGAGCCGGGTTTTTCCTGTGTTCTGGTAACTTGCTCCCTCCTCCCTACACCTTGCATGGTGCATGTCTGATGCCAAGGCGCACAGCAACCCTACCTGCATCAGCCACGCTACTGAATGTGCTGCCCACATTCTGCAGTCCCCCAGATCTCCACTGGAATGCCAGGCAAACCTCAGTCCTCCCCCCAGGAGAGGAGAGTAGCCCTCGCGAGCTCGATCCTCCCTCCTCTCATCTCGGCGCCCGAGGTTCGGCTCGAACTCGGTTCACCGGCGTAGCACGAGGTGTTACATCCTGCACCTCAACCCTCAGCACCATCGAGCTGTCATTCGCAATACTGAAATGCTGCTTGCATCCAAAGCAGAGCTGCTAGTACCAGGCTGGCTTGTGCCAGACTTGTGACAAAGCTCAGTCTCTGCCAGGGCGGAAACAGCCCATGCACCACAAATGAGATGCGGTCTCTCTGATCTCGAAACAATCATGTCTCGCCTGTGCTTAAACCCAGTGGTGCAAGTGGTAGACAAGAAGTACAGGAACTCAGGCACTGTCAAATATGATATGCAGAATGAAGATCTTCAATCTGAAGGATAGCCGTGTGAAGACACGTCTCACTGTTTAGACACTTGTAGATTCAGTTAGAGATATTGAAGTATTTCTATCAATATTGCACTGTTGTACAAGTCAAATGCTGTTATGGAAACCCTGATTTTAGGTTACAGGGCCATAAACTGTCATTATGTTGTTGGTTTAAGAATTTCAGTTCCGGTGTCAGTGGGAAGAAGTACAGGAACTCCGTTCCTGCTGGAAAAAAGGTACAGGAACAGAGTTCCTGTACGTTCCTGTTCACTTTCATCACTGCTTAAACCACCCAGAGCTGATCTATATACCCTTGTGCCATAACCGCAGCCCACGGCGAGCATGCACACAAGACTCCAGACCCCACATTGCAGGCTGCTGCACGTGGACATGGTCAGTAGTAGTACCCTTGATGATTCATGTGTTAAAAAACATATGACCCAGCTACAGCAGTCCCCTTCTCCCCGCCATCTACCAAGATAACCCCACCCTTATACTCACACATCAGATACTGTGAATAAACAGGACATAGCTGCTGCAGCTACAGAGAGTATAGATGATACATACAATGATGACACAGGCTGCGCAATATTCATCTGAAGCTGACTGATGCGAGCAGCTGTTCCATACATGGATGGGACATACACGTGCTTCTGCAAAGTGGATTGCATATGCATATGTTGAGTAAAGTTTCCCAAATGATGGGACTATTTCAAGTTCAACAGTCTAGTACTGGGCAAACTTGTCTTCAGTGGCAACAGAACACCAAGGATGATGTTTCCATTGGTGGCTGGCATCAGTGACATCACCATCTCAATGGCTGGCTGAAGAAAGAGCTCTCCCCAACAAAAGCCACAACGACCTCAAATCTATAGCTTACTTTTGTACTACAAATTTTTCTTAAATCAGCTCTAACATAGATCACCATACTCTGGATGAGGCCCATTCAGAATAAATTTGCCATTTTTACCATGGATGCTGATGGATCGCTAGCAGACTTTTCTGACCCACTAGCAGTTGGCATAACCATTACCCAGCTGGCATAACCATTACCCTGCATGGGATAGCACTCTACCAGGCCATTCTCTCACTGTGCGCCCACTGCAGTAAAGGTCAATGGTGACGCCCACACTCCATGGTGGTGGTGGTACGGATGTGTTCCCGTTGGCCCCACCATCAGTGATGCCACCCACAGAGGTGGAAGGAGGGTGCAGATACAGGTTATGGGCTGCGTGGTTACCAGGGGCAGGTAGAGGTAAAGCCGGCATGAGGGAGAACAAACAGAGTATAGATACAAAACAACAGACACAGTTGATGAACATTCTTTGCATGGCAGTGGTTTGCAGAATGGTGGCAGGTGGATGGTACATTTCAAACTACACAATTATGTGGACTTACCCGTTGATGGCTTACTTTATAGAGGTCCTCCCATGTGGAGGCAGGCTCTCCATCATCCCAGTCAACAAGGCCCCCCCAACCCAGAAGTAGTTACCACCAGCCCCAAGTGCCCATTGGTTCCCACAAGATCCAGACATTCCCCTCTGGACAGGGCACATAATGGAACAAGTCCTGTAGCTGAGGTACATGGTAGTCCGAATGCTTAACTGGTTGAGTTTGGCAGCATCATGCACCTGCACTCCACTATGTTTCCCCATACATCTGGATACCCTTTCCCACTGGGGCACAGTCAGTAGCAAGGGCTCTGTTGGCTGGCCAGACAGCAGATGGGACCACTGCCACCCATCGCATACTGTACTGCATCACTTTCCCATTCTACAACACAAAGGTACACCCGCTATGCACAAACATTACAACAACAATGTACAGCCTTATATTTTGTAATTAGAGGTCTGACCTGCTGTCAGCTTTGGCTTCCTGGGAGAGTGGTATTGGTTAGAGCCAGAGGTCACTGCCGTCTGCTGCCTCACATAGGTGCAAGTATGGCATACACTTACTGGGCTGGATTTTCACATACTAGGGAATGATGGCAGCCTCTGTCAATCCCCTCCTTTGTGCCATCTGTTTGTTATAAAGGACAGCTTGCAGCAGCTTTCGGGACTTTGCCTCTGGGACTGGTTTTGCACCAGAATCCAGCGCAGGTCACTGGCATACCAGGCCTTGCTGCAAGCTGCCTTTTGATGCATCTTGTGTCACTCTAAGGGCCCTCTGAAATCCACCCATGGTCTTTAGTTCGTAAGCTGCAGATGGTCATATCTTTAAGGGTTGACCCTTGTTTATTGTTGACAATACTCTGCTTGCTACATCCTTAACGCAATAGGACTGTCGAGGATAAAAATACACAAGACAAACACCTGTTTTCCTTAGCTGCCAGTAATAGTTTTCTCTTAGCAGATCTCTCAAGAAATCCTACAAGCCATCTCCCTTGTTCTCAGTGTTCTGCAAGTATTTTTCCCCTAATAACTACTCTCGTGTTTGTTTCAATGAGCAAGGTATGGCTGTAGGATCGAAACAGTGGTCCTACAACCATCTGATTCATACACGTTAACATTTGTCTAATTCTTTAATGTTCCAACTGTTAAAACTAGTCGGTTACACTTTAAGTGTCACTTAACTACACAGTAGTTATAGCATAACTGCAGTGTAACTGCACTGCAACTGTAATTGTAGTTGCATGCAACAAACATGTAACTACAGTGTAATTACCCTGTTGCATGCAATAATGATTAGTTACAGTGAAATGGTCACTTACAATAAAGTGTAACCAAGTGGTCTAGGACTGAGATGTTTGTTACACCAGTTACCTAATTTCTATAATTCTTTAGCTCAAAAGATAACTGTGGAGTCTTCAAGTGTGAATACTTTTAAACCTGGACTTAAAAAAATATTTATTAATTTCTGAGTGCTGTAACCGAGTTTGATATTTGTGTTGTATATCATTCTTGAGTACGGATCAAATGTGATTTTTTTTGTTTGGTTTGTACCTGAATGTTTATACTGTACAAATGTATTGTTATAGCTGGTCACTCATGGAAACAGGGATTACTGCTCATGGATGTACCAGATTTTAAATAAACAAAATCTATTGTGAAGGGAAGATCAAACCGTGGGGGATTTATGGGTTGCTGTTTGATGAGGGAGATTTATCTTTGGGGTTCAGTAAGAGGGGAGCCTTTCCCAATTTTGCAAGACTGTTTTTCTGCTGTTGAATTACCCAGCTATTCCACATTTACCAACCTCAATAAGGAAAGGGAAACCTGGGGCCCAAAATACAGTCACAATGTGTGGTGGTGCAAAATTACGGCACGACAGGTTCCTCCGTAGTAGCGCAACACATTTAAAACATACACAAAGCCAGCATATTGTTGGCTTTAGAGTGCAGTCCCCCATGCAACAGTGTCACTTGGCACAAAATGGAAATGAGCTCATCCAGATGTTACTGCTCACACACGGGGCGTATACTCACTAACATATCAGATTGTGTCAGACATGGGGGATCTGTGCATAACACAGCACCAGTCAAAGAGTTTAATGTTTTTCCAGCTCCACTACATTTTTCCATGGTGGTTCAGAGGCCCCCCCCCACACACACACACCAAAGCCCTACAGTAGTCCATGGTGTCCAGTGCATCCCCCCAGGCTCATTCCCATGCATATGCTGTTATCGTGATAGTCCCTCACCAATCATGGCCCCCAACTAATCTCTCCCTCTATGTTACACCCCCCTGCCCCCCAGCAGAACTGCTATAAGAGTTGCAGGTTTGTTGGTGGTCTGCTATCTGAAAGTGTTGTCTATGAAAATGCAAATCAAAGTGCGCTTAAAAACTGGATGTTACTTACCATAAATTTGCAAGATTTGTACTAAGAAGCCCATTAATACAAGAACATTGTTGTAATTTATATCAAAAGTTAAACTAAAGTTCATTAGCAGTAAGGAGAAAAAAGATATAGTTGTCAATGCTATTTTTTTTTAATTAAATTTGTTTTATTGGTTTCCACAGCAAACACACAAACAATAACATATAACAGATTAAGCAATGATTATACTAATCCCCCTACCCCCTCCCCAACCCTCAAACCCATCCTATGGTATCAAAGCAGGAACTAAGACAGTCACCTATCAGTATGTAGTGGAGATGAGCTAGCTAGACTAAAGAAAGTACAGAGTTTGCAACGTGTCCCATATTCTGTTGGATCTTGTGAGGCGATGACGCAAACTCATAACGAGCCTCTCGGCATTTAGATTGAAGAGAAATTCTTGCAGCCACTCAGTGTAGCTTATAGTGTGAGTGTCTTTCCAGTGGGATAGAACCAGTTTATTAACGGACATAGAAATCAGAGCCATATAGTCTCTGCGTTCTCGAACCCCAATACCATCATAATCCCCCCAAAGTAGACCTCTGACGAAAAGTAATCTTTAATGTCTAGGAGTGGATCGGCCCTCTGTTGTATTAGTGACCATAAGGGAGCCACCTTCGGACATTCCCAAAATACATGCAAAAGGTTACCTTCTGCCTGGTGACATCTTAGGCAAGTGAGGGAGAGGATTTTGCATATTTTATAAAGCTTCACTGGAGTAAAATACATGTTGTTAAGTATCTGAAACTGCATAAGTTGCAGCCTGTCTCGAGTTATGCAAGTGACACAGTTCTGCCAAATTTTACTCGATACAAATCTAGAGTGTAGCAATACTGAGTCCCAATAGCCTGAGATCCCTTCGAATCGAGGGTATGCCCTGTCAAAAACAGTAAGATAAATCCTAGACACAGCTTGTGAAAAGACCGCTAACTCACGGAGTGACTGCATGAACCTGCCCCTATCACTAATTTCTGTAGTGTATTCCAAATTCTGAAGTAACAAGTGATGAAGCTGTATAACCTTAAAAATGTCTTTCCTCCCTAAATTGTAAGACCTAATAATTCCTTCAGAATCGAGGCAACCCCCTTCTCGAACTAAGTCCCCTATGTTGACTGTGTCCAGTTGTGGCTACCAGGAAATCTGGATAGGCATTCCTCCTGTTTTGAATTTAGGGTTGCCTAACAGTGGTTGATTGGGGGTTCTGTTACTCATGTATGTCAAGAAGGAGCATAATTGAGAATGGACCTTGACTGAAGGCTGTCAATGCTATTTAAAAACAAAATGTATAATTCACCCCAAATCCTTATTGAACACCCGATAAAACCTGACTCGAGGTATGTGTTCAGAGAAGTCAGAAACTGAAGTTTACAAATCCAGCTCAAAAACAGGTTTGTTGCATTAAGGCTCAGATGTGGAGCTGCTCAGATGTGGCCAGAAATGTATCAGTAAGGGAATTTCAAAATGCCATGGGAAATGCAATTATGACTAAATGCCAATGTATTCTGTGTTCCCATATACTCACAGTGGTTCTGTACGTACCCCCTTCCTTTTCACACTACTGCATATCGAAGTGTATGACTTGTTATCCTGTGATGATGTAACTTAATTATTACCACGCCAATCTTGACAATAAGTTTCATAATCCTAATGGTCTTATCCTGTATAAAAAGATGTGACTTACACTACTTCTGCTACTACTGACCAGTTGAGGGTTGCATGCATCTGTGCATAACACAGTGTCCCATGTACATGCCAGCTCTGCATCACTGTAACTGCCTCTGCCCCTTTACCTGTGTTGTCACAACACAAAGTGTGACAGTGCAGGGAAAGGCTTGTAACCCAATTGTGTAGCTCACAACTGGGTGAAAAACCGATCCTTGTCACAAAGTGGTCACTTTGACCATGTCACGACACAGAACTATGACTGGGTATGGGGCCTCACACTGTTTTCTTATGGCCAACCCAGTTTATTATGGAGTACGGAATTAAGACTCAGTAAGACAGACATTTGAAGTGCTGACTTCAAGAGAACCCTGTGAAATACCCATCTGTTAAATTTACATACTGAGCTGCACTACAGTTTTTCACCCGCGCCCCTACTGAGGGACTGGGCTGGAAATCCCAGGTGTGATCTTACACTCAAAATTTCTCATTTCCCTCAGTGGTATGCACAGCAAAGACATAGATGCTTTTCATGACAAACTATTATACAAAGGAAGCCTATGAAATGCTAGCCTTGTAGTCAACTAATGGATTTCATGTAGTTTAAAACATCTGAAAATGATATATCTTGCATTCTAAATCACATATAGATGTCCACCAGTCAGCATGGAATTACAGGGTCTCTTATTCTGCATATTGCTGGGCCATCTCGTGCAACAGCATTAAAGTGGAACATTCCACGTCAAAGGTGTGTGTGTGGGGGGGGGGGACTCTCATTTTTTCAATAGAACATTACTGTAGCTAGGATGAACAAGTTATTATAAATGAGCAGACCATACAACAGAAGTGGTAGTAAATGACCATCATTGACCTTTACTTTCTAAATAATCAATCCACCAAATGAGAGAAAAGAAAGAGGGAGGAAGACACACCTGTCGACACTGAGGAAAGATGGTATCAAGTACAGAGTTCCAAAATCCCCCCCAAAAAAGGGAAGAAGGGCAAATCAGTTCACCTTGTCTGTTCAAAACAGATTTGACCCACTTACACAGGAAGTTACACAGCTAGATACTGATAATCCTCAGATTAGTAATGAATCACTTAGTAGCTGAGGCCCAAAACACAGTTTCAGATAATCTTGTACCAAATAATGCTGTACCAACTACATCAAGTGAACATCTGATAATGTTTGAGCCAGATCAAACATCCACGCAGGCAACCTTAATAGATCAAACCCAAGCAAGAACAGTCAGACCTGCCTAGTAACCCACATGGAGGCTGAACGCCCACAAGATGTAATAAAGCAGGTCTACGTACTTGGTGATTCCATAGTAAAGGAAATAGCTAGAGCAATTTGTAACCCAGATAAACATTACAGGACTATGTCTTGCTTTAAAGGAGCCAAAATATCACATATTACAGTGATGGTCAAAAACATTTTGGGACAGAACAATGAAAAAAAAAATTACTGTAGTTATTATTCATGCTGGAGCCAATAACTTATTACAGCAACATCCACAAACCATTAAACAATAATTTGTCAATTTAACTAACATATTGATGGAACTGAGGTGCAAAATGGCCTTTTCTGAAATTTTACCAATTCCTAAGGCCACATACCAGCAAACTTGTAAAATCAGACACATTAATAATTGGCTCAGGCAATAGTGTCTTAGACTAACTATTACATGTATAACCCATTATGAAGAATTTTCAGGCAGGAATCTACTATATTGCAAAGACAGTTTGCATCTTAGCAAACAAGGTAGTTACCGCTTTGGTAATCAACTGAATGAATATATACACAAACATTTAAACTAGACTGGGTGTGGGGTTGACCTAAAACACAGAGATACAAAAACTGTACCTGCTACACTTCCCCATTCTAGTAGAGTCCTTACAATAAAACCTACAGCATTAACGAACAATAACAACAAAATAAAGAGAGAGGAATAAACTATGTACTTAAGAATGATAATAATGCGGCCAGGGTAAATCAGGATATAACAATAATGGATATGTAAGCCCAAAAAAAACTCAAACTACTATTAATTAATGCTAGAAGCCTTAACAACAAAATAGAGAAATACCCTAGCCACCAGGAAAATGAATATATGTGGGGTTACTGAGACTTGGTTCTCAGATAATGACTGGAATACCGACACATTATTTTTTTTTTTTTGTTAGTCTGTGGTAACTGGGTAAGGCCCACTAGGCACAAGTGCCTGTTTTCAGGGGCAACCTGGGAGCACAGGGCGGTTACGTCATTTGCTCAGAGTAGCGCAGTATGCAAGTGGAGGCTGTGAGAATCAAACTCAGGTTTGGTCTGCTGGATGTGTCATGCTTGTTGACACCTCATTCCTCAAACCTCTAGGCTATACTGCCAGCCTATTAGTTATACTAGATATGTATATAACTTATACGTTATACTAAATTTTTTAAGAACAGGACAGACAAAAAAGGTGGAGGTGTGGCAATATATTTACTTGAAGGACTCAAGGGTTACCAGATTCATATAAATTAATCTTGTAGTGAAATTATATGGGCCAAAGTCTTATCAGATAATGTCAATATACCAATCAGTCTAGGTTATCGTTCACCCAATTTAGGTCATGAAGAAAATCAACACTTCCTGGGTGAAATACAGAATATGGATATAAGGGAAGACTTCATATTAATGGGAGACTTTAACCTGCCAAATATTAATTGGCTAACTATGGAAGCTAAAGGCCAACTAGAAAAAAGATTTGCGGAGATAACTTATCAACTCAATCTTGGCCAATTAGTAAAAATACCTATAAGAAACAATAACATCCTAGACCTTATACTAACAAATATTTGGGATTCCATCTCATCTCCTATCATTCTCCCACCTCTCAGTGATAGTGACCATAACATGGTCCAGCTCAATCTACAAAAGCACATCAACAAGATTACAGGTAAAACTAAAATCAGAAACTACATAAGAGCAGATTACAATAGCATTACAAATTTCTTAAATTCCTGGAATTGGAAGGAAGCACTGGAAAATCATGATTTGGAATATATTTGGGAACAGATTAATAGAAAAATTGAATACTGTACCAAGAAATGGGTGACTCTGCGTATAAAATATAACAACAACAAACAAAGAGTTCCACTCTGGTGGAATAGAAAAATTAGACGCCTAATTAATAAAAAGAACAGGGCCTTTCACAAATATTAAAAAAAGCAAAAACAAAAACATAAAATCTCTGATATGGACAAATTCAAAATCTTAGAAAAAAAAAAAAAAAAAGATCATCCGGTTGGCAAAACAGAAATTAGAATTAGAATTAGTAAATAAAACAAAAGATAGAAAGAAATTTTATAATTACATCGGGTCACTTAAGGGAACCCAGAATGAAGTAGGTCCCCTGAAATCTCATACCGGCTTAATTAGGGACGAAAATGAAATAGCTCAAGAACTTAACACCCATTCTGGCAATGTATTCAAACCAAAGGATGCTGCTTGTATACAAAAAATTCATATTACAAATTCATCAAATTTGTTTACAGAGCAAGATTATTTTGGATGACACTGGACAGATAAAAACAAGTCCATCTCCAGGACCAGACAGTATTAATCCATATTTCCTGAAAACTTTATGTAAAGAACTCACTGGGCCCTTAACTATACTATTTAATGCCCCTATAAATGAGGGTTAAACACTTAAATCTTGGGGAATAGCAAACATTACACCAATCTTTAAAGGTGGAAACACACAACTGACCTGTAATTATAGGCCTATCAGCCCAACATCCATCATTAGTAAAATACTTGAGAGACTACTACAAAATAAAATACTGGACCACCTAAATAACAATGGCTGCACAGACATATCACAACATGGATTTACCCATGGTCGATCATGCCTAACGAAACTCATTAACTTCTTTGAGCGAGTCAGAGAAGCGTTAGATAACGGAATGCTGGTAGGTGAGGTCTTTCTAGACTACACTAACGCATTTGACACAGTCTCCCATGGAATCCTAATACAGCAGTTGGTCATAATTAATCTGGATCCTAGAATCATGAAATGGGTAGCTTCATGGCTAGCCAATAGGCAACAAAGAGTAGTTATTAGACAATATAAATCCAGCTGGATGCCAGTCATTAGTGGAGTGCCCCAGGGCTCATTGCTGGGTCCACTACTTTTTAATATACTCATTTCCAGTATGCAGACATCTTGCGGAGTCTGGATTAACAGACATGCAGACGACTGTAAACTGGACTGTATAATGAACAATGCAGAATCCATAGCTACCCTTCAACATAATTAAAATAATGTGTGTATATGGGCAACTGCTAACAACATGAACTTCAATGAGGTTAAATGCAAGGTGATGCATATGGGTATAAATAATCAGAGATCACATTATGCTATGAATAACAGACAAACGACAGTAGTAACCGAAGAAAAAGACCTGGGCATCACTATAACAGACAATTTAAAATTCAATACACACATCACCAGAACTATGAAAAAATGTTACAGCATACTTGGATGTATTCACAAACATATAAAAAGTAGGAACTCAGATGTCATTATCCCCTTATATACTAGCCTTGTGCGACCTCACCTGGAGTACTGTGCTCCACTTTTGTCCCAAACTTCTATTGGAGGCCAGGGTGCTATGGAAAGAATCCAACGCAAGGCCACAAGAACCATCACTGGCATGAAGGACAAAGACTATGATGTCAGATTGAGAGAACTTGATTTGTATTCCCTCGAATACAGGTCACAGAGGGGATCTCATTCTTATCTTTAAAGCATGGCAGAATGAATCACTACTTAATACCATCTGTTTAGAGAAACAATCTACACTTGGCAGTACAAGATCTCATATATTAAAACTAAAAACATCTGTTTGTAAAATCACTAGGCATCAAAAATATTTCACAGTCAGAGCTCCACCAATATGAAACTCTTTACCTAAAAATATTGTCATGAGCAATACTGTGGAACAGTTAAAAAATAAATTAGACAATTAGATAGATAATAGAAAATACTTTTTCCACCATTAAGGCAAATGGTGGTGAGTTCATTATGGGCCTTGGCCTCATGAATTTGTATACAACTATGAAACTATGAAATACACAGCCAGTTAGTATCCAGGCCTGAGGCTAAGGTAGCGATTAGTCTTCACTTAACTGTCCCTTTAATCTGGAAAAAAGTATTACCGTTTCAATCCTAACTGAAGTCTAATTGACCAGATAAACAATGAAAACCAAGTTATGAGCTGCACACTCACAAATATTTCAAGCCGGAAAGTACTAATCCTACCCAGAGGGAGAAGCACACAAAATACCATACAGTAATGTCCGGTTCTGAGAAAGAAAGAAAGAAAGAAAGAAAGAAAGAAAGAAAGAAAGAAAGAAGACAAATGACTGGAGTATGTACACAAGATTTTATAATGGAAAAAGCACGTAATCTCCAACAAACAATTTTTCATGCTCAGTCAGCAGTTTTATACATCTGTAAATCCTGACCAGAGCTTTCCACACAAGCATATTTATATGCACTATTTATACAGTAGGCTCGTTCTTACTCCCTGTGACTCAAACGGTGGCCAGCCAAGGTGGTGAGCAGAGGGGCTGTGTTGGCACCATCTCTGGATAGCAGCAGCTACTTGTACCATTGGGAAGGAGTAAATTGGGTGCTGAATGGATAAGTCAGGGAGAGGTAGGGTGTCCACTAGACTACCAGGGAAATAAGGCTACTTTTATTATTTACAGCATGCACCAGCGATTGGGGGGATGGGGGGCATGTCCACTAGACTATCACTACGCCCAGGAAAACAGGGATACTTTTTTATTCTACTGGCTGAACTCACAATGTGGGGGGGGGGGTCCACTAGACTACCAGGGAAATAGGTAAACTTTATTATCCTACAGGCTGGACCAGGGAAAGAGGTGTTGGGGCACACTAGATTACCGTGGTAATATGGCATTTTATCATTGTACAACTCCAACTGGCAATTGGGGGGGGAGATACTCGATTACTAGTGTAATATGGGTTGGCCTCACTTTACAGCTTTGACCGGAGATTGGGTGGTGGGAGACATTAACAGGGACCCATAGCTCATGGTGTCAGTCCACTACTCACTGATCACCCAGGGGGTGCACTGTGCACAACTGAGTGCATTGATATAAAAAGGGTCTTCAATTCCTTAAATGGTGCTATGACAGTGGATGCTTAGGGCATTCAAAACCTATGAATACAGCACTGCACCCTGTATGCAAGAGGGATCCCTCATTGGCATGGGCACCACAGTATGTTCTGCGCATACATACTATCTGCTTAGTGTCGTGCACTGGAGGCCGCTGAATATGGCCCCTGTTCGACAGCGCTAAACCCCATTAGCAAGTTGCTTATATGTCTAGCAATAAGCTACCCTACCAAAAATAGAGGCCATATCTGCACTGACGTATTTCTTTATTTGTTTTTATTGTTGTGATCTCAAAAACTAATAAAAAATACAATGCTAAAAGTCGAACATTTATCATTACGATCTCACAGCTTTAACTACAACAGCAACTATTTCAAATCTTAAGCTGACTGTATGCCTGTTCAAGACAAGAGCAAACAGAATTAGGAATACAACACCCATACCATTTTTAAACAGCATCACTTGCCAGACAGAACTGTTGCCAAAAAAACAGCTTGAAAGTGTCTAGCTAACTACCGTGCAATGCAGAACACTTCCCAGTCGATGTTCAAGTATGCTGACAAGGTGAATGCCTCAACTCAGAGAATGAAGGTCAGGTGGTCCAAATCAGTTTGGTAAATGTCAAAACGTGGCAGCGTACTTTTTTATTATTAGTTTAAGGGTTTCCACGCCACCCCCCCACCCCCAAGAACATTGTTAGAAACTCACTAAAAGGTTGGTAAGTTAAGTTCATTTTGCTGACTGGGAAAGGAGGGTTAGGAAATATTTCCTGTTTTCCCGTTTTCAGCCTCAAGGGGTGGAAGGGTATAAATGCAAACTAACTGATGCTGTTAGTAGTTTCTTAGTGAACGGGGAAATTTGAGCTGGACACAGAGGAAATGCAACTCTTTTCGGGGAAGTGCCACGGTATCTTTAATGCTGACTAGAACCACCACTAGACCAGGCAGACAAATGGGACCTTAGTGTAACAACTCATCCAAAAGATGGGACCTCCGGCAGCAGTACTTACGCCAAACATGCTGGGGCACGGATCACTAGGTTCAGGCTGCAGTGCTTTACACCTTCCTCAGGCCTACTTTCTGAAATATGAGAGCCAGACAACTGAGGGCCGCAGGCACACAACTGCTGAAGGGTCTGTAATGGGGAAGGGCTAGAGTAAAACTGTGATCCAAAGCTCAAATAAGGTAAAAAGTCATTGTGCTTCCTTACTCCTGGAAAACAGGATTCTCTAGACCTATGTGGCAGAAACTCTGGCCAATTATAAAATCAACTTGAGAGTAATTGGATAGTTAGATACATTTTATTGGACAAATATATGTACTGTACAATGACATTACAGTACACATGCTTTTGAGACCACACAGGTCCATTTGTCAGGTGTTCTGGCACTCAGCAGAGTGCTATGACTTCTGGTAAAGGGACCTATGTGGCCTAGACAGCTTGTGTACTGTGACATCTTTGAAAAATAGACCTTTTGGTCCAGCAAAGGGTAGCAAACTATCCAATGACCAACATGGCTCCAGACTTTCTTTCCCTTAAAATCTACACTTAGAAATACATAAAATGCTTTACTGTCGTATTTAGTGTTTATTGGGACAATATCCATCATAATTATCTATGCTTTTCCATCTCATGTTTGCTGTCAATTGTCATCAATAAAAGGAAATCCATATAAATGAGCTGTAACAGTGGAGAGGCTCCCTGTACCAACAGTGCTAAATTAAGTAATAACAAAGGACTCCACATTTGCATTCTTACCATGCATGCCTTTGTGCATGCATGATCTGCTATTTATTGCAAGTGGATCCAGAGAGGGCAGAGTCTTGGCCGACGGTGAGCGAGATCAACCACATGCACAACGGATGAGTGAATGTCCTGAAATCCCAACTGGAGACATATTAAATGACTTCCCTCAAAGTTTGAAAACACTGCAAAATCTATGACTTCAGAATTCTGGGGATCATACTCTGGAAAACATTATGCAGACTGTCAGTACTGTTTGTAATACTAAATCAGAGCACAGGATTATCAAAATAGTTTTAATATCACTCACCTGGAAAGTACTGAACAGGAGTGATTATTATTTTTTTTTTTTTTAAATATAAACAGGGAACATGGGAATCCTTTAAAAAAATGACAATATAATCCACCAATTTCAGCAGCAAAATTACAGTGGCGGTCAAACAGCACAACCCTTGATCTGGAAAAGGGGAGGGCTGGCAGGTTCCTTCCGGAACAGTAGACTAACACACACACACACACACACACACACACACACACACACACACACACAGCCAACCAACCAGCAGGGTTGCTACTGCACTAAATGTGACCAACCAGTTTGATGATAACAGGTGTAAGTTACGATGGGTTCTGGTGGGAGGAACAACTCCACAGCAATGGTGGGGATGTTACAAGAGACTGAACTTGCTGTAGAAGCAGGCAATGCATCTAATATATAATAAAAATTAGTTGAAGTTGATTCTAAATACTAAAAAGGAAAAAAGGGAACTGCTCAGCTCTAAGGCCTTGCCATAGAAAAGCTTTGTTCTGATGCCGACAGCTGTGAGGTGGAGGAAAGCAAACTGCTTATCCTAGCTTTGGTATTAGGCTGCGCTTTAATTATCATTTAATCGATTTATTGCCTTCCATTTCTACACTTTGTAAGTAAAACAAGGAGGTTCTTTCAGGGAGTGTCAGGTTTACTATTGTATACCTTCTATATGCCTGAATGCCTAACCCACTTTTCTTATTTAGATAAGCTCAAACACAATCACATAGGAAAACAGCACCTTGCAGAAACAGGCAGCAACAGGCAGGTAATCACAAGCATGTCTCTGACAGGAACACAACAGTGGTGGGGATTACCAATGGGCAAAGAACAAGTTAAAAAGTAGCTATGCACCATCGAATTAAGTCTATCCAGGAAACCTGTGGTATGAGACACTGCTAGTGCCTGTCATTATCGGAGTTTTCTTCTAAAGGAAGGCGGAGACAGGGAAGAGACATGAGCCACCAGAACAATTTGCTTGTGTATTATTTGCTTTTCTCTATATCCTGTGTGTGGAGGAGAGAGGGGGCTAATGCAGAGAGTGGATCAGCCAAACACCTGGCATACCATAAAAGTCAGTCTGATGTGTACATCTGTGAAAAAGCTACTTGATCACTTCTCATCTGCAAGTACTGTAGGATCAAGCAGAAAAGGTTTCAAGAAATGTTCTGTGTTCCAGCAAACGAATCACAACTGGCATCAGGATAACTCGGCTACACAGCTTTCCTCTCAAGAACTGAACTTCAGGGCCTTCCACTTGTTGTTACTAAAAGCCACTGTCATTTAAAAGAGGACTGCTAATATAGAGTTGCATCCATGCTCCCTGTCATTCAGAGGATGGCTAGCTGAAGTAGTGAGTGAAGGGGCTGTGACAGTCACAGTCTCTAGAGCCAGGAGTTGGCTTGCGTGAGTGGGGTGCAGGGCTGTAGGTAAAGAGTCCTGAGAGGGGGTTCAGACAGTCAGTCAGAGGGGGTCAGGTAGGTTAGGACTACTGGAGCCAGATAATTACTTTGCCAGGTTGTCACAGGTCAGATTGGTAATGAGAGGAAGGTGAGACCACTGAACACCACAGAATGGGGTTTTCTTTATGTACACTGTTGAAACAGCAATGGGTGGGTGGTACAGCGCCACACAATGCCTCAGTGCATTTGTGCATGGTGGCACTGTATGGCATGCTAAGAAGATCATAATGAGCAAGCAAATGGCGTCTTAGTGCCTTGCATGCCATGGCAGACCATGGCTCACAGGAGCACTGATACTATCCCATTTGGGACAAGCTAGCTCCGGTTGCCCTTGTTGGCCATATTCTAGTAAGAGTCTGTGTCAGCACAGGGTCACGATGCACTGCACCAACACAGTCCCATATTCAGACAGTAAGCACGCTCTGGCAGGAGAGCCCCAACTATCGGACTATTACCCCCAAGTCAACCATATGCTAGTGGCTTTGTGGTGCACACTCTGAACTTGGGGCCATAGGCTTTTTTACTCTGCTCAAAACTGGCCTTGTAATGAAGGTATTACTTTAGTGAGATTTCATTGGGACAAATTGTGAGTCTGTTCCATTTCAGTGTTTAAACAAAGTCTGAACAAGGTCTCGGAGAGAAAGGGGAACAGCACTTTTTTTATTTGAAATTTTTCATAAACAGGAAACAACCACACTGATGCAGACAAGCCATTTTGATTTCAGGTGATCTTCACTGCACTTCTGCCCACTTCAGGGTTCAGCACCAGAGTAAAAAAACAATACAACATGTGCTGTATGTTGAATGGAGTCCACAGCTTTTGGACCTGTCTTTAAAGTTAGTGATGATAATTCTGGAGAGGGCAGTTTAAAGTTGGGAGTCCATATTAGGTCAGCAACCTCACTGGGCTGCCCCTGGGCTCCAAGCCGAAATAATTATGTATCTCTTGTTACTCAGGCAGCCAAGACGATGTTGAAAACGCTGCCAGCTTCACAAGCCTAGTTGTCAAGAGTTGACAATTACGGTACATGCAGCTGAACTGGTACAGGCAATCTGGAATGCTTATTTACCAGTTCAAAATGCCATATTGGCAAAGACTGCCCCCCTACTGGCACTTCAAACAATTACAGCCCCTATACTGTAAACAGTATTTTTGCTCAATGACTATGAAGGTGAAACACATATTCTGCTCCTTCTGAATTGAAACTATTTTAAATGCTGCCCCCTTGCATAGCAGTAGGGCAACACACTTTAGATGCTGGTGACATTGGTTTGAGAGAAGGCCTGGACTGTCAGCAAATAAGTAGCCATGGTCAGGAGGTGGTGTCAGCAACAGTGTTCTCCATCTGAGGGAGGGTGGCCCCATGTTAGATGGCAACAGCATCCCATGGGGCAGGGCCTCGAAGGTTCCTCTCTTTTGTAGGTGGAAATGTGTGCCTGCAAGACTGTCACAGCACTGCACAGCACCTTCATGAAGGCAGGAGAAGGAAAGGATGGAGAAGAAAGCAGAGGCTGTACAACCACCTGGCCTGTTGCGAAGAAGCTTGCCAGCACTCTCTGGTGCCATGCGTCACTTGAAGAGGTTTAATAGGAGAGATGGCGTTGCAGCCAAGATGTCACCAGATCAAGTGTCTGAGGAAGGCGACAGCAGCATGGAAGAAGGAAAATAAAACGAGATAAAAACAAATCTGAAATTTAGAGCAGCTGTATCTGCTCACCGGGGCTGAGTGCATGCCATGATGGTTTAGGTGCACTTGTCTGGACTAGTGTGTCCTGGATATGCACTAAAGACCACCATCATCACCGATGACACTATAAAATCAATACGGCTAACATTTTTAGACTCCCTGTTGCCACTGTAGCTGGCTTTGTCATGTCCACCAGCAACTTTACCCAGTTGTGCTGCACTGCAGCAGGCTCGCTCTGTCATGTTGGTCTGCAGCTTCTTACATTCACCAGCATGTTCCGCTATTCAGCCAGTGCAGCAGAGTTTAATTTTTTTTCTCCCTCTCCAACACTGTAGGCGTAGCCTCCTGGGGGTGTGAGTTCACTCACTGTGCACTGAAAACATGACATCTATCAGTCAAAACAAATTAATGGAGGACCCCAGGATGATTGATGGGTGCCACACAGACTGGAAATCAGTATCAGCCAGTGGCATAGCTATGGGTGGAATAGCAGCAGGTTCTTTCCTCCAGCAGTGCTGTGTGAGTTGTGAACCTGGATTTTTTGTATGTGGCCTGCTTGCCAGATAACTTTAAAACATTACTAGGCACCATGGCCAATGGCAGAGGATGGTCTGGTGAAGAAAGTATTACTAGCTAGTCCCCAGTTGTGGATACACCGTTTTCTTTTCCTGCTGGGTTTGTTCATGCCGCAGGCTGTCAATTACATTTGGTGCAGGTTCCAGTCCTCCAATCATCTTGGTTGATGACAGCAGGTGGAGCTGAACGTTTGAGTGAGGTGACATGGTACCACAGTACTTGAGGAGTAACTAAGTCTAGACAACAAAGTGGACTAGCTTGGGAAGAAGAGGTCCCTAGCGCAGATAAGTGTGCCTTGTTGTGTCCCCACCCTTTGTTGTTAGCATAGGTCATGCCACTCCCCAGTCTGCAAGTTTACTCCCTTATCCTGCTTCCTGACTGCCTCCAGCCCCCAAAACACCACTGGACTGATCTGCACCAACTGCCAGCAGGAGGACAAGGAGGCTCACTCACCAAGCACCCCAAACCTTGCTCAGTCATACAGTCCTGTTGCCTGTTGCACTGTGCTGCCCTGCCACTGCCTCTGCCTCAGCTTCTAGAAAACAATGCAGGAAAGGAAACTGGAAATGAATGAGAGAAGTCAGGCTTTATACTGTGATCTTTTCATACAGACTGTATGCGACAGCACTTACCAATCCAGGAGAGGGCAAGGAAACAGCACTGGTATTCATTTTCAGCACACAGGAAAATTCTAACTGGACAAAGCTGGCCGATATTAAGAGATTAAGAGAGTAAGAGAGAGATTAGTATTAAAAAGTGGTTAAAGCAAAGAGACGTTAAATGTCTTGTTCAGGGTCACACAGTTAGGCAACTGTGGGATTCAAACCCTTGTCTACACATACGCAGTTAAGCAGCGGTATTTTAAAAAAATTGGGCAAATAAAAATATTACACCAGAGCCGGCCTGGTGGTGCTGAGGGTTGAGGCACTGGATGCCATACCTCGCACCATGCTGGCGACCCGGGTTTGGGAACGGACTCAGGTCGGCAGGGGAGGGAGAGGATTGCGCGTCTGGAGGACTGCTCTCCTCTCCCAGGGTGGGCTGCAGGGTTTGCTCAGTTTCTTAGAGACCCCTGATGGAGATAAGGGGCACTACAGAAAGTTGACAACGTAGGGGGTGGAGTGGTGGCAGACTTTATTGCACATCCGTGCTCCAGGGGAAAAAACGACACTACGGAAAAAACCCTGGCCCTGGGATAGGCGACGGCAGCCTCCAGTACACCATCGCTACACACCCAATGCTGAGCTCATCCCACTGGCTCTCCTGGACCTGGCGAATTAGATTCTAGATAGAGCACCAGGATAGACAGTGGCCCCACCCCAAGGGGTTTAGAGCCGGGGGTCCGCTGCTCTGGGGCGGGTGAGGAGTGTCTGTCCCTGATTTCCTGATGCCAGGCACCAGGCAGGCTGGTAGAGTGATAGATGTGTGAGGGGCCTGCCAGACAGAGTTCCCGGGTGTCCTGAAATACAGTAAATAAAGTCTACAAACAAAAAACATCACATCAGTACAACATGTACTGAATGCTGAACCAGCAAAGTTCAAGTTTTAATTGTAACAGTCTCTAATCTCAGACAGTGGTTCAAGGTGGGTCAGTCTGGAGATAATGTACTGTATGTATCAAATGACTCCTCAAAATGTGCCAGAATACATACATGTAAAACCCTATAGATTCTGGGGATCTAGGTGACACTCAGAATCTAGCCTATTTGGTTTGACATTTTCCTAGGAAAAAAACTGACTTTTAATTGATCTTGCCCCACTCCCCCAAGCATTAACCTAGCAATGTACCCTAGTATCACACCACTTTCATGTGGTGTTTAATCCAGTTCACATGTTGCTAAAAAAATTGGGTGAATGTTAGCCACAGCGATTAAGACGTTTTAGACACTGGCACGCATCCTGGTGCCATGTAACAAGATCCTAAATACTGCTGTCAATTTGAAACAACTCAGGGTTAGAGCTAGTTTTTCTATTGCTGCACTACATTTCTTTGTCTCATCAGATGCAACATTTGGGTGCAGGGGGCGGGGAGTAAAGTTTTTTAAAACAAAATGTTAGAAAGTGTCCCTTTAGCATCAGGTAAGCTAGCCATAATGCATTAAACAAGTCAGTGGTGTATCACAGCTTATCAAACCCTCTGCAGTAATGTCACCAGCCATTATATATTTAAAAAAATAAAAAAGCGAGCTGCAAAGTTCCAACATGGCTGCACTCTTAACAGTACATTAAGCACTCTCGTTATAGAATGAGGCCTGGTAAATGGAACAAGGCACTGTGGTGCCAATCAATGCATTCACAAGCTAGTGGGAAAAGCTGTCTATGGGCTACCAAGATCAGCAGGAATGAAAAAAGACAGGGCTCCAGGCCAAGGGGAAAACAGGAGTTCAATGAAAGAACGCTAAATAATTTATTTAAATTATGTATGGAGTACAAGTGAATGGAAGCCTTGTGAAAATGTGCCAAACGCAGCAGTCAGACCTCAGTCAGACAAATGAGCTGGCCACGTGACTTCATTCCTCCTTGCTAACAATACTCTGACAAGGATTCCCTTACCATCGAAGCAACAACATTATTCAGTCTCTAGGACTTCATTTGGCACAATGTTTGTGATGGACAGTGAAAAGCTGAACAGCTCCAATTTTCTTTACACCAAAATACCCAAGCAGTTTACCTGCTATTAAGGAAGGTTTTGTAATTTGCTCGTAACATAATTACCTTATGCTATGAATGACGGTGTAATTTCAAGCAGAGAGCTATGAACCTGGACTGGACACCTAGGATTGAACCCACCACCATCGTTTGTCCACTACAGTACCTCAGCAAGTCATTTAAACTCCCTGAGCTAGTGTATTCCTAGAAATTAGTATTAACTTTTGAATCTAATCAGATATCGCTTTTTAAATCAGAGGCAGATTTTGTTACCTATTAGCTGATCAAAAGATTTTCTGCCCAAGGTGTCAGGTGTAATGTGCAGAACAGCAATCTGCCTGAAGGCAGACATACAGGGCTGCGCCAATAACTGTACGACATCCCCCTCCCCCACACACAAAATCTTTGGTGGAGTCCTAATATCCCCTCCAATAAGCATAAAATAACCATTTGCACATGTAAAATAGTTATACTATCTGTTCTTTCCTTCTTCTGTATCAGTCCTGCTGAGCATCTATAGTTCAGTTCAAGTTTTTTTTTTCCCCAGCATCTGTAGTTTGTCCATGCTGCCCCCCTTCCTGGCATCAGCATCAAGGTACTCAACAATGCACATTTTCCTTGCTCCTCCTGGGGTAGCGATGTTGTGAAGTTAAACTTCGCCTGCAAATTTCACATGAAGCGAAGAAACTTTGCGGAGTTCTGGCTGGCCGGTCAAACTTTGATTCACGCGATTTGTGCAAAATTTTTGGTGAAATTCAGTTTTTTACTGTGAAGCACGAAATGCGCAGGTGAAATTTTGCATTCCGCGGAATCGCTCCATGAAATCCACGAGGTACATCACGGAGTGAATTTTGCAGACTTCGCACATCTCTATCCTGGGGACATCGGCACCAAGATAAAGAGGTTTTGAGCGACAGGCCATATTGCTTCTTTGTTCTGTATCCCCCCCACCCCAATCCCATAAGACTGGAGCTGGAATCTGCAGCACAGACCCCAATGCTACCACTGCTGACAGTCCCAAAATCAAATGGATAAGCAATGCACAAAAAGAAAGTTGCAAGTTTGTCAATGACAATAAAAGGTTTTCACAATGCTGATCTATTAGGTAGTGGGGCCCCCCCCGACAGTGTGGGCCCTACTGCAACTGCATCTCTTGCACCCCCTCCTGATCATAGCCATGATGAATTCCATTCTTCCTCATACCGCATCAGCACTATGATCACACTGACTGTGCCATCGCAACTACTCAAGAAGAGCCGATCATCAGCTGCCAGATTAAGTGACCTGTGATATCGCAGTGCTGCTGAGGCATGAAGAGGAACAGGACGAGATATGCAGCTGCTGAGCAAAGCACTGCTCTTCACATCACACCTAATACTATCAGACAGAAAACTTCCTAATGTGCAAGAGGAAAATATTTCAGAAAGAAAAAGAACTGGCTACTTTTAAAATCAATAACAATTTCTGTTTGTTACTGTGGGCGCTACTTGCTCTTTAACCTTCCAGAGATCTCTTTCATCTCCGAAAAAGACCTGGTGCATGTCCTGTGCCTGACGTGACTGTTCATGGCTTGTAAAGTGCTTTTGGATTCCATCTGCATGCATGGTGCTATATAAATCCAAATTCCTTTGCCTGACTTACTTTGAGAAAGCATCATCAAGGCAATGTGCAATTCAATCATCATCATTATGCCTAAACAAGATCCCCCCCATTGGGAGAGGATTATAGCAGATCCACTTACTAGATCAGTACTTTTTCTTCTGCCCCAAAATGTTATCATTACATCCCCCCAAAGTCCCCTTCTTTCACATAAATACTCAGTGGTGAGGTTATGGCTCCTGGGCCTAGCTCTGCTGGATTTGTCCCAGTGTGGTGTTTCCTCCTATCCTACCATTGCATTTCCCACCTACCTGGAGGCTGCATGTGTCAGGACTTAGATTTTCTCTTTTTGAATGTCTTCACTAATGACAATCTGACAGAGATGCATCCCATCTCCAGCAAGGTCCAGTTACTACTCACTTTTACAGCTGGAAGGACGAAAGCACAGGGAGGACAAACGAATGGCTCAGGGTCTCGCTGTGAAATGCTAGCTGTGGTGAGAGAGCTGAATCGATATTTCTTGGTTCACAACTCTGAGCTCCAACCACTGGACCACAATGTCCATGTGCTATTTATAAAGGCCCCCACCTCCATCCACCCGCATTTTGTGTCTGTGGTAAACATTTGATGTGAATAGGATCTGGTGTGTTATGATCTAGAAAATTCAGGTATGTGATACCTTTGAACCCTGGGCCAATCTCAAAGTTGCAAGATCAACGTGCCAGCATACATCAGTACACTTGCTGTCCTACTCAATATACGATGCATCTACCCTGACTACTGCAACATTAATACCCTGAATTCTATAAAAATTACACTATGTAGAACAAACTGGACAGACTTGATGGACTATGTCCGCAAATCTTTTTCTTTCTGTAAATTTCCCTGTTTCTATAACATTAACAAGTTGGATGATTGCAACTGTTACAAGAAAGGCAGCTTTCTGTCACTCAACTTTTTCTTCTGTACTTTATTTCTTTACTGATGCAGCATGTACCTGCTTGTCCATGAATTTTGTACTTTTTTTTTTTTTACTGCTGTTTAGTATGTTATATTTGTTGTATATTGCTGTATCTCAGGTCATGTCTGAAAATAGGCATTAATCTGACTGGTGTACTAACCTAGTAAATAAAAATGTAAATAAAAGAATTGGCCATGAAGGTACACTGAGACACATGGCTTGTTTCCAGGAGTGCCTTGGAGGAATGGGAAGAGGGTGCAATATGTAATGAAGTACAAATAATACACTAGAAAGTGTTAAATATTTACTGGTGACCCCCTTTAATGCATAGAGTTAAACAGTGTTTCAAACACTGTAATAACCGGTAGAACCAGTTATTACGGCATTTTGTGTCACTTATCTCAAACATGCTACCTCACTGGCTCTTAGACTCCGTGTGGGCTGGCAGAACACCTCCAGAAACATAGTGGCTCCATTTCTCCATTTCCGAGGACCTGCACTGAATGTTTGTCTCTCACTCTCCTTTCAGGTAAGTTATCAATGTTTTTGATAATTTATTGGGTTGATCCTGCCCTTACAATACAAAAAATATATCTGGTTGATCCTGCTGTTGGTATGCTTTGGTCAGGGCTTTGGTAGACAGCGTGACTGATCAGGAACGGACCATAGTTAACAGACTACTGTCTACGGATTGCAGGTTCCTGTGCTGGTTTCACAGTGCAACTAAAAAAAAATGAAAATAAAAGAGACAGACAGACAGAAAGAGACTGTGTGTGTGTGTGTCTCATGCTCTCTCTCTCGCCTCTCTCTCTCTCTCTCTCTCTCTCTCTCTCTCTGTATAACTGAGCTGAAGTGTTGAAGGAAAAAAAACCTCCCTACACCAGTAATTATAAAAAATAAAGGCTAGATAACTGTGATGTCATGGATTTTTTTTAAACACACTTTTGGTGTGTGATGACCTCATAAACCTCTCGAGCTTCGCTCTCAAGGTTTATGGGTCATCACACACCTCCGGTGTGAAAAAAGAAATGCAGTTGCATAACCATTATTCTCTTTATATAGTTTCAAATGGAGTCGACCATGGGTGAGGTTAAGGGACATGCTCAAGGTCACATCATGAGCTATGGTGGGACTGCAATTTGAGATCACATGGTCCACAGTTTCATGCCCCCTCCCCAACAACTGGACCCCACTGCCTTCCTTATCTTGAAAGGTGCTCACAGAACTCAGACCTACTGTATCTTTTTAAATGCACAGGATTTTTTTCCCCATCTCAAAGCAGAACACATTTCTGTGATCATATTTCTTAAAAACAAACAAAAAAAGATATGGGTGTTGTGCAAATTCAGTTTACGGTCTTTTGCCAACTCCCACAAAAATCAAATGTGCCAAGTGCACTTGTCACATCAGCCCACAAACAATGGTTACGCACCAGATTTTTGGATTCATTACAGTTTTTATATTAACAAGCATTTGTCAATGCCGAATGTTGCTTGCTTGTATCTGCTGTTTAGGTATTTGGAAGTGATAGTTCCATGCCTTCCTCCCAAGACATCCACTGTGTCTTTCCATTCAGTATTCAGAGAAGAGTGTGAGGGGCAAGGGTCACAGCAGTACAGCAGTTGCCAAGGGGGTGAGGAGGTGGACAATAATCCATTCAAAGGCAAAAGAGTCCTGCAGGAGCTCACTAAATTGAAGGTGGACAAAGCGATGAAACCAGATGGCATACACCCAAGGATATTAACAGAACTGCGAAGGGAGATAGCAGTACCTCTGGCAGCCATGTTCACTGAGTCATTCAACATGAGTGAATTGGAAGAGGGCACATGTGGTCCCTCTACACAAGTCCGGCAGCAGGGAGGAGGCAGGGAACAATAGGCCATTCGGCCTCACCTCAGTAGTGGGGAAGATCATGGAGACATTGCTTAAAGAAAGGAAAGTGGGGCATCTAGATACCATTGGAGCCCAGGACCATAGACAACATGGATTCAAAGTGGGGACATCATGTCAGATAAATCTGGTTGATTTCTTTGACTGGGTGACAAAAGGAAGTGAATCAGGGTGTAGCAGTGGACAATGCTTATCTTATTTCAGCAAAGCCTTTGACACCATCCCATATAGGAGGCTGATAAACTAGCTGGGTAGGCTGGGCATGGGGGAACGGGTGGTAAACTGGGTTAGAAACTGGCTAACAGACAGGAGGCAGAGAGTGGTGGTAAATGGTGTGCAGTCTAGAGAGAGGAGGCGACCAGTGGGGTGCTGCAGGGATCGGTCCTGGGGCCAGTTCTGTTCAATGTCTTCAGTAGTAATATTGCAGAACGTCTGAAGGGAATTTTTTCACCAAATTTTCAACATAGCCATTTTAAGATCTCTGCTCATGAACAGTGTCACTGTGATTTTCTTAATCTGTCCCAAACATTGACTGCACACACTGAATGTGCCATTGTGCACTACATGCACAGAAACACATTTCGGGCGACATGTGAAAAATGACAGCTATACTGCTCATAAAGGAGGTGTGGTAAAATGGCAAAGTTGGAAATCTGGAGTGCAAATATTAAAAATTTGCAAATTTACGAGCGTGAGTAGGAACTGCGCAACACACGCTCGTGAAACAGTCATTTTTAGGAATTTTTTCACCAAATTTTCAACATAGCTATTTTAAGACCTCTGCTCATGAACAGTGTTACTGCGATTTCTTAATGTGTCCCACACATTGATTTCTTACCGACTCGCCATTGTATGCGCTACATGAGAACGTTTTGGGCAAGATGTGAAAAATGACAGCTGTACTGCTCATAAGGAGGTGAGGTAAAATGGCAATGTTGAAAATCTGGAGTGGAAATATTGAAAATTAGCGAACTTATGAGCATGCGTAGGAACTCTGCAAATGCATGTAGTAAAACAGTCATTTTAGGATTTTTCACCAAATTTTCAATATAGACTTTTGAGAGCTCACCTTATGAACACTGGCAGTGTCGTTTCATTAATCAGTCCCAAAAGGTGATTTCACGAGTGACCGCGAAAATCACCCCCCACGTGCCCGATTAACGCCATGACAGTGCAAGAATTAAGGAGGAGGGGTCCCAAAACCCCATGTTGAAAATTTGGGCCCAAAATTCCCAAAAATGCCTGAGATATGCAACAAGTTGAAAACCCTATCTATCCCATTATACAGCTTACGGCATTTCCTCAGTTTGCGATGGCTTTGAAGAGTGCAGATGTGTTCCCGGTCCATCGAAGATCATTGCGCCGAGCTCAGAGGTAAGTATGGGGTGAGGGGGTGTGGGGAGGTAGGGTGCGGGTTGTGGGAGGGGCAGGGAGAAGCACAGAGGGACAGTTTTTGTATTTACAGGTTTGTTTTGTTTTTTAATAAGACTACGAGGGATGAAAACGCAAAGGGACGTTTGCCACGCTGGAGTGGGCTCCCAGCGTGGCAGCTGGAAGGCTGTTGGGGGCTGGAGCCGACGATTGGGCATCCCCGTCGGCCATAACATCATTCTGCCACGCTGGGGTGGGCTCCCAGCGTGGCACCTGGATGCTTGGGGAGGCCGTGCAGCCGACGGGGGATTGGGCACCCCCGTCGGCTATAGAACATTTTGCCACGCTGGGGTGGGCTCCCAGCGTGGCACCTGGATGTTTTGGGCGTGCGGCCGGGATTGGGCACCCCGTCGGCCATAAACATTTTGCCACGCTGTTGTGGGCTCCCAGCGTGGCACCTGGATCTTTGGGGGCATGGAGCCGGCGGGGGTGGGCACCCCGGGCAGGACAGTATGGGGAGGGGAGGATGCATGAGCAGAGAGTGTGCGTGGTGCGGCGCGTGGGAGGAGGCTATGCTCAGTGAAACAGAGCTCTCCTTTCAACTGTACGACCACTGCATTTTCAACTGCTGTCATAGACAGCTGCAGCAGTGATTGGGGAACTGGGGCTGCACCTGCAAACACACTGACTGCATTGGAAGATGGGTGCCACACCTCTGAAAACTCGGATGATGGCACTATGTTTCTTGCACACGCGTGCAAGCAACATAAAAAAAGCCACACAAAGTATTAAATGTTAGGCTAACCCAGGGACACTATGGCCACATACTGTGCTGCTGTCTGGAACATGGGCCTGCAGACAATCCCTGGAATACCTCACTACGGCTGACTTGAGAGGGGGTCAGGTCTATTGCAGAAGTGAGGCGCTCGGCTTTTGGAAAGGGAGGGGGCACCTGAGCATTTGTGCACCCCTGTTGGGCAACACAGCTCCACCTACCTCCTGTCAAGACTGCAGCCATGGTGACCAGAACTGTCAGGGTGGTGGTGGTGGGGGAATGGAAGAGGGAAGAAAGCAAAACCTAAAAAAGCACAGAATTTTATTTTGTGTTGAATGGAGTCTGATATTCCAAATTCAGTTAAAAATGGCCATGACTGGCTCAACATGGGTTGATATAAAGAGTTCCATTTACAAAAGGCAGACCCAGAGGAGCTACCAATGACCCAGATTCAAGAATGCGCTCGGAGCACTGGAAGGTCATTGTTGGGGGAGGCTAGCAGGACATCCCACAGAACGCTTTTCTGCTCAGACAGGGTGACTGTCCATTCCCTGCTACATGAGTGCCACCAAGGTGTGCCCTAGAGATGAAAGCCAGTTGAGGATGGCACTGGGAGGGGAGATGCACTGGCTCTGCTATGCTGCGTGTTCACAGCCAAGCATCTCGGAGAGGAAGAAACTGAAAATATCCCAGCACGTCCAGGATGATACTGGCACGCTCAGCCCCACACCACCTACCTGCTCAGCATGAGGAGCCCCTTACCATCGAACATGGAGACGTCTGGAGGTGTGGACAGCTCCCTCCTGAAGGCCAAACCATGGAAGGGTTCCCCATGGAGCAATTTCTGTCATCCATGTCAATGACGGGGATGGGCAGTAACCGAACAGATGTGGGTCAAGGCTGGGCAGATGGAAGGAAGAATAGTTAACCGAAACAAAAAAATTCCTGCCACAAACAGCAAAGCACCTCTGTAATATTAAATTGGTGCTTATCAAAATCCTCCTGCTATCCAACCAATGGGTTTAACCAATGCCATTTTACCAGGGTTCCTTTGACACGGATGATTATTTAATAAACAATGGAAATCACAGTGAGAACTGAGCACCAGGACACTTTGTTGCGGTGCTATTAGCAGAGAGTTGAATCAAAATTTGAAGACTTGTAGCACCCATAACACCAAACACACCTGAAGAAGCCTAGCAGTACACTAGGGGAAATGTTAAGTTTTGTACTTTTGCCAGTTAATGCATTTACAGCTTTTTATAAAACAAGACCACATTAGTAATACTTCGGGTCTGTGTGGTTTGTGTTTGGTGTGTTCAGTGTTACGGGTGCTACGAGTCTTCAAATTTTGATTTAATAAACAATGGCATCTTGGGAGGGCAAATATAAAAAACAAATTCACTAACATAAACAGCTTAAGCAAAAGGTTCATCTCCCTTCCCTACACCTGGCATGGAATTAGTGATCGAGACAGACATGCTGCTCTACTTAATCTTTCCACGTATAGTACAATGAAGGGTTTTCTACAGACTACACATTAGCCAAAACATAAATACACTTTCAAGTGCACGCAGTTGTTAAAGCACAACCCCAACTAAGTCACCTCCTCCAGCAAGAATTTAGACCGCTGACACGTTTTCCCTATAAGCCCCCTTTCAACAGCCACATAGTCCTTTGCTCCACACAGCATAAAAGAGGTGGTTTTGTACTGCAATTTGTGATGCAAAATTAGTCAAATGTGAGTCAGAATGGGCTCCAAGTCCCTGTAAAATACGGCTGGTAAAACGTTCCACCATTCTGGGTGGTCTAATAACAGCAGTAACAGCACTAGAGGCCTCAAGAATGGCAAGTCCTTGGAGCCCGTAGATCCATCTGAGGCTTCCCTTGCCCCCAGGGCACAGAATATCAGAACCAGTCATCTGCTCAACAACAGCTACATGACCCATCATAGGAAGTAGGCTCTCAACCAGCCACAACCAAGTTCTGCCTAGAATCAGTTACGCCTGATAGCCAAAAAGGTAGGCAACTCAGCAAAGGAGAAAAGAGAAAAATTGACTTCCACATGCTAGCAGTGGCCACAAAAGTGTGTTATTTTATTTTTATTTTATTTTAGTCTTTGGTAACCGGGTAAGGCCCACTAGGCACAAGTGCCTGTTTTCAGGGGTGACCTGGGAGCACTGGGCAGTTAAGTGACTTGCTCAGAGTCGCACTGTATGCAAGTGGAGGTTGTGAGAATCAAACTCAGGTCTGGTCTGCTGTATGTATCAAGCTCATTCACACCTCGTTCCTCTAACCTCTAGGCTATACTGTTAAAATTCTTTTTGTTGTTGTTGTTGTTGTTATTCTTAGGTTTTCCCCCTGGTAACCCTGTCGTCCTCACCACATATTTCTTAACTGCAGCACCTGACCTCTGATGGGGGTTAGTAAACACAGTACTTAATCATGAACTAGAAGACCCAGGTTCCAATCTCACAATAAACAATGGCTCATATACTCGCTTCCACATATCATGCAACTTCCACTTCCCTGTGTTTTTACTCTTCCAGCTCTTCCTCGCCGAAAACAAGATGCTGCATCTTAGCTGGGCTAGTCTGGACTAACAAATTGTAAACAAAAATAAGGTCAGTGCAAGTCCCACTTGTCAACTGACCAACAGAGGTACTGTCAATACATGTTGGCTGCCCCACCAAACACACACACACACACACACACACACACACACACACACACAGCATCTCTACAATGTATTCACTGTGTTCCGAACCAAGGAGCAACATTTAGGATATTTTACAGTTAAAGTAGGACACATGGCTCAAAATGTGTACCCTGTCCCAATTCCTTACAATGTCATTTCCACCCAACATGCTTCCAAGAGCTGTGTCAGAGTATCATAGTAAAAGCTAGCAGAATAGGCCCTATGGTCTATCGTGTTTGCTCAGGAGCTAGCCCCTTACTGGGAGCTCACTCCTCCACAACCCCCCAGCCCCAGAGGTGGTCCTCCCTGGCCTCAGCTTCCCCCTGTACCTGTCCCAGTCCTTCCTGAATCCTTCCACTGTGGTCTCTTCCACCAGACTCCTGGGCAGTGTGTTCCGTGTGTCCACCCCCCACACAGACACCACTATACCAATAAATAAATCACAGTGATTTAAGAGAAACCAATGTAATTCAAGCAGTTTACATTTAAAAAAAAACATCAATATACCATACTTCACTCTACACTCCTTTCAATGCTTTAGGTTTTAAAGGGACACTGTCAATCCCCTTAGGACTCATATTGTCCCTAATTTAAAAAAAGCATTTTATGATTGCTTACATTCTGTAAAGATTTCTAATGTAGCTGCTTGTATGATTCAGATTTTTTTTCATTTTTTAAAAGTGGAAAACAGATTGCCAGCTATACTGGTGTTACCACATAAAACTGTTTGTTTACATTTCTTGATCAACTTCCAGTGCATCTTTCCTGGACATTTGAGAACACCCCCACACAGTCAAGCCACTCATGATGCAGTGGGAGGAGAGGAGACTACTGCATCATGACTGTCTGCACTGTTTGGGGGTGTTCCTTATGTTCAGACTGCATAAAATAAAGAGTTGATCAAGGATTTTGAACAAAACAAGGTTGGGTATGTAACCCCCCTACAAATGGGGGTCTTCATTGAGCTTGCCTAAATGCTCACTGCCTGGCTGGTGTCCTGCATTTTAGCAGCTTAAATGTGATTACCAGAGCCTGTATAGCCTCTGTGTACTGCCTCTTTAAGAGCTGCCTGATTGCACTTTAAGTAATCTAAGAGGAAGCTCTGTTGAAAGATGGTTTGTCTAACCTGCTTTCTTTGTAGCAAGGTCTGTTTTGTTTGTCTCCACTATCTTGGTCCTGGACTGCAAATTGAACCAATCAGTACTGGTGGGACCCAAAATGTAGCCAGACTACAGGAGCTGTCTGAATTCAAAATCTGTAGGAACTGTAGTTTGAACTTTTTGTGCCTTTTTCGCAACTGAAGGGGGAGCTCTTGCTTTGACTGACAGCCAAATCAGCCAACCAGATCTTTTGGATCTTGGGGAAGTCCCGGGCTGCTTGCAGTTTTCAGTTAGTTCTGAGCTGGGAAGTGAAATGAGAAAAGCTCAAGTGTATTTTGGGCAGCAATCCTGAGTGGATTTGCATGGGAAAACTGTGAAAGGGCTGAGTTTTTGGCTTGCATGTCTGCTGCTGCTCCTGAGAGGGAGAGAAGAGAATTATTCTGGACTAAATCCAAGTTTGTGTCACTAAAGTAAGCTAATGAAGTGGGCCAGTCTCAACCTGATGAAGACCGAAGATTTCGCTGAATGTGATCGGCCTGTCGGGAGTTCCAGCTACCCCTAAGCTCCCAGTGTGTGCAGAGACTTTGCGATTGTGACCGGGGAGCGTTTTGCCTGGTACAGTAGAATTCCCTTACATGTAAATGTGCTATGAGCTGCTAGTGGGTTGTGAGTTACTTCCCCACTGGGTGAACTGTGTTCTGCTTGCTGGACGCTGCATCCAGCCCAAAATGGACTGCATCCGAATTTGTCTCCATGCGGTCTGGGCCTTACCAGACTGGCCCAGCCAGACTACCCACTGCATAGAGAAGCCATCGACCTGCCTGGGGATCAGCTCCCTGCTCCACGTTTGAACAGGAATGATGCCTCTGTGACTCGTGTGGGCCCTGCTTCTCCTGGCATTCCAGATCAACCACCTGCAGTCTTGATTTTTGTCCAGCCAGTGTCCAGTCTTGGGTATCGTGAGTAAATACCAGGGTAGCTCCCTGCAACAATAGCTTAATCTGAGTGTGTCATCTGATTGTCTTGTTGTTTCGTTTCCTTTATGAACTGAGCCCTCTGGCTCCGGATTACAAATATTGTGTACTGCGCATGTTGCGTTTTCCATCACAGGGCCCCAGCCAGTTGCAACCCCAGGTAACAGCCCTGGTTAGCCCACCTCTTCTCTACCTGGGTACCCAGAGGTGTGACTGTGTGGGGGGACTCAAAGCGCATGCATAACTGCTTGACTGATATAACCTTTAAGTTAATTACCCTAATTTTGCCCCTTCCTTGTTCAAGTCCCCTGAATAAATCATAATCTGACTGTGGTTCCAGTTTGTGCTCAATATACTGTACTGTTGCTATTTGCTGTGCATAACCTTGTTTTACAAGTGGTCCCCAGGGTCAAGCCAGAGGAACCTGATGGTAAATGCAAACAGTGTGGGTACTTGTGTGGTGTACCAGGGGTATTGTGAAAGTGATTACTGTACAGTGTTCAGGCCACTAGAGGGGAAAGGGGGGGGGTTACAGCATCCCGGAGGGCTGTGTCCAGGGTAGCTTGACCACTACCAACCCCAACTTCCAGGTGGAGGCACCCGTTGCTATAACTCAGGCCCCTTAACCTGCTGCTAGTCAAGCAGGCAGGGGTAGTAGCCCTTGGGATAGCACCACCTAGGGGTTACAGGTATAATTATACCATCACCATGCATTTCAGTTCTGTTAAGTAAGCAGATAAAACAACCAGCAGCATCAAAGAATTTTAGAGAAGGTACCCACCACTGTGGCCTGTACACTATGCTTGACTGGCTCCCCCCTTCCAGTCATAGGAGCTTTGTCCTGGGTAGCTTCACAGGTAAGGTGTTCAGAACTGCCCCCCCCAGGACTGGCTGAGCTCCTCATACCTGCTGCATCTTCCTACTCCCTACGGTCTTTGGGTTCTGCTGCTCTCAAAGTCCATGCCACTCATACACAAATGGGGATAGGGGTTTTGCTGTATGTGCTCCGATAATTTGGAATGCCTTTCCCCTTCCCAGGTCTGCTCCTCACCCTCTCACTCATGCCTCCAGAGCTCCCTCTGGACCCAACTGAAGCTTTCCTCCACATGTGGCTGTCCTAAACCGCCATAATCCCATCACGGTTCCTGCATCAGCTACCTATGCCCCGAATGTGTGGTGGCCCCAGTGAGGGCCCTGAGGGTGGTTTTGTTTGCTTAGGTCCTGTTTGTATCATATTGTACATACTGTCTGCTCTAGGTGGAGTCTTGTCAGATGCACTGTTTGGTGGTCCTTGTTTGTATAGAAATGTACTCGTGCCTGGGCGGCGAATTGTTGATGCACCGTTCTTCTCCTTATGTGATCCAATGTATGCTCTTTCCTATTCAACTGTGTTATATTCTTTACTGTTTATGTATTGAGTTGCCACCTGGTTCTACCTGGTGTTGTGCTATGTTCTACTGTATGTTATTGTTTTGTATGGACTTTGTCCTTCTTTGTACTCTCCCGGGTCGTACCTGAAAATAGGCAATTGTCTTGTCTAGTGTGCTTACCTGGTCAACAAAAGCTAATAAATCAGAAAATGCAGGTTATCAACTAGAAATGATAGAACACAGAAAGGACTGATGGCGTCCCTTTAACCTTTGACTTTTGTTTTCTGATATATGATTACAAATAGCTGCACAGTATGTGCCATTTAGTCATGTCTTCTCGAATGAGCAGTAGTCTGGTTTTTATTGTGTTCCTTTCTTGATTGCTGTCCACCTCCTATTAACTGACTTCTTAACTCTCCTTCATCTCCGACTCCAAACATAGCTTCTGGCAGGGACACAGAATCACTAAAAACACATGAATGATACCGGTTATGGTATGGATAATGGGTTGGCCACCTGGGCAATATTTACAGATTTGTCCAAGGCCTTTTATCTTATGAATCATGCTACCCTCCTCAGTAAACTCTCTACATTAGGGGGTCTTTCCTGCAGCAATCACACGGTTCACTAGCTACCTCACTGGTCATTGACAACATGTTAAAACTGGCTGCTCCTTTTCCAGCTCATCTAAAATCTCCATTGGTGTACTGCAAGGGTCAGTTTTTGGTGTTCTGTTATTCTCTCTTTTTGTCCACAACCTCCTAAACTCTATGGTCCATTTTAGTATTCTGTTATATGCTGATGACTTTGTGATACGTTACAGCTCCAGTAACCTGGCCACAATAAACTGCAACCTGACTATCGACTTCGACCACATCCAGAACTAGCTAACTTAGCATTAGCTGGTCATGAACACCTGAAAACAAAACCCATGTTCTTTGGTTCTAAGCACACACTTCTCTCTTTGCCTGAAGGTGCCCTAGTCTATGGCCTAGATGGGTCCTTGATTGAGAGTGTGCCCAGTTTAAGTACTCTGGTGTCACCCTGGTCCTGCCCTCGACTTCTCCCAGAGTACTTAAACTGGGCACACTCTCAATCAAGGACCCATCTAGGCCATAGAATAGGGCACATTACAAAGGGGTTGCTGCATTAAATAATTTGTAGGTCACAGTTTTTTGGTTTTTAGTAAGTCTGCATCCAGTGACAGGAATACTGAAGGGGGGGATGTCTATGAAGGTGGTTATCAGCCGGTTTGTTTTATGTATGCGCTGGCCCTCTGTAATGAACCTTACTTGATTCCTGCCTTGCCAGACTGAACACAAGCTAGATTTGAGGAAAGGGAGATTCAATGTTGCTGTGGTCTTGTAGAGGTAATTCGGTCTAGTGGCCACAGCACCGGCATGAGAATCGAGTGATCATAGTTTCAAACCGCACCTAGAGCAAAACACAGACTGTAACTTTAGGCAAGTCCTGTTAACTCTCAGTGGATGATTTGGAAGAGACAGGACCCCACCAAAAATGTTATTTTTCATCTCAGCTGTCCTGAGTAAGTGAATTGAAAATGAATGAAACCACACAGCTCCACAATGACTGCGTATGTGACACAGCGGTTGTCTGGGGGCAGCTCAGTTGCTGGACTGTTGCTGTCGGTGTCTGCAAAAACCTGTTTGTGGCTGGTATTTCATGATGCACTCTGGTGTTGGTGGTTAGGGCAAGACAGGCAATTGACCATCAGTGTACCTGGGGTCTCACGGCAATAAAGTAGATGTTGGGGAAACATCTCATTATTTGCCCGATGCTGACACGTCTAAAGGGAATATGCTGCCTGCTTTAAGAGCAGTCCAAGTATTGCACATCTATTTTATGCACAGTATGATAGCGGAGAACAAGCCTGGATGGTGGGTGCAGAGCAGCTAGCCGATGCCAGTAATCACACACTTATTTCCAAGGGTTTCAGAAAGCAAGGAATCAAACACACACCAACTCGTTTCACAAGGCAACAAGAAAATAGTTGTTGGGTTTGCTCAGAACACCGTCTCTCTGTGTTTTTAAACTTGAGGCAATCTGCTGCGACTCTCCCAAGTGTAACACATAAAATAGATTGTTCTTAGAAAAAAATTATATGAACTGAAGTAAATCAGTCAGTACAATCAGACTTTTTTTTTTGTTTCGGTCACCAATACTGCATCTGTGTTTACCTGCCGGCAACTTGGGGGTGAACACGCACGCACAGTTTAAGCACGCTCCAAAGGCATTGTGGGAGTACAGTACAGACTACCACAATGGTGGATGATTATATTACTTTTAAACAAAAATACTAAAACAAAATGGCAGTCAGAAGCAAAAACACTAGCATGGCAAGAAACCGGAACATCTGCTTAACCCAGCTCCATATACAAACAGCACACCTCATTTCTTACTGAACTTCACTGCACTGCACTGCTGCTTTAACCTGCAAATCGGTATACTCCAAATTCAGGCTGGCCTTTCGGGTGAGACCTAGTGTAACATTAACATTTTGGCCGAATTTCCCCCCATTCACTAAAAATACCACTAACAGATTAAATGTCAGTTTGCATCACACACACACACACACACACACACACACACACACACACACACACGGCTGAAAATAGGCAGAATTGCCAGATCTTCCTTTTCCGGTCAACAAAAACTAAAATAAATAAAAGCTAAGCTGGCCAATGCTAATGGGATCCTTTTCCCCAGCCTTCTCTACTGCATCCTAGTCCACTCCAATAAATCTTCCTCTAGGTGCAGATTTGCAATGGGCTGCTTTCCTGATGAGCTCATTAGATCTCGGACTCCTCCCTGCTCATCATCCATATTGCAATATCACGTTACACCCTAAGGCCTTCGCTCCACTAATGTTCTGTTCTTTCATGAACTAAAGTGCACTACTAATATGGGGCTGGTAGTGTTCAGAGTCTCCGCTCCTAGGTTTTGGAATTTACTTCCTCCACTAGTTAGGTCTACAGATTTGCATGGTCATTTTGAACTGGGCCTTCTTAGGCACTACCATAACGTACCTACCCATACTGGTTACTTGTAAGTCAGCAAGTGTTATCTTTGTAGTTGTGTTCTGGTTTCTACAACTGCAATGTGTTAGAATGACATTGATTTCAGTCACTAATTTTGTTTTATTTATATAGTTAACTTATTATTAGCTCTGTTTATCCCAGGTCGTTCCTGACAGTATAGACTTTTTTGACTGCTAAAAACATATATTTAAAAAATATATATAATGTTTACTTAATAGTGCAATTGTTGCTTGGTAATATTATTGTGGTACACCCATTTAAAACTGTACTTTAATTTATCAGGTGTAAATCACTAAGGACTACTGCTCATTTGAGAAGACTTGACCAAATGGAACTTTTAAAAATATGCAGTAATTATATACTAAAATCAGTGATGTGGTACGCTTCATGGATCATAGCCAAAATGTTTGCAACCACAGTAGAGCACAACATATAGTAAGCTACTGTTAAAGCAGGCACATTTCAAAACTGTAATTGAAATTAGTTTAACTGCTAATAAAAATACATTTGCTCTGTAAACCTGCCAGTGACATCTGTATAGCTAATTTTTGCCATGCACCACATCCTGTGAACGCTATACAGAGCGTGGAGTGGGGTGTGGTAGGGGAAGACAGGTATTGCTGAGATTGATTAGGAAATACCAACCATACTACACATTTCCTGAAGGCGAAGGCACTTACTCCCTGCAAACTATTGTGGGACAAGATCCAGATTAAACTGCCTGGATGTGCATGATCACTTATCTGCATGGAAAAAATGTGCCTAAAACATGTGAGGCAAACAAAGTTAGCTTACAGAGTACAGCAGCAGAGAAATGAATTAACAAACAGTTGAGTTTAGAAAGTACAAAGAATTAGTCATTGAAACAGAGAAGGTCACCACTGTGCATCATCTGCTACATACATACATGGGTGAGTGATCCAAGTTTCTAACTTTAATACTGTATACATAGCGGAAGAATATAGGTCCACTGAGTCCCTCAATTCAGCTCTGTAACAATGTGTAGAATGAAGGGGATTAACACACAGAGAAACAAGCAGCACATATTTTGTTAATGAAATGAGAAACAGGCCACTGAACAACTATGTAGGTTAAAACACATCGCCTGACCACTGATTATTTACCTAGAAAATGCACAGTTCCTAACTAATCTACCTACCCTAATACTGAAAATAAAATCTTTTTCCACTAAAATGAAAAAAACGTTTCCACTTTTTAAATGCAAAAAATCACAACAGGACATTGGTTTCTTAAAAATAAATGTACTTTTTGGGTTAATTTAAATGCACACAGCCTCTGTTACAAAGTCACATATTCTACCCAGCAGCAACCTACTTGTAAGCACAATAACCCACTACAGGGCATGCACTTAGGCAAGGGAAACCCCAGGGTGGGATACTACCAGGGAGGGGAGCAGCTGGGATGCACCAACTAGGAACGAGACCTAGGAGTCATTATATCAGATGACTGAAAAGTGGGAAGCAGTGCAAAAAGGTGACGCCAAAGGCCAGTGGTATGCTGGGCGGCATAGGGAGGGGAATCACAAGTCACAGAACAGAGGTGGTGCTGCCACTTTACAGGGCGCTGGTGCACCCCCTATCTGGAGTACAGTTCTGGAGGCCACATCTTAGGAAGGACATCAACAGAACTGAGATGGTGCAGAGGAGAGCCACAAAAATGATTCAGGGTCTGCATCAAATGGCATATAAGGACAGGCTGAGGGAGCTCAACTTGTACTCCCTGGAGCAGAGGAGGGAGAAAGCGGACGTGATTGCAACATTCAAGTATATCAATGGTATAAATAAGTAAGGGTACAGGAGCTTCCTCAGGAGAAGAAAAACATCAGAACTAGAGGACACAATATGAGGCTCAAGGGTGGGCGATTCAGGAGCAATGTTAGGCAGTTCTTTTCACTGAGAGGGTGTCGACCCATGGAATTGCCTGCCCCAGGAAGTGGTGGAGGCCAAAACAGTAAACGGGTTCAAAAATGCCTGGGACAGGCACAAAGGCATCATGTCACAGAAAGGATGGGGGGTAGTTACCCATATTGGGCAGACTAGATGGATCTTGTGGTCCTCTTCTGCCATCACTTTCTATGTTTCTAAATCAGGCCATTGCGTATTCAATTTACATGGTATCAGTTTACTAGATATAAATTTTAAATCTGCTGTTTGTGTGATGGTTTAATTAATAAATAATAAAATAAATTAATTTAATTTATTGGCGGACATACTGGCTGCACCCCTGGCGGAGCTTTTCAACAGGTCACTTGAGACAGGGAGGGTACCTAGGGATTGGCGAGAGGCACATGTGGTACCAATCCATAAAGGGGGGTCGAAAGAAGTACTAGGAAAATATAGACCCATCAGTTTAACCTCGGTGGTGGGAAAATTAATGGAGAGTATACTAAAGGAACGATTGGGGTTTACTTGGGGAGGTGGAGGTCTGGATAGTCGGCAGCATGGGTTTGTGCCAGGTAGATCATGTCAAACCAACCTTGTGGAGTTCTATGAATGGGTAACATCAGAACTGGACAGGGGTAAGCCTGTGGATGTATTATTCTTGGACTTCAGCAAGGCGTTTGACTCTGTCCCCACAATGGTCTGGTGGAGAAACTGATGGGGTTAGGAGTAGGCCCTTTGATGGTCAGATGGATTGAAAACTGGATAGCTGGATGCACTCAAGAGAAGTAGTGGTCTGTGGGGAGCTCTCGAACCCTACAGAGGTTGGTAGTGGGGTACCACAGGGCTCAGTCCTGGGTCCAATCCTGTTTAATGCATACATATCGGACATCAGGGATGGTACAGGTGTGAAATGAGTCTCTTGGATGACTCCAAGATGGGAGCAGTAGTTGAGGGAGAAGAGGGAGGTTGGCCCTGCAAGGACCTGGACACCCTGGAAGCTGGGCTCACACATGGAAATTAAATTTCAATATCACCAAGTGCAAGGTGTTGCATCTTGGTCGGGAAACCCTAAACACAGGTACACCCTGGGAGGGAGGTGCTGGAAGCCTCAACAGGGGAAAAGACCTAGGGGTCATGGTGGATACATGTATGAATAACTCTGAGCAGTGCAGGAGAGCAGCTAGCAAGGCAAACAGGATGTTGGGATGCATCGCAAGGGGATCACCTCTAGGAGCAGGGAAGTGATTCTGCCGCTGTACAATGGACTGGTTAGACCAACCTTGAGTACTGTGCAAGTACTGGAGACCACACTTGAAGAGGGACATACAGCTCCTGGAGAGGGTACAGAGGAGGGCAACAAAGATGATCGAGGGCTAGGGATTTGACTTACAAGGACAGACTTGAGGAGCCCTGCCTGTTTTCATTGGAGGAGAGGAGAGACAGGGGACATGATTGAGGTCTTCAAGTACCTCAAGGGAATAAATAGGGTAAACATGGAGGGATCTTTAGACTAAAGCAGGGAGGCATCACCAGGGCATGGTTTGAAGTTGGAAGGTGGAAGGGTGAGGGGAAAGAGGAGGAGGTTTTCACTGAGAGGGTGGTGGACCTTGGAATGCTCTGCCTGGTGAGCTGGTTCAGAGATCCACAGTGGAGGGCTTTAGAGAGGGTGGGACAGACACAGAAAGTGGATGTATCAGATGATGGCCTGTCCCGGGGGGGTGGGGATGGATGATAGGGGTTTCTGGAGCACAAGGGATGGGAGGGTCTCGGCACCCAACTAAGGATCTAGGTTCGAGCAGACTTGATAGACCATAAGGCCTAATCTGCTGGCAAATAGTATGTTAGTATGTTAGTATGTCTCTCTGGTTTCAACTGCTGGCTTTAATGCTGCACAGGGCTACTGCAATGTCATCAGCACTGGGAAAGATGCTCTCTGATTGGTTCTTCAATACTCCCTTGTGATGTACCTAACCTTCAAGACACCATATGAAACCTAACAGCAAAGATATCATAATAGCTTGAAGTTAAAAACAACATTAACAAAGATATGACTTTTTATCTTGCCATTTTTATCTTCACTAGTGTTGTATAAATAAGCAATGACGCATGACAGGATGTGTGGTTCCGCTGTAATAATCGCACAACCCAGGTGAGTTCAACCATCTTGGAAGTGTGGTTAGTATAGCATAACTTCATACCCTGGAGTGCATTATCACCAAGGACAGCGATAACATACACAAACAAGAGTAGACAAAAGCCAAAAATGTTTGCTTGTGTGGTTTTATTGTAGCAGTATTTATTTTTGTAGGTGATCAGAAAAAGGCTGAGGAGAAGAGAACATTTTGGTTGAAAAGTAATGGATGGGGGTCTGTCACTGAATATATGGGGAGGTACTTATGAGAGTGACAGTGAATGCACTGGGTGGTCAGTGGGTGAGAGTTCATGCATGAGGTGGTTTAAGAGGGACATTATATATATGGAGCATTAGTGAATTCACGAGGACCTATGGGTGACAGTGCATGTGGGTGGGGGTCTGAGGGTGATATATGTCCGTTATATTTAGGAGAGAGAATGCATGTGTTTTGGGGCACCTGGGGTTGACAGTGCACAAGTCTGTGAGGTTTGTGGTGAACTAAGCATGAGTGTAGGGGTATGGTGGTAATACCGCATGTGTGGGAGAGTCCGAGGGTGACACTGCATGTGGAGATATGAAGGTGACAGCACATGTTTGTGGGTTATGGCATCGCATGTGTGAGGGTACATGTGAGTGAAACTGCATGTGCATGGGGGTATGAACAAGACACTGCATCTAAGGTGAGAGAGCAGGAAAGCATGTTCAAGCTATGCAGCACCAGGCTAAACCTGCTACATGCATCCAATTATTCTGCAGTGGTAGTAAAGCAGACGATTTCCTTCACCCTGAATCCCAGGTAATGCCAGTTAAAAGCAAGCATTGCTCCCAGAATCGAAAAGACAAACAATCAGCGCACAGGTTGAAAAGAATGCTTTTAGTGGCTTTTCAAGGCAAAATACGCCAAACCATTAGAGGCAAACACCCCAGCATATTACACTAACACAGGGTTTCTAACAGGAGGACATGTTTGCTTGCGACAGGTCTCTTTATAAAGTTCACAATTAAAGTGATACACTAACATTTGGAATTTAAATTAGATCCCAAAACACACATTATCATGATTTTCATTATACTTTTCCAATTTACTTATATCTAGAACTGACCTAATATTGTATTAATAGTTTCTTAATGTTATTCTGTCTGTACCTCCCTGACGTGGAACATGTGCAGACGAGCAATGCTGAAAGGTGTCTTCTGAAATACGAAATAAATTAATTAATTAAAAAAGTGAAAAAACCAAACATGGTTTTTAAAGTACATCTCTGTAGATTACATCCTTCATTATTTTTCATAATGTTTGCAATTTTACAATTCGATGATGTCTAGAACATACCTACATGTTCACCAAACCATAACAGGTGGAAACAACAAACAAAAAGTATTTAAAGCAGATTCTCCTAAATATTTCTATCATTAATTTTCACCATTTTTGCAATTTTACAATTCTTTAATATCTAGAACAGACTTGCAATTTCACCACACCATAATAGGTAGAAAAAAGTGTAAGAAACAAAAAAGAAATGGTATTTAAAGCAGATCACCAAAAAAATACAGCTTTTAAATTATTCCTTGCAATATTTCACCACTTTACAATTACTAATATCTATAACAGCCCTTGAAGTTCAAGAAACCATAAAAAAATATAGGTGGGGAAAAAGTGAAAAACAAAATGGTAGCTAAATTAGATTTCCAAAAAATACATCTTTCATTTTTTCATACATTTACAATTTATTGATGTCTAGCACAGACCTACAAGTTTAAACCATATTATACCATGGACCTCAGCCACTGACCAATCAGACAGGCAGGCTGGCATCTTACCTCCATTAGTTATCTACCGATAATCACCGCAAAAGGTGCCAGCCTGCCGCATCTCTGACAAATCATCTGACCTGGGAAATTTAAACCACAGATCCGCCATATTGCAATCCTTGCTAACCGGCAGTCTCTGACTCCCATCACGTCCACCTCACCAAACCACACAGCATGAGTAGCACAACCCACCCCCCAAGAAAGTGAATCCGCACTGAAAAAAAAAAAAAAAAGATCAGCATGAATTTCCCCGTAACCGCCAAAAGTGCACCCACCTCACCTCAGTCTCCGCTCCCGCGATATCTGCCCTCCATCATGCCAAAAGACTTCCACTGTACAGTAGCTCTATCTCCAGTGCACTCAGTCCCGGTTTAGCAATGTCACCATAAAAAAGAAAAGAAAGGAGCAATTTAAAGTTCCCCCGACGACAAACAGTTTTCCCTGAATCCATAGCAATGGCGCAAACTGTAACCCGGAAGCTCTAGGATGGTAACAACTAACGACTCACCCACAACATGCCACACAATCAACAGGGCACTATTTTTATAGCGCTATAACAAATACACAAAAATTCAATAAAAATAAAATGAAAAAGAAAAAAAAAAAACACTTTTATTCTATTCTATGTGTAAAAAAAAAAAAAACCCCGCAAGGTATAATCGCAATAAGCCACTCGGGGGATCTGGGTTAATCGGGGGATTTACCATGGCTGGGGCGGAGCAAACCACCCCAGCCGTGGTAAATCCCTCGATAACCCACACCCCCTCATGGCTCATTGCTTAAATAAAAGTTGGACAAAAGTGAAAAAAAATGGCATTTAAATTAGCTCTCCATATGAGACTGGCTTAAAAAAAAAAAAAGTCTGTTAGTAGTTTGGCCAAGTGGTCTACAACAAGATAGTGGGTGCAAAGAAATGTACTCCCAAAGAAATGTTTATTGATTCATTACTTTGTTCCCTAAATTTTAAAAATTAATTTACTTTTACTTTAGTACTTACAAATAGAAAGTACGAAGAAAATAGAAACACAGATAACTGAAAAAAGTGCAATCCCCAAACGTACAACCAAACTGAAAAGAAAGGAAAAAAGGAAGGACAGGAGGGAAAGGATGAAGGTGACCTATGTGGTGCATTTGTCCACAGCTGAATCATGAAGCCAGAGTGTGCATAAAACATCATGTGGAAAGGGGGCTCCTAACTGTATATGCCAATATCCATCACAATAAGGGTTTGTTAAAAAATACCCTGGCCTGAGGATGAAGACAGAGAAGAATTTGACTCTTGGGTACTAATCAGACAACATTCTTCTCCATCAGTTTCAGGCAGGATAGGTGGGGTTGGGGACTCAAGAACTCAGCTGTGCCAACAACCTTCGAAGGAACAGAAGGTGTGCAAGCCATGGTATGAGTGGTAGTGGAACAAAGGTGTCAGAAAAAAAAAGTCTCTTATACAATTATGTTACAGGAGGGGGAAAGGAGATCCTTTTGGTTCCTGTTCGGTTTAATCCTTATGTACTACAAAAACAAGCATTTGTCAATGCCGAATGTTTGCTTGCTGGCATTGGCAGTGGTAGTGTAGAAGTTACAGAGCTGCGTAATAGGAATGGCAGTGAAGTATTGAACTGAAGCCAACCCCACCACCACCCTGCAGAGAGTGACAGGCATTGGGGTGTGCATTTGGGTCGTCAGGCATAAACTGCCACGCCATTTCACCACACCCCACCCTGCAGACACTGACAAGTGTCATGGTGTTCCTTGGGGTCTTTGGCCTTATCGCACCCATTTCATTAGGAAATACGGTGAGATTGGTGCGTATAGGAGAATGGGGTGAACTTTGGGGCCAAGAGTCCAAGGCATACCTCGATGCCTCTCACTGGCTGCAGGCTGTGGAATGGTATGAGCATTACAGGCAAGAATCCCAAGTCACACCCCTGATGCCTGTCATTCTCAAAGGTTGGGCGTTATGGTTGGAAACCCTAATACCTCAAGCATTCGTTGGTATTTTCACTCCAAATTTTCAACATGTTTTTTTTGTGACCCCACCTCATGAACAGGGGGAATATCAGTTTGTTAGCTGAAAGCTGCTTATGCACAGCGACTATGGCATTTAGCACCACAGGTGCAAAAACATTCCAAACAGGATGTAAAAAATTACAGCTGTAGTGTTCATGGGGAGGTGTAAAAAATGGCAATGTTGCAAATCTGCAGTAAAAATATGTAAAAAAATGGTGAAGTCACGAGCGTACATAGAAACTGTGCAACACACACCTGTAATATAATTAGGTTGGGGAATTTTTACAACAGATTGTCAACTCAGGCATTTTGGTGCCTCCGATCATGAACAGTGTCACTGTGATTTTCTTTATCTGTGCGAACAATGATTTCCCACAGCGACCACGCATCTCTGCGCTGAAAGTGTGAAAACACACTTCAGCCATGTTGTGAAAAATGACAGCTGTACTGTTCATAAGGAAGTGTGGAAAAATGCTACTGGTGAAAATTTGGACTGAAAATATTACAAAGTTATGAGGGTGCGTGGAAACTGCGCAATGCTCACTCGTAACACAGTCATTTTATGGACTTTTGTCACCAAATTTTCAACATAGCCATTTTAAGACCTCTGCTCATGAACAGTGTAACTATGATTTTCTTAATCTGTCCTAAACATTGCTTTCGCACACCAACAGCACCATTGTGCGCAACATGTGCGAAAACACATTTTGGGCAACATATAAAAAATGGCAGCTGTACTGTTCATAAGGAAGTGTAATAAAATGGCAATGTTGAAAATCTGGAGTGAAAATATTAAATTCGCAAACTTATGAGCATGCATAAGAACTGCGCAATGCACGCTCGTAAAACAGTCACTTTTAGGAATTTTTTCACCAAATTTTCAACATAGCCATTTTAAAACCTCTGCTCATGTACAGTGTCACTGTGATTTTCTTAATGTGTCCCATACATTGATTTTGCCCATCGACTGCGCCATTGTGCACTACATGGGCAGAAACACATTTTGGGCAAGATGTGAAAAATGACAGCTGTACTACTCATAAGAAGGTGTGGTAAAATGGCAATTTTGAAAATCTGGAGTGAAAATATTGAAAATTCGTGAACTTACGAGCGTGCGTAGGAACTGTACACAACGCTCGTAAAACAGTCATTTTTGAATTTTTTCACCAAATTTTCAACATAACCATTTTAAGACCTTTGCTCATGAACAGTGTCACTGTGATTTTCTTAATTTTTCCTATACATTGATTTCGCACACCGACTGCGCCATTGTGCGCTACATGGGCGGAAATACGTTTTGGGTGAGATGTGAAAAATGACAGCTGTACTGCTCATAAGAAGGTGTGGTAAAATGGCAATGTTGAAAATCTGGAGTGAAAATATTGAAAATTTGTGAACTTAAGAGCCTGCATAGGAACTGTGCAACGCATGCTCGTAAAACAGTCATTTTTTGGAATTTTTGCACCAAATTTTCAACATGGAGTTTTTAGGACCCCTTCTCATGAATGATGTCACTGTCATGGTGTTATTCGGGCCCGAAGGGTGATTTCGCGCAGTGACTGCGAAATCACCCTTCGGGCCCGAATAACGCCATGACAGTGATATCATTCATGAGAAGGGGTCCCAAAAACCCCATGTTGAAAATTTGGTGCAAAAATTTCAAAAAATGCCTGAGATATGCAATAAAGTTGAAAAAACCCTATCTAGCCCATTATACAGCTTACCGGCATTTCCTCAGTTCACGGTCGGCTTTGAAGAGTGTAGACGTGTTCCCGGTCGACCGAAGATCATCACGCTGAGCTCCGGAGGTAAGTATGGGGTGGGAGGGTGTGGGGAGGCAGGGTGCGAGTGGGTGGGTGTGGGTTGTGGGGCTGGGAGAAGCGCCGGACTGTTTTTATTTTGCAGGTAAAAAAAAAAAAAAAAAGACGATGTGGGACATTTGCCACACTGGTGGGCTCCCAGCGTGGCACAAGGACAGCTGGGGTCCGTGGAGCCGACGGGATTGGGCACCCCTATCGGCCATATGATCAGTTGCCACGCTGGGGTGGGCTCCCAGCGCGGCACCCAGTACTCGGGGTGAGGGACAGTGGAGCCGACGGGGATTGGGCACCCCTGTCGGCTATTCACTGAGTTGCCATGCTGGGGTGGGCACCCAGGCGTGGCATGTGAAACTTTGGGGGGCGCAGCGCAAGCCGACAGGGATTGGGCACCCGTGGCTATACGTGTGTGCTGGGGAGCCAGCACGAGTGTCGCGTGCGCTTCGTGTGTGTGTGTGTGTGTGTGTGTGTGTGTGTATAGGGGAGCTGCGCATGAGCAGGCGATATCTTATCGCTGCTCACTGAAGCGTAGCTCCCCCTTTCAACTGTATGCCACTGCATTTTGGAGCTTGTCATAGACAGCTCCAGCATGCATTGGCTTACAGGGACCGCGCCTGCCAACACACTGACTGAATTGGAGAAGGAGGTGACACACCTCGAAATCTCAGATGATGGCACTATGTTTCTTGCACATGCCTGCAAGCAAACATAAAAATTGTTCTCTCCCAGACTGTAAGTCCTAAAGGACAGAGAAACAGCTTAGAAAATTAAATATTTAATGCCAAATGGGACTTGAGTTAAAAAAGGTAAATGAAAAACAGGGTAATTCTTACTGAATTGCTGCTGAGACCATACATAATTATAACCTAAATGGGGTTACTGGGTGGGACTGCTAGCAGTTCGATGTGAGGGGTAGGTATCTCATGCCCCCCAAACCTGGCTTTCACAAGACTGTTGAAGGATCGTAGGCTTGGGGGGGTATCCCTACTGCTTCTCCTCTCCCACTGTCCCTTCCCATATTGCCATACCTCACTGTTGATGTTGGTGACACCAAAGGTGTCCAGAAATTTCTAGATGTTTGTCCCAACAGCAGCCGAGTTCTTCAGAGCAGCACTGGAGCAAGGACCAGTCCTCGGCAACAGCAGGTCCTGGCTTTGGAAGAGTTTGTTAACACTGTCAGCAGTGGCAAGTCCTGGCCTCAGTGGGTATTTTATTTTATAGTTTTAGTGGCATTGAGTCCTGGCACTGTAAGGACTTGTCTCTTAACAAGGTCAGCGTTGGCTCCTACTACTATGCGTGAAGGAGGTACTCAAGAAAAAGTGCCTCTGAGTGGCTTCAGGTAATTCCAGCACTGCCAGTGTGTGTGAAGTGTGTTTGTGGTGTTGGCGGAGGGGGGGGGGACGTACAGGAGACAAAGTGCCACCAAGCGGTTTCAGGAAATGCTGGCACTACAGGTATGTGCATGTGTGTGTGGGGGTGGAGCAGACAGAAAATGCTGCTGAGTGACTTGTACTCACAGCAGGGCTGTTTGTTGTTTATTGTGTTCAGAGGAGCTCTGAGCTCAAGAGCCCTTTTTCAAAGGTGCCCATGTCTATCACATTACATACAACAGCAGACCAATACAATGCAATACACAACAGGTATAACAATAATTATCATATTACAAGGAGCAGTGAGTTAACAACAGGCTTCCACAATTGCAAGAGGCACCAACAAGGGGTGCAGGCTAATTCAACTAGCAGATGCAGTTTAGGTACACATGTAGTACAATTTCTGGAAAAGGTGGGTGGTGACTTGGGCCTTAAAGGGGGAGAAGTGAGGGAGAGCAGTGATGGCTGTGGGCAGGAAGTTACAGGCTTTGACTACTCTAGCTGTAAATGAATATTGGCCAAGAGTAGTTTTTCTGAACAGTACGAGGAGTTTTCAATCTCCCATGTTCATGATTGGGAAGAGAGGTTGCAGATACCTGGCAGCATTTGACCGTAGGGCTTCATTGAGGTTAACTTGGATGTGGAAAGGAAGCCAGCAGGTGGCAAGGTACAGGTCACAGCAGTGGGAGTCAGGTCTCATGTTGACTGCAAATCTGCAGGCTCGGTTGAATGCTATGGAGATTCTTTCAAGTACAGTGTTATTGGCTGCAGAGTTGATGACTGCATCATAGTCAATCCTCTAGATGATGAGGCCAGATACTAGAAGTTTTTTTTTTTTTACTTCACGGGTGAAGTTGTGCTTGTTTCTGTATAGCAAACCAAAGTGTTGGTGGATATGTTTGACCAGAGAATTGGGGTGAGATGTGAAGCTTAGGGTTGTGTCTTGTTATACACCCAAGTACTTGAAGACCTGGACATGTTCAATGCGGTCCACAGCTGGCATTGTGATGTGCAGCTCAAGGCTGCCCTTCAAGGCACAGGTGCTCCCAAACAGAAGATATGTGGTTTTCTTGCCATTAATGACCAACCTGTTAGATGTGTACCAGTCGCAGACCTTGCTGAAGTTAGATTTTAGGTTGCATTTCAGAGCCTCCAGGTTGCAATGTGAGGTAATGATGACTCTGTCATCAGCACACAGTAATGCTTTGGAGTTGACACAAACTTCTGGGACCTTATTGACAAACAGGCTGAACAGCAGGGGGTGAAGGATTAAGCCTTGTGGGACTCCAGTGGTTAGAAGTTGCAAGCTAGAGAACACCTCTCCACATCTAGCCTTTTGTGATCTGTCGGCTAAGTATTCAAAGAACCACACTGTGGCCTCATCTGATAGTCCCAACTCTCACAGCTTTATGAGAAGGTGGTCATGGCTAACTAGGTAACGGCCTTGGACAGATCAAGAAAGGCTGCACTGACATATTCATCTTTGTTTAGGGCCTTGTGGAGTTCTTCAGACAGCTCAGTTAGGACGGTTCTTGTGCTATGCAGCTTTCTGAAGTCGTCTTGCTCAGCTGCGAGGAGGTTGTGATCCGTGATGTAGGACACCAGTTGGTTGTTTACAATCTTATCTAAGGCCTTACACAGTGGGGAGAGGACAGAGACGGGCCTATAGTTAGATACCACTGTGCTGTCACCAGATTTAAAACTGGGACTATTTTGGCTTGTTTGTTGTTTCCAGACATCAGGGAGTGAGCCAAATTGGAAGGAAAAGTTTAATATTTTTTGTACAGGTAAAGCCTGTTCCTCAGTGGCCATTTTTAGTATCTTCATGTCCAAGCAGTTGGGTCCAATTCTTGTTTTGGTTGCTGAGCTTAGCACATACTTTTTTAACTGCATTGATACTTATTCACTTAAAATAGAATTTGGGTCTATTTGTGTGGGAGGAATTTGGTTTGTTCTTTTCTCATGCCACTGCTGCAACACACAGTCCATCCCTGCCAGTCCCGAATCACTGCCATAGTTTGTGGTTCTATGCAGCTTACAAAGATTAACTCTGGGCAGGTAAGAGCATAAAGAGGAATCCAAGGAATGTGTAGCACTCAGGATCATCAAAAGCAGTAACACATCACTCAGAGGACTTAAAACACCTGACAATTCCAAGGTGGTTCAATGTAAATAAGTCCTCAAGGTACTCAGTATAGCAAACACACACAGCTCAAGCTACAGCTACCTGCCCCGGTGCTTCAGCTATCCCAGCCTTCCTCAGGGGGCATGTCAGGTAGCCGTAGCTCGGGCTGTGTGCGTTTGCTATACTGTGTACCTTGAGGACTTATTTACATTATAGCACCTTGGAACTGTCATGAGTTTTAAGTCCTCAGAGTGATCTACTACTGCATTTGATGGACCTAACTGCTACACATTCTTTGGATTGCTGTTGTACTTGCTAAAGGCTGGCTGCTCTTTCTGCATTTCAAGCACCTATCCTGCAGCGCCGGCATCATGGCAGGAGCCTCTGTTGGAACAGCAGCATAAAGAGAAAGTGGATAAATTTGAAGATGCCAAGAGCAGAATATCAGGTTTGGGAGGTAATGTAAATTGACTGCCCTTGTAGACCCCACTGAACTGAACTAAACTGAGTTTTTGTGGCTTTGGCCATCTAATAGCTGCATGCACAGATACAATTTGCATGGGGGGGGGTCCCACATCATTCATGATGCCAGGCAGACTGGTGGGCCTAGCGTCATTAATGAGGCACTCAATCCACTTCCTCAAAATGTGACCCTTTGGAAACCACTTGACCTCCGTGTTTCAGTCTGCCCAGCTATAAAAAGAGATACATGCTGGACTTCACTTGAAATGAGATACCTACATCTTAGCTGGGCTATCATTGGTAAAAACAATTAAAAAAACTGCACTCCACTGAACATGACATTCACATTACATGCACACACTTGAGCTGTGGTATTTCACACCCTGTGTCACAATATGTGCAGCATTCGCAATGTTATAAACTGTTAAGTGTAAACATACATTATGAAACAGCTTACTTTGAGGCCTGGAACACAGGGAGGGCAAGTGACTTGCTCAAGGTGACAAAAACATAAAGCCTAGCGTGCGATTTGAACCTGAGGTTTCATTTCATAGTTCAGAAAATCTTCCCTAGATGGATTGTGATAGATACTGTATAACTAACATTTTGTAGATTCGTCTACAGCTTGTACTTGAGGGTGACGTGAATTGAAAAATTAAATTAACACATCCTTGATTTCACAGAGTACTTCATAAATAGTTTACTCCATAGCAGAATAAACATAAACTCCAACTAAGAACATAGGAAAGGCAACAACAATATTTGCAGAGATGAAATCACAGAAAGATGACACAATTAAACAGCAGCTGGAAAAAAACATCAGTACAGTGCATAAATCCCACCTAAGAACTTTTCACTTGATTAGAGGCTGCAACTTATATTCACGTATGGCGAATATATACGGTAGGTAGCCAGCAACATTTCAAATCAATTATTCAAGTAAGTTCATTTAGCTTGTTTAGGTAGTTGCAAACATATTTTTAAAAATAAATTGTAACATGGCATAAATGTAATAGCAAAATAACTGTCTGACATTGGTCAAAGAGCACCAGGTGACTACAAAACAACCATGGATTAATGCCACAGTGGATGCATGGTTGTTTGTGCAGTACCATAGTTCTCCACAGTAAGTTCCATGGCAGAGTTTTCTGTGCTTCCCACCCACCCATGTGGACACTATTCACTTGCCATATCTCGAACATCAGCATTGAAATCTCAGTCATGGATGGCAATTTTTGTATTTGTGGAGTAATGGGCATCCCTACTTGGGTAAATCACCATTATGGGAAACCAGAAGGTTTCTGCACTGTTTATTGTGACTCTTGGTTTGTTAATCACGTCACAACTTAACGTATTCATGTGACAATCCCCTAATGCATTGCGACCATAGGTTCCGTAGTCAGAACGGGAGAACAGAGTGCATAGCACAGACTTAACAATTAAAGTAAATGTAAGTTAAAACAGTTTTTCAAGCCTTCAGTCTAAAAGTGAGAGAAATGACAGAAAGGGTTATTTAAAAAAATTGTTACACAAGTGTTACCCAGACAGCGTAGCGAGAGGCACTGTTGATACATTCAAAAAACGGAGCGTAATTACAATGTTTACAGCAGTTTAGAAATAAAAAAAAAATGTGTGTGGTTGCAGTTAAAAAACAGTGAGAAATGCAAAGAGATTTATGAAACATATTGAATATTGGCAGCAATAACTATGTAAAAGAGACGCAGCTGTTGACCCGCTATAGTTTTATTAAACATGACACTTTTCATGTGTTTTACAACGCAATCCTACTGTGTGATTTTTGACCTTTATTTTCTCTCTAACATGTTACTCCTACCAGCGCTTGCCATATTACAAGTGCATTAAACCACTCCAGATCATGGTTCTACTTGTGGAATTACTCCATGGTTGGCAGGTTGGACGCACTCTGCCTTCGGCCTCATGCCCCAATCAGCCCAACCATGGATTAATGCCACAACAGAACCATGCTCTGTCATGGTTCGTGGTTTAATGCTTACATATTTACTCATGCTGACTAGGCCTAGACACATACCTAGAAAACAAAAAGATTGGATCAGAAAGAGTTATTTAGCTGAGGCCAGAATATCAAGCACCTAACGGCAGATTGATGCTGTAGTAGCTACCACTGACTGTAATGTTGTTGAGAATACATTTCTCTACTGGCAAAATGTGCAAGCAAAACACGTGCAGCTAACTTTTTCATGTATGCTACATGCAAGTTACTGACTGTACTTCCCCTTTTAACTATCCCCAAACTAACTGGCTGAGGGTGAGCAAACCCCCAAATGCAGTTCACTAAATGGCTGGTTCAGCCAAGCCCCCTGTTCTCCTAACACCTGTTCCCAACATATGTGTTGCCTTGACAATCAAACATAAAAAGCAGAAAAGGGTAACTCACTCAAAATAATCCCCTTCCAATTGACAGTGGATTGAATAATGCATCTGCTCCATAAGAATATCTGAAAGAAGGAAAGATGTACTGTACAAAACACATTTTCTGACACTTTCGATCCACTGTGCTGTGGAAATCTGTGCTTTTAATTAGTTTTTGATTCCGGAGACTCCTGCTTTAACAATTTGTTTTTAACAGAAGTAGTTCTGATCTTACACCCATGTTTTAAGCCACACAGCGCATTGTTACCTCGTCACTTCCTAAAATGCTTAAAAGCCTCAAAAACTGAAAAGAAAATACATCTTAAGTGGCTCACGTGGGCTATACTACAACAACCGCACAGCCATGTGACTGGATTCCACTAATCACAGTACAGGATTTATCTTACCCATTTTATAATCTTATTTATTTCAAAAGATTTACTAGAAAAGATGTAGAGCTGAAATAGCTCATTTCCAGATGCGTCCTGGGGATATATAAAACATAGAGGATAATGTATGGTCATCGATGGTTAACTGGTTTGTTAACCATCGAGAGGTTGCCAGGGCGACCATGTAAACCTCGAGAGTGAAGCTCGAGAGGTTTATGTCGCCATGGCAACCTCGAGATTGGTGAAAAGAACGGTTAATCATTGATGTACCATACATTATATTTTATAGTGTATGGTACTATTTAGGTTTTTAAGAAAACAAAGCAGTTCCTTACTGCAGGTTTTTTTTTTTTAGTCACCGCTGCTCTTCCCTCACCGCCACGGCCATTTCAAGGCCCTCCGATCCAGTTGCACACATGCCCAGACTGTTCCTGGTTGTTAACCCATCGATGTGACGTACTGTCGATGGGTTAACAACATCGTGACGTCACAGCGATGGTAAAACGTTGTTATAAAAAGGTAGATTTCTACCTATAACAACGTTCTACCATACAAGTTTATAAAATGGTAAGAAAAAAAAAAAAAACGAGAAATTTCATTTGTCAGAGAGACATCACCTGAGCATGCATTAAATCTGTATAAATGTACAGTCAGGAGCTGAATCTCATTTGCTTCTCAAAACACCTACGACATTTTATAGTGTAATAATGCACACTGTGCTGTGTTTATTGCATATATATATATATATATATATATATATATATATATATATATACACACACACACACACACACACACACACACACACACACACATATACATGCATATATACACACACACACACACACATATAATATAGATCTCTATAACGCATTAACTTTTTTTTTTTACTTTAAATGCTGAAACATTTAAATGCTGGTTTCATTTTCTGTTTGCATTGAGTATTTAACTCATTTATTTGCACATTACATGTGGACACAGTGCAATGTTTATTTCTTAAGTTTAGAAGCTCAAGTACAAGAGCAAAATACCTAACTGCTTGCCTAAATTGTTTTCACGGTCTTTTGAGAAGTGCCCCTTTCCACAAGCCCCCTCTCACCACCCCAAATGATTTCCTACTGATATAAACACCCACTGTACAGAAGATAAACTCATTTTTAGGCAGCTGGCTCCTTCTTCAAATTACAGTATATCTGATTAAAATAAAACATGACAGACTTCTCAAGACACACCTGTGTGCATGGATTGCTGTTACCTTTAGATACCATCAAACCATATCACCTGCATGTTCATTCCATTATTAAGGGAAGATAATGATATTACACTGTGACTTTTGCCTGTACTTCTAACAAGGCTTACTGTGCATGCTCGCAAAGTGCTTTCTACAAGATACTTAACTACATAGCACCTTGAGTAAAAAAGAAAAAGAAAAAAAAAATGCAAAAACAGAGGATGCTTGAAGGTAATGCTTTTAAGGTTACTTCATCTGTAACCTGGGCAAAGATAACAACAAAAAGTCATCAACATCTTCACAGGCAGAGTAGGTTAGGTATGTCAGTTAGCCCTGTGCTGGCACCATACCTAAGTGAAAGGCACTTAAAGCAGCAGTATTTATTAGCCAGCAGAAAATATTATTTTTAGTAATACTAAATTTTTTTTTCTTTTAAATCAGTATTTTATCTCCTGCTTTCCCCAATCTACCCCCTTCCGGACCAGTCCCTCCCAGCTCCATCACTCGGCTTCTCTGAAACATACCTCATGCTCCAACTGTCCTCCACCAGGATCAGGAGGTATCCCATCGGTGTGGGCCTGTGGGGAACAGGGCCATCATCTAGCCACCAACAGGATTTGTTTTTGCTATTTTCTCCCTTAGTGCCCACAGCACATGCGCCCCGTACTGTAGGTGGGAATTCTCTCCCTTGCGTCCCAATGCACTGCGACCCAGATTCCTCCATGTGGCAGTCATGTGTGTACTCCCCCTAAGGGATGAGAACTGCCCTAAGGATGCTCAATCCTCCCCCCTCCTGCCAGCCCCCAAGTGGCCTGCATTCATTCCCAAACCTGGGCCGCTAGTGTGGCAGGCGATGTGGCAGCGAGTGCCTCAGACCACTAGGCCTACTAAAAGTATTTCTGACAAAAATATAAATACAACAGCATAAAGGCTGGCATCCCAGAAGGAAGATGAAGGACATACAGAAGGTGTTGCATGAAAATGCCAGCAGTCAGGGCAGCAAGATGGTGACGTGCAGGTGGTGAAGGCTGCAGAAGAAACAGACCTAGTGTCCATTGTCAAAACCTTGGCCAATCTGAGCAACTTCTTGGACCTAAATGTTACAGGCTGCAAACTCTTCAGGAAGGACAGGGAAAAAATGAGGGGGACTGGCAATGTATTTAAGAGAAGATATTAGGGTGTAAGAAGATAAGGCAATCAAGCAGGGGGAAGGGTTAGACGGCCAGCCGAGAGAGGGCATGGCTTCTGGTGCTTTACTGACCTCCAGCAGTGGCTGGAGGTGACAGCAACTGGGAATTCTATTATCAGCTCTGTATGTCTTTCCTGGTAAGGCTTTTGAAAGAAATAAACCCAAACAATTGGAGGAGCACTGGCTGACACCAGCACACTGTATGGGGAAGCACACATAATGGCTCCACCAGAACAGGAGGGAAAAGAGGGCACTACCAGAGAGAGATGACATCCTGGCCTCATCTCCCACAACCATACCAGAACAACCCCCGACCAGTCCTGTGCAGCTAAGGGATGGGCTCCACCGGGTTGACCAGATGCAGGGGCATGTACCACCATGGAGCAGAAAGTGGATCCCACCTTGGGTGTCAGGCAAGCCCAAGGAGGACCATCCTGGTGTGTTGCAGGTTGCCTTGAGTCTCCAGGGAGTACTGGCCTGAGTGGCTCTGCAGGCTGGGAGAGGGCACTAGGAGACGCCAGAGGAGGGTCCTTTTAAGTGGCCCAAAAACAAGGAGGGATAAAAATAGTTTTAAAAATGGTAAGCTGTTCCCAGCTCCTCTCCCTGAACCACTGCGGAGTTGGGGATGATTTCCAGCGCAAACAGTGTAAGTAGACATGCAGCAGGCTGCACTGCTTACACCTTCGCACAGTCCATGGTCTCTGCATCCTCCTGCTCAGCCCTCACACTCATGGCCCCTCACCAGTGTGACTTGCATTGGCACTGAGAGGGTCCGTGTACACTTTATGCAGATCAAAGCTGGAAATTGGGGGAAGCACAGGAGCTGCCAAAAGAATCACCATGGAGCACCTGTGTAAACATGGCTCAGGAGTAATAAGTGCTGCAGCAGCAATCTAATGTTAGGAGCCTGATCTTCTGACTTCAACTAAATAACTCTGTCTGATCCAAACCTTTTGTTTTCTAGGCAGGTCTAGTCAACAGACGTGAAGGTTTCTAAGGCTTTTCATTTCATCAAACTATACACAATCATAAAAAGGACACAAATCACCCAAGGTCACAAATGCTACAATTAGTGAAGACTCTACCTGTTTCCTTACAGAGTAGCCTACTCAATTATTCCTCAGGCATCCATCTGTAAATGTAGCCTTCCACAGAGCTCCCTGGACTAGGAGAGTTACTTAAAATCACAGCTCTACTAGTATAAACTTAAACAAAGAGCTCTTAGTCAATTAATGGTCACAAATTCATCAGTCACATGGTACAGGAGGCATCCTAGGAAAAAGAAGAGCAATAAAAAATGTAAACATGGAGATCCCAAGGGCCATAAAACTAGCAGGAAATTTAGTACAAATCCTTACAGCAAACAAAGGGAAGGACACACTAGGAGTACACCTACAAATCAAAGCACATTTTTTTGTAAATTTTGACTTTAGTTCCCCTTTAAGGACTTCTAGGAGATCAAGGAGGTGGAGGGGAAGTTGGCAGCATTAGGGGAGGCTATTAGAGAGGCCACCCAGGACTGTGTCTATGTATATGTGCATATGTATATAGGGAACTCATATGGTTAGATAGGCAGGTGAGGCAGGCTACTAGGGACCAAAAAGGGGCGTTTAGGACATACAAGACAGAACAGAATGAGGCAGTGTTATAAAGAGAAACTAGCTTATCAGGGAGGAGAAGGCACTAAAAAGAACAAGGGAGGATGGGATGAGAGGGAGTGGGCAGGTATTCTGAATGGCTTTGTTCAGTGTTAACAATGAAAGGAAAACTACACGCAAACATTATAAAAATACGTGCATTGGATTTTTGTTTCTCTGATGATCACTAGCATTCTTGAAAAAGAGTTTGCCCTCCCTCTCCAGGGAACGAACTTAAGTTTTGCAGCCACAAACCAGCAGGCTAGTGACTGGGAAAGTTCACTTGCCTCACAGACTTTTCCACTGGCCCAGCTGCTGTACTTAATTGAAATGTTACTTTCTCCTGTACACGCCTGCAAGGTTAAAGAAAAATATTACTAGCCTGATACAAAATCTACCAGCATTTGGCTAATGGGCCAGTGCTAATTTCGGCCCCTGTAAATCGGAGTTGGGGTGGATTTATTAAACCAATACAGACAGGAATCCATCATGTCTGTTCTGTTCCTACCTAGCTCAACCATACCAGCCTAGTGTTATTTGTGCACTGCCGAGTTCCCTAGCCATAGCTTGACCCCCCACCCCACTATTCAAGTCATATCTTATCAGCCTCATTTTTCTGTTCCACCCCATCTTGAAGCCCACTACAGGCATCTTTTCAACCACCATCCTAAGTAAACCATTCTACCTGTCTACCACCCTCTCTATGAAGAAATACTTTCTCAGATTCTTCTAGATCCTGCTTCCCATCAGCTTATACCTGTGCCCCCTCATGGTAGACCTCTGCAATGCTTAAAAAGTTGCTGGCTTTCAAACTTCATTTATTCCCCTGAGAAACTTGAATGTTTCTATCATGTTACCCCGCTCCCTCCTAGTTGCCAGCGAGAATGTATTCAGGCTATCCAAAACACTCCTCATGAGATTCCGCTGTTGCCCTTGAATCATGTTAGTTATTCTATGCTGCACAGACAAGCGTATTCCTGTCCTTCTTTAGATGCAGGTTCCAGAACTGTGTACAGTACTCCAAGTGCAGTAGCATCAATGATCTGTTCAGAGACAGTATTACTCTATTACTCCTGCTGGACACCCTCTCACTATACATCCAAGTATTCTGCAAGTCTTGCTATATGCCCTATTGCACCGCACCCTGAATTTTAAGCTATCTGCTATTGTCATTCCCAGGTCTCTTTCCTCTGATGTCTTGGCTAGTCTGACAGTCCCCGAGCAGTACAAGGATCTTAGATTGTTCCTACCGATATGTACAAACTTTGTATTTTTTGGCCCTGAAGTTGAGTTGCCAGATGCTTGACCACTGCTCTAGACTACAAAGATCTCTCTTCGTATTTCCAACACCCTTCCTGGTGTCGACCCTCCTGCACATCTTAATGTCATCTGTTAACAGGATGATCTTGACCAGTATCCCATTGCCCATGTCATGGATAATCCTGTTTATATATTAGCTTTTACTAACCATCTAAGTACGTTAGACACACCTTTGTACCTATTTTTAAGTATGACCCGGGAGGTTACACCACAAGTACACAGGACAAATTGAAATGCAATTTCAACAATAACAATATAGAAGCAGCTTCAGATAAACAAGCAAAAAAATTTCAAGAACAAGGGGTCAGAGTAGAAATATACAAGTAAATTGACAGCAAAACTAGTAACATGATTTAGATCAAGTGCAGGCATAGTTCAAACAAATTTTTAGGTAGTCCCAGAGGGCTCTTTTGAACTGCAGATAAGAGGAGGAAACTCGGATACAGGATGGAAAATAATTCTACAGCCTCAGAGTAGTAACAGAGAAGGCTTGGTCTCCCAAGTTAGTACAGGTTTTGGGGACAGTCAACAGGGACTTGAGGGAAAAAAGAGGCAGACTGGGTGGGCCAAGCAATCCTTATCTGCTGACAAATTCTAGTTTCTACTGTCATTTGATCAAAGGGGATATGTGGGGTGCGAGAAGTTTCAGAGACATGCAGTGGGGTGGGGGAACCAGTTCTGATTATCTTATCATAAAACACCCCAGCACAAACATACGACTCTTTAATGGCACTAACTATTCATAGTAGTTATAAAGGCCACAGTGGTGTGTAAGTCAGTTTAGGGAGAGAGCAAATCTGCAGACATTGTTGCAAACATCATCCCATTTTGATAAGAGTGATTTGGGGGCCGAGGAGAAAACAATTACCCCATAACTAAGGGTAAGGAGAAGGACACCTCTAGCAAGGGCTAGGCAGGAAACAGGTGTTAGGCAGTGTTTGGCTCAATATGCCACACCCAGTTTGGCATTTACTACACAGCAAGTACCTAGGATATGAGTGGAGAAATCAAAGTGTGGGTTCAAGGCCACCCCAAGAATAATCCCCAAGATACTGTTACTGACAGCCCTCTCCTCAGAGTCATGCTCTTTCACCACCACTGACTGGGTCTTCCCTTCCAGTCAGTTAATAATCCAGCTGGTAACACTCTCTGCCAGCCTCAGACTTCTAAAAGCTTTTTCACAAATCTGTTGTGCTGCACTAAATCGAATGCCTTGCTAAAATCCAGACAGAGGCTGTTACCAGCCCATCTCAGATCCACTGCCTGCAGCACTACACGGACTGAAGATTTCTATGGGGTTCATCTGGCAGGATCTTCCCCTCACAAAGACATATTTCCTTCAGTCCTGCAGGCCACTAGCTTGTCCCAACACCACTATCTGTTCCCTCAAGAGGTAGCACATCATTACAGAGATGCAATAATAGTGATGCAATTACAGTGAGTGTAATATAGCGATTACAATAACAGCACATGACACATAATAGTGAATGCGCTAATACAGAGATTAATAATCACAGCGACAGTAAATTATAGTGACTACTGAATAGCTAATAAACCCGTGTCCAAGTGCACCATGGTGTTAGAATCCTTAAAATGGGGGGAGGGGAGAGGCACAGCCCCCCCTGCATCTCCAGGATCAATGAGGGAGAGGATAAGGAGCAGTACGGAGAGTACTGCACAGGTTGTGTTACAGAGTGCAGTCGCTGCCACCGATGCTGTTGCAGGAGCACTACCTGACGTGCAGTTGATGCGCCGCACAGTTCAGATGATCCAGCAGTCTGAAAGAGTGTGTCCTGTAATGCCGGTGAGTGTTTCCAAGCTCAGGATTCCACCAGAGTATTCTACAACCCTGGAGGCGAGAGGTTTTTGCAGTGGGACAGTGGCAATGCAGACTGCATTTTGATACTTGCTCATAACATGCTCAGAACCCAAAATTTAAAAATTAGTTAGTTGAAAATCGCTGAAAAATACAGTTGCTTAAAAAAAACCAAAACCACCAATGCTGAAATTGTCATCGCTATACTTGAGTCATTTAAATTTTCAGTTGGCGAAATTGCATCACTGTATTGACATGGAGCCCTTCAAGATGGTCTCAAGCAATTTACCCACTATATAGGTGAGGCTCATCAGTCTGTAGTTCCCAAGGTCCTCCATGTCCCTACACTATGAAGCAGTATATAACATCTACCCTTCTCCAGTCCCCAGGTATTAAGGAGGCAGTTTGTTCTGCATTTTCCCTACGGGATAAATCATACTGAAGCTCTTTCAGCACTGAAACTCCAGGAGTGCTGGCTTTTTCTTTGGAATTACATACTGGGTGGCGTCCTTGCTTAGCACCTCCTCCTCCCCACCTTGGCTGAGTGCAACATTTCCTTTTTGTTCTATTTTAGTCCCTAGGTATTAATCTGGTCTCTAATGAAACACTAGAGATGTCCAGCTAAGAAGCGGCAATCATCCTCCCCAATTTTTTCAACACCCAGGGAGTATTGTAATACATTTGGGCCTGGGGATTTGTTAAAGCAATAACACACTCCAGGGGGTGTGGTACTAATAAATTACTGCAGACGTCAGGTGGGTTGTGACATATGAGGCACAGTTGAGTGCCTTGAACCACCTGGGAAGTGCATTAATTTATGGCATTACTGCATACCCTGGAGTATGTTACTGAGCTTAGAAAATGGTTTAAAAAGCTCAAAAAAATCAAGAAAAGGAAAGAAAAAACTATGTAGTAATATGACATGAATTCATGGTCATGTGGCCAGTTTTGATCAGTCAGATTGCTTGTTTGGGTCAAGCCATTTTATAACATATTTTAAGGACTGAAAACCTCTGATAACTATCTGCAGACATCCGCCCAACCTTCAGTTTCTGCCCTTGGTCTTGAGCTCTAGCTACTCCACAATCTTTCAAAAGACCATCATTTTGCATAGTTTTTGCAGTGTCAGTGGCTCAGCAGGTTGCACACACACCTCTGAGGCTGAAAGATAGAAAGGCTGTGGATTCTAGCTCCACACCACTCACATGGGGTAAATCCCAATACTGACACTGTAGTGCAGCATCAGGGGGATGCTGCACTCCTGAGGTGCCATCTTTTGGATTTGTCTTATTCTAATTGTTGTTCTGGTAGACGTTAAATATCCCATGGTATTTCACGAAAAAATTAGGGGAATTTCCCTGGTGTCCTGGCTAAATTTCCCCTATTCACTAAAAATACCACCAACAGCTTAACCTGATTCAAAAACGTCAGTCAGCATCTGTATCTCCTACCCATCTGGGACAAAGCTGAAAACAGGGAGACTGCACTAGTCCTCCATTCCCTGTCAAAAGAAACTAAATAAATACATTTTCCTTCATGAAAACTCAGCAGAAGTCATTCAGGACATTCTCTTTTCCCTGGTCATCCTCTCACTAATCTGTACCCCTTACCAGCATTTTAACTTCCTCCTTTGCATTCCTTTTCTCGCAGATATATCTGAAGAAGGCCTTCTGACTGACTGACCAACTCACTCCCTCTGCTATTCTGAATTCAGTCTCTGCCTTGACTCTCCTCACCAATGCACTGCCTCCCTGAGTTTTCCCTCAGTAGTTCTTCCTATCGAATGCCAACTATTCCCCCTTGTATTTTCTAAAGGCTGTCTTTTTCTCCAGAACCACCATCCTCACTTCCCAAGTACCTCATTAGCCTTTTCCTTCTCCTGTTCTTCCCAAGGTGATGTCCTGTACTCCCTTCTTTGTGGCCTCCCATTTTTCCTCCACTCTATCCATCTGCCCCACAGCACCGAGTCATGTCTTATGAACGTCCTCCAATTACCCCAAATCACCCCTTCTAAAGTACAGAACCATTGTTCTGGAATTCAAGTATCTGCCCCTAAGAGGGATTCTGAACACACCAAATTGTGGTCACATGTTCCGAAGAGGGATTCAACTCTCACCCCTTCGATAAGTTCCACGTTTGACAGCACCAGGTCCAAAATACCCCCTTCCCTGGTTGGTTTCATCACATGCTGCTGGAGGAACCCATCCTGGGGCATGTTGTGCTATGGCCTGGCTTCTAGCACTTCTTGTCCCAGGTACTCTCCAGTCAATATCCAATTTAGAGACCCTGTCAGGATTACATTCCCCAGTACCACAACCTGTCTGATTTTTTCTTCAAATGGTGGCGTCTCCCTCCTCTGTTTGGATTAGCGGCCTGTATACCATCTCAAATCTGAAGCTCTTGTCCCCTCTACCAGCAGTTGTACCCATGCTAATGATATACCTACTTCAAACTTATTCATCCCTTAACACAGTGATACCCTCCCTTACACACAGAGTTAACTCCTCCTCTCCCTACTAAAGGTGGCATATTTTGGAATCAACAGGTCCCACTCACAGGGGTTGAAATTAAGTTTTGCAGCCACTACCCAACAAAGCAAGTGACTGGGAAAATCCACTAGCCCCACAAACATTTCCACTGGACCAACTGGTGTACTTATTGAATGCTACCTGCTTCACTACAAGCCTGCAGGGCTAGTTAAAGGAAAATCTTACTAGCCTGATACAAAATCTACCAGCCTTTGGGTCTTGAGCCAGTGCCAATTTTGACCTCTGCAGTCATGGTTAGATACTGTTCACATTCACATGAGCACTAAATACCTATATATCACTCTTCTGCCACTGCAAGGATGTCTCCCAATTTTAATGCCAGAGTTCTGCATCAGGAGGCAGACTACATCACAGCAACTGCTGCTTGGAAGCACACTGCAGTGCCAAGGGATGCCATCAGGCACCTGGTGCAAGAGCGACCCCTGCAGTGGACCATGGGAGCTTGCTCCCTCTGCAGGACATCCCTGCATGCAGCAGAGGCCATCAGAAGGTTCTGCCCACACCAGGACAGGAGAGAGGACAGTGGAGAAAACCGGAGAAAATTACCCACATGCCCAACGTATAATGGCCTGGGTTCTTAGGACTATGCTGGGCCGCAATACCTGCTGACACTAGATCCTAATCCACACAGTGGAATGCTTCGGGGGACAGGGAATATGGCCCTCCCCCCAGAGCCCCTATCATGAAGTGGAAGCCATAGGGGTATTCGGGTGGCCGAGGACCCGGGGGTGGGGTGGGATTAATAGGGCCTGAATTCCCTTGGTATATCGCTGAAACCACTGTATATCCTTTAGGAAAATGGTCAAGGAGAGAAAAAGACAATGGAAAAAAAATAAAGATCTCTCTCGGTGTGAGGAACCAGTCTTACTTATACCTCAGTGTCACACTAAGCAGAGTTCCGCACAGACCTCCAGATGCCACTGCAGACATCATTCTCCTGCTCCGTTGTCCTCACGCTCTGTGGGTCGACATGCTCTAGGGTTGCTGGTCCTTGGGGAATGAAATATGCACTACTACTGCAGTACTGGCACCCTGAGGAAGCCTCCAGATAGACAGGCAATATGTAGGGGTATTAGCTCTGTGTTCCCCACTTTTGAATAAATTATGTATTGCTTTCATCTCTAGTATGTGCTGTACCTTGGACTTTAGGCTCCCCTGGCAGGCTCCCATTGGTTCAACCCCTGCCCCAGCCCAGTCATCCACCTCCCAGGACATACTTGTTCCTCCCTGGCTTGCCCCCAGGGTGGGGCCTTCAGGGAAGATCTCATTCCCTCCACCAGAACCTGAGGCTCGGTTTCCAGGGAGTGCCATGTGGTAGCGATGAGAGACCTGCGGGGCGAGTGACATACTACATGGCTCATTTTCTAATTTTCCTGGTTGGGAGGCGTGGCATGCAATGATGTCAATGGCGAAGTGCCAACATCTGCCCCACCACCCCCTCCCCACAAGCTCTGGTTATCAGTGCCCCCAACCTCCGCTTGAGGTTCGTCAAGTGCTGGCAGCTGACCCCCCCCCCGGACAGCAGTCCCTCGGACGCTCAGTCCTCCTCCCCCGGCCAGCCCTCCAACTCCCAGGACTGTTCCAGAACACAGGGTGCCAGTGTTGTGAGCAGTAGCTCTACCGCTGCACCAATGGGCCAGCCGGAACTTTGTTATTTCTAAGCTTTTCACGTTGTGAGGCAGTGCCTTCAGTGGCCCTGGAGTGTGCCTGTTTACTGCTTTTCTTGCAGTACTGACCACTAGCAGTTACAAAGCCTGTAGCTTTCACAGCTCTCAGTAACCCTCAAACTCCCCAACCTACTTACACCATAATAATTTAAAGCAGTCCCCTTCAGTACTGCCTGTCCCTCCAAACCCTATTTTTCTACTGCTGTCCTGAGCTACCACTCTCACTAACTGGGTGGACCAAAAATTGGCTGACTGATAGAACCCAAAGGGAGTTCCTAAATGGTAACTCTGCTGACAACAGGGCAGTGCCAAGTGAGGTACCATATGGGTCATTCCTGGACCAACTCCTGTTTAATATGCACATCTGTAACAAAGGTAAGGGTATCCAGGGCAAGGTGAGTCTGTTTACAGACAATACCAATTAGGGATGTTTGGAACTGTGATACTGAGTTGGATTCTGACCTTTAATTTATTTTATTCATTTTTAGCCAAGTACGATTTCTGAATCTGAAGGCTGCATCCGATTCCATACATTAACTCTCCCTTTCCACCTGGGTGGCTCGGATTCGAATCAGTTACTCCCTTACCACCACCCTTAAGTGCTGGCAACACTAGTAGTTTCACATGCACAACTCTTCCCCTTCCCACTGTCAGGTTACTGAGTAGAAGTACTTACACTCATAACATTCAAAAACACAGTAGCCCTTGCAGCCTAGCCACTAACCGGACATCTCCTGCCACAAGTCCATCCAAATGACTTGGTATCAAGAGTCCTCCAGTATTTACAATCCTCATCAGTCCTAGTGCATAGTCTTTCTGGTTCCCCTTTGCCAGGTTTTTGCACCCCCAACTTCATCCTGCCATGCATAATGGGTATTTATTAAAGGATTACGTGAGGCACAACTGGCAAAATGCTCCCTCCTCCTTTGTCGGCTGGCAACCACAGACTGAGTGAATGAAAGCATACACGTGTCTCATTGAGTCAGTCTATGGAGGAGGAACAGAGAAGGTTTGCTTTGTGTTTGGCATTCCAGGACTAATACTTTAATAACCATTACCTATGGAATGATGAAATTTGGAAGGGGGGGGCACAGCTGGACAGACTAGAAAGCATGGACTAGAACCACGGATCATAAAAACCAGATGACTTGGGAGACATCGACACAGTCCAGTCTAGTTAGTGGCTAAGCTACCATAACTATTAGGCTTTTGAATGTTACAGAGTGTAAGCAAGTACTACTCTGCTGGTCAGTGATCTAACAGTGGGTGGGGAGGGGGGAAGACATATGTGAAACCACCTGCGGCCAGTGGTCCAGATCATTTTGAGGGCTGTAAAGTATTCACTGCTACTTTCTTTTGCCTGGTAGTATTTTCATCTAAATGGTACTAATACCATCTATTGACCCGACTTGGAACCATTACCTCTAAACCAAGTCTCAAATCCAGGGGGTGCCTGCAGCCACTCACTCTGTCTGATACTGCTGTGTAGTCTTGAGATACTTCACCAACTGCCATGCAGTGCTGTGACCAATTTTTTTTTTTTTTTACATTTTACCATGTTGCAACTGCCCCTCTGACCATCCAGTGAGCAGCTCTTGACACGGCCTCCTGCACTGTACACAACTGACAACTGATGCTATTTTCTGTCACCACCTTTACTGCCTACACTATGTTGCTGCGTGGATCCATGGCTTGCAGCATTGCTTGGTGCTGTCAATTTTGTGACTATGTACCAACATATTGCAAATGTGCCGGTGGAAAGCAAATTCCTAAAATCAGAAAGTGGGAGTAAATCATGTAAAAATGGGTTTTTACTCCCCTTATCTGTTTCCCTGCATGTGGCAAAGATGCTTCAGGGTTGGGGGGGAAGGGTAACTGACATTTAACTGTCTGTGGGGGCTGTGGAGGAGACTACCGACCAGTCCAGCATCACCAGCAAAGGATGCAGAATCTGAATTTCAGAGTCTCACTATGTGTTCAAAGGACTTATTGCACTCTGAATTGGAAATTCGGAAAATCTGTCAGATGTATAATGGAACAGAATTCACAGACTGCTAACATCCATAACGCCAAGCTTTGTGGGAGGGTTGATAATGACGAAAAGGATTAACATTATGAGACAGGATATGAGGAGACTGGAAAAGCAGTCCAGTATTTGGAAGTTCAAATTCAACACTAAACAGTGCAAGTTGATGTACACAGGAGGGAAAAGACCTGAAACAGTGCAGTATACTGACAGGACTCAGGTAGAAAACACAGAGGAGACAGACAGACCTAGGGGTGGTGATCAGCAAGAACTGAAGGTCGGCAGCTCAGTGCAACAGAGGATATCAGAGGGGTAACAGAATTCTGGGGTGCAAGAGAAGGGGATTACTAGCAGAGGGAGGTGATGCTTCCCCTGTACAGATCACTGGTGAGACTGTATCTGGAATACTGTGTCCAGTTCTAGGGCCCACACTTAAGGAAAGGAAAAGAACAGATTACAGGCAGTGCAACAAAGGGCCACAAAAATGACCCACGGCCAACAGCAGGGCAATGTTCAAGGAGAGACTGAAAAGCCATAATGTGTATTCTCTGAAAGACAGAAGTGGGGGGGGGGGGATCATTATGCAGATTTTCAAATTCATGAAAAGATTCAACAAAGTGGAAACATCAAGTTTGTTCAAACAAAGAAACTGCATCCACCAGTAAGAATGTGCTCTGGTTGCGGAAGTGGGGATTCATTAAAAAGACAGTAGGAAGTATTACTTCACAGAAAGGGTGGTGGATGGGTGAAGCAAACTTTCTGCCAAGGTTGTGAAGGCAAAGACAATAATGAGGTTCAAAAGGAAGTAAGACATGTATAATGGTGTTTTTAGATGGAAAGTTAAGGGGGGGGGCAAAAGGGAAGTAAAAACATAAAACAGCAAAGGTTCCTGCTCTCTTGCCTTATCCCTTCAGTGCCAGCCAAGCCCCTTCGTGCCAACCTTCCCAGCCCCATCTTCTTGTGGGCTTATCTCAACTTCTGTCCCCCATGGTTTACCCCCCATGGCAGGATTGGCGTGGCTCCCCAGCTCTTGCCACATATCAAGATCCACTTCGGAAGGCCATGTCACCACTGCAAGGCCTGAGGGAGGTCCAAACAGCATTCTGCACTGGCCAGGCCCTTTTCCATTTTTCTGTCTCCTTCTCTTTCGGGATGCTAGTGACTAGGGTGCACATATGCAAACACGCAATCATGTGCAGTACAGCACCAAAAAGCGCCATTTCCCCCTATTAAGCCACTCCAGCTGCATTACCACCTGTGATCACCCAGGTGGCTGTACAGCAGCGGAACTGGCTGCCCTCCCTCCGTGGAGGAGAGTGTCCTCTCGGATGCTTGATCCTCCTTCTCCTCCTCCCCCCGCTGCCCCATGACCCACGTTTATTCTTAAACCCAGGCTATCAGCATCACAAGCAGTAACCCTACTGTGTTGGTAGGCCTGCTTATAGTGCGATTTTTAATTGCAGCAGCTCTCAAGCATACTCTATGAAAGCCAATGTAGCATCACACAGTGGCCAAAAGATGAAACAGACTTTTTTTTTTTTTTGTATTATTTTCAACAAGTGATGATCGGATTCGACAGATTCCGATCTGATTGGGCCTGTTAAGAATTTAGCAATTTCCAGTTTCAAATCTGGCTCCTATTCTGATAAGGACCTGGGGACTGGAACCAGATTTGGAACTCTAAATCCGAACTTCCTATGTAAATGGTGCTTTGGTGCTCATAAATGGAAAGTATGTACAGGAAATAACAGTCAGAGAGCCTCCGGGTGGGAGTGACCACTGCACAGTCAGATATGGGCAAGGAAAGCATCCTGACTAAGACCAAAATCTTGGATTTTAGGAGGGCAGATTTCAGGAAAATGAGCGAAGTGCTAAGGAGCCACCTGGTAGGCATCAGAGAAGATATGGGGGTGGACCAAAGGTGGTTCATCATTAAGGGAGGAATACTGGTTGCCACAGAGAAATGCGTTAGGCTCAGGGGGAAGAACACAAGGGCCAATGCACCCAGCTGGTTCAGTTCTGGGGTCGCCCAGGCAGTATGGGAAAAGAGGTTAGCCTACAGAAAATTCAGGAGGACCTAGAGAGAGGTGGATAGGGAAAATTACCTAAGGTTGGCTAGTGAGGCAAGTAAGGAAGTCCAGTGAGCAAAGGCACAAAAGGAGCTGCAGATAGCTGAAGGAATTAAGAAGAGGGAGAAGGCTGCCTTTTGCTAGATAAGTGAGAAAAGGGACATGAAGGATGGGGTTGTTAGGCTTAAGAAAGGGGAAGAGTGGGTGGAGGATAATAGGGGATAGCAGAGATATTAAATGAATACTTCTGTTCCGTCTTCACCAGGGAGAAGGACGGACCAGTGCCTTCAGGAAGGAGAAGAGCAGGGGGGAAGGGAATGCAGATGTAGTGACAGAGGAGGACAGAGTGAGGGAGGGGCTGCTGGCATTGAAGGTGAACAAATCACCAGGCCGGACAGAGTACAGCCACATGTACTAAGGGAACTGACTGAGGAGCTGGCAGGGCCACTGGTAGGAATATTTAATAGTTCACTGGAGTCAGGCGTGGTACCGCAGGACTGGAGAACAGCACATGTGGAGTCCACTCAACAAAAGCAGCCCCAAGGATGACTCAGGGAATTATAGATCAGTCAGCCTGACCTCAATCATGTACAAGCCACAGAGACCATACTGAAGGAAAGGTTGGTAGAATATCTAGAGGAGCATGGTCTCAAGGATGTGAGGCAGTACGGGTTCATGGGGGGAAGGGGATCATGTCAAACGAATCTGACTGACTTCTTTGACTGGGTCACTAAGACAGCAGACAGGGGCTAAGCAGAAGACATCCTCTAGCTGGATTTCAGCAAGGCCTTAGACTCTGTACCCCACAAAAGGCAGATCAGGAAGTTAGTGGATCTCAGTGTTGGGGATAAGATGGCAAGATGGGTGACGAGTGCCTTGGACCTGGGTAGACCAGTGGATGTCCTCTTTCTTGACTTCAGCAAGGCGTTTGACTCTGTTCCTCATGGAGGCCTGTTGGATAATCTGGGAGAAATGGGGGTTGGGAACCAGATGATCATATGGATAGGCAATTGGCTCCAGAACCGGACCCAGAGGGCCATGGTTGGTGGTATAGTCTCATCCCCAAGTAGGTTCATTAGTGGAGTCCCTCAGGGATCAGTCCTTGGGCCCCTCCTGTTCAATGCCTATGTCTCTGACATAAGGAAGGGTATCAGGAGTGAGATGAGTCTCTTTGCGGATGACTCAAAACTGGGGGCGGTGGTGGATGGGGAGGATGGGAGGATGGCCCTACAGGGGGACCTGGAGGCTCTGGAAAGGTGGTCTAGAAAGCGGAAGCTGAGGTTCAATGCAGGGAAATGCAAGGTACTGCACCTGGAAGCCAGAAACCAAGGCCAAGTGTACACCCTGGGGGGGGGGGATGCTACAAGTCTCGATGGCAGAGAGGGACCTGGAGGTGGTGGTGGATGTCAAGATGAACAACTCAGAGACTTGTAGGAGGGCAGCGGCAAAGGCCAACAGGATGCTTGGATGCATCGCTAGGGGGCTCACCTCCAGAAGGAGGGAAGTGATATTCCTACTGTATAACTGCTTGGTGAGGCCGCAGCTCAAGTACTGCGTGCAGTTTTGGAGGCCACATTTAAAGAGGGACATTGAACTCCTGCAGAGGGTCCAGAGGAGGGCACCCAAACGATTTGGGGCTTGGGAGGTAGGGACCTATGGCGAAGAGGCTCAAGGGCTAAATATGTACACATTGGAAGAGAGAAGGACCGGGGACATGATAGAGGTCTTCAGGTACATGAAGGGGATAAATAGGGGAGGAGTAGTCAGGGTGCTCTGAAGGAAAGGGGGGGCAACTAGAGGGCATGGGTGGAAGCTGGAGGGAGGAGATTCAGAGGAGAAAGGAGGAGGTGTACTTCATTGACAGTGTGGTGGAGCCATGGAATGCGCTGCCCAAGGGAGCTGGTGGAGGCAGAAATGGTGCAGAGGTTCAGGAGGGGATGGGATGGCTACAGGGGAAGGGTTCTGGAAGCAAAAACTAGTGCAGCGAGAATATCTGGGACTGGGAAGGGAGAAGCCAGAGAGGGAGAGGGAGGCAGCAAGGTCAGCTCCCAGGGTGGGGGCTGACCAAACAAGCAGACATGAAAGACCATTAGGCCTATTCTGCTGGCATTTTAGTATGTTAGTAAGATGGGTGGATAACTGGCTGAGGGATAATAACCAGAGGGTGGTTGTGGGGTGAGAGTTATTTGGCACCAGAAAGGTCACCAGTGGGGCCCCGCAGGACTCAGTGCTGAGGTCAGTGTTGTTCAATGTCTACGATCAATGACATTGTGGATGGCATTAAGGGCAAAATGTGCCTGTTCGCAGACAACACCAAGCTCTGCAAGAGAGTGGACACAGCTGAAGGGATACATGACCTACAGGATGATCTGGAAAAAGATGGGAGATGGTCCGAATCTGGCAGCTGGGCTTCAATGCCAAGAAACAGCCAAGAGTAAGTCATCATTTGGATATATCAGAAGATATCCTAGACTTGTCCATAGTAAATGGAGTTAACAGTATAGCTACCCATAGAAATTCATGAGACAATGTTACAACTGCCAGGGGTAGAAATGTATGCAAAATATTAGACAGTAAAAATTTCTTATTGTTAAATGGTAAAACCATATCTGACAGAACAGGTAATTTTACATATATAAGCCCAACAGGGGCATCAGTCATTGACTTAGCTTGGATAAATATGAATATGCTTACATACTGTCTGAACATTAAAGTGCAGGATATGGCTGAAAGTCCGCATCCTCCCTTAGAACTTAAGATCACACTACATACTACAAATTCGACTGGGATGGATGCAGGCCCCTCAAGAGGAAAAAATGCACAGAGTGGGATTTAATTGAGAATAAGAACATTGTGAGAAAATTGGAGGACAGATAAATAACAGAAAACCTTATAGCCTTTGATCAAATGGAAGGGGATTTAGAATGCATAGTAGACTTTGAAACGCTAATCTTCCAAACTGCACAAATAACCTCCAAAGATACAGAACTTTATAAGAAAAAAATGTTCCTTGGTATAATAAAGAATGTAAAACACTAAAGAAAGAACTAAGCAAAAAGTTAAGATTAGGAAGAAAAGTACCAAGCAGACAGAACCAAAAAAAAAAAAAAAATCACTTAAATTGAGGAAAGATTATAACAGACTTATTAAAAATAATAGAGAAAAATATAGAACAGCTACATGGAGGGAATTTGAGAAAATCGGGGAAAAAGATAGCAGGACATTTTGGAAAATGGTAGCTAAGGATATGGGGGAATATTCTGAAGACCTTGAGGCTTATATTGAACCTAGGAGATGGGCGGAATATATTAAAAACTTGTTCTATGGCTTTTCAGCTGAACTGATAATACATTAATAAAGGATACTGAATTGACCCCCATAAGTACGGAATTTTCTATATAAGAAATCCATCAAGCAACACAATCATTTTCAAGACACAGAGCCCCCGACCCTGGTGGGATGGATATAGATGTCATTTTCAACTTAGCGGACATCTGGATGTCAAATTTGTACAAAATCTTTAAGATTATTACAGAGTCTGGATTAATAGCAAACACTTGGATAGAAAATATTACAGTTCCCATCGTTAAGAAGGGTAACAAATTGGACCCTTCATGCTATAGACCTATACATTTAGTTGATAATACTCAGAAAATCTTTACCAGAATCATTAGCAACAGACTGCTTGCATGGATACATGACAACAGAATTATAGATGAAGCCCAAGCTGGCTTCATGCCTAAGCATTCCACGATAGATCAATGTTTTACTTTAACTCATCTGATATATAAATATTTGAGAAATAGACACTGTCAGCAGATAATGGCCTATGGCCCACCCAGTCTGGCCATTTGAGCTTGTAAGTTCCCTTTAAGTTTTTCTAGAAGTCTGTTGCCCCTTACCCCTGACCTCCAGAATTCACTGATGTCTATCCCATGCATTCTTAAATCAATTGATTTTCCAGCCCCCACCACTTCCTCTGGCAGGGTGTTCCACTTGTCCTCCACCCTTTCTGTGAAGAAATTCTTCTTCACATTTCCTCTGAATTGTCTTCCCTCCAGTTTTATACCATGCCCTCTAGTCCTGGAACATTTTTTTCACTAGAAAATAGTGTATTCCTGCACCCTGTTCCTCCCTGTAAGGTACTTGTATGTCTCTATTATATCCCCTCTCTCTCCCTCCTATCCTCCAGGGAGTACATATTCAAGTTCTTCAGCCTGTTTTTATAGGACTTGTGATGCAATCCCTGTACCATCTGTGTTGCCCTCCTCTGAACCTTCTCTACCCTGTCTATGTCCTTATGTAGGTAAGGTCTCCAGAACTGTACACTGTACTCCAGGTGGGGCCTCACTAGTGTCTTGTATAGTGGAATTATGACCTTCCTTTTCCTGCTGGTAATGCCCCTGCCTATGCATCCCATCATCCTATGTGCTTTACCTGCTGCCTTGTCACACTGTTTCCCTACCTTGAGGTCATCAGAGATGATGACCCCAAGGTCCCTCTCCTGCTTGGTGCATGCTAGATTCTCCCCCACCAACTGATATGATGTTCCAGGGTTTTTGTGCCCCGTATGCATTATCTTGCACTTCTTTGCATTGAATTTCAATTGCCAAACCCTTGACCATTCCTCAAGCTTCTGCAGGTCCCTCCTCATTCTGTCTACACCCTCGGGTGTGTCCACTCTGTTACACAGCTTCATGTTGACAGTGAACAAGGAAATTCTGCCTTCTAGGTCCTGAGCAATGTCACCGATGAAGACGCTGAATAGGACCGGTCCCAGCACTGATCTCTGTGGTACCCCACTGGGCACTCTTCCCTCTGTGGAGTGACAGCCATTTATCACCACTCTCTGTGTCCTGGTGCCCAGCCAATTACCCACCCACTGCACTACTATTCTGCCCACTCCCATATTCCACAGTTTGTTTAATAGCCTTCTATGTGGCACAGTGTCAAAGGCCTTGCTGAAGTCCAGATAGGCCACATCTACTGCCCTCCCCAGGTCCACCTCCCTCGTCATCCAGTCGAAAAATTCAATGAGACTGGTCTGGCATGACCTCCCCCTGGTGAAACCATGCTACCTTGGGTCCTGTAGTCTGTTGGCAACCAGATGTTCCACCAATTTCTCCTTTAGTAGTACTTCCATGATCTTCCCCACTACCAAGGTCACTTAGTGGTGAAAAAGCAAAAATGCTATTGTATTTTTGTTGATCTGAAATCAGCATTCGATAGTGTAACTAGGAGGATATTGTGGGATGTGTTAAATGAACTTGGAATGGATAAGGCTTTGATTAATATTATAAAAACCCTATATAGCAACAACAGGACACAATCCGATATAACACTAGAGGGGACAAAAGTGAGAAATTCCCTATTAATGCTCGAGTCCAACATGGATGTGTTCTAGCCTCTATTCTATTTAATTTATTTATAAACCATGTTTTAATGAAACTATACAATTTAGAGTTTCATATGCCCCTACTGGAGCTAGATACTGCCCTTACTTAGCTTTTGCGGATTACGTAGTCTTATTATCAACAAGTTTGCTAAGAACCAAGAGAATTCTTCAAACATTTTCTCAAGAGTGTGACAAAGTAAACCTTAAAAAAAAAGCTATAACAAAACCAAAATAATGATATGTGGCAATAATAAAAGGAAAAATGTCAAGATTATGATACATACAATTGATTTATAAATAGTAAAACGCTTCTGTTACCTTGGTATTGTAATTTCTGATAATTTCTCTTGGGGCAAACACTTAAAGGATTTGGAAACAAAAATGAAAAAAACATCTTCCTGCTATGATCAATTTTACACATAAATATGGTGGGAATTCACTCGAAGTATCCTTAAGAGTACTAAATGCAAAAATAAGAAGTCAAATTCTATATGCAGCTGAAATTTGGGGCTTGGGAGTTATACTTACAGTAGAAAGATTATTAAACAAACAATCACTACAAGAAATGAATGGGTTTGCCCCAAGGTGCACCTTCTGCTCTTGTTAGAGCAAAAATTGGTCAACTATCCCTAGAATGTCTCATCCAGGAGAGATTAGTACTATATTGGCTTAAGGCATACACAATGGGAGAATGCAGGCTACCACGTACGTGTGTTGAACAAGCTATTAAATACTTACAGGAAAAAATATAATTTCCAAGTATACTTATCATTGAAAATATTGTGAAACCTTATGGTCTGTTACAATGCTTTTCGGAGACCTTTTTTACAAGCATCCATATGAAATTTCAGCAGCAATAAAAGACCGCTTGAGATCCATCTTTAGACATATGGATTTAAAGCTATCTTCTGAGCTAAAGATAAGTAAACGGCTCTCACTTTATAAAATCTATTCTGGATTTGAAACTTATTTGAATTTGATGGATAATCCACAATGTAGGAAGTTCTTTACTAAGTTCAGATTTGAATATCATGAAAGCCAAGGCTCACCTTCTGGTTTCACAATAAAAAGACTACCAGAGATTGCAAATGTAAAAAATGGAGAAGATAATTTGGTCCCTTTATTAATTTCATGTCCCTTATACAGCAAATTTAGACATAACAGGGGAGATATGATAGAGGTCTTCAAATATGTAAAATTAATGCACAGGGGCGGAGCCAAAGAGATGTTTTGACTAAAGAAAGGGGTAGGGGGGACAACCAGAGGGCATGAGTGGAAGCTAGGAGGGCAAATTATAAGGGGGGGGGGAACGCAGGAGACATTACTTCACTGAGAGGGTAGTGGAGCCATGGAATGCACTGCCCGGAAGTCTGGTGGAGGAGGACACAGTGGAAGGTTTCAAGAAGGGGTGGGACAGGTACAGGAGGAAATCTGAAGCTGAAGATGACCCTCTCTGGGGCTAGTGGGGTTGGAAAAGCGAGCACCCACTAGGAGGCTGACTACCGAGCAGACTCAACAGACCATCAGGCCTGTTCTGCTGGCATTTAGTATGTTAGTATAAAAATACTGGGGGATAGACTAGCTTCTTTAAACACAGCACCATATGATATGGCAACATATTTACTGTGTTCCAGTTCAAAAACAATATTAGAATCAGTGTTCTCATTTCTGAGGATTGTGGATTGCAAAAGGTTGCACATTGTAAAATGATGGAAACACAAAATGACAGGGCATTGTTGTACTGTATGTTATTTATTGTATGATGTTATTTGAAACCATTAATATGAATGTTGATATATTGGTATTATCAGTCTAAGACACAGGCTGTCAAAAATGTTACTCCTAGTTCGATGTAATATACGAAATTGAGGTGGAAGTGTCAATGACGGAATTATGTAATTTTAACTTTTTAAATTGATTGTGGATATTAATATGTAATTTGCTGTTGTAACGACAAAAACTGACAATCAATAAAGATGTACTACCACTACAATGCCAAGAAATGCAAAGTTATGCACACTGGAGCCAAGAATCTCAGGACAGAGTACTACCTGGGTGGAGTCCAGGTATGCATCAGAGGAGGAGGAGAAGGACCTGGGAGTGACGATCACTAGTTACCTGAAGCACTCCACACAGTGCAAGAAAGCAGCAGCAAAGGCAAACAAGATGTTAGGATGCATAGCTAGGGAGGTCAGTAGTACGAGAGAGGAGGTTAAACTGCCCTTGTACAGGTCACTGGTGAGGCCACATCTACAGAATGGAGTTCAGTACTGATGCCACACCTCAAAAAGGATATTAACCTGCTGGAGCAGGTCCAGAGGAAGGTTACAAAAATGATAGCGGGTCAGCAGGGTAAGGCATAAGAGGAGAGGTTGAGGGTGCTGAACATGTGCTCCCTGGAGGACAGGAGAGAGAGAGAGAGAGAGAGAAAAGAGAGGGGACATGATTAGGACCGTCAAGTACTTGAAAGGGATAAATAAGGTGGATAAGGAGGGTCTCTTCAGGCTAAGTGGCAACCATAACATGAGGGGGGCACAGTCTTAAGCTTGATCGGGAAGGTTTAGAAGAGGTCAGGAAGCACTTCTTCATGAAGAGGGTGGTAGACACTTGGAATGCACTGCCAGAAGAGGTGGTCTCATTGAAGACAGTGGGCAACTTCAACAGAGGCTGGGATAGGTAGAGGGGAAATGTAAGGATCATGGGTAGGGAGGATGGGAGGAGTGTGGGGGGGGGGCAGGGACAGTAGCTCAAGCTGTGGACCCTGCAATACGAGAAGACCAGATATACCAAATGGCCTTCTTCTGCTGGCTTCTTTGTATGTTCATATGTAAATGCACATTTTAATTTATTTTCAGAATTAGGATTTTCAGACATCAGTTCTGAAAACCCCAACTCTGGAAATTAGGCAGGAATCAGATTCTTTGACATGAAATCCAATCATCCCTATTTTTACCATAAAAACATTTAATTTTTTGTTTTTAAAATGATAAAACTTAGTATATTTATTTTTACTGGGTACCCACTTTACAAATGCAATAAGACACTCTGGGGTGCTAGTTGTCACATGGGTTAAACACACTTTCCAAGTGCCTTGCGTATTACTACGCACCTGTGGCATGCGTTTAACCTACGACAACCAACACCTTGTCGTGTCCTATTGCTTACATAACAGATGTGCTTTAGCAAAAGTTGATCAGACACAAAACAATGCCTTTCCACAAATAAATGAGTGTGGTAAGGTTCTTGGCCCTTTCCAGGTGTCAGGTGTCCTTCACAGACTAATGGAAGCCTGTTTAGCCACATTTCTCATAAACTGCATTGTTTTCTGCCTAGAGGGTACCCAGTACTTAACTACTATTACACAACTGAAGTTTCAGCGTACTGAAAATACTCTAAGGCCTAAAATGTGTAAAGAACAAAGAAAATATATCAGTGGGGCCATTATACACCTATGCAAGCTGTGATTTCTTGAGGGTTCAACTGATCAATCATTATGATTTAAGAAGATTATCTGGGGATGGGGCTCACTGTAGTAATAAAGATAATTAGAACACGATTACTCGAATTGCTCAGTAGAAGTATGCTGTATTTTCAAGCAACCAAGCAATCCAGGTCTGAAATTTACTCAGGAGCCTATGTCTAAGCATCCAGGACTGAGGACAGAGGTGCTTTGGCATGCTACAGGACTCTCATGATGGATCAGGTAGCCTGCTCCCTCAGAGCGGGGTGCAAGACGGATTGCTAGAAAGGTGTGTGTTCATAAGGTGCATGGATCAACGGTTGCTCTGGATGCTTGCTGGTACATTTGTGGACCCAGGCTGCCTACCATCCACCACACTGGATTGTATCCATGGAGGTAAAGAAGAAGCCTATTCCTTAAAAGCCAGCCACAAGGCTATGCTGAGGAGGTACCTGGTGGTGCAGTTCAGGCCGACTTGTGGTTGGGTGGTTATCAATTGGGGGAACTGTCTGGGAAAGGTCTAAAGATATAGGATAATAAAACAATACGATTATTGGAGAGATTATTTGGTGAGCAAAAAACTAATACAGGTCCACAGGGTAATTTAGCTAGAAGACAATGTCTGGTTTCACCAAGTTGAGTTCCAGATTCTCTCAATCGCAACTGGGTCCTTACCAAGTTAATTTTAAGGTATTAGATCCACCTATAAAAGTTTCTTAACTCTGCAGTAGTAGTAGTAGAGTTTATTTTGGCCACTCTTCCCCATAGACTCAGGGAGCCCTTACAACAAAATGCATACAAACAGCAATTTGAAAAGTCATATAAAACTATATAAACCCCCAAAATAAACCCCATTAAAAACATATACAGATAATTCCAATGTTGTCCAGACGTCTCAGGGTAAATTCCTCAGGTCCCAAAGGCCTGTTCAAAAAGGAAGGTTTTAAGGTTTGGAGTTTGGGGCTGGCAGTATAGCCTAGTGGTTAGAGTAACAAGAGTAACAAGAGTAATGAGCTGTGAATGAGCTTGGTACATCCAGCAGACCTGGGTTTGATTCCCACAACCTCCACTTGCATACTGTGCGACTCTAAGCAAGTCACTTAACCACTCCAGTGCTCCCAGATCACTCCTGAAAACAAGTTGTGCCTAGTGGGCCTTACCCACTTACCAAAAGAATAAAAAAAATAAGGTGTTTTTTTAAATATCTAGATGGATAGCACCACCCAGAGGTACCCCAGTAGCGAGTTCCAGAGGACCAGGGCCACCACCTCAAATGCCTGGTCCCCAGAAGATTTTAACCTAGCCCTAGGGACCTCCAAGAGGGCCACTCCAGCTGATCTAAAAGAGAGCGAGACGCGTTGTAGGGATGCAGAAGCTCCTTCAGGTAGCATGGACCCAACCCCTTTAGAGCCTTATAGGTCAGAAGACCTACTTTAAAGGTAATGTGCCAGCCCACCGGCAGCCAATGCATTGGTGTAATGTGACTGAACCTCGAGTGTCCAGTCAACAACCGGGCTGCCGCATTCTGCAAAAGCTGCAGGCACCGCATCGCACCCCCTCTGACACAGAGGTAGAGTGCATTACAGTAATCAAGCCTTGAGGTGACGAATGCATGTACCAGTGTGGCCTGGTCATCAGGGGGAATAAGGGATTTAATTCGAGGGATGTACCGGACATGGTAAAAACCGGTCTGGGCAATAGCTGACACCTGGGCTTCAAGTGTCAGCTCATTGTCCAGAACAACGCCCAAATTCCTCACCTTAGGGGAGGCCTCCAGTTCAGTCACACCAATAAAGAGCCCTAACCTATCCCCAGAGGCTCTCACTTCTCCCCTTCGTCCAGGCTCAACCACCAGCACTTCCATCTTCCCCTGTCAAAGGTCTTGTGGTACTAGGCCTCCTGAGGACTAAACTGCCTAAAGTTTTTGTTTACGTTTTCATCCACTATTCCCACATGCAGTTAAGTGTAAGATGGTAATTTAAGGTCAGAAGGGACTCAGCATTGTACAAGTACACACACACACACACACTTTCTATGTACACTTTTTTTTTATTTTCCCCTTTTATTCTAACCTACCTATTGGTCCTTCTTCCACTGACCCAAGCCATTCTGCCTACCACAGGAGTCCACAATTTCAGTTCGCCACTCATTGGTTGAAATCTGAGAGAAGAGACCAACAAGAAGTCTGCAGGTCCCTTCTGTGACATGCGGTGGCTTCATCTGCCTTGGTCTGCTGGGGTACTTTTCTCTTTAAGTCCCTCCCCTTATCCTACACCTAGAACATGATCCTGACCAACATCCCACACAACAGCCTATCAGGGCCATCATTGTGTGGGTGAGCCCTCAGTTCCTTCAGAACTCTCCTGCCGGCCCCAATCTTGGTGTTTGATATTTCCGTATCATTCCCCGAGAGAAAGACAGCATGCTGATGTAAGGCTGCTCTGAAGGAACTACTACATTCCTTTCTGCATGACCTACCTTCCCCTCGACCACCAGGGGCAGTCATGCAGCAGAAGAAGAAGCCACTCCCTCATCAATGCAGAAGGTGATAAGGACAGATGCCGGAACCCTGCACTGGCAGTTGGCACCAGCTGGTGCAATGCCAGGTCATCTGGATGGCAAGTGGTAGCACCAGTCACCCTGCCCTGCTCTCCTGCTTCATAAGAATGGTTGAAGAAACATTCCGTACAACCATCTACTAATTTCTAGGGGAAGTGTGAAACACTTTTGCTTGGGGACTGCAATCAGTTCACATACTGTATTCTGGGAAAAGTCTCTTAGAGCTTTGCCTCACAGTGAAAAAAAACATCTGCCTCACTGTTGAAATGTACAGTACTATCAGCATACATTGTATTTCATGTTTGCTGCAGATGGGGAGCAAATCATTTAAAGGGGGACAGTCAATACTAAGAGCCTACACCCAAGTGTAGGGCTGGTCTCAATTTGCACTTCGTGTGCAAAAACATTTTTTTTTACTTCTGTTTACTGCAGTATAGTAGACTGCATCAGGGTGATTCTGTTCTCTTGCAAGATGACATTTTCCGTAACTACAAGTCCCAGAATTCCCTGCAGCTAACATCACAGGAGAGTTGCAGCAGTGGGAGATTTGATAGCTTGCAGTGCATGTTACAGTTTTTATAATCTCTGATGCTTTGTTTGTCAGTTCTGCTGTTCTCTCAGGGCTAAGTACAGTCACAGGGGATTGTACGTAGGCCTGGGAGAACAGCTGGACTTAAAAACAGCTGATTGGAGCTTACAAAATGTCTAACATGCACTGCAGGCTACTGCATCTCCCACTGCTGCAGCCCTCCTCTAATGCCAGCTGCAGGGGATTCTGGGATTTGTAGTTACAGAAAATATCAGTTTGCAAGTCAACAGAATATGTCTGATACAATCTACTACATTCTGCAGTAGATAATTAAGAAAAAAAAAATTTAGGGGACACAAAGTGCAAATTGGGACCAGCCTCACATATGGGTGTGTGGCTCTTAATGCTAACTGTTCTCAGAAGAGTAAATGGGTAAGGAACACACCTATGGAGACAGATTCCCATCATCAGCAGAGTGTCCGACAATGATGTCTGCCCTAGCTGTATCATCTGTGAATGATGTGCCAAGTAGAAGTGGAACCTTACTCTTCCATTTCATAGTCTGGATAAGAGTAAGCCTATCTGTGTTAAAGGCTTTGGCTAGATCAAGAAAAATAGACCTGACAGACGATCCTTACCTTATCCATGTCAGAATACAAAGCATTTATTATTCTTAGGAGGTATGAGGTAACAGTGCTCCTTTCTGAAGGCAGACTAGAATGGACTGAAGTAAGCTTTCTAGTTTAGAACAGCCTGCAAGCTAAGCATTCATAACATTTCTCTTGTATTTTCAGTATGGTTGGCAGCAGAGACTGTAGTTTCCTACATCCTATGTTGCTGCACGTGTGGATCGGCACAACGTTTGCTAGTTTCCAAACATCTGGTACTGGGTTATGAGCAAAGTAGACATTGATAAGGTGTCATCTGTATATTAAATACCCTTCCAGGATTCTTCTGGAAAAGCTGAAATTAGGTGTTACACCCCATTACAAAGGAGGCCCCAATCAGACCCTAATGAAATTGCCTCTGCCTTCAACACAGCATTCACCACTTCACTAAAATCCTCCTGCTGTATCTCCTTCTGTGAACCCCTTTGCTTTGAATGGACCAAAATTCAGCTGAGGATTGTCTCCCAGCTAAAGTCCAGAGTTTGTTGAAACCACAATCAATAAATCAGAAGGCAATGATGGTCTACCTACCAAAGTGCTGAAATCAGTTACTCTTGCTCCTGCATACCCCTGGCCACTATCTGTAGCTTATCATTTGTCACAGGCCAAGTTCTAGCACTCTGAAAACTAGCTCATGCTGTTCCAATACTGGGGGGACTCTAAACGACTTACCAAGAATTACAGACCATAATTTCAGTACTAGAAAAACTGGTTCTAGCCCAGCTGTTCCAATACTTTGATACTTATACTGAACCCCCAGCAACACAGAATTAGTAATGGGCATGGCACAGCAACTGCTCTAATCAAATCTGCCAACAGTATTAATACTGCCATGCTGACAGGGGCTGCAGTTGTTGATCTGATGAGGGCACTTGACAAGGTCAATCACAGTATCTTGTTGGCTCAACTAACAGAAAAAAACATAGGCCCCTCTACCTTATCATGGTTTGCAGACTACTTGAATGAACGTACTCAACTGGTGAAATATCTTGGTACAATGTTTGCCCCTCAAGTGGTCAAATATGGAGTCCTACTGGCCTACTTACTACAGCCAATAATTTTTTCTGTTTTTATCAACTCAGCCCCCAGTGTTTGCACTACCTCAAAAGTCCGGCTCTATGTGAATGATGCAGTGATCTACACTCATTCTAGATTTGCTGATAAATTCAGTACCAAGGGTGCCCATCAACTTAAGTGATGAAACAAAACTAGCTTTATACTCTCGAATGTGGTCCTGCTGCAGTTTCACAGCAAGGGTTCAACCTGCCTCAAAGACATATTTTTATCCTATCAGAGCAATTTTGTTTTGTGCTTGCCCTGGGCACTCGGCTCCACTGGCTGTGGGCTTTGTACTCCCCTCTGGTTCCTCCGACAGGTCTCAACATATTGGGATACCGGCATCAGAGCGCATGATGCCCTGGGGATGTTTTGCATTTTCCCCCCTATTTTGTAGGTCTCATCCCCTGAACGCACCTGCGCGAAGGACTTGACATCCAGACTGATGGTGTGCTAACGTATGCCATAGTCAAGCACCCAATGGCGCCCTCTCCACCCCAACTCCGAAGAGCCATGCGCCCTACTGCCTGTGCTTCTACCGGTGGTAGTGCTGCGGGCGTGTCCGCTGCCCGGTAACCCACCCCACCCCGGAGGACAGCATCCGTTGGGATGATCAATCCTCCTTACCCAGCTGACCCACGATGTCCCAGGCTCATTCCCAAACCCGGGTCACTGGCATAGCAGGAGGTGTGGCATCCAGTTCCTCAACCCTCAGTGCCACCAGGCTAGCTAAAAGAGCAATTTTAACTTCTGCTCTCAAGAAGCTTCTGCAGAGCCCTGTCAGAAAACAGTAATGAGAGATGTGATAGGGTCAGCAGGTGACCTATCACAGGTAAGGGACAGGTTAGAGCTTGTGGGAATGTGCAGGTAATGACACCGCCTACGTGGACATCACCCCAGACTCTTCCCCTTTGTAATTTCCTTCATACCACCCCAAGTCAAAAGCCCACGAAATTGGGCTCACAGTAAAAGCACCCTCCTGTTCTGCCTCCAGGAAGCAGAATGTGCATACCAGTGATCAGAGCCAGGATGGAGTTGGGCGACTTGGTCTGTGCACCTGTGTCCGATTAAAAAAACTGAAAAGTCTGAGGCGCACCCCGGAGACTGCCAGCCTGGTGCTAGCATGCTCAGAGAGAAGTCACAATCCAGGCAATGGAAACAAGTTCCAAAACCCCACAGCACTAAACTACATAGGCAGACTGGTTTGCAAATAGAACTGACAACAGCTTACCCTAATTCAGTTTGGATGTAAACCTAATTTGATGTGCAAACAGGGCTAAAATGTGTATAAATTACATGTGTAGCTAAACTGCAGAATGCGAAGAATGGTGACTGAACTAGGCAGTCAGTACCGATGGCACTCCAGGAGTGCTTCCTACTGCAGTAAAATGACCAGACGCCCGTAGAACAGCGTGTGTACATGTGACATGGAAAAATTTTACTCCAGATTGTAATGTAAATAACTTTTTAATTTGCGATTCTTTCCAAATGACCAAAACACTTCCGAATGAAAGCAACCAGTCACTTTTCCAAACAGAGTCTGGCTTCAGGTTGGGAGGGGGGGCACGATGTTATGCAGCATACCATGGCACAAGTTGAGTTCATTGCAGCACACTTAAATATCTTAGACACGCTGATAAGGCAGAGCAGGCTCACTCTTGTACTACTCATGTAGACTCAAGTCTGGTCAGCTGCTTAAATATGGGGGCACTCGTTTTATTACTTTGTGGTTTAAGTTCTTTAGTTTTCGAAAGAAAAGCACTTCTACGAAACTACATGAGCAAAGAAAGAGTAGGCCTGCTCTGCCTTATCAGCATGTCTAAGATATTTAATTGTGCTGCAATAAATTAGATTTTTGTAAAGGTATACTGCATATTATAATTTGAACATGATTTCAGCCAATCAGCGTGCAGGCCACTGTACGTCTTACCCTGTGTACAATGTGCTCACATGCAGAAGCATTAAGGGACAGTACTACATTTCAGCACCGGGGAGGGGAAGCATAAGTTAATTTAAAAAAAAGGCACTAAACCTATTTTAAATTACTTGAGTTAAACTCTAGTGATTTATAATAAGTTAATAGAGCTTCTGAGGTTTGTGCCTCCTGTGGCATAAGAGACACCTCTCTTAAAGTTTCTGCAGACGGAACAGCCCAGCTTCACTTTGTGGTCCCCTTGATCAAACCTCATGCTTGTTGTCTCTTACACCATAAGGGACATCTCCTCAGAGGCCCTATTAACTTATAACCTCTTGCCCTCCCGCCCAACCTGAAACCAGAATCTGTTTGGGAAAGCAGCTGGTTGCTTACTTTTGTTTAAAAGGGTGCTGGTAATTTGTAAAGAATCATAGATCAAAAATTATTTACACTTCAATCTAGAAAGATTTTTCCTTTTAAGTGCCGACCATCCTCTGTCTTGGGACAGAGTGCTATGAAATGCTTGTATACTCCTGACCTAGTGTATTGTGCACTTCGGTTCGTTTAGTGCAACTGGCCACCATGCTCCTTAAAGACAAATGTCGTGCTACAAGTGTTGCCAGAGGTATAACATAATGAGTGAAGCACTTGAAGTAATAATCCTGAAGTCCATGCTTTCAATTTGTTTGCCACTTAACTTTTCTATCAATATTGTGTTTTGACTGATTTTCGTTTGTCCCTTCCCTTTATCTGAACAGTGGCAGTTCAAACTAGTCGTTAGAGTGCAGAACTGTTAATCTGGAAACACAGGTTTAAATCCCATAGCCAACTCTTACTGTGTGACCCTGAGCAAGTCACTTGAAGGAGATATGAAATTATTTTTACTTAGAAAATGGGCTTTTTATTTGGAGGCATCTAACTGGCTGGTACACCTTCGACAGGGGTACATTAACTTTCAATAGATGCCCACCAAATAAAAAGCCCCAGTCTAACCTGTCAGATGCCAAGCCGTGTATCCTTGTGACCAGCTTGCTACTTCATTGACTTGAAGCACTGGGCACAAAATGTCAAACTGCCACTATTTATTTTTTACCAGTTAGCGAGACAGAGTGAGCCCCTTCACAAATACACACAAACAAGTATTCAAAAACGACTCGGCTGCACAGCACCGACAAAACTTACTTATTCTTGTCTAATGTACCAGCATTGCAGCTTCTGTGAGGAATGCTCTTCACTGCTCACTCCTCTTCAAAGCCACCTGCTCAATCGCTGCTCTCTCATCTCAGCCCCACCCCCGTCGCTGCCCGGTACTTCAACAGTTCCACAGGATTCACTTGCTCACTCACAAAAAAAAACAAACAAACAAAAAAAAAAAACAGCATACCAGTAAAGTTGACATTGCCGGCATCTCTCATCTCTCTGGCTCCATTCTTAAAACAATCTTGCTTGTCCGTAAAATGCAATGACTGCCACGCAAGTCTTACAAGCCCTTTGATCTCTCATGCCTCCCTCCTCCACGAAGCTTCCCACTGTAAAGCCTGCAGTGTGAAAAATAAAAAAGGAAAACGAAACTTCCAAGTGTCTGTTCTGTTGTCGGTAGTGGGGCTGGCGGGAGGGGCGGCAGATGATCGGCAGCTCTCTGTTGTACCTGCCTGAATGACATCCAACACACGACCGGGGGTGGCATGGCACCACAAACCGATGTCAGGATGACAAAACCAGAATAGGCATCACAGCCTGTACTTTGTGTGTGTGGCATTTTAGCAATAATTTCTACAAACAAGCTGGAATCAGGATATGTGTGTGTGTGTGCGCGTGCATGCGTATATGAAAACTACAGACGGAGGAACTTTTTTATTACAAAACTCATTTTGAACTAGTTTTGAAAGAACATTTTTTGATTACACAAATTTTTTTCACGGTGCTCATTTTCTAAGCGCAATAATACCCTCCAGGGTGAGCGGTATGGCAATACCGGACCTTCCAGGGGTTATAAGGCCCTCTGTCTGCAGCTTGGGGCCTCATTACGTCCCTGGGCAGTCCGGTATTGCCCAATACTGCCCACCCTGTTGGGTATTATTGCATGCATAGTTAACTGTCCTTCCATCTTCCTTTCCATACTAGTTATGTATTCTGATATGGTAGTTAGAAAGACAAAATAAAACTGATTATTAATTTAACAAAAAAGGTCAAAAACATATCAGAATACTGGATGGCCAATAAAAGAACAACTGGAGGGCATCTACAGGTGTAAAACAGTTTCCTATCTTTTAACTTCCCACATTTTCTTTCTTTCTTTCTCTCTCTCTCTCTCTCTCTCTCTCTCTCTCTCTCTCTCTCTCTCTCTCTCTCTCTCTCTCTTCATTTCTCTGTGCTGTTTAAATTTCTCTGTGAGCCTAACAGCAGCAGATTTCCCTGCCCTTCCTCTCCCTGACTGTAAAGCAGTTTGGAATACAGTTTGTATGGATGGTGCTATATAATATTAATTCTTTTCCTTTCTAAATTCCATTCTGTCCTCCACCCCCAACAATCAGGTAGTCAAGGCGGCACCCTTTCTTTGATGGACATGGCAGTAGAGCAGCCAGAGTCACAGCAGATGACAATGCTGCATTTTGGTCAACCGGTATGGGGTGGGGGTGGAGCCGGATGCCAGGTGGCCTGCACCCTCCCCCCCTGGGAGTTGAGCACCTCTGCTCCATGGTGAGCCCAGTCTTCAGCTGGCCCTGGTGTGGGAGTACAAGGCTCAAACACATAACCTGGTCTTCAAAAGTAGCCTTTTTAATGATCCCCCTTAAAAAGTTGGGGGAGTGGAGCATGGATCTCGGTACTTCTGCCACCTGACCCCGGCAGTGGGAGATAAAAATGTGCAAAAAGCAGCCCTTTAACTTTTGTCCGCCTCTGTTCTTCGACAAACATGAATAGATGTATAACTCCTCCTGCAAATGGGGTTCCGAAGTCTTCAGGAGTTTGCTTGAATGCTCCAAGTCTGAGGTGTTCAGCATTTAGCTGTGAGTGTGAGTGCTTTTAAAGCCTCTGGTACTGTCTCTTTAAGAGCTGCCTGCTTGTGACCATAATTAATTGAGGGAGAACTGTGTGTTCTAATGCCCGAATCCCGCCCGGGCTGCTGCCAATTGCTCTGTTTTGCAGTCGCTAAGAGTGCAAAAGGAGCCATCAACTGTAACTGTTTGCCTGTAATCATTTAGCAGCATTTGTGAGATTACAGTTTACCGAACCTGTTTTATTGCAGCTGGGACTCTGTGTGTGTTTCCCCTCTATGTTGGAACTGAACTGCTGAACTGGACCAATCAGTGTGGGGGACCTTTAAAATGGAGCCTGCTGCTGGCAAATCAGAACTTGGACTCTTAAGTTGAGCCAGCCACAATGAGACTATATGGCAGATGCCTTTGGGAATTGTAGTTTGGACTTCGGCACCTTTTTGCACCAACAGGGGGAGTTTATTGTGAGTGACAGCCAGACCAGCCAACTGAACTGGGAGGAACTCAAAGGAAGTGCCCGGCTCTGTCTACTGGAAAGATCAGATGAGTTTTGGCAGTGAAGAGACAAGGAGCTCTGTGCTTTTGCGGTGTATAGTTTTGTGCGGGAAGCATGTGTAAGGCCCTGAGTTTCGGTCTGCAGCTTGTGCAAGCGCTTGTTCGATTGAATCTGACCTGTGAAGAGAATCAAGGAGATCTGAAGAGTAGAAACCAGGCTCACCCTGTAGAAGACTGGAGAAATTGCTGAATCGCACTCGGTCTGTCAGGAACTGAATCTGCTGTGTGTTCTCCCGGGTATTGAGCAGTAATTGCGATCGGGATAGAGAAGCAGCCTGCCTGGTATAGTTTTTTATTTATTTAGTTATTTTTTATTTATTTGTTCTAGGATTACAAATACCTTTGAGCCAAGGCTCTTTTACAAAGGTTCCACGTCATTGAGACAATCATAAGCAAAGATAACAGTTTATAAAATAAAAAAAAAAAAAAAAAAAACATATAGTCTTGTAGATGAAAAAAGAACAATAAGGTGAAACTTTGGGGAGGGGAAAGGGAAAAGAGGAGGGTGAAAATCAGGGAGACTAAGTGGATGGGAGAAAAGGGGAGGTAGGTTGGGGGGACAGAGAGAGGAGAGGTGTAAGGCGGATAAGAATAGAGGTAGTGCAGCCAGCTGGCATTTGTCATGGGCCAGCAGAGGAGGTGAAGATAGGAGGGGGCTGCTGGCAAAGTGCAGGAGTAGATGTGGATCCAAAAGGGCATCTTCAGCTATGGAACCAAAAGACATGTTTAGCCACAACAGTCACAGAGGTTGGAGGCAACGAGTCTTAAAAGTGCTGAGCAATAGTGGGGATGAGATTTCACTGGGAAGACCATTGTACCAACTAGTGGCCCGGTAAGCAAAGGATCTTTGGCCTTGTGTTGTGTGGCAATGCGGGATTTGCAGAAGCTGAGGTTTCGATCCCCAGGTATGTCGGGTGTGGATTCTCGGTTGTATGAGGGCACAGACTCCGGGCGGGGGGCAAGGCCCAGCAAGATTTTCTTAGTAATAACACAAGTTTGGTGTTTTATTCGATTGGCAAGATTCAACCATCCAGTTTGAGAATAGAGGTCACAGGTGTCAGTTAGGCACTGGGAGCCAGTGACAAGTCGACAGGCCTTGTTGAGGGTGGTGGTTGTAGCAGAGCCATAAATGATAATGCCATAATCAATGATGGATATGATGGAGCTCTGGACAGCGACAGTGAGGGCTTCGGGTGTCAGCTGTTTCCTATGACGGAATAGCAGGCCTAGCCGAGAGTTAGCGGCTTTGGCGACATGGTCGATGTGGGCAGTGTAGAAGAGGTGAGGGTCAAGAGTGATCCCGAGGTATTTAAAGTTTTTGACCTGTTCCAGTGTGGCACCTTGTCTGGTGATAACGGAGAGTTGGAAGTGCTTATGTTTATTATGGGGGCTACTGAAGATCATGGCCTTTGTTTTTTTTTTGATTAAGGATCAGTTTGTGCTTTGTGAACCAATTCTCAACCGAGGATAAGCCGAGTTGGAGATTTTCTTGCAATTTCTTTGGGTTCTGGTGTGTGGCAAGGATTACTGCATCATCGGCATACAGGGTGATATGTTCAGTGCAGGAGTCCAGTAGGGTGTTAAGGAACAGGCTGAAGAGTAGGGGGCCCAGTATTGAACCCTGGGGGACTCCAGAGAGGACAGGTTTGGAGTCAGAGTGCACATCTCCAATTTTTACACGCTAGGAGCGGTTTTCAAGATAGCTTTTGAACCAAGAGATTGAATCATTGGAGAGACCAGCATTTTTTAGTTGGCTCAGCAGGAGGGAGTGGTATCGAAGGCTTTGGTCAGGTCGATGAAAATAGCACCAGTTAGTTGTCCATTGTCGAGGGAGCTGTGAATGGAGCCGGTGAATTCGAGTAAGGCAGAGGATGTACTATGACCCTTTCTAAAGCCATGTTGCTGTTTACAGAGAATATTATAATTGTCCAGATGCTCAGTAAGTTGGTCCACTACTATACGTTCCAGTGCCTTCGATAGGGAGGCAGAATGGAGATAGGGCGGAAGTTCGCATGGTCAGCCTTATCACCACTTTTGTGAATCGGGGTAACAGTGGCCATTTTCCATTTGTCCGGGAATTGGCTAGAGAAAAGAGAGAGATTAAAGATCTTGGTGAGGGGCCCAAGTACCTCGTCAAGCGTTAGGGACAGTAGCTTGAGGTCAAGTGTGTCATTGCTTGTTCTAGATTTGCTGATGGCTTTGGCAACGTAGTTTCGGACTTGATGTTTCTTTAGTGCTTTATAGTAGAAAGGTGGGTGACCGGCGTGGGTGGAGGAGTTGGGGGGGATGGGAGTTGACACATCTTGGAAGAAGTCGGAGGGGAGAACACTGCTAAGGTCAGTGAAAGCGATGTTAAAAGTGTTCACAATAGTTTTACAGTCGAGTGTAGTGTGCCCATTTATGTTGAGTATGTTCGGCGAAGATTTTGACTGCTTCCCAGTGACATCTTTAATGTTTTTCCAGAAATCCCTCCCATTTCCCCAGGAGTTAGTGAGGGCATTTTTATAGCAGTCAGATTTCTCTTGCCAAATGGATTTGGTGCAGCCGTTCCGTGCCCGTTTATAATTCTGGATGTCGAGTTGCTTACCGGGGTTTCTAGCCAGTTCCCAGAGGTGGTCCCTGGATTTAAGTTTTTTTAGGAGGTCTCGTGACAGCCAAGGGTTACTGAGCGATTTAACTTTACGCTTTTTGAGCGGGGCAAATTTATTACAAGCTCCATTGAAAATGTGAATAAATTGCTCCTGTGCAGTATTAGTATCTATTGCCTTGAAGATGGGGGACCAGTCCTGCAGACTGAGGTGCGATTTGAGGTGGGGTAGCTGACCACAGGGTAGGACTCTGCCGGTGATGATTTTTGGAGGGGGCTTATAGAATTTGTTTGACCAGGTACAGCTGATGGGAGAGTGGTCACTGAGTGAGTCAGGGAGGACTGAGGTTTTCGTGATCCAAGAGGGGTGGTTGGTTAGGATCCAGTCGAGTAGGGTGCAGGTCCCAGTTCTGTAGTTCTTTCTGGTTGCATAGTCAACCATTTGAGTCAGGTTAGCTGATATAACATAGTACTTTCCTTTTACATATAAATGTGTGTAGTGCTTGTGGGGAATCACATTTCAAATCCCCTGTACAGTGAATTGAGTGCATGAAGCTGGAAGTAAACCCCAGCTTAATCCAGACTACATCCATTTGCTCTAAACTGCAGTGGGGTCCAGTCACAAGGACCTTGTCCACATGGTCTGCTCCTCCTGGCAATCCAGGACAATCTGCCTTCCATCCAGTTCCCAGCATTGAGTTTGTGAGTACAAAGCAGGGTAGCTCCCTGCCATCTGTTTATCGAATTACAACTGTGTCATCTAATTGTTGTTTGTTTTTTTCATTTCTTCACGAACTGAGCCAACCGGCTCCGGATAACAATTTGGGTATTGTGCCAGTGTTTTTCCATCGCAGGGCCCCAACCAGCTGCACCGATCCTGGCTAGCCCCCCCCATCCTGGGTGCCCAGTGAAAGTGACAATTTGGGACTCTGAATATGCGCACGGTACTGTGATTATTAATGTGTTTAACCAAATTAACCTGATTTCCCCCTGTCCGTGTTACAGCTCCTTAAATAAATCAGATCTGTTTGTTTCAGCAAAGTTACACTGACTGAGGTATTCGTTTATGTTAAAGTATTGTACTGTGGTTTTTGCATGCTGTCATCTTGTTTTACAGGGGGTCCCCAGAGTCCAGTTGACAGAGCCAGTCCTGGGGGGTAAGTGTACATTGTGAAGATATTCCTAATGCATTGTGTGGGCCAATAGTGGGAAGAAAGGGGGGTTACAGTGTCCCAGAGGGCTGTGACCAAGCTAGTTTAACTACTGCAAACCCTGACCTCTGCGTGGAGGCACTTGCCATTGGACCTAGGCCCCTCACCCTGTTAGTAGTTAAGCAGGCAGGGGGAGTAGCCCTTGGGATAGCGCCACCTAGGGGTTACAGGTGCATCTTCCAAGCCCACAATACAGGAGAAGATGTAATATGTTTTCATTTGACTGGTAGTTTATCTGCCACATCCCCCAAAATAGGTGCAATAATACACTACAATAACATATTTTACCAGGTAAAATGTCTCTGCCATAGGAACAGTAAGTTGTCCTACTTATAACTTTAGTCATGTACCTCCCATTGTAATGGAAAAGGTAGACACCATCAAGTGGAGCTAGAATCCTTTCTAAGCTTTATTTTTATATAACAAAGAAAATGTCAAAAAGCCTCTTGGTTAATGTTTCCTCAGATAAACTGCTCCAGACATGTTTATAGTGCTAGAGAAAGTTGGTTCAGCAGTCTGCACTCTGATATCATGAAGTAGCCAGTCAGATACATAACAGAACCTGTTATAAACTGCTACTAAAACAGAGAGCTACATATCAAGGCTGAAAAAGCAAAACCAGAAGAGACAGCAGTGATTAGTGGTTTGTCAGATACAGGGTACAGGTATTTTAATGTTGGGTTTTATGGCCTTCCAAAAGAGGTATTTTAATGTGCAGGTTTATAAGTATTGTTTTTTTTCTCAAGACATTTTAATGTAATTGTCAGATTTTTTTTCTGCAAGTATATTACACTTGCTAGCAGGTATGAGCCTTGCCAGGTCTTCAAGTGGAAACATTTTTAGCAATTTGACAATGGCACTGAATTTCTGAAGCCCTGTTTTTTAATTTTTACCCATGTTACAGCTGCATAGACAGTAGCACTGACTTGTCGAGTGACTTGCTCAGGATCTCCTGGTACCCAAGCCTAGGCTCTAGTAATTAGAAAACACTGCCTCTGATAGGTTTACCATATTTTCTATCAAGAATACAACTATATTGAGATGCAGTCACAGTTCTTGCCAGCAGATGGAACTTCTTTACACAGGAAAATATATCTCATCCCCCAATTCTTTTGTGTGTTCTCCATCCTTAGTCATTCAAAACAGGATGTCTTGTTTTCTCAATTGGAGGGTAATTTGTTTGCCATGTTCTTTATGCCCCCATGCAGAACATTAATATCCATTTCAATACTTCTGGAAGCTGGACTTAAACTTGGCAAAGATAGCATATGACGAAATATATCATAGGGCGTAGAGGGCTGCAGCATGAGGGGGAATAAACATGTCACACTACAGCGGGGTTACCGCTCTTGTTGTGCACAATTTCACAGCAGTCTGCAGTATGACATGAAATCTCTGCCTGCATGTTGGCCAATGTGGAATTTCATGGATGCTTCGTTTTAAAAGTAAAGGTACTTTATTAATAATAGAACATATCATCAGCTTTCTATGGGCCCTGTCTTTGCACTGAACTTTACTCACAGCAAGCCTACAGTTCTCCTTTAATACTGTCACTGTAGAATATGTAGCAAAATACTGTCACTGTGGAATATGTCGTAATCTCAGACAGTGATGTCCAACCCACATTATGATTCTCGTAGTGATGTGTTTGCAAGAGAAAATTCAAAATAAATCCAACAAGACAGTTATATTAAACATCCAGTTTAGATAACATAGTGCTGCATGGGTGGTCACAAAGAATATCCCCTAGCCAAAGTGAGCTATACTTCAATGGGCCTAAGAAACAGAGTATGGTGTTATGCTTGTGCAACTTCGAAAGTCTTTGGCAGTTTGCCTCTCTATCCATGGGACATACCACCCTGTAGGGGTACAAAGGCAAGGAATCCTAGATGAGGGTTCCACCCCTAGAGGTGCCACAGGAATGATTCCCTTGGCTAAAGCTACCTTAGGAAGGAGCCCAAAAGAGTTATGAGCAAAGCATGGAAGGTGATGAATGCTTCTCTGTACTGAGGACCTGAACAAAGCTCAGTAGGTGTAGTATAGATGGGAGCTTGAGGTAGAGTAGCAGGAGATGATGGATGAATAGTGACTTGCTCGTAGGTCTGAATGGAAGACATGGAGGCATAACTTCATAAAGAGAGAGGGAACAGCTACGGGGCCACCATCTGTCTCCATCCAACAGCGGAACCTATCTACATGATCTAGAGAATTACTAAACCTATCTAAATATTATGACCACTGGCACAGAAGAGAGGGAAAAAACTTTCTGAGGAAGAAACCTCTGGGGATCAGAGGCCTAGGTCGCTTTCCCTCCAGGCTTAGGGACATTTTGTTTAGTGACGGCTCTGCTACTGCAGTTCAGTAGGCCAATCCAGGCGAAGATTTTCAATTTGGGGGAACACTCTCACTCTGTCCTTCTAACGGGAAAGCCTTGAAGGGTTGTGAGCAAACTCTGCAACATGGGTACACTGCACACGGTAACAACCTCTAAGGCAGGAGGAGAGTAATGACCACAGAGGCACTCAGCTGGCCTACGGATCTAAGAACAAACCGGGTCAACCAGAGGCAGCTGTAGGGAGAATAGCTTAGAGGGTGCCTCCAAACCTGCTCGGCTAGCTAAAGAGGCCCAGTCGATGAGGGCCCAACCCCTCACAGCTGAAGTCTTAAATTCTACATCTGTAGGTGCCGCCAATGAAGTAGACGACTGAAGCTCCACCCGGAGCAAGGACATTCCCACTATGGGCCGGATGAGAAGGACCTCACCCCTAGCTTCACATGCACAAGATGTGGACTTCATGGGAGCAGAGCAAGATCATCAGCTACAGGGCTAGTCCTGAGCCACTGAGTACTGGTCATGGTTGACATGCCTCTGACATGTGTAAGGAATGTAAAGTCGAGATGCAGGATGAGGATCTGCACATGGATCATGTACGTATGATCGCTATGACAACCACCTTCATGTAGGTCAGACTGAGTGACTGGGGACCCCACTGGGTCTGAATAAGGGCCAATAGCATTTTGGGACCACCAGAATGCATGCCAACCAGTTCCAGTAAGAAGACAAATTAGGAGCCAGCGGCCATCGGTTAGGGAGTACTGACATGAAATGCTGATTGCGTTAATGCCATGAAGGCTATGCGGAGCAGCAGGCAGAAGGCTGGGCAAGCCAGCGCTGATTAAATATATGAGAATTATAAAGCTGCTCCCACTGCCTGGAGCCACAATGCCTGCTACAACAACACAGTCCCCCCGCCGTTGGAAAAACAGGGATGCCACAAACTAGGCACCAGGACACCAAACAGCATAATAAAGTTTAAGATAAATTAATTGATTCAATGCCAGCAGCTGTAACTGGGCCAACAAGTCACTTAGGATAAATAACTGATTAAATGCCGGCAGCCAAAACACTGAGTGAAATAGTAAAGATTTAAATAAACTTCAGTACAGCTGATCTACCATCGATTGGCAGCTGTACGCGATGAATCACATTGCTAGAAATGAATGAGAAAGCTAGATGCATAGGGGTCCTGAATGTAGGACTGTAATAACAGATATATGTGCAGTGAAGGGAATATGTAGGACAGGAACCCACAGAAGAAAGTAGAGCAAAAGAGCAGAAGTGGGCCCAGGGCACCAGGCGGGCGGACTGCAAGCAGCAGGACAATCGGCCGGTCACCCAGAAGCAGAGACAGTACCAGTAGGAAAAAAAGGCAAACCAAGAATAATCCATGAAAACACACCCGTGCCAGATCAGTATTACTCCCGACAGGCCTACATGTACTAGCTGGACAATACAGATTACAAATTCATCCTGTGAAAATACTACAGTACAATGGAGCTCCACACGGAAGGGGAGGCGGATCTGGGACTCAGGAGGAGCAGGAAGCAGCACAAGAGAAAGGCCGAAGCCCAGCAGATGGAGCGGGGAGGAGGATGAGGCAACAGCCAGGAGCACAGGAAAGGTACGGGGGATGGCAGAAGTGTAGAAGAGGAATGGGGCCGAGGAAGCGGCAGCCACGGGAGGGAAAAAGACAGTGGGAGGCAGTGAGGAGCAGGAGGGATGGATGGTCAAAAACTCTTTGCAAACTGTTCTGACCAGAGCATATATATCAGGACCACTATCATATGAACCTGCATAATCTGCATAATAATGGACATTCACTGTATTATCTGAATCCAACATGTTGTTCGTATAAAGACAAAATAACAAAGGTCCTAAAATGTAACCTTGCAGCTCTCACGTAGCTATTTGCATCAAAGTAGAATAAATGTTCTTATGATTACTCTGAGGCGATCAGTCAAATAACTTTTAACCACTGCAAAGAGATCTGAGATCAAAATTTTGAAAACTTGTTTAGTAAATTTGTATGAATCACAGTATCAAAGTCCTCAGACAGGTCTATAAAGATAGCCCCAGTATTTACATTTTTATCTGGGGTCAGCTGTATCACTACAAATCTTGACAAGTGTTGTGATTTGGATTACTGTAATTAAACTCTTGTCATTTAGGAATTTTGTAAGTTGTCTGGTCAATAATTTCTCAAACACTTAAGTTACTACTGGTATTGAGGAGGTAAGCCAATAATTATGGTCATTGTTTTTTCTCTCTCCTAAAGCTGGTCTCCGGGCTCATAACTACTGGGAGGTCCTTCCTGGTACCACGTGACAGGCAGGATACAGATCTCTGTAGGGAAGACTACATCCTCCCCTCCATTTCCTGCAGCCATCAGTTTACTTCCTGCCTGACAAGAGGCAGATCTTCTGTAGAGGCTGTCACTGGAGTGACACAGCTGAAGACATCAAACTGTAAGCGCTGATTATTTTTACTGGCAAGAGAGGCTCAGCAGTTTCATCAAGAAATTCTACTTAAGGGATTTGCCTCTCTTCTTTACTGGGGACTCCAGTCTCAGCCGTGCATGCTATACAGACTAGCTCCCCTCCCCCCTGCCTTCCAGTGCTCTGAGGAGTTCCCGCAGTGCTGCCCATTCTCCCCCCCCCCAATCCAGAGTCAGCTCCTTCTCAGGGGTGCAGCAGGACTTACCATGGGCACAAAACAATGACTATATTGCTCTCAGGAACAACAGGGAGAAACCGCAACAGTTATTCCTGGCAGTGGAAGAGCTGCGTTTCCCCTTCGGCTCAATGACAGATGCACTGTACCATGTGCAGGCTCAATTCAGAGCAGCAGGGGAAGTCATTCGGAACAATCGCGCTCCACCAGCAGGTATCCTACGATGAACCAGCTTGTTGATGGCATTTATTCAGAGCAGCAGGGGAAGTCAGTTGGAGCTATCTATCGTGCTCCACCAGCGTGGGGCCCATGACAAACCAGGTCATCGATGGCATTTTCAAGCAGCAAGGCCCACCTCAAGGAGAGCGAGAGGGGGGCAACGCTTCTAGCGCGTCGACGAGCATCTACTGGCCTTTGCTGGTCGATGGATTTAGAAGCCCCTGGCTCCAACCTTCACTACTGGCCTTTGCTCATTGACGGCTTTTCAAGCCCCTAGCTCCAAGCGCCAGTGTCATCATGAGGGACTGTAAAAGGTGCTATCGTGGGTCTGTTAGTAAGGGCTGGAACAGGGTCACAGTTTAAATTCCTTTCCCAAGGGACACCATAAGCATCAATATGTCCTCTGCTAAAATAGACAAGCCCTCTAGGGGCAGAAAGTGCCACAAATGCAGATCCCCCACTGCTGGCCACCTTTGTGGGCTCACTCTGCCTAAAGTGTGAAAATGCCATGGCCTCAAAGTTGGAGGAGGCCACGGATGCATCCATTTCAGAATTGCAGGAGCAACAAACCCTGGTGATGGGGTCTGAATAGACCTCCACCTCAGATGGGCGGGCATTCCTCATCCAGACCTCATCGAAAAGCTAAATAGGGCTTTTGCCTGCATCCCATCTCCCTTTGAAATCCTGCCCAATTTCCAGATCACAGGATGCAGAGGAAAGTCACCCGAAGGCGAACCCCCTCCCCATCCTCAGATGTGGATGGGTGCCCCTCCTCACGACATGACAGGAGGAGAAAGCGGTCCAGTTCCAGGAGCAGATCCAAGATGCCCACAAGGGGAAACGCTGACAAGACAGACAGGTCCCCTGAACCAGAGTCCACTTACTCCTCCCCAGAAGAGGGGGAACTTCCGGACAATGACTCCGATTCAGGTGCCTTGCCATCCACAAACCTTAACTTGGATGAGATAGTTTTTTTTTTTTTTTTTTTTTAAATCGAACAAGCAACCCGAAGAGATTCACCTGGGACCCTCCTCACCAGCTCCTAAGTACTCAAAGCCTGCTTTCAGGCTACTGTTGGCCTCCAAACCTTACCAAAAATAAAAAAAAAAAAAATAAAAACATTGTTATCCCTGCTGAGGGTGGGGCTTCCCTGCGGGACCCAGTGGATAGGAAGGTGGACGCATCCCTAAAGAAGGCGTTCCAATCCGTCGTAACCCTGCTCGCAGAATATGGGCCAAAAAAGTATCAAAAAACACTATTGCCAGATGGATTCGTTCCACCATATCCATCGCCTACTAGAAAGCGAGGGTAGCCCTACCAGGTCCAGTGAGGGCCCACTCCACGAGAGCAAAGGTGGCATCTTGGGCGGACTCCCAACAAGCTTTGCTGACATGCTTATGCAGAGCAGCCACTTGGTCATCCATCCATACCTTTGCAATGTTCTACAAATTGGATGTGTCCGCCTCCGCAGAGGCGTCCTTCGACCGCCGGGTCCTCCAGGCAGTGGTGGACCTGTAAAGCGCTATTAACATTTTTCCCACCCGGGAAGCAAGGAGATGTACTGCTTTAGTATATCCCAGTAGTTATGAGCCCAGAGACCAGCTTTAGGAGAGAGAAATAGAAAATTTAAATACCTGTAAATTTTCTTTCTCCCACTGCTGGTCTCTGGGCTCCTTCCCTCCCAGAATGTTTGAAGTTGGCCATCTAGCCACATGTTCAGATTAATGTTTCTTCTTTTTGTTTCCAAGTTCTGTAGTACTATAGGAGACAACTGCTTTAGGAAGAACTGATGGCTGCAGAAAATGGAGGGGAGTATGTAGTCTCCCTACAGAGATCTGTATCCTGCCTGTCACATGGTACCAGGAAGGACCTCCCAGTAGTTATGAGCCCAGAGACCAGCAGTCGGAGAAAGAAAATTTACAGGTATTTAAATTTCTATTTCTCCCGATTTAAAGATGGGGACCAAGCCAGCCCAGTGGCGCCGAGGGTTGAGGCACTGGACGCCAAACACCTCGCGCTACACCGGTGACCCAGGACTGAGGGTCCACAGGACTACTCTCCCTTTCTGGGGTGGGTAGTAGGGTTTGCATCGCTCCTCAGCAGCCCCCGATGGAGATTGGGGGTCCTGCAAGTAGCGATGCTGAAACAAGGAGTGGAGCGGCAGTGGAAGTCAGCACATCATGAGCCCCACACTATTCTCTCAGATCCACTGACTCTCGCATTCTGGCTATTCCACGACGTACTACAAGCAGCCAAGGTGCTTTCTCTTTTCACTTCCCTATACTCTGGAACTCACTACCTATGCCCATCTAACACTCTTCATTCTCCTCTTCCATCTCACAGGCCCTACACAACTTTTACTCCTCAAACTGCACATGTCAATGAAGATTCTGCTGTTTTTCCCCAAAGTTTATTTATTTTTATTTTTTTATTGAAATTTCGGATAACACCTTTGAGAACAAGCTCATTTCACAGGTTCCATGTCAGATGACAATACATATTGGAAATGTATGAGACGGAGAACAAACAACACAAAGAATTATACAAAACATTACAAGAGTGTATAACTAGAGAAGTTCCAATACATGTGGCATTGTACAATGTACGCCAAGGTGCGTATTTGATTAAAACCTGGAATTCAAAGGGTCATATTAGAGGGGGTGGAGTCTTATGAAACGACCCGTTACAGGAAAATGAGAACAGACTCAGCCTAATATCTAATAATCAACAAGGTAAGGGATGGCATCAGCCCAGCAGCCTCGACAAAGGTACATAGGTATGGGACAAAGCATTTTAGAGTGAGCAAGGGAGCTCAGGATATATAACGGGGAGTGGAGGGGGAAGTGGGGATGGGGGAAAGCCATTGAGGGTGAGTGGAAGGGATCAAGAGGAAGTGTGAAAAGAGCATGATTAGCAACTCAGAACAGTTATTTACATGCTGAGAACAGTTATGCATAAGGTCAGGACTCCATTGCACTTCAAGCTTATTTTGCTTTGTTGCACTATATGTATAACCTTGTAAATGTATTTGGTTCAATTCTACCTTTGTATGTGTCTTATCCAACCACTTTTGTATATGTGTATTCACTTTATCTGCACTGGTTTGCTGTGTATATGCCATACCAAACTGTAATTGAAAATGTACATTCGATTTATCTATACTGTATTGCCTATGTTCCCCTCTTCCCCCTTCCCCAGGATGCGTCATGAGATGAACAACTCGTTGCTCAGTGTGTTTTTCTGGTCAAACTCTTCAACAAATAAATAAAATAAATAGACATCACTGCATGTCAGCGCTCTGGGAGAAATGCAAGTAAAAATCCCTGGTGGACTTAGGGAGGCGACAGAGGCGACGGAGACCCGGGGAGCCAAGGATCACGTCCGGACGCCAAACCGGCCTTCCAGGAGCTCTCCTGAGCGCCTCGACCCAGCCCAGGACCTTCCCTCTTATTCCAGAAAGGTCGCCAGGTAGCTGAGGCAGAGGCCCTCCCGGGGGCTGATTCGAGGGGCTGGACAGGTCATGGGTTTGGAGAAGGAGTGCTCAGCAATGCGTCTCCCGGGGAAGGTGGTTTCAGGCTGGGAGTAGAGATAGCGGCTGTGAGGTCACCCCTGAGAGATGCCCTGGTCCCCCAGTGCATAAACAGAATGTACAAAAAAAAAAAAAAAAACGGAGTTTGGGGACTATATTTGCCATTTTCCAGGCACTAGGAAAAGTGCAGCTTTCAGTAGACATGGTAAAAACCAAATGTATGGAGACAGGCAATAACCAGGGCCACATATTGCAAAACTTTAGAATTAAGTCCATGTTACTCTGCAGATTTGTTTATGTTCTGATTAAGAAGTTCAGGGCCAGCCCACTGGTGCAAGTGGTAGTGCTACCACTTGTGACACCAATGACCTGGGTTCATGAACAAGCCCGGAGCGTTGGAGGGGCAGCTGGGGGGGGGGGGGAAAAGGATTGAGTGCCCAGCAGTCAGCTCTCCTACTCCTCTGGGGCAGGTGCACTGTAGCACTCTGCGACAGTCTGACTCCTAGAGCTGGCTGTTAGTCAGAGAGTCAGAGACCATATGATCACAGGGGTTGAAGCAGAGGCAGACATCAGTGCGTGAGGCGTGGGAGCACGTCTGAAGTCACCAGGATGTCATTGTATGTCCTCTCTTCCAGGGCGGAAATCAGGGTCCAACCTGCCCTGGACTGGTTGCCCCCAGCCTTCACCTCCACCTGTGGCCAAATTGGATTGTACTGGGAAATTAGTCGAGGAGCTGAAGGCAACCCTGCCCTAGGTGGAAAACCAAGGGGAATGGCCACCAAGTGTGTCATGGGTAGACAAGAGGAGTCCAGTACCATGAGCAGGAGGGTCTCGGTTGGACAGGATACAGGCAATGGAGATGGCCAAAAGAGGTCTTTTCCACTGGTGTGAGGAGATATAAACAGAACTGGGGGAATTAAATCAGAAATCAGAAGATCCTTTTGCACCTCAGGTTTAGTTACCAGCATAACATTTAAATTACTCTTAGTTTGGGATAATGCCAAACATCCTGATTCCACTGTATCATCTTTGCTCCTATTATTAGCAATTCTTCTCAAGTTAGCTAGAGCCTGAGTGTTCAGATTTGCTTGGACCTGGATCTGGTTATTCAGATTAGCCTTGGTTTGGATAACATTAATGAAAAAAAAAAGTTGTTAAATGTATCAGCAATGTGGACTTCTTGATGGTGCAGTGGGTAGTGTGTTGCGCTCCCACTCTGGTGACACAGTTCAGGGAGTGGACTAAAGAACTGGACTGGGCGACTAAAGAGACAGCAGTGGTGCTGCCCAGGGCAACACTCCCAGCTGTGGAGGGATGGTGCCACAATTCCACAGCTGCATCAACACCTGTGGTGGGCAGGGGAGCTTTCCTGGTTCACTGGGTAATGCTGAATGTTAGTAAGGCCTGGAGCAGCACTGCTCAGCACTGAGCCAGAGGTAGGCAGAGCCAAGAGGGAAATACAAGGAAAGGAAAAAAAAAAACCTACATACAACGAGCCGTTTAAATGGCAGCTGCCAGCATCCTTGACACCTGCTCTGTGTGGATCTCCACCAACTATAATACAAGGGAGAATGGTGGGTGGGGCTGATGGTTCATAGGACTAGACAGTGAGGCACAGGTAGAGGCTCAGAAAGAAATAAAAACGTATCAGCTGTGTGCCCTAATACTGTACTTCCATTTTAGTGATGCCACAGACTCAATGGACTATTTATGCCGATTTGCACCAAGACGACGCTTTGCAGACTGGAGTGGATGTAAACAGAGGATAAAAATAAATATACAGTATACACTACAGCTTTCCTCTGATAGCTTTAATGACTAAACCAGTCTTGAAAAAGGGAGCCACGGTCCAGTATGAACACAACACTTTACCCAAGCTCAATATGTTCACAAATTCTAGAAACTCTGCACCTCAGCTTATGTCTTAGCCAAATCTCTCTCGTTAACTTTGTTAATGTTTTCAGGAGAATGGTAGCACAGACCAGTTAAACAGAGGAAATGTACACAACCTTTTGGCAATCAAACTTTTATTATGCTGATCACAGTCTGAAGTGGCTGATTTCATAATGTACAAGTACTTACGTGACCCATGGATTATAATGCATGGGAACAAATTTTGTTTTGATTTTTCAGAGAAATAGGAGTTAGACTCAGAGGAAACAATGGAGGTCAAGGAAGCATGGCTATCAAAACAGTTTGGTCACACACAAGAATCCCAAGGTAAAACACTGCAACAAAGAAAACATACAAACTGGCCCAAGAACTGTAACACTGTTACAGACTTGATAAAAGTCATATATTTTATTTCAGGGGTTATCACCTTTAGGGTGGGCCATATCCCCCAAACTACTATGAATCTGGCAGGTCCTTGTTACATTTTGAAACACTAAAATGTTATTGTTAGTTCTTTATGTACAGTTCCCTTTAATACCTTTTTGATCTGACAATAAGAGTTTTGTCTGCCTATCAAGCTTGCAGGGGGGTATTTATTTTGTATGCTGTTAATTACACAAGTGATGGCAAGAATGAAAGACCATTTCTAAGCATGTAAATTATGTTTGGTATCCAGTACCAGGGATCAACACTGTCACCTCCCACCTATCAAATGCTAGTAACTTTTGCACCAGGCTAGTAAAATTTTACTTTTACTAGTCCTACTGGCTTGTACTGGAGAAAGAAACCTTTCAATAAGTACACCAGTTAGACCAGTAAAATAAACTTTCAAGGGACCAGTGGATCTTCCCCCAGTAAATAGCTCTCCTGGCTACTGGTTGCAAATTTCAACCCCTACAGTGCTGACAAAATTGGTTCATTTGCTGTGGAGTCGTCAATTGTGTTATTAAAGTTGCAGACCTGGCTACTGGAGTTACCTTGACAGAATAGTTGTGTTCTCCAGTGGTTCATCCTTGAAAGTTGAGAGTCCTAAAATGACTTTTTGGATGGACAGTTCTACGTTACTATGCCACTGTATATAATTGTTGCTTTAATCTCAATGTCATACCATTTAAGGTTCAAATTACTACCCAAGTTATAAACAGTTACAGGACAATTAGCCAGCAAGAGGTCTAGGGTATGAATTAATAAAATGACTCAGGCCCTGCACACTACTTTAAAAGTGAGCACCCCAACCTTTAAAATATTATTACTTGCAAATAAACACATCTATACAGTGTAAGATTACTATAAGGAAATCATACATTGCATTTGGACTGATGCCACTGTAAGCTTAGAGAGGGCATTTATCTTCCTAAACAATTACTTAAAAAGTTGTGCACACATAAGGTCCAAGTTCTTTTAAAAATCTAGTCCATAGGTGTTCAGTTTCAATGGGCTGGTGGTAGTAGTTTGTTTATTGCTGCTATATTGCAAACTGTAATTTACACATCATTCACAAAGCTCATTTGACATTCTTATCCACAAAGATAGGTTCAGTTGTAATTCTCCCAGTTCTTGCTGTAAACAGGGACGTGCTTTCCCATGGGTCAAAACAAAGTTTTTGAGTCTCTAGCCAGAATTTAGCTGTTGTGCCAATGCCAATTTTGTACCCTTTCATGTCAAACAATTCTTGGGTAATTGTTTACACTTAAAGAAAACGTTACCAGCCCCATCTCCCTCCAAGGGCTAGCTAACCTCCTGATTAGTGGTTTGGCATGTAAAACAAACTTTTCCTATGCTACTCATCTTTTACAAAATATAAAACTGATCGAATACACAAACATACTACACAAGGTTCTTGACAAAGGACACCTGGTGGACTCTGTCTATATAGAACTCACCAAAGCCTTTGATTTAGTAAACCACATGCTTCTACTAACAAAGCTACCCACATTAGGTCTCTCTGTGGCCATTGTGCTATGGTTTAAAAGCTACCTCTCAGGCAGATCACAACAGGTTAAGATAAATGGGGAGCTCTCTGAAGCCAGGCTCGTCACATCGGATGTGCTGCAAGGCTCCATCCTGGGGCCCCTTTTGTTTAGCCTCTTCATCAATAATCTTCCTGAAGCCTGCTCTTGTTTCACTGTCTTACTTTACGCTGATGATGCAGTCATCTGTGCAAGTAACCCCTGCCAAGACTTACTTACTCGACACCTCCAATGCAACTTTGCATCTCTCAAGAATTGGTTCCAATAGAACAAGCTTGTGCTCAACTACAAGAAGACCAAAACAATGCTCTTCTCAAGTACAGAGAAGAGAACTACGGTACAAGTACTCAACATCCTCAACAGTAAGGGTGACCCTCTAGAACAGAGAGAAACTTTCAAATACCTCGAGGTCACCATCGACCAGACTAACATTTGCACCACATGTCAACCAAATCATCTGCAACATTAACAGGAGACTAGGAGCACTACATAGACAAAGGCACAATCTTACCCTGGAAGCCAACGAAGTGGCAGTCACAAGTTCCATCCTCCCCATAGTTGACTATGGCCTAACAGTCTATGGGAGTGCCACAAACACTGTGTTAAACAGGGTCCGGTTAGTCCCTGAACAAAGCCTGGCCATGGTAACTAGGGCTGACAAACCTCACACAGCTGCACTCTTTACTCTCTCACAAACTGGCTTCCCCTGCAGGACAGAATAAAATATCAAACCTGCCTTCTAGGCATGAAAGCTCTCATGGGCCTGACCCCCGCCCACCAGGGCTACAAGGTCTCCTACAACCTGCCCAAAATCCTTACCCAACATGAGGCATGACTATCGGTACATTGGCTGTTCCATTCAACTGAACAGCTCTAGCCAAATGCTCCTTTGCAACCAGGGCACCAAGCTGGTTTAATGAACTTCAGGTAATAAAAAAAAAAGACACCAACTAAGCTGGGTCATTTCAAATGGGAACTTCTAAATTTACTCCTACTTGGCTCCAAATGTAGCTGCTTCTCCTAATGTAACCCCATCCCATGCAGTGTAACTTCCCAACTGCACCCCTACCCAACACTTGCACCATCTTATTGTGGTGCTTCTGCCCCCTAAGGTCCCCTCTTACACGTGCACATAATGCCAGCACCTTACCCATCACATGGTCTCCTCACACATGTGCCTCTCCTCTGCTCCAATGTGTCGTAAAACACACAGACTTAACCTTTGACAATGCCCAGATGGGCTGCTACATTTGTATAATTCCTAGTGCCTGTGTTATGCTTTGTATTATTTGACCTGTTGAATGTTAACTTTTGTTCACTCTGTATTGCCGAAACGGTACATATGTTGCTCATTCTGTTTTGTTATGTCACTGAATCAATACTGTCCAGCCTTTGTTAATCAGTTTTTAATACTGACTTTGACATGGTGTAAACAAATTGTTATTCTGACAAGGAACCTTTGTAAATGAGCATTTCTGCTCAAAGGTGTATTTCCAAACTTTGAAATACATAAATAATTCCAAGCTCCATAATTGATGACAAGGTTGTGCTCAATGTTGCCATGGCAGGGCTGTAAAGCAGGGCTCCACTGCTCACTGTGTAAGGAGTAACACATGCCAAGGTGCCCAGCTGTGCTGAGATATATATGGACACTTCTGGCATAGCTGAGTGCCTTCAAACGCCAGATGTGCCTGTGTATCTAGCACAATGTGACTTTCTGACGTGTGTAAAGTAGAAAAATGTGTTTTTCCAAGTATCCAGAAAAATATTTCAAAATCTACTGTTCAAAGACAGATTAACACATTTTTTATTATTTTCTTTTGTATTTATGTCCATTATTCTTTATTAGTGAGGACAACTTGTTGAAAACTTTACCCTTGTCCCCCAGAATTCACCCTCTCCTCCGGCTGATGCCATAAATCTGTTTCTGACATCGCAGTCTGTTGCCATGAAAAGGATTCTGATCTCACAGAGCACTATGACTTCAGCAAAAGGAACAGCAAGATGATGGAATGAAGTCCAAGACACAAAGGCCCTGTTTTCATGTAACTGTCCTCATAATATAGGGAGATAGGTATAGAAAAGTAACAAAATATAAATAGAATTGTATCTAAATATTTATTAAAAAGTTTTCCTCAATGCTAGAAAAACACATTAACCCCAACATATTTTTTAATGTTGATCATTTTTACATTTATTGTCAAAACATTCTTGCATAGTTGTTTACGAACAGGGTAAGCTACAGACCACCTGCACAGAAAGAAGAGCTAGACAGGGAAATGTTGGAAGAAATCAAGGAAATGTCCAACAAGGGGAAGGTACCACTAATCGGGGATTTCAATATGCCAGATATGGACTGGAGCATCCCAGTTGCAGCACTGCATAGAAAGTAGGGAAGTCCTGGACTCACTGCAGGGGGCATTTCTAAGGCAACTCATCAGTGATCCCACACGGGAGAAGGCCATACTGGACCTGCGACTGTCAAACACAGACAGTGTCACGAACATCACAGTGAGAGGTCACCTAGGGACAAGTGATCATCAAACAGTGAGGTTCTAGGTAAAAACAAAGCAAGAAGCGTTCCACACTAAAACAAAGGTCCTGGATTTCAGAAAGGCGGATTTCAGGAGGATGGGAGAGTGCGTCAGTAAAGTACCGGAATATACGGGAAAAGGGGGCCGGGTAGAGGAATGGTGGGCACACATTAAGATAGCCCTTTAGGAAGCAACAAGCCTATGCATAAGGCAGGTTACAAAGAACAGGAGAAAGAGAGACCACTGTGGTTTTCCAAAGAACTAGCATCAGCAGTTAAGGCTAAAAGGTTGGCTTTCAAGAAGTATAAAGCAACACAGAGGGCTGAGGACAGGGAAGGATATCAGGAAAATGAGGGAGGCAGCAAAGGCTGTTAGGAGCACTAAAGCACAAATGGAAAAGAATATAGCCAGGACCATAAGGATAGGGGATAAAACATTCTACAGGTACATTTGGAGAAAAGAGAAAAAACAAAGCAGAGATAGTCAGACTTAAGGGAGAAAGAAGGGAGAAGGTGGAGGAAGACAAGCAGAAGGCTGATATACTGAACTGGTTATTTTTGTTCAGCATTCACAAAAGAAGAGGCAGGAAATGGGCCGCAGATAAAAGAATCACTGGGGGGAGGGAGGATGACACTAACCCATTTTCTGAGGATAGGATACTCAAGAAACTTGAGAAATGTTAAGTGAATTAAGCAAATGGCCTAGACAGGGTACACCCAAAGATTCTGAAGGAACTGAGGGTAGAGCTATCTGCCTCCCTGGCAGCCCTGTTCAACCAATCAACTGAAACAGGGGAGTTACCAAGGGACTGTAGGAAGGCGAATGTAGTACCAGTACACAAAAGTAGGAATAAGGAACAGGCAGGGAACTACAGACCAGTAAGCCTGACATCATTGGTGAGAGAAACTATGGTATCACTAATAAAAGAAAAGATGGTTGAGTTCATGACTGAAAATGGGTTGCAGGATCCAAGACAGCATGGGTTCACAGGAGGTAGATCATGCCAAACAAACCTAATCGAGTTCTTCAACTGCATGACTAGAGTAGGGGATCGGAGGGGGTAGCGGTAGATGTAGCCTGCCTGGATTTCAGGAAGGCTTTTGACACCATCCCACACACAAGCTTATTACACAAACTGGGGAGTCTCAGGATGAGGTCAAAAATGGAAACATGGGTACAAAATTGGCTGAGCAACAGGAGCCAGTGAGTAGTCATAAATGGGGTACACTCGGATGAGGGGGAAGTGACAAGCGGTGTGCCATAAGGGTCAGTTCTCGGACCACTGCTATTCAACGTCTTCATTAGCGACATTGCGGAGGGAATGTAAGGGAAGTGTGTCTGTTCACAGATGATACAAAAATCTGCAACAGAGTGGATACACCAGAGGGGGTAGAAAGAATGAGGAGGGACTTGAAAAAACTAGAGAAATGGTCAAAGGAATGGTAGCTAGGATTCGATGCTAAAAAGTGTAAAATTATGTATATAGGACACAAGAACCCTTGTATGACATACCAACTGGGAGGGGAGGAGGTAGCAGCAACTAAACAGGAAAGGGATCTGGGGGCCATCATAATGGAAGAACTCAAAGTGGCAAGTCAGTGTGACAGGGCAGTGCGGAAGGCTAATAGTATGCTGGGGTGCATTGGGAGGAGTATAACAAGCAGGAAGAGGGAGATGTATTGCCCTTGTATAAGTCACTGGTGGGGCCTCAACTGGAGTACTATGTCCAGCTCTGGAGGCCCCATTTCAGGAAGGACATTGAAAAGGTAGAGGCAGTACAGAGAAGGGTGACCAAAATGGTCCATGGCATACATCAGGAAAGCTATGAGGAGAGGCTCAAGAAATTAAACATGTACTCTTTGGAAGTTAGAAGGGAGAGAGGAGACATGATAGAGACATTCAAGTACCTCAAGGGGATGAATAAGGTATTGGAGCGCAGCATGCAAAAGAAAAGGAGATGCACAAGGGCAAAGGAACATGCTATGAGGTTGGAAGGGGGAAGACTCGGAGCAAATGTGATGAAGTACTTCTTCACGGAAAGGGTGGTGGACACCTGGAACAGGCTGCCGATGGAGGTGATGGGAGCCAAAACCGTGGAGGAATTTAAGCATGATGGGATAGGCACAGGAGTTTCTTGGAATTCAGGGACAGTTAAGGTTGCAGGTCAGGCAGGATCTGGAGATCAAAAGCAGGTACAAAGCTTGCTATCTAGGGCAGACTTGATGGAACAAGGGGTCTTTTTCTCCCAACACCTTTAATGTAACTATGTAACTATAAATGATGTTAAAAATGCCAACTTCACAAAGTCATCAAGAACATACTATGTCGGAACACTTACTTCATGAGCATATAATGCATTATTCCAGGAAATATACATGTTAAAGACGTAGAAGTGATATAACATTTTGGAGGATCTATATCTCCGGATCTATCCAAATATCAAGAAAAATAATTACAATATGCTATGTGCCGTCATGGAGCATGACCATCCAACCAAATATATTAGTAAATAAGAATTTGTCCCCGATTTGCACAGATGGCAAAAACAAGGCCATGCCTAGGTGCAGAAAATTTAACTAGGAAAATGAAAATCCCCATGAGGTCTAAGATACTAACATACTAACATACTATTTGCCAGCAGATTAGGCCTTATGGTCTATCAAGTCTGCTCGAACCTAGATCCTTAGTTGGGTGCCGAGACCCTCCCATCCCTTGTGCTCCAGAAACCCCTATCATCCATCCCCACCCCCCCGGGACAGGCCATCATCTGATACATCCACTTTCTGTGTCTGTCCCACCCTTTCTTAAAGCTCTCCACTGTGGATCTCTGAACCAGCTCACCAGGCAGAGCATTCCAAGGGTCCACCACCCTCTCAGTGAAAAACCTCCTCCTCTTTTCCCCCCTCACCCTTCCACCTTCCAACTTCAAACCATGCCCTCTGGTGATGCCTCCCTGCTTTAGTCTAAAGATCCCCTCCATGTTTACCCTATTTATTCCCTTGAGGTACTTGAAGACCTCAATCATGTCCCCCCTGTCTCTCCTCTCCTCCAATGAAAACAGGCAGAGCTCCTCAAGTCTGTCCTCGTAAGTCAAATCCCCTAGCCCTCGTATCATCTTTGTTGCCCTCCTCTGTACCCTCTCCAGGAGCTGTATGTCCCTCTTCAAGTGTGGTCTCCAGTACTGTACACAGTACTCAAGGTGTGGTCTAACCAGTCCATTGTACAGTGGCAGAATCACTTCCTTGCTCCTAGAGGTGATCCCCCTTGCGATGCATCCCAACATCCTGTTTGCCTTGCTAGCTGCTCTCCTGCACTGCTCAGTGTTATTCATACATGTATCCACCATGACCCCTAGGTCTTTTTCCCCTGTTGAGGCTTCCAGCACCTCCCCTCCCAGGGTGTACCTGTGTTTAGGGTTTCCCCGACCAAGATGCAACACCTTGCACTTGGTGAAGATGTCACATGATGTTCTTGATCAATCAGATCACTCTGATTTCCTCACCTACTTTATAAATATAAATATGTGCTGACAACCCTGTGACTGATTGGCAGCACATATCTGCATATTCAGCAAGTCCGCTTTACAGCCCCAAGATGGCAACTGGGAACGCAAGATGGTGAACAAGTACAGTCGTGGCCAAAAATAATGGTGCCCTTGCACTTTTTTTCAAATAACTCACAATTTCCTCTAAACATAAGTTGAAATTAACAACAGTATTTGGTCTCCACAATTCTTTATTTCTCTGTTAATATTACAGAACCTTTGTTTTTGATTCAGAATTTAATATATCCTTTTAAATCAGAAAATGAAAAGAAATGGCATTGACAAAATTATTGACACCCTAGACTTAATATTTGGTAGCACAGCCTTTGGTCAAAATAACTGCAATCAACCACTTCCTATAGCCATGGATGAGCTTCCTGCACCTCTCTACTGGCAGTTTGGCCCACTCTTCTTGTGCAAACTGCTCCAGTTCGCCCAGATTTGAAGGGTGCCTTCTCCCAACTGATGTTTTCAGATCTCTCCACAGGTTTTCAATGGGATTTAAATCTGGACTCATTGCTGGCCACTTCAGAACAGTCCAGCGTCTTGTCTTGAACCATTCCTGGGTGCTTTCTGAAGTGTGTTTGGGGTCATTGTCCTGCTGGAAGACCCATGACCTTCGACGGAGACCCAGCTTTCTGACACTGGGTTCAACACTGCACTCCAAAATGGCCTGGTAATCTCCAGATTTCATGATGCCATGCACACGTTCAAGGCACACAGTGCCAGAGGCAGCACAGCAACCCCAAAACATCACTGAACCTCCTCCATGTTTGACTGTAGGGAAGGTGTTCTTTTCTTTGAAGGTTTCATTTTGTTTTCAGGCAACATAGAGATGATGTGCTTTACCAAAAAGCTGTAATTTGGTCTCATCTGTCCACAGGCCATTCTCCCAGAAGGATTTTGGCTTGTTCAGGTGTGTTTTGGCAAACCCCAGTGGGGCTTTCTTATGTCTCTCTCTCTCAACAGTGGGGTCCTCCTGGGCCTCCTACCATATAAACCCCTTTCATTGAGTTGGTGACAGATGGTGCAAGTTAAAACTGTCGTACCTTGTGTCTGAAGGTCAGCTTGAATCTGTTTAGCAGTTGATCGAGGTGCTTTCTCCACCATTCGAACAATCCTGCGCTGCAATCTTCGATCAAGTTTTCTCTTGCAGCCACGTCCAGGGAGGTTGGCTACAGTGCCATGGGCCTTAAACATCCTGATAACATTACGTACGGTGGAAACAGAAACATCAAGGTCTCTGGAGATTGATTTGTAGCCTTGAGATTGTCCATGCTTGGCTACAATCTTCTGTCTGACCTCCTCAGACAATTCTCTGGCTGTCTTTCTTTTTTCCATGCTCATTGCGGTACACACAGTGACACAAAACAGGAGAATGAGTCCTTTTTCTCTATTCAAACTGGTTGAATGAGTGATTTTTATATTGCAGGAACCTGCAACTCACCACAGGTGAGTTCAATTCCAACGTGAAAGAGAATCACCTGCTTGAAATCTAATTATTTCTAACTACTTCTAAAAGGTGCCAATAATTTTGTCCGGGCCATTTAAGGATTTGTGTGTGGAATAAGCTAAGATTTTCTGCTTTTTATGTTTTATTCCACTGCAAACCAAAGAAATACATATATGGATACCAAATTTTTTTTTATTTTCAGGAAGGAATGGTGCATTATTAGAAAAAACTGCAAGGGCGCCAATATTTTTGGCCGCGACTGTAGAACACCCTGCCAGAGGAAGTGGTGGGGGCTGAAACAATCACGGGATTTAAGAATGCATGGGATAGACATAATTCTGGAATTCTGGAGGTCTGGGGTACAGGGCAACAGACTTCTAGGAAAACATAAACTGAACTTACAAGCTCAAATGGGCAGACTGGGTGGGCCATAGACCCTTATCTGCCAACACTGTCTATGTATCTGTGTAAGATATTATCAAATATCAAGTTCAGCGTTAGGCTCTGTAAAAGCGCAAACTGTTTGGTGTTTTTGTTTTTTACCTTTCAGCAGCGCTTTTTTTTTTTTTGTATGTATCATGCAAGCACATCTGAACAGATTAAGAAATGTAAAATAACATTAATGGATACCCTGTGCAGTAGGCTGTATGGGAGAATAGATCCCTGTAAACTGTTATGTGGCTGTACAGCATATTTATCCATCGCTGCTTATGAAGCGAGAGGCAGACATGATGCACCTAGAGTCCCTTTTGACCTTAAATTACAATATCACTTTAATGTTACTATGTAAAATATTGCCATACCGAGATGGCCTTGTGGCACAAAGACTAAGGCACTAACACCTTTCCTCCCACCAGGACAGTGACCCGGGTTCAGGAACAGATTTGAGTCATTAGAGGTCAGCCAGGAAGAAGAAGATCGAATGTCCGAGGGCTGGTTCTCTTCTCACAGGTGGGGAGGCATGTTTGGCCAGTCAAAGATGCCCCCAAGGTGGAGGCCTGGTGGTACAGCAGTGCATGGGTGGCAACATAAGGGATTGTACTCTAGGAAATGTTGGATGGATGCGCCTCCAGGCATGAGTCCGACACTCAGTGGCAAAGTGGGGAGAAAAATGGAAAAACAGAATGTTGAGGGCTTAATGAAGCCCAGTCCATCTGTCCCCAAAGCCGCACCACCACTCAGCTCATGACCAGGTCCAGCACAGGTTATGCACTGGTGGGGGAGGATGGCCCTCCCACCTTTGGCCCTGCCACAAGGGGGAATTCATGGGGAGACTCAGACGAGGTACATGAACACTCAAGCTCCTCAGGTGGCACACTGGATGTGTGCTTGCTTTACAACACTGAGGGGGTTGGGGAACCGGTTCGGGGAGGTGGAGACTGGGTTGAGCAGCCACCCCCCCCAATGGAGGAGGAACAGATGTATATAGAACAAAAAGACTGCCATACCACTCACATGTAGGCTTTAACATTCATCTCTATTCAATTATGGAAAGAGTAAAATCTTTGCTGTTCGTCATTAACAAAGAGATTTCTGAAAAGCAAACTGAAAAAGCAACAACACGTTGATGTGTATGGCTGACTTGTCTTTGCAGCGGAAAGAGCTAGAAACTTAACTTTTTAAACAAAAATACCAGAGTCTGTAAAATACAGCCAGATCACCAGAAAAATCCCAGATCTGTCCAGAATAGAGAGAGAACTACCATGCTTTTCCTGGTGCATCCTACTTGTGTGCCTAAACATGCTAATCACTTCTGACATTTTATCATGCATATTATAAAGATATAGTATCAACTTTACAATTGCACTGGTAAAAATCATCTTGCATACATTTAACACATTTTTATCCTAGAAATCTGCTTCCTGAAGGATTTAAGAAATAATGTCCTTACAAGTTGGCATTTGTTTGTGGATTAAGGGGTGCTGACATGAAGCCATTAACCCACAGTCAGTGCCTTTAGAAATCCTTGCTTGTAAGGTTGTTATTGTGGTTATAAGTATATCTGCTTTAAAAAAAACCATTTTTAGGTTTTGACATACTTTTTTGGTTTATGTAGTTTTGGTTTCTGAGTCTTCTCTTCCTCTGCTGGGGAATGTTTACACTTATCTAAATTCGTAGTTAAACATTATGAAGTACTCAGGGATTTCTATTAGTTCAGTATTTCTACAGCAGCTCTTTGAAGTTACCAGGATGGTTTGAAATTAACAAAAGCTTGAATTTGGTTATTATGTGCACTGGGCACTGGCTGAGAATTACTTCCCAGTATAGCAAACAGTCAAAGAACGCCGTGAGCTCATGAATAATTAGCCTTACGACTGATTTTAAGTTTCCCTCACAGCACATACATAAAGTATTATTAAACAGAAACTCAGGAAAACCCAGAAAATGCAGCAGCTGCTGCAGAAATGCCCAAATAGGGCTTTAAGCATTTAATGGAACATTTTATTTACCTGCTGCAATTACATTTTACTTTTAAAGAACTATGCCATACATAACGTCTGCAGTGTTGACTGTGGCCATCTCGCACATCCAAGACAGCTTCCAGTGGATGGGTTATGCTAATGAGGGCTATCATCTAATGGCAGAGTCGACAGCCCTCATTAGCATAACCCACATGCTGGAAGTCACGTGGGGTGCATAAGATGTCTGCAGGCAGCTCTGCAGACATTATGTGCAGTTCGGTCCTTTAAAAGTAAACCGCATAATACAGCAGGTAAATAAAAAATTCAGTTTAATATTGAAAGCCCTAATAGAGTGTTTCTACAGCAGCTGCTGCACTTTCTGGGTTTTCTAGAGCTTCTCTTTAAGAAGAAAATTTTTATTGACTAAAACCAAGTTGTTTTGTCCAAACGTAAAGTATAGCTTCAGGACATTACAAGGTTTGTAGTTTATGAAAAATATGTTTTTAAGCTTATATTTTGAAAAAAAAAAAAAAAAAAACTAAACATTAGTATTTTGCATTCTGCAGCTTCAACACACATTTGTTTAAAGCAGTAAAGCAAATGCATCCAGAAAAACCTGTAACGCTCTTTTACTAAAATGTTAGTCTTGAGAATATGATTCTTAGTTTGTAAACTGCCGTGGGGTCACTTCTACGATGTGACTAATTTGATAACCTGTCCTGAATGAATACTGATTATATAACCTGTAGGAAACACAAATATTGACAAAAAGAAACACACACACACAGACATGTATGTGCCATATTATGTTTTATACCTTTCTGGAACAATCTTTAAGATTTTTTTTTTTTTGGTTAACATGGGTCTTGAAGCAACCAATTTTTAGAAGCAATGATTTCCTAGAAAAAAATGCTTGGCAGTCAAAGGATAACATATGACAGCATGCCAGTGTTACATAGATGCTGTCGGCAGATAAGGACCGCTAGGCCCATCCAGTCTGCCCATTTAAGCTGCTTAACGAAGCATCCAGTGACCCTATCTGGTCATTGGCTTTAGCTTTTTCTTCCTGTCTCTATTATTCCTTTGTTTCTATCCCATGCATGTTTGAAGCCTGCCACTGTACGGACTGCCACCACCTCATGAGGCAGGCTATTTCATGCACCCACTACCCTTCCTGTAAAAATGAACTTCCTGACATTTCTCCCTTATGCGGAACCCCCTCAGTCTCATGTCGTGTCCTCTTGTCCTGGCACTACTATTAATCTGGAATATGCTGTCCTCTTCCACCTTTGTTAATGCCCCTGAGGTACTTGAAAGTTTCTATCATGTCACCTATCTCCCTCCTTTGTTTCAGCATGTACAAATTGAGGTCCCTCACTCTCTCCTCGTAAGGCTTGTGATGTAATCCCTTCACCATTTTGGTCACCCTCCTCTGCACCATCTCTATTTTGTCAATGTCCTTTCGAAGGTGTGGTCCCCAGAACTGTACATAGTATTCAAGGTGAAGTCTCACCAGGGGTTTTGTACAGTGGAACTATTACCTCTCTCCTTTGACTTGTGATTCCCCTTCCAATACATCCCAACATCCCACTGGCCTTTCCCACTGCCTTTGCCATCTGCCTAGCAGCCTTCAAGTCATCTGTGATTATGACCCCAAGTCCCTCTCCTCTTTAGTTTCAGCCAGCAGCCCCCCCAACCTGTAGCTCTCCCCCGCGTTCCTGCTCCCCACACACGCATGGTTTTGCACTTCTTTGCATTAAACCTTAGCTGCCATGCCCCAGACCATTTCTCCAGCAGTTCCAAGTCTTTTCTCATCCTTTCCACACCCATGTTCTAAAAATTAACACCTGTGAGACTGATGTCATTCATGTTAATATACGTTTTGGTATGCTTTGACTTGTGCCCTATCGGAGCCAGTTATAGTACTACAATATTTTCTTTCTTGCAGTTCTGGATTTTTCTCTCCTCTTAACTTCCTTCAAATACACAACCAGCACTCACAGCTACCCTTTCCCAGACATAATCTCTCTGCTACAGGCCATTCAGATCTTCATTTTTTTTTGCCACCAACAAAATGCCTCATGACTTCTTTCACCCCAGTGGCAGGTTATCCCAGGGGGATCACATCCAGTGTGGCACTTGGGGGAGATGAACACTGTGTCAGATATGTGCAGGACATCAGTACAATTTGTACAGGTACTGTATAGATCCTGTAAGTTTGAACAGACATTATTATATCCTGGCATGTTGTTTTGTGTAGATGTTACATGCCAACTGCCCCTAGGTTCCACCTGTAAATCATCCTCAGCTAAGAGATATGTTGATGAGTGCTGATGACTAATGGCGATGGCCAGCAGCACCGATTAGCTTAACTCGAGCACTGGAAGCAGGTTGGGGTGCATGAGATGGACGCAGACATGCTTTTGTCTCAGAAATTATATTTCCAAGAAAAAAAGTGTTTTCTACATGAAACCCCTAGTCAGGGAGATAGTCAGTAGCTGAGGAAGAGGCTTTATTTTATGCAGTTTTGAGACTGATGGTCATATTTAGTTGGCTCTTTGTAAACAGTTTTAAGGCCGTTCATTCATTTGAAAAAAATGGAATATGAAATGGATCTGCACTATAACAATATAAAAGCTATAATTATAATAAAAAAAAAAGCAGTTATGCCAGTAATACTCATGAAGGCCTTACCAGTATACTGTATACTTATATGCTAAGAATAGCAAAAACAAAAAAATAAATTTGCCAAAGAACACTACACATTTTATTAGTGTGATAAAATTACTATGCTTAATAGCCAATGCATCTTGTGTTACGAGACAAGAAAGAAACAGAGATGTCATTGTAAATTAATTTTAGATAGAGACAGACAAAACAAACACCAGGATCTATAGCCTATAGGTATTCAAAAAAAGATTAGTTTTCCCTGCTTCCTTAAAGCAGCAATATTTGTCACCATTCAGTTTTTGTCAGCAATAATATTTTCCTGGCAAAAACATCAATATATCCATTTTTCTTTTGGTTTTATTTCATTCTTGAAGGAAGCTTGTGGATTTGAATGTTTTCAGAAGTTCTTGCTCCCCGTCCCACGCAGTCTGTGAAAAAAAAAATTAAATACCTGCATGCTGTACTGTTTACCATTAGAAACATGTGGCGGCATCATCCATGGTATGAATCTAGTATTTACATTCAGCAGGTAACCTCAGCAAAAAAGATGTTTAAACATTCTGAGTGGTGGCCATCTTTAATGATGCCAGTGATTACAGAATTAACTATAAAAATCTGCTTTAAAAATGTCTGAAAAATAATAAATGAACTATAAAATATGTTTTAAAAATATCTGAATATTTCTTTTCAATTTGAGAATGAATCTACGGATGTCAGATTTTTTCCAAAAACTGCAAGATGAAATTTTTTTGCCAGCTAACCAACACTGCTTTTTTAAAGGAACACTACTGTTTATTTTTTTGATGGCACAACTATATAGAGAATAATGCATGGACAACCACACACAATAAGGCTATGCTTCCACTGAGGAGTTAAGATGAGATTATAAGGATCTCGAACATCGCAACCCAAAGATGGAAACATGACCCCAGCAGGGCATGGTTGCCATTGTTTTATTTTTTATTTATTTATTTATTTTTTTTTTAATAGTACATGGTTTGATTTATGTCAAAAGTGAACAATTCAGTTTATATACAGTAGTAAATGGGACACACCCACTCCCCTTGCCTTTCATCACACATAGTTGGTAACTATATTAAAAATAAATTATAATGTTGACAAGGGGCTTAACAGGAGATGCACATACACAGCAATTTTGTGTGACCTTTGAACCATGCACACAACTTGTCATGACCTTTGAACTGTGCACAACAGCTTCTGCCCATGCACAACAAGGATTTTTAGTGTATGGAAATCAATATACAACACAACCATATACTATAGCAGTGTTCACCATAGCCATCAGGAGACCGGAGTCTATGCCAGCCTGCACCCAAGACTTGGTGCGGGCTGCCACAGTTTCTGGACATGGGAGCAGCCTTTGGATCATCCATGGAGGGAGACATTCGACAGCCCTTCTAGTTAAAACAAGGTACTGACATGACTTCTTGCTTTGCTGAAAGGGGTATTTTAAAAAGATAACATATATTCAAGAGTACAAATTTGAGTGCAAAAGAAGGAATCCATGCTACAGTCACAGACCCCAAATTAGTCATTCATATGTCTAGTAAGTGAGACCTACAGGAACTATGAATGAAAGCTTGTCTTGAATGTGCAAGCTATCAAACATAACAATTCCAAAATATAGTTAAAAAATAATAATTTGGCTGTGTTACATGGTAAAGTCAATTCCTTACTGAAGTTAGTAAAGAGGCCAAATCAGACAGGTGTGACTGGTAATTGCCCATTGAATGTTACTGTACCAGTACAAAATTGCTATGCAAGACTAATGGGACGCTGTAGTCTGAACTCTTTTTTGCACAATTTATTTATACAGGATAGTTTGGGCGAAATGCAACATTGTGTTCATTTTTTTCAGTGGTGTCCTGCTTCCACCCATTACCACACCTGAGTGGACTGCAACAATAAGAGAGTTAATGTTTTGCTCAGGCTCAAACAGTGAGTGAGTAACTCTGGCGGAATGTGAACCTGGGTCTCCTGGTTCCCATGCCTGTGCTTCAGTCACTAGACCAATGACATTAATTCAGTTAAGTTGTCCTCTCACAGCTCCTTAGAAGCCAATTAAACACACTGGTGTGTTCCTAAGAATTCCAAAGCTGAATGGCTATGTCCTTTCACTTAATAAAGCTGATCATTCCACTTATGAAAACTTCATGAGCCTAGGATTAAAGGAAATGTGTTCCTTTGTCCTTCCCCCTTTTTGGTGGTTAAACATCAGAGTACAACTTTATTTTCAACCGATTTGCTGACAGGAATGTTGACCCAGATTACATGGACTATTACGTTAATTAATTTTTTTCAGTTCTGAATGTTTTGGCATACTGTGTTCTTCAACTAGAAACAGATCAATATAGAGATGAAAATAGGAAGGCAGTATAGTGTAGTTGTTAAGAGCACAGAGCTGCAAACATGGATAACTGGGTTTGAATCCCACAGCTGCCACCTGCATACTGTGGGACCATAAACACGTCATTTTACTTCTCTGTGCTCCCATGACCTGGAAACAAGCCCCTGCTTATTGTCTTTCCCAGCCCAAAAAATGTAAAATTAAAATAAAATAAATATGCACATTTAAGGCCCCCAACCCCCAAGTCAGAACCATTTACATGCAATGTACAAGTTTTCCTCCAAAAACAAATGGAAAAGGGTGAACAAACTGTGAAAGTACTGCTGGATAGCTCCTTTACATTGTTAAAGGAAAACTACACCCTCACATCTTGTAAATTTTGTTTCCATGTCAGTAGACAACTCTTTTCCTGTAGCTGTTGAGGATATACATGTTTGCTTTAGTTTGTTTTCACAGTTCATGCTAGTCCACTGTAACTATCCATGGGGTCACCATTTTATGGTTGTTGAAATCTCACTGTCCATGAGACCTGCATTAGCATTTGAGAACATTATGTCATAGCACCCATTTATACCATGCATCTCTATGCTGAAAGTACAAATATCCTGTAAAAACTCTCTGGAAACACACACACTGAATGTAATTTAAACGGAAACCCACTGCATAACGACTCAGGCAGTTTACAAAGCTAACTGAAGTAAATGTGGTATTTCACACCTTGCTGCAACTTGTTTTGTTGAACTCTAATTAAGCAGACAGGCATACTTTGGAGTCCAAGGGGTGCTGACACATATTCTCATATGCTAATGCAGCTGGCAGTGACAATGAGATTTCAACAACGAGAACATGGAGACCCCCTGATAGTTACAGGGACTAGCATGAACAGTGAAAATAAACCAAAGCAACCATATATATCCCTACAGGTACACAAAAAGAGTTGTCTGATGACGTGGAAACAAAATTTCCAAGATATGAGAGTGTAGTTTTCCTTTAAATACTATAGTTGGCAGTACAGCCTAGAGGTTAGAGTAACGTGTTGTGAATGAGCTGGCTACATCCAGCAGACCTGGGTTTGATCCCCACAATCTCCACTTGCATACTGTGTGACTCTGAGCAAGTCACGTAACCACCTCAGTGCTCCCGGGTCATCCCTGAAAACAGGCACTTGTGCCTAGTGGGCCTTACCTGGTTACCAAAGAATAACAAAAAAAAACACACACACACAGACCAAAATCAACTTTTTGAAAGTGAAAAGAGCAGAAAACAGAAGCAAGTTTTCTTGCTTATTGAATGCTTAGATTACCTCACTACCAAACCCTCTACAGCAGGGTGAGAAATTAAAAAAAAAATGCAGTAGGGAAGGCAGACTGCCAAAACAAATCAAAGTCTGATATTCCAGCACCAAATCTATTATTTGGTCAGACTAAAATCACAGTGGCACAAATGAAACTGCAGAGAAGTGGCAAGACACAGTGCAGCATCTACTCTGAAAATGCCAGGCCATTAGAATAGTATTCTGACTTCAAATGTAGTGCACAGCACATGCTGCAAAATCATGAATTTCTATTCCTGGACTGTATTTTGATCATGAGCCAGTTTTATAACTTTTGTTTCACAGATTTAATTTTGCATTGTTGGCTTTTAAAAAGCTAGTGATGCCCCTTGGAAAATAAATCAGGATGATGGGTAAGGGTTCATATAATGGTTCAACTAAAGATGGCAGCTTAGGAAAACCACTCCAAAGGGCAACTGTTCAAAAATCTGTCAAATCCTGGATTTCGTCCAGCTTTTCAGCACTCCAAACATACATTTCTCAGCCCTTTAACTTCTAAAATGGATGCCATCATTCTCTCACTATACACTCTGTCAAAATGGACTAAACACAATTACCCAGCTCCAACAGTTCAATCTTGAGTAGAAAGCTAACCAACAATGAGTTGACCCTGCATATAAATATCCTAAATGATTTGGGAGAAGGAAGAAGATTTTGAGAAGCTTGAATAGTGCTACTGGAAGCCTAACAGCCAGAGTTGAGCAGCCAAGATACAGAATTCCAATGGCAGAAGATCAAATTAACATGCATGACTGGGCTGGGGCTAAAGCAGCTGCAGCACCCACTGGAAGCAGCACACCATGAAACTGATCATTGTGGAAACAAATCACAATGTTGCAACATTAGACTCATAAGATTCATTCCAGAAGGCAGAGGAGGGAGCCCTAAATGTAAGCATTAAACCATGAGAAAGGATGGGTCTACTGTGGAATTAATCCACAGTTTGGGCGGAGGGGGGGTTGGGGCAAGAGGCTGCAGGTCGAGTACCTCCAACCACCCAACCATGGATTTATTCCATTAGTAGACCCATCCTTTCGAGTGGTTTAATGCTCTTGTAACATGGCAAAAAAAAAAAAAAAGTTTATGTTTTGTTGTGAAACAGGAGTTTCTTTGGAACTTGTCATGCACAGAAAATCTTACCAGTATGTCTTATAAATATCGTAGTTGTTATGATTGTTTTACAAAATGTTTGCTAGCAAGGTGCAAGGTTTATAAGTTCAGAAAACATTTCTAAAATGTGTGCACACTTACTGTTTCTTTTCTAGGCTGCTTGCTAATCCTGTTTTTCAGATTGTGCTGTGCTGGTTTGTGGGAAAAGTGACATCACATTTCCATACAGTTTGCTGCAGTTAGCGAGGAAAACCAGTTGGGCATTTCTAATTTTAAAATTCTGGTGTCCGCCTACTTTTAACCACATGTAACACATGCCGGTTTAATGGTCCTTTACTGAGATGTCCACACACCGTGTAATCCCTACAACTCAACACGATGAAAAGGTAGCACTGAACTGCTCCATTTGATTTTTCTGGGTGAATGATGGACTGAGGGCGGGTGGGTGGGAACAAGGGTGTGAGCAGACATACTCCAAGCATTCCATGGTGTGCAATTTTATTTAAGGAGGGTAGCAAATAGGCTCTGAACTGCTTCCTTTTCCATGAAAACTAAAGAACATACCAAACCTTTCTGTAATTTTATTCATAGCAGTCGAAACTAGAAGGACTGGTCACTAATATGCTCTTTGCATCCCAAGGACAATACAACTTTACAGGCTCTGGGCTGGTATGTGGTGTGGGAGAACAATGCATGGCATTTGTATTTACCCATGCATGGCAACAACCGCTGTCATGAGATATAAAAGTTGTATTTATTGTGCCAAATGAGGCAACAAACACGGTCCTGGTGTACATTTGTTTATTGTCTGGCTACACCCCGGTGAGGGGGTAGCAGTGAGTCCACTTGGTGTGCAGATCTGAAATCCCTGGCTACACCCCTGGGTGGGAAATACAAAATATACTTTAGTGCTGTTGTTTACTTTGGTGGTTTGGAAAGACACTACATGAGCAACCATGGTTTACTTGGAAATTAGACCATGGTTGCTCTGTCATCATGTGATGCACTTCTACCAATGGCAATGCTGCATTTCAGGTTAACAATTAATGCCATGTTACAAAGCTGCTATTTTGCAGCATGCAACAGTGGAAATCATGAGAATCGAACAATGATTTACAGATTGACACAGCCCACAAGATAGTAGAGTAAAGCAGCCAAGGGATAACCAAGCCCACGCCATTGCTGCCACATCTCTCAACCAAACCATGAAGAAACCCATCATGGGAGTTGAAGAAGGAACAGAACCCCTTTGAAGAGAAGGGCTACACCACTAATTTTTAAGACTACAAAGCTGCCCACAACTTGAATGTAAACTGTTCCCTACTGTACCCGGTTGTACTGAAAATCACAGTGGACTAGATGATGAAACCAGTTCAAAAACCTGAGGAAGTTATCTCCTTCCTAAAGAAGCCACAGAGAAAGTGATGCCTGCCACACATGGCATTAAAACTGCATGCTCTCCACCAAAACGGTAATTGGGAAGGGAGTATATAACAGCTTTCTGTTAAATGTAGATTCCTCTTTCACTCACTTGAAGGACTAAGAGCTATGAACTACAATAACCCTACATACTCAGATCTAGGTGAGAATACAGGAGACTGAGTAAAATTCATGTTACATTATAAATGATTACATCTAGATATAATTAAATGCATGTTTTATAGTTCACTGTATTTCTCTGTCCTGCATATCTGTATGCAAGTGGAATCTTTATCCTTCTGTTTTCTTTATATGAGGGGATTATCCTGCATTTATGATAACACACTCAGTTGCTAGGAAAAGCATTATGACTTCACATGCAGAAGATTATGGGTTCACCAGGAGATGAACATTACAGAACGGAATGCAATTTGATTTTACCAATCACCTTTCCTATACACAGTATCCCAAAATGCCTTTTAAAGTCAGGACTCTCGGTAGGATTTTTTTTATTTGGGGGTCTGGGACTTAAAAAAAAAAAAAAGGGGGGGGCCACAGCCCAAAAGTGGAAGTCCCTGGTAAATTACTGGGGGGTCCCTATTGAAATGAATGTGAGCCATGCCCCTGCGCTTGCACGTCTTGTAATAGAAAACTCTACAGAGCAAGGGGCTGCACTCCATTGGTTTCTAGGGGGGCATGTTTTTAACTAGAATTGTTACTGTTTTAAAAGGGCAAATTCAAACAAATTACGGCCACCGCTCAACTTACAAGGCCCTTGTTAGTTGAGTGTATTTTGTTTTTATTGTTATTACTACTGTACCTGCTATTTTCACTTGCACATCCTGCATTGTTTACTCCCTTCCCCCAGGACGCATCTGGAAATAACCTGCTACCAGCTCAGTATGTCTCTCACATTAAAACTCTTAAATAAACTGTGGTGTAGATAGTGAAGAAGGCATGAGGGAGATGCAGAGGAATCTACAAAGGCTAGAGAGGTGCTCTAAGATTTGGCAGTTGAAACTCAACACCAAAAAGTGCAAGGTGATGCACCTAGGCAACAAATAAACCAGGAAAGCATACTGAATGGGAGGGGTAAAACTGAGCACTATGGCAGAAAAAAGGGACTTGGGAGCCATCGTTAGTATCTCCCTCAAACAATCAAAGCCAGTGTAACAATGCCTACAGTAAGGCTCATAAGATGCTGGGGTATTGCAAAAGGGGTACAGACAGCATGAAAAAGACAGTATTACTACCTCTATACAGGTTCCTGGTGAGGCCGCACCTGCAATACTGTACTCGGTTCTAGAGTCCTCACCTAAGGAAGGACAGGAAAAGGCTGGGGACAGTGCAACACTGGGTGACCAAGATGATCCTGGGCAAACGGGCAGATCTTATGAGGATCATCTCAAGGTACTGGACATGTACTCACTGTAGACCAGGGGAGAGAGGAGAGATACGACTAAGACCTTCAAGTTCCTGAAGGGAATAAACAAGGGAACTATTTAGCAGCAGTAAAGATTCATGAACCGGAGTTCATGAGTGGAAACTGGTGGTGGTGGGGGTTGGGGAGGTTTAAGAGGAATGTGAAGTTATATTTAGGGGATGGGTGGTGGAGCCATGGAACAGTCTGCCATCTGATGTTGTGGGTACCCACACAATAAATGGTTTCAAGCATGGCTGGGACAGAGTAAAGGGATTAGTGGACCCTAGGACATTTTCTGCCATCACTATATTTCTTTGTTAAAAAACACAAAAAAGGGAACATGTATATTGAAAATTACTAGAAACTGAACAGTGCCTAAATAAAAATATTTTCCCTCAAGATGTCACAAGGCTCTCCAAAGCCACTCTGTAATGATTTTTTAATATGAGCATTGATGATAATTTCCTTTATTCATGTTCTAATTATGTGGGCATGATATACATTAATCTGTCTGACTGACCACTAGTCTGAGGTAAATATTATTTAAAAATGTATAAGGGACATGCTACCCTCTACTGAAAATATTGCCAATATTTTTTGTTCAGGTGCTGACTGACCTGATGACATCATGAGTGGCAAAGCCATGAGTGATGTACGGATCAATCTGTACGAGAACAAAAAATACTGGCAATATTTTCAGTAGAGGGAGTAGAATGTTCCATTTATATCATACCTCCCCTACTGTTTTTAAATAGTCTTATCATTTTAAATTGTCTTTTAAGTTTTGCGGATGACCCGAGTGGCTGTTTTCCTTAGAGGACTGATGCTGTGTGTCTGGGTGTTAGGACATCTGTCTGTGAGGGAGTCAGGAGAGGTAACGTGGAGAATGTGCTGGGATATGTGTGGCAGTTGCTCAGGAGAAAACCAAAAGGTACCTTGGAGTTTTTTTGGTTTTTAATTATGGATGCAGTTTCAGGGAGCAGTTGTTGGAAGTGAGAATTTGTGAATGGTATTGAGGGTAGGAGCAGGCACCGAGTCACTGTTCAGATCCGAAAGTGAAAGTGGGCTGCTCACACTGCCAGCTCCAGCCAGTCACTACCTGCTGTACAGTAGGTATTGAGAGAGAGTATTTCTGATAGTCTCACTCTAGGCCCCAAGGAAGGAAAAATATCAGCAATATTTGCCTAGAAATATACTCACATGTATGGTATAAATACTGTTATTAAAATACAAGGAATATGTTATATGCTTATGCATTTCTTAGAGGGAAAAGAAACTTAGAAAGCATGTAGCCTTCTTCCTAAGTGTGTATTAAAATAAAAACAGCCAAGTTATTTGTATATGGTTTGCCCTGAAAGAAGAGCCAGTAGCAACCTCTGAACATGAGTCTATGTTATCAGAGCAACAGGGGATAAAATACTACTGTGAAAACAAATATAATCCAGAGAAAAATGACACCAAAAAACTACCCATAAAGGTAATTAATTATGGAAGATTTTTAATGTTACATCATTATTTCCACTGGAAAAGTGAGCCGCCCAGTCCCAGGTGAAAAGCCAATGCTACAAAACTGAACATAAAAATAACCCAAACGCACTTCTGGATCATGCCTTAATGTGTGTGTTTAACACTATTATATTTACTACTATGTTTTAACAATATATTTACCCAGGAGAGCCCACCTGAGATACCACATCCAGTGGGATCCTGCTTCTACCCATTTCTACAGCTGTGAGGACTGAAGCACTGAGAGATTTACTGAGTTGCCCAAGATCAAACAGGGAGTATTTGGCTCTAGTGGAGTTTGAAGCTAGAATCTCCTCATTCCCAGGCCACTGCTGGTGCTCTAACCACTAGACCACTGCCTCTTGTTGCAAAATATAACTGATCCACTAGCATACCACTGTTCAGCTGGCAGCTACAGTAAACAATGGAACATCCTTTTTGAACTATACTCTCTGCCAGCATGTGAAGCCACCCATTTTTCCAGTTCTTGCTGGGTGTTCCTAAACATCCCTTGCAAAAAAATAAATAATATTAATTTTTAGCATGAATGTATTTATGGTATAATTAATCAGCTATATTTTTATTTCTAAGATGCTTTAAAATATCTTTTTTTTTTTTTTTTTTTTTTACTAATTTTTATAATTAATGGTCATTAAAGATGGCAACTTCTAGCATTTTTTTAAAAATCCCTTCCCTAGAGGTCACTTTCTAACTTTGCATACTGGATTCATACTGTGTACATATTAGGATGACGCCAGCACACATGTCTAATGGCGAACAGAGCAGGACCACCCAAAAATATTTTATTTATTCACAGTATGCACAGCCAGCTAAGCAGGGACTTTAAAAAAAACAATTCAAAACCCCACATCTCAGTTCAGAAGTGAAATAAAATGAAAACAAAAGCTGGATATGTAGATTATTTTGCAAGAACAAGAATATTACTAAAATGATCTGATTCTTTTTCTGCTGCTAACAAATACTGCTGATTGAAATTACAAATATACACATTTACCAGACTACTGTATTTTCCCCTTAAAAGTCACTTTTACAATAAAACTAAAAAACATAAAAAAAAATCTTTCCTCTGAAAACACTAACCAGGCAAAAGAACAGGTATTTTTGAAAATGCTGTTACAACAGTTTCTGCCATATTTTCTAGAGAAGCAGGAAATGGAACAAACTGTTTCCAATATTCAGTCTGCTATACGTGTAAATTTGGATATTGGGACAGGTCACCAGCCTACCATAGGTCTACCATTTGGACAGCTATAGCAAAACTTGCTTGGAATTTTAAAAATGTGGTCCTAACACCTACAAAAAGATTCACAGACCTATTAGCAGAACTCAGTTACAAAATACTACAAAAAAGTTACATTTTGAACCGTTCTGCCTTATCTCGATAGAGACAGAATTGTTGCTCTACAGTTGAGGAACATTTCTTGAGCTTAAGTCATAATTTTCTGCTTGCCATGTAACAGTCTGTCACTGTACAAATGACTATATCAGACAGGCCATTATCTAACACTTTAGTTCCTGAATAAGCCATGATTGTGTAAGGACAAAGCTCATGTCTGCATTCAGTACTCTTAGCCATAAAGAATGGAATTACCTAAAATTCATTTTTTTAACAATATAGTACAACTGATTCCTGCTCATTCCAACTGTGTTTTTTTTTTTTGGGGGTGTTGTTCATGGCTGAACCACATTCAACAAGTACAAACTCACAGCTTTAATGATTTTCATTTCCCTGCAAGAAAAACAGACCACACTAGCGGCATCAAGAAAAAACTCTGCATATGGTATAAAAAAAAAAAAAAGAGTTAAAAACTTTGCTGCCTGCAAATTTACAAGTCATCATCTGCTATAATAATCTTACATTTCCTGACAAGGCAGATTCACAGAGGAGTATGCAAACAGTTTCAATCTTATGACATGTAAACACATATAAACAGCTGCAATATAAACAGAAATGTCTGGACATTTATCTTATTCAAGAAGGAAGTTTTTCTGTGTTCTCAAAATATTGATTTAGTAGGCATAGAAAAATAAAATGTTTGACTAGAAATACACATAATAGTATATTGCCATCCCAGCACCTCTAGATAAAAACTTTGAGATTACAGCAATAAAAATATTTAAATTGTACTGTTCTTCATTTGGCGTTTCAAATATTTTACTTGATTTACTGCACCAACAGTTAAAACTGACTGCATTCAGGAAGCTTTCCAAATTGGCTGACTGGAATTCCAAAGGGCTAGAATAAACTTTGTGAAGGTAACTGCTAAAATGCTACAATGCAGCAGGAGCACATATCCTAACAGTTAGAAAACCCATATAAAGCAGCCCACGTTATGGGAAAAATAAAATGTTTTTAAACAACACAACAGCAAAGGACAGCCCATAGCATTACAGCAAGGGTGCTGCTGCTTGCAGTGGCAGTGACCTAGGTTCAGGCTGTGAGCCCAGGAAGTTAAGTTGGGCCAGCCAGAGGAGTGCTGAATGTCTTACTAGGATACTTTGCTCTCCAGAGAGGGTGGCGAGGCTTGAACCCCTCACTACGTGCCCCCCTAGCACTTACAGAGGGTCAACAAAGAGAGTCAGAAGCGTATCTCGTATGGCAGACACTGGGCTGTACGTTTAGCAAGGTCTGCCACGCTAACACTGTCAGAAGTAGTGGGTAAGAGGAAAACCCAGAAAATGGCCCCGTAACTGTACAGATGGTATACTGCGCACCCCTATGATCAAAAAGTGCCACCTTGGGTCCAACATCACACACCCATTGAAAACAGAGTAAGGGCCCAACATGAATAGTAATGTGAACAGTGTAGTTACAGTGGGAACGGAAGCATAAGCATCCAAATGGCACTTTGAGTGAGAGTGTGGTAAGGTGATAAGTGAATGAGCAGAAAGTTAACAAAAAAAATAAATGATCTGACCTAGAATCACAGTGATATCTCTACCACTTGCTATGCCAGTGACCTAGGTTCAGAAATGGACTTGGGTCACTTGGGTGGCAGCTGGGGGAAGGAGGATTGAGCATCCCATGGACAGCTCTCCTCCTTCAGGGAGGGGGGACAGCATGTCCCACTGCGTGGCTACCACCTAGAAAAGACTGCGTGGTGCAGAAGTGGGTGCCTCACTTGAAGGGTTCGACATGGATGCCTGTAACATGCAGGTGCACAAGTATCATTACATGGAGCTCAACCTGGTAGTGGCGGGGGAGACCAGGGTGAAAAAAAAAAAAAACACAGAAGGAAAACCCCGATCAATGGGATGATGACGATGAGCTTGCAGGCCCCACACTACAGACAGAGGCACCCACCCACAACATTTTGGTACTGGGTTAGTGGTGGGTAAGTCTCAGAGAAGGTAGGTGGCGGGGCCTGGGGACGCCATCAGAAAGGGGCCAGTGGGGCAATACAGAGTACAAAATGTATGAGGGGAAAGCAATCAGTGTTTATACTGTAGCACTAGTAACATGATTTTCTTTCTGTAGCCCTACTCTGATCTTTGGCAACCTTGACATCCTAACTCTTTGGGGAGGGAGACCAGCAAATAATCTGCTGTAGCCTCACAGAGACCTGCTCCGATGATGTGCTCAAGCTACTCTCCCATTTGTCACTTGCTCAAGGGTAGAAGGTTCGAACACACTGCGTGGAACTGGATGGCTCAGTGAACTGGTAGTGGGTTAAGGAGCCTTTCACTTCTAGGTCACTGGTTCAAATCCAACACAGGTCGGTAGTGGCCGAAAGCCATTATCACCTGACGGCTGCTCAGTGGCCTACATGAAATGAGTTGTGGTGGTCTCGGTCCAGTTCCTAGTGGGCAGGTGTCCACATCACAAAACCACCAACACAACTGTCACTAATTTGGAACCCTTGCTGGCAGTCTCACATGAGACGCCAAGGACTGAATAAGCATGGAGTCTGAACTATCCTCTCATTTACATAGTGGCTTCTCCATGGCAGGGGTGGGGCACATTGGCAAGGCAGTGTGGTGAAGCCTGCACTGTGATTGCCTGTACTACACCTGTCACGTGGATAAGCAGAAGGCTTCAGGTCCAAGTGCTATGAATCCAGCATCTTTCATGAGCACTAAAATTCACAAAAAGAAAACATTGTGGAGAAAAAAAAGACAAGTGAACACAGTATGCCACTACTTAGTGAATTTCAATATTTTCATTTTTTTTTTTTTTTTTTTTTAAAGGAAACTTTTTTTTTTAATTTATAAAGAGCTTGATCATCTTTAAAGATGAGGGAATATGAGCAAGGGTTGATTTTGAAAATTCATTTTCTTGTCTGGGATACAGTGAGAATTACCATCTCAGAACTAATGCAGTTAACCCCATAACATTGTATTCTGGCTAGTGTGAAGAACTACAACAATGTGGCCGCTGTTCACTTCCAGAAGTGACTGTCATTTTCACATGTTCAAATGCAGCTGCATCCAGCAATTCAGGTCTCACTCTGCCGAACATGGGAACTGCTAAACTCCCTCATGGTTATGATCGGTTCCCCCTCAGTTAGGTAGGATAGAAGGCACACATAATCGGAGTGCCAAGCATGTCACGGCAAGCAAGAAAGAGACCTAAGGGTCATCATATTTGATGACTTCACAGTAGCTGAGCAGTGTGACAAAGCAGTGGGAAAAGCTAGTAGGATGCTGGAGTGCACTGGGAGAGGGATTTCTAAACAGGAGGAGGGAGCTTGTGCTGCCATTGTATCGCTCATTGGCGAGGCCCTACCTGGAGGAATGTATCCAGTTCTGGATGCTGCTCCTCCAAAAGGCCATTAAAAAGGTTGAGGCAGTACACTGGAGGGCAACAAAAATGGTGAGGGGTTGCATGAGAAGACATATGAGGAAAGGCTGCAGGAACCCAACATGTACTGCCTGGAAGAGAAGATAGCAAGAGGGGACATGACTGAAATCTACAAGTACCTCACAGGAGTGAACAAGGTGCAAGTGAATGATCTATTTCTGAGAAACGAAGACACTAGAATAAGGAGGCATGCAATGAATCTAAGAGGGGAAAGTTTAGGATAGATGTGCAGAAATACTTCTTCACAGAAAGGGTGTTAGATGACTGGAACAGCCTGCCAGAGGAAGCAGTGGGACAAAGGTTGTGGGAAGGGATAGGCTCAGGTGCATACTAGGTAGAAGAATGGGGAAAGGAGTGACACCTATGACCATGAGTAGTGTTAAGGGTGTGCTCTGAGCATGGTCAGTGATTACAGAAGCACATTTCTTTGTACAAATGTCAGTTATCTATGTTCATCTTATTTTTCAGGAGCACAGAGGCAGGAGTTCCAGGCAGTGGGAGGGTGATGGGAGTCCAGAAGGGACAATGGGATGCAGATCAGGCTTTTGCTATTAATCTGGGAGAGTTAAAAGCAAGATAGGCAAGCTACTGGGTGTGCGAGACACTGTCAAGTTAGCAGGTGGGCCAGAAAGTTACTGTGTGCCGGCGCATGCTGGCAAGGAACAAGTGGGTTGGCAGCTAGCACAGGATAGTATGTACACGGGCAGGCAAAGTATGTCTATGAGAGCAGCTGGTACACAAATGCCCATGTAGGCGGGTAGGTAGGGGACAAGCAGATGTGGTTTCAAGGGGTTTTATTGGCAGACTAGAAACAAGTGTGTGGACAAGTGACACCGCGGCTGGCAGAGAACGAATGTATGTGCACTCTCTGGCTAGGAGAGAGCATACAAGCAGATGGAAAACAAGTATTTTTGTGGGGAAAGATGGCAAGGAGGGAATGACAATATCGACTATGGGCTAACAGTTACATGAAAATGAGGTGACTGAGCCAAAAAAGGAAAGGCTGTAGGTTTTACTGTCAGTAGACAGAGGAAACCGGCATGCATCGAGGGATGGCTGTTGAGTATTATATTATATATACAGTATATATAAAATGGGTAAGAAAAATCGCTGACAATCTAGTATCCTATGTGTATAAATAAATTACATATATACATATGTATATACACACACACACACACACACACACACACACACACACACACACACACACACAGTGTGTATGTAGGAGCATGGCCAAGATCTGAAGGATGACAAATTTGAGGGCACAATTTTGATTTACTGTGTTCTTCTGATTTGGAGGTGCACACTGAGATAAATCCCTAACATGTTAGTATGTAACCCCTGCCAGTGACCAACTAGGGTCAGTGACGACAGAACAGGCAGATTGGATGGTCCTTTTCTGCCAGCAAAATCTATGTTTCTATGGATCTATGGAAGTAAGCAGGGCTCTTAGATCCCAGGGAGTGCACTACCAACTAGACATTTTCACCCCTGCAAACTGTTCAAAGGAGTGGTACTGATGGTAACTGTTGCCTATGCCATTGACTATGCCACATAGACCCTCCCCAATGGCCCGTATGAATATAAGACCTCTGTGGATTGTCAGGGTTTCCTCGATTACCCTGATTGGTGCATATGCACCTTCATGTTCCCCAATCTTGAACAGGTCATACACCTTGCTTGGAGGGCGGGAACTATTACTATTCTGGCAAAAGAGATTATCACTTTATCTTCCTCGACTATCTTACTTAAACACCCCCTGCTGTACATGGTCAGGGTATTAATATATGTGGCGTTAGGTCCATTAGGCATCAGGACTGGGGATCCCCCCGATCCTTCCAACAGTCACCGCAAACAAGAATGGACCAAGGCTCATACTTCAATTAGAGGGGACATTAGGAAACCTCTCTTCCTCCTATTGTGCTTGGGCAATGTTGAACTTAACCCTAGTCCTCCAGTTAATATCTCATCCCCGGCCGACCTACCTAGACTCAAAGGGCTAAGCTTCATGCATGTCAGTGCGTGCAGTCTTTTAAAAGAAACTTGCATCCATTCAGGCCTGGATCTGTCATACCATGCCTGACATTCTGGTGGTCACCGGGACTTGGCTCAGACCCAAAACTGTGGACTGAGAGATAAATATCCCCATCTACTCCCTATTTAGAACAGGCAGTCTAAAGGAGGAGGAGGAGGAGTTGCGATCTATATTAAGGATAAATTCTCTGCCTCAGACATTGACTCCACCTCAATTCAAAAAGAGTTTGAAAGTCTGTCTTTCAAAGTTGAAGTATTCTCCACTGTCTCTTTACGTGTTATAGGATGTTATAGGCCCCCGTCAGCAGGATTGCAACTCCTGGACCACCTACGTAACTCGCTGGGATCCCTGCTAGTGGAGTTTATCATTTTAGGAGATTTTAACCTGGATGCAATTCCTCTTCACAGAAGTGGGAGCAGAACAGAGGCCGGAAACTACAGACCAGTTAGTTTGACCTCTGTGGTAGGGAATATGATAGAATCACTTCTGAAGGAAAAAATTGTTGAGTACCTAGAGGTCAGTGGGGCACAGGACCCAAGGCAGCATGGATTCATGATGGGAAGGTCATGTCAGACGAATCTAATATATTTCTTTGACTGGGTAACCAAAGTAGCAGACCAGGGAGGGGCTGTGGACATGGCCTACCTAGATTTTAGCAAGGCATTTGATACAGTCCCACACAAAAGATTAATACACAAGTTAGCCAGCCTTGGAGTGGGTCCCAAGGTGGTAGCCTGGATAAAAAATTGACTAGACAACAGGACACAAAAGGTAGTAGTAAACTCCACAGTGAAGAAAGGAGGATTACTAGTGGGATACCGCATGGTTCAGTACTGGGACCGGTCCTTTTTAATGTCTTTATAAGTGACATTGCAGAGAAACTGGAAGAAAAAGTATGTCTCTTTGCAGATGACACAAAGATCTGCAACAGGTTTGATAACACAAGATGGAGTGGAAAGGAGGACAAGGGACTTGGCAAGGTTGGAGGAATGGTCAAATGTATGCCAGCTCAGATTCAATGCAAAGAAGTGCAAGGTAATGCACCTGGGAAACAAAAACCCAGGGGAAGAGAACACATTGGGGGGTGAGACACTGACAACAGTAAAATTGGAAAGGGACCTGGGGGCAATTATATCAGATGACCTAAAGGTGGGCAAGCAATGTGAGAAGGCAGTAAGGAAGGCTGGGGGGATACTGAGATGCACAGGGAGAGGCATAAATAGTAGAAAACAGGAAGTTGTTATCCATCTGTACAGACAGTTGGTGAGACCCCATCTGGAGTACTGTGTGCAGTTCTAAGACATAGACAGAGTGGAGGCTGTCCAGAGGAGGGCAACCAAAATGGTGCAGGGTCTGAACCAGAAGACATATGAAGAAAGACTAAAAGAGCTTTATATGTATACCCTTGAGGAAAGAAGGGAGAGAGAGGGGACATGATAGAAACTTTCTAGTACCTCAAGGGAATCAACAAAGTCCAAGACGGTAGGTAGCATCTTTCAGAAAAAGATGTGCAAGAACAAGGGGGGCACAATTTGAAGATAGAAGGGGGACAGCTCAGAGGTACTGTGAGGAAGTATTTTTTCACAGAGAGGGTTGTGGATGCATGGAACAGCCTCCCTGAGGAGGTCACGGAGTCAAGTACAGTGGGGGAATTCAAGAATGCATGAGACAGACCTAAGGCAGTCCCCTAGTGGGGGGGTAGGAGGAAGTAAGCTGTTAGTTAACTAGGATCTGCAGCTTACCTGTTAGGTAGGAAAATGGGCAGACTAGGTGGGCCAAGCGGTCCTTATCTGCCATCAAATTCTATGTTTCTATGACTGGTTGTCTAAGGCAGTCCCCTAGTGCCTCAACACCTCTCAAAACATCTGTGACTCCCTTGGTTTGCCGCAACTAATTACTGAAGCCATGCGTCCCAATAAGAAGTGCCCAGGTAACAGCACCTTACTGGATCTTATCAACATACACAAACCGCACTTACTCTCCCACATAGGTGTCTTCTTCACCCATATCAGTGACTGCTGTTTTATAGCTCGTGTAAGATCCATCCCCAAATTAGAGCCCACATCTAATTTTATCCTTAAGAGGTGTCGATGGAACTTTGAACTCAATGCCTTCATCTCAGATCTATGTACTTACCTGAGCTGGCAGGACTTCTACTTAGCAAAGTCGGTGAACATGACCTTCAATATCTTCTATGAAACTGTGGTGGGGGCTTTGGACAAACATGCTGCTATAGTCAAAGTCCGTCCCAAGAAAAAAACATGCCAATGGTTCACGGCACAATTAAAGGCCACCCTGCTTGACTGAGACTCGCTCTGGAGGACGGTCAGGAGAACTAAGCTCTCAACTGACTAGACCTCATATAGAAGGGCTAGGAACCTTTGCACCAATATGGTTAGATCGGCAAAAGCATACTTTTACCATGCAGAACTGGACGCTTTTGAAGTGCTCATCCAAATTCTGGAAAAGTCTAAGGGAACTAGAAGGTTACACAGCTGGAATTCCTTGCTTGCAAAAATCACCATTGGAAACAAAACAATCTGTGACAGGCCAACAATTCTTGAGTCTCTTAACAACCATTTTGCTACCGCTGGCCTAGCAATCGATTCCTCCCCTGCCAGTTTCCTCCGGTCGCAACTTGGCATTCAAGACCAAGATGTTCCTGTCACAAGCTCTTCATTCTCCCTTCAGTCAGCATCTTTAAAAGAGGTTAAAGACCTGCTGCTGCAGCTGGATACTAGGAAAAGTGCAGGAGCAGACCTCCTTGACCCGGTTTTCCTAAAAATTGGATACCATGGCCTGGCAGTGCCTATCACCCATCTTTTTAACCTATCTCTTTCACAGGGTGATCTCCCTCCCATTTGGAAAACCACCCACGTAATTCCTCTTTTCAAATCCGGAGACCCCAGTGACCAAAAAAAAATTACAGACCCATCTCTGTACTCTCTATTCTGTCCAAATTGCTGGAGAAAATTGTGAGCACTCAACTAGCGAATTACTTGGGAGTCCTCTAATCTGTTCAATCCACTGCAATCTGGTTTCAGACCATGACACAGCACCACTTTGGCACTCGCTAAAGTTACCAATGATTGGCAACGTGAATTAGATGCCAAGAATTTTGTTTGCACAGTATTTTTAGATCTAAGCAAGGCGTTTGATATCGTTGACCATGACCTGCTTCTTTCCTCCCTCCAAAATATTGGCCTGGACCACCTCTCCCTGAAATGGTTTTCTAACTATCTTGTAGGTCAGTTCCAGCAGGTAAAAGTGGAAGGGGAACTCTCTCCACTAAAACCCCTGCTGAGAGGCGTTCCGAAGAGCTCCGTCCTGGACCCTCTGCTCTTCGCAATTTACATTAACAGAATTTATTCCTGCATCAAACATGCCAACATACACCTGTTCACAGATGATAAAAAGTACTGTATCAATAGACCCACTCCAGCAGCAGCTTATAGTTACCTTCAACAGGAATTCAACCAACTACAACTACAGCTTTTAAACCAGAAACTACTCTTAAATGCCAAAAACTAAGGCTATATTCTTCTCTTCCCATGTGTAAGCAAGTAATCCAGCATCCCTAGGAATGCTTCCACTGATCACTACTCTGCTAGGCGAACCGCTGGATTATGTATCCAAGTTTAAATACCTGGGGGCATGAATAGACCACAGACTTTCTTTTACCGACAGTACAAAAGAACTGACTAAAAACCTGAGACAGAGGCTTGGACTCTTCCATAGGATTAAGTATCTGTTCACAGGTGATGCCAAGAAAAGACTGATTCAAACCACCTTTCTTTCCCTTTTAGACTATGCTGACTTCCTATGCAGTCAGGGGCCCATTACTGCGCTCTCCAAACTTGATACGCTCTACCATAGAGCATTAAGATTTATTACTGTTCTTCCATACACTATGCATCACTGTTCCCTATATGAGGCAGTGGGATGGACATCCCTCCATTGTAGAAGACAGAGAAACACCACCCTCTGGACAGTCAGAGCTATCACTAAGAAACTGCCACAATATACCCTGGATATTCTACCCCTAAGTGTGTTAGGTAAGTATGCACTGAGAAGTGCATCCTACATCCTCCTGTCTGTGCCTAAGTTCTACTCGCGTTTTTGTAGGACATCGTTAAGTCACATGTTAGCCTCAGGCTGGAACAAGTTGCAAAAAACCTTGAAATTGGCCATCCCCATCAACTTAACTGCATTTAAAACACTTTATGCTTGTTCCTTCAAGGAAATATGCAATTGCTTCCTCTGATCTTTGCCCTACTTTTCCTATTGTTAGAGCAATCTCATCTGTTGTTGGCCTGCCCCCTGCTTTTGAGTCCCTTATCAATGCCCCCATCATCTTTTGACCTTGTCCCTTCCCTCCATATCCACTCTGTTTCTTTCCTTCTTACCCATTCCCCTATCCAGAAGGTTCCAGATTCAGACACGCATACACCTTGGGTCCTACTCCCTTTCCTGTGTTATCCTTTCCTGCCTTGCCACCACTGGTTTCTTCCCCCCAGCTCCCTAACCTAACCCTTGATGCTCTCTCGTATGCTTTCTGATACTTTCCTGGCTTCTTTGTCTAATCCTGTATTTACTCATATATGTTGCAAAAAAATGTTATTTTACCCTATAACTGTTAGTGACCTTATATATTGTACCTTGCTCCTGGATCTCCATTTACTGTAATGGCACTGTTGTTTTACTGTATGTTTGAATGTTTAATGGAACTGTCCAGGTCCAGCTCACAAAGGAGCACTGCTCAATGATGTTCATCTGGTTAAATAAAGATTTTGATTGATTGATTGATTGTTGTGGCAGCCATGTGGTCCAATTCAGCTGTGGAAGAACCAATGAGAAACAAATGGATGGACAAAATAACAAAAAAAGTAGCAGCTCACTTGAGGGGTTGGGCAAAATGTATGGATTGTTTTATTATTTATCGACAGTCATGCAAAATCCCAAACTGGCTGTGACTGCAGACTAGTACAAGCTTCTGCATGCTTGCGAAATATTTAGTGAACATGTCTGGCTGTCCAGTGGCATTAGTGCTGAATTATACATGGATTACTGCATAACCCAGGGGTCAAAATTTAGTTTTTGCAGCCAGTAGCCAACAGGGTTAGTGACAAGAAAATCCACTAGCCCCATGGTCTTTTCTATTGGCCCAGTTGGTATACTTACTGAAATGCTACCTTCTCCAGTAGAAGCCCACATGGTACTTAAAAATCTATTTTTACCAGCTTGATGTAAAATCTACCACTATTTGGCTAGTGGGCTGGTGCCAATTTCAACCCCTGAAAAACACTTCATTACTAAAAAGACCAAGAAAATATACCCCATAATTTCCATTTTCATACTATGAACAGGACAAGTCCATCTAGGGTGTGTATAGCATAAGCTAATCACAACCATGGTAGGTCAGAGGCATTTGAGTTCACTTCCATCTCTTGCCTTGTGTGGCCTAAAGGGTGTAATTTGTTGTGCCTTAACCAATATACTGTTGTGAACTAAAACATGCACATAAAATGACATACATGTTTGAAAATGTGTTCAATTTTAAGTAGCAAAACTGGAGGGGTCACCACCTTACCTTTAAAGTTTTATGTATTTTTAAGTATATTTACCCAAGAATTGTGCTTTAACACATACTGCAAGTAATCTTGTCTCCAAGCATGCCCTTTTTAGAGGACAAGTGACAGAAGCATACACACAAACTTACAAGTTCACATTCAGCAATTATGTTTGTGTCATAGTTTTAGGTTGCAGGTTGAACCAAAAAGTTAAATGATGAGAACACACACACATAAACATACTCCAGTATGTACATAGAGGGCCATACACACATAAAGGCATTTACAGACCCAGTTATGTACAAACAGGGCCACATACACAAATGCATAAACATACTCAAGTACGTTCAAAGAGGGCAGTCCAAATTAAGTATTTTTGTTTACTTGGGGCTGACTAGGACACCCCCAAAACAGGAAGATTTTATTAGTCTTCTAAAAACAGCTGATTAATTGGTGTATTCAGAATTTAAGTCTATGCTGCACTTCAGGAACTTTTTTTTTTTTAATTTTACACAAAAATAAAATGAAACCGATATTGTTTGCATATCTGCTCAATGCAACTTACGGTGATCCTACACTGTATGCTCGCACCTAGAAATGGTGCCACTACTACTGAAGAATGAAAACTAAGCGTTCTGAATGGTAACTAACTCTCTGCCTCAGTTAAACATTCCTAAACAGTGTGACTTTGCAGGGGTTCTGAATTGAGAAACTGCCAAATTTAATGCAGCAGTGTAATCTAATCACTGACACCTATACAAACACACACACACACACACACACACACACACACACACACACACACACACACACACATTTCATGTTACCCAATGAAATAATATATTGGCACATGAGAAACTTGAAGTCTTGAGCCTTCCACAAATGAGATTTCATGGTCTTCATTCCTGTTTGTTTATATTTCTGCCAAATGCTAGTAGCTTTTATTTACCAAGCAAAAAAAGTAAAATATAAATTATTCACGTAAATGCTGTGCCATTGCTCATGAGGAATAAATAAGCCAGGATTATCCATACTACTTGAGACAAATTACTAGCCTGCTGCATAAGTCCCAGTCACCATGCTTCAGTATACTATCAATAAAAGAAGAAAAACAGGCTCTTTGTATAGCAACAGATGATAAGCATTTTTTTCAACATAACCAAAACCACAAACACTGAATTCTTAAGGGACGCAAATGCAGTGAGCAGACATGAATGTGATCCAGCTAGGATCAGAACCCAGCAGCTAGGATCAGAACCCAGCTCCCCCCCCCCCCCCATACCATCTATTTGCTCTATCAGCTGAGTTACTGGGCTAACTGGACAGTTTCTCATGAAACAGCTGCCAAGAATACAAGTCCTTTGGGATCACTTTCCAGGGAATTTACTCAGTCAGTAGCCTATGGTTTGTTTGTTTGGACAGTGTTATTGATGCTATCCCTAACAAGCTACCCCTAGCTGAACCAGGACAAGACACTTCACTTGCACCAAGAAAGGAAATACAACACCCCTAATTGCTTCTAAAATACATCAATTTCATGTGTGATGGGACAACACATGTACAAACTACTCATGTTTCCCCTCACACCATCAAGACCAGATAAAATTAAGCTTTTAATGAAACTTCAGTCAGGGAAGAACAAAAAACACAGATAAAAGTCCACTTTCATGGTCTTTTCATACTGTAGTGTGGCATTTACATACTAATATATTATCAGTTTCCGGAGGTTTGTGCCTGCCCAACCCCCCTTTCAAAGAATAACACAAAGCTAGTGCTTTTAAAGCTTGAACTCTTACCTGAGACAGAAACTTTCATGTGGGCTTCCAGTGGCCTATTATTGTCTAAATCCTGACTCAGCTTCAGCTCCCCTGTGTTCTCATCCAAAATCAGAAGATTCAAATCGTTACCCTCCACAAAAGTATAGCAAAGACTATCTGATACATCCGGGTCATGTGCTGGAATCCTTCCAATCACCCCTGAAGGAAAACTATTGGATTTGTTGGTTACGTAGTTGTTGAAAATTATTTCAAAATCCTGAAGCACAGGGTCATTATCATTTTTATCCAAGAGTCGAATGTGGACAGTGGCTCGACTTACCAAGGGAGCTGACGTGGCCTGAACCACAATGACATATTCAGTTCTGCTTTCATAATCCAAATCAACTAATGAAATCAGGTCCCCATTAAATAAATCCAATTGAAACACCTCAGGGATATTCCCCTCCACTATCTGGTACATGATTTGGGCATTTTGTCCTTCATCAGGATCTGTAGCTTCGATTCTGGCAACAACTGAGCCTACAAGGCTGTTTTCTTCCACAAAAACGTCAAATTCATCTTTTTCAAATACAGGGGGATTGTCATTTATATCTAAAACAATTATTTGAATATCCACTGCTGCCTTCAGGGGTGGGCTTCCCTTGTCTACAGCATAGGCTTTTAAATTATAAACTGGCACATTTTCCCTGTCTAACTTTCTTAGCGTTCTGATAATGCCCGAGGTTGGTTCAATGTAGAAGTCTCCATCTCCATCATCCCCTCCTTGGAAAGTGTATGTCAGTCTTCCATTCAGCCATGCATCTCGGTCAGTAGCCGAGATCTGCAGCACACTGGTAGACAAAGGGACATCTTCAAAAACTGTACCTTGATACCTGTCTCTTAAAAACTGAGGGGCATTATCATTGGCATCCAAGATAAGAATCTCAACATATGTTGTATCCGACTTCTGTGGTATCCCATTGTCTTTGGCTGTTATAGCCAAAGTATATGAAGCGAGATCTTCATAATCCAACTCCATCTGGGTAGTGATGGCTCCAGTGTCTGGGTCAATTTTAAACTGTGGAACGTTGTCATCCATCACATAGGTTATTCTAGCATTCTCTCCAGTGTCCTCATCTGTTGCACTTATTATCACAACTGTTGTACCTATAGGTTTGTCCTCGCTAATGGTTGCTGGGTAATGGGAACTCTGAAAGACTGGTCTGTGTGTGTTAGCATCAGTGACATTAATAAAGACCTGTGCAGTGTCAATCCGTGTGCCATCTGATGCAGTGACAGTAAGTACATACTGCCTTTCTTGCTTGTAATCCAAAGGTAAAGCTAAAGTGATCAAACCACCTCCACTCTGGCTGGTGATAGCAAAGCGGTTTCTTGTGTTGCCACTTGAAATCTGGTAGGTCACAACACTGTTAACATCTCTGTCAACAGCTGTAACGGTCAGAACACTGCTCCCCACTGGTGCATCTTCATTTATCCTTCGATGATAGACTTTCTCAGTAAATGTTGGATTGTTGTCATTAACGTCCATAACAGTGACAGTAACAGTGGCTGAACTAGTCATAACAGGTAACCCATAATCCTTTGCCTCTACCCCAAAGCTGTAGAGCTCCGTTGTCTCTCGATCCAGTTCTGACGAAACTGTAATCCAGCCAGTGTTATTGTTGATTACAAAGGGGAAATTTGTCCCGAAGTCTACCAGCCTATACTCCAAGCGAGCATTATCCCCGGAGTCGGCATCGATAGCCTGTATGTGAATAACGGAGTAACCTACAGGAACATTTTCCAAGACTGTAGCCTGAAATGGTGTGCTGATAAACATAGGTGGATTGTCGTTGACATCTACCACATAAATTTGCACTATTCCGGTAGTGTTGATGAGAGGTGGTCTACCTCCATCTTGGGCTTTGATTCTTAAACTGTACTCCCGTGTAACCTCGTGGTCCAGTGGGTTAATCACATCAATTTCACCAGTTACAGAGTCCATATAAAACTGTCCTTTTATATTCCCGCTTACAATGCTATAATGGATGACTGCATTGTTACCTTTGTCTTTGTCAGTAGCCTTAACTTGAACGATCTTAGTATTTATAGGAACGTCTTCGGCCACCTGGACCACATACCTTTTCTCTGTGAACTGGGGGTAGTTGTCATTCTCATCCTCTACAGTGATGTAAACCGTCGCACTAGCACTCTTAGGGCCGGGGTCCCTGCCTTGATCGTTCGCTTCCACAACTAACTGGTATTGAGAAACCGTTTCTCTGTCCACCGGCGCCCTGGTTTTCACCACCCCAGTTCTTGGATCAATTTCAAAAGCAGAATTAACGCCATCTCCGTTCACTATCCTATACAGCATGTTGGCATTGGAGGGGGCGTCTCCGTCAGTGGCTCTCATAGTCAGCACCTCGTAGCCTACCTCGATGTTCTCCCTGATGCTTTCCCTGTACTCGGACTGCTCGAACACCGGCTCGTGATCATTTGTGTCGCTGACCGTGACAGTGAGATAGGTAGTCGCAGACCTCCTGGGTAACCCGTTATCCGTGGCAATCACTTTCAGCACATGGGTGTCCTTGGTCTCCCTGTCCAGGGCCTGCTTAGTGGTGACACTGCCAGTGACGGGATCAATCTTGAAATAATCGTTGGAGCGGCTGTCGAAAAGTGCTTCCATTGAGTACTCAACTCTGCCTGCATCCCCCTGGTCCGGATCCGCGGCCTTCAGTGTGATAACTCGGGTATCGGCAGGTTCATTCTCGGGCACAGACACTTGATAGTTTGGTAACTGGAACTGCGGGCTGCTGTTGATGTTCCTTTTTTCCCTCCTGCTCTCAGCCGTCTGCTCGGCTATCCTTGCATCCTGTCTCAAACTGCCATCCAAATCTCCCCGTTTTAACTTTACACGAACCAGAATGTGATCGGAACCTGTCCTGGTCCCGGTGCACAGCAGATCCACCTGGGTTATCTCCCCGGGCTCGAGGCACCGGCCTTTCTTCAGCACTATTACTCCTTCAGTGCAGCCAACTTTAACGTACTCCCGGGCGCAGCTGCACCGGGACAAACCCACGTCCCGCAAGAAAACTGGAAGATGGCTTTTTACATTCAGCAGCAACAGTTCCTCAGAATCCGAGCAGAGAGCTGCTCTCAGTCTCAAAAGGTGATCGATTGAAAGATCTGGCTCGTGTCCCCTGCCCTTCCTCCTGTACTTGATGAAACAGTCCTGTCCGTGGACATAGACGTTGAAGCGAGCCACAATGAAGGTCCCCTGCGACGCCGACCCGATGTGTAGGCAGGCGGGTGCCGGGTTTCTCGCCAGCCTAGCACAGATCGGGCGCCTTGCGAGGCTCAGCTGCCCTCGGTAGTCTATATGCAACAAGTCCCCGAGGGTCGCAGGGCTCAGCTGCCTGTCCACGGAGTACACCCAGCCATGACCCAACGAGATATTTAGCAGCAAGTCCCCAGTGTCCAAGCTGTTAGAAAGGTGCAGATCGAAACATCCCACCCGCACCGGTAACTTGCATAGGAAACTGACCACAATCCAGGCGGAGTACACCAGCGCCGTTTCCATAGTTCCAAAAAACTTAAACGCACAGCTCGGGACCCAAAAGATCCCGCAAAATCCATGAACCCTCCACTCCGTCCTAGAGTACGCCCTCTCATCGAAGCTGGCACCCGTCCGTGGAGTTGTTTCTGAGCTGTTCCATAACTTTTAACGTGAGGTGCGCCAGCCGGCGAGTTACCAGAGCCCCTGTACTCCCTTTTCCACGTTAAATTTAAACTGATTTCAAAATGGCTCCGCCGCCGGCGCTCCTCGTCTCCTGCCCCGCCTCTCCCCTCGCCTATCCAGGGCTGATTAGCATAAACCTGCTCCCTTCTCGTTACTCTGTTGGGAATTTCTGAGGTCGTGTTTTACAACCTCAGGGAGAGTGGATTCTCTATACAGAGCAGTTTAGGAGTATCCCACAGACCATCTAACTTCACAGCAGCGGCCAACCTGCACTGCCCGCCACTTTGCCAGGTCTCCACGAGCTCCTTCAACAGTGGCACGAGCCCTAGGGTAGCGATCGCGCGCGCTGAAGGAAGGTTTAACGTCCACAGGTAGCTCTTCTTCACGCCACCCCCTTCCCATGCAATCCAGTTAGTCTGTGGAGGAGCCGCAGTCAGAGGAACTAAACAACTTCCAGCCGGCCTCTCGAGCGCAACTTCCAAACAACAGGTTTCTCGTTCAGACCCTCTCCCTAAGTTGCGTAATGTGTCGACATTTAAAACCACCTGAATGATTCTCACACACACACACACACAGCACTGCTTCTCACCTGCGCAGGTGAGAACGTTGCGCTCACATTTACTGCCTGTGCAAACTGTTACTTCTTTTTTAAGACTTTCTATTTTGCACTGCGAGGACCCGAAGAGAATCGCTGAATTTGACCCTGATTATAAACCCCAGGACGGACATTAAAAAGCCAACGCGTTGGTTACTGGAACCTGCCGGTTGCCTGGATTGCGAGACTCGTCCTGGGTACGGATTTCTCTTTGTAACCAGGAGTGTAGCCAGAAATTTCCATCTTGTACACAGTCTCCAACAGTTACACCCCCCCCAATTAAAAAATGTATACATCCTTTCCAAATGGCACCCCCTTCCAAACAAGTCAGATTGTTGTCAGATGAATCCTCTACTCTCTAAAGAGGTTATACATGTATTGGACACTCCTCAGTGGCCTACACTAACCCAAATACTACAGATTAGAATGATAATATTAACAGAGTGGCTTATGGTTTGTGACAGACACTCAACAAAATTGTACACAAATGTGTACAGTGAGTATGCCTGTCTACACCCTTGTTTGTAACCCAAATGTGGTAAGCTTTGCCGTGGAAGGAGACAAATGTATACGACAGAGCATCCATATAGCATTACATGGTTGAAACAATAACTCAGAATAATGGGCAGCTATGCTTTCGTGTTAATTCAGGTTGCTGTTGATGCACTTAATGGTTGTGCCACACGGATAACTATATTTTAGACTTGTGTCATCTGAGTTTTACACATACCTCTGTCTGGTGGTTGAGGGAAGGCTGTTTCCTGATAATAGCCGGTCTCACACAGCCCTTGAGCCAGGGATGCCCCTGTTCCCCATGATAACAGCCTCTAGAACCTGAACTGAACTTTTCTCTCAGTCTTTAGCCCTGGATGCTTCAGTCCCTGGAGCCAGCAGTCACACAACCCATCTAAACTGTCCAACATATTATCACTAGGAATGTCTTCCCTCATTTTATCAGTAAGAAATCAGGGTACATGCTCTGCTATGTACTACCTGGTGTGTGAGCTGCCTGCATTGTACACTGAGCATTTACATCAGAATTTCATACTATTTGCTTGATTTAATGCTATGAAGTTACCAATAGGTACAGCCCAACCAATCCTAGGTGGGACAGTGTGGATACAGGCCCAAGTCCTTCCCAGTTGCACTGCACGCTGAGTGCAAGGTCCTGACAGAAAAATAGGTCCCCATGTCAAGGTTGTTAAATTGGAACTCCCTCAGTGGGTTCAGCTGTTATAGGGACTGTAGTGAACAGGGAGCTCGAGTCAGGACCAAGGGATATGTCACAAGCTACAAGTTAATATAAACAGCCTTTCAAGGTAGCAGGCACAGTTTGAAGAACTGTAGTATAAAGTGGGCTTGGGTTGTGACTAAGGGAGAAATGCCCACCTACCCATTGTTGTTGTTCAATTGGGCCATCAACCTTCTTATGTAGGGAAACATAAGGGAGGATAATCAGGGTTTAGGATTGAAGTGGTAGAAGGCAGTGATTCAGAAGAGGGTATTGAGTTTGTCTGGTAGTGAGAATGTTTGTGCAACATGATTGCAACTGTGGCTTACATTCTCTACCCCCTGCTAAAGAGGCTACCACCCTTCTGGGCTGCCATAAAGTTACTGGAACCCACTTGAAGAGGATATCCCCTTTACAGGTGTTGCAGGGATAAGATCCCCTTAGGTAACATATATCTTACGGAGAAGGCCAGAAAGGGCAAACTATGAACAGACATGCACTTTGTTCCCATAGCAGAGAATAGACATAGCCTGGGGAAGGACACATCCCAGGGCCATGACTGGGGGGTGCAAGAGATATGGTTGCTGTAGGGTCAACATGGTCAGAGGTCGGCATTGAAAAATCTTTTATTGTCACAGACAACTTTGAAACTTTTTTTTTGTATATTGTTGATCTGTTTGAAATTGGGTCTGACAGCAGTGGTGTCTGTGCTGCAGATTCCAGCTCCTGTCTCGTGGGATTGGGATGTGGAACAAAGAAGCAACAGGGCCTGTTACTCAAAACTTGTGATCTTGACACCAGTGTCACCAGGAGGAGCAGGGGCAAATTAAATTATTCGGTTCCTTGATCATGGTGTCAGCAAGGGGGAAAGGAGGCATCATGGAGAAACTACTGATGCTCAGAACTGCTACACAAGAACCTATGTTATAAATATTTTATAAGTGCCAGTGGTTATTTTGAGTTAGTAGTAGGGAGGTAGGGCCCTATAAAATATGTTGCAGGGGGCCCTTTGAATCAGTCCTGACGCATTCTGGAGAGTAACAGCAAAATCAAGGGGTTGGAGGATTGAAATGAAGTGTCACCATCCAGCTCCATCTCTTAGCAGAATTCTAATGTACACACAAAATTATGAACTTTGGCACAGAGGAAGGGGAAAAAAATCTCTGAGGAACCAAGGCCTTCGCCGCAATCCTTCTTGGCATTAGCTATTGTTATGATGACCGGGATCACTGCTGGGCATGGAAACCAATTCAAGGGAACAGTAGGAAATGAAAGGCTGTCTCTCCATTTCTCCAACTCAATAACATGGGAAAGTGCTGCTGATGTTACAGGGGTCGAAATTGCGTTTTTGCAGCCATTAGCCAGCAGTGCTAGTGACTGGAAAAATCCAGTAGCCCCACAGACTTTTCCACTCACCCAGCTGATGTACTTATTGAAATGTTACCTTCTCCAGTACAAGCCTGCAGGGCTAGTTAAAGGAAAATCTTACTAGCCTGACACAAAATCTGCCAGCATTGTCTAGTGGGCCAGTGCCAATTTCGACCACTAGATTAGGTGCACAGGAAGAGGAGTTCCTTCTTTCAAAGAGGGTCCTCCTTCAAGGCATGGGATTGAGGAGAGTAGCAACTCCTAGATGGATTAAGCCTGACTTCAACTCCATGATGAGGCTTAACCTTTGAGTGATGATGATTGGGGAACTAAAACAGAGGGATACAGAGTGAGACCAGGTGGGACATAAGCAGACTTGGAGGATTGCCTCATGAAGTGCTGCTGAGTCTCTCTGCATGGCCAGTGAACCCTAGGGTGCAAAAAGTTTCCATCCTTAAGAAGCAAAAGTCATAAATACTACACCGCAAAGTGCCACTGAATAAATCTGAATGGCTAAAGGGCCCTAGTAGCCAGAGACCTACCCTCCTGATTGTGCATTCATGAGAATGCTGAGAGATGCCACAGAGGAGTCTGTGACTAAAAGGACCCCCACCTGTTGAGGTCTGCACCTTCAAAATGTGGACTTCAGGAGAGCAGAGCAAGCACATTTATCTTTAGGGCTGAATAGCTCTGCAAGTGAACAGTAGGAATGGTACTGAGTCTGGGCTGCCTGTGGTGCTGTGCCAGGGCAGCCAGCCCCAGGCTGGTCAACACAATGCACAGAAACCTGTGCATTCACCAGAATGATGGCCACTGGAGATTTCACCTGCGATGTCCACTCCATTAATTCTGAAGAGAAGAACTTTAATGTTGTGCAGGGTACAGAGTACAAAAGCAATTACAGGCAAGTAAATTCCCAAGAAAAAAACAGCCGTGTGAGGCAATTCCTACACCACATTGGTTGATCCCAGTGCCAGTAGGCCCTGCAGGCCAGAAAAAAATAGCCCTTGTAGGACAGGAATGAAGGACTGAGTAACAAGGAGTCTGGAGAAGATAATTGCTTGGTAGAAAGGACTAGGCAAAGCCATTAGGATAGGTAGCATGAAAATTATAAGGGTATAAGCAGCATGTGGTATGATGGGGTAGGCGAACGCTGGGTAGGTAGTAAAAATTTGATAATGAGGGAGCATATCCAATAGGTAGGATAATAAGGACCAAAAAAAAACAACAAAGACGGACACAGAATGACATGAAGGCAGGGAAGGCGGTAGAAGGGTGGGCAGGCCATTGGACAGGGAAGCAGGCTCTGTTCAGAGAGCCAGATGGGAGCAGACAGATTACAGAGGTAAAGCAGCACCAGTAGGTGGGGGGCAAGAAAACTGGGCAGAAGACTGAAGGACTGAACCAGAAGTGTTTGTGGGCCTTAGGCTAGATAGCAGGAGCAATGAAAGAACACTGAAATCATCAGAACCAGGAAAATGTAGATACTGGCATAATAACAGGAAAAAATCATAAAAATGCAGGGACACCACCTCCTCAGCCATGTGTCAAGGTCAGGGAAGAGGAGGAAGGATGGGCAGGAAAGCCGGCAATTGCATGTCTGCAACAGTGAAATCGGATGTCCGAAGGATGCAGAGGCATGTGCGGTTTAAGCATCCTTGGCGGGGGCATGGTGAGTGTTGCCCTCTGCCCCAGTGCACCATGGGCAAAGCCTATCTATTATTATCATTGACACCTTTCTCATGGCAGTGAGTTAGGACAGCTTTTCCAGGGACTAATGGAGCTTGAAATTATGACTGATGAAAAGGTCCTCAGGTACAGGTCGTTATTATCATGTACACTTTTCTCAGAGTAGTGAGAACTGCTGTTCCAGGGATTATAATCTTAGATGTAGGAAGGCATACGCCAACTAAACTACAGCTTGCAAGTTGATTTGAGAAGGTAGTGACATTCTAGGCCCTAATCACTGATTTTGGTTACTCCTATTGTCTGAGTTCCACACTAATGCATATAATCAAGTACTGCTGCATTTTTTGCTGTTTTTATGCAGTTTCTGAAGTAAAGTATGGGGTGAACAAGGAGTCTGGGTAACAACTATGGGCATGTCTACAATGGAGGGGGTGGCAAACAGGCACTAAAGGGTTTGGCTTACACATTTTATTTTTCCAGCTTCACCACTGACTGTGATACATGAGAGCTCAAATCAAAATGGACTGGGGTGTGGTCCCTCAGGTGCAGGTTGTTGTTTTCATGGACACCTCATTTCAGTGCAGTGAGTATGACAGCACTGTACCACATTGGAATGAGGTGGCAGTGCAGTGAGTGTGGCTGCTCCATGGACTGTGTAAATGGGGCAATGTCTTCTTACATTTTATCACCCAGATGAGGAACACTGATGAAAAAGAGGTAAACTCAGAACACAATGAATACTTAAAGGACACTGTCAGCCCTTTTTGCATCATACTATTTCAAGTTGAAAACCCACATTTTGAGATTACTTACATACCTGCTCTAAAATTAATTGGTGTTTCTAGAGGTTTAATGTGCCTCGTTTCTTAGTAGAGCTGAAATGCATGGTAATTATGTAATTATACCCAACCTTGTTTTGTTTCAAATCCTTAATCTGCTCTTACTGCTCACTACCTGAACATTACGAACACTCCCAAGCAGTGCATCCACTCATGATGCAATAATCTTCTCTGCTCCCATGTCATCTTGAGTGGCTAGACTGTGTTGGGGGTATTGCCAAGTCCAGGAAAGATGCAGTGTGAGTTCTCTAAGGAATATAAACAAATAAATTGTGGTGTGATAACACCAGTATGGTGGGAAGTCTGTTTTACACTTTTAAAAAGAGAAAAAGGATCCAGAATCAAACTTCCATCCACATCATCATATTCTACATAATGCAAACAATCTTAAAATACATTTTTTAAACTAAGAACAGATTGAGGCCTAAAGGGGTTGACAGTGTCCCTTTAAATGTTCATAAAAGTGCACAATTTATTGATCAAGATAAGGTAATATGGATTTCTGCTTTATAATCCTGGTGTATATTGGCTGAGGCATGAGGGTGACAGAGTGATAAAAAGGGATTGCCCGCAGTTGAGATGCATGACAGTTGCTCGTGAGGGGATACAGTAAAGGTATAGTTGGCTGTGCTGTAGTAGGGTGATGCCCAGCTGGAGGTGCTAATTAACCTACAGTGCCTTGTGCTTATTTCTGATGGTTACTGATTCCATGGCACTTTCCAAAAAGAAGCCTGCTATTCCACAATCCAACTCATTGTTTATGCAGGAGTCCATGACTGCTTTGGGGATATTGCTGAGTGTATAAAACCTATCTCATTTGTCCGAAGATAGTTTAGTTCTATTCTATGCCAGACTGGGGGTCCTTAAGTGCAGTGCAGCTGACTGTTTCAGGGGCTGTAGAAATGGATTTATGTTGGATAGGTGAAACTAAATTAGTTCACACTGCATTGCAGTACTGGAGATTAAAGGGATGTGGTGCTGTTTTAGGTGTCTTTAAACCACAGTCCATTCTGCCCATTGCTGGTGGTTTTCTGGGTGAATGTTAGGGATCACATGACACTATTCCCATAAGAGCAAGGAATGCCTTATTGTTCCAACACCACTCCCCTACTCAGTTTCTAAGACAGCAGTTGTCCATGATATGTTGGGAATATTGTTAAGGGTATAAAGACTGTTCCGCATATCTGTATACTGCTACACTACGTGCAACTGATTTGTAATGCAGTTTGAGATACTTTATATGCAAGGTGCTGTATATTAATTCTGTTTGTTATGAAGACCTTGAATATCCCTGAAAGGGGGAAGACCATACAGCTTATCTAAGAACTGTTCAAACAGAGCTGTTGACAAAGGGTCTGCACCACAGGTCAAAGTCATTTTCTCTCTTGAAAGCAGAAGACCACTCTCAAGGCAGTGAAGCCAGCTTACTCTCCCAAAGTGAGGGCACTGCTCCTGGGGAACTATACAGATGGAGCTGAGACTGGAAGGCATAGGCTGATGTTACCAACATAGGCACACGCACTGAGGTGATATGAGGGGGCATATCAACTACTATGTCTTTTTTTTTTTTTTTTAACTTTGCCTTAAACTGTCTTTCCTAGTATAACAAGTCTGTAGCCATGGAGGCCCATGGAAAACAAGAGTTGTTGGATGTGGACAGCTTCTGTAAGATCAAAATAGAAATATAGAAATTAACAGCAGAAAAAGACCATTGATCAATCTAGTCTGCCTGCAATACCCTATCCTCTCCCCAAGACCTAGTGTCTATACAGGGTTTATGCCCGTGCTACCCACCCCAATGTTCTGTGCCTTGCTGCTTCCCCCCAGTTCCTGTTAAGCCCTTAGCTCAGCTTGTAGTCTTGGAGCCCACTGCTAAACCACTCACTCCTTCATCAGGTGTCAGCAGTCTGAACAGGAAAAGTTGACTTCATACCCAAAGCTTCATTCTTTTAACATAATTTATCATTTTTCTTTAGGTAAGGAGAGAGGTGATGGCTGGACAGGAGGATCTGAAATCCATCGTTCATTTCCCATTCCCCCCAATTTTTTTTATAAGTTGTTGCAGTTCTGCTTACCTCAGCCTTTCACTAGTTTTGGTTCCTAAGGATTTCTGCTATAGAGCATTTCAATTTCACCCAAAGGCTGTTGCTTGTATTTCCTGCTGCCTTCTGTCTGAGCTATAGTGACACCCAGTGGGGAGATGAGGCAGAGCAACAGCAGTGTTAGAACATCGGCATACTGTCTGATATATTTGGCTACCTGTTGTATTTTGCTGGTTTCATCACAATCCATGGTGGTGTTATATGGAGTTAGTTACTTAAATACATACTGTGCACATAAATATGGGAAACAAGACCAGGTGTCCATCAAGTTCATTCCTCCCAATCCCATTAGCTCAGCAGGAATACCCTGTCACAGTAAACTAAATAACACTAAACAGGGTTAGTTTTAAAACCAGAAGGAAAATTGGATGGGAAAGCAAAATGTGATGTTACACTGACTCTTCTAAGAATAGTATCTTTAGTTTCTTCCTCTTTTGGTTTACCCGAAGGCTTAAACTTGCATGACACAAAGTGTAATGACTCTGGGGTAAGTTAGCTTGGGCTGTGTAGAGGGGTTAAAATAGCAGATGTGGTTCAGGCTACATAGCTGGATTTAATTGTTTAATTGTTTAATATTGTTTAATTAGTATTTCGGAAAGACCTTTGAGCGTGAACTCTTTCACAAAGGTTCCACGTCAGGGTGGACAATAAGACAATACACATATTTAGTAGTTACAGAGGCCTGATCGTCAGGCATTAAAGAGTGATTACATGACAATTAGACAAATAGGAGAAAAAAACTGAGCAGTTGTAATTGAATACTAAGCTATTTCTGATAGGTTGCCCTAGGTAGCACACCCCTGGAAACCTCCAAATCCGTTGATAGACTATGGCAGAGTAACTGCATAGGGTTTAACGCTATCCCAGATGGCGAGAGGCTGGGTGACAGTGAAACAAGAGGGACTGGTTTGAAACCACCGCAGAGAGCGAGAGGTGGGGGATAGTGAAATGGGGGTGGGGCAGTGATGGGAGCAAGCTCCAGAGGGCTTTGTCAGTATGGGTGTGTGTGTGGGGGTGGGGGGGTGGAGGCAGTACCAAGTGCATTTAAAGAGGACTGATAGTTTACTTAAACCCTTGGCTAGGCTGGAATGGAGGCAGGGCAGATTTAAATAATCTGAGGCTTAAAACAGCATTGCATGATAGCTGTGAAAATGTTGGCATATGCTTCTATTTGAGATTTCCACCTATCTCCTGACTTTAATGACAGAATTGTTTTCTACATTTTGAGTCTGTTTTACCACATTTTTCTTGCAACTAAAATAGTAAAATGAGCATTCCTTTTAATATGGCTCAGGTCAGGTTTTCATTAGTAGTCTTTGTTGTTTTTAAACACCCATTGTTTTAAGATCAGTTTTCTTGTGACTATAATCAATTAGCATGCAGTAGACACTGCTCCCTGTCTAACCTTATGGGACAACAAGTTTCAAAAACAACTGAGAATTCTGATGAAAACCTGGTTTGACTCATATTAAAAAAAGGCACTCCTTTTGTTATTTCAAACGTGAAAACAAATGCTAATGTAAACTCAAAGTGGCAAAATAATGGTATTTATTTATTTAAGCATTTTACAGGTATGCACAGGGTTCACTGCAGAGCAGAAGAGGTCAGATAACTATGTGGGCAGTTTGACGGTCCAATACATGACACCCAAAAGGGCAGTATGCATCATTTGTCTTTTGGGGGGATGAGACCACTCTAGCTCATCGTACATACTACATCAATGGGAGTGGGCGGGGGGCATCCCCGATCAGATCTACACAGTGTGTTGAATGGTGCTGATTTTATCAAGTGAGGTGGAGATAGCTCCTGAGCAGTCTGTGTCCCTGTAGTCTGTAAGGGGAAGGATTGATTGCTCCACAGCCTGTTTTCTGATGTTTCACTGGAAGCATTCCTTTAATATCTGTAGGGCACATAGCTTGGTGTAAGACTTGACTACTGCCTGGGAGATGTGCCTAGAGTAGTCAAGGAACTGGTCCAGGTGGAGACCAAGGTATTTGTAAGTGAAAACCGAGTCTAAGCAGGACTCATCTGGAATGTGCAAAGTCAGAGTAGGGGTGGCAGAACTGAGTCAGCTTCTGGAGCTGAACAACATGGACATTGTTTTCATTTGGTTCATGACAAGATGGTTATCCAGGAACCATTTTTGTACTGCAGTCCTGTTGGAAAGGACCCTCAATGGAGGTGGTGGAGGTGCTGGATGCATAGTTAATTGCTCAGTGTCGCTCGTCAGGTTGCACGCTTGCCTCTGACGCCGGAAGATCGGAAGGCTGTGGGTTCAATCCCCACACCAGGAAAGTGGGGTAAATCTCAGTACTGACACTGTAATGCAGCATGAGGGGGTTGCGGCACTCCTGCGGTTCTGTCTTTCAGATGAGATGTTAAGCCAAGGTTCTGTCTACCTGTTCTGGTGGTTGTTTAGGTGAACGTTAAAGATCCCATGGGACTTCTGAAATAGAGTATGGATATTTTTATAAAAAAAAAAAAAAAAAAAAAAACAAATAGGGTAGGGGAATTTCTCCAGTGTCCTGGCCAGATTTCCCCCATTCACTAAAAAGAACTACCAGCAGCTTAATCTGGTTCAGTGTCAGTTGGTTTCCATCTGTACCCCCAACTAGGATGAGGCTGAAATAGGCAGAATTTCCCAGTCCTCCTTTCCTGGCTAATAAAAACTACATCAATAAACAAACAATGGTATCCTCTGCATGCATCTGTATGTTACTGACAGTGAGGGACTTGGTAAGATCATTAACGTAGGTAATGAAGTGCAGGTGCCCTAGGACTGAGCCTTGTGGGACTGGTAGGGCAGGGAAGGAATTTGAGCCAAGTTTGACAGGTTGGGTCCAGTTGGCCAGGTATGATTGAAACCATGCTAGGGCTGAAGGGGAGACACCAGAGTCATCTACTTTGAGTAGGGACCGATGGTGATCCACAGTGTCAAAGGCCTTTGCTGGGTCAATAAATCTTGCCCCTGTGCCCAGGCCCTTGTCACTGCATATGAGTATGTCATTGGTGACTCTTAAGAAGGAAGGTGGAGGTTGAGTGGTTGGAGCGGAAACCAGATTGGTAGGGAGTTAAGAAGCCAGCTTGGGTTTAGTAGTTCGATAGCTGCCTGCCGACAAAACACTCAAAGGTTTCCGAGAGGATGGGGAGCAGAGAAGTTGGTTAGTAGTTAGAGGGTGTGTCAACTGGACCACTTTTGTGGATCAGGACTACCAGTGCATGCTTCCATTTGCGAGGAAAGGAGCTGGTAAATAACGATCAATTTAAAATATTTGAGTAGTAGGGACAGCTATTGCTGGAGCCTTTAAACCGAGGAACTTGAGCAATCTGGGCACGATGCCACTGGCTCCACAAATGGATGCTGCATTTAATGCCGAATGATCTTTGTAAACATCAACCACTGAGATTGCCTGCAGGTGGAAGTTGCCACTGGTGGGTGGATTGGGTAGCAGGGGGATGGGGTGTTAGGGATAAAGCCCCAGGACCTTCTGGAAGTATCTATTGAGGCATTGTCAGTTAAAGAGGAACTGAAGTGTTGCCATGCTGGGGGTTGGGGGTAATTAGGCTATTGGTGGTTTTGCAGAATTTAGAATTGTCAAGAGCGTTGCAAGAAAGCATGCTGTGGAAGTATTTGGCTTTGGCTAACTGTATGCTCTTGGTGCACTGACTCCTGAGTGCAGTGTAGGCTTGCCTGACCTGAGGTAGCCCACTTGACTTCTGCCTGACCCAGCCTGAGTCCCTCCATCGGAAGAGTTCAGTTATGTCTGGTGTGATCCAGGGGAGGTGGTAGCCATGTATTCTTGACCGCTTAGTTGGTGATTATTTGTCACAAATATCCAGGAATATAAAAAAAAAAGTGTGCCAATGGCTCTTCTGGATCAATGGCTGATAGGACAGGGAACCCATTGACTGCCAGCAGATCCTAAGTGAATTGGTCACAGCAAAATGATTTCAAGGATCTGACGTAAGATAAATGATAAAAAAGAAAGAATAATGGAGGGATAATAAGGCTAAAAGGGGAGGAAGGGAGGAGAGTGTGTGGAAGAGGACCGAAAGAAAGCAGACATATTGGAACAAATACTTTTGCTCAATATTTACAAAAGAAGAGGTAGTTGATGGGCCACAGATGGGAGGAAAGGGCATAGAAGGAAGAGAGGTGGACACTAGTCCTCAAGGAACAAGAGCAACTAAAGATTGACAAGGCAATGGGGCCAGATGGAGTATATCCCAGGATACTGAGGGAACTAAGTGAGGAGCTTGCTGCACCACTGATGGCTCTTTTCAACCTATCTTTGGACAAGTGGGTAGTCCTGGGGGACTGGAGGAGAGCAGATGTCGTCCTATTCCACAAGAGTGGGAATAGGGAGGAGCCAGGGAACTTTAGACCTGTAAGTCTGCCTTCAGTGGTGGGAAAAGTTGTGAAAGCACTACTAAAAGAAAGGATTGTGGAATACCTTGCAACAAATGGATTGCAAGATCCGAGGCAGAATGGGTTTACAGCGGGGAGATCTTGCCAGACAAACCTGATTGATTTCTTTGACTTGGTGATCATGGAGGGGCAGTGGATGTGGCCTTCTTAGATTTCAGTACGGCCTTCAACACTGTCCCACACAGATGACTGGTAAACAAGCTAAGCAGCCTGGGAGTGGGATCAAAAGGTGGTTAAATGGGTACAGTGCTAGCTGAGTAACAGAAGCCAGATGGTAGTGGTAAATGGGGTTCACTTGGAGGAGGGTAGGGTAACGAGTGGGGTACCACAGGGGTCAGTTCTGGCTCTGTTCCTCTTCAGTGTCTTCATCTGCAACATAGCAGAGGGGCTAGAAGGGAAAGCATGCCTGTTTGCGGATGACACAAAAATCTGTAACACGATGGACACACCTGGCGGGGGGAGGGGCTAGAAAACATGAGGGAGGGTCTATGGTCAGGGGTATGGCAGCTGGGTTTCAGTGCCAAAAAATGCCAAATTATGCACTTGGGGCACAGGAACCCACTGGGGGGGGGGGAGGTAACAACAACAAAGCAGGACAGAGACCTCGGAGTCATCATATCAGGTGACCTAAAGGTAGAAAAGCAGTGTGAGAAAGCAGTAGAAAAGGCAAGTAGGATGCTGGGGTGCATAGGGAGGGCAATCACCAGCAGAAAGAGGGAGGTGTTGTTACCCCGCCGAGGGTAAGGCCTCACTTGGGGTACTGTGTCCAGTTCTGGATGACACATCTCAGGAAGGACATAGATCAGATGGAGGCTGTACAGAGGAGGGCTACCAAAATGGTTCATGGACTGCATCAGAAGTACTACAAGGAAAAACTCAAGGAATTAAATATGTACTCTCTCTAGAGGACAGAAGGGGAAAGGGGAGACATGATAGAAACATTCAGGTATAAATAGGGTACAGGAAGCCAGCGTCTTACATAAGAAGAGTTGCACAAGGTCAAGGGGCCACAATTTGAAGCTGCAAGGGGGCGGCTCAGAGGGAATACAAGGAAGTACTTCTTGGAAAGGGTAGTGGATGGCTGGAACAGACTCAAAGCAGTGGTGGTAAGTGCCAAAACAGTAGCGGGGTTCAAGCATGCATGGGACAGACACAAGGGAACTTAGTTGCAGAGCTGGGGGGGGGGCCAGAGATCAAGTAGGGTCTACGATAACACAGTAGGTAGGGAATTTTTAAGGCAGACTATGTGGGCCAGAAGGTCCTTTTCTGCTGAAAACTTCTATGTTTTTAAGTTTCTATAACACAATGTGTGTGTGTGGGGGGGTCTTTGGTGGTTTTAATTTTATGTATTCAGGACATCATACAGTGATCACTGAAAATGTCTGGATTCTCTGTGCATGGGATACCAGCACCCAGACTATCATTCTGTGATTGTCTGATTTGGAACTGAAGCATGGGGGTGATGAGATTAGTTGGTGTACGTTCAGGGCTTTTTTTTTATTTTTTTTTATTGTATTTCTATGTATCACCTGCTGCTGTGTGTTACCAGCGGGGGCATCCCGCCCGACGGCTCTGCCTGCCCGGAGAGCAGCAGGCTCACTTGCATGATGGGGGATCCGATGCAGCCATCTGCTGACCCACGGGAAGGTCCCCCGTGCCACTTTGAGCCGTGTCGGCCCCAGAATCCTCCAGTGTGATTCCATGACAATCCTCCGGGCAGAGCAGAGTGCTGCCATTAAGCTGCATGGTCTGGCCCAGCCATTTTTCTCCCTTAGATCCCCTGGAGTATGGATGTGCAATGATGTCCCGAGGCACTTCGTGCTGACGTCTGCCACACTCCACCCCTGGTTGCACCAGCCCTGTAGTGCCCCCCGGTCATCACCAGGGGCCGCTGCAGAGCAGTGGAAGCCCTCAGCCCTCCTCGGGATAGGAGAGCAGTCTTCTGGATGCTCGATCCTATCCCTCTTCTGCCGACCCCTAAATGACCCAGGTGCGTTTCCGAACCCAGGTCGCCAGCGTGGTGCGAGGTGTGGTGTCCAGCACTTCAACCCTCAGTGCCATGGAATCGGCCAAGTTCAGAGCTTTGATTTTGGAGTGGAGGTTGCTGTGTGAGGGGAGCTTGATGTCAGCTGCCCAGTAAATGTTAAAGTCACCTAGCATGATATTCTCACCTTTGGGGAGGGGGTCCAGAACTTTCTTTAGTATATCTCTGACCACATTGGAGAATTCGCCCCGTGAGCTGTAGACACTTGTTATCTACAATGGAGTGGAGTGTGGGTGGATGAGAACCTCAGAGATGAGTTCATGGGATTTTGAGATGACTTCTCAGTTAGTAATGGAGAAACTGTGGGAGCATGCTGAGTAGATGAGAACACCTCCCCCATGCTTCAAGTGGTATTGTCTGTGGGATATGTATCCAGGGATATCAATGGATGAGGAGGGGATTGGGGGGGGGCGAGGGGGAGCCAGGTTTCAGTTAGTATCAGGAAGTCTGGATGATTCAGGGTTACCCATATTTTCCCCAAGTCCTTGGAGAGTAGACTCCTGATATTCACATGGCAAATGTTGAGACCTTTGGGTAGGAAGAGAGGTCCATCACTGGTGATGGGGAGGTGGGCCTGGTTGGCCTCCACATCACTGCCCAGAAGGAGCAGCAGTATGATGAGAAGCTGTCTACACTGTGGCAGAGTTTTCTTGGGAGGTTGCTGAGTGTTGGAGGAGAAATTGGGGTGGAGGTAGATTAGCATCATCAGTGACTGGGTGGAGCCAGCAGAATTGATATAGGTATCATACTGGTCAGGAGGTAATGAGCAATCTGAAATAGAATAAAAAAGTATAGCACAAACTTTTCAGTGCAGTTATGCTTTGCTGCTTTAAAGACCAATTTTCTAAATCAAGGAGCATGAAATGGGAAATTAAATGCAACTTATATTGCAGTGGTTATGAAATCGATTACTCACCAAGGGAAACAGTTCTTGGATTTGACAGGAATTACCATGTAGCAGTGTCAGTGGCTCAGTAGGTAGCACACTCGCCTCTGAGGCCGGGAGATCAGAGGGCTGTGGGTTCAGTTCCCACATCTGGCACTTGGGTTAATATCCCAGTACTGACACTGTAGTGCAGCATGAGAGGGGTGCTGCACTTCTGAGGTGCCGTCTTTCAGATGAGACGTTAAACCGAGGTCCCATCTGCCTGGATTGGTGGTAGTTCAGGTGGATGTTAAAGATCCCATGGCACTTATCGAAAAGTGTAGGGGAATTTCCCCAGTGTCCTGGCCAAATTTCCCTCATTCACTAAAAATGCCACCAACAGCTTAATCTGGTTCAAGGTCAGTTGGCATTCATCTGTATCCCCCTCCCCCGGGTCGTGCCTGAAAATAGGCAGGATTTGTCTAGTGCACTTACCCGGTCAACAAAAGCTAAATAAATAAATGTGTCCCTTCCTTATTTTACAGGGCTTCAGAAAAAACTAATTTCATTATTATTGCTGTAATAATTGCTATTAATAATCTAAATAATATTTTATACATTGGTTTGGGCCATTTTAAAGCAGCCATAGAATGAACAATGTTTTTCTAATTAGCTACTTTTCAACTACAGTTAATAAAAGTCTTAGCATATCTGTTAAAACATGATGTTTTCTAAGCTGTACACTATGGGCCCAATTCTCAAAAGGGGCTTAGAGTGGTGCAAGCTGTGACAAACAGCAGCACGCACCAAAGCCCTTTGCGCCAGGGACCCTGCACCAGATTCAGGTACAGGAGGGGTCCTGGTGCCTAAGTCTCTACACTTGCGGCAACCCTCCCGTGTGACAATTGCCCAGCACATGGGATGGGTTGCCACAAGGTCCTGCAGGCCAGCAAGCATCCTTGCCCCCTTCCCTGGTGGTCTAGCAGTCCTCCCTTCTTGATACCCCATAACTCCATATTAAAATATAATTGAAATCCCCTGACCTGGTGGTATATTGGCCCCCCATCCCAATCCCCTTAGCTTCCGTAATAATAATTTAAACAAATATGCTCCATGACCTGGTGGTATAGTGGTCCCCTCCCCAAACCCTGATAGTGCCCGATATGAATATATTAATTAAATCACCCGACCTGGTGGTACAGTGGTCCCCACCCCAGCAGGGAGCGCCCACCACCCCACTTCCCCCTACCCAAAATGCAGCCGTCGACTGGCACCGCCCATTGCTCACCTCCACAGCCAGCCACTGGACTGAACTATCAGTGATCACCTATTGTATAGTGTACGTGCTCATGAAGGCGTACACTATATAAGGCGATCACCGACAAGTCCAGTCCAGCAGCCAGCTGCAGAGGTGAGAGGTGCCATGCTGTTGCCGCTGCTTTTCAGGTTGGGGAGCGGTGGGCGCCACCTGTTGGGTGGGGGACCAATATACCACGAAACAGGTGATTTAATTATTACTATATTGGGTGCTATCCGGTTTGGGGAGGGGGGACTACTATACCACCAGGTTGGGGATTTCAATTATATTTTAATATAGGGAGTTATGGGAGTTCAGGAGGGGGGACCGCCAGACCACCAGAATGGGGTTAATTCTATATTTCTTTACAACTGGGTAATAGTGGGGATCGGGGGGGGGGCAGCAGCACAATGCCGCAGTATGCCCAACTGTGCCAGAGGGACATATTCTAAGTACCCTTAGACCAGCCCTGGCTGGTCTAATGGTACTTAAAAATGTACACTTGGGAGCAGTTTTATGAATCACATTTTGGGAGATGTGGCAGCTTGCGGTAGCCGCATGCCCCCTGGTGCCATGCCGCAGCCAGTTTAGTGGTGCAAGGCTGGTGCTAGCCCCCTTTGGTGCAGGCAGCATGCGTTTGACATAGGCTGCCTTTCTGAATAGCTTCAGGGGCATCTTTTGGCACAAGGTGCCACTTGCGTCATTTATGTTTGACGGAGGTGCCCTGTGTCCTTCTGGGGGCTTTGTGAATTTGGCTCTATATGTTGTCTTTTTTTCTCAGTCCTAACTTTAAACCTAATCCTTGTCATGTCCCTAATGCTATTCTAAGCAGATGGAAGTGGTCGTATTTTGGTTGTGTTTCCTATTGAGAAAAGAAACTAATTTAAAACATGTCACAAAATACTTAAATTCTGATTGAACTAGAAAAGTATGCACAATAAGGAAAGTGAAAGATATTCAGTGTTGTGTAAGTTACTTTTAAAAAGTGATCAGTTACAGTTACTAGTTACTCTCAAAGAAATGTAATCACAGTTATTACTCTGTCATAAAAAGTAATATGTAACATAATACTTTTCATATTACAGTATATAGTTATGAGAAGTTGGTTATGTTTGCTTACTAAACATATTTATGAGCTCAGGAAACTCCAAAACTTTATAAAAAGAAATAAAATAGTTTCCACAGGCATTGAACAAGTTTGTATGTTACTTTGTTTCCTGTTCTCTCTCCTAAGCTGGTCTCCGGGCTTCCACAGATGGCTGTACCTCCTGATGCACATGCAGGCAGGAATCAGAACTCTGACAGCCTGGGTATCTATTCCTCCACTTCCTGTTGCCTCCAGTTTACTTCCTGCCTCCCTAGTGGCAGGAACTCTGCAGCTTGGCTCTGTCACTACTGTGACAGGGCAGAAGACATCAAATCGTAAGTCAGTTCTAATCCCAATGATGCTCTGGCACAAATTCAATCTGATTTTGATTCTTTCCAGAATTGGCTTTTTTGTGAATTTTTTGGTACTTTATTCTCTAACAAAGTTATTGAATGTGATAACCTTCATCAGATTCTTACATTGGATGGTAACATTATTGAACCTGTAGACAATTTTAAATATTTGGGGATGATGTTTGACCCAAAATTATCTTTTGAAGTCCATCTGAATAACTTAAAGCAGCAGTACTACGAAATCAGGAAGTGACCGATCAAAATTCTGTTTTTCAGCTGTAAGCATGCGGCCAAAGTTCCAGTTTCCATACCAGTAAATATTTTTTCCCAGTCGTCCTTAGTTTTTTAGATATTTGCAATTTATTTGAAGTGTTGTAGCGCTACAACAAATATGGCGGCTGATTAATTTCAGCTGTGCTTTTTCTTCAGGTCGCATCACGTCTTTTGACAACAGCAGAGGGACCCTCTGCTGACCATTCCTGATGTCCCTGCAAGTCATTCAAATGTGCAGTTGGCAGTGGAGGGGGGGTTCCAGTGCAACATGCTGGGTGGCAGAAATGTAAACAAAAGCAGAGAATAACTGAGCAAATTACTCGGCGATAGTACAATGCCGACGAGAAAGAGTACCAGGTATATGATTAGCAGGGCACAGGGAAGAAACTGTCAAAAAAGCGCACATTTTTTTTTCGTAGTACTGCTGCTTTAAGGAAAACACTTCACCAGAGATTAGGTTCACTTTTCAGGGTTAAACATTTTTTGACCAGAGATTCTAGGTTTCTTCTTTCTCACAGTTTTTTGATGTGTGTTATGGATTGTGATATTATTTACTCATCTTTTTCTGGTACACTTCTAGATAAGCCTAAGGTGATCTATAATTCCATTCTATGTTTCATGCTCGATGCCCCCCTTTTAGAACCCATCATTGTTTCTTGTTTAAGTGTTCTAATCGCTTGTCTGTTGAAAATAGAATTTTCTATAAATTATGCATTCTGCTGTTTAAGGTTATGAACGGTCTTCTATCTCCTGCAATGTTATCCTTGTTTCCTATGTTTTTGAATTTTCATGGAACTGGGTCCCAATCTAAATTTACCTTTGAACTCCCATTGTTTCAAACTGTTTTTGGCCAGAGATCTATATTGTACAGGGCTGTGTTATTTTTTAATTTATTACCTGTTGATATTGTACAAAGTAAGTCTGTATGGTCTTTTAAATCAAGACTAAAATACTGGCTGATGGCTAATGGTATTTGCACATGTTCATAATGATTATTTGTAATTGATGTGTTTTGTATTTTTGTATAATATTTAAATGTTTTCATGTTTGTATGTATTGATGTGTATGTTTTAAGTGACTATTGTAACTTGTCGCTGGTGAAAACGGGCAGTTTGCTCATCCTGCTTGCAAGTCTAAAAAATGAAACAAAATAATGTTATAGAGGATTATTCTTAGAGAGCAGATGTCAGACAAGATTTAAGGGCTCTCTTTTATGTGACTTGGATCCAGTCTCAGCCCTGCATGGTGGACAGACTAGTTCTGTGGCTGTGCTACTTCCCGTTCTTTTGGGGCTTAGTGAACAGCCGTGACATAGCACTATCAGGAGGCTCTTTCAAGGGGGCAACTACTTTTTTAATTTTTTCAAAGAGAACACTGAGTCGCCACTTTTGAGAGAGTTCCATCGATGAGCACTTAATGCCAGCTCATTGATGGTGGTGCTAGCAGATTCCCTGTGGGACTGTCAGCGAGCTCTCCAAGTCTCAGCTCGTCGATGGAGGAATCAAGGAAGGCCCGCCCATCGACGAACGCTTAAAAAACTACAGCTCGTTGATGGAGATCACTCAGCTTTTCTGCCCATTCCTTGGGGATTGTCGATGAGTGCGCTGAATAGCACTGCTCGTCAATGTAGGAAAACTCGCAGCGATACAGCACCATCTCGCACCACAGCTATTGGCGAGGCACTCCAACATAACCAGCTCGTCGACAGAGACCTTCAGGGCACTGTCAGCTGCTGTTAATCAGCCGGGACACAATTTTTAACAGCATTAAGGGGTATAAAACTGAGTAGTTCAGCTCTTAAAGGGACAGCAGCAAGATTAGTACTCGCTTCAGCAACAGTCATCTTAAAGGGACAGCAGCGGTTCTTTTTTTTTTTTTTTGCTTTATTTCTTTATCTCCGCCTTCCTACTCTTGGAGCCCTCTCCTTCCTTCCTCTCATCCTCCATTTCCACCTCGGGGGGATCTGCCCCTAGAGTGCCTCCTTCTCTCCCCTGCACAGTGGGGTCTGTCCCTCTTCTGGTGGTCCTGGATGGTTCGAGGCTATCATCTAGGCTTACCAAGAGGTGTTTCCTTTTCTCCTGGTTTCCCTACCCTGGGACATCAGGCGCTAGGATGTCGTCCAGTGGTGGCGTGCTAATGCACCAGACCTCTCATGCACCGTCGGCGTCCACCTCCTCGGCTCCGGCGAATGGGGCGCCGCCATCCCCATCAATTATGATTGCTTCCGACTCTGTGAAGGGGATGTAGAGCGCAGATGCGTTCTTGGTTCCCACTCCTGAGGAGGAGAGCATCCGTTGGGACACTCAATCCTCCCTCCCCCTGCCGACCCCCGGCCACCCGAGTTTGTTCCCGAACCTGGGTCGCCGGCGTAGCGCAAGGTGTGGCGTCCAGCGCCTCAGCCCTTAGCGCCACCGGGCCGGCCAGCAGCAGTTCTTAATGGGACAGCAGCAAGATTAGTCTTTACTTCAGCAACAAAGTCATCTTCAAGAGACAGCAGCAGATTTTTGCCCACCTTTCAGTGCCAGAACCATGGCCTCAGACAAACCTTCCAGGGGCAGAAAATGTCAGTGATGCAAATCCCCCATGCTGGTTACCTTCACTGGTTCACTTTATTTTTTCCAAACTTTGTTTATGCGCCTGCCACACTGCGGAACGCTCTCCAGCTTCCTCCTGCTCAGTCTCTACCTCCTGCTTGTGGCGACCACCATCTCTGCACTCCCAAGCCGGCACATCCCCCGGGTCTGATCCCTCTGGGGAAGGCCCACCCTATCATCCCAGGGCACTCTTTCTTACAATATTGAGCTCCAGGTTGGAGAGACATGGAGCGGAGGGAGAGAGCCGTCCAGTGTTGGGAGTGTGGAATGAGGGAGGCACCTTCGCCTATCCCCAGTGGCAGGGTTTTTCCTGCTTCTCGTCCCTCTATTGGCTCAGACATGCAATGCGTCCCAGCACGGGCATGAATGCTCCCGTGTGTGCCTACAGGGTTACTGCCACAGCCAATCCCTATTGATTCCAGATCTCTGGCTAACTGTGCTCCCAGACACTGCTAGGAGTCCCCAGAGCCTGAAATCAATCCCCCCTCCCCCCAGGGGCAGGACAGCCGTCTTCCAGATGCTTGATCCTATCCCTCCCCTGCCAGCTTCCGGTGGCCTGAGCTTGCTCCTGAGCCCGGGTCTCCGGTGTGGCATGAAGTGTTGTGTCCAGCGCCTCAACCCTCATCATCACCGGGCCGGCTGGCTCACTTTGTTTAAAGTGTGAGAAAGCTGTGAATATGGAGGACCTGGTGGAGGCCTCAAATTCTGCAGCTCAGACAGATAGCCAGCAGACAGATCAGAGAGGGTTGCAGCCCTGAGGGAGTCCCAGCAGTCCGCAACCCTCATGCTGGCCCCAGACCTCATTGACAAGCTAAATAGAGCATTTGCACTGGACCCCTCATGCTTTGACTGGCAGCCTCCAGGGTCCCCAGACATGAGACCACACAAGAAGGCAAAGTGAAAGAGAAGTCCACCCCGTCTTCATCCAAAGAGGGGCAGTTATCCTCCCATCTCTATGACAGAAAGAAAAAATCCAGGTATAAGAACAGATCCTTGGATGATGAGGATCAGCATTCCTTGTGATGCAGGAGCAAGAAAAGAGCTCGTTCGCGAACCAGGTTCTGGGGCACCCACAAGAGGAGACATCACAGGGAGCACTCCCCAGCCCCATCAGACTCCAGTTCATCTTCATCAGAAGAAGGGGAGCTAGTGGATTCATCCTCTGACTTGGACGACTCTCCCTCCAGGAACTTTGACCTGGATGACCTAGACTTTTTCATAAAAAAGGCTATTGCAGAGATCCAGCTCAGGTCTTCCCCAGTGCCTCCAATGCAGCTAAAACAGACCTTCCACCTGGCATCTGCAGCCAAACTGGCTACTGCATTTCCTGTTCCTCTGGCCATTGAGGACTTACTAAAAGAGGAATGACAAGGTCCAGAAAGAGCCTATCCGGTCCCTTGGTGGATAACTAAGCTTCTAAAATTTGACAGAAAGTGGCTTGACTGCCCCAGAATCGACCCCTTGATTTCTAATCTCACCAAAAAGATGCTCATTCCAGCAGAAGGAGGGGCATCTCTGAGGGACCCAGTGGACAGAAAAGGGAATTCCTCTCTGAAGACGTCTTTCCAGGCATTGGCAACTTCTTTCAAGGCAGCAACAGCCAATCTTTTCTCTGCCAGAGCTGCTCTGTCCTGGGCCTCAGATTTAGCTTTCCAATTTGCAGAGGATCCAGAGAAGAACAAGACTACTATTCTTCAGCTCCAGCTAATGGGTTTGGCATCAGCTTATGCAACAGACATCTCAGAAAAGGTAGTCAGGTGCGCTGGCTTTGGGCTTGGCAAGCAGACACATCCTCAAAAAGCCATTTGATGAATGCTCCATGTGAAAGTAATCTCCTTTTTGGCACTGCTCTTAAGGAGACCGTAAAGTACACATGCCTCAATCAAGAAACAGGCAAATCATGGTCTTCAGGCCCAAGATGCAATTTGCATGACCAAGGCTATAACGAGGGTCAGCAGAAAAATTTCTCATGCAAAAGAACATGGTTCTCCTCTTGTAGCCAGCATAACTTCAGTGGAGGAGGCTCCGGTGGAGGAGGTGGCACCAGAGACATGAGAAACAACAAAAAAAAATCACAATGAAGCCGTCCAGGCCAATCCTCAAGTAGGGGGCAGACTTTCAAACTTTCTCGAGGAATGGGTCCAAACAACAACAGATAAATGGGTCCTGGACATCATCAGCAAAGGTTACCTAATAGAATTCGAGTCAAAGCCCCCACTGCCACATGTGGTGCCCTCCCCTATTTCAGACAACCCGACCAAAAGGCAGGTGGTGTGTCAGGCCATCACAGACCTTATCCAGGCAAGGACTATTGAACAAGTTCCCCACACAGAGATCAACTGGGGGGTATATTCCCTATTCTTCATGGTTCCCAAACACACAGGTGGATTCAGGCCAGTCCTAGACCTCAAATTCCTGAATCGCTTCATTTGCAACAGACCCTTCAAAGTGGAAACCTTGTCATCAATCATCAGGGAATTACAACAAGGGGATTTTCTAGCCTCAATCGACTTGCAGGACGATTATTTGCATATTCTTATTCAAGAGCTACACCAGGAATATCTCAGATTCAAAGTGGGGTAGCATCATTTGCATTTCAAAATGCTTCCATTTAGGCTGTCTTCAGCCCCGAGAACATTCTCAAAGGTATTCGTAACAGTCGTCACTCACCTCCAGAACCAAGAAATACAACTGTTCCCTTACCTGGACAATATTCTAATCAAGGCCCCTCATCTCCGTCAAGCAGTGCAAGCAGTGGAGGAGGTGGTCATCAACTGGAAGAAGAGCTCCTTAACTCCAACACAGACCTTGAATCATCTGGGGGCAGACTTCAAGACGCAGGTGAACAAGGTGTTCCACATGGAAACGAAATTCAGGAATTTTCAGAAGCTCATCAAGAAGTTTCATAACGCCCACCAGCTGTCAGCTCACAATTTCATGCAGCTCATTGGGACTATGGTATCTCTGGCGGATTCAGTCCCCTGAGCACTAATTCACATGTGACCCATTCAGGCTCACCTACTCAGACTGTGGTCCCAGTACAGACACAGCCAGAACCAACAGATCCCGATTTCTCGCCAGATAAGAACTTCCCTTCATTGGTGGACTCTGAGGACCAGTATTATGAGAGGTTGCATGTTGGCCCATCCTCACCAAATTCGAGTCACGACCGATGCCAGCCTCAGGGACTTGGGGGCACTCCTGGATCAGAGGTCCGCTCAGGGAAAATGGTCTCTCCTGGAAATAAGGTGCAGCATCAACATCCTTGAAATGAGAGCAATGCACCTGGTTCTTCTGCAATTTCGAACAGCAAGTCTTCAACCAGGATGTGCTGATTCTAATGGACAATCGAACGACAATGGCATACATCAATCATCAGGGCAGCACGAGAAGCTCACAGATGCTCAGGGAATCTCTTCTACTGTTTCAATGGGCCAAGTACCACCTAGCAAGCATAAGGGCGGTGTACATTCCAGGTCATGAAAATGTCACGGCAGACTGGCTCAGTTACAAGGATGTCCTCCCGTGGGAATTGGAGCTAAAGGACAGCACCTTCCAGACCCTAACCGAGCATTAGGGCAATCCTCAGATAGATCTTTTCACCTGCTGGTGCAATGCAAAAGTCAAGCAATTCTGCTCCCTGGCCAAGGACGAATTAGCGATGGCTCAGGACATTTTTTCTTTAGACTTGGGTCAGTTCAGTCTCCTGTATGCTTTCCCCCCTTACCGCTTCTATCCAGAGTTCTCCACGAAGTAGCGATGGATCAGGAAGAGCTGGTCCTTGTCTGCCCACAATGGTTGCGATGACCATGGTTCCCGCTTCTGATTTGTCTGTCAAGGCAACCATCTCTGTCTTTTCAGATCAGCCCAGACCTTCTTTGTCAGGGTCCTTTACTACATCCAAATCTGTGCAACCTATCCCGCTCGGCCTGGAGACTGAGCGGGAAACTTTCAAAGAGCTCGGATACACAACTGCAGTGATCGAGATGATGGTTCACTCTCGACGCCCATTCTCCTCTAAAGTGTATTACCGAATTTGGAGAAAATTCTTGTTCTGGCTTCAATCCAAACAAATGCATAACCAACCAATATCTTTACCTGTTTTGCTCCAATTTCTCCAGGACAGTTTTGACATAGCGCTGCAACTGGCCACCTTACAAGTTCAGGTTCCCATCTTTGGGGCACTCTTGTTCGTGGATTCAGGGGACTCTCTGGGTTCCCATCCTCGTGTTAGAAGATTTCTGTGGGCAGCAACATTAAAATGCCCACCAATCAAACCAAGGGTTCCCCCTTGGAGACTTAATTTGGTTCTCGAACCCTTGTCCAAAGCCCCCTTCGAACCTCTTAAGAACGCGTCTCTTATACATCTCACAATGAAAGTTACTTTTCTCATAGCTATTACTTCAGCAAGAAGAATCAGCGAGTTGGGTGCCTTGTGCACTAAAGAGCCTTATACGCTCTTTCATCAGAACTCTAGTTCTCTGGACAGATCCAGGTTTTTTGCCTAAAGTAATATCTCCTTTCCATTACAACCAGGAGTTGATTCTGCCTTCCTTCTGTCCACACCCAGTAAATGACAAGGAGAAGGAATTTCACATGCTGGATCCCAGAAGAGCAGTGAAAATGTATATTAAAAGAACCAAATCCATAAGAAAGACTTCTAGTTTGTTTATTCTAACTGCAGGACAGAATATGGGTGAAAAAACTTTCAAAGACTCTATAGCCAGATGGATCCGTTCGACCATCACTGCTGCCTACAGTCAAGCTGGAATACCCCTACCTGGCCCAGTGAAACCCCATTCCACCAGGTCTATGGCCACTTCATGGGCAGACTTCAGAAAGGCTTCTCCAGCAGACCTGTGCAGGCCACCTGGTCATCTATTCGCACATTCACAAAATTCTGCAAACTGGATGTGACGGCCTCAGTGGAGGTGTCCTTTGGTCGCAGAGTTCTTCAGACAGTGGTGGACTCTTAAGGAAATTCACATTTTTCCCACCCAGGATATCTGGGGATGTACTGCTTTTGTATATCCCATCTGTGGAAGCTTGGAGACCAGCTTAGGAGAGAGAGAGAAAACAAAATTTAAATACCTGTAAATTTTCTTTCTCCGACAGCGGGTCTCCAGGCTGCTTCCCTCCCAGAATGTGTAAGGCTGGCCTTTTGGCTGTGTGTTTGGATAATGTTTCTCTTTTTGTTTCCAAGTTCATGTAGTATTTCCACATTTGGACTGCTTTAGGAAGAACTGGAGGCAACAGGAAGTGGAGGGATGGATACCCATGCTATCAGAGTTCTGATTCCTGCCTGCATGTGCAACAGGAGGTACAGCCATCTGTGGAAGCCCGGAGACCAGCCATCGGAGAAAGAAAATTTACAGCTATCTAAATTTCATTTTTTTCTTAATATCATAGAATCATAGGTGGCTGTCGGCAGATAAGGACGTCTAGGTCCATCTTGTCTGCCTGTAACCCATCCCCCCAGGAAGATTTCCTCTGTCCCTTTGCGGCCTGCACTCTGCCCACTAGTCCCATGTGCATGTCCCAGGCCCTCTTGAAGTTCTCCACTGTATCCACCCCCACCACCCACTCTGGCAGCCTATTCCATAGCTGTAACACACTCTTGGTGAAGAACCTGTCCCTGATGTCCCCTTTGAACCTACCACTGTCCAGTTTGAGGGTATGTCCCCTCATGGAATTGTTCTTACTCAATTTGAATATGCTGTCGACCCTTGCCCTGTTTATGCCCTTCAAGTATTTGAATGTCTCCACCATAACTCTCTTCTCCCTCCTCTCCTCCAGTGAGTATAGGCCCAGCTACCCCAGTCTCTCTTTATATGACCTCCCCTGCATCCCCCACATCATTTTGGTTGCTCTTCTCTGGACCCTTTCTAGCCGGTCCATGTCCCCTTTCCGGTATGGCCTCCAGAACTGGACCCCATTTTCCATGTGTGGTCTGACCATGGTTTTGTACATCGGCAGATCACCTCCCTTCTCCTACTTGTGAAACCCCTCCCTATGCATGCCAGCGTACTCGGTGCCTTTCCTGCTGCCCTGTTACACTGAACCCGGACTTTCAGATTGTCTGAGATGGTAATCCCCTGGTCTCTTTCCTGCTCTGTCTCCTCAATCTCCTCCCCCACCCCCAGTTGGTAGTTTGCCTTCAGGTTGTAATGCCCTATGTGCATAATCCTGCACTCTTTTGTGATGAACTATAATAGCCACCTTTATGACCACTCCTCCAACCTGGCCAAGTCCTCCCTCATATCCTCCACCCCCCCTTCCGTCTTATCCACCCTGCTACTACAGATTTTCATGTCGTCCACGAACATACATGCCATCCTGCACAGACCCTCTGTGATGTTCCCTATGTATATGTTGAAGAGTATGGGCCCCAACACAGACCCCTGTGGAATACCACTTGTCACTCTTTACTCCTTTGAATACACCCCATTAACTTTGACCCTCTGAGTCCTCCCCACCAACCAATGTTCCACCCAGCTAGTGAACTTGTTTCCCACCCCCCAAGCTTTCCACCTTGCCTACGAGTCTCCCATGGGGGATGTGTCGAATGCCTTCCTGAAGTCCAGGCAGGCCATGTCCACCACCCCTCCCTAGTCCCATATCTCCATCACCCTGTCGAATAATTCATTCAGGTTGGTCTGGTATGACCTGCCACCCGTAAATCCATGCTGATTGTCATTCAGTATGCCCTCCCCTTCTAGGTGCTTAACCAGTCTTTCCTTAATCAGTGCGTCCATCAGCTTGCTGACCACCGAGGTCAGGCTTATCAGGCAGTAGTTACCTGGCTCTTCCCTCCCCCCCCCTTATGTAGTGGTACTACCTCAGCCTTTTTCCAGTCCTCTTGCAGTGACAGGTTGAATAGCCCCATGATTGGTGCCGCCAATTCTTGTTTCAGTTCTTTAAGTACCCTCGGGTGAATCCCATGTGGCCATCTCCTTATCGGTCCGCAGCTTGCTCAATTCCTCCAGCACCCTAGCTTCAGTGAAGGGACTGCAGTTCATCTCCCACGTTCTCCCCCTATTTTCTAATTTTGGCCCCTCCTCCCTCCCTCCTCCACTGTAAAGACCAATGCAAAGTATCTGTGTAAGACATCGGCTTTTTCTAAGTCTCCCTCCACCAGTGCCCCCTCTTCCCCTTTGAGCCTCACTATCCCTCTCTTCCTCTTTTTCCTGTCACTTACATATCTAAAGAACCTCTTGTCCCCCCTTTTTACTCCCCTTGCTATTTGTTCTTCTGTTTTAGCCTTGGCTCTCTTGATCACCTTCCTTGCTTCCCTCAGTTTATCCCTACAAATCTCCTTATCTATCTCCATTTGTGTCGCCTTATATATCCCGAATACCCTCCTCTTCTCCCTGACTGTTATCCTCACTTCAAGTAGCGAACCAAAGTGGTTTCCTACTCCTCTTTCTCTTGCTCACCATCTTAATGCAAAGCTCTGTCACTTTCCGCAGTCCTTTATAAATTTTCCCCCATAGCTCCTCCACATCTTCCAGAAATTCCACCCCTCCAGCTCCTTCTGTACATTGCTCTCATCTTCTCAAAGTCTACCTTGCTGAAGTCAAGCACCCTAGTGTTCGAGTTGTCTTTGACCTGACCGTGGTTGATTCTAAATTTCACCACCCTATGGTCACTGTCACCCACATTTTCCCCGACTCCCACCCCCTCTACACTGTCCTCATTTGTCAAAATCTGGTCTAATATGGCTCTCCCTCTTGTAGGTTCCATTACCAGTTGGCTGATGAATGCTTCCTGCAAGGCTTCCAGCACCCCCCTACTCCTAACTATGGCTGCTGCTGGGGTGACCCAGTCTGTGTCAGGTAGTTTTAAGTCTCCAAGTACCATGATTTCCGATCTGCTGGCCATGTCCGGTATCTCTTTAACCATCTGCTTGTTAATCTCCTCTTCTTGATTCGGTGTCCTGTAGAGCACCCCTACCTTCACTGCCTTCTCCTGCCTCCCACTTAAGACACCCATAAGTTCTCCACCCCCCGCACAACAATGCCTTTATACCCTCTTTTACATAAAGGGCTACCCCTTTTTTCTGTCCTGTCTCTCCTGTACAGTACGTACCGTGGCATTTCCACTTCCCAGCTGTGGTTCTCAGTCCACCAGGTCTCCATGACTGCAACCAGAACCAGGTCCAGGTCACCCTCCACCACTATCACCGGCAGTTCTCCCATTTTATTACCCAGACTCCTGGCATTGGTAAGCAAACCCCTCCACCAGCCCCTCCCTTTCCTCCCTTCCCTCCTTGTCGATTTCTCTTGCCCCATCTGTGGGGTAGAGCTAGTTAGGCCTGATCCTCTTTTTTTTCCTACTGGGCAACACCTAGCTACACCCTCCCCCTCTCCTAGTTTAAATCCCTCCCTAGTATTTTATCTATAAAACCCTGTAGCTTGCCCCTCAAAATCCTGACCCCCTCGTCATTTATGTGCAACCTATCTCTCGCATACAGATGTTGGCCTACCCATGTGTCTCCTCAATCCCCTGTACATTCGTAGCCCTCCTTCCTGGACCACTACCTTAGCCAGTGATAAAAATCTTTGATTCTCAATTGTCTCGCTGTACTGGCACAGTGAATTGGCAGGACTTCTGAGAAGGCCATTGTGGCTACTATCCCATTGCACCCTCCGACTAGTTCCATAAATCTCCTCTGTACCTCTAGAACCTCTTCTCCGGCCAGATCATTTGTGCTACGGTATACAACCATGTTAGGCTTCCCCCCCAATCAGCCTGATACATTCCTTAGTTCTTGGGAGAGCCCTGACCACTTCCATCCCCGGCTCACAGACCATCCTCCCTTTGAAGGCTTCACCCTTCCTTAACCAATGGATCCCTTTAATAATGAAATCCCCATACACTAACACTGATTTTTTTTGTGTGCTGCCCCCAAGGGTGCCATCATCTCACCTACCTGGCTATTCCTCCCAGCTTCCCCTTGTATGCCTTCCACCCCACCCTTCCCTGTCCATCTGTCCCCCTGCCCAGACTGGTGCCCCTCAGTCTTGTCCCCTCCTCAGAGCTCCCTCCTATCCCCACCTATTCCACTCCTGTCCTTCTCCTGCCCATCCTCTCTGTGGATACCCATCCCACTCCGGCTTCTTCTAGCAACCCCTTGCTTCCATCCCCCTTCCCTTCTTCCCACTGTCTGCTACATCCAGTCCTCCCATAGCATCTCTCCCTTTCCACTTAATAACCCCCCTCCCCTTCCTGGCCTCTATAGCCTGATCCTCCCTTTCTCCTGACCTCCCCTGCCCTTCCTTTTCATTCCCTTTTCCATATTTCTCCTTCCTTTCCGGGTTCCCTTGTTCGTTCACTCCTGCCTCAAACCCATACACGTCCTTAGAAACATAGACTTTGACGGCAGATAAGGACCGCTTGGCCCACCTAGTCTTCCCATTTCCCTACCTACAGGATAAGCTGCAGATCCTAGTTAACCAACAGCCTATTTCTTCTTACCCCACAAGAATTGTCTTATGTCTTGTCCCATGTATTCTTGAATCTCTCACAGTTTAGACCCTACAGCCTCCTCAGGAAGGCTGTTCCATGCATCCACCACCTCTCTGTAGAAAAAAATATCACATTGCCTCTGAACCGCTCCCCTCTTTCTTTAAATTGTGTCCCCTTGTTCTTGCACATCTCTTTTCTGAAAGATGCTACTCTTTTGGACTTTGTTGATTCCACTGAGGTCTCAAGTTTCTATCATGTCCCTCCTCCTCCTTTCCCACAACGGTATACATATTAAGCTCCTTTAGTCTCTCCTCATATACTTCTCTTGCAGACCCTGCACCATTTTGGTGCCTCTCTGGACTGCCTCTATCCTGTCTGTGTCCTTGTGGAGATGGGGTCTCCAGAACTGGATGCAGTACTCAGATAGGGGTCTCATAACTGTCTTGTACAGAGGGTAACAACTTCCTGTTTCTGCTGGTGATGCCTCTCCTATACATCCCAGTATACCTCCAGCCCTCCCTACTGCCTTCCTCACATTGCTTGCTAACCTTAAGGTCATCTGATATATGATTACCCCCAGGTCCTTTCCATTTTTGTTGTTGTTACTACCTCCCCCATTGTGTAATCTTCCCCTGGGGTTTTGTTTCCCAGGTGCATTATTTTCCACTTCTTTGCACTGAATCCAAGTTGCCATACTTCTGACCATTCCTCCAACCTTGCCATGTCCCTTTCTCATCCTTTCCACGCCTCCTTGTGTATCAACCCTGTTGCATATTTTTGTGTCATCTGCAAAGAGGCATACTTTTTCTTCCAGTTCCTCTGCAATGTCACTTATAAAGATGTTAAAAAGGACTGCACCCAGTACTGAACCCTACGGTACCCTACTAGTAACCCCTCCTTTTTCTGAGTGGACTCCATTTACAATTACCTTCTGTGTCCTGTTGTCCAGCCAATATTTTACCAGGCTACCACCCTGGGACCCACCCAGGCCAGTTAATTTGACTATTAATCTTTTGTGGGACTGTGTCAAATGCCTTGCTAAAGTCTAGGTAGGCCATGTCCACATCCCTCCTGGTCTACTACTTTGGTCACCCAGTCAAAGAATGGATTAGATTCGTCTGACATGACCTTTCTGCTGTGAACCCATGCTGCTTTGGGTCCTGTGCCCCACTGGCCTCTAGGTACTCAACAGTTCTTTCCTTCAGAAGTGATTCCATCAATTTCCCTACCACAGAGGACAAACTGACAGGTCTGTAGTTTCCCGCCTCTGTCTTGGTCCCACTTTTGTGAAGGGGAATCACATCCGCCTTCCTCCAGTCCTTAGATACCACACCAACCTCCCATGATTTGTTAAAAAGGGTTGTCAGTGGTTTCATTAGTTCTCCCCTTAATTCTTTTAGAATTCTGGGATGAATTCCATCAGGCCCCATTGCTTTGTCCACCTTCAGTTTTAGGAGTTCTTTCAGAACCCTTTCTTCTGTGAAAGGACTGGGATCGACCCCACTATCAAGAGTGCTTCTGTTAATTGGATTAGGCACCTCCTCCTCTTTTGTGAATACTGAGCAGAAATATTCATTCAGTATCCCTTCTTTTTCACTGTCCCTCTCTGCCCACCCACCGTCCATTCTATTCAGCCTCACTATCCCTCCCTTTGTCTTTCTCACGCTCCCTGATGTACCTATAAAGGTTTTATCCCCTTCTTAACCGAGTTGGCTATCTTTTCCTCAATTTGGGCCTTTCTATTCTGGAGTTCTCTCCCTGCTTCCTTCTGCCTTAACTGGTACAGCTCTCTGTCTTGCTCCTTCTGTGTTTCCTTATACTTCTTGAATGCTATCTTTTTCTCCCTGACTTTCCCCGCCATCTCTTTTGAGAACCATAGTTGCTTTTTCTTTCATTTTGATTTGTTTCTTTGCTGGACACAAAGGCTTGTTGCCTCTGTGATGACAGTTCTGATGTTTTCCCGTTGTTGCTACATTCCTCCTTCTTGCCTTTTTGCTAGTGCTTTTCTAAGGCACTCTCCCATCTTGCCAAAGTCAGCCCTCCTGAAGTCCAATACCCTCACTTTTGTATGGCTTGATTCTATAGCTGAGTCGGTCGTGAACCACACTGTTTGATGGTCACTTGTTCCCAGATGGCAACCCACTTCTAGATCTGAGATCCTCTCACTGTCCCCATTTGAGAGTACGAGGTCTAAGATTGCTCCCTCATGAGTGGGTTCCGAAACTAGCTGTCTGAGGCATGCCACCTGTAGGGCATCGAGAATGGCCCTGCTCTTGGATGTGGCTTCAGCAAATGTGTTCCAGTTGACATCTGGCATATTCAGGTCTCCCATCAACAGTACCTCCCCTTTCTCTGCCATCCTAAGGATGCCTTCTATCATATACATGTCCATTCCCTTCCCCTGACTTGGGAGTCTGTATACAACCCCTATGCAGATTGTGGTGCCATTTCCAGTCTCTAAGGTGACCCACAGTGCCTCATCTCCTCCCTGTTTACTCTTTTGTTCAGTTGCTTTTATCCCTTCCTCTACATAGAGAGCTACTCCTCCCCCTCTTCTCCCCTCTCTGTCTCTCCTGTAAGTTATGTACCCTGGTATGTTAACATCCCAGTCATGGTTCTCTGTGTACCATGTTTCTGTGACTGCTATGAAATCCAGGCATCCCTCTTCCATCAAGGCCACCAGTTCAGGGAGCTTGTTGCCCAGACTACGGGCATTGGTACTCATTACCCTCCATTTCCTGATGGCCTTACTCCTTTTTGCCCCATCCCTGTCCTTATTGTCTTTGTCACTTTCTCCATTTACCTCTGCCCTTCTCCCAATCGACATCTCTATCTTGGTGTTTACCTCACTTACTACCCTGACTTTTTTGGGGGGGCTAGGATTTCCCTGCTTCTTTCCACTGCCTCCATCTTTGGCTAGTTTAAATGCTTGCCAATGAAGCATTTAAACCTATCACCTAGGATCCTGGTTCCCTTCCTGGACAGATGCAGCCCATTATGCCAGTATAGGCCTGCATCACTCCAGGTGGACCCCCAGTCCCCAATGAAGCCAAATCCCTGAGCTCTGCACCAGTTTTTCAATCACTGATTGAATCCCATGGTGTGGAGCACCTACGTCATAGACAGGCAGCACCTCCGAGAAGGTTACCATGTATGCCACTCGTCTAAGGCCCCTCCCCAACTCCACAAACTCTTCCTGTACTGCTCTGATGCCTTTCTTAGCCAGGTCATTTGTTCCTAGGTGGACAGTGACATCCAGCTCCCTCCCCTGTGCAGCTGCTCCGGCAATCCTGAGGATTCGCTCCCTGTCCCTCCAAGCCATGGCGCCAGGCAGGCACCTTACCTCCCTCTCCCCTTCCTCCCCCAGTTCTACCTTCCTAACAATGGAGTCCCCCACCAGGAGTTGTTTTATTCCCCATGGGGTCCCATGCCACCCTCCTGTGGGTCACCCTTATGGAGGTTCCCAGCATCCTCCTTGGTCTCCACTGTGGGTACCTCCATAGAGGAACCACACTTTGCCAGAACGGCATAGGAATTGTGGAGAGGTACAACTGGAGGGATGCACCTCTGTTCCACCACCCTCACCCTCCTTGAGCCCACTGTGGTCCAACCACTCCTCTTTCTTGGCAACCTCTAAGGCAACGGCAGTGGCCCTGGTAGTCCCTGGATGGAAGAGGAGGTCCTACAAATCCTGGCCAACTCAGCCTGGGGATGAGCAACCTCCTCCCTCAGCCCAGAGAGGTGCCTGCAGATGGGACAACACCGCATCCTCCAGAGCCTCTCCCAGAAAACTGCTGATCCACAGCCACAGCACTGCACCACTCCCATCATGTCTTATTTCTGGCCCCTTCACTGTTGTTTGGAATCCTTTTTTTTTTTCTTTTTCTTTTTCTTATCACCATACTTACTTACTGCCTCTGTGCTCTTTAAGCTCCTGATCATCCTGTTCTGAGACAAGAAGATCCTATATTTCTCAGTAGACCCCTTACTTGGTCAGAGGCAGACCTCCAGCAGCTGGGGGGGGGGGCGGAGAGCTACTCTTGCCCTTCTAGGATGGTGAGTCTTTGGTGGCTCTGTGATCACTCACTTCCTGCTCCCAAACAGGAAGTTCCTGTTGTCAGTAAAATCCTGTGCCTATAAAAGTAGAACTAGCTTTGGGTGGGAGGGCAATATAGTCCCAGTGGAGAAGTCCAGTCACACAGCACTCCTTCCTCCTGGTGTTCTCTGCCAAGCCTCTGGCAGAATCTATCTAGGGCAGTGTTTAAATCTAGCTTCCTTCTAGCTAAGCCACTTCCCCTACTTAACAGATTTTTCTACATGTAATTAAATTTCACAGATAACAATCCCCTTCAGCCACCTGAGATTTACACCTAGATAACTGCTTCAGATAACCATTCACTTCAGCTAACTCAGACAAACACACTAACTTTATTTGTTTTGTTTGTGTTTTTTTACCCTAAATTGAAGGTCCCAGTAGAATAGTTCTATTTCTTTGGTCCCAGTAGGGTATTCTGCTCCAATGTCCTCATAAAGGACCAGTATCTGTTAGAGCCCATTGTGTACCTATGCTCAAGAGTGCTGGCACCCCTGCCTTATCATGTCCCTGTCCACTGACTTGGAACTCCTGCCCATTGTTTCCCTGCCCTCTGACCTGGTCTTTCCTGCTGTGCCCCCATGTGTGACCACCCCCCTCCCACCTGTCTGGTTGGTTTACTGCCCTCCCCCCTTCCTGACTGTCCTCCGCAAAATTAGTGACTATGTCTCTGCTTGTCCGGAAAAGCTCTCCTTTTAGCCTAGCTAGCTCGGCCTCCAACTTCCCCAGTCTTAGACAAACTGGGCTTGCCCCCAGTCTCCACAGAGTACTCATGAACACTGCTGCGCCACAGCTGTTACATCCCACAACCCTCTCACCCATGTGTGCCCTCTTCCCCTCCTTCTACTGGCCATAACCCCCTGTGTCCCCACTGCCTCCTAACTTGTCGTGTCCCTCCCTCCTGCTTCATCCCAATATGCTGTCCCTATCCCCTTCCCAGGCTATCATTCCCACACCTCCCTGCCCTGCATCCCCCCCGCCCGCAAGGCCATTTCCTCCTCTCCCTCATTCACCCTCTCAGTGCCATGCCCTCAGTGAGATTTCCCTCATTTACCATAACCTGCCTACTATACATGCAGCAGAAACTAGTGCCCAACTAAAGCCTATAGCCTCAAGCTGTTGGCTGTGCCGTTTGATTTGAGTCCAGAAAACCCTAAGAAGATTTTTTATTTTTTATTTTAGCTTTTGTTGACCGGGTAAGTGCACTAGACAAATCCTGCCTATTTTCAGATACGACCTGGGGGAGGGGGATACAGATGAATGCCAACTGACCTTGAACCAGATTAAGCTGTTGGTGGTATTTTTAGTGAATGAGGGAAATTTGGCCAGGACACCGGGAAAATTCCCCTACTCTTTTCGATAAGTGCCATGGGATCTTTAACATCCACCTGAACTACCACCAATCCAGGCAGATGGGACCTCGGTTTAACGTCTCATCAGATGATATATCAATGTGCCCATCTAGGATTCAGAAACAACTCTTAATCAGTATCATTACACCACTGTACCTCCTACAATTCAGGAACAACAGCTAAGTCAGTAACATTTCCCGCCTTAGATTCAGTAACAACAATCAAGTTAATAGCTTTTCGATAACATTGCACCAATACACCCCATAGATGGTGTGCCTTTAGTTCCATATAATATGAAAATAGTCATATAGCTTTGGCTTTGCACATAATGTATGATACAGCATGTTCATCACAGGTTGTTCAACAAAATTATCATGAGTCTTATATTTTTAATTTTAATTTGTGTTTGCCATTGTCATGATGTGCACAGCAATTGTAATAAAACAAGTACCACAAATTAAGTGCTTTCTGTGTAGGTTAACAGTCACATAGTTTAAATTTTCAGTTTTATCACAAATATAATAACTGTATAAGACGAGGGCAACGTTTTTGAAAGTACACCACCACTCACCGTGTATGGCACTCTGCTACGTAAAGTGAAGTGGCCATAGACTCCTTCATAGTGTGATGTCCTTTTCTGCATAGTTCATCTCCACCTGGTAAAGTGGTCAGGCAGTTTACCAGGTGGGGAGGCTATCAGAGATATCACTCTAGTGAAAGTACCACATTGTCACTACCACACCACGCATTGTGCTTGTGGCATTGAAGGTGAACAATCAGCTCTAAAACAAGAGCCCCACATCCAAGTGAGGGGTTGTTTTCATTTTGCGCTTTGTGTGCCTTGCAGAAAACATGTTTTTTACCTTACTGTTTAATGCAGCATAGTAGATTGTATCCAGCACTCACCACTCCTTATGGGAACTGTTTGTCAGTATATTGCCAAAAGATCCACACTACAAACATCAGGTTCATGCTAGCAGCAGTAACTTTATGCTGGACATCTTATATGCAAAACAGGCAGTACCAGTGGTTCCCTTGTCAGGTGGTCACCTAACGTTTCGCGTAATCTGCCTATGCTTTTTCAAAGAGCCTCCCCATGAAAGAAACTGTCTTTTGCAGTGCAGTGTTGCATAAATATATTAAAGGGAACACAGCAACCTGATATACAAAGTGCAATATAAAATTAAAAATCTGTGCAACAGTTTAGTCTATGCTTTGTGCAGACACATAGCGTACTCACACTTGTGCAGAAGTGTTAATATAAAAGCATAAACTGACAGGATCACAGAAGCTAAAAACTAGCCCTGTAAACCAGCTCACGTATATAATATGAAAAGGTATATGATACACAGCCTTGGTACTGTTCAGTTTGATGGGGGTGATGGGGGGGCATGCAAGGTCCATTATACCTGCAAGAAGAACATATATTTAAATATTAATTGCACGTCTCAAAAACTCGAGTGCTATAATAAGTCACCACTTTTACAACACTGATTATTCTTAAAGGAAAACAAATGAAAAGTATCAGCTTTCCCCAGCTGCTGAAAAAAAATACCTGATTAGCACTTTCAGGCAGTAAGGGAATTTTTTTAAAGTACCTCAAAATGCTTTTTTAATGAGTGAAACAGTGAACTGCAATTTCCGATTTCTATTGCTGGCAACCACCATCTCATGAGCAGCCATACACTTCCCTAGCTCACTTTATGGTAATATGTTCTGCCGACCAATGACTGAGGTTGGCATTGCATATTAGCATAAAGTGAGGTAGGGAAGCGTGCAGCTGCTCATGAGATGGTGCTTGCCAGCAATAGAAATCAGAAGTTGTAGCGCATTATTTCAGTCATTATAAAATAATTTAGAAGTACTTAAAAAAAATCCCTTGTTGTCTAAAATCACTAATTGGGCAGATTTGCAGCAACTAGGGAAAGCTGATACTTCTAGGCACACATCACAATCACATTTCGTATTCAGATTTCAGAAGACTCTCAGAAATGAAAAAGAGAAAAAAGATGACACCATGTGACATGAGAATGACAGAAAGAAATGGGGGTAAGGGAAAACAAAAAGAGAGGTATGGGGGGGCGCATATTCAAAAAGAAGAAGTACATATGAAAAAACATGAGACACACATTGAAACCCAGCTGCCACACCCTTGAACACTCCTTGAGTTTTCTCAGGTCTTTGCTTATTGTTTCCATCCCCCTTGAATGTCTACCCTATTGCAGAGTTTGGTGTCATCCGCAAGGAGACAGACCTTCCCTCCCAGCTCCTTTGCAGTGTCAGTTATAAAGATAATAAAGAGGACTGATCCCAGCACTGATCCCTGAGGCATCCCACGGATCACTCTTTGTTCCTCTATGTGAACTTCATTTACAGCTACCCTCTGTTGCCTATCCCTTAACCAATTTCCTACCCAGTTTACCAGCTTTGGACCCACTCCTAAGCTACCCAGCCTGCTTGCTAGTTTCCTGTGTGGAACGGCGTTGAATGCCTTACTGAAATCTAAATAGGTTACATCCACTGCTCCACCCTGATCCAGTTCCATGGTCTTCCAGTCAAAGAACTATATCAGATTCATTTGACATGACCTTCACCCTCATGAATCCATGCTGCCTCACGTCTTGCAACACACTGGATTCAAGATATTCCACAGTCCTTTCTTTCAGTAGTAATTCCATTGACTTCCCCACAACTGAAGTCAGGCTGACTGGCCTACATTTGCCAGCCTCTTCCCTGCTACCACTTCTGTGAAGTTGGACTACATCTGCCTTCCTCCAGTCCTCCAGGACGGGTCCTGTTTCCAATGAGCTGTTAAATAGAGCCATCAGAGGTGCAGTCAGTATCTACCTGAGCTCCTTCAGTACCCTTGGGTGGACCCCATCTGGTCCCATTGCTTTGTTCACTTTCAGATTAGAGAGTTCCTTCAGGATGCTCTACTCCATAAATGGACTAGTATCCACCTCCCTCCCTCCAATGATCCTGTTACATTTTTGTGACCCCCTTCCGATCTCATTTCTCTGTGAACATTGAACAAAGTGTTAGTGCAATAATTTACCATACCACAAATAACTATCATCAAAGTAATCAAAAATGTCACTGGTACACAAAGTGATAACTGATTATCTGAAAGTGGCATATAGACTGCTAGCCAAGTAGCAATACAGTGCAGATTTTGTGCTTCAACTTCTTAAGGTGCTGGAGGTCAAGTGTAGCTTCACTACCCACCACACACTACAGCAGAAAAACACAAGAGAGATTATTATACAATGGGGTGAAGTTATACGATATCAGATAATCCATATCACAACCACAGTGTGATAACCAGATTGTGACGTGTACACTGTGAAGATATCAACCACAGTGTACATGTCATCGCCAGTTATCAACACAGTGTACACATCTCTTCTTCCCCTCCTCACACCGATAAACCAGAAAAAAAAAGAAAAGTAACAAAAAACAGAGCCCTATTGCATAAAATGTACATGTGATGTGATGTCCTGGTGTGGGATACCTGTGTATCACAACTCGTGGACAGTGACCTCAGAAACCTCACTTGAGGCCCGGTGGCGTAGAGGGCTGAGGTGCTGGTGCCTTACCTCAACCCACACCAGCAACCCGTGTTCGGGAATGGACTCAGGACATTGGGGGTCGGCAGGGACGAAGAGGATTGAGCATCCGGAGGACTGCTTTCCTCTTCAGGGGTGGGGGGACTGGGCTGCCTCGCTCAGCAGTGGCTTCCTGTGGAGACGGGGGGCACTGCATGAGCGGCGCAATAATGTGGGGACCAGGAAACCAGAAAAATGCCAGGTGTCCACCGGATGACAACTGCCCCATTCCACGACACCACCGGAACCTCCAAAGGGGCCCTCCTCACCTCAGCAGCACTCCTGGGGGACCTAATAATGCGCTGGTATTCCCCCCTGCTGTTGCCTTCCCCCTCGGAGGAGAGGGACCCACCCGGTGAAAGGGATACACCGGGATACCCCTCGGGAGTTGGCTGCGATGTAAGGGAGTGAGAAAGGGACCCAGGAAAGAGGATGGCAGGTAAGTCGGAGGAGCAATGTGGGGTCCGAAGGAGTGGGGGACACCTGGGTCAGATGAGGTAAACAGATAAAGAAAAAAAAAGAAACCTCATTTGTGGCTTTGCCACTCGTGAGCCGAGGTCACTGTTCACTCATAATACATATGGTAGCACACGCTGGGCCATCACATATCCCCTTAATATACAGTTTCAGGTTAAGGGCACAGTTATGTCTTGCACTTCAACAAAATTAAATTTTTTTCAGACACAGTACAATATCAAACCTATCATTCAAACCTGGTGCTGAAAGCTCCCCCCCAGCTGAAAATCCAAAAGGATTCATGCTTATGAAATAGCTACTCAAGGTCCCCACCCTGTGAACAAAGGCACATTTTTTCTTTGTTTTACTTCATAAGTTTTGGTTTTATCTTAATTTGAATAACACAGTAACAGTAACAATATCAATATTCAGCAACATAGATTCAGCTCAATATTCCAAAAATTGCAGGACCCAACTCTAGAGCACATTAAATAATATTTTATTAATCAAACAGTAGCACCCCCCCACACAAAACAAATGTGGCAGTGTTTCATGCCGCACAGGTACTTTTTCAAGGTCTTGAAAAAGAACCTCTGCGGCGTGAAACATTGACACATTTGCTTTGTGTGGGGAGTGCTACTGTTTGATTAATAAAATATTATTTAACATGCCCTAGAGTTGGGCCCTGCTATTTTTGGAGTATTGAGCCAAATCTTTGTTGCTGGTATCGTGTTTGCCTTCATTTTTCGGCTCCTCCGTTGGTTTCCTAAAGCCGCTGCTTCTTGTTGTTAATATCAGTATTCCATCACAAAACAGTAATAAACTTAGTAAGCTCATTCACATATGTCAAATATAACACTTCTGTACTTAGGAAAACCAGGAAAAATTATGTTCACTAATAATTTACACAAAACAGAACTTTTACATAAAATAGAACTCCCTTCTAAGAGGAACTCATAAAGCATGCTGTGGTGTTTTCTCTCGGATAAAGAATGATTCATTCGGCAACTTTGACCTTGTGATGTTTCCTTTGAATGTGATTCTACCTGTTTTCCTTAATGAACCTCTAGTATGTTTTATGAGTTCCTCTTAGAAGGGAGTTCTGTGTTCTATGACATTTGATCTTGAAATGTTTTTCTCTGTCAGTCAGCCTGTGTTCTCCATATGGTCTTAAGTTGACTTCTGAATGTAATTTTTGGATTCTTTACAACCTTTTTGTCTGTTTTTTTTAATTTTTTTTATTTATGTATTTTCTGGTCTTTAAGCAAGTAATAATACCCAACAGTGTGAGCGGTATTGGGCAATACCGGACTGCCCAGGGGCGTAATGAGGCCCGACACCACAGGCGGAGGGCCTTATAGGCCCTGGAAGGTCTGGTATTGCCCATACCATCTACCCTGGAGGGTATTATTGCGCTTAGAAAATGGGGTTTTTAGTATGAGAAAAAAAAAAAGACAAGATATTTTATTTGTAGAAAAAAAGTAGTTTTATTTATTTTAATCAACAACATAAAAAAATAGTTCCTTTTAAGTTTTAATATTTTGAACTGTATTAACTTGCTAACTGATAAACATTTTGAGAATATTATTTGTTATAAGAGATAAACTGGATGGGGCATTTGAAAATGCATCCATGTGGATTAAATAGGTTGCTTGTAGATGGTGCTGTTGAGCTGGTTGTTGGTGAAGAGGTAGTAGCAGATGAGGTGCTGGTAGATGGTGCTGTTGAGCTGGGTGTTGAGGTGATTGCTGAATTCTCATTAGTTTGCGGTAGTTCCGTTTTTTCTTGTTTTACTGTGTTTGTATTCATTTGTGGAGTATGCCTTCCCAGGATGCCACTCCATGTCTTTCTGTCCGTATTACTGGTGCTGCAGTATGTTGCTAGGCTCTGTTCCGAGCGATGGCTGGTCACAGCAGTGATTTCTTGAGGACTGAGGCCTGCATTAAACAGCATCTGAATGGCCGTGGCTCTAATGCTGTGGGTGGTGTAACGGTGAGAAAGGTTAGCTGCGGCACTGAGTCGCGGCATCATGGAACCCAGATAGTTTTTCCCAATGGGTTCCATGGTGTACCAGCAGGATTGAGAATCGAGGTATGTTTGAGCTAGCTTTTCTTGGATGGAGATAGAGGCATGGAGCATTCGGAGGGAGTTTCTGGAGGTATTTTTCAAATGATTTGATAGGGCAGAAGGGATCACTGGGTTGTTCAAACGTGAAGCCGCAGTTTTCTTGGTTGTTGAGTTCTCTTGGATCTTTATGATTTTTGCTGTCTGTGCTGTGGGACATAGTAACATATTTAGTTCCAAACTCATCTGATTTTATTTGAAAACAGTTTGGCTTCAGGTCTCTCTGTCCTTCCTGGCCGCGTCTGGCCATAAAGAGCTGAATGTCGAACCAGACTTTTGCTACAAGACCAGGAACGGTATCGGGGTTAAGAGCTGTGGAGTTTTTCAGTTTGTCCAGGTCGGTCTGTGTGATAGTGGGTGGCTGTGTCTTTTTGGTCTTTTCGGAGCTTCTTTAACATAACAATAAATACATTATTTGCTGGCTTAAATAGTGGGTCTCCAATTATGCTGACATTTCGAGCTATCCCTGGGCTGTTAATGTGGTGGTTAATACCTGCACGGAGTACTCATTATCCGGCAACAGAATATTGCTCTCCCGTGGTGGTGTGGACCTCCGTGTAGCATTTTTTTTAACAGTAAAGATGGGTTTTGTAAACTGTCTTGTTTAAAACTGAATGGTATCTTACTGTGACTAGCCCACTGATCAAACACAGACACAGCCCATTTCATGTTTTTGTGTGTGTTTGGCTCTTTACTATCATTTTCTAATTGGTCAAGCTCCGAGGTACTGACATCCACAAAGCTTTTGGCCGTATTTTCTTTTTGGCTGCATTTGCTGCTAGGTGGTGCTGTGGTGTTATATTCAGGAAATAAGCTCTGAATCGGGTTGTCAGCTGTTAGGCTAAACTGTGTGGTGAACGGTTCTGGCATTTTCCTTTTTTTTTTTATTCAGGTGCTTTCTCTGAAGAGATGGGAAGATGTGTTCGGAGATCCGTTGTAACTCTGAAAAATATAACATTTAAAAAGGTTCAGTATGTGAGTGGCTGCTATGTGGAAAATTATTATTTGATGTGTATCGTTTATTCTGTTTTGTGGTTTTTAAAACTTACTGGTTTGTAGCGCTCAATTTTCCCCTAGTTTCGTTATGCTGTTCGGTGCTGTAGTCCGTTTACTGCGGTGACGCGAGGCGATTAGCTGGTCACTGATTAAGTTGAGTTGTCAGTGTTGCACAAGGATAACTATATGTGACAAGGCTGGCAAGGTTGGCATGGATGGTACTTTTTACTTGCAGGGCTCTCACTGTAAGTTAATGTACCCCATGCCAGCCAATGAGATTTGATTTTTTCTTTGAGCCATTTTCTAATAGGATGTATTCTTCCAAAACAACTGTCATTAGCTTCTGATGAAGGATTGTGTGTAATCCAAAAGCTAAAGCAGCTGTTTTCTTTTGTAACATCTATGTTGGTCCAATAAAAGGTATCAAATCATCTTTTTTTTATCGATCTAATCATTTACAGAAATGCAAGGAAAAGGAGAAAATAAACAGAAGAAATGGAAGATTTTTCTTTCTCTCTCTCTTTTGCTATGTGTTGTCTTTATATGTATTGTATTCTGGCTTACAGTTTCAAAGATAAACTGTTTTTCCATCAGAGACAGAAAAGCAGTCCAAATTGCTTCAAAATGATTGGATTTGTTTTGGATTGTGATGCTTATTCTTTTATTACCTACAAGTTTCCCCCATGTATTTAATTCAGTCTTGTAACACCGGTGTTTTTATCTTTCCAGTTGGCCAAAATAATCTTTTTAAGTCCCAATGCTGCTGCCAGAATCCATAGTTGGCTGTTCCTGTCTATCTGGAGTAATTCTGAAGTGTCCCCTAACATGAACAAGCTAGGGTCTAATGGGATTTTATAATTAACTACCAGAGAACATATAACAAACTTCCCCAAGCAGGAATTTCCAGTAGCAGGAAACCAGTATACCAATTGTTTGGCAGTGACTGCAACATGGTACTTTCTGAAGTTGGGGAGTCCCAGATCACTCACCTTTTCTATGAACTTGCAATTTAGCATAACTGAGACTTTTCATCTCATAGGAAGGTTTTAATTAGCTTATCAAGTTTATGAAACCACAGATAATCTATTCTTTTAAATTATTTTTCTTTTTCTTCTGCTCGTGGCCACCGAGACCTCAGCCTGGTCATGGACCCCTGGACTCCCACCTCCATACTGGCCACTACTCCCGACACCCCTGGCTTTCCCCCTCGTGGTGGGGTTGTGGCATCTGAGGCTCAGTGCCACAATTGTGGGACCAGAGTTGGGAGCTGGCCTGGAGGTTGGTTAGGGCCAGGGGTGGGCATCATGCATGGTGGCCACAAACAAGGTTTTTCTGCTTGATCCCCAGGGGCAGGGACGTGCATATTCTGATGCTAGCACTTGCGAGTCTTCCTGGCCTCCACTAGGAGTCCTCATGCACTGGGCAGTTCCCCAACCCTCCCCCAGAGAAGGAGAGCAGCCCTAAGGTGCTCAATCCCTCTCCCCCGGCTGTCCCTCCAGCTGTCCGGGTCCATTCCCAAACCTGGGTCACTGGCATCGCAAGTGGAAATCCTACCACTGCGCCGGTGGGCCGGCCTCAGATAATCTATTTTTATTGATAAGTTTTCGAGTATATACAACATTTTTGGCATTGAGATCAATTTAAAGGCATTTATTTCCCCCATAGGGACACATTCAGCTTACCCCCATTTTAATAGCTCTAGATGAATGTTTTCCAGTACAGATTCAAAACTGGCTTGGAAATAATCTATCATCAGCGTATGCCATAACTGTACTTTCACATTGTTTTACTTTAATTCCCGAAATCTCATTGTCTTGTCTAATTAGGCATATGAGGGGTTCTAAAGCCAATTCATATATTAGTGGGGAGAGGGGGAACCCTTGTTTTGTGCCCCTTTTTATTTCAAAGAATATTGATAATAAGCCATTAGTTATGACTGTGACACAGAATCCATTATATAATGTAGCTACCTAGTTCCTATAGGAGTTTCCTACACCAAAACAAGGGATGGTTTGCTTTAAGAAAGGCTATTCAATAGAGTCAAATGCTTTTTCAGCATCTAATGGTAAGATTATAGAGGGTTCAGAGGATCTATTAGCTGTCCATATAGTGGACAGAAGTAATCTGATGTTATCTTGACCATACCATATGTTAATAAAACCGACTTGATCTTTGTGGATAATATTAGTTATTATCGCTTGGAGCCTTGTGGCTAGTATTTTGACTAAAAAATTTGATAATCAGCATTTAAAAGTGAAACAGGCCTATAATCGGCACAATTTGTATGGTCTTTTTCTTAGTGAAAGTCATAATGAACACCTTCATCGTACTTGGTGGTAGGTTCTTCCTGTTTTGCATGTCACAATATACCCTTAGCAAAGAGTTTATCAGTTGATCTTTTAAGCTAAGTTAAAATTCACCAGCTAACCCATTGGAACCTGGAGTTTTAGAAGATTGTAGTGAACTGATGACATTTTGTATCTCTCGTGCTCTGATTGGTTTGCCCAACATTTCTGAGTCCTTTTTAGATAAAGAGTGTATGTTTAGTTTCCTCATAAATGATTTTATCTTTGTTCTGAAGGGCTGTGTTTATTTTTATACAAATTCTTGTAGAAGTTGTAGAACACGGAGTTAATATCTTTGGAGGAAACTCTTTGTACCCCACTGTTATCTACAGTTTTATAAATACAAGTTTGTTTTTTCTTTTGTTTTAATCAAAAGGCTAGTAGTTTGCCAGGTTTCATCCTTAACTCCCAGTAACTGTCTCATTCGGAAAAGTACGTATTCCACTTTATCAGTTATGATCCTGTTTATTTTATATTTGATTGAAGTTACTTGTCACAAAATATTTTATTTAGGGGGTCAGCTTTGTAACTAACTTCTAGTTGCTCTTTTTTCCAGTTTAATTCATTCGGCAGGTTTCTGGTTTTTAATTTTTGATGAGTTGCCAATAACACAACCCCACTTGTCATTAATTTAAAAGAAGTCTTTTGTCTCTTCCTTTAGCCATGTAATAAATTCTTCAGATTTCAGTAAAGAAATGTTTAATCTCTATCTTGGTGGACCTACCCTTATTTGATTGTTAAAAATAGAGGTTGTGACTGGCACGTGATGCAATATTACTCATTGGCCTATATGTGTGTGTATTATTTCACTGATGCACAGTCTAGATGCAAGGATGTAGTTCATCCTACTGAAAGAAGAGTGTAAGTTAGAATAGAGAAGCTATAATCCCTTTTGGTAGGATTGACTAGTCTCCATGTATCTACTAAAACCATGTCCTACATTGGCTCTTTCAATATCTTTCTTGAGTTATAGTTTCTTTCTCTACCAGAGACACTACTTTTAGCTAACGTTATGTGTAAGAGGAAATTCATTGTATGCACTTTCTTTGCACTAGTGGATAATTTTGTTTTTAGCAGTATCTGTAACTCAAATGCCTGACCTTATGAAGCAGTATTTGCTTTCGGGCCCACAGCAGACTTTAACATTGCGAATGCTGCTACCATAGGTTTGGTCTGCAATAAGCAATGCATGATGTTTTTTAATTCATTGAGTTCCATTCTCTCTACTATGAAATATTTGTCCCTGGCTAAGTTATTAATGTTATTAATTTTGTTATCAGGAGACATTGAATGCAATCCTGGCCATGTAACTCAGCCCTTGAACTATGTTAGAAATGTCTGCTGGTCCAACACCCAAGGCTTGCACATCATGGCATTTGAACACGTGCAGTCTTGTACCAAAATTGACTGAACTAGAGGCACAATTTGCAATGCATATACCTCATATTTTTGCTATAACTGAGAATTTGCTCAAACCCTCAGTACTGGATCATTAGGTTGCCATTCATAATTATGTTACAAAAGTTAGACCACTAAAAAAAGGGTAAATAGGTTATGTTTCATGTGGATAAAAAGTTTGTCTGCTGATGTGTGTATCCCTGATTATGTGGGAAAGACTGATTGCAAGTGGTTGGTTATAAAGCTAAAACTGGGCCCCAAAAAGTTATATCTATGCTGTGTTTCTAATCCTCCAAAGTGGGGCATAGATGGTTTAAGAGATTTTATGGCTGTGTTATCTCAGTTGGGCTCTGCAGAGATTATTGTCCTTGGAGTTATTAATTTGGATTGGAATTGTAACACAACCACCTACAGAGATTTGTTACATAATTATGGCTTCAGCCAGACTATTTGTGATTATACCAGACTGAATAATAAATCCTCAAAGCACTCTTTGTTACATTGGATTATGGTTAATAGAATTAGAAATTTTGGGTCTCTGTTCAGCTCCATTAGAGACCATGCAACAATTTTCTGTGTGTGGTTCAATGGGGCCGTATAGAAACCCAAACCTGCTGTCCACTGGTTTTATGACTGTTCAAAGCTGCTCTGCTATGAATTTTTAGAAGATCTTTTTAACATCCGTTGGTCATATCTTGATTTAGTGCCAGACGTCAGCTATGCTCTTGATTTGTTCATTACTGAATTCACTAGAATTGTACATAAACAAGCACCGTTAACTAGAAGAAGGTTTAGAGTACTAGCCTCAAAGTGGCTAACAGAAGAACTTTTTAAACTCATGAAAAATTGGGATTTGTATTGGGTTAAATATAAGAAACAAACTTAAAATCCAATTGGGAGCATTGCCAGATGTTGTGTAATGCTTATAAAAAATCAATAACCTCAGCAAAAAGAAATTACTTGCGACAGCAGTAGACCTGTGATCTATCTAATTCTAAGAGTTTTTGGAGGTGTCTGAATAATTTCTTAAATCCTATTAAAGATTTACCACAACTGAGCCTGGAACATGGAGGTGGTAATATACTTGACCCATTGGAAATAGCTAATATTTTCAATGATTACTTCTGTGATTTCAAAAACATCATTCTTGTTTCAATTCTAGCTCCTTAGCCATGGCAGACAACTTAGACTTACCCAGTTATAATCGACCATTGTTTTATGTTAAAGCACGTACTTGTACACAAGTTTACAAATTATTAATGGACATTAAAACTGACAAGTCTGCTGGGGCTGATGGACTTCTCCCAGAGTTTTTATGACTTGCTGCTCCAGCTGTAGCTTATCCAATAACCTTTCATTTGAATTCCAGCAAGTGCCCAACCTTTGGAAGAGAGCTCATGTGGTCCCTTTATATAAAAAGGGTAACACTAGGCTGGTTCAGAACTACAGGTCCATATCTGTTTTATCAATGATATTTAAGATTCAAGAGAGAATTATACATTCCCAATTAACTGAATATTTAGACCAGTATCATTTATTAAGTGAAGAACAACATGATTTCTACGTAATCCTGGAACAGACACTGCCATGGTGGGGTTCATAGACTCCGAATATAAAGCTATCGATAGTGGCTTGATGACAGGAGTGATGTTTGTGGACCTCACCAAGGCATTTGATCTGGTCGACCATGGTTTATAAATTAATAATAACTGGCTTTGCTTTTCCCATAAGGGAATCTGTGGTGTCATTTGCCAAAGTTATAATGACAACATGCACACGGGTTTCCCTCGCCTATGTATGCCCCCGCTGCAGCTTCTTTGGACCACTGGGCATACGGTTTTTCTCCGGAAGACTGAACCACCACTTGGACTCTGCAATATGTGTAAATTTTAAATAGAAAATCTACAAGGGGAAAGAAAACCTACGTTTTTACTGCTGACCAAAAAAGAAAGTTTTAAATAAATAGAAAATGGCACTGTGAATTGAGGACAGCATGCAGAAATCTAACTGGCCCGGTGCCACACCAGAACCTCCATTAATTTTATATAATTACTGTGGTAAAAAATGCAAACCCAGCAATTACATAAAATATAGGGTGGTGTGTAAACTCGAAGTTTACACACACCCTCGGGGTTAGATGCTTTTTATAAACCCTTCTGCTTCGCTCTCAGGGTTCATGTAGCATCTAACCCCTTTGGGTGTGTGTAAACATCTCATTGCACACCAACCCATACTTTATTCTATTAGGGGCATCACCAGAGGTATAAAGTTGGGGGGGCTAATGCCCCACAGTCAAAATCCTAACAAAGCTAGGGGGGTCCGGGGGCATGCTCCTCTGAAAGTTTTTGAAAATCGTACCTTCAAATGGTGGCTTTTCCTGGATTTTAATGGTGAAATATATGTTCAAAAAGTCTGATTATCATGACATATATTTAATGGTACATGTGAAAAGATTTGGTTACTGGACCACTGAGGACAATGGAAAGAGAGACACCATTTCCCAGCAGATCTGCTGGGAAGGTTACAGGACCCCAGACCTAATAAGAGATCAGTCGGACACCATTAGCCCAGCATATCTACTGGGAAGATTACAGGACCCCAGAGGTAATACGAGACCAGTCAGACACCATTAGCCCAGCAGATCTGCTGGGAAGGTTACAGGACCCCAGATCAAATAAGAGACCAGCCAGACACCATTATCCCAGCAGATCTGCTGGGAAGGTTACAGGACCCCAGATCAAATAAGAGACCAGCCAGACACCATTATCCCAGCACATCTGCTGGGAAGGTTACATGACCCCAGATCAAATAAGAGACCAGCCAGACACCATTATCGCAGCAGCATTATCTGACAGGCCTGAGCATTACAACACACAGCAGGTCTACTCCGAACACACTAGTATGATGAGTGCCAACTTCTTCCAAGAACTGAAAAAATTAAAAAATGGCTTTTAAAACAAAATAATCAGATTGATTAGCTTAGTTCACAGCCTGCTTGCCTGCCCTAACCCTTGTTAACCCTGTACATTAGAAAAAACAAGGGGGTTAGGTTATTATACTTAAGCACTGCTGGCAGTACTTTTTATCTTACAGACAGTGCTAATAACCTTGCTTGCTAATACTGCCACTACACAAACCTCTGAAGGTCAGGGCAAGGCAATGCAGAAAAAGATAGGTGATGTGATTTTTATTACAGTAAATTGTTGAACTGTAATCTGTCTGCTCTTCACCACACAACTGACAGTAATGAGGAAGGGAGAATAAGAAATGTTTTTATTAATATTGTTTTGGCACTCAAGAGAGTCACAGGCTGTCTGTGAGCAATCAAAACACAACACAACACAACACAACCCCCCCAGACTCTCTCTCTACAGACCAAAAAAAAAATGAAGGTTAAAAATAAACATGAATACACCACTCTTATTTGAGAAACATAGAAACATAGACTTTGACGGCAGATAAGGACCACTTGGCCCACCCAGTCTGCCCATTTCCCTACCTATTAGATAAGCTGCAGATTCTAGTTAACCAACAACCTACTTCCTGCAACCCCACTCTATAATTGCCTTATGTCTGTCCCATGCATGTTTGAATTCCTCCACTGTTTTAGACCCACAACCTCTCCAGGAAGGCGGTTCCATGCGTCCACCACTCTCTCCATGAAAAAGAATTTCCTCACATTACCTCTGAGCCGTCCTCCCTCTAACTTTAAATTGTACCCCCTTGTTCTTACACATCTCTTTTTATGAAAGATGCTACCCTTCTGGACTTTGTTGATTCCCTTGAGGTACTTAAAAGTTTCTATCATGTCCCCCCGTCCCTCCTTTCATCAAGGTTATGCATATTAAGCTCTCTCAGTCTCTCTTCATATGGTTTCTGATGTAGACCCTGCACCATTTTAGTTGCCCTCCTCTAGACTGCTTCCATCCTGTCTATGCCCTTCATGTAGATGAGGTCTCCAAACTGCATACAGTACTCCAGATGGGGTCTCACCAACTGTCTGTTTAGAGGGATAACCACTTCCCTTTTTCTACTTGTGATGCCCCTCCCTATGCATCCCAGTATCCCCCTGGCTCTCCTTACTGACTTCTCACATTGCTTACCCACCTTTAGGTCATCTGATATGACTACACCCAGATCTCTTTCCGTTATTGTTGTCGTTAGTACCTCCGCTGCTATTGTGTACTCTTCTCCTGGATTTTTATTTCCCAGGTGTATTACTTTGCACTTCTTTGCATTGAATCTAAGTTGCCATATGTCTGACCATTCCTCCAACCTTGCCAAGTCCCTTCTCATCCTTTCTACCCCCCCTTGTGTATCAACTCTGTTACAGATCTTTGTGTCATCCGCAAAGAGACATATCTTTCCTTCCAGACCCTCTGCAATGTCACCTATAAAGACGTTAAAGAGAACTGGACCCAGTACTGAGCCCTGAGGTACTCCACTAGTAACCCCCCTTTCTTCAGAATGTATTCCATTCACTATTACCTTCTGTGTCCTGTTGTGCAACCAGTTTGTTACTTGAGCTACCACCCTGGGACCCACTCCCAGGCTGGCTAACTTGATTATTAATCTTTGTGGGACTGTGTCCAATGCCTTGCTAAAGTCTAGGTAGGCCATATCCACAGCCCTCTCTGGTCTATTACTTTGGTCACCCAGTCAAAGAAATCGATTAGATTCGTCTGACATGACCTTCCTGCTGTGAATCCATGCTGCTTTGGGTCCTGTGCCCCGCTGGCCTCTAGGTACTCAACAATTCTTTCTTTCAGAAGTGCTTCCATCATTTTCCCCACCACTGAAGTTAAACTAACAGGTCTGTAGTTTCCTGCTTCTGCCTTGCTCCCACTTTTGTGAAGGGGAATCGCATCTGCCCTCCTCCAGTCCTCAGGTACCACCCCATCTTCCCATGATTTGTTAAAAAGAGTGGTTAGTGGTGTCACTAGGTCCTCCCTTAGCTCTTTTAGGATTCTAGGGTGAATCCCATCAGGCCCCATTGCTTTGTCCACCTTGAGTTTTAGGAGTTCTTTCAGTACTCTTTCTTCTGTAATTGGACTGGTGTCAACCCCACTATCCAGAGTGCTTCTACTGTTTGGTTTAGGTAACTCCTCCTCTTCCTGTTTTGTGAATACTGAGCAAAAGTATTCATTCAGTATCTCTGCCTTTTCACTGTCTCCCTCTGCCCACCTCCCCTCTCCTTTATTAATCTTCACTATCCCTCCCTTAACCTTTCTATGCTCCCTAAAGTACCTATAAAAGGTTTTATCCCCCTTCTTAACTGAGTTGGCTATCTTTTCCTCGGTTTGGGCCTTTGCTTTTCTGACTGCCTTCCCACTTCTTCTGCTTTAATTGATACAGTTCTCGTCGTGTCTCGGCTCTGTGATTCCTTATACTTTTTGAATGCAGCTTTTTCTCCTTAACCTTCCCTGACACCTCTTTTGAGAGCCATAGTGGTTTTTTATCCCGCTTTGTTTTCTTTATTTGTTTCACACAAAGGCTTGTTGCCTCCATGATGGCAGTTTTGATTTTTCTCCATTGTTCTTCCGCCCCTCCTTTCTTGCCATTTGCTAATGCATTCCTCAGGTATTCACCCATTATGCCAAAGTCAGCCCTTCTAAAGTCCAGTATCCTTGTCTTTGTATGGCTTGTCTCTATGGTTATGTTTATTGTGAAGCACACTGTGCAGTGGTTGCTTGTTCCCAGATGTCTACTGACTTCTAAGTTTGTGATCCTCTCTCCATTTGAGAGTACCAGGTCCAATATTGCTCTCTTCTGAGTGGGTTCCACCACTAGCTGTCTAAGGTATGCTTCCTGTAGGGCATCTAGAATGACCCTGCTCTTGGATGTGGCTGCAGTCCATGTCGCCCAGTTAACATCTGGCATATTCAGGTCCCTCATCAACAGTATCTCCCCTTTTTCAGCCATTTTGAGAATGCCCTCTATCATTTTCTTGTCCATTTCCTCCTCTTGAGACGGGGGTCTGTATACAACTCCTGTGTGGATTGTGATGCCATTCCCTGTCTCCAAGGTGACCCAGAGTTCCTCTTGTCCTTCCCTTTTACTTTTTAGTTCTGTAGCTTTGATCTCTTCCCTTATGTAGAGAGCTACTCCACCTCCTCTTTTACCCTCCCTGTCCCTTCTGTAGACTGTGTACCCTGGTATGTTGACATCCCAGTCATGGTTCTCCATGTACCATGTTTCTGTGACTGCCACAATATCCAAGTGCTCCTCTTCCATCAGGGCTACTAGCTCAGGAAGTTTGTTTCCCAGACTATGGGCATTGGTACTCATTGCCCTCCATTTAATGTTGGCTTTATCCTTTTTTACCCCATCCTTGCCCTTGTCCCTCTTTCCATTTACCCCTGTCCTGCCCTCTGTCAAGCTCTGTACCTCAGTGTTTACACTACTACCTGCCATGTTTTGTGGGGGGAGGCTTGAACTTTCCTGTTTCCTATCAGCACCTCCCCCCTTGGCTAGTTTAAAAGCTTGCCAAGGAAGCCTTTAAACCTGTCACCTAGGAGCGTGTTTCCCTTCCTGGACAGATGCAGACCATCATGCCAGTATAGACCTTCATCTCTCCAGGTGGACCCCCAGTCCCCAATGAAGCCAAAGCCCTGTGCTCTGCACCAGTTTTGCAACCATTCATTAAACTGCATGGTGTGCAGTACCCTAGCCTCACCCCTGCCATAGACTGGTAGCACCTCTGAGAAGGTTACCGTGCTTGTTACCTGTCTGAGGCCCCTCCCCAACTCCACAAATTCATCCTGCACTGCACTGATCTCATGCCTAGCTAGGTCATTTGTCCTGAGGTGGACAATGATATCTAGTTTCCTCTCCTGTGATGCTGCTTCTGCAATCCTGAGGATTCGCTTCCTGTCCCTCCAAGCCACTGCACCAGGCAGGCACCTTACTTCCCTCTCCTCTCCCTTCCCCAGGTCTACACCCCTAACAATTGAGTTCCCTATCAGAAGCTGTTTCTTTCCCCTGTGGTGTCCCTTGCCACTCTTTTGTGGGTCTCCCTTGTGGATGTCCCCAGCATTCTTCTTGGTCTCTAATGAGGGTGTTATCATACAGGAACCTTGATTTGCCAGACTGACATATGATTTGTGTAGAGGTGCAACTCTGGGGCTACACCTCTGTTCCCTCACCCTCCCAGAACCTGCTGTGGTCCATCTGCTCTTCACACATGGCAACCTCTGAGGCAGTGGTTGTGGAACTGATGCTCTTTGGGTGGGGGAAGCCTCTTTAGTCCTTGCCAGTTCAGCCTGGAGGTGGGCAACCTCCTCCCTCAGAGCTGATAGTTGCCTGCAAATAGGGCAGCAATGCAGGTTCCAGAATGTCTCCTGGAAAATTGCTGCCCCACAGCCAGTGCATTGCACCACTCCCCACATGTCCCTCTTCCTTATAATATACAATGAGTAGTATATAATTTTTTTTGTTTGTTTGTGTGTACTTACCCTTTATGCACTGTGCTGGTAATTAAGAATATGACAGTTCTGCTCCAAGACCTGTTGAGGAAGTGATGTCAGAACCTTGGCTATAAAGGAAATGCCACGCCTGGGGTGGGTGGGTAGGCCACAACCACCGGTGACTGTTAGAAACTATCAAATACATCACTGCTCCACCACCTTGGTGAGTACTTCCCTTTATAGTAAGTCAACCAACACCACAATGTACTAGACCACTGCTCCTACATAAACCACTCTACTGTGTCCAGGGATAAAAATGAACTCACTGTTCAGCCAGCAGGACACTTTTAAAATATTGCACAAATATCCTTCCAAATCCTATGTGTCTAGCACAGAAATCAAGCAACTTCAGTTGTATTTCAACCCCTCTGGTTATAAAATTACTATACTTTAATGGAATCCTGCAATTCTTAATGCCAATAAGAAAATAATGAAACTTTCTGTAGAAAGTGTAGCTTACCTTCCTAGTCCCCTACAATATTATGTCTTACCAAGTTCCCAGTTCCTCAAATGCGTTCTAGTTTGTTCTCTGCAGTATAGCAAGTTTCTCAGCTTCCATTTAAGTAAGAATATGATTATAGTTTAATAACTTTTTAGTCAAGATTAGAAGAAAGATAGGATTGAAAATTGAATCTCTGCTGCTCACTTGAATCACTCCACTAACTGTGACACTACTGCTTACTGACTGCACACAGCGGGAGTCATGTACCATGTGGGTGTTGGAGAAACACACCACATGTTTGTGCAATGATTGGCTTTGCAGCGCTATGCAAACTGACTCAGGCTGCTGCTATGCTGCTAGCAGGCAGAGGCAGATGTCAGTCAGAACAGAACTCCTCCCCTGCCTCCTCCTCCTGTGTATCATTCATTCCCCGTCCTCTCTGGCCATTTTTGGTTTGTCCCCCAACTCCCTCCCACATACAAGGTGGTAGCCTGAGGCAGATGCCCCAGCCACACCAGGTAGACTACAACGAAGGAACCCACCCAGAGCCCCACCCCACCATCGAGAGCGAGTGCTCATTCTCAGTATAGTCCCTAACTCCCCCAATGTCCCTGTGTCGGACCGTCGATATCCCTACTCCCTCCTGTGCCATCCCACTCATGGTACCTATGCCAGACTAGTTCCCTGACTCCAGTCCCTCTGTGTCAGTGTCTCTGGTCTAAATTTGGAATCTGGTCACCACCATGAGTCATGGTGGCATGGCAGTGAATCACATGGTGGTACATTCTTCTGTTGCCGTGAGGAGCTGAGCCGACTGACTTGTATTGCAGTTGCAGCAAATAAATCTGGCATGTTCACACAAACAGACATTCTGTCTGGCACTGGCTCTTAGACCTTTCATTTTTCTCTTTTGGACTTCAGGAGCTCTGAAAGCACTCGTAAAGTCCAAAGGAGAAAAACGAAAGTGCGCTCCAAGTGGCAGCGCTATGAATTGAACAGGAATTAAGGAAAGGAAACGAACAGCAGGCTACAGGCTAGGCTTTTAAAATAAGTGTCACAAAGTATCAAAATGTTAATTCCATCAAAAATGAATGGGGGGGCTTTAACTTACATTGCAGGGGGCTTTAGCCTCCCCAAAATCAATGTGATGACGCCACTGTATTCTATATATAAACTTAGAAGGCTGGGCCTCGGGCCTCCTGCAGTCGGTTGGTGCACAAATTATTTAAGTGACAGGAAACAACAGGTCAAGTTAGGACCAGTGTTCTGAAATGTTAGAGATGTTTTGTGTGGAGTGCTGCAAAGGCCCATTCTTGGACCCGTGTTATTTTCACTCATTATAAATGATGCCCCAAGAATCTGCAACAAAGCAAGCATGTTGCTTTATGCAGATGATGCGGTATTCTTCACACATGCAAAAGAGATTTCAGTCATTACCAATTTTAAAACTGAATTTAATTCTTTGCATAGGTGGTTCAAGAATAATAGGTTAGTAATAAATGTTACACAAACTCAAGCGATGCTTCTGGGTTCAGCACTGACAACCAGATCTAATGCTAACAATTTCTCAGTGCGAACCCTTATGAGTGAACTTCTCAATACTGTTAGTGTCTTTAAATATCTTGGTGTCTATATTGAGTCCAGTTTGACATTTGGCCCCCTTATTAAGAATCTGACTTCTAAGTTGCACCAAAAATCAGGTTATCTCTATCAGATAAACAAATTTTAGATGTATGACACCAGACTTAGTATAGCAAAACAACTTCTGCTCCCTTTATTAGACTATGGCTCTCTGGTTGTAGATATGGGCACCTGAAGTTAATCTCGATTCAAAACAAGTGTTGTATCATAAAATTGCTAAGTTCACTTGTCAAAGTAACAACAGAGCATACAACAGTTCAGTCTTGAAGGGTTTGTATTGGCTTACTTTTGATATGAAATCAAAACTGGCATTAGCTAATTTTAGTTTTAAATTGTTGAGTAAGGAACATCCTACTAATTTAGCATATTTACTTCAATCGTTTACACCGAATTTCAGTTTGAGATCTATCTAAAATTTTTGCCTGTTTGTCCCTTGTATGCTAACAAATATGGGTCAAAAATCATTTAGCTATAGGGCTCCTTCTTTGTGGAACAATATCAGTTAGATCAATAGTTCTCAGACTTTGTCACAGTGAGCCTCCCAAAATCCATGGAAAAGATTTTGAGCCTCCCCATAAAACTGAAATAATCTTGGGGCCTACCCAAGGAAAAATAACGTACTGTACTTTGCGCAGTACACCATGAATAAATTGAAACCTCTCTGAGTACTTGGCTCACATTTAGTTCTTTGTCTTATACTGACTTAGAACTTTTGAAAAAGGAGCTCCTGTGCCTAAAGGTGTTATCTGAATAACAAATAAATAAAATAAACAAATATTATTATTCGCTTATTGTAACATCCCCCACAGGCCAACCTACTTGCTCTGCTATTCTATTTTCATTCTTGAACCATTGTTACCCCTGTTGCAGTATCTTCATGTGTCATACTACTTCCTCTGTTTCCTGTCTATATGAAATAACCTTCCTACATACTACCCCCTTCTCTGCTCCTAAGCAGCATCTCGGGGATTACTTTTCTCCTCTGCTATTGCTCTTAGTACTTCTATGCTCAACACTTGTATTTGGGTTGTTCTGCCATCACTTTACAAATTGATCAATTACCACCACTCATTATTAATTTATTGTTCATATTTGTTGCACTATTACTCGGTGTATATTTCTTTATTGTTTTGCAGTTACCTTTTGAAATGTATTCACTCCCTACCCTTCCCCGGGTACACCTGAAATGAGCCTTGGCTCATTCACCGTCCCTTGTCACTTATTAGTAAATACATACATAAAATTCACCTACTATCCTCTTTCAGTTTGCTTCATCTCTTTGTACAAAATACATAAAACTCAAAATTTAAATACAGTACATTTTCAGACTTGCTTTGGGCCTCCCCTTGAACAGGTTGGGGCCTCCCCAGGGAGGCTGGCCTCACCGTTTGAGAACCCCTGAGTTAGATCATTAACCAGTTTTACTAAATTTTTAAAGAATTTAAGCTTCATAACATTGAAGAACTGTGCCTGCTCTGCTTGAATAGTTGCATCTCACTACTATTTTTTCTCTTACATTGAGATATACTGCTGTTTTTAATATATTATGTATGTACTTTTGTATTTTTGTACACTGGCTCGTACTTGTAAAAGGTGCCTTATGGCACCAGCGTATCTTACCTGGTTAACAAAATAAAAACAACAACGACAAAAAACAACAAATTGAAAGGCCCACCTATTATTATTTTTCTTGAGGTATATTACTGATTTAAGTTAAAAAATTAGGAGTTTCTCACCCCAAGGGTCCTTTAGTATGCATGACTATAGCAGACTGACAGCTGGGTCCAGCTACCCCAGAGGTGGAGTCAATGCTAATGATCTTAGGGAATTAACCAATCAGAAGACAGAGAGAGAGAGGGGTGCTGTCTGTAGTAGAGCTAGAGTGTAGTCAAAATTATTCCTCCGCTGACTGAGTAACACTGCCCCGCATTTCTCTCTCTCCTTCACTTTGCTTGAAGAAAGTTATTTTCTTTCAAAGTGTTTTATAAGGCAATTCTAGGGGGTTGGGGTAGGAGGAAGTAGGCTGTTGGTTAGCTAGGATCTGCAGCTTATCCATTATGTAGGGAAATGGGCACACTGGGTGGGCCATGCGGTCCTTATCTGCCGTTAAATTCTATGTTTCTATGTTTCTGTGGTGCTGTCTATAGTGTTTTTCAGGTATTTCCTTTGCATTTTTACTGCTTTTTACATGGTTCCCTTCGGTTTCCGGAAACCGCAAATTCCATTTTTACTTGCAGTTACCTGAGCAGTCCCCGCTTTTTTTCTGAGGTAAATTTTATAGCGCTTGTGGTGTAAAAGTCATGCTTTTGGTCTAAATCAGTTTAAATGTCTAGCAGTTCCCACTTTTACTTAGGAACCACATTTTTGCATTGTATTAAAATGTTATCTTCTCTTCAGTGGGAACAGTTTTATCATGGTCCCATTCCTTGAGGGAACCGACCATTCTGCCTTCTATTCCCTTTAGGGAAAAGCTATTTTAAAGTTTTTTGTGACAAATTGGCATGTCAGAAGGACCAAAAAAGAGGAATGGACCAACAGGATTTAAACATTGTTTAAAGTGCTTCAAGATGGTGGCCAAGGCCCTATCCTATGTTGTTAATTCATGATACTCAGGGTGGTCTGCTTGAGCAAGTTACTGAATTCAAATATTTGGGTGTACTGCTTGATTCTTCTTTGGCTTTTGCTCCTCAGGTAAAGATGGTTAGGAGTAAAGTACCTTCCAAATTGGGTCAGCTTTATAAATTTAAACCCTATTTGTACTTGGATTCGAGCAGAAAACTGGCAGTTGATGTTCTTGCGTCCCATTTGGACTATGTTTCTCCCTTATATGTGAAGTTGGGTGTTAGGGAGAGGCAGGCTCTAAGTGTGGTTTTTAACAACATCTGTCATTTTGTGCTGGATACCCCTGTTTTGACCCATCACTGTTTATTGTACTCCTCCTTGGGTTGGGTCTCTCCACAGTACAGATATGTGTATGCGCTAGGCAGGGCTCCAGATAAGGGGAGTACTGACCTGTTTTACTCACCTCATTTTAGGGAATACTCTTCAGAAAATATTTTTAATGAGTACCTATACTCACCCAACGTTTGTAAATACCCCACACTGCAAAGAATAGTGCTTTGTAACAACTAGTAATTAAAAGGAACATTTTTTTCCAGATTTACAGAACTCAGGTGCATCCCAATTTTGTTTTACTCACTATATTTTGAAACTGGTAAGTAACGTACTCCTACCTGCCAACATTGTCTGGAGCATTGTTGGCACTGATCAGTTCTTATCTAAAAAAAAAAACTGCATTTTTTTAAAAATGTACTCCTCACTCCACTCTTCCAGACATTTGTACACATCTCAATTTGGTTTTACTCATCTTATTTTCAAAATGAGGAGTACAATACTCATCCCAAAAAATCTTATCTGGAGCCCTGGTGCTAGGTAATTTGATACATCAGGCAATTTATTCCAATGGTATTTCCCCCCTTTCTAACCTGGTAATGATTTGTGACATGAGAGCTTCCTTAAGGTCTGCTGAGGGCATTGTGTTGGAGGTTTTTTTAGTCAAAAATAATTACGGTCAACGTTCATTTAGATGTCAAGTTCCTTGTATTTGGAATGTGTTACCTAATTCTCTGAGAGTGTTACATCAAATTCCACTTTTAAATATAGATTTTAAAAGTATTTGATGATTTTGATAAATTGTACTTGTTTTTGATATTGTCATGTACATTGTTTCGTGTTTCAATGTTATTTAATTTGTTGTGTTTGTATAATTATGTTTTTGTCATTTTTATGTTGGCTTGCCGCGCTTGCGCTGCAATCAACATATTGGGAGAGTGGAGATTTGGAGGCGCGGCTGCTGCTGGGCGAATGCAGGGCACGCATCAGTAGGTGCGTCCCTCATTTCCCAATAAGCCAGCATGCTAGTGCTGACACCAACATTATGTAAAGTGGATAAAACTTCTAAACAAAGTGCCGCTGCAATCAGAGACAAGCTCGTCATGCATCGGCACTTTGTTCACAAGTTATGTCCACTTTACATAATGTGCCGTTCCTCCCCAGTACAGAGTGCCACGCTGGGAGCCCACCCCAGCATGGCAACTGATGCCATGGCCGACGGGGGGTGCCCAATCCCCCGCCGGCTCCACTGTCCTCCCCCAGCAGGCAGCCACGCTGGGAGCCTACCCCAGCGTGGGCAACTGATGCCATTGCCGACGGGGTGCCCTAATCCCTCGCCGGCTCCACGCCCTCCGCCAGCTCTTCTGCCACTTTGGGAGCCCCCAGCATGGCAAACGCCCTGCATCATCAATTTAAAAAAGTGTAAATTGAAACGTCCCACGCAGTCTCCTGCCCCCACAACCCGCACCCACCCACTGCGCACTCCTGCCTCCCACACCCCTCACCCCATACTTACCTCCGGAGTCCAGTGCGATCGATCTGCGGTGGACCGGGAACACGTCTGCACTCTTCAAAGCCGACCGCGAACTGAGGAAATGCCGGTAAGCTGTGTAATGGGCTAGATAGGGTTTTTTCAACTTTGTTGCATATCTCAGGCATTTTTTGGAATTTTTGCACCAAATTTTCAACATGGGGTTTTTGGGACCCTTCTCATGAATGCTGTCACTGTCATGGCGTTATTTTTGCTCAAGGGTGATTTCGCAGTCACCGCGCCGAATCACCTTTGGGACCGACAATCAAACAACACCGCCAGTGTTCATAAGGTGGGCTCTCAAGAAGCCTATTTTGAAAATTTGTGGAAAATTCCAAAAATGACTGTTTTAGCGCATTGCGAGTTCCCACGCACGCCGTAAGTCTGCAATTTCAACATTTTCACTCCAGATTTTCAACATTGCCATTTTACCACACCTTCTTATGCGTAGTACAGCTGTCATTTTTCACATCTCACCCAAAATATGTTTCCCATGTAGTGCACAATGGCGCAGTCAGTGTGCGAAATCAATGTACTGGACAAATTAAGAAAATCACAGTGACACCATTCATGAGCAGAGGTCTTAAAATGGGTATGTTGAAAATTTGGTGAAAAAATTCCAAAAAATGACTGTTTTATGAACGTATGCTGTACAGTTCCTACACGCTCCTAAGTTCGCTAATTTTCACATTTTCTTACCCAGATTTTCAACATTGTCATTTTACCATACCTTCTTATGAGTAGTACAGCTGTCATTTTATACATCTCACCAAAATGTGTTTCGCCCATGTAGTGCACAATGGCGCAGTCGGTGTGCACAATCAATGTACGGTAAAATTAAGAAAATCACAATGACACTGTTCATGAGCAGAGGTCTTAAAATGGCTATGTTGAAAATTTGGTGAAAAATTCAAAAAATGACTGTTTTTATGAGCATGCATTGCGCGGTTCCTCACATGGCCTTCGTAAGTTCGCAATTTTAATATATTCCTCCAGATTTTCAACATTGCCATTTACCACACCTCCTTATGAGCAGTACAGCTGTCATTTTTCACATCTTGCCCAAAATGTGTTTCCATTTCATGTAGCGTACAATGGCGCATAGATCGATGTGAAATCAATGTATGGCACACATTAAGAAAATCACAGTGACACTGTTCATGAGCAGAGGTCTTAAAATGGCTATGTTGAAAATCTGGTGAAAAATTCCTAAACATTACTGTTTTAATGAGCTGCATGCTATGCAGTTCCTATGCATGCTCATAAGTTTGTGAATTTAATATTTTCACCCAGATTTTCAACATTGCTATTTTATTACACTTCGTATGAACAGTACAGCTGTCATTTTCACAACATGGTCAAGTGTGTTTCACACTTTCAGCGCAGAGATGTGTGTCGCTGTGGGAAATCATTGTTCGGGACAGATAAAGAAAATCACAGTGACACTGTTCATGATCGGAGGCACCAAAATGCCTGACTTGACAATCTGCTGTAAAAAATCCCCAACCTAATTATATTACGGGTGTGCGTTGCACAGTTTCTATGTATGCTCGTGACTTCACCAGTTTTTTTAATATTTTTACTGCAGATTTGCAACATTGCCATTTTTTACACCTCCCCATGAACAGTACAGCTGTCATTTTTTATATCCTGTTCGGAATGTTTTTGCATCTGTGGTGCTAAATGCCGTAGTCGCTCTGCATAAGCAGCTTTCGACTAACAAACTGATATTGCCACTGTTCATGAGGTGGGGTCACAAAAATAACCATGTTGAAAATTTGGAGTGAAAATACCAATGAATGCCCAAGGTATTAGGGTTTCCAACCATAATGCCCAACCCTGTAGAGAATGACAGGCATCAGGGGTGTGACTTGGGATTCTTGCCTATAATACTCATACCATTCCACACCCTGCAGCCAGTGAGAGGCATTGAGGTATGCCTTGGACTCTTCGGCCCCAAAATTCACCTCATTCTCCTATATCGCACCCATCTCACCGTATTTCCTAATGGAATGGGGTGCGCATAAGGGCCAAAGACCCCAAGGAACACCGTGACACTTGTCAGTGTCTGCAGGGTGGGGTGTGGTGAAATGGCGTGGCTGTTATGCCTGACGACCCAAAGGCACACCCCAATGCCTGTCACTCTCTGCAGGGTGGTGGTGGGGTGGGCTTCAGTTCTGTACTTCACTGCCATTCCTATTACGCTGCTCTGTAACTTCTACACTACCACTGCCAATGCCAGCAAGCCAACATTCGGCATTGACAAATGCTTGTTGTTTTTGTGTCCGGGTTGGACCTAATAAAGGGCTTTTACCCAGTTGCCCTTACCCAGTTAACAAATAAAAATGAAATGAAATGAAGGCAGATGGCCATGATCTTTGCTCGAGTTGTTTAGGTCCAGACCACATTTGTGAGCTTTGTTCTAGATTTTGTGCAAAAACAGTTAAAAAGAGGGCAAAAAGATTAGAAATAATGGCCTCTCAGTTTGTCTTCTCCTCTGACAAAAATGCTGATGAGGGGTTTTCATCTCTGCTAAAGTCTAAAGACAAGTCCTCTAAGGATCTCCTTGAAAATAAGTCTGATAAAAATATACAAATGACCAAGTCAAAAAAGACAAAGTGAGCAGGTTTTTGAGGCAATGCCTGCAAAAAAGAATCAAAAAGAGAAACACATTACTGCCCCTCCCGCTGAAAAGCAAATGGAGATGCCAGTGACACAAAAGATGCACCCTCTGCTGATTAAATGGCTAAGGCTTGGCTTATATATCAGACTTTACAGACTATGGTTAACCTTTTTAATGCCCTGCTGAGCCTAATAGTCCTCATTTCTCAGACCTTGGGCTTACCCAGGGCTTTTATTATGATGAGGGTAATGGTAATGAAGTAGAAGGTGAACCTTTAGAGTCAGATGTATCCTCTGACCAAGAGTTTAGCACCCCTCTAATGGTCAGGATGATTTTTCCTTTCATTTTACATGTGTGCAACACATGGTGGACACCCTGGATTGGAAAATCCAAGAGACCACTGATCAAGAAGAAGAGGAAGACTTTTTAGAGATGATGGCCCCTTCCCAATCTAAGAAACTGCTCTTGCCTATCCATAAATCCCTTAGAAGGGCAATTTGTACGCTACTTCAGAATCCCACATCTGTGCTGGGAGTGGATAAAAAAAATTGAAAATAGTATCAGCTAGAAAAATCTAATGCTGAATTCCTTTATGTACACCCAGACTGTGAGGGAGTGGTACAGACCACAGCCTGTGACAAAGCCAAAGTGCCTCTTTCCTCACAACCTCCAGGAACGGAATCAAGAAAACTGGATTCTATTGGCAAAACGTGTCACACTACAGCCTCCTTTCTGCCTCACCTCTTCACATATATGACTGCTGCTCAGTAGCAAAAGGCTCTCTGGAACTGGCTATAACTCAACAAGTCCCAGACACAATGGTTGAAGATATCACAGAAACTGTAAAAACAGCTTTAGAGGCAACTAAATACCAGTTCCACATGGCTGTGGACACTAATGACGCTGCTTCAAGAGCTGTGACCCAGGCCATCTCCCTGAGGTGCTATGCTCAGCTGAGGATCACCAATCTCTCACAGGACACTTGGACCAAAGCTATGGATTTCCCCTGTGAGAAGAATTCTCTTTTCAGGGACAAGACAGAAACTTACATGAGAAAGGTGGAGGAATACAAAACCACCTATAAAAGCAATGCTGCTAAAGAGAAGGCCTCTACTTCCCAATGGTCTCAAAATAGAGGAGACAGAGGCAGGGGCTATTTCCCTACGGCTTTCTACCCTATGCCTATGCCCTTGAATTACTCTCAGATGAGAGGCTATTTCAGAGGAAGAGGAAGAGGAAGGAGAGGTTAGAGAAGGACCAGCTCCTTTCCTTTTCCCAGCACCCATTCCAAACAAACCTCCTGACTGCAATGTCCAGGTCACCTCCCCTCTCCCAGTAGGGGGCAGGCTGACCCACCACTTCCACCAGTGGTACTTTATCACCACAGACAAATGGGTGCTAGAGGTGGTGAGCCAGGGCCTTACCCTGCAGTTCAAAACGTTTTCCCCTCTACAGGGGCCCAAACTTCTCAAACTCCTAACCTTGACAGAAAACCTGTTGTTGGAGTTAGAAATGAAAGCACTCCTGACTGCAAAAGCAGTGGAAAGAGTCCCCTTCCCCCAGTGGGGAAAATGCCTCTATTCCAGGTATTTTATTACACCGAAGAAAAATTAAAATGGCAACCCATTCTGGACCTAAAGTACCTGAACAGTCACTTACTGAAACCCAAATTCAGAATGGTCACCCTGACTGTGGTAATCCATTCCTTGCAACAGGGAGACTGGCTAGCCTCCCTGGACCTCAAGGTTGCCTATGTTCGCATTCCTATAAGGCTGTCACACAGAAAGCTTCTCAGTTTCAGGCTGCCATCTGGCCATTGCCAGTTTGCAGCCCTGCCATTTGGACTCACTTCAGCTCCCAGAGTCTTCATGAAGTGCCTGGCAGTGGTTGCATCTCATTTAAGAAGGCAGCAAGTGTCTGTCTTTCCATACCTAGATGACTGGCTGATAGTGGACAAGTCACCACAAAAAGTCAAGGAAGCTCTCAGCCTTAGAAAAAGTACTCTGGAGTCCCTGGGATTCATCGTCACAAGAAAAAGTCCCATTTGAGCCAGTTCAAGTACTGAACTTGATTGGAGCAGAGCTCAAAAACCTGTAAGGGAAAGCCCTGCTCCCTCTGGACAAGGTGCAACATTTTCTGTACTTAGTGAACTCCTTTGTCCTGGGCCAGCCAAGGCCAGATAAACATTTCCTCAGATTACTGGGGCATATGGTGTCCATGACAGCTGTAGTCCCAGGGGTCAGGTTTCAGATGAGGGACAAGCAGTATCACCTGAGGGTTCACTGGTCCCAGAAGAAAGATTTTCTGTCAAAGCTGGTACCAGTCACGAGAACACTACTTCAGGCTCTAGACTAGTGGAAGGAAAGGGAAAATCTCAGGGAAGGAATCTCCTTTCAGCAAAATCAACCCTTCAAGATCCTTATCATGAACGCCTCCCTCCTGGGATGGGGAGTTCATCTGCAGAATTAGTCCTTAAGTGGCATATGCATCCCCAGGGAGTCCACTTACCACATCAACCTACTCAAACTCAGGGCTGTGTACCTGGCTATCAAAGTATTCACCCTACAGCTAAGGGGCCACTTTGTTCAAGTCAGAACAGACAATACCACTGCCATGTTTGACATCAACAAATAGGGTGGTACAAGGTCCACCAAGCTCTGCATAGAGGCATTGAGAATTTGGCCCCTGGCCTACTCCTTAGACATGCACCTGTCAGCTATCCATCTCCCGAGCAAGGACAATGCCCTAGCAGGTGCCTTAAGCTGCATCAGTCAGAGCCACCATGAGTGGACCCTGAACAAACAAGTACTGGCCACAATCTTCAAGAAGTGGGGAACCCCAGAGGTAGACCTGTTCACCTCCAGTCTCAGCCATCAGCTTCCACTTTACTGCTTCAGGCCCCCAGCTCTGGTACCCTGCCAGTAGATGCTCTAGCCCTAGACTGGTCAGGGAAGTTCCTATATGCCTTCCTTCCCTTTCCACTGGTATACAGAGTATGGTTGAAGCTCATGGATCAGACAGCCACCATGATTGTGCTGGCACTGGACTGGGCAAGGCAAGGCAACCATAGTACTCCCTACTTGTCCAGTCAGTCAGGAAATCCATTCACCTACTGTTGAACCACAGTCTCCTGACTCTTTCTCAGACAGGGGTAGCATACCCCAGCATAAAGTCTCTTCACCTCAAGGCCTAGTTCTTGAGGAGTTAGAGTACCCTGATTATCAGTATTCTGAACAAGCTCTGAAAATCCTTCGTATGGCCAAAAAACCCTAACACTAAGAAGACCTATGCTTCTAAGTGGAAGAGGTTTTCTCTGTGGTGTAGAGATAAGCATATAGATCTTCTCAAGGCCACTCTGCTTACTCTACTAGACTACCTGACACACCTGCAGTCATCAGGTCTCAAGGCCTCATCCGGCAAGGTGCATTTGGCAGCCATATCAGCATACCTTTCTACTGGGAAAGAAAAGTTTGTCATTTCCAAGTTCATCTTCAAAATGTTTTTCAAAGGCCTGCTGCACCTTCAACCCCTGCTGAGGAGCCTGTCCATCCCTGGGATTTGAACCTTTGTATAGCCATGCTCATGGAACCACCCTTTGAGCCCATGGCTACTGCTGACTTGAAGTATATCACCTGGAAAACTGTCTTTCTAGTTGCCATCTCTTCTGCCAGAAGGATTTCAGAGTTGCAGGCCTTCTATACTGAATCTAACTACATCATTGCCCACAAGAACATGGCAGTCCTTAGAACAAATAGGAAATTCCTACCTAAGGTGGTCTCTGAGTTTCACCTTAACCAGTCCATCACACTCCCTGTCTTTTTCACAGAAAAATGCATGCCAGGTGAATGCAAGCTCCATATCTTGGATGTCAAAAGGGCTCTGATCTATTACCTGGAGCATACCAAGCAGTTCAGAGACACTCATACCCAGCTCTCCCTCATCTATGATGAGGTAGGCAGAGGAAGAGGACCATTTCCCATTGGATAGTTTCTTGCATTCAGTTCTGTTACAACAAGACTGACAAATGGCCTCCTCAGGGCCTTAGGGCTCACTCCACTAGGGGCACTGCTGCCAAAGTGGCAGCTGCAAGGGATAGTCCCTTGCTCGATGTCTGCAAAGCAACCACCCGGAAGACTGTGCACACCTTCGCAAAGCACTATTGCCTGGATGTACAATCTAGATCAGATGCCAAATTTGGCACATTGATGCTGTATAGCCTTTTCCTAAATAGGTTCTGTACCTGCCTCCCAACTGCACTGCTTTGTAGTCTGCTATAGTTAAGCATACTAAAGGACCCCTGGGGTGAGAATAAAAAATTACTCACTGTAGTAATACTGTTTCATCCAAGGTGTCCTTTAGTATGCTTGACCTCCCACCCATCCTCCCCTACATAACCTACTGAGGATAGCTCTGCATCTCTCTTTCCTTGCCACATTTAGAAACATAGAAACATAGACTTTGATGCCAGATAAGGACCTCTTGGCCCATCTAGTCTGCCCATTTCCTTACCTACAGGATCAGCTGCAGATCCTAGTTAACCAACAGCCTATTTCTTCCTACCACCCCCAAGAATTGCCTTATGTCTGTCCCATGTATTCTTGAATTCTCCCACAGTTTTAGACCCCAAAACCTTCTCAGGAAGGCTGTTCCATGCATCCACTACCCTCTCTGTGAAAAAATATTTCCTCACATTGCTCCTGAACTGCCCCCCTCCATTATCTTTAAATTGTGTCCCCTTGTTCTTGCATGTCTCTTTTTCTGAAAGATGCTACCCTCTTGGACTTTGTTGATTCCACTGAGGTACTTAAACATTTCTATCATGTCCCCCCTCTCCCTCCTTTCCTCAAGGGTATACATATTAAGCTCTTTTAGTCTCTCCTCATATGGCTTCTCTTGCAGACCCTGCACCATTCTAGTTGCCCTCCTCTGGACTGCCTCTATCCTGTCTATGTCCTTGCAGTGATGGGGTCTCCAGAACTGGGCACAGTCCTCCAGATGGGGTCTCACCAACTGTCTGTACAGAGGGATAACAACTTCCTGTTTTCTGCTGGTGATGCCTCTCCCTATGCATCCCAGTATACCCCAGCCCTCCCTACTGCCTTCTCACATTGCTTGCTAACCTTAAGGTCTTCTGATATGATTAACCCCAGGTCCCTTTCCTTTTTTGTTTTTAACTGTTTTCTTGTAATCTGATGCAAGGTCTCATCACAGTTGTGTGGTTTTGTTATTTTGGAACATAGTTTTAAATAGTTTTTATTCCTGTTTTGACAGTCAATATTTAGGGGCCTTTTTTTGTCCTTCACAGCTTCAAAATTATTCTGACTGCACTCTAGCCCTGCTACAGACAGCACAACCCCTCTCTCTCTTCTGATTTGCTAATTCCCCAAGATCATTAGCATTGGCTCCACCTCTGGAGCAGCTGGACCCAGCTGGTATTCTGCTATAGTCAAGCATACTAAAGGACACCATGGAAGAAACAATAATACTAGAGATGCAGTGAAGTTTTAATCCCCTAGCGAAGTATGGGCAAAGTAGCCCACTCCGCACCCATGTGGGACTATGCGAAGTCCCCACTAAAATGAGCTATTTCACTTTTAATGACTTTGCGTTACTCCGCATTGCAATTAGACGAGGCAAAGTCATTAAGAAACAAACAGCCCACTGATCAGTGATCACATGGCTGACTGTCTCTGCAAGTCTGCAGGTCACATGATTCAGGGAGGCAGTTCAATAGGCACTGGCAGGAAGTCAGTGTTTTATTTTCACATTCTCTAGCGGAAAGTGTTTGCAGTCCAGGCAGTTTTGCAGTGTGCAGTCTGACTCAGTTCTATGTGTTTCTGAGCTAAAAAAAAAAAGCTATAGTTCTTTTTTTGTGTGTTAAATCTTTGTGTATTTAGTTGTTGTAGTTCTTCAGGAACATTTTATTTAATTAGAAAGGTTTTTTTTTTTCGTTAAAAAGAGTATTTTTTTTGCGTAGTTATTTTTAGGTACAGTACTTTAGTTTACTAGTACTTGTACTAGTGTTTTTATTTACTTTTTTGATGGAGCGTGGACATGGTGGGCCAAGTGTTGGCCATCATGGGCCAAGAATGCGGGGTGGCCACCCAGCTAGATTAAGTTGGCAGACCTTGGGGATCCCACCTGCAGCCACAGTGAGCCCAGCAGCTGTGGTTGTCATCCAAGAACAGCAGCAGGAGTAGGTGGAGCAGCAGCTGCTGCAGGATCAGCAGGAGGAGCTGCAGCAAGAGCAATAGGAACTGCAGCAGGTTGTCGGTCCTCAACCACCAGCAGCACAGCAGTGGGTATGTCCTGGTGCCCCCTATCACCTGTACCAGGCCCTGTGTGCAGCTCCCCTGTGTGGGCCTTTTTTTCTTCCTTCCCTGGCAACTCCATCGTAGTGCGTTGCAATCTTTGTAATGTTGTGGTCCACCAGGGGCTCAAGGGCAGCCACCTGGGCATGGGTGGTCTGCACACCCATCTAACTGTTCACCCATGCCCAGTGGTAAGCAAAGCTGCAGAAGGTGGCAACCCCTCCTGCAGCTGTGGTGGCACAACCAGCTCGTCTGCCTGCACATTGCCGTAGTAGATGGGAAATGGCATCAGGTGAGGTGGTGGCAGGTCCCAGAGCTGCCCATGATGAAGACAGGTTGCATCAGCCGGCGACACAGGGGGACCTTGCTGAGCTGCATGCCAAGCTACAGGGGCTGAAAACATTGGTGGAGGCAGCAATGCAGTGGCTGATACGTGTTGAGGGGCAGAATGATGAAATACTACAATTGCTACGTAGTAATAGTGGTGATGATGAGCAGCAACAGCCCCCACAGGCCCATTAAGAAAGTTATATTGATTTCCAAATTGACCCCCCCCCCAAAAAAAAGTCTCCCTCCTCTTCTTTTCATTTTTTTCTTAATATTTTTCCTTTTCTATATGAAATTCATGTTCAGGTAATGTTTTTGTTTGTGATTTTTCATACTTGTTACTTAATTTACCTTATTTGGAATTGTTCTTTTTGTTACTTGAGTGATGGTCGGCAAAATGGTGGATGCTGCATGCTTTCATTCCAGGTGAAACTGTCATGCTGTCATGCACACTGCAATAAAAGTGTCTTGAAGATAGCTTTTTGGTGGCACAATTTCAACTGCAATGAAAACACACAGTGTCTGCACAGTTGGCAACTACATAACTTATTACCTAAAATAAAGTAAAGATGATAGACCAGACGAGTAAGAATTTAAGATCAAAACCATTTGTATTACAGAATTGTTTAATGGCGTGGCAGGGGAAGCATTTGGGGGAGGTGGGATGTTGACTTGGATTTACCAGTATGAAGGACAAAAAAGATGAAGAACGCCAGTATTAACAACATCCCCCCCCAAAAAAAATCTCTGCTTTTATTTATTTTCTTAAACCATACGTTTTTCTTACTTATAACATTTATGTTCAGTTAATGTTTTCTTAGCTATGTTAATTTTATTAATCCTGTACTTCTTCAGCCTCATACTGGTAAATCACATTCTCCACCTCCCCCCAGTGCCCCACCACACCATTAAGTTTTCAGCAATAGAAATTGTTTTGTTCTTAGCTTCATTTTATGTAATAAGGCATGTTGCTGCCCCCTTTGTGGACACTGCATGCTTTCCTTTAATTAAATATTGTGTCTCCAAAATGCCGTCTTCAAGACACTTTCATTGCAGCGTGCATAGTGGCACCAGAGTTTCACCTGTAATGAAAGCACGCAGCATCTGCTATTTGGCCAACCATCAGTCATGTAAGAAATAAAATAAATTAAGTAACAACTACAGAAATACTTGTTAGTTTTCTGAACATTTACTTAAAAGGAAACTAACATGCAGGACTACATTTATCAATATTGTTAGCAATGGAAATCTGCTTTACACAAGCTATTGACCAAGCCCATAGCACTTTTTTTTGTTGGCATCATGTTCTGTCATTTGTAGAAGTGTGAACTAGTGGATAGAGCAGAAGTTTGAAGTCCACAAATGGGTTATAAATAATTCTGGCCCTAAAAGTGTTTCAGGTTCAGTCAAAATGGCTTATGTAAAGTAGATTTTCATTGGAAACAAGATTGATAAATGTAGTCCTACATGTTACTTTCCCTTTAAAGCACCAGCAAAATTATCACAGACAGTACCATTACTACACCTTCCATGCCCCCCCCACAAATGTGCTATCTTTTGTGCCTTTGTCCCGCTGTTTAATTATCATGAAAAGCCCACATTAAAAATGCAATGACAGAAATGCATTACACAGTTTTGTGTCCCCAGAGAGAAAATGCTTCCTTTAAGTCAAATTTTTTTGCCTCACACACCTGAGAAGGTGGTGTAAAGCACATTGTGAAGCTTGCCAGAGAACCGAAAGTTGGGCCTGCTACCCCACACCACCACCACCACCACCACCACTTTGCCAGAAATGTGAAGTTGTGTCCCCAGAGAGAAAATGCTTCCTTTAAAGAGCTCCTGACACAGTTGAGACAACTTTGAAAAAATGTAATATTTGGGCATAGCTGTAGCATATACTTCATATTTTATTCTGTAAATCTAACCCTTATTTCCTTATTACTAAGGGCATTTGCATGAACACAGTATCTCTGCCCTTTTAGCTCTGGCTACCTGTCTACACCTGACATCACAATTCTGTTTAAGACATCAAAATATATTCAAAGACAAAGAACCTTAGTGCGTAAGCACTGAGGCAAGGGTTACCTCAAAGGGCATTGGCTGGAAAGCCAAGTTTCAAAGGAATACAGAATCACACATACCCCCATAATGCAAAGCATCATGGGCTGTATATGCAAATCACCACCAAATATTATGCTGGTTCAACTGTAAGCAAAATTGCATGGTGCTGAAAGGCCTCTCACACAGTCTGCAAAGGATGCCAACAGAAGACACAGACACGTGTTTTGTCCTACTAGGACTCATCAGTGTGCCTCATCTATAATGACATCCCAGTGGAATGAACTAGCTACCCTAAGTTGGTCTATCTGGGTTGGGTTGTGGTGACCCCAATAAAAGCAAAAAAACAAGGTCAAAGACAAAATATGTTGCTGTAGAGATAATTATGATATCATAAACAGTGGATTGTGATGCCATGTGTAGGGAAGCAGCCAAAGTAGATATAATCTAGGAGACAGGGATCTTGTTTTCATGCAACAGTTTTCAATAATTAAGAAAATGGTGAAGTAAGTACTGAACAATATGAAGTAATAAAGAAAATGGGATGGAACTGAATATAAATCTTACTTTTTTCAGTTTTCCTAATGCTGTCAGGGGCTCTTTAAGTCAAATACATTTGCAGCACACACCTGAGAAGGCAATGCAAAGCACATGTGAAGCTTGCCAGAGAACTGAAAGTTGGGCCTGCCACCCCACACCACCACCACCACCACCAGCACTTTGCCAGAAATGTGAAGTTGTGTCCCCAGAGAGAAAATGCTTCCTTTAAGACAGATACTTTTGCCGCACACACCTGATAAGGCAGTGCAAAGCACATGTGAAGCTAGCCAGAGAACTTAACTTCACTTCTGAAGGAAAGAATTGTCGAGTATCTAGAGGCCAGAGGGGCACAGGACCCAAGGCAGCATGGATTCACAGTGGGAAGGTCATGCTAGACGAATCTGATAGATTTCTTTGACTGGGTGACCAAAGTAGTAGATCAGGGAAGGGCTGTGGACATGGCCTACCTAGACTTTAGCAAGGCATTTGACACAGTCCCACACAAAAGATTAATATACAAGTTAGCCAGCCTGGGAGTGGGTCCCAAGATGACAGCCTGGGTAAAGAATTGGCTGGAGAATAGGACACAGAGAGTAATAGTAAATGGAGTCCACTCTTAAGAAAGGGGGTTACTAGTGGGGTACCGCAGGTTCGAATTGGACCAGTCCTCTTCAATGTCTTTTATGCGACATTGCAGAGGGACTGGAAGGAAAAGTATGTCTCTTTGCAGATGACACAAGATCTGCAACAGAGTTGATGCACAAGGTGGGGTAGAAAGGATGAGAAGGACTTGGCAAGGTTAGAGGAATAGTCAAACGATGGCAGCTTAGATTCAGTGCTAAGAAGTGCAAGGTAATGCACCTGGGAAACAAAACCCAGGGAAGAGTACACAATGGGGGTGAGATACTAACAACCACAAAATGGAAAGGACCTAGGGTAGTCATATCAGATGACCAAAAGGTGGGCAAACAATGTGAGAGGGCAGCAAGGAGGGCTGGGGGATACTGGGATGCATAGGGAGAGGCATCACCAGTAGAAAACAGGAAGTTATTATCCCTCTGTACAGACAACTGGTCAGACCCCATCTGGAGTACTGTGTGCAATTCTGGAGACCCAATCTCTGCAAAGACATAGACAGGATGGAAGCTGTCCAGAGGAGGGCAACTAAAATGGTGCATGGTCTGCACCAGAAGACATATGAAGAGAGAGACTTAAGGAGCTTAATATGTATAGACTCGAAGAAAGGAGGGAGAGGGGGGACATGATAGAAACTTTCAAGTACCTCAAGGGAATCAACAAAGTCCAAGAGGGGAGCATCTTTCAAAAAAAGAGGTGTGCAAGAACAAGGGGGCACAATTTGAAGATGGGGGGGCAGCTCAAAGGTAATTTAAGGAAGTATTTTTTTACAGAGAGGGTTGTGGATGCATGGAACGGCCTTCCGGAGGAGGTTGTGGGGTCAAAAACAGTGGTGGAATTCAAGCATGCATGGGACAGTCATAAGGCAATTCTAGAGGGTGGGGGCTGGAAGAAGTAGGCTGCTGGTTTACTAGGATCTGCAGCTTATCCATTAGGTAGGGAAATGGGCAGACTGAGTGGGCCAAGCAGTCCTTATCTGCCGCCAAATTCTATGTTTCTATGTTTCTATTTATTGGACTAAGCATTTTTGGACCTGCCACCCCACTGCGTACTAAGTGACATCATTGCCTAAGTTGTGACACCACCTCCTGCTGTTCTCCTGCTGATGTAATTGAATGAAAAGTTCAGATGAAGATTAAAATGCCAGAAATGCATCTCTTTGTCCCAAGTGAGCACTGTCTGTTGATGCCACTGCATCACCAATGAAGCTACTTAACTACGTGTGCCTTGCCCTTCATACCACAATGGTAAGTTATTGTGCGTAACTATAATTTTTCCAGAGACACAGCCATTTAATTTCTGTCTATATAATCTTTTCTGTGTTGTAAGCAGTCCATCATATTGCTCCTTTCAGGAATCTTCACACTTTACCGTGGTGGGCATGATGATCAAATCACATGAACATACTAACACCACATATGTTATGACTAGAGCCTGACAAGCAATGTGGTATTATCAAATTCAAATGTTCTTTTTTTGGGGCATGGTACACTGAAAGAAAATCATTTATCATTTTTTTTTTCCAGTTGTTGTAGGCACATCGTCAGTGGTCCACCACAACAAGTTTCAGATGTCAACTGCTGAGTTTGACTGTACGGAAACTGTCAATCCATGAAAGGTAAGTATTTGTTTTGGGGGGGGCATTATTTAAGAAAAAGTAAAAAAAAAAAAATGGTTCATTAATGTTTTGTTCATCTTTACAGGTCTTCAGCGTATCATCAGAACTGAAAAAAAAAATTTAACTCCTGTGATTCATGGAGAACGTGATTTGTCTCATGATGAGTGACTGGTGTGACATGACTAATGAACTGTACGCAGATATCTGCAGCTGTAATTCCCTGACCTGTACCACCCCAAAAACCTTGACTTGAAAACGCATATCAGTGAGTATAATGGTCAAGCTGAGATACTGTTTACAGGATTAAATAGGGCTGTCTTCTTGTGAGCACAAAGATTCAAGTGGGGCACCCTACGGAATGTGAACACAAACAAAAGCATTGGAATACACCAAGGATCTTGAGTGACATGACATGATATAACTGAGTGTCCCCCAGTCATTTTCCTGATTCGTGATGAAACCGAAGACTTTAAAAAAAACTGGGTTACATATTACTTGCACTCCAGAAACTTAAAGTTGAGTAGTTTGTGAATCATGATTGTGAAAATGAAGAACGTGATTTGTCTTGTGATGAGTGACTGGTGTGACACGACTAATGAACTGTACGCAAATACCAACGACTGTACTTCCCTGACCTGTACCACCCCAAAAACCTTGACTTGAAAACGCATATCAGTGAGTACAATGGTCAAGCTGAGATACTGTTTACAGGATTAAATAGGGCTGGCTTCTTGTGAGCACAAAGATTCAAGTGGGGCTCCCTACAGAATGTGAACACAAATAAAAGCATTGGAATACACCAAGGATCTTGAGTGACATGACATGATATAACTGAGTGTCCCCCAGTCATTTTCCTGATTCGTGATGAAACTGAAGACTTTAAAAAACAGGGTTACATACAACTTACGCCCTTGTGTAATTCGTGAATCGTGATTGTGAAGATGAAGAACATGATTTGTATCATGAGTGACTCATGATGATTGCCCTGACTTAAAAATGCACATAAATGAGTACAATGTAAACACTGAGATATGCACCACACCAGTACTCTGAAGGAAAGCCAAACAAACAACTGTGACTTAAGTTACGGATGGAGATTGGGCCCTAAAGAGATGCAGACGCACAGACAGATGGAGATTGCACTTAAGAGATGCAGCCGCACAGTCACAATACCACTTTAACCAGTGGTCAAAGTCAGAAATCCAAAAACTGGAACAATAATACCTTTTGTGGGGGGTGGCAGCTGGAGTAACAGTCCACTACTGACCGAGATAGAACAAAGCAATAAAAAGTACCACAGACAGATAAGAGATTCAAATCAGAGACCTGTGATTATGATGTAGCACAATAAAATGTGTGTAACTTGATGGCACATGCACACACACACACGCACACTCTACAGGTAATGTGCAGAAAATTTTAAAGTTTGGTGCAATACAACCAAATATTTTAAAACAACTGAAAAAATGCATAGCACCACAACACCCAAAAATGATCAAAACTTACTAAAAGTATTACTGTGTGCACATGAACACACAAATACTTACTAACACACTAGCTACCCAAAAACAGTTAGAAGATTGCCTTTCTCACTGAATCACTGTAAATCTCCCTTCATCACGCCCCTCCCCTGAAGCACACTTCTGCAGTGTCTGTCAGTATACAGACTGAATCTTATAAATTAACATTGAAAATGCACACAAAACAAAGAAACACTTGATGATATAAGCACAGGAAGGTTTCCTACAATCGGTGTACTAAATTTTTACTCAATAAATTGGCTCAAAATGCTTTTTAAAAGGTTTTTCAATGGTTTGATTCTCAGAGCTCTGAGAGCAAACTGTCTCTGGCTTTCCACTACACACACTACACAGAACTGAGGCTGTGCAAGACAATCTAGAGCCCATGTGACCTGCCACCCCCCATGATTCAATATAAACTTCGCCTTGAAGTACAAAAATAAGGAGAAGTCAATTGAAACCAATGGCGCTTAACATTATTCATTATGGTGAATCACTTTGCTTCGTATTGCGGAGTACTTCACGTAATTAACTATATACGCGAAGTGCTCCCCAAAGCAAAGTGTATGGACTTCGCCCACCACTAAATATTACTATGGTGAGTAATTATTTCATCTCTATTAGGGGCATAAATATTCTCTATTAAATAATCTGCTTCATGTAATGTACATCTGCCATCTCCTTTCAGTGTCTAATTAGTATGGCAGTTCTCCTCCTTTTGCTGTTACAGCAACTATGATATACTTTGTTCACTCAAGATTGTTTGAGTTTTGGCTGGCCTGGTGGTGCTGAGGGTTGAGACACTGGACGCCACACCTCACGCCATGCCAGTGACCCGGGTTCGGGAATGAGCCGGGGAAGCTGGGGGTCGGCAGGGGAGGGTAGGGATTGAGCATCCAGAGGGCAGCTCTCCCTCCCTGGGGTGGGGGGGATCTCTCGCTCTAGCAGTCTGGTGACCTCTGGTGGTTTCTGGGTTCACAGCAGTCGAGAGCTAGGAAGAATGGGGATTGGCTGAGGAGTGCTCCTGTGGGCGGGGCTTGGGATCGAGCACACAACACGCTGGAGTGCATTGCACTCTCAGCCAATAGGGGGAAAAATGCAAGGAAAATCCCTTACCGTCGGGTGAGATGACGAGACCATCAGTTACCTCGGCCACACGTCCAATGTTGGCCGCATCTCCCAACTCTCCTCTTGGGAACTCGTGGGCCTCTCCTTGGGGCTGGGAGAGCCCGTGGTTCTAAACCCAGTGTAGCGATGGGAATGCGATTCAGACGGGCGGTGGAGCTGTGGAGCAGAGCATGGATCTCTGAGAGATGCCCCAGTTAGGTAGATGAATAAAGAAAGTGTATAAAAAAAAAAAAGATTGACTTTTTCAGCTTCTGTAGGAATTAGGTGGGTCTCTTGCAGATGCATCACATCAGCTTTTAAACTATTTAAATGCCCAATAACCTTTTTTCTCTTTACTGGAGACCCAAGTCCCTTTACATTCCAGTATACAAAAACTAGTTTATTAGCCATGTTGCTGGTTTGACTTGAAATATTTCAGGAAGGATAATTTGATAATTAGCATAGTGTTTATCCTATACAACAATATACATATATCTACAAGAACATAACTGCCCAACATTGTTCTATGAGACAGTGAGAGACCAGACTATGAAGTATATTACCAGTTTAAATAAGGCTGTCTTAATAACCATGTAGGTAGTAAGTGACTCTATACCTAGTAAAACATAACTTAGTAAGCCATGATAACATGTAACGTCTTTTATATAATGACTTAGAACAAAACAAGGTCTGTATAATAACAATGACCTTGTAATTAGAATAATATATAATACAATATTAAATTGAAATGTCATTTTGATTATTAACTTTTTTGATCAGAGCTATATATAGCAGGAAGGTAACTGATGTGTGTTTTATCAACAGGTAATAAAAATTCAAGCTTTTCACCTAATTAATGGTAAAGGAGACAGGAATTGATTACTTATGTGCAGCTGTTTGAAATGTCTCTGTTTCCATAAATTATATTCATACCTCTAAAGGATCACTATTTAACTGTGCTTGCATAAACGCTGAAGCTCGCAGTTGTGTTTTGTATTGTTTTCTTTGTATGGACAACATTCTGTGCAGTTCCTTTCATTGAACCAAGAATTTGGAGTTTTGACTATGTCACGTCATGGTTTCAGAAATGTGAGCATGAACTTATCAGTACAGTGCCCATGGTACTAGGAGAAGGGGGACCACTGGACATCAGGGAAAATATGTAAATAGACTGGGAGTTTTGGGGAGGTGGGGGGAACCATAATCACCAGGGAAATTTGTTTCACTAGATCAGGGCAGTTTGGGGGTAGGAGGACCACTAGACACCAGGAACAATTGTGTCAACAGATTGGGGGTGGTGTTTGTGGGCAGGGGGACTACTAGCTGCCAGGGAACTGTTGCAAAATTTCTGGAGAAGTGATTGGGGGTTGGGAGGCCTCTGGACACCAGGGACATGTTTCACAAGTACTGAGGGGTGTTTGGAGGGCTGTAGTTAGGGTTCATAAGTCATAAGACCTGGCTTGGAAAGGCATGGGGTCATGTCACCTGAATAAAAATGGTGTGGAAACAGATGCTGCAGGCAAAATGGTGTGCACTGAAATAATGTAGGGTAAAACATCAACCTACACAAACAGCGCACACCGTTCTCTACAATGGGCTGTCTTGTTTTTTGTGGGGGGCTTTGTACCCCACATCCCCTGGAATTTATATAACAAACTCCAGGGTGGGTGGACTTAGGGGATGGTGAGAAACTTGGAGGTGGGGAACTTTTTTTTTTATTTAAAAAAGAACCACAAAGATAGTGACACGGGGAGACCTGAGAGGAATCAAATCACAGTCCCAAGTCTCCTGATTCTGCAATGTGCTGGTGCCCTAGCCACTCGACCAGGCACCCAGCACACAGCAACTTGATCCCTACACAGTTACAGCGTACAGCGACAGGAGTAGCAGTAATTCCCTACCGCTGTTACACCCCTGTCACTGTAATCACAATTCACTCTACACAGCATGGTTAATGCCGTGCTCTACTTCATGTGTGGTATTGATCCAGTACCATTTGGGGAGATGGTAACTAGTGCAGCACAGATGTCTACTTACCAACTCTCCAAACCTACCAATATGCCAGTGTGCTTATATGCAAGGTGCTATCAGTTGTTTTGCACAAGTGCACCAGCATATTTTAACACCAATAGCAAACAGGTAAGTGACTCACTAACAATGTCATCCAATATGGCATTTTGCAGTCCTTTCCTGCTTTGGGCTGACAAAGTGGTGTTAGCGAGTCACTAACCAATTTAGCAATCACTAATGCCCTTCCAATATTCCAGCCCTGGTTTTTAGAAATTTTATTTCCCCCACAAAATATGGGACAGGGCTGTGCCCCTGTCACAATCCCCCTCTTTTAGAGGGAACCTGTTTACTCTTTCCTCTATAAACAGGTTTCTTTAGCTTCCTTTGTCTCTCCTTCCAGCTTCTTGTAAAATAAACTTTTCTTAGTGTAAGAAGTAGTCATTTTCTGTGATACCTTTTTCAGCAAAAATTATGTTAGGCATATACACTTTTTGATCAACCTTTGAAATTCTCAACCCTTAAACCATATCTTAACAGATTATCTGTGTTTACATGCTGTGTTCCTGCTCTGTGGACTGTGGTGAGCTACCCCACTGCTAGTCCTTATTTCTAGATATCATTCTATGTATATATGGTTTTTCTATATAATTCTATGTCTATTAACTTGCCAGTGTCCACAAAGGCCCATAGAGAAAAAGACTAGATTGTTTTAAAAAAGGAGTTTGACCTTCTGACCTGAAGGCAGCTGTTTGCCAGGCAGATAACTGCATTTCCTGACTAGCTGACCAGAGGTAATAAAGTCCTATTGTATAATCATAAACCTTACAGGGTCTTCCTGGTAACAAGCCAGTTCAAAAAGCCCAAGATATTTTAGCAAGGAATCGATCAGTAGATGGTCATTCTAACAGGACACTGTGAATTTTATCTTATGGGTGTCAATGGACTACAGGGGACTTCAAAGGGTTTAACTCTGAAATGTCATATCCATGTTAATTATAGGTCTCAGACTCTGATTTTTAATATTTTTGGAAATCTTGGAAATAGTGCAACAGTGCCATCTCCTAGTCAAACAGAGTAGTTGCTCTGGTAAATGGACCAGTGTCTTTGGTACTGGAATAACTGCTGAAACTGCAAGGTACAGAGGTATTTAAAGCCCTCAGCTCAGGGCTTGACACACACATTTTCATCTGGACACTCTGCTTGACATACACCAGGAGCCAAACTGCTGAACCCCAGTGTGGCTACAAGGATTAAAAGAAATTGAAAATGTTCATCTCTTTTTCTGGACTGCAATTCTCTGCAGATAAAAGGTAGACTTAGCTAACCTGTTTTAGTGCATTTTTTTCTGTACATTTTCCCCATTTGTTTCTGCATACTGCAACATACATTAGCATGTGTCCTCTTTTAGTTGTAACTGCATTTATTTATTTTAGTAAAAACTTTTGTTTGAAGAAATTCTGCCTGTGTGAGAGTTTTTATATTGTATGTGTGACTGTAGAAGGTTTATTAATAATCTGTGACAACTGTTAATTGTTTAGCAGGGTCATCAATAGCAACCAAATTGAATAAGGGATCTGGAAGGATAGGGAGAATACCAGAGTCTCATATGAGTCTGTAGGGATTTTGAACCGGGCTGTTGCATGTCCTGTAGGGAGAAGACCAAATCAGGTTTTTATGCTGCTACCTTGAAGAGAGTGTGATACCTGGGTCTTCCTCCTGTGTGTAATAGCCAAGGAAAGATTTATATTTTGCCACAAGACTCAAGACTGGTATTGTGCCCTTATCCAAAACTAGAGGAATGCCCGGGATCCTCATGGCAGATGTGCAGTCGTGACCTCAGCAGCCATTCTAAAGGATAAGGAGGGTATCCCTGTTCCCCTCTGTGTCATGGATTGCACTAATGGGTGGGCACTGTGAGCTCAGTGAACCTGTCCATCAGGAATGGATTCATGACAGATCTGGTGCACAGCATTGGGATCTGAGAGATTTGGTTGCATACTGTTACAATTCGAGAGATTGGTGGCACAGGTATAACAGTGGATTCAAGCCCAGTGCATCAGATTGATAAACTGTAAACAGTCCACACACAAACAAGGCAGAGATTTAAAAATATATATAATTTGATTACAGTATAAAGTTCCTTACCTTTTTTCCCTTGCGTGCAAGCTAGTGTACCAGTAGTTAGAGAAGAAGATGGCTTCCAACTACAGCGAATACAATGCAGAATTCCTAAAGCAGTTGTGTCAGGAAAGAGGAGTCCAGTGTGAGGGGCTAACCAAGAAGCACCTCATGGAGGCTGTTGTGGCAGCTGATGAGCAAGCGACTGCCCAGGATCTCGAGTCACAGTCGGTGACTGAAAGGGACCAGACCTTGGGCGTGGGGATGCCAAGGGATATCGCAGTGTCCAGTCCCAGGGAGGAGAACAGTGAGACCAGAGGGAACCCAGAGCCACAGCACCAGGGGAGGGTTACCACAACACTGGAGCTGGAAGGGATCAGGCTGCAGCTAGAGTTGAGGAGATTGGAGATGGAATTTGAACAGAAAAGGTCTGAAGCCCAGCAGCAAAGGGAATTTGAGCAGAAAAGATTTGAAACCCATCAGCAAATGGAACTTGAGCAGAAGAAGTTCCAGATGGAGCTGGAGATGTGGGAAAAAGAAAACCAGTGTCGGAGAGAGTTTAAACTGGGGAAGCTAAAACTCCAACAACCAGCACCAGAGGAGGTAAGTAGCAGGGGTGAACTTGGAACTTCAGGACTGTGGTGCATGTTAAATTCTAAATTAATAGCTGAATTTAAAGAGGGGGAGGATATGGATGCATTCTTGAATTTGTTTGAAAAGGTCTGTACCCACGCTAAAATACTCAGGGAGTTCTGGAGCTTCCAGCTATCCCCACTGTTTACTGGGAAAGGGCATGAGTCACTAGGCCAAATAGACAATCAGGACAGTAGTAATTATGAGAAACTTAAAGCTGCATTGCTTAAAAAGTAAGAATTAACACCTGAAGCATACAGGATTAAGTTCTGTAAGCTCCGGAGAAGCCCTGACATGAGGTATGAGGAACTTGCCACAAAGCAACATCAGTTTTTAAAACATTGGTGGGAAGGAATGGAAGAAAACTCTGTAGAGAAACTTGAGGAGGTTGTACTTCTGGAGCAACTCTTTTGGGCTTGCCCAGCAGAGCTAAAAACCTGGTTAAAGGACCTAGACCTCAAAACAGCACAGGAGGCTGCAGAGCTCTCAGACCACTATGCCAGGAACAGGCCTGTTCTGAAAGGGAGTGGGATGAGTGTGGCAGCGCAGAAGGGGAAAAGCATACCTTCAGGGCAGCTAAAACCCCTCACTGCCTCTACAGAAAGGGGGAAGCCCCAGGTTACAAAAAAAGGATTTATCAGAGAAAAGAAATGATGATTGTTGGTTTTGCAGACAGCCAGGGCATCTTGCCAGACAGTGTCCTAAAAAGGCACAGAGTGGCCAAAGCGGTGCTGTAACAGAGCTGGGTACACTGTATATCACTGAAAGCATGGCTATAAACATGAGGGAGCACATACATCCCGTAACTGTAAATGTGGTGCAGTCCCATGAGTTAAGGGACACGGGGACATCTCTTACCTTAGTAAAAGGGGATTTGGTTGAGCCTGAACAGATTATACCTAATCAGTTTATAACAGTTAGGGGGTTCACTGGGGAGAAAAAAACTCTGCCACTTGCTAGCATTCTCCTGGACTGGAGAAGGACAGGAGAGAGGATGCAAAAGGTGGTAGTAGCAGACAACCTTGCCCTGGATGTGATTATATGGAACAATCTCCAGAAGGGGGTGGTGTGTGCAGTTACCTGAAGTCAGATGGCAAAGGCAGATTGTAGTTCCCTGGACCCTATATAGTCCCCTGTGGAAAACAATGGGAGGCTGGCTCCCCAGCCTATGTCTCCTGAAATGGAGAGTAGAGAAAGGGGGATAGAACTTCCCTAGGTAGTGGTTCACAAAACAGCTACAGAAGGTTACTCTGAGGAGGGAGGTGTAACCAATGGTCAGAAGGTCAGGGATGGCAGTGACACTGAATGCCCTGACACTACAGCTATGGACCCCAGCTTAGGAACTGAAGTAAACATGTCCTATGCCTTGGGAAAATGTGAAGAATTTGCCACTGCTCAGAGGACTGATCCTAGTTTGGAGAGGCTGAGGGTTTGTGCAGAATCTGATGGGACACAGGGAGGTGACAGGAACCATGGGATATATTGGGACAATGGACTGTTGAATACGCAGGGCATAAGTACAGATGGAGGGGTGATAGGCAGGCAGTTTGTCATTCCCCAGGAGTACCATGAGTGGTTGCGCAATATTGCTTATGATATCCCCATGTCTGGACATCTGGGAATCATGTGCATGATGCAGCAATTGGCCCAGAATTTCTATTTGCCCAACTTCACCCAACAGGTAAAGGAATATTGCAGGTCTCGTCATTGGTGCCAACAAATAGGGAAGGCAGGTAGTAAAACCAAAGCTGCTCTAATTCCCTTGCCCATTGTGGAGGTGCCATTTAAGAGGGTAGGAATGGATATTGTGGGACCCTTGAGTACCTCCAGCTCCTCTGGGAAGAGGTTTATCCTGACGGTAATCGATTATGCCACCCAGTACCCACACTTAGGACAGACAAAGTGGCAGATGGCTTACTAGGGATTTTCTTGCATGTCAGGTTTCAGCAGGAGGTTATCACTGATCAAGGGGGTACCTTCATGTCAGACCTGATGAAGTGTTTGTGGTAGAAGTATGGGGTGGTACAGAGATGCACGATGCTGTATCACCCGAAAGCCAGTAGGTTTGTGGAAAGGTTTAATGGTACCCTAAAATCGATGCTCCAAGCATTTACTGAACAGCATGGGAGGGACTGAAAGAAATACCTTCCCCACCTTTTGTTCGCATACAGGGAGGTACCCCAAGAATCGACAGGGTTTTCCCCCTTTGAACTCTTATATGGACGTAGAGTGCGTGGTCCCCTAGACTTGATCCGGGAAGACTGGGAATACAAGCACACCACCCAGGGAACTCTCATAGTGGAGTATGTCCTAAAGTTTACGGAAAAGCTGAAAGATCTTATGGGAGCATCCCAGAGGAATCTGTCAGCTGCCCAGCAGAAGCAAAAGGTCTTGTATGACCACAGAGCCAGAGCTTGCTCGTACAGTATAGGTCAGGAAGTCATGGTCCTAATACTGATTCAGAAAGATAAGCTGCAGGCCGAGTGGGCTGGACCATACAAGGTAGTATGACAGGTTAATGACGTGAACTATATTGTAGAAATGCCTGACAGGAAACATACCTATAGAATGTACCATGTCAACATGATGAAGCCATATGCAAATAGAGCAGACATTGTATTTGCAGTGTGTAGTCCTGGGGAGGGGACTGATAAAGAAGACCCCTTACTGGACTTGCTGGAAGAAAGCAAGCAGGATTCCTCTGTGGAGACAATCAAACCATCGCCCTAGTTGACCCTGGAACAGACCCAGGAAGTGAGGGAGATTTTAGCGGACTTTGCCGCTTTGTTTATGCCCAAGCCTGGACTAATCCCCTTAGTGACCCACGATATAGACATGGGGATGCAAGCGCCCATACGGTGGACAGCTTACCAGGTATCCGAGGCTGTCCTAAAGGACATTAGGAGGGAAGTGGAGGAAATGCTGGATTTAGGGGTAATCCAGAAATCCCACAGCCCCTGGGCCTCACCTGTAGTCCTTGTTCCCAAGCCAGATGGCTATACTCGCATTTGTGTGGACTATCATTGACTCAACGCAGTCATGAAGTCTGACGCCCATCCAGTGCCATGGACAGATTAACTACTGGACAAGTTGGGAGGGTTGACATACCTTACCACCATTGACTTGACAAAAGGGTATTGGCAGGTGGAGTTAACTGCCAGAGCTAGGGAGAAGTCGACCTGCATCACTCTAATAGGATTATTCGAGTTCAGGGTACTGCCTTTTGGAATGAAGAATGCTCCTGCATGAGAGGAGTGTGTGGCAAAGCTAAAACTTGTATTTTGCAGCCTGAAGTAATTAACACAGCATTTTCACACTTAGATATACAAATTGCACTGGGCTAGATGTGCTGCAGGGGACAGTGGGTAATGTAATTCATGCTCAAAGGAGGAACTACATTCCCAAATAATCCCGTACCTGCTGAAGACTTTTTGTTTATGCATTTTGGGAGCTAATATCAGTAGTCTGACACTCAGACTACTACTGGTACCAAAATAAAACATAAAGGGTCTGAAATCTCAAAATTGTGGGCCGAGTGAATGTAGGTCACGTAACCTGTTCACTTCCTGGTCCAGAGGGATAAAAACTAGCCTGTGAGGGAGTGGGGCAAGCTCGAGCGGGGTGAGCGCATGGCACCGTACAGTTGGCGTGTGTCTGGCTTGTCTGGTGCATCTAGGAGCTGACAGGAGATTAAAGAAAGTGACCCAGCCACACAGAGGGGTACTATAAATTGCTGCAGGTAGGAAATTCAATATTAGGAACTGTTATAAGCAGGGGCCAAACCAGTATGGTGGGGGACACCAAGTGTGAGACATGTTTGTTTGAAAAAGCCACACATAACATCACAGGATGGCAGTACTGCAAAAGCTGCGACATGTACACTAAGGGTACACTCAGAGGAACATCAATTCGATAAGTGCGTATTAATAACTACACTACTACATGAAATAGACGTTTTAAACATGGGCCCACAATACAAGTGGAGATCACCATGCTAGAGAAGTATATAGATCAGGCCACTGAAAGCTATTGTCATATAACTTCCCAAAAACAAATGGAGCAAAAAAGCAACAACACCCAGCCAAGCACAGCAGCATGACAAAATACACAAGAACAGATAGATGAGGAATGGTGTATGCTATAGCCATCGAAACATAAAAAAATGGAGGGGGGAAGTAGAAAAGAAATAAGTTGCAGAATTCCCAAAAATGCCTGGGATCCTATTGGATCAACAAAATGAAACCCAGTCCAAACAAGATGCATATGAAGGAGCAAAAAATGACAGCAAGGAAAAAACGGATGTAAATCCTCTGATAAAACTTCAGAACAAATTTAACCCCCCAATAGATCATGAAATAGAACCAAAGTCTAAGCAGAATGTAAAACAGGGAGTAAATAGGGACATCCTGGTGATAGCGGACTCAATTATCAGAGGAACGGACACTTCACTTTGTAAAGGTAGAAATGAGCATACTACTGTTTGCACATTGCCTGGGGTTAAGAAGTGTGACATCAAGAAAATGATAAAAGGCTTGCTTTCAAATCGTACTGAACCTCTAGTCATCATTTGTGTGGGAGTTAATGACATTGAGAACAGGCATCCAAATGACATATACGCTGACTATAGTACAGTCGCAAATGAAATCCAGAAAATAGGTGGGGATATTATTATATCCGGGATCATACCATCAAGGAGGAGATATTCCTACAAAAATAGAGACATCCTGAAGGTAAATAGCTGGCTAAGGCACTGGTGCACTGTTAGAAAGTTTGGGTTTATCAAAAATTGGGACATGTTCAGGGATGACAGGCTTATGGCATATGATGGGCTACACCTAAATAAAATCAGGGCAAGGACCTTAGCCAGGTCCTTCAAACAGCAGATCCACACCCATTTAAACTTTTAGATGGGGGGCAGGGACATATATTCAGAAAGTCAGTCAGGCAAACCATCAGATAATTACAGCAGAAGGATGTGAATGCTTACTGCTAAATGCTAGGACCCTTCTCAAAAAAGTGGAGGAATTGAAGTATATTATGGAGGCAAACAAGATCAAAATATGTGCTATAATGGATGCATGATGGGACCAAAAAAAATAACTGGGATAACCAAATAAAGGGGTAGCATCTGTTTTTCAAATCAAGGGAATACAGATGTAACCCCTTGTTACCCGGGTTACTAGAATCCCAGTAAGACCTAGTGGTAGGCAGGGAAGGCAGCTTGTGAAACTCCAGTTAAATGGGTTTCACACTGTCTCACTCCATTCTCAGTCTCAGCTGAGACTGAGAGATGACATCACCAATAGAACTGTCAGAGCTGCATAAGCCACATTGGAATCTACAGCAGAGGCAGTTAGAACATTGGGAGTTTTCAAAGTCCGTTCCTGTTTACCTTCTGTAAGAGAAGGAGGTCAGAGTCCAGTTCTGTTTTCAAACAGGAAGGAGCAGCTCCAGTTTTGCCTTCAAGTGGTGGAGACCGCTGTTCGGGTCTCAGTGCCCCCTCCCTCCGGGGGGGGGAGTAAAGATCCCCATGTAGATTCCAGGGGCAATCCCCTAATTTCTGCAGAAGAAAGAAAGCTGCCTATTTCAGTTTCAGTCTGTGTTGGAAAGGGAAGATTTGAATTACCGGGGCACCCTGCAACAAAAGGGCAGTGTTTGCTCTAATATGAGAGGGCAAAAAATGTGTTTCTTCAGCCTGGGATATGTGAAGAAATCTGAGATTTGAACTACTATTTGGGAGGCCTATAGTACTAGGATAAACAAATGGAGTAGTGTCAAAAGCTAGAGTGCTGTGTGAATTCAAGTAATATTGTAGAGGGGGTACGACAGTTCATCCACCATTTAATCTACATTCCGAAGTTTCAGTTTTTCCATCCAGAGAAATGGCCGGGTATGGGCTATGGGAGCTGGAGGTGGGAACACCCTCCATCTTTAGTAACCAGGTCCACCTCTACAGATTTCTGCTGTGATTGCTACTTGCCTCATGCGCTTGGCCAATGATGAGGGAAGTACCCAGACGTGGGTCGCAAATGGGAAAATCTCTCTAGGAGTCGCAGACTCTAAGTGGTATGGGGAGCCACAACAAGTGTAAAGAATTTTCTTTGTGAGATGGGAGTCAGAAGAAGTAAGGAGGAAATCTCTCTAGGAGTCGCAGACTCTAAGTGGTATGGGGAGCCACAACAAGAAAGTGGGTTCATTCTTCCAATGGACCACTATTCAAGTGGCCGGCAGGGGAGCCGGGCCAGTCGGGCTGTGTACCCAAAGCACGTGCAAGTCTGGGCTGTGTGCCTGGCGGGTCCAGAGCCTGAAAACCAGTAGAATTGGTTCATTCTTCCAGTGGACCGCTTTGTAGTCTCTAATCTGCATTACCAGTAAATGTAGCCCCATGGGGGTCCATCTATGCTTTGTTGTGTTCAGCTAGTTGTGAATAAAAGCCACACTGTAAAATCCCATTCCTGGTTCTGGACATTACAGTTATTGCTTCCTGTGTTCGGATTTACTTGGGTGCCCCTGTGCAGAGTAGCCAAACCTAGGTCCCCTTGTGCCAGGTAACCTCATCCTCCCCGAACCCAGGTCCCCACCAGGTATTTCTGCCAGCGCCAACAGCATGCCACCTGTTGTTTTGGCAAAAAGGCAAGGGTGAGGGGTTACAAAAATGGAGGCACTGCTTTGGATTTGTTCGAAGGAAGTGCTTGGGCAAGGCTACATGCTTTGGCTATCTGGCAGTGGGTAGCCCAAAAGCTGAAGCAATTTCCTAGTGTGTTGCTGTGTGCTGTGAATCTTGTGCTGCTGTTTAAAAAATGCCAACTGTTTACCAAGGAGCTGTAAAGCCAAAGAGTGTGCCCTTGTCCTGCATCAAAAATTGTTTACAGCATTTTTGCCTGCTTTAAAAATGAACTGTGGTAAATAAAAGTATGGAAGACTAGGGGTAGCAACAGAGAAATTATGCCCTGGACGTTTGAAATGCTTTTTAAAATGAACTGTTGTGAAGAAAAGTGTGGAAGACTAAGCCAGATCAGAGCAAGTTGTACAGTTTGACTAAAAGTTATCAGTAGCTTGTGTAAATCGGGTGCGCAGTGGCTTGACCCAGATTCTAAATGTTGATGCACAGGAGTGCTGCCGCCCCCATTACAGGGTGGGGTAGTAAAGTAAACACAGCAGCAGAGGAGCCATTTTAAAACTACAGAGTGTGTTCAATAAAGTGGGACTTTCAGTTACAGTGAACTTTTGTTTATTTTTCTGCAGTTATGGCCTCAGGACCAGCTCATTACCTGGATCATGCCCGGGTTGCAGTAACAGCAGCAGTAAATAGACTGAGAGATATTGAAAAGTGGTGCTATGGAGGGCAACTGCCTCCTGATGTGGCAATTCCTAATTATCCAGTGCGTATATGCCAAATATGCTTGAGTGCCTGAAGGGACGTCTTCATGATTCCTCACTGTGCTGGATGCCTTCAAAAATATGGCTTGTATAAAGCGCCTCCAATTCGTTTGGCCCCCACATGGACAAAAATTCAGGAATCTGCAGTTGGCAGCACACAGCACCAGGCGGAGCCTGTGGAGGAAGGTCCCTCAGGGGAGTGTGGCACAAAGCTAGAGGGTACAGAGCTAGAGACAGAACCAGAAGTTGAAGTTTTGGATGCTGGATCCCAGAAAGAAAGTTCGGATAAAGCATCAATAGACCCCTGGGTGGGGGGGCCTAGCCCAAGTCTCTTAGGTGAAGATGAGATGTGGGAGGCCTTTGAATGGGAGGTGTCTGCCTCTGCGCCTAGTGATGAATGGATAGTCTCAGGGGTGAGAACGACTGCTCACTCCTGGGCGTAGATCCTCAGTGAAGAGGAAGATGAGGGGGAACCTATATGGCCTTGTGAGAAAGGAATGGGTACACAGCCTCAAGATTTTGCCTTGGAGGAATGTATTGAAGAAGGTGGTGATTCCACTGCCCTGGCTTTACAGGAGGAAGAAGTCAGGGATCCGTTTCTAATTTCCTTGAGGATGCGAAGCTGGCAGAACCAGGACTGGCCACCCCCAAGCCAGGCCAGCGGTCTCAGATTGACCAAAGCAAGTAAAGAGGAGAGACTGGTTCGTAGGAAGGCTAAGGAGATCTATGGTATGACCTTTCCTACCTTTCCTCGAAAAGTCTGGGAAGAGATTGAGAACTGCAGAAAATCCTGGATCTGGGATGAAGCAATGAAAAGTGTGCATCCTGAGGCCAACCAGCATGTAAAGAATAGACTGTTCCACGAAAAGTATACCCAGTGGAAGAGAGGCAGGACACTGTTCATAGACAGAGTGATAGTGGTGGACGGAGAGGGACGTGAAATCTCCCACTGTGTGAATTATGTGCTCCCAGATGGGGTGGTAATTCAAGCCCCTGATCCCCGGTATTATTGGCCTCAGTGCAAGGACCTCCCAGCAATTAAGCCCATGCCTACAAAATGGAGAGCCGAGCAGTGGTAGTCAATACTGCCACACCAGACTGTGAAGTGCCCTTATTGATCCGCCAATATGAATAACCAGGACTCAGGTGCCCCACATTCATCAGTCTACAGTATACTGTCCTGTCCAGCAACCATCAACTGGCCCACCAGATGACTTCAGATCCAGAGAGGACACCAGCCCAGCTGTTTCCTGTTTATCGCCTGGTAATTGGATGACGTCGGACCAGCTGTTTTCTTTTTGTTCCTGTTCTAAGGTTCCGTCTCCAGAGATGACATCAGCCCAGCTGTTTCCAAATGTGCCCTCCTGTGGTTCCTGGAAGATGTCCTCCCAGCTGTATCAGAAGAAATGCTGCCAAGGAGAGTCTTCGGCTGCGGTGCAGGTTCGTGCAGAGTCTTGTACTACAAGAGGCTGGTAAGTCCAAACTTTTCTATCTTTATGACATTGCAGTACACACCCTACACTACAGACTTCAAAAATGTGTGAACTGTCTGCAAAGACTCTCCCCTTCGGGACTTTGGCCTGTTAGAACTGTGCTTCACCGGGCTGCAGCCCAGGAGAGACTATTGGACTAGCCTTCGGGCCTTGTGGTCACTAGTTGGGACTTTTATGGCACTCCATCCCCCCAAATGTGTATTGTAAATAATGTCATTATTGTATTCTAATGTAAATACTGTTTTTCTACCTTTTTCTAAAAAAATCTTTTTGGGATTTTTCAGTGTTTTTGATGGTAGGGGTTTTAGGTAGACTGTGTATGCAGATTAGGAGTGTGTTTTGTCTTTCTTTTTCTTACAGGTGTTCCTGAGAAGACAGAAGAGAAGACAAGAAGAGGAGGAGGGGCTCATCAGAGTTCCTCGTTGGTGCTTTATTGTGTAGAAATTAAAAGTACTGTGGTGTTATTGTTATGGTTATTGCTGTATTAACCCTTTCCTTCCACAGGTGTGGTTGTGGGGGTAGGGAGGAGGCAGTAATTTATATTTTAATGGTGTGGTTGCAGGTTGCCCAAGGTTGGGGAGGTCCCCGGGTTGTTTTTTGGTTTTGGAATATTATGTTAGAGGCAGATAGGTTTTCCCTAGAGGGTTAGGGGGGATGGACAGGCTGTGGCCCTGACCTGCAGTAGGGACCGCAGTGCTGATCTATCAGGGCTATGTTCTGGATGGTTCTACCAGAGCCACTGGGTGTCCATAGTAAGTGGATAGTGTAGAGGCTGATATGTCAGCTACAGGCCTCTAGGCCCTTAGTGTTGCCTGCCTGTGCTTGCACATGGTAGGAGGGGGACTGATCACCCCCCTCCGCAGGTAGCACATAGGGTGGGATGGCCTAAGGCCGGGTAAACAAAGACTGCGGACAGTCATTTTCCTGGTCAAGGGCCAGTGTAACCCCTTGTTACCCAGGGTTACTAGAATCCCAGTAAGACCTAGTGGTAGGCAGGGAAGGCAGCTTGTGAAACTCCAGTTAAATGGGTTTCACACTGTCTCACTCTGTTCTCAGTCTCAGCTGAGACTGAGAGATGACATCACCAATAGAACTGTCGCAGCTGCATAAGCCACATTGGAATCTGCAGCAGAGGCAGTTAGCCAGAAGTTGGGAGTTTTCAAAGTCCGTTCCTGTTTACCTTCTGTAAGAGAAGGAGGTCAGAGTCCAGTTTTGTTTTCAAACAGGAAGGAGCAGTTCCAGTTTTGCCTTCAAGTGGTGGAGACCGCTGTTTGGGTCTCAGTGCCCCCTCCCTCCGGGGGGGAGTAAAGATCCCCATGTAGATTCCAGGGGCAATCCCCTAATTTCTGCAGAAGAAAGAAAGCTGCCTATTTCAGTTTCAGTCTGTGTTTGGAAAGTGGGAAGATTTGAAATTCGCCTGTGGGGCACCTGCAACAAAAGGGTGAGTGTTTGCTCTAATATGAGAGGACAAAAAATGTGTTTCTTCAGCCTGGGATATGTGAAGAAATCTGAGATTTGAACTACTATTTGGGAGGCCTATAGTACTAGGACAAACAAATGGAGTAGTGTCAAAAGCTAGAGTGCTGTGTGAATTCCAGTAATATTGTAGAGGGGGTGCGACAGTTCATCCACCGTTTAATCTACATTCTGAAGTTTCAGTTTATCCAGCGAAATGGCCGGGTATGGGCTGTGGGAGTTGGAGGTGGGAACACCCCCCATCTTTAGTAACCAGGTCCACCTCTACGGATTTCTGCTGTGATTGTTACTTGCCTCATGCGCTTGGCCAGTGGTGAGGGAAGTACCCAGACGTGGGTCACAAATGGGAAAATCTCTCTAGGAGTCGCAGACTCTAAGTGGTGTGGGGAGCCACAACAAGAAAGTGGGTTCATTCTTCCAATGGACCGCCATTCAAGTGGCCGGCAGGGGAGCTGGGCCAGTCGGGCTGTGTACCCAAAGTGCGTGCAAGTCCGGGCTGTGTGCCTGGTGGGCCCAGAGCCTGAAAACCAGTAGAATTGGTTCATTCTTCCAGTGGACCGCCTTGTAGTCTCTAATCTGCATTACCAGTAAATGTAGCCCCATGGGGGTCCATCTATGCTTTGTTGTGTTCAGCTAGTTGTGAATAAAAGCCACACTGTAAAATCCCATTCCTGGTTCTGGACATTACAGTTATTGCTTCCTGTGTTCAGATTTACTTGGGTGCCCCTGTGCAGAGTAGCCAAACCTCGGTCCCCTTGTGCCAGGTAAACTCATCCTCCCCGAACCCAGGTCCCCACCAGGTTTTTCTGCCAGCGCCAACAGCATGCCACCTGTCGTTTTGGCAAAAAGGCAGGGGGGAGGGGTTACACAGAAATGGAGGAGGAGTAGCCCTGTACATACAGGATGATGTACAGGTGGAGGAGATGAAACTTGTTTCAAATAATTTGGAAAAAGTCTGGGTAAAAATTACCCCTATCAGGTCACCGAAACTCTTTCTGTGAGTACTTTACAGATCGCCATCTATAAGTAAGGAGGAAGATCATATGCTGCAGAAATGCATCCTAAACTTAAATCCTGCAGACAAAATCATATTATTGGGGATTTCAGTCTTCCTGGCATTGGTTGGGACTCTCTTAAAGGGACAACTAGAGCAGAAAGGGACTACATAGATACATTTGATCAAGCAGGCTTGGAGCAGCTGGTTCGCAAACAGACAAGGGGTCAAAATATCCTAGACTTAGTACTTACTAATATGACATCCAATATTCAAAACTGCAATACTGTAGCACCCCTGGAAAACAGTGACCATTGTATGGTTGCCTTTGATATACAGATAGAAAATCCAGCTATAGAAGGTGATACACACATTAGCATGGAACAAAGCAAACTTTAGTGCAATCAAGGATAGAGTGGGGAAATTGGATTGGAAAAACGAGTTTAAAAACAAAACAACACAGCAAATGTGGGAGGCTTTGGAAGAAATATTAATCAAGTGCACCAAAGATCATATTCCCACAAAAAAGAAGTATCGGGGGGAAGCAAGAACACCAAGCTGGATGAACTACAAAATAAAAAGATGATCAAAATAAAACCAAAACTCTTCAAAAAACATAAGAGGGAACAGAAAGAGTGCCAGCTGGATTAAATATAGTCATCTACACAGCAGTATAAAGAAAGAAATTATAAAGGCAAAGGCAACTCACAAATCAAGCTAGCAGTAAAAATAAAGGATAACTATAAAGCCTTCTATTCTTATGTAAATGAAACTAAAAACAGTGGGCAAAAGATCGGTCCATTATCAATCAATCAGTCAATCAAACTGTATTTAACCAGGCTATACACCTTTGAGCTAGCTTGTTTACAAGATGGTCCTGGAAGACCTAGAGGACATTACTGATACAATGGCAATTAAGAAACTATACAGATGATACATAAACACAGTAGTGCAATTAAACAAGTAAGGAGGTCAAGAATCTTTATCCATTTATGTGCCACTTTGCAACACCTCACAACATGCACATGCCTATTACAGAGCACATACAATATGACCCAGGATGGATACAAAGTTATTCATGGTACAACTGTATAAACATAGCAACCCGAAAATACCTATGCAGTACCTTACACTGGGAGGTGAGGGGAGTGTGGGGAGGGAGGGGGTAGTACAAAATAGAGTGCGGAGAGGCAGGGGGAGTATGGGGAGGGACAGAAAGGGGGTAGTGGAGGGGTTGTAGGAGAAGTGTGGGAAGGGATAACTGCCCAAGTGCAGGGAGTTGCCAACTGTAGGATTTGGGCAATTATTGATGGCATATGCAATTTTCTTTTAGCACAGAAGATAGTAGGGTCTTAAGAGTAGACCTGCCTGGAATGGTGCAGAGCTTTAGTGACTTCTGGAGCACATTCCCAAGGGATGGAAGGGCAAAAGTGATAACTGCAGTGCCATATCGAGTTCTGACTTTAGGGACTTTGAACATTACAAGTGAGTAGTGCCTCAAGCCATAGAAACTCGAACTTCCAATAAAGAGATTGGAGATATATGTGGGTAGTTTACTAGTAATTGCTCTGTGGATCCAAAGGCACGTGTTTCTCTGCCTCCTGACAGTCAGGGAGATCCAGCCTATCATTGCGTAGAGCAAGCAATGGTGGATGTTTAGAGGAGTATTAGTGATGAATCTCAAAGTCCAGTGGTAAAGTGAGTCAAGTTTAGTTAGAGTCGACTTAGGACAGTGGCTATAGAGAATGTCTGTGTAATTTAAGAGGGGGAGAAAATGTAGTTTGGGCTAGATTTCTCTTCGCCTCGAAGGTGAGAAAGTGTCTAATGTGGTAAAAGACGGCCAGGCTTTGCCCCACTTTTTTAGCTAGTTCATCCAAGTGAACTATGAAGTTGAGCTTCTAACCCTAGTAATGCTCAGGATATTCTTAACTTTATGCAGGTTGGACTGCCTGGATAGATGGAACACATGCAAATGAGTAGAATTCTTTGCACATGAGTGTTTTTCAAATACTGCCTCTACCAACTGTGGTGTTCTAACCTCTTCAGATTTTTCTCTCCACCTGAAAGTCTGGTCGCTCAGAGTGGTCGTCTTACTCTTTTGTGTGAAAGCAGATTCAAAACGTAAGTATTTTCTATTTCTTTTATTGCCTCTACTAATTCTTAGTGTAAATCTTGCTTATTGCTTAAATTACATATTTTTTGAGGTTCCTCATGGTTCGGCATAACCATGGGGGAGCCGGGTTCGTTGTTTAAGTTATCGGGGTTCTCTGATTAAAGAGCCTTGTTTTGGCCTATTATTAGTTAAGATTTTAGTCTATTGTATTATTTTTGTAACCGCTTTTTATTGGTTACAGAACCGCTGATCTGGTTCACCTGTCATCTCTTGGGTTTGGTTCCTCCGGTTCCCATCGGTTCCGGAACCAACCGCAAAAAAAAAAAAAGTTTTAGCTTTTAAAATAACCGCACTTTATTCTTTACTTAACGGTTAATGTTTTCTTTTCTTTTTAGACATTACCATGTCAGAGAAACCCAAAAAGAGAACCAGAGAACCTGGTTTCAAGAGTTGCTTAAAATGTGGAGATGTATTTGCTAAAGCAGACAAGCACAACTTATGTGTGGCTTGTCTGGGATTTGAACATCTGGATCAGGATTGTGAAGTCTGTAAAACTTTCACAGAAAAAAATGTGGAAAACGCCTTGAAAGGCTGAACAAAAAATTTCCTAGGGGTCCCTCCAGCTCTGACCAGCTGACACCCCAATCTGCTGTGGTTGAACCCACAAGTTTGTTTATCCCTGCCCCTGATACGGGTGGAAAAGGGGCCAAAAGAGGGAATGAACTGGCTGACTCCCAGGTTACCTCAAAGAAACTTAAAAAAAAAAAGGCATGCAGAATCTGCCACTGCTAAACCAGGGACTTCTGCGCAGATGCCTGCTATGCCCTCAGCTCAAGAGATAGCCCAGGCTTTTAAAATTATCCAGGCACTGTAAAACATTGTTCCCCAGCAGCCTGCCCCTATATAGGGTCCCCAGGCCAGCAGTGGTGTGTTGCCCTCTTTACAGGAGAAGAAATATTATGAAGAGGAAGATGATCCTTTTCAGGATGATGAACCAATTCCTCCAGAGGTGTCTCCTGAGCAAGATTTTGGTTCTCCTCCCAGGGTGTCAGAGGATTTCTCCTCACATTTTAAATTTGTAAGGAGAATGGCAGATGCTCTGGATATTGCTACCACAGAGCAGATTGAGGATGATGAGGGTATTGAATATTTAAGTATGATGGGTTTGACACCCACAAAAGCCCTCCTCTTGGCCAGTATACAAATTTTTCAAAAAAGACACCCTAAGACTTTTACAGACCCCTAATTCTGTTCCTCCGATTGATAGGAGAGTAGATAAAAAGTATCAGTTGGACAGGACAGGAGCTGATTTCCTTTTCTCCCATCCTGACCATCAAGGGGTTATACAGCAGGCAGCCTGCAACAAAGTCGGAGTCCCCCTTTCCTCCCACCCTCCGGACAAGGACTCCAGAGAAATGGATAGCATAGCCAGAAAAGGCTACTTATCAGCCTCTTTGGCCATGAGACAGGCTACTTTTCAAGCTTATGCTGCCCAGTATCAAAAATCTCTGTGGCAGTCGGTACTGGACATGTCCATGAAAGTCACCTCACCCTCGTCTGAAGACCTGGCTGAAACTGCCAAGTTTGGGCTGGAGGCGGCTAAGTACCAGTTCCAGATGGCTGCTGATTCTAATGACACTGCAGCCAGATGGGTGGCTAACACCGTGGCACAGAGAACGTTTGCTTGGCTCAGGGCCACTAACTTTACTCAGGATACTCAATCCAAGGTCCTGGATTTTCCTTTAGAGGGGAACTCTCTTTTTGGGGAATCCCCGGTTGCATACATGAAAAAAGTGGATGAGTATAAGGCAACCTATAGAATCAACTCTGCTAAGGAGCACGCTTCTCCATCCACTAGGCCATATGGAAGGGGGGGCAGGGGAAGGTCTTTTATGACCAGACCCTTTTTCCAGCCAGTAGCCATGCCCCAGTACCAGCAGTATGCACAACAGGGATACTCTAGGGGTAGGAGTAGAAGGGGCTCTAGGAGGGGCTCTCAAACACAACCTCAGCCCCAACCAAAACAAAACCCCTGAGGCTCAGGCCGCATCCTCCCTCCCTGTTGGAGGCAGACTCTCCCACTTCCTTCAGGCTTGGCTAAGCATCACCACAGACAAGTGGGTGCTGGAGGTAGTGGGTCAGGGTATGCCTCTGGATTTCAAATCTTTTCCTCCACAAAAGGACAGGGTTTACTGCTCACCTCCTCTAGCAGAGAGAACACTGCTAGAAGCAGAGGTTCAGAAACTGTTGCATCTCAGAGCAGTGGAATTAGTCCATACCACCCTGAGAGGAAAGGGTTTTTACTCCAGATACTTCCTAACAACAAAGAAAAGTGGGGAGTGGCGGCCAATGTTGGATCTCAGAGCTTTGAATAAGCATCTGAAACAAACAAACTTCAAAATGGTAACTTTGGCTCGAATATTGCCAACAATCCAAAAAGGTGACTGGCTGGCATCACTGGACTTGAAAGATGCCTATTTCCACATCACCATAAAGGAATCTTACAGAACATATCTCAGGTTCAGACTCCCTTCAGGCCACTATCAGTTTTCAACTCTTTCTTTCAGTCTCTCCTCAGCACCAAGGGTATTCACAAAGTGCCTAGTTGCTGTAGTGGCATATCTAAGAAGACAGGGAGTGACTGTCTTTCCTTACCTGGATGATTGGCTGGTGGTGGGAAACTCACCAGACCAAGTAAGGAACTCCCTAAGAATCACCCAGGCCTTCTTAGAGTCTCTGGGTTTCATAATAAACCAAAATAAATCAGTCCTAACCCCTGCTCAAGCTTTACAGTTTATAGGGGCAGAAATCAACACACTTCAGGGCAGAGCCGTTTTACCCTTAGACAGGGTGCAAAGGCTTCAGTCAGTAGCAAACTCCTTCATCCTGAACAGGTCAAAAACTGCAAGGCAGTTTCTCCAGCTACTAGGCCATATGGCTGCATTCACAGGCATAGTGCAAGGATCTAGATTCCATATACGAGACATCCAGTTTCACCTCGGGTCCCACTGGAGTCAGAAAAAAGACCCTTTTTTAAAGCTTATAACAGTAACAAGGTCACTATTAAGGGCCCTTTTGTGGTGGAAACAGGAAACCAATTTAAGGCAGGGAGTGCCTTTCCAGAGAGAAAAACCCTCTCCGGTACTCACAACAGATGCATCCCTATTGGGCTGGGGTGCCCACTTAGGAAAGCACATGACTCAGGGAATCTGGTCAGCAGCAGCAGAGTCCCTTCAGCACATAAATTTACTGGAGTTAAGAGCAGTCTTCCTAGCCATAAAGGCTTTTTCTTCACTGATAATGGGCAGGGTGGTTTAGATCAGAACAGACAATACCACCACAATGTATTACATAAACAAACAGGGAGGCACCAGGTCAGGTCTCCTCTGCACAGAGTCCAAGAAGATTTGAACACTAGCGTACTCTCTGAAGGTCTCTTTACAGGCCATTCACTTGCCATGAAAGGACAATACTTTGGCAGATGCAGTAAGCCGCATCAACCAGGCCCATCCCGAATAGACTCTGAACAAGCAGGTGGTACAAGTTATTTTCAGAAGGTGGGGCACTCCAGAGATAGACTTGTTCGCATCCCACCAAAACCACCAGCTACCTCAATGTTGCTGCAGACCACCAGCACAGGGCACAGTTCCTCTGGATGCCCTGGTTCTGGACTGGACAGGCAGGCACCTGTATGCTTGTCCCCATTTCCCCCTGGCTTTCAGTGTGTTACTGAAGCTAAAGTCCCTCTCAGCATCACTGATTTTGATAGCTCCGGATTGGCCTAGGCAGCCATGGTACTCTACTATATTCTACTCTCCATGTCTATCAGCAAACCAATACAGTTTCCCCTCAGACACAATTTCCTGACTTCCAATCAGGGAACATTGTTGTATCCGAATCTCAAGTCCCTTCATCTGAAACCATGGCTCTTGAGGAATTAGTGTATGCAGATTTAAATCTTTCAGAAGCTGTCCTAAATATTTTAAAGGGTTATAGAAAACCCTCCACACAAAAAACGTATTCTTCCAAATGGAAGAGATTTTCTCTCTGGTATTTCAGCATTAACCTTCTGCCCCAAAAGGCCGGAGTTTCAGTTGTCCTGGACTATCTCACCCATTTGCACTCACAAGGTTTGCAACCCAGTACCCTTAAGGTTCATTTAGCAGTGGTACCTGCCTACCTTTCTGTGGGGACCAAGGTGTCAGTAGCATCTGATAAACTTTTCAAAAGATTTTTTAAAGGACTGATGCATTTACACCCACCTCACAGGGCACCAGTGCCTGCTTGGGATTTGAATGTGTGTATAGCCAAGCTCATGAGCCTTCCCTTTGAGCCTACGGCTAGTGCCCACTTGAAATACCTTACTTGGAAAACAGTCTTCCTAGTGGCTATTACTTCTGCAAGCAGAATTAGCGAGCTCCAAGCTCTCTGCATTGACCAAGACTGTATCTCTTTTCACATAGATAAGGTAGTCCTCAGAACTAGCAGTCAGTTTCTCCCTAAAGTGGTTTCAGACTTTCATCTGAATCAATCAATCACTCTACCTGTCTTTCACAGAACATACCAGTTCTGGTGAAAGAAGATTACACAGTCTGGATGTGAAAAGGGCTATCAGCTATTACATGACAGTCACTAAAGACCATAGGAAAAATGGAAGACAACTTTTCCCTACATATGGGGATGTAGGAAAGGGTAAACCAGCCTCAAAAAGATCCATCTCTTGGTGGATAGTCCAATGTTTTTAGTTCTGCTACACTAAGGCAGGTAAAGAGCCCCCAACCGGATTGAGGGCGCATTCTACAAGAGGAATTGCTGCTACCCTTGCAGTTGCCAGGGAGGTTCCTTTGGTGGACATTTGCAAAGCAGTTACCTGGAAAACAGTACACACTTTTACAAAACACTATAACCTGGATATTTTATCCAGGGGTGATGCTAGGTTTGGCACAGCAGTCCTGCAGAGCTTGTTTCTAAAATAAAGTTCTGTGCCCACCTCCAGTGGTACTGCTTGGTAGTCTGCATAAAGTTATGAATATCCTGAGCATTACTGGGGTTAGAAGAAAAAAATTCTTACCATAGTAATCTTATTTCTTCCCAATGATGCTCAGATATTCATAACTCCCTCCCTTCCTGAACATCAGCCTCTGCTCTCTGCATGCTGGTGCCACTAAGCCATATTGATTTTGTTGCATTTCTCTGTTTTAATCATTTCTAAACTGGAGTTTTTCAATGTTCTCCTCTTGGAGTTTTATTGGATGTGGTTTTTGTCAAGAGTTATCTTCCCTTCGGAGTTTTTTTCTAAATTCTATGCTTTAATTAGGGGACACCCCTCTTTTTATAGAATATTACTTACATTAGTTCCTAATGCCTGACTTCCAGGCTTGTCACAAATCTGAAGAGTTTAGAACACCGCAGTTGGTAGAGGCAGTATTTGAAAGATGCTCACATGCAAAGAATTCTACTCATTTGCATCTATTCCATCTCTCTGGGCAGTCCAACCCTCCAGGCTTACTGCATAACGTTATGAATATCTGAGCATCACTGGGAAGAAATAAGATTACTATGGTAAGTAATTTTTTATTACTGTCTAGCCAAAAACCCAAGTATTTAAACATGTCCACTGTTTCGAGTGGTTCACCAAGTAGGGTATGTAACGTAAGGTTTTGAGTAGTTGCAGTTTGCAAATATGGTTGGGCGGAGAGAAGCATAGCTTTTGTTTTCTTAGCATTAAGGAGCAATTTAAGGTGTAGAAGGTTATGTTGCAGGATGTCAGAATCATTCTGTAGGTGGCAGAAACGTTCAGCTTTTCACTCCACGGTTAGCAAGCTGATTGCTGCCGGCATCCGTTTCAGAATGATCTACCCTGCCAAGTTGCAAGTTTCCATGGAAGGGACATGGCATTCTTATGAGTCTCTGGATCAAGGTGCTTCGGATCTCTCCCACAAGCTCCCAAACCTGTTTAAATTGGGCTGAATATTCCCCGATGTGTCAGAATGCCAGTTCTCGGTTATGGTTGTAATATTGTACTCTTACTTGTGTGCTAATGTTCCCTTTCCCTTCCTTTCCCTTTTGGATTTTTTGTTGGTGGGGAGGTTGGGTAGGCCGGAGGGCAGCCTGGTAGGCCTAGTTTGTTGCTGGTGAACGTCCGGTTCGTTCTACCTGGTTGGGGGTGGGAACCTTTATCTAACTGCTGTTTCTACACGTCGTTAAGTCGGTCGGACTTTTTGGGTCCCTCAGCCTTTCTTGGCCCTCTGATCTCTTCCTTCTTCTCCCGGGGCTGAAAGTAGATGTTATTAGGAGGGAAGTGACCTTGTCTAAGTGCTGCAGTCAAGAGACATTGTCCTACGGGATCAAGTTATCTAACTCGTAGGAGAAGGTCTCTCAGTTTGAATGATTCATGGGACATCCCGGTAGGAGGGTGGGGTGATTAACATCGTACTTGGTCTACCTGCAGTGTCTCGGCTGGCATCAGCGGGCCTGTTGTATTGGATATGAATTTAGAGCCATTCCGTTCTTCATGACTAGGTACTCCTACACATAAACTGGAGTACATCACTCATAGCAGGGAGCGGCAGAGGCAATCTGTAACACTGCCTTGGCACTATATTAACAACAACAAGGGCTTAAGATTTCTGATTTTGGTTTAGCTGGTACACGAACGGTACTGGATTTTGCTTCTGCGCTCTGATTCCTGTCTGGTGGGATGAAGAACGGGTTGTCTTGCAATTCAGGGGTTGAGTTAGGGTGATGTAGTGAAATGGAGAGCTGCTGATGCCACTGAGTGCAGTTCCTTCATAGATGCTGCCCCGCGATTATAGGAAAGGCGTCTTTTTTTCTTAGGGGGTCGTTGGAGGTTCCTACCTTCCTGTTGTAGGTTAGCCATTTCAGGAGTTTTTAGGGGGCGCCCTCTGAAGTAGTACACGCTCCCAGGCAGCTCAATCCACTTACCTCATGGGGGGGGGCGTCATAGTTTTTTGCATTGTTTGGGGAAATAAATACTTCTTCAGACGGACATGCCCCCATGGACCTGCTCGAATTCATACTTCCTATACAGTGTAGTAGGGTGCACTATGGTTTCTTAGAGGGTGGTGGGATGGGGGGCTCCAGGAGGGAGCTGTCTCGAGGAGGACTGCATAGCGCACCAGAGAGAGGGGTGAAAGGCACCTTTCTTGGGAGGCATGGTAGTCAGGGGGTTCCTGGTCACTACCTGTTATTAGGACCAGAAGTAAATTGGGGTATACACTTTTGGTATTGGTATCTTTGTATAGAATCTGCCTCCCAGTGTAGCGTTGCCTATGGGCTTTGGTCCCCCGACTCAAGGTTTAAAGTACCTATTATTTTTCTGAGACCTGTCGGGAGGCCTTTTGTATATAGTTGGAGGGACCGATGGGGGGGGTTCTGGGGTACAGCTCTCCTTCCTACTGTTTGTTCCATCAAGGGCAGTTGAATTATGGTTGAAGTCTTTTCCATTCTGGTTACTGTTCAGGGGTATGGAGGGGGGCGGAGGATGGGGGATCATAGTTATGAAGATTTTCAAGTATGGAGGGGTAGGGGGATGTGCCTTCCGGATGGTTTATTTTTCATTGCTATGCATTCCTTGCTGTTATATATATATAATAATATATAAGTATGATGTCGATTAAAATTGCAATGTGGAATGTCAGAGGTGCCAGACAGCTGTCTAAAAGGTACCAGGTTCTCAAAAACTGTGCCCTTTTGAATGTTGATATTCTTCTGATGCAGGAAACCCATCTCATGGCATCAGAAGTCAATGGGCTACATCGACAGGGCTACTTCCAAATTTTTGCTTCTTGTGGGACGTCTTCCAGTAGAGGGGTGGCTATATTGATTAAAAGACACATTTCATTTCTGGCAGAAGAGTGTTTAGTGGACCAGGAAGGTAGATTTATTATTGTTAAGGGCATGCTCAATAATGTCAGGGTGGTATTAGGGGTAATCTATGGCCCAGTGGGAGGAGACCCGGATTTTCTTATGAATCTGGCTGATAAACTGAGTGGGCTCTTTCCCTTCTTGTTAATACTTTGGGGGGATTGGAATATTGCCCCATCTCAGGACCTGGCTAAATCTTATAGACCTTTAAAACCCCATCCCCTTCACAACTTGCCCTGAGGGATTTTATGGATCTATTAGGTCTATGTGACCCATGGCGCTTATTTAACCCCTCAGGACAGCTCTCTTCTTTCTATTCCCAAGTTCATCGGTTGTGGTCTAGAATTGATTTTATCTTAGTTAGTAACACTCTTTTGCCCGGTATCTTACAGACGGGAATAGAACCAATTGTGATTTTGGACCATTCCGTGGCATGGATTTCGATTTTCCCCTGACCCACAGGTACAAAGAGACTCTGACTGGAAATTAAACACACAGCTTTTAAAAGAAGAACACATGGTTTCTCATATTAAATTGCTAATATCTTCCTTTATAGATACTAACTCAGATTCAATTGATAGGGAAGACTTGATTTGGTGTCCCTTTAAATGTTTCATAAGGGGGGAATTTATTAAGTTAGCGTCGAGAAGGAAAAAGCAGAGGGAGGCTAGGATCATGTCGCTGTCGAATCAAATTATGCTAGCAGAAAGCAAGTTATCTTCCTCATCTTCCCAAACAGACTTGGAAACCTTGCTGAAGCTTAGGAATGAATATTCTGATTTGTTAAGAGATAAGGCAGAATATGCCATTCTCAAAACCAAAGCCCGTTATTTTGACCAGGGGGAAAAAACGGGCAGGATGCTGGCCCTCCGTTAGCGGGAAGTGGAGGGATCGAGCTGGATCCCTTCCTTGTCCTCCCCTGATGGCTCCCTCAAGACTTCCCCTCGGGATATCTCCCAGGTTTTGAGTCCTATTACAGGGATCTTTATAGTATTGGTCCCTCTCGACCTTCCTACTCCCACATCGAACAATTTTTGGACTGCCTTCCTCTTCCTTTCCTGCAGGCCCATCAGGGGGAGTTTTTGACCTCTCCCATTACATTGGCCGAGGTGGAAGAAGCAATTGGGGAACTAGTTCTGGACAAGTCCCCGGGGCCTGATGGTTTTCCCTCCAATTTTTATAAAGTTTTCTGTAAGGAGATTGCTCCCTTTCTTCTGAAACTGATTATATGTTTACCTCTGACCTCCTTGACCCCTGTTTGTTGGAAGCCACCATTGTTTTGATTTTGAAACCAGACAAACCTCAGACAGACCCAACAAGTTACCGTCCAATTTCATTACTAAATTATGATATAAAGATTTTAACTAAAATTTTGTCTCTTAGAATTAAACGGACTTGGTCTAACTTGTTGAGTCCCGAACACGTGGGTTTTGTTCAGGGTAGATCTTCAGCTGATCATTTGCATACCCTTTTGCATATTTTCCAAGTTGCCCAGGATTCCCAGGCTCCTATGGTTTTGGTATCATTAGTTGCTGAGAAAGCCTTTGACAGAGTCCACTGGGACTTTCTCTGGTTTACCCTTGGGAGAATGGGTTTCCCGGACACTTTCATCCAATGGATCAAAACAGTTTATAAGTCCCCTACTGCTAGAATTTATTGCAATGGGTTCTTCTCTTCTCGATTCCCCTTATTCACTGGTACTCGGCAGGGGTGTCCCCTATCGCCTTTTTTGTTCAATTTATATCTGGAACCTCTCTTACTGAGTATTAAGAACTCACCCCAGATTACAGGATGTTTAGTTCATCAGCAATCTCTGACGTTATCGGCTTATGCTGATGACATTCTTTTACATTTGGCTAACCCGGAGCTCTCTCTAACACACATATTACAAATTATTGATCGGTTTGGACAGGTGGCCAATTATAAACTGAATTTATCCAAATCAATCATATTCCCGTTAAATGCTAGTACGTCCCACGCAAGTTTCACCCAGTTTGGTATGAAATGGTCTTCTTCCTCCTTTAAATATTTAGGTATAGAAACATAGACTTTGACGGCAGATAAGGACTGCTTGGCCTATCTAGTCTGTCCATTTCCCTACCTACAGGATAGGCCGCAGATCCTAGTTAACCAACAGCCTATTTCTTCCTACCCCCCACAAGAATTGCCTTATGTCTGTCCCATGTATTCTTGAATTCTCCCACAGTTTTAGACCCCACAACCTCCTCAGGAAGGCTGTTCCATGCATCCACTACCCTCTCTGTGAAATAATACTTCCTCACATTGCCCCTGTACCACCCCCCCATTATCTTTAAATTGTGTCCCCTTGTTCTTGCACGTCTCTTTTTCTGAAAGCTGCTACCTTCTTGCACTTTGTTGATTCCACTGAGGTACTTAAAAGTTTCTATCATGTCCCCCCTCTCCCTTCTTTCCTCAAGGGTATACATATTAAGCTCCTTTAGTCTTTCCTCATACAGCTTCTCTTGCAGACCCTGCACCATTTTAGTTGCCCTCCTCTGGACTGCCTCTATCCTGTCTATGTCCTTGCGGAGATGGGGTCTCCAGAACTGGGCACAGTACTCCAGATGGGGTCTCATCAACTGTCTGTACAGAGGGATAACAACTTCCTGTTTTCTGCTGGTGATGCCTCTCCCTATGCATCCCAGTATACCCCCAGCCATCCCTACTGCCTTCTCACATTGCTTCCTAACCTTAAGGTCATCTGATATGATTATCCCCAGGTCCCTTTCCTTTTCAGTTATTGTTACTACCTCCCCCATTGTGTATTCTTCCCCTGGGTTCTTGTTTCCCAGGTGCATTATTTTGCACTTCTTTGCATTGAATCCTAGCTGCCATACTTCTGACCATTCCTCCAACCTTGCCAAGTCCCTTCTCATCCTTTCCACGCCTCCTTGTGTATCAACCCTGTTGCAGATCTTTGTGTCATCTGCAAAGAGGCATACTTTTCCTTCCAGTCCCTCTGCAATGTCACTTATGAATACATTAAAAAGGACTGGACCCAATACTGAACCCTGCGGTACCCCACTAGTAACCCCTCTTTCTTCAGAGTGGACTCCATTTACAATTACCTTCTGTGTCCTGTTGTCCAGCCAATGTTTTACCCAGGATACTACCCTGGGACTCACTCCCAGGCTGGTTAATTTGACTATTAATCTTTTGTGTGGGACTGTGTCAAATGCCTTGCTAAAGTCTAGGTAGACCATGTCCCCAGCCCCTCCCTGGTCTACTACTTTGGTCACCCAGTCAAAGAAATCTATTAGATTCATCTGACATGACCTTCCCACTGTGAACCCATGCTGCCTTGGGTCCTGTGCCCCACTGGCCTCTAGATACTCAACTATTCTTTCCTTCTGAAGTGACTCCATCACTTTCCCTACCACAGAGGTCAGACTGACAGGTCTGTAGTTTCCTGCCTCTGTCTTGGTCCCACTTTTGTGAAGGGGAATCACATCTGCCTTCCTCCAGTCCTCAGGTACCACATCATCCTCCCATGATTTATTAAAAAGAGTTGCCAGTGGTTTCACTAGTTCCCCCTTTAATTCTTTTAGAATTCTGGGGTGAATTACATCAGGCCCCATTGCTTTGTCCACCTTCAGTTTTAGGAATTCTTGCAGAACCCTTTCTTCTCTGAAAGGACTGGGATCAACCCCCCCTATCAAGAGTGTTTCTGTTAATTGGATTAGGCACTTCCCTCTCCTCTTTTGTGAATACTGAGCAGATATATTTATTCAGTATCCCTGCTTTTTCACTGTCCCCCTCTGCCCACCCACCGTTCATTCTATCCAGCCTCACTATCCCTCCCTTTGTCTTTCTATGCTCGATGATGTACCTATAAAAGGTTTTATCCCCCTTCTTAACTGAGTTGGCTATCTTTTCCTCAGTTTGGGCCTTTGCTATTCTGACTTCCCTCCCTGCGTCCTTCTGTCTTAACTGGTACAGCTCTCTGTCCTGCTCTGTCTGTGTTTCCTTATACTTCTGGAATGCTATCTTTTTCTTCCTGACTTTCACAGCCATCTTATACATCTTACTAGGGACCCAGAGGCTCTCAGAAAGCTTAATCTGGATGACTTGGTGTCTAAAATACAATCTGATCTTCAAAGATGGGCTGCTTTTCCTTTATCCTTGTGGGCCGTATAAGTATAATTAAAATTAATGTATTGCCCTGGGTATTTTACCCACTAAATTTATTGAATATTTATCTTCCTATGTCCTATTTTCAGCAGTTCCATTGTATTATCTCTAGATTTGGCAAGGTAAGCAGCCTAGGAGGGCCTTTTTTAAACTTAACTTACCCAGGGAGAAAGGTGTACTCCGTCTCCCCAATTTTATGTTATACTATTGGGCGAGTCATATTTCCAAAATGGGGAGGTGGTATGATGCTAGGACTGATGTATACCTCCCAATCTGGTTACAGCTCGAGAGAAGGATTCTGGATAAGTATAGGCTCCAGTTATCTAGAGTTTTTTATTATACTTTTCCACATTACCTCCTTTTATACAAAGTAGTGTTATAGGACTTCTATTAAGGTGCTGACTCAATGTTGGAACTTTTTCAATATCTCACCAAAAAAAGATACGACTCAACCTCTTACTTTAAATCCGAACATTAAGATAGGAGGCTCCCCGCTCTCCCTAGACTGGCTCCATCAACTGCAGGATTGCTGTGTGGAAAGCCTATTTTCCCAGGATTCCCTTCTTTCTTCGGTGGATATAATGATTAAGTTTAGCATCCCTCAGAAACTCATTTTTAAAATTTTCCAGCTGAGACACCTTATGGTCTCTAATTTTGGATCCTCATGTATGGTGTCTCAAGTCAGGCCCTTCTTAGACCAGATACAAGAGTATGCCAATAGGTCCCATGGCGTTTCCAAGATATACTCCTTCCTATTGGGTATCAAATATCCCAACTCCCTTATTGGCTCTAAAATTTGGTCCTCTCTGCTGCCAGATTCTCCCTTGGTTTGGGCGCAGATTTGGGTGGACACGTACAGATATCTCACCCAAGATAGGCATAGGCTTATTCAGTATCATATACTGGATAATTTGTACTACACTCCGGTTAAGTTGGCCAAACTAGGCAGATTACCTTCGAACATATGGCATAGCTGAAGGGAACCTAGTACATATTTTTTGGCACTGTGACAAAGTGGCTCCATTATGGCATTCAGTTCAATCCAATCTAGATCCCCTCTTGGGATTAAGAGATTTGTTTACTATAGAAGTTTGTATTTTAGGGATGTTCTCTAATATACAGGTTTTGGAATGTAGGTTCCACATGGCTTTAATCTCTATAGCAGTTAAAAGGCTGGTTCTCAGACATTGGATGGACCAATTGGTCATGTCATATGCAGAGTGGACTAAAGAAATATCTCTCTGTTTCAAGACTGAAAGACTAATAGCAAGCTCTAGGAACTGTTTGACCTCGTTTGACCGTAAATGGGGCAAATTGTATGCTTTATATTTGAATTAATGTCCATGTGTGCATATCTCTGGTTGCTCGGGTTGGTATTTCTCACATTGATGCTGGTCACTGCATATTGATTACCTCTTAAAATATGTTCTGTATGTACTTTGCTTTCTTCCCAATAAGGCACATCCTGGGGTGGGGGTGGGGGTTGAAGGAACTGTGGGAGGGGGGCATGGGGGGTTTAGGGGGTGTTTATTTTTTTTTCCATAGATCTAATGTTCTCTGCAGCATCTGGGAACTCTCTTTGTATTTACTTTGTACTCATGGTGTTCAGTACTGGTTCATGTTCTTAATTTAGATAACAGTTTGTTATCTAAAAATTTAATAAAGATGTTGAATTTCAAAAAAAAGAATCATTCTGTAGCTCTTTAAATGCAACCTCAGGGGAGGGACTAGCAGTGTATAGCACGGTGTCATCTGCGAAGAGGTGCATCTTTGTCACATGAACCTTGGAGTCTAAATTATTGATGTAGATTGCAAAAAGAATGAGACTCAGGATAAATCCTTGTGGAAGAATCTTAAGTGGGGAAAAATCCTCCTTAAGCTTTGGTTTGTTGCATTCTATTAGTAAGGTAGCAGATTAACCATTTTATAGCGATAGCATCAAGGCAGAGGTGATGCAAGGCAGACAAAAGTAAGCCGTGCTCGACTGTATCAAAAGCCTTGCTTAAGTCTAGAAACAGTGCATAGATGTACTCTTTTGAGTCCAGTGAGTTTTGCCTATCACTAGTTACTTTGGCTAGTGTGGATACCATGCTATGCTTTGGTCTGAAACCTGACTGTATAGTGTTAAGCAAGTCTTCGGCTTCCAGGTAATCTCTCAGTTGGTTATTTGGTTATTAACTATCTTTTCCAATAGTTTTGCTAAAACAGGAAGTAGGGAAATTGGCCAGTAATTGTTCAGGTCGCATGTATCCCCAGACTTAAAAAGGGGTATAATATGAGCGATTTTCCAGATCACTGGTAGGTCACCTAGTGCTAGGGATAGATTGAAAAGATGTGTGATGGGGGCAGTCAAGTGGTAGTACCCAATTTTCAAGTACTGGGATTCTAGGAGATTGACACCGGTGCTTTTCTTAATATCCAGTGACAGTAGTAGGTCCTCAACCTGTTTAAAAGGTCATTGGGCTGAAGCTAAAAGAGAATGATTTCTGTCTTTTCATACTGTCAAGGCATGGGGCAACCTTAGTACTGGCTTGAGTCAGGAGCCTGCTAGCTGGGGAGACACTGAATGCTAGGCCTGCCGTGGCAAATGGTTATTAAGTTGCTCCAGGATGTCAGCCTTGTCTGTGTACGAAGCATCTCCAACAACAATCTTTAAAGGCAGTGGAGGGGATGGAGTGCGGCTGTCAATCTCTAAGTATATTCCAGAATTTGGCAGAATTGTTTTTGGATTCTTCGAAGGATGTTTGAAAGTAGTGTGCTTTTTCTGCTCGGATCAGTTTTGTGCAGGAATTTCTTGCAACACGGAAAGCCAGCCAATCCGAATCTGATTTAGTTTTTCGGGCCCTTTTCCACAATCTGTCTCTGTCCTTTAAGGCTGCTTTTAGTGTAGGTGTAAACCACAGTGTTGATCTTTTTCTAGTCCTAAGTTTGGCAAGTGGCGCATGCTCATCCACCACACCCAAAACAAGGTTATGGAAGATGTTGTAAGCGTCGGCAAGCGAAGGAGCCAAGTAAAAGTTCTGCCATCTAATCTTACTTAGGTCTGCTAGGAAGACAGATTGACTAAAGTTTTTAGGCATCTTTTTGTATTAAAGGTGAATGTCGAGGTAAGTTTTGGGGTACGTCGTATACAGGTGGTAGCACTGTGATCACTTAAGTCGTTATGGAATACTCCTGTATGTGAGATGTTATGCAGCTTGTTAACGAGTACGAGGTCCAGAAGGGTGCGTCAACTTGAGATTTTGCTGTTAGGCCTGGTGATGTCAAGGGTAATTTGTGAGAGGACATGCTCATCACAAAAATCCTTCAGTGGTTTGGAACAGGCGTCTTTCCAGTTCAGATTTAGGTCCCCCATGATAATGCACTCAGAGTTGGCTTTCTCCAAGATGGTATGAAGGTGAGATAGGATCCCTAAAGTGCCTGACAGTGGTCTGTAGCAGGCAGTAATTAATATGGCATCTTCAGAGGTCAGGGTCCCCCTCAATGTGAGGCTCTCAAATTCCTTTGGGGTAATGGTTACGTTTGTTACTGTAACAGAGAACTTATCTTATATATATATATATATATATATATATATATACACACACACATATATATATATATATATAATATAGCAACACCCCCACTCCTGGAGGGTCTATCAGATCTGAAGAAATTGCATGTTGGGATATAGATGCTATGGTCAGGAGTGGAGCTCCTGAGCCAAGTCTCAGATACCATTAGAATATCTGGGGATGTATGAAGTACCCAGGCTCGTAGTAAGTCTAGTTTTTTTAGCAGGCTGCAGACATTTAAGTGGAGAAAACTGATCCCTTTTAGCTGAGGTAGTACTGATGGGACCTCTAAGGATAAGGGAAGACCAGGATTTAATTTGACATTCCCTGAGCATAGTAGTAAGAGAACAATTAAGTTACTGAGTCCGGTTATATGCGTGTGTTATGTCTCTTTGTATATGGGATTTTTAGGGGTGGTCTGTGGAGGGCAATGATGTTGTTTAAGAGGGACATTACATACAATACTGTTTTTGCTGATACTGACAATGATATCTGATAGTACTTGGAAGAGATGGTGTGGGAAAAGAGTGTATTGACTTGTTGGGGGCTAGTTTCTGATGGAACAATAACAAATGTGTTTGTTAATGAGACTGCACTTCTATCATGCAACCCCTGACTTGAGGAAGTTTCCATGAGTTTAAGAGTGGGGTAATTAGTAGGACTACAAGGCAGCTGAAGAGAAAGAGAGATTGTATAAATGCCATTGTGACAGTGGAGAGGTGAAACCCTGATATAGTACCCAGAAGAATTTTTCTGAGTTTAGATCAGATGTCTTAGCTGCTGCAAATTGCACAGGTACTGGTAATTAGGCATTGTTGTGGTTGCACCTTTAATGGAGGCTGGGCTTGTTTATTGAGAGGGTGGGGTTTGTTGCAGTTTAGAGTATTTAATAAAGGATGGGGGAGGGCAGGGGTGGGCAGGTGGCCACCACAGACTGCTTGAGGAATAAGCTCTCTCTATGGGCCTAAGGTACAGGAGCTGCCCTTAGGCATTCACAGTAGCATGTGGCGCGGTGACTTTCTCCAGCAGCAGTCCATTTTGGGTTCCAAATTCTTTTTGTTTAAGTTAAGGAAGGCTGCACTTGCTTCTGGGGAGTTTGTGCCAGCGAGGGGATCAGACCATGTTGGTGGTCCTATTTGCAGGGATGTCAGTCACCCGGATAGGGCTTTGAATCCCCTAAAGGAGAGAGGAAGAAAGAACAGAATAAATAGTGGTTTTAGGAGGAGGGGTGAAAGTTTAGCACAAAGCAAACAAAGACAGGGGTGGGTTCCAACTTAGAACTGGGGGCAGTTTGCTCAGTATGTCTCAAGTTGCAGCTACGGGGCTGGTGGATTTTAAATCAGAAGACTTTACAGGGGCAGGGACCCTATTCACTTGAGGGATCAGATGGTAAGATGGCAACAACAAGCAAAGATATGGCAAATGTGCAAAATTATTATTTTCCCTCAGTCTTTAACAAAAAAGGAAGTATAAAAAACATAGGCAACCAGGGAAGCATTTCTAACAGCCCTATAAAAATTGAGACTAGTGGTATACAGAAGCGACTAGCCTCATTAAATCCTATCAAATCCCCAGGACTGGGTGGCTTACATCCATTGCCTCAGTGCTTGCACACAGAGGTTCTTTGTCTTTTAAATTGTTTTTTGTTTTAATTGGGTTCACCGCAACATAACCAGATAGACCATCTTAGGGTAGCTGGTTCATTCCACTGGGGTGTCAAACAGACGAGGCATACTGATAAGTCCTGGTAGGACAAAACATGTGGCTATGTCTTCTGTTGGTACCCTTTGCAAACTGTGTGAGAGGCCTTTTGGCACCATGCATTTCTGCTTAAAGTTGAACCAGCATAATATTCTGTGGTGATTTGCATATGCAGCCCATGATGCTTTGCATTGTGGGGGCATGTGTGATTTTGTATTTCTTTACATCCAAGGCTACTTAAGGAGTTGGCCAATGAACTAGCACCATCACTAGGCCATCACTTTCAGACATCCCTAAACGGGGGGGGGGAGTAGTTACCACATGAAGGGAAGCAGTAGTAATACCACTTTATAAAAAGGGAAATAGAAAAAGCCCTTCCAGCTACAGACTATTGAGTTTGACAAGTGTGTTATACAAAGTACTAGAGGGAATTATAACAGACTTTATCACTACCTTCTTGCAGGAAAATGAGTTAGAAGACAGTACTCAGCACGGATTCAGGAGGGGTTGGTCATGTCAAACAAACATGTTAGACTTTTATGACAGGGTAAGCAAAGGACTGGATCTCGGGGGGGGGGTCAGTGGATGTGGTGTTCCTGGATTTTACTAAAGCATTCAATAAACTCCCCCACTTAGAGCTTATTGAACGTCTTCACAAAATAGGGATACACAAAAACATTGTATCATGGATCATCTCATGGCTGACAAGCAGGAAGCAAAGGGTAAACATAAGGGGGACCTTATCAGACTGGACAGAGATAACGATCGGGGTATTGCAGGGGTCAGTCCTTGGACCCTGCCTGTTTAACATCTATGTTTCTACATTACAATTTAACCATGAGATGATATGGCTCAAAAAGTCTGTGGATGATTGTCATCTGGGAGTTGACTTGCTGGAACAGAATGACCACATGGAACTACAGAAGGTGGTGGGCCACATTAATACATGGTGCAATTCTTCCCAATTGCATCTGAATCTGGACAAATGCAGAGTAATGCATTTGGGCATAAAAAAACATAGCCGTCAATTACCAGCTAGGAAATATAAACCTGAAGGCAATAACAGAGGAAAGGGACCTGGGGATCACCATCTCAAATGAACTACAGTTTGGCACTCACTGCACTAACTTCACCAGGAAAGCAAATGGGGTCTTAAATTGTAATCTTAAAAATATATCCATCAGAGATAGAGGGGTTCTGCTGCCTCTTTATGAAGCCTTGGTGAGGCTTCTACTGGAGTATGGAGCTCAGGTTTGGTCACCATACCTACAGGGAAATATTGCCAAATTGGAGAAATACAAAAAAGGGCCACATGAGCAGTAAGGGGGACTGAAGAAAAGGATTACATACATAGATTGGTGGAATTGAACATGTTTACACTGGAATATAGAAGGCTAAGAGGAGACGTGTGCCTACTGTTCAAATCTTTTACAGACCATGACCTATGGGTAAAGTTAGGTTTAATGCTCAGAAATAGACTACATGACACCAGGGTACATACTATACAGCTACTAGGAGAAAATTGCAGAACACAGTGTAGACAAATGTGGTATAACCAAATGATTATACCTGTATGGAACAACTCGCCATTGGAAGTGATGAGAGTTCTTCTATAGAAGTTTTTAAACATCAGTTGGATAGGCTACATGTAGCAGGCAAGATTTAAAAACTCAACAAGTGAGCACCATGGACATAAGTTCCCTTAGCTCTGTGCCTACCTATGTAACACCCTGCCACCTTCCAAAGGTTGATCAACCAGGTGTTACATGGTACTGATGAGTACACATCTGTTGTATGATGATATTGCAATCTTCAGTACCAGTTGGAAGGAACACCTGTCCCACCTGAAGGTAGTGTTGGTAGGATACAGAGGGCAGGGATCACTGTCAAGGCTGAAAGTGCCAGGTGGCCATCACGGTGGTGGTATAACTAGGACATGTAGTGGGCCAGGTCAGCTTCACCCTAATCAAGCCAAGATTGAGGTGATAGAGACACATGGCCCAGGACTGAAACCCCCTTTGAAGACTCACGAGAGTTGAGGCGCTGGGATGTTTGTTCTACTTGCAGAAGTTCTTACACACTTAGTGACTTTGTTATTTTTATTGTGGAAACCCTGTCTTGAATAAACTGCAGAGTATTTGTACACAAGGATACTCAATTTGTGGACTATCTTTTGTCTTCACAAAAAACTTTCTACCTTGCAGTGTATGAGGTTTAGTTGCGCTCACTTTTTGGCCTTTGTCCTGAAACCCAGAAGCAGGTTTGCAGTTTCCTAGGGACTACCGGGTACTATAGAAAGTTTGGACCAAATTACAGTAACCTGGCAGCTCCCCTCTCTGGCCTGCTAAAGAAAATGCCCAACCAGCCCAGTGTTGTAGAGGGCTGAGGTGCTGGCACCTTTCCTCTTACCATGCTGCTGACCTGAGGTAAGGAGAGACTTCAGGTGTTGGAGGGTTGGCCGGGAGGGAGGAGGATCGAGCATCCTATGAATGTCTCTTCTCCTTCTGAGAGGGTGGGTGGGGAAGACTGCTGCAGTACTAACTCCTGGCAGTGGCCAGGTGCAGCTTCAATGGTCACAGTGTGGGTCAGCACAGGCTGATGTCAGATGTGCTGTGTGCAGAAGCATGCACAGCAGCATCCTTGATGTCATTGCCTGCCCGCACCATGGGGGGGATCACGGGGAAAACTCTACTCCAGGGTGCACATGATGACCAGTCCTGATGGTGCCGCACCACTCCCACACAAACTGCTCCTCCTGGATCCTTATCCTGGGCTTTCTGCAGTGGTGGGGTGAGTACCCGCCATGATGTAGCTTTTGAAGAGGAATGGAGGAGGGGGTTGAGCACAGCAATGGGGATGGTGCAGTGCTGTGGGGCCAGGTGGATGGGTGAACCATAAGTAACCCCCCTTCCCCACTGAGGAGGAGGTATAAAAACAAATAATCAAAGAAAAGAATGCCCAAAAAAGTAAAATGGGAGCCAGCCTGTGAACAAGTCTTCACACAGCTAAAGGTGGCATTGTGCAGTGCCCTTGTTGGCTAGTCCAGACTACAGTAAGCCATTTGTAGTCCAAACAGATGCCTCAGATGTGGGATTAGAGCAGTCCTCAGTCAGACCTCTAACCAAGGAAACGATCACCCAATAGTGTATCTTAGCAAAAGGTTGATTCCCTGGGAGCAGGCATATTCCACAGTTGAAAAGGAATGCCTTGCGCTGGTATGGGCACCTGAAGAAATTAGAGCCGTACCTCTACAGGAGGCACTTTGAGGTACAGACCAATCATAACTCCCTGGTGTGGCTGACACAAATGGGCAAAACGAATTATCATCTTTTAAGGTGGAGTATTGCCTTACAGGGCTACAATATGACCATTACCAACAGGGCCAGATTGGCCAATGTGAATGCAGATGGGCTACTTTGCCAGTTAGAGCAATGAACAGAATTTGTGAAACTCATACCATGCATAGGGATGGATTCCCACAAATTCAGTCTAGGAGGGAGGAGTGTGGCAATCTACCCCACTGCTAGTCCTTATTTATAGATATAATTATGTGTATATATGTTTTTCTATGGAATTCTATGTATATGAACATGCCAGTGTCAGCAAAGGCCCATAAAAAAAAGACTGACTTTTTTTTTTAAAGGGGTTTGACCTTCTGACCTGAAGGCAGCTGTTTATCAGGAAGCTAATTGCATTTCCTGACTAGCTGACCAGAGGTAATAAAGTCCCATTGTATAGTCATAAACCTTACAGGGTCTTCCTGGTAACAAGCCAGTTCAAAAAGCCCAAGATGTTTTAGCAAGGATTTGATCAGCAGATGACCATTCTAACATGATACTGTGAATTTTATCTTAAGGGTGGCAATGAACTACAGGGGACTTCAAAGGGTTTAATTCTGAAATATCATATCAATGCTAATTATAGGTCTCAGACTCTGATTTTTTATATTTTTGGAAATCTTGGAAACAGTGCAGCAGTTCCATCTCCTGGCCAGAGTAGTTGCTCTGATAAATGGATCAGTGTCTTTGGAACTGGAATAACTGCTGACACTACAAGTTACAGAGGTATTTAAAGCCCTCAGCTCAGGGTTTGACACACACATTTTCATCTGGACACTCTGCTTGACACACACCAGGAATCTAACTGCTGAAACCCAGTGTGGCTACAAGGACTAAAATAAACTGAAAACTTTCATCTCTTTTTATGGACTGCAATTCATTGCAGATATAAGGTAGACTTCGCTAACCTATTTTAGTGCGTTTTTTTTCTGTACATTTTTCCCATTTGTTTCTGCATACTGTAAGCTAAATTAGTATATGTCCTCTTTTAGTTGTAACTGCATTTATTTATTTTAGTGAAAACTTTTGTTCTTCTAAAGAAATTCTGCCTGTGTGAGAGTTTTTATATTGTATGTGTGACTGTAGAAGGTTTATTAATAATCTGTGACAACTGTTAATTGCTTAGAGAGGTCACCAGTAGCAGCCAAATTGAATAAGGGATCTGGAAGGATAGGGAGAATACCAGAGTCTCATATGAGTCTGCAGGGATTTTGAACCAGGCTGTTGCATGTCCTGCAGGGAGAAGGCCAAATCAGGTTTATACACTGCTACCCCGAAGAGAGTGTGATACTTGGGTCTTCCTCATGTGTGTAATAGCCAAGGAAAGGTTCATATTTGGCCACAAGACTTGAGACTTGTATTGTGCCCTTAACCAGAACTAGAGGGATGCCTGGGATCCTCATGGCAGAGGTGTAGTCATGACCTCGGCAAGCATTCTAAAGGACAAGGAGGATATCCCTGTTTCCCTCCCTGTCATGGATTGCACTTAGGGGTGGGCACTGTGAGCTCAATGAACCTGACCCTCAGGAGTGGGTTTGTGACATGAACCACCTTGAATTTGAATGGCGACAATGCCTGGTACCAGTGATTCTCAAGTTTTTATCCATATTTTAGTTGATCCAAAATAGAGGGTTGGGTCTGTCATCAATATGAATTCAGCACCTAACAGATAAAACTTCAAAACCTCCATTGCAAATTTGGCTTCTAAGCATTCCATTTCAATATTAGAATACTTGTTCTCTCTGTCAGGCAGTTTCCTACTGATATACAGTATAGGATATTCTTCCTTGTCTGTATTTTGGCTCAGGACTATACTTACTCCTACCTCAGATACATCCCTCTATAACACAAACCTGCTTTTAAAATCTGCCTTTTTAGAACTGGGGCTAAACATAAGGTGGCTTTAAGGGTTCAAAATCCATAGTCACATTTTAGGGACCAGGTACTTCTGCTCAGTCTTCACAGTTGGGGGGAAGGGGGTGGACCACCAGGGAGTAGAAGGAACAAAAATGATGGTGAGGTGTACACAATTCCATTTTCAGAGAAAAGAGTCGTGAAGAGACTTGCAACTCTAAAGATGGACAAGGCCATGGGACTGGAAAGGTTACATCTAAGGGTACTAAAGGAACTCAGGAAGGTGCTAGCTGCCCCACTGATTGCCATATTCTACAGTTCAGTGGAAAGAGGTGTGGTTTAAGAGGACTAAGAAAAGAGCAGACATGGTCCATCTATGTAAGAGAAGCAACAGGAAGGAGGCTAGCAACTGTGGGTCAGTCAGTCTTACTTCAATGGTGGGGAAGTTAATGGAAACCCTGCTTTAGGAAAGGCTGGTAGTGTATCTTCAATCCAGTGGGCTGCAAAAACCACAGGCATCAGTGATTCATGGGGAGTGGGGGTGGGGGATGCTCATGTCAAACAAGTCTGATAAATTTCTTTGACTGTGTAACTAGGAAAATAGATCAGGAAGGGTAGTGGATGTGGCCTATCTAGACTTTAGGAAGGCCTTTGACTAGAGATGCAGCGAAGTTTTAATTTGCAGGTGAATATGACGCAAAGTCGGCAACTTTGCCACGCCTTGCACTTTGCATAATTTATTTAAATTACCGGAAATTCACCATTTGTAACTTCACCTTACAAATTGCACTTAAAAACCCCAAAGCAAGTAGAGATTACAAATGGGGAATCCCCTAACACCACCCCCATCTATTCTTATTGTCTAGTGTCCCCCCAATGTGTGTGTATATGTGTGTGTGTGTGTGTGTGTGTGTGTATATATATATATATATATATATATATATATATATATATATATATATGTATATTATCTGTTAACTAAAATCCTAGTGTCTAGTGGACCCTCAACCTGTAATCACCAGCCCAAATAATAATAAAATCAAACCCTGGTGTCTAGAGCCCCACCCCTCTGATCGCCAGCCCCAATAATAATAAAAATAATAGAAATTCCTGGTGTCTAGTGGTGTACTCCCTGCCCCCCACCCATTCAGGTAGTGCCCATGCCTCCTGCCAGCACCGCTCCCCCATGGCCATTCACCCCCAACCCTGAGCAGGCCACCGCACAGCCCCTCCACTCACCTCCATGGCCAGCAGCCCGACTGACTTCTTCTGTAGTGAAATGAATGAGCATGTGCTTGTACAAACAGGGGCTCATTCATTCAGTCAGTCAGTCAGCCAGCTCATCAGCATGGGGACGTTTTTGAGCACATGCTCATTCATTTCATTACAGAAGAAGTCAGTTGGGCTGCCGGCTGTGGAGGTGAGTGGAGGGCTGTGCCAGTGGCCCACCTGGGGTTGGGTGGGGACATGGTAGAGTGGAATGGTGGCCAGGGGGTGGTCACTACCTGAATGGGTGGGGGGCAGAGTGTCCACCACCACAAACCAGGGATTTCTATTATTTTTTATTATTGGGGCCGGTGATCAGCAGGGTGGGGTGTCCTCTAGATACCAGGAATTTTGATTATTTTTATTATTATTTGGGCTGGTGATCAGCAGGGTGGGGGGGACCACTAGACACAAGGGATTTTTATTATTTTATTTTATTATTGTTTGGGCTGGCTATCAGTAGGGTGGGGGGTCCACTAGACACCAGGGATTTTAATTAGTTTTATATATTTGGGCGGTGATCGGTGGAGGGAAGGCAAACAGTAGTTTTTGGGCTTTGACTCTATGAATTGGTGAATTTCATTCCACAAATTGAGTGCAATCCTCGAAATATTTCATGGAGTGAATTTTATTGACTTTGCCCACCATTACCTTTGACATTGTGCCATACATGAGACTGATAAAGACATTGAAAGCCTAGGGGTGGGATCCAAAGCAGTGAATTTGGTTATAAACTGGTTAATGGATTGGCAACATAGGGTAGTGCTTAATGGCATTTACTCAAATGATGGTAGAGTAACCAGCAGGGTGCCAAAGGGTTTAGTATTTTGACCAGTCCTTTTTAATGTCTTCATAAGTAATATTACAAGATAACTGGAAAGGAAGGTATGCCTCTTTGTAGATGGTACCAAAATCAGTAAAAATGTGGACACTCGGGAGGGGGGTAGAGAGAATGTGCAAGGTTCTTGGGAAACTTGAAGAGTGGTCAAAAGCATGGCACTTGGGGTTCAGTGCCAAAAAGTGGAAGGTCATGCACCTAGGGCATAGAAACCAAGGAGTGGACTATAGGATGTGGGAAGGTACTGGCAGTCACTAAGCAGGAAAGAGACCTTGGGGTTATCATAATGGATGACCGCAAAGCACTAGGGTAGTACGACAAAGTGTGTAGGGTTAGTGGGATGCTGGGGTGCATAGGGAGGGGTATCTCCAGCAGAAGAAGGGAGGTGGGATTGCCACTGTATTGCTTAATGGGGAGATCCCACCTAGAATGTCACATCCAATTTTGGAGGCCGCACCTTAGAAAGGACATAGGGTGGAGGCATTCTAGTGGAGAACAACTAAAATGGTGCAGAGGTTGCACAAGAACTCCTACAAGGAGCAAGGAGAGACTGAGATATCTCAATATATACTCTCTGGAACAGAGGAGAGCTAGATGGGTACTTGATAGATATCTACAAGTACCTCACAGGGGTGAACAGCATGCAGGTGCAGAGTCTTTTAAATTAAAAGGAGCACTAGGACCAGGAGGCATGCAATGAAGCTTTTTTTTTGGGGGGGGGCAGTTGAAGAGGAATGTGTGGAAGTCCTACTTGACTGAAAGGGTGGTAGACATCTGAAACAGACTGCCAGCAGAAGTGGTGGAGAAGAAAACAGTGGGGGCTTCATCCATGTGTGGGATGGACATGGGCAATATTAATAAATTGTCAGAGAGGGGAAGGTTGCCTCTGACCAGTAAGGGTCTGCAGAGACAGATTAGGCAGGGACCATCTGGGAAGACTGGATGGGCCAAGCGATCCTTTTCTGCTGACAAATTCTATGTTTCTGTCACTTTATAGTATTTGGGTAATGCTTATTTGTGAGCTCAGTAAGAGGAGCAGCTAACTAAGCAAAACTGGGAACTAATTGCTGGTACTATCCAGCAAATCCTAGGAACATTCTGATATTCTTCTTTGTCTTGGGGGCTGGACTGTTGGTCACAGCCTAAATTTTTGAATATTTTGGGCTTCACCTCTACATTTCCCAGAACATAACCCAAATATTTGGTTTCTTGCATGCCCCATATGCATTTGGTAAGACTGATTGTCAGACCTGCTTCTTTAATGGACTAGTTGACTGCCCTTAGGTGCATCAGGTCACTTTCACAGTCAGTACTGTACATCACAATATTGTCCAAATCATCAGTGCAGTAACCTGTGTGAGGAAACAGAATTATATTTATTTACTGTTGGAATGTAGTGGGTGCACCGTGTAACCTGAGCAGCATGTGGTGAACTTGTAGAATCTAATGGGTGATGAAAATGCAGTCTTATATCTGGATTTTTTGGCTAGTGACATTTGCCAGTAATCCTTGGTGAGATCAAGAGTGCTGTTGTATTTGGTCCCCGCCAGCCCGTCCACCAAATCCTCTATCCTTGGCATAGGACAGCTGTCAAACCGATTCCTAAAATCAAGACAGATTTGTATGCTCTTTCCTTTTACTTTACAGTCACCATTGGTGATAAACAAGCACTTCTTAAACAAGATAAACAGGATATTTGACTCGGGGTCCCTCTAGATCCTACAAAACTGCATCCTGTACTATTCTGACACGGGACATCTTGTATGCCCCCAGTTAATGTAACCATCTAAATAAGATTAAGCTAGGACTGCATGACCCTGTACTGTTACTTTAATACTATATGTTTTTCATTACTATAAGTGTATTTCTTTTTTTTTTTTTACTTTGATCTGACGTGGAGCCTTTGCAAAAGAGTCTATGACTCAAAGGATTGTAATTCTGATTCTATTCAATAAATTTACAAATAAATTACAAATTTACTTCTCAATTCCTATGTGATTCTCAGATTTTTCCTCTTTTGTAGTCAAGGCAAGTAGATTTTACTGTTCATCTTAACAGCCTTTACAAACAGTTTGCTTAGTCACGCAATAAAAAAAAAATATAACTAACCATAAGGACACTTAACTATAAAAAAAATAACATTAGATAGTAAACATGTAATACATATCATGGGATCTCTAGAAAAAATAAATTACACATATCATAAAAAGGCTTTAACAATTATCCAGTTTTTGAATCCTTGTAAGAGGAACATGCCTAAGAGGACTGGATGGGGTATAAAAGATCAAATATCACAGAGTATGGATTTGTTAGATCATTGGCTAGTACCACAATATTATGAAATCCCATATTCCAGCAGGTTTGAGTCTTTCCTACGCCCTTGGAGTACTGGGATAATCTCAGAACTGTCATCTTTTGTGTTTCCTCAACCTTGTCTGCTCTTATCTGCACTGGTAATCTGTAAGTTTTTAGTTAGACATTGTATTGTTAAAGTCAATGTAATGTAACAAACCTGTGAATCTGCCTTGACTTCACAAAGATTTTTATTATTATACTCGTTATCTCTTTTTCTACTTTGTTGTTTATAGTTGCTGTCTATGTTATTATAACTGTGACTGTTATATGTAATTAATGATGACTGTTGCATGTGTAACCCCTCACCCCTGCCTTTTTACTAAAACGACAGGTGGCATGCTGTTGGCATTGGCAGCAATACCTGGTGGGGACCTGGATTCGGGGAGGATGAGGTTACCTGGCACAAGGGACCTAGGTTTGGCTACTCTGCACAGGGGCACCCAAGTAAATCCAAATACAGGAAGCAATAACTGTAATGTCCAGAACCAGGATTGGGATTTTTCAGTGTGGCTTTATTCAAAACTAGCTGAAACATGACAAAGCATTGATGGTTCCCCAAGGGGCTACGTTCACTGTATATGCAGATAGAGACTACAAGGCGGTCCATTTGAAGAATGAACACATTTCTACTATTGTCTGGCTCTGGACCCACCAGACACTCAGCCCGGACTTGCATGCGCTTTGGATACACAGCTCGACTGGCCGCCGCCTGCTCGCCACTTGACTGATGGTCCATTTGAAGAATGAACCTAACTTTACTTGGAGGACTCATCAAACAAGGAGTATATTCCCAAACTGTGGCTCCTCACACACTTAGAGTCTGCGACTCCTAGAGATTTGTTTTCTCACTTCCATCGGACTCCCATCAAACAAGGAGTATATTTCCCAAACTGTGGCTCCCCACACCACTTAGAGTCTACGATTCCTGGAGAGATTTGTTTTCTCACTTCCATCGGACTCCCATCAAACAAGGAGTATATTTTCCCATCCTGTGGCTCCCCACACCACTTAGAGTCTGCGACTCCTAGAGAGATTTTCAAGTTGCGACCCACGTCTGGGTACCCACCTCATCACTGGCCAAGTGCATGAGGCAAGTAGCAAATCACAGTTGAAATCCGTACAGGTGGACCTGGTTACTAAAGATGGGGGGTGTTCCCACCTCCAGCTCCCACAGCCCATACCCGGCCATTTCTCTGGACAAACAGAAACTTAGAAACTTTTAAAATGTAGATTAAACGGTGGATGACCTGAAGCACCCCCTCTACAGCATTACTTGAAATCCATTAAAACTTTAGACTTTTTGACTGATCCATTTGTTTGTCTTAGTAAAATAGTCCTCCCAAAATAGCAGTCCACATCCCAGCTTTCTTTATATTTCCAAACTGATGAAACAATTGGTTTGCCCCTTCAAATGGAGCAAAACACTCACCCTTTTGTTGCAGGTGCCCCACAGGCGCAGTACCACTTCTTTCACTGTTATACAAGAACAGAAACTGTAAACAGGCAGCTTTCTTCCATAGTGGAAATAGGGGATTGCCCCTGGAATCCACAAAGAGACTTTTCTTCCACCCCCCCCCAGAGGGAGGGGGCACTGAGACCTGGACAGCGGTCTCCACCACTTTCAAAAGGTAAACAGGCAACTTCCTTCTTGCTTTAAGACAAACAGAAGACTGACTTTGAAAACTCCTAAAGTTCTAACTCACTCCCTCTGCTGCAGATTCCAATGTGGCTTATGCAGCTGCGACAGTTCTATGGTGATGTCATCTCTCAAGTCTCAGTTGTGACTGAGAACAGAGTGAGACAGTGTGAAACCCATTTAACTGGAGTTAAGCTGCCTTCCCTGCCTACCACTAGGTCTTACTGGGATTCTAGTAACCCCGGGTAACAAGGGGGTTACACATGTAATCAATTCCAGGTCGCTCCTGAAAAATGGACTTTTAGTCCCAGTGAGCCTACTTGGTTAACAAAATCCAAATAAATACATGACAGAGCTGGCATTCTCTGCCACTATCATGTGATTGACCCCTTTTGCTATGTCTGGCATTGTGGTAAAGGCATTGTCAAACATCTTACCAAATCCTGAATTTCTGCAGTTTGTCTTGTAGATAAAGACACATTCACCCTCAAAGCCTCCAGTGATCCAGTTTGTTCCAGTCAGTCATTTGCAGCATCAGTATAATCAATCACAGTTTCTGGTAATACCAACAAAGCAACTTTTTTTTGTGTGTGATCATTTGTCTCCTGCACCGGTGGCCCCATCAGCCCAACTGTCCCCCTCCCAGCCCCGACATCCTGGAATTACTGGGCTTACCTTAAGCCCGGCCCAGGATTGGAGCCTGTGGAGGGTCAGGCATCATCCTGCTGCTGGTACCATGATTTTTCCATTTTCTGAGGGTCCCATTTTTACCCTAGAACTTCCAAGTGAGCCTTGTAAGGTGTGAAGGGTGTGCATGTGCTACAGCCCTGGTGATGGCCCCTTCCACTCACCTGTCAGCCTAGCGCCTGGCGCTCCCTCTGGCCTGTGCTGCCCCACTAGCCTCCACCATGGGGCAGTCAAGAGCTGAGGGATACCACCAACCCTCCCCAGAGAGGAAAGCTGCCTTTTGGCAGCTCCATCTAGCTCCACACCCTCCCCCTTGCTGACCTCTGACAGTCCGTGTTCGTTCCTGAACACGGGTCATCAGCGAGGCGCAAGGTAAGGTGTCCAGCGCTTAGCCATTAGTGCCACTATGTCGGCCTCCAACAAAGCAACTTTTGATGCATTTTCAACCTATCTTTTTAGAAAATTAGCATGATATGTCTTGGAAGGATTTTTCTTAGCTGGGGTCTCAGTTTCATAGTTGATTGTATATGTATGTCTCATCGCTTTATAAGGCTCTTGCTACTTCATTAATTGTTTGTCTTTTGCAGTAGATAACAGTAACAGACTCTTATCACCTTGCTCAAAAACCTTTTCTCTTACACCATGGTCATAAGACAACTTTTATTGTTTTCGGGCTTCTTCTTGATTACTGTGGGCAGTTTGCATGCATTTTGCCAATTTATTTCTCAGAGAACACATGTATGATGTAAAGAACTCTTTCTGATTGGGGTTGTCTTCCCACATTTCTTTTATTACATTTAGTGCTGTTACCTATTCAGCATTTCAAGAGGAGCAAAGCCTGTAGAAGCTTGTGGTACTTTTCAGTAAGCAAAAAGAAGACTTGGTTTGCTGGCCAAGGCACCTAGCTTCACCTGAGCTCTTTTCTTCTAAGACTGCTTGAAAGGCAGAGTACAGAAACTTACCAGAGCAAGGGAGAAGGATTAAGACTTAGTTTGGCTAAGCAGATTTACTGTGTGGTGGTGTTTTTATTTTTTACTCACAGGGATTGCTACTGTTTGTTGCTAACATTTCATTGCTTTATTTTTCTCTGATTCAAATTGTTGTTGCTGGTATACCTTTTCTGCATTATTACAAGGTGTGCCTACAGGTGTGCTAACAGATTACTGCTGTAATCTTCTGATTCAAATTGTCTTTTGCAAGGTATATCTTCTGTTACTGCTTTATATTTCTCTGGAGCAAAGTGTTTCTTACAGGGTATGTCTTCTGAAATTATTACAGGTGGTTTTACAGGTTTTACAGTTTTATCTAACATTAGGATAAGCTTTCAGGGTTACTGCATTTGTTGTTGACTGATTGTTTCTGCTCTTACCTCCTTGTTCTTTCGTCCGTGGTTCTTCTTTTTAGGCAGGGGAAGGGCCCAGCCACCCACCCCCATCCCCAACCACCCCACGCTACACTCCTTTTATAGGGTACCACAGTTGTGACATTTCCTGTGGCAGAGCAGGAAGGGGCGGATCAGTGGGGCCTCCACAAGGTGATCTCATTTACAGGGCATTAGTAATTTAACTTGTTATAACAAGTTAAACAAAGCACAATTAAACCATTACTTGCATTTTTCCTTTTTTTTTCCTTCTAATTACTCTGACTAGGTTACAAACCCAGCAACTTATTTGGAATGGATTTCATTAACTGCAGGTACTGTGGAACAATTTTCAGAAGGACAGTCTTACAGGATTTAGGACACTGTCCTACATGCTGGGCCTTGGAGATCTTAGGTCTCAGCTCCGGGCAGCATGGGCAGAGATTGCACACCTCAAATTTCATATTGAAGAGGAAATACATTATAAGAACCACCACCATTTCCCCAGCATCCAACAGAAAACCTCGACTGCAGAGGGTAGTTGGTCCAGGAGGTTGGCAGGTGGTTAGGAGGAGCAAATCAGGTGCCCCATCACTCTCTGCTCTCCAACACATTACCTCCAAAACCATATAAACACTAAAACAGGTATCTGCCTCTATCTCTGAAATCAAATAAAGAGGCAGAAGACACTGCAGAGCAGGACACTGCAGCACAGGAGCTAGCACAACAATACTCACCCAAATCAGGAACCAAAACTAAACAAGCACAAAGGAAATCCAAAAACTTGATCATAGGAGACTCCATGATTCGGGGAGTTGATACCCATCTCCAGTTGGGTGATGGTCAGATGTCTCCCAGGTACATCAGCATGGAGAGACACTGACGCATTGCTAAAATTGTTCACAAAGCAGGAGAAAACATTGATGTCCTAGTACACATAGGGACTACGATCTCGCCAGCCGGTCAGTTGTGGAGACCAAGGAACACCTGACTAAGCTGGGTGACAAACTATCATCTATTTCGTCTGCATCTCCTTCTCTGAGATCCTGCCAGTCTGGGAGAAGGGAGCAGATGGACGGAAGGTCAGAGAAGGGGAGATAGGGAGCTAAACACGTGGCTCAAGGACTGGTGCCAGGAAAAGGACACAGATTTGTAGGGAACTGGCAACAGTTCTGGGAGCGAAAGTTCTTTAAATTTGATGGACTGCATCTGACTAAAGAGGAGTCAGTGCATTGGGGCAGAAGTTTGACGCCTTTGCAGAATATTTAAACTAGCAAATGGGGGAGGGTGCAGCACCCATACGTCGAATGGGAAGAACACCCTCCCCTCAGCTAGTGGTCAAACAGGAATTCAGCTGTTTGCTGCTCATTTGCATCACCAGGTAAGAAAAGGTTTGTCTCCCCATACGATGCACAGAGGTAATGCCAAACTTCACCCAACAACTAACACACCAAAATCTTGCCAATGGAAAATCATGTACACAATGCTCACAGCCTGGGAAATAAGATCCCAGACCTGCAGGCAATAATGTCAGAGGCTAAACTGGACATAGTAGCAATTAGTGAGACGTGGTTTACCAGTAACCACACTTGGGAGACTTCAGTACCTGCCTATGTATTGTTCAGAAGAGACCGAGGTGCAAAAGGGGGGAGGAGGGCCCTGTATGTTAATGAAAATATCAAAGCTACAGAAATTCAGAATACACATAAGGAGCCAGAAGAACTGTGGGTCACCCTGGAAACAGGAAATGGGACAGCCATAAGAACTGGGTTGTCTACAGGCCCCCAGACCAGAGGGAGGACATAGACACATTACTGTTAGAAGATATACAAAACATGACAACTAAAGGGAGGTTCTGATAATGGGAGACTTCAACATGCCAGATACAGATTGGTCAATACCAGCAGGAACATCTGCCAGAACTAGACTCATAGTGGATTCCTGCAGGGGAGGGCCTCAAACAACTGGTACAGCAACCCACAAGAGACAGGGCTATCCTAGATCTAGTACTGACTAACAAAGAAGGGATCACAGATCTCCAGGTAGAAGGTCACCTGGGAGCCAGTGACCATCACATGGTATGGTTCAATTTGGCTACTACATCTAAATCATCCCATTCCAAGGCAAAAATATGGGACTTCAGAGGAGCTGACTTTGATAAGATGGCCAACAGAGTTAAGCTAGCTCTGGCAAAAAGAAACACAGGTGAGGGGGTACAGGCAAAGTGGGCAAGCATTAAGGATACAATACTTGAAGCAACATCCCATTGTGTTAGACAGAAAAGGAAGTGCAAAAGAAGAAGGAAACCACTTTGGTTCTCAAATACAGTAGCAGAAAAGGTCAGAGCCAAAAGGCTGGCCTTCAGGAAATATAAGGGAACACAGCGGGATGAAGATAGGAGGCATACCAAACTGCCCTAAGGGAAGCAGGTAAGGCAGTAAGGCAGGCAAAGTCCCAAACTGAGGAAACACTAGCACTAACAGTAAAGAAGGTGACAAGACTTTCTATAGATACATTAGTGAAAGGAGAAAGTCCAGAGGGGTATTGCTAAGCTTAATGGAGAAAAGGGAGCATGTGAGGAGGAGGACCCTGTAAAGGCATCTATCCTAAATAGATACTTTTGCTCAGTATTTACTGAAGAGAAGGTAGGGCAGGGCCCACAGCTCAGCATCATGGACACAGGGGGGAGGGAGGTGAGCACTACTCCCTTCACAAAAGAAAGGGTCCTACAAGAGCTTGCTAAGCTCAGGGTGGATAAGGCAATGGGACCTGATGGCATACATCCCAGGGTACTTAAGGAGCTAAAGGAGGAATTAGCAGAGCCATTAGCAGAATTGTTTAGTGAGTCTCTGAGCACAGGAGAGGTCCCAGAAGACTGGAGAAGGGCTCATGTGATCCCGCTCCACAAGAGTGGTAGCAGGGAGGAGGCGGGGAACTACAGACCAGTCAGTCTTACCTCAGTAGTGGGAAGATTATGGAGGCACCTTAAGGAAAGGATAGTGCAACACCTGGAATCCATAGGGGCACAGGATCCAAGACAGCATGGGTTTACAAAAGGAAGGTCCTGTCAAACCAATCTCATAGATTTCTTTGACTGGGTAACCAGAGTGGTGGACCAAGGGGAGCAGTTGATGTCGCCACCTTGACTTCAGCAAAGCTTTGACACTGTTCCACATAGAAGATTGATAAATAAGCTTAGGTAGGCTCGGGGTGGGTCAGAAGTTGGTCAACTGGGTGGCAAACTGGTTGACTCAAGAAAACAGAGAGTTTTGGTAAATGGTATACAGTCAGAAGAGATGCAAGTCACAAGTGGGTACCTCAGGATCAGTCCTGGGGCCAGTCCTATTCAACATCTTCATTAGTGACCTCGCAGATGGACTAGAGGGTAAGGCTTGTCTGTTTGCAGATGACACCAAGATCTGCAACAGAGTAGATGATCCAGATGGGGTGACAGAATGAGAAGAGATCTGGATAAACTAGCAAAATGGTCAGAAGAGTGGCAGCTGGGATTTAATGCAAAGAAGTGCAAAATCATGCACATAGGGAAGAGAAACCCTGAAGCCACTTATAGGCTGGGGGGAGTTGCTAGCAGTCACAAAGGAAGAAAGAGACTTGGGCATCATCATCACTGATGACCTAAAATCATCCAAGCAGACCTCTAAAGCAGTAGGTAAGGCTAAGGGGTGTTAGGGTGTATTAGTAGGGGTATCACAAGTCGTAGAGGGAGTAATAATCCCTCTGTACAAGACATTGGTTAGGCCCCATCTGGAGTACTGCGTGCAGTATTGGAGGCCACACCTTCACAAGGACATTAACCAAATTGAGGCAGTCCAGAGAAGGGCAACCAAAATGGTGCAGGGACTGCATCAGAAGACATATGAGGACAGATTAACGGAGCTCAATATGTATACCCTTGAGCAAAGGAGGGAGAGAGGTGATATGATTGAGACATTTAAACACCTTAAGGGCATAAACAAGGTGAAAGAGTCTAACATGTTTAAATATAAGAAAAAATAGCAGGACAAGAGGACACAGCATGAGATTAGAGGGAGGCCGATTAAGGGGGAATGTGAGGAAATTCTTTTTCACAGAAAGGGTGGTAGATGCATGGAATGGCTTACCACAAGAAGTGGTGGCTATGAATACAGTGCAGGGCTTCAAACAGGCATGGGATAGGCATAAGGGAGCAATACAAATGACTATGAATAGATAGGTCACTGACAGAGCAAAGGCCGATGGCACATTTATAAAGTAGAAAAAGAAATGGGCAGACTGGATGGGCCTTGCGGTCCTTATCTGCCGTCAACTTCTATGTTTCTATGTTTCTATGTTTCTAAAAAGGAGGTAAGGCAAAAACTTGTCGCAGTTTTTTCCTTCTGTTTTTGCAAACTGATTTAATGTGTGTCTTAGGATTTGATTAAAATGCTCAACAAATCTGTCTATCTGAGGATGATAAGGGATGGTTCTTATGGCGTAGATACCCAGAAGTCAGAACTGCTCCTTGAGCAAAGCTGCACCAAAATTTACTGACATGGCATTAATTTCCTTGTGTATGTCTACCCTGTTGAAAATGTTCTGCTGTTACTTTCAGGGCTCTGACGTATGCAATGGAATGGCCTCTGGTGTTAAGTAGCATAGTCACATACATCAAGTATGAACTGAATACAATTTTTGCTTTTCTCCAAAGGGACTGCTACAGTACTTCCACTGCAATCCTCTCAAAGGGCACATTTATCAGGAATAGGGCCATCTTGTCTTTCATAGTCACTCTGGATACTTTCTGACATTCAGGGCATGAACTTCAATAGGTAGCAACGTCCATATTGATACCAGGCCAGAAAACTCTGTGGAAACATGTGGCCAGGATATAGTCCATTCCTGAGTGACTAGCCATGGGACTATTATATGCTATATGTAGCAACTCAGCCCTGTATTTTTCTAGTACTACCAGCTGTTCTATTTGCACTTGCTTTTTAGAATTAAGGCATACTCTATAGAGTAACGCATTATGCTTTTTGAACACTGGTTTAGCCGGTTCTTGCTTCACCCCTATATGTTTAAAATACCATTGAAGAGAAACATTCTTATATTTTTTTTTCAGTAACAATGTCACAATCAGTAACCAGTTTGGTTTCATAATTTTAAAATTTAACCCCTTACATCCTTCAGTCTTTTGTTGCCATTGTCATTTCTGGATCCTTCTTTCCTTCCTGGTCTTTCCAATCTTGGTGCTGGGCTCAAGCAAGTCAGAGTCAAAGTCCACAAAGGGAAATGTGTCATCATTAGAAGAGTCTTTCTTTGCCTGTAAATGTGTTACAACAGCTGCAGAAATAGTAGAGTTTGTTCCCTCTGTGATTAAATCAGTAAACCCTGGAAAGTCATTTCTAATCACCATTGTTTTGTGTAAGGGAGGAACTCCCCAACTTTCATTAAATGAGGCACGCCATTTACTTTCAAAGTCATTTGAGTGGTTAGGTAGTATTGAGGGCCAAGACTGTTCCTGCTGGAACTCACCCAATGCTTCTGTGTTACTCAGTGGAGTTGCCGCTGGCAGGTTCTAGACTGTGGTGCTGGTTGGGCCATTCTAGACCAGAAAGGCCATTACACAAAATGTTCTTAAGTACTGTTCCTTTATTTTATACAACCCTGATGTTTTGCCTTAAACGGCTTCTGCTGGGGAACTGTAAACAAACTGAAAATACATGTTTGACACCCTTTCTTATATACATTCACGTTGCAAATTTTATGCACAACTGTTGCCATTAAACCTAGTGTGACATATAAGTACTCATTCTTTCATTCTATCTTATTTTGTAACCACCTTTATGTTTCCTTATATAACCTTCATGTTAATTTGAAAGTATTTATTCAACTTACTAACATTCTTCAGAACATTTTAGTTAACACCCTGTACCACACCAGTATACTGTTTTTTAAGATATGCTCAAATATGGCTACCATACATTTTACCAGCCTTGTTCTCTTACTGCTCTAATGGCTGCCAGTGCTGATTCTGACATTTTTGTGAGTTTTGGGAAACTTAGAAATAGACAATGATGGCAAAAAAAGACTAGAGGTCCATCCAGTCTGTGCAAGTTCCCTATAATCCCTGGAACCTACTGTTCCTCCAGAGTACTAACCCTCCCCGTTCTCTATTCTCTTCCTTGGTTCTGTTGCCCTGGGCAACCACTATTCCCTTCATTCTATCCGAGCCCTGCTTGAATCCCAACCTTGTATACCTTTATATCTGTGCAAAACAATACAATGTTGTCTTACAAGTCTTATTGTGCTTTATTTTAATCTTCTTAAACTTTGTAAGATTATTTATTATAAGATTTTTTGTAGGTGGGAATATCCTCAATAAGGGGCTGCAGGTGGTAGTTCATACATGATGACAATGGCTCAAGAATTAAATCTACCCAGAGTCCATTATCAAGAATCAAAGAAAAAATTATGAATGCTCCAATTTTATTCTATACTAAAATTCACAAAAATCAAGAAAGTCCACCAGAGAGACCTGGGCCTGATTTTCAAAGGCCAACACAGGGCTGCATCAAGCCCTGCATCAACCCCCTTTTCTTTTGGGGGGGGGCACAGCTGCACAAACACTCCGGTTGCAACTGCACCAGATTTTGGTACACCAAGTACAGCTGCAACACTTTACCCAATTTATGGCAGCTTGTGCCAAATATTAGGCACAAGCCCCATAAAAAGGGTACTTGCAATTGCTGCAAGCTAGACCAGAAAAAGTTGGTCTAACTCATGGCAGTCAGCGCATGTGTTAGAAAATCCCGATCTTCGGCTGGGAAAATCCCGCAAGCCTTGTGTTTAATTGGGCCTTTAATGTCTCTAGGATAGAACTATTGTCATTGTTTTTATTTTTATTTTTATTTTTTATCAGGAGAGACACACTAAGCTGAAAGCTTGTTTACAGGTGCAAACTGGGAGCACAAGGAAGTTAAGTGACTTGCTCAGGGTCACATAGTATGTAAGTGGGGCCTGTGGGATTCAAACCCAGGTCTCCATGTTTGGTTGTTTGTGAACTACTGTACCAGCTGCAGCCCCTTACTGAGGATATTTTTACTGTTTCCCTAGTGGATTTTCTTGATTTTCATGAGAATTTTAGGGATAGAATAAAATTGGGGTATTCTCGGATGCTCTTTTGCTAACAGTTCATTTCTTTTCCCACTACTTGAGCTAACTCATAGCTACCATTTCCTGTATGGATTTTGTTATTTTCTCTTTTATTCTTGGTAGTGGATTCCTCTCTGATTCCACATAATTTTGTTGCACTCTTAGTAAATCTAAGCACATATTTCTGTATTGTTCTACATTTTGAATGATTATGGCACCACCCTTGCCAGCTGGCTTTATAACTATAGAGATGACCAGGGAGACCTTTTGTCTGTGTGATAGATTCACTTCTTGAGCTATTGTCATTATTTGTGAACTAACACCTGCAGCTCCTTATTGAGGTTATTCCCACCTACATTCAGGACACCACCCATGTCCCGCACCTCATGAATGAGCTAAATGAAACCACTGATATGGCAGAGATAATTCTGGTCACTATTGATGTGAAGGAGCTTAATACCTCTAACTCTGATAAGGGAGAGTTAGCTGCAGTAGGGAAAATCCTAGACACAAGGCTAGAGAATTCAAGCTCAAACACCAAATTGTTACATGAAATGGCTATCATAGCACTCCATGACAATCATTTTAAATTTGAGAAGTTCTACAGACAAACAAAAGGAACTATGGGGAGCACCATACCACCAGGTTATGCAAATGTCTATTTGTACTGATTTGAACTGCTATATGTCCTAAATAATGAAGTCTCAGGGGAGGAAATACAAGGGACTTATGAAGTTCTGGAGATATTTTATAGATGACATCCTTCTATTAAGGCAAGGAAAAGAGGAATTGTTATAGGAATTTCTTAGATATATCAGTACTAGGGACCCCAGCTCACAGTTTTCAGCAAGTGTGAGTAACAAAGATTTTTTTAGATATCAGCATTGAAAAACATGGGCACAGGTAGCCACCTCTTTATTTAAAAAATCAACAGACCAAAATACAGCACTTCATAGCAGTAGTTTTTATCCTCAGAAATTAATAGAGAGCATCCCTTTTTCTTAGCTTCTGCATGTCAGAAAAACAAAACAAACTGCAGTCAGGACAGAGATTTAAAAAAAGAAAAACCCAGCATAACAAACAGGTTTCAACGAAGGGGCTACTGTAGGCCAATATTGGTACAGGTACAAAAGAGGGTAGACAATATTATAAGAGACCAGGCATTACAAGTCAGAGCCAGAGAAAGAAAGCAGAGCCACAGACTGGTATTTTCAACCACACATTGTTCTAAAATGCCAATAATTAGAGGTACAGTTCAAAGCAATTGGCACATCTTACAAACACACCCCAGCATTTCATGTATATTCATTAATAAACTGTCACCACAAAAAAAGGCACCCAAATTAGTGCACACTGAATTGAGGCCAACAGACCCCCAAGACAGGAAAATTACTTTTAGGGCCACCAAAGTGGGGTATGTAGCCCTGTGGACATTGTGCTGTTTGTGGGCACACATCAAGAAAATAAGTTTTTAGGCACCCACACATGGGAAAGAATATAAGATCAGAGCACATATTACCTGTAACACAGCAGGAGTATTTATGCCATTCATTGTCCCTATTTTTAAGGGGGGGCAGCCCTGGCCACCTATCCAACTATAGGCCTATTTCTTTGTTGCCATTGATCAGTAAAGTGATGGAGAAGTTGTTGGCTAAACAGATAATGGAGTACTTGGAAGGTAAAAACTTACTGGATCAGTACCAGTCCAGTTTTCAGAAATATCATGGGACTGTTATGGCTGTGTTGGAGGTCTTGGATGAGATCGGCACTTCAACTGAAGCCCAATGTTACACTGGTGCTATCTTAATCGATCTCTCCAAAGCCTTCAACACAGTGGACCATCAACAACTACTTTTGAGACTATCTGAGGTGGGGATGAGCATCTAACCTTGGATTGGTTAATTTCCTACCTCACGGAGAGATTTCAGGTCATGGCTGTTGATGGTCTTGTGTCGGCATCATGGGTGGTATGGAGAGAGGTACCTCAGGGATCCATTTTGGGTCCCCTTTTAATTTTAGTTTACTTAAAAGATCTTGGTTCTTGTGTGGAGGCATCTCGCTACCACCTGCACGCCATTGACACCATTTTGTACCACTTGGGTGCAACAGTCCCAGAAATCCAACATGTACTTCAGGAAAGTTTTGATAGTATGGAAATGTATTTTGTTAATTCCAAGTTAAAACTCAATTCATCCAAAACTAAATGTGTGTTGTTCGGGTCTTCCATCAAATTAAAAGAGGATTTGGATCTGGAAATTGTTGATAGTAAGGGGATGAGTCTGGAAGTAGTTAATCAGTACAAATATCTGGGATTTTGGTTGGATAAATCTGGGTCAGGTAATATACACGTTAATAATTTAATTTCCCAGGTTAATAAACATGTGGGTTTTCTTTATAGGAATAAGAACTGCTTTGAACCAGACACTTTAAACTCTATTATCAAGGTGCAAATTTTGTCATTGATAGACTATGGGGATGTTCTCTGTGCTGGGGCTACTAATGATCGATTATCTAAATTAGATGTTCTTGTAAATCGTTTAGCAAAATTGGTACTTAAATGCCCAAAACTTACTCACCATTGTGAATTATATGAGAGATTAGATGGACATCTTTAAGTAGGAGAAGAAAAACACATAAACAGCTATTTGCTTACAAATGTGGGTTGGGTATGGTTCCTTGACCCGCTGAATCCCTATCCCACTACACATAAAGTAGATGGTGGTTGTAACTCATGCGATGATCAGGCTTGCTGAAAACATTTTAAGTGAAATTAAAAAAAATCAGTCTGCCAAACCACCTGCTCGCTCTCGCTCCCACTGACTACTTTTCTGAGATTACCTGGAGAAAACGGCAGCAATAGGTGACAGCATTTGTAGGAACTCACCTTCCACACTTTTCAGACAGGAACCCAGAGGTACAGTGATTGTTTCAACGTGGCAGCCTAAAGGAGCTGGAAACGCTAGGGACAGGTGTGAGAAGAATTTATGTGTCAGTCAAAGCAGGGCAGCGTGACGCCACTGCATAGGGGCTGTATCTACGAATGGAAGGTTTACATGCAGACCGAGGGAAAACACAAATGGGGTAAAATTATGAAAATTAGGAAACTGAGCAAACAGAAAGAACACGTGTTAAGGTAAGGGATGCGCTGAACATACTGAAGGGTTAATTGTTGAAAAGATACAGCGTCCTTCACAAAACAATGGACAAAGGCTAACAGTGCAGCTTTATGGGACAGAATATCTTTTAGAAAAGTAGAACCATCCCTGAGGAAATTGGCTGAACTAGAAATGGTTGTACCTTTAGTTAAAACAAAGCATTCCCAATATCTCTTTAGTAATTACATTCCACTACACTGGAATGGTCTTCCCCCGACTATAAACAAAAGCACGGTAGGCCTTTGCCTGTTTCTCAATTAAGAAAATACTTGTATTCTTCACAGGAACCTTGTAAATGTTATTTATGATGTTTGTGTTTATTTGTACCACTGTGTGTTGTATATGTATTTCTTTTTTGTAAGGTCACCATTGCGAATTAGTTTTATACTCAGTGGTTTTACTGAATGAACAAACAACCACCCACCTATATGTGGAGAAACCCCTCGGGTAAGTTAAGAAGAGAATAACAGAGCATAAAAGAACTATCAGAAGGCAAGCAGAAAACTCAAGTATTGCAAGACATTGTAAGGGAAGAGGACATACATTAGTACTGTTATAATTTTGGGGACTAGAGCAGGTTGAACCACTGTCAAGGGGAAGGAATTACAATAAAATCATTGAAACGAGAGAGAAAGAGAGAAGTGGTGGATACTTGAATTAGGGACACTGAATGAATCATGAAGTCTGAATGAAGCAGCTGACAGGTTTGCAGTTAGTCAACATAATTTGAAACAATAGCAACGATATATACATCTATATATATATATATATATATATATATTTATCATCATGTCTGGTGTTGTTACTGTGGGACACACAGCCTTATATGAAATAGGTTCCACCTAGCCTCACTACACACTGATGCAGCATATCTCAATGTAGCTATGTGAGATTGCAGGGCAGCACTAGAACCACGTATTCAAAAATATATAGAGGATTAGGGAGAATATTATCTTTCATTTAATTGTTTGAATTGGTGACAGCGAGGTCAGCTGCCTGTTTAATACACGTTCTACATTTTCAATGTGTCACTAAGACTGTACATTATATATAAAATTATGTTTTCATATTTTTGAGTTGAACACAATAGGATTAGCGTCCTGTCTAAAACATGTCTGTGTGAATATTTGTTTTGACAATGATACCTATTAGTTTTACTTTGGCTTAAAATTAATTATAAGAAATTCATTAGGCTGTGTAGTCACCACAGAGATTTGCATTTGTACATACATAAAATCAGCAAGAACTAATGTATAATTCCTAAGGAAGAATAATTTTATTATTTTATTTTATTTAAAAACCAGGTAAATAATAAAAGCATTAGAAAAAGTTTTAGAGAAAGAAAAGCTGATAGACCAGCATTTAAAAGTACAAGATAGTTAAAGTTGCAGAATCAGTCAAAGTCTCCCCTTTAAACGTCTCACACTGGTAATACACTCGGACAGCCTAGATTGTTAGGCAGCGGGTCAATACCGATGCCGGCTGACATCTGTGATGTCACAACGTGGTGGTCTGTGGGTTTAAGAGGCAAGACCAAGCTGATCCTCTTGCTGCCAGTATGGATCAGAGAACAAAACAGAGCAGGTAAGAGACAAATTGCTCAGCAAGCATAGTATTTACTCTGTTTCTAAATTATGAAACAGGTCAGCAGTAGACTAGTGAGATTGAGCTCAATACAAACCTCCCTGCTGTTCCACATTACAAAGAACAGTTTCTCAAGTCACATCAGAAGAGCTCTCTGTTCCACATTGAATGGGTACTGTCCCACATTTTATACTGAAATTTTAAAGCAGAAATCCAAACAGCGAATGTGAAAAATGTATTGCTCGATACACAAAAAAGCTATGTGAACATGAAAACACACATTTACAGTGTTCTGAGCTTCTGTCTTTGTGATTTGATGAGGTGCTCCACATTGTGCCAGTTTGTTCCCCATTTTAAAGTACTGTACAGTGTTCCACATTTAGAGGTTGAAAGGTTTAGAGGTATGGCTCAGCAGTGCATTGTGGTAAGCTAAGCTCGACAAGGTTGTTTTCACTGTCAGAGGCATAGTTACTGGAAATGGTCCACAACTGAATATTGAAACAGGAAACAAGCAGCAAATAAATTAGAATAAAGACAGAGACAGAACAAAAAGTGAAACAGACAGAACAAAAAGTGTAGAAGTATAAGCATAAACAGCAAGCAAGTTACAAAGGGATGATAGTTCAGGTAGAAATTATAATAATAAAATAGATGAGGAATTTAGGAAGAAAACAATTCTAATAAGGTAGTAAAGTTCAAGATAAAACAGCACATACCTAAAAGCTTTTTTCTTTCCTGCACAAAATTCAGCAGCAATACAGATATCACGTGGATATGCATGCAGTGCAAATAAACATGCACATAATCTTATGAAGTTTCTTATGAAGTTTAAAAACAATTAAAAGAATGAACTATATGACTTGTAAGACACCATTGTATTGTTCTGCACAGGTACACAAATCACAAAAAATAGCAGAAGAAGCCCTGGCAGCCATAACGGCACCAAGAGAGCCACAAGGTTGGTAAAATGTATGGTGACCATATTTGAGCACATGTTAAAATAGTATACTGGTGTGGTAGAGGGTGTTAACTAAAGAGTTCTGAAGAGTGTTAATATGTTTAATAAATACTCACAAATGAACTTGTAGGTTATATGAAGAAACATAAAGGTGACTACAAAGTAAGATGCAAGAGTGAAAGCATAAGTACTGGTACTGTATGTCACACTAGATTTAATTGCAACAGTTGTGCATAAAATTTGTAAAGTGAATATAAATGAGAAAAGATGTCAACATTTTTTTTTAATTTGTTTACAGTTCCCCAGAGGAAGGTTTTTAAGGTGAAATGTCAAGGTTGCACAAAGTAAAAGAACAGTACTTCAGAACAGTTTTGTTATGGCCTTTTTGGCCCATAGTGGACCAGCCAGCACCACATGCCCCCAATGTACAAATCACCATGGTACCTTGTCCTCGTGTACAGTCTATTCCTCAAGCTATCTGCAAGCATCAGGATATGTCTGCTTCCTAAATCTAGCAAACCCTTCATAGTCTTTGCATCAATCAGTTGTGTGCTCCAATTTGCTAAGGCTAGATTTGCTTCAACCTTTGTCCCATAATTCTTATGGCAATTTCTGGCTATGTGTTCCAGCTTATTGCAAATTTAGCAAAGAAAGCTGAGAGCAGATTTATAACCCCTCTCAGATTTCTTACAGTATCTGATATGGGATTAAGCTGGGAAAAATGTGTTCTTACTGTCCCCAACTTGCTGTCTCTACTCTGTGGTATCTCTCTGGCAATCTGATAGTCCTTCACCAGTGAAATAGCCATCTCCCACTGGCTGTTCAGTGTTCTTTCATACAGAGTTGCATGTCTATTGGAAGGATGTTGGCAAAATGTTCTATGGTTAGCATGCCAATGATGGGCTGGACTTCCAAAGGGTGGCTCAGGGCTGGCATCATTTGCCACTACACCAGTGTATTTTGCTGGAACTGTGCCCAATTTTCTAAGTTCAGGGGCAGTTGCAACAGTTTCCCTGCTTTACAGCACCTTGCACCAAATCTCAGGTACAAGCTCTGTGAAAACAGTCCCTGGGACTAATGCAAGCTAGACCATGAAAAGATGGTCTAGCCTGTGTCAATTGTGGCATGGGATAGAAAATCCCATTAGGTTGCTGCAGGCTGAGTGCACCATATCATTGGCACACCCCGGGCTTGCTGCAATCCCACCACTCTGAAATTCTGGCCGCATGTGTGCCACTGTCTTGCCCCCTGGTTGGAGCCATTTGATGAGAAGTTCTCTCATTTTGGTATATGCCTTTTTTGGATTGTTGATGATGTGGTACTTCAGCATTGGAAATCTTTGTCTGTAGGTCTGTCTAGCGATGTCATATCTTTTTAGGATTCCTCTGTTTATGATTTTGTAATTCGCAGACTGTGTACTGTCCATATTGCTGCATGTTAGCTGAGCCTTACCTGTCAAATAAGGTACTAGACAGATTGCCCACTGTTGTCTTGGCCACTGAACAAACACAAATTTAGCTGCTCAACTCTTGCTCAGTGACTATACCCAATATGAGTATGACTACACATCCAAGCAAACAGCTGGAATGTTTGTTTGTGTTGACAAGGAAAGGATGGCTAGAAAATACTTTCATATTTTTAGCCTTGTCTCCAGAGTGATATGGAGGGATCTGCAGTAAATATAGTACTGATTCATATTAGACCAGTATACGCTGTTGGAGGATTTTAGCAAATGTGGGAAGTCTGTCCAGTACACTGGTAAAATTACTACTCTTTTCTATAAGTGTTACGGGGATCTTTAACATCCACCTGAACAACTATCAGAATAGGCAGACAGGAATGCAGTTTAACATCTTACCTGAAAGGCTGCATCTTACAGCAGCACAGTGTTCCCCTGACACCATTGTCCACTGACCACACAAGAAGTGCATGCAAAGAGATTAACAGAGGTAGTTTGCAAAAAACTGTTTAGACTCGGGAACTTGAAAAGAGAAGTGGATATATTGACTGGCACATCCTATAAATCCCATTTTCCTAGTAAAATCATTGTGTTCTTGAAGAACAGGTCCACAAGAACTTTTGAAAACGTAGAGGATTGTGTATGAGCAACCATACACAACAAGGCTGTATTCCAATCCAGGGATTTTCATGGTAACAAGAGACCTCAAAAACATAGCTTGAAAGGCCTGCTGTTACCATAGAAACCTCAAGACTGAAATGTAGCCTTGTATGTGTATGGTTGCTCATACACAATCTTTTTTAGTGTATGGGCAACCATTACTACAAACCTGTGTCCAGCAATATAAAAAAGATCTCCCCTGCTCCGCTAATTCCTTTACCTTTGTGGTTATTTCAGGTGCTGCTCACTTCCGGGCTTAGCTCTCTCACCACCACCATGGCCACTTCATTGAGTGCCGAGGTCTGAAAAAGGCAGCCAGATGAAAATGTTCTATGTTGTTGTGCTGCAGTAGTGATGTATCTAGTGCAGCACAATAACATAATGACGTCACTACTGTAGCACAACAAGGCTGTTCTAGGCATGGATTTCCATGCTGAACAGCATTCCACCATACACTATATAATATTTGTACACAGTTTTGCTTTATTTCATATTAGCTTTGTATTTCTTCTCCCCTTTATTTATTACTGAGGTCATATGCATGAAAACATGACCTTTGCTCATTGAGCATTCATCACCTCCTATTGCTTATTTCCCACCTATCATAATACTGTATGTTAGGCATCAAAACTATTCCCAACAAACTGTGACATCACAACAGTGGAGTATGACTTATAGCTGGAAATAAGCTGCGGGGGTGAATGAACTCTAAGGAAAAAAGATCCAGTTTTCAAGCTATTTTCCTCAGTAATAAATAAGAGGGAGGAGAAATATGTAGAAAAAAATATGAAATACAGAGGGGATTGTGTCTAAATATAATATTTCTCAAAGTTTTCCCAGAGGTGCCAGTGTCCTTTAAATTACAATTATAACTTCTGTGGCATTTTGGTATCTGGTCTGCCACGGGATCCCTTACCTTCTCCAGTATTCTGCTTTCTCATCTGGTGCTTCTGTTGACAGCTGGTACCGAACGAACTGAGTCGGATGCATAAAATAATAAACAATGTGAGGTTTATTCTGGAACACAAGTAGGGATATCTCATCAGCACAAGGTATTGACTAGACTCTGACTAGACAGGAAATCGGGGTTTCCTAGCCCCTGCAGGAAAATAATTAGCATAACATGTGACAGCTCTCTGGCTGCAGCATTACTGTCCTTGGTTAAAGGGGCGGCAGCTAATCTTGAGCCCCATGTTCAACCTATACTTCATATCGCCCTGGGGTTTGAAAATGTGAGTACCACTTGAACAGTAAAAAATATTTTTTGTTATGCAAGAACAAGAATAAGAATTAGCAAGACCTTATTAAACATTAATATGAACATGCATCAGCATCGTTGATGAAATTATCAAGATGACTTTTGATTGAGTGATAGGCAAGCACAATACATTGCTGCAAGGGGGGAGGAAAGAATCTGGACTACACTGGTGGCCAGTTATTGTCATACCAGGGGAAGGGGGGACACCATAGCACTTGAGGCTGGCCATGTCACAAGCATTAAGGTGCGGGGAAGAGAAAGGAAAGACAGTGAAAGGGGAGCAGTGATTATTACCCACACACAATACAAAATTTATGTTACGATTAGAACACTATTTCTAAGAGCTAGAAGAGAAAAATGCTATAGCAACAGAAAATTAGAACCAATAGCATAGTGTTAAGACACAGAAATCATGGAATCACCACACTAAGTCAGAATAACACTGTTCACTTGTGTCTGTGACTTTTATGGTTAGTTGGGATTGATGAATGAGTGGCTTGAATTAGTTCTTGACAGGATGTGGTCAGGTCACAATAAGGGACTCAAGAGTTCTGAGCACTGTCAAAACCACACTATTTGACATGGTATAACCATGCTCCATTAATGTACTTTTTGTGTAAAATCTTCTTGATCTGGTACACTGATTGGGGTACATGAGAGTCCTGAGAAGACGCAAGAGACTGAGAAGTCCCAGAAAATCCATCTGGCTGAGCAGGTAGAATAGGATCCGGCAGATAAGTGTCTGTATCGTGGGGTTCTGGTGAAACTGATGTCAAATTATCAGCAGGATGTTCACTGTCAGAAAGTATTGTAGGTTCAAGTACAGCTTCATTACTTGGGGGACTGGGATCATCAGGGAGGGTATCATTCAGGTACCCATGTTTTAGCCTGTTGATGTGAATTTTATGGTGCACCAGCTTTCCATCTGACTTGCAGTGCAAGCTAACATGAACAGGAGGAAGCTTTTCCACAATATAGAAGGGACCGGTCCAAGGGCAAAGCAGTCTTTTTTTTTGTTTTTTTGCATAATATTTTTATTAAATTTTCATTATACATCCATTACATTAATCCATTTACATTAATCCATTAAGAAATCCTCTCCCCCTCCCCATCCGATCCCTCCACATCCAACTTTAACAATTAGTTCCTCTACACAAACAAAACAAAACAATAAACAAAAAAAAAAGACAAGTACCCCCCCTCACGTATCTTGCATCAGCCCTGCACACTTTTTTTTTTTTTTTTTTCTCTTTTTTTCCCTTTTCTTCCTTCCTTTCCTTTCCAAATTCAGGCTCACCCTCCCACTCCAAACATCCCTTGATCCATATGTAACCCCCTTGTTTCCCGGGGTTACTAGAATCCCAGTAAGACCTAGTGGTAGGCAGGGAAGGCAGCTTGTGAAACTCCAGTTAAATGGGTTTCACACTGTCTCACTCTGTTCTCAGTCTCAGCTGAGACTGAGGGATGACATCACCAATAGAACTTTCGCAGCTGCATGAGCCACATTGGAATCTGCAGAAAAGGGAGTTAGATAGAATGTTGGGAGTTTTCAAGTCAGTGTCTTCAGTTAGTCTTCAGTGAGTGTGTGTGAAGTAGGGAGCTTGCTGTTAAAGCAGCTCAGTAAAGGCTCTAGAAGCCTCAGCCCTGACAGAGGGCTACTTTTAAGTAATAGGGTGTGTGTCTCCACCTTAAAGAGAGACACAGGAAATTACTGAAGTGGTGGAGACTGCTGTTTTGGGTCTCAGTGCCCCCTCCCTCCGGGTGGGGATGAAAAGGTTTCCCTGCAGGTTCCTGGGGCAACCCCCTAGTTCTGCATGTGGAGGAAAAGCTGCCTGTATATTCCAGTATTTATTTGGGAGAAAAGAAGATTTGTGAGTCGCCTGTGGGGCACCTGCAATGTAAGGGTGAGTGTTTGCTCTGGCTAAAAGAGCCTATGTGTTTTCACCCTGGGACTTGTGTGACAATGTGGGGATTGAACTACTAAATATTGGAAAGCCTAGAGAAATGGGCTAAGCAAAGTAAAAGTAGTTTCAAGTTCCAGAGTTTGTTGGGATGCAAATAATATGTAGAGGTGATGTGACAGACGTCTACCCTTAATCTACATTTAAAAGTTCAGTACAGCAATTGTTCAGTTTCCAGAGAAATGGCCGGGTATGGGCTGTGGGAGCTGGAGGTGGGTGGCCCCCCATCTTTAGTGACCAGGTCCACCTCTACGGATTTCTTCTGTGGATTTCTACTTTGCCTCAGGCACTTGGCCAGTGATGGGGGAAGTACCCAGACTTGGGATTGTAAGGAAAATTCTCTCTAAGAGTCACAGACTCTAGTGTGGTTTTGGGAGCCACAACAAGATAATTGGTTCATTCCTCAAATGGACTGTGGATCAAGTGGTCATGGGGAGCCGGGACTGTGGGAAAACCACCATGTGTACAAGTCAGGCTGTGACCCAAAGTTACAGGCAAGTCCAGGCTGTGTGCCTGAGAGTTTAGGAGCCTGAGGCTGGAAATAGTGATAAAGTGTTCTGTTGTCTCTAATCTGCATTACCAGGAAATGTAGCCACATGGGGGTCCGACTATGCTTTGTTTGTTCAGCTTGGATGTGAATAAAAGCCACACTGAAGAATCCCATTCCTGGTTCTGGACATTACAGTTATTGCTTCCTGTGTTCGGATTTACTTGGGTGCCCCTGTTCAGAGTAGCCAAACCTAGGTCCCCTGTACCGAGTAACCTCATCCTCCCCGAACCCAGGTCCCCACCCGGTACTGCTGTCAGCTTCAACAGCATGCCACCTGTCATTTTGCTAAAAAGGCAGGTCTAAGGGGTTACACATTCATCCCTCATATACTGCTGGTCCTCCAGCCTCTTGGCACCTCAAGCCATCCTCTTCAACTCTCCAATCCTCTACCCATAGTTCCCCTCTCAACTGGAAAGAGCAAGTGCAAATATGTCCCACACATTGCCCAGAACTGATCCTCCCTGTTTCTTGTCATATAATATAGCTTCTCCATGCCGAAAGCCTGCAGGCACAGATTCCTCCACTGTTGCAAGGTGGGAGCATCCCCCCAAAGCAGTCTTTTGGTGGCACCCAGAACAAGGACAGGTCGGTACAAGTACAGTAGACAATGTCATACCTCTCAACCTTTCAGCATTAAAAATCATAGCACTGGCCTTCAAAAATCATAGCAAAGGGTCAGAATGTGGAGCACTTTCTTATTTTAAACAATATTATGTCTACAGATAGTGGACTCCATATAGTAAGCGATAAGAAATGTTTCTATTAGCTTAGTTATATGATTTAATAGTTTGTGTGTCCAGAAATGGCTCTAACATTATGAAGAACATCGGTAAACTTATGAGGAGCAAAGGTAAATTTGAATGTGAAAATCATAACGCTATGCAGAATTCATAGCAGTTGAGAGGTACGGACAATGTCCCAAACAGAAAATGAAGGTTTATTTGACTTGGCTGCTGACATTTTCTACATTGCAGATCTTCTTTGTCCCAGTGTGTCAATTGCAACACGTCTGGCAAGTTCAAGCCGTTCCAACATTGGAATGACGAAGGATGAAGCTGACTTTGGGACCTCTAGCAGTGAGAGATCCTTGTCTAGTGGTGTTCTTGGGTGACGTCCATGGACTAGAAAAAAACGGTGTGTACTCTGTACTGTTAACACAAAGGCTGGAGTTGTAAGCAAATTGAATGAAGGGAACAAAAACGATCCCAAGTGTCGTGAGTCTCATCCAGGTACTTGGATAATGTATTAAGAGTGGTAGGCATCATTCTCTCACTTTGGCCATTGCTTTGTGGATAATAACTGGTTGTGTGAGTCTTTCTGATGTTGAGAAGTTTGCATGTTTCTCACACAGTAGTTGAAAGGTAGTTAGCGCCTCTGTCCGAATGCAGATACGCTGGAGTACCGTAACGATAAATGATTGTGTTGAAGAAGGCACTTGCCACTGTGGCAGCTTTAATGTCTTCTAGGGGATTAATTCCAAATACTTCATTAGGTAGTACACAAAAACAAGAATGTACTTGTTGCCAGAGTCAGGGTACGTAGGCAAGGGGCCAAGAATGTCCATGCTGACTCTTTGGAATGGTTCAGTGGCTACTGGCACTGGAATGATGTGTGCCTTTGTCAGTTTGGCAGGAGGCTTTCTTTGGGAACAGGGCTGGCAGGATTTGACAAATTGAACAATGTCCTTGTTCATGTGAGGCCAGAAGAAGTGAAGCCTTGTCTTTTTGAGAGTTCTGTGGATTTCCATATGACCTCCAGAAAGTGGAGAGGCATGCGTGGATTGAAGAACTTGATTGGTTAGAGAGGCTGGTACAACTAGCTGTACAGGAGTTCTGTCCATGCAATGGCCCTTGCCTTCCTTGGTCCAAATGTGGAAAAGCACACCGTCATTGAGGAAGTATTGTGGCACGAAGAATAGTACATCCTGGCGGTGTTTCTTTTGTTGAGGTAAAGTTCCAATTTCTAGATACGTGATTATGTCTGTAAATTGAGGATCAGTTCTTTGTTGCAGTTTAATTGTCGCCAGGGAGATATCAGTATTTGAGGTTGTAAGAAGCTGTTTGGCTGCTTGCAATAAGTGAGGATTGGTGTGTTTTTCTGTAGAAGCATTTGGTAGCAGCAAAGCAACTTGAGGTGCTGTAGGAGTGTCCACAGGGAGCTCATCTGTGGAGTTGAAGGAAAGAGCTTGTAGGCAGGCTTCTTTGTCTGGTGAGGCTGATGCTGAGGGATACCGTCTTCAGCTTACATCATCAGCATTAGAGTGAACTTGACCTGGCCAGTATTGTATCTCAGAATTGTAGCATTGTAGTATGGCAATCCATCGGGTGAACTTTCCTACTGGCTCCTTCATTTTGAACAACTATCTGAGGGCACAGTGATCTACAGTAGCTGTGAAGGAGGAAGTAGCGCATGTGACAGACAAATTTCTTTGCAGCAAAGACCACAGCTAGGCATTCTTTTTCTGTGATGCCATAGTTTTGCTCAGCTGATGAAAGAGACCACCCGACATTGGAAACAAGTTGTTCTGTTCCATCTTGGATTTGACAAAGCACAGCGCCCACTGCAAAGGAACTAGCATATGTGTAGAGCTTGAATGGTTAGTCAAACCTTGGGTAGACCAGTACTGGGGAGAAATATGTTTTTCTTTCAAGGTTTCAAAGGCTTCTTTGCATTCGGAAGTCCATAGGTAGTCACATCCCTTTTTGATGAGAGCATACAGTGGAGCTGCAATCTTGGCATAGTTGCACATGAACTTTCTATAGTAGCCAGACAAGCCCAGAAAATCTCTAAGGTCTTTGAGGTTTGTAGGTTCTGGATAATTTTTTACAGCAGAGAGCTTATCTGGGTCAGGTGACATGTCTTGCAACCTGACCACATGTCACAGGTAATGGATTTGATTCTGAGCAAAGCAACATTTCTCTGGGCAAAGTTTGAGGTTGGCTTGCCAGAGACATTTGAACACCTCTTTGAGATGCTGGAGGTGCTCTTGGAAAGTTCTGCTGAAGACGATAACATCATTGAGGTAAACTAGACAATATTTACAAGACAGTCCATGTAATACTGCTTCCATGACACGTTGAAATGTGGCTGGGCTGTACCGAAGTCCCATAGGCAGACGTTTAAATTGGAAAAGTCCCAAGTGGCAGTACCAGACTGTGTATGGGCATGAAGTTGGATCAATAGTAACTTGGTAGAATCCACTCTGAAGGTCTAGAGTGGTGAAGTAAGCTGGGCTGGCTACTCCAAGGCTCTCTAAGGCATCCTCTGTGGTAGGTAAGGGATGTGCGTCCTCCATCATGTAGGCATTGAGGTTTCTGTAATCCACCATGTACCGATACCCTTTGTCTTTCTTTACCACCAGCAGGCAAGGTGCACCCCAGGGACTTGTAGATTTCTCAGTTATGTCCTGTTCAAGCATGTCCTTGATTAAGTCCTCCGAGACTTGTTTTTGTTTGTGTCCCACTTTGTAGGCTCACTGACAACTTGGCTTTTGGTTGGGCAGCACCTCAATGGTGTGTTGCAGGATATCGCAGCAACCAAGTTTGTTATCAGGGCCAACAAAGACATCTGGGTAGTTCTTCAGAAATTCCAGAAGTTGCTGTTTCTTTGTTGGACATGCTGGCAGTTTTGAGGCAGATAGCCACTAACTGAAGGGTATCCCTTTTGATGCTGGAGTGGTTGTGATGGTACTGACAGGATGAATGTTAGTGGAACCAGGCTGAGGCTCAAGCAGAAGCTGAAGCTGGTCCCCTGAAGATAGAAAAACAAACTTTCCAATGTTGGCACCCTTTGAGATGACCACTGGCTCGTCTGTGAAGTTGCAGTATTTTTGGAATACTGAGCTGCCATGCACAGCACACAAGGTGTTCCCTAGAAGGAGACCTGAGGAGTGCTGAGGATCCCATGATGATGCCAGCAACACCTTGTGGGAGTGGTTCACCCCGAATCTTGTCAATCAAAATCATCTCTGATTTAGGAGGCACAGTGACTGAATCTATAGCTGCGAGTTGACTCCGGGGATCCAGTGAGCTTGAGGCAAAGTCTTTGTGCGCCTTGAGAAAGTCCAGGCCAAGAATTACATCTGGTTGTAGTTCAGGCACTAGGTAGAATTTAACAGTAGCTTGTTGTGAGCTGAAGTGGAGCTTAAGATGGACCATGCCTGTGATAGGTACTGTAGCAGTGCTTGCTGTGATAATGCACTTTAGGTCAGCTGGAGCAACAGTAGGTACATGAAGAACAGCTGGATTGTCTAGAATACTGCTGTGGATAACTGAGATTTCTGCTTCAGAGTCGACCAAGGTATGCATGGACCAATTCCCAATGGTGACAGGGACGTAATTTGCGAGGAGTGGTGACCTGATGACTGGAACTTTTGCTCCTTTAGGTGAGACAGTGCCTGACTTAGCAGCTGGAGGGTGCAGTTTGTTTAAGTTATGAGAGTCAGTGGGGCAGTTAGTGGCTGTGTACCTTTAAAGGAAAACTGCACCCTCATATCTTCTAAATGTTTTTTGTTTCCATGTCAACAGACAACTGTTTTCACGTAGCTGTTAAAGATGTATGCAACTGCTTTAGTTAGTTTTCACACTTCATATCAGGCCCTGTCACTCTCCTGTGAGGGTCCATTTCGTGGTTGTTGAAATCTCATTGTCCCTGAGAGCTGCATAGCATATGAGAACATGATGTTAGATCAACCATTTATATCATGTATCTCTATACTAAAATAACAAATATCCTGCAAAAACTCTCTGGAAACTTATAAACCAAATGGAGTTTAAAGGGGACAAAAACTGCATTACAACTCAGATAGCTTGTAAAACTCACTGAAGGTAAATGTGGTATTTCACACCTTCTTGCAGCTTGGTTCTTTTAAAACTACTTAAGCAGACAGGCATACTAGGGAGTTTAAAGGTTGATTATGCATCACATTCTCATATGCTAATGCAGCTCTCAGGGACAATGAGATTTCAACAACCACGAAATGGACCCTCCCAGGAGAGTGACAGGGCCTAATATGAAGTGTGAAAACTAACTGAAGCAGCTGCATACATCTTTAACAGATACTGTACATGGAAAGAGTTGTCTGTTGACATGGAAGCAGATGACATTTAGAAGATAAGAGGATGCAGTTTTCCTTTAATCCTGGGAGTAGCTGTGACCACAGTGCTGGTTGTGTTGAGGAGGGTGCCCTTGGCTCTCTTGATTTCTGTGATAGTTTAGCAGTTTGCAGCAGACAGCAGCAGTGTCTCCCCTGAATCTGCACCACTGACAGGTTACTGGTTCTCTTGGAGACAGGGGTGGCTCAGGTCTCGGTCGAAGTGGGTGCAGCACATTAACAGAGGTTGTGGGGGAAGCAGTAGTAGCCTTGAAGTGTAAGCTGTTGGTGGGTCTCTCTATCATTGATTGCTGCTTCTGGACACAGGTTGCAAGTGTGGCTAACTGTGAGGATTGGGGTGCTTGCACAGTGGTGGGAAGAGATATTGCTAGAGACTCTCTTGTGAGTCATGCTGCTTGAATTGTGTTCATCCAAGTTGTTGGTTTCTGTTGGATGACATATAAGCAGAGATGAGGGGGGAGGCCCCATACAAAGGTAGTGATTTGTTCTTTTTCTGACTTCTGCAAGCATTTGCACTGTGGCTCAATATCCACTATAACGGCTTCTAGGGACTCAGAGGGTTGCATGGTGCGTTCCCACAGCTGGTGTTCCAATGCCCAGGCTGGATATGCCAGCAGGAAATGATCCTTGAAGGTGGCATACAGGGTGGTAGTGTCCCTTTTTACTTGCTCTGGAAGTGCGTTAAACTATGAAATGGCAGTCCCGCTCAGAAACAAGTACAAGGCATTGGAGATGCACACGGGGTCGGTCCAGCCGTGCAAGGCAGTCCAGGCCTGAAATTGCTTGAGCTAGTCAACAGCGTCTTCATGAGGCAGTGCTGAGAAGGGTACTGGCTGTAAGCAGGAATGGACCGTGGAGTGTGGGGAAATGGCCTTATTATAGGCAAGGTCGTCCTGAATGGCCTGTACAGTGGGTGTCCCTTGGGCTGAGAGGGAAGATTGAATATCATGCAGGATAGTTTCAGTTTTGTCACCCCATGCCCCTGAGGGAGGCGAAGATAGTACAGCAGATGCTCCAGTGCTTGAAGTGGCATCTGCCTCGGACATCATGGGTAGAGAGTAGCTGCACTTCAGTGAGTGAAGGTTGTAGGAATGAGAAGGAGTGGTTGTCATGTAGGAAATGAGACATCTTGGAAGAAATAAATTGCTGACAGAAAAATATTTTTGTAGACAAAAGTAGTTATTTGCAAGCAATTTTCATCAACTGATATCTTGATAAACAATTCCCTCTCTATCTTGGTGTTGTCTGTTATTTAAATAAAGTTGTATTACAAGATAATTTATTTGGTGTACTGTCTCTTAAATTGCATAGGTGTGCCATTGACTTGTACTGAATACCATTGATTTGTGTGAATTGAGGTAATTTTAGTGCTCGACTGTAGTGAGGTAACAGCACCAGGGAGAGCAAGATCACTACATATGGCACTGTTTACAAAATGGAGACTTCTTGCCACGTAGTTACAGCACAGCAGGGAAATGATGGCTGCCAGGCTGCAGGCCATCTTTCCCCCTTGGAATTTGGCGGGCTCCGTTGTGGTGAGTAACAAAATCTTGGGGAAAATGTAAGTACTTTGTTTGCAGCATTTTATTTTTATTGATTGCACTCTGCCCCACTATCGAATGTGTGGAGTGCTGGCTGAGGGTGGGGCTTGATATGGCAGCAGGGACCCTGCTGTATCCTCTATGAGCCCCCCATGGATAACATCTGCCAGCTGCAGCAAACTTGGCCCTCCAGTCAGCAGGGGAGGGTGGCCATATCGGCAAATTTCCAGGTCCTGGTGCAATACTGGGACAAGCACCCTTCCACAACACCCTGCCCCATGTGTAGCATGGGATCCAATGACAGATCAAGTCAGGCATCCAGTTGCATGCCTACCTGTGTTCTCCGATTCCTCCCCCATGCACCAGCACACAGAGGGCAGAGTCATAGACAGGCCCCTTGTGGAGGCACTCAGTGCATGCAGCGCCCTGCGCACCTGTATACGGTGCAAAGCTGTGCGGCTAGGGTATGCACCTCTCATGTGTACCCTGTGCCACATAGTGCATAGACATTAACTGCTTACGTGGGCTTTCTAGGCTCCTTCCAAGTGATAACACTAGTATCATGTGGCTTGTCACAGGGTAACTAAGAAGCAAACTAGTTGACCCAGTCGGTTGCAGAATATTCATTAGTCCCTGGAAAAATAAAGTTCTTAAAGGAGTATTGATCAAATTCTATATATTGACGAGCCATAAGTCCATCCTTTTTTATCTGCAGTAAAGCGAAGTTGGGCACAACAGCCTGTCCCTTCCTTTTTAAAAATGTTAAATATTCCAGACATTTTCCATTTTCATTTAACATAGTAACATCACGTAGTATTTTAAGGCCATAAGGGACTTTAGATCCATCACGCCTGCCCCACACTGGCCCTTAATTCATAAGCAGGGATAAGCAGAATAATAGATAGGGGACTGTGTATTACAAGGCTATAATATCTGGAGATGGTAGTATAGCCGAGTGATGCACAATCCCTTAGTTTTTATTTTTTGTAATATGTGCATCTAGGACGTTCCAAGTATTCTCCAAAATGTGGCGCAAATCTCTAATTCAGGGTGGTGAAGTGTGTGGGCTGATCAAACTGCTCTTTTTGGCTGGCTGCCAGATGGTTACAATGGATGCTGCAGGGTCCAGATGCCTGTGAAGTACCCAGCGTACATTTCTATTGGTGGATTGCATATCTTAGAATAATTGTCTTTGAAAAATGGTGGCAGCTTTATGTGAGTGGTCAGGAAGGAGCTCCATGCTTCAATTAGTTCTGTGCCTTTGTTTTTTTAATGAAGTTAATTAAAAAAAAAAAACATTCTTCAGTCTTGTTGCAGCAATCGAGACAATGAGCGTTCGGGTCATCAGGTGTGGGAACTGGAATGGAAAGCAGATGGAATATGTGGGTGGAGGTGAGAGGCAGCTGTGGGGAATGTGCTTGGCATGAGGGAAGCAGGAGTCTCATAGCACTGTCTTAGGAAATCTGACAATAGTATTACAGGATCTGGTAATACTATTGAACATCGAACAGTAGTATTACAAGGTCCCACAATACTGTTGATGGATTTCTTTGATAGTATTGTGGGAAATTTATTGTATGTCTTTCAGTACTATTATTGGGGAGATACATATATTACAAATCAGTATGCTGTACAACATGTATCGATTACTGGGATTCCATACCTACTCTACTACTCATACTTAGGGTACCCTGTGATTCGCTTGGTAAACAAACATTTGTCCAGATTTACCTTGAAGCCCTGTACTGTTTTCATGAACCACTCTCCATTAGAAGGCTGTTTCATAGGTTCACCACCCTCTGGAAGAAAACATACCACTTAATTTTACCTCTGAATTTACCTTCTCTGAGCTTCAAGGCATGTATTTGTGTGCTGTTGGAGGACTCCAGATTAAACAACCCAAACTGTTCAATCTTGTCCATACCCATAAGTATGTGAAAGACTGAGCTAATGAGCCCTCTCATCCTTCTTTCATCTTAGATGAACATGTTAATGGCCTCCAGCTTGTCCTCATAGCGTTTATCCCCATACCTCTGATCACTTTTGTGGCTCTTTCTAGCATCATTTGACTGCCAAGTGTCTCAATGTCATTTTCCTACTGAGGAGCCCAACATTGCACACAGTGCTTCAAATGGGCCTAACCAAAGTCTTGTAAAGTGAAAGGATAACTTCCCTGCCTTGCTGCCCCCCACCATTTTTGAATAGAAATCAAAAAATCATTTAACCTTGCTTGACTGCCATATAGGAGAGAAAAAAATATTTATTTATTTATTTTTTTTTATTTAGCTTTTGTTGACCGGGTAAGTGCACTAGACAAATCCTGCCTATTTTCAGGCACGACCTGGGGGAAGGGGATACAGATGAATGCCAACTGACCTTGAACCAGATTAAGCTGTTGGTGGTATTTTTTAGTGAATGAGGGAAATTTGGCGAGACACCGGAAATTCTTCTCTGCTTCCTGTAAGCAGAGGGGTCCCATTTCATGTGGGACCAAGATGGCTGCCGCTGGACATGCTGTGGAGGACATGGAGTGTTGGAGGCAGTGGAGCTGGTCTCTTCCCCTGTCTCTGTTCTGAGAGAGACCCCATCTTCTATGCCTATTGTGCTGCAATCTACTGAATATGGTTCTTCTGTGCCTTTGGATACTTCCCCTGCTGCTGTTGTGGATACTTGTGTGCAGTGTTTTCCTGTGGATCCTTCATTTATTCCTCAAACTGTGCTTACAACGTCTTCTAGCCCTGCTACTATGGATATACATGAGTCTTCTCCTCCTGTTTCTATGGATGTAGATGTTACTTAAAATCGAGGAACAGCGTTATTTCACTGCTAGACAGCGTTTCTTAGCCCTTAAGCCTCAGTCTGGTTTTGTACCTGCTGCTACTGACTCACCATCTAGGAAAGATTGTTTTACTATCTCTTCACTGATTCTGACCCTTCCGCATTCTTTGCCTGTTGCTACGGGCCCTCCTCACTCCCTACCTCCTGTACTGACTGCACAGGTCACTCTTGCTCAGCTTTCTCCAGAAATTTCTTCTGTACAGGTGCCTGCTTCTGCTCTCCCTGATGCCTTGCACACGATGGACTGGTCTGTTGAGTCGGCCCTGGAAGCGGCTGGGTGGGAGAAGGATCCTACCATTGGGACTTGGCGTTCTGGTTCTTCCCCGATCTGTACTAGGCCACCTGACACTGACAAACTGCTGGCCTCTCCTGTTTTGAAAGACTCTGCTGCTTCTCTTGATCTTTCTTTGCCAACTGAACTTCTTCTGACTCAGAACCCAACTTTGCAATTTGGTCCTGCTTCCTCGGCGCCTCAAGAACAACGGACTCTTGGGACCCTGTGTCTCCTCCAGTTCCTGCTACTTCTGCTTCGTCCCCTAAAACTTATGCTGCATGCTTTCAACCCCCTGTACATCAAGCTAAAAGACACAATGCTGTTCGGCTGCATTATTTGGGGGCTTACCTGACTTTCCTGACTGATTTTTTTGTTGGTCGCACTCTTTTGAAGGATTCTATGCAATTTGCTGCTTTTGAGATTCATGCCTTAATTCATGTTTCTTCAGAGTCTCATTTTGACATTAGTTATAAAACTATCACTGGTTTAGAAAAGTTTTGGAGAAAATATCAGGAGCTTAAAACTTCTCCTTTATGGTCACCATTTAATGCCATTCCCTTAACTAAACCTACTCAGAAAACTGTTACTATATTGTTTCATAATGAAGGTGTCAGTCTTAATGATATTACTGTCTGGTTAAAGCAAAGATGTACTGTCCTTTCTGACCCAGAGGCTATCTTTGATTCTGAGAATATCTGGACAGGTGGGTGGAGAGCGAGGTTATGCTTCGCACTGAGGTTGGAATACAGCATCTCCAACAACTTTATGCTTGGGAAAGACAGGGAGTTCTTTTACCCGCCAGCCTAAAGCTTGCTACAGATGTTGCTCTCAGAATCATATCAGTAGTGTCTGTGACAAGATTAAATGCTCTGTTTGTGGTAACATTGGCCATGCAGGTTCCCAATGTGTGGATGAACCTCTTTGCGTCCTTTGTGATGAATTGGGGCACACTTTCCAGACTTGTACTTGGGCAGCTCACAACTCCCCGACTCTTGTTGATGGGGAAGAACAACATTTGATTATTACTGTCGCACAACGTTCTCGTTTATCTGACACTCTTTCTAGACCTCAACGCATACCCCTCCCTCACCATGTTGTACCTGCTGTTGACCCCTCTTCTACTTTACACGAATGGTCTGCTCCTGTTTTGGAACCACAGACCTTTACTACAGCTCTCCCTTCCCCTTCCTCTGATCTTGCTATTTCTACCTCAGAAGAGGTCCCTATTCCTGTCTTGACTAGTATTTCTGGGTCTTCCATGGACCCCCCCTGAACCTTTTGTTAGAGTTACACGAGGATCTAAGAAGGGGACTTCTCCCTCTTCTAAGGCCCTGAAATCCTCTACTGTGACTCATATGAATAAATTTGAGGTTTTACGCCACCCTCAGGACAATACGGACTCTGATACATCCTCTGTTCTTTCCTCCCACCCTGATGTGACTACGGACACTGAAGTACCCATTGATAATATTGGTTCTCAAAAAAGGAAAGCTAAGGCAAAACTGAAACATAGGGAAGGTACCCTAGGAAAGGTAGGTTAAGGTGACTTTTGTGTTTTGTTTTCACTTTCCGTTTCATGTCTTCTGCTTTCAGTGCATACTGTTAATGTTAACAGTATAAAGAAGCATGCTAAGAGAGATGCAGTTTTTTCCTTTTAATCTGGCTTGACAGCTAGTCTCATCTTTTGCAAGATGTACGCTTCATGCTCTTCCAGAAATTTCCAGGGCCACTCGTGCCTGGACCTTGAGCTTCTTTTGGTCCTTTGACAGGACTCTTGTTCTGGTTTGGGTATTTTATTTAGTATACCTAATGTTACTGTTGTTAAACTGTTGGATGTCTACCCGGGTCGGCTTCTGTTGTTGGATATTTTGATTTCTTCTGTCCCTTTCCGGATTATTAATATTTACACCCCTCAATTGAAATCCCACAGAATTGAACTACTGAAACTGATTCAACCCTATTTATACACATCAATGCATGTGATTTTTGGGGGTGATTTCAATTGTGGGTTATCCACTGAAGATAAGTCTTCTACTTCAAAGACTACGAAGTTGTTTTGTGACATGAATTTTCTGAAACAATTGCTCCATTCCACAGGTTTACAGGATGCATATTTATCTTTTACAGGTCGGCATACTCCTACTTTTCACAAAGGCCGTCTTCCAACCCGTATTAATTATTTTTTTCTTTCTTCCCACCTCCAGCTTTCTGATGCTGTAATTCAAGTTGCGGAATTTTCGGATCATAATTTATTATCTATTTCTTTAGGCCCTTCCTTGACATCTCGTTTTGGCCCTGGCATTTGGAAACTGAATGCTTCCCCGTTATCCGATTCACGTTTGTTAAGTCACTTAACTGAGTATATTCATAATCGAAAGACTGTATTTTTTTTATGTGATGCCCCCTGGGATTGGTGGCAGGATACAAAATCTGGACTCCGAACTTTGTTTAAAAATTTTAGTAAACATCATCATGATTCATTGTATTTCTTTATCACACTAACAGACGCATTTACTTCAAAATTACTACTTTATCTCATGAAACTGGCATGATTTCTCCATCCAAATAAGTACTCTTAAGAGCACATGATGGATTATCACCTTCTGAAGGCTACTTCTGTTCAGCATCAACAGCGTTTTCGGACCTCTGGTACCCGTGACACAGTATGTCCATATGCTTCTATTCGGCGAACAGTAGAGAGTAAAACCTTTACTACCCTGTTTGATGACAGTTTCACCGAGCTCACTGATATTTTGGATATTGGACACCGTGTTACCTGTTATACACAAAAACTGTTTGGTCCTATGCCCCCCCCCATCTGCATCCATAATGGACTACTTTTCCTTTTTACAACTTCCTGATGTACCTTCTTCTGTTGTAGATATGTTAGATACTGAGATACAAGCACATGAAATTGAAGCAGTAATCAAGTCTTACGCCCAAGAGTGACACGGGCCTGGATGGTCTCTCCAGTGAGCTGTATAGATTGTTTTCTGCTGACCTGAGTTCTGAATTGGCTACAGTTTACAATTCTATTCTACAGTGAACATCTTCCTTTAGACTTCAACATGGGTTGTTTATTTTACTTACATAAAGGGATAGAGATTGCTCTCCAATTGGAGACCTTATGCCTCTTAAATACTGATTTTAAAATATTGACCAAAATTTTGGCCTCAGACTTTCTAAACTGGCTATATGTGATTTCTACCGCACAATCTTGCAGTGTCCTGGGAGATGTATTCAGGACCATCTAATTTTACTTAGAGAAATGATTGAACGTGGAAATTTAATGTTTTACATGGTTTCATATTCTCACTGGACCAACGGCAGGCTTTTGATTCTGTACATCATAATTTTTTATGGTCTACTCTTCGATATTATAAAGTACCTGATTATACCCTGACTAGACTCCGGTTGCTATATCAGTCTGCAACTGTTGCCCCACTGGTCAATGGATGGAAGGGCCCTATGCTTCCTCTACACAGAGGGGTTAGACAGGGCTGTCCCCTTAGTCCACTTTTATATGTTTTTTTTTTGGAACCCTTTTTTCGTTCTATTAATTCAGCCCCAACAATTATGCCACTTCCCTCAGCCCCATATTCCGTGTTGGCCTATGCAGACGATATGAGTCTCATGGTGGCTAATGTTGCCTCCGTGTGTTCTGCATTATGGCATTGTTCCAAGTTTGGGGTTGTTTTCGTGCCTTAATCTTTGATAAATTGTAGGCCGAGATTAGGTTCCCTTTGTAGATAAGTCTTCTGTTGACATTAGACTTTGTGATGACCCTATTAGGATTTTGGGCATTTTATATGGTACTGGTCCTTTAGATGTCCTTAACTGACTCCCAAATTAGATTATGCTCAGACTATGGTTGCATGTTGGAATTATGGTAGATGAGTAAGAAAAAGAGGATTTACATGATTAAAACCTTTCTGCTTCCCCTTTTTCTCTTTCTGGCTTATATTTTCCCCCCTTCCTGGCAATTTGAAACCAGATTGCTTAGTCTCTTTTTTCAAGCCCTATGGGGTAGCCGCCTGAACCCCATTAAACGTCAGATCACCTATCTCCCTATTTGGGATGGAGGCCTAGCTATGGTCCAACCTGTTTTTTTTTTATACTAGTTTTTTCTTGTTTCATAATATTAGACCCCTGCTGCTTAACCAAGATCGAGGTTGGGAACCTTGGTTTCTTGAATCCTGTGGTCCTTAGTTTCATAAATGGGAACTTAACAAATTGACGGTTTTAACACATTCCCCCCAGATTTCTGCTTATGTTAGGGATAGTTTTTTTCATTTGAAACACTGGCAGAATACTAGCCATATGCTAATAACTGTTTCCAGAAAATCACTGTATAAGTATTTAGTGGACCGTGTATGTTTGGAGATTGTTGTTTTTCCCAAATGTCCTACGTAACATCTCCCTGCTTTGCTCACTTTACTTCATAATTCTAGGGTTCCCCAAAAGATGCTGGACTTGCATTGGCTTAGCTGCCCTGAATGTATCAACGTCAAATGTAACCATAAACACAAATCACTACAGGACAGATTTTGTTCCAGACCTGAATGTCAGCAACAAGAAGAAACTATTTCACACCTTTTTTTTTCATGTAGATTTATTGTTTCTTTTTGGACTCTGTTAGCTGCCAGATGGCATGAACCCTTGTTTGCTCTTATTACTTATGACAATTTGATGTATGGTTTTTCCCCCTCATTTGGTCTCATTGGAATATTAATACGTTAAATTTGATTTTTGTAATAATCAAATGGCATGTGTGGAATGCTCGTTGTCTGTTTAATTTACAGAATCAGGATGTGCCTCTTCTTACCATTATTTGAAGGATCGAACATGATTTGAAGGCTATATATTTTCAGAGGCAGAGCATTTGCCGTTTTACTCTTTGTTGGAATTATGGACACTATTACCTTGGATAACTGATTCTGATTTTCCTGTCACTTAATTATTTTGTATTTTATATTTTTCTCTGTACCATTTTCGTTTTTCTTTTCTGTTCAGTTGATGTTCAATAAAAACTTCCCCTATTCTTTTCGATAAGTGCCATGGGATCTTTAACATCCACCTGAACTACCACCAATCCAGCCAGATGGGACCTCGGTTTAACGTCTCATCCGAAAGACGGCACCTCAGAAGTGCAGCACCCCTCTCATGCTGCACTACAGTGTCAGTATTGGGATATTAACCCAAGTGCCAGATGTGGGAACTGAACCCACAGCCCTCTGATCTCCCAGCCTCAGAGGCGAGTGTGCAACCTACTGAGCCACTGACACTGACAAAATGTGTGTCATAGGATAGTCACTTGCATATCTAACTCTTGTGCAGTACTGGAATGTAACACATTTATTTTCTATAAATTTGCTTTTTATACCTGTCTGCTGACATAACCAAGAGGCTTCCTTGGTGGTGCCACCCTCAGCCAAAGGTTGCAGGCTTCAACTGACTGAGGGGACAATGTTGGGTTATTCGGACCGATAGCTGGGCACCCAGTTCGTGGTGCTGAGTCAGCCACTGGCAGGAATAAAAAAGTGCCTTAATAAGGGAGAGGCACTGTTTCCCCTGAAATGTAGAAACATAGACTTTGACGGCAGATAAGGACCACTTGGCCCACCTAGTCTGCCCATTTCCCTACCTATTGGATATGCTGCAAACTCTAGTTAACCAACAGTCTACTTCCTCCTACCCCCACTATAATTGCCTTATGTCTGCCCCATGCATTCTTGAACTCGGCCACTGTTTTTGACCCCACAACCTCAGGAAGGCAGTTCCATGCATCCACCACTCTCTCCGTGAAAAATATTTTAAACAACATGAAGTCTTGCTGTATTCTGACTATTGCAGTGATATCCAACCTTTGAACTGCCCCGGAGAGAAAAGAGTTAACTTTCCATGCATGGCATGGGACGCTGAGCTCGAGCTCGGTTGAGACTCTGTCTGTTGTTGTTTGAACCCAAACCGCCAGATTCTTTACTCCGCCTCACTGAACAGTCGCTCCGGAGATTTCTCCTTTGCTCGGTTCAATTTAGTCAGTTAAAGTGTCGTTTTTTTCCCTCGGTTTCAACCGAATTTATTCCATCTAATCTGTCTGTTCAGTCTCTGTCTGTGGCACCGTGAGTACTAGATAGGTTTATTATTGTTTGCTTCTGTGTGGAACTTGTGAACTTCGGATCGGTTCGGTTTGATCTGATCAGGTTTGTTAAAAAAATTTGTTCTGTCTTTTAGAGTGTGGTAACCGGTCCTTATCGGTTTAAAAAAAATGGATTTCATTACAGTTTTTTCCACGACCCGTAACACGGTCAGGAACTGATAAAGGTGTCTTGCCTGGCGGATTGCCGAAAAAGAGTAAGTTTGGTTAGGACTGGCCATGTCTGAGAAACCCAAGAGAAAAACCAGGCCCACTGGGTTTCAACACTGTAGTGTGTGTGGGGAAGCCTTTGCTAAGGCTGACCCCCACACCACCTGTGTTTATTGTCTGGGGTTTGACCACCTCGATTCAGACTGCCAGATTTGCAAAAGTTTTCCCACAGCTACCCTGGAAAAGAGAGTAGGTAGGCTGAGGGAAAGGGAGGCCAAAAAGTCCGCTGACCCGGATGGCCAGCCCGGTTCGGTTCCAACCGAACCAGAAGGAGTGCCCTCTGACCAGGGCGAAACTTCTTCGGGCAAAAGGAGAACCAACTCTGAGGAGTCAGTTCCGGTTAAAAGAAAAAGAAGGGATAAGTCAGCCGGTTCGGATCCACAAGTTCTTTCTCCGACTGCTGATGAAATAGCCAAAGCGATAAGGATTGTTCAATCGCTAACTCGGTTCCGACCGAACCAGCACCATCGGTTAGGGGCTCGGTTCGGTCGTTTCCCCCGGTTCCGGATTATAATTTAGAGGATTTTTATGAACCGGAGGAGGAGGAAGGAGAGTATGAGGATAGTGATGGTGATTATGAAAGTCTGATTTGACCTGACATCTCCCAGACAGACCTTCAGGGTTTCTCCTCCTAGGCTTTCTGAGTCCCCTTCCCACTTTATGTTTTACAAAAAAGTGGCTGAAACTCTTCAGCTTCCTATGGAGGAAGCAGTAGAGGATCAGGAGGAGCCTGATTATGTTGAGATGATGGACATCCCAGAGTCCAGGAGGCTGTCTATTCCCCTCCATAAGTCTTCTGGGAAACAGACATTTAAAATTTTAAAGACTCCTAATTCTATACCTCCTGTGGACAGAAGAATGGACAAGAGGTATACTCTTTCAGGCTCAGATATGGAGTTCCTTTCCCAGCAATGCAGCCATGTTGGAGTAGTGCAGGCTGCTGCCTGTGATATGGCAAATATACCCTTGGCTTCACACACCCCAGATAAGGACTCCAGGAGGATTGATGCCATGGCAAAGAAACAGTACATGGCAGCATCTTTGGGACTCAGGCAGGCTAATTATATGGCCTACACAGCTAGATACCAGAAGTCTAGATGGGACACTGTGATGGCTCTTGCTAAACAGGTCCCTGGTCAGCTTGCCAAGGAGCTGGAGCAGGTGGCTGCAGATGGTATTGAGGCATCCAAGGTGCAATTTCATGCTGCAGTGGACTCCAATGATGTTTCATCTAGAGTTATGGCTACATCTGCGGCTCTTCGTAGGATGGCTTGGCTCAGATGTACTAGCCTGTCATAGGATACCCAGACTAAGGCCATGTATTTTCCTGTTGTTGGTAATTCTCTGTTTGGGGAGCAGACAGAGAACTACATGAAGAAAATGGATGAGTACAGGACCACCTATAGGAGTGCTCAGGCCAAGGAAAGGCAAGCCACTCCCCAGAGGCAGCATTCCAGGGGCAGGGGCAGGCCTTTTCATAGGCCTTTCTACCAAGCCCAGGCTTCCTCTTCTGCCTTTGCCCAGAGGGGGTTCTTCAGAGGGAGAGGCAGATGGGGTACAAGCAGGCCTGCTGCCACCCCTCAGCCTAAAGCCCCTGCCAGACAGGCACCCTGATGGGTTTGCCCGGGCCGATTCTCCACTACCCGTAGAGGGTAGGCTGGATACTTTGTCCAGGACTGGATGTCTTTAACATCATACAAATGGGTCCTGGAAGTAATAAGCCAGGGACTGGTTCTCAGCTTCAACCAATTTCCCAAGACGAGAACCATGTCTTTTCCACCTGCAAATTCTTCAGAGGCCCTTGCCCTAGAGGCAGAGGTTTCTTCCCTCTTGGCTCTGAGAGCCATAGAAAGGGTTCCACCCCTACACAAGGGAAAAGGATTGTACTCCAGGTTCTTCTAACTCCCAAAAAGACAGGAGAATGGTGGCCCATCCTGGATCTCAGATATTTAAACAAGCACCTTTAAAGCCAAAGTTCAAAATGGTGACTCTGGGAATAATTCCCATCTCTAAGGCCAGGGACTGGCTAGTTTCCTGGACCTCAAGGATGCCTATTTCACATTCTCATCAGATGCTCCCACAGAAAGTACCTCAGGTTCGAGTTGCCTTCAGGCCACTATCAATTCAGAACAATGCCCTTTGGCCTAACATCAGCTCCAAGGGTGTTCACAAAATGCCTGGCAGTAGTGGTTGCTTTCCTAAGGAGAAAAAAGATCTCCATTTTTCCATACCTGGATGACTGGCTCATAGTGGGTCAGTCTCCAGACCAAGTCAAGTCACATCTACAGAATACTCAGCAACTGCTCACTGATCTAGGATTCCTTCTGAATCTTTCAAAGTCAGTTCTAGAGCCAGTTCAGCTCCTCACCTTCATAGGGGCAGAGCTGGATACAATAAGGGCAAGAGCCTTCCTTCCCCTGGACAGGGCAAGGACCCTTGTTACACTGGCCTCTTCATTCACCCTCCAGGTGTCTTGACCAGCAAGGCATTTTCTGCAGCTCCTGGGCCGCATGGCTGCCTCTACAGCAGTGGTCCAAGGAACAAGATTTCAGATGAGGGACATTCAGTTCCACTTAAGAGCCTTCTGGTCCCAGAGAAAGGATTCTCTGACCAAGCTAATCCCAGTGACTCGAACCCTGATACAGGCTTTGCAATGGTGGCAGGATCAGGACAACCTAAGGCAAGGAGTTCCCTTTGTCACTCAACCTCATTCTCTAATCCTTACCACAGATGCCTCCCTCTTGGGCTGGGGAACCCACTTGGGGGATCTGACCACCCAAGGGTTGTGGTCACCTCAAGAATATCTGCTTCACACCAATCTTTTAGAACTCAGAGCAGTGTTTCTAGCACTTCAAGTTTTTTCCAAGTCTGTTCAGAACAAAGTAGTTCAGATCAGGACAGACAATACCACCACAATGTGGTACATCAACAAGCAAGGGGGCACTCGGTCTACGGCCCTGTGCACAGAGGCAATGAAGTTGTGGTCTCTGGCCTATTTCCTGAATACCTCTCTGATAGCAGTGCACCTCCCAGGGAAGGAAAATGTCCTGGCAGATGCTCTCAATGGGATATCTCGAGGCCATCACGAATGGTCCCTAGATCCCCTGATTTTAAAGGTGATCTTCTCCAGATGGGGCACCCCACAGATAGATCTTTTTGCAGCCCCAGACAATCATCAACTTCCTCTTTTTTGCTGCAGACCCCCAGTGTTGGGCTCAGTCCCCCTGGATGCCCTAGTTCTCAATTGGGAAGGGAAGTTCCTGTATGCTCCCCCCTTCCCTCTCCTGTTCAAGGTACTAGTCAAAATCAGGTCTCAACCCTGCAAAGTGATTCTGATTGCTCCAGACTGGGCCAGACAGCCCTGGTACCCTCTCTTGCTGTCCTTAGCAGTCCACCTTCCCCTGTCTCTTCCCAGGAATTACAACCTGTTAACATGTTCTCAGGGAGGGTTTGTATCCGAATCTCAAATCTCTCAATCTCAAGGCCTGGCTCTTGAAGAGTTAGAGTTTGCTGATTTGCATCTCTCTCAAGGTGTTCTGGATATTCTAAAGGCTTCTCAAAGCCTTCCACCAGAAAGACTTACAACTCCAAATGTAAAAGTTTACTATTTGGTCTCTGAAGCATATTTCTCCAGAGTCTGCTGGGTTGCCTACAGTCCTTGACTATATGGTTCATCTCAATAGCTTGGGACTCAGACCAGCTACACTTAGAGTGCATCTGGCAGCTGTCTCTGCTTTTTTGTCAGCAGGCAAGCACTCTTCCCTTTCAGCTCATCCTGTATTCTGTAAATTCTTCAAGGGATTGCTGCATACCAATCCTCAGGTGGTCCTCAGGACTAATAGGAAGTTTTTGCCTAAGGTGGTTTCAGATTTCCACCTTAACCTGTCTATGTCTCTTCCTGTTTTCCTCACTGACCATTCCTCCTCTGGGGAGAGGAGGCTGCACAGCCTGGATGTGAAAAGGGCCCTTAGCTACTACATAGAGCGCACTAAGGGTCACAGGTTTGACTCCCTCCAACTGTTCCTCACTTATGGTGAGGTTGGTAAGGGAAAACCTGCCACTAAGAGATCTATTGCCAGGTGGATTGTCTCTTGTATACAATTCTGCTATGAAAAATTAGGTAGGATCCCACCCTCAGGCCTGAGGGCTCACTCTACCAGAGGCACAGCTGCTTCCCTGGCTGCTGCCAGGGATATTCCTATCTTAGAAATTTGTCATGCAGCCACCTGGAAAACAGTACATACTTTCACCAAGCATTGCTCTCTGGATATCCAGGCTAGGAGTGATGCTCAGTTTGGCACAGCAGTGCTTCAGAGCCTGTTCCTGAAGTAGGTTCTGTCCCTCCTCCATGGAGGACTGCTTGGTAGTCTGCAATAGTCAGAATGTTGCAAGACTTCATGTTGTTTGAAGAACAAATTACTCACCTTAGTAATGTTGTTTCTTCTAATGGAGTCTTGTTGTATTCTGACCTCCCCCCTGCCTTCCCTCTCAGAACCTGGGTTTTGGGATGTGAGTGGGCAGGAACAGTGTTGGCACCCTAGAGGTGCCCCCTTTCTCACCCTCTTATTTTTGGGTATGTGTTGTGTTTTGTTTTTGGGTTTCTGACTTGAGTCTTTGCCTTGGAACCAAAAAACCTTTTATTAGAGGTAGTTGCGGTTGGCTAGTGTAAGTTTACAGTTTCCACACAGGACGCCCAGTGAGTTTAGCTCGTAAAGATCTGGCGGTTTGGGTTCAAACAACAACAGACAGAGTCTCAACCGAGCTCGAGCTCAGCATTCCATGCCTTGCATGGAAAGTTAACTCTTTCCTCTCCGGGGCAGTTCAAAGGTTGGATATCACTACAATAGTCAGAATACAGCAAGACTCCATTAGAAGAAACAACATTACTAAGGTGAGTAATTTTTTCTCCTCACATTGCTCCTGAGCCGTCTTCCCTCTCTATCTTCAAATTGTGCCCCCTTGTTCTTGCACATCTCTTTTTCTGAAAGATGACCCTCTCTTGGACTTTGGTGATTCCCTTGAGGTACTTGAAATTTTCTATCATGCCCCCCCGCTCCCTCCTTTCCGCAAGGGTATACATATTAAGCGCTTTTAGTCTCTCTTCATATGGCTTCAGTTGCAGACCCTGCACCCTGAAAAGATACCACTGCCACCATCCAGAGAAGCAGACTAAAAAAGGGCACCAAGATCTACTAAACATAACAACTATTAGAGGATAAAGGGTAATGCAGTACAAAACTTTCACTGTGGTCAAGCAAATCACTGTAAAAGGCTTATCACTGTAACTTTAGCAAAAGGCTTATCACTGTAACTTTAGTGACAAGAACTTCATCACATCACCAGCACCGGTCTCCCTCTCCAGGTAACACACCTCCTCCAAGGACTGCTGCAAGAATTGCAAAAGATGCAGGCTTTTTGAAGCTGATGTCTGCTGCTAGCTGCCTTGCTAGCCAAGTGTCCCAAGGTGCTGCACTGCTAGCCAAGTCTTCCAAGGTGCTCTGCCACTAGTCACCCTGCTAGTTGAGTCTCCCAGGTGCTGCACTGCTAGCCATGCTGCTAGTTGAGTCTCCCAAGGTGCTCAGCCACTTGCTGCCCTGCTAGCCGAATCTCCCAAGGTGCTCTGCTGCTAGCTGACCTCCTAGCTGAGTCCCACAAGCTGCTGTGCCGCTAGCTGACCTGCTAGCTGAGTCCCCCAAGGTGCTGTGCTCCAAGCCGACCTGCTAGCCGAGTCTCCCAAGGTAATGTGCTGCCAGCCAACCTGCTAACTGAGTCCCGAAGGTGCACGCCACTAATCGTCCTGCTAGGCCGAGTCTCCCACTGTGCCTGCTGCCAGCCACCCCACAAGCTGAGTCTCGCAGTTATGCTCTGCCGCTTGCCATCCTTCTAGCCGAGTCTCCCAAGGTGCTGCGCTGCTAGCTGACCTGCTTGCCAAGTCTCCCAAGGTGCAGTACTGCTAGCCAACCTCCTAGCTGACCTCCTGGCTGAGTCTCCCACCAGGTACCTATGAGAGTTTGGAGAAGGCTGTCTGGCTTCACCAGCCTCCCCTGCTGCTGAACACCAGAGTCCACTGCCAAGCCTGAGTGATACAACTCTAAAGCTCCTTAAGAAAGAAAGGCTACCAGGCTGGCAGAGCTCTCCCAACTGCCCCTGCAGGTCCCACAATGCTCCTTCCTGGGATACTTCTTCAGGGTCCCTCCTGAACCCCCACTCAATTCTCCTTCTGTATTCCTTCTCCATCAAGCTCCTTTACCAGCTGCTTATCTGTTCTGAGCTTCTTCTCCCTGTGAGCTGCTTTACCAGAAGCTCTTCTCCAGGAGCTCCTTCTCCATAGGCATGCTTGTCCAGGGGTACCCCTCCTGGGACTCCTGCTCTGGACTCCCCTTCCAGACTACCCCTCCTGACTGCCTTCAATGCTCCTAGCAGTCCCCCTTTATGCTTATGGAAGGGGGCATGACTACCCTGGGGGACACCCTGACTGGATGGCTAAGGGGTCAGTGCTGATTGGTTATGCAAATCAAGGGCTTGACTGCATAAACAATCAGCACCGAGAGCTGCTAACCAGACCTCACACTGCCTCCACAGCACTCACTACCCCTAATGACATTAACTATCATTTTGCTTTTAAACCCTCTGAAAGTAATACTTCCTTGATGTTCTGCTGCAGGAGCTGCTGGTTCAAGACTCCTGCAGGAAGCACTTTTACTTTTAAATTAGTGGGGATTTCCATAGAATCAGGAGTTTGAGGAAGGTAAGGACAGTCCTTCCAGACCCACCTCCTTAATAGCCCTCACACATTTAATAAATAAATAAATCGGGGGTCAGCACCACAGCTGCTGATGGGATGCCCACACCTTTTCTCTGGTGGAGTGCCTGATGCTGCTTTAATTTTGGCCTCTACAGGAATATACTAGGAGTATTAGATGTACAGAAGGCTCTTGGCCCATGAATGCACATATCCTACAATGTAGGCATAGGTTCCCTCAACCCAGGTTTAATAAGTATCTATCAAGTCTAGTCTTAAAACAATCAAAGGATTCTACTTCTATAATGTCCCTAGGAAGGGTATTCCACATAGGAATAATGCACTGAGAAAAAAGTTTCTTCTCAATTGGCTTTTAGGGTTAGTAAGCTTGAGTTGTTGTTTATGGCTTCTTAATAAGAAGTCCCTTTGGATTTAAATCAAACCCAATTCTGAAGATAAAGATGGATCCCTTATAATTTTAAACATTAGTAACAGATCTCTTCTATATCTCCTCATCTCCAATGAATAAAGGTTTAATAAGTTTAATCTAGAGCTATAGTCAATCCCTTGAAATCCCTGAACCATCCTTACGATTCTCCTCTGAACCCCCTCAACCTTTTTAACATCCTTACATGAAAAAAGGCTCCATAATGGAGAACAATAATCAAGAACAGGACATACATAAGTCTTACATATAGGGATTAAACAAGCCCTGTCCCTAGAGCTCCCAGATCTTCTAATACAGCCAATTAATCTATTTGAGTTTTTTGTCAATTCTGTACCATGGAAGCCAAACGTCAAATCACTAGAGATTAATACACCCAGATCCCTTTCATTTTCTACAGATTGTAGCTGCTTACCAGCTAAAGTGTAGTTATGACATGGGTTATTATTACCCAAATGTATAACTACACTTTTATCAAGGTTATAAACCATAGCATTTCTATCTGCCCATTTCTCCATTTTTAAGAGGTCACTACAAAGGTTTGAATATCCATCCTCTGTACTCACATCTATTGCGATTTATGTATCATCAGCAAATTTTGCTGTATATCCATTTAAGTCCCTATCTATATCAGAGACAAAGATGGTGAACAACAAAGGTCCCAGGACAGACCCCTGAGGCACTCCACTAGTCACCTTGCCCTTACTGGATAGATAACCTTTTATTTTGACAACTTGTTCCCTGTTCCTCAACCATGCATTTACCCATCTAGTAATAAAACTATTTAACTCAAGATTTATCATTTTATTTACAAGAGTTTCATTGGGGACTTTATAAAATGCTTTACAAAGGTCAAAGAATATGATGCCAATTGATTTTTTATCCTCTAGTAATTTGCTAACAGCTTCATAAAAAACAAAGATTTGCAGTGAGACATGATCTTTGCGACTTAAAACCATGCTGTGAATTATCAAGAAAGCATTTTAATTCTAGATCAAGAAAAAGTTTAACTTTAATGATGGATTCCATTACTTTACCCAAGACACTAGTTACACTAATTGGTCTATAACTGGCTGTACAACCATGGTCTCCCTTTTTATTTATAGGGACGACAGCTGCCTGTGTCCAGTCATCATGCAATTCCCCAGTTGTCAAGGATTTATTAAAGAGCAGATGTAATGGCTCAACCAGACAAGATTTTATAGCTCTTAAGACCCTTGGATGGAGCTGGTCAGGACCAGGAGCAGTATTTATTTTTATATATTTTAATTTATGGAGTATTTCCTCCTTAGTTATGGTTAGAGTCTCTGTGGAGATAATATCAAAAATAGGTGTAGTTTTGTTGTTATTTTTTGAAAACACAGAGTAAAAGTAATCATTAAATATGTTGACCATATCAGATGGTTCTTTAATTAGATTATTGGAAACTTTAATTGGACCAATTATATTAGAAGTAGATTTTTTATTATTAATATAGGAGTAAAATGATTTCCCCCATCTTTCATGTGAGACAGTCTAAATTCTATTTTCCGTTTTTCATTTTTTATGATAGATTTGCAGCCTCTTAGAGCCTCCTTATATTTACACTTATTATAGTCATTATTGTCACATTTGACTACCTTATAAGCCCTTTTCTTAATTGAAATTGCTTTAAGAACTTTATTTGTATACCACAGAGGCAGTTTTCCTCTTTTATTATACAATGTATGATTTGGAATATATTTATTGCACAATTCAAGGATTTTGTTCATTAGGTTATTCCATAAACTATTAACTGATTCATCTTTAACATTCCATGTCCAATTATAAAGTTCATTTTTGATTGCTCCAAAATTTGCCCTTCTAAAGTCCTTTACTATGGTGATACCAGTTTGTTTAATAATTTCATTATTAATTGAGAAAATAATAGTGCTGTGATCACTATTAAACAAAGGATCAGAAATATTCAAATCTAAGATTTTATCTTGACTGTTAGATAGAACAAGATCCAGTATATTTTTGCCTCTTGTAGGAGATTCCACAGCTTGTTGCAGACCGTTGTCAATACAAAAATCTAATAAAGCTTGTTCCTGAATGGTAAGGGCAGAGTAATTGTTCCAATTTATGCCAGGAGAATTAAAGTCACCTAATAACAATACATCCTTATGCTTACATTTATTTGAAAGATCATCGAGTAACAATTGATTATCAATTAACTTAATGTCAGGAGGCCTATAGCACATACCCACCAATATATTTTTATTGTTTTTTATTTCTAATTCAATCAATCAATCAATCAAAATCTTTATTTAATCAGGCGAACATCGTTGAGCATAACTCATTTACAAGATGGACCTGAGTGGTCAAGAAGTGCAAGTGTTATTACATTGACAAGGGTATCATAAACAGTAATACAATGACAGGGGTAACAAAAAACAGTAATACAATGACATAAGTGCTAGTATATAACAATATACATATGTACAAGGCATTAACACTTTTAATCTGGGAGACAGTAGGCAGTTGGCACATCAGAGTTAATATGTAGATTATAGGACCTAGCAGGCATTTTGAGGGTGAATCTTGAGACTGGGAATGGGAGTTTTTTCAGCATATAGAAACACGGAGCAGAAAAGGGGGTGGGTAGGGCTGTGAATTAGGCCTTGTGGAAGCAGTTGCAGAGTTCTGGGAATAGGTGGTGAATAATCTTTGAAGGATATTAAGGTGGAGGTTATTTAGCTTCATGGTTTTTGAGTGAGTTCCAAACAATTGCTAGTGAGTAGCTGATAGCAGCCCTCCCAAGCTTGGGTGCAGGCATTGGGACCTTAAGAATGATAATTTTGCTGATCCTTAGGTTGTATGGCCTAGAAGTGATTTGAGTAAACAGTCCGAGATAGTAGGTAGCTTGCCTGATAAGGCTTTGAATATCCAAATTGCAGCATTCCTATTTCTTCTGTGTTGTAATGATGACCAGTTAACTGCCTTATAAAGGGAGCAATGGTGGCTGCTGAAGGGAAGGTCAGTAATGAATCTGATGGACCTGTGGTATAGGGTGTCCAGTTTATTTAAGAGGGGGAGTGAACAGTGCCCAAACAGAAAGTCAGCATAGTCAATGAGGGATAGGAATGAAGCCTGGATTAATCTTTTTTTGGAGTCTCTGTTGAGGTAGTGTTTATTCTAAAAGAAACCAAGCCTTTCTCTCAGTTTCTTTAGTAGCTCCTCAATATGGACAGAAAAGTCAAGTTTGTTATCAATCCAGACACAAGATATTTGAAGTTATCAATGAATTCCAGCTTCTCCAAGTAAGGTGGTTAGTTGTAGGTGGTAGATGATGGGGTAGTGGCAGAGCAACTTTGTGAGGAAAAGAGCATAGCTTTTGTTTTTTGGCATTTAGAAGTAGTTTTTATCCAGTAAGTTGTGTTGTAGGATGGAGAATTCAGATTGTAGCAGTTCACAGGCTTTAGACAATGAAGGATTGCTAACATATAGCACAGTATCATCAGCAAACAGATGGATGTTTGATTGAGTGAGGTTAGCATCAATATTATTAATATAGATGGCAAAGAGGATGGGGCAAGAATAGAGCCTTGCGGTACACCTCTTAGCAGTGGTTTTAAAGTGGATAGGTAGTTTCCATTTTTTACCAGTTGTGATCTGTCTGTTAGATAGCACTTGAACCAATTGAGTGAAGGGGAATCCAACCCTATTGAGCCAAGGGAGGTGATCAGTGATTCATGATCCACTGTGTCAAATGCTTTGCTCAAATCCAGGAACACAGCACCCGATAGAGTTTCATAGGAGTCATTTTGGGTACTGTCTAGTTGCTTAAACATAATGTTATTTTTTTATGTAAAAAAAAAACGCCACCCCACCTCCCCTTCTATTTTTTTCTATCCTTGTGAACAAGGTTATATCCAGGAATTAATTTATTCCAGGTGGATGACTCGTCCCACCAAGTCTCTGAAATAACCGCAATATCAATGTTTCTATTAACTAACAAGTGCTAGAGTTCATCTTTTTTTATATAATGGAGGCTTCTTGCATTAGTAAGTAATACATTTAGGTTTAATTTAATAAGACTGGTGGACTTATTTGCAATTCTCTCTCTAAAAACAATACCAGTCCCTTTTTTGGCCCTTGTCCGTCAGTTTTTTGGTGTTCCATTTACACAGTTGATAGCTTGATGGAATATGTTACCCAGAAGTTTAGCACCAATTTTACCCAAATGGAGACCATCTGGACAGTACATATGATCTTTAGTAGAAAAGATTTCCCAGGTCATTAAACATTTAAACTTGTTTTCCAGACACCACCTACGAAGCCAATTATTGAATGCTTTAATTTTTTGATTTCTACTTTTAGAAGCTCTGGGTACTGGTAAGATCTCAGAAAGAAAAAAATCTGCCCCTAAGCTTTTCAAGATTGCTACTGCTTCCATCATCTCACTAATAATCTTCTCTGTTTTAGAATTTGTTATGCTATGTGTTCCTGTATGTAAGATCACAGTTTTATGTTCTTTAACTGTGCTCAAAATACCTGGCAACATATCCGATATATTTTTTATTGTTGCTCCCCTATAACTACAACTGATCACATTTTGTTTATTTCCTCTTGTTGAAAATTGATCGTTGTGCTTTGTAATTGAGTCCCCCAAAATATAAAATTGGTTATTCGAAACATTGTCAATGTTATTTGAATCTACTATCAAATCAGATAAAATCCTATCCTGAGCAGGTCGAAGACACAAAGAATTAATTGACCTGTCTTCATTGTCTAATTGTACATCAATCAGACATGAAATTGTTTCAACCCTATCACTTAATTTAGAACAATCACTATCAAGTAAAGTCATAGGAAACAGTTTTTTCACACCTCTAGATGCCCTTCTGTTGTCCTTTTAGTATCTATCCAATATTCTGTTATGCTTTTACCTTTTTTGTTAAACTACAGTAGTGATCTAATTCTGTTGCTTTTTAACTACCCCAAATCCCTCTGTCCTTAGCAGTTGCTGCTGTCTCTTTTCATACTGCCTGAACATTCTGTGACACTAATAACAGCATTCCAGGCCATTCAGATGAGTAGCATGGAATGGTGTTATTGATGTCATAGTATATCTTAGAAATATAAAAAGAAAGAGCAGCAGGTGGTGAGGGGAATGTAGCTCTGAGGGCATCCCAAAGCCTGATTATTTATTTATTGATTGGTCAGAGCATATCAGAATACTTAACTGCTATGGAAAGTAAGATGAAAGGGCAATGACTAGGTACTTATCTGCCGTCAAATTCAAATTCTATGTACAAACCATTTCATATCTCCGTTCCACCAATGAGGGATTGCTGGAGGTTCCCAGGGTACGATTGAAGATGTCTGGTTATTGTGCCTTTGCTTTTTCAGCTCCGACCCTGTGGAACTCTCTACCTGGTCAGTTGAGAGAATACCCAACCGTCTGTAGATTTAAAACTGAGCTTAAAGCTTATTTATTTGATTTGGCCTTCCCAAATAGTTGATAATGTAATTCTGATGTTTTAATGGTATTTATATTGCTTTCTGTTTTATGTAAGCGCCTTAGCTTTGAAACGCACTATAAAAATAAAGTTGAATTGTAAAGTTGAATGTCTCCTTTAATAGTCACCTAATCTAGACATGTTTCCCATAATAATTTCCTTGATAAAGAGTTAAACACAGATCATAAATCTACAAAAGCAACATACATTTTCTAATCATGAATCTTGACATATATGTAGCTAAAATAAAAAAGAAAAAAACAGTAATCTACTGTGGAAAACCCCAATTTAAAACCTGCCTATGAAAAACATTATTACTGTTAACCCATGTGTCTAATTTCCCTCATTTAATTCTTGAGAAAATGTTAGCTACATTGTTAATTAAGCTTGTGGGGCAGTATGATGCTGGATTGTCCATAGGACCCTTTTGTGAATTGGAACAGTCTCATTATCTCTCCAACTGTCTGGGATATAATCATGGGAGACACAAGAATTAAAAAAGTCAGTTAGTAATAAGGCCCACCATTCAATATGATGTTTGCAAATATCTGGTAGAATACAATCAGTACTAGGGGCCTTCACTACATTTAATGCCTCAATAGCAGACATAACATCAATATGGTTAAATTTTAACTGTGCACCATGTAATGGCAACATTGGCTATTCTACAAGAATGCTATAAAAAGCAAGCCAGTGGTCTGGATGTATAAAGGCCTGGAGACACTGAAAAAAAGTTACCCATATCTCTGACTACCAAAGGACAGATTTTCAAAAGATGATGCAGTGCCTGTGGCACTCCTTGCATTAATCCCATGCATAGCCACAGCTGTGCCAAATCTAAATGCTGCAGCTGCACCCAGTTTTCTATATTTGGACACATTTTTGACATTTGGACCTCCGCCATGGCAGCTTGCATCAAAGATTAGTTTCAAGCTGCATGCAAGAGGCCCCAGCATTGATGCATGCTAAATCACAGAAAAGTGGTCTAGCAGGCATCTAAATTATGCATGGGATAAAAATCCCATTTTTCTCCCGCAAGTCCAGTGTGCCATATCATCAATGCATTCAGGGTTGCAGCAAAAAAATCCAGCTACAAGTTCCACAATGTCAGACCATCATCACTAACAATGGCTTCTAGTTTCACTTGCAAATTATTACGTGTATATTGTGATTTTTGTTCTGCCAGGATTACATTTTAATGTTTCCTAACTTTATTAAGTCTCAAGAGGTAATCACTAGTGGGAATTTTCCTAGTAGCAACTGTAATAGCATTAAGCCTCTTTTTTTCAACCTTACTGGTGTGATTAATCAAGGTTTTTGAGGCAGGTGATCTTTTAACTACCTTATATAAGAATGGAACAATCTTCAGGAAGATATTATTGAGACCATGATACTTATTTAAAGGAGAGGTTTCATTCAGAAAAATGTCCAGAAATGTTGCAGAGTGAAACTCCTCCAGTCCTACCAATATCCTTGTTTCTAATGTTGAGTCCAATTTAACCTTTAGATTGCCGACAGAATTAGAACGTATAGGAATTTTGGACTGATATATCAGTCCGTGGCCCTGCAAGGGTTAAGTCTCTTCCTGTTAACTACTCAATAATGTCTCATTTCTGGCTGGACGAATGTCATATTAACCTAAGTTTTCTTCTATTTTCCTAGATACCAGAATGGGGAAATAATCACTTTCTGGTTGTTGTGATACCTTCAAATCACCATATAAAGCAATATTCACCAATGCTACAACTGCATAATCCAACAGCTATACTGAATTACAAGAATAAAATGAGGTGGCACCCCTTGTAGCAGAAGATTTTCTGCCACTTAAAATTGTTCTGCTATATTCTTGCAAAAACGTAATCAAAGAAACACCATTTTTGATAGTAAATGTGCCAAGACTAGCTAGACCATATGGTTATATCACATAACATTTTAGGTATATAGATAAACTGAGCAAGTTATTATATAGTCAGATTCTGGCATTTAGATCCCCCCCCAAAAAAATAATAAGATCATAGTTTGGGTCTAGCAGAATCTCTTCTGTTAACTGCTTTATTATGCTTATTTATTTCTCTCACAATGTAAATAGACTTTGAGTGAATCAATGTGTCTGGCCTTGGTAAAGATGGTAGAGGCCTGGGTAAAGTAGGTGCCAAGAGTCACCAGAAGGTGCTGCGGGACAACAACCTCAAGGTGGTGGAGCAGTGCGACAAGGCAGTAGTTGGGGCCACTGGGATGCTGGGGGGCATAGGGAGGAGAGTCGCCAGCAGAAGGAGAGAGGTGGTGTTACCACTATATTGATTATTAGTGAGACCCCACCTGGAGTACTGTACTCAGTTTTAGAGACCACATCTCAGGAAGGACATAGGATGGAGGCTGTCCAGAGGAGGGCAGCTAAAATGGTGCAGGAGCTGCATCATAAGCTCTATGAAGAGAGACTGAGGGATCTCAGTATGTACACCCTAGAAGGTGGTGGGTGGGTAGGGCCAATGATTTTCTGCAATCGCAGAATCATGGACTGAATCACAGAAAATGGCCATCGGTCTTGAAATGTATGGAATCAACAATTTGCATTTCTCTTGAGACCTAAAATGCCCATTTTCAGTGATCTAAAATGGCACAAGTATGAAAAAGGTCTATCTGGGGGCTTAGAATCCAGAAATGGGAGCATTTTGACAGGGTGTTCTTTTGTGTGGCCAACTAGTGATGATGTTTCCTTCCTCCCACTTTGCTTCCCCTCCTTTCTCAGCGCTGTTCTCACTGGTGTTGGAAGCCATTTACATGCTGTATGGCACTGCCGCAAGAAAGTGGGCTGGACGTTGTACTTCTTACTCTCTGGTAGATAAAATTTAATTTACAGTGGCTGATCGGCTGCATGACTTGATTTCAGATCTCCTTATTGCCTCAATCTGTGGTGCTGTTCAAAATTATTTAAATAGCTGTTAGTTACATTTTGCCGTTGACTTATCATGGCATAGACAGTACACCAGACACTGAAAAAAAGATATTAGCCCTGGTGCTGCCCATTTTGTAACATCTTCTGTCTCATCATTCCCACCCCACCTGTATAATAACAAGTCTGTGTCTGTCTGAGTCACGCTACTTTGGCACCTGGTCACTGATGGAAAATCAGCATTCATGACCAGATTATATATACAGAACGAATAATCTGTTCATGATCACTGATGTCTTTGGTTCCATTGTTGATCAGGTGCCAGAATAGCAAGGAGGCACTTCTCTATCTGCTTCAGGGCCGGGTTTGGTGGTGTGACCGGCGATGCCATCCTCGCCTTCTCAGCGGGGCCCTGTGATCAGTCCACTCTCACCTCTTAGACTGTGCTACCTGCAGGACTGTGGGTTCATGTGAGTCTACTCCCCCCTCTATACAACCTCTGTTGGCTGGCTGACAGCTTAGGCAGGGTCAGGGTGTGGCCAATACGTTGAAGTGGGTGATGACAAACATTAAGAACTAGACTGCAGTATTATCAGTCAAGACCCTCAGATTTCCGCCACACTTGTATTCTGGCTCTATTATGGGTGTCCTGGTAGCAAGGTGTCAATGTGAATGTCACGATAGAGCTGAAGGGCACCAGTGTGCACTACTGGGCTGGAGGGATGGTGGGGTGAAATTCAGGTACGATTCTGTGAATATGCACAATTGTGATGTCTCTGCAAATCAGTGCATGCCAGAAAGGAAGTCAAGAGCAGACAAAGCAAGATGAAATTACAGAGGGTAACGAGGGGGTTGGAGGAAGTGATATGAACTACGTATGGACTTTGGGCTTATCTGGAGCAATAATTAAAAACTGCAGCAAATCAATTCAACCTAAATGATGACAATGGGAGTTTTCTTATCTGACATTCACTTGTTTTATGTGGGCAGGGTGCCATGGAACAACGATTACAAAATGAAAAGGATAAAAGCATAAAAAGATTTAGCAAAGGGCATAACACACATTTAAAGTGCTTGTAGTGTTATATTCTTGTTTAATACTCAATAGTAAGTAGTTTCTGCTTAAAAAATGGAAAAATGAATTTGCAGTTTTTTTCAAAATGGAATTGATCATTTTTGAAAACAGAAAATAATGGGCCCTAGGTGGGGAACATGACAGAGACCTATAAGTACCTCATGGGGGTAAATAAGGTACAGGAGAGGATAATTTTTTAGACTAGAAGTGCACAGTAACAAAGGGGCATTGAACGAAGCTGGAGGGGGGCATTTCGGAGGGATGTAAGAAAGTACTTCTTCACTGAAAGATTGGTGAATGCCTGAAACAGTCTTCCAGTGGAGGTGGTGGGCGCGAAAACAATGGTGGGCTTCAAGCATGCATGGGATAGGCACAGAGGAATCTTGGTAGGAAAGCAGAGGGACAAGTAGCTGGAGATTAGGTAGGGTCTGTAGTGACTGTATAGGCAGGGACAAAATAGGCAGACTGGATAGGCCAAGCAGTCCTTATCTGCAGACAAATTCTATGTTTCTGTGTTTCTATCCAGGGCATCACTAAGTCTGCTATCTGCCATCTGACTCACTGTGGTGAGAGGAAGCTAGGTTGCTGAAGAACTGGAAGGGAAGGTGTGACTTTTTGCAGATGATACCAACATCTGTAATAGGATGGGCACTCAGCAGGTGGTGGAGAGAATGTGCATGGTTCTTGGGAAAGTTGTAGAGTGGCCAAGAGCATGGCAGTTAGGGTTCAATGTCAACAAGTGCAGAATCATTCACCTATGGCATAAGAATCCAGGAACTGAGTATAGGAAGGGGGAAGGTACAGTCACTGAACATGAAAGGGACCATGGCATTTTCTGGCACAAATGCAGTTCTCCCTCTGCATTTCTCCCCCAGACCTCCCTAGCCCTTTTTCCCCCTTTCCTAGCTCCCTACCTATATTTATCCTACTCACTTACTGCCCCCCCTTAAATGCCCTTGACCATAGCCCCCCCACGCACACTTTCACCCTTCTAACTTTTTCTTACCACTCCTCCCCCAGCTCCACTCCTTACTTTCTCATGGCAGGCCTGCAAACCAGAACATGGACCGGGTGTGCATCCAGTCATGTCTGGCCCTTGTGGGGTTTGCACCCCAGAGGGACAAAACTGCCTCTCCCTTACTACCCTATCTCTGTCCCTGCAGGCCTGGAATCTAGCATACAAACTGGGTGTACACCCTGCTGTGTCTGGCCCTTGTGGGGTTTACATCCAAGATGGACAAAGGTTCACCTCTCCTTCTTTACTTATTCCCCCTGCTCCCCTTCCTTTCCCCTGCTGCACTAGTTGTCTACTTTCCAGTTCTTTCCACTTTGTGCCCCTGCTCTAAGCGACTTGCCTCCCTTCCCAGTTTTGGAATATCATTATTTATTTCACATACGTTGATCCTAAACACATGATTACAACTGTATATATCTGTTCATTGTTACTTTCTGTCACTGTATGAAGCTTATTTGGAGTACTGTGTCCAGTTTTGAAGGCGGCACCTCAGAAAAGACATAGGATGGAGATAGTTCAGAGGAGGCAAACTAAAATGGTGCAGGGGTGCACAAGAAGCCCTACAAAGTAAGAGACTGTGGGATCTCAACATGTGCACCTTGGAAGAGAGGAGAGCAAGAGATGACATGATAGATACTTATAAGTAGCACACAGGGTGAACAAGATGCAGAATCTTTCAAATGAGAAAGAGCACCGGGACCAGGGAACATGTGATGACGATGGAGGGAGGAAGTTTAAGAGAGATGTGAGGAAATAGTTCTTCACTGAAAGGATAGTAGACACCTGGAACAGACTTCTAGCAGGCATGGTGAAGATAAAAACAGTGGGGGCTTTATGTGTGCATGGGATAAACAGTAGGATATATTAGAAAACAGGCAGGGAGGAGGGAAAGTTGCCGGAAACCTGTCTTGGTCTCTGGAAACAGATCAGGTAGGGAACATCTGGGCAGACTGGGTGGGCCAAGCAGTCCTTTTCTGCTGACATTATCTATGTTTCTACACCATAAAGCTTCTGATAAATAACATGAGTTCACTGGAGGAATGTAGCCATTAATCAATAAGCAGCAGTGTCATTTATAACAGATAAATGCATGACATGCTGTATATTCTTGTCATTGATAAGTTTAACCTTAACCTTCTCATTAATCTTTTCCAGAATCATTAGACCCCCCCAAAATCTCTTCATCATTTTTCTTTCCTTGTAGGAACTTGAAGATACTGAATCTATTAAATGGAGAATCAGTGTGCTCAGTGCCAAGTCTCTTGCAGATAACATAAGCAGAATTAATTACTTTCTTAAAATCCTCATCAGGTAACTTATTTGTCAAATCCTGAGACACTCCATGTAAGGAGTTTGAAGGACAGATGATTGTCTAATAAAGTGGCCTAATGGAACAATTGCTAGTAGTCAGTGTTACATAATTCCCTCAAGCACAGCAAATATATTGGTAGTGGGGATCACATAACTTATACTGTAGTTTGACTGCTCTGAGCTTCTTGGACATTTTCATAAGTGTTTTCAGACTGCTTGATTTCATTAAATGTATTTATTAAAAAAGTTGAATAGTTGCCCAGAGAGAACTAGGCTCAAACAAGAGTATACCTAAATTGTCCAGTTTATCTGTTTCCTTCATGATCCAATTTGAGGAGTAAAATCAGTTGCCTCATATGAGATTGTTCCATTTCATTTTTTGTTTCAGTAATACCAAAAACAGCTAAAATTACATCATCTTTAACTTCCATGCCTATGTTCTCCTCCTCTTTTCTTTTGTACTCTGTTTTTATCTCCCTCCTGCGTGGCCCACTATCTCGCTGACCCCCCAGCCCTGAACTCCCTGCTTGCAGCGCACCTCCTATCTTCCCTCATGGCTTAGCCCCCATGGCAGGGCAGCAGGGATCCCTCAACCCACAGACATGAGTCCAGTTCTGGAAGTGCCTGCTATTCATGGGAGTGGTGCCTGTGGGGGCCAGCAGTCATCCAGCTGCCCAGGACTTTTCTCCTCCTGCTTCTCTCCCACCTCCCAGAGGTGGAGCAATGGACATCAGCTACAGTATGGCTGAGCTGTGCACGCTTCTGCCTACAGCACACCAGCCGACTGCTCCACCCCATCTGTTAGTTATAGGACCCAGGCGCTTCAACATCTAGCTGCTGCTAGGTGTAAGAGGTGCCCGGTCCCTATGTCCCTCCCTCCCTGGGAGATTAGAGCTGTCCTCAGGCGTGATTCTCTCCACCCGGCCCGGCCACGTGACCCTCGCACCACAAACCATGGGTCACAGGTATGTCAGGAGGTAAGGCATGATGCCTCAGCCCTCCACACCACTGGACTGGCATAGTTCTCCTCTTGAGTGTAGTCAATAACCTCTTCAGACAAATTTCCAAAGGGACAGGGTTTTTCAGTTCTTTGTACAATAGTAATTCAACCACTACTTAACTGACTTGAGACTATAGGAAAAAAAGCCTAAACCTCTCTGTAAATTATGCAGACTAGAACGCTTCTCAAAACTTTTATCCAAATATATCGAAGGCAGATTTTATTGTAATAGAGCCCGTATCAGGGCCCTTCTTGAGTCTGCTGATTTGTAGTATATCTTCCTCTGAGATTGTCAGTTCCATTTTTTTTTTTAGTAAAAAGATACTTTATCATTTCCTTTAAAGAATGGTCTGTTTCATTTTGTTTTGCAACAGCACTGGTCAGTTTAGTCATTAATGACGGCTTCCTAGTTTCTGTAGGAGGAGAATTGACAACCATCTGAGTATTCTGATTCCTTAGGACTTCTTTTGTTTCCATTTTACAATCTGCACTAGCTGCATATCAGCTACCTGTAATTTAGGAACAACATTAGAATTTCTAAGGTCTGTGTAGTCATCAAGAGCATTAGATCCTATTTTGGCACTACCATCCTCCATATCCTCCTGAGATGAAATGATAATTGGGTGGTTGGGAAATCTGACCTACAAATTGAGAATAATTTGGTTCTTGTATAATGTTAGTATTTGACATAATGAAATTAGTTTTGTGCAGCTTCTTCCATCTTTTTGTTTTGTCATTAAGTTTTTTACTTAATGTAACTCATGAGATTGGGAATTATTTCAGCAGGGTAAGTCTCCTTGGAGGTATTTGATGCTTCAGAAGCATCTAATATATTCTGACAGTTTTGTGCCAGGTCCTGCACCACCACCATCTAATCTCTAAATGTCTCCAGTTCTTCACTTATCAAAATAATTTGTTCTAAAAGAATGGTATTTGCAATAAGTTGATCCCTAATGGTAAATGAAACACCCTTACTGAGTTTTGTAGATTCACATTTTGAAGTAGGGTTATCATCTAATAAATCAATTCCATAAAGCAGCTCTGTTTGGAGCAGCCCCACCATTCTCTATTGAAATACTCAGAGTATGATGTAGTAAATATGAAATTTCCTGACTTATTTCAGTACCTGCAGCTGAGTCCTCATATAGGGGAAGGTTTTAGACTAAAAGTGGAGTCATTGTTTTAAATCTAATATTTTTTAATCAGTTTTTATTAGAGACATTTTTCAGTTGTATAATAGATACAAAAGCAGATACAGGTAGATGCAGGCTGGCCAGGTGGCATCAATACATACAGTCACCATACATTCACATTCAAATAATGACTACATATTTAAGGAGAAACCTTACAATTTCCTGTTCAGGTGTCCTGGGTAAAATCAGTGTTGCATACTGAAGCAGACAGTTTTATAGGTATTATAAAAGGGACAAAGGGCTTTGAGCATTTTTGATTGGTTGTTAGCCGTGTGTTAGAAGTGTCTAATGTGCAGCTACAGACTAGTCCTGCCAACCAAGAAGCAATACCTGCTTCAAATCCTTGAACCATAGAACTTTAAAAAGTTAAATCGCTGCTATTTTTTTCTCCTCCTTACCAAGAACTACAGCATACTCAAATATGAAAATGGACCATTCCACTTGAAAACAATATGAACTGTTCTAAAAAGCAACACAATCCTCTGTTATCTTGCAGGAAAACACTTTTCTCAATATCCTTTTTTGTGTGTGGTTTTTCACACACTGATTGGTTGAGATGGGGAGGGACAGTGAGCTGCTGACCAGTCTGCCGCTCACTCCCTCTCCCCAGCCATACACACACTGAAAGAACTTTTCAAAACCATTCGAGTGGCTGCAGATAATTTAGATGCTGCTGCAATCGGAAGTTGGTTTAGTATTTTTTTTTTGTTTGTTGTCTTTCTCTTTTAAAATCACTCATCAGCACTCCCTGCTGTGCTGCACTTGCATCTTTTGCTTTACCCAGACGTGTAAGCACACTCACTCACTCCTTAACAGCTCCACCCTGTAAGAGCTTACTGTACAACTGGGCAAATGTAATAAAATACATAAAAAATACAACAAAACAATACACAGACATGCTGTTGTGTTTCTGAGGATGAGGATGTGTGTGTAGGTGGGGGAGTCAAGAGTGTGTGGGTGGGAGGCACATGGTAACCATGGTTAATATCCCAGTACTGACACTGTAGTGCAGCATGAGAGGGGTGCTGCACTTCTGAGGTGCCGTCTTTCAGATGAGACGTTAAACCGAGGTCCCATCTGCCTGGATTGGTGGTACTTCAGGTAGATGTTAAAGATCCCATGGCACTTATCGAAAAGAGTAGGGGAATTTCCCTGGTGTCCTGGCCAAATTTCCCTTTTTCACTAAAAATACCACCAACAGCTTAATATGGTTCAAGGTCAGTTGGCATTCATCTGTATCCCCCTCCCCCAGATCGTGCCTGAAAATAGGCAGGATTTGTCTAGTGCACTTACCCGGTCAACAAAAACTAAATAAAAAAAAAAAAAACAGCAATCACCTTCAACTATAGTGTCCACATTGGGACAAAAGTCCAAGGGCAAAAAAAAAAAAAGAAATACAACAATCAATTACAGGCAGAAGAACTATTTTACATCAAAAGACATTAAAGGTTTGAATTTTTTTCTATTTATGCATAAAACTTTTGATTTTTACATGCATGTAATATACAAAGGCCCATTTTATAAGCGCAATAAGGCACTCCAGAGATGTGCAACAGACATTCCTAAAATACAACCTGTTGTGTCTTATTGCTTACCTAAAGTCTGGCTAGAAATACAGCATTGGAAGTCGCACCATAACCACTAGGTTATAAATTCAGAGTCCATTTTTAAATGATACATCACCCATCTGTGCCAAAGTTCCTCACACCTCATCTGATGAACCCGGATAGAGGTTCCATTTTATAGGCAGTGTTAACTGTTTGAACCCATGTTACCTTTGTTGGGGATGTTTTTAATAACCACATTCTGTTTATTACTTTCTTAGCTGCCAGTATCAGAAATCAGTATCAGTAATAATAACAATGTCAGCGTCTTGCCCCTGTATTCCTCCCATGGGACTAGAGATGAGAACCAAGGATGGGGTGAGTAGGTCCCGATCTATAAATACTCTGTTTAAATAATTACTGTATAGCAGCTTCAATTCATGCCTGTTATATTTAGTACTCTGAGCACACCCGACATGTTCATGTCATCTTATTTTCACTGGTGGCACCCTAGTGCTACTACTTTATAGTGACTCAACTAATATTCACTGTCTTTAGTTTCACACTAATATGGAACCATCAGCTAGTACAGGTCAAGTCCCATTAAGCTGCCTGATTTCCCTTGTTTTTGCAATACCTGCTTTTGGGAAAAGGAGTATTTCTGATATAAGGACTTAACAACCCTTTGCCTTGAGTGTATTGCCCACCTGCTCGAAATCTCTTTGGATGTCGATGAGTTTTCTTCTGCTCACATCATTTACTCCCACATGAAGGACCGTGACTGTTTTTTCATAGTGTTGCATTAAGCCATTGAGTAAATGCTTGACATCACCTTTTCCTTCACCTGGTGCTGTGCTGCCTGTATGCTCATTTCTGTTTTTACATACTATAGTCGACATATCTTAACAGGAAGTCCCTTACTATAAGTACATCCTTGGGTGCTGACTGGATTTTAGATGGTAACTTGGTAGAGTTTTGTCTGTCAGCTGACTGTGAGATGTTACCCACCTTGGTGGTGACTGGAGGACTATCTGGCCCTTGAGGGTCGCTATTTATCAAAGCGGTACTTTCCACCTGCTGCTCATCTTCATCTAAAATGCTGAAGCAGTTATGCATGGCTAGGTTGCTTGTCCCTCCTATATTGCGCCTCCCTTTTTTTGATCCCTTCTGGAACAAGAACCAATCCTCCATGATATCTGTTTGCTCCCCTGATGCTGATCCCTTAGATGGTTCACTTTTTACCCTAGGTGTGCCTCCTGGTTCTTCTGAGTCCCCTAACAGTAGACTGGGGCCTTCATGAGTAGTTTCTACAGCTGTATCATTGAATACTTCTAATAAGGTGATGTACTTTTGAATTTGTACCCTCTGTTGGAGTGACTCAATTTCTTTATATAATACTGCAATTAATTCACATTTGTCACAGTCTATGGTGAAAGTGGTAAACAAGAAGTACAGGAACTCAGACATTAGAAAATATGAAATGCAGAATGAAGATCCTCCATCTGAAGGATAATTCTTTCAATCAATACACATCTATTTATGTGATACTAGTAGATCCAATATATCTAGGACAATAATATTATTGTACAAGTCAAATGTTGTCATGGAAACCCCTGATTTCAAATCAAAGGCCCAGAAATAATCAATATATTGCTATTTTTAGAATTTCAGTTCCAATATCAGTGGGAAGAAGTACAGCAACTCTGTTCCTGCTGCAAAAAACATACAGGAACTCAGTTCCTGTGTGTTCCTGTTCACTTTCATCACTGGTCACAGATCAACCCATCAAGTGGTTCCCCCTTTATATACATATAGCAGTCTGCATAAACTTTCATGTACTCCATATTAGGTCCCAACGTAGTTCCTCCTTAGCAGTGTTATACCAAACGTACTATACAGATGTTTACCTGAGATTTGGATTGTCTACTATCTGCTGGTGTTGTACCCCAGTTCCCCAGCCATCCCCAGCGGACACAGCCGACATGCACCAATTGCATGCGTATCTGCACATGTCTCCACGTGTGGAACTGCACGCTCTCCCCACTCACTTGGGGAGTCACTTTTAAAGGGGCCATAACCGGGGTATTCTGCTCGTTTTCCGGTTTCACGATCACAGTAAAACAATATAAAAGAGCAAAGAGACTTTATTAAACAAGCTGACTAAAGGGGTACCATTGTAGTGTGGGGTTTGGAGGTGTATAATGCAGAAGTAGAACGTCAATTGAGTAATCAGATGTTCTATGAGAAAATAACAAGAGGCCCATAGACACTATAAAAGAAAGCAGATGCCCATATTGAAAATGGTGAAAATTGGGTCATATTACTAAGAGGAGGAAGATTTTAAAGGTTCCTTATCCAAAAAAAAAAAAAAGTAGTTTATTTACTACCAAAAGTACACAAGGAAACCAGACCAGCCCCTGGGAGACCCATTGTCTTGGATAATGACTTAAGTACTGAAGATACGTTCAAATTCATTGATTTCGTTATCCAGAAACCAGTTCCATTGCTTCAATCCTACATTAAAGATACTAAGGATGTTTTCAGAATCCTTAAGGATGTTGTTGTGACAAATGGTGATACACTGGTTACTACAGATGTTGAAAGCCTTTATTCCAATATACTGCATGAGGGGGGTTTGGCAGCACTACACAAGAGTCTGGTCCAGAGAAGTACAACCAAACCAACTACAGAATTTATTATAGAATTGGCGAGATTTGTACTTGAACAAAATTATTTCTGGTTCAGTGGGCAGTTCTATATTAAGAAAAAAAGGAACTGCCATTGCACAACATTCGTGCCCAGTTTAGCCAACCTATACATGGGAGAATGGGTGACATCAACATTTATGACAAAGGACAAAATGCATTTTGAAAATATATCAAACTCTGGAAACATTACATTGATGATTGTTTAGTGATTTGGAGTGGCAGTGAACAAGAATTGAGCCATTTTATAGACTATATAACTCATACCAGTACACACTTACACATCACGTATGAAAGTAGCTCTGAACAGATCCCGTTTTTGGATATTGTGATTACTAAGAATGGTACAAGTTTAGTGACAAGTTTGTATAGGAAACGTCTTTCTAGGAACACGTTGCTGCTCAGGAATAGTTGTCATCCAGCATCTGTTGTAAGCAATATCCCCAAGGGACAATATATCAGAGCAAAACGTATATGTTCAACAGAGGAATCTTTTAGAGATGCAAAGAGGGACCTGACTGGTTGCTTTATTGCAAGAGTCTATGAGTCAGGACTTTTGCGCGATACTCTGTACACAGTAGACAATATGAATAGAGACACTCTGTTACACAGAAAAGAGGAGAATAACAGACTGATTTTCATTAGAGAATTTAACTAGCTAGCTCCTAAGATTGGCAGGATTATCAACAGACATTGGCCCATCATACAATCTGATTTGAGACTTAAAGAAATTGGTGAGACCACACCTATGATGACATACACGAGTGGTCAGAATTTTAATGCTACACTAGTTAAATTGTATGTCCCGGTACAGACTATGATACAACAGACGTGGCTGCCACCCCCACCACAAGGGAATTATAGGCGTGGCCATTGTGTCCACTGTTCAATTACATCGGATGTAAAATGATTTAATCATCCTAGATCAGGACAGAAATATGACATCAATTCATTTATCAATTGTAGCTCTACTGGGATTATCTACATGCTGACCTGTCCATGTGGCATGTCATATGTAGGGCAGACAAAAAGACCTCTAAAATTGCATGTCAGCGAACATAAGGGAGCAATTAGGAATTTAAATATGGAGTATACGATGGCATGCCATTACCAGGAAGCACGACATGGATCACCTGCAACATTAAGATTTGTGGGACTGGAAAAGGTCGATGCTGGATTCAGAGGTGGGGATTTTGGAACATGGCTATTGCAACGGAAAGCACTGTGGATTTTCAAATTGGATACCACGACCCCCCATGTTCTTAATGAAGAGATTCCATTGCACAGTTTTGTGTACTTGTCCTGGCGTGTTTTTTTCTATTATGTTGGATACCTGGTAAATGTTTCAGTTACTGCTAGGGTATGACTTGCTGGCTCTGCCCCATGACGTCATCTCTGTGGTATACAATGTGACCATGACTTGTACATGCTCTGGTCACAGGAAGAGTATGACTTGCCAGCTCTGCTGTTTCCCTAGGGATCCATAGATTAAGTATCAGCATCTATTATTCTCAGTAATATTCATATATGTATCAGTATGGATGAGACCTGTCCCTGCTATTATATATATTTTTTGACTACCCTGTCTGGAATGTTTCTACACTGTGGTATTCATCGGTAGTATTTATAGATTTATCGGTACGTATGGGGTCTGTCTTTGTCAGTATATGTATTTTTCTTTGCTTGAATATTTCATCTGCAATGTCAATGTCAGTGGTATTAGCAGCGTTTATATTGTCCTAGTGGCAGGGTTTTTTGCATGTAATTTGTATCACCGACATCTTGGGTACTGAGCTATTAGGGTTATTCCCTGTGTCTGCATGCATTTTTTTATTTTAAGCAGTGAGCACTTTCTATAGTTCGGATTGGCAATGGTCACGATGTTTGTGATACTATATCTTTTTAATTAAGTAAGCACTCTGTGGGCTCTTTCTTTAAAAGGGGCCTTTCTGTCCTAGTTTGGGATGCTGTGAAGAAGACTGCCTCTTGGTCACTACGTAAGCACTGTGCACCCGGAAGGTTCTGAGCCTCGGTCTTAGCGGGTCCAAGTTGCGACATGAGTGTTTGGTGCTATCTCTATGTCTTTGGGCTTAGCATTTTATCTGCAAAGATAGTTACCCTGTGACTGGAATATTTATGCAACAAAGGCAATCCATTTTTCATGTGGGTACTGTTTCAATTTTTGCAAGAATGCCCCAAGATGCCTGCACTGTGGAACTTAAAGCAAAACTTGATGGAGACTTGGGACGGTGGTTTCTACTTGCTGTGAAGTTGTGACTTGTTTTTTCATGCCTCCATTTCTACTACTGCTTTGGGTGAGGTCTTTGCCTTTTGCAGTGTGTGTTTTTTAAGATGTTGCTATATTTGTTAAAAGTATTTGGACATTTAGTGCTGACCCTTCCCTAAAGAAACATGTTTTTAAGGTTCTGCAAACACCTACTTCAATTCCTCCAACTGATAGGAAACTGGATAGGGAGTACTGGGTAGCCAAGTCTGGTGCAGAATTTTTGTGTGGACACCCCAGTCATGAGGGGGTTGTACAGGCTGCAGCCTGTGTTAAGGCTGGAATACCTCTGGTATCCCATCCCCCGATAAGGATTCCAGAAAATTGATTATATGGCCAGGAAATATTATCTTGATTCTTCTCTAGCCATTAGACAAGCCACTTATATGGCCAGATTTCAAAAAAGTCATTGGGGCACAGTTTCTGAAATTGCAAAATCCTGCCCTGAACCTATGACAGCTGATTTGGCTGGGGCTATAAAAAGGGGTGTTAAGGCATTCAAATTCCAGTTTAGAATGGCTATGGATGCCAATGACACTGCAGCCAGGCTTATGGCTAATTACATATCTCTCAGGAGATTTGTATGGTTGAGAGCCACCAAGTTATCCCAGGACACAGTCAAAATCCTTGGATTTCCCCCTGTGATCCTTCATCCCTCTTTGGCCAGCAGACTGAGGCCTATACGAAAAAGATGGATGAATACAAAGTGGCTTACAGGAGTGCAGCAGCCAAGGAAAAGGCAGCCACTCCCCAGAAACAACAGCCCAGGGCTGGTAGAGCACACCCTTACTATAGGCCCTTCTTCCAGACCCCATCCCTTCCGACTTATCAACCCCAGAGGGGCTATTTCAGGGGCAGAGGCAGAAGGGGTACCGGCAGAGTGGGTCCAAGCCCTCCGCGTACCCCACAGGTGAAGCAGAACCCCTGAAGTGTCGGCCAGGGTCACCTCCCCTCTTCCTGTAGGGAGAAGGCTCGCCCACTACCTCCAGGCCTGGCAGTCTATAACTACAGACAAGTGGGTCCTGGGGGTAGTGGGCCGAGGCCTCACCCTTAGTTTCAAGGCCTTGCCCAAACTGAGGGCAAGGGTCTTCAGTCCTCTATTCTCATCAGAATCCCAGTTACTGGAGGAGGAGGTACAGAAATTGTTACTGGACAAGGCAGTAGAACCAGTTCCATCCCTACATTGGGGGAAGGGCTCTACTCAAGGTATTTCCTAACGGTAAAAAAGACAGGGGAGTGGAGACGCATTCTGGATCTCAGACAGTTAAACAGATATCTGACAAAAACAAAATTCAGGATAGTCACTCTAGTCTCATTCTGCCTTCACTCAGGCAAGGGGATTGGCTAGCCTCTCTTGATTTAAAGGATGCCTATTTTCATATCCCTATGAGGCCATCACACAGAAAATTCCTCAGGTTCAGGCTCAAATCAGGCCATTACCAGTTCAGAGCAAAGCCCTTCAGCCTCTGTTTGGCTCCAAGGGTATTTACCAAGTGCTTGGCCATGGTAGTGGCACATCTAAGAAAACACGCTGTCACAGTTTTTCCCTATCTGGATGACTGGCTGCTGGTGGGTCAGTCTCCTTAGCAAGTGTTGGATGCCCTAGCTAAGGCTCAAAGTTTCCTCCAGTCCCTAGGGCTCCTTCCAGATCCCCAAAAGTCAGTTCTGGTCTCAGTTCAGCTTCTGGACTTCATAGGACCAGAGCTGACTCACTGAAAGGAAAAGCCTTCCTTCCACTACCAAGGGTGGACACTCTGGTACAGCTGGCCAGCTCCTTCCAGTTATCCTGCCCCAGGCTAGCAAGGCATTTTCTCCAGCTGTTAGGACACAGGACTGCATCCACAGCAGTAGTAGTACCAGGAGCCAGATTTCAAATGAGGGACATTAAGTTTCACCTCAAATCTTATTGGTCACAAAGAAAGTGCCAGTTGTCTGCTCTGGTACCAGTCACCAGTTTTTTGCTTTTGGCTGTGCAGTGTTGGCAGGACAGGGGAAACATAAGACAGGGCATCCCCTTCCTGCAACAGCTGCCCTCAAAGGTCCTGACCACAGATGCCTTTCTCCTAGGGTGGGAAGCACACACAGGAAACCACACAGCTCATGGCACCTGGTCCAAAAAGGAGACCCTCCTTCACTTAAACTTGCTGGAGCACCGAGCAGTATGCCTGGGGATCCAGTCCTTTGCTTCAGAACTTGCAAACAAGGTGGTACCAGTCAGAATAGTCAATACCATCACAATGTACTACATAAACAAACAAGGGGGCACCCAGTCTTCCCCATTGTGCACAGAAGCCATGTTAATATGGAAGCTGGCCTACTCCCTAAATCTGTCTGTCATAGCTGTGTACCTGCCAGAGAAGGACAATACCCTAGCAGGTGCACTGAGCAGAATCAATCAGAACCATCACAAATGGATTCTGAACAGACAAGTACTTCTAACAGTGTTCAGAAGGTGGGGTACCCCAGAGGTAGAACTCTTTGCTCACCCAGACAATCACCAGCTGCCACAGTACTGTTGCAGACCTCCCACAGTGGGCACAGTACCGATGGATGCACTACTATTGGATTGGACAGGGAAATTTCTGTATGCATTTCCTCCCTTCCCTCTACTGCTCAGAGTTTTGAGCAAACTCAGGTCTCAGCCAGCAACCATGCTCCTCATAGCCCCAGCTTGGGCTAGGCAACCATGGTACTCCCTGCTTCTACTTCTGTCTGTCAGCAAGCCACTAGCCCTACCATGCAGGCATAATCTCCTCACTGCTTCACAGGGTCGAATTCTCTATCCCAATCTGCAGTCTCTCAAAACTCAAGGCCTGGTTCTTGAGGACATAGAATTTGCCAACCTAGGGTTTTCAGAGAGGGTACTCCAGGTTCTTAGGAGCTCCAGAAAACCCTCCACACAGTTAACTTATTCCTCTAAGTGCAAGAGATTTTCTTGCTGGTGCCAGCAACAAGATGTGGTTAGTACCCAGGCAGGTGTACTCCTGGTACTGGATTACTTGATAGACCTCCATTCACATGGTCTTAAGCTCTCTTCATTAAAAGTTCACCTAGCAGCAGTTTTGGCCTACCTTTCGGTTGGCAGAAAGCCCTCTTTGTCTTCTGAGCACGTGTTTAAGAAATTCTTTAAAGGGCTTCTGCACCTAGATCCTCCTCACAGAGTGCCCACTCTGGGGTGGGATCTTAACATCTGTATTGGTCAGCTGATGCAGCCACCCTTTTAGCCCATGTCATCAGCAGAGTTCAAGTATGTTATTTGGAAGACTGTATTCTTGATAGCCATTACTTCTGCCTGAAGGATCAATGAGTTACAGGCCCTGTGTACAGATCGAGACTACATTTCCTTCCATAGGGATAAGTTAGTCCTAAGAACTAACAGGAAATTTCTTCCTAAGGCGATGTCTGATTTTCACCTTAATCAGTCTATTACTCTGCCTGTCATTTTTACTGATCATTCATGCTCAGTCGAATGCACATTGCATAGCCTGGATGTCAAAAGGGCTATCAGCTACTACCTGGAGCATACCCAGGGTCATAGGGAGAACAAAACCCAGCTGTTCCTCACTTATGGAGAGGTAGGAAAGGGCAAACCAGCTTCAGAAAGGACCATTGCTCACTGGATTGTGGCCTGCATCCAGTTTTGCTGTAGCAAAGCTGGTAAGCTGGTAAAGAGCCTCCTGTGGGCCTTCGAGCCCATTCTACAAGGGGCACTGCTACTTCCATAGCAGCCTCAAGAGACTTACCTTTGTTGGACATTTGCAAAGCAGCTACCTGGAAAACCGTTCACACATTTGTCAAACACTATAGCCTGGATTTACAGACCAAGAGAGGTGGTAAGTGTGGCACAGCAGTACTGCAGAGCTTGTTTCCTCAATAGGTTCTGTGCCCACCTCCAAAGGTACTGCTTGGGTAGTCTGCATATGTCAGAATACAGTAAGATTTCCTGGGGTTAGAAGAAGAAGACAATACTTACCATAATAATACTGTTTCTTCCAAGGGAATCTTACTGTATTCTGAGCTCCCACCCTTCCTCCCCTTCCAGAACCTGGGGGCACCACACTACAGCTTTGTGGTGAATTCCTGGGCTATTTTTTACTTAGGCTATCTGTGACTTGAGTCTTGGGGTTAATGCCCATTATTGGAGGATGATTAGGGGTTGGGAGTCTATAATTACTTTTATTTTTATTATTATTATTACTATTACTATTTCAGATTAGCATTAGTTAGTTAGCTTCCTAGGCAAGCTTTGTTAGAATCTGACGGTTGATGGAATGTTTACCAGGGACAGTGGTTTGAAAACTCAGCTTGAGCCTAGCATTCTCTCATTTGCATAGGTTCTATTAACCTTTTCAGCTCCACGGCAGTACTATGGTGATACAATACTGCATATGTCACAATATAATACGATTACCTTGGAAGAAACAGGATTGCTACGGTAAGTAATGTCTTCATTTATACTAACAGGGACACACAAAGTGCCCCATACCTCCTTGTCACACTGGAACTACTGGCAACACTATCCGTTTTCTGTGTGATCAAGTACTGATTACCTGGGCTCTGTGGACCTCCAGCCCGCCTGAATCCCACAATGCTCCGCTATGCAGGAGCCTCTCTGGTGGCTGTGCTACTTGCAGACCCCACCAGTTGCCTCGGATATGACCAGGCAGATTTAATTATTTTCCCAGAGAAATGCTCAATAGTGTGTAAATGTAATTAAGAACCTCCACAGGAGAGTTTTACATGGTGTGCAGCACTGTCTGTCCCCGCTCGCTTGGGGCGTCACTTTTCAACGGGCCGAAACCAGAAGTATCTGCCCGCTTCACTTCCGGTTTTGCGATCACAATAAAACAGTAAAAAGGTTCATTTATACTAACAGAGACACATGAAGTGCCCCATACCTCCTTGTCACACTGGAACTACTGGCAACACTATCCGTTTTCTGTGTGATCAAGTACTGATTACCTGGGCTTTGTGGAATTCCAGCCCACCTGAGTCCCACAATGCTCCGCTATGCAGGAGCCTCTCTGGTGGCTGTGCTACTTGCAGACCCCCCACCAGTTGCCTCGGATACGACCAGGCAGATTTCTTTCTCTCCCCAGAGAAATGCTTAGTAGTGCATAAATGTAATTGAGAACCTCCACAGGAGAGTTTTACACGGTGTGCAGCACCCCCCTATGAACACGCCTCCTCAATATCTGTTAGGGATAGATCTCTATAATATTTTTTAAAGACTCTGTATCAGAAGGAAGAACTAGAGGAGAGAGAAAGAAATCAGCTGCTTTTGATGAACAAATAGATGACTCATTAGTCAAATCAATCAGATTAACTCCAGAAAACATTGCCTTTAGCACCATGCAATCAGTTAAAAGAGATGATTCAATTAAGTGACTTAGCTTTTCAGAGTGAGCTCCATATAAATTGACTGCACTGACATGATTAGTATTAGATGTGTTGACAAATGAACATACGAATGTGCCAGCAGAAACAGACCTCCTGGTTTATCAGTGTCTGCTCGAGTGTGCAGCTAGCTCCCCTATGTTGCAGCTGTCCCACCCCCTTCCCTTTGTCTACCCTTGACCGTTCTAAGCCTCACCCACCCATACTCTCCCCTGTTCTGTGTCCCATGCCCTTTTAAAACTACCCACAGTTTGCATGATACAACCCTCTCTGGTAGGGCGTTCCACTTTGACACCACTCTCTCTGTGAAGTAATGCCTCCTTATCTCCCTCCTAAATTATCCCCCCTCTATTCTTAGCCCATGTCCTCTAGTGTCCCTTCCCTTCCTGAGTTTAAACGCCCCATCGGCTCCATCCTTGTTGATTCCTCTCAGATACTTGAAAGCTCCAGTCATGTTTCCCCATCCCTCCTCTCCTCCAGGGTGTACATATTCACTTCCCCCAGCCTGTTCTCATAGTCTCTCCCCTCCATTCCCTGTGACATCCTCATTGCTGTCCACTGCACTCCCTCCAGTGGCTTGATATTCTGCCTCAGATATGGCCTCCAGAACTGCACACAGTACTCCAAGTGCGGCCTGACCAGTGACCTGTAGAGGGGCAAGATCACCTCCCTCTGTCTGGGTGAGAACCCCCTCGCTATACACCCCAGCATCTTGTTCACCTTTGCTGCCACTTTCCTGCATTGGGTAGAACTGTTCATGCTCCCTGTTACCATCACCCCTAGGTTCTTCTTCTCCTCCTCAGTGATCCCCAGCTTCACCCCCCCCAACCAGCATTGTCTCTTTGGGTTCTTTGCCCCAAAGTGCATAACCTTACACTTCTTTACATTGAACCCCAGCTGCTACCTCTCTGACCACTCCTCCAGTTTGGTTTGGTCCCCTGCAGTTGCTTCCATCCCTCCTCCTCATCCACCACTGCACCCATTTTGGTATCATCTTTGAACAGACTCACCCTGCTCACCACTCCATGTGTGATGTCAGAGATGAAGAGCCCAAATAGCATTGGGCTAAGCACCGAGCCCTGCGGCACCCCGCTCGTCACTGGTCTAGGTGTTGAGAATCCCACCACCCATTGTAGCCTCCCATGCAGCCAGTTTGTAATACAGTTTTCCATCTTCGCCCCCACTCCCACACCAGTTAGCTTTCCCCAAGCTGCCCATGAGGTTCTGAATCGAAGGCCTTGCTGAAATCCAAGTAGAGGACATCCACTGCATTGCTCCTATCCAGCTCTTTTGTTACCCAGTCATAATATTGTATTAGATTAGTTTGACAGGACTTCCCCAATATGAACCCATGCTGCCTCACATCCTGGAGGTAATTGTCCCCTCGAGATGACACCCACCTCTCCTTTAGTATCGTCTCCATAAGCTTGCCCACTATGGAAGTGAGACTGACTGGCCAATAATTACCCGGTTCATCCCTTGGGCTGCTCTTGTGTATCGGCACCACATGGGCTATTCTCCAGTCCTGAGGCACACATCCCATATCCAGGGAGATGTGGAACAGATCCACTAGTGGTTCTGCCAGCACCTCCGCCATCTCCCTCAGCACCTTGGGGTGGATACCATCCGGTCCTGGTGCCTTGTGCACTTTTAGTGCTCTCAGTCCCTCTAATACTCTACTTTCCTAAATCATTCCATCTGTCACCTCTCCCCACCCTCCCAGTCCAAGGTGGTAGTGGTCCCCACTTCTCCTGCGTGGACACTGAGCTAAAGTATTCATTTAGTGCTTCCACTTATTCCTTTCCATTTCCCACCCACTCCCCACCCCTGTTTATCCTCACTATGTTATCCCTGCACTTCCTTTTCTCTCTCTGATGTATCTGAAAAGCTTTCACCCCCACCCCTTAATTCCCTGTGCTAACCTTAGCTCCCTTGAGACCTTAGCTTCCCTCACCCTCTTGGTCACTTCCTTGGATCATCTTGCATACTTCTCCCTGTCCTCCTCCTTCCCAGTCCTTCTGAACCTCTGGTATGCATCTCTCTTTGCCCTCACCCCCTCCCTCACCTTTCTGTTTAACCAGCATGGTTTCCTTGCTCTGCTCCTCTTACTCTGTAACTTGGTGCAAGCTTCCATTGCCTCTGCAGTCCCCCATTTAATAATGTCCCATTTCTGCTCTGCTTCCATCCTTGGCCTAATGCCCACAGGTTTCCCTTTCAGTATCTCTCGCACCCTCCAGAAGTCTGTCCTGCGGAAGTCCACCACCTTTGTTAGTGAGCCCCCTGACTCCCTGCCCATCGTGTTAGTAAACCACATTGTTTGGTGATCTCTATCAGCAAGTGGGTTCTTCACCCTTAATTCTCTCACTGCCTCATCATTTGACAGTACCAGCTCTAATGTGTTACTTAACCTAGTAGGTCCAGTGACCAGCTGTGTCAGGAGTCCCTCCTGGATCATGTCCAGCAACACATGCTCGGAGCTTCCTAGCACTGGAGGTGACCAGAGTGCTCCAGTCAACCCCTGGCAGATTGAAGTCCACCACAATGACAAAGTTTCCATTCCTACATATCCTTCTGATCTGTTCTGCTAACTCCCTGTCTAGGTCCTCTGCCTGGGACGGTGGCCTGTACACCACCCCGAACCTCAGCTTCCTACTCTTGGAGTCCAGGAGCTGCATACAAATTACCTCCATTCACCTTTCCTCTCTCTCTTCCCTTGTACATTTCAACCCGTCCCTCACAGAGACTGCAACCCCATGGTCCTTCCTGTACAATTTATACCCTGGGATTGCCAGATCCTAGTCCCGGTACTCGGTGGCCCATGTTTCCGTGATGGCCACAATATCCACCCTCCTCACTGCCAAGAGTGCCTGTAGCTCAGCTGATTTGTTACCTAAGCTTCTTGCATTCAGTGAGAGCACCCTCCATCCTGTCCCCCTTCCCTTCCTTTCCATGCTTCTCCTCCCTCCTATTCCCCCCTTGTGCAACTTCCCCTAGTCCTTCCCTGCTAGCTAGAGGGTAAGCTTGTTTGGCTTCTCTCTTCGGGATCCCCGCCTACTAGCTGTCCACTCGCCACCCCCCACCTAGTTTAAATACACCTTTGTCGCTATATACCCCTCTGACTTCTGCTTTAATACTCACTTCCCCTCCCCACTCAAGTGCAGCCTATCCCCTGCATATAGATCATTATTATCCTATGTTCTGCCCCATCCACCCACTACCCCGTGCCCCTTGGATTGACACCACTCCCCCAGCCATGTGTTGAACTCCCCAATCCTCCCTTTCCTTGTTGTACTGGCACAGGGTGCTAGGAACACCTCTGAGAAGGCTGCCGACTCCTCTAGCACCTTGCACAGCCTTCCCACACCCTCAAACATCTCCCTCACCACCTCCACCATCTCCCCCGCCAGGTCATTCATCCCCACATGCACCACTATATACGGTTTCCTCCTACCCATCCTTGAGCACATTAGAATTGACTGCCACGTCCTGTGTACCATTAACCCTGGTATGGACTCCACCCATATGCGACTATGCCATTCCCCCTTGTGACCCCATATGATCCCCCTAAGTATGGAGTCCCCCAATACCAATACATCCCCTTCGTCCTTCCTCGCTGTCATTCCCACCCTTCTACTCAGGTTCCATTTCTAGAGTCCCCTATATTAGAAGCTCTACCATTCGCTCTAGCAGTTCCCCCCCCTTTCCACCACTGACCTATCCCCTCCCTCTTCACTGCTCGCTCACTATCCTCCCCCTTCCCCTGTCTGCCCTGGGCTTCTTCCCCACCTATACAATGACACTCTCACCCCCTCCACCAGTATTACTTCTCTTCCTCTCCTCTTCCTGAGTACTATCCCATGTGTAGTCTCCTGTTCCCTCTCCTGCCCCCTCCTGGAGCCCACCCTCCTTCTCTTCCTCCCCATCCAGTGTTGATAGTACAGCAAACATATTTCCTACCACCCCATCCTGCTATGCATCATCTCCTTCCTCCTGACTTTTGCCCCCCCCCCCAATTGCTAGGTCCGACTTGAGTCCACCCTCCAATGTTAGGCCTCCTGTACAGTTTGCTCCTGCCCCCTCCCCAACCCTTTCCTCGAACCATTGTTCCTCCCATGTGGTGTCCTCATGTTTCTCCCTGGTGAATGCCCACCTGTCCTAGAATCCCTCCTCCCCTCATCCTCTCCAGCTCTCTACCAAGCCACCGCACCTCATCCTCGAGCCTCCTCAGCCTGTGGCTGATTGAACACCCACCCAGCCTCCACAATATGTTCATCCATACCGCTACCCCTCACCCATTGCATCCCACAATCCTACCCATGGCTAGCACTACCTATTAATGAAACAAAAGGTAATACAGTACTATCTATACTAATTGTACCAGTCTAGCCCAGTACCCACTATACCTGCAGAAGGTGCAAGACAATATTCCCAAAGATACCTAAAAATACCTGTAAGTTATATTACCAACTATACCTACACAGTTCTGACCAACCGCTCTTGCCCTTCCTGTTATGGGACAGGAAGTTCCTGCATTCTTCAGTAGGAAGTAGAAGATTGCAAGTTGTTGCAAGGCACTATGGGACCTGTCCCACAAATGAAGGGCAAGCCCTGGAGTGGGTGGGTTGTTGGGTGGGTGGAAGTAACCCCACAGACTATGTCCAAAAACAATCAGTCAAGGAGTTCCCAGGCAGTGGCTAGTCCAGCCAAACTCACTTTCAAACTGCTCCAAGCTTCCAGGAATTCAGCCCAAACAAAACTGAGTCACAGGAGCCAGAGTCTGTTGAAGCCAAACACAAAGCAGGATTTAGTATTTATATAGTTTGTGCAAGGGACCAATGCTACCAGCTATGGGGATTGTATTTGGCTGTTTGATGAAGAATAGGTGGAGCGCTAAAAGAACCAGTAATTGTATTCAGCATTTGAGAAAACACAGTTTCATTGTATTGACTTGTCCTTGTGGGAAGTATGGTAGCCATCAAATTAGACCTATCCGGTGGGGCGTGGCCTGGCAACAGAGCATGGTGGTCACTGGTTAGTTGGACTGTCTAAGGCACCAGCCTTTTCAGCAGAATAAATAACATTTAAAGTAGAAGTTATTATATTTTCAGCAGACAGAAAGTAAAATTAGAGCAATGGCAGTGCAGAAACCAACAAAAAAGCATTCTACGCTTCAATCTGAGCTGCCAGACCAATCAGCAGTTGACACATCAGAGGGCTATACTAGATCACAAGCTGCACCAATGGAAAATGGCTCAGGCAAAAGCAATCACGATCCTGCAATTGCTGCATTTCCAGGACTGATAACCAGCTTACAGCAAGAAGTTAAAGCTGGTTTTACCAATATTATAGCCCAGATCACACATTTACAGAATGTAGGAACTGGGCTGGCTAAAACTACTGCTTCACACTTGAACAGGCTTGACAAACAGGAGCGGTGGGTGAGCAATTTAGAGGATCAGCTCTCTGACTTGGCATGAAATAACAAAATATTGCAAGAGCAGATGGAACAATTATTGCCCAAATTGGATAACCAAGAGAACCATGTCAGAGATAAAATATTCAGATAATAGGGCTACCTGAAGGGCTCAAAGGTAAGGGAGGGGGAAAGGCTGTCCAGAGTTGACTTGTGGAGAAATCTGGGCTTGGAGCAGCCAAGATCGACTATGAGATACAAAGAGCCCGTCACACTGGACTGAACCCCAAGCCTGGAGACAGATTCAAGATATTATTTAATTAAGTATTTACATTTTCCAGATAAAGAGAAAATGTTATGGGTGGCCCTAGCACGTGGCCCAGTGCAGGTGGAGGGAGGCCGGTTCTTGGTGTTTCAAGACTATTCAAGAGATCTGCAAGTACAAAGACAGACATTTGCAGGAGTCAAAACTACTTTGCAGCACAAAGGATGGGATTTTGCACTGTTTTACTCAGACAAGGTGAAAATAGTTAAACCAGGATGCCCTCCAAATATTTTACTAAACCGCAAGATGCTGAGCAATATGCAAAGCGAGAGGAAGCGGCTACAGATGGCAGGTCTTGTCCGAAAGCCAATTCCCCAGCTACTAAATGATGGAAATAAGATCTATCAATCTCATTTTGCAATCTAGCAATTTTGTAAATGTGCTTTATGGAATATGGACTCAGTAATGTTTATTGTTCTTGTTACAGTGTGATCTAAGAAAGATTGCTTGACTTTCAGAGTGTGACTGCGTTTTTACCATGTATACAGAACATACTGCCTGTCAAATTATCCTGAGGTGAAGACTGTAACTGTTTTCTTATTTTTTTTTATTTTGTTTTAGTAAAGGGAATAAAATGGACACAGAACTACCACATTTGGGCTCGACTGAAGTCATCATGGAGGTACTTTGTGGGCGGGGTGATCTAGACACTGTTGGTGGCATTTTAAAATTGACAGATCCTGAAACTGATTAAGGGAATGCAGACCAATTGAAGCAGAGAACTGTCATTTGCCTTGTGAACGCCCAGAGTGCCCCTCGAAAGTGCAACGCTGGTTGTTAAGGCAATGAAGATCGAACTGACAGTATTCTCCTCTAAATGCAGTGAAATGATGGAGTAATGGGGGAAGGAAAATGGGAACAGTATAGTACAGATCAGACTAGTAATCCTTAAGGTCACTAAATAAATGCTTCTTGTTTCTCCTCTGATTATATCACCACAGTGCTTTTGGAATACTTAATCAGAATGCTTCAGGACATTCAGATATTTGTAACCCCATGCACTACATTTTGTCTCCTTCTTCCTGTATGTATACTTGTGCAGTGATATCGGGACTCACATCCCACCACTGTATCCTCTCTCGACTGCAGCTGGGGTTGCGGGTAACAGCAGTAGGGGTATTGACTCTGATCTGCTGAAGGAAATATGGAGCACAGGCTGAAAACTGCTGCACAGTGTTATTTTCTAGGGTCTTGGCTTTGCATATAGCAGGGCTGTGGTGTGCGTGCTCCTGCTACTAGTGCAGAATATATAGATGTCAAGAATTACACTAAGGAGAGGACAGTAACTGTAACTGTTGGCTTATTTTCATTGAGGGATGGAGTCTGGGCTAAACCATAAGTTGTGCCATAGCAAAGCTTTGTGAGTGGGGTAACATAAGCACTTTTGGTTGCATTTTAAATTTGACAGGTCCTGAAACTAACACAATGGCGACCAACCGAAGCATGGAGCTATTATTTGCCTGGTGAATGCCCACATTGGCCCTCAAGTGTGCAATGTTGGTCACTATCGCAAAGAAGATTGAGCTGACAGTCTGTTATTTTAAACACAGTGAAACAATGGAGTTACCGGGGAAGACAGATGGGCGCTGCTTAGTGAAACCCTGATTAGCAATGCTGAAGGGTTGCTTGCTAAATAATATTTGTTCTTCTCCGATTCTGTCACCACTGTATTTTGGAATGTCTAAGTACATTGCTCCATGGCACTGAGACATACATTACTCCCTATCCCACACTCGGTCTACCCTTCTTTGTATGTTCAGATCAAAGGCTCACATCCCACCACTGAATCCCCTCTTGACCGCAACTGGGATTGCGGGTAACAGTGGGAGGGGAATTGATTCTGGACTGCTGAAGGGAGTCTGGAGAACAGTTTGAAGAATGATGCACAAAGTATTCACCCAGGACTTTGTTTAATATGATTTGCATATTAGAAGTCTTGCATGTAGCAGGATCATGGGGAGAGGGAAATGGAAACCTAAGGTGGTCGGATGTAAATCATGCCTGAAAGTAACAAGTAGCATTGGTTTCCTATCAGCCAAAATCTCTAAATCTGTGTTATTAAAGCATTTTATTAACTGGCTGTAAAACTGAAAGTCCAGTCTCTCCACTTGTTTTACTACTGTGGTCTACTAAATGGGTTATAATTCCCACCGGCAAACAGGAGTGGGTTGCTGGTAAATGAATGAAGCATATAGTGTTTAATACATTACAGTAAATAACAAAGGATACTCCCCCATGGAGGAGGGGGCGATAAATATAATTTTCTGTTCTGCTAATGACATTTTTTTTTTAATGTTACTACTACTATGGAGGTGCCTTCTGAATATCGATCATCTCGTGATATTTGGGATGCTGCACACAGATTGTGCAAGGGTAAGGGGGAGGGTCAGGGAAAATGCAGTTGTATGTTTGCAAATGGTTATAAAGGGAGGGAGGTACAGTGAGGAATGGTTCTTATGGTTTTTGTCATATTTGTTGGAACAGTTATTTGTTACACAGGTTGGGGAGGGGAGATATTAGCCTCACAAACTTACAAGAAGCAGTTTTTGTTGTTTAATGTTAAAGTTAAAGAAATCAAGCTTCTAAACTATATGTTTCAATATATAGTTGTGGGTATACAAATGGGTACAACTACAGTCTTCTTTGAGGGGAGGAATTATGACTAATACATTGAAAATAGGTTCATGGAACATTAATGGAGATAAGACACATGCTAAAAGGAAAAAAGTGTTGGGAAGGATTAAAGCCTTGAAAATGGATATTGCATGTTTGCAGGCGACCCATATGACACTTAAAGGGGGGGCACACGTCTAAGAATTGGAGAGGGAGGGGAGTGGTACGGTCTGTACTTTACGTCCAAGGCTAGAGGTGCTGCAATATAGCTGAGACCAAGATTCCCAGGTGTTGTCATTCAAGTTAATATTGATGGTGGGGGTAGGTTTGTAATGTTACAAATTCTGCTTAATACAGGGCAGAACATTATGGTTGGACATGTGTATGCTCCTAACATAGATAACTCAGAATTGTTTAACTATTTGTTCTTGGAAATGACTAGTTTTAAAGGACCTTGGATGTTAAATGGGGACTTCATCTGTGTTTTGAACTATACCCTGGACCAATCTTTGAGAGTTGGGGGTCCCAATGTCTAGAAGCGTTAAAGGAACTAATGAGGGACCACAGGTTAATAGATACTTGGAGATACCAGAACCCCGGGGGGGAGAGTATGCCCATTATGCTCATTCTGATGTAATGTATGCCCAACTTGATATGGCCTTAGTTTCATAGGATTTGATACCGAGTGTCCAGTCCATAGCCCATGATACAATTCTTCCATCCTGTCATTCCCCTGTGCAGATAACAGCATCTGGAATAGGCTTGCCCTTTGCAAGCCTACTCTGCTGAAGGAATCTGAATTTCAGCAATACATGAGAAATCAAATCTCAGACTTTATATCCAACAACCCCCCAGGTATCGTGTCTGCTGCAATGAGATGGGATGCCATGAAAGCAATATTACCTGCAGCTATTATCTCATATACTTACTGCAAAATAAAATAGATGACCAATATATTTCCCAGCTGGAGGAGCAGATTCAAAAGGTAGAAGAAAGGCATATGGAATCCCCCTCCCCAGATGGTTACCACACCATTCAGCGACTCAGGTAGGAATATAACACTGCCCATAACATAAAGATAGAGAGGGCATTACTGCTTACTCATGCAGGCACCAATTTTGAGGGTGACTCAGAAGGAAAGTGGTAAGCTTGGCAACTGAGGAGTAGGGAAGAGGGCCAAAAAATGCAGCCCAGGTACAAGACAGTGGGGGTTACCTGAAACATGGAGACATGGAAATTGGGGAGTGTTTTCGTTCCTGTTATGAAACTTTATGCACAACAGTGTTACACCAATAGAATCCCTATTTGATAATTTTTTTCAGTAAAGTGCAACTATGAACAATACGTGAACAAGACAAATGGAAGTTAGATGATCCATTGCAGTGGGAAGATATTCAAAGGGTGATTAATCATTTAAGGGGGGAGGGCACCAAGGCCAGATGTGTACCCAACTGAATTTTTTTAATATTTCAGCAGGAACTCCAGGCCCCACTACAAGACATGATTGATGAATCATTATTCCAGGGTGTTATACACCCCTCCATGTCATTGACCGCCATCATGCTACTTCCAAAGGACCAACAATATTGTTACTCATACTGACCAATAGCTCTCCTGAAGGCCGACTACAAAATACTGGCTCAAATATTAGGTAGCAGGCTTGAAAAAGTACTTGCTTTCATAATTCATGGAGACCAAACTGGTTTTGTGAAAGGCAGACAAGGAAAATTGAATGTAAGGTGCACCCTAAATGTTGTTTGGCAATGGGTGGGGAAAGGAAACCTGGGGAACCCAGTGATTTTGACATTGGATGCCAAAAAGGCATTTGATCATGTTGAGTGAGGCTACTTATTTGAAACTCTGCAGAGATTTGGAATGGGAGAAAATATGATATGCTGGATAGGGGCATTGTACAAGCAGCTGGCATCGCAGATCCTTATAAATGGTATACTCATGAAACCTTTTCAGTTTTCCCGGGGAACAAGACAGGGATACCTTCTTTCTCCCCTTTTATATGTGATGTCCTTGGAACCCCTGGCAGCTGTTCTTAGACAGGATGAGAGGATTTAGGACCTAGTGGCCAGCACCATAAGTTAGCATTTTTTGCTGACAACCTATTAATCTACCTTCAAAATCCAAAAAGAAGCATTCTGACACACTTTTAGAATATAGTGCTCTTACAGGCCATGAGATTAATTGGTCAAAGTGTAAGATGATGGTGTTCTGACAAGGGGACCATAGCTTTCTGGTTGCAATCTCATTACACTTAAAACTTGCCCAGACACTGAAGTATTTGGGAATCATGATACCGATGAACATATTGCATATATACAAAGAAAACTATGTTAATCTACTAAACAATATCAGGAAAGATTGTGAGAGGTGGGAAGAGTCTTCCTATTAGTTTGATTGGTCAGATCAGCACAATTAAAATGAATATATTACCCAAGTGCCTATATCTATTTTAGAATATATCTTTTGGAGTCCCTGAATACTTCTTCCAGCAATTAAATAGCACCTCAACAAATTCTTATGGTGTGATAAATTGGCAAGAATAAAAAGGTCTATACTACAGCTGCCATTGAGTAGTGGAGGAGTAGCATGCCCTAATTTCAAATACTACTACTGGGCTGCCAAGTTTGCTTTTCTGGAGATGCTCACAGTCAACCCAGCACCACCTTGGAGGGTAATGGAAGAAGGGTCCATAGTGGGAGGCTTGATTCAAGGTGTCCAGTCACAATCTCCATACCATACAACTCCCTCATGATGTAAAAATCATCTAACCCATACACTGATTAGGCTCTGGACAGGGATACACAACCATACTGGACATCACATGGGACTTTCACCAAATATTGCAGTACTCTTAGGCTTTACTGATCAAAAGGGCTACAATGCATTTCTCTATCAAGCTCTTTTGCAGTGGCGGAGAGCCAGAATAATGACAGTGGGAGATTTTTTTTATGGGGGGAAGACAAACTCATTCATGGAATTAAAGCAACAATATGTTATTCAAGTGGGAGATTTTTTGCATATATGAGAGTTAGGCAATATGTTGCAAACAATAGTTCCCTACTGTCCCCCACTGAAGCAGCTATGTACAAACCTCAACCTAACACCCCGCTCCTGTCTATCCTCCATAAACTATTTTTGAAATCTGCTCCTCTTACAACAGTTAGACCTAGAACAGCTTGGAAAACTGACTTAAATATGGCAATTGATGACACAACCTGGCATGAGGTCATAAAACATGTACATCGATGCTCTGTCTCTAATAAACTCTGCAGAGTCCAGTTGAGTTTTTTATGTTGGACATACCTGACACCAAGTAAATTGCGTACATATACATATTCTAGACAGAACATATGCTTGAAATGCCATGTTGCTGAGAGAGATTTCCTCCATATGGCATTGACCTGTGATAAAGTATCCCCTTTTTGGATAGAAGTACATGCAACTATACAGAGGATCTTGGGGGCTGTTCTTCCGAGATCCCCCTTGGAATTTATACTAGGTGCTGAAGCTACAATTAACTGGGTGAAAGAACACAGGTTATGGGAAATTGCATTATTAAATGCTAGGAAGGCACTGGCACAGCACTGGACTAGTGAAACTTCGCCCAGTATTGCTTATTGGATGAAGAATTTCACAATGTATATGCATCTACAGAGGTGTCAGTTATGTGCCAGTGAACAAGAGTCTTTGTTCCATTTGACCTGGCAACATCTCATATTGGCTGTAGAGACAGGTGTGATAACACTATGATTTCCTTGCAAAAGGTTAACAAAACAGTGTCCAAGTGTGTCTCTTACTCTTTGTATAGTCCCTTTAGTTGTGTTTTAAATACCACTTAGAGTCAACACCAAACTTAGCGGATCTGTTTAAAACTCTGAACAGGATTAGAACAGGTTGGATATATCAGTACTACAGTACACTATTACTAACTGAACCTTATTTTTGTATAGTCAATGTCAATGTTCTGGTGTGCTCTACACTAGTAAATGACGTTACTATAAGCCTGATAATCCTTGTGTGAAATAACTCATTGTTTTGTATCTTATTTAAGATCTGTAATGTCATGCTGTATATGTTTGGATGACCTGTATCTTTGAAGCCTACAGTACTCAACAAAATATGTTTACAAAGAAAAAACATTAGACCTATCCTCTGAAGTTTTACGTAACAGGTTAGAGATAGGTGACTTATTACCCTTTCTGTTAGTGAATCTCTCCATTATTTCTGGCTGTTTAACTTTACTTTTCTTTGGTTCATTCACTTTTTTCATTTCCCCCTTCGCTTCTTTCTATACATTAATAAATCATTCATCTCTTCAACCTCTTCCCCAGCTTATTATTACTTCTAGTAAATACCATTTATACAAGACTAAAATACACAGACATAGGTAAACAATAGTCAGTAAGGTCTTAAAGTTCAAGTGTTCCCCAAGTCTGAGATTGGCAGTTTCATTGTCTCCTGAAAAAATAGCAGACAGTTTCAAAGATGGTAAACTCCGAAAATTCTAACTTGAAAGCAAGTCTAACCGTAAAGTTGTCCTTATCATGCCAGTTAGCAGCTAGGATAGATAAAAACAGTAATAAAACTTATCTAAACAAAATCAACATAAGTTATACAAGTCAGACTGTTCGTGCTTAATGAAAACTGTTTTTCCCACTTGTAGCTTCACAGTCAGAAATCTTCCATTTTGAATTGGTGCAATATAAAACAACAGCTTTGTGAGACAGCATCTACTTATCAGCTTCTAGCTTTGGCAATCCTAAAAGTCCAGAGTTCAAAGTTCTAACAATGGCAGTGTCAGTGGCAAGAATTCAAATATGATCTTCAAAAGCACCAGCAAGTAGTTTCAAACAGCTGAGACTGAATGCCAGCAAATGTCCTCCAGATGAATGTCCACAATGCAAGACCTGGATGAAAGGTCAAAATAGGTGAGTTTTTATATTGCTGAAACAAGAGGTACAAGCATTTGTCACAGCCGAATGTTGTCTTGCTGGCATTGGCACTAGTAGTGCAGGAGTTAGAAAGATGCATACTAGGCATGGCAGTGAAGTAGTGAACTGACGTCAACCCCACCCCCACCCTGCTGAGACTGACAGGCATTGGGGTGTGCCTTTGGGTCTTGGGCCACAATGCTCACACCATTTCACCTCACCCTACCCTGCAGACACTGACAAGTGTCTTGGTGTGCCTTGGGGTCTTCGGGCCTTACGCTCACCCCATTTCATAAGGAAAAACGCTGAGATGGATACAGTATAGGAGAATGGGGTGAGCTTTGGGGCCAAAGACCCCAAGACACACCTTGATGCCTGTCACTGGCTGCAGGGTGGGGGTGGAATGGCATGAGCATTACAGCGACAATCCCAAGTCACACCCCTGATGCCTGTCAGTCTCAATAGGTGCTATGGTTGAAACCCCATGCCATGAGTGTTGTTGACATTACCCAAATTTTCAACATGGGCTTTTGTGACCCCATCTCATGAACAGTGGCACTATCAGTTTGTTAGCTGCAAGGTGATTATGTTTATTGCACCATTTTGGCTAGAGGTGCAAAACACATTTCGGGCAGCATGTAAAATGACAGCTTTACTCTTCATGAGGAGGTGTAAAAAATGGCAATGTTGAAAATCTGAGTAATCATCGGTGGTCATGGCGTCGTAGAAACTAACGCAACACTCACCCGTAATGCAATTATTTGGGGAATTTTTAACTAGATTTTCAACATAGACATTTTGGAACTCTGCTCATGAACAGTGTCACTGTGATTTTGTTAATCTGTCTCGAACATTGATTTCCCACAGTGACCGTGCCATTGTGCGCCACATGTACGAAAATGCATTTTGGGCAGGATGTAAAAAATGACAGCTATACTGTTCATAAGGAGGTGTGAAAAAAATTACAATGTTGAAAATCTGGAGTGAAAATATTATAAATTGTCGAAGTTATGAGCATGCGTGGAAACTGTGCACGCAGTTCATAATACAGTCATTTTTCGAATAGCCACTAAATTTGTACAGGCTTTTGGGACCCCACCTTACGAACAGTGGCACTGTTGATTTGTTAATCGGTCCCAAAAAGTGATTCCATGCAGTGACCACGAAATGACCTTTGGGGATCGAATAATGAGATGGCAGTGAATGTGTTCATGAGGTGGGGTCCCAAGAACCCCATGTTGAAAATTTGGAGCCAAAATTCAAAATAATGGCTGAGACATCCACCTCAGTTGACCCCCCCCTCCAATTTATGCCATTATACAGCTTACCGGCATTTCTTCAGTTCACGGTCAGCTTTGAAGACTGCAGATGTGTTCCCGCTCCACCGAAGATCGCAGCGCCAACCTCCAGAGGTAAGTATGAGGTGAGGGGGGGGTGTGGGGAGGTGGGGTGCACAGATGATGGGTACAGGTTGTGGGAGGGGGAGTACCATGGACAACAGACCGTTTTCTTTTTTCAGGTACAAAGAAAACCCCAAAAAGGACACTGAGCTGCAGGACAGCTTTCTTTCTTTACAGGTTAAATAAAACAAATGTTGGGCACAATGGGGTGGGCTCCCAGTGTGCCCCATGACTTTCAGGGGGGTGACGTTGGCCACACTGGGGTGGGCTCCCAGTGTGCCCCATGACTTTCGGGGGTGATGTTGGCCACACTGGGGTGGGCTCCTATTGTGCAACACAATGGGGGGTTGGGGGCAGGAACATGCCAACGCAGTCGGCTTTCTGTTAAATGGAGGCACACTGGGGTGGGCTCCCAGTGTGCCACACAATCTGCGTGTGTGTGTGTGTGGGGGGGTGGTGGACATGCAGACAGGGGTATTGGGCACCCCCAAAGTTGGCTTTCTTTTGGTATTGTCTGGCAGAATGCAGGAGCCACCACCATGTTTATTGAAATGTTTTGTCATGAAAGGCACGTACAAGAGGCATGTCATCAGTGCCGCTGCATGACGAGCTTGTCTCAGATGGCAGCAGCACATTTGTCTCAAGTTGCTGGCACTTTGCATAAACTTGTATCAGCACTAGCATGCTGGCTCATTGGAGAATGAGGGACGCACCTTCTAAAGGGTGCCCTGCATTCACCAACACTGTCACACCTCTGCATTTCTCCTATTACCACAAAATGTTGCTTGAGCATGCACAAGACAACATAAAAATGTCTTCTCTGTCAAACTGGCTTTAAGGTACAGAAACAATAATTCACTCTAAAACTCAATGGGGGATTAATGATAAAAAATATAACTGTATAGATATATAAATGCAGCATAATTAAACTTTGAATTTACAGGGACACAGTTTAGCACATCTAAATAATATGAAAAAGAAACAACTCTAGTATAAAATCTTTACAACCCGATTATCACTTACAAGCATAAAAGACATCGGGCCTTATGCACAAAGGTTCTGAGAGTGATATATGGTGTGTGGTGTGTAGTGCATGTGCTTAGGCCAGTATGCGGTCTACACAGCAGGAGTGTTACAAATTTAAAATTTGTCCTCAAATTATGGTGGATTTGGCTGCAACATGCTATACGTAGCATTTGCGAATTGTAAACTACACAATTTGCTGCACTTGGGGTGAATTTTACTACACAAATTGCCACAATTCACACTTTGAGTCACATTTTTTTAAGCAAAGTGCAGCAATTTACCTATAAAAATTTACCACAACATGTGCCATGCGTGCATACTGTGACAATTTGTGTTCTAACATTCACACAATTGTGCAAATTTCACTATGCACATTGCATAGTTGTGTCACTTCACCTGCAGCTACTACACAGCTTTTTTGGTGTTATGCCAAATGCACATGGTACAAATTCACAACTGCATGGAAACCTGTGTTACTTAGCACATGGGTTGTGTCGGCTTATGCGGTGCCACAACATGTACGCATGGTGGTGCATATGACCATGTTGCATGGTGTGGGATCCACCATGCTCTGTGCTACATGGCTGGCAGCCTTAAATTTAGTTACACACCTACCCCCTAAGAAAGACACCGGACACACTGCAATAGCCAACACGTATGTTTATTACATGCCGCAGAAACACCACTTCATCCCAGTCAGTAAAACAAAATGTAAAATGGCAAATTAAAATAAAATGCCCAGAGTTAGACATCTCGTGTGCCAATTAGCAGTCTGGCACTACCAGTGCCCACATCTCACTGTGCAGTGCTATAGGCAGTCAAAAAGGCAGCTACTGCCCACAGGTGCAGCAGTCCACTCCCTGATACTGTCCTTGCTATTCCTCTTGGGTAACCCTGACAATGACAGCTCCGTAAAACACAGCCCTGCTCACCCACTCCCCCTCCCCATCAGCAACCATTGTGGTGGCTTCAGGTAGATGTTGACAATGTTGTTACCTTCGCATTGCTGCATTGTGAGTCACACTGGTGTATTCTGTAGGAAGAGAGAAAGCAGGGATGAGTCAGCTGTGTGTACATCCCACCCCAGCCCCACTATTCTCCCATGCAGCTCCCCTGCATGCCTCACCTTGGCATGCTCCTATACATCCCCCCCTGCAAACCCAGCCCTAACATGCCCAATTGCAGACCCCCTTTACACCCCACCTGACATGTCCCCATGCAGCCTCCCTGCCCGCCCCACCCAACGTGCCTCCATGCAGCCCCTTGCAAGCCCCACCCAGACATGCCTCCTTGCAGCCCCATGTGTGACTACCCCTGTTATTGTCCATGGCCACAGCATGGTGATGAACTCAACATACTGGCTCCACTGTGTATCATGCCATCCCATGTTCATCAGTGTAATACCTTTCAATGTGTTATAGCCCCTGCGGGTGCTACATGGTCCATGCCAGGGAAGCTTGGTGCCTCATAGAAACATAGAAGTTGACGGCAGATAAGGACCGCAAGACCCATCCAGTCTGCCCATTTTTTTTTCTACCTTATGAATGTGCCATAGGCATTTGCTCTGTCAGTGGCCTATCTATTTATACTCATCTGTATTGCTCCCTTATGCCTATCCTATGCCTGTTTGAAGCCCTGCACTGTATTCATATCTACCACTTCCTGAGGTAGGCCGTTCCATGCATCCACCACCCTTTCTGTGAAAAAGAACTTCCTCACATTACCCCTTAATCGGCCCCCTCTAATCTCATGCTGTGTCCTCTTGTCCTGCTATTTTTCTTATATTGAAACATGTTAGACTCTTTCACCTTGTTAATGCATTTAAGGTGTTTGAATGTTTCAATCATATCACCTCTCTTCCTCCTTTGCTGTAGGGTATACATATTGAGTTCAGTTAATCTGTCCTCATATGTTTTCTGAGGCAGTCCCTGCACCATTTTGGTTGCCCTTCTCTGGACTGCCTCAATTTGGTTAATTTCCTTGTGCAGGTGTGGCCTCCAGTACTGCACGCAGTACTCCAGATGGGGCCTAACCCTGTGTCTTGTAAAGAGGGATTATTACCTCCCTCTTCCAACTTGTGATACCCCTACTAATACACCCCAACATCCCTCTAGCCTTACCTACTGCTTTAGAGGTCTGCTTGGATGATTTCAGGTCATCAGTGATGATGACACCCAAGTCTCTTTCTTCCCTTGTGACTGCCAGCAACTCCCCTCCCAGCCTATAGGTGGCTTCAGGGTTTCTCTTACCTATGTGCATGATCTTACACTTTTTTGCGTTAAACTCCAGTTGCCACTCTTCTGACCATTTTGCTAGTTTATCCAGCTATCTTCTCATTCTGCCCACACCATCTGGATCATCTACTCTATTGCAGATCTTGGTGTCATCTGCAAACAGACAAACCTTACCCTCTAGTCCATCTGCAATGTTCCTGATGAAGATATTGAAGAGGACTGGCCCTGGGACTGATCCTTGAGGTACCCCACTTGTAACTTGCATCTCTTCTGACTGTATACCATTTACCACCACTCTCTGTTTTCTGCCTGTCAACCAGTTTGCCACCCAGTTGACCAACGTCTGACCTACCCTGAGCCTACCCAGCTTACTAATCAATCTTCTATGTGGAACAGTATCGAAAGCTTTGCTGAAGTCAAGGTAGGCAATATCAACTGCTCCCCCTTGGTCCACCACTCTGGTTACCCAGTCAAAGAATTATATGAGATTAGTTTAACAGGACCTTCCTTTTGTAAACCCATGCTGTCTTGGATCCTGTGCTCCTATGGATTCCAGGTGTTGCACTATCCTTTCCTTAAGTAGTGTCTCCATAATCTTGTCCACTACTGAGGTAAGACTGACTGGTCTGTAGTTCCCTGCCTCCTCCCTGCTACTACTCTTGTGGAGTGGGATCACATGAGCCCTTCTTCAGTCTTCTGGGACCTCTCCTGTGCTCAGAGACTCACCAAATAGTTCTGATAATGGCTCTGCTAGTTCCACCCTTAGCTCCTTTAGTACCCTGGGATGTATGCCATCAGGTCCCATTGTCTTGTCCACCCTGAGCTTATCGAGCTCTTGTAGGACCCTTTCTTTTGTGAAGGGACTAGTGCACACCTCCCTCCCCCCCTGTGTCCATGGTACAGAGCTGTGGGCCCTGCCCTACCTTCTCTTCAGTAAATACTAAGCAGAAGTATCTATTTAGGATAGATGCTTTTGCGTGGTTCTCCTACTCACACACACCCTTATCCCCTTTGATCTTAGCAATACCCCCTCTGGACTTTCTCCTTTCACTAATGTATCTATAAAAAGTCTTGTCACCTTCTTTTACTGTTCATGCTAGTGTTTCCTCAGTTTGGGCCTTTGCCTGCCTTACTGCCATCCCTGCTTCCCTTAGAGAAGTTTGGTATGCCTCCCTGTCTTCATCCTGCTGCATTCCGTTATGTTTCCTGAAGGTCAGCCTTTTGGCTCTGACCTATTTTGCTACTGTGTTTGAGAACCAAAGTGGTTTCCTTCTTCTTTTGCACTTCCTTTTCTCACTAACACAATGGGATGTTGCTTCAAGTATTGCATCTTTAATGCTTGCCCACTTTGCCTGTACCCCCTCACCTGTATTTCTTTTTGCCAGGGATAGCTTAACTCTGTTGGCCATCTTATCAAAGTCAGTTCCTCTGAAGTCCCATATTTTTCCCTTGGAATGGGATGATTTTGTTCTAGTTGCCAAATTGAACCATACCATGTGATGGTCACTGGCCCCCGGGTGACCTTCTACCTGGAGATCTGTGATCCTTTCCCTGTTAGTCAGTACTAGATCTAGGATAGCCCTGTCTGTAGTGGGTTGTTGTACCAGTTGTTTGGGGCCCTCCCCCTGCAGGGAATCCACCATGTGTCTAGTTCTGGCAGATGTCCCTGCTGGTATTGACCAAGCTGTATCTGGCATGCTGAAGTCTCCCATTATTAGAACCTCCCCTTTAGCTGTCATGTTTTGTATATCTTCTAACAGTAACATGTCTATGTCCTCCCCCTGGTCTGGAGGGCCTGTACACAACCCCAGTTCATATGGCTGTCTCATTTCCCATTTCCAGGGTGGCCCATAGTTCTTCTGGCTCCTTATGTGTATTCTGAATTTCTGTAGCTTTTATATTTTCATTGTCATAATGGGCCACTCCACCCCCCCCTCTTTTTTGCACCTCAGTCTCTTCTGAACAGTACATAGTCAGGTACTGAAGTCTCCCAAGTGTGGTTACTGGTAAGCCATGTCTCTCTAATGCCTACTAAATCTAGATTAGCCTCTGTCATTATTGCCTGCAGGTCTGGGATCTTGTTTCTCAGACTGCGAGCATTTGTGTACATGATTTTCAATTGGTCAGATTTCAGTGTGTTAGTTGTTGGGCGAGGCCCGGCGTTTCCCCTGTGCATCGTATGGGGAGCCGGACCTTTTTCTTTACCTGGTGATGCAAATGAACTACAAACATGCTGAACTCCTGTTTGTCCACTAACTGAGGGGGGAGGGGTGTTCTTCCCATTTGATGTTTCGGGTGCTGCACCCTTCTCCCCATTTGCTAGTTTAAATATTCTGCAAAGACATCAAACTTCTGCCCCAATGCACTGACTCCCTCCTTAGTCAGATACAGTCTATCAGATTTAAAGGACGTTCAGTCCCAAAACTGTTGCCACTTCCTGACAAATTTGTGTCCTTTTTCCTGGCACCAGTCCTCGAGCCACATGTTTAGCTCCCGTATCTCCCCTTCTCTGACCTTCTGTCCATCTGTCCCCCTCTCCCAGACTGGCAGGATCTCAGAGAAGGAGATGCCGGATGAAATGGATGATAGTTTGTCACCCAGCCTGGCCAGGTGTGCCTTGGTCTCCACAACTGACTGGCTGGCGAGATCGTTAGTCCCAATGTGTACCAGGACATCAATGTTTTCTCCTGCTTCCTGAACAATTTTAGCAGTGCGGTCAGTGTCTCTCCACACTGATGTACTTGGGAGACATCTGACCATTTCCCCTGCTGAAAAAGAAGAGCCATGGATGAAAGAAACAAGGAGGTTAAGAGCAGAAACAATCAGCCAGCAACAAATGCAGTAGCCCTGAAAGCTTATCCTAGTGACAGATAAAACTGTGAAACCTGTAAAGCACCACCTGTAATAATTTCACAGAAGATATACCCTGTAAGAAACACTTTGCTACAGAGAAAAATAAAGCAGTAACAGAAGATATACCTTGCAATAGACAATTTGAATCAGAAGATTACAGTAGTAATCTGTAAGCACACACCTGTAGGCACACCCTGTAATAATGCAGCAGAATGTATTCCTAGCAACGACAATTTGAATCCGAGAAAAATAAAGTAATAAAATGTTAGCAACAAACAGTAACAATCCCTTGTGAGTACAAAATAAAAATAACACACAGTAACCCTGTTTAGCCAAAAGAAGCCTTAATCCTTATTGTTGCTCTGGTAAGGTTCTTTGCTCTGTCCTTTCAAGCAACCTAAAAGAAAAGAGATCAGGTGAAGCTGGGTGCCTTGGCCAGCAAACCTAGTCTTTCACCTCCTTGGCCAGCAAACTTAGTCTGCCTCATCCAGGGCACACATGACTGCTGTGGTCCCAGCCACAGGATTATCTGCACCAGACTACCCTGGAATGGCTGCAGTGATGGGGCAACAGGCATTAGTAGTAGGAAAATAATAGCATCCATTTGCAGCAAACAACAGTGCTACCCCACACACAGACATACCCTAGCCAGGTGGGTGACACCTCAGAGGCTTCCATTGTTGCCCTTGTACAGTAAGGCTCTTACCCTCCCCAGTGCATATGGAAACTGTACTCAGGCCATCTTTCAATTAGGACTGTCTTATGCCACACCTTAGTGTGGCAGTCAGCAGAGAGTGGTGTGCACATAATGGGCGTAAGGGGCACCCTGCCATGCCCATTCCCACAAGTGGGATGCTGGTCTGCTTATGGTGATACACACGCTGTCATGTGTTACCATAATGGGACAGGACTGGCAGCAGGCCAGGCCTTGAGGGTGGGGGAAGTGAAGAGGAATAAGGGGTTGAAAGCCTGGCAGGAGTATCAGGCTAAACTCCAAGAAGCAAGGGTGGAGATCTGGAGGGCAAAGGCAGACACAGAGTTGTGGATTGCTAAGGAAGTAATAGGTGGGTGTCAAGGCATGGGTGTTCAGGAAGCACACAGCAGGCAAATCTAGAGGAAAATGCAGTAGGCATGTATTTACTTGAAGAACAGACAAAATAAAATAATAAATAAAAGACAACATTCTGGCAGTTTAGAACCTTTCTGGGATACTGGGTGGCAGATTTGAAGTCTCTGAGAAGAAAACAGTGTCAGTGGCTCAGTAGGTAGCACACTCGCCTCTGAGACCAGGAGATCAGAGGGCTGTGGGTTCAGTTCCCACATCTGGCACTTGGGTTAATATCCCAGTACTTACACTGTAGTGCAGCATGAGAGGGGTGCTGCACTTCTGAGGTGCCGTCTTTCAGATGAGTCGTTAAACCGAGGTCCCATCTGCCTGGATTGGTGGTAGTTCAGGTGGATGTTAAAGATCCCATGGCACTTATTGAAAAGAGTAGGGGAATTTTATTAGGCAAAAAAACCAAACATCACATTGAAACAAAAAAAGAAATGAAACAGTACATAACAAATCCGGAGAGAACAAGAGAAATCAAAAAAAAAGGAAAAACCTTTCCATAAATAATTAACATAAGATGTAGAATATTTTTTACAGTCCTGACAATGAACAGTTTGTAAGTCATTCACAATGGCAGAAAGAATAACATCAAAATCAGTATGAGATTGTTGTAATACAAAAGAGCAACGGGCTTGCCATAAATAATATTGTAAAAGTGCAAAAAAAACATTCAATGTGCTTCTATGATATCTATCCCAATCACCAAGATAAACACCCAACACTAGAGTACAATAAGAAATAGACCGTAAGTGAGGCATATGCCAGCAGCTAGCCGTGAAGTCCCAAAACTACTTACTATAAGGACAGTCGATAAAAAAAATGAGATTGACTCTCTTCAGTAGCAACACAATCTTGTCTTAAACAGTATCTGTCAGTAACTGGTTTATATTTTAGATTTCCTCGAACTCCTAACCTACCATGAGCAGATATCCATATAATGTCCCAAGCTTTAAACAAAATCCTATTATCAGATAATTTATGAAGCACATACTGCATATTAGATGGGGAACAGAGTGGAAAAAGTAATATTATTTTCTGAACATCATATACAATGTAGTCATAAAAGGACTTCCGGTGCAAGGACTGTAGCTTCTGTAAAGGAATCTTCCATTGATGTAATTTTTTTAAAGTTGAGATGCCATATTGCGGTATATTATCTGACAATAGTAATTTAGGGGGGAGAATGGACCATTTAAAGAAATACTTATGCCAGATGGATTTGATCCAGAACTGCCAAGGAAGAGATGGTACCTGCAAATGAAAAGAAAGGAAGAAAAAGAAAGATGGAGTGAAAAAAACTATAGGATTAATCATATTCAATCCCCTTCTCTGTATCGAAAATGCGTATACTATCTCTTCACGGGTTCAATCTATTGCCCCAACATCTGAAAAAAATACTATAAATCCTAGTTTCAAAAAAACCGGAGGTGGAAAAAGGTGACTTAAGTAAAGAAAAATGGGCAAAACAAATTTTTAATAATCAAGACCCTTTTCTTTTTCCAAATTTCAGTGTTTCCACTGATTAACTTTAGTTTCACCTACAGTTATCTGCTTTTCCCAATTATAAAACTCCATGTTGTTTATCCCAAACCAAACACCAATTATTTTCTGAGGCCCAGTGACAGGGAATGGAAAACAATGGGATAAGTCAGGAGCTAACTGACCTAATTGCATCACAAAACTTTTTGTGAAATTGAGAGAGGCACCAGAGTATCTGCCAAAAAAAAGAAAAATCTCTAAGGCTTTCTGCAAAGAAAAGGGGTCAGCTAAAAGAAGGGTCACGTTATCTGCGAAAGCAGTAACCTTAACCAATTCTAGGCCCACTGAAGGGGCAATACCCAAAATAGAGTTATCATTAATAATGCTCCTGATCACTGGATCCAAAATAAAAGTGTATAATAAGGGGCTTAAGGGGCATCCCTGCCGAACCCCTCGAGAAATCCTGATATTCTCTCCTAATAACCCATTTACTACTGGAATTGAAACTGCAGAAGTGTATAACAATGAAATCCATCATACAAAAGTATCAGGGATTCCATAGGAAGAAAGCACAAAATATAAGTAAGAATGACTAACTGCATCAAATGCCTTGGATTGATCTAAAGCTGCTATAAGTTCAGAGGAAAAAAAATTTGGCTGAGAAGCAAAAAGATCTCGAAGTAAAAAAAGGTTGTGCTGTATTTTCCTATTTTTAATACACAGGTTTCATGAATTGAATCAAAAGTCTGGCTAATCTCTCTAATCTATTATTCAGGATTTTAGTTAAAATTTTATAGTCACTATTTAACAGACAAATTGGTCTCCAATTTGAAAACAGAAACTTATCACCTTTTTTATAAAGAAAGGTCATTAAGGATAACGAAAATTCCGGACAAGGGACCTCCGAGGATAGATAACAATTATACACTATAGGCAGAAAAAAACCCATAAAGTCAATGCATTTTTTATAGAATTCATTTGGTATCCCATCCATACCAGGGGATGAGCCAAGCTTTAGTCGTTTAATGACTTCAAGTACCTCAGTAGAGGTGATAGGCAATTGTAAAGATCGGACCAAATCCTGAGGTATTTGAGGGAGGAAAAAAACCGTGACTTGAAAGAGAATCGAATGTAATACCTGGGGGATGAAAAATAAGTCTGACTGTAATGCTGCACAATCTGTAACATACCTAAATCAGAGGTGATCAGTTCACCAGTTGCATCAAGCAAACCAGTCATGAGAGTATCTTTCAAGTGTTTTACATGCATGGAAGAATCAGCCATTGGTGATTTTTACAAGAAAAACGAAATTCCATATTTAAAGATTTGGCTCTATTGTATTGGTAAGTTTTCATTTGTTGCTTAATAACTTTGAGTTGAGAAAGAAGCGAACATAGTCATGTGGAGGAAGGGACATAAGCCTGTATAATTGGTTCCGAGAAGTAAATATTTCCTATAATCATCCTGCACTTTGTTTTCCCAGGACTGAAATAAATGTTTAACCTCAATCTTAAATTGCTTCCACCATTCATATGGGGAGACAAAGAGGGCTAGAGTAGAGGATTTTGCAGCTAAGAAAAAATCTAGTTTTGAAAAATAAACCGGGTCTGAAAGAAAGGAAGTATTCAATCTCCAGCGTGATATGCTGGAATACAATCTAGGAGGAAGATATCGTAGGGATAAAGTACAAAACAAAACATGATGGTCAGAGAATTCCACTGGAGCAATAACACAGGGCACAATGTGAAGATAGTGTGAAATAAAAAACATGTCAATCCTAGTGGCAAAGGTGTGTCTATGATAAGTGTTCCCACCTACGGGGTATAAGCTACGGAAAACATCCAGAAGTCCAGCAGTTGTTACCATTTCAAATAAGGCATATGAATCACAATACACTTTTTTACCTTGATCCTTACGAAACTGGATATCAAGAGAGCAGTTAAAATCCCCTTCCCACACTAAATGTCTCCTGGTAAATAAAAAGGGTTTAATGTCCGAAAATAAGGCAATGCGGCCTGATTTAGTCTGTGGAGCATAAACATTAAGAAAGCGAAAAAATAGTCACCCATACACAGTCTAATATAAGAGCCCTTCCTGGTAACAAATCTATGATTTTCAAAATTTTAAAAGAAGAGTTACCAAACAATATGGCCACACCATCTGCAGTTTCAGTACTAAATGACCAAAAGGAGGGCCACAGGTCCATAGTCTTTTAACCTTTGTTCCTCAGAGATAGAAGAGATCCTAGTCTCTTGTAAAAGTATGATATCCAAGTGCAAAGATGTAAGATATGCGAAGATGGATATCTGTCTGTGAAACGTCTTTAGACTACAGACATTGAAAGAAGCAAACTTTAAAGCTGCCATGAAAACTGCTTAAGAGCTATGCTTCTGACTCACTTTCCTTTTTCCTTTTTTCCTTTCCTATCTTTAGCAAGTTCAGTAGATTTGCTATCTTCATCTTCGTCACAATTTCAGAGATGAGGGTCTCAGATTCCATGTCTGAGTCTCTAACATCTTCCTGAAGGGGAAAAAAATTTTCAGTCACAACCGGGCTGACCTGGGACTGTTTTAATTAGGCTCTGGTAAACCTCCTGTTCTTGACAATTTCAAAGGGGTGGCATACTGGACACCTGAGTCTGATGCTCTCCCAACTGAGGAGAAACCAGAAGTATAGTGTCCTGGGGTCGTTAACCACAGGTTGCTCAGGGTTAGCAATATCTGGAAAAGAGGGGAAGGGGACAGGGTCTTGTCTTGGGGGGGGTTTGACCCTATCACCCGGAACCTGCACCTTAGCCTGGGCTTTTCGAAGTAAACCATCCTGATCTAGGCCTTCAGAGTTGTTATGCCTCGCCCATGGACACTGATGGAAGGCATGCCCCTTTTCGTCACAAAGATTACATTGAAAGATATTAATGCATCGGTCAACAGAATGCCCAAAACCCCCACATAAAGGACATTTCATCATATCACAGACACTACTAATGTGGGTTCTATCTCCACATTTATAGCATGCTTTAGGCTGCCCTGCATAAAAACACACCCCTCTGTCTTTTCCCAAGAAAAACTATTTGGCAGATGTACAACCTCAGAATTAACTTGCAACAATTTCACTTTAAACTTCCATCCCCCTATCCAAATGCCCTCTACATCCAGAAGAGCTTCAGGTGGCCCCAACATCTCACATTTGGTTTGCAGCCAGCGATAGATATCACTCACATTCATCCCTTCATTGCGAAACATAATTGTGACAAACCTAATTAAGGGACGAGTTAAAGGGATAGCAGAAAAAGGCAACCATACTGGATGATTTTTTTGATTGGCATATTTGTCCCAGAATCTGTCCATATGAGCAGGGGTTTGGAAACTAACATCAAAAGAATCCTCCCCCGAGACATGAATTAGAGCATAGATGTCTTTGGCACAAAACCCCATTTTAGATTTCAAGAGTTGCTTAAATACATAGTATCTATCAGGGTGTTCAGTCAAACCACCTCTATAGCATGAGCACAGCATTCCGACGAGGGCTTGTTCAATTTCGATTTAAACAAGTCTGATAATGGTGGTTTTGGAAGTGGTGCTCGAAATGGGGTATGGGACCCATAGACAGAGTAGAAATAACAACAGGGAGTGCGGCTGGAAGGTTCAAGGCCCGAAACCCCTCTTCCCCTCCCTTGAGTAGATGGCTGAGGAAAGGTGCTGTGCCGTTTCAGGAGTTTTCCTACCTGAAAGCGAGTCCAGTCTAAATCAGAGAACCCAATCTCCTGAGTCGTTCCTCTTCCATCCTGCTTCCTAAGCGCCATCTCTTCAGACCAGTCCATGGTATCATCGCGACTTCCTCTCTCCTGTAGCCAATTGCTGCTGCACCACCACGTGACGTGCGGGTCCTACACTCTCCACAGTCCTCCCGGAAACCGTCTCTCCAGAAAGCAGTTCCTGTGCTCGGATAAGCGGCGTATGAGCGTCTCCCACAGCAAGATCTCCAGCATTAGACTGAGCAATATCAGGCAAGGGCTCCGGAATCAAAGGCACTGCAGTAAGTGAAGTAATCTGGTGAGCATTGAAATCGGGTAGCTGGGGTGCGGCAACGATCGTACAAGAGGTATGCTCAGCCACCATAGGACATGGTACAATAGGAGCAATGGGACTCTGCTTCTCGCACTCCTCTACCTCCTTCTCCTTCCCGACCTCCGGAACGTCTGCCATGCCGGGGTACTGATGTCAGCAACTAGCCACCGACCAGCAGCCAGTAGGGGAATCTCCCCGGTGTCCTGGCCAAATTTCCCTCATTCACTAAAAATACCACCAACAGCTTACTCTGGTTCAAGGTCAGTTGGCAATCATCTGTATCCCCCTCCCCCGGGTCGTGCCTGAAAATAGGTAGGATTTGTCTAGTGCACTTTCCCAGTCAACAAAAAATAAATAAAAAATAAAATAAAATAAATAAAATAAAAACTTAGAGTCACAAGTCTATCCTTCAGAGCCATCAGTAAGCAATATTTCATCTGCAGTGACCAGACATGAAGTAATTCAAGTACCAATCAGCAGGGATTCCTTTAGAGGAACAACTCTGCCTCCTCAGTTCCCCATACGCTCCACAGAACATCAGCCTTTACAGAAAGTACTAGAATGTACACTACGGTAATAAGGCATTGCATAACAAACAGATAATGTATTTAGTACAATTAATGTTATTCAGTATTACTGCTCTGCCTTATTACTATGAATATATAAGAAGTAGGAAAACAACTAAAAGTACATGCTGTCTGTAAACTGTCATCAAAATTCAAGAACATACCAGTAACTTTGCTGTAATTCTGCTGCACTGTTCTTCTTTTGCCACAAGAGGGCACCGTACACCTAGTTACTGCTTCTCTGTTTCTGCATACATTACATCACTTACAAACATACAAACATACAAAAGTTGCCAGCAGCAAAATGCCATCCTGGTCTATCTAGGCTGCTCGAGATTGCACCTATTTCCCTATTCAGCAGCTGCCCCCTTCCCTTCCTTCCCTCCCTTTCACCCTGTCCCACCCCTTCTTGAAGCATTCCACTGTGTTACGTGCCACCACCTTAGCTGGTAGTGCGTTCCACTTTGCCATCACCCTCTCTGTAAAGAAATGCCTCCTCAGCTCCCTCCTGAATCTACCCCCTGTCCAATCTCATGTCGTGGCCCCTGGTGTCTCTTTCCCCTTTCTTCTCCTGAATAGACTCTCTGTGTGTGTTTTGATTATCCCCTTCATGTATCTGAAGGTCTCAATCATGTCCCCAGTCCCTCCTCTCCTCCGGTGTGTACATGTTTAACTCTCTTAGTCTGACCTCATATGGCAGGTCCCCCAGGCCCTGAATCATCTTTGTTGCCCTTCGCTGCACCCCCTCCAGCAGCCTAATGTCCTTCTTTAGGGATGGGCACCAGTACTGCATGCAGTATTCCAGGTGGGGTCTAACCAATGGTCTGTACAATGGTAGAATAACCTCCCTTTTTCTTGGGGTAATGCCCCTTGCAATGCACCCCAGCATTTTGTTGGCCATTGCTGCTGCCTTTCTGCAGCATTGTGCAGAATTGTTCATTACTCCCGTGATGAGCACTCCCAGATCCTTCTCTTCTTCTGTTACCTCCAGCCGCACCCCCCCCTCCGATAGAAACATAGAAGTTGTCGGCAGATGGGGACCGTATGATCCATCAAGTCTGCCCTTGGCTTCCTACCCCCTGCTTAGCTGCCTGCTTGTGTATCCCACAGTGTCTGTCCAATGCCCGCTTGAATTCCCCCACTGTCTTTGCTCCCCACCACCCCCTCCAGCAGCCTATTCCATGGTTCCACAACACGCTCTGTGAAGAAGAATTTCCTTGTATTGCTTCTGAACTTTCCTCCCTTAAGTTGAAGGTTGTGTCCCCAGTCCTGCAGTAATCCTTTGCCTGAAAGAGGTTATACATGTGCACCCTGTTGTTGCCTTTAAGGTATTTTAATGTTTCTATCATGTCCCCACAATTCCTGTGTTGTTCTAGGGAGTATAATTTGAGGTCATCCAGTCTTGCCTCGTACGATTTCTGATGCAAGCCCTGCAGCATGTTTGTTGCTCTTCTCTGTACTGTCTTCAGCCTATGTCCTTCCTGAGGTGCTGCCTCCAAAATTGGACACAGTACTCCAGGTGAGGCCTGACCAGGGACCGATACAGGGGCATGATTACTTCATGCCTTCTGCTCATGCTGCCCCTCCTTATGCATCCCAGGATACCACTAGCCTTTAGTGCTGTCATTTCACATTGTCTGCTGATCTTGAGGTCGTCTGATATGATCACCCTTAGGTCTTGCTCCTGCCTGGTAGCCACCAGCTGCTCCCCTTCCATTGAGAACAGTTTCCCTGGGTTACGCTTTTTCTCAGGTGTATGACCTTGCATTTTTTGGCATTGAATTTCAATTGCCAGGTCTTGGACCACTCCTCCAGTTTTCAGAGATCAGCTTCCATGCTTTGCTGTCCCTCTGTTGTGTCTACCCTGTTGCCGATTATGGTGTCACCTGCAAACAGGCACACTTTTCCTTCTAGTTCATCCGCAATGTAGCTGATGAATATGTTGAAGAGGATTGGCCCCAGAACTGAGTCCTGTGGGACCCAGCTAGTCACTCTCCCCTTCCCTCCACAGACAGAGTGCCATTTACTAATACTCTGAGTTCTCACATGTAACCAGTTTCTGACCCAGTTTGTAACCTTGGGCCCAATTCCCATGTTCTCCAGTTTTTTTGACTAGTCTCCTGTGCGGAACAAAGTCAAAAGCTTTGCTGAAGTCCAGGTAAACCACATCCACTGCCCCACCCTGATCCACTGTTTTGGTGATCCAATTGAAAAAATCAACCAGGTTTGTCTGGTAGGACCTCCCTGTCATGAAACTGTGTTGATTCCTTTCGAGCTGACAAGTTTTCTCCAAAAAAGCTATGATTCTTTCCTTCAGCAGGGACTCCATCAGTCTTCCCATGACTGATGTTAGACTAACCGGACAGTAGTTACCTGGCTGTTCCTTGCTTCCACTCTTGTGGAGGGATACATAGATACATAGATACATAGACAGTGTCGGCAGATAAGGGCCTATGGCCCACCCAGTCTGCCCATTTGAGCTTGTAAGTTCAGTTTATGTTTTCCTAGAAGTCTGTTGCCCCTTACCCCTGACCTCCAGAATTCCTTTATGTCTATTCCATGCATTCTTAAATCCGTGATTGTTTCAGCCCCCACCACTTCCTCTGGCAGGGTGTTCCACTTGTCCACCACCCGTTCTGTGAAGAAATTCCTCCTCACGTTTCCTCTGAATCGTCCTCCCTCCAACTTCATCCCATGCCCTCTAGTCCTGGAACATCTTTTTGCTTAAAAGTGTATTCCTGCACCCTGTTCCTCCTATAAGATACTTGTATGTCTCTATCATATCCCTCTCCCTCCTCTCCTCCAGGGAGTACATGTTCAGTTCCTTCAACCTGTCTTCATAGGACTTGTGATGCAATCCATGCACCATCTTTGTTGCCCTCCTCTGAACCTTCTCTACCCTGTCTATGTCCTTACGTAGGTATGGTCTCCAGAACTGTACACTGTACTCCAGGTGGGGCCTCACTAGTGTCTTGTAAAGTGGAATTATGACCTCCCTTTTCCTGCTGGTGATGCCCCTGCCTATACATCCCAGCATCCTATTTGCTTTACCTGCTGCCTTGTCACACTGTTTCCCTACCTTGAGATCATCAGAGATGATAACCTCAAGATCCCTTTCCTGCTTGGTGCATGCTATATCCTCACCCCCCAACTGATATATTGTGCCAGGGTTTTTGTGCCCCATATGCATTATCTTGCACTTCTTTGCATTGAATTTCAACTGCCAAACCCCTGACCATTCTTCAAGTTTCTGCAGGTCCCTTCTCATTCTGTCTACACCCTTTGGTGTGTCTACTCTGTTACAGAGCTTTGTGTCATCAGTGAACACTGAAATCCTGCTTTCTAGGTCCTGCACAACGTCACTGATGAAGATGTTGAATAGGACCGGTCCCAGCACTGATCCCTGTGGTACCCCACTGGTCACTCTTCCCTCTGTGGAGTGACAGCCATTTACCACCATCCTCTGTGTCCTGCCACCCAGCCAGTTACCTACCCACCACACTACTGTCCTGCCCACACCCATATTCCCCAGTTTGTGTAATAGTCTTCTATGTTGCACAGTGTCAAAGGCCTTGCTGAAGTCCAGATAGGCCATGTCCACTGCCCTCCCTGATACACCTCCCTAGTCACCCAGTCAAAAAATTCAACGAGGTTGGTCTGACATGACCTCCCCCTGGTGAAACCATGCTGCCTTGGGTCCTGTAGTCCATTGACAACCAGATGTTCCACCAATCTCTCCTTCAGTAGTGCTTCCATGATCTTCCCCACTACCGAGGTGAGGCTGACTGGTCTGTAGTTCCCTGCTTCCTCTTTGTTCCCACTTTTGTATAAGGGGACTACATCTGCTGTCCTCCAGTCTTTGGGTACCTCCCCTGTTTCCAGTGATCAGCTAAACAGGATAGCCAGAGGTTCAGCCACTACCTCTCTTAGTTCTTTAAGGACCCTGGGATGCACCCCATCTGGTCCCATTGCTTTATCAACTCTTATTACTTCCAGTTCCTTCAGGACCCTTTCTCGTGTAAAGGGACTTTTGTCCATTACTGCTGTTGCACTCTTCCAATCCTCCGGCACCTTCCCGCTCCTTAATGATTTGTTGAAGAGCACTGCTAAGGGGGATGCCAGTTCCCTTCCTAGTTCTTTCAGTATTCTTGGCTGTATCCCATCTGGCCCCATAGCTTTATCTACCTTTAACTTGTCTATTTCCTCCAGGACCCTTTTCTCTGTGAAGGGGACCCGTGTCCATTCCTTCAGTCGGACACTTCTTTATGCCTATTGTTGGTCCTTCACCATCTGCTTCCTGAGTGAAGACTGAGAAGAAGTACTCATTGAGTGCCTGTGCCTTCTCCCCATTTTGCTCTGTGGTTTGTCCATCTTTTTTTGTGATTCTAACAATGCCCCTTTGGTCTTTCTTTTTTCACGTATGTACCCGTAGAAGGTTTTGTTACCCTTTTTTACTTCTTGAGCTATCCTAACCTCTGTTTGAGCCTTTGCATTTCTTATCACTTTCCCCATCTCTTTTAGTTTCTGTTTATATTCTGTTTTGTCTGCCTTGTTCCCCTGGCTCCTTGTATTTTCTGAAGGCTATTCACTTTTCCCTCACCATGGTTGCCACTTCCTTGGAAAACCATAGTGGATTTGTCCTCCTTTTGTTCTTACTAACCTGATGGGCACACTGTGATGTGACCATGGTTATTGCATCCTTCAGCCTTGTCCAGTATTCCTCAAAGCTCCCTTCTGTCGAGTTACTAAGGTTGTCTCTTAGGCAGGACTTCATGTTTGTGAAGTCTGCCTTCCTGAAGTCAAGGACCTTCAGTTTGGAGTGTGTGGAGTCTACAGTCCTTTTTACCCTGAACCATACAATGTTATGATCACTGTTGCCTAGTTGGTTCCCTACATCAACGCCCGTAACCCTATCGCTATTTGTGAATATCAGATCTAGAACTGCGTTACCCCTTGTGGGTGATGTCACTAGTTGACTTAGGCCTGCTTCCTGTAGTGTGACTAAGAATTCCCTGCTCTTCTGTGATGTCACTGTGTGGGTATTCCAACCTATGTCCGGCAGATTGAAATCCCCCACCAGCACCATGTCCCCTTTACCTGACATCTGGAGGATAGTTTCCAGGATTTCCGTATCCCTGGCTTCCTCCTGATTTGGGGGTCTGTAGATTATTCCTACCCGAATGGGTTTCCAGCTTCCGGCCCCTATTGTGATCAATAGATCCTCTGTTTCCCCTAGTGCCTGCTGCTTTTCTGTAGCATTGATGGTATCCTTAACATAAATAGCTGCATCCCTCCCTTTTTCCCAGTCCTCTCTCCTAAACAAGTTGTACCCCGGGATAGTCACCTCCCAACCATGATTATTTGTGAACCATGTTTCAGTCTCGGCCACCCAGTCTAGTCCTGTCTCAGCTATTGTGGCAGTGAGGTCAGTCATCTTGTTAGCCAGACTGCGTTCGTTGAGGTATAGTGCTGACCACTCTTGCTGTGTCACTTTGTTTGTCATGCCTCCCTTGATCTTATTGTTCATCCTGTTGTAGTTTTCCCGGTTTGTGGTACCTCCATTTCCATCGTGATGGTCAACACCAGAGCCAGAAAGGGTTTTATGTTCCTGGCTATCTGCTTTTGCTATCCTGGAGTTTGTAGATTTGGTGCTAGCTGGAGGGGGAGAGACAGCAGGCTCTATATGTGCTTCTCCTAGAGCTACTGTCATCTCCTCTTCCGCTAGTTTAAATGTCCTACGTGAACATCAGATTTCTGGCCCAGTGCTCTGACTTCCTCTTTAGTCAGGTGGAGGCCGTTGAATTTTGAAGAACTCCCTTTCCCAGAAGTTGCCCCAATTTCTGACGAGGTGGTGCCCCTTTGTGTGGCACCAGTCCTTGAGCCATGTGTTAAGCTCACTTACCTCTTACTCTCTTACTTTCTGCCTTTTCTTCCCCTTTTCCCAAACAGGCAGCATCTCAGAGAATGCAATGCTGGATGAAAATTAAACCAAAAATGTGCTCCTTAACCTCCTCGACTGACCAGCTAGCAAGGTCATTGGTCCCTAGGTGGACCAGGATGTTTGAACCCCCTTCTTCCTTTTTAACTATGTTGACTATTCTCCTCGGAATTTTTGCTCCAATTTATGCTCCATTTTTTATGCTGGAATTTATGAATTGTATTTTTCAAATGCCATAAAAATAAATTAAAAGAAAAAGAGATAACATTGTGAACCTGACTAAGGTTGGCTTTAGGATTCCGATCGAGAAAAGTGTAGTTCCTTGCATTTTATTTGCATTGAACCCCAGCTGCCGTCTGTCAGACCATGCCTCTAGCCTTGCCAGATCCTCCTGTAGCCCCCGCTACCCAACCTGGTTGTCCACCACTACTCCCATCTTGGTGTCATCCACAAGTAGGCTTATTTTGCTGCTGATGCCCTCCAAGATGTCTGCAATAAATATGCCAAACAGCACTGGGCCCAACACCAATCCCTGTGGAACATCTTTTGTCACAGGCTTAGGGGATGAGTATTCCCCATCTACCACCACACTCTGCTGCCTATCTTTTAGCCAGTTCTCCACCCACCCCACCACTTTTGCTCCTGCCCCTGTGCCCTATAGCTTTCTTCCAAGTCTTCCATGTGGTACTGAATCAAAGGCCTTACTGAAGTCTAGGTACAGGACATCCACTACATGGCTTCCATCAATTTTCCTAGTCACCTAGTCATAGTATTCCACCAGGCTGGTCTGGCATGACCTTCCCTTGATGAAGCCATGCTGCCTCCTGTCCTGCACCCCGTTCACCTCCAGTAGTGCCACTAGCCTCTCTTTTAGGATAGTTTCCATTAATGCCACCACTATGGATGTTAGATTTACTGGCCTATACTGTAGTTCCCCAGTTTGTTCTTGGGTCCTCTCTTGTGAAGGGGAACCATGTGAGCCAGTCTCCAGTCATGAGGTACACGTCCTGTGTCTAGAGATGAATTCAATAATTTTGCCAAAGTCCTGCCAGGACCTCTGCCAGCTCCTTCAGTACTCTTGGATGTACTCCATCCAGTCCTGGTGCCTTGTCCACCCTCAATCCCCTTATCCTCTCCAGCACACACCCCATTGTGATTTCTCCATCCATCACCCCCATCTATTTCTATCCTCCCTCCTACTAATGATAGAGCCCCCCCTTTCTTTTGTAAAGACTGAACAGAAGTTGTCATTGAGCACTTCTGCCTTTTCATCCCCTCTTCCACCCATACCCCCTCCTTTTTAATTCTTACAATTTGGTCCTTACAGCTTCTTTTCTCCCTTATGTACCTAAAGAAGTCTTTTTCCCCTTTTTTTATGCCCTGCGCCTCCCTCAGTTCTCTTGCCATCTTGGCTGCCCTTACCCCCCTGGTCACTTCCTTTGCTTCTTGCAGATATTCCTCCCTGTCCTCCTCCCTCCCCAATTTTCTGTATCTCCTGTAAGCTGACTTTTTCTTCTTCAACCTAACACCCCTTTGCACTTCTTAGTATGTTCTGGGCAGGAGAAAACAGAAGAACTAGGACAGGAAAGATTTACAAGAGACCCTGTCTGGCCAGACCATGGGTGAAACAAGGACACCAGACAGAAAAAGGATTTCACTGCCCAAAATGGGGGGGTTGGGGCGGCTCAACCTCTCTCTTTTCTGTATTTCCAGCTGCTTAAACAGTGATAGGATAACACACCTCCCCTCTTAAAAATGTACCCAGAAGAGTTTGAAATGCTTTCCACTAATAGTTGGAACTAAGAGGATTTCTTCTAATTCTGGCATTCAGAGCCATGTTACCCATACTCTGGTAAAACCATGCAAAAATTTACTTGATAAGTCATCAGACATCAACTCATACAGTTACATTATATAGATTTTTCTTTACATTTCAACACACAATTACAGTACATTATCCAGATTCCACATTTTCACTTACATGTTTTTTTTCCCAATTGTTTAACCAGGTGAGACACACTAAGCTGAAAGCTTGTTTACAGGTGCAACCTGAGAGCACAGGGAAGTTAAGTGACTTGCTCAGGGTCACATAGTATGCAAGTGAGGTCTGTGGGATTCAAACTCAGGTCTCCAGATTTGCAGCTCAGAGCCTTAAACCACTGCGCTATACTGCCTCCTATGTTTGATCTATATCTTGCTAGAAAGTCTGCATTTTTGTACATTATTCCTGGTTTATGTTCCACTTAAAATTTATAGGGCTGGAGAGCCAGGTACCACCTAGTAACCCTTGCATTTTTATCCTTTATTTCCTGGAGTCATTTTAAAGGGTTATGGACTGTTATCAATGTAAAATCAGCTCCAGTCAGCTACAAATGCAAGGACTCAAAGGCCCATTTTACAGCCAAACATTCCTTCTTGATAGTTGAATAGTTTTTCTCTGTATCGTAGAACTTGCAGCTGATATAGATAATAGGTTTTTTCTTTCATCACTTTTCTGTCTCAACACAGCCCACAGCTCAACGTCTGAGGCATCTGTTTGAAGCCAGAAGGATTTGGAAAAATCTGGACTCTTCAAAACTGGTAAAAAGCATCAACAGGATTTTATGGCATGAAAAGCTTGATTACAGGCTGTCCCACTGGTGCAGCGGTAGCGCTACCACTTGTGGCGCTGATGACCCAAGGTCAGGTGTGACGTTAGGAGTTGGAGGGTTGGCCAGTGGGGGGGGGGAGATTGGGCGTCCCAAGGACTGCTGTCTTCTGGGGAGGGAGGGGAATCCTTATCAAGTGGAGTGGATTGGAGAACAGGGAGCCACAGGGTACGTGCCCTGGGTATGTTGGTACTCTCAATCCGGAGGGGAGTTGTACCATGGGGGTTCCTCCTGAGTCTGTGCTCCTTGGGAACAGGGAAGCTGCTGTGTAGTTCTCCTGTGACTGAGAGGTGTGAGCCAGAAGGGCCGTATCACGAGAGGTGTGAGCAAGAAGGGCTGTGCTGCTGTAGAATGTCTGAGGGAATCTGAAGTGCTTCATCACCAGGCCACGGGGCTGTGTTCCTGAAGACTGTCCACCTTGTTGCTGTGTGCTGCCCTTGCCTCAACTGAACTGCTGCATCTGTGGGTCAGGTGAGTGCTGAAACTGCTGGCTGGGATCTCCTGTGCTTTACAATTTAGATTACAATTACTGCATTTGGATTACAAGTTGGTTTTCAATCATTTTTCCCTTTGGATTTCAAGTTCTTTAAATTGTGCTAGCATACTATGGCCTCTTGGGGGTTAATTTGCAAGCTTGCTAATTTTCATCAAGTACACCACCAAAAGAACCCAGGCAATGAAGCTAGCAGGCCTGCACTAGGACTCTAGTGTAATTCCTTGGTACCCAGAGTCATTGTTTATTGTGTCATACTTGAAATTGTAGTTTAACTACTGGTACCACCTGAAGAATTTACCACACCCTGTGTAGTGTAATTCATCCTTTTGTGCCCCCCTTTTCTTGGCTTGTGCTTCATATACTGTATGGAATCTGAGAGAGTGGTAGTTACACACAGTACAGTGGCTCCAAGAGGGCATTGCTAGAGGGTGGGAGTGCTCAAGGTGACTTGCAACTGTCTAATCCCCTCTTTTCCTCCAGCTTCCAGGCATGGTCCTTAAATAAAAGCCTTTTAATTGTTTGATTCTTACTTCTGTGTGTGCGTCCAGTTTGTATAACCTGATTGAAGTGTTTATTGGTGAATGTAACAACTGTTTTATTGGTCTCCAGGGGGTGGTACAGTCCAATGTAGGGAGGTGGGTAGGTACTACATCCTGGGGGTGGGCACACACCCTCTGGTGCACTTATTCTCTCTGGATGAAGGCACCATGCTGTTACTTGTTTGTCCTGAGATGAACGCCCTGCCGCAGGAGAAGGAACAAACCCAGCTCCCTCAATCAGGTGGGCCCTGTAGTCACCAGGCAGGGGTGTGAACCAAGATATGGCAACCCAGAATCACACATAATTTTTGCAATTGACACTCAGTGTAATAACACAGTATGGGGGATGCTGTAATTCCTTGATTTATGTCATGTAAAATGTGCATTTCGTCCCTTGCTGGAATTTATGAATTGTATTTTTCAAATGCCATAAAAATAAATTAAAAGAAAAAGAGATAACACTGTGAACCTAAGGTTGGGTTTAGGATTCTGATCGAGAAAATAAATGAAAAAAATAGCACACAGCATAGGCAGGACCTAGAAAAACAGAGTAAACAGGTGCGCTAATATGTTCATTAACAGTAGTTGGAAAAGAGCTTTTTGGAAAACCTCTTTCTGTTGCATGCTGCTTCAATAGTGTGACTAAATGTAGCCAGATTAGAATTTGTTTGCACACCTGTATAGCCAGCATAGCCTTGCTTAGGTGAGTCACGTAGCTTACAGAAGGGTACAGAGTGAAACTGATTAGCAGGTGGGTTATTACACTAAAATTAGTGCTGCAATCTAAACATTACATTGTGTTACACTGTTTGACATACATAAACACACACACACACCAAATACATAATACAGCAAACTACAATTGTGTATTAACAAAATACAGCATCATAAAAGTGCCTGGTTAAAGATTAATAATAACCTGGACCCTGGATTAGGGGAATTTCAGGACAGAGTTCAACATAAGGTTGGTTAAACCCTTATCTTTAAGGCAGTAAATATGGACAGAAGAGTAAGTAGAAATGCAAGAGTAATACTGTCTCATGCTTATCCACAACTATAATATAAATCTTATGCACGCACATAATTGCATTATTTACAGCTGCAGCGTACTTTTCTGATAAACTGGTGTTAAATACCACAGTTAACACTCAGTTTTATTACCTAGAACATTAGCAATCTACATGCTATATATGTTTATGATGTCTAATTTTGTGAAATCAAGCAGCACTTTGCAATCTGCAGTACAGCTGTTTTTGTAGCACTTTCCTCCTTCTAGGCATGGATGGCTGTTACTACTGTACCTCAAGCTGCATGTATAGGTGAACGTAGATAAGATTTACAGTTAGGATGGGGCTACGGTTTTGGAAAGCCTGTAGGAGGGGCTTAGGCATATATAGAGTAGTGTATACCGTAATCCATTTTGATGTTTTGTCCTGGGGGTTCACACCATGTGAGCTGGTGCCCTGGGACTCCACAACTTCAGAGACTTTAGGCCTTGGGGATGCACGTCTTAGAGAGGAGGTGCTTAAGGGTCTCTGCCATGAAATGAGCAATTTGGCCCCCTGCTTTCATCCAGAGAAACTTCTTTAGCATGAATGGAGTCTTCAGATTCACGTCCCCCTACAAAGTGCAGTTTAAGTGTTTGGCTGCAGTCTGATCCTACAGCTGCCTTAAAAACGAGGTGAGCAAATCAAATACCTATCTGAGTGTGCTTTGTAACCCACTAACCCTTTATATGGGGTCCTTATTGAACTTTGTGTGTGATTAGGAAGTGTACACCGATTAGTACATTTTGTATGACATCTGCGAAGAATGAGTTTCAGTGCTACAGTTCACTCTTCATTCAGCACCAGTACCTGTAGCCTATAATGTTTGAGGACTGTAAGGGAAAACACAAAGGTGGGCTCTAGGACCTGCACTCAGTAAGCAGCTCGTCTGCCCCAATCCAGGGTTAAATATAAATTTTTGTGGTTAGCACTCTCCCCGGAGTAGAGATGGACCAAGTGGCCCTAATTCGCTCCATGAGGCGATTCGCAGAGTGAAGGCAAATTCGCGGAGTGCTCCACAATGTGAGCGAAGTACTTTTGCATTATAATGGGTAACGTGAAGTCCATTGAAAAAAAGACTTTGCTACTCCGCTTTCCTAAACCACTACTTCCAACTATTTCTTAGGTGAAGTACATTGAAACAATGTACTTCACTACTTCGCTTTTGTTTTAAGCTCCAAAGGTGAATTGTGCAGTGATTCATGGGATTTCAGGTCACATGGGCTCTAGATTGTTCTGCACAGCCTCAGTTTGGGGTAGTGTGTGTAGAAAGCTGTAGGAGACAATCTGCTCTGAGAGCTCTCTGCGATTCAAACCTTCTAAAAGCTGTTAAAAAAGCCTTTTTGAGTCATTTTTTTGCTGAAACATTAGTTCATCGATTATAGGAAACCCTCCTGTGCTCATATCATTGAGCGTTTCTTGTTTGTGTGTGGGTTTTGAATGTTAATGTACAACATTCAGTCTGTGTACTGAGAGACAGTGGAAGAGTGGAAGTGTGCTTTGGGGAGGGGCGTATCTGTGGTGTAGGTAGATTAACTTGAAGAAAAAGACAGTGCTTTCTGTTTTAGTGATATTTTTCTTGTATAACTGTGTTAATGTACACACAGTAACATTTTCAATAATTCTTGCCATTTTTTTGCTGATTGTTGTGGTGAAGCAGTGCATAATTTTAGTTTGTTTAAAATATGTGATTATATTACTGAAGTTTTCAATTTGCTACGCATTACTTAGGGTGTGTGTGTATGTGTGTGCGTGTCATCAAATCAGAAACCTTTTATTGTGCCACATAATAATTTCAGCAATGTGAACCTGCTATCCACTGCAGCTGTGTGATTTTTGTACTTCTTTGTGGTATCTTTACTGGTACTAGTACTAGTAACTGTTACTGCAGCAGAACACTGCCTCCTCCCCCCACCCCACCGCAGCCAGACCCAACCGGCAAAGGTATTCTTTTCCAGATTTGAATTTCTGATGGTGAGCACTGGTTAGGTGTTGTGCCTTTGTTTCTGCATCTCTTCAGTGCACAGTACAATCTTAATCTGTCTGTGCATTTGCATCTCTTTAGGGCCCAATCTCCATCTGTAACTTAAGTCATAGTTGTTTCTTTGGCTTCCCTTCAGAGTACTGGACAAATGTGGTGCATAATTCTGCATGAACATTATACTCATTAATGTGTGTTTTTAAGTCAGGAGGACCATCATCACGAGTCATTCGTGATACAAATCATGTTTTCATCATTACAGTGACAAATCACGATTCCCGATCACATCACGAATCACATCATTCATTTTTTTTACTAGTTACTTGGATGTATTGTAAGCATGTTTTGTAGTATCTCTCCAGGCTTCACCACCCTGCCACTGTACTCATTAATGAGCATTTTTAAGTTGGGGAGTTTGTGCTACAACTCATCGGGGAAGTACAGCCATAGGCATTCTTGTTCCCAATACAGTTCCATATTGGTTATCTCACACCGTTGACACCGAATCACGTTCTTCATCATTACAGTCACAAATGCAGTCACAAATCATGATTCACGATCATGTCACGAATCACAACATTAATTATTTTACTAGTTACTTGGATGTATTGTAAGCATGTTTTGTAGTATCTCTCCAGGCTTCACCACTCCTCCATTGTACTCATTAATAAGTGTTTTTAAGTCGGGAAATTTTGTGCTACAGCTCGTCGGGGAAGTATAGTCATAGGCATGCATGTTCCTTCCCGTACATCATGTGAGTTACAGTACTGTAAGTAGTGGTAGGTGGAGTGGCCCCAATTTGCTCTGTGAAGTGATTCACTGAGTAGTGCAGAATCTACAGAGAACTCCACAATGTGAAATGGAGTACTTCGCTTCATAATGAGGAACGTGAAGTCCATTAAAACCAATGACTTTGCATTATTCCGCCTTCCCCAAACCACTTCTCCACCAATGTTAAGGTGAAGTACATTGAAATCAATGTAATTCCCCTCACTTTGCCCTGTAATTGAGCTCCAAATGAAATTCTGCAGTTATTCATGGGACTGCAGGTCACATGGGCTCTAGAGTGTTCGGCACAGGCAGCCTCAGTTCTGGCCTGGGCAGTGTGTGCGCAGTGGTAGCTGGAGACAGTTTGCTCTCAGAGCTCGGTGATTCAAAACCTCTGAAAGCTATTTAAAATGCCTTTTTGAGTAATATTTTTTGCTCAAAATTGTAGTACATCAATTGTAGGAAACCCTTCTGTGCTCATATCATCGAGTGTTTATTATTGTGTGTGGATTTTGGAATGTTAATTTAGAACAGTCAGTCTGTACTGTGAAGTGTGCTTTGGGGGCGGGGTGGATTTGTGGTGTAGGTAGATTACCTGGGAGAAAAGGGCAGTCTTTCTTATTTTGGTTATATTTTTCTTGTATAACTGTGTTAATGTACACACAGTAATATTTTCAGTAATTCTTGACATTTTTTTGCTGATTGTTGTGGTGCAGCAGTGTACAATTTGTCTGTTTAAAACATTTGGTTATATTACTAAAGGTTTTCAATTTGCTACACATTGCTTGAGTGTGCATGTGACCGTGTGTGCGATGCATGCCATTAAATCAGATGCCTTTTACTGTGTTACAGAGTAATTGCAGCAGTGTGAACCTGCTATCCACCACACCTGCATGAATTTGTCATAATGCTTTATGGTATCTTTACTGGTAGTGGATTGTTACTGTTGTGCACTAATCCCCCAACTGGCAAAATGTATTCCTTTCCAGACTTGGATTTGTGACTTGTGAGCACTGGTTAGGTGTTGCTGTGCCTTTTTGTATGCATCCCTTGAGTGTGCAGCGCAATCTTAATCTGTGTATGTGTTTGCATGGCACAATTAATTCTGGGAGACTGCATTTCTTGTTACGCTCTCATTTCACTTCGTCAGCATTGGGGAATTTTCTGAACACAAGACACTAGCATTTTGGGGATGCACATTAATTCTGGTGACTCTGTGTGTGACCTGACCACTGAGCACATGACTAAGTGTGCCATTAATTCTGGAAGACTTTGCATTTCTTGTTACACTCTCATTTCTCTTCATCAGCACTGGGGAGTTTTCTGGACACAAGACAGTAGCACTTTGGGAATGCACATTTATTCTGGTGACTGTGTGGGTGGGATGCTACCAGTATTGTTGTCACTCCGCCTTACTTCGCATTTAAGGCATAATAACAATGTGAAGTAATAATAACAAGGCAAAGTGAGCCTTTCCTATGGGGCACTCTGCGTAGTGAAGTGCCAACGTGAAGTAGCCACTTCGCGTTCACTTCACCGGTGGATTTTAAATTCACTGCATCTCTACCCCAGAGACATGCCAGTTTCAACTGCAGCTCCTAGTGCGCAAAGGGCTACAAGTTGGGGCTTATCCAGGTTTTCAGGGGACCTGTGCCATCACAACCAGTGTCCTTTTTACACTAAAGAATAGATACTTGACCTATGTGGGGTCATCTTACAATGGTGGTCATAACCTGACTGAATTATGAAACCAAGAACCCATTTTGCAGGCCTCTTTGAGCAGCATTTAATGTCAGGGGGTGCACTGAATACTGTTTGTTTTTGATATCATCCACATACCAGTAACACCCCTATGAAATAAAAGAAAATGTATAAGTGTACCCCCCCTTCAGGTGGGGGCTAACCTGTTTGTCCCAGGAGCCCCATTCTGCTGTCCATTTCCTCCATTGCCTCCGATGCCGGTCTGGGTCCTGTCACTCCCTTAACTCTCTGTCCACCCCCCCTCGCAGTGTAATTTAGTTTTTGGGGGCTGAAGGAGCCAGTCACAAGACCCCCACAGGCTGCTGGCACTTTAAGATGTGCCTATGGGGTCCACGCATGCACAGTAGCACAAGTTGGTTTTTGGACCACTATAGCAGTCAAGTAATTGCCTCTCCGGTGATCTCAACCCCCCCCCCCAGAATGGCCCAATGAGAAGGGTCTGCAGCATTTTGTTTAAAAGCACCAATGGCACTTAAGGAATTGGGGCATAAATTAATATTATTAAGGGGGCATGCATATTAAATGAGCTGCCTGTTCGCTGCCTGGAGGGACAGCATATCAGAAGCAGTGACAGGCAAACTAAGGACCCTTATATTATAATTTAGCAGTCACTTGACAGGGGGCAAAGGCTGCTCTATAACAATGCAGAAACTGTGTTTAAAAACTGTTTTGATGTGCTGCAGAACACTATCAACATAGCACAGCTGTGTAACCTGTGCTTACACTGTATGATAGCAGCCATCTTTGTCACTTTGACCCCCATACCAACCAATCACTAGCTTAGGCACCCAAAGACGGATGAACTGCATTTTGGGAGCGGTGTAACCTTTATTCCAGGTGACAAAACCCATTTACTAATGGATAATCGAGCTAGGTGGATGTCTTTTAATGTTTGTGATTGTCTGCAGAATCTAACCAATCAGGAGTCAGTATTTTCGTGTGAAACCCCAAGGACTTTGGTCAGTTTGGCAGTCTGGTCTGGGCTCTGATTGAGTCAAGAAGGGCTCAGACTGTGTGTTGGAAAGGCAGGAGGCCTTTTACAGAACTTAGTTGGTCAATCAGTCAATGGTCTGAGAGTTGGAAAAGGAGATTTTCGCTGACTGAAGGAACTATGGTGTTGCAGCTGAATGTCCAAAGTATTTTGTGAAAGCTCCTGGTGGTTTGGAGATCCAGTGTTGCAATGTGCTTCTTTCAGTGTGGAGAACCCTGAGCCTATGAAAAGGGTAAATTGGAACTCTGTGTGCCAGAGCTAAAGTGGGCACATTGGCCTGAATCCAAGGACATTTGAGGGAAAAGGCTGGCAGGTATCCAGAGCTCAGAAACTGGTTGTTTGCTGAAATCCAGCTGTGGAAAGGTGGAGGTCCACTCCAGAGACTGTGCATTTCTAGCTGGAAGCCACTGGCAAGGTGGAAGTTGGAGAAATTGTTGTTGCACCCCAGAGCTGCTTGCTTCTGTTCAGAAAAGGTGAAACTGCAATCTTCACAGCTGCAACTTGGAGAGAGGTAGGTAATCTGCAAAACCCTATTGAGTGAGACAGACTGGGTTGCAGGAGGCCATGGGCAGGCACCTGAGTGCTAGGGTACTCTGGATCCATTAGGGGAGCCGGACCGTGGGGTCACTCCTGGGTCTGGGTTCCTTGTCGCCTGGTAGGCTTTGCGTGTGTGCTCTGTAATCTGGCCTACTTGTGTGAGCTGAAGATGACAAGCTGCAAGAATCTTCAAGCAAGTCAGAAGGTGACAAGCTGCAAGAATCTTCAAGCAAGTCTAAGGTTGACCAGTTTCTAGCTGTTGCTTCATCTTCCAGACCAGTATTCACTGCCCATTTGCTTGCTGCCCCTCGGAGCAGTTGTTTCTAGATTTCCTGAACCTACTGTGCCAGTAGCCAAATTCCAGTCTGCAGAACTGTGAGTAACCCAGGGCTTGCCCTGCCAAAAGGGGAGTAAACTTAAACCAACTAGTATTTCAGGAGAACTATTCCAATTCTAGCAGGCCTGTGTTAAATCTGGGTACCCACTCAGGACAGACAGGACATAGGGGGTTTGCACTGATACCAGTGGGGTGGGCAACATTGATGTTCTGGTCTATGGGCTTTGTTAACCCAAATAACTTTTTTTCTCCACAGCAATCCTGTGCCCAGGTACCCTCTTCCCTAACCCTTCCTCTAAAATAAAGCTTTGTTTTGTTCTTTGCAATTCCTGTGTGATGAGCATATTATTAGTTGTAGCTGTTATGTATATGTGCTTTACAGTACTGGTGGACAATGTGGTATTCAGTGTGTGGGATGATTGGAAGGGGAGGTGAGTAGGTACAGCATCCCAGGGGGTTGTACTAATCAAACACCCAGCCTGCTGTTACTTTACTCTGGGTGGAGGCACTGCGCTACTTTCGTTCTACTCTGGGATAGAACCCAATCACCATTGCAACAGAGCCCAGGCCCCTTAACCTGTCTAGTAGTCAACAGGCAGGGGTAATAGTCCACTGGCACACAACACCTGGGCTATATAAGTAATGTGACAGGATTTAGGACACTGTTCTACATGCTGGACCATTGGAGATCTAAGGGCTCAGCTCCAGGCAGCATGGGCAGAGACTGCGTGCCTCAAATCACATATTCAGGAGGAAATATATTATAAGAACCTCCCGCCATTTCCCCAACATCCAACAGAAGCACCTCGACTACAGAGGGTAGTTAGTATGGGAGGTTGGCAGGTGGTTAGGAGGGGCAAATCGGGTGCCCCATCACTCAGTGCTCTCCAACATATCACCTCCACAAACCATATAAAAACTACAAACAAGTATCTGCCTCTATTGAAATCAAACAAAGGGGCAGAGGACACTGCAGCACAGGATCTAGTGCAACAAAACTCGCCCAAAACAGGAACCAAAACAAAAAAAGCAAAAAGGAAATCCAAAAAACTTGTAATCATAGGAGACTCAATGATTCAAGGAGTTGATACCTATCTCCAGTCAGGGGTAAGGGTCAGTTGTCTCCCAGGTACATCAGCATGCAGAGATACTGACCACATTGTTAAAAATTGTACAGGAAGCAGGAGAGAACATTGATGTCCTGGTACACATAGGGACTAACGATTTTGCCAGCCGGTCAGTTGTGGAGACCAAGGAACAACTTACCAAGCTGGGTGACAAACTATCATCCATTTCATCTGGTATCCCCTTCTCTGAGATCCTGCCAGTCTGGGGGGGGGCAGATGGATGGAAAGTCAGAGAAGGGGAGATAGGGGAGCTAAACTTGTGGCTTAAGGGCTGGTGCCAGGAAAAAGGACACAGATTTGTAGGGAAGTGGCAACAGTTTTGGGAGCAAACATTCTTTACATTTGATGGACTGCATCTGACTAAGGAGGCAGTCAGTGCATTGGGGCAGAAGTTTGACATCTTTGCAGAATATTTAAACTAGCAATGGGGAGAGGAGTGCAGCACCTGATACATTGAATGGGAAGGACACCCCTCCCCTCTCAGCTAGTGGGCAAACAGGAGTTCAACATGTTTGTAGTTCATTTGCAACACCAGGTAAGGAAAAAGGTCTGGCTCCCCATACGATGCACAGGGGAAACGCCAGACCTTACCCAACAACTAACACACCTAAATCTTGCCAGTGGAAATCATGTACACAAATACTCGCAGTCTGGGAAACAAGATTCCAGACCTGCAGGCAATAATGACAGAGGCTAAACTGGACATAGTAGCCATTAGCAAGACATGGTTTACCAGTAACCACACTTAGAAGAATTCAGTACCTGGCTATGTACTTTTCAGAAGAGACAGAGGTGCAAAAAGGGGGGGTATGGAGTGGCCCTTTATGTCAATGAAAATATTAAAGCTACAGAAATTCAGAATACACATAAGGAGCCAGAAGAACTGTGGGTCACCCTGGAAACAGGAAATGGGACAGCCATACAAACTGGGGTTGTCTACAGGCCTCCAGAATAGGGGAGGACATAGACATATTACTGTTAGAAGATATACAGAACATGACAGGTAAAGGGGAGGTTCTAATAATGGGGGACTTCAACATGCCAGATACAGATTGGTCAATACCAGCAGGGACATCTGCCAGAACTAGACACATAGTGGATTCCCTGTGGGGAGCGGAGCCTCAAACAACTGGTGCAACAACCCACAAGAGACAGGGCTATCCTAGATTTAGTACTGACTAACAGGGAAAGAATCACAGATCTCCAGGTAGGTCACCTGGGGGGCCAGTGACCATCACATGGTTTGGTTCAATTTGACCACTAGAACTAAATCATCCCATTCCAAGGCAACAATATGGGACTTCAGAGGAGCTGACTTTGATAAGATGGCCAACAGAGTTAAGCTAGCCCTGACGAGAAGAAATACAGGTGAGTGGGTACAGGCAAAGTGGGCGAGCATTAAGGATGCAATACTTGAAGCAACATCCCACTGTGTTAGAAAGAAAAGGAAGTGCAAAAACAGAAGGAAACCACTTTGGTTCTCAAAAACAGTAGCAGAAAAGGTCAGAGCCAAAAGGCTGGCCTTCAGGAAATATAAGGGAACGCAATGGGATGAAGATAAAGAGACATTCCAAACTTCCCTAAGGGAAGCAGGGAAGGCAGTAAGGCAGGCAGAGGCCCAAACCGAGGAAACAGTAGCACAAACAGTAAAAGAAGGTGACAAGACTTTCTATAGATACATTAGTGAAAGGAGAAAGTCCAGAGGGGGATATTGCTAAGATCAAAGGGGATAAGGGGGCGTGTGAGGAGGACCATGTAAAAGCATCTATCCTAAATAGATACTTCTGCTCAGTATTTACTGAAGAGAAGGTAGGGCAGCACCCACAGCTCAGCACCATGGACACGGGGGAGGGAGGTGTGCACTAGTCCCTTCACAAAAGAAAGGGCCCTACAAGAGCTCGATAAGCTCAGGGTGGACAAGGCAATGGGACCTGATGGCATACATCCCAGGGTACTAAAGGAGCTAAGGGTGGAACTAGCAGAACCATTATCAGAACTGTTTAGTGAGTCTCTGAGCACAGGAGAGGTCCCAGAAGACTGGAGAAGTGCTCATGTGATACTGCTACACAACAGTGGTAGCAGGGAGGAGGCAGGAAACTACAGACCAGTCAGTCTTACCTCACTGGACAAGATTATGGAGGCACTACTTAAGGAAAGGATAGTGCAACACCTGGAATCCATAGCAGCACAGGATCCAAGACAGCATGGGTTTACAAAAGGAAGGTCCTGTCAAACTAATCTCATAGATTTCTTTGACTGGGTAACCAGAGTGGTGGACCAAGGGGGAGCAGTTGATGTTGCCTACCTTGACTTCAGCAAAGCTTTCGATACTGTTCCACATAGAAGATTGATTAATAAACTGAGTAGGCTCGGGTGGGTCAGAAGTTGGTAACTGGGTGGCAAACTGGTTGACAGGCAGAAAACAGAGTGGTGGTAAATGGTATACAGTCAGAAGAGATGCAAGTCACAAGTGGGTACCTCAGGGATCAGTCCTGGGGCCAGTCCTCTTCAATATCTTCATCAGTGACATTGCAGATGGACTGGAGGGTAAGGTTTGTCTATTTGCAGATGACACCAAGATCTGCAACAGAGTAGATGATCCAGATGGTGTGGGAAGAATGAGAAGAGATCTGGATAAACTGGCAAAATGGTTTGAAGAGTGGCAACTGGAGTTTAATACAGGAAATGCACGTAGGAAAGAAAAACCCTGAAGCCACCTATAGGCTGGGATGGGAGTTGCTGGCAGTCACAAGGGAAGAAAGAGACTAGGGTATCATCATTACAGATGACCTAAAATCATCCAAGCAGACCACTAAAGCAGTAGGTAAGGCTAGGGGGATGTTGGGGTGTATTAGTAGGGGTATCACAAGTCAGACGAGGGAGGTAATAATCACTCTTTACAAGACACTGGTTAGGCCCAATCTGGAGTACTGTGTGCAGTACTGGAGGCCACATCTTCACAAGGACATTAACCAAATTTAGGCAGTCCAGAGAAGAGCAACCAAAATGATGTAGGGACTGCATCAGAAAACATATGAGGAAAGATTAATGGAGCTCAATATGTATACCCTAGAGCAAAGGAGATGATATGATTGAAACATTCTGACATCTTAAGGGCATTAACAAGGTAAGAGTCTAACATGTTTCAATATAAGAAAAATAGCAGGACAAGAGGACACAGCATGAGATTAGAGGAAGGCCGATTAAGGAGTAATGTGAGGAAGTTCTTTTTCACAGAAAGGGTGGTGGATGCATGGAATGGGCTACCTCAGAAAGTGGTGGATATGAATACAGTGCAGGGCTTCAAACAGGCATGGGATAGGTATAAGGTAGCAATACAGATGAGTATGAATAGATAGGCCATTGACAGAGCAAAGGCCGATGGCACATTCATAAGGTAGAAGAAATGGGCAGACTGGATGGGTCTTGCGGTCCTTATCTGCCATCAACTTCTATGTTTCTACAGAAACATAGAAACATAGACAGTGATGACAGAAAAAGATCAACGGTTCATCCAGTCTGCCCAAGGTCCCTATTTAGCCCTGATACCTACTGTGATTTCAGTGAATCAGCCAAGGTTTAGCTTGCTATGTCTATAATTAACAAACGATCAGGAGAGGTGTAATCATCTCCTATTTAGTATCCTCCCCACTGGCTGCCTGTATGCCCTTTATGGGTCAGCAGTGTGTTTAAAAACATTAAGTCAGACACTGGCCTCCACATAGCATAGATAGAGAAAGCAGTGGTATCACAGCTCATATTGTCATGTTACAACTGAAATGGTAGGTAGGTGACCTACGAGGGGGTCACCTTGCCATTGGTGATCTTACTTATTACAACTCGACCAAATTATGAGACCAAGAACCCCTTTAAAAATCATGAAATTAAGTAAGAATGTAAGCAAGAAAATAGAATAACTTTAAAGTGATTTGCATGCTCCTTTGAGCAGTTCTTTCTATTTATTCCTTTTCCTCCTACAACCCTGCCTAGTCCTTCTTCCTGACGATACTTCCAGCCCCTTCACCCGGCTTCTCCCTAGTCTTGCATCTCCCTGAGTTCCCCATGACTTGACCTCCAAGGCAGGATGGCAGGGAGTTCCTTGACCCTTCGAACAACAGATCCAGATCTGCAAAGTGCCCAGTGCCTGTGGAGGTCATCAATCATCCTGCTAGCCAGAGTGTTTTTCTGTGTTCCTTGTTTTCACCTCTTGCTGTGCCATTCTACCCTTCCCCATAGGGATACGATACACAGTGCAGCATGTCCCTCTCACTCTGTGTCCCACATACCCTACCACCCTGAAGTCTACAGGTGACAGTTCTGCAGCGGGATGCTGCACCCTCCCCTCCAGGAGGAGAAGAGTGTCCTCTCGGATGCTCAATCCCCCTTCCCCTGTCCGACATCCAGTGTCCTAGTCTTGTTCTTGAACCCGGATTGCCAGTGTTATGAATGGTAATGTCACTGCTGCGCCAATGGGCCAAGCCTTTTTTTTGGGTGGGGTGTACTGGATACTGTTTGGAGTCTTCAGATTCACATACCCCCCCCAACAATGTGCAGCTTTAGTGTTTGACTGCTGTTTGATCCTACAGTTGCCATGAAAAGTATGAGTAAGTGAAGCATTAGTGTGTTTTTTAAACCACTGACACTTTATATGGGACTCTTATTGGACTTTTGGTGTGTTTAGCAAGTGTATACCAGTGACTGAGTGTTGCATGACTTCTGTGAGCTCTGAGTTTCAGTACTACAAGCAGCTCTGCACTCAGCACCAATACCTGCATCCTGTGACATTTCTGGGGACTGTGAAGGAAGAGGGAAGAGAGAAAGAGGGGCTGTGGGTCCTGTACTCACTAAGTACCTGGTTCACCCCAGTCTTGGGTTAAATATGAATTTGTAGCTCCCAAGTCTTTCCTTTGACAGACTGGACCCATCTTCAACTCTTTCTGTCATTTTAATTTGGACTGTTCATCATTTACCCACCTCTGCTCTCTCTACTCTGCCCTTTCACTCCCCTCTCTTGATGCCAGGCACCTTTCCCACTGTGCCTCCTTTATATCCAAATTCTGGTTTGGTTCTCTTCTCGCCAACCCTACTTCCCTCTTATCCTCTCCCTCAGCTTCCTACTATCTCTGTGCAAAACTACTTTCTCTTCCCTCACAATTCCTTCTAGAAAATCTACTGCTGGTCCATCTGCTTTCTCATATCAGTTTCCTAAACTTTGGTCCACCCTTCCCTTGTCAATTCACTCTGCCTCCTCAACGTTCTCCTTAAAGTCTCTTGTTCATGGCTTTTTCCCTCCCTCATGTAACTGTTCTTGACTGTCTTCTTCTCCGTCTCCCAATAATTTTGCCCTGGCAATCTGTTTCCTTCATTATCTGTACATATGTTATTCTGATTTTGTCTTTACATTTTGATTATTCTCAATGATACACTTGTCTTCAATTTTTATTATTCTCCATGACATAGTGTATTTGCTGATAATACTGATATATTATTATTCCTGATATATTATTTTCCTCCTCCCCTACCCCCAGGACGCATCTGGAAATGAGCTGTTATCAGCTCAGTATGTCCTTCCTGGTGACACTTTTGAAATAAATAATACTAAATACATAAGAATGTTCTTGGCTAGCACCCTCCCCTGGAGCCATGCCAGTTTCAACCCTGTGAGGAGGGGCTACATGTATATCCCAAGTGCCCATAGTCACGTGAGCCTTGGGTCACTGAGTCTGGGTTCGCACCTCTGCCTCATGACTGTAAAGGGCCTTCTTGGTTGAGGGGCTGGATTTGTTCTTTCTCATATGGTAGGGTGGTTCATCCTAGAACAAATTAGAAATAGCATGATACCTCCACCCTGGGGGAATAAATGGACCAAATGTTGTGTGCAGTACCACCCCCCAAGGATGCAGCACCTACCCACCTCCCTGCACTGGACCAGACCACCCCGTGGGGACCAATAAGGTAGTTGTTACTTTTGCCAACAGGCAGTTTCATCAGGTTACACAAAATGGGCTCAAACACAGAAGTAAAACTGAACAAATTAACAACGCTTTGATTGTGTAACACAGGTCTGAAAGCTGGAACTAAAGATGGTTTTAAACGGCTGCAAGTCACCTTAAGCACTCACACCAGGTAGCAATACCCCCATGGAAGCCTCTGTACTGTGGCTCACTACCACCCTTTCAGATCCCACACAATCTCTAATGCATCCACCCAAACAAGGGTCACAATAGGATGACAATCTACAAAACCTGACACTCCATGTGTGTGAATGCTAGAAGTCTAGGAAATAGGATTATGGACCTAGAAGCTATCATGGCAGAGGCCAGCCTGGATATTGTGGCCATTACCAAGTCCTGGAGCACTGAAAACCATGACTGGGACGTGGTCATACCAGGCCATACTCTGTTCAGGAAGGACTGGGTGGGAAGGAAAGGAGGGGATGTGGTGCTTTATATGATGGAAAGCATAAAAGTCACAGAGATACAAGAAATACAGGGGGAGGCAGAAGTACTGTGGGTCACCCTGGAGATGGGGGATGGAGCCACTGTTCGCACTGGAGTAATCTATAGACTTTCAGCACAGGGAGAAGAATTAGATAAGGTACTGGTGGAAGCCATTGGCAAGATGGCAGAAAAGGGGGAGATGCTGCTGGTAGGGGACTTCAACCTGCCAGATGTAAATTGGAGCCTCCCAGCAGCAGCTTCAGCTAGAAGCAGGGACATCCTGGACTATCTGCAGGGGGAGTTCCTCAGGCAACTGGTCAGTGAACCCACTTGTGATGGGGCAATACTGGACTTGGTAATCACTAACAGGGAAAGTACTGCAGACATCAAGGTGGGAGGCCACCTGGGGACCTGTGATCACTGCACGTTGTGGTTCAATATAAGGACGGCTGTGGAATCAAACCAGCCAAGGGTGAGGGTCTTGGATTTCAGCATGGTAGATTTTATAAAGATGGGTGAATGTCTCAGTGATGACCTGGGGGGACTGCCTGGGTGGGGTAGAGGAACAGTGGGTGAAGCTAAAAGAGAAGCTAGTAAAGGCAACAAACCCCTGTATCAGACTAGTGCACAAAAGAAAGAGGAAAAAGAGACCGCTATGGTTCTCAAAAGAGGAGGTTGAAAAGGTAGAGACCGAAAGGGTAGCATTCAGAAGTTATAAAGAGACGCAGCAGGAGGAAGAGGTTTTGGAGGTGTATCAGGGCAAACAGAGGGTGGCAGGGAAAACAGTAAGGAGCGCAAAGGTGCAAACTGAAGAGAGAATAGTCCAGCAGGTAACAAAAGGGGATGAGGTATTTTTAGGTATGCAAGTGAAAAGACGAAGACCTGGGGTGGGATCATAAGGTTAAAAAGGGAAGGGTGGACTGTGCATAGGGAGATCAGGAAAAGGAAGACATCCTGAACAAACACTTTTGTTCAGTGTTCACAAAGTAGGAAGGGGAAGAGCCACAAAAAAGCAACAGAAGCTTTAGTGGGAGGGAGGTGGACACTAGTGCTTTTTTGGCGGAGAGATTCCTGAAGAGACTCACTAATCTGGAGGTGGACTAAGCGTTGGGGCTAGAGGGGTGCATCCAAGGATATTGAGGGAGCTCAGGGAAATACTGACTTGACAGTTCTATTGAACATATGAACTTACAAACATATGAAGAAGCCAGCAGAATAAGGCCATTTGGTCTATCTAGTCTGCTCAAACTGCAGGGTCCACAGCTTAAGCTACTGACCCTGCATCCCCAGTCCTCCTGTGCTTTCCGTCGACCCCTCCCATGACCCTAACTTTCTCCTTATGTCTAATCCAGCCTCTTCTGAAGTTACCCACCATCTTCAATGAGACTAGCTCTTCTGGCAACGCATTCCAACTGGCCACCACCCTCTCTGTGAAGATGTGTATTTTAACCTCCCTCCTAAACCTCCCCCCTCCAGCTTAAGGTTGTCCCCTTGTGTCACAGCTGCCACTTAGCTTAAAGAGACCATCCATATCCATGCTATACCCTCCTTATCAACCCTATTTATCTCTTTCAAGTACTTGAAGGTCTCAGTCATGTCCCCTCTCTCCCTCCTCTCCTCCACGGAGTACATGTTGAGGGCCCTCAGCCTCTCTTTGTATGCTTTGCCCTGCTAACCTGTAATCTTCTTTGTCATCCTTTGGACTGTCTCCAGCAGGTTAATGTCCTCTTTAAGGTGTGGGAACCAGTACTGTACACCATACTCTAGGTGTGGCCTCACCAGTCACCTGTACAGAGGCAGTATAAACTCCTCTTGCTTACTGCTGATCCCTCTGGCTATGCATCACAACATCTTGTTTGACCTTGATGCTGCTTTCTTGCACTGAGTTGAGTGATTCAGGTTACTAGTGATCATTACTCCCAGATCCTTCTCCTCCTGTGTTGCAGATACCTGGACTCCTCTCAGGTAGTATTCTGTCTTGGGATTCTTGACTCCAGTGTGCATATTTTTGCAGTTCTTGGCATTGAAGCCAAGTTGCCAGATCCTGGACCACATTTCAAGCTTTTTCAGATCATCCTGTAGGTCCTGTATCCTTTTGGTTGTCTCCACCCTCGCAAAGAGCTTGGTGTCATCCTTGAATAAACACATTTTGCCCTTAATGCCATCCCCAATATCACTGATGAAGACAATGAACAACACCAGTCCCAACACCAAGCCCTATGAGACCCCACTGATGACCTATCTTGTGCTAGATGACTCTCCCCCAACTACTACCTTCTAGATCCTGCTCCTCAACCAGTTTTCTACCCATCTGGACATCTTCTCCCCAGTCTCGAGATCCACCAACTTCCTGATCAATCTATCATGGGGTACAGAGCCAAAGGCCTTGCTGAAGTCCAGATAAAAGATGTCAACCACTTAGCTCTTGTCCACTGTCTTAGTGACCCAATCAAAGAAGTCAATTAGATTCATTTGACATGATCTCTTTTCCATAAACCCATGCTACCTAACATCCGGGAGAACATACTTCTCTAGATACTGTACCAACCTTTCCTTAAGTTTGCACATGACTGAGTTCAGACTGACTGATCTCTAATTCCCTGGGTCATCCTTGGGACTGCTCCTATGGAGGGGCACCACATGTGCCATGTCTAGGCCTGTGGTACCATGCCTGACTCCAGTGAACTATTAAACAGGCCCACCAGTGGCCTTGCAAGCTCCTCCGCCAGTTCCCTCAGTACCCTTGGATGCATGCTGTACAGGCCTGTTGATTTGTCCACCTTCAATGATAACAGCTTCTCCCTCCCTTCCTCTATCCTCCTGTACCACCACATCTGTGCTCCCCTCCCCCACTGCCCCTCTTCTCTCCACTGTAGGCACTGGTCTGTCTTTCTCCCTGGTAAAGATGGAACAGAAGTATCCATTCAGTACCTGTGCTTTTCCAAAATTCTCCACACACTCATCCCCTTGTTGAAGCCTAATAATCCCATCCTTCTTGTCCCTTTTCTCACTTAAGTAGTGCAAAAAGGCATTCTCCCCCTTCTTAATTCCTTCAGCTATCTGCAGTTCCTTTTGTGCCTAGGCCTGCTGGACTACCTTACTTGCCACACTAGCCAACCTTAGGCATATCTCCTTATCCACCTCTTTCTTGGTCTTTCTGAATTTCCTATAGGCTAACTTCTTGTCCCTTATGCCAGGGCAACCTCAGAACTGAACCAGCTGAGTGCTTTGGCCCTTGAGTTCCTCCATTTGAGCCTAATGCCCTCCTCTGTGGCAACCATTATTCCATCCTTAATGATGGACCACTTTAGTTCACCCCATATGTTCTCTGATGCCTGCCAGGTGGCTTCTTAGCACATAACCAGCTTCATGAAGTCTGCTGTTTTAAAATCCAGGACTTTGGTCTCAATCAGGACATTTTCCCTGCCAATATCCAACCGGAACTACACTGTGTGATGGTCACTTCCACCCAGGGGCTCCTTGATTGTTAATTATTGTCTGTGCTCCCCATTCTTAAGCACTAGATCAAGGATTGGCCTCCAGTGGGTTCTGTGAAGCCCTGGGTCAGGAACCCACTCTGTAACCCTTCTGGGATCACCTGACTCCTAACATATGTTGTGGATGGTACACTCCAGTCTACCTTGGGCAGGTTGAGGTCCCCCACTATTATCACCCTCTGTAACAGCTCACTGGAAACAGAAGAGGTTCCAGATGACTGGAGGAGGGTGACTGTAGCCCCACTACACAAAAGTAGCAGCAGAGAGGAGGCTGGCAATTACAGGCCAGTCAGCCTGACATCGGTGGTGAGAAAGTCAATGGAAACACTGCTATTGGAAAGGATTGTAGAATATTTTGAATCCAGTGGGTTACATGACTCGAGGCAGCATGATTCACAGGGGGGAGGTCATGTTAAATGCGTCTGATAGATTTTTTGACTGAGTGATGAAGGACTTTGATCAGGGAAGAGCAGTAGACATGGCCTATCTTGATTTCACTAAGGCTTTCAACACCGTTTCACATAGGAGACTAGTAATCAAGCTGTGTAGCTTAGCAGTGGGTCCAAAGATGTTAAACTGGATAAGAAATTAGGGAATAGTCAACAGAGGGTGGCGGTGAACAGAGCTGACATCGAGGAAGGGAGGGTGATCAGCAGGGTGCCTCGGATCAGTGCTGGGACTGGTCCTTTTTTTTTATTTATTTTTTTTAATTCTATTTATACTCCCACACCACCGGGCATCCTTCAGGAGTGCCCACTCAGATTCCACCCTAAATCCCAGCCTGAACCCCCTGCACCTCCCAGGATCTCCTCTCCCGAACAACCTCAGGCAGGCCTGACCCCCGGTATCACCTCTGGGGCTAGTTCTGCCCTCCCCTGGTGGTCAGCTCCTAAGTGTGAGGTGCCTTACCTGCAGCCGATGGGTCGGCCATGGAGAGAGATCCGGGTGCATCTGGGCCGGCAATTGGGATATGAGTGTTCCCCTGGGGCCACTGTCATCTCACCGGTGGCACAGAAGGCTTTTTACCCCTAATGCAGATGTGCAATGGCATCAGCATGCAGGCTACCCTCATAGATGCCTGTCACACTCGTCCCTGATACTTGTTCCCACGCAGGTAGTACCCCCAGTCTCTACCAGGGGTCACTACTGTGCCGGGATGACTGCTGGATCCCTCCCCAAGAGAGGAGAGCAGTCCTGCAGATGCTCAATCCAACTCCCTCCCCTGCCAACCCCCAGCACCCGGGCTCGCTCCCGAATCCGGGTCACTGGTGTAGCGAGAGGTGTGGCATCCAGTGCCTTAACCCTCAATGCTACTGGTCCAGCTTACTGGTCCTCTTTAATGTCTTTGTAAGTGATGCTGCAGATGAGCTGAAGGGGAAGTTCTGCCTCTCTGCAGATAACATTAAAATCTCCAATAGGGTGGACACTCCAGGGTTGGAAAGGACGAGCAGAGACCTGAAAAAACTAAAAGAGTGGTCAAGGGTATGGCAGCTGGGTTTCAATGCAAAAAAGTGCAAAATAATGCACTTAGGGCACAGAAACCTAGGAGCAGAGTACAACATTAGTGAAGTGGTGTTGATGGCCACCAAGCAGGAAAGAGACCTGGAGGTAATCATATTGGATGACCTAAAGGTGGCCAGGCAGTGTGATGTTGGGATGCATAGGGAAGAGTATTACCAGCAGAAAGAGGGAGGTGCTGTTGCCTCTGTATAGATCACTGGTAAGACCCTCCAGAGTACTGTGTCCAGTGCTGGAGCAGAATCAAAATTTGTGAAACTCAACCCCAAATAAACAATCCATAAAAATCACTTTCTTTAAATATATTTCATTTAATTGTCATAAATGCATAAATCTTCTTTTCTGAGCTCTCTTATAGTTTTACTTCTTATTACATTTCAGGACCTTCATGTCCCTTCATCAGATATAACTGAGCTGCTTCTTTGTAACACAAATTGAAAATATGTTTTTCATTTCTCTTCTGTTATAATCTTAATTATTATATCTCTCTTATAATATGTGCCATGATGATTAACTGACTTAAGGTGGGAACATACCTGTTCAACACTGGGTTCACAGAAATTCATATATTTCCTTAATGTGTGGGCCCAGAACGTTCTATAAAAGAAATGGAATTTATTTAGAGATCATTTATCTCTTGCTGCTGTCTTTTTCTAATCATGTTTAATTGGCAGGAAAAACTCATTTATACCTGTGGCAAAAAAGCTTCTAACTTCAGACTCAATTACTTTCAACACCACCTGAAAAAATTAACTTTGTTCAGTTCCCATTTCAAATTATCAACATTAGAGTTCCATTTTTGTTTTTGTTAAAACTTTAAACCAAATATGCGGTGTTTGGTGACTTATTAATTTCTAGTGCACTGTTTCATAATCAGAACTTCTGGATCCATGCATTGTAATCCATTTTCAAAGGTACCTGCGTCATTACTTAAGACGCCACTATTCACTTCAACTCATTACCTTCTTCCTGAAGGTGTAGAAGGGGTCGAGCCTAAGGTGTTCACGCCAAGTGGCTTGATTGCATCACTGTTGTGACACACACCCTGAGCAGCTCGGTCACTATGGAAACCGCATAGCTCCGTGTAGAAGCTTTCAGTGGTCCCCCTTCTACTTTAAATATTTTAATGTTATTTTAAATATTATTTTTGAAAAAAGGGGAGGGGTTCATTTTTCCAGCTTGAATGACTGCCATGTGGCCCAAGACAAAACTGTATCATCTCACATCAGGATTGGGCTCTATCTTATCTTTATTTGCATTGCTGCAGCATCAATATTGGAATTAGGGAAGAGGTGGGGGATAATTTTACCTTTGTAAATTTATTATCATAGAAGTCTGGAGGAATCCCACTTCACATATATTTTTCTTATTTATCAAGATTTCTAGTTTCTACCTAGACATATATTTCTTAAGATTTGAAGTCAGCCCTCCTGGCATATAGTTGCCAGACTCCCATATATACTCTTTTTTTATCTGGGGGGTCATTTTTACAGGCTCAAGGTCACAGGTCCTGCTTTATAAATATACGTTATCCCAGTTTTACAATTCTTTCTAGTTTCTTATGCTTTTCCTCTTCTGATACTTCAATAGAGGTCCAATATACATTCCTTATCTAAATCTGACAACCTTATTATTATAACACTGACACAATTTATGTTTTTAAAATCTACATTCCAATTTCAAAAATTCCAATTTCTCTTTTTCTCTTTACTTAAATGTGGACCATACTAAACTTTTGTTTAGTCCATATCTTGTTTTCTAAGTCTTTAAATCAAAGATCCACCATGCTTCTCTCCTTAATAGGAGCGTGTCTCTGTTTCCCCCTCTTTTTGGTTCTGGTACTTCAGGAAGAAGGTAATGAGTCGAAGTGAATAGTGGCATCTTAAGTAATGGCGTAGGTATCTTTGAAAATGGATTACAGTGTGTGGAGCCAGAAGTTCTGATTATGAAACAGTGCATTAGAAACAAGTAAATCTCCAAACACTGCATATTTGGTTTAAAGTTTTAGCAAAAAGGAAAAATGGGATGCCAATGTTGATAATTTGAAACAGGAACTGAAAAAAGTTAATTTTTTCAGGTGGTGATGAAAGTAAATGAGTCTGAAGTTAGAAGACTTTTTGCCACAGGTATAAATTAGGGTTTCCTGCTAATTAAACACAATTAGAAAAAAAAAAAAACAGCAGCAAAAGATAAATGATCTCTAAATAAATTCCATTTCTTTTACAGAATGTTCTGGGCCCACACATTAAGAAAATATATGAATTTCTGTGAACCCAGTGTTGAACAGGTGTGTTCCCACCTTAAGTCAGTTAATCATCATGGCACATATTATAAGAAAGTTGTAATAATTAAGATTATAACAGAAGAGAAATGAAAAACATATTTTCAATTTATGTTACAGATACTTTTGTTAAAAAGAAGCAGCTCAGTTATATCTGATGAAGGGACACAGAGGTCCTGAAACGTAATAAGAAGTAAAACTATAAGAGCACTCAGAAAAGAAGATTTATGCATTTATGACAATAAAATGAAATATATTTAAAGAAAGAGATTTTTATGTATCGCTTATTTGGGGTTGAGTACCACAAATTTTGATTCTGCTGTTTGATGGTCCACAGTTGTTTACTCCCCCTTCCCTCTCTCTTACATACCCATAAAGGATTATGAAATAATAAGGGAACCATGGGATTTAGCATTCTAATGTGGACATTTAGTATTTTCCTTACGGATAAGGATTAGTGCTTCTCAGAATTTTGAGAAATACACCCAAGAGAAGAATCACTTTAAAAATCATTGGAAGATTAAGATGGCTAATTTCTCTGAGCTTGGTGACATGACTGATGTTAAATCTACGGCCCTGAGTATAAATCAAGATGAGGCAAACAGGATAACGAATCTGGTAAAACGTAAATGAAGAATTGAGAATGTGGAGATTCCAAAGGCCTCAGTTAACAAACTTGAGTCATTTAAAGAAAGAGAAGTAAGTTTAGACTGGCACGCAGTTACCCTGCTGGAATATACTAGACAAAAAAAGGATCCTTAGAGGTTTAAGGGTGCTGGTTGAATCTTGCCTGGGTTTTTCACCTGAAGGATTCCAACCAAGGTGGGACGGCATAAGAACAAAATGTTCCTTTGACTTTGGTATTATTAATTGAAACACTCACAACAGAACAGACAAAAGTTTTAGATGAAATACAAACCTTAGAAACTCAAATTAAGGAAACCATTGATACAACACATTTAAAATCACTAATGGAACAGATAGATAAATCCATACAAGAATATGATAACCGTATTAAGAGCATAAAACTACAGAAATTTCGAAGGGACATCATTGATTACAAGGCCACATATACTCATGGAAAAAATTGGAGTAACAAACCACAATATATGATTTAGAAGATACAGACACTTTGGCACACACATCAGGCTCAGACACCCAGGATGTGAGATATGGCAGGGGTAATCAGTACAAAAGATAATATTCTAGAAATTTCAGAAGAATTCAGGGCTATAGATCATACCCAAGACAATATGTACCTCATAGGAACCGATACAACCAAGGTTATTACAGAGAGGATTATTATGAACCCTACTAACAAAATTGGAGTCCCAGAGATAGATCATATGACTGGGATTTTCCAGGTCCACAGATGCATCAGACCCCTCCACGTCTGGAGCCAGACCAAAAGAAAGAAAACGAGATATAGGAGGTGTAAATGCAAGGGGCAGCGTTCATGAAACCAGATCCAAAATGGGACAGAATCGGTAGTTTTTAACTTATGTAAAAGAGAACTAACATCAACAGAACTAGGAGTATTAAGTAAAGGTTTGTCTTTTAGTCTAACTGAGAAGATAAATGCATTTGAATTTAAATTGGACCTAGAGAAATTCTACAGGAAATTAAGATTAAAACACTTTTTTTCATTGAAAGAAACCCCTACAACTGATTCAGTAACTAATAGAGACTGATATCGATTGAAACAAGCCCTGTGCACTACATCTTCTTTTGATCCAATAGGCTTCACACACCCAAATATAACTACCTACACAGAGAAAATGAACAGGGGGGTGAAATAAATAGTGAAGGAAAATGAAACAAATAAAATTCACTATAATTTAAGAAAAGAAGAAAGAGAAGCCTTAGATTCATTAGCAAATAACAAAAACATCATAACAAAACTGGCAGACAAGGGAAGGGCTATAGTAATACAAGATTACACAGATGATCAAACAGAGTGTTTATGACAATTACATGACAGAGAAACCTATGAAAAAATAAGGAGGATACCTTTTACACACTAAAAGTATCTATAAAGGAAATAATCACAGATGCTACTGATAGAAAAATAATAGAAGAATGGGTGAAACCCAAACTAATAACTTTCCAAAAATTCCCCTTTTTTATTGCCTGCCTAAGTTACATAAAAATGCTGAACAACCTCCAGGGAAACCGATTATATTGGGTCTTGAATCTATTACAGAGCCACTGTCTATCTTTGTGGACCGCTACTGCAAGGAACTGGTACCGCAGATGTCTGGGACAGCAAACACTGCATACAAATAATAGAGGATATGAAACACAGAAATAATATGGAGACTCTAACCTTAGTAACTCTGGACGTTAGGAACCTGTACACCTCCATACCCCATCAGGAGGGTTTATCCACTTTAAAATCAGCTTTGAAACGAAGAGACACAGATAAACCAGATATGGAATTCTTATTAACACTAACAGAATTGGTTCTTAAAAATAATTATTTTAAGTTTGAGGAACAAAGTTACCTACAAAAAACAGGTACAGCCATGGGAGCAATGCTGGCACCAACGTATGCTAACATATTCATGGCAGAATTTGAAAATGCATATATCTACGCAGAAATAAACACACATCATGTTTGAAATTATATAAATGATTTATTAATAATATATTGATCCTGTGGAGTGGGAATGAAGAAGAATTAACATCATTTTTTGATTATGTAAATGGAGCAACACCATATTTAAAATTCACCATGAACACAGTCAAAAGGAAATTCTAAATCTTGATTTATTACTGATTAAAGAAGGCAACATGATCACAACAGATCTAGATTGAAAAGAATCAGATAACTATACACTGCTGCATGTGACAAGTTTCCACCCAAGACAACTGAAGGAAAGCACACCATACAGTTAAATGCTGCATGTAAAGAGGAATAGTAGAATGGACTCCAGATACAGAAAGAATATACTGGACACAAAACAAAGATTCCAACAAAAGGGTTACAATAATAAGATATTAGACAAAGCGGAACAAAGATGTGATTCCAAAGACAGAAATGCAATTCTAAGGGACACCTTGAGCACAACATGTATACCAGAGAAAATAACAATGTCAATGCAGTACTCACAAGCATTTTGGAAAATAACGAATGCTATTTTGAGAAACTGAAACATTTTAAGAGACGACAAACCAGGGGAACTACATTTTTCAAAACAAACCATGGGTTACAGCCAAAAGAATGACAAACATCAAAAACCTTTTAGTTAAGACACAACACTGGACACCCCCCTCCCCTCCAAGGACATGGCTACAAAGGGACACAAAAGGTTTTTTCCCCTGTGGAAATTACACACATTGCAACAGTGGATTGAGAACCAAATATATCCATAGTACATGTGCAGATAGGAAATAAGAAGTCTGATCACCTGCAATACAGACTATGTAGTTTACTGCATAGTATGCCCATGTTTACTGTATTATGTGGGACAGATCACCCAACCACTAAAGCAAAGAATAACTGAACACAAGAGTAACATAAGAAGGGAGGATGAAAGGTCTCCTCTTGTAAGACATTTCAAAGAATTCAGGCACCAAATTTCAACAATAAAGTTTTTTGGATTAGAGAGAGTACCCGAACCAAAAAAAGGGGGACATGCTCCTTTTAAGGAGAGAAACATGGTGGATCTTCACTTTACAGACTTATAAAACAAGATATAGACTAAATGAAAGTTTAGTTTGGTCCACATTTAAGTATAGAGAAAAAGAGAAATAGGAATATTTGAAATTGGAATATAGATTTTAAAGACATAAATTGTGTTAGTGTTATAATAATAAGGTTGTCAGATTTAGATAAGGAATGTATATTGAATCTCTATTGAAGTATCAGAGGAGAAAAAACATAAGAAACTATAAAGAATTGTAAAACTGGGATAACGTACATTTATAAAGCAGTACCTATTTAAGTCTAGTGACCTTGAGCTTGTGAAAATGACCCCCCAGATAAAAAAAGAGTACATATGGGAGTCTGGCAACTATAAGCCAGCAGGGCTGACTTCAAATCTTAAGAAACATATGTCTAAGTAGAAACTAGAAATCTTGATAAATAAGAAAAATATATGTGAAGTGGGATTCCCCTAGACTTCTATGATAATAAATTTATGAAGGTAAAATTACCCCCCTTCCCTAATTCCAATATTGATGCTGCAGCAATGCAGATAAAGATAAGACAGAGCCCAATCCTGATGTGAGATGATACAGTTTTGTTTTGGGCCACATGGTAGTCACTCAAGCTGGAAAAGTGAACCCCTCCCCTTTTTTCCAAAAGAATATTTAAAATAACATTGAAATGTTTAAAGTAGAAGGGGGACCGACGAAAGCTTCTACATGGAGCTAGGCGTTTTCCATAGTGACCGAGCCACCCAGGGTGTGCACCACAAGAGTGATGCAATCACGCCACTTGGCATGAACACCTTAGGCTTGACACCTTCTACACCTTCAGGAAGAAGGTAACGGAGTTGAAGTGAATAGTGGCGTCTTAAGTAATGGTGCGGGTACCTTTGAAAATGGATTACAATACATGGAGCCAGAAGCTCTGATTATGAAACAGTGCACTAGAAATGAATAAGTCATCAAACACGGTACATTTCGTTTAAAGTTTTAACGAAAAGAAAAATGGAACGCCAGTGTTAATAATTTGAAACGGGAACTGAACAAAGTTAATTTTTTCAGGTGGTGTTGAAAGTAAATGAGTTAGAAGACTTTTTGACACAGGTATAAATAAGTGTTCAAACCCCAGGAAATCTTACTGTATTCTGACAAATGCAGTATGGTCTCACCATAGGACTGCCCCATAGCTGAAATGGTTAATAAAACCTATGTCAATGATGGAATGTTAGGCTCGAGCTCAGTTTTCAAACCACTGTCCCTGGTTGCACTTCCTGCAACCGTCAGATTCTTTACTCCGCTTGCCTCTGTAAGACGTCTCCAGAGAGCTCTCCTTCACTTCGACTGAAGAAGTTATTTTCTCAGTTTATTTTAAAAGTCCATTTATTTCATTTGATTTTTGAAGCACTGTCCTTGGTTCACAGGTAGAATTAGCCTAGATAGTGTTTGGTAAGTTTCATCGGTTCCTTCTCGGTTCTTCCAACCAGGAGGTAACCGATAGCTCTATCTTGTGTTTACAGAATAAATATAACAATTTGTACCATCCGGTAAGGTGGTTTTATTTGGCCTAAATTTTGAGTCTTTTTTACTGGGGTAATTCTCTGTTAATTTTTGGTCCTAACCAACCAATAAATGTCACAAACCTAGAAATGAACGGGTCCCTCAGGTTTCCAGCATTGTGCAGAGTGTGGGGAACCATTCGCTAAGGCAGATCCTCATCTTATTTGTGTAATTTGTTTGGGGCTTGACCACCTCAAGGAGGACTGTGAAATTTGGCTAGGCGATTTAAATGACTGCAGGAGAAGATGTCTGAAAAAGTCGATGAACCGGCAACAAACAGACATAAATCTCATTGGATTGGTTCCAGGACTACCTCTCCGACAGGTAGCAACAAATCAAGGCCAAAGGTGAGCTCTCTCCACTCAAACCAATAAAAAGAGGAGTCCAACAGGGATCCATACTGGGCCCTCTACTGTTTGCCATCTACATCAACAACTTGGATTTGGGAATCAAGGAAGCTAGTATACACCTGTTTGCCGATGATACGGTGATCTGTCTAAGCCGTGATTCTCCTGGAACCACGTGCTCAGAATTACAAAAGGAATTCAATACACTGCAGAAACAGCTTCTCCATAAAAAGCTATTACTAAATGCAAAAAAAAAAAAACAAGGCCATGATCTTTTCACCGCATAGCACTGGGGCCTACACTGCTGCTGCTAGTACATTTCCTCCCATAACCACCTTACTAGGTGAAAAGCTTGAATTTGTACCTAAATTCAAATATCTGGGCATATGGCTTGACAACAAACTCTCCTTTTTGGAGCACACAGAAGTTCTGATGAAAAAACTTAGGCAGAGGCTTGGCCTCTTTTTCAGAATTAAATACCTCCTGACTACAGACGCTAAAAGACAGCTTGTTCAATCTACATTCCTCTCATTAATCGACTACACTGACATTACCTATAGTCAATGCTTCATCTCACACCTTGCAAAACTGGATGTCCTGTACCACAGAGCCTTAAGATTCATAACCGATCTCCCATCCTCCACACATCATTGCTCTCTAAATTCAGCAGTAGGGTGGCCTTCCCTGCAATACAGACGGTGTAGAAATGCAGCCCTCTGGACACTTCGAGCCCTCACCAACAAGCTCGCAGATTACATTGTTGCCTGCCTCCGCTTAAATCCAAGGAGTAACTATGACCTACGAAGCCATTCACTAATTTCTCTGAAAATCCCCAGGATCAGTAACCATTTTGGTAAGGCTGCCATAAGCCACACTCTGCCCACACTCTGGAATAAGATACAAAGATCATTGAGACTTAGTTCTCCTGTCAGTATTGCCCTTTTTAGAACTATTTATGACAAAGCGTTCGCCGAAATCTGTAAATGTTTCCATAATCACTAGCAGTCCTGAGGATGGTTCCCTCTCTGATTTTACCACATTCAGCCATGAACCTAGTTCTATCTTTTCCTATTTAACTAGTCACTAATCAGCTGCCATACTGGCCCTCGGAACCCTTGGCACCTCTTTCTCCCTTTCTACTCTTCTGCTGCCTCTGAAGCAGGAGATGCAGTCTTTACTGTGGGTCCTTCTGTAACCTAGGACCCTCACCCAAGCACATAAACAGTTACTGAGGACTGAAATGAAAATAATTGTACCCTTCTATATAGGCATTAATAAACATGATACCTCAACTTCTATGTATATGAAGGTTGTAAATACTGCAATAATGTTATGTAATGCATGTAGGCTCTTTGTGAACAATTGGAAAGTATATATCATACCTACCATGTTGCTGTAAGTTTGTTTGTATCCTGTTTCTCATTTTGTATACTGCACCTTAATATATGTATGTATATTTGTCCTTGACAACAGCAGGTCCACCTTGTAAATGAGCTTGCTCAATGGTGATCGCCTGGATAAATAAAGATTTGATTGATTGATTGATTGGTAAAGAACCGGAGGACCAGCCCTCTTACAAGGGTGACTCTTTCTCTACTAAAAAAAGACCTGCCAAACCGGCCACTAACCCAGCTCATACAGGCAAAAGAAAAAAGAAAGAAAAACATTCAGTGGCTGAACCATAGCCGGAGGCATGGGTTCCAACCGCTGAAGAGATAACGAATGCGATTCACATTATCCAGTCTCTTCAGGCCAGCCCGGTTCTGGTTGAAAAGCAACCGCGTCTGGCTACCACAGGCTCTACTTCGGTTCCCGGTTCATTGGAACCCAAAACAGAAACTTTTGGAGAAGAATATTATGAGAATGCTTATGATTATGAAGAAAAGGACTATGGGGAGCCGATTGAACTGGACATTTCCACAGATCCTCACTGACCTGATTCCCCTGATAAGGGAACTGAAGATTATACTTCTCATTTTCAGTTCATTAGGCAGGTGACCCAGACCCTGGATCTCCCTACTCAGGAATCTACTGGTGAGGAGGAGGAACAGGACTATAGAGAAATGATGGATGTGCCAATCTCTAAAAGGGTTTTGTTGCCCATCTATAACTATTTGAAGAAACAGGTCTTAAAGGTGCTGCATATCCCTACTTCTATTCCACCCCTGGAGAAAAAGGTGGACAAAAAGTATTGGGTGGCTGAGGGTGGAGCAGAATTTTAGTTTGGGCACCCTAGCCATGAGGGAGTGGTACAGGCTGCAGCCTGTGATAAGGGTGGTATCCCTCTGGCATCACACCCTCCTGACAAGGACTCCAGGAGAATAGACTCAATTGCTAAAAAGCAATACCTGGGGTCCTCTCTTGCTATCAGACAGGTATCCTATATGGCCTATGTTGCTAGATATCAGAAAACTTTGTCGAATACTGTGATGGAAATCACAAAGTCAGTTCTAGCCTGTATGGCAGCAGATCTGGAAGAGGCTACAAAAAGGGGCATAGAAGCTTCTAAAGTCCAATTTCACATGGCAGTGGGCAATAATGACACTGCTGCCAGACAGGTGGCCTCTTCCATATCCTTAAGGAGATTTGCTTGGCTCAGGACTACTAACCTGACACAAGACACTCAGTCCAAGGCCAGGGACTTTCCTTGTGTTCCTCTGTCTCTTTTTGGTGAACAGACAGAGGCCTACATGAAAAAAATGGATGCGTGCAAGACAACATACCAGAGTGCTGCTGCAAAGGGCAAGACCTCTAGGCCCCATAAGCAGTAAGCCAGGGGTCATACAGGCAGGCCTTATAGGCCATTCTTCCAGCCTCAAGCTTATCCACAGTACCAACAGCAGAGGGGCTACTTTAGAGGCTGGGGCAGAAGAGGTGGTAACCATACAGGCCCCAGCACTCAGACAGCATCCCAGTCTAAGCAGACATCCTGAAAGGTCTGCCCGGGTCTCCTCTCCAGTACAGGTAGGAGGCAGGTTGGCCCACTACCTCCAGTAATGGCAATCCATTATCACAGACAAGTGGGTCCTGGAGGTAGTGGGCCAAGGTCTAGCTCTGTGTTTCAAACTCAGACCAAAACTGAGGGCAAAGGTTTTTTGACATTCCTCCCCAGCAGAAACTCTATTGCTAGAAAAGGAAGTATTACATCTCCTATCCTTGGGGCAATAGAGCCAGTCCCGCTCCCACAGAGAGGGAAAGGCCTCTATTCAGGATACTTCCTCACTACCAAGAAAACAGGGGAGTGGTGACCCATATTGGATCTCAGACCCCTAAACACGCATTTACTGAAACCAAAATTCAAAATGGTCACTCTGTCTACAGTTCCTGCCCGTATTCAAACAAGGGGACTGGTTGGCATCCCTAGATTTAAAGGATGTCTACTTCCACATCCCAGTGAGACAGTCACACAGAAAGTTTCTCAGGTTTAGACTGCCTTCAGGCCATTATAAGTTCAGAGCAATGCCTTTTGGTCTCACTTCTGCTCCAAGGGTGCTTACAAAATGTTTGGCTGTGGTGGTGGCACATCTAAGGAGACAGGGGGTGGAAGTATTTCCCCTACCTGGACAACTGGCTAGTCATAGGCCAGTCTCCTCAACAGGTCAGGCATTCCCTGGTGGTCACACAGGATCTCCTGTAGTCTCTGGGGTTTCTGATAAACCCGAAAAAGTCAGTATTATAACCAGTGCAGCTCCTCGATTTCATAGGGGCTCAACTGGATTCAATAAAAGGAAAAGCCTTTCTTCCACAGGAAAGAGTAAGCCCCTTGGTACAGTTGCCAAGCTCTTTCAAGCTTCAAGGTCTCAGATCTGCCAGGCACTTACTGCAGTTATTGGGCCACATGGCAACACCAACAGCTACAGTGCTGGGTGCAAGGTTTCAGATGAGAGATGTTCAATGTCATCTAAAGCAATACTGGCTCCAGAAGAAAGATTCACTATCAAAGCTGGTCCCAGTAACTCACACCCACCTGCAGGCTCTGCAGTGGTGGTCAGAGGAGGAAAACCTCAGACAGGGAGTCCCTTTCTTACAAGAGCAACCCTCCCTGGTGCTCACCACAGATGCATCCCTTCTAGGGTGGGGAGCATATCTAGGGGAGCATACAGTTCATGGTTCATGGTCCAGACAAGAGTCCCTGCTGCACATCAATCTGCTGGAACTCAGGGCAGTCTTGCTAGCACTGCAGGCATTTGTCAGCATGCTTCAAGGGAATGTGATCCAGGTCAAAACAGACAACATGACCACAATGTACTATATCAAGTAGGGAGGCACAAGGTCCACGCCCCTGTGCACAGAGGCTATGAGAATATGGAGTCTGGCTTACTCACTGAATATTTGGTTGTCAGCAGTTCATCTGCCAGGCAAATACAATGTGCTGGCAGATGCACTAAGCAGGATACATCAGAACCATTATGAATGGTGCCTGAACAGTCAGGTACTACAGGTGGTTTTCAAAAGGTGGAGAACTCCAGAGATAGATCTCTTCGCCTCACCAGACAACCACCAGCTCCCAAAGTATTGCTGCAGGCCCCCAGTGACAGGTTCAGTGCCACTGGATGCACTAATTCTAGATTGGACAGGGAAGTTCCTCTGTGCTTTCCCTCCATTTCCCTTGTTGTTGAGGGTTCTGATCAAGCTCAGATTCCAGTCAGCTACAATGATCCTAATTGCTCCAGATTGGGCCAGGCAGCCATGGTACTTCTTGGCACTGAAACATTCGGTAGCCAAGCCAGTCAGCCTCCCCAGGAGGCACAATTTGCTGACTTCATCCCAGGGCAGGATTCTGTACATGAACCTTCGGTCTCTCAGGCTCAAGGCCTGGCTCTTGAGGACCTAGAGTATGCCAGCCTGCACCTCTCAGAAAGTGTCATGGAGGTCCTTAGGGTTTCTAGAAAATCCTCTACCAGGAAGATTTATATTTCCAAATGGAAAAGATTTTCTATTTGGTGTCAGAATAAAAACCTGAACCATAATCAGGCAGGATTGCCTGTGGTTTTGGATTACCTAATCCATCTTCATTCTCTGGGTTTAAGACCCTCCACATTGAAGGTGCATCTGGCTGCAGTCTCCACTTACCTGTCAGCAGGTAAGACATCATCCTTGGCCTCTAATCCTGTGTTTAGGAGGTTCTTTAAGGGATTACTGCATTTGCACCCGCCTCATAGAACTCCCACTCCAGTGTGGGATCTGAACATTTGCACAGCACAGCTTATGCAACCACCCTTTGAACCAATGTCAACAGCTGATCTCAAGTGTGTAACTTGGAAGACTGTGTTCCTGGTTGTCATTACCTCTGCCAGAAGGATCAGTGAACTTCAGGCCTTGTCCATGGAAGCTGACTACGTGGCTTTCCATAGGGACAAAGTGGTCCTTAGGACCAATAGCAAATTCTATCCTAAGGTGGTTTCAGATTTTCATATTAATCAGTCCATCACACTTCCAGCTTTCTTTACTGACCAGTCCACTTCAGGTGAGCATAGACTGCATAGCTTGGATGTTAAAAGAGCTATCAGCTACTACCTGGAGCATACAAAAAGTCACAGTGGGGATAGGACCCAACTCTTTCTGACTTATGGAGAAGTGGGAAAAGGTAAACCTGCCACTAAGAGGTCCATAGCAAGATGGACTGTGGCATGTATCTAATTCTGTTATGGCAAACTGGGCAAACAGCCCCCTCAAGGGCTCAGGGCCCATTCCACAAGGGGGACAACTGCGTCAATAGCAGCTTCAAGAGATATCCCTTTATTGGAAATCTGTAAGGCAGCTACCTGGAAAACAGTTCATACATTTACTAAACATTCCTGCCTGGATTCCCAGGCCAGGAGTGATGCCAGGTTTGGCACATCAGTTTTGCAGAGCCTGTTTCCTAAATAGGTCCTCTGCCCACCTCCAAAAGCACTGGTTGGGTAGTCTGCAATTGTCAGAATACAGTAAAATTTCCTGGAGTTTGAAGACAACATTACTTACCATAGTAATCTTGTTTCTTCTAAGGGAATTTTACTGTATTCTGAGCTCCCACCCTACCTCCCCTGTTAGGACATACAAGGCACTGCACTCTGCCTGTGTAGTGATGTTGGAAACCTGTGGGTACCTATTAGTTTCTTGGGCATCTGTTGACCTGATTCTTAGAAATGCCCTATGTTGCTTAAGAGGAGTTGTTTTTTACCCTAGTTAGGGTAATTAGGATTAGTTATGTTTAGATTAGTTGATTAGTATTATTAACATTGAGAAGGGAGGGGCTGTTGTGGGGAAGCCTAAAACAGCAGACTGTGGGAAGGGAGCTCCTAAGGTTAACAGAGCAAGAGGGGAAGAAGAGGGGCAGTTTAGAGGTGCAGTCAGGGGAAACTTGGGTTACCTGATGGAGGCTGACATAGAGTGTCACAATAAATTTGAGCTACTAAGCAACCTAGAGGGGGAGGAAGGGGTTGGTGGAAATGAGGAAACTGATACAGAGGCCGGGAGGGAGTCGGATACCCATAGGGCATCACAGACCGGCAATGGAAAGGATAGAAATAGTCCCAGAGGGAGAGGAAACATAAATGTTAAGCAGATGGGGAGATGCAACATATTGCAGACATGAGGGAGGAGAGCATGACTGGAGAGAAACTGGGAGACAAGGAGGTGGGAGAGGAGCCCCTTCAGCAGGGGGGTCAGTACCAAGGATGGGGCCCTAGCTAAAGGGGACCCACAGAGAGCCTCTGGAGGCAGGGGTACTATTACAAGGGGGGAGGATGGCAGTGTGGGGGAAGGGGAAACCATCAGGGCCAGGATAAATGGTACGGATAAAGAGGGTTAAAGGGGACACCTATTCAGAGAGAGTCTGAGCTAAGTGGGCAAAATAACGAGGGAGGCAGAAAGGGGAGGGTGACAAGGGGGTCTCTAATAAGGCAGGAAGACTCCCATGGAATTGAGATCATGAATAAAGGGGGGGATGGGGGCTGAGAGGGCATAGTGGAGGTAACCATAAGGATGATGGCGGTGTTAAGGTTCTGTTATTGGGAGACTCGATGATTAGGGGTATCCAGTGGGAGGGACAGGGGGGTGGATGCCATAGCCAGGTGAAGGTAGTGAGTATCTCTGGGCTGACAGTGCACAGAGCAAAGCTCATGGTGTATGAACTGGTTAGGGATTGTGGAGGGAAACTGGATTTCCTGGTGCATTTGGGAACTAACGATCTAGAGGGAAATAGCATTTTGGAAATCCAAGCAAGGTTCCAAGAACTTGCCAGAGTCTGTCGGGATAATGGATGCAACATTTCCTTTTCGGAGATATTGCCAGTACCAAAGGCCTCAGTGGAGAAAAAAATGAAGCTCACAGAGGTTAATGACTGGCTCAGGAAGTGGGGCGAAGAGAGTGGGTTGGGAGTGTTAGGGAACTGGAAAGGAGTTTGGGAGGATAAGGGACTGTATGCCAAGGACAGGCTTCATCTTGCCCCATTAGGGAAGGAAGTCCTTAAACAGGGATGGCTGACTACATTCAAGAAAGGTGTGGTTTAAACTTGTGAGGGGAGGGATAAGGAGGGCTGCCCAGAAGCCCTCTCTTCCAGATGAGGGGAGTAGCCTTCAAACCCAAGGGGGGGAGGGGGGAAACAGACTGGGGGTGGAGGTTTCAGGAGGAGCAGAGGGAGTATGGAAGTATAAGAAACCTGGGTGGGATTCAACAAAGGGGATCAGGGATAAGGGGTGGGGGTTGGTGTTAGTAAATGCCAGGAGCTTGGGAAACAAGTTGCCACAGTTCCAGGCCATGCTGTTTGTGGGGGGTGGATGTGGCGGCGGTCATGGAAACATGGGCCAACAAAAACCATGACTGGGACCCAAATGTGCGGGGGTACACTATGCTTAGGAAGGATAGAATGGAGGGCAGAGAGGGTAGAGTGGCTATGTTCCTTAGAGATGACATAGAAATTGCTACGGTAGAAGATTCAGAGGGAAACGTGGAGGCCTTATGGGTCACCTTACGATCCCCAGCAGGAGATAAGGTCAAGCTGGGTGTAGTATATAGGCCCCCCAGGATGAGTGATGTTCTAGAGGATGGTTTGCTGGACAGCATCATTGCCCAGTGTGGACCAAAAGGGGAAGGAGTGGTGTTGATGGGGGACCTTAATATGCCAGGTACAAACTGGGGAACCATGTCCTCTAAGGTGGCCAAGGAGCAGAGGCTGCTGGACGGCTTCCAGGATGTTTTCTTAACACAGCATGTGATGGAGCCCACAAGGGAGGGGCATGTCCTGGATGTGGTTCTGGCAGATGGGGATCTGGTAAGGGACCTGGTTGTAGAGGACCCCCTGACTGGGAGCGACCACAATACTGTCTGGTTGCAAATAAGCATGGGGGGAAGGGGGATCTAGGACACTGGCAGTGGACTTCAGGGAGGCAGACTTTGTGGGCATGGGAAATATTCTCAAGGATCACTTGAAGGGGATTAAGTCAATGACAAATGTGAAAACTAGATGGGAGGTCATAAAACGGGGACTTCATGAGGCAGACAGGATCTGCGCTAAGTTGAAATGTAAGGGAGCATGGTCACATAAACCATGCTGGTGGTCCAGTGAGGTACAGGTAGTGGTCAGAGAAAAGAAGGCAGCTTACAAAAAATATAAAACAACAAGAGGGGATAGGGATAAGGAAATGTACCATCTTGCATCTAGAAAAGTCACCCAGATGGTGAGGGGAGCAAAGTCCAATAAAGAGCAGTGGCTGGCACAGGGGATACATGGAGGGGAAAAGGGGTTCTTCCAGTACATTGGGGAGTGGAGAAAATCTAAGGGCCATCTCAGCAGATTGAGATCAGAAGGAGGGTGGGTGGAAGAGGCGAGGGACCAGGCAGAGGTATTTAACGAGTACTTTGCCTCTGTGTTCACTAGGGAGGGGGATGGGATATCTACAAAGCAAGGCATGATGTGGATAGAAGCAGCAGTGAGTGGGATCAGAGGAGCAACGGAAATGGAGCAAGAGGGAGGGAGAGGTACCCCAAGGGTGTCACATCTGGATAAGGATAAAAAGGCCAGTAAGATGGAGGGGATGGATGATGCTATCTCCGCCAAAAGGGTGTGGCTAGCCCTCAAGGCCCTAAAGAAAGACAAATCTCCTTGGCCGGATGGCATTCATCTGAGAGTACTATGGGAATTGGTGGACATACTGGCTGCACCCTGGTGGAGCTCTTCAACAGATCACTTGAGACAGGGTGGGTGCACCTAGGATTGGCGAGAGGCACACGTGGTGCCAATCCACAAAGGGGCAGAGGTGGGCACCAGGTAACTATAGACCCACTCAGTTTGACCTCCGTGGTGGGAAAATTAATGGAGAGTATACTAAAGGAAACGATTGGGGGTGTACTTGGAGGAGGTGGGAGGTCTGGCTAATCGGCACACATGGGCTTGTGCCAGGTAGATCATGTCAAACCAATCTTGTGGAGTTCTACGAATGGGTAACATCAGAACTGGACAGGGGAAAGCCTGTGGATGTATTATTCTTGGACTTCAGCAAGGTGTTTGACTCTGTCCCCCACAATGGTCTGGTGGAGAAACTGATGGGCTTAGGAGTAGGCCCTTTGATGGTCAGATGGATTAAAAACTGGCTAGCTGGATGCACCCAGAGAGTAGTGGTCTGTGGGGAGCTCTCAAACCCTAGAGAGGTTGGTAGTGGGGTACTGCAGGGCTCGGTCCTGCGTCCGATCCTGTTTAATGCATACATATCGGACATCAGGGAGGGTATAGGGTGTGAAATGAGTCTCTTCACTGATGACTCCAAGATGGGAGCAGTAGTTGAGGGAGAAGAGGGGAGGTTGGCCCTGCAAGGGGACCTGGACACCCTGGAAAGCTGGGCTCACACATGGAAATTAAATTTCAGTATCACCAAGTACAAGGTGTTGCATCTTGGGCGGGGAAACCCTAAACACAGGTGCACCATGGGAGGGGAGGTGCTGGAGGCCTCAATAGGGGGGAAAAAGACCTAGGGGTCATGGTGGATGCATGTATGAATAACTCTGAGCAGTGCAGGAGAGCGGCTAGCAAGGCAAACAGGATGTTGGGATGCATCGTAAGGGGGGATCACCTCTAGGAGCAAGGAAGTGATTCTGCCGCTGTACAATGGACTGGTTAGACCACACCTTGAGTACTGTGTACAGTACTGGAGACCACACTTGAAGAGGGACATACAGCTCCTGGAGAGGGTACAGAGGAGGGCAACTAAGATGATACGAGGGCTAGGGGATTTGACGTATGAGGACAGACTTGAAGAGCTCTGCCTGTTTTCATTGGAGGAGAGGAGAGATGGGGGACATGATTGAGATCTTCAAGTACCTCAAGGGAATAAATAGGGTAAACATGGAGGGAATCTTTAGACTAAAGCAGGGAGGTATCACAAGAGGGCATGGTTTGAAGTTGGAAGGTGGAAGGGTGAGGGGGGAAAGAGGAGGAGGTTTTTCACTAAGAGGGTGGTGGACCCTTGGAATGCACTGCCTGGTGAGCTGGTTCAGAGATCCACAGTGGAGGGCTTCAAGAGAGGGTGGGACAGACACAGAAAGTGGATGTATCAAATGATGGCCTGTCCCAGGGGGGTGGGGATGGATGATAGGGGTTTCTGGAGCACAAGGGAGGGGAGGGCCTCGGCACCCAACTAGGGATCTGAGGTTCGAGCAGACTCGATAGACCATAAGGCTTAATCTGCTGGCAAATAGTATGTTAGTATGTTAGCTTCTGCATGCTTCGTAAGAATCTGACGGTTGCAGGAAGTGCAACCAGGGACAGTGGTTTGAAAACCGAGCTTGAGCCTAACATTCCATCATTAGCATAGGTTCTATTAACCATTTCGGCTCCAGGGCAGTCCTATAGTGAGACCATACTGCATTTGTCAGAATACAGTAAGATTCCCTTAGAAGAAACAAGATTACTATGGTTATATTAAATGCACGCTGAAAATAGAAAACAGAGTTAAAAATCTACATTTTGACCTTAGGTCTTCTTCAGGAAATATCTAAAACAGAAAAAAAAAAACAAAGATTACTATGGTAAGTAATGTTTCCTTTCCTGCTTATTAAACACGATTAGAAAAAAACAGTAGCAAGAGATAAATGTTCTCTAGATAAATTCCACCTGTTTTACAGAATGTTCTGGGCTCACACATTAAGAAAATACATGAATTTCTGTGAACCCAATGTTGAACAGGTGTGTTCCCACCTTAAGTCAGTTAATCATCATGGCACATATTATAAGAGAGTTGTAATAATTAAGATTATAACAGAAGAGAAATGGAAAACATTTTCAATTTATGTTACAGATACCTTTGTTAAAAAGAAGCAGCTCAGTTATATCTGATGAAAGGACATGAGGGTCCTGAAATGTAATAAGAAGTAAAACTATAAGAGCACTCAGAAAAGAAGATTTATGCGTTTATGAAAATAAAATGAAATATATTCAAAGAAAGAGATTTTTATATATCGCTTATTTGGGGTTGAGTACCACAAATTTTGACTCTGCTGTTTGATGGTCCTCCGTTGTTTACTCCCCCTTCCCTCTCTCATACATATCCATAAAATATTATGAAATAATAAGGGAACCATGGGATTTAGCACTCTAATGTGGCTGTCCAGTTCTGGCAGGACATAGACAGAGTGGAGGCGGTCAAGAGGAGGGCAACTAAAATGGTGCAGGGTCCACATCAAAAGCCCAGTGAGGAAGGTCTGCATCAAAAGCCCCATAAAGTGAGGCTAAAGGACCTTAATATGCATACGCTGGAACAGAGGAGGGGGGGGGGATATGACAGAGACCTTTAATACCTCACAGAGATAAATAAGGTACAGGAGGGAAGTATTTTTCAGACAAAAAGATGCACAAGAACAAGCGGACATGCTACGAAGCTTGAGGGGGGTAGATATAGGAGAGATCTGAGAAAGTACTATACTTCACATAAAGAGTGGTGGATTCATGGAACAGCCTTCCAGCATAAGTGGTGGGGGCAAAAACAGTACTGGGGTTCAAGAATGCATGGGATAAGCACAAGGGAATCATACTGGAAAGAAATGGGGAGAGAGAGAAGTCCTTATCTGCCATCAAAGTCTATGTTTCTGTGTCAGTCTACACAGGGTGCAGTATACTGCTTTAGCTGTTACCAGTACTTAAACTCCAATCACAAGCATGAAACAGCAACCAATGTCTCTAGGTATCCATGAATTACACTTAGTCCCAGTGCAGGCCTGGTAGCTACTTTGTCTGGGTTCTTTTGGTGGTGCACTTGTTGAAACAGCTAGTAAGCTTGAATGTTAAACCCGTCAACAGACCATAGTGTGCTAACACAATTTAAGAGAACTTGAAGTCCCAAATGGGAGCTGCTTGAAAACTAACTTTGTAATCCCAGTGAGGTTACTGTAATCCAAACTGAAAAAGTACAAATACCACAGCCTGCAAAGCCAGCACTCGCATGATCCATGGATATAACAGCTCAGTTGAGAAAGGAACCTGCACACAGCAGCAGGTCAAGCAACAGTACATATTAGGCCCCAATGGCCTGGAGGTGAAGCACTTTGAACTTGCTCACAGATGCTTTGCAGCAGTGCATTCCTTCTGGCTCAACTCTCAAAGCACAGCCCTTCTGGCTCAACACCCACAGCTGTCAGAGGAGCACTACACAGTAACTTTATAGCTTCCAAAAAGCCCAAACCCCAGGAGCGACCCCCATGGTCCAACTCCTCTCCAGATCAAGAGTATCCACATACTCAAGGCACACATGCCATGACTGCTCATTTCTCAATTCACCCAACGCTTAAGGAGCTAGCAGGCCTCTTACCTGACTCTGCAGCAGCTCAAAGGAGAGGCAGGTCTCTGTCTTTAGTTTCTCACCTCAGCAACTGTGTCAGGAGTGAATCTCTCAGGTTTCCTTACAGCAGCTTTCTCTTGAGAAAAACGCCCCCACAGGCACAGACTCTTGATGAGTTTCTTAGCAAATGCTCTTCTGGTACAATTTCACCATTTTCACTTAACAGGTACCATCCCTGGCCCAGCCTCTCAGCAATATAAGCATAGGGTAAGGCTCACAGGAATGTGGGAGTCAACCCTGGAGAAGGCTCATCAGATTTTGGCCTGGCTAGGCTTTCAGCTTGCTCACACAGCAGCATGACCAGAATCTCCAACTGCCACAAGCTCCTTGTGAGTCAGCAGCTTCTTTCTCCACTTTATAGAATGTCACTGGCTTAACAACACTGTTGGTTTGTCCATTTGTCCTGTCCTGTCCTCTGACTGGCCCCTTTAGCTCATCAGTGCCAATGGGGTGGGTCCTATAATGTAATTTCACCCAAAGTCTCTCCAGTGCTGCATTGGGCTTGCAAGCTCACTGACTGGCAGAGCTGCTGGATGAAGGGGCACACAAGATGGCTATGGCCATGTCTGTAGAAGAGCATTGTTATTTGTCTTTATTTTTATATTGATTTGCCCCTCAAATTATGTGCTGGCCTTTAGATTTTATGTTAGCCTTCTTTGGCTGTTCTCTGGTCAGTCAGGTGTGGTCAGGCAGGTCTGGAGTCAGGTCACTGGCAGGGTCATGAGTGGGGAGCACTGGGGAGAAGCCCCTTTACAGTATGTGTGCTAACAAAGTTGGTGGTACTATCATGGCACAGAAGGTGCCAAAACAAGGAGTGCCCTGGTAGCTTGTTTCCTGTCTCCTCTGCCTGGATCAGGGGACCAGGACTGAAGACTATGACCATAGCTGCGAAAGGTGGGCACAGGAGGCACCAAAGATTCTGCAGCACAGCTCTCTCTCACTGCTACACATACAGTCAAGTCTGAGAGAGTCAGCCTCTTCAGCACCCGGAGCAGATCAGGTTGTGAGGCTCAGGAGGGCTGCAGTGCCAAGTTCACGTAAGCCCCTTCTTGGGGGGAAGGGTGTTACAGTCAGTATTATAATACTGGAAACATGCTACTTTCAGTTTGTCATGGTTCCCCAGGCTGACAGCATTGGGTGTGCCATCTAATTCTACTGCCCTAAAGAAGCTAAAAAATGTTCCCGAGATCCACCCTGTCCAATTCCTTTAAAAATTCATAGGAATCATAGAAAGGTTGACAAGCAAATTAAACATTTCTCAGTGTATATATTGCTGAATGCCACATGCTTTCAAATGCCTATTCAGATGAGTTTTAAACCTGTCCATAGTTCTACATGATATTACGTCCTCTGGAAGTGAGTTCCACAAGGTGACCCCTCTGCATGAACCAGACTACCCTTTTAGTAGTTTTAAAGGGCTCTCCCTTTAGTTGTTTCTCACCCCAGGTGTCCTTTAGCATCAGCAACAACATGCAGTAAGGTGACTAGGTTGAGCTGCCTTGGAGGTGGAGTTTATGCTAATGAATAAAATAATTGGCCAACCAGAAGAGAGTTTGAGGGTGTGCTGAGTGGAGCCTGCCCAGCGAGCACCATAATTTTTTCTCCGACTGACTGAGCAACAGTGCCTCTGAGGTGCTCTCTCAATTTTGGCCACAGGCAAAATTTTGCTGAAGTTGTCACTTTTTCATGTGACAGTGCTGAGTTTGTGAGTAAATAATGCTATTTTATTATATTTTCCGTGTCAGTTCCCAGGAACCATGTATTCCGCTGTTCCCCATGGCTCTTTTCAGTTATTTTGAGGAAAAATATATCGCGTCTTTAATGTTTTCTGTAGTATTCTGTTTTATTTATTTTGCAGTTCTTGTTTTCTGGTGGAAACTGTCATTTTCCTCATTTTAAGCTTATTTTTAGCTCAGAAAGTCACAGTTCTTTACTGCGAGGGAACTGACAGCTAACTTTAGAATGCTCTGTTTGGGAAGCATTCTTTCTGTCAATTTGGACAGTTTGGCATGACAGAAAGACCCAAGAAAAGAACTGGAACTACAGGTTTTAAAAATTGTTTAAAGTGTCAAGTCCTCAGGTGCTCTGACCATATGAGCCTGTAGCTTAATGGTTAGAGTGCTGGAATGGCATACTACAGGTCTGAAGTTCAATTCCCAGTGGGCTACACTTTTCCTTTCTCATTTCCATCCTTGATTTAAAAATATGCCTTGCAGGGACTAAACTGCACAGAGAAAAGTTTGTATTTCTGATATGTTCCTAGTTGCAGGATTACGCAACATACTTGAGAAAAGGAATGTGTATATTTAAGGAAGTCCTCAGGCACTCTGACCATATGAGCCTGTAGCTTAATGCTTAGAGTGCTGGAATGGCATACCAGAGGTCTGAGGTTCAGTTCCCAGTGGGCTACACTTTTCCTTTCTCATTTCTATCCTTGATTTAAAAATGTGCCTTGCAGGGGCTAAACTGCACTGGGAGAAGTTTGTATTTAAAGTGTCAAAAAATTGTGGCTGAAGCAGACTGCCATGACTTGTACTTATGGGCCCAGATATTCAAAAGGGTTGCTCCATGCGCAACAGGGTTGCGCATGCGCAAGTCCTACATTGCACCATTCTGCGATATTCAGCAGGAGGCAGTTGCTCCACTGGCAACAGGTTGCGTAAAAGAGCAATGCAAATGAATGCATGCTCAACAGGAGGGGGAGGAACCATGCATAACCTGCGCAACCCGATATTCAGTCGGGTTGTGCAGAGTTGTGCATGCGCAACCCCCAACCTGCGCCTGCACAACCTTGAGCCAAAAAAGGATCAGTTGAGGGCCACCCACTGGTGAGCTGCTGTATTGCAGGGTGCAACACAGCAGCTGCCACCCTGGCAGCCCCCAACTCGGTCCCTGTGCCCCCCACCAGCCCGATCGCGGGCATAGAGTAACATGAACCCCCACACATCTCCCACAGCCGATCGCCCGGGCATCACAGTTACAAACCCCCCACACACACATCTCCCACAGCCGGTCGCGGGCAGAGCGTGTATGAACCCCCAGTGCCCGATTGCGGGCAGAATGTAACCCTCCCCAACCGAATATCTCCCTGGTGGTCCAGTGGACTGTAAAGCCCGATCGCGGGCAGAATGTCACATCACAACCCCAAACATCTCCCTGGTGTCTAGTGTCCCCCACCCACCCACGAAGCCCCTCCACCCGCTCTCCCCGCGGCGGCGGGCGGCAGCATCCACCCGCCTGCCGCCCCGCGCCGCCGACTGACTGTCCGGTAGGGCTGCCGCCCAGTTGGTGCAGAGCCACAGCCAATGGCGTGCAGCCCATACCGTACATGACAGTCAGATTTGTGAATGAACATCATTCACCGATCGGGCTGTGGGATATGTGTGGGGGTTTCATGTACCTGTACTGCTCGCGCTCGGCTGTGGGATATGTGTGGGGGGGGGTTTCATGTAACTGTGATGCCCGCGATCGGGCTGCATTGTGCGTCGGTCCCCGACGGCTGCTGCCTGGCAGGGTGGCCAGGAACAAGTCCTCGGGGATCGGCGCACCTACATGCAAATGGCATGCAAATGGGGCCATAAATAGATGCAAGTGGCCCCCCCTGCACCTTGCATAAATTATGGCCCCATTTGCATGTCACCTTTTGAATATCGGACTGAAATTTGAGCATGGCGCAATGGTACTTAGCACATGAGGACCTAATGCTCAACTCTGGCAACTTGCGGTGGCGCAAGTTCCACTGCGCCATGCTCAGTGCTGTGGCTGGGGGTGATATTTCAAAGGAGTTGCTCAACAGCGCAACCTTTGAATATCACCCCGGCCACACCCCTGCGCAACTATTTTGAGCAGCGCAGGGGCCTGCGCCTCAGAATGGCGCAGTTCTAAAATCTGGGCCACTGTGTCTAGGTACAGATCATTACTGCGTACTTTGCTCTAAATTTTGTCCAAAAACCTTGAGAAAGAGAGCCAAGAGATTGGAAATTATGGCTTCTCAGTCTGCTTCACGCTCTGCCAGAAATACTGAAGAGGGGTCCCCTTCTCAAGGTAGAACTAAAGATAAGTCCCCCAAGGGCTCCTCTGAGAATAAGTCTGATAAACACAGTAACATTAAAAATGGTGACCAAACAAAAAAGAGTCAAGGGGAACAGGTCACTGATGAAGGGTCTGCAAAAAAGAAATTTAAAGAAAAGCATACCACTGCCCCTCCTGCGTCAAGGCAAGGGGAAATGTCCGTGGCACAAAAACATAAAGAAAAAGAAAAGCATAAAGAAAGCCAGTCACTTCAAGAAAAGAAGAAAGTCTCTGACTGGGAAAAAGACTTGCCCCCTGTTGAAGAAATGGCTAAGACTTGGCACCTTTACCAAACAATACAGATTATGGGCAATATTTTTTCTTCCCCTCCTACTCCTGTACACCATATGACTTCTGTTCCATCTTTTGGCCCAGATTGTTACTATGACATGGGAAATGGGGATGATGATGAATCACAAGGTCATCCCCTAGAACCAGATGTTTCTCCAGACCAGGGGTTTGGTACCTCACTGAATGGCCAAGATGACCTTTCTTCCCTGGTAACCATTTTACAGCACATGGTAGGCACTCTGGATATCCCTAGCCAGGAGACCACAGAGGATGAGGATAGGATGAAGACTACAGAGAAATGATGGGTCTTCCACCTCCAAAAAAGATAGTCTTACCCATTTACAAGTCACTAAAGAGAACTACCATGAAACTACTTCAGACTCCTACTTCTTTGACTGAAGTAGACAAAAGATTGACTGAAAGTATCAGCTAGCCAGGAATGATGTTGACTTTCTCTATGTTCACCCTAGCCATGAAGGGGTGCTAGCCATGAAGGGGTGGTGCAGGCGGCAGCATGCTATAAGGCTAAAGTCCCACTATCCTCTCAGACTCCTGAGAAAGGGTCCAGAAGACTAGACTTTATGGAAGAAAAATCTTATACCACAGCTTCTTTACTTTTGTGCCTATCTACTTACTTGGCATACTCTGCCAAGTACCAGAAGGCCTTGTGGAATTCTGTTCGGGTCATCTTAAACCAGAAATCAGATAAGATGGTACAAGACATTGCTGAAACTGTGAAAACTGGACTAGAAGCCACTAAATACCAGTTCCACATGGCTGTGGACAATAATGATGCAGCTACCAGAATTATGGCCCAAGCCATTTCACTAAGGTGCCTGCTATGGTTAAGAACTACAAACTTGATGTAGGATACCCAGTCCAAAGCTATAGACTTCCCCTGTGAGAATAATTTCCCTCTCAAGGATAAGACTGAGGCATATATGAAAAAGGTGGAGGAATATAAAATCACCTATGAGAGCAACACTACAGAAGAAAAAGCCTCTATTTCCCAAAAAGTCCATTATAGAGGAAACAGAGGCAGAGTATTTTATCCTAGGGAATATTTCCCTATGCCAATGCCCGTGGATTATTCCCAAACAAGAGGTTTCTTTAGGGGAAGGGGCAAGAGGGGCCAGAGAAGAGCTGCCACCACTCCTGCGACTGCTTCCCAGTCAAAGCCCTGACTTCAGCAACAAGGTCACCTCCCCATACCCAGTAGCGGCAGGCTTTTCCACTGAATCCAATCCTGGAACCACATTACTTTGGACAAGTGGTTCCTGGAGGTAGTGGAAAAGGACCTATCCCTTCCTTTCAAAAAGTTTCCAACTCTCAGGGGTCCCTTACTGTCAAAACCCCTAACTCCAACAGATAAACCTCTGTTGGAATTGGAGGTAAAGAATTTGCTGTCAGCAAAAGTAGTGGACAGGGTACCCTCTTCCCAGATAGGAAATGTTCCCTACTCCAGATACTTTCTCACAGAAAAGAAGAATGGGGAGTGGCAACCTATTCTTGACCTCCGGTACTTAAACAGGCACTTACTGAAACTAAAATTCAAAATGATCACTCTCAAAATGGTGATTCATTCTTTGCAACATTGAGACTGGCTAGCCTCCCTGTAACTAAGGGATGCCTATTTCCATATTCCAATAAGGCAGTCCCACAGAAAGTTTCTGAGATTCAGACTGCCAGTTTGCAGCCATGCCTTTTGGCCTGATGTTGGCTCCAAGGGTATTCACCAAGTGCCTTGCTGTTGTGGCAGCTTACCAAAGGAAACAGAGCATAGCAGTCTATCCATACCTGGACCATAGGCTTCTGGTGGGAAAAACCTCCCTGTAAGTCACAGAAGCTCTCAGCTGCACAAAACAAATGCTACAGCCTCTGGGGTTCCTAATCAACAAAAAGACATGCTACTTAAATCCAACTCAGCTCCTTACCTTTATAGGACCACAATTGGTTACACAGCAGAACAAAGCTTTCCTTCTATCAGACAGGATCCAAAATTTCCTGTCAGTGGCAAACCCTTTCATCATGAACCAGCCCAGGCTGGCCAGACATTTTCTAAGGCTCCTGGGACACATGGCCTCTATGACAGCTGCTGTCCCAGGTGTCAGATTCCAGATGAGGGACATACAGTACCACCTGCAGGCTCACTGGTCCCAAAGAAGGCATTCTTTGTCCAGTCTGGTTCCAGTCACAAAACACTACTCCGAACTCTAGACTGGTCGAAGGACAAAGCCAGTCTATCAGTAGGCATTCCCTTCCAGCTTTCTACACCCACAAAAATCATTACTACAGATGCCTCCCTCCTGGGGTGGGGAGCTCATCTGGACAATCACTCTGTAAGTGGCACTTGGCCTCCCAAGGAATCTGTAAGCCACATCAACTTGCTAGAGCTCAGAGCCATCTACCTGGTCCTGAAAGCCTTTGACTCCCAGGTTAAAAGGCCAAACAGTGCAAATCAGGACAGACAACATAACTGCCATGTTCTATATAAACAAGCAGGGTGGCGCAAGATCCTCGGTACTTTGCACTGAGGCAATGAAAATTTGGTCTCTGGCTTACTCTCTCGATGTGAGCCTCTCAGCTATACATCTTCCAGGCAAGGACAACACCCTGGCGAATACCCTCCATCGCATCAGTCAAGGGCACAGTGAATGGAGTCTGAACAAACAGGTCCTTGCCACAGTTTTCAGGAGGTGGGGCACACCAGATATAGATCTGTTTGCCTCTCACTTCAACCACCAACTTCCTCTGTACTGCTGCAGGCCCCCCACAATGGGGGCTATCCCAGCAGATACTTTAACTCTGGACTGGACAGGCAAGTTTCTTTATGCCTTCCTTCCATTTCCTCTGATTCACAGGGTGTTGCTGAAGCTGAGATCCCAGTCAGAATTGAGCAACGATAATCCTGGTGGCACCAGAGTGGCCAAGGCAACCTTGGTTACTTCTCCTGGTAGCCCTGTTGCACAGCAAGACTATTCGACTTCCCCTCAGTCACTCTCTCCTGACTCTACCACAGCTAAGAGTGACCTACCCGAATCTGCAGTCCCTTCACCTCAGGGCTTGGCATTTGAGGAGTTAGAGTATTCAGATACTCAGTATTCTGAACAGGTCCTTAAAATCCTGAGGATGTTCAAAAAGCCCAGTACCAAGAAAACTTACGCAGCTAAATGGAAACAATTTTATCTGTGGTGCAAGGGGAAACACATAAATCCTCTCAAAACCCCAGTGCACAGCCTTTTAGATTATTTAGCCAATTTACAGACCTCAGGCCTAAAGGCCTCATCTTTTAAACTTTATGTAGCTGCAATTTTGGCTTACCTTTCCATAGGTAAGGACAAGACAATCATTTCATTGCCTGTTTTCAAAAGGTTTTTCAAAGGCCTTCTCCATCTTCAGCCCCCAATTAAGGAACCTGTTCCTCCTTGGAGCCTTAATCTGTGTGTTGCCAAACTCATGGAGTCACCTTTTGAGCCCATGGCTACGGCACACTTAAAGTATGTTACCTGGAAGACAGTCTTCCTAGTCGCCATCACCTCTGCAAGAAGAATCTCAGAGCTGCAGGCACTATGTACTGAGCCTAACTACTTAACCCCTCACAGGGATAAGGTATAACTCAGAACTAATAGGAAATTCCTGCATAAGGTGGTGTCTGAATTTCACCCTCACCAGACCATTACCCTTCCTGTGTTCTTTACTGAAAAATCCACTCCTGGAGAACAGAGACGCTATAGCTTGGATGTGAAAAGAGCCATCTCTTACTATCTGGAACACACCAAACCATTTTATAGGTTCCACGACCCAGTTTTTCCTCACCTATGGGGAGGTAGGTAGAGGAAGGCCAACCACTAAGAGGACTATCTCTCACTGGATAGTCTCCTATATTCGTTTTTGTTATGAAAAGGCTGGTAAACAGCCCCTTGAAGGCCTCAGGGCACATTCTACCAGGGGCACTGCTGCCACAGTGGCAGCTGCAAGGGATATTCATTTGCTTGATGTCTGCAAAGCAGCCACTTGGAAGACTGTACACACATTCACAAAACATTATTGCTTGGATGTACAGTCCAGATCTGATGCCATATTTTGCAGGGTGGTCTTGCAGAGCCTCTTCCCTAAGTAAGTTATGTACCCACCTCCCAACTACACTGCTTTGTAGTCTGCATATTGTTACTGATGCTAAAGCCTCACCATAGTAATCTTGTTTCTTCCAAGGTGTCCTTTAGCATCACTAAGCCCCCACCCTTCCTCCCCAACTAACCTGGCTGAAGAGAACCCTGCTTCCTCATTATTGCTAGATTTGTTTCTCAACTTTTGAATAGCATTTCAAGCAAGGTTTACATGTTTTCCATTGTTCTTTGTTCATGCTGTTGTATGATTTTTAAATCCTGTTGGTTCACACTTAACATGGGAATTTTCCCATTCTAGCTTTGAAAAAGTTGTGGTGCCAACTGGGCAGGTTCCACTTAGCACATCCTCAAGCTCTCTTCTGATTGGCTAATTCTTTTATTTATTAGCATAAACTCCACCTCCCAGGCAGCTCAACCTAGTCAGCTTACTGCATATAGTTACTGATGCTAAGGGGCACCTTGGAAGAAACAAGATTACTACGGTGAGTAATTTTTTCTTATTATTGTACCTTCTAGCTTCATACGAGTTACCTTTGGTTTCCAGGCCTAGGCAGTCCCGTAAATCCTGATTTTGAAAAGCCTTAAAAACCAGGCACATATCACCCTTAGTTTCTTAAATTCCAGACTATACAAATTGATCTCCCTTAGTCTTTCCTCATAGCTCATTTCTCTCATTCGTCTCATTCCTCCAATCATTTATGTTGCCCTCCTTTGAACACCCTCCATTATTCCTATGTCCCTTTTGGTCTGAGGTGCCCAGAACTGGCTACAGTATTCAATATGTGGTCTTATCAAAGAATTAAACATGTGTATAGTCACTTCACTACATCTGCTAATAATGTTCCTCCCTATGCAAGCGAGAATTTGGTACCCCTTTCTAGTTACTAATTTTATTTGATTTTAAAATGTTTGATTATCCATAATGATAATTCCTAAATCATTCTCCTCATAGTTTTCTTGAGTTCCACCCCATATAATTTGCAACTATTTCTTTTAGTCCTTGAAGCCAGATACATCACAGTGCACTTATCAATGTTGAATATGAGCTTAGACCTATTTGCCTATTCTTAAAATAGTTTGCAGGTTCTTTCTTAGGATGTTGACCCTTTCATTTTGTGTGTACCACCATGCAGGTTTTGGTGTCATCCATGACTCACCCTGCGGTTGCATATTGGCTACACAGGGATTGAAGTGGATAGGTCCTAATACTGAGCCCTGGGGACCCCACTTGTCAGCTTACCCTCAGCCAAGGAATAACCCCTTATACAAATAGCCTGCTTTCTTTCTATCAGCAAAGCTAGAACACATCTAATAAACCTTTTATTGAAGTTTAATTTATTTAGCACTGATATAAGCTCCTGATGTGGCACTGTGCCCAAGGCCCTACTGTAATCCCAAAATATTATATTTACAAGTAGGCTTCTGTCAAGTACTTTGTTAATGGGTTCAAAAAACTGATTAAGGTTTGTTTGGCACAATCTTCCACCATGAAAAACCCGTGTTGTGTGTCATGTAACAGTCTATTACTGCTTAAGTGGTATTATGATTCCTCTTTTACAAAAACCTCTAAGGTTTTACCCAGAACTGAGACAAGGCTTACCTGTCAGTAATTTTGGTAGTAAGCTCTCGAACCCTTTCTAAAAACAAGTACCACGAAAGCCTCCCTTCAGCATTTTAGCACTTCCCCAGATCTTTCGATCAAACATTTAATAGGTCCTAGTAGCTCCCTTGCCAGTTCTTTATGAATTCTGGGGTGGATCTCATCTGGCCTCTGGGCTTTATTTGTTTTTAACCTCATAAGTAGGCTCAGTAATTTATTTTCATTTTTGCTTATTTCTTCAGTACCCTGTTCGATCACAATTTCTTCTGCTTGCCCATCTCCCTTGTGACATATGGAACAGAAGACCTGATTACAAATATTTACCATATCCTCTTCCCTTGATACTGTCCTACCAGCCATTGTCAATGGCCCCGCACCCTGATTAGAGCCCTTTTTATTATTAATGTAATAATAAAACCTTTTGTGATTATTTTTAGCTGTAACAGCTATCTTAAACTTTTGGGCAACCTTATTTGTCCTAATTTCTTTTTTTGCAAAATCTAACCCAGTTCTTATAACTAGCCCAGTAAGCAGTTTTTCCACTACATTTTGCCCTTCTATAAGACTTCTTCATTTTTCTTAAACACATTTTAATCTTCCTAGACAACCATGGAGGTGATTTTCTGTTATTGCTTTTTTTAATCTTTTCTAGAACATATTTTTAACCAGATCTTATTTTCTATCATTTTCCAAGTTTCTTCCACATTTAACTCCATTGCCTCTTCCTACCATTTTCAGTTTTGATGTTCTGTTTTTCATTTTCAACATAATTTGCTTTAGTGTAGCATCTTATTAGTGTCCTTCCTCTCTCTCTTTTCTCCTGGTGACATATGTGTATTACGATCACCCCCCAAGAGTGGAATCTTCACTTTACAATCTAACACTTCTACCACATTACAGAGTACTAAATCCAGCATTTTTCCTTTCTTTTGTATGGCATTGGACATGCTGTTGTAGATTGAATTCACTTACAACATTTAAAAAGTTGTTTTATTTGTTTGTTGCACCTGCCATCATTTCCCAGAGTACTCCAGGCATGTTGAAATCTCCTATCAAGTATATTCTGTCTTCTATGTTAAAGACTCTGATAGCATTATACATCTTTTGAACCACTGCATTTGATAGTGATGGTAGTTTGTAAACTACTCAAAAAAAAATGTTTTCAACCCTTTTTGGAGTGATAGCTACCCACAACATTTCAAGTTCATAATCTGGGTCCAGTTTTACTTCAGCTGCCTCAATGTCTTGTTTCATATAAAGACATACACTTAGCCTCCCTTACTTCCTTCCTTTCTTGTCTTTCCTGAACAGGTTGTAGGCCCTAATTATTCCCCCCCCCAATCATCCTGCATTTCCCACCTTATCTCCACAACCCTGAATGAATTTCTAAAGTCACAGTACTCCCTGACATTATCAGTGACCACTCACCTGTTACCTGTATCTGGACAAACAAATTCATCAAGCCCCCCCCCAAAAATAATCCATTCCAGGGTGTTAAAGCAGGGGTGCCTTGGGCTACTAAAAACACACTTAAGCCGCATAGACTGGTTGGTAGTCGGCACCTCCAAAGATGTTAACCAAGCCTTGGACCTTTTCATTGGGCACTTCACTGCGGCCTGCAATATCTTTGCACCTCTCAAAAAGATGAAGGTCAGGGGAAGAGCTAGCCCTTGGATAACCCCCAAACTAATCACTTTACTCAAACAAAGGGACCATCTCTGGCACTGTGCTCGAGCAACTTCCACACCTGGGGATATTCATAAATATAAAACTGCCAGAAATGAGTGCAAACGGGCAATTCAGAGTGACAAAAGCAAATAGTTCAAGGAGGCACTCTCCGACTCCTGGGGTGATGGGAAAAAATTCTGGAGTAACTTAAAAGACCTTACAGGCAAGGATCCTAAGTCACCACCCACCATGCTCAATTTAAGTGGAACACCAACATCTGACCCTTTCACAATCACCAATACCTTCAACAATGCGTTCTCCAACTTGGATAGTGTCCTCCCATCTGATTTCCTCAATGCCCCCTATGGTAGTTACCCCCCCCCGACACTGCTTGTCTCCTACACCCTGCCCCATGATTTTACTTCAAGGAGATCCCAATGCACTTAGCCAGAACCTATATTCAGAAGGCCATCCACAACGCAGGCTACAGTGGTGACTCCCTTGACCTGAAGGTGTTAGCGCTGGTCCTTGAAGAAATCCTTGTACCTCTGACAATGATATTCAGCCTATCATCAAGAATGTTCCAGTTCCCATCTTGTTGGAAGCAGGCGACCATCACACCAGTACACAAAAGTGGAGACAAGTCACTACACTCCAACTACAGACCTATCTCCATCCTCCCCCCCTTTGTCTAAGGCCCTGGAATGCATTGTCTCAGACCAGCTAGAGTACCTGGAAAAATATAACATCCAATGTCCCGAGCAACATGGCTTTTGAAAAGGCCACAGCACCACCACTGAGCTACTAGAATTCATAGAATTCATCCATACCACACTCGACCAAGGAAATTGTATGGGGGCAGAATTCATCGACCTTACGAAAGCCTTTGATACTGTCAACTACCCACTCCTACTCAAGCAACTTTCAAGCGTTGGGCTCTCCAAAGAAGCAATGCTCTGGTTTTCAAGTTACCTTGGGGAGAGGGTCCAGTGGGTCAGGATCACCGGTGTCACCTTGGAAGATAAACCGGTCTTTTCAGGGGTCCCACAGGGGTCCACCCTGGGACCTCTACTCTTTGGCCTCTTTCTAAATGACCTCCCTAGTGTCTGCCAACAGAAGTTACTACTCTACGCTGATGACACAGTCTTGTTCACCAGACACCAAGATGTAGTGCTCCTTCAGAAACAACTGCAGCTTGACTTCATACACATCAAAGAATGGTTCAAGACGCACAAACTGGTCTTGAACTATGGCAAAACAAAGGTGATGTCTTCTCTACAATGCCAGGAGCAAGTACAAATCCCATGACCTCACCATCAAAAACCAAACAGAGACCATACTTGAACATGTTCCTGAATTTAAATACCTAGGCATTACACTGGACAGTTCCCTCTCCTACCACTGGCACATTGAATCTGTTGCCAAAGCCGCCAGTATCCGTATAGGCCTGCTGTACAGGCACAAACATTGCATGAATCTGGACACACTCCGGTTGGCTATTAACAGCTCTGTCACCTCCATCACTGATTGCGGGCTAGCAATCTATGGCTCTGCCTCTGCCACTGCCCTCTGCAGAATTGCGGTTGCACTCAACAAAGCATGCAGGCTTCTAACAGGGGCTGACCGACTCACACACACTTGTGATCTGTATGCTCAGGCAGGATGGCTTCCTCCCATCAGCCGGATCCAGTATCAAACCTGCCTCTTTGCCAAAAAAGTCCTTCTTGGGATCATGCCCCCAGGGCTTGAAAAGCTCCTCATAGACCACTAAGCACACAGCAAACTAGAAGTTCACAACAACAAACCTTCCTTGTCCCCCGATGCTGGACTACTATGGGACAGATGGCTTTTGCTCACAGAGCTCCACAGTAGTACAATACACTCCACAAAGAAACTCTTACAGCTGCTGCCCTTGGCCCATTTAAAAGACAACTCTGACTTCATCTCAGTTCTGCTAGTCAATGTGACTGCTTCACCTAACCTGGGACCCTGCACTCACTGCCCTCTGTCTTAGACAGGTCTGCTACTCCTCTTACCATGCCCTCCCTCCCCTACCTCCCCCTGCACACCACCTCCCCCCACTCCCCTTCCTCATCCCTCCTGGCACTTACTGACAACTATCCCACCCTTCCTTTCCCCTGGAGTACTCTTACCATTTGCCCCTTACCCTATGACAATGGTCTTCTTGCCTGCATACCCCCGCCCTCCCTATCCACACGCCAACAACACTTATTTCTAAGTTTATCTCTAAGTTTGCCCTTGCACATTTTGAGGTACTGTAATTAACTATGCCTCAGCTTCTTGTTCTTTTTTTTCTTCATTTTTACCATATAATTATGTATAATCCTGTAGACCTTTGTATGTATGTTTACCTACCATTTCCCTGACGTGGAACCTTTGTAAATGAGCAGTTCCTGCTCAAAGGTATTTGTAATCCTAGATTTCAATAAAATAAAATAAAAATAAATAAATAAACTGCACAGGCATCTATATTTTCATCTAACATCGTCACCTCCAACTCCTTTTGTTTGTTATTTAGGCTTCTTACATTTATGAGGATGCAGTTCCAGCCCTTGCTATTGTCCCTTCCATGCCTTCTTATGGCTAGATTTGTTTGCGATATTATGCAACTTTTGTTAATTGTATTTTGTCCCCCCCCCCCCCAAGGCAGCTAACTTAAAAGGTGGTTATGTTTTGAGATAGTCTGTTTCTCAAAGTCCTTGTACCACTTGGGTCGAGGTGTAAGCCATCCCTTGTATACAGGGTGCAGTCATTTACAAACCTTTCCCAGTTCCTGGGAAGAGGAACCCCTCTTGCCTGCACCATCTCCTCAGCCACCAATTGATATATTTTACATCATTGTTTGTGACAGCTCCTTCCCTAGGAATGGGTAGAATTTCAGATATAATTATGTTACTTTTCTTTGTTTTAAATATACTTCCCATGTCTACAAAATCATTCTCTATGCTTCTGATGTTTGTTCTGTCCATATCATTTGACACAACATGCAGCGCTACCACCCTTTCCTTATTGCCGCTTGTTATTCTCTCGATTGTTTTTAACATCTGCAACCCTTGCCCTTGGTAGGCAGCTGATGGTAGTTCGCTTTTTCCTTCCTCTGCATATTTGTTGGTCGGTATAACGGAGGATTGAATTACCTACCACAATTATTTCTGTGTTTTCTTTTATATTCATTTGAGTAGCTTCCCCCTCACCCTGGCTTGAGGATTCAGTGCTACATGGTATTTCATTTTGATTCAAGTTAGTGTTGTTTACCCGACTTGCCTTCTCTACTTCCTCTTCCTCCACTACCTGTCATATGTGTACTTTGAGGATTGCTTGACCATCCATTATTTTAACATTCTGACTCACTGTTGTATATCAGATTAGTTGTTCTACTCCTTGTTGCACCTTATATTAGCTTCAGTAACATGCAGTTCTGTCTCACCAGGCATCAACTGATTGTCATCACAAAAACCTTAAACCTCTTTGTTAATTCAATACTATCTTCTGTCCTTTGCCTTTTAGTGCCCCTACCCTTTGAGGCTCCCACCATGCACTATTAATTTTCTTCCATGTTTACCCACTTCTCTAACTCAGCACTCAGCAGTCTTTTTCATTTATCTCTTACAGTTACATGGACTGTTTGCATACCGTCACTATCTTCACACCCTCCCCCCCTGCCCCATCCTTTCTGGATATCCGGCAGTAACAATATTGTGTTAAACATAAAGTCCTCTATTTCTTTTATTTGAATGCTGCATTCCAATCATTCTATCAAAATACACATTTTCTTAATCATTTTGGTTGTAGTCTGCTGCATCTCTGCATTGCTGTAATGTTCCTTTCATACTGAACATTAGGCTGTTTCTGCAACAAATTAACAGCCATTAACCAGACCCTGCCCCTCATCTCAATGTAGCTCATCTGGCCCTATATTTTACTCTCTCTACTCTGGCAGTCTGGTAGAGACACAGAGATGATCAGACTTTCTGCTGTGGGATTGAGGAGAAGGTCTAGCCATACCCAGATCTGGTGAGCCCTTTGCAGGGTTTGCTGGTCCATAGTTTGGTGAGCCTCAGTCTGGACTCCTATAATGTGAAATACTATGCCAGGAAAGGCACCTGCAAAGTGGCAGCTGTGAAATCATGCCAGAATGGCTGCTGAGAAAAGCCATAGAGTCTGTGCCCATGGAGGCATTCTTTGCAGAATGAAACTGTTGTGAGAAAACCTAAGTGATTTACAGCTTGAGAAAGCTGCTGAGATGAGAAATTGGAGACAGAGACCTGTATCTCCATTGAGCTGCTGTGGAGCAAGGTAGAAGGCCCGTTAGCCCTCATCAAGTGGGGTGACTCGGGGAATGGGGCATGTGCCCTGAGTACATGAGCATCCTTTTTCTGATTGTTTGGGGTTCAGAAGAGCATGTCATCCCAGGGGGAGAGTTCAGCAGTGCAGGGACAAAACCCCTGTATATTTTATCCCTTTCAGTTTACACATATATAATCACCATGCCTCAATTAAATTTGGGTAGGGTCACTGGACACTGTTTGCAAGCGCATACAATTTGAAGAAAAAAGAGAGAAAATGAATTATTAAGAATGTAATGCTGCCAGAAAATGGTGCCACATCTTTTTCTATTTACTGTTGCCCCAGTAATGTCATAATGGGCTTGTTCAGTTTTAGCTGATTTGATTGATAGAGTCTAAACATTTTCAAAAACAGGTGGAGCTGGATCTTTCTAGTGCTGGAGGATTCATTTCTTTGCATTAATAAGTAGTAAATTAACCAAACTGGAAAGTTGTTCGCTATTCCTTTGTGCTGGGATATTCCAGCATAATGATCTCTAGATTAAATGGAAAACTCAGTTGTGTTACTTTGGATAAAAATTGCAATTTGTTCCCCAATAATGTGAGAGTCATAGACAAAATATAAACATATGCATAAAGGAACCTTTTGCTGACTGGCGTCTTGGGCAGGAGTCTGCGATAAAGCTACTGAATTTAATCTTTCTGAAGTGTAACAAATTTTGTGTAGAATATTAAACTGAATTTATTTAGTCAAGTCAAGTCATGTCAAATTTATTTAAAAGATGCCCAATCCAGGAGGCTCTGGGCACCGTACAAATTTTAAAAAGAACATAATACATAGAATAAATGAAATAACAAATAATAAATACATCATAGTCTATTGTAGTCTAAGCATCAAATGCCTGAGAGAATAGAAATGTTTTCAGGCGGATCTTAAAGATATTTACAGTCGAGGCCTCTCTGACCAAAGCTGGTAATAGGTTCCATAGGGCGGGAGCCGTAACGCTAAAAGCTCTGTCACCGGCTGACTTCAGCCTCACCCTAGGAACGGTCAGGAGGCCACTACTGGAGGATCGAAGAGGGCGGACCGATGGAGCAGGTGTCAGGAGGACTGACAGGTAACCAGGGCCCTGCCCGTGTAGGGCCTTAAAGGTGAGAAGACCCACCTTAAAGAGGACTCTCCACCTGACCGGCAGCCAGTGCAATTCACGCAGTACCGGTGTAATATGGCAAAATTTTTTCTGCCCAGTCAGTAACCAGGCAGCTGTGTTTTGCACCAGCTGCAGTCTGCAGAGAAGTCCTCCTGTGACCCCGAGATAGAGCGCATTACAGTAGTCCAGCCTAGATGTGACTAAGGCATGTATCAAGGTAGGGAGGTCCAGAGACGGAACAAGGGGCCTAATCCTGGCAATGTTTCTGAGATGGAAAAAACAGGTACGAACCACGGAAGATACTTGAGTCTCCATGGTCAAGTTCCTGTCCAGAATCACTCCAAGACTACGCACCCTAGAGGAGGCCTTCAATGAGACAGCCCCAAGAACAAGTCCAGTTGCTGAATCAGAGACCTCCATATCACAAGCTCTGTTCGACTCCACTACCAATACCTCCATCTTGTTAGGGTTCAGTCGCAACCAGCTGGAGGCCATCCAGTCACTTATCTCGGTCAGACAGATGTTTAGCACATCCACTGCATTGGATGTTCCTGGGGCAAAGGAAAAGTATAGCTGAGTATCATCAGCATAGCAATGAAAACTCAGACCATACTTCCTAATGATCCCACCCAAGGGCAGCATGTACACTGCGAACAACATTGGGGCCAGTACCGAACCCTGAGGGACTCCGCAAGGAAGGAGATTGGGTGTAGATGAAGAATTACCCATCGTAACCCGTTGCCTCCTGTTTGTAAGAAAGGACTCAAACCAGTTGATGACAGTACCGGTGAGTCCACATAAATCCCTAAGGCGAACTAGCAACACACAATGGTCCACAGTGTCAAATGCCGAAGAGAGATCGAGAAGAACAAGAATTGTCCTGTCCCCCTGATCTCTAGCCCTGAGGAGATCATTCTGCACCCATTACAAGAGCAGTTTCTGTGCTATGTCTGGCCGAAAAGCCGACTGGAAGGGATCGTACAACTCGTGATTGCAGGTGCTCTTCCAATTGACGCTACCACTTCTCACTACCTTCCCAAAATGAGAGGTTGGAGATAGGATGGTAATCGCCATGATCTCCGGGTCCAAAGATGGTTTCTTTTAAAGGGGTCACCAGAGCTCCTTCAAGGCATCGGAAAAACTCCCTCAGATAAGGAACACCGTCACGATCATAAGCGAACACCGAGCCAACAGAGCCAACGCATCTCATTAAAGCAGCGTTGGCACTGGGTCCAGTTCACAAAAGGTATGCCTCAAATTGGTTGCTACATCAATAACCTCACTTGCCTCCACTGGTCTAAACTCCCCCAACTTGGCGGAGTGCACTCAGAACACATCTGACGACCACTGTTAGCTATGGTATTGCTAACTGAAGAGGCATCCCAACGGATCATGGACACCCTGTCCGAGAAGAACCGAGCAAACTCCTCACAATCTTCAGTGGAAAAAACCCTCCTAGGCTGCAGGCAGACAGGATGAAGAAGTCTGTCTACAGTCCGGAAGAGTGAAGGTGGTCGATTCTTCCCGGCAGCAATCTCCCTGGATGGAACACTGCCTTATTACGATTGATTGCCTCCTGATACGCACGATAGTGCGAACGCAGGACCAGTCTGTCCACCTCCAGGTGGGATCCTCTCCAGCAGAGCTCCAATCTCTGACCCATCTTCTTCATCTCCCTGAGGTCCCCATCGAACCATGGGGACCTCAGGTATGAGGTTCTGGGTCATACACGGACAGGTGCGAGGGAGTTGATGGTGTCAGAGAGCACCTTATTATAGGTGTCAACCCCGGCACCAACTCCTCCAACGCATGCAGCACCCACACTAGATAATTTAGCTGCCGCCAAAAAACCCTCAGGGGTAAGACCCCGCAAAGGGCGACAGCTAATCATCTCAGCAGGGGAAGGGCTTATGGCGTGAGCCCCAAATGTGAACTTCACCGTGCAGTGATCGGACCAAGAAACCCGATTTAAATTGGATTTAAACCCAATTTAAATTTGATATTCTGAGAGGATAATGTAAATGAAGACATGATAGAATTCCATTGTTGCTCAGTGGAAGTGGACACCAAATCTTTCTTCCAAGCAAATTTTAATGAGGTAAGGTCTGAGGAGATACCATGTCTTATCTACATAGAAACACAGAACCATAGAATCTGTTGGCAGATAAGGACCTTATGGCCCACCTAGTCTGCCCATTTCCCTACTCACTGCTGCAGCCCCAGATCCTATTTGATCTGTGACTCACCTGCTCTGCACATCTCCAGGGTACCCTTACATCTATCCCATACACTCTTGAACCCCCATATTGTTTTTCCCCCACCACTTCTGCTGGAAGGCTGTTCCATGGCTCCACCACCCTTTCAGTGAAAAAGTACTTTCTAACATTACCCCTGAGCCTTCCACCCTTCAGCCCCATATCATGCCCTCTTGCTCTTGTGCAGAGTTTTCTCTGAAATATGCTTTCCACCTGTACCCTGTTTATTCCCCTAAGGTACTTGAAAGTCTCTATCATATCTCCCTTCTCCCTTCTTTCCTCCAGTGAATAGATATTAAGGTCCTTAAATCTTTCCTCATAGGGCTTCAGGTGCAGTCAGTGTACCATCGTCATTGCCCTTCTCTGGACTGCCTCTATTTTGTCAATGTCCTTCCAGAGATGTGGTTTCCAGAGCTGGACACAGTACTCCAGCTGCGACCTCACCAGTGATCTGTACAGTGGCATCACTACCTCATTCCTCCTGCTTGTGATGCCCCTCCCTATGCACCCCAACATTCTGTTTGCTCTCCCCACCACCTTTTCACACTGTTTGGTCACCTTCAGGTCATCAGATATGACAAACCCCAGGTCTCTCTCCTGACTTGTGGTGGCAAAAATTTCCCCACCCATCCTGTACTCCTCCCTTGGATTCCTGTGACCCAGGTGCATGATCTTGCACTTTTTAACATTGAAACTTAACTGCCAGACACCCGATCACTCCTCTAATAGGCTTATGTCCTCTCTCAATTTTTCCACCCCCTCCGGTGTGTCCACTCTGTTGCAGATCTTGATGTCATCTGCGAAGAGGCACACCTTCCCTCCAGATGCTCTGCAATGTCACTAATGAAGACATTGAATAGGACTGGCTCCAGCACTGACCCCCTGTGGCACCCCGCTGGTCACCTCCATCTCCTCAAATTTCATGCCATTTACCACCACCCTCTGAGTCCTGTCCCTTAGCCAGTTCCCAACCCACTTTACCACTGTAGGACCTACTCCCAGGATCCCCAATTTATTTAGCAGTCTCCTGTGCAGAACAGCGTTGAAGGCCTTGCTGAAATCCAGGTAAGCCACATCTACTGTCCCTCCCTGATCTACCACCCTAGTTACCCAGTCAAAGAAATCTATAAGATTTGTCTGACAGGACCTTCCCGATGAGAATCCATGCTACCTTGGATCCTATACCCTGCTATCCTCCAGAAACTTCACAATCCTCTCCTTAAGTAAGGATTCCATTAGTTTCCCTACTATTGAGGTCAGGCTTACAGGCTTGTAAATACCTGCCTTCTCTTGTGGAGAGGGACCACATTTGCCCTCCTCCAGTCCTCAGGTACCTCCCTGTCTCTACTGATGCACTGAAAAGGGCAGCCAGTGGTTCCACCAGCACTTCACTGAATTCCTTTAGTACTCTGGGGTGGATCCCACCTGACCCCATTGCCTTATCTGCTTTAATTTCCCCAAGTTCTCCTAGGACTCTTTCCACCGTGAATGGGCTGGTGTCTACCTCCCTCCCTTGAATTTTGCTGATGTATCTGAAGAAGATCTTGTCACCTTTCTTAATAGCCTGTGCTATACCTTCCTCTTTCTGTGTTTTACCCCTTCTAATTATTTTCACAGATTCCCTCTGCTTCTCCAGATATTGTTCTCAGTACTCATCCTTTTGTGTTTTCTTGTATCTCCTGAAGGCTCTTTTCCTTTCCCTTACTTTCTCTGCCACTAACTTTGAACCATAATGGCATTTTCTTTCTTTTACTCTTGCTATGTATTTTGACAGAGTGATCTGTTACTTCTGTTATGACTCTCTTGAGTCTAGTCCACTGTTTTTCCACATTTCCCCCATACCTTCCACTGCCAGGGCTCTTTTGAGATTTCTACCCATCTCCTTAAAGTTAGCCTTCCTGAAATCTAGGACCTTTATCCATGAATGGCTTGCCTCTTCTACTGTGGTTACCTTAAACCATATTGTCCTGTGGTCGCTGGTACCAAGAGGACTGCCCACCTCCACATCTGTGATCCTGTCCCTGTTGGTCATGATCAAATCCAGTATAGCCTCCTTGCAGGTTGGTTCTTCTACAAACTGTCTTAAGTTTGCCCCATTCATGGCAGTCATGAAGTCCCTGCCCCTTGTTGTACTTGCAGTCTGAGTGCTCCAATCTACCATAGGCAGGTTGAAGTCTAGAAGTAGATCTTACTTGTAAGTTTGGAGAGGGGAGTTAACTCGCTTTATAAAAGATCAAGTGGTGTTTGGTGTGGCGAATCAAGATTTCCTATGCATTTTTAACAACTTCCCTAAGATGTAGATATTTCAGAAAAGATCCAGATTGAAAATCTAGCAAAAGAGATAAATTTATTATCAAGGTATATATACTTTAGAAGAAAAAAAAAACATCTGTCATCCAAACTTGTGGGATCAATGAGATAGAAAGTTGTGGATGAAAGAAAATTCAGAATAAGTGTGAAAGAACTATCAGCTGCTAACAGTAAATTTGCCCATCGCCTGTCAAAAGCAATGATCTTTATGAACTGCAAGGCTTTTTGATGCAGAGCCTTTTTTTTTTTTGGTAATTTTGTTCCAGATCTACTGTAAGTAGAGACATCCACAAAGGAAGAGATGTTCTTCCGTGGAGAGCCATGATGGGGGTGAAACTGATTCTTTGAGCCAGAGATAAGCTCATTCATTCTGAGCTGATAAATAATATCAGTCAAAATTTGGTAGCCCAAGGCTACTCTGTTCTAGAGATTGATATATTTTTTTTTTCGAGAGAGAGTGAGAGCAAAAGGGAGAGAGAGAGAGAGAGAATCTATGCCTTTCTTCTAACTAGAGACATCTTCTTTAGTTTTTTCTCCAGATTGCTAAAGAAATGTGAATTGATCTTGATAGTTAGGGCCTGGAAAAAGAATAGAATTCTGGGTGAAATATTAATTTCAATAATATTTACCCTTCCTATCAAGGAGAGCGGTAAATGCATCCATCTATCTATATATCAAGGTCAAAGTAAATTTGTAACATTAAAGAGTTAGTAGAATTGACAGTAGCAGGTAGAAAAATGTTACAAATTGTAAGAAGTAGTTCACTGTAACTTTTTATTTCTAAAGTATTTCTCTTTTTCCTTTTGCTCATTAGAAAGTGTTCTATGTGATATTAGAAAATGGGCTTTTTATTTCCTGACATCCGATTGGCTGGTACCCATTCCAGTGGGTACATTAACTTTCAACAGATGTCAAGGAAATGAAAAGTTCCAGCCTGCTATGCTCCAATGCCAAACTCGTATCCTTGTGCCAGTTTGGAATTCAAAATTCAGTAGCCAACATTTTTTTCCTCTCACTTACCAAGAGATGCTGCACCCAACGCTCCTTGTATAACTACTGGTAACCGGTTTAATACAGAAACATGTTTTCAAACAAAATAATTCAGCATACACTACAATCAGTTAACATTTGTTTCTCAGGTGCCTTCTGCATTCAAAAGCTACTTTCATCATCTAAAAAATATTTCCAGGATGCCCCTTGTTTGAGTCTGCTGATCTTGCCACCTTAGTCAACAAACTAATTTTCTTTCATCTCAACTGCTGTGTGCACACTGTAAAGGTTTACACAGGGGTCAACTGCCAAATCTGCATCTACATGCCACAGATCCATAGCACATAGTTATGCCTAAGTACCTCTGCCATGTACCAAGGTCCTGTGGACCCTTGTGTGTATGTAAGATATATATGTATGAGAAATTAAGATGCTTATGCATGAACATTTTTTGGTCTAAATATTTTACTGTGTATGTTTTAAAGTGGTTTATGATATTGGATAAAAGGGATACTTGATAAAATGTACAGGTCTTCCAAGCTTTGGATGGGCACCTTTTTTAAATCAATAAACCAAACATGCCGAATATTATCCTTTTTTTAAATAAGGGTTCCAGATCTGTGCACAGTACTCCATATGTGCCTCACCAATGATCTGTAGAGGGGCAAGATCACCTCTTTTTTTCCTGCTACAGAAGGCCCTACTTGTACACTCCAGCATACTGTTTACCTTCACATATGCCTTATTGCATTTGGAAGTGGTCTTAAAGCTGTCACTTATCACAACCCCAAGGTCCCTTTGTTCTGAGATTGTTTACCTTGACCCCCCCCGCCCCCCATCTACTAATCAGTTTTCAGATTTCTCTTTCCCATGTGCATGGCCCTGCACTTTTTGCATTGAGTTTGAGCTGTCAGATTTTTGGCGAACTTTCTAATTTCCCCAGATTCCTCTGCATGCCTGGTCCCTTCTTCGCTGTCCACCCAGCCACATATTTTAGTGTCATCCACAAAGAGGCACATGTGGCCCTGGAACCATGCCCCAGTGTCACACATAAACAAACTGAAGATCTCTGGACCCAGGACAAATCCTTGTGGCACTCTGTTCATCAGCTTCTTGACCCTGGAATATTTGTCATTTTGTACAAACCTTTGGGTCCTTCTACATAATCAGTTTTCTGTCTACCTGATAATCCTTCCCCCAACCCTAAGTCATCTAACTTCTTCACTAGTCATCTGTGTGGCATTGAGTTGAACATCTTGCTGAAACTGAAGACCTTTCTGAAATGTTATTCCAGTTGAATGTGTTGGTAGACTTTCTAAGGTTTGTGCAGTGAAACAAGTGAGTTGTCACTTTTACTTTTCAAACTGTCATTACAAAGAATTAAATTGATGTGCCAGAAAATCCCAACTTCTGAAGAGCCCGAATTATTGCAATGATAAGTGTAGATTTATTTTTGTCATTTGCAAAAGAAACAAATACTTTTACCAGCAACAAATTACAATGAATATATGTTTATAATGCGGATTTCCTTCAGTGTAATTTTTCAGCTAATATATATATATGTGTATATCCATATGTTGTTTGGGGGGCATTGTGCTGTTGCAGGTGCCTTCTTTCAGATGAGACATTACTCTGAGGTCCAGTCTGCCTGTTCAGGCTGTTGTTTGGGTGGATGATAATGATCCTGTGGCATTTCTTAAAATAAGTAGGGAAACTCCCCATTGCCCTGATCAAATCTTCCCCTTCAGTAAAACCTCCAACTGCTTAACCTGTTTGAATCTGTATCCCTTCTTCCCCCAGGATGAGGCTGAAACAAGAAGTATTTCCCAGCATTTTTTTCCTAGTCAACAAACACTAAATAAAATAAAGAACTACAATAAATCTTTTTATTTTCAAGCTGTTTCTCACCCTCACTCTGGTCAAGGCACTAGATGAGTCTGGGGAGAAGTGTGGAATGTGGCAACTTAGAGTTTCTCCATACCACTCTAAGACTAATGGTTTGGTTAAGTGCTTTAACTCCATGCTAAGTCCATGTTAAGGGAATTTGCTGAGTTGACCAACATGTGAGGGAGTGGGACAAGCATTTGGCCCATCTTTTATTTGTATATAGTGGAGTTCACAAGGAATCCAGAGGGTTTTCACCCTTTAAGCTGTTGTTTGACCACAGGGTGAGGAGTCCACGAATCTGGTAAGTGATAAATAGGAGGGCAAACTTGCTTCCTGATGGGAATCTGTTGTGCAGTATGTCCTGAATTTCAGGTCGTGGCTCAAGGAGCTTATGGGGCTTGCTCAGGAACACCTAGCAACTGCACAGTAGAAAGAAAGAACAAAGTACAATCATGGAGCCAAAGCCTGGGAGTATAAGGTTGGACAACAGGTGATGACACTCATCACAGTCCGACAAAATAAATTGCAGGCAGCCTGGGATGGTCCCTACTCTGTGGTCAGGAAGGTGAATGATGTGAATTGTGTTGTGGAACTGCCCAAGAGTTGATGCAAACAGAGGGTATACCATGTAAACATTATGAAACCTTACCATGATAAGGAGTAAAAGGACCTGGCAGTGTGCAACTACCAGAGGAGGAGAATGAAGTACATCCATTAGTGGAGCTCCTTGATGAGGGTCATGTTGAATCCTCTGTGGATGCCATCACCCTCTTGGAGCAGCTGATGCTTGTCCAAGCAACAGATATTAGTGGATTCCCATAATCATTTGGAGAAATAGTCATGGGAAAACCAAGGCACACCATAATGGCTGAGCACCATGTGGACAGGGCCAGTTTTAGGACTTTGGGTGCCTCCAGCAAACTCTATGATTGGGGCCCCACAGACGGGGCTGGGCCCCCCTCCCAAGTAATCATTCTACATAGTATTTTAATTTCATAAAATATGTGCCAATGCATACTTAGGTGCTAAATCGCATTTGGAAACCTAGAAACAAGCTCACCACATTTATAAAACTGAAACAGTTGTTCTCAGACTAACTAAAAACCAAATGAAAAATAAATTCTGGAGGGAAGAAATGCACTTGAAAGAATATGTACATACATGGGACATAGCTACTTTGGAATTTCTTACATAAATTCATTAGAAAGAATCTGGCAAGCTCAACCCTTGCATTTACAGTGCATCTTAAAAAAATGTGAGGAGGCACTCGGTATGCGACCAACCAAAAGCATCAGCAAATTCATCACACTCCCCACCCAAAAGTGAGACTGCTCATAAAAGGTGCTTCAATTTAATGTAAGGTGCAGGTGTGCAAAGTCCAACCAAAAGCATATAGTTAAGGAACCAGAGCTCTCCCTGCTCCACCCCCCAACTCTGCTGCATTAAAGTCTGCAATTTTTTCCATATAACTCAATATGCTTACTTGTTGTAAGTTGTTGAGGGGTTCTTAGTCTCATCATCCAGCTGAATTATGATTAAGCCTGACTACTACGGCAAAGTGACCACCTTCATTGGTCAGAAAAAATATTTTATCTTGCCCTTCAGAGCTGATGTCCTGCTGCTTTCTCAGTCTTGTGGATAAACCACTCCCCAACTTTATTATTTAGGTAGTGTGCTCCAGCCAATAAGAAGCTCACAGGGTTTTAGTGAGCAGCTCATCAATTTGAAGAAGGCTTCAATTCTCCTGCATTTTAAGCTGTATATGGGATTTGGCAAGCTCAACCGCTGTATTTGCAATGAAATTGTGCATATGAGTTTTAAAGCATCAGAGGGACTTTCCAGACTTTTTTGTTGACAAATTCATTAATAAGGTTACTATTAGGGAGACTGTTGCCAACGTCATGCTCAATGGACAGCACTGCTAGCCCAGACAGTCTTTCTTGGCTCATTGATGACCTCAGATAGGTCTTTATCAACTTAAGTTTTGAAAAACTGCATTCTGCTGTAGCCACAGTTACAGGTACCATCAAAAAAATGCGCAGCACCACATAGGTATTCACATCAATTTCATGTGGCCGGTTTTGAAGGAGAAAATTTAACACCTGTATTGGTGACGTATCATTCTCAAGCATTCCTGTTAGGTTTTGAAGTTCATGTGCAAGTTCATGAGCATCAAAGTAAGAGTGGTTAGTTGTATTGTCTGTTAATTTTTCTTTGAGAACCTCACATTGCTGTATCAGGTCTTTTATGGAAACTCCATTTAGTGCTTTTATGTTAGACAGAAATCCAAATGTTTTAGCAAACTTGGACATTTGCTGAAAGCACTCACTAAAGGACATCAGTGTGGTGTCCAGCAGTATGTTGAAAAACTCAACTTGAAAACTGCATTTTGGGTCCTGCACTGTATCATCCTGTCCTTCATAATCAAATAGTCACTTAAACTTTCTGTCTTGTCTAAGGGAATTCAGCTGGGACATCCAGCTCTGCAGCGATCTTAGAGCCCTGTACCGATGCCTGTTCAAATCCACTCTCTTTGTACTTTTTAAGTATGTCAGTGCTTGATGCAAGCACCTTCATACAGGCAGAAATGTCAACTGAAGAACTCTGTAATATCTTGCTTGCACTGTTGACTTCAAGCAGGACATCATACCAGATGATGAGACATACAATAAATTTGTATGAGAGGAGTTCAGCACAAAGTGACGTTGCCTCTGCAGGTGTTGCAGCATCTTTGGTCCTTATAGACTCTGCAATATCCTGCAAAGCACTCCTAATTTCCTTGCACTGATAGTGAAGTGCTTTTACAGACTCTATCTGACACTCCCCCGGCATCTCAAAAAGTGGCTTTGGAGTGTAATGAACTTGCTTTTTCAGTATTTGCCAGCGACTTGTTGATGCTGGGCAAAAACTGTAGACCTTCTGCAGGTAGCCAAAGAAAGAGACAGCATGCCTTGATGAATGGGCTCCACCGCTGATAATGAGGTTCAGGCAGTGGGAGGCACATGGCACATAAAATGCTCTGCAGTTTAATTCTTTTATGCGAGCCTACACACCAGCTCATTTTCCTTTCATGTTGCTCCCATTATCATATCCATACCCCCAACAGTTGCTGATGTCCGGATTATGCTGCTGTAAGGTCTGAAGAAAGGAGTCTGTCAGTCCTTCTCCGGTTGTGTCATTTACAGATATGAACCCCAAAAAATGTTCCTTGATGGTGGTGACATTTTTAAAAACATCCACATGTCTAACAACAAGTGTCATCTGCTCTTGGTGGCCAATGTCAGGTGTACAGTCCAGGATCACTGAAAAATATCTGGATTCTTGTATCTGTAATACAATGGCCCTAACAACTGCACCTGAAATTAGTTGAATTATTTAATTTTGAATGTCCTTGCCCAAATAGTGGTCCATTATTTCTTTATTCTGAATCCGGAGAATATGTTCAGCCATGAGTGGATCAAACTTTGACAGGAATTCAACCTTCCCCCAAAATTTCCATTGCTTTGGGTATGAAGCACATCACTTGTGCCACGTAAAGCCATGTTCCTCTCAGCCAAGAACTGAATAGTTGCTATGATGCATTCCAAGACTGCACGCCAGTGTATTATTTCTTTCTCTATTAGCAGCTGTCTCTTTTCATCCAGTGTCTGGCCACTCTTCAACCTTGTCTCCAGTTCCTTCCACTTTATCATGCTTGCTACATGTTCTGGTGCACAGTCATGGGAACTTAAAGCCTTAGACATTTCTCACCATGCCCAATAACCAGTTCAAAGAAGATTGTCTGAGTGTAAAAATAATTTGCAGGTCAAAGCAGAACAGTGCATCCTTAGAGACAAAGTATGTCAACCAAGTGCGCTTTACTCTCTCACTGCTGAGCAGAGTGTGAAAATAATTTTCTGCAGTAAATCATCTCTTTTTCTCATTTACTGGGAATTGTGGCAGTATGACTTGCACAGGTCCATGTTTCACAGATAACACTCGTACCTCATCCCTTAATGTATCTGGCCAAGTTCCAAGATCCTCAAATAAAATTTCAGAAAATCCTGCTAAATCGCAAGTGATGTTATCTATGCAGGTGGGCACAGTGCGGACAGTGGTAGGTGTGTTCCTGGTCTTTATTGATACTCCTGGGATGATATTTTCACAGATGGTGGGCACAGTACTGACAGTGGCAGGTCCATTCCTGGTCTCCTCTAAAGGCAGAACTCCTGGGATGATATTTTTGCAGGTCGTGGGCACACTATGGACAGTGGCAGGTGCATTCCTGGTCTTCTCTGAAGGCGGAACTCCTGGGGTGATAGTTTCACAGGTGGACACCATTTCTTCCATTACAGCAGTTGCAGGAACCTCTGCTCCAGGTTCAGGTGCTCTTTCCAGATCAGCTCTGCTTCCTAGGCTTTCACATGAGCGTTATGGGGTAGTAACAAAACATTTCTCAAGAGCACCTCTTTCCCACTTTGTATCTTCATTTCTCTGCTGCTGTAGCTTTTTCTTTGTGACTCCTGACAAATATGTTCACTTCATTTCTTAAAACTGATGGTGTAAAAAAAAAAAACATCAAACTTCTGCAGCAGAATTTGCAAATGTACTCAAGAGCAGGTTTTTACTTTAAACTTCCATGTAAGTGAAAGGTGACATCAGGCGTTTTAATAGTTGACTTTGTGGATCCAGAAACACTTGCACTGACCTGCTCTCTCTAAAGGTTGTGATATGTAGATGCCCAGGCCCTACGCCCTACACTGAGGCCCTGTCCACACTACACTCGGAAAAATGCTGTAATGTTTTCAAACCATTACAGACTGTAAACGTTACAGTGTGTCCACACTGCCAGTGAACAGTGTAGATAACGGTGTGAAAACATTACAGCCTGTCCACATTGAGTACAATAGTGTGTGTGGTCCCAACCCTGTAGTAGCAGTACACATCCCATGGTGCACTCGGTGATGACAGCTGCAATGTGAGATGCCCTCCTACATGTCATATGGAGTATTGGGCATATGGCACAGTCATATCATGTACCAAACCGTATTCCACTGTCAGGGGACACACATGTTGTGGAGGTGACAGAGGGAGGGTTTGAGGGAGGGGGAGATCTGTGCATTGGAATTGGGGGCTACTTCAGTGTTGGGGAGGAGCTATGGCATCATCTCTGCCAGCATAAGGACAGCAGGGCACAACAGACATTAATGTACTGCTGCTGTACAGCTGATGGAAGACCCTCTAGTACTGCCTTCGGTGCTCCCCACCACTCCACAGTACACTGTGCCACACGTCTATTGCCCACCACAGCAGTGTACCATGATGCACTCAGGAGCTCCACTACTGTATGTGTTCACTACTGGCACTGCTCTGCAGGTAGTATCACTGCCACAGCACACATGGGCAGGCAGGGTAATCCCGACACTGGGCACAATGAGAGGAGTCATCAAGGCCAGTACACGGATACCATCAGGAGGCGGCCCTCGGGGAGGCATGTGTGGATGGAGAGGTGGGTTCGGTGGGGACATGGGGGTACACCCGGGAGTGGACATACAGCTGTCTGGGTACTGTACTTAATAGAGGCATCCTAGTATTGCAGCCTACACTCATGCTCCATGCTGCCATCTGCATATGTCCTGGTAGCCTTCAACCTCTCTGCATGCAGTGGACCAGTGCTGCAATGCATACAGATGTAGTGGGAGACTGGAGGCTACACGATGGAGTGTTTAGACACATACTGGTAATGTTACAGGACTGTAACCATTACAGAAACCGTTGTTGAAACCACCTAACAACAGGTTTCCATAATGGTTATGAAAACGCCTTCTGTAACATTACCAGTGCAAACGCAAACCGTTACGGTAACGGTTTGACCTCTCTGTAACATTACAGAGGGGTTTTTTTTGGTGTAGTGTGGACAGGGCCTGAGATGGCCATAGGCACAAAACACCTCTCACTGTGATAGTCAGCACCCCCCACACACTATAAGGATCATGACCCCAAAACACATTGGGTGGGGCACACACACACGCACACACCAGGGGAGTCCTTGGACCCACACTGGGATGGTCATGGACCCTTTACCATTTTACTACACTGGGAGAGTCCTGGTACCTCGCACCCCATGCTAGGATGATCACAGAATCCCCCCCCCCCGAGCCATGAGGCTTTGCTGGATATCTGAATATGGGTGGAGAGGTGTTGATTTTGCTGGATATTAATAGGTAGGCATGTGAACTAGTGTGACTGCATGTGCCTGTGTGCATGTATTTGTGAGAGATCATATATGTACTGTATGTTCATGTAAATAAAACCAAATTTGAACACATAGTACTTGTTTAACTACCCACACAACACAGCTCAAAATAATATTAACCACATAACAAATCAAGAATCTTTGTAGGAAACAGCAAGTCAGGCCTTAGAACAGGCTTTCTGCAGTCCAGAAAAAAAAAAACTAACACAGACTTCAGGGTGGGTCTTTATCTTGCCTTTACCTGCCATTTCTGTAAAAGAGGCAGAGCAGCAAGTATCACTTCTAAACAGCCAAATCAGCTTAAAGTAGAACTGTATTAAACCTGTAAACAATTTCCCCTGCAAAAATTGATTTGTAATACTTGTTCAGATGCAGTTACTGACTGTTCCATCTCTACAGGCTTTGTTTTAATTATCCTAGTGGGTATTTCTGGTTTGCACATTGCATGTAAGAATCATTTCAGAACTGTTTCATGTAGTTTATGACTCTTGCTTGATCATTCATTGTTGGCACAATACATCCATGTACTACTATAGAACTGTGTGGCTGAGAAGGACAAACTACACAGAATTCTAAAATGTCAGCTTAATCACCAGAGTGTAGACAAGAAACGTTCACTGAGATAGCTAAAAAGCCTTTAGAGATGGAACAACTACAGAATTACAAAATGTATTGAAAAACAACTTCGACTTAGCAAGCTCACTTTGCATTAAGTGCTGTTCCCCTTTAACACATTTAGTGCCCACCTGGTGTGTGATGCAATATCTACCAAGTACACCTAAGCAGTTGCTAATGAGTCCTGATCCAAAGTTAAACTGTTTGCATTTTTACATTGTCCTACAGACTCTACCAGGTGAGCATAGTAAAGAGCTGCTGAGTCCACGGCCACATGCAATTTTTACATTTGTTCTACTAATACCATCAGGATCTCACAAAGATCTGCTAATGAGTCATGAGTTGGCTGAATCACACATTTTGTCACACATTTGTGAAAGCACTCCAGGTCTGAAACCTCTAGAAAAAAAGCAGTGCACACCCCCCCCCAAAAAAAAAAGGGATTAATGTAACAAATATTTTTCAGCCTGGATTGGTACTTTAATATGTCAAAGGGAGGAGTGGGGGTCTTTTGGTATTCACCTCAGGGCCCCGCTCTGACGTTGCCCATGATGTAGACCACCCATCAGCTGGGTCCCTACTCCGAACTACATCTACCTCACATGCAGTACCTTTATGTAGGGAGCAGCAGCCCAAAATAAGCTTGATTAAGCTGTGGTCCCCAGTCAATGTGCAGGTAACTGGCAGGGAACGAGCTAAATGAGAATACAATCTCCCTTTACAAAAATTAAAGCAGCAGTACTACCCAACCAGGAAGTGAGCTGTTACAGCCATTGTAGCGCCACAGCAAATATGGTGACCGTTATCTAATCAATGGAGTAAGTGGCAGAAATGTAAACATAAACAAAGGATAGCTGAGCACATTTTGGGTTGAGTACATTGCCGGCAGAAAAGAGTACCAGGGACAAGCTTAGCAGAGCACAGGGAATAAACTGTCAAAAAAAGCGCAGCTTTTATTTACATAGTACTGCTGCTTTAACCTTATCCAATGTTAGCTGCTCACACTTGCTCATTTACAAACTATAAATGGGATTCTAAATGAGAGGTGCTACTGCATATGGCAAACAAAACAAAAAGTTAGAGCACACCCTCACCCCCTAAAAGGTGTAAACTTCTAGCCCTTGTCAACCACAGCATGGAACAGCCAGAGAAAGAAAATCCTCTTGTATACATTTGTATTGTAAAGGATATGAAAACAGTGCCCACAGGGGAGGGCTTTGACATAGCGGCACTGCCTTCCACCAGTGCTCCCGTACCCCAACCCATCCACATGGTCTGAATGACAGTACCTTCTCCTAGGCCATTACACTTAATTTACACATGTAATATAGCATCTCTTTAGAGATGTGTTGCAGTGTTTAAAAAATGTTTAAAGTATACTGTGTGCAAAATGCCACAAACAAGACAGAAGCACAAGCAATCACATACTGCCACCAGGCACTCATGCAGTACAGCTGTCATTGCAACTGGGGATTGTGGGAGCCAATTTCCTTGCTGCAGTCCAGTCTATATTCTTAGCTGAAACATAGAAACATAGAAGTTGATGGCAGATAAGGACTGCAAGGCACATCCAGTCTGCATATTTCTTTTTCTACTTTATAAATGTGCCATCGGCCTTTGCTCTATCAATGACCTATCTATTCCTACTCATCTGTATTGCTCCCTTATGCCAATCCCATGCCTGTTTGAAGCCCTGCAATGTATTTGTACCCACCACTTCCTGAGGTAGGCTGTTCCATGCATCCACCACCCTTTCTGTGAAAAAGAACTTCCTCACATTACCCCTTAATCGGCCTCCCTCTAATCTCATGCTGTGTCCTCTTGTCCTGATATTTTTCTTATACTGAAACATGTTGGATAAATAGCTGGACATAAAACATTAGGATAAATTATTCTAATAAGGCTTGCATTTAGTTAAGAGTGGTCTTGTGCCAGAAAACAACCCTGAGAACCCGCAAACATCAGAAATATGTGACTTTGAAACACCTGGGAATGTCTTTAAGGAACATACTAGGATATCAGTTTCAGTTGCAGTTATTGGCCAATTTGTAGGACTTGTTTATTCAGCAAGTTAATTAAAACTGCCCTGATTGGCAACAAGGCTGCTAGTACATCATAACACAAACACCCACTCTGCCCTGAAATGCTCAAGATCAGGGGGTTCTCAAATGGTGAGGCCCCAACGTGTTCCAGGGGAGGCTCAAGCAAGTCTGAAAAAGTACTATATTAAAATTCTGAGTTTTATATATTTTGTGTGAAGAGATGGAGCAAACTGAAAGAGGATAATAGTAGGTGAATTTTATGTATTTATTTACTAATAGGTGACAAGGGAAGGTGAATGAGCCAAGGGTCATTTCTGGTGTTCCCGCGGGGAAGGGTAGGGAGTGAATACATTTCAAAAGGTAACTGCAAAACAATCAAGAAATACACAATGAACAGTAGTGCAAACAAATATGAACAATAAACTAATAGTGAGTGGTGGTAATCGATCAATTTGTAGACTGATGGCAGAACAGCCCAAATACAAGGGTTGAGCATAGAAGTGCTAAGAGCAATAGCAGGAAGGAGCAAAGTAATCCCAGAGAAGTTGCTTAGGAGCAGGGAAAGAGGTGTAGAGGCAAAGTATATAGGAAGGTTATTTCATATAGAGAGGAAACAGAGAAAGTAGTCTGACCCTGAAGGTACTGCAACAAGGGGTAACAATGGTTCAAGAATGAAAATAGTGGAGCAAATAGGCTGGCCTGTGTGTGTGTGTGGGGGGGGGTGTTACAATAAGCTTAATAATAATATTTGTTTATTTTATTTATTTGTTATTCAGATAACACCTTTGAGCACAGGAGCTCTTTTTCAAAAGTTCCACGTTAGTAAAAGACAAAGAATTGAAAGTGAGCCAAGTACTCAAAGGGGTTTCAATTTATTCATCTTGTACTGCACAAAGTACAGTATTTTATTTTTCTTTGGGAAGGCCCAAGATTATTCCAGTTTTTGGGGGAGGCTCAAAATGTTTTCCATGGATTTGGGGAGGCTCACTGTGACAAAGTCTAAGAACTATTGCTCAAGATAAACTCAGCATGACACTTGAAGAGCAGGTGCACACTGTTCTGTTTCCAGCCCCCCCCACCAAAAAAAGAAACATCTGGTACTGTAGTTGTCAAGACAAGGAAAGCAATTCAAGTACTGCTGTGCATTGCCAAAGTCAATGTCAGTCAATAGACAGTAAAACTAAGGCAGCAAACTAATGAACATTAGTCTCTTTATTGAACTATGAAGGTCATATACTGTAGCTCCTCCAGGTATGCAACTGAATGTGCAGAGTGCACCCTCATCAGTAGCTCTGACTGGTTTTGAGCATGTGCTCTTTGTCAGGTAGGGAACTTCACTGTTCTATAAAAAAAAAAAAAAAAACTTTATTTTTCATTGGTTTGCTGGTGCTGCCTTATTTTGCTACCTGACCTGGTCCAGTGTTGAGGGGTAATAATTCCATGTAGTTCACTCCAGTAAAAATGTTATAGCACTCCTAATGTTTACCCCAGAAAAAACTACCACTTCTGAATCCTGGACCTGACTACATGTCCCCAGGCAGGCACCCACATCCCCATTTTGTGATATCGGAATCAGCTCTTTTTTCCCCAGGGGTACTGTGACAACCCACCTATCCCTCTGGGCTGAAAAAGCTTTTAGAGAGGTGTCTGTCCTCGGGTATTCACTGCCACCAGCTGGGCTGTCTCCAGCACCACCTTCAAGTCTACAAACTTGAATAATTAAATGTGCAGTTGCACAAGTTAAAGTCTGGCAGTGTGTCTCTCTCTCGGGTGGCGGATTCTACACAGAGTTTACCTCAGCCAGTGGAAACCAAATATTACCTTAGAAAAATGACATCACAATCACAACTGTTGAGCAAATAGTTTTTTTTACTTAACAGAAAATGCACTGAGCATTTACAGGATATATATTTACAACACAAGAAAATAACACTCATACAGGAAAGGTAAACAAATGTTTTAAATAACAGATGGCAAAAGAAGAAGGCTATTACTGAAATATGCTAGTATTAAATTTACCTTCCCTGTCCTTTCAAGAGACCACTGTGCCCTATGCTAACTGCCAGCTCCCACGGACCTAGCTAGAAGGGTAGGCTCTAATCTTAGATTCTTCCTCTAGCTTCAAAGTCTTTCATATTCTCCTGGGAATAGGTAATTCCTATTCCCCCTTTGAATGCACCAACCATCTGACATGTAAGTATTTAATTGTCCCAATCAGACTGAACACCAATCAGTGACCAATTATATTCTCTTTTAATCTTTAGTTTATATTTGAATGAACCAATCCATTCTAACTGGCCTGTGTGTGTTGACAGGTCTCTGTGTGTGGAGATGTACACTCGAGATTTATGACCCAGCTCTTATCTAGCAGCTAGGGAGGACTGAGAATTCCACAAGTTGGATTTCTCAGCTTGCATGAGTGTATTCTTATTTTGGACTGCTAAAAAAATAAGGCACCTACATAATCCAAACCATTAACTCTTTCTTTACCATTTCTGTCACATTCCCCCAGATGATGAAGGCGTGTCCCTTGGGCCACCCAAGTGACACAGCCATTCGTGCAACTACTGGGAAGTACCCAAAGTATCCAGTCATGCCATTAGCCCTGTCTAGATAGCCCATCCACATTTGCATTTTGTTTGCCACTGTGATGCTGGATGGTCAAGTTGTATGCCTGCAGTACCAAACTCTAATGTAGTAGTTTTCCATTTTGCTCACTTGACCTATGAAGCCAAATCAGGGGATTAGGATCTGTGATCACAGTAAATTCTCTCCCATATAGGTAAGGCTGCAGCTTCTGAAGGGCCCACACTATTCCCAAGCATTCCTTCTCGATTGTGGTGTAGGCCTCCTCTCTGGGCAAAAGCCTCTGGCTGAGGTACACAACCGGATGCTCCTCCCCCTGCTGGGTAACTTGGCTCAGCATGGCCCCCAGACCATGATCTGAGGCATCCACATGGACCATAAACTTTAAACTATAATTGGGGCTTGCAAATACAGCTGGGCCACTTAAGGTCTTCTTTAGCTCCTGGAAAGTGGCCTCACAGCCTTCTGACCACTTCACAGTATCTGGCTTTCCCTTCTTGATTAGGTCTGTAAGGGGCTTAGCCAGATCGCTATAGCAAGGAACAAACCTCTGGTAGTACCCTGCTGTCCCTAGAAATGCCCTGACCTGTTTCTTGGTGGTGGGAGTAGGCCAGACCAGGATGGCATCAACCTTGGCAGGCTCTGGATGGATGTGTCCACTACCCACCCGGTGCCCAAGGCAGGACACTTCTGCCATACCTATCTGGCACTTTTCCGCCTCGACTGTCAGACCTGCATTCTTTAACCTGTGGAACACATCCCGGACATTCTTGATGTGCTCATCCCAGGACTGGCTGTATATGGCTATATCATCCATATAAGCCAATGCAAACTCACCTACCCCAGACAGAATGCGATCCACAAGCTGTTGAAAGGTTGCAGGTGCATTCTTCATTCCAAATGGCATTACCTTGAATTCGTATAAACCAAATGGAGTAACAAAAGCTGATCTCTCCCTGGCTGCAGGGGTCAGAGGTACCTGCCAATAGCCCTTTGTTAGGTCTATTGTGGTCAAATACTTGGCTCCCCCAGTCGCTCCAGGGTCTAATCTGTTCTGGGCATGGGATAGGTATCAGACTCCGTGCAGCTATTAAGCCTCCGGTATTCAACGCAGAATTGTGTGGTGCCATCCCTTTTGGGGATCAGTACCACGGATGATGCCCAGGGGCTACTAGATTCCTGGATTATCCAAGTTCCAGCATCTCCTTGAGCTCCTCTTTCACAGTCTGCTTAATGTGCTCAGGTACCCTGTAGGGGGACTGTTTCAGGGGAACTTGGGTCCCTGTATCCACATGGGGCTCTGCCATCATGGTGTATGCCAGTTTCTCTGTGAACATGTCCTCAGATTCTCTCAGCACACCCCTAATTTCTTGCACTTGGGCTGGAATCAGCTGTTCCAAGAGGGTAAGGTTGTCCATAGATGATGCAATCCTGGCCTCCCCAAGTAGGTTTACCAGTGGATCTATCCCAGTTTCCTCCTCTGGGGCACTGCATACAGTGAGGACCAATTCTTCCCAGTCATGGTAGGGCTTCAGCATGTTAACATGATACACCTTTCCTTTGCATCTCCTGTCCAGTAGCTCTATCATGTAATTGACACCACTAACCTTTTGGACAATGGAGAATGGCCCCTCCCATGCTGCCTGTAATTTATTCTGTCAGACAGGGATAAGTGCCATCACTCGCTGTCCCACCTCATATTACCTGGCTCGGGCCCCACGGTCATACCAAACTTTCTGCTGCTGTAGTGCAGTGGCCAGGTGCTTCTGAGCAAACCCCATGAGCTCCCTAAGGTGGGTCCTGAAGTTCAGGACATACTCCACAACAGACTCCCCTTGGGAGGCACGGTTCCCCTCCCATTCATCCCGAATCAAATCTAGGGGCCCCCGCACCCTATGACCAAATAGGAGCTCGAAAGATGAGAACCCTGTGGACTCCTGTGGGACTTCCTTGTATGCAAATAGGAGATGAGGCAAATATTTGTCCCAGTCCCTCTTATGCTGGTCATCAAAAGTCCTTAGCATGATCTTAAGGGTTGAATTAAATCGCTCCACCAGACCATTAGCTTGGGGATTGTATGGGGAGGTTTTGAGCTGCTTTACCCCACACTTCTCCCACAAACTACTCATCAAGCCTGACATGAAATTGGCACCCTAATCTGACAGTATCTCCTGGGGAAAGCCCACCTGGCTAAATATTCCCAGCAGTGCATCTGCCACTGGTTCTGCCTCAGAGGATGTTAGGACCACTGCCTCTGGGTATCTTTTTGGCATAGTCGACAACTACCAGGATATACCACTTGCCAGTGCAGCTTGGGGTGCTCAATGGCCCCACTATGTCCACAGCTACCCTCTTGAAGGGTTCATCAATAATGGGCAGGGGCACCAAAGCTACCTTGGCCTTGTCCCCCAATTTTTCCACCCACTGGCACTGTGGGCAAGTCCTGCAAAAATTTGCCACATCCTTGCCAATACCAGGCCAGAAGAAATTGTTGGTTAGACGCTTTTTTGTGTGCCTCTCTCCCAAGTGCCCTGTAAAAGGGATATCATGGGCGAGGGCCAAAAGCTGCTGACAGTGAACCTTAGGGACTACTAACTGCTGGAGTACCTCACCGTCTAGCCCTTCCTCTGTTGTACATTCTCTGTACAACAGCCCATTGTCCCAGTAAATGGACTCTTTACCCCCCTGAGGATGCTCAGCCCTATGAGCTATTTCCCTCAGTGTTTGCAGGGTAGGGTCAGTTCACTGTGCAGCACTCAGCTGCCCTTGTCTGACCTTTCCCAGTGCCCCTTCAGAAGGAAGTCCTGTGGGCTCCTCTATTTGTGACTGGGGTTCTGGACTGCTGCCTCTAGCCAGCCCCTTCCCTGTGCTAGACAGTTCCTCAGCTGCTGAGGGTGTGGCTGGACTACTCAGAGTCACCCCCTCTTCACCCTCAGAAGCTTGATCTTGTGCCTGACTATGAGTTACAGCACACACCAGTTTTTTTCCTGGGGTCCAAATCCTTCCCCACAATCATTTTTACAGGTAGGTCCTCTACAACTCCCACCTCCTTTTCTCCATGGCCCCCTTCCCAGCTCAGGAAGACTCTAGCCATAGATAATTGGACTAGTGGCCCTCTGAATGCCCGGACCCTGGTGTATTTCCCAGGCACCATCTGCTCTGCCCGGATGAGATCCTACCTTACCAGGGAGATGTCAGCGCCTGTGTCCCACAGTCCCTGTATTACTATTCCATTAACTGTAATGGGATGCAGATTCTCATCAGAGGAGAGTGGTTCTTCAGACTGGACACACCCTACAAACACACCAGTGCTCTTTTGATCACCCCTCCCCCCCATATCTCTGCCCCTTAACCAGTTTCTGAGGGCAGTTATATCTCAAGTGTCCCACTTGATTGCAAATATGACATTTCTTGGGTCCTGTCTCTTGAGTCCCCTTAGAACCAGAGAGTTCTACTTTGGGCTCAGGTGCAGGCTGATTTCCTTTGGGCTGCCCCCCATAGGATCTTCCCCCCCCCCCCCACCAGAAGACTTACTCTGTGTGTATGGCCGGGTAGACAGATATATGTCAGTGCTTGCTGCCACCTCTGTTGAGGAGGCTCATGCCTGGTCTAGGAGCCATACGTGTATGTCCTCAGGTACAATTTTAAGGAATTGTTCTCTCACCAATACATCTCTGATTAGTTCTACAGTGGTTGCTTTAGCCTCCTCCACCCACCTGTCAAGGTAAGTATGCAGTTGAACCTGCAGTTCTGCATAACTGTCTTCTGGGCTTTTCTTTAACTCCCCAAATTTCCTTCTATAAGCCTCAAGAGTTAATTCAAAACATTTCAACAACACTGTTTTAACTTTATCATAATCAGCATAGTCGTCATTACTCCTTTTAGAGAATGCATGCAAAGTACTCCCCGTAAGTAAGGGTGTGAGATAAGTTGACCAGGAAGCCTTAGTCAATTGGAATTGGTTACATACTCTCTCAAATTACCTTAAAAATAAATCAAGGTCATCTCCCTCTTTAAACTGAGGGAACAATTTAGAATTAATTATGACTTCATGAGGCAAACTCACTCTACCATTATTCACGGTTTGATGGCTGCACAGGGTCATCATCTCCTTTTTGTGCTGTTGTTCTTTCTCTCTTTCTTCAAGTTCCTTCTCTCTTTCCTGACTTCCTTTCTCTCTGTCTTGGCGTTCTTTCTCTTTCATCACGTTCTTTCAAACAACATGAAATCTTGCTGTATTCTAACAATCTGCAATTAGCTCCAGCCTTTAAACTGCCCCAGAGAGTAGAGGGTTAATTTTCTATGCAGTGCATAGAACGTTGAGCTAGAGCTCGGTTGAGGTCTCTGTCTGCAGAACTTTGAAACCCAACAGCCAGATTCTTTACTGCGCCTCACTGAACACTCACTCTGGAGATTTCTCCTTCTGCTTGGTTCAAGTCGGTTAAAGTGTCGTTTTTCCGGCTAACTCCCGTAGTATTATGGTTCAGGGCTCTGTCTGCGGTACAGTAAGTACTTTAGGTAGTAGTTCTAGGTTATTTGTGGAAATTGTAAACAATTTTTCTCGATTGGTGCGGCTGAACCGATCCAGCATATTTGAATTCCGTGTGTTTTCCTTTAGTGTGTGGTTACCAGTCCTTATTGGTTTTTAAAAAAATATGTTTTAACGTTTTTTTCCAATACCTGTACTATGGTTAGAAACCGATAAGGGAGTCTTGCCTGGCGGTTGCCAAAAAAAGGGTACGTTTGGTTAGGTTGGCCATGTCTGAGAAACCCAAGAAAAAGACCGGGCCCACTGGGTTTCAACACTGCAGTGAGTGTGGGGAGGTCTTTGCTAAGGCCGATCCCCACACCACCTATGTTTATTGTCTGGGGTTTGACTACCTCGATACAGGCTGCCAAATATGCAAAAATGTTCCTAAGTCTACCCTGGAAAAGAGATTAGGTAGACTTAAGGAAAAGGAAGCGAAGAAGTCCACCGACCTGGATGGCCAGCCCGGTTCGGTTCTGACCGAACCAGAAAGAGTGCCCTCTGACCAGGGCAATACTTCTTTGGGCAAGAGGAGAGCCGATCCTGAGGGATCGATTCCTACAAAAAGGAAACATAAATAAAAATCAGCTGGTTCAGATCCGGAGTTTCATGTTCTGACTGCTGATGAGATTGCCCGAGCAATTCGGATTGTGGAATTACTTCGCCCGGTTCTGTCCCATCCGGTTCCGTTAGCTAGGGGTTCAGTTTGGTCGGTTCCTCTGGTTCAGGATTATGCCCCTGAAGATTTTTATGAACCGGAATTTGAGGAGGAGGGTGATTATGAGCAAGATGATGAATATGATGGAGCAGAAAGTCTGGATGTGCCCATTGAACCAGACATCTCCCCAGACAGACCTTCTGGTGTTTCCCCTCCTAGGCTCTCTGAGTCCCCTCCCCATTATCTGTTCTACAGAAAAGTGGCTAAAACCCTCCAGCTTCCTATGGAGGAGGCTATAGAGGATCAAGAGGAGCCTGATTTTGCTGAAATGATGGACATCCCAGAGTCCAGGAGGCTACCTATTCCCCTACACAAATCTTTTGGGAAACAGGCACAAAAAATCTTAAAGTCTCCGAATTCTGTACCTCCTGTTGATAAAAGAATGGACAAGAGGTATACCTTATCAGGCTCAGACACAGAGTTTTTCTATCAACAATGCAGCCATGTTGGGTTCGTGCAGGATACAGCCTGTGACAGGGCTAATGTTCCCTTGGCTTCACACACCCCCAGATAAAGACTCCAGGAGGATGGATGCCTTGGCAAAGAAACAGTACATGACATCCTCTTTGGGACTCAGGCAGGCTAATTATATGGCCTATACAGCCAGGTACCAGAAGTCCAAGTGGGACACTATACTGGTACTGGCTAAACAGGCCCCCCCCAGCTAGCCAAGGAGCTGGAGAAGGTGGCTGCTGATGGAATCAAGGCATCTAAGGTACAGTTTCATGCTGCAGTGAACTCCAATGATGTGTCATCAAGAGTCATGGCTACATCTGTGGCTCTTCGGGAGAATGGCTTCGCTCAGATGTACTAGCCTCTCACAGGACACCCAGGCCAAGGCAATGGATTTCCCTGTGGAAGGTAATTATCTGTTTAGGGAGCAGACAGAGAATTACATGAAAAAGATGGAGGAATATAGGACCACTTATAGGAGTGCACAGGCCAAGGAGAGGCAGGCAACTCCTCGAAGGCAGCAATCTAGGGGCAGGGGCAGGCCTTTCATAGGCCTTTCTACCAAGCACAGGCCTCTTCTCCCTTTTCACAGAGGGGGGTCTTCAGAGGGAGAGGCAGAAGGAAAATGAGCAGGGATGCATCCACTCCTCAGCCTAAGGCCCCTGCCAAGCAGACACCCTGATGGGTCTGCCTGTGTCGACTGTCCTATCCCTGTAGGGGGCAGGCTGGCTTACTTTGTCCAGGACTGGATGTCTATTACTTCAGACAAGTGGGTCCTGGAAGTAGTAAGCCAGGGACTGGTTCTCAGCATCAACAAATTTCCGGAAGATGAGAGCCAGATCTTTTCCACCTGCAAGTCTTTCCGAAACCCTTGCCCTAGAGGCAGAGGTTTCATCTCTTCTGGCCTTAAGAACCATAGAGAGAGTTCCTACCCTACATCGGGGCAAAGGTCTGTACTCCAGGTACTTCCTTACCCAAAAAAGAGAGGGGAGTGGCGAGCCATCCTAGATCTAAGATACCTGAACAAACATCTTTTAAAACCAAGGTTCAAGATGGTGACTCTGGGAATAATTCTTCCCTCCATAAGGCCAGGGGACTGGCTAGCATTCCTGGACCTCAAAGATGTCTACTTTCACATCCCCATCAGGTGCTCCCACAGAAAGTACCTCAGGTTCAAGTTGCCCTCAGGCCATTATCAGTTCAAAGCAATGCCCTTCGGTCTAACATCAGCTCCAAGGGTTTTCACAAAGTGCCTGGCAGTAGTAGTTGCCTTTCTAAGGAGTCAAAAGATTTCTATTTTTTTGTTTCTGGATGACTGGCTCATAGTGGGTCAGTCAGTTATCTGGAGTGCCTCAGGGATCTATACTGGGGCCCCTTCTCTTCAGAGTATCTACTTGAATAACCTCCCACGAGCCTGTCATGAACAAAATCTGCTTTACACGGATGATGCCGTGATCTACTCTAGTAACCCTGATCCTAACAACCTCCAGGATAACCTTCAACACAGCTTCTCAGAAGTGGAAAAGTGGCTCAGCACTCAAAAACTGATGCTTTTCAACAATGCCCATAAGAAACACAAGTCCAAACCCTTGTTCATCACAAACTGCATTGGCACCTCACTTGAACAGATCCACTCCTTCAAATATCTAGGGGTCACTGTTGATAGCTCACTCACCTACTCGCAACATGTTGATAACATAGCTTGAGCAGTCAACATAAGGATTGGCCTACTCCACAGGCACAAGCATAGCCTCACTCCCGAGGCACTAAGAATAGCAATTTTCAGCTCTGTCATTACCATCATCGATTATGGGCTGGTTGTTTATGGCTCTGCCTCTGCTACATCCCTTCACAGAATCACTGTTGCTCTTAACAAAGCATGTAGACTCTTTACTGGGGCTGCCCACCTCACACACACATGTGACCTATATACTCAGACTGGGTGGCTTTAATTATTCAGCTGGATCCAATATCAAACCTGCTTACTTGCCAAGAAGGCACACCTTGGTTTGTTATCCCCTGGGGTCCAACAGCTCCTTAGCCCTTGTCACAGTACCCAACATACTTGCAGCTTGGCAACTCAGGTCTTTACTGTTTCCAGATGCCGCACCACCTTAGGTCAGAGGTCTTTTGCTTACAGAGCCCCCCTCTGGCTCAACTCCCTCGGTAGGGACATCTCTGCTGAGTCAAAACTCGGCCTTTACAAACACAAACTCCGACAACATCTATTAGCAAACAGTATATGTGACTGCTGCCCTTTGCAGCATTCAGCTTATTTTATCATTGTACGTATACCTTTTGGCACTTTTAACTCTTGGCACTTCATTTCGATCCTACCCTCGAGCCTTTTCCCCTCCACCCCTCACTCCTGCTTCTTCTCTGCTCATGTATCTTCCAGTTCTTCCCTTGCTCCTCCTCACCTTCCTTCTTCCATCCATCACCCATTCTCTTATCTCATGCCACCTCTTTTGCAACTTCTTCCCCTCCTTCTCCCTACGTTTCACTCTCTTACCTCTCTCCCACCCATATTACTCTCTCTTGGGTTTTCAACAAGGCCTGCTAGGCTGCCCCCCTCTCCTGACTAAGCACCACCTCTTCTCCTTATACTATTAATTTGTCTTCCTCCCCCTCACTTCACCAGCACTCCACCCTTCTCTCTGCACTCACCCCATTTCCCTCCTTCCACCTCCCCATCCTCTCATCTCTCTATCCCCATTACCTCCTTTGCAACTCCACTCCTTTCCTCTCCACCTCCTGTGCACTTTATCTCCTTCTCCCTCGTTTCTCCCATCCCCCACCTTACACCCCATTACTTTCTCTCCTAGATTTTACAAGTCCTCCCAGGTTGCCCTCTCTTCTAGCCCACTCTACTGTTATATTGAGCAACATTCAATGCTATTGTGATTGCTTTTGATGTATTATTTTTTTTAAAGTATATTTTGATATCTGCTATTTACGTATCTATTGTTTACCTTTTTTGTTTTTGTACTACTGACGTGGAACCTTTGTAAATGAGTTGTATTGCTCAAAGGTGTTGTAATCCAAGACTCAATAAATAAGTAAAAAATAAAATACACATTCCATGTCCTATAACACAATCCTGCCCTATTGAGTTGGGTACAAAGTAATAGGGCATGCTTGATTAAAGAGAAAAAAATGTCACTCTTACTTTAAGTGCCTAGAAGATCAGACAGTCAGCATTTATCATAGAAACTGAAATTGTCTGCAGATAAGGACTGCCAGGCCCATCTACTCTACCCTAACCCTACACTAATTTGTGGCCTTTGACTAACTGGTCAACGGCTACCATCTTCTTCCCATCCCCAGTGTTCCCCTATGCCTTTCCAAGACATGTTTGAAAAACTCTGCTGTTTATATATGCACTTGCAAAAAAGCTGTCACTAATTTTTCTGCTTCTGCTGCTCTTTTAACTATGCTGTCTCCTCTCGACTCCTACTAGCAGTATACTATATGCAACTGAAATAAATGTTTAGAATAGAGCCTCAGACAACAAATGCAGATGACAGTCGCTCAGTCGTGTCTGTGTATGTTGCTGTCAGAGATTAAAGGCTATTCTAAACAAGTAAACATTTATTTCAGTTCAAATTATGTCCACAAAAATGAAGTACTAGACCCTCACACCGTAAGTAACCTGAATGAAAAGCATGCAACACTAATCTGGAATAAATTACATTTAGAAGTTATAATATTCTTGCAAACAATGACTCTCCAGGCTCCAGCTATCAACTCTGCTGCTCCCCATCTATGCAGACTCTTCAATGTGGACACAAGGACACAGGCCCCACTGAAGCAACCTCTCCACAAGGGTCCAGAGGGAGTGAATCATGCTATTGGGGAGGAGCTTAAGGAGATGATGGCTCTTTTGATTATTCAGCAGTCCAGTAGTCCCTGGGCCTCCCCTGTAATGGTTATTCCAAAAAAGGATTGAACCACAAGGCCCTTCCTTGACTACCATAGGCTTAACAGATTTATGAAGTTAGACACCTTCCCAATGCTCAGATTGGATGAAGTCCCAGAGAAGTTAGGGAGATTCAGGTACTTGAGTAGCATAGACCTAAATAAGGGCAACACGCAGGTACCCCTAACCCTAGAAGCCAGGGAAAGGTCAACCTTTCTCACCCCATTTGGCCTAGTCAGATTTCCAGTAATGCCATTTGGGATCAACAGTGCAGCAGCGACTTTTCAGTAATTTTTCAGATCTTCTTCGAGAAAATCTCTTGCAGCAGGTCATAACACATGGGATATCTGCCACAGGTATCATTTCCTCCGGATGACTTCTCAGCAGTCGACCCTGGGACCTCCCCCTAATGTTACCATGTGGTATCTGTATGGCACGTATAAAAGGGGGAGGTCCCAGCTACTCCTCAGTTCTTTTCAACTGTGACCTGCATGCAACAAGTCCTCCTTTGGAGCTCTGGTTACCAGTCATTGATAAAGAGTTCTACCAACCAAACATTAATTCTAAATAGGTTCATCTACCAATGTCTTTGGATCCCTTATTCCAAAAGTGTACCTGTGGCCACAGAATAGCTACAGAGGACCTCTATGTTGTCAGTGTTCGGTACCTTGGTCCTGAACACGACACCCAGAATTGTATCCACTGTAAGCGGTTCAACAAGGCCACCAACCGTCAAAGGCTTCAGCAGCTTCATGAGTTCCTCATGAAGCAAAAGGTTGCCCTTCTGAAGCAGCAGTAATGCTCCAAGCCAAACAGGGAGTCTTTGATGTCCTCTTCGTGGTCTCACCGCTCTGCGGGTGAGCCCTCCTTGTCAACGGGACAGGATCCAGGTAAGAAACATGCTGGCAAAACAAAGCACGTTTCTACTGCACCCTCTTTGTCGATAATGAGTACCCTGATCAATACCAGAAAGGTAAGTATTGAGAAGGTTGCCACTGTAACATCGTCTTCTACACCATCGATGATTGTTGGCTCCTCTCTTCCCTTGCTGATGGCTCCTCCATTGATGGTGGGTTCTGGGGTGTAATTGCAGCTTCAATCACTGTCTCCCCCCCTCTGTGGTTTCTAGCCATCATCCATCGATGATGGCTTCTGGCCCGTCGATGATCCTCTCGACAATGACCTGCCTTATCACAACAGGCTCTATGTTAGTGCCCTCGTTGATGATCCTGGGGTCCTATACACCCCTCGTCAATGGCTACTTGCTTGGTTCCACTGCTTTCTTCAATAATGTCAGTGGTCCCTATTCACTCAATCAATTCTACTCCGGCTACTTCCACTGGGCAGATGGCCATGACTGATGTCCAGGCTCTAGTAAATGCTATCCTGGACCTTACACAGACCCCTAGCCCCCCAAAGTGAAGGGTCGGCTCTGGTCTCTGCTCCCTCTTGGCCTTTTTTGCCCAGAGGATGGCCAGCTCTTCCCCTGTCTCCTTGGGTTTTCACCCTCAGGATGTAGACATGGATGACCTTTTCCTGCAGGACTGGGATTTGGCTGACCTGGAGGATGAGGATGGTATGAACCAGGAGGACTCCCCTCAGTCCTCCTCAGCCACCTCATCAGTTCAGGGTGAACCTACCCCTGAATTCCCATGTTCTTTGCCAGATGATCCCACGTTTTTGGACATTTTGATACACCTCCAGAAAACATTTAGGTACCAGAGCACTGAGCAGGATGCTTCAAGGAAGTCATTGGCTCAGTATTTAGGTGTACCAGAATGCCCCACTCTGGTCATCCCCCTTTGATGGATGCCTTTGAAGAGGCTATTTGGGCTGTTTGGAAGCAGCCTTTCAAAATTCCCTCCAATCCTCGTAAGGCTGATAAGATTTATGAGGCCCCAGTGGACCACACTTACTTCATGTCTCCGCCTCAGGTGGGCTCAGTGGTGATCAATGCCACTCATGATAAGTCCTGTAGACCTCAGCACATGAGTGCTCAACCCCCTGATAAGGAATCCAAGAAATTGGATGTAATGGGGAAAAGGGTTTATGTCTTGGCTACTATGTCTCTCCGTATATGTAATTACATGGGACACCTCCTGAAATATCAGGAGGAAATCCTAAAAGCCTTCCAGGCAATGGTCCAGTTCCTCCCTGTGGGTTCAGTCCAGGAGGATCCAACACCCAAAATGTCTACAGTGGCGGCTGTTTGCCACCACCTGCTCAAGGCCACTTATGACATCGTTGACACTGTGGCCCATTCGTCCTCAGCAGGTGTTTGTCGCAGATGTCACACCTGGCTCAGAGTGTCAGGATTTTCACAGGATGTGCAGCAATCTATCCTTAATGCTCCTTTTAAGGGTGATCTGCTGTTTAGTTCACAGACCCAAGAAATGTTGAAGGACTTACAGGACTCAGATCGTACCCTATAATTGGTCCAAACCCTGTATCGTCCAAAAGTAAAACCATCCTTTAGGGTATCCTCCGGGGGGCTGCCCCTACAGGGTGTATCCCAACGCTCAAAGACCACCTGCCAATAAGCAAAACATAGAAACGTAGACTTTGGCGGTAGATAAGGACTGCTTGGCCCATTTTCCTACCTACAGGATAGGCCGCAGATCCTAGTTAACCAAAAGCCCTTTCTTCCTACCCACCACAATAATTGCCTTATGTCTGTCCCATGTATTCTTGAATTCTCCCACAGTTTTAGACCCCAAAACCTCCTCAGGAAGGCTGTTCCATGCATCCACTACCCTCCTGTGAAAAAAATACTTCCTCACATTGCCCCTGAACCACCCTCCATCTTTAAATTGTGTCCCCTTGTTCTTGCTTGTCTCTTTTTCTGAAAGATGCTACCCTCTTGGACTTTGTTGATTCCACTGAGGTGCTTAAAAGTTTCTATCATGTCCCCCCTCTCCCTTCTTTCCTCAAGGGTATACATATTAAGCTCCTTTAGTCTCTTCTCTATGGTTCTCTTGCAGACCCTGCACCATTTTAGTTGCCCTGCTCTGGACCGCTTCTATCCTGTCTATGTCCTTGCTGAGATGGGGTCTCCAGAACTGGACGCAGTATTCCAGATGGTGTCTCACCAACTGTCTGTACAAAGGGATAACAACTTCCTGTTTTCTGCTGGTGATGCCTCTCCCTATGCATCCCATTATATCCCCAGCCCTCCCTACTGCCTTCTCACATTGTTTGCTAACCTTAAGGTTATCTAATATGATTACTCCCAGGTCCCTTTCCTTTTTTGTTGTTGTTACTGCCCCCCCCCCATTGTGTAATCTTCCCCTGGGTTCTTGTTTCCCAGGTGCATTATATTTACACTTCTTTGCATTGAATCTAGCTGCCATACTTCTGACCATTCCTCCAACCTTGCCAAGTCCCTTCTCATCCTTTCCATGCCTCCTTGTGTATCAACCCTGTTGCAGATCTTTGTGTCATCTGCAAAGAGGCATACTTTTCCTTCCAGTCCCTCTGCAATGTATCTTATAAAGACATTAAAAAGGACTGGATCCAGTACTGAACCCTGCGGTACCACACTAGTCACCCCTCTTTCTTCAGAGTGGACTCCATTTACAATTACAAAAGCCTCAATTGACATAGCCTGATCCTAGAAATGCTCAGAAAATGTCCTGTTGTGTCCCTGCTGCTCCCCAGAAGGGCCAGCCTTTGGCCTGAAGGTCTTCTTCTGGTCAAGGGACCGGAGACCCTTCCTACGGCCATCGGGGGCAGGTTTTCCCTGCACCTACAAGGGTGACAAGTCATCTCCTCTAACCTGTGGCTCCTGCAATTGATTGAGTCAGGACAAACATTGGAGTTCACAAAGATTCCCCTTGCTTTGCCACCAAGGGTCTCTCATTATCCCCCCAAGACCAAGCATTGGTCTTATGGAATGAAATTGATGCTTTGCTCACAAAACCTGCCATTGAACCAGTTCCCCTTTCACAGAAGGGTACAGGATTTTACTTGCATTTTTTCCTGGTTCCCAAATGGACGGGGGACTTACACCCCATTTTGGATCTAAGGTGTCCCGACCTTTATATCAAATACCAAAAGTTCAGGATGGTGTCTCTTCCGACACTTCTCTCTTTGCTGAACAAGGGAGATTGGTTCTGCTCTCTTGATATGAAGGATGTGTACCTCCATATCCTGATGCACCCTGCTCACAGACAGTTTCTCTGTTTTTTGTTTCAGGGTCATCATTATCAGTTCAGAGCCCTCCCATTCAGCCTCTTCTCAGCCCCAAGGGTATTCACAAAGTGCCTAGCAGCAGTCACAGCGGCCCTCCACAGGGAAGGCCTGTATGTCTTTCCCTACCTGGACGACTGGCTCCTGACAGTGTCTTCCCACCAAAGGCTGTTGTCCATGCTTTCTCAAACCCTGCAGTTGTTCACCCAGGTGTGGATAGCTGTAAACTATTTGAAGTCAAAAATAGACCTAGCACAATGCCACCTCTATATTGGAGCTGTGTTAGATGCCTCCATGGGGATGGCATATTTGCCAGTGGCTCAGGCGGGCACCCTGATTGCTTTGGCACTCAGACTAGAGTCCAGAAGATTGGTCTTGGCACGAGACTACATGCGCCTTCTGGGATATTTGGCAGCCATAATTCTGATGGTCCCCAATGCCAGGTTGAATATGAGTGTCCTTCAGTGGTCCCTGAGAGTCCAGTGGGACCAGAATGAGGACAATTTCGATGCCCCGGTCCTGATGTCTTCCCCGGCTCTTCAAGCTCTACAATGGTGGAAGTCCAGGGACAACTTAATGCAAAGTATGCCATTTCATTCTCCTGTCCCATTTCTCATTCTGACTGCAGATGCCTTCTTGAAAAGGTGGGGTGCTTATCTCCTGCACGTCCGGTCCCAAGGATCTGGATGCCGGTAGAGACCTGTCTCCACATCAGTGTCTTGGAGATGAGGACAGTTCTGTATGCCTTACAGGCATTTGAGACTCTCCTTTCCCCTGGTTGCCTTCAGGTGCAGTCAGACAATTCTGCAGTAGTTCACTACCTCAACAAGCAAGGAGACACCCATTCATACTCTCGCTGCAGAGAATCGATGAGGGTCTGGTACTGGGCAATACAGAGAAATATCCATCTTCTGGCAGTTCACATCCCTGGGGTGTCCAACACCCTGGTGGGTGCCCTGAGCAGATTCACTGCACAAGCCCACAAGTGGGAAATGCTACTAGACATCCTAAACGACATCTTCCACCATTGGGGCTGACCGGAGATGGATCTGTTTGCCTCTCTGCAAAATGCAAAACTGCCCCTTCTTTACTGCTTTCTCGAGTGAGGTCCTGGAAGATTTCTTTATGCCTTCCTGTCCTTTCCTTTCATTCAGAGACTACTACTCAAACTGGTCCGAGACTGGGCATCTATGATTCTCATAGCACCATTCTGGCCAAGACAGATTTTGTTCCCTCTGCTTCTACAGCTCTTGGAACTGGATCCTCTACCTCTTCCAATTTTCCGGGCTCTGCTGTCCCAGATGCAAGGATCCTTGCTACACCCAGACCTTCACTCCCTCCATCTACATGCCTGGCTTCTGAGGACAGAGTCTTCTCGTGCTTCAGGGTGTCCCCAAAGGTGGCAGAAGTCCTCCGGGCTGCCAGGAAACCATCTACGCAGTCTTCCTATTAGAAGTGGGAGCGCTTCTCCTCTTGGGCATCTACACAGGACTTAGACCCTTATGAGTGTTCCCCTCAGAGCACCTTATACTATTTACTCTCCTTGTCGGAGGGTGGACTGAAATATTCCTCTGTAAAAGCCCACCTCTCGGCCATTGTTGCATTCCATTTACCTGAGGGCAACAAACCATTGTCCCAGTTACCTTTGATCAGAACCTTTTTAAAAGGCATTCTGCACCTTCATCCCCCTATCCCGGATCCAGTCCCTGTGCGACATTTGAATTTTGTGCTTGAAAAATTAATCTACGAGTCCTTTTGAGCCTGCTGAATTCAGCGAACTCTGTTATCTTTCTTGGAAAACTATAGTCTTAGTTGCCATTACGTCGGGTAGACGTATCCCTACCTGCAATTTCATAACGATAGGGTGACTTTACGCACCAACCCAACATTTCTGCCAAAGGTTGCTTCTGAATTTACTTTACATCAGGCTATCCACTTACCAGTGTACTATGTGGAGGCTGTGAATCCAGGGGAATCCCTGCTTCATACTCTTGATGTGCATAGAACATTGAGTCTTTATCTTCTCCGCACCTCACAGTTGTGAAAAACTGAGCAACCTTTTGTTTGTTTTGCCCCTGGAAACCAGGGCATTAGTGTTTCAAAGCATTGCTTGTCCACATGGTTGGCCAAATGCATTTTGTTTATCTATGAAAATATGAAAAACCTCTCACAGGGGTTGTAAAACCCCATTCTACCAGAGGCATGGCTACCTACTTGGCATGTTTCCAGGGTGTCTCTACCTTAGAAGTCTGTGAAGCTGCCACGTGGTCCACTGTACATACATTCACAAAATATTACAGTCTAGACATCGCTTCCAAGAAGCAAACTGCTTTTGGATGGGCTGTTTTACAAGGCCTCCTGTCCTAAGTCCTGATAGTTCGCTTCCTCCTCCCCTTGGCATAATAACTGCTTGAGGAATCTTCCCTTGTGTTATGACCTGCTGCAAGAGATTGTCTTGAAGAAGATAGTACAATTGCTTAAGAACTTACTGTAACAGTAGATCTTCGAGAGTATCTCTTCCAGCAGGTCATGCAGCCCCGCCTACCATTCCCCTTGCTGTTACCTCAGAAGGGTTCCTTTCTCCTGTCCTTTCACGATTCCATCAGCTGCTGCATTCGGAGACCTGAAAAATGGCTTCTCATTCAGTCGCTATGATGGAAAAGAACTGAGGAGTAGCTGGGACCTCCCCTTTTAATACGTGCCATACAGACACCATGTGGTAACATTATGGGGAAGTCCCAGGGTTGACTGCTGAGAAGTCATCCAGAGGAAATGATGACTGCGGCTGAAATCCCACATATTATGACCTGCTGCAAGAGATACTCTTGAAGATCTACTGTTACAGTAAGTTCTTACGCAACTGTACTTTGCTCATGGTCCATATTCTGTCTAGAATATGTGATTTCAGACTGCCACTTATGGATGACATCACCATATATAGCTGTAAGTGAGAAGAACATGTCAGATGTGTGACTGAAGTGCTTTGCAGACTGAAAGTGACCCAGAAAGTGACTGGGCTAACAGTTAAGATGGAGAAATATCAAATAGGTAGGGCAGAAGTGTCATACTTTGTTTGCAGGGTAGGCAGTGAGCACATCCACTCTGAGCCAGCAAGGTCTGAGGCCATTCTGGGATAAACCATGCCTACCACTAAGGAGAAGGTTAGTGCATTTCTAGGGACTGCAGAGTATTACCGTAGGTCTGTGGAAAAAGTTACCATAATAGAGAAACTCCTAACGGACATCACGAAAAAGAATGCCTGAAAAGTTTTAGTGGACTGGTTACAAGAAAGAATTCCACCAGTCCCAGGACTGTAGGACAGCACTGCTCAGCCTGCAATAGGAATCTGGGGGTAGCTACGATCCAGGAGCTCTCCCCCCCCCCCACAACCAGCTTGACCTGAGGACTGCTGCAGAAGCTCCCTCCACCAGCCCCAGGACTACAGGACAGCACTGCTTAGTCTGCAATAGGCACCTGGGGGGCAGCTGCAATCCAGGAGCTCCCCCCTTCCCACAACCAGCTTGACTTGAGGACTGCTGCAAAAGCTCCATCCACCTGCCCCAGGACCACAGGATAGCACTGCTCAGCCTGCAATAGGTGCCTGGGGGTAGTCTTGCCTCACACTACACCTGGGCACAGTGCAGCCTTAATGTGTAACGCACTTACTTGCTGTGAATGTTACAGACTTGTAAAGTTAGGCTATTCCAGTTGCTGTGTTAGCTTCAGAGCCTACAGGGCAGCTACCTACGTACCTCCCTCTCTCCCCTAAACTTAAGTTACTTCTGCCCGCCCCACAACCTGTATTTAACCAACCTCTGCCTCTCTTTTCTCCCCAGCTCCAGGACAGTAGGATAACACTGCTTGCCTGCAATGGGCATCTGGGGGGCAGCTACGATCCAGGAGCACTCTCCCCTTCCCACAACCAGCCTGACCTGATGACTGCTGCAAAAGCTCCCTCCACCAACCCCAGGACTGCAGGACAGCACTGCTCAGCCTGCAATAGGCATCAGCAGTCAGCTGTGATCCAGGAGCTCTCCCCCTCCCCACAACCAGCTTGATCTGAGGACTGCTGCAAAAGCTCCTTCACCAGCCCCAAGACCACTGGGCAGCACTGCTCAACCTGCAGTAGGCGTCAGGGGGCAGCCATGATCCAGGAGCTCTGCCCCCTCTCCACAACCAACCTGACCTGAGGACTGCTGCAAAAGGTAACTGAGACTCTCCACTTATCTGGTGTAGGGCCAGCAGAAAACAGGAACTTGTTACCCCTCTGTACAGACAGTTGGTGAGACCCCATCTGGAGTACTGCGTCCAGTTCTGGAGACCCCATCTCCGCAAGGACATAGACAGGATAGAGGCAGTCCAGAGGAGGACAACTAAAATGGTGCAGGGTCTGCAAGAGAAGCCATATGAGGGGAGACTAAATGAACTTAATATGCATACCCTTGAGGAAAGGGGGTGGGGACATGATAGAAACTTTTAAGTACCTCAGTGGAATCAACAAAGTCCAAGAGGGTAGCATCTTTCAGAAAAAGAGATGTGCAAGAACAAGGGGACACAATTTGAAGATGGGGGGGTGGTTCAGGGGCAATGTGAGGAAGTATTTTTTCACAGAAAGGGTGGTGGACGCATGGAACAACCTTCCTGAGGAGGCTGTGGGGTCTAAAACTGTGGAAGAATTCAAGAATACATAGGACAGACATAAGGTAATTCTTGTGGGGGGTAAGAAGAAATAGGCTGTTGGTTAACTAGGATCTGCAGCTTATCCTGTAGGTAGGGAAATGGGCAGACTAGATGGGCCAAGCAGTCCTTATCTGCCATCAAAGTCTATGTATCTATGGGGTGCCATCTTGTTGGACCTTACACTGCTACGCCATACTACATGGCCGGTTTTTACCGTTGGCCGACCTCGACTGATAGTTTTCTCCTAAGAGGGACTTTAAGAGTGCTAGCAAGTATTATGTTGTACTGCCCTGTATTTTAGCCTTATTTAGCTTCATCTCTCATTTGTCACATTCTGCCTTATGCTAGCCTATCGATTTGTTCATGTACTGCCAAGCCCAGTCACTAGTTTACACCCGGCTATACTGGGTAGTGCTGTCTGTTTTAAATCAATTAATTGCCTAGCCACTATGTTCAGTTTCTAGCAGCTGCAGCTTGTGTGTAGTGTAGTTTGTGTGGATCAATTAATTTACTTTGTTCCCAGCATGTACTTACAGCTGTCACAGCCTGTGATTTAATAGTCTGCCTGAGTTAATGTAGTCTGTGTGGCTCAATTAATTTACTTGGTCTCCACCATATCCTTACATTGCTGCTGCAGTATGTGTGCAATCTAGTCTGCATTTAGTGCATTTTCATTACAGCCGCTGTTTGAGTCTCCAGCTGAAGTGGTCTATATTTGCCGTGCTGCCTTGCCCTGTTCATATACTAATGTTTTTCCACTTGCACTGCCTAAATCCTGTTCTCCGGTACAGACGGTAGCCTTGCCTCTCACACTACACCTGGGCACAGTGCAGCCTTAATGTGTAACGCAATTACTGGCTGTGAATGTTACAGACTTGCAAAGTTAGGCTGTTTCAGCTGCTGTGTTAGCTTCAGAGCCTACAGGGCAGCTACCTACGTACCTTCCTCTCTCCCCTAAGCTCAAGTTACATCTGCCTACCCCCACAACCTGTATTTAACCCACCTATGCCTCTCTTCTCTGCCTCTCTTCTCTTCCTAGCTCCAGGACAGTAGTACAGCACTGCTCAGCCTGCAATAGGTGTCTGGGGGCAGCCACGATCCAGGAACTCTCCCCCCCCCGTCTCCCCTCAACCAGCCTGACCTGAGGTCTGCTGCACTCTGCTATTAGTGGGCTGTTTCATGTTGCACTACCTGCCCAAACCCACTCCCCCTAGGACTGGTCCTACTTTTAAAGCCTCCAGAACCTATCAGCCCACTTTCAACCCCACCATCCCTGTTGGTTTCTCCCACACCCCACCCTGCAGCAATACAGAAGCTCCCCCTGTTCCCACACCAACCCCGCCCCCAAACTCTACTCTTTTGGTTGTCCCCATCTGATCCCTGCCTGTATTGGTGGGTATCTTTGACTGATGAGACCTCCACTCAGTGTAGTGGCTGTGGGTCTTGAATCTGGGTCAGCACCTGTCACTCACACAGTAGTCTGCAGCCTTACTCAACTATACTGCCAGTATACAGCACAGGCTGAAAACAAAACTATATTCTCCAAATGAAGCTGCACATACTCCCTCTAGTGGTAGCCTTACTCTATGGCTTAGTACTGAGCACTGATTTCGTCGCAACTATACTTGCGACTAATCAAACCAACTTGTCCAGTTTCTCACACTCCCACAAACTAGACACCCCCCTGGTCAGTGGGGTCCACTGGGAGCTTACTCCACTAGGTCCACTATTTCTTGCACTCCTCTAAACCCATGAGTGATTGCTCTTTGGACAATTCCTCAACTCTCATACCATATTGTCCCACCCTCTGCTTCATACCTGCCTCCCTCTTATCGCTCTCCTCCTACTGGCTGGGGATGTCGAGAGTAAACCTAGACCTATGAATGTTCCCATCTCCCACTCCAACCTGACCTGGACTATTTCTACTGGCCTAAAGGTCATCCACCTCAATATCTGCAGCCTACCGGTGAAGTTCTCTGAGCTTGAGACGTGGGTGTCCCTCTATAAGCCAAGCATTCGTGGTATCACTGAGACATGGCTCAAACCTACCATTCCTGATGCTGCTCATCAACTACCAGGTTACACCATGCTCCAGCATGATTGGCCAGGCAAAAAGGAGGGTGGGGGGGGTACTACTATACCCCCATGAACCACTAAATGCCACTCCAGTACGCTGCTCAGATCCCTCCTCTACCTATGTATGGCTCTTCACTGAATTAAATCTAGGTTCCAACAAAAGGATCTATGCAGGATGCGGCTACAGATCTCCAAAAGGGGGCATCCTTGGCTTAACCAACCTACTCACAGGCCTAGGACAACTCACTCCTCCCAGGAAATCAATCTTACTTGGGGACTTCAACCTCAACTGGTTAAGCCCCAAGGAATCTGATTACAGCAATCTGCTCAAACAACACAACCTCTCCCGGTCAGTCACCCTCCCTACTAGAGCTAACCCCTGGACACAGAATCACTCTCTATTAGACTGGATTGCCACAAACCATGAAGACAAGGTACTCCAAGCCGGAATCCTGTCTGACTGAATTAGCAATCACTCACCCACCTATATAGTCTGGTCCACCAAAACAAAGTGGCCCCCCCCCCACTGAAATACCTGACTTTCAGGAAATTACCTGCCACAACACCATCAGCCTTTTCTCTGAAGTCAGGGGCATAAATTGGCAGGCTTTCCACTCCCTCATGGACATCACCTCTGCAGTGGGATTTTTCACAGATGTTCCCCTCCACTTCCAGGATAAACACTTCCCACTAATCACCCGGTGAGTGAGAGGCGATAATATCCACTGGCTCGCTAAAGATCTCTCCCTTATGAAAGAGAGGGACAAAACCTGGGCTACTTTCAAAATCACCCCATTCCCTGCCCTCTGGGAGGGCTACAGAAAACTGTGCAATAAGCGCAAGCATATGACCAAATCCCTCAAAGCAAGCTACCTGCAAAATTTACAGAGAGAAAACCTGAAGAACCCCCTCCATTTCTGGACCACCATCGGCTCTATGTTAAATCCTAAGTCTCACCACCCCGACATACACCTCTCCACCCCTATGGGCATTATCACTGACCCCACTCAATTCACCCACGCTCTCAACTCACAATTCACGGACCTCTCAGCTCACCAAAGCAAGCTGAAATCCTCCTGTCTGCCATGCCCGAGCAACCAGGCCAATCACCACCACTTGGAGGACATATCACACCTCCACGACCGAAACCCACATTTCAATTTCAGAATTGTCTCCCTGAACAAAACCCTTAAACTACTCAGGAGCCTCCCAAACAGGGGTAGTCCTGGTAGTGATTGGCTCCACCCCACTTTTCTCAAACGTATTGCCCCGCTGTATTGCTAGACCCCTTGCCACCATATTTAATCTCACCCTAGCCTCTTCCTCAATGCCCGCCATTAGGAAAGTTGCCAAAGTCAACCTCATCTTTAAGGCTGGTGGACCCCTGTTCCCTGATAACTAGAGGCCCATCTCAATACTACCCCACTTAAGCAAACTTCTAGAAAAGATTGTCCACCACCAGCTCTCTGATCGTGTAAGCAAATTTGACATTCTCTGCCCGCAGCAACACAGATTCAGCAAGCAACACAGCACCAGATCCCCACTGGCCATCTTCACTAACCATGTCTATAGAAACATGGACATCAGCAATGTAACCAGTGCCATATCTGTTGACCTTACCAAGGCCTTTGATCTAGTTGACCACAGCCTATTCCATACCAAGTTATTGCACCTTGACTGTTCACCAGGGACATCTGTATGGTTCCTAAGCTACCTCACAGGGCAGTCCAAACTGTCAGCATTGGGTCTGCCACCTCAGCAGCCATGGCAGTGTCCACAGGGGTTCCCCAGTGCTCCATACTGGGTCCCTTGTTATTTTCCCTATTGATCAACTCCCTTCCTAAGGACAGCCTTTCCTGTGAGGCCTAACATTATGCTGATGACCTAGTGATATTTCAGTGACAAAACGCCAGCTAGACTCTCCTCCATCCTCACCAAGAACTATGGGGTTACGCAAAATTGGTCCCTCACCAACAAGCTCCTTGTAAATGCAAGCAAAACCAAAACTATGGTGCTGGGATCCAAACCTAATCTGCTAAAGCTAGCCAGAGCAAACTCCACCCTAACTGTCCTCTTGCCTGATGGCCCCCCTTTGCAGGACACACCATTTTCAAATACCTGGGTGTCACACTAGACCCCCCTTAACTTTTGATACCACCATCTGTCACAAATGTGCTCTGCTGGCCAGGCCCTGTGCTCCCACAGTGCCAATCTCGAAGTGCGATAGTGTGAACAGGTAACCCTCCTACCTGTTTTGGGCCTGAATCACCTACTAGCCTCGAGTCCTGGGGGTCAAAATGTGAACCTTGTGCTAGCATACCCAGTTAACAGGCTCAGATACATACCCTCTTCGGGGGATGCAGTACAATCCTTCACCCAGGGGCACCCAGCCAGGTTTCCAAAATGTACCCTTACAACTCAATATGAGACCTAGGTATATTCTTACCTTTAGCAAGCTTAGTAACACATTCAAGCCCTTAACAGCTGTCAGAATTAAACACTGGTTCAGCATTCACATGCAAAAGAAAACTGAGAAGCCACAGGCAGTATTTCAAGGAAAATATTGTTTACTAAAAATGGTAACATAGGGAAAATATCAGATACAGAACATTTATATCAGTAACTTACAGTCACATAAAATAAATGTGAAGTTACAGAACACAAATACACCTACCACAAATACTTAAAAGTTCTTGCTGAATTAAATTCTAAAGTGCCTAGTTACCAGTGCACAGACTAAGTGGGTCCTTGATTTTCAGAGCGCGTCCTTCTGCACAAACTTCTCTTGCAAGCAATATTAAAAAGTTACTTTTCTCCACCTCCTGGTAATGTCACCCATGAGGTCCCTGTTATATCTGTTATAAATCTGTAATCTAAGTATGGATATCCAAAAAGGATATTCTTCTTCTGCTGGCTGTTACCAATAAAAAAAAAATATGTGACAGTCTTCACAAGCAGGTTCCTTTGATGTCTCATAAACCCACATCCTGTCACTAGTCCCCTTCTAGGTGAGAAAACCAAGAGGAATCAGCCAAATTACTTCTCTTCCTGCAGTGTCATAAAATGCATACAGAAGAACAAACTTCAAAAGCAGGAGCAGGTTATAAGGGGGTAATAAACTGTCCCTCTGGAAGGAAGACATTTAATTAGGTTTCACTGGTCAGTTTCATGACATCCTCACTGACACCTTGAAGGTCAAAGGTCAAGTCTCTCACACTCTGGCTGCTTGTCCTGGGCAGACAATCACATACCATATATTTATATTGCAGATATCATACATATAACCATAAGCAGATGGCAGAGCGTGACAGTCCTCCTCACCTAGATGGAATTTGGAGGCTCCATCCCCTGCATGGGATGAGCTCCCCAAGTCAGTTAATTACTCAAACTGACATGACAATCCATCTGCATTTTCATCGGCTGCCTCGGCCCTGCATGAGACAGTCATGTCATACCCTTGCAAGGCAAGACTCCATTTTAATAGTCTACCATTCGTTTTACCCATTTGTGCCAGCCAAACCAGGGGGTTGTGGTTGGTTTGTACCTCAAAATGCTGCCCATATAGGTAAGGCTCTAACTTCTTTAGGGCCCACACCATGGCAAGATACTCTTTTTCCACAGTAGAGTAAGCCTGCTCCCTGGGAAGTCACTTTTTACTGAGGTACACTATGGGGTGATCTTTCCCTTGGTTGGACCTCTGACTCAGCAGTGCCCCAATACCCACATCTGAGGCATCAGTCTGGACTACAAAGCATCTGCTGTAGTCTGCACTTGTCAATACAGGAGCACTGCACAGTGTCTCCTTCAAGTCTGGTAAAGGCTTGTTCACAGGCTGGTTCCCAGGTAACTTTCTTAGGCATCCTTTTCTTTAACAGGCCAGATAGGGGAGCGGCCAGGGCATTGTAATTTGGTACAAATTTCATATAGTACCCTACTGTCCCCAGAAACCTCCTGACCTGCTTCTGTGTTTCTGGTCTGGGTCATGCCTTGATTGCCTCTATTTTTGCCTGGTTAGGACGGAGCTGTCCCCAGTCTACAATGTGCCTGAGTTATGTCACCTCAGCCATGGCCACCTGGCACTTCACAGCTTTTACAGTGAATCTGGCCCTCTATATCCTGCCCAGCACTTCCCTAAGGTGGGATAGGTGTTCCTCCCAGCTGGCACTAAAGATGGCAATGTCATCCAGGTATGCCACGGTGTACTCCTCTGCACCATTTTACACCTGGTTCACCAACCTTTGGAAAGTGGCCGGGGCATTCTTCTTTCCGAAAGGCATTACTTTAAATTCATATAACCATATTGGAGTGATAAAGGCCAACCTCTCCCTAGCTCTGGCAATTAACTCTACATGCCAATACCCCTTTGTCAAGTCAAAAGTTGTAAGTTATGTCACCCTGCCCAACTTGTCCAGGAGTCCATCTGTCCATGGCATCAGGTGGGCATCTGACTTCATGACTGCATTGAGTCCACGATAGTCCACACAGAAAATGAGTAGAGCCATCTGGCTTGGGAACAAGGACTACGGGTGAGGCCCATGGGCTGTGGGATTTTTGGCTTACCTCTAAATCCAGCATTTCCTCCGCCTCCCTCCTAATGTCCTTTTGGACAGACTCTGACACCCGATATGCTGTTCGCCATATGGGTGCCTGTGTCCTTGTCTTGACATTGTGTGTTGCTAAGGGGGTTAGTCCAGGCTTGGTGCTAAACAGTGAGGCAAAGTCTGCTTAAACCTCTCTTACTTCCTGGATCTCATCCGGGGTCAACTGGGGTAACAATTTCATTGCCTCCACAGAGGACTCCTACTTGCTTTCTTCCAACAAGTGCTGAATGGGGTCTCCTTTGTCCATCCCCTCCCCAGGATTACACACTGAAAATACCATGTCAGCCCTATTAACATATGGTTTATTATGTTGACATGGTACATTCTTTGTGTGTGTCTTCTGTCAGGTAGCTCTATAATGTAGTTTACATCATTTACCCATCTGACTACTTTGTATGGTCCTGCCCACTTGGCCTGCAGCTTGTCTTTCCGGACAGGGATTAGGACCATGACTTCCTGACCCACAGTGTACAAGCGAGCTCCGGCTCTACGTTCATACCACACCTTTTGTTTTTGTTGGGCAGCTGCCAGGTTGCTCTGGGCTGTCCCCATAAGCTCCTTCAGCCTTTCCATAAACCAAAGGACATAATTCACTATGGGAGTTCTCTGGGTGGCGTGCTACCTTCCCAGTCCTCCCAGATCAAGTCTAGGGGCCCACATACCCAGCATCCATATAAGAGCTTAAAGGGGGAAAACCCTGTTGACTCTTGGGTCACCTCCCTGTATACAAACTACAGGTGGGGAATGTATTTCTCCCAGTCCCTCCCATGCTGTTCAGCAAATGGTTGGAGCATTGACTTAAGGGTACCATTAAATCTTTCTACAAGCCCATAGGATTGCGGGTGATAAGGTGTCATGCATCTCTGCACCACCCCACATTCTGCCACAAACATTTCATCAAGTCCGACATGAAGGAACCCCCTCGATTGGTTATAACCTCCTGTGGAAACCCAACATGGGAGAAAATCCTTAGCAAGGCATCTGCCACTTTGTCTATCCTCAGTGAGGATAGGGCGATTGCCTCTGGGTACCAGGTGGCATAATCCACCACAGTTAGGATGAACTTCTTCCTGGTGGAGCTAGGGATATTTAAAGGACCCACAATATCCATTCCCACCCTCTGTAATGGCTCCCCCACTATGGGTCAGGGAATTAGGGTGACTTGGGTTTTCTTACCTCACTTCCTTATTTCTTGGCACCAGTGACAAGACCTGCAATACTCCTTCACCTGCAGGGTGAAGTTGGGCTAATAGAAATTCTGAGCCAATTGCCGCATAGTGTGCATGATTCCCAGATGACCAGACATGGGAATATCATGTGCAATCTTGAGCAACTGCTCACAGTACCTCTGGAGAATGACAAGCTGCATGCCCATCACCCTTCCCTCTGTCTTAGCATCCTGTGTATACAACAGTCCATTGTCCCAATAAACTTTATGTTTCCTGTCACCTCCCTTTGCTCCATCACAGTCTGCCCAAGCCCTTGGCTTCTCTAGACTAGGGTCACTTTTTTGAGGAGCTGCAAACTCCTTGCACATTCCCAAGGCATGAGACAGGTCCCCTTCAGTGTCTAAACTAGGGTCCTTAGCTCTAGCATCAGGGCATTCAGGGTCACTGCCATCTCTAACCCTTTGACTCTGGGTCACACCTTCCTCCTCACAGTAACCTTCCGTAGCTGTTCCGTTAACTGCTACCTGTAGAATTTCTATCCCCCTTTCATTATTCTCCAAATCAGGAGACAAAGGCTGGGGAGCCAGCCTCGCAGTGGTTTCCACAGTGGCTTCTATGGGGTCCAGGGAACTACAATTTTCCTTTGCTGCTTTACTGTGGGTACCTGTGCACACCATCCCCTGTCTGAGATTGTTACCAATAATTACATCGACAGCCAAAGTCTCCACTATGGCAACCTTTTGCACAGTCCCCTTTGTCTCACCCCAATCTAGGAGGACACTAGCGAGTGGCAAGGTTTTCTCCTCCCCAGTGAATCCCCGTACAGTTACAAATTGATTGGGTATAAGCTGACCAGGCTCTACCAAATCCCGTTTTACCAAAGTCAGGGATGCCCTCATGTCCCTCAACCCATGTGTCTGTATACCATTCACAGTGACTGGGTGCATGTGTTCCCTCATGTTTACTGGTATGCTTTCAGGGACACACAGACAACCCACTTCTTTCCTAGCACCACTCTGTGCACTGCTTGTCCTTTTGGGACACTGTCTGGCCAGATGACCAGGTTCTTTGCAAACCCAAAATTCATTTAGTTTTTCAGGTAACTAATTTCTTTGTAACCTGGGGCTTCCTGGTTTCGGTGGAGGCAGAGAGGGTTTTAGCTGCCCTGAAGGCATGCTTTTCCCTTTCAGCACTGCCACGCCTGCCTCATTCACTCTCAGAGCAGGTCTGCTCCTGACATAGCAGTCCAAGAGTTCAGCAGCCTCTTGCACTGTTTTTGAATCTTGGTCCTCCAGCCAGGTTTTAAGCTCTGCCAGGCATGCCCCAAAAAACTGCTCTAACAGTATAGCATTTTCAATTCTCTCTACAGAGTTTGCTTCAGTTCCTTCCCACCAACATTTTAAAAACTGACGTTGTTTAGTGGCTAGCTCCTCATGGCTCATGTCAGGGCTTCTTCTGAGCTTATGGAATTTAGCTCTGTATGCCTCTGCTATTAGGTCATATTTCTTTTTAAAGTGCAGCTTTAAGTTTAGTGTAATCATTACTGTTCTCATTGTCCATTTGACCCAATGCATCCTGAGCTTTCTTGGTAAGTAGCAGGGATAGCTGGAAGCTCCAGGACCCTGTAGGAATATTTTCCTGAATACCTACTTTTTCAAAGGAATTTAAAAAGGCATCCATATCTTCCCCCACTTTAAATTCAGCTATCAATTTGGAATTTAAATTGTAACCCAGTCCTGGAGTCCCAGTTAACCCCAGGCCACTTACCTGCTCTGGTGCTGGTGTTTGGAGTTGTAGCTTCTCCATTTCATGTTGCGTCTGACGCCGACGCTCTTCTTGCTCGGCCTCTTGCTCAGCTTCTCACTACTCTCGCTCTGCCTCTCACTGAAGCTGTCACTCTCTTTCCTCTCTTTCCATCTGCAGCTTCCTCTGTTCAAGCTCCCTTTGCTGCGGGGCCTCGAACCTTTTCTGTTCAAACTTCAGCTCCATTCTCCACAACTCCATTCACAGCCTGATCTCTTCTGACTCCAGAACATTAGTGACCTTCCCCTGCTGCTGTGGCCTTTGGCTTGCACTGGCCCTGCTGTCCTCCTCACTGAATCTGGAGACTGCACTGGACCGTGGACCCTCCATGCCCAAGGTTCAGTCCTTTTCAGTCACAGACTGTGACTCAAGGCTCTGGGCATCAGCTGCCACCAGAGCCTTGACGAGGTTCTGCTTGTTGGCTCTCCCCTCGTGCTGGACTCCTCTCTCCTGGCACAACTGTCTCAGGTAGTCTGCAGTGTATCCGCTGTAGTTGGAAGCCATCTTCTTCCCTAACTATGGCTATACTAACTTGCACTCGAGAAAAAAAATCAAACAGGTAGGGAACTTAGACTGTAAGCACAATGATATGGTTCTGTTTACTTTTAAAAATCACTGCCTTATTGCGCATGTGAGCTGCACAGTATTAATCTGACACACACATAACTGTTAATGCTCGTGTTACCAAATACTTTTTAAATTGCACCTCTGCCAACCAAATTTGTCACAAATGCACTCCGCAGGTCAGGCTCTCTGCTCCCACAGTGCCAACCTCAAAGTGCAATAGTGTGAACAGGTGACAAACAGGGTAACCCTCCTATCTGTTTTGGGTCTGAATCACCTACTAGCCTTGAGTCCTGGGGGTCAAAATGTGGACCTTATGCTTTCACACCCAGTTAACGGCTCAGATACGTACCCTCTTCGGGGGATGCAGTACAATCCTTCACCCAGGGGCACCCAGTCAGGTTTCCAAAATGTCCCCTTATGACTCAATATGAGACCTAGGTATATTCTTAACTTTAGTAAGGTTAGTAACACATTCAAACCCTTAACAGCTGTCAGAATTAAACATAGGTTCAGCATTCACATGCAAAAGAAAACTGAGAAGCCACAGGCAGTATGTCAATGAAAATATTGTTTACTAAAAGTGGTAAAATAGGGAAAATATTAAATACAGAACAATTATATCAATAACTTACAGTCACATAAAATAAATGCGAAGTTATAGAACACAAATACAGCTACTCCAAATACTTACATGTTCTTGCTGAATTAAATTCTAAAGTGCCTAGTTACCAGTGCACAGACTAAGTGTGTCCTTGATTTTCAGAGAGTCCTTCTGCACAAACTTCTCTTGCAAGCAACATTCAAAAGTCAGTTTTCTCCACCTCCTGGTAATGTCACCCATGAGGTCACTGTTAGATCTGTGATAAATTTATAATCTGAGTATGGATATCCAAAAAGGATATTATTTTTCTGCTGGTTGTTACCAATAAAAAAAAAATATATGTGACAGTCTTTGCAAGCAGGTTCCTTTGCTGGCTCATAAACCCACATCATGTCACTAGTCCTCTTCTAGGTGAGAAAACCAAAAGGAATCAGCCAGATTACATCCCTTCCTGCTATGTCATAAAATGCATACATGGGAACCAACTTCAGGAGCAGGTTATAAGGGATAATAAACTGTCCCTCTGGAAGGAAGGCATTTAATTAGGTTTCACTGGTCAGTTTCATGACATCCTCACTGACACCTTGAAGGCCAAAGGTCAAGTCTCTCACACTCTGGCTGCTTGTCCTAGGCAGACAATCACATACCATATATTTATATTACAAATATCATACATATAACCATAAGTAGATGGCAGGGCGTCACAGTCAACCCAACTGTACAGTGCATAAACCAGAAACTGGGAGCTGGTTACCGCCTCCAGAATTGCCTTACTCCTGAAGCACATCTTGCCATTGTGCAAGGCAACCTGCTCCCCCTACTCGACTACTGTTCCCCCAATTTTTCACATACCTCCACACATCTACTCACTAGGTTCTACACAGACTACAACAATATCTGCAGGTTTACACTTATGGCTTCTTACTCCACTCACCACTGCATTCTGTACCAGTCCCTGGGCTGACTCATCCTGCAAGCCAGGCATAATTATGTGCTCGGGCACATCACTGACAATGCTCTCAGAAGCAGCAAGCTATCCCACTACTCCTCCCTGGTAAAACCTAAGACTTCTACATGCTGCCACACACAATCCACCATACTGCTGCAGGAAGTCCCTTGGAACCTCTACTTGCCTGGGTAGCAATGCACTGTTCATCACTGCTCTGACACTGTGGAACAATCTGCCAGCCTCTCTACACTCCCTTGATTCCCACTCCTTCTTTATGGCTCACTTCAAAACTTGGCTACTAAGTGAGGCCACATGCAACTGCCCTATGAATTGACTCTTGTGTGATCGGCCTTTCTCTCACTCCTTATCCCATGCTTCCTTTCTCTCACCCCTTATCCCCTGCATCTAGCTGAGCTCCTTAGATGGCCTGCCAGTACCACTGTTTTTATTGCACTTACACCTTTTGTATCGGATTGTATCTATCATATGCATTGTAAACCAGTGTATGCCTGTACCATTTTGTGCTCCTGTTGTATTGTAGTTACCATTGTTAATCTGTACTCATCAAATCCTATTTGTAACCTTCTCTTTATGTACTCTTGTGCTGTATGTACCACTCACTGTTCCATCTTTATGGCCTGGGTCGTGCCTGAAAACAGTCCCTGGGATCAGTGCACTTACCTGGTAAACAAATAAATAAATAATATGACTGTGTCAGGCACATGAGCTTGCTAGCCCAAACCATTCCTTAGTTTATTGTATACGTGAATGCTTCCAGTCATGGGCTAGGAGCTGTTCTGAACCAGTTTGTACCCACAGTTGAAGAACACCAGATTGTGAATCTAAACCAGAAAATAAAACCCAGGAAGGAGACCTATGACACAGTTAAAACAGAGTGCCTGAGGACAGTGCTGACACTTCAGAAACTACAGTCATATCTCTACTGTGGGGTGCTTCACCTACTCACTGACCCCAACCCTCTAACATGGCTGTATACAACAAGTAGGCAAAATGCAACACTGCTATGATGGAGTGTGGTGCCGCAAAAATATGCTATGTTGAAGCAGAACCACAGTGCCTTCCTTCATGTCAATGCAGACAAACCAACCAGGCAATAACATAAAACAAAAAAATGGTAATAAGCTCTAGAGAGTGGAGTCTGGCCACCCCCAAATGAAACACATCTCTTGGCAAGAACAGAGGAGATTTATATTTTTGCAACGTGTAATGGTAACAAGATGTAACAAGAAAATTGCCTTGTTTTGTATTTTGTTTTTGCTGTGACTGAGACTAAATATGTGTCTCATTTGAGGGTCAACATGGGTGCAGGCAGACATTGTTCCAGTGTAAGTAAATAAGTACTTAAGTTGGCTTAAGTGGCCTGAAGGCAGGGATTCAGCATTTGAGCAGCACAGAGCCTGGTGTCTGACTACTACTAACTAGCTCACAGTGGAGATCCCCACTTTGTTGGTTTTAAGACTCTCAAAATTGCAGAGAATTAAAGTAATTGGCTTGTTTGTCCAGAGTGACACCTTAATTAGCATGGTCAACTGGCAGGAGTTAATCTGGTCAGAACTGAGTTTTAGGAATAAAAACAAGCATTTGTCAATGCTGAATGTTGTCGCGCTGGCATTGGCAGTAGTGGAGGTGGAAAGGCATAGCGCTGTGAGTTTGTTAATGTGTCCCAAAAGGTGATTTTGCACAGTGAGTACACCACTGTACGGCAGAGCTGCGGAAACTCATTTTGGGCAGGATGTGGAAAATGGCAGCTGGACTGTTGATAATGAGGTGTGCACAAATGCCAGTGGTGAATATGTAGCATGAAAATATTGCAGATTGACAAAGTTACAAGAGTGCGTGGAAACTGCGCAATGCACGCTTGCAACACAGTCATCGTCTGGACTTTCGCCACAAAATTTTCAACATAGGCATATTAGGACCTCTGCTGATGAATAGTGTCACCGTCATTTCCTGAAAGTGTCCTGAAAAGTGATTTCGCACAGTGACTGTGCAATTCTGCACCGGACGTGCGAAAACACATTTCAGCCAGCTGTACTGTTCATAAGGAGGTATGGAAAAATGGCAATGATGAACAGCTGGAGTGAAAGTATTACAAATTCACAAAGTCACGAGCGTGCGTGCAAACTGCACAATGCACACTCATAAAACACTCATTTTATTGACTTTTGTCCCTAAATTTTCAACATAAGAATTTTAGGACATCTGCTAATGAACAGTGTCACTGACATTTTCATAATGTGTCTCGGACATGGGTTTTCCACAGCGACCGCGCTATTGTGCGCTGGAACTGTGAAAACAGATTTTGGTCAGGATGTGAAAATGACAGCTGCACTGTTCATTAGGAGGTGTAGAACAATGGCACTGTTGAAAATGTGGAGTGAAATATAGGTTTATGAACTTATGAACATGCGTGCAAACTGCGCAACGCATGCTCGTAACACAGTCATTTTATGGAGTATTGTCACCAAATTTTCAACACAGGCATTTTAGGACCTCTGCTCATGAACAGTGTCACTATCATTTTCGTAATGTATCCCGAACAGTGATTTCGCACAGTGACCGCGCTATTCTGAGCCAGAAGTGCAAAAACACATTTCGGGCAGGATGTGAAAAATGACAGCTGTACAGTTCACAATAAGGTGTGGTAAAATGCCAATGTTGAGAATCTGGCATGAAAACAGTGCAAATGCACTAACTTAAGAGCGTGCGTTGCGCAGTTGCTACGCACGCTCATAAAACAGTCATTTTTTTGATTTTTTCCACCAAACTTGCAACATAGGCTTTTTGAGAGCCCCTCTCATGAACAGTGGCACCGTCACTGTGTTACTCAGTCCTGAAAGGTGGTTCTGCACAGTGACTGCGAAATCACCTTTCATGACCGAATAACGCCATAACGGTGCAAGAATTCATGAGAAGGGGTCTCAAAAACCCCATGTTAAAAATTTGGGGCCAAAATTCACAAAAATGCACAAGATATGCATTAAAGTTGAAAAACCCCTATTCATTCCATTATACAGCTTACCGGCATTTCTTCATTTCACGGTCGGCTTTGAAGAGTGCAGACGTGTTCCTGGTCCACAGAAGATCGTCGCGCCGGACTCCGCAGATAAGTATATGGGGTGAGGAGGGGTGAGGAGGCAGGGTGTGCAGTGGGTGGGTGCGGGTGGGCGGAGGGGACATCGAGACTACGAGGGACCGTTTTCATTTTACAGGGGGAAAAAAATGAAAAAACCCATGGTGGGACAATTTTTTTTGTAGGATTTGGCATGCTGGGATGGGGTCCCAGCGTGCCTCCTAACTGTTTGAGGGGATGTCTGTAGCCAACTGGGGATTGGGGACCCTCGTCGGCACATAACACGGGGGGGAGGAGGAGGAAGTAATGCCGATGAGGACTGGGCACCCCTGTCAGCACACAAAGAAAGGGTGGTAGCGCGAGCCGAGGGGGATTGGGCACCCCCCTCAGCATTCAACAATTGGGGGAGGGTTTATGCCATTGGGGAGTGGGCTCCTCTGTTGACACACAAAGAAAACACGGGGGGTTAACCGACAGGGGGATTGGGCACCCCCAAAGTCGGCAGTAATTAGGCGGCCTCCCGCTTGTCGACCATGCACATAATGGTGGTGAGCACAGCAAGAAAAGGACCGCTACGTATGATGAGCTTTGCTTGGATTGCAGTGGACCTTTTCTTAGATGTGCTCGCCACATTATGTATGCATGGTGTGGCGTCGGCATGCAGGCTGATTGGGGAATGCGGGACGCACCTACTGGTGCATGCCCTGCATTTGCCCAACAGTGACCCCACCTCCAAAGCTGCACTGTTTCACGATGTTGGCTCAAGCACGCCAACATAAAAAGAAACTGTAGAATCTCTCCAGAAGTGTGGGCTGAACCCTGCAAGAGATGTGGTGAGGGGGGCAGGCCTTGCAAGGTATATCACGAGGAGTGTTTGCTATAGAGAGTCATATTCATTTGAGGAAGCTAGATACTAGAGTGGAGGCCCCCTGTATAAAAGGGGAGTACTGGACCTTTGGATCTCAAGGCCTTCTTAGCATCACATTTATTATCCCTGAGAAGGGCCATGGGGCAAGGAAGCAGATTTTAAGTAAGTGTTAGAGAGGTTCTTCTGTTTGTAATTCTGTCTGTTTAAAAATGTTTATTTGTTTAATATTTAGTGTAATTGTATATCCTTCAGTTTGCTGTATATCTTGCAAATTCAGTGTGCATGTTATTTATTTAATATAAATCGATGACTGCTGTTTTAAGCAGAGCAGGAAATCCATTTTTATTGAGCAAAGACTGTGATCTGCTTCTGGAGAGAACTTTACTAAACCGATAAGTAAACCCACATTTGATAAAGAGCTGGGGAGAGGTTACTTGGAGCTACTAAGGTGGTTCCCATATCCATAGATCCTTATACTGAATGAGCAAGCACCTGGTCTTGTGGTGTGTGGGCAGAGCCTATAGTGGGACTCAAACCAAACAGCCCTGAGAGGGTTGTAACCCGGTCTGTAGCAGCGTGATTAAGTAAGCAAACTAGACTGCCCTTGCCACACCACCAAGGGGTTGTGGGAATGTGTTAAGTGTGTGGCACAATTAAAAACACAAGTGTAATGTGTTATTGAACAAAGTTTCTATTTCCATTAAAAAAGAAAAAAAAATCTATAGGCATAGAAACATAGAAATTGTCAGCAGATAAGGACCGCTAGGCCCATCCAGTCTGCCTGTAGGCCCTATGCACTGTATGTGGCCACTGACCCTATGTGATCAATGGCTTTTCATCACTCACTCCCTCCCCTGTCAAGTTTCCCTTGTGCCTGTCCCAGGTATGCTTAAACCCCTCAACTGTGCTTGCACCCACTACCTCCTGTGGCAGACTATTCCAAGTGTTGACTACCCTTTCTGTGTAGAAAAACTTCCTCACATTACCTCTTAATCTACCCCTTCCAATTTCATATTGTGCCCCCTTGTTCTCGTACTTTTTCTACATTGGAAAAGGTCCCCCACCTACACCTTGTTTATGCCCTTGAGGTACTTGAAAGTTTCAATCCTGCTGTCTCCTCTCCCCCAAGTGTGTACATATTGAGGTCCCTTAGTCTCTCCTCATATGTTTTGTGGTGCAAGCCCTGCACCATCTTTGTTGCCTTTCTCTGGATAGTCTCCACCTTATCTATGTCCTTGCACAAGTGTGGCCTCCAGAACTTCATGCAGTACTCCAGGTGAGGAATTACCAATGTTTGATATAATGGCATCACTACCTCCCGCCTCCTGCTAGTGATATCCCTGCCAATGCATCCCAGCATGTCACTGGCTCTCCCTGCTGCCTTTGTGCACTGCTTTGATACCTTAAGGTCATCAGAGATGATAACCCCTAGGTCCCTTTCCTCTTTGGTGAGAGTCAGCTCCCCCAACCTGTAGCTCTCGCCAGGGTTCCCTCTACCCGGGTGCATTATTTTGTACTTCTTTGCATTGAACCTCAGTTGCCACATCTCCGACCATCTTTCAAGCTCCTCCAGGTCCCTCTTCATTTTCTGCACCCCTTCTGGAGTATCCACCCTGTTTTAGATCTTGGTATCATCTAGAAACAGGCAGACCTTTCCTTCCAGCCCCTTTGCAATGTCACTAATGAAGACATTGAACAGGACTTGTCCTAGTACTGATCCCTGTGGTACCCCACTGGTCACCCCCCTCTCCCCAGATTGTACCCCATTTACCACCACCCTCTGTCTCCTGTCTGTTAACCAGTTCCTAAACCAGTTCACCACCTTGTCTTCTATGCCCAGACTACCCATCTTGTTAATCAGCCTTCTGTGTGGGACAGTGTCGAAGGCTTTGCTAAAACCTAGGTAGGCAACGTCTACTGCTTCTCACTGATTTATTTACCTAGTCACCCAATCAAAAAAAAAATCTATTAGATTCATTTGACATGACCTTCCTGCTGTGAATCCATGTTGCCTCAGATCCTGAGCACCACTGGATTCCATATGTGCCACTACCCTTTCTTTCAGCAGTGTCTCCATGATCTTTCCCACCACTGAGGTGAGGCTGACTGGCCTGTAGTTCCCCGCCTCCTCCCTACTGCCACTTTTGTGCAGTGGGACTACATGTGTCCTCCTCCTCCAGTCCTCTAGAATGACACCCGTGTTGAGTGAGTCTGTCAAAAGGGCCACCAGAGGAGCTGCTAGCTCCCTTCACAGCTCCTTTAATATTCTTGGGTGGATGCCATCTGGCCCCATGGCCTTATCCACCTTCAGCTTTGTGAGTTATTCCAGAACTCTCTCCACTGTGAATGGGCTGGTGTCCACTTCTTCCCCTCCCCCCTCCATTGCCTCTGCAACCCAATTGTGGTCCTTGACCTCCTCCTTAGTGAATACTGAGCAGAAGTATTTGTTCAGTATTTCTGCCTTGTCCACATCCCCCTCCTTACACTCTCCCTTTTCCCCTTTGAGCCTCACAATCTCCACTCCACCCATTTTTTCTTCTTTCACTGATGTACCTATAAAATGCATTATCCCCTTTCTTTACAGACCATGTTAAACTCTCTTCAGTCTGTGCCTTCGCCCTCCTAACTGCCCTCCCTGATTCCCTTAGACATTCAAGGTACACCTTCCTGTCCTCATCCCTTTGGCTCCCCTTATATTTCCTGAAACTCAGCCTTTTAGCCCTGACTTGTCCCCACCTCTTTGGAGAACCATAGTGGTTTTCTTCTTCTTTTCCCTTTGGCCACTATCCTAATGCATTGGTTTGTTATATCCACTACGGCTCCTTTCAGTTTCTCCCTTTGTTCTTCCACCCCCTCTATTACCTCTCCCTTCCCCAGGACTGCTTGTATATATCTACCCAATTCCGTGAAATCCACCCTTCTGAAATCTAATACTCTTGCCCTTGTGTGGCTTAATTGAGTCCATGTCTCCATGCTGAACCACACCATGTGGTAGTCACTGGACCCCATCTGCCCTTCTATCTTTATTTCTTCGATTCTGTTCCCATTGGTCCATACCAGGTCCAGAATTGACTTGTCCCTGGTTGGCTCATGCACAGGCTGCCTGAGTCCAACCCCCTGCAGGGATTCCAGGATGTCTGTGCTTCTGGCTGAAGCAGCCACCTGGGTGACCCAATCCATGTCTGGCATATTGAAATCTCCCAGTAGCAGGATTTTGCCTTTAGTTGTCATGTTGTGTATGTTCTCCACTAGTTCCCTGTCTACTTCCTCCCTCCCTCCCTCTGTGCTGGAGGTCTGTAGATCACCCCTTTGCATATTGCTGTTCCATTCCCTGGCTCCAGGGTGACCCATATTACCTCAGCCTCCCCCTGTCTTCCCTGAACTTTTGTAGCCTTTATACCATGTCTGATGTATAGGGCCACCCCCCACCCTTTTTACCCTTCTTGTCCCTCCTGAACAGTATATAGCCGGGTACACTGACTTCCCAGCCATGATTAGCGGAGTACAATGTCTCTTTTATTGCTGCTATGTCAAGGTCTGTAATGCCAACATGGCCTCCAGGTCAGGAACCTTATTTCCCAGGTTACGGGCATTTGTTAGCATGAGCTTCCATGTTTTACAATCTGTCCTCCCTCTGCTCTTGTTCTCCCTCTCCAACGTCTTCCCCCACCCTGGTTTCCTTTTCTATGTGCTTTTGCCCCGTATCACTAATTATTCATTCTTCACCTGACTGCCCCAGCTGTTCTTGTAGTCAACGTATGTTCCTGCATGTTCCCATGGGGGTGTTCCTAAGCCTCCTGACCCTCCTGGCTCTTCCCACTTGGCCAGTTTAAATGCTCACAGCTGAAGCATTTAAACTTCTCACAAGGGACCAAGGTCCCCTTCTCGGACAGATGCAGGCCATCCTCCTTATATAAGCTCGCATCTGCCCAGGTCAGGCCCCAGTCCCCTATGAAGCCAAAACCCTCCCTTCCACACCAGTCCTTCAACCAGGAGTTGAAGGTACGGATGTGGAGTGCCCTAGCTTCCCCTGTGCCCTGGACTGGTAGCACCTCTGAGAATGAGACGGAGCATGTTATCTGTTTCAGGTTTCCCCCCCAGCTTCCTGAAATCCTCCTGGACTCTGGCTAACTCCACCCTTCTTCTGGCTAGGTCATTGGCCCCAGGTGGACAATGACATCCAGCTGCTCCCTTCTAACTATTGCCATTTGAGTATTTATAGTTTCAATGATGTGATGTGTGTGGATGGGGAGAGTACAAGAGGCAATGTAGATGGGGGGAATGCAGCAGTGTACCCCCCAAAAATGTAAACCGATGTTGTGAAGAGAAGCATCAAAATAGCAGTAGTTAACGCCCAAGCCAAGTAAGAAGTAGCCTCACTGAAAATGAGATGCTGCATATCAGTTGGGCTATCCTGGGTAAATAGGTTATAAAGATGGGTAAAAGCAGGACCTCCATGAAAATGAGATATTGTATCTCATCTGATCTATCTAAGGTAAATAAGTTGTAAAACAAAAGTTATGTGTGCTGTGCTTTGCTTTCTGGGAGGGCCTACCCACTAACATTTATGCCAGCCTGTTCACCCTCCAGAGAGCAGAGAAGAGGTTCATCAATAGATAGTATAGGGAATCACATGTGATGGTCCTCCCCTTACTAAATTCATGGGTAGCCAGGCATGCAGTAGAGACTGACCCCACTCGGCCTATCACAGTGAGGGTCACTTTGCACATGGCCCACAGGCATAAGGGCTGATTTTTGCCATGCCTTGTGGCAGGAGGACACCCCTGCGGCATTCTAACCTACCAGGATGGAGGAGCTTGGTAGAGGGTCCACAGGGGTCAGTGTACAAAGAAGGGGTCAGAAGGATACTTATTGGACTTATTGGAGGGACTGAGAGGGCTCTCCCTCTTTCGTCTGTCCATCAGCTTCAAACCACATCCAAGCAGAAGTCTGGTAGATTACAGGCCCAGAACGTACCGCAGGTATGGGTTTTTCTTTTTCAATTGGGGATTTCATTTGCTATACTTGTTGTTGGGGCTGGTACATCCCCCCTGTTTATTTATTTATTAGCTTCTGGTAACCGGGTAAGTGCATTAGGCAAAAATCCTGCCTATTTTCACAGATAAGCAGTGGAAGAGCTGAAGAGGAGGGGATGGGACCGCAGGATGCTGAAGGGGAGGTATTTTGGAGCCTCGGTTAAAAGGGAGTTGAAAGCATTGGCTATAGTATGGGGGTTGTTGCACAGAGTATCATTAATTAGCATATCCTTTGGAGCCGGAGGCCTGGTGCTCCCCAATATCTCGTTGATCTGGCTCCAGTACTTCTTGGGGTCAGAGGCAGAGGACTGGAGGAGTTTCTGGTAGTAATTGCTCTTGGCAGCTCAGACCTCTTCCTTGCAGGCATTGTGTAGTGAACGATAGGCATCAAAGTCAGATTGAGCAGATGAGGATTTCCATTTTAGCCAAAGCTTGTCACGTTCCTTGATAAGTTGCAGGAGAGGCCACTGCAGCCACTTAGTCACCTGCCCTCTGACCCTCCATGTTGAGACAGGGATATGTTTAGTCTGTAAGGCTAGCAGAGTGATGTTGAAGTGGTCAGTAGCCTGGTTAATGTCATTTGTTTGAAATAGAGTGGACCAGTCAGCTTGTTTTAAATCAAGTAGGAACGACGCGGTATCCAGGTAGGAAAAGTTGGAAAAGGACAGTACTTTGGATGGCGGAGAGGCAGCGGAAGCACCCCTTACGCAGTAGACAGGGCAGTGGTCACTAATAGTGTCAAGAAGAACCCCAGTAGAGGAGTAGCAGTCCTTGTGGTTGGTAAGGATCCAGTCAATCATAGAGTGACAGAGGTTATTCTGAGTTATTCGAGTGTGGGAAGAGATGAGTTGTTCAAGGCTTGCCTTGCTGATTGTCAAAGCAAGTGAGGAGGAGTTTGGACCCAGCCAGTCCAGATTAAAATCATCCAGGCAAATCACTTTGTTGTTCTTAATAAGGGTGGGAATCAGACCAGTAAGCTGCTCAAGACCAAGTTTATCACGGGGGGGGGGTAAATACACCTCAAGTATGTGCAACGTCTTGGCACCCCCAAAGAGCAAGAGAAAGTGCAGTACCTCACTGTTATTCAGACAGGGGGATGGCAGCAGAGTGATGTTAAGGTGAGACTTGTAGAACAGTGCCAGGCCACCCCCTCTTTTGGAGGAGGCGCGGTGAGCACGGTACATATTATATCCAGGTATGGCACGGCTTTGGTCTAGGACAGTTGGTTTTAACCATATTTTAGATAGTACAAGGATGTCTGGGTTATTAGCCAGAACCCATACTACCAGCTTGGGGAGATTAGCTAGCAGACTGCGGATATTCAGGTGCACAATAGACAGGCCCCGAGCCTGAGGAAGGAGAAGAGTGGCGAAAGGGGTAGGTATGTTAAGGAAGGTCGAGGGGCCAGGGTTAGTTTCAATATCTCCAGCTAGAGTAAGAGTTAGGATTATGACCCATAGAAGAGCATTGGCTGTAGCATAAGGCACAGTGGTAGGGGAGATAAGCCTCCTATACACCAGGTGCCTTAGTAGAGACCCGAAGAGTTTATAGCTTAGGTAAACTATAGGAAGAGGAGAGAGAGGGAACCTTCAGCAATCATGTCAGAGCAGATAAAATTACAAAGGGATTCCTCAGGCAGGGGAGGGGTGCCAGCCATAAGGGATAAGGAGCTGAGGGCCAATAGTGCAGAAAACAAGGGCACAAGTAGATACAAAGATAATCTAGTCTCCACGGTAGAGCGGATACACAGGAGAAGTTGACTGAAAAAAATTGGGGACAGCCACAAAGGGAGAACTTGGGGAGAAAGGGGGTGGTCTGGTTAGGGAGCAGTGGAAATAGACAGGGAGGAGTTCAGGGTCAGGCAGGGAGTGTAACTACTATCAGAATTCAACAGGAGAAATGTGAGCTAGTCAGGATGGAGAAGATACGACACCTAGTAGTGATAAGCTATAACCTGCATGTGAGGTTATAGACAGAAAAAACAGTAATATCTCTCAAGTCCCAAGTGATGACTGGGACCTATATAAGCAAGCACAGCTAAGGGGGGTATTGGGGGGCAGGCAGGGAGCAGCAAACGAATACCCAGAGCAGATGCAGCTGAGAGCACGGTCGCCGGGAGCAGGGGAAGAGCAGGTGCCATCTGACCAGCGCTAAGGCTGAGGATCCTTTGGAGCACTTACTTCAATGTAATTAACTTACTTTACTTTAATTCAGCTCTATTTCATCCAAAGCCCTTCTACAGCCCCGAGGGAATCTATCATTTAAGCCCTCTGTGAGACTGGACGCTAGTTCCACTTGCAGGTACTAGTAGTACTAGTCAGTAGCCTGCACACTTTACCCCTTTACCTCGTTCGGATTACAAATTAATTCTACAGCCTTGAGGGGTAATGTCCTACCTTCAGCTCACAGGGAGACAGTGCTGCTGCATATTAATGCACAGACCATGGAGAAGCAGAAGCAGCCTCGGGCATACAGTAAAGTATTTTTGTTAGATACACTGCTAATCTAACGAACAGATCCTTCAATTCAAGGCTACTTTAGAAAGAACACAGTCCTACTCGATCCAGTAGTGTTATGCTAGCTCAGTATCATGAAAAACAATTCAGTGGCTTCAGTAGGAATGTTGAACAAAGCCACGTAGAAAAGGGCCAAATTTAAAATCGGGGGCGAGCGCTGTCCATTCTTAGTACCTGGTGGTTTACTCGGTGGGCGATCCCACAGCAGCTCCGTGTTTGGTGCTCCTTCCCTGAGCGACTACCACAGCATTCTCCCACCATCTGCCTGAGCAACAGACAGCATGGGCAAGAACTTGCCTACCCAGGCTGGGTTCCACATGGCCGGGCTCTAGAATTCTGCCCCTTTACTACTCTTGCCCATTGACTGCATATGGCCTGTTGGTTGGCGCCTCCCCTCACATCTCCCTCCCTCTGGGACTGGCCGTCCTTCGGGCCTTATCCAATGCTACTTTCCCTTGGGGTATGGTTGGGCTATGAAGCAGTGCCACCGCACCACCACTGGTGCAAGGGCCATCATTCGTGGGTGGGGGTCCATACCTGCTGTCCAGCAATGAGGCTCTCACCATCTCAAGTGTCCTTCCATGGGCACCGCTCCAGTGACTGTTTGCATTGTAGGGCCTTTCATGCTGCCGATCAACATATGGTTCCCAGTGCTACACTGACATTAGATGGACGCTCCCCATGAACAGAAAAAAAAAAGAGAGATAAAAGGCATGGTACAGCCTGTTGACCAGGGCCCTAGCAGACTCTGGTGATGGGGCACAGCACCTTGCAATGGAAGGTTTTTAAAACTCCTGGGGTGCTGCCTTTGTTACCAGACAAATTTCCATTGAAGACCGGAATGCCCAGGTCAAAGAAGACAGGATTCCTGTGCATGCGTGCCCCATCGCACATGCTCCCTGTACAATGGGCGGACATCTTGGGATAGCCCCTCATGGTCTGTGGGGTGCATACGTGCATTCCAGCACATGCATGCATGAGGGGGAGCCACCATCCTGAGCACCGCATCAGAAGCAGTCTCTTACAGCACATATAATTGAAAAAATAAATAAATAAATAAAAATGGAGGAAACAGGAGGGGAGAAATAAGGGGCTTAGTATGCATTGTGCAGGTAGTTTAACCAGTGTCTATCAGTCACAGTGACAACACAGATAACCATATTACCCTGGGGAGATACGTTACCCCTCCAACCCTACTGATTTCCTTCTCCTTCTATGTCAGACGCAATGCCATCTAGGTCCATCAGGCAGCATGGCATCGGGTAGGAGACAGGCCATAAGGTGGAGAGGCCACACTAGAAGGGAGAGAACACTGGGTAAGGCAAACCATTACCTGCACGTTGGGTAGGAGACAAGGACAAGCCTAGGTGCAGGGACACAAGGAAAGAGGGTTTGGAACAAGTGAGCACAATGAGGGCCTCATTAGCTTTGATCTGGGAGAAAAGGGAGGAGGACACTAATTTTTCTCTCTCTCTTCTCTCTCTCTCTCTCTCTCTCTCCCCCTCCCTCCCTCCTCCCTCCTCTCTCTCCTTCCTCTCTCTCTCTCCCTCCCTCCCTGCTCTTCTCTCTGTACTCTCCTACCACCCACCCTCTTTCTCAGTCTTGAGGGCTCCCCAATTGCTCACATTTTTCATTCACATAACTGGCTAGCTAGCTGTCACAAGAAGTTTGGGACACTGGTGGAGGCCCAAGGGCGCCCTGCCCATAGGTCGGATACAACTTAACCTGTCTCCTTTTCTCTTTGTTTAGTTTAGGTTCTGCTTAGTCTGGCTACACCTTGTCCTCTGATTCAGGTTAGGATGGCATCCAAGAAGGTGACCCCCAAGAGATGGAGCACAGTACGATTCACCCAAGAGGCAGCTGGGGCACAGTGCTGTCACCAGAGTGGAATGAATGGGACCCTGGTGGATGCTGTACAGGGCCTCAAGGAGATTGGGGGTCCGAATTGGATGCAGGCAGTGGTTGAGCTTGCACCTGTCCTCCAGATTGCCTCCAGGCCAAATCATCAGGAGGGGCTGGGTGGGGAGGCAGGGGAGAGTACTTTGCACCACCATGGAGGGGACTCAGTACAGCATTCTGTCCGGTGGTGGCAGCCTTCCACCCGACTACTGGAGTCCAGAGCCAGGGTAGTTCTCAAGCTAGGGGTCAGGGTAAGACAGCCAAGCGTCCTGCACAGACGTCTATTGGTGATGGAAGAAGGCAGGAGATGGAGGAACCCATGGAGGAAGGGATGTTGGAAGCAGAGGCAATGGACTTATGTGAGGAAGAGAGCACAGGATGAACTGGCTAACAGGAGGCCCCTCTGAGCAGCCTGTTTCCGGTGAGTATATTATTGATAGCTCAGTGGGATCTCCATCCCAGTCGGATGATGAGTCCAATGAGGTGGAGGATGATGGGGGAGTCCACACAGTGGGATGTCGACTGCGGTGCCACATTCGCCAGGCCATGCGAAAATGCCCTAATCACGGGGGACTTATAGTTGAGAATGACGACAAGCGGATATGGGCTGGCAGGTACATATCTGCCAGGGGGTTGTCAAATAGCAGTTCAGGTTACCTTGCAGCCCCACCGGGTTGGGCTAATGATTAAACCATCCTGGCCTCTAACTAGGTGAGAGCAGGCAGCGGGCGGACAGGATTAACACAGGAAGTGAGCATTTTAGGGAACATTAGGCAGCCCCCAAGATCTACAATCTATACATTATCCCTGGGGAGCCACAATCCAGCCACATGCACACTGGAAGAAGGAATCTGGGACAATGGAACACCAGCACGGGTGACGGACACAATATCCACTACCCCAGCCGGTGTGGGAGAATGCACCCATTCTTCAGACACCAGTTTTCCTGTGGGGTATGATGTGGCCACAGTGGCCTCTGGTATGGCCCTCCATGCCCATTCTGAGCAATAACAGGGGTATACCGGTGGGAATACAAAGGTGAGGATGGTTTGGACAACAGCCAATTGACTGGGCGCATCATGGGGGACTAAAGGACTCAATCAGTCTGCCTTCATCCACCATCGCACCATCTGCTGGTGGATTGCAGACAGAGATGCGTTCTCCCTTGGGGACAGGTGCAGCCCCCGAACCAGCAGGGCTGGGGGGAAGCAGCCAGATAGGCTACTGCGGCTAATGATAACCCAGAAGTTCAAGTGATGGTAGCAAAGAATGCAGTGGTCCAAGTATGGATGGGAATGACGTCCATTTCTAACCCAGTGATCATTATCGCAGGAGGACAAGTTGGCTCGGGGCTGCACGTGGCACCACTGGGCACAACTATGGTGCAACAGGTTGCCCTGGTTCCTGCTGAGCTGTTGGCCCCAGCTGCATCACACACAGGAGCAGGATCTTGTGCCGGGACTGACCCTGGGATGCAGATATGCCAGGGGGTCGCGGCTCCCCTCATGGCCACAGGATCCGGTACGGTAGTGGCGCTCATGATGGCCACATGAGGTCATCGACGACCCCCCTAGGGGACCACTTGTCAGACGTGGTATGTAAAAAGATTTGGATTGGGGACTAGAAACCTAGAAACAGAATTTGATGGCAGATAAGGACCGCTTGGCCCACCTAGTCTGCCCATTTCCCTACCTTACGGATAAGCTGCAGATCCTAGTTAACCAACAGCCTACTTCCTCCTACCTCCCAATAGAATTGCCTTATGTCTGTCCCATGCATTCTTGAATTCCCCCACTGTTTTTGACTCTAACGACCTCCTCAGGAAGGCTGTTCCATGTATCCACAACCCTCTCTGTGAAGAAATATTTCCTCACATTACCTCTGAGCCGTTCCCCCTCTGTCTTCAAATTGTGCCCCCTTGTTTTTGCACATCTCTTTTTCTGAAAGATGCTACCCTCTTGGACTTTGTTGATTCCCTTGAGGTATTTGAAAGTTTTTCTCATGCCCCCCTGTCCCTCCTTTCCTTGAGGCTATACATCTTTAGTTCCTTTAGTCTTTCTTCATGTGTCTTCTGATGCAGACCCTGCATCACTTTGCTTGCCCTCCTCTGGACAACCTCCACCCTGTCTATGTCTTCGTGGAGATGGGGTCTCCAGAACTGTACACAGTACTCCAGATGTGGTCTTACTAACTGTCTGTACAGAGGGCCAACAACTTCCTGTTTTCTACTGGTGATGCCTCTCCCTATGTATCCCAGTATCCCCCCAGCCCTCCTTACTGCCTTCTCACATTGCTGGCCCACTGTTAGGTCATCTGATATAACTAGCCCCAGGTCCCTTTCCATTTTTGTTGTTGTCAGTATCTCACCCCCCATTGTGTACTCTTCCCCTGGGTTTTTGTTTCCCAGGTGCATTATCTTGCACTTCTTTGCATTGAATCTAAGCTGCCATACAGTTGACCATTTCTCCAACCTTGCCAAGTCCCTTTTCATCCTTTCCACCCCACCTTGTGTATCAAACCTGTTGCAGATCTTTGTTGCAGACTATACAGATATGTTCTCCTTATTTCACAGGTAGATTCCACAGGAGGATGAGGACAAAAAGGGGAAGAAAGAGAGGCCATGCCGGCCCAAAGTCCCATTCACCTTCGAGAACTGGGCTGCACCCTTCGACATCTTTATGTCGGTGTATGGCATGAAACACCCTGAAAAACTCATACCCCTTCTAAAGTATCGGGACACCATTAAATTCGCTTATGACTCCTTTGAGGGATACGCTTGGCTTAAATAAGATGAACGGTTTCAGCTGAAACTGTCTTGCCAGCCAGGTCTAAAGTGAGAGAGCATGCACTTTGACTTATGGGTGCGGTACATGACATGGGGTAAGCTCAACGTGGTTACGCATACAGACAGCGGGCATGTAATCACACTGCAGGGCTATGGGGAGAACAAGGAGCCCAAAAAAGGTGCCAAGAATGCATGCTACAATTATAATAAAGGAAAGTGTTTTTGTTCCCACTGTTTTTGCTTCTGGATTTGTTCCCACTGTAAATTCAGCCATATCTGCAGGAACTGTGGGGGAGGGCACCAGGTCACAGACTGCAGAGGAGGATCATCAGGGCACCAAGGGACAGAGCCAGCAGGACAGGACAAAAACAAGCAGGGGGCGGGAAAATCTGGCTAACATGACAGTTTGTCTTGCCTCTTTGTTCCCATGAATAGCCCGGTATCCTGAAGGTCATGCTGCAAGAATGTTAATGGAGGGTTTCAAAATAGGTTTCACAATCCCTTACAAGGGTTCCCACATAGCCACTTCTGCAAACAACCTTAAATCAGCCATGGCACTACCAGAGATCCTGACACAGAAAGTCCAAAAGGAAGTGCAAGCGGGTCGGGTAGCGGGTCCCTTCCCCACTCCACATTTGCCCAATCTTAGGGTCTCAACTGGGCATAGTGCCCAAGAAGTCACTGGGGGAGTACCAACTGATTCACCATTTATCTTAAGGATCTGCTCAAAAGTAGTAAGATTAGCCAATTCAAACCAGGCCTATGAGCCCACCTGACCCAGGAGAATGTCTGTAAATACCTTCTCAAACTATAAACTCTTTCCTACATGTACCATAGTACTGTTCCCCGGCTCCTATACTACCCCCTTTCATTAATCAGTCTTATCTGCTACTCTGCCCCACCTGTCTATGCTGCTTCCTCCTCACTTCCACCCCCCTCCTTCTTCCAACCTCCTGCTTTTCATGCAATCCTCCCTCACTCCCCGGCCCATCCACTTTTATTCCCCGCCCATCTATCTTTTTTTCCTCCTCTTCCCTTCCCCGTCTTGCTCATGCTTTCCCTCCTCCCTCCTCCTCCCTCCTAACCCAGTTCTCCTATGGGTGAGCCAACAAAGCCTGTCTCTGGCTGCTCCACTCTACAAAGCAAGTCCTCTCCGTGTTACTCTTGCTGTACTTTGCACTTACCCTGGTAAGGTCATATGTTCCTATCTCCTGAATTGTATATTACACTCTCCTTTATGCAGCGATACCTATACCAGTTATGCTGTGTCCTGAGTGCCCATGATTGACTGACCACTGCAACATTTGCACTACTGCTGACAAATTGTAAACTGCAATGTATATTACCATGTAATCTTTGAAACCCTATGTAACCTATGTGTTGTCTGTTTTGTCTTATGTGCTTGAATGAAACGTGTCTTTGTAAACGTGTCTCTTCTGACTCAAAGGTATTAATCACAATCTGAAATAAATAAATAAATAAATAAATCCTACCCAAAGGGCGAATCAGTTAACGATTTCATTTCACTAGAAGACAGCTCAGTGACGTATACTTCATTCGATGATGCTGTGTCCTAGGGCCTGGTGCCCTAATGGCAAAAAGTGACATTAAATCCACCTTCTGATTGTTACCTGTCAGACCATTTGGTCATTGGCTTTTGGGGTTTAAGCTACAGGGGTTCTGGTACTATGACATGGCAATGCCAGTGGGTTGCTCAGTGAGCTGCACAGTTTTTTGAGACTTTTGCATCCTTTCTGGAATGGGCAGCCAGGAGCCATACTGGTAATGACAGTATTGTACATTATCTCAATGACTTCCTTATTACAGGTCTGCGAAATACTGGTAGGTGTGAAAACACAATGGCTGGCTTCTGTAAACTCATGGGGCATTTTGGGGTGCCACTAGCACCAGAAAAAACAAAAGGGCCCACCACTTGCATTGTGTACCTAGGTATTGAGCTGGACACGATGGAGTCAATATCCAGGTTACTGATGGACAAGGTGGAGACCCCTAGGCATCTATTGGGGAAGGCTGCAGCAACTAAGAAGGTCACTTCATGACAGTTGCAATCACTGATGGGGCATCTGAACTTTGCATGTCAGGCCATTTGTCCAGGAAGGCCTTTCCTCAGGTGATTAGCTGCTGTCACCGCTGGCTCCACAAGGCCACATCACCATATCAGGGTATCAAAAGGGATGAGAGCAGACCTCAGTTTGTGGGATGTGTTCCTTCAGGATTTCAATGGAGTTTCCTTCTGACAGGAGGCGGGAAATCTAAGACGGAGCATGAGATGGTAACTGATGCCTCAGGGGCCACAGGCTTTGGGGCATTCTTTCAAGGATTCTGGTTTGCAGGCCAATAGCCTTCAGAATGGTTCAAACAATGACTTACAAAGAATGTCACATTACTGGAGATTTTCCCAATCACGGTGACAGCTAAGGTGTGGGGCCATCAGCTTGAGAACTAGCAAGTGCTGTTTCACATGGACAACAAAGCAGTAGCCGAGATAATTAATTCTCAAACATCCAGGTCTGAGGAGGTGATGCGGATGCTCATGCTCATTTTCTTATGCTGCTTAATATCACTTTCAAAGCTCAACACTTGCCAGGCAAGACAAACGTGATTGCTGATGCCTTGTCTCGATTTCAGTTCGATCAATTCAGGCTATTGGTCCCGAAGGTGGACACATCACCAACACAGATCCTGGATGCAGTGTGGCAATTGGGGAAGCAGGAAGACTCCAACTGGTTCAGAGCTCTGTTGCCCCCTCAATATAGAGCAAGTATGCATGTATATTTGAAGCATTTACCAATTTCTGCAGGCAGAAGGTAAGCTACAAACTACAAGAAGCTCAGAGGCAGTTGCAGGACTATGTTCTACACTTGGTACACTCAAATAGAGTCCCAACAGCAATCAAAGCTCATTAGGTGCGGATAGCCTTTATAAGGAAGATGCAGAGCTTCCCAGACCCCACTATATGATTTGTCACTAAAAAGATGGTGGAGAGTTGGGCCAGATCTTGGCGAAAGAGGCAGGACAACAGACAGCCAATCAGCCTCGCAGACCCGGGACAATTCTTAAGGGCGACAAACAACATTTGTGTCTCCCAGTATGAGGCTAAACTATTTAGGGCAATCTTCGCCTGCTTATTTTTTTGAGCCTTCTGCATTTCAGAACTGGTACCAGACTCCAACAGACCAGAGGCGGGGGTTAATGTCCAGCTAAGTGATGTCATATGGTGACAGAAAAGAGTGTGCCTAGCATCTTTCAGAAAAATAGATGTGCAAGAACAAGGGGGCACAATTTGAAGATAGAGGGGGGCGGCTGAAGGGCAACATGAGGAAGTACTTTTTCACAGAGAGGGTGGTGGACGCATGGACCAGCCTTCCTGAGGAAGTCATGGGGTCAAAAACAGTGGGGGAATTCACAAATGCATGGGACAGACATAAGGCAGTTTTGATGGGGGTAGGAAGAAGTAGGCTGTTGGTTAACTAGGGACATGATTCCAAGGTCGGGGGCACTGCCCAATACGGGCACATTCTTGGTTAGGGGTCATGTCCCTCCTGGAATCTGGAATGGGGGAGGACTGTCCAAGGAGAGGCATGGCCCTGGATAGGTCTGCCCGAGTCGTGGGACAGAGTTCCCCCAAAAAATTCAGATGGAGCAATAGTTCTCTGCAAGTGGCTAGGCCACCTGAATTTGCTGCCCTAGGGGTCTAATGTTTTCATGCAATCATGTATATGTATATGTGTGTCAATTTCGAATGTCAATTGTAAAATTTAATCTTTGTTGAAGTAAAAACTGTGCCTTATTATCACCAAAAATGGGTATGGTGTCTTTATTATGTCACTGTGGGTCCATTTGGGCAATGGTGTGCAGGCTTCTCTGGAGAGCACAGTGCAGGCATGAGTCAGGAGCACAGGAATGCAGACACAAACTTTACTTCACTGCCCTCCTGTCACATGGTCATTACAGTCTGTCACAACTAAAACTCGTTCTACCTTCTACATTCTACTTTCAGTACATGCTTATTAAAGAAATGGAATACATAACTGGAAGTCAAGTACTATTTTTGTTGTTCAGTACATATTTGGATTTAGAACCCTCAGACTGTGCATGCTATAGAGGCAATTTGCAGGGAAAGCAATGTTCTTCTGTACATAAGAACTCTATACTGTAGCTGATGCAGTTTCACTGCTGATGTGTTACCACAGTTTCAATGCTTTGGAGATAAAAATGATAGATTCCATCACCTTCCTCCTTATATTCTCCGTATATCAAGCAACCTGTTTATAAACACATGAAACTGAGTTGAATGTTTGTGGGTGTGTATATGTGTGTTAGTGCGAGTCAGTGTGAGTGTGTGACTGTGTAGGTCTGTGTCTGGGCATCTGTGTGGGTCATTGTGTTGTATCAGCTGTGCCACAACTGCCAATCACATGCTTATCGAGATGGGTGCATATGTTTTCCACAGATATCAAGGCCACACGTGTCATATGTCCTTCAGCATGAATTGTGTGTATAAGTGTTAGTGTGTGTGCGCACGAGTGCGTGTGTATGACTGTGAGGTGTCCAGGATCTCAGAAATGTCCTTGATACTTTAACTTCCTATTTAGTATGTGTGTGTGTGTGTCTGTGTGTCTGTCTGTATCTTTGTGAATCTGTGGGTGCCTGTTTATGTTATTTGTGTATATCAAGAGACAACAGTAATTTCTCATTTGTTTGATGTATAAGGTTTAATTTAATTTTTGTATTATTGTGATGTATGTTTAGGATGAGTCATAAAAAATTGAGTGGTAGGATGAATGTGGGTTATACAATTCATACTACCTTACAATTCTCTTCAACTTATCCCGCACTTCCATCTCAATAATACAACAAATAAAATAAACCTTACACATCAAGTTAATGTAGCAGTCACTGTTGGTTTTAGCCAACTCTTGTTTTAGAATATCTATTTTATTTATTAAAAGCCTGTAGTGCAGAATAGGCTCATAGAGACATTTCATTAACTAGAACATCCTATGACTACAAAATAGAACAAATACACAGTAAATAGAAACAATATCAAAACACATGCAGACTAAAACATTCATGTAAACCAAGTGCAGACATTCGTATACAATTACCTAAGCTCTGGCATAAAAAATTGAAAGTTTTGGGAATTCTCAATGATAGGCGGCAAGAAATTTCAAGACACTTGAGTGACACGAAAGAAAGAAGGCTTACCATAGACTGTTGTAACCCTTGGGAAAGTGAATGAGCGATTAGCAGCATCCCGCAAGGCATGATCATGTGAAGAAGAGAATTTGTTAAACCACTAAGGACCACTGAGATTGCTTACTGCTTTATAAATAAATTTAGATCAGGTGCATTTCCTCCTAGGCTCTAGTGCTGGCCAATGGGGTTGATCAAACATGTCGCAGTGGTAAGTGAGATAATTGCAATTTAAAATAAAATACAGAATTCTCTTCTAGAACGATTTGCTTAGGTGTTCAAATGGACCTAGTTAAATAAAACAAAGGCTACTACTAGTTAGTATAGTGGAGCAGATCCTGAATATAGGCATTGTTTGTCAACTGTACTTTCCTGGTGAACCCTAACTATTTATTTATTTATTTATTTGAATTTTGATGACTGGGTAGGCCCACTGAGTCAAAGAAGTCCCTTTTTCAGGGGTGACCTGGAGTTAGTTACAGTCACTAGGTGAAAAAGAAAATAAACGTCATAATCAAAAACCTATACAAAGTGAAATACAAGCAAGTACATGAAAACTAAGCATCATAAACAAAAGCACATACCAGGAGAACTACAGGCAGGTACAAGGTAGTTAGTTACAACATTGGGTTCAGAAATGATACAAACATTTGCCAAAGTATTTGTCTCGTGTATCAGGGATTCCCTTCAGGGACATATGCTACCCACCCCCAGTTGCAGTGACAACCTGCAGATCTTGACCATAAAACTACTACTGGGATCACATAATAGTGCTCTTACAGTACTCTTTGTTCATATCCTGCCTAAACTATCGTTGGCTGGTACCAATGTCCTGATGGACTATGTGAGCACCCTGAGCCTAAATACTGAAGTTGTAATGCTGGGAGTTTTCAAAATCAACTGGCTCTCCACTGCTGCTGCCTCAGTCAAGGATGCCTTATCAGCTGTCCTCGTCTCCCAAATGGTTGAGACACCAACTCAAGTCAATTACAAAACTGGGACCAGCACTCTCCTTTATTTTTATTTTTATTTAGTTTTTGTTGACTGGAAAGGAGGACTAGACAACTTTTTGCCTATTTTCAGCCTCATCCCAGGGGGAAGGAGATACAGATGGATGCCAACTGAAATTGAACCAGATTTTAAGCTGTTGATGGTATTTTTAGTGAATGGAGGAAATCTGGCCGGGACACCAGGGAAATTCCCCTACTCGTCAGTAGGGGGACCCTTGGCCATCTGAGTCAGGATGGCCTGTCCAGCAGAGGTACGAGAGGAAATGGAGGTGGAAAGTGTAGGGCAGTTGGCCTCCTCTCCTGCACTAGAACCACAAGAGGCCATTGAGGAGGAGATGATGATTGCGGAAATTATGGAGGAAAGCATCGTGGAAACGGAGGATGGTGTGCCCAGTAAGAAACAATCACAGGAAGCTGAGGTGCATAAAAACAAGGTATAGCTGCTGTTGGAAAAGCAAGAACTGCTGAAGAAAGTATCACTGTTAGAGAAAGAAATTGAGGCCCTCCCCAAAAAGGAAGGGTTGAAGGATAAACCTGTTATGCAGTCGGTACATCATCCGAGAACTGATGCAGCTAACAAGCAATTGGAAGACGCGGCTTGCACCTTGTCTGTAGCGCATGTAGGAATTGAATCAAACCGGGATGTGGAAAAGGCTGGCAGTGAAGCTGGGTCACAACCCACGTGCCAAAAGCTGGCAGTTGGTAAAAAAGGAAAAATAGGTAAATGTCTGGGCTTAAAGGGCCTAAAGAGCAAGCCAAGAAGCAGTCAATGCAGTGAGAAAGTGGCACAAAGTGAACCAGAGGGTGCAGTCTTTTCATTTAAAAACAAAGACCAGAAGCATGGTTGGAGTAAAGACCAGGGGGAGACGTTCGTGTACTTTGCAAAAGCAGGTGATAACTGATTTTTTTTTTTTTTTTAAATTTTAGTCTTTGGTAACTGGGTAAGGCCCACTAGGCACAAAGTGCCTGTTTTCAGGGGTGACCTGGGAGCACTGGGCAGTTAAGTGACTTGCTCAGAGTCACACAGTATGCAAGTGGAGGTTGTGAGAATCAAACTCAGGTCTGATCTGCTGGATGTATCAAGCTCGTTCACATCTCGTTCCTCTAACCTCTAGGCTATACTGCCAGCCCAATCCTAGATTCTAGTGCACTCATTCAAGAGACTGAAGTAGGAGGCCCAAATTGGATGCCGGAGCTAGCATTAAAAAATGCAGGATGGGAACAAGCAATAGATGGGTCTTGGTCTCCTGATTCGCAGCATATATCAACATGCTCAAAAAAATGAAGGAGGATGTGGACACCAATGAGATACAAAAACAGAGCTCCAATATACCCTGGGGTAAGGATATTGAACATGCTAATAATTAGACTATGGGTGATAATAACACTGTGGAGAACTCTAGCAATGTTATTGAAGGCTTAGGGTAAGCTGTGCATACTGAAACAAATATAGGCTTAGTCCAGGAGACCAGTGTAGAGGTTAACAGAGGAAAGAGGGAAGGGGCACTGGAAGAAGGGGAACAGGTTAGGCTAGGCCTGACCTCAGATGTATTGCAAGAAGGGGGTATGGGGCAGGAAAGACATGGGGCTGGTTTTAAGTTATTTGACCTGTTTACCAACAAAGGGGAGCCAGCCCCACAACGCAATGCGGTTAGGATATTATATAAAGGTGGATTGGCGAGCCCGCCCCCCCCCCGATAGGGTGTTTATTGCCAGGACTCTATTAAAAGGCTCTATGCACTTTTTTCATCCAAAACATTTGCTTTGATTGGTTTGGGGAACTCTAACTACGATGTGAGTTTCAAAAATGTGTCTAGTTTAGATAGATTTTGGGCCCAATACTTGTCCTGTAAGAACACCCTGGCTTGGTCCCCATTCCAGGTGATCCCCCTTACCAGACCCACTGTAATAAACATAACTATAATGTTTAACAATGAAGGGGTCAATATTGAAGACATCCTATTCTGGTTATGCCAAAGGTGTGAAATTTTGAACAAACCATCCCCTAGACTAGACAGCGAGCAGATCTGGGATGGTGAATGGAGGGTAAGAGTGAAGCTATATACCACCAATGCAAGGCCCAGCCATTTGCCCAGTTTTTTTTACTTTTGGAAAGATAAAGGAATGATATGTTATGTAGGTCAACCCAAATCATGTGTTAAATGCGGTTGCAGGATGCATTTAAGTTTGGCATGTGATTCATTAAAATGTAGTCACTGTCTGGAGTTCGGGCACAGTTCAGGATCCTGCCTGAACTTATTCAAGTGTACTTTGTGTGAGCGCACAGGCCATGCCTATGTGGGCTTCACATAATAGAGATGATTGTCCCTCTCATGAGGGGCTGATTAATCAGGCCCAACAACAGATAGCAAGGAGGGTTGTTGAACAAAGTTTAAGGGACGAATTAAACATCACTAGACAAAATCCTTCTGAAGGGACCAAGAACCCAGAGGTCATACAGCCAGAAATTCCAAATCCGGCAAATAATGTAGAGCCAGAGCATGTAAGGAGACAGGGATCGGCAGACTTTCACAGAGAGACAGTAGAAATGCCCCCCCAACCCTGTGCTCCACATGCAAAGCATGGAGAAAGAGATGTTTAAAACAGTACAACACAAGAGATATAGACATGGTGCAGTAGTTCCTAAGCAGGATAGCAGGGAAACTGAGGTAAAAATGTCGAAAACAGGTAACAAATATGCTTTGTTATTATCAGACGCCATTGATAGGGTTTCGGATGGGGAAGAGACTGACTCCTCCTCGGTTATTTCCAACACTGATACAGATGGAGGAGGAGGGTTGGACCCAATTGCCAAACAAACTAGACAGGGCAGGAGAAGCTGGTTAACCTAACAATATGTGTGACAAATGGATGCTTTGACAATAACTTCTAAATATTAACAGTATGAAGGTGGAGTGCAAGTTAAGAGGAGTGATGTCCTTACATAGTTTGCACAGTGACATTATCTGTTTGGTCGATACTCATGTGAAAACACATAGAGAGCTACAACAAGCTTCCAAGGCTTGGAAACATGGCCCCTCCTTCTGGTCAATGGGAACTGAATGGTGTGATTGGGTAGAGGTATTTTTTGCGAGAACTGATCTTGCAGTTTCCAGATTAGTGTATATTAGTCCAGGAAGAGCACTGTTATTAGATTTTTCACTTAATAGGGATAGGTTTAGGTTAATTGCGACATACGCTCCGCAAGCCAAAGCTCAGAGAACAATCCTCTTTAAACAAATACAACCTTTCTTACACACATCACGATTAGTAATGTGGGTGGGGGGTTTCAATTGTGGTATGCAGCAGACTGATAGGGGCCTTAAGACAACTGAATTATTTAGTGATTCTGTATGTCTTAAACAAATTACAGACACAGCTAACCTCAAAGATGCATACAGAAGCTTACATTCTGTAGGGAGTTTTACTTATTTCAGAGTGACAATTAAGACAAGGATTGATTTTATATTTGTTTCCAAAATACTGTGGGTTCAGGAGTGTAAAACTATAGCTCAAGAATTTTCAGATCATGTAGCAGTACAAGCCAGGATTTCTTGGAAAGATAGCCCTCGGGTATGAAAAATGCTTGGAGATTAAATGATTCTGTATTACAGGATCCCAAAATTAGGAAGGTATGGACATAATGGAGTGGTGGGAGGACACAAAGAAGGCTTGGAAATATATATTCCAAAAACACACAGATGGGGCTAGTAATGACAGGTACATGCAGTACCTGGCTCTTAGACATCAGTTGCAGCATTTAATCTCCCTGTCCAACAGTACCTCCGGTGACTATGAGACACAGATTAAGATGATAAGTGAAAAAATGAGGGGTATAAAGTACGATAGAGCCCAGTTCTTGGGACACGAAGCTAGGTTTGGAACACAGGTACATAAGGGGTGGAGGTTGATGTTTATAAAGAGTGCAAAGGAAGGATTGACTTGAGCATAATTCAGGAATTAATTTCCCCTTTGGGTGATAAGGTTAGTACACCAGAGGAACTAGTGGAATTAGTTGAGCAACAAATGTTGGCTCAGTTTGGTGAAGAACCCTCTTGCCCTAACGGGTCAGGGTTCCTACAGTCTTTACACCTCCCTCAGATCACAACCAGTGAGAAAGAGGATTTGGTTAAAGAGATTACTGAAGCTGAGGTGGCGTTAGCCATCAAGGGGTTGAAATCAAGAACTGCTCCAGGCTCAGATGGACTCACAGCTGGACTGTACAAAACCTTTCAGGATGACTTGATTCCGGCCCTAAAGATACTTTTTAATGATATGTTGTCAAAAGGGAAGTTTTCTAAATCCATGTGTGAGGCAGTGTTGGTACTGATTCACAAGAAAGGTCCTAAAAATACACTGAACAATTGTAGACCGTTAAGTTTGTTGCACATTGATAGGGAAATAATTGCCAAGATATTGCTAACTAGGCTCATTGGGGTGGTTTACATAATTAGCCAGGGGCAGACCTGTGGCATCCCAGGTAGGACCCAAAATGATAACTTGATTATGTTAAGGGAATTATTTGCCCAAGCAGGAAGTCCAGATGCACAAGGGTGGGTTATTGGGATAGACCAGGAGAAGGTGTTCGACATGATATCCCACAAATGTCTGTTCTCAGCACTGGATGCCTTTGAGATCCCATCATATTTTATAGGTTGGATCAAAACTCTGTTTCAGAATGCGTGATAATCCCTAATGTAAATGGGTGGGTGGGTGGGGAACCAACTAAAGATTAAAAGGGGAGTTAGGCAGGGTCATCCCTTAAGCCCCCTTTTATACATTTTTCGCATAGACATACTCGTAGGAGTTCTCTAACAGTGTCCAGAAATAGTAGGATTACTAGTGAATATGAGCAGGGCCCCAATAAAGGTCTTAGCTTATGCGGATGATTTGGTTCTTTCATTAAAAAGTGATACAGATGAGAAAGGGTTGTGTAATATCTTGACCAAGTACTCTTGGATATCAGGGTCAAAGATAAATAAAGACACATGCAGGGGCGTACCTGTGGGGGGCACGCAGCTTCCAGCTGCGAGCTCTTTTCTCAGGTATTAAAATTTCCCCTGAACCTTTGAAAATTTTAGGAGTTTTTTTTGGTTCCGGGGACATTCAGACAATGAATTGGGAAATAGCAATGGCAAAAGGTGACAGATTGATAGCAAGTTGGAGGCAGCACCAGATTGGGAAGAAAAAGAGAGTTTGTTTGATCAAATCATTATTGATACCAGTGTTTTTTATATTTAAGTTATGTGTTCCCTTCCTCCATGAAACTATTCATGCATTTGTTGAGTATATTTTTTCAAGGGTTTTGGGGTCACGCTTAAACCCCATTAAAAGAGAAATAACCTACAGACAACTTACAGAGGGAGGAGTAGGTATGATCAACCCTGTGGCCTTTTTTCTAGCAACATTTTTGAGCTATAATATAGGGGGGTACTTAAACCAGAGAGTAAAATATGCAAAGCACTAGTCTTCTGTTGGCTGGTTCCTTGTATAACAGCATGGGAGTAAGGCCAGAGGAGATTATTAAAAAAAGGCGGCAAGTCTTCTAAGGTATGGTTTAGAGGCAGTAAGCCAAGCAATAGGATGGGGCCTGAAGCCTGGCTACTTGATAGTATCAACTAGGAAGACTCTGTATGATCAAGTCTTGAGGGCAGGGGGGCAGGTAGAGATTGTATTTCTCAGTTGTCCACAAGAATATCTTTCTTGGGTAATGAAGCAATTAGTTAACCCTAGGATTCCAGCGCATGTATGGGATAGCCTGTGGTTGGGAAACTATGATAGACTTAGCGTACAGGGGACCAATAAACATAAAATAGTAACAGAGAGGTATTGCCCAAGAAAGGGTTGTACCCAGACAATCGAAACACAGAAGCATTTATTTTTACAGTGTCAGTTTGCGCAAACGTTTTGGGAATTATTTGCAGAAGAATGGGAAGAACCTCTTTTTTCCAAACTCACATATGAGGAAATAATGTTTAGTAATAATGTACTAGTAAATAGGAAGTATAATCATGAAATGATGTTTATAGTGATGGTGATTGTCAGATATTATTTATGGCAAGCAAGATGTTTATTAGTGTTACAACATTTAAAGGTTTCTCATCAGGAAATTATGAAAAACATTAAAAACTGTGTACAACAGGTGCAGCAAAAAGATTATAATAATTTGTCCAGAGTACAGTTTAACCATTTATGGATTAATAGCGGTACTTGGAAGTAGGCACAAAAAGGATTATATTGGTGGTTTACATATGTACTGAAAGAATGTGATTATTATTTTATTTACTTTTTATTTTATTTACTGTAAATTCAGAATTACAAACCTTTGAGTCAAAGACTCTTTTGCAAAGGCTCCACGTCGGTTACAGAGGGTGGAGGTGGGAACACGAGTTGGGGAAGACAGACGGAACAAGGAAAATTATATACAAGCAAAAATTATATACAGATTTATGTACAATCACATTTTTAGTAACATTAGCTCTCCGGTGGTTACAGAGGATGGAGAGACATAAGACAGTAAAGGCAAATGGAAGGCAACTTTCAATACATAATAAATAAGTGGAATTACTGCATTCATTGTTGGCATGATAGCAGAGAGACTTTTTTTGTCTGGTTGGGGCAAGTAGAAGACATACCTGCGACCCCTAGGTTGAGCATGGGGTTTTAGATAGGCCTGAGGGGCCCCTGTGTGGGTGTGTGGGGGAGGGGAGAGGAGACAGGTAGGCCAAAGTAGCATTCACATTTAGAGCTATCCAATAGGAAGGTTTTTAGGCCTGCTTTGAAGAGTTGGATGCTGCGGGATTGGGAGAGGGAAGGCGGAAGAGTGTTTAGCCAATTGGGGGCACGGTAGCGGAGGGATCTCTGCACAAGGGACATTCGACATGGGGGAACCACGAAGGATGTGGTAGCCATGAGTCTGGTAATACGCCTGAGAGGGGCCGGTTTGATGATGGGGTGAAGGGCGGTTGGCGCTATCTGGAGGTGAATCTTTTTTGCTAGAATGCAGGTGTGGTACTTGAGTCTTTGATGGAAATTAAGCCAGCCAGTCAGTTTGTATAGGTCGCAGGTGTGGGTGAGTCTGTCACAACCCGAGACAAGGCGACATGCTTTGTTTAGCGCAGTGGTTATGCAGCTTAGGGTGGAGTTATCAGCAGTGCCATAGATTACAATCCCGTAATCGATTAGGGAGAGGATGGAGGATGTGACAGCTATCTGCATGGCATGTGCGGGCAGACTGTTTTTGATTCTGTAGAGGGTACCTACTCTCGAGTTGATTGCTGCCAAGAGGAGGCGTACATGTCTGTGGTAGGAGAGGGAGGTATCCATGGTGACCCCCAGGTATTTGATGTGATTGACGTGCTCCAGTAGGGAACCATCCGCGTTGGAAATGTGAAGAGCCATCTGGCTGTGCGGGCTTTGGCGATGAGCAAAGGTCATGGCCTTGGTTTTGGAATAATTAATGATCAGCCGGTGGTCAGCGAACCAACTTTCCAGCTCCTGAAGTATTCCTGGAGGGTGTGCTGGAGTGCGACGGTTGGGGTGTTTCCAGTAGAGAACCGCAGTCAGCATAGAGTAAGAGATTACCGCTGCAGGCTTTGGGGAGAGAATTAAGGAAGAGAGTAAAAGCAGTGGGCTAAGATTGACCTCAGTGAACAGCCGGAGCGAACAGGCTTGGGAGTGGAGATGGTGGAGTTTATTCTTACTTGCTGCGAGCGTTCTGTGAGGTAGTCCTTTAGCCAGTCAGTGGCCTTGGAGACTACATTTAGTTGCGGCAGGACTTGAAGGAGTAATTCGTGGCTGACCGTGTCGAAGGCCTTAGTTAAGTCTATAAAGATAGCCCCTGCAAGTGACCCTTGGTCGAGCGCCTCGTGGATGAACGTTGTGAGCTCAGCGAGAGCCGTGATGGTTTTGTGGCCAGCTCTGAACCCATGCTGTTCCTTGCTGAGTAGGTTGTGTTTTGTTAGATGCTCAGTAAGCTGGTCTGAGACTATTTTTCCAGGGCTTTGGAGAGAGGAGGAGTAGAGATTGGTCTATAATTCCCGGGAGGGTGGGATCACCGCCTTTAAGATAGGGTGATTACGCTTTTTTCCAGGTAGTGGGAATTGGCCGAGGCAAAGCGAGAGGTTTAGGATTTGTGGAGATGGGGTATGGTGACATCAAGGGTAAGCCTTATGAGTTTTAGGTCCAGGGAGTTGCTGAAGTGAGTGTTAGCGATTGCTTTGGAGATGTAGCGCTTGGCTAAGGAGCAGGGATGGTATGGAACCGAAAGGGGAGGAAGGTCTGTACTCACCATAAGAGGAGTAGAGGGGGTTTGGGAGGGTGGAAGAAGTTAAGGGAGGATATGTGAGAGGTCTGAGAAAGTTTCATTGAGGGCTTCAGTGATTTTAGCAGGATCTTGGGTAATGTCCCCGTTCAGACTGAGTTGGGTAGGGGTGGGGAACGTGATTTGCCACTGATTTCTTGTACATTACTCCAGAACTTTCTCCCGTCTCCCCAGGAGGAGGAGAGGGTGTGCTGATAGTAATCAGCCTTGGCCTGCCGTGTGGCCCAGGTGCATTTATTTCGAGCCTCCCTATACAGTCGTCTGTCCTGGGTGCGTTGGGAGTCTATGGCCCTGTGCCAGAGGTTGTCCCTGTGTTGCATGAGTTTTAGGAGGGAGGGTGTTATCCATGGCGTAGACCTGGTTTTCACGACCTGCCTAGTGAGGGCAGCATATATATCGCAGGCTTTGTTAAAGGTAGCTATAAAGTGGGCGAGAGCGGCATCAACTGATTGCGCATTATATAAAGGAAGCCAGTTACTATTGGCTAGGTATTCTTTGAGGTTATTAATGCCTCCTTTTTTGAGTTTTCAGTGCCATGTGGTTTTGGGTGGTGCAGTGGGCAGTTTGCCCTACCACCAGCAGATAACCGGGAGTGGTCACTGATAGAGTCAGGAGCACTGAGGCCTGGGTAATATTTTTTGGCCTGTTGGTAAAAATGAGATCTAATAGTGAGGATGTCCCGGTTCTGTGTCGCACCTGTTGGGGATGTGATAATTTGGGTGAGACCCATAGCCTGGGCAGCATCTCTGAAGACGGAGGAGGATGGGGATGCCCAGTCGATGTTGAAGTCACCCATTAATATGGTTTCATTAGTATTTGGGAGGTGTGAGACAGCATGAAGGATGGATTCAAATGCAGGTTTCTGGTTTCTCGGGGGGATATAGGCTGAGATGATGATGATTGTTTTAGAGCCCAATCTAATTTTGACTGCGAGAGCCTGGGCCCCATGGGTGTCAACGATGGTGGCGCAGAGTGTTGATTTAATGAATATTGCGCAGCCTCCACCTCGCTTACCGGATCTATCTGTCCTAAAGAGGTTATAGTTGCTTAGGGAAACAGCATCATTGGGATTTTATTTGATAGCAAGGTTTCAGAGAGGGTTAGAATGTCTGGGGCATGTTGGGCAATCCAGCCCTGTAGTAGGGTGTGTTTTTTGGGAAGGCTACAAATATTAAGTGATGCTAGCAGTAGTCTTCCCTGTGGTTTGTTTGGGGAGGTTTTTGTTGAGGGGGGACCAGGGTTGGGGTGAATGTTTCCAGAAAGGAGGAGTAGAAGGAATATGCGTCACAGCAGGGAGAGCCTGGAGAGCTTAAGAGACTCATGCTGAGAGCGCAATGGTGAATGTTTTATTTTTTTGTTGTGGGTGGGGACTGGTAAGCTAGAGATGTCACTGGGAAGAAGGGAGGGAGCAATGGGGGGAAGTAGCACTATGTTTTTGTAGCTGGAAGGGGGCTGGGTTGCATGTTGGGGAAAAGCTGTGGTACAGTGTTTACCCAGTTGAAATGAGGGTGTGAACAAGGGTATAGGCAAGAAAAGGTAAGTTAGTACTAGTGGGCATTGGCTTGCAGCGTTGGGGTGACTGTGCCAGCAATTATCAGAGAAAGCTAAGGGAACAGAGTTGTGGTGGAGTCATGGGGTGGAGGAGCCACTGGGGGTTGATGAGCAAGGAGAGTGAGCCTGCTGGTCATTAGCATTGTAAATAGGATGTAATACATAGTGGGTCTAACCAAGCGAGAATGTGAGACAGCGGCCTCTAGGGCTGGATTTTTATAACCTGCAGCTGGAAAAGTGGGCTGATAGGTTTATTTTGCCTGTCACCTGACCTACTACAGGGTATATATTCAGGAGCCGAGCAAGGGTGGTGGTGGGGGCGGCAGGGCTCTAACTGTTGAAATCCGTTTTTCAGTTCCCTAATGCAGCTTTTCGCATTTGAATTAACACAATAAACTGTGAAATCCGCTTTTGAGTTCCCTGCAGACTAGCTCTTTTTTTTTCACAACAGAGGCTGCGTTTGGCTGAGGAGACGAGCGGCAAGGCTGTGACCAGGCAGCCGTCGGAAAAGGCGCCAAAGACAGGTGAGCTGATAAATTACCTGGGTCGGCTGGGCTTCTGGGCAGGGAGGGCTTCAAGACTGGCCCTCGCGACCTCCTTTCTCCACGGGGGAAGGGGTGTGGTGTTCTGGGGAGAGAAAGAGGGAGAGAATTCGGTTTAAGTAAGCAGAGAGGGAGGGTATTAGACTGAGATTGGCTGGTGAGAGATGTAATTGGAGCTGGAGAATGCTGCAGGGATCAGGGGTCTGCAAGCGCCTGGCCTCGAGAACTCAGAGGCTCTGCACAGCAAGTACCTGACCAATTTCCCACTGTAAGTCCCTAATGCACTTAACTCCCCAGGTCCCGTATAGTTAGCAAGCAAACAGTCCCCCGGAGCCCTTATTGTGTTTCCCCGAGTCACCTAATTACAACAGGGTCCTGTTGCAGTCCCACACAATCCCCCTGGTTTCCGTACAATGTTGCACCTTAGTTTAAATTATTTCAAGTCCCGTAGGAAAAAATGCAGCTTTTTACCTCTGGATTAATTAACAGGCTTGACAAACACTGATTAAAGAATATGCAGCTTTTTACATCTGTGTTAGCAAAACAGGCTTATCAGAAACTGTTGAAATCCGTTTTTCAGTTCCCTAATGCAGCTTTTCACATCTGAATTAACACTGTTGAAATCCGCTTTTGAAGTTATGTTCAGTTGTGTAATGAAGTCCATATTTTCTCAAATAAAATTCCCCTACTCTGTGGTAGGGGGCACTGTGTTGCTCTGGTTGGAAGGATGGCTGACAGAATGGAGCTGGACGAGGAAGAAGGCGGTAGTCAGGGAGAAGAGCTCCCTGCAGCAGAAAACATTGAGTTTTGCAGTTCAATGGACATTCCGGTAACTGATGCAGACATTGTGATATCTATGGAAGGAACAGAGGAAACAGGAGACCTAGAAGATGGCATGAATCTGCTCATACAGGATTTTCTGAGAGAGATACCTAAAAAGGCAAAAGCGGTCACTTCAGGGATGCAAACCTCAATGAGCGAGGCAGCTGGTACAAGTAAGCTGCTCCAAATAATTGTGGATTCAGAGGAGGGCAACCAACAGAGAGTGGAGCTGGATACAGGCCGTATAAGGGACGACTCCTCTGATGGGGAGATAATGGATTCACAGCAGAGAAACCACGCAGATGGCTGGTCTCCGGAACGAGCACTGGTTTGGTCACTCACGCACGACGGCAACAGTTGGCTCCCGGGAGATATACCTACTGCAGTACAAATAATGTCACCGGCTTCACAATCGAGGTCGGCCTGTGCAAAGGAGCACAGCAGCAAGGCTGCTCAGGGCACGTTTCAGGATGGTGGGCTACAATCTGGAGATGTTCATACGCAGCAAGCAGGCACAGGTAAGCCTATGGACTTGACTGCTTCAGCACCAGGAACCATTATTTCTTGTGATATTTCTAAGACTAAGACTGTACATAAAGATGATATAAAGTCAAATAAGGAACAAGAACGGGCTAAAGTAAATACAAGGCTGAATAAGGGGAAGACAGCGGATAATACAGATCCACCTAGGCATGCATTGCAGAATCCTGACACTAGGGATAGTCAAGATGTACCAGAGTCATCATGGGCTGACTCCATGGAACAGCAGGAAATAGCTGAGGACTCAGGGGACACAGGAGCTCCTGAGCAGGAGACAAATTGCAATCCCACTCTTCCCCTCCCTCCTTGACCACAGTACAACCCTAGAAGATGGATGGCGGATCTTTTTGCAAACCTGGGGAAACCAAGGGATAGAAGAAACACTGTTTGAATAAAATATAGAGGAGGCCTAGAATTGCTACCAGACAGGGTGTATGTGACGCGAAGACTCCTGAAAGAATCGATGCAATTTCAGGCAGTGGATATTTTTGCACTAATTCATATATCTGGAGACACTGTCTTTAATATTAGTTTTAACACACCTGTTCATCTTGAAAAATTCTGGTCCAAATATGCTTATTTGAAGCCAACACCGGTATGGGCTCCATTTGTGGCAATCCCACTAACAAGACCAGCTGACAAGTTCATTACTACTGTATTTTGTTTCAGAATGAGAACGTACATGTATCGGACATTCTGTATTGGGTCAAACAACAAGCAGACATCCTGGATAGACCTGCTTCAGTTTTTGACAGTGAAAATATTTGGACAGGGGGGTGGAAAATCAAAGTAAAATTAAGAATGGCCGAAGAAGGCCCACTGCATCTCCCTAGTTGCTTCTACTTAGGATTGGATAGAGGCTTTTGCTTCTATTCGAGGCACCCTAAAACCTGTCACTGATGTGGGTCCTTTTCACATCTAAGCAACACATGTGAGGCCTTGATGTGTAATTTTTGTTTACAGATGGACCACCCGAGCAATCAATGTAGAAACCCACCAAAATGTAATCTGTGCAAGGAATGTGGTCACTTGTTTCTACCATGCCCATGGGCAGTTCACAACAAGGGTACTTTCTGGGATCAGGACACTATTGTCCATGCAGTTCAAGAAAAACAGTCGGGACAACAACAACACTTGGGTTCAGAACAAGGACAAAATTTACCAGCAGCCAGCGTGATATTTCCCAGGAGGACACAGAGGAAACTCTTACGGATCATTCGTCACATGTCATAACAAAAGAGAGGACTGGTAATGAGAAACAGGATGTGGTGGAGATTACAGAAGAACAAGCAGGGAACTTCTGAACAATCAAGTCAGCCATCAGAGATGCTTCCCCCACCCTCCCCCGTCAGAAGAGGGATTCCAACTGGTGAAAGGGGAGAGACAGTCGGCTAGGAATATACCTAAAGCTAAAGTCCCTCGAACTGATCTTGCTACAGACTGTAACAAATATGCAGCACTAACACCCTCAGCAGAGGAGGATGAGGAGGACTCAGAAGCCTCCTCCATTGTTTCCTCCCAATAAGAAACCTCAGCTATGGAGGGAGGTGGGGAGAGGCCTAGAGTGAGGAAAAGAACAAGAAAACAAAATACCTTGAGACACCCCCCTCCCACTAAGCTTATTGTAGTATTCTAACTCTGCTGTAGATTGTATCACTGTTCATTCTTTAAACACAAATAGTATCAAAGATTATAGATGCAGATGTATTACATTTCAGGCTTTGCAAGACACACAGGCAGACATATGTCTTCTACAAGATACCAGGCTCCGCTCTGAGGCTGATATTTACCAGGCTAAGAAAGCGTGGGTTTGGGGTTCATCTATATGGTCACTGGGGGAAGAAGCATGCTCTGGTGTGGGTATACTGTTTAAAGGTTTTGTACAACCCACCAAGATTATAGAGGTGAACTCAGGAAGAGCTTTATTTATTGATGTTACTTATAAAATGGGTAGGCTAAACCAGCCAATCAGAGACCAAGCTCACCATGCGTGGAATATGTTCCATGAATGGTAAAAAAAAGAACGGCAATAAAAAGGCTAAAATCATTAAGCCTTAGAATGTTGGCATTTAAAAATGCCGCCATTGTTGTTTCCTCGATGATGGCTAGTGTGACTTAATTTGTCTAACTTCCTGGCTGCATGTGACCCACAATGTTGTAACCAAATTTCTATTGTCTCGCAAGAAGGGAAATAAAACAGTAGTTAGCATGCATACAGTCAAAGCATCCGTGTTAAACTGAAGGGACCACATTACTGCGCTGAATTGTAATACGGGGGTTCATGTAATGGATTTACTTTCTGACAAAGTCACCATAGGACCTCCATAGAGAAAGGAGAATTCCAGCTGCCAGCAAAGCCGCGGAGTATGAAGTACATTTTACTGTGACAGATTAGCATAGGAGGTGCACACTACACAAATTATTTGTCTGCTGTTTTCATGTGAAGGAAGTCGTTATTGGCCTCTTATACTCCTACTGAAGAAAACCTAAAACACATCGCAAGTGCTCCCCACATGTCCCCCCCGACAGGAAAAGGTTGACGAGGAATGTCATGGAGGCAAGGTGGGACGAGTGTTCAGGGAATGAAAAAACAACCCCCCCAACAGAAAAATAAACTAGTTCATACGTGCCTTTAGACAGGGGTTACACTTCTCAAGTCCACAATCCTGGTGTGATGACATGTTGCCTTCAGACGGGACCTCCGCTACCACTGTTTCTTGTGTAAGTGTCTACTGTTTTAGCAAACAGCCATATGCAAATGAGCTCATCAATATTAAATAATTTAGGCGGAAGGACTATTTTATCGTTGATTAGCAGAATAAAATGATTTTTCAATATATTAAGCATGATTTTCTTAACTGTACAAACTAAAAATAAATAGGAGCCCTAATTTATAAGTGCAATAAGACACTCCAGGGTGTTCATGGAACATATTTTATTGCACGCCAGTGGCTAAAGGCACTCGGCCAAGGCCTCGTGCCTTATTATGCCCCTGGCCATGTGGTAAAATATGTTCCATGCACACCCTGTCATGTCTTATTGCTTACATATCATTCACAAGATCTGTGAATTGGAGTAGTATACGTGCCACAGACTAAAAAGGCTAGGGTACAGTTTTTTCAGTAATTTCAGCCATACCTACATAGACATAAGAAACTCATTTTGGGAGGACAACTTCAATTGCCCACTAGATTTAAAAGATAAGACAGGGACTACATCAACAAGCATTTGTCAATGCCGAATGTTTGCTTACTGGCATTGGCAGTGGTAGTGTAGAAGTTACAGAGCTGCGTAATAGGAATGGCAGTGAAGTATTGAACTGAAGCCAACCCCACCACCACCCTGCAGAGAGTGACAGGCTTTGGGGTGTGCCTTTGGGTTGTCAGGCATAACGGCCACGCCATTTCACCACACCCCACCCTGCAGACACAGACAAGTGTCACGGTGTTCCTTGGGGTGTTTGGCTCTTATGCGCACTCCATTCCATTAGAAAATATGGTGAGATGGGTGCTGAAGTATAGAGAATGGGGTGAACTTTAAATAAAGAGTCCAAGGCATACCTCGATGCCTCTCACTGGCTGCAGGGTGTGGAATGGTATAAGCATTACAGGCAAGAATCCCAAGTCACACCCCTGATGCCTGTCATTCTCTACAGGGTTGGGCGTTATGGTTGGAAACCCTATACCTCAGGCATTGTTGGTATTTTCACTCCAAATTTTCAACATGTTTTTTGTGACCCCACCTCATGAACAGGGGAATATCAGTTTGTTAGCCGAAAGCTGCTTATGCACAGCGATTACGGCATTTAGCACCACAGGTGCAAAACATTCGAACAGGATGTAAAAATGACAGCTGTACTGTTCATGGGGAGGTGAAAAATGGCAACTTTGCAAATCTGCAGTAAAATATTTAAAAATGGTGAAGTGACGAAGACATAGAATCTGTGCAACGCACACCGTAATATAATTAGGTTGGGGATTTTTACAGTAGATTGTCAACTCAGGCATTTTGGTGCTTCGATTATGAACAGTGTCACTGTGATTTTCTTTATCTGTCCGAACAATGATTTCCCACAGCGACCACGCATCTCTGCGCTGAAAGTGTGAAAACACACTTCGCCATGTTGTGAAAAATGACAGCTGTACTGTTCATAAGGAAGTGTGGAAAATGCCACTGGTGAAAATCTGGACTGAAAATATTACAAAGTCATGAACTTACGAGGGTGCGGAAACTCGCGCAATGCTCACTCGTAACACAGTCATTTTATGGACTTTTGTCACCAAATTTTCAACATAGCCATTTTAAGACCTCTGCTCATGAACAGTGTAACTGTGATTTTCTTAATCTGTCCCAAACATTGCTTTCACACACCAACAGCACCATTGTGCGCTACATGTGTGTACTGTTCATAAGGAAGTGTAATAAAATGGCAATGTTGAAAATCTGGAGTGAAAATATTAAATTTGCAAACTTACGAGCATGCATAGGAACTGCGCAACTCACGCTTGTAAAAGTCATTTTTAGGAATTTTTTCACCAAATTTTCAACATAGCCATTTTAAGACCTCTGCTCATGAACAGTGTCTCTGTGATTTTCTTAATGTGTCCCATACATTGATTTCGCACATCGACTGCGCCATTGTGCGCTACATGGGCGGAAACACATTTTGGCCAAGATGTGAAAAATGACAGGTGTACTGCTCATAAGGAGGTGTGGTAAAATGGCAATGTTGAAAATCTGGAGTGAAAATATTGAAAATTCGTGAACTTACGAGCGTGCGTAGGAACTGCGCAACGCACGCTCGTAAAACAGTCATTTTTTGGAATTTTTTCACCAAATTTTCAACGTAGCCATTTTGAGACCTCTGCCCATGAACAGTGTCACTGTGATTTTCTTAATTTGTCCCGAACATTGATTTTGCACACTGACTGTGCCATTGTGCGCTACATGGGCAGAAACACATTTTGGGTGAGATGCGAAAAATGACAGCTGTACTACTCATAAGAAGGTGTGGTAAAATGGCAATGTTGAAAATCTGGAATGAAAATATTGAAAATTTGCAAACTTACGAGTGTGCGTAGGAACTGTACAACGCCGCTCGTAAAACAGTCATTTTTTGGAATTTTTTCCCCAAATTTTCAACATAGCCATTTTAAGACCTCTGCTCATGAACAGTGTCAGTGTGATTTTCTTAATGTATCCCATACATTGATTTCACACACCGACCTGCCATTGTCGCCATATGGGAAACACATTTTGGGTGAGATGTGAAAATGACAGCTGTACTGCTCATAAGAAGGTGTGGTAAAATGGTAATGTTGAAAATTTGGAGTGAAAATATTGAAATTTCACAAACTTAAAGCGTGTGTAGGAACTGCGCAACGTACGCTCGTAAAACAGTCATTTTTAGGAATTTTTTCACCAAATTTTCAACATAGCCATTTTAAGACCTCTGCTCATGAACAGTGTCAGTGTGATTCTCTTAATGTATCCCATACATTGATTTCGCACACCGACTGCGCCATTGTGTGCTACATGGGCGGAAACACATTTTGGGTGAGATGTGAAAAATGACAACTGTACTGTTCATAAGAAGGTGTGGTAAAATGGCAATGTTGAAAATCTGGAGTGAAAATATTGAAAATTCATGAACTTACAAGCGTGCGTAGGAACTGCGCAACGCACGCTCGTAAAACAGTCATTTTTAGGAATTTTTCCACCAAATTTTCAAAATAGTCTTTTTGAGAGCCCACCTTATGAACACTGGCAGTGTCATTTCATTAATCATTCTGGAAAGGTGATTTTGCGCAGTGGCTGCGTAATCACCCTTTGGGCCCGAGTAACGCCATGCAGTGCAAGAAAGAATTCATGAGGAGGGGTCCCAAAAACCCCATGTTGAAAATTTGGTGCCAAAATTCCAAAAAATGCATGAGATATGCAGCAAAGTTGAAAAAAAACCATCTAGTCCATTATACAGCTTGCCGGCATTTCCTCAGTTCGCGGTCGGCTTTGAAGAGTACAGACGTGTTCCCAGTCCACTGAAGATCGCCGCACGAGCTCCGGAGGTAGTATGGGGTGGGGGGGGAAGGCAGGGTGCGAGTGGGTGGGTGCAGGTTCTGGGGGCAGGGGAGACTCGTGGGACCGCTTTTGCTTTTCAGGGTTTTTCTTTAAAAAGACAACGGGACGCTTACCACGCTGGGGTGGGCTCCCAGCATGGCACAAGGATGCTGGAGGGGCGGAAGTCATCAGGGATTGCACCCCTGTCGGCCATAGCATCAGTTGCCACGCTGGGGTGGCTCTCAGCGTGGGCACCCTGTACTGGGAGAATAGTGGAGCCGATGGGGATTGGGCACCCCATCGGGCTATACAATAACTTTCCCCAGCGTGGCATTTGGAAGGCTTTGGGGAAGTGCAGCACAGTCGACGGGGGATTGGGCACCCCCATCAGCTATAGAGTGTGTGCGTGGGGGGGGCAGCACGCAGTATGTGTGTGTGTGTGTGTATGTAGGGGGAGCTGCGCATGAGCAGGCGATATCTTATCACTGCTCACTGAAGCGTAGCTCCCCCTTTCAACTGTATGCCACTGCATTTTGGAGCTTGTCATAGACAGCTCCAGCATGCATTGGCTTACAGGGGCCGCGCCTGCCAACACACTGACTGAATTGGAAGAGGGGGTGACACACCTCCGAAAACTCGGGTGATGGCACTATGTTTCTTGCACATGCATGCAAGCAAACATAAAAATGTACTGTGATACTAATCAGTTAAAACAACTTTTATGTACAGCAGAGTTAAGGGACACATTCAAAGTCCTGCACAACACAGGGGGACATACATACTACAGGGCTTCTTTATCTTCTAAGATAGACTACTTCTTTGTCTCCAAACAGTGGTCCATCTTGACTGCCAATACCTTTTCCTCTTCATTTTCAGACCATTTTAGTTTAGAAGTTACATTGGGTCAATTACATAAAAATAATATAGGACCGGGTTACTGGCATCTTAACAATTCCTTATTGATAGACCTTGATATGCAACATAAAGTTAAAGAAAACCTCTTGGCCAGAGCCACCTTAGTGGCCTGGTATGATTCAGTAGGAGAGTGGTGGATGGAAACATAATCACTCATTTGCCAGCTATTCCAAAAATTGGGAAAGCAGAAAGGGTAATCCGCTTATTTTCAATATTTAAAACTTTGAAAGTGGCTTTACCAGTTAATTACAAGACAGAATATTGATCGTATTGACCATTCTATACAAATTCAGGTTATTAAACAAGAAATGAAACAGTACTTATATTCTAAAGCAAAATCTTTGCAGATGGAGCAATCTGCAGGTACACAAGGTACAAAAGCATCTTTGGATATTTTTAAAGATTGTCAAACACGGGTGAAAAAGAAAGTATGGGAAGTAGTCAGGGATGATTCAGGTGTGGTACATACAGACTTCAGTGATATTATGAATACAATATACATATGCTTACAGTCGACATTTGGAGCACCAATACCAACAACGGAGAAACTGGAACAGTTTTTGACTGATATCCCCTCTCCGATTTTTGACCCAGCAGAAACATAGAAACATAGAAGTTGTCGGCAGATAAGGACCGCAAGGCCCATCCAGTCTGCGTATTTCTTTTTCTACTTTATAAATGTGCCATTGGCCTTTGCTCTATCAATGACCTTTCTATTCCTACTCTGTATTGCTCCCTTATGCCTATCCCATGCCTGTTTGAAGCCCTGCACTGTATTCATATCCACCACTTCCTGAGGTAGGCCGTTCCATGCATCCACCACCCTTTCTGTGAAAAAGAACTTCCTCACATTACCCCTTATTTAGGCTAGGTGTCCTGATTTCAGAGGATGAAATCCATACTGCCATATAAAAATTTAAAACAAACACTGCTCCGGGACCAGATGGTTTGGGACCCCAGTTTTATAAAACATTTCAAGATACACTTATCCCCTTATTAGTTGAATTATTTAATGATATTTTAAGCAATTCGGACATTTCTGATGATATGGGGAAAGCCTTTTTAATCTAATTGCATAAAAAAGGGGATAAGTTGAATATTAACAATTGGAGACCCATATCATTACTGAACGTAGATATAAAACTACTCTCCATTGTATTAAGTTTACAGCTTAGTGGTATGGCTAAAGTAGTAGTTTTACCCTACCAAAATTGCTCAATTCCAGGATTCACTTTGAAAGATAACCTGATCTGTTTACGAGAAGTATTTGCAAGAGGGCATTTGGGGATGTTACATGGATACGTGGTTACCCTCAACCAAGAGAAGGTGTTCAGTTGGATTTCTTATGGTATTCTGTTTCAGATCTTAGCCTTTTATGGCATCCCTCAGCAATTCATTGAATGATTAAGTACAATATATGGCTCTGCACAATTTCATCCACTTCTGAATGGGATCATTGGTAGATGAATTCAACTTAGGAGAGGGGTAAGACAGGGCTGCCCTTTGGGCCCACTGTTGTATATTTATTTTATTTATTTAGTTTTTGTTGACCGGGTAAGTGCACTAGACAAATCCTGCCTATTTTCAGGCACGACCCAGGGGAGAGGGATACAGATGAATGCCAACTGACCTTGAACCAAATTAAGCTGTTGGTGGTATTCTTCTTAGTGAATGAGGGAAATTTGGCCAGGACACCAGGGAAATTCCTCTACTCTGGAGGGCGCTGCTGATCGTCGTTTGGCTCAGTGGACTTGCAGACACCGACAGTGTAGGACGTCTGGAGAGCCGAGGAAAGGCCTTCCTCCTCGGCTTTTTTTCAACTTCTGCTTTTTAATTTGTGCTGCAATATGGAACCTACCTCAGTCGGAGGTGCTGTGCAGGCAGCGGTTTCGGTCGGCAATATGGAATTTGAAACAGAACTAGATATTGATGTTCCCCAAGGTGAAGAAGAGATAGATTTGCTGTTGATGGATATGGAGAGGCAATATTTGGCTAAACGGAATGTCCTGGTGAGGGCGTTGGATCGACGGCGGTCCAGTAATATGGATGCGCACTTACAGGAACAGGAAATGATGCAGGGAGAGTCTCTGCAGGCACTAGACCACAGGGTAATGGATGCTGAACTTACTAAGTGTGTTCCCTCTGACAAGTTGAATTCTGCACTGGATCTTTCTAGGACTTTGCAGAATGAGTCCTCTGTTGAAATGGAGATGGATTTTGTTCAAGCATTTCCTGCAGCTGATGCTGCTGTTTCCTTGTTCCCTGCTACTTGTCAGTCTAGCGTTCCTGAGTTACGGCCTTCTAGTGCTCAGTCTCAGGTAGCAGGGCTGACTGATTTAACTTTTTTCCCTCCTGTTACGGATGGGAACTCCTCTCTTTCTTCGAACTCAGAACCTCACCTCCTTCCTTCTTCTTTGGAACTGGGCTCTTTACAGGGGGAATCTTTAGAAACTCCTGAATCTCCTCCGTGGGTGGCCACTGCATTGGAAGCTGCAGGTTGGGTAAGTTCACTGGATGGGAAATCCTGGGATGCGAACTTAAAACCTCTTGAGGCTTCACTGCCTATTTCTGCTCCTTTATCTCCTAGTTTTCCTAGTTTACCTCTAGGTCAAATACCTGCCCTTTCTTCTGATTCCTTATCTAAAATACCTAGTTCTGATATGATGGAGCATATTAGAGACTTGGAAGAGGGTGATGTGAGATGATTCTCACCTGAACCCCCCACTGTGGTAGCTCAGGCTGGTGCTACTTCTCCTGCTCCAGTGCATAACACTGTGCATGATAAAGCTGCAAATTCAACTGTGTGGCAAGGTAATATTGCTGAACGTCTCTTTCCAGCCACCTTTGGACTTGGTAATGAACCTGCTACATGTTGTAATGTTGTTAGGTTGAAATACTGGGGGTCACAAGAGGAGATCCCCAATAGACTTTTTATTGGTCGTGAACTTTTAAAACAAAGTATGAGGTTTTACACCTACGAGATTTACGCTGTGATCCATATGCCAGGGGATACAGTCTTTGATGTCAGTTTTAAACACCCGCAGGTTTAAACAGATTTTGGAAACAGTACCTAGTTTAGAAACATACACCTTTATGGAAACCTTATTTGGCAATCCCTTTAACTAAACCTGTTTCAAAGAAAATCACTGTTTTATTTCGGAATGAAGGAGTAAATGTCGCTGACATTACATATTGGTTGAAGCAGCATTGCTTTAAAAGCCCCCCGGAACCCATTCTTGATGAAGAGCATCTATGGACAGGGGGTTGGAGATATCAAATTGATTTACGGGTTGAAAATGGCCAGACTAAACATTTACCAAATTGTTTTTTTTTTAGGTCGAGATCGGGGAGTGCTTTTTTACCCAGGCCAGCCCAGGGCCTGTTATAAATATGGGGCTTTGGGTCATTTAAGTAATATCTGTGATCAACAAAAATGTGGCTTATGTGGGGAATTGGGGCATATAGGTGCCCATTGTAGAAATCCTATGACATGTAATTTATGCAACGAAAAGGGACATACCTTCCGTACCTGTTCTTGGGCATCGCATAATCATGCTGATGCAACCCATCGGGCGGAACAGGATGTTTTTGTTGCAAATGCGCAAAGAGAGTGACAAAGGTTGCAGGGTATGTTAGTTCACAATGCGGCTCAGGCTGCAGCTCCGGACTCAGTTCCACTTATGCATGAGGGAGAGGTCTCTTCTGTCCTGATCACTGAAGGTATGGAAATCAGTGCTCAGGTTCCTCCGTCTACTGATGAACTAAGGCAGACTGAATTTTTGGTTCCTGTCCCTTTGCCACTGAAGGAGACAGAGGAGACACTGGGTTTGGAACAGACAGTCTCGGTTTCCCACCCACTTGTGGAGACTAGTATTATCCAGGAACCCTTATGTAAGCCTCCACCTGGAGCTGCATCAGATATTCCCTTTCAACGTGTCGCCAGGTCTAAAGCCTCTAGGATGACCGTAGGGACTTCTCCTTTTTGTCCTGAAACACTAGAATCTGCCATTGTGAACCCTTTTGCTCCTTTACAAGAACCAGACGGTGAAGAAGAGGAGGTGGATTCGGATTTTTCGTCAATTGCCTCCTCTCTCCCTGACCATGTTCAGGTTCCTGAAGTTAAGGATAAACCTAAACCAAAAAAGCGGAAAAAACTGAAGTGAATTTTGTCTTTTTTGTGTGTTTTGGGTATCCCTGACATCTAATCTTCCTTGGCAATGCATATTTCTTTACTCACTGTTAATGTTAACAGTATAAAGTCTCCTTTACGGAGAAGAACTACCTTTGCCAGTCTTAGTACCTACCCTAATTCCATTATTTTTTTACAAGATACTAGGTTGAGCTCTCTGTCTTGTGTTAGAGCGGCTAGTCAGGACTGGTGCTGGAATGTTTCTTTTTGGTCCTTAGGAGAAGCAGTATGTGATGGCTTAGGAATTCTGTTTTCTTCAAATTTATCCATTAAAGTGTTAAAATTATTAGATATAGTTCCTGGAAGAGTGCTGCTTATGGATATTGTTATTTCTCAGTGCATTTATCGACTTTTGAATATCTATGCCCCCCAGTCCAAAGCTGATAGAGCAGCATTATTTAATCGTCTTTTCCCTTATTTACATACCTCAAAGTTGGTGGTATGGGGTGGTGATTTTAATTGTGGTTTAACGGATAAAGATTGGGGATGAACAACAAAAAAATTATTTTGTGATACAAATGCATTAGTAAATGTTTTAAGCACAAATAATTTGGTAGATTCCTATGACCTACTTCACCAAGCGCCAGTACACACCTTTTATAATGGAACACTTTCAACCAGAATAGATTTTTGGTTTGTATCTCAGAGGCTTTCATGTTGCTCTATTACAACGGAGCCTTTGGAAACTTCTGATCATTTAATAGTTAAACTCATGCTTGGCACATATCAAACTCTTATTTTAGGCAGGGGTTTTTGGAAGTTAAATACATCCCTCTTGTACGATGTTACACTTACTACTCAGTTGGAATTTTTTTTTCCCTAAGGTCTGACATCTCCTTTTTATATGACAGTCCCCTGGATTGGTGGGAGGACACAAAAAGGGATTTGAAATGTCTGTTTTTGAAGTTTTCTAGGTGCAGGGCTCGAGATGCCTATTTAAATTATTTGGGGTATAGAGCCAGATATCTGACTTTTTTATCACAGGCAATTTCCTCGCAAGGAGAATGGAGGCAACAATTTCTTGCTCTCAAGGACAAAATGATAGCTTTTCTTCAGGATAGAGAAAAACAATTTTGGTAACGACAGAAATATTTAACTACAGGAACTAGAGAGCAAGTTAACCCACTTGATTTAGCGAATCGTACTTTGCCCCCATTTTGTATGACTTCTTTAAAATCACCTGACAGAATTTTAGTTGACAATACTCACCAGATTAGGAACCTGGTGCAAGAACATGTGGAAAATACCTTTTCTTCTCTAGGCTCTGCACTCCCTGTTTTATTTTTACAAAATTTGGACATTCCATTGCTTTCGGACCAGGAAATTGATGCCCTTCAGGCACCTTTCTCCTTAGTTGAGATTACGCAGGCCATTAGTCATTTATCCTCTAATTCTAAGCCTTGTGGGGATGGTTTGCCAAACCTGTTTTATAAAACATATGCAGAAACACTGGCACCATGGCTGTTGCTAGTTTATCAGGCTGTTTGGCAAGAAAAGAGAGTCTCTCTTAGTATGAGGAATGGGATTCTTTTCTTTGTTTATAAGAAAGGAGACCCTGCAGAACTGGAGAATTGGAGGCCGTTGTGTTTCTTAACCACTGATTATAAAATTTTGACTAGTATTCTAAATAATCGACTACTGGTTGTTTCAAAAAAATTATTGGTTACTACTCAGACTTGTGCTGTCTTAGGAAGGAATATTTCTCAAAATTTGATTTTTGTTAGGGAATTATTGGAGCTTGGTTCAAAACACCAGCTAAATGGTTATTTGCTAGCACTGGATTTGGAAAAAGCTTTTGATTCTCTAAGATATGACTATCTTTGGGATGTTTTAACCTTCTATGGTATACCAGATAGATTTTTACAATTGCTAAAAACTCTATATTGCACTGCTATGGTAACACCCTTGGTTAATGGGTTTTTGGGGGTTCCAGTTCCTATCGGATTGGAGTTAGGCAAGGTTGCCCTTTGAGTCCTCTTTTATTTGTCTTTGGGTTGGCCCCTCTATTGCGCTATATTGATTGAGACGTAAGCATACAGGCCATTTTGTCTACTGAGAATTTCAGTTTTTCTAAGATATTGGCATATGCTGATGATTGTCTTTGCCCTATTGAGGATGTAGAATCAGGGAGGAATTTATTGTCTTTTTTACATTCTGTCCATTTGAGTACTGGTGTTAGAATCAACACGTCTAAATGTTTTTTGTTTCCCTTAGGATCCGCTCCCAGTGTGCACATATTTGACATACCTGTAATTACTAATAAAGTGAGGTTTTTTGGGGTTTTCTTTGGTTCTCCAGCAGCTGTACAGAGTAATTGGGATGGTATTTATGATACGGCTTTAGCTAAAGTTAAGAAATGGCAAGCATGGAAGATGACACGTAAAAAGCGTATTTTCCCGTTGAAATCTTACATAGTCCCTCTTTTTCTTTATTTGTCTCGTATTTTTCCTCTGCCTTTTATGATGCATGCTAAAATTATGGGTCTTTTTTTTCGGTTATTGTGGGGCAGTTGTTTAAATCCGGTGTAGAGAGCACACACATACAGACCCTGGAAAGAGGGGGGTTTAGGCATGTTACATCCACTTGTGCATTTTTTTTGGAATTTTTTTTACACCTCTATTTGACCTCTTTTGTTAGAAAACACTGCTGTTGGTACCATGTGTATGTCTTTGTGGGGAGCCCCTTTTTTGGCTGCATGGGTAGAGGAAAATGGCATCCAGTGGATGGGCGACTTCCTCTTTATGTACAACATATACATTTAAGTATATACGCTTATGGAAGATTGAATTGAGTTGGTTTGTGTCTCTTGAGAGAAGGTCCTTTTACAATCATATTGTTGCTACTTGCTATTTTGAGGAGCCCCTCTTTTTAGTTTCTACAGAAATCAATACATCAATTTTGCTTGCCAGTATGATAGAGCCAAGAATACCAGAAAAAATGCGTGATGTGGTTTGGTTGTGCGCACATCAGAAACTAAATGTTAAAGCAAATCAGAAGCACAAACAAATAAGTGAGAGAGTTTGTCCAGAAGTTTTCTGTCAAGAGAAGTTAGAGACAACCTGGCATTTATATTTTGAGTGCACACACATTGCCTCCTTTTGGTCTGCACTGTGCATTGGTGGGGTGAGCCTTTGTTTAAATCTATGACATATAATACACTGATATTGGGCCAATCCCCTAAGAAATGGTGTAAATGGCATAAAAGTACGATATATGTTCTTCTTGCTTGCCTTAAATGCCATATATGGCAAGCAAGATGTTTGAGAATTCTACAGAATAAGATTTATACTATACAAGAAATTTTTTTCATATTCAGCAGGACCTGGATGTATTGTGTGCTTCTGAAATGAATACACTGGGGACCTCTGTTGGTGGGTTTCTTTGGAAAAATGTTTTTTGGGTGGGTTGAATTTTGTTTTTCTTGTTTTTCTAGCTATCTATATATAACTGTTGCATTTTATAATGGTGTTGTAAGGCTTTTTTTGATTTCCTTTGGTTATCTAGGATTTTGTTTTCAGTTTTCTTTTTCAAGGCGTGTGCATGCACTTTTATTGCAGGATTTCCTATATGGTTGCTTTTTATTGTATTTCCCTTTTATTTTTTTGCCTTAATGTGTTTTCTTGTAGCAATTGCTGAGCAGTATTTATATAATTTATTTTTGTTATAGTTACTGTTGGAAATATTTCTTTACCTGAGTGGTTAACTCTGTTTGTTATTCTGTGTTTTTGGTTTTTTGCAATAAAAATTTCCCCTACTCTTTTCGATAAGTGCCATGGGATCTTTAACATCCACCTGAACTACCACCAATCCAGGCAGATGGGACCTCGGTTTAACATCTCATCCAAAAGACGGCACCTCAGAAGTGCAGCACCCCCTCATGCTGCACTACAGTGTCAGTATTGGGATATTAACCCAAGTGCCAGATATAGGAACTGAACCCACAGCCCTCTGATCTCCCGGCCTCAAAGGCGAGTGTGCTACCTACTGAGCCACTGACACTATATCTTATATATATATTTTATATCGGTATTTTAATAAAACAGATTGAACATTCTAGGCACATTGGCCGCATGAACCTGACCCCTCATACCGTACCCCTTAAAGTTATGGCATATGCAGATGATCTCTGCTTACTTATGAACTCCCAATCAGAAGGAGACAGGGTATATGATATACTAGTACCATATTCAGGGACAACAGGCACCAAGATACATTTTCATAAAGCCAGGCCCTGGTGGTTGGAAGCCCACCTCCTCTAAACCAGATGTGTAAGGTGCCAGTAGCCTTGGAAGCTATTATATTAGGAATCAAATTTAGTCCTAAGGACATGGAGAAAGTGAACTGGCAATTAAAACTGGCATTATGTGAGACACAGATAAGGGTATGGTAGGATCTACAGACTACCAAACTTATAAGGGTTCATTTGATTAAAACTTTTATTATCCCACTTTTATTATTTGTAGGTTCTATATTGCCACCCCCTGATACCTTGGACTCCAGACTTTATAATGTATTCTTTAGAGTCATTTGGGGGAGCCATTTAAATCCTATTAAATGGAACATTCTGTATAGATCTATTTCACGGGGGGGGGGTATAGTTATGGTACACCCATTGGTGTTTTTTCATTCTGTCTTTTGGTATGGGAATATAGTACCTGGTTTTAGGAATGAGACACAGAGTTGGATGGCATGGGGACAAGCATGGCTTCCAAAGATTATGCCAATTTGGGTAGTGGATAAATGGACCTTTAAACTTCAGAATTTGACCATATCAGCATATATATGTCATGCATTTCAAAAAATCAGGACTTGGAAAATTACCATCACTGATTTTAAAACCCTTCCTAGACAACTTTTGTACCAGCAAATTATTTTGGAGCATTTCACAGAGCCTTTTTCTTTCCTCAAAGGTACACACCAAGGGATTGAGGTCACCACCCAACAATTGTTGGACACTAGGATTCCTAAATTTCTATGGGATACTATGTGGCTGGTGTGCCATAGTAGATTGGGAGTGAGGGATAATCACAAACACAAAAGCTTAGATGGAAGGTATTGCCTTAGAGATACATGTAATATGTTTTTGGAGATACAGAAGCACCTTTTCTTTGACTGACCTTTTGTGGTTTCTTTTTGGAACCAGTAGATTCTTATGATTCAGGATCAAACTTTCCTAAATATAACATATGAGGTGTTAATCTTTGGTATTTATGATGGCCCATGGACAAAGTATAGTGTGAGCACACTTAGATTAATCTGTGGTGTCTTGAATACCATATTTGGCAGGCAAGATGCCACTGGGTTCTACAAAAACAATATATTTCTCAACAAGAATTAGTTAAAATAATTATGGGATAAGTAAAATACAGTTAGGAGTTGGACAAAACACAGAATCATGCATGGAATATAGATGCTTTATGGAAACACTGTCTTGGGTGGATAAAATGAGAAAAAAAAGAGGAAAAAAAAGGGGGGGGAAGGAACAGGATATATACCTAAATAGTAAATGAGACTGCAGGCCAAGACTGGTAGTCAGCCTTAGTTATTAGTTATAAATCATTTAGGTAAAATAGAATGAGCACAACTAGTTCTGAGCGAGAATTTCATTACTAGTTAATAAGTTTAGGACCATTTAGTTTATTTTATATTATGGAAAGATGTACTTTTTGTACTGAGTTAAGTTCAAAGATAATCTTATATACCAATATTCTCCCAAATATCTTTTATTGATTCTTAGAAATATTGTCCCCTAGTATTGTTCGTATTTTCACAATACAAAACTTCTCCTACTGTGCTGTAGGGGGAGCTGCTGCTCTGCTATGCACTATGGCAGACAGTGTCAGGCTGCCGGTGGAGGAGGATGTGTCTGCATGTCAGCAGACTGAGGCTCTATCCCAGACCTCGATTGTGGAGCTGCAAGAGGATAAGACTGTTGAACGTGACCAGAATTTGGACAAAAGTGATCTGCATGGTCAAACCCATGCAGTGGAAGAAAGTGGATACGTGTTCCACAAATTTTCATCCCAAACAAGTGGAAGAGACAAGAGATTCTGAGTCAACAGTGCCACCAGAGATTTCCAGAATATCAGCTGTTTCTCAGCTGAATGTTGAGAGCGAGCCGATGGGTGCATCAGAGTGCCGATGTGGTGTCAAAAAGAATGTGGAAGAATACTACCACTGACGCAGCATTATCTGATAGCCACTGGTCTAAGGAGCAAGCTTTGTTGGATGCTGGCTGAATTTGTCTGAATGGCAAGTGGATCCCTGATTCAGAATGGATTTCTTTTACACCATTGCAACCGGATCTTCAGGGGGCCCCAGCGATACAGGTCAGAAAGATACTACGAACTTACATTTGAGAGGGGGAGTACTGGGGAACACTGTAACAATAATGATGGCTGTAATACAGAAAAGGATCCTCCAGATACATATCGTGCTGGATCCCCTTCCCTCTCTCCACATAGAGATACCAGGAGACCAGGACCGCGGTTCTCGACTAATTTCGAAATAATAATTTAGAGCAAGCACCATGACGCAATGCAGTCTGCCTTCGCTGTTGGGGCAGCCTGCAAGAGCATTCAGACATGTCCTATGTGGCCAGAAAACTCTTGAAGGAATAGATTAAATTTTTATCTTCTGAGAGATATGCACTTATTAATGTCAGGGGTGAAGATACCTTTGACACTGGCTTTAAAACTTTTGCAAGCCTGGACAAATTTTGGCAGAAATATGAAATTTGCAAAACTACGTCATTTTGGACTCCTTTTTGGGCAATACCACTTACCAAGTCACTATTTAAAACTGTACACAATATGTTTCATAATGATGGGGACATCCAGTTCTGGTTAGAGCAGAAATGTAATGTCTTGGGACCTCCAGAACCTATAATAGATGATGAAGGTATATGGACTGGTAGTTGGAAGTTTAAGGTGAAGCTGTATATAATAGGTAATGAGGTACAACATATCCCTAATAGTTTTTTTCTGGAAAAAGAGGGGTTTGCTTCTACCCGGGTCAGCCCAAGGCCTGCTACAAATGTGGTAGCAGGAGACATCTTAGCAGTGTATGTGACAAAATTAAGTGTGCTCTTTGTGGGGATTTTGACCACAATAGTGGGACTTGTAGAAATATGTTTCACTGCAACTTGTGTGGCAAACAGGGACACACTTACCATCAATGTCCCTGGGCTGGCCAAAACAGGCAAGGTGGGCTGGACAAGGAAGATCTGATCAACTGTGCACAAGAAAGGTATAGGCCTCATTTTCCTAACAGGGACCCACCCCAAACAAGGCCCCAAACAAGGCCTACCACTCTGGAGCCAGAACATCCTACGCCTCGGGCTCAACCACCCAAGGTGGGATGTTATCCCAACATAACACCCACCCTGGAGGACATTGTTCCTTTAATACATACAAACATACATATATAAATAACTAAATAAATAATGTTTAAATATTGTTTTGTATGAAGATTTATTTGAAGCTTGATTGACTGTTCCAGACACTTGGGACTTAAACCAGAGAAGGAGTAAAATCAGAGACCCCCAAGGGTGATAATTTAAAAAGGAGCAGGGAGTAATTTACAGTGTCAAATGCTTTAGCTAAGTCTATGAATATAGCCCTAGTGCCCTACCTGGAGTTCATTTGGGGAATGGGTTATGTCAGTTATTCTGATTAGAAAAGGGAAGGAGAAGTGGTTAAGACAGAAGTCAGATTGAAGAGGGCTAAAGAAACCAGAGCTGTTGAAGAAGCTCGAGAGTTACCTACTAACCAGTCTCTCAGGGACTTTGGAAAGGATAGGTAGCAGGGATATGGAGTGGTAATTGCTAGGGACATCAGTGGTGCCTCCCTCATGGAGGGGGACCACCAAAATATGTTTCCAACTGGAAGGAAAAGATCATGTTGCCAGGGAGTGATTGAAAATGTGGGTCAGTGGTTTATCCAAGCCACGAGCCCCTAGAGCATGAAATTTGGTGGAGATGCCATTTAGGCATCCACTGGAGTAGATGTTTAAAGTGGACAGCTCCTTTAGGACATCAGCCTCTAGGATGAGGAGAATCTGAAACTGTCAAGATTGATGTGTGCACTCAAGTGTGTGGAGGTGCGTGAGGGAGTGTTGAGAGCCTTGGGTCTTTCTGTGAAATTGTGGTTTTCAGGCGCCGCTCGCTAGCGGCGTTTCTATGTATTTTCTCGATGTCTGGAAAGTGTTGTCCGTTGCAGCTGTGCAGTAGCTGCTAACTACCTCTATTTGTGCAAGACTGTGTGGCTGTCTCTAACTTTGGGCTTATACTTCCTCATTACCTTTGTGCCTAAATACAGCATGAGAGGCTGTAGTAATCTGCACCAACCTGTTGGAGCTGGAGCTGTGAGAGGGGGGCTGCCGGCTGATTGGTTGTGGGAGTGGGGAGGCACTGTTTAAATTACAGGCGCCGCTCGCTAGCGGCATTTCTATGTATTTTCTCGATGTCTGGAAAGTGTTGTCCGTTGCAGCTGTGCAGTAGCTGCTAACTACCTCTATTTGTGCAAGACTGTGTGGCTGTCTCTAACTTTGGGCTTATACTTCCTCATTACCTTTGTGCCTAAATACAGCGTGAGAGGCTGTAGTAATCTGCACCAACCTGTTGGAGCTGGAGCTGTGAGAGGGGGGCTGCCGGCTGATTGGTTGTGGGAGTGGGGAGGCACTGTTTAAATTACAGGCGCCGCTCGCTAGCGGCATTTCTATGTATTTTCTCGATGTCTGGAAAGTGTTGTCCGTTGCAGCTGTGCAGTAGCTGCTAACTACCTCTATTTGTGCAAGACTGTGTGGCTGTCTCTAACTTTGGGCTTATACTTCCTCATTACCTTTGTGCCTAAATACAGCGTGAGAGGCTGTAGTAATCTGCACCAACCTGTTGGAGCTGGAGCTGTGAGAGGGGGGCTGCCGGCTGATTGGTTGTGGGAGTGGAGGCACTGTTTAAATTACAGGCGCCGCTAGCTGCATTTCTATGTATTTTCTCGATGTCTGGAAAGTGTTGTCTGTTGCAGCCGTGCAGTAGCTGCTAACTACCTCTATTTGTGCAAGACTGTGGCTGTCTCTAACTTTGGGCTTATACTTCCTCATTACCTTTGTGCCTAAATACAGCGTGAGAGGCTGTAGTAATCTGCACCAACCTGTTGGAGCTGGAGCTGTGAGAGGGGGGCCGCCGGCTGATTGGTTGTGGGAGTGGGGAGGCACTGTTTAAATTACAGGCGCCGCTCGCTAGCGCGAGCATGGCGCGAGCGTTGTGAGTGGCGCGAGCGCCACTCGGAGCTGAGATTTGCTGTTTAATTGTAAGGTGGGAAAAATATTATGTTAAAATAGCTTGTGTATGTTAAATAGTTTTATTGTAAATCAGATTTATGTATATTGCCTGCATGATTTATATGTGTTATTTGGTTTTAAATTAGATATGTGTGGGGGTTCTGTTGGACGACTCTTGGGGCCTAGGATTGTTTATGGAATTTCGCAGCTGCATGCGCTACGTCCTTTATCCCCCTCCCTGTGTCTGATATTATTATCAGACGTTGTTGGGAAGTGGGGATTGAGGGGGACCATTTTGCGCATGTGCTGTGGGACGATCAGGAGCAAATAGATCAAAGGATTGAGGTGGTTAAGTCCAGGAGACGTCCTGGAATAAATAGAGCACCTAGGAGAAGCCAGAGGTGGTTGGTGCCTATTGCCAGGGAGGCCACCAGGTCAAGTGGCCAGGTGACTTTTAGGGCTGCATCACCCTCAATTCCTCTGACGGCAGTGTTGTGCAATGCCAGGTCGGTCAGAAACAAGACGGCTATCATTGCCGCTCTCGTTTCATTGGTCGACCTGGCGTGCATTACAGAGACCTGGGTGGGAGATGATGCTGCCCTGTTTTTGAGGCTGCAGTCCCCCCAGGTTACACTGTGGTTCACTGCCCCAGAGAAAATCGTAGGGGTGGCGGTGTAGCGATTTGTTTTAAATCAAATTTGGACTTCACTGTGCACCCGGTGGGAACCCCGGGTTCATTTGAGTGTGTGGCTGTTCGTGGAGGACTTGGCGTTGGCTGCAGGATCCTCTCATTTATCGCCTCCTGGGCCGATGGGGGTTCCTGCAGGAATTTGTCGAGTTTGTTGTCGGCGAACATTGGATTCCCAAGATGTATTTTTCTTGGGGACTTCAATGTTTGGCCGAGATAAAAGTCAAGGTGTGCCGATGAGTTACTGCAGTATATGTCCCTTTGGGGCTGGTGCAGTTTGTTGGCGTGCCTACTCATCGGGATGGCCACACATTGGACCTGGTGTTCTCACTGGGACTTGAGATCACTGATCTCGATATCGACCAAGTAGCTTGGTCTGATCATTGCACGGTGAAGTTCAAGATTTATGCTCCCTGCCACAATTTCTTCCCCTTCTGAGATATTTCGCTGCCGCCCGCTGAAAGATCTTACCCCTGAGGGTTATATGGTGGCAGTTGATTTATCAAGGGTGGGTGATGCATGCGTCGGAGCTGTTGACGCCGGAGTAGCTGCCTATAACGAGGTGCTATCTGGTGCCATTGACTCCCTCGCACCTGTCCGTGTACGACCCAGAACTTCATACCTGAGATCGCCTTGGTATGATCGTGATCTCAGGGAAATGAAGAAATTGGGTCGGAGATTTGAGCGTTGCTGGAGGAAATCCCATCTGGGGGCTGACAAACTGGTCCTGTGTGCGCATTATCGCGCATATCAGGAGGCAATTAACCAAAAGAAGACATTATTTTTGTCCCGGGAGATTGCTGCTGGGAGAAGCCGACCAGCCTCACTCTTCCGGACTGTTGACAGACTTCTCCATCCTTCCTGTCTTCAGCCCGGGAGAGTTTCCTCGAATGAGGATTGTGAGGAATTTGCTCGGTTTTTCTCAGACAGGGTGTCTGCAATCCGGCGGGAGGTTTCCTCAGCCAGTAATATCATTGCTGTCAGTGGTCGTCAGTCATGTTCAAAGAGCACTCATTCTGAGTGGGGAGTTTAAGCCAGTGGAAGTTCGTGAGGTCATTGAGATAGCGCCAATTTGAGGTATACCTTCTGTGAACTGGACCCTGTGCCAACGCCGCTTGATGAGGTGCGTTGACACTGTTGGCCCGGTGTTTGCTCTGATTGTCCGGTGTTCCTTGAGTCAGGGTGTCTTTCCGGATGCCTTGAAGGAGGCTCTGGTGAGACCCCTTTTAAAGAAAGCTTCTCTGGACCGGGAGATTAGGGCAAATTATCGTCCTGTCTCCAATCTTTCATTCTTGGGAAAGGTTGTTGAGAAGGTGGTATCACTTCAGTTGGGAGAGCATCTCATGACCCACGAGTTGTATGATCCCTTCCAGTCAGCTTTTCGGCCAGGCATAGCACTGAAACTGCATTAGTTCGGTGCAAATGATCTCCTTAGGGCTAGAGATCGGGGGGAAAAGACAATTCTTGTCTTCCTTGATCTCTCCTCAGCATTTGACACTGTGGACCATTGTGTGTTGCTTCTCCGCCTGAGGGAGTTGTGTGGACTCACCGGTATTGTCATCAAATGGTTTGAGTCATTTCTTACCAACAGGAGGCAGCGAGTTGTGATGGGTAATTCTCATCTACGACCTGCCTCCTTTCATGTGGAGCCCTCAGGTTTGGTATTGGCCCAATGTTGTTCGCAGTGTATATGCTGCCCTGGGGAGATCATTAGGAGGTATGGTCTGAGTTTTCATTGCTATGCTGATGATACTCAGCTATACCTATCCTTTGCACCAGGAACATCAAATGCAGTGGATGTGATGAATATCTGTCTGGCTGAGATAAATGACTGGATGTCTTCCAGCTGGCTGCGACTTAACCCTAATAAGACTGAGGTACTGGTGGTGGAGTCAACAGAGCTCGTGATGGGATGGCCTCTGATTCAGCGACTGGCATTATGCTAGGAGCTGTGTCATTGATGGCATCCCCAAGTGCCAATAATCTTGGTGTGATCTTTGACAGGAACTTGTCCATGGGCTCAAATATCCTCCATTGATGCGTTCCTGTTTCTTCATCTTAGGAATATCGCCAGGATTAAGCCGCTTGTTCCGCTCTGACCTCCTACTTTGGTACATGCCTTGGTCACTTCGAGACTTGACTACTGTAATCGCGCCTATCTCGGGGTTTCTGGAACTTCTTCAGACTGCAGCTGGTGCAAAATGCTGCTGCCAGGCTTTTGACCGACAAAGTAAGTTTTGTCATATAACTCCGGTGTCGCGCGATTTGCACTGGCTGCCTGTCAGGTGGAGAGTTTTGTTCAAGGTAGGGTTTCTCACCTATAAGACCCTACATGGACAGGGCCCTGGTTACCTTTCTGATTTACTGGTACCATCCACCTCTGTCCGGATCTTCCGGCTCCTCTGGTGGTGGCCTCCTCACAGTTCCGAGCTAGGCTGAAATCAGCAGGGATCGCTCCTTTGGAGTTGCTGCTCCAGCTCTCTGGAACTCGTGTCGCTTGAAGTGAGAGAGGCCCCCACTGTAGAGGCTTTTAAGAGTAGTCTAAAGACCTTTTTATTTGTGCAGGCTTTTGGGGTCTAAGTTATATGTTCTGTGATTTTAATTCGAATGTATACAGTATGATAAACTGTAAAGGTTTTGTACGGCGCCCAGAGCCTTTGGGATTGGGCGTCTTTTTAAATAAAGTTGACTTTGACTTTGACTTTTGACATCATTTCTGATGGTAGAGGGCTGGCAGCAGACTGGGAGCCAGACAGAATAGGAAAGAGCTAAGAAGGCAGTGCACAGTGTTCCAGAACATGGTAGGATCAATGCCACTGGATAGGAATTTGTTCTGGAAATAGAATCTTTAGCCTGTCTAGTGAATTAGGTGCAGCAGTTGTAGAGTTTGGTGAAGGACAATCTGTCAACTGGGGACCCAGAGGACTTGTGTTTTGCCCAAACTGTATCTCTGAGGTGGAAGAAGTCAACAAGCTCAAAAGAGACACTGGGAAGGTGGGAGCCTCTGGGGCATGGTTGCCACATACAGAACTGAAGGTAGACTGGAAGTGGCACATAGCATTGTCAGGGTCAGGTGTGGATACAGTGAGGTGCCAGTTGTCTAAGTTCAGGAATTATTCTGGATAGAAATTTGTGAAGGATCTGGCCAATATATGGGGAGGGGCTTTAATAGATTTAAAGAATTTTAATAGATTTAATTTTCTGCATACAGTAGGTCATGTGGTGGTCACTGAAGATGTCCAGCAGGGTATCTGCAGAGACAATTTTGGGTGGGTGGGATACCAGTACATAATCAATAATTCTGTGGTTAAAGGACTGGATATTGATGGAGGTTTTGGATGATATCAGTTGGGTGAGGTTGTGGGCTTTAATTCTGGTGTGTAGTGATGAGGATAGGGAAGTCGTACTCCCTGGGGGAAGGGGGCGGACAATTGGCATTGGTTCTCACAAGTAGAAGACAGAGAAGGAGTCAGGTACTTTCTGAAGAATCCTAGGAATACAATAACAAAGTTTCCTGCACACACTAACCTAAAAAAGGTATGCCACACCATGTCTAAGTGCAAAAAAATTCACATTTATTATTTAAAATGAAGTGTACACCTGCTCCACACCTCAGCTTGACATGTTTCGGACAGAAAGTACTTCCTCAAAAGCTGATTTCTCAAAGTTACAACTCTTCTTATAAATGGTAAAGACAAACACGTGATCATTAAACCTCGCAGTAAAACACCATATGATTGGTTAGGGTATATCTCACAGTATTTCAATTGACTTATTTTAAAAGAAAAGTAGTTCACACCACAGTGTGTCTAAAACATATGAACTTCATATTAAAGTGCACAAACTGCATTATAAAGTCAGATCACCTCAAAAGGGGAAAAAATAACATATGTAATGTATGGACAATAAAAGAAAAAGAAAGGAAAAAACAAGGATAGGATGTAGTGTAACATAAAAGGATAGAATGGGGAGGGAACTGGGAAAAACACATGTACAAAACAATTTTTTATCAAATCTATAGCCCCTGGAGGTTATAAATATATCAATTCATTTGAAGAGTTTATTTCTGTGCACAAAAGCTACAGCATCAAACATATATTTATACTAGGCTAAAGTTCAATAGTCCTCACTACCATAAGGTAAAAAATATACATATACTGTTATCAAATAATGGAAGAATAACTAGTGCATTAAAAAAAAAACCATGATGATCAAAAACAGAAAACATCCCCACTTATTTATTTCTTTTGTTTTTATAAAGATTCATTTTCTTTTATTTTTCTTTAAGTCTGGGCGTATATCAAGGTGTGCATTCAAACCAGGTTTTTTTTGTGACATTTAAGGTAACAATCCAGAAATTCTCCCTAATCAGCATCAGGTTCTCAAAGTCTCCCCCTCTGGGGTTTCCTGCATACTTTATCAATAGATGTGAAGCTGAACTGATGTTCTGGATCAAGAGCATTTACAACAAGTTGGGCTGTAGCATATGTCACAAGTGATGATCAATGTCCTATTCTGAGTGAGACCATTTTCTGTCCAGTTTATATGTAATCAGGTTGCCATGGATGTTGCAGTTACTACTTCTGATTGGCATGGGGTCAAAACCCCTCAAACAAAAACAGTGCAGCAAACAGTGCTGCAAACAAAATGCTGACTGCAATAATAAGGTTGGTCAAAACACCGACTGACACACAATGCCGCCCTACCACACAAAACAAAGGAAACAATATACAGGTTTATTTTTCCGGGGGGGGGCTCCACCCCCAACCCCCCTGATGAGTGGGGCTTTTCCCCCCATACCCCTCACAATTAACATAATATACTCTAAGGGGGTGTGGACCTCGGAGAAATATAGAAATTCAGGAGGGGGGGGAACTTTTTAAACAACAAAAAAAGGTTATATATCAGGAGACGGGGAACCAAACCCTGGTCCCAAGGTCTCCACCTCTCCAAGTACTAGTGCTTTAGCCACGCCACCACTGGAGTGGCTCAACCAAGCACCACACCTGAAGCATCTTCAGCCCTTCTTCCACTCCTGAGACAGTGACGGGGTAGTGGTAATTCACTACTGCTATTATACCCCTGCCGCTGTCAACGGTTTTGATATTACTACAGCATGATTTATTATGCGCTGTTCTAGCAGCAGCATATTGACCTGGTACCGTCCTGACTTGTGGCCTCTAATAAGGTTGTGGGATCTAGGTCATTAAATTCCTGTTGAGGGGCTCCTGTTTAAGGTTTAAGTTATTTGCATTGCGTCTCCATCAAAAGAAAGGTTTAAGTGGGCCTGGTGTCAGTATGGTGCACTCACTGGGATGCAGTACCTTCCCACCTGCCCACAAGAACACCCCACCCATGAACCTGTGCAGTGCAATATCAGGATGATTCATAAAGGTGGTGGTTGAGGGCCAAGTCCTGCATTTTCTCATGGCTTCCTAGGCCAGGGACTTTGCCTCAATGTGCAGTAGTGATGTCGCAGTTCACACTCAGTCCCTCTCTGACTGGTTCAACTTTCTCTCTCTCTCTCTCCCTCTCTCTCTCCTCTAATGGTCCAGGCCTAGGGCGTTGGCTGGCAGATGGCTGTTATTTACAGTCCCAGTCAGGCCTCTTCTGACCTCTGGATTAAGCAGATGATCTCTGTTTTCCATCAGTAAAACTCAATCCGAACCATCCCACACACAGTGTCCTGACCTTCAGTCCTGAATGTCAGGCAGTAACCAGCAGTGGGCTGCGGCAATAGATAGGTGGCTTCCAAGACAAACTAGGATCCCAGTTCATCTTCAGGTTGGGCTGCAACATAGCAAAGTCTTTCACTCAACTGCAGTCTGCAGCTTTTGCCTTCATGCTGGGCTAGCACTCAATTATCTCCTTTTTTGGAGACTGTAATTCTCATTTCACTTCTTGCTCTCTGTCTCTGACAGGTGCACAGTCTGTTTGACAGACACACAGATTGAATCAGCTTGAGGAAAGCTGGACACTGTGGAAAGGGAACTCACCATTGGTCCATGCAGTTGTCACTCACTCTGAGACTAGGCTTGATGTCCAATCCTGCATTCCTCCTGTGTTCTAAGAACTCCTTGTGGCCCTGTTTCCATGTTCTTCAGCCTGTTTGGCTGATGGTGCACACCTGACCACTGCTGGCTGTGGTTGTAGGGGTTAGGAGGCAAGGTAAGTCCACTGAGACAATATAGTCTCTTTTTCAGGGGCGACCCGGGTATGGATTACATACAGCAACAGTGCAAATTAACAGAGTGGTAAAACATTGGACATATAGTAACAGTGCAAATTAACAGAGTGGTAAAACATTCGACATATAGAAGAACAATAAAACCATTATGTATTGCACTTATCTTGTACCACACAGGGAGCAGGTTTTGGAAAAAAACATGAAATTTCTAAAATGCACACTTTCATGAGATTGCTTTTCTATGCATACATCAAAACACCTTTGTAATAAAAAAAACATAGGGTAAATGACAAATCCTTATACTGTAAAGCAGTAACACATATTAAAGCAGCAGTGCAACGAAAATGGGTTAACATTTGACCCCACCTTTTTTTCTTTCCAATTGATGCCAGCTGTCTTCCTGTTTGGGTTTGTGGTAACATTTTCAGTTTTCTTTACCATTTAAGAATTTTATAAATGTTTTAAAATAATTATTTCTCAAGAAAGAAAGATGGCCACCTCATTTTTACATAGAAATAATATTGAGGACCCAAGGAGAGTAAAAGTCCAGACAAAAATGTAAATGTACAGTACACAGCATAGAAAGCATCCAGAAAACCCAAACCAACAGTTCTGCCAATATTTTTTATAACCACAGCAGAAAATTAGCTTTTTGGAAAACTTTTTTTGTTGCACTGCTGCTTTAACTTAATATACAGTGGACCTCCATGTAAAAGTCTGTCCAAGCAGCCAGTTTGTTTCACATTCTCTCAGAATACTTACTATGCTTATTTATTTATTTGCTTTTGTTAACCAGGTAAGCACACTAGACAGCAACGTGCCTATTTTCAGGAGCAACCCGGGAGAGTTACAGGGTATCCATGTGACAACAGTTTCATGGAGGAGCCACATGCTCCAACAGTTATACAATAGGGTTTTACATACAGGAGCCACATGCTCCAACAGTTGGTAATACAATAGGGTTTTCATACAGGAGCCACATGCTCCAACAGTTGGTAATACAATCCGGTTTACATACAGGAACCACATGCTCCAACAGTTAGTAATACAATAGAGTTAACATACAGGATCCACATGCTCCAACAGCTTGGTAATACAGTGGAGTTAACATACAGGAGCAAGGAGCTCCGCCGTAGAGTGATACAGAGGTAAAATGACAAATAACAGTTTAGGAATTTTCGGCAAGAGCAACAAGGCAGGTAACAAATGATAGAAGCCACGCCACCGGGAGCGGTTAGTTCCTGGGAGGGTAGTCAGCAGCAGAGATGTACGATGGGAGAGACTACATGCTGAGTGGGGCAGGTGGGAGCTTGACACAGGCAGATGGATTCAGTTTTTAAGTAATTCCATAGGGAGGATTTGAAGCAGGGGTGGGAAGGGGAGGTGCAGACGCAAGCAGGGAGGGAGTTCCATAGTTTTAGGTGCATAAACGGTGAAGGCCCGATCGCCTGTGAGGGTGCGAGTCATGGGAACCCAGCAGGCCTTAGCTGCACACAACCTAAGGTTGTAAACAGTGGAGGCATGTTTTAGCGGAAGGGCAAGTGAGGTAGGAGTGGCCGTTCTAACTATATTGTCAATGAAGTTGCCAAGGGTGTAGGTCTGGAACTTCTCAGGGGGTAGCCACTGTAGTTGAGAGTATAGCTCGCATCGGTGAGTGAGGCGGGCGGCCGATAGTGCAAAGTGACATGTATTATTGTATGCGGTGTCCCACTTGGTGAAGCTAGAGGACAGGACAGGGGCAAAGGCAATGAGCCTGTATGAGAGTGTAGGGAGGAAAATCCCCTTAGCTATGGCAAGCCGAGCTGAGGGGGTGAGGCAGTCTTTAGCCCTACAGGCCAGGCCAAGCTTGGCATTAGATGCTTACACATGGACCAAAATGTGTGCTGTGAGGTCCAATTGGAATTGAGAGGATTTAGGTATTTTACAGAGTCAGTGTTAAAGAAGGGAAATTACTAGATCCTTTGATTTTAGGGGGGTCGACAGAGGAAGCTTGGCCACGGAGCTGGAAGAGCAAGGTCTATGCTTTTCTTAAGGTTCACTGAGTTTGTGCCCCTACGAGCCAGTTCCTGATGAGGGTGAAATCGGAGTTGAGCTGAGAGTTGACGGAGGTGATGTGCTGAGAGCTGGCTAGAATAACAAGGTCATCAGCGTAGAGTGTCAGGTGCCCACTGGAAGTGATGGAGGGAAGCTTGTTTATGAACAGGGAGAACAGGATTGGTCCAAGGATGGACCCTTGGGGCACCCTGCTGGTCACTGGGGAGAGAGGTGAGGGGATAAGGTTAAAGCAGGTATATTGCTGTCTGCCCTTGAGGTAATTGGCAAACCAGTTGAAGGTATGGAGGGAAAAACCATGGGACTGCAGGGCAGAGAGGAGGAGGGGGTTGTCCACCCGGTCAAAGGCTTTTGATAGATCTACGAAGATGGCACCAGTCAACTTGCCTTGGTCAGTTGTGGACTGGATCTGGGAGGTGACCACTGCAAGGGCAGTCGATGTGCTGTGCCCTTTTTGGAAACCGTGCTGGGCAGGGGACAGCACATCATGTCCCTGGAGGTATTGTTTGAGCTGCGATGTGACTGCCTTTTCGAGGAGCTTACTGGCAGCGCATAGAATAGCAATGGGCCAATAGTTATTTATGTCCTTTGGGTCGCCATGTTTGAGTACTGGGACAACCTTGGCAACCTTCCACATGTCAGGGAGGACCCCAGAGATAAGTGAGGCATTGAAAATATGGGCTAGCAGACGAGCGAGGAGAGGAGCCCCCAAGCTAAGCAGCTTCAGCTCTAGGCCATCGTGGCCAGCTCTCATGTGATGGGAGAGGCTGGCAAGGAGTTTCTGGGTCTCACCAATGGAGACTGTCTTGAGGTAGAAGGGGGGACAGGTAGGAGGAGGCACCCCCAGCAGTTTGGGGGCAGGGGGCCGGGAAGGAGAGGAGGCCTGCAGGTCAGTGAACAGTCGGTTGAGAGAAGTGATGATGGTTAGGGGGTTATTGCAGTTTGTACCCCCATAAGCATATCAGTGGGCTGTGCCTTGGCTGACCCTCCGACTAGGTTTTTCACCTTAGTCCAGAAGCGCCGGGGGTTGTTTGCCGTGGCGAGCAGGGCAGCTCTGCAGAACTCGCTTTTCGAGGCATGTATAGCATGCTTGCAGGAGTTTCTCAGCTGGTGGTACACCAGGAGGTCAGTGTTATTGCGTGAGATCCTGTGTTTCACCCAGCTTTTGTCACACAGTTTCATGAGTGAGAGAAGGTCACTGTGTAGCCACTTTGTGGCAGTGCCACGAACACTCCTCTTTGAGAGGGGAGTGTGCCTGTCTTGGAGCGGGCCAAATACAGCAATGAACTAGTCTAGGGCAGCAGCAGGGTCACTTGTGGAGGTGATCCTGGATTAGTCAGCCATCCGAAGATCATTGAGGTAGAGGCTGGTCGAGAACTTGGAGTAGTAGACCAGGAGCACGTGACTGGGGATTTTGGGAGAGGTATAGCCCCAGATGCAGTAGGTAGGTGAATGGTCGGAGATGGAGTCGGGAAGTATCCCTAAATGGAGGATGTTTTTGGGTGGTTGCTCATCACCCAGTCAATGAGCGTCCTGGGGTCTCCACAGCGGGAGGGCCGAGTGGGTTCGGTGATGACCTGGCAGAGTGCGAGGCCAGAGAGCAACGGCTCAAACTGCTTACAGTTGGGCCTCAGCCAGTTGAGGTTAAGGTCCCCTAGGATGAGGAGCTCATTGGAGCCAACCTTCTCCCTGAGCTGCTTGAGCAAGGAGGAGAGCCCAAGTATACCACCCTTTGGAGGGTTATAGGTGCAGACGATGTGCACCTTTTTAGTATTGCCAAGGAGGAGGAGGGTGTGGAGGAACTTGCAGGGGAAGGGGGATGAGCGGTGGGGGAGCGACTATGGACACGTTAAGGTGCTCCTTATAGTAGAGGAGTATGCCCCCCCATGCTTGTTATCTGCCCTATCACACCGTGCAAGGTTGTAGCCCAGGATGGAGCAGACAGAGTCAGGGGTGCTAGGCTTGAGCCAGGATTCAGAGATGCCCAGGATGTCTGGCTTATAGAGGGAAACCCAGGCTGTTAGTTCTGGAGTATTCTGGAGGATGCTGCGGACATTGAGGTGAGTGATCGTTAGCCCTTGGCGCACACACAGACTAAGGGGAGAGTGGCATGGGCGGAGTGGTGGGGGCGATCAGAGTGGTGGCTGGGACAGTCTGAGCATGAGGGGCCATGTCCCAGGTTAGAGTGCAGGCCAGGGGGCATGGGCAGCAGGGGAGAGGATTCAACAACTGGTGAGGACCAGGCAGAGGATGGCTGCCAGTGGCAGCAGAGGGGGGGGGACTGGGGGGTTTGGAAAAAAAAATTGGAGGTGAACAGGAGGAAGTAGTAAGTTCAGGAGTTTGCTATAGTGACAGGAACTAGCAGAGAGTGACCTAACAGAAGAGTTCAGAAGATTTAGCTGTGAGTATGAGAAAGAAGGAAAAAAGGGAAAAAAAAGTGCCCCTAGTGGTAAGACAGTATAGCCTGCTAATGGTAAACTGGGCTGATAGGCTAAAACGTGCATGTGACCGCCACTATAAGAGTGAGTGATGACTATGGGTGGTGGCAGGGCAGCCGACGCAGCCGACGGGGCCAGTCCTTCCTCCAGCAGTAGCAGCGGCTGCAGTAGGAACTCGTGGTGCAGGAGCAGGAGTCAGCCTGAGCAGGCATGTTGGCCGCAAGCTTGGCTAATCAAGTTGCAATGCTGTGGAAGTGCATTAACTGTGGGCCAAGTGGTTTACCTGGTGAGGGGTTTGGGTCCTGGGTCCTTGATCCAGTGTCAGGGGGTTGGGGTAGGGGAGGGCCCTCACAGGCAGTCCTCGTGACCAACGTCTCATTGCATAGAAGACTCTGGAGGCAATCCTGAGGGAGAGAAGAAAATGGTGAGTATATAAGGTTTTCTGGCTGGGGGGGCAGGGGGGCAGGACAGCTAACGATCTGCAACCTCCATCGCTGAACGAGGAAATTAAGGCACTTTTATTTTATTTTCATAATTAAGGTCTGTGCAGGCAAGCAGTGTTCAGTTCTGGTTCCTCGGACATGCTAATAGTTACAGAGGTATCGGGGGACTAACACTAACAGATACGCTTAGCAATGTGAAAGAAGTAGCATAAGCAAGGCACTTTTAAAACTTATTAAAGTCTATGCAAGCAATAGCTTAAGTCTGAGATGCAGTACAGGCAGAGAAAATTAAGGCACCCTTTTTCTTTTTGTTTTTACTTCGCAATTAAGGTCTGTGCAACAAGTAGCTTAAACTGTAAATCGAGCTGGCCAAATAATTAAGGTACCCTGCTAACTTGCCCCAAATACTGCACAGATTCTAGAAGTGCAGGAGCCTAAAAAAACACAAGTAGCTTACACTGTAAAATGTGCTGGCCAAATAATAAAGGTACCCTGCTAACTTGCCCCAAATACTGCACAGATTCTAGAGGTGCAGGAGCCTAAAAAAACAGTCAGCACTGCTCCGCCGACAGAAAATGGAATGGCTCTGTTTGAAAAATGGCACCATTACTGCGGGTCCATTGTCCTTCCTCCAGCAGTAACAGCAGCTGCAGTGGGAACTTGTGGTGCAGGAGCAGGAGCCAGCCTGAGCAGAAGTACGTGTTTACTAATCGAGTCACAATGCTGTGGAAGCGCATTAACTTGGTGCTGTTAAAATGCATTTATATAAATACAAGTTGTGTATGCCTTAGTAAATAGGTTTTCTCTGTGGTTGAAGGGTTTGTAAATGCATGTCATCTGTGCCAAGCGTACTAATTACATCTGCGTTTGGTTGCTATGCATATTGTTTTCATAGAAAAAAGTGTTCTGAAAGAATGTGAAACATGCTGGGCATGTTAATGTTCCATATGTCAAGGATTTATTGTTTGTAATTATGCAGTACTGACCAGTCATGTTGTAGGTAACTTTAACCATAGGAAGGTGCCATTTGGTGAGCCGTACTGGGCATATGCCATTCTGGACTGACAGGATGCTTATGTTTTGTTGGATAGCTCTATCAAGGTCACACACAGGTGTCACTACATCAAAGACATCACAGCAACATACATAGCGATGCCCACTTACTGAACAGCAAGCAGTATGTGGAACCTGCCACAGGGTTGTAATAGGGTTGTACATTGGGGGTTGTACTTACTAGGGAAGGTTACTAAGGAAGGTGTGTCCACCCTCTCCTTATAAATGTCACCTTCCAAGTAATCTACAAAATGGACTGTGGTCAGTTTGTTAAAAAAAGCCTCAGCAGGGTCAAATATTGGTGAAGAAACAGGGAAAGATATGTACAGAGTAGCTTGACTAGAACATGACCTACTGGTGTAGCAGATTCCCTGGTTGGGGTGCAAGGTGACGTACCCCAAATTTCTAGCTGTCACAAAAGAAAACTTCTGACAGGCCTCACGCATCCTGAATGGATGTCTTGTGACATGATTACACATGCTGGGCAGTACCATTCGGTCAAATAGTTATCAGAGATGAGATTTGGGAAATGCCCTGATTTCACATCTCTGAGCAAATGTGTGATAATTGTTAAAAGATAATTACTACAGGCTGTGCACATTTTTTCTTTTCCCCATTTGTTTGTGTCAGGCCTTTAAAGATAGTTTTTAACTAAGGCATTGATCTTTGTTTGTGTTTCAGTAAAGAAATATGCAATATTACACATATTATAGAAAGTAGACCTTTTCTTCTTTTTGTGCTGGGCTATGGATCCCATATAGCATAGGTCTGGTGCTCAAATTAATGCACATGCCTCTTCATGGTCTCCATGTCAGCTCTATTCCATATGGACAAGCCAGATGAAAATAGGCTTGAGATGGTACCAGTAAGTCCTTCCAGGTCTTGAAACTGTTGGATATGGAAGACTCCATTTTGGTGTCTCCTTTCTTGCATAGCTATGGAATCTTGGGTTCTAGCATGATATGAAGCTAACATATCCAAAAGAAAAGCACTGTATAATAAACATACATTAGCAGAAGAAAAAGAATGACTATGTTCAGCCATGTACCAATAAGAAAACTTCGAAATCACAGGGATATGCATAAACTTTCCCAGTACAGAACATCAGCAGTTTTTGCCTGATGAGTGGCAATCACATCTAAAAGTAAAGAAATATAGGACAGTAATACATATGTTCCCACATAAGGCCCATATTTCATCATAGCCTGAAAGTAAAAGCAAATTCACATAGTAAAAATATATTTATGCATAAGTTGTAGATTATTCAATAAAGTTTAATTTTTGATTTTTTTTTACCAGGAGGTGAACGGAGCACAGACCTTTTTCAGTCACGCCGGACACATAAATACGTACAGAACAGAATAAAATACAGCACATACAAAACTACAGTAGATACACTACAAACATTGACATTTAACATTCATACAGTACAATTTGTTAAAAGTTGTTTAAAATGCCTTACATTGTGTGCTGTTTTAACAATGCATGCCAGTTAATTTAAAATAGTTGGTCCAAACCAGGAGAAAGATGTTTTGCACATTGACAACTTGATAGGATTAACAGAAAAAAGTTTGGATACACTGTTCCTAGTACTGTAAGGTTTAGACAGCAGTTTAAACAAAGAACATAACATTTCCGGTTCTGAGTTTTTGAGTATTCCATAAGCAAATGTTGCTGCATTAAACTCAGTCCTAAGATGGGGAGGTAGAATTCCCATTTGATGACAGAGTGTACAATGGTGTGTTCTGTATGGTGCCTTTAAGGGCAAATCGGCCGATAAAGTTTCCAGTGTTCAGTCTCCTCAGACTTTTGTGGCACAGGTGGTAATGTGTCATTAGAAACTGTTAAAGTTTGTTGCAAAACCTTAACATGATGCTCTTTACCACCATAGTATTGTAAAACATAGGACTTGGGTTGCCTTTGTATATGTTTTTAATTGTCAATTCATAAGTGCCTGTGTCTGAGCATTGACAGAAAAATAAGTACTCGACTCCTATATAAAGGTTTCATGTATTCAGAAACAATGTTGTCCAAATGTGTGCCTCCCTCTCCTGGGCTGCATTCCCTTAAAGGAAGGTTTGAATATTCTCTCAGTGAGTCTCTGTAAAGTACATGAGGGCAGTCTGTGAACAGCATGATGATGTCATAATTATTAGGTAGTCTGCCATCACAGCACATATGGGAAAAATGGGCAAATTGTAGGCGACAGGCCGCATGGCTGGTTCTCCCTCACAGAGTGTAACCATTCACTTATGCATCATTGTTTGAAGTCCCATAGCTGACTGCCACAGGGCAATTAGGATAAACATGATCAGGAACAAGGTTGTCAGCTTCTGAGAAACAAAAGAAAACAGAGAGGAAGGCTTCAAGACCCCCACCTCATTAGTATCTTGGTATTGGCCTTTAAAGAATTTCAACTGATATGAAATGTGAAAATAAAATTATTAGTTTTGAAATAAGAACAAAATAAGAAGCAATTGAACATAAGAGCCTAGCCCCTGATGAAGCCAGATGTCGCATGAAACATTGGGCTACAAGGGATCATGGTGTTCTTAGAACAAATCTCAATAAAAACTGAATTTTATGAAAAACAAAAGGTGTGGCTGGTTGCTGAATAAATCGGTTGTTCTTGCACTATAAACCATCTTCATCACCTTATTCACATACACAAACCCTTACTTCACATACACAACCCCTTTTTCACACACAAATACAATCTTGCCATCATTTTATCCAGTCTGGCATAATATCCTTGCTTGCCCAATTATCTAAAAATACTTGCATGTGGGGGAGAACCTGGCAATGCATTCAATATCTGGACTTGCCTCTCTGCAGTTTCGGAAAGTACATTTCTTTTCTCTTTTAAACACTTGACACCTATAAACCACATTGCATTTACTTCCATTTAACTCTGGTGTGAAGGGGTTAGACAGGCAATTGCAAAATGTGTGTAAAGAAACCCCTGTTTCATAATTTTTTTCTTTCCAGCTGCAAAAGGTAAACAGTGGAAAAGATTTAACCCTTTCCCTGCCTGATTCAAGGGATTAGATAGTCCCAGGTACAAAGCAGAATATGACAAAAATATTCAAACCAAAATATCACATAGCACTATTATCAAAATCATCAATGTCATCACAAAGTTATCGTTACAATAAAACATTTTTGTTTGTTGACCTAGCTGCTCTATCTCTTAATAACTTAACAGAGATTATATTTCTCAAAACAGTGAATAGCACTTAAACATTTCCCTCCTACTCTGAGAAAAAACCTTTTAGTTCAAATTCACAAAACAGACTGTAGGACAGCAAAATTCAGATAACGTATAATTCAGTTCATAGTATTTTTTCTCTCTCAGCAGCACCACATCTCACAAATGACTAAAGGAAATTGCATTCTAGTTTCCCACTGACTCGGTCTTACTGAGATAATATTCTTCAAAACATAACCTTGAACAACAGTGTATGCATATCTCATCAACTGCATGCAGAAACTTTGTAATGCTGGCAGGTTATCCTGCTCAAATCATTTTTCTATTAAAAAAACACTAAGTTCAATATCAGCAAATTATTTTAGCTATACAGAAAATTTGCATTCCTTTATAGAGGGGCGATAAAGGTAAATGTATATGTAGTGGGTCCAAGAAACAAATCTGCGTCAGTATGCTGCATCAATCAGATTTTAGTTTTTGACTTATAATTTTAAAGTTACTGCTGATACCCAATGTATGCAAAAGCAGCTGCAGTGCCTTGCTCTTTTTAAATGCCAACAATATCAGATATGGTCAAATAAGTATATGACTTCTCAGTGACTGCAGAATTAATGAGTCAGATTGTACCTGCTTGAAGACAACAACAGTTCAATCACAACAATCCACACACAGAAATTCACTGAAACTCACTGAGCGGCAATTAAACAAGTTAAGTGAGGCAGATTTTTGTGATTTGTACGTAGCTTTAACACAGCTTCTCACTAACCAGCAAAAGTAATATGAACCTTCACCATGGCTGGCACCCAGCCCACCTCAAAAGAACATGCTTACATTTCAGCTGTACGCCTTTGTCAAAACTAACCTGAGTGGGTGGAATTGCTATATTTATAATGAGAGCTATGCAATAATGCTGAACTGGGCATGCACAGTTGGTGCCTTCCCAGCCTGCATAGCTCTGCACCCCCAGACAGGAGCACAGTGGCCAGTGTGCACAATAGTTGGCCACCAGTGTGTGCTTGTCTGCTGTCCCACCCCCCAGCATGAAGCTGCATGGTGGTGGATTAGAGGACACAGGTGGGCATCAAGTTTGATGCCCATACTGGTCCCCTAGTGGATCCCCTGCTCCACATTGAGCAGGGGATTCTGGGAAGGTGTGGGAGTGTAACATTTTAAAATGACAGGTGAGTGCCCAAATGGCCACCCTAGCCCTCCCTGGCTGCTGAGAGAGCCGAGGCAGCAAGGTAGGGGAAAGGTTAGTTCCACCACAGCCAGCAGTTGAAATCCAGGGGGTGCACAATTGATATGACAGGGTCCTTACTGCCATATCTTTTGCCACCATCGTCCAGCACTCTGCACATTTATGACTGGTGTGGAGTGTGGGTACCCCTCCAGACATGACCGCAGACCATCTGCTCACTTAGCTGCATGGATGGCCAGGGAACCCAGTGTTGAAGGGTTGCCCATCCCTTCCATGAATGCCACTGAGTTTTGCTGACCCTCAGTTCACAGCTTTCTGTGTTAGGGTTGCCTATACACCATGGATCAGCAGCACATAGGCAACCCACACATTAATGCATAGGGGCCATTGTGAGTGGGAGATAAAAGTGCCAGAGGAACCAATGAAAAAGGTCAAGACACCACACAGGTGCCAAGAAAGATAAATAACATACACCGTTAATCAAACAAGGCACTGGGAGACAAAAAACAAGTAAGAAATCTCAAAGAGAACACTCTAGGTATACAATATTACAATAATGAAGAAAAAGACAAAGAAACAAGGAGGACGCACAGTAAGGGCCTCTTGTGAAGCAGTTGCAAGGTGACTTGCACTGTGCCAGACCTGGAACTTGTTTTGAAAGTGGCCCAGCGGGTGGTATCACATCAAATGAGTGAATGAGTGACTCAGTTTGAGCGGCAGAAGAATAGTGTATATCATTGTAGAGAGTTGTGCTCAATAACAAATATAAAGTCAACAAGGGCGAGTTGTGGTGGGACAGTATTTACCCTGCATTAGTAATTAGTGCAGTCTTGGTGATCATTATCAATAGTAAGGGGGGTTCGGGTGTGAAGTCCCCCAATGTGGGGTTCTGGGGGTGCAGCCCCTCACAGAAAATGAAGGAATAATGCATGACATGGTGTGTGTCGTGCTGGGATAACGTCATGCCTGGGGTCATTAGGCATGAGGCCGCAGGCCGAGTGTGACTAATCACCCCAGAAGTGATGTTATCCCAGGACGACACACACCCTGGAGTGCATTATACATATTATACAATGGCTTGTTGTTATATATAAAAAAATAATTTTAAAGAATGTTTTTACTAGTGTGGAAACATATTTTTTGTTTCTTAAGAGGAGATGCAAAAAAAGAGAGCAAGTTCCATAACTATGACAGCAGACATTGGTTTACAGTGCTGAGACTAGACCCGTGATGATATGCTGGGATAACATCACGGGTCCAGCCCCAGACTGACCAATCAGAGTCCAGGAAATTCTGTTGCCATTGTATAATATAGTGTAGTGTTATATAAGTATGCTAGATACTGAGCGGTAAAATCACTATTTTGACATTCACTGTTTTTTATATTCTCTGTATTGCCTTGCACTCATTTATGTTCTTTCATATGGTCAGCACTGTTTTTTTTCCACTCTTTTGACATGGAACCCCAGAAGACCACTCACAAAGCAGCTGCATAGCGATGCAAAGTGTGCTAGACCACAAATGGCCTGTTTTGGTTTTCAACACTGGATGCCAGGCAATCATACAAAAAAAAAAAAACCTTCCCACCTACTAGCACCCATACCACCCTCCTCCCCCTATGCAAGTAAAACATACCCTCATCCACCTAGTCTACTTAGCACCCTGCCCACCCTCTCCCACTCCACAGGGATTTTTAAAGAAAAAATCCACCATAGGACAACTGGCACAACGTTCCATCCACCTCAGCTGGCTGTCACCTACTGAAGGAAAAAAAAAACATTAAAAAAGGTGACACACATGCATAATACACACATTTTGAGGGTTGCTGGGTTTTATTTTTCATTTTTTCCTTTGCTCAGAACATGGTCATTTTTTGGTGATTTTGAGTCCATATTTTTAAGGTGTGCAAGTCACAGCACCCTCTCACAACCACCTAAGTGGCACCTTGTAAATCTAACACAAAATGTGTTTAGGGGATTGACCCCAGAAACACATTTTGGATCCCATTTCATAAGTGAAACTTATGTGGTCTTAAGGTACGATGGCAACTTGGCCACCCTGAAAATCTGGGCCAAAAATGGCCAAGCTATGTGCAAAATAAAAAACTGAAAGAAACCTAAGTCTAGAAAAGCACTTTTTACACATGCATGTGAACTTAGGTAATTTTTTGCATTTTTATTCTTTTGATAATAGCTTCAGTTGTCATGGGATAGAGCAGGGAGTAGGAAAGGGGGTGGAGAGGGAGGTCAGGTGCCTACCCGGTGCCACGTCATGGAGGGATGGGAAGCATATCCTACAGATTGCTAGGGCAATAGGAAGGGAGGAGGAGCTAGATGCCATTGTTCACCTGGAGATGAATGATCGGACTAAAGGACGGGGCAGGCACAGCACAGGGGAAGTTTAGGGAGCTGGGGAGAAGTCTCAGACAGGTAGCACACTCTGTAGCTTTTGCAGGGGTACTGCATGTCTACGACAGGGGGAAGGTGAGGGAGCTCTGCACCAATGCCTTCAACTCATGGTTGAAAGAGTGGTGCAGAGTGGAGAGGTATGGCAACATTGTGGACTGGATGTCCACTTGAGAGTATAAGATCCTATACAGTGGTGATGGCCTGCATCCATCCAGGAAGGGAATCACAGTTCTCAGTGAACAGTTTAACATTACTTTGATGAGCATTTAAATTAGCCTTGGGGGGAGGTGGAAGAAGAAAGGGAGGCAGAAACTGCCCCCCAACAGGCTGAGGGAGCATGTAGGGAAATCCCGAGGGGTGAGTGTCCCACCATCGAGCAAGCAAGTCAAGGAGGTAGGGGATTACAAAAGGGAGAAGGGATCAGAAAAGAAGAGAGATTAAGGGAAAACATAAGGAACAAGCATTAGTTAATGTTGAATGTTGTCTTGCTGGCATTGGCATTGGTAGTGCAGGAGTTAGAGAAATGCATAATAGGAATTGCAGTGAAGTACTGAACTGACGCCAACCACCACCAGCCCGAGGACAGCAGGCATTAGAGTGTGCTTTGGAGTCATTAGCCATACTTGCTCATACCATTTCACCTTACCCCTACCCTACAGACACCAAGTGTCGCGTGTACTTGGGGTCTGGCCTTATGCTCACCCCATTCCATAAGGAAATATGCTGAGATGGGTGCAGTATAGGAGAATGGGGGTGAACTTTGGGTCCAAAGAGTTCAAGGCACACCTCAATGCCTGTCACTGGTTTCAGGATGGGGTGGGGGTGGAATGGCGTGAGCATTACAGCTGACAGTCCCAAGTCACACCCCTGACACCTGTCAGTTTCTACAGAGTGGGGCGTTACAGTTGGAAACCTAACGTCCCAAACATTTGTTGGTATTTTCACTCCAAATTTTGAACATGGGCTTTCTGTGATCTCACCTCATGAACAGTGGCACTATCAGTTCATTAGCTGAAAGGTGATTTTGCACAGCGACTGCGTCATTTGGAGCCACAGGTGCGAAAACACATTTTGGGCAGGATGTGAAAAATTACAGCTGTACTGTTCATGAGAAGGTGTAAAAAAATGGCAATGTTCAAAATCTGGAGTGAAAAAATGAAAAATTGGTGAAGTCATGAGCGTGCGTAGAAACTGTGCAACGCACGCCGTAACGCAATTATTTTGGGGATTTTTTTAACCAGATTTTCAACATGGGCATTTTGGGATCTCCGCTCATGAACAGTGGTGCTGTGATTTTGTTAATCTGTCCTGAAAGTTGATTTCCCACAGCGACCGCGCCATTGCGCTCCAGCTGTGTGAAAACACATTTTGGGCAGTATCAGAAAAATTATAGCTGTACTATTCTTAAGGAGGTGTGAAAAAATGGCAATGTTGAAAATCTGGAGTGAAAATATTAAAATTGTCGAAGTTAGGCGCGTGGAAACTGCATAGCGACACTCATAACAGTCATTTTCTTGAATTTTTCATCAATTTGCAACATAGGCTTTTTGGACCACACTCATGAACAGTAGCACTGTCTTTTTGTTACTCAATCCCGAAAGGTGATTCCACGCAGTGACTGCAAAATCACCTTTCGGGACCGAATAACAAGATGAGAGTGCATGTATTCATGAAGTGGGGTACCAAGAACCCCATGTTGAAAAATTGGAGCCAAAATTCAAAAAAGTGGCTGAGATATCCATCTAAGTTGAACCCCCATTGATCCCATTATACAACTTAACGGCATTTCTTCATTTTGCAGTTCGATTTTGAAGAGTCTAGGCGTGTTCCCACCCACCAAAGATCGCAGTGCTGGACCTCTGGAGGTAAGTATGGGGTGGGGGTATGGGGAGGTGGGTGTGCAGAGGGTGGGTGCGGTTGGGGGCGCCATGGACAATGTACTGCTTTTCTTTTTTCAGGTACAGAAAAACGGACACTGCGCCACAAAATGTTTTTCTTTCTTTACAGGTGAAATGCAACAAATGTAGACCCTGGGGTGGGCTCCCACTGTGCCCCATGACTTTCAGGGGGTAAGTTACGACCACACTATGGTGGGCTCCCAGTGTGACACACAATGGGGGTGGGGCAGGGGGAGGAACATGCCTACGCGGTCGGCTTTCTGTGAGCAGACGCACACTGGGGTGGGCTCCCAGTGTGCCACACATAATGGGGAGGAGGTAAACATGCCAACACGGGGATTGCACCCCCGATGTTGGCTTTCTTTTGGGATTGTGTGGCAGGCAGCAGGAGCTGCTGCCATATTTATTGAAATGTTTCACCAGGAAAGGCACGTACGAGAGGCATGTCATCTGTGCCGCTGTATTATGAGCGTGTCTCTGATTGCAGTGGCACATTTCTCTTAAGTTGGTGGCACTTTACATAATACTTGTGTCACCACTAGCATGCTAGCTAATTTGGGAATGAGAGACGCACCTACTAAAGCATGCCCTGCATTCGCCAATATTGACACACCTCCGCATTTCTCCTACTACCACAAGACGTTGCTTGCAAGTGCGCAAGACAACATAAAAAGGGGGAAGCAACAAGCAGGATGCTAATAAAATCTGGAAGGTCATGTGTGCAAATGCTAGAAGTCTGGGAAATAAGTCCCCAGACGTAGAGGCCATCATAGTGGAAGCTGACCTGGATAGCGTAGCCATTACCGAGTCACGGTGCACTGACAACCATGACTGGGACATGGTCATACCTGGCTACACGATGTTCAGGAGGGACAGGGATAAGGAAAAGGAGGGGGAGTGGTGCCTTATGTGAAGGAAAGCATAAAAGCAACAGAAGGGAATTCAGGGGAGGGCAGAGGTGCTCTGGATTACTCTAGAGTTGGGTAATTGAACCATTGTTTGGACAGGTGTGTCTACAGGCCTTCGGCACAAGGGGAAGACTTAGATAAGGAAATGTTAGAAGCAATTAGCAAAATGGCCAAAAAGGCGAAGGTGTTGCTGGTGGGGGACTTCAATATGCAAGCTGTAGATTGGAGCCTCCTTGCAACAGCTTCAGTTAGAAGCAGGGACATAGGAACCAACTTTTACTTTTCCCCTGTGGGGGCTAAAGAAATGGCTGAGGGGCCACCAAGTTCCCCAGAAACTCTAGGGTTTTTTGGTGCTCTGTGGTGCATTCTGGGGTGTTTACTGAAGAGACAGCACAGCATAATAAACACCATTTCAATGCTAGTACATTACCCAAATTGGCTGTATTTTGTTGTTACTCACCATCTTGACCTACTGCCCAGCAACTGGTGGTATCACTCACCTACCTTGCCCCCTCCCCAGATGCTGGTGCAGTCTCTGATGGTGTCACTTACTCACCTTGACCCACTCCCCAGCAATTGTTGCAGACACTAGAGGTGTCAGTCACCCACCCTGACCCTCTCCCCACCTACCAGCATATCCTCTGATGTTGTCACTCACCACCTTGACCCACTCCCCAGCAATTGTTGCAAACACTGGTGGTGTCCCTCACCTGGTGACTTTTTTGCAGTCTAACCCCCAAATCTTTTCTCAAAAAATTAATTTGTCAAAAATATTGTTTGTCTGCTGTTTTTTTTTAAAATGCCACCCACTTCCCACAGGCCAAGGATATCTCTTCCTGTCCTGTCCCTGCTCTGTGGAAAGTGGGTAGCATTTTAATAAAACACATGTAATGTGTACTGTCAAAAGCCCACTGGCACACAGTATGAGGTGCAGAGGTTGCTATACCAAAATGAAGATGCATCCTGCCCTGTTATGAAAATGAAGAAGTTCTTAATACCTAAGCACATTTTAACCTGATCTGAAGGCAAAACCTTTTGAGATACATTTTAACAATATAGCAACTTGCTCCTCACATCTGAGTGATTGACAAGTCCAATATGAAACTGTCCCCCATATCTAAGTGACTGACAGAAAAGCCCTACATCACCACGGCTTCCCACATCTCAATGACAGACAATCCATTATCACCAGTGCTCCACACATGTATGCTACCTCAGCTTGATGATCTGGGGAGAAGAACCATCTAGGCTCATTTCCAACCTAGAAAATATAGGGTTGCAACTTGTGACACTGGGCTTTATTGTTAGATGCAGTGTGGCTCTGGCTTGGCTGGACACTTTTCACTTGGGGTGGGGCAGTTATAAGTAGGGAGGTTTTACCCTTGAATGCCACCTCATAGCTATGGGTATTGACCCTTCCAGGTGTGACAATGGATGGTTCTTCTCCCCAGATCATCAAGCTTAGGTAGCATGTGCAGTGCTGCTCTCAGGGGATGCGGGAGCAGGTCCAGGGTTCTTTTTTTTCTGAATACATTGTAAGCGTCCACTTTCAGCTTACTCATTTTTTCTCTTTTTTTCTTTATGCTCTCCCTTCTGCCTACAGCATGTCTTTTTTGTGATCTCAGTGTCTTCCTCTACCACCAGTCTCAGTGCACAAAGCTTGGCTATTCATTAATGTCCATTCCTCCGTTGCCACCAGGGAGAAAGCAGCAACTTGTCTGTGAGACAGCCAGTTGAAATAAATAAAGCCAATTGCATTACAGGTCAGGGTCAAATGGCATGGGAGAAGTCTTGGGCACATTCTGGTACACTGACAGCATTTTCCACTGTTCTCTCTTTATGTGCATATGTAGCAGTGCCCAGGGCTGGTGCCATCATTGCATGGTTAGCATCACTACCAATGGCACCACCACCACACCTTCACCAAGGGCCACTACAGTAATATCCCACCAACCAGGTAGGTACTTAGTAACCCTATCTGCCAGTCTCTGCTCTACACATCCCAGGCTCAGGGCACAAACCATTGTTGCCAGTGTGCCAAAGCAGTCTCCTACTGCTTGGCATCTGCTTAATTATTTTTATATTACTTTATTGTTGTCCTTAGGTTAAAAGAAAATTCTGCAAATCAAAGAGTCCTTCCATGCAGACACCTAAGCCCCCAATTAGTGTTATTAGCCCAAGCACATAAGGTAATTTTTGTGAAACCCTTTAATACATACTTTTTAACGTTTTACTAAATCTTCATAACAGTAATTTACAGCAGCTGCCTGCCACCATCTGGCAGGCAGCCATGCACTTCCTTTGCTCACTCCACATTTATGAGCCCTGCTGACTCATCCATTAGCCTGCAGGGCATATTAGCATAGAACAAGTGAGGGATGCATGCAGCTACCTATGAGGTGGCATGGACGGCAGCCTTGTTTACTCAAACATTAAGGAGTTGGAGTAGTCTTAAATAGTCAGGGGGAAAACAGCAGTATTTTATAGTACTTAAAAACATTTTTGGCAGGCTAATAGGCTAATTTATACCAAAGATACACTTCAAGGATACGTAATGCCACCACCATTCAGCTGTGACAACCTCCAGGTCCTAGCCATCAAGTTACTGCTAGGGGAACACAATAGAGTGCTCACCCTCCTATCCATTTACATCCTGCCTAAACAGATCACACCTGGCATCAACAATCTATTGGACTACATCAACATACTGAGCCTAAACACTGAAATTGTGCTGTTGGGAGACTTCAGTATTAATTGGCTCTCACCTGCTGCTACCACTATCAAAGATACCCTTGCCACAATCCATTTCTCCCAACTGGTGAACACACTGACTTGAACCAACTACAAGACTGGTACCAGCACACTTCTGGACTGGGTACTCACGAACCGCCAGTCCCACATCTCTGATCTCACTGTTCTCCCAGATTCTTTGAGTGACCTCTCCCCAGTCAAATACCTCTGGAATAACAATTACTGCAAACCTCCAACCAGAACCATAAAAAATCATCTACTCCTAAAAGGCCACCTCCCATAGCTAAAGGCTGCAACATGACTGGTCAGACCTGTACAGAACCTCAGATGTGGACACTGCACTAGACCTCTTTATATCAAAATTCAATGCTGCCTGTGACAAACATGCTCCTATCAAAACAAGAAGCCAGAGGACCTCTTAATCCCTGGATTACCCTGGAACTCCTGGCACAGCTAGATGCAAGAGAGCAACTCTGGCTAACAGCGTAAGTGCATGGCACAGCAGCTAACATGCAACACTATAAAAAGGCCCACAACGAGTGTACAAAAGCAGTCAGAAATGAAAAAGCAAATTCTACAAAGAAGCACTCACTAACACCTGTAACAGCAGCAAGTCTTTGTAGGCAAATTTAAACAGCATCACTGGGAAAGACTCAAAAAAATCCCCTGCTATGCTAAATGTAGAGGGCGTCCCTACCCTGGACCCACTGCTCATTGCCAACTCACTGAATCTTGCATTCACAGACCTCAGTAGCATGCTCCTGGTGGATTTTTTCAATACCCCCACCCCTAGGGACAGCATGAAGAAACTGGCAGTACCTAACCGGCCACTCTTCCACTTCAAGCTGGTCACTGAAGCAGATGCAAGAAAATATTTTGAAAAAGCCCTCGGCATGTCAAGACACAGTGGGGACTTCCTGGACCTCAAATTTGTTCTGCTAGCATTGGATGAAGTACTCAGTCCCCTTACAAAGATAATTAATTTATCCCTCTGCCACTCTAAATTCCCTCAACTTTGGAAGTCTGCCACGGTCACCCCGGTACACAAAAGTGGGGACTGGTCTCTCCACAACAACTACAGGCCGATCTCTATACTCCCTCTGCTCTCCAAGGCCCTTGAGCAGATTGTGGCTGACCAGATGGTGGAGTATTTAAATCAGTATCAGCTACTATGCCCAGAATAGCGTGGTTTCTGAGTAGGCCATAGCACCATCACAGCTCTACTGGAATTTGCCAGATACATACATAGCGCTCTTGACAATGGGCACATTGTAGGGGTGGCCTTCATTGACCAGTCAAAGACATTTGATACAGTCCATCATGCCCTCCTCCTCGAACAGCTCATGGACATAGGGCTAGCCATAGAAACCATAACCTGGTTTAGTAGTTATCTGAGCCTGTGATCACAGCAAGTAAAAATTGGGAACGTCCTTTCAGAAAGTGCACCTGTCAGATCGGGGGTACCACAAGGGTCCATACTCGAACCACTACTTTTCAGTGTCTTCCTAAACAACCTCCCAGCTGCTTGCCAAAGCCACATGCCCCTCTACACAGATGATGCTGTGATCTTTGCAAGAAACCCCAACCCTGCCCTTCTTGAATCCGACCTCCATAGTGGCTTCGCAGCGACTGAAAAATGGTTCAAAGAACAAAAGCTGGTCATGAACTATAAAAAGACCAAGACTATGCTATTCTCCTCTGTCCAAAATAAACTAAAATGCTACCCCCTGGCAATTCAAAATGACACTGGCAACACCCTGGAGCTAGTCCCTCACTTCAAATACCTGGGGATCACATTGGACTCCACCCTGTCTTACATCTGGCATATCGATAACATGGTTAAAGCCTTTAACACCAGAATCAGTATCCTCTACAGACACAGGCATTGTCTAACCTATGCAGCTCTGAACCTGGCAATTAACAGCTTGCTCATAACCCTTATTGACTATTGCCTGGCTATTTATGGCTCCATTACTGACACAGCTCTCCAACACCTCTCAACAGCTCTAAACAAAGCCTGCCACTTGCTCACTAATGCCCCAAAACTCACCCACACCTGTAAGCTTTATACTCGTTCTGGCTGACTCCAACTGAGTGACAGAATCTGCTATCAAACCTGCCTCCTTGCAAAAAAGATCACTTTAAATCTACCTCCTCCAGGTGTCCAGAGCCTTCTATCACCACCTATAAATGCTAGGCACACCAGAAGCTCGTCCACCCAAATATTCCACGTGCCCAGGTGTCACACAACTATGGCTCAGTGATTCTTTGCTCACCGGGCCCCTCTGTAGACAACTGGACTACCATCTGACATCTCCAGCACCACTGCCTTTGGCTCCTTTAAACGCAGGCTCCATCAGCACCTCACTGGTTGTAGTACCTGTATGTGCCCCCACTAAGCCCTTTCCCATAGCATTAGTCTGCCATAGCACTTCCAAGTCCTATCCTGCCAGGATAGTCCTTCTTTAGCACTTCACCTATCACCCCCCTACCCCTTGGATCACTTTCTTACCTCTGCCCTCTCCTAAATCCAGCTCCCACTGCCAACCTTCCCTGCACCCCCTACCTCACCCTATCATCCTCCTCTGTTTCACTCTTCCCCCAAGATGCAGGCATACCACATACAATGCATCAGCACATTTAGTGAATTATTGGTCATTGCAACCTATGTATTTCTTGTATTTTGTACTCTTTGTGCATAATTTCTGTACCTTTTCCCTAATTACTGTGTCTTTTTGTGTTAATGTTTTGATGTGGAACCTCTCAATGAGTATCCGCTCATAGGTGTCATCCAAGACTTCAATAAATAAAAAAATTAAAAATAATGAATATCAGAGGCTTAGGTACCAACAGTGATCAGTGAGCAAAGAAATGCTTATGCTATACAATTGCTATGCTATACAATTGAAAACAAACAACCTCACATGTACAAGTCAAAATCCGCTAGCCGCTACTGGCAGTGCACTGACTATCTGCTGGGTAAGGGCTGCAACTTGCAATCATTTCCATATTGGACAGTATACCCCCCAGACAAACTTCACTGTTGGTGTTCTTGTTGTTCCAGCTGCTTTCTGACTGCCTGCTGGACCCAGGTCTCCAAAGCTGGCTACTCCTCCTGTCTCATCTCTGCTGTTGCTGCCCCAGCCCAGTTGTGTACGTCTCCCCATTCCACTCTGTGTGCTCATGAATGAGTCAAGCACCTTGCTTGCCTGCCAAGCACTTCACACTTAAGGGGTCCACCAACCGATGACCATGCTGTCCCGAGAGTGACCTTGATGGGAAGGGAGGATGGGAGTGATGAGTGAGTGAGGGAACCAATAACAAAATGGAACTGCATTTGTCCATGACTGTGACTGCTAAGGCTGAGCCAGTGAGCAGGGAAAGTAACCACCAATCCTGCTGAAAATCATAAATGACATCATGTGACTACCACTTCTCCACCAAGGTACCCCAAATGCCATTCTTGGTCCTCATTCACTCTCACAACAATGGTGCACACAGATTGGCTGGGCTGGCAGGGGAGTTAAAGACAGTTCTGCGAAGACAGTACTAGTGGCTGGCTGATGAGGTGGAACGGTATTTATTTCAGGATTGTTTTAACCCTGTTTAACCTCTCCCCTGCTGAAACTGGGGGGGCAGAGCCTTTACCTACTCTTCCCGGGGGGCGCTTCAGCCCCTTAGCACCCCCATAGTCAGCACCTATGAGCAGAGGCATCCTGGACTTCTTGCAGGGGGTGTTCCTCATGCAACTAGTCAGTGAGCTCACTCGTAATGGTGCAATACTAGATCTAGTGCTTACTAACAGAGACAGTATTGCAGATGTCAAGGTGGGAAGCTATCTGGGAACTAGTGATCATCTTACAGTGTGGTTCAACATAAGAACTGCTGTGGAATTCAACCACACAATGGCGAGAGTCCTGGACTTCAGAAGGTCTAATCTTATGAAGATGAGAGAATGCCTCAGGAATGACCTGGCAGGGGGAGAAGACCTGAAGGGTGGAGGAAAAGTGGGCCAAACTAAAAGAAGGCCTAGTGAACACAACAAACCTCTTTGTTAATCTAAAGCCACCCCCTGAGGAAGGCTAGTTGCCAAAGCACTGGGGCAGTGTGGTGTACGGTTTGTCCGTAGTAATTAAAATTCCTTAAAATTGCAAATTGTGAATCTGGTCATTGGAGCACAGGTCACTTTTTTGAATTGTAAACCTCTTTGTTAAGCAGGTAAGCAAAAGTGAAAGTAAGAGATTGCTATGGTTCTCAAAAGAGGTAGCAGAAAAGGTCAAGACTGAAAAAATAGCATTCAGAAGGTATAAGGGGACCCAGAGGGAAGTGAATCTTGAAAAACAAAGGGAAGCAGGCAAAGCAATAAGGAGTGCAAAGGCCCAAACTAAGGAAAGAATAGTTTCTAACCCCAGGAAATCTTTACTGTATTCTGACATATGCAGTACTGTCCCTCCATAGTACTTCCCCTGGAGCTGAAAAGGTTCATAGAACCTATGCAAATGAAAGAATGCTAGGCTCGAGCTTGATTTTCAAACCACTGTCCCTGGTAAACATTTTATCAACCATACATAGATACATAGATACATAGACAGTGTTGGCAGATAAGGGCCTACGGCCTACCCAGTCTGCCCATTTGAGCTTGTAAGTTCAGTTTATGTTTTCCTAGAACTCTGTTGCCCCTTAACCCTGTACTCCAGAATTCATTTATGTCTATACCATGCATTCTTAAATCCCGTGATTGTTTTAGCCCCACCACTTCCTCTGACAGGGTGTTCCACTTGTCCACCACCCGTTCTGTGAAGAAATTCTTCCTCACATTTCCTCTGAATCATCCTTCCTCCAACTTCATCCCATGCCCTCTAGTCCTGGAACATCTTTTTCGCTTAAAAATAGTGTATTCCTGCACCCTGTTCCTCCCTGTAAAATACTTGTATGTCTCTATCATATCCCCTCTCTCCCTTCTCTCCTCCAGGGAGTACATATTCAATTCCTTCAACCTGTCCTCATAACACTTGTGATGCAATCCATGTACCATCTTTGTTGCCCTCCTCTGAACCTTCTTTACCCTGTCTATGTCCTTACGTAAGTAAGGTCTCCAGAACTGTACACTGTACTCCAGGTGGGGCCTCACTAGTGTCTTGTATAGTGGAATTATGAGTTCCCTTTTCCTCCTGGTGATGCCCCTGCCTATGCATCCCAGCATCCTATTTGCTTTACCTGCTGCCTTGTCACACTGTTTCCCTACCTTGAGGTCATTAGAGATGATAACCCCAAGATCCCTTTCCTGCTTGGTGCATGCTATATCCTCACCCCCAACTGAAATATTGTGCCAGGGTTTTGTGCTCCATATGCATTATCTTGCACTTCTTTGCACTGAATTTGAAATGCCAAACCCCTGACCATTCTTCAAGTTTCTGCAGGTCCCTTCTCATTCTGTTCATACCCTCTGGTGTGTCTATTCTGTTACAGAGCTTTGTGTCATCAGCAAACAGGGAAATTCTGCCTTCTAGGTCCTGCACACTGTCACTGATGAAGATGTTGAATAGAACCAGTCCCAGCACTAATCCCTGTGGTACCCCACTGGTAACTCTTCCCTCTGTGGAGTGACAGCCATTTACCACCACCCTCTATGTCCTGCCGCCCAGCCAGTTACCTACCCACCACACTACTGTCCTGCCCACACCCATATTCTCCAGTTTATGTAATAGTCTTCTATGTGGCACCATGTCAAAGGCATTGCTGAAGTCCAGATAGGCCAAGTCCACTGCCATCCCTGATCTACCCCCTAGTCACCCAGTCGAAAAAATTCAATGAGGTTGGTCTGAGATGACCTCCTCCTGATGAAACCATGCTGCCTTGGGTCCTGTGGTCCATTGACAACCAGATGTTCCATCAATCTCTCCTTCAGTAGTGCTTCCATGATCTTCCCACTACTGAGGTGAGACTGACTGGTCTGTAGTTCCCTGCTTCCTCTTTGTTCCCACTTTTGTATAAGGGACTACATCTGCTGTCCTCCATTCTTTGGGTACCTCCCCTGTTTCCAGTGATTGGCTAAACAGGATTGACAGAGGTTCAGCCACCACCTCTCTTAGTTCTTTAAGGAACCTGGGGTGCACCCCATCTGGCCCCATTGCTTTATCAACTCTTATTGCTTCCAGTTCCTTCTGGACCCTTTCTTGTGTAAAGGGACTTGTGTCCATTTCTGCAACATTCCCACCCCTTGTACTCCGTTCAGACCCATTACCCTCCTCTTCTTCAGTAAAGACTGAGCAGAAATACCTATTCAATATGTCAGCTTTACTGTTGTCATCCTCCAGGCGGCCCCCATCCTCCCCCTTCAGTCTCACTATCCCTCCCTTTGCCTTTCTTTTTTCACTTATGTACCTGTAAAAGGTTTAGTCCCCTCTACCCACTGATTTTGCAATGTGCTCTTCTGTCTGAGGTTTGGCTTCCCTTACTGACCTCCCTGCCTCCCTTTACTTCTCCTGGTACTTCTCCCTATCCTCTTCTGCCTGTGTCTTTTTGTATTGCCTGAATGCAATCTTTTTGGCTTTCACTTTCTCCGCTACCTCCTTGGAAAACCACAGTGGCCTGCTCTTCCTTTTCCCCTTGCTAACCTGCTTAATGCATAATTCTGTTGCTCTTATAATCCCTGTTTTAATGCTGTCCACTGTTCCACAACCCCTGATTCCTGTCCCATTCCCCTTAATGCATTTTTCAAGCATCTCCCCATTTTCCCAAAGTCTGCCCCCCTAAAATTCAGGATACGTGTTTTTGTGTGGTTTGGTTCTGCTCATAAGATTCTTCACTCCGCTTGACTAGTCAGACACCTCGGAAAATCCTCTGCATCTTTTTCAAAAGTTGCGTTTAGTTTCTCACTTTTCTACCACTTTAAGTTTGAATTTTTAAACCGCTGTTTTTGGTTCACAAGGTAAACTAGTTTAGATAGAAAGAATTAGGTAAGTCCTTGGTTTCTGTCTGGTTCTCCGGTAAGGAATAAACATTTTCTTCCTTTTTTCCTTGTAAGTTAAAATTTCTTTAGTGAGGGCATTTCTGGGCTAAACCCCAGTTCGTTTTTGGTCCTTAAACCAACCAAAAAAAAAAATATATATATATATATATATATATATATATTATAGTAGAGAAGCCATTTCTATGTTAAACCCCAAAACTTTGCACCTTAATAACTTTGCAACCGTTTGATGGATTTGCCTGAAATTTGGAATACATGATCAAGAACCATAGGCCTTGGGATGTGCCAAGTTTTGTACTGGTCAGATATACAACTACGGGTTATTAAAAGCGTGATCTGTGCGCACGTTTATGCTTTTTCTGGAATTCTATGGTAGCGCCTACAGGTCGTATGGTTTGTGCGACCGGCCCTAAATCTTCAGGGAATGTGTGGCCAGGGTCCCTGATGTGCCTTTTGAAGATTTTGTGAAAAAATATTAAACGGTTCAAAAGTTATTCAAAAAACAGTTTCCCATTATAAGTCAATGGGAAAAGTGAACAAAAAGTTCGACAGTGTCGCAAATGCATTTTTACTTTTGCAAATGGGCCTGTTACTTTCGCAGATCTGCCATTTTGTTTTCAGTTGGTGATCAGAAAAATGGTTGGCATTTAAATTTGAGACCCTCTAGCAACGTAATTCTTTTTGTATTCACCTAGTCGGGCCCTGAGGATGCTTGCCATGTCTTTATTTTGTGTTAAAAAACCCCAGAAATATGTTTTTCAAATTTCTGGAAAAAGTACTTTCACAAATTATTTTTGTGCTCACGGAAAGTGTCGAACTTTTCGTCTTGGCTTCATAAATTTCGACAGTAGTTTTCCATCTGTGGGAAAGTGACAGTGATTCTTTGGCACTCGCTGCAAAAGAACCGTTGGAGTTTGGGCTGAAATTTGGAGGAACGGAGCTAACATCTCACAGATGTGCCTTTCAGTGGTTTGGTGAAAAATATTACACAACGGCAAAGTTACAGCACTCCAAAGTTGACACTTTTTGTCCCATAGGATAACATTACGGCCCGATGCATTACAGAAATCCTTTTGAGCCGTGCTGCAAAATAGCGGTTTGGTCTTTTTGCTGAAATTTGGAGGAAGACAGCCAAGAGCCCACAGATGTGCCTTTCAGTGGTTTGGTGAAAAGATATTACAGGAAAGGCAAAGTTATGGCTCGAACTTCTCTTTCCCATAGGATAACATTCACAGCTTCACCGTGCCTGTCAGGGCCAGTATCTGGAAGCAGTCACGAGATACAGACTTTCGATCAGGCGCTAAGTACCAAATTAGCCAGGACAGTTGTAAATAATATGACTTTAAAATTTTTTTCTACGTCGTATGGTTCCTGAGATATTACATATTTAGTATTCCAAGTTCTCATTTTGTGTGCCGATACTTATTATTATGCATACATTATTTGTACTCACTGTCTTTCTCTATGCAGGTTTTGGGGAAAACCAGCCTGTGCACTTACATTACTGTTACTGTTGCCCTTTCTGATTGCAGTTCCGTACCCGTTTCAATTACCGTTGACGTCTGCGCCACCATGTGCGTTATCCTTTGCGTTTTCATTTGCGCTTGCGTTTCTGTTATTTTTTGCCATTTGTGTCTACAGTACTGTTTATCTTTCTGTTTCACTTTACGTCACCATGCCCATTGACATTTCTGTTTGCAGGCACCATGTTACTCTGTGACAACAGATCACGTGGCAGACCGTTCCGGGGTACGCCATCATGTGCGTTACCCTTTCTGTTCTCATTTGCGCTTGTGTTACCATGTGGGCCACTGTTAGCATTTCTGCTTGCATGGCTGTCCCTGTTAGTATGCCACAAGACATCATGTGGTGGGAGCGCGGGGCCCGCCGCTGTATTACATTCTCTATTTCTTGTTGTCATTCTCAAAAAGAAGGGTAATTAGAGGCAAAAAATCCATTTAATGCATTAGTTAAGGTTGTTCCACAGTGACAAAGTGAGAAATTTGCTGTTAGGGTTGAAAACCCTTGGACCCCCTGCCCACCCTCCCGAACCGGTACTGGGGTGTACATTGGGATCGTGGGTCCCTAACTCTCACCCATTCTCCTATACTTCTGTTGCTTTAAGAAACCAGCCTGTAAGCTACATTAATATTACTGTTGCCCTTTCTGCTTGCAGTTCTGTACCCGTTTAACTTTCCGTTGATGTCTGTGCTACCATGTGTGTTATCCTGCGTTTTCATTTGCGCTTGCGTTTCTGTTATTTTTGCCATTTGTGTCTACCGTACTGTTTCTCTTTCTGTTTCACTTTGCGTCACCATGCCATTGATATTTCCATTGACAGGCACCATGTTACTATGTGACAAGACATCACGTGGTACAACGTTCCGTCTACTCCATCGTGTTAGTTGCCCTTTCTGTTCTCATTATTGGTTGTGTTACCTTGTGCGTACTGTTAGTGCTTCTGTTTGCGTTGCTGTTCCTGTTAGTATGCCATAAGACATCATGTGGTGGGAGTGCAGGGCTCCTGGCACTGCATTACATTCACTATTTCTCATTATCATTCTCAAAAAGAAGGGAAATTAGAGGCTAAAAACTCTGTTTAATGCATTAGTTAAGGTTGTTCCACAGCGACAAAAGTGAGGAAATCTGCTGTCACGGTTGAAAACCACTCTTTGACCCCTGAGCCCACCCCCCAACTGGCATTGGGGTGCGCATTGGGATCGTGGGTTCTAACTCTCAACCCATTCTCCTATACTTTTGCTGCTTTACACACGTGATGGGGTTAGAGTTACGTCTAACGACAACCAATGTGCATCCCGGTCTTAAACCTTGTTCAGTAAATGGTTTACCTCATCATGTATGTCAATAAAAGATTAACATAAGGCTGTTAGGATGTTTGTAGGAATTACAAACCTCCATTTAACACATCACGTGGCAGATCGTTGTTATCTGTGTCACTGTGTGCGTTGCCACTTATGCTCTCATATTCACTTCTGTTACTATATGTGCCACTGTTAGCACTTCTGTTTGCATTGCTGTTGGTGTTAGTATGACACAAGACATCACCAGCAGGGTCGGGTAGGCAGTGGAGCAGCCAATGTCAGACAAAGTTAGGTAGTATATTGTAATTGTAGGTGTAGATGACCACACAGATGTATTTGTAAACCGAAGCATACTGTATATCCTCAGCTTGTATATGTACAATTGTGTTCTATTTGATCTACTGTTTGCTTTCCGGGTCACCCCTGAAAAAGGGATGTCCAGGGACTTGTGGGCTATTCGGTTATTTAAATTCAATTAAGCAATAATGCATGATGCTGGGTTATGTTAATGGTCTGTTAATCACCTTTAAAGGGGTGTACTGTGCACGAGGTGTGAGAGTGGCATATGTCCGATAGGGTGATTAACTGACTAATATCATGCCGTCAGTAATGCCTTATTGCTATTATAATAAAAATGTTTAAAACTGTTTCAAAGCTTGTTCAGGAAATGGTTAACCTCTGTATGTATGTAAATAAAAGATTTACAGAAGTCTGTCAGAATGTTTGCAGCGGTCTCGACCCTTTTATAATTAATTAATAAGGCATGACAAGGGGTTATGTTAATGGTCTAGTTAATCATGTTCTAGGGTGTGCTGTGGGACGAGGTGTGGCGAGTGGCATGTCTCTGGGGTGATTGACTGACCATTAACACAATGTAGGAGTGACTTATTGCTATAATAATGAAACATGTTTTTAAACAGTTTTAAACCTTGTTCAGTATATCGTTAACCTCTTCATGTATGGTAATAAAAGATTAACATAAGGTTGTTAGGATGTTTGTAGCCAATGGGAAGCATCCATTTTGTCAGACTCTGAAGTACACATAGTAGTGACTGAATGGTACATTTATAGTCACAGCTGTGACCTGCTGGGTGCTGGTGTGTGGCACTTTGGTATAGTAATAATGACTGCATAGGCACAGGAAAAGTAAGTACATTGCTGAGTTTTTTACACTGTTAGGAATTCTGTCAAATGTGACATGCAATGTCCCACATCGTTGCATATGCTGTGATACTGACTGTATGTCATAGGTACCAAACAAATTGATGGAGGTATAGTTGTAGCAATATTAGTTAACATTGATTTGTATGCTTAAGTCATAGACACTTATTTTTATGTCATAATGGTATTTAAAGTAAGGAGTCGACACAGGTGGTTATGGTTTGAAAAAATTTATTGCCAATTTGTCAAATGGAGAAAAGGTCCAATCAAGAGTGAAATTTAGTTAACAGAAGCAGTCTCACAATACAATCTTTGTATGTTTGCAATAATTGCTTGTCATATATGTAAATGTGTAAGAATAATAAGAACTGTATAATATGGATTGGAGTAAGTGTAATATTATAGGAAACTAATCAGGTGTTGTGTGTTTCTAGTTATTTTTCAGTACTCACTACTCTTTACGTGAGGAAGTAGTTTCTGACATTCGACCTGGAATTCTAATAGTCAGGCTGAAGCAGTGGCACTTCATTATATATTTACTATTGAATGTGAATGCAGTTTGTAAAAAAATGTGACTTTTTTAAAAATGGTTGTATGTTGTAATTATGTGTGGTGCATTACTTGTGTGGTATGTTAATAAGGCAATGTCAGTAGTTGTGAAGTGTGATTACACACATGATAGACAAGTGTTTTGTTGTAATTGTGTGACTGCTAATGTGGATGTTCCTGGAGTGGGCGAAAAACCATATGCTGACTGTCTAAGTAGTACAATATACAAAAATTTTTAGTTTTGTGACATTTGATTGGTATTATTTAATAATATGTCACTGACTAGGCGCAAATGGAAAATTCCCAACCGACCCCAAGATCATAAATATTGTCAGGAACAGGTATGCAGTTTGTTGTGATCAGTAACAGTGTCTGATTTACAATTGTCAATATTTTTTACATATGTTAGAATTACTTATGTGACAAGTTTAAAAAAAATATTTTTACATGAACAAATGACATATTATCAATTCTTACATTGGCTTCTATGTAAATTCTTAACTTGTAAATACTAAAACTGTGCATGGAATGCATTTTTTAACAAACTTATGGTTAATTAAATGTAGTTACTATAGTGCTGAATAATATATAAAACATTCACTTGTACTTTAGTGCTACTACTAGTATTTTAGTACAGGTATCAAACTAGTTATTAACAATGTACACCTGAATACAAATGTTTATATTATGTACAAGTAATTGCAAACACATGTAAAAGTCAGTAAATGAGATTCTGCAATTGCTTCTTATTTACAGTTGTGTAATTCAGCTTCTTGCATTATCAATAAAGGTAGTTATTTTTACATATGTACAATACTAGTATTACGCATGAAAGCGTGATAGTTCTACACTGTTGCATGGTGACCGAATGATGTTCTCTATATGTCAAGAGTCAATAGACAAATTGAAGTGTTGATAGACAACTTGTGACAGAGTGGAATGTTTGCTGAATGTTAGAAGTGGAAGCTCAGTTATTTACGATAATAACTGAGAAGTTCTCTTTGTTTGCAAAGAGCAAGAGGTTATAAGTCATATCAATTTGTTGTTATATATGAGTTGATACATGGATGCTTAAAGATATGTACAGAGGAGGAGAGCAGTAAGTCCTCAGTTCTTAGATACAATCTTTGATACATATGTAATCATGGTTTCTCTAGTGACTGTGAATATTGTTGGCGCCGATTGAAGCCACTACAACTTTCATGTAGTCACTGATCCACACAAGATCTTACATGTTACACTGTATGGAATGTCTCTGTCAGAATTGCATTTTGTTGAAATTTTATGGTTTGTTTAGAGTCGTACATTATACAACATTGTAATGAGGTATGAATGTTTTTGGGACAAAGTAGTCATGTTTTAAATGGAACATGTTTTGTCCTATTCTTCTGAAATATGAAGGTTATCATAATTGTTCAATATTAGAAGATCAAATGGAAGTGTTGGTAGACAACTTGAGACAGAGTGGAATGTTTGTTGAATGTTAGTAGTTGCTTAGTTATTCACGATGATAACTGAGAACTTACTTTGTTTGCAAAGAGTAACAGTTTATAACTCATAAATTTGTTGTTATGCATGAGTTGATACATGGATAATTAAAGATATGTACAGATGAGGAGAGCAGTAAGGCTTCAGTTTTTAGATGTACAATCTTTGATAGACATGTAATCATGGTTTCCCTAGTGACTGTGAATATTGTTGGCGCCGATTGAAGCCACTACAACAATTTTCATGTAGTCATTGATCCATACAAGATCTTACATGTTACAGTGTATGTAATGTCTCTGTTAGAATACCATTTTGTTGCAATTGTATGGTTTATTTACAGTCGTACATTATACATTGTAATGAGGCATGAATGTTTTTGGACAAAGTAGTCATTTTAAATGCAACATGTTTTGTCCTATTCTTCTGAAATATGAAGGTTGTCATAATTCTTCAATATTAGAAGATATGCATTTTCAAGTGTCGTGGCAGTCTCTGTTTAAAACTGCTTGTAGAGTCATCACCTCTAACCATCCAGTTCTGCACCTTAGTAACGAGGGTGTAATGCCCAGAATGCATGGATTGACCATGGTGATAGATTATACTGTGAGTGTCAAACACTGATTGGTTGGAACTATTCTACTAGCTGTGTAATCTGTGATAGGAGTATCAACTCTGAGCCTGTGAGGTCAAATCTGTGCAACATAAGCAACAGATATTGAGATGAACTCCTGAGACGTATGGACTGAGTGCATCTGCCTCCACACCTTCCACAGGCATGACTACATTCAGCATTGGTGAATAGCTGTCGAAATTTTACACTTTTGCTTTGAGGGACAAAGAGAGTAATCCACAGCATGTCTTGTGTGGTTTCACGCTGTGAATTGCCACATGAAACACATACATATTTTGTAACATATGTTACTGTGAAGTACTGCCACATTGGGTGCCGTCTTCATCCAGGTTGTTTATGACAGCCATCATAAACTCAGTAGTGTCTTGCTGTATGTCTGCAGCAAGCGTACTACATCCAGCATATGTAGCTAACACCTGTCATAGTGGTGTTAGTGACTGTACATTGTTAGAGTGGTCAGAAGTCATGTTGATAATCTGCTTCAAAGCGTTTGATAGGGGATTGTCTTGTGAAGCAGAGTCAAACTGCGGCATGTGTAGAAAAACTTGCATAGCTGAGTTAGCATAGCAGTTTACTCTACTGCTGTTGTCAAAGACTGGTACAGCAGCTACACCAACTGATTTCTGATGAATTGCTGGTTGTGAATGTTTACTTGAAGTTGTGGCCTTTGCTGCACTCTTTTTAGTTGAATCACTTTTGGAAGCTTGCTGCTGTTTGTTGCTACCTCTAGCTGTGACTGAATTGTGTGAGACAGACAGATATGTAGGCAGTGGTATTAAAGACATTTGTGGCTGATGTAGAGTACATAACCTGTTGTACTCAAGAATACATCGCTTGTCAGCTTGTATTTTCTGAGCTGCTATACTAATGATGTGCAATCCAAAAAGGCTACGTACACGTGAAAGTGCGACGTAGCTCATGCCATCCTGAAAATGTCTGTACCTATGTCTACCATTGCTGAATCAAACTCAATCCTGAGATTTGTGAATGGAGACAGCATATACAACATATAATGGGAACTGTTTTCTGTTTACATAGACATCCTTGAAAACCTGGAATTTAACATGAGTTCGATCTATGTACACAGACTGCTGCGTGTTGTCAAAGTACACTACGAGTGTCTCAATATATATCTTCTGGACATTGTCGAAAAAGTCAATGATGTTTCCCATTACAACGTTACCATACCTTGTTCTACCATCTAGATTACAGGCGCAGCATGATCGTGCATTCTTACAAACTGTGAGAACAGCTTCTAGGCCAGCTGTTCAGTGAAACAATGACTTCAGTTCACTTAGTCATTCAGTCATCTTTGCTTCTAGCTTCGACTAAGAATAACGCCATCAACTGTATCAACTGCATGCAGAGTTACAATCTCTTGGTTTCTCTCTGCAGCATTAGATTGTTGAATTCAGCGCATTTCTTTAGTCGTGGTATAAGACACACTATGTGTCTGCCAGTAGAGTATATATTGCTGAAGACATTACATGCTGTTTCTATGCATGTACTATGTACTGTGATTTTTCGATCATTTAACATACAAACATGTTCTGGTGATAGAGAACCTGTACGAGCTTCATCTAAAAGTGATTTGTAAGCTAGATCACCACTTTGCACATGTTCTCAGACAACTCAACATAGGTAAATAATTCCCATATGTTATAGCCTGCAATGCAACCGAGGATATTCTTAGCTTGCTTGGCAGTCAGAGTTGTAAATACATGCTCTGCATTGACTGGTGCAAGTTGTAAAGGTCTCCCAACACAAGTATACTTTTTGCCACCAATGGCACTCCATCGTCAGTACCTAAGATCTGCTGTAGACGTAGATGAATACAGGCAAGCATGACATTGGAGACCATGCTGATTTCGTCAACGATTAGTAACTGCATCTTTGTGAACATGGAACAGAGCTGAGATGCAACCTCAAATGACAGTTTACGATACTATCTAGTCCTCCCATGTTCGACTGGCAACATAAAGAGACGGTGTAATGTTACTCCACCAATGTTGTATGCTGCTAGTCCTGTGGGAGCAGTTACAGCAACAGACTTTGAAGAGCCTGTCACACTCCGTACTTCTGCAGTGATGGCTTCAATCAGGAAACTCTTTCCTGTGCCAGCTGAACCACTAACAAACATTAGTAGTGGCTTGTAGTGAGTGCAGTCACATTGTTTTGTTTCATGCAGTATGCCATGTTGGACAGCTTCAACTACTTGAGAGTGAACTGTATGCTGCAGCTGATTTAGTCTTTCTGTTAAGTCAGCTGGGTTGGCCATAGAGTGTGTGCCATGTTGCATGGCTGTCTCAATTTCTGACATTAACACTTCTGGGGCATTTAAGGGCAGAGGGTCACCTAGAACACCTTGTCCTTCTGGATCAAGGTTGTCTTGTGAACTAACTGGAGTGTCTTCCTGAAGTTGCTTCTCTGCCTTCTCAAGCTGTTCTTTCTCAGCTTTTAGTCTTTGTATATATGTCTGTGAGTACTCAGTTTGGAAATTCTCGTAAGTGAGATTGAACTGGTCTTGAATGTGTCAGAGTCACCTTTTAATTCAGACTCACTCCTCTAGGGTCTAAATAGGAATAGGAGAGCAAAGTAGTAATGTTCTGTGCTCTCTGATGTGCTCAGATGCAGTTTGCAGTGATCTATAAGCCATGGCTTGTGTCTTCATTCAGGACAGTCATCTAGTCCATTGACCTTGTAAATTTAGGCGTGTTGAGTCAGGTGCTGCACCTGTCTTGTAGTCATACCACTTAGCCACCTCAAACAGACACATATCATTCATGTTGTTGTGTCTACGTGGGTAATAATGTGTCTATCAGGTTATTCTTCAAGATATGTTTTGAAGAAGGTGTATTGACAGCGAGCTCCTCAATTTCGCATGAGGAATCAGTACACGCTTCTGTTTCTCTTTAGATTTACACTGAGGAAGCGTGCAGGCGTCAGATTCCCGTACAGATGTGTACCCATTAATCGGTCACTGGCTCGTAAGCTCCACATTCTCTGTGAAAAGAGTCTTCAAACCCAATGACCACAGCTGAGATGTCAGGCTTTTGCTTGAAGTGGCAATATCTTCCCAAAGATCTTGCAAGCTAGTCTGTTCATGTTTGGTTATATGCAGTGATGTACCGAACCAGGGCCAGTGAGTTATCAGCCACAAACTGAACATCTATGTTTGCTTGCCACATTAGGAGAAGAGTTGGGTTGTAGTCATTGATGTACACCTCTTTTTCATCCCTGGGTAACTCATATACCCTCTTGGTTGATTTTGCCTTCAAGTGGTGTCGCATTGCTGAGAAAAGGTCATTCATGGCACCATTCTGACAAACTCGTCTAGGAAATCCAAAGCGACATCGTGTGTACCAATTAGATTTGTTCTTTACTACTCGCCAGCAATATTTTGTGCAAATATGTCACTGGAACTTTTGTACCAACTTCCATAGTGTAGGACTGTCATACTTGTCTGGAATGTGACAAGTGATATATTTTTTGATGAATGATAGCACTTCTGCTGCTTCATGTTCACCAATGCGTGGCGCATCCTTGATCCACAATAACATATGGATATGAGGGGCACCTCGTGCTTGATATTCTGTCCTCCAAAAGTAATGTTCCACAATACCTAGAGGAGGATTGTCCTTTGACAAGATGAAAGTGAGAATGTCATGGAACCGCTTGTGAAAATGTCTTGTGACAGACACAGGATCAAGTGAACACATTTCTCCGACAGTCATCGATGAGATGCCTTCGACATCAGAATTTGCCCACTTCAACAGTTCAATGAGTTCGTCTCAGGCATATTCAGCACAACTAAGTGTGACAAACCATGTGGCTGCACCATACTCTCATAGCATTGTCATCACTTCTGAGTGTCTGTGATACCAATATTCTTTGGTGCCACGGAGACTTGAAAGTATGGAAGACAGATTCACTTGCACATTTTCATCTTTCTGCTTTAATTTCTCTAGAAATTGAGCAGCTGTTATTCCATCTAATGGACTTGATAGATGAATGGTATGTGCTATATAGCAGACAGAATGCTAAGTTCACTCTCCCAGAGGAGATGGAACAGGTACTGTATGTTCGTCTGAATTTGCCATCTTTGCTGAGGACACGGCTAGTGCGGTACTCAGCACCCTGTACCCGTACTTCTCTTTCATCTAGGCATCCGCCTGACCCTTTTGGAAATAGGTCTGGGAAACAGCGTGCTTCTAGTGTTGCCTCCCAAATGCTGACAGGCTCACCTTCTACCTGCTTCATTTGATAGAGATCAATGTTGTCTCCTAATGGATCTCTGCCATGTAGTGGGTGACTTGTGTACTGTTCATACACATTGTCACTTGTCTGTGTACTGACTTTCTCAATGATTGGCTTACTTTTTTCTAATAGATCATGTTGCACAGAGAGACTGGCCATCTGATCTGTGTCAAGGTCTATATAAAGGAATTGTTACTCTTTAAATAAGCAAGAGCAAGCTTTACCTTTTGCACATTGACAACATCTTGCCAGATGACCTTGGCCTTTGTAGGCACACCATTTACAAGAATTACCAAGCTATTTTCAGTTGAGATTGGCAGACATTTTCCTGTGAGGGGAGGGAGTGGATGCTGGTTGATCATCACAGAACCTTTAGAGCTCACCAGCTCTTTCTGCAGAATGTTCCGTGTCTTTGTGTTCAGGCAGTAGAATCATTTGGAATGGTTTCATTGTCTGAATTAGAATACGTTCAAACATATTCAATGTTCAAATCTCACTTGGTGTAACATCTGTTTCCATGTTGTTTAGCATTGACCTTGCTGGCAAAGTGTTACACTTCAGTTTTGAAAAACAGTGTTTGCATAGCACAATGGTGTCTTGTAAGTGAAAGTCAATTTCAGCAGCAAGAATGCTGCCAGGCGGAACCACATGTCATTGTATGGTGACAAGGTTTCTAGGTTGACTGTGACTGTTTGTTTCATGTAGCACAAACGGTTGCATGACACATACAGAATCAAACTTCTGAGACTTTGCAACCTCAAACTTAGCAATTCTCCTTCCCATACTGTTTCAGAATGTCATTTTCTAACACTGAAACAGATTTTCACAAGTGTTGCACTGAAAATTAGTTGTTTCTGTACAGAAGTAATGTGTTGCAGTTTTTGAGGAAAGTGATGGCACCCTGCATGTCACCTGACTGCAATAAGTCATTTAAACAAATGTACTGATGTACAGCTCGCTGTACTTCATATACTCTGTAGACAAAGTTTTCGCGATGCCTGTTTGATGCACTGCAAGCATCCGCATGTTGTGAAAAAATACTATCACAAACACCACTATCGAGACATGCAAGTGAGTGACCCATGAGTCCAGTATGGGTCGGATTTCACAATGGTCAATTTTTGTAAACAGTTTATGTCTGTCTTTGCGATCTGTTATTACAAATAGGTTAACAAAGTGTTCTAGTTTTTGAAATGACAATTGCCTACGGTTGCAGGTATCATCACATGACCATGTCAGGCAGTGCCGTTTATTGAAGAGTGTGGTTGGATCACAGTCATTATCAGTATCCAATTGATTGTCATCAGAGATACTGAGGACATTTTTTAGTTTGCTGGACTCATCAATACTGAACGTCTGTTCATTTGTTAAGTAATGATAAGACTCTTCCTAGAAATATGCTTCTGAGTGCTGTGTGTGCATTCACTGTCCTGTGAAAACATGACAGAAGTTGTCAACAGTCAAACAAGGATACTGTTGAAGCCTTTTTTTAATGGCATATACAAGTTTCCTGAATTGTTCAAACACATGACACATCTACGCCACAATCGTTGTAGTACAAACAGTGCTCTGTTGACAAAAGTATCGACTTTTAAGATGTAAATTCATCAGAGAAAGGTGACTCTTGCTCTTTTTGCGGATGTGTCGTAGCACAAGCGTTTATAAGTCTTTGATCTTAGCTTTACTTGCTCAGTGATCAATAACCTTTCTGAGTTGTAGATCACTGTTTTTGAGTTTCCGGTGTTGTTTTGAGCGTTTCTTGATGGTTACACTCAAAATAGTTGTGTTACGTCTCAGAGATCGACACAACATTTGTGATGGTATACATGTTTTCTTTTCTGTTAAGGAATTTCATTTGGTTGTGCAGTGACTTGATGTAGGGGTCACTGTTGCAGTAAAGCTCTGCCGATGTTCATTTTTTGGTGTGCCTTTACTGTTTTGTTTGTTGCCCTTATACAACAGTGTAGTACTATTATACCGCTCTCGTTTTGAGACAGATCTACGTCTGTATTTAGTTGGCATATTTTGCTATTATGGTTGACAGTGACAGTAAGCAATCTTTCAGAAGTATCAGGCACCTGTATGAGAGAGAAAAAAAAGTTTTAGAATAGGCTTCAGTAAATGTATTATAACCGTGTGTATTGATAGACTTGTACGTTAAGTATGTTAACAATTTGGTAAACACATAACTAAATAGTTTTTATGAATGTGCATTGTGCAGCTGCTATGTAATATCGTAGTTTATGCATTTCAATATTTAGTCCACATTTAAAGATTTTTTTCATATGTGTATATTAGGATAAAGGTGTAATTTTTTACATGTGGACAAAATGTGTGGTTTTCTACCATGTAGCGTGTCATGGCATATCAGTATGCTAATTTACATAGGTAGACTCAAACTTGAGAGTGATAGTGTTCTATTACCAAATCTGTAACAATTAGTATGTTTACAATTAGAGAGAGAACATGCCACTATTACTGTTGTGTGACTGCGTCTACTACAGTTGCTAAGTATGCTTGCATGTTAACGAAATTTCAATATCGTTGCTGCATATTATCAACATTGTGTTTTTAGAACTCCTGTGTATCACTATTGGAGGTGTTATTTTTAACAACATGGAAAAAATGTTTTTCTGCACATGTACTGTGCAATGCTGCAGTTGACTGACTAAATAACTGTATGGGGGAGAGTCACAAAATTACAGTGCCTGTGTTTATGAGCATTCGACTTAAAATGAATATGTTGAAAAATTGGTGTGAGAATTCTGAAACATTTCTGATTTACAAGCTTGCGCAGTGCAGTTCAGATGTACACTTGTAAGTTTGTGTATTGTCATAGTTTTCAGTTGAGAATTTACAATTTTGCTTTTAACACACAACCTTATGAATAGTACAGATTGCATTTCACATCTTGACAAAATTGTGTTTCTGGTTATGTGATGCGTTTTGGTCAGTTGAGTGAGAAATTACTATATGGTACACATGTATAACTATCAGAGTGACACTGTTATGAGGTAGGTCTTAAAATGGCTATGTTTAGATTTTGGTGTGAAAATTACAACAAACAACTGTTTCACAAGTCTGCATTGCACAGTTGTTATGCACGCTTGAAACACTGTAAATGTTACATATCTGAAGTGTACTGAGTTCGAAGCAGCTATGCAGCACATAATGTGTTTATAATTGAAAATTTAGCTATTTTCCCATTAAATCTGAAATTGTGGCAATAAATAGACAGTCTTGGAAAATTGCTTTCGTGAGCACGAAACTTTCGCAAAAAATACTTTCATGCATTCGACAGTGTCGCAAATCTTACTTTCGTGCATTCGACAATATGGTCAAAAGTAATGTCGAACTTCGACACTTTCGCAAATTTTACTGTCGTGCTATCGAAAGTGTCGCAAATGTACTTTCGTGCATTCGACAGTAAAATTAATGTAACATTTGGGAGTGCCAAAAACATTCATTATTGAATCAGAAAACAGTCTGTTTGACTGACAGCTACGTCTACCGATGTAATTTGAGATTTGTCAGGCCATTTCTGAGAACCAATCAGAGACGGACAACACTGAAGAAGAAGTAAACAGGAGCCATTTGCAATATTGCTGAGAGAGCAGTTTGAAACTGTAAGTACAGTCTATCTTCAAATGATTATTTCTAGTATTAAAAAAACTTATAACAACATGTAAATACTATTAATAAAAACGTTTTTGATGTTGAATCTCATAGTGTTATTTGTTATTGTTTAGCAGGCTATATTCTTAAGAAAAAATAGTTTAAAGTGAGAAATCATTTTTGTACTAACTTGTACAGATACAGCTGCAAATGGAGCTAGATAGGAAGGTGCACGTGGAGTTCTATGAGAAAATGGAACCAATCAGACTTTTTTCTGATGTTGTGATTGTTTAAAACTGCCTATGAAAAGGATGCATTTTCAAAAATTGTCCAGTGGTTGCAGATTTTGCAGGAACATGGGTCTACTAATACTGAATGCATCAGTTAGATTGGTTAATAAGGCGAGAGCAGCAGGGAATGTTTTTTATTTGATTTGTGTGTTTTGTCTGAACCCAGTAAAGCTAGCTTGAAATAAGGAGGGAAAATATCAGTTTGATTTTCAGTGCTGTCTGGTCACTGCAGGGTGAACACTGACTTTCTTTGTAGCTCTCTATACAGTTCTGAGTTTTAAAACTTAGAATGGCAGAAAATAGCAAAAGGATTTTGTGGATAGTTGGAAGCAGTTACATAAGACGAGCAGCTGAGTTTGCAGTTCATAGTAATTTTGGGAGGGACCTGCAGCTCCTAATTGCTATATAAGATGGTTTTAGTCGTGGTGGCATGAGATGGGAACATCTTATACCAACCATGGACAGACTTTGATAAATCACTCTCCTCCTGACATACTGCTAATAACATCTTGGAGGCAATGATTTGGGCTCAAAACGCTGGGTAGATTTGAGTTGCAGAGGCAAGGTGGACCTTGCTTCTATTATGTCTATGTTGCCTGCCTGTATTATCATTTTTTCAGATATTACAGGCGTAGGAGTCTGTAAGCAGAACATCATATGTATCTGATTGACAGGCTACCAAGAAAAGTAAATGTACAGATAACTGCTTTTCTACGCATGCATGGAATGTATACTATACGTCACCCAGAAATAAAATACTGTAATGATTGGCTATTCCTACCAGATGGTGTACATTTCTCACATGCTGGCAATTGCCATTTTCTGGGAGACCTTCGAGATGGAATCCTCAAAGTCCTTTAAGATTGTCAGACTGTTTTAGGAAATATTACAGTATACACAAAGGTTCTTTTCAGAACCATATTAATGTGGTAAAAAAAATAGATCAACTGCATGCATCACTCACATACATGCCACATATATGGGTTTGCTATATATTAGGATAGTAGGAAATACCAATACTAATTTACTCTGCTGCTGTCAGTTCACAATTGTATGATATTGTTATGTCTCAACATTTAAGCAATAAGGTATGACCAGGGGTTTAGATTAACTGTCTGTTAATCACTAGAGGTGTAATGTGGCACAAGGTGCAGCTGACATGTGCCCCTAGGGGTGATTAACTGAACTATGTAACTCATGGGACTGCCTTGTTGCTATTATTAAAAATGTTTTCGAAAGAAAAGTATTGAAAAAGTATCCTTTATGAATGTTTTCCTGATTTGAGGAGATTTTAATAAAATAGTTCTTACACCAGCAGTTTAAGAATGCTGGTTCAAAATCAGAATGCATCATTACACACATTCAGCTGTGCTAGAGGATGGAATGCTGACGAGAACAATCCATGTACCATGGTGATCAGGCTATACATGACAGTATAACATGGATTAATGTAAGGCTGTTGGAATCCTAACAGCCAATAAGATTGCAACATTTCTGAGAAGCTTTTAATAATTGTATATAGTTTAGTATGTTAAATGACTGTGGCATTTGAGTTGGTCTTACAGTATTGTAGCTGTCACAGTATGGTATGTGTACAACAACAATAAAACACAGTGGTGCTGTTCAATGTATATGTTTCGTTACTGGTATGTCAGGAAATAGAGTTATTTTGAATGTAGCAGATATGGGTAGTAATTAGTATATAGCTACCATGAATATACAACGGAATTATCATACAACTTAACTTTCAATCGGTTTGTTAGCTGTCTTCACATTTATTAAGTATATTTCTAGGTGTCTGCACAGTTGTACAATGTGTGGTTCATCTGTGTTCAACATCACTTTGTTATGGTGTGTGAACAGTTCAGTGTAGTAGACATGGATGTGTGATGGTGTATCAATGTGATGTTCGATGCAGTAGGCCCCTCACCCTGAGACTACTGGATTGTATGCTGGTAGGACACCATAGTGTAGCAGCAGTTGTTGTTACTGTTGAGGTGGCTGAATCCTTTCTAGGCCCTGCATAATGCTATTGAGGTGTGTTTCTGCTATGTTGAAGGACATGTGCTCTTTAATTTAATTAATATTATATGGAATTCGTTTAAGAAATGATTTATATTGTTACATGATACTAATGTAGATATTTGTTTCTGCTTGTATTTCAGAACTAAACAATTCTAAACTGACAGAATGAGGCAGTGGATCTTGTGAGAGGTGTGTGCACTGCTTGAGGCAGTCCAGGCTAGAGGGAATCCAAAGGTTTTGATAAGGAGTACAAATCGGAAACTGGATTCGATGTGGAGGCGCATTAACAGCTATCTGTACATAGCTTTAAAAGTTAAGAATAAGAGTGTGGTACAGTTAAAGAAGAAGTGGAAGCTGTTGCACCAACGTTTCTACATTTTGAAACAACGTGAGGGGATACCGGACAATGATACGTGCTGGTACTATCTCGCATACAAGCTTTGGGAAGCTGCTGGCAAGCTCAGCTGCAGGGGCGCATACTCACTGTAGATAAATCAACACTTTTCATAATAGTTGTGCATGTATTCAGAATTTGTAAAAATAATTGTATACTGCATGATTAAGCAATAAGACATGAGGAGGATTATGTCAATGTTGTGTAAATCAGTGTTTATTGGTGTAATGTGGCATGAGGCACAGCCAGTACTGCATGCCCCCACACAGTGATTAAGTGACCATTAATATAAACACTCAGAGTGCCTTATTAGTATTATCATAGCAATATTTTGTAAATAGTGTTGAACATTGTTTTGTATGTGCTTAGTCTCTACATATATGTTAATCAAAGATTGACATACAGCTAATAACGTGTTTGCTACTAATCAGAAACCTGTATTTCTCACAACGTTTTTAAAATAGTTAATACTATATGTAAGGATGTACTATGAAAACATGTAACCTAATTCTTCCATTTATTTACTGTGCTGTTGTTCACTCACAATGCCAGAGCTTTGCTAAGACAGCCATGCCAGAAAATAGAACATTTATACATATCACACTTACTACTATGGTATGTTGGAGAGAGACAATATGTTACTGTTTAAGTTATTGTGATGTAGTGGTATAAAACTTGTACAAGTCTGATAATACTGTATATTAAACAATCCCTCTCCTCATGAACGTCATCCGTGGTGGTCCAGTGGAAGGAAATGGCCGGATCACGTGTAGTAAGTGTAATAAACCCACCACTCCTCTCCAACGACATACCTGGTGGTTCAGTGGACCGAAATACTCAATACACAGACAGACACGTACAAATGTACATATCAATAGTGTTTGATGCCCCACGAGTTACAGACTATGTAGATAATGGTGTGAGCCCCTGCACAGAAATATAAATTATTATTATAATATGTGACCATAATGCTTAGTACGTCTGTATAATTAGAAGCAATGTTATGTATGCATGGAGCTGATTTACTGTTGTTGTAAGTCTTTCAAAACTGTACTGTGATTCACATCTAACACTTAAATATTTTTTTGGGTTCATGGTAGAACATCGGAGGTGTCCCCAGCTTCATCGAGGTAGTGCCAGCACAGAGTCAAGCTGTGGAGGGTGGTCAGTCGGAGATCAAAAGTGTCATTTGATTGACTCAACGGTAGACTTTATTATCACAAATTTGTTAGGCTGTTTACAAATAAGAAATGAGGGTTTCTCATGACACAAAGGGTGGGATATTCAAATTGTGCCATTCATACAGCAAGCCATTGTGTTGTGCAAAATAGTTGCACAGCTGTGTGTCCGGGGCGACATTCAAAGGAGTTACGCTATTGAGCAACTCCTTTGAATATCACCCCCCAGCCACAGCCACTGTGCATGGTGCAGTGGAACTTGCACCACCGGAAGTTCACAGAGTGGAGCATTCAACTTGCGGTGGCATAAGTAGCATTGCGCCATGCGTAAAATTCTGATATTCAAAACGTGACATGCAAATGGGGTATAATTCATGCAAGCTGCAGTGTGGGGGCATTTGCATGTGATTATGGTGCGATTTTCATGGCATTACCATGTAGGTCTGCCGATCCCCGAGGAATTGCGCGTGGTGCCCTGACAGACTGCAGCCATCAGGGAACAATGCCCCGCTGCACCCTGGTCGTAGACAAAACAGTGTAAAGTACCCCGCAGCACCCCTCACTGGGCCGATCACGGGCATGGTTCAATTTCCCCCCAACAGCTCGATCGCGGGCAGCAATGTGGACCCCGAGCGTCCCTGCTGATCAGTGGACCAAAGGTCGATCGCGGGTAGTAAGTTTCGTAACCCTCCTGAACATAGCCCTGGTGGTGCACTTCATGACCCACACCACCACTGCAGCTCCACCACCGCCCCCCAGCAGCTGGTGGGCACCAGCATCCACATGCCTGCCACCCGCCACCGACGACCGGCTGCCCAGTAGGGCTGCGCTTGGCCATTGGTGTGAAGTACAGCCAATGGTATCGGCCCATACACGTATGACAGTTCAGATTTTGAATGAATGAATTGATTCACAAATCTGGACTGTGATATACGGTATGGAATGCATGCCCATTGGCTCTTGATCTCACCAATGGGTGTGCAACCTAATAGGCTGATCCCGGTGTGACGGCAGGTGGGTGGATGATGCTGCCCACTGCCTGTGAGGGGTGAGCGAGGCCACTGGTACTTCATGGGTGAGTGGACACTAACCACCAAGGGCTATCTTTGGGGGGATTTATTAAACACTGCCTTATGATCAGGCATTTTGGTCACTGGACCTCGAGAATACGTTCAGGAGGAGGGGTGGGTTATTTTACTTACTGCCTGCAATCGGGCATTTTGGTCCACTGGACCACGAGGGATACATTTGGTGGGTTATTTAACTTACTGCCTGTGATCGGGCATTTCAGTCCACTGGACCATCAGGGATATGTTGGGGAGCCACAGTGCTGCCCGCGATTTGCCTGGTGTTGGGGAGAGTACACAATGCCTGTGGTCGGGCCACTGGGAGGGGGTGGGAGGGATTTACAGTCGGGTGCCTGCAATCGGGCTGCGGGGGGGCACAGGGACTGGGTTGGGGGCCAGCACAGGTGGCAGCTGCTGTGTTTCACCCTGCAATCCAGCAGCTCACCTGTGGGTGGCCATCGACTTAGGGCTACTTTTTTGCCTCCAATTCATGCAGGCTTGGTTGAGGGTTGTGGCTACACAACTCTGCACAGACCGGCTGAATATTGGGCTCTGGAGTTCATGCATGGTTCCTCCCCTCCACTTGACCATGCATTCATTTGCATTGCGATGTTGCTCAGCCTGTTTTCAGTGGCGCAACTGTCTTTTACTGAATATCGCAGAATGGCAGAATTTTGTACTTGTGCATGTGCAACCCTATTGCATATGGTGCAACCATTTTGAATATCCCACCCAAAATACTTCAAAAAGGTGTTAATCAAGTCTAGTGAATGTGCAGTGCCACCATGGCAGAAGATCCTGTACTACAATAGCAAACTGGTATTACTACACATGTGAGTGGAATACTATTCTTCATGAATCTGAGAATGGATGTATGTCCATAGCGGTAGATGTGGTGTTGTGGGGAGGTCTTCTCCTCTGCTACTTTTTGGTGGTGAGTTTAATGTACAATGAAATAGATAACCAATTGTAATATTGTAGGCGTCTCAGTGGTATTCAATGGTGTGCTGCTTAATTATCTGTTGCTAATTCGACATGTTCCTAGATCTTATTCACTTACTATTTCTAGATCTCCTGTAAATGTTTCATTTTATTATTGCAATAGTTGTTAATGGACAGCATAGAATATCTACATGTTTGTTAATGTGTTTTAATAGCCCTGTAGGGGTAATATGTAATAACACATAAGCGGCTGCCATATTCAGCTAGAGGGTCATTGAGTGACAATAACTTATTATTGTTGTGTTGTGTTATTCTTATTATAATAACTCACATTTTAAAAACTGTTTAAGGAACAGATCGTCATATAATTAGGTATGCATGTATGTAAAGTGAACGTACATGTAATGTTTTTAGGATGTTTCTGTGTAACAAATATGCATTATGACAATGTTATAAGTATTGCGATTGATGGGCAGGCACTGCTTGTTCTGCACTGCATAGTGCCAATAATATATTTCTGAGTTTTCTTTTGGAAAAAACATTATTGAAGAAACAGTGTTAGGAATCACCAGGAAAAAAAATGAATTTCTTATATATATTCTGGTCTGGATGGACATTTGTCTTGGAAAAGATATATACATGGTGTCATAATTTCAACTTTGTGTGGCTTTTGCAGATGAGAAGACTTATTATATGCATGTAATACTGACTTAACAACATACATCTAGTTGGAGAGAGCTGTTTCCGTAAAGAGATATGTGTTCATATGATGGTGTATGAATGATGTAGTATTAGAAATTGATGTTTTAAGAAAAACACTTTTACTTTGATATTTCATCTATTGATGTGATTATTTTTACTTGTTTGCTTTAATAGAGGCCCAGAAGCTGCTGCTCTTGAACATGTGGAGGTGAAGCAGGAAGCGGCGCCAAGCCTGCAATAAGTGAAATCTCAGTTGTTGCTATTATCTGCATAGGTTGAGAAGTACCATATAGGTTGTCAACATGCGTGGTGATCAATGCTCCTGTTGATAACTACACCTTGCTGTCTTACTGCGTGGTAGGGGTAGTGCACTGTCTGTTGGCATACTCACTGCAAATGTTCAATTGTCTGGAGTGTGAGCAACTCCCATAGTTGCCGAGCCAGTACCACTTTCTTTTGTTTGTTGTGGGGCAGATCACTGTTGGTGTTACTTTATTTGTGCTGTGACCTTATAAGAATTGTGCAATCACGTTGATCACTGCAGATGCAACCACCTAAAAAACACAACATGGTGGGAGGATATTGCAATGACCTAAATGGTGTGCAATGCAGAAAGTGTCAATTATGATTTTTGTTTTTTCTCAATGTACAAGTTAAAAATGTGCCTTGTAGTCTTCATGACCCCCTTTTCCCAGTTAAACTGAATAGCTGTGCAGTGTGTCTGTCTTCAGCCTTGCCAGCCTCATACTTACCGCTACAATCCAGTGTGATGCTGTTCAGTGCACTGTCAGATATGTGTATTTTTAAAAGGTGATCATGAACTGAGGGAATGTCGATAAAAGTAATAATACAGTGAATATCACACATTTCTATATAGCACTATGGAAGTTGTCTCACCACATGTAAAATGCAATACTATGACTACTTGCAGTGGTGCAAATTCCACTACATCATACGGTGCGTATTACTGGGTTGGGTGCTATTAAAACAAGTTCTTGAGTAGTGAAACTGTGTTAAATATTGGGCCACAGACATCACATTGTCACATTATTCAATGCTGCATGGCCTTGCGACACACAGTGTCATACTTTGAATGAGCACCTATACTGTCAAACTGTGTTTTTTATACTTTACTATATGATGCTGTGGTTGCTGTGCAAAATAACTTTTTGAAACAGTGTGAGGACATAACAGTGAGACTGTATGTGAGTAAAGGTGGTAATATGTCTATTTAAAACATTTGTTGCGAGATGAGCATTAGATGCTATCATTACAATCAGGTATTAGATATTTCCCATACACTGTAGTAGGTTTGAAAATGTTGTGTATTTATATACTAAGGGCTGGATATTCAAACTTGCACTTCTTTGCACTGAATTTGAAATGCCAAACCCTGACCATTCTTCAAGTTTCTGCAGGTCCCTTCTCATTCTGTTCATACCCTCTGGTGTGTCTATTCTGTTACAGAGCTTTGTGTCATCAGCAAACAGGAAATTCTGCCTTCTAGGTCCTGCACACTGTCACTGATGAAGATGTTGAATAGAACCAGTCCCAGCACTAATCCCTGTGGTACCCCACTGGTAACTCTTCCTCTGTGGAGTGACAGCCATTTACCACCACCCTCTATGTCCTGCCGCCCAGCCAGTTACCTACCCACCACACTACTGTCCTGCCCACACCCATATTCTCCAGTTTATGTAATAGTCTTCTATGTGGCACCATGTCAAAGGCATTGCTGAAGTCCAGATAGGCCAAGTCCACTGCCATCCCCTGATCTACCCCCCTAGTCACCCAGTCGAAAAATTCAATGAGGTTGGTCTGAGATGACCTCCTCCTGATGAAACCATGCTGCCTTGGGTCCTGTAGTCCATTGACAACCAGATGTTCCATCAATCTCTCCTTCAGTAGTGCTTCCATGATCTTCCCCACTACTGAGGTGAGACTGACTGGTCTGTAGTTCCCTGCTTCCTCTTTGTTCCCACTTTTGTATAAGGGACTACATCTGCTGTCCTCCATTCTTTGGGTACCTCCCCTGTTTCCAGTGATTGGCTAAACAGGATTGACAGAGGTTCAGCCACCACCTCTCTTAGTTCTTTAAGGAACCTGGGGTGCACCCCATCTGGCCCCATTGCTTTATCAACTCTTATTGCTTCCAGTTCCTTCTGGACCCTTTCTTGTGTAAAGGGACTTGTGTCCATTTCTGCAACATTCCCACCCCTTGTACTCCGTTCAGACCCATTACCCTCCTCTTCTTCAGTAAAGACTGAGCAGAAATACCTATTCAATATGTCAGCTTTACTGTTGTCATCCTCCAGGCGGCCCCCATCCTCCCCCTTCAGTCTCACTATCCCTCCCTTTGCCTTTCTTTTTTCACTTATGTACCTGTAAAAGGTTTAGTCCCCTCTACCCACTGATTTTGCAATGTGCTCTTCTGTCTGAGGTTTGGCTTCCCTTACTGACCTCCCTGCCTCCCTTTACTTCTCCTGGTACTTCTCCCTATCCTCTTCTGCCTGTGTCTTTTTGTATTGCCTGAATGCAATCTTTTTGGCTTTCACTTTCTCCACTACCTCCTTGGAAAACCACAGTGGCCTGCTCTTCCTTTTCCCTTGCTAACCTGCTTAATGCATAATTCTGTTGCTCTTATAATCCCTGTTTTAATGCTGTCCACTGTTCCACAACCCTGATTCCTGTCCCATTCCCTTAATGCATTTTTCAAGCATCTCCCATTTTCCCAAAGTCTGCCCCCTAAAATTCAGGATCGTGTTTTTGTGTGGTTTGGTTCTGCTCATAAGATTCTTCACTCCGCTTGACTAGTCAGACACCTCGGAAAATCCTCTGCATCTTTTTCAAAGTTGCGTTTAGTTTCTCACTTTTCTACCACTTTAAGTTTGAATTTTTAAACCGCTGTTTTTGGTTCACAAGGTAAACTAGTTTAGATAGAAAGAATTAGGTAAGTCCTTGGTTTCTGTCTGGTTCTCCAGTAAGGAATAAACATTTCTTCCTTTTTCCTTGTAAGTTAAAATTTCTTTAGTGAGGGTATTTCTGGGCTAAACCCCAGTTCGTTTTTGGTCCTTAAACCAACCAAAAAAAAAAAAATATATATATATATATATATATATTATAGTAGAGGAGCCATTTCTATGTTAAACCCCAAAACTTTGCACCTTAATAACTTTGCAACCGTTTGATGGATTTGCCTGAAATTTGGAATACATGATCAAGAACCATAGGCCTTGGGATGTGCCAAGTTTTGTACTGGTCAGATATACAACTACGGAGTTATTAAGCGTGATCTGTGCGCACGTTTATGCTTTTTCTGGAATTCTATGGTCGCGCCTACAGGTCGTATGGTTTGTGCGACCGGCCCTAAATCTTCAGGGAATGTGTGGCCAGGGTCCCTGATGTGCCTTTTGAAGATTTTGTGAAAAAATATTAAACGGTTCAAAAGTTATTCAAAAAACAGTTTCCCATTATAAGTCAATGGGAAAAGTGAACAAAAAGTTCGACAGTGTCGCAAATGCATTTTTACTTTTGCAAATGGGCCTGTTACTTTCGCAAATCTGCCATTTTGTTTTCAGTTGGTGATCAGAAAAATGGTTGGCATTTAAATTTGCGACCCTCTAGCAACGTAATTCTTTTGTATTCACCTAGTCGGGCCCTGAGGATGCTTGCCATGTCTTTATTTTGTGTTAAAAACCCCAGAAATATGTTTTCAAATTTCTGGAAAAAGTACTTTCACAAATTATTTTTGTGCTCACGAAAGTGTCGAACTTTTGTCTTGAGCTTCGCAAATTTCGACAGTAGTTTTCCATCTGTGGGAAAGTGACAGTGATTCTTTGGCACTGCGCTGCAAAAGAACCGTTGGGAGTTTTGGGCTGAAATTTGGAGGGAACGGAGCTAACATCTCACAGATGTGCCTTTCAGTGGTTTGGTGAAAAAATATTACACAACGGCAAAGTTACAGCACTCCAAAGTTGACACTTTTTGTCCCATAGGATAACATTACGGCGCCCGATGCATTACAGAAATCCTTTTGAGCCGTGCTGCAAAATAACGGTTTGGTCTTTTTTGCTGAAATTTGGAGGGAAGACAGCCAAGAGCCCACAGATGTGCCTTTCAGTGGTTTGGTGAAAAGATATTACAGGGAGGCAAAGTTATGGCGCTCCGAACTTCTCTTTTTTTCCCATAGGATAACATTACGGCGTTCACCGTGCCTGTCAGGGCCCGTATCTCGGAAACGGTGCGAGATACAGACTTTTCGTCAGGGCGCTAAGTACCAAATTAGCCAGGACAGTTGTAAATAATATGACTTTAAAATTTTTTTTCTACGTCGTATGGTTCCTGAGATATTACATATTTAGTATTCCAAGTTCTCATTTTGTGTGCCGATACTTATTATTATGCATACATTATTTGTACTTACTGTCTTTCTCTATGCAGGTTTTGGGGAAAACCAGCCTGTGCACTTACATTACTGTTACTGTTGCCCTTTCTGCTTGCAGTTCCGTACCCGTTTCAATTACCGTTGACGTCTGCGCCACCATGTGCGTTATCCTTTGCGTTTTCATTTGCGCTTGCGTTTCTGTTATTTTTTGCCATTTGTGTCTACAGTACTGTTTATCTTTCTGTTTCACTTTACGTCACCATGCCCATTGACATTTCTGTTTGCAGGCACCATGTTACTCTGTGACAACAGATCCGTGCAGAACCGTTCGATGCGCCATCCATGTGCGTTACCCTTTCTGTTCTCATTTGCGCTTGTGTTACCATGTGGGCCACTGTTAGCATTTCTGCGCATGGCTGTCCCTGTTAGTATGCCACAAGACATCATGTGGTGAGGCCTTGAGGGCCCGTAGCTGTATTACATTCTCTATTTCTTGTTGTCATTCTCAAAAGAAGGGTAATTAGAGGCAAAAAATCCATTTAATGCATTAGTTAGGGTTGTTCCACAGTGACAAAAGTGAGGAAATTTGCTGTTAGGGTTGAAAACCCCTTGGACCCCCTGCCCACCCTCCCGAACCGGTACTGGGGTGTACATTGGGATCGTGGGTCCCTAACTCTCACCCCATTCTCCTATACTTCTGTTGCTTTAAGAAACCAGCCTGTAAGCCACATTAATATTACTGTTGCCCTTTCTGCTTGCAGTTCTGTACCCGTTTAACTTTCCGTTGATGTCTGTGCTACCATGTGTGTTATCCTTTGCGTTTTCATTTGCGCTTGCGTTTCTGTTATTTTTTGCCATTTGTGTCTACCGTACTGTTTCTCTTTCTGTTTCACTTTGCGTCACCATGCCCATTGATATTTCCATTGACAGGCACCATGTTACTATGTGACAAGACATCACGTGGTACAACGTTCCCGTCTACTCCATCGTGTTCGTTACCCTTTCTGTTCTCATTCGTGGTTGTGTTACCTTGTGCGCTACTGTTAGTGCTTCTGTTTGCGTTGCTGTTCCTGTTAGTATGCCATAAGACATCATGTGGTGGAGTGCGGGGCTCCTGGCACTGCATTACATTCACTATTTCTCATTATCATTCTCAAAAAGAAGGGAAATTAGAGGCTAAAAACTCTGTTTAATGCATTAGTTAAGGTTGTTCCACAGCGACAAAAGTGAGGAAATCTGCTGTCACGGTTGAAAACCACTCTTTGACCCCTGAGCCCACCCCCCAACTGGCATTGGGGTGCGCATTGGGATCGTGGGTTCTAACTCTCACCCCATTCTCCTATACTTTTGCTGCTTTACACGTGATGGGGTTAGAGTTCGTCTAACGACAACCAATGTGCATCCCGGTCTTAAACCTTGTTCAGTAAATGGTTTACCTCATCATGTATGTCAATAAAAGATTAACATAAGGCTGTTAGGATGTTTGTAGGAATTACAAACCTCCATTTAACACATCACGTGCAGATCGTTGTTATCTGTGTCACTGTGTGCGTTGCCACTTATGCTCTCATATTCACTTCTGTTACTATATGTGCCACTGTTAGCACTTCTGTTTGCATTGCTGTTGGTGTTAGTATGACACAAGACATCACCAGCAGGGTCGGGTAGGCAGTGGAGCAGCCAATGTCAGACAAAGTTAGGTAGTATATTGTAATTGTAGGTGTAGATGACCACACAGATGTATTTGTAAACCGAAGCATACTGTATATCCTCAGCTTGTATATGTACAATTGTGTTCTATTTGATCTACTGTTTGCTTTCCGGGTCACCCCTGAAAAAGGGATGTCCGGGGACTTGTGGGCTATTCGGTTATTTAAATTCAATTAAGCAATAATGCATGATGCTGGGTTATGTTAATGGTCTGTTAATCACCTTTAAGGGGTGTACTGTGGCACGAGGTGTAGCAGAGTGGCATATGTCCGATAGGGTGATTAACTGACTATTATCATTGCCGTCAGTAATGCCTTATTGCTATTATAATAAAAATGTTTAAAACTGTTTCAAAGCTTGTTCAGGAAATGGTTAACCTCTGTATGTATGTAAATAAAAGATTTACAGAAGTCTGTCAGAATGTTTGCAGCCGGTCTGCGACCCTTTTTATAATTAATTAATAAGGCATGACAAGGGGTTATGTTAATGGTCTGTTAATCATGTTCTAGGGGTGTGCTGTGAGACGAGGTGTGGCCGAGTGGCACATGTCTCTACAGGGTGATTGACTGACCATTAACACAATTCTTGGGAGTGACTTATTGCTATAATAATGAAACATGTTTTTAAACAGTTTTAAACCTTGTTCAGTATATCGTTAACCTCTTCATGTATGGTAATAAAAGATTAACATAAGGTTGTTAGGATGTTTGTAGCCAATGGAAGCATCCATTTTGTCAGACTCTGAAGTACCATAGTAGTGACTGAATGGTACATTTATAGTCACAGCTGTGACCTGCTGGAGTGCTGGTGTGTGGCACTTTGGTATAGTAATAATGACTGCATAGGCACAGGAAAAGTAAGTACATTGCTGAGTTTTTACACTGTTAGGAATTCTGTCAAATGTGACAGCAATGTCCCACATCGTTGCATATGCTGTGATACTGACTGTATGTCATAGGTACCAAACAAATTGATGGAGGTATAGTTGTAGTAATATTAGTTAACATTGATTTGTATGCTTAAGTCATAGACACTTATTTTTATGTCATAATGGTATTTAAAGTAAGGAGTCGACACAGGTGGTTATGGTTTGAAAAAATTTATTGCCAATTTGTCAAATGGAGAAAAGGTCCAATCAAGAGTGAAATTTAGTTAACAGAAGCAGTCTCACAATACAATCTTTGTATGTTTGCAATAATTGCTTGTCATATATGTAAATGTGTAAGAATAATAAGAACTGTATAATATGGATTGGAGTAAGTGTGTAATATTATAGGAAACTAATCAGGTGTTGTGTGTTTCTAGTTATTTTTCAGTACTCACTACTCTTTACGTGAGGAAGTAGTTTCTGACATTCGACCTGGAATTCTAATAGTCAGGCTGAAGCAGTGGCACTTCATTATATATTTACTATTGAATGTGAATGCAGTTTGTAAAAAAATGTGACTTTTTTAAAAATGGTTGTATGTTGTAATTATGTGGTGCATTACTTGTGTGTATGTTAATAAGGCAATGTCAGTAGTTGTGAAGTGTGATTACACACATGATAGACAAGTGTTTTGTTGTAATTGTGTGACTGCTAATGTGGATGTTCCTGGAGTGGGCGAAAAACCATATGCTGACTGTCTAAGTAGTACAATATACAAAAATTTTTAGTTTTGTGACATTTGATTGGTATTATTTAATAATATGTCACTGACTAGGCGCAAATGGAAAATTCCCACCCGACCCCAAGATCATAAATATTGTCAGGAACAGGTATGCAGTTTGTTGTGATCAGTAACAGTGTCTGATTTACAATTGTCAATATTTTTTACATATGTTAGAATTACTTATGTGACAAGTTTAAAAAAAATATTTTTACATGAACAAATGACATATTATCAATTCTTACATTGGCTTCTATGTAAATTCTTAACTTGTAAATACTAAAACTGTGCATGGAATGCATTTTTAACAAACTTATGGTTAATTAAATGTAGTTACTATAGTGCTGAATAATATATAAAACATTCACTTGTACTTTAGTGCTACACTAGTATTTTAGTACAGGTATCAAACTAGTTATTAACAATGTACACCTGAATACAAATGTTTATATTATATACAAGTAATTGCAAACACATGTAAAAGTCAGTAAATGAGATTCTGCAATTGCTTCTTATTTACAGTTGTGTAATTCAGCTTCTTGCATTATCAATAAAGGTAGTTATTTTTACATATGTACAATACTAGTATTACGCATGAAAGCGTGATAGTTCTACACTGTTGCATGGTGACCGAATGATGTTCTCTATATGTCAAGAGTCAATAGACAAATTGAAGTGTTGATAGACAACTTGTGACAGAGTGGAATGTTTGCTGAATGTTAGAAGTGTAGCTCAGTTATTTACGATAATAACTGAGAAGTTCTCTTTGTTTGCAAAGAGTAAGAGGTTATAAGTCATATCAATTTGTTGTTATATATGAGTTGATACATGGATGCTTAAAGATATGTACAGAGGAGGAGAGCAGTAAGTCCTCAGTTCTTAGACACAATCTTTGATACATATGTAATCATGGTTTCTCTAGTGACTGTGAATATTGTTGGCGCCGATTGAAGCCACTACAACTTTCATGTAGTCACTGATCCACACAAGATCTTACATGTTACACTGTATGGAATGTCTCTGTCAGAATTGCATTTTGTTGAAATTGTATGGTTTGTTTAGAGTCGTACATTATACAACATTGTAATGAGGTATGAATGTTTTTGGGACAAAGTAGTCATGTTTTAAATGGAACATGTTTTGTCCTATTCTTCTGAAATATGAAGGTTATCATAATTGTTCAATATTAGAAGATCAAATGGAAGTGTTGGTAGACAACTTGAGACAGAGTGGAATGTTTGTTGAATGTTAGTAGTTGCTTAGTTATTTACGATGATAACTGAGAACTTCGCTTTGTTTGCAAAGAGTAACAGTTTATAACTCATAAATTTGTTGTTATGCATGAGTTGATACATGGATAATTAAAGATATGTACAGATGAGGAGAGCAGTAGGCTTCAGTTTTAGATGTACAATCTTTGATAGACATGTAATCATGGTTTCTAGTGACTGTGAATATTGTTGGCGCCGATTGAAGCCACTACAACAATTTTCATGTAGTCATTGATCCATAAAGATCTTACATGTTACAGTGTATGTAATGTCTCTGTTAGAATACCATTTTGTTACAATTGTATGGTTTATTTAGAGCAGTACATTATACAATGTAATAAGGGCATGAATGTTTTTTGGACAAAGTAGTCATTTTTAAATGCAACATGTTTTGTCCTATTCTTCTAAAAATATGAAGGTTGTCATAATTCTTCAATGTTAGAAGATATGCATTTTCAAGTGTCGTGGCAGTCTCTGTTTAAAACTGCTTGTAGAGTCATCACCTCTAACCATCAGTTCTGCACCTTAATGACGAGGTGTAATACCCAAATGCATGGATTGACCATGGTGATAGATTATACAGTGACATCAAACACTGATTGGTTAGGAACTATTCTACTAGCTGTGTAATCTGTGATAGGGTATCAACTCTGAGCCTGTTGAGAGTCAAATCTGTGCAACATAAGCAACAGATGTTGAGATGAACTCCTGGGGCGTATGGACTGGTGCATCTGCCTCACACCTTCCACAGGCATGACTACATTCAGCATTGGTGAATAGCTGTCGAAATTTTACACTTTTGCTTTGAGGGACAAAGAGGTAATCCACAGCATGTCTTGTGTGGTTTCACGCTGTGAATTGCCACATGAAACATACACTTTTGTAACATATGTTACTGTGAAGTACTGCCACATTAGGGGTGCCGTCTTCATCAGGTTGATTTATGACAGCCATCATAAACTCAGTAGTGTCTTGCTATGTCTGCAGAAGCAATACTACATCCAGCATATGTAGCTAACACACCTGTCATAGTAAGTGTTAGTGACTGTACATTATTAAGTGGTCCAGAAGTCATGTTGATAATCTGCTTCAAGCGTTTGATAGGGATTGTCTTGTGAGAGCAGAGTCAAACTACGGCATGTGTAGAAAAACTTGCATAGCTGAATTAGCATAGCAGTTTACTCTACTGCTGTTGTCAAAGACTGGTACAGCAGCTACCAACTGATTTCTGATGAATTGCTGGTTGTGAACTCTTTACTTGAAGTTGTGGCCTTTACTGCCTCTTTTTAGTTGAATCACTTTTTGAAGCTTGCCTTGTTTGTTGCTACCTCTAGCTGTGACTGAATTGTAGAGACAGACAGATATGTAGGCAGTGGTATTAAAGACATTTTGTGGCTGATGTAAGAGTACATAACCTGTTGTACTCAGAATACATCGCTTGTCAGCTTGTATTTTCTGAGCTGCTATACTAATGATGTGCAATCCAAAGGCTCGTACCCAAAAGTGCAGCGTAGCTCATGCCATCATGAAAATGTCTGTACCTATGTCTACCATTGCTGAATCAAACTCAATCCCTGAGATTTGTGAATGGAACAGCATATGCAACATATAATGGGAACTGTTTCTGTTTACATAGACATCCTTGAAAACCTGGATTTAACCCGAGTTTGATCTATATGTACAGACTGCTGCGTGTTGTCAAAGTACACTCACGAGTGTCTCAATATATATCTTCTGGACATTACAAACCAAAGTCAATGATGTTTCCCATTACAGCGTTTACCATACCTTGTTCTACATCAGATTACGGCGCAGCATGATCATTCATTCTTACAAACTGTGAGAACAGCTTCTAGGCCAGCTGTTACGTGAAACATCTGACTTGATTCACTTAGTCATTCAGTCATACTTTGCTTCTAGCTTTCGACTAAGAATAGCACCATCAACTGTCATCAACTGCATGCAGGTTACAATCTCTTGGTTTCTCTCTGCAGCATTAGACTCATTGAATTCAAGCGCATTTCATTAGTGGTATAAGAACACACTATGTGTCTGCCAGTAGAGTATATATTACTGAAGCATTACATGCTGACTACATGTACTATGTACTATGATTTTAGATCATTTAACATACAAACATGTTCGGTGATAGAAGACCTGTCGAGCTTCATCTAAAAGTGATTTGTAGCTAGATACCCACTTTCGCATGTTCTCAGACAACTCAACATGGGTAATAATTCCCATATGTTATAGCCTGCAATGCAACGAGGATATTCTTAGCTTGCTTGGCAGTCAGGTTGTAAATACATGCTCTGCATTGACTGGTGCAAGTTAGCAAAAGGTCTCCCAACACAAGTATACTTTTGCCACCAAATGGCACTCCATCAGTCAGTACCTAGATCTGCTGTAGACGTAGATGAATACAGGCAAGCATGACATTGGAGACCATGCTGATTTAGTCAGCGTTAGTAACTGCATCTTTGACAAGACATGGAACAGGCTGGATGCAGACCTCAAATGACAGTTTACGATACTATCTAGTCCTCCATGTTCGACAGCAACATAAAAGGGCGGTGTAATGTTACTCCACCAATGTTGTATGCTGCTAGTCCTGTGGGAGCAGTTACAGCAACAGACTTTGAAGAGCCTGTACACTCGTACTTCTGCAGTGATGGCTTCAATCAGGAAACTCTTTCCTGTAGCTAGACCACTAACAAACATTAGTAGTGGCTTGTAGTGAGTGCAGTCACATTGTTTTGTTTCATGCAGTATGCCATGTGGACAGCTTCAAACTACTTGAGGTGAACTGTATGCTGCAGCTGATTTAGTCTTTCTGTTAGAAACCAGCTGGGTTGGCCATAGAGTGTGTGCCATGTTGCATGGCTGTCTCAATTTCTGACATTAACACTACCAGGGCATTACAGGGCAGAGGGTCACCTAGAACACCTTGTCCTTCTGGATCCAAGGTTGTCTTGTGAACTAACTGGAGTGTCTTCCTGAAGTTGCTTCTCTGCCTTCTCAAGCTGTTCTTTCTCACTTTTTAGTCTTTGTATATGTCTCTGTGAGTACTCAGTTTGGAAATTCTAAGTAAGTGAGATTGAACTGGTCTTCAGATATGTCAGAGTCACCTTTTAATTCAGACTCACTCCTCTAGGGTCTAAATAGAAATAGGAGAGCAAAGTAGTAATGTTCTGTGCACTCTCAGTGTGCCTAGATACAGTTTGCAGTGATCTATAAGCCATGGCTTGTGTCTCTTCATAGGACAGTCATCTAGTCCATTGACCTTGTAGAATTTGGGCGTGTTGAGTCAGGTGCTGCACCTGTCTTTGTAGTCATACCACCTAGCCACCTCAAACAGACACATATCATTCATGTTGTTGTGTCTCGTGGGTAATATCATGTCTATCAGGTTATTCTTCAAGATATGTTTTGAAGAAGGTGTATTGACAGCGAGCTCCCTCAATTTGACATGAGGAATCAGTACGCTTCTGTTTCTCTTTATAGTTTACACTGAGGAAAGCGTCTGGCGGCGTCAGATTTCGTACAGATGTGTACCCATTAATGGGTCACTGACCCGTAAGCTCCACATTCTCTGTGTGAAAAGTCTTTAAACCCAATGACCACAGCTGAGATGTCAGGCTTTTGCTTGGTGGCAATATCTTCCAAAAGATCTTGCAAGCTAGTCTATTCATGTTTGGTTATGCATGCAGTGATGTACGAACAAGGACCAGTGATTATCAGCCACAAACTGAACATCTATGTTTGCTTGCCACATTAGGAGAAGAGTTGGGTTGTGATCATTGATGTACCTCTTTTCATCTCTGGGTAACTTCATATACCCTCTTGAGTTGATTTGCCTTCAAGTGGTAACAGCATTGCTGAAAAAAGGTCATTCATGGCACCATTCTGACAAACTCGTCTAGGAGATAAGCGACATCGTGTGTACCAATTAGATTTGGTTCTTTACTACGCCAGCAATAGTTTGTGCAAATATGTCACTGGAACTTTTAACACCAACTTCCATAGTGTAGGACTGTCATACTTGTCTAGATGTGATAAGTGATATATTTTTTGATGAATAATGCTTCTGCTGCTATGTTCACCAATGCGTCGGCGCATCCTTGATCCTAATAACATATGGATATGAGGCACCTCGTGCTTGATATTCTGTCCTCAAAAGTAATGTTCCTGACCTAGAGGAGGATTGTCCTTTGACAAGATGAAAGTAGAATGTCATGGAATCGCTTGTGAAAATGTCTTGTGACAGACACAGGATCAAGTGACACATTTCTCCGACAGTCATCGATGGAGATGCCTTGACATCAGAATTTGCCCACTTCAACAGTTCAATGAGTTAAGTCTCAGGCATATTCAGCACAACTAGAATGTGACAAACCAATGGCTGCACCATACTCTCATAGCATTGTCATCACTTCTAGAGTGTCTGTGATACCAATATTCTTTGGTGCCACGGAGACTTGAAAGTATGGAAGACAATTCCTTTTGCATTTTCATCTTTCTGCTTTAATTTCTCAGAAATTGAGCAGCTGTTATTCAATCTAATGGACTTATTAGATGAATGGTATGTGCTATAGATGCAGACAAGAATGCTAAGTTCACTCTCCCAGAGGAGATGGAACAGGTACTGTATATTCGTCGAATTTGCCATCTTTGCTGAGGACACGGCTAGTACGGTACTCAAGCACCCTGTACCCGTGCTTCTCTTTCATCTAGGCATCCGCCACTGACCCTTTTGGAAATAGGTCTGGGGAAACAGCGTGCTTCTAGTGTTGCCCCTCCCAAATGCTGACAGGCTCACCTTACCTACTTCATTTGATAGAGATCAATGTTGTCTCCTAATGGATCTCTGCCATGTAATTGGGTGACTTGTGTACTGTTCTACATTGTCCTTGTCTGTGTACAGCTTTCTCAATGATTGAAATACTTTTTCTAATAGATCATATTTGCACAGAGAGACTGGCCATCTGATCTATGTCAAGGTCTATATAAAGGAATTGTTACTCTTTAAATAAGCAAGAAACAAGCTTTACCTTTTGCACATTGACAACATCTTGCCAGATGACCTTAGCTGTGAGCACACCATTTACAAAATTACCAAGCTATTTTCAGTTGAGATTGCTTGAACATTTTCCTGTTAGAGTAGATACATCTGGGAACCCTTTAGAGCTCTAACAAGCTCTTTCTGTGGAATGTTCCGTGTCTTTGTGTTCAGGCATTAGAATCATTTGGAATGGTTTCATTGTCTGAATTAGAATACAATTCAAACATATTCAGTATTCAAATCTCACTTGGTGTAACATCTGTTTCCATGTTGTTTAGCATTGACCTTTACTTTGTGAAAGTGTTACACTTCAGTTTTGAAAACAGTGTTTACATAGCACCAATGGTGTCTTGTAAGTGAAAGTCAATTCCAGCAGCAAGAATGCTGCCAAGTGAGAATTCATGTCATTGTATGGTGACAAGGTTTCTGGAACGACTGTGACTGTTTTGTTTCATGTAGCACAAGCGGTTGCATGACACACATACAGAATCAAACTTCTGGACTTGCAACCTCAAACTTAGCAATTTCCTTCCCATACTGTTTAGAATGTCATTTTCTAACACTGAAACAGATTTTTCTAAGTATTGCACTGAAAATTGAATTGTTTCTGGTACAGAAGTAATGTATTGCAATTTTTGAGGAAAGTGATAGCACCCTGCATGTCACCTGACTGCAATAAGTCATTTAAACAAATGTACTGATGTACAGCTAAGCTGTACTTCATATACTCTGTGAACAAAGTTTAGCATGCCTGTTTGATGCACTGCAAACATCCGCATGTTGTGAAAAATACTATCACAAAACACCACTATCGAGGACATGCAAGTAGGTGACCCATGGAGTCAGTATGTGGCGGTTCACAATGGTCAATTTTTGTAAACAGTTTATCTGTCTTTGCGATCTGTTATTACAAATAGGTTAACAACAAAGTGTTCTAGTTTTGAAATGACAGTACCTACAGATTGCAGGTATCATCCACATGACCATGTCAGGCAGTGCCGTTTTATTGAAGAGTGTGGTTGGATCACAGTCATTATCAGTATCAATTGATTGTCATCAGGATACAGGGACACCAGTTGCTGGACTCATCAATACAGGCGTCTGTTCATTTAATTAAGTAATGATAAGACTCTTCCTAGAAATATGCTTCTAAGCTGCTGTGTGCATTCACTGTACCTTGAAAACGCATGACAGAAGTTGTCAACAGTCAAACAAGGATACTGTTGAAGCCTTTTTAATGGCATATACAAGTTTCCTGAATTGTTCAAACAGACACATCTTCAGCCAAGCGTTTGTAGATACAAACAGTGCTCTGTTGACAAAAGAAATCGAACCTTAAAGATGTAAATTCATCAGAAAAGGTGACTCTTGCTCTTTTTACGAATTGTCAAAGTAGCACAGCGATAGATCTTTGATCTTAGCTTTACTTGCTAGTGATGAAAATTTCTCTTTCTGAGTTGTAGATCACTGTTTTTGAGTTTCCGGTGTTGTTTTAGGCGTTTCTTGATGGTTACTCAAAATGGTTGTATTACTCAAAAATCGACACAACATTTGTGATGAAATGTATGTTTTCTTTTCTGTTAAGAATTTCAATTAGTTTGTGCAGTGACTTGATGTAAGGGATCACTGTTGCAGTAAACCTCTGCCGATCTTCCATTTTTTGGTATGCCTTTACTGTTTTGTTTGTGCCTTATACAACAGTGTGAGTACTATTATACGCTCGTTTGGGCAGATCTAAATCTGTGATATTTAGTTGGCATATTTGCTATTATGGTTGACAGTGACAGTAAGCAATCTTTCAAGTATCAGGCACCTGTATGAGAGAAAAAAAGTTTTAGAATAGGCTTCAGTAAATGTATTATAACGTGTAATATTGATAGACTTAACGTTAAATATATGTTAACAATTTAGTAAACACATAACTAAATAGTTTTATGAATGTACATTGTGCAGCTGCTATGTAATATCAGAAGTTTATGCATTACTCAATATTTATAGTCCACATTTAAAGATTTTTTCATATATGTATATGAGTCAGGATAGGTGTAATTTTTTATATGGGCCAAAATGTGGTTTTCTACCATGTAAGCGTGTCATGGCATAGTCAGTATGCTAATTTACTACATGGTAGACTCAAAACTTGAGAGTGATAGTGTTCATTACAAATCTGTAACAATTAGTATGTTTACAATTAGAGAGAGAACATGCCACTATTACTGTTGTGTGACTACGTCCTACAGTTGCTAAGTATATGCATGTAAAAGAGAATTTCAATATAGTTTGCTGCATATTATCAACATTGTGTTTTAGAACCCTGTGTATCACTATTGGAGGTATTAATTTTTAACAACATGGAAAAAATGCTGCACATGTGCTGTGCAATGCTGCAGTTGACTATTGAAATAACTGTATGGGGGAGAGTCACAAAATTACAGTGCCTGTGTTGTTATGAGCATTCGACTTAAAATGAATATGTCGAAAATTGGTGTGAGAATTCTGAAACATTTCTGATTTACAAACACAGCAAGTGCAGTTCAGATGTACACTTGTAAGTTTGTGTATTGTCATAGATTTCAGTTGAGAATTAACAATTTTGGCTTTAAACACACAACCTTAAGAATAGTACAGATTGCATTTCACATCTTGACAAAATTGTGTTTCTGGTTATGTGATCGTTTTGGGTCAGTTGATGTGAGAGTACTATATGGTACACATGTATAACTATCAAGTGACACTGTTATAGAGGTAGGTCTTAAAATGGCTATGTTTAGATTTTGGTGTGAAAAATTACAACAAACAACTGTTTCACAAGTCTGCATTGCAGTTGTTATGCTGCGCTTGGAACTGTAATCTTACATATCTAAAGTGTACTGAGTTGAAACAGCTATGCAGCATAATGTGTTTATAATTGAAAATTTAGCTATTTTCCCATTAAATCTGAAATTGTGGCAATAATATAGACAGTCTTGGAAAATTGCTTTAAGGGAGCAGAAACTTTTAACAAAAATACTTTCATGCGTTGACAGTGTCACAAAATCTTACTTTCGATGCATTCGACAATATGGTCAAAAGTAATGTCGAACTTGAAGACACCTTTGCCAAATTTTGCTGTCGTGCTATAGAAGTGTCATCAAATGTACTTTCGTGCATTCGACAGTAAAATTAATGTAACATTTAGAAGTGCCAAAACATTCATTATTGAATCAGAAAACAGTCTGTTTGACTGACAGCTAAATCTACCGATGTAATTTGAGATTTGTCAGGCCATTTCTGAGAACCAATCAGGGCCGGACAACACTGAAGAAAAAGTAAACAGGAGCCATTTGCAATATTGCTGAGGAGAGCAGTTTGAAACTGTAAGTACAGTCTATCTTCAAATGATTATTTCTAGTATTAAAAAAAAACTATATCAACATGTAAATACTTCTATTAATAAAACGTTTTTGATGTTGAATCTCATAGTGTTATTTAGTTATTGTTTAGCAGGCTATATTCTTAAGAAAAAATAGTTTAAAGTGAGAAATCATTTTGTAACTAACTTGTACAGATACACAGCTGCAAATGGAGCTAGATAGGAAGGTGCACGTGGAGTTCTATGAGAAAATGGAACCAATCAGACTTTTTCTGATGTTGTGATTGTTTAAAACTGCCTATGAAAGGATGCATTTTCAAAATTGTCAGTGGTTGCAGATTTTGCAGGAACATAGGTCTACTAATACTAGAATGCATCAGTTAGATTGGTTAATGAAGCGAGACAGCAGGGAATGTTTTTATTTGATTTGTGTGTTTTGTCTGAACCCAGTAAAGCTAGCTTGAAATAAGGAGGGAAAATATCAGTTTTGATTTTCAGTGCTGTCTGGTCACTGCAGGTGAACACTGACTTCTTTGTAGCTCTCTATACAGTTCTGAGTTTTAAAACTTAGAATGGCAGAAAATAGCAAAAGGATTTGTGGATAGTTGGAAGCAGTTACATAAGACGAGCAGCTGAGTTTGCAGTTCATAGTAATTTTGGGAGGGACCTGCAGCTCCTAATTGCTATGTAAAGATGGTTCAGTCGTAGTGGCATGAGATGGGAACATCTTATACCAACCATGGACAGACTTTGATAAATCACTCTCCTCGACATACTGCTAATACATCTTGGAGGCAATGATTTGGGCTCAAAGCTGGGTGGAATTTAGTTGCAGAGGCAAAAGTGGACCTTGCTTCTATTATGTCTATGTTGCCTGCCTGATATTATCATTTTTCAGATATTACAGAGCTGAAGAGTCTGGCAAGCAGAACATCATATGTATCTGATTGACAGGCTACCAAGAAAAATAAATGTACAGATAACTGCTTTTCACGCATGCATGGAATGTATACTACTCGTCACCCGAAATAAAATACTGTAATGATTGGCTATTCCTACCAGATGGTGTCATTTCTACATGCTGGCAATTGTCATTTTCTGGGAGACCTTCGAGATGGAATCCTCAAAGTCCTTTAAGATTATCAGACTGTTTTAGGAAATATTACAGTATACACAAAGGTTCTTTTCAGAACCATATTAATGTGGTAAAAAAAATAGATCAACTGCATGCATCACTCACATACATGCCACATATATGGGTTTGCTATATTAGGATAGTGGGGAAATACCAATACTAATTTACTCTGCTGCTGTCAGTTCACAATTGTATGATGTTGTTATGTCTCAACATTTAAGCAATAAGGTATGACCAGGGTTTAGATTAACTGTCTGTTAATCACCCCTAGGGGTGTAATGTGGCACAAGGTGCAGCTGCCATAGTGCCCCTAGGGGTGATTAACTAACTATTTATATAACTCATGGGACTGCCTTAGTGCTATTATAAAAAATGTTTCAAAAGAAAAGTATTGAAAAAGTATCCTTTATGAATGTTTTCCTGATTTAGAGGGAGATTTTTAATAAAATAGTTCTTACACCAGCAGTTTAAGAATGCTGGTTCAAAATCAGAATGCATCATTACACACATTCAGCTGTGCTAGAGGATGGAATGCTGACAGGAGCAATCCATGTACCATGGTGATCAGGCTATACATGACAGTATAACATGGATTAATGTAAGGCTGTTGGAATCCTAACAGCCAATAAGATTGCAGCATTTCTGAGAAGCTTTTAATAATTGTATATAGTTTGAGTATGTTAAATGACTGTAGCATTTAGTGTGGTCTTACAGTATTGTAGCTGTCACAGTATGGTATGTATACAACAACAATAAAACACAGTGGTGCTGTTCAATGTATATGTTTAGATTTACACAACGGTATGTCAGGAAATAGAGGTTATTTGAATGTAGCAGATATGGGTAGTAATTAGTATATAGCTACCATGAATATACAACGGAATTATCATACAACTTAACTTTCAATCGGTTTGTTAGCTGTCTTCACATTTATTAAGTATATTTCTAGGTGTCTGCACAGTTGTACAATGTGTGGTTCATCTGTGTTCAACATCACTTTGTTATGGTGTGTGAACAGTTCAGTGTAGTAGACATGGATGTGTGATGGTGTATCCAATGTGATGTTCGATGCAGTAGGCCCCCACCCCTGAGACTACTGGATTGTATGCTGGTAGGACACCATAGTGTAGCAGCAGTTGTTGTTACTGTTGAGGTGGCTGAATCCTTTCTAGGCCCTGCATAATGCTATTGAGGTGTGTTTCTGCTATGTTGAAGGACATGTGCTCTTTAATTTAATTAATATTATATGGAATTCGTTTAAGAAATGATTTATATTGTTACATGATACTAATGTAGATATTTGTTTCTGCTTGTATTTCAGAACTAAACAATTCTAAACTGACAGAATGAGGCAGTGGATCTTGTGAGAGGTGTGTGCACTGCTTGAGGCAGTCCAGGCTAGAGGGAATCCAAAGGTTTTGATAGGAGTACAAATCGGAAACTGGATTCGATGTGGAGGCGCATTAACAGCTATCTGTACATAGCTTTAAAAGTTAAGAATAAGAGTGTGGTACAGTTAAAGAAGAAGTGGAAGCTGTTACCTCAACGTTTCTACATTTTGAAACAACGTGAGGGGATACCGGACAATGATACGTGCTGGTACTATCTCGCATACAAGCTTTGGGAAGCTGCTGGCAAGCCAGCTGCGGGGGAACGCCTTACTCACTGTAAGTAAATCAGCACAACTTTTCATAATAGTTGTGCATGTATTCAGAATTTGTAAAAATAATTGTATACTGCATGATTAAGCAATAAGACATGAGGAGGGATTATGTCAATGTTGTGTAAATCAGTGTTTATTGGTGTAATGTGGCATGAGGCACAGCCGAGTACTGCATGCCCCCACACAGTGATTAAGTGACCATTAATATAAACACTCAGAGTGCCTTATTAGTATTATCATAGCAATATTTTGTAAATAGTGTTGAACATTGTTTTGTATGTGCTTAGTCTCTACATATATGTTAATCAAAGATTGACATACAGCTAATAACGTGTTTGCTACTAATCAGAAACCTGTATTTCTCTGCTAGATTTTTAAAATAGTTAATACTATATGTAAGGATGTACTATGAAAACATGTAACCTAATTCTTCCATTTATTTACTGTGCTGTTGTTCACTCTACAAACCAGAGCTTTGCTAAGACAGCCATGCCAGAAAATAGAACATTTATACATATACGCACTTACTACTATGGTATGTTGGAAGAGAACAATATGTTACTGTTTAGTTATTGTGATGTAGTGGTATAAAACTTGTACAAGTCTGTAATACTGTATATTAAACAATCCCTCTCCTCATGAACGTGTCCGTGGTGGTCCAGTGGAAGGAAATGGCCGATCACGTGTAGTAAGTGTAATAAACCCACCACTCCTCTCCAACGTATACCTGGTGGTTCAGTGGACCGAAATGCTCAATACACAGACAGACACATACAAATGTACACTATCAATAGTGTTTGATGCCCCAAGTTACAGACTATGTAGATAATGGTGTGCTAGGCCCCTGCACAGAAATATAGAATTGTTATTATAATATGTGACCATAATGCTTGTCGTCTGTATAATTAGAAGCAATGTTATGTATATAAGTGGCTGATTTACTGTTGTTGTAAGTCTTTCAAAACTGTACTGTGATTCACATCTAACACTTAAATATTTTTTTGGGTTCATGGTAGAACATCGGAGGTGTCCCCCAGCTTCACGAGGTAGTGCCAGCACAGAGTCAAGCTGTGGAGGGTGGTCAGTCGGAGACCAAAAGTGTCATTTTGATTGACTCCAACGGTAAGACTTTATTATCACAAATTTGTTAGGCTGTTTACAAATAAGAAATGAGGGTTTCTCATGACACAAAGGGTGGGATATTCAAATTGTGCCATTCATACGCGCAAGCCATTGTGTTGTGCAAAATAGTTGCACAGCTGTGTGTCGAGTGACATTCAAAGGGATTCACGTGTGAGCAACTCCTTTGAATACCAACCACAACCACTGTGCATGGTGCAGTGGAACTTGCACCACCGGAAGTTCACAGAGTGGAGCATTCAACTTGCGGTGGCATAAGTAGCATTACGCCACGCGCAAAATGATATTCAAAGCTGTGACATGCAAATGGGGTATAATTCATGCAAGCTGCAGTGTGAGGGCATTTGCATGTGATTATGAAGCGATTTTCATGGCATTACCATGTAGGTCTGCCGATCCCCGAGGAATTGCGCGTGGTGCCCTGACAGACTGCAGCCATCAGGGAACAATGCCCCGCTGCACCCTGGTCGTAGACAAAACAGTGTAAAGTACCCCGCAGCACCCCTCACTGGGCCGATCACGGGCATGGTTCAATTTCCCCCCAACAGCTCGATCGCGGGCAGCAATGTGGACCCCCCGAACGTATCCCTGCTGATCCAGTGGACCAAAAAGGTCGATCGCAGGTAGTAAGTTTAATAACCCTTCCCTGAACATAGCCCTGGTGGGTACTGTCATGACCCACACCACCCACTGCTAAGCTCCACCACCCCTCCCCCCAGCGGCTGGTGGGCACCAGCATCCACATGCCTGCCACCCGCCACCCACCACCGACTGACTGCCCAGTGAGCTGCATGGCCATTGGTGTGAAGTACAGCCAATGGGTATACAGCCTCCATACCGATGACAGTTCAGATTTTGAATGAATGAATTCAGTTCACAAATCTGGACTGTGATATACAATATAGGATACATGCCCATTGGCTCTTAATCTCACCAATGGGTGTCACAACCAATGGGCTTGATCGCCGGTGTGGCGGCAGGTGGAGTGGGATGATGCTGCCCACTGCCTGTGAGGGGGTGAGCGAGGCCACTGGTCTTCATGGTGAGTGGACACTAACCACCAAGGGCTATCTTTGGGGGGTTATTAAACACCTGCCTTATGATCAGGCATTTTGGTCACTGGATCTCGAGAATACGTTCAGGAGGAGGGTGGGTTATTTTGCCCACTGCCTGCAATGGGCATTTGGTCCACTGGACCGAGGATACATTTGGTGGGTTATTTAACTTACTGCCTGTGATGGGCATTTCAGTCCACTGGACCATCAGGGATATGTTGGGGGAGCCACAGTGCTGCCCTTGATTTACCCTGGTGTTGGGGGGAGTACACAATGCCCGCGGTCGGGCCACTGGGAGGGGGTGGGAGGGATTTACAGTCGGGTGCCTGCAATCGGGCCGGGGGGGCACAGGGACTGGGTTGGGGGCCAGCACAGGTGGCAGCTGCTGTGTTTCACCCTGCAATCCAGCAGCTCACCTGTGGGTGGCCATCGACTTAGGGCTTTTTTTTTGCCTCCAATTCATGCAGGCTTGGTTGGGGGTTGTGGCTACACAACTCTGCACAGCCCGGCTGAATATTGGGCTCTGGAGTTCCATGCATGGTTCCTCCCTCCACTTGACCATGCATTCATTTGCATTGCGATGTTGCTCAGCCTGTTTTCAGTGGTCGCAACTGTCTTTTACTGAATACCATGGATGGAGAATTTTGTACTTGTGCATGTGCAACCCTATTGCATATGGTGCAACCATTTTGAATATCCCACCCAAAATACTTCAAAAAGGTGTTAATCAAGTCTAGTGAATGTGCAGTGCCACCATGGCAGAAGATCCTGTACTACAATAGCAAACTGGTATTACTACACATGTGAGTGGAATACTATTCTTCATGAATCTGAGAATGGATGTATGTCCATAGCGGTAGATGTGGTGTTGTGGGGGGGGAGGTCTTCTCCTCTGCTACTTTTGGTGGTGGAGTTTAATGTACAATGAGTAATAGATAACCAATTGTAATATTGTAGGCGTCTCAGTGGTATTCAATGGTGTGCTGCTTAATTATCTGTTACTATTCGACATGTCCTAAGATCTTATTCACTTACTATTTCTAGATCTCCTGCCAATGTTTCATTTTATTATTGCAATAGTTATTAATGGACAGCATAGAATATCTACATGTTTGTTAATGTGTTTTAATAGCCCTGTAGGGGTAATATGTAATAACACATAAGCGGCTGCCATATTCAGCTAGAGGGTCATTGAGTGAACAATAACATTATTGTTGTGTTGTGTTATTCTTAATATAATAACTCACATTTTAAAAACTGTTTAAGGAACAGATACATCATATAATTAGGTATACATGCATATGTAAAGTGAGCATTACATGTAATGTTTTTAGGATGTTTCTGTGTAACAAATATGCATTATGACAATGTTATAAGTATTGCGATTGATGGGCAGGCACTGCTTGTTCTGCACTGCATAGTGCCAATAATATATTTCTGAGTTTCTTTTGGAAAAACATTATTGAAGAAACAGTGTTAGGGAATCACCAGGAAAAAAATGAATTTCTTATATTAACTGTTCTGGATGGATGGACATTTGTCTTGGAAAAAGATATATACATGGTGTCATAATTTCAACTTTGTGTGGCTTTTGCAGATGAGAAGACTTATTATATGCATGTAATACTGACTTAACAACATACATCTAGTTGGAGAGAGCTGTTTCCGTAAAGAGATATGTGTTCATATGATGGTTATGAATGATGTAGTATTAGAAATTGATGTTTTAAAGAAAAACACTTTTACTTTGATATTTCATCTATTGATGTGATTATTTTTTACTTGTTTGCTTTAATAGAGGCCCAGGAGCTGCTGCTCTTGAACATGTGGAGGTGAAGCAGGAAGCCGGCGCCCAGCCACCACGTAAGTGAAATCTGTGTTGCTATATATCTGCATGGTTGAGAAGTACCATATGGTTGTCCAACATGCGTGGTGATCAATCTCCTGTTGATAACTACACCTTGCTGTCTTACTGCGTGGTAGGGGTAGTGCACTGTCTGTTAGCATACTCACGCAAATGTTCAATTGTCTGGGGTGAGCAACATTCATAGTTACCGAAACCAGTACCACTTTCTTTTGTTTGTTGTGGGGCAGAATCACTGTTGGTGTTACTTTATTTGTGCTGTGACCTTATAAGAAGTGTGGCACGTTGATCACTGCAGATACCCAACCACCTAAAAACACAACATGGTGGGAGGGATATTGTAATGACCTAAATGGTGTGCAATGCAGAAAGTGTCAATTATGATTTTTGTTTTTTCTCAATGTACAAGTTAAAAATGTGCCTTGTAGTCTTCATGACCCCCTTTCCCAGTTAAACTGAATAGCTGTGCAGTGTGTCTGTCTTCAGCCTTGCCAGCCCCATACTTACCGCTACAATCAGTGTGATGCTGTTCAGTGCACTGTCAGATATATATTTTAAAAGGTGATCATGAACTGAGGGAATGTCGATAAAGTAATAATACAGTGAATATCACACATTTCTATATAGCACTATGGAAGTTGTCTCACCACATGTAAAATGCAATACTATGACTACTTGCAGTGGTGCAAATTCCACTACATCATACGGTGCGTATTACTGGGTTGGGTGCTATTAAAACAAGTTCTTGAGTAGTGAAACTGTGTTAAATATTGGGCCACAGACATCACATTGTCACATTATTCAATGCTGCATGGCCTTGCGACACACAGTGTCATACTTTGAATGAGCACCTATACTGTCAAACTGTGTTTTTTATACTTTACTATATGATGCTGTGGTTGCTGTGCAAAATAACTTTTTGAAACAGTGTGAGGACATAACAGTGAGACTGTATGTGAGTAAAGGTGGTAATATGTCTATTTAAAACATTTGTTGCGAGATGAGCATTAGATGCTATCATTACAATCAGGTATTAGATATTTCCCATACACTGTAGTAGGTTTGAAAATGTTGTGTATTTATATACTAAGGGCTGGATATTCAAACTGCGACATTCATAGGTGCAAGCCCTTGCGCTGCGCAAAATATTGTGCAGGGGTGTGTCCAGGGCGATATTCAAAGGAGTTGTGCTATTGAGCAATTCCTTTGAATTTCACCCCCCAGCCACAGCCACTGTGCATGATGCAGTGGAACTTGCGCCACCGCAAGTTGACAAAGTGAAGCATTCAACTTGCGGTGGTGCAAGTACCATTGTGCCATGCGCAAAATCCCGATATTCAAAAGGTGACATGCAAATGGGGCTATAATTCATGCAAGGCAGTGGGGGGGCCATTTGCATCTGATTATGGCCCCATTTGCATGCCATTAGTATGCAGGTGCGCCGATCCCCGAGGACTTGCACCTGGCGCCCTGCCAGGCAGCAGCCGTCGGGGAAGGACGCCCCCTGCAGCCCAATCATGGGCAAAAGAGCGTAAAAACCCCACCACCACCCCACTGGCCCGATCACAGGCATAGCATAAATACCCCCCCTCACCAGCCCGATCGCGGGCAGCAATGTCTCCCCAACACAGCCCTGGTGGTCCAAGTGGACGATAAGCCCGATCGGGCTGGAGTATCAAACACCCCCCACCTCCGATCATATCCCTGGTGGTCCAGTGGACCAAAATCCCAATCGCAGGATATAGTTGGCAGCCCCCAACACATCCCTGGTGACCTAGTGTCCCCCACCCCACCCACGAAGCCCCACCACCCCGCTCCCCCGCGGCGGTGGGCGGCAGCATCCACCGCCTGCTGCCCTGCCGCCCACCCGCTGGCTGCGGTGAGGGCTGCATGCCCGGTGGTGCCAGGCAAGAGCCAATGGGTGCAGCCCATACGCTGAACAGTCAGTTTGTGAATGAATTTCATTCACAAAACTGAACTTCTTGTACAGGTATGGGCTGCATGCCCATTAGCTCTTGCTCTGCACCAATGGGCATGCAGCCCACGGGCAGTCAGTCGCAGGTGGCGGGCGGCGAAGGAGGTGGGATGCTGCCGCCTGCAAGCTGCGGGGGAGCGGGGTGGTGGGGCTTCATGGAGTGGGTGGGGTGGGAGGACACTAGGTCACCAGGGATGTGTTTGGGGGGATTGCCAACTACATCCCACAATTAGGATTTTCAGTCCACTGGACCACCAGGGATATGATCGGGAGGTGGGGGTGTGTGTTTGAATACTCCAGCCCATGATCGGGCTTATCGGTCCACTGGACCACCAGGGATGTGTTGGGGGGACACATTGCTGCCCGCGATCGGGCTGGTGAGGGGGGCACAGAGACTGGGTTGAGGGCCAGCCACAGGTGGCAGCTGCTGTGTTGCACCCTGCAATGCAGCAGCTCACCTGTGGGTGGCCCTCAACTTGATCCTTTTTTTTTGGCTCACAGTTGTGCAGGCGCAGGTTGGGGGTTGCATCTGCACAACTCTGCACAGCCCGGCTGAATATCGGGCTGTGCAGTTTTTGCATGGTTCCTTCCCCTCCAGTTCAGCATGCATTCATTTGCATTGCGCTGTTGCTCAGCATGTTTTCTGTGGTGCAACTGCCTCCTGCTGAATATCGCCAGAATGGAGCAAGTTCGGACTTGCGCACGAGCGCAACCCTATTGCGCATGGCGCAACCCACCTTTGAATATATGGCCCTAAATGTTTAACACTGTAATTTATTTTCACCTAATGTACTGCACAGTTGTCTTTTTCTCACAGCACTATAAAAACATCTTTTCTGCCCTGCTATATCTAATAGCCAGAGGTACCGCTAATGCCTGTCATCCTGTGCAGGGTGCGAGTCCTTGTCATCAGTAAGAAAGTTTGTTACTATTACACTATCAATGTTAATGATAGCAAATCAATAATTATTATTGATAATTGTTAATTTCATATTATACCATCGCAAAGACAAAGCCTGGGCTCCCATTGGTGACTATGGGACTGTAAGCGTCATGTTATCACAGCACAACATCACAGCTGTAGTCCCAGCACCAGGCTGACCAGATAAGTTTTTGGAAAAACAAAAAGTCACTACATGTAGCTGCTTGACAATGCAATCCCACATTTCTCATTCATACTCTCAAGCGCCTTTAACCTACTGTAAGTGCTTCTGACTCGGCTGCTAGTGATCGCTGGCCATGACAGTGCAAATTGTCCCTATATTGCTCATTTTTCCAGCAGATATAGTGGAATAACTCCCTGTCCCCCACTGACACACAGTGTGTCCATTTTCATAAAAAAAAAAAAAACGCCATTATAGACGTCATTTTAATATATGTGTCCGCTGGTCCATCAGCACAGTGATTGTGTACAACTTGCCAGGCAAAACACCTAAAGAAATATTCACCAACATTATCCCTGACTATAAACAGATGTTTTAACTAAAAACAAATATGTCATTTTAGACATCATTTCAATTTCCACGTCAGCAGGAGCATGAGGCCTTTCAGATTGCCACAGTCCTGTGATTACCGCTCACTTTTTCAAACTCATGCACTGTTACCATGAACATTGTAAATTAAACAAATTATCGATAAAATGACAGTCACATTCAAATAGGGAGTGCACAAAACTGTACTGCATTCCTGGAAATCAGTAAGTGCTCAAACAACCGTAATCATATTACGGTTCCTCAACCGCCTCAAGTGCTGATTTTAAACCATTCAAAAAAATACTAATTAAAAAATATTACCCAGTTTCATATTGGGATCTTAGTGTGTGGACTGCTGTACTTTCCTGGGAGGGGGTGGGTGCAGCAGGAGATAGCAGACACACAATAACATTACAGTGGGACTGTTTCTCTATTCATTGTGCCTAACCATTGAGAAATGAAATTGTAAAATACTTTTTAAGACTTTTTGTAAAAAATTTTTTGTTTTATTAGTACCAACAAGCCATTGTATAATAGAATAATGTCCTTTGGGGTGTGTGTTGTGCTGGGATAATGTTACTTTTGGGGTGATTAGTTCACTTCGCCTGTGGCCTCTTGTCTAATGATGACAGGTGCGACGTTATCACACCACAACACTTACCGTGGAGTGCATTATTGCTTTAATGTCAGATAGTACATTGAAGAACCTTATTACTGCTGTGCCACATTGTTTTGAAGAATTTTACTGTGTGGCAGTGCAAAAGCACAGTGATGTAGACATTATGGGCATCCAACGGTACAGCAATTAAATGTCTTTATTTTGAGTAGATTTAACCATACTGCAGTTTAAGTTTTAGGTTACTTGTCTGAATGTCTTATTGTTATGCTACCTAGACATCTGTCATTTATGTTCTTTATGTACTTGAAGATGTCTGGTATGGTTTTGGAGCGCATGTCATATCAGTGATTTAATTATTTAAAATAGTGACGTGTGTTGAGGGCCTGAAACACGGGTAAAAAAGCTGTTTGCTTTCAAACTATCATTAAAGTGATCATGATTGTGTACACATGAAAAGTATATTATGATAGTGTTAATGTCAAGGTACTTTGTTTTTTAGTGCAGACATGACTACACATTATAGGCAGACATAGTGAAGTAAAAATTCTCACACTTGATGAGGATGTATTTCAATTGTATGGTATAATAGTGTCAATAATGCAAAATTATGTACATACTGAATATTTATGAGTAGTGAAAGAAAATATAAGAGTAGCATTCTAAGCCACAGCTAAATATACTTTTTTTATGTTGTCAGCTTATTAGATTATATAGATAATCAAGTATGACAGAGACAGAAATAAGATACTAAATAGTTTAGCATCATACTTAAAACTATTATCATAACTTTGAAATGAATGTATTTCTGATATTGCAGTAGATAAGAAATATTTGAAGTAAAATATTTGAAAGTCGTAATTGTTTAATTTGTGTTATATTCATCATAACTTTTTTTAATCTTTGTAGGGCAGCGACTGCGAAAATGCCTGACCCACTCGCCGCTACAGACAGCAGCTGGACGAGGTTGGCAGTCTGCGTGAACAAAACACTGTCATCCTTGGAGAGGCTGGACAGAATCCAGTCTCTCTTGGATGCACAGTAACAGACTGTCAACCTCGTGCTAGAGCCAGTCGTGAAGCAGTGGGTGATGGTGCTGTGCCGAGTAACGAGTGCTTCACCTCCATGAACACCATCTGTTCCTGCAGCTTCCCTGGGCAAAACTGGCCACCCTTCATAGCGGTCTGGTATCTCCTCCGGAGGGCGCAACAGCTTCCACTTTGTTTGCGCCTCCACATCGAATCCAGTTTCTAGCCTGGATTGCTCTCAAGCAGTGCATACACCTCTAGTAAGTGTTGCACAAAAGTTACAAAACAAAATAAAACTTTTATGTATTTTTATTTATATAAGAAAATGTATTTTAATTATTTATTTTTGTGTATGATGCAATACACAGTTTAATTATTTTTTGGCCTGTATGAATATTATTTGTGTGAATATATATTTTGTATTGTTTATACAAAGAAAAATATTTTTGTTTGTAATTTTTATATAGAAAATATTTTTATAGTAAAAAAGTAATTTATACTCTCGTGTTTGGTGTGTTATTGTGTAGTCGAGATGTTTCTTGAAAATAGTTTTAACAAGATTTATACAACTGTGATTTTCTCATTTGGTGAAACCTCATACCACACTATTGTGGTATTAGAGTTGGGATTCTCCATAGAAGTAAGTTAGATGTGTGACAATGCTTCGTTACACTATTTGTGGCACACTGATGTTGTTTCATATAACTAGTGCTACAGAATGTGTGTATGTGTATCATGATGAAGATAAGTATGTACCTGCTAGTACAACAGTGAAATGTCTGTATTGGCATACTTACAACAAACTTATGTATTCAGTACGAGCAAACCTCTTCCACCGCTGTTCACATGATTGGTGGTACCACCTCAGTTGGTAGTACAAGCACTCTATCAAATCTCAAGTTACTGCAGTAACATATCCATTTGTTCAGTAGATGAACTAATGGTGTCCATGTCATGTCATATTGTCTTTTAGTTATGTACATCTTTTTATTTACATATGTACTCACAAACAAAAGGAGTAAGACACTTTCACATAAAAATATTACATGGAATAATAATGACAAATTACAATTAATAAAGTAATAAAAACAATATGATTCACAGTTAACTACTGTTACTGTTAATAACAGTAAATGCAACTACAAGAGTTGAAGTATTTCTGATATTGGAACATTTTTTTATGTATGTGCACTATTCTTACAACTATAAATCATGTACTATGCTGAGTAATAGTTCTGAAAAGACAGGATATTCATGGCAAAACCTCCTTTAATGCATCAGTTAGGGTTGTTCCACAGTGACAAAAGTGAGGAAATTCGCTAGTGAGGTTGAAGCCCTAACTCCCAGTCCCAACCGACACACACAGACACACACACACACACACATGCAAGTATGGGGAGGACCAAGTCAACACAACCAATAACAGACATCCAGCAGCAGGTGACAGAAATAACAAACAATTGTCTAAATGTACTATGAGACATCCCACCCCCTGACCAGGTACTGCATGCTCAGTGGAATCAACAGCAAAACTGAGGCCATGTACACCAAACGTACACATCCCTAATTGCAGCTGCACACAACGCACTACACTTAGTAGTTGAATGGCCTTACCTACCGATGCCCCACACCACACCACAACTGGTACTGTGGCGTTATTCAATATAAATGCTGAAGGTGCATGATGACAGTTGTAGAAAGGTTTTAACACTAGTGAGTATACGTAAATTAAGAGAAACACATAAATTAACTACAAGACACTAGCATGCTCAAGATAAAAGTAGTGATACATTTAGTAGGTGATTTACATAGCAGTACATTTACTGCAATGGTTTACTCAACATAGAGAGGCTGATGTAAACGTATGGAAAAGCATTCCTGTTCAACGCTGTGAAATTCGTACTGCCAGTATCACATGCATTCTTACTGATGAAGGTGTACTGCTGATGTACATACATAGACCTTCACTGTGTTTCAATACTAAAGATGCAGTAAGTATTCTTTGTAAGAAACATTGTAATTGCATGGATCAGGCCAAGCAACTTCTAAATACCATAGCACTTCTGAGTCAACAATGATGTACCTGTATCGGAGATGTATATAGGAGAGATTTTCCTGTAGGCACTTACTGAGTATGTTGTACCTGATAAAGACAATCTCATTGCATCTGTGATGACTAACTTATTCAAATAGTAATACATTTACTATTGCTGCAATGAGTGATCTATGCCACTTACGGACACAGTGTGATTTTTTTTTAACAGTTGTTTCATACTCACGCTGTATGCCTACTATTTGGCTTTGCCACACTTCTGTCACTGATGCTATCAAACTGATAACTATGTTAATTGTGGTACTACAGGAATCAAGTAGGTATGGTGTAGATATAAACTGAATGTATTTTAGTATTGATTTAACTCACAATGGGGTAAGTGTACTAGGACAGCAGGGGTTATCCTCTATCACTGACTCTGTCAGTTATAATCACACTAGGGTTTTGATGACTGTAATGATCAGTTACACTGTTCATCTTCATGAGTTCATATTCACAGCCATTCTCCAGTAACCAGACAGTGTATGGTGTAGTGGGTGGGACACTGTGTTGCAAAGCTGCTGCAGTGCCTAGCAGAGGAGAGTATCTACTCATAAAGACAATTAAGCAATAAGGCATGACCAACAGTTATGTAAAATGGTCTGTTAATCACCCTGTAGGGGTTTAATGTTGAATGAGGCATAGCCAAGTGCCACATGTCGCTAGACAGTGATAAACTGACCATTAATATAATACCTGGGAGTGGCTTATTGCTATCATAATAAAACTGTTTTTTAAACAACATTAAACCATGTTTATCATATGGTTAGGCTCTACATGTATGTTAATAAAAACTAAACATAAGGGTATTACAGTGTTTACAGTCAATTAGAAAGCTGCATTTCTCAAACCCTTGTTATAATCAGAGATATTATACCTGTACAACTCCTTGGTTTTGCAGAACTCTGTTGCTTAGGTGGCCCACCACAAGTGGTGTGGTGTGGTGTGGGGCATCGGTAGGTAAGGCCATGCAACTACTAAGTGTGGTACGTTGTGTGCAGCTGCAATCAGGGATGTGTACGCTTGGGTACATGGCCTCAGTTTTGTTGTTGATCTCCACTGAGCATGCAGTACCTGGTCAGGGGGTGGGATGTCTCAGTACATTTAGACAATTGTTTGTTATTTCTGTCACCTGCTGCTGGATGTCTGTCATTGGTTGTGTTGACTTGGTCCTCCCCATACTTGCATGTGTGTGTGTGTGTGTCTGTGTGTGAATACTGTGGTTGGGGAATTGGAGTTAGGTTTTCAACCCTAACAGCGTAATTTCCTCACTTTGTCGCTGTGGAACAACTCCTAACTGATGCATAAAACAGAGTTTTTTGCCATGAATATATATATATATATATGTATATATATATATATATATATATATATATATATATATATATATATTTGTTTGGGGTAGTTGGCCATGTCTCAGATGCCTAAGAAATGAACTGGCCCAACTGGTTTTCAGCACTGTACTGAGTGCAGGGAAACATTTGCTAAATCTGATCCCCATTTGCTGTGTGTTTTCTGCCTTGGGTTTGACCACTTAGAGACAGATTATGAAATTTGCAAGAATTTCCCTCAGTCCACGCTTGACAGGTGTTTGAATTGGCTGAGGAAAAAATGTCGGACACAACTGCTGAACCGGTTACAGACAAATATTCTTCTTCTAAAAGTACTGCCGAACTGGGAAAAACACCCTATGACCAGAGTGCCGGTTCACAAACAAAGAAACACACAGCTGAATAGGCTGCTAAACTGGAAACTGGAAACTGTGGGCAAGAAAAAGAAGAAACACAGAGAACTGCAACCAGTGAAATCGTTGGTTCCCACCGCGGAGGAGATAACTAACGCTATACGGATTATTCAATCACTTCAGTCTCCTCCGGTTCAGGTTCCACAGTCCTCGGTTAAATTTCCTGCAGTTGTGCTCCCAGGTTCTCCCTCTGGTCCTGGTCCCCTCAGTCCTGATTCTGAGTTCATAGAAGAAGAGAGGAACTATGGGTTTGGTGAGGAAGAAGAAGAAGAAGATAACTATAGAGAACCGGTAGAACCGGAGGTTTCTCCTGACCCTCATGATCCTGATTCCCCTGATAAGGGGTCTGAGGACTTTACCTCCCTGCTTGCCTTTATGCAACAAGTGGCTCAGACCTTAGACCTCCCTACTCAAGAGACAACAAATGAGGAGGAAGAGGCTGATTTTGTGTAAATGATGGATGTGGCTCCAGCGAAAAAGTTGCTTTTCTCCCATCCACAAAACCCTTAAAAAACATGTTTTCAAAGTTCTGCAGACACCTACTTCAATTACTGCAGTTGATAAAAAACTGGATAGGAAGTACTGGGTAGCCAAGTCTGGTGCAGAATTTTTGTTTACACACGCCAGTCATGAGGGTGTTGTGCAGGCTGCAGCCTGTGAAAAGGCTGGTGTACCCCTGGCATCCCATCCTCCTGATAAGGATTCTAGGAAAATGGATTCAGTGGCCAGGAAGTCCTACCTGGACTCCTCAGTAGCCATTAGACAGGCCACCTACATGGCTTATGTGACCAGATTTCAAAAAAGCCTATGGAGCACAATATCCAAAATTGCAAAATCCTACCCAGAACCTAAGGCAGCTGATTGGCAGAGACTGTTAAAAGGGGTGTTGAGGCTTCCAAGTTCCAGTTTAGGATGGCTGTAGATGCCAGTGACACTGCAGCCTGGTTTATGGCTACCTCTATATCTCTCAGGAGATTTGCATGGTTGAGAACCACTAACTTATCCCAGAACACTCAGTCAAAATCTTTGGATTTCCCCTGTGACCCATCATCCCTTTTTGGCCAACAGACTGAGGCCATTCATGAAAAATATGGATGAATACAAAGTAGCTTACAGGAGTGCAGCAGCCAAATAAAAGGCAGCTACTCCCCAGAAACAACAGCCCAGGGCTGGAAGAGCACAACCTTATTATAGGCCTTTCTTTCAGACCCAGGCCCTTCTGGCCTACCAACCCCAGAGGGGCTATTTCAGGGGCAGAGGCAGAGGGGGTACTGGCAGGATGGGTCCAAGCCCTCAACTGACCCCACAGATGAAGCAGTACCCCTGAAGTATCTGTCAGGGTCACCTCCCCTCTCCCTGTAGGGTGCAGGCTCACCCACTACCTCCAGGCCTGGCAGTCTATAACTACAGACAAGTGGGTTCTGGAGGTAGTGGGCTGGGGCCTCACCCTCAGCTTCAAGGCTTTGCCCAAGTTGAGGACAAAAGTCTTCAGTCCTCTTTCTTCACCAGAATCCCAGCTTCTGGAGGAGGAGGTAAAGTAACTGTTACTAGTCAAGGCAGTAGAACCAGTTCCATCCCTACACTGGGGGAAAGGGTTCTACTCAAGGTATTTCCTAACAGTAAAACACACTGGAGTGGTGACCCATTCTGGATCTCAGACAATTAAACAGATATTTGACAAAACCAAAGTTCAAGATGGTCACTCTGGCCACCATTCTGCCTTCACTCAGGCAAGGGGACTGGTTGGCCTCACTAGATTTGAAGGACGCCTATTTCCATATCCTCATCAGGCCATCACACAGAAAGTTCCTCAGGTTCAGGCTCAAATCAGGCCATTATCAGTACAGAGCAATGCCCTTCAGCCTCTCTTCAGCTCCAAGGGTATTTACCAAGTGCTTGGCCATGGTAGTGGCACATCTAAGAAAGCAGGCTGTCACAGCTTTTCCCTATCTGGACTACTGGCTTTTGGTGGGTCAGTCCCCCTAACAAATCTTGGATGCCCTAGCTCAGGCTCAAAGCCTCCTTCAGTCCTTAGGGCTCCTTCTAAATCCAAATAGTCAGTTCTGGTCCCAGTTCAGCTTCTGGATTTCATAGGAGCAGAGCTGGACACATTGAAAGGAAAAGCCTTCCTTCCACCAGCAAGGGTGGACACTCTGGTACAGCTGGCCAGCTCCTTCCAGTTATCCTGTCCCAGGCCTGCAAGGCACTTTCTCCAGCTGTTAGGACACATGGCAGCTTCCACAGCAGTAGTTCCAGGACCCAGGTTTCAAATGAAGGACATTCAATTTCACCTCAGATCTTATTGGTCACAAAAGAAGTGCCAGTTGTCTGCTCTGGTACCAGTCACCAGATCTTTGCTTCTGGCCCTGCAGTGGTGGCAGGACAGACAAAACCTAAGACAGGGAGTTCCTTTCCTGAAACAGCTCCCCTCAAGGGTCCTGACCACAGATTCCTCCCTCGTAGGGTGGGAAGCACACATAGGAGACCACACAGCTCATGGCACCTGGACCAAAAAGGAGACCCTCCTTCATATAAACCTGCTGGAGCTCCGAGCAGTGCGCTTGGGGATCCAGTCCTTTGCTTCAGAGCTTGCAAACAGGGTGGTACAAGTCAGAACAGACAATACCACCACAATGTACTACATAAACAAACAAGGAGGCACCCGGTCTTCCCCATTGTGCACAGAAGCCATGTTACTATGGAGGCTGGCCTACTCTCTGAACCTGTCCCTCATAGCTGTGTACCTATGAGGGAAAGACAACACCCTAGCAGATGCACTGAGCAGAATTAATCAGAACCATCACAAATGGACTCTGAACAGACAGGTACTTCAAACGGTGTTCAGGAGGTGGGGAACCCCAGAAGTGGACCTCTTTGCTCACCCAGACAATCATCAGTTGCCACAGTACTGTTGCAGACCTCCCACAGTGGGCACAGTACCAATGTATGCATTACTATTGGATTGGACAGTGAAATTCCTGTATGCATTTCCTCCCTTCCCTCTACTGCTCAGAGTTTTGAACAAACTCAGGTCTCAGCCAGCAATCATGATCCTCATAGCCCCAGATTGGGACAGGCAACCATGGTACTTCCTGCTTCTACTTCTGTCTGTCAGCAAGCCAATAGCTCTACCCTGCAGGCACAATCTCCTTACTGCTTCACAAGGCCAAATTCTGTATCCCAACCTGCAATCTCTTAAACTCAAGGCCTGGTTCTTGAGGATGTAGAATTTGCCAACCTGGGGTTTTCAGAGAGGGTACTCCAGGTTCTTAGGAGTACCAGAAAACTTTCCACACAGCTAACCTATTCCTCAAAGTGCCAGCGACAAGATGTGGTCAGTACCTAGACAGGTGTGCCCCTGGTACTGGATTACTTGGTACACCTCCATTTCTTTGGTCTTAAGCTCTCTTCATTAAAGGTTCACCTAGCAGCAGTTATGGCCTACCTTTCAGTTGGCAGAAGGCATTCTTTGGCATCTGAACAGGTGTTCAAGAAATTCTTTAAGGGGCTTCTGCACCTGGATCCCCCCATACAAAGCCCACCCCAGGGTGGGATCTTAAGATCTGTATTGGTCAGCTGATGCAGCCACTCTTTGCGCCCATGTCATCAGCAGAGCTTAAGTATGTTACTTGGAAAACTGTGTTCTTAATAGCCATTACTTCAGCCAGAAGGATCAGTGAGTTACAGGCCCTGTGTACATTTCAGGACTACATTTCCTTCCATAAGGATAAGGTAGTCCTAAGTACAAACAGGAAGTTTCTTCCTAAGGTGGTGTCTAATTTTCACTTTAATCAGTCTATTACCCTGCCTGTCTTTTTTACTGATCATTCATGCTCAGGCGAATGCAGATTGCATAGCCTGGATGTCAAAAGGGCTATCAGTTACTACTTGGAGCCCACCAAGGGTCATAGGGAGAACAGAACCCAGCTGCTTCTTACTTATGGAGAGGTAGGAAAGGGCAAACCAGCTTCAAAGAGGACCATTGCTCACTGGATTGTGGCCTGCATCCAGTTTTGCTATAGCAAAGCTGGTAAAGAGCCTCCTGTGGGCCTTCCAGCCCATTCCACAAGGGGCACTGCTACGTCCATAGCAGCCTCAACGGACATACCCTTATTGGATATTTGCAAAGCAGCTACCTGAAAAACTCTTCACACATTTGTCAAACAGTAAAGCCTGGATTTACATACCAGGAGTGATGCTAAGTTTGGCACAGCAGTACTGCAGAGCCGGTTTCCTAGGTAGGTTCTGTGCCCACCTTCAAAGGCACTGCTTGGGTAGTCTGCATATTTTAGAATACAGTAAGATTTCCTGGGGTTAATCCTGTTTGTTCCAAGGGAATCTTACTGTATTATGAGCTCCCACCCTTCCTCCTGTTCTAGAACCTGGGGGCACTGCACTACAGCTTTACTGTGGTGAACTCCTGGGCTGTTTTTCACTTAGACTATCTGTGACTTAAGTCTTGGGGATAATGCCTATCATTAGGAGGATATATATGGGGGTTGGCAGTCTAATGATTATTATTATTACTATTTCAGATTAGCATTAGTTAGTTAGCTTCCTAGGCAAGCTTCGTTAGAATCTGATGGTTGATGGAATGTTTACCAGGGATGGTGGTTTGAAAACTGAGCTTGAGCCTAGCATTCTCTCATTTGCATAGGTTCTATTAACCTTTTCAGCTCTGGGGCAGTACTATAGTGGGACAATACTGCATATGTCAGAATACAGTAAGATTCCCTTGGAAGAAACAGGATTACTACGGTAAGTAATGTCTTCTTAGGAAGTATCAAAAGGGGAAAAGACATTTATTAGGTATGTTAGTGAGAACTGAAAGACCAAAGGAGGCATAGTGCAGTTAAAGAGGAAGGGGAGTGACTGTATGGAGGGGGGTCAAGAAAAGGCAAATATCTTCAACAAATACTTTTGCTCAGTATTCACAATAGAAGGGAAGGGGGCAGGATCTTGAAAAGGCACCAGTAGCTTTGAGGGGAGGGAAGTGGACACCAGTCTGTTTTCTGAAGAGAAAGTCTGGAAAGTACTCACTAACCTGAAGGTGGACAGAGCTATGGGGCCAGACAGGGTACATCCAATGGTACCAAGGAAGCTCACAGAGGTACTGGCTTTATCTCTGACAAACCTATTTAACAGATCACTGGAGACCAGCAAGGTCCCAGGGGACTGGAGAAGGCAGAGGTAGTCCCACTTCACAAAAGTGGTAGCAGGGAGGAGGTGGGCAATTATAGGCCAGTCAGCCTGACATGGGTGACAGAAAAGTTAATAAAAACACTACTGAAGGAAAAGATGGTGGAATATCTTGTATCCAGTAGATTACAGGATCCAAGGCAGCATGGTTTCACAGGGGAAAGGCCATGCTAAACAAATCTGTTGTCTTTCTTTGACTAAGTGACCAAGGAGTTGGATCAGGGAGGGACAGTTGATATGGCCTACCCAGATTTCAGCAAGGTTTCCTACACCATTCTGTATAGGAGACTGAATTGGAGAACTTGGGATGGGTAATAAGGTGGTAACCTGAGTAAAAAACTGGTTAGGTGGGCAGGACACAGAGTGTAGGGGTAAACAGGGTTCGGTCTGAGGAATGGAGGTTGATCAGCGTGGTACCTCAGCGATCAGTGCTGGGACTAGTCCTCTTCAATGTCTTTATGAGTGACATAGCAGAGGAACTAGAAGGAAAGGTCTGCCTCTTTGCAGAAGACACCAAGATCTGCAACACAGTGGACACTCGGTGGGGAGGGGAGCAGTGGAAAGGATGGGTAGAGATCTGAAAAGACTGAAGGAGTGATCAAGCATATGGCAGCTGGGGTTTAATGCAAAAAAAAGTGCAAAATAATGCACTTGGGCCATAGAAACCCAGGAGCGGAGTACCAAATGGGTAGAGTAATACTGACTAAGACCAAACAGAGAAGAGACCTAGAAGTAATCATATCAGATAACCTAAAGGTGGCGAGAAAGTGTGACAAGGCAGTTGGAAGGGCCAGTGGGATGTTGAGGTGCATAGAAATGGGTATCACCAGCAGGAAGAAAGAGTTCATGTTGCTCCCTATATAGATCACTGGTAATACCTCACCTGGAGTACTGTGTCCTGTTCTGGACACCAAGGACATTGACAGAGTGGTGGTAATCCAGAGAAGGACTACCAAAATGGTGCTGGGTCTGCACCAAAAGCCCTACAAGGAGAGGCTAAAGGAGCTAAACATGTATACCCTGGAGGACAGGAGGGAGAGTGGGGATATAATAGAGACCTTTAAATACCTAAGAGAGGTTAATAAGGTACAGGAGGGGAGAATCTTTCAGAGGAAAAGGTACTCATTCATTCATAATTTAAGTTAATGGCACTGTCTGCTCAAGTATTCATGTTTATCTGCTTCTGTTGACATTTGACCTTGGAAGGTTTCTCAGCAGTAGCAGACTGGTAGAATCTGGTTCCATCATTTCTATCTCTGTTGTTTTTTGAAAAAGGTATTTTAAACCAACAGAATTCTTTCTGTTTTTTTATGTATGATCTGGGTGTTAATAGAATGTGATTATCTAAACAACTGACATAAGCTTCCGAGGAAGGACTTGGTTGGTCTGTAAGCTTAAGCACTGTTTTCTTTTTGTAACATCCTAGTTGGTCCAATAAAAGGTATCAAACCATTTGCTTCTGGATTTGTTCTTACAAGGACCAATTCAGCAACTAAACAAATTTTGTATGTCAAATTAAAGACAGGGCAGATTAAGCAAACAGTATGGAGGAATTGATTATTTTCTGCCACAATCACTTGTGACAGGAACTCTGCCTTTTTCAGTGTGACTGCCCACTGATAGTCACAATAGTGAGTTCTCAATGCCAAACTATCCTCCATCAACTGAGATCTCCACCAAGAGCACTCTAACCTCCTTCACATAATCTGCAACCATGTCAGGTCATCATGAAACCATGATGAGCTGCAACTGGAACTCAATGTCCGGACACGATATGATGCTGAAGAGTCCCAGGCAGCCATGAGAGCCCTATTATAGCTCTCCATGGCATACTCTGCTCCCCTGGCATAAGCTGTCATTATAGCAAAGATATCCAGGACTGTCAGGATTTTTGGCTCCAGATTTCTAACAAGACAGTATCTGACCACTTCTGGGGGGGGGGTTCAAACAGGGGCCTTGCAGAGGAAATTAGCAGCATTATCATCGACCAAATGTCAGGATCAACCTTGAAGCTGCTAAGGTCAAGATACAATGAAATGACTAGATCCAAGGCATGGCCTTTTTGATGGTTCCAGGAGTAACTGCTTGTGCAAGGCCGAGTGATGTCATCTGCTAGAAGAACCCTTTTCTAAAGAGAAAATCTTCATTGTTGATCCAAGCATTGAAATCACCCAGCACCAACAGTCTGGGGGAATTGACCACTAGAACAGCCATGGAGCTCTCCAAGTCCTGCAGAAAATTATTCTCATGGCCTGGAGGTTAGTACACGAGAATGACCATTCAGCCTCCACCTGACCCATCTTTCACAGCCATGCATTCACATGATCTGATCATTCCCATTGGGTATGTTGGCAGTTCCATAGCAGATCTAACACATATGGTCACCCCGCCTCCTCTGTGCTGTTGCCTTGGGCTAAGTGCCAACAGAGTAATCTGGCACAATGGTTGCCTCCAGTATAGGGCCTGAGTTATCACACAATAAGTTTTTTGTGATACTTACCAAGTTTGCTGAGGAATACACAGTAAATACTTCCACCGAGGCAGTTTTATTCCTCAGAGACCTGGTGTTGCAAAGAACTGCCAAAAGGGGAGGAGCAGAGTTAGCTGGCCCTAATGTTACTGTACCTGCCCACCAATAGCAGGTGCTGCTGTTGGGATTGGCACTAAGCAAGGAGGACTCCTAGATGGGCTCCATCTATACTCAGGTGGCCTCCCAAGCCTGCCATACTTACCATCTGTTTGTGGAGCAAGCATACACTTCTGACTGTGATCGCAACACCTCAGCTACTCAATCCACATTGACATACTGACCTTTATCCTATATCCTAAGTAGGTAGCTCTCTGTTGTGTTAAGGATTGTCTTTCCCTGCGTAGAAGGAGACATATTGTTGAACATAGGTCTGCACCTTCTAAGTATCCTTGAATTGTTGGTACTAGATGCTAAATGTATAAATAGAATAACAGATAGCTCTCTATCCATTATGAAGCGTTATAAAATGGGCACAGAATTTCAATAAATCCTTATTAGGCCATAACTGTGCAACTGGTACTATTTATGCCAGGAAAAGCCCCATAACCATGGGTATCACTGTACAACCCAACCCCAGTGAACAATCTGACCTTAGAAAGTCGACCACGATCTCTGAAGCCGAGTGACCGCAAAACCGGAACTCAGTCTTCGGCGGTCGGCTCACTCAACGGTCGGCTATATAAGTTGAAAAGCTGTCACCTGTCTCCTTTCCCTCAAATGAATGGACTGGACACCATATCAAAAATAATGACAGTGGAAAAGCTGACCACATTGCTGATCACAATCTGTAAAGCTCAGCAGAAAACTGGAAGTCACTCTTCAGCAGTCGGCTCAGTCAATGGTGATCCATAAATGTTTGGAGCTAGACTATCATCTATCCCCTTTACAAGAAGGCAGCAGAGGACAAAACCTGAAAATGTGACAGAAAACCAAAAAATAGATACAATTTCGAGCAGGGGGGAGGAGTCAGAAGTCACTCTTCAACGGCCGGCTCAGTCAACAGTCATCTGCAAATCTTTGCAGGCTATCATCCATCTCCTTTCCAACAAGCAGGCAGCAGGAGAGTGTAGAGAATAAAAGCTGAAAATGTAACCAAAAAAACAGGAAAAAAAAAATAAAATCTCACGGGGTGGTCACATACCATCAGATTAAAAGTAGGACCACTGCCCTTTACTGCCTTCACCACAACCTCTCATTACCTCTATTGAGAAGTGCTGAGTTCAGGAACTATTTAATACCTTTTTCATTTTATTTATTTTATTTCTCAATAATTAAAAGTGCTATTAAGAAAAATGTTAAAACTATGTTGGAAATTTTGTGCCCATTTTTTTAGTGATTAGATGATTGAGAAGTTATGGCCTGATAAGTTCACTTTCCAGGTGCAAAAGGCACTCTGTGCAAGTGCCTTGTGTCTTATTACACACCTGGGCATGCTCTTATCAGGCCATAACCCACACCTCGTCGTGTCTTATTGCTGGCATAACTCCATTGGGGGATTTCAGTGACATCATAAACCTTGCGGGTGAAGCTCGAGAGGCTTATGATGTCATTGTTATTTTTTGTAAGACATGGCTCCCTGTCTGCTAAACTGTAATTCTGTTTCTCAGCCATCAAACTTAAACTTCAGTCAGCACCAACTGTATTATCACTCACCGGCTGCAGCCTGCTCGCTTCACTCACAGTCATGCACACTGAGAGTGCTCCTTCCCCCACAACAAAACTGTCAGAGGCATTACCTCAACTCCCTCCACAAACCCTGTCCATCTTATCTTAACTTATGAGGTTTAAAAAGAAAAACAACACAGAAACAAGGAAGATTCAATCAGTGCCGACTGCCACACCGACTGCTCTTTCAGTCACCTGTGGGGCCAGCTGTCTTCATTCGCACCTATTGAGAGCCACTGTGCATTTTCACACATCCCTCCATGATCTGGCATAATCTGCTGCTTTTGAAAATATATTAGCATCATCTTGACATCAGATTGATGCTATCATGACTTCCTGATATCAGAATTATGTTATTATGACTTTTGGAGACTGCAGCTTTTCTGTGGGAAGAAACCCTAACATGTGTTACATTCCATATAACTTATATTTTGCTTGCTGTTTTGGTTTTATTGTATTTCCCTATTCCCTTTCCTTAGGATACATCTGTAAACAAGATTCATCTTTATCTCTGTATGCTTTTTCTGGATTAAGTAATTTTCAATAAAAAAATTTCAAGTTGCAGATCAATTGTAGACTCAGTACTGGGACCAATCCTTTTCAATGTCTTCATAGGGACGTTGCAGAAGAACTGGAAGGGAAGGTATGTATTTTTGCAGATGATGCCAAAATCTGTAATGTGGTGGATACTCAGGATGGGGTGGAGAGAATGCGAAGGGATCTTGGAAAACTTGAGAAGTGGTCAAAAGCATGGAAGATGGGTTCAATGCCAAAAAGTGCAACTACGTGCATCTATGGCATAGGAACACAGGAGGTGAGTATAGTATGGGGTAGGTACTGGCAAGTCACTAAACAGGAAAGGAACTTTGGGATTATCATACCTGAGAACCTCAAGGTGGCAGGGCAGTGTGACAAAGCAGTGGGTAGGGCTAGCCAGTGGGATGCTGGGGTGCGGAGGGAGCAGTATCTCCAGCAGGAGGAAGGTGGCGGTATTGCCACTGTATTGCTTGCTAGTGAGACCCCACCTGGAGTACTGTGTTCAGTTTTGGAGACCACAACTCACAAAGGACATAGACAGGATGAAGGTTTATTTTATTTATTTATTTTTTAATTTAAAAGTTTCACCATACTGAACAGAATTGCTTGTTTCCAGATGTGTCCGGGGGGGAGGGGAGTAAACAATGATTCACAGTACAATATATACAGCAGTAGTGAATAAAATACACAGCAGAACAAAATAACATGTATGCAATAGGAGTGATGATACATTTACTGTGATAAATCTTGTTATCTGAGCAACTACATGTATAAATATGGGATACATAACAAGGACCTGTGGAATATATGATTTATTTTCACAAGAGCTGTTTGACATTGGATAACCTCATGAGTGGTGTAAACCACAAATAATGTGCCCAAGGTCAAACAGCTAGAGTGAAAATAAATCATGTATTCCACGGGTCCCTGTTATGTATTCCATTTACAGTATGTAACAGGGATCCTTTAGGATAGTGTAGGGAGTTTTGTTATAGATTATTTAACTTTAAATGTAAACTTAAATGGACTTTTTGTGGTTTTCCAGTGTAACTCCGCTCAGCATAGTGGTTGCTAAGCAGCTGCTATGGATGCTCCAACTTTATATTATGACCAGTACGTAATGAAAAAGTCTGATGCACTATTCTTTGGTTTTTGCTTTTTTTTGGGGAGGGGGGCATTTGTCAAAAAAGTAAATAAAAATTTAATTATTTGCCATTTTTTGCTGATTATAAAAAATCTAAAAGGTATCTATAAATGAAACACCTCTCATTTTTTAGATATTTTTGTGCTGGACAACTTTTGTACTCAAAGTACTATGCTATCATTTTTCATTTTAAAGTTATTTGCATTTGTTTGTTGAAAAAGTGCAAACAAATTGAATTTTATGGTGTTTTTTGCTAATTATAAAAAACTGTAAGATATATATAAATGAAACACCACTCATTTTGTAAATATTGTTGTGCTGAACAAATTTTGTGCTCACAGTACCATGCTATCATTTTTCATTTTAAGGTTATTTACATTTGTTTATCCAAAAGAGAAAAAAAAAAGATTGTTCTGCTTTTTTTTGCTAATTATTAAAAAAACTAAAAGGTATATATAAATGAAACAGCACTCCTTTTGTAGATATTTGTGTGCTGGACAAATTTTGTGCTTAAAATACCATGCTATCATTTTTCGTTTTAAAGTTATTCTCGTTTATTTGTCAAAAAAGTGAACAAAAAACCTTTGGTTGACAGGTGGCATCTATTCAACATATGTTGAATAAATCTAGGATTCAAAAATTTATTCAAGATATGTGAAAATAAATGGATTTATTCAACGGCATGGTATTGTGAGCATGAAAGTTGTTCAGCACAAACATATCTACAAAATGAGTGGTGTTTCATTTAAAGATACCTTTTAGATTTTTTATAATTAGCAAAAAAAAAAAGAAAATTCTATTTTTTGTTATTTCTTTTACAAACAAATGTAAATAACTTTTAAATGAAACATGATAGTATGGTACTATGAGCACGGAGTTTGTTCAGCACAAAAATATCTACAAAATGAATGGTGTTTCATTTATAGATACTGTTTAGTTTTTTTATAATTAACAAAAAACAGTAGAAAATTCAATTTTCTCACCCCAGGGATCCTTCAGCATCTATTGACAGATGTAGAATGCCAGCTGGTTTGAGATGCCATGGAGAAGAGGAGTCAATTCAAATGAGCAGATGCATTGGCCAATCAGAAGAGAGAGAGAGAGAGACAGAGAGACAGAGAGAGTGAGTGCCACCTGCAGTCAGCCTGAAGGACCTCAGAACTTTTTCCCCACTGACTAGGTAACACTGCCCCGGAACTCTCTCTCTCTTCTGAAACTTCGAAGACCTTTCTGTGAGTTTTTTTCTTCATTTTATGCTGCGTTTACTTTTGTGAGGTATTGTTTTTACTTTTGTTTTTTCATTATGTGTTTATCCTCCTTCACCCTGCCAGAAGGCTTCTGTCCTCCTCCACTCCTTGGCTGCTGCTATTGCCTCCCCTGCACTTCTCAGGCCCTGTGTTCCCCACGGATTACCCCCCCTGTGGTGAGGGGGAAGGGCCATCCTCCCCCCCTCCTGAGCACTATCTGGAGCAGGTCTGAGAGCTCCATTAGGTTGCTGCATCGGAGTAGTGGAGGGGCTTCCATGAAGCCCGCAGGCAATTTTTCTTTCCGCTTTTCCTTGGTCCCACCCTTGCGGCCGTGAATGTGTGTGAATGGAGGCATATGTGCATCATGATGCCACACTACTTTATCTCCCTAGCTCTAATGCTACCCCCCCAGACTCCACTGGGGGGCAGCCAAGGAGCAGGATGGCATACACACCCTTCCCCAGGAGTGGAGAGCTGTCATCGGATGCTCGATCCTCTCCCTCTCCTGATGGCCCCTGGTGGCCTGTGCTTGTTCCTGAACATGGGTTGCCGGCATGGTGCGAGGTGTGGCATCCAGTGCCTCAACTCTCCGTGCTACTGGGACAGCTTGTTTTTACTTTTAAACAGTTTCTCTGTGGTTCCCGTTTGGTTTAGGGAACCATGGACTTTTTCCCATTTTTCCCACACTTGAGCGCCACTTCTGAGGTAAACGTTATCGCATTTGTGGAGAAATCCACAGTTTTCTTATTTTCTTCTATAGTTTTCAGTGATAAGTGGTTTTTTTTCTGTGATTTTACCACTTTTTGAGATTTAAAGCCACGGTTTAGTGGTGTTGTCCCATGGTTTTTACCTTTACCTAGGGACCACTTTACATTTATTTAAAGATATCTAATTGATAAATTAGATGGTTTCTCTGCCTTATTTTTAAGGGAAACCTCTCTGTGTTGTGCAGTGGGCATCTGTTGGCAAGAGGTGTGGAGGTGGTTACTGTCTTTCCAAACCACTGTTTTCTCTGAAAAAAAAATAGTTAACTGGATATAGATTTATAATTTGTTCTCTGGCCAAACACAAATTAGCTTGGCTACCTTGTCTGCCTCCCCTCCTCTAAAAGTGCCAAGGAGGGTACCAAGGAGTCAACACAGAGATAGAGACAAGCCCTCCAAGGATCCTAATATAAATAAGTCTGATAAAAGTAAGAATTCTAGTCAAGCCACAAAAAGACAAAATGAGCAGGGTTCTAATACAGTCCCTGCAAAAAAGACAAAGAAAGATAAACATACCACTGCCCCTCTCTCCGGAAGACAAAGGAAGACATCAGTGGTTAATAAAGATATGCCCTCTGCAAATGAAATGGCTAAGGCTTGGCATGTGTATTAGAATTTACAATCTATGGGCCATTTTTTACCAGCTCCCTCAGGGCCTGGTACACCTCTCCATGACACAGGGTACACCCAGGGATTTTATTATAAAGGAGAGGATGATGATGAATTTCCACAGGATGACTCCTTAGACCCAGATGGTCACGCCAGTGGTGATTTGCCTGATGACAATGATGAAGTTTCTTCCCATTTTACTTTTGTTAAACAGATGGTGGACACCCTGGAACTTCCCCTCCAGGATGACACTGAGCAAGAGCTGGAGTAAGACTATGTAGAGATGATGTAGAGATGATGGGTTCTCTTCCTTCATAGAAATTGATTTTGCCCATACACAATGCATTAAATATTCTGGAAACCCCTACATCTGCTTCAGGGGTGGACAGAAAGATTGAGAGGAAATACCAGCTTGGAAAACAAACTGCTGACTTTCTCTACACATATCCAGACCACAAAGGGGTGGTCCAAGTGGCAGCCTGTGACAAAGCTAACATGCCACTGTCTGCTTAGCCTCCAGAAAGAGAGTAAAAAAAAAAAACTGGATTCCATGGGAAAGAAATCCTATACTACTGCCTCCCTGCTGTTATGCCTGTCTATCTGCATGGCATATGCAGCTAGGCATCAAAGAGCCCTTTTAAAATCTATCCTAGCCAAAGTGTAACATGGGGGAGGCACTATGGTTAGGGATGTCACTGAAACTGTTAAACTGGCCATAGAAGCTACTAAGTACCAGTTCCACATGGCCATGGACAACAATGACAGTCTCAAGGGTCATGGCACAGGTCATTTCTCGTAGGAGGTTTGCTTTGTTAAGGACTACTAATCTCACACAGGATACCCAATGACAGGCTATGGATTTTCCTTATGAGAAGAATTCCCTTTTTGGGGAGCAAACTAAGGCTTACATGAAGAGGCTGAATGAATACAAAACTACTTACAAGAGTAAATGAGCCAAAGAGAAGCTCTCTACCTCCCAGAAACCACAAAGCAAAGGGGGCAGGGGCAGGGGTTATTTCCACTAGGGCATTTTATCCCATGCCAATGCCCATGGATTTTTCACAGATGAGAGGTTTCTTCAGGGGCAGAGGAAGGATAGGCCAGAGGAGAGCCAGGTCTACTGCTACCCTCACTACTCAAACCAAGCAAATAGTCCTCCTGACTGCTTTCCATTCACCTCCCCTCTCCCAGTAGGGGGCAGGCTCTCCCACTACCTCCATCATTGGCAGCTCATCACTGCAGACAGGTGGGTGCTGGAGGTGATGGATCAGGGCCTATCTCTTCACTTCAGACAATTTTCCTCCCTTCAAGGCCCCAAGCTTTCAAAACCACTAACTCCAACAGAAAAACTGCTGTTAGAGAGAGGTAAAAACCCTTTTGGAGGCCAAAGCTGTGGAGAAAGTGCCCTTCCCCCAATGGGGAAAAGGCCTCTATTCCAGAAACTTCCTTACTCTGAAGAAAAATTGGGAGTGGCGACCTATTCTGAACCTAAGGTACCTGAACAAGCACCTGCTATATCCAAAGTTCAAAATGGTAACCTTAAATCAGGTCATCCATTCTCTAAAGAAATGGGACTGGCTAGTCTCCCTAGATCTGAAGGATGACTATTTCCATATCCCAATCAAGTGGTCCCACAGAACATTTCTCAGATTCCAGCTGCCTTATCAGTTTGTAGCCATGCCATTCAGACTCACATCTGCTCCCAGGGTCTTCACAAAGTGCCTGGCAGTGGTCACGGCACATCTCAGAAGACAGGGGATTTCTGACTTGCCTTACCTGGATGTCTGGCTAATCATGGTCAGATTACCAGATGCAGTCTCAGAAGTCCTAAACCAGACAAAACACACCCTGCAGTCTCTAGGCTTCATAATCAACAAAGAGAAATCCCATTTTCAGCCTGCCTAAGTGCTGCAATTCATAGGGGCAGAGCTCAACACACACAGGTGAAGGCTTTACTTCCTTCAGACAGAATTCAGAATTTCCTCAGTCTGGTAAATTCCTTCACCCTGGGTCAGCCAAGGCCGGCCAGACACTTCCTCAAGCTACTCAGTCACATGGTCCAGGTGCCAGATTCCAGATGAGGGACATTCAGTATCACCTCAAGCCTCATTGATCCCAGAAAAAGGGTTCCTTTTCAAAGCTAGTGCCAGTCTCAAAAACCTTACTTCAGACTTTACCGCATATACTTGTGTAAAAGTCATTCCGTATATAAGTCGGGGGGGGGGATATTTCTCTCTGCTGAAGAAAAAGAGTTTTTTGTGTGACCCACGTATAAGTCAGATCTATGAATTTACCCTTTAATTGTACCCTCTTAAGTTCAATGAATGACTACTTGATTGCTGTCTGAGTGCCTCTCAGCACCAAATTGGCAGCTCATTAACTTCTGTGCTTGTCCCCTTGCACTCAGAACTGTCCCTCGGCAACCCCATTGTTTTCAATTGACACATATAATTACTAACAGAAGAATTACCTAACCGAAGTTTGCCAATAGCTGCCCCAAATTGAAAATACCCGTTGTCAGAACTACAGCTTCATATGCTCTTCGAGTCAGACAACAATGAAGACACTGAGTTTTTTGTATTCAGTGACCACTAAATCTATCTGTATGGCTGAACTGTGCACTGTTGGAGACTACCACTATATTGCAGCCGAATCTGTATGAGGCTCCTGTGTTAAGAACTTGGGTGCATAACTGATTTGTGAACGTGGCAGCCAAAATCAAAATGCAGTTCTCAGTACGTCCATACGCTACCTTTACTGACAATGTTCTATAACTAAAACTGAATGATCATCTGCTGCTCTATATATTTCTGACTGTTCTGACTATTTGTTGTTTTGCTGCCCTATATTTTTTGCCAGTAGTTTTCTCTGATCAGGTCAGTAACTCATATATAAGTTGGAACCCTATACTGAACAGTAAAATTTATGTCTCAAAAATCTGACTTATACACGAATATATATGGTAGACTTGAAGGAAGGAAGCAGAAAACTTCAGAAAAGGGGTTTCTTTCCAGATTCAACAATCTTCCCAGGTCCTGACAATGGATGCCTCCCTCCTAGGTTGGGGTGCCCACCTAGGGGAACCAGTCCATAAGTGGCACATGGACTCCCAGAGAGTCTTCATATCACATCAATATCCTGGAACTCAGAGCAGTGCTGTTGGCCATCAAGGCCTTCATCCCACAGCTCAGAGGACATGCTGTTCAGATAAGAACAGACAACTCCACTGCCAAGTTCTATATCAACAAGCAAGGAGGCACAAGGTCCACCAAACTCTTCACAGAGGCAATGAGAATTTGGTCTTTGGCATACTCACTGGACATGTCCCCGTCAGCCATTTATCTTATGGGCAAGGACAACACTTTAGCAGATGCTCTAAGCCGTATCAGTCAGGGTCACCACAAGAGGACCCTGAACAAGCAAGTCCTTGCCACAGTTTTCAGAAGGTGGGGGGTTCCAGACCTGGATCTATCTGCATCCAGCCTCAACCACCAGCTTCCCCAGTACTGTTGTAGGCCCCCGGCACTGGGGACCATTCCAGTAGATACTCTAACACTGAACTGGACAGGGAGGTTTTTGTTCGCTTTTTCTCCCTTCCCTTTGATTTACAGGGTCCTTCTCAAGCTCAGGGATCAGCTGGCCACCATGATTCTGGTGGCCCTAGACTGGGCGAGGCAGCCCTTGTATTCCCTGCTTCTCACCCTGTTAGTCAGGAAGCCCATCAGACTACCAATAACCCGCAGTCTCCCGATTCTTCCCCAGACAGTATAGCATACCCCAATATTCAGTCTCTTTACCTCAATGCCTGGAACTTGAGGAGTTAGAGTTCCCTGAATCCCAGTACTCTGAGCAGGTCCTGAGAATCCTGAGAATGGCTAAAAAGCCAACTCTAGGAAGACTTATGCTTCCAAGTGGAAGAGGTTTTCACTTTGGTGTAAGAATAAAGACATTGACCCTTTACAGGTTCTCCGCCTATCCTCCTGGACTATCTAGTTCACCTTCAGATGGAAGACCTTAAGGCTTCATCCCTGAAAGTGTATCTGGCAACCATTTCAGCTTATCTTTCCACTTGAATGGAGAAATCTGTTATTTCATAGCCCATTTTTAAAAAGTTTTTCAGAGGCCTTCTGCACCTTCAACCTCCATTGAAGGAGCCGGTCCTTCCTTGGGACTGGGAACTCTGCATAGCACAGCTTATGGAACCTCCCTTCGAGCCCATGGCTACTGCTCACCTGAAGTATGTCACTTGGAAGACTGTATTCCTGTTTGCCATTACTTCTGCCAGAAGTATTTCGGAGCTGCAAGCTCTGTGCACTGAGCCTAACTACATAATTGCCCACAAGGACAAAGTAGTACTTAGAATGAACAGAATATTTTGGCCCAAGGTGGACTCTGAGTTCCACCTCAACAAGTCTGTTACTCTGCCTGTCTTTTTTAAAGATGATTCCACTCCAGGTGAGCACAAATTACACAGCTTTGATGTGAAAAGGGCCCCGGCCTGTTACCTAGAGCATACTTAGCAGTTCAGAGAGTCCCATACTCAGCTTTTACTCACCTATGGTGAGGTAGGCAGAGGAAGGCCAGCTACCAAGAGGACCATTTCCTGTTGGATTGTCTCTTGTATCCTATTCTGATATAGCAAAGCTGGTAGACAACCCCCTCAGGGCCCACTCTACTAGGGGTACTGCTGCCACAGTGGCAGCTGCAAGGGATGTCCCTTTGCTTGAAGTCTGCAAAGCAGCTACTTGGAAAACTATACACTTATTCACAAAACACTACTGCTTGGATGTATAGCCCAGATCAGATGCCAGATTTGACACAGCAGTGCCGTAGATCCTTTTTCCTAAGTAGGTTTGTGTGCCTGCCTCCTAACTGTATTATTTTGTAGTCTGCATCTGTCAATAGATGCTAAAGAATCCCTGGGGTGAGAAGAAAAAAATTACTCCCCATAGTAATGTTGTTTCTTTGAAGGAATTCTTTAGCATTACTGACACTCCCATCCATCCTCTCCTGCAAAACCTGACTGGGAATGACTCTGCTTTTTTGTCTTAGCCAAATTTGCCTAGTTCCATTATTATTCTGTATTGAGTTTTTTCATAAAGTGGTTTGGGTTTTGCAGTTTCTACATTTACATTGTTTTTTACTGGGCACGGTTTTTGCCCTTTTTCAGCCTCAAAGTAGTTCTGAGGTCCTTCTGGTTGACTGCAGGCAGCACGCCCCTCTCACTCATCCGATTGACCAACGTATCTGCTCATTTACATTGACTCCTTCTCTCTGGGGCAGCTCAGCCTAGCTGGCATTCTCCATCTGTCAATAATGCTGAAGAATTCCTTGGAAGAAACAACATTACTACGGTGAGTATTTTTTTCTCCTTGCACTTTTTCATCAAACAAATGCAAATAACTTTAAAACAAAAAATGACAGCATGGTACTTTGAGCACAAAAGTTGATCGGTACAAAAGTATCTACAAAATGAGAGGTTTTTCATTTATAGATACCTTTTAGATTTTTTATAATCAGCAAAAAATGGCAGAAAATTCCATTTTTATTCACTTTTTTGACTAACAAATGCCCCCCAAAAGCAAAAGAATTGTGCATCAAACTTTTTCATTATGTACTGACCATAATATAAAGTTGGAGTGTTAATAGCAACAGCTTACCAACCACTATGCTGAGTGGAGCTACACTGGGAAATATTTATAAATGTAACCCCCCCCCTCGGGTGAGGCTTACCTTGACTGCACCGGGGAGCTCTGTTCTTGCTCCCGGTCCCCGATGCCGATCGTTGTCAGTCCTGGAATCTGGCAGTGTCCCCCTGTCTCCGTCCAGCCCAGTAGTTTCTTTCAAATCCTTAAAGGTGCAGAAGGAGTAGTAGCAAAGTCCATGCATGTGCAGTAGCGTGCTTTTGACTTTAGTCCACCATAGCGGTTGCCTAAAGGCCTCTATGATGCTCTCAACCCCCAAAAGAGGTAAATCGGGGGTGGACACCTGGAGGCAGCTACCAGAAAGGAGGACTTTCTGAGTATAAATCAACAGTCACTTGATAAAGGGCAAGGAAAGCTAGTGGACAGTGGGGAAATTATGAATAAAGACTCATTTGGCTGCCAAGACACTTTTAAGAGGGGATTGGGCAGTTTGGGTGTCTGTTCTGGACTCTGCTTGAGTCAAGTAGGGCTCAGTTCTGTGAGTTGGAAATACAGCAGGCCTTTTTACAGGACTCGAATAGTTGAATGGTGAACAATTGAGGATTGGAAAAAGGGATATGTGTGAAGAAAAGGACTGTGGTGTTACTGTCAACCGGGCAAGGTACTTTGTGAAAGCTCCTGGTGTCATTGAAGACTAAGTGTTGCAGTGAGCCTGCATCAGTTTGGAAGAAAAAAACCCTGAGCCAGTGAGCAGGGTGATTTGGAACTGTGTGTGTGTGTGTGTGTGTGTGTGTGTGTGTGCATCAGAGCTGAAGGTTGGCACTGTACATGAATCTGAAAACTTTGGAAAGAAAAATGTTGCAGGTGTCCAGTATTTAGGAGCCTGTTGTTGCTGAAAGCCAGCTGTGTAAAGGCAGAGTTCTGATCCAGAGACTGCAAGTCACTAGCCAAAGGCCACTGGAAAGGTGGAGATTCAGAGAACTTGTTACTGCACACCGGAGTTGTTTGTTCCTGCCTAGGAGGAAAGTGAAAGCTGAAAGTCGATCACAGCTGCAACTGGGAGCCAGGAAGGGAACCTGTCAACCCCTACTGAGTGAGGTAGACTTGGCTGCAGGGAGCCACAGGCATGTGCCTGAGTGCTAGGGCACTCTGGGTCCATTGCGTGAACGAGACTGTGGAGTCACTCCTGGGTCTGGGTTCCTTGTGGCTTTGTAGGCCTTGTGCTTGGGCTCTTCGATCTGGCCTGTGAAGGGGACAAGCTGCTACACCTTCAAGCAAGTCAGAAGGGGACAAATTGAAAGAGTCTTCAAGCAAGTCCAAGGTTGACCAACATTTTTCTGCCCATGTGCTTTCTGCCTTCTCTGACATTGATTGAGTGATCCCTGGACTTCCAGAACCCTCTGTGCCAGTAGCTGAATCCCAGTGCTGCAGGACCGGGAGTAACCCAGGGCTTGCTTTGACAAAAAGGGAGTAAAAAGATTTAAAATGTCAGCATCCTAGGAAGAGTTACTCAAAGGGACCCAATGCTGGCCAACCCATGGCATCTAGCAGGCCTGCATTAAGTCTGGGTACCCAGCTAGGACTGTTAGGACATAAGGAGTTTGCACTGATACCAGTGGGGTTGGGCACTGTGTGTGTTTTGGTCCACGGGCCCTGTTAGCCCAAATAACCAAACTTTTCTTCTCCACAGCAATCCTGTTCCTGGTACCACCACCCTTCCTAGCCTTCCCTCCTAAAATAAAACTGTGTTTTGTTTGTTGTAATCTCATTGTTGTGGGCAATTTATTGGTATTGGCTGCAAAGTATATGTGGTTTACATTACTGGGGCACAACCTGGTACCCAGTGTGTGGGGTGTTAGAAGTGGAGGTGGGTAGGTACAGCATCCCAGGGGGTTGTACCAACCAAACACCTGGCCCACTGTTACTTTACTCTGGGTGGAGGCACCATGCTACTTTCTTTCTATTCTGGGTAGAACCCCCAACTACCATCGCAACAGAACCAAGGACCTTTAACCTAAGTGTTATTCAACAGGCAGGGGTAGTAGCCCATTGGCACACGGCACCTGGGCTACAATAAAAAATAAAACACAAATTAGATTAAACATAAATAAAAAGTCAGTCAAAGAAACCTCCTATCCTTTTGCATATGGAATATAGCAATGGAAAATCCGTGGAATAATGAGTTATTCAGTACTTGATGAAGTTTGTCCTCGACACCCTCACCGTGGCTTATGCCACTCATGAGGTTACCCAAGGTCAAACTGCTCTTGTGCAGATAGATCATTTATTCCACTTATTTCCATTGCATATCCCTTATATACCTCAAATTACAGTGGCTATATATAATTGGGACTAGAGGTACAATTTGCAAAGAGCATAGCACAGTTTACATCTATTTGCAGTTTACAGAGGCATAAGAATACAATATGGGGGCAGAAGAGCCGAGACCACTTAAAAGAGATAACAGGTTAAAAGAGGTTGCTCATTATCACATAATTTCAGCAGAGATATATTACCCCATGTAATTGGAAGCATGTGGGAAAGTCATACGGAAAAGATATGATGCGGTGGGAATCCAGATGGAGGTTGGGGAGGAAAGGAAATAGGAAAGAGTAATAAGGGGATTGCCATGGGGGTATGGGGGGACTAGATAGGGTGAGGTAGATTGCACCCTTATGTGCAGGTATAAAAAGGGGGCATGGTGGGAAATTGGATAAGTACAGCCTAAGAAATCGGGGAGAGGTACCACGGGAGAAACATATGGAGTGGGTTAAGGATAAAGACAGAAAGAAGTTCTAAGGAAGTGGACTAGAAGTGGAAGAGGGTCCAAGGTATTGAGGAATGAGGGAAAAAAAGGAGTGGGCCCAAGTTAATTGGGAGGGGTGAAATTAGTGGTAGGTACAAGATGGGGAGGTATACCTATGAAGAAGGGAAGAAAGGGTTCTGGGAGGGGGCATTATGGATAGAAGGGGGAGGGCATTCCATAGTTTAGGGCAACGGAATGAGAAAGTGGACTGTCTGGTAGAGGTGGACCTGTGGGGGAGAGCAAGGGATTTGAGATCGGTGTTACGGAGGGAGTAGTTAGGATGGGTGGGGGTAGAGAGGGTAGAAGTAATGTGGGATGGTGGAGTACCAAACCAACATTTGGCCATGAAACTAGCAGTATGGAATAGTCGTCTGGACTGTAGGGATGGGCAGGAGAGGGCTTTGTAGAGATCACATAGATGGGTTCAAGGGTGGCAGGATAGAGCGAAATGACAGAAGGAATGGAAAAGGGTGCCTAATCTGGCCAGGGTTGAATTGGGAATGGCACTATAGACAATATCAGCATAGTCAAAGGTGGGTAGGATCATTTTCTGTACATTTGCATGGAAAGCCGGTAAAGGAATGCAATCCCGGTTCCTGTAGTCCAGAGGAGGGCAACTAAAATAGTGCAGGATTCATACGAGAACCCCTATGAGGAGAGACTGAAGGAGCTCAACATGTACGCTGTGGAAGAGATGAGAGAGAGGTGACATGACAGAGACCTACAAGTACCTCACAGTGGTGAACAGGGTGCAGTGGGGGGAGTCTTTTTCAAATGAGAAAGAGCATCAGGACCAGGGGGCATGCGATAAAGCTGGGGAAGGGGGAGTTCAAGAAAGATGTGAGGAAATATTTCTTCACTGAAAGGGTGGTTGACAGCTGGAACAGACTGCCAGCGGAAATGGTGGAGGCTAAAACAGTCGGGGGCTTTAAGCATGTGTGGGTTAGACATAGGGATATATTAGAAAAGAGGCAATAAGGTGGGAGGGGTTCCAGAGACCAGACAGGATATGCAGGTGCAGATTAGGCAGGGAACATCTAGGCAGACTGGGTGGGCTAAGCAGTTCTTTTCTGATGATAAATTCTATGGCCCAGATATTCAAACTACGCTCAAAACTAGCGCAACAGCAGGAGCAAGCACAAACCAGTTGCGCAAATGCGCAACAGGTGCGATATTCAAACATGGAGCAGAGCAAATTGCTAGCAACCAACATCTGAATATCGCATACTGCACCATCGCCAGAACTCAGGAAGGAGAAGCTGAGTTGAAAATGTTGCGCTATGGAGCAAGCAGGGAAGCTCAGCTGAGCATTCCAGAGCTGCCATAGCCAAGCACAGCCCCCAGAGCAATGGAACTGCACATCCAGGGAGGCAGGCTGGGGCCACCACCAGCCATGCCACATGGGCACAGGAACACACTGCAGAACCCACACCACACCTGCACACCCCAAGCACAGCATCACTGGGGGTGGGACGGATGATCCACATGCCCATGGGGACAAGCCAACAAAGCATAGCAGAGCCATGACACCCCAGCACAACCACTGGCAGGCGGAGAGTGCCACACACAGGGGGTTGACAACCACAGTGCACATCAGCCCCCCGTACGCACAGCACACCCTGCACCGTGACCCCAAGACACCACCCATGTGCAGTGACTGGCACTGCAGGAAACACCATGCATCTCCCCTGGCATGCGTCAACCCCGTGCTGCAGAGAAGCATACAAGCCAGACCCACCCCGGGCACCCAGCAGTGGGTGGCAGCAGACGGCAAGACCAACAGAAAGTCAATGCCATGCTGGTGATACCTCCCCATGCACACACAGCACACACACACACACACATATATCCAGGACCATACCACCCCAGATGGCTTGTACACCACTGCAACTGAGCAACCATAGCCAGCTGCAAATCAGAGACCAACACAGTATTCATAACAAAATATAAATGTGTATTATAACAATGTGTAATTCTAAAATCAACATCAAACAACTATTTACAAGAGGGGGTAGGGTACAAGTAGGGGTGGGCAAGGGGTAGGGATTACAAACTTGGAGAGGGAAGGCAGGGTGGTAGGGATGGGAGAAGGGAAGGGTAGGAACAAGTTATGGTCCCGCTGGCCGCCTGCCTCCTGGCTGGTGTTGGCCCATCCCATGCCGCCTCCTCCAAGGCCATGCCTGTGGATGGACTGCAGGATGGCGTGGTTGTCCTCCAGCAGCTGTCTCAGGCTCTGGACATCCCTCCCAATGCACCGGAGAACCTCGAGGCCTAGGAAAATGGGAACACAGTCAATGGCTGTGACTGATCACAACCCTGAACACCACCCAACCTGCAAGCCATATAGCCCAGTGTCCCGCACCTGTGATGGCGTACACCCACCCACAGTGAGCATGCACATGGCCATCACAAACAGGCGGCACCAGCTATGCGCACCACTGCCCACACACACTGCCCACGTCCATCACAGTACAAACAAGGCTGGCAAGTGACGTGGCAACGTGGTGCAATGCCAGTGACACAGCTATGTGCCCAGTGCATGCCTGGACCACCAGTGACGCATACACAGACGTGCTGTGATACTGCACAGTGATGCATGTCACCTGTGTCATGCCTACATACATAGATACATATACAGTGTTGTCAGATAAGGACCTATGGCAAACCCAGTCTGTCCATATGAGCTTGTAAGTTCACGTTGTTTCCCTAGAAGTCTGTTGCCCCTTACCCCTGATCTCCAGAATTCCTTCATGTCTGTCCCCTGCAGTCTGAAATCCCGTGATTGTGTCAGCCCCCACCACTTCCTCTGGCAGGGTGTTCCACTTGTCCACCACCCGCTCTGTGAAGACAGTCCATCACCATGTGTCCTCTGAATCGTCCTCCCTCCAACTTCATCCCATGCACTCTAGTCCTGGAACATCATTTGCACTTCAAAAAGTGTGTCCTGCACCCTGATCCCCCTGTAAGATACCTGTATGTCTCCATCATATTCCCTCTCTTCCCCCTCCCCTCCAGGGAGTACATGTTCAGTTCCTTCAACCTGTCATCATAGGACCCGTGATGCAAGCCATGCACCATCTTTGGTGCCCTCCTCTGAACCTTCCCTGGCCACTCTACATCCTTACATAGGTATGGTCTCCAGAGATGTACACTGTACTCCAGGTGGGGCCTCACTAGTGTCTTGTATAGTGGAATCATGACCTCCCCTTTCCTGCATGGTTGCATTGTGCAGGGCTAGTGGACTTCCCCAGCATGCAATAGCATCCATGAAGTCCTGATACTCACACTGCTCAAGCAGCTCTGTCTGCCGCTGTTGCCCCTGCTGCTGCTGCCGCGCTGCTGCTTCTATCCGGGCGACTCCTGCTGCCACTGGGCCCTGGCACGGCCCTCCCCATCCCGGCCCTGCATCCTCAGATCCCAGCCTGTGGGAGACATATGTTGAGACAAACATCAGTGTGACTCAAAAGCAGAGTGCCCCCTGCCCCAGTGACAGTGCCTGCCCACAGCCATAACCATCCATTGCACAGCTGTACACACTGACACAGCCAACCGTGTCTGAGCTGGCACCTATGCACAGCCCCCCAAGCACACACACACACCCCTACAGAGAATATAGGTGCATATATGGTACACTCACCTGGCCCAGGCACCACGCCCCCACCTGGCACGGTCCCGCAGTCTGGCCAACATGTCCGGCTCCCTCCGGCGGAGGTCACTGTACCGGTGCCGGCACTGCTCAGCAGACCGGCCCCGTCCAGTGACCCCCACCAGGTCAGTGGCCACTTGCTGCCACACTTGGGTCCTAGGCATGGTGAGGGGGCCTCACCATAGAGTGCCTCACAGTGGGGCTCCACCAGGGCCACCAGGTTGGCCACCTCCAGTGGGCTCCAACTCACTGCCCTCCTCCTAGCCATCTCAGCCAGTTTACAGCAGGCAATATGGCGCTCCGCTGCACTGGAACCCTACGTGGAGATGTTGCACAATAGACCACCACAGGCTCCAATCGCGCTGTTCGAACAGTGCCGTCACTTCACATAGCGCGTCACCAGACAGCGCAATAGGGACGCATACATGGCATGCGAAATGCACCAGGGGCAAAGGGCATACACAAGGTCATGGCAATGACGCAAGGCTACGCAGAGCCATCGATCGAGCAGGCATCCCGCGCAACTGCCAAGCTGCGTACCAGTGCCACAGTGACCATTGCGTAGTAGTGCCACTAGCGCCATATAGTGCCCAGTGCTGTAGCACCACTGGCACAATGGTGGCACGCCTGAATTGCCTATCGCGCTCAGCGAGGTCTGCAGCGATAGACGCATGCGTAAGCTGCCTGGGCATGCGCATCGCAGTGTAGCATGCAGGCACAAACCTGCGCCATTGGCTCAGCTGCCCTTCCAGATGATGCAAAGCGCAAATTCTGATATTCAGCCGATATACAAATCATTCGATCAGCCATTCAAAGGCGCAGTGGCACGATTAGCATGTCATTAAAGTTGCGCCACACCTCATTTGCATGTGTTGCGCTATAAAAATGCGACAGTGGGTTGTGCTGGCCAGATTCGGTTACTGCAGGTGAGAGGTGAGTTACATGCTGTGTGATGCTCAGGACAATGCTCATGGGCAAGGGTGCCGGAGGATGATAAAGGCTGAGGTGGCTGAGCATGAAAAGGGCACTTAGAAAGGGACAAAGGGCACCCTTTCTATCAGTATCTGCCATACGGAGAGGAAACGTGGGGGGCTTCTCCACCCCGGCCGGCACCTATGCTCATGGGGAAATGCTGTCGACTGCACAGTGACAGGTGTCCACTTCCACCCATACAGATCACCATGACTGACCAGAGCCAAGCTGAGGGTGAGGACAGCGGGCATAGGAGGAAGCTGAACTTCACAGCGGCAGAGACGGAGGCCCTCTTCCAGGCCTACCTGGAGGATGAGCCACTATTGAGTGGATGGAGGGCACCTCAGGCGAAGCCAGCTGCATGGGAGGGGTAGCTCGGGCCGCAACCTGCACAGAAGCCACCAGCGCCCGCGAGGAATGCAAGAAGAAGATGGGGACTGACCGCAGGAGGCTGAAGGAGAAGGTGGCAGCCTTCAGGGCGGCACGCGCTGGCACTGGTGGGGACCCGCCAGTGGTGTTGCAACTGACCCCAACGGAGGAGACACTGGTCACGGCCATGCAGCCGAGTGCCATTGCGGGCGTACCAGGCGGAGGATTCCAGACAGGTGGAAGCCCATCACTGCACGGTATGACATGGTGGTGGTGTTGGGGGGGGCTGTTGTTCACATGCACTCACATGTACTCTCTTTCTGTTACAGATCCTGTTCGTCTTCAGGAGACGGTGGTGGTGGTGGGTCCAGACAGTGATGCAGACCTGCTGGACGTGGAGGAGGGACCATCCACCTCCGCCACCAGCCAGCAGGCACTGCAGCAGCATGCACGCTGGGCCAACAACTCTGGTGTCAGTGATACGGGTGCAGGGGTGCACAGCCTGTGTCTCAGCAGTCCGCATGCAGGTATGCCAGCATGCTGTGCCTATGGCAGTGGCACGCACTGCACCATTGATGATAGCAGGCCTGCAATGGCAGTGATAGGTGTGTGTCCCATGACGGACACATGGCAGGCCAGCACATGCCCCTGGCCTTCCTGGTTCACACTGTGTACCAGCATGCTGGCACAGTCCCAGGCTGTGCCTGTCAGCACCGTGGGGCAGCACTGGTGGCTGTGCAGGTGTCCGCACTGTTGCCAGCACGGAGGTGGAACAGGTGAGCTGGGGGCTCAGCAGTTGGAGGGCGTCCAGCAGCAGTCAACACCAGGTCTGGGGTACAGTGTCAAGCAGTGGCACATGTCCACCGCCTCTTTGATCCGCCCATACCTGGTCCTGGCTAACAGCCCCACCCTCAAGGGGTGCTGTGTACCAGGACCATCCACACCCTGGGGGTCACGATGCCATTGGGGCACAGTACCCATTGGACGCGCACACCCGCCTGCTGCAGGAATCTGTACAGCTGCAGGGGTGGGTTGCAAGGTCCGTGGAGGCACTGTCTGTGTCCATGGAGCGGCACAGCAGGGAGTGTGCTCAGGACTGAGCCGAGCTGGTCCTTATGCAGACGGATGTGACCACCGCCATTGACAGGCTGACCCAGGCAGTGGTCTTTGTCGCTGACGAATTGGGCACACTGTCAGGTGCCCCTGTACCGCACACCCCACACAGTGCGCTCTCCACTCCCCGTTCCCAGTGTTGTGCGACACCAGGCCTATTGATGCCGGGTTCTGCTGTGGGCATCCCGAGCACCCCTGGTGCATGTTTGTTCGGCATGATGCAGACCCCTGTGCGGGCAAGGTCGCGTTCGCACAGTGGGACCCCTAGTGGTGCAAAAGCGCCACCCCATGTGGCCCCTGCTCAGCCTGCCAGTGCTGCTGGGCCACGGTGGGGCCGCCCACGCATCTGTGGTGGCCGGGGACAGTGCTACATGACTGAGCTGTCTCCTGTGTGGGCCCTGTCTGGTGCTGCCCTGTGTGCAATGTGTCATGGTGGGCAGTGCACTGCTGGCGTTCTGCTCACCACGCTGACACACGGACCACCTGCACACTCTCCCAACTGCTGTCCACAGGTGCATGTGCATGATGATGCCTGCATTGCACTGTACACCAAGGTGCAGGGTGCCCAGGTCCTGACACACGCACGTGGACACAGGTGGTGGGGTGGTCGGTGGTGCTGTGTGTTGGCAATGTCGTTTCCGCAGTGCTGTGCTTCTGCCCATGTACACTGCCTGGTGTGTGTGTGTGTCCATATGAGTGCTCACCCTCCTGATGGTGTGTTGGTATGCCTGGAACCTTCAACTCCCTGACCTTCATGCACGGTGTGTTCCCTGTGTGCCTGTGGTTTGCACATGGACAGTGTTGCCTGCACATGTCCCCTTGACTTACCTGTGTTGGGCGTAGTGCTCTTCTGCAATGGTGTCCCGGTGCAGCTGGGCCTGCCGGGTCAGTTGGGGGTCCCTCCGTCCTAGGGGGGGCTGCTTATCACCAACATCACCGGCGCCACTGGCGTCCCCATCGCTGTCCCCCTCTTCGACCTGTACGGCTATCCCATGGTCTTTGGCCATGTTGTGCAGGCTGCAACAGGCCAGGAATATCCCACAGGCCTTTGGGGCTGTACTGTAGGGCACCGCCGGAGGTGTCTAGGCATCGGAAGCGTGCCTTGAGCATCCCAAACACCCGCTCTATGATGTTACGTGTTGCGGCATGTGCCTCATTGAAGCATAGCTGCGCTGGGGTCATGGGGTGCCGGTACGGTGTGAGCAGCCAGGGATGGAGTGGGTATCCGCAGTCACCTGTGTGGAGATAGTGGAGAGCAGTGTCATGTCAGGTCCATATTGCCCATATCCTTGTGTGCCACTACCATGGCACCTGTGTCATTCCCACCCTTGCCCAGAGTTTGCATTCCATACATGTATACTCACCCACTAGATGACCCGTGGATGTCCCCACTCTTGAATCGATGGCACAGTGCAGACTGGTGCCATGAAGGCATCATGTGCTCCACCAGGTGTGTGTGGCACAGACTATTGATAATGCGCCCAGTGGCATCACACACAAACCTGACAGTTGACACTGGAAAACCCCTTTCAGTTCCAATATGCCTGGCCGTCGGGGCCAGGTGGTGTGCGAATGGCCACATGGGTGCAGTCTATGGCCCCTAGCACGCCAGGCATACATGCTACCCTGTGAAACTCCTGCATGTTTGCTGTACGCTCTGCCGCGGTGCTGGGGAAATGGATGTACTCCGCAGCATGAGGCAGCAGTGCACTGAGGAATTGGGTGAGGATGCGTGACGTGGCCGACTGTGTAATGCCTATGGTGTCCCCTGTCGGCCTCTGGAAGGTGCCCATGGCGAGCAGGCACATGCAGGTGTCACCTTGGTCTCCACCGACAGGGCGTGACTCCATCGTGAGGGTGCCTGCATCACATCACTGCACAGCTCACAGAGCCGTCTCAGTATTGCCCTGTTCAGGCGGTACCGGGCCACCATCTCGACGCCTGTGTACAGCTCGAAGCTGAGGCGGCACGATCACGCCTGTCAGGGCATACCGCCGACGGCCCCTCCGCGCCACGTCCCCTGCAGCATGGTGTCTCAACCCCTCATTACAGCTTCCATGTGGAAGCTGGCACTGTCCATCTCCCTGGCTTCTGCCCCCGCTGCTGTTCCTGTGTTATCCCGCTGCCCCACTGCTGCTTCCACTGCACCAGGCACCCCGCTGGCCTCTCTGTCCTCCTGACCCACTGTCCCTGTCTGCCCTTCCAGCTTCTGTCTCTCTCTCTTGTCTCTGTCTCTCCCCAGTTTGCAGCCTGCTAGGGTTCTTGCGCCGCTTCCTTGAGCCTTTTTATTTTGGCTCAATTCCGCTACTGCGCAACTTCCGGCTGAGCCACTCTTGCGCATTGCGCAAGTGTTCGAATATCGCATTGCGCACTTTATGCATGGACCCGCCCCCTTCGGTTGTGCATGCCTTCATTTCCATTGCGCTGTTGCTCAGCATGTTTTCGGTGGCGCAACTGGCCCCTTCTGAATATCGCAGAATGGCACATTTTTGGAGTTGCGCACGCACACCCCTGTTGCGCATGGCTCAACCCTTTTGAATATCTGGGCCAATGTTTCTAACTTGTCTTTTGGAGGACTCTTGATTCTGTGAAAGATAATGGTAAAATGAATTAAAGAACAGAATACATCCTAATCAGTGTGGTAACACTAAACAACTTTCTAGTATTCATTTGCTGCTTAAACTTATGTATGACCTTCAGGGTCGAGAGGGCTACGGTTTGTTGAAAAGCCCTCCCCAGCTCCCCTCGGTTCCCCAAAGCTACAAGGCTGGCAGCAGGAAGGGTTGAGAGGGCTATGGTTTGTTGAAAAGCCCTCCCCAGCTCCCCTCGGTTCCCGGAAGCTACAAGGCTGGCAGCAGGAAGGGTTGAGAGGGCTACGGTTTGTTGAAAAGCCCTCCCCAGCTCCCCTTGGTTCCCCAAAGCTACAAGGCTGGCAGCAGGAAGGTACACGATCTCAAGACTGCGCTCGGTTTTAAACCTTGGCACCTTTTTTCTGCTCAGCTCCCTGGCGCTGTAGTACTCACTGCTGCAGCCACTTTAATCCCAAGGAAATTAATGTATTTTGACTCACAAGACTGTGCCTAAGACTGTGCCTACAATACACTCTAGCCTGCCTACCTTGATTTAATTAACTTTTGCTGATTCTGGTACACTGCAGCTGCTGTTTTAATTAATTTTAGCATATCCTGTAACACAGCAGCTGCTTGCAGGCTTGAAATTTTCATCCACCCCCCCACCACCTCCTCTACCATTAATTAAATACACTGGTAATCCCGCCCACTTTTGTTCCAACCTATAAACTCACTTGGAGGGCAGTCCTACCCCTCCCCCTTGCTGCATCAGTCCTAATTCAAACCAGCGAGGCAGTCCTTTTTTTTTCTTTTTTTTCCTCCACTCACTCTTGCCTAGTCTCTATGTTTGCCTCTGTTCTACACTTATTTTGTATGGAAAAGTAACTCAGACTGAGGGTATCCCAGTTTTATCTTTTCCCCTCACCTTTTCAAATTCCCCCTGCTCCTGTCCACTCCTCATAAACTGCACTCTATTGGAATACCTGCCTCTGTGAATAACTATAATTGACTGCCAACCTCTGGCCACTAAGGGTCTCACTCAAACTGTGTTCACTATAGGTGTCACCCTGCCCTTAAGTCACCATTTCTGTCACTTATATTCTTCTCTTATAAGGGACAATCTACTTCTGATTTACAGAGGTTTCATACAAGGCATACATAATGTTCTCTCTTGCATGCCCAAGGTCACTTCTGGTGGTATCAGGATTACTACCCACCATAATCATCCTCTCCTATCTCTCATGTAACATACCAGCTGGATACCCTGGGTCCCACTGCCATGAAGAATTCTCCTTTGTATTCTCCAACCTTATACCAACTAGAACCTTGCTCCCTTCTCCTAACCTGTACCTCCATATAATTCATCCTTCCAAATTGGGGCATTTCCTTCTCTATCACCCCCCTAGCATGCCCAAATACCTAAAGTGCAATTACAGATTCTACAAAGAAGTTTGGGTGATGCTTCTACGCTTATGCTTGTCAGGAGACATAGAATCTAACCCTGGCCCCCATTGGAATGCCAGGTCCACGGATGACTCCTCTTGGTTTTCCACTAAGGGCATGAAAATTGCCCACATGAATATCAGAAGTTTACCAGCAAACTTTCCTGAACTTGAAGCCTGGATAGCCCTGTACTGTCCGGATATACTTGGACTAACTGAAACATGGCTCAGGCCAGAGATGCCTGATTCCATGTACAAAATACCTGGCTACAGCTTGTCCAGATTCGATCGCCCCACCAAACAAAAGGGTGGAGGAGTTGCCCTTTATTATAAAGAGCATCTCAATGTCTCTGTACTCCAGTCTTGGATAACAAATCACTGTGAAGCTCTGCATACAGTTCTACAACTAGGTGGTGATAAAGGCTAATCTGATCTGTGCCTACAATCCTCCAAGGGGCTCTCCCTGGCTTAAATGGGCTCTTGGATTATCTGGCCACTCTAAACAGTAGATCTGAAGTCATACTAATGGGAGACTTCAACCTAGACCTATCAGGGAGTCACGCCGGTACATATACTGAAGCTCTCGCCCAACTTAACTCGCTCAACTTATCTCTAGCCCTACACGCATCTCTTCCAACTCAGAGTGCCAATCTCTCCTGGACTGGATGGCTACAAATAGAGCAAATAAAATAATTGCTGCAGGGACCTTTTCGGATTCTATTAGTAATCACCTGCCTACATTCTGTATCTGGAATGGCCACTGCCTTAAACCCTCCCCAAGAATCATTCAATTTCAGGATTTTGCCAAACTAAAACGAACTGCACTTCTTGAGGATATTAATAATATAGACTGGTCTCCCATCTATCACACTGATGATGTAAATACAGCACTTGAATACCTGATGTCTCAGCTTCTGGCCCTTCAGGATCTGCACATCCCTCTGAAAAAAAGGCGTCTTAGGGGCTCCCCTAATAAATGGCTTAAAAAAGACCTCCTTTGAGCCATGATAAAAAGAGACAAGGCCTGGACCTTGGCAAAGAAGTCCCAACAATCAGAAGTCTGGGTTAACTATAAACAACTGAGAAATGCCTGCATATTGAGGAGGGCTAAAAGGAGCTACTGCCTTAAGCTTCTCAATCTTCAGCGGGTGATACCAGGGTTTTGGAACCACATCAAAAATTTAATTGGGCAAAGGCCCAAGACGGCCATTACCGACATGACACTGAATGACGCAAACTGTAACAAGTTACCTACTATTGCTAATGCTCTTAATGCACAATTCTCGGATCTCTCCGAATACACTGAGAAATTCAACGAACCTCTTTCACCTCCTCCTGAGGTGCAACTTTCAGGAAACCCCTTTTCGTCTCACATTAGTCTCCTCCACCGAAGTGCTGCATCTCCTCAAATCAGTATCCACCTATGGATCTGCTGGCCCGGATGGGCTACTGACAAGCTTCTTGAAGCAGGCAGCCCCTGACCTTGCTGTTCCTATTGCAAGAATCTTTAATCTTTCCATAATAACCCAAACGGTACCAACATTATGGAAAACCGCTCGCATTGTCCCTGTTCACAAAAAAGGGGATACCAAAAATATGTCAAACTATAGACCAATTGCCATTCTCGCTACCCTAAATAAACTTCTCAAGAAGGCCATCGCTACTCGGGTCACAAATTACCTGCACCTTAACAACCTTATATCCCCTACCCAGCACGGATTCCGAACAGGGCACAGCACCACAACTGCTCTACTTCAGCTGACAAATGCAGTCCTTACAGCAATGGATAAGAGCCTGCTCACTGGGGCTATATTTATCGATCTCACAAAGGCATTTGACCTTGTGAATCACTCTCTGCTACTTTCCAAACTGTCCCACCTTGGCTTTGACCTGTCGTCCATCTCCTGGTTCGATAGCTACCTCTCAGGGAGGTTGCAATTTGTCCAAACTGAATCCGCTGTCTCAAATCTTTCCCCTACCTCTGTTGGAGTCCCCCAAGGATCTATTCTTGGCCCACTACTTTCTCCCTTTTCATTAACAACTTTCCCTCCCTTCCCTGCTCCTCCTCGTTAATCCTTTATGCCGATGACATGGTGCTTCTCTCCAGTGGTAAAGATCCCTTATCAGTAAGAGCACATCTTCAAGCAGACTTCAACTGCTTGCAGGAGTGGTTACTACAGAACAGGCTCCTAATAAATGCTAAGAAAACTGTAACTATGCTTTTTGGCCTCCCATCAAGAATCAGATCTCTTACTCCAGACTTATTGATACATTCTCTAGATGACTCCCCTCTTGAATTCATTACCTCCTTCAGGTATCTAGGAGTCACTCTCGACCCATCTCTTGACTTTAACCTCCACATTGCGGCTACATGTAAGACAGTTTATTCAAAACTTGGTCTTGCCTTTAAAATTAGGTCCTCCCTCAATGATGCTGCCCGGCTTGCTATTGCACAAGGATTTCTCCTCCCTGCTCTAACATATTGCTCTCAGGTTTACCTTAAAGCAAAGGAGCACTCCAGAAATGGAGCACCTGCTATAACAGTATATGCAGATTTGCTTCTCCGCTCACAGACTTACCCATCATTGTCTGCTCTACTCAAAACTAAATTGGCTCTCCAGACTCACTCAGACACTATTCTGCAGGCTGTACAATTGATAATATGATCAGAACAGGGTCCCCTAAATACCTTGCCGAACTATTAACTCAGCCCTCCCAAGCATACCTCCTCAGGACATCTGCTCAAACCCAACTTGAAATTCCCAGATATCTCACACAAAAAGGAGAACGATCCTTTGCCATATCTGCCCCCCTTCTGGAACTCCATTCCCTCCCACATCAAACTCTCCAAATCCCACAAGGCCTTTAAACTGAGTCTTCGGGCACACCTATTAGAATCCGACTGCTGCTCTTGTGCTGTAACTTGAGCTTTCCTCAGCATTTTCTCCTCCCTATGGCACTTACTGATTTCCTACTGGTCTCCAAAATCTGAAAGTTTCCCACATCCAGCAGAAATCCTATTGTTATAATGCTACTTCATTTAAGTTTTGTTTGCTGTTTGTCGTTTCAATTTAGCCATTGATGTATCATCAGATGAAAATAATTAATGTAATGTTATCTGTTTCTCTTTGTTGTTACTGATAATGACTGTACCTGGCTGTATACTGTTCAAATGTTTGTTCTCACCTCATGCTGCTTCATGAAATACTCTTTAATGTTGGCTCTGGTCTCCCCTGTCTGTACTCCCCGGGGTCGTGCCTGAATATAGGCAACATTGTTGTCTAGTGTACTTACCCGGTAAACAAAAACCAAATAAATAAATGTTGCAGCTGAAGATTGTTTAACAACTGGTCTGGCCCTCTTTGATCACAAACAGCATCCAGTTAAGTGCTGCTCAAAGGAGTCTGACTACCAATTACAAGTTAACACCTTCATAGCCATCTCCTATTTAGCATATTCTCCGCTGGGCAACTGTGAGCCCCTTTTGGGGCATGACTCTATTTTAAACAAGATTTGCCCATACAGTGTTAGAGGTAATGTGTCAAGCAATGTAAGAATTCCTGCATTTTAGGGGGAAATTATGCAGTTTACAAGGAAACTGTTGTAACCCTGAGATGGTTACTCTGAGAAAACAGAACAAATACCGTTTGTGCCATTTACAGGAAAAAATAAATAAAACCTTCTAATGAAGAATTATGTCAAACTTGAATAAAGCAAGACCACAGTTAGAATGAGATTTGGGCTTTACATTTACTGTGTCCCCGCCACCATGCACATTACTCTGGAAAAAACTACAACATATTTAATACCCTTGCAACACAGCAACTGGCTGGCCCATCCAAAAAGCCTCCAATACATGACCTAGAGTTAGAGAAGAACAGCTCTGTAGCACAGTAACACTTCAAAGAGAAATAAAATGGCCTTTTCAGGTAGGGGAAATAGGCAGACTAGATGGGCCAAGCGGTCCTTATCTGCCGTCAAATTCTCTGTTTCTATGTTTTTTCATTGTAACTGGGCCCTCTTCTGACACTATACCATAGTACAGCATGTTGAGACCCGACTTATAGTAGAGTTTGGGAAGCTGTCCTGTTACCTCACTCACCTTACCTAGTACCGGAGTGACATGTTGCTGCATTTCTGTTAGTGCAGAGCCCCCAAAGTATTAAGCTTGTACACAGGTGAAACTGCCAGTGCATGTAAGATACAAACAAGTACCACGCAGTGGCTTACTTGGAGCGGGTGGGAGAGAGTGCAAGGAATGAGGAGCCAGTTACCAGGGAGCACAGGGAGACTGAGTGACTTAAAAAGTAGATCTAGTAGAAGAAAGAGGCTCTCAGATATAGAGGAAAAGCATGGGCAGGGAGAGAAAGAGAGAAAGCACGCACTGATTCATGCATACTTATCATTCTGTGCTTCAACTCCACTGTGCATGGAGCAAACATCTGTGATACATTCGGGATTCGGTTACAACCCCAGATGCCCATTTTCTCTCCTCCTCCTGTTCACTATACGTCAGCATAGCTCTTGCTCTGGAGCTGTAAGAAGGAAGCCAGAGAGTGGTATTTGAAACATAGAAACATAGAATTTGACAGCAGATAAGGACCGCTTGGCCCACCCAGTCTGCCCATTTCCCTACCTAATGGATAAGCTGCAGATCCTAGTTAACCAGCAGCCTACTTCTTCCTACCCCCACCCCCTAGAATTGCCTTATGACTGTTCTATGCATGTTTGAATTCCACCACTGTTTTGGACTCCACAACCTCCTCTGGAAGGCCGTTCCATGCATCCACAACCCTCTCTGTGAAAAATACTTCTCAATTACCCTGAGCTGCCCCTCTATCTTCAAATTGTGCCCCTTGTTCTTGCACACCTCTTTTGAAAGATGCTACCTCTTGGACTTTGTTGATTCCCTTGAGGTACTTGAAAGTTTCTATCATGTCCCCCCTCTCCCTCCTTTCCTCGAGGCTATAATATTAAGCTCCTTAAGTCTCTCTTCATATGTCTTCCGGTGCAGACCCTGCACCATTTTAGTTGCCCTCTTCTGGACAGCTTCCATGTGTTTTTTATCTTCTTGAGCGGTCTGTGACCTCTTGACCACTCACAATTGGCATAACCATGAGTGAGGGATCAAGATGCTGTAGACCTCGAATGAAGATAAAAAACGTATGACACACTCTCCCATAACGTTCAGTTTATACAATTAACATGTAAGAAAAATCACCCGATCAACAAGGTTCTTCTGTCGGTTTTTTCTTTTTTAAATATTTTTTCTTGTGTCGTCTTAATGATTTCCTTCACTTACCTGTGTATCTCCGCCATTCTAGAGGCACTCTGTTAGATTTGCAAGGTAATTCAGTCTCCATCCTGATGGTGTTTGTTACTTAGCAATGTTGTTGCTAGTTAGTTTGTCTGGGTAAACAGAGGGCTTTACAGTTTTCAACTCGGGGTACACAATCTACAGAAGGGACAGGGAGGGGAAAAGAGGAGGTGGAGTAGCTCTATACATAAGGGAAGGGATCAAAGCTACAGAACTAAAAAGTAAAGGGGGAGGACAAGAGGCACTCTGAGTCACATTGGAGACAGGTAATGGCATCACAATCTGCACAGGGGTTGTATACAGACCCCCATCTCAAGGGGAGGAAATGGACAAGAAAATGATAGAGGACATTCTCAAAACGGCTGAAAAAGGGGAGCTACTGTTGATGGGGGACCTGAATATGCCAGATGTTAACTGGATGGCATGTACTACAGCCACATCCAAGAACAGGGTCATTCTCAATGCCTTGCAGGGGGCAGGCCTTAGACAGCTAGTGTTGGAACCCACTCTGGAGGGAGCAATACTAGATCTGGTACTCTCAAATGGAGAGAGGATCACAAATTTAGAAGTCAGTAGACATCTGGGAACAAGCGACCACTGCACAGTGTGCTTCACAGTAAGCACAACCATGGAGACTAGCCATACAAAAACAAGCATACTGGACTTTAGAAGGGCTGACTTTGGCAAAATGGGTGAATACCTGAGGAATACACTAGCAAATGGCCAAAAAGGAGGGGTGGAAGAACAATGGAGAAAAATCAAAACTGCCATCATAGAGGCAACAAGCCTTTGTGTGAAACCGATAAAGAAAACAAAGCGGAGTAAAAAACCACTATGGTTCTCAAAAGAGGTGGCAGGGAAGGTTGAGGAGAAAAAGGCTGCATTCAAAAAGTATAAGGAATCACAGAAGGAGCATGACATGGAACTGTATCAATTAAAGCAGAAAGAAGTGGGGAAGACAGTCAGATTAGCAATAGCTCAAACCAAGGAAAAAATTGCCAATTCAGTTAAGAAGGGGGATAAAACCTTTTATAGGTACATTAGGGAGCATAGAAAGGTTAAGGGAGGAATAGTGAAGATTAATAAGGGAAAGGGGAGGTGGGCAGAGGGAGACAGTGAAAAGACAGAGATACTGAATGAATACTTTTGCTCAGTATTCACAAAAGAAGATGAGGAGGAGTTACCTAAACCAGCCAATAGAAGCACTCTGGGTATGGGGGTTGACACCAGTCCATTTACAGAAGAAAGAGTCCTGAAAGAACTCTTAAAACTCAAGGTGGACAAAGCAATGGGGCCTGACAGGATTCACCCCAGAATCCTAAAAGAACTAAGGGAGGATCTAATGACACCACTGACCACACTTTTTAACAAATCATGGGAGGATGGGGTGGTACCTGAGGACTGGAGGAGGGCAGATGTGATTCCCCTTCACAAAAGTAGGAGCAAGGCAGAAACAGGAAACTACAGACCTGTAAGTTTGACCTCAGTGGTAGGGAAAATGATGGAATCACTTCTGAAAGAAAGAACTGTTGAGTACCTAGAGGCCAGCAGGGCACAGGACCCAAAGCAGCATGGATTTACAGCAGGAAGGTCATGTCAGATGAATCTGATAGATTTATTTGACTGGGTGACCAAAGTAATAGACCAGGGAGGGGCTGTGGATATGGCCTACCTAGACTTTAGCAAGGCATTTGACACAGTCCAGCTCAAAAGATTAATAATCAAGTTAGCCAGCCTGGGAGTGGGTCCCAGGGTGGTAGCCTGGGTAGAAAACTGGCTGCACAACAGGACACAGAAGGTAATAGTGAATGGAACACATTCTGAAGAAATGGGGTCACTAGTGGAGTACCTCAGGGCTCATTACTGGGTCCAGTCCTATTTAACATCTTTATAGGTGACATTGCAGAGGGTCTGAAGGGAAAGGTATGCCTCTTTGCAGATGACACAAAGATCTGTAACAGAGTTGATACACAAGGGGGGGTAGAAAGGATGAGAAGGGACTTGGCAAGGCTGGAGGAATGGTCAGACATATGGCAACTTAGATTTAATGCAAAGAAGTGCAAAGTAATTCACCTGAGAAACAAAAACCCAGGAGAAGTGTGCACAATAGCAGGGGAGGTACTAACAACAACAAAAATGGAAAGGGACCTGGGGGTAGTCATATCAGATGATCTAATAGTTGGCAAGCAATGTGAGAAGTCAGTAAGGAGAGCCAGGGGGATACTGGGATTCATAGGAAGGGGCATCACAAGTAGAAAAAGGGAAGTGGTTATCCCTCTGTACGGACAGTTGGTGAGACCCCATCTGGAGTACTGTGTGCAGTTTTGGAGACCTCATCTATGCAAGGACATAGACAGGATGGAAGCAGTCCAGAGGAGGGCAACTAAAATGGTGCAGGGTCTGAATCAAAAACCATATGAAGAGAGGCAGAGAGAGCTTAATATGTACACCCTTGATGAAAGGAGGGATGGGGGGACATGATAGAAACTTTTAAGTACCTCAAGGGAATCAACAAAGTCCAGGAGGGTAGCATCTTTCAGAAAAAGAGATGTGTAAGAACAAGGGGGCACAATTTAAAGTTAGAGGGGGGACGGCTCAGGGGTAATGTGAGGAAATTTTTTTTTCATGGAGAGAGTGGTGGATGCATGGAACCACCTTCCTGGGGAGGTTGTTGGGTCTAAAGCAGTGGGGGAATTCAAACATGCATGGGACAGATATAAGGCAATTGTAGTGGGGTGGCAGGAAGTAGGCTGTTGGTTAACTAGAATCTGCAGCTTATCCAGTAGGTAGGGAAATGGGCAGACTGGGTGGGCAAAGTGGTCCTTATCTGCCGTCAAAGTCTATGTTTCTATGTTTCTATTTTTCTCTCATTCATACACACATTGTCACACTTGGCAGTCTGTTCAAAAGAGGCACAGGACTGAGCTGCCACTGGGATCAAATCAAAGTGCTTTAAACTGTTTTTCATTAGGCAAACTGTCCCCTTTTGTTCTCTTTTTAACCATAAGAATGTAACTCTTTCATGTCCGTGCAGGCAGGAGGTGAGGTTCCGTAGCACTGGCAGTGCATGTGGCATGCATTTCACAAGCATGTTCCTCATTTCTGCAGGTTTTTGAGTGGTTGCCTTGTGCCCTGGAGGCTGGAGATAATGACCTTGTGCTCCAATATTTATGTAAACTGGTGTAGTAGGCAGCTGGGGAGCATTCTCCACCACAGACAAAGCAACACTTGACAAACCCTCTCACTATAGTGCTCCCCTCCTCACTCACAGGCTCACCAGAGGAGCAGTAAAAGAGCATTGCTCCTGTCCACACTGTAGCTACCCAGCTACCCTGTAATGTACCTGCCCTGAACTCTACCTGCCCTACACTGTACCTGCCTCACACTGTAACTGCTCCAATGCTGTACCTGCCCTGCACTTTACCTCCCTCATGCTGTACTTGCCCCAGGACTCTACCTGCCTATGCATTGTACCTACCCCACACTGTTCTTGCCCATGCAATGTACCTTCCCTCACACTATACCTAGCCCCACACTGTTCTTGTCTACACTGTACTTGACCACTCTGTACCTGCCTCCAGACTGCACCTGCACCCACAATGTAAGTAACAAAGGGTTTTCAGTCTCCTGTGCTATCAGTCACTTAAGTCACCTTGCACCAAGGGCACTAAACACACCACAGCATGGTGAAGCCTGTACTGTATCTAACCTGCCCTGTTCATGACCCTACAAGCAAACAGGGGGCTTCAGCTTCAATGCTGTCAGTCCCTTGCCTTTCATCAACATTAATGCATTACACAGTGGGCACACCTGCATGGCACCTGTCTATCTGGGTAAACAGAGTGCTCCAGTCTCCAGTGTTGTTAGTCTCACACCTTTCACCAGAATAAAATACTTCACAGAGCAATTAAATCTGCACTGTACCTTCCCTGTTCATGGCCCTGCAAATAAACAGGGTGCTTCAATCTCCAGTGCTGTAAGTGACCAGTCCCTCATTTTTCACAAGCATTAAATACATCACACAGGGAGAACACTTTATTTATTTTGTTATTAATATATATATGTATGTAAGTATGTATTATGTATATATGTAAGTATTGATTTTATTTACACTTTGATGAGCAGGTGGGTCCACGGAGGCATACAAGTTGTATAATACAATACACAGGAGAAAATACCAAGTAAGTAAAGGATATTAAAAGATATTCTACATAGAGTGAACATTAGTTTGTCACAAATTTGAGTAGACATTCATATACCTGTCATTCTGGGTAAACAGAGGGCTTCAGTCTCCAGAGCTGTTAGTCCCTCGCCTTTCACCGGCATTAAATACATCACACTGTGGGGGAGCCTCAGCTTACCCTGTACTTGCTTGCACTCTCTCTATAGATAAATATAGGGCTTCAGTCTCCAGTGCTACTAGCCCCCCACCTTTTACCAGCAACATACACAACAGAGTGATTAAGTCTTATGTTGGAGTCAATATAGCATAGTGGTTAAGGACACTGACCTACAAACCTGGAGACCCGGGTGTTAATCCACAGCCACAACTTGCATACTGTGTGACCCTGAGCAAGTCACTTAACTTCCTTATGCTCCCAGGTAACACCAGGAAACAACTTAGGTTTAGTGTGCTTTTGCTGGTTAACCAGTTTTCTCTTTCCCTTAGCCTGCACTGTACCTACTGTCTCTACACTTCTGCCTACAGGCAAACATACAGCTTCAGCCTCCAGTGCTGTCAGTTCCTCAACTTTCACCAGCACTAAATACATCACACTGTGGGCAAGCCTGCACTGTAACATCCTTCACTATCTCTATCCCTGTAGCTAAACAGAGGGCGTTACTGTTAGTCTCTCACCTTTCACCAGAAATAAATACATCTTCACTACACCTCTGCCTACAGAGAAATATAGGCTTCAATAAAAACAAAACAACAAAAAAAATACATGTTTTATATAGAAGAACTCCAAGCAGTCAGATGTAATCTGATTAGAGGGGCTTGTGTTGATTTCAAATAGAGCAACAGTCAGATGCAAACGCAAAAAATAACTACAAATAATAATCTTCACTTTCATTAGTGCCCAGCACCCCTGCAGGAAAATGCAACATTATCCTTATTTTCAGTTTTGAACAAATAAGCATTTGCCTCCCAAAACTGGCAGCCTTAACTTAACATGCAGCATAGCAGATTCAAAGAAACACATTCTTAGATTAGCAGGACACTTAAGGGGCATGGCATTTTGGAGTCCTTATCTTAATGATCAGATGTTATTTATGTTAGAAGCATTTGACACTTCTTGAGACAGCAAAGTTTCTCAGGCTCACTAAATACATGTAAGGGGGCTGGAATCCTTATCTTAGATGCTACAGTATATTGTAAGTTATGTTAAAAGCACTTGACAGGTCTTGAATTCAAGAAACTCAGCAGAGAGAAGGGAGTATTTTATTCAACTGGATAGTGATTTGTAGTTGTTGTGGACAGATACACTGAAAAGTACTAATTTGTGCTTCAGTATCACATTTTTCCAGCTACAGACAGAGGTCATTTACCTGTGATGTCACTGTCAGTGAGATCATAATGCTGATGATGTAGTGAGGAGATTCATTGGAATACTGAACTGGGGAAGATTTTTGATGTGGGAGAGCTGAAAGGTGGTTTTGCACAGTGGCTCTGCCATTTGAGTGTGCATATTGTCGACTGCTACTAAGGCGTTTGCGTCTGCACGCTGTGTTTAAACTGTGGAGAAGTCACACAGCAGGACCCATTTTATGCTTTTCTTTACTTTATAAAAGTTATGCTACCTGTTTTTTAACGGGTCTTTCCAGTTAAACTTGCGGCGTACTGCCTTTGCATTGTAGTTTCATGGTGTGTTTTGTTTCCACAGGAGGACCCATGGAGATAGCCGTGGGGCTGCTGGACTGGAGGATGGCAAGACGGCCCTTCAGAAAGGCAGATAACTGCATTTTTCACAGCCAGATATGAGAAAAGATCAACAAAAGCAAGAACACAGCAGCTAGAAGAAGCTAGAAGAAGCTAGGAATCTTATGATTTTTGCAGCCAAGTTTGGGATTTTATTTATTTAAAACTGGCACTTTTGTTTCTGATCTGGGCTTAAGCTTATAAACTGGGCACCATTTTAAGGAGAGTATTTTACGTATTTTATGTATTCTATGCATTTTTACATTTTTATATTTTTGTATGTTTATATTCTGATGTGCTAGATTCCTTTAAATTTTAAGAGATTGGAAGTAAGTGTATGTAATCAAGGAAGCCTTTTATAAAATTAATTATTGGTCCCCTTATTGGTTCCCTTGGTTACTGTTGTTAGATTGATTCATTTTATTGTGTCCCAAGTTATGCTCTAAATTATTCAGTTTTCTTCTTTGTATTAAGTAGTGCTGGAGCGAATTCCCTAAATTGCCACTGTTAATTGCCGTTGTTGATTTCTAATCTCTAACCAGTTTGAAACTATTCTTTTATAATTATCTATTTAGCCCACTTTATTTACCTCGTTTCTAATAGATACCAATTCCAATTAATCTAAAATCCAGCTAGCTTAATTGCCTCCTGCTGGTAATTTGGGAATTTGGTTGTTTTATCCTGAATTGATCTAATGAAGTTTTATTTAAAAATGCATGTGTGGTGTTTCTCTAGTCAGATAAGCTTTAAATCGAGGAGTAGACAGCACGGAGCTGCGTATTTAGACCAATTCTTCTTGCCTTGGTTTCTGGAAATGCTTGTATATTTGGAATTATAAAGAAGGCATTAAATCATCCTTAAATCATGTCGCACTCTACCATGTTGTCCCCTGAATTTCTGTAGCTTCAGTCATTCATTGTTGGTGTATTGCTGGTTATCCATGTTTACATTCGGCATATTACAGTGTGCATTAATGGAGTTCTACTAGTAAGTATGGCATATGGTTGTGTTTCTTGTTTTCTGTAAACTTAAAGTATATCTGTTTTCTGTTTAAATTTAATGTTAGATTATTCAAGCCATTTAAGCCATTTCGAGAAGTTACCCTAGAATTGTGGATATTGATGTGTTTAAGTATTTAAGGAGAATTGGCTACTGTTTATTTATTTCTCCTTTTTTTAGTATTTTTGATAATCGAGCCATAGTAAGAAAATATACACCTGTGATGATCCAAAGGGCTGATTCCATTTGTTTGGGAGGAGAAGATGGGATCCTACTAACAGTGGAATGTACTAAAGTGTTTATTAAAGCATCTTTCCATGGCTCCAACTTATGGATTGAACTTCAAGGCATCCTAAGACCTTTATATGTGAGATTACATTTCTTTGTCTTCAATTTTTTGTCTTTTGAACAAAGCTGTTTGGATTCCTTCTTTGAACTGAACTGAAAGTCATAACATCTTCATCACTCCAGACTTTTATTAGAAGGAATATTGTATTTTATTGATTGCAAAACTGGAAACAATTACTGCTTTTTTTCTGTTTGTTTTGTATAAATGTCGAAAATTGCTGATAAGAGAGGTAATGGGGTAAAGGAGAAAAAGAGTTAAAAGGGGGGCATTAAGACTTATAGTAGGAAAAACACAAAAAATACAAAAAATTCTGGAAAAGTATGGCACAAAGTAGGAAAATTGGTTAATCAAAAAATATCTCAGTTTTTATTCCCTCTCCCTCTCAAATGGAATTAAGGGGTAATAAGAAAATAATGAAAACTTTTCATCCAAAATTTACCTCCTCACCATTGGGGGATGGTTCTTGTAGTAATTTATTTTCAACTCATCCACCACTAAAAAAAAATCATAGTTTGGAGGAGCAAATGGCTGTTATGAAAAGGATATAGTCTTTAATTACAGTAATTGTACTGATCAAGTGAGAAATGGAGGAACTACTATAGTAAATCTATCTGCCCCTGTTCTGCATCTATCTGAGTTAGTGGGATCTAATCTTGGTCAAAGTTGACCCAAGGTAGATGCTGGTAAACTATCTTCCAATAAATTGTTTGGGAAGGAAGAAAGGAATGAGCCAAATCTAGCTAGCAATAGGGTTAAAGCTTTAAACTTGAATGTTTTAAGTCCATCTTCACTTCCATGTCCACCTCTAGTAGATTCTATTCAGAATATAAATTTACAGCAGTCATCTCGAACATTATCTAAAGGCTGTTTCCTCAATAATTTTGAGTCCTTTTTAACCCCATATGCATTGAACCATAATTCTGTAAAACAATGGGTTGGGTAAGGAGTGTATGAATCCTTTTGAATCTGACTACGCAGGTCAGGAAAAATTATCTAATCCTACTTTTCATGAGGATAGGGCTTTAAATAATAAATCAGCACCTGGGATTCCAAATTTGTTAGATAAGTCCATAGAGAATATTTTATATGATTTAAAAAGTGAAATTCAGTTTGGAAATGAACAGCTTATGGAATTAGTAACTTTGTTTGGCTCCTTTTTAAATTTTTTATGAAAGAAAATGAGGCTCTCCCGGAGAACCACAAAGCTACTGTGATAAATGAACAAGGGAACAAGCTATCTGATATTAGCCCTAGTGCTAATCTCTCTGATAAATCCAATCCTTTAGATTTAGGTAGCACTGATAAGGTACTTCTGAAGAAGCCTTTCTTGTCAGTACAGAAGGAAATCAGAGACATAAGAATTATTACAGATGAAATATCTGAAAAAGAAATAGTAGAGATAGATAATTTAATAAAGGACTTGGAAAAAAGGAAATGTCAGATCAGAAATATTAAAAGGTCAAAGGGGAAACAAACTAAAACTAAAATAAAAGAGAAAAAGCATGATAATGTTAGGGGGTACTGTCCTGGAAATATTCCTAGCAAGGAAAGTAATGTTGGAAGTAGTGAACAAAATGATGATCCTCTGGTAAAGAAATTGAATGCTAAACACAATAAGAAGGTGAAGTTTGGTAAAACTTCAGATACTGTACAACTAGCACCTAAGGAAAATCCTTCTGTTTCTAGAGAAGTTATTAAGGAATGTTTAATTACTGCTGGTGATATGTTACCGACTCTGTATAGTTATAGTCTACCCAAGGGAAAATCTGAAATTTTTTATCTATTGAAATTGGCAACCTATAATTTAATGAAGGGACTAGCTGGGACTAAAATTGGGTGGCAAGATATTAAATCTTCCTATAGATATAGGAATGGAGCTCATAGAGGTTGGGTGTGTGTAGTTTTGAAAAATGCCTCTGTGAGATCTAGAATTTTTGCAATCAAGGATAAATTTTCTGATATTGGGGTTACACTTGATGTAACAATTAGGGAACATTCAATGAGTCAACTTAATAGCCCAGTGAAAAGCTCTAAAAGAAATGTGATAGGGTATGTAACTCGTGGTAAATCAACACTTGTTCAACCTAGAATTACAGCATTTATAAAACATGGTGAAATGGTCCACAGTTTAAGAGGTGATGATGATGATTCCATTATATACAGAAGAGGTCGAAAACAGTTGGGTGTTAGAATTAATAGCAGTACAGTACTGAATGAGGATTACAGTTTATCAAATTCAGTAATTTCTGTGGAGGGGGGGAGTGTGATAACACCAGAGCAAAATTTAAACAGCACTATAAATCTTATTAATGATTCAATCTGACAAGTACAGCCACAGCAGAAAATACTTAAAGGGCTAATAAATATTCTAAGTTGGAATATTGCTGGTTTGAAACATAAATTAAGTGATAAGGAATGTTTTAATTGGCTGAAATCATTGTCAATCCTGTGTATTCAGGAAACATGGGATAATAATTGTTATGACCAAATATCAGAGGGCTATTCATCTTGGGCCTCTCCTGCTTATAAAGAAATAAAGTTTGGTCGATATAAAGGGGGCCGTGTAATTTATGTGGATGCCAGACTGGATTTTGTTCTAATGGAGGCAAGTGCTTATAATGAATATTTTCTATACATCTTAATTGCCAATAATGGTATTAAATGGTTATTTTTTAATATCTATATTCCACCTAGCTTAAATATTCTAAATTACCAGAAAGTACTCAATATGATTGGTAGTAGTATAGATTCTGTTAGATCCAGATTTACTGGGGTGAAAATGTTTCTGGCTGGTGATTTTAATGCACATATTGGCTGTTTGAGGAGCCATCAATAAATTGGTGTATTGATGATACTCTAAATATACCAGTGAGACAGTCCAAGGATAGATCTACCTCCAGTAATGGGAAACTTTTGCTCAATTTTATGGGATGTTATAACTGTAGAATTCTTAATGGAAGGGCAGTAGGTGATTGGGAAGGGGAATGTACTTTTCCAACTAGTAGTGGAGGAGGTGTTCTGGACCTTTGTATTATAGAAGCCTCAGACTATTTTTTAGTCAAAGAATTGGAAATTGTAAAATCCTGAGAAAGTGACCATTACCCTGTTAAATGTTTGGTATGTCTAGGTTTTAAAAAAGATCTAATCAACCAATTGGAAGAGATAAAAGCCAATAGTCATATGTGCATAAAATATGGGAAAAAAATTAATTGGGATACATTTTCAAAGGATGCTTTGGATAATGTTATAAATATGGTTCAGGCTAAGGTTAATACTTGGGTATTTAATGATAATAGTTTCATAAGCTCAAATTGTCTAATTAACGAATTTGATGAGTTAATTATTTCTACTGCTCCGGTTATATGCAGGAAAAAAAGAATAAGTAGAGATAACGAATTAGATGTGGAAAAACCCTGATTTGACAATGAATGTCAGTATTTGAGAAAAATAATTAAGGAAGTTGGAAAAATTAGAACAAAAGAACATCTCTGGTAAGTTCTTGGAGCATTTAAAAAATTAAAATTAGAATATAAGCAGTTATTGCTAAGGAAAAAAAGAGTAATTGTTTCAATCTGTGGGCCAAATTACAAGACAGCCTAATGAAAAAGGATTCTAAAGTATTTTGGAATCGTGTGGCAATTGGTTGTAATGGGAATAATATCTCTTATAATGTTCCAGGGACAATTAGTGAAGAAATGTGGGTTCAGCATTTTAGTAAAGTACATAAAATCCCTTTAGATTCTAATAAAGCCGTAACAAAGGATCTAAGTATAGAAGTACTTAATTATAAAGGAATTGGGATTCAATTCTCCCCAAAAGAAGTTGAACAGGCAATTCGGGTACAGAAAAGGAATAATGCTGCAGGCTCTGATGGGTTGCCTGCAGAAATTTTTCTTCATGATACAGCATTTTGGGCTAATACATGTACTCCAATATTTAACATCATAAGTAGTTATTTTATTCTCCCTCAAAGTTGGAATAAGGGTATAGTAGTCCCTCTGTTTAAGAAAGGCAGTGGGTCAGATCCATCATGCTATAGAACCATAACTTTACTTCCAGTTTTACAAAAAACATTCTCACGATTAATTTTGGATAGGTTGCCAGTGTGGGTTGAGGATAATCACTTAGCATCAAAATTTCAAGGGGGGTTTAAAAAGGGGCAAGGCACACTTGATCTTCTTTTTTCCCTAAGCTTTTTGATTGAAAAATATGTATTTCATAAAAAAGGTAATTGTTTTATAGCATTTTTGGATATAAAAAGTGCTTTTAACTCTTTAAATAGAATAAAATTATGGGAATTTTTGGTTGAACAAAAAATTGATCCCCAACTGTTAGAAATTATAAAGCTCCTATATTCAAACACAACAGTAGAAATACGCTATGGTAGAGATGGTGCATTATCAAGAGAATTGCCTATTAAAGCTGGAGTAAAACAAGGCTGTTTATTGGCTCCTATATTATCTAATTTATATATGAGTATCTAATAAAAGAAATTAGTTTAATTGATACCTTTGCACCTAGCTTAGACAACGAGGAAACTAAGGTATTGTTGTATGCTGACGATGCCTTAGTTATATCCAGAACTCCTTTGGGCCTCAAATGTACCTTATCTACTGTTATGACTACTATGAACCAGTTGGATTTCGAATTAAACATTAGTAAATCAAAAATTCTGGTGTTTGGAAAATCAAAATATAATAAGAAACTTTGGGAAATTGAGGGTTGCAACATTGAGGTAGTGAAGGAGTTTAGGTATTTGGGGGTAATAATTGATAATAAATTATCCTGGTCTAATCATTTGGCAGATGTTAAACAAAATGCAATGAAAACTATGGGGGCTATGCGCTCCTTTGCTTCTAAATTTGCTAATAATTCTTTTGTGGCATTAAAAAACACTTTTGAAGCTAAACTTATGAACCAATTGTTATATGGTAGCGAAGTGTGGGGCCTTTATTTAGACAAGGCTAATTTAGAGAGTATTCAGCATAATTTTTTAAGATCTACTTTAAACCTCCCCCATGATTCCCCCTCCTGTTTTTTTAAGATTGGAGGCTGGAATTATCCAAATTAAAATAAGAATTCTGATAAGAGCAGTCAAGTATTGGGGTAAGATTGTGAAGTCAAATAAAAATAATCTTCCTTGGTTGTGTTGGAATGAAAAGACGAAAGGTTTAAATAAATTTGGTGGTAATGGGCACTTTAATGCATGGTTTTCTAGATTAAATAGAACTTTAAGCCAAGTTGGTTGTGAAGATATAGGAAGTTTACTTGTCTTGGCCAACATAGATGGCTTTGTAAATGTAACCATCCAGAGATTAAAGGACATAGCTGTTCAACAGGATTTTGCAAGTATTCATGACATTGATCAAAGGGGTTTATACTCCTCTATTAAAATTACTTGGGGGCTAGAACAATACCTGGTTCAATGTGAAAATGGGCTTCATAGGAATATTCTGTCTAGATTACGTCTGGCAAGTCTTGGTATAGTTTGCTATACTCTAAACAATTGGTTTTATAAGAAGTTTAAACTTAGTTGTGATTGCATTGATAAATGAGAAGTTGGTATTATGCACACATTATATGAATGTAAAAATTGGACAAAAGATCGAGAAAAGTTTATTTTTTCCAAAATTCCTATTCACCTTCTCTCACAACCTTCAGATTATAAGAAAATGATCTATGGCACTGCAAAATATTGTTTATGCTAAAACAGAAACTGTTATCTTCCAAGTGTGTTTCTATAGCTGCCTAAATGTGGATTATTTAAATTATTGTGATTTATGTACTTATATTTAAATGGATTTATAGGGAAAAATATTGAGATGTAAATAAATTTATTTATGAAATTGTAATGTTATGTATGTAAATGTAACAAACCTAAGGTTTTATACATTTTTTAACAACAATAAAAGAACTTGAACTTGAACTTGAGCTACAGACAGCAAGGTGGATGTAGGCTCACCGCCATAAAAAGTACAAATATTTATGATTAAAAAGCAATGTGTGTATTAGTATACATATAAAAATATTGCTATTTATAGAACTCTCACTTTGGTTTTTAATTTATACACTTATAGTATCATAGCAACAAGGTTATTGGGGTGAACTGTGCATGAGTTTTTTGATTGAACTGCAGTGAATTAATTGGTAACTGCTGGTGTTCACTGACTGTTGTGTGTACAAGGCATGTTGTGTGAAGAAGGCAAACAAATATTGCATCACATGTAAAATGTATGCCGTAGGTAAACATATCGTTGACTTTAAGTGTGATAAGTGTATTCTAGTTACTGAGTTACAAAATGAAGTTGACAGACTGCAACCTAAATTGTCTGTTAATCCTGAAATTAAAGCTTTGGAGGATTATATTGACCAAATGTCAATACTAGTGGAAGCTAATGCTTCAATCACAACAAATATGGTGGAGGATAACACTCCAATTTCAGTAAAAACAGGCGATGAAACTAAACCGAAGCCCCGACAAAATGTCACTCACTTTTCAATGTTTGAACAACCTACCTCCACCTCTACTCCCTCCACATCAACTCAACAACAGTCCACAGCTGATAAAGCAAATTCCTGGTTACCAAAAAAACTTAAAGCTAAGCCTAAGTCAGTAGTTAATGATTTATCTCCCCCAGTCACTTATGCAATTTCTACCCATAACTCATTTGAGCATTTAACTAAGTACATTGATGAATCTGTAGTAATCAGTCCCAACCTTAGTCAAAATGAGGAGAATAGTCCTCTGCATCATACACTATCTAATAACTCACCCGACGTAGTCACACATCCCCCCCTTACACAACCCCCTTGTGTATTAGACACATTAACTAACCACAAAGAAGTCTACATACTTGGAGATTCCATAACAAAATACATTGACCGTATTGTTTGTAACCCGGACAAAGAACAACATTCTAGTTTGAGCTATCGGGGTGCCAGGATTTCTGACATCACGGTTATGCTTAAACCTACTTTAAAGTCTGCAGGGAAAAATCCACTAGTTGTTGTCCACGTGGGAACTAACGATATTACTAAGCAACCCTTGCATGGTATAAAACAAGACTTTGTCTCCCTCTGCAATCTAATGGTGGAAAGGGGCTGTGACATCTGCATTTCAGAAATACTACCTATCCCAAGAGCAAGTGACACCATTAACTCCAAAGTTAAAATCATAAATGAATGGTTGAGGAAATGGTGCCTTAAACAGGGTATTCATTGTCTAACCCAAGGGGAGGATTTTCATCTTAATTCTTCCCTTTACTGTTGGGATGGCTTACACCTCAGCAGAAGAGGAAGTGTCATACTTGGGAAAAAGATTGTTTCGCATATTAATTCCCATTTAAACTAATCAACAAGGGGGAGTCTGGACTGTTGTCTAAAACTCTTGAAAAGGGGTCTAAATCTGTTAAATCACATCTAAACAGTTTATCACTTAATGCACGATCATTGAATATTGTTAAAAAGGCCGAACTGGAACTAAAAGCCCATCTTCTAGACCTGTCACTGATTGCTGTCTCTGAAACTTGGGGTAACTCATGTAGAGATTGGTCATCTGAGATTCCAGGCTTTAAACACTTTTTTAAAAATAGGCCTGACACAAAATCTGGGGAGGAGGCAGCCTCTATGTTAAGGATAGTATCCCCTCATACCAATCTCCTATTGAACAAAACTCAGAGAGCGTATGGGTACAAATCCAACCAAATGGTCTCCCCCAAATCATGGTTGGTACTTGCTATCATCCCCCCTCATTGGACAGCACTCAAAATCTTAAATTGCTTGAAGGTATTGCCCAGTTCTCAAGTAAGGGCCCAGTTCTTCTTTTGGGTGATTTCAACCTCCCAAATATTAACTGGGATACTTTGACGGGCTCCAATATTATTGAAAACAATTTCCTCACAATTATTATCGATTTGGGTCTGTACCAACTAGTCAAAGAACCTACTCGGGGTAATAATATTCTAGACCTCGTTATAGCTAGTCAAGATGTACCCATAAATAATTTACAAATAACTGATCCCCTTGGTAATAGCGACCATAAATCAATATTTTTTTCCATAAACTCACCTCACTGTTCAGCCCCCAGCAAAAAAATAATCAAACACTACGAGAGGGCAGACTTTCCAAAAATAAATGAACACCTAGGTAAAATCAATTAGGATAATACCTTAACTCCCCTAAACACCATCGAGGCATGGGACTTTTTAAAATCACAAATAGCCTCAATTGAACACAAATATATCCCAAATAAACGTACTCATAACTACAAAGGTAAGATCCCCCCATGGTTCAATGCTTCCATTAAAAAACAAATACGGCGTAAACAGAAATTATTCACACGTTTAAAAAAGAATAGTAATAATACTTCAACAAGTAATAATAAGTTACTAATACAGTATAGAGAATCAGTAAAACTTCTTAAAAAATCAATTTTAGCAGAAAAAAAATCTAGAGTTTCATATAGCACATGCAAAAGACTCACATAAATCTCTATATGCTTACCTAAACAGTAAAAAAGGTAACAATAAAATAATTGGTCCCCTTATGCTCAATAATAAAACAATAAATTCTGATCTTGCTGTAGCATCTACATTAAACAATTACTTTGTTTCAGTATTCACTCAAGATTCCCTACAACCCACTACAGTTAGACCATCTACAATTACCAATAAACAACTTGTTCTACAAAGCGATGTTTACAATTTACTCACAGCTTTAAAGAAAACTACTAGCCCGGGTCCAGACGGTATTTGCACAAAATTTCTTCAGGGCACAAAAAGAATAATTACATTGCCACTAACAATGATTTTTAACAAATCACTTCATGAATCTGTAGTTCCTCCTGACTGGAAAACTGCAATAATCACCCCCCATACACAAGCAGGGCTCCCACTCACTAGTAAATAATTATTGTCACATTAGTTTAACGTCCATCCCATGTAAATTACTTGAAAAAATTATTCAATCAATTTTGGACAAGGAGATTTTATCCCTAAATCTTACAGATATTACCCAACATGGGTTCAGATCGGGTTTGTCATGCACCACTAATTTACTGACCTTCTATAACCTTATTAGTTCTAATTTAGACTCATACATTCCCTCTGATGTTATCTTACTGGATTACAGTAAGTCCTTCGACAAAGTGTCTCATAGCATCCTTATTTCTAAACTTACCCGATTAGGTTTTTCCAAAATTCTTGTTTTGTGGATAAAAAGCTGGTTATCGAATAGATCACAGAGGGTTAGGGTAAATGGCACTTTATCTGACATGGGCTGGGTTACAAGTGGGGTTCCCCAGGGCTCTGTCCTGGGGCCCACTTTATTTAACATCTTCATTAGTGACATAAAAATTCATTCCTCCAATATACTTATTAAATTTGCTGATGATACCAAACTGGGTGGTGCTGTTAATAATGCTGAAAACATACAAATCATACTTAATGATCTTATATCTATTGAGCATTGGGCCCTTATCAACAAAATGGAGTTTAATACAGCCAAATGTGCTGTTATGCACTTTGGGAAAATAACCCTCAACAAATATATACATTGAACAATATCATAATTAAGGCTTCATGCTTAGAAAAAGACCTAGGGATTTTAATCAACAACAAACTTACACATGTTTCGCACTGCAATAAGATAGCAAATCTAACAAATTCACTTTTTCGTAGAATCAGTGGTACTTTTGTCTCCAGAATTGAGCAGTGCATTATACCATTATATAGATCATACATCAGACCATATCTTGATTATGGTTCACCATTCTGAGTCCTTACCTTTGTGGAGATGTGGACAGGTTAGAGAGGATACAGAGACGAATCACCAAAACCATACCCCACCTGTCACAGTTGGACTATAAAACCAGATTACACAAAACGGGGCTGCATTCTCTCAAACAAAGAAGACTGCGAGGGGACCTACTTCAACTTTTTAAGATTCTTCAAAATCCGACTTTAATGAGGCAATGTGGTATTTTCTTTGCTACCAGGAAAATTGGACCAAGATTAAACAATAAACAGTTAGACATAGCTAAATGTAAAACAAAAAAAAAGACAAAACTTTTTTTCAATAAGAACCCCGAGAATATGGAATACACTTCCCCAAGAAGTTGTTGACCCTTCCTTTATTACCTTTAAACTCAAACTGGACAAATGGTTAACTAGATAGGGGCAATTATCAATGATCCACATATGTGGAGGACAATGTCTATGGGCTTTTTGCCTTCTTTTGTCCCACAGACCAAGTAACCAAGTAAGTTCTAGTTTATAATTATCCTTGAATCATGCCTTCTGAAGAAGGGTGTGTCTACTTGAAGCATTGAGGCTAGTTCATCTCATGCTGTTTGTTCTCTACATTACCTATCTCCGTGAATAAATACCACTTTTTTGCAAGAACTGTATATCTTGCCATTGATTCCTTTAATTAGTCTAATGCTGCAAGGATTCTGCAGGGACTGGTAAAATAACACAGACAGTTAATGCTGTGTTTTAGGCAAGTAAATATTAATTTAATCAGTCTGGAGTGCACTCACCTTTGTGCTGTGGCTGATCAAGGGAGGGAAAAAGGGCTTCTTCTGGTACATAAAGGAGAGAAGAGGCAGAAGGGACAGGATTGTTAAGATAAAGAGGAAGGGAGGGAGGATGGGCAGAAAATGGATGAGGATCAGGTGGAGGCACTAAATTAATACTTTTGCTCTGTTTTCACTAGGGAAAAGGGCGGGCCTATGCCACAGGAGAAAATTGTGAGGAGACTTGGGGGAAGGGAAGAATCTGAGGGGTCAATTGTGGCTGACAGTGTCTTAAAGGGTTTTAGAGACCTTCGGGTGGACAAGACACCTGGACCAGAAGGAGCGAATCATAAGGTCCTGAGAGAACTGGAAGAAGTACTATCAGCCCCCCTGGTGGACCTGTTTAACACCTCACTGGAGAAGGGGTGCATGCTGCAGGACTGGAGGACAGCACATGTGGTGCCACTCCACAAGGGAGGTCCCAGAGATGAGTCAGGCAACTACAGAGTGGTCAGCTTAACCTCCATAGTGTGCAAGTTAATGGAGACCATTCTAAAGGAAAGGCAGTTGTTCTTCCTTGAGGTAAATGGTCTCCAGGACAATAGGCAACATGGGTTTGTCAGGGGGAGATCCTGCCAAAAAAACATAATAGACTTTTTCAATAGGGTCACAAGGTCGTTGGACAGGGGGAAGGTGGAGGACATCCTATGTCTGTATTTCAGCAAGGTGTTCTACTCATTGCTACTTGGCAATCTGATCAGCAAGCTGAGTGACTTGAGAATAGGGGGCAAGCTTCTGGGGTGGGTCAAGAGCTGGCTGTGGGACAGTAACCAGAGGGTGGTGGTAGGGGGAATACTATCCAAACCTAGACCTGTAACCAGTCAGGTCCCACAGGGCTCAGTACTCAGACCGGTGCTATTCAACATCTTTATTGGTGACATAGAGGAAGGGGTCAAAAGCAAAATATGCCTATTTGCAGATAATACTAAGGTCTGTGGGAGGGTGGATAGAGAGAAGGTGTGACAGAGCTCAAGAAAGATCTGGTTAGGCTAGATAAATGGTTGGGCATCTGACAGTTGAACTTCAATGTTAAGAAATGCAAGGTCATGCACCTGGGAGCTAGGAACCCAAGGGCTAGTTACTGGCTGGCGGGCATACAGGTGATCATCTCAGAGGAGGAAAAGGATCTAGAAGTGTTGATCAGGGATGATATGAAACACTTGCTGCAGTGCCATAAGGCAGCAGCCAAAGCAAATAAAATGCTGGGCTGGATTACCAGAGGAATCACCTCTAGGAGGGAGGAAGTTATTCTGCCACTGTACAGGTTACTGGTGAGACCACACCTAGAATACTGTGTATAGTCCTAGTGCCCTTCTCTGAAGAAGGACATCAAGCTACCAGAGGAGGTTCAGTGGAGGGTAACCAAAATGATCCCAGGCATGGTGGATAAAACATACGAGGAGAGGCTGTGGGAGCTCAACACGTATTCTCTGGAGGACAGAAGGGAAAGAGGGGACAGAAACTTTCAAGTACCTAAATGATTTAAACAGAGTTGGATCGGAGGGCATCTTTAATTTAAGTGAGGAGGATACAACAAGGGGGCATTGCTTGAAACTAGTGGGGGGGTATATTTAAGAAGGAATACAGTGGCCAGTTTTAAGGGACAGGGTATAAAAGAAAATTAGAATGGGAGGAATCAGCACTGAGAAATGGAGGGGGGAATAGGGTGGGGGTGGATGACTCCTGGAGGGAAATGGGGGGGCAGCTCAACAGAACTAGACTGAGCTGCACACTCAAGCAGACTTGATACACCAATAAGGCCTGTTTCTGCTGGCAATTTCATATGTTTGTGTGGTATTGCGGGCAACCTGAGTTCAAGTCCCAGCTGAGGCACTTGCTTCATTCTCTCCTCCATCTCTATGTGTTCCACAAATATGCACACCACACTTTGTGATTGAAAATGTAATTATCTGTGCAGCACCAGGTTGTGCACTGGAGAAAGAGTAATGTGCTCTAGGACAGCACAGCTTCCTGTTGCCTTGGTGGCGCAGCTGGTAGCGCAACTGGAACAGTATTCTGGGCAGCTTGCGTTCAAGTTCCAGCTGAGGCACTTACTTCTTTCTCTCCTCTGTTTGTAGGAATTTTTTAAATACCACCTGGAAGGTGATTTTGGGGAGCAATTGCAAAAACAGGTTTCAAGTGGGATATGAAAACATTCTCCTACCTTGTTCATGAGATGAGGTCCCAAAAAACAAAAACATATTTAAGAGGGGATTTGAAAAAGGACACCTATCATATTCATGAAGTGAGGTAAAAAGAATGCTATGTTGAACATTTGGGTCCAAACTCTGCAAAAATCACAAAATCATGAGTAAACTTGGAAACAATTGCAATTTTTCTTCATTGTCCCCCGATTTTCAAAAGTTTTTTGATGACCCAACCTTGAGAACAAGACAGGTGTAACCCAGCTGAAAGGTGATTTCACAGAGCGACTGCAGAAACATGTCTCTGGGGGATTTGAAAATTTTTGCCTACTTTATTCATAAGGTAGGTTCCCAAAAAGGCTATGTTGAAATTTTGGTGTAAAAATATTTAAAAAATGACAATGAGTAAAGGCTCAAAACACATTAACAAGGCATTAACAAAACTTACTGTACCTTGTTTCACTAATTTCCTGTTCAGCATTGGAAGCAGATGGACGTGCCAGTCATCAGAAGAGGACCCATAAGTTAGGGGTAGTGGTTGGGTGTCAGGTGGTGGGTGCTGAGAGGGGTGTCAGGGGAGATGGGAGGCTTGAGAGTCAGGGGAGCAGCAAACATCAGTGAAGGACCAATGATGATGAGGCATGGTTTCCTTCTTTTCAGGTACCTGGCTAGCTGCACTGAGGTGGACACCTTAGTGTCACATCATATTTGAGGGGGGGGGGTGTTAGCCAGCCTTGAGGGTGAACACCCCAGTGTTGGACTGTGTATGTGGCAGGGGTGAACAAACCCCAGGTTGGGTGGGGGATGATACCTGCAGCCAGGTTGGGTTAAGTTTAAAGCATTGTGAGGGGGCAGGTGAATGCCAGGTCTGGTGGGAGCAGGGATACTGTTGGTAGGGGTGAATGAGCACATGTCACGGGTTACATTTTAAAACTTTAAAAATTGGATCAGCTGGGGGGGGGGAGACCAGTGATCATACCCTGTTCTCATGCTAACGGGTGAAAACAGCCTCCTTCTAATAGGCTGCCCACAGTCCAGCCTCTGCAATGCTCAACTCCATTGGCCTCAAAACACTCACACCTTCAAAAGCCTTGCAGTGCTGGCATGCAGCCAATGTTTGCTTTGCATGTGAACAAGCAAACATAAAAAGGTATACAAAATGTGAATAAAACTCAGCGAATGAGCCAAGGCTGAGCTGGCTATGACCTCATATTACAGAAAAGTGTTTGACCCTATTTATCGCAATATTTTGATGAAGAAATTAGGTTTTACATAAACACCTCAGGCCCAATTCCGGAAGGTGGGTGCAGGGCTTTGCAGCAAGCACTGTGTCCACTGCAATGTCTGACGCAGCTGCTTCAAAGCTCTTTGTTGCAACTCTGCACCATTCCAGAAGGGATGATGCAGTTGCAACAGTTTCCACACTTTATGGCAGCTTGCGCCAAATGATTGGCACAAGCCCCATAGTAAGGGTACACCCATGGACCAAAGTTAGACTACTGGGGAGATGGTCTAACTTTACGATGTCGGGGACTTGTGGCATTGGCTTCTGGAATACCACGTTTGACACAAATCAGCAGTTGTGTCAAACAGCCTGCCACAAGTCTCCTGAGGCGATCCTAGCCACTTTTGGAATTAGGCCTCCCCTCTTAATTAGACATGTTTGGTCTTTGCTGATAGATCCCAAAGGGTGAAGATACAGCATATTAGATCACTGTGGTCTGAAATTAATGAAGGGGTTCCCTGAGGTACCAAAGTCAGTAGGCACAGGAAAACTGAGATGGGTTCACTGCAGTCTGATTTGAACCAGGTTTTTATTATAGGCAAAACCAAATAAGATGTATAAATAACAAAATCACAAGTTATACCTGTTTCTATGGGAAACATATACAAACCAATTATTTTCATATAATAGTATTAGAATTGTAAATCTGCTGGGCGTCACAATCACTGATTTTATTTAACACGGTACATTGAAGTTATGAGCAATTGAGCAAGCAAAATAATTTAGTTTTTTAATGTTTTAAAAAGAGCTGGACTTGCTATCAGTGAATTATTACTAGTGTACACTTTTTTTATATACCCGGTTTTGAAATATTCTTGTCCATTATGGCACTTTAGTTTATCAGAAGGGGAACCATGTATTGTAAGCTCTAAGAAAAGAGCTTGAATAATTATATATCATCCATTTTGACAGCAGAGTAGAATTACTGAATCTGGATGCTTTACAGTATAAACTAGAAGGTATAAATTGTGCAACTCAATTTTATTTGGCTGAACTTCCAAGCTGAATATTTTATTTGTAAAGGAAGTGAGCTACAAACTAAGGGAAAACTAATTACTTTCAAACAGTATACCTTGACCTGTAAATACATTTGGTAAAACAGAATAAGATTGTACTGGAATCCAGTGAGGATAGCAACTGAATAAGAGCGACCATCAAAACAGTGACTCATTAGCGACACTATCCTCATGGGCTACCCTGCTAGGGTAGTGATCCTATGCAAAGGTGACCATAGGCGAGGGTGATCAGAAGGGGAGAATAATGAGGGGAAGGGGAGAGGAAGGGAGGGATAGGGAAGGTTTCTCAGGGGGTAGTGTGCATGCTGCAGCAAGCTAGCCATGTAGTGTGGTGGTGAGAGTGGCTAGCTCCAACACAGCAGGTACTGGGTTCGGGCTGGGGTTGGGATTTTGCCAGTGGCTGCCCACTGCTGTTTGTTTCTTTTGTGGAATCCGGAGTGTTGCCCTCTCCCAAACATGCACCCCCCTGGAGATAGGAATCCTTAAGAAGGGGGCATCCCCCACATAAATATTAGGTCCAGTTGCTCAGTGTTTGTTCACCAGCAAGTGTATATTGCCAATTTGCTTTTCGGTGATATAAACGTGCCCTAATGACGATCGCGGTTTCACAATCACCATTATCACACAGAACCGATTGTACTTACAATGTCAAATATTGTGATAACAGGGATGAGTGGTGGGTGTATGATGGAATAATGACAGTTGGCACCATGGACTAAGACCGAGGCCAGAGGCTGGAGGCCGAGGTCATGTTCCATGGTGCCAAGTGCCATTATTGCTGAGAACTGATCCATTGATCCCCTACAATATTGTAAGCATTGTGAAGTTGATTGTATGATATCCAGTATACTGCACTGATGTGATGTGGAGTATTATATGCACAACCTTTGTACTTTATAATGAATCCTCCCTATGTTCTTATAATGGACTCTGGGTGTTTGTTGTTACGTGAAACATTTCTTTTAACTATTGAATTGTAATGATAAACTATTATTCATTCTTGCCTGAATAGCCTGTCATTGAATTTGTATATGTATTGTCTTGTTACTTCTTTGAGTGTTTCTGTTTCTCTGTACTGGTATGCCATTCTGACATCAAACTACCAATAGCGAAACCATTACACTGACAACAACCCATTCGACATCCACAGTGTCGAACGGGTTGTTGGAGTGATGTACGATACAGCTACTCCACTGTTAGCTGCTCTCCCCAGTAATCCGCCCCTCCTGGAGTTGATTATCTATCAGTCCAGGGGGTGCAGGAGCAAAGCCCCCAACAAATAATGTACAGAAGCATCATTGGGCTCCGTTGACAGATTTGCCAGTTGATGTGGTCGATGTCGGCAAATCCACGTCAATGTGGGGGATGTCGACAACTCTGTTGTCGAAGCGGTGACATGGAACCCTCTGTACAAGGTATGCATGATACATATTGTTTATTGATTAGTTTTATTCAATATTTGCATTAATGAAGCATGGGATATTGGCTGCAGTAATCCTTTTGCCTATCTACCTACCTAAACTTATCACTTTTTTCCCCAGATGTGACAGTGCTTCCACATGAGTCACATGTATACCATGTAAAGTAAGGAAAGCTACAGTTTTTCTTCATAAGTCACAGCAACTCAAAAACAGACCTCTGCCTAAAAATCTTTGAGGCATACCACTTCCTTTCTTTCCCCTCCTTTGAGGGTCATTGTCCTCTCCCAGTGCAGGCACAATACTGGCTCATCAACATCCCCTTTTAGAGCTCCCCTCTCTTCATCCCAGCCATCCCATCATCCTGCTTAGGTGGTGCACTGGATGTGTTCTGGGTTTACAAGCAAAGGGTCAGAGGTTTGATTCTGGGTTAGGAGGCACATATTTACCATTTTATCAAGGATGCTTAAGAATTATTATTTTGATAATATGTATACCATGGGGGGGTGGTATGATAGAGACTTTCAAATACCTCAAGGGTGTAAATAAGGTACAAGAGGGTGACATCTTTCAAAAAAAAAAAAGATGTTCAAGAACAAGGGGCCATGATAAGAAAATAGAGGGGGGTACACTGAGAGTTTTTTTTTCATGGAAAGGATGGTGGATCCATGGAACACACTCCTGGCAGAGGTTGTAGGGCCAAAAATGGTAGGGGAATTCAAAAACACATGGGACAGACATAAAGGAACTCTAGTAATAGGAAAGAGAGGGTAAGCCACAAATCATTTAGAATCTGTGGTATATGAAACAGGCATGGAAAATTGGCAGACTAGGTGGGCCAAGCAGTCCTTATCTGCCATCAAATTCTATGTTTCTATGTTTTTTGTCCTAGTAACAGTAAGTTTATTCTCAAAGAATGTTCTCACTTAGCACATCTGACACTCAGTGTATCCATATCTCTCAGTGGAAAACCTTCTCTGGTCTGCCTGCCTTTTTTGTCTAATTAGGCTGAGGAAGGATACTGCTCCATCCCAGCCCTTGTTCACTACAACTTGCAGGTTCACGCAGGTCAGGTCAGTTGTTTTATTATTTTTCAATGTGGCAGGGGCTGTTTCAGGCTTTGAGGGATCATAAGCAAGGGTGGCAGGAGCCATCCCTCTCCGAATAGCAGGACAAAGTCTCTGGTTTTCAAATTTGGGGCCTCCAGATTTTAGCTAATCAGGCTGTAGGAAGGATTTTGCTCTGTTCTGGACCTCACCGCTGCAACATGTGCAGTCCACGTACATTAATCTAGTAGGGCATGAGCTTCTCAATGAGACAGGAGCCAATCCCAACTTCAGGGGATTATGAGGGAGCATGACAAGAGCCTTGCATCCCCTAATTGGCAGGACAAAGACCGCTGTTTTAATTTTCAGTTTTGGATCCTTCTAGTTCAAGCCAATAAGGCTGTACTTCTGTGCTCAGATTTCCCAATGATCCCCCTTAAAACCCACTGTAGCGCTAGCAATTCTCAGCACAAGAACAGTCCCAGTTCTGCCAGTTGAACCTTATGACTTTTGTTCTCCAAGTCATCAACTATCTTGATTGCTCTCTCCTGTGCTTTTTCTATTGTGTCCATATCCTTCCTCAGACATAGCAACCACCGGTCCTTTAACCAGTACTTAGCTGTAGAATTAGGCCAGTTACCACTCTCAACATAAATTAAGGAGAGAATCACTATTTTTCATTTAGAGCTTTTAAATCTCCCAGAGTACATGCTCCCAGTAAAATGCATGCAGGAACAAGTTAGTTATTCTGAGCAAAGTTTTACTTATCCATATACTTAATTCTTAGAAAATACTGTTTACCTGACAGTTCATCTTCCACTCAGACTGAAATCTGTCTGGAGCCTAGGGAAATTCTGATCTGTAAAAGCAAACAGAGTTAATGATATTGCAATACAATAAGATATTGTGGCAATTAAAAATATGAAATTGCATATGCGGTATAAGGAAAACAATAGTGTATTCTCCTGTGAAAGGTATGTTATTCTTTAAAAAATAAAACAAAGGAAAGGCATATAATAAGGTTTAGAATGGAAGTTTAGAACAGTAACTAAGTGTTGGATGAACTCCACTCTGACAACTAGTTGCTTGTAGCAATCTTTTTAATATATTTTCAAAACACGCACTTCATGGGGAATGTTTTGTGGGAAACCCACTTCCTTAGCCCCTCATGTTTTGCCTAGATTACTATATAATAACAATTACTACCATGTATTTCAACAGTTTAAACTGTTATTGACAACACTGAACACAGTTCCATATCCCACTTTCCTGTAGCCCACTCGGGTCACAAAAATATCCCATTTTAAATCTAAATAAAATAATTGAGATCTGTACCAAGATCATTTGTCAAAGGCAGCATAATACTGAAAGGGTAATATTTAAATAGTAGCACTTAGTGGTGACATCATAACCTTGCTTGGTTTCAATTGGTGAATTGCTGTTTAAAGCCCTTCCTGTTTGCATAGCTTCCATGTAAAATAAGTGCAATCAAAATGATAAGAAAAAAGTCTAAAAACTTACTGCTCACAACACACAACTTATTTACCAACCTGGAAAGCAGACTTTTTATACTGTAGTTATACATAATAACAATAATTCATATCTTTATGATGGCAATAAATATCACCCTTACTAAAATATATATTAGATCACATGATTCAACATTTGATTTTAGCATTTTTTGTCACATTAAATACAAATGATTTCTGCTAAATAAAATGGAATTACAGAGTGGGTTAATCAGAAAAATCTTAAACTTGGAGTGATTAATGTGGAGGCCTGTTAGGGTTCAACTTAACATCGCAAACATAGGGAAATGTGGCATTAGGGTTTCCAGCCCTAACTCCCCACCCACAGTCCAAGCAACAAAAGGAAAACAAAATTAGGGTTTTGAGTCTAGAGAGTCTGCGTGAATCAATTTTGGGGTCTCCCTTGGGGTTGCAGCCCTAATGCATTACCACTTCCCTGAGCAAACAAGGCCAGATGTGATCTCTTTTCTTCACACAGGGCCTGCAGACAACATGTGGTGAGACAGACTTCTTTATTTTTGAAGAGTGTATCACAGTAAGCCACTGACTTGGAGCTGTACTTTGTGCTTTGGACATGAGGCCATGGGCTGGGGGGATGGGGGAGCATTAGGGTTGACAGTCCCAAGAAGGACCCCACCACTGATTTTCCAAGACTCCAGAGAAGCAAAATTCTATTATTTTTTCCCTTTTGGTGCTTGGGGTTGGGGGTGGGAAGTTAGGATGGGAAACCCTAATGTTACCTTTCCCTACTTTTGTGGCATTAAGTTGAACCCTAAGAGGCCTCCACATGAATCATTTATCTGGGCCTCTGGCTTATCTCTAAGCCACTTGACACCTGCAAGGCAAATTTTGCACCCCTCCTGGAGACCCTTAAATTGGACCTCCAGAGGCAGAGCCTACTCCACCTGACATTAACTGAGAAAATAGCAGCCATCAAAATGGTTCCAGCCCTGAAAGTTCTCCACTCACTCTTCTGTCTTCCAATTAAAATTCCCAGTATGTGGTTCTCCAAATTTGATGCCATGCTGAGTTTATTCCTCTTGGAAGGAAAGCCACCAAGACTTAGCTGAGCAAAACTGAGACGGCACTGGTCCTGAGAGGGGTTGGGGGGCTCCCATACTTCCTTTGTTACCATGCCACATTTGTGACAGCCCAAACACTTAAATGGTTCACCCAGCCATCAGCCAATGCACCACTCTGGGTAGCTATGGAAAGGCATGCCTGTAAAGGTATTCCTCCTAGAATAGTCTTATTTGACTGAGGTATGAGGCCTAAGAACCATCCAACCATTTTAAGCTTGATTAAATATTGGCTACAAATCTCACCAGCCCTACACTGGCCTCCAATACCATTTAGTCTTACACCACTCTGGGATAATAAGCTCTTCAAGCTCAGGGACAAACCAGTTCCAGGGGGTAGATGGAAGAAGACCATCATACTCCTTGTGCAAGACCTATGCTCCCAGGACCAATATTATCTTCAGTTCTACAATACCCTGATGTCCCTCTACTACATCACCAGAAAAGATCCCTGGCCCTCCTCCAGTTACGGGAAATATTTCTACTCATCTCAAGGAGCAGGACAGAACTCTCAGTCCCCACCCTTTGGAACTATGGTTAAATGGGTCAAAAGATATGGCAGGGGCACTATGTAAGAGAGTCAGGGATGATGCTTTGGCACCCAACACCAACATGTAGATCTCTTGGCATGGGAAACTAGTGATAGCATTCTTTGACCATGAATGGAGCACAACATGATATCTGGCCCACACTGCCTGTAAGGACACTAAGGTACAACTTATTCAAATAAAAATTCTTCATAGGTGGTATAAGAAACCTCAGGCTCTCCACTCCGGGGGACTCCTCAACTTTTACACTTGCTGGAGATGTAACCAGGCACCCTAGTCCTTATTTCATATTCTGTGATATTGCCCAGCCATCACCAAGTTATGAGATCATTCGTTGGAGAAATACTGTATAATTAGAAAACCACCACTTTTTGTTGCATATGCAAACTTATCATCTGCATTCGATTCATTAAAATGATATTTGTTGTGGGAAAAATGCAAAAACTGGGTATAGATGGTAATTTAATCAACCTAATTAGAAGAATGTACACAGATACTTGGATACAAGTTAAATATACAAGGGGGGGGGACTTGACAGATAAGATCAAGACAAATCTTAGCATCCGTCACGGTTGTGCCTTGGCTCCAACATTATTCAATATTTATATAAATTATATTATAATTGCATTGGAGAATCATGATCAACATGCCCCTAGAATAGGCAACACCAAAATTCCACTGCTTGCTTATGCAGATGATCTTGTGATATCTACTAGCAGATTAGGTCTGCAAAAAGCTTTAAACTTGATGGAAAGACTATGTGTTGCTCATAATTTAAAGTCTATCATTAATAAGACACAAGTTATGGTATTTGGAAGTAACAGGAAATGTAGATGTTTTTACCTTGCTAATAAAAAACTGAAATATGTTAATGAATGACAATATTTGGGGGTATGGTTCTCGGGAAACTTGAAATGGAATAAACATATAAAGTATACAATTTATAAAGCAAAAAATACAATAAAAGCATTAGACAAATTTAATTATTTATATGGAGGCTGTACAGTGGTCCCATTTCTAAGGATCATAAATGCCAAAGTAATTTCACAAGCTTTATATTTAGTAGAAGTGTGGAGTGTAGCCAACACCTCAAATTTACAATCAGTTATAAATAGTGCATATAAAAAAATATTCATAGTTCCAATGGGTACCTCAAATGTTCTGGGTAGGTCACACCTGGGACAACCAAGTCTCAGTTATGTGATCCAAGCTAGGCACATTTACGTTTGGGTTAAAGCCAAAACAGATATGTCAGATCAACTTATCAAACTATGTATAAGGGAGAAAGAAAAACAAATCCAATATAATATTTCTGACTGGTTAAATATAATGGAAAGGTTGTTGGAACTCAATGGATTAACATATCTTAGGCATTGGGATAAACAACATATTAATATTAATAAAGCACATACTAGGTATATAACAAAAAAGAGTATGATATTTCTAGACAGAATTACCTTGTCGATTTAAAACAAAAACTTCAATCTGGTTGGTGTGTAACACTATGGAGCATAACGTAAAACCTTACTTAAATATTATAAAATCTACTGAACATGGAGTACTCTTAACTAGATTCAGATTTGAAACTTTTGTAAGTGAAGTGCTAGATGCTATATAAAACAAAGAACAAACTGCATCTAGACTATGCCACTGCTACATTCTGGAAATTGAGGATCTTAGGCATGTAACATTGAGATGCCATGGTATGATAAATAGAGGAATAAATATCTGAGTAAATATTTACCTACCTGCAATATTCCCGATAGGTTTATGCTGGATCTGTTATTCAATGCAGAAAATATAAAAGTACTTTCAGATCTAGCATTATATTTAACTGCCATTGTTAAAATACGGGAAAGAAGAATAGGAATGTTGATATCCTGATATACTAATGGGGCACTGCTGAAAGTTGGTTCCCCGAGGTTTAACTTTATATGTTGTCTATATATGGTATGGTGTCCATTTTCTGTATTCTGGTAAATTTATGTATTAAACTTTCCAATTTTGCCTGTACAAGAAGGGTAATAAGTGTCTGTGCTGTCCTGTTATGATACCCTGCTTTCCCTTTGATATTAAGAAATCATGTATTTATATGATGGTTTTATTTATTGTCCACATATGGGCCTTTTAGGTGGTCTATTTTATATATGAAACTGTATTGTATTGTGCTGTGTCAATGAATGTCATATATGTTATATTTTTTACTTTTTTGAAATGGCAATAGCCAATCAATAAATTATTACATTACATTACACCAAGTTATGGGGTCAGATTTTGAAATTTTGCAGAACAGCACTTCCACAGCAAATAAGCCTTGACCCACCCTTAATCCTTGTTGGTATCCCCCTCCTTCTCAATGGCCAGAAATCAGTCTTTCCTAAATGTTATGAGTAATGCCACCATCCAAGCTAAAAGGCTTTTATTATGAAGACGGAGAACCACTGACATACAGTACCATCTTTTAATGAGTGGCTACTAATCTTGGGCCACTTAGCTTCCATGAACACCTCTCTCACTTTGCCCTGGGAAAAGTGAATATGTTCAATAGGATATGGTCCACATTCCTAAATATTTGGCCACACCAGCTTGGGACGGGTCAGAGTAGCTGTCTCTCATAACTGCCTATGATCTGGAGGTGGAACAAGAAGAGAATTATGATGTGAATGTCTTGCATTAATTTGCTATTATGGTCCTCTCTTTCTTGCCGTGTAAGGCCTGGTACCGGGATATAGAAAGCCAAATGTACTTATTATTATCTTTTGTTTAAGAAGTAGAAACCTCTTTTTATGTATGCTGTTCAGTATGAATTGCACTGTTTGTTCGATTTCAAACTCTTTAATAAGATATTTAATAAAAAAAAAGAAAAATTTGCCTTACTATAGTCTTTCTCATATAATTGGTCTTTCCAGACCTCCTAAAGAAGGTGGTCATTTGACCACTCCTTAAGAAACCCTTCTTGGATCCCGATGATCCAGCCAACTACCAACCTGTCTCTAACCTTCCCTTTGTGGGGAAGGTCATTGAGAAGGTGGTTGTGTTGCAACTGGATGATCATCTTGTAATCTGCAATGTCTATGAAGCTCTTCAGTCTGATTTCAGGAAGAGGCATAGCATGGAGACTGCCCTTGTTCGGGTATTAAATGATCTCCTAATGGCAAGAGATCGAAAGGCTCTTACCATCTTGGTCCTTCTTGATCTCTTAGCAGCTTTTGAAACTGTGGACCATGGGGTGCTTTTGGAGACCCTGCAGTCCCTTTGTGGACTGATTGGTACAGTCCTCTAATGGTTTCAATCATTTCTTGTAGGCAGGTCTCAGAGAGTGGTCACCAGAATTAATTCCTCTGAAGCTCTTTCCCTGTCCTGCAGGGTGCCACAGGGCTCCATATTGGCACCCATGTTGTTTGCAGTGTATATGCTGCCATTGGGAGATATCATCAGGTGATATGGATTGAGTTTTCAATGCTATGCAGATGATACTCAGCTGTATATGTCCTTTGTGCCCAGACAGATTGATGCAATCTCTGTGCTAAATAATTGCCTCTCTGAGATCAAAGACTGGATGAGCTCCAGTAGGCTGAGACTGAATCTGGATAAGACTGAAGTGTTGGTTGTGGACCCAGGCCACCCGGGGTGGGTTTGGGGGCTGGGCATGTGACAGGCTTATGGCTTGATGGTGTCCAGCTCACTACCTCAGATCAGGTGTGTAAACTGGGTGTTACTTTTGATGACAGCTTGACCCTGAAATCTCAGGTGTCAGCTGTGGTTAAATCCTCATTTTACCATCTGAGAAATATCACCCGGGTGAAACACTTGGTTCCACCAGGTGACCTTCCAACATTGATCCATGCCTTTATTACTACCCATCTTGACTACTGCAATGCCCTCTACCTAGGGCTGTCTGGGGTTGATATCTGCTGCTTGCAGTTAGTGCTGAACGTTGTGGCCAGGCTGTTGACTGGTATTTCTAGGACCAGCCACATTATGCCAGTGTTGCATGGACTGCACTGGCTGCTGGTTCAGTGGCGGATCACGTATAAGGTAGGCTTACTTACCTTTAAAGCCCTACATGAACAGGGACCCAACTACCTGAAAGATCTCCTGACTCCCTACTCCCCCAATTGTCCTCTCCGACCAACAGTGAGGGATTGCTAGAGATTCCCAGGGTTTGTCTAAAAACATCTGGAGCTCGTGCTTTTTTATTTGTAGCACCAACCTTGTGGAATTCTCTACCTCATCGGTTAAGAGAATGCCTGACCGTCAGCAGTTTTAAATCTATGCTGAAAACTTATTTATTTTCACTGGCTTTCCCTGACTGTTTTTAAATAGGTTATACTGTTTTCTGTTTTTAATATTTGTGGTTTATAATGTGTAGAGTGCCTTGATTTTGAAAGGCACTATATAAATAAAGAATTGATTGATTGCTTGACACAATGTCTTTACCTAGCTCTTGCCCATAACTTGTGTTCCTCTTTACAATTCATTCTTCTCTCAGAGGATCTTTCTATCCTTCCATACTCATGCGGGTCTCATTTAATTCTATATCCTTTCCTTGCCATTAATGCTTAGTTAACAATGCCTTGTGTGCCATAAATCACATGGGCTATAATTTATAAGCTTTCTGCATGCCAGACAGTATATCCATAGCATCTGCCTGCATAATTTTCTACAAACTGCTGCAAAGTGCAATTTCATGCAACTGTATAATCACACACAGTGTAAACATCTGCTGCCAAGTCTAACCCATGCCTACATACTGTTAAAGTACTGTGTATAATCAATAGCTTGAGCCTGCATATTATTCTAGGTACTACTACTACTAAGGGTGGCCAATAGGTTTTGCCTGCATAATGTTCCTGGTACTGCTGCTTTTTGTAATCTATAGCCTCTGCCTGCATATTGTTCTAGCTACATCTACTAGCTTCAGTCTATAGCCTCTACCTGAGCAGTGTACTAATAACTGCTATAAAGTGCAGACACAGTCATTACCTACTTATTATACAACCACTAAGTGCAGTCATAGCCTTAGCCTACATATTGTATTAGCTGGCTGAAGGACTTGGACAGGGCCATACTGGCACCACTCTGGTGGCATCAGCATGGAGCATCAATCAGTAGAAGACTGCCCCTAGATACACCTGTCTAGTGTCCCATAAAGTGTGTGCAGGTAGTGTCCAGACTGTAAACATGAACCAGGTAATTTTGCATGTGCCTTTTGTTGGGACTCCTCCTGTGCTCCCTATATGTCATTGACAAGTTTATGTTACTGCAGCAATATCAAAGTATCATTCCAGCCCCTGAGTTGTGTAACTATTCCATGTTAGCACTACTCATTGGGCATTGTTCCCACAGAGTGCATATGAAATGCTACCTTGCTTTCATTAAAAAGAGGGATATAATCTATGTTGGATACTACCCACCCTGCACCCCCAACCCACTCTATTAGGTCTTCTGTGCACTTTCTCTGACTACCTAGTTTATGTAATGCTTCTACTTCTGCAGAAGATATTGAAACTAACAATGAGTCAGGCCCATCCCCTCTATTGTGCAGGAATCTCATTTGAAATTCATAGTATGGACTCGAAATCATGCACATAAATGTTTTGTAACTTCTTTCTCAAGTTAGCGGAACTTGAAGTCTAGTTTAATTTATACTGCTCAAACATACTTGGTATATCTGAAATGTGTTTAAAACTCCCAACTCCTGGCTCTAGTGGCTCCATACAAGGTTATAAAAGTATAAGAAGTTACAGGTGAGGGTTGTGAGGTTGAGTCTTCTTGTATTTTATAGACCACCTAATGGCAATCAAAATCACTGGCAGTCGCAATACTGGCTGTGTATCTGATTAGATAGTAACAGAGCTGATCCAAGGCTCTTGTAAAAGCTTTAAATTTACTTATTCTACAACCCCCCTCAAATATCACATCACAGGCCTAGCCCAAATTATTGGTAGCTGCCTACCTCACAGATACACCCTAATTCTTGGGGATTTCAACATAGACTGGCATAAGGGAACAACAATGGAAGTAAACTAAATATACTTGAGATTCCATCCCCTTTGAAAAAAGAAACAAAAGAAAATGGAAATGGAATTACTGAAATTATGGCAGCGCTTCAATGTACTATAATAGGATGCAGAGATTTAGCTGATAGTGAGAAAAACACTTGAAAATAAAACAGATAAACAAATTACATATTCACCATTTTTGGACAAGAACCTAGTAGATGCATTAAAAAATACACGGTTTGCTAACATTTCCATAATGGAGCAGTTGATTATTTTAAAAGATGAAATCACTACACTGAGGGAAGATGTGGCAATTAATGTAGCAAGACTAGAAGATCTTCTAGCTTATCAAAAGAAACAGCAAGGTAAATAAAAAGAGACATCTTTATCCCTTGCTTATGATCTAATTGAACTGGATAATGAAAAGGAAGATGCAAATGTGGAAATAAGTAAAGTACCCAATTCAATTTTAATTAACCCAAACACTGAGGAAACTGAGAACAGTGATAAACAAAAAAAATAAAAATAATAACAAGAAAAACACAAATAAAAATAAAAGTGAGGACAAAAATAACAAGGAAAAGGGAAAAATATAAGAAACAGATACAGGAAATCAAAAAAACCCTGTGTCAAAAAAATCAGCAGAATCAAAAAAATATGGAAGCTTTATTACCTGAAAACACATCAAAACATCATCTGCAAAAGGACCATTTGCTTCCTCTACATAGAAAGGCCAAGGAAGAAAAGCCTACTTCACACCAGTGTGAGTATGATAAGTTTAGACAAGAGCAAGCAGTAATAGGCTTAAGAGGAACAGAAAAAAAAACACTCAAGAAAATCAAGAGGTGTTAAAACCTTTGGATTATATGATAGGCTACAAAATACTTGGTTTTGACTTTTCAATAGATGATATTACAGATGCAATTAGAGTGAATGATTTAATGTCAACTAATGTAATACTGCTTTGCTTTGAACATGCAAGAGTGGCTCATTATATCTGACGGAATTCTAAATATCTATTGGAATTTATTTTAACTATGGATTATCCAGTCTTAACCTCTGCAGTAACAGCAAAAAGTATGCAAACAAAATCTGAGTTGATTGATAAATTGGGGGACTCATATAATATACAAGAACGAATAACAGATGAGAGAAATGAGGAGTTTTTATCAGACATGGTACTTTCTATCTTTGGAATTGCACGTGTGGGACTAGAAAGTTACAATGAGTTGAAAAGTATGATTATATTCTACAGGTTTACAGGATCTATAAAAGATGGACCCATGGGGGCCAGATTAACTTAATTGGACATAGTAAGGAATTAGCAAACAGAATTCTGGATGTCAGTTATAAGTTAGATGTTATGGGTATATTGATTTTTGATCTAAACAGCTTGAGGGAGCAACAGATATATGACTATGATGATGTATTTCGGACAGGAGAAAATGAACAAAAAGAGCCAGTGTATAATGTAGAAGTTAACAACTGATTTCAACTGCTAACTGAATCTTTTGTGAATAGGGGATGTATAGACCTTTATACAGAATCTGAAATTATGACCACCTAGACAATTCATCAATCTCCTTCTTTAAAAACAACTCTACAAATATGGGTATATTAACATGGAACATTGCTAGGTTAATATCCAAACTTACTGATGCGGAATTAGTTACATTTATTAACCAAGTAGAAATTATTAACATACAAGGAACGTGGCATGTAGAAGATCTAACCGAAGACATAAACCTGAATGGTTATTATTTGGTTCATTCTATAGCACAGAAAGTAAAGGAAAAAAGGAAGGAGTATAGGTGGTTTAATTACTTATATTAAAATAAATGATTACATAAAAGTTATTAAAACAATAAGCAAACAGAATTATATTCTTCTTGTAGTTAAATATGGGATGAGTTAATTATTATAGTAAATGCCTATAACCCTTGGTAAGTCACTGCTACACAATAAACAGATAGGGAAAACATATCTGATGATGTGAAAACCATAGTAACTGAATTTAAGAATAATGACCTATTGATAACAGATGATTTTAATATAAGGCATGGTAAAAGAACAACACTGGATTGCAATAGCTCCATATTAAAAGCTATGAATATACCAAAGAGAAATTCATATGATTAAACAAAAATACTAATAAAAAACAAGCAATTGGAAACTATGCTGGATAATCTGCAATTAATAATACTACATGGAAGATACCCTTCAGATGATAAAATAACCTGTATAAATACAAGAGGATCTACTATAATTGATTACTTCCTGACATCCCCATTTGATTATCACATGTACTCAGATTTAAAAATCATACATAGAACAGAAAATGTTCATCTCCCAATGGTCTTATTTAGAAAAGTAAAACATCAAATAACAACCTTAAATGAAGAACATATAGAGATATTTAATGGTAGAATTAAATGGGACAAGACTCCCTCAAATAAAGCAAATGAGATAAGCAATAGATATATACAGACAACAACTCTTAAAATAGAAAAGGAACTAGACCCTGCAAGTATATATAAACAATTAGTGTCTACCAACACCGAGGTTATGTATAGAAATAAAAAAAAAAAACACAAATATGACAACTGGTTTACCAAAAGCTGCAGAGATGAAAACATAAAAGTATCTAAACTGACAAGGAAAGTTAAGAAAAACCCAAATAAATCTAACTTAGCAGAGTCAAATAAAAACAGGAAACAAAATGGAGGCCATGTTAATTATCACAGAATTCAACATCAAAAAGAGCTGTGGAAAACCAGAGAAAATGCAATCCTGGACCTTGCACTATCAAACACTGCCAGGATCACGGACATCAAGGTAGGAATCAATTTAGGGTCAAGTGACCATAGGTCAGTCTGGCTCACAGTCAAAAAATCTGAGGACACAAGTCACACAAAACTGAGATTCTAGACTTCCAGAAGGCTGACGTCAACAAAATGAAAACATGCATTAGGAACAATCTCAAAGTTGTAGCTGGGGAAGACATGGAGGAAACCTGGAAAGCCAGAAAGAGCACAATTAATCTAGCAAAAGCAGAATGCACAAAACAGATTAGCAAATCTAAAAGGAGGAAGAATTGTCTTTTGTTTACTAAAGAAGTAGCTTCCAGTATAAGGGGAAAAAAGAAGAAATACAAAGAAACTAAGAAAGAAAGCAACATGGAGGAATACAGAGCAAGACTCAAGGAAGTAGGGAAGGCAATTAGATTAGCTAAAGTTTGCGCAGAAGAAAGAATAGTAAAGGGGGTTAAAAAGGGGGATAAGACCTTCTACAGCTATATAAGGGACAAAAGAAAAAGTAAAGGAGGCAACACAGGGTTGAGAACTAAGGAGGGCCTGAATGTTGAAACTGATGGACAAAAGGCAGAGGTTCTAAATAAATACTTCTGCTCAGTTCTCACCAAGGAGGATCAGGGAAGTGGACCAGTAGTAAAGAATGAAGAACACCATACCAGTGAAGCTGACACAAACCCCTTGGCAACTGAAAGGGTCCTAAAAGAACTAGCAAAATTAAAAACTAGCAAAGCTATGGGACCTGATGGTATCCACCCAAGAATACTAAAGGAACTCAGAGAAGAACTTGCCACCCCATTAGCAGACCTCTTCAGCAAGTCACTGGAGAGTGGCACAGTACTGGACAACTGGAAAAAAGCCACGGTGGTACCGCTGCACAAAAGCGGCAGCAAGAAAGATGCTGGAGACTACTGTTCAGTTAGCCTCACCACAGTGGTGGGGAAAATCATGGAAACATTACTGAAAGAAAGAATTGTACAGCATCTAGGAGCAGCTAGCCAACTAGACCTAAAGCAGCATAGCTTCACAGTGGGGAGGTTGTATCTGACAAACATGATTGATTTCTTCGATTGGGTGACCAGAACGGTGGACCAAGGAGGAGCAGTAGATGTAGTATATCTGGACTTCAGTAAGGCATTCAACTCCGTTCCACATAGGAGGCTGATAAATAAGTTGGAACACACAGGAGTGGGACATAAAATAGTAGGCTGGATTAGAAACTGGCTCCAAGGGAGAACCTAGAGAGTGTTAGTAAACAGCACTCTGTCAGAGGAATGAGTGGTGACCAGCGGAGTCCCCCAGGGATCGGTGCTGGGACCAATTCTATTTAACATATTCATCAGTGACATTGCGGAGGGTTTGCAAGGAAAGGTATGCCTGTTAGAAGATGACACCAAACTCTGCAACAGAGTGGACATGCAAGAAGGGGGTCACAGAAATTATTGCTGATCTAAAAAAACTGGAGGAATGGTCAAAACAGTGGCAGTTGAAATTCAACACCAAGAAGTGCAAACTTATGCACCTGGGGAGGAAGAACCTAGGCTAGAAATGTACCCTAGGTGGGGAAAAACTGACAGAAACTAAGGTACAGAGAGAGATCTAAGGGGTACTCGTATTTGATGATTTAAGGACAACCAGGCAGTGCAAAAAGGTGGAGCAAAAAGCTAGCAGCATTCATGGATGCATAGGAAGGGGTATCACAAGTAGGAAAAGCAAAGTGATAGTTTCACTGTACAAGTCCTTGGTGAGGCCTCACCTGGAGTACTGCATCCTGTTCTGGAGACCTCACCTCAAGAAGGACAAGGATCACCTGGAAACCGTGCAGAATAGAGCTATGAAGATGATACCTGGACTACAAGGAGAGCCATATGAATTGAGATTAAACCATTTTAGGATGTACTCACTGGAGAGGAGAAGGCACTGGGGAGATATGATAGAGACATTTAAATACCTCAAAGTTATCAACTCAGTACAAACACAGGATCTCTTCAGGGAAAACACGAATACATGGACAAAGGGGCATTACATGCGCCTGAAAGGAGACAGTTTTAAAATAAATAGCAAGAAGCTTTTCTTCACAGAAAGGGTGGTGAAGCCCTGGAACAGTCTGCCCCCAGAGGCTGTGGCAGCAAAGACAGTGGGGGAGTTCAAGCTAGCATGGGATAGGCACTGTGGAAACCTAAGGCAGTAAAGAAACTGGGAGGGAGGTAGCTTTCATGGGCAGACTAGATGGATCGCAAGGTCCCCTTCTGCCAGCTCACTCTTATGTTCTTATGAAACTATGTTGTGTGCCACGAATGAGAAAAATGACAAAAAGTACTGGTCTTTAGTCGCAAGGAGCACAAATAGATATAAAGAGCAATATGACTCCTATATTACACCTAATACATGGGTAGACCATTTTACTGCATTATTCTACAAAACCCAATATAAGGAGAAACCTGTAAATCAGGAATTAAATGAAAGTTTTAAGTGGTTCACCAAAAGGGAAGTTAATCTGGCTATTAATAGTTAAAAAAAAAAATCACCCAGCTTGGATAATATACCAACAAATTTTTTTCTTTTAAACCCAGAATGGTGGACATTAGTATTGATAGACCTCTTTAACAAATGCGCAATGTATGCCTATACTCCCCCATCTTGGAGGGGTATTTAGATTATACCTGTACATAAGAAGGAGCAAAATCTGACCTACTAGCCTTATAGATAATATGGCTAAAATGTATGCGAAAGTATTATTAAAGAGGCTATTAGTATGGCTTAATCTATAGTTTCTCCACTGCAGACTGGTTTTAAAAAGGAAACTGGCACAACTACGCAAATATTTATTTTAACACATTTGATAGAAAAGTATTGCAAGAAAAGAAAAAAATTATTTGTAGCATGTGTGGCTTTTACAACCGCTTTTGATTCAATCATAAGAAATTATCTATGGGAAAAGATGGAACAGTTGAGTGTTGACACAAATGTATTATTACTAATAAGATAAATTTACACTAATATATGGACAAAAATTGAATATAGTAAATCGGGACAAACAATAGGAAAAAATTGAGACAAACATAGGGGTTTGTCTAGGTTGTGTGCTTGCACCAACGCTGTTTAACATCTATATAAATGAGATCATCATGGAATTGGATGATTCAACAATTCATGCACCAAAAATTGGACTACAAAGGATACCTGTACTTGCATATGCCGATGACCTGGCAATAATATCAACAAGTAGACTAGGACTACAAAGAACACTTGCTAAATTAGACACACTTTGTTCCAAATTTACCTTAAAATCGAATACCCAAAAAACAAAAATCATGGTGTTCGGTAGTAGGAAGAAATACAGAAATTTGGAACTGGCTGATAATAAACTAGAGTTCATTAATGAATTCCCATACTTGGGGGTCAACTTCTCCAGCAACTGTAAATGGAATAAACATATTGAATGATGTGCCAGGAAAATGAATATTAATGTACAGGCAATAAAAATATTTAATATGCTCTGATTAAGGTTGTAAATGCAAAAAATAATCAGCCATGGCCTATATGCATCGGAAATCTGGGGGGGTTGCCGATACTGCCAAAATTGATACTATTCTAAGCAAAATCCATAAACAACTATTGAGGGTCCTGTTTAGTACCCAAAATAATCTAGTAAGGACACAAATAGGACAGGTAAGTTTCACAAACTTGGTCCATGTGAGAATAATTAATTTTTGGATAAAGATACAAACAGAAAAAAAGGACTCTATTATCAGCAACTGCCTTAGGGAAAAAAAATAATATGCTAATGAGTAATGGAGACAACTGGCTTGGAATAGTCTACAATCTATTAGAAAAATATGAGTTCACATACCTAAGGAAGTGGGTGGATAAGAACAATCATCCCTATGCACTATGATGTGAAGTGGCTATGCACCATGTATCCGTGGCACCTAACCACTCCGCACCTATTGTGCCACCCACATAGCCAGCCACTGGATTTACCAATGGGACACACAGCCCCACCACCAGACTGCACGGAGGACAACGTGGTTGGGGTGGGCGAGGTCATGTCTGAGGCGTGCCCGCGCTCCGCACCATTCACAGAGGTGTGGAGTGCTGGGTGTGGGGAGTGGCACACCTTATTTGGGTAGCACTCAGCCATAAGGGATATGAGTCCTGCCTGGATACTGCTGCCAGCGGCAGCACAGGTGTGGGAGCTCTGCAGCCCCCCCCCCACATGCCACTGCAGCCCATGGCTAAGCACGGAGGGCTGGGGCGGTGGATTGGGGACACTCTCACCCTGAGCTTGTGGCACACATTATGCCCATCATTATTCTCTGCACCCCACAGGCACAAGTGATCCATTTGCAGACTGGATTCGGGCATCCCATTGGATGTGCACCCGGTCCGTGGATATGTCCTCCCACATCTGTGCATCAGGGGGCTGGGCCATGGACAGGTGGCAGTCATTAGTGACTATCAGTCGGGGCATACCTGTCTGCAGGTGTGGAACTCCGTGGGTGGGTAATGCACCTCCAGCATGTGTTACCCACCCATATGTGCATAGGGCCCATAATAATTAAATAAAGCCTATGCTAAAGTGTTAGCTAAGAAAGTACAAAATATTGCAAAACAAGATGATGTCACTGCTAATACAAATCTAAAAATATTAAAGTGGTTGGTAAGTAATACAAAGGAACATGTACTCAAATTTGATTTGGAAGCTGTTAAAACTCCAGAGCACAGAAATGTAATCATTCAATATAGATTTGAGATATTTTCTGGCAAGTTGCTTGAAGCACACTATAAAAAAGACAAAAATCTTTTTACAAAATGTTCATATGTCCTTCAAGAAACAGAAGATCTCTTGCATGTGGTTCTTCACTGCCCTGGATTTAAAAATATCAGAGAAAAATTTCTGGGTACCTATTTGGCTTCTTTAAATACTAACATAATATATATTGGATCTACTTTTTAACTCTGAAAATCTGAAAGTTCTAACAAATCTGGCACCATATTTATCACTAACAAAATTAAAAACACTACCCATAGTTTTACTTGCTATAAAAGTACTGCAAGAGACCTTATTCCAGAACTAATTTAGTAAGTGAAACATTTTAAATACATGTATTTTGAAATAACTAATGGTGAACCTTAGAACTACTCTTGCATATCATTGAATAAAATGTCAAATGTTAATGAAAGATGGAAGGGAAAACTATCCTGGTAGTGTGAGATATTTAATTTTACATGTGAAAAGTATCTGATCAATTTCCTCTCAGAAATCATGAAAGTATGATGTACGTAGATAAACTCTATTTATGATTTTAAATGCTTTTTTTATATGTGTAAATTATGTAAAATTGCATTTTTACCTGTATTGACAAATAATGTCAAACAATAAATACTTACTAATACTACAACTAACTGAGTTGACAGGGCTAAGACAGGTGGAACACTTGCTGATTCTATCAGTGATCACTCTCCTACATTCTACATCTGGTCCTGCAAACCTCAGTGATCCCCTCCCAACCCTAATCTATTGCTCCTTCTCTATCACTAATGCTAGCTCAGTCCTATCTGATGTCTACTCCCTAGACTAGTCCAGGCACAATTTGATCCCTGGCATTGACACAGCCACCTCCTTCTTCTGTACCAAACTTACGGCTATCCAGGACAAATAAAAAATTACAGACTTCTTGGCCCACCTAAACAAATTACCATCTTTGAAAGCTGCAACTAAATCCTACTCTGACACATGGGCCATTATGACGATCTTCTCCGCACCTTCTTTTTATTTCAAGGCCATCTCTTGCAAAGATACTCTAAAGTTGCTGAAGAGCCTTCCAAACCAAAGTAGCTGGGTAGTGATGGATATTTTCCCCGCTTCCTGAAGCTCATAGCCCCTCACATCACTAAACCTCTTAACATGATATTTAATCTAGCTCTAACCACCTCATTTGTGCCAACTATTTTATTTATTTTATTTATTAGGAAATTGGAATTACAACCTTTGAGCTAAAAGCTCAATTACAAAGGATCCTCATCAAGCATAGAAAAAAACCCATCAGATACATGAGTAAGACAACAAATACATGAGTAAAACATAAAATGCAGAAGTAATAGGAGACATTAACAGCTTACAAGCATTCTCTATGAGACATTAGAGGCTAACAGGCATTGTCACAGAAACAACCAACAAGGGAATATAGGACTAATCCACATCACATTAGGACAGGCAGAGGACATTGAGTAGTCCAAATCGTAGGTACAACAGACTCAGGGGGAACAATCACCAGGGCTGGGAGGGATAGATTAAAGTGCAATAAGTGCACATATGTACATGGAAGGCGATACTCAAAGTAGCAGCTATATCTTTTGTCTGTTCCTTAAAGGTTACAAGAAACAGTTTTTACACCTCTAGAAGCCTTCTAGTTGTTCTTTTATTGGCTACCCAGTATTCTGATATATTTTTGACCTTTTTTGTTAAATGAATAATCTAATATTGTTGCCTTTTTAACTACCCTGAATCCTTCTCTCCTCAGCAGTTGCTGCTCTCTCTTTTCATACTGCCTAAACATTCTATGACACCACAAACTCCTTTCCAGGCCATTCAGATGAATAGCATGGAAAGGAAGTTTCTGATGTCATGGAATGTCTTAGAAATATGAAAATCAAGAGCAGTATCTGGTGAGGAGAGTGGAACTCAGTGTAGATCTGAAAGCATCCCAAAACTAGATTATATATAAAGGACAGACTCCCTTATGCTTTTAGACTGGATTCTATCTAACCGCCCTGAATGCATCTCCAATGTTTCTGTACTCTCAGATACAATAAGTGACCACTCACCTGTCATCTGCTCCCAGTCAAATAAATACCACAAGCCCCCTCCCAAGCTTATCTATGCCAGGGTTATCAAACAAGGGCACCTCCAGCTGTTAAAATCCCATCTAACCAGGCTGAACTGGGCAGTGCTTGACTCACTCAGTGACACCAACAAAGCTCTGGACCCATTTATCAAACGTTTCAACGAAGCATGTGACATCTATGCACCAGTGAAAAAGATAAAGGTCAAAGGACAGACCAACCCCTGGGTTACTACTGACCTTTTAACTCTACTCAAGCACAGAGACCACCTCTAGCATTGTGCTCATGCAACTCCGATGCAAGTAAACATACAACTATACAAAGCAGCCAGAAATGATTGCACTCGAAAAATACAGAATGCTAAAAGCAGCTATTACAAAGAGGCTCTGACCAACTCTTGGGGCCAGGGGAAAAAAATTCTGGAACAACATGAAAGAACTCAGAGGCAAGGATCCTAAAGCACCACCCACTATGCTCAACCCACATGGCACTCCTACACTCGACCTAGGTACTATCACCAGCACTTTAAATAATGGTTTTACAAACCTGGACAGTGTCCTTCCACCAAATTTTTTTGATGACCTCCCCTCCAGCTCCTCCCAAGTTACCCCCCAACTAGAACATACAACCCCAAAGTTTTTTTTAAGGAGACCCTGCCACAAGTAGCTAGAAAATACATTCAAAAGGCAATCTGCAAACAAGGGTACAGTGGTGACTCCCTTACCTGAAACCGCTGGCACAAGTCCTCGATGAAATCTTAGAACCACTTACAAAGATCTTCAATCTCTCACTTAGATTGGGCCATTTCCCCCCTTCCTGGAAGAAAGCCACTGTCACACTGGTTCACAAAAGCGGAGATAGGACACTCCACACCAATTACAGACCTATCTCACTCCTCCCCTCACTATCTAAAGCACTGGAGTGAATAGTGTCGGACCAACTAGGATCTCAGTTTCTCTCAACAAAGCCTGTAGACTACTAATGGGTACGGCCCGACAAACTCACACCTGTGACCTTTATGCACAGGCCAGCTGGCTATCCCTACTCAGCAGAATTCAATACCAGACCTGCTTACTTACCAAAAAGATTCTCCTCGGTCTCATGCCACCTGGTGTTAGTTCATTCCTTACTACCTACAGCTGCACTCAACAAACACGTGGTGCCCAATCTCTAGCCTTTCAGGTTCCTAGATGTCGTACCTCCATGGGTCAGCAGTCCTTTATCTATAGAGCCTCTCAATGGTTCAATTCCCTCAATAAAGAAGCACATTCCTCTACTACACTTGGACCCTTCAAAAGGAATCTCAAACTTTACCTCACCGCTACCACTCAATGTGACTGCTTCTCTGAACAGAGATCTCTCTAAACACCTGCCATCTCAGCAGCAAAGACCGTATCCACCACAGTACCCTAGGAATCCATACTGGGCTCACTTCTTTTCTCTCTGTTTATAAACCACCTATTTGAGAAAAGCCTCATGCAAGGCTGTCCTGTATACTGATGACTTGGTGTTATTTCATAGTGCCAAGTCACTAGCAAACCTGTCTTCACAGCTAATTCTCAACTATCAAGCAGCACACCACTGGTTCCTAGGAAACAAGCTACTGGTAAATGCCAGTAAAACCAAGACCATGCTCCTGGGGTCAAAGCCAAAGTTAACAAATTTGACAAGCAACTCATCTTTTCTGACTATCGCTGTCCCACACTGCACACCACTCGAAAACAGGACTAGCTTCAAGTACCTGGATGTCACCCTGGATGCCTCCCTAATATACTCAGTACATATTAATGCTGCTATACAATGAATAAATCAGAAACTGGCAATAGGCTACCGCCTTCATCATCACCTGACTCCAGCAGCAAGAATTGCCATAGCCCAAGGAAACCTCCTCCCATTCCTTGATTACTGTGCCCCCATATACATCCACACCACTTCCAAACTACTCACTAGACTTACCACCACCTACAACAATATGTGCAGATTTGTCCAGATGGCTCTCTGTACCACCCACCACTGCTCACTTTATCAGGCAGTGGATTAGCTCCCCCTACAAGCATGATGTAACTACTTTCTTGGATATATAATGGACAAAGCATCAGGGACAGTGATCTATCCCCTTATTCCTTCCTACTCAACAAGAGGCACTGCCCACACCTCCTGAGAAACTCCTGCATTCCTCCACTGGAAGTTCCCAGAATCTCCACCAACCAGGTCAGCAGAGCTTTCTCCATTGTAGCTCCCAAGTTATGGAACAGTCTCCCCATCTCTCTCCGCTCTCTTGACTCACACACTTCTTTCAAGACTCACTATAAAACCTCCCTATTGGCTGTAGCAAAGTGCACCTGCCCCCACAGGGTGACTCTAATTGTGTGACTCCAATTGTTTGACTCTTGTATCTTTAGTTGCTACTCAATCCCTGTATAATGTGAAACTATATATTATGCAATTGCATTTATCATTATTTGTAACTGTAACTGTACTTTCACCTGTACCTTATTGTATCTGTCCTATGTACCTGAAACTGTAAATGCTTGACTATGCTACTGTATGTGCCATCTGTATGGTCTGGGCTATACCTGAAAATGGTCCATTGGATCAGTGCACCTACCCGGTAAACAAATACATAAATAAAAAATAAATAAATAAATCTCATCACTAGATGGGTGAGGGAAATAGATTAGAAATGGCTAACAAAAGAGCTTGTTTCCAAAATGAAGTTTGGAGATCAGCTCTGGTTAGCTTTTAAGCTCTCCTCATCCCTTGTAAGTTAGAGTTCAAGTTTATTTCACCAGGAAAACTCAGTTGAACAAGCTCATTTACAAGGAGGTTTCATGTGGATAGATTACATACAAATACAAACATACGATGAGGCCAGCAGATAAAGGCCTAATGGCCTATCAAGTCTGCTCGAGTGTGCAGCTCTCAGTGCTGTGCACTGATGCTGTCCCCCACTCTCCTCACCCCCACCAACTGATCCCACTGTTTCACCTTTTCCCCCTCCCCATTTTGATTCTGCTCTTAAGATTACCCCACCCTCTTAAATCCCCCTACTGATGCCCTCAAAACCAATTCCTCTGGCAGAGCATTCCATGATGTCACCACCATCTCAATGAGAAAGTGCTTCCTCATCTCTCTTCTGAACCTCCCCCTCCAATGTTAGACTATGCCCTTTTGTAATTCCTTCCTTACTAATATTAAACAGACTCTCATGACTTACCCTATTAATGCCCTTCAAGTATTTAAATGTCTCAATTATATCCCCCCATCCCTTCTGTCCTCAAGAGAGTACATATTAAGCATCTATAGCCTCACTTCATAGGACCTTTCTCTTATCCCACTCAACATCTTGGTTGCTCTCCTCTGTACTCCTTCCAATAGTCTGCTGTCCTTTTTTAAGTATGAACTCCAGAACTGCACACAGTACTCCAAGTGAGACTGCACCAATGCCCTGTACAGCGGCAGGATCACATCTTCACTCCTTGAGGTTATTCCCCTTGCCTTGGTGATTCCCATTCATAAGGAGGGTACTAAACAAAACGTAATGCATTGTAGACCAATCAGTTTGACCTCCTGTATAGGTAAAATTATGGAAAAACTTGTATTACATAAAATAAGCATACATATAGCAAAACATGAACAGACTGACATAACCCAGTATGGATTTACACCAGGTAGATCATGTCATACTAATTTAATAAATTTTTTTGAACCCAATAGTGCAGCATTGGATGCAGGCCTTCCAGTGGACATAATCTTTTTGGATTACGAAAAGGCATTTGACTCAGTATCTTATAAAATCCTAATTGAATGTTTTATGAATATAAGGCTACATAAGAATATTATTAGGTGGATCTCATTGTGGTTAACCAATAGAAGACAACAAGTTAGCATCAGGGGATATAAGTCCACTTGGAGTAGGGTTACTAGTGGCATGCCTCAAAGGTCAGCGCTGGGCCCAATATTATTTAACATTCTCATTTCTAGTATGAATACAACAAATGGAGCATGGTCAAATAAATATGCGGAAGATGCCAAGTTAGGGTGTATAGTTAATGATTCCACCATCGCTCACATGCTACAGGTTAATTTGAATAATTTATTTATCTGGGCTAAAGAAAAGAAATTAACCGTTAACATCTCGAAATGTAAAGTGATGCATTTTGGTAAAAACAATAGGTTTGTAAACTATTTTATGGACAATATTCTGTTAAGTATGGTAACTTCTGAGAAGGATCTGGGGGTCTACATTACAAACAACTTGAAATTCACTGAGCACACAAACAAAACAGTTCAAAAATGTCATAGATTAATTAATTGTATTTTGAAAAATATCATATTTGGAGAGCTTGAAATGTTAATACCTATTTATTGTAGTATAGTCAGATCTCATATTAACTATTGCTCATCCTTTTGTGCTCCAACACTGGTTCAGGATAAATTGGCAGTAGGAAAAGTTCAAAGGAGATTTACTAGAAATGTCGCCAATCTAAAAACATTATCTTATGATGATAGATTAAAAGAGTTGAACCTTTTTTCCATTAAATATTATTCTTTAAGAGGTGATTTATGTTTCATTTATAAAGCAACAAGGCATATGGCTTTCTTTGAGTCTAAATGCATGGAATGGCAACATACTGTTAATAATACTAGGTCTCATAAATTAAAGCTAAAATCTAGCATAAATAAGACAACCAGAAGAAATCATTTTTTCACACAGAGAATAGTGGCAATCTGGAACTCATTACCCCAGGATGTGGTGCATAGTACTACTCTCCAGATCTTCAAACAGAATCTTGATGCATATATGGATGATTTTAAATATGATTTCCACCTGGGTTAGTGAGTGGCGAGTTCATTATTGGCTAGTCCCTTGAGCTCATATTGACCTATGAACCTATACACCTCAGCATTCTGTTAGCCTTTGCTGCCACTTTCCTACACATTGCAGAGTGATTCATATGGCATGTGACTAGCACACCCAGATCTTTCTCCTCAACAGATACCAATAATTGCACACCTCCCAGCTTATAGCTAAATCCAGGATTCCTGTTTCCAAAGTGAATAATCCTGCAATTCTTAGCATTGAAGCCCAACTTCCAGGTACTTGATCACCTCTCCAAGGTTTCTAGGTCCCTCTGCAGCACCCCCATCCATGTCATCCACCACTGCACCCAATTTAGTATCAATAGCAAACATACTCATTCAGCTCTGAACCCCAACTGACATATCAGCTATATAGATGTGGAATAACATTGATCTCAGCACTGAGCACTGTGGGACCCCATTGATGACCTACCCTGGTGTTGATAATTCCCCCCTTACTACCACCCTCTGCTGCCTCTTTTCCAGCCAGTTACCCATCCAGCTGACCACCCTATCACTAACACCCAGGTCCCTCAGTATGCCTATCAGTCCCCTGTGTGGCACCGAGTCAAAAACTATGCTGAAATCCAAGTATAGAACATCCACTGCTTTATCCTCATCCAGAGCCTTAGTCACACAGTCATAAAAATTCATAAGGTTGTTCTGACAAGACCTTCCCTGTGTGAACCCATGTTGCCTTTTGTCTAAAACACAATTCTCCTCCAGAAATGTCATTATTTGTTCCCTCAGGATAGTCTCCAATAGTTTACCCGCAAGTGATGTGAGACTAACTGGCCTGTAGTTCCTTGGATCATTCCAAGAGCCTCCTTTGTGGATGGGCATCACATGCACCAACTCCAGTCCTGGGGCACACAACCTGATTGAACAGATGTGTTGAAAATATCTGTCAGAGACAGTACAGTTACATAATAAAACAGAAAGGTACAAAAAACATAAGAGTCAAGTGCAAATAGTTTTGAGGTATATGCAAAGGGTCTGTCGACAACACAATGTGAGAGGATAATGCTACACAAGGTAACTTGTAATAATAGTGTATACAGGAACACAGAAGCTAAATGGGCCAGGGGGGTGACAGCATGGGGGGGAGCCTGTATACAGGGATGGATTTAAGGGATTAGAGGAGGCAATAGGGAGGTGATACAAGACAGGGTCAGGAGAAGGAACAGAAGAAGAGCAATGCTAAAAAGTCTAAGATGAGTAGCAACGGCAAACCTCATGGGAAAATTTGATGACAAGGCTTTTAAATTAATTAATTAATTTATTTATTTAAAATTTGGTGACCGGGTAGGCCCATTGAGCCCCGAAGGTCCTTTTTAAGGGGAATTACAGTGGCTAGTTTAAGAGATGATTGCAGCTTATTCCAGGCAAGAGGGATAGTGTGGCTAATGGCATCCATGCTGCAGTTTGTGTGGAATGTAGGGAGTTTGAGCGTAATGTACAAATTTTTTCTAAGAGTGTAGGAGCATGAGGGGTGGCAAAACTGGCTTGAGATTTGTGGTGGTAGCTTGCAGAGTAAGGCTTTGTAAGGCTAAACATGCATATTTAGTAATCTTCTGGTGGCAAGGGAGGTCCATCCTATTTCCCCATAGAGGTCACAGTGGTGTGTCCTGGCTGGTGCGTTAGTGATAAAGTGAATGGCTCGATGGTAGAGAACATCCAATTTTTATGTAGGCTAGTCATCAAGCAATGGCCATATAGGATATCAGCATAGTCTAACAGAGGAAAAAATGTGGATTTGACAAGCCTTATCCTGGATTCTTTGGAGAATAAGGCTTATTTCTATAAAGAAAACCAAGCTTCTGCTTTAGTTTCTTCACAAGGGCTTCAATATGGAAGGATAAGGAGAGACTATGATCTAGTAGGGGGCCAAGATATTTAAACTTATCCACCCTTTCCAACGTATCACCTAACAGGGTTACGATTAGCAATGAGGGAGTATATTTTTTGGATGTAATGGAGTCATTGCTGGGTTGGAAGAACATGACCTTTTTTCTTTTCTTTTTTTTTTTTTTGCATTTAGTAATAATTTTGAGTGAAGGAGGTTTTCCTGTAGTAGGTCAAATTCGGATTGAAGTTCAAGGCAGACATCCATAATAAAGGATTTAGAAGTGTAGAGGACAGTGTCATCAGCAAAAAAAGTGGAGCTTAGCATTTGATACATGAATACTTATGATATTGATGTATAATATGAATAGGAGGGGGCAAAGAATCGAGCCTTGTGGTACACATCTAAAAAGTGGGAGAGGTGATGAGAAGGGCCCCATCAACCTTGATTTGCTGAAGAAGGCCAGACAGATAGCTGGAGAACCAGTTTAGGTTCAGACATGCCATGTTCCCTGAGTTTGTCTAACAGTATTGTATGGCCAACTGTGTCAAAAGCTTTGCTCAGGTCAAGGAATACTGCACCTGTGGTATGCTTGCAGTCTAGAGCAAGAAGCCAGTCATCTGACACTTTTGCAAGGGCAGTGGTGGTGCTATGAAAAGGTCAGAAGCCAGATTGAAGTGGGTTAATTAGGTTTAGTTTGTCTAGCTAGTCCCTGATCTGATTATCAGTTTGTTTCTCTATCAGTTTAGCTAGGATGGGTAGAAGGGATATAGGCCTGTAATTATTAAGGCCCCCTGGTTCCCCAGATTTAAAAAAGTGGTAGTATACGGGCTGTTTTCCATACCGCAGGGACTTTGCTATTTGTGATGGATAAATTAAATAAATGCAGTATTGGTGCCATTAAGTACTGAAAGCCTGCTTTTAGGAAAAGAGGGTCCAGGCCATCTGCTCCTGCACTTTTTTAACATCAAGATTTAAGAGAAAGTCCTTGACTTGTTTAAAGGTAAAAGGAGAGCAGCAGAAGGAGTCCTGAGGTGGAAGCTTGGAGCTTGGGTCTATTGGATTATGTGCAGGCTGCATATTGGCAGCTGGGGAGGAGATGAAGACAATGCATGCTATGGAGAAATTAATATTACATTTTTCTAATATTGTGGTTTTATTAGTGATAGTCATTCCTTGGCAGATAATTTTTGGGGGAGTGGATTGAGAGGATTTCCATCCCTTAACTGATTTAATGATACCCCAGAATTTTTCTGGGTTTTCCTTGGCACTGTCAAGGGCACTGAGATAGTAGTTCACTTTTGTTTCTCTGGTCAATTTCATGCAGATGTTTCAGTGGGCTCTGAAGGCTGCCCAGTCAGTAGGGTCTTTGGTACATCTGGCAGTAGCCCACAGATGATCCCTCTTTGTTAGAGCTCATTTTATTTCCCCTGTGAACCAGGGGCACAGTGCTTTTCTGGTCTTGCATTTAATCAGTGGGGCATGTTTACTGACAATACCAAGCATGATGGAATTACAATAAATATAGCCACTACTTCATTAACATTAGTGGCAAGATGGAATTTTTGCCAACATATGGTGTGAAGGTCAGATAGGTAGCTACATTAAATTTCCTAAAGCTCTTTTTCAAGATGTACTTACAGAGAAGACTGGTTCTTTCCAGTCCTGACACAGACTATGATATTATGGTCACTTACATCATTGTGAAATACTGCTGCTTGTGAAATCTTATCAGGTTTGTTAGTAAGGATCAGGTCAAGAAGGGAGCTGTTGATAGGATTTTTTCAGTTTGGTCTGGCCAGTTCTGAGATTAGTTGGCATAGGCCAAGTTTGTTACACATATCCTTTAGAGGAAGTGATTTGATGCGGAGCCAGTCAAGATTCAGATCACCAAAGACTATAGATTCATTGCTATTGGAATCTAGGAAGCTACATAGATATGATACTATGTCTAAGCCCCCTGAAAGTGGCTTATAGATGCCAATTATATTGAGGGATTCTGTAGAGGGAAGTTTGATTTATTTTTTTTTGCAGGTAGTTTCTTTATATCTTCCCTGATGTCACTCCTTCTAGACTGATCTCCCAGCCCTGTTCCCCACTTGTGGCCTACCTTCCACTGTCCTCCATGGCTTGCCCCCCATGGCAGGGCAGCAGGGATCCCTCAATCCACCAGAACAGAGCCAGTGCAGAGGTTACTGATATTCATGGGAGCAGGGCCTGAGGGGATCGGCTGTCATCATGCCATGCCCAGGACTCTTTTTACTTTTTCTCCCCTTAGGAGAGGAGGAATGCAATTATGCCCTAAGGAGAGAGCAGGCATGTGTCCACATGCACTCTTCCAAGTGTCTGCCTCCTCTCTTCCCCCCTCTCTGAGTGTCAGTGTGCTGTCCCCCAGCCACCACTTGGGGCCAGTCAACACCAGCTGCTGGTGGCCCACCGGAGAAGGAGAGCAGTCCCTCGGATGTTTGATCCTTCTCCTCCACTGTTGACCCCCAGAGGCCTGTGCTCATTCTTGAACACGGGTTACCGGTGTAGCACAAGGTAAGATGCCCAGCACCTCAGCCCTCAGTGCCACTGGGCTGGCCAGGAAGTTTGATTTTTAGTGCCAGACACTTTAATTCCATGGGTTTACTGGTGGCTAGGAGGACATTTGTGGGAAATTTGTCTTTTACATACATATATAACCAGTCCCCCCTTGTAGGTTTGTCAACACAAAAGGTGTTGTGAGCTGGAAGAGCAATTTCTTGGTCTGGGATTGTTGTCTTTAACCAAGTTTTGGTTAGTACAAGAACATCAGGATTGGTATGAGAAATACAAGATAGCACAGCGTTCATTTTCTTGGTAAGACTACATACATTTACTAGCATAAATTTCATCCCTTTTGTGGATGTGAATTCTGTTGGAGTTGAAAGTGGGGAGGGAGAACCTGGATTTAGTTCAATATTTCCAGAGCAGAGGAATAACAGGAGGATAAGCTGTTTTAGCCAATAGCGTGGGGGTATATCTTTCAATTTGTTAGGAAGGAAAGGTCTATTTTTATTAGCATAAGAGAAGGAAAGGTTTGTTGCAAAGTGCAATGTAATGGCACATGGCAAGACAGGATGAGGGGCTACGAGGGTGGTAGCCAAAAGGGTTGTGGGTAAGTCCCATAGTAGACAGGAAGTAGCCATTGATGGTCTACACACAAGTCCTTTCAAAATCAATGTAAACAAGGTGCCCCATATATTAATTTGCCTCTTACTAAAGTGCACAATCTCCCTCTGCTCACTTTTCAGTTTCCAAGTCAGTGGAAAAACATGCTTATTAAACTAATTCTCAAAGGAGGAACTTCTTCTGACATGGATAATTATCGACCCATTTCACTACTTCCTGTCCTGGGTAAACTACTGGAAAAACTGATAAATGAGCATTTGGTTCACTACCTTGACTTCTCAGGACTCTGGCCTCCCAAGCAGCATGGGTTCTGTAAGTTCCATGGAACCAGAACAGCCTTGGTTGGGTTCACGGGCCACATTGGTCGGGCAATGGATTGTGGTAGGCTTAATGCTGTGTTCATGGACCTGTCCAAGGCCTTTGACTTAGTTAATCATTCCCTGCTGCTCAGGAGGCTGGGAAACATTGGAGTCAGGGAGTCTTCCTTAGACTGGTTTGAGAGTTATTTAACAGATCGCACTCTTACGGTAAATTATCACAGAGCATTGTTGAGTGATAGAGTACTGGAGGTTAGGGTACCCCAGGGCTCTATCCTTGGGTCCTTTAAGTTTTCAATTTTTATTGGTCAGTTACCATCTCTGCTGCCCTGCACTAACTGCCTACTGTATGCTGATGCTACCCTACTTTACTACAGCTTTCCCTCTAAGGATGAAATTTTGCTTAATTTAAATGCTGATTTCCAAACTATGGATAATTGGCTGAATGCTAATCGTTTGTTGTTGAACACCAAATAAACAAAGGGCATGCTCTTTGGTTCTAGACAAAGGTTAGCCAAATGTAAGCCATTAGAATTATAAAATGCTGTTGGTGCTAAATTAGAACAGGTCAATCAATTTAAATATTTATGAACCTTGTTAGGTCATGGATTATCATATTCTTTACATATAAAATAAACATGTAGACAGATTAACCAAAGACTGGGCATGCTGTACATGATTCAGAATTTGTAAATTGAGCAAGCTAGATTAGTAGTGGCTAATAATGTTCTATTGTCCATATTGTACTATAATTCTTTCCTATTTGAGGGTTTAGCTAAAACAGACTTGAAATTATTGACAACCACATTTCACTCAATCTGCAGGTTTGCTCTTAAGATTCCTTTTCAGACACATTATTACATTCTGTATGACTTAACAGGTTGGTTACCCACAAGTACATATTGTTTATATAGTTTGAATACTTTAACTTACAATGTTTTATAATTGGATTCACAATCTCCCTTACACTCACTGCTTGTAGTAAAGAATGAAATAGGGTGCTGCCCTCAAATAATTCCGTTATTTGAAGTCCCAAAGAGGTTAACTAATTAAGCAATAAGGCATGACCAAGGGTTATGTTAATGGTCTGTTAATCACCTTCTAGGGGTGTACTGTGGCACGAGGTGTAGCCGAGTGCCACATGCCCCTAGAGGGTGATTAACTGACCATTAACATAACCCCTGGGAGTGCCTTATTGCTATTATAATAAAACATGTTTTAAAATTGTGTTAAACCTTCTTCAGCATATGGCTAAGCTCTACATGTATGTTAATAAAAGATTAATATAAGGCTGTTAGAATGTTTGCAGCCAATCAGAAAGCTCCATTTCTCAGACCCTTTTTATAATATGGGAATATCTGCCCTTCCATATTCTGCCCGATTAAACTGGAATTGTTTGTCATGCAATATCCACTCACAACCAAGTTATACTACTTTTAAAACTGCATAAAGACAATTTTATGTGGAGTCCCTGAAATGTGACTGTTTTAATTGAGTTACTTTGTATGTTTTGTATTTGATATGTGTGTGTATGTATCATCTTGACTGTATTATACGGTCCTGGGTCACTTTCAAAAAAGGGTCTTGGCTCATATAGCTTACCCGGTGAACAAATGTTTAAATAAAATAAACATAAATGCTAGTAGAGTTAAATCCAGTTACCTCAAGTTTCAACAGACCCAAAGCTTTAGTAACCCAAAGAAATTCTGGTCTGTAATTAATTTCCTAATAATCCTGGACCCAAGCAAAAACCTAGTAGCCTCTCACTTTAAGGTAAATTAATTACTGACACCATCACTGTAGTGTACCAGTTTAATGGGAGCTTTACTAATCTAGCTCATTATTTTTCCCAGCTTCCTTCCTTCCTTCCTTCCTGTGCTTAGGACAGCCCTAAACTCTCTTCCAACAGTTTGTCTGACTGCTGCCTACTTAATCCTGGATGCACTCCTTTCTGTATTAAAAAACCTCTCTTGGTGCAACCTATTTATCTTCTTCTTTACTTTCTAATAGTGGAATGAGCAGTGATGGACTAGACCCCTGGTTCCTGAAACTAACTGCCCTTGCCACTACCTGATCCCTATCAAGCATGTTTAATCTCTCAATCATCTCATCAGCTCTATCTGCCATTTGGAAGGAGTCCCATGTTGTGTAAGTACCCAAAGGAGGAACCGTCACTTGTCAAGAACTACTGACCAGTCTCTGTTTCATCACTGCTGATTAAGCTTCTTGGAAAAATTGTCTTTGCACAAGTTCAATTTTATGTAAGCCAGCACAACCTCCTCAGCTTTGAGTAGCATGGTTTTCAGAAGGGTCACTGCACTAACACTGCCCTAATCAGTTTGACTAAAAATACCCTCTCAGCAGTTGATTATGGAAAATTCACAGGAGCAGTATTTGTGGAGCTGACAAAAGCATTTGAACTCATCAACTCTAATCTCCTTATAACTAAACTGCATCTTGGTATCTCCCCTAAGGTCACCTCCTAGATTGGTAACTATCAGCATGTTTCCCTTGGAACCACATTCTCTGCTCAAGCTTGCATTAACTATAACATGCTCCTGTATGCCGATGATCTCACTTTCCATAGTTCAAAGTCACTGACAAATCTTCCACAGGTATCAGTACATTTTACTGAAACCACCTTCCCTACACCCGGAAGCCAGATGCCAGAACCCTGACACTCAAAATCTCGACAGTGGGATTTTGCCTCCCCCCGGCAGAGTTTGTGATATTAATTAAGGGGAGTACAGGGAGCAAAGCCCCCCAACACATGATGAAACATCAAAATCCCACTGTTGGGATTTTGACTGTCAGGCTTCTGGCATCGGGCTTCCAGATGTTGGGGAAACTAGTTTCAGTCTTCAGTAATACATGCCTTTCACAGTACTTGAATGATGGCTTTGCCCTCATCTAAGGTTGGTTCCTGCAAAACAAGCTACTACTCAATGTCAAGATGACTAATTCCATACTATGTTACTGTAAACTGAAACTCTCCAACCAGTCCTCTCCCTAAATTTTGCCTGCTGTGATGGCCAGATCGTAAAGCATGAGCACATCTTTCAAATACCTAGGAGTCACACTTGACCCCTCACTCACCTTCTCTGACCACATTGATTCTTTGAGTAAAAGAATGTATCAAGAAATTGGGTTTAGCATACAGACTGAATAACTCCATGAAATCTGATGTTTGCTTCACCACTGCCAAAAGTACTGTGCTGCCAACACTGGATTATGCCTTCCACATTTACTTGAAAGCCATTAGGAAAAACATCTCCCGACTAAGCACAATTTACAACAGCGTATGCCGATATGCCTTATCAGCTCCTTTTAGAACACACCACTGTGACCTTTACAGTAACCATAGCTGGCTCTCCCCACAGGCATGCAGTGACCTTATCCACTGCTGCCTGATTGATAAGTCACTCTGCACCCCTAATCTTTCTCCCTTGCCAAGGTTCCAAAAGCACAAAACAAATCCACATGATCCGTACTTCTCTGCTCAACCTCACCTCTGCTTCGTGCACCATGGGTAAATTCTAATGTGGGCAAAATGGCATTCTCCTCTGCTAGCCCATCCCTCTGAAATTACAGCTTACAAAAACCATGCACACCAGCACAACCAAAATTGCTAACTTTACCTGGTATTACTGGCACCAAAAGCAAAGCAAGCAAAAAAAGGTGCATACACCAAGCAGTATAAAGTGATACATATTGGGACCCCCTGGTGAAGCCTTGCAGTGCAACATAGGGTGCTTAACATTCATGATGAATTTCTACCTTTATTAAATTTCAGTATTTATTACTTTATCCTGCTTTGTGTGTGCACCTTTTTCACAAGCTTTGCCATCCCTCTGGAATGCCTTTCCAGTTGAAATTAAACAGCTGCCTCCTACCCCCTCTTTAAATCATAGCTTCTGGGTCACCTGTTGAGTGCATCCCACTGCAACTGTGCAGTCTAAGATACTAACTACAGTCATGTCAGTTTATATGCACTATGTTAATACCATTTGTATTCACTGTATTATATTAGTACCTATATTGCATTCCTACAAAACAAATTGTTTAAATTGTGTTTTTTGTGCCACTTTATTTAAAAAGTATCCACATTTTTTAATTCATTTTTCTCTGTATTTTCAATTACTCTTGGAAAGTATTTCCCAGCTTGTTTATAACCATGTTTCTCTTATCTCGACTCTTTTCGTACCTACCTAGGCCTGGGTCAATCCTGAGAAAGATATCTTGGACCAGTGTACTTACCCAGTCAACAAAGGAAAAAAAATGAGTAAACACAAATGTTTTAGCCCTTTAATTGTATTTCAAATGTAAATCATTGTTGAGCCTAAATTATCTGCATCTTGCATACCTTTTAATTATTTCTCCCTACATTCCTGTTATCTGGATCAAAATTTCAAGTGTACTATAGGTATCATGCATTATTTAATTTGCATTCCTGTCATGCTGGCCCTTCATCATTCTCCTCTTCCCTCTGCTAGGTACTGGACTCTCTTGGAGTGATATATTGCTAAGCATTTTATGTAATACTATTGAATCTGTATCTTTGGTTAATCCATTGCCACATTTGTTTCTGTTACTTTTATTATATAGACATGAACCAGTATCTAAATGTTTACAAGACAGACTTTGGTTCACACCCTGCTATATAGTACTTCTAGTTGTCTCATCAGTGTAAATGTTTTAGTTAATTATTTACATAACATAATTGTCTCTAATTGCTTTATTGGTAATGTTTACTTAACTGAAATTTCCCAGGAATGGTGTGAATATATCCTGTAGTTTTACCACATCTGATTAGTACCATTATTATGCATTTTTGTGCCCAATCATTTTGCATTCCATGTGGATGAACCACATATCTAATAAATGAATTAATTAATAGGGGATAGTGTGTGTTCCCTAAAGTTCTTCCCTTTACATGCAACTTATCTTCAAATAGCTATTCTTCTCCTCTGCAAACACACTGCTTCCCTTAAACTCATCACCCCTTCATCTCTCACTTTTCCCCTTCTAATCTTTGTAAGCAGAAAGCCTTTGTTAAATTTGGGTTACACCATTCAGTTTATAAAAGCATAATGATTTTTATGTTAAATAATTCCTCTATTAATCTATGTTACATTCAGCTTACCTTATAATAAGGATACCCTCACTTGATATTTTGCTTTTCAATGCAATATGAAATGAGGAACTACACACAGCAATTATTATAGCTGCAGAATATGAATATATAGATAGATACCAAATAAGCAGAACATATATTAAATGTAATAAATATAAAATATATTAGGTATAAAGTGCCACAATAATGTTCATTAGTTAACTTTGTAAAATTGTGCTTTGCTAGCACTTTTGATCTTCTTGTTAAAAGGATATCCAGCATACAATGGGCAGAAAGCTGGGTAGTGTTGGTTCTATAAGGCTGGTTATTCTGATGGTAATTGTGCAGTAGTCAGCTCACCACAAGGAGAGGCAGGAGACTACTTTCAGTAGAATGGAGTGGAGGATTTATTATACGACGCAAAATGCAGGGTGAAAAAGGCAATGCAGTTATTGCAATAAATATAAGGCTCTAACAATTAAGATAACTATCTTAAATGCTCTATAAGTAACTTTGACTTAACTCTAACAATAACTTCAACTTCTATAAATAACTTGTACTTTACAATCTCAGAGTTGATAACACACTGCAGTAAGAGTCATCAAGATGAAGTGTGGCACCACAAGATGGTGTTTGTTGACAATTTGAGAAGAAAACCAGATGAAGCACTGAAGTTCCAAGAAGCCAAGCACTCACAAACTTTAAGAGTTAATAAAAATTCATGACCAGTATGTCCATCCAAAAGTTGGTTTATTTTCCAAAAACATTCCTCTGCAGGTTGCAGTGAGACAAGAAAATAACAGCATTCAGTTTCCAGCATGTAGCTTGCCTCAGCCACACAACTCCTAGTGCCTTGACCTCAGGTCTTCTAAGGGAGATGAAGCATTGGCCAGCTTTGTTGCATGTGAAACATAAAGAAGAGGAAAATGTTGACTCAGATCCCATGAAAATAAAAAAAGCTTACTGAAGAACCTGAAGAAATGCTGGACCTCTGAGTCGCTGTGGATCCTGGGAAATAAAAAGCACTGGTTGAAAAACCTGATGAAATGTTGGAACACTGAGTCAGTGTGAGTCACAGGAAATGAAGAACCCTGGTTAAAGAATCTAAAGAAATAGATACAAGCCACTGTGGATTCTGGGAACCGAAGAAGTCTGAAATGTTGGACCTCTGAGCCACTCTGGATCCTGGAGCATGAAGAAGAAAGAAGAACCTTTGCCCACTTTATGTATGAAAATCCCTCTCTAATGAATTGGGGCAGGTCCTAGACTTACTGTTACTGGGGAAGGAGAAAGCAAACTGCAGTTAAAATGCAAGACGGACCTCACTAACACCTCACAATAACTAGACGTTTGGTGCCTCACAGTCTCTCAAGCATGCAAAGTGTCTGGTTTCATGCAGTTATGTGGCGCTGTCTCTGGAACATGCAGTTGTAGCAGATCATACAGTATGATTTAAATAGTTTGGTGTCGAGCAATAAAGGCCCTGTCTCTTTAAATCATGCAGTTAAGCAAAACATTTTACTTCAGAATACAAGCAGTCTTTAGGGACTTGCATGTTAAACAAGAAAACAACTTAGATTTGAAACACAAGAAGTCAGAATAGTAAATAAAAGATTAAAGTGGAAATGGCAGTTGGAGCAAACATTGCTTGAACCAACATAAAAACTAATCAGGACTGTCATAGTCAATGGAATGAGGAAGTTTCTGTACATCTAGTGGGGGAAATAATATTCTCCACAGATTTTCTTGAAGATAGTCCTTTTTTTGTATAAGGATAGTAAAACAGCAATAATAGTAATTCTTGGTATAACAAGGAAAGCAAAGATAAAAAAGACAGGTAAATGTATTTATTAGGCAAGCTAGATTATATCCCTTAAGACACAACCTTCAGAATTCGAACAGAATTAGAAGCCTTACAAAAATTTACTTGAGCACCAGAAAAGGTTATTTCATGAAAAATATGTGGAGAGAATGTACACATATTTGGCAAACAATGACACAATCACATTTTGGAATCTTTTAGCAAAAGGAACTAATAATTCATTTATGGGGTTTTCAATCATATGTTTCACATGAGGTGTTCTATGATAAACATGAAGTGGAAATATTACAATTTCTGATTCAAATAATGTAGCAGACATATACTGTACTTCATTAAAGAAGCCTGCCTCCCAGTTGCAGCAGTGGTTAGAAGTAGGGACATCCTGGACTCCCTGCAGGGGGCATTCCTCAGGCAACTAGTTAAGGAACCCACTAGTGGAGCAAGGGGTAATACTGGACCTGGTACAGACAAATGGGGATAGCGTTGCTGACATCATGGTGGGTAGCCACCTGGGGACCGGTGATTGTTGTACAATGTGGTTCAACATAAGAACTAGTCCAGAATCAAACCACACTAAAACTGAAGTCCTGGACTTCAGGAGGGCTGATTTTAAGAAGATGGGAAAATGCCTTGGGGGTGCTCTAGCAGGGATAGGAAAACTGGGTGGAGTCAAGGAACAGTGGACAAAAACAAAGGAGGGCATTAAGAAAACAACAAACCTCTGTGTCAGGCAGGTTAACAAGGGCAAGAGAAAAAAAGAGACTGAAATGGTTCTCTATAGAAGTAGTGGAGAAAGTAAGGGCAAAAAGCTAGTAGAAGGTACAAGATGACACAGAAGGAGGAGGATAGGGAAAGACAGCAAGAAATGCAAATTGAGACAGGGAATGCAGTTATAAGTACAAAGGCATAAATGGAGGAAAATATTGCCAAGTCAGTAACAAAGGGTGATAAAACATTCTTTAGGTATATAAGTGAAAAGAGGAAGACCAAGGGAGGGATAGTGAGGCTAAAAAGGGAAGGAGGGGTTTGTGTGGAAGAGTACCAAAAAAAGCAGACCTATTGAACAAATACTTTTGTTCTGTATTTAATGAGGAAGGGGTAGGTGATAGGCCACAGATAAGGGACAGGGGCATTAAAGGAAGGGAGGTGAACACTAGTTCTTTTACTTAGGAGAGAGTCCTCAAGAAACTAGCACAGCTAAACATGGATAAGGTAATGGGGCCTGACAAGGTATACCCTAGGACACTGAGGAAGTTCAAGGAGGTGCTGGCTGCACCTCTGACAGCCCTGTTCAACCTATGACTAGTTACGGGGGAAATTCTGGGGGACTGGAGGAGGGCAGATGTGGTCCCACTTCACAAAAGTGGCAATAGGGAGGAGGCAGGAAATTAGAGACCTGTCAGCCTGACTTCAGTGGTGGGTAAAGTAATAATGACTACTGAAGGAAAAGATTGGGGAATACCTTGTGACCAGTGGTTGCAGAATCCAAAGCAGCATAGTTTCACAGAGGGGAGATTGTACCAGACAAACATGATCAAGTTATTTGGGTGTCCAGGGAAGTGGATCAGGGTGTGGCCTACCTGGATTTCAGTAAGCCCTTCAACACTCTTCCACATAGAAGCCTGGTGAGTAAGCTGGGCAGCCTAGTAGTGGATTCAATAGTAGTAAAATGGGTAAGAAGTTGGCTAAGTGACACGAGTCAGAGGGCACTAGTAAATGGTGTTCATTCTGAAGAAGGCAAGGTGACCAGTGGGGTGCCACAGTTGTGAGTATTAGGCCCAGTCCTCTTCAATGTCTTTATTAGCGACATTGCAAGAGGGCTAAAAGGGAAAGTATGCATTCTTCACAGATAACGCAGAAATCTTCAACAGAGCAGACACACAGGAAAAATGAGGGATGATCTGAAAAAGCTGTAAGACTGGGCTAGGGTTTGGTAACTGGGTTTGAATGCAAAATCATGCACTTTGGGGCACAGAAACCTGGGTGCAATGTACCAATTGGCTGGGGAGGTATTGGCAACTACAAAACAGGAGAGGGACCTGGAGGTAATCATTTTTGATGACATGAAGGCAGCAAAGCAGTGTGATAAAGCAGTGGGGGAAGCTAGCAGGATGCTCAGGTGCATAGGGAGGGGTATCACCAGCAGAAAGAGGAAGATAGTGTTACCTCTACATAGATCAACAGTGAGGCCCCACCTTGATTACTGTGTCCAGTTATGGAGGCCCCATCTCTGGAGAGACATGGATAGGGTAGAGGCGGTTCAGAGGAGGGCAACCAAAATGGTGCAGGGCCGTATCAAAAGCCCCACTAGGAAAGATGCAAGGAATTGAATTTGTACACTCTGGAGGAAAGAAGGGAAAGGGGGGACATGATTGAAACATTCTGATACCTCACAGGAAGACCTTCCTGTGGAGACAAGCCTTTAATGAACTCTTATGATTTTTTAATGGTCTAGTTTTAATTGTATTTTTATGGAATTTGTTGTTAAGATTGTATAGCGCCTTGGTACCTGAAAGGTGCTCAATACATAAAGTTTTATTTTTTATTATTTAATAAGCTACAGTACATGAAAGTAGCATTTTACATAGACAAAGACGCTCGAGGAAAAGGGGTCACACTATGAAGTTGGAGGGGGGAAGACTCAGAGGAGATGTAAGGAAGTACTTCTTCAAAGGAAAGGGTGGTGAATGCCTGGAACAGCCTCCCGGCTGAGGTGCTGGGTACTAAAATGGTAGCAGGATTCAAACATGCATAGGATAGACCCAGGGGGGACTTTAGAAACAAGGGAAGGGGGGAAGAGACCAGAGATCGAGTAGGGTCTGCATTGTCACAGTAGGTAGGGAACTAGGGCAGACTAGGTGGGCCAAGAGGTCCTTATCTGCCAACAACTTCCATGTCTCTATGTAAAGAAGAGGTAGTGGATGCAATCTATTCTCTTAAAACAGATAAAACACCATGAAATGACAAGATTCCAGCTGCATATTGTATCTGGAATAGTAACAAGTGGGGAGACATTTTGTCAGACTTCTTTAATTCATGTGTAAAAGAGAATTACATGTCAGGGTCCTGAAGAGGAAACCTTATAGTCCCATTATATAAGAAGGGAGACAGGATTAATCATTTTAGTTACGGGCCCATAAGTCTCACAGATATACAAGCTAAGATCTTTTGCAAAATATTATTACAAACCCTACAGAATTGGGTGGATTCGAACAACCTACTTTCAAAATATCAGGCAGGGTTCAGTTTCAATTTCAAACATATATATCAAAATATGTAACCAAAAGGTCTATAACTGCTTCATAGATATGACATCAGCATTTGATTCTTTATATAGACCTACATTATGGAAAAAGCTTCTTGACTTAAACATTAATCATTTATTTTAATACAGATTATAATCGCGTTATATTCTAATACCTGGGCAAAAGTTTGAGTTTCCTCAGAAGGTGATACTACAGAAGAATTCAAAACTAACTGAGGTATTAATTTGCCTATTGGCTGCCTGTTGCTTAATCGTTTTAAAAGATTTTCTTATGCTGGCCTGGTGGTGCAGAGGGCTGAAGTGGTTAAAGTGTTTTACCTCTTCCACGCCAGTGACCCAACTTCAGAAACAAGCTTAGGCCAGGGGTCGGCTTGGGAGGGGCAGGAAGAGAATTAAGTGGCCACTGGGTATCTCTTCTGTCCTGTATTAGGGAAATTGGTATTCCCATCTTGTGGCAGCTCAGTGGCAGCACCAAGAATATGGGGGGGCTGGCATTAGGTCGGGAGAGTTGAGCGGGGCCACCCATTCCGGTGTGCATATGCACCTTCCTGCGCATGCACGACTAAGTTTACTGAGGCCACGGGGTGTAACAAGGGAGAAAAGCTGGAGGAAAAGATGACATGATGAGGGTGTATGGAACCCACTCATCACACCAGCCACATCACCTGGCCAGCCTACAGTGAGCACTGGATAATGCACCTCAGGGGTGAGAATGGCCCTCCCTCTCCTGATCCCACCATGGGGGGGTAATCCATGGGGGTACCACTGCGGCCAGGTAAGGATCATGGCAGGCAGTGGATGGTGGAATGGGGTGGTGGAAGCCAGCAGAAAGGAAGCATTGCATCGTCATGGCCAGGAGGATAAACAAAATATGGAAAAAAACAGATTTTCTGATATCCATAGGAACACAGGATCTAGATTCACCAAAAAATAGGTACAACACATATCCCAGTTATGGCATATACAGATGATGTTATTCTACTTTCACTTAGCAAAAAAGGTCTTCAACTATCCTTGAATCAGTTCAATAAATACTGTAAAGAAAACAAACTTACAATAAACTTGAGGGAAACAAAAATAATACAGTTTGGTAAGAAATCCAAAAACTAATATTAGAAACATAGAAACATAAACTTTGATGGCAGATAAGGACCGCTTGGCCCACCTAGTGTGCCCATTCCCTATGTATTGGATAAGCTGTGGATTCTAGTTAACCAACAGCATACTTCCTCCTACCATTCGCTATAACTGCCTTATGTTTGTCCCATGCATTCTTGAATTCTCCAAATGTTTTTGACCCCACGACCTCCTCAGGAAGGTGGTTCCATGCATCCACTACCCTCTCCATGAAAAAATACTTTCTGACATTGCCACTGAGTTGTCCCCCCTCTATCTTCAAACTGTGACCCCTTGTTCTTGCATATCTCTTTCTCTAAAAGATGCTCCCATTTTGGACTTTGTTGATTCCCTTGAGGTACTTGAATGTTTCTATCATGTACCCCCTTTCCCTCCATTCCTCAAGGGTATACATATTTTTTTTTGTTTATTCTTTTTCTCCCTTCCCTGGTCAGCTCACATCCAACCACTGACCTGGTGCACCCACCACTCCAATTCAAGGCCCTTACCCCAGCGGTACCCCCCACGGCTTACCCCCTGTGGTGGGGGGTGGCAAGTCCTCCTTACTTACCACCCAGACAGATCCAGTGTGCTGGAGTGAGCCATTAGAGCCAGTAGCTCTACCAGGGATGGCCATCAAGCTGCATGGCTGGGGCATTTTCCGTGTTCTGTTTGAGGGTGGGGCGTGCAATGACACCAGTGGAGGCAACGCGCATGCTCCCATGTGCACAGCTCCAGGCATCTGCCCCACCCCTACCCCTTGAATGCCAGTGTCAGCACCCTGTCCTCCAGCCTCTGCTAGGGGGCAGGCAATCACCGACCCCTGGAACCCCCCCTCCCTGAAGAAGGAGAGCAGTCCTTAGGATAGTCGATCCTTCTCTTCCCCTGCTGACCCCCAGTGGCCCATGCTCATTCCCAAACACTGGTCAACAGCATGGCATGAGGTGTGGTGTCCAGCACCTCAACCCTGAGTGCCACCGGGCCAGCTAAGGGTATACATATTAAGCTCTTTCAGTCTCTCCTCATATGGCTTCTGTTGTAGACCCTGCACCATTTTAGTTGCCCTCCTCTGGACCGTCTCCATCCTGTCTATGTCCTTACAGAGATGGGGTCTCTAGAATTGCATGTAGTACTCTAAATGGGGTCTTACCAACTGTCTGTACAGAGAGATAACAACTTCCTGTTTTCTACTGGTGATGCCTCTCCCTATGCATCCCAGTATCCCCTCTAGCCCTCCTTATTGCCTTCTCACATTGTTTGCCTGCCTTAAGGTCATCTGATAAGTACCCCAAGGCCCCTTTCCATTTTTGTTGTTGTTAGTGCCTTCCCCCCATTGTGTACTCTTCCCCTGGGTTTTTGTTTCCCCAGGTGCATTACTTTACACTTTTTTTTTGCATTGAATCTAAGCTGCCATATTTTTGGCCATTCCTCCAACCTTGCCAAGTCCCTTCTCATCCTTTCTACCCCCCTTGTGTATCAACCCTGTTGCAGATTTTTGTATCATCTGCAAAGAGGCATACTTTTCCTTCCAGTGCCTCTGCAATGTCTCCTATAAAGACATTAAAGAGGACTGGTACCAGTACTGAACTCTGTGGTACCCCACTAGTAACCACCCTTTCTTCAGAGTGTACTCCATTTACTATTACCCTCTGTGTCCTTTTTGGTCAGCCAATTTGTTACCCAGGCTATCACCCTGGGACCCACTCCCAGGGTGGCTAACTTGCTTATTAATCTTTTGTGTGGGGCTATGCCAAATGCCTTGCTAAAGTCTAGCTAGACCGTATCTACAGTCCCTCCCTTGTCTACTACTTTGGTCACTCAGTCAAAGAAATCTATTAGATTTGTTTGACATGATCTTTCCACTGTGAATCCATGCTGCCTTTGGTCCTGTGCCCTGCTGGCCTCTAGGTACTCAACAGTTCTCTCTTTCAGAAGTAATTCCATCATTTTTCCTACCACTGAGGTTAAACTAACAGGTCTATAGTTCCCTGCCTCTGCCTTGCTCCCACTTTTGTGAAGAGGGATCACATCTGCTCTCTTCCAATCCTTAGGTGCCACACCGTCCTCCCACACTTTGTTAAAAAAGGGTAGTTAGTGATATCACTAAGTCTCTCTTTAGTTCTTTTAGAATTCTGGGGTGAATCCCATCAGGCCCCATTGCTTTGTCCACCCTGAGTTTTAAGAGTTCTCTCAGGACCTTTTCTTCTGTGAATGGACTATTATTGACCCCCCAGTCCAGAGTGCTTCTATTGCTTGGTTTAGGTACCTCCCCTCATCTTCCTTTGTGAATACTGAGCAAAAGTACTCATTCACTATCTCTGATTTTTCACTGTTATCCTCTGCCCACCTTCCTTCCCCTTTATTAAGTCTCACTATCCCTTCCCTGGTCTTCATTCACTCCATAATGTACCTATAAAAGGCTTTATCCCCCTTCTTAACAGAGTTGGCTATCTTTTCCTTGGTTTGGGCCTTTGCTATTCTGACTGCCTTCCCTGCTTCCTTCTGCTTTAACTGATACAGTTCTCTGTTATTCTCATTCTGTGATTCCTTATACTTCGTGAATGCTGTCTTTTTCCCTCTAACCTTTCCTGCCACCTCTTTTGAGAACAATAGTGTTTTTTTACTTTGTTTTGTTTTGTTTATTTGCTTCACACAAAGACTTGTTGCCTCTGTGATGGCAGTTTTGATTTTTTCCCATTGTTCTTCTACCCCTCCTTCCTGCCCATTTGTTAGAGCATTCCTTAGGCACTCACCAGTTTTGCAAAAATCAGCCTTCCTAAAGTCCAGTACTTTTGTCTTTGTATGGCTTGTCTCTACAGTTGTGTTTATTGTGAACCACACTGTTCGGTGGTTGCTAGTTCCCAGATGGCTACCCACTTCTAAGTCTGTGATCCTCTTACCATCTCCATTTGAAAGTACCAGGTCTAAGATTGCTCTCTTCCAAGTGGGTTCCAACACTAGCTGTCTGAGGCATGCCCCCTGCAGGGCATCAAGAATGGCATTTGAATGGCCAGAAACTCAAAACTGTAAATTCATACATCTATCTGGGCCTGCTGTTTTCAAATAATCTGTATTGGAAAGAACACATGAATACTCAGGTAAAAAAACCTAGACATAATATTAATAAGGCTTGGTAAATTCAATCGCAAATATGGCAGATCTTCTATATACTATTCTTTGTTAGCCACAAACTTAAATTGTCTTCAGAAATGTTGTACTCTTCAGAGGTGCATAGAATGGCTGTTCCCTCACTTCCTGAATCTAAATGAGCAAAGTTTTAGCATCAAATACTTTAGTTCTGAATTTTGTTCCTGCATGTGTGGTTAGAACAGAACTGGGTGAAACCACTCTGACGCAATTCTGTGGCTCCAGGGTATTCTTATACTTGAGAAAATATTAGAAGAGACTGCTCTAAATATGTTACCATCCCTTATGCAGCACAGCATTAGTACTGATTCCTCCTATAGGAAGTTTATCATGAACAGATAAAAAAAATACCAACAAAAATATTTTAAAGCTTTATCCGCATATATTTTGTTCATGGTATGTAAGAAAAATGCACATAGATATAAACCATATTTAGATATCATTAAGCTATGAAATCTACAGAAAGCATTCACTAAGTTTAGATTACAAATGTTTGACTCAAATGTTTTCAAAGCATGCTTTGAGCATAAAATAGAAATAAAGAAATTCCTTCTGTTGCTGCAAGCTTGGTATAGTAGAAGATTCTGTATGAGTTGTAATTGGTTGCCTAAAATATGTCTCTGAAAGAAAGAAATGGCTGGGCCAGTTTTTTTTACCAGTTCAAAGGATCCACCTTTCAAGCAATTAGCTTACCTACTCTCTGGAGAAGATACCATATTAACTATAAAATGTGCACATTTTTTGGATGCATTAATTGAAAGCAGAAATAATATAGGGACATCAAGACAGTTGCACAAGCCCTGCGCTGCCCCAAACACATTGCTGCACCATGTGCCCGATTCTCAATGGTTGAACACATTTGCGGCACATTATCTTCTTTACGGCGGCTTGAGCCAAATATTTTTTGCAAGCCCCCATAAAAAGGTCCGTGAAGTTAGACCAGCAAAAGCTGGCCTAACTCATGCCATGTAGTGCACGGGATCGAAAATCTTGATTGTGGGCCAAAGAATGCCACACGCCCCATGCACCGTGTGTTCAGCGTACCTGTGGCTTGCAGCATTCTAAATCTTTTGAGAACTGAGCCCAGTATTTCTTGTATAATCATAACTTTCACTATCCTTGAATTATAGGATTGTTGCTTTTTAGCTTCAGGTACCTTATTCTTCAAAGTTTCTTTTACGTGAAAAAGTATATTAAGATGAATACCTACTGTATCTTTTGACAAGTCACTGGACTGCTGCCTGTTGGATTAAGAGTTTTTCTGTCATAACTGATAGGATTACATGTTACTTTTGCACCATTGTCTAATGACAAACTTCTAGTCATGTCTCAGAAACATGTTAATTCATGGAATGCACTGGGATTGGATTAGAACTGAACATTTGACATCCTAATGACATTGCATCTTTCACTAGGATCAGGGACTGCCAAGACTTGTGTTGTACCTGGTTTACATGTCTAACCCACCCCCAAATGGTGTGGGTTTACCTGACATTTTCTCTTTGCCCTAGACCGGTCTTAGCATCTACAGTGGATATTCAAACCAGGATCTTAATGGGTTAAGGTCCCATCAACATCCCAATGCACCAATAAACATGTGAATCATGAGATGTTTAAGTCCTGTAAGCAGACTGGAGTAATTATATCCCTCTTCTCTAGCTGGCAACAAAGTCAGAGATAAACTGACATTCAGCCTACGAAAACACAGAGGTGTTTTTACTATCTCAAAGGAGGAATTTCACTTAGGTGCTTTTAATTAAAAGGCATGGTTTCGGTCCTCTTTGTTAGAATGTCTGACATCATGCTCCTTGGTCTATACTTTCTTGCCTAGTGGGGGGTCAGAATATGCAATAAAGTTGAGCTTCTGAGACACAGCATTGAGAGGAGAGAGACAGTGAGAGAGAGAGAGAGAGAGAGAGAGGAGAAGGAGTTGGCCATTAGCTCTCAAACAGTGAGGAGAGCTTATGGCATGCTGGGGCTTCCACAGCCACTTGGTCAGGAAGTTTCAAAGATTTTTTCAACCTTTAAAGTACAGAACCTAAACTGTGTGCTTGTTGATGTGTCAGAACAGCATCTTTTGGAGAAAGTCACTGTTCCTGTTTGTCCTATGGAAGGGGGAAAAGCTTGCTGATCCAGTAACTGTGTCCTAGCTATCAGCCTGCAGTATGCATCTAATACTGTGTTTGAGTACTGCTGTGTGAAAGCCTGCATCAATCCTGCAAACAATCTGGTAAAATGGCTAGTTAGTGCTACTGTCAGCTACTAGCTAGCTTACTGCACTAGGGTTTTGAAACCTAAACTTGTGTGTGGCCTGTGGGAAGTGTGTGGCCCCTGCTCCTTAGACTTATCTGTCCTGCAGAGGAAGAAGAGGGAAGAGCTAAAGAGGTCCAGATGACTGCGGACATAGAGAGGCTGATCTATATCCAAAGGTACCTAAGACCTGCATCTTCAAGCTATCCCCCAGCTGCAACAACTGACCTGGTATTAAAATATTAGACTAGACAACCTCAGGGTACAGGATGTAGGGGGCATAAACACATATGAAATTAAGGGTACATGATGTGAAAGGTGGAAACTAGTAATCTTATTATATAGATAGATGTGTTTTAAAGAATTTCTTGTTACTGATGACTTGTATGATTTTATGATTAAGCAATACTATTATTGTATTGTATATAATTGATTTTTTTTTATTGTATAGCTCTCCAAATCCCCGGAAAGGGGTGCTCTATAAATAAAGCATGTATCTATCTATTTATCTATCTATCTATCTATCTATCTGTCTATTTGTTTTGTAATGGCTGTATAGCCAATCAATAAGTTACTACTACTTTTCTTTAGTATGCAGTTTAAATGAGTGTTGTTACTTTAAAACACATAAGCAATCTGTAGCAGGCAGTTAAATGCATGTTTTACTTCTGTAGGCAGTCTTTAGCAAGCAGTTTAAATAGGACATTTGCTGTCTCTAACATGCAGTTTCAGTGGAATGTTTAAGCAATAAGCCATAAGGGGGTGTGGGTTATCAGGGAATTTATCATGGCTGGTGTGGTTTGCCCACGAGGCGCGGCAGTGGTAAATCCTCACCGGCGTGGTAACTCCTGATAACCCATCATCCCCAAGTGGCTTATTGCTATTATGCCATCAGTGAAATATTTAATTGATTTAAAAAAAAAAAGCATTTTTAAAAAAAAAAATATAAGGCGTTTTTTATTACAAATAACCTTGCACAGTAAAAAAAAAATAGTCCCGGCCAAGCTGGTATCAGGAGGACTGCGGAGTTTGAGTTTTGTACTGCTGGTGACGGTTACCTTTTCGTCGGGTGACCAGCTGTTGGATTCGCGCAATGCCAGCAGGCCGAGGGACGGGAGACGTAGGAGCAGTTTGTTGTAGTAAGTACCCTGCGACTTGAGTGCTGCTTTGCGGTTCGGTTTCAGGAACAGACCGACATATTTATTTTATTTTGGCTGAGGCAATCAGCTTGAATGATGTATTTAATTTTTTTTCCGTAACTGTGAGGTATGAGCGAGGAGCTGGGAGGCCGGAAGCATACTTGTAGTGCAGCAACAGCGATGCAATTCGGAGGGAGCGGGCATTACAGGAACATTTTTGAAAAGGTTTGCCAGGTTTTTTTAGGAGATATGCGAGCTTGGAATTTGTATTTATGCCAGGCAGTTTTTTTAAACAAAGTTTTGTGAGCTGGGGGAGGAGGCTGAGAGGGTGCCGTGCTGATTTACGCTTAGCGAGGAAATGAAGATGGCGGCTCGGAATGATTTTAATTTTTTTTTTTTAGTTGTTATTGAGATGCGGTTGGCTGGCACCTTTTGTGGTGATTATCAGAGGATTTACAACGGAGGTAAGGTGTCAGCCTGCCGCTTTCATTGGTCGGTGTCCGAGGTCCATGGTATAATTTACTTTAAATCCCATTGGCAGTCACTGGCATGCAGTTTCAGTGGCTCATTTTGCTTTAAATCCCATATGCAGTATTTAACACGTAGTTTCAGGAGAGTATTTTACTTTAAATCACTTAGGCGGTCTCTATTATGCAGTTTTAGTGGGACACTTTACTTTAAAACACAAAGGTAGCCTCTAACATGTTTCAGTGCAGCATTTAATTTTTAAGTACATATGGAGGCTCTGCCATTCAGTTCCAGTGGGACACCAGTTCACAAAGACAGAGACAACAGCAGGCAGTTCAAAACATAAAAAAACATGCAGTTAATCTGTACTGTCCCCTTAAATCATGCAACTACAGCATGCAGCTCCCTCAGTGCTGGTACCCAGTGCTTTTCCATTTGCATATATTAATATTTATTACCTCTTCTCTTTACTGAGAAGAAACTGTGGGTGGGTGCATAGCAGGAGCCTCCCCAAAACTTGAGAAAACTGCTGCGTTTACATAATTTTTTTAATTCATATTTTATGCTTCTTGTCTTTGAAGCCCAGCTCCTCCTGGAAGCCTCTGTCACCCCTACCAGGCCCCATCTACCTCAGTTGCCATCTTCTTGGGAGAGTTAGTTTACCCCTTGGGCAGGGTATGGGGTATAGGGTACACAAACACGCATTAAATCAAGAGATGTAGTAAAGAGGTGGAGGCCGACCTAGATACACCAGGGTACCTAGCAAGCTATCACTGGGGTTGCTTCTCTTCCAACTTTTTCTTCCCTGCTCCCCTGCTGGATACTGGTGCATCATGAAGACCAATGTGTATGCTCATGCAGTGTGTGCACCGCATGGGTCCCCAACTGGTGTCCTCTACCTCTCGGTGCCTTGCTACATTGCCACTTGTGTTTACCTAGGTGGTAGTATTGTAACAACAACAGTGTTCCTCCCTCCACAGAAAAGGAGAGTATCTGCTGGGAGGCTCGATACTCCTTTTTCCTGCCAGCCCTCAATATCCCTGGCTCATTCCTGAACCCGGGTCACTGTTATTGTGAGTGGTAGCCCTAGTGCTGTACCGATGGACTGGCACAAATGGAAATTGCTTTAAATAAATTAACCTAGCCCTGCCCCTTGGCTGCAGGGACAATCTCAGCTATGTTGTTGTCTTTAGGGACCTTCTGGTAGCCCTACTGGGCTGCAACTTCTTTTGTTCTCCAGTGCTGGTGATAGCCTGGTGACCTGTAGGCCTATTGTACCCTGGGTGGTGTATGAGGCTGCCCACACCTTGCAGCTTTTTCAGCCTCCCTTTTAGACCACATAGGTGCAAAATGCTTACCCTGGAAAAGCTTATTGTTTTAAGTAATCTGGAAATCTGTGCAGGTGGACAGTCCCTGCCCAGAGGTTCTTCCCCTCAAACCCCAATCAAGTAGCTGTGCTGTGGGAGGGAGTGCTTCACTCTGGCCAGACTAGTCCAATTTGTTGTTGCCACTGCTGATATGCCTGGACACTATGGTCTCTCATCACTGCCAACCAGGTTGCTGTGCTGCTACCATCATACTCAATGAATTCAGTGTTGCTGCAAGGGGAACCATCATGTCATGACCATGCATTAACTGCTGCTGCTGTTTGGGGAAAGACTGGCCAGAATCCTGTTGCTGATACCCCAATTGCCAATCCAACTTCCCAAATGCTGGGAAGGAGAAACTGACTGCAAAAAGGAGTGGAGGAATAACTGGCCCCAAATGGATCAGAGGGAATGAGAGGAGGACCGCAGGTGCCACTGACTTGAGGTAAGCCCCGTCCATTTTCTTTAAGCTTGCCCTCTGCATTGCCTCTTTTCTGTAGGCTGCCACACTCATAGGCTATGACTATACTCTCGTGGCCACACAATCTGACTACTTGACTCTGCACACTCCCAAATGAATGCTGCACAACCCCAATTCCTATCTCTGTCTGCCTTATATGGCCCACAACATTTGTGATGCCAGGTCCTTAGAATGTGGGGGCAACCAAATGGCCAGTGGGAGCTGGCATGCTTCAAAATGAAAAGACTGGCACCAAGTGATGTGCCATACGCCGGGGTGGGGGAAAAGATTTTTTGAGGGAAAACAGGCTGGGGGGTGGGAACCAGATGTGGGCTATAAACTGCAGCATAAACAAAATGGCTGTGGAAATATTAAATAAAAACACTACTACCCCTGGCACTTCATAAGGCAGGTGCACACTATAAGAACAAATAAGTCTCTTTTACTAAATGACCCCACCACTGTCCTAAGGGGACCCTGGGGACTGAGGGCTGGGGAGGCTGCACAGAGAACCACCCCAAACTGGAATAAAATGTGCACTGTTTGACGACAGGTGCTGGGGTATTGAAAGCAGTCTCTATTGGCAACAAGTTTACACACGCATATCCTGGAGATTTACAATCATGCAGCAAGAGAAACATTTAAGGAAGGAAAGAAAGATGTCCAATCAAAATCATCAATTTCTGATGCTCTCTTCTCCTTCTCAACTTAAACCTGGGACCTGGAGTTAGTGTTTCACAGTCATGGCACAACTAGTCCTATACCAGTGGAGGTTCTGGCCAATCTGATCACCAAGCATACAATGTTTTCCATTGGCTTCTCTGGATGTGCTATCTTGGTCATGTGTTTGTGCGAGACAATAGATTTTGCCACAATTTCTTCCTTACAGTAGCCAATAGTGAGCTTTCTGGAACAATTAACAACTTTCAGGGCAAAGTTTGTGTGTGTTGTGTGTGTGTGTGTGTGTGTGTGTGTGTGTGTGTGTGGTGACAAAAAAAATGATTGGTTAATAGGGGACTTAAATGAAATACAGACAGTAGCTCTCAGGATGCAATAAAATATTCAACAGTTATGCAGAAAACAATTTGATGATTCCTTCTGTACAAACCAGCCCAGTTTTAGTAACGAGCACTCCCCTAATTTCCCCAAAAGGAGCACAAGAATATATAGATTATGTGTCAGATGTGGGGATGAAGGATCAAGCAATGATCAGAAAATGCCAGGTGCAAAATGCAGTGCTGCATCTTTTTATTTTCACAGTCACCAGTTTACTGGTACAGACAGAACAGAATGGTGAGCAAGGTGTGTGGATACCTGATGTGGAGTCATCTGGATCTAATGATGGCAAAGAAGGAGAAACCTCATTTTCACTAGTGGCTTTCTGGATTTTTTTTAGCGTGGTTGCATCTGCAAGCAACTGCAGATTGCTTCTTTGCTTCAAAAGTTTCCAGTAGAAACTTTTTGGTCAGCAGAGCAATGCTAATCCCCTTCCTTACCTGTGGACATATCATACTAATTCCCTGAAACTCTTTCATTGAGGGCTCTTATACCCCTGTCTGAGATCACATTGGACTCCTCAGGTGTTAATCAAACCTCGTTACCCAAATATATATAAAATATTCAAAACAGCATTCATTTTAAAAAGGGAATAACTAGGCCTAGACATAGAAGCGTTATGAACATTTTCACATCTGTAGTTTCATTTCCCTAGTTTTACATTAGGGTCCAGTATTTGCAAACCGTAGAGAAACAGTTTGGATTTTCAGGTTAAATAATTTGAAACCAGAAGGTTTAAATGAAGACTGGGTCTTAAAGTCCTTTCTTTGATTTGGTTGATTATTCGTTAAGAATTATGTCAATTTGTTACTCTTTTTTCCTGCCCCCTTTTGTGTTTTGAGACTTTGAATATTATATTAAATGGCTTTGTCTCTGCAATCTCTATATGAACTTGGGAATCTTCTCAGTAATGTTGTACTTAAAATGCCTCCTTTGGAATCAAGCAAAATGTAATGTGAGTAAAGCAGATCCTCAATACAAGTAATTTATCTGTATTTGATGTGATTGCAGACTCTTGGGGAATACTTTGATTTAGGGGTGATCGCCAATAATCAATTTTTTTGTTACATTATGGTAATTTCCTCTGATGATTTTGACATAACTACGGCAATATGTATGTATGTGAAAGAATATTTGTTTTGAAATATGTGGATTTGACAGATGCTGTTAAGTATTGTCTCCTTACGGATGTGATTGTTTATACATTATTTTTGTTTCACCAATTAGTACATATTTGATTTGTTTGTATTTCTCTGTTTTAATTTGTAATATTATGTAATATTAGAAATCATACAATTTTACTGTTTTATGTTTTTGGCCAGTGGCATACCTGCCTAGTGGCCACATCTGTGTTCTATTGCAAATGCCATGCATCTGATTGTTACTGATGTCACAGGTGTTTAACTACTTAATAGACATGTTCAGTCAGTTACCCCCACTCCCTAATGAAGCTCTAGTGAGCAAACACTGGGGCACTTTACCAGTCTTGCCTGACTGTCTCCTTCTGCATTTTGTGTGGTAACATAATAAATTAACGGGCACTGTACTTGCTGTCAGTGTAGTTCTTGGTATACATGGCTATTTTGCCTTCCAGTATTTGCAAAACTGGTTCAGCTGAAGGTTTGCCCATTACCCCACCTCTAGCCACAGTGGAAGAGCAAGCCTAAATTCACAATAAACTCCCCATCCAATGACTCCATACATGAGGATTTGGATAGGTAAGGCTGGGACAGTTAAGTAAGGGGAGAGCCATGTAGAACAAAATAAAAACTCATCTTAATGGGGAATTTGTGGAAATGTCAGCTGCTAAGGTTTTCTCTGCCTAACATTATGGTAGGACCAGAGGAATATATAGGTAAAACTGAAGACTAGGTGTATTCCATCCTCAGGACAATATGTGTATCACTATGCCACTTGAGTGAGACAGACAATCCAGACCCTGGCACAGAATCAAGCTTCTTAGTGCTCAGCCCAGGTTGCATGGAAGTATGCCCAGCTTAAACAGCAGCTGATGCCTTCATGAAAACTTTGGAATACATAATATTTGGATACTATTCAGACTGTATTTGGTATATCTTTTATAGATTTTTCTTCTCTGTTATTTATTACTTAAGAAACTGCCCAAAATACAAGATCTTTATCCCTTAAAGTTCACCAACCTCCACTGCTTATTCCCTACTTAAAATTATAGTACTCTGTTGTGACACCACAGTCTGTTGCCATGGGAATAACTGTGGTGTAACAATCAGAGTATTATATTGCTTATTTCACAGCGTGCTAAGAGGTTACCCTAGTGGACAAACCTTAGGCAATAGAAGCCATTGGAAGTGATTTTATTTAAACATTTCCATTTTATTTCTGGAGCCCTGGTTCCTCTGAACAGGAAGCAGGAAGAGAGATCAGTAGTTCAGATTTCATAGGATAACTACCAATCTAACTGGGGAGGTGATTTCTTTACTAAGAGCACACCAGAAGGCTAAATATATGCCAGGACTATGCATGAGCAGCCCTCACCCATAATTTTGGAGAACAAACTTAAAATGAAAGGACTGAGGCAAGCGTGACCCCAGGAGCTGTTCTGAGTCACTAGGATTTTAAAACTCACCCCTCTGTGAGTGGGGTGAGTGGAGCAGGGCACAGAGACACACGACAAGACACATGCATTCTGCATGTGTCAGGCGTGTCTGGTGGGGAAGAAGAGGAACAAGCATAACAGAGATATCACCATAAGGTAGGTGTATTTAATTAAAAAGTCTGACTATTGCTCAGAACAAACACCAAAATGGCTAATAAAGCAATGACACTTGATGGGGAGATAGGCTACCAGTGTCCCATTTGCCTAATGTACAAAATACAAAGGGAGAAGATGCAATGTGAGACTTATATATTTGAAAAATGTATAGCTAATAGTGAGCTAAGGAATCAGCTCAGTGTTTAACAAACAGTAAGAGACCTTGGAGAAATCTCAGGAGGCATTAGCTACCAAACTAAAAGCATACCCTTTATTAAAAAAAGATATGCAGTCTACTGCACCACTAGATACAGGAAGCTAAAGAAAGGTAGATTCAGACCTAAATGGTGCAGACAATGAGTGGTATGATGTGCAATCTATTAAAAAAGGAAAAGGAAGGGAGAAAGGTTTAACTTTCGACCTTTCGACATCTAGTTATAGCCCAATCAACATCAAAAGAAAGCCAGTTTGCAAAGCATTTACCCTCTACATGCCCAGCTAGAGATAAATGTGTGATTCTATTAATAAATACTGGTATCCAGATAAATAATAGATATACACCACTCACAGACACTAGCACTGATAATTATGTACAGATGGATTCAGAACAAGAAATGGCACAGCAGGTACAGGCAACAGATATAAAGCCACCAAGACAACTAATTGTGGTAGGGGACTCAATTGTAAAGTACACAGACCAGTATATCTGTAAATACAACAAGGAGAACACCATGGTCTGTAGCTATTCTGGAGCAGGTGCAAGCGACATTACCAAGTACACAGACAAAATATTTAAAGGAGCAGAGGAAAAATCACTAACAATTGTTCATGTAGGGGTAAACAGTATTGGAAGGAAACAGGAAAGAGAAGTAGTAAAGGGCTTCATAAGACTGACTGAAACCCTTGAAGAAAAGGGCTGTTAAATAATGTTCTCTGAGGTTCTCCTGGTACCAATGGCCAGCATACAAAGGCAGCACAACATTAGGAGGTTCAATCAATGGCTGCAAAATTGGGCAAAGGACAAAAATATAAGATTTATTAGACACTGGGACAACTATTACAACAAAGCAGATATGCATTGTAAGGATGGCTTGCACCTAAGTAGAAAAGGAAGCAGAATTCTTGGGGAAAGCCTAGCAAGAGCATCAGCCAATGATAAACCAGAGGGCAAAGGAGACATCAAATCCAAACTCAGGGCAAAAACAGGAAGTCACAGTAAAGTGCAAGAAAGCAAATGATGCTAGCATTATGCCGATAAATGCAAGAAGCCTAAATGGGGAAAAAATAGTGGAACTTACAGCTATAATATTAAAGGACAGTACTGACTTTATCTGTATAACTGAACCATGGTGGGATGAGAACAGCAGCTGGAATCAAGAAATTGAGGGCTATCGACTATTTAGTAAACCCAGAGAAGGCCGTAGAGGAGGAGGAGGGGTAGCAATCTATGTTAAAGGTAGTATTGATTGCCATGTTATCAATTATGAAGCAGAAGGGCCAGAAATAGAAGCAATATGGTTAAATGTAACAGGACTAGCTGGGAAAAGCTGTAATTTAAGAACATTTTATAGACCGCCCAACAACAACACTGAATATATGGATTAATTATTAAAACAAATAGAAAGCATCTCTGTAAGTGGGGATACAATTATACTAGGTAATTTGAACATACTGGGTGTCAATTGGAAGAATATGGAAGCATCAGGGACACGTGAGCAAAGATTAATTGATACCCTGGAAACCCTAGACCTACATCAGTTAGTAACACAGCCTACTAGAGGAAATAACATTCCTGATGTCATATTAACAAATATACCATCTGAAATTAAAAACATCAATATAGAAGCACCACTAGCCAATGGTGATCACAATATTGTTCAGTTTCAAGTAGAAAAAAATAAGAAAAATACCAAGGGGAACATAGTTTTCATTAATTACAACAAGGTTAATTGGGAAGTTATCAAACAAAAACTGAAGGAATATAATCTACCTGAGAAAATTAAAAATCTAAATTAGGGAGAGGCATGGAGACTGTTTGTGTGCACAATCAAATCATGAGAAAAGCAATATATACCACAGAAGAAGATATATAACTAAAGGGTTAAAAAAACAATTTGGTTTAATAATAAGAGTCAGAAACTAATAGTTAAAAAAAGAAATCCTTTACAATAATGAAAAAGATACAAACACCCACTAGTATCAGGACATACAAACAGGGCCCCCCAAAACTAAAATGCACCATAAAAAAAGCACGCAGTGACTCAGAATTTAGGCTAGCACATTCAAAAGACAACATGAAAGGTTTCTACCTTATATTAATAGCAAAATAATAATGTCCAGTTATTGGACCACTATTAAACAATGGTACACACTATAGTGAACCTGAGGAGATGTCGGGTATATTTAATGAATTATTTTGCTCTATTTACAATCAAAAAGATGCACTGACAAAAAGCCCTGAAGCATTCCCCGATAGACAATACCAAGAGGAAGTGGAGATATGTAAAACTGATTACATTAAACAAAAACTGGTTAACCTAGACATAAACAAAGCACAGGGACCGGATGGCCTGCACCCATGGATCCTTAGAGAACTTGCAGAGTATTTAGCACAACCAATAGCTATAATTGGAAATAAGACCATCAAAGAAGGAGCAGTACCAGATGACTAGAGGAAGGCAATTGTGGTCCCAATCTTTAAAAAAGAATATAAAACTCTATCTCAAATTATCGACTAGTTAGCCTAACTTCAATAGTTAGTAAAATCACTGAGGGAATAATAAGAGACGAGATACAATTAGGAATTCAGAATAAGGGACTATGTGATAACACACAACACGGTTTCAATAAAAACGGAAGCTGCGATACGAATCTAATATGCTTTTATTATTCTATAACTAAACAAATGGATCAGAAGGAATCTGTGGACATCATTTTCTGTGATTTTAAGAAAGCGTTTGACTCATTGACACATACTGGTATAATTAACAAGCTTCATAAACTACATGTCAAGGCTAAACTGATAACCTGGGTAAACTCATAGGTATATAACAAAACTCAGAGGGTAAGGGTTAACAGCTTCCTAGCCCAAGGGCAAGATGTGTCTAGTAGTGTCCCCCAGGGTTCAGTCCTGGGACCACTCTTCTGTTCATTCAGGACTTACAAATACAAGGAGATAATTTACAACTCAAATTTGTGGATGACTTGAAGTTGGGTGGTAAGGTTACTACATCAGAGGGATGTAAAAGAATGAAAGATGATTTGAGACAAATAGTGGCATTGGCAGACAGGAATGATATGAAATTTAGCATCGATGAATGTGTTGTCATGCACTGTGGAAGAAATAACCCCAGGCAAAATTATAGAATTCATAACACTTCTCTAAAGAAGGTTGAGGATTTAAGGGACCTAGGGGTAATTATATCAAACAACATGAAGTCTAGTAAACAATGTAAAAATATTGCAAAGAAACTAAACCATCTAATGACCTGTATAAATAGGGCATTCACTAATAAATCGGCGGCAGTACTGATGCCCTTGTATAAAACCTATGTCAGTCCACACATGGACTATTGTTCACATGTATGGAGCCCAGCCTTAAAAAAAATACATTGAGGTATTAGAAAAATCTCAACACAAGTACACTAAACAGATTAGGAATTTGAAATGCACTCTGTACCCAGTGAGGTTAGGATATCTAGGACTATGGCCACTAATTCAAAGAAGACAGAATGGCGACCTTTCAACATTGTATAAGATAATAAAGGACCAGGAATTAACATCTACCCTAGCAATTAATGTCATAAAGAAAGAACACAACCTAAGGGCCCACAGTATACAACTGAGCGGGGAGATTGCCTGGACGAACATGAGAAGCAATGCCTTCTTTCTAAGAACAATTAAAATCTGAAACCAACTACCGTCAAACATTATTAATGAAAATACCTTCTTAGGTTTCAGAAATAAACTGGACAAGTATCTCAATGAAAACATGGCAAAAGTAAAACCAATGTGAATTGGAAATAGTAATTATGGGCTATATATGCCTTCGGCTATCTAAATACCATAGTATGAACCATTGTACAACATCAAGTTGAGAATTGAAATTAGGCCCCTTCAAATCAAACCTAAGAGAGTGTCTTCTCCCCTTCTGTGCCTGTGCCTAACCCTGTACCATTGCCCTCCATTCCATTGTACAAGATTAACTCCGACTGGACAAGCTCATAACAATTTCTGGTTTTACCAATATTGTTTTACTCTCAATACTACATTGTATATTATTGGCATTATTGTTTTATTCTCAGTACTACATTGTTTATTATAACTTTGTATATCTGTGTTTTCCATGGTAGATCCGGGGTACTGCCACTACCCTAAGACTTTGTTTTATCCAATAGTATTCACCCTGTTCTGCATTATTTTCTACTCATTGTTTTATTGTTATATTGATGTAGAGCCTTTGCAAAGGAGTCTTTGACTCAAAGGTTTGTAATTCTGATTGTTCTATAAAAATAAAATAAAAATAAAAAAAGCAATAGGAGCTAATAAACAATTATCCTGTTTTCATGCAAATGACCCAGTAATAAATAATTAAGATAAGAAATAAAGAGCTAATGAGAAATATAAGCTGTTCTGTGTCCAAATATTACATTTCCTAAGTTCTTCTAAAGGTGTTAGTGACTCTTTAGGCACTGGCTAAACTAAATACATCAGCTGTTTCCTGGACAGCTGAATATTTAGATTCCTTCCCAGCAACCTGACAGGAAGCTGACAGAGTCAATGGCTCGAGCAGGCAGTCTCCCTTTTTAGATCAGTGTCTGACGTTTCTTGTTTTTTTTGTTTTCCTTTCCAAAGTGCCCTTTTACACCTGAACACCCTATGCTTGCAGTGTGGAGTGAAGAAACATAGCAGCCACTCATATACTGAGCATGGAGCATTTGTGCTTAGTATTGGCAGACCTTTAATACAACTACACTGTCTGTGCTTTTGTCAACTGGCTACACATCATGTCCCAGCAGTGGTTCAGTGTGCACATCTGACAGCTGACATTGACTTAGGAGACCAAGCCAATAGTCTCTGCTTAAAGGAACGCTCCATGTTAAAATCAGAAAAAGATATGTAGTAGTCTTTTTTCTGTGTTCTAACCAGTTCCCAGCATTTTCTTTTCCTCTAGCTGTGAGAGATGTTTTTTCTAACTTTCCCTAACTGTTTTATTGCCCTTGGAGGTTGCCATTCTGGTTTCTTTTATGGCCTGTAGTATTTCCATAGTGCCCTTTGGTGTGATGTCTAATTGCCCCTGCAGTAAGCCAGTGTCTTGCTACAGGGTCCGTCACAGCTCAGCCACAGAGAAAATACTTCTTCCAGAGAAGACAAACTGCTAGAGTTTGGGTGAGTGTAATCATTATTATTTTTTGATATCAGTACCTTGTCCTGCTATGCTCTGCTGTGTGTGTGTGTGTGTGTGTGTGTGTGTGTGTGTGTGTGAATCATGTCACTGTTTACTCTATTCCTCTCAGTCACTTTCAGTTTTTGCACCAGTACTAAGTAGCAAAAATTGAACATCGCCTTATAGGTTGTAACATAGCAGGATAAGGTACTAATATCAAAAATAATAATGATTACACTCACCCAAAATGTAAAGTAACATGACTTCCTTCTGAAAGAAGTATTATCTTTGGTGGTTGAGCTGTGACAGACCCTACTAAATCTAGGGGCATAGCTACATCACTGTCACATGAACCAGGGTGCATCGTAGGAGAAAGAAAGCCAATAAACTTATTTGTGATGGAGATCCCCAGGGGTCGTAAAAGTACCGTACAGCTAGCAGGCTAATTTCAGAAAAACTCCTAATAGCAGACAGAGGGAAGGACACACTAGGACTTAACATACATATCAAAACACTCTACATGACATATGTTTTTGCAAATTCTGGGTGGACTGCTCCTTTAAAAGGTAATGACATTTCTAATACTGATAAGAGCCTGAGTGCCTAGAAGAGAAGAATAATAACAAACAGGCACACCCTTCAAATTAATTACTTTTACATAACTGACAACAAGCAAGGACCTAACAGTTCTGGTTCAGTTCAGTATGGTTCCAGTTTCAGGGAGGGAACTACCCTCTACACCCACAAAGGAGCCACAAAACAAGAAGCAGAAAATAAAGTAAATTAAAGTTAAACACAGATATGCTCTATCTGGCCAGTACAGTGCAAAAAAAAAAAAAGGAAAGTGGAGATTGTAAAGAAGTGGTAGGAAAAATGACAAGTACAAGATGCTGTTTCAAAAGAAATAGTCAACAGTGTAAGTACCATTCATTTTTCAAGGTTTCTTTCCCATCTTCAGTGTTATGGGGAAAGCCTTAACAGGGCAACATCACTTACTCCCTAACTTCCTCCTGTAATAAGGGGCTCCTGACCCTATTACACTGTGGTTCAGCATTCTCATGAATGCATAATTATTCTAATATGTAAATAATAAAGATGTTTAAAAGTAAATAAATCCAAGACAAAATAGTACAATTAAAAAAGTATCCCACTATAGAAGACCATTGAAGCCCACTTAACTGCTCATATATTGGGGATATTCCATGAGTTGAGCACAAATAACCTTTCAATGCACTCTGTAATGCTGTCAACTGTCACTGACACTTGGGTCAGGAAGCATAAGCAGATCAGGAGAAGTTATAAAATCCACAAGTAGTGTTTTATTATTAGTAACAAGAAAATAAAAGAAATGTACAGACTGGCTTTCAGCATCAGCATAACTTATATGTAGCCAATCAACCCTGTCACACCAACAATGCTGCCTGGCAATGAGTGGCACAGCCACGAGTGCCAGGCTGCATTACTGGCATCTTTCCAGAGTGAATAAAAAGGTTATTTGTGCTCAACCCGAGGAATGTCCTGAGTATACAATGGGCAACTGGATTTTCTTCTTTGTGGTGTTAGTGTCACAGGCTGGTTGAGTTTAGGACAAGTTAAAGTTTTGTTTGTTTTCTTTCTTTATGTAAACATGACATTTGTTTTCTTTGTCAGATCACAGCTACCAAGTAGTAAACATATTGAACGGTCATCCAAAACCATACTCAATATGGGAACCTTTCCACTTTTATTTTTTCTTGTGTGCATGTGTAAAGTAACCATATTGTTACTGTGGTGTAGGGGGCTATGAAGGTGTGTACTGCATAAGCCAAATGGATGTAGAAATGCAGAAGGTTTACCTTTCAAAAACCAATGCTGAGAAAGCTGACGATGACAGTATTCAACTGGCCGATGGTTGTAAACTTCTTGTAGTTCAAAGGATAAAGCCCCACCAATCACAGTGGTTTTCTGTCCATTAACCAGCTAGCAGACAACATCAGGCTTTGAAGATAAACATCAAGCTTCACTTTGTGTGTGTGTGTGTGTGTGTGTGTGTGTGTGTGTGTGTGTCCCCCTAGTTACAGACAGGACAGGCCTATCTGAAAGCACTAAACAGAGTTGGGAAAAAACTATGCAGAATGCAAATGTAATAGCTTCAAATATCTTAACAGCATGTTAATAATGAACAGAAAACAACAGTAATAGTTGATTTAAATTACATGTTGTTTTTGTTTCTTTTAAAAAGTCCCTGATACCAGCCGGATTACTTTAAAGAACATGAGAGTTAGACACAATTTAGTTTATTGTTCAAATATTAAATTTTTTGCAATGTTTTTGTGGACATTATCCTCCTTCCTATCCCCACCAGCTCCTCTGTGCTGTCAACCCCTAGCCCTTCACCCCACCATCAGGACTTACCTCATCTACATCTTGCCTCATTGTGTAAGTGGTTGCCATGGATGGTGGTGGTGTGGTGCCTTCAGGGTCACAGCATCATCCTGCAGACAGGGATTCTTTTCCACCAATTACTCCTCTTGAGTCAGAGCTGGTGACATGCAATGGCACACGTGTAGACCATGAAGATGGTTCATGCTTTCAGTGCCCGCCTCTGACTTTCAAGTCTACTGACTGCTACTGTGTCACCTGACTTCTACTAAGTGGCAGCCAAGCAGCAGTACACACTGTCCCCTCACTCCAAATGAGGAGATATGTTGATGCTAAATCATCCTTCTTCTGCCAACCCCCAAGTGACCTTGGTCCATTTCTGAACCCAGGTCACTGGTGTGACATGAGGTGAGGCATCCATAGCCTCAGCTGTCTGTGCCACTGGCCTGGCTACAAGTTTACTATAGCTCTGATTTCCTTAGACAACATTGTTTGTGGCCCTAAGGGAGGCTTAACCTGCAGCCCACTGTTTTACAGTTCTGTGCATTTACCCTCTGTACCATTCAGTCAGAACTATCTTTTTGCAATTCTTTCCCCTTTTCTTTATTACTGAGAGGAGTGATATAAAAAACAAGATTACTGTCCCTTGGACATTATTAACTTTGGCTGCTTGTTTACAAATGACAGCACAATGCCATGTTTATGACATCATAATTATCTCTACAACAACAAATTGTGATGTCATAAACAGGACTGTGACTGCAGAAGTAGACAAGAAGACAGAGCAAATAGGACAGAGAGCCTGTTTCCATGCAACTATCCTTGATAATAGACAAATAAGGATGACAATTACAAAAAAGGGTGAACTGTAAACTGAATTATGTCTAGATAATATGTTTTTCAGAGCTGTCCCAACAACATCCGGGGCTCTTTAATGCTCTGTTACACTGCAAGCTAACACTTGGCATTGACAAATGCTTGCTTAATGTGAAATAGGGATTTGTCCACTGCAGCTCCTAAAATAACCATTTTTATTCACCAGTGCTATTGGTCACCCCCAACTGTGTACATATTTTTATGTACCCTATTCTTATGTCAAAAGTACAATAAATTGGCTCCAAGTTGGTACTAAAAATATCTAAAATATAAACTCATAACCTCATCAAAAATAATAACATGTTACACATCATACTAAAAAAAACTAAAAATGCACTTATAAAGCAAGAACAGTTACCAATCGATATCTACTGAGCCCTAATGTTAACAACCATACAGCAAATTCAGGCTTTAAAAAAATGTACTCCTTGCTAGCAGGAAATTGACTACTGAGGTCTGGAAAGGATTCTGTTGAACCCTGCACCCTCTCTTGACACAGCTGTCAATAACGACAAGAAGAAGCAAGGATAGGTGCAGTGTTTTTTTTTTCCAAGCAGAAAACAATTTAGATTTTCAAATTCAGAAATGGGAGATTTTCAGTTCAGAGATGGAAACTTTTTTTATAATACACAGGAGTTCACAGAGTTTCTCTGGGGGATCGACTGGAGTCCTTCTCCACATCTTCAGCCAATGGTCTTCTCACAAGTCCAGTACTGAATTACAGAGTCATAGATTGCATACCTGCAATAAATAAATATAGCAATTCATCTGCTTTTGCTGAATGATCACAGCATCCCTGTCACGGGTCCACAATTCCAAGGTTTGCAACTTGGCTCAGACTTAAACTTGTTGCACATTGATCAATTACTGCCATCTTAATGACTAGTGGGTGTTCTTCTGTTAGTGTCTCACTCCACCCAGGCATGCTACATGACACACTTCATGGCTGAAGCTTCAGGAATGTGTGGTATTTGCTCTATTGGGACATGCCCAACATCAGAAGAGAGCGACAGTTTCTGTCAGTAAGACCTGCTGTTCCACTTTAGTAAATTGTATGGCAGGTGTGTGAAGCAGGCTTGCCAGCCAAGCACTGCTACTCACTCTGTGCAGATGTACTTGTACAGTGGAGGTGAGGCCAGGTACTCTAGGTCAGAGATAAAATCCAGCAAACTGTGTTATTTGATTCTTGTCTGAATGTTACCTAAGTGATCTCAATTGTTTGCTTTCTCAGTGGAGAAAGTCTGAAACAGTATATACCAAGTGCTTCCATTTGTGCAAATTTCAAAAATTGACTCTTTAAAAACATACATACTTTCAGACTGGAAACCATTTATTTTATTATTTATGTAAGTATGTATTTATTTATTTAATCATTCAGAAAGTACCTTTGAGCACAAGTGCTTATTTTTAAAGGTTCAACATCTGAGACAAGAACAGAGGATACACATTCTAGTAAACAATACAAGAAATAGAAACAGCAGCTCCAGAGGAGCATAGTTAGCAGCAAACCATTGGTCCATCCAGTCCCCCATTGGCCTTTCCTAGAAGGTATGTCCAGAAACAAGTTTTTCTTCAAGGTACTTATCCAATTGTACCTTGAAGTTAGCTAAGATACATACTTGCACTACCCCCCATGGTAAATTATTCTAAGAATTTACAACCCCCTGGCCTCTGAGCCTCAGGGAAGGGAGAGCAGTACTAGCACTGTCAACAGCAATCAGCGGTGCAGTATATTCCTTTTCTAACAGCAACACACTGCATGCAGTTGACACCTGGATGCTGGAAAGGTTGGGAAGGGAGTAGTGTCACAGGTTTAACCTGATGAAATTGATAACATTTAGAAAAGTACATAATAAAAACATTTTTTGTGCTGACGATGTTGCTGCCAGTTCCATGCATTGATATGGTGTCAAGTTTCTTTCCCCTTTAACTTCTCTGAGCAAGCTTACTAGGTTCATGGACTGGAAGTGCTTTGGTATACAATGAATGTGTATGAAAGGTGCTATTTAAAAGCCAGATTGCATTCCAATACAGAAAATGCAATAGCCAGTACAGAAAATGCAATACAGTTGGGTAATAACTGTTTGGATGATAGACACAGAGCAATAATAAATGTTTCACAGCTACAGTACAGTAGTTCAGAGCTCCACAGTGGGGGCAGTGTCACAAATGTGATACTTCAAACGTCTGATCCTGGCATTTTGAACCAGTTAAATGACGAGTGTAACTTTTAAGGTAGGATAGAGGGCCTGCACAAGAGCCACAGTACTAAAGGCCAACAGCAATGTAAGAAACAATGGCCCAATGCTCAAAACTTGCACCACAAATAAAACCTGCTGGTGCGGTAATGGCTTACAAAAATTACTTTTATTTGTGACTGCACAGCAAAATCAAACACCTGCACCAGAGCTCAGCATTTTGCACTTGAAACTCCTTGATGCGTTTTGTCCAAGGCCCCAGTAGGGCAGGCATCCTCCCAGATGCCTGAGGGACAAAGGCACCACTATTTTGCACCACCCACCTTTGAGTTGCCATAGATGTTTATGGTGGCTCCTGGTTTCTTTTGTCTCACTAGTGAGGGGAGTTGTACCCAAAAAGAAGAAACAGCATGGTGCCTCCACCAACAGAAAGATTTAAGTGGACCTTGGGACTGGTCAGTACAACCCCGCTGTAATGCTGTGCCTGTTCACCAGCATACTGTGGTTACCCTCCTGCAAACTCCAAGCAATCACAACAATCCCCATCCCACTTCCCACACCCCCCAAACAACATGAACTGTAACCTTGGAGTCTATAATGAGATGAGCCTTTAAACAACAAAACATAACCATATTGAGGATATGCAGACCAAAAAGGGGTCAGTACTCTTGACCCACAAATGTAGGGTAATACTGTATATCCAGGCTGATCTTACATTATCCTAAGCCTAAGCAGGCATGGCCTAAACTGGGACCCCTTAAGTGCCCTATGCAGGCAAGGTCAAACTGAAACACTTTCCTGGGGCTACCATTAAATACACCCCCTTTAGGTACAGCCCTGAATTGGTGCCCACCCCCTCACTGTTATTGACAGTACAGTTATATAGATGGTCCTCCTGTACTGGTGGCTACTACCCTCTCCCCCACCTGGTACAAAGATTTCTCTTTTAAACCTTATGGAAGCTCCCTTCAACTGTTCCTGGGTAGCCAGGGTTAAAGTGTTGCATGCTCATTGATGTTGCCATGGGTTTGCCAGAGGTTAGGCACTTCAAATTAAATTTGAGCAGCTTGCTCAGTTATTAACCCCACAATTAAAAGGCTATGCAGTTGGTACACCAGCGAACAGAAACTATAGAATGGGATGTATTTGTAAGATCCTGGCCCAATGGCCAAATACAAGAAACAAATTCACAATTAAATAGTTTACATCCCATGGAGCAGGGCAAGCCCTGATCTTACTTATGGTTCACAATCGGATAGTTCCTCCCTTATTCTGCAGGGCCTTTGGACCACCAACCTCCAAAGTCTCTCACTCAGCTGGACCACCTCTCTGGTCTAGCATATGTCACTTTCAGAAGCTGGCTTCACTGGATCTTACTGGAGGTCTCAGTCTCTCTCGGTCTCTGTCTCTGTCTCTGTCTCTGTCTCTCTCTCTCTCTCTCTCTCTCTCTGTCTCTTCTCTCTCTCTGTCTCTGTTCTCTGTCTCTCTCTGTCTCTGTCTCTGTCTCGGTCTCGGTCTCGGTCTCTCTCGGTCTCTCTCTCTCTCTCTGTTGGTCTCTGTCTCTCTCTTGGTCTCTCTCAGTCTCTCGGTCTCTCTCTCTTGGTCTCGGTCTCTCACTCGGTCTCAGTCTCTCTCTGTCGGTCTCTGTCTCTCTCTTAGTCTCTCTCTGTCTCTATCTCAGTCAGTCTCTCTCTCTCTCTCTCACTACTGCATGTCTGTACCAACCAACAAGTTACAGCTTTTAATCCCTCCAGATGATTACAGCCCAAAATCTGGCTATAGAGTTTGGAAACAGACCTGGCAGTATCCCTGCTGCAGCTTCCCTTTGCTTTCCATCTTACTAACACCATGCTGTTAGTGTCATCCTCCATGCTGGCTAGCAGGTGAATGCCTCCAGTTTCTTCTCAATAAGAAGAAAGGCTTTAGTCTTAGTTCATGTTTCACAGATTGTCAGTCTGCAGTCGTGCAGCACATAATCTCCCTCTGGATAGCAGTCCTGCATCCCGAGATTTCTCTCAGATCTGTTACAACTAAGCACAGCTCCTGTTTCTTAACTCAAAATGGGCCAGCTCCTATTGGTTCCTTGGGCTGTCAACCAGCTCCAGGTAGTCCTGAAGGTCTATACCATGAATGACATTGGCTCACAAAAGGGCACCTCAATTAATCTGGTCCTGCTACATCCCAAAAGCCTCTGCAGATTGCCTTTGCAGTCTGGCCCCTCACTGGCTGGCAGCCAGGGGCAGGTGTTCTAAAATTTGCAATGGCCATGAAGTCTAGCAACACTGGTCCAGCAGTTACTTGTCCAGAGGGCTTCTACAAAGAAAGTTCTGTGCTCTCCATTTTGTATTGCACGAGTGTGTTCAGTGTTCTGGTGCAATGGGACAGTGACTGAAGTCTTTCTGTGTCGGTGGAGGCTAAGTAAAGATTAACCCATGACAGATCATGGGTCTAATGGGAATTAATCCATGACTCGGGGGGGGTTGGGCCACGAGGCCACAGGCTGAGTGGTTCCAACCAACAAGCCCCATGGATTAATTCCCAAATAGACCCACACTCTGGAGTGGGTTAATTCACTTGTAACATGGGGAAGAGAAAGGGTTTGGATTCCTTTTTGTTTGTGTCTCTTTCCCATGTGAAAGTGTTCAAAAAGTAATTTAACACTGTGAAAATTGCAGTGTTTAAAAGGTTCCAGGAGGACATTTAAATTCCTATCTGTAACATGGGGAAGAAAAAAGGGTTGCACCTGTTTGGAGAAACTGCATGCTGAACAGGCTGATTTTTTCTTTTTAATACTGTGAGTGCAATGGTGAACAATTGCTGATTACATGCAGACGTGATCAACATTTCAGAATATGTGTTCATTTTGACTGACTTACTTCTATTAACTGTGGAATCATCTCCATTTTTCTGCTGTGTTTGCTGTTTGAGATTTGGCTACTGTGCATTATGGGAAATGCATATATTTAAGTGCAGAGGAAATCTGAGATCTGGTAGTTGTTGATGCAATCCCCTTGGCCGGCTAACAGAGGTACACTGAGGTTTACATCCTTTTCATCTGTGAATTTTACAGCCAGCTTTGCACATTAATAACTTTGCCCCCTTTTAACTGATTTACATGTGATTTAGGAAGCACAGCTTCTGTGTCAGGAACTCTTGATTCTATAAATTCCACATAGATCGATTCAGGGGAAGCAAAGTTACAGAGGTGGAAAAAAATGCAAAAATCTCAGTTTTTGAAAATGTTAAGATTTTGTTGCCACCCGATAACTAAAAAAACAGGAGACTTTGAAATCTGAAAATTTCAGGTTTGATAGAGATTGGTCCAATGTGTGTGCTTTTGTGGTTTTTAGGTCCTACTATTAAAGTCATTTTTTTTTAAATATTTAATAAAAGACACGGTGGCAATCTGGAAAATCATATGTGGCATACATTACTGTGTAGTTACTGAAAGGGTATGTGTTTCTGAGACAATAGACCAAGTAAAACAAAAACACATTACACAGTCATATAGAAGTTTTCAAGCAAAAAATATGCAGCTAACTCTGCTAAGTCACAGAAATAAGACATTCTGTGATGTGTGTAACTGTTGTGGTACTTTGAGGAAAACAAAATGTGTCTACTACTGGTACTGCAGCTAGGGACAGGAAACAGACATGGGGAAAACAAAGTGTGTGTATGGTACCATTGATTAATTCTCCAGCAACCATGGATTACTTGAGAATTAATCAACAGTCACCTGATGCTGTTGGACCAATCCTGAGCAACACTTTCTCTTTCCATGTTACAATGGCCTTTGATGTGGGGCTGGAGCCACTTCATTCAGTAATGTAGAACATGCTGAGGAAATTGCAATCCTGCAGCTCCTGGCCTGTCCCCATTGCAAAATCCATGCCTGGGGGCTGGCAGGGGCAGAAACAAGTTGCCAGCTTTCTGGTCTGGCTCCATGAAGTCCAAAGTAAGCCTCACACTTTTTTTTTGGGGTAGGGGAGTTACACTTTCCCCTGGCTAAAGAAACTGCTGTCTTCAGCCACTAGCTGTGAGAGTCCAACAGTCTAGAACCTAGAACAAAACATATTTACCACAGTTGCTAGTCTGCTTAATCTGGGGATGTGTCTCTGAGAAGGTTAGGCATCAAAGAATTACTTTGTACAACTCTATCTGTAGATTCATCCTTAGGGCGAAGTCAAGGGCATACCACTGTAGCCTGTATAACAGGCTGGGGTGGTTATCCCTGGATTATAGAGATGTATTATAGAGATCTTGTTTTGTACATAAATAATCGATTGCACAGGATGCAATCCAATGCATAATTTTTTTCAGTGGAGAGCCTTATCCAGAAATTTGTGATCACAAAATTCAATTTATCTGACAGTTCCAATCTGTAAAACCTCAAAATATCAAAAATATTTTCAGAAGTACAATAAAAACTTGGAATGGCTTATCTGCTTAAATGCAAAATGTACCAAATTTCAATCAGTTTAAGACAACTTTAAGAAAGGAGCTTTATTCCAGGTCTGTATGTACTTGCACATGATTTACTATGCTGGATCAACTTTTTGCATTTTGCTGATTTGTGGATGTGTCTTCATATCTCACTACATGGATTTTATGTTTTTGTTTTTATATGGTATTATTGTACTCTGGTTTCATTACTGCTATTTATTTCTGTTGTATTGTGAAAGAGTGTCTTCTGACCCTCACTGGGTCAAGCCTGTAAAAGGGCTATGTGGCCCAGTTGCTTTTTTACCCGGTCACCAAAATAAAAAGAAATGAAATAGTCTAGACAACTGATTACTGATCTAAACTTTTTCCAAACATTACCTTGCTCAACACATCATTTCTGACTAATGACATTAGTCAGCATTTCCCAACATATAGTATTTTACTGTATCCCTTTTAACCCAAAGCACCTGTGAATTGGATTTAGGGAAGATACCTGGGTGTTACATGTATTCCCTTGTGCTCACCATGTAGCAGAATATTGAAGGCATTTGTGGCATTGGAATAGGCTTTAAAGTCCTGAAAGAACATGACAGTGGTAACTGTCTCCTCTTTTCAGCTGTAGCTTCTGCCGCTGAGGGTTATTGTTTATTCTCCACTCCAGAAGTCTCACTTTCATATTCTGATACCTGATGCACCACCTCATTCTGCCCCCCCCACCAGGCAGTTCCTATTCCTTGAGAACCGAGGGCTGAACATTTGCTAGTACAAATGATTCAGCTTGAGGGCCCAAAGCAGTCCAACTTAGGTTGCTGTCCTCCCAGAACTGGAGGGTGTCCTCATCGTAGGACTCAGTCTGCTGTATTCAATGTGTGTTGTTGTACAGCATTTCACTGTGTTTGCTTGGCTCAGGCTTGAGTCTCTGGCCCACTAGAATGCTTGGACTCAAAAGAGTCACGGATACTCAATCTGTGGTTGTGCAGCTTGATCATTCCTTCCAGACAGCTGTCCTGGCTCCCTGAAATCTCTCACAGATCTGATCCAAGATAGCACAGCCCCTGCTTCTTAACCTGAAAAGATCCAGGTCCCATTGGCTTCTTTGGCTGTCAATCAAGTTCAGGCAGTCCTGGAAGCTGAAACCACAAATGCCCATTGGCCCACAGAATGGGGCCCATATTATTCCAGTTCTCCTCCTTTCCAAAGGCCTCTGCAGCTTGCCTGTGCAGTTAAACCTTCTGATTGGCTGGCAACCAGTTATCAAGGGCCAGCCAGATGGCAGCAGACATGAAGTCTAGTGACACTAGCTTGAAACTTCCCATCTGGAGCATTCCAGCCCTCAAAAAAAGGTTTGTGACCCCTCCCCCCGTTCATTTTGTGCAGGTTAAGGTTCTGGTGGCTGATGATCTATAATGTGTGACTGGAGCTGCATTACTCAGTGGTGCAGGAGATACAGAAGAAATATCTGTCCTGCAGCTCCTCCCTCACAGCAAAGTCCAAATCCTGGAGCAAGTGGAGGCCAAAACAAATTGGCAGCAGTCTGATCTGGCTCCCTGGAGTCCAAAGTAAGCCCTACACATTTGGGAAGGGTTACACTTGTTTAAAGTAAAATGTTTAATTGAAAAATTTTAATTTGTTACATGACAGAACATTGCCACATGTGAACTACATTAGAGACACTTGGGTTATAAAAAGTAGTTCTAGTACAGTGAGCATATTAAGTACAGCACATGTCAGTACAAAGCATAGGACAGAATAAGCATAGAAGGGGGTAGCAATTTTGATTAGAAGGGATTTCCCCTTGTTGGTACTCAAAGTGATTCAAGACATAGAGGGCTGATTTTAAATCTAGGGGTATCTACAGAGACATTCTCTGTACATTTTTAAATGTCTATGCCCCAAATGTACAGGTAGAAAGAACAGCCTTTTTGCAGAAAATATTGTCAGATATAGTTTGTAGCCTATGACTAAAGATGCAGATAGTATCTGGATGTGTCTAAGCTTCCAGAAGGAGGAAGGAAAAAAGAGATCTTCTATCAAGGTCAGTGCTGGGAATCAGCCTGGTAGTGTCACTGGCTAAGCACTGCCATTGCGCCTCCCCCTGACGGGTCAAGACTGGACGTGGGGGTTTGAGGCGTGCCGGCGCTGGTCTGTGTTCCAAAATGTGACTTCAGTCTAACCAGAGTTTCACTTGCTAGAGGAGTTGAGAAAGGTGCCAGCCTTCCAAGTTGCAGGAGCCTTCTGCAAATGAAAAGTCCAAGCTGCAAGAGCCTGCTTCTCTTGTCAGCTTTCCTGGTATCCAAGTCCTACCAAAGTTGAGAACCCCAGATCAACAGCTTAAATGCCACCTGAGATTGTCTGCAAAACTTTGAGTAAAAGCAGGAATTATCCTGCACCTGGGGACTGTATATAGTTGCTTTCAAGTTTATACCCAGTGGTGCAGTGAAATCCTAAAGTTGCTGAGATTTACAGTTTATCTGCTTATCTACAATTCTGAGTTTCACAATCAGTTAAGGTAATCAAGGAAAAGGTAAAAGCTAATTTGATTTAAATTACGTGCACCAACGCTGGCCAACCAACTGCATCACAAGCCTGCAACAATTTAGTACTGGGTACTCGGGAACAGCATTTCGGGGGCTTTATCTTGACTGGGGACTGGTACCAGTTGGAGGTTTGTGCAGTTATAACAGCATAAGCAGCTAGTCAGTCAGAAAGCTAATTTTGGTCCATCAAAGGGCTGGTGAGTGGCTTGCACTAAAAAGGTGTTCTGAATTAAAACAATGCAAAAGTGATTATTTACTGTTTGCTGATGCCAATTACTAAATGTCAGTTGCCAAATGTGATTGTTGTTTAACCTCTGCACCCAATCTCCCTCTCCTAACTCTCCCCTGGTGAATAAAGTGTTAGTTAACCATTTTTACAAATGTCGACGCATGAGCATATTATTAGTGTAAGTCAAAAATGGCAAGTTATTGAAATTGTGCATTTTGGTTATTGATAATCCATGTGTGGGGTGACTATATGGGGAGATGGGTTGATACAGCATCCCAGGGGGCTGTACTGCTAAATATCAGACCTACTTATAATTTTTACTCTGGGTGGTGGAATTCCCTTTAATATCAGGAATAGAACCCAGGCTCCTCAATCTGGTTTGTGGCTACCGAGGTAAGGGTAGTAGTCCATGGGGTATGGTGTCACTCAGGTTACATATATTACTGCAGGATATTTTAATTCTACTAGTCAGTCCTATGGACAAGCAGGCATGGGGGGAGTATGGAGATAAGGTCCTAGGTAAACTGCTGGCCAGACCAGCTAGACAGTTGGCACTAACACATGTCTCGCAGTTTCTACACCTGAAGAGGAAGGGGATTACTTGCTATTCTCCTAGATATAATTCATGTGCTAGAACAGACCACTTTTTTATCTCATCCAGCTGGATGCACCAGGTGTTCGACTATAAAATTGGCATGTCCCCTTACTCAGATTACTTGTCCATATTCCTGAGTCTAGATAATGTCACACTGCCATGAAACCCAATGTGGAGCTCTTGTGTGGGCCTTTTGAATGACCAGGGCTACAAAGACCACATGACAAAGGTTATAGAGGACTACTGGAGAGATCATTCAAATGTGAATGTCAGATTAGCAATAAAACATGACTGTTTTAAAGCCTTAGTAAGTGGGCAAACTGTTAAGTTCATCACTAGGCTTAAAAAGTAATACATTAGGAAAGCATTAGATTTGGAGAGAGGGAAATCTTTGATTTAGAAGCTGAATACCAGATTACATCACAAGAGGGGGTGAAAAAGCAATTGAAAGTGAAGAAGGCCAAGCTAGATAAACTTCTGGATGCACTGGTAGAAAAGAATCTGTGCTTTGCCAGGCAACGCTTTTATGAGCAGTGTAATCAAGCAAAGAGAGTGTTAGCTCTTCAACTGAGGAGGTAGTGACTAGAACAGCAATATTAAGAGTTAAACACACAGGGTCGTAGAACAGGATGTGTGGGAAACCCAAAGTTATATTGGACAAATTTGTGTGATTTTATAAAACATTATACACATCTGAGGGAGGGGAAGACCCAAAGGAATTTTTTTAAACCATAATAGTCCCAACATTATCACAATACGTGAGGAAGAATCTCATTTTGGGGCACAAAGTGGTGGACAAAATCAAAAATCTTAATAATAGGAAGTCCTCCAAGCTTAGATGGTACATCATCAGAGTGGTATAGGCAGTATGTCCCCGTCATGGCAACACACTCGATACAGGTCTTTAATGAGGTCTTGTGGAGGGTCCCACCTTCCCGGAACCAAGTCCAAATTATAGTACTTCCCAAATCAGGGAAAAATCTGACAGAACGTGGCTCATACTGCCCAATTTCCCTTTGTATGGATATGACTCTCCTAATGGGTATCTTTGTGAACAGACTTCAAAATCACATTAGCTCAATTATTCACCCAGATCTAACCAAGTTTATTATAGGACAATTTATAAAAGACAATATCCAGAGGCTGTTCAATATTTGCTGTTCCCAAAGTAAGGTCAAGGTCACACAATTAGCAATCTTGACCTTTGTTTCTGAAAGCTCTAAGGTGGAAGTTTTGAGATACAAGTCATTATGAACTGGGGTCTAGCTATCTGTCAGACTTACTAACATATGTGGGCCCTATAGGGTCACAATTGTTCAGGTCAAGTTTGAAACCTGGATTAAGAGTAGGCATGAAATTCAAAATGCATTTATTTTTTCCTCCCTGCCCTTTTATATTGCCCTTGCTATTAAAGCTTATCAGCTATGCAGAGACATATACTTGCTAAACTGCTTTTTTTTCCCTGAAGTCTGTGTTCAGATGAAATATCATCTCAGACTCTGTTTAAGACCACCAGGTCGATAAGTGAGACCTCTCCATGAATAAATATTTATTTTATCAGTTCTGTATAGCTATCTTTCATTCTAGTCTCATGGGACAAGGTATTTACTCCATAAAATGTACTGTATAAAATATGACCACTGAGAGAGAGAGAGAGAGAGAGAGAGAGAGAGAGAGAGAGAGAGAGAAAGAGAGACAGACAGACACGTAGCAGGTGTATGGTACTGTATCTTTCAACATCCAACACTGCTATCAACCAGATGTGTGCAGTGTGGAATCTTTTTACATCTATGTATTGTACTGAGCATCATCACTATGGTGCCTGTTAACATCTAAGTGCTGCTCATCATCACCATGTTATCTTTCAACGTCTAGTTACTACAATATCCAAACACTGAGATATTATCAAGAGAAGCCTAGTAACCTCCCCCATCCAGGGATGCTATCATGTCAACTTTGAGCACTGAGTCTGCCTGAAGCAACCTCAAAGCTACAGGACTGTAGGACAGAAGCAACCAACATGCAGTTCCCTGTGTCATCTACCATGCCTCAAAATCACAATGCAAGAAGCCAGCCAAGAGCAACATCCATTAGCTACAAACATCTACCATAGGATCAGACCACTGAGAAAGAGAATAGGAGCTAGCATCCACTCCTTCCTCAACAAAGCTGGTAAAAACTACTTCTAAGTGTCTGCAAGCCTTTGCCACATGAACGCCCTAATTAATGTCTCATCACATCACTGTCAGGTGAATAAAAGGACAGGGAGTGAGATTTTACCTGGGGTGCTGCAGGTTTAGGAGGCAGTATAGCGCAGTGGTTTAAGTCACTGAGCTGCAAACCTGGAGACCTGGGTTTGAATCCAACAGCCCCCACTTGTATACTGTGTGACCCTGAGCAAGTCACATAACTTCCTTGTGCTCCCAGGTCGCACCTGTAAACGAGCTTTCAGCTTAGTGTCGCTCTCCTGGTTAAAAAAAAAGAAAAAAAAAGGTCAATCAAGTGTTTAACATGACTGCATATTTGGCTAAGAACTGTTTAAAATGGCATCATCTGTGTCTGGATGGGGATATGCCAAGTTAAAATTGTGACTGCCTTAATGAGAGTATCAGCTAAAAAGGGGCAACTCAAAGAAAGATTTATTGCTTACCTGTAACAGTAGATCTTCAAAATGATCTTTGTAGAGCCATAATACATTGGATTGTAAGTCACTAGCGTCAGGACCTTGCAGGTAGCTTTTGCAAGATGGGACTATCAAACCTAAATAGCCTACTGTATATACACACCATTAGTACATGGTATCACCTATTTAAAAATTAGTGACCCCAAACTACTTCAGTTTAATGCCATTAATGAATGGAGTTCTAAACATCCTCCAGCAGCAAGATTAGGATAACACCAATCATACACAAAGAGGCAGGGTGAGCAAAGCAAACACAGCTCATATAAAATTGATAGACTCGCTATGCAGTGCTGTTCCAAGAGCTGAGAAGGAAGGGTCTGCTATACCAGGGGAACAGTGGCCAGGAAGATTATGGCTCAATGTAGATCTTCTTGAAGATCTACTGTAACTGATGTTACAAACATGTCTTCTTTGAGGGTGTCTCCAAAGAGCCAAGCAGTACCAACCCTAATCAGGTGTCTGGTAAAACTGTGGACTGAATCCTCAGGAGAGTGCACCATGCAAGCCTACAAGGCCAAAACCTTCCCTTCTATGAGGGATCTGATCCAGGTTGTAAAGCTTAGTGTAAGTATGGATGATGTGCCAGGTAGTAGCCCTGCAAATATCAACAGCTGAAAGGGACTGAAACCAGGCCACTGAGGCTGATATTCACCTTGTGGCATGCTCTGTAGTGGTATCTGGTAGATCCTGCCCCACTTGCCTGTAGTAGAATACAATGCAGGAGGAGATCCATATGAAGAGGCACTATTTGCAGACTGCCTTATCCCTGGTGATGGGGCCAAAGGAATCAAACAGTTGGGAGGACTGAGTGCGGTCCTTGGTATGTTTTAGGTAGTATCCAAGGGTTCTCTTGACATCCAAGGAGTGCAGCAACACCTCAGCTGGGTTCTGCAAGGAAGGGAATAGCATGAGTAAATCAACTGTCTGATTTAACACAATATCAGACACCACATTAGGCAAGGATTTGGAGTGAGTATGCAGTGACACCATATTCCTGTAAAACATCTGAAATGGTGGTTCACAAATCAAGGCCTGTATCTGGGACATCTGCCTGGCCAAAGTGATAGCCACAAGGAATAAAATCTTTCAGTGCAGATACAGATACACACTCACAGTAAGTCACAGACTCAAAAAAGGTTCTTGTCAGAAATTCAAGTACAAGATTCATATCCCAAACTGGAATAGGTTTGTGAACCAGAGGGGCTACACGCAACAAGCCCTTCAGGAACTTGTGGACTACGTCCAGTTAGGACACCATCTTGTCCCAGATAGGGTCTTAGGAATCCAAAATGGCTGACAGGTGAACCCTGGCCAAGGAATACTGCAACCCCAATTGACATAAATTCAGGAGGTAGTCCAGGACACTTTGCACTGGGCAAGTAAAGGGGGCCATGGATGACTTCCAGCACCATATGGTGAAATGCTTCCACTACATGGAGTTGGTGTGTCTTGTCTAATGTATCCTGGCAGCAAGAAAACAGCCAAAACCTTGACTGAGATGCTGAACCAAGAGATCTCTATGTCTTCAGGAGCCAGGCACAGAGCCACAGGGCTGTAGGTCCAGACGCAGCAGTGTACTATTGTTCTGGGACAAAAGACGCAGCTGCATTGGCAGGGGAAACAGGGCCTTTATTGACATTTCCCTCATTAGTGGGGACCAGAGCTGCCTCGGTCACCAGAACACCACTAGAATCATCCTGGCTGGTTCCTACCTGAGCTAGGCCAGAACATTCAGGATGAGGAATAGAGGAGGAAAGGTATAAAAGAATCTCTCAATAGTCAATGCTGTTGGCCAAAAATGCCATGGCCTGGAATGAGCAAGCAAAAACACAATAGCTTTGTATTTAATGGGAATGCAAAAAGTTCCAATTTTGGCCTTCCCCACATATTGAAAAACTGGTCTGCGACAGCTTGACTGAATTCCCATTCGTGGGGTTGAACTACAGTCCAGCTGAGGCTGTATGTCAAGACATTCAGTGAGCCTGTGACATAGACAGTGATGAGTTGGACACAGTGAACTACTGCAAAAATCCCACACCCTCATTGCCTCCAGGCACAAAGGGTTGGAGAGTGTGTCCCCTTGTTTGTTGAGGTAACATACTATACTTTGATTGTCTTACTATACCAAAAGCGATGTCCATTGAACCTGGGAGGCCAGGACCTGGAGACCTTACAGAATCACCCCTATGTCTAGCACATTGATGTGAAGGCCCTGTTTCAAAGGAGACCAGGATCCCTGGGTCTTTTGAGGGCCTATGTGGGTGCCCAACCCCATGTTAAATGCATCCATAATGATGATCAACTGTGGCTGAGGATGCAAAAGAGAAGGACCCGCAAGCAGGTGATACCTGCTTTGCCAGCACAGTAGGGCTTCTGTAGAGGTTAGCAAACAGTAACCAGGTGGTTCAGTGGCTGTGAGGTCTGAGACCACTGTGCCTGTAATAACCTTTGAGGGACACTCATATGCAGGTGGGCCAGAGGGACTGCAATAATATAGAGGCTGCCATGGGTCCCAGGAGTTGGAGCATAAATCAGGCCAAAATCCAACTGGTGCATGCCACCAATGCTGCTTGGGCCACTATAGCTGATGCCATGCCCTCGGGCGGGAAGTCCTGTGCAAGGGACCACTCCAGGACTGACCCTATGTACTGGAGTCTTTGAGAAGGAAATTAGTCAGACTTTAACACATTGGCCAACACCCCCAGACTGTCCAGCAGTTGCCTTGTGCAGTGTAAAGTGTACTCCCACCCTGGCCACTAATGTCCCTTTCAAGAACCAGTCATTCAGGTTTGGGAAGACATAGAGCTTCTTCTGGCACAATGCCATGACTACCACAGAAATGCATTTAGTAAAGACAAGCAGCACCAATGACAACCCAAAGGGCAAGACCTGGAACTTGTAGTGCTGTACCTCTAAGCAAAATCTGAGGAACTGCCAGTGGCACCATGTGATTGTTATGAGCAGGTAGGCATCCTGTTTATCTGCATGTACAGCCAATCTCACTCAACAGGATAGGGAGGAGGGAGTCCAGAGACAGCATGTGGAATATTTGCAAACCACATGCTTGTTGAGCCCCCTAAGGTCTAGGATGTGTGTAAAATGCTGTTTTTTTTTAGTACCAGGAAATATCTGGAGTAGGGCGGGTAAAAGAGGAGGAGGAGTAGCTCTCTACATAAGGGAAGGGATCAAAGCAATAGAACTAAAGGGTAAACAGGGAGGAGAGAAGGCACCATGGGTCACCTTGGAGACAGGAAATGGCACTACAATCCACACAGGGGTTATATACAGACCCCATCTCAGTGGGGGGACATGGATAAGGAAATGATAGGAGGCATCCTTAGAATGGCAGATAAAGGGGAGATGTTGTTTATGGGGGACCTGAATATGCCAGATGTTACCTGGAGCACATTTGCTGCAGCCACATCAAAGGGCAGAGTCATTCTCTATGCCCTACAGGGGGCATGCCTCAGGCAGCTAATGTTGGAACCCACTCGGGAGGGAACAGTCTTAGACTGGGGATGGTGAGAAGATCTTGGATTTAGAAGTGGGTAGCCATCTGGGAACAAGCAACCACCAGACAGTGTGGTTCACAATAAACACAGTCATAGAGTCAAGCCATACAAAAGCAAGGGTGCTGGACTTTTAGAGGTCTGACTTTGGAAGAATGGGAGAGTGCCTAAGGAATGCACTAGCAAATGGGCAGGAAGGATGGGTGGAGGAACAATGGGGCAAAATCAAAACTGCAATCACAGAGGCAATAAGCCTTTGTGTGAAGCAAATAAACCAAAATGAAGCAAAAAAACACTATGGTTCTCAAAAGAGGTGCAGGGAAGGTTAGGGAGAAACAGACAGTATTCAGAAAGTATAAGGAATCGCAGAAGGAGCAGGAAAGAGAACTCTATCAGTTAAAGCAGAAGGAAACTGGGAAGGCAGTTAGAATAGCAAAGGCCCAAACTGAGGAAAAGATAGCCAACTCAGTTAAGAAGAGGAAATAAAACCTTTTATAGGTACATTAGTGAGTGAAGAAAGACCAAGGGAGGGATAGTGAGGCTTAATAAAGGGAAGGGGGTGGGCAGAGGGCAGAGGGTGACAGTGAAAAGGCAGAGATACTGAACAAATACATTTGTTCTGTATTCACAAAAGAAGAGGAATGGGATGTACCTAAACCAAACAATAGAAGCACTCTGGATAGCGTGGTCGATACCAGTCTAGTCACAGAAGAAAGGGTCCTGAAAGAACTCCTAAAACTCAAGATGGACAAGGCAATGGGGCCCGACGGGATTCACCTCAGAATTCTGAAAGAACTAAGGGGAGAACTAGTGACACCACTGACAACCCTTTTTAACAAATTGTGGGAGGGTGGTGTGGTACCTGAGGACTGGAGGAGGGTGAATGTGATTCCACTTCACAAAAGTGGGAGCAAGGCGGAGGCAGGAAACTACAGACCTGTTAGTCTCACCTCAGTGGTAGGGAAAATGATGGAATCATGAAAGAAAGAAAGAAAGAAAGAAAGAATTGTTGAGTACCTAGAGGACAGTAGGGCACAGGACCCAAGGCATCATGGATTCACAGTGGGAAGGTCGTGTCAGATGAATCAAATTGATTTCTTTGACTGAGTAACCAAAGTAACAGACCAGGGAGGGGCTGTGGACATTGTCTACCTAGACTTTAGCAAGGCATTTGATGTAGTCCCACACAAAAGATTAATAAACAAGTTAGTCAGCCTGCAAAAGGATCCCAGGGTGGTAGCCTGGGCAAAACACTGGCTGAACAACAGGACACAGAGGATAATAGTAAACGGAGTCCACTCCGAAGAAAGGGGGGTTACTAGCGGGGTTCAGTATTGGGGCTGGTCCTCTTTAATGTCTTCATAAGTGACACTGCAGAGGGACTGGAAGAAAAAGTATGCCTCTTTGCAGATGACACAAAGATCTGCAACAGGGTTGATACACGGGGGTGGAAAGGATGAGAAGGGACTTGGCAAGGTTGGAGGAATGGTCAAAAGTATGACAGCTAGATTCAATGCAAAGAAGTGCAAAGTAATGCACCTGGAAAACAAAAACCCAGGAAAAGAGTACACAGTGGGGGGGGGGGGAACTAACAACAACAAAAATGGAAAGGGACCTGGGGGTAGTCATATCAGATGACCTAAAGGTAGGCAGGCAATGTGAGAAGGCAGTAAGGAGGGCTGGCAGGATACTGGGATGCATAGGGAGAGGCATCAATAGTAGAAAACAAGAAGTTGTTATCCCTCTACACAGACAGTTGGTGAGACCCCATCTGGAGTACTGCACACAGCTCTGGAGACCCCATCTCTGCAAAGACATAGACAGGATGGAGGCAGTCCAGAGGAGGGCAACTAAAATGGTGCAGGGACTGCATCAGCAACCATACGAAGAGAGGCTAAAGAAGCTTAATATGTATACCCTCGAGGAAAGGAGGGAGAGGGGGGACATGAGAAAGTTTCAAGTACCTCAAGAGAATCAACAAAGCACAAGAGGGGAGCATCTTTGAGAAAAAGAGATGTGCCAGAACAAGAGGGCACAGTTTGAAGATAGAGGGAGAGCTGGCTCAGGGGCAATATGAGGAAGTATTTTTTCACAGAGAGGGTGGTGGATGCATGGAACAGCCTTCCTGAGGAGGTCGTGGGGTGAAAAACAGTGGGGGAATTCAAGAATGCATGGGACAGACATAAGGCAATTATAGTGGGGGGGTAGGAGGAAGTAGGCTGTTGGTTAATTAGGATCTGCAACTTATCCAATCGGTAGGGAAATGGGCAGACTAGGTGGACCAAGCGGTCCTCATCTGCAGTCAAAGTCTAAGTTTCTAGAACCACCAGTTGATTTTTGCTGGGGGACTGACTGAATGGCCTATTTGTACAACAATGCCTTCTCCTTTTCCCTCAAGATAGTATGGCAATTGAGGGAATAGTGGCAGGACCTGGGAGGCATTGCTGGGATTTATACTGCCAATTTCACTTGTATATGTGCATTGTCCTTATCATTGTATTTATATTGTTTACTTGTATTACTTCATCCTGTGTCCTTCCGGGACCACCAACAAATGAGCCCACTCAATGGTGTTATTCCTGGTAAAATAAAAATTGAATTGAACTGAATTATGACACCAATTCCAGGGTGTACCCATGCTGGACAATGTCCAGGACCCATCTGTCTGTAGCCAATGCCTATCAGTGGGACAGGAACAGAGAGTTACTGCCCTCCCACCCTGTGGTCTCAAAGAGGAATCTGGTGGAGTGGTAGAGAGCCAGAAGGAGAGGGGAGGGGCAGCTGGTAATCCTTTTTCCCATGTCACTTGGAGACTTTGTAGTGGATCCCATGAACTACTGCTGCTGCTGCTGCTTAGTAAAACCTCATCCCAGACTATGGGAAGGGTTAATGTGAGAGCTCCTGCAAAAAGAGCTTCTGCCGAGGCCATGTTGGGAATCGCTGGGCATCAAGGACAGACTAGTCCAAACTGACTTCTTGGAAGTTACTAAGTGACTGAAAATTACCTCAACCTCAGATTTGAAGAGCTTGTTGCTATTAAAGGGAGCATTCAGGATGGATTGCTGCAAATCCTGGGCAAAACCTGCAGTGTCAAGCCAGAAGTGGCTTCTTAGTCAAATTCCAATGGTGACAGCCAAAGCAGCAGGAAGGTAGTATTTGCCAGCCTTAGAGCCCTAAGGCACACAGGTGAGGGCCTCTGAATTCAGGGACCCCCTGAGGAAGGTCACATTGGTGAATGAAGTGCTGGAAATTGGGGTCTGTGATGCCTCCTCTGTTGCATAGTACAGCTTATGCTTCTGCACGAAGGCACTTACTGTATATCTCTTTTGCACATAAAACTCTTTAATAAATGTGCTTGGCCGGTAAATTATATCTTTTTGTGGTTTCTTAATTCATTGGTGCCAACTACCTTGTTTTTGTTTACTTCAGAGACCCGTCAGGCATGCTGCCGACAATGTGGTTTAGATACCTTGACATATTTGAACAGATACATCTCGTAAATAGCAATGCACAGATCAAGGGAGGCCAAGGTGAGCATGTGCTTGCCCATGATGTTCAATATTCTGGACTCCTTGTCAGGAGGTCTTGTGCTCATCCTCTGGGGACCCAAGAACTATCTCATGCAGCCATGTTTACCACTGAGTCAATGTCAGACTGAGTAAAGTATTACTTCTTATACCTAGGAGCCAGATACTGCTTGCTTGCTTTCTTAGTGATGGTTAGCAGTGTGCTGGGTCTGTTTCAGGCACTCTGGGTTGCTTCCTCCACAGCTGCATGGATGGGAGTGAAAACAACTGAGGAGGCACTTTTAACCTCTAAAACAATTTTTAAATCTTCTTCCTCCAGGCCTCCTGGAGTTGCCTCAGCAAATCCTGGAAAGTGGGGTCCTCGGTGGGGAGATGGCCTTTACAGGACCTTCTTCACTGCCAGAGGATATGGTGGATCCAGTAGAGTCCTCCATTCCACCCAGGGCTGGATTAACCTTTTGTGGGCCTGGTGCCAAAAAGATTAGTGGGCACCATTTTCATGTATTAGATTTATTTTCCCCTTTATTCAAATAAGATGGAAATAGACCATTTAACCATTTCTGAATCAGCAAAATTTAATGACGAAATATTCAGTTAATGGAGATAAAAACTGAGAATTTGACAATATATGTGTCATATCAATTACATAGGCCTAATAGATTTCCAGTGTGCCTTTGATGCAGCAAAAGTTTCTATTAAACTCAAGAAGTCTAAGGAGTTTACCAACTCAGATTCAGTGCATAATGAAGTAAGAAGACTGAGTCTTTCTTGAACCATTGTAGTGCGTACAGCACTTTTCATCAATTTTAAATGTGAAAAGGATCTTTCACCAGTCCAGTTAGAGATTGCTAGTGTCAAGTAAATGCGTAGTGCAATAAAAACATTTGGAATGCTGTTGCAAATTATACATGTTCACTATGGTCATCATTTGTTGCGGTGTAGATGGAGCTTGTGATGACGCCTTGAAGGTAAGCTCCTTAAGAAGTGAGTACCACTGTACCCATTCATCAAAAATCTCTTTATTGAGGTCATCTGAATAGAATTCGATTACATTTTTGAGAGACTGTTTAAGAGCAGTGTTGCCAAGGTCATCTGTTAAAAATACAAAAACAGCTGTTTATTTTTAAATGCACATGGATTCTTCTATTGAGATCACTGACAAGTGAGTCAACTATGATGTAGAATGAGTTAACTTTGAACTTCTCTTCACTAGTCAGCACAACAGCTGGCTTTTCACTATCAGCCATATGCTTTAAACAACACTACCGCTTTACCTGGAAGTTACCTATAGGACTTAAAGATATCACAGAATCATGGTATTTCTCAAAATTGTTCCACTGTGATGCCACAGACTTTGAGAGTGACTTCAATAGTGCCACAGCTGTAGGTAAGGCAAGGCATGGCAACTTCATTTATAAGGCGCCCAATCCTGAAGGCTCTGGGCGCCGTACACAAACATAAACAAACAGCAGTCAAGTAAGGCATAATAAAAACTCATTAAAACCATTACAAAATTATAATACAATGAAAAAATATAATAAAATAGGGTTTCAGGAATTATTTTTTGGGAAAACTGGCCAGAACTAATATTTCAATGTTAACAGTCAAGCACCAGACTGAAAAGGTGGGCCTTTAGCCTCCCCTTAAATACTTCAATTGTGGGGGCCTCCCAGACAACAGATGGAAATGAGTTCCACAGGGTCGGCCCAGAGACACTAAATGCCTGATCACCTGAGGTCTTGAGCCAATTCCTGGGAATGTCCAGGAGACCCCTTGAAGAGGAACAGAGGGGGCACGCAGAAGCCACCAGTGTCAGGAGTTCAGACAGAGAACCAGGACATAGGTCCATTGTTTCAGACTACAGAAGTTTACTTGTTTCATTTATTCTTGAAAGGATTTTACTCCAAAATACTGTCATTAATGCAGTCTTCAGTTGATCCATGGTTTCAACTAACAAGTAGGGAGGCAGTATAGCGCAGTGGTTTAAAGCTTTGCGCTGCAAATCTGGAGATCTGGGTTTGAATCCCACAGCCCCCACTTGCATACTGTGTGACCCTGAGCAAGTCACTTAACATTCCTGTGCTGCCAGATCGCACCTGTAAACAAGCTTTCAGCTTAGTGTGTTACTCCTGGTAAAACAATTGAAAAAAAGAGTTTTCCTCTGCTCATGTGTCTGTCTTCTGCAGAGTGTCAGCACCAAGATCCTGTAGGACTAATTGGTAGCTTTTAAAGTTGAGTGATACACTGCAAAGTGCATCTGCATGAGCTAACCACCTTGTGCTGCTGAGGCATTTTGGAAGAAGTTAACTCTTATTATACTCTGCTGTCTTGTTCGAAGGATCTCGCAAGAGGCCCCAGCAATAAGTCAATCCTGAGAAAAACACATAAAGATTTTGCACAAATGCAAAAAATGTAACTGCATCAGTACACGACTCTGCAGCAGCATGACTAGATAGGTTAAATGAGTGGCTCATGCATGGGATGTACACTGCTTTCTCATTGACTGCAGTTACCCAAGCTTGTACACTTGAATAACACCTGGACATGTTACTGACATTGTTGTATGTTTGATCTCTGCAGTCGTTTAGATTGATATTTAATTCATTACTTAGGGTTTTATTGATAATATTAAATAGATGAAGACCCCTGTGTGATGTAACTGGAATCAACTTTAAGAAGTGTTTCATGGGAGTATGGTTATTCAGCACGTAGAACAGAGTAAATGAGAATTTAGCAATATGGCTAATATCTGGCATGGAATCGACGCTTAAGGAAAAGTACTTAGCCGATTTTAGCTCATCAGCAATGTTCTGCTGTACTTTGTCAGACGTAAGTTTGATGAACTCTTCTCAGATAGTGGATGACAGATATGATATTGTGCCATGACCAGCATTGTCATGCTTTTTGATGTGGTGGGCTAGGAAAGGGTTGTACTGCGCAAGGAACTCTAAGCAGCCAAGGAAGTTGCCATTATTTAAACTGCCAAAGGTTCAGTTAGTCCTTTGAGTGCCAGACCATGTGTAGCTAGAAATTTTATGGCTGATACAACACGCTTCAACACTTCTGTCCAGTAATTTCATTCTTTGATATGTTCATCTGCTATGTGTTTATCGAGAGTTTGAGTCCTTGATAAACGTGTCGCATATATGGTAAGAGCATGTTGGTACTCAGTACATCACTCAGTAAATCTACCACTGTGATGACATGAATCATATCCTCTATTGGCTAGTGCAGCTGTGCTGTTCAGACAAAACAGTTTACATACGAAGCAAAAGACACACCCAGTTGACGGTGAATAAATCAGCCAGGGCCTTTCAATGGTTTCACCATTCAGAGATGCTGTATAGGATGGTGTATCACAGAGTTTCCTACAATCAACAACATAAATAACTAGTAGGCATTTTTTTTAGTTTATTTTTCAAAGACTCATCATCTGCCAACAATTAGACTACCGGTTTACAAGAAATGTTTAAAATGTATGATTATGGGTGACATCACACAAATGTTTCAAGCGAGATAAACAACAAGAAAGGTTGAATTGATATTAAAATAATCCACAGTTTCTTGTGCCTAATGGCATTTGAAAGCTGCAGATTATTTTACAGATTCAACACTTCCCATTGTTTATCCCTTATAGAATTTTTAACATTTGCCAAGTCTAAAATACCTGACAATTCAGGCCTCATTTTTACTGCAGACTGAACCAAGCCCTGTCTGTTCTTATCCTCCTCACTACTGCATATATGCAAATGCCGTTTTCCAAAATTATAAATCTATGTATACAGTTGAACTTATCAGAATTATAATTGGTTTATTATTCTAAGTCATGTAAACACAGAACATTTTTTTTCAGAAAACCAATTTTCTGATTCACTCTGATACATTAGTTTTCAGAAAACTTGATCTCATGTAAACGTAAGGAGCGTTTAACAGAAAAATGCATAAAAAGAGTTGTAATTACCTTGTTCTGTCCATATATCATCTTGAAGAGTTTGTGTATATTCCATCACAATTTCTTCACAAATCAGGGCCCATATCTAGCCAGTACTTTATGAGATCAGCATCTACAGTTCACAAGGCAGCATTGCATGATGGTACATTAGTTGGAAGGTTGCTGTTCTGTGGCAAAAGGATTTCATCGGATGCAGCATAAGAGCCGCTGTGGTTGTAAGTGCCATTGTTAGAGTAGGCAGTTGAGCTGCTGCTCATTGTATGTGTATCAACTGGACACTCAGTATGACTATGAACAGGAGTCTCTACATCAATCAAAATATCGAGTGATGCGGTGTTAACAAAGTAAGTGCTTAGTCTCTTCAACTTCAGCTTTACGTTTGCGTTTCTAAGCGCAGCTTAAATGTTTTCTCATCATTTTGTCCAAATCAGTCCATTACTCATTGAAGGTGATTCCTCTTGATTTTAGCATTTACCATTTTCACACCTGCTTACTAATGCAGGGGGCATGCACAGGCACTGATTAGCTGACAGTGACGCCACACCTGTAAATGACTAGAGAGTGCTCTGGAAAAACATAAGTGACAACTGCAGCATGATTCAATCTTATTAAGCAGATGATACAGTGTGGTTTAAAAATGTATACAGCTTTCAAATACAGTGTGGTTCAAAAAAAATATTATATTCTTCAAATATACATATTGTTGATGAAAATATATCGCAATGTACATACTTTAAAAATGTGAATTTACATCATAATGAGCCCTGAGTGTGGACCTGGCACCACTGTTAATCTGCCACTGACCCCAGGGGATGGGGAGGAGGAGCAGCATCATTCTCCCCAATCCTGCTCATCATCCAAAAGGACCAGACCGTACTCCTCATCCTCCTCTTAAGGGGGGATTGAGGAGTGGCAGGCTGCATAAGGCGATGCACAGGAAGTCCAGTAAGGAACACCTAAGGAAGTGGCTGAGGAACACCCTAAGACAGAAAAGTCAGCAATCTCATTACCAAATCAGAGATTTCTGCCAGAACAGTACCTGGGATTGTGTGGATCAATCAATCAATATTTTATTCATCAACAAAGTATGAATAAATGGGATACTCAGTTGAGCAGAGATCACTTTCAATGATGGGTGACGTTGGCACCATGTAACTGGTGTGGACAAGACTGTACTTGTCAAAATTGTCCCTGGAGTGCATGTAGGAAGCTGTGGAACCATTGAAATTAGATCTGAGCTAGTAGCATGGTGGGGTTCTAGTCTATCAGAGGGTGAGCCTGACTTTTTCACTGGTACATCAGTCACATTTTTAGATTTGCCAACCCCTTTGGAGAGCAAGGATATGGATTGCTGATGCTTGCAGGGGCATCCTTAACTCACTGGTGATGATTGGCCTGACTTCTACCAGCCCCAGTGGCTTTCTGGTGACAATGAAGACTCTTACTGGGTGGCTGATTTCATTGGTGACCACAGCACTGATTCACATGGTGACTTTTACCCTTTATATATGTAACCACCCAGTCCCCTGGGGTTACTAGAATCCCATCAGTTTAGCCAAAGGAAGGTACTGAGCAGCTGGTAAAGGTGCTTATTAGGAGCCCCTTACATATGACATTATTGTTTACTCAGCTAGGCTGAGCAGAAAATGGATTAGGTCATTTAGAATTCACGCAGCAGCATAAACCACTTTGGAATCAGCTGTTCTGGGGGAGGTTTAGAATGTTCAGATCGAAGTCAGACTGCATCTATAGTCAGCAGTAGTGTGAAGTGGAGCTCTGAGTGAGCAGCAGTGCTCAGAGTGTGGGGGTGCCTGCCAGTATCCTGTGAGATTGGATGAAGGAACCCCAGCAGTTTCTCACCCTAGTGTGTGAGACCCAGCAGAACCAGAAGAAGTGGGTGAGACAGTTCATCTGCAGGACCCCAGTGGGTCATTTTCCACAGAACAATATGGTTTGGACTGTGTTTCTGTGGGTCCAAGGGGCAATTCCTTGAAGATCCTAAAGAATGTCAGCTGCCCAGAGAGAAAAGATGTGTGCAGCTGAAGCTGTGTCAAGCTATCTGTGAAGGGAAGAGGATATTTTACTTCATATCTGTATCAAAGGGACAAACAAAGCCATGAGTACAGGTTCATGGGACTGTTCTTGGGGGTTGGTCTGAGGTGTATGTGCCAGAGGTAAGGCTAGAATGCACCTTTCAGGGCCCCTGTTTCACCACAAACATGTGCTGAATGTTTCAAGTTAAAGTTTGGGATTCCTTTGCAATCCAGGCGTATTGGAGGATCCATTTGGTGTAACCCAGAAGGAATGGCAGAGACTAGGCATGTGGTAGGATTGGGCATAACCCCAGTTTGACTCCTTAGTCAGGGCTAACTGGTTCACTTATGGGCAGCAGGTTAAACTGGGCATGTTAACGGATGTCATCATGCCAGGAGATTTTTTGAAATGTATTTAAAGTGTGTGGCAACAACCACAGTATACACTGTTTGGAAAAGGTAAAGTCCAGAGATTCCTAGCACAGAGGGATGGACAGTCCAAAATGTGTGTGAGGAAAGGTTTGTTCTAAAGCGCCCAAACAGTTGTTGTTCTGGAAAGAAAAAGCCTCTTGCTCCTGTGTAGTTAGTACCAAACCTGGGGGACCACCCTGTTCTGCATTTGTTACCGACTTGTGTGAATAAAGCCATACTGTGCAATCCAAATTTTCAGTGGTGGACATTATATCTGTGCTTCCTGAGTGTGAATTCTTAAGGGGCCCCACAGAAGTTAGACCTAGTGTAGCCCTGGCACCTCTCTCCCAGAATCTGGAGTATATATAATATTTTGTACCATAAACTCCCGACCCCTTTAGACTGCCATGCCAGGTATTCACCCCAGAGCTACGGGTGATATAAATTGTTTTTGACAACTTGTGGCCTGTTGCTTTGTCTGTGGTACAAGTTAGAGGGGGCACAGTTTCCAGATGCTGCTCTTGGCCGGGGCATGGGTTGCAAAATTGGGTGCTCATCTAAAGATCTTGGGGGAGAGGATAATGTTGAGGGTAGGTCTAGGTTCTTTCTGTCTGTTGGAGGTGCTCCATGACAGGAATTGTTGCCAAGGACAAGTAAATTTGTGCCCAATAAAGTGCCATCAAAAGTAATTTTGCTGCCTGTGTTTTCTGTGGAAAAATGTGCTGAATGTGTGCTACAAAAGCTGCCATACAAAGTGCTTAAAGACTGTTAAAATGAGCAGTGCGTGCCTCTGCCATACAAAGTACTTACAGACTGCTAAACAGAGCAGTGCGTGCCCCTGCCGCACAAAGTGCTTACAGACTGCTAAACCTAGCAGTGCGTGCCCCTGCCGCACAAAGTGCTTACAGACTGCTAAACGGAGAGTGCGTGCCCCTGCCGCACAAAGTGCTTACAGACTGCTAAACGGAGCAGTGCGTGCCCCTGCCGCACAAAGTGCTTACAGACTGCTAAACGGAGCAGTGCGTGCCCCTGCCGCACAAAGTGCTTACAGACTGCTAAACGGAGCAGTGAGTGCCCCTGCCGCACAAAGTGCTTAAAGACTGCTAAACTGAGCAGTGCATGCCCCTGCCGCACAAAGTGCTTAAAGACTGTTAAACGGAGCAACGTGTGCCCCTGCCATACAAAGTGTTTAAAACTGTTAAAAAGTAAAGATTTCGAAGCTAAAAGTTGTTGTGGACAAAGAGAACATTTGTGCCCAAATCTACAGAAAGCTTCAAGTATTTGTGATGTAAAAGGGGGTCGCCAGAGGAAATGTACAAAACACTGTGCTGAATTGCCTAATGAAGCACTCTAGCCATTGAAATTTCAAGTAAAGAAAAAAGTTACAGTTTGCTGTTTAAATTTTGCCTGCTCAATGATCGTCTTGAAGGAAAGCAAGCAAGAGAGAAAAAGAGAGCTCATTTGCATGGTGTTGTGTGATTGGTCAAACACAACCAAGTCTCATCCATTGCCTGGAGTCTCAGAGCCAAAGGAGTGTTCGAGGAGGAGAGCGTGGAGCAAGCCAGCAGTGAACAGCAGCAGAGAACCATCACATAGGAGAAAAATACTTTTGAACTTTGTTTTTGGACTTTGAAAGCAGATTCGGGCTTCTCCCAATTTCTGACTGCTACAGCAACGATCATAATGTGTGAAGTACCAAGCTGTGGGCTCAGCAGCCCGACCAACCTGAAAATCCCTCAACTTCGGCAGCAGGCTGCACAACCATCCTGGGAGGGAACCAGCTACTTTCTGCAATAAGTAAATGCCTGTGAACAAATGAACTGTGTGCAAAGCAATAAATCTAATGCTAGAAGTCAGCAAGAATTGTACAAAGCAAAATGTTGGGGGCTAATGGACTGAGATGTAATAGCTGTAGCCGGTAGCAAGCAAACAAGCTTTTAGTCTAACCATAGGCAGTGCTAAACAAGGTCTCAGAAAGTGTGCCAGAGATTTAAAGACTGTGCTGATTTTTTACAAAAGTAAAAACTGCAAGGTTGTGCATAGAAACAGCAAAACACTAAGTCAGAGAGCAATTGCAGTGTGTGTGATGCAGAAAAGTTTTCTATGGCCATGTTGGAACGTAGTCTGCAAGAAAGTAAACAAACCACCAGGCACCATGTTGGGAAGAGGGTGCAGTAGCAGAAAACACCAGAAAATGTGTGCAAATGTGTGAAAACAAATCCAAGTCAGGCCACAGTTTCAATAAAGATGCAAAGAAAAGAACAGTGTGTGTTTGAAGCAGAGTGCAAAGTCAGGCAGCATGTTTCAGCAGTAGCAGGAAAGCAAATTAAATTGTGCATGTGTATCAAGTCAGAACCAGTACTAGATGCAAAGCGCAGAGCAGTAATTGGGACTTGTGCTCTTGTTTTTCAGAAAATGGCAGGTCACAAAATGTGTTTCCCCCCTCCATATTAGAGTGTGGGTCAACTAACAAGAAAAGGAACTTGCTGAATATGAATGAATGTATAATTGTGAAGGAGCCCCAGCCACTGTAGCTCTCTCAAACTTCCCAGTGAATGTCTGTGTGGTTTGTCTGAGGCCAGGAAGGGACATCCTAATGGTACCACACTGCAAAGACTACAGAAGGCAATATGGAATGTGCATGGAAGGTGGTGTTGTGCAAGCAAAAGCAGAGGCAATTTGTTTAGCCCCTACATGGACACTGGTAGCGGGCCCGATCTGTACAGTGCAGCAAAAGGCTGATAGTAAACTGGATCCTGAAGAGCTAGTTAAAGAGTTTTTCAATGGTGTGGTTCAGAGTAACTTGCAAGGGCAGGAAGAAGTGGTCTTTTCCACACCAGAAAAGGTGGAAAGAGACACCTCAGAGATTGAGTCTGTCAATCCATGGGCAGCAGGCCCAAGTCCAAGCCTCATAGGAGAGAACGAGTTGGAAGATACTTTGCATTAGGAGGCAACCACCTCAGAAGGCACTGAGCAATGGACTGCGTCTGGGACTGAACCAGCTATCAGTTCCTGGGCATAAACTCTAGAGGAAGCAGCACTGGAGCAAGTTGGTAAGGCAACTGGCAGTGATACTGGTCTGTCAGTGGCCCCAATTGCAAGTGAGCCACAACAGACTGTTCAGGGCTCGGAAGTTGTAGAAATTACAGGGATGGACTGCTTTTTCCCCTGTCCAGAACATCCGTAACTGACTTGACCAGGTCTGGCCACTCCCAAGTCGGGCCATGGGTTTGAGTTTGCTCAAAAGCAGCAAGGAGGAACATCTAGTTAGACGCAGGGCTGAGACCCAGTATGGACAGACCTATCCATTTTTTGAGAGGTGAATTTGGGAGGCAATGAAGAAAACAGAGCTACATGACTATGGAAAGAAGCTAGTGCTAATGTCAACCCCAGAGTGAGCAAGTTTGTAAAAATCAAATTGTGTTATGAAAGGTTGCAGTTTTGAAGCTTAGCAGAACTCTCTACATAAATTCAGTCAGAGTAATAGGCAAGACTGGAAAAGAGACAGTTCACAACATGTGAATGACTTGTCCAGATGGGGCTATTGTCTATGCCCCCTCATCCTGAGTGATACAATCCCTGAGTGCCACTATGCAAGCAATGTATGCCAAGATAGTTACAGCAACATGGATGCAGCGGATGGTGTATCTTCCTGCCCATCTGAAGTGGCAGAAACCATCAAGGGTGCAACTTTACTGGAAGATTCAAGTCTTGTCCAGCAGCAACCAGGTCCAGCAGGTGGTGTGGAAGAGCTGATCTGAAGATTTCTCCCAGATCCAGAGAGGTGATCCAGATTGTCAACCTGTACCTAGAATCTGATAAGGCATAGACTTTCCTCTTTGACTTTTTTGTTTATTAAATGTGCAACATAAGTGAAGGTGTCCATGGAACTGTTTGTCTAAAAAGAGACACTTCTAGCATCTGGATTGCAGTGTCAGTAAGCATCAAGCCTGTCCAAGAACAATTTTATAATAATAATCTTTATTTCTTTTGCACCTTTCTAAAATCAAGGCACATTACAATAAAATGACAACATATAAAACATCATAAAACAATTAAAATCAAGATTAAAATACACAACATCAGTCAGTGTCTACATCATCTCCAAAAGCCTTTTTCCATAGAAAGGATTTTAAACCTCTTTTAAAACTCTCAACCGTCATGCACTCTCTAATCCAATGGGGTAGAGAATTCCAGAGGGTTGGCATCGTGAACATAAAAGCTCAGGCGCCGGAAGATTTTAAGACTACCCTCAGAATCTCTAGCACCTCCTCGTTGGCTGAGTGGAGTGGTCGTGTCGGAAGGTAAGGAACCAGAAGATCTTTCAGGTGGTCAGGGCCCAGACTGTGTAGGGCTTTATATGTCAGTAATCCAACTTTAAAGGTGATCCGCCACTGAACCGGCAGCCAGTGCAGATCTCGCAGCACCAGTGTAATATGGGAGGAACGAGAAGTCCCCATTAACAACCAGTCCGCTGAGTTCTGCACTAGCTGCAAGTGGTGGATATCAACCCCAGGAAGCCCAAAGTAAAGGGAATTGCAGTAGTCCAAATGTGAGGTCACAAAGGCATGGATCAGCATGGGCAGGTTGCCGGACAGAACAAGGTGCTTGATCCTAGCAATGTTCCTTAGGTGGTAAAAGGATACCTTAGCAACCGCCGACACCTGCGCATGCAATGTCCGCCGAACATCAAGGATCACCCCTAGGTCACACACCCATTCAGAGGCAGGGAGCTCAACATCCCCCAAGAATAAACCTGAGGTTTGATTTGCCCCCAACCCCTCAATCCGGAGGCCAGGATCCACAACCATCACCTCTGTCTTCCCAGAATTCAACTTCAACCAGCTAGACCTCATCCAACCCTGGATCTCGCTGAGACAGTTGTTAAACACTGAGAGTGCTCTATGCTGGTCAGGTGCAAAAGACAGATAGAGCTGGGTATCGTCGGCATAGCAATGAAACTCCAGCCCATATCATCTTACAATGTCTCTGAGGGGAAGCATTTTCGCAGGGTTTGGCCTACAGAGACTCTTCTTGCATAGAGTGCCTTGTGTACTCAGGACTTCTTCCCTTAGAGTACAGACTTTGTAGGGACCCCTTCCCCCCAAATGTTATTTTAAATGTGTTTCTATTATAGTTTTGTACCTCCTTATGTAGAAAACCATTTAAAATCTTTTTGGGATTGGATAGTATCTGCTGGTGGGAGGTTTCAGTCACTGAGTTTTTCTTGCAGGATGTGTTTTGGAATGTTTAATTTTGCAGGTGTTCCTGAAGGAAGAAAAGAAGACAACAAGAGGATGTTTAGGGCTCATCGGAGTCCTCTTTTAGTGTAATTTGGACATTGGGAATGTTTAACTAGAAATGTTTACCATTTTTTCTGCTTTTCCAGTTTAGAGTATGTAGTTCAGGGTTTTGGGAAATGCATATCAATATCATATGTATGTTTCTAAATCAGTCTACAGGTTAGAATTGTGAAAAGTGTGGGGGGTAGGTTCCCTGGTAGATAGCATAGGTCAGATAGCTTTTCCCTAGAGGGCTGGGGGATAGGCAAACTGGAGGTCTTAACTCGAGCATGGGCCTTCAGTGCTGTTCTGTCAGGGCATGCTTCAGGTAGTCTCTTGGAGCCACTGGAAGTCCTGAGGTAGTTGTTAAATGAAGCTGAGATGCTTCCATGGGCCTCTGTTCTCTGGAGCAAGCTACCTAGGTAGGGGAGAGCCTGGCCACCTCATCTCATAAGGCACCCAGAGGTGTGGATGGCCTGCATTGCAGACCATAGCACTGGCTGTGGACAGCAAGCTTCATCTGTTGGTGGTGAGTGTAACCACCCAGTCCTCTGGGGTTACTAGAATCCCATCAGTTTAGCCATAGAAAGGTACTGGGCAGCTGGTAAAAGTGCTTATTAGGAGTCCTTTACAGATGACATCATTGTTTACTCAGCTAGGCTGAGCAGAAAATGGATTATGTCATTTAGAATTCTCGCAGCAGCATAAGCCATTTTAGAATCAGCTGTTCTGGGGGACATTTAGAATGTTCAGATGGTAGTCAGACTGTGTCTGTAGTCAGCAGTTGTGTGAAGTGGAGCTCTGAGTGAGCAGCAATGCTCAGAGTGTGGGGGTGCCTACCAGTCTCCTGTGAGATTGGGTGAAGGAACCCCATCAGTTTCTCACCCAAGTGTGTGAGACCCAGTAGAACCAGAAGAAGTGGGTGAGACAGTTCATCTGCAGGATCCCAGTGAGTAATTTTCCACAGAACAATGTGGTTTGGACTGTGCTTCTGTGGGTCCAAGGGGAAATCCCCTGAAGATCCTGAAGAATATCAGCTGGCCAGAGAGAAAAGGTGTATGCAGTTGAAGCTGTGACAAGCTACCTGTGAAGGGAAGAGGATGTTTTCCTTCATGTTTCTATGTCTGTATCAAAGGGACAAACAAAGCCATGAGTACAGGTTCATGGGATTGTTCTTGGGGGTTGGCCTGAGGTGTATGTGCCCAGAGATAAGGCTAGAGTGCACATGTCAGGACCCCTGTTTCACCACAAATGTGCTGAATGTTTCAAGTTAAAGTTTGTGATTTCTTTGCAATCCAGGTGTATTGGAGGATCCATTTTGGTGTAACCCAGAAGAAATGGCAGAGACTGGACATGTGGTAGGATTGGGCATAACCCCAGTTTGTTTCCTTAGTCAGGGATAACTGGTTCACATATGGACACCAGGTTAAACTGGGCATGTTAACAGATGTCATCACACCAGGAGATTTTTTGAACTATGTTTAAAGTGTGTGGCAACAACCACAGTATACACTGTTTGGGAAAGGTAAAGTCCAGAGATTCCTATTACAGAGGGATGGACAGTTCGAAGTATGTGTGAGAAAAGGTTTGTTCTAAAGTGCCCAAACAGTTGTTGTTCTGGAAAGAAAAAGCCTCTTGCTCCTGTGTAGACAGTACCAAACCTGGGGGACCACCCTGTTCTGCATTTGTTACCAACTTGTGTGAATAAAGCCATACTATACAATCCCAATTTTCAGTAGCGGACATTCAATCAATCAATCAAAATCTTTATTTATCCAGGCGAAACATCGCTGAGCAAGCTCATTTGCAAGATGGACCTGGTTAAGTCCAGAATTATATTACAAACAACATCAAACATCAATATTTACAGTAAAGATAAAAAACATAGTGGAAGTGCAAAACAAGAAGCACACATACAATACAGCGCGTATCAAGACATACATACGTAGCCATACCGGTGATGCAATAGACATTAACCAGTAAGCAGATAGAAAAGGCAGACCTGGGATATACACAGAAAAGGATCATATTGCAGTAATTGTCATAGAAAAAGGATAGGCTAGCCCCAGGTAATGCTATTAGGGCAGGCAGATGTAAGGGATACAGCTTTTCTTGACCAGATCATGAATGAGTGGGCAGGTGAGTCTATGCTAGGAGGGAGCTAGAAGCTGGCAACCAGCTGGGTACTAATACCACAATCAATTAAGTGCTTACATTGGGGCTGTGGCCAGCTGAGGTGCGGCATGCTGTAGAGGGTGAGAGCGAGGTACTGGGCACGAGTGGAATAGCATGTACCGCTTAATATTCCAGTGCTAGGTGCTATCACTGTTTGCAGGTCCATCATACTAACAGACCACAAGGATCGGATGTGAACGGTGCAGCTCCTGTGGCCATACGCAGTCAATGACACAAAGGAGGGCTTAAACGCTTATAGATCTAATGAGAGCACTTTAGCCATGTGGGTGCTTAAGCACTTATACTTCTAATAAGAGCACTTAGCCATGTAGGGGGAATTTCATCAGCAGGGGACGATGCGTGACAGCTGGAAAATCGGAGTACGGTGGACCATTCAATATAGATCGCCGGTATCAGAGGGTCGCCAAAGAGATTAGCAGAAGCCAATTGGGAGCAATGACCAGAGGGCACTCGCGATCTGGTTGGTTGGTGGTGTTAGTGGTAGTTTGTTGGTGAAGAGACCAGTCAGGAGAACTCTGAGGCAGCTTGCAAAGGTACAACCACCACAGGGGTATGACATATTATTTTGAGTTCAGGAAACTCAGAAAAAATTCAGAGAGACTTACCTATAATATGCAAGGGACATAGGGACTAGAAGTAGCGAAAACATGCTGGTTAAAAACGCATGCACAACAGTGAACTTGGGGAGTAGCTGCACATATTTGGGGCCAGACTCTGAGGGCAATATAACTGTAGTTAATAAGTAGAAGCTGGGTGACAATTGCAGTATTCACACACGCTTTAGACGTATAGTGCCTTGAAGGTGTAAACACTGCGGATGTAACTTAATTTTAATATTTTGGGGATTTTGTTCCGTAGGGTCATCAATGAGAAGCTAAAGACCATTCTATCAAAGCAGGTAAAGACTGTAGGGATGCATTACATCTGTGCTTCCCAAGTGTGAATTGTTATGGGGCCCCCACAGAAGTTATACCTAGCGTAATCCTGGCACCTCTCTCCCAGAACCTGGAGTAAATATAAATGTTATTTTGTACCCTAAAATCCCGACCTCTTTAGACTGCCATGCCAGGTATCCGCCCCAGAGCTAGGGGTGGTGCCTATTGTTTTTGCCAGCTTGTGGCCTGTTGCCTTGTCTGTGGTACAAGTTAGGGGGGTCCCAGTTTCCAGACACTGCTCTTGGCTGGGGCATGGGTTGCATATACTGTAGAATACAAAAAGTATGCTGTTAAAAAAATGTCACTAGATTTGCATTGTTTAAGTGAGCGCTAAATTAATCGAAAGCCAAGGCTATTTAATTATCAAACCATATTTACTGAATCGCCATATTAAAAATAAAACATTTCGACAACACTCAGAAACGCTCTTGTGCGGTACTGCATAGCGTTAGTTCAGACTTCTGTGCTTGGAGGTGGGGCCTTCATTCACTGTCACTCCCTAATATGTGCAAAAGAAAGGCAGTGTAAGTACTTGCTGTGCTCTACTTCTTAAATACAGTACTACAATAAAAAAACTGTAAAAGTAATGTAGTCCTCTTACTGAGTCCAGGCATTGGGCGTGAGCATCTGAGATGCCTGCTTGCTGAAATCTATGAAGATAATCCTGATATTTGTCTTTTAGCTGCTTGAACGCCTGAACCAACCATTCTGCATGTTTGGCCTTTATTGTTGTCATATGCAGGTCTACTTTGATGTCCTCTGACTGTAATCCTGCGGTAATTTGTTCAGTGATAAGGACAGCATACCATTCAGTTAAAGCCTGCTTCAGGTAGTCCGTCAGCAGTTTATTTATCACCACATCTAGTAGCTGCAAGGGGTCCGGACAGGATGCAGGGACAAAAATAGGAATTATGCCCTCTGCTTTGAGTTTGTCAAAAACAGCAGTGGTTGTGTGCACATGGTATAAATCCAGTATAAGAATTGAGCGCTGCTGTGGTAGTAGCTCGTTTCTCTCGCACACTCCTTTAATGTGCGGCTTTAGAGTGTGGTCAATATATAGGAGCATAGATTCAGTATTGGCACAGTGATTCTCTGTCATTGTAATGCTCCATTCAGGTGGGAAACTGTAGCTTGGTACGCAACCAGTTGTCTTTCCTTGGTAGATTACCTGTGGTGGCAGGTAACCACCCCCAGAGTGCACCCCATCACCAGGGAGATTTGCCTTTTATCCTCCAAACCAGTGACATCGACCTGCCTTGTAACATGGCATAGATATGAATCAGGAAATCGGCACCATGCATTGGACGAAATGCATCAAGTGGTGTACTTTGGAGATGGCATTAATCCAACAGTAATGCCATCCTCAAACTGAAATACTGATCTCTGCCACGGAGTGGAGAATCAGCAGTAGTGAAGGAGTGCAGGACACGCATCGGCATGGAAGGGCTTGTCTGTCTCACCCACTCACCCAAGTGCGTGTGAGTATGGCATGCAGAATAGCAGTCTAATGAGAAGGAAAGGACTCTGGCTGACATAGAAGGCATGCAATGGGCTACAGTGCTAAGTTGTGCACCGGTCTCGGTAAAGTAAATGAGTATGCAAGGTAGAGGCACACTGCAGCATAGGGCACAGATAGGAGCAAAGTGGAGGCACATAAGTACCCGACAACTGACATAATGGCAGGCGGAACTGGTTGCACAAGATCGGACGATTGAACAGAGCAGACTAACCAGTTGATCAAATATGCAAAGTACTTGGTAGCTGTTCGACAAGTCAGATGGCAGCAGCAACAGAATGAACACGGTGAAACCTCCTAAGCAGTGTACTCAAAGAACTACCACGAAAAATCAGAAAAAATAAAAAAACAACGTCATGTCACATCGCACGCTACCAGATGAGTGGCCTCTTGTTGTGAGCATCAGTGGCTTAATAGATGTATAGACGCACATCCAAGGGATAACAAAAGTGCATGGAACATTTTTCTAAACAATAACCTAAATGTCTTCCTCATGTAGTTAGAAATATACAGAACATGCTGCAAACAGCAAACAAAATATAACCATGTTACAAGTGCATTAAGCCACTCTGAAGGTGGCATCTAATGGTGGATTAATGCATGGTTGAGCCATTGTAGGCACTCGGCCTGCGGCTTCATGCCACAACTCTCTCAACCATGCATTAATCCACCATTAGATGTCACCTTCATCGTGGCTTAATGCTTACTTGTACCACACTCAGCCATGGTCCACTGGCTACAGGGGACTAAGTGCACACCAGTTTCATCGATGTAGATTATTAGGTCTGGTGGCACTAGCTTCTGTCCGGCCACCTTGTTGATGCGAGTCAGAAAGTTTCTCATTAATTGTTCAAAATCGTCTGGTGTCTTACGACCAGCCTTGGTTGTTTTCCTTTTAACAAAACCCATTCGGTTTAGAAAATGCCAGGCCCAGTGTTTTGTTATTGTAAGGGGCCCACCAAAGTCAGAAAGCATCTTACAATCGGTGGCTTTAACCACCTCCATCACAACTGCAGCCACTACTCTTGCATTAACCACAGCACCCTCATTGCAGAGACTCCTTATAATCTTTTTCATCTCAATCTCCACATTGTCAATGAGAAGTGTAGGATGAACTCGGGGTTTGGTAGGTAATGCGGGTATAAGTAAGGCGCGGTCATGTACTGTTTTGATTTTCTCAAGGTAGTCCTGTTTAAAGTTCCGGATTGTGCTTTTGTTAATTTTCTGTCCGTATTTAGAGCTGTACAGCTGGACAGTATTCATTACACCGCTGGTGGTGGTGTACTTCCCTAATTTAAAGCAGACCTCAGGACTGTAGTGGCAATAGTCAGTCCTTCTTTGCTTTGGTGGGGGGGGGCAACCTTTGAAGCTTGCAAACAACACTGTCCACATTTTTGAGCAAGACACCTGCACATTCTGACAATGCACCCGGTGTGATGTCCTCGGTCACAGCAAGACTTCGCTTTACTCCCTTTTTCTGGAGCCACTTAATGAGAGACATCTTACTAGCAGGTAATCCTGTTTGTGTGGTGTAGAAGGATCAAACTGGGATCAAACAGGTCTGCTAGCTAAACATGTTCTGCTAGATAATACTGCAGTGCTAATTACAATAACTGATTTTCAATTGCAGTTAAGTACCTGTAAGCAGTGTTAGCTGAGCATGCAATTAAAGGTGTGAAGAACAGTGTGAGGTGCGACCTAAAAGCAGTTAATGCATTCTCTCCTGGTGACCATTTTGGGTCAGGTTTTGCAATGGACGATACTGACACCATATGGCGGCTACAGGACCAAAGGAAGTAAAACTTATCGACTGGAATGCTTGATGTTACATCATGTTGCAAGTCTGTATGAGGGTGTGTGAGGCAGCCTAGGCCCACCAACATTTTGTAATGCCAATCAGACTGCACAGTTCAGACCACTAAATTTATGTAACATGGTCATTGTGTATTCTACAGTATATCGCTGATGAGTTTGGTTTTGCCAGCATCATCAGATATGGTGACTTTGTCCATCTTTTCTTGAAAATTCTACAGAGATTTGCTCCTGTGTCTCCATGTAACCTGGTTGAAATCCTGGCAGCTGTCACAATTCTTTGTGTTGTGAGCTAAACCTAAACAACAACACATGCACAAATCATGGTTATCTTCTTGATACATCTGCTTTCTGAAGTGCCAAGGTTAAAAAGTGTTTTAGTCAGTGATGGCACATACCAATGAGGAACATTCCAGAAGGAGTAGCTGCCAGAGAAAAATAAACTCCACTGGTAAAAATGGATGATGGAAAAACACTTCCAGTGGTCTTATATTCACTCTCTCAGTGGCAGGGAAAAAAATAACTGAAGTTGTTGGGGGCTGCCAACATTATTTGTAACATGGCAAAGATCACTGATAGTAAAAGAAGCTAAATAATTGGTTAGAAAGGACCACATGGTGTAGTTTGGAGATGGCATTAATTTAGCAAAATGCTGTCCTCAAACTGAAGTACTAATGTGTGCCACAGAGTCGAGAATCAGCATTAATCAAGGATTAGAAGAGAAACAGCTGAATGGAAGTCCTTGTCTGTCCTACTCACCCACTCGAACGGCCAAGAGTATCGCATGGAAGATGGCAGTGGCACCACTAGGAAATTGTGTCCGGCTGACACAGGAGCGAGGAACCCAGCGAGATGGCAAAGTTGTACACCATTCAGGCTTAAGGTAATGACCATCCAACTCAGAGCCAGAGTGCAGCATGGAAAGGAGATAGAGTGCAATTTCTACAGAAATAAGTAGTGGAGGAGTGAGAGAATGCTGTGCAGAACTTTTTGTGCGACATCGGACGATTCAGGACATGGGAGTAAACAGCTCAGCAGATGTGTAAATCAGTTGGTAGAGTTTCAGCAGTGGAGATCACGGTACGAACAGAATCAACAAACGCACACCTCCTAAGCAGTGTAGTGAATTAACTGCCATGTGAAATCATGAAACAGTAAAAAAAAAAAAAAGTCAATTCATATCTCATTGTAGCAGATCAGTGGGCTGTTGTTGAGAACATCAGTTGTTGAATAGATGTATCTAGCTAGATCCGAGGAGGTAGAGAAATGCACTCAAGAGATTTGCAAATAATAACTGCAGTATTTTCCTTATGTAGTGAGCAATAGACACAACAGTCTTGAAACACTATATAAAAAATGACCATGTTACAAGCGCATTAAGCCACGACGAAGGTGCATCTAATGGGGAATTAATGCATGGTTGGGCCATTGTAGGCACTCCCAACCATGCATTAGTTCCCCATTAGATGCCACCTTCGTCATGGTTTAATGCTTACATAGGTCATGCACTGATAATGTGCATGCAGACATGTCAATATGTGCAGCCCTATCTTTCAAGTCCCCTCTAAGTCCTGATACCAACAGCTTACAATTCAATGTATTATTTATCTATTTGTAACTTTTTGACAAGGAAAGGCACACTAAGCTGCAATATCTTGTTTCCAGGTGTGTCCTGGGATGGGTTACATGTGACTCTATGGAGATATCCCTGAAGAAGAGCATAACCTTTCCAGAATTCCCCCAGTGATGAAGGAAAAATACTGTTACTAATGTAATGAGTAGCTAACGAGAGAGTGCTGGTACCAATGTATTTAAAAAAGACTGTTGCTTAATTACTTTCTAATTGCCTTTGTAACATGGCTAAGATCAGTAACATGAAATAAAGACAAGGAATTGGTCAAAAAGTATCACATGGTATACTTTGGAGATGGCATTAATTTAGCAATAATGCCATCCTCAATGTGAACTACCACACTGATCCACAGACCGTAGAAAGCACTGCAGCACAAAGTGAAATAGTAGCTGAGCCAAGTGCTACTTTTCTGTCCCACCCACCCACCCAAATGTCCATGACTGTCTGTCCCGAACACTCACGAGGAATCTGCAGGTGGAAGCACCAGTAACGCGGATCAGGAGAGCGGAGCAACCCCCGAACAAGTTCTGGACCAAAACGCACCCTCAGACGGACCACAGTGTGAAATGTGGTCTGTGTTAAAATTTCAGCCCTTTCCTGAACATGCCAGCGTACTTTTGTAAATATAGCAGTGCGAAACTGAGCCAGGACACTGTGAAAAGATTCAAATCTCTCCAGAAAGCAAGCAACCTGAAAATGAAGGGGAAGCATGAAACAGAGGACTGAATGGGCTCGGACCAACATGGTACAGACACAGAGAAGGTCAGACAATATGCTAAATAGATGCACTCACACATAGTGTAAGGCACAAATCACGATATGATGGACCTCCTACGGCAGCTATTAAAATAATAGCTGCGCAGGTGTGGTAAACTTTCAGACAGAAATCTTGAGACATAGTTTCTTTATACCTCTGTGCCCTATTGTTTTCAGAACATCTCGATATAAATCGCAGTCTATGCAATGTTCTGAAAGTGCAGTAAACAAATACAAACAGGAGAAAATCTGTCACTATTATTTTATGCACACTATGAAAATCACAGTCATACTAATCATATTCTCCTAGAAGCCATGTTACAAGCGCATTAAGCCACTCTGAAGGTGGCATCTAATGGGGAATTAATGCATGGTTAGGCATTTGTAGGCACTCGGCCTGCGGCTTCGTGCCACAACCCTCTCAACCATGCATTAATTCCCCATTAGATGCCACCTTCATTGTGGCTTAATGCTTACATATACTGTAACATCTTTGTCTACCTGTATTGCAAATAAATGCCAATTGAATAATTAAACTTTATTTTCTATTAAATGATATAGGACAGGTTTCTGTATTCTGTTCTTATCCAGTGAAACTCACATTGTAGAATTTGTGTGCAGTCCACTAAAATAGAATTAAGATTTGCTCTTGGCCTAGTATAGTCAAGTCATGTTAGTATAAAGCAAATCAGATTGCCTTCCACACAATTCACCTTAAAATTTGGGTCAGGGTAATATAAACCGGGTCATTCTTGCTCTCACGCCTTATCACCCATTTCATCAATTTATATCAGATGGCATCAAGCTACTGTCTATTTCATTGTAATGGCTGAAGACAGCAGATGATAGGGCTTTTGCCACAGTTGCAGTTAAATTATGGAACTGTCTCCCTGGATTCATAGAAACACAGAGTGCAGGATTTACAAAAGAGATGCACCGGTGCATCTCGGAGATGCACACTGGCGCAATTCACACAGGGCAGGGATGCCCTGGCACATCCCGGATATGCCGCCAAGGATGTGCTGGACCCCAAAAATAATGATATGTGGTGCATCTGGAGGGGGCATGTAGCGGCATGTAGCTGCATGCATGGCACATCCCCATTCACAAAGCAAACTGAATGCGTAAGCACAGCACATTCACAGTGCATCCACCCATATGCGCAGTAAGGAGATAAGTATAAAAGAAGTAGACTTAAGTACAAGCCCCCAGCAGGAAGCTTGCAGGATAGCAGCAGTAGAAACACCAGTAGCAGTGCAAGAGAGGCCACCAAAATGGATGGTGTACCATTCCTGATGGTGGGCATGTTAATGGGAATAAGGAGATGGGCAAACCAACAACGTGGTGGCTGAAGGCACAGTAGGTGGCCTGAACCATGGTGGTATCATGCCAGAGTAGCATTTGAACAACTGACAGACATAGAAACAGTCGGCCGATACCACCTGAACAGGGCAATTCTGAGGCAGCTTTGTGAACTGTGCCATGATGAACTGCAGGCACCCACTGGAAGGGTTCATGCTACATCTGTGGAGACCAAGGTGACAACAGCAATGTACCTGCTCACCACTGGAACCCTCCAGAGGATAGCTGGAGACACCACTAGCATATCCCAGCTGTCCACGTCCCGTCTCCTCACACCGTTCCTCACCGCACGGCTCCCACATGCTTTGGAGTTCTTTCAATTCCCAAGCACACAGGCAGAACTGACAGAAGCTATGCAGCAATTCCGCAGGGTGGCACACATGCCAGGCATCATGGGGCCATTGACTGCACCCATGTGGCAATCCATGTACCACGTGGTGATGCCATACATGAACCACAAGGGGTTCTACTCCATAAACTGCCAGGATGTGTGCAATGCCACAGGGTGCATCAGCAATGTCTGCACCACATACCCTGATAGTACACATGATGCCTTCATATCACACCAATCTGCCCTGTGCTGCTGTTTTAAGACTGGGGATATCCCCAGTGGCCACCTAGTGGGTGAGTGGGCATGAAGACATGCCCACAAACAGCACACTATAGCACAACATATGTCTGGAGGTAGTGCATGGGTGTGGGGGTAGCAACAGGAACTGTGCAAGGGCACACACCCAGGTGAGACAGTGGAGGTGGGTATGACAATGGGATGGTGCATGCAAAATGGGGGACAGTACAGAAGCACAACGCAGCACAGGAGATGAGGAGATGCAGTACAGCAGGCACATGTGGCAGTGCGGAATGCACCACACACACCCAAGCACGGGTAGGCACTGGGTAATGGAGGGCCACCAATGCTGGATGGGACAGGACTGGTCAGCCCATGATGGGGGCATGGTCAGGTGCAGGGCAGATGAGGGCAGCAAGGGCACTGCAGTTTTCAATGAGAGCACAAATGCACCACTCCACCATGGTGGTAAAGTGTTGCACCATGAGGTGGGCCACAGGTACAGAGATGGACAGGCAGCAGCTGCACCAGAGTGCAGTGCTGGATGAGGGGGTGGCTGTGTTACACAATGCACATGCATGCAGGGTACTAACAGACTGCTTTGTCCCCCTACAGGTGATGCAGCATATCCTCTCTGACCCTGGCTCCTTACCCCTTACCGCCGTCCTGGCACAGAGGTGGAGGAGCGGTACAACGAGGCACACATTGCTACACGCACCATCATTGAGTGAGTCTTTGGCATGTTGAAAATGTGCTTCAGGTGCTTGAAGTATTTTGGAATTTTTATCTTGGCTAAATGAAACACTTTATATGCACTTAATTACAAGCCCCTCACAGCCAAACTGGGAGACGATTGTGATAGGTGGTAGTCTCTCCAGCTGTCGCTGATGGGCTGCATTAACGCAGTTAAGATGACAATCCTACCGCGGTGCCTGTATTTATACCAGTCACTGCTTATTTATGTCCCTAATGCTCACTTTAAGTATTTATATGCCATCATCCACAAATTCCTCTGAAGGGAAAGTCAGCCTGAATTAGGCGAGACATCCTCCAGCAGTCACCCACGCTTGGTGGAGGTGGCCTTCCCGATTTTCAGCTGTATTACTGGGTATCCCAAATAGCCTTTGTTCCCATGGGAGGATTGACCTTGGGCAATACCCTGGCTGAGGTTGGAGGAGGAGGAGACCCTGAGGGATACTCTGAAGGGAGACCTTCTCTCCGGGGCTCTTTGGTCCGACCTGCACCCGGTGGTGACCAACTCCTTTACTGCAACCACCCAAAAAGCTTGGATGGCGGCTCATACATACTTGGAACATATACCTCTACCCATACCTTATGCTGGCCTCATAACTGCTGTACGCTGCAGGGGCTCTTGTTCTGTTCAATTAATTCAGTGGCTTTTAAGTTGGCACTGCTCGGGGCTGCAGGCAGTGAATCAACTATATGTGGGGGCAGATCCAGAAGAACATTTTTTTGCTTCTGGATCTATGCTTATAAGGACCAATATGGCAAATCTGTTTGTCTATATGTGGGGGTTAAGTTACTTGATTTCTCCTCTCTGTGCAAAATGTGGGGATTAAAATCAGGTGGTTTTTTTGTATACTTAATCATTAGAAACCACCTGGGGGATTCACTGGACCTTGCAAACAACTGAGCACACCCTTCTCCTCTCAAGGAGGAACTTTACAGACCCCAACCTGGAAGAAAACCCATGACAACCTACTATCAGAGCATTCTAGAGAAGGACTGTTAAAGCAGCAGCAGGGATCCAGGCCACATGGGAGGTGGACTTGGCCACTCCAATCAGCACAGGGACATGGATATTGGTGGGCAGGTACCTTCTCACTTGCTCAAGGAGAAATTAACTTTGGCAAGTCCAATTAAATTTTATGTATAGCGCATACCTTACTCCTAAACGTCTACACTCATATGATCCCAAAAAATCCAGTGAATGGTCCAGGTGTAATATAGGGGAGGGTGACTTTTTACATATGGCTCTGACCTGTCCTAGAGTTGCCCCCTTTTAGCATGAGGTGTATAAAGTGATGTGTGGGGTACTGGAATACTCCCCTTCCAAGTCCCCCCTCGAGCTACTTCTGGGAGCAAACCCCAGACAGTCGGGCCGTAGTGTGATTAATCCACTTTGGTCACTTGCTTTGGTTAATACCCAGAAAACAATAGCACAGTCCTGGATGTCCTCTACACCTCTCTCTATTCAGCAGTGGGCTAATAACCTTAGACAGTGCATGACTCTAGAAAGGGCCCAGCTCTCCGCTAATGGGAAGAAAGATGCCTTCTTAGGCATGTGGTTGCCTCTGTTGAATGCCATTGAAAGGGGAGCATTTCCTGTCTCAGAGGTGGACTGACATAGGTCATGTTTGCCTACCTTACCTGACTCCCAATGAGTTCATCCTGACTCCTGTCTCCTACCTCCCCCCCCACCATACGATGTCGTGATCCACCCTCACCAATTAATTCTGGTTGGGGAGTAGGGTGGACTCGAGCATCCGGGAAGGGGCCTGCGCGGGGGTCTGGGATTTATGGAATGGACCAGGAGATGATACATCTGTCCTTCCATCCTGATGCTCCTGCTGTCCACATTGCTTCTTAATAAGTGTTTGTCCTGTATACTTACATTTTAAAGGGTTACACCTGGGTAGACAACATTTGTTATCCCATTATTTATCACACTCCAAATTATTTCATAGATTTATTTATTTGACTTATTAATGACTGTTATAAACTACAGCAGTTATATTTAAATTCATTTTTCCTTTTTTGTTTACTTCTGAATATTGCCTAACTGTTACTATGAGCTTTCTTTTTTCAATAAAAAGGCAAAAGAGTTGACAAAAAAAAGGTGCTACTTTGGGGGATGGAACCCAGCAAACTACTAAAAGGGATTCCTTTCATCATTCCCTCCCTTCAACAAATCCTTACCACAAATGATTCAGGGTTAGTCTTGGGGGCTCATTTGGGTACTCATCAGACTCAGATGACATGGTCCAAAGTGGAGACCGACCTTCACGTCAACATCCTGGAGATGAGGACTGTTCTGTATGCCTTGCAAGCCTTCTAAACCCAGCAGTGCCTGGGCCATTTGTTGGTACAGATGGACATCATCAGTGTAGTCTGCCACATTAGCAAGCAAGGAGGGACCCACTGGTACTCTCTCTGTCGGGAAGCCATGGGGGTCTGGGTACTGGGCTTTAGAACACGTTCTAGAACTCTCGGCTGTCCATGTTCCAGGCATCCAAAACATCCTGGCAAACAAGCCAAGCTGGTCACAGTCCAGGGTACATAAGTGGGAGCTGCTGACCTCAGTTGTAGAAGACATGTTCAACAGGTAGTGTCATCCAGAGTTGAACCTTTTTGCATCCCCACTCAATACAGAACTGCCACATTTCAGCTCACTTGCTCCAGGGCCTGGAGGTTTCTGGCAAGGCACATTGTCCCTCTCTTGGAAGGGGAGGTTTCTCTATGCATTCCCTCCCTTCCTGCTAATTCAGAGGGTGTTGATGAAACTTCAGCTAGAAGTGGCCACTATGAACCTCATTGCCCCCTTCTGGCCTCGCCAGGTCTGGTTTCCTATACTGCAGCAGTTGACAGTGGAACTTCCAATGCCTCTACCCCTGTGCACAGGCTTTGCTGTCCTAGAACAGGGCACCCTGGTCCATCTGTACCTCAAGTCTCTGTATCTTCATGCTTGGCTCCTGAAAATATAGCCATGGCCAGATTCGGAGTGTCCCCAAGGATGGCTGATGTGGTGGCTGCAAGGAAGCCCTTTATCAGGGCTACTTATTCCATGAAATGGAAGCACTTCGCTGGATCCTTTCACTTGTCCTTTGAATCGGATTCTGGAGTACTTGCTGTCCCTCTCAGACTCTGGTCTGAAGTACTTCTCCATTAAAGTGCACTTATCTGCTATTTCAGCTTTCCATATGCCCGTTGATGACCTTACAATGACACAATTATAGGAGTCCCATACTTTCCACCTTCCTTAGGGGCATTCTTCCTTTGAAGCCCCCCATTCACAATCCTGTCCTACCCTGAGACATGAATTTTGTGTTAAAAAAAATTACTTTCGCTCCTTTTGAGCCAGCTGCAACTTGCGAGCTATGCTTTCTGTCATGGAAAGCTTTAGTTGCTATTACTTCTGCCCAAAGGATTTTGGAACTGCAGGCTCTTACATGTGAGCAGCCTTATTTGATTTTCCATAAAGACAGAGTGTCTTTACGTATGAATCCTAAGTTTCTTCCTAAGGTTGTGTCCACGTTTACATTAACTCAAACTATCCACCTGCCAGTTTATTATCCAGGGAAGCATTGCTCCATACTTTAGATGTACAGTACATAGATACTTAGGTATTATACTCACTACAAGAAGGACTGTAGGAAGTTCTTGCAGTTATTTGTTTCCTTCACTCCTGGAAAAAGAGGGTGTACCTATTTCTAAACAGTGCCTGTACAAATGGTTGGCTAACTGTATTGTTTTCTGTTATAGGAAGTACAGTAATGAACTTCCTGGAGCTGTCCATGGCCATTCCACTAGGGGTGTGGCTACTTCTGTTGCATGTTTCAGAAATGTGTCAGCTGCTGAGATCTGTGCTGCTGCCACTTGGAATACTTTCCACACCTTCACCAAGCATTACAGTCTGGACATTGCCTCAAGACATAGGGCTGCTTTCGGCCTCACTGTGCTTCAGGGCCTTCTTTCTTAAGCTTATAGTCTCCAGCCACCCAGACTGGTTCCTCTGCTGTCAGAACTGCTTGGGACTCATTCCATAGGTGTGGTCTTTTGCAAGAGATACCCTCAATGAAGATAGCACAGTTACGTAAGGCCTTACCCTAACAGTAGCTCTTCGAGAGGATCTCTTGTAGCAGGCCATGCCGTCCCACCCTCCATCCCCCTTGCTCTGGTAGACTCTCTGTGTTTGTCTCTCTTTCTCCTTGTCAGGGAATCTTTTGTTTTACTTCTGTTGTTGGGAACCTCTGACCTGTCCTCAGTTCGCTAGCTGGGGATTTTCTGCTTATGTTCTCCGGTAGGAGAACTAAAGAGGGCGCAAGGCCACTCGTGCTTATATGGGAAGGATGTTGTCAGCATGTGATGTCAGCGTGGTAGCCCCCCTGGTAGACTGCTAGCTAGAAAAGTTTCCATGTGGTCCTAGTGCCTGGTGGCTATAGTTCCACAGAAGTGGCCTGCTGCAAGAGATCCCCTCAAAGATCTACTGTTACAATAAGTTCTTACATAACTGTACCTTATTTAGTTGAAGCCAGAACATTAGGCTCCTCACAGAAGACTGCTACTGCAGCAGCTATCCCTCACTTAATCCATGGTCCTAGATGCATCACTTTTGTATTTGACAGGGGACATTGTAGGAAAAAGAAGAGCAATAAACAATACTAACATGGAGATCCCCAGGGCCCATAAAACTAGTAGGCAAATTTAGAAAAAAAACTCTAAATAGTAAACAAAAGGAAGGACACACTAGGACTACACACACAAATCAAAACACTCTGCAGAACATATGTTTTTGCAAATTTTGACTGCAGTACTCCTTTAACTGAAAAAAAATTCTTCACTAACTGGGAAGGTGAAACTAGACCTAACATACACAAATTTACAAATGTTAAGATTACAGCAAGTACGAAAAAAACTTTTCTAGATTAAACTGATTGAATTCTGGGCCTCCAAAAGTGACTTCTGGTTACTTGATCTGATAAACTCTTGCATTTCCAAGCAAGGGACAGCAACCCTGAGCATTAACACTGGTTTCAGAGTTCCTGGTTTATACTCCTCTAGTGAAAGTAGATTCTTTGAAATTTGAATGTCTACAATAACTGAGCTGGACATACTGTTTATTTTTTCTCAGCTGTATGTTTTGCACCTGCATAGTTATTTATGGATTCACCTTTTGTTAAGTTTCAGTTATTGTTATTTTATTGCTAATTCTTGGGTGGGGTGAGGTGGTGTGGTGTGAATGGTTGAGAGTAAATGTTAGTGTTTGAGTGCGTGATTAGTATTTAGCCTGTATAAGTTAAGGTGAGTGTATAAGGTGTTTGTTTAGTGTGGGTTAGGTGTTTAGAGTGTGTCTGAGGAAATTGTTAATTGTGTGGGATTGTGGTAGGGAGAGTGGAAAGAGTGGGAGAGTTGTTAATGTGGTGGCATTATGTGCTTGGGATGCAGGGCCCCTCAGCTTAGCTACTCCCCTTTCTAACTGCTAGACCTCTGCACCTTCGATGACCCCCCCTGTCAGCAGTGGTATATAGGTGTTGCAGGAAGGTGGGCAATGTTAGGTGGCAGGATGGTAGGTGGTGGGGTGGGAGGGTGCTAACAGGGCAATAGGGAACTATAGGTCTGGTGAGCGCGAAGAGGTGCTCAGGGGCAAAATGGGCCCATGAGAGAGGCCAGACATGGTTGCTGCCCATACCCAGGGCTCCCACTGGACTAAGTGGGCAGGTAGCCTTTAGGCCAGCAGCCTCTATTTGTCTCCTGAGGGCAGTGTTGTGCACTGCCAGATCAAAGAACAAAACAGCCATTATGGCAGATTTAATGTCTTGTTCTTCGCTTGATCTGTCTTGAATCATGGAGACTTGGTTGAGTGATGATGCCAGTCCTGTTTTGCAGGCTGCTATCCCAGCTGGGTTTTTGGTGGCTCACTGCCAGCAGAAGAATCGGTTGTGGGGGGAGGAAGGAGCATTTGTTTTAGATCCAAGGTGAACTTTACTGTTCACCCAGTTGGGGAAACTTCATTGTTTGAATGTGTGGCTGGGCCTAGGGGTCCAGGTGCAAGTTGCAGGATCCTCCACCAGGGCATAAGATGGAGTTCCTGCAAGAAACGGTGGACTTCATTGCCAAGAGGATGTTGGAATCACCCAGATGGTTGATTCTGGGCAACTTAGTTCCTGGGTGGATGACAAACTATTGCAGGTGGTCAGGATTTCCTCCAGTTGATGGAATTACTGGGCCTTGCACAGATTGCTACCTTTACAACCCATCAACATGATCATGCCTTGGACCTAGTCTTCTCACTGGGAATCCAAATTGGCAACCTTGATATTGATGCAATCATATGGTTGGATCATTGCACAGTGAAGTTTTCATTCAGGGCCCCCCCCTCATAGTCTACCCCAAGGGAGATGGTTTACTACCACCCTTTGAAGGTGTCCCCAGAAGGACTCCACGCAATGGTGGATCTCTCGTGTGTGATGGATGTTTGTGGGACTGGATCGGGGTGGGGGTGTTGGCCCACAAAGGGCCATTACCTTGGCATTCAATGCAGTTCTACCAGTCTGTATATGACTGAGGACTTTGCACTTGAGATCCTTGTAGTTTGACAGGGAGCTCAGAAAGCTGAAGTCTAAGCATCAGAGGTTGGAGTGTTGTTGGAAGAGGTCCAGGGACATTGAGGGCAGACTGGCTTTGAGGTCTCACTACAATAGGCAATTTCCCACAAAAATGGCAGTATTCCTGTCCAAGGAAATTGCTTCAGGGAGAAACTGCCCAACTCAGCTCTTCCTGGACTGTAGACAGACTATTGAATCCAGTCTGTCTGCAACTGTTGAGAGCAAATTCATCTGTTTGCTGCAAAGAGTTTGCCAAGTTTGTTTTTGACAGGGTATCCTTGATTCGATCTGGGATTTCCCCAACTAAGTTGTCATGACTTGGCAAGGTTGAGCAAGTCATGACTTGATGCTCTTCTAAGGTCTGGGAATATTTTAAGCCAGTTTTGGTGAATGAGGTGTATGGGGTGATCTCAAAGTTGTGGCCCACCTTTTGTGAACTGAATCCAAGCCCAACATGCCTTTTGGTTAGGTGTGTAGGGTTTCTGGGTCTGGTGATCGCCAAGTTAGTCCGGTGCTCCCTTTCGGTAGGAGTCTTTCCTAGCGCACTGAAAAATGTGCTAGTTAGGCCTCTCCTAAAGAATCCATCTCTGGACCCAGATTGCTTGGCAAATAATAGACCAGTCTCTAACTTCCCCTTCCTGGAGAATGTTATCAAGATGGTGGTAGCGTTATTTATTGAAATGTTTCACCAGGAAAGGCACACTGAACAACACGTTGCTCATCTTCCGGTGCATCCTGAGGGAGAAGGTAGTGGAATACAGCAATACAAGTACAAATTTACAAAACATAGATACATATATACAATAAAATGTACAAATGGAATTATACAGCATATTACAATCAGAAGTGCTTAGAGAGTCATATTACTGAAATGCCTATAATGCCTATATTATGATACAAATCTAGTGCTCAGTGAAGGGTAACATACTAAGTGCTTGTACCAGGAAAACATGCGTAAAAATGGAATGATGGGGTGTTGTGGGTGGAAGGAAACAGACAGGTATGATTGTTTATGTGGCAGTGAAAGTAACATGGGGAGAAAAAACGGAGGTGAGGGTGTTGCTTAGGTGCAGGTACAATTTGGTGTGACAAAGTTGTGCAGGGAAGAAGAGATGGAGTGGGGGGAAGAGGTGAGCCTTATTTTATGGGGGAAAGGAGTACAGCTCAAGGAACACCTCATGAGTTTTGACATCTATGAATCTCTTCAGTCTGGATTTAGATCAAGGCACAGCACTGAGAGAATGTTGGTCAAGTTGCATAATGACCCTCTTAGGGTGAGAGATAGAGGAGAGTGGTCAATTCTCATCCTCCCCAATCTCACCTCAGCTTTTGATGCCATGGACCATGAGTTGTTGTTGGATCATCTCGCAGAGTACTGTGGACTCACTAGCACTGCCATCAACTGGTTTGAGTCCTTCCTCAGGGACAGGATGCAGAAGGTGGTGATGGGTAATTTCTTCTTACTCCCAAGGCTCCTGCTCTCTGGTGTGCTCCAGGAATCGATTCTCTCACTTATGCTGTTTGCAGTGTACATGCTGCTACCCCTGGGAGGGATCATTAGATGATACAGTTTGGGTTTTCATTGCTTTGCTGGTGATACCCAGCTGTATCTGTCTTTTGCACCCACTATACCTGACACTGTGGAGGTGCTAGTTTTGTACCTGGCTGAGATTCAGGATTGGGTGCCATCAAGCTGGCTAAGACTCAACCTGGACAAGGCAGAGGTACTAGTGACTGAGCCTGGCTGGGGATAGGATGCAGAGGCCACCATGAAGGAAACTGGCCTTGTGCTGGGCTCTTTCAGTTTAGTGGCCTCTGCTACGGTGAAAAATCTGGGGGGTCATTCTAGATAATGGACTGACACTTGAGGCTTAGTTGTCGGCTTTTATCCAGAGTGGCTTTACCATCTGAGACACATCGCCCAGATAAAAGCCTTGATTCCCTCAGAAGACCTGCAATTGCTGGTACATACATTTGTCATGTCCAGTCTTGACTACTGTAATGCTCTGTATCTTGGGGTGAGTGAAGGAGTTCTATTACGCCTGTAGTTGGTGTAGAATGCAGCGGCCAGGTTATTGACGAGCCTCCTTAGGTCATGTCATATAACCCCAGTCCTGCGTGAACTGCACTGACTTCCAGTGAAGTGGCATATCATCTTCTAGATCAGTTTACAGACCTATAAATCCCTATATGGACTAGGCCCTGACTACCTGAGAAACTTTCTGACCCCTTATCAGACCTCCCACCCCCTTCACTCCTCCAAGGTGGGCTTCCTAGCCTTTCCCATGGTAAGGATCAAACTTTCTAGTGATCGAGCATTTACACTTGCAAGGCCTACCCTGTGAAACAGGCTGCCATGTTCTTTATAGGAGGCTCCCTTGGTGAAGGCCTTTAAGAAGGTCTTGAAGTCCTTCCTTTTTCAGGAGGCTTTTGGATTTGCTTAGCAGCTGCTTGTGTCTGCTGCCACCACCTTATTTTTATGGGTCTTACTGCAAAATGTTTCACATATTTTATTGCTTAACATTTGTTTTTAATGTTTTTTAATGTTTACTGTAAGGTGCCCTGAGCTCCAGGGTATAGACACTTAAGAAGTAAACTTGCTTCACGTGAAGGACTCAGCACTCTGTTCACACAAGACTGGACGTGACACTGGTGCTCAATGCTCACAGATGCATTTTATTCAACCACCATATCACCATGGTACAGCAGAACTGAGCTGGCTTGGCCCAAAAAGGTATCCCACAAAGCTTTACACCCACTTTGTGGGTACTTTGTCAAGGTGAAGAGCTCCCCCTTCTGTGCATCCTTATATACACCAATTGCACTTCATAATGACATCAACAGCCCATCCGTAGGATTGAGATGTTTTGGCCTTTTTATGAGAAAAGTTATAATATCTTGTTTATAGTAACTCTTTGGTGAGTGGCCAATGTCCTGATATATGGCACTTACAGCTTTGTATATTGATTAAAATGATGTTTCTTCAGTAGTGGCTGTAGTATTAAATTAATTGCCAGCACACTAAAATGTTCTGGGCTGGTTAAGAACTGGTTTCTGAAATGGTTTATTTAAATAGCATGATTGGTTGTTCTTTTGCCATAATGGTTTGGGTCTGCTGCTATATAGTTAATGCAGCTGACATCCTGTTTAAGAACGGGTCCTTAATCATGGGATAACAAATTGTTTTTCTACATGGGAATTAGAGATAACCTGGACAACTAAAGCTGCTGATTTAACCATAGGATGTCAGTATCATTATGTAGTACAAATAGGTGGAATTGTGTTTTAAATTAATTGGTACACATTTTCGTATTTTTATGCACTATTAGAAATGTATATAGGAATGCACGGAAGGGGAGCTCTTGACAAAGCACCCATGTAGTGGGTGCGAAACATTGGGCATTGTGGGATATCTCCTTGGGCCAAGCTGGCTCAGCTTTACTGTGCCATGGTGATATGGTGGTTGAATTAAAAGTATCAGTGAGCACTGAGCACCAGTGTCATGTCCAGTCTTGTGTGAACAAAGTGCTGAATCCTTTGTGTGAAGCAAGTGTACTGTCGGGCTTGCAAGCACCAACGCCATAGGCAGTGACCCTCTAGTCTGTTACTTAAGAAGTAAATTCTATCACTACTACTTTCCTGAAGATGACCTTAGGTTTGGGTCCCACCACTGTGGCCACCTCATGGTCAAATCTGAGAATGTACAGTCGATTGTTTCTTTCTGTGAGTATTTTATTCTCTTGTCCCCAGGTCTACCCAATGACACCCTCACAGCCCCATTACCAACCTTCTTGTGGACTGAACGGTTATCCACCAGTTGCATGGGACCCTTATTGGTGGGTGGCTAGCCACATCAGTCATGTGAGGGCCTACAGGTGTGCCAGCATGTAGCAGCCCAGCCATTTTCCATCCGAGTTTTCTTCCTGAGCTGGAGTGCAAGAATGTGTGCACTAGTATGTCACAGACCAGCCCTTCCCACTGCATGCTGTCCCACTACACTGCCAGCCACCCTACTTCAGGTGGCAATCTCCACAGTGGGAACTGCTGTACCCCCTCCCAAAGGGAACAGAACTGCCATTGGGTTCTTGATCCTCCCTCACCCTGCCAGCCCACCAAGCAACCCTGTCCATTCCCGAACCCAGGTCACCGGCATGGGGAGTGGAAGCGCAACCTCTTCTCCACTAGGACAGCATAATATCACATTTATTGTCAATGGATTTCTTGATCTTAGTAGAACGGCTATGAAAATCCATTACAAACGTTATCTCTGAATTTTCATTTTTCCTTTTGTTTCGAGGGATAAGGAGATCCTTTCTGTTCATCAGATCTACCTTGTTTTGGGGTCTGGTTACCACTGCTGCGGGATATCCTCTTTCCTCAAACCTGGTCAACAGCATCCATCTCCTTTTTCATAGGTCTCTACAAAGTAACAGTTTCTTTTTATTCTTAGAAACTGGCTGTAAAGGTTGCTGTCCCCAGGGAGCAAGAGTACAAACTCTCTACATGCACTAGGGCATTCCCTGCTATGAGTTTTCTGTATGGATCACAGATAACTTTGTCACATTCATCCACTTTAAAACTCACATGAAAAAACTACTGCATTTCTATCCATGTTATATGTACATCTGATGGTGAGATTATTAACATTCAGCCAATCAATGAATTCACTGATAGAAATCTCCCCACCCCAGACACATATGATATCACTGATAAAACATATTATGCATATTATGTGTCTGAGGTGGGGGTTTGCATTCTTAAACGCAACTTCTTTCTCCCACCAAACTAGAAAAAGTTTGCATAGGAAGAAGCTAAAGAATCCACCATGGCAGTACTTTGTGGCTGGATATAAATCTCCCTTCAAAAACAAAAGAGCTGTGATGCAGGACAAATGTTAGTAACTGAATAATAAATTTCTGTGGATCATTGACTAACTCAAGGTCTGCCACTAGAAATTCTTTTGAAGCTCTTATCCCTTACTTTTATGTATGTGTATAGTGACACAATATCTGTAGTTTACCAGTAGAACTTTAATTCCCAGTTTATACCTGCCAGTTTTTTTGATTGAATCCATCATGTCACTTAAGTAACTTTTCATTTCTGGGACCATTATTTTTAAGTGGTCCACAAATTGTGAGAGACCCTCAATGAGTGACCCTCTCCCTGAAACAATTGATCACCCAGATGTGTCCCCCACAGATTTGTGGACCTTTGTTAGCATATGCAAAGTGTGAGATACTGGGTGTTCATTTTTCAGAAAACTGCTTTCCTCTCCTGAAATGCAGCCTGCCACAGATGCTACATGAATTATTTTTTCCCAGATATCTTTGTGAGCATTCGTTGGATTGAAAGTAAATAATTTATAACAGTTTTCTTCTTTCAGTTGTCTTTGGATTTCATTCAGGTATTTATCAATGTCCTGCGCCAGCACCGTCCCACCATTGTCTGTCTGCTCTATGGTAATCTGAGGCATCTTCTGAAAAACGATGTCTATGACCTTTGGTACCAGCCAGAAACTGGTCAGGATCTCTAGATATCCATTTTTCTCCACTCTGGATAGTTTCCCACTTCATGCAGTGCAGTTTGTCAAGTACCTCAAGGTGTGACTTGACAGCAAGCTGAAATTCTCAGCTCACATTGATGCCAGTCATGTGAGTGAAGCTCCACCCAAAGCTGATGTCTTGTATTGCAATAAAGACTGCTTACCCCTGCTGATCCACTGGGAGCTGGTCACCAAAATGGTGCTCCCAGTTTTCGACTATGCGGATGTGATCTACAGCATTGCCCCCGCCACTTCCTTAGCCAGACTGGACACCCTCTGCAATGTCTCTCATTGCTGTGATACAGATTACCCACCCTCGCACACACCACTGCCCCTCTACTCCTCCCTATCCATCCTCCCCTGCCTTCATGTCACCAGTCACACTGTACCTCTTTCATCTCAAAATACTGGTTTGGGTCACTTTCCTCTTCCCTCTCCTCACTCCTATTTCCAGTCCCCCATGCTCCATAGAAAAATAGAAGTTGACAGTAGATAAGGACTGCAAGGTGCATCCAGTCTGCCCATTTTTTCTACCTTATGAATGTGCCATTGGTCTTTACTTTGTCAATGGCCTACCTATTCACACTCATCTGTATTGCTCCCTTATGCCTGTCCCATGCCTGTTTGAAGCTCTGCACTGTATTCATATCCACCACTTCCTGAGGTAGGCCAATCCATGCATCCACCACCCTTTCTGTGAAAAAGAACTTCCTCGCACTACCCCTTAATCACCCTCCCTCTAATCTCACGCTGTGTTCTCTTGTGCTATTTTTCTTATATTGAAACATGGTCAACTCTCTCACCTTGTTAATGCCCGTAAGATATTTGAATGTTTCAATCATATCACCTCTCTCCCTCCTTTGCTCTATGGTATATATATTGAGCTCTGTTAATCTGTCCTCATATGTTTTCTGATGCAGTCCATGCCCCATTTTGGTTTCCCTTCTCTGGACTGCCTCCATTTTTTTAATGTCCTTGTGCAGGTGCAGCCTCCAGTACTGCATGCAGTACTCCAGATGGGGTCTAAACAATGTCTTGTAAACTTGTTGAAGTCAGAGGAGGATGGATAGGGAGGAGTAGAGGGGCAGTGGTGTGTACAAGGGTGGGTAATCTGTATCACAGCAACAAGAGGCAAGCAGACATGTTCTGTCTGCTCCAGAGACCATTGAACCTTCTCCACTCCACATCCCAGCCCCTTCACTGGGAAATCTGCCTTATCCGTTTGACTTACCACACTCTGGAACCACTCCTTTCTTCTTTCCGCCATTCCACCTCCTTAGGTTCTCTCAGGCGTCAGCTCAAACTCCTCGCACCCTCTACTTGCACCTGTTTCTCACAGGTGATACTCCCTGGTGGCACAGGTGGCACATGGGGAAGGCAGCCCCTCCACTTATTAGGTCTCTATTGAACTATGATTCTTGTCTTATGTGCCTTGATGCAGCACTTCTGCACCTGTTTAGGTGGGCCATACTATACTGTAACTGCACTTAACTATACTTTACTTTGTAGTAAGTATGTAGCTCTGTAATGTGCACTTTATTTTGTACCAAAAATGTGACTGTGCTGTGCTCACTGTTTTTCCTGTACACATTCCCCTGGGTCGCACTTGTGCCTTTCCTGGTAACCACATTTCAAATAAATAAAAAAAAAAAAAATCTTCTGAACTCCCTTATTGCTTGCATTTCAGTGGCTGATACTTTTTGGTAGGGTTTTGGTGCATGATTTGTGATTAATTTTGCCAAATCATCTTTTACCAATCTCTCAGATCTTTTAATAAGTTGATTTCTGGATGTATTTGGGCAAAATGTTCTGTTGGTTTTAAAACGTGTACTGTATTAGCTTTTCTCATACTTCAAGACTCCTCATTCACATTATTAGTATCAAAGATTTCCCCATTAGAGCGCTAGAATCAGCATTATCTGTATCATTAGACATGTTTGTAACCCCTTTGTTACCCGGGGTTACTAGAATCCCAGTAAGACCTAGTGGTAGGCAGGGAAGGCAGCTTGTGAAACTCCAGTTAAATGGGTTTCACACTGTCTCACTCTGTCCTCAGTCACAGCTGAGACCTGAGAGATGACATCACTATAGAACTGTCGCAGCTGCATGAGCCACTTTGGAATCTACAGCTCAGGGAGTGAGTTTAGAACTTTGGGAAATTCAAAGGGGGTCTTCCGTTTGTCCTTAAGCAAGAAGGAAGCATCAGTCTGCTGTTTGATCTCTCACTAAGAAAAAGGAAGTGTTCCTGTGTTTATCTTTTTTAAAGTGGTGGAGACCGCTCCCCCGGTCTCAGTACCCCCTCCCTCCGGGGGGGGAGGAAAAGTTCTCTGTGGGTTCCAGGGGCAATCCCCTTCTCCCACTATGGAAGGAAGCTGCCTGGTTTTATTCAGTCTGTTCTTGTATAACAGCAAAGGTTGTAGTACTTCGCCTGTGGGGCACCTGCAACGAATGGGTGAGTGTTTGGCTCCATTTGAAGGGGCAAAACAAATTGTTTTCTTCAGTTGGGAAGTAATGTGGACTGCTATTTGGGAGGACTATGTCTACTAGGATGAACAAATGGAGCAGTCAAACAGTTTAAAGTTTTAAATGGATTTCAAGTAATGCTGTAGAGGGGGTGCTTCAGGTCATCCACCGTTCAATCTACATTTTAAAGTCTAAAGTTTTCTGTGTGTCCAGAGAAATGGCCGGGTATGGGCTGTGGGAGTTGGAGGTGGGAAAACCCCCCATCTTTAGTAACCAGGTCCACCTCTACGGATTTCTTCTGTGTTTTGCTACTTGCCTCATGCACTTGGCCAGTGATGGGTGGTACCCAGACGTGGGTCGCAACTTGAAAATCTCTCTAGGAGTCGCAGACTCTAAGTGGTGTGGGGAGCCACAGGATGGGAAAATTACTCCTTGTTTGATGGGAGTTTCGTTTGGAAGTACGAAAACAAATCTCTCTAGGAGTCGCATACTCTAAGTGGTGTGGGGAGCCACAGTTTGGGAGTCTCCTTGTTTGATGGGATGTCTTTCCAAGTAAAGTTTGGGTTCATTCTTCAAGTGGACTGTCAGTCGAGTGGCCAGCAGGGGAGCCGGGCCAGTTGGGCTATGTATCCAAAGCGCATGCAAAGTCTGGGCTGAGTGCCTGGTGGGTCCAAAGCCAGACAACTGTGGTAATGTGTTCATTCTTCAAATGGACCGCTGTGTTAACCTCTAATCTGCACATACAGTAACATAGCCCTTTGGGGGACCATGCAATGCTTTGTTTATGTTCAGTTAGTTAATAAATAAAGCCACACTGAAAAATCTCAATTCTGGTTCTGGACATTACAGTTATTGCTTCCTGTAGTTGGATTTACTTGGGTGCCCCTGTGCAGAGTAGCCAAACCTAGGTCCCTTGTGCCAGGTCACCTCATCCTTCCCCAAACCCAGGTCCCCCACCAGGTATTGCTGCCAAATGCCAACAGCATGCCACCTGTCATTTTAGTAAAAAGGCAGGGGTGGGGACCCCCCGGTTACATGTTGATGTCCTGATTAGGTGACAACTGTCCATGATGTTCTGTACATGATGAATAATCACTGTCCTGATTAGGCAGTTCATCATATGTTTCAGGTGCAGATAGGGTCATTTGCTTGCTATTTATTAACTGCAAAGCAATATCCATATTTACTAACATACTAGATGCCAGCAGAGTAGGCCTTATGGTCTATCGAGTCTGCTCGTGCTTCAGAACCCTGGGTGGGTACCAAAGCCATTTCCCTGCCTCCTTTCCCCTGTTACTCCTTCCCACCATCCCAGCCCCTCCCCCGGGGTTCACCAACCCCTGCTTCATACCATGTCTATACCTGCCCCACCCTCTCTTGAAACCTTCCACCAAAGAAGCCATTACCAGCTCCCTAGGCAGCGCATTCCATGGTTCCACCACTCTCTTAGTGAAATACCTTCTCCTCCTTCCCCCCCCTCATCCTTCCCCCTTTGAGCTTCCAACTATGTCCTCTGGTGATTCCACCGTCCTTCAGCCTAAAAATCCCATCTCTATTTACTCTATTAATTCCCTTTAGGTACTTGAAGACCTCAATCATGTCCCCTCGATCCCTCCTCTCCTCCAGCGAGAACAGGTCGAGCTCCTCCAGTCTCTCCTCATACATCAATTCCCCTAAACCCTGGATCATTTTGGTTGCTCTTCTCTGTACCTTTTCCAGGAGCTGGATGTCCTTCCTTAAGTGTGGCCTCCAGTACTGCACATAGTACTCAAAGTGTGGCCTGACCAGGCCATTGTACAGAGGCAGAATCACTTCTCTGCTCCTTGAGTTAATCCTCCTTTGCAATGCGGCCCAGCATCTTGTTTGTCTTGACTGCAGCCCTCTTGCACTGCTCTGAATTGTTCATGTTGACATCCACCAGTACTCCCAGGTCTTTCTCCCCCTGTCATGGCCTTCAACTCATCCTCTCCTAGGGTGTACCCATGATTGGGATTACCCCGCCCAAGGTGTAACACCTTGCACTTGGAGGAGTTAAAGTTTAATTTCCAGGTGCAGGCCTACCTAGCCAGAGTATCCAGGTCCCTCTGCAGGGCTATCCTACCCTCATCCCTCTCTACCACTGCCCCCAACTTAGAGTTGTCCACAAAGGAACTCATTTTACACCTGATCTCTTCCCAGATATCAGAGATGTAGGCATTAAACAGGAGAGGCCCCAGAACTGAGACCTGTGGTACCCCACTAGTGACCCCCAAGGAAACGATACCTCCCCACTGACCACTACTCTATGAGTGCACCCCGCAAGCCAACTTCTGATCCATCTGACCATCAATGGGCCTGCCCTCATCCCCCACAGTTTCTCCAGAAGGCCACTGTGAGGCACCAAGTCAAACGCCTTGCTTAAGTCCAAGAACAGTACATCCACTGGCCTCTCCCTGTCAAGTTCTGATGTTATCCATTCCTAGAACTCCACAAAGTTATTTTGACATGATCTACCTAGCACAAACCCATGCTGATAACTATCCATGTATTCCCTTCTCCTCCAAGTACCCCCCCAATCGTTCCTTGAATATACTCTCCATCATCTTCCCCACCACGGATGTCAAACTGACGGTGTATAGTTTCCCGTCACCTCCCTCGATCCCCTTTTATGGATGGGCACAACATGTGCCATCATCCAGTCCCTAGGCACCCACCTAGTCTCTAGAGACATGTTAAAGAGATCTGCCAGAGGCACAGCTATAACCTCCGCCATCTCCCACAGAACTCTGGAATGTATGCCATCCGGTCCCGGGGAGTTATCCTTTTAAAGGGATTTAAGGGCTTCCCTCACCCGGCCTATGGGGATAGCATTTTCAGCCCCACCCTTCCCCCTCCTGATGCACTACCCCTGAGATATCTCTCCCAACATCTTGTTCTTTAACAGCTCCATCAATCCTGTCTGCTGCCCCATCCAACTCCTTTTGCTCCCCATTGTAAGTCTCCCCTCCCCCTCGCTAGTGAACACTGAGGCAAAGTAATCATTTAATACCTCCGTCTGTTCCCTAGCTCCTTCCACCCACCTCATGTTTGCCCTCAATCTGCCAGACTGGCCCTTGATCTTTCTCCACTTCCCAATGTACCTAAAGAACCCCTCCCCCCATCCCCTGGGCAAGCCGCAGCTCTTTTCTTGCCTTTGTCCTCTTCACCACCCTGGTGACCTGCCTGGCTGCAAGGTAGTAATTTTCCCTATCCCCGCCCTCTCATTTTTTTGTATCTGCTATAGGCAGCCCTCTTCTCCCTTACTGCCTTCTGAACCTCCTTGGACCACCAACACAGTTTATGAGACTCCACCCCCTTATGCTTCACCCTTGCACAGCACCTGATGGCCTCCTGTAGTCCCCATTTTATGACCTCCCATCTACCTTCCACATCCATCCCTGGTGTAATCTCCCCCAAATGCTCTTTGAGAATCTCTCTCCCATGCCCCTAACATCTGCCCCCCTAAAATCAATAGTCATTGTCATTGTCCTGATACTATCCCCCTCCCGCCCCACACTTAGCCGAAACCAGACCGAGTCATGGTCGCTCCCTGCCAGGGGATTCCCCACCACCAGGTCCTGCACCAGTTCCCCGCTTGCAAGACCCACGTCCAGGACATGCCCCTCCATCATTGGCTCCAACACCTGCTGAGTGAGGAACACATCCTGCAAGCCATCCAGCAACCTTTGCTCCTTGGCTACTGTGGACGTCATAATTCCCCTGTCAGTAGCTGGCATATTAAGGTACCCCATCAACACCACTCCTTCCCCTTCTGGTCCACACTGGCCCTTAATGCTATCCATCAGACAATCCTCCAGTTCCTCCACCAGCCATGGGGGCCTATATACCATTCCCATCTTGACCTTCCTTCCCGCGGAGGTTCGCAAAGTGACCCATAAGGCCTTTACATTACCCTCTGCTTCCTCCGCTCTAGTAATCTTTATGTTATCCCAAATGAACATAGCTACTCCTCCTTCTCTGCCCGCCTTTCTGTCCTTCCTAAGCACAGTGTACCCACTCACAATAAGCTCTCATCCGTGGCTAGGGGTGGCCCAAGTTTCAGTGACCACTGCTATATCTACCCCTCCCTCAACCAGCATGGCCTGGAACTCCAGCATTTTGTTCTCCAGGCTCCTGGCATTTGTTAACAACGCCCCCCCACCCTTTGTCCCTACCCCACTTTACCATGTCCACCCTGGTCCTTTAATATGTCCTCCCTCCATTCTCACCAATGGAACCTTTCTCCCCTTACTTGTTTCTGAACTTCCTATATGATCCCCATAAAACAATGGGCCCTATTTACCAATGGGTGGGAATTACACACTGGAGGCACGTAGCCCACCCATGTAGGTCCACAATTATGGACAGGTGCGCAAGGGAAAAATTCAACACTGGCCACCACCTGTCCATGACCCCACCACCACCCAGTGCGCAGGACTTTGCAGGGCGGCTGGGGCTGGAATCGCAGATCTGGCCAGGCATCCAATTGGATGCCCAGACCAGGTCACTCAGTGGATCCCCTACATGGCGGGGCTCACATTGGCAGTGCGCCCTGCCAATGTCCGATGGCCGACAGCTGTGGAGGCAAGAGGAGGTCAAAGCCAGGGAGGGCACTGTAACCCACCATATGCCCAGAGGGCTGGTGGCAGGGTGGTGCGGTGCTGTTCGAGGAGGTGGCATCCCTTGAGCCAGTGCCCAAGTGTAGGTGTGTGTTGGGTGGGTGGGGGGCACCTGGTAGGGACTGCGCACCGATGTGTGCTGGGGCGGGAGGTGCTGGGCAGCCATGGGGGGGGTATAGCTGCAGTGGTCCCGGTGAGTAAGTGGGCTATCTTCCCTATCCAGTCAAAGACCCGATGTGTGCATGGGGTGCGTAGGGGGCTTACGGCAGGGTTCTCCCTCGCATACCCTGTGCCCCCCTCTGCACCCCTGCAGCCAGCACTACATGCCTATGTGCATGGTGCATAGTGCTGGCATGCCCTCAGCCCAGCGCAGTGTGGTCTGCAGACCAGAGGGATCAGGTGCGTTGGTGTGCCCCCTGTTAGTGCATCCTGCGTGGGAGGCGCATATAGCCACTCTGCCCATTGGTGAATAGGACCCAATATTTGTAGGAAAACCCATGTTTGCTGTTAATGTTTTTACTTTTATAAAAAAAAAATTTTTTTTAAGTCCAGCTTTCATAGCAAGTTAAACAAATCAATTTCTAAGTTAAAGCTGTCCAAAGTGGAAGTAAGTACAAAGGAAAGGCCCTTACTAAGGACCGCTACCTGCTGTGTTATAAAAGTTACTGTGATGATATGTTCAGAACTAGACGATTTATTTCTAATTCCATGCCAGTTTCTTTGTTTGTATGTTGATTCTTCCACTGTCTTTGTGTTCCTTAATTCTTTGCTTTTTGTTTCCTTTTTTTCCCCCTTTGTTTTTTGTAGTTGCTGGGGGAATAGTGATGTCTCTGTCTCACTCTCCTCTAAAATCAACTTAGGGGGCAGCTTCTTCTTCATGATTATAAGCAGAATTTTTATAATTATTTTTTTTTATAATTATGTAACCAGTTAAGGCCCGCTAGGCACAATGCCTGTTTTCAGCAATGAACTGGGAGCACTGGGGAAGTTAAGTGACTTGCTCAGGGTTGCATAGTATGCAAGTGGTGGTTGTGGGAATCAAACTTAGGTCTGCTGGATGTAACACTCTCATTTACAGCTCATTACTCTAACCTCTAGGCTATACTGCGAGCCCCAAATGTACTTTGATTTGTACTGCTGTTTGAATTTTAATTCCACCTCTGTTGGGAAGGAGAATGGCCACTACTTCTAGATCTCTAAAATCCTTCTTCCACACGAAGATTCCACCTTCCTCGTAGTCTCGTATGATCTCTTCAAAATTTGTGTTTCTTTCTTCCCTGAACATCTTTCTTGTGCTTATAGTTTATTTCTTTTAATGCTGTCTCAAATTCTTTGTATTTTACAGTGTCCACAAAAGGCTGCAGTTCAGTTTTGATTTCACCTAGAAAGGCCTTGATTCTTTCGTAGCGATATCTGTCTTACTCTATTAAGATATTTACCAGTATGAGATAGCAGACTTCTAAGGTTCATTCCCAACAAGTTTTAAATCGGTGTGTATTTGTAATGAGTCGGAGGATGGTGCCTTTGAAACTTGCAGCCCTCATAGGTATGGCATTCTTCCTTTTCTTATCGTATTCAGTTAAGGTAACTCCGTCAAACCACTGGTTAATGTCTTGTATTTTTAGTTTTTCAAGCTTAAAGAAATGTTCTTTAGCTCTCCTTCAGTTGTTTGTGGTTCATTTGCTTCTGCTGTAAAGCCAGCCAGAAATGTTCAGCATTCAGGATTCTCTTCATAGACTCTGAGATTAAACTGGTCCCTCCTTGAGGAACCTGCAGAATTTACCAGAAAGATTCCCCCTTCATTGTTTTCCCCAGTAGATCCTCTGCTTGTGGCCATTTACTGTTAGTAACACAACTAGATGTCCCTGGATGTCAGCCACAGGGTCTGGGCTTAAGCGCTGGAGAGAGAAGTACGCAGTCAATGATTGTGTCAGGCAACGCTTCAAACAGCTCCACAGGGCAGCTACAGACAAAGTTCCTGGATAGTGAAGCATACAACCATTCCCCTTACGCTGCTGCCATTCAAAAGAATAGGCTTACAAAAATAATGAAGGAAGAAATGGTGCACACACCAACCTGTAAACTACTAGCAGCTTCAGTAGTAGATCCAGGATTTTACAATGGGGGGTGCTGTGATGGTGTGCCTACTTGATATGCAACTTTTTATAATGATTTTAATCCTTTATACTATCCTTTTCATTACAGTTTTGACTGAAAATATAAACATAATCTATTATTTTGAATGTAGATTTTAATACAATCAATATGTTAGACTTCTTGAGCAAAGTGAAATGCAGCAGCAGCAAGCAAGCAAGTTACAATGGGGGGGGTGCACCTGCACCCTCTAAAACCCCCTGGATTTGCTACTGAGAAGCTTTGTTAGGTAGAGAAAAAGAAAATTAAAGGGCAAGTATCTGCTTATTGGGTCACTTTTCAATGTGAGAGTTACTCATGATACAATTACAGCTAGCCATAGTCTGAACATTGTTGTTTTTTCTTCTTTGTTACTTAAAAGATGATTTTTATATGCAGCCTCCGTCTCCCAGTTTGATTGCTGCAGAGTTGGGCTACTGTATATCTCTTTCGGGCAGACTAGATGGGCCAAAGGGTCTTTTTCTGATAGCAGGATTCTATGATTCTGTGAATGCAGGAAATGATGTCAGCTGGAGAAATGGCTAACAAATAAAATTGAGTTCCAGCGCAGCATAGTGGATTTAAAAAACGTGTTAAATCACATTTGTTCCCAGATTGAAAAATAAACAAATATTGTACATGACTGGAGCTCACAGATTTAATGTGGTCACTCACAGAAATGTTTTAAAGCTAGGCTAGACCATTTAAGCAATAGCTCATTGACACACCATAGCACGCACGCACGCGTGCACGCACACACACACCATAGTTACAGACTACCTAAGAGATGGATCACTCATAAAATTCTGAACCAACCCACTTAGAAGATGTTTAAACAGAAACCACTGTCCAGTAGGATAGGTGCCTCTGCACAAATTAAGAAAGAAACACAATATATATCCTGTTAGTATTATTTGTATATAATAAGTCAGACAACAATGTTTCTTTAAACACAGAACTGTGTGTTATATGTACACAGAAAGCGTAGTTCCTCCACCAAACCCAGGTCCCTCAATTTCCATGGTGCCTCTCATGGGGTTAACTTGTTTTATGCTAGAGGGTCACTTGGTATAAATACCAAGGCTGAGATATTCCTAGGGGTTGGACCAATGGGCTTGCAGCTGATACTGTAAGCTATCATTTGGTGGGCAGCCATGGAGGTATGCGGGTGGGTTTGCTGCCCGCCGATGACGGGCGGGAGCTGGTTGGGCTGGGGGTCCTGTGTGGGTGGAGGGGTGCCACTGGATCACCAGGGCCTGGACATTGTGGTTTCTATGATGACTGTGGTTGCCGTCAGGGAGGGGGTTACCACTAGACTACCAGGGAGATTAGCATTATTATAATACGGCGATCGGAGGTATGGGAGGGGACAGGGGTACCACTAAACTATCAGGGAGATTAACATTATTACAACACAGCAATCGGAGGTATGGGAGGGAAGGGGGGTACCACTAGACTACCAGGGAGATTAACATTATTATAATAATACAGTGATTGGAGGTACGGGAGGGAAGGGGGTACCACTAGACTACCAGCGTAGTTTATTTTCTTCACAACAGGTGATTGGGGTTACGGGCGGGGAGGGGGGTATCACTAGACTGCCAGGGACTGTGTTGTGCCATATTTATGGTAAACATTAGTACGGGATCGGGGGTACTAATGCAGTCCCTGGTACAGGGACCACATGCTGTGCAGGGCGCCAAGCGCATTTCGCTGGCCAACTCTGCACAACACATGCAAATGGGGCCATAATGACATGCAAATGGCCTTATTTGTGCCTTGCATGCATTATGGCCCATTTGCATATTTGTGTCTGAATATCAGGAATTTGTGCACGACGTATCTCTGATGTGCTTGCGCATTTCACAATCCTGGTATTCAGACCTGTCTGGGAATGTGCCAGCACGTTATATTTGCTCCACATGCATTATTTGCTACATTCAGAAGAGATGCGCCATGGCACATCTCTTTTGAATATATCCCTTTGTTGCTCCAGTGCAACTCAGTTGCGCTGCATCACCACTTGTGCCATTGTCAGGCGCAATTCTGAATATCGGGCCCCAAGTGTATATTGAATGAGGTTACATGCCAGTTAGATTATACAAAATCACACATGCCCCCCTAATGCAAAGCATCATGGGCTGCATATGCAAATCACCACAGAATGTTATGCTGGTCCCACTTTAAGCAGAATTGCATGGTGCCGAAAGGCCTCTCACACAGTTTGCAAAAGGGTGCTAACAGAAGACATAGACACGTGTTTCGTCCTACCAGGACTCATCAGTATGCCTCGTCTGTTTGACACCCCAGTGGAATGGACCAGCTACCCTTAAGGTAGTGTGCCTTGGATATATTGTAGTGAACCCATTAAAATAAAAAACTGTTTAAAAGATTATATTCAGTACCTATATAATAATGTTTAGCTTCCTTACAACACCGTGAAGGTAAAAAAAAAATAGGTGCACTGTGCACCTTCAGTCCAAGGTGTTTAATACCAGATGATTTACAATATTGTCAAGTACTGGCCATGCTATAGTATCATAGAACAGTATAAAGCTTCCAAATAGACATATAAACAAAAATGTCCCAAACAATAAAGGAACCCTATCACTGAGAAAGATGAAAAAGAGCACACGCCAAACTCTTAAAAGTGCTGCCAGCAAGTAATGATGCATATAAAAATAGCAAAACATGCCACACACACCAACGCTAATTTTAAAAACACCGAGGGATAACCTGATGAAACCTGATTTGTAGGTGATACATAGGGGTGTTTCAGCTCTGCTCCTGGAGCTGGTACTGCACATTAGCTATATGGAGGGATTAACCCACGACAGGGTATGGGTTTTCGGAGCATTAATCCATGCCGGGGGGGGTTGGACCCCCCAGGAGTGGATTAATGCTCAGTAAACCCATACTCTGGAGGGGGTTAATCCTCTTATAACATTGGCAATGTTTTGTTAGAGTTTTACCTAAAGAGATAGTGAAATAAAGCCCTGTGAACGTGCAACTGTGGGTATATCAGGGATTAATCAATGGTCAGATGACCTGTTTGGATGAATCAGAAGACAGTATTTTAGGAACCCATGTTATAAAATGCTGTTAAAATTATCCTTGGTGTGTGTGCCATCCGTTATTATATTTATACCCTCTACCACTGACCAGTTGGTCCACTGCTTCTCTTGAAGTCAAGTCAAGTCAAATTTATTTCTTTTGCGCTTTTCAAGTGCCAAAGTGCAGAGACATAAAAACACAAAATTAGTATAAATAGAAATTAAAATAAACACGGATAAAAATTAGCACAGTTTAACTAATCAAAGGCCAAAACAAAGAGAAAACTCTTCAAAGAGGTATTAAAAGATTCTGTGGACGGGCACTCCCTAATCAGACGAGGTAGAGAATTCCACTGGGTTGGAGCCACAAAAGAAAAAACTCTGGTCTCAGAAGATTGAAGACGAACCCCGGGTATCTCTAGCAATCCTTCGTCAGCGGAATGGAGTGAGCGGAGAGTGTGGTAGGGCCGAAGGAGATCTTGCAAGTAGCCCAGTCCATGTTGAATAGAGCTCCATTGGGAGGCAGGGACCTGGAACAACCACTCCCCTCTTTATATATGCCCTATAAGGTGTATGAGAACCACTGTTCACATAGTTTGCCATTGCAATCTTGTGAAATCATGTCAGCTCACAAAATTAATAGACCTTTAATGTTCAGGGGCTTGAGGAGGGAGTCTAACCCACTATTGCACTACATAGTGAAAATGATGATACATATTCAACTCCCCCTTCAGCTCTACCAGACCACTCTGTCGGTGAGTCCCCCACGGAGGGATGGGCCATATCCCAAGGGGGGGGGACTCTAATGTCTAGGGGTTTAGTTCACTGCATCACTCACTGGGAGTCACTCCTTGCAAAACACTTCAACACACATTGCACTTCTTCCAGACATGTCACCCACCACGCCACTGGCCTATAAGAGTCTGAGCACCACCCTGGCAAAGCAATTCTTCTGAGCTGAGGCCACCAGTTGGGAAATACTATGACTTACTCTGACTCTGACTTACCATTAGTCATCCTTTTGTCTTTTAAAGAGCAGCTGACACCTTTGGAACAACTGTAAAACGACATAATATTTAGACATAGTTCAGCTTGTTTTTCACATTAGGTCTGTATTTCTCCTCCCCATTATTTATTACTGAAGTCACTTGCAGGAAAATAGGATTATTGCTCCTGAAGAATGTATCTGTTCTTGTTGCTTTCTTACTACCTGAGGTCATAATGCACAGTTTGTGACATCACAGGTACTCATGGCAACTGACTGTGATGTCACAACAAATGATTATGACTTGAAGTAGGGAGTATGCTATAGAGGCAGATGAATTCTAAAGGAACTCTAAGGGATAAAGATCACATATTTATGCAAATTTCCACAGTAAAAAATAATTTGGAGGAGAAATATAAGGAATATAAATAGAGTGCAGGTAGAATTGTACGTAATTATCATGTTTTTTTGTTTTCATTGTGGTGACAGTAGCTCTTTAAAAATTACTATAGAAGTCTAAGATCCAATGAAAACCTTCTTCCTATACCATGGGCCCCTTCTGACATGGGTCTTCTATTTTAACAGTGACAATGTGGTACTGTATATTTTAACTAGTAGAGATTCTTGGAGTGTTTTAACATGATTGCATATTGTAATGTTTCTTCACTTTTGCAATGGCTATGACATATTGTGTTATAACCGAGAAAATAAATTATTACTCACTTACATGGGTCAGTGTGCTTTTTCCTTTCAAGATGCCAAATGTTGGAATGCATTGCCTTTGACTGTCTGCACTGCAAAGACACATATGGTGCTAAATGGAGGGCTTTGGGATCTTGGATGCTTAACCCAGCCCTAAATATGGCTGTAAATTGCCCAAAATATAGGTGGAGGAGTTATCCTTGATTGACACTAAAAAATGCTGAACACATATGTGGGGGCAAGGATAAAACTCTCAAACTCCAAATTCTTATTAAATATTTTATTTATAATAATTATTTTTAATTGCCACCTAATAAGGTCCAGCCGTTTAGTGGACATGGAGCAACTTCTTCAGGGCCCAGTGGTGGTCTTAGGTGTGGGAGAGACTTGCTTTTTCTCACTTTACTGGTAGTAAATCTGCCACTGAACTTTCTCTGTTCTCCTGATACATTTCTCTACATGAGCTGTCTTGTCTTCATGCTTTTTGTAAGTATTCCTGCTTTGTGTCAACTTAACACAAAGCAGGAATACTTATGGCAAACAAAGAAAATGAGAAGATGACAAAAGAAAGGAGCATAAAAGGGCTAACAAAAAGCATGAAGACAAGACAGCTTACAGAGAGAGATGTATCAGAAGAACAGAGAAAGTTCAGTGGCAAACATACTATTAGTAAAGTGAGAAAAAGCAAGTCCCACATCTAAGAAGTCCACTGCTGGGCCCTAAAGAAGTGGCCCCGTAGCCATGAAACATTGGCTGAACATTATTATGTGGCAATTATCATAGTATCATGGTAAAAGCCAGCAGAATAGACCCTATGGTCTATCATGTCTGCTCAGAAGATAGCCCCCTATTGGGAGCTCACTCCCCCCCCCCCGAGGTGGCCCTCCCTGGCCTCAGCTTCCCCCTGTATCTGTCCCAACCCTTCTTGAATCCTTCCACTGTGGTCTCTTCCACCAGACTCCTGGGTAGTGCATTTCATGGTTTCACCACCCTCTCTGTGAAGAAGTGTTTCCTGCACTCCCCTGTACTTCCCCCTTCCGCTTCCATTCATGCCCCCTAGTAGTTCCCCCCCTTCTTAAACCTGAACACTTCCCTGGCTCCGCCCTTATTTATCTTCTTTACATACTTGAAAGTCTCTATTATGTTCCCTGTGTCCCTCCTCTCCTCCAATGCGTACAGATTGAGTCCATCCAGTCTCTCCTCATAGGTCCTACCCTCCATGCCCTGAATCATCCTGGTCACCCTCCTCTGCACCCTCTCCAGCAGCGCTATGTCCCTCTTAAGATGGGGTCTTCAGAACTGCACACAGTACTCAAGATGCGGCCTAACCAGGCCATTATACAGAGGGAGGATCACCTCCCTCCTCCTGGAGGTAATCCCCCTGGTTATGCAGCCCAGTATCCTGTTTGCTTTTGCTGCAGCTCTTCAATAATTCTCTGTATTATTCATTTTGCTGTCCACCACCATCCCTAAGTCCCTCTCACCCGATGTGACTTGCAGTGTGGTCCCCCCCAGAGTGTATGCATGTCCCAGGTTTCTGGCTCCCAAATGCAGCATCCTACATTTCCCTGCATTGAACTTCAACCCCCACTTCCTTGCCCACCCTCCCAAGGTATCCAGATTCCCCTACAGGGCCTCTCTCCCCTCCTGCCTGTCTGCCAGTGCTCCCAGTTTTCAGTAATCTGCAAAGAGACTCAACCTACTCCTAACACCCCACCCTATGTCCAAGACATAGGAATTGAAAAGGAGTGACCCTAGGACCGAACCCTGGGGGACCCCACTGATGACCCTCCTGGGGGAGGAGACTATCCTTCCAACCACCACTTGCTGTATTCACCCCATAAGCCAGTTTTCCACCCACTTGAGCAACTGCCCCCTCACCCCATCCCCCCAGCTTTGTTAGTAGGCCGTTGTGGGGTACCGAATCGAATGCCTTACTGAAATCCAGATAGAGGACGTCCACTGGCCTATGTCAGTCCAGAGCACCCGTCACCCAGTCTTAAAACTCCACCAGGTTAGTCTGACATGACCTCCCAGAACAAAACCATACTGCCTGTCATCCAGGTGCCCCAACCTTTCCAGCTGCCCCCCCATCCTCTCCTTGATAATGCCCTCCATAACCTTGCCTACCACAGATGTTAGGCTAACGGGCCTATAATTCCCCATCTCCTCTCTGGACCCCACCCTTGTGGATAGGCACCACATGAGCCACCTTCCAATCTTGAGACACCCACTCTATCATCAGGGAGATGTTGAAGAGTGAGGCCAGTGGAGCTGCCAGCACATCCACCAGTTCCTTCAGCACCCTTTGATACAGCCCATCTGGCCCTGGCACCTTCTCAGTCTTTAGCGACCGGAGGTCCTCTCTCACCCTATCTGCTGTGTTTTTGCCCTCCCATCCCCCCTCCTCATGCATCCTTTCCTGCCCTTCTAGATGCGACCCATCCCCTGCCCTAATCTCATCCAGTCCTTCATTCTCCAGCTGACCTCCTGGTTCAGTGGGCTCCTCTACCCTCCCATCGGGTTGGAAAGATCCCCCACCTCACCCCCAGTAAAGACAGAGGCAAAGTACTCATTTAGTACTTCTGCTTGTTCCCCAGTTTCATGCGCCCATCCCCCCCAGTTCTAATCCTGCTGATCTGTGCCCTCACTTTTCTTTTCTCCCCTATGTATCTATAGAACCCCTTTCCACCCTGTGGGGATCCCTGGCCAGGTTAAGATCCTTCTTTGCCTTGGCTCCCCTTACCACCCTGGAGACCCTCCTAGCCAGGAAATCATACTCTCCCCTCTCCCTAGCCCCCCTTGAGCGCTTTAAGCACGCATAGGCAATCTTTTTCTCCCTCACCACCTCTTGCACCTCCTGCATCCACAAACGCGACTTATTGGCCCTACATTGCTTGTGCCTTACCTTTGTGCAGGCCCTCGGAGCCTCCTGCACCCCCTTCTTAATGGTCTCCCACAAGCTACTAGCATCTGTGTTTGGCCTTATCTCATCCAAGCACCCTTTAAGAATCCTTCCCATGCCCTCAAAGTCCACCCCCCTGAAATGTATTACTTCTGTGTTAGTGCAAATTTCCTCTTCCCCCTAGGAACATAAGAAACGAGACCATGGCATGGTCACTACCTGCCAATGGGCTGCTCACCTCCAGGACCCTTATCTGGTCACTATCTGCTAGGACAATGCCCAGGATCCAATCCTGCCTAGTAGGCTCCCCCACATGCTGGACTAGGAAGGCATCCTGGAAGACATCCATCAACCTCTGCTCCCTGGCCACCAAGGATGTCATAGTGCTCCAGTCTGCCCCTGGCATGTTCAGGTCACCCATGACCACCACCCTGCCCTTTCCAAGGCCACAGTGACCCCTGATGTTCTCAGCCAGATCATCCTCCAGTTCCGCTTCCATTGCAGGGGGTCTGTACACCACCCCTATTTTTAATCTTTTACCCCCCTCATTTGTAGAGTTACCCAAATTGCCTCCACATCTCCTTCTGCCTCCTCGATTCCACCAACTACTATGTAATTTTTGACTATCAATGCCACCCCCTTCCCACACCCTTATCCTTCCTAAACATTGTGTATCCCTCTAAATTTAGGTTCCATTCATGCCTCTGGGTGGCCCATGTCTCAGTAATTGCTGCCAAGTCTGCTGCACACTCAACTAGCATTGCCTGGAGCTCTGGCATTTTATTGCCCATGCTCCTGGCATTGATCAGGACCATCCTCCACCCAATCCCCTCCCCCCCTCCAGTCTTCTCAGCTGAGCGCAATCCCCCATCTCTCTTCCCCCCAGTTCCCTCTGGTCTTTTAATGCTACCTGCAGCCTGCTTTGCATAATCTAGTCCTGAACCTTCAAGCTTCCTCACTGGGGCTTTCAGTCTTTCTATCCCCCCCTTTACAAGTTTAAACCCCACCTATCACCAATGAATCCAAAAAGTTTTAGTTTAAGGATCCCCTCCTCCAGGTTGAGAAGCAGCCTATCCCTGGCATATAGCCCCTTGTCTTCCCATGTATCACCCCAGCCCCCATCAATCCATACCCTTCTGACTTGCACCACTCCCTGAGCCACTGGTTCACCCCCTAAGTTTTTGCTTATTTTCCCCGCTTGCCCTTGGTACTGGCAGTATCTCAGAAAAGGAGATTGAGCATCCTATAGAGTGGCAAACCCTGGTCAATTCCCTGAATCTTTCCTGTATCTCCAGTTCACTGTTCCCTTCTAAATCGTTTGTTCCCAGGTGAACTAGAAAGTCTGGGGATCCTCCGCATTCCCTTGCCATTGAGTATAGCTGGAATTTGGCCTTATGTACTGATAGGCCTGGGATACATTTAACCTTGACTGGGCTGCCTTTTCCCTCCCCAACCCCCTCCCACTGGATACCTATAATCATGGGGTCACCCAGCAGAAGCACCTTCACCTCTCCTCCCAAGTTACCAGCCCGTTTGTGCCCTTCCATACTCCTTCTGTCTTCGTCCCCCGGCTTGCTCCTTGCACCCCCCCCCCCACAGCCTGGGTCTCTCTATTTTGTGCATGCCCTTCCAGGCTCCCTCTTCTGCCTATGTCCCCCAGTTTTCTCCTCTCATCCTCTGCAACTTGGGGGTCACAGGTCTGTATGTGCCCTTCCATACTCTTTCTCCTGACTATGGTCCCCTGCTTGCTCCTTGCCCCTCCCACAGCCTGGGCATCACTAGTTTGATTGTGCTCTTCCAGGCTCCCTCTTCTGTCTCCCTCTCCCAGCTTGCTCCTTGCATCCCTCACAGCCTGAATATCACTAGTCGCCCCCTTAACTCTTTCCCGGTTGGTCTGTTGCCATTGACTTCTCCGCCCACGCCTCCTATTCCTGCTTTCCTTCTCCCCTCCCTCCCCCCTCAGGTTCTGCAGTAACGGACTCTTGTGCCCTAGTGCTCTCTACACCCCCCCTTTTGGAAATTCCATCTCAGAGCTGGCCTACCCAGAGTGCTCCCCTCCTCACCCCCCTCCTTGTCCGCTTTTCCCTTCCTCGACTCTGCCCTGTCCTGGGTCCTGGCCTCGTCCACCCTGACTCTGTTCTGTGTGTCCCCCTCTGCCTTACCTCCCTCAGACCCAGGCTCTTGCCCCCCTCCCTGCCCATCTGGTACCCTGGTCTTACGTTACCCATGCCCTTCCCTCCTTTGGATCAGGCCCCCCTCCTATCCCTTGCCCCCTCCAACACCTGACCAATCCCTCCCCATCATCCTGCACCCCCTACCCACCAGCCTCTTCCACCTCATCATCCGGGTACAGCAGGGTGAAGAGATTGCTAAGTGTGATGCCTGCCCCAAACTCACCCACTCCTGTCCCCCTCCCCTCCCCCTTCCTTGGCTCTCTCTTGGCTTCCCCCTCCTTTCGGAGTGAAGACTGTACACTGGTATTTTCATGTCTCTCCCACCCAGAATGACCATGTGGTCCAAGTCCTCTCACTCTCGCCCCATACCCTGGGGTATGCCATTTTGTCCTCGCCTGTCATCATATGGTTCCTGCCCCTTTCCCTCTCCAACCCACCCACCCCTCCAACTGCTTCCTGATCCCCTTGACCTCCCACCTGAGGCCTGCCAACTGGTAACACACTGGGCATCCTCCAAACCTCCATGCCCAATTTAATATTATGGCTGCCCCGCACCTCGTACACCGAATTACCCTCCCAAAGATACCAGATCTTGCATCATTCAATCCCATCCTCACTGTTAGTTGTAGGCAATATGGGCCCCCCTCGGCAATAAAAGTACCCTCCAATCTGTATACACTCAAATCAATCTACCCTTTTCCTAGCAGTAGCCAGCATATGCCCGAGCAATCGATACAAACAGTACCCAAGATGCAGTAGCCAGCACTACCTAAGCATCAGCCTAATAGGATTAGGATGTTGCAAGGTCTTATGGGACTCACCCAATGAATGTAGGGTGAGCCTTGAGGAAGGCAGGTGGGAGTACACCACAGGCTGTGTCAAAACACAATCAGCCAAGGAGTCTTCTGGCAGTGACACCTCACACAATCACCAACTTTTCTGCTAGAATCCCTTACTCCTGTCCAAACTAAATGTAAAAGCACAATAAATGGCAGTTAAGACCAGCCCTCAAATACAATTACAAACACCCAGAAATACCAGCTAAGAAAAATCTTTCAGATCTACTTACGCTCACAGCCACCAGCTAAAGGCTCCTTCTCCCTCTCCAAATTGAAGACTAACTAATTAAAAATAATTCCTATAAATAAAAGACACATATGGGGTGGATTTTCAAAGATGTGGAAATTGGCACAGTGGCAAAACCTGTGCACAAGGAGGCTTCGCTTGCATACCTGCAGACTTTTCAGCAAGTGTTATATTTTCATATGTAGAGCCAGTTTGCAACCAGCTCAGCAATTTATGGCAGCTTTCAGCTGTTTTACTTGTGCAGCTGCATCAGAATACTATGCCTGGGGTAGTACCAGGCATAACATCTTTTACAGCTACAGCCCCCTCTCCTGCATTCAACTGGCCAATAATAGTAAAATCTGCCAGTGCAGAGATTTTTTTCTGCACCAGTGGGTTGCAATAGGGAACTTAACCCCTAGGCCATTTCCTGCTCTTTGAAACTCTGGCTCCTGATTTTTAAACAGCAGTTTAAACGTTTTTGCTTACAAATGTTGTAAATGTTTTCAGCCTGCATTGTTGAGTACTCCTACCTTAAAGTATTTCCTGCATACTGTAGGATGTATTTATTGTGCTACATAGAGCATAATGGATGGTCTTCGGGTAATAACCACGTTGTAATCACTTCAAGAGGTTTTCATGACATTGTAAACCTTGAGAGCAAAGCTCAAGAGGTTTACTGTTGTCATGGTAATCTCAAGAAGTGATTACAGTGTGGTTGTTACCCGAAAACCATCCATTTGCTTTTATAGTTTATGGGCACCAGTTTGTGTTGAATTCACAGTATAGAATGTTACACAGAGCAAACATTCCATTTTGTTATACCATTGATATGACATAGTGAAGATGGTATAACAATAATCTGATGTCATATTGATGGTATAACAACGTTGTAAAGTATGTGAATTTAGTTAATAATAAGCCTCTCTCATACAGTATCTATATTTGTAATCTAAATCGTGTTACCAACTGTGAGTGCTTTGCTGTATGGCTCTGAGCTGCACTTGAAAAAGGCCTTTGGTTCAGTGTGTCATTCCAGTAAACAAATAAAATTAAATGAAATACATATTGCAGCTCATAGCTCTCTGGAGCTGCACCATTCAGTCGAAAAACAGATTTAACATATACTATCTGCAGTGAAGAATACTGATCTGCCAGGAAAATGAACAGAGTAATAACTGTATTATGTATTTTCATAGCAGCAATAGGTTTTAATACATTTCCAATATTCTTCAGTCTCCTTCACGTATCTCCACAGAAAAAAACAGGGCAGCACACTTAAAATATAATTTGCTTAAATACCAGCAATTTATTTACATGGAACCATGCACACTACAGGATAAGTGAAGGGATTACACAGATGAATCCCTGACTGCTGTCACCATAATTAGATAATCAGTATATACTTGCCCCGAGCCATAAGCAGTGGGAGCCAAATTTACTTTACAGCAGCTTGATACATTCCAAATGGGTCCTCATTGCAGCTATGATAGAACTGGGGGGTTACCACTAGGATTTACCAGTGCCCCAATATGCATGTACGCTGGCAAACTGTCTCATTCTAACAGGTAGAAGAGGGATATACCCTCCTAACTAGGACAAACAGGGGTTTAGCATCAGTGGTTCTGATTGGTTCATGTGAACCACCAATTCTGCTTCTGCTGTCTTGGTACACTATCTAATGCAGTTTGCTTCTTCATCTACTTCTATGTTTCCACACCTCAGTGTTTTGTTCTGAATTATACGGTGGTGCGGTTCCGCAGGCAGAATGAAAACCAAAGATGAACTATTAGTTACAAACTGGTTTGCAGCAATGTGTATCCCTTCTCTTCTCATGCATAATTCAGTCAGTCAGCAGATTTGCCCTCATCGGGGTTGCTGTCTGGGATGTTTTTTGTGCCTGTTTTATGCTCACAAGATTTCTGTGAGTAGGTGAAGGGTAGTGCATCCAGTCAGGGTCAGTGGGAATGCAAAACTTATCAGGTGCAGGAAAACTCCAGGTTGGTAACTAACTGCTCTGCCAATCGTTTCATATATTTCAGAGACCATGATTTCATACTCAAGTCATTGAAGCAAACAAGGGGGCTGACAGTGCTGGAACTTATGGAGGGAAATGTCCCCCCTTTATAATTATTTACAGCTCTTTTCTCTCTTGTGGCTATTTATCCTTGACTGGCCAGCTTAAAGAAGAAAAAAAAACTTCAAGTGTGGCTTGTACACGAAGAAGGAATCACTTAACCAAGGCAGGCTCTGGCATCTAATGGTACTCCACTCCCTCAACCCACTGCATCCCATTAAGTTATTGATGTGTAATCACCTTCCCTCTCTCCCTCGCACCATACTGTGCAAAAAGTCACTAGATCTAGTTGTACCCCCTCCCTCCCTCTCTCCATCCTATGCCAATAAGTCCCTAGCACCCAGAGGCACCTCCAACCTATTCTGACTGATTCAGATAAGTTCTTGGTATCTAGTTGCTCTCAAGCATCACCCCACCCAATCCCAAATATCCTCGGTAGTAAGTGGCACCCCATCACCAATGTTGACCGGCACAGGCTTCTCCTCCCCTCTCACTTGCAGTGTAGGAGTAGTCTTGGAAAAACGTGCTGACACAGGTTTCCAAAGCAAGCTGCTTTTTAATGTGTATTCCAAAGACTACATGGCATTTATTTATTTGCTTTTGTTTACCGGGTGAGCGCACTAGACAGCCGAGTGCCTATTTTCAGGCGTGACCAGGGAGGGTTACAATGGTACAATACATGAACATCAGGCATAAACAGGGTTAACATACATTAGGTTCTAGCACATGATAAAACATATGAATAGGGTACATAGATTAAGGCACTTTTGTAACATACTAATAAGGTACATAGATCACATTTGACCCAGCATAATGAGTGGAAATCATCAGTGAGGTAGCATGGATAACTACGTAAGTTGGCATCTAGCCGAGTACAGAAAATAGGTGACGGTAGAGTCCCAACGATCTTGAAGAATACCAAAGTACAAGGCAGCAGGATAAGTCAGAACAGGGGGTAAGAGGAGAATCAGGTAGATTACCATCCAGGACCAGTCATTACAGGGTAATAGAGCACCAGGCACGGTATGACAGGAGACACTGGTGAGTCCAGCGGGACAAAGTGCTGGTTATAGCCATGGACAGGCCACCCAGAGATAGGTACCAGGAGAAGCAGCTCAGGTACAGAGACACATGGCGGCTGATTTCAGGAAGCCCCATAGGGAGGTTCTGAAGTGGGAATGTGATGGGGAGGTGCGAGTGCAGGCTGGCAGGGAGTTCCACAGCTTCGGTGCAAAGGCAGGGAAGGTCTGGTCACCCATATGAGTTGGGGTTTTAGGAACCAGGAGGACCTGAGAGTCACTGAATCTCAGGTGGTGGGGGGGGGAGCGGTGGGAGTGAGGGACAGGACAAGTGCAGAAGGGGTGGCAGTATGGATGATGTTGTCTAAAAAGTTGCCAAGGAAGAAGGTGCGGTGGAACTCCGGTGGGAGCCACTCCAGCCAGGAGTAAAGATCACATCGATGAGTGAGGCAGGGAGCAGCGACAGCAAAGCGGCATACATTGTTGTACGCTGTGTCCCATTTAGAGAGACTGGATTTAGGGACATGGGCAAAGGATACAAGGCCGTAACAGAGCGTGGGTAGGAGGACCCCCCCCCTAGCTAGAGCCAGTCGAGCTGCTGGGGTGAGACACCATTTTGCTCTGTAGGCCAGGCCCAGCTTGCAATTTGTAGCTTTGCAGGTGTTGCAGATGTGCAGGGTGAGATCCAGCTGAGGGTCAAGAGTAATCCCCAGGTACTTAACCACTTCAGTAACAGGCAGTGGGGATCCATCGGCTCGTAGGATTGTTGGAGGAGTAGGGCAGGCTTTTAACTTGGCAGAGGAGCCAAAGGGCATGACCTGAGTCTTCTTGAGGTTAATGAAAAGCTTGTGGTCCTCGAGCCAGGACTGGACATGGTTAAAGTCGGAGGTTAACCAGGTATTTATGGTCTTTGGGTCCCGAGAGCTTGTCAGGATGATGAGGTCATCCACGTACAGGGTGGAGATCCCATAGGCAGAGGCCAAGGGTAATTCGTTTATAAAGAGGGAAAAAAAGATGGGCCCAAGGACGGAGCCCTGGGGGACTCCACAAGTCACTGGAGTGGGGTCCGAGAGGGCCTTGTTAAAGTTTGTATACTGCTGCCTATCCGAAAGTTAGTTTGTGAATCAGGCGAGGGCAGGGGGGGGAGAAGCCCATGGTCCTAAGGGTGGATCGCAGGAGTGAATGGTCAACCCGGTCAAAGGCTTTGGAGAGGTCTACAAAGATGGCTCCAGTAAGTTTGCCTTGGTCGGTGGCAAGCCGGATAGCAGAGGTAACCACCGCAAGGGCAATGGAAGTGCTGTGCCCTTTTCTCAACCTATGTTGGGCTGGAGAGAGGAGCTCATAGCTCTGAAGGTAGTGGGTGAGCTGGGAGGCTACCAGCTTTTCTAGTACCTTGCTGATAACAGACAGGATTGCAATGGGATGATAATTGTTAAGATTTTTTGGGTCCCCCTGTTTGAGGACCGGGATGACCTTGGCCACCTTCCAAATGTCCAGGATGGAGCCAGAGATTAGAGAGGCATTGAAGATGTGGGAGATAGGTCAGGCAAGGAGGAAAGCACCCGAGCAGAGCAGTTTGGGCTCAACACCATCATGCCCAGCTCCCATGTGAGGAGAGAGACCCACGAGGAGCCTCTGGGTCTCCTGGACAGTGACTGCTTTTAGGTAGAAGGGAGGACGGCTGGGGGTCACACCGGGGGGGGGGACCGGTGGCCATGGGGACGGGGGTTGGGAGGAAGGAGCAGAAGGTTGAGAAGTCGGGACAGTCAGGTCAGAGAACTGACGGTTGAAAGCGTTGGCGATAGTAAGTGGGTTATTGCAACTCACCCCTTCAATGAGGAGGTCAGAGATCTGGGTTCTGGCAGACTTGCCAACTAAGCTTTTTATGTTTTGACAGAAACGCTTCAGGTTTTTGGCCGTGGAAAGCAGGGAAGACTGGCAGAAATTGCTCTTGGCTGAGTGGATGGCTCTTTTACAAGAGTTTCTCATCCGACGATATTCAAGGTAGTCAGCGCGGGAGCTGGAGGACTTGAATCGAGCCCAACACTTGTCTCTTTGCTTCATGAGGGATAGGAGGCCCTCATGGAGCCACTTTGTGACAGCACCCCTCACCCTTCTCTTGGTGAGTGGGGTGTGTTTATTTTGCAGGGACCCAAAGACATCGAGGAAGTTGTCAAGGGCCACAGAGGGATCATTAGAGGCAGTAACCCAGGACCAGTCCGCTAGACGCAGGTCAGCAAGATAGTTGTCAATGTCAAAATAGGAATAGTCCTGCATCTGGATCACTTTGCTGGGTATTTTAGGAGAGAAGAGACCCCATACGCAGTAGGTAGTGGAGTGGTCCAAGATGGCATCAGGGAGGATTCCTGAGGAGACTGTATTGCCAGGTCTGTTACTCAGAACCCAGTCGATGAGGGATCCCTTCACTCCACAAGAGGAGAGCCTCATAGGCTCAGCAATGAGCTGGCTGAGGGTGAAACCAGACAGAAGAGTCCCGTAAGGCTTGGCATTGCCCCCTAGCCAATTCTTCTTGAGGTCACCTAGGACAAGCAACTCATTTGGGCCAACTCTTTCTCTGAGACAGTCGAGTAGGGAGGAGAGCCCAAGTGTACCTCCCTTAGGAGGGTTGTAGGTGCAAACCAGGTGAACCTTTTTGGTGTTACCTAGGAGAAGGCAGGTGTGCAAAAACTCACAGGCAGAGGGAGGGAGCAAAGGGTGTCTGATGACAGACACGTTTAGGTGCCCCTTGTAGTAGAGAAGCACACCGCATCCCCGCCTGTTACCCTCTCAGTCACGCCTGAGTAGGTTGTATCCTGGCGGGGCACACATGGAGTCTGGGATGTGAGGCTTCAGCCAGGATTCTGTAATCCCCAGTATATCAGGATTGTAGAGTTCCACCCAGGCGGTTAGTTCAGCGAGGCTGGGTAAGAGACTGCGCACGTTCGTGTGCACCATTTTTATGCCTTTGGTAGATTGCCAGGTCGCAAGCAAGGGAGGGTTGGCCCGGGGAACTGGGGCGAGGGCGGAGCCCCCGACTGGGCCGGGGGGGGCCGAGCATCCACTGTGGGGCAGCATCCGGAAAAGCTGGGTAGCTACAGTAAGCTGGCCCTGGGGGAGCTGTACTGGTTTGTGAGGCCAAAGGTTAGGTGACAGTGCAGGCCACGGCTAGGTCCACAGTGACAGGGTAATCCGCTTACAATAGGGCAGGGGAGGTAGAAAGGTAAAAATGACAGGGATATACACCTAAGAAGGCAGAGAGGTTAGATGGCCCTCAGGAAGCTAGGCAAGCAGTATAGTACTGCAGACTAGGTAGCTATCCCAAGACTGTGCAACGCTGTGTTTTAGCCTTAAACAACAACCGCTACAATGGTGGTCATGCACAAAAAGAACAGCAATGGGTTACGAGATCTCAATAGCACAGGAGGTACATAAAATACATAGTAGTCAGAGGGCTAGTATACAATATAGCATCAGGCCAACAAAAACAAGCAGAAATTACAGCCTCTTTTGGACAGAAATTTGATTTGGTATCGCAGCTGCACAAAGGAAGAAGTTAGGCTACAAATTATCAGGGTACCAGACAGCAGGAGAAAAGTATCATACAGAGGTACCAGACTACAGGAGACAATTTTCGTACAAGGTACAACAGAGTTCAGAGTAAATGACAATTTTAGGCTGCATGGTCTTGACTGGTGGCACAAGCCTAATGTGGGCAACTAGGGAGGAGCCTAGTGAGCAAGTGGGTGGGATGAGTGAGCATTTAACAGGAGGAGGAACGGGTGGGTGGGGCGGGAGAAAAGGTTCCACGATCGTCCTCAGGAGGATTCCTCGTGTCGGGGGAGGTCCGCCCGACACAAGCTTTCAGTGCAAGTGAATAGTCAAAGACCACAAGAAGCCCTAGGAGAAACCTGTGTCAGCACTTTTTTCCAAGACTACTCCTCCACTGCAAGTGCCTGGCTTCTCCTTATTTTGAGTAGTTCCTTTTTGGGGGTTAGTAGCTCCCACCTAGCACCGGATTCCTTCTCCACCTGAGCACACCTGTCTGTCCTGATCTTCTCCCCTCTCAGCTGGCTACGGTCTGAATTCTTGCAAATAAACATTTTGCCAGGAGGATTTTTGGGGGCAGCAGATCCCTAGGCTCAGCTACTCTTCATCCCTCCTTCGGGACTTGCACCTCTTTCAAAACTCCCTCCCCCACACCTGGGGTGGCATATTGTCAACGCAGGGAGTGTGGATTATGAGGCGGCACGGGGACTGGAGGTTGGGTTTGGAGAGGGTTGACAGGGAGAGCAGCTTAAGGATGATGAGGACCAGGATATGCCCTGGGGTGAAATGGGATGAAGAGAGTCCAGATGTCTTAAGTTGCACACTGAGAGTATCCACAAGACCAAGTAGGCAAGCAGCCAAGTGACTGGCCACCTCTGCTCATCCTCTTTGGGCAGTGTTATGCAATGCCAGATCAATGAGGAATAAGATAACTATTATCATGGATCTGATTTCTGATTCCTCTGTCAATCTGGCTTGCATCATGGAGACTTGGCTGAGTTACAATGCAGGCCCTGTGTTGGAAGCAGCTGTCCCAGCTGGATTCTCCATGGTCCATTTCCCGAGGAAGGATCAAAAGGGGGAGTGGTTATTTGTTTTAGATCTGAGCTGAACTTGGTTGTGCACCCAGTGGGAGATTCTTGTTGTTTGAATACATGGCTGTGAGTGGGGTCCAGGTGCAGGCTGTAGGGTCTTTCTCATGTACTGGACTCTGGACTTGGGGGGGGAGGTTCCTTCAGGAAATTGTGGACATTGTTGCTGACAGGGTGTTGGAGTCATCCAGATGATTAATTCCGGGTGACTTCAATGCCTAGCTGGATGACAAACTCTCGCACTTTGAACAACATTTGTTTCCTCTGTGTGATAGACTTTATGGCCCTCCCACAAGTAGTTACTTCTGGGACCCACCGACATGGTCACAGCTTGGACTTGGTATTTTCTCTGGTGCTCAAGGTGAAGGGTCTTCAGATTGATCCAGTCAGTTGGTTGGATTATTGTGAAATCGAGTTCTCCATCAGGGCCCCCTTGTGGTCCACCCCCAGTGGAGATGGTCCAGTACTGCTCTTTAAAAGGGCTTTGGCCACAAGATGTTCAGGCAGTACTGGGCATCTTGGGTATGATGTTGGCATGTGCAGGGAGGTCAGAGGAGGAGGTGGTGGTGACCTACAACAGGGCTATCATGGCAGCCTTCAAGCAGGTCACACCTATCCATGTATGTCTCCTTGTGACATGAGTGGCTCACCATGGTATGATGGTGAGCTAAGGAAAATGAAGGCAAGGGGTCAGAGCTTGAGCATTGTTATTTATTTATTTATTTATTTTTAATAGCACATTTTTCACCCCTTCTGGCTGGCCCAACTCCAGAGAGCCCACCCTCCCCTGCATAGGGATCACACTGCACAGCCTTGGGGTATGGGTTTTTCATAGTTGCTTTACATGACTGTATGACTCCACTAATCCCCACCCCCAAGGATTCCAGTGCACAGGACAGAAGTCCAGGTGGTAAGCTGTGCTGAGACATGGCTTCCACCAATCACCTAACAGCACCCTCCCCTCCCGACACCGTCTGCTAGCTGGAACAGTGCCTAACCCTCCCCAGGAGTGGAGAGTTGCCAATCAGTGACTCGATCCAGCTCCTCCCTCCGCCCCCAGCCAACCCCTGGTGACCTGGGCTCATTCCCGAACCCAGGTAGCCGGTGTAGCACGAGGTGTGGCAGCCAGCACCTCAACCCTCAGTGCCACCGAGCTTGCCAGCTTGAAGCACTATTGGTGGAGATCCAGGGCCGTGGAGGACAGACTGGCTTTGACTATTCACTATGGTGACTACCAAAGGGCAATCGCCTGGAAAAAGACAGGTTTTCTGTCACAGGAGATTGCTGCCAGGAGGAATCTACCAGTTCCAGTAGATAGGTTACTTTATCTCACCTGTCTGGAGTCCAGGAGAGTTTTTTCACCCGCTAAATGCAAGGAGTTTGCATGATACTTCTTGGACATGGTGTCCTCTATTGGAGCCAGGACCAGTCAGGATTTAGGGACAAGCATAGCACTGAGGCTGCACTGGTCAGGGTGCATAATGGCCTCCTCAGGGTGAAAGACAAAAGTGAATGGTCAACTCTCATTCTTCTCAATCTCTCCTCAGCTTTTGACACTGTAGGCCATGGGTTGTTGTTGGAACAACTGAGGGAATATGTACTGTAGGTCTCACTGGTGAGTCATCTGCTGGTTTGAGTCCTACCTCTGGGGCGAGACACAGAGGGTTGTATTGGGAAGTTTCTCTTTGCACCCAGTGTCACTGCTCTGTGCCCTTCCCCTGGGCTTGGTCCTCTTGCCCATGTTGTTTGCAGTGTATATGCTGCCCCTGGGTGGGATCATTAGATGGTATGAGCTGGGATTTCAATGTTATACAGATAACACTCAACTATACAGTACATGTCTTTTGCACTCAGGATGCTGAGTATAGTCATTGGGCTTAATAAGTGTTTGGCCGAGATCCAGGACTGGATGTCATCGAGCTGGTTGATGTTCAACTCTGAAAAAACTGAGGTACTGGTGATTGAATCAGGTCACAGGGGGAGAGTAGCGGCCACCAGGACTGACACTGGGTTTCATCTTGGTTCGTCTATACCTAGGGCTGCCACTAAGGTGAGAATTTGGGGGGGGGGGTCATCCTGGCTAAAGGGCTGACATACAAGGCTCAGGTGTCTGCAGTAATCCAGCATAGCTTTTACCATCTGTGCCACATCAACCAGATTAACTCCTTTATCACCCCCCCAGAAGCTTAGCGACACTGATACATTAATTTGTGATGTGCCCACTTGACTACTGTAATGTTCTATACCTCGTGGTTAGTAAAGGGTACGCTACGGTGCCTGCAGTTGGCACAGAATGCAGCTGCTAGGTTGCTGACTGGACTTTCTAGGTTGAATCCTGTCTCCCGGCACTACATGAACTGCACTGGCTACTGGTAAAGTGGCATATCTCCTTTAAAGTTGGTCTGCTAACTTATAAGGCCCTACAAGGGCTGGGTTATGGCTATCTGTTAGATTGGGCTTCCTAGCTATACCGAGAGATAGGCTAAAAACCTTGGGTGACCAGGCCTTCAAGGTGGCTGATCCAGTGTTATGGAATTCTCTCCCGATGGCCCTCAGAGAGGCACCCATGGTGAAGGCCTTTAAGAGGGGTCTGAAAACCTTTTTGTTTCAGCAGTCCTTTGGGGATTGATTCATCTCCTGTTAGTCATCCCTGATGAGTTCTGTGGGTTATGTAAGGAATAAGACATGACGAGGTGTGTTTATGGGCTGATAAGAGCACGCTCCAGGTGAGTAATGATGCATGAGGCGCTTGCACAGAGTGCCTTTAGCACCTGGGAAGTGCTCTTATCAGCCCATAAACCCCACTGAGGAGTGTCTTATTACGCTTATAAAATGGGTCCTACCTGTTAAAACCTTCACCTGAAAATGAAATTAATGATTAAAAGAAGTCTCATAAGTATAAGTGTTAGAAATGAGGTTAACAAAAGCAGAAAAATTGAAAAGATAGTCCTTGCATTATTAGAGGCTGTTTGTGACTGTCTTTCTATCTCCCCACAACACACACATTCTGTTTCTACCTCCCCAAAAATGTACTTCATTTTTTTTCAATTTGTTTATAGCTTTCTTTTAGGCTTTTTTTTTCATCATCCTGTTTTGTGTGGCAGCCGCCTGTAGCCAGGGAGTGGCCGTTATGACTGGAAGTGAGGGTGTCTGTCGATAATCCTGCATTCCAGCTACACACACACACACACACACACACACACACACACACACACACACACACACAAAGATTGCCTATTTTTGTTTTATTCTCCTTTTTTATGTTGAGAGTTTTTGTTCCTTTTTTACCAGGTGGTGAAATCACGGGGTGCTTCATGTGTGTTTACGTGCTTGCCACCAGCTGTACCAGGAGCAAGCGTGTCCCTTAGCGGCTGCCATAGAAAGCAGTTTTGTTTGTAGAGCTTTACTTTGTTGTAGCATGATTTTCTATAAGATACGGTGGTCACACTTGTGCCAAACTGTGCTTGGCATCTGTGGTGATGGCAGTACTTTTTAAATAACTGGAATACTACTGGCAGCAAGGCTGGTGGAGGCATGGGTCTTGGGTCTCATTTGAAAGCCGTTGCTTGGGAGCACATGAGGATGCTTGGTGGATGGCAGGCAGCTCTTCATGAACTTGAGATTATGAGTGGCTCTTTTTTGAAATGGGAGGAACAGAGGTCCGAGTTTTGCTTATAAATGTTTGTTTTAGTGTGCTTCAGTGTATTTGGGTACTGTTACAGTGCCAGGGGCAGGGCTGCAGGTCAGCCAGTACGGGACAGAGTTCTGGGGGGCTCCAGCTCGGCTACTACAGCAGAGAGTATGGCACAGTGATTTCTGTTATCAATCCTGACTGGCTGAAGAGGTGCCAGTTGACACAGTATGTCCTAATAAGGACATAGCCAGAGCTACCTCTCTGCCAGTCAGGACACAGAAAACTCCTGACCCATTTTATAAGGGTTTTGAAACTGTCTAATGTAGGAGTTATGTATTGTTCTGTTTAAATTTACATTGCTATTATCATTTTTGTATTGTTTTGTAAGGTGCCCTGAGCCTCTGTGGAAGGGCGCCTATATAAATAAAACCTACTACTACTACTACTATTACAACCTAGTAACCTTATTATTTTATTATATTTTACTAGGGTATCTGCATTGTAGCCAATATATGCATACACATGAAAAGTAAATTAAGTTAACATTTGGATTCAGATTAAGCAATATAAATTAACTGCAAGAATGATCTGTAAATCATGAATTAGTAAGAGGTAGTTACAAATGTTCCATATGCAATTCATTTGAGTTTGTCTTTTTTATAGATGTAGAAACTATCAAAGTTATTGTGGAAGCTATTCCATTGCAGAAGTGCTTCCATAGTGTATAAGTAAATTTTCATTATAACGTTGAGTTGAGACCAGTAAGAAGTTTGATTGGGTAAGGAGCAGCACCTGACCATGGATTAAATTCACTATTTAATCCACAGTTAGAATGCTTCAACTACTTAGCTGGAAAGGAGTGCTGTGATCAGTCCTGTTCCAGGCGATCCCTACCTGGCTCATAGAACTGAAAACAGAATGGCAGTCTTTGTTTCTGTGCTGAAGTGAGTGCCACAAAACAGGAGTGCTGGCTTGCCAGTGCCAGTAGCACGTCCCAGACAGGTTGCACCCACCATGAAACAGACAGACAGCAAGGCTCCCTGCCCCCCACCTCCTGGTGTGAGATAGAGAGAGAGAGAGACCTATGAAAGGCAGCTAGCCTGTGTACTAGTTGACATCCCAGTACAGCACCATGCGACTGACAGAGCTCTCCCTACTGTACAGGAAGTCACTCACCAATTATGTCGTCAGTGGAAGTGCTAGTACTGTTTCACTGTATTGTGGAGAAACCTTCATATACATTTTATGTAGTTGTGGTGTTACAGGCATTCAGACAGAGAACAGACATCCCAGTACAGCACCGCTTGAGTGAGACAGCTCCACACCAAACCCGGCACCTCTTGTGACAGCGAGATGGAGAAAGTGACAGGGAGCCAGAGTAGGCAGCTGAAGGAGATGGCACAGGTGGTACTGTGACCGGGAGACTGTGCTGGGAGTTGGGAGAGAGTGGGAACACAGGAACTGTTAGCTCCAGTGCCATCGGTGCCCCCCCCCCCGGGTGGTAAAACAGTTTGTCATGCCGCTCCACTTCATTTCATTTCAGAAGAGTGGGAGCCCCACCCCGGTCACTTGATTTCCACCTATCACAGTAATCACAAAGTGACCTATCATGCACCCGATGTGAAGGAGTGCTAGATCCCCCACACAAGAAAGAGAGCGAGAGAGGGAGCCACCTGAAGCTCATTGCTGCCCCCCCCCCGACAACCTGTACATCAAGGGTCACCGACAGATAAAGACAGAGTGACAGCAAGATCAGGACATCCTTGCTGTCTGTCAGGGATTGTTGCAACATGGAGTGTCAGCGAAACTTGTAAGGGAGCAGCACACCCACCCACACTGACACAGAAAGAGAGACACTCTGACAGGCATACATTCACCTGTGAGCATTGCACAGACACAGACAGACAGAAAGCAAGCCGCACTGCAGGAAGGGAACAAAGAGACAGTGTGACATGCATTTGTAATTAATTTTATGATCATACAATCAGAACTAATGTCAGGAGTGTATTTTTCACATTTGTATGTTCATAAAGTCAATGACATATGCATCAGTGCTGGGGACTACTTTTCAAGTCAGCAGAATACATTCACATTTTACCTATTTAAAGAGGGAAACAAGACCTATATGAATAATTGACTTGATTTTACACATAACCCATGTTATAAGCGCAATAAACCACTTCAGGGTATGGGGTTATAGGCATTTAATCCATCAGTACTGGGGACTACTTTTCAGGTCGGCAGGATATATTCACATTTTCCATTTTTAAAGAGAGGAAAAAAGACCTTTATGAATAATTTTTTTGGTTTTATGTTTAACCCATGTTATAAGCACAATAAACTACTCCAGGGTATGAGGTTATAGGCATTGAATCCACACCTCAGGTGCTGTGAGGACACTCAGCCTGCAGCCTCCTGCCTCACAACACACCCGAGGCATGGATTAAATGCCTTTAACGCCATACCCTGTCATGGGTTCTTGCTAATATAAAGAATAACTTTTCATCTCTTGAGCTTTTATCTGCAAAACCATTTAAGACTATGTTAAACACATGCCCCCATGTGAATATTTCCTTACCAGTTCTTAACTCATGATAACATGAGAGTTGATGCAAGAGGGCCTCTGAGAAACTGTCTTGTTGGAGAAATACCTCCTTTCATTGTTCAGGGGGTGCTGCCATTTCTTCGTGAAATAAAGAAAGAAATGAGGCGAGGCAAGGCAAGACATTGGCAAGGCAATTTTTATTTAAAAAGACGCCCAATTCCAGAGGCTGTGAGCGCCATACAAATAAAGTAGATAGATAAACACAGCCAACAACTTAGAATAAATATCAGTAAACATTAAATTCCATAAATTATAAAATAAGATCAATTTGCCTAGAGAAATTTAAACCATGGTGGCCGGGAACCGAGATCAAACCTTAGCATACTGATCTCACTTAAAAAGCAAGGTCAGGGAAAGCTTGGGCAAACAGGAGGGCCTTAAGGCAGGCCTTGAATACCTCCAAAAAAGGGGCCTCCCTAACCCTGAGGGGTAGCGAATTCAGGGCCAGTGACACTAAAAGCCCTGTTGCCAGACGTTTTTAATCTTGTCCTGGGAATTGCCAGGAGGCCCCTACTGGAGAAGTAGAGGGGATGGACCGAGACAGCAGATGTAAGAAGATCCATCAGGTAACCAGGGCCCTGGCCATGTACGGCCTTATAGGTGAGAAGACCCACCTTAAAGAGGATCCTCCACCTGACCGGCAGCCAGTGCAGCTCACGCAGTACTGGTGTAAAGTGAGCATGCGCATAGCATTGTCTGACTGCATAATTGCATTGATCTAACCACCACACAGTCTATTTGAAAAATAAATTATCTTGCTATCTATTCAAAACGATCAGGTGACCATATTAAAATTATACACATAACTCAACTCAACCAGATTCTAATTGCACTTCATAAGCTGTCTCAAATGTTTGCAAATTCAGCCTACCACAAATGTAACTAATTTATATGCAGTTGAAAGACAGCATTTCAAATATGGGGTATGTCTGAATAGACAATTCTGCTTTGACATTCTAGGCAATAAAGATAGAAGGTAGTCCAGGACACTACAGACAGGACATGCACTGTAAAAGGGTCTACAGAACATGAAGAACACCATATTGAGAAATGCTTCCATTTCAGAGAATATGTACGTCTGGTAGAAGGCTTTCTAACCACTAATAAGTCATCAGCAACCTTGAGAGAAACCCCAAAACAGGCAATGTCTACATTTACCGGATCCATGCATGCAGATGAAGGGATTTCAGGTCCAAATGGACCACAGACTCCAGGTCTTAAGACAGCAAACCTTGACACAGCGGGAGCTGCACCAGAGGTTCCATAGACAGATGTTGCAGAAGTAGAAACCAGATCTGGCAGGACCAAAAGGGAGCCATCAGTATTGGGGTGGCATGTTCCACCCACAGCTTGAGCAGTACTCAGTGGATGAGAGGTATTGGAAGAGAGGCAGAAATGAAACTCTCATTCCAAGAGAGGGACAGCACATCTTACCAAAAAACTCCATGTCCTGGAGTAAGTAAGCAAAAACACAGAATTTTGAGTGGTGTGTGGATACAAAAAGCTCCAACTATGGAGAACCCCACCTTGCGAAAAGATCAAGTGGCAAGGAGGTAAATAGTTCCCATTCATAAGTCAGGGACTGAGGCCTGCTTAGCTGGTATGCTAAGCATTTTGAGCACATTGGAGAAACATGGCTGACAGCTGAATGCAATGAGATGTGACCCAGTACCACACTTGCATGGCCTCCCTGCACAGCAGGTAAGAGTGTGTGCTCCACTGTGTGTTTATGTAGTGCATTTCACAAACAATGTCTGTCTGAATCAGTAAGGGACCAGGGCTGAAATGGGCTTGAAATGCATGTAGGCCAAGTAGAATATCCCTCATCTTTAGAATATTTATATGGATATCGGATTCCAAACTGGACCATCTGCCTTAAGTCTAGAATGACCCAGATGCACACCCTAGCCTGACCCTGAAGCATCAATTGTCAGAACCTGGAAAGGAGCAGGGTAAAAGAAGGGAACACCCTGCATCAAGTTTAGGTGATCCATCCATCACAGTCAAGCATGACAGAGAGGAGATGTGCCCAAAACCATCTGGTCTAGGTCGCCGGTTAGTTGCTCCCATTGAACCCTAAGCACCCAGCGTGCATGTGGAGGCAGGCATAAAGGATAGTAATGATGGCCCCAGTCCTCAAATCCAGGAGACACAGCACTGACCTGGCTGACACATAATGGCTATTGTGTATCGTGCGAGCCTGGGCAAAAAGGGCATCTGCCGTCTGCAAGCAGGAAAGCACTTCCCACTCCCATGTCCAGAACTGCTTCAATGTACTGGAGGTACTGGACAGGGATAAGTACTGATTTGTGAAAACAGAGAATTCAGTGCCCCCCACACACACACACGGCAAATTTTACAAATATAATATTTTTCTGCCTGAGTTCGCCACTTATTTTATCTACAATAGGAGTGGGGCTTTATTTGGTATTAACCTCAGGACCCCGCTGTGAAGTTGCCTAGCTACCAGATTTCAAGACAGACCACCCATCAGCTGGGTCCCTACTCTAAAATACAGCTGCCTGAATTGGCTTCCTTTATATAAGAAACACTGCTCTCTTTTTCCTCCCACTTCCCCTTCTCCTCTCCTTTTAGGTATTCCTTGTTTATATTTCCTGGGCTGTATCATTATTTATCACGTATTTGAGTTAATATCAGATGATATTGGAAATGTTAACAGTATTATTATCTTGTGTCACCCAGCTTTTGAATTCATCAGACTCCTGTTTTAAATCTTTTTTCACTTTTTCACTGTTTTGGATGTTTTCACATGGTTTATTAACTTTGCATTTTGTATTATGTGTTCTGATGGATGTTTCATGTGGGATCACTGCATCTTTAATTCCACCCACACCACCTGAGGAAGAACCGGAAGGTTCAAAGTACTGGGTTGTTCATACCGTGGTTTCTTTGTTAGTTCCCAATAAACTTGCTGTTTCATGTTCACAGCTATTTGTGCCAGCATTTTTTTTTTTTTTAGCACAGTTATTTTGGTATTCAGAATGTCTGGTTTTCAATCGTGGCTCTTACCAGTGGCTCCATTGTGCTGGGACACTCCCTCCTCTTTTCTCCTTTGTTACATAGCCTCTACATTACAGGAACTGCAACTCACTAACCTGCAGTTCAGTAGCACACTGAATGTGTGCTTGCTTAGCAGGCAAAGGATCAGTATCTCACATCTGAGCAGGGACTTAAGCATTTTTTTTTCAAATCCTTCTTGTGAAATGGAAACTGTCTTTAGTGTTAACTCATGGTAGTGTGGAGTTGGAATAGAAATTTATGTAAGTATATTCAGCTAAGAACAACAATTTGTGAAAGTAAATAGCCTGCTGGGATTAGCTCCCCAGTTGCCTGTTTTGCAGGTTGCGACATAACCTCTACACCATAGGAAATGTGAGTCACTTACTTGCAGCTCAGTGGCACACTGAATGTGTGTTGCTTAACAGATAAAGAAGCAGTGGTTTAATGAAAGTAGGTATAGTATTTGAATCCTGGCAGAGACTTCAACACTTTTTAGCTTATTTTTGTAAAATGGAAATTCAGTTGAGTAGCAGTTCATGATGGTGTGGAGCTGGAAGGTAAATTATATAAGAAGTAAATTTAGCTAAGAACAACAATTTGTGACGGTAACTTGCCTAGTGAGATTATATCCTCAGTCACCTGTTTTGCAGGTGTGATTTAACCTCTACATCACTGGAATTGCAACTCATTCACTTGTGGTCCAGTGGCACACCGAATGTGTGTTTGGTTAACAGGCAAAGGATCAGTGGTTCAAATGGACGTATGAAATTAAGAATTTTTTTCAGTTTTTTTTAAGATAGAAATTCTTTTGAGTAGTAATTCATAGCGGTGTGGAGTGGAATAGTAAAATATATGAGAAGTAAATTTAGTTAAGAAAAACAATTTGCGAAGGTAAATAATCTTCTGGGATTAGATTGCCAGTCACCTGTTTTGCAGGTTGTGAGATAACCTCTACATCATAGGAATAGCAACTTGCTTACCTGTAGCTCAGTGGCACACTGAAATCTCTCTGTGTGTGTTTGCATAACAGACAAAGAATCAATGGTACAAGTACAGGTAGACACAGTTCAAATCTGGGCAGGGACTTAAATATTTTTTCAAATTTTGTTTGTAAGATTGAAACTCACTTGAGTGGTTATTCATGGTGGTGTGGAGTGGAATAATAAATTATGTGAGAAGTAAATTTGGTTAAGAACAACCATATGTGTAGGTAAATCACCTGCTAGGATTAGATCCACAGTTGCCCTGTTTTGCAGGTTGGACGTACGTCACATCTACACCATAGGAACTGCAGCCTCTTTACCTGCAGCTCAGTGGCACACTGAATGTGTGTTCATTTAGCAGGCAAAAGATCAGCAGTTCAGATCCTGGCAGAGGCTTAAACATTTGTTTCAATTTTTTTAAATGGAAACTCACTTGAATGGCAACTCACAGTGGTGTGAATTTGGAATAGTAAATTATATGAGAAGTACATTGAGCTAAGAACAATTTGTGAAGTTAAATCATCTGCTAGGATTAGATCCCCACTCGCCTGTTTTGCAAGTTGTGACACAGCTTCTACACCATAGGAACTGCAGCTTTCTTACCTGCAGCTCAGTGGCACACTGAATGTGTGTTTGCTTAGCAGGCTAAGGATCAGTGGTTAAAATCCTGGCAGGGACTTAAATATTTTTTTTTTGTAAGATGGAAATTCACTTTAGTGGCAATTCATGGTGGTGTGGCATGGAATAGTAAATTATAGACCCTGTTAGGCAGGAGTGAGGAAGCACGGAGTTTGTAAGATGCACTCCTCCGATGCCGGATTTGGTTTTATATTTTCTATTGTTGCTACTGTTCAACTGATATTTACTGGTTTTATCTTTTCATTTACCTGGCACAGGAGAGCTTTGTGCTTTGGAGCTGTTCAAAGTTTTTTTTCCTTTTGTAGGTTTGGAGCCACAGTTTTCCTTGCCCTAAATGGTGGATGAGAGCTGTCCTGGGTGGCAGGTCCTCCCCCATGGTGCAACAGCTGTGCTACTCAGTTTGCATCTGTGGGGGCTGGTAGTTGTATGCTGCTAGTTTTTGGCTACATCTGGCTGATCTTGTCTGGATGCAGCCAAATGGAAGAACTCAGCAGACCCATGGAAATTCTCCGTGGTGTCCCAATGCTGTTTCAGGGGAGGAGAAACAGCTGGGTATCATGATTGGAATCCCTCACTGCCTTGGACATTGAGAATTACCTGATCCTGTGTAGATATTTTAGTTAGTATTTAGTATATTTATAATATTTACAGTATTTTTGTAAAACTTGCATATCTTAGCAGATAGCACTGTACTTTTTGCTTAGATAGGCTTCTCCATGACAATGTTTTTTTTCTTGATGAGTACTTAAAAATGGAAATCTAAACCCATATATTTTATAGTGGATTATCTTACAAACAGTTAAAATTTGCTCAGCACGCAATAATTTAATTAGTACATCTAAGCAATTACACGTATCAGGTGCTGTGAGGGCACGAACATTCACAGAAACATTTCCGCCTGGTTTCCAAGGGGACCTGGAGTCATGAGGAAGGCAATATATAAAAACCTCCAGATTAAGGGTGTAGCAGTGAGACACACCACGATAAACAGCATTAGATTCAGTAGTATGGAGAACATGGGCACACTGATTAAGCAGCTTAGCCTAAAATAACCAGTTATTGAAAACCGTTTAAGGGGTTAGCCTCAGATGTGTACTGGTTTGTCCACACTGACAAAGTAATCAACCTCCAAGTTATAGAAAGTTTTCCTGTTCATAATAGACCAGTGATGGGGTCTCACCAACTGTCGGTACAGAGGGATAACAACTTCTTGTTTTCTACTGGTGATGCCTCTCCCTATACATCCCAGTATCCCCCCAGCCATCCCTACTGCCTTCTCACATTGCTTGCTTACCTGTAGGTCATCTGCTATGACTACCCCAGGTTCCTTTCCATTTCTGTTGTTGTTACTACCCCCTCTTATATTGTGTGTACTCTTCCCCTGGGTTTTGGTTTCCCAGGTGCATTACTTTGCACTTCTTTGCATTGAATCTAAGCTGCCACACTTTTGACCATTCCTCCAACCTTGCCAAGTCCCTTCTCATCATTTTCACACACCCCCGTGTATCAACCCTGTTGCAGATCTTTGTGTCATCTGCAAAGAGGCATACTTTTCCTTCCTGTCCCTCTGCAGTGTCACTTATAAAGACATTAAAAAGGACCAGACACAATACTGAACCCTGTGGTACCCCACTTGTAACCCCCTTTCTTTGGAGTGGACTCCATTTACTATTAACTTTAATTGTATTTTTCTAGTGTTATTTTCATTTTTTGACTCAGATTAACCCTCTACATAGGAAAGCTCAGTACTAGTCTTTTCTGTTAGAAAGCAATTAGTATCAAGTTGAACTTGGAATCTGGAATATAAATGACATAACTAATAAGTTTATAGTTTTTATATAGCTTACTTATAAACTTGTTGAATTATAAATAGATTTACAGGGATTGATACAAATCTCTATATAATCTTTTATTTCTAAGATATATTTACTTGTTTTAAAACACTGTCTGGACTCCCTATAGGTTTGGGAATAATTGGGATATTTTATGCTGTTATATTCCCATTGAAAGGCTTGCAACTTAGTTCAATTTTTTTTTTATTTATTTGAATTTTGGTAACTGGGAAAAGCACACTGAGCTGATGCTCATTCCCAGGTGTGATTTGGGGTCTAGAGCAACAATAAAACATACATAAAGGGGAGGAGATACAAGTGTATACAGGAGCTGGTTAACAATTAATGAAGGCTACTACATAGAACAAATAATGCATTGACAAACTAATAAAAGAAATTGATATATAAAATAAACAAATATTGCACAGAGCAGACAGTTAGTTTTCCAAGACTGGTTAGAGGAGTGAAGGGAAGTTGTATTTTAGAGAGAGAGAGATAGATATTATAATGAGGGTGCATCGAGGGGGGAGGAAGGGGAGATAAGGAGGGGGGAGCAGTGCAAGGGTTGGCGGTAGAGAAGGAGTGGATGTGGAGACAGGAGCAGGGGACTGGAGAGATAGCTGTGAGTTGATGTTTGAAAGCTGGGGGGCTTTGGAAGTCATGGAGAGAAGCAGAAAGTTGATTTCTGAGGTGGGAGAAGAGGTAAGAGAAAACAGAGATACTATCCAATAAACACCAGAGAGAGAGAGAGATGGAGAAGGACTGGGGATGCCAGGATCTTAGGGGGTAGATGGGAATGGGAGCAGGGGAGAAGAGCAAGGAAAGGTATGTGGGGAGAAGGCTGAGCCAGAATTTTGCCTTGAATGTAAGTGAATGAATGTGCCACCTGTGGGACAGGGGTATGAAATTTAGCAAGCAAAGAAGTGTACAATGGTGGGCACATGGTGGGGAGTTTGTGGAAAATCTGCAGAAAGAGATCAATAGGGTGTCAAACTTGGAGAGCAAGGAGGCAGAGGCATAAGCATAGATAATGTCCCCATAGTCGAAAATAGGAAGGATAGTTTTGTAGACTAGGTCTCAGTGGATGTGTAGGGGTATAGTGTGTTTGTTTCTAAAGAGCACACCTAGCTTTGGATGAAGCTTTGAGCAAAGGGAATCTATGTGGGCAGTAAAGTTGAGGTGTTGGTCTAGCCAGAGGCCAAGGTATTTGTATGAGGTGACGGTGTCGAGGAAGGAGTTATCCAAGGTGGTGAACGAGGTGGGAGGGGACTCTAGCCAGTTTTGGTGGGAGCCAAAAATCATGGAGACTGTTTTTTTTTAGCATTCAGTTTTAGGGAGTTGTCTTTGAACCATATTAGCATGCGGTTTAAGTTGGACTGGAGAGATAGTTCAATTGAGTCAGAGGTGGGGCCAGACACATAGAGGATGGTGTCATCTATGTAGAGGTGAGTGCTGGATTGGGAGCAGGCTGAGGAGAGGTCATTTATAAATATTGAAAAGAGGATGAAGTCGAGGATGGAGCTCTGAGGACACTAGATATAATGGGGAGAGGGGTGTAGAGCTGCCTACTATGATGGATTGATACTGGTCACCAAGGTAGGATTTAAACCAGAGGACAGTGGGTGGGTGGGAGACAGAATCAAAGGCTTTGGTGATGTCAATGAATATTGCTGATGTGAGGTGGCCTTTGTCCATTGCCATGTGGATGGAATCTGTCACGTGGAGGAGGGAGGAAGTTATGGAATGTTTTTTCCTGAAACTGGATTGGTAATCTGAGAAGAAATTTGTTGAGGTTAGGAACTCAGTCACTCTTGAGAGGTCTAAGGTTTCCTGGAGTTTGGCAAGGGAGGGTAGCTGGGAGAATGGGTGGTAATTTCCAGGAGATGAGGTGTCACCCCCTTTGTGGAGCTGGATGACATTGGCCAATTTCCATTGATTTGGGACTGAGTTAGTAAGGAAGGATATATTTATTATGTGAGAGAGAGGAAAGGCAATGACAGGGGTGGAAAGGCACAGAAGCTTAGGGTGAAAGCCATCTGGACTGGACTTGAGTGGACCAAGAGTGCAAAAGGCTTGATAGACTTCCAGGTTGGTTGTGGGGTGGAGGCAAAACCCATTGGAGGGGGTGGGAGTAGGGAGGGACTGGACTGTCTGGCAGTGAGCAAGATGTGAAGAAGTTGTTAAAGATATCTGCGATTAACGTGGGGTCAGAAACAGAGGGCCTGTTTTGTGAGTGTCAGGGTGGTAACTTGGCTGGTGGGGTTGATAAGGGATTGGACTGTGCCCTAAAGGGATGAGGGATCAGGGCTGGATGAAATATCTGATCTGAAGAACTCAAACTTAGCTTGGTGGGTTGCCTTAGTGCAGGTGTTTCTGAGTTTGCGATAGTGCTGGAGGTCTGTGATAGCAGTGGAAGACTTAAATTTTAACCATACTTTGTTGCAAGCTTTGCAGAGGGATAGGATATGAGGGGAGATCCAGGGAAAGTGGTGACGTTTGACTCTAGTGGTGTGGAGAGGGGCATGTTGGTTTCAGATTCCAGTCAGGATAGAGGAGAAGTGCTTGAGGGCCTGGTTAACGTCAGAGGTTAAGAAGACAGGGGACCAGTCCACTGAACTTAGATCAGCCTGAAGAAGGTGAGGGGTTAGATTGTGTGTTGAGCAATAGTTTAGCTATTTAGAGAAGGATTTGGGAAGGTGAACCTTCCTGGCGTAATAAGTGAAACAGTAGTCACTGATAGTGTCGTTCAGGACACCAGAGGCAGATATACAGTGGGAGTGAGAAGAGAGGATCCAATCCAGGAGGATATGATTGGTGGAGTGTGGGTGGTAGCGGGTTGGTTCTTTTAGCAGCTGAGAGAGGTTTAGTGACTCAATGGAGGTTCTGGTGTGAGAAGAGGTAGGGTAGAGCAAGTCATTGTTGAAGTCCCCATCATAAGTAGCTCACTGTCAGAGGAGAGGGAGAAAACTGAATTGAGGCATGATAGGAGGGAATCAGGATTAAGTTTAGAGGTGGTGTAGAGAGTACAATGTGGCTAGGGGCTGAGTAAGGGAGGGAAAGATGAACAAGGAGGGTCTCATAGGATTTGGGGACTGTTTCTTGGAAGTAGATGGAATTGGGGAGAGAGCTGTGGACATACATGGTGACTCCTCTGCCCCATGATCCTGGTAGCAGAGTGTGAAGTTCAGAAGGGCTAATTGTGTTTCATGGGTGCAAGAGGAGAGCCATGACTCTGAGATGCAGAAAACATTTAATGGATGCTGAGTGAGGCAGACTTTCAGGGTGTCCATTTTGGGTAGGAGACTGCAGGCATTTACATGAAAAGTTTGAAGACCCTTATGAGGGAAGGGGGAGGGAGGACTTGGATTAAGTTCGACATCTCCTGAGATAAGCAGGAGAAGGAGGAGGAGAAAGAACATAGTAGACACTTTTTGAAAGAGAATAAAAGTGAGGGAGGTAGGGGGCTCTTGGGGTGTGATGAAGAGAGAGAGGAGGAATATATGTTGAGTTAGGAGGACCAGGAGAAGCCTGAATGGATGGGGTGGTTGGTGGTGGTAGGAAGAGCGTGTGGAAAGGAGGGAAGACAGGAAGGTTGTAAGGGAGGAGCAATTACAGGGGGGCTACTTTGAGGGGGATGTGGAGTGGGGTATGGGACACAAGAAGGAGGAGCAGTAGGCAGGTGGTGGAAGGCACCATGTTGAGGAACAGGACGTGGAGGTGGAGGGGGTGGAGGGCTGTTGTTTGGGGCTGAGGTAGTAGAAGCATAGAGGGGGCCAGGATAGAATGGCAAGCAGTTTGTTTGAGAGAGGGTGACAACACTGGAAGCAGGAAAATTAAGGTACTGGAGACACCTAGTGATAATAGCTGAGAAGGAGCCAATGAGATTCTAAGGAGATAGACAAAGTTGCATGACTAGCAGATACTATAAATTTAGAGACAGCCAAGGGTGGGAGGTGGGCAGAGCAGCCACTGTGCTTGCACAGTGGTGGGTCAAAACAGGAGAAGGGCGCTGTGTCCATTTGGGTCCTGGCAGCTGTGTCCATACCTTAGTAGGCTGGTGGGTGGGTGGGGAGCAGCTCTGATGGCTACGGCTGCAGAAAGGTATGCCTGGAGGGAGGGAGGGTTCTGAGGAGGAAAAGGGACAACAGTTAATAATAGCAGGCAGGGGATAAATAATAGCAGGCAGGATGGGATAAAGTACAGGAGGGAAACAGCTCAGGTTACAAGGCAAGGGATAGCACAGGAGTAGAACAAGAGTGCATTCAGGAATTAGCACTAAAGCTTTTAAAACTAGCATAAAAACTAGCAATAGAGGTGTTTTCTTGAAATAGTATTAAATGTGCTTTTCTTAGCAGGGTGGGGAGCAGCTCCAGCAGCTCCAGCCGCAGAAAGGTATGCCTGGGGGAGGGAGGGTTCTGAGTATGCTGGTGGGTGAGTGGGGAGCAGCTCTGGTGGCTACGGCCACAGAAAGGTATGCCGGGGGAGGGAGGGTTCTGAGTATGCTAGTGGGTGGACACGGAGCAGCTCTGGTGGCTACAGCCACAGACAGGTATGCCCATGGGGAGGGAGGGTTCTTAGTGTGCTGGTGGGCAGGCAGGGACCAGCTCCAGTGGTTAACCACTGCAGAAAGGTATGCCCAGGGGAAGGGAGTGTTCTGAGTATACTGGTGAGTGGGCAGGGAGCAGCTCCGGCAACTATGGCTACAGAAAGGTATGCCCGGGGAGAGGGAGGGTTCTGAATATGCTGGTGGGTGGGTGGGGAGCAGCTCCGGTCACAGAAAGGTATGCCCGGGGAGAGGGAGGATTCTGATTATGCATGCCTCCTCAAGAAAGGTGTGCATACCCGAAGCACTGGGGCTAGTTCAGCTCATGCTGTCTTTCCTCTGTACTACCTGTCTGTGTAAATAAAAGTATCTATTTTGCAAGAACTGCATCATTTTGCGATTGATTGCTGGGGCAATTCTTATGCTGCAGGGATTCTGGAAACCACACAGACAATGCTAATCACTGGCAAGTAAAAGGTAATTAATCAGTCTGAAGTGCACTCACCTTTGTGCTGTTGAGGGTTTTGAGTATGCTGGTGAGTGGGTGGGAAGCAGCTCCGGTGACAAAAAAGGTATGCCTGAGGGAGGGAGGGATCTTAGTATGATGCTGAGCAGGCAGGGAGCAGCTCCAGTGGCTATGGCTTCAGAAAGGTATGCCCAGGGGGAAGGAGGGAGGGTTCTGAACATGCTGGTGGGCGGGCGAGGAGCAGCTCCAGCAGCTATGGCCACAGAAAGGTATGCCCGGGGGGAAAGAGGGTTCATTTTAATTAATTGTGTTTAGTTAGGTTTAAATACCTGTACATATACAGGTACATTTTAAATTCTTACTTCTCATCCATGGTATTGGTACTGATAGTGGTATCCATTAGAGGGGAATGAGTCTGATGCATTGTTTTGATGCAAATAAATTATCATTTTTTTACTGCTTTAAAAGTACAAGTCTGTAACTTTAAACTTGGGAAGTATTTTTGGTGTGGAATCTGTAAGAAGGAAGGTCCCTGCAGAGAAAAACAGATCTGGCTGACCCAGACAATCAAAGCCCAAGACAGAAAGACATCTCTGTGTCAAGAAAATTGAAAGTGGAAGGAAAAGAAATAGAAAAATGAAGATCTTGAAAGCGAAGGGTGGCTGGTAGCAAGCAATATATGGACTTGACATTTCTGTCCTCTTTAATAAATCTTGATATATTTAATTTATAGGCAGCATTAGGGAGTATCTTTATCCTTTAGCCACTTAATCAAGCTCTTTGATTATTTTGATTTCCATATTTTGCTCCTTCTCTATCTACCAGTACACTGTTTATGAATATTTAGAAAATACTAGGTTATCAGGGTTTTTATTAACATACTTCATGCAAGTTTATTGTGATATAATTGTGTACTAGATCAACTTGGTTTCAGATCGTATCATTCATCAATATATTGAATTTACCATAACTTAGGTGTATATTTTTGTACAAAGTTCCCCCACTAAGATTTTTTTTTAAAGATTTATTATAAAGATGAAAACAAGGAGTACACAGTCTCAGGAGATATTAACTTCTCCCAGTACTCTAGAGGACAATGGGACAAGTTTTAGAAGGAGGTTAAAATCAGAGACAGAAAGATAAAAAGTCAAATCTGACAGATAAGCTGATCATAAAACAAATTCCAGATGCATTTAATAATAAAAAGTCAGGACAGGCACTCTTTGGCTATTCAGACCTTGGCTCTTGAGCATTTGTCATATTTAATCAGGGACAGGGAGGAGGGGTTTCTCCAGGCTTTGGAGCCTTGTATTGCCTCCTTAACACCAAGGGAGGCACAGACCCTTAGAGAGTATATGCATTGAGAGATGGGGTCTAGAAGCCAATTTAGTGGATCTTTCTAGTATGTTATGTCTCTTACATGAATTACTTAATTCCTGCCTGTTCAGGATGTATTAATGCCACTGAGTACGAATGAATAACTTTACTTCTATTTATGAAAATTTATTGCAGCAAACTTATATTTAATTTAAGGGTATTAAAGATAGATGTCTGTTGGACCTGTGTATACAGTTTTGATGAATTGTTTGTTTTGTCATAGAGAGTTTGATGAATTGTTAATATTGTGTTTGTTAATCCTTTTATAAATCTCAATAACAATATTATGCAAAAAAAGTCAAGTCAGCAGGGAGAGGAAGAAATGATAAAAGATGATACAGCACATCTGAAACTTGACCTATTTATGGAAGTAATACATCTACTCCTGTATCGATAAGGGCAGAAAATATCCATACAGTTATACAAGATGCTCCCCATCTGTTTCAGAGGAAGATGTATTGAAAGTACCTTGATGTAGTGCCACAGGTACACTCTATGGTCAGCTTAGTAAAGCAGAGTAAGGACTTCTCATGAAGGGACAATAGATGCATTCAAGGTTATGCAAATCTAGAAAATAGGCCCCGAACAAGTTTGGGTGGAGTTAATTTTACAGAAATAAATAAGGTAAATATGGCTGAGGTGGTGAAAGATCAAGATTCCACTATTAATGGCTTAAAGTCTTTGTTAACAGGAGGATCCCTGTTAAATGATAGAATGAAAGGTGAGGAAGGTTCATTATCAGCCTACCCTAACCTAAAAGAATATTCTTCTCCCAAATGCAGTTGGGAACCTTTTTCAGATTACAAAAAAAAAAAAAAACAGTTAACAGTGACATCCAGGATCCTCTTGACAATCAAAATTTATAAAGTCCCCACATAACAAATCCAACACAAATATCCTCAGTTTTATTAAGGCAACTATTGGATCACATAACAAATCCATATTACACAAATGTAGCTATTTTAGAAGGGTTCTAAAAGAAGAAATGTACAAGTTAAGAGCAAATACGATGAGAATTCAATACATGATCAAGAATTTTTTAGATAAATATTTGTCACCAAACTACATCCTAGATGAAAATGGTGCATTCATCAAAAACAGGAAATTAAAACTGATAAGGGAGTTGAAACTCAAAAAATAACAGAAAACAAATGTATCCACATTAATCTTCCACCTCCATTTGAGAGAAACATAATAAACATCCCAGATTCCCTAAAGAAAAAAAACAACTAAAACATCACAAAAGACACATGAAAATAAAAAAGGAAGGACAAAGGTTCAAAAGAAAGTAAGGAGCAGAACAAGGAGGTGGTCCTTATAAATCCCAAGGGATCAGGATCAAGTAAGAAACCAAGACCGGAAAGTTTGCCAGAGGATCTAAATCCGGTGGCCATGCTGTCAAAAGAAGCACAGCCACATGAGTCCTCATTAAATTTGAACAAAGAACTTTTAACATCTCCTAACCAGGATGAAAAAATAGAACAAAAAGTCAACCCAGGAAAGGTTCCAAATGATATAGCTTCTGATACAGTCATGATGACTATAATAACAAGGGTTCCATTTGATATAAATGAAACAAAAATGGAACTGTACAGGAAGGTTGGACATTTATTGCACATAGGCAGTCAAATGAAAATATTATAAAAATACAGTGAACAAAGAATAACACACACCAGGTGCTGATGTTTATAAAATCCAAAGCTCTAACATTAAACCGCTGGAGAAAAAGGAAACAAATTAAACCTTCTAAACATAATAATAGCTATACCTAAGGATATAGCTTCAGTTTTGGATGACATGCATCTACCAAATGACACTCACAAATCACAAGTACTTTAAGTAGATAGCAAGCTTCTGAAAGCTAAAACAGAGCCCCTCGTGGATAAAACAGAAAAAATTATCAGTTTGAAACAATCATAAAAAAAAAAAAATGAGACTATAATTGCAACGGTTCTTACAAGGTTTGGCAGGACTATTCCCCCTGGAGAAAAACCCTGGAAGACAAGGAGTAATATAAGTGTTTTCTTCTTGTCGTTTTCTCCAAATTGAGTTATATTCGGATGCCATTTATTCAATCCAAACCCCTTTTATGCATTGTATGCACAATTCTCAGATTAACATGTATATTAACAATCAGCACTTAGTAAACTAATTGTAAACAAAATAGAGGTATTGGATCAGTTAGGGCTTAACATTGTTGATATTCTTGATCTATTATCAAACAAAAAGATTAATCAATTGGAGAAACCAAATTCAGTTGAAGTAGATGAGGACTGTGCTATTATTCCACAATATTTAAGGGATAATGTCTCGCTACCTCCTATAGTAATAAAAGGATGACCATCTAATGGGAATCTTCCCCAAGGGTCAGAAAAAAAAATTATGGACGGTACTATTATGGAATATAGGTGGCTTAGCATCTAAACTAACTGATCCAGAATGTATGAGTTACTTCTCTACCTTTGATATTCTCCTGTTACAGAAAACCTTGTGGGTGAACTCTCTGCCCCAAATCCCAGATTTTGAAATATTTTCACAGAAAGCAAAGAAGGAAGTAAAGGGTACAGAAAGATGTAAATGTCAATCAAATAAAAATTAATAGTGATAATATATTGGTTATTAATATAAAAGTCCAAACATTAATCTAATTATTATAAATTGCCACCCAGCCCCCATAAGTTCTAAGGAGATTATTGTTAGTTGGACTACCCTGGAAACCAATTTACAGGAAACAATTACTAGCTATCTGGACAATGATATACTTTTAACTGGAGATTTCAACACCAGGCTTCGAGTTCTTAGAGAAAGCTTTCACCTATCATAGAAGATACTGATAGTGACGTCAGAATGAATACATTAAATCCCGATCTATCAGAGAAGGCCAACCTTCAGGATTTGATAAGGAATAAAGTAGGAACTTTTTTATTTAAAATAGATCTGGATTTAGTATTAATTAATGGACATACAAAGAGTGATCCAAAAGGCAAGTGTACATACAATATAACTCATATAATGGATCTTCTCTGATTGATCTCTTCTTTGCTAATTTAAATGCATTAAACAAGGTGGTAGATTTAGAGATAGAAGAATGCATAGAATCGCCTCATTATCCTTTAAAAATATTGATTGAACATTATAGATCTGATGTTCATCCAGTGAAATTTTCATCTCAGAAATATGAGGTAGTTAACACCAAAAGAATAACCTGGGCACAACACAATATGGAAAATTTAGGTACAGTCATATATTATCATTTTGCTGAATTGAATATACACATCTTGGATCAGGAGTCAATAGATGCTATTTATTTATGGGAAACCATCTTACAAAATTTACAACCTGAGCTGAAGTTTGTAAATAAAGAAAATTAGGAAGTCACTTGGTTCAACCATAATTGTAAACTAGCTAAGAAAAAAACCCAATAATTTGATCTGTAAAACAAAAAATACCAAATCGAAATTTAAATACTTACTGTTATATAAGGAAAGGAAAAAGTACAATCAGGTCAATTTTAACACTGTTTTACTAGCCCAAAGCCTAGTGCAGATTGACCAGGGCTAGTGCAGCTAAATCTCAACTTGTTCATATTGACTAGTGCAAGTTTTCCATGGCTGTTAATGAAGTTAAAACAGTACCTACTTTAGCAGCTCTAGTCCTCATGCTAATCTCTCTCTCAGGCCCTGCCCAGACTTGTGGTCTTGTGATGTTACCGGCAGTCCGTAACATTACAAGACCAGCAGACACAGTTTGCATCTGCACTGTAGCACGGTAAAACTGTGATACAAACCATGTTCCAAAACCGTGCTCAAAACCTGATGGGAGTAGGTTTCGAGCACAGTTTCAGACCAAAATGGTTGCCTTAAACCGTGTTAACTGTAGTGCGGATGCAAACCATGCTTTAACATGGTTTAAGACAACCTCCTCCAACCTATGTGGTGTTTGTACTGCTTCCCAGAAGAAACAAGGATAGTATAATTTACATCCCTGACCTCGTGCAGAGCTCCCAGTTTGAACGATGTAACTTGTTCCCCAATTTTTCACCATGCCCGTTTGTGAGTATCCCGGCATGCATTGTGGTACCCAGTATTGCCGCAAGCATGCCTGGGAACTAATGAGGGCAAGCACGGTTGTCAGATTGCAGTGTGGACGCACTGACAGCCGTGCTTGAAAACAGAACACAAAACATTTTAAAAAAACGTTTTTCAACGACAGATCAGTGTGGACAGGGCCTCAGTGTTCCAGATGGTCTCGTGTGATTAACAGCTCATTAAGAGTTGCACATATCTGGCAGTTCAAGAGGGGAATCCAACAAAACACTCAATGTGAGTCATTATCACTCCACTATTAAAACTTTCAGCTTGTGTCCAGGATGTGATCAAGGGTATATTGCTGTTAAGTCACTGGCTACCAGTTTTTTAAATGTGTCTCTGTCTGACAATTTGTCCCATATTATTAAGACCAGTGCCCTTCATTTCCCTACATTTTGAGGTCTGTATCCAACATTTCAGTGCCAAAATGCTAAGAGGTATACAGGGTCTGCCCTGCATGTGGTGGGTTTCATCCCAGCCTCACCATAGCTGCCCTTCACCCCTCTAAATCTCTCAGTTCTGTACTTTTCCTGGACACCACTGCAAATCAGACACTGCAATGACCATCCATAGATCCATTGCTGCCATTACTGGCAAGTGTAGGAGTCCTGAGCTCTTCTAAATGGACCATGCCAGCCAACATCATCCATGCATTCCCACACTTATCCCACCCAGCATATCCTTTTATCCTAAAAACAAAGCTTTGGAGCATCTACGGTACAAAAATAAACCTCAATAAAATACATAATTTGAAAGGTTAACATAGGCATTCCAGGGGTGCATAGATCATCCTACATAGAAATGGAGGCACTAGAGCATCACGCCTGTGAACTGTCTCCCTTGAGCTGATGAAAGGACAATGTTTTTTTAAAAAAGCTGTTATTGTTGGGGCACAGCATGTTAAAATCAATACTTTTAAATATAAAAATGTCATAGTTTTCTACTTCCCAAGCCCCTTAGGTTTGTGTAGCCCCCTCCCCAAAGAAATGCTCCTGTCTCATTTGACACTGCTCAAACACTTCCAGAAGTGCAGGTCTCCTGTTGACCACAGGGTGGGGGCTGAGAGTGTCTTTCTCTGCCTGACTCTGTTCATTGCTCTGTGAGTGGTGGTGAGGTGCATGATGATATTGGCTGTTGTGTGTGCAGAGCTAGGACTGCTTGACTGAATATTTGCTGTTGTGGTATCCCCTGGTTTGGTGGGGGGCCAAAAAGAGGAAGAGAGGGGGCCATGGTACAAAACAATGGGGGGGGCACACTGTGTGTGATGGCATTGCAGTCTTTTTTTCTGCTGGGGTGGGAAGAAATGTGGGAGCATGATAAATGTGCAATAATCAGAGTATTTCTTGTTTTACATTTCCTCATGTAGACAGTAAATGATCAAAATTGACCATTATAATTGTGGGTTAATGCAACCATCTGTGGGTTAGTGAAATTTTGAATCAATGTGTCATGCTGGCTAGTGTAAAAAGAGGTTAAGGTTGACCCCTGAGTACAATAAAACTTTAAATGAGGAGAAGAGAAAATTTTTAAGCTGTTTTGTGGAATAAACTTCAAAAGTCCATTGTGGAAAATAGGCCAACTGATTTATAAAAATTGGTTGTCAAAAGTTCTAACACATCTGTTACAACAATAGATTCACATATTCAACCTGATAAGTGGGAGAACCACTATAAGTCTGTTTTTTATAATGAGGAAGAAGTTCATGGATAAAACATTGGACCATTTTTACTACATAAATTGAGAATTATATATTAACCTATCCCAATAATTTTTATGTGTCAGGAAATATTGGATGCAATTAATTCCACAAAAATGAACAAGACTCCTGGTCCTGACGGGATAGTTGCTGATGTTTTCAAATATTATATAGATTGGTGGGCTCCACTATTACACCATCTATATAATTTTATAATCCAAAATCAAATCTTACCCAAATCTTGGTTGGGGAATTTCATCTTCCCAATACACAACAAGCACCTGTCAATGCTGGATGTTTGCCACTGGTATAGAAGCTCTGGGGTAGTAGGTGCATTGTATGGGTTATGCACTGTATTACCAAAGGTAGGACCCTGCATTTGTAAATTTGAACGCAGGCTCATAACTTTGATATGTTTCAATATTTTTGTCCCAAATTGTCAGCATTGCCTTCTAATGACCCCACCTCAAAAAGAAGCGTAGAGAAAAGTTCCAACTCCTGTCTGAAAGATGATTTCAAGCAGGGACTGCAAAATTACCTTTTGGGATGCAAAAACACATTTTAGGCAGGATTTAAAAAATAACAGCTGTGACATTCATTGGGTGCTGTAAAGAAATGGCTATGTTAAACATTTGGGGTAAAATATTGAAAATTACCAAAGTTACAAGCCTGTGTTTGCAAACTTCAACAACGTTGTTGTTTTTAATATCTTTACACCAAATTTTCAACATAACCTTCTTATGACCCCACCTCATGAACAAGGGGACAGAAAATGTTGAACTCCTGCCCAAAAGGTGATTTCACACAGGGACCACAAAATCACCTTTTGGGATGTAAAAACACTTCAGCCAGGATTTGAAAAACTACAGCTATCACATTCATGAGGTGCTGTAAAGAAATGGCTATGTTGTAAATCTGGAGTAAAAATATTAAAAATTACAAAAGTTAAGAGCCTGCATTCGCAAAGTTCAATGTAGGCTTGTAAATTAGTTGTGTTTTAATATTTGTACACCAAATTTTCAACATGGTCTTCTTATGACCCCACCTCATGAACAAGGGCAAACAAACAGATGTGCGCTAAAAAACATTACAGCGGGTACCTGACAAAAATGCAAACATAAGCACACAGGAGGCAGCACTCTACAGCAAAAAATGCTAAGATTAGCAATAAATAAGCATGAAATATGGTCACATTCTGGTTCCAGCAAAAGAGGTCAGGCAATACCATGGCACTAACCCCAACACTTTGAGCCTGAATGTGATTCTTCATCAGGGGTTTGTGTCTATGGTGCACTGGCCAGTAATTTATTTGACATCATTAAAGTGATATATGCACCATACCACATCAGTACAGACGCCAACATAAATATAATATAAAGTTACCCACGTAAACACCACCAATTTGTGCAAATTAAAAACATTTTTTACAAATCAGAATACAGAGAAAGACACAGCTACTGGTAATAACAGTCCAAAAATGAACTTGACAGTTTAAAGAAGTCTAGGTTACATGGGGAAGGGAAAAGGGAGAAAAAGGGAGGGATTGAGGTAGGGGGTGTATCTAGATTGGGTGTGCATGGAAAGATACTGGGCAAGCCACTGTGAAAAAAGGTCTTCAAATAAGACACTAATATCAAAATACTAAGTTGTGCTACATAATACATCAACTGCACTCACAAATACAAGGCACAGAGGTGCACAGTAAAGAATAAAGATCAATAGCTAGTGGAAGCACCTCCCCCCTCCGCCCCCCAAAAAGGACTTCTATATTGTATGTAGGAACATTGGGTGATGCTAACACTTAAAATGAACAGATTGTATGGGTCTACAAATGATGGGAAAGTGACTAATAACAATTTTACATCTGTAAGTAACACACACCAACTGTAATGATGAAAAGCAATGCTGCATATTCATTCTATAAAAAATAAACTTTTAGATACATATATTTATCAAAATATAAATTGCAAGTTTAAATACTTTGGCAGTAAAAAATAATCAATCAAGTGTCACAATGATTTTTTATCACACACACCAACTGCATTATTAATCAACATCATTACAGGCTCATGCCCTAAAGAAAGACTTTAAATTCATATCTCTAACATTATGTAATACAACACATCCTAGGAAGTATAACTAAACTACCTTCTTAAATTCTATTAAAATTGTAATAACCCTATATTCCATAATTCAAATTAAGTTTTTCAGCTATCCAAATACAATCCATCTACATCCAGTAATTCATAAAAAGGGAATTATATCCAAACTGTCATTCGACCCTTTTGGAATTAGTGCTCTTAAAGTATGAATCCATTTAGACTCACATTGTGAGAGTTTACCAACTCTATCACCACCTCTTGGATGTGCTTTTATATGATCTATTCCCATAAACTGAAAGTCTGAAACATTGCTGTTATGATGTTTAGAGAAATGCACTCCTACTGGTGTACTGGGCTCAGTTTTCAAGATGGCCCATGTATGCTCCTGAATATGTTCCTTCAGATTACACTTGGTATTCCCCACATAAATAAGGGGGCAAGTGCACTTCACCACATACAAAACAAAACATGTTGAGCAGTTAATAAAGTATTTTACCATTACCTTTTTTTGCCATGCCAGGGTGTACAAATGAATCACCCTGCATGCAAACATGACAAATGCTACAGTGTCCACACCGAAAACAGCCCAAGGGCCTAGGTGGCATCCAATCTGGTCTTATATCCACAGTTTGTTTCTCATACATATTTTTGGGTTAAAATATCCCCCAAATTTTTACCTCTCATGTTATTCTTGGTTTTTCTTCAATTACAGCACTGAGCTGCGAGCCCCCTTTTAGGACATGCCAATGTTTTAGCAGTATATTTGAAATACTGTGGGCAATTTGATTATACTCGGTTACAAAAGTAACCAGTTGGGTATTAGTAATCTCCTTCTTTTTGGGTGTTAGCAGAGTCTTTCTATCTAGGTTTCTGGCTCTACTGAAAGCTTGATCAATTATATCATTTGAATACCCTCTTTCAAGGAACCTTTTTTTTTTAGATCATTATCCTTTTGTTCAAAATCTGTTAGACTGGTACAATTACATTTTATACATATAAACTGCACACCCCTGATTGTATGTTTCAGGTGGGCACTGTCAGCGTGTAATAGTGTATTACTCGCAGTGGGTTTCCTGAAAACAGAAGAAACCACTTCCCTCCCAGGCTCTCCCTTTAGTTCAAGGTCCAAATAAGTGATAGTAGAAATCTCTACATTGAAACTGAATGTCAAACCAATGTCATTTAGGTTGAGAAAATCAACAAATGCTGATGCTGAAATTTTTTTACTTTTTTTTAGTCTTTGGTAACTGGATAAGGCCCACTAGGCACAAGTGCCTGTTTTCAGGGTTGACCTGGGAGCACTGGACAGTTAAGTGACTTGCTCAGAGTCACACAGTATGCAAGTGGAGGTTGTGAGAATCAAACCCAGGTCTGGTCTGCTGGATGTACCAAGCTCATTCTCAGCTTGTTATTTCAACCTCTAGGCTATACTGCCAACCTGATGATGTCAGGCTGGCAGTATAGCAAATGATGTCACCTTGTCATATAATAAGAGAACATCAATAAAGCTGTCACAGAAAGCTACCTGGGGCAGAAATGGATTCCTGCTAGCATTCTGAATCACAGTTTCCTCCCACCAGGACAAAAATAAATTAGCGTAAGAAGGTGCCATGGTACTATAGTACCCATGGCAGTCCCCATGGTCTGCAAATAAAATTTGCCATCAAAAATGAAATAAATTACTGTTCAAAATTGTTTGAGAGTATAAGTAGAAGAACCTTATGGACTTCTCTATATGCATTGCAAATAGATCCTTGTCTTTTAGTTATTTTAGTCATAATACACAAAGAAACCTGGTCTACCATACACTACAATATTGAGGTAATTTAACCAATAAAATTAAAACTGATATTGGGGTCAGACAAGGTTGTAAACTAGCCCCTACTCTTTTTAATTTTTATATGAATATAATATTATTACAGATGTATGATGACGAATATCACTCTCCAAGGATCTTCGAGGTAAAAGTCCCACACCTGTCTTAGGCAGACACTCTGATTCTTACATCCACCTCCTTGTTAGGTCTCCAGAGGAAAATGTCCAAATTTACTAGTTTATGTAAATTGCAGTTTTAAAAAAATTAACCTTGCCAAAACACAATTGTTAATTTTTGGAGAAAATAATAGCCATCACTACTGTGTAAGACATTATTTTTGCTGGAATAAAATTTTAGCCATATTCACTATTTTGAAAATCCTGTGAAAATTATATGTCAGTGAAAAATATACTGCAATTGACAAGTTAGCTTGTTCTTGCTTTTCAGCTAAATTAAACTGCAGTGAAAATGTCAGAGCGGACAAAACAGTGAAATTTAAGGGTAGTGAATTCATTCTCTTATACAGTATTTTTGTCATACACTTTATGTTGATAATCTCACATGTGATACAGACACGACCTATAAGTATTTATGGGTAGTTTACACAAATGTTCTGAGCTGCAATATTCACATTAATAATATCAAAATTAAACTGAACAAAACAATACATTGTTTGAGAAAATTTATGGCAATCTATGGGTGCAATTTAGTACTAGGATGCCTTAAAGCAATTAATGTGAAAATTACAGCTGCTATACTATATGCCTCTTAAGTGTGAGATCTCAGGAAGACCTCTCAACATGAAACCATTCTCAACCAGTAATGAAGATATCTCCTCGGGGTACCACATTATGTCCCAGACTAGGTGTTAAGGTTGGAATTAGATCGGTTATCGCTGCACTACCTTATAAAGGAAAGAATGACAATATTTTTACTTAAATTACAACTTATGCAGGAGTATAGATTACCCAGACTTGCTTTTGAAGAACAAATACAGTACTTGTTGAGTGGATTCCAAATTCCTAATTTACAATATATTAAATCACATATACTTTCTAGTGGCCTAGGATCGATATTTACAGATGTATTTTGAATTCACCAAACTTGGATTATTGATGCAATAAAAATGGTTCTAGGAAATTTGTAATTCAGTATGACTGGGAAAAGATTAAAATACTGAAACTTTATATTTCAAATAAAATACTGAAAATGGATATACACAGGGAAAAGTATTGACTTCTATTACCATATAAATCCCAGAGTATTAATTACATGTTTTAGACTTGAGCTGTTCGGATCCGAGAATCTTTTATATTTTGTCCATATAGGTTTTTCTCTTGCTCCTGGGTAGCTGTATCAGTGTTGTCTCATAGCACCATGGCCATCCTGAGCCTTTTCCGTCCCCCGAGACCAGGAGGTCTGCCAGTGCCAGCAGGGAGGGCTTCATTAAATCCATCCCCCATTTTTTCCTCCTGATTTTCTCTCCATGGCGCAATGTTATTTGCATTGAGTGCACAAGCTCATTCTACCTCCAAGGAGGCACTCCAGAACTCTGTACACTGGCCTTTCCCCTAATGATGAGACTCACACACACCACTGCTTGGCTTCTGATCAGTGGCAGTCAAGCGGTGAGTCATGGGTTCCCCTCTCTGCAAGAAAAGAGAGCCGTCCTACAGACACTCAATCTTCTCTCTCTCCCATCCAGGCCCCCGAGTGACTCGAGTCCATTCCTGAACCCGGGTCACCAGCGTGGCAGCAGGGAGGTATGGATGCCTCAACCCACCATGCCACTGGTCTGGCTTAAGATTCTTTTATATTAACAGTCTCATGACAAAACATATTCACCTTTTTGTGACTGTGGCATGAGTGACATTAATGACCTTCTCCATACTATTGTCAGATGTCTAAAAAACATTCAACAATGCATAACTTTTTTTTCCACTTCTCTTGGATAACATGGATATGACGCCAAAAGCAATTATAATTTCCTTATTTAATAATTCAGACCCACAAAGGTTAAAGATTTTGATTCAGTTTTTGCAATCCTTGCATATACATTGATGGGAATTTATTTATATTGCAATGCCTTGACTCGATTTCTGATGACAATTATAATGAATCTCTGAGGCATTGATTAATAAATGTGGTAATTGTTTTAATGTGAGGAAGACAGAATCAGTTACAGAGTAGCTGATTTCTCAAGTTTACTTTGGTCTTAGTTTACATGATACAAAATATTTTTTGTCTGTTTTAAACTTATGTTAGCCTGAAATGGATATATATTTTCCCTAATTCAACTCCTTCTAGATTTAACTATCAGTGGAATCATCTTTGGAATTCCTTTTTTAGAGAATTACTGGCAATGCAAGATATGAACCTCTGTAATTGAGCTTTTCGTTTTTGAATATGGATGTTAATGTTGTAAATTTATTTATTTATTTCTGATGTACAAGTGTGTGTAATGACTATTTTAGTAGAATAATACAATTTTGACTGACAAAAAATAGTAAATTATATAAGAAGTAAATCTAGCTAAGAACAACAATTTGTGAAGATACATTTAAAAAATGGTGAAATAAATGCACAAAGGCAATAAAATTGGCAAAAAAACATTACTATATGACAAATATAAATCAAGCTAGTGATCCAAAAATATTTTGGGGCATTGTTAAAAATCTTCAAAACCCAATAAAATCAAGAGCTCCAATACAGTTAATCAAAAATAATGTTCTGGAGGAGGAACAAATGAAAGTTGTTGAAATTTTGAATACATATTTTACAGACTTACCCGACCTGAAGATAAAAGACCCTGAAATTAAAACATCAGAGATATCTTTGCAAGAAATAGTGAAAGAGGTAAATCAAGAAAAAGGGATTATTATTATTATTAGTGAGACAAGTAAACCTCAGTTTAGATTAAAAATTGGCAACGAAAGATGTGGAAAAGGAAATTAAGTAAATTAAAAATTAATAAGGCAGGAGGTTTGGATGGTCTAGATGCTCAATTTTTACTTTTGGGGGCAGATATCTTGGCCCCTATGATAACACACCTTTTTAGCTGGAGCTACAGTAGTGCTAATTTCCCAGAGATGTGGAAGGTGGGGAAAATAGTCGCAATATTTAAGGGAGGGGAGAACACTACACCGACAAATTATAGACCAATAGCTCTGCTATCAGTAATGTCTAAAATTTTGGAAAAACAAGTATACAAACAATTTTATCAGTATTTAGAACAATGTGGATTACTATCTGAACACCAACATGGATTTAGGGCCGGGAGGTCCATGGACCCTGCCCTATTGGATTTTAATGATTTAGTAACATCATCATTGAACTCGGGTAGGAGTACTGGGGCATTGTTCGTGGACCTCAGTAAGGCATTTGATTTAAGAGATCATAGGATTTTGTTGAAAAGACTGTATGGGATTGGGGTTGAAGAAGAGCCACTGCATTGGTTCAAGTCATATTTTTCTAAAAGAAAACAGTGTGTGCAGTGCAGAAATTCAGTATCCACATTTAAAGAAGTGAAAAGGGGAGTCCTTCAGGGTTCAATATTGGACCCTCTGATGTTCAATGTGTATGTAAATGATCTGGCAAAAAAGATTTCAAACTTTGGGGTTCGTCTATATGCAGACAATACTGCTCTAGTTGCATCTGCAGACAGCCATGTAGCAAAAACTCCAGGAGGAAATAACATCTATGGAAACTTGGTTCAGGCACTCAGGCCTTATACTTAATGGGAGGAAAACCCAGTGTATTTTATTTTCACTCGGTTATTAAAAGAACTATAAAACAGGTCTACATTTAACACTTTTAAATGGTAATAAAATAGAAAATATCAGTAATTATAAATACTTAGGTTTTTTAATTGACAACAGAGTAACTTACTCTGTTCACATAAATAATACAGTCAAAAGAGTGAACCAAAGATTGGGAGCACTGCGTAGAGTTTCTTACTGTCTTGCAAAAGAGACAAGTAGTAAATTGGTTAGACAATTATTAATCCCAATTCTAGAATATGACTCTCATTTATGTCTTAATTCAATGCAGAGCAGCAAGCACAAAAAGCACCAGGAGGTTACAGCAACGGTGCTAAATAAAAAGCAACAGCAAAAGGTAAAAGTTCAAATAGCACCCATTGCAACAGACGTTACCAGGACACACTGGATTTCTACATCAAAGTGTCCTTTTATTGTCAAAAGTAGTGCAAATAGAATCAGCAGCACAGCAGCAAACAGTGTGGCAGCAATGCCGCAAAAGAAACAAACTGACGTTTCACTTGGTCTCTGCCAAACTTCCTCAGAGTAATCTGATGTCACTGTGAAAGTGCATAATATTTATAGTGATAGGTAGTGCAATTTGAAAAAACATTTCCACCAATCCATACACCCCACATCATAGTGGGAGTGTTTACACTATTAAAAACACACTTGCATGGTTACATATGTTAACATAAACATGGATAGGTACTAACAGAGGTTCCAAATCATGTTGTTTACATACATAGTACTCCCTTTAAAAAATACATTATGTAGCATGAAATATAAAGAGATGTAAGCAAACTGGACCTATGTGTGCCATAATCCAGGCACTTTTACTTTAATCCAGGCATCAGATCACACACTAGAAGTGTGTAACGCCAATCAACAAATCACACCAATAAGCACTATGCAACTAATTTTTTCAGCATCTAAACCTTTTTAAAAAAGCAGCAAGGTTAACGCTATCATTAAAACCACTTGACTTTCTGGCACCCAGCTCAAAAATCCAGAAACTTTCTCTCTGGCCAATGCATTTTTTAAGACCCCCACCCCTACAGTAGATCCCATCATTACAAGTTCAATTCCTACAAAGCATATCTTGTGTTCAACCTGTGGGTTATTTTTAATGTATTTAGTAATTGCATAATATTCATCACTGTTCTGGATGGCCCTGACATGTTCACCCATTCGTAGCTTGAATGGGCATGAAGTCCACCCAACATAATATGTGCCACAGCTACATTTAAGTAAACAGACCACTCTTTGGCTATTACATGTGATGAAATGTTGGATGATTATTTGTTTGTTGGAACGCGGTTGTGCTAAAGACTTACAAGTCTAAATGTACTTACAATAAGTGCATCTCCCACATTTGCATGTACCCTGCAGGGGAGGGGGAAGAAGGCTTGATCTGACTGGTTCAGGGCCAGGTACAATATTGCTCACTACCATGTCTTTGATGGTGCGACGCCTTCCAAAAACCACTCTGGGTGCCTCTCACACAACTTCCTGTAGTGTGGGCTCCAGTTCTAGGATGGACCAGTTACTCATGTTGATTTCCCTTACTTGATCTGTTCTTTTAGAGTAGATAGTAACAAATGGACACTGATGTTGGGAAGTTCTACTCATTCCTGCATACACTAAAGTGTCATCTCTATCCATGTTCCTAACTTTATCCACCACTGTTAAAATACTGCGGTTACTATACTCTCAAGTCCTTGAACCTCCTGACCTGGGCATTACACTTTGCTCCAAACTCATCATGTTCTGTGCAGTTCCTTAGAGTGCAAACTAACTGGCCTTTAGGAATGTTGGACTTAACATGAGGGGGGTGGCAACTCTCGTATCTCAGTAAGCTGTTTGTAGCCACAGGTTTCTGAAAGAGTGTAGTGCAGACCTCACCCTGAGCATTGCAGTAAATTTTCAAATCTAAATATGTTATTTCATTTGATGAATAGTATAGTTAAAACATAAACAGCTACTGGTTCCTTCTATCCAGTTCACAAAAGACTTGAATTCTTCAATGGTGCCCCTCCATATCACCAAAATATAATCAATAAAACACCACCACAAATCCACCTGTCTCTGTGTCATCTGCAAAGAGACATACCTTCCCTTCCAGTCCCTCCGCAATGTCACTTATAAAGACATTAAAATGTGCCAGCCCGGTGGCACTGAGGGTTGAGGTGCTGGACGCCACACCTCGCGCCACACCAGTGACCCAGGTTTGGGAACGGACTCGGGCACCATGGGTCGGTAGGGGAAGGGTTGGGGAATGGGCGCCCATGTGGTGCTCTCCTCCCTGGATCAAGGGGATGGGATGGCCTGGCGAGCCAGAGACCCTTGGTGGAGACCAGGGGTACAATAGCAAGCCAGACAGCATGTACTAGTGTGGCCAACACAGGCAGGGTTTCCTAGTGCCAGAAGCATCCGAGCATGCCCACGCATGGGGAGGGAGGAACTACAGAACATGGAAAAACCATAGGGGTAGGTGACGTCACCAACCCCCATTCCCACTGCCGGGTCCGACCTAGCCGACCTTCATGGATCCTCCACCTTGGGCCCACTTCTGCAGCTGGAGTCTATGAGCAAAAATGCCCATGGTAGGAGGGGGGCCCCACCCCAGAGGGGTTAAGCTGGGGATGCCAGCTGCGAGGTGGGGCAGGGGTGAGGAAGGTTCGGTTGAGTGGACTTCAGGCAGGGCAAGAATCAGGTTTGATGCCTGACAGAGACTCCTAGGACCGTGACAAGAAGGGAAAAATATTAAACAAAAAAAAAGACATTAAAAAGGACTGGTTCCAGTACTGAACCCTGCGTTACTCCACTAGTAACCCGCCTTTCTTCACTGCAGATTCCATTTACTATCACCCGCTGTGTCCTGTTGTCCAGCCAGTGTTTTACCCAGGCTACCCCCCTGAGACCCACTCCCAGGCTGGTCAATTTGTTTATTAATCTTTTGTGTGGGACTGTGTCAAATACCTTGCTAAAGTCTAGGTAGGCCATGTCCACAGCCCTTCCCTGGTTTACTACTTTGGTCACTCAGTCAAAGAAATCAATTAGATTTGTTTGACATGACCTTCCTGCTGTGAATTCATGCTGCCTTTGGTCCTGTGCTCCACTGGCCTCTAGGTACCCAACAATTTTTTCCTTCAGAAGTGTATTGCCAACTTAAGCAAAGCAGCTTTTCGTCCAAACAAATATCATTCACACACACACACACAATGACTCAGTAACTGTAGCAAGTGAAAAGCTTTATTTTGCCAAGTTACAATAGAGAAGGAAATTATACATCACCGATTCCAAAAGAAAAGTCTACATCCAAGCCTCTCTCCAATGGCTGGGAAGCCCCCTTGTCAGCCTGGCCAGGAGTCTCATGAACCAGGAGTTGGTCCTACAGCGATGCGTCCATCCTGCAGGTGAGGCTTCAAACCAGGCATCTGGAAAGTCCCATTTTATATGTTTTATCTGGTATTTAGAAATGCTAAACCACCATGTCCTAAGCACTGGCCAGGTGCCCAGAACATCACGAGTTCAGCATGACAAACACCACTTAATAAATATTTGGCATTCGTCAGATCATCATGCCCTAAACACTGGCCAGGTGTCCAGAACATCATGAGCCAAACAATGCCAGAGATTCCAAAAGAAAAGTCTCATAACATCTTGTACAAAACATCTTATATAACTATGATTAAGCATTAAAAGTCTCATAACATCTTGTACAAAACATCTTATATAACTATGATTAAGCATTAAAAGTCTCATAACATCTTGTACAAAACATCTTATATAACTATGATTAAGCATTAAGCATTTCAAAATGGAATAATATCATACAAAATGGAGTGACAATAATCAACACAATATATATATATATATATATATATATATACACACATCATTCGGTCCTTTGATTATTGTGAATACAATTTGTATGAAAATTGCATCATAAAAGGTCTATTGTCATATATTTTTCGTATACGATATGACAAGTAACAATTCCATATTGTTAATTGAGAATGTTTTCCACACAACACCCCATCCATCGTCTGTGAGCATAAACTTAAATCGTGCATCCTATTATTACTATCTATATAGTCCCCGTTAAAATGTGGTAACCAAAATTCGGGATCAGATATTGGGGGGCCAAATATTATGGGTAATACTACATATTTACACATTAATTGTGGGTCACTGACATTATAATGGACAATTTGTCCAGAACAATACGTGTCAGTACATTTAACTTTATTAGAAGATACCGATATCCAATTAGTGACTGGTATCCATTGCTTAAACACGATCCTCCATATAAATTCATTATTACTCATTAAATCACTTTGTGCTTTGTTCTTTTGTGTTAATGCATATATTTTTTGCATAGTGCATCCTGTCCAATTAATAAACTGCAATATGTTCTGGAATGTGCTTAACTGCAAAGCTTGTGACATATTAAACAATTGCAAGAATTCTGCATCGTAATCTAACGTTAACTTCTGCGGATTAAAAACAGTAGGCATCCATTGCGCTTGTAAATTAACTAACTGTGATACATCTGTCCCTGCCACTTTTAACTTGTTTGCTAATGATTCTATATCTATGCTATTCAATATTCCCACACCAGCACCAGTGCCACCTAGTAATGTATTATACCAAGCTCGTCTATTTCTACACTTATGACTAGAAGCAAAGGTTATATTAAAATTAATAACATTCTTTTGATACTGTTGCGCTACCGATGTGCAAGTAGATGGCACTTTAATTAGGCTATCATTACTAACGGTAGGATGATTCTTCAACACAGTTAAGTAATCAGCCCAAATAGTCCTGTTGGTTATCTCTGTAGCATTCATGCAAAATAAAGTGTTTATTTCATTAACTGGAGAGTTTCTTAAAATGTTCGCTTTGATTTGCACAGCAATGTCGTGCCAGGCCTCGCTTCTGCCATGCACCTATCGGGTAGGTTGCAGCATTTAATATCAGTTGTGTTGTGCAAAGAGACTTCATTAGTATCATTGGTATATTGTACATATAATCGTCCTGGGCCACCAGTTGTTGTCCAGAGATTGACCCCGTGAAAATGTCATGTTCAGTACCACACACTTCTGTCCGGATGGGCAGCTAAAGTTCCTGGTTCTATCTTTGGTATCATTTTTCCAACTCCAGGTTCATTTACAACCAGTGTCATTACAGTTAACCCTTTGAATCCTTCCTCCAGGGGTAACTAGCTCTGCCAAATGGACCATAAGACACACCAGCATTCCTTTCAAAATCCATTGCTGGACCTAGAAAGACACAAATTTCATTATTCTCGAAGATAACATTTATGTGCAGGCATGTATTCCCATTTTTCTTTCCCTGATCTGATGACTAGCACAGTGTTGTCCTTCCCCATGGCTATCACTTCAGCTGGCTCTGGCGGGCCATTTGGACTAGTGATCCACACCCTAGCTCCATTATTAAAATTGTCGGTGGATCCAAACCCCTTGTCTCCTCTTACTGTCAAAAGTGTGGGGGCCTCCCCCTTAGTAATCAACAACTGTGCAACCCTGTCATGTGGCTGGATAAGAAAGCTGAAAAGACAATCAAAAGAATGAATATGTGTGGACATACATACACAACTCTACCCTCCAGCGTAACTGATTACTTGCTGAGGGCAGAAACCTTTGTACCAATAATAGGTGTGAGATTCAACTGTTTGCACTAGAGAAAACAGAAGGGCTTGGAGTGGGTTATGCTGTTAAAATACCTTGGGTCTTTTCTAAAACCTGTAAATAAGAAACAATTATATAATATTACAATTAGTTTAGTAAGTTTTATACCTTCTCTAGAAGAAAGAGAAGAAACACAGACAAACAGCAAAAACAAACACACACCAGTTTAAAAATAAAACAAGATTATTTCCATAGGATAAAAGAAGCCAAGCGTCCCTGGGTTCTCTTATCCTAAGCATGACAAAATGTCAGCTGAGTTTATAAAAAATCCAGATTGATGGTAATACCGCATATACGTATCTGTTAGAATGCATTTCAAAAAGACAAAAAAAAAAAAAAAAGATTACACCATGGTCACACATAAAAACAAAAGCCATTGTTTTTAACTGTAGATGGTAAACTCTCAAAAACAGCTGTAATAGTCCTTTTTTCAAAAGCATACTATATATATATATAATAAAAATATGGGGAGATGATGAATAATTCTCCCCTTCCAGCTGGAGCATTGCCTGTGTTGGCTGCAAGTCAGAAGCAGTGAGAAGAGAAGAAAAGTTTGTTCCTCTTCACTTAGAATACTAGTTTTGCAATAAAAGTCAAATTACATGGTTCACTCTTGGTGTGCTTTCATGAAAACATACATTTTGTGTGAAAAGTTGTGCTTTAGATATGGAATACACATCAAGTTTGAACTGGTAGTACATAAATGTTGAAACACAAGAAGGTCAAATAATGTGCAAAAGGTCACAGAGTGCATGCAAGGTCGTTCAAACCTAGTTATTTTTGTAGTGTCCTTGAACACTACTGATATTAAATATCTTTAAATAATAATAAGCAGCACAATAAAACTGCTGGCCAAGACAGTACACACCCATGCACATACACAAAAAGAATTACTTAACACAAAATAAGACTGACATTATTTGACACTAATTTGCTGAGGTAATGCCCATAGTTTTATTAGAAAACTGAACGTGTTTTAGATATATGTGCTGCCTCCTGCCTGTCTTGTAACACTGACACTTTTTAAACCAACACATTTATACATATTGCCATGCCAAATCTTTCCAGAACAAAACCTTTTTAAACACATTTTAATTTCTTTAAAATGCAGTACAACACACCATTTGTAAGTGAACACATCTAGTATAGAAGTATGATAAAGCCATTTATAGCTGTTAACACATTACATTTTCACCTAGCAGTGGCTTGGCACATTGCTTGCAAACTACAACTCTTTCTGCACATTGCAATCTATGACGTCATATTTCTTCACCTTTAACACTACCTGCTCCAACCAACAACTACATACAAAAATTCTTCACTGACCCTATCTAGGCAGCACAAATGTTTCATTAAAAATAAAACCAATTAAAACAGTCAGCTATGAGGCAAAGAAGCTTCTTCTTTTTTTTTTACTGTAACATGTTGTGCACTGAAGGCAGTCAATCCTATCTCGCAACCTTGACAACAGAACATAATTACAAAACACAGATATAAGCTAGAAAATATGCACCAGAAAGACGGAGCATTACCTTGTTTAGCATATGTATTACAGAAATAAAACAGACAGACATAAAACAACTTTGAATAAAAAATTCAGACTTACCCGGTGCCAAGGTATTTTCTTCTTCTTTTCCGATACACAAGTCTGAGTAAGAAAACTGACTGCAGGACCTTCATGATAATTTCCAAACACTGCAGCTATTAACCCTTTTAAAGGTTTTAACCCTTTCAAAGGTTTTCTTTTGGCCATTTTAGTAACCTGCCAAACCAAGTCTTTTTCCAGAGCTCTGGTTTGCAGTTTAAAAACAAAACAAAAAAAATCTCTAACAGTACTAGGTTGAGATCCATCTGGCAGAGGTCCCCAGTACTTGGGTTTGGGATCAAATGTTTCAGCCTCTATAGGAGGCAAAGGAACTTGAAATTGATTCAGAAAAACTTGAAACTACACAGATAGGCAACATGGGGGGGGAGGATTTTCAAATCATCTCGTCTGTAGTCACCTACTGTGCATACATCCACAGTAGTTTCTTTTTCTTTTTCTAGATGTTGCTTATCTAACTTTACTTAATCAGCCGCTGCTTTTCTCCTAAAAGCAGCCTGAACTATGAAAGCCATCATTGGCTCTAACAGTATATACTTGCAGCAAGCACAAATTACAAGTACAAAGGGCAGTTAGTTGCCCTTGTAATTTATTTAGTCAAACTGTCAAACATACATTTGCCGGTCCAGATAATACTAACTCTGAACCCAGCTATTTTTTTTTCCTTTGTTTCCATATTATCTAGGCCTGTCCTTTATAGTGCACACCGCTCCAAGGTATTCTTGTACTTACAGTGATGATGAGTGTCGCCGGCCCCTAGGCGTCACGTCCTGATGGGGTTCCACAAAAATGTCCTTCTTTTTGTCCAAGGGAAACAACCCGATCATGAGGTGACACGGACCGAAGAACTCATCCTGCCGACTACGCCAAAATAATGTATTGCCAACTTAAGCAAAGCAGCTTTTCATCCAAACAAATATCATTCACACACACACACACACGATGACTCAGTAACTGTAGCAAGCGAAAAGCTTTATTTTGCCAAGTTACAATAGAGAAGGAAATTATACATCACCGATTCCAAAAGAAAAGTCTACATCCAAGCCTCTCTCCAATGGCTGGGAAGCCCCCTTGTCAGCCTGGCCAGGAGTCTCGTGAACCGGGAGTTGGTCCTACAGTGATGCGTCCATCCTGCAGGTGAGGCTTCAAACCAGGCATCTGGAAAGTCCCATTTTATATGTTTTATCTGGTATTTAGAAATGCTAAACCACCATGTCCTAAGCACTGGCCAGGTGCCCAGAACATCACGAGTTCAGCATGGCGAACACCACTTAATAAATATTTGGCATTAGTCAGATCATCATGCCCTAAACACTGGCCAGGTGTCCAGAACATCATGAGCCAAACAATGCCAGAGATTCCAAAGAAAAGTCTCATAACATCTTGTACAAAACATCTTATATAACTATGATTAAGCATTAAAGTCTCATAACATCTTGTACAAAACATCTTATATAACTATGATTAAGCATTAAGCATTTCAAAATGGAATAATATCATACAAAATGGAGTGACAATAATCAACACAATACATATATATATATATATATATATATATATATATATATATATATACACATCAAGAAGTGATTCCATCATTTTTCCTACCACTGAGGTCAAACTGACAGGTCTGTAGTTTTCTGCCTCTGTCTTGCTCCCACTTTTCTGAAGGGGAATCACATCTGCCCTTCTCCAGTCCTCAGGTACCACTCCATTCTCCCATGACTTATTAAAAAGAGTAGTCAGCGGTGTTACTAGTTCTTTCCTTAGTTCTTTTAGAATTCTGGGGTGAATCCCATCAGGCCCCATTGGTTTATCCACCTTCAGTTTTAAGAGTTCTTTCAGAACCCTTTCTTCTGTGAAAGGACTAATATCAACCCCCCTATCCAGAGTGCTTCTATTGACTGGATTAGGTCTCTCCCCCTGCTTTTCCATTGTGAATAGTGAGCAGAAATATTCGTTCAGTATCTGTGCTTTTTCACTGTCACTCTCTGCCCAACCACCTTCTTGTTTATTCAGCCACAGTATCCCTGCCTTCATCTTTCTTTGCTCCCTAATGTACCTATAAAAGGTTTTATCCCCCTTCTTAACTGGGTTGGCTATCTTTTCCTCAGTTTGGGCCTTTGCTATTCTGATTGCCTTCCCCGCTTCCTTCTGCTTTAACTGGTACAGTTCTCTGTCCTGCTCCTGTGTTTTCTTATACTTCCTGAATGCAATCTTTTTCTCCCTTACCTTCCCTGCCACTTCTTTTGAGAACCATAGTGTTTTTTTCTTTCATTTTGATTTATTTATTTGCTTCACACAAAGGCTTGTTGCCTCTGTGATGGCAGTTTTGATGTTTCCCCATTGTTGCTCCACCCCACCTTCTTGCCTGTTTGCTAGTGCTTTTCTGAGACACGCTCCCATTTTGACAAAATCAGCCCTCCTGATGTCCAGTACCTTCACTTTTGTGTGGCTTGACTCTACAACTAAGTTTATCGTGAACCACACTGTTTGGGGGTCGCTTGTTCCCAGACGGCTACCCACTTCAAGATCAGAGATCCTCTCTCTGTCCCCATTTGAGAGTACCAGGTCTAAGATTGCTCCCTCCCAAGTGGGTTCCAAAACTAGCTGTCTGAGGCATGCCCCTGTAGGGCATCGAGAATGGCCCTGCTCTTGGATGTGGCTGCAGCAAAGGTGCTCCAGTTAACATCTGGCATATTCAGGTCCACCATCAGCAATATCTCCCCTTTCTCTGCCATCCCAAGGATGCCTTCTATCATTTCCTTGTCCATTTCCTCCCTCTGAGATGGGGATCTGTATACAACCCCTGTGCAGATTGTGGAGCCATTTCCAGTCTCCAGGGTGACCCACAGTGCCTTCTCTCCTCCCTGTTTACCCTTTAGTTCTGTTGCTTTGATCCCTTCCCTTACATAGAGAGCTACTCCTCCTCCTCCTCTTCTTCCCTCCCTGTCCCTCCTGTAGATTGTGTACCCTGATATATTGACATCCCAGTCATGGTTCTCTGTGTACCATGTTTCTGTGACTGCCACAATATCCAGGCATCCCTTTTCCATCAAGGCCACCATTTCGGGGAGCTTTTTACCTAGACTACGGACATTGGTACTCATTACCCTCCATTTTTTTCTGGCTTTATTTCTATTTTCCCCATCTCTGTCCTTACTGCCTTTGTCTTTTTCTCCATTTACTCCTGCCCTTAACCCTATCGACTGCTCTATCTTGGTGTTTATCTCACTAACTACCCTGATTTTCTTTGGGGGGGCTAGGATTTCCCTTCTCCTTTTCAGTGCCTCCCCCCTTGGCTAGTTTAAATGCTTGTCTATGAAGCACTTAAACCAATCATCTAGGATCCTGGTTCCCCTCCAGGATAGATGCAGACCATCACACCTGTATAGGCCTGCATCCCTCCAGGTGGAGCCCCAGTCCCCAGTGAAGCCAAATCCCTGAGCTCTGCACCAGTTTTTCAACCAGTTATTGAATCCAATGGTGTGGAGTACCCTAGCCCATCAAGTAACAGGCTCACTGCATCTGCAGTGCCACCCCGCCCCACCTATGTCTACCAATGAGTTTGCTTGATTCTTTGCGGATAAGGCTGAGGACATCAGATCAGAAATCCATGCAACACATTCCAAGGGTTATTGCAGTGATCAGTGGGAGGTTGCTGAACTTCAGTTTTACTGATTGGTTTTTGAACAGCCAGCGATTGTAGATGTCATGAAGATCGCCCAGGGTATGTGGCTGACCTGCTGTAGTTTGGACCCGGGCCCAACCCGCCTCCTTATGGGGGTGTGTTGAGGTCATTGGCCCAGTCCTTGCAGAGATAGTCCAGTGCTTGTTAGAGACTGGGTTGTTCCCTGACTCCCTGAAGGAGGCAGTGGTGATTCTCTTACTTAAGAAACTTTCTCTTGACCCGGACAGTCCTGTGAACTACAGACCAGTCTCTAACCTACCCTTTGTGGGGAAGGTTATTGAGAAGGTGGTTGCACTGCAGCTGGATGATCACCTTATCATCCATGATATTTATGATCCTCTCCAGTCAGAATTAGGAAGAGGCATAGCACTGAGACAGCCCTTGATTGGGTGTTCAATGATCTCCTGATAGTGAGAGAGTAGAGGTCTTGTTCCATCTTGGTCCTCCTTAATCTCTCTGCAGCATTCGACACCATGGATCATGGCATATTGCTTGAGCACCTGTGGGTAATCTGTGGACTGTTAGTGACAGTCCTCAGATGGTTCCATTCATTTCTCACTGGCAGGTTTCAGACAGTAGCATCAGAAACGTATTCTTCTGATGCCTTCTCCCTGCCATGGGGTTCCCCATGGCTTTGTATTGTCACCTTTGTTATTTGTGGTGTATATGCTGCCATTGGGAGACATTGTAAGGTGGCATGGGCTGAGTTTTCACTGCTATGCAGATGATACTCAACTATACATGTCCTTTACACCGGATCAGGGTGATACGGTCTCTGAGCTTAGCAATTGCCTCTCTGAGATCCAGGATTGGATGAGTGCCAGCTGGTTGAAGCTGAATCCTGGCAAGACTGAGGTTTTGGTGGTGGACTTGGGTCACTGGGTAGAGGGATCTTCGGCTGGATGAGCCACCAGACTTTTACTTGATGGCCACCAGCTGGCAACCTCTGAATGGCTACGAAGTCCGGGCGTTATTCTTGACAAGGGGTTGACTCTGAAATCTCAGATGTTCTCTGTCATCAAGACCTCATTTTACCGTCTGAGAAATATCACCCAGATTAAGCATCTAGTTCCGCCTGGTGACCTTCCCACTCTGGTCCACACCTTTGTGACCTCTCGCCTTGATTACTGCAATGCCTTGTACCTAGGGCTACCGGGGGGAGATATTCACCACCTGCAGCTGGTGCAGAATGCTGCAGCCAGATTGTTGATGGGGTTGCCTCAATCTAATCATATCATACCTGTGTTGCGTGAACTGCACTGGCTGCCAGTTTGGTGGCGAATCTCCTTCAAGGTCGATTTACTGACCTATAAAGCCCTACATGGTCAGGGACTGAGCTACCTGCAAGATCTCCTTCATCCCTATTGCCCCTTCTGGTCATGCCACTCTGCTGATGAGGGATTGCTGGAGATTCCCAGGGTACATTTAAAGACCTTTGGGGCACGTTCTTTTGCTTTCACTGCCCCTACCCTGTGGAATTCTCTACCTCATTCAGTTAGAGGGTGCCAGACTGTGGAGAGTTTTAAAGTAGCACTAAAAACTTATTTATTCTCACTGGCCTTCTTAACTAATTAGGTTGAATTGTTTTATATTGAGGGTTTTATTAAAGACGTTTGGTGTTTTTTTTAACTTTGTAAAAGCGCTTTGATACTTGTTGAATTGCGCTTTTTATAAATAAAGATTATTATTATTATAACTGCAACAGGATGCTTCAGATTTTCAGCAGCAATCAAATGATCAGCCTACAACTATTGTTAGAAACCATAATAAAAAGCAATAAAGGAACTGCCCCCTGAGAAAAGCCCACTGTAGGGTTGAAGTGCTGGGGCTATAGGGTTTGTTCCAGGCACCTTTCCAAAATAAACTTGCACTGCATTTTGTAACTTTTGTAACTTCAGAACTGGAGAGTGCAGAGTCTTTTTGATCCTTTGTTCAATTATTGGTAGTAGGCAGCTACTTGACTCAAGCACCGCGAACCTGCGCGCACCATTGCCTTTCTTTTGTTTGAAAAAATGCAATACAAGGCAGAGTTAAGCCTTTCATTAATTGAGCAAGGTTCTGTAGCATCAAAACCTACCCACCCACTCCTATCCAAGTAACATACCTGTTACTGCACACATGTAAAATTGTACATTGTAAAAAATCAAGTAAACATTTTCAGAGTAGCATTGTGGACAGTATTATCAAGTGTGTTAAAAAATATAAAGAGCTGAAATAAAATGTGTTTTTTTGGTATTATTCCCTGTTTTGAGTCCCAAAGCATAACTGTTACAGTCCTGACCGTGGCAGTATTCATAACACATGCAGTTAGAATGCTGTCCTCCTCGGGTGTCAGCAACTCAATCACCACTGCCCAACACTCGCATATTCAAAGGCCACAGCACAGCTTCATCTGCAACAGTGTGAGACAATCAGTTCACATTTGAAACCTGAGTTAGCCTGTCAGTTTTACATTGAGCTGTTGTTCAGGTGAACGTTAGTTAAGGGCCACTGTATTTGTGATAAGGGCAACTGTATTTGTGATAAAGGCAATCTGTAAATAACATTTTTAAAAATGAGTAATACAGATCTGAACCAGAGTTTCAATCTGGAACTGCAGGAAATACTTACAGATCGAGCTGGATGTAGAGCCATTTTTGGATGAGTCACAGGAAGCAGACACAGTTAATGACAAGATACCCACAGTAATTGACATTAGTCTTGTGAACCCACAAGACCGTTCAGCTGAAATGCCACTAGAGAGCCATATTATGGAAACTTCAATATTAGCCACAGAAACACCTGTGTCACTAAGAGCAGACACTGTATTGATGGAAACTATACATGTTACAGCGACTAACCAAATACTTATAACAGCAGAAACTCCACAGAAGAGCACCTAGACCCACAGCAACCACATCAACATTACCAGTGGCTGATATTTTAGAAAATATCCTGTCTAATAAGGATCAGGCAGCACACCAGGATCTAGTAAACGTACCACAAACTGTGGAATTAAGCAGTGACAGTTCATTAACTAGCATATCCAACTCCATAGATGTAACTATGATAGACAGCTACATTGAAAGTGCAAGAAATCCTAACACCTACAAGACAACAACAATCTATGTAAATTTATTCAAGCAAAATTTACTGAAAATGTTAATGAAGATACAGCACCCAAGCTCCTAATACCCAAGAACTTAAATAAGTACCCGTGTCACTCTTTTATGAACAGCAAAAAAAAAAAACACAGTAACCCTTATGAGCCTGTGACCCTATGTTCTGTGTTCCAGAGCCTAGAACGGTACCCAAAATGGAAATATTACCCTGTTTCCCTTACATATGGTAGACTGCTTAAAAAAGCATGGCAAGTGCTAAAAAGTAAGCAAAAAAATCTAAAGGCTATGGGACTAGGATGCAGGTCAAATGCAGCAGATGAGCTGACCAGCGACATAATAAGACAACTATATGCAATTAACAACTGGGCCCCCATACACTAGACTCACTTTTAAACACAATGTGGTTCATCATCAGTGTGCTGTCTGGTGTCTGGGGCAACACAAAGATGAGGGCTGTGCAGTGGGGAGATGTCCAGCTGAGGGCAGATGATAATGCAAAAAAAATACCTAATTTATGAAACAGAGTGGCAGACAAAAAACAGAACGGGTTGAAACCCTAAGGACACAAGAAAGCTAAAGCCTAAGATATATGAAGTACCATCAAATCCATTGAAATGTCCAGTGTTTAATTACACTAGTTATATGCGACAAAGACCAGCTAAATGTCTAACACCTGATTTGCCATTTTTCCTGGCAATCAACCTGAATGCTTCCAAACCAATGTGCCCAACCACTTGGTATAAAAATCAGCTAATTGGAATAAATAAGTTATTAAATATAGTAAAAACAATGATCAGCAAGGCAGGCATTAAAACCGACAAAAAGCTTACGAATCACTCAGCAAGGAAACACCTTATACAAAAGCTCACAGATTAAGGTATACAACCAATGCAAGTAATTCAAATTTCAGGACATAAACAGATTCAGCGCATAAATGATTATTATACTCTCAACAAAAAAAAAACGCAGCATATCTCAGCTATTCTAAGTGGCACATCCAACCAGCCTGTGACGCCACAAGAGAAGCCCACAGCAGACTGGTCAACCATATCTGAAAACCTCTCCAACCTTATTGGTACATGTTTTAACAAGCCAAAAAATCAAGGCCAAAATATAACATTTAACATCATACAAGGTAAGCAGATAAGAACAGCACTAAGCAATAATATTTTATCCAAAATGTATCGCTACTGTATAGTTAACAGCGTGTAAAATCTAACTGTGTTTTTTCCTCTATATTTCTGCTCCATCAACTATACCAACATACCACAGGCAATAGCTACAAAGCACCAAAAAGAATGAGTGAATGTCATAAACAGTGACTCGGAGTAAGACATTATTGGTGGTAGGTGAAAAAAAAAGCCACAGATATCATTTAAGAGTTTTTTTATTTTGCTAATTAGTAATTATTTGTTTATTTTGCAAATAGGTCACCATGTAATCACTGGAATATACCAATAACCTTCAAAGACTAATTGAGTTCTATATTAAAAGTGCAATCCACAGAGCAAAAAAATTGAATAAAGAGATAAACACAAAAGAAAATGCCTGATGTAAACAGAACTGTAGCTTCAACACTGCGTGGTTCAATACAATTAAAAAATGTTTTTTTAGTTAGAATCCTGTTACAAAAACTGGTAAAAATGAGCAGCTGAATTGTAATCTGTATAACCTATGCACTGAGGTATGTGTAGAGTCAGTAAAACATCACCACATAAAAAAATATTCGGTATGCATGAACAGAATCTATAACTAGTAAATGTTTCAAGTGTTATTAATAATTACTAGTGTTTTGCTTTTTGAAACTAAAAACAAATGGTTACTCTTCAGTCAAGCTGAATAGATTCTATTACAAATGATAGTATGTGTAGAAATTGAATTAAATCCAAGCAATAAAACTTATTCAATAGTGTTGTACAAGAACTGATGTAGAAGAGTTAATTTATATCAAGTAATACTAAGTACTCAAGTTGAACATAATCTATGTTGCTTTGATTTCCCTGTGAGTATGCTCTTAGTATTGTAAATGAAGTTTTTGCTGCTTTAACAATGACTGCTTATTTTTTATTCCTATAGCAGAGACACTATAGACCTCATAACAGCAAGTAAAAGTATGGACAAATATAACAAAAAAGTTTCAGTTAGTTCTACAAAGCCAGTTGGACAATTATGTTGTCGACCGACATCACAGCAATGAATTTATGTCAACCATGAAGTTCGGTTGACATAAATCTGGCAGGAGACACTGGTACTTTTTCTATCAGGGGGCTTTGCCCCCCCCAACCCCCTCGAACTATAGGATTCCAACTCTGAGTTGGAGTTGATTTTGGGAGGGGGTGTAGGACCAGGAGACAGAGTGCCAGGGTCTCGGGCGGACCATTACAGTGAACGGTCGATGTTGTCAGCATTGACATGTTCACTGCAATGGAGTCGCCATATGGTCAGCATACCATTTCAGGCTATTTTGGAATCTCACACTTAAAATGGTAAATCATTTTACGTCCTTTTGTGCGGCTCACCTTATAATTGTTGATTGATTTCATAGATTACCAACATATTTTTGTAAGCAAGATGAATAGTACAAGGTTTAAAATTATTCTATGATAGGTAGTGTTAACCGAACCCCATCTAGCTATAATAGTTGTTTGCAGTTCACAGTTCAGCATGCAAATGTTGACTGTTTTGAAGCTGCATACAACATATTTGGTTAAGCAAAGTGACTAGTCCCATGTGTCACATAATTATATGGCGGGAGATATTGGAACTAGAACCCTAGTCAGCTGTTAAAAATTTTAGACAGGTAGGGTTTACCATGCTATTATTGCAAATTCTGGCAGGTGACCCAGCATATTTCCATAGAGAAAGTGTCTAGTTCAATATTTTACAATATGCTATGGTATGTAGTGGGAATCGAATCCTGGCCAGCTGTAACAGCTGTTTTAAATGCACAGTTCAGCATGGAAATAGCAGCTGTTTTCAGAGTACACACAACACATCAGGAGAAGCAAAATGACTAATCCAATGTGTCACATTATGTGATGGGAGGTAGTGATAAGCAAACAATAGTCAGCTGGTATATTTTTTGACAGGTAGGATTAACCATGTCATTATTGCCAATTCTGGCTTTTGCCCCAGCATATTTCCAGAAGCAAAGTGACTGTGTCAATGTTTCACAATATGCTGTGGTAGGTAGTGGGGAATCGAATCCTGTCCAGCTATAATAGCTGTTTGAAATGCACAGTTCAGCATGGAAATAGTAGCTATTATCAAGGGTAACACAGAATATGTTTGGCATGAAAAATGATGAACTGAATGAGTCACATTATGCATTGTTAGTAGTGGTAATCAAATAGTGGTCACCTTCAACAATCTTTTTTGACAGGCAGGATTCATCATGTTATTGTTGCCAATTCTCACAGGTGACATAATTTATTTACGTGCTCAAAGTGACTTGTACAATGTTTCACAATGTGCTGTGGGAGATAATGAGAATCGGACCCTGTTCAGCATGAATAATTGTTTATGATGTACTGTACACGATGCAAATAGTTGATATTTTCACAGGGCACCCAACATATTTGGGGAATGAAAGTGAATAGTCCAATGTGTAATGTTATGAAGTGGAGGTAGTGGTAATTGAACCATGGTCAGCTGGATTATTTTTTGGACATGTAAGGTTCAACATGTTACCATTGCAAATTCTCACAGGTGACCCAGCAAATTTCCGTAAGCAAAATGACCAGTACAGTGTTTAACAATATGCTGTGGGAGGTAGTGGGCATCAAACTCAGGTCAGGTATATTAAAAAAAATCCTTGCTACATTATTAGAACTAAATTTCTATCAGGAACTAACGACAAATCAGAACTAGAGCATGTTTTACATGACTATGTCCTTATTAATCAATGTACTTCAATATTATGCATCTCGTCCTGCTCCATTTCAGTGAACTGCTGCTAGCAATTGCAATGCACCACAGTTAAGTAGATGTTATAAAAAGAAGAAAAGAAACAAGATGAATTAAAAAATAACATGACACTGGACATTCCATTGAAAATTTGTTTTCAAAACGTAGGGCTATCAAATAAGATCTGACTACTATCAACTCGCTGCCAGCAGCAAACAGAACGGCAACGGAATTGATATTGGACTGGACTTCTTGCCCAGGAAACTCCAGCATTGAAGGAAAATGAAATCAGATAGGCCATGACCAGAGGCTTTTCCAATCTCCATGGTACACCGCACTGTGAGTTTGTGCATGCACACTCAGACACCACACATCAAAGACAATTACTCAGTGGGTATACATGTAAGAAAAACAACGTATCCAACTGGATACCAGTTCTGTTTCATTAATCAAAGCTGAACTTGAAAGGAGTTAACAAAAGACGGCACACACGAATAAGTTTCCAAGCTCAAACTTTAAAAAGATAAAAAACATTTTAACAAAAAAGGGACAACATACAGGTGGGGGGGGGCACCTATTGCATACACGGAATATGTTATTGGGTCTCCTAGGATACATTATATTATATGAACTCATTTTGCTTTGATCTTCATGTTCTCACTCATGGCTTTGCCACTCATAAGAACAAGGAGATCAAAGTGTCAGTGTCTCAGTAGGTAGCACACTCGCCTCTGAGGCCGGGAGATCAGAGGGCTGTGGGTTCAGTTCTCACATCTGGCACTTGGGTTAATATCCCAGTACTGACACTGCAGTGCAGCATGGGAGGGGTGCTGCACTTCTGAGGTGCCGTCTTTCGGATGAGACGTTAAACCGAGGTCCCATCTGTCTGGATTGGTGGTAGTTCAGGTGGATGTTAAAGATCCCATGGCACTTATCGAAAAGAGTAGAGGAATTTCCCCGGTGTCCTGGCCAAATTTCCCTCATTCACTAAAAAAATACCACCAACAGGATAATCTGGTTCAAGGTCAGTTGTCATTCATCTGTATCCCCTTCCGCCGGGTCGTGCCTGAAAATAGGCAGGATTTGTCTAGTGCACTTACCCGGTCAACAAAAGCTAAATAAATAAATAAATAAAATAAATGAAAAGCTCAACTCATTCAGATAAAAAAAACGTATCCTACAAGACCCAATAACACATCCCTTATGTATTGTACAGGACATTGTTGAAAATAAGAGTAAAATCCTAACAATTTTTATCCTGGATAAAAATAGAATTTTAGCATCAAATCACACGTTGGGATTAGATCTCCATTCACCTGTTTTGCAGGTTGTGACTTCACATCAACACCACAGGAACTGCAATTCCCTTACCTGCAGCTCAGTGGCACACTGAATGTGCATTCATAAAGCAGTTAAAGGATCAGAGGTTTAAATTCAGGTACTGTACATTATATTTTAATACATAATTATGTTGTACTTTACAAACTTTATTTGACACCTTTACTACCATTAGTGATTTGATTACCTATGTAAGCCATAAACAGTTGCATCCCTAAATAAAAAGCCATATAGAGTTTGTGAATGAGCAAGGGCTGAGCAGCTAATTTCGTGTTTTATTCATTTATTTAGCGTTTGTTGACCGAGTAAGCACACTAGACAAAAAATGGCCATTTTCAGGTGTGACCCGGGTTTGTTTTGTCATTGGGAGATGTATGGCTCTCTCATTAGCTAGCCCCTCATTAATTGCCTACCCATTGGTTGGGGACTGCATGCTAATTAAAGGAGATCAATTAGGCAGTGTGCCTTATATGAAGGAATCTAGATTTAGTAGTTGCCGTATTGGTCCTTGCAAGAATAGATCCAGAAGCAAATGATTTGATACCTTTTAATGGACCAACATAGATGTAACAACAAGAACAAAGTGCTCTAGATTTCGGACCAACCAGTTTTGTTCTTGTTGTTACATCTATGTTGGTCCATTAAAAGGTATCAAATCATTTGCTTCTGGATTTATATGAAGGAAGACATTTGGCAGTTGCATTTTAGAGAAGGGACCCAGCTGATGGGTGGTCGACCTTGATGTCTGGTAGCTGGGCAACTTCACAGCAGGGCTCTGAGGTCAATACCAAAATACCTCCACTACTATTGGAGGTACAGTGCATCCCATTTAAATGTATACCTGATAAACACACAGCCAGTTTAAACGTATAGAATTTCCAAGTCCCGATTTTCCCTATACTTCCTATGTAAAACAGACCTGTTAAATGCATAAAGGATCCCTTTTAACTATATATTTTTCACTCAGTTTTGCTGTTCAGGTGCAGACTGACTTAATTTTACTGACATTGCCTGTAGCTGCCTTGTTAACTAGCAATTAATTGTTTGTTAATGAGCTGCTCCATTTAAAATAAGGTGTCAATCACCTGCTTCAACCTTTTAACCATCAAACCCAAGTCAGAGAAGCACTCTCCTTCACACTGAAATCAAAGCAAAGAACCCCAAGGAATGTCATAGAAGCACTTTACATGAATTCCAGAAGCACCCTCCCTCACACAGGAATCAGACCAAAGAGTACCACAGCATGTCAGAAATCACTTTATCCTAACCAAAGAAGAGCTTAAGTGCTACTGGCATTTCTTTTCCCTACTCAGCCCCCTGGCACATAGTGCAAATTGTGCTCACCATTAAAATAATGCAAGATCTGATAAACACATAGCCCTCTTAAAGGCATACTTTTGGCCGGTCCCAAGGGTATGTATTTAAGAGGGCTGCACTGTATAAAAAGTGGCCAATTCAGGCAGAAAAATATATTATAGTGTATAGCAGAGCACTGCTCTGTATAGAATTCCATTTCTTTCGAAATGCTGTTGTACCACAGTTCAAATGTCATGGAATGTTATTATACCCTTCTGTGGTACAATAGCATTCTGAAACCTCTATGGACTGCATAAGGCAGTTTCATTCTGAAAGCAAAAGAACCACTGTGGACACATTTCACGTAAAACTATATAAAAATACAGGATGAGCCACTTTATGCACAACCAGTGTGTTGTGTCACCTCGGGGTTCTGATTTCCACAGACCACTCGAGTTTTGCTCTCAAGGTCAGAGGGAATTAGAATCCCTCTGTGGCACAACACACTGCTTGTGCACAGTTGCCCATCCAGTATTCTCTATATATTTGTAAGATTTGCCTTGTGGGGAGGGGGTGTGTACCAAATTCTCAGTTTTTACCTATGTATGCCATAAACAGTAGCACCCATAAGTAGAAGTCATTTGGAGTTTGTGAATGAGCAAGGGTTGAGCAGCTGGTTTTGTGTTTGTTACAAGCACTGATTTGGGCACTTTCACCATAACACCCTGTTCCTTGAACAGCTGTCTGGTTTGGGACAGAGTGTTCAGAATGGCTTCGCTGGGTGGGGCCTTGAGAAAGCAATTGTCCCGATAAGGGAAGACATACAGTCCCTTCTTCCAGAGAGCCGCTGCCACTACCACTAAGCCTTTGATAAATACCCACAGTGCAGAAGATAAGACAAAGTGTGCTACTTACTGTCAGTCAGTCAGTTAGGCCCTGTCCACACTGATAGGTATTTTCTAAATTTCTTTAAAAAACATTTTAATTTCTGTATTTGAGCACAGCTGTCAGAGCATCCACACTGTGCTCCGACACCGTACTTGCCCACTTAATTCCCAACCAGCAAATATGTCAGTCTGAAGCAATGCTAAAACCCTGCTCTGATCATGATTCCAAGCCTAGCACGGTTTTTGAGCATGGTTCGTAGTACAGTTTTACCGTGCTATAGTGTGGATGCAATCCGTGTTTGCTGCTCTTGTAACGTTTCTGACTGCCAGTAATGTTACAAAAATGGAAGTGTGGACAGGACAATAGATTTATTGTTCGGTCATGGAACCATTACAATCTTTAAGAAATACATTATATTAAAGAGATGCAATAAAATCCAAGAATAAATATCAGAATCTATCTTCAGCAAAATTAGACAGTACTAACACTGCAAATTTCTTATGTAATATACAATTGTTTAGGTTATAATGGAAACTCCCAACAAAATAGAGCTCTTTTTTTTCTCCCCCTTAGCCGGCAGCAGTCCTTCTTGGTGCTCTGGGCATCTATAACCCTGTCACCCCCGCTATGTCCCAAGTTTTATCTTCACCCCAGGAGTGTGCCCCGTCTCATGGTATCCCTATCCACAATAGACCAGGTCCCTCAGAGAAGCCATTCATGGTGCTTCTGGAGTGAGCCTGGGTTGGCAGGGTGCGAAGTCTGCAAGCTGCCCTGCAGCTGTCATGGTGCATGACTGCATTTTCATGTTTTCTTCCCCCAGGGATGCTGGCTGCTGGGCATGCTCATGCAAGGCATGTGCACACGTCTAGTCAGTCAATGTCCCCAACCCATAATGCTGCACTTTTCCTGCACCACCACCCATGGTTGCCCAGGTGGTGGTCACACAGCGACAGTGATTCCCCCCTCCCTCCCCAGAGGAGGAGAGCATCCTGTGTGCGGCTTAATCCTCCTCCTCTGGCCTGTCCTCCAACTGTCCAGGTTCGTTCCTGCACCCAAGTCATCAGTGTCACGTGCAGTAGCACTACTGCTGCGCTGATGGGCCAGCCTAAAATAGAGCTCTTTTAAGAAAGTAAAAGACATAAGACAGTTTACTAGATCATAGACTTTAAATAGCATGGGGACTACTAATTTTTCAACCTATGACAGTAGGTTTCTTGTGCACATTTAATTACTCTTATCTAAAAGTTCCCATATTATACAATGGCAAAAAAGAATGATGGCCTCTGATTGGTTAGTCTGGGACTGGCCCCATGATGTTATCCCAGTACAACATCATGGATCTAGTCCCAATATACAGAAGACCACATCAAATGTGAAAAAAAATATCTCCATCTCGAAGCAAACTGTAACTGTGTTTGTGATCGCTTCACACACAGTCAGTCTCTCCCTCTCACAACACAGAAAGCAGCCTAAGAAACATACACAACCCTCAAACATACCCCAAATTCACCAGGTATTTTTCACTGGTTTTAAAAAACAGGTGAAACCCATCGTTATCATTGGGTTCATGGATCGAGTGCACCCAGCAAGTGAGCCAGCAACTGCATCTTCAAACAGTCACCATGTGGCTGTCGCTCGTCCACACGCTTATCATTTCACTTTCTTCTGTTCTTTTGCTTTAAGCCCCACACAAAAAATAGTTAGAAACATTCTTCCTACCATCTCTTTTTGTCTCTTTACACAAACAACCCCATGGCAGTTGATGAACTGGCGACTATAACAATGGGGGGGGGGGTGGCAGTCACTCCAAACAGCAGCAGCATAGGAATCTGACAAACAGAAAGCTACAGAAACTCAAAACTGTGTGACAAAACATAAGGTAAACACCGACAGAGCAGGGCACAAAGACCAGCAGCACTGACAAACATTGCTATGTGGACTCACTAGCCTCACAAAAGGACATCAGCTCCACCTACTGGTTGAAACAAGAAATCAGCACTATTTTTTTTATAACGTAACCCCGCACATTCAAAAAATGAGTAAAAAAAATCCACTTTAAATGCAGTGTTTCTCTTTTTTCCTTTTTTTGTTACCTTTATAAACGAGACATTGTATAATAGCAATAATGCACTCCAGGGTGTGTGTTGTGCTGAGATAACATCACTTCTGGGGCATTGGACCAACCACCCCAGGTGTGACGTTATCCCAGCACAACACTGCCTGTCATGCATTATTACTTAAATACCTAACTTAGAAACATAGAAGATATCAGTAGAAAAGGACCTCTTGGCCCACCTAGTCTGCACTAAAGTCCCTACCTACTGTACTACTGTAGACACTAAATGATCTCCCCCTTAACCCCCCCAGCCCTGTTACTAAGGTTCTCCTGTGTCTATCCCATGCATGTTTGAACCCTGTTACCGTTTTGGTACCCACCAACTCTGCTAAGAGGCTGTCCCAGGCATCCAACTTCCTTTCCGTGAAGAAATACTCCTCACATCCCCTCTAAGTCTCCCCCTTCCAGCTTCATATCATGTTCCCTTGTCCTTGAGCATCTTTTTCTGTGCAATATGCCACCCTCCTGTATCTTACTGATACCCTTTAGGTATTTGAATGTTTCTATCATGTCTCCCCTTTCCTTTTCTCCAGTGAGTACATATTTAATTTTCTGAGTCTTTCCTCATAGGGCTTCTGATGCAGACCATGCACTATTTTGGTTGCCCTTCTCTATATTGCTGCCACCCAGTCTACTGTATGTCCTTCCTGAGATGGGGCCTCCAGAACTGAACACAGTACTCCAGGTGTGGCCTCACGATTGATCTATATTGGGGTAATACTACCTCCTTTTTTCTGCTGGTGTTACCCTCCCTGTGCACCCCAGCATCCTAATAGCCTTTCCTACTGCCTTAGCACACTGCTTTGCTACCTTCAGGTCATCAGATATGATGTTCCCCAGATCGCTTTCCTGTTTTGTTGTTGTTAACACCCCCCACCCTCCCAAATGATACACTGCCCTTGGGTTTCTGTGCCCAATGTGCATAATTTAACATTTTTTGGCATTAAAGCCCAGTTGTCAAACCCTTGACTGGTCTTCCAGGTTTTTTTAGATCTTCCTTCATTTTTTCCACCCCTCCACCTTTGGTGTGTCTACTCCATTGCAGATTTTTGTGTCAACCTCAAACAGGCATACATTTCCTTCCAGCCCCTCTGCAATGTCACTAATAAAGACATTGAAGAGAACTGATCCCAGTACTGACACGTGTGGCACCCTGCTGGTTACCTTACCTCCCTCTGTGTGAACTCTGTTTACCACCACCCTCTGAGTTCTGTTACTTAGACAACTTTGCACACATTTTACTCCATGATCCACCTCCCTGGTAACCCAGTGAAAAAACTGTCAGATTTGTTTGGCAAGATCTACCCCCTCTGAACCCATGTTGCCACAGATCCTGCAATCCACTGGTGTTAAGGTATTCCCCAGTCCTTTCTTTAAGTAAAGTTTCCATAGCCTTGCCCACCACTGAAATCAGGCTTACAGGTCAGTAGTTTCCTGCCTCCTCCCTATTCCCACTTTTGTGTAGTGGGACCACATCTGCCCTCCAACAGTCCTCCGGAACTCCCCCCCCCCCACTCTGTATCCAGTGATAGATTGAACAGGGCCATCAGAGGCACAGACAGTTCCTCTTTTATTTCCATCAGTATCCTAGGGTGAACCCTGTCCAGCCCCATAGCCTTGCCAACTTTTAGTTTTGCTAGTTCCCTGAGGACTCTCTCCTCTGTAAAAGGGCTAGTATCCACCTCCATTCCCTTAATGCCTTTCTCCACTATTTGTGGCCTATCACATACCCCTTCCTTTGAGAATACAGTACAACCTCAATTATCCGAATGCTCTGGGAGACATCAGATTTGTTAATCTGGTAAAATAAACTTGAACTTGAACATTAGTGCCTCACTGAACAAGAACATACCATATAATGTTATATATTTGGACTTTAGTAAGGCCTTCAATGTAACACCACAATAGGCTATTAAAAAAATGGAAACTTTAAAAATAAACACCACTCTTATAAACTGGATCACTGAATGGCAATCCAAAAGGTGTCAAAGGGTACTTGTGAATGAACATTTCTCTGAGATCGGAGGGCTGACTTGTGGGGTTCCTCAGAGATCCATACTGGGCCCTATTTTATTTCAAATATTTATTGCCGATTGTATGTATGTATGTATGTATGTATTTATTATTGAGATCTTGGATTACAACCTTTGGGCTTAAAGCTCATTTGCAAAGGTTCCACGTTATGAAAAAGTTTATAGTTAAAGTATCTAGGCACAAATTCAAAGAGACAAGGACAAAAAAACACAGATTCAGAAAACAAGGAAGAAAAACATAATAATGAATTGTAATTAGGTAGAAATAGGTGTTTTAAAGGCAGGACATTAACAAATTGCAGGAAAAATAGGAGCAATCATGGCTAGTGCAGGAAGCCAGAGAAACTGGATTTCATCGTAACATCATATCTAACCTGCTGGGCAACAAAATAGCAACGACACTAAGATAGGTGGCCTGTGCAAAACTATAATTGAATCAGATTACCTACAACAAGATCTAGGCATTATATCCTGATGGGTCAATACATGGGAAATGAAACTTAATATGGTTAAATGTAGAGTCATGCATGTTGGTAGGGATAATCATATGTGCAACTACCCCCTATGTGGGGTTCCTTTGTGTGAGTCTACATCCGAAAGGGACTTATGGATTTTAGTAGCTAATAATATGGGAACAGCAGATCAGACAAATGAAGCTACAGCAAAATCTAATAAAATAATATTTTCCATAAAGAAGAACATTGTAACAAGAGAAAAAATGTACTAATTCCTCTCTATAGAGCCTATGTGCGTCCTCATATAGAATATACCTCCAAACTATGGTACTCATTCAGAAAAGGTGAAAGGGATAAGTTGGAAAAAGTCCAGAGAAAATTCACTAAGAATATAGAAGGCATGAAAGGTAGAGAATACCAGGATAGGCTACAACAGCTTGATCTAATGTCTTTAGAGACCAGATGTACAGTGGTAGTCATGATAAAGTTGTACCAGGTCATAATGTCATACGATTAATAGCGTACAGCATTATGGTGTATTCCAGACCTGTACACTCTCTGAGTTGGACCCCCCGGGCCAGGGGGCACAGCTCCCTGTAATGGGGGTGTGTGGGGGTGGAGTCCCCACAGAATCAAAAATAATCCAGTAATCAACATAGCGTGATTAAGTCTGCTGACATTCTGCCGTGTGACATTGTGCGTGCCTTCAAAAGTTGACCATATCGAGGTATACCGAGGGGTGTGCAAGCATGATAGTGACTGTATACGTGCAGACCTACTATTTATGTATAATGTAATGTAAAGTCCTTTTTCTTATCTGAACTAGAAATCATCTTTAAGCAGTGTGACAGGAATACTAGGGGACACCTGTTGCAGATTACAGGGATCAGATTTAAACACATTAAAAGAAAATATATTTTTACATCCCTTGTGGTGAACCCTTGGAACTCTTTGTTTGAGGATATAATTAAAAGTCAAACTAAGGTAGAATTTAAGAAAAACATTAGATAAGTATATCCATTCCGGGATCACACTCAGATATTTTCAGGATTAATGGATAGGAGCTCATATGGGCAACTGCCTACTTGCTCCTTACAAATATTAGTATGAACCGTAGTACCAAATAAATAAAGAGCAATATAGCCTAGATGGCCTTTGAACATAACACCATTGGCAACTTTGAGCAATTTCTATAAAATATCTTGGGTGGGATATTCAGAGCAGTGTGCCCTGTGCAATATGGCTGCGCCTGCGCAAAAGTGGATACAATATGTGCCAAAATGTGATATTCAGCAGCATCAGATGTGCAGTACAAAACCCAATGCACTATAGCACAATGGTAATGAATGCATGCACAAGTGCAGGGGGCATAATCAGGAATAATGTGCGCAGTGCGATATTCAACAGCAGGCGATGTGCGCAATAGTGGAGCAAGCGGAAGTTGCGCTATAGTGGAAATGAGCGAAAATAAAAGGAGCAAGTGAGAGGAGGATGATTGCGCTAGAGAGGAGCCATAGTGGAGGAGTGTAGAGACAGAGAAGCAGGGAGCCAGGGAAAGAAACAGGTGGTCAGGGGTGGCCAAGAGGTGGACGGGGGGGCCACTGGACACATGTGTGTGTGAGTGTGCATGTGTACGTGAGGGTCTGTGTGTGCCACAGAGGAAGGACAGCAGTGGGGCAGAGGCAGGGCATGCAGTGGTGAAGTGCCAGGGGTGCTCCCAGTACAGGGGCAGTACCAGCAGCACACAGCCGGGGGGGGACCAGGTAGGCAGCCGCCTGGGAAGGGAACACCAACCAGGGACATGGCCAGTGCCACCTTCCAGATGGAGGCGGTAATGAGGGGTGTGAGGAGGCAGGCTGCAGGGAAGCACTGCTGTGGAAGGGCCCATTGGCGGTATGCCCAGAACAGACTATACCGTGCCCATGCCAGCTTCGAGCTGTACAGTGACATTGAGATCGTGGGCCTGTACCACCTGAACTGGGCCATTCTGAGGGGGCTCTGTGAGCTCTGCAGTGAGGAGATGCAGGCACCCACAAGATGGAGCCATGCTCTGTCTGTGGAGACAAAGATCATAGCCGTCATGTGCCTGCTCATCACGGGCACCTTCCAGAGACCAACAGGGGACACAACAGGCATCACCCGGTTGGCTGCATCATGCCTAGTCACACAGTTCCTCAGTGCACTGCTGCCACATGCTGTGGAGTACATCCATTTCCCCAGGCCACAGGCGGAGCACACAGCAAACATGCAGGAGTTCCACAGGGTAGCACGGTTTCCTGGCATGCTCGGGGCCATCGACTGTACCCATGTTGGCATCCACATGCCACCTGGCCCAGAAGGGGCAGCATATATAAACCACAAGGGATACCTGAGTGTCAACTGCCAGGTGGTGTGCAATGCCGTGGGTGTGTAATCAATGTCTGTGCCACACACCCTGGGGGAGCACATAATGCCTTCATCTGCCACCAGTCTGCACTGTGCCATAGGTTCAAGAGTGAGGACATCCCCACTGGCCATCTGGTAGGTGAGTATGCAGTGCATGCCAGATGTTGGGTGCAGCTGGGGGGGTGTGGGGCAAGAGTAGGGGTGCCATGGGGAGCAGCCTGGAAGGCCAGGGGCACAGTGCCACAGACCACCATGCTAACAATACCTCTCTACACACAGGTGACAGAGGGTACCTGGCTGCTCACACCAGACTGGTGCCCCTCAACCCCAGCGCAGCAACAGTACAATGAGGCACACACCACCACACGAAATATCATTGAGCGGGTGTTCGGGCTGCTGAAGGCACGGTTCCGTTGCCTGCACACTTCTGGTGGTGCCCTACAGTACAGCCCCTCAAAGGCCTGCGGGCTATTCCTGGCCTGCTGTATCCTGCACAACATGGCCACCGACTGGGATAGCCATTGAGGTCAGAGAGGGGGGCAGCAGTGGGGACGATGAGGACGCTGGTCCAGCTGGTGTTGGGCAGCCACCCCCTGGACGAAGGGATTCCAGGCTGGTCCGGATGGCCCAGCAGCACCAGGACTCCATTGCAGAGGAGCACTATGGACCACACAGGTAGGTGAACAGGGCCACGAGCAAGCACCAGGGGCAACGGCACAGCTGACAGACAGGGAGGGGCGGACACCAGGGCAGGTTCAGCAGCAGGGGTGTGGGAATGGGCGGGGACCTGCACACAAAGGCAGAGAACAGCAGGGCTGCACACAGCATGCACACACAGGTACACACACCCCATTCCCCTGCCCATAGGGCCACCTACACACCCACCCCCATACACCCACACAGGACCCACCATAACCACACCCAGTGGTAGGCACTGTGAGTGCCTCAGATGCTGAGCACCATTGCACAGTGGTGGACAGCACTATGCTGGCATCATCATGCACACGCCACAGTGTCCAGCATCCAGGCGGGTGTGCACAGGGACCATGTGAGTGCAGGACAAGGCACCACACCCATGCGACACACACGGAACACCACAGTGCACATGGGGCAGTGGCAGACAGCGGTCGTGCAGGGGGAGGGGTCAGTCATGCTGCACAGTAGCACAGCCACCATGGATGCGTGGGCAGCCCCACCAAGACTTGCCAGCTGTAACAGGCTGATCAGTGGCCTCATGGGGTGGCACCAATGGTCCCCAAGGGGTGCCATTGTATGCACACGACCGTGTCTGTGCAGGTGTCTGCGGGCCACCAAACATGCCCGCACCAGGCATGCTTGGTATGCCCACAGCTGATCCAGGCATCGACATGGGAGGAGATTGCCTGACGCTGAGAAAGAGAGGTGGACATTGCACTCTGTGGGTTGTGCAGTGGCCGGGCACACAGCTGATTGTCCAGTGTAGCCACTACGGTCGCCATCGCAGTGGTGTGCCTATCGATGGCTGTGGTCATATCCACCCGCTGTTGAGCTAACTCTGCCAGGAGCAGTGCATGGTCCCTGCTGCACCACTCCTCTGCCTGGCACAGCTCCACACGGAGTGCATCCACTGCTACCATGAGCCATACCTGCTGATCCACAGAGGCCTGGAGAAGACTGCTGTGGGCATCCAAGGGGGTCATCTGCATGGCCAACATGCTGACCCTCATGTTGTTCCTGACCCTGCGGCACAGCACCCCGCGACAGTGGGCACGGCATGGCATTGCCTTCTTGGGGTACATCCTCACGTGGTGCACTGTTGCTGCCCCCTGCCCCATCCCCCCAACAACACTGTCCAGCTACTGCCACTGCCCCTCTGGCTGCTGAGCACTGGATACCACCAGCGTGGCTGCATCAGAGCCACCAACACCACTACTGCATCCGCACGCCAGTGCTGCCCCACTGAATGCCACAAACATGACAGGGACAAGGGCTGTTGGGCAGGCAACCATGCCAGAGCTGCCCGCACTGCCACCTAGGCAGATGCCAGTCATGGGATCCCCCTATGACCCACCAACATCACTGTCCAGGACGTGCATCACGCCATCATCGGTACTGGAGTTGGCCCCGTCTGTGTCTCAACACACAGGACACCATGCCTGGCATTCCGCTGGAACACAGCCAGGGCCTCATCCACACCTGCACCACAGGCATCAGTCCAGACAGCTGTGCAGGGCTGCAGGCAGTCGGTCCCTTGGACACCTGTGGAGGTGGATGGATGCTTCACCAGTTCCAGGGCCGCCCCCATGGTGGACACACCCACCACCGCTGCTCCATGCAGATGCTCAGGAGCTGTAAAGGAACACAGTACCATTAGTGGTGCTGTCTGAGCCTTGGACCCCACCCCCCCACCACCTACACACTGCCAGCACCGATTCTACCATGTAGTGATGGTCTTCCGCCCATCTGGAAGCCTCCACTGGGCACACCCCTCAATGGCACTACACCGCATGCTGCTGGCCACCTGCTTCTCCAGCAGCATCAGGCGAGGCATGTCCTGCTGGCCCCCATCAGTGGCTGCACATGCTGCCCTGATGGCAGCCACATTGTCTTTTATCCTCCTCCTGTCCATGCTGACCTTCCTCTTGCACTCCTGCACAGAATGCTGGTGGCTGCCCTGCTGGTTTACTGCATGTGCCACCTCCCCCCATGCCACCGCATGGGCCTGTGGTGTGCCTCTCTGTCCACTGAGTACTGGCGCCCTGTCAAGGTAGGCCTTGAACAGTGCATCCGATTCTGCCCTGTTGAAGTTGGACCTCCGCTTCCGCACCCTCCCCTGCTCCTCATCCTCCTCACGTTCGGTCATGCTTGTACCTGGGGAGATGGACAGGTGTTACCATGGACTGTTTAGTCCCATACAGCCCTCCCAGACCACTGTCCACACGTCTCCACAGCATGGCATGTACTTCCTAAGGCTGCAATACCGATCCATGGCCTGTGCAGTTTCAAGGTACCTTTATAGCACATCACATGCAAATTAGGGTATGTGCAACTGTAATGGGATGCAAATGCAGCGGCTGTACTGCAGAATGGATCATGAGCTGATCTGCATAACCTGGCTGAATATCGAGCGGCTGCGCCATGCGCGATGGTGTTGTGCATGCTCAGCTTGTGGTGCAACACTGTGACGTGCGCAATCGGACCCACACCATGGATGTGTGTGGTGCTGACACATACGCGAGCGGCGCAGCATACGCACGTAGCGCGGGTGGCAGTACAGCGCACAGCCACTACTGTGCCTGTGGCACTCCTGTGCTGTACGTCCTATGGGGCAAACGTGACATGGTGTGGATGGCACAGTGCAATCATGCCCCATATTGTGCCACTGTGCCATGGGTGCCATGGCGCCCAGTCGCATGAGCCACTGCATGGCGCTCACACCTACGCACACCATACAGGGGACTCCCAATAGCACAGTGGTGCTCCGTGCACAGCCAGACCCTTGACCCTGTGACTGACCTTTGCTCTGTAGACACCATGTGGCCATATGGCTAACCCACTTCCGCAATCCGGTGCCAGTGCGATTGCGACTGGCAGTGCAGCACCATGCTGCCGCAGCATGTGGGGCAGGTGCATTACCAGGTGCCATTTTGCACTGTGGACAGCCTGGATTATGCCACACACCAGAGCCCCTGTGTGGAGTGCCACTGAGCAGGCCAACCTGGTAGCCCTTGTAGAGCCACATGCAGGTGCCCTGTTTGAGCAGGTGCCCCTCGAGAGGCCTCGCACCACGGTGTGGCAGGAGGTCACAGATGGGCTGGAAGAGGCCACTGGGAGCTGTCATTTGGGGAAGCAGTGTCACCACAGCTATGGTGACCTCCAGCGGCATGACCCTGACCACCTGAGGTGCTTGCAGATGCGTGCCCAGTGGGGAGCAGTGCCACGGCCAGGTAGGTGCTCCATGACCATCACTAGCCATCTCTTACTGTCCTTGGGGCACAGTGGTCAGCAGGCCAGGCCACCGGGGGGGCTGGCACCTGTGTTGTCAGGTGTGGGGGAGCATTGTGTCCACCCTACACCACAGCAACACAGACAGGCTGTGCGGGCCAATGCCTGGAAGGGTCTATGGGTCAAACATGTACTGATGTGCCTCTCTTCATGTTACCCCCCTAGGCCCAGAGGACCACCGTAGAGCACGGATGGCTGAGGAGCAGCAGGGCCAGAATCATGCCGGGGGAGTGGGCATGCGGGCAGACCACAGTGGTGGTGCTGCAGGTCATCAGTGCCCTGCAGACCAGGATGCAGATGATTACTGTGATAACTTATACACCTGTACAGGGTGGGTTGCAGGGGTGGTGGTGTGGCATGGCCCCTCTGCACATAGCCCCTCCAGCTGTGCACTTCCCGTGGTGCCCTCTGCACTATCCTGTGGGCCTGCACCTGTGGGTGGGTGTCGCAGGTGGGCTGTGGGTGCACTGAGTGCCTGGCTGTGCCACTGCCATCCCACTGCATTACCATGGCGCTGGACGGCCAGGATGGTGCTGTGCGGTCCATGGGCGGTGAAGGTGTGCAGCGGTTTGTATGGCTATGGTTGCCCGGTTGGGTGGCTCATGTGGGCGCACTCACTGTGGGTGGTTGCATGACATCCCAGGGGCACCGGTCACTGATGCACGCCATGCACGTTGGGTGAGCTGTGCTAGTCTGGGCAGTCACTCATACTGCTTCTGCTCCCTTGTCCTAGGTGGCCATGATTGGGAGGCCATGGAGCAGACCCTCTGGGAGATCCTGCAAGTCACCCAGGCAACACTGGAGCTGCTAGAGAGGATGGACAGGGGGGACAGGCAGTGGCACCACAGGCACCACAGGGCGGCAGGAGAGGACCGGGGCCACCAGTAGGGCCTGCAGCTTGTGGAGTCACTCAATCCCTCCCTAAACTGTACCCCACACCCCCATATCCCCCACCTTTGCCTTACCCATTGTCTCCTGACCCTTTCCCTCCCCCTTGTAGCATCCCCACCCATCCCCCCGTTGTACATAACTGTATATAGGTTTGTTGCTGTTGTTCTGTTTAATACACTGGTTTATATCTATATTCATGTCCAGTCTCTGATTTGCAGTGGGCGCATGGAGCCTTGCAGCAGTGGTGTGCATGGCTACTGTGGGGTGGGGCTGGCTTGGGCATGGGTGTGTCTGGCGGGGCTCCTCGACTGGTGTGGGTGGGGGCCATGGGCTCTGTCTAGGGGCATGTGTGGTGTGCCTTGTGCACTTTTCATATGTGTGCAGCAGGCTGTGGTGCATGTGCTGTTTCCCATCTGCCCCTGTCGGTGTGTGCTTTGCCTGTGTGGCTGTGGCCATTGCAGCTACACTGCCACCATGCACGACTGTGGTACACATGGTCGTGTGACCCCACCACCTCATGCTTGGCTAACGGCGTGCCTTCAGGGGCAGCCCATACCTGTCACCTTGTAGGCATGGTGCCCTTCCTGCTGGCTTTACAGCCCCTGAACTATCGCACATCTGTTCCTGTTGCCACTGTGGGTAGTGCCATTGGCTGCTCCCTCCATGCAGTCCATGTGTATTTATTTATTTATTTTATTTGTTTTTGTTAACCAGGTAGACACACTAGACAACAAATGCCTATTTTCAGGTGCGACCCGGGAGGTTACAATACAGAAAACGAGGTACAGAGTCAAGGCAGCAAACAAGCACAATACAGAAAACATGGTACATAGACATGGTAGAAAACAAGCCCATTAAACAGGTGAGCCAGCGAAATATTACAATACAGAGAACATGGTACACTGTCAAGGTGGCATGCAAGTCCCCACGCAGGGAGGGGCCGAGGTACAGAGTAAAGACTTGAGTACAACAACAACTTGACTGGAAAAAAGTAGAGAGTATATGGCAACTGGTGCGTCTAGTCCATGTGAGTGGGAAGGTGGGAGTCCACAGATGGGAGCAGGGGGAGATTGACAGGTAGACAGGGAAGGGGGCAGGCAGAGCAGGGTTGAGGCGGTGGTCAGGAGAGTAGGCGAGGGGGGAGAGTAGGCAGGGAGGTAGGTCAACAAGGGAGCTGGTGAGTACAGGGAGGGGGAGGGGCGGCAGGAGGACCACCACGATATGATTGGTTAGGCCTGCAGGGAGAGAGCAGCCCAACAATTGCGGACCTCAGAGGGTGGGGCAGGGGAGTAGAAGGTTCGTTAAGTGCCACAAGAGAGGGAGCTAATGGGTAAGTCGGGTGATGGGGCTCCTCGCAGAGGGTAGAGTTGAGGTTAGTCTAAGTGCTGGGAGAACAAAAGGGGGTAGAGGTGGGTGCAAGGCAGCGGAAGGGGCTAAAGGGTGAATAGGGCAGGCGCCTTAGCGGAGGAGGAGGGAGGTGATAAGGGGGAGGAGGTCAGAGGTCGAAGTTCAGTATGTGGGAGGAGTGTGGGGAGGGAGTCACCCAGCAACTAGTGGGCACAAAGGCAGTCACCCAGCAACTAGTGGGCACAAAGACAGGTGGAGACAGCCTTGAGGAACTTCCAGACTTGTTGACTGGGGCGGTGCCTGTGGTCTGGTGGCTGTCACATGGGGTTCTGCTGCATGCAGGTGGTGGCCTGGTCACAGGCCCCTGCACCTGCCATCAGGGTGGCCAGGGTCATGGGGCGACCGCCACATGTCAGGTTCACCAGCACCCTGGGGGTGGGCAGGCCACAGGTTACACGGCACCATGGGCCTCACAATGGCAGAGCCTGTTGCACTGCTTTGTGTGGCTGTTTGCAGGTGTGCCTATGTGACAAGGTTGGGGGGGCGTTGTGTGTGCCCTGTGTTGCCTCCTGTGTAGCGCATGCCTCCATGAACCTCAGGTGGGTGCTGTGTTGCCTGGTGGGGCCGGTGCTGTGGCGGGGTGGGTGCATGGGTGGCGGACCTTGGTCTAGCCCTGTGTTCGACATGTCTTCCTACTTGTGGTGGCATCCAGGGTGGCCCTTGTCACGTGTGGGGGTCCCTCGGGTACTGTTGCCAGGTCACTCACTTTGCTGTGCCTCTGTGGGGGCCATGCTGGTGGGCCTTGTGTGGGTTGTGGTGACATTGGTGGACGGTGTCACTGCCTGCATTGGGTGGCATGGTGGGGTTGTGGTACTTATGCATTGCACTCTGGGGTGACTGGATGCCTTGGCACAGTGGTGCCGGACTGCCTTCTGTGCCATGCACTGTTGGGTCCTGCCTCTGGGCTGGGTGTCTGGGACACTCTGTACTGGGGAGGGTGGCAATGGTGTGATGCCGTGGCATGGGTGGGGCTTGGTCATCATTGGGTCCTGGTCCCTGTTGGCTGGTGGACGGTGCAGGGGCGCCATGCCCAGCAGGTGGGGAATACTGGGTCACATCTGCTGGTGGCTCAGCACTGGGGTTCAAGGGTCAGTGGTCTATCCTGCACCCGTCTGGTTCTGCTGCTCATGGAGGCCTTGTCCTGGTTGGGTGGGGAGGGCTAGGGGTTGGGGGGATGGTCTGTTCTGGTGCATGCTCCTTAGCACATGGCACATCCATGGCTACTGCTCAGCTGCTTCCTGTCTTTGTCCATGTGCATCCCTAGGGGCGCACATGGTGTGAGATTCAGCCACATTGTGCAGGCACTCCATGTCCTGCGCATGGTTTGAATATCACACTGCCAGTGCACTGGCACACTGACATGCGCCTTCTGCTCCTCTATTGCGCATCTTCCCCGCGCAGTCTGAATATCCCACCCCTTGAGTCTAAATCCAAGGTTAACCACACTGCTAGCTTTCACCACAGTTTAATTCCTAATTACATTGGGGTCTTTTAATAGTTCAGCAGTTAGTGATATTTTTTTTATACCTCACTCAAAGCAGATCTGTTCTTCTCTCTCTCTCCTGTCTGACAGAATGACAGGGCATAAAGAATGTCCCAGGCCCTTTTCCTACTCTCTTATAACAAAGGGTAACCTCCAATTCACTATTCTCAGGAAGTTTGTACAAGTGTGTAAGTTTGGCTATTGACAGACATGACAAAGGCTCCTCCACTGTCTTTTCCATGCTCCACTTTCCGGGCTATTTTGTATTGTGATTACAGGTCATACATATCCTAGGGAGAAAAGACAGAAGATCTCTCTTCTGAGCATAATACTATTTATACAATATGCATGGACACAAATCAAATGTCACAAAAAATGTTACCTCCACATATGCATGATACATTTTAGAACACAGAATTCTTCACACATATGTTGGATAAATACCACCTGTAAATCATCCACCCTCAAAAAAAGAACCAGCCTATTGTATAACCAGGACATGCAATGGGGACCTGTGTGATACATTATTGATCTACGCTCATGCAGTATGACCTCGGGCACATAACTTGTGGCTTGTTCCACATGTGAGGTTACCTGAGGTTAGACTGCCCTTGTGTAGATAAATAATGTATCACAGTTTCCCACTGCATATCCCCTATTTTGACACCAAATCAAAGAAACCCTCACAAGCCCCTTTGGCAGCAGCATCATACCTTTTAATAATTTATTCAGGCATCTAAACATCTAAAGGGCTAACTGAAGCTACTTTTGCTGCAATCATTGCCCACAGATGTACCAAACAAAGAAACTGGAGATCCTTCAGTTGAACAGGGACATCCACAGATTACCAAATCCTCTGAAGCACTCCAATAAGGAGTAAGCAATGCAGGGCAGCAGGGGTGCTGTCTGCACTGATACCCTTGGGTGCTTTTGCATGGACATCCAAGTGGAGGGGACCCATAGGGGATCTCTACCTTTAACAAGGGGCTGCTGACAGGATACAGGACCATTATGGGCAACCAGTCTATGAAACGTGCCTCTATCATACGTCCATAAGGGCTGAGGTGTCAAGGACTTAAGGGGCTTGTAGAGGACTGCAGTTTCCTCAGAGCTGATTCTACATCAGTACCAAACTATTTAGAACCCCCAAAAGGGGGCATTAAGGACAGACTGCTGCACATCAACAAAGATACCTGCCACAAGGAGCAAGGAATGTCTTCTAAGGCAAATACAAGAAGCAGCTGCACTGGCAGAAGCATTAGAGTTGTCAGAAGCAGAACTCAAAAGATTCTTACCCGGTGTCATGACCTGCAGTAACAGACTTTAACAAGTCAGCCTTAGCAGGACTATCAAGCAGTAAAGCAATGTTAGTCATAACAGACTTCCACAAGCTGTTTTGATATTTATTTATTTATTGGAATCTCGGATAACACCTTTGAGCTAATGTTATGCAGAGGAGATGTGACAGACATCTACGCAGAATCTACATTTGAAAGTTCAGTAAAGGAATTGTTCAGTTTCCAGAGAAATGGCCAGGTATGGGCTGTGGGAGCTGGAGGTGGGTGGCCCCCCATCTTTAGTGACTAGGTCCACCTCTACGGATTTCTTCTGTGGATTTCTATTTTGCCTCAGGCACTTGGCCAGTGATGAGGGAAGTACCCAGACATGGGATTGTAAGGAAAATTCTCTCTAGGAGTCGAAGACTCTAGTGTGGTTTGGGGAGCCACAAGAGGATAATTGGTTCATTCCTCAAATGAACCGCCAGATCAGAAATGGCGGCCAGAGGAGCCAGGCCCCAGTGGGGGAAAAGAGCAAGTAGTGTACAAGTCGGGCTGTGTACCCAAAGCTGTGTGCAGTCTGGGCTGTGTGCCTGATGGGTTTAGAGCTCATGGGCTGGAAATGGTGATAAAGTGTTCTGTTGTCTCTAATCTGCAATACCAGGGAAATGTAGCCCCATGGGGTCCGCCTATGCTTTGTTTGTTTAGCTTGGAAGTGAATAAAAGCCACACTGAAGAATCCTGTTCCTGGTTCTGAACATTACAGTTATTGCTTCCTGTGTTCGGATTTCACTTGAGCCTCTTGTTCAGAGTAGCCAAACCTAGGTCCCTGTGCCGAGTAACTCATCCTCCCCGAACCCAGTCCCCACCAGGTACTGCTGTCAGCTTCAACAGCATGCCACCTGTCATTTTACTAAAAAGGCAGGGGTGAGGGGTTACAAAAATGAAGGCACTGCTTTGGATTTTGTTCAGGGAGGAAGGTGCTTGGGCAAGGGGGCTAGCGTTTTGGCTATCTGGCAGTGGGTGGCCCAAAAGCTGAAGCAATTTCCCTAGTGTTGCTGTGTGCTGTGGATCTTGCGCTGCTGTTTAAAACTGCCAACTGTTTACCAAGGAGCAGTAAAGCCAAAGAGTGTGCCCTTGTCCTGCATCAAATTGTTTACAGCATTTTTGCCTGCTTTGAAAATGAACTGTGGTAAAGAAAAGCGTGGAAGACTAGGGGTAGCAACAGGAAAATTGTGCCCTGGACGTTGGAAATGCTTTTTGAATAAATGAGAGACTTGCAGGTGTAATGGCTATGTTAAATGGCTGAAATGGGCTCCCGCCGTGGAGTCAGTTGGTAAAGAAAAAAAGTTGCATTCTGCAGTTTAAATTTGCCTGCACAATGATCGCCGTGAGGAGAAGAGCCCTTGCGAGGAAGAAGAGGCTCATTCGCATGGCGTCGTATGATTGGTCAGGCTGCGATCAGTCCCGCCCCATAGCCAGCGCTACAGTGACTGCCTCAGCATTCGAGAGGGAGTGTGAGTGGAGTGTGTGTACTGGCTAGTGGAGAAGCGTCACGGAGTGTTAAAATAGCTGTAAACTTTCAAAAATTAGACTTTCTAGTTTAAAATCGGGCTTAATCCGCTAATCGATTGTCGGAATTGCAAGTTTGGTGGTTGAGAAGACGATCGGTAGGACTGCCCGCCTGTTTCTGTTCTAAGGCTTCCAAGAACTGGCTGCAGGCCATTTTTCCCCATTGCAGCAAACTGCTACTGATAACAGTAAGTAAACAACCTAAAAACTGCTCAAACAGTGATTTTCTGCCCTATGCCATATAAATATGAGTGCAGCAGTGTAGTCGCTTTGCAAGTAACGACTGTGTAAAGTCCTGCCAGCAAGTGCAAGTCTGTTAAGCCATTGACTGTGTGCATAGTAATGAATTCAGCCTCAGTTTAAAGTCTGAAGTCAGAGAAAGACTGTGAGTTGTAGCCAATGTGCAGCACTAGTAATACAGGCAATCCTGTGCTAAAAACCTGAAGCTTTAAGGGACTGTGAAAAAAAAAATGTTACCAGCACGTGAAAAGTCCATGGAAAATCCTGTAAATGTGTTTAAAGCAAGAACAGAGCAAGTTGTGCAGTTTGAGCAAAAGTTATCAGTAGTTTGTGCAAATCGTGTGCTCAGTGGCTTAGACCAGATTCTGAATGTTGAAGCACAGGAGTGCTGCCGCCACCATTACAGGGTGGGGGTAGTAAAGTAAACACAGCAGCAGAGGAACCATTTTACAACTAAAGAGATGTGTTTAGTAAAGTGGGGGCTTTCAGTTACAGTGAACTTTTGTTTGTTTTTCTGTAGTTATGGCCTCAGGACCAGCTCGTTACCCGGATAATGCCCAGGTTGCAGTAACAGCAACAGTAAATAGACTAAGGGATATTGAAAAGTGGTGCTATAGAGGACAACTGCCTCCTCATGTGGCGGTTCCTAGTTTTACAGTGCATGTATGTCAAATATGCTTGAGAGCTGGAAGGGACATCTTCATGATTCCTCACTGTGCTAGATGCCTAGAAAAATATGGCTTGTATAAAGCGCTTCCAATCCGGTTGGCTCCCACATGGACAAAGGTTCAGGAATCTGCAGTTGGCAGCACACAGCACCAGGCGGAGCCTGTGGAGGAAGGCCCCTTGGGGGGAGTGTGGCACAAAGCTAGAGGGTGCAGAGTTGGAGACAGAACCAGAAGTTGAAGTTTTGGATGCTGAATCCCAGAAGGAAAGTTCGGATAAAGCATCAACAGACCCCTGAAGGGGGGGCCTAGCCCAAGTCTCTTAGGCGAAGATGAGATGCGGGAGGCCTTTGAGTGGGAGATGTCAACCTCCACACCTAGTGATGAGTGGATAGTCTCAGGAGGGAGAACGACTGCTCACTCCTGGGCTCAGATCCTCAGTGAAGAGGAAGATGAGGGGGAACCTATGTGGCCTTGTGAAAAAGGAACGGGTACACAGCCTCAAGATCTTGCCTCAGAGGAATGTATGGAAGAAAGTGGTGATGCCACTGCCCTGGCTTTACAAGAGGAAGAATTCAGGGACCGGTTTCTAATTTCTTTAAGGATGCGAAGCTGGCAGAACCAGGACTGGCCACCTCCAAGCCAGGCCAGCGGTCTCAGATTGACCAAAGCAAGTAAAGAGGAGAGACTGGTTCGTAGATAGGCAAATGAGATCTATGGTATGACCTTTCCTACCTTTCCTCGAAAAGTCTGGGAGGAGATTGAGAACTGCAGGAAATCCTGGATCTGAGACGAAGCCATGAAGAGAGTGCATTCTGGGGCTAACAAGCATGTGAAAAACAGACTGTTTCACGAGAAGTATACCCAGCGGAATAGAGGCAGGACACTGTTCATAGACAGAGTGAGAGTGATGGATGGGGAGGGATGTGAAATCTCCCACTGTGTGAATTATGTGCACCCAGATGGGGTAATAATTTAAGCTCCTGATCCCCGGTACTATAGGCCTCAGTGCAAGGACCTCCCAGCAAATGTGCCCGTGCTTACAAAATGGAAAGCCAAGCAGTGGTAGTCAATACTGCCACATCAGACTGTGAAGTGCCTTTATTGATCCGCCAATATGGATATCCAGGACTCAGGTGCCACACATTCATCAGTCTACAGTGTACTGGCCTTTCCAGAAACCATCGACTGGCCCACCAGATGACTTCAGATCCAGAGAGGACACCAGCCCAGCTGTATCCTGTTCATCGCCTGGTAATCGGATGACGTCGGACTAGTTTTCTTTTTGTTCCTGTTCTAAGGTTCCATCTCCAGAGATGACATCAGCCCAGCAGTTCCCAGATGTGCCCTCCTGTGGTTCCCGGAAGATGTCCACCCAGCTGTATTGGAAGAAGTGCTGCCAGGGAGAGTCTTCATCAGAGGTGCAGGTCAGTTAAGAATTTCCATACTACAAGTGGCTGGTAAGTTCGAATTTTTCTATCTTTATGACATTGCAATACACACCATACACAAGCAGACTTCAAAAATGTGTGAACTGTCCTCAAAGACTCTCCCCTTTGGGACTTTGGCCTGTTAGCACTGTGCTTCACCAGGCTCCGGCCCAGGAGAGACTCTTTATTGGACTAGCCTTCAGGCATTGTGGTCACTAGCTGGGACTTTCAGGGCACTCCATCCCCCAAATGTGTATTGTAAATAATGTCATTGTTATCTAACATAAATACTGTTTTCTACCTTTTTTCTAAAAACATCTTTTTGGGATTCTTTAGTGTTTTGATGGTAAGGGTCTAGGCAGACTGTGTATGCAGATTAGGAGTGTGTGTTGTCTTTCTTTTTCTTACAGGTGTTCCTAGGAAGACAGAAGAGAAGACAAGAAGAGGAGGAGGGGCTCATCGGAGTTCCTCATCAGTGCTTTAGTGTGTAGAAATTTAAAGTACTGTGGTGTTATTGTTGTTATTACTGTATTAATCCTTTCCTTCCACAGGTGTGGTTGTGGGGGTAGGGAGAAGGCAGTAACATGGTATAAAATATGGTATTTTAATGTGTGGTTGCAGGTTGCCCAAGGTCGGGGAGGTCCCCGGGTTGTTTTTGTTTTGAGGGTATTAGGTTAGAAGCAGACAGGTTTTCCCTAGAGGGTTAGGGGGGGATAGACAGGCTGTGGTCCTGAATGGCCATTGGGACCGCAGTGCTGATCTATCAGGGCTATGCTCTGGATAGTTCTACCAGAGCCACTAGGCGTCCATAGTAAGTGGATAGAGTAGAGGCTGATATGTCAGCTAAAGGCCTCTAGGCCCTTAGTGTTGCCTGCCTGTGCTTGCACATGGTAGGAGGGGGCCTGATAATCCCCCTCCGCAGGAAGCACATAGGGTGGGATGGCCTAATGCCAGGTAAATAATGACTGCGGACAGTCATTTTCCTGGTCAAGGGCGAGTGTAACCCCCTTGTTATCTGGGGTTACTAGAATCCCAGTAAGACCTAGTGGTAGGCAGGAAAGGCAGCTTGTGAAACTCCCGTTAAATGGGCTTCACACTGTCTCACTCTGTTCTCAGTCTCAGCTGAGACTGAAGGATGACATCACGAATAGAACTATCACAGCTGCATGAGGCACATTGGAATCAGCAGCAGAGGGAGTTAGATAGAACGTTGGGAGTTTTTGAAGTCAGTCTTCAGTGAGTGTGTATGAAGTTGGGAGCTTGCTGAGAAAGCATCTCAGTGAAGGGTCTAGGAGCCTCAGCCCTGACAGAGGGCTACTTTTAAGTAGAAGGGTGTGTGTCTCCACCTTAAAGAGAGACACAAAAAATAACTGAAGTGGTGGAGAACGCTGTTTTTGGGTCTCAGTGCCCTCTCCCTCTGGGGGGCAGGAAAGGGTTCCCTGCAGATTCCTGGGGCAACCCCCTAGTTCTGCTTGTGAAGGAAAAGCTGCCCATGTGTTGCAGTGTTTATTTGGGAGAACAAGAGGATTTGTGAGTCGCCTGTGGGGCACCTGCAACATGAGGATGAGCATCTTCTCTCGCTAAAAGGGCCTATGTTTTTCACCCTGGGACTTGTTTGGAAATGTGGGGATTGAACTACTAAATATTGGGAAGCCTAGAGTAATGGGCTAAGCAAAGTAAAAGTAGGTTCAAGTCCAGAGCTTGTTGGGATGCAAATGTTATGCAGAGGAGATGTGACAGACATCTACGCAGAATCTACATTTGAAAGTTCAGTAAAGGAATTGTTCAGTTTCCAGAGAAATGGCCAGGTATGGGCTGTGGGAGCTGGAGGTGGGTGGCCCCCCATCTTTAGTGACTAGGTCCACCTCTACGGATTTCTTCTGTGGATTTCTATTTTGCCTCAGGCACTTGGCCAGTGATGAGGGAAGTACCCAGACATGGGATTGTAAGGAAAATTCTCTTTAGGAGTCGAAGACTCTAGTGTGGTTTGGGGAGCCACAAGAGGATAGTGGTTCATTCCTCAAATGAACCACTTGAATCAATGACGTGGGAGCCAGGCCAGTGGAAGAACAAGTAGTGTACAAGTCGGGCTGTGTACCCAAAGCTGCGTGGAAGTCTGGGCTGTGTGCCTGATGGGTTTAGAGCCTGCGGGCTGGAAATTGTGATAAAGTGTTCTGTTGTCTCTAATCTGCATTACCAGGAAATGTAGCCCCATGGGGGTCCGTCTATGCTTTGTTTGTTCAGCTTGGAAGTGAATAAAAGCCACACTGAAGAATCCCATTCCTGGTTCTGGACGTTACAGTTATTGCTTTCTGTGTTCGGATTTACTTGGGTGCCCCTGTTCAGAGTAGCCAAACCTAGGTCCCCTGTGCCGAGTAGCCTCATCCACCCAGAACCCAGTCCCCACCAGGTACTGCTGTCAGTTTCAACAGCATGCCACCTGTCATTTTGCTAAAAACGCAGGGATGATGGGTTACAGTAATATAAACTGAAACACATTGGTTAAACGAGAGGAATTACAATAATGTCAAACTGGCAGAGAATAAGTGCAACAAAAATAATAGCAATTAAACTGAAATTTAGTAAACAACAGTAGGTAGTTTGAGACAAGGGTTAGAAAAGAAATATACAGAAGTGCTTTTGGAGGTCAAAGTGGGAGAAAGCGGCAGATGAAGCAATTGCAAAGGATAGAGTAGGCTAAAATGAGAGAGGCGGGGTAGAAGAGAGACACAAGCAGTCAGAACGAGGGAGAAGTCGTAGAGAGGACTTAAAGGAAAAGAGTGTGGGGGAGTGGTGGGCTTTGCTATGAAGCTGATTCCAAATGGAAGGGAGTTGACAGGAAAAAGCAGACATCCCTGCCCCTGAGTGGGGTTGGGGGAGGGAGGGAGAAAGAGTGAGTATCCTTGGAGAATAGGGAGTAGGTAGAGAGGTGAACAGGTGATAAGCAGGAGGAGAGATATGAAGGGAGGGTCCCAAACCAGTCTTTGGCAATTAGGGAGGCGCTGTGGACTAGGCGCCTGTGGGAAAGAAGCACAATGGAAAGAGCGGAGTAGAGCAGACAGTGGTGAGTGAAGAGAGGGGAGGAGGTAGCAGAGCAACAGACAGAGTTTAGGAGGGTGTTAAGCTTTGAGAGGGAAGTCATGGGGGCAGATGCATAGACAATGTCAGCATAATCAAAACTGGGTATGACTGTTTTGGTAGCCAGGTCATGGCGTATGAGTAAAGGAAGGCAATCTTTATGCCAGTAGAGGGTGCAGAGTTTTGGGCGGAGTTTGCTGCAGACAACCTCAATATTGGAAGAAAAGTCAAGTTTACTGTCCAGTCAGACTCCTAAGTACTTTAACTTTTGGACCACTTCTAGAGGGGATCCAGCCAGAGTGAGGAACGTGAGGGAGGGCTGGAGTCTAGACAGTCTCTGTCTGGATCCAAAGAACATAGAAACAGTGGTCTTGGAATTTAATTTCAATTGGTTTGCCTGGAACCAGTCTTGAACTTTATTAAAGTCTTGCTGGGGGGGGGGGGGAGTAACAATGTCCTCTACGGCGGAGCCAGTGGAGAAGATCACAGTGATGTCCACGTACATATGCATGTGGGACACAGAACAGACGGAGGAGAGGTCATTTATAAAGATTGGAAAATGGATGAAATTGAGTATGGAACCTTGGGGAAGCCTGCAAGAATGGGGGGAGAGGATAGGGCATTGCCGACTTGGACAGATTGTTGTCTGTCATTCAGGTAGGAGCTGAACCAGTTGACTGTTGCTTGGGACATGCCGAGAGATTGGAGTTTGTTGAGCAGAAGTCAATGGGAAACCGAGTCAAATGCCTTCACTAGGTCTATAAAAATGGCAGCAGTAATTTGGCCTTTGTCCAATCGTGGATTACATAGAGTCGGTGACCCGGAGCAGGGAGGTGACAGTGCAATGCTGTTTTCTGAAACCTGACTGAAAAGGGGAGAGAGTGCCAGATGCTGTGAGATGGTCCAGTACCTTGGAGTAAATCAGAGACTCCTGCAGTTTGGCAAGGGAGGGCAGAAACGAGATGGGCCTGCAGTTAGTGGGGGAAGTCGGGCCCCCTCTTTATGGAGTGGGATCACTTTGGCTAGTTTCCATGCCTGGGGTACAGTACCCATGGAGAGGGAGATATTTAGCAGGTGGGCTAGTGGGTAGGCTATGACTATAGCAGATATGAATAGGAGCTTTGAGTGAAGACCATCTGGACTAGATTTACAGGCTTAAGAGATATTAATGCTTTGTAAACCTCTGTGGGTGAGATGGGAGGAAGTAGACAGCCCAAACCAGGAGGGAGGGAAGGCAGGCCTGTAGAGGAGACAGTGGGGTTGTCAGGCAAGGCACAGGTGGTAAAATATGTGTTGAAAGTATCGGCTATTGTGACAGGGTCAGAGATGGATGAGCCATCTAGGTTTAGGACTAGGGGCGCAAGTGAAGGAATGGATAATGCTCCAGAATGCTGTGGGGGAGCCAGGGTTTGTCTGGAGTTGGGACTTAAAGTAGTCGGTTTTAGTCTGATGAATTACCTTGGCGCATGCATTTCAGTGGGTTTTGTACACAAGAAGGGGAGCAGGGGACATGGAAGTTTTAAATTGTGCCCAACATTTGTACCAGGCTTTGCTTGGCATTGTTGCTGCAGGTTGCCCATGAAAACAAGCTTCTAACCTCCTTGGGCCAATCTGATTATCATTAAATTAAATCACCGAAACTCCTCCCCAGGATCTACCACAATCAGAAAATGTTCTCCTACTTGAATATACCATACCCTACCACTGCTACTTTCAGCTATATAATCATAACTTACAAATCTGGTTTGAATACTGTACCCTACCACTGCTATCATCAGCTGTACAATCAGAACTTATAAAACAGGCTGGAAGACTGTACCCTGCCACTGCTACCTTCATCTGTATAATCATAACTGACAAAGCAGGTTGGAAGACTGTACCATCAGCTGTACAATCAGAACTTATAAAATAGGCTGGAAGACTGTACCTTACAACTGCTACTTTCAGCTATATAATCAAAATGTATAAACCAGGATAGAATACTGTACCTTACTACTGCTACCTCAGCTGTATAATCATCACTTATACAACAGGTTGGAATACTGTACCCTACCACTGCTACATTCAACTACCTGTGCATAATCATAACTTACTGTACAAACAAGGTTAGAATACTGTACTGTACCACTCCTACTATTATCTGTACAATCAGAACTTTTAGAAAATGGGCTTTTTATTTGCTGGTACCCCTGCCAGAGGGATACATTAACTCTCAATAGACACCCAGCAAATAAAAAGTGCCAGCCCTGCTGCCCCTTCACTCACTCAAACATCCTTGTGCATGCCCACCTTGCTTTCTCATTGGGCAAAAAAATGGGGCACTAAATTTAAAATAGATGCCATTTTTTCTATGTCTGTTAGCGAGTATTTCCCTGACCACAACTGCCGCTCCCCCCCATTGAAACTGTCACCACAGCACAACAGCAGTCCCCTGCTATAACAAGAAGATGAAGAGAACAAAATAAAAGTTGTGGTAACCGCACCGTACCGATCACGGGTACCGCTTCTGATACTGCTGGCTGTCAACTACAACTCGTATACCCTCCTCTGCCAGCAAAATATGTACAAAGAAAGCAAGCAAGAAACTCACACTTTGTGTTTCTGTCAGCCTTTCTAACGGCACCACTTGTCTCCCGACAGTGATCTTGTGCCTCCTCCAGATGCCAGCCCTCTGTTTGCAACTCCTTAGTGAGCATCCCCACGCCCTGCCATCAGAACATATTTCTAATCAAGCTTTTGTTTTATTTTTTTATTAATCTTTGTTGTGAGTTTCTCTCATACCTTGACTCAGTGGCGATACAGTGAGCTGGCAATAATCCAGCAGTAAAGGAATGAAGCTCTAGCTGAACTTGGAGACGCAGGCTGCAACTAATCTATTTTGCCAAATTTCCCCGTATCTTCAAAGAAAGAGAACCAAGCAAAAAAAAAAAAGGGGACACGAGGAAACCAGCTGTAAAGCAGGCATCACAAGAAAACGAGCTTTCAAGCAGGTATGAAGGCACGGAAAACAGAGTATTGAAGACAAAAGTGCACTCTGCTGACAGCTGTACCAGTACAGGAATTACTTTACAACAACATATTTTCTATTAATTTATACAACTTTTTTGAGCAAATTTGACACATTTTAAATTATTTTATAAAAAATTTTACAAATAGCCAATTTTCTAAGCGCAATAATACCCTCCAGGGTGGTATTGGGAATACCGGAACTTCCAGGGGCTATAAGGCCCTCCGCCTGCAGTGTCGTGCCTTATTATGCCCCTGGGCAATCCGATATTGCCAAATACCACCCACCCTGTTGGGTATTTTTGCTTGCATAAAACAGGTTGGAACACTGTACCCTACCATTGCTACTTTCCGCTGTACAATCATACATTATAAAAACAGGTTGGAGACATCCTGTGACATCATTTACAGGAATGGCCCCTTGAAGACAGCGCTCCACTGAAACCCATTAAATTTAGCACTGCAGCATGGGTTCACCCAGTCTGCATTACTAAATTAAGAGGGAACCGGTGCATGAACTCTATAGGGGGGATAAAACAAAAACACTGCTGAGCAGCAGAATCTACCACTGCCAGCATCAGGAGCTCATTCCCAGCCAGGAACCAGTGTGGCCTCCTCTTTGAAAACATTGCTAATTGGCATAGTGTCAGAAATCACCAACGAATGCATACCAACAGAGCTCATGGCTTTTAGATAGTAGGTTTGGGACTCATTAACAAGAATGTGCCAGGAAATCGACACCATTAAGCAAGCCCAGCAGGATACAGAGTAGGCTACAAACCGCTCCTGCTGACCACAGAGTCCATGTGGCTGACCTTCTCCTGCACAAATGCCAGGAACAAAGGGAAAATAAACTGCAGGACTTACAAGGAAGACTGCAAATTTATGGCATGCTAGAAGGGGCAGAAGGCCCTAAAATCATGGGCTTTGTGCAACAGTTACTTAAAATGTCCCTGCAATTCACTTCAGATCTTGACCTTAAACTGAAGTGGGTACACCAGGCCTTGGTCCTAAGCCTGGCCCCAAGGACCGTAGATGATCTATAATCATGAAATTTTTACAATACCAAATGAAAGAGATTTTCCCAAGATCATCAGCTACATATAAACAATACCTATGCTGCCCTCATACAGCAGAAAAGGAGAGTCTATGCTCTGTATTTATGTGCCCTCAAGAAAGCCTATCTAAAATTTCAGGCACCATTTCCAGTTAGACTGAAAGTCCAGTACCCAGAGTGAGAAACTATGTATCTCACCCAAGACGATGCCAAGACAGATCTGGAGTGTAGGGATATTCAAGTTCAATTTCCACCACAGCAGGCCCAACGCACCCAAAGAGAGCATTATGACAAATGTCAACATGGAGCTCCTCAGTTACCACATCCAAGCCCTTTAGCAAGCACTCCACCAGAATACCAAGCTTGTCACTTCCAGGAGGTGCTGACACAGATTAAAACTCTACTCCGGCAATTTGAACAGGGATTGACTGACTGATGCTTCCTGCTTTTCCCTCTTAGTTGGACCATTAATCAGACCTGTGCAGTGTGGATGATTTATCCTCTCCTTGAACAAACCACAGTTGGTATTCACTTGTAATGCCCTGTGGTGTACAAGGTAGGTGGGGGGGGGAGAAAGGGGGTGACTGGATGAGGAGGGAGGGGAGTTGAGCCCCATATCTTCCCTGTACAGCTGGTAATGCTGCAGATCAGCTTTGCACTTATTGAAGCATCTGGGATCTCGGGGTGATTTAGTATGTGAATTTATCTCAGTAGCTGCTGGGATGAGCCTCCCAAGAAAAAACCCTTCTTGGGGATAAGCAGTAGGCGTGGGGACCCCAGTCTCGGAGTCCTGTGATGGGTAGATGACCGATGCAGATGTCTCCACTACAGCCTTAAACATCCTGCTCCAATCAGACATTTATTTTGGAGCCACACAGTTTTACAACTATATCTCACCATCTCTTCCTAGATAAGGGACACTAGAACAAAAATGCTGCATTCCCTGATTTTGGCACTATGTGCTTGGCTCCTGAATGCACAGTGACAGATGGATCAAGTGGGGCTTCAAAATCATTAATCAGTCCTTTCTTCCCTTAACCAACCCCAGTGGTCCTGCCCCCCCCTCCTGATTTGCCTGCCCTTAGTCCTCTTTGTGACAGCAATCAAGGGCCATTAATTCTTTTTATTTTTTCTATTTGTACAATGTGGGTCAGAAACTCTCATGGCGGGACTTTACTCCTAACCATATAGCTTCCACCTAGATACTTTCAAATTTATAACAACTTGATTAGAAACAGGGGGAGACAAACATCAGTGGAACACAGTATTGTTTTATTTTTGCATTCATCCTGCAGAATGATTATCCAGGATCTGCACGAATGTTTACAGCTGGAGCCCAGGTCTACCAGCCTGGCAAACTCCCATGTGGAGCTTTCCACCAAGCTCTGCCGAGGGGAAGTAGGTTTAAGTGCCCCTTACCTTGGAAGGCCACAGACGACATACTTGCAAGCCCTGTTGGCTACTCTTTTCTTGAACTGTGTACATAATATGCCTGTTGCCCCCTGTTGGGGCAATTTGGTTCTTATTTTCTTTCTTACATACTGTACTTGCTCTACTCTTTTTTTTCTTGCAGCCAGTAATGCAAAGGGACTGTTCTCTTTTTTTCTTACAGCCAGTAATATATAGTGACTGTTCTGTGTGTGTATGTGTGTGCATGTGGGGGGGTGTCAGAAGGAGCCCAGTAAATGGAGTGACAGTAAAGAGACAACTGTCTCCCCATTCAACTATATTATCCAAAGAGCAGTTCGGTCAGGCCATCATCTTATGACTACTATAACTAAAATTATATAATTTAATGTAAATGCAATTCATAATCCCATGAAAAGGTTCTGGCTTGCAAAACTGTTTGGCAGAGAAAAGCTGACCTTGTATTATTTAAGAGAGACCCATTTACCCCAATCTGAACATCTAAAATTTGAAAAATATGGGTACCACATGCTGTGCTCCTCTCATGTCTCTGGGTGATACAGGAGGGTATTGACATGGATATCAAAGGGGTCTCCCAGTTCAAGTTAAGTCAATTATTTCTGATTCGGAAGGGTATTATGTGATAAATGCTGCCATTCTTTATGGGAGCCCTTTAATCTTAACTAATGTGTACTGTATGTGCCACCAGGCGCTAGCAAACAATTTTTACAATCCTTTTTTAACAAGACGCTACCTGCCCTCCAGGGATAATTGAAGGGCTTGCCAGTAATTATGTGGGGGGAAGCTCCTCCCCCACAGCCTATTTAAATCAAACAGATGCCTCCCACTCTGCTTAGAGCAAGTCGCACTTGCTGTGTTTGCTCCGCGCTGCATCCTGGAGATGGTTCTCCCCACCCCACTTCACCGCCACCTTTCCTGCTGCCTTCCTTGTTTTAGTGTTGCGTTTTCTTCTCTCTCTTCATTCCCCCCTCCCTCCCGTTTGTTTTGTTTCCATCTTTTCTTTTGGGGGTTACCTCTTCCAGCCCAGCATCTCAGTTCGCATTTCTTCTCCTCCGCTCGACATTCTCTGATCACCGTCTCGTTCCCTTCAGCGCCTCGTACTATGCACCCAAGAGTTGCTTATTCAGGGATATGCCAGTTGCATTTTCCGTATGTCTGACCTCTGCCTCAACTAGGACACCTCCATAACTGCAGAACTTTGGCAACCCGAGACACTTTCTCGATGGACTTCTTGTAGATTCCTTCAGGCGCACTCGCTGCACTGCACTGTGTATGTTATTGCCGTTTACAGAGACGCCACTTGTAATCCTACCTTTCAAATTTTGGGGCACGCCCGTATTGGGGGGGACTGGATGCGTATACCTATGGCAGCACAGGATATCTGCATTAAGGGAGCTACTGCAATCAGCAAGGCATTCAAATGCCTACAACTCCTCAGTCAGTTAGAAGGGAGATTGGGAAGCTACAAACGGACTGTTTGCTTGTCTGAAAGGGATGTGTTTTCCCATGGGGAATGTGCAGAAGAAACTCCAGTATGGCCAGCCGAGGCCTTCTCCCGTAGCACTAGCTAGTCAAATTGCCTTCATTCATTCACTATGTTTTCAGTCCTTATCACTCAAGGGGAGCCTGACCTTCGTAGCTTCCTGCACCTCTTACCGGCAGCTACATTTTCCATATCCTTACGGCCATTCTAGTGGCTTCTCCTGTTATTTAGCCCATTGGGTACACTACCATGGCATAGTACTCATTCAGCTGAACCTTATCCAATGCCTGTCAAGCTCCTGCCAGAACTATGCTTGCCTGCTCCTCTGCGACTACCTACTAGCAGATGCGGGTCGCTCCTACCTGAGTCTGGATTTTCACAGTGCCGCTAGCCTATCCATCCCTCTATTCTCCTTGTTCTGCACTGCTTGGAGCTCTGATTTGAACTCAATTTACCAGTGCTCTTGAACCATTACATCCTACATCGCATGACTTCAGCTCCTGGATGCTTGCTGTCTCTATCAGACCTGTGCTCCTGTGAGTCTCGGAGGTCCTTCGTTCCTATATACTACTACATCGTACTTGCCTGCTTCTACGTCCTGCCTTCGCCCATCAGGCTGGGAGGTTTATCTACTTCTACTCTTGCCTGCTCACCCAGCTCGAGCTGGGAGATTCACAGTTTATGACCTGCCTTCGCCTTTTGGGCTGGGAGGTTTACTTATTTCTCCTTTTGCCTGCTCCCTCTGCTCGGGCCTGGAGATTCACAACTTTACGACCTGCCTTCGCCCTTTGAGCTAGGAAGTTTCTCGTTTCTGCTCTTCTGCCATGCCCTGCTCAAAGCCTGGATATCCTCACTTTCTAGTCTGTGCCTACTTGCTGCCACGTCGGCTGACCAGAAGCTCCTTTCATGGATTCCATCTGTCGTTTGTTCTTCATCATGTGTTTTTGGATGTTTTGACCTGCTGCCTCAGCCATGGAATTGCTGCTGCTTCCTTTCCAGGACTTGGTTGACACCTCCTGCAGACTTTCATTATCGTGCTTGTGCTCTGGTCTGGATACATGTCAACCCTCCTATGCTTAACTATTACTTGATTACTCACCGACCGACATATGCTGCTCGCGTATATCCTAAGGTCCATCGGCTGCCCCGCATGTGGTCTGGTCGCATTTCCTTATCTCGTTGGGCTCAGCTCCCTATCATTCCCATGTATGTTTCCTACAGAGCTGCTTCATTCAGTCAAACTTACCACTCCAAATCCTGCTTCCTACAGCTTCTGCTTTCCACTGGATTGTTTCTGGAGTACATTACGAAATTCACCTTAATTCTCCTGGATGCTTCTCAACATGCTATTTCTCCTCCTTCGGAGTTTCTACTGTTTCTGCCAAGAACTCCCTGCTGAGTTATATTCCATAATGCCTTCCTTAGTTTACCTGATACTTACGACTTGATCCACTACAGTTCTGGGTGCTTATTACTTCTCCTTGAAGCTACTACTCGCCTGCTATGACCTGCCTTCGCCCATCGGGCTGGGAGGATTACATACTACTCGTCTGCTTTACGACCTGCCTTCACCCATTGGGCTGGGAGGATTACATACTAATGGCCTGCTTCTGTGACCTTCCTTCTCCCTTTGGGCTTGGGGGGTTTCCTACTTCTGCCTCACCCAGCTCGGAGCCTAGCAGTTTCACTCATTCTACTATGCGCGTACCTGCTGCTATGTCAGCCAGCCAGACACTATTTATTATGGATTTGCACTTGGCCGTTTCTTCATTCCTCCTCTATTCTTGGATGCTTTGCCCTGCTGCTTCAGCCATGTGGATTTGCTGCTGCTTCACCCTTTCTAGGACACTGAGTTGCGCCTCTCATGAAGACCTTATCCTGCTTGTTCTCTACCACCTTGGATCTGTGACATCGCTACTCCATTTGACTCCGCCTCTTCAGTTATCTCCATCCAGGATTCTTATGCTCGCCTATTCGGGTCTCATCATGTTATTGATGTCTCCAACATTGCATACCTACAGTTCGACTGCTATTCCTCGTCAAGTTGCCATCTCTATGCCACAGTCTCTTCAATGCGATCCCTGCCCTCCTTGATCTACTGGATCCGTCAGTCCTCAGCACCATTCCATCCTATATGTCTGCCTTTCAATTGCAGTAGTATTCTGCTCTGAACTGACTCAAGCTCTGTCTTCTGGGGACTGTATACAATGCACTATTCCTGCTGGCTGTCCTACATAGGTCTGGCTGCCAGTTCATGTTGCCTGGAGTTAGTTGCCTCTCTACTTCCATCTCCGGCTGCTGACCACGCTGCGCTTTTAGTCGAGCGACTAACTGTCACGTTGTCTTCTACCAGCAGACTTCCATGGGTCTGATTGTGCATCCCTTGCCTGGAATCAGCCGTCTCTTTCTCCTACTTCACCAGCTATCGATTCAGCTACACCTTCTTCAGGGGCTGGTTGCCACATCCTGTTCCTTCTCTCTGCCTGCATCAGTGTAATCCTGCTCCTACTACCTCTCACTTTGGATTAGCAGTTCATTGGATTTATTTAATTTGGGCTCACCATATTCTACTACTTGGATGCTTCATAATCTCGCACCAGTGTCTCCGATTGTCCTCTTCAGCCTGCCATTATTCCACCTCAGCTCTACAGCCGTTACTTTCATATCAAGTCCTAAAGACTATACTTTACTTATCAGATCTGGATTCATCACTCAATAGCCTGGCTTCAAGCCTTCTCTCATTCCTCGTACTATACAAGCCCTCTATTATTAGAAACCTGGAAGTCATACTACTTCTATTCGTCCTGCTCACTGACGTCAAAGCTTGGATGCAACTATCTTCTGGTCTCCTGTATTGACTTCATCAGCATCAACTTCATCTCTACCATCATACAATTCCATGGATTATGCCCTCTATCCACTGAAGTACGGAAGACGGTTCTTCAATATATCAACTCTCCATCATTCCGAATTGTACATGGATTCTCAGACTCGGAATTTACTAGGAGGAAATTACTTCACTGGACATTCACAATTCATTCTTGCTTAAGCTCCATTTATCTGGATTAAATTCTACAAATTAGTAATCAGATTATCTGATTTATTTATTTATTTAATTAGGATCTCTCTCCTTTAGTATGCCCAGAAGGATGGGCTGGTCAGTAGCCATGGGTCCTCAGAGGTTTTCCTCCAAGGGGATTTTTCCTCTCCTGAGTGCTACTGGTCAGTCTCCAGAGTTGGAGGAGGTGATCGTCTATTCCTATCATTATTAAGTGTTGTCATGCACAAGTTTTTCAGCATTCAGTTACAGTACAATCACTGATATAATCTATTCTTTGGGGCTTCATAATTCAAAACCAAGCTTCCTTCCTACAGGTGGGATACAGAGGAAGGCCAAAACCATCAAATATTATCAATCAACTCAATTCAAGCATCCAAGTACCTAAGCACAAATCATTCTACTACTACCTAGTAAACATTGTCCTCCTAGTGCTGGCCTCTGTATCCAACCATCTGCTTCATTCAACTATATGTTACATAAGCACTAAGCTATGAACCACAGATAACTTCTGTTTGGAGGGGACCTTAACACAACTCTCTCCCCAGACTTGGATGCCTCCAATCCCCACCAGTGCCATTCTTCATACACTGAAAAATATCTGAAAACTACAGTAGGGCATCTAGGTATTTTGGATACTTGTGCCACCTCCATCCGTGTTTGACAACATATGCGCATCAATCAGCCTGTTATCACAGATATGTGAGGCTTGACTATTTTGTTGTCCTGGCCGGGCATATTGATTTGATCTGCTTTGTGCAGCATGGCCTCTAATTCATTTATTGGACCATGCTCAACTTTTGATTGACGTGCACCTAGGGAAACCCTCTAAACATTCCCACTGGAGATTTATTTATTTATTTTTTAACATGTCACTATTTTCGCCGCCGGCATGCCCCATTCAGCCCAACCCCCCCCCCACCAGCTCCGACACCCGGAATTACCGGGGCTTACCTTATGCCCGGCCTGGGAGCAGTGCCTGCAGAGGGTTGGGTGTCATTCTGCCTGCCGGGTGTTTTTCTCCTCTGTTTTTCTCCCCGTTACCTAGGGCCCCAGGAGTAGAGATGCATGAGCATGGAGGTGAGCATGCGCTCTACAGCCCTGGCAACAACTCCTTCCTCCCACCCATTGGCCTGGCGCCATTTCACCCCTCTGGCGTGCGCTGCAGCTTGACCTCCACCAGGAGGCAGACCATGGCCGAGGGATGCAACCCCACCACCCTGGAGAGGAGAGCTGCCTGTGGGCCACTGTTTCTAGCTCTGCACCTTCCCCCCCGCTGGCCTCCGGTGGCCCATGCTCGTACCCGAACACGGGTTGCCTGCGTATCACTAGTTAAAGCATCCAGCACCTCAGCCCTCAGTGCCACTGGGCCAGCTGGAGATTTAATTTAGCCTACCTTCGGGAAGAATTTAATAGAATGTGATCCTCTAAACAACTGGCATAAGTCTCTGAGTAAGGACCTGGTTGGTCCGAAAGCTTAGACACTGCTTTCTTTTTGTAACATCTATGCTGGTCCAATAAAAGGTATCAAACTTTTCACTTCTGGATCTGTTCTTACAAGGACCAATACAGCAACTAAACTAATTCTGTATGTCCAGTAACAAGTGGAAGCTTTGATAACTCAAATTATCCAGGACAATAGTACCTCCCTTGTGACTCTTACTTAATGTGGGACACTCTGAAGATTGTCTTAAGAGGGAACCTAATAGCATATATCTCCTCCCAGAAAAAAATTGAGAAATCAAATTAAAACGTTTACAGGACTCACTTCAGACTTTACAGGTTTTTTTACATGCAGGGTGCCTGCTCGGTATCATCCAAATACATAACCTTAAATAAATCTAAGAAATACTGGACTTAAATATTGAGCAGGCCCTTTTCTATCTTTGCCATAAATATTTTGAAGGTTGAGCCCAGGAAGCCTGTGCCTTAGCATGTAGAATGTGAGCTAAAAGAGCACTGGTGAGCATAACACAACTTATGGATCTTCAGACTAAGAAGCTCATACATAAACTGCACAACATTCAGGCTATCCCTAAGACTTACTACCAGCAGTTATATAAAGCTGACCCCCCCCCCCCAGAATGCATTCAGTAATTTGTAACCTCATTACACCTCCCTAAGGCAACTCCTCTTTAGGCCACAAATTTGATTTGACCTCTTACCACAGAAGAGGTGGAAGGTGTATTGAAGAATTGCAAAACTGATAAATGCCTAGGACCCAACAACTGTCCTATTGAATTTAATTAAAAAACATAGGGAGCATGTTTTGCACCCCACCCCTGTGTGCGTTTTCATTTCAGCAAGGGGTGTCTCCCCCTTTAAGTTATGCAATGATATCTGCACTAACCAAACCAGGAAAGTATCTCATCCAGCCCTCCTATCACCCTATATCAATTCTTTTTTTTTTTGCACTCTTTCTACCCCCTCTCTGGCCCCAGTTGGACCCTCGTCCAGCCAGCATCCCATCGCTCTGCTCCTTCAGGCCCTCACCCCCTGTAACTCCCATGGCTTACCCCGTGGTGGGGCAGCAGGGAGCCCCCTTACTCACCCACCAATTCCAGATCCAGTTCGGGGGTGTTACCTCCAGAAATGGAGTGCTGGGGACAGCCATAAAGCTGCTATGACCAGCTGCCAGGGTCTTTTCCTTAGTTTACTCCCCATGCAGGAGCACGGCATACAATGACTCCTGCAGTGGGCTTGTGCATGCTCCCACATGTGCCCCCACCAGGCATCTGCCGTGCTCCCACTCAATAATCTTGTGGTAGCGTGCTACAGAGCCCCAGCCTCTGCTAGGGATCAGGCGTGTGCCGGCTGCTAGCCACCCGCCTCCCCAGCAGTGGAGAGCAGTCCATCAGATGTTTGATCCATCTCTTCCCTGCTGAACCCCAGTGGCCTGCACTCGTTCCTGAACATGGGTTGCCAGCATGGTGTGAGGTGTGGCATCCAGCACCTCAGTGCCACCAGGCCGGCTGCCTATATCAATTCTTAATTGTGAGTATAAGATTTTTATAGTAATATGGGCAATTCGGGTGGGTGGCTTTCTCCTGTCATTACTGGATGGGGACCAGGCAGGTTTTGTCCAGCATAGACAAGTGTTTGATAATGTATGATGAACTTTGCTACTTCTGGAACATGTCAGTTCTAGGGGGATCCCGATGGTACTTGCTAGCCTCAATGTGGAGAAGGTATTCAGTAGGGTCTCCTGGTGTTTTTGTTGGCAGACCCTTGAGGCCTTTGGTTTCCCCAAGGAATGGGTGGAGATTTTGTAGGAGTTATACTGTTCTCCTTAACCCTACCTTAGGATTAATGCCAGTTTAACTGATCTCATTACATTGGAAATGGGTACCCGTCAAGGCTGCCCCATATCATCCCTTTTGCTTGCCATCTTTATAGAACCCCTAGCAACACTCATTTGTTGGGATGTGGCTATAGAGGAAATTCCACTAGGGGTATGAAAATATAAGCTGGCTCTCTTTGCTGGTGACATACCTCTTACTCTTCTGGTCCCAGAAACCTTCCTCCCTAAGATGTGGGAACTTTTAGCCCAATAAGAACTCCTAGCAGGATTTAGCCTAACTACTTCAAAAACCGAGGTTTTGCCATTTCATTTTTCACCTTCCCAGGCTCTGTAGACCCAATTTTCTTTCAGTTGGACGAGATATGTTATTAAATACTTGGGAGTTCACGTAACAAAAGATCTTGAACACCTAGAATTACTCAGTTTTGAACCTGTTACCATTGCCATTCAGCCAGACTTGCATACCTGGTTTTAGATACCTTTTGGGTTCCTTAGCAGAGTAGATATTATAAGCTAAAATGTCTTACTAAGACTTATATTATTTCCAAACCCTACCTATAGTGCCAGATGATGTCTATTTACAGTCCTGGAGCAAACATATTTCAAGGTTCCTATGGAGTGGAGGATGCCCCTGGGTTAAATATGCTATTTTAGTGTTGCCTAGGAAGAGGGGAAGGGGTTAACCTCCCTAACCTACATATCTATGCTAAGGCCGTCCACCTTCAGATGGTCACCCTCTGCAGTGCCAGTATATGCTGTATATTTTTCACTATAAAAATGCTGAATTAATGCTAAACAATCTACAGTATATCCCATTGAAAAACATCTGTACCCCCCCTTCCCCCCCATTTATCGTCCCTTTACAAATTTTAAGGGACTTACAGTTCCAACCCTTAAGGTCTGGTGCAGAATATTATGCGAGCCAGTATTTAAATCTCTATTAGTGTGGACATACGCCCTCCCTTATTTTTAAGGAATATCCCTAAATACAACTCAATAATACCTTACATAGATGGCCACGCCTAGGTCTGACATACCTTCACCAGGTGGTTGACAAAAATGGTGTACTCCTTTTGTGATACTACAGTGTCTGCATTCTCTCCCAATTAAGGAACATTTCAGGTATATGTAACTCTGTTCCTATTTGCAGAGCACCTTTGGAGATGCCCTCCTTATTCCAGAAAAAACAGCCCAACTTTTGTAATCATCAAAGGAGCACAACAGGGAGAACTCCGGCAGCACCTCATTGGAAATATCTATCAAGGACTGATCATAGCAGTCCCAGCATCTACCCATGTCATTCTCACTGAATGGAATTCAGAGCTGGGAACTACCTACTGTATACCCAGGACTTGAGGCTACGATATGCACTACTAGCATTCAAAGTCACTTCTGCCCCGTATTTATGGGAATTTTCATGGAAATGCATAACCCGGTACTTTAGAACTCTGGCAGTGTTGGCACATTACCTAGGCCCTTCACGGAGTTCTTGTTAGAGGGACAATAGACACAATATGCAGATCATATGCATTTCTTTTGGAGCTGCCCAGTTTTGTCTCAATATTGGCATGACATTCAGCAGACCTTAGAAATGGTATTAACTTGTAAAGTTTGGTCACACCTTGGTTTTAATGTTCTCCTGAACATGAATTGAAAAGAAAAACCTGAAAGTTGTTAATTCTGCTGATAACACTGGCAAAAAAAAAAAAACATTGCAAGAATTTGGATGCCTCCTAGGACACCCACTAAACAATTGTGGTTTCAATAATCTGGAATGCTAAACAGCAACATACACTAATATGTTAGACCCTATTGATGGCTTATGGCGTAGATGGGTGTTTTATTATATGGAGATAAATCCAGACTTTGTTCCCTAATAGCTGTGAGACACAACCAGCCCATGGAACGGAGAGAACCATTTGCTCCACATGTATATTTGGAACAGCTCATAAATGCTATGAAATACTGATTTAAGAAGTTATAACCTGCCTATATTTGGAGCGTATATGCTAGCGATAACACACGATGAGGTGTGGGTTATCTCCTAATAAGAGCATGCCCAGATGTGTTATAAGGCACAAGGCATTTGCGCCGAGTGCCTTATATACTCGGGCGTGCTCTTATCAGCAGATAACCCATACCTCGGAGTGTGTTATTGCTCTTATAAAATGGGTCTCTCTTCATAAATTCACCTAGTAAAAAAAAAAGTGATTTATTGAATTATTATACAAAAGTGGTAAACATGCAGAAGATAGAAAAATAGTCCCATCTGTAGTGTACAGTTTCAGACAATATGCAGTATATCATCCAGGCACTACAGGGCATTGGTGTTTCTCTTCTCTGAACTCTGTATCTGGCCCAAGGGAAAAACATTTCTTTTTATTTTACTTTTTCCCCCAGTTGTAATCATTGGATACCTTGACTGTGATCCACTGTGTGCCTTAGTGAGTGCCCTAAAGAGCAATTTCTGCTGTAGCATCTGCCTGCCCTCCCAGCTCTGCATGTCCCACAATACTTGTTTTATTTCTTAACGTTATTTTACTTTCATTTATTTATTTATTTTTCAGGTACTGGCCAGCTTAAGTGTCAGCGTGTGTGTCCCTTGATGGCTGCCATAGAGAGCAGCTTCCAGTTCACGTATTTTAAAGCGCAAGGGTTTTTTTGTTCTGTGGTGCCATTACAGCTAGGGGATTTTGTATTTTTATGGGTTGTCAGATTTAGTTATGGTGAGGGGTGTAATTCAGAGAGTGGAGATGGTCAACGAAATGTAGAGTCAAGGTACCTGTAATGCTTTCTAGTACCTCGCCGTAGGGGGCGTGCACAGCAGCAGAAGCAAGAGGTACAATTGAAAGGTATTTGGTGGTTTGAGGCTCATTCATGTTGTGTACAGGACAGCGTAATGTGAAGTTATTTAACAAATGTGTTTTTTTATGAAACTACTGTGGATCCCAAATTGCAGTTTTGCACTTGGCTGTGTGTGTGTTGGGGGCGGGGGGAGTATTTGTGCACTGCAGGTCGGTGATGGCAAGTGAGGTCATCTGCAAGTCAGTGACCAAGCAAATCTGGTTAGCACTGGCATAATGATATTTGTTGTTCTGTGTCCTGACTGACTGAAGAGGTGCTGGTTGGTACATTACTGTCTGATAAGGACACGGCCAGAGGTACCTCTCAGCCAATCAGGGCACAGAAAAGTTGAGATCCATTTTATAAACTTAAATATGTAACTTGTTAACTGTTTTTGGTTTTTCTTTCGTACATTATTGCTATTTTTTCATTGTTAGTCAATCAATCAATCAAATTCTTTATCCAGGCGAACACCATTGAGCAAGACCATTTACAAGGTGGACCTGCATTACACAAGTCAAGTAACAATGCATTTATATACAGACAAATAGACAGTAGATGCAAGAGTACAACAGCACAGGTAGGCCTGCAATAGATAGGATAAGTAAAAATAGCAAGTCAGTAAAAATTTGTACCAGATACAACAACATACATGGTTTAGTATTCCTGTAAGGTAAATGCATTATAGTCCAGCAAAGAGATTACTTAAAGTGGATGCTTCAAGTGAAGAGACATACATAGTCAGTTTAAAAAGACCCAGGCGTATCAAGGGGGAGACATGTGTCGGGAGAAGTGGACAGCCAGTGGGGGGGGGTCTGGAACTGGGATAATACTAGGAGCGAAGGAATGAAATGCTGTGGGATATACAAGGAATAGGTGGGTGAGGGAGGGTAAGATTTAGTTTGGTAGATAAGTAGGTGGCTCAGGGACAAGTTATGCACTGATATACAAGAAGGAAGGAGGATGGGAAAAGCAGGGAGGATGTGGAAGGGGGCTGTAAGTAAGCTAGGATCATTGGAAGCAGTTGCAGGCTTCTGTAATGTATTTTGAATATAAGGTCTTAAACACAGTGAGACTAACAGGAGTCCTCAGTTTCAGTGATTTCTGTAGCACATTCCAGAGCTAGGATCGTTGGAAGCAGTTGCAGGCTTCTGTAATGTATTTTGAGTATAAGGACTTAAACACATTAATACTAACAGGAGTCCTCAGTTTCTGTAGCACATTCCAGAGTTACGGTAGAATGAATCCTATGGCAGCTCTCCCAAAATGCATTAGGGCTTTGGGCACTTTCAGAGAAATCAGTGAACAGCTTCTTAGGGCATAGGTTCCAGGCATATTGAGAGTCAGGCAATCAACAATGTACTGCGGAAGTTTGCCAGTGATAGCTCTGTATGTCCAGAGAGCTACATTTTTGTTTCGTTTGTAGTGTAGGGAGGGCCAAACTATGGTCACATATAAAGAGCAGTGATGGGTGGAGAAGGGGAGACCAGTGATGCAGCACAGGGCTCTGTGGTAAAGGATGTCCAATTTACTGAGGTATGAAGTAGCACATTGGCTGTATATAAAGTCGGTGTAATCAATTAGGGAAAGGAACGTAGACTGAACTAGCTGTCTCTTGGCCTCTGTAGTTAGTAGGCGGTTTAACCTGAAGAAGAGACCTAGTCTCTGCCTCAGTTTTTTTTAACAAATCCTCCAGGTGGTCTGCAAAGAAGAGTTTGAAGTCTAGCCAGACCCCCAGGTATTTGAATTTCGGCACAAATTCCAGGGTTTCTCCTAGGAGGGTGGTGATGGGGGGGTAGAGCAGGGTAGGCTGCATGGTTAATAGGCGAAAATAGCATTGTCTTTGTCTTTTTGCTTTAAGTAGCAATTTTTTACTAAGCAGCTGGTATTGAAGTATGTTGAAGTTAGCTTGCAGGTCGCTACAGGCAGTTTCAGGAGTTGTACGGCTTAGGTAGATCACTGTATCATCTGCGAACAGATGAATTTTCACCTCATTGATGCCTGAGTCTATATTGTTGATGTAGATGCCAAATAGGAGTGGCCCCAGGATGGATCTCTGCGGGACGCCTCTTTTCAACAGATTTGAGGGGGAGAGTTCACCTCCGGCCTTGTCCTGTTGGTGCCTATCAGAAAGGTAGTTGTGGAACCAACACAAAGAGGTAGAATCTAGACCAATAGCTTTTACTGAAGAAAGAAGGAGGCTGTGGTTGACAGTGTCGAAGGCCTTACTTAGGTCTAGAAAAACAGCACAGACAAATTTTTTGTTCTCTAGCTCGTGCTGCCAGTCATTTGTCACCTTGGCCAGGGCCATAATTGTACTATGTTCAGTTCTGAAACCAGACTGCATTGGGTTTAGCAGGTAGTATCATCTATGAATGATTTCAGCTGGGCGTTCATGATTTTTTCCACAAGTTTTGATAGTACTGGGAGAAGGCAGAAGGGCCTGTAGTTGTTTAGATCACAGGGGTCTCCAGATTTAAACAATGGAATAACATGTACGGTCTTCCACAGTTTGGGGAGGGTCCCTTGAGAAAGGGACAAGTTACATAGATGTGTACTAGGTATGGCCAAGACATGATAGGCAATCTTTAGGTAGTATGGATCGAAGGTGTCAGTGCCAGCACTTTTTCTGGTGTCCAACTGGAGGAGGAGATCTTCGACCTCTTTTAGTGAGGCAGGAGAGAATGAAAAGATTGAATTTGAGAGACTAAATTCTGAATGTTGCGTGGTAAGCTGGGAGCATAGGTTGCACGCAGGTGTGTTATCAAAAGCTAGCCCTGCAGTAGCAAAGTGGTTGTTGAAGGCTTGTAGTATCTCTTTACAGTTGTTGATAGTTACATTGTCAGATATTATTTTTGAGGGGAGAGTGTTTCCTGTGGTATACCATGTATGTGAAAAATTTCTTAAATAAAACTTTCAATTGCAAAAAAAAGGTTAGAATACTGTACGCTACCACTGTTACTTTCAGCTATACAATCATAACTTATAAAACCAGTCAGAATACTGTTACCTACCAATGCTGCCTTCATTTGTATAATCATAACAAATAATACAGGTTGGAATACTGTACCTTACCACTGCTACTTTCAGCTGTATAATCATACCTCATAAAACAGGTTGGAAAAAGCCAGCAATCTGACTGACTGAGAACTGTCACTTGATGCCTGGTTATTTCATAACTGGACAGCTTGGCTCTTGCAGCTGATTATTCCCTGCATTTCCTGATTTTTTTTTTCAGTCTTTAGACTATTTAATAACTGCAATGACACCCTCCAAAGTGGTCATACACAAATATGCAAACTTCTTCAGTGAATGAAGGCATGAGGCAAACCATAAAACACCCAAATACATTCTTGAATTTCAGCATGACTAGACACATCATTGAGTGCTACCACTTTCATATGTAATAATTTGTCCTGTTACAGTTAAATGTATACAGTATATAAAAACCTGGTTATAATTCATCATTATAACCAGCTGGTTATAACGGTGAAAATGCAATTGGTTTCCTCCTGTCGACACATACGCCAGTTGCAGTGTTTCCTTCATCACCCAGGACACTTCACCAGGTCTCGTGGTCAGCCTTTCCCCTTTCCAGTGTTGCTGCAGGACTTGGTGCTGAATGCCGCTCTCATTCTCTGGCTACATGAAGTTTGTTTCCTACTTCTCCTTGCCCCTCTGTTACTCTTGCTCAAACAAACAAAATGTAAATGCTTAAACAGTCACTTCAACCTGACTACAGCTGCACAGAAATTTGATATAACTGCTATGGTGAAAAAATGCTCCCCAGCAAATGCAATTATATGAAACAAACATGGATAGTGTGCAAACCTTTAATTTTACACATGCCCTCAGTGTTGTATCCTTTGCTGTAGGGGTTTATACAAGCATTCAACACCTTGGGTGTGTGTAAAATTCTCATTACACACACTATCCCATGATTTAGTCTATATTTTATTGCTTGTACAGGTTTGTTAATATACTGTTACTATGGTTTTTACTTGTTCTGTAAATACTCTGGAAATAATCAGTGACTGTGTAGCAGTTGTGGCCTTGTTTTTTTTTCTTTAAACTTTTATTATTTGGTAATTAACTCGGCACGTTGTAGATGCAGGAGATCATAGTGTGAGTGGAATAAATAGGTTGACAGGTAAAGTGAAAGTAGAGTCATAGAAACATAGCATCTGATGACAGATAAGACCGCTTGGCCCACCTAGTCTGCCCATTTCCCTACCTAACGGATAAGCTGCAGATCCTAGTTAACCAACAGCCTACTTCCTCCTACCCCCCACTAGAACTGCCTTATGTCTGTCCCATGCATTCTTGAATTCCCCTACTGTTTTTGACTCCACTACCTCCTCAGGAAGGCTGTTCCATGTATCCACAACCCTCTCCATGAAAAAATACTTCCTCACATTACCTCTGAGCTGTCTCCCCTCCATCTTCAAATTGTGCCCCCTTATTCAAACAACATGAAGTCTTGCTATATTATGACATATGCAGTGAGTCCCAACCTTCGAACTGCTCCAGAGTTGAAAGAGTTAACTTTCCATGCCAGGCATGGAACGCTGAGCTCGAGCTCAGGTGAAACTCTGTCTGTTGTTCTTCAAACTCAAACCGTCAGATTCTTTACTCCGCCTCACTGAACAGTCGCTCCGGAGATTTCTCCTTCTGCTCGGTTCATTTTGTCAGTTAAAGTGTTGTTTTTCTCGGTTTTCGACCGAATTTAAACCGCAACCGGTCGGTTCAGACTCTGTCTGTGGTATTTGTGAGTACTAGATAGGTTTTACATTAATTTCTATTCTGTGTGGAACTTGTAAACGGTTTATCGGTTCGGTTTGAACCGATCAAGTTGTTTAAAATATTTGAATCTGTCTTTTAGAGTGTGGTTACCGGTTCTTATCAGTTCTAAAAAAACGGATTTTATTACGTTTTTTTCCACGACCCATGACACGGTTGGGAACCGATAAGAGGGTCTTACCTGGTGGATTGCCATAAATGGGTAAGTTTGGTTAGGACCGACACTATGTCTGAGAAACCCAAAAGAAAAACCGGGCCCACTGGGTTTCAACACTGCAGTGTGTGTGGGGAAGTCTTTGCCAAGGCTGACCCCCACACCACCTGTGTTTATTGTCTGGGGTTTGACCACCTCAGTGCAGACTGCTAGATTTGTAAATGTTTTCCTGCAGCTACCCTGGAAAAAAGAGTTGGTAGGCTCAGGGAAAGGGAGGCCAAAAAGTCCGCTGAACCGGATGGCCAGCCCGGTTCGGTTCCAACCGAACCGGAGGGAGTGCCCTCTGACCAGGGCGAGACTTCCTCGGGCAAAAGGAGATCCAACTCTGAGGATTCAGGTCCAGCAAAAAGGACTAGGAAATCAGCTGGTGTGGAGCCAAAACTTTCCTCTCCAACCGTTGAAGAAATAGCCAAAGCGATAAAAATTGTCCAGTCGCTTTCCCCGGTTCCGACCGAACCGGCACCATCGGGTAAGCACCCGGTTCGGCCGGTTGCATCGGTTCAAGAGTATGATTTAGAGGAGTACTATGAACCGGAGGAGGGGGAAGAGGAGTATGAGGAGAGTGAATGTGGATTTGAAAGTCTGGATGTGCCCATTGACCTGGGCATCTCCCCAGACAGACCTTCAGGAGTGTCTCCTCCTAGGCTTTCTGAGTCCCCTTCTCATTTTATATTTTATAAAAAAGTGGCTGAAACCCTCCAGCTTCCTATGGAGGAAGCTGTGGATGATCAAGAGGAGCCTGACTATGTGGAAATGATGGATATCCTAGAGTCTAGGAGACCGTCTATTCCCTTGCATAAATCTTTTGGGAAACAGACTTTTAAAATTTTAAAAGCTCCTCACACTATACCTCCTGTTGATAAGAGAATGGACAAGAGGTACACATTGTGAGGCTCTGATATGGAGTTCCTTATACAACAATGCAGCCATGTTGGGGTAGTGCAGGCTGCAGCCTGTGACAAGGCAAATATTCCCTTGGCTTCACACCCCCCGGACAAGGACTCAAGGAGGATTGATGCTGTGGCAAAGAAACAGTACATGGCAGCATCCTTGGGACTCAGACAGACAAATCATATGGCTTATGTTGCCAGATATCAGAAATCCAGATGGAATACTGTTATGGCTCTAGCAAAACAGGTCTCTGGCCAGCTTGCCAAGGAGCTGGAACAGGTGGCTGCTGATGGTATTGAGGCATTCAAGGTGCAATTCCATGCTGCAGTGGACTCAAATGATGTGTCATCAAGAGTCATGGCTACATCTGTGGCACTTCGCAGAGTGGCTTGGCTCAGATGTACTAGCCTGTCACAGGATACCCAGACTAAGGCCATGGATTTTCCTGTTGTGGGTAATTCTCTGTTTGGGGAGCAGACAGAGAATTACATGAAGAAAATGGATGAATATAGGACCACCTATAGGAGTGCACAGGCCAAGGAAAGGCAGGCCACTCCTCAAAGGCAGCTTTCCAGGGGCAGGGGCAGGCCTTTTCATAGGCCTTTTTACCAAGCCCAGGCCTCCTCTTCTGCTTATGCCCAGAGGGGGTTCTTTAGAGGGAGAGGCAGACGGGGTACAAGCAGGCCTGCTTCCACCCCTCAGCCCAAAGCCCCTGCCAAACAGGCACCCTGATGGGGTTGCCAGGGCCAATTCTCAGCTACCTGTAGGGGGCAGGCTGGCTTACTATGTCCAGGACTGGAAGTCTCTGACATCAGACAAGTGGGTCCTGGAAGTAGTAAGCCAGGGACTGGTTCTCAGCTTCAAAAAATTTCCGAAGATGAGAACCAGATCCTTTCCACCTGCAAATCCACCAGAGACACTTGCCCTAGAGACAGAGGTCTCTTCTCTCCTGGCTCTCAGAGCTGTGGAAAGGGTTCCACCCCTACACCAGGGCAAAGGGTTGTACTCCAGGTACTTCCTTACCCCAAAAAAGACAGGAGAATGGCGGCCCATCCTGGATCTCTGATATTTAAACAAGCACCTTTTAAAACCAAAATTCAAAATGGTGACTCTGGGAATTATTCTACCCTCTCTAAGGCCAGGGGACTGGCTAGCATCCCTGGACCTCAAGGATGCCTACTTCCATATTCTCATCAGAAGCACCCATCGAAAGTACCTCAGGTTCGAGCTGCCCTCAGGCCATTACCAGTTCAGAGCAATGCCCTTTGGCCTCACCTCTGCTCCAAGGGTGTTCACAAAGTGCCTGGCAGTAGCAGTTGCTTCCCTAAGAAGGCAAAAAATTGCCATCTTCCCTTACCTGGACGACTGGCTCACAGTAGGCCAGTCTCCAGACCAAGTCAAGTTACATCTACAGATAACTCAGCAACTGCTCACCTCTCTAGGTTTCCTTCTGAATCTTTCAAAGTCAGTTCTAGAGCCTGTCCAGCTCCTCACCTTCATAGGCGCAGAGCTGAACACAGAGAAAGACAGAGCCTTCCTTCCCTTGGACAGGGCAAGGACCCTGGTCTCTCTGGCCTCATCTTTCATCCTGCAGGTCTCTCGACCAGCAAGGCATTTTCTACAGCTCCTAGGGCACATGGCTGCTTCTACAGCAGTAGTGCAGGGAGCAAGATTTCAGGTGAGGGACATCCAGTTCCATTTGAGAGCCTTTTGGTCTCAAAGAAAAGACCCTCTAACCAAACTGCTCCCAGTGACTCGAACCCTGATCCAGGCCCTTCAGTGGTGGCAGGATCAGAGCAATCTGAGACAAGGGGTTCCTTTTGTCACTCAGTCTCACTCCTTAATCCTTACCACAGATGCATCCCTCTTGGGGTGGGGAGCTCACATGGGTGACCTCACTACCCAGGGATTGTGGTCCTCTCAGGAATCTCTGCTCCACATCAATCTGTTGGAACTCAGAGCAGTTTTTCTAGCACTTCAAGTTTTTTCCAAGTCTGTTCAGAACAAAGTTGTACAGGTCAGAACAGACAACACCACCACAATGTGGTACATCAACAAGCAAGGGGGCACTCGGTCTATGGCCTTGTGCACCGAAGCAATGACATTGTGGTCTCTGGCTTACTCCCTGAACACCTCCCTTACGGCAGTTCACCTCCCAGGCAAGGACAATGTCCTGGCAGATGCTCTCAGCAGGATTTCCCAGGGCCATCACAAATGGTCACTGGACCCCCTGGTTTTGGAGGTGATATTTGCCAGATGGGGCACCCCGCAGATAGATCCTTTTGCAGCCCCAGACAATCACCAACTTCCCCTTTTTTGCTGCAGGTCCCCAGTGTTGGGCTCAGTTCCTCTGGATGCCTTAGTTCTCATTTGGGAAGGGAAGTTTCTCTATGCTTTTCCCCCCTTCCCTCTCCTGTTCAAAGTGCTAGTCAAAATCAGATAGCCCTGCAAGATGATCCTGATTGCCCCAGATTGGGCCAGACAACTCTGGTATCCAATCCTACTGTCCTTAGCAGTCCATCTTCCCCTGTGTCTTCCCAGGAATCACAACCTGTTAACCTGTGCTCAGGGAAGGGTTTGGTACCCGAACCTCAAATCTCTCAATCTCAAGGCTTGGCTCTTGAAGAGTTAGAGTTTGCTGATTTACACCTCTCCCAAGGTGTAATGGATATCCTGAAGGCTTTTAGGAAACCTTCCACCAGGGCTACTTATAATTCCAAATGGAAGAGGTTTTCCATATGGTGCTCTGGAGAGCTTATTTCCCCAGAATCTGCTGATTTACCCACAGTCCTGGATTATATGGTCCACTTAAATACCTTGGGGCTGAGACCAGCAACCCTAAAAGTGCATCTGGCAGCGGTGTCTGCTTTTATTTCAGCAGGTAAGCCCTCTTCTCTTTCAGCTCATCCTGTATTCTCCAAGTTTTTCAAGGGATTGCTTCACACCAGCCCCCCCATTCAGGGCCCCTGCCCCTGCCTGGGATCTTAATGTTTGCATTGCTCAGCTTATGCAACCCCCCTTTGAGCCTTTGTCTTCAGCAGAGCTTAAGTACTTGACTTGGAAAACTGTGTTTCTGGTTGCAATCACTTCTGCCAAGCGTAAGTGAATTACAAGCTTTGTCAGTGGAGCCTGATTTTATCTCCTTTCATAGAGATAAGGTGGCCCTCAGGACTACAGGAAGTTCTTGCCTAAGGTGGTTTCAGATTTCCACCTTAATCAATCTATATCTCTTCCAGTGTACTTCACTGACCATTCCTCCTCTGGCGAGAGAGGCTGTACAACTTAGATGTGAAGAGAGCTTAGTTACTACATAAAGCGTACACAAGGGTCACAGGTTTGACTCCTCCAACTGTTCCTCACTTATGGTGAGGTTGGTAAAGGAAACCTGCCACTAAAAGATCCATTGCCAGGTGGATTGTCTCTTGTATCCAATTCTGTTATGAAAAGCTGGGTAAGGTTCCTCCCTCAGGCCTGAGGGCTCACTCTACCAGAGGTACAGCTGCTTCCCTGGCTGCTGCCAGGGACATCCTATTCTAGAGATATGTCAAGCAGCTACCTGGAAAACAGTGCACACTTTACAAGCATTATTCCCTGGACATCCAGGCTAGGAGTGATGCTCGGTTTGGCACAGCTGTACTTCAGAGCCTATTTCTTAGTAGGTTCTGTCCTCCTCCATGGAGGTACTGCTGTGTAGTCTGCATATGTCATAATATAGCAAGACTTCATGTTGTTTGAAGAAAAATTACTCACCTTAGTAATGTTGTTTCTTCTAATGGAGTCTTGCTATATTGTACCTCCTATACCTGCCCCTCTCAGAACCTCTGTTTTTTGAGATGTGGGTGGGCAGCGCAGTGTTGGCACTTAGTAGATGCCCACCTTGTTGTTTTCACCCCTCCTTTTTTGGGATGACTTGGTGTTGTGTTTTCATTTTTTGGGTCTCCTGACTTGAGTCTTTGTTTTGGGACCAAAAAATGTGTTCTTATGTTTAATAGCCAGTTGGCTAGTGTAGGTTTACAGCTTCCACACAGGGCCTCAGTGAGTTTAGCTTGTAAAGATCTGACGGTTTGAGTTTGAAGAACAACAGACAGAGTTTCAACCGAACTCGAGCTCAGCATTCCATGCCTGGCATGGAAAGTTAACTTTTTCATCTCCGGAGCAGTTCGAAGGTTGGGACTCACTGCATACTGTATGTCATAATATAGCAAGACTCATTAGAAGAAACAACATTACTAAGGTGAGTAATTTTTTCTTCTTGCACATCTCTTTTTCTGAAAGATGCTACTCTCTTGGACTTTGTTGATTCCTTTGAGGTACTTGAAAGTTTTTATCATGTTCCCCCTCTCCCTCCTCTCCTAGTCCATAGTCTCCCTTTTTTTTCTGAAATATTATTTGGAGGGAACACATTTTAGTAAGTGTTAGTCTTTAAAGAACAACTCTACTATAATAAAAAGAAGCTTAAAAGCTTAAAAACACTAGATTTAAACCAATTATGTTTTAATTTTATTGTTGAAAGCCACCCCTCTTGAGGCAGGTTTACTATATCCCCCCTCGCCCTCTATTGCTAGTCCCAGTCTGGGCAGCTTGTTCCTCACCCTGGGGGTATTGCTTTCAGTCTTCCCATTTAAATGGGGCTGCTGGGAGGGATCTGGGGGAGTTGGCAGACTGAAGTTAGGGCCAATGGGCCAGAGTTTCAAACCTCTGGCTTGGGAGAGTCAGGCATCATGGTGGTGGCAATGGCTATGTATACAGGTCTTTTGGGGGGAAGTTCGTAGGAGCATTGCAACTGTGGGGATCGAGGTCCTGAAAGAAGTGAATAGCAGTGGTAGACAGCACAACGGAGGTGAGCCCCTTGTTCACCTTGGGTGGTCATGGGAATCCTGGTACTCATTTTGGGAAGGTATGGCAGTGGGGCTGTTGCAGCAGTGGCAGGGCTGTGACAGGGCCCCTTGGAGGCGGCAGTTCTGAGGAGATATTTTCCAGTGTGGCACACTGCCGGGGTAAGTTTGGTGGTCTGCATGGGATCTCATGTTATCAAGCCTGCAGTGCCTGTATCTGGGGCAGGTCCTGCTTTAGTCCCATTTAAAGTGCAGGAGTATGGGTAACTGGAAGGTGGGAGCCATGTCGTTAATACGGTATTTTCCTGGCAACATATCCTGGTCTGAGGAAGTTTTGAAAAAGGATGTTCTCTAGGAAGTTTCAGGGCAGCTGCGGTGTTCAAAAGGCTGTGACCCTGTCTTGGGTTATGCTGGGGAGCAAGGCACTCCCTCAGTTCTGTAGGTTGGGTTGCGCCTGCAGTAATTTCTGAGCTTGTTTCTGCCTCAAAATATCTGCATGGAGCCTTATCTTGTCTTGTTATCAGACTGTTGCTGCCTTTCAGCCCAGTGCAGTATCCATTTCTCCTTTAAGTGCCCCCTGGCATGTTTATCCTCCGCTCCATGGAGCTGTGCTCTTTATTTATTTATGAATTGTTTAAAGAAAATAAATTTCTTTTTATTCATTTTCACTGTAAGTGTGCTGGGATTATTTTATATGAACTAACCATTCTGCTCCTTCCAAGAAAGTTAGCCTCTGTCCACCCGGGCCTGGCTTAAGAGGTACAGCCAATTGTGTTGGCTGCTCAGCGAGTAAGAAAAATCTGTTGTTTCATGCTGTTCGAGACCTGCATGCACAGTAAGGTCTTCTTTATTAAAGCTGAAGACTATGATACCTGGAAAGTACCCTTCTCCTCATATTTTACATCAAGACCCTAGACAGTGAGAAGGGGGCTTACATTGTTTTCTAGTTATTTTCTTTTTAACTCTTCCCTGTTGTTGGTCTACTAAATATTGTAGATAATGCAGTGCTTATTTCACAGAGTCTTTTAAAATTTATCTGACTCTTTCCTGTTAACCACATAGTTTTTGTTTGTTACATCAGTCTGTTGTCATGATGAGCACTGTGATGTCATAAACAAAAGCGCTATGAGGTTAACAGGGGAGAGGCAAATAATTTTATACAGACTTTTTAGACAGACTACCAGGATGTGCTGTAAACCTTGGAAAGGAACACTGAAAAAAAAAATTCTCTAGTAACCTGTAATATCTGAAAAAATCTTATTTATGAAAATACATAACCTAATAGCCTTCAGGTGAAGCTACCTCTGGCTGGAAGCTGTAACACTGGACTTAAGATTTGCAAGAAAGTGAGTTGTGCTCACAACAGAGGGAGGTGAACCTTACAATTTACAATGGTCTTTGGTTTGAAGCAGATTCCTCAGGAAAGTTAATATTCTTCAGGTGGAGGATACTTCTAACTGAAGGGTGAAATAAGAAACTTAGAATTATCAGAAAAGGCAGTCTTTCAATCAACAGAGGGAGGCGGTGCTTGCTTTACTTTTGCTACAATTGTTAAGATTTTCAGTGCAGGAAGAGTTTAAACACACAGGGGCTTAATACCGTTTTCTGTGTCTGCCCTTCTGCACAGCTGACAAGTTTGGGGGCTGACTGCTTTCAGAGCACAAGTCACCAGGCTGTTTTGGAGCTGGGGTGGTTTACCTGTGTCTGACTTGGATGTTTGAATTTTTCTCTGTTTGATTAGCAGGGTATTTTCTCTGTCAAATTGTCATGTAGGGCATCTTGCTGACAGGAAGGCATTCATCGCAGTGGTAGGTCAGAGCTTCTAGCTGATTGTTTCATGAGGGCATAGTTTAGGCCCAAACCCTTCCCACCCCTCACCCCACCCCTGGAAATAGTTCCTTTATACCTGGGGTTCTGACAATATTTCCTCAAGATGGCAAGGTGCATATCACTGTCATAGCCTCTCTAGCACACTGCACTGACAATATAAGCATACACATTATATAAATACATACATTTCTATATAACACACCAATCACACACATACACGCAAAAAAAAAATGAAACAAGTTAGACAGTTATGCGGGGAGTAGTGCAATGTAATGGCTGTGGGGCAGCAGTCTTCCGGGAGTCTTTCTGGAGGCTGAGATGCTGCCCTGTTTGCAGACAACTATCTGCCCTGAGGGAGGAAGTTGCCCGTCTTCAGGCCGCACTGGACAGTAGCAAGGGAACCTCCCCCATCCAGAAAGCACCAGAGCCACCACCACTACCTCAGAGGTTGCAATGAAAGCACAGCAGTTGAACCACAGTGCACTCAGAGAGGGTAAGGGTGGTGAAACAGAGGCACACCCAGTCAGTTGTTCCTCTCCACAATCCATACACCTTTCTGGGGGAGCATAGTTCCCCTATGGATGTACCCACAGAGGACACTAAGGAGGGTGCAGACAACTGTCACAAGGGAGGCACTCAGGAAGGAGGCTGAGAGCACCACAGGGAAAGGAAGCAGCTCCTGGTGGGGGACTCAATTATAAGGGGGATAGAACTGGAGGGAGCATGGAAAACTGAAGTAAAGTGCCTGCCTGGTGCCATGGCTTGGAGGGACAGGAAGCGCATCCTTAGGATCATGAGAACAGTTGCACAGGAGTCTGAGCTGGATGTCATTGTCCACCTAGGGACAAATGACTTGGCTCATCATGAGATTAGAGCAGTGCAGAAGGACTTTATAGAGTTGGGGAGGGGCTTAAGACAAGTAGCACACACAGTACCCTTCTCAGAGGTGCTGCCTGTCAGTGGCATGGGTGAGGCGAGGGTACTTTGCACCATGCAGTTTAACGAATGGTTGAAAAAATGGTGTGGAGCACAGGGGTTTGGCTTCATTGGGGACTGGGGTTCCACCTGGAGGAACACCAACCTATACTGGCAGGATGGTCTGCATCTGTCCAGGAAGGGATCAAGTCTTTTGGGCAATCGGTTTAAATGCTTCATTGGCAAGCTTTTAAACTAGCCAAGGGGGGAGGCACTGATAAGCAGCAGGAAAATCCCAGCCTCCCCCTACAACACAGGGTACTAAATGAGAAAAAGACCAAGGTAGAAAGGTCAGTGGGGGATGCTGCTACAGAAGGTAAAGCCATCAAAAAATGGAGAGCAATGAGTACCAATGCCCGTTGTCTGGGTAACAAGCTTCCTGAATTAGTGGCCTTGATGGAGGAGGAACATCTGGATATCGTGGCAGTCACAGAAACATGGTACACACAAAACCATGACTGGGACGTAAACATACCAGGATACACTATCTACAGGAAGGACAGGGAGGGTAAAAGAGGAGGAAGAGTAGCTCTCTACATAAGAGGAGGAATCAAAGCAACAGAACAAAATGGTAAACAGGGAGGAGAAGAAGCACTGTGGGTCAATTTGGAGGCAGGCAATGGCACCACATTCCGCACAAGGGTTGTATACAGACCCCCCTCTCAGGGGGAGGACATGGATAAGGAAATTATAGAAAGTATACTTAGAATGGCAGATAAAGGGGAGATATTGCTGATGGGTGATCTGAATATGCCAGATGTTAACTGGAGTGCAGTTGCAGCAGCCACTTCTAAGAGTGTGGTTATTCTAGATGCCCTACAGGGGGCATGCCTTAGACAACTAGTATTGGAACCCACTTGAGAGGGAGCAATCTTAGACCTGGTCCTCTCAAATGGAGATGGAGAGAGGATCACAGACGATAGAAGTGGGTAGTCATCTGGGAACTAGCGACCATCGAACAGTATGGTTCACAATAAACACAGCAATAGAGTCAAGCCAAACAAAGGCAAAAGTACTGGACTTCAGGAGGGCTGACTTTGCCAAAATGGGTGAGTGCCTAAGGAATGCACTAGCAAATGGGCAGGAAGGAGGGGTGGAAGAACAATGGGGAATAATAAAAACTGCTATCACAGAGGTAACAAGCCTTTGTGTGAAGCAAATAAACAAAACAAAATGATGTAAGAAACCACTATGGTTCTCAAAGGAGGCGGCAGTGAAGGTTCAAGACAAAAAGAAAGCATTCAGAAAGTACAAGGAATCACAGAAGGAGCAGGACAGAGAATGGTATCAGTTCAAGCAAAAGGAAGCTGGGAAGGCAGTCAGAACAGCAAAGGCCCGAACTGAGGAAAAGATAGCCAACTCAGTTAAGAAGGAAGATAAATCCTTTTTTAGGTACATCAGGGAGCGAAGGAAGTCTAAGGGAGGGATAGTGAGGCTTAATAAAGGGGAGGAGGTGGGCAGAGGGTGACTGTGAAAAGGCGGAGATACTAAACAAATATTTTTGCTCAGTATTTACAAATGAAGAGGGGGCGGTACCTAAAACAAACAGTAGAAACACTCGATACAGAAGTTGATACAAGCCCATTTACAGAAGAAAGAGTTCTGAAAGAACTCTTAAAACTGAAGGTGGACAAAGCAATGGGGCCTGATGGGATTCATACCAGAATTCTAAAAGAACTAAGGGTAGAACTAGTGACACCACTGACTACCCTCTTTAACATATCATGGGAGGATGGGGTGGTACCTGAGGACTGGAGGAGGGCACATGTGATTCCCCTTCACAAACGTGGGAGCAAGGCAGAAGCAAGAAACTACAGACCTGTTAGTTTAACCTCAGTGATAGGGAAAATGATGGAATCACTTGTGAAGGAAAGAATTGTTGAGTACCTAGAGGCCAGAGGGGCACAGGACCCTAAGCAGCATGGATTCACAGCGGAAGGTCATGCCAGACAAATCTAATAGATTTCTTTGACTGGGTGACCAAAGTAGTAGATCAGGGAGGGGCTGTGGACATGGCCTACCTAGACTTTAGCAAGGCATTTGGCTCAGTCCCACACAAAAGATTAATATACAAGTTAGCCAGCCTGGGAGTGGGTCCCAAGATGATAGCCTGGGTAAAGAATTGGCTGGAGAATAGGACACAGAGAGTAATAGTAAATGGAGTCCACTCTGAAGAAAGGGGGGTTACTAGTGGGGTGCCGCAGGCTTCAGTATTAGGACCAGTCCTCTTCAATGTCCTTGTAAGCGACATTGCAGAGGGACTAGAAGGAAAAGAATGTCTCTTTGCAGATGACAAAAATGTCTGCAACAGAGTTGATGCACAAGGTGGGGTGGAAAGGATGAGAAGGGACTTGGCAAGGTTAGAGGAATGGTCAAATGTATGGCAGCTTAGATTTAATGCTAAGAAGTGCAAGGTAATGCACCTGGGAAACAAAAACCCAGGGGAAGAGTACAGAATGGGGGGTGAGATACTAACAACAAGAAAAATGGAAAGGGACCTAGGGTAGTCATATCAGATGACTTAAAGGTGGGCAAGCAATGTGAGAGGGCAGTAAGGAGGGTTGGGGATACTGGGATGCATAGGGAGAGGCATCACTGTAGAAAACAGAAGTTGTTATCCCCTTCCACAGACAGCTGGTGAGACCCCATCTGGAGTACTGTGTGCAGTTCTGGAGACCCAGTCTCTGCAAGGACATAGACAAGATGGAAGCTGTCCAGAGATGGGCAACTAAAATGGTACAGGGTCTGCACCAGAAGACATATGAAGAAGAGACTAAGGAGCTTAATATGTATAGCCTCGAGGAAGGGAGGGAGAGGGGGACATTGACAGAAACTTTCAAGTACCTCAAGGGAATCAACAAAGTCCAAGAGGGTAGCATCTTTCAAAAAAAGAGGTGTGCAAGAACAAGGGGGCACAATTTGAAGATAGAGGGAGGCGGCTCAGAGGTAATGTAAGAAATAATTTTTTCACAGAGAGGGTTGTGGATGCATGAAACAGCCTTCTGGAGGAGGTTGTGGAGTCAAAAACAGTGGTTGAATTCAAGCATGCATAGGACAGCCATAAGGCAATTCTAGGGGTTGGGGGTAGAAAGAAGTAGGCTGCTGGTTAACTAGGATCTGCAGCTTATACATTAGGTAGCGAAATGGGCAGACTGGGTGGGCTAAGCATTCCTTATCTGCAGTCAAATTCTATGTTTCTATGTTTACATGCTAAAATGCATAGTTGCTCTTTGAAAACTACTGCCTACTTCTCCACGGCCAAGGAGCCAAGCCAAGACTGATGATTACATTGGTTATGTATCGCAGCTATGTGACAGCTAAATTCCAACACATACAATATTCAGTAAAAACTGAGAAACACTAAAACAGGATTTTCATTATTGCAAAACTCATTATACACAGAAAAACACTACTGTACTCATAAATCTAACAAATCTGGAACTGGATTTAACTGATAATGGTGTCTGGGCTCCCTCTAGTGGAATGACGAGTCAGATTTCCCACTTGGAGAAGAAAGTACATAGGGCAACAAAGCTCTTGAAGAGCAGTTTTTGTCAAATTATGCAATGGCGTGGAAATTTCCTGACCTCTGATTGGCCAGCGACTGCCTGGAACAGTGATGTTATTACACAATAACTTCACTGTATGAAATCCAGATCCAGAAGGAAATGATTTGATACCTTTTATTGGACCAACATAGATGTATCAAAAAGAACAAAGTGCTTTAGCTTTTGGAACAACAAGTCCTTCCTCAGAAGCTTAATGACCATGTCATGTTACATCTATGTTGGTCCAGTAAAAGGTATCAATCAAATCATTTGCTTCTGGATCTGTTCTTACAAGGACCAATATGGCAAATACTAAAACTGTATGTATGACGTCCAGGCACACACATGACCTCATAACAGTGATAGAAATCATGTCACACTTCAGAATACCCACCAATGTAAAACGCTTTAGCAACACCTCCAAATCACATTCCCCATCTCACTACCTTCCACAAAGACACACAGAGAAATTTAAACAGTTGCAGAAACACAAGTCTGCATTTTGAGGGGGCGCTGTGGAGACGAAGCTGAATGGCAGCATTTTTCAACTGTTCTCTACCAGAAAATAAAATCATCAAAAATCACCCCTTAAAAGCTGTGATACGATAATGAAAACTACTTTATTAAACAGAAGAGCTCTCTAAATATAAAATGGGCAATCCTCATAAGGATAGAGGTGATGGCTCAAGCGCCAAATTAACTGGAAGTTTCCAGCTTCCAAGATCAGGCCATGAGGCTCAGGCCACAACACAGCATGACTCGGATGAGACCATGTCTTTGATAGGCCTAAAACTCCAATGCCTGATCAACTTGGTCTCTGAGCTAAGCAACAAGATGGATTCCTTCGGTACCATGGTATTGGTGGTTGCAAAAATGGTGGAGGGGATAGAGATGGAGATGGGAGACATTAAGCAGCAAGCTGAAATCAGCCGTGGCTGCATCCTCACTCCTAGCTAAGGAAAACATCCACCTGAGAGCCAAACTCGAGACACTCGAAAACCAGTTCCGATCTTCTTATATTTGAGTCCACGGGCTACTGGACGGAATTGAGGGTGATCACCCTGTCATGTTTCTACAGGTCTGGCTTATGGACAAACTGGTGTCTGAGGGTCAAAATATCTATTTTGGATTACAGAAGGCCTACAGAATTACCCCCAGGGGATACCGAGAGGACTCGGAAACCCCTCGCACTTTGCTCATTGTAACAGATGGTGTGGGCACTAGAGACAGGATCCTCCAATTAGTTCAACAAATGCATTCCCTTACTCAGGACAAGCATGCAGTCTACCTGTTCCCCGATGTCAGCTACGCCACTTGGATGCACCAAAAGAAATTTGACAGAGTGAAGAAACAGCTGAGAGAAGCCTCGATTATGCATGCAATGGTTTTTCCTGCTCAACTTAGGATTATTTACAGTGACAAAGTTTGGATGTTTTCTGATCTGGCTGAGGCAAGAAAATGGGCATCCCATTTTGCAGAGAGTAGCTGGAGGTGACGTTGCAATCGAATGGCTGAGGACACTGACTCTGAAGACCATGAGGAGGGCTGAGTTACCTAAAGCAGTGAGAAATAACCTGATGTTTCTCTTCATAGACACTGATTACTGAACTTTGATTTTAAGCTTTGCATAATATTTAGCTTTAATGTCTCTAGTTGACAAGAACTGCTTAATTATATTGTGCCTTACCTGAGGGCCTTTACTGAATATAAGACCTTAAGTTTAAGATTTGCTCCTTAAACTGACTTGGGGATTGCTGCCTAGATAGGTGACTGTAGTTTGATATTAAAAAAAAAACAAATTGTAACCTATAACATAGCTATATGACCTTGAGGATATTTTTGGTGCTTCCATGTTTGGGGATTATGCTGCCTTAATTGTCCCTTTTAGGACACAGATTTTACTTTGAGGTAAGAAGTGTCATGCCGTTAACCTCAGTCTGAGGCATGCATTATTGGGACTTTAAAAACAAGGACTTTAGTATAACGAATTAGTCACACTGCTCATGGGCTCATCTATACAGCTTCTTTTGTTATTGTACTTGTTAGTATAAAATTATAGTTTTCCCCTCTGATGTGGTATCAATATATTGGGATGCATCAATCCTGTGATTAATGGGAGGATTTATTAATTCTCTCTCTCTCTCTCTCTCTCTCCCTCCCTCTCTCCCCGATATGTACTAAATGTTATGGCTTGTCCTAGATATGGTATTGTTATTTGTATAATAACATACAAAAATAATAAAAATAAAATACAAAAAAAGTCTGCATTTCAAGGAATCTCTTTTTTTTTTTGTCACCGAAAGCAAGAAGCTTCAGTAAACCATATAGACCAAAACTGCTGATCGTGCAACCTTTGATCATGATTGAAACTGCTAAACTCTGACCACTGCCACAGATCACCATTCTCCTGTGGTCACCATAAAACTGCCTCCTGCAGACAAGTGGCACACATCCCTGTTCTCCTCTCAGTAAAACTGCATTCCCACACAGAAGGAGTTTTCCTTCCTTTTTCCTTTTCCCTTCCTCTTCCATTCCCAAGTTCTCACAGCGCAAGCTGACTTCAGCACTGTGCTGTCTGCCTTCATCAAGCATCTTGGTGGCCAAACTAAGAAACAGTTCTGCTGTTTTAACAAAAGTACAAGAGAAAAAAATAAATACCCCTAGCCCACTTCAACTATGATGTGAACAGCCGATGGTGTGTGTGTGTGTGGGGGGGGGGGGGTCAATGATTCCACTGTGGATTCAGAGAAAGGCTAGGCATTTCAGCAGACAGCATCATTCACACAGCAGTACCACCTAGTGGCAAATAGAAAAACTGGAATTTTTTTCTATAGGTAGACATCCACACACAAAAAGCAGAAAAAACAATTAACCAAAAAAATTATTTATTTTTCCTCTTTTCTTTACAAATGAGCCATTGTGTAATAGCAATAAGGCACTCCAGAATATGTGTTATTGTGTAATAATGTCACTCCTTTGGTGCTGAATGCACTTGGCCTGCAGCTTCATGCTTTAACTACCCAAGAAGTGACATTATTACACAATAACACACACCCTGTGGTGCCTTATTGCTTAAATGTTGCCTACCTAAACTGGTGGGAAATGTAATTCACAAAAAGAGTATGCACTGGGCTGGGTTGCAGGGATAAATAGTAAGTGAAATGTGAAAAAATCCCACCTTCACCACCAAAATAAATCACTGCTCACAAGGCTTAAAAGCATGATATAAATTTTATTTAAGTGCCAGTGACAAAAACACACATTTTGACATGTTTCAGAATGGATTCCTTTGTCAAAAGACATGTTGGACAGAAAGTAAATCATCTTATATACAGGTAAATGACATTGTCATTCTGAAGAAATACAAAATCACATATACCTTTGACAATTAAAAAGTGAGATCACACAGTGTAAGTGAATGAAATATTAAAAGACACATAAATACATATAATTTAAAAGAGAAAGACATACAGACAAATAAATATGAAAGCTATATGCAAGCTAATCTTCACATGCTCCCCCACCCTGGTCTTAAACTGCCTCTTAGTCTTGCTGACTAAAATTTCTAGCATGCTTTTAAGCCTTGTGAACAGCTATTTATTTTGGTGGGGAGTGCGGGACTTTTTTGCCTTTCACTAAACTGGTGGGATAATCAAGGCACAGAAATGTTATCATCAGCAGGGAATTCCTATCACCAAACACATTCATTTAGCTGTAACAGTCAATGCAGCTGGGGAGGCAATAGACCAGTGGTAGGTAGCTCATAAAAAATGTTATTATTGGTCTAGAACAATGGGATGATTCAATGAAAAAAGAAACATTTGGGGTGGGGGCTCTCATGCCCTCTATATTACCCCAAGGGATCAAAGATGTTGGCCCACACTGTCAAACTACTTTTGCCTCTGGTGAGTAGCAAAGAACAGGTCTGGATGAAAATGTACTAGCCTTTTACTATGTTGCATGAGTTGTCTTGTCCTTCTCCCTTGCAATTGCCATTCCTGTGTGTTGCAGCTATCAGTGATGAATAAAAGGGTTCTTGGGGCATTTGGAGGGGTATGGATGTCCCTAGGCTAGATTATCTTATAATGAAGCCACCTGCTTCTTCCTGTGAAAGCTAAAGAACATCAGGAAGCCAGCATTTTAAAGCTGCAGTACATGTTACCGTAAATGTTGTTGGCCCATATTTTGTATTACATTTTAGATTGCCCCATACCCTCTGTGTCTTATGCAATACCCTTCTTTACATGTTATGTGTCTGCATTAGCATTTGTTTTTACATTTGAAATAATAAAAAGATCACCCCTTTGAATAAGGCTCAGACCAGTTTTCATCAGTATTCTCACCCATCATCCTATAATGTCAGAGAGCAGTGTATTCTGCATGCTAGTTCATTTTAGTGACAAAGAAGGTGGTGTTAAACAATGGGTGAAAATATTGATGAAAAGCTGGTTCTAGCCATATTAAAAGGAACACTTTTATTAGTTCACATTGTAAAACAAAGTGCTAAAGTAGGCTCAAAATGAGAAAAAAATTGTATCGTACATGACAGGAGATATGGGGCAATCTAAAACAGAATAAAAAGTATAGTTTGTTTTCACTGCTAACATGCACTGCTGCATTAAGAAGTCACAGCTTTCTGTTCACCTTCTGCTCCTTCCACAAGGCCCAGGATGTGGACATAGGATGTCCCGTGAGCATTCTGTGGAGCTTCAGGTCTCAGCTCAGGGCTACATTTTGTATCAGCTTTGCAGTGATGGCTGAAGCATTGGTCGAGTGATAGCTAAATGTCTTTGCCACATCTGCAGCTATGGCAATTTTACTGTCCTGGGAGCACAGGGCTCGATTCTCAAAGAGCCCTTAGACTGATGCAAGCTGTGGCAAATGGCAGCTTGCGTCAAAGCCTGGTGTGCCAGGGACCCTGAGCCCGATTCTGTATCAGGTTGGGTCCCGGTGGCAAAGGCCAGCAGCTTGTGGCAACCATGGCAGTGTGCCTAACAGACGGCTCATCTGCATAGTGTGCCGCAAGCTGCTGTGTGGTCATAAGCCAGTCCATGGTGGCTAGTGGACACCCCCACCCTGAACTGCCCCTTATGTAATGCTTTGATAATACATATAACCTTGGTGATCTAGCACCCCCCTGATCTGCCCGTAATGCACATTTTTATTAACATATATAGCCCTAGTGATCTAGTGTCCCTCCCCCACCCCAATCTGCTGGTAATGTATGTTGTTAATAATAAATGCATCCCGGGTGATCTAGCACCCCCCTGCCCCGATCTGCCTGTAATGTACATTTCAATAAGAAATATATCCCTGATGATCTAGCATGCCCCCCCACCCCAATCTGCCAGTAATGGACATTGTTAATAATAAATATGTCCCTGGTGATCTAGTGTCCCCTACCCTGATCTGCCAGTAATATACATTTTTAATAATACATATAGCTAGGGTGATGTAGCAGACCCCCTTCCAGCCCTGATTGCCCGTTATGTACAAATATCACATCCCTAGTGGTCTAGTGGACCCCCACCCCGGCAGGCAATGCCCCACCACCCTGCTCCCCCGATCCCAAAATCGAGCCAGTGACTGGCACAGTACACCTCTCACCACCATGACCAGTTGCCAACTGAGCACTCAATGAGCGCGTACTGTATACTGTACATGCTCAGTGACTGACAGCTGAATCACTGAGCATGTACAGTATACAGTACACATTCTTTGACTGCTCAGTCGGTGGCTAACTGTGGTGGTAAGAGGTGGGCTGTACCAGTCATCTGCTCGGTTTCGGGATGGGGGAGAGAGGTGGTGGGGCACTGCCTGCCAGGGTGGGGGTCCACTAGACCACCATGGGATGTTGTATTTTTACATAACAGGGGATTGGGGGAGGGTCTGCTAGATCACCAGGGATATATTTATTATTAAAAATGTACATTATGGGCAGATCGGGGTAGGGGAGTCCGCTAGTTCACCAGGGATATATTTATTATTAACAATGTACATTACCAGGAGATCAGGGCTGGGGGGGATGCTAGATCACCAAAGCTATATTTATTATTAGAAATGTACATTATGGGCAGCTTGGGGAGGCACTAGATCACCAGGGATATATGTATTATCAATGCAGTACATTATGGTGGAGCTAGGCTAAGGGGAGGGACCGTGGCACGTTGCTGCATTGTGCTAAACTCTACCAGAGGGATATTTCTATGTACCCTTAGACCAGCCCTGACTAGTCTAAGGGTACTTAGAATTTCTCCCTCTGGGAGAGTTTTGATAATTCAACATTTGAGAATGTGGTAGCTTACACCTGCCTTATGCCTTCTGGCGCCATGATGCAGCCCATTTTGTGGTGCACAGGCAGTGCAAATCCCATTTGGGGCAGGCAGCCTGTGGTTAATGCAGGCTGCCTTTGAGAATTGCTCCCAGTGCAGTGTTTGGCACAAGGGGCACTTTGCGCCATTCATTGTGGCTCAAGCTCCTTGCACTGTGCTGGAAGCTTTGCATATTGGGCCCACAGACTCTTCAGATTTGATTCTATTCTATTCTTAGAACTTTTCCTCCCTGGCCATATTTGTCGGGGATATACCTAGAACCAAAGACTATGCCAGCAGATAAGGACAGCTTGTCCCACCTAGTCTGCCCAATTTTCCCTATCTACAATATCACTGCAGATCCTGCTTCATCTTCAGACCATTTTCCCTGCCCCCTTCCTTTCCTCTAAGATGTTCTTGTGCCTATCCTATGTATTCTTGAACCCGTTTTCACCCCAGTCAGCTCCCCTGAAGGCTGTTCCAGGAATCTACCACTCTGTCTGTGAAGAAGTACTTCCACACATTTCTCCCGACTCTACCCCCCTCCAGCTTCCTAGCATGTCCCCTTGTTATTGACCACTTGTTTTTCTGAAAAATACTTCCTTCCTGTACCTTGTTTACCCCTGTGAGGTATTTAAAGAGCTCTGTCAAATCCCCCCCTTTCAGGGTATACATATTTAGACCCTTTAATGTCTCTTCATAGCGCTTCTGATGCAGACCCTGCACCATTTCAGCTGTGTCCTCTGAACCACCTCTGCACTGTCCATGTCCTTCTGAAGATGTAGTGTCCAGAACTGGACACAGTACTCTAAGTGGGGTCCTACCAGCGATCTATATAGAGGCAGCACCATCTCCCTCTTTCTGCTGGTGATACCCCTCCATATGCACCCCAGCATCCCACTAGCCTTCCCAACTGCCTTGTCACACTGCCCGGCCACCTTTAGGTCATTCAGTATGATCACCCCCAGGTCTCTTTTCTGCTTGTTAGTTGTCAGTACCACCCCACAATTTGCACTCTACCCCTGGGTTTCTCTGCTTTAAGTGCATTATTTTGCACATTTTTGGATAGAAACCCAGCTGCCATACTCTAGTTTTTTTTCAGGTCACGGCTCATCCTTTCCACACATCCTGAAGTGTCCACCCTTTTGTAGATGTTGGTGTCATCCACAAAGATGAAGACCTTTCCTTCCAGTTCCTCTGCAGTGTCACTTGTAAAGACATTAAAAGGGACTGGTCCCAGCACTGATCCTTCAGGCACCATGCTGGTCACCCTCCCTTCCTCTGGTGAACTCTTGTTTATCCCCACCCCTTGCCGCCTATCTCTTAACCAATTTTTTACCCAGTTTACCACCTTTGCACCCGCTCCTAAGTTACCCAGCTTGCATTCTAGTCTCTTATGTGGAACAGTGTCAAACACCATACTAAAATCTAGGTAGGTTACATCTACTGTTCCACCCTGATCTAGTCTGTTGGTCACCAAGTCAAAGAAATCTGTCAGATTCATTTGACATGACCTCCTCCCTGTGATTCCATGCTGTCTTGGGTCATGTAACCACTGTATTCAAGATATTCCACAATCCTTTCTTTCAGCAGTGTTTCCCACCAGTGAAGTTAGGCTGACTGGACTATAATTTCCAGCCTCTTCCCTGCTACCACTTTTGTGAAGTGGGACTATGTCTGCCCTCCTCCAGTCCTTTGGGACCACTCCTGTTTCCAATGAGCTGTTAAGCAGGACTGTCAGAGGTTCACTCAGTAGCTGTCTGAGCTCCCTCAATTCCTCTGAGTGGACCCCATCTGGCCCCATTATTTTATCCACTTTCAAATTTGCGAGTCTCTTAAGGACTCTCTCCTCTGAAAATGGACTAGTGTCCACCTCCTTCCAGCCTATGTTCCTGTTACATTTTTGCAGCCCTTCCCCATCTCTTTCCTCTGTGAACACTGATCAAAAGTATTTATTCATGTTGTCTGCCTTTTCCTGTTCCCCCTCTGCATGGTTCCCCCCTTCCCTTCTTAACCTTTCAATCCCACCCTGGTCTTTCATTTTCCGCTTACACACCTGAAAAGTGTCTTGTCCCCTTTTGTTACTGCCTTGGGTATTCTCTCTTTAGTTTGTGCCATCATGCTCCTTAGTGCTCTCCCTGCTTCCCTCTGCTTCCCCCGATATGCCTCCCTATCCTCCTCTCTCTGCATCTCCTTGTATTTTCTGAATGTTACCCTCTTAGCTTTTACCAGTTCTGCCACCTCTTTCAAGAACCATAGCAGTCTTTTTTTTCCTCATGCTTTTGCTCACTTGCGTGCCACAGAGGTTTGTTGCCTTCACTATGACCCTTTATAGTTTTGCTGCTGTTCCTCCACCCTACCCTGATCATCCCCTCATCCAGGTGACCCCTGAGGAAGTCACTCATCTTTTTACAGTCTGTCCTCCTGAAGTCCAAGACCCTCACCTTTGTGTGGTTTGATTCCACAGCAATCCGTTATATTGAATGACACTGTATGGTGACCACATCTGGTCCACTATCTTCCATGGGTCTCTTCCTCTGTGGCAGGGGCTCCAGGAGGAGGGCAGTCCTCCCCCATGAGGCAGTAGGCGGTGTGGACCAGGATTCGGTTTACCAAAGCTCAGGGAAAGCAGATGGAGCCAAAGCCATCTTATAGACAGAAATGGGTTTCATCCCTGCTTTCCTCCTTTGGATCTTTTTCCCCTCCTCTGGTGTGGGTGCAGCCCATTAGGCCACATCAGCTGCATACAGTGACATTCTGCAGAGGGAGCAAGATCTTTTGACCCAGAACAGGGGTAGCTGCAGCTTTGGAGCCTAGTACCATCCCTCTCTGACTGCAGCAGTTGCTGTGGTTTGTTCTGCCTCTCCCAAGTTCACTCCAGAACATGGGCCACTTGCATTGCAGCATGGTGCACTGCCTTGGGACTTCAGGGTGGCTCTTGATTTTGGTCATGCAGACAACATTTATTTATTTATTTATTAGCTTTTGGTAACCGGGTAAGTGCACTACGCAACAGACCTGCCTATTTTCAGGCACGACCCGGGAGAGCACAGGACATTGGTTACAATATGCAGAAATGCACAGACATAATATAGGTGTACAGGAGCAAAACAAGATATACATTGGGTGGCACAGTAATAGTTACATAAGGGTACATTTTAGGCATAGATCATAATAAGGATGTAAAATAAAGCAATTAGGGTAACCATAAGACAGTTGAGGACAGTAAAGACATCAAGGTTCATAGCCACCTAGACAAGCATATTGCATGGGAGAGCATTAGTGTAGTACTCAGGGTCAGACCCGACAGCCTGCAGTGGGACAAAGAAAATTAAGAGCATTTGCATTGGCCAGAGGCTAGAAGGTGGGTGAACAGCGAGTTTTTGAATTCTTGATGGGAGGCTGAAGTTTTCACTATAAGGGGGAGTGAGTTCCAGAATTTGGGAGCAAAATGGGCAAATGCCTGTTCACCCATTTTTGTCATGCAAGGTCTAGTGGAGAGCTTGGGGACAGAGGAAGACCTGAGGGTACAGGTGTGTAAGGCAGGAGTCAGGAGGTTGGCAAGATAGACAGGGCAGGAGGTCTAGACAGGGGTCGATAAAGCAGCCAGGGTAGGCTCGAATATCCTTAGGTGACAGCCAATTTAAGCCCGAGCGTAAAGGGAGACAATGATGGGTAGGACGGGGCAAGTATAGAATTCCATAGATGTTGTTGTAGACAGTGTCCCATTTGTGGAGTGTGCAGAGTTTGCAGCAAAAGAGGAGGGGCAGATCATATTGGAGCTGGGGTAAGAGAATACCTCTCGTCAAAAGAAAGTCTAGTGGAAGGAATGAGGGAGGGCGCGACGCTGATAAGCTCCCCTAATTTTAGCATTGACGGCACAGCACACCATATAGACATGTTGAGACAGGTCAAGTGTGGGATCCAAAGTGACCCCAAGGTACTTGAAGGACTCAGTGTTTAAGATGAGGGAGCCATCAAGGCATTGAACCCGGAGCCTGTTCGCAGGGGCAGACAGTTTCTTAGAGGATCCGAATAGCATAGTACAGGTTTTTTCTAGGTTCCGGACTTGGTGGTTGCTAGAGAGCCAGGTCTGCAGGAATTGGAAGTCATTAGTGAGAGTGGAGTTGATGGCAGCAACTGATTTTGACCCAGAGTAGAGAACAAGGACATCTGCGTACATAAGAGTGCAGCTATGCTGGGACATGGTGGAAATATCATTTAGGAAGAGGGAGAAGAGTAGAGGTCCAAGAGTGGATCCCTGGGGAACTCCATGGGAGATGTTTAGGGGGAGGAAAGGGCCTTGTGAAATGCTACTGCCTGAGTCCAATTGTTGATGGTTGCCTGCTCCGCCCACGGGCTGTAACCATAGGTGATTGGTTTAAAAAGGGCTGCATCACTGACTGTACTAACTCCCATGGCTTCCACTTATGCTCAGCCCACCTGTTACTGTGTCTACTGCGCTTACTAACCCTGTCTATTTTTGTCCAATGCTGAAACTGTTGCTCTTTCCAAGTGAATCTGTTATTGCAAACTGTTGTCAACTTAGACCTTCAGCTATATTGCTTAGAATCCTAAATGCTCACCAAGCAGCCCACTCCTGGCAGTTCTGTTACCCTGCCTGACTCTGTCCTCAGTCTTGCACAGCTCCCTGGCACTGCAGCTCCCCACTATCTCTGTGCTCACTCTGCCACCACCAGAGGTACCCATTTCTGGGCAAGCAACCCTGCATCTCTCCCAGGTCCCCACAACGTGCCCCTACCTCCAATTCCCCAAAAGTGTTACACCATCGAGCTCCTGCCCAAGATGTTTTTCCTACCACAACCTAGTCCAGTCTCTCAAATGAACGCTCCAAGGGTATCTGTTTCCTCCCTCCCCTCACAAGCTCTCCTGTCTCTCCTCATCCTGGTCTTATGTCCCTCACTCTGACACTGCCCCAGGCCTGGGATGTGGCAGTGACAGTCCTCCCCACTACTCAGCGACCGACTTTAAGTTCTCAAACCTCATGGCCAAAGCAGAGGGCCCACGCTTTCCCCCGGCGGTCTAATGCCCAAACTCATCCTGTTCCAAATCCAGACAGCAAGTCGCCGGGTCCATAGGTTTAAAATAAAGAGATCCCTCCCTAGTGGACTTCTCCGGTGGTTACTCTTATTGATCCTTGCCTTATCTGGTGACATCGAACTGAATCCCGGCCCCCCCTCCTCCGACTCTCCTCAGAACTGGTGGACGGGCAAGGGTTTGAAAGTAGCTCACCTTAACATTCGGAGCTTACTCCCTAACATCGATGAGCTCACAGCATGGGCCTCTCTCTATAAACCTGACATCTTGGGGATAACTGAGACCTGGCTCAAGCCCCAAATTCCTGACTCTGTCTGTGGGCTCCTGGTTCTGAGTTCAAGCGACTGGACAGAACCTGTAGTAAAAGGGTGGAGGTATCCTGATCTACTACAGGAGCTATCTCAACGTTTCCCTCATAAACCACACCACCTTGTTGTCACATCATGTGAATTCCTCCACTCTGTGCTGCTACTTGCAACACCAAGAAATTGCACGTGGTATGCACCTATAACCCACCCAAGGGAGGGCTCCAGGCCTCACCCATCTCCTTGATACTGTCTGTCCCAGCACCGGGTCAACAAACTTATAATCCTGGGGACGTAAACCTAAACTGGGCAGGGAAAAGTCAAGCAGTATGAGGCCTTGCTTGCCACTCAATCCCTGACTCAACTTGTAAAGGATCCCACTCGTCTGAAGGCTAATGGGACTTCCAGCTCCCTTCTGGACTGGATCATGTCAAACCGACCTGAGAGGATCTCCTTGGTAGGGACTTTACCCGATGCCATCTCTGACCACTCTCCTGTCCTTTGTAATTGGAAAATCCCTTCCCCTAAGGTCCCCCATAAAATTATCCAGGTCCGAAACTTTGCCAGCTTCAACCCGGACCTGTTCTTGGAGGAACTAAGGCTCACGAACTGGTCAGTAGTCCATCGAGCTCAGGACTCCTCCTCTGCTGTCGCTGCGTTCCACAACATCTTTGCAGACCTGCAAGATAGGCATGCCCCTATCACTAGATGCAGGGTCCATGGGACAGCCACCCAGTGGCTAAATGGGGGTCTCCTCTCCCTTATGCGAGCGAGAGACAAGTGCTGGGCACGGTACAAACGCTCACATGACACTGCCCTGTTCCAACAATACAGAAAACTCAGAAATGAGTGCAAAAAAACCATCAGGGGCGCAAAAAGTGATTTCTGCAAGACTGCCCTTCTCAGCTCTGCAAAAAACCCCAGACGGTTCTGGAGCACCATCCAAACACTGGTCAGTGGTCGCTCCAACTCCGGGGTCACTGACATGCTCATCGGAGGTGTCTCCTGCAATAATCCCCACGTGATTGCCAACGCACTTAACTCTCACTTCTCCAATCTCCCCACCACCCTCCTCCTAGGACCTATGGCCTGGAACGCTAACCATTATGTTTCCACGACCCAGCGGGAGTCTGGCCCGGCCTACCCTCCTTTCTATCTAAGGAAGTATCGTAAACGGTGGCGGTCTCTTCTTCTAGGCCTCCCAGAATGCAAGCCCTGGCCTGATAACCTGGAGCCAAACCTCCTCAGACTTGGCCCCCCTCATAGCCTCCCCAGTGGCCCACATATTCAACCTATCCCTCACCCAGGGACGGATCCCTGACATCTGGAAGGTTGCCAAGATCGTCCCCGTCCCTAAGCAGGGTGACCCCAAAATCCTGGACAACTACCGTCCTATAGCCATCCTCTCGGCTGTCAGTAAGCTACTGGAAAAGGTGGTAGCCAATCAACTCTCGGAGCACATCCACACCCATGGCCTGCTGTCCCCTGCCCAACATGGCTTTCGAAAAGGGCACAGCACTACCACGGCACTCATCTCTGTCTCCTCCAGCATCAGAGCTGCAATGGATCTGGGACAACTCTCAGGCGCCGTGTCAATTGACTTATCCAAGGCCTTCGACCTCGTTGACCACAACCTGCTTACCTCGCAAATGAGGTCCCTTGGTTTGTCCTCTTCTGCTCTAAACTGGGTCTCTGACTATCTGCATGGCAGAGAACAGCTAACTAAATTCAACAAAGTCCTCTCTGCCCCCCTGCCCGTAACCTCCGGTGTCCCACAGGGCTCAGTGCTGGGTCCCCTACTCTTCTCCCTGTTTATTAACAATCTCCTGCCATGGATCACCAGCCGAAAGCTACCATGTACGTGCTGATGATCTGGTTCTCCTGGCTCACTCCCGCACCACAGCCACTCTAAATCGTCACTCATCAGAGGACCCTGAACATCCAAGCCTGGCTCTCCAACCATAAGCTGGTCCTTAACCAAAAAAAAACCCAGGCCATGCTATTTGGCTCCTCAGCCAAGATTCAGGCCTCCCCAACTCCCCTGCAAATCACCTACAATGATGGTATTCCCCTTCCTACAGTGACCTCCCTTAAATATCTTGGTGTGACACTCGATCCCCAACTGGACCTGGGAAATCATATCCACAATGCCTGCAGTGGGGTAAACCATAAGCTGGGACTGGCCTACAGGGCTCGGTACTATCTCACCCCAGCGGCACGTCTAGCTATTGCTAGAGGAGTACTACTCCCTTCCCTTAGCTATGGTTCCCTCCTATGTGGCATACTTCCAAGGTTCTCCTCCTAGCAAGTGGAGCACGGGCATACAACAACATCTGTTGGTTTGCCCTGGCCGCTCCCGTCCTCACCCATCACTGTGAACTCTATGATAAGCTTGGCTGGCTATCCCGGTCAATCACCTCTTCTTTAGCACTGGGTGCCTCCACGAGCAAAGTAATCAGCTCCGGCACCCCTCGGAACTGGCCGGTTTCTGCCCCAGCTGTTGTCTCCCCTACCCTCTTAGATCCCAGGGGCCCTGGCCTGTTAGATATACCTACCACCCGCACCGTCATGGGGACTGAGTTTTGCGTTCAAGCTCCCAAGCTTTGGAACTCCCTTCCTGAAAATGTCCGTACTACCTTCTCACAAACTTTTCGGATCTCCTGTGGGAACATCTAAAGCTGGCCTCAGCTGCGCCTGCCCAAAGCCTCCCTAGAACACAGCTCTGGTGTACACTGGTAGCAGGATTCACCTTGCCCGTGTTATACCGCCAGCCCTGCTGGTCAATGCACTCTTATTTCACTAATTGTGTGTACCTTTCCAATCCAATGTAAATTGTAAACTGTCTTTCTCTACTGCTTGCTGTATTTGATGTACTTACTATACCCTGTCACTGTTAACTGTTGAACCTGTTGTACTCTCCCGGGTCGTTCCTGAAAATAGGCATATAACTTGTCTAGTGTTCCTACCCGGTTAACAAAAACTAAATAAATAAAATAAATAAATAAATACAGATACATATTTAGATTTAATTGCAGTTATTTAAAAGTTAAATCAATAAGTTTATGTACCTGTCAACTGCTTAGTATAGAGTATTTTGCTCCACTTTTTTTCTTGGCTGTCAATTGTTAATTCCACCAGTTTGATGTTTTACAGAACAAATATTTGAATTGCAATAGCTAATTAATGCAATGTGTATTTAATATTCAAATGGAATGCTAATTTATGCTCAGATAGTCTATAAATGGTGGACTTACCTGACTGTCACTAGATCTGCCCCCTAAAGAATGCTTGGGGCTGTAGTTGGTGTGTTTTCTACTTTTTCCACATTTAAGTACCCTTAATATATCTTTCTGCCTGGATAGCTGGTGTTTTGATTATGGAGTGCTGAGCTTTCATGACAAATATTTGCATAGTGGGTTGGCTGCTCTGCTCAACATCATCTGTGTTACTGTGTGTGCAACTAACTTTTGACTAACTTGCCTCCTGGTTTTAATTTACCATCCATAGCACATACTGTGGCCAGTACCACTTCCCAGGGAGGCTCTGAACATTTGTCAACAGGCATTCAAGGTGTGTGCTGCTTAGCTCACCAAATGCTTGTGATGCATTTTTGGGACTGCCACACACTGTCCATATGTCCTCACCATAAATGACTTGTTTGTTCTCTACAATTCCAACAATCAAATTACGCGAGTTTTACTAAGATTTGCTAAGGAAAAGTACTTTTAAATATTTAATCAAGCAGGGTCAGAGCAGTCATGCTTTGGAAAAGCTGATTAGTGACCCACAGTTGTGTACTGACGAGCATATGAACTTCAGGCAGGAATGGACCCGAGAACGCGAATAACAGAAAAACAGGTCTTAACCTTTATTGTGCAAACTCCATCTTCTCCACCTCAAAACAACTACAACACTGAACAGAATGGACATGTAGCTAGATGCAACTCCAGACTATAGTGACATCTAGTGGCAATAACTGATATTGTCTCATATCAGCATTAGATCCAGAAGCAAATGATTTGATATGTTTTATTGGACCAACATAGGTGTTACAAAAAAAAACCAAAAGTTTAAGCTTTTGGACCAACCGAGACCTTCCTCAGAGACTTAAGTCCAATAAAAGGTATCAAACCATTTGCTTCTGGATCTGTTCTTACAAGGACTAATACAGCAACTAATCTATTTCTGTATGTCATATTAGCATTAGACAACACAACACCCACCCCACCTCTGTTTTTCAGTAGCATAGACAGACATTTCAGTTTTGTACACACACACTATAGCTGTTGACCCTCCCAGTTCTGTGTGATCATGATTCATATACTTTTTTAGCACATACAGTAGAAATACTGTATGCTGCCAGTCTATCCACGAACCAAATAACAAAACTGTCAAAGCTAATCAGAGGCTCTCAAATTTCTTGGCTCACTGCCTCTGACCCATCCTAATTTTACCCATCCACTCAATTTTCTGCTTCCTTAATCCACAGCCACTGTGTTTCACCCCACCCCTTCACGACTGTATCCCCTACCCGGTTATTATATTTGTACTGCTGCATTGGCATAACTGATACTGTACCTATCATGTGTTGTGTTTATATTAATTATCCCATTTGTTGTAGTTATACCCTTCTATCACTGTACAGTTCTGTGCTATGTTTTTATCTATGTGCAAACCTTATTAATGTACTGCTGTTTTACATTGTTCATCCCCTTGCCCCCTGCCCCCAGAATGCATCTGGAAATGAGCTGCTACCAGCTTTGTATGTCCTGCCTAGTAAAACTTCTGAAATAAATAAATATCACTGGTATGTTTTCCTCCAATATTGTAATCCCAAATTAGAATGATAACAGTTAGAAAAAGGCAAGAGGCTTGTGGGGCACTAATGAAGCTGTATTCAAATGTGCACAATGAGCATAGAAACATAAACGTACAGCCCCAGAGTCCTGCCAGAAATGCTCACAGCCATTAATCTGGTGCACTATATACATGCACATCTATGTATTTGTTGGTAATTTTTTGACCAGTAAAGGCACACAAAGCTATGATAGCTTGTCTCCAGGTGCATTATGTGGGGTGGGTTGCATGTTCCTGTTTTATTGACATAAAAATTGACATTTATACTTTACTGACTATATACCAGTGCTTCTGTTAAGCAGTTTGGGTACTACTTCCTTCACAATTTAAAGTAAAGAATGTGTGTAGCCATATTTGCCCTTGTATAAATAAGTGAATGAAACAGGTGATATGATGCCCTTTATTGACCCAACAAGTTGTGTTTGTTTATTTTTTTGGTACACAAGCATTCAGGTTTATAAAGAGCTCTTCTTCAGGTAATTGAAGTTTATACCAAAAGCATGAATTATATACAACGGATAGTGCTACCTACTGCCAGCAATTAAAAAATACACAAAAAAGAAGATATAAGTGGACATGATAGGAAGGTTGTTAGAAGGTTTTAGAAGTAAATCTATTGACATGTAATGTAGTTCAGGACAAGGAGGAGTCAGTAGAAATGGGATGGGAGAATACGGAGAGGAGAGGAGAGGAGAGGAGAGAGGAAGGCTGTCAGAAGGTTTTAGAAGAACATATATTGTCATGTAATGTAACGCAGGACAAGGAGGAGTCAGTAGAAATGGGATGGAGGAGTACAGAGAGAAGAGAAGAGAAGAGAAGAGAAGAGAAGAGAAGAGAAGAGAAGAGAAGAGAAGAGAAGAGAAGAGAAGAAGGCTGTCAGAAGGTTTTAGAAGTACATATATTGTCATGCAATATAGCTCAGTACAAGGAGGAGTCAGTAGAAATGGGGTGGGGGAGTACCGAGAGACAAGAGGAAAAGAAAAAAAAAGAAAATGCATATATCATATAGGAGTGTGGTAGTGCCACATAGGGTTGAGTAAGCTGTTTAATGTTAAACCCCAATTTTTGCTCCTTAATAACTTTGATGTTGTTTGATGAAGTAGCACAAAATTTGGCATGCTCAGTAAGGCTGTCTAAGTTCCAAGACTTGAAAAGTTTTGTGATGGCACCTTGTTCAGTTTTTAAGATATGAAGTGCAAAACAATGGAAAAAAATGTACTTAACATTGTTTATGTTCTGCTCTCAGCTATGGCCTACATGGTGTGGAATTTTTTCATGAAGTTTTCAGGGTTGAAGAGACCTGAGCCAAGGGTGTGCCTTTCAAAGGTTTGGTGAAAAGAAATATTATACAGTTTTAGAGATAAGGATTTTTGAGTTAACTAACAAATGCGAATGGTTAAGAAAAACTAGCATGAGTGCTTATGTTTGTGATTTACTTGTGTGGGAAAAAATACTGAGCATGTGGAAAATAATACACGATTGTGTTGAAAAAAAATACCAACCGTGACAACTGCCATTTTTTTTAACTCACAAACATTGAAAATACATAAAAAATATATATTTTCCAAAAACAGTCACCTGAACCTAGCTAAGCAAGCCTGTTTAGCAACATTCTGGTGTTGGTATTTGAAAGTTGTCCTGGAAATACCTTTTCCGCACACCCCAAAATCCAGGGTGCACAGCTTTGTGAGAGAGGAGCTGTTCACCCGCATTCTCTGTATGAGGACAGTAAGACTTTCTTGAATACTAAAGCTGCAGCTGGAGAATTGAACCGGTGATCCTCTGCTGTCTCTGTCTCTGTCACTCTCTCTGTCTGTCTGTCTATCTAACTACCTACCTATCTGTCTATGCAATTATTTCTTAAGTGGACAGGGGTGCCTACCCCCTACTCACCTGCCCCTCCAGGTCGGTCGCATGCCTGCCTTCCCAGTGTTTATTTATTTATTTAATAATTATATAAGCAGACTGAAGTGCCCAACCCTAGGACTGTTTCTCTTGACCCCCTCCCCTCCAAGACACCCCCATTCCCATATAGGTGGTGGCACCAGGGTGCCCACCCCCCGGTGCCACTGAACAGTGCCTTGACACTGGGGTGCTCAATCCCCAAAAGCACCCACTACCCTACACTCTCCACCCACCCCAACTCACCTGGACATTTCCCATCATGTAGATCCACTCTCCAATCAAAGACATATCTTGCTGCTGAAACCGATGACTGTCATATGAGAAAATAAGGTAAGTGCAGTATAATGTATTCAATGAGGTTTAAACTTTGATTCATAACTTTGTCATTTTTACATGTTTTGACTCACATTTTCAACATGACCTTTTTGTGACCCCACCTCATGATCGGTGATAGTCGAATTATGCAAATCTGGCCTATAAGGTGATTTTACCCAATCTGGACTTTTTAAATTGTTGACTAACCCAAAATTCCCCTGACATCCTATGCCTCTTGGAAACCTGGCTATTCACCAAGACCCCTAACCCATCCCTCTGGTTCCCTGGCTACTCAATCATCCAGCAAGACCAAGAGAAGAGAGAGGGCAGTGTCGCAATACTTATAAGGCAACCCCTCTCAAGCACACTAATGAAAAAAGAATCCTGCCACAAATCATATGCACTGATCCTAGCCCAAATCTCTATGCCCTCTACTCTCCCCACCTTCATCAGGGTGATCTACGCCTCCCCTCAGCATGGACAAGATGCACTTGCAGATTGCATCTCTACTCTTCTGCCTTTAACCAACTGTGGCAAACTACTACTGCTGGAGAACTACAACCTCAATTGGTTCTCCCCTTCCTCCAAGCCCACCACCTCCAAAACTGAATCCTACAACCTCACACAGCTAATCACAGAACCCACCCATTACAATACCCATTCCTCAAATCACTCCCTTATTGACTGAGTTCTCTCTTCCCACCCTCTCAGAATAACCTCTGCCGGAGTCCTTGACCCTGCCCTAAGTGATCACTGCATCACGTATTACATTAGAAAAACCCAACTGCCCAAGTCCACCCCAAAATACATCAAACTTTGTCCCTAAACTCACTCAACAAAAACTCCCTCCTCTCTGACTTACACCAAGCAAATTGGGAGCCAGAATATTCCACCATGGATGTTGACACTGCCCTAGCACAGTTCCTAAACATTTTCACAGGTGCCTGGGACTCCCACACCCTGCTTAAAAGAAGCCAGAGTCAGGAAATGCCACCACGCCACCCCTGGATTACAGTCCCAATTGTGGCCCTCTGCAAAGCCCATGATAAGGCCTGGTCTGCCTTCAAAGCCTCTTTAACCCCACACTCTAGATAAGCCTATGCCACCAGAAATGCATGCACTAAGGCCATAAGGTGCACCAAAGTTGACTACTTTAAGAACCATCTCAGCACAGCACACCCCTCCTCGTGCTGGAATATAGTCCACTCTATTGTTGACCTACCACCTCAAGCCAGTACCCTGACTCTTAAGCACAGTGGCATTACAATAACCAACCCCATCCAAATTTCAGATACCCTCAACACAGTTTTCACCACTTGCGCCCTCCCTGGCCAATCTACACTCCTCCCACCTGTAACAAAAACCTCCACACATAACCCTCCTCATAACACCTTCCTGCTTGCCCCAGCTTCTGCCAAAGAAGTACTGGAGGCACTCCTATCCTTCAACCCATCAAAATCTAGCCTGGACAGCATACATCCTAGTGTACTGCACCTATCAGCCCCAGCCATTACCCTTCCTCTCACCTTCTCACTAAATCTATCCTTTTCCTCAGGCAGTCCCCAAAGCCTGGAAATTGGCTTGTGTCATCCTCTCCATAAGGGGGGGTGACCCATCAACACCCAGCAACTACCAACCTATCTCCCTCCTCCCAACCATATCCAAGCTGCAGGAATGGCTAGTGCAATCCCGGTTGACCAACTTCCTCTCCCCTTACTAATCTGGCTTCAGAAAACACTGCTCCATCATATCCTGGTTTTTCCATGTTACAGGTCACATCCAATACGCTACTGATTGAGGCCACCTCAATGACACAGTCTTCACTGACCTGGCAAAGGCCTTTGACTATCTATCCCACCCACTGCTCCCAAATACACTCAAGGATGCAGGACTTGCCCCCCCATCATACAGTGGTTTAACTTGTGCCTCATAAACAGATGTCAATCAGTTAAGATTGCCAACTCCTCAATCTCCTCCCTAGCTCCCCATTTTAGTGGGCATCCGCCAAGGCTCAATACTCGGCCCCATCCTATTTTCCCTTTTTATAAATAACCTCCTTTCTGTCTGCTCCAAATCCCTCATCCACATGTATGTGGATGATACCATCCTGTTCACCTCTGACCCTGACCTTACCATGATCCAGTCCACCCTACAGCACGATTTCCACTCTGTGCAATCTTGACTCCAGGCCAATAAACTCAAAATAAACACAACTAAATCTGTTTCTATGATCTTCAGAACCTCTCAAAGACTAGCCAAAGCTCCCCTTCCCCCCACTCATCACTTTTCTGGATGGTACTCCTCTTAGCTAGCTCATCCTAAAAATATCTAGAGGTCTGGCTGGACCTACAACTAAATTTCTCTAACAACATTGACTCCATATCCTCAAAACTTTGACCTATGCTGGCCCGGTGGCACTGAGGGCTGAGGCGCTGAATGTCGGGAATGGACATGGGGCACCAGGGGTTGACAGGGAGGAGAAAGATTAAGCATCCCTAGGACTGTTCTCCTTCTCCGAGGAGGGAGAATTGCAGTGCTCGGTGATTGCCTGCCACCTAGAGGAGGCTGAGAGGTGGCACGTCAGCACTGGACATAGGGCAAGAGTGCGACAGGTGCTTGGTGGGACTTGCACGAGAGCATGCACGCAGTCGCCACTGGTGCCATTGCACGCTGCACCTTGAGGACAGAGTAAATACAATAAATAGTGGAGTCCTCTGCAGATGACGATGGTCCCCTTCCAAGACAGCCCGGGAAGGCACCTCCCCGAATGCTAATCAGACTGATTGGGTTGAGTGGCTCCCCACCCCTGCCACGAAGGGTGAGTCAGCAGGGGTTATGGGGAGGGGTCTCATACCCAGCACCTACATGGGGGGATGTCAGATGCAGGCAGAGGACTCTGGAGCAGAAAAAAATAAGTAACTGCAAAAAACACTTTGCCCTACTGCAACAGGGTCTCTCTCCTTCTCCCTGTATGATGGGAACTACTGGATAAAATGATAATGCCCATCTTTGACTATGCTGACATAGTTTATTGCACCGCACCTGCCTCCTCACTTGTTAGACTTGACTCCCTCTTTTACGTTTTCTGTCACTTTGCCTCAAATTCTTCCCTTAGAACCCACCACTGCTCTCTTCTTTCTTCCCTGGAGATCTCACCTCTTTCCCATCAATGTCTCATCCACTCTAGCTCCCTTATCTCCAAATACTGGTTCAATCTGCTCCCCTCCTACCTCTCTTTCAACCTCACTCCCACTCTCTCCTCAACCTACTCCTTACATTTAGGGATTCCCACTCCTTCTCCCTTCCTAACCCATCCTCAAATACGGGCAAATCTGCCTACACCTATCGTTTCTCCTCACTTTGGAACACTCAATCTCCTATGTAATTCACTTTTACACACCTCTGTCAAATCCCAGCTGTGCCGCCTGCCCCCACCACGTGTTCCCATAACAACACATAGCACTTGCACCTGACCAAAAACAACAATGAGCACTTCTCTCGCCTCTTCACCTCACCTTGCTCATCCTTCCCTTCCCTCTACTTTTCAATCCTCAGAATCCCCTTTCTCACTTCCTACCCCCTTTCACACTAAAATTCAGTCCAAAGTTATCTCTCCAGGCTCTCTGCCATCTGAATTCTTGTAAAACACTCTTTTCCAGCTCTCAGCTATATGCACCTTTGCAAAGCCAGGTTTCTTGGACTTAGCACTGTACCACCAATGTACCTACATGCTAATCCTGTTTTTCTCTTTGTTTTCCCATGCTTACGATGCATGAGTTTGCCTCTACCTACATATATGTATGTCTGTCTGAATTATAATCACCTACTGCTTATAGCTCTGCCGACTGCGACAGTGGACGGACGCTCATGCTGCTCCAATTGAGGAGCCCTCACCAGTTGCCTCAGGCTGAACCCCCCCACGCTCAGAGCTCTGCCAACCGCGGCAGTGGACGGACACTCGTGCTGCTCCAATCGAGGAGCCCTCACCAGTTGCCTCAGGCTGAACCCCCCCCACGCTCAGAGCTCTGCCGACCACAGCAGTGGACGGGCGCTCATGCTTGCTCCAATCGAGGAGCCCTCACAGTTGCCTCAGGCTGAGACCCCCCACGCTCAGAGCTCTGCTGACCGTGGCAGTGGACGGACGCTCGTGCTGCTTCAATCGAAGAGCCCTCACCAGTTGCCTCAGGCTGAACCCCCCCACGCTCAGAGCTCTGCCGACCGTGGCAGCGACGGACGCTCGTGCTGCTCCAATCGAGGAGCCCTCACCAGTTGCCTCAGGCTGAACCCCCTCCCATGCTCAGAGCTCTGCCGACCACGGCAGTGGATGGACGCTCGTGCTGCTCCAATCGAGGAGCCCTCACCAGTTGCCTCAGGTAATACGCCAGACGACTTACTGTGCTTCCTGCCATTGTTATTCGGGACACTGAAGGACTCATTTGAAAGCTTCTTCACCGACAGACCACTGATTGTTTCAGCGGACAGCGGCTGTGGGGTGCTACCTGGTTGGATGGACTGATACATGGGTTGGGTTGGTGTGGTAAAAAAGTTAAAAAGAGCTAACGTTACCCATTACTAAAATGGCGTGGTGTGCTGGGGTATACTATTAGTTAACTCTCGCTGCTCGCGGCTCATTCAGACATAGTCATTTACCGCAGTACTATAGAGTTGCCCTTTGTTTTCTCTGCTAAGACACCAGAGGCTGCCTACGGGGCTGTGCTCATGCTGTGGATTTGATTACACGCTTGTTTCAGTGAAACCCCTAGGCACTCAGTATGCTGGGCTGATTAAGGATATGCTCTCTGATTTTTTGTTTGATAGAAATGCTCAAGTTAGTCTATTGTTTGTCTGACTTGTGTTGCCTTGCTGAGTTCATGCAGGAATGTTGCAGTAATGCTGCTGTTTTAAATTTCCCGCTGCATACTAATTCCCCCTACCTCCTACATTTTCAGGCTGAACCCCCCCCATGCTCAGAGCTCTGCCGACTGCGGCAGTGGACGGACGCTTGTGCTGCTCCAATCGAGGAGCCCTCACCAGTTGCCTCAGGTAATATGCCAGACGACTTACTGTGCTTCCTGCCATTGTTGTTCGGGACACTGAAGGACTCATTTGAAAGCTTCTTCACCGACAGACCACTGATTGTTTCAGCGGACAGCGGCTGTGGGGTGCTAGCCCGATGACGCTTCGCGTCGTCTGCCCCGCCCGCCCCAGCCACCTACCCACCCAGGGGCGGCTGTAGCTTTATTGATTCAACCGTAAATGTCACTTCCTGTAACCTCACATCTGGTTCAGCCATAACCTAAGTCCCCACTTTCTCATTAGCAGGTTATACCTGCTGACCACCAGGGGGCACCAGATCCCATCTAAGCACCCTTCAGTAGTACTACCCCACCAGAGCCCACTCAGGCCATCTCCTCTGTACCTTCCCTTTATCCACCAGCTTAACTATCTCTCACTACTCCCTAGTTATAAAAGAAATGCCCAACTCACTGCATCCTGCACTCTCCCCCACTTCTACTAATCCTTGCCTTCCCTTTGGGCACTCTAGCCCCACTAGCATCCGACTCCAGTGTCCTAATGATCTGACTACTACATCCCTCTTTCCCCCTGTGTCCCACCACCCCAGCTGCCTACACACACCCTGCTTCTGCCCCAACATTTCTCCCGACATACTGCCGCCTCCCCGGACCCCTGCTCCCCCATTCTTCTCATCATACTAGCCTCTCCTGTATGTTCTTCTCTGCCTATTCCCTGCACCATCACAGCCCCCCATCACCCCCTCTCCAATCGTTGAAAGCTACCCCACCTTGGTTCACTCCATAGAGCAGCCCTCCTCCTCCTGCTCCTGTCAGGCAATGTCCATCCCAATCCCGGGCCTGGTAGCACTGGTCCTCACCTGAAATCTTCTGGGCTGTGCATTGCTTCTATGAACATCTGTAGCCTCCTGAAAAAACTGGACTCTCTACACTGCTGGGTGACAGCTCATAAACCTGATGTTATTGCCCTGGTTGAGACCTGGCTGTCTCCCTCCACTCCTAATTCTCACATCTCTCTCCCTGGCTACACTCTCCACCGGTTGGACCGTGTCAGCAGGAGAGGGCTGTGCCTTCTACTTGAGGGATTCTCTAATGGGGCTACCTCTCCCCCCGCCTGACCTCGACCATAAGGCCCAGGCACTTACCCTACAGCTGTTCCCTGACCCAGCTAGAGGCCCATTATTCCTAACCGTTGCCTACATACCCCCCAGGAACCAATCCCAGGCCCTGGGCCCACTAACTGACTACCTTACCTCCCTACCCAACTCATTGGACCAAATCTTGGTGGGCGACTTGAATATAAACTGGCTTTGCCCCTCGTCCTCCTCCCACCGTGAGGCTTTTGATTCAATTGATCTAACTCAACTGGTCACACAACCTACTAGAAAAAACACTAGGGGGGATAAGCACCCTCCTGAATGTGGTCCTCACCAACAGGCCAATCCGCATCTGCAACATCCAAGTCCTCCCTGACTGCATCAGTGACCACTCCCCTGTGCTTTTCAACTGGGAAACCCCCCGGCCCTCATTTCTGGTAAAACCTCCTCCAGGCGGCTTAGCAGGGGGCTCATAGGCCTCAAGGCTTCCTTGCCCATACTGATTGGTCCCCTCTGGCAGGGCATCCAACATTGATTTGGCCCTGGCCTTCTTTGTAAACACTTTCAACTTTGCCTGTGATATCTTTGCTCCATAACTGCTGGGAGGTCCAAAGTGAGACAAGCCTTGATCACCCCTACAGTGGCTTAACTTAAGCAGCGACAGGCTTTAGCACCTTGCTGTTGCTACTGGCCGCTCTGCTGACAGGCAGTCTTATGCTGCCACCCGCAACCAGTGCACCTGGGCCATCCGCAAAGCAAAGGCGGACTACTACCAAGCCTCTCTTACCTCCTCCTGGGGGAACCCTAGGTGCTTCTGGGACAACATCAAGCAACTGAATGGTCACTCCCAGTCCCTCTCCTTCTCTTCTCAACATCAATGGTACTGTCTCCACTGATCCTGCCCTCCATTTGCCACCCACCTCCAATAATTCCTTTATCGACCTTAGCTCGGTTCTCCTCAGCAATTTTCAGTCCCACCCCATCTGTACCTCCACCCATTGCCCGCCCACTTTCCACCTGCGTCATGTCACCATGCAAGAAGCTAGGCCATACCTGCTAAAAGCCTAAAGGTAACACCATCGGTATTGACTCACTTGATCCCTGCCTTCTGCGTCAGGTTCTGAATCAGGTCCTCTCTCCCATTACGTGCATCTTCAACAAATCACTCTGTCTGGGACAATTCCCCTCTGCCTGGAAGATTGCCACTGTTACCCCTGTCCATAAAGGCGGTGACAGGACTCTTCCGGGTAACTACCGACCCATCTCAATCCTCTCCCCTCTCTCTAAGGCGCTAGAGAAAATTGTGGCATCCCAGGTCTCTGACTACCTCTGTAAGTACAATGTTCTCTGCCCTGAACAACACGGGTTCAGAGCAGGTCATAGTACCATTACAGCACTCCTGGATTTCTCCAACTTCCTCCATACCTCCTTAGACTCTGGTGCCCTGGCTGGTGCTATTTTCATAGATCTGTCTAAGGCATTGATACCGTTACATCCTATTTTACTCTCCACCCTCAACGAATTGGCTTTGCCTCAGGACCCGGTTTCCTGGTGCACAAGCTATCTCTCCGACCGCTCCAACGGTGTGAAAGTCAACGGTACTCTCTCAGATTTCTGCCCCATCCGCTCTGGGGTACCGCAAGGCTCAATTCTTGGACCCCTACTTTTCTCACTCTTTCTTAACTCCCTACCCAGCAGTTGTAAGGGTAAGATTCTTCTCTATGCTGATGATGCTGTTCTCATTGCCTCCCACAATGACCCCATGCTGCTACAGAACTCCCTCCAACTAGTCTTTGACCCTGCAGCTACCTGGTTCACTGAGCACCGTCTTGTTATCAACCTTAAGAAAACTAAAATGATGCTTTTCTCCCACCACCAAAATAAGTACACAAGCTCCCCTTAGCTGTCCACGCCACACCCAACTGCATCATTGACCAAGTGCAGTCCTATAAATATCTTGGTATAACCTTTGACCCGGCACTTTCATTCCATGGACATATATCTGCCCTAAATTCTGTCGTAACACCACGGCTAGGCATTCTTTTCCGGCATAAGAAATGCCTCCCTTCTGATGCCCTCCTACTGGCTGTTACCTCCTCTGTCATGTCGCTCATTGACTATGGCCTTCCCGTCTATGGCTCAGCTGATCAGACTGCCCTCAATAAGGTTCGCCTCACAGTTAATAAGGCCTGCAGACTTATCACTGGTGCTCCCAGACTCACTCACACTTGTGAGCTGTACACCATGGCTGCCATACTCAACCTGGAAGAGCGACTCATGTTTCAAACATGCCAGCTCACCTTTAAAGCCCTGCATGGCCTATCCCCCATTGGCCTATCCAACTCAATCCGCTGTACTACCCCGACCCTGGTCACGTGCAGCTCATCTAAATCTACCTTAGTTATTCCAAGAGCCAGGACCTCCCAAGGTCAGAGGTCTTTCCCCTACCGGGCACCCCTATAGTATAACTCCCTCCCTACCTGTGTCTCAAACTCACGTAGCGTAGCGTGCTTTAAGCCGAGGCTCAGAACTTTCCTGCTTAGTTCTCGCAAGTGCAACTGCCACTAGACTAGAAATCTTCTCTTTATGACAATGCTCACTGGCGGCTCCCTCCCTTCCCCTTCCTTTCCCTACTAATTCCCTTATTTCCTTCCCTGCTACCCCCACCACCTATCCCCTAACCTTAAGTCTTGCACCCCTGGTGGTGATTGAAATCTATTGTAACTAAATTGTAAATGAACTGTAACTTTTCTGTTTGTATGTATTTTGTCCCCTGTACTATTGTTATTATGTCCTCTCTGTGATGGGGTACATTTGTAAATGAGCCTCTGGCTCAAAGGTTTCTAAACTGATGTTTAACTAAATAAATAAATAAATAAATATTGCATGTGCTGTACCTCCTGCCTTAATTGTATGATGCTTGTTATTGTATCTTGTATACTGTTTATCCCATGTTCCCTATTCCCCGGGGCACAACTAGAAACAAGCCTCGGCTCAGTGTGCCTTTCTCGGTTACCAAATGTTTAAATAAAAAATTAATTTTACAGTCGCATTGTGAAATTATCTTTTGGGCAGGATTTGAAATTTTTCACTGGCCTTGTTCATGAACTGGGGTCATAAGAAGGCTGTGTTAAACTCTGAGGTCAAAATATGTGAAAATGACAATGTTTTGAGCATATGTTGCAATGTTTCCGTGCCCACTTATAACTTTGGTAATTTTAAATATTTTGACTCCAACGTTTCAACACAGCCATTTTTTTCATACCACTCATGAACATGACCGCTGTCATTTTTCAAATCCTGTAAAAGTCTCTACCATTTCTTGAGAAATAGACTCACAACTTATTTTCTCTAATTTTCACATTGTTTTTTATTTAATAATCATTGGTCACAATACTGTTAAAGTTGCCTGCCTTATTTTTAAATGGCCTTTATTAGTTGGGAGACAGGGCACCAGCTTATCCTCCCTGCTGAGGCTGGGAAAGAGCATATGAGGAGACAAGATCTCTCTGGGTATGCCAAGAAGGCTGGGAACATTTACAAATAAGGAGTTAGGATGAGTTTATGAAAAACTGTTCCATTTGATCAGAAAACCATTTGGCCAGTAACTGTTGCCCTGAGAAAAAGGGATTTTCCTACATAATGTTGGCAGGCAACTTTAACAGGACTGTGATCAATGGTCATTAAATAAAAATTGTGAAATATGAAGAATTTGTGAAAACTGATGAAAATTGAAAAATATAAGTGGTGAGTCCATTTCTCCCGAAATGAGAGAGACTTAGACAGGCTTTGTCTGGAGCAGACTCCTCCCTGTGGTTTCTTTTTGTTGCAGTTGGTGGACCACAGTGGGTTCCTATGTGGAACCTTTTCAAATCCTGGTCAAAATGTGTTTTTGCATCTGTGGTGTGGATGGAATGACGTATAGGCAGGAATCTGAAAATTTTCACCTACTAAATTCATGAGGTGGGGTAATGAAAAGGCTATGCTGAAAATTTGGTGTACAGTTATGTAAAATACCAAGGTTATGAGTCAACATTGCAATATTTCAACATTTACTCATAACTTTGCTAATTTTCAATATTTTGACACCAAACTTTCAACATAGCCATTTCCACACCATCTCATAAATGTGACATGTATTATTTTTTAAATCCTGTAGAAGACATGTTTTTGTACTTCTGGTGCAAAATGACATTTCAGCCAATCTACTATGAATGCCATATGTCATGTTTATAACAACTATCTTGAAAACTTTGGTCTTGATCACAGTGGGTATGCTTTGTGATCCCATTCCAGTGAGCTGAGTTCAGGGGCAAGCCCAGTGACCCAGCTGGATGGGTGAGAGTGGGGAGGTGATGCTGTTATGCAATGCCCCCCAGCCAGGCAATGAAAGATGCATGGTTCCCTGCATGGGCCAAGGTACCATATAGTGAAGGCAACTCTTCACTTGGCATAGAACCCTGCATGTCTGCACCTGTGGGTGACAAAGGGTCCTGTGCATTGGCTGACAGATAGACTCTTTGTTCTGTGCATCTGTATTTGTGGTCATATGGAAGTGCAGATAATAGAGAGCCTTGCACTTCCACAGCCCACCAGACAGCCCCATGAATTCTTGGTATCCATCGATGCAAAGAACTGCAGGGTCCACAAGGGCCCTGCACTTCCATAGGTGGATGGAGTCTTCCCTTTCTTCCCTTGGGCCCTGTGCATTTGCATGTTTTCACACAGGTCCCAAAGGGACCTGCGTGAATTAAGATACAATTCTACTATCTCAAAAAGAAAGGCAAGTCTTTCAAAAAACTGCATTAACGCCCCAGTTAGGGTTGCAGTCAATGCCACAAAAGTATGGAAATATGGCATTAGAGTTTCCAACTCTAAATCTCCACCCCCACCCCACCAAGCAGTAAATGGTAAAAATATTAGGGTTTTGAGTCTCTGGAGTCTTACAAATCAGTGGTAGGGTCTTCCTTGGGATTGTCAACCCTAATTCCCATGCTGTTCCCTGAGCAAAGAACATGAGATGTGATCTTTTTTCTTCACTTAGGGCCCACAGGCCCATAATGCACCCTCCCCCCATCCCATAGCTTTCTGTCCAAAGCACAAGGTACAGCTCCAAGCTGGTGCCTCTTGCTCAGTCCTCATAAAGCAGTTGAAAGGCAAGTGGGTTGCTGGGGTACATAGGAAGGGGGTTCACTGGCAGAAAGAGGGAGGTGATGTTGCCCTATATAAATTACTGGTAAGACCCCACCTTGAGTATTGTGTCCAGTTCTGGACACCACATCTTAGGAAGGCAGTGCGGAAGCAGTCCAGAGGAGGGCTACCAAAATGGTGCAGGGTCTGCTTCAAAAGCCATATGAGGAGAGGAGAGGATAAAAGAGCTCAGTATGTACACCCTGGAGGAGAGGATGGCAGTGGTTATATGATAGAGACCTTTCAACCTCATGGGGGTTAATAAGGTACAAGAAGGGAGTATTTTTCAGAAAAAAAAGGTGCTCAATAACAAGTGGACGTTCTATGAAGCTGGAAGGGGTAGATTCAGAAGAGATGTGAGGAAGTATTTCTTCACAGAAACAGTGGTAGATTCCTGTAACAGTCTTCCAGTGGAGGTGGTGGGGCCAAAAACTGGTGGGGTTTAAAATGCATGGGATAAACACAAGAGAATCATAGTGGAAGGGAAGTGGGGAGGGAAAAAGAGCTGTAGTTATGGCACAGTCTGCGGTAGTAGAGTAGGTAGGAAGACATGGGCAGACTGGGTGGGTCATGTGGTCCTTATCTGCCATCAAATTCTAAGTTTCTATGTTACTATTTACCAGTAGAAATCTATAAGTTTGTAAAATATTACTTTAGCTTATATTAATCAGAGACAGATTTTACACTGATTGGTATTATTAGTTTTCTGAAAGACAACAATTTACCTCTATTGCCAACAGAATCAACCCAACCACTAGAACAAATTATTACCCTTCAAGAGACCATTATAGCTACTAAATAACTAGTATCCAGCAAAGCCCCTGAATCTGGTGGTATTCCATTAGATTTTTATAAATTGTACTCCTATCCTCACTCCTTACTTGTTAGCATTGTTTAATCAATTATTATCCTACAGCTCATTATCAGATTCTTTTTTATTGTGCCAAACCATGCTATTTTCAACAACAAAAAAGGACCCACAAAACTGCATCTCTTATAGACCAATATCCCTTCTTAATGCAGATTTTAAATTTTCAGTTAAAATTCTGGCTACCAGATTTTTATTTTTTTTGTTGTTTTCATTTTAGTCTTTGGTAACCGGGTAAGGCCCACTAGGCACAAGTGCCTGTTTTCAGGGGTGACCTGGGAGCACTGGGCGGTTAAGTGACTAGCTTAGAGTCACACAGTATGCAAGTGGAGGTTGTGAGAATCAAACTCTGGTCTGGTCTGCTCTGCTGGATGTATCAAACTTGTTCACACCTTGCTCCTCTAACTTCTAGGCTATACTGCCAGCTTTGGTTGATTCTGTTGGCAAGAGAGGTAAATTAACAAGGCAGATCAAGAGTATAATCCATGGGTTACTGAAATAACTGAACAGTGAAAAATAAATAGCAACTTACGCATAATCACTGGTAAAGGCTTTTATTTAATGTAAAACATCACTGTACACCTGTTTCAAAAAATTTCACATGATCTTTACATATGTCGGCAGGAAATAGTCAAAGAGAGGTGTTTGTACAGTTGGTAATTCATGCTGCAGTGTTGAATACTGCAGAGAAGTCAAAGAGAAAAGTGCAGAGGTCTCCTCCCTTACCATTACACCAGCTTGAGGTTCCTAACCTAATACAATGGCACTGTCAGTGTCAAACAGATCTTAAACTGTTGAACATGTCATTTATTCATAACGTTTTTCATTACGGTGACAGAAGTAAGAATGAACATATATTGGAAAATTACTGTTACTGGAGCACTGAGATGGTGTGGTCTTAGCAGTGGAAAACACCATGGGCCATATACTTAAACTTTGCACTGGGCACAAACCATTTGCACAGGGTTAGTGCTGGGTTAGCGCTGGTCTTAACTCTGGGCAAATCAGCTTTGCATGACTTTGTGGTTTTGTGTGGCTTTGCACAACTTCTGCACAGCTTTGCGTGACACTAACCAGTAAGTATGACACATAGAAATAAGCCAGACATACAGGAAACATGCTGCTCACTGATGGCATCCCTATGATGCCATCATCTGCCACCAGTCCCAGCCATGTCAGGCAGTAAGTGGTGACCCAGATCCCAGTGGACACCATGGCAGTGTGGCCATACAGCACACACCTGCAGACCACCCTTCAGTGGACACCAACAGATACCAGCACACACATACAGCACTGTGGGCATGGAGGGTGTTGAAGGGAGGGTGCATAAATGGCCAGACTGCACCCAGCCACAAGGCTGGACCAAGCCATGCACAGCACATGGGTCAGTGTAGGGAATACCCCAACACCAGTGTGTCTGTCTGATGGTATGTGCCCTCCCAGCCACATATCGCACATCTGTACAGACACCACAGCACATACAGCCAGCCATGTATATATCACTGTGAGCATCCCATACCAGTGGTGCAGCATCTGTGGGTCACACAACAGCATAACAGTAATTTCCACTGTCAGTAAACACCTGCAAATTGGGCCTGTCATTGTGTACAGTGCAGTGGTCATCACTGCCCTACACACTATAGGCATTGCTGTGTCCCTCACACTACTGGTCCCCTTGCTACTGTAGTGTCTATTATGCACTGTAGCATGAACTACAGTTTGACAATTGCATGCAGCACCACCACCTGTGCCTGTGCTCTGCAGTCTCCTGGGGCACAATATTCTATTCTTTACTGTAAAACTGTAGCCTGCAGCTACCACCATGCACTGCCAGACTGACCTACAGGTGGAGCTGTGGGCACACCCAGCCAGCCCCTGTACTTTAAGACTGACCTACAGGTGGAGCTGTGGGATCCTGCAATAGCGCTGGGCAAACTGCATGCAAATCAGGTCATAATGAGATGCTAATCTGGGTGTTTGCCCACAGACTACCTAAGTAGGCTCATTTGCATGTCACTTTTGAATATAGCAAACGTGATTGTGCACGGCAAATGGCTTAGTTCCACGCTAAACCTGTGCAACTGTGTTTGTGCTGCACAAACATTTCAGAAACATTGTACATTTTTGCACAATTTATTTTACATGCACTGCTGCTTGTAGCTTTACTGACTCTACTCCTTTGCTAGCACACATATTGGCCACATAGTTCACCTCTACCTTACTTCACATCGTTGTGAACTGGGATGCTGTTGTGGTTCACTTCCTAGTTGCTATATTCAGAGCTGTCTTATTCCCAGCCTATTTTTGCATTGCACTCCCAGCCCAGTTTGCCTGGCTTCCTTAGCATGCTACATTCAGCAGGTTTAGCACCAGGGTTATCCCTTTTGAATATAGCGGGCTATTGGATCCAGGCTAATTTAGCACACCGTGCAGTGCTAATTTAGCCCCGGGGCAAAGTTTTTAATATATGGCCCCATGTGTCAGTAAGGCTCCCACCGATGTTAATCCTTATTGCTCCCAGCGTATTGTTCTGTTTATACAGTAAGTAAAAAAACAAATTTATCAACTTCAGTTCAATAGTTACATTTTCTTAGGTCAGGAACTGTTACGTGTTTAACATATTGGGTGGGCTACCTTCACATCTCATTCTGACTTATCAGCGCTTGCCAACACTGTAGCATGTATTGATAGGAGTATAATAAATATCTGATCAGTAATTCATGCCACCATATGTAAATATTTTTGAATTTTTCATACATCGTAGGAGTACTATAATGTACTTGTCATTAACCATCTAATTCCCTTTATGTAAGAAGCAAAAAAGATTTTGTCTCATCATGTGGTCTCAAAAGAAAAAAATAATATGAAATGCACACTGACAACAGAAAATACAGTTACAAGTGAGGTTTGGACCATGGTTCTTTTTCAGAAAATATGTGGAAAAGTACTAGACATGAAATTCAATTTCCTTTATAACAGGGGGAATTGTTTAAACAGGAAACGGGAAAATGTTTAACCAGGAAGGTACAGTAAGCCAGAACTTGTTTCCAGGTGCAACCTGGGAGAACAAGGAAGTTAAGTGACTTGCTCAGGGTCACACAGCATGCAAGTAGGGGCTGATGGGATTCAAACCCAGGTCTCCAGGTTTGCAGCTCTGTGTCCTTAACCACTACGCTGTGCTGCCTCCAACAGCAACCAGCATTTGCCATTAAAGTTCAGTGGCAGAACTTCATCCAATGAACCATATGCTGATTGGTGTATGCTGCAGCAGCATAAAAATAAACAGTCATCTTTAGATGTGTAAACACTCATCCTCAATTTGGACCCCCCCCCAAAAAAATATCTGTACTGTACATTCTACAAAAATTGATAACAGTCATAGCCTATGCTGGCTGAAGAAATGTGATGAACACAAGTTCAGGGAATACATTCACCATAGGAAACAGATTACATGCTGTAACCATCCAATGGTGTGAACTCCTTTGATTGGTGTCATTTTTTTCTCCATGGACATCTTTATGCTGGGCAGACATGGGGATGGAGTGTAACTGTTAATCTTTCTTCCATACGAGGCAAAGAAAACTTCAAGTCACAAATTGAGACTGTTTTGAATTGTGGAGACCTGCCGTTCCCAACAATTTTCCACAAACAAAAATAAAAGAAGAATGTACCCCCATCAAGAGATAGTCACAGTATTCCTAAGCATGATCTGTTTTGAAAGGAGGCCTCCCACTAAGTATATCTACACATAAAACATTTCCCTACTTGGAATGTGTGGTTAAGTTAGTTCAATGTATCCCTTTACTTTCCATTTACATTTGTATTACTTTTATTTACCCTTTCCCCAGGTACCTGGGTCATGACAGATAGGCATGCAACTAAGTGATTAGTGCCACAGAACTGTGATGTGCATCATTACATGAAATAAACCATTGTTAAATAATGAGGTGAAACACAAAGCGCTTATGGTAGGATTAAAAAACAAAAGGGAGGCCGAATTCCCCACATATGGCTAGAGTATTGCAGTGACACATTTAAAAATATGTGCTTCCTTCCCCAGTACTAAAAGTGGAGATTCAGGTTACAAGTCACAGCCTTTGAATGCTTCACAGCTCATAAAAGTGGCAGTTAGACACACAGGCACAGTATTGAAATGGAGTGTTTCATTACTTCATTGTATGGTGTAGTACAAAGCAAGTCCAGCAGACCGTAATATAGAATTTTACTTACTGACCGATTGCAGTGCTTCTGAGCTGAGAGAAATTTCCAGAGTGTCACTTGCAACCACAATCCTTGGTCCCAGTACTGTGGCAGAAACACATTGTTTTAAATGTGCAAATGTAATAGCCCTGGCATCGTCGTATACAGTTTCAGGCAACCTATTGTACAAAATGGCATGTGATGTAGTAGATAAACAGAAAAAAAATCAGAAATGAAATACATAAATGAGTAAGCAATGATCTGTAAAGTAATGCAGAAATGTAAAATTTCATTCTCAGTGCAATGAACACCAATTGATTTTTCAAATAAAGCAATGAAACAACCATCACCTTTCAATACATACATTGATTAACCATCAGTTATGTTTAAGCCCCCCCCCCCACACACACACATACATATTGAGTAGAGCATTAAACTTGGGGGAAAAACATTTATACTACAGCACAGTTACGTGGATTTGAAAATGTATTAAGGCTGTGTTCCTCAATTTGTCACTGCTCCTCCCCATGTTATTTTGATCTAATTTCTCCCTCCCCACTCTGTTCCCCTCCTGCATGTTACTCATCCTTTAGCTACAGTGAAGTGAAGGTTTTTACAAATCAGTTTTTGGCTCAGAGTTGTAATTCCAAGACTTCAATAAATAAAATAAATCAAAGAAATAATAACGTGTAACACAATTCTGATATGCTGTCAAAACTCTTGCATAAGGTAAAATGTCACCGGTAAGAATATAACAGCACAGAACGTTGAGTTACATTGCGGTACAACATTCATGTATGTGCCACTTACAGAATAGAGAAATGCAGATAAAAAAAATATTAATATATTTATTGCAAGTAAAACACTAATGTCCATAGCTATTTCATTATCAAAAATGAAAGAAATACCGAGGTGTTAACTGACTGGAAAAGACATCATCTGAGATAACAATCATAACATGATAGGCAAGCACAACATGAAGGGCATAATGTAAGACAGAGTTATTGTGGCACAAAACAATTGAATGTGAAGCAGTTTATTTCAACATTACCGCAACCTGAGCGAATCACAGCCCTTCACAGCAACAACTGTAGACTTCTCAACTGTTAATGGAGGAAGTTTAATTCAGCTGCTTACATCATAAGGTGAGCATTGGTAGTTTTTTTCTGTTAGTCAGTAGTATCAATAAAGGCTTGAACAAGGCAGATCAAGATTATAACCTGTAGATTTCTTAAATAACTGAACAGTCAAAAATAAATAACTCATGCACAATCACTGGTACATTATTTTATTTCATGTAATACATCATTGTTGACCTGATTACAAAAATTGCATGTGATCTTTACATATGTTGATTGACAATAATCATTAGTACTGTAATACATGCTGCAGTGCTGAATATCGCTTAACAGTCAAACAGAAAATTAAAGAGGTCTGTTCCATTACCATTAAACCAACTTCAGGTTCCTAACCTAATAAAATGACACTGTCACTGTCAAACAGATCGATACTTAAATTGTTGAACATGTCATTTACCCATAAAGTTGTCCACTATGCTGACAGAAATAAGAATGAGCATATATTGAAAAAGTACTGTTACTGGAGCACTGATACGGTGCATGGTCTTAGCAGTGGAGAACAGCATGTGTCAGTAAGGCTCCCATCAATGTTCAGTCTTACTTCTCCCAGCATATTGTTGTTTTATGAGTAAAAAACAGATTCATCAACTGCAGTTCAATATTGCAATTTTCTTAGGTCCCTGCACTTAGATCAAGGAATGTGAGGTGGTATACAGTGGCAGGTTGGGGTGCAGTTGCGGTTCAAATTGTGAATTCTCACTGCTCCACAGAAATGCAGCATGTATTGGTAGTGAGCTATACACTTTCATTACATTGTTGCATGTCAGCATGCTTAAATATTTGTTCATGTTCAACACAACCAAGGAGCAGTGTGGAGTATTTCCCATTAAATGTCCCATTTCCTTTATGACAGCAGCACACACTTTTAATGTTCTTTTCATGGCAGGACATCATCCACTGCACCATACACTGCTATATTTTTTCTACAGCAACATTAAAAACAGTATACATCATTATATCACCTAAATAAGGCCACCTGCCCCCCAAAAAAAAATACTGCTCTATACGGTAAGCAAATAAATAAAGCAGTCATAAGTAACACATCTTGGCTGCAGAAACTTTCATAGCAGAACTTATATGACTACCTTGACCACAGGAAAGAAAAAAAAATGCTGGAACCATTTAACCTTTTGCTGTTCTTTGAATGGTGTCAGTATTTTTTTTTTTCTCATGGAATTCCTTGTGCTGGGCACATAGGGAGCCGGATTGCAAGGGTGACTGTTGTACTGACCATATCCCTATGTTGTATCAGTTAAACAAAGAAAACTCACACTAATTACATCTTCACATAAAACTTGTCCATGTTACAAACCTGTTTTCCAGCTACTTCATTCTATCCCATAACTTTCCCTTTTGTTTTGAATTAATAATATAACAACATAATACATTTTAAATTACAGGGTTCAGCACACAACGTTTTACAGTGACATATATATGAGAAACATCAGATATGTAAGTATTTCCTATAATAATTTGCTTCTGCCTGTATCACTGTGTTCCAATTAACATATACTGTGCGTTTGTCAGTAGACGATCAGCAGACTTGTCGGCAGACTTGTGAGTCTCTTACATACAGTTTCACCAAGTGGAATTTTTTATCTGATGTATGTAGGTACAGGATTATTCAGCTACTCTTTTACTAAAACTTATACTGTTAATGACTTCTGTTTTCTACTTTATTTATTTCCCTTTAAAAAAAATTGCATACTGTTTACTATATGATACCATATAGTGATGACTGACTATGATGCTGCATTTCAGCAACTGAACAATGCCACACATACAGAATTAATTCCGGGCAATTTTAATCATGTGGAATTTTTGTACTGTTAAATAATTACTTGGCAGTAAGTTCAAACAGTATTTCTCTGACACCGAATGTTGCCCTTGTCTGAAGTGTGCTAATATTATGGTATGTAAGTAAACAGGAGCAATCTATTTCCACACATATAATTTCAGAAAAACAACATTGCTGCAATGCAGAACTCTACACTTTAGCTGTAGTAAACAGTAGCAGGCATGATGATTTACAAAAAATAATGGAGCTTGGACATATATTTTACTGTTTCCTGACCTTTAAATGTTGTGAATTTATATCACATTTTTTTCACACAGATTCTGTTGGTTTAGGAGACTGTCTGAAATCACTAGATTTATCTTTGTACTGCAACAGTAAGTGTATTATTGCTGTCATTTCATTCATTTTGAAAATCCTAACCCATGACATTCACTTATGTCATAGTGCCACATAAATGTGATGTGCAACATTACTTTAAATAAACCATTGTTAAATAATGAGGTGAAATGCAAAGTGCATAAGGTAGGAATAAATATAAAAATGGGAGCCAAATTCCCCACATGTGGCTTGAGTATTGCAGTTATACATTTAAAAATACATGCTTCCTTCCCCAGTACTAGAAGTGGAGATTCAGGTTACAAGTCACAGCCTTTGAATGCTTCACAGTTCATAAAACAGGCAGTCAGACACACAGGTACAGTATTGAAATGACTGTTTCATTACCTCGTCTTATGTTGTAGTACAAAGCAAGTCCAGCAGACCATAATATAGAATTTTAATTACTGGCCGATTGCAATGCTTCTGAGATGGGAGGAATTTCCAGAGTGTCACTTGCAACCACAATCTTTAATCCCACTACTGTGGCAGAAACACATTGTTTTACATGTGCAAATGTAATAGCCATGACAACATCGCATACAGTTTCAGACATCCTATTGTTCAAAATGGCATGTGATGTAGCACATAAATAGAAAATAAAATAAGTAATGAAATACTTAAATGACTAAGCAATGATCTGTAAAGTAATGCAGAACTACGAAATGTCATGCTCAGTGCAATGAACATCAATTCATTTTTCTAATAAAGCAATAAAACCACCACCTTGCAAAACATACATTCACTAACCATCAGTTATGTTTAAGGCCCCCCCAAAACACATATTGAGTAGGACATTACACTTGAGAAAAAAAACATTTATACTACAGCACAGTTATGTGGATTTGAAAATGAATTAAGGCTGTCTCCCTCAGTTTGCCTCTGATCCATTCACATATCTGGAATGTGTAGTATGGTATGGGCTGCACGCCAATTGGCTCACGCTGTGGACCAATGGGCGTACAGCCTTACCTATGGTGTCAGTCAGTGGGCGGTGGGGCAGCAGACGGGTGGGGTGCTGCTGCCCGCTGCTGACTGGGTGGAGGCGGGCAGTGGGGATCAGTGGGTGGGTGGGGGGGGGTCCACTGGACCACCAGGGATATAGGTTTCTTTCATTTGTTTATTACTTAAGCCCGTGATCGGGCAGACAGTGGTCCACTGGACCACCAGGGATATAGGTTTCTTTGTTTCTTTTACTAATGCCCGCGATCGGGCTGTAGGGCACATTGCTGCACTGCAGGGGGCATTGGTCCCCCATGGCTACTGCCTGGCAGAGTGCCAGGTGCAAGTCATTGGGGATCGGCGCACCTGTAAGCAAATGGAGCCATAATGACATGCAAATGGCCCAATTTGTGCCTTGCATACATTATGGCCCCATTTGCATGTAAACTTTTGAATATCATGGTTGTTGCACCTAGCGCAATGGAACTTGTGCTAGCACATCCCATGCTTCGCTCTGGCCACTGGCGCTGGCACAGTGCCTCTGTGCCATGCACACTGCGGGTGGCCAGGGTGCGATATTCAACAATGCTGAGCCATGGCGCAGCTCCGTTGAATATCGCCCAGTCCACGCCCCTGCGCAGCCAAGTTGAGCTGCTCCCAGGCTTGTGCCACAGCCTGGTGCAGTTTGAATATCTGCGCCATGATCTTTACATATGTTGGTTGGAAATAATCAAAGTGAGGTGTTTGTAGGCTTAGTAATACATGCTGCAGTGCTGAATAGCGCTTAGAAGTCAAACAAAAAAGTACAGAGGTCTGCTCCATTACCATTAAACCAACTTGAGGTTGCTAACCCAATAAAATGAGAACTAGTCACTGTCCAGCACTTCTTAGCTATTGACATTATAATGAACTCACATTTTTTTTTGTTCATAATGTATGTGTAATTTGGCTCCATTTCAAGATGGGCACCCTGAGCCTTTATAGGGTTAAGCATTAAACATAATTAAAAATAATAAATTAAGAATGAAGAAATTCAAGTAATGGAATAAATATAATTCATATAGTGGATTAGGTGTTTGATCAAGCAAAGGCTCTTTGCAAATGTAATGTAAAGATATTTAGATGAAGTTTAAGTGAACTTTTGTTAATGTAACGCATTCCAATTAGAACCCCCATCTTTTTTACTTCATTTTAGTTTAGTTTATTGTACTATTTCTCATAATTGAATCACTTATGGTGTTACTTAGTTCTGAAAATAATTATTCAATAGTGAGTTCATTATAATGCCAATAGTTAAGTATTTTGGTAAATATGTGTACATATGGGAAGACATATAATACTGCATCACAAAAACCTTAAAATTGCAAAGTGGATTTTAAGGTATATGTAACCTAGGAAACTGATTGTTAATGTGCTAATTGATGGCAGTATAAGTGATGAGTTGTAACCCCAGCAGGTAGCCTCCTGACAAAGCTCATTGGAGCGAAGCATCGATGCTGCTGAGTAATGGTTCCCAGTACTTGTAACTTATGAAGCAATAAAGCAGAAAGCTGCTTTGGAACTTTAACAATCTTTTGTGTCTTACTTCTGATGGATTCAGGATTTATTACACCTCAAGAAGTGCTAGACAGTGATTAGTTCCTATCTATGGTCAAGTCAAAGGTGTGCCACACCTCGTCCATGCACTCCGTTTAACTGTGAGCGCTGTGGCCACTTACTGTATTGTTTTGTTTGAACCTAATAAAATGACACTGTCACTGTCAAACAGACCGATACTTACATTGTTGAACATTTCATTTAACCACAACGTTTTTCACTATGCTGACAGAAATAAGAATGAACATATATTGGAAAATTACTGTTTCTGGAGCGCTGATACGGTGTGTGGTCTTAGCATTGGAGAACAACATGTTGTCAGTAACGCTCCCACCAATGTTCAGACTTACTGCTCCCAGCATATTGTTATGTTTTATGAGTAAAACACAAATTCGTCAACTATAGTTCAATACTGCCATTTTCTTACACCCCTGCACTTAGATCAAAAAATGTGAGGTGGTTTATATTGGTGGGTTGGGATGCAGTTGCGGTTCAAATTGTGAATTCTCAGGGCTCCACACAAATACAGCATGTATTGGTAGTGAGCTATGCACTTTCATTACATTGTTGCATGTTAGAGTGCTTAAATATTTGTTAATGTTTCACACAACCCGAGGAGCAGTGTGGAGTATTTCCCACTGAATGTCCCATTTCATCTGTGACAGCAGCACACAATCTCAATGTTATTTTTGTGGCAGGACATAATCCACTGCACCATACACTGCTATATTTCTTTTTACAGCAACATCAAAAAAAAATTCATCATTATATAACCTAAATAAGCCCCCCCCCCAACAAAAATTTTGTTCTGTACGGTAAGCAAATAATTAAAGCAGTTATAACATATCTTGGCTGCAGAAACTTGCGTAGCAGAACTAATGCGACTAACTTGGCCATAGGAAATTAAAAAATGCTAGAACCATTTAACCTTTTGTGGTTCTTTGAATGGTGTCAGTTTTTTTCCTACATGGAATTCCTTCTGCTGGTCCCCTTAGGAAGCCGGATTGCAAGGGTAACTGTGGTACTGACAATATCATTACGCTGTATCAGTTGTACAAAGAAAACTCATACTAATTACATCTTCACATAACTCTTGTCCATGTTAGAAACCTGTTTTCAAGCTACTTGAGTCTATCTCATAACTTTCCCTTTTGTTTTGAATAAATAATATAACAACATAATACATTTTAAATTACAGGGTTCTGCACACAACATTTTACAGTGACATACATATGAGAAACAGCAGATATGTAAGTATTTCCTATAATAATCCTATAATAATTTGCTTCTACCTGTATCCCTGTGTTCCAATTAACCTATACTGTGCGTTTGTCAGCAGATGATCCCTCTTGTGAGTTTCTTACGTACAGTTTCACCAAGTGGAAATTCTTATCTGAAGTATGTAGGTACAGGATTATTCAGCCACTCTTTCAATAAAACTGATACTGTTTCTGACTTCTGTTTTCTAATTTATTTATTTCCCTTTTTAAAAAAAATTGCACTGGCCCAGTGTCATAGAGGGCTG